>CM064337.1:39067500-48370000 GCA_032595735.1 Pelochelys cantorii
TCTCCCCCTAACTTCGTGTCATCCACAAACTTGCTGAGGGTTCAATCCATCCCCTCATCCAGGTCATTAATAAAGATGTTGAACAAAACCAGCCCTAGAACTGATCCTTGGGGCACTCTACTTGAAACCAAGTGCCAACCAGACATGAAGCCATTGATCACTATCCATTGTACCCAACAATCTAGCCAGCTTTCTATCCATCTTACAGTCTATTTATCCAATCCATACTTCCTTAACTTGCTGGCAAGAATATTGTGGGAAACCGTATCAAAAGCTTTGCTAAAGTCAAGGTATATCGCATCCACCTACTTCCCAATGTCCACATCCAGGCCGAAGTGTGGGATTTTCAAAGGGGCCTAAAGGAATTACACACTCAACTTCCATAGAAATTCAGAGAATTCTGGGTGCCTGACTTTCTCCTCGTCCTTGAAAACCCCAGACTTTTGGTCCCAGGGAAGCACAGTGCCTCAAGAGGCCAAGGAGTGTGGCCTCTTTTCTCGTCTTTTATGTGGAAGCAGATATTACAGCCAAGGACGACCATCTGACATGGGGGGACTAGGGAGTCTATGGTGCCATTCCATTTATGCAATTACCATCCACTTTGGACAGCTTAATGCCGTCTGTGGCATGACGTTTGCATAGTAATTGTCTAGGTCACTCTGGATCCTATCCCTACCCTCCAACATAGCTACCTCTCCCCCTAGCTTAGTATCATCTGCAAACTTGCTGAGGGTGTAATCTATCTCCTCATTCAGGTCATTAATAAAGATGTTGAACAAAACTGGCCCTAGAACCGACCCCTGGGGCACTCCGCTTGAAACCGATTCCCAGACAGACATCGAGCCATCGATCACTCAGGGAAGTGCATGTTGCACCAGCATTTTGCATGGGGATGTAGAAGTGTATTTCCAGATAAAATGTTGCTGTTTATAGTAGAAGAGCAGCCAAGGAGCAAATTTGAAATGCAGTTTATCTGGGGACTTCTTCAGAACCCTTTCCATTCTGCCTGCCAAAATGCATTCTCAGTCTGCCAGCCAATGATTTGTTTAAAAAAACCCTCAAATGCAACCCCCTTTCTTTGTTTTTTTCTACCAATGGAGTTAGTCATTAGGAACCAAATTGTCCCATTGTTGCCAGTGGGGGGGGGGGGTCACATAGAGGTCAATGGCAAATTTGTTTGCAATGTCAATGAGTCATGAGGTTGCATTCAGTTTTTATTGCAATGCACAGAATGTCTTAAACAAAATGTAAGACACTGCTGGTAAATTCAGCAAAATACATCAGGGCATGGCTCCAGAGACTTTTCTAAAGCTTCATTATTATTCCTCTTTAAATATAATGATATGGAACAAAGATAATATAGGCATAACGTAGAGATTATAGCTGGATTAACTAGTCACCATGAATACTTTATTGGATGAAATTTGCCCTATTCTCTTCATGAATGAACTGCAAAAAACTTACATTTTTACAAATGTGTTATTCAGAATTATTCAAGAAGCAGATCATGTAAATGTATATTAGCCTAGGGATTGCTAGCTAACTAGTCATTGTGACTGTTGCTTCTGGTACTCACTAATCATAATTTTATCTTTTGTGCCGAATGATCAGTCACCCACGTCACATGGCTTTTTAATGGTCCTTGAATGAATTATTCCCAAATCCACAAAGAACATTCAAGATTTTTACATGAATAACTCAACCTGAAGACTCAGGTATTTATAACCCTCCTCTCTCTGCAAATATTTTTATGAACAAACATTTGTAGAGACAAATATGCAGGAGAAGCAACAGAAAGGGGTTGGGAGTTCTGTTAAAGCCCGTTTTCATTTTAATATTTTAGACAGTGTTTGCAAATACTCTTCCCCCTTCTTTTAACAGTATTTACCCAGCTGTATTAGAGAAGAACCAACCCAAATAGTAATTATATAAGTGAGTCAAAATGAAAATAAAGTATGTGAAATTGATATTCACATATCAGTATGAGGCTATCATATTGATTAAACAACTAGAGCAGAAGAATATAACATAGAGCCAGCCCAACTCAGCCATCCTCTCCCAAAAGGTAAAGGCCAGCAGGTTTTACCTCCTGAGTCCTGATGTGTTGAGATTCAAGCTTATAACTCAAATACTTAGCACAATCTAGGACGTACCTTCTTCTGGTGACATAATCAAAAGATCAAGGACAAAACTAGTCCCAGAAATTCAAACAGAAAATAAACATTGATAACGGAAAATAAATATCCCCAATCCAGCCTACTGAAATATTTTAGCAAAACGCAGTAGCACAGAAATATATTAGTACTGACAGTAAAGAAAGCGGGACATGGGGGAAAGAGAGAAAGATTCTCTTACATTCTGTAGCATGGTGATTAGAAGCCTCGGATGTAGGAAACTCAGATTCAGGCCTCTACTATGTAATTAAAAACACTACTCTAAAACAAAAGCTCAGGTCTCACTCCCAAAACAGACATTACAAAACAATTCAATTTTCACAAAAACCAAAAATTCAAAATGTTTGTTTCCAATGCCGATGCAAAATGAAAACAAATTCATAATTGTCCGTTGGCCAGCTCTAGTCCCCAGTACATAACAAAGGAAAGAACAAGAACAATTATTCAGACTTGAGCCTACATTTAGGGGCACTTGATACAACTTGCCTTTTGGGACACCAACCTGAAAGGGTCACTTGCACCTGGCTTATTGCATTTGCTGTTGGCTCACTTCCTATTCTGGAAAGAAAATCAGCACTCACCACTGTCTTTTTTAAAATTTATGAAGCCCCTGCTTCATGCCTCTCATAAATACATGGAGGGTTTTTTTTGCTTCTTGCCTCCTGTGATTTAACAACAGTGGTGTTAATGTCTAAGAATCCTTATTCGATAAGTAGAGGGTGTCCTTTGTCTCTTTTCTTTGAAGTGAAGTAAATTCTACTCTTTCAATTCATTAATGAACCCCCCTGCCAATAGATCTCCATTTCAGTCCTAATTACTTAAATCAGTCTTGTGGTATGAGATGATGTGGGAGTCTTTCATGCATAGGCCAATTACAAAGAAAGAAAATGGACCCAATTCTCACCTGGTGTAAAACAGTGTCTATGGTCCCAAATTCCTATATAAGAATCTGAGAACAGAAATTAGGAATCCATTTTTATCTAGTAAAATTACATACTCAAAGAGTAAGAAAATATTTTAAAACATTTCTTTCATCAATTAATTCCAATGGGATAATTGCCATTAACTAAACAAAGCCAATAATAAACCATACAGTTTCATCCAGTTTTACCCATAAGACTTCTCCTCCTTTGTACACCTACATGAATAAAAGATAAATAACTAAAAACACAACATACAGAGTGATTTTTAAACTAATGATGAGAATCCGAGGCCCACAAACTGAAAAAATATCTTCAAGAGAAATACACCACATGCTCTCCAGACAGCATTTCAAATTAATGGTTCTTATGTCCTAGCTATAAGCCAGTCAAGTGTCAGAAAATGCAACAGAATTATCATCCAAAATTCCAAAGCAAGAACAGAGTCATTCCACTTAAAAAAAAATCTGTGGCTAATAAATAATGAAAAATGACAGCACCTGCTTCTCATCTTTGTCGTTTTGAAGTAGAGAACTCTGATCCTCCAACAAAATGAGGGGAGGTAGACATTGTAATCATCAATCACATTGCTAGAGAGAGCAAATTACATATTAGTAACCCAAAATGAACAAGCCAAATAAAGTAACAGGATAAAAACCAATGGGGAAAAGTTTGTCTTTCTTCCCTATCCTTAGAGTTGAAATGCAAACCAGAATTTAAAAATCTGAGCTGAAAACATAGGAAAGGAAAGCTAAATCTTAAATGGTGCTATGAGCACTTTTGCAAAACATGGCTTATTGAAAACATTCCCTCTTTACTTTGAGCTACACAAAGTATGTTGAATCCACACATCACCAGCAGTGTTAATAATTATATACTGCAATGATATCCAAAAGGTGATAAACACATTACTAGCATAGTAGCATAGGGAGAGAGTATCTGTAAAAAGGAGCTTACAATTTAAGAGAAAAATAAACTGATGAAAGAAATTCTGTCACAGTTACTCACAAGGAGTAGTTATTTATTTCACGAGTAGCCCCACTGAACTTCACATGAAGGCAGGTGCTACTCAGCATCAATAAAGATGGCAGAATCTGGTCCAAAGTGATCCGCATGCTCATAGTGGCTGGTTTGCTAGTTCCTTCTTTAAAATATAGAAGCCTGAATGAAAGCCCACTGAAATCAATGGAAAGACTCCATTGACCACTATGGGCTTCACATGAAGTCTATGAGGACTCATCTCATACTGTAGAGTTGCCTATTCATTTTAGTTCTTAAAGCAATGCAAATAAACAACCCAGCAAATCACGTTGACTGTTTTATTACACCTCAGGCTTCATGGTCAAGCCAATCTCTAAGGGTACATCTACAGCATTATTTCGAAATATCTTCTTTCGAAATAGTTAATTCGAAATAAGATATTTCAAAATAACGCATCTACACACAAAATGCATTTCGAAATAGCGTTCTGCTATTTCGAAATAGCACGTCCACACTGATTGGACGCTGAATTGCATTTAAGGCCAGCTGAAACCAGTTCCAGCAGGGCATCAGGTCAGTAGTTGCTTTCTGTGGCTGCTGCCTGAGGCTATCTGAGGCTTGTGCTTAAAGGAACGCCCCTGACAGCCAGTTCTCAGCTTTCCCTGCTTGCTTGCCTACCTCGCTGAGGGACAGCAAAACATTTTTTTCTCTGCTTGCTTTGGTTGCCCTGACTCAGGACACCACAGCACTCGGCACCATGGAGCCAGAGCTGCCCCTGGGCACTCTGGTGCTCATTTTGGATGTCTTGCTGCAAGCCTAGCAGCAACTGCTGGAGACTGCCTGGCAGCATCTGCTGCAGCCCGACCCCCAGGTCCTCTTCTGGATCCCCCTGGGGGCCGTGGAGGAGCAGCAGCAGTGTCCAGATGCCAGTGTGCCCCACCACATCTGGCGTCTGGACACTAGCAGCGACTGATGGGACCACATCATCCTGGAGCGCTGGGGAGACCAACAATGGACCCAGAACTTCAGGATGAAGGACACCTTCCTCGAGCTCTGTGAGTGGCTCGCCTCTGCTCTGTGATGACAGAACATGCACATGAGGCCTGCCATTCCCCTCCAGAAGTGTATGGCCATCGCCCTCTGGAAGCTTTCCACGCTGGATAGCTACTGACCTGTGGGGAACCAGTTTGGCATGGGGAGATCCCCCATCGGAGCAGTGCTCATGCAGGTATGGCAATCTCCGGCCACTGTGCCAGGAGGGGGGGTGCGAGGAGGGGATGGGCTGCCCGAGGGAAAAGGGGGGAGGTGGTGCAAGTCCCCTCCACGGGAGGGTTTGGTCTGTCCCACCCGCACTATGGACTGCCCGCAATGGCCAGGATTGCAGGGGGGATTGCTCCTGGGAGTGGGGGCGTGGGGCAGTAGTGGGGAAGGAGCACTCTCAGCCACCCTGGCACCCCAGTGACTCTCGGTGGTTTTGTGTGTCCCTCTGCAGATGGTCAAGGCCATCAATAGAGTGCTGCTCCGCAGAGTCATCCACCTTACTGATGTGTACATGGTCATCGAAGGGTTTGGCGCCCTGGGCTTCCCCAACTGTGGGGGGGCAATCGACGGGACGCACACCCCCATCCATGCCCCGGACTACCAGGCCTCCCTCTACATCAGACAGAAGGGATACTTCTCGATCATCCTGCAGGCTGTGTCTGACCACCGGGGCCAGTTCCTGGACATTAATGTGGGCTGATCCGGCAAAGCACATGACGTGCGGGTTTACCGCAACTCCTCCGTGTGCCAAAGGCTGCACACCGGGACTTTCTTCCCCGACCGCCACATCAGGGTCAGGGACATGGACATGCCTGTGTGCCTGGTGGGGGATGCGGCCTATCCCCCACAACCTTGGCTGATGGAACCCTACACGGGACACCTCAACCCCTTCTGACAGGCCTTTAATGCCAAGCTTGGTAGGGCCCGCATCATGGTGGAGGGGGTGTTTGGCCAATTGAAGGCCTGTTTTAGATGCCTCCTCACCAGCCTGGATCTATCTGAGCAGAATATTCCGCACATGGTGGCAGTGTGTTCTGTGCTACATAATTTGTGCGAAAGGAAGGGGGAGGCTTTCCTGCCAGGATGGAAAGGGGGAGGCTTTCCTGCTAGCCCTGCATGGTTGCCAGCCAGGAGGCCCATCAGAGGGCTGTCCGTATCCGGGAAGCCCTGCGGGAGAGCTTCCACCCAAAGGAGGAGTGAAGTCTTCCTGGCGTGCCCCACTGGGGCCTTGTGCCTTATTCCACCATCACTTCCTTCCACTTTCCCCTCCCTCACCCCCCTTCCTGATGTCAAATAAAAACACGTGTGTTGCCAAAAACAAACTCTTTTATTTGACCGTAACTGGGGTGAGGGGGGAGTGAGGGTGGGAGAGGGGAGGGGGAAACCTGGAAGGAGGGAGCTGGAAGGGGGAGACAAGGGGAGGAAGGGGGAAGAGAAGCTCAGGGTTGGGGGTCTTGCTGGTCCACCTGTCTCCCAGCACTGTGGGTACGGGGGCCTCGGTGTCCCCGGGGGGGAGCGGGTATGGAAGGTGGGGTGGGGGGGAGGAAGAAGTGGGAGGGGGAGCAGGAGTGGGAGGAGGAGCGAGAGCTGGGGTGGCCGCAGGGGCTGGAGCGGCAGCAGGCAGCACTCTGCACCGGGGTCTGCAGGTGGTCGCGGATGGCACGGCCCTGTTCAAGCAAGTCCTGCAAGCTCTCCTCCGCAGCTGCAGGTCTTCATGCACCCAGTGCTCCTGGCTGTGGACCTGCCTTCACAGTAACCCCAGGTGCTGCCGCTGGTACTCCTCCTGGTTCTGGGTGAGCCTGCTGGCCTGGGTGCGGGAGGATGTCCTGGGTGGGGTGGTGCGCCCTGCACTCGCAGCTGCTGCAGCTGTGGAGAAACACGAGAAGTGGCACATGCACAGGATGCTGCGTGATCCGTGATCAGCAAGGCCCACACGCGCGGTGCCTGGGTTCCTCTCCCCTCCGCCCCCGCCCCGCATAAGGGGACAGTGATGGCACTCAAATGTTGAGGCCTCCCCGGCATCAGAAGACAGCGGTGATGGCTCGGGGGTCCAGGGTGAGTGCCACGCTCCTTCCAGGCTCCTGCAACTGCTGGCCGTCATCCTCCTCCTCCTCCATGCCCTGGTCAGGCTTCTGGGAACTGCCAGACTGCACCTGGGGAGCGGTGGAGGGCTGGCTGGCACTGGATGACTGGCTCATGCTGGCAACGGGGTCAGGGGCAGTGCCTGTGGGCTCTGGACTGGCAGGCCTGGACCTGGCCCAGGCCCTGTGGCCAAACAGACTATACCCCTTTAAGGGCTCTGGTGTTGGGGGGGAAGAGAGGAGTTTTCCTGGTTTGGCCCAGAGTGGCCACCAGGGCACCCTGGGAAGAGCTGGAGGCCCCCTATTTCAAAATAGGCATCTACACAGAGCTTATTTCAAATTAGCTATTTCGAATTTGGCGTTATTCCTCATAGAATGAGGTTTACCAAATTCGAAACAAGCGCTCTGCTGTTTCGAATTAATTTCAAAATAAAGGTTTGGCTGTATAGATGCTAGGAA
The DNA here is from genome assembly GCA_032595735.1 of Pelochelys cantorii. Lineage (NCBI taxonomy): Eukaryota > Metazoa > Chordata > Testudines > Trionychidae > Pelochelys > Pelochelys cantorii. Next base: position 39,075,157 of record CM064337.1, read on the forward strand.
AGCTATTTTGAAATAACGGCTGTTATTTTGAAATAACTTTGCTGTGCAGACATACCCTAAGTATTAGAGATTAGAATGAGACATACAGTGAAATTCTGACTTCAACATGGCCAGGATTTCACCTGTAATGTTGGATGCAAGTATCCCATGTGTGCCTACTGCATGGTTCTTGTACCTTCCTCTGAAGCATCTGGGGCTGGCCACTTCCACAGACAAGACACCGAACTCTATGGACCTAGAGTTAGAGGCAGTCTAGAAATCTTATATTTCTCTATTCACTTTAAATCTTGCCTTCTTTTTCTTCCCATGACTACCTGTTTTCTGTGTGAGGTCAGTGAGCGAGTGGGGATGGGCACATGGCTCTCTTGAACTTCCCCTTCAGGTGTATTTCTCTGTCTTTCTGTCTGTCTGTCTTTCTCTCTCTCTCTCTCTCTGTCATTTGATCCTCTCGTTAAACATACTTGGGGCACGTCTACACAGTAACATTATTTCACAGTAACTAGTATTATTTAGAAATAATGTCAAAACCCTGTCAAGCTGAAGGACTTCTTACTGAGACTCCTGTAACCCTCATTGTACGAGGAGTAAGGGAAGTTGGAGGAAGAGTGCTCTATTTCGAAATAAGTGCTGTGTAGTCGCTCCCAATTTCTAAATAAGCTATTTCAAAATAAGCTACGCAATTGACATAGCTCAATTTGCATAGCTTATTTTGAGTTAAGCCCTGGAGTGTAGACGCACCCTAAGGTGCAGCTCAACAATCTTCATGGCAATGTCAATCTGTGACTGTGATTAGGTCCATACAATTCACGGGCAAAATGTATGTTTTGTCCACAAGTGCCACATTTTTTTAAAAGTAATCAGCTCCCCCTCTCCCCACCCCCACTTCCACACTGTACCAGAGTCACATTACCCAATTTTAATTTATCTTTTTGAGTAGATAAATTCCCATCATGTATTAGTGGGACAAGATCTTATTAGATGGATAGCATATTCTGCTACTGGTAAATTACTTTCACAGATGATTTTTCACTGCCAATATCTATTACAGGACCCTCAAAAGGTTCTATTAAGTAAAGCTGCTTACAATTATAGGTCAGATCTTGAGCCTTGCGCATCTCTGCTGACTACCATGGAGTTACGCTGTTTTATACTCAATAAGGAGCTCTCATTTTATCTGATTTTGATCCCTTGTTCTTTATATAGATTATGACATTGCATAAAAAGTAACCCCAACAAATATGCAAAGCTGTTAAACTATGCTAGAATTACATCCTGACTAATAATATCAGGTATGATTTCATTGTCTGTGATTATTAATTCAGTGTGACAACTTGAAGAAAATTAGCAGTGACGTCAGGATCAAAACAATGCACCTAGCACACTCTGCACAGTTCATATAAAATACTTGACATACAGAATATAGCAATGAGAATTGCAGTCCCTCTTGATAAAATTGTAACATTGCCCACATGATCCTGCTGACCAACCCATCAGATGAGAGGTGAACACATTTATACAATTCACTGTGGCAGCTACTGTAATTGTTGTTGGTTTTATATCCTAACTGAAACACTACTATCTAGATATAATGGTGATGGCCAAATTTCAAATGTCTATGATAGATATTGATAGGTGTACATTTCATTAGGAAAAAACAGGAAGATGTGATCATTGCAATTGCAATTCAAATGCTCAGAGCATTTATTCAGAAACAATGGAACTCAAAAAACCTTTCATCCTAATTTCCTAGGCTAACCAGGTAGTATATCTCACCAAAGACTCTACTCCTGACAGGAACTCAGACAATCAGAAACTTCCATTCACTCCAGTGGGAGGACTTGGCTCTACTTCTGGGTCTAACATAGGAGATTACAAGGTGACAAAGGCACTCAAGAGTCACAAAGGAAACCGAGGATCTCCTTCTATCGATTACATGACAAAAGAGTTCACAGTCTTACCTTGGACAAATCACTTGCCTTCTTTTTACGGAATATTGCTTTGATCCTGACATCACTGCTAATTTTAGCTACCTCCCAGGACTGTTGCAAGGTAGAAGGAATACATTCTTATAAGCACTTATTTTTGGACAAAGAACACTCTGTATCACGTTAATTGTTATGTAATAGTATTATTATTCGTGATATTTAGATAACACTCAGAAATATGTTAAGCACACACTAACAGGCTTAACAGGATTAATGAGATAGGAACTGACCCAAAGTGCATAGAATCTAAATTGATAATGAACAGTTTAGATGGTGTGAAAAAGAAATGCAACTCATATGTTAAACTCTTGTTTTTATTAGAAAGTCTTAATCCTCCCTTGGCTCCATTATAGAGAGTATGAAAAATGAAAAATGAATACTTTAATTATAGAATTTATCTTCTTGGCTGCAAAAAAGTAACTCTTTGGAAAGAGTTAAATAAGAAACCACCTCTTACGGGTCTGAGCTTCAAAGACAGAGAACTTGTAGTATAGAAGTACACAGCACTGAGCATCAGCAATATGACAAAATATAATCAGTATGCAGTGATTTCACCTTTAAGAACTCTTAGACTAGGAAAGGGATAGCCTATATCACCATGATTTTGGCAAGCATGAAACTTGCATATGTGATGCAATAAAAAATACTGTGACAAGATCTCTTGTAACAAGATATCTGTGCTTTGGCTATGCTTTCTAATTACTTTATTCTAATGTTAAAAAACTTTAAGACAATAATATAAATTGTTTTTCCAACTATTTCAGGGTGGATATGTATTTACTATTTCACCCGAGGAATACTAAAGCCTTAAAAGAACATTTACACTTCTATCTTTAAAAAAATAAATAGAACTTCTAGCTTCCTTCCTTGAGATGTAATATGAACAAGTTACTCACAAATATATGTCAGGGTTTTACAGAAAAATTCTAAATCACAACTTTCCCTCACATGAAAACATTTTCTGCCTGAAGAAAATAGGAAATATCAGCTCCCAAAAGATATGTCTTCTCTTTGATAACTGCAATCATGTAAGCATACAGCAATTGACCAGGGAATTTCTGTAAGCATGTGTGTAAATTAATGCCTTTGTGTTTAAATACTCAGACCACAAATTATTTAAGCCAAATATCTGTCTGTATTATGTTAAAATATATGAGCATTGCTACTTGAGAACTGTGTGAAATGCATACATGGAATGCATACATGGTTTATTCAGCAGCATGGCTATTAATAATTTTGTTTAAATAATAAATAAAGGTTATGACAAGTGTAAAGTAACAGTGCAAATGTGGTACTTTCCTAAGGCCTGGCTTGGCAGGGCCCTGGCTGGGATGATTTAGCTAGGGTTGATCCTGCTTCGAGCAGGGATTAGGACCAGATAACCTCCAGAGATCTCTTCCAATACTAATCTTCTATGATTCTATGAACACAGTAGTGGACAATAAGCAACATTTTAGTCTATTTTAGGTCAAATAATATTGATATCATCTTGTTTTCTTCTGCTTGATGCTGCAGTAAAGTCATAATAAAAGGAAGAAGAAGGGAAAGGAGAGTATTTTCTGCTCTCTCTCCCCAGAAAATACTGCCATGGATAAAGCCAGTTTCTCCTTCTGGCCAGGGCACTATAAGAACACTTTTGGTGAAGGTCCTTTCATGCCTTCACTGACCCTTTCCTTTCTAGGGCTCACCTTAAGGACTTAAGAATGGGCATACTGGGTCTGCCAATGGTCTATCTAGCTCAATACCCTGACTTCCAACGTTGGTCTATGCCATACACTTCAAGGGGATTGAACAGGACATAGCAATTAACTGAGAGATCCATCTCCCGTCCTCCAGCCCTAGCTTCTGACAATCAGGTGTTTAGGGACATCTGGCACATGGAGTTATATTCCTGATGGTCTTGGCTAATAAACATCTATGAAACTATCCTCCATGAACTTATTTAGTTCTTTTTTTGAAACCAGTTATACTTCTGGCCTTCACAACATCCCCTGGCAATGAGCTGACTGTGTGCTGTGTGAAGAAGTACTTCCTCTTGTTTCTTGTATACCCATTGCCTATTAATAACACTGGATGGCTTTCATGTTATGTGAAGAAATAAATAACACTCCCTTATTCACTTTCTCCACACTGTTCATGATTTTATAAACTTCTATCAGCTTTCCCTTAGATATCTCTTTTTTAAGTTTAATAGACCCAATCTTTTTAATCTCTCCTGATATGGAAACTGTTCCATATCCCTAATAATTTTTTTTTCTCTTCTCTGGAATTTTTCTACTTCTAATAGATCTTCTTGGTATGGGGCACTTTGGCTCCACTTCGTATTCAAGATGTGGACATACCATGGATTTATATTTTAGCTTTGTGATATTTTCTTATTATTTTACAGTTTTATTGTCTATCTCTCCCCTAATTCTTCCTAAAAGTCTGTTCAATTTTTTTTACAGGTGCTGCACATTGAGCAGGTGTTTTCAGAGAATGATCTACAATGATTCCAAGATCTCTTTGTTGAATAATAACAGCTAATTCAAACTCGATCATGTTGTATGAATGGTTGGGACAATATTTTCCAGTGTGTATTACTTTGCTTTGTCAGCATTGCAAATTGTCTGCCATCTTCTTGTCCAGTCACCTAATTTTGGGAAATCACTTTGTCACTCTTCACAGTCAGCTTTGCACTTAGCTATCTTGCATAATTTGGCATTGTCTGCAAACTTCACCACACCACTGATCTACTATAGACTAAATAAGTCCAAATCCCTCAGCCTCGCCTTGTAGGTCATGTGCTCCAGCTTCCTAATCATTTTGGTTGCCCTCTGCTGGACTTTCTCCACTGGATTACTCATGTCCACATGTTTGTTGACTCCTGCCCCAAAGAATTTCAATAAATTGGTGAATTATGATTTCTCTTCACAAATACCATTTTTTGACTTTTCCCCATCATACTGTTCATCACTGAGTCTGATAGTTCTGTTCTTTACTATGCTTTCAATCAGTTTGCCTGGTATTGTAGTTAGGTTTGCCAGGATTGCCTCTTGGGCCTCATAAAAAGGCAGTGTTACATTAGCTCTTCTCCAGTCCTTTGGTACAGAAGCTGATTCAAGCAATAAGTTACGTATCACAGATAGCTGTTCTGCAGTTTTATATTTGAGTCTCTTGAGAACTCTTGAGTGAATGCTATCTACTTCTGGTGACTTATTACTCTTTATTCTATCAGTTTGTTTCAAAACTTGCTTCATTGACTCCTCAGGTAGGGGCAGTTCCTCAGATTCATCACCTAAAAAAGAATGGCTCAGGTGTGGGTCTCTTCCTTACATCTTCAGCAAGAATTCACTTAGGCTATAGTGTACACTACGACTTGGTATAATTTATGTCAGTCCTCATTGGCAAAGTAAACCTCCACAATGCCTTCAAGAGATGAACCTGGGAGCTTAAATTCATAACTTTTAAATACTAAAATCATGTTCATAATAAAAACAAGGGTTTTATGACTTATTACAATAATCTGTAACCCACTAATCCCCCTTTTTTTGTCTTATGACTGTACAGGTATTAATAGGCCATTTTATATTGAATGGTTTCTTATAATACATGTTTGTACAGATGCTAAATCATCTGTCACATCTTCTATTTAGCTGTGATATTCTAAGCACCTTTCCCAGATCTGAAGAAAAGCTAGTTGATCCAATAAAATATATTACCTCACCTGTCTTGACTCTCTAGGGCTATATCTACAAGGGCACAAAAAAACTCAGCAGCTTGCCCATGTCAGCTGACTCAGAGTCATAGGGCTCAGGGTCTAACGTGGGGGTGAGGAACTGAAGGCCCAGGGTCTGGATGCACCCCCCAGCTTGTCTGGATCTGGCTCCTGGAGCTCAGGTCTCCCCCCAGAGTTGGTGCTCCAATCTCTGTTGTCCCACCACCCCCCACAAACTGCAAGCCTGGAGCACAAAATATCTATCTCCTTAGGCTCTGGTGTGTGAGGGGAATGTGGGGAATATCTTCGGCCATGTCAGTGAGGTTGGGCTTCTTCCTTATATGCAGCCCCCAACTGATTTTTCTGTGGGTCAGCAGCTCCTGACCTGAAAAAGGTTCCCCACCCCCGTGTAACGTTTGCCTCGAGGTCTCCAGAAAAACGTGGGGTCCAAGAGCTTGGGCTCCATCATAAATCCCAATGTCTACGCAGCAATTTTTACCCCCACAAGACTGAATCAATTGACCTGAGCCAGCTGTAGCCATTAATTCTCATTTAGCTTTACCCTAAGAGTTACATTAGTGACAATTTTTGTAAAATCAGAGTTTATACCCTCATGCTTCAGAGCAAGATTCAACTACCAACTGGGGTCAGGAAGAAACTTCCTTTATGGGCAGTTTATTTCATAATCCACTTCACCGTTTCTGTATCTTTTTTTAAGGTATCTGATATTAGTCAGGGTGTGTCTACACTGCAGAGTTTTTTTGACAAATCGGCCATTTTTCCAAAAAAACTTCACTTATGTCCACACCGCAATTGTGTTCTTTCAAAAAAAATTGAAAGACAGATGGGTTTTGCTGACATTGATAAACCTCTTTCTACAAGGAAGAAGCCTTTTTGCAAAAGCGCTCTTTTAGAAAAAGTCATGTGTGGACAGGGAAGAGGGAGTTATTTCAAAGAAAGAGGAAAGAGGAAAAAGCACAGGTGCCTTGGTGGCCACTCCCTCCGTAGTAATCACAGCTTAAGTGCGAGATAGCATCCATTCAGTGTGGACACTACCTTTCGAAAAAGAAGATCACTTTTTCGATGCACTTTTGCTGTGTAGATGCTCTCTTTCAGAAGAAGTTTTTTTTGGAAGATCTCTTCTGGAAATGCTTCTTTTAAAAGAAGCCTGCAGTCTAGACATAGCCTCGTGGTCACAAATAAAGAAGTGGATTAGACACATCTCTGGTCTAATCTGCTAAGATAATTTTTATATATAACATATAACTGGTTAAAGCAGGGAGAATGGGACTGAAAACAAAAGTAACAGTAACATTGTCCAGAGGAAAAGCCTAAGAGCTCATTGTAATAGTGAATAGAAAATGAGATATTTGAAGCAAATGTATTGCCTTTTGCATTTCTGTTTCAGTATAGTGTCAGGTCATATCATCTTTAATAAGATGAGACATGTGGATAATATGCAAATGCTCTAATGCAATGTAACCAGAATACACATAAAAAATGCAAAACTAAGTGCAAAGACAGTCATAATTCACCTTGTCTAAAACACACATCCACTCTCTCCTGCCTTATCCTCTGTGGATAAAGACTATGATTTACTATACACATTTCTGACAATATAAATGTAGCAGTGAATAATGATTCTCTGGTAAAGAAAGAAAAAGTTAAAAATCTACTAGACTTTCTGAAATATTTAAAGGAACTATATGTTCTATTTTCTTAAGAAGTAAGTGTTTGCTTTAGGGCTATAGTTTCTGCAAGAAGCAGCTGGTGGTGCATAATAAACACTTGTAGGCAGGAAATAGGTTCCTTGTCCTGTGACAGTATTCCAGATTCAAATCTGTTTCCCAGCCATGAATCAGGGCAAAAAGTCAATATCTCAAAAAAATCTACAATTTGATAATCCCCCAAACTTTCTGATCAGGTTGATTGAAATGTTCCATTTTGATTTTGACCTTTTAACATTTCATCCTCATATTACACATTAAAATTTAGAAATGAAAAGTAATTTTGAACAGAAAATGAAATTTTTCATTTAAAAAATGCCAAAATGGAACATATTGGTTCATTTCTGTTGGTCAGAGACAACCATTTGAGCCACCCAAAGCTCTTCTTGAATTCTGGGAAAGTAACTCTCAGCATCACTGATAAAGGTAGACATGTTAAAGGGCCACTCTTCCTTGAGTGGTCTGTCAAAATATATGCTCATTTCTTATGCTAAATGATCTGTTCTACTTTGCTTTCAGCTTTGAGCCTCACAGTTTCATTACCAAACCTCAAGAAGAGCTTTGGGGGTATGCCTGTACTGCAATGTAAGCCCAGGGTTAGTGAGACTCAACTCAGTTGACCTGTGTTAAGGAATGCTGGACTTGAGCATTGTAGTTCAACATTAACATCGTAGTTAAGCCCACCCTCCATTAAGTCTTTTCTAATCTGCACTCAAACCTAGGGCTATAGTATCCACCTTGCCGTGCACAGGCCTGAGTCAATGTAACCATATAACAGAGTCCATAGCACTGTCCCTCCCCCCAAATGTGGTCACTTTAGCTCTAGGACTGGGGTGCCCTCTGGGAAAATAGGTGCCTGTCCTGAACATTAACAGCAAAGCAGCTTGCTTTGTAAACAGCTTGATCATTTCATTCTCCATTGCAAACCCAGGAAGAATCTGAGAACATGCTTGCAAATCAGTAATGAGAACAGAATGGGTTAATACTGATGTGAGCGTCTGCTGTTTTCCTGGAGGGGAAGGCAGGGAAGGGCTTCCATTTTCAATTAACTAGACTGCAGATTTTGGGGATAAAAAGGACAAGGAACTTGTCCCATGAATTTGTGGGATATTTCCAAATGACTCCCAAGAACTGAGTTAAGTGAGGCATTAGCTACACTGCAAAGCAATAGGATTCTGACACTGGCTTGACTCAAGCTCTGGCCCTACCACCCTGCAGGCTACTCGGGCCCTGGGTCTGAGCCCTGAGCTAGTATTATTTCAATGTAGACGTGAGTGGCGGTTAGCTTTGAGCTCGAGCTCAAGCCTGGGTTTACACTGCAGTGTAGACATAGTTAATGTTGCTCACAAGGTTGTTTCTTTCACCAACAGAGATTGATCCAATGAAAGATATTCATCCATCTCATTTCTCTAATATCATGGGACTGACATAGCTACAGCTGCCCTGCACACAAAATAGAACATTGTTCAGTTCTGAAGTATTTTTTTTTAATTAAATTGGGAGATTTCCTGAAACTGACCTTTTCCCACAAATAGTTTATTTCAATAGATTGATGTTTTGCAACAAAAAACCTTTAATTAAACATTTCTTGAATTGCTTAGATCTGAAGAGTTAAGTAGTAATTGTATTATCAACTAGACAGCATTCATTACTTTTATTATTCAAATAATCTTATCCTAACAGGTATATACTTATTTCAGTTTTCAAAATATTTAAAGGCTTTAAATAATTGTATCAACTCAACTGCTGTTTCTCCAACAGCCCCAAATCTCTAGAAATACAGATATTAAGCAATTTTCATGACCATCTAGAGATAGGAATGAAATATTTATATATTTAAATGTTTTTACATTTAAATCAAGACATTTTCCTGCAAAGTTCATTATAACTCAGAAGAAATTACAGGCTTAATAAAAGAATGTGTTTGGGTTTGGTTTTTTTGCCTAGAATGATTGTGGTAACTCAAGTCTGTGTGGGGAGTTGGGGAAGCATGTACAAAGAAGGTGGTTATTTGGAGTTTATCTTTTTATCTATCAGACCCATCTATATAAATTCTCAGTATGATCTGTGTATCCATCCATTATATCAGGCCTGGGCAAAATACAGCCCACGGGCCAGATCTGGCCCACCAAGCCACCTGATGCAGCCCGTGGAGGCAGCAGGGAGCCCCAGGCAGTCTCCCCAGCTTGCCCCGCAGCCCCGCACACTGTGCAGAAATGCGGCTGGCAGGGCTCTGTTTCTGTTTTATAACTGGAGGGGAGAGGGGAAGTTTTAGGAGCTGCCCCACCCCCCAGCACATTCCCATTGGCCAGTTTCTAAACCCCCCACACTCAACATACCAAAACCCTCTGTCGCCCTCTTACACCCACACCCCCTCCCAGATCTGGCACCCAAATCTCCTGCTCCAGATCACAAGACTCTCGTACCCTAGGTCACATCCCAAACCTTGCACTCCAGTCCTCTGCCCTAGGTCACAACCACCTGCTTCATCCTAACTCCTTTCCAGACTCCAGTCTCCCTTCTGCACCCCAATCCCTTACCCCAAGCTCCCTTCTGCACCCAACCTCCATCCCAGACCTCACATCTCCTCCATTAATATCATGGAAGAGTGCGGCCCTCGACCACTTTCCAAAATCTTGGCATGGTCCCCCGTTAAAAATTATTGCCCACCCCTGCATTATATGTTGACCTCATATGGGATTTCGATTTACCACAAGTGTTGTCCTTCTTTCCATTTACTGTTCTAGAATCTCTCTCTCTCTCTCTCTCTCTCTGCCACCCTTATCAAAATTTCAGTGATGGCAGGGAAAACATAATATGGAGCAAAATTATGTTTCTATAAAAATACTAGTTCCTTATTGGAACTAAACATACAGGAAATTATTACAGTGACCAATTCCCTGCCACACGTGAAAAGGTGGCATATTAGATATGCCTTTCACTTCATTCAGAAGTATGGTACATACATCAAAAAGCCACATCTCCCTCCTGTACCTTGAATAAGCACTTGCCACGCTCCAAAGTTCTCTCATAATAGTATGAAATATTTTTTCAATGAAAAATATTTTTATTTATATTAAATTTCTTTTGAGTTGTGCTTGGAAGAGATTATCTGGAATTGCAACTATTGTCTCTGTTCTTTCGCAAATAAAATAACAATCAACATGGATGAGCATAATCTAGTCATCAGTTATAGCTGTGAAAGCCCCTCGAGAATGTCAGAAACCCTCAGGAATGCTCTGCATGCAGAATTCTACATTTGTGTGTGAGTTAGCCTGGAAATATGTAAAAACATATTTCAACATCACACTATTAACTGCATAAATATATTGCATCCCATGTGCAGAATGGGCTGCATTCAAGAAACATGCTCCTCATTATCCCATTTGATACAGAAAAGTATTTAAATTATTTTTAAATGTATGTGTATTTTTGCTCTCATTCTTTGTTTTGGAGGGTATCTGAATTCTCCAAAGCTAACATTTAATACACAAAGTACTGTGTGCTTTTGAACCTGGGCTCAGGCTTAGGTTGTTACTGGAAGGAAGTGCATGTGTTACCAGCTTTGCCCAAAACTCTGGGGCATGCTCATTTATTAGGGTTACTCTTATGGGACGGGGGGAGGTTAACAGTTCTATCAGTGTGCTGCTTGTGCTTACTTGTGCTCTCATATGGAGCTGAATTCTCCCTGCTGACAATTCCCCTCCCACTGGAGTTCTCCTGCAGGAACTAGGTTCCTCAGGATGGGGTTCTTCCCAACTTAGCAACACACCCAGACACTCACACCCACTAACAGAGCATGTCTGAGAGGACTGGGTATTCAGAACTCCCAAGCTGACCCCCCATATGTCCCTGGACTCAGCAGGCTGGGTTTAACAGCAATGCCACACTGCACCCTCATGTGCCTTTGGATTCAGTGGGCTGGATTAAACAGCACTTTAAGCTGCCATCGTCATAAGCCCCCAGGTTCAGCATCCCCCACCCCCACTTTCACACCACAATCATTCACTGGTAAACCATACGATGAGCCAACCCTACAGGATTTTGGGCACTACAGGGATCTTTAGCTTGGGTACAAGAAGCATTGTTGCAGAGCAAATGGGGAAGCCAAAATAACACCCCTTGAGGAAGAGTGAGCAAAAGAGAAAGAAAGAGAGAGAAGAAACCAGCTTAACAATGAAAGTTATTTATTTCTGGGTAGTGAAAATATATATATATATGTATATATATATATAAGTAGGAAGCCAAACACACAAAACAGTTACAATATTAAATTTAAATTGAAACTGATTACAAATGTTAGGGCTAGCTAAACATATAATAGTTTACATAGGGCAGAGTCAGGAGGCTATGCTTAGGGGAGGAAGGAAGAGAGAGAGAGAGAGAGAGAGGGAGAGAGACTTCACCACTCCATGGAGCTTGCACTGATCACGGTTCCCAGATGGTGATGGGAGCTTGGGGTCCAGAGGGCAGGAGACAAGCAGAGAAGAGCCCCCAGCACGATCAGACAGGAGATGAAGAAGTCTAAATGGAACTGATGAAGTTTAAATCCAGGTATCAGAACAGTTTTTCTTGGGCAAAGGTAGGAGTTTTTATAGGGATAGGACAATAGTTCAAAGAGAACACTGGATTTGTTTATGGGTAAACAGAGGCGAGACAATAGAGACTGATCACACCTGGTTATGGTTGATCTTCCTTGAATGAGCTCACAATGCAGCTAGGCAGTTTCAGTATTTTGGATGTCAATAGGATCCATTACTAGAATTGGTCTGATAGGGTATGTCTAGACTTCACCCCTCTGCCGGCAGAGGGATGCAGATTAGGCAGGTCGAAATTACTAATGAAGCGGGGATTTAAATATCCTGAGCTTCATTAGCATAAAAATGGACGCCGCTTTTTTTCAGCATGCAGCTTTGTCGGAGAAAAGCGGCAGTCTAGAGGCTGATCTTTCACTAAAGAAAGCCTTTTCCGATAGATCCTGTATACCTCGTTTTACGAGGCATAAGGGATCTATCAGAAAAGGCTTTCTTTAGTGAAAGATCAGCCTCTAGACTGCCGCTTTTCTCCAACAAAGCTCTGTGCCAAAAAAAAAGCGGCGGCCATTTTTATGCTAATGAAGCACGGAATATTTAAATCTCCGCTTCATTAGCAATTTCGACCTGCCTAATCTGCATCCCTCTGTCGGCAGAGGGATGCAGTCTAGACATACCCTGGGTATCTTCATCAGAACATGCCAAATACATAAATGATGGAGAGCAAGGAGACAGATTAATTCTGGCATTTATTTTTAAGGATTCCTCTCTAAATTCAATTAAATCCCCACTTAGGAAAGGAAGAACTAGTCACCACATAAAACTGCACTAGATTTAGAATGTGGAAAGCAACTTTGCAAACAGAAATCTGTCCAAGTTCAAGTTGTTTTTTAAGAAGTCCAACTTTATAAAACAGCATTTGTTCTTATTACTTGTTTCACCTTCTGAGGAACTTAGAAATAAAATGCACTTTCTCTTTCATTCTGTTCTCCATTTTGCTTTATTTTTAGTGCTAGAGAAGCCAATATGGCTGCCTTCTTCTCTTGTGCCTGCATCATAAATAGGGTTGCTCTGGGAATTGGATTTGTTAGTTACTTGCTACTAAACATCACTAAAAGAACTCCAAATAGGATTTTTTTAATTTATCATATCAGAAATTTTAATTATCTGTGACAGAATGATGGGTGGGGAAAAACAGCTATTTTGATTCTGTAATACAAGCTTTAATAGATAATAATATGAAACATAGTGATGGTCACATTTAGGGAGAAGTTTGTTAAGGACCTTCGGCGTATCATCTCTGTGTAAGCTTATGGCTAAACATCCTAAATGAACTATGAATATAAAATTTCAGGCACCATTATCTTCCAGTGAAAATGTGGCCAGTAAGTGTCTATTTGTGGGCACAAACATCTTAATGCTGCAATCTGCATCTGTAATTCTGTGCCCCCAATTAGGTTATAAGGGATTTTGCACTTATATCTTGTTTTTACTCTCTCACCCTTGCAGGTCATTTTCGCTTTGTGCTGTAACCCTTCATTTTTGGCACATTCTACATGAAGAATTTGGCACATTTTCCCAATAGACCAGGCTTATGGGGGTCTATTGGTGACTGCATAATCAACCTAGAGTCAGCAGGTTATAAAAGACTGATTCACCTGACCCTCTAGGCTGTCTGAGGGTATGTCTACACTAGCCCCCTAGTTCGAACTAGGAAGGCTAATGTAGGCATTCGAACTTGCAAATGAAGCCCGGGATTTAAATATCCCGGGCTTCATTTGCATGTTCCCGGGCGGACGCCATTTTTAAATCCCCCTAGTCCGAACTAACTGCCCGTGGCTACATGCGGCAGTTAAAAGTTAATTCAAACTAAGTCCTTAGTTCGAATTAACTGTTACATGAATTAAGGACTTAGTTCGAATTAACTTTTAACTGCCGCGTGTAGCTGCGGGCAGTTAGTTCGGACTAGGGGGATTTAAAAATGGTGCCCGCCCGGGAACATGCAAATGAAGCCCGGGATATTTAAATCCCGGGCTTCATTTGCAAGTTCGAATGCCTACATTAGCCTTCCTAGTTCGAACTAGGGGGCTAGTGTAGACGTACCCTGAGTGACAGACATGTGCCCACATGCACGGCTGCTACCCAGAAGCATACTTGTACCTGTGTTACCATCTAGGTTTCCTATCTGGACTCAAATAACTTCTCTGTTTGAAAGCAGGCCAGTATTATCTATCCATGTGCACTGCATGCATACAGGGCAATATCATCTGCTGTCCTTTCAAGTCAGGGTTTGCCTTCTTACACCTGGTATAAAGATCCTTGTGTTCCTGTCGGTGTCCAGTGTTCCAGTTCATCCTTCCCTCTGGTGTCCATGCGTGTCCTACAGAAATGGTTTCTTATTTCTTTCTTATCCACTGTGTAAAGGGATCTGGGAGTCAGGGCAATATGCCTGGAGTTGTATGTTAACACTCGAGTTGTAATTTTATTTCTTATCTTGTTATTTGTTGTGGGGTCCTTGATTAGTAAAGCATTTGCTTCTTTTAATACGTTTTGCTCTGCTTTGCACCTTATCATTTCTAAGTGTTTTATCATCAGCTAAACACCTGATAAGAGAGGCAGGATAAGGTGGGTGAAACCTAAACACCCATTCTAAGGTTAACAGGTTGGAGGTACAGAATTATGGGTGTGAAAAGAAAGCCCATTAAAAGTGAGTGCCAGAAAAATAAAAAAATAAATTTTGATTATAGGAGCATCCAGGCTTTTGCTGTCGAGGTACAAGCCCTAATGCAACTGCCAAAGATGAGATATGAGTGACAAAATATTCATACATATATGTATTTGTGTGTTTACTGAAAGGGCTGTGTACTCTAAATTATAAGGTAGATCCTTGGCAGTAGGAAACCTTGCAAAGGGTTCCTCAGAATCTACAATAAAGTAGAAGGGGAAACTAGCTATTCTGTTTAATGTTTGCAATCCAGACAAATTTTATAATCCTGAGATCATTTTATTTCCACCAAGGGTCTGAAAAATTAATGATCAAAATCTACTAACATCACAGAAAGATGGATAAAGTCATATTAATTATCAGGAGTCTCTTTGAAGGTTTTGGTCGACATACATACTGAAATGTAAATGCTGTAGGCAGGAGGGTGGAAAGGTTGACACACATAGCTTATATAAAATTTAAATTATTGTAAAATGGGAGAATGCTGAATGGCAAGTTAAATCATCTCCATCAATCTTCTTGCTGAGAGAAAATGGTTTCACGTGATTTTTGAAATTATCACTCTTCCATGTGTAAAATATTTCTAAGAGACTATGATCAAAATTTTCAAATTTGTCTACTTAAATTTAGACATGTAAATAAGTGAGCTGATTTTCAGAGTGCTGGCAACTTCTAAAATGTTAATTGTCGATATTGATTTAGGCACCACACTTTCTTCCTCCCATCACCGGCTACAACTTTGGCATTTACTGATTAAGCACTTCCCATGGGAATATGTGTTCATTGAAAATCAGCAGCAGTGGTAATATTCTCTGAAAAACTCTCTGTGAAAAAAATACCCTAAAACATTTAGGGCCAAATCCAGCAATCTGGATGAAGGGCATGCCAGCCAGGAAAGGTGCACAGATGGCATCTATCCTTTTTTAAAAACTTCCTGAGTCCTAGGGTCATGTTTTCCAAATGTGAAGTTGAGTCACCTTGTTTCCAATATACTCTACCTATACTGCTCACAGGCCTTTGAGACCAAAATTGTAATCAGGAATCAGCACATCATCTCCCTACACAAGCAGGAACAGGATTCACTATACCAGTTCTATAATACTGGAGGATCTCTTTGCATTAGGATGATTGTTCTGGGACTGAGTACACTGACTCTTTGGCCAAAAACTGCCCGCAGCCCAAGTAAAGCTGCTGTTTTGCACTAGAACTTCTGGCCCATAGAGATGACATAAAGGGGAGAGAGAGAGGATCTCCCTCTGGGTTTTTTCCCTGGGTTTCCTCCTTCTTCTCTACTTACATTTGCATATTCTCAATTCTCTCTTCCTTTTATGTCCTCATCTCTCGTTCTCTTACCTTCGGCATACTTCTTTTCTAGGAAAAAAGTCAAGCATTCCCTCAATTTAAGCTAACATTTGAGAATAGGGCATGCACAATTTCATGAAGATGGACCAGAAGTCTGCTGTCCCCTATTCTGGGTCCCGAGTTAGCCACAGCAGTAGGTGCTGGATTGTAGTGGCAAAGAATCAAAGAGTTACTTTTCCCTCACACTAATCAAGAAATGTATTAGAATAATAATAATTAAAAAACCTAATACCCCTAAAGCTACTCTACCCTCTCCCTGAAAACTTCCCAATCTGTTCCAGTTTGGGCTTACCTTCCTGCTACAGGTTTGTAGATTTGTACACATGTGCTCAAAGCAGCCAGGTGTATTTCAACAGGAAGTACAAGCAATGATTGGCAGAAACTGTCACTTGCATCACTTTATCTCTTCCCTTTCCACTGCTATTCTCATTCCTTCCATCTGCTTCTATTTAAAGAAGGAAATTACTGTTGTCATTAACGGACCCAGGCTTTTGGTTCAGTGGAGGGACCCCATAAACAGAGATGACTGTATAATTTGCATATTGATTGGACCCGCTATAGTTAACAGACCTGACATTCTGCAGCCAAAATAAGCACTGCTATTCAGTTTTTTCAGTAATTAACATCAGTGAGTTACCTAAACTCATTACGCAGCAGTGCTGAATTCAGACCTGCACATTTGGGCCCTATCTGGGTTTGAAGCTGTGAAAACACCACTGTGACACTTTTTAAACACATCTTAAAAATAGGACCAGAAACCTACTGTGTAATTATTGAGATAAGAAAAATATGAGAAATTGTGAAATATTTTAAAAGGGGCCAGATACCGTGGGCATGTCTACACCACACGCTTATTTCAAAATAGCACATCTACACTACAAATGCCCACTGAAATAGCACTGAGCTATTTTGAAGTAGAGCATTAACACTGATTGGAGCTTTAATCGCATTTAAAGCCCCCCAGAAGCACTCTGGGCAGGGCATCAGGACAGAAGTGACTTCCTGGAGCTGCTGCCTGAGGCTGTCGGAGGCTCCTGCTTAAATGCGCCCTCCCCCCCCCCCCCAGTACAGTCGCGTTTCAGGCTCTTCTCCATTGCCTACCCCCTTGAGGGACAGCAACCTTATCTCACTGCATGCTCTGGTTGCCCTTGCAGACACCACAGCACACCAGCCATGGAGCTGGACCTGCTGGAAAGAAGTCACCAGGTCTTAGATCTGCTGTCACGCCTCCTGGTGCAGTTTTTGAAGGCTGCCCTTGTGGCACTGCAGGAACAGGACCTTCTGCCCCCTGCATGGCACCTCTTCTCCTCTCTGCATGTGCTGTCCATTCAGCATAGACCATCCTGCCCCCCTGCACACCATGCACAGCCGCTTGTGGTGACGGGACACCAGTTCTGACTGATGGGACTGAATCATCACGGAGCAATGGGATGACCAGCAGTGGCTCCAGAACTTTCACATGCAGGAGGCCACCTTCCTGGAGCTGTGTGAGTGGCTGGCCCTTGCCCTTAGGCAACGGGACACCCACATGCAACCCACCATCTCCCTCCAGAAGTGGGTTGCCATCGCACTGTGGAAGCTCACCATGCCGCACAGCTACCACTCCGTTGGGAACCAGTTCGACATGGGGAGATCAACCGTTGGGGTCCTGATCATGCAGGCATGACTCTCTCATGCTATAGTCCCAGGAGGGGGGTGAACTGCTGGAATGGGGTTCTCTATGGAAGCGGGGGTGATAGAAGTTCTCTGCCTGATGGATTTTTCAGTCCCGCTTTCACAAAGCAGAGGATGGGGTAAGTTGGGGTTTATCCTGGTGTGGAGGAAAGGGGTCTGGGCTTGGTGAATTCCCGAGGGCCCTGGCAACCGTGTGATTCTATGTTTGTCTTCTTTTCCAGGTGGTGAGGGCTATCAACAGCATCCTGATGTGCAGGGTCATGATTCTGGGCGACATGGACCCCATCAACACCAGTTTTACTGCCATGGGCTTCCTCCTAAGGTGGGGGGGTGGGCACTGACCTCATCCCCATCCAGGCCCCTGACCACTGGGCATCATATTATATGAACTGCAAGGTGTACTTTTCTATGGTGCTGCAAGCCCTTGAGGACCACCAATGCCACTTCAAAGACATCAACATCGGGTGGTCTAGGAAGGCGCATGATGCCCACATATTCCACAATTCTGGCACTTTTTTCCCCAACCACATTATCAGGGTTGAGGAAGTGGACATGCAATGTGTATAGTGGGGGACTCTGCCTACCCTCTGCTCCCCTGGCTGCTGAAGCTTTAAAACTAAACACCTGGACCCCATGAAGGAGCGTTTCAATGCTAGGTGCAGTAGGGCCTGCAGGGTTGTGCAGGGCACCTTCAAGTGTCTTAAAGGGAGGTTCCACTGTCTTCTCACCTGCCTGGACCTCAGTGAGTGGAACGTCTCCCATGTAGTGGAGGCCTGTTGTGTCCTGCACAACCTGTGTGAAAATAAGGAGGAGACGTGCCTACCACGGTGGAGGAAAGAGGCCGAGCAGTTGACCCGGGTCATTGAGCAGACACATATGGCTGCCATCTGGCAGGCCCATCAGGAGGCTGTGCGTATCGGGGAAGCCCTGTGGGAGAGTTCCAAAGAAGGACACCCATGAGAATCTCCCCTGGGCCGCCCCACAAGGGGCCTCAGCATTGCCCTTCTGTGCCTTTCCTCCCGCACCCCTCCTTTGCAGACACAATATACAAGACTTTTTGGTTTTGAACAATAAACTGGTGGATTTTTTAAATTTGGGTAAATAAAACTGAGGAACTGAGGAAGAACCTAGGAGGGGGAAGCAGGAAGATTAAAGGGGAAGGAGAGGGGAGGAGAGGCTCAGAGATGGGGCTGGGACTGGTGCCTGCCTTGGGTAGTCCCATCACCTCATGTGTGGGGACCACAGCGGCCACAGGAGAGGCTAGGGGGGGATGCCAGAGGGATGAGGGCAAGGAAAGGAGCAGGGGTCAGAGCTGGGGCAGGAATTAGAGCAGGAGCTGGGGCAGGAGTGGAGGGGTGGCTGCTAGACTGCTCTATGCCGACCACCAGCGGTCAATGGCAGAGGTGAAAGCCGTGCGCATGCTCCGGACCTGCTGCAACAGCTCTTGCCAGATGGTGCGACACAGCTCCAGGTGTGCATCCAATCTGTGGTCCTGACACTCCAGAGACCACTGCAGTTCACACGCTAGCAATATTCCTCCGCTGCAGGTTTTCCTGGGGTCGCTGGCATCTGCTGGTCTTGTGAGGTCAGGAGGATGGTGCAGGAGATGTGGCTTGTGTCGCACTTGCACCTGGTCCAGCTGTGAAGAAAAGTGACAAGGGCAGTCATCCCAGGAGACCGGGTGCATGAAGCCTACCCATCATGTCTGAGTTGACACCGAAAGGTTTCAGGTCAGATGATGGCAATGTGCTTCAAACAAGACCATCTGTGCCCTAGACAGCGGGCCCTTTCCTGCAGGGGCATGGACTTTCCGGGGTGGGGGGAGGGGAGCTTTGCTACCCCCATGTCCTGGGGAAAAGCAGGAATGGGAAGGTGCCAGCTAGGCTGGGAGCTGGTGGGTAGGAGGGGGGGCGACAGGGTGGCTTGGCTTCCCTCCATGCCACACACACGATGGGTCCAGCAGTGGCAGCATCTCACAGTGAGAGGACTTCTATCCATACCCACTGGAGGATAGAGGGGGGCAGGGTATTGGGGGAGGTGCGTGTGAGCAGCAGACACCACTTTCTGGGGAGGGTGCTACTGAGGTTCCCTCCACTTTCTCCCACTCCTAGCAGGTTCCCCTGTCAGGGGACCAGTGTCCTCTGCCTCGCCTCGCTTGCCCGAGAGTGGATGCTGCCCCAAGAGTGCAGGCATAACCTGTGCTATGTTCAGCACTGCTTTGTGTGTGTGTCCATGATCCCATCCTCCTTAGTGGTGGCTTGTGGTGGGAAGGTGTCTCACCACAGGGTCAGGAAGAAGGCAGGACTGTGCAGAAACCCTCTGAACAGGACCGCAAGGTTCCTGTGTGGCAGTGTCATTGAATCTGTCTGCTTTGGAGTGCCACTCCACGTGTACCCATATGCACAGGCTGCTGTGCGATCCCCAGGCTGAGAAGGCCAGGCGAGGAGCATACAGCCCCTTGCTGCCCACCACCTCCCCCCATGTGCCACAAGCTCTTAGCCTGTGGCTGTGGCTTAAACGACTGCAGGGGAAGGGGAACTATAGAGTTCTGATGAGTGTGGCCCTGGAGGCCACTTATTTAAAAATAACCACAATTGCCCCGTCTACACACACCCGTTTTCGAAATAACTATTTTGAAATAGGCATTATTCTTCATGAAATGAGGGTTACAGAACTCAGAATAAGAAGCCTGTTATTCAAAATTATTTTGAAATAATGGGCTTGCTGTGTGGACACTCACTTTATTATTTCAAAATAACGCTGCAATGTAGACATGTCCTGTGATCTTCAAAGTTTATTAAGTTTGCCAAGGACTCTAGTGGGCAGTTACTTAGAAAGTCAATCTCTCATGCAGGGACCATCTTCTTTGGTTTGTGTTTGTACAGTATCAAGAACAATGGAGTCCTGGTCCGTGATTGCTGCTCCTATGTGCTATCCCAGAACAAATCATAACTAATAGTATTATGAAGTTGGTGTTCTACTTTTTGATCCAGACCCAATATGTCAAGGTAAGTGTGGGGCAAAATCTTAGCCCTATTGAAGTAAATGGGAGTTTTGCCAGGATTTCATCCATAGACACCAATTTTCTGTCTTTACTTTGTTTATAAAGAGGGGCCTGAATTGCAATTTAGAAAGTGAACCCTGGATTTTGTCAAAGCAATATTTATTATGAGTCAAATCAAAACAATTACATTTGGAACAATTTGCATTCAGATCGTAATTCCTCACATTCTGCCTTTTATAGAAATAGTGAAGTTGTTTAGATTCAGGCTCATCTCCTGCAGCTTATTTTTTCCCAATAAATGCTCTTCCTGAAAAACATTTGGAATTTGATACAAAGTAATAAAATTCCTTCCGTGTAGCTGGCCTTTGAGGGGGGACAACAGGGTGGCTTGGCTTCCCTCCATGCCACACACACGATGGGTCCAGCAGTGGCAGCCCTCAGAAGAAATTAATAGCTTTTTTTTGAAGGACTACCAAAACTGGAGTCCTACCAATTCATTGGCCTCAGATATTGTTGCTTTGATGTGTCACATTCTGTTAGATCACTCATGTGCTGTTACGTTAATGTATTGTGATGAGTCAGAGCAGTGCATATCAGTCAAAGAAACTCAAAAAGCTAAACACAGGGATTAAATAAATCAGAGATAGACATGGGGGCTGACAGGCTTGCCAGGCCCTTGGGCAAGGTGGGGCAGTGGTAGGGCTGAGGCAACCAGTCCTCAGCACTGCCCTGGAGGGTGATGTGCTGGTCCCCCAACTCCCGGCCAGTCCTGAGAGCCGCCTGGGTGGTACTCTGCAGGCGATTTAAAGAGGCTGGGGCTCTGGCCCTTTTGAATCACTGGGCCCTGGGTCACCTACCCTCTTTACTCCTCCCATGCCCATCACCAGGCCTGGAGATAGGTTTTACATTTGAGCAATACTGAGGTTTTCTGGCTGCCCATCCTGATCTCTAACCATTAACCAAAACTTTCCCTTCTCTCAAATGTTTATGCATTTTTAAAAAGAACAGAAAAAGTTTAAAATTCTCAGTTCCCTCTGGATGGGTTTGGCTGCCATAATTACACTATTGTTATTGCACTGGAAACCTTATCTTGGGGGTGAACAAAGTACAAAGTGGTTTCATCTTGTGAACACTGACAGTTTCCCATCTTAAGAATGATATACGATAGTTCATCCTACCTCATACTTGTGCCATTAGGCTCAATGCATTAATGTCTGTAACCAAAACCGGCTGAAGACATTTGGCAGAAAGCAACTTCAGTCTGTATCCTTGGTAAATAGATCAAAACAAAAAGAATCTGGATTCTCAGAATCTACCAGGATTCAGAGAAAATCACTCCAGCCTTAAAACAAATGGTGCTAATTAGTGCAGCTAAATCAAACAAGTGAAAGAATGAATGTCACACGTTTAACATAGCTTCTAGTTATAAATAATACCTTGACTTGAAATAATTTGTTAATTACGTCTTTGCAGTGGAGTTTGAATCTAACCAAACTCAGGTTATTCTGAGAAAAAAATAAAAAGTCTTTCCCCATCTCAGTTCTGGACAAAAAGTTGGCATCTCAAAAAACAGGTCAACAACCACAAATATTTTTTGGTTCAGGGCCAGTGAAAACTTTTTGTTTAAATAAGTTTGAAATGTTGTTTTAATTTTTTCCCTTTTAAAAAGGTGTTTTAATCTAATTAGCCCGAATTTGAACGTGAAAAGTTTTCAAACAAAAAGAAATTTCTGCATTTTTTTGTTTAAAAAATTTCAAAATTAAACATCATCAATTAAAAAAACAAATGTTGATTTTGTCAAGTCTGGAAATTTATTGGAAATAAACTCCTGTTCCATGAAAAGGTTTTGGTTTCAAAGTAGCCTTTTTGGATGAAAATAACTACAGCTGAAAAATCTGTGACCAGCTCTTCACTCTAACCTGCATTTGTAATCATAACACTGTAGTAGACAGACATATTATTTGGAAATTCAAAATAATTAATTTTTATCTTTAACGGAGACCTTTTATTTGTTGATGACTTCCCCCCACACACACTTCTTATATATATTTTAATATATATCAGCTCACCTAAGCAAAATAGCTTCTGAAAATAAAACAATTCTATGTGGTATCCTGACACCATTTATAAACAAAATATTTATATGAGCATCTACATTGTTTTCTAATTGGAAGTCTTTTTTTGGTTAGTAGGGGTACATCTACACAGCAGCGTTATTTTGGAATAACTGACATTATTCTGAAATAACATAGTCTGCATCTACACTACAAGCAGATATTTCAACATTAAAGTCAAAATAATATCGAGCTGGAGGATTTCTTACTCTGACTCCTGTAACCTTCATTTTATGAGGTGAAAGGGAAGTCAGAGGAAGAGTGCTCTTTCTCGGACTTCCTGCTATGTAGACATTGCCAAAAGCTGAAATAAGCTTTTTGATTTAAGCTACGCAATTGATGTAGCTCTGAAGCTTATTTTGGCTTTAGTCCTACTGTGTATATGTGCCCTAAGTGATGTTTCTGATTTACACTAAAGCTTTATAAGTAAATGACTACTGTGACTACAATATACATTGTGATCATGCATATACTTCTATTGCTTTTTTCTATACATCTATCAAAATGATCTCTTGATGAGACTTCTGTTTGTACAATTTAGCTATGTAGCAAAACTATCCTAAACCTTCAGGGGGTAGCAGAGTTAGTCTGTACAGGATAAACTTTAAAAACAACAAATGGTCTGGTAGCACTTTAAAGACTAACAAAACATGTAGATGGTATCATGAGCTTTCATGGGCACAGCCCACTTCTTCAGATGACCGAAGTGTTGGATGTCCAGAACTAAAATAAATAGGGGACAAGGGGGGTGGGGAGAAGGAAAAAATGGAAGGTGGGGGAAAACAAGAAGAGCCAGTGGGTATAAAAATATCAAGGGGAAAGCTGAGCTGGAATGTAACAGGAAAAACAAGTAGTCTATAAGCACCTAAAGAATGGATAGTCAAAAGAGACAAATAAGAACCATTAGTAGGCTGTCACCCATGTAGTGGCTAGCTCATGTATGCAATTCCTCTTCTGCGGACAATATTCTAGTATAGAGAGTAATATAGTTGGTATATGGCAGAGACTGCAATGATAGCGACTTCATGAACTCTTAGGTTATTTCACTCCAAGTTGTAACCTGAAATTGCATTTACATTTCTCTTCCCACCCACCTTGCTCTGGGATAAGTCCTTTGTACCAGTTTTTTACCTGGTGCGTATTACTCCCCCTCCATGATGGTTGAGCATGCTGGATACTATATGTGTGAGGGAGTGAGGCGCAAATAGGGAATCAAGGCTCCACCAGCCCCCCCAACAAATGCTAAACCTTCCCTGTCTGTCACCCTTATTCATTCCTTTCCCTGGCTACTCCTTGCAGAATCTGCTGTCCCACCTATGAGGTGGCTAATCATGTATACAACTGAGTGGGCACCTTATTCCCCTTACTACCTTTGGAGGATGCATAGCAAAACACGGTCCCTGACCTGAAGAACTTACAGTACCCTTTGTAGTAGTTTAGGCACTAGCCAGATGACGTGGTTCTAGTGTCTTACTCTGTCCCACATTGCTTCCCTGAGCCCAACACACACCCTTCCCACCCCCTCAAACACCAGGAGCAAACCCCCCACTTACCCCATGCTCCAGTAGGGCTTTGTTAGAGCAGGACTGAAAAAACCTCCCTCCCACCACTATCACCTGTACCACTCCCCCACCCTCCCTTTCCCTAGTGAACCCCATTCCAGCAGTCCACTCCCCTCCTGGGACAGTAGCCCAAGAATGCCATACCTGCATAAGCAGGGCCCCAACGGTTTATCTCCCCATGCCAAACTAATTCCTGATGGATCGGTAGCTATCTGGATTGCATGCTTCCACAGGGGTATGGCAATCTGTTTCTGGAGGGGGATGGTGGGTCTCATGTGAGTGTCCTGTCACCTGATGGCAGGGGCAAGCCACTCACAGAGCTCCATAAACATCTCCTTCCTCATCCAAAAACACCGCTCCATGACGAGTCAGTCCCACCAGTGGGCACTGGTGTCCAGATGCCACACGGTGTGCAAGGGAGGATGGGCGGGATCCAACAGCATGAGATGTGCCTGCAGAGAGCAGAGGAGGATCTCCAAGCAGAGCAGGGGGGGGGGGGTTCCTGCAGGGCCTGGGAGGCAGCCTGCAGAAACTGCTGCATGAGGTGAAGCACAAGCTGCAATAGTCGTTGACTGCCCAAAGGCAGCTCTGCTCCATAGCTGGATAGCTGAAGTGTCCACAAGGGCAACCACAGCAGGCAAAAGAAAAGGCTTTGCTGTTCCTCAGGCTATGTGTAGACTGCAGGCTTCTTTCAGAAGAAGTTTTTTTCGGAAGAGATCTTCCGAAAAAATTTCTTCCAAAAGAGGGCGTCCACACTGCAAAAGTGCATCGAAAAAGTGATCTGGTTTTTCAAAATAGAGTGTCCAAACTGAATGGACACTCTCTCGCATGTAAACTGTGATTGCTATGGATGGAATGGCCACCAGGGCACCTGTGCTTTTTCCTCTTTCCTTTTCTTTTGAAAGAACTCCCTCTTCCCCGTCCACACACGACTTTTTGCAAGAGAGCTCTTTTGCAAAAAGTCTTCTTCCTCATAGAATGAGGATTACCAATGCCAGAAAAACCCCTGTGTTCTTTCCGTTTTCTTGCGGAAGAACACAATTGCAGTGTGGATGTTCCTCAAGTTTTGTCGGAAAAATGGCCATTTTTCCAACACAAATCTATAGTGTAGACATACCTTCAATGAGGTAGACAAAGACAAAAAGCCTGAGACATTGCTGTGCAGGAGGGGGGTCCTTTTAAGTAAGAGCCTCAGATAGCTTCAGGCAGCAGCTCCAGTAAGTAACTGCTGTCTTGATGCCCTGCCTAAAGTGGTTCCAGGTGGCCTTAAATGATAGCATCCAATCAGTGTGGACATGCTATTTCAAAATAGCTAAGCACTATTTCGATGAGCTTTTCGTATAGACACACTATTTTGAAAAAAGCTATTTCAGAATATTTCTTCTGAAATTGCTTATTCCAAAATTAATGTGCAGTGTAGACATAGCCTGGCAAATGTTGTTATTTTGGGAGTTATTATTTTGATTTTACTTATTTTGAAATAATTTCCTAATATAGATATGCCCTGAACAAGTTTACACCAGGTCCATATCTGTACATGTCAGACAGACAATCTATCACTTCATGCATTTTTGTGACAACACATACACACCAATTTATTGGCATAATACAAACAGAGGCAAACATAACTCTGTACGCAAAAACACATTATTCAATGGGCAAATGCCAAAGATAATTACATGGAATGCAAGTTTAAAAGACAACTCGCCAAACAAACATGTAGAACTAATGTAGCCATTAGAATGAACGCGTTTATGCCCAGATCCACTGCTGTCTAAAAAAATCTGTTACATTTATGAACAGCACATGAATTTAGTGACAGCTGGTAATGCTGGTAAACATAACTAACCTACAGGCAAAGGGCATCTAGGAGAGCACTCTTTTAAAGGAAATATTAAACTTATATGAATTTTATACTAAAAAACTGGTGTATTTGTGCATGTTTGTACAATGTGGGATCTAAATTAATGCATGTTTGTGAGGGTTCATCTAACTAACTAACTAAAGAAACATATTTTCACAAACCAGTAGAGACCAGAGTAGGTAGATGTGACATGGAAAACCTCCTCTAATGAATTAACAAAAAGGAAGTGGAGAACAAAGGGTGAAATAGGAGAAGGAGGAGGACAGGAGGAGGAGGATGGTCTGCAGAGCTTGTTTGTAATGTTTTGCTTCCAGCATGCTCCAGGCATATTCAAGACGCTTAAGGTCATATGAACTTAGGAAGTAGCATTACTTTGTTCTTTGGTCATATGAACTAACATAGCTTCTTGGAAAACTTGCATAGCTTTTGATCATTTTTCCCCCCTTGTACTCTATTGCAAAGGTAGAAAAGAGGGTAGAATCTGAATACATAAACCCCTGGCTTCTCTGTGAACTGCACCTCTAACAACTCTGCTTTGTGCTTGCAGTATAAATTTAAGTATTCTCTGATTCAGTCGTGATTCTCTGAGTCACAATTTGGTCTATGATGTTCTTTGGGGGCATCATAACTATATGCTGACTCTTATTTGTAAAATCCCAATCTAGCTATCTATATTTGTTCAATACCCAGCAAACTGGGATCGTGATCCTGACTGGTGTCACTATATGCTATTGCAATACATAATCATATGTCACTGCATGGCTTTGGGCAAGTCTTCTTAGGAGGCTGATGATTTTGGGTACCTTGAGATGCCATGAGCCTGATGATCAAAACTGTTGAGAACCTACTTTTTTGTTGATAAACTTAAAAAACAACAAATAGTCTGGTAGCACTTTATAGACTAACAAAACATGTAGATGGTATCATGAGCTTTTGTGGGCATAGCCCACTTCTTCAGATAACCGGAGTGGTAGATTCAACACTGGTCATTTGAAGAAGTGGGCTGTGCCCACAAAAGATCATGATACCATACACAGTACATGTTTTGTTAGCCTTTAAAGTGCTACCAGACTATTTGTTGTTTTTTAAGTTTATCCTGTACAGACTAACTCGGCTACCCCCTGAAGTTTTTTTGTTGATTTCATCTGAAATTATGGGTGCTTTAGCATTTCAAAAAATCAGCCCCAATCTGCTTCATCTTAAGCATTGCAAATCCGTGGGCTTTATCTTCTCTGTGATGCAGTTTATCCGTTTATAAAATGGGTACAGCACTTAGCTGTCTCATCAGAGTAATGTTATTATTAATGATGATTTTATTATTTTACTAGAGCCCCATTGAAGTAGGTGTCACACACACATAGAGACAGGTGCAAACTTCTGCCCAGTTGAAACAGACAATAAATGGGAGAGCAAGGAATATAACACAGGCACAGAAGGACTTTAAGTCCATATGTTTGTGTTCTAAGTTTTAAATATATTCTGGGGGTTAGGGTAGGGTGAAGGGAAGGTGGGAGAGAACATGTTAATAGGAAAAGCCAGTGGAAATGGGGGAATATTAAGGTGGAAGAAATGAATTGGCTTGTAGGGTTGAAGGTGGCAGAAAGAAATTGAGGGAGGTGGGGTATAATAAATTAGTAACATAGTGCCCATACTCAGTGTGCTCATATTCAATTTAAAAATGTACCATCAGTGTCAAGTATTATTTTTGGGCTAGGTCCTGGGAGGTTCAAAGCGCTTGCATTAGAGTCAAGGGGAATTGCAATGCTCAGGATGTGGCCTGCATGTTAATCAGAAGCGATGTACAAAATACTGTGCAGCTGCCAACCCTTTTGAAATTCTAGGAGAATATATTCTAAGGCAGTAAAAACAAGGCTTCCCATGTATAGCCAAATCTGTTGTATACTGAAGATGCAAGTAATGCTAACAAAATCTGGAAGGCATCTTAATCTGTTTTGTCATTACTGGCATTATGCTCAGTAGAGATCACACAGGTTAATTACAACGGCAGGTGAATTGAAAACAACTGACTACTCAATACCCATCCATGATTTGATTCAGGTAAGATTGCCAGTCATGCTGCTGGTGCATATTATTTTATGGAGTAGGCAATTTTATGCACCATGTTCCCCTGACCTTTAGTAGCTACATACCATAAGAGACACTGGTGGATGGCAGTAATAATTCACAGCAATGTGTGGGACCATGCTCATCTTACCTCTCAGAAAGAGAGGGGGGAAAGTATTATTGACTACATTTTAGAGTTTCCAGATATATACACTTGTGATTAATCTAACCTGCCACTGGATGTCACTGTTCCTTGACAGCTAAAAACATTTCTGTGGAGAGATTTTTTTAAAGTGGCTTTTACAGAAATGTGATTTGGAAGATTTGCAAAACTTAGATTAAAATTTTTTTATTATTTTCTTCTTTTCAGAGAGCTTCTGCCTAGCAAGTTTGATTTCTGAGATGAGCTTTGCAAATTGCTTGCATAAAGGCAAGCAAGTGACTGTGCTCTAAAAGGCTTCCTTAGGTATTTCACACACATTACTGCACTTCTAAAAGAGACAGCACAGAAAAAAAAATGAATTTTCCATTACTCCATTGCATTTACTATGTTTTGATGGACCGTTGTGATAAAGGAGGCAGGCATAGGTCAATTTGGATTTTACATTGTATTTAATTGCAGGTACTTTGTACTATTGTCAGATATTCTGTGTTATCAGGAGTACTGTAAGATCCAGTCTACAGCATAAAGCTGATATAGTTTGCCCTGTAGCAGACCATGCTTTCAGAACAAATATACCTGTATCTAGTAGTCAGACTATGGCTTTAAGGTGAAGATTTCTGGGGCCTGGTTCTCAGTTATACTATGATTCTTTTACTGCTTTGGCAGGATATAGAGGCCTTAAAGTGGACAGAAACATCGACTTCAGAATGTCCTCTGTACATATGTTCTCCCTGACTAGTGTATAGATGGAATAAGGTTCTTACATTAGAGATGTGTGCTGCATTATGGCTATTCTTGGTTTCCCTTAGAACAATCAGAATGACACTGAAACTGCTCTAACTTACACAAGGGGCCTAAAACAAATCTGCAGTCTCAAACCACAGAGTTCAAAAGCATCTTAGAGGGCAGGAAAGAGAATGATAATCCAGGCCCTCTATTTTGTTTCTTGCTCTGCCCCTGAATCACTGTATGGACTTGAGCAAATCCTGATTCACTTTTTCTGTCTGTACTTTTTAAAATAAAGAATGATAATTCTTTGCACTTACATAGCCCCTTACTCTGCACAGGAGAATCTAAAAGCATTTTACTGAATTCTCTCAATTCCACTGTGAGAGGGGCACATACTTATTGGGAGTTAGAAGAAGTAACTGTTTTTGGTAAAGGACCTTGCAATTTTTGGAGGGAAAACGGCGTTGTTATTAAAAATAATAACCAGGCCTGTGTCTGGTGGAAAAGGAGGGCACAGAAGCATATTTCCAGACAGTTCAATATGTCTTAGGGTGTGTGTAGACTACAGGGTTTTTTCGAAAAAAGTAGCCTTTTTTTCAAAAAAACTACCCCTGCGTCTAGACTGCTGCTGCGTTCTTTCAAAAGTAATTCGAAAGAACGTGGCAGTTTTTTCGACTGCGGAAAATCTCATTTTACGAGGAATCAAGCCTTTTTTTGAAAGTGCTCTTTCGAAAAAAGGTGCTATGTAATGCAAACTGTGCTTTTTCGAAAGAGAGCATCCAGACTGCCTGGGTGCTCTCTTTCAAAAAAGTGGCTAGCTTTTTTGAAAGTACTGGTTGTAGTCTAGACGCTCTTTTTCGAAAAAGGCTTCTTCGTTTTGAAAGAGGATTGCAGTCTAGACGTAGCGTTAGATAGCAGCTGGAAATGCATCACTAACTAAGGTCCATATTGTCCTTTTTCACACTCCTTTTAAAAATCCACATGGGCCTATAGAGACAAAAACGTTTATTAATAACTGCTCATGAGCAATAATTAATGAACAGGTGTATCCTGAGAAATGTGGTGCCAGTACAATCCTAGAGCTGGAAGTAGTAGAAGAGGGAGTTCTTGTGCAGAGGATAAGAGACCCTCAGACTATTACTGTCTTTGGAGTCCCAAGGCAGCTCCTCTGCTAGAGTTCTTTTGTGGGATCAGTCTCCACTGCATTTCTGGGTGTTTGGGGAAGATAAAGAGAGGACACACCATAGGGAAGCTCCTCTGCAGAACACCTCAGCTGTTATGTTGGAAACATTAACACTTGGTTGTCCTTCCTGTGGCTGTTACTCTGGATTCACCAAGGGCACATGGACATGTCGGAATGGTTCCTGAAGGAGTGCCCTGCCAGAGAAATAGAGAGGTAGCCGTGTTAGTCTGATCTTGCAAAAACAAAAGGAAAAACTATGTAGCACTTTAAAGACTAACAGGATGGTTTAATAGGTGATGAGCTTTCGTGGGCCAGACCCACTTCCTCAGATCATATTCCAGAATATAATCTGAGGAACATGGGCAGCAGGTTTGTATAATTTTTGGTGATGCCCCATTAGCCTGTTAGCCATGTCCCCTGACCCCCTCCTGTTAGCCACGCCCCCTGACCTCCTCCCGTTAACCACGCCCCCGACTCCCTACTGTTAGCCACGCCTCTGGAGGTAACACGATCAGGGCAAGATGGACACATGACCAGAAGTAAAAGGTGTCATGTCACCCCTCTCCAAGGGCTTTTCCCACCATCCTCCAACCAACAGGGATTAGTTTGGCCCCCACCAAACCCCCCGCATGCAACTATCCTGCAGTTACATTAACCCAATGTGTGTGACATTAACTCGGGGGCAGAGAGGCTGGGGGAAGTGTTCCCTCTAAGGCTAAGTCTACACTCGCAGCTTCTTGTGCAAGCAGAGCCGTTCTTGTGCAAGAACCCACAGAGCATCCACACTGCCCACCTGCTCTTGCGCAAGGAAATTTACAGTATGGCATGGTAAGAGAGGGCATCTTGCGCAAGAGCTACGCTCTTTTCTAACAGGTGTAAGCTCTCTTGCACAAGAGGGCAGTATGGATGCTCGGCAGGGATTTCTTGCGCAAGAAACCCCTATGGCTAAAATGGCCATCGGAGCTTTCTTGGGCAAGAGAGCGTCCACACAGCCATGGATGCTCTTGTGCAAAAGCACAGCTCGCACATGGCAGTGTGGACGTGTTCTTGCACAAGACTTCTTGCACAAGAACCCTTGCGCAAGATGTTCTTGCGCAAGAAACTGCCAGTGTAGACATAGCCTAAGAGTTTCCTCCCATGAGCAGAATGAATTTTGTGTTGTGCACCAGTACTGAGTTCATGTGGCTTGTTTGGATGTGCCACTGTGGCACCCAAGTTATTAATAAATAATTTTAAACCTTTACCTTTTCTCTCTGCTGCCATGTCTCCTCCCCTTGTTCCATCAGCTCCCCTGGTGCCTGCTGCTCCCCCAACTCCTCACCCTCCTCTGCTGTCCTGACTCCTGCAATCTGCCCCTCTCCACCATCCCTTCTCTCCCCCTTGTGCCCACTCCTCCAGTAGCCCCACTCTGATCAGGTGAGCTACCCCTCCTCATCCCCTCTTCTAACAACTCCCTCTACACACCTGCCCTGCCTCTCTCCTCTGGTGCTGGTCCCTCCCCTGCAGGTGTCTGCCCTTCTGCTTCACCCCCAGAATCCCCTGGCACCTGCACCTTCCCTTACCCCTGCACCCTCCTGGTGCCTCCCCCTTCCCTCACTGCCCCTGCCCCCTTTGCCCTCTTTTTCCCTGATGCCCACCCCCTCACCACCCTCTGCCCCCGTTCCCCTCATGCCCCTGTGCCCTCACACATGACTTGCTCCATCCCGGCCTTCCTCATGCCTTTCTTTCAAGCCTTCTCCCAGCACCTTCCCCTGCCCCCTCTAGCCCCCAATGCCCTTACCCTCTCCTCTCCCAGCATCACCCTGTCCCCCCTCCCACTGACACCTCCCCTCCTTCCTTTTTCCTCATTGTCTGCACTTGGACCCCTGGCATTTGTCTCTCCTCTACCCTGTCCCTTTGGTGCCTTCCCCTTTCTTCCCTCTCTCCCCTCCCTTTCCGTACAAGCCCCTTCCTCTCCCAGCCCTTCCCCTTTCTTCCCCTTCCCCCTCCCCCTCCGCACAAGCCCCTTCCTCTCCCAGCCCTTCCCCTAGTTTTCTCCCTCCCCTACCTTCTGCCTTCCACTTTGAGGGGCCAGAGTCTGCGCTGCGTCCCAGAAGTCCCCAAACTCTGAACCCGCAACTCAGGTGCGTGGCGCCACGTGGCGCCAAGCACTTTTAAAGTCCCGGGCCATGACGTCACATCATGCCCGGGCGTCTCCCCACCCACCAGTTTGAGCACGCAGTTTGAGCACGCTGCACATGGCAGCAGCAGATGGCAAGGGGGAGCTGAGTGAAAGTTGCGTATGGCAGGGATGGTCCAGGGCCGGGGCCGGGGCCGGGGCTGGGGCTGGGGCCGGGGCCGGGGCCAGCGGAGAGACGCTCTGGGGCCAGGGTGGGAGGACGCGTGGGGGGGGGGCGGAGCCCACTCCAAGCAGGGCCGGAGAGACCCAGCTCCAAATATTGGTGGAACAGGGCCCCCGGCTCTGAATATTGCTGAAGCATGGGCATCACGAGCCCATATAACTCGCCACCCATGCTGAGGAA
The DNA here is from genome assembly GCA_032595735.1 of Pelochelys cantorii. Taxonomy (NCBI): domain Eukaryota; kingdom Metazoa; phylum Chordata; order Testudines; family Trionychidae; genus Pelochelys; species Pelochelys cantorii. The sequence goes on from CM064337.1 coordinate 39,108,064, forward strand.
GTGGGTCTGGCCCACGAAAGCTCATCACCTGTTAAACCATCTTGGTAGTCTTTAAAGTGCTACATAGTTTTTCCTTTTGTTTCTGCCAGAGAAAGTGGAGGATCAACAGAGTGTCCATGAAGAGACACTAGGATTCTACTCCCAAGTTCCATTGGCCTAAGGAGCCCAACTCCTATTTGTTCCACGGGGAACCAGTCATTCCCCAGTGGCCTACTCCAATAGACAAATGTGTGGAAATTTCAGAGATTTTCCTGTCCCATACACACAAACTTCCCATGTAAGGGAGAGTATGATACATCAGAATAGTTCTGGCAAATATTTAAATGCCAGAAGATTCGAGCCTAAACTGATAGCATTGAACTTGCAAATGAACTCCAGTTCAGCTGCTTCCCTTTGTAATTGGATGATAAAATCACATCTCTAAAATATCATCATCTCCCCCCTCCCACAGCTGCCATCGGGCATAGGGGCACTGGTTTAATAGTACTGCATAGGGCTCCATCAATCCTAAGCATGGCTCTGTAAGCAGTGCCTACTCCATGTACCCCGCCACTTTTAGCTATGTCATGCCCTGCTGCTGGCAGGGGTGACTTGTGAGGTGGGAACACAAGGGGCCACCTGCCACATTACCCCTCCACACTCAGGGAAGGACTGGGATAACCCACCTCTGCCCAAGTCCCCAGCTTTCCATGCCCCTATTCTGCACCATCCCTACCTCTGCACCACCCTCTCCCCTCTTCTTCCCACCTCAGGGCTGCCCCCACCCAGCCTCTTCCCACTCCCCCAAGCAATGTGGCCTAGGGGATTAGCAGGGCCAAAGGCTGGCCCTGGCTGTGGAGGTCTGTTCTCCCTGCACCTCCTGGCAGAGCAGTGGGGGAAGTGAAGCAATGTGGTCCCAGCTCGCTCTGCTCCCCCATGTTCATGACTCCACTTCCCATCAGTAAGTGTGGGGGGTGGTCCCACCTTTCACGCAACTGATGCAGCCAGGAGAGCAGAGCTAGTTGGGGCCATATTGGCCCACTTCCCCTATAGCTGCCAGCAAGTGCAGGTGGCCAATCCCTGGTGTGGGCACTAAGTCTCCTGACCACTGCTACCCCTCAGGCCACCCAGAGGCTCTGGCCCTGCTGGCTGCTGAATAGCTCCTTGCCTCTCCCACACAGGGCATGTATCCCTCACCACATTGCCTATGGCTGCTGAAGCCTTCCCCTGCCATAGGGGAAGACTCCAGCTACAAAGAAAGGCTCTGGCAGGGGGGAGACAGTAGCGAACAGTTCTGTCTGCAGGAAGCTGCTGGACCTTCTCCCGCTGCCTCACTTCTGCCTGAGCCTTTTACTGTCCCACGTAGCTAAATACTGCAGGATGGACACAGCATGCCTTTCATTGCAGCACAAAGCTACCACTGCCACTGCAGGCCAGGCCTACGAGATAGGCATTTATTAATTATTTTTATTATTATGCTTCCCAACAAAATGAAAAGGAGCATTGGAAAATGTCACCTGACTTTGTGGTGCTGCTCAAATACTTGTTAATTACATGTGCCATTTAAATCCCCAGATAGCTTACACACTTAAAGATAAGATACAAACAGAGGGGCTAGAAACACTGGAGTTGGGTTGTTTCTCTTGACATGCAAGGATGCCAACTGGCCAGAAAGCAATTCAGGTCATAAGGGTCCCCTCACGAAGCAACCAATGTGTGTTGCATCTCAGACCATTTACAATTATGTCAAAGTATGAACATTAAATAATTCTGCAGTGCCATTCCCATTAAATCAGGTTTAAAGGATGGTACCTGAGGTAATGTTCAACCTATCTGTGGTATTTGTGTAGCTCCCTTTGCCTTATTACTTCACAACGTCTCTCTCTGTGAGGCAGGGAAATATTAATATTCCTATTTTCATAGAATCATAGAACACTAGAATAGGAAGGGACCTCGAGAGGTCATCGAGTCCAGTCCCCTGCCCTCATGGCAGGACCCAGTACCATCTAGACCAGTGGTCCCCAACCTTTTGGGGCTGCCGGGTGCCCAGGGGCAGGGCTGCGCATGCACCACGTGCCTGGGGGTGGCACCACGCATGCGCCGCGCTCCCAGGGTGGGGCCGCGCATGCGCTGGGTGCCCAGGGCCTGGGGCGCAAGAATGGCTTGGGCCAGCCCTGGTCACTAGGCGGGCACACATAAATGCCCCAGTGGGTGCCATGGCATCTGCAGGCACCGCATTGGGGACCACTGATCTACACCATCCCTGACAAATGTCTATCTCACCTGCTCTTAAATATCTCCAAAGATGGAGATTCCACAACCTCCCTAGGTAACTTATTCCAGTGTTTAACCACCCTGACAGTTAGGAAGTTTTTCCTAATGTCCAACCTAAACCTCCCTTGCTGCAGTTTAAGCCTATTGCTTCTTGCCCTATCCTCAGAGGCCAAGGAGAACAATTTTTCTCCCTCTTCCTTGTGACACTCTTTTAGATACCTGAAAACTGCTAGCATGTCCCCTCTCAGTCTTCTCCTTTCCAAACTAAACAAGCCCAATTCTTTCAGTCTTCCTTCACTTGGTACAAGTGCTGCAGGATCCAACCAGGGGCTGTGCACAGCTTGACCTGCTGCTCACAAACAGGGAGAAACTAATAAGGGAAGTAGAGGTGGGTGACAACCTGGGAAGCAGTGATCATGAGATGGTAGATTTCAGGATCCTGACCAAAGGAAGAAAAGAAAGTAGTAAAATACAAGAACTTCAGAAAAGCAGACTTTGACTCCCTCAGAGACCCGATGGGCAGAATCCACTGTGATGCTAACATGAAGGGGAAAGGAGCCCAGGACAGCTGGCAGTATTTTAAAGAATCCTTATTGAAGGCACAGAAAGAAACCATTCTAATGAGTAGCAAGAGAAGCAAATATGGTAGGAGACCAGATTGGCTTACTGGGGAAATCCTTGGTGAACTTAAGCACAAAAAGGGAGCTTACAAAAAGTGGAAACTTGGACAGATGACTAGGGAGGGGTATAAATGTATAGCTCAAGAATGCAGGGGAGTTATCAGGAAGGCGAAAGCGTAATTGGAATTGCAGCTCGCAAGGGATGTGAAGGATAACAAGAAAGGTTTCTACAGACATGTTAGCAAGAAGAAGGTGATCAGAGAGGGTGTGGGGCCCCTACTGGATGAGTGACAGTTGGTGTGGGGAAAGCTGAAGTACTTAATGCTTTCCTTGCCTCTGTCTTCAATGACAAGATCAGCTCCCAGACAAATATGCTAAATGACGCAATATGGGATGAAGGTGGACAGCCTTTGATGGGGAAAGAACAGGTTAGGAACTATTTAGAAAAGCTAAACATACATAAATCCAAGGGTCTGGACTTAATACATCCGAGGGTACTGAGGAAGTTGGCAAATGTCATTGAGGAGCCTTTGGCTATTATCTTTGAAAAGTCATGGAGATCAGGAGAGATCCCGGATGATTGGAAAAAGGCAAATGTAGTGCCCATCTTTAAGAAAGGGAAGAAGGATGATCCAGGGAACTATAGGCCGAGTCTTACCTCAGTCCCCGGAAAAATCATGGAGGGGCTCCTCAAAGAATCCATTTTGAAGCACTTAGAAGAGGGGAAGGTGATCAGGAATAGTCAACATGGATTCATGAAGGGCAAGTTGTGCCTGACCAATCTGATTAGCTTCTATGATGAGGTAACCGGCTCTGTGGATACGGGAAAGTCAGCGGATGTGATATACCTTGACTTTAGCAAGGCTTTTGATACGGTCTCCCACAATATTCTTGCCAGCAAGTTAAGGGAATGTGGATTTGATAAATGGATGGTAAGATGGATAGAAAGCTGGCTGGAAGCAGAGGCGTAGCAAAGGGGCTGCAAGCGGGGGGGCAATTGCCCCCGGGCGCCACGCTAGGGAGGCGCCGGGCCGGGATGAGAGTGAGCGCATGCTGCACAGGCTCACCTGGCATGGGCGGTGAGTTATATGGCCGCCCCCCCCCCGGCCCCGGGCCTTCCCTGCCGTGCGCAGCGTTTAGTCGGCTCCCCCTTGCCCACACACACTGCGCACGGCGGGGCCAGTCCGGGGCCGGGAGAGACGACCATAGAACTCGCCGCCCATGCCAGCTTTCAGTCAGCTCCCATTTGCCTGCGCACGCTGTGCAGCGTTTCCACATGACCGGGGAGACGCCCGGGCGTGACGTAACGTCACGGCCCGGGACTTTAAAAGTGTTCGGTGCCGCGTGGTGCAGGCCTAGCTTCTGGTTCGGAGTCCGGGGACTTCTGGGGCCCGAGCGCAGACTCCGGCCCCACAAAGTGGAAGGCAGAAGGTACGGCAGGGCAGGGCAGGGGGAAAACTAGGGGGAAGGGGTGAGAGAGGAAGGGGCTTGTGTGGCGGGGAAGGGAGGGGAGGAGCTTGTGCGGAGGTGGAAGGGAGAGGGAAGATACAAATGGCAGGGGGCCAAGTTCAGACAATGAGGAAAAGGGAAGGAGGGGAGGTGTCAGTGGGAGGGGAGACAGGGTGATACTGGGAGAGGAGAGGAGAGGGGAAGGGCATTAGGGTCTAGAGGGGGAGGGGGAGGTGCTGGGAGAAGGCTTGAAAGGAGGGGTGGGTATGAGACAGGTGGGGATGGAGCAAGTCATGTGTGAGGGCACAGAGGGGCATGAGGGGGATGGGGCAGAGAGTGGTGAGGGGGTGGGCATCAGGGAAAAAGAGGGCAAAGGGGGCAGGGGCAGTGAGGGAAGGGGGAGGCACCAGGAGGGTGCAGGGGTAAGCGAAGGTGCAGGTGCCAGGGGATTCTGGGGGTGAAGCAGAAGGGCAGACACCTGCAGGGGAGGGACCAGCACCAGAGGAGAGAGGCAGGGCAGGTGTGTAGAGAGAGGTGTTAGAATAGGGGATGAGGAGGGGTAGCTCACCTGATCAGAGTGGGGCTACTGGAGGAGTGGGCACAGGAGGGAGAGAAGGGATGGTGGAGAGGGACAGGTCGCAGGAGGGCTGAGGGCAGTGAGAAGGGCAGGAGTCAGGACAGCAGAGGAGGGTGAGGAGTTGGGGGGCAGCAGGCACCAGGGGAGATGATGGAGCACGGAGAGGAGACATGGCAGCAGAGAGAAAAGGTAAAGGTTTAAAAATATTTATTAATAACTTGGTATGCTGCCCACGGCCAGTTTGTTTGCACCCCGCGGTGCAGTTTGGGTTTATGTGGGGATCAACATGTGGCCGGCGAGTGGGAGCCAAACAAAAAAGTAGTCAGTGTAATGATCTTCTGTTGATATGTGTTTTAGTAGTTAAATTTTGGACTGTCATTGCTCATGAAAAGTGCTGTCACATGGGTAGAAATCGGATAAATATTGCATTTTATTAATACCAGCAGAGCTGACTTAAATGGGGTCTGTGTGTTGCGTAGTCTTGCCTTAATCTTTGTATTCATGCCTGTCAGTGTGAGAGAAGCTATTTGTATATATTTGCTTGCATATGCAACCACACTTAAGTTGAGGCCCTCAGCATGTTCTATAAGTATCAGTGTGGCTCCTGGGGCTTCCAAAGTTGAGTTGCCCTAGCTCATCCCTGGCAGGTGTCTGTCTAACCTGGTCTTAAATATCTCCAGTGATGGAGATTCCGCAATCTCCCTAGGCAATTTATTCCAGTGTTTAACCACCTTGACAGGCAGGAAGTTTTTCCTAATGTCCAACCTAAACCTCCCGTGCTGCAATTTAAGCCCATTGCTTCTCATCCTAACCTCAGAGGCCAAGGAGAACAATTTTTCTTCCTCCTCCTTATGATACTCTTTTACATACTTGAAAGCTGCTCTCATGTCCCTTTTCGGTCTTCTCTTTTCCAAGGTAAACAGGGCCAATTCCTTCAGCCTTGCCCCATATCTCATGTTCTCTAGACCTTCCATCATTTGTGTTGATCTTCTCTGGACTTTCTCCAGTTTCTCCACGTTTCCTGAAATGTGGTGCCCAGAACTGAACATGATACTCCAGCTGGGGCCTAATGTAGATGGCTCAGTCCCTACCTAGGGGACGTGACACTGGGCGGGTTAATTTCCAACCTTCCTGTTTATTCTTTTCCTAAGCCAGGAGGGCACAGTAGTTCTGATGGGGGCTCTGCAGGAAGGCAGCCCGCGCTGCTCCCTGCCTGAAACCTTGTGCAGGTGTTAAACAGCTGTCCAGCCCATCCTAGAGGTGACTGCATTTCAGCATGCCTGAAGCAACACAGCACCAGCAATGGACAGGAGAATGGGTCTCGGGCATGTCTTGCTCATGACTGTTTCAGTCCCATTGGATGGGCCTCAGCCTCTTTTCTTCCTCTCCCCTGCTTTGCAATGGGGCTTTAGACTCTGGGGGGAGACGGTGGAGGCAGGCAGAGGTGTCTCCCTGCAGCAGATGTAGACACGTCTCTGTATTAATCATTCTCTCATTGAAGTTTTTAGCTTTGTATTGAGTCCTTTTACATGGTAACTTTGTATTAAGTCTTGGTAGAATAGTCCCTAGGACAAGTGAGGCAGAGACTGTCCCTGTGGGGTGAATGAGGTGGGAATGGATAAAGCGGAAGGTGAGCACCTCTGGACAGTTGCAAAGGTTGGAGAGGGGATGGAAGCCAGATCCAAGATCAATGAGCCCTGGGAAGTGGACCCATTGAAAGGAAACTGGACCTGTGGATGCTTTGGGGGTCAGTGGCAAGGGCCTGCTTTGGGAAGCCCCCTCTTTGGAGTGAATGTGGCAGCATTGAGACACCACCCAGAAGCAGGCGCCACAGACACTAACTGCAGATTCATGGGACGGCTCTTACAGATCTTGCACATGCATAAGATGATAGATCTGCAGGAGGGGGGGCAGTGGCGTAGCGAGGGGTCCGGAGGGGTCAGTTGCCCCTGGGCACCATGCTAGGGAGGCTACAATTTAATCCCATTCTGCTCCCCCCGTTATCTTTTCAGCTCACGTGCTCCTACTCCGCCTGCCACTGGCAGCTGGAGCCTCTCCCTGCCTCTCTGCTCCAAGCCCAACCCTGCTCCAAGCCCGACCCTCCTCCATCTCCACCGGCGGGTTAGTGCACATGGGAGCCCGGCCCCAAACTGTAGGGGGTGGGGGAAGATGCAGTACAAGTTCCCCTCAGCTGTGCACCAGGTTCGGGGCCGTGCCACATGGCGGTGGCGGGGGGGGGGGGGGGACGCAAATTTTTCCTTTGCCCTCGGATGCATAAAACCCTTGCTACACCTCTGGCTGGAAGGTTGGGCCCACTGGGTAGTGATCAACGGCTCGATGTCAGGATGGCAGTCGGTTTCTAGCGGAGTGCCCCAAAGTTCAGTTCTGGGACCAGTTTTATTCAACACCTTTATTAATGACCTGGATGAGGGGATGGATTGCACTCTCAGCAAGTTTGCGGATGACACTAAGCTGGGGGAGAGGTAGATACACTGGAGGGCAGGGATAGAGTCCAGAGTGACTTAGACAAATTGGAGGATTGGGCCGCAAGAAATCTGATGAGGTTCAACAAGGACAAGTGTAGAGTCCTGCACTTGGGATGGAAGAATCCCAAGCATTGTTACAGGCTGGGGACCAACTGGCTAAGTAGCAGTTCTGTAGAAAAGGACCTGGGAGTTACAGTGGATGAGAAGCTGGACATGAGACAATGGATTTCAGGAAGGCGGATTTTGGTAAGCTCAGAGAGCTGACAGGTAAGGTCCCATGGGAATCAAGACTGTGGGGAAAAACAACTGAGGAGAGTTGGCAGTTTTTCAAAGGGACATTGTTAAGGGCCCAAAAGCAAGCTATTCCGCTGCATAGGAAAGATAGAAAATATGGCAAAAGACCGCGTTGGCATAACCACGAGATCTTGCATGATCTAAAAATAAAAAAGGAGTCCTATAAAAAATGGAAACGACAACAAATTACAAAGGATGAATATAGGCAAACAACACAGGAATACAGGGGCAACATTAGAAAGGCAAAGGCACAAAATGAGCTCAAACTAGCTACAGAAATAAAGGGAAACAAGAAGACTTTTTATAAATACATTAGAAGCAAGAGGAAGACCAAGGACAGGATAGGCCCACTGGTCAGTGAGGAGGGAGAAACAGTAACAGGAAACTTGGAAATGGCAGAGATGCTTAATGACTACTTTGTTTCAGTCTTCACCGAGAAGTCTGATGGAATGCCTAACATAGTGAATGCTAGTGGGAAGGGAGTAGGTTTAGAAGATAAAATAAAAAAAGAACAAGTTAAAAATCACCTAGAAAAGTTAGATGCCTGCAAGTCACCAGGGCCTGATGAAATGCATCCTAGAATACTCAAGGAGCTGATAGAGGAGGTATCTGAGCCTCTAGCTATCATCTTTGGAAAATCATGGGAGACAGGAGAGATTCCAGAAGACTGGAAAAGGGCAAATATAGTGCCCATTTATAAAAAGGGAAATAAGAACAACCCAGGAAACTACAGACCAGTTAGTTTAACTTCTGTGCCAGGGAAAATAATGGAGCAAGTAATTAAGGAAATCATCTGTAAATGTTTGGAAGGTGGCAAGGTGACAGGGAACAGCCAGCATGGATTTGTAAAGAACAAATCATGTCAAATGAATCTGATAGCTTTCTTTGATAGGATAACGAGTCTTGTGGATAAGGGAGAAGCGGTGGATGTGGTATACCTCGACTTTAGTAAGGCGTTTGATACGGTCTCGCATGATATTCTTATCAATAAACTAGGCAAATACAACTTAGATGGGGCTACTATGAGGTGGGTGCATAACTGGCTGGATACCCATACTCAGAGAGTAGTTATTAATGGTTCACAATCCTGCTGGAAAGGTATAACAAGTGGGTTCCGCAGGGGTCTGTTTTGGGACTGGCTCTGTTCAATATCTTCATCAACGATTTAGATATTGGCATAGAAAGTACGCTTATTAAGTTTGCAGATGATACTAAGCTGGGAGGGGTTGTGACTGCTCTGGAGGATAGGGTCATAATTCAAAATGATCTGGACAAATTGGAGAAATGGTCTGAGGTAAGCAGGATGAAGTTTAATAAGGACAAATGCAAAGTGCTCCATTTAGGAAAGAACAATCAGTTTCACACATACAGAATGGGAAGCGACTGTCTAGGAAAGAGTACGGAAGAAAGGGATCTAGGGGTTATAGTGGACCACAAGCTGAATATGAGTCAGCAGTGTGATGCTGTTGCAAAAAAAGCAAACATGATTCTGGGATGCATTAATGGTGTGTTGTGAGCAAGACACGAGAAGTCATTCTTCCGCTCTACTCTGCACTGATTAAGCCTCAGTTGGAGTATTGTGTCCAGTTCTGGGCACTGCATTTCAAGAAAGATGTGGAGAAATTGGAGACGGTCCAGAGAAAAACAACAAGAATGATTAAAGGTCTGGAGAACATGACCTATGAAGGAAGGCTGAAAGAATTGGGTTTGTTTCGTTTAGAAAAGAGAAGGTTGAGGGGGGACATGATAGCCGTTTTCAGGTATCTAAAAGGGTGTCATAAGGAGGAGGGAGAAAACTTGTTCATCTTGGCCTCTGAGGATAGAACAAGAAGCAATGGGCTTAAACTGCAGCAAGGGAGGTTTAGGTTGGACATTAGGAAAAATTTCCTGTCAGGGTAGTCAAACACTAATAAATTGCCCAGGGAGGTTGTGGAATCTCCATCTCTGAAGATATTTAAGAGTAGGTTAGATAAATGTCTATCAGGGATAGTCTAGACAGTATTTGGTCCTGCCATGAGGGCAGGGGAATGGACTCGATGATCTCTCGAGATCCCTTCCACTCCTAGTATTCTATGATTCTATGAGTCAACAGTGTGCCCTTGTAGCCAAGAAGGCTAATGGCATATTAGGTTGCATTAAGAGGAGTATTGCCAGTAGATGCAGAGATGTGATATTCCTCTTTACTCGGCTCTGGTGAGGCCACATGTGGAGTTTTGTGTCCAGTTCTCGGCCCCCAATTACAGGAATGATGTGGATTGGAGACGGTCCAGAGAAGGGCAACCAAAATGATTAGGGGGCTGGAGCATATGACCTACGAGGAGAGGCTGTGGGAGTTGTGTCTATTTAGTCTGCAGAAGAGAAGAGTGAGGGGGGGATTTGATAGCAGCCTTTAACTTCCTGAAGGGAGGTTCCAAAGAGGCTGGAGAAAGGCTGTTCACAGTAGTGAAGGCTGGCAGAACAAGGAACAATGGTCTCAAGTTGCAGTGGGAGAGGTCCAGGTTATATTTCCCTAGGAGGGTGGTGAAGCACTTCAATGGGTTACCTAGAGAAGTAGTGGAGTCTCAATCCCTAGAGGTGTTTAAGTCTCGGCTTGACAAAGCCCTGGCTGGGTTGATTTAATTGGGTTGGTCCTGCCTTGGGCAGGGGGCTGGACTTGATGACCTTCTAAGGTCTCTTCCTGCTCTATAATTCTATAGGTCATTTTCTCTAGACCTTTAATCATTCTTGTTGCTCTTCTCTGGACCATCTCCAATTTCTCCACAGCTTTCTTTAAATGTAGTGCCCAGAACTGGGGGCAATACTCCAACTGAGGCCTAATCAGTGCAGAGTAGAGCGGAAGAATGACTTCTCATGACTTGCTCACAACACACCTGTTAATGCATCTCAGAATCATGTTTGCTTTTTTTGCAACAGCGTCACACTTTTGACTCATATTTAGCTTGTGGTCCACAATAACCCCTAGATCCCTTTCTGCTGTACTCCTTCCTCGACAGTCGCTTCCCATTCTGTATGTGTGAAACTGATTGTTCCTTCCTAAGTGAAATACTTTGCATTTGTCCATATTAAATTTCATCCTATTTACCTCAGACCATTTCTCCAGTTTGTCCAAATCATTTGAATTATGACCCTATCCTCCAAAGCATTTGCAACCTCTCCCAGATTTGTTTCCTTTGCAAACTTAATAAGTGTACTCTCTATGCCAATATCTAAATCATTGCTGAAGATATTGAACAGAACCAGCCCCAAAACAGACACCTGAAGAACTCACTTGTTATTTTACATGTGAAGAACTGAAGCACAGAGAGACTAGAGGCATATCTAAACAAGGGTGTGAATTTACAGTGTTCTAGCATGTACTAACAAACCACATAGAATAACTTTCTGTGTCGACAAGCCCTACACATTTCGCCATAGGTCACACAAGGGCCTCTGTGATATAGCAGAGAATTGAAGCCACGGATCCTCAAACCTAGCCTAGTGCCCTAGCCATTAGACCAGGGCTACTCAACTTTGGAAGCCCTGTGGGCCACAATGATACTCACAACACATGCTGAGGTCTGTAACTTAAGTGTGGTTGCATGTATATGCAAATAGATGCAAATAGCTTATTTCACACTGATGAGATTAAGCCTTAAGCCGTGGCACCAGACCCAAATGTGGCCAGTGTGAGCCAGTCAGCACCGCTCAGGCTCTGCCCACAAGGCTAAGCATCCAGCACTTCCCACAATGTCCCGGCGCTCTCAGCACCTCCTCCCTGGGAGCTAGAAATGCCGACACCCTACACCTGTCTGTTCCAGCCAGTCTGTCTGCTTGCGTCTTTCAATGCTCACCTTACATGGGAGACGCCTCACCATTTTGGAGTGTGTTCCCAGTGGAGGCCATGTTCAAAGGATCCCACCCGCGGGCCATGTGTTGAACCCCGCATAAATCCAAACTGCACCATGGGCCGCAAACAAACGGGCCGTGGGCTGCATACAGCCCACGGGCCACGTGTTGAGTAGCCCTAAATTAGACCATCCTCCCTTGAGGAAGTGCCTGCTTTTTGAGTGTAATAAGTTAACAACTGACCTGTGGCTCCCTGAGCCACATGAGTTTCTCAGGTAACATGAATGATGATGAAACAGGTTGGCTTTTTTTCTAAATATCGCACTGAGAATGATTATTGCCATTGTTCCTTATCATAGAATCATAGAACCATAGAGCTGGAAGAGACCTCAGAAGGTCATCAAGTCCAGCCCCCTGCTCTAGGCAGGACCAATCCCAACTAAATCAACCCAGCCAGGGCTTGGTCAAGCCGAGACTTAAACACCGCTAGGGATGGAGACTCCACTACTTCCCTAGGTAACCCATTCCAATGCTTCACTACCCTCCTAGTGAAATAGTTTTTCCTAATATCCAACCTGGACCTCTCCCACCACAACTTGAGACCATTGATCCTTGTTCTGCCATCTGTCACTACTGAGAACAGCCTCTCTCCATCCTCTTTGGAACCTCCCTTCAGGAAGTTGAAGGCTGCTATCAAATCCCCCCTCACTCTTCACTTCTGCAGACTAAACAGACCCAACTCCCTCAGCCTCTCCTCATAAATCATATGCTCCAGCCCCCTAATCATTTTGGTTGCCCTCCGCTGGACCCTCTCCAATGCGTCCACATCCTTTTTGTAGTGAGGGGCCCAGAACTGGACACAATACTCCAGATGTGGCCTCACCAGAGCCGAATAAAGGGGAATAATGACATCTCTGGATCTGCTGGTAATGCTCCTCTTAATGCAACCGAATATGCCATTAGCCTTCTTGGCTACAAGGGCACACTGTTGACTCATATCCAGCTTCTCATCCACTGTAACCCGCAGGTCCTTTTCTGCAGAACTACTACTTAACTGGTTGGTCCCCAGCTTGTAACTATGCTTGGAATTCTTCCGTCCCAAGTGCAGGACTCTGCACTTGTCCTTGTTGAACTTCATCAGATTTCTTGTGGCCCAATCCTCCAATTTGTCTAAGTCACTCTGGACCCTATCTCTGCCCTCAAGCGTATCTACCTCTCCCCCTAGCTTAGTGTCATCCGCAAACTTGCTGAGGGTGCAATCCATTCCCTCATCCAGGTCATTAATAAAGATATTGAACAAAACCGTTCCTAGAATTGAACCTTCGGGCACTCCACTAGAAACCGACCTCCATCCTGACATTCGAGCCGTTGATCACTACCCGCTGGGCCCGGCCTTCTAGCCATCTTTCTATCCATCTTACTGTCCATTTATCCAATCCACATTCCCTTACCTTGCTGGCAAGAATATTGTGAGAGACCATATCAAAAGCCTTACTAAAGTCAAGGTAGATCACATCCACTGACTTTCCCACATCCACAGAGCCAGTTACCTCATCATAGAAGCTAATCAAATTGGTCAGGCACGACTTGCCCTTTGTGAATCCATGCTGACTATTCCTAATCACTTTCTTCTCCTCCAAGTGCCTCAAAATAGATTCCTTAAGGATCCCTTTCATGATTTTTCCAGGAACCGAGGTAAGACTGACTGGCCTATAGTTCCCTGGATCATCCTTCTTCCCTTTTTTGAAGATGGGCACTACATTTGCCTTTTTCCAATCATCCGGGATTGCTCCCGATCTCCACGACTTTTCAAAGATAATGGCCAAAGGCTCCTCAATGACATTTGCCAACTCCCTCAATACCCTCGGATGCATTAAGTCCGGACCCATGGATTTGTGTACGTTTAGCTTTTCTAAATAGTTCCTAACCTGTTCTTTACCCACCACGGGCTGTCCATCTTCATCCCATCTTGCATCACTTGACTCCTGGACTTCTGCGCTGACCTTGTCTGTGAATACAGAGGCAAAGAAAGCATTGAGTACTTCAGCTTTCCCCACATCATCTGTCACTAGGTTACCTCCTTCATCCAGTAGGGGCCGCACACCCTCTTTGATCACCTTCTTCTTGTTAACATGCTTATAGAAACCTTTCTTGTTATCCTTCACATCCTTAGCCAGTCGCAGTTCCATTTGCGCTTTCGCCTTCCTGATAACCCCCCAGCATTCTCGAGCTATACATTTAAACCCCTCCCTGGTCATTTGTCCAAGTTTCCACTTTTTGTAAGCTTTCTTTTTGTGCTTAAGTTCACCAAGGATTTCCCCAGTAAGCCAATCCGGTCTCCTACCATTTTTGCCTCTCTTGCTACACGTCGGGATGGTTTCTTTCTGTGCCTTCAATAAGGCTTCTTTAAAATACTTATTTTTCACTGTGTCATTTATGCAGCCTCAGGCACATTTTTTCATGAAAAATAATTGCCACCCTGATTCTTACTGTGAAAGAAGCCCAGTGATTTAACTAGGGCATTTGAGTTCAGAAGGGAAGATTCCCACCTGTGTAAATAGCCATCACGAGGGTGCCACACAGATTAAGTCCCACTCATACCTGATTTTTATTACTTGAATTTAAGCAGTGGATAGTATGATGGGGTGAGGTCACAGACACTGAACCTCTTCAGGTCCAAGGAGAGTGCAGTTTAGGGCCCAGCTTTCTGAGATACCACTCCAAAAATGGGATCAAACCCCAAATAATTAAGTAAGCCACCTTTACCAATGAAAGGGGGAATGTGCACACTGATTGCTCCCCAGATAATAATTATTTACACTGGGTTTGATAGAAAATAAAAGTGATTTTATTAAGTACAAGCAGTAAGTTTTAAATTGTAATAAGTGAGAATAGGCAGAGCAAAGTAGGTTACAAATCAAAAGAAAGAAAAACGCTTGGCAAATTCTACACTGAAACCTCGGTAAAAACTTTTTCAAACTCACCCTAAAGCCTCTTTTCCAGCTGCACCTCCAAATCAGGGCTGTCTCCCCACCCTGGGGTCTTCAGCTCCTTCCTTCAGTACAGCCCAGCCAAAAGACCAAGTCCCTGCTTTCCTATTCTTTTTAAGGAATTGAGGCCACTCCCTACCAACCACTGCTCAGACTTCAGGACAAAAGAGATTGTTTAACAGTTGCTCATCAAGACACCCTCCATGCCTCTCATTCACACATTTAAAACCCACAAAGTATTCCCCACTCCATATGTCTAATTTTACACACTCAAATGATACATACATGAAAGTAAGATAAACTAAACCAGTGGATCATTACATGAAGATTGATAGGTTACACGAAATAATTTGTTCAAAGCAAATAAGTCCATTTCATAAAGCATGGTGGGGGGACGGTCCATCCCAGATAGGCCTTAGCCCTGGTCCTCTGCAGAAAAGTTAACTTTAACACAATGAATCAGGGCAGTCTTTATTGTTTCGGAGGCTATCTGCAGAGCCCTTATTTAAACTTTCTGATTTGTCAGTCTAGTTTATCAGTTTGCAGAGTACGCTATGCCATCTACTGTGATTCCAATACTCCTTTCAATTATGGCACCGAACTCTAATTACATTCTTGCTGTGTGTTTTTCTGGAGATGGGGTTGTTTGTTTGTTTGCTTGCTTTTAATTATAAGAATTTCACACCATTTTTGAATTTGAGGGAATAGGAAACCATGCAGGAAAGCATGGATGTAAATTCTAATTGCTGTGCTTTAATCATCAAAATTAGTGGGAAAGTAAATTAGCTACATAGTGTGTCAGAAAAAAAATGTATTCATATCTATGCAGTTTGCCATAATGACATATGAGACTGTCAAAACTGCAGTTGAGACTTCAAAAGATGGAACCTTGAAAACCATGTACTTCTAAAACTCCAGATAAATTATAATAAATCTGACCCACTTTTAACACTTAGTGCCAAGGGCTTCACTTTGTGGCATGGATTGGTGATTAAAAGCATCTTTGGTTAGATTCTTAGCTGATATAAATCTAGTGTTATTGAATTCAGTGAAGATAGGCCAATTTATACCACCTGAGCAACCAGCTCTGAAGATTAGATATGTGGCTCTCTAGAAAACATTGGCCTATGTTTTGATATTAAAGGAATTCATTAGAGAGAAGCTGTCAGACTATGGCATTCCTGAGAGAGAACACATGTAGAGAGGAGCCAAATCTCTGTGCCAGAAGTATTAGTGTGTTCCATGCTTTTGCTACATATATTTGCATTTCAATATTTCTCCCCCAGCATCCAAATACTAATTCTGTTTGATCCTGCATTCCTTGTGCATTCAAAATTCCCTCTGAATTTAACCGGGGTTTTAGCTGTGACAAAAATTCAGGACTGCATGACCATATTCCTATCATGACACTTCACTCTTTCTTGCCATGTAAATTATTAGGATGACATAAGTTTTACTTTAGGGCTCTGCCTTAATATTTTAGATACTTGACTTCATTTCAGTTTTGTAAAGTAAGTTATGTTTTGGAAAACACTTGTGAAATATTGTTGTTTGTTACTCCAAAAATAGTTGGTTTTGCATAACCATGCCCTCAATTTTCACCCAAAAATGTCTTTTAGAGGCAGAAAAATCTATTTTCTTTCAGACTGGAGACAATTTCCAGGGAGATCTCCATAATGCTGGACAGAAAACTTCACAGCAGATTACAAACCACAGACAGAGACTGCAATAAAGAGAAAGAGAAAATAATTAAAATGGAGCAAAAAGAGAAGTTATAAAGTCAAACATTGCACAAATGATTATAGCTTCTCTGGGAGATACACTTTCCAGATGGTTTAGTGTTGGAGCCTATAATCAACTATTAAGAGGTATTTTACGTTTTTTTAACAAATAACAATCTTTCCCCTGTTTCTGGATTGGCCATTTTCCATAGCATGCTCCATCACTAGCACTGCTTCAGTTATTAGACCTACATAATTGTTAGTTCAACTATCATGCTTGCTTTCTTCTTCCATGCTCTTTCAAACACAGCACATAACCTCATAATTTACAAACTCGTCAAATACTTTGTCAAGCACCATAAAGCTCCCTAGAAGTGGGGTGTTTCCTGATTACCCATTCAACCTTTACAAAGAGCCTTAATTTTTTTGATCACTCAGGCATTCAGATCATTTGGTACACACTGTTTCTCAAATGCTTAATTTTGTAGGTAAGAAGTAGTTAATGGTCAACACAGATCAATGTGTAAGAGGGACGACAGTGTAGCTCTGATAATATTTTAGAACAATATTTCGTGTTGTTGTAGCCATGTTGGTCCCAGGCCATTAGCGAAACAAGATACAGTAAGTAACCTGAAGAATAGCTCTTTGTAAGCTCAAAAACTTGTCTCTCTCACCAACAGAAGTTGGTCCAATAAAAGATACTTTACCCACCTTGTCTCTCATTTAGAACAATATTAACTTGTGTTTGTAAGTCCAATTTTATTTAGAACAGTAAGAAAGCACTTTCAGAAATTTCTTCAGCTAACTGCTGTCTAAAGGCACCTAGAATCTCTTTTTTATAAATTGTATACAGCAAAAGAGAAACTAGTGGCTTATATATTTAAATGTTATTATTGATGTACTTGTGAAATAAAAGGGAAGGTTGCTATCACCTGTTTTTCTCATTTGATTAACAAATCCTAGTTTTACATAAAGTTCTTTCCCCCTTTCATATTATAGAATTCAGTATGAACTAAATGGCCATTGTTTTCGGTCCTTTTTACATCATTCACATATTAGTGGGAAATGACTACATCAGACTTCACAACGGTAAGGACTGGCCAGCACTATGACCCAACACATTCTTCCTCAAAGATGGGAGTTGATACAGCACTGATAGTGTAAGAACTGCAACTCACTATCAGCTCTGTGGACAAATATAGGATTTCGACTACCAGAGCAGTTTTCTTGAGCTCAGCATTCATGCCTTATAATAACCACACAAATACACACACACACACACACACACACACACTTTATTAGAAGATGGAAACAATTTCTCATGCAAGAACATTCATGACTTTTATCAATGAACACAGCCCATTTTATACATCATGTTTTTGGCAGCTAAACATTTGCTTAATGGGCAAAATACACACCTTGGACAAGAAGCAGGTGTAGCACCTCTGAAAATCAGTGGTATTTGCAGCCATTTACAAGGGTTAAATTTGAATCCCAAAACATGCTACTGATAAAGTTAAAGGTTAAAGTGTGCGTGTCTCTGAGCATGCGGCAGGAGAAAGGAGATGGAGATTGAGCTGAGACACCTTGCCAATAGTTGATTTTGCCGTTATAGCTTTCGTCCCCTTCCTCCCCATCCCTGTTGACTATGCTACATGTTAACTCTCATTCATCCCCCCCATCCAGGCTATGTCTAGACTGTAGGCTTCTTTCGGAGGAAGCTTTTCCGGAAGAGATCTTTCGAAAAAACTTCTTCTGAAAGAGAGTGTCCACACTGGCCAAGTGCATTGAAAAAATGACCTGCTTTTTCAAAAGATAGCATCCAGACTGATTGGACTCTCTCCCACATATAAGGCCACCCGGAACCACTTTAGACAGGGCTTTAGGTCACCAGTTACTTCTGAGTGCTGT
The DNA here is from genome assembly GCA_032595735.1 of Pelochelys cantorii. Classification (NCBI taxonomy): domain Eukaryota; kingdom Metazoa; phylum Chordata; order Testudines; family Trionychidae; genus Pelochelys; species Pelochelys cantorii. The sequence goes on from CM064337.1 coordinate 39,126,190, forward strand.
TGCTGGAAACTGGCAGAGACACATCGCTCAAAGGGACCCCACTGGACAGCCGTTTCTCTTCTTCTACTGCGTGCTTGCCTACCTCTTCGAGGGATAGCAAAACTCTTGCAGTGCCTGCTGTCGATGCCCAGCTTTTTTGGACACCACAGCTTTTTTGTTAGTGCCATGGAGCCAGAGCTGCCCCTGGGCATGTGATGGCCCCACATGTCCATGCTGTGTCAGCTGCCTTCCTGGTCCTGACTGAGCTCAACCCTGAGCTCATTCTTGGGACCCTCTCCCTGGGTGCGGGAGCAACACCCTTGCAACCGCAACCACAGTGGAAAGGTGTTTCTGAAGGCTGGACACCAGTTTGGACTGGTGGGACTGGCTGATTATGGAGGGGTGGGACGAGTTTTATGCCTGGCTTGCCGCCACCCTCTGACTACGCAACACCCAGCTGCGGCCTGCCATCCCCCTGAAGAAGTGGGTTACCATTGCCGTATGGAAGCTTGCCACCCCAGACAGTTACCAGTTGGTGGGCAATCAGTTCAGTGTGGGAAAGTCCACTGTCAGGGCCCTCCTCATGGAGGTAAGGCACTCTCGGGCTGCAGTCCCTGCACAGGGGGGTGGGAGTCCTAGAAAAGGGGGACCCTTGGAATAGGGGGGTTGAGGGGTGTGGGGGTTGGAGTGGAGGTGGAGGGAAGCCCCATCCCTGGGAAGTTGTGTTGTCCCACCATCACACAGCCCTGCTGCTGGGGGGGGTGGCCTCATAGGGGGTGGCTCCTGGGGTGCTGGGGGGGAGGAGATGGTAGGGGGACAGGCACCTCCCAAGGGCTCAGGAACCCCCTCTCTCATTCTCTGTTTTGTGTTTGTTTATCTCCTTCTGCAGGTTGAGAGGGCCATCAATTCCATCCTGCTGCAGAGGGTCATCTGCCTGGGAGATCTGGACCCCATTGTGGCTGGATTTGCTACCCTGGAGTTCCCAAACTGAGGTGGAGCGATTGATGGGACCCACATCCCAATCCACGCACCTGAACATTGAGCGACCCAATACATAAATTGCAAGGGCTACTTTTCAATGGTGCTGCATGCCCTGGTTGACGACTGTGGACAGTTCACGGACATTTTTGTAGGGTCATCGGGTAGGGCACATGATGCCTGGATTTTTGGGAACTCCAGCCTCTGTGGGAAGCTGGAGGTGGGCACATTCTTCCCCCGCTGTGACTTTGCAGTTGGGGACATGCAGATGCCACTGTGCATTGTGGGGGCATGGCCTATCCCCTGATGCCATCACTTACGAAGCCTTATACCGGCCACCTGAACCCCAGCAGGGACCAATTTAATGCCCACCTGAACTGGGCCAGGATTCAGGTGGAGTGCACCTTCAGTCCAAGTTGCATTTCAGGTGCCTCCTGACCCGCCTGGATGTGGGAGAGCACAACAGCCCCAAGGTGGTGTTGGCATGTTGGGTCCTCCACAACATAGTGGAGAGGAAGGGGGAGGTCTTCCTCCTGGGGTGGGAGGCAGATGCCGGCCATGAGGGGTGAGCCTTTGAGCAGCAGCAGACAGCTGACATCCTCCAGGCCCATCAGGCTGGGGTGTGCATCCGGGAGGCCCAGAGGGAGAGTTTCTTTCAAGGACCCCAGTAACTCTCCCCAGGGCTTCTGGTTTTTTGCCCTATCCCTTTCCCATCACGACCTCTTCCTTCATCCCTTTCCGGACCTCTCGATAAAGACAGCTGTTTGGTTTTGAACAAAATGAACTGTGTATTGATCTTTCATTAAAAAAAGCTGGGGAGGGGGAGGGGGGCTCATAACTTGGAGGGGGAGAGGGGATTGGAGTGGTGTGGGGAGCAGCTGGAAGTGCCACCTCGGGTGCAGGAACCTCGTTGGACTTGGGGTTGTGTGGGTCCTGAGACCACAGAGGGGAGCAGGAGGGGGGCTGGAGTGGGGGTAGGGATGGCAGGGGGGCAGGGGAAGGGGGCACAGGCATCACTTGGGGAGGGAGCATGGGCATTGCTTGGGGAAGGAGCAGAGGCATTGCTTAGGGGTCAGGGGGAGGGGAAATGGGCATAGCAGGAGGGGCAGAAGAGTGTTAAGCAGGAGCAAGCAGTGATAGCAGCAGGGTGTGCCATCATGTCCCACCCCTCTGTCACACATGATGGCACACATGCTATCGCACTGCTGCCTGAGCTGATCCCCACACACACAGTTCCTCCACTGCATTCTCCCAGATCTTCTGCACCAGGGTCTACTGCATGTCGCACAGGATACTGACATGCTGCCACATCAGGTCTTCATGGACCCTGGTACACTTTCGGGCTGCTGGCTTGGTTGGTGTGGCCCGCCCCTCAGTCCCAACAGGTCCAGCTGTGGAGAACACAAAGAGGGAGAGGCAGTGAGTCATCCATGCAGCCACTGTCCCTGAGGCCATGCCCTCCTCTGTGTTCAGCATCCACCTCAGACCAGAGGAGGGGGATGTCCTGGGAGGAAGGCCCAGCGGGCCACACTGCCTGCTTCCCCCCCCCCACCCTGATCAAAGGACAAGCAGGCAAGGGAAGTGTCCAGCCACAGTGGGATCCCCCCCATGGGCAGCAGAAGAGCCGGGAGCAACATGGCCCTCCCTGGGACCTGCACACACACCTGCACCTGGCAGCGCTGCCCACGGGAGCAGGTGCTGCCTCACATGTGCAGGCATTCCTGTGTGCTGTGTGTGGCACTCCTCAGTGTGTCTGGCGTCGTGCCTGCGCCCTTGTGGCTAGCCTGCTTCCAGCCGCGGTAGGTGGTGGGAGGGCATCCCCGCACTCCTGGGGCCAGTCGTGCATGTGCCCCCCCACCCCCCAGCCTGGGAGCAGGATCCTGGGCATGCTCAGGGGCTGCCTGCTGAGTCCGTGGGGCACACACTAACGTTGCATGTAGTTCCATGTGCACGGACTGCAGCACGATGTCCAGCTCGAGCGATGCTCGCACTGCACCCCACCCCCTCTGTGCCCACTTCCCCTTCCCTGTGTGTGTGATGAACTGAGAGCACTCACCTGAAGATCCCTCCCCAGCATCAGACAAGGCCTGTGAAATGTCCAGGCTCATGGGACATTTCTATGGAGAGCATGACAGTGGTTGTGTCATCCACCTCCTCCTTCTCCTCCTGCTGTCCCTGATCCTCCTCCTTCTCCTCCTCCACTGTGACCTCCGGCCAGGTGGCGATGGGCTGGAGTCCACGATGATGGGTGGGGAAATGCCACCCCCCAGGATTTATTGGAGCTCCTGGTAGTAAGGGCAGGTGTGGGGTCCTGCCCTGGAGCGCGAGCTGTGCTCTCTGGCCCTCGCATATCCCTGGTAGAGCTCCTTCACTTTACTCCACACCTGTTCTAAGGTCCGGGGTGGGTGTCCCCACTCTGCAGGGCCTCGGCCATCTGGTGATAAATGTCCACATTGCAGCTTTTGGAGTGGAGATCCTGTAGTGTGTCCTCCTCCCCACACAGCTCCAGGAGGGACAGGATCTCTGCTCCAGACCACAAGGGTGCTTCTGCTTGGAACCCCTCAGTGTGTCCTGAGAGCCCTGATCATGCTCCCTCCAATGGCCAGGGGAGTCTCAGGTGGTTTGTGGCTGTGCCATGGCTCAGTAAGCCTGTGTCAGGGAGAGCCGCCTGTGTCAGGGAGAGCCACATCGTCAGGGTGCTGCTCCTAGGCTGGTTTCCTGCCACAAGGCTTGTCTCGGGTGCCTGCAGCTTTAAGAGGGGCCAGGAGACAGGAACTATGTGATTACTTTGTACAGAGTGGTCACCAGGGCACCTGTGTTATTTCCTGGAGGCCTCTTCTTTTGAAAGAAAACCCTCTTCCTTGTCCACACACACCTTTTCTCAAAAGAGCTCTTTCAGAAAAGGCGTTCTTCCTCACAGAAAGAGGATTACTGCTGTTAGAAAAAGCAGTGAAAATGTTGGTTCTGACGCCATAAGACAAGCACAGACTGGTGGGACCACATACTTAAACAGCTAGGGGATCATCAGCATAAACAGGAATACTAACAAGGAGCACCTCCTAAAGTAGATCCTTTCGAGTATCATAAGGATACAAACATGCAGGCAACCATTCTCTCTCTATCTCTCCTATTATATTAAGTTTACTTTTGTATGGCAATGTCCTAAATACAGCATCTGTATTTTACATATTCAGGGCTAGATTCTGATCCTCCACTTCAGCCTCACTCATATTGCTCAAGGAGCATCCAAGATCCCTAAAGAATCCTCAATAGCCCCAGAGAGAATTTCCCTGGGGCATGAGTAACAAACAACTAGTGGACCTATGCTGCTTCCTTAAAAGCCTCTAGAGAAGGTGCATGCCAAGGGTGGGAGGGTTGTGGGCAGAGAACTTTGTATTATCAGGGTTGGTACCTGGTCGTGCTGTGAGGGCAGGGGACTGGACTCGATGACCTCTCAAGGTCCCTTCCAGTTCTATGAGATAGGTATGTCTCCATATAAAATTGTAGCTATGGTGGACGGCAGGGTAGCCCATAGGCAGCAGTGGGGAGGCTGCTGTACAATGGGTGACTAGGGCAATTGCCATATGGCTCCCAATGCCAAAGTATTTGAACATCCTGCTTTGTTTCCTGGGAAGAATCAAGGTTCCAAATAAACACAATGTGAAGAATCCTACAACCCTTATGTCATTGGCTCCAGTGATTTCAGGACAGGAGGAAGTGTGGTTGAAAGGATAAGGCACTGGCATCAGGAGATGGGAGCTTTATTACTAGCTATACCACTAACCTTGGGCAAGTCATTTCACAGATGCTGTGTGTCTCAGTTTTTCCCATCCCTGCAATGATAATGACAAGATAGGCAGGATTAGGGCCATTGTTACTGCCAAAAATACATTGACATAATTCCAACCATGCCATCATATTTTCCCCAAATTTCACTTTCACTTCACTCACGCCAAAGATAGCACACAAATGTACGGCTCAAAGACTACGGATCTTGACTTCAGTGGAAGTGGGACATTTTATACCAAGTAAGGTCTGGGCCCCAGATCTCCAGCTACTGTAAGTCAGTAGACTCCATTTGGGTTATGCTTACTTACACTAGCCTTAAATGTTAAAGAGAAAATGGAATACTATGCAGAATTACTCATACTAATATGCAAATACAAAGACACATTCATGTTATAAATCCTGGCTGTATTTTGACAAGAAGGGAGCAAATACAATCATTATTTTAATATTTCTAACATGTAGCAATAAAGCAAAAATAAAAAGGAAATGGAAAGGTTTAGATTAGTGAATGTTAGATGAAAAGTAAATTAAGGAGAACATTTTTGTTAAATCTGTTTTAACTTGGAATTTAGAAGACAAATATTGCAGAAAACGCACACTATAAAAATGGAGATAGTTCTTTGCTCACAAAAAAAGAAGTTATTTTGTTTTGTTGAAAGTGTACCAATGGCGATGGTAGGTTTTACTCAGTTATCTGATTTCAGAGCACCAATAATCCATTTTTAAAACTGTAGTAAGTAGGTAATATATTATCATGACAGCTACGTTAAATGACTTCCTTTCCTGTGTTATGCTTTTGACTTTATACAACAATGTTAAGATGTTTTTTAACCAAGTTTCCAGGATGAAAATAACATGGTGTCAAAATATTTTTTCTAACCAATCAGCACTATTGAAAAACATCACTGAGCTTTGCGTTTCCATGGCAACTAATCTCAAATGCTACAAGACCGATCCAAGCTCACCAATAAAGTGTTCTTATAAGAAGAAAATGACTCAAGTAAAAGCATAAACCATGCAACCCTAGATGTGTATAATGTAACCTTGCATCAGAGAATAAATCAATGATGTTTCTACTTTCTAGATTTAGATTTCTTCTTTCCCTTTTCTTCTGTTGGGATGCTAGTGAGTGTAGCCTGTATACTAAACCCCATGTTACCTTTTGATGCTAGTGTACTTTAAAGAATATAGGGATAACAGCAGGATATTAACAGAATAACATTCACAGCAGTCTTTCACTCCAGAACTTTGATCAATTTGCTACTGACTCCCAGTTGACAATGAATCACAAAAAAGGTGTTTTATTGTCCTGGATTGGTAGCTCTACAGATGGAATTCCCCCATTCACTGTGCAGGCAGCTTCCCAAATTTTCCCACTAATCTTTCTAAATGTGACCTGAATTGGTGAAATGCACAGTTCAGTCTTCATAGCCTCGTCCAATAGAGGTTCCCTGTTTCAGCTCCCTTTGGTGCCAACTGCAATTGTGGAATGTGTCTCACGGAATCCATTGTGGTTGTTTGGCAGCTGTGATCCTCCTATGCATAATTCAGGGGCACAGAGTGTGATCCCAAGGCCACCAAATTCAGTGAAGACACCAATTGGATTTGAGTGGGCTCTAGGTCAGGTCCTAAGAGTGGAAAAGTCCTGTATTCCATTACTACTTCCTTTAGCCAGCCAGCCCTCTAATAAAACACATTTTTTAAAAGCCCACAGTAAGATAAAATCAATGCTTCTTTGCCGCTAATTTTAAAAATAATTGTAGATAATGGGGATTATTACTTTTAAATATACCTTGATGCCATCCTTTTGCAACTCTGGAGGAATGCTTGTTCAGGGACTTTTGGACTTCAAAAAAGAGACAGACAGACTTATATGCAGTGAAGCAAAAGCCAAGGACTTAGCATAATCATTCTTCAAACTATACCACAGCATTCTTTTAACATGTCAACTACAATTGTTCCTGATTTTTCCAGTGCTAAGGACCAGGCTTTAAAAGATGCAAATAATATTGGGTCGTCCCCCCCCCCCCACACACACACATACACAGACAGATACATTTAAACTATCCATTATTTTGTTAGAATACAGTCAAAGGATGAAATTTTGGGCCCATTGAAGTCAATAGGAGTTCACCATTCACGGGCAATGGTGACAGATTTTTTTCCTTGTGAATGAATACTACAAAGTTGATTTTATATCATTATTTTAAAGTAAATAATTACAGGATAATGCATTCTCTTTAAATCTTGACAGGCTACAATATGCAAAAATGCTTTTTTGATAAAACAGAACCAAGATGCAAATATCCAAAGGTTCTTTTCAATCTGTAGATGGAAGTGAAACAGGACATAGGCAGCTCTAAAAATGCGGCTGCCTTTATTTTATAAATGTGCTCACTAATTTTTTTAATTGCAGAAGTCTAACAATGAATGACAGCACTCACAATGTATTTTGCAATATAAGCATTTTTGCAATACATAAGTAAATGTGAAATGAAGCGAAGGAGCCTTTACATGATCATGGGATAAATTAAGATATAAATGGCCAGTCACATCACACGAATTATCATCTCTTTGTTGCAGTATCTTAGTTTTTATTCTTTGATCCATTAATTTCCACTTTGTCCTTTCATCCTCTTTTGATATAGTCTTTTTATCTTTTTTTACGGGGGAGAAGGGGGAGGAATCCCTGTAATACCACCTCCCAGAAGTTTTTACCTCACACTAATGAAATTGAATCAATAACATCAATGAATACATGAATACCAGATTATAGCCTCATAGTGCGCACCTGCAAAGACATTCAATGCCCCCTTTTTGCCCTGATACTGCCAGTAGCTCCATGTGAAAGAAAGCTGCTTCTGAAGGGCTACAGATCCCACGTGGCATGTGGGTTCCAGTGGGACATAAGCAGAGGGAACACATTGGCCAGTGCAGCTGCACTAATGAACTGGGGGACATAACCTGAGTCAGGCTGTCAGACTCTCAAGATAGCCAGCAGAGGCAGAAGCAGATGCAGGTGGGACAGAGGCAGGCTAACATGGAAACAGGAACAGGCCAAAGTGGGGGCAGGAAGGGCAGTCTATTAAAATGGCCAGTCAGTGGGTGTATTCCTGGTAAATTAATGATATTGAGCAGAGAGACTGCATCCCTGTGCAGGTATATATCTACCTCAGGACCACAGCAGGAAGTCCGAGCACTCTTCCTCTGACTTCCCTTACACCTCGTAAAATGAGGGTTACAGGAGTCAGAGTAAGAAGTCCCCCAGCTCAACATTATTTCAACATTATGTTGAAATAACTGCTTGTAGTGTAAATGTCAGCTTTGTTATTTCAGAATAACATACCCTCAGTTAACCCATTACACAGGCATACAGGTCTGGTGCTTGTCCCTACTGGTGGATGTGGGGACGAGGAGGCAAACCATGAGTCTTTCTCTATATCTCAGTGTACATTTTAGTCTCTTTTCAAGTCACAGCAACATGCTGTCCGGTCTGTAATCATGTTAAAGTCACAATTGAGTGGACACAGTTTGCACTTAGATAGACTTTGAAATACAAGGATATCAAAGTATGTTGGAGCTCATGTAAAACACTATCTTATGACATGGTGAATATAACTTTATGTTACAGGTAGCATCACTATGCCTTTTTTTTTCTTATCACACTGTCTTTTTTGGTGCTATTTCCCTCTCCCCACCCTTTACCCTCAAACATGGATAAAGAGTTATAATTCATATCTTAATGATGGCTAAAATGAAGCTGTATAGGAGTCAAGGACCTTGTCCAGAAGCACGCAAAGTCAGTGGTAAAGGCTGAAATAGACTACGTGGGCTTCTTCTGCTGCTTCCTCCTTCCTAGGGACATAAATAATTTCCACCCAACTTAATGTACAAATGTGGTGTCCTGAAAGAGAAGAAAAAAATGTGAAGCGGTGAATTCAACTTCCCTATTCTAAGCAGCAGACTGCAAGACCATCTTCATTTTTTGTTATATTCAGACATTATACATGTCACAGAAAACTAATGTGAGCTAGTAATAGTACTACTAGTAGTAAAAGGTATAGAATTTGGTACCTATAGCAGTTTACATTTCCTTCCTTCTGCAGGGGAGCTAGTTGCACAGAGGTTTATTATGATTGTCTCTGAAGAACAGAGTTCAAATTCAATTATAATTCCTAAGTGTAAATGAACTCTCTGGTCTTTCCCTTCTCCCTTTAGTCCATATCGCATAACCAACTTGCCATTTAATGAACAATTCAAACTGCTTGACTGTCTCTGCCACATGGATGTAAATGACAGGAGTAACCGATCAGCATGAAGAACATTGGCAGAAATGTACAGGACTCTAAGACTGGAACAGAAAGGGTGATGAGGTGTGAAGGTTGCAACTCAAGGGTGAGATGAATTGGCAGAGCTGCATAAGGACCCAGGCCTTTGGAAGCAGGCAGTTTTGAATGTCAGGATTTAGAAGTTTGGACAGAGTAGTGTGGTCAATTTGGCACAAGGCCTATTGCTCTCATGATGCCTAGCTTAAGCCATTGCTATGATAGTCCAGCACCAGTGTTCCCTATAAGCTGGGAACCACTCAGGCCACTCAGGAAGGATTCAAATGCCACCCAGCTGGTTAGCAAAGTGCTCACAGCTTGGTTTTGTGTTTCTATTGGTAGGGCAGAATTGTACATATCTTGGTGCACATAAAAATTTATTCTGTACATGGATGATAAAAATCAGTTCATTTATGGAAAAGATTAGGGGGAACAATGTCCAGCACTATCATGAGAGTGCACTCATTGGTAAATTAAAGAAAAAAGGCATTCAGTGTATACTGACCCAAATATTTTATGCTATAGAATTTGTATAAAAGTTACTCTGAGTAAACCCTTTCAGCTTCTGTGTTATGAATATTGATAAGGTGCCATTCTCAACGTCAGGTAAGGAACTAGTTATGCATCATTGAGATCCTGTCTTCTATTACTTTCTCAGAGCACATAGACTCACTCTTTGAAATGCCTAGAGCTAAGTTGCTAAAGTATATAAATATTACCAAAGTGTCCCTACTGCATCAGAAAGTGGAATCAGCCAACTGTGAAATGACTTTGTATTTTCACCAGTCTAATAACAACAGACTGGAGAGGGCTCTGCACTCAACACATTTGTTATGTTTATTATGATGGAGAGACAGGACTTTGATGTCACTGATAAATGAAATTTAGTCAGAAATCCAAGTATAATTGTCTGACAGATGGCCAAACTTTTAGCTTTATTACAAGTTGCATGTCAAATCAAGAGTATAGAAGAGGTGACAAACAGTCATCATCATATGCGTGGTTCAATTAAGATCTTTTCTCATGCAGGTCATTGATGCAACTGTCAATATAAAGATCATAGAAATCAATTCTATACAATGTTTTTCATGATTGTTACAGAATTGGGAAACTTTGGTGACCTCTTGGTAAGTTTATGGGTTTGTTTTTTTTCATTTTACTTTTGGTATTGCTTTGAATGTAGTAATACTAAAACTTCCAGAAAGTAGCTTGATAGTGGGAGGATCCTTTTGTACTTTGGTAGGTATACTTTAGGACAGACTGTGAATCTACACTGTAGAGCTGTTACTCACAGGAGTAGTCAATCCCATTGACTTCACTACAAATTATTACTGGAGAAAGCATTCCTACATTCCTCATGTTACAAGTCTTTGTGTTACACTCTGGAGGAGAAAGAATTCTACAACAGCAAGCACAATTTAGTGAGATGTAACATGATCAGTTTAATGTATGAAACATAAAATGTTTCTATGCATCGATTTCGTTCCATCTCGCAACAATCTTTTCAATTTTCTTGATTGATTGACCCTTCAAATTACAACCCACATTTCTGTGAATGAAGTACCCATGTCATCCAATCAATATACAGTTTTGTTCCTGCATTAAATACCTCCTTTAAAGTGCTATTGAATCCCTGTAGAAACGAAGAGAGTGACAGATTTAACTGCTATCTGGATAAGAAAAAAATCATAAAAAAAAAACCCCAACAATGAGGAATTTCAAGGATGTTATGTTGTTTTAAAAAATGAGACAAGGACTGTGCTAATTGGTCTTATATTTTCAGATTCAACATGCAATAGCTATTTCAATGATTTCAAAAACACTTTCTATATATTTTTTAAATTTAGTTATTCGTGAACAACTTTAAAATTTAAGAACCAAAAATGGGTCCATTCTGAACACTATACAACAAGAAACTGTTATGTCAAAATTTTTCACCTGATTCAGTTTTAAGTTTTTTAACGGGCTCTGACTAAAAAGCCTTCTCACCACTAATGAATACAACTCTGTGATGCTGAAGATCAGGAGTAGCTCTTTGAAATGATAGATGTTCATGCTAGCCTCATGGAATTCTTGTCAATAATGATTTGGCTCAAGCAACTATCTTATGAGATACCTCTCCCAAAAGATGTTAAGTGGTAGAACTGGCTTAGCATCAACAAGTATGAAGATTTATATCCACATGCTAGCTGGCAAGCAATAAGAAGAATTTGATAAAATTGGTGTCTTTGTATATTAGCAAATAATATTGACTGGTTATATAGCAATATATCCCACATTATATTATGGCAGACTATAAATCAGGAGATATAAGAACTAGAAAAACTGTGTGTACACTGATACTATTCCATCCAGGAGTCCAGTACTTACTTCTACAAGATGGAGGCTCAGAAAAAAGAGGCATAATTATCTCTGAAAGGTCTAGAAGCTTTGTTGGACCTTCTTCAGTCTTCTGAGACACAGATCACCTAGCAATGGAGACATGCTCCTAAAGCTATCCAGTCCCACTATGAAGAACTGAGGAATTTTAAAGGAAAATTCCTTGGTGTGATAAAGCTCCTCCTTAAACTTAGTGGCCCCGGCACTTTCAGGTGAATTTACTTGCCTCAGAGGCTGACAGCAGCCCTCAATTTAGGCACTGGCTTGCAGTGGTTCTACTCTCATCATTGGCCAGCATGGGGAAAAAAGGGGAAACCAAACTTCATAATCTCTCTGGCCCCTGCCATGATACAAGGTAGGACAAATCCTTGTACTAAAACCAGTCTCTTTCTGTTCCTGAAATAGGGAGCTGCCGGGGGGTTGGAATCTGGGCCTGCCCTCTACTCCAGATTCTAGACGAGGGACCCTGTAAGAACAGCTGTCTGTAATATTTCTAGTAACACCTGTGTGACAACTACAAAGCCCTGGACCATTTTCCAATATCCATCCCCAACATTTTGTTTAACGGAGATTCTGGTATCCGCTTGCACTTTTTTCTCCCAGACTCTCCACCACAATTACTCTCATCCTTCCTCACATACTAAGCAAACATAAGGGAAGCCTTTTTAAACTCGTCACAACTGTTCTTTTTAAATTGGTCCCCAGATATTTGGATTAGTCTGGCTCCCTTGAGTCTGGAAGCCTCCTAGTTGGTTCCAGATGTTTTAATTGGCCAGATTGCTCTGACTGATTCTAACAGGTTCCTGCTGATTCTGGATCAGCCCTTGTTCGTCTACCCTGGGAACAGAGACCTATTTAATCCAGGTCTAATATATTTCCTTTCCACTACTCTCCTGAGCTATGTCTACATTGCAGCGATATTTCAGGATACCAGAGGCATCCCAGAATAGCTATTCCACATCATTTGAGTTCGCCTGTTATTTCAAAATATAACAGGCTGGCTATTACGACATCCCTGTAAATCTCCACAAGGAGTAAGGGACATTTCAGAATAGCAACTTATTTCAAAATAAGTGTTGTATAGAAAGCACCAAATTTTGAAATGAGCTATGACTTGAAATAAGCTATGCAATTGTGTAGCTCAAATTGTGTGGCTTATTTCAAGCTATGGGTGCAGTGTAGACACATCCCTGTAGCCTTCTGGCCAGACTCTGTCACACTTAGGCACTCCAACTGCCACTGAAGCCTCTAGAGAAAGGTCCACTGGTTATTTATACCTTTGGAAAATATGGTTCATAATGGATTTGCAAAACCTGGACCCAAAGGCACAAGAAGGCATGAGAAAACTGCCAGTAAATTTGTTTCTTAATACAATATGTAGTTGCTCTGTCTTTGGTGACACGAAGGCCACATTTGCAGTATTTCTTGCTCAACCAGATACAGAGAATTTGTAAAATGTCTTTTTTTTTATTTCATTTGATCTTATTTTTACAAAATGTTAAGCCCCATGTTGTGGACTGACAGGTTGTGTGTTCAGAAAATCTAGATTTTGAGTTTTTATGTGATCAAAACAAATTTTAAAATTTTATATAATTTACACATCTCTGCCTTACTTCTTTCCATTGCCATTAAGTTGCACTGAGGCATATTGGATTTCAGCATATGACTGATGCAGTTGGTTCAAGACTGCTTTTATGGGACTATTTTACATCAAGCGCAAAACACAAACCTATACCCATTATTTCTGCACTTTAGCAGATTTTCCTTTAGTGTTAAGAAAACTATCTTCACTTCTTCTCCCTCCTCCCTGCACTCACGATCAGAGCTGCCACTAGGGTAAGGCAAATTGGAGTAACCACTCTTGGTCCCACACTTTAACGGGCCTATGGGCTAGCAGTTTGGTCCATGTGGTTAGTACTGAAAGTGACAAATACAGCACTTCTGTCATGGGCTCTGCACCCCTCTAGAGATGGCCTGGCTCCTGGTGGCACTATGAATTAACACAGCCAAGAAAGTAGACAAAAGCAGGAAGATTTCTGTTAGTTTTGGACATTAAGATCTTAGTTCTACAAATACTTAGTGCTTTTTTGTGACGTTACTGCCCGGAACAGCATACCGTCACCTATTTTCCCAGCCCACAGAAAAGGAATGGGATTTCCCCCGTACATACCCGCACCTGTTTTCCTGCAGCAGCTCGGCTCCTGACGGAAGCCTGCTCGGGATGCGTGGTGGGTTTTTTCCAGCTCTTAAAGGGGCCATGACCACATTTCGGCCCCCAGCATGGGTTTGTTTGGTTGTTTGTTTGGTTGGTTGGTTGGTTGTTTTTTGCTGCTCAACAAGTTTGCCCCAGTGTACCGGCACCTTTTTTCTTACAAAGAAAGCACTGCAAATACTTATAAATAAAAATGTCCCATCAATTTCAGTGTGATCACTGATGTCCATAATGAAATAGAATGCATACCGCTAAAGAGCTGTAATATTTTCACCTAAGTTTAGTTGTTGGATTTAGTGTATGCATGTTGGTGACCTGTGAAATAGAGGAGGACAGACTAGATGGTCTGATGGTCTCTTCTAGCCTGAAACTCTATGAGTCTAAAGCAGTATCAAGGTAAAGCTAAAATCTTAGCTAAGCAGTCATACCTTTTGAAGTTTTTGAGAAAATCAAATGTATTTATTTATTTTGGTGCAGCAATGATTATTCAAGCACTGAAATAGCACCTTTTGTTAAAGTTTAAATGATTGCAATTGATTTTTGCCAAGAGGTGGGAAATGATAAACAAAAGTAAAGATTATTGTTTTTCTTAAATTCCAGAATTTTTATTGAACAATAAAAGGGGGAAATGGTTATTTGTAAGTGTGAACTGTGAAGGAAAGTTCATGGAGTTTTAACAAAACTACCATCTACAACTGATGTTAATTATTGTAATTAATTTTGATATTTCCTATATACAGCAGCTTTGATAAAAGGTTTCCAGCAATTGCTGAAGTGTCTATTTTGAGACAGTATTTAGTAGTTGATGGAATAAATTATTCCTTCCTGGGAATGTTTCCAGATTTGAATTGTTTTACTCTTTTCACTAGAATTTGAAAATGTCCAGGGTAGCATTTGAATTTTGTTTCTTGACCACAAACTGTGAAGATGAGTTTCACATCAAGTACTAGATATTTCTGAAGACCTGCATTTTGAAGACATTGGAATGCTGTGGTAGGTAATGGTATATATTAATTTATTTTGCTGAGGAAATGTCTATGGTCTCACATCTTGAGTGCCTTTTCCATGTAGATGTATAGCACTAAACCAGCTGCTGTTAATGATGTACTTGAACTATCTTTCTGGGAGAAGACAGTGGCCTACATTTTCAAAAGTGACTAGTGATTTTCACTTGAGGCAATTTTAAGGGGTCCTGAAGGTGGATATTTAATTTCAGTTGTGTCCAGTTGGGCACCCAGAAATCAATTTTTAAAAATTTAGGCCAAAATGCTGAACTATTAAAGATATTTTATCTTTTGTTTGTGCAATGAAAACCCAGTATGCAATGTGTTCTGTTGTGCTTTTACTTATTTGGCTCTATAATAGTGTCCTGCATTTATGTCCTAGACTGGAATGCATACAAGTGTATATGTTAGTGACAAATTTCATAATTCCTTAAGTTGTTGTGATTTTAGATCATATGGTTACAGTTCTTTTAATCCCTATAGGCATCACTTTCCAAAAGTCTGCTGGATATAGAAACAACTGCAATGACAAACCACATTGTCTCTTTTCTATGTAGACCACTTAACTGTCTCCTGTGGTGATAATTTAATCAGCCACACCTGCCTCAATTCCAAACTACAGAAACAAACTGGAGGGAGAGGCACAGATTCTCTTCTTCTAATTCTAGGAAAGAGTTTCTTCCATTCCCTGCCACACAGCTAGACTACCAGGTACAGCTAGACTACAGTTCCACATCCAAGAAACGCATTTGCTCTTCCGCTTTTTTTGCAGAGGAGCAAAACACACTCTTTTGGAAGCCCCTGTATTTTTTGTTCCACGAGGAATAATCCGACATTTGGCCCAGTCTAGATGGGCCAAGTGTTGGAAAAGCCTCTTCCAACAAAAGAATCGGAAAAAGCTACGCAAAATGTGGAGCGCATTTTGCGTAGCTTTTTCCGAGAAACCAGTGTAGACTAACCATACCCCTTGTGTAGGAGTGTTATTGCCCTGTCACATGCACCCTGGGGACCAGTACAACAAAGTTTTTCTGCTGCTACTAATGTGGGCTCAGACAGTTAAGCAAATTGTTTTCTTGGGCTGGACTGGCCAGTCAGGCCTCTCCATATAATGTGACCAATAGGACTAAATTCCAAATATTATGTTTGAAATGTCAGAAACAGAGCTATGGTGGATGGGAAAAATAAAGAAGCCAAATACCAATCCCTTTAACACATATCTCTATGGCCAGATTCTCAACAGGTTCACACCTTCCTCCTGCAGCTAGCACAAGAGAGTTATACAGCAGGATCAAGGATTCTCCCTCTAGATCATAGCTGCAGACTCCATGGGTGCTCCGGGCTGTAAAGAAAAAATTACAGAGGGGTAGCCGAGTTAGTCTGTAACAGGAAAAACTTAAAAAGCAACAAATAATTTAGTAGCACTTTATAGACTAACAAAACATGCTGATGGTATCATGAGCTTTCGTGGGCATAGCCCACTTCTTCCTCAGCTCTTGCCCCCTAACATCCTTAGGGTATGTCTACACTGCCACCCTAGTTCGAACTAGGGTGGCTAACGTAGGCATTCGAAGTTGCAAATGAAGCCCGGGATTTAAATATCCCGGGCTTTATTTGCATGTTCCCGGGCGCCGCCATTTTTAAATGCCCCGTAGTTCGAACTCCCTGCCCGTGGCTACACGCGGCACAGACTAGGTAGTTTGAATTAAAGCTCCTAATTCGAACTACCTAGTCCGTTCTGCGTGTAGTCGCGGGCAGGGAGTTCGAAGTACGGGGCATTTAAAAATGGCGGCGCCCGGGAACATGCAAATAAAGCCCGGGATATTTAAATCCCGGGCTTCATTTGCAAGTTCGAATGCCTACGTTAGCCACCCTAGCTCAAACTAGGGTGGCAGTGTAGACATACCCTTACTTTACTTACGCTACATCAATGACATCATCATATGGACCCATAGGAAAGAGACCCTTGAAGAATTTCACAAGGATTTCAACAACTTCTACCCCACCATCAACCTCAGCCTGGATCAGTCCACATGAGATATCCACTTCCTTGACATTACAGTACAATTAAATGATGGGCAAATTTAATTCCCTATACCGGAAACATACTGACCGCTACACTTACCTTCATGCTTCTAGCTTCCATCACAGACACATTTCTCAATCTATTGTACACTGCCAAGCCCTAAAGTACAACCGGATTTGCTCCAATACCACAGACAGAGACAAACACCTGCAGGATCTATACAGAGCATTCCTAAAACTGAAATACCCACCTGGAGAAGTGAAAAAAAACACAGATTGACAGAGCCAAAAAAGAACCCAGACATGAACTAGTTCAAGACAGACCCAAAAGAGAAAACAACAGAATTCCACTTGTCATCACCTACAGTCCACAGCTTAGACCCCTCTAATGCATTATCCACAATCTACAACATATTTTGGAAAATGACCCCTCACTCTCAGAGGCCTCAGGGGAAAGGCCTATTCTTGCTTACAGACAACCCCCCAACCTGAAACAATTTTTTTCCGCTAACCACACCACACAGCTACATCATAAGGATCCAGGAACCCACCCCTCCAATCAATCCCGGTGCCAACTCTTCCCACACATCCATACAAGCGATTATATCACTGGACCCAACCACAACACCTACCATATCAGAGGCTCATTTAACTGCACATCCAGTAATGTGTTCTGTGCCATCAAATGCCAGCAATGCCCTACTGCAATATATATTGGACAAACTGGACAGTCCCTTCAAGAAAAAAATAATGGACACAAATCAGATATCTGCAAAGGCAACACACAAAAACGTGTTGGGGAACACTTTAACCTTCCTGAACACTTGTTAATGGATCTCCAAGTTGATGTTTTGTTTCAGACCAATTCCACAAGCCAAATACACAGAGAAGGACTGGAACTCCACTTCATTAATAAGTTTAATTCTCATGCTAATGGTCTAAATAGGGATATAGGATGGCTCGCATATTATCAACCAACCAACCAAACAAACAATGAAGGTGCCAATGGTTCTTGATGTCTGTGTAGAATCTGGTGTTAGTACTCTTCCTTTCCTAGTGCAAACTAATGGTTCTTATCAGCCTCTTTTAACTATTTAGACTTTAAGATGCTAATAGACTATTGGTTGTTTTTTAAGTTTTTCCTGTTACAGACTGGCTGGGCTATCCCTTTGATACTTATCTACCCACTGTCTCCCCGCCCCTCCCCCAGCCACCCTTCTCCTTCCCTTCTTTATTCTTGGTTCTGGACTTCCAACACTCCGGTCATCTGAAGAAGTGGGCTGTGCCCACAAAAGCTCATGATACCATCTACATGTCTTGTTAGTCTATAACAGTGTTTCCCAAATGGTGCTCCATGGAACCCTGGGGTTCTGTGAAGTGAAAGTAAGGGTTCCACAAGAACCTGAACGCTGCCCCCCCCTTAAAGAGACAGAGAGGAGCCCAGCACACAAAGACGCTGGCTCCTTCTCTGGTTCCCCATTGGGCTTTCAGACACCTCCCCTCCCCCACTGCCATTCTGTCTTTACCAAGGGACCTAGCAGCAGCAACAGCTGCTGGTCCCGCTTCTCCCGATCAACCCAAGATTCCTCTCCTCCCGTCCCCCGCTGACGCTCTTCTTTTACGAAGGGACCTAGCAGCAGCAACTTATGCAGGTTTTTTTTGCTTGACAAACTTTTTCCCTGGCTGTAGGAGTTCCTTGAAATTTTTCCGAGCTTAAAAGGGTTCCATGGTCAAATAAAATTGGGAAACACTGGTCTATAAAGTGCTACTAAACTATTTGTTGTTTTAAAAGTTTTTTCATGAAAAAATTAGTGAGTGCTTCAGTGAGTGCCATCAGCAGCTAATCTCCCCCCCACAATACCCCCCTCCCCACCCCTAGCACTTCAGTCATCCTGGCAAAGGGGAAGTTCCAGGGTAGAAAGGAGGCAAATCAGGAGCAGGCTGGTGGGGTCCCAATGGGAGGGTGTATCTGAGGCAGCCAACCACATCAGTGATGCTGCATCAACAACACAAGTTGGCTGGTGCTGCTAGGCAATGTTCCCTCTACTTTTCCCATCTGTGTGCAGAATAAATTTTGTTATGTTCATTGAGGCATGTGTGAATGTGCACCACCAGTAGAAACACATGCTGTGGGTGCAGTGGATGCTCTGCTAATCAGCTGGGTGGCATTTGGGGAATCTCTCCTGGGTGGCTGCCCAATTGCTCATCTTACAGGGAACACTGATATCAGGGTTGCTGTATAAAATCCCAATCCCTTCTCTACTCCATCCCTGCAGTGGACCCATATATCTCTAAACCTAAATCAGGGTGCCTTGCTTCATCAGCCTACAAACTGGTTGATTAAGGGGACTGTGGCCCAGCTGTCCCCGGACTCTTATGCAGTTAATGTAGTAAAAGTGTATAGTATGTTTGAAAACCATCCCCCATGTCCCCAAAATTGAAAAAAAAAAACCGATCAGGTCCTTAAATCTCAGGTAAACATAGACATCTGCATAAATCATGCTGCTGTCTCCTTCCTCGCGTCTCTGGTTTAAAAATTGACCGACAATTCTTCAGAAAGAAGTTTCAGTTTAGAGTGAATTTTTACAGGCAAGTTATAAATCCCTGAAATTAAGAGTTTATAATCAAAATGCTGACACAACCTTAACTAGAGCGGCATGAATAGCTTCACAGTAATAAATCAGTCACTTGTCTTATAAGTCTGTCACATGTTCTATAAATCAGAAACTTGGAATGTAAATCACATATTTAAAAGTACTTGTTCATAAATCAGCTATACAGATCAACACTAGAAATAATATTTTGGCAGTAAATTACTTTTTGCAAAGATGTTCTCCCATGTCAGTTCGTTGCATTACTTAAAAATTACTTAAAGTTCTATTTCAGGGGCTCTGTAAGTGAATCTTTAGATTGTGATTTTCCTGATAAACCCAATTTAAGATCACAGCTATGAACAAAAATGTTTTTTTCATAGATAGAAACCAACTCTTAATGTCCATTGTAAGCTTTTTGTTAGACCGGTGGAAACCTTTTTAAAGATTTTCATTTACTGTAATAAAATGTGCATCTCCAATTGAGATCAGGAACACCAAGAGCTAAGTGCTACACAAAACATGCACTAAGACAGTCCCCACCAAAAATGCTTACAAGTGAACAGGGGGAAAAAAGAGTGACTGGGCATCGTGACAGGTTGTGTCACAGAGATCCCTTTCAGACTGTCACCTGTTGGGCTGATTACATCAGTGAGCCACCTACTTGCCCTTTGGGGTGCTCTACCACTCTGTCCTGCTGAGCCATAAGCTCTGGTTTCCCCCTGCAAAGGCACAGAATTGGGGTAACAGCCCTAGATACATCCATCTTAGGGTATGTCTACACTACAAAGTTAATTCGAACTAACAGCTGTTAGTTCGAATTAACTTTCATAGGCGCTACACATGCAAACCGCTAGTTCGAACTTAATTCGAACTAGCGGAGCGCTTAATTCGAACTAGGTAAACCTCATTCTACGAGGACTAACGCCTAGTTCGAATTAAGTAGTTCGAATTAAGGGCTGTGTAGCCACTTAGTTCGAACTAGTGGGAGGCTAGCCCTTCCCAGGTTGCCCTGGTGGGCACTCTGGGCCAAACCAGGGAAACTCGTCTGCCCCCCTGCCGGCCCCGGAGCCCTTAAAGGGCCATGGTCTGGCTACGGTGCCCGTGCCAGGTGCAAGCCTGCCAGCACCCAGCCAGCAGACCCTGCACCTGGCACAGCACGAGCCAGCCACCCGCTGCCACCCAGCCCTCCCCCTCTTCCCAGGACCAGGCTGGTGGCTCCTAGGAGCCTGCCCGGGGCTGCAAGAGGCGGACGCCCGCCTGGTCTAGTGCGGAGATCGTGAACCTCATCCAGGTCTGGGGGGAGACCTCCAACGTCCACAATCTCCGAACTAGGCACAGGAAAGCGGCCGTCTAGGGCAGGATAGCTGCCAGCCTGGCCACCAAAGGCCACATGCGAACCCAGGAGCAGGTTTGCATGAAAATCAAGTTGGTCCAGTGAGACCCCCGACCCTGAGCTTAGAACATAAGAACATAAGAATGGCCGTACTGGGTCAGACCAAAGGTCCATCTCGCCCAGTAGCCTGTCTGCCAACAGCGGCCAACACCAGGTACCCCGGAGGGGATGGACCAAAGACAATGGCCAAGCCATTTGTCTCGTGCCATCCATCTCCAGCCTTCCACTAACAGAGGCCAGGGACACCATTCCTACCCCCTGGCTAATAGCACTCCATGGACCCAACCTCCATGACTTTATCTAACTTCTCTTTAAACTCTGTTCTAGTTCTCACCTTCACAGCCTCCTGTGGCAAGGAGTTCCACAGGTTGACTATTTGCTTTGTGAAGAAGAACTTTCTTTTATTAGTTTGAAGCCTGCTACCCATTCATTTTATTTGGTGTCCTCTAGTCCTTCTATTATGGGAACTAATGAAGAACTTTTCTTTATGCACCCTCTCCACACCACTCATGATTTTATAGACCTCTATCATATCCCCCCTCAGTCTCCTTTTTTCTAAGCTGAAAAGTCCCAGTCTCTTTAGCCTCTCTTCATATGGGACCAGTTCCAAACCCCTAATCATTTTAGTTGCCCTTTTCTGAACCCTTTCCAAGGCCAAAATATCTTTTTTGAGGTGAGGAGACCCCATCTCAACACAATACTGAAGATATGACGTACCATAGTTTTAGACTTCCCCTCCTCCTTCTTCCCCTGGCTTCCCCCTTCCAGCTCCCTCCTCTCAGGTTTCCACCTCCCCCCTCCCACTCTCTCTCTTCCCCTCTCCCACCTCCTTTTCCCAGTCTCCCCAGAGGTTAATCCCCCCCCCCCACCCTCAGTTTTGTTAAATAAAGAGAGTTTCCATTTTTGAACACACGTGTCCTTTATTTTTTACATCAGGAACGGGGGCTAGGGAAGGGTAAGTGGAAGGAGGTGAGGGAGGAATGGGGCATGAGCCCCCGATGGGGAGGACTGGGGTGGCTCTGCGGGCTCCTCGGGGTGGAAGCTCTCCTGCAGGGCCTCCTGGATCCTGACAGCCCCAAGTGCAGCCGGGCTGATGGCCGAGTGTTGTGATGTGCCGAGTGCGGGCACTCCAAGACAGGACTGCTTTGCTGTCCCTCATCGAGGTAGACAAGCAAGCGGGGAACCCTGAGAACTGTCTGTCCGGGGTGGGGGTCGGGTCCCTTTAAGCACAGCCCTCGGCTAGCCTGAGGCAGCAGCTCCAGTGTCTAAGTCCTAAGATGATGCCCTGCTGGCACTGGTTCTGGCCAGCCTTAACTTCGGTTCAGGGTCCACTCAATGTGGACATGCTCGTTCGAATTAGCAAAACGCTAATTCAAACTAGTTTTTAAGTCTAGATGCGCTAATTCGAATTAGCTTAGTTCGAATTAACTAATTCGAACTAAGTTAGTTCGAATTAGTGCTGTAGTGTAGACATACCCTTACTCTGCATAAAAGTTTTACATAGAGAAATCTCATGACGTTTGCTCCCTTTATCAATGAAAGACACATATGCACAGCTGTTGTTCCCCGCAAGGTAACTATAAGTCAAACCTCTGAAATCCGGAATTATCTGGTCCGGCAAAATCAAGAGATGTCGCCTGATCAGAAAGCCCTGGTGGCCGAGAGTGCAAACCCCATCCCCGGGGAGCCCTGGTCGGGTGGGGGGAGAAGCGGGGCCATACAACTGAGGAGCCCCAGCCGGGTGGGGCAGCAGTGGGATAGACGATCCCTGTCCCAGGCAGAGATCCCTGGTCAGGCGGTGGAGAAGCAGGGCTGCAGAGGCTGGGGAGCTCCGTCCCTAGGGAGCCCTGGCCAGGTGGAGCAGCAGCGGGACCAGTGAGAAACAAAAGCAAGGCCCATCTCCGGAGAGCCCTGCCTGGTTGGGGAGCAGTGGGACAAGTAAGCCCCATCCCAAGTGGGGATCCCCGACTGGGGGGAAAGCAGGGCCGTGGTGGCTGGGGAGCTCCAACAGGCCAGAGCCAAGTCCAACAGGCTGAAGCCCAGTGGCAGTGGGGCGGAAGCGGAGCCAACTGCGGGGAGGGGGAGGTCCTGGGAGACCAGTGGCAGCGACCTCCTGATATCCACCAAGTTCCCTCATTCGGGAGGGGTCAGGTCCTGAGGGTGCCGGACAAGGGAGGTCCAATCTGTATTATTTACACTGGGTTTGATAATAACCAAAAGTGATTTTAAGTGTAAAATGTAGGATTTAAGTGGTTATAAATCAAAATAAGAAAGATCAAAATAAGTTACAAAAATAAAACAAAATAAGCTAGCTAAGCTTAATACTCGTGGGCTTTGTCTACACGGCAGGCTTTTTGCGCAAGAACTACCGTTCTTATGCAAAAACTTGCGGAGCGTCTACACTGCACACACATTCTTGTGCAAATAAATGTACAGTAAAGCATCAGAAAAGAGGGCTTCTTGCACAAGAGTTATTCCTCTCCCCGTGAGGAATAAGCCCACTTGCGCAATAGCTCTTGCGCAAGAAGGCAGTGTGGACAGGCAACAGGGGTTTCTTGAGCAAGAAACCCCTATGGCTAAAATGGCCATCAGAGCTTTCTTGCACAAGAGAGCATCCACACTGCCATGGACACTCTTGCACAAAAGCACATCTCTTGCGCAAAAGCACATGGCAGTGTGGACGTGCTCTTGTGCAAGACCTTTTGCACAAGAAATCTTGCGCAAAACAGTTATTGCACAAAAAGCCTGCAGTGTAGATGTAGCCTAAGGGCATGTCTACTCTACAGAGAAGATCCATCCTCTTGAGGTCATCTAGTACTTCAAATTCTGTGAGGAGTAAGGATAGCTGGCGGGAGCATGTGCTCCTGTTGGCATCCCACAGTGTAGATACCGTGGCAGCTCGGCTTAAGGTAAGCCAATTCCAGCTACACATTTTGCATAGCTGGATGGCGTATCTTAGGCTTGTCTGCCTGGCCTAGTATAGCCCAGGCCTGAGAAACTTGTTACATGCAACTCCTTACCACACAGTAGTTTTAATTATCTTTTCTCCCTCCTACTTTGGGCTCAATCCTTCCCCCCCATTCAGTCTCAGATATTTCCAGCAGTCATCTTGGTCGTAAGCAGAGAGTTCTTTCCAAATGACAGTTCCCCCTTTGTTTGGTTCCCTGCCTATACATAGATTTTGCCCAGGGCAGGAATCCTTTGTGTTCAGCTTCAACCCTTTCACACGCCCCATAGAAAAGTAACACATTCAAAATGGATCCCAGCATCAGCTGACCTGACCACATCGTCTTGACAGGACCAGCCATAGTACAGGGCTTATCGGAAAAATAAGACAGTTTACAAAAATGAGTAATACTGTGCCACCTCAAAGAGTAACAGATTTATTTGGGCACAAAACCATTTAGTCAGATGCAGTTTTTAACCATGAAAGCTTATGCATTTTCCATGTAGACACAGGGTTCTACCAGAGTGTATCCAGGCAGACCTACTGTGAAACTGAATAGGAGCTGGATGTAAATTTAAAGTTAATGGAAAAACTTAAATGGGCTCTGGATCTAGGTGCAGCACAAAATATATAGATGGAGAATCCAACCAATCCTCTCTGTGTATCAGCTTTGTGCTACATGTAGAGCCAGAACCTGTTTAAGTCTTTCAATTGAACTTAAATCTATATAATAATTATCTTATAATAGTATAGTTATATAATTATAATAATCATATGATTATTATAGATAGCACAGGTAGCAATGGCTGTAGAGGTAGTCCAACATTTCCCATTATATACCCTGCTGCTAGTTGATTATAATATTACCCAATTTAAATTTTTGTACAGACACACTTAATTCTGGCATTTCCTAACTTCATATTTTAACATAGTTAATTTCTATGTAATTTGCAAAACAACCAGACTAAAAACAGTTTTGGACAATGTTAACAAAGAAAAACAAATTCTCTGCATAGTTATTTAACTTTAAAAATTTTTGGTCCATTAGAAAATCTCAGTGAAGGTGCCACATTTGGAAAAAACATGAATAATATTAATGTTGTTTTGGCTTCCTAGATCTCTCACTAGTATACGGGTAAGTTCTAAGCCATTGATTTTTAAAGCACAACTCCCCAGATCAATGGCATGATATGGTGCTCTGTGTTTACCAGTAAATATGGCTTTCAGCTACATGCCAGAATTTTTACTATTACAGGGAGAAAACACAGAGTAAGCACAAGAAGCATCCTGGGTTATTTTTCTAGTTTGCTAATGCAGATATGCTAATGTGTTTTTTTTTAACTGCAGACGCCTTTGAAAATGAATTTGGACCCTGTGACCTTTTTCGGTGCTATATGAATGCTGCTCTCTGCAGACCCCGCTCCTTCCTAATATAAATGTTTAATGCAAAACACAACTCTAAGTAAAAACTATTTATCTTTTCTTTAATTTCCTTCAGTGCAATTAGAATCTGAAGTGCTCACACTTGTTAGAATGGGCTGAATCTGCAGCCTGTGTTTACAGAACAATAGCAACTCATGGAGAAGAGCATCAGCATTTACTCTTAATTTCTTCACCCTCCTCTCCTGGGCTGTGTCTAGACTGGCCAGTTTTTCCGCAAAAGCGGACGCTTTTGTGCAAAAACTAGCCAGCTGTCTACACTGGCCCCTTGAATTTGCACAAGAGCACTGACGTTCTAATGTAAGAAATCAGTGCTTCTTGCGCAAATACTTTGACGCTCCCATTCGGGCAAAAGTCCTTTTGCACAAAACCTTTTGCGCAAAAGGGCCAGTGTAGACAGCTCAGTTTTGTTTTGCGCAAAAAAGCCCCGATGGCTAAAATGGCGATCGGGGCTTTCTTGCACAAAAGCGCGTCTAGATTGGCCACGGACACTTTTGCACAAAAAGTGCTTTTGCACAAAAGCATCCGTGCCAATCTAGACGCTCTCTTGCGCAAATACTTTTAAAGGAAAACTTTTCCATTAAAAGCATTTGCACAAAATCATGCCAGTCTAGACGTAGCCCTGTAGTATACAAACAGATCTGAGGAACAAATATATGTCAGATGATGTTACTACATATCAAACAAGTAATTGCTAAAAAGGTATTGGTTCTAAAACAAATCACTGCAGAATTGGAATAAATATCTTTTCCTAAAAATGTTTTTAAAGGTCTTTGTGTCAATTCAAGGCATGAGGGCAAAACAATGGGACAGATTTTGATCTCATAGGGTCATAGAAAATTGGGGTTGGCTCATTTAGTTCAAGCCCCTGTTCAAAGCAGGACTAACCCCAACTGAATCATCCCAGCTAGGATGTGACATTGTGTCCTCATATTTTAATGGAAATATGTTTTGAATATGAATATGCATAGCTTGAATATGTTTTATGCAAAATGGGGAATTTAACCTATCACTGAAGAGCTTTGAATCCCCTTGAATGTGTATATTCTGTTTGTATGCATTCGTCATTCCCATATTTGAAGTTGGAAATATGAATTTAAACTTGTTTTTTAATCTAGGTATGCTAGAGAAAGCCTTTACTTAATATCCCAGTGCTCAAGACAATGATTTTGAGTACGGTACTTTTCTATAGGTACACAATGGTTGAAGCTGAACACAAAGAATTCCTGCCTTGCTTATTTATAGGCAGGGAACCAAACAAAGGGGGAGTTGGCATTTGAAAGACACCTTCTCCTTAGCATCAAGATGACTGCTGGAAACTTCTGAGACTGAACGGGGGGAAGTATTGAATCCAAACCAGAAGGCTACGTAGCTTGTGAGAATAGATCATTAAAACTACTTAGTGGGCAAGGAATTGCATGTAACAAGTTTCTTACAGTTTTAAGCTGTGTTGGGTGTTTTGTTCTATTTTGCTAAGTAACTTACTTTAATCTGTCTGTTATCATTTACAACCACTTAATTCCTAATTTTATATATAATAAAATCACTTTTGTTTATTAATAAATCCAATGTAAATAAATGTTACTTGGGAGTGCATATCTCTCTTTTATTGATAAACAAAGAGAACAGCTTTTGAGCTTTGTCTCTATTAAACATTTATGCAGAGTAAGATGGATTTATCTGGAGTTTTGATCCCATTGGGACATGCACCTGGGTACTATGTCAAGTACTATGATTGAGCCTTCACAGAACTAAGGTGATGCAAGATCTGTGTTGCTCTGCTGTGGGCTGTACCTTCGCTAGGGAAGACTAGGGAAGTATTTTAAAGAAGCCTTATTGAAGGCACAGGAAGAAACCATCCAGATGCACACCAAGAAAAGCAAATATGATGGGCGACCAGATTGGCTTTCCGGGGATATCCTTGGTGAGCTTAAACACAAAAAAGAAGCTTACAAGAAGTGGAAACTTGGACAGATGACTAGGAAGGAGTAGAAATATATTGCTCGAGAATACAGGGGAGTTATCAGGAAGGTGAAAGCGCAGTCAGAATTGCAGCTAGCAAGGGATGTGAAGGATAACAAGAAAGTTTTCTACAGGTATGCTAGCAATAAGAGGGTGATCAGAGAGGGTGCGGGGCCCTTACTAGTTGAGGGAAGTAACCGATGATGTAGGAAAAGCTGAAGTACTCAATGCTTTCTTTGCCTCTCTTTTCATGGACAAGATCAGCTCCCAGACAAATGCACTAGGCAATGCAGCTTGGGAAGGAGGTGGACAGCCCTTGGTGGGGAAAGAACAAGTTAGGAACTATTTAGAAAAGCTAAACATACACAAATCCATGGGCCCAGATTTAAGGCATCTGAGGATACTGAAGGAGTTGGTAAGTGTCTTTGCGGAGCCTTTGGCTATTATCTTTGAAAACTCATGGAGATCAGGAGAGATCCCGGATGATTGGAAAAAGGCAAATGTAGTGCCCATCTTTAAAAAAGGGAAGGACAATCCAGGGAGCTACAGACCAGTCAGCCTTACCTCAGTCCCCAGAAAAATCATGGAGCGCATGACCTATGAGGAGAGACTGAAGGATTTGGGTTTGTTTAGTCTGCAGAAGAGAAGAGTGAGGGGGGATTTGATAGCAGCCTTCAACTTCCTGAAGGGAGGTTGCAAAGAAGATAGAGAGAGGCTGTTCACAGTAGTGATGGATGGCAGAACAAGGATCAATGGTCTCAAGTTGCAGTGGGAGACGTCTAGGTTGGATATTAGGAAAAGCTATTTCACTAGGAGGGTGGTGAAGCACTGGAATGGATTACCTAGGGAGGTGGTGGAATCTCCATCCCTAGAGATTTTTAAGTCTCGTCTTGACAAAGCCCTGGCTGGGTTGATTTAGTTGGGATTGGTCCTGCTTGGGTGGGGGACTGGACTTGATGACCTCCTGAGGTCTCTTCCAGCTCTATGATTCTATGATTCTGTCATAGCAGGCCAGAGTGGAAGGAAGCCCCAAGGGGACAAGCAGGGGTGGGTCTACACTGCACCTCTTTTCCATAACGGCCATTTTTCCGGAATAACAATGCTAGCATCTATACAGCAATTGCATTATTTCAAAAGAAAATCAAAATAATGAAAGGTTTTTTCCAACATTGGAAAGCCTCATTCCACAAGGAATAAGGCATCTTCAGAAAGAGCTATTTTGGAAGAGGGCATGTGTGGATGCAGCACAGGGAGTTTTTTTGAAATAAGGGGCCTCCAGGAAATCCCACAGGTGCCCTGCTGGCCACTCCATCCACACTCATCAGGACTCCATAGTTCCTCTTCCCCTGCAGCTCTTAAAGCTGCAGACACAGGGGAAAGGGCTTGTGGCAGGAAGCTGGCCCTCGCAGCATACAGCCACATCACAGCTGCCAGGGAACTTTGTCTAGCTACAATGGGAAACCCTCAAGCCCCCCAAGAGCCCCCTGCTCATCCCAGGGAGCACACAGAGGGCTCCCAGGAGCCTGCCAAAGGTGCACACCATCCTGGTCTGGGGTGGAGATCCTGGCCATCCTTGAGGTGTGGGGTGAGGAGGAGAACCTCCAGGATCCCTGCTCCATACGGTGTAATGCCAATATCTACAGCTAGATGGCTGATAGCCTGGCCACTAAGGGCCATATCCGGACCCAGGAGCCAGGCTATCAGCCAGGACCCAGCAGCAGATCTGGAGTAAAGTGAAAGAGCTCTGGAAGGCCTATGTTAGGGAGAGGGAGTGCAGCTCACGCTCTGGGGCAGAACACCACTCCTGCCCCTATTATGAAGACCTGCACTGCATCCTGGGGGGTGGTGCAGCTCCTTCCCCACCTCTGGTGGTGGACTTGGTGCTGGAGGGGCCCATCGTTGCCCACCCGGGGGTCTCAGCCAAAGAGGAGGAGGGGGGACACAGCCAGCACCATGACCATGCTCACACTGGAGCCAGTACCCCATGGTCTGGATGTGTCCCAGGCATTCTCCAAGGCCAGGGAAGGATCATCAGGTGAGTGGTCTTGGTTTTCTCACACAGACGGGAGGGGTGTGTGGACACTGTGGGGATGTGGTGCGATTGTCACTCGGCCTTCTCAGCCTGACCCTCACGCTGCACTCTGTGCACCAAAGAGGCAGCACTCCTGGGCTCCTGCTCATAGGCTCTGGGGAGGCTGCCCACACTTCTGACCACTAGGGGGTGACACCCTACCCCCATGGGCCACCAGTAGAAGGAGTCTAGGGACAAGGACACACACACACACACACACACACACACACACACACAGACTCGAGTGCCGCACAGAGCTCATGGGCATGCTGTATGCTCGAGACAGCACTCACTCCCAGGGACAGTGCTGCCAGGCACAGGTGTATCTGCTGTTCACAAACTCTCACACCTTAACCTCCTGTGCCCCAGGAATATAAGGTCTCTCCCCTTGGGATGCCACCACTGCAGGAGTCGGTGTTTGCGCAGCACCAATGGAAGGCCAGGCAGCTTGAGGCCCCCCTCCTGCCCATTGGATCCCAGTGTGGCTGGCAATTTCCCATGCCTGTTTGTTCCCAGGACATGGGGGGGGTAGGAAGCATGGTCCCCTGGGGATGTCTGGGCCCCGTAAGAAAGGGACTGCTGTCCAGGCCACACATGGCCTTGCTCCTAAACATCACCTTCCTCTGACCCAGAAACTGTTGGTCTCAGCTCAGAGATGAAGACAAGGCTTCAGGGACAAGTGTCTCCAGGGATGACTGACCATCTCTCTTTATTGTCCCCAGCCGGACCAGCTGTGACAGTGGGGCAGGCAACACCACCCAAGCAAGTTGCCTGACCCTGGGGGAGTCGCAGGCACCAGAGGGCCCAGGAGGACCTGATGAGGGACCTGAGGAGATGCTGGCCCAGAAAGTTTGGGATGACATGCTGTGGAAGAGAGAGATCTGGATGGAGCTGCTGCAGCAGGGACACAACATGTGCGCAACCATCCAGGCTCTCCTGACCCACCCAGAGCCAGCTCCTGCTCGTGCTACAGTCCCAGTTCCCAGTCCTGCTCCCCCTCCCATGCCTGACCCTGCTCCAGCCTCTCCACCCCCCGCTTATCCTCCTCGCCCCCCAGAACTCCCCCACACCCGAGGTCACTGAAGTCCCCACACACGAGGCGGAGGAAGCACACAAGCCAAGTACCACTCCCAGGCCCAATCCTGAGCCTCTCTTCCCCGCTCTAAGGTTTTCATCCCACCTCCTCCCCAGTTACTTCTACCGCAAATAAATCACCACACAGTTCTGTTTTTATAAACCAAGCAGAGATTTTTATTGTGTCTGCATGGGAGGGGGGAAGGGAGAGATTGTTGGAGGAAAGGCAGAGAGGGGCAAGGCACAGGCCCCTAGTAGGGAGGCCCTGAAGAGAGTGTCACTGGGGGCCTTGCAAGAAACTCTCCTTCAGAGCCTCCCGAATGTGCATCCCGCCTGATGGGCTTGCCAGATTGCAGCTATGAGAGCTACTTAATGGCCCTTCCCTCAGGGCTGGCCTCTGCCTCGCACCCTAGAAGGAAGGCCTCCCCCTTCCTCTTAACTATATTGTTGAGCACACAACAGGTGGACACCACTTGGGGAATGTTCTTCTCCCCCACATCCAGGCAGGTCAGGAGGTATTTGAACCATGCCTTCAGATGCCCAAAGGCGCACTCCATCTGCATGCGGGCCCTGCCCAGGTGGGCATTGAAGCGGTCCCTGCTGGGGACAAGGTAGGCAGTGTAGGGCTTCGTTAGCCACAGCATGAGGGAGCATGCCATGCCCAGCTTATGAAGATGTCCAAAAAATGGCCACGGTGGTCAATCAGAGCCTGCAGGACCATCAGAGCCTGCAGAACCTTCCTGGTGAGGTACTGTGATGCCCAGTGGTCAGGGGCCTGGATGGGGATATGGGTGCTGTCAATAGTCTCCCTGCAGCTGGGGAAGCCCATGGTGCCATAGCTGGCAACGATGGGGTCCACATCATCCAGGTGGATGTCCCTGCGCAGCAGGATGGTGTTGATGGCCCTCACCACATGGAGAAGGAGACAAATAAACAAACAAAATAGAGAATCAAAGAGGTGCCAGAGCACTTGGGAGATCCCCCAGTCCTCCCCCCCGCTCCTCCAAAAAATCCCATAAAGCCCGCTGCCCCACAGGGCTGTGTGAGGGTGATCCAGCACATCACACAGAACTTTTACAAGCCTAGTTTTAAAAACCTCTTCAGATGGAGATTCCACCACCTCTCCATGGCTTCAAGTCAATCCTCATGAAATAGTTTTTCCTAATATCCAATCTAGACCTCCCCAACAATTTCATTGTCATAATTCTTTCAAATCAGTGGCATTACTCTGGTTTTAAATCAGTATACTCACTGAGATCAGAATGCTTTATTTTCCCTCTCTCAGTCCTACTTACTCCTAAAGACTGCTGCAGATTCAAGAAAGGATTTTCTCATGGAATATCTGTGGTTTCTAGAGGGCGGTACACTATATTATTAATATATGAAGTATTCCTGAAGTGGAAGAAATTTATACTGTAAAACTAATGCTGATGGATAACTTAACCTCACAGTTATCACAGCTGGTAGGGACAGGACATATGTATCAGTTTGTTAGCAATGGAACACAAAGCCAAATGGCTTGCTCTCCATCCATTTTCAAAAGGACAAAGCCTTTAAAAAACCAGGATCACGGACAGGAAGTCCTGTCTTTGTAATATCTTCCTCCACTTCCTCAGATTCCACAGAAGCACCTCCAATGTGGCTTACTTTGAGCAGGCTTTCACTGACATAGAGGGGCTATATCCAAGAGAACAGCACTCTCTGCTTCATGCTTCTCTGTTCCCCAGATTCTAGCATAGCCCAGAGGCTCTGAGACCAGTGGAGGGGAGGGTAAATTCTGCTCTACAGCCTTATCTCAGAGGCTTTTAACTGATGCGGGAGTCTCATGGCGTTAGCCCCTAAGGTCCCAGCTTCAATCCCCCTACCAACAACCTGGGTCTGTCAGCATCACAAGTTACCTTCTGGAAGGTCTCTGAAGCTTGGGAAGTGTTTTCTCAGCTTTAGGACATATGTAACCCAAAGACTATGAGGTCACAAGGGAGACTGAAGTCTGCTCTACAGCCTTAACTAGCTGATGTGGTAGAGGATCATGACTTTAGCCCCTAAGATCCCAGATTCAGTACTGTGCAGTGATGACCCAGGTCTATCAGAATCACACTAGCAATATGGCAAAGTGGCTGAAACAAGAGTTTGTGAGACAGCCCTTGATTCTGTCTACAATTCTACCAAGGATTGCCTTGTGCAATCTCTCAGTTACTTTGGTAAATATGGAGGGTTGATACTTGCTTATCTCCTAGGACATCAGTATGATGCTTTATATCTTAGTCTACAAGCTTTAAAGTCAAGTAATTTAGGGCTGTTGTCTATTCTGCTATTGATATTTTAAAAATTGGTGCTGGAGTTTTCTCCTGATGTGCCTTATTGTGGAACTCACAGATGAAGAGAGGAGGAGGAACCGTTGTACTGAGTGAATGATGGTATTTACATAGCTCAGGTTCATATAAATTTTTATGACATGTCAGCAGTTGTGTTTGTGTTTTTTGAATCATTTCAAAATATTTTGAAAAGATATTAAAATCTTTGCCAAGCAATACATTTTTAAGATTCACAGTCTTGGCAGCTGAAAAAAATATTCTGAAAAATAACCTTTGTGTTCCAAAGGGATTTTGTAACTGTGCAAAAGGAAATTGAAAGTATTTGATAGTTATTTGTAAAGAATTATGGCCAGACTCATGAAGGATTTTAATAGTATGTTATAGGGTAGATAAAATATTTTTCCAGTACAGGTATTTCCAAGGAAGCTCTCAAGGATTCTTGAACAATCTCAATAGTAATTGGAAGGATTATAAAACTATTTCTGAAGTACAATGGAAACCTGTTAAATACTTGCGTTTGTGAGGAGATAAGGTTCTTCTTTTAACATGTCTGTTTCTCTAATAAAAATTTAGATTGCTCAGTTGCAAACTTCCCTTTGATATACAAGAAGTGACTTTCTTTAATTCAGGAGTTTATGCATTTTTTTAAGTGTGTGTGAGAGAGAAGAATGAGGACCTACCTGGTCTACCATCAACAAGGGGTTAACACCAGCTCAGCTCACCTCTCCCCTTGCTGCAATGCTATGGGGAACGGTGATCAAAGCCACTGCTTGGGAAACAAAGTGAAGGATGGAGCGAGAGGGAGAAAATGTTGGAATTGGGGAGATTGATATTGGACACCAGTTTACTGTACTTTCTGGTTATAACAACCTTGTTTCTTGAGGAAAAAGCCTTGCTGCTGCAATTATTTTTTTCTGCTGAGTCCTTGCCACAATATATTGAAGAGAGAGATTAAACGCAGTTTATAATTGTGGGAAAATCACAGCAGATATATAGAGACATTCAGTATTTTCCAAGCCACATCGGATTTACTGTCTGAGGCTATATACACAGTCAGTATGAACTGTCACGTGGGACCTGACCCAAAGCTCACTGACCTGAATGGGAGCCTTTTTATTAACTTCAATAGGTTTTGGATTAGGCCCCAGATGAGATGGCAAATGAAGCCGTTTTGGCGCTAAAATGCCAAAATTAACAGAGAGGCCTATTCTTAGAGTACAAATACATGATAAAAATATCCTCTTATATTAATATGTAGATGCAAAATGCTACACTATCACAATGTTTGCACATTGCATCTCCTTTGCCCTGAAGTAAATTACAGCACAAATTGTAGAGCAGGAGAATCAGGCCTCTGCACAAGGTGGAGATGTCATTTTCCATAGTACATCTGCCTCTCCCTGTCTACACCATGACATGCAGTGTTATGAACCCTTGTAGTCCACATTGTTTTCCATCCCACAGGTAATGAATGAGGTGCAGCTTGTGCAGTGGCCTGAGTCTGCATGTGTGGAAAGCCAAAGCATTGATCTGATACTTTTGCTTATTCTAATATGCATGTGCAAAACAACATAGGTGCCTAATTTAATTCTCAGAAATTGCTTAACTTTATTTTTTTCTGAAACTTAAAAAAAAAAAAATCAACCTGAAGGAGGGACACCCAGCATGGAAAATTTCATCCTGAACAATTAAAACTTGGTAAGACTAAAAGCAATTGACAATAATGTCTCACTATCATAGGTGTCCCAGACATCCTTACCTGAATCACCTACAGTTATTATCCAGTTAAAACCCCCTGCAAAATTCCCATTTGATCTAGTTTAGGAAAAAATTATAAGGATTTCTTGGTGACCACAGCTGGTCAGGTCTCCAGTTTCAGATCTTATCTGAAAAGGAGAACCTCCATCTGCACAGTCTCTCTCTCCAACACCATGTACAGATTCAGAGTAAAAAACAATGAGCGGTCCTGTGTCAACTTAGGGTGTGTCTAGACTACAGGGTTTTGTCAACAAAAGTGAACTTTTGTCGACAAAACCATACTTGCGTCTACACTGCCGCTGAGTTCTGTCGACATAACATCAACAGAACTCAGCAGTTTTGTCGACGGCTGTAAACCTCATTCTACAAGGAATAACGCCTTTTGTCGACAGAGTTCTGTTGACAGAAGGCATTATTGCATCTACGCTGTCCTTTGCGTCCACACTGTCATGTCGACAAAGCGGCTTGCTTTGTCTACAGAACTGGATGTAGTCTAGATGCTCTTTGTCGACAAAAGCTTTGTCGACAGTATCTGTCGACAAAACTTCTGTCGACAAAAGCCTGTAGTCTAGACGTACCCTAAGAGACTAACACATATATTATTTCCTGAGCTTTTTTGGGTAAAACACACTTCATCAGATGAGTTGGTTCTGACTCAGTGAGAGAAGTGCCACTGAGTGAAGCATCAGCATCACCACGATTGACGCTGGTGACTTGCAGTGCCACTGAAGTCTCCTTGTTAAGTGTGATGTTTTGGGAACCATCCAGACTGGTAAGGTGTTTTGTTACCCCTGCCCAATTACTCCAAGGTGCCTTGGCTCCAAGGAGCTTTGCTTCAGATCCCTGACACCAGAAGCCTGCCAACAAGCATGCAGTCTCACCCTAGCTCTCACCATCTTAGTTACCACTTGCAAGTGACTCCAACAGCCCCTCCAAGTTTTCCCAAACCTGTGCACCTGGAGTTTTTAATTACTGGATAGTCAAACCATTCTGCTCAGGTTCAGCCCTGCTAAATGCATGAAACCAGCCCTCCAGCTATCAGTTCACTTTGGTGCATGCTAGGGACGTCAACGTGTAGTCGACTATATGATTAACCAATAAGCGTCAGGACAGGGGTTCAGATCCCCAGACTGGAGCTCAGAGCCCCCATAGGCAGGGGATGCTGCCATCTCACACTGCTGCCTGTGATTCAGAGACAGCAGCATAGGGCGGCTGGCAGCCAGTCTGCATGGGGAGCTGGTTTTTAAACGGGCTCCCCTCACGAACTGGCTCCCCCTGCCATCCCACACTGCTGCCCCTCATACACGTAGGAGGGGGTTCCCCAGGAGTGGAGCCAGGAGCGCACTGGCTGCCAGCCCCACCCCCAGGGACCATCGAATAGTCATGAACCACTAAGATTTCATGAAGTTACATGACTATTCAATTACCCAATATCTAACACGCCTAGTGCACACATCAGACAGTTTGCAATACAGAAATCTGCTTTCTGGAAAAATAAACCAACAGTTTCTCTAACAGAAAAATCACAGATTGAAGGATGAAAGAATAAGGAAGAGCACATCCACACAAGTGACACAGACAATAAACAAAGACACAACCTCCAGCTTTATCCTTCTATATTAAACAAAATCCCTTTTCAAATACAAGTTAGCTATAGTATTTTCAAATACTACCTAGCTTTAGGGCAGATTCAGTGTTCATGGCCAGCTCCCAGCCTAGAGGCTGTCCTTCAGTTCCTGAGGAAAACTTCAATTTCAAGCATCTTTTTAAAAAGACTCCCCCCCCACACACACACACACACAAACACACTCCACCTTCCCAGAGTGATTCATTGTTATTCATAGTGGGGGAATTTCACTTTTGATCTCAATGTCTTCTCACTAACTCTCTGGCCTGGACAATGGATGGTTACTCTCGCCACCTTACTTTGGAGGCGTAGTTCAAGTTGTGTGAGTATAATTTTCCATATACATAGATTCCTAACCACATTCCATATACATGTACATACCTCCTAAAGACTATCAAGTTCAGAACATTACAAGATTGCATAAAAGGCCTTACTCAGGATATTTTTATAGTACAATAATACAGTATGCCATCAGCTGTTTCTTTAAACCTTCCATTCTCCCCAGGGTCTCTTGATCCTAATTGCCACACTAAGCCTGATGCTTATATTGTGAGAGCTGACCAGATGAAAACCCAGGAAGGAATGCCAACAGTGGCTTCTACAAGAAGAGGGAGTTTCCATATTCACCACACTGTATAGTCTTTTCTATACCACAAGTAGCCAGGTGACAAGGTTGTATTACACAGGATATAGGTGAAGCCAGAGGGTTTAATCCTCCTTTGGGTGATTTAGCACCCTTTTCCTGGATTAAGCAAAAAAGTCTCTGTGGTAAAACTGCTTTGTCACTTCAAAAGTCTTTTCTGTTTCTCACATGTTTTCTCAGATGCATTTTCTGTTCATTCTTTCTTGGGAAGCTGCTGATAACAGTTCTTTTCTTTTGCTTCTCTCCCGCAGGCTTTTTTTTTCTTGAAGCCATTGTTTATCTTTTTTTTTTAAGTGTCTGCCAGCTCTTTCATTCAATCCTTGCAAATTATTATGCAATCGCCGGGCTCCATTTTGAAAATGCAATTTTAAATTACTGAAACACATGGAAGATATCTCCCTTCACTTCTCTCAGTATGCACAACTTTGTACTGTTTGTAGGGATTGGTAAATATAAGGTATATCAAAACACATACTTTTTAATCAGATTGCTTTCTTGAAACTACTTCCAAGGAAGTATGTCCATTCTCACTGGCAGCATGTTTATTTTAACATACAATGTTGCAAAATATCATAATACTTTTGTTATTTGCCTGAAGGAAATTCATTTCAAATAAGAGCTTTTTGACACAATATTTACCATTCAAATACTGCAGCTTTTATTAAACGGGGTAAGAGATGATGGCAGGGGATTTAAAAGAAAGAATTAATAATAACTGTTGCCAATTTAATCCTACCCAGTAGTATATTGCAAAGCCAAAGATGAAGTTGGAAATACAGAAGATAATCCAATTGGATAGTATTGCATAGATGATCACAAAGCATTTTGGATCTGGCTATAAATTGTATTTACAAAGAACATTTTCTTAAAGCCAAGTCTCTTATGAGAAGACTGCTGAGATCAAGCTAGGGTAAAATCCTAACATTATTGAGGTCAATGGTAAAACACCGTTGATTTCAATGGGGCCAGGATTTCACTTCCAATATGTAAAAATTAAACTAAATAGCAGCAGCTACAATGGGTCTATAGGTCCACTGAAGTTCAGAGTATAGGCTATGTCTAGGCTACATCCCTCTTTTGAAAGAGGGATGTAAATTAGACAGATGGAAATTGCAAATGAAGCCAGGATTTGAATTTCCCACACTTCATTTGCATAATGGCGGCTGTGCTTTCTTTCGAAAAAGGGCTTTTCGAAAGTGAAACCGCCATCTAGACGCGGGTTCTTTAAAAAAAAAACCATTTTTGAAAGAACCATAATGCCTGAAAAAATGAGGTTTACAAGTTCTTTCAAAAAAGGGTGGGTTTTTTTTAAAGAACTGCGTCTACACAATGGTTTTACTTTCAAAAAGCCCTTTTTCGAAAGAATGCATAGCCGCCATTATGCAAATGAAGCACAGGAAATTCAAATCCCAGCTTCATTTGCAATTTCGATCTGCATTAATTTACATCCCTCTTTCGAAAGAGGAATGCAGTCTAGACATGCCCTATGAGTCTAAGTAACAGTCTTACCTCCAGAACACTGCTACAAAAGACATCCCAAACTGGCTCAATGTCTGTTAGATGACCCAGAGCAAGAAATGAATCACTAGCTTCCTCCCACCTCTTTCTGGGTCCATCTTTTCAAAACATAGCACTGGAAGGAGGCAGAGCAATCCCTCAGATACCACAAAATATCATACCTGCATACATGACTGGCAGGCATTGTAGGCAAGGGAAGGTAATGCCTTCCCAAAGTGACTCACTGGGCACACCTATGCCCCACTGCAGCTGCCCAGATCCCATCCTCAAGCCTACTCTGGCAAGGTCAGAGGATGGGAGTTGCAATGCACAATCTGTCCTCTCAACACCTGGACCAGCGGCTTGGCTGCAGGGGAGAAGGAAGAGTTCTGGTCCAGCTGGCAGATATGGCCCAGGAAGTCTGGGGCCACATTTTCTGGCCCTCGTCTCCAGAACTCCAGAGCCAGGGCAGGCTGTGGCCATGCTGCTTCTTGGCTCTCTGGGGCTGGCTGGGACAGGCTGCGGCCATGCTGTTCACTGGCACTTCTGGGGTCTGCTGGGACAGGCTATGGCCAGGCTGCTCCTGGCTCTCTGGGGCCAGCTGGGACAGGCTGCGGCCACATTGCCCTCCAGTTCCTATCCAGAGCATGCTGCAGCCACCCTACCCACGGGCTCTGTGGAGCTCCAGGGATGTCTGAGGCAGGCTGCAGCTATACTTCCACCAGGCTCTCTGGGGCCTGAGTAGGATGCAGCCATGCTGCCACACCTGACTTTCAGGGGCCAGCAGGGGCAAGCTGTAGCCATACAGCCCCCGGGCTCTCTAGAGCTCCATGGCCAGCTGTGGCATGCTGAAGCCATGCCACCTGCTGCCTCTCTGGAGCTTCAGAGCTCACCAGGGCAGTTGCACCACCCTCCAGGGCTTGGAGCTCTATGCTATCCTAGGCAGCAGGTATTAACCTGGGGCAAGAGGCAAGGAAGGGCCTTGGTTAGGGCCAGCAGTGGCCATAGTGTGGGAGGGGTATGGGCTCTGGTGGGCTTGCCTCATGCCTGTATATACTAAAGCCCATCATTCTCCCTCCTTAAAAGGGGTGGATGCCTGTTGCCTTTAAAACATGGAAACATTGGTCTGGCTCCTAAACTCATTAAAGTTAATTACAGAGTTGCCATTTTGATTCAAATGACCCTTTGGATAAAGCTATTAGTTTCTTAGTTAATTGCAAATACAACTGTTTAAATTATCACCACAGAGGGGACCTTATCCAAAGCCCAATAGAATAATAGCTCCCATTAGCTTCAATGGGGTTCGCCTCAGCTTATAAATGACAGCTGGAATGTGTGACCATACTAATGTGTAGGAGTCAATATGAAACCCAGCACTGTTTGCTCATTTGTGACTTTCAATACAACCTCTTTCTGTGAGAGCAAAATAGGAATAAATGCTGCATTTCTGGGTTTCTTTTTAAAAATGATAGGACTGCAATGTAAAATGAGTTTCATGGAACTTAATCACACTATAAAGTTTCTAAGTGGTAGCTATCTTCGTCTATAACTGAAAAAACTTCAAAAACAGCGAATAATCCTGCAGCACCTTAGAGACTAGCAAAAAATGTAAGATGGTATCATGACTATTTATGGGCACAACCCACTTCTTCATATAAATGGAATTAAGGAGTTGCCAATAAATATCAGAGAAAGAGAAGGGATGGAGAGAGAAAGGGAAGGGGGAAAATGGAGAAAAAAGGTTGTCAATTAGAGTGTCCGTGCTAAATTAAGCTAATAGTATTCTAAGTACCTGGTGCTTAGCATTTTATGCCATTAGGATGTAGAAAATAGAGGCCTATACAGGTCACGTCTTTGTTTAAACCTCTATTCAAGGTGTCAAACTTGTGAATGAAACGTGTTGCACTTCCTCAGACCTGCTGAGGAACAAACCTGGACAAAGGCTGGTCTGGAGCAGTATTGCTTTTGGGGTTGTTTATTGGTACAGATTTTTAAGAGTAAAGTGATACTCACATACACATATCACAATCATGCTGGCAATTTGGAGGCAGGCTGCAAGTGCAGTGTAGACTACTTTTGATTTCACTGGTAGCTGGAGTGCAGTTCAGGCATCAGCTTTCTGGAGACTCAGATATGATGTTCCTTGGGTGATCCATTCAGATCTGCAGGAGGCTTTACTTTCTCTAGACCAGTCCCAGGTTTCTGCTGTGATGTTACGTTTTGTCCAAGAGAGAGAGAGAGATTTTCTGGCTGCTTCTCAGTTAATTTATCTGTTTGCAGGGACCTTTGTCTGCCTTAAAAGGTCACAGATCCTAAACTGCTTTTGATTGGATATTCCTCATTCACACCTCACACTCATTCCACAGATTACATACATATTCATAAGCAACATGGTTTCTAGGCAAAATTGGACCTTGAGTACAGAAATTCCATTGTACTAAAGATAACATACCAAAGGCATGATAAAAAGCTTAACATAAATTGTGACTAAGAAATCCAAGGTCAGGGAAGAGAGGGAAGCAGAGGAGTATGTTTGGTCAGCTAGAGACCAGTGAAGGGGGGGGGCGTAGCGTCCAACTGGTTATAAAACCTAATTCTGTAGTTTCTCTCTCCAGGAATCTCCAGGAGACTCCACAACTCCATCATACTATCATAGAACACCCCCTCCCCCGCCCTCCTTGCCACAATCAACCCTGGTGCCAAGTCTGTCCACACATCTATAGAAGCAGCATTATCACAGGACCTAATCATATAAGCCACCACAACAGAGGCTCATATAACTACACATCCACTAATGTGATCTACGCCACCAAGTGCCAGCAATACCCCTCTGCCATGTATATCAGCCAAACTGGACAGTCTCTACGAGAAAGGATTAATGGACACAAATCAGATATTCAAAATGGTTACCCAGAGAAATTTCTTGGGGAACATTTCAGCTTGCCTGGGCACTCACTAATAGATCTAAAAGTGTCTACATTATTTCAAAACAATTTCAAAAGTCTCCTGGAGAGAGAAACTACAGAACTGGTTTTCATTTACAAGTCTGACACCTTGAACAGAGGTTTAAACAAAGACCTGACCTAGATTGGCCGCTACTTTCCACATCCTCATGACATAAGTTGCTAAGCACCGGGTACTTAAAATACTTATAGCCCAATTTTATTAGCCTCATGTAGCATGGACACTCTAACTGAGAACATTTTTTTCTCCATTTTTCCTCCTCTTTCCCTCTCCATCCCTTCTGTTTCTCTGCTATTTATTTGCAACTCATTTTTTGAGGAGTAACTTTAGTTTGAACCAAGGAGTTTGATTCGAACTAATGCATCCCGGAGCGCACTTCCTGGTTCGAATCAGCTGTTGAGCAGAATAACGCATGGGCGAGATTATGCTAATGAAGCGCGGGATATTTAAATCCCCGCTTCATTAGCAATTTCAGTTGGCTACATTTGCATCCCTACCTCGAATAGGGAGCAAGTGTAGACGTACCCTAAGGTCCTGCAGGACTGTTGCTGTTTTTTAAGTTTAATCATACTATGCATTGTATTGTAGTTAACAGCTTTCTTTATTGTTTAATCTGTGTATGAACACAAGACCTTTTCCTAATAGAAACAGCAAGCTAAACTAGAAATTAAGTGAACAAGAAAGAGGTACAGGCCAACGGAAGCATTACACAAACACACACACACACATACACACACACACACCGTACCTTCTATTTTTGAACGCAATATACTCTAAAATATTCTGACCCTGTTGCTCTAGTTGTTGATTTAAGCAGAAAATGTTTCCTATACAGTTGCTGCTGTGAACATTCCCCATGAGATTTCCTAACCTGCATAGCCAAATTTTAATTTAAATTATTTAAAATAATGCCTAAAAGGGAAACTGTAGCTGTCCAAATTAATCGGAAATAATTGTCCATTGTTGTGCATAGTTCATTTTACATAGCTAATAAAATAGAACCATCTGTATTCCTAATATTCAGTTCTCATACCATAATTTCTAAGTCGCTTATCTTATGCATGCTCTACAGTTCATGTATATTATATGTATTATCAATAAAAATATGCTAAGTTTATTAAATCAAGAACTCAGAAATTAGGATATTCCATAATTAAGGCTTCCTGTGCAACCTTAATTCAGTCCTATTAAGAGTATGTATTCTGATACAGCTTTTCATTGCATAATCACGTATTAGTTTCTCAACAAGATGCCCTGCCTCATACAGTGCACAGAGTAGATGGTTTTCATTGAATGAGCAGCTATTCAGTATTTCTTTTTATCCTCCTCTTTCATTGTGTGGCCCCATGCCTGAATGACTGCACACTATCTAAACTTTCCACTGAATATGAAGTCATTAATTTCCTCTTGAGCTCTTCTATGTCACTCATCATCATACAAGGTTTCACAGATGTTGATGGATTCAGCTTTAGCACAGTCCTGTGAGAGGAAGGGTGTTATCCCTATATTACAGAGAAGGAAGCACATGCACAGAGGGAGTAAGATAAAAAGTGTCCATTAATTTTAGGTGTCCAACTTTGGATAACTAGGGACTGATCTTTTTAGAATACTTAGCGTCATCTAGCACAATGCGTGTTCAAAGCAAGCTCAGCATTTTTACAAAACAGTTGCAAAGTATCTCATCTAGGGGCACTGGGAAAATGAGGAAAACACAATTAATGGTCACTTGTGACAAGTTTGGTTTAAATGACTTGCCATCATCAAATTAGAACTTTATAGCTGAGGTTGGAATAGAATCCAGCTATCCAGGGTGATGTTCAACCTCCTGAATCACAACACCAAATATTTTGTTCCTGCAGTCATCTACCTCATTTACCTTCAAATTCTGCAGCAAGTGGGACAGTGGCACTATAGCTAGACTCATTTACTGCACACTTCCCTGGGTATGTCCATTTTGTACACAGATTCCTTCTGTGGGGGAAAAATAGCCTGTGATCACAACATTAAAGGCTGTATCATAATATATACATACATGATTTATAATGACATATCACATACCTGCAACCTGAATTCTGGAATTCCCTAACTATGGAATGCTTGACTTAATGTTCTTCTATCCATATATTTAAAACTTAGTAAACAAAAGTTCCCTCATACGGCACCATATTAACACCCCCATGGGTCATCAAAAGGGTAGAACCTTTAGATCCACAGAAGAGACTACACCCAGGTGAATTAATGTAGTAACTGATGGCATCTCTGTTCCCACATGCCATTCCTCCACTTTCAAATCAGGCTGCTTCTTCCATGATATCTGGACACAAGAAGCAGGCACAAGAACACAGGGGGGATAGCTTCTCTCCTCCCAGTTCTGGTGCCTGACACCATGGAGGTTCTCATCAGCCAGAATGAGCAGATCTTGCCCAGACTCTGTAGGCCTAGGACAGAACATGCTCAATCACTTTTGGGGAATTGCCCATGTTCAGTCCAGTCAGCCAAGGGCACCATTTATGGGGAACTGGGGAAACAGTAGCATCCACTCCCAAGTTTGAATCCCCTGGATTTCATACTGGAGTTCTGCTTAAAGCTGCATGCCCTGACTCCAGAGGCAGTTCTTAAATGCAACAGAGTTTGAGCTGCTTGCAGCTTTGTCTTTGGGGCAGGGAGTTTGTTATAAGAGGAAGGCAGAGTGCTTGAGAATAACAAAAGGCTGGACATTCCAGTAACTGAAGGATTGTTAGATCATTATGAAAACATTGTCAGGTACTCTGCTTAAAAGATGGGGGGAAGTAGGAATGAGTGTTGTGCTGCATTTGGAGTACAATGTTAAACTTACAAATTTTCTTGAAAAAGGGGAGAACAGGGAGTAATCCAAAGTTGACTGCAAAGAGCTATAAAGGGATCTCACAAAACTGAGTGATTTGGCAACACAAAAGCAGATGGAATTCAGGGTCGATAAGTTCAAAG
The DNA here is from genome assembly GCA_032595735.1 of Pelochelys cantorii. NCBI lineage: Eukaryota > Metazoa > Chordata > Testudines > Trionychidae > Pelochelys > Pelochelys cantorii. The sequence goes on from CM064337.1 coordinate 39,170,130, forward strand.
TAATGCCCATGGAAAAATATAATCTGAGCTATAGATACAAAAGAGCTGTTGCTGCTCAAGAAAGAAATCTTGGAATCATTGTGGATAGTTCCCTGAAAACATCTGTTCAATGTGCAGTGTCAGTCTAAAAACTAAAAAGCTAAGAGAATATTGGGAATCATTAGGAAAGGAATAGATAATAAGACAAAATACCATATTGCCTCTGCATAAAATCATTATATGCCCACATCTTGAATACTGTATGCAGATCTGGTCAACCCATATAAAAAAGGATATATTGTATTTGGAATGGGTACAGAAAGAGCAACAAAAATGATTAGGGGTGAGGAACAGCTTCCATATTTGGAGAGATTAACAAGACTGGGATTTTTTATCTTGAAAAAGAAATGATAAAAGGTGGAGGGATATGGTAAATGTCTAGAAAATCATGAACAGTGGTGCAAAATAGAATAAGGAAATGTTATTTATTCCTTCTCTAACATAACACAAGAAATTGACCCAATTACATTTGTAGGCAGCAGATTTAAAACATACAAAATAAATTAATTTTTTCACAATCAACTTGTGGAACTCTTTGCCAGGAGATGGTGGAAAAGCCCAAACTATAACAGGGTTCCAATAAGAACACAATAGGTTCATGGAGGAGAGGCCCATCAATGGCTATTATCCAGAATGGGCAAGGATGGTGTCCCTAGCTTCTGTTTGCCAGAAGCTGGGAATGGCTGACAGGGGATGGATCATGATGATTGCCTCTTCTGTTTATTCCTTCTGAAGCACCTGGCATTGGCCACTGTTGGAAGACAGGATACTGGGCTAGAAGGACCTTTGGTCTGACCCAGTATGTCCTTCTGATGTTCCTATATAGAACTGAAATGTATCTGCCCCCTTGCTGTAATCCACTGGACCCCACTCCTCTTCCAAAGCTGAGATAGAGCCCAGGAGTCTTGACGGTGTCACTTTCTCTCCACAGAGTTAGTAACGAAGTAAGAATAAACATTAAAATGTTAAGGCTCGTCAGTCTGAAAATCACCCTTAAGGGTGTGCTGTCTGCCAGGTGCTAAGATACGGGATGTGGAACTGAGGTTGAAGAGGATCATAAAGGGAGCGGGAAAGAATCCATTGATCATCCTTCATATAGGAACAAATGATACGGCTAGATTCTTGCTGGAACGAATCAAGGGAGACTATGCTAGGCTGGGGAAGATGCTTAAGGAAATCGAGGCTCAGGTGATCTTCAGTGGGATTCTGCCTGTTCCTAGAGAAGGGCAACTAAGGTGTGATAGGATTATGATGCTCAATAGATGGCTCAGGCAGTGGTGCTATAAGGATGGCTTTGGGATGTATGGACACTGAGAGGCATTCACAGACAGAGGACTGTTCTCTCAGGATGGACTTCATCTAAGTAGGGAGGGAAATAGACTTCTAGGATGGAGGCTGGCACACCTGATTAAAAGAGCTTTAAACTAGGAATTTGGGGGAGACTGTTGGGAGATGTCCAGGTAATCTCTATGCCGGATTTTAGCATTGAGAGGGAGGATAATGAAGTAAGAAAGGCTATAGCCAGGGGTAGGAGAATGGACATAAGGAGGAAGGGTAGAGTGGATACTAGTCTAATAGGTCATATTTGAGGTACAATGTCCATGCCAAATTGGGTAAAGAATGTGAGTGAGGCCAAACAGCAAAAATTAAGATGCTTGTACACCAATGCGAGGAGCCTAGGTAACAAAATGGAGGAACTAGAGCTACTGGTCCAGGAAGTGAAACCAGATATTATAGGAATAACAGAAACATGGTGGAATACTAGGCATGATTGGAGTACAGGTATTGAAGGGTATGTGCTGTTTAGGAAAGACAGAAATAAAGGTAAAGGTGGTGGAGTAGCATTGTATGTCAATGATGAGGTAGATTGTAAAGAAATAAAAAGTGATGGAATGGAGAAGACAGAGTCTGTCTGGGCAAAAATCACATTGGGGAAGAAAACTATTAGATCCTCCCCTGGGATAGTGCTTGGGGTGTGCTATAGACCACCGGGATCTAATCTGGATTTGGATAGAGACCTATTTAATGTTTTTAATGAAGTAAATACTCATGGAAGCTGCGTAATCATGGGAGACTTCAACTTTCCAGATATAGACTGGAGAACAAGTGCTAGTAATAATAATAGGGCTCAGATTTTCCTAGATGCGATAGCTGATGAATTCCTTCATCAGGTAGTTGCTGAACCAACAAGGGGGGATGCCATTTTAGATTTGGTTTTCGTGAGTAGTGAGGACCTCATAGAAGAAATGGTTGCAGGGGACAACCTTGGCTCGAGTGATCACGAGCTAATTCAGTTCAAACTAAATGGAAGGATAAACAAAAATAAATCTGAGACTAGGGTTTTTGATTTCAAAAGGGCTAGCTTTAATAAATTAAGGAAATTAGCTCGGGAAGTGGGTTGGACTAAAGAATTTATGGATCTAAAGGTGGAGGAGGCCTGGGATTATTTTAAGTTAAAGTTGCAGAAGCTATCAGAAGCCTGTATCCCAAGAAAGGGGAAAAAATTTATAGGCAGGTGTTTTAGACCAAGCTGGATGAGCAAGCATCTCAGAGAGGTGATTAAGAAAAAGCAGAAAGCATATAAGGAGTGGAAGATGGGAGGAACCAGCAAAGAAAGCTATCTTATTGAGGTTAGAGTATGTAGGGACAACGTGAGAAAGGCTAAAAGTCATGTAGAATTGGACCTTGCAAAGGGAATTAAAACCAATAGTAAAAGGTTTTATAGCCATATAAATAGGAAAAAAACAAAAAATGAAGAAGTGGGACCGCTAATCACTGAGGATGGAGTAGAGGTTAAGGATAATCTAGGCATGGCCTAGATTTAAACAAATACTTTGCTTCGGTCTTTAATGAGGCCAATGAGAAGCTTAGGGATAATGGCAACATAACAAATGGGAATAAGGATATGGAGGTAGATATTACCATATCCGAGGTAAAAGCCAAACTCGAACAGCTTAATGGGAGTAAATCGGGGGGCCCAGATAATCTTCATCCAAGAATATTAAAGGAACTGGCACATGAAATTGCAAGTCCATTAGCAAAATTTTTTTAATGAATCTCTAAACTCAGGGGTTGTACCATTTGACTGGAGAATTGCTAATGTAGTTCCTATTTTTAAGAAAGGGAAAAAAAGTGACCCGAGTAACTACAGGCTGGTTAGTTTGACATCTGTAGTACGCAAGGTCTTGGAAAAAATTTTGAAGGAGAAAGTAGTTAGGGACATTGAGGTTAATGGCAATTGGGACTGGTTTTACAAAAGGTAGATCGTGCCAAACCAACCTGATCTCCTTCTTTGAGAAAGTAACAGATTTTTTCGATAAAGGAAATGCAGTGGATCTAATCTACCTCGATTTTAGTAAGGCATTTGATACAGTACCTCATGGGGAATTATTGAAAAAGATGGGTATCAATACGAAAATTGAAAGGTGGATAAGCAACTGGTTAAAGGGGAGACTACATACTGAAAGGTGAACTGTCAGGTTGGAGGGAGGTTACTAGCGGAGTTCCTCAGGGATCAGTTTTGGGACCAATCTTATTTAATCTTTTTATTACTGACATCTTATTTAATCTTTTTATTACCAAAAGTGGGAGTGTGCTAATAAAGTTTGCGGATGACACGAAGTTGGGAGGTATTGCCAATTCAGTAAAGGATTGGGATATCATAAGGAAGATCTGGATAATCTTGTAAATTGGAGTAATAGCAATAGGATGAAATTTAATAGTGAGAAGTGTAAGGTTATGCATTTAGGGATTAATAACAAGAATTTTAGTTATAAGCTGGGGGCACATCAGTTGGAAGTGACGGAAAAGGAGAAGGACCTCGGAGTCCTGATTGATCACAGGATGACTATGAGTCGTCAATGTGACATGGCCGTGAGAAAGGCTAATACGGTCTTGGGATGCATTAGGCGAGGTATTTCCAGTAGAGATAAAGAGGTGTTAGTGCCGTTATACAAGGCATTGGTGAGACCTCATTTGGAATACTGTGTGCAGTTCTGGTCTCCTATGTTTAAGAAGGATGAATTCAAACTGGAACAGGTGTCGTACCTCGGTGTCTTGTACCTTGGTACCTTCAGTAGTCTGAACTGTCAGTGTCAGCGTCGTCTGGTCCAGATCGTCCTGGTGTGCTCCTGACAGGACCGTTGGTGATGATAAACTTTCGGCTGTGTGAGTAACAATCGGTACTCCCTTTATCTAGAGTGTTAGACCCGATGCACTTGGGTCAACACAGGAGATCTCTGAGAGGCTCCGGAAACGACAGATGCAGGCAAGGTTTGAAATCAATCAAGCAGGTTTATTGTCAAACGCAAAGCTCTACCAGTTGGTAACAGAGATCAGTACAATGTTACACCACTGGGCACTATGGCCCGCGTTGACAAGGTACCAGCACCGGGCAGGCCTATTGCCATATATCAGATATTAACAGCAGTTAGTCAGAGTTAAGCTACTGTGCATTCTGTAAGTTTAGGCAATGACACCTGCCATTCAGGCGCCTAGTGCGCCCCCCCCCCCCCAAGGTCGGCCGGAGAGCATCCTTTGCGGTGTCCTTTTATAGACAAGTACAAACAACTTTACATCATTTCTTTACGTACCAGGTTACCACCCTCTGTTGCCTAGTTATCACCCCTCACCTTATGGAAGGGGGTCTTACTTATTATCCTTCATGCTGTCAATTCCGACCTGGTCCTGAACCTAGGTCGGTATGTGCATTAGTTTTTGGGGAGTCTTTGTACCAAAACATTTCTTATTAAGATGTTCTGCTACTCCCCTTTGGCTTACAGTCTGTACCCAGTGCCTCCCTGTGTCCTTCCATGCTCTACCAAACTTACACAATTACACAGTTATCAGTAGGGCCTCTTTCCCTGGGTTACTGAACCAAAGTCTCGCTCACTAGACTGCAGGCCTGTTGCTGTTTTCATGTTACAGGCCTCTATTTAGGCCTGCTGACTCCATGTTACTGACCCTCAACTTACTACAACAGGTACAAAGAAGGGACACTAGGATGATTCGAGGAATGGAAAACCTGTCTTATGAAAGGAGACTCAAGGAGCTTGGCTTGTTTACCTTAACCAAAAGAAGGCTGAGGGGAGACATGATTGCTCTCTTTAAATATATTAGAGGGATAAATACCAGGGAGGGAGAGGAATTATTTAAGCTCAGTATCAATGTGTACACAAGAACAAATGGATATAAACTGGCTATCAGGAAGTTTAGACTCGAAATTAGACAAAGGTTTCTAACCATTAGAGGAGTGAAGTTCTGGAACAGCCTTCCAAGGGAAGTAGTGGGGGCAAAAGACCTATCTGGCTTTAAGATTAAGCTAGATGGGTTTATGAATGGGATGGTTTGATGGGATAACATGATCTTGGCAACTAATTGACCTTTCACTATCAGTGGTAAATAGGCCAATAGTGGGATGATAGGAGAGTTACTATAGAGAACTTTTCCTGGGTGTCTGGCTGGTGAGTCTTGCCCACATGCTCAGGGTTTAGCTGATTGCCATATTTGGGGTCGGGAAGGAATTTTTCTCCAGGGTAGATTGGCTGAGGCCCTGGAGGTTTTTCGCCTCCTCTGTAGCATGGGGCACGGATCACTTGCTGGAGGATTCTCTGCATCTTGGGGTCTTTAAACCATCATTTGAGGACTTCAATATCTGAGATATAGGTGAGAGGATTATTCCAGGAGTGGGTGGGTGAGATTCTGTGGCCCGCATTGTGCAGGGGGTCAGACTAGATGATCATAATGGTCCCTTCTGACCTGAAAGTCTATGAGTCTATGAGTCTATGAGACTTGCCACAAGATGTCAGAATATATTAGTGTTCGAGCTGAGTGTGTCTAATATTTATTTAATTTTATTTCTTTTATATAGGAATTAGATACAATGCTCCTGTCAGTTAGCTGCTAAGTTGTCTGCCAAAAAAGTAGAGTTTTCCATATCCTTTGTTGCCCCTGGATAGAGATGATGCATGTGTGGGGGAGGGCAGATGGGACTGGCACCACCACCCCATCCTCATCTGCTGCTTGGCTTGTATTTAGCATGCTCAGGTACACTGCTGAAGCCTCTGCACTTAGTCCGCCCCCTATGCTTTCACTCCCACCCAAATCACGGTATGAACAGGTTGCGCCCCCTCCCCCCCGCCCTACACACACACACACCAAAATCTGAAATGGAGGCCCTGAAGTCAGCTTGTAGGAGCTGGATGTGAACTAAACATATTCAGCACAGATGGACTCTTCAACAGAATTTAGCTTCCAAACTGACAAATTTCATGTGCTAGCTGTGATTTTTCAAAGGTTTGCAACTTCACCAAAATTGGGTGGATTTTGATAGTAAAAAGCAAAAAGTATATTTGACACTAAAACAACAAAGCTATCAAATGTCTTATCCTGGCTCCAGAGCATGGAGAGGCTTTTCAAGAGAATGATAGTAAGAATTTTTTGGCATGGGGAAAACATGTTTCCCTAATATTATTTTTTGAAAAGTTAAAAACATTTTACCTAAAACATTTTTTAAAAATGCTGAGACAGACTCCAAACAAAAAAGAATTCAGTCTGAAGAGGTAAAGTTTAGCATGGATATAAATAACTGTAAATAGGATCTTATAACAGAAAGTATTAGGCAAACTTAAGCACAACCTTACTTATAGTGCTCACTCAAAGACTATCTTACTTCTGATATTTAAGACAGGGTTTTATTAAAACTCATGAGAATTGAGGGCAACTGAGTGAAAAACAGTTCTTTGCACATCTTAAGTGAGATAGAATGTTTTTGCCGAACCTGTTAAGTTATGTAACACAACAAGATTTTATCAGTCAAGAAAAAAGTTGGAAAGCACAGGTAATACATAAATCACAGAAGAGTGATAATGTTCCTGAATCTTAACATGCAAAACCTAGGATTTTCCAGCCTTTTGTTGCCTAAGTGTGAGTGCCAGCTACTAGGCTACTTCTTTGTGCTAACAATGCTAACAAATGTAATATAGGACCAGTAAAAATATTATTACTATTAATTCTTTAGGTATGATTTAATATTTATACAGCTTAATAAAGATAAATGATGCTAGACAAAGAAAAAATATACAGAACAAATAACACTGTCCCAGTGCTAAAGAGCTTGCAGTATATTGTAATCATAGAATCATAGAATCTTAGACTTGGAAGGAACCTCAAGTGGTCATCAAGTCCAGCCCCCTGCACTCATGGAAACATCTGACAGGTGTTTCTCCAACCTGCTCTTATAAATCTCCAGTGATGGAGTTTCCACAGCATCTTAAGACAATTTATTCCAGTGCTTACTCAGCTTGACCGTTAGGAAGTTTTTCCTGATGTCCAACCTAAACCTCCCTTGCTACATTTTATGTCCATTGCTTCTTGTCCTATCATCAGAGGATAATAATTTTTTCTCCCTACTCCTTGTAACACCCTTTTAGGTTCTTGAAAGCTGTTATGTTCCCTCTCAGGCTTTGTGTACACTTAAAAGTGCAAAGCGCCGCCACGATCAGTGCTCTATGTAAACCTCCTTTGCAAGAGGAGTAGCTAACAGCATTGGAAGCATGGCTCCCAGCGCTGTAGCCTGATTCACACTGGTGCTTTACAGTGCTGTGCTTGGGTCAGGGGTGTTTTTTCACATCCCTGAGCCAGGAAATTACAGTGCTGTAAAGTGCTAGTGTAGACTTAGGCTACATCTCTACTGCAAGCCTCTTGTGGAAGAGCAAATGCAAATGAGGAAGAATGGCACTTACACAAAAGGGGTTTTTTACGCAAAATGGCACCATCTACACAGCGCTTTTTTGCGCAAAAACCTCTTGTGTAAAAGGGAAAGAAAGAGGAAATGCAGATGAGAGCGCGACCTTTGCAAATGAGCGCTCCATTTGCATTTGCTCTTCCGCAAGAGGCTTGTAGCATAGACATAGCCTAAGCCTCAAACTTCTCTTTTCCAGACTAAACAAACCCATTTTTTTCACACTTCCCTCACAGGCCATGTTTTCTAGTCCTTTAATCATTTTTATTGGTCTTCTCTGGACTTTTGTCAATTTGTCCACATCTTTCTTGAAATGTGACGCTCAGAACTGGACACACCACTCTGCTTGAAGCCTAATCAGCATGAGTAGAGCAGAAGAATTACTTCTTGTGTCCTGCTTACAACACTCCTGTTCATACATCGCAGAATGCTGTTCTCTTGTTTTGCAACAAGATCACAGTGTTGACTCATATTTAACTTGGGGTCCGCTGTGACCTCTTGATCCCTTTCCATAGGACTCCTATCTCCACGAGTCATGATCACACAGAAGAAAGAGAGCACAGTGTTGGTTTATGGCAGGAATGCTCTATGGAACAAGTTCATTTCTGGGGGTAAGTTAATGAGCAGGAAAGTCTTAGTGACCTCTAGTTGGAAGTTTGGCACAAAAGAATACACAAGGCCAAGAGATTAGAGGACAGAAAATTATGTAAAGGATAGAAGAAGTAGGGAAAAGTGAAGCAGACTATAAGAGTTAATTGCATAGCTGAAGTCAAAATAGTTTAACTCAACTTTTGGCACTGTCTACACTGCAGGAAGTCAAAGGGAGAACACAAATTCGAGGTACGCATGTGCAGTTAGCAAAACTATCCTATCCTGGGAGCAGTCTTGGTTATGTCAATCATGCGGCCCACTGAGATGAAAGAGGGCCACTCATGCAGCCCACTCACTAGCTTAGATTGCCCATCCAGAAGGACTCTTGTGATTATGTAAACTTGAAAACTGTACTGTAAAGACTCCAAGATCAGAGAGCCAATAAAAGCCAAACCATGATGTCTTTAGGCAAATTTTATGATTTTGGGGGCCCCACTCATTTCTGAATATTCTGACTTGGCAATACCATGAGTAGCTCCAAGTGGATGCCAAAGATATTCTGAAGAAGCAAAACCTCTTAGAAGGAGAGAGAAAGCTTGGAGGAGGGATGAAGTGGATTAACAGTTTCAGAGACAGAAAAAGGATCAAGAGAAAGAAGTTTGAAAAGAAAACATTACTTTTGGACACAATGCCATTATTAGGAACTTCAGGGAGACAAGTTTCAGCAAAGGGAAGAGTAAGAATCCTCACTTTCAAAAGTACACGTTTCTATTCCCATTTCTCCATTAAATGGCAGGAGAGAAGGGCCAGTTTTTGTGATATGAAATAACTCCCTTCCTGTCTCGGGGTAGGATCGTGTATCTTAATTTTAGCAACTAAAAATTGAGAAAGCATGGGAGAAATGGTACTGCTGCACTATGGTGGGCACAGGGTAAAATAAGGCTCAACGGAACTGCTCCTTCAGTTCCCCAGCACCTTCAGGACCCAGGGCTATGCAGAAAAGACCAGCCTCTGAGTGCACTAGAACTCATGGAACCCTCCACCCATTCCCCTCCCCCACCCCCAGCTTTGTGGCCTTTGTAAAAGAAACTGACCAGCGGGTTAGCCTTCACTTTCATTTTCCCCTGTGTGTTGATTGGCTGTTTGTTCTAACCCTTCCTATTCTGTGTCTCAGGGTATGTCTACACTGCAATGAGGAGTAACAGTAGTTCGAATTAGGAGCTTTAATTCGAACTACCTAGTCCGTGCCGCATGTAGCCGCGGGCAGGGAGTTCGAACTACGGAGCATTTAAAAATGGCGGCGCCCGGGAACATGCAAATAAAGCCCGGGATATTTAAATCCCAGGCTTCATTTGCAAGTTCGAATGCCTACATTAGCCACCCTAGTTCGAACTAGGGTGGCAGTGTAGACGTACCCTCATTGTTTCTAGCCCTTTCCCCTTATCTTGTCGCTTAAGTAATCTCCTCACTTGACCCCACTAAAAAGGCAAACAAAACAAAACAAAAACAGGGAACTACTATTACATTTTTCAACATCATATTGTTCATTCTGCTCATTATTCTAGCCCTTCCCCCTTTTCTTCATCTGTCTTGTCTAATTACTTTGTAAACTCTTTAGGGAAGGGACTGTATCTTACATATGTGTAGTACCTAACACTAGAGGGCCCTATTTTCAGTTAGCCACTAGGCACTAACATAATGAACATGGTAAATAATACTGATTATGTTGCATTGCATCCCCCTCAACTGCCTTAAATTCATTGTTTTCCAATATTGCAATTATAGCTGGGGGAGAGCTAATTTTCCATGGAAAATTTCAACTTTTAATTGAAAAACCAAACATTTTTGCAGTTAATCGTTTAAAAATTAATACTCAGTCTTTTTTTTTTTGGTCTGAAGTTTTTGAGAAGATCTGACACCTTCCACAAATTTTTATTCATTTTATCAAAAATCCATTTCACCATCAACAAACGTTCCATTTTTCTACTAACCACAGCTGCAATGCCGGATTTCATTGTGAGACAAAAAAATGCATATTTGAATAAGGGGTTGGTGAGCTGTGTTAGTGTGACTTGTTCATGGCTTATGCCTCAAACCTCTAACCAAACCTAACGTGTAGCTCTTTTGAATTTGCAAAGACACTGTTAACTTTCCTCTCATGTATATGTTCTTGCATCTTTGTGCTTCTAGGCATAACAACACCAGAAGCCTGTTGTTGTGGGGCTTTGTTATGTTTTGTTTTTGCCAGAAGCAAGTAGCAGTGGATATTTCACAACTAACCCCTATTCTTATGAGATTTGAAGGAACATTTTTATAGAACTTAGAGATTTAGGCTGCTAGGATCAACTTCAAGCAATCAGACAAACTTTTGGATATTTATTCACAGCTTCAGGGTCATTCACACATTAATTTTAATTTCTATTTAATTGCTCCAGAAAGGGCAATTTGTGGTGCAGTCTGGTGCAATACATACAACAAAAAGAGAATTTTAAAATCCACAATAAGTTTTCTTTGTCTGATGATCTTTTAGCTTGACACCTGATAAATTAATGACAGTGTTTGGTGGTCACATACTAGTATTTTGAGACTTCTGTGTCTCAGATCATGAATCAAGCCTTGCCACACTCTAATGAGAGATCAATAATGTTTTTGAAGAGAGACCCCATAGTATTTGATAAATAATGAGAGGTTAGTGCAAGGTACAGGCAACAACAAACAAATCAGATTTCTACCTGAGGAGTTTTTAAAGTCAAGTCTCAAACATGATAAATGTGGCATGATGGAAACAACTACAAGCAGTAATAGGCTGTGTAGGGTAAAGTGCTCAGAAATCAGAAGTCTGTATATTTACTTATTCCTATTTAATATTTACAATGGTAATTTCATCATTCTATTTCCTGCTGTTACACTGGCAGGAAAGGCGGAGTTTGTTGGCAATTCTGTAGCATTCATAGATAGCAACAGAAAATGTCAATTTATGTTCTGTCTTTTTCTGTGAACATAGCAATTGATTCTTTTAATGTATTTATAATTCATTGAAATGCTTCATGCAGCAAAGCACTTATGTATTTTCAGCAGGCTGATTGGATGCACTTGTTACTTACTCTCTTGTTTAACAAGGGAGCATAGTCTATAACGAACCCACAGCCTGGCAGTCATGTAACGTGTTTTATTCCTGACCCTTTCTTTCTGACCCTGGGCAAGTCACTTATTTAACCTGCCTGTGAATGCACTTACCCATCTTTAATATAGATTCAAAGACGCGTCACCACAATGCAGGGAGAGATGCCATTCTTGGGGGGGGGGGGAATTCTATGTGGGAGGCTAATGACCAGACGTTGCAGGAGATTGAAACAGGAGAAGGAGCTCTCACTGCCCCAGCCAAGGAGGGGGGGACTATGATGGGGTACCATTCAACAGAAGCAGGGAGAGTTATGGGGGCTCCACTCTACTTTCCCCACGAATTTAACTCCTGCTAAAGTATACTTGTACTGTTGTCAGCTGTTCCTCTCAGGGCAACACTTAGAGAAACTCCACTGTAGGAAAGCAGAGCAGCATCTGCTCCCTGCTTCTATTGGTATGGCCCCATTGAGACAATACTTACTGCCAGTCCAAAAGGCGGCAGCTCAGGGGCCAAGGAACATGGAAATGGGTGTGAGCCTCCAAAGGTGGCCCAGAATGCTTAGTTTCAGAACCTTTCCACCTTTCCAAGACATCAGACATACACAGCATCAGTTCTCTGAAAACCTGATCTAGGACAGGGCAAATGCTATGGCAGCACTCACACCTCACAGACACAAATGGAGCTTTGCCTAGGAAAGAGGTGTTGGGTCCTGCTGAATGGCACCGGAGGAAATCCCAGCACCCTCAGTTGTCACTAAAGTAAGGTCTTTGCAGGATCAAGCCCTCAAAAGAGATCCTTTTACATAGAACAATGGCATAAAAAAATGATGCCTTCCTCATACTCCTTCCATAGTTGCCTTCCTCCTTCAAGAACCAAAATGCAGCATCACATTGGCCACAGAACAGGAGCCTCCAGCTGGCACCTCGTGTTAGTCTTATTTATTATTTACACACCACCAGTAGGGTTCTAGGGACCATAAGAACATTCTTCACACTCCACTTCAGTGTGATTTTGTTTACACCAACAAACAATTTGGGGGGAGGAGCAAGAAATTTTCTATTGACATGTTCGGAGTTGCTAGGTTGCTTAATGCATTTGAACATTCAATTCCCATTATGATTAACTAGTCTCAACGTGTATGGCATTAGAGTAGGAATTAGGAGACATGGGTTTTATTCCTGATTCTCCCAATGACTTCCTTGTACCAAGACAAAGTACACAAAAGGTGCAGATCTAAGCAAAATAAGTTACAGGTCTAAGAATACAAGAATTCTTAAGTTAACCCATGCATTTAAGATAGTGTTCAGGGTTGTCGATGAGCACAGGAGAGAATGGAGAACTGTCCTGGGGCCTGGAAACTTAAAAGGCCCAAGGCTCATTAAATTGCTGCCAGATCCCAAGGTGGCATGTGCCCAACAGTGCTGAAGGGCTAGCTAGGGGAGGTTAACCCTCAGCCCCCAGCACCATCCCTTACACCCAAAGCCACTCTCCTTCTGGGATCCCAGACCCGGGCCCACCCTCTAGGCCCAGCGAAGTCTGTCTTCAATCCTGATAGGCAATGTCTAGACTACATCCCTCTTTTGAAAGAGGGATGTAAATTAGGCAGATGGAAAGTGCAAATGAAGCACGGATTTAAATATCCCGTGTTTCATTTACATATCGCATCCAATCGTTTTTTCGAAAAAGGGCATTTCGAAAGTGAAACCGCAGTCTAGATGCAGTTCTTTCAGAAAAAAAAAACCCTTTTTCGAAAGATCCCATACTCCTGAAAAAATGTAAATCAATGGTTCTCAAACTTTCTGGTCAGCAGCTCACCCCACTCAATGCAAATCTTTCTGTGGATCACCAGCCAAACACTCATGATGACAAAATGCCTTCACTTATCTCTAAATACCTTAAAAATGAAATTATTCATATTAGGCTAATGGAGCTATAATATAAAGGGGCGTATGTAATCGATAAGAAAGGAAATATTCTTTATTAAATTCAGAATTATTAAACAGATTAAGCACTTTAACATTATCACTTTAGTTTACCAAACTTCATTTTAAATAAACTAAAACATTAATTTGTGACCAAAACAAAAGTTTTCAATTATGTCTTTTGAGTCAGGAGCCACTAATGCGAAGAAAAATCAGTCAGGGGCCACACACAAGAGAGAGGCAACCCCCCCCAAAAAATACCCAATGCTCACTTATGTGGCCCCCAACTGAGTCACCTTACTCTCCTGGTGCTCCAGCCACATGCGGGCCAGATTTGGTCTTTTGGGATCCTGGGGTTAACAGATTATGTGAGCCCCCCCCCCGGCACTGGGCCGAGGTAAAAAATAAGAGGTTCAGTGTGCAGAAGAGGGCTTACAGAGAGTGGGATAGGGATGGAGGTTCAGGGGAGGGTAAGGATGGAGGAGTCTGGGTGGGAGGTAGGGTTCTGGAGAGGGCTGGGAGTTTGGGTGCAGGAGCAGGTGAGGGGTGAGGTCTGGCTGAGACAGAGAGTGTAGGAGTGGGCTGGGGTGGAGTGTCTGGAAGGGAGGAAAGGTGTAGCAGCAGGCTGGGAGTGGGATGTCTGGCCAGGAGGGAGGGTGCAAGAGAATGCTGGGGTGGAGTGCTTGGTCGGGGAGGGGTGCAGGAGCAAGGGAGGGTGCAGTGTTTGGCCAGGGGCAGGGGACAGGAGCAGGCTGGGGGTGCAGTGTGTGGCCAGGAGGTAGGGGGCAGAAGGGGGCTAAGGGTGCAGGGTCTGGGCATGAGAGGGATGGGGAGCCATTTATCTGGCTTTGTATCAGGCAGTGTATCCGTGCACAGCTGTTCTCCCAGCCAGTGGGAGAAGGAGCAGCAGGGCATGGATCCACTTGCTCCCCAGCAAGCTGGATCCTGTGGTGAGGCCCAGGGATTTTTTCCCCTCATCCCCCCACAGCAGAAAGCCACAGCATGGAGGGTGGGGGGCTGGGCCTCAAACTGCAGCCCTCCTGAAAGGTGGCTGTGGACCATGAGTAGTCTGCAGACTACAGTTAAGAACCACTGCTGTAAATGACAGTGCTAGTCCAAAATCATATAGTCAGTTTTAGCTTGTTGCTAAAAATAGTTATAAATTTATCTAAAAGAACGTCTACATATTTTGATATATTTCTGGAAAGTAATAGCCTATTCTGAAGTTGCAATAAATATCAATAATTTCAACATAGTTTAAAATCTTTTAGCATAGATTGAAAGGAGATAAACTGACAAACATAGAAGCAGTTAAGTGGAGATGCTATTCAGGTCTTACATGATTCAGTCTTCCTTCTGGTTCTGGATCTAGACACAGTGTCTCATAGATTTGTCAATTAATGTTGTTACTGACCTATAGATATTTGGTACCCTATTTTCCTTGGGGATGTATGCCATGCTACCTTTCTGCTGAAATTTGATAAAATACAAAAAGCCAGGTATGAAATGAAGGGATTAATAAAAGCTCACATATCTGTAATAATTACAGGCTGCAACAATAATCACTCAGACATTTGTGATGTATATAATTATGGCTTTCCTTTGAGAATATTTTAGCACATTTCCCATAGGTGCAGCTCTAGGGAAGGTCCATCAGGTAGAAATTCTGTTTCATATGCTCATAAGTTACTTCAGTTACTGAGTGACTGTGAGAATGAGTGTTAATTGGCCAAGAGCCATATACTGTCCTCAGTCTACACAATGAACAATACTAATTCTGCTTGGAGTGGCTGGCCACATGTTGGCACGTACATCTATGTTAATTTCTCATTTTACTCCACTACTCGAGAAAAATGCTAGACTGGCAGCACTGGCAACTGAAGTGCCATATTATTTAACTAGGACTCAACCCTGTAAGGTGCTGCATGCTCTGGGTCCTGAGCCAGCATGCTTAAAGTTAGGCACTTTTAAAAGTGCTTTGCTAGATCTTGACTCAAATGCAGGATTGAATCCCTAATCTGGCAACTCCTAGAGATATCTCTGGCCCACCTCCCCACTGCAAACTATTCAGTTTCTGGGCCCTGCTAAAATACACTCGGACAATTGTATTTAATTATCAGGCATAAGAGTAAGTAAACAGCATGGGAATGAGCAGCCAGACTTGGTATTGAATGCGCTAGGTAAGTATAGGTTGCCCAAAGAGTCCTGGTTTTAAAACATTTCTCATAGAAGAAAATATTTTAATATAAAAAGTTATTGTGAAAGGATTAAATAGGATTAAAATTCTTGCACAAACTCAAGGGGCACCCACACAGAGAAACATATCTGATCATGGACAGTGGGACAACTTTTCTTCACAATGGGAAGGAATTAGCGGGAAAATGATTTTCCATGAAAGAGGTGTATGTTAAGTTTACAGACAAATGAGGGTAAACCCATAAGTGTTTCGGGGTTAGGGAAAAGATGTGGAATTTAATGTGATATGTGGAGGTACAAATTGAAGTTCTGAAGCATTAAGAAAAGGAAGATATAGGCTGAATAATAGAAAAAAAATGTCCTGACTGTGAGATGTTTAAATAGTGTTGCAAATGTCTATAATTCTTTCTTTAATATGTAAATTGTAATGTATTTTATATTACATTGCAGTTAAAATAGTTATTAAAGAATTTATGGAAGATATCTGTGAAGCTACAAATATCTTAGATTACATCTAAGCACATACTCCCAGCTATTGCACATTTTTGAATGTATATTAGTTCTTTGACAAGGAATCCATTTTATATATCATCAATATTGCCATTTTATTAATGTTATTGTTATATGAAAAATTGATATGTGGGTAGATGCAGCGCAGGTATCTTAAAGAGTTGTCTGCCTTTGTGGAGGGTAATGGAGCCCTTTAATGAGATGATGTTTCTATAATCATAATTGATAAGTATTTTTCTTCATTAAAAATCTGTCTTTGAAATAAATTATTCACATTTTTAATAGGGAAATGAGTAACATAGTATATTAGGCAGGCACTATTACATAGGGACTTCTTCATTAATGCCTCAGTTCCAGTAAACATATTATTTCTAAATGTTTTAATGAATTGGGACAAATTCTGAAGTCCAATCTTTGCTTCAGCCAAATATTCCATTGAATTTAATGCCTGAGTATGGAGCTTATTAGGTCTATTATTTAAGAGGTTATTAGCATTCCAGATTCAGGTAGACAGAGGAATGTGCAATTTGTCCAGAAAGGTATTATCCTGGAACTCAAGGAACCCATTTACAATCCCATCCTGCATAATCCTGTTTAGAAAGATACACTAAAGGGTCTGAAGGAATGATTCTAGATTTTATAAACAAAAGCAGCATAAACAAAATATTAAATTGGAAATTCTTATCATTGTTATTAAATCTTTTGCAGAATCCACTGTGTTATATTATTCATTTCATCAGCTTGGAGAGCCCCCAGGACAGAATAACAACTACCTGAACAGACACAGAGGAAATTAAATAAAGTGGTGTACGCATTGGGAGTATTGGGCAATCAGATTCTAGAGGAAAGATAACTGAAATTCCATACTCCATAATACAGAAAGGTTGTTCTGACCAACACAGCTTTGGTATTTTGTGTGCTCAAGATGATCCAAATCTGAAAGACCAGTACATTTCATTCTTACTCTTCTACTCAGATCCTCTCTGTAAATGAGAATAGGTTCTTTTAAATCCATTAGAAGGCATGATGTGAATATATTTCACAGTTAAACCCTAGAAACGCCACATACCCCCCATATAAGCCTTAAATAGGTGGGAGACTCGCTTTGTTTCTTGTTACAAGCGGTTATGTTTGAGCGGTACCTTTTCTCGACAATTTTGCAAATTTTGTGTAGAATGCAGATTTGTTGAGAACCATATAAACACTTCATCAGTGGTCAGATTAGAAGGTGCTTCCTAGTTCATGAGGTAAAAAAGAGAAAATTGTAACTTGTTCTACTGGCCACGGTAATTTATCAGTGGACAAAGTTTTGTAAATAAAGATAATAATACAGTTCTTTTCCACCTCTGAATATCTCTTGCTCTCTACTTTTCCCTGCAAGTAGGCCATTCACAAGTAGACCTCTGGGAAAACAGAATATCAGAAACTTCATCTTAGTTCTTGGCGGGGGGTGACATGTGAGAGAGAAAGTTAAAACAAACTTTTCTAGATATAAGCAGGATCTGAAAGAATGTCTCTTTCAGCTAGCCAAAAATGGGGAGAGAGCCTGGTGTGTCAATATAAATACAGTTTGCTCCTGCTTTGCTTAAGTTTGTTAAATATTCAGCTGATGTACTGATGTTTTGCTCATTGTAATCAACTTGGCTGGTGTTGGGTCACAAATTGTGTTAACACTAATTGCAATGTCTGTAATTATTGTGGGAATATGGAAAAGAAATACTGTGCTTAACCTGGCTCAAAAGAAGGAGACACTCTTAGTTGAAAGAAAGAGACTGTGTTTAGATTTCCTAGTTATTCAGCTGATGAAGTGGTGTGTTTTTCCATTGTAATCAGTTTGGTTGGAGCAGGGTCACAAATCATGTTAATATTACATGTCGGAATTATGAAATTTTTACAATTATTGTGGGAATACAGAAAATACAGACTTTGTTTAACCCATTTCAAAAAGAAAGAGACACTGTCAGTTTAAAGAATCTTGGTTAAACAAGGGCTCCACTGCCAGATTTCTGTGAAGTTAAAAGGAGAGGGCAGGATTCTCAGATAGCAAGCTCCAGGTGTTAGCTGTAAGACTGGTTCAACCTGATTCTCCCCACTGTCTCAAGAGTAGAGCTAAAATAGGCTCCATATGGAGTCACTCTTATGGTTTTAAATTTACTCCAGCGGATGCTGAAATGTATTGTGGCTGGACTGTGCTTTGGGTCAAGAGCCGAAATCACTGAGAGCTGACATCACTGGGAGCTAAAATCACTTGAGGCTAATAGGCAGAAGCCACAGCCAAGAAGTGGATGGTGACTGAGAGTCAGCAGGGGGGCAGTGGAGAGATGTGATGAGCAGCCAGCATGGTGGTGGTGAAGAGATGTGACAAGTGGCCAGCAGGGTGGTGGCAGCATGACAGATGGCCAGCAGGGCAGTGACTGAGGGGCATAATGCTGCCAGCAGGGCAGCAGCAGAGAGATGAGATGAATGGCCAGTGAGGTGGTGGCAGACAGCAGTGAGCAGGCAGATATGAGTGAGAAGTGGAGAGAGTAAGATGCCTCTTTACCTCCCCCCACTTAGGATGGAAGGTGAACTCTGAGGATGCACCCCTGAACTCTGGATCTGCTCTGGCCAAGGGCAGCAACTGTGAGTGGGGTGCAGGGAAGGGTTGGGCATGTGAAGGAACATTTAAATTGCTGGACTTAAGAACCTGAGAGGGAAAAGGACATTGCCCAATCTATTTGGGGTGGGACTTTCACTCTTGGTTTTTGTTCATGAATTCTGTTTGTGTTGTGTTCCCAAATTAATGCCAGGTTACTTCCCTCCCTTTTATTAAGTTTATTTTCTGTGCTCAGACTCCGTGCTTGCGTGTGGGTAAGCATTGCCTCTCAGAGACACCCAGGGATGATGTGAGGGTGCTCTGAGTTCAAATTAGAGTGTCTTCACTAGACCCACTAATTCGACCCCTGGAAGATCGACTGTGGCTGCTTTGATTTTATCTGTAGTGTACATGGCCAGGTGCCTGATCCAAAGCCCATTGAAGTCAATGGGAAAGTTTCAGCTGGCTTTGACTCAGGCCCTATCTTCAAAGAATGATGCTGGAGACTGCAACATCATTGACATTTTGCTAATGTTCTTGTTGGATCTCATTCAGCTGAATCAGACTCCCTGTGATTTCATAGATTCCAAGGCCAGAAGGAGCCATAGAACTCCCCCCAAATACTTCCTAGAGTAGAGCTTTTAGTACAACATTCCATCTTGATTTTAAAATTGTCAGTGATGGAGATTTCACCATGAACCTTGGTAAATTGCTCCAATGGTTAATTGCACTACAGTTCAAAATGTGCACTTTATTTCCATTCTGAATTTGTCTATTATGAACTTCCAGACATTAAATCATTGTATACCTTTGTCTGCTACACTGAACATTACATAGCTATTGCATGTGGAACAGAATAATGGACCCTCAGGCCTTTTACAATCAGTAACTACCAGTAACTTTGGTCCTATTCCTCTGTTTTTGCTGGATGGTGAAATAGATTGGAATAGGCTAGAAGGGCAGACAATCAGTCCTCTAGTGCTTCACTTCTTGTTCAGCAAAGGACATTAAAAAACAGCACCCCAAATACACCAGTGAAGAAAAACAACAGCAAAAGCAGGCCTTTAAAACTCATTAGCCTTTGTGTGATTTTTTACTTTACTGATTTCACTTTTTCTCAAAAGGTTTTCCTCTGACATGCTTATGCTATACTGTTTTGTGAACCCCCTTTTTCTGCTTTTGCTCACACATTTTAAAGTGGTACTTTAGGATATTGTAGCTTATTCTTGCTATTCTCAGACCTATTGTTTCTCTCATTGCAGTTTTATGAGAATCATGATGAGAGCAGTGGGGGGCACTTGGAAAAAAGCTTTTAAACATTTCAGTCAGCATGTTATTTTGTCACACATCATGTCAGGTCAATGCAGTCATTTCTCTTTAATGTTTTTTTAAATCTTCCATACAAAAGATGGAGATAACAGATATCTTCATCCATATACAAATAGACTCTCTCTTTGTCCACTCACAAATATAGTTTAACCTTTCCAAACTTATTAAGATTCCAGAGAAAGAACAACCAGAATGTGTATGGCTTGAGTACATAAATTTTCAGTTAGATTTCAAATAAAGACTCTGAGAGCAGACTGCATAGCAAAGGAATGCTTGGTGTCTGCAAGTGGCGATCCATCTGACATAATGTTTTCATTAGGATTTCTCTGATTCTGTAATCACTGTAACATGTCTGATCTCTGAAAGGAGACAAGGTGAGGGAAAGCTGAGTTCAATTTGGAAAAAATAAAGATTAAGGGTAGTTAATTAAGTTTGGAAATAATTTCCTTTAATTGTTATAGCTCATATTTTTTTGCATTTGTTAACCTTGTCAGCTAAGAAAACCAAAATAAATGTATATTTTTCTTTCAAATAGGACTCCCCCCCCCAAAAAAAAT
Source organism: Pelochelys cantorii (assembly GCA_032595735.1). Classification (NCBI taxonomy): domain Eukaryota; kingdom Metazoa; phylum Chordata; order Testudines; family Trionychidae; genus Pelochelys; species Pelochelys cantorii. The sequence continues at coordinate 39,190,714 of CM064337.1, forward strand.
ACTGTATTAAGGTAATGCAGTGTTGTTTAAATGGGTAGCACATTATTTCATTTGAAAATTTTCATCAAATAATTCAAGAGGATGGTGCTATAGAAGTAGGACAATGGAGCATATGCTGCAGGATTTAGCCACAGCATTTATTGCAAAAAGCAACAAGGAAGGGAAGTTTAACTCCTCTCATTATCATTTTAATTACAGAGGGTTAAATGAAAATATGGAAAGGGAAGCCAGGATGAGTCTAACCTCATTGTCCTCACCAACAGATGGAACTTCCAATAGTTCTTTTCGATAAACGATTACTATCATTGTGGCAGCACAAAAGGTCTGCAACAAGGTAGTCACAGTTTGCATTGTGAACAGCAAACATGAAATGGGGAATGGTGTAGGTGGGACTATTGGGGATGTACTAATTCAGCTACCCACCTCAGCGTCTGTCAGCAGAGCTCCTGTACAATCTTTCATGGACACTAAATTTGCTAATTGTGCTACGAAGAGTTGTTTCACTGTAAACATAACGTTGTTTAAAGTTGCCATACAACCTGGACTCCATGCTTGGCCAGCATACTATGTTCTGATTCTCACAGACACACACTGTCACACACACTTATTTCAAGAACCAACTGCAGAGGCTGAGATGGAGACTACAGCCATGCTAGATTCGTAAATAATGAGGCCAGAAAGGACCATTCTGATTACATAAGACAGACAATAGGATCCCTGAATTACTTACTGTATGAACTAAAGCAGATCTTTGGAAAATATTCAAGCTTGATTTAAAGATTTCCAGTGGTAGAGAATCCACACAACCCTTGGTAAGTGGTTAATACCATTACTCTCTAGACTGTAGAGCTCTTTGGTTGCTCTTGCAATTTGCTGCCACTTCTAGAAGGACATATTTTTCCTATTGATGGTAATTCACCTTTAGACCTTTCAGCTCTTGCTCACTCATCCTCCAATTTCTCAGCCACGAGGCCAGAAACCACAAATATGTCCTTTCATGAGATGCACACTTGGCCAGTCTTCCATCATCCTGCCCACTGAAGTTTGTTGGATTTCACTATTTTTACTATATTTAATTGTCCATAGACCTCCTGCAGTTCCCTATTAGATCTTCTTACCCTGCCAGCCCAAAAATTTGTCTCTGCACTATTTTTGGTAGATTGTTCCCTTAGGTAACTATCGTCACTGTTAACAACTTGGAGACCATTGTGCTTTTCCTGGGACAGATAGCACCACTAATGTGCCAGTGCTCAATAGTCACAGGTGTGACCGAATGGCTAGCATATTGTCTGACACACATCTGTACATCTGCTAATTGAGCCCAGATTTTAAGCTGTAAACTTCAACTTTTACTAAACAGGTCCTTAACTGAAATTAGCATTGTAGTTATAGTTCTGAATTTTGCATCACTCCCTTTGTTTTTAAACTGAATGTTTTCCCCCCAGTTTTATTTAACTGAAACTCCCAGAACAGGGACTGCATTTACTATATAAATAGGAAGATTTTTTTATAATAGACATTTCAAACATTTTCTTAGTATCTGAAATCTAAAAACACTGGATGAGCCAGGTAGTTGAGCACAATAAAATGGATATGTTGTGAGTGTTTTACTATGCTTTGAAATATGAGATCCTCTGAAGTGAATGCACTTTGGCACATTAGCAGTGATCAGGACAATTTTCTTCTTCACATTATGATATTCCTTAAAATTATTCATTATTATTTTAATATGTATTGTGTATGGTGGGAAATCAGTCTTATTGCAATAGAGGTATATTTGACTAACTATCTACATCCTTTATGAAAGTACTTCACGAAAGTATGAGATAGAAACAAATTAAAGGTACTAGAAATAAAATGTGCTTTACACAAAGTATTAATTTAGTTACTACTAAAGTGTTAATTATTTCATTGTATGTATATGTGATAAAACTGGAATCTATTGACTTGTTGAGTTCCTTCTGGCCAACAGTGCCTGGGAAATAAAACAGTAAACATTGTTTCAAGTAATGTTCTAGTAATTAACACAACTGTTTACAAGAGCAGTTTGAAACTTGCTGGTAAGAAAAGTGTTTGGATTTAACTATTGTTTGAAGTTTTGATCTCTGTCACTCCCTGGGAACTTTCTCTTTATTTTTTAAGAGCTAACTATTCTGTCAGGGAAATCCAAGCAGGGCCTTTCTGATTGCTCAGAATGCAACAAACCTGGCCTGTCACTTTTCTTGTCAACTTGAGTTAGATATGAACTGATCACAGATATGTGAACAAGAACTCAATAGGTCATTAACTACTATATATTTGAAAGAGTTTTGTGTGTCTGTCAGTCTGTTTCTTCAAGAACTCTTCCTAACGATAAGAGCTAGGACCAGCAAATTCAACATACAGATTCCTCTTATCATAACTCAAAGTAAGGTAAGGGTTTGGCTGTGCCGAGAAAATGGGATGTGCCTGGAATGAGATTGCTTCTCCTAAAACCATACTGAGAAGAGTCAGAATCACCAGATAGATGAAAGGGGCTGGCTGGGGTGGCCCCCTATCTGGGATAGCCTCAGCCCTGAACGCCCTACCCCCAGGTGCCTTAGGAAAGCTTCTCCCCCTTCCTCTAATTAGTATGGAACATTGCTGGCAGTTCCCCTTCATTAGGGAGTGAGGGGAAAATGCGCATTTTGCTGCATTCGTCACTGTGGCTGGTGGAGCACAGGAGGCAGATGAACTTGTCCCACCTGGGGGATATGTACCCCTCCCCCAGCTGTACCTGCTGGAGCTGCAGTGGCCATGGAGAGGCACTTCTTACCTGACCCCAGGGTGCTGTGGTGAGAGAGGGCTGGGGTAGTCCTCTCTTCATAGGCCAGCCTGCACACTGAACTCCTCATCCCTAGCCCCACTCCAGAGCAGTGATTTAAATGAAGAAAAAAAAAATAATTGAGTTAAGGACCCAAGCAATATCAGGTACATCTTATAGTAATAAAATATAAATACTCAGAATTTATGTGGTGCCTTATATTTCAGGCTCTTAAAGGATTTTGGAAATGTTAATTAAGCCTCAAAATCCTGTTGCAAATTTGTGAGGAAAGTGAATTATTTTATTTTCCCTTTTTTTAGATTCTGTGTCTATGTATGGATTTCTTACACAATGTTGGAGAATTTTCTTTATAGAAGAGAGAACTATTCCTTAATATATTCTGAATATTTATGATGGATATGTTTTGTTTCCAGATACCTGAAATTTTTAGATTCAATTTTTCTACATGGCTATTGGGAGCTGGAAATAGTTACATTGTCCCATGTCTTGTTAGTTTAGCATTATGGTTACTATGAAATGCCAAATAAAAAGGAAAAAAATAAGTTTCTAAACATTTCACAAAAAAATCCATAATATTTTCATATCTATCTATATATTTTAGGAATGTACATCTATCTGTCTGTCTGGGTACGTCTAGACTACAGGCTTTTGTCGACAGAGGCTTTGTCGACAGATACTAAGCCTCTGTCGACAAAGATCGTCTAGACTACAGCCAGTTCTGTTGACAAAACAAGCCGCTTTTTCAACAGAGAGTCTAGATGCTCTCTTTTGAAAAAGCACAATGTGGATGCAATAGCACCTTTTGTCGACAGAACTCCGTTGACAAAAGGGGTTATTCCTCGCAGAATGAGGTTTACCGCCGTTGACAAAACTGCCACGTTCTGTCGACTTATTGTCGACAGAACTCGGGGGTAGTGTAGACGCAGGTATAGTTTTGTCGACAAAAGTCCACTTTTGTCGACAAAACCCTGTAGTCTAGACACACCCTCTGTGAGTGTGTTTGTTCAAGAATTCCTCATAAACAGTGAGAGGTAGGCCCACCACATGCACCTTCCTCTTATCCGAACTTAGAGCAAGGTCAGGGTTTGGTTGTGCTAGGATAATGGGATGTGCCTGGAATTCGATTGTTTCTCATAAAATGGAAAGGGCAGGGTTTGGTAGGAGAGAGTTATACTGTGGAATGACCACAGAGGGACAACAAGCACCCCAGAGGGAAGCCACTGGCCAGCAGCAGCAAAAACCCTGACCTGCCCTAGGGCTCATCTAGACTACGCTAAAGTATCGAAAGAGGATATGCAAATTCCATGGGAATTTGCATATCTTCTTCTGATCTCACTTTTGAAAGCGGAGCTTTCGAAAGTGAAAGTAGTCTGGATGCAGTTTTTTTGGCAGCCCTCATTTTTTGAGGAAAAGCAGCTTTTTGAAAAAGGGGGGGTTGCTGAAAAAAACACTTCCAGACTAGTATCACTTTTGAAAGCTCTGCTTTTCCTCAAAAACCTCCACTTTCAAAAGTGAGATCAGAAGAAGATATGCAAATTCCTGCAGAATTTGCATATCCTCTTTCGACACTTTAGCGTAGTCTAGATGAGCCCCTAGGGAGCAGGTGCCGGCTGCTGTGCAGCCCCCACCACCCCTGGGCCATCCCTGGGAAGCATTGGTGGGTGACTTCTGTGGTCTCCTTCCCCTGGCTGGCACCAGGAAAAAGCCAGCAGCAAAGGTGTGCAGTCCCACCTTTGCCCATGTCAGACCCAGCAATGCTGGGTAAGTCTTCTAGTTAAGAAATAAAGTAAATAATTAGCTTATGTGTTACAAAAATATGTGCACAAATGCCCATGAAATTGAAAGATTAACCCAAAATGTATAAATTCCCCTGAATCCAGACATTTTATCTCCTACCTTTAAGGCCTCACTTACCATATATTGCATGGTAATAACCATATATGTATGCAAACAAATAAAAATGCAGCAACAGTTTAATTTCCTCAACTGTAACAGATACATAGGAAGTATCATATTTCAAAGAATTTTAATTAAATCTAAATAATAGGAGAGAAAAACAAAATCTTTCATATTTTAATTGAAAAATCACCAGCTAGAAAACACTTAGACAATGAAACAATCAGGAGAGCATTGAGGTATAAATTGGAGAATAAAATAAAACAGAAGATTTCAAATAGCCTCACTAGTAGGCTACTAATGTAAATACAGAAATCCACACAACAGTATATAGTGATTAAAGAAGTGTAATTTCTACTTTATTGTTCCTTTGCTTTGAGGATTGGATCTTGTGTATGAGAAGCCTAGCTAAACAAAAACCAAAAAAATATGCCATAAAAATCCAGAAAATACACTGGTTACATGGGCACCTTGTAATATAGAATTAACTGCCAATCTATGAAGAGTGCGGGAGGGAGGGGTTGGTGGGGGTTTGGCAGGATCACTGTGAATCCCTACTGCAGGTTTCAGTTACTTACAAATTCATTTCCTCTCTAAGGGCCTGCTCTAAAGCCCTTTGAAGTCAAAGGAAAGACTCCCACTGATTTTAGTGTGTTTTGTTCCAGTCCCTAAACTCCATATACCAAAATTCAGTGCTGCAGAGGATGAGGTACATACTGTTCTTTATCCCATGAAATGGAGCCCACCCTGTTTGGGAGGTTGCAGAAGGGAGGCGTTCCTTAGTGTTATGATTTGGGACATCAACCAATAATAGATGGAAAGCCTCGCTGTCATGAGCAAAGGTCAGTGTATCCTTTTTAGTATTTGGTGTTCTTATGGGGATGCAGATCAAGATATATTAATAACGTTAATTATATTTCCAGAATGAGATTTTTCAAGGGAATTAGGCATCCATCTACTGATAGAGTTGCCAAATTTCACTGAAGCTATTTCAGGAATTTTTTCCACCAACATTACATATTGTCATTTTCTTAAAATATCTCATTGAAATCTCCAGGATTACTTTCAATTGTTACTGGGAGATTAATGCTGATTCTGAGAGACTCCAGGCCAATCCTGGAGGGTTGGCAATGCTATCTATCCCTGAATTTCAACAGGAACCTATTTTCCTTTAGGGTTCTTCGAAAATCCCAACCAATTGTACTTGTGTGTGAATGGTTGACTATTTGATTCATGCTCTAAAATTAATTTTTTCCTTTGTTTAAATCTTTACATTGGGCTAAATTCTTCAACTGGTGTAAATCAGTGATTCCCATGGACTCCACTGATTTTCATAGTGCCACTGAAACTATGCTGAGGATTTGGCCTTGTATGTTGAATGTTTTACGCCACTGGTGGGCAATAATTTTTGGCCGGGGGGCACTTTAAAAATTTTGTAAGTGCTCCCAGGCTGCCTGGAAGCCGGGGGGGGGGGGGGCGGGGTTTACCCTGGAAGGGTCGGGGCCAAAATGCTTCTGGGCTACCCCACCCCCAGACCATAATTGGTCTGGGGGTGGGGGAACCCCTTTGCCCACCCCTTCCCACTAGGCATCCACTGCGCCCTGCCATGTGCTCCTTGTTACAGGGTGGGAATAGGGTAGGAGGAGGCTTCAGGCACTCCCCCTGCCCCCAGGCAAATCAGGGAGATGCCTTACCCCACCCTGCAAGGAGCACATGGCACTCCAAGTGCTACGTTCTCCTCGCAGGGCAGAAGGAGGCTTCATGTGCTCCCCCAGGCCAATCAGGGCCTAGGATCTGGGGGCAGGGGAACTGTGACACGCTTTCTTCACCTGCCCCCTCCCTGCGCAAGCGTACATCACTTTGAAGTGCTGTGCACTCCTCGCAGGGTGGGTGGGGGAGGGCAGAGGAAACTTTGCACTCTCCTCCCGCCCCCAGGCCAGTCAGGGCTTCGGGGTGAGGGAAGCACATGACGTCTCCCCCTGCCCTGCGAGGAGAGCATAGCACTTTGAAGTGCAGCGTTCTCCTCACAGGGCGGGAAGAAGTTTTGCGCGCTCCCCCGCCCTCAGGCCCTAATTGGCAGGCAAGGCCTCTGCAGCCCAGATCAGCCTGCTTTGCAGGCCAGATCCGGCCTGCAGAGGACCTTTTTCCCACCCCTGTTTTACAAAGAATCTTTCACAAACCATTGCTCTCTTTAAATTATGTCCAAACATGGAGCATAGTGAGAAATGGCAATTCGTGTATAGTAATACTTGAAGATTTACCCAGCATTGCCTGGGTCCTTCAGACCAGAGAGCTGGTGGTGTGGGGCCAGTGGGAGCTTTCTCCCTCCCCACATATTCCCCCCAGGGCGGGGAGGCCCAGTGGGGGCTTTTTCTCTCCCCTTTGCCCCCTCCCAGGTTGAGGGGGACAACAGGAGTTTTTTTCCTCCCTGCTGGCCCCTTCTGGGACTAGGGGGCAGCTTTCTTCCTTCCCATGGTCTCTCCCAGTTAGGAGGGGGGCCTGCAACGGGCTTTATTCCTCCACCCTGACCCCTCCTGGTCTAGGGTTGGTGATGGGGGCCTTATTCTTTCCTCTTCTCCATCTCATGGTGGAGAGCGCTGGCAGGGTCTGTCTCCTGGGCAAGGGTGCTCCTCTTACCCAGCCTGGTGGCAGACAATATGGTGAGCCCCAGTTCTGTTGGTCACTCTCTTGGTTTTGCAGCTGCCTACAGTGATCACCCTGAAGCATAGCTGTCCCCTATGCTTGCTGTTCCCCAGTGGTGACTGTATCATGTCCCTCCTCTATATGTCCCCTCCCTTTCCATATTCTGGAAAACAGATCCATTCCTGGCACATCCTATTTTCTTGGCACAACCAAACCCTGACCTTGCTTTAAGTTAGTAGAAGAAGAAGCTGCATACCAATTTTGGTGATCCTAGCTCTTACCATTTAGGAGGAGTTCTTGAACAAACACACTCACAGATAGATGCACATTTCTAAAATATAGATAGATGAAGACTTACTACTGCCCATTTTAATGTGGCTACATTTCAGAATATATATTTTTCTATAAGGTCCATAACCCTCAGAGTCAATCTGTAAACAACTCTAATTACCAGACATGTTTGATGTTGACAATTTTAGTAATGCCAGAGCATATGGAACAATTTTTATGTTACTAATTATTATATGTAATAGTACAAAGTGATTTATGTAACTTATGATAAAACACAAAACCTGTGGTGCCTGTTCTAAGGGGCTAAGATAAAACCAAATACAGAGAAAGAATTAGTGCAAATTCTGGAGATTATGTAGATAAAATGTACAATAAAAAGACATTATGGAAGAGAGTTTTCATAAAGAAGGATTTAGAAAGAGAGAAAACCATTTAGCCCACTAGAAGCTAAAAAATTGTTCCAAGTATGGCATTCATTTGTCCATAATTATTTTCCCAAGTCTGTGTTTTCAGGTTTATTTTTAAAAAATGTGCACAGTATACTTGTCTGATAGAAGTAATGTTTTGAATACTCCTTGATTTGTAGATCAAATGTTCTGCAATTAATTTGTAATTACAATATCCTTTTAATGATGCAAAATACCAGGCAAAGATATGGTAATTACTGGCATAATTGTAGCTGAATCATGAGACCTCTTAGATCAAAGTAGAACTCAGCCAAAACCATAAAACATTGCCCATCTTCAAGATGAAAACTCACTACATGATTTCCACCCACAGATACAAGCCTGCCCTTGTTCACTTGAATCTTGAGTTACATTTGCTTTAGAGTTAGTACAAAATCACTAAAGACACTGAATCTTTTTAGCTGGCTTGTATTATGGGATGCTAACAAAATCTGAGAGCAAGCAAACTTTTAGAAGCAGGCTTTTAGAAGAGAGATACACAATTATCCTACAGTGGAAGATAATTGTCATTTGATCATTAATGATTATATACGAACATAATTATTTTGTGTTATATGAGCACTAGAGAATAAAGTTGTTGTGTTTTCCTTTCTGAATGTAGGAAAAATACCAGTAATAATGTTTTCATTTTTCTGCTTTCCATCACATGAAACCATTTGAAATACAAGTTGTACTTGCAAAAATGTCTGAAATTCTAACACCCCTTCCAATATATGGAATAAATATTATCAAATTCATCCCTGATGTAACTCAACTGACTATAATGTGGGTGCATCAGGGGAAAAAAATGAAAGAAATGTGCCACTGGGCCAAAGGTAAAAAGACGTGTTAATTATGTTTTCACTATTTCTACCCCATTATTTGATCTATAGTTCCAATGATATAAAGCACATATATTTTTAATTGGTCAGATAATTCTCGTATCTTGCTATAACCTCAGGACTGGAGAAGAGAGGAGACAGCTGTCAACCCTTTACAAACACTATATGGAGTAGATTTAAGAAATGACCCACAACCCATCTCCTGATTTTCACATAAACATCTTTGTCATGAAAAACTCCATTTATGAACAGACTAATAAGGATGGCTAACTCATTTACATACACATTTGTCTGTGTGGACACACTCAAAACATGTAACACTTCCAGAAAGGAATTAAGAAGTTTTGACTCTAAATAGTTTTGAAATTATAATGTTAAATAAATGAGCATTTTATATACAAAAATGAGAAATAAATAATGTTCATGCTGTGTAACATATTAGCTGTTTCAGGACCAAAAGCAATAATGATGCCACTATATGAATGTGCTGCTGTAATGTATTCTACTTCCTGAGATGAGTAAAGGACAAGTGAAGCAACTTCAAAAAATGGCTGTTGTGAGTGCTGAATTTTAAAGCCCACCATGTTCTCCTTTTTTTAAAAAGTGTGAAGAGAAAGATGAACAGAAAATACTGCATGGCTTAGCCACAGCATCAGAACCAATTTTCTTATCATATCATACATTTACATTCAGTTTACATGGCTCTGAAACTGTTTTGTTGCCTATAAAATACCAGATTATTATAAAATAGAACATGCCAGCAATTCCATGAATTATAATTATACAGCACACACTGTATCAAGTGATACCTTTTTGGAGATAGTGAATCAGAGGTGCATATTTTCATCTTGGGCTTAATCATTTCCTTCTTCTTAGACCAGTATGTATCTATTCATAATTTTACTTGTTCACGTTTTCTCTCATTCTCTCTCTTCTCTTTATATTGAAATATGACACATCCATATATGGGTAAATACAACACATTTGCACATGCTTATATTATCATTTAAACCAAATACTGCAGTAAAAATGCTGGTACATATAAAGTGTGCAGAAGTCTAATTTGGCAACACAATCTTCCTTGCAGACTCACAATATCACATTCTATAGAGGGCACCCTTGCTTCAGCTAGAGGTATTACCTTTTTCCTCTCTCCCTCTCTCTTTTTAAATAACTTTGACTACATTAAGTCAGATTTGAAATTGTCAGATACATACAATAGTAAAAGGCTTTCTCTGGTGGTAATAACAATGCATGATATAGACCTGTGAAATAGAACAAAGCATAACAAGAGAGAGTATAGTAGCTTTTCTTTTCAAACAGTATCAATGATTTTTACCTTAACAACTGATCGTGAATTAATTTGCTGCCATGAAGGACATACTCATACTAAAGATACTACCTTCTATTATTTTTATTCCATTTTCTTCTTTATTGTTCCTTTGAGGAATTCTATCTTTCCAATATTGAAAGAGACAGGAAGGATGTTCTCTGTTAAATTAAAGGAAGGTTTAAGATAACATTGCTGTAGCAGCACATTTCCTCCTTATTTCTCCATAAACCATAACATTAAAAATTCCCAGTGTTCAGATTTATGCAACAATGAGCCCTGATAACTGCTAAGATAAAAGCTATTCTCTACATGCACCAACATCACTACCACAAACAACGAAGAGGTTTTTGTTAATTATCGTTTGAAATCATCATTGCTGTGTTGCCTAAACACTTCATATTCTACACACTGGATTTTATTGAAATAGCTGCTCCTTTTCCAACACTGCTGCTTATAGAATTCTCTCTTTTCTTCAACACCATTATTTCTGGAATTTTCACAATAATTTTGATTGATGTTGTAAAGTTTACATCATTATCATATGACAGCTGTTGAGTGGCCTTTATGAAATAAGTTGATGGGCTCAGTCCATTTCCTACTAGACAGATGTTCACATCAGAAAAACAAATTACCACCACAGTTGTGGTCTCAGTCCAGCAAAGCACTTAAGCACATGCTCAACTTTGGGGTTAGGCATATGCTTAAAGTTAACCATATGTTAACTCATCTGCTGGATTGGGGACTAAATTAGCAGAGAGGCAAACAGTCATGGAAAATGACCTCCAATAGATAATCCTTTCACAAAAATCATTATTCCCATCAGTCCTCCAGTTCAACACTATTCCACTTCCCCACTGGTATGGGAACTGGTTCCCATCAAAATTCTGGATTATGACCCAGAGATTCTTGAACCAGCAATGAATATATACACCATCCCGAACCTTGCTGCCATTCCCTAGGCTGCTCCTATTCCACCTCCCTCAGGCTTCTTTCTCCACCACTTCTCTGGGGGAAGTCTTTCATCAGGGTCTTCATCCCAGGGTTCCTATTCTTCTAAAGATTTCCTCCTTTCCCTTGCTAAGTCCAGAACATGACTGCAAACTTCCACATTACAGCTTCCTTCCTGACCTTATACCAGCCTTGCCTGCTCCTGTCCAGGTGGGCTCCATCCTCTAGCAATTCTTTTTATGAGCCTAACTCCCTTTATGGTGTGACCTATAAAGTCACTTATCCCCTTCTGAGGCACATTAACCTTTTCCGGGTGGGTGAAAACAGCTCATCACAGAGACCAACACTGGGGCTATGTAATCTGACACAAATAAGTAACAACTTTTTGAATTTTGACTTTCAATAGGCAGACCTTTATACCGGGGGTAAGCATTGGTGTTAAAAAACAGCAATGGTGGTTTTATTATAAATTTTAATGTAATTCTTTTCTTCTCTTTCCCACCAAAGGAAATCTGATGTTAGGCCAGGACAACAGAGAATCACATTATTCTTTCAGCTGGTTGGATAAAGAATGCACTCCTACAGGGTAGGGTATGCCACATTATCCTGTGACAATCAGAAGGCATTATTTGCTTTCCTAGGATGCTACTATGATGACTGGAGTTGGTACCGTTCAATGATTTCCATTATCATCTAATAACCTGAGTGCTTTTACTATTGCTTGCCCACATCAGCGGTAAAAAGAACAATTTTCATCAGTGTCTCTAAGCAACTGTAGAACCAAGACTCTCATTATTGGAATTTCAACAGCAGAGACATACAATCCTGCAGAAATACTATACTAGCATGCACTGAAGGAGTAACTGGAAATCAGTATTTTGTAGCCTTGAAAATAGCGTAAATCTCCAGCTATTATTACAAATATTTGTCAAATGCGAATAAGAGCTCTCATGTCTGTAGGAGGCATTTTTTACAACTGATGACTGTTTGGGCCCAATTCATCACTAGTTGCAACTGAATTTAATGCAATAATATTAGACAACATGTGAATCTAAGCCCTTATTTTTAGCCATTCTTGCTAAAAATATCATAAAAATTGCACTATTTTTATGGAATGACAGCTAGTGTCTATGGCAGATTAAGTAAGTAAACATGCAATGGTAACAACAAAAGAAGTAATAACAATAGTGAGGCTTGCTTCAAAAACACCATCATTATTATCTGTAGTGTTTATCTTTCCTCACTATCTGAAACCCCTGTTGAATGACTATTTTAAAACTACATATTAGTCTCAGAGGGGTAGCCGTGTTAGTCTGTAACTTTAAAAAAAGAGTAGTCCTATAGCACAAGTAATTATCTAGCACAAATAGTTCCGTAGCACCTTATGCAGTATCATGAGTTTTTGTGGGCAAAACCCATGTCCTCAGATGAGTGAAGAAAAAGAGTGGAGAAAAAAGGTTGAACCTCCAAATTTATAACAGAAAAAGAGCGGAGAAGGGGAGAAAAATAGCCCTGTCAATTGTAGTGCTGGTGTTAATGAGGCTAATTGAGTGGACTGTGAGTGTCTCATACTTAGCTTTGATGTCATTTGGATGTTGAATATAATGTCCCATCCAGTTCAAGTCTTTGTTTAAGCCATTACAGAAAATGCCAAATTTGCATATGAAGGCACACACGTACAGGATCTCTATCAGGCACCCTTAAAACTTAAATACCACCTGGGAAAGTAAAAAAAAACCCAGACTGACAGAGCCAGAAGAGTAGCCAAGCGTCAGCTTATTTAAGATAGTCCCAACAAGGAAAATAACAGAACACCACTAGTCATCACCTATAGCCCCCCAATTAAACCCCTCCAGCACATCATTAAAAATCTACAACCTATCCTAGAAAATGATCTCTTGCTCTCACAGGCATTGAGAGACAGCCCAATCCTTGCTTACAGACAACCCTCTAACCTGAAGCAAATTATTTCCAGCATCCACACATCACACATCAGACATACTAACCCAGGAACCTACCCCTGCAATAAACTCCGGTGCCAACTCTGTCCACACATCTATACAAGTGACACCATCACAGGACCTAACCACATAAGCTACGACATCAGAGGCTCATACAACTGCACATCCTCTAATGTGATCTATGCCATCAAGTGCCAGCAATATCCCTCTGCCATGTATATTGTCCAAACTGGGTAGTCAATGTGACAAAGTTTAAATGGGCACAAGTTGGATATCAGAAATGGTAATATACAAAAGCTCGAAGGAGCACATTTTAACCTACCTGGGCACTCATTAATGAATCTTAAAGGAACCATTCTTCTACAAAGGAATTTCAGGAACCAACTACAGAGAGAGACAGCGAAATTGGCCTTCATATGGAAATTTGGCATTATCTCTCATGGCTTAAACAAAGACATGAACTAGATGGGCCATTATATTCAACATCCAAATGACATCAAGAGCCAAATATGAGACACAGCTCACTCAATCAGCATCATTAGCACCAGCACTACAATTCACATTTTTTCTCCTCTTCTCCCGTCTTTTTCTGTTATAAATGTGGAGGTTCCCCCTTTTTTCTCCACTCATCTGAGGAAGTTGGTTATGCCCACAAAAGCTTATGATACTATACATATGTACCCCCCTTTTTCCTCCCTGGTTACTCAAGAGCAGGTCACACTCACATGTGTGCCTGGGCACCTGATGTTTTTAACATAAAAGGAGATCCTGAGTACCCCAATGGTGATGTTGTTTAGTTGGGGATTCCCTATCCGCTCCCTTGCTGCAGTCCCTTGCTCCTAAAGAATATACAATGGTGGTGCCTCCCCCTGGCTAGCCCTGTATACACTTAATGGTGTGCCTTGGGAGCCTCCAGGAATAAAATTATTCCAGTAATAACCTGGATCTAACTTCAAGACAACAATTATAAATAACATACATCTAATTGATTACATTTTACTTAACAACTTAAAGAGACCAGGTTTAACAGATTAAAAGTGAACACAATCAATTAAAAAACACACAGAAAGAAAGGAAACATAACCTTCTGGCATTTGCATTCTTATGCTCCGTTAGATTATTTTTTACTACGTTTCATTGCCATATACTCAGTTAGTTGATCTTATGCATACATTTTTGCTAAGTCCACAGGAAATTCCACATTAGGTCTTTTGCTTTAAAAGATATTCATTTTAGTGACCACCACTATAATTTGAACCATAATTATGAAACCTCGAGATGTTTCCCATATTTGGTGTCAAAGGCTGAAAGGGAATAATTTGCATATATTTCCTGAGTTGTACACGCAGTTAATATTGATCTGCTGGTAAAGGAGAAAGAGAACAAAATGCTGTCTAATAATAGCAATTACATTATATATAGTTTCTGAGAATCACTTTTCAGGATCAATTTTTGAACCTGGAGGACAGATTATAGCTCTGCTTAGCATCACTGCTGAAGTTAAGGTTTCTTTGACGCTTCACTTTTAATCTGTGACATACACCATATATTACAGCAATTTGCAGATGGTAAAAGCTCTTAGTTTGAGGTTTTTGGAGCTGATACCAATGAATCACAAATGACTTGGCTCAAGTTTCAGCAGGAATAGCATGAATCGAGTTAAATTTCAAAGATTGGACCTGATATTTTAGCCAATTCTCACTGACGCTAATGGAAGCCATACAGCTAAAGGTCTGTAATAAGGCTTTGAATGGATACTTCAGCAGGCTTGTCTATACTAGAAAAATGAAGGCCCATAATTCACCTCACTACTCTGAGTAGGGTTATTTGACACTGCTTACACCATTCTCTCCTGATGGCTGCTGTCTCCAGGAACTGATCAGGCAACAGATCAGTGCCCGGACAGCAACAGATAGCACCAAAGGCAGCTGTCTAGCTAACCAGGGTTAAGATTAGTTCTTTTTTTTTTCAGTGTCCCTTAATATAACTCATCCAGAGAGCGAGAGGACTCCACACTGTAAGGCCTTCCAGTGTTCCTGGTAAACTGTGTGATTGTCCAGCCACTTAGGAAAGATTCATATGCCACTCAGTGGGTTAGCAGAGTGCCCACAGATAGTGGTTTTGTTTGTTTGTTTGTTTCTTCTGGGGTGGTGCATATTTGCACATGCCTCAATGTGCATAGAAATGTATTCTGCATATGGATGGAAAAAAATTTGCATGTGGATAGAAAAGAATAGAAGGAATATTGTGTTGAAACTCACACTTTCTAGGATTACTGCATTTACACACACACAATTATTTGAAAAATGTATGGTATGTGTAGACAGTGGTATGATTCCCAGGTTGAGGAGACTTTCTGCTCTAGCTCTTTGCGCTTGTGTACCAAAATCAGAATGTAGCCATGACATCACAGTCATAGAATCATGGAATCACAGGGTAGGAAGAGACCTCAGGAGGTCATCGAAGCCAGCCCCTTGCCCACAACAGGACCAACCCCAATTAAATAATCCCATCCAGGGCTTTGTCAAGTTGGGACTTAAAAACCTCTAGGACTGGAGATTACACCACATCCCTAGGCAACCCATTCCAGTGCTTCATCACCCTCCTAGTGAAATAGATTTTCCTAATATCCAACCTAGACCTCCCCCACTTCAACTTGAGACCATTGCTCCTCATTCTGTCATGTGACCACTGAGTACAGCCTCTATCCTTCCTCTTTGGAACTCCCCTTCAGGTGGTTAAAGGCTGCTATCAAATCCCTCCTCACTCTTCTCTTCTGTAGAATAAATAAGCCAAAATCCCTCAGCCGCTCCTCATAAGTCATGTGCTCCAGCCCCCTAATCATTTTTTTGCCCTCCACTGGTTACTCTCCAATGTGTCCACATCCTTTTTGCAATGGGGGCCCCAGAATTGGACACAATACTCCAGGTGTGGCCTTACCAATGCCGAATAAAGGGGAATAATCACTTCCCTAGATCTGCTACAATTCTCCTACTAATATACCCCAATATGCTACTGGTCTTCTTGGCTACAAGGGCATACTCTTGACTCATATCCAGCTTCTCATTCACTGTAATCCTCAGGTCCATTTCTGCCAAATTGCTGCTAAGCCAGTCGGTTCCCCAGCCTGTAGCAGTGCTTGGGATTCTTCCATCCCAAGCGCAGGACTCTGCACTTCTCCTTGTTGAACCTCATCAGATTTCTTGTGGCCCAATCCTCCAATTTGTCTCAGCCACTCTGGACCCTATTCCTACCCTCCAATGTATCTACCTCTTCCCCTAGCTTAGTGTCACCCATGAACTTGCTGAGGGTGCAATCCATCCCCTCATCCAGGTCATTTATAAAGATGTTGAACAAAACCAGTCCCAGAGCTGACTCTTGAGGCACCATGCTTGATACCGACCACCAACCAGACATTGAGCAGTTGATCCCTACCCATTAAGCCTGATGATCTAGCCAGCTTTTTATCCTCCTTACAGTCCATTTATCCAATCCATACTTCTGGCCAAGAATGCTGTGGGAGCCCATATCAAAAGCTTTGCTGAAGTCAAGGTATATCACATTCACTGCCTTCCCCATATTCACAAAGCCAATTACTTCATCATAGAAGATAATCAGGTTGGTCAGGCATGACATATCCTTGGTGAACCCATGTTGACTATTCCTGATCACTGTCCCCTCTTCTAAATGCTTCAAAATGGATTCCTTGAGGATCCCCTCCATGATTTTTTCCAAGGAACTGAGGTGAATCTGATTGGTCTATAGTTCCTCTGATTCTCCCTCTTCCATTATTTGACAGATGGGCACTACATTTGCCTTTTTCGAATTGTCTGGGACCTCCTCTGATAGCCATGAGTTTTTGAAGATAATGGCCAATGGCTTTGCAAACATGTCAGCCAAGTCCCTCCGTAATCTCTTATGCATTAGATCTGGCCCCATAGATTTGTGTATTTCCAGCTTTTCCAAATAGTTCCTAATCTGTTTTCTCCATTGAGGGCTGTCCACCTACTCTCCATACTGTGCTTCCCAGTGCTTAAGCTTCAGGATAGAGCTGGACAGCAGTTACATAAAACCAAACTTGTTTCCTCTCTTTTTATGATATTTCTAGATGCAGCAACTCTTAGTGAAGATGTTTTATGTGCTAGTGTATCTTAAAATAAAGCTAACCACTCATCCATCCAGAGAACATTACACTTACTAGGCCTGATTCTTCAGTCTTCCCTTTGTGGAGGCTTTTGCTCCTGTGGAAATTACCATTTGGACCCAAGAGCATAGAACACCAACTTTGATTTTCACGTGCTAGTTTTAAATGTCTATACATGATGCAGAGTGGCAGAGAATCAGACCCTTTATGTTTCATTTATTCCTTTCACTTTATTGTGGTATCTGACCAATATCCCTTATATATGTACACAGCATAAAATCTTTTGGTATCAGACTGTTACATGGAGAGAAGGAGAGACTGCACAAGTTGCCACCCATTCAATGAAATGCTCTATGACTGTAACAAAATCACTGGATTCTTCTCCTTGGTGTATCCCCAAGCACACATTGCTGCAAAATGAGGGAGAGAGTTGGTGAAAAGGCATCAGCCTGCTAAAGAACGAAGTGAAGCTTTATTCTGACAGATTGCACAAAGCAGAGCCATGTCCCTGTGCAAAGGGCTCCCTTCATGAGTGCCCCATGGGCCCTGTGACAGGGCATCTGCCCCTTACTGGCCCTTTAAGGTTAAAACCCAGCCCTGGGAGAGGACAGAGAGGGTACGTCTACACTAGCTTGTTAGTTCGAGCTAGGTAGGGTAATGAGGGCAACCAGAGTTGCAAATGAAGCCCGGGATTTAAATATCCCGGGCTTCATTTGCATGTTCCCGGGCACCTCCTTTTTTAAATCCCCCTTAGTCCGAACTCCGTGCCCGCGGCTACATGCGGCACGGACTAGGTAGTTCGAATTAAAGATCCTATTTCGAACTACTGTTACGCCTCATGGAATTAGGATCTTTCATTCAAACTAAGGGGGATTTAAAAATGGCAGTGCCCGGGAGCATGCAAATGAAGCCCGGGATATTTAAATCCCGGGCTTCATTTGCAACTCCAGTTGCCCTCATTACCCTACCTAGCTCGAACTAACGAGCTAGTGTAGACGTACCCAGAGAGTGGAGCCCGCAGCTGAGGCAGAGACAGCCAATTAGGGTCCACCCTGGGCTGCATAAATAAGGGCTCCTGGAGTGGCGGAGAACAGACCCACTGTCAGTCTAGCTGGGGAGCAGGAGGGACATGGCTGCTAGGGAAGCTGAAGGCTTCCTGAGAGAGATCAGGACGGGGAAAGGCAGATAGAGCTGGGGAGCTCTGGCCTCACCTCAATCCCAGGCTGCAGGGCCTGATGCAAGGCCTGGGAGTATAAGGGCTGTAGATAGAGCACTGCTGAGGAAAGGCAGACAGAACTGGGAGGCTCTGGCCTGACCCACCTCACAGGCTGCAGGGCCTGAGGGTACTAAGGCTGCAGGGAAACAGCTAGGATAGGAAAAGGCAGCAGGCCCACACCCCCTTTGCCAATGATGAGTGGCCGTTTCAGACTGCTATTTGCCCCAAAACAGGGGCTAGATGATAGCTGGCAGTGTGTCACTGAGGCAAGGTGGGTATAGGGGATTGGGGATTCCCTGGGAGGGGAGGACACTAGAGTGCCGGGGCACTAACCTAGGTTGGTACCAGCAGGCGTGACACCAGCTAAAAGGGGCACTGCAGGGCTAGAGAGCAAATTCCCAGAGTGGCCAGCAGGAGCACCCATGCAGGTGGGGGCCTGCCCCCACGACAGGCCCACATAGTTCTACACCAGCCTGGATGCAGGCCAGTGGGTAAATGCCACAATCTGAACCGCTCCATTACAGGTTGATTAATGCACAGTACTATTTGAATAACGTGTGTGACACAACTCATCCTCCCCATTGCCAAAAAGATTTTCTAAGAAAGTTAAACATTCTGGTAGCTTGTGAGACAACACGAGTCAGCAAATTAACTGGGTTTCACTGGCCAGTGTACATTACTCAGAGTGTCCAACATTCTTAATATCTGGTATGAATTGCCAAATAACCAATGCCTTGTACACAATCAAGGTCTTTCATAGCTGTCACAATTCACAAATTCTGCTTTTGGATCACAATCTCTTGCACTCCACCATTCTGACATGAGACCTCTGAGGTTGAAAAGTCTGAATAAATAGTATGTACATAAATATGGATATAGACACACATGCACATATAGAGTCTATAATTTAAGAGCTCAATGAAAATGCAAATTGACTATTGCTATTGCCTCCACAGAAGCTGTGGCAGTGTACACATTTTGACCTATAAGTTTGATGCAATTATGAAGATAACCATGGAAAGGGAAATTTTATACATATTGGCTACGTCGAGACTGGCATGATTTTGCGCAAATGCTTTTAACGGAAAAGTTTTTCCGTTAAAAGCATTTGCGGAAAAGAGCGTCTAGATTGGCACGGACGCTTTTGCGCAAAAGCACTTTTTGCGGAAAAGTGTCCGTGCCAATCTAGATGTGGTTTTGCGCAAGAAAGCCCCGATGGCCATTTGCGCGATCGGGGCTTTTTTGCGCAAAACAAATCTGAGCTGTCTACACTGGCCCTTTTGCGCAAAAGCTTTTGCGCAAAAGGACTTTTGCCCGAACGGGAGCGTCAAAGTATTTGCGCAAGAAGCACTGATTTCTTACATTAGAACGTCAGTGTTCTGGCGCAAATTCAAGCGGCCAGTGTAGACAGCTGGCAAGTTTTTGCGCAAAAGCAGTTGCTTTTGCGCAAAATCATGCCAGTCTAGACGCAGTCAGACGCATGCATAAAGGTTTAGCCATGTAGAAATTTTCATGGTGGTCACTTAAGTTCAAGGTGCTAATTAGCTGATCCTCATTGCCATTTCCCTGGATCTCTCAGAAAACATGCTCCAGAGCATTAGCTCAAATTGAATATGTCTCCCTCAGTAATGTAGCTTGTGTATGTTCATGTCTTTTTAGTATCGCGTTTCATTTTTCCCCCATCTGATTCAAGTGGCTCAGGGAAGCAATCCTGTTCCATCACTGTGTCTACATTAGCTTTTTTCTAAAATTTCCCCATATCACTAGCACCAATGCAGGTCCATGAATGCAAATGAGGAGCAAGTTTCGCCTGAATGCTGACTTTTAACCACAGGTTCAGCCAATTTTCTGCTCACACCAGGTCAATATATAGAGAATAACAAACTGAAGATGCCTTTTCTGCATGACAACTATCACCATTAGGATTTGCTGCTGTTCAGGTTTTCCCAGGATTGTTCCCCTTTTTTTGAGGCAGCTGTCCTGGGAAATCTGTGAGAGCACTCAGGACACACTGTCAATTGTCCAGCTCTAGGGACTGAGAACCATCACAGATGCCCCCATTTTTTTATACCTCAGAGGTGAAATCTTAGATACCACTGCTACCATTAGTAAACATGCATCTGTTCCAATAACCATAGGAAAGTTTATCAAAAGTGTCTACCATCAATGCTTCACATTAGAATTAAGACACACTCACTTGAGAATGCGCCATGATTCTATATTTCAGGAACATGTGATTTTTATGAAAAAAAAAACTCTAGATCTATGCTTCAGGGGGTAACCAAGTTAGTCTGGAACAGGATAAACATAAAAAATAACAGATGGTCTGGTAGCACTTTATAGACTAACAAAACATGTAGATGGTAACGTGAGCTTTCGTGGCACAGTCCACTTCTTTAGATGACTGGAGTTTTTTTATAGTTTAGATCTATGGTACATAATGTTCTTTACTGATCTGATCTGACTTGAATGTTTCCATACAGTATATATAGCCTGCTTGCCACAGGAAGTCCAAAGGGTGAAAATGCAGTGGTCGGTTTCATCGATTAGCTCAACTCTCAGACTCTCAGCAGTGAGTTTCATAGCTTAACATTCCCAACAATAAATATGAAAGAAGCCAACAACCAACTTTAATCAGAAGTCTTTGGATGGGATCTCTTTTTCTCACAAGTAAGCACATACAATTAGGCTATGTCCATGCTACAGACCTTACAGCAGCACGGTCGCCCTGCTGTAAGGGTGTAGCCTCTCTAAGCTGATGAGAGAGGGCTCTCCTGCAGGTATAATTAACCCTCCCCTCCCCAAATCATAGAATCATGGAACCATAGAGCTGGAAAAGACCTCAGAAGGTCATCAAGTCCAGCCCCCTGCTCTAGGCAGGACCAATCCCAACTAAATCAACCCAGCCAGGGCTTGGTCAAGCCGAGACTTAAACACCGCTAGGGATGGAGACTCCACTACTTCCCTAGGTAACCCATTCCAGTGCTTCACCACTCTCCTAGTGAAATAGTTTTTCCTAATATCCAACCTGGACCTCTCCCACCACAACTTGAGACCATTGCTCCTTGTTCTGCCATATGTCACTACTGAGAACAGCCTTTCTCCATCCTCTTTGGAACCTCCCTTCAGGAAGTTGAAGGCTGCTATCAAATCCCCCCTCACTCTTTGCTTCTGCAGACGAAACAGACCCAACTCCCTCAGCCTCTCCTCATAGGTCATGTGCTCCAGCCCCCTAATCATTTGGGTTGCCCTCCGCTGGACCCTCTCCAATGCGTCCACATCCTTTTTGTAGTGGGGGGCCCAGAACTGGACATAATACTCCAGATGTGGCCTCACCAGAGCCGAATAAAGGAGAATAATCACTTCTCTGGATCTGCTGGCAATGCTCCTCCTAATGCACCCTAATATGCCATTAGCCTTCTTGGCTACAAGGGCACACTGTTGACTCATATCCAGCTTCTCATCCACTGTAACCCCCACGTCCTTTTCTGCAGAACTACTACTTAGCTGGTTGGTCCCCAGCCTGTAACAATGCTTGGGATTCTTCCATCCCAAGTGAAGGACTCTGCACTTGTCCTTGTTGAACCTCATCAGATTTCTTGTGGCCCAATCCTCCAATTTGTCTAAGTCACTCTGGACCCTATCTCTGCCCTCAAGCATATCTACCTCTCCCCCTAGCTTAGTGTCATCTGCAAACTTTCTAAGGGTGCAATCCATCCCCTCATCCAGGTCATTAATAAAGATATTGAACAAAACCGGTCCTAGAGCTGAACATTGGGGCACTCCGCTAGAAACCGACCGCCATCCTGACATCAAGCCATTGATCACTACCCGCTGGGCCCGGCCTTTTAGCCAGCTTTCTATCCATCTTACCGTCCATTTATCCAATCCACATTCCCTTAACTTGCTGGCAAGAATATTGTGGGAGACCGTATCAAAAGCCTTGCTAAAGTCAAGGTATATCACATCCACTGACTTTCCCATGTCCACAGAGCCAGTTACCTCATCATAGAAGCTAATCAGATTGGTCAGGCACAACTTGCCCTTTGTGAATCCATGCTGACTATTCCTGATCACTTTCCTCATTCCAAGTGCCTCAGAATAGATTCCTTAAAGATCCCTTCCATGATTTTTCCAGGAACCTAGGTAAAACTGACCAGCCTATAGTTCCCTGGATCGTCCTTCTTCCCTTTTTTGAAGATGGGCACTACATTTGCCTTTTTCCACTCATCCGGGATCTCTCCCAATCTCCACGATTTTTCAAAGATAATGGCCAAAGGCTCCTCAATGACATTGGCCAACTCCCTCAGTATCCTTGTGTGACGTAGTGTGGGTACCTTGGTGGTTGCTATGCTGGACGGTGGGCTGTGGGTGACCTCCGCTGGCTGCTGTCTGTAGCATGGCCCAGCAGGGCAGGGGATGAGTCATTATGCAAGGGGGCTCTGAACCTGTACGACCAGTTGCCTCCCAGGGAGCGGAACAATGGGAAGAAGGCGGAGTGGAGCCCTGGCTGGGGGGGGCTGGGCTGGAAGTTAGTGAGTTTGGTTTCTGTCTGGTATCATGGAGGAAGCAGCCAAGGAAGGGGCCGGGATGTAGGGGCCCAGCCTCCCCCATCTCAAGGGGGGCTGAGGCATTCTCGACCTGCTCCGTAACCAGATTACATCTATGCTGTGCTGTATCCTGGAGAAGCGATAAACTCCCTCTATTCTACTGGCTGGTGGAGTCTGTTCGTGCCACTACGGGGGTGCAGGAGGCGGGGCAACCCCGACGCGCCACCACAGTGGTGTCAGCAGTGGGATCCACTGCACTCCGGCCGCCACACCTTGGATGCATTAAATCCGGACCCATAGATTTGTGTACGTTTAGCTTTTCTAAATAATTCCTAACCTGTTCTTTACCCACCAAGGGCTGTCCATCTTCATCCCATCTTGCGTCACTTAGTGCATTAGTCCAGGAGCAGACCTTGTCCGTGAATACAGAGGCAAAGAAAGCATTGACTACTTCAGCTTTCACCACGTCATCTGTCACTAGGTTACCTCCTTCATCCAGTAGGGGCCCCACACCCTCTCTGATCACCTTCTTCTTGTTAACATGCCTGTAGAAATCTTTCTTGTTATCCTTCACATGCTTTGCCAGTCGCAATTCCAATTGCGCTTTCGCCTTCCTGATAACCCCCCAGCATTCTCGAGCTATACATTTAAACCCCTCCCTGGTCATTTGTCCAAGTTTCCACTTTTTGTAAGCTTCCTTTTTGTGCTTAAGTTCACCAAGGATTTCTCCCGCAAGCCAATCCAGTCTGCCTCTCTTGCTATGCATCGGGATGGTTTCTTTCTGTGCCTTCAATAAGGCTTCTTTAAAATACTGCCAGCTGTCCTGGGCTCCTTTCCCCTTCATGTTAGCATCCCAGGGGATTCTGCCCATCATGTGTCTGAGGGAGTCAAAATCTGCTTTTCTGAAGTCCAAGGTGTGTATTTTACTACTCTCTTTTCTTCCTTTAGTCAGGATCCTGAAATCTATCATCTCATGATCACTGCTTCCCAGGTTGTCACCCACCTCTACTTCCCCTATTAGTTCCTCCCTGTTTGTGAGCAGAAGGTCAAGCTGCGCATGGCCCCTGGTTGGATCCTTCAGCACTTGTACCAAGAAGTTATCCCCAACATTCTCCAAAAACTTCCTGGATTGCCTGTGTACTGCTGTATTGGTTTCCCAACAGATGTCAGGGTGATTAAAGTCCCCCACAAGAACCAGGGCCTGCAATCTGCAATCTCAGTTGTCCAAAGAAAGCCTCATCTACCTCATCCACCTGATTCGGTGGCCTGTAGTAGACACCAAACACAACATCACTGCTGTTGTTTGCACCTCTAAACTTAACCCATAGACTCTCAACAGGTTTTTCTCCCTCTATATACTGGAGTTCAGAGCAATCATAGTGCTCTCTTATGTATAGTGCAAGTCCTCCTCCTTTTCTCCCCTGCCTGTTCTTCCTGAACAGTCTATATCCTTCCATGACAGCGCTCCAGTCATGTGAGTCATCCCACCAAGTCTCTGTTATCCCAATTAAATCATATTTCTTGGACTGGGCCAGGGCCTCCAGTTCTCCCTGTTTGTTGCCCAGGCTTCTCGTATTAGCATACAAATATCTCAGATAACCAGTTGATCGCCCTATCTTCTGCATTCGAATCAGGGGTCCTCCTTTCTTGCTCGTTCCTCTTTGCATTTCTTCCCGGTATCCAACTTTCCCACTCCCCTCAGGGTTTTGGTCACCATCCCCCAATGAACCTAGGTAAAGCCCTCCTCACTAGGTTTGCAAGCCTGCCCGCGAAGATGCTCCTTCCTCTCTTGGTTAGGTGGATCCCATCTCTTCCTAACAATCCTTGTGCCCGGAACAGAGTCCCATGGTCAAAGAAACCGAAGCCCTCTCTGCGACACACCTACACAACCACACATTTACTTCCTCAATTCGACGATCCCTGCCCAGTCCTTTCCCTTCAAAAGGGAGGATGGATGAGAACACCACTTGCGCTCCGAATTCTTGGATCCTTCTTCCCAGTGCTACATAATCTGCAGTAACCCGCTCAAGGTCATTCTTGGCCGTATCGTTAGTTCCCACATGGAGAAGCAGGAAGGGGTAGCGATCCGAAGGTTTGATCAGCTTGGTAAGCCTCTCAGTCACATCCTGAATTTGAGCTTCCGGTAAGCAGCACACCTCTTGAGATTCCAGGTCCGGACGGCAGACGGATGGCTCAGTCCCTCTTAGGATGGAGTCCCCGACCACCACCACCCATCGTCTTCTTTTGGGGGTGGTGGTCATGGAACACCCATCCCTAGGGCTACGTATCCCATGCCTTCCAGTAGATCGTGTTCCCTTGCAGTTTCTTCCTTGTGAGGTCTCTTCCAAAGCATTCACCACTGCAGAGCCTGTAGAGAGAGCCTGAAAGTGATTACTTACCTCTATAGCATAGGGGGATTCCCGTGCTGGCCTTTTTCCCCTTCTAGAAGTTACATGCTGCCAGTTCTCTTCCTGGTCCCGTACTGCCCTCTCTGGCTCTTCCGCCTGCCATGCTTGCAGGATAAAAAGCTGCCTTTTATCGAGGAAGTCTTCATCCTCTCTGATCGAGCGTTGGGTCGACAGTTGAGCAGCAATAGCTAGTCAACTGGAGCGTGTCTGCTGGCCACCTGGACACTTTTGTCTGTAAAATTTCTGCTGATTAGGGGGTGTTTTTTCACACCTCTGAGCGCAAAAAGATTTACCAATAAAAGTGCTAAAGGAAGAAAATCCTTAGAGAGGCAAAACACCAAGCAACTGATACGGCCCATCACAGGCCCAGTGCTTACAGACAAGCCTTGTATTGTTGTAGTGCTCTTACTACACATCACTGAGCATCAAGCAGTGTCACACATGGGGGAAAGATAATCAGGAACGTGTAGAATAACCAATGCCATTCAAGCACATAATTTGACCTTTACATTTTGTTTCTACTTTGGAAAACATACATAAAAGAAATCAACTTGATGTTCAGTTAATGTTTTTAAATCCTCTCCTATTTGCTAATAAAATGTACCTATTCAAATCTCTTTACAAGTAGTGATTAGACTGGTGCTATGGTTCAATAATTTGCATCCATAGAGAGTTTCAGCTGAATAAATGGCATTCAGATGTGCTAGTTACAAACACTAAACTTGTAAGAGTTATTGTTGGAGCCTTTAGATTTCACCAAGTATCCCCAGAGCAGACTAATATGACCAAGCATTTAAGAATTTAATATACAGTTCCTGAGATATAGTCATAAATATAGCAATAGGCAACACATGTACTGTATTTAACATACCCTTGAGGACATCAGGCTTCAGGACTATAATCTGCCAACTTTCACAAGCAATAAATTAACACAAAGAAAACTAAAACATATGGGGATTAATAAATGACAAATTCTGATTCCTTTCTAGGGACTCAAGTGTTCCAAACCCTTGGGAATACTACCAGAGTAGAGCAGCTGAAAGTTAATCAACATCTACCTCCTGTTTTGAGACCATAAATGCTGGGACACCTCTCCACACAAGCACTCGCAGCTGGATTGAATGCAGGGCTCCAGTCAGGGATGGGAGTCTGTGACACTTTGGGGTTCAGCCCAGCCTACTAAGGAGCTGTGCCACTGCATACCCAACATTTCACAGTGCCTTTAATGTTATGCTGCTGTGACTGAGAGCCCTGATACCAACAGCCACCCTCCAAGCCTGCAGGTCCCACTCTAGCTTCCACCACCCAGTCACTCCTTGCAAGGTGACTCCAGCACTGCCCCATTCCTGAACTTTCCCCAGGCCGTCTGCCCTGCACTGTGCAGCTCTCTCCTGAAACACTCACAAAAATTATTAAATTAATTGTTCCTTTAAAAAGACACCACACTGCAGTCTGTGAGCTTAACTGGGATTAATATATCCCTCCCTTCAGTCAGTGCACTGAATTGGTTTAAAGTAAAACAAGGTTATTAAATGAGAAGTCAAAGGCTTAAGTGGCATCACCTACAAGGACTAAAGATAGAAACGATTACAAGCAAACAAAAATACGCTTCTAGGACAAAAACTTAAATTTCAGAAAGCAGGTTTCTTATCTAACTTCAGTTCCCAGAGACTTCAACCTTCCTCCCCGCCTCCCAGGTTGAAGGATTCTGTGATTTCAACAGCTCTGGCACCTCTCCCCTCCCAAATGAGGGATAGCAAAATGGCGTTCTGTTTTCCACTTATATCTTACCAAGTTCACTGGCCCTGTCACAAGAGGCAGAAAGGCTTTGTGCTGTTCTTCCCCTTCTGTCAACTTCCCATCCCTCCTATCTCAGAGAAAATCAGTTTCACTCTGTGTTTGGTCAAAATATCAATGAGCATCTATAATTCTTTATATAGTTTTAATGCATACACTTCACAATAGTAATCACTGGTTAATTCTGATTTTCAGAAAAGACCTTACTTGATACACTTTTATAATACAGTCATGCTGGGTACAATTCATTGATTCTATTGCTTATCATTAGAGGTTAGATCTGTCTGTCTTTATAGCTCAGTAAACCTTTGGAATGTGCCCCCAATAATGTTTTCCTCTCCTGCTAGGATGTAGATGCCATGCTCTCTTTTCCCCTGCTCATTACTTGATAGCTTTATGTATCTTATATGGAAATATGCTTTCATTGCTCCTGCCTGGAAACCAGATTGGTCAGACAAGCACATACACGAGCCTTTGTCTGAGGCAGACTGGACTTTACACAATGCAAGAACATAGTTCTAGCATCTATTGGTATCTCATTGTACACACACACACACACTATATATAGTATATATGCATGACAGCAGTGTGTTAGGTGAGCAGTGAACCACCAATGGGGCTCTGTCTCACAAAATCCCAGCATTCAGCATTTTCCTAACCTTGGGGAAGATGAATTCACATTTCAGAAAGCCACAACATGTGGCCTCACAGCTGCGGGCCCTAAACACAGTCTTACTGTGAATAATGGTTCATTTGGTCCTGAGTACAATGCTGTATTGGCTCTGCTCCTGTCCCTCTGATAAGTTTAGCATAATTTTAGCTGAATTCCTACCATTAAGCAAATGGGGTGAAAAAAAACCCACTCGTGGGAATAAAATTGGGGGTTTGAAGGAAATGAACACAAGAGGCTCATTAAAAGCACAGACTCCATAGTTTAGTGATGAGTAACACTACTGAAGCCAATATCTACATTACTAACACACTTGGTTTGGCACCACTTAGCTGTATAGATCATAAGTGGGTATAAACCATAAAAAAGTAAAGCAGGGGAGAAAAGGAATGGACATCATCATTCAAATTATGCAAGGGCCTGACCCTAAGAAGAATTGAGAATATGCAGCACTAATTCTGTCTATGGGATCTTAGTTACCTCCAATGCATACTTTGCTGCTTGAGCATACATTTCTGCATTATTTTACCGTTTAGACATACTTATGTGAATGTAGGTCATGGTGCAACTCATAAAATGAAAAAAATTCAGCAACCTTTGTAAGATTTTTCATTATTTGGCCTTGGGACATATGTACAAACATCCAGCTACCCCACTTGCAGATAAATCAGGTGGGTGGGTGCCTAAATTGTCATATTGCACCTCTCTCTTCCAACTGTTATGAAAGTGCAAAACATCCACATGTTTGTTTTCAATTAACTGAAATACTTATTGGGATAATCTGCAGCTTCTTAGTATATACACATTTATATATTAATTCATTATAATTACTATAAAATGTACACAAATCACTTCTTGAAGAGTATTATTATTATTATCATTATTATTATTATATGTATTATTATTTACTTGTACAATAGTACTTAGAGGTCCTAGTCAAGATCAGAGGCCCTTTGTGGTAGGCCCTGTACAAAAACATAATAAGTGACAGACCTTGCCCTCAGTTATAAACTGAGGGGGGAAGGTATTATTATTCCTGCTGTAACACTGGGGAACTGAAGCACAGAGTGATTCAGAGATTTGCCCAAAGTCACAAATGAAGTCTGTGGCAGAGACAGGTACTGACCCTACATCCTGCTAGCCCTCGTCCATGGCATGACACCAGGCTTTTTCTTCACACTTCTGAACTTGAGCCCCAGCTCTGCAAAGCACTTAAGCATCTGCTTTACTTAAGCTTTGGGTTACATGGATGGTTTAGCTGAAACAGAAACAGATTTAAGTATGTGTGTCAAGTTAGGTATGTATGTCAGTACTTAGCAGATTGGGGTGAAGTATTCTGAGACTTTCTTAGGGTTCCTAAAATGTTAACTACAGTTGCCTCTCAATCAAAACCAACAGTACAGATGGGGCTAAAGGCCCCATCATTCTCTAAAGAAAATTCATCTGAGAACAGACGTGGGCACAGAACTGTTGCAGAAGATATAAAGCAGCACAAAGTTTATTCCAGAATACTTAAAAATTCCTCCATTTATTTTTTATATAATGGATCAGATTGGCATATTACAACCATGAGCCTTCCAGTGAATTTCAGTCGGGACAATGGGTGTAGATTTTGACTCAACAGGGATCCTTTCAGCAGCAATAGAAGACAGAACATGCATTATTCTTAAGCAAAGAAAGTGAGAACATAGACAATTACTACAGAACCAATCAATCCTCAAAGCATAATTCCAGTTAATCAAACAGGAATTTTCAGGGTGTTTATTGTGTGAATATGAACTCTGAGGTTTTTCAGACAGTTGGTACAAAAGGACAAATCTCTAAGGGTACGTCTACACTTGCTCCCTAGTTTGAACTTGGGATGCAAATGTAGGCGACCGAAATTGCAAATGAAGCGGGGATTTAAATATCCCGTGCTTCATTAGCACGATCTCGCCGGCGCGTTACTCCACTCAACAGCTGTTTTGAAAGTGAAAGTGCGCACCGGGAAGCGTTAGTTCGAACCAAACCCCTTGGTTTGAACTAACGTTACTCCAAATGAAGAGTAACGTTAGTTTGAACCAAGGGGTTTGGTTCGAACTAACGCGTCCCGGCGCGCACTTTCACTTTCAAAACAGCTGTTGAGTGGAGTAACGCGCTGGCAAGATCGTGCTAATGAAGCGCGGGATATTTAAATCCCCGCTTCATTAGCAATTTCGGTCGCCTGCATTTGCATCCCTAGTTCAAACTAGGGAGCCAGTGTAGATGTACCCTAATAGTCTCAAAGTCCACTATGGCTTAGAACTTCAAATTGCAGTGGCTTAACTAAACATTATTCTCATATTTCATTTGGAAAGTTAGGTTACAAACCTAGCAGGAGCAAGCATATCTGGAAGGTTTCTAATTTTTCCTTTTTTCAGATGGGCTGGAAATACCAGTACTAGAAGAACAGACACCCTTCCTCATTATATTGGATGTTCTGGGTAACTTTCTGAAGGCAAACAATATGAAACTGGCTGTGGATACATAGAATTATGGAGAATTTCAGTTCATTCAACTGCTTCATCTAACAACCAGTTTGTGACAACATGCAAAATCATTTTTACTGCACTACTCGTCAATGGCAAATGTACACGTGACAATTAACTAGTCACTATAGAAATGTACCTGTAGATATTGGGGAACTGAATCTAGTATATCACCAAGGAGGGGGCATTCTTTTCAGCTTCAATATCATATCATAACTATGGATAGTAATAAATCTCAGCTTCACAAACAGGCATTTCATCCAGAAAATATATTACTTTCTTCAGAAGATATAATGTATTCTTTGTGTATAATTGATTTGTGCCTGCACCTAAAAATGTCTTTTGCAATTCCTATTATAACTAATACTGTTACATAATAAAATGCAATGCTTAATTTAAAGTTAATTATTTTCCATTATTCAGCATTAGTAGACAAAGCCAGAGCTTTAGTTCAGTGCCAGAATGTAAAAAGTTATTTTGCACTCATAATACATGGGTTTAACAGTTTAATGTCAAGCAGCATTGCTGCAAATTAAAAGCTAAGTAAAAGGATAACAACATAGTTACAAAATTCGAATGGCTTTTGGAAAAAATGAGAATATAACTTTCAGCTTTATCCTGAAATTGGTGGTGTTTTGGAATTGGTAGATAAATGCCCTTACACCAATGTCACAGTGTTCTGCAGTAATGCTCAGGCAATACTAGTGTCACTATACTGTTTTGGGGCTCTTGCTGGAAAATGCTGTTTTCTTTTTACAAGGATTTCCATGAGTGGGTTTTCCTACCTTTTTCTCGACTTCTATGCTAGAGACAATGATCCCTGCCTGACTAACTTACCTACAACCACTTTAGACAAACAGTAAAATTACTCTACCTTTACGACTAGTTCAAGTTAGTACAGCACTAGAGAATTCTAACATCACACTAAGGCTATGCCTATACTGCAAAGCTTTTCTGCAAGAGGAAATGCAAATGGAGTGCTCATTTGCACATGTCACGCTCTCATTTGCATTTCCTCTTCAGATCACTTTTGTGCAAGAGGTTTTTGCATAAAAAAAGCTGTGTAGATGGCTCCTTTTTGCGCAAAAATCCTTTTTTGTGCAAGAGCTATTCTTCCATTTTTTCACAAAGAACAGCTCTTGCGCAAAAGCAGGGGTTTGCACAAAAAGGGGCTCTTTTTTGCGCAAAAACCTCTTGTGCAAAAGGGATCCGAAGAGCAAATGCAAATGCGAGTGCAACATATGCAAATGAGCGCTCCATTTGCATTTCCTCTTGCGGAAAAGTCTTGCAGTATAGACGTAGCCTAACGAAGTTTCATTGGTATAATGTGTTTACTACCTACCCAATTAGAGTCTAACTCCTTGTCAGGGCACACTGTCAATTCTCAGATAGGCTCACAGCTGGGATCCCCACTTCATGTTACTCTAACCTCTCTTTCTGTTGGTGCAACTCTGGTCTGAATTTATTTTTCAACTCCACCCACATTTTTTGGGGGGGCAGGGATTCCAAATCTCATGCTATGATTCTAGACAAGCATCCCTGTTCATGACAACACATAAACAGAAAGATGTTAGTAGCAGTAAACAAATGCTTATAATTATGTATGTCAGGAGTGGGTAACCTCAGGCCCAGAGGGTGGATGCAGCCCCCTGCTTGCCTGGATGTGGCCCCCGAGGGTCAGGGCCTCCCCCACCATTGGGAAGCCCTTGCTGGTGCTCCAGTCCCCTCTCCCCTGCCGCTGCACCTCAATGGGGCTGGAAGCACATAAAATCTGCTAGGCTTGGCCCCCGTAGGCTCTGATGTGCAAGGGGAATATGAGGAATGTCTTTATCCTGAGTTGGGGACTACATCAGTGAGGGTTTTTTGTCTGTTTGTTTTTTGCTTCCCACCTGTGCATGGCCCCCGATTGATTTTTCTATGGGTCGGCAGCTCCCGACCCAAAAAAGGGTCCCCATCCCTGATGTATATGCTTCAATGCTGTCTTGAAAAGCAATGGACTCAAGCACACACTTACGTGCTTTCCAGAAACAGAACCTTATATTACAACTTGGGAACAATTTTGTATTATATTCAACTTCATTCAGTCGCCTTTATTTAACTGAGTAACTATCTGTGATCTAGTGCTTCTTTTCTGCCATGCTTAGCCTTCCAGGCCTTTAGTGACTGGTGTTTTGCTGCTTTTTCAAGGCTTTGCTCATTAGTTTAATAATCCTTCTCAATATGCAATGAGTCCCAAGTGAAGAAAGCCTCCTTCACTACAGTCATGTCAGGAGCCAGGCATAAGACCCTACTCTTTTAACAAGTCCCCATCTCAGGGACAGAAGCCACAGTTGTGTTTTGTCATGTTTAAAATATGCTTTCTTGGGCTATTTCCTAATTCCAGTCTGAAGGACAGAAGCCTGCCCAAAATAACTGAGAGAGATGAATTCCTGCAAACTTTTCCATGAGAGATGGGCTGTCACCACTGTATCTGATTGCCACACTGTCATTAATGTATTAATTCTTACAACTCTCCTGTGAGGTAGGACAGGACTATTATCTTCATTTTAGAGAAGGGCAACTAATGCAGAGAGAGCCTAAGTGACTTGACAAAAATCACACAGCAAGTCTGTGCCAGAGAAGGGAATTGAACCCAGGCTAGTGCCATAAGCACTGAACTTTTCCAAAGCTTCCAAAAGATTTCCAATGTCCATTCAGCCCAGCATTTATATCATCTCTTTTATCTTTGAAGCCCTTTCCAGATATTAAGCAATCCATGCTCACAACACTCTGTGAAGCAGACAAGGCAATGGCTGCATTTTATTTATTGAATATAGCCCTAGAAACGTATCTGCTCATCTACTCAATCTTTCGTTAAATTCAGTGGAGCAGTTTAGCACAAACCCTATTTAAGGGAGCACCCATTCTCACATTTATATTTCTGGAATCATTTAGGCACTAGACCTACATGGAATTGGGCAGTTTTGCATAATTAAGAAACTTTTTACTGATTTTGAGCAGCTATTGAAATCATCAGACTCCATCGTTCATGCAAGCGAAGGGAAGTGAGCAGAGTCAGGAAAACCATTCTTAAAGCTGAAATTCAGCCCCTGCCCTGTGGACCATGACAATTCTGTGTTGAACCTTCGTCAGGTTGCATTGCCACATGCCATGCCAGTCCATTACATTTGGAGAAGTTCAAAGGCCCTTCGAAATTCTAAAAGAAACTTAGCAAAAATTACTGTGTTACACCTAGTTTCAAGTCAAAACCATGCTAGGTCAACATGTTGCATTTCATCTGAAATTTTAAATCAGCCCAGGTTAGCTCAACTTGTCCAAAGCTCCTCCAAAACACCAAACATATTCTAAAAATCAGACATAGGATTTGAGTTTCTGATAGATCACAAGATTAAGTGACTTTCACCTGGCTCTGAGTTTTATTCAGACAGATTTGCACTACTCTAAATAGTAAAGCACAATTTCCTGTGATAATGGCAATTGCAGAGGTATGTCACTGAAATAAGTGTATACAGCCCTTCAACTCCTTGTTTCAATTTTTGTTACTAAGAGATCTAATGGTTATTGTTTCACAAGGTAATCTCTATGTAATGAGGCTTTTCAGAGCTTAAAATATTCTTTAACATAAGAACTTTAATGCAATTTCTTTTACAAAGTAATTAAATATTTTATCCTCCTATCCGTGGAGCAGATGTCTACATCTCTATGGACATAGTGCTGAAAAGAATGTAAAAATTGAATTTAGCTACATTTACAGCACTTACTTATTACTTCCATGACAGTAAGTGCATTAATTAATGACAGTTAATACAGAATTATACCAGTTTTCTCTGGACACCTCCTTATGTCCTTGTACTTACTGATATTCACCTCTTTATTTCAATGTCCAGCATAATTAAAATAGTCTTGTCTGACAAAACATAGGTCTTATCAAGCAAAACATTATTACAATTACCTTGCCAGTGCATCAAAGGTTCAGACAAAGCCCAGAAAAAAAAAGTGACTCAATTTCACCCTTTAAAAAAAATAGTTGACATGGCATACGAACAAACTTGAACAAAGATGATCCTTCCATAACAAGTTAGGCCAGTTTCAGAGCCAGAACTGGCCTGTAGGGTCATGCAAAGCAGCTTCTCCACAGTGGGATTTAGGCCTTATTTTAACCTTGTTTCTTACATGTTAAAACAAAAATAACAAAAATAATTCATCAAAACAAAAAACTGCTCATCAGATACAACTAACCAAGTCAAGAGGATGCACCGCACGTGACATGTGGATCACATTGCTTAATTCACTACTGGAAGGTGCTTAGATATTACAGTGATGAGAGTAAACACACATAAGACAGAACCTGAATGGAATTTGAAAGCATCTAGAAGAAAATGTAGTAAGTATGAATCAACATGGAGTTGTCAAGAACAAATTAGGTGAAACCAACCTAATCCAGTAATTCCTCATTTAACACGTGCCTGCTTAACACGTTTTCGCGATAGCGCAATTTTGTTTTTAGGGAACGTTTTTTGAATTACATGACTGTCCCCGAAATAACACGATTTCCCCAGCCGGCCTGTTGCTGGCGGCTGCGTGGGGCTTCCCCCACCTCCCTGCAAAGCGGCGGAGGGTTTGCCGCTCACTGCACCGTTCTCTGGCGACCCCCCCCTCACCGGACGCAGTGCGGGTCCCGGCAGACCCGTCACAGGGGCATACTCCCAACCCAATCCCCCTCCCCTCTCCCCCCCCTTCCAGAGCCAAACACCTCTCCTGCCTGCTGTAACCCAGTCCCCTTTCTCCCACAACCTTATGTCCCAGTCCCAACAGACAGCACCGCTCGAAACACAACCCCCACCTTTTCCATTAATTGCAATGGGAAAATTGACCCCGCATAACACATTTTCACTTTACACGATCATTTTCTGAAACATATCTATAGTGTTAAATGAGGAATTACTGTACCCTGCATAGAAAAGGAAACAAGGCTTGTGACTGGTTGGGGTGCAGTAGTTTTGATTTTTCTTGACTTTAGTAAGACTTTTGATACTACCTCACATGATCTTCTCATAAGCAACCCGAGGCAATAGATAAATCTACAATAAGGTGGGTGTGCAACTGTTTGAAAAATCATACTTCGAGTATAGTTATCAATGGTTTATTGTTAAGTTGAAAGGATGTGTTGAGTGGGGTCCAGAGAGAGATCTGTCTTAAGTCTGATTCTGTTCAATATCATAAAAAATGATACGGCTAATGGCATACATTATACCCTTATGAAGTTTGCAAATGGTATCACAGTGGAAGGTGTTGCAAGCATTTTGGAGGACAGGATTATTATTCAAAATGATTGTGACAAATTGGAGAAATGTCCAGAAATATATAGGATTAAATGTTACACAGAGAAATGCAAGGTAGTACACTTCCCAAGGAATAATCAATTGCACAAAATAGGAAATTATTGCCTAGGAAGGAGTACTGGAGAAAAGGATCTGAGGGTTACAGTGAATCACAAATGAAGTATTAGTAAATCATGTAATACTGTTGCAAAAAATGGGAACATTGTTCTGGTATGTATAGTAGGCATGTTGTAAGAAATACACAAGAAGTAATTCTACTTTACTCAGCACTGACAAACTGGAGTACTACTATGTCCAAGTCTGGACACCACATTTTGGGAAAGTGAACAAACTAGAGAAAGTCCAGAGGAGAGCAATGAAAAAAGATTAAAGGTCTAAAAAATATGATGTACAGATAAAGATTGACAAAAAATGGGTTTGTTTAATCTTGAGAAGACTAGCCAATTAGCCCGTCATAAAACAGGATTTTCAGGTCTCTCCTCCACGTCAGTCTTCTCTCCTGAGCCTACGGTCTCTCGCTCCATCTCTCTCTCTCCTTCTCCTACTGCCTCTCCCCCCCCCCCAGCTCTCCTCCGCCTCCTGCCTCTCTCTCTGTCTCTCTCTTTCTCTTCTCCTCCCCTTCCTGCCTTTCACTCGGGGGACCGCGGAGCCCAAATGGCCGTTTGGGCTCCACACTCCCCGTGCTGCATGGGGAGCGCGGAGCTCAAACGGTCGCTTGCGCCACTTGCTCCCACAAGGCGGCCTGGCTGAGCGGCGCAGAAGTCAGACGAGCGCCACGGCGGGAGGCGAAGGGGGGTGGGGCGGTGATGTTCATGGCCAGGGGGCAGGGCCTGGAGCCACTGTCACGCCGCATGTCACCGCCCCACCCCCCTTCGTCTCCCGCCGTGGTGCTCGACTGACTTCTGCACCGCTCAGCTGGGCCACCGCGGGGGAGCAAGCGGCCATTTGGGCTCCCCCGTGGCGGCCCAGCTGAGCGGCGCAGAAGTCAGCTGAGCGCCATGGCGGGAGGCGAAGGGGGGCAGGGTGGTGACGTACACAGCCAGGCCCTGCCGCCTGGCCATGTACATCACCGCCCCACCCCCGCATCCCCTCCCGCCATGGCACTCGGCTGACTTCTGCACCACTCAGCCGGGCCGCCGCAGGGGAGCAAGCGGCGCAAGGAGCCGTTTGGGCCCCGCACTCCCCATGCAGCACGTGTCACCCAGAGGGAACAGCCAACATTTCAGCAACAGCGCCGCCCAGAGGGAACAGCCAGCATTTCAGGCAACAGCGCCGCCCAGAAGGAACAGCCAGCATTTCAGCATTACAGACTCACAGACATTGGGCTACTATATATATATGATTAGTAGAGACACAATAACTATCTTCCAGTACATAATAGGCTGTTATAAAGAGGAAGATGATAAATAGTTCTTTTTACTCACTGAGGAGAAGACAAATAGTAATAGGCTTAAGATGCAGCGAGGCAGATATAGGTTACACATTAGGAAAAAACTTTCTTACTGTCAAGGTTGTTAATTACTGGAATAAATTGCCTAGGGAGGTTATGGAATCTCCCTCACTGGAGGTTTTTAAGAGCAGGTTATACAAACACTGCCATGGGTAGTGTAGGTAATATTTACTGCAGCCTTGAATGCCAAAGACTGGACTAGATGACCCAGCAAGATCCCTTTCAGTCCTACAATTCTATGATTCTATGAATGGAATAGAATTTCTTCATTTTTTTCAATTCTGTGTTAGCTCAGGAAGTGCTATATTCTTAGTATTATCCATCTCTATCATTCTATTTATTTCCTTTAGCAATGTTAGAGTTAGGCTGTCAATCTCAGGTTTACTCGGCTCTGCCATGTTGCTTCAGGGTAAACTATCCTTGCTCAAACAGCTTCATTATAGAGAGACATCTAGCTGTAGTTATGGTTGTGACTAGGATTCAGTTTAAATCATTGTTCTGACATCTGGATCTTTGCCAGAGTTAACCCAATTCACCTGAAATGTCAGTAGTATATTTTTCAACTGGGGAAGGGGAGATTTTTTTTCTAGGTTTGAAGGGATTTAGAAAAATTCAGTAGGATAATATTATTAATGCTTTTATAATCTTTATCTCAGCCCAAGATATTAAAGGGGTGAGGAGAAGTACGAAACTGCAGCTCAGAGACCCTCAATGACTTCCCCAGGGTGCTGTAGCAGGTCTGTGGCAGGGCTGGGAACAGACCCAAGACATCCTGACATTCAGGTGATTCCCTAGCAAAAGTCTTCATAGTTATTCTATGACTTGTCAAATATATTTTATTTACCTGGCCTATATGAAGACGGATTATTTTTAGAATATGATTTTATTCTATTAGCCATATTTATTCTATTAGCGAGGATAGGTAGGACTAGTATCCCTAGTCTCTGTTTGTCAGAAACTGGGAACAGATGGCAGGGAAGGGATCACTTGATGATTACTTGTTCTGTTCATTCCCTCTGGGCACCTGGTATTGGCCACTTCTGGAGGATAGGATACTGGGCTAAATGGATCTTTGGTCTGACTCAGTATGGCCATTCTTATGTTCTTATTTTTGCACTTAATATTTTTTATTCAAACCTGTAAGAAATTTGCAAAATCTGTGAACTCTATAAACTGAAGCCAGGTTTTTATATCAAATTAAAGATTAGTACACAACTGAGGGCTCCAAGAAGCTTTAGGAAAAATTACAACTGAAATATGGGGAGTCATAACTACAACAGGAGTGATTGTGCATGCACTGGTTACTTAAAAAAATTATGGGGACTTTTTTGTATGATGATGCACATAAAAGGCATACTTTTTATCTGGATTCAGATCCCGACTTCCCAACAGTTCAAGGCTCCCAGTTTTAGGTTCAGAATGTATTTAGGTTCAGATTCTGTTGAGTTTCTCATGAGTCTCATGAATTTTGATTGTGTTATTGTAAAATCAATTGATGATGGGATACATTAGTAGTAAATAGCTTTTTGCATTCGCAAAAATGGGAGTGGTGAATTAGCAAATATAAAAAGCAAATTTTGCCTTTGAAAAAATTCCTAACAAAACAAAGAGCCTGACAAAATAGCTAAATTAATGTTAAACTATAGTTCACAATGTTATTATCCATTTTGTAATGACAGAGATCTACTCCCCATGTAGCTCTAAGTCATTTCCCGGTGTGATAACATAAAGGACACTACTAAAGATTCTTGTCAGATGTGGATCAAAAGTCCCAATTTTAAGCAAAATTTTTATTTACTAAACAGTTTATACATAGTCAGAAGTGCTTGTCATCAGGGAAACTTTCCAACTGCTGTGTTGAGCCAAATAGTGTAAAGATGTTTTTTAAAAGAGTCAAATCAACACCTCTTTCAATGTGTTAACGGGACAACTGTAGAGAAAAAAAATTCTCAGGCCAACTGACAAATTTATGACTTTTTCACTGCCTTCATCCAATCAGAAGACAGACAATTAAACTTTAGCTTGAGTGCAAATGACACATATACTCTGAAGTGTAGTGGCTAAATGTATTTTAATATCATTTCTATGAATGCATTGTGAAAATTAGAACTGCTTTTTGCTGTATAAAAATCAGGGAATTTCAAACAATCTAGCCAAGTTGTAATCAAAGCTAAGGAGGTTGCAATATTTCTCATTAGAATGAAATTAATTTAAGTACATGCACAATAAAGTATGCTATATATTCTGCCAGTCCCCAAATTAGCAAAAGTGTTCTTATAGTAAAGGGAAAGAAAACAGGATGATCAGCAAAAACATTTAGTTAAAATTTGAATATGGCTCTGGAAATGAATCTTCTGATGTAATATCACATGACCACAGCTGTCATGGCATAAGAGGGAAGGTCCTCTCATGGATTAGTAACTCGTTAAAGTTAGTAAAAACAGGCTAGGAGCAAATGGTTGGTTTTCATATTGGAGAGAAATAAGCAGTGGTGTCCTCCTGGGGTCCATATTTGGACCAATCCTATTCAACAAAATCATACATGATCTGGAGAAAGGGGTAAACAGTGAGGTGGCAAAATCTGTAGAGGATACAAAGCTGCTCAAGATAGTTAAGTCCAAAGCAGACAGTTTCAAAAGGATCTCACAAAATTAGGTGACAAAACAGCAGATGAACATCAATGTTGATAAATGCAAAGTAATGCATACTGGAAAACAAAATCCCAACTATACATATACAATAATGGGGACTAACTTAGCTATTACCACTAAAAAGAGAGATTTTGGAGTCATTGTGGATAGCTCTGAAAACATCCACTCAATGTACAACAGCAGTCAAAGAAGCAAACAAAATGTTGGGAATAATTAAGAAAGGAATCCATGATATGCCTGTTCTGTTCATTCCATCTGGGGTACCTGGCATTTGTCACTGTCAGAAGATAGCATACTGGGCTAGATGGATCTTTGGTCTGATCCAGTATGGCCCTTCTTATGTTTTTAAGGAGACAAACCAAAAGTTAAAACGCATTTACGGTGTTCTATCAGTCAACAACACCACAATAAAAGAGACAAAATTATGTGAGAAACATACAGTATTAATCTTTTTTAGGCTGTTTTCAGCTGTTTTCTTCAGCATAAATTTCTGTGGCCCTTGAATTAATTTTGACCTAAGCTCTTTGTAGTTCAGCATGATATAGAAAATTATATTTATTTTGCAGAGTGAAAGGCAAATTAAACCGTTTATTAAGAATTGTCTATATTAAGTCATGTCAAAGTGTATGGGTACTATAATGGATATAAGCTCAGCTTTGTATATGGTGAAGCACAAGAACACTAAATGCCTCAAACCACAAGATACGAGGTATGTTGGATATTTATGCTGAGAGCACATTGTTCTTGTTTCTATAGAATGTCTTGCCTATATTATTCTAACTCATGGCTATAGAGTTCAAAACCATTCAAGCATCCCAGATAAACCCTCAGAGTTCCCGCTTCATAATTCTTGGATTGTAATCACTTTAAATCTAGATTACTTCGATATAATGTGGCAAAAACTTCTGGGAAAAAATCCTGATAGATTTTTCTTCCTGCTGAATTACGTGAAGTAACCTGAGCATTTCCCACTGTATATTAGTATGGCAGAACATTGGCAGTGCACTAACAGAGCTTCCAGTCACTCTGACAATAATCCAATTAACTGCATAGTTGTGTGCTTAAGAAAGAGCGTAGAGGCATTTGGTTGTTAGTAGTAAACTCAATAGTCTTTTATAATAGACAAGATGTCAGAATTCCATTGAAGTACAATGTGCATTGTACTTCCTTGGCGCCAGTGCAGAGGTGCTGTGGAGGCATCATGCCTGAAGCGGCCAATACCTCAGAGAACTCTGGAGTACACAGGGAGAGTATGTAACCAATGACCTGTCTATGAAGAGTGAAAGCATCCTTTCCCCTATGAACCCAGACAATTCCACTGGCCATGGAAGCCATTAACAGGCACTTGGCTTTGCTCTCTTTAGAAATGCTCGAGCCAACAGCTCCCAAATATAAGGAAACTTATTATAAATGGTCCTCTGCATAAATGGAGCAAGGTGGGAAGATACTCCTTCCACCCTTTCTTTTTGCACACTCACACAGGGGGGCAGGAATAGTCGGTTCTTTAATATTGAGCAGTCTCTGACCGCTAAGCCTGTACAAGTACCATCACTGAAATGCAGCCATGTCTGGATTGGAAGGGTGAAGAAACTCTATGATAGGCTGTCAAAACAAATTTCATCTCTTAAATAATATTCGTTGGGATTCTTAAAACTCCTCTGCAAGGCCTTGGTTGTCTGAACCCCAGTTCATCTACTTTAAAATGATGAATGGTTTAGTCATTCTTACTGGGAGTTGAGCATCTGTTGTCAGAGAATCCACAACATTTAAAGATCAGCAGTCTGGTTCTTCTCTAACTTAAATGTTATAAATCAGGACTCACCACACTGAAGTAAATGAAATTTAAAGAATGTCAGATGAATGTGTGTGGGATCAGAATGAGCCTGGCAAAAACAAGAATTTCTTACATGACTGTGCAGTGCAGTAAAGGGGCCTCACAGATTGGAATCTGTGCTATAATCTGTGAGGACCCTTTACTGCTTCTTCTAAAATACTACAGATGAAGAGTGGGCAGCCAGCTATGGGGGTTAGGGAATGAGGCTTGATCGTCCTTTCCCCCAATATGCCAAACAATACAGTAAGCTGGCAAGAAGGGAGAAGTAATCTACACCAAGAGGTTGGCTGATGTAATTACTTCCTCGCTAAAGCAAAGAGGAGTCCAGGGATTGAATTGTGACACTTGCAGTCATAATTTGTCATAGAATCATAGGACTAGAATAGACATCATCAGGTCATCAAGTCCAGTCCCCTACCCACAGCAGGACCAATCCCAATTAAATCATCCCAGCCAGGGCTTTGTCAAGCCGAGACTTAAAAACCTCTAGGGATGGAGGTTTCACCACCTCCCTAGGTAACCCATTCCAGTACTTCACCACCCTCCTAGTAAAATAGTTTTTCCTAATATCCAACCTAGATATCCCACTGTAACTTGACACCATTGCTCCTTGTTTTGCCATCCATTACTACTGAGAACAGCCTCTCTCCATCTTCTTTGGAACCTCCCTTCAGGAAGTTGAAGGCTGCTATCAAATCCCCCCTCACTCTTCTCTTCTGCAGACTAAATAAGCCCAAATCCCTCAGCATCTCCTCATAGATCATGTGCTCCAGCCCCCAGATCATTTTGGTTGTCCTCCGCTGGACCCGCTCCAATGCATCCACATCCTTTCTATAGTGGGGGCCCAGAACTGGACACAATATTCCTATGTGGCCTCACCAGAGCCAAATAAAGGGGAATAATCACTTCTCTAGATCTTCTGGCAATGCTCCTCCTAATACAACCTAATATTCCATTCGCTTTCTTGGCTACAAGGGCACACTGTTGACTCATATCCATCTTCTCAGCCACTGTAATCCCCAGGTCCTTTTCTGCTGAATTGCTACTTAGCCATTCAGTCCCCAGACTGTAACAATGCTTGGGATTCTTCTGTCCCAAGTGCAGGACTCTGCACTTATCTGTGTTGAACCTCATGAGATATCTTTTGGCCCAGTCCTCTAATCTGTCTAGGTCACTCTGTATCCTATCCCCTACCCCGCAACATACCTACCTCTCCCCCTAGCTTAGTGTCATCCGCAAACTTGCTAAGGGTGCAATTCGTCCCCTCATCCAGGTAATTAATAAAGATGTTGAACAAAACTGGCCCTAGAACCAATATTTGGGGCACGTTACTTGAAACCAACTGTCAACCTGACATCGAGCCATTAATCTCTATCCATTGGGCCCGAAAGTCTAACCAGATTTCTATCCATCTTACAGTCCATTTATCCAGTCCATACTTCCTTAACTTTCTGGCAAGAATACTGTGGGAGACCGTATCAAAAGCTTTCCTAAAGTCGAGGTATATCACATCCACTGACTTTCCCATATCCGCAGGGCCAGTTACCTCATCACAGAAGCTAATCAGATTAGTTAGGCATGACTTGCCCTTTGTGAATCAATGTTGACTATTCCTGATCACTTTCCCCTCTTCTAAGTGCTTCAAAATGGATTCCTTGAGGATCCCCTCCATGATTTTTCTGGGGACTGAGGTAAGGCTGACTGGTTTATAGTTTCCTGGATTGTCCTTCTTCCCTTTTTTAAAAATGGGCACTACATTTGCCTTTTTCCAATCATCTGGGATCTCTCCCACTCTATGAGTTTTCAAAGATAATGGCCAAAGGCTCTGCAATGACATTTGCCCACTCCCTCAGTGCCCTCGGATGCATTAAATCCAGACCCATGGATTTGTGTATGTCTAGCTTTTCTAAATACTTCTTAACCTGTTCTTTCTCCACCAAGGACTGCCCACCTTCTTCCCATACTGCGTTGCCTAGTGCAATAGTCTGGGAGCTGACCTTGTCAAAGAAAGCATTAAGTACTTCAGCTTTTCCAACATCATCTGTGACTAGGTTACCTCCCTCATCCAGTAAGAGCCCCACTCCCTCTCTGATCACCCTATTATTGCTAACATGTCTGTAGAAACCTTTCTTGTTACCCTTCACATTCCTTGCTAGCTGCAATTCCAGCTTTGCTTTCCCCTTCCTGATAACTCCCCTGCATTCTCGAGCAATATATTTATACTCCTCCCTAGTCATCTGTCCAAGTTTCCACTTCTTGTAAGCTTTTTGTGTTTAAGCTCACCAAGGATTTCCCCAGTAAGCCAATGTGATTGCCTACCATATTTGCTTTTCTTACTGCACATCTGGATGGTTTCTTCCTGTGCCTCCAATAAGGCTTCTTTAAAATACTGCCAGCTCTCC
This sequence comes from Pelochelys cantorii, assembly GCA_032595735.1. NCBI lineage: Eukaryota > Metazoa > Chordata > Testudines > Trionychidae > Pelochelys > Pelochelys cantorii. The sequence continues at coordinate 39,234,848 of CM064337.1, forward strand.
TGGACTCCTTTCCCCTTCATGTAAGCATCTCAGGGGATCCTGCCCATCAGTTCTCTGAGGGAATCAAAGTCTGCTTTTCTGAAGTCCAGGGTGTGTATTTTGCTGCTCTCCTTTCTTTCTTTAGTCAGGCTCCTGAAACCTACCATCTCATGATCACTGCTTCCCAGGTTGCCACCCACATCTACTTCCCCTACTAGATCCTCCCTGTTTGTGAGCAGCAGGTCAAGCTGCGCATGATGTCTGGTCTGTTCTTTCAGCATTTGTACCAAGAAGTTATCCCCAACATTCTCCAAAAACTTCCTGGATTGTCTGTGTACTGCTGTATTGATCTCCCAACAGATGTCAGGGTGATTAAAGTCCCCCATGAGAACCAGGGCCTGTGATCTGGAAGCTTCTCTCAGTTGTCCAAAGAACGCCTTGTCTACCTCATCCACCTGATCCAGTGGTCTATAGCAGACACCAACCACAATATCACCCTTGTTGCTTCTACCTCTAAACTTAACCCATGGACTCTCAACAGGCTTTTCTCCCTCTATATACTGGAGCTCTGAGCAATCATACTGCTCTCTTACATACAATGCAACTCCTCCTCCTTTTCTACCCTGCCTGTTCTTCCTGAACAGTTGTCTGGTAGTATACTCCTGAAACAGCCCAACTTTAAAATGGAGAAAGTATGGACAAATGATTACAGCAGCAACCTAGGACTTGGGAAACCTGGGTCCAAGTCCTTGATCTCCTACAGACTTCCTGTGTGACTCTGGGTCAGTGACTTCGCTTCTCTGCGCTTCAGTTCCCCCACAACTGTAAAAGGGGGATTATAGTATTTTCTTGGGTCACATAATACGCTTGGATAATATAGTCATGGGAGCCATTTAAATATCCCGGGTAGGGGAAGACAGTGTCATAGTTGCTTGTATTCTTATAATCCTCTTCTGGACTTCTAGTCAAGGGTATCCAGAGAGTTTTGTAGCTAAAAAGTGATAGTCGTCAAGAAAACACATGTAACTATTAGGCACATATGAAATAAAGTCCATAGTACATTTAATGGGTATTAGAAATTCACCTCTAGTGCAATGTCTGTATGACTAACCTGCCCCCACCACCTGCACACACATGCTTTGATTACTTGACTCGTCTGAAGAAGTGGGTTGTGCCCACAAAAGCTCATGATATTATATATCTAAAGATATGTCTACACAGCAGCATTAATAACAAAGTGTGTGTATGTACTACAAGCCTTTATTTTGAAATAATGTCGAGTTGGAGGACTTCTTACTCTGACACATGGTAACCCTCATTTCATGGGGAGTAAGGGACATCAAAGGAAGAGTGTTCTTCCTTCGACTTCCTGCCATGTAGACAGCACCAAAAGCCAAAAAAAGCTGTGTTGACTTAAGCTATGCAATTGACATAGGTGGAGTTAAGTAGGTTAATTCAACTTTAGCCCTGCTGTGTAGACTTATCCCTAAGGTGCTACAGGACCACTCTTTTTTTGAATAATTGTCCTTTACCATATTCTCTTCAAAAGAGACATGAGGTTTTTAAAATAATTATAAATAATTTGTCCTTTAATCATCCTAATAAGATTATTTGAATATGTCTGGCAGTATAGAGAACACAGAACTGAACTTTAGTTTTAAAATATTTAAAACATTAAGCCAATGTCATTGGTTTTAACACAAATTCTAATTAGATGATATTATTAACTAATTCAGTATCAATGTCTTTATTATGTTTATTATTATTATCACTATGCAGAGCAGCAATAGACTTTAATCTATTTCATTAAATAACATTTTTCAAAGTAAAAAACAACAACAAATGGTCTGGTAGCACTTTATAGACTAACAAAACATGTAGATGGTATTATGAGCTTTCATGGGCACAGCTCACTTCCTGCAATAAAAGGTTATCGTGGCACTATTTTAAACCAATATATTGAACTCAGGACTCGTCTACATTAGCAAACATATTCAGTATAACTACATTGCTCATGGATGCAAAAAATTCACAATCCTGAGTGATGAATTTAAGATGACATAAATCCTGTGCACATCGCAGAATGCTTCCATCAAATTAGCTTTCACCTCTTGTGCAGCTGGATTAGATACCCCAATGGGAGTACTCCGGCAGTCAGAGTAGGTGGTGTCTACATTGACATACTACAATGTAACCCTAAAAATTAGGCTGAGGAGACCTACTCCTAGTAACCTTTAGTAACCTTTAACATAACCTAGGGATACTTTCCCTTAGTAACCTTCACCCTAATGACCCCAAGACTTACCCTACCCCTGGGACCCTATTTTTAGTAATCCTAAATCAACTCAGGGGGCAATACTGACCACAAGCCTAACCCTAGCCTGATGACTCCTATTCTTAATAATCCTATCCCTAACAGAAGGAGACCTTCTGACCCTCAGCCTAACTATAGCCCAGGGAGACCTCTTATTCATCATAAGCCTATTCCTGGAATCCCTTCCCTTAGTAATCCTAACATTAGTCTGACATGCCCTACTGACACCAAGCCTAATCCTAAACTGGGGAGCCCTCCCATTAGTAACATAACCCCAAGAGCTATGCTTACCCAAGCTTTATCCTAGTCCTAGGAAACCTACTCTTAATAACCCTAACCCAAGCCAAAAGATTTATAGTGACCATGTGCCTGACCTGAGCCTGGAAAGCCCTACCTTATTTATCTCTAACTCTAGTTCAGGGAAACCTATTGACCCCCCAAATCTAACCCTTGTTCAGGGAACTCCATATTTAGTTACCCTTATCCTAGCCTTATCCTACTCTTAGTAAACTCTTAGTAATGGCACAAAGCCTAACCCTGGCCCAGGAAGCCCTATCCTTAGCAACCTTTATTTGGGGGGGTGGCCCATAAGAATGTAAGAAGGCCAAATGTTGAAGAAATAGAACTAGCAGAATCTTGTTTGGTGGATAAGGCAATGTGCCATATTTATTGTGAATCTAAAATTTATTTAATGTCCCTAGCTATTAAAATTATCCACCACACATACGCACACTCATACACACAGTTCTACGTTTTGGATATCATTATGAGCTTCAATTGCTCATGCTAGTCCACTGGCCAGGCGGTCTAGACACGAGAAAGGGAGACAGGTCATGTCGGTATGCACCGATGCTCCTGGAGGATGATAGTAGAACTGAAAAGACCCAAACCTATAGTTTTGCACCCATAGAGTCTGTTCTGTCCCACTGCCCCAGAGCACTGTATGACCATGAGTCATCAATTAACAGCAGATGTGACTTTGATCTACTTTTCTTGATGGGGCTTTTGTCTGTCTCTTTCCTGGGTGGGTTCTTTTGCAGAACTCTCGCATTGTTCTTTAGCTATCAAGGTGGTGCTGCCAGCTGGTCACCCAGACAGGCTGGCTTCAGGGACTGATCCCTTTCCACATGCACCCACAGTCATACTTTTAAATGAGTTTACATAGACACACACTTAACTTTAAACAGTTAAGGAAGTACTAAGTTTGAAATGGGGTTTCGGTTCACTTTAGTTAGAATGTATTAACAGCTTAAAATGGGATTTCAGTCACAATATATAAAAAAAGGTTACAAAGCAGTTACAATAACAGATTCTTCAAATGCAGTCCTTAACATGTTACTAACAAACTAATCTAAATCCCATTCATAAAAATTGGGCTGCAATTAATGAGGTTACTTAACGTCACATTGGTCGATATAATTCATTTAAAACAGTGATTTCATTCTTCAGCCCTCCATATACCGGGTCAGGCCAAAGTTCCATCTAGCCCAGCATACTCTCTTCCAACTATCACCAATGCCAGATACCCCAGGGGGAATGAACAGAACAGTATTGCATATCGTTAGTAAATCTAACCCTAGCCTGGGGAGCCCTACTCTTAATAACCCTAACCCTAGCCAGGAGAGTTCTAATCTCCACGAGCTCAGCCCTGGCCCAAGGAACCCCAAGGCTAACTCTAGCCCACAGAGCCCTACTGACCTCTAGCCTACCCTTACTCCAGAGATTGCTACTCTTCGTAACCTTAAGTCATGACAGAGAAGCCACACTGACATCACACCTAACCCTGAATGGAGAAGTCCTACCCTAAGGTAACCATAACCCTAGTTCAGGGAGTCCTCATTACCCCAAGGACAAGCCTAATCCTATCCCGGGGAGCCTCCCTTTTATAGCCCAATCCCAAGTCCAAAGAGCCATACTGACATCAAACTAAACTCTAATCCAGCCACCTATACCCTAAGTAAATCTGATCTTAGCCTGAGAAGCCCTGCTGGCCCCTTAGAACTTTCCTCTGTTCTTTACCCTATACTGTAGTTTTTATTTGCACTTTTACATTATTTTCCCCAACCCATTTTCCATGTTATTCTAACCAGCTTTGGAAACCAGTCTGCAGATTGAGGCATCCTCATGTTCTCTGCAAATACCTGTGAACTTGGCTTCTCTGCTCTGTATTGGCTTTATTTATTTAACATGGTTTACCCATCAGAAAAATCAATAAAGGCAGAAGTAATGAAGGCCAATCTATTGGTGTGAGCTCCATGACCAGAATGTTAACAATAAGGTCATTCATTGTCAAACCAGAATGACACATAGCAAATAATAAACAACTTCTGACAGTAAGTGACAAGTAACCTTCCTACCAGGACCTTCAGGCACAATAAACACACAGCTATCACTATATTGTTGATTACATGTTACTAGAAATAAACGTAACATGAGAATCATTTCGTTATTTTACAAAATAATACCCTATCCATACTACAACATTTTGTCCATTACTGACCTGATTTCTTTCTATCTCAGCAAGGAATAACATTCTGGACATTGAGGTCGGGTCAGTTTATTGGTCTCCATTAGTTCTGCCATTATTGATATTCTAATGCACATACCATACTAAAAGAAATTCAGTCAATACTTCAGCAGACTGGACAAATCAAAGCCCAGAAATGCTGCAAAGATCAGCATGGTGCTCCATGAATCACCATGAAAGGCTGATGTCCAAAGATGGAGATTAATTTTTTACTTTATTGCAGAAAAAAAACAGTGTCACAAGCAAATTAACATTAAGAAATACAGTCAATTAAGAAGAATAGTGACTAGAAACAAAATGTAGCTTTGGCATCAGTTAGAAGCGCAAGTCAATAAACCACATTTTATTATGTATGTCTACAAAATGTCTACTAGTATGTGACAATATGGGAGAAAGCTTGATATTCAAGAATGGTGAACAGTGTGAGAGGCAAATGAGAAACTAAACCCAGTTTCTGAATCAGTATATTTATTATAGTTTGTCAAAAATGTAAAAAAAAACCACAGAAATTGTATTTATTTCTATTTACCAAAAAAAGCATGTTCTAGTGAAAAATGGAAACTAAAACCAAGAGTTTGTTTTCAAAGATTGTTTCTGGGGTGAGGAAATGGTATTTCAAAAACATTTTTGGTAAAATATTCAGTTTGCAATAAGCCTTGAAAAATGTTGACCATAATAAATATGTTCCATACAAGTATTTGGCTCAAAAATCCAAAACCAAAAATCAAAGCACGAATAAGAACATAAGAACATAAGAATGGCCATACTGGGTCAGACCAAAGGTCCATCGAGCCCAGCATCCCATCTGCTGACGGTGGCCAATGCCAGGTGCCCCAGAGAAGGAGAACAGAAGACAATGATCAAGTGATTTATCTCCTGCCATCCATCTCCTGCCCTTGTTATGAAGGCTAGGGCACCATACTTAATCCCTGGCTAATAGCCATTTATGGACCTAACCTGCAAAGATTTATCAAGCTCTTTTTAAAACCCTAATAGAGTCCTGGCCTTCACAGCCTCCTCGGGCAAGGAGTTCCACAGGTTGACTGTGCGCTGTGTGAAGAAAAATTTCCTTTTATTAGTTTTGAACCTACTACCCATCAATTTCATTTGGTGTCCCCTAGTTCTTGTATTATGGGAAAAGGTAAATAATTTTTCTATAATCACTTTCTCCACACCATTCATGATTTTATATACCTCTATCATATCGCCCCTCAATCGCCTTTTTTCCAAACTGAAAAGTCCCAGTCTCTCTAGCCTCTCCCCATATGGGACCCTTTCCAAGCCCCTAATCATCTTAGTCGCCCTTTTCTGAACCTTTTCTAATGCCAATATATCTTTTTTGAGGTGAGGAGACCACATCTGCACGCAGTACTCGAGATGTGGGCGTACCATAGTTTTATATAGGGGAAGTATGATATCTTTTGTCTTATTATCTATCCCTTTTTTAATAATTCCTAACATCCTATTTGCCTTACTAACTGCCGCTGCACACTGCGTGGATGTCTTCATAGAACTATCCACTATAACTCCAAGATCCCTTTCCTGATCTGTCGTAGCTAAATTTGACCCCATCATGTAGTACGTGTAATTTGGGTTATTTTTTCCAACATGCATTACCTTACACTTACCCACATTAAATTTCATTTGCCATTTTGCTGCCCAATCACTCAGTTTGCTGAGATCTTTTTGTAGTTCTTCACAATCCCTTTTGCTTTTGACTGTCCTGAACAACTTTGTGTCATCTGCAAACTTGGCCACCTCACTGCTTACCTCATTTTCTAGATCATTGATGAACAAGTTGAACAGGATTGGTCCCAGTACTGACCCCTGGGGAACACCACTAGTTACCCTCCTCCATTGTGAAAATTTACCATTTATTCCCACCCTTTGTTTTCTGTCTTTTAACCAATTCTTGATCCATGAAAGGACCTTTCCTCCTATCCCATGACCACCTAATTTACGTAAAAGCCTTTGGTGTGGGACCGTGTCAAAGGCTTTCTGGAAATCTAGGTATATTATATCCACTGGGTGCCCCTTGTCCGCATGTTTATTAACCCCTTCAAAGAATTCTAACAGATTAGTTAGACACGACTTCCCTCTGCAGAAACCATGCTGACTTTTGCCCAACAATTCGTGCTCTTCTATGTGCCTTGCAATTTTACTCTTTACTAGTGTTTCTACTAATTTGCCTGGTACTGATGTTAAACTTATCGGTCTATAATTGCCAGGATCTCCTCTAGAGCCTTTTTTAAATATTGGTGTTATATTGGCCATCTTCCAGTCATTTGGTACCAAAGTGGATTTAAAGGATAGGTTACAAACCACTGTTAATAACTCCGCAATTTCACATTTGAGTTCTTTCAGAACCCTTGGGTGAATGCCGTCTGGTCCCGGAGACTTGTTACTATTCAGCTTATCAATTAATTCCATAACCTCCTCTAATGTCACTTCAATCTGAGTGAGTTCCTCAGATTTGTCACCTAAAAAGGCTGGCTCAGATTTAGGAACCTCTGTAACATCCTCAGCCGTGAAGACTGAAGCAAAGAAATCATTTAATCGCTCCGCAATGGCACTGTCTTCCTTGATCGCTCCTTTTATATCTTTATCATCCAAGGGCCCCACTGCTTTTTTAGCGGGCTTCCTGCTTCTAATGTATTTAAAAAACATTTTACTATCATTTTTTGAATTTTTGGCTAGCTGTTCCTCAAACTCTTTTTTGGCTTTTCTTACTACATTATGACACTTAATTTGGGAGTGTTTATGTTCCTTTCTATTTTCCTCACTAGGATTTGACTTCCACTTTTTAAAAGCTGCCCTTTTCTCTCTCACTGCCTTTTTAACATGGCTGTTTAGCCATGGTGGTTCTTTGTTAGGTCTCTTACTGTGTTTTTTTATTTGGGGTATACATTTAAGTTGGGCCTCTAGTATGGTGTCTTTAAACAGTTCCCATGCAGCTTCCAGGGATTTTAGTTTAATTACTCTCCCTTTTAGTTTCTGTTTAACTAGCTTCCTCATTTTAGTGTAATTCCCCTTTTTGAAATTAAATGCCAGAGTGTTTGACCGCTGCGGTGTTCTTCCCAACACAGGAATATTAAAAGTTATTATATTGTGGTCACTATTTCCAAGCGGTCCAGTAACAGTTACCTCTTGGACCAGATCCTGCATTCCAGTCAAGACTAGGTCAAGAATCGACTCTCCCCTTGTGGGTTCCTGTACTAGCTGCTCCAAGAAGCAGTCATTTAAGGCATCAAGAAATTTAATCTCTGAATCCCGTCCTGAGGTGACATGCACCCAATCAATATGGGGATAATTGAAATCTCCTATTATTACTGTGTTTTTTATTTTGATAGCCTCTCTAATCTCCCTTATCATTTCAGCATCACTATCACTGTCCTGGTTAGGTGGTCGGTAATATATTCCTAATGCCATATTCATATTAGAGGAATGAATTGTTATCCATAATGATTCTATGGAACATTTTGATTCCTTTAGGATTTTTACTTCATTTGATTCTATATTATCCTTCACATATAGTACCACTCTGCCACCCGCACGACCTGTTCTGTCTTTCCGATATAATTTATATCCCGGTATGATAGTGTCCCACTGATTGTCCTCATTCCACCATGTTTCTGAGATGCCTATTATGTCAACTTCCTCCTTTGATATGAGGTACTCCAGTTCACCCATCTTATTAGACAGACTCCTAGCATTAGTGTAAAAGCATGTTAGAAAACTACCACTATTTATATGTCCGCCTTTCACAGACACATTGGATTTTTTTATGCACGATTGTTTCACATCTGATCTTGCCCATATATTATTTCCCACGTTCCCTATCTGACTAACTTCTAGGGAATCCCTAGAATGCAGAGAACATTCAGAGTGAAAGTGCTTGCACTCTGCAGCCAATGGTTCTGAGCTAAAGCTCACTCTTCCTGTAGGTTTCAGTGGGTTTTTGATCATCTCCCAGATCATCAGCTGAATACATAAAAAATAAATCAATGAAATAATGTCACATTAAAATATAAGAAGTAGAAACAGAGAAAGAGCAAGTGAGAGTGGAGAAGCAACAGGGCTCGAGGGAGATATGAATTTATGTATCCAGCTTTTTATAGAGACAACTGATATTCATAAATTCCCCTTTAGTATGGTACTGCTCATTACTTATTCAGTACCAGAGTTGTGACATATATTCAGTTTTTTCCTGATGTAAATTATCTATGTTAGTTAAAATAACAAGGAGACCTGTGTCACCTTAAAGACTAACAACTTTATATGGACATAAGCTTTTGTTTGCTGGAATCCACTTCATCAGCTGCCTGAAGTGGACTCCTGTCAGGAACAATATCCCCTATGATGTCATGGTACAACTGGTGGCTGACTTCTGTGACTTTGTCCTTGATCACAACTATTTCATATTTGGGGACTAAAGCTCTTATCCCTAAGTGCCCCTCCTCTACTTGTGCTACATTGATAACATCTTCATCATTCCTGTAATAAACATCTGGACCCATGGGAAGGAGATCCTTGAAATCCATTGGGATTTCAACAACTTCCACCCCACCATCAATCTCAGCCTGGACAAGTCCACACAAGAGATTCACTTCCTGGACACTACATTGTGAATCAGTAATGGTCACATAAACATGACCCTATACCGGTAACCTACTGATTGCTATACTTACCTACTTGCCTCCAGCTTTCATCTAGAATACATCACATGATCCAGTGTCTACAGCCAAGCCCAAAGATACAACTGCATTTGCTCCAATTCCTCAGACAAGAAACAAACACCTACAGGATTTCTATCAAGCTCTCTTAAAACTTCAATACCCACCTAGGGAAGTAAAGAAACAGATTGACAGAGACAGATGGGTACCCAGAAGTAACCTACTGTTGTACAGTGCCAGTTTTATGCACAAGCTAAGTAAAGTACATTTTAGAGCCTCAGATTATGAAGGGCCTCTAAATACAAAAAACAATTACTAGTTTTTAGTTGTATCCTCAGCTATGTACTATTATATATGCAAATATAAAACTTTATTATTTCTATTTACATTGGTAATGTGATGGGGCCTCTTAAACGTGACTAGTTTAGGGCCTCAACATGTCCTAATCTGGACCTGCTATCCCAGGCCAGACCAACTAGGAAAGTAATGCACTGTGCACCACTTACAGCCCTAGGGAAAAACCTCTCCAGCACATCATCAAGGCTCTACAACCCATCCTGGAAGATGATGCCTCACTCTTACAGACTTTGGGAGGCAGGCTAGTACTGGCTTGTAGACAGCTCCCCCTCCCGAATTGGAAGCAAATGAAGCAACTACACACCACACAGCAGAAGCACTAACCCAGGAACCAACAGGGTAAGAAACCCTGTTGCCAACTCTGTCCACATATCTACTCAAGTGACACCATCGTAGAATCTAACCACATCAGTCACACCATCATGGGCTCATTCACCTGCACATCTGCCAATGTGATGAGCCATCACGTGCCAGCAATGCCCCTTTGCCAAGTACATTAGCAAAACCCAACTGTCTTTATTCAAGAGACTCAATGGATACAAATCAGACATAAAGAATGGTCACATTCAAAAACCTGTAGGAGAACATTTCAATTTCCCTGGACAGTCAGTAACAGATTTGAAAGTTGCCATACCTGAGCAAAAAAATTCGAAAAGAGACTTCAGCATGCAACTGAAGAGCTGGAATTCATACGCAAACTTGACACTATCAGACTGGGTCTGAATAGAGACTGAGAGTGATGAGCTCACTACAAAAAGTAATTTCCCCTCTTTTGGTATTCTCACCTTCTCAGCAACTGTTGACAGCAGGCGATAGCCACCCTGATTGAATTCACCTCGTTAGCACTGCTTCTCTTCATAGTAAATATACCCCTCTTTGCATGCCTATATATACCTGCCAAATTAAGACCATAAGAACGGCCATACTGGGTCAGACCAAAGGTTCATTTAGCCCACTGTCCTGTCTGCCGACAGTAGCCAATGACAGGTGTCCCAGAGCAAATGAACAAAACAGGTAATCTCCAAGTGATCCATCCCCTGTTGCCATTCCTAGCTTCTGACAAACAGAGGCCAGGGACACCATTCCTACCAATCCTGGCTAATAGCCACTGATGGACCTATCCTCCATATATTTATCTTATTCTTTTTTGAATCCTGTTCGAGTCCTGGTCTTCACAATGTCCTCTGTCAAGGAATTCCGCAGGCCGACTGTGTGTTGTGTGAAGAAATACTTCCTTTTGTTTGTTTTAAACCTGCTACGTATTAAATTGAAGTTTCCACTTCATTCATCTGAGCAAGTGGGCTCCAAATAAATGCATTAGTCTTTTTTTCTGAAAGCCCTCATCTATACTAGGAAGTTGTTTCAAAATAACCCACCTTATTTTAAAATAATAAGCAGAGCGTCCACACTACCAAGCCGGTTATTTTGAAATAACGGGCTGGTTATGTATAAATCTGTACTTCTGCTTTCCTTGGAGAATAACACTTGTTTCAAAATTGTTATTTTGAAATAGCTTTTTATGGACACTCCGGTGTTACTATTTCAAAATAACTACTCCCCAGAGTAATTTGAAGTAATTACTCTCCAGTGGTTCCTGGGCTGTAAATTAAGGTAGTGCATCCACAATCTACAACGGAACCTGCCTCAGACTAATTTCAAGGCTTCCCCATAGTGTGGACACACTATTTTAATTTTGTTATTTCAGGAGTTATTAAATCTATTTTAGTTATTTTGAAATTAGTTTCCTAGTGTAGACATGCCCAAACAGACTAGCACAGGTACCACCTGAAACCTGGCACAATTTGCAGTTGTCTTCCTTTCTTCTTTCACCATTATGTACTGAGTTTGATACAATTCAGGAAAATAATACTATATTCTGTAGACTATATTCTATAGATCATGCCAGTTACACTAATTAGTCACTCATTAATAGTTATGGCTCTGGGAATCTACCAGCAATAGTAACAACATGTTTAAGTAAGGATTGCATAATAAATATGCCATTATGACAGTTATTGGTATATAGTATGGCTGACAATAAGCTCTAGTTGGGTACATGGAGAAACAAAACCTGAAAGTCTAGAGTGGAATAGTAGCACTTGGAGGTTATGAAACTGTGCTACTAGTAAAATCATGACTGTTAAAAATTGACTGAAGTATAAGGATGTTCAGAAGAAATATTAATAGTTTTTTTTTTCAGAGAGAGAGAGAGACTGATCCAAAATCCACTGATGCCCCTGGGAGTCTTTACATTGATTTCAGGAAGCTTTTGGTCAGGTTCACACTGTACAGACCACTTTGAAATCTTATCGGCAGAAACATTGTTATAAGGTCAATAGCTTGAGGGTTCCTCCCCCCAAGTTTTTTTTCTTTTAATTGACTTTGATGATACATGCTTAGATTATCATTAAATTCCTTCATGTTCAGAGGTGTATTAAATGGTAATGAGGAGAGTTTGTATGCAAGGACTCATAAATCTATCTGTTCATTAAGGTCATCCAAGGGCAAAAGATTAAATGTCCCGCTAAACCAACTATGTTGTTCTCTGCTGCAAAAGAAGAGCACCAATGAGAAATAAATATGAAGTGCACTTCTTTAAGGATTTCTTATTAACTATCATGCACAAACACCATAAATCAGCACCTAAATGTTGAGTTTAAGATGCAAAAAATCTACTGGTATCAGGTTAAATTTAAAATTAATGTTCACATTTTTACTAAACGTGGCTTAATTAAAATAGCTTCTACCCTGGCTATCAAATGGCTGTGTATGTCTTCTCACTTGTAAAGTGTCATTTGCCTCATTGCCATCATAGAAACGTTCATATAAGACAGGTTTGGGTATAACTATGAACCAGTGGTAATCAATCCTCAGTAAATAAGAAAAATAGACATCCAATTGTGGCTTCTTTTACCATTGCTTACCATATGAAATAACCTTATGAAATAACCATATATATATATTCATGTAGATATATGAATTTAAATACACACACAGCGAAACAAGCCAATATCTATTTATGTCAAACTCTAGACCAAGTAACTGTGGCAGGTTGTAATTAATTGACGTTGGGTACATGTTAAGGTGAAAACTTCTATACCATCTTAATACTATAGAAATGTCTCTCATTCCCAGTGCCTACCTGCAGACTGGTTCCACAAAATGAATATTTCCTTAATTAACCAGGCTGCTGTTTTTCATGACATGTCAAATGAAGCCATTAATAGCACTTCATCAGTCAGGTAGAAAGGTTAATTACCACTGGTCAGAAGCATGGATAAAACTGCCAAAGCCATCTGCTAGATCACATCTAACACAATTGAAAAAAATGAGGTGTATATGGCATGGTCATATTTCAGACAATGGAGTGAAAAAAATTAATTCTCAAGAGGAGTGCAGGAGGAAAATCCTGGTTTCAAGCACTGCCATATTTTGAGTAGTTTGTGAAGTTCAGCAGCTGAACTCTGGTCTGTAACTAAATTTTCCATAGGACCCCCTAGTCTGTTATATTCTGAACCACAAACCCAGATTCAAACATTCCAAACTTTGTTCAAAATTCAGATCCAGACCTGGGCCTATCCCTAAAATATTCACACTTATAATCAATGTTTTTAGAAAGAAAGAAAGAAAGAAAGAAAAAGTTTTATACGTTTTGTTATATGGGAAAATCCAAGGGTTGTTTCCAATCAAATGTTATTCATCTAACATCCTAAAATATTCATCGGAATGAGAAAGAATATGAAGATTCACATCTGAAGTACAATCTGCTGTATCATGTGGTGTCAGTCATTACACCCACATGGTCAACAACCCATCCACACTGGATTTTTTATGAAAGGGTGCAGGCACAAATTAAAAACAAACAAACAAGCTTTAAGAAATTACTGACATGTGCCAGCTAACAAAAAACATCACAGAACATACTAATTGATGCTACTGTAATCAGTCTTACTACACAGTTAACTCAGGCTTTTTCTCAGGCCTTAATTCCACTACCACTCGCTTAATGGTTAATTATTCTATTCATTCCCTTTGGGGCACCTGGCATTGGCCACTGTTGGAAGACAGGATATTGAACTAGATGGACCTTTGGTCTGACACAGTAAAACTGTTCTTATGTTCCAAAAAAACCCCCAGAAAAACAAACCCCAGACTCGGGTTTAAGCCCAGGCCACCTTACCCAAAAATGTATGAGAGAGAGGGGTGGATGCTGGAGCATTAAAACTTGGACTTCAATTTAACTAAGGCTTTGTCTACACTGCAGGGTTTTTGCACAAGAAGACTTTTTTGTAAGAGTTCTTGCGCAAAAGCTCATCCATACCTGAAAGCACATCGCTTATGAGATGTGCTTTTGTGCAAGAGAGCGTCCACACTATTGGACACTCTCCTGCATATAAAGTCACCCAGGACTGGTTCTAGCTGGGCTAGAGGTCACCAGTCGCTCTTGAGTGTTGTTGCCGGAGCCCTCCAGAGATGCGCGCTTAAAGGAAAAGGGGAGGGCCACCTCCCCCGTCCTGTGTGTGTACGTGTGTGTGTCAACATACCTGAAGATCCCTCCCAAGCCTCCTCAGAGGCCTGGGAGATGTCCAGGCTGGCAGGGATTGGCTCCAGGGACAGAGTGATGGTCCCACCATCATGGTCCTCCTCCTCTTCCTCCTCCTCCGTTGGGGGCTGGACCTGCCCCTCCGTCTCCTCCAGCTCGGGGACAGGCTCTGGGTGCTGGAGGACAGGATGCTCCAGCCCAGAGTCCACTACAATGGAGGGGGAAGAGGGTTCCTCCCCCCCAGGATGTGGTGGAGCTACTTGTAGTAGGGGCAAGTGTGGGGTCCTGCCCCTGAGCATCACCTCCACTCCGTTGCCCTGACATATCCCTGATGGACCTCCTTCACCTTTGCCCGGACCTGTTCCATGATCCGGGCAGAGTGACTTCGCTCTGTCATGGACATGGCCATCTGGGAATAGATGGTGACATTGCGCCTTTTTGCCCGGGGTTCCTGGAGTGACTCCTCCTCCCCCCACAATTCGAGGAAGGTTTCTATTTCTGCCAATGACCAGGCAGGTGCACAGTGCTTACTACCCCTGGGGTGGTCCTGGGAGCCCTGTGGCTGCTCCCTGCCAGGGCCAGGGATGTCTCGGGCACCTGCTTCCTCAGCCATTTGTACCAACAGAGAGCCACTCAGCAAAGCACCTGACTGTGGGCAAGCTTCCTTCCACAATGGCTGTGCAGGGTGCCTGCAGCTTTAACAGGGTCTAGCAGACTGGAACTAGAGAGTTGTGATTGCCTGCTATGGAGCATCCAAGAGGCCTCTTGTGTTTTTTCCTGGAGGCCAGTTCTTGTGCAAAAAGCCCTCCAGAGCATCCACACTTGCCTTTTTGTGAAAGAGCTGTAGCACAAAAAGGAGTTATTCCTCGTGGGGAGAGGAATAATTCTACCACAAAAAGCCCTCTGTTCTGTTGATTTACTTGCACACAAACATGCTTGAGGTGTGGACGCTCCGCCGTTTTTTGTGCAAAAACCTTGTAGTGTAGACATAGCCTAAGGCTGGAACCTGCCCACTTTGCAATGTGGATTCAGCATACATCATTCAATTGCTGCTAGTTCTCCAATCGCATCCCATAATTCCACAGGAAGGACAAAGAGGTTCTCCTGCATTTGACATAATTGACTGTGAAAGTATCCCAGAGTGTCTCAGCACAAAGAACTATGGGATATGCTCCCTAATCCACATGGATGAGTGCAGAAACAACAAGGACATAGTAGTGGTAAGGTTTTGCATGCTCACACTTGGGTTAGGCTAACCTAGAGGCTCAAACATAGGTACCAATCACCTAAGTGTGTAATGTAGACATAGCCTAAAACTTAATCTTCACTTCCCAGTTTTAAGTGTAAAAATATAATCAGAAAAGCCAAAAAGGAGTTTGAAGAACAGCTAGCCAAAAACTCAAAAAGTAATAGCAAAATGTTTTTTAAGTACATCAGAAGCAGGTGGCCGGTTAAACAACCATTAGGGCCCTTGGGCAATCAAGATGCTAAAGGAGCATTCAAAGATGATAAAGTCATAGTGGAGAAGCTAAATGAATTTGTTGCTTCAGTCTTCATGGCTGAGGATATTGGGGAGATTCCCAAACCTGAGCCATTCTTTTTAGGTGACAAATCTGAGGAATTGTCCCAGGCTGAAGTGTCATTAAAGGAGGTTTTGGAACAAATTGATAAACTTAACAGTAACAAGTCACCAGGAGCAGATGGCATTCACCCAAGAGTTCTGAAAGAATTCAAACGAGAAATTGCAGAACTATTAACTGTGGTTTGTAACCTATCCTTTAAATCAGCTTCCATACCTAATGATTGGAAGATATCTAATGTGACGATTTTAAAAGGGCTCTAGAGGTGATCCTGGCATTACAGGCCGGTAAATCTAACGTCAGTACCGGGCAAATTAGTTGAAACAATAGTAAAGAATAAAATTGTCAGACACATGGATGAATTTAATTTGTTGGGGGAAAGTCAACATGGTTTGTGTAAAGGGAAATCATGCCTTACTAATCTGCTAGAGTTCTTTGACGGGGGGTCAACAAACATGTGGACAAGGGGAATCCAGTGGATATAGTATACTTAGATTTCCAGAAAACCTTTGACAAAATCCCTCACGAAAGACTCTTAAGTAAAGTAAATTGTCATGAGATAAGAGGGAAAGTCCTTTCAGGGATTGATAACTGGTTAAAAGACAGGAAACAAAGGGTAGGAATAAATGGTAAGTTTTCTGAGTGGAGAGAGGTAACTAGTGGTGCCCCCCAGGCTCTGTCTGGGACACATCCTATTGAACTTATTTATAAATGATCTAGAGAAAGGGGTAACAGGGTGGTGGCAAAATTTACTGATGATACCAAACTGCTCAAGGTAGTTAAGACCAAGGCAGAGTGTGAAGAACTTCAAAAAGATCTCGCCAAACTAAGTGATTGGGCAACAAAATGGCAAATCAAATTTAATGCTGATAAATGTAAAGTAATGAACATTAGGAAAAAATAATCCCAACTATCCATACAATATGATGGGGACTAATTTGGCTACAGCTACTCAAGAGAGAGATCTTGGAGTCATTGTGGATAGTTCTCTGAAAACATCCATTCAGTGTGCAGCAGCAGTCAAAAAAGCAAATAGAATGTTAGGAGTCATTAAAGAAGGGATTGAGAATAAGACAGAAAATATCTTATTGCCTCTACGTATGGTACGCACACATCTTGAATACTGCATGCAGATGTGGTAGCCTCATCTCAAAAAAGATATATTGGCAATCAGAAAAGGTTCAGAAAAGGGCAACAAAAATTATTAAGGGTTTGGAATGGGTCCTATATGAAGAGAGATTAAAAAGACTTGGACTTTTCATTTTAGGAAAGAGGAGACTAAGGGGGGATTTGAAAGAGTTCTGTAAAATCATGACTGGTATGGAAAAAATGAATAAGGAAAAGTTATTTACTTATTCCCACAATGTAAGTATAGTCACCAAATGAAATTAATAGGCAACTGGTTTAAAACAAACAAAAGGAAGTTTTTCTTCACTCAGCGTACATTCAACGTGCAGAACTCCTTGTCAGAGGATGTGGTGAAGGCTAGAACTTTAACAGGGTTCAAAAAAGAGCTAGATAGATTCATAGAAGTTAGGTCCATCAATGGCTGTTCGCCAGGATAGGTAGGAATGGTGTACCTAGCCTCTGTTTCTCTGGAGGTGGGTGACAGGGGAGGGATCACGTGAGGATTACCTGTTATGATCCCTCCCTCTGGAGCATCTGGTATTGGCCACTGTTGGCAGACAGGACACTGGGCTAGATGGACCTTTGTTCTGACCCAGTATGGCCATTCTTATGTTCTTATGTTCCCAGAAGACCAACACTGTGGCAGTCAATCTTCCAGAGTTTGATTTAGCAGGACTAGTCAAGACCTGCTAATTGAATGAGTGTGCCCCTGTTGATGCTGGACTCCTCCTTGCGAGGAGTAAGGGAAGCTGGCAGGAACATTTCTCCACTCCACCTCCTGCTGTGAGGATAGTGCTGAATCTCATCTTAAGGTATATCAATTTCAGCTATGAGCTACCTGCTCATTTCTGGGACAGGTGGAGTAAATCATTTGTTTTGAAAATTAACTTTGTAGAAGCAGTGGATGGACAGCCACTATCCATTACAGTGCTCTGTATTTATTAAACACTGTTGGCTTCTAATTAAAGTTTGAAATCTTGAAGCCTCTGCTGATTGGCTGAGCCTTGGTAGGGGGAGGGGCTATCAGGCAGTCCAGGGCTTTATAAAGGAGTGAGTCAGCAACCAGGGAGCTTGCAAACAGGTGATTGCAAGCAGGGAGTTTAGAGTGGGAGTTTGGAAGGAGAGAGGGAAGGGGGCGAGGTACTCTTGTCTTTCCTTTAAACCCTTTTCTAGGGCAGCAGGTATGGATGGTGATAGTTCTGCTGTTGTTACCTGCACAGCATGTGCCATGTTTGTCTTCCTCCCGGAAGAAAGAAAGGATTTCATCTGCACTAAGTGCAAGCTGGTCGCCATTTTGGAGGAAAAAATTAGAGGACTGGAGGCCCAAGTGTCGACTCTATGCTCGATCAGAGAGGATCAAGACTTCCTTGATAGAAGGCAGAGTTTAATCCTGCAAGCAAGGCAGGCAGAAGAGCCAGAGAGGGTGGGACAGGACGAGGAAGAGAACTGGCAGCATGTAACTTCGAGAGGGAAAAAAAGGCTAGCATGGGAATCCCCCATTCCTACAGAGGTAAGTAATCGTTTTCAGGCTCTCTCCAAAGGCTCTATGATGAAGAATGCTTTGGAAGGGACCTCAAAAGGAAGAAATTGGAAGGGAACCACTTCAACTGGAAGGTATGGGATGCATCGTCCTAGGGATGGGGGTTCCATGACCACCACCCCCAAAAGAAGACGACGGGTAGTGGTGGTCAGGGACTCCATCCTAAGAGGGACTGAGCCATCCATCTGCCATCCGGACCTGGATCCTTGAAAGGTGTGCTGCTTACCGGGAGCTTGAATTCAGGATGTGACTGAGAGGCTTACAAAACTGATCAAACCTTCGGATCACTACCCCTTCCTGCTTCTCCATGTGGGAACTAACAATACGGCCAAGAACGACCTGGAGCGGGTTACTGCGGATAATGTAGAGTTGGGAAGAAAGGTCAAAGATTTCGGAGAGCAAGTGGTGTTCTCGTCCATCCTCCCTGTTGAAGGGAAAGGACTGGGCAGGGATCATCGAATTGAGGAAGTAAATGCGTGGTTGCGCAGGTGGTGTCGCAGAGAGGGCTTTGGTTTCTTCGACCATGGGACTCTGTTCCGGGCACAAGGATTGTTAGAAAGAGATGGAATCCACCTAATAAAGAGAGGAAGGAGCATCTTCGCGGGCAGTCTTGCAACCTAGTGAGGAGGGCTTTAAACTAGGTTTTTTGGGGGACGGTGACCAAAACCCTGAGGGGAGCCGGGAAGTCGGATACCGGGAAGAAATGCAAAGAGGAACGAGCAACAAAGGAGGACCCCTGATTTGAATTAAGAAGGTAGGGCAAACAACTGGTTATCTAAGGGATTTGTACACCAATGCGAGAAGCCTGGGTAACAAACAGGAAGAATTGGAGGCTCTGGACCAGTCCAAGAACTACGATTTGATTGGGATAACAGAGGCTTGATGGGATGACTCGCATGACTGGAACACTGTCATGGAAGGGTATAAACTGTTCAGGAAGAACAGGCAGGGGAGAAAAGGAGGAGGAGTTGCACTGTATGTGAGAGAGCACTATGATTGCTCAGAACTCCAGTATATAGAGGGAGAAAACCCTGTTGAGACTCTATGGGTCAAGTTTAGAGGTGTGAGCAACAGCAGTGATGTTGTGGTTGGCATCTGTTACAGGCCACCGAATCAGGTGGATGAGGTAGATGAGGCTTTCTTTGGACAACTGAGAGAAGTTTCCAGATCACATGCCCTGGTTCTCGTGGGGGACTTTAATCACCCTGACATCTGTTAGCAGACCAATACAGCAGTACACAGACAATCCAGGAAGTTTTCGGAGAATGTTGGGGATAACTTCTTGGTACAAGTGCTGCAGGATCTGACCAGAGGCTGTGCGCAGCTTGACCTGCTGCTCACAAACAGGGAGGAGCTAACAGGGGAAGTAGAGGTGGGTGACAACCTGGGAAGCAGTGATCATGAGATGGTAGATTTCAGGATCCTGACTAAAGGAAGAAAAGAGAGTAGTAAAATACACACCTTGAACTTCAGAAAAGCAGACTTTGACTCCCTCAGAGACCTGATGGGCAGAATCCCCTGGGATGCTAAAATGAAGGGGAAAGGAGTCCAGTAGAGCTAGCAGTATTTTAAAGAATCCTTATTGAAGGCACAGAAAGAAACCATTCCAATGAGTAGCAAGCGAAGCAAATATGGTAGGAGACCAGATTGGCTCACCGGGGAAATCCTTGGTGAACTTAAGCACAAAAAGGGAGCTTACAAAAAGTGGAAACTTGGACAGATGACTAGGGAAGGGTATAAATGTATAGCTCGAGAATGCAGGGGAGTTACCAGGAAGGCGAAAGCGCAATTGGAATTGCAACTCGCAAGGGATGTGAAGGATAACAAGAAAGGTTTCTACAGGCATGTTAGCAAGAAGATGATCAGAGAGGGTGTGGGGCCCCTACTGGATGAGGGAGGTAACCTAGTGACAGATGATGTGGGGAAAGATAAAGTACTTAATGCTTTTTTTGCCTCTGTCTTCAAGGACAAGGTCAGTTCCCAGACTAATGCACTAAGTGATGCAATATGGGACGAAGGTGGACAGCCCTTGGTGGGGAAAGAACAGGTTAAGAACTATTTAGAAAAGCTAAACGTACACAAATCCATGGGTCTGGACTTAATACATCTGAGGGTACTGAGGGAGTTGGCAAATGTCATTGAGGAGCCTCTGGCCATTATCTTTGAAAAGTCATGGGGATCGGGAGAGATCCCAGATGATTGGAAAAAGGCAAATGTAGTGCCCATTTTTTAAAAAGGGAAGAAGGACAATCCAAGGAACTATAGGCTGGTCAGTCTTACCTCAGTCCCTGGAAAAATCATGGAGGGGATCCTCAAGGAATCCATTTTGAAGCACTTGGAAGAAGGGAAGGTGATCAGGAATAGTCAGCATGAATTCATGAAGGGCAAGTCATGCCTGACCAATCTGATTAGCTTCTATGATGAGGTAACTGGCTCTGTGGATATGGGGAAGTCAGTGGATTTGATATACCTTGACTTCAGCAAGGCTTTTGATACGGTCTCCCACAACATTCTTGCCAGCAAGTTAAGGGAATGTGGATTGGATAAATGGACGGTCAGACAGATAAAAAGCTGTCTGGAAGGTCGGGCCCAGCAGGTAGTGATCAACAGCTTGATGTCAGGATGGCTGTCGGTTTCTAGCGGAGTGCCCCAAGGTTCAGTTCTGGGACTGGTTTTGTTCAACATCTTTATTAATAATCTGGATGAGGGGATGGATTGCACCCTTAGCAAGTTTGCAGATGACACTAAGATAGGGAGAGAGGTAGACATGCTGGAGGGAAGGGATTGAGTCCAGAGTGACTTAGACAAATAGGAGGATTGGGCCACAAGAAATCTGATGAGGACAAGTGTAGAGTCCTGCACTTGGGACGGAAGAATCCCAAGCATTGTTACAGGCTGGGGACCAACCTGCTAAGTAGTAGTTCTGTAGAAAAGGACCTGGGGGTTACAGTGGATGAGAAGCTGGACATGAGTCAACAGTGTGCCCTTGTAGCCAAGAAGGCTAATGTCATACTAGGTTGCATTAAGAGGAGTATTGCCAGTCGATCCAGAGATGTGATTATTCCTCTTTACTCGGCTCTGGTGAGGCCACATCTGGAGCATTGTGTCCAGTTCTGAGCCCCCCACTATAGAAAGGATGAGGATGCTTTGGAGAGGGTCCAGCGGAGGGTGACCAAAATGATTAGGAGGCTGGAGCATATGACCTACGAGGAGAGGCTGAAGGATTTGGGTCTATTTAGTCTGCAGAAGAGAAGAGTGAAGGGGAATTTGATAGCAGCCTTCAACTTCCTGAAGGAAGGTTCCAAAGAGGATGGAGAAAGGCTGTTCACAGCAGTGATGGATGGCAGAACAAGGAACAATGGTCTCAAGTTGTGGTGGGAGAGGTCCAGGTTGGATATTAGGAAAAACTATTTCACTAGGAGAATGGTGAAGCACTGAAATGGGTTACCTAGGGAAGTAGTGGAGTCTCCATCCCTAAAGGTGTTTAAGTCCCAGCTTGACAAAGCCCTGGCTGGGTTGATTTAATTGGGATTGGTCCTGCCTTGGGCAGGGGGCTGGACTTGATGGCCTTCTAAGGTCTCTTCCAGCTCTATGATTCTATGATTCTATTCCACAGAACTAATAGGCAATGCCAGTAAAATGCTATGCAAAATATTGATACATTTCAATGCCACAATGCCAAAAATGTTCATTTGCTTTCACAGAAAGAAAATACAGAACCAGCATAATTCTTTATATAAACATAAGGGAAATGCATTATGCCATACCAAGATACTGCACTTAGTACCTATATATAGCTTTTGCTTTTGTTATGGCCATAGCTTACACAGCAAAAGTCTAATATTTGCTCCATCTGGATTAGTTTTGACTTTTCTGAATAATTTCAGTGGGGCTGGTGAAAGGACCCTCAGACCCCCTCTGAGTCTGCCATGGTTGGTAGGGGGCATTTAAAAGGCAAAGAATATTCCCTAATATCAGCCCTTTTAAGGGTTCATTCTTCCTTCTAAAAATAATCTCAAATAATCTGTGCAACATTTTAAATTACTAATCAGAACTACTTAGAAATCTCACTTAAACAAGCCTGATTCTGACATCTCTGGCAAAGTGTAACGCAGTCATAATTCCATTGCAGGTATTGGCTTAATCCCAACACAATTTATTTAATAATCAGGACCTGTATGTTTTCAAAGATGCTAATTGAGTTTCTTAATTGATGGAAACTTCACACCATTTGGCCAGTGAATCTCTTCTTGTCATTTGGAGGGTGATTATAAATTATCTGGCAAAGTGCATGTTCTTCGCAAAGTTATTTAAATTGCTGGGTAATATCAATTTATTGGTTTTACATATTAGAGTCCATATTTGTCTATAAAAAGCCATCATTTGGGTTTTTTCTCTTTTCTGAGTATCTAATGAGAAAGGAGGAAGGAACCTATTAAGGAACTTAATTTGCAATTGAAGGAAAATGATCGAATCTTCCTTTGCCTTGCTATTTTCCCCCAGACTTTCACCTACAGCTATGAACAACAGCAGCAGAGGTAATGTTAGCTCATTGGGAACCTAAGCAGAAATATTTTGTGCTCCCCTCCCATAATACCTTTAAAAAAGCAAATAGGGGATCCCCGGAGAAGCCTGAGGCCTTGAATTATTTCTTAGTCTGCTTATGTCTAGCACTGCCTCAGAGTATGAGAATGAAGCATAGAGACTGAACAGTATAGTGAAGAATCTTTGCTGTTGACAGGTCTGTCAACATTTCTTAATAAAAAGAGGAAATCATTTTATCATAACAAAAAAGTGCCTTTAATGAAGCTATCTACATAGGAAACTCATTTCTTACCCTTTAGTGAGCAATTTGTTGCAAAGACTTCATTCTCCTACCTTTTAATTGACACATTTTCCTACCCAGGATCTTCTCTTTCTTTGAACGTATCCTGCCAGGCACAACTTAAATATAAAACAAAATTAATTTGGTTGAATCTCTAATTTGATTCTGTTGATAAAATAATCCTGTCAGTGATCCAAACCATTCTGTCAACAAAACACCTTTGGTTACTTTCAGATCTTTTCTGCAGACATAATTTACAGATGAAAATATTTCTTTGGGAATTAATCGACATTTTGAAAATGGGTGCTGTTAGAGCCTTATTGTTAAGAGGTGCACCATGCGTTTAGGAGCACTGCCCACTCTAATTAAACTCAACACAAGCAGAGGGGGGTCTTCATCTTGCGGGATCGGGCCTGAAAAATCTCCCATTGCATGGCAATCCAAAGTTTCTAGACATCTCAGAAATAGCCTTTCTTTCATACTCCATTGCACAGTTGAGTCTTTATTACAACATATTCTTGAAAATAAAATATTTAGTCATTCCTCTTAATGACAATTGGTTATATTTATATCACATCAGATGTGTACTAGCTTGCTAACAAATAAGCATCAAGACAAGAGCGCAGATTTACGAAGGTATTTAGGTGCCTGAATATTGTCACATAGTGAGATTTTCAAAAATATTTAAGTTAGATGCCTAAATCCCACAGACCTTCATGGGATTTCAGTGTCTAGCTCACATAGACCTATTTGTAAGCCCCATAAGGCATCGCATTTTGAGGCACCCGAATATCTTTGTAAATGCAATGTAATGTGTAAATGTATATAAAAGGAAGATATGTGATGTGTAACATTTGGTATGCTGTATTTCCACCCACTATACTTGAGACTGATCAACTCTGCTTAGCTTTGGTGTATATCAAATAAAGGAAACTGAGGGACAAGAATGGAGTTATAAATTCTAAGGGAACCGAGATAAAAAGTCTTGGGAGATACCCAGAACTGTGGTCCCATTATTTGTATCCACTCATCTGGAACAGGTAACATATGCACATCTTAGGGTGCATCTACACTGCACCGCTATTTCGAGATAATTAGCGTTATTTCAAAATAACAGTGCAAGTGTCTACACAGCCATTCCATTATTTTGAAATAATTTTGAAATAACAGATGGCTTATTCCAAAATCTGTAAACCTCATTCTACAAGGAATAATGCCTATTCTGAAATAGCTATTTTGAAATAAGGTGTGTGTAGATGCTCCATTGCTGCTATTTCAAAATAGCCCCTCACCAGGGCCATTCGAAGTTATTCCTTCCCAGTGCCTCCCAGGGCTTTCAATCGAGAAGCACGTCTACATGAAAGAAGCCTGCCTAGGATTAATTTTGAGGCTTCCCTGCAATGTAGACATGCTATTTTGAAATAAGATATTTTGGAATAACTATTCCGGAACAGCTTATTTTGAAATTAGTGTGCAGTATAGATGTAACCTTAGTGTGAGGGCTGCAACTTAGCATTAAGGGACATGACACTGAAAGAGTTTAAGGGTTTAAATACAAGGAAGTTAGTAATGTGCTAAACTAGTGGGCTAAATCTAAAGCTATACTCTATAGACTCCCCAGAGAACTATTGTGAGGTGACTGTGGCCAGATGAATAAGGCACTCCAGAGAGATTTTCCAAAAATGCTCGGCAGAGCACAGCAAAGGTCTGTTGAATGCCAGTGCAATATTCCAAAAAAAACCCCAGAACACACTGGCAACCATGAAAAAAAATATTGTCTAGGTGGTTGATTTTTTATTTTATCCTAAGGCAAAGAGAGCCCAAATTAAAGCAGCAGTTTTCAAGGATTATTTCTGGTGGCTAAAACTTTACAAATAAAATGTGCCATGTTGAAGGATGAATGCTAAAAGCATAAAGAGCAAATCAAAGTTGTAGGGAAGGAAACAAATTAAATGGAAAAAATCCTGAAAGGTCAGGGGAAAAAACTATGTCTGTTACATATTTACATAAATCCAGAATAGAAAGCAGCCATCCTTCAAGGGCAGTATTTAGGCAATGTGTACTAAGAATTAAGTGGGGGGGGGGGGGAAACATAATGAGGAAAAAACATAAAGAGGCACCTCTGAGGAAAAGACAACTAAAAAAGTGTTATTCTGGAAAATAAAATAGATGAGTTATGGTACCAAAATTTAGTACCTGTAGCTAGCAGAAATTTAAAAAAAGAAAAGGAGTATTAATAGCACATTAGTAAAATGCAGTTATTATTAAAGCCTATGCCAAAAAGGAATTATCTTTGTCAATAATGCACTTATTCAAAGCTTAAAAATACAAATAAAAATTGCAATTTAAAAATTAAGCAACTTAAATTTTTAAGTTCACAACTTGCAATTTACAAAAATCTGTTCACAACTTGCAATTTACAAAAGGAGTGTAAAACCATGTTAGGGGAAAAGAAAGTTTGAAAGCTCAACTGGCAAAGCTAAGCCACACAACTTTAAAATATTTATTTTGTCTCTCACAATACGGTAAGGAAACACATTATTTCATAAAACTACCCATTTTTTTTAAAAGAAAGTAAAATACATGTGTAAAATAAGTAAGCTTTTAAAAAACTTACTAAAAATTCATCCATGTCTTTCATTCTAGGTTTCAAAACTGACACAAATACTCTTTAAGGGTATGTCTACACAACAGGACAAGGTCGAATTAAGATACGCAACTTCAGCTATGTTAATTGCATAGCTGAAGTTGAAGTAGCTTAACTTGGCTTTTGACACGGTCTACACCCTTCCTTCGAACACTCTTCCTTTGACTTCCATTACTCCTTGAGAAAGCAGGGTTACCAGCTTCGACTGGAGTGCCCCTCTCGCTTTGAATGAGCTGTCTTAACTAGACTGCTAATTCGAACCCTGGAAGATCTAAAGTGGCAGTTTCAATCTTCCTCTGTAGTGTAGACATACCCTAAGTGACAGCCAACATCTTCTGGCAGTCTTAACCTGTTTGTTAACTCTTTATATTTAAATCCATTTAGAAGTTTAACATTTAAAAAAATAAATTATAAATTCTAAACACAAATTAATAGATAAAAATAAGGGCAGCCAAAACCAAAGCATGTTTTTGGTTGAGTGGTTGAGACATTGAATCCTTGTTCAATAGTGCATCTTAAAAAGCTGAAAAATATATCTAATTAAATTAATAATTTATAATGAAGATCAAGTAAAAATTAAATTATAAACAAGTGTACTATTCTATGAAACATCAAGTATATACAATAAAAAATAAACAAAATAAGCTATTTGCTTAAAATCCTATGAAAGCTCAAAAAATCCAAGCCACAATTATATATAGATTTGTGTGCCTTGGTGCTTTTGAATATCTTTCTAAGCACCTATCTTCATGTGTGCATGCACGCACACACAAACACACATACAAAATCTTTTTTTCAAATACCTGTGTATTTTAAAAGCAAAATCCAACCTGACACACAAAAACATAAGTAAATATAGTGCCATCCAAATTCAGAGTTCTTGGGGAACTCAGTGGAACAGGTCCGGGGGAAACCCCCAAATAATGTAATATAGTATCTTTGCCAGATATGTTACAGGGGAAAATAAAATCTTAGAAGTTCTTTTGATTATTTTAAAGATGTGAGCCTTTCAGCATTTCCTAAGTAATGTGAACAAGACGTGCACCTAAGTCACTGAACTGTTTTTGAAAAATCCCATCCATTTGGTACCATTTTTCATGTTCCCATCAAGTAAGGCTGCCATAGTACTGAATACTTTAGTTAAAATCTCCAAAGGGGGGAAAAATAGCTAATGGTCCATATCTGCAGCTGGAGTAAATTAAAATAGCTCTAATGCAGTCAATGGAGTAACGCCAATTTATTCTAGCACTAAGGAGCTGATTCAATATACCCTCCAGAATGGTCTGCAATTGCTGTCCCATATATCATAATGTATCTTGTGTTCTCTACGATTTATGAACAAACAAAGGACTTATATCATTGCAAAGGGAAGGATACCTCGCTTTCGCTAGTATAAAAGTGTGGCTTATGTGATGTATCATGAGATACTAGCCTTAAACCTGTCAGTGAATATTGCCTGTTAAACATTTCAGATCAGTGTTATTCTGAAGGGGATGTTCCATATTTTATGCTAGTTTCATAAGATTTAATTTTCCGTTCATGTTAAGTTCACTTTTTTTTTCAAAAAGGTTCTAGCACACCCCCGAGGAAAAGTCCTACAGGAGGACATGTAGGCATCCTTCCCTTCCCCAATGCCTCCCAAGGTATAGGGCACCTAATGGCAGTGGTAGCAAACTCGGGTCTAGAGAAGTGATTGTTCCCCTTTATTTGGCACTGGTAAGGTGACAACTGGAGTATCATGTCCAATTCTGGGCCCCCCATCACAGAAAGGATGTGGATGCATTGGAGAAATTCCAGTGGAGGCCAACAAAAAAGATTAGGGGGCCGGAGCACATGACTTACGAGGAGAGGCTGAGGGGATTTGGGCTTGTTAGTCTAGAGAAGAGAAGAGTGAGGGAGGATTTGATAGCAGCATTCAACTATCTGAAGGGAGTTCCAAAGAGGAAGGACAGAGTCTGTTTTCAGTGGTGATAGATCACAGAACGAGGAGCAACGGTCTCAAGTTACAGCGGTGAAAGTCTAGGTTGAATATTAGGAAAAACTATTTCACTAGAAGGGTGGTGAAGCACTGGAATGGGTTAAGTAGGGAGGTGGTGGATTTTTATGTCCCAGCTTGACAAGTCCTACCTGGGATGATTTAGTTAGGGGGGTTGGTCCTTTTTAACTAGCTTTCGAAATCTGTCTCTAATTCCTCTAACTGGCAGCAGTAGCAAACTCATATTGACTGTGAATCAGGCACAAAAGAGGATACTTAACACACTAAAGAGCAACTTACAATTTCTCATCTTTCATTTCTTAGGACTATGTTAGATCTTCTATTACTGGAAGAATTCTCCATTTTAAGATGTTAAACTATAAATCAATTAACATGTCTTTCTGCAAATGGTCTCCCTCACTTACTTCCAAATTGAAATGCTCATAAAACATTTGAAGCATGCACCACCATTATAGTTTCTCTTAACTCCTTCTATATAACATTTCCTTTTAATCCCTATTTATTTTGAAGTATTCAGAAAATGAACCACTCCACTAATTTCAGACTACTCCCACAAAGCATGTTTCATATTTCCAGGATAGTTATTGATTTGCAAAAGAGGACAGATTACTGGGCATTCTAAAATGAAGCTATACTGAAACTATTCAGTTTAAAGGACATTTCCAGTAATTGCTCAGAGCTCCCACCAAAAACTCTGAAAACCTCAGGTAACTTTAAATTGTTGAGCCATCAACATTTAACTCTATTATTTACTTATTATTAGGATTTTACGCTATACTCGGTAAATTACGCACCCGACCACCCTTAATTTCAGTGAGAGCTGGGTGACTAACTCCCTCAGAATCCTTTGAAAATCCCAGCCTATAGCAATAGAATTTGACCAGGAGGCTTATAAACTCATCTGTTAACCTGCCATAACCATGTCAGTCCTGTATCCAGTCGACTGGAGTCATTCCCTGGAGTGACTGAACTGGGTCAAAAGAACACAATAGCGGTGTGGACGTTAAGTATTGTTTTCCAGAAAAAACAGCTGTTTTTCTGGAAAAACGCTGCAGTGTAGACATACCCTTAGTGACATACCTCCATGGAACAGGGAATGAGCGGCACAGCTGGAAAGTAACTAAGTAGAAATACTTCTTTACACTACTCAAGTACATTTTTTTAGTATTTGTAATTTACTCATGTAATTTATTTTTGTGATACTTTGACTTTTACTTAAGTAGTTATTTTTAGAAAATATTGTACTTTTTACTCCATTACCATTTCTGGAAGCGCTTACTCATTACTTTCATCACCCTACTGACAGTGGTGCAAACCAGCATTCTGATTTGCTAAAGCACAGCCACATGCGCAAAGCCTTTTAATAGCCCAATTGCCTTTTAATAGCCATATCAACACCTTTTCATTCAAAAACAGTATCTATGCAGGGGTGGGGAGCCCCGAGCCTTGTGGGCCAGACCCAGCATGTGGGGGAGAAGAAGCGGGGCACTGCCCCTCATTTTCCCCGCTGGCTATGGGAATGTGGTGCTGGAAACTGCTCATGAGGCTTGGGGGGGGGGGGTTGGGGGGGTTGCCTCTCACTTGTGTGGCCCCTGACTGATTTTTCTGTAGATCAGTGGCCTCTGACCCAAAAAAGGTTCCCCACGCACTGATCTAATTTTCCAGGAGGAGCATCTTCTTTGTCAACGGCTGTTGTTGTATTCTTAAGATGCTGGACAACAGTATAATTCACCCCTGGCCATACCTTAAGGATCTTTTTTAATTGAAAGATGTTACAGGAGCTACAGTACATCTTTGATGTCTTCTTTGTTTACCAAAGACAGTGGAAGTGGCAGTGTACATCAGCTCGCCGTCCAATTTAAAGAAGCACGTGGTGGTATGTAAAAATATCTTTTCTTTAGCTCCTCAAGTTAGTTCATGATGATAGCTTTATGAGGCTTGTATAATGTACTTTGTTGGATAGAATTTATTTAACTACGTATGTAACGCTTCTTAGTTGCAGTGTCTTGACAGACTGGTAACGCAGATTTTTTGGTGCTTCGTGTTTTTTTAATTATTTATGTTTCATATTTAAGTAGCTAATTACACAGTTTGGAAAACTTTTTTTCTTGACTAGAAATCTGGAACAAAAACAAGGTTAATATCATAGATTTCAAAAGCTACAGCTTTTTTGATGCCCTAAGCATCATATGTATTCCCCTCTCATTTATTGTTGCTAAATTAGCCATTAAATCTGTGAGTAGAAGTCATTAATTGAAATATTAACCTAAAATGTATTTTATTGTATTTTCTTTGCCAAGAAAACACCCCGATCAGCTGGAGAAATATACAAGGTTTATTTCTGCTGTGCAAAAGAGAAAGAGGGAGTCAGACCACACTTCTGGTTTCACAAGCAAGCAGCTCAAGATTATGCTTGTATCACAGGCCACAGTGGACAAGGCAGTGATGAAGAACATCATCGAGGTCTCCAGCCATTTAGTGTTGTCAATCTTATTCACAATCTACAGCCCAATTCTGCCATCATATCAAGACCTACTCTCCGAACAAAGATCTTTGATGCTGCCAAAAGCATGAAGAGAAATTTGATTGATGCCATGAGTGAAGTGCACTACATTGCCACCATCACAGACTTCTGGACAGCCAGGTGAGGCAGCTTTGCTGGTGTAACCGCTCACTGGATTGAGCCCAAGAGTCCAGAGAGACATTCTGCTGCTCTAGCATATGGGCATCTAAAGAGTCTCACACACCTTTGGCATTTTGGCCAGTGCCCTAAATCACATTCATTCTGAACATCAAATAAGACAACAAAACCACCAGCATATGAAGAAGGCAGTTTGGAACCAGACGAAGAAACTGATGATGATGATGATGATGATGATGTTGAAAACGAAGTTGAATTTCACAAAATTGCAGACATCTTGGACATGGAGAACGGCCTTGAGTACCACCTACCAAAACACTACTGTTGTGCCTGCCACTTGAACCTAGATATGGTACAGGCTGAAACAAATGATACCTTCAAAGCTGGCCAGGTCCACTTTTGTCAAATGCCAAGAACTGGAATAAAACTGGAAGCTCAGCTATTGGAGTAGAAATGGCAGAAGCAGAAGGCAAGCTACAGTTCATTTGGCCAAACCAGACAAGATGGAACTCTATGTTCATGGCTGTGGAGAGAATTCTGCACATACTGAATGAACAAGAAGAGACCATCAGAAATGAGTTTGCCGCACTCAACATTAACATTTAAGTACCGGTTCTTTGCTTTATACTTTACTAAAAAAAAAAAACCCTGATAATGCTGTATTTAACTTAATTAACAATGTCTATTAACTATTTTACAGGTGGAATCCAGCAGAGCTGGCCTTCTTGGCAGAATATGCCATGGTCATGGGCCCAGTGGCGAAGGCACTGAATATTGTCCAAGCAGAGACCAGCACACTAATGAGATGGTTGCTTCCTACACTATACCAGCTGGATTCAAAATTGCAGGCTCAAGATGTCCTCCGAGGTCTGTAGTCCACTGGTAGATACTCTGCAATGTAGCATTAAGAAGCATTTTGGTGAAATGTTTGAGGATCCAGACTTGATCACAGCTACCATATTGCTGTCAAAGTTTAAGTCTGTTTGGACCAAGGACGATGCTGTGATTAGAAAAGGTAAGAGACTGTGTAAAATCTGTACAGCCTGTCAGTACAGGCTCTCCTATGTAATATAGTTGCAATAGGCTGACAGAAAAAGTTTTCAATTTGACTGGATGTTTTGAGGTGAGAATGTTTTTTCTTACCTACTAGCTAATATTGATATGTTAAAAATAAAACTTGTATGTTTAATTCGTTTGTCACATGTTTAGTTCTACACTGAAATGTTATGAGGGAAGGCAGGTTTATCCTTGGACTGATTTAAAAGAGCTGACTAGATCTGATAGCTCATTAGTTAGCAGAACAATTTTTCTGTAATGTTATTGATTTAGTTTCATAACTAATCCCAGTTTTTATGCTTCAGGGGGGAGCCGAGTTAGTCTGTACAGGAAAAAACAACAAATGGTCTGGTAAAACTTTATAGACTAACAAAACATGTAGATGGTATCATGAGCTTTCGTGGGCACAGCCCTCTTCTTCAGATGACTGAAGTTTTTATATTAGTTCTCATTAATTTATTTTCCAGTTCAGGGCTTGACTACATGAAACAACACTTGAGTAGCAGAATGGCTTCTCTGATGAAGAGGACTTCTTTTCTTCAATCAAGTCCTCTTGAACAAATGAAACTGCAAGGCAACTTGATGGTTATTTACCCTGCTCTGCAGACACCATGGATCTGCTCTGGTCCTTTCCTATAATCTGGGTATGTCTACACTGCCACCCTAGTTGGAACTAGGGTGGCTAATGTAGGCATTCGAACTTGCAAATGAAGCCCGGGATTTAAATATCCCGGGCTTCATTTGCATGTTCCCAGGCGCCACCATTTTTAATTGCCCCGTAGTTCGAACTCCCTGCCCGCGACTACATGCGGCACGGACTAGGTAGTTCGAATTAAAGCTCCTAATTAAAGCTCCTCATTGTTGGAGGCGTAACGGTAGTTCGAATTAAGAGCTTTAATTCGAACTACCTAGTCCATGTCGCATGTAGCCGCGGGCAGGGAGTTCGAACTACGGGGCATTTAAAAATGGCGGCGCCTGGGAACATGCAAATGAAGCCCGGGATATTTAAATCCCGGGCTTCATTTGCAAGTTCGAATGCCTACATTAGCCACCCTAGTTCCAACTAGGATGGCAGTGTAGACATACCCTCAGGGTGGTGTCCATCAGAGCCAACACATCTCTGCCTGCCTCTGCTGCCTGTGAGAGACTCCTCAGTGTTGCTGGACTCATATCAGAGCACGGCTTGACTCTGATGATTCTGAAAATTAACTGCTTCTAAAGTTAAACAAACACTTTTTGTAATTGATCATTACAACACTAAAATGCTAAAAATGCATGCTTGTGAAAATAAATACATTTCTGTAATTTGACTCCTCTATTCTAGTTTTATAAATGAAGTCTGCAACTGCACTTAAATTCCAGATTTGAAATGTATAGTATACACACATATAATTACAATTATAAAAATATATACATATATTGTGACAGGGAAGGGTAAAAAGCCTGTGAAAAGGGGCAGCTGAGACAGGACAGCTGCAAACTAATTAAGGGCCAGGTGAGTTGAATTAGGCTGCCACAGGGCCTCTTTAAAAGCCTTCCCTAGGGCAGAAGGAAGGGGAGAGAGAGTGGAGGAGGAGCATGGAGAGGAGCAAACAACCCAGAAGTAAGGAAACTCAGAGAAGCGGAACAGTAGGAACCTCCAGCCCTGTTAAAGGCTGCAGAGGGAGGTGAGGGGCTCGAGCAGGGAGTGCTGAATGGCTCCCTATCCCCACGGGGCTAGAAGAGGGCTTGCTACTCAGCTGTGACTGGCCCAGACTAAAAACTCGGCAAGTGAAGGCCCTGCTGAGGGGAGAGAGTGGATAGAACAGGGGTCAGGGTCCCAAGAGGGGGACTGACCTGGTCACAGGTGGTGTCAGGAGTGGGATGAAATTGCTTCTGTGAGACCCTGCAGTGAACCCACCCGGGTCAGGCTAGGCTGACCATCTAAGAAGATGGAGGACATGGTGAAGGCACTTGTGCAAGCCACTGCAGCCCAGCAGGAGGCTACCAGGGTACAGGCAGCGTCCCAGCAGGAGGCAGTTTGGGTGCAGCAGGAGACCAATCAGCTGCTAATGAGCCAGGCTGTCCAGGACAGAGCTGCCCTTCAGGAAGTGATTGTGCAGCTGAAGGCTCTGACCACCCGGGTACATGGCCAAGATGGGACTCCATCCCTGAACGCCAGCCGTTATCTCCAGAAGATGACGGGAGAGGACGATGTGGAGGACTACCTCTTAGTCTTTGAGGGTATGTCTACACTGCAAAGTTAATTTGAAATAACAGCCATTATTTCAAAATAACTTTAATAGCGTCTATACATGCAAACTGCTATTTCAAATTTAATTCGAAATAGCGGAGCCCTTATTTCGAATTTGGTAAACCTCATTCTACGAGGAGTAATGCCAAATTCGAAATAGCTATTTCAAATTAAGTGCTGTGTAGACACTTAATTCAAAATAGGGGGCCTCCAGCCTTTCCCCGGGAACCCTGGTAGCCACTCTGGGCACAACCAGGAAAACTTACTCTCCTCTCCCCCAGGCCTGGACCCATTAAAGGGGTAGACCCTGGCCACAGTACCTGTGTCAGGTCCCAGCCTGCCAGCCCAGAGCCAGCAGTGCCCACCGGGGCCCCTGACCCAGTGGCCCCAAAACATGAGCCAGCAAGCCACTGGCAGCCAGCCCTCCACCGCTCCCCAGGAGCAGTCTCCCAGCTCCCAGGAGCCTGACAGGGGCTGGAGAAGGCAGGTGCCTTCTTGGTCCAGGGTGGAGATCATGGACCTTATTCAGGTTTGGGGGGGATGCCCCCAACATCCATGATCTCTGCACTAGACGGAGGAATGCGGTCGTCTATGGCAGGATAGCTGCCAGCCTGGCCACCAAAGGCCACATGCGAACCCAGGAGCAGGTTTGCATGACAATCAAGTTGGTCCGGTGAGACCCCCAACCCTGGGCCCTGAACTTCCCCTCCCCCTTTTTCCCCTTGCTTCCCGCTTCCAGCTCCCTCCTCCCGGGTTTCCCCCTCCCCTCTCCCACCCTCTCTCTTCCCCTCTCCCACCTCCTTTTCCCAGTCTCCCCAGAGGTTCATCCCTACCCTCCCCCAGATTTGTTCAATAAACCCAGTTTCTATTTTTGAACATATATGTCTTTTGTTTGACATCAGGAAGGGGGGCTAGGGAGGGGTAAGTGGAAGGACATGAGGGAGGAATGGGGCATGAGCCCCCGGTGGGAAGGACCAGGGTGGCTTTGAGGGCTCCTTGGGGTGAACGCTCTCCCGCAGGGCCTCCTGGATCCTGACAGCCCCACGATGGACCCCCTGGATGGCAGCCTGCAGCAAGTGCAGCCGGGCTGATGGCAACGACCCCACAAGATGCACCAGCGTGCCCAGGGGCAGCTCTGGCTCCATGTGGCCGAGTGCTGTGGTGTCCCGAGTGCAGGCACTCAGGGCACTCCAAGACAGGACTGCTTTGCCTCATCAAGGTAGACAAGCAAGCGGGGAACCCTGAGAACTGTCTGTCCGGGGTGGGTATAGGGTCCCTTTAAGCACGGAGCTCAGTTAGCCTCAGGCAGCAGCCCCACACACTAAGTCCTAACCTGATGCCCTGCCGGCACTGGTTCCGGCCAGCCTTAACTTCGGTTCAGGGTCCACTCAGTGTGGATGCACTATTTTGAAATAGCAAAACGCTATTTCAAAATAGGTTTTGTGTCTAGATGCGTTATTTCGAATTAGCTTAATTCAAATTAACTATTTCGAATTAAGTAAACTTGAATTAATGCTGTAGTGTAGAAATACCCTGAGAGAACCGCCCTGCCAGAGGGCTGGCGCCAAGCCCAGTGGGCTAGCATCCTGGCTCCATTCCTGTGTGGGGAGGCCCAAAAAGTCTACTTTGGTATTCCTGAGGAGATGGCGGCTGAATACCCTCACCTGAAGGCAGAGATCTTGGCCCAGACTGGAGTAACAACCGCCATCAGAGCCCAGCGATTCCATCAGTGGAAATACCAAGAGGGTAAGGCACCGAGGTCCCAGCTATTTGACCTCATCCACCTGACCTGGAAGTGGTTGCAGCCCAAGACCCACAGCCCAGGGAAGATTGTGGAGTTCATCATTCTGGATCGGTATATGCGGGGACTACCACCTGATTTGCGGATATGGGTCAGCCAGAATGACCCCTCATCTTACGATGAGATAGTTGCCCTGGTGGAAAGGCAGCAAATGGCCAAGGGTATTTCACCACCCCGCGGAGAAGAAGTCAGGTGCAGTAGGAGGCCTGGCCCTGCCCTGAGAGGCGGTGTCCCAGAGCCCCCAGACCGAGACCGAACGGGGAGGAAAGAGACAGATGAGTGGCAGGAGGCTAGGAAAGGACTTGGGGACCAGGGGAAGGAAGGGGCAGGGGTGAAGCCCAGCAGCCCCAGGAACAAGGGGATGCCCCGCATGGGGTATCGGTACTATGCATATGGGGAGGTAGGACACATAGCGGCACAATGCCCAAATATAGAGGAACCTATGCAGTGTGACCTAGGGGATTTGAAGGGCCCCTGCAGCTTGATAACCCTGGCAGGGGTCATGATGGCCCCCCATCAGTACACCTGACAGGTAAAGATGAATGGCATAGAGACCACGGCACTGGTGGACTCAGGGAGCGCTGTGACCTTAGTTTAAGGGTAACTGATAGGACAGGACCAGCTGTGCTGGGCCAAGTTCACAGGGATATTTTGTGTTCATGGGGACATTGGCTACTACCCTGTCACCCCCGTGATGTTAGAAATTCAGGGGACCAGCACCAGAGTGGCAGCCGGGGTGGTCCCAAAGCTTCCCTATCCAGTTGTGATCTGGCGGGACTTCCCCGGGTTTAGCAATCTACTCCCTAGGGAGGAAGGAGAGGTAGAAAGCCCACTCCCGGCCTTCCATGAGTTTTCACAGGACCTGTTTTCCGAGCCTGGGAAGCCACAGAAAATGAGGTGGGAAAGGAGGACCGCCAAGAGCCTGGGCACGCAAATATTGGCCCCAAAACTAAGACCAGCTCTAGTTGGACCGGAGGCGGAGCCAACCAGCAGGGGGGTGAGGCAAGGGGCAGGTGAGCTTGAAGCTGGGCCCAGCTCAGCAGGGCCCCCAGGGATGGAAGAGGCTGAGGGCCCCCCAGAGCTTGGGCAGATAGGGGCTTCACTTGAGAATTTTGGGCAGGATCAGGCCAATGATCCAACGTACCAGAATGTACGCCAAGAAGTAGCAGAAGTAAATGGGGTCCCGATAGTAGGAAGAAGCAAGGGCCCAGGGCCATATTATATACTCCGAAGGGACCTGCTCTACCGAATTGTACCAGGACAGGAACCGGTAGTGGAACAACTGTTGGTGCCTCAGAACCACCGGAGAGCGGTGCTAGACCTGGCCCACAGCCATTTGTTCGGCGGACACCTAGGAGTTGATAAAACCCTGGTTCAGATCCTGAGAAGGTTCTATTGGCCTGGAGTGTACATGGAGGTCTGGAAATATTGTGCCTCCTGTCCCGAGTGCCAATTGCATGGACCCCGGCCGCACCTGTGAGCATCCCTGGTGCCCCTGCCTATTATCGAGGTCCCCTTTAAGCGTATCGTGATGGACCTACTCAGCCCACTAGAGAAGTCAGCTCGGGGGCACCAGAGCATCTTCGTGGTCGTGGATTATGCCACACGTTATCCAGAAGCAGTGCCTCTTCAAAATACCCACTCTAAGACCATAGCAAGGGAATTGGTTCAGATCTTTTCGAGAGTAGGGATACCCAAGGAGATCTTAACCGATCAAGGCACGCCATTCGTTTATAAGTTAATGAAGAACCTGTGTGCGTTACTCCATATCTACGCCCTGAGGACGTCAGTGTATCATTCTCAGACGGATGGCCTCATTGAATGCTTCAGCCGTATCCTCAAGAACATGATCCAGAAGGTGGTGAGCCAGGATGGGAAAGACTGGGATGCCCTACTCCCATACCTCATGTTTGCGATCTCTGAGGTTCCGCAGGCGTCCACAGGATTTTCTTCTTTTGAACTATTGTACGGGCATGTGACGGGGTAGCACGGCCCCGCACTAGCACGTCGGGTGGGGGGAGCGAGCCAGCTGTGCAAGCTCAATCAGCTGTTCGGTGGCCGGCTGAACAGCTGATTGGCGGGAAGCGGCAGGCCGGTAGGGCGGCGGGTGGCAGCCGGCGCTGAACAAAGGGCCTGAAGGGCTGCACCTGGGGGAGACGGCAAAGGCCCAGAGGGGCTGACTATAAAGAGGGCGGACGGACACATGGAAGGGGAGGAAGCGGTGGGAGCAGACGTAGAGGGGGCGAGACCAGCACCCCTCTTCCTCCCTGGAGGCAAGACCGGACCGAGAGGTCTGCAGGTGACCGAGAGTGTGGAGTAACACCTTGGGTGAGCTGAAGAAGTCAGGCGGAGGAAGGCGCCCGGGAGACCAGTGGGGAAGGAAGTAGCCCAGGATGGGCCCGGGAAGCCCGAGGGCTGGCGCATTTCGGGCCGCAGCCCCGCCTGGCAGGACACGGGACAGAGTGCTCCCCATCCCAGGGTCCTGGGCTGGGGTTTGGAGAGTGGGAGGGCCCAACCCCCCCTTCCCCGTCGACTGATGGGTAACCCAGTGCAGGGAGAGGGCGCAGGGAGGCTGGGCACCACACCCTGGTGACCCAGGAGCGATTGGCCCTGGGTAAGGATCCCGATCGGGGCCCCATGGGGGCCAGAGTTAGCGCAGGGTCCGGGCC
Source organism: Pelochelys cantorii (assembly GCA_032595735.1). Lineage (NCBI taxonomy): Eukaryota > Metazoa > Chordata > Testudines > Trionychidae > Pelochelys > Pelochelys cantorii. The sequence continues at coordinate 39,273,357 of CM064337.1, forward strand.
AAAAGGGGAGCCCCAGCCGTGGTGGGGCGCTCCCGTGGCTGGGCCCCGGGACACGGCGCAACCCCTGAGGCATCCTTGACCACGCCAAAGAGGCTTGGGAGGAACAGCTGAACCAGGGGCGCAACATTATTGAACACGTCCTCCAAATGAAGAACAAGATCTCCCGGGTTACCCCTATAGTAAGGGAGCACCTGGAAAAGGCCCAAGAGGCCCAACAGAGCTAGTATAACCGCCGGGTGAGGGTCCGGAAGTTCCAGGTGGGAGATCGGGTAATGGTACTCATCCCGATGGCAGAGAGCAAGCTCTTCGCCAGGTGGAGGGACCCTATGAAGTAAGTGAGGTCCTAGGAGAAGTAAACTATAAGGTACACCGACCTAGCCGCCGGAAAGTTGAACAAATCTACCACATTAACCTGTTGAAACCCTGGCAGGACAAGGAAGTACAACCAGTTGCCCTGGGGAATGTGACACCAGAGGCAACCCCACAGGAGCAGGTGGGGATCTCCCCAGAGTTAACCCCAGACCAGTGGAGGAAAGTTCTAAATCTGCTGGACCGACATTCGGATATATTTTCGGCTCAGCCTGGCCGAACTACCAAGGTGGAACATCATATCGTCACAGACCCAGGGTATGTGTAAATGTGAGGCCCTACCAGATCCCAGAGGCAAAACAGGAGGAGATTAAAAAGGAAGTAAAGAAGATGCTGGAACTGGGCGTCATAGAAGAATCTCACAGCCAATGGTCCAGCTCCATTGTCCTGGTACCTAAGCCGGATGACAGCCTCCGATTTTGTAATGATTTTAGGAAGCTGAACGAAGTGTCCAAGTTTGATGCCTACCCCATGCCCCGTGTAGACAAACTGATTGATAGGTTGGGAAAGGCCCAATTTCTGCCCACCCTTGAGGTGACCAAAGGGTACTGGCAGATTCCCTTGGCCAGGGAAGCCAGGGAGCAGACAGCCTTTGCCACCCCCGAGGGACTCTATCAATACACCGTCCTACTGGGTAGCATGGGGCCCCTGCAACATTCCAAAGGCTGATGGATAAGCTACTATGGCCGCAGCACACAGACGCAGCAGCGTATCTGGATGATGTTGTCATACACAGCCCAGACTGGGACACGCACCTAGAGAAGGTGGAGGCTGTACTAGACACTCTGAGGAGATCTGGTCTCACCGCAAACCCTGCAAAGTGCGTGATGGAGCTAGGAGAAGCCAAATATCTGGGATATATTGTAGGAAGGGGTGTAGTGAGGCCCCAGCTAAATAAAGTAGCGGCAATACAGAACTGGCCCTGGCCTGTCCGGAAAAAGCAGGTCCGGGCATTCCTTGGGCTAGTGGGGTACTATCAGAGGTTTATCCCCCACTTTGCCTCCAGAGCGTGCCCCTTGACAGACCTAACAAAAGCCCGTGGCCCAGAAATTGTGAATTGGACCCCAGCAGCCGAAGAGGCCTGGGTTGACCTGAAGACGGCCTTGTGTAGGGACCCGGTACTTACAGCCCCCAACTTCAAGAAGGAGTTTTTCCTCCAGACAGATGCCTCTAAAGTTGGGTTGGGCGCCGTGCTGTCCCAAATGGTTGGGGAGGAAGATCACCCCATCCTATACCTAAGCTCCTAGCAAGGGAAAGAAATTATGCCATTGTGGGAAAAGAGTGCCTCGCCATGAAGTGGGCTATGGAGAGTCTGCGGTATTACTTACTTGGACGAAAATTCACCCTGGTTACAGACCATGTGCCCCTACGGTGGATGCATCGGAACAAAGACAGGAATGCCAGAATAACACGATGGTTCCTGTCCCTTCAACCGTTCCACTTTCAAGTGAAATATAAGGCTGGAACCAAGCATGGCAACTCCGATGGCCTTTCAAGGGTGCACTGCCTGCCGTCCCAAGTAGCCCAACCCCATAGTGTTGAGCAGGGGAGGGGGATATGTGACAGGGAAGGGTAAAAAGCCTGTTAAAAGGGAAAAGGGGCAGCTGAGACAGGGCAGCTGCAAACTAATTAAGGGCCAGGTGAGTTGAATTAGGCTGCCACAGGGCCTCTTTAAAAGCCTTCCCTAGGGCAGAAGGAAGGGGAGAGAGAGTGGAGGAGGAGCGTGGAGAGGAGCAAACAACCCAGAAGTAAGGAGACTCAGAGAAGCGGAACAGTAGGAACCTCCAGCCCTGTTAAAGGCTGCAGGGGGAGGTGAGGGGCCCGAGCAGGGAGTGCTGAATGGTTCCCTATCCCCACGGGGCTAGAAGAGGGCTCGCTACTCAGCTGTGACTGGCCCAGACTAAAAACTCGGCAAGTGAAGGCCCCGCTGAGGGGAGAGAGTGGACAGAACAGGAGTCAGGGTCCCAGGAGCGGGACTGACCCGGTCACAATATATATATATTTTTTTTCAAAGTAGCAGTACTTTTACTCAAGTAACTTTTTTGGGCACTTTTTCCACCACTGATGAGTGGAATAAGTTGGGAAGCAAGACAGACATATGGACAGTCCAAAACATATAATAAAGTCAGACATTTTTAGCTTAATTATATGCAGCTTCACTCTATGAATGAAACAACTCCCTTTTTCACATACGTAATATTCTTGTTTAGGGTATAGCTATACAGCCACTCAAGTGAGCCATTCTAGCCCTTTTGCTACAAAAGTAAGCTTAAGGGTTAAAGAGAGGGGTATTTTTGGTGCAGAAATTGTCATCAGTAGTTTACCTTTGAAAATTCTTTATCATCGGGGGAGGTTCTGGACAGCTGGAAATAGGTACCCATCTTTAAAAAGGAGAAGAAGGAGGATCCAAGGAACTACAGATCAGTCAGCCTCACCTCAGTCCCTTAAAAAAACATGAATCAGGTCCTCAAGGAAACCACTTTGAAACACTCAGAGAGGAAGATGACGAGGAACAGCCAACATAGATTCATGAGGGACAAGTCATACCTGACCAACCTGATTGCCTTCTATGATGAGATAACTGGATAACACAGAAGATATGGGGAGAGTGGTGGATGTGAGGTACCTTGACTTTAGCAAAGCTTTTGATATGGTTTCTCTCTTATAGTACCTTTCCACCTGATAGATCATCAGGCTCAACAAGTGGTGGTGAAAGCCTTGATGTCTAGTTGGCAGCCAGTATCAAGCGGAGTGCCCCGGGAACCCACCCTGGGGCCAGCTTTTTTCAACATTTTCATTAACAATCTAGATGATGGGTTGATGTGCGCTCTCAGCAAGTTCATGGATGACACCTAGCTAGTGAGAAAGGTAGATACTCTGGAGAGAAGGGATAGGGTCCACAATGACCTAGAGTCCTAGACAAATTGGAGGACTGAAGTAAAAGAAATCTGATGAGATTCAACAAGGACTAGTGCAGAGTCCTTCACTTGGGACAGAAAAATCCCGTGCACTACTACAGGCTGGGGACCAATTTGCTAATTGGCAGTTGTGCAGAAAGGATCTGAGGATTACAGTGGATGAGAAGCTGGATATGAGTCAACAGTGTTTGCCTTATTGCCAAGAAGGCTAATGACATATTGGGCTGCGTTAGTAAGAGCAATGCTAGCAAATCAAGGGAAGTGATTGTTTCCCTCTATTTGGCACTGGTGAGGACACATCTGGAGTGTTCAGTTTTGAGGCCTCCACTACAGAAAGGATGTGGACCAATTGGAGAGAATCCAATGGAGGGCAACAAAAATGATTAGGGGGCTGGAGCACATGGTTTATGAGGAGAGGCTGAGGGAACTGGGCTTATTTAGTTTGCAGAAGAGAATAATGAAGGGAGAGTTATAGTAGCCTTTATCCACCTAAAGGGGAGTTCTAAAGAAAATAGAGTCAGGCTATTCTCATTGGTTACAAGTGACAGAACAAGGAGCAATGGTCTCAAGTTGCAGTGGAGCAGATCTAGGATGAATATTAGGAAGAACTATTTCACTAGGAGATCGGTGTAGCACTGGAATGTGTTGCCAAGGAAGGTGGCAGTATTTCCATCTTTAGAGGTTTATAAGGTGAGATTTGACAAAGTCCAGGCTAGAATGATTGAATTGAGGTTGGTCCTGCTTTGAGCCAGGGATTGAACTAGATGGCCTCCTTAGGTCTTTTCCAACCCTAATCTTCTATGAGTCTATGATTTTATGACCCCAGCTATCAGACAAAAAGAGAAAATGATCCGGACACAATCATCAGCAAGGACTACAGAGATGGGCATTTAGTAAAAGGCAAGGTGGATTATCCTCCTTATCCATACAGCTATGGAAGGTAAGGGTATGTTCTGAGAGGCTGAGGGGCAAAGGAAGGTCTCTGGTATAGGATTCTGACCAGGCCAAAATAAACACCATGCAATATAGACAATACTTGATTTGGTTTTAGGCCTATTCAAGGTTTGTTGAGAAGTTCACTGAACTTTGGCAAAGTTCTTTACTATCATGTTACAGATATAGAACAAACAACATGAGTTTTCTCTTTTCTCTTTAAATTCTCATTTCAGGCTTAATTACAAATGTTTTCATAGAATCATAGGGGTGGAAGAGACCTCAGTAGATCACCGAGTCCTGCCCCTTGCCCAAAGCAGGACCAATTCCAACTAAATCATCCCAGCCAGGGCTTTGTCAAGCCGAGACTTAAACACCTCTAGGGATGGAGATTCCACCGCCTCCCTGGTAATCCATTCCAGTGCTTCACCATCCACCTAGTGAAATAGTTTTTCCTAATATCCAACCTAGACTACCCCCACTGTAACTTAAGACCATTGCTCCTTGTTCCGCCATCCATCACTACTGAGACCAGCCTTTCTCCATCCTCTTTGGAACCTCCCTTCAGGAAGTTGAAGGTTGCTATCAAATCCCACCTCACTCTTCTCTTCTTCAGATTAAATAAACCCAAATCCCTCAGTCTCTCCTCGTAGGTCAAGTGCTCCAGCCCCCTAATCATTTTGGTTGCCCTCCACTGGACCCTCTCCAATGCGTCCACACCCTTTCTATAGTGGGGGGCCCAGAACTGGACACAATACTCCAGATATGGCCTCACTAGTGCCAAATAAAGGGGAATAATCACTTCTCTAGATCTGCTGGCAATGCTCCTCCGAATGCACCCTAATATGCCATTAGCCTTCTTGGCTACAAGGGCACACTGTTGACTCATATCCAGCTTCTCATACACTGTAATCCCCAGGTCCTTTTCTGCTTAACTGGAATCTAGCCGGTTGGTCCCCAGGCTGTAACAATGTTTGGGATTCTTACGTCCCAAGTGCAGGACTCTGCATTTGTCCTTGTTGAACCTCATCAGATTTCTTTTGGTCCAACCTCTAATTTGTCTAGGTCACTCTAGACCCTATCCCTGCCCTCCAATTTATCTTCCTCTCCCCCTAGCTTAGCATCATCCACAAATTTGCTGAGGGTGCAATCCATCCCCTCATCCAGGTCATCAATAAAGATGTTGAATAAAACCGGCCTAGAACTGACCCTATGGGCACTCCACTTGAAACTGACCACCAACCAGACATCAAGCCATTGATCACTACTCGTTGGGCCTGACAATCTAGCCAGCTTTTTGAAAAAAACTACTTTTTTTGAAAAAAACCCTGTAGTCTAGACACACCCTCCCAATCTCCGTGAGTTTTCAAAGATAATGGCCAAAGGCCAACTCCCTTAGTACCCTTGGATGCATTAAATCCAGACCCATGGATTTGTGTATGTCTAGTTTTTCTAAATACTTCCACAGCTTTAGTTGCAAATATACTCAATTCAGAAGAGAACATTATGTTTCAAAACACAATGGGGACATTACTGTATTTTGTCTTTTGAGCTTGGCTTTTTCTATTATATAGTTATTGCTATTTAAAACTATTCCCAACTCTTGTGACTTTATTGCAGGTGTTACTTTTTTTATTGTTTTTGAAGTCTAAACTCCTAAAATCCTGTATTTATGTGAACATCTCGTTTTTTATTTTATAGTACAACAGAGCCTAAATTTGTTGGCCTTTAGTACCCTTTGCAGCATTCATTTATCTACCTAGGCTTTTTCAATAGTGTGAGAAGGAAAGGTGTGTGTTTCCCTTCCAATTTTAATCAGATTAGGAGTCTACTCTTTAAATTTTCTTTTTAATGCTTCTATGCTAAACTATGGCTATCACAACAAGCCTGATGGTATTAGTTAATATTGTTATTGTGCTCCTAGTCACTTGTTGCATGATAGCTGCAGTTATAACTGTACTGCTTCATTCAGACTAGCAGCACAATGGATTCATACTCCCACACTTTTAGATGCTTCTATCAATGTAAAGACAAAAGGTTGGAAATGTTAGGCATTCGGTATCAATTTACACAATGACTGATCAAAATTCACAAACTATGATAAAAGAAATTGATTAAGGGACAAGGGATTCCTTGCATTTCTAATTCTGTTCCAAAAATAACATGTATCTCATTGAGAGAAGCAGGTCACAGAGATGAGGGAAGTTCCAAAATTCAGAAGTTGAGATCACATCAATCTCTGCTCCTTAATCATTTGTATGTTTCATGACCTAGGCCAGTAGTGGAGAACCTAAGGCTTGAGGACTGGATGCAGCCCTTGTGAAAGCCTATGCTGGTGCTACAGTCCATCCCCCCACCATCCCACCAGAGTCCCCCAAGGCTCTGTTGTGTGAGGGGAATGTCTTTCTCTTAGTCGGGGACCACATCAGAGAGGGTTTTTTTCGGTTTGCTTCTCGCTTGTGTGTGGCCCCCGACTGATTTTCTGTGGGTCAGTGGCCCCTGAACCAAAAAAGGTTCCTCACACCTTATCTAGACACATGGACTTCATCTAAAGTGACAATGGCAATAAACACAGTGACTGAATCCAGCTAGAAAGGCAAAGAAAAGTTATTGAAAGAAAAAGTGTGGAACTATCATGCATCAGGTGGTTAAACCATCTTCATACTGGTGTAACTCCACTGAAATCGTAAGTGTCAAACTCGTGTCTCAGAGAAAGGATCAGGCCTTTGTACTGGAATGGTTTAATCAACAGCCACGTGATAAATAGGTAAATGGGTCTTGATTCTGCACTTCCCGGAGTTATTTACATCTTTTCAAGGGAGATGTGACACACTAACAAATCACAAGAGTGGGGAATTACATATATATAAAAAAATTACTCACACGCGTACACACTCTGCAAGTGCAAGGCAATGAAGAATGAAGACCACTGAAGATATATCTGCTCCACATTTAGTAAGGAAGAATCTGTCAGTGTAACAAATCTGGAAACCAATGAATAAAAAGAGCTAGAATGTATTTTAAAGAACAAGATTAACTTTCTTTTACAAGATGTCAGTTCTTTACTCGCTACAATGATGAATTATGTCCATTTGCAAGCCAGAGGTTAACTCCTTTTCCCAATCTACAGTACCAGAACTGTGCATTTTAAATATAACTTCTAATCACATAGTCATTTTGCATAACATACAAGAAGATATGTCATGCTCTATAGGTAAAAAAACCCATAGGCCAGAACCCACAGACCATAGTCTAGCTATGCTGCTAGAGTTACAGTGGGCAATAATTTTTGATGGGGGAGCCACGCCAAGATTTTGGAAAGTGATCCAGGGCAGCACTCTTCCATGATATTAATGGAGGAGATGCGGGATCTGGGATGGAGGCTGGGTGCTTGGGGTAAGAGATTGGGGTGCAGGAGGAAGACTAGAGTCTGGGAGAGAGTTTGGGTGAAGGAGACGGTTGTGACCTAGGGCAGGGGATGGGAGTGCAGAGGTTTAGGATGTAACCTAAAGTAGGAGGGGATTGTGTCATGGGGCAGGAGATTGGGGTTTCAGAGCTGGAAAGGGCACCAGATTGTGGTGCCACATCTGGAAAGGGTGCAAGAGGAGGGGCAGGAGGGTTTGGGTATGTTGATCGGGGGGCAGAGGGTGGAAGGAAGGGGATGGGGTGCCAGAGGCAGGCTCTGGCCAGGAGACTTACCAGCCAGCAGCCAAACCTGCCTGCCTTCCTGCAGAGCTAAGGCTTACAGAGCTTAAAACATTTCCCAGCCAGCCAGACTGCCTGCCTGGCCATGGTTCTTCTTGGCTGCCTGTTATTGAAACAGGCAACTCCCACTGGCCAGTTTCTGGCCAGAAACTGGCCAATAGGATTGTGCTGGGGCAGGGACAGCTCCTGAAGCTTTCCCTCCTCCCCTCCAGTTTTGAAACAAAAATGGGGTCTGGCGGCCATGTTTCTGAATGGCATGCGGGGCTGGGGGGCAAGCAGGGGAACTTGCCTGGAGCTCCTTGCTGCCTCTGCGGGCTGGATCCGGTGACCTGGCAGGCCAAATCCAGCCCATGGGCCATATTTTGCCCAGGACTGTGCTATAGGTTTAAACTGTTCTCCTTTTGGGGTGTGTGGAAGAGTGAATTAAATTTTTTACACAAGCCAATGAACTTCAAACATGTTATGATCTCTTAAGAATAAAGGAAGTTTGATACCAAATTTTCGTAACTGGTGTGAAAATCATCTCACTATATGTGAAGACTTTTCAGTACAAAAGCATACAGAAAATATTGAAGTGTCCCCCTTGCTTGTAAATGAGAGTTCGTATGATGAACAGAAGAGGTGTAATGAACATTAAAGAGTCACAGATATTCCCTCTCTCCTGGACATTTTAACATAGATGTGACTCCTTTCTGTTCCAAGAAGCCTGCAATCAATTGGTTCAAATGGGCAGTTCCTGAAAAACAAGGTGTGTTTTGCTTTCTCTGCTATCTGTAGCTCACTACTCTTTTGCTCTTCCTCCCTTTTTTGTGCATCTGTGATCTCTGACTGCAGCTGTCTTGTAATGTTTTGTGCTAATTTGCCAAATCAATTGATTAAGCTTAAAAGAGATTTGATTAAAAAAGGGGAGTGGGATAAGTAAAATTAGAAACCATTTATATTCATTGACCCACTGGTCTAGCTTACTTAGACACATGAAGGCTCCCATGCTTTCCTGTTGAATGTTGGCCAAATGAAAATTCATGAACACTGGAAAATAAAGGCTGATAACTCTGAGCTATAGTTCTGCCTAAATGTGAGTTTACATCAAAGGCATCCTTGTGCACAGTAAATGGGACACAGTTTTGATGATGACTCAGATACTATACTAGGTGTCAACAGATCATGAGACTAATCTTTGTAAATAATCTTAACTTGATAGTCTGTGATGTGGGAACTCAGTAAGAGCTGTCCTGTCTGACCACAACTCTGCCAGGACTTGCATTCTCCTTTCCCTGTAGCTCCCCAGACGAATTATTTTTTTCCCTCCTGGGGCTGTCAAGGGAAGAGGAAGAACTTCTACCTGAATAGAGCCTGGGGCTTCCCCAGTGATGTTCTGTTGTAGTTTATGTTTGTGTATGTGTGACACAGAGCCCTTGCCCCTTTCCTGTGTAAACATCTCAGGTTAGAGCTGATAAACTCACTACACCAAACTTATTTCTTGAGATAATTTATCCATAAGTGGTAACCTGTCAGGTATGTACAGAAAGCTCTTAACTTATTAACTCATAATCATTATGAGATGCATTTATGGATAATATTAAAGGAATAACGTATCTGCTAAAAGTATGCTTTATGTGCATGGAGTAAAAGTTAGTCACTGGGGGATATTATGTCTTGGTGATTCACACAGGAGGGAATTGCTACCCCTTTCCAATAAGCCAGTGATGTAATGTAAAGCTTCATTGAATAATCTTGCTCCATAACAAGATTCTCAACAGAAAATCACCAGAGATAACTGTAAGCAATTGAAACTACTTGGAAATAACAGAGGAAAATTACAACAGACAGGGGATCAGCCTGTCTACACATAAAAGCAACATGCTGCTTCAGTATAGAACAGAGTGGAAGAGGTATTCTGTATCCATTCACTGAGGAAACATCTTGTGGAGCAGGGGTGTTTTTCATGAAATTTTGAATCTTGGTTTCCATGAAACCAGCCAGCTCTGCCACTGACTGACCTTCTTTTGGGAGGGGGACCTAATTTATCAAATAAGAAAGGCAATTGTTAGTGACATCAATATACCATTTAGGTCTGTTTATTAGGCTAAGACAAAATTTTGAGATTTTTCAAATATAATCTTATGTGTCTTATATCCTTACCACCATGTATGAGCAAAGACACTGTGTGTTGCATCTGCACACAGTCAGATGGGGTTTAAAGCATAATGAAAAAAGATAAGAAACAGAACTAAGAGTTGCTGGATATGACTGCTTCAACTCCTATTGAAGGACGAGGTTAACTGATGAGTTCTGGGGGGACAATGGGGATGGGAGGATAAGGTATAAGAAATACTAAAACCCAAAGAAAAGGTGGCTTTGGCCAGTACACTGCCTGACTCACTTCCCCTCCCGTGGGGTACAAAAGAGGTGGTACTCAAGCACCTAGACTTAAGACCCTCCAAAATGGAACATGACCATAAACTGTAAGGGGTGGTACCAGGGACAAGCACTGCAGGTATAATTAAGCCTGCTAAGAAAGAGGAGGCAGGAAAAAGGGAAGAGCTCTTCTGGTGTACAGAGCTGTGAATATGTTTGCTTGTTAACCCCAATAAACATTGCATTGTCTGCACTTGGGACTCTGGTCTTCTATGTGACAAGACCAAATGAGGGTGAGGGAAAGCCCTAACATTAATCAGCATGAGCCCTAGTTTACACCTTAAGCTGGTTCTATAAAGGAACTAGCCTCTATTAAATGCATATAAATTCCATAGAAAGCAGAATTCAGGTGCCACCCCTTTCGTATAGGAATCTGGGATCCATATTTACAGAGCAAGGACCCTGTAAATATTGGCCATTCTCCCTGTCACATTTGCCACAGATCCTTAGGCACAAGAGATATAATACTAATATCTTCACAAACATTAGAAATCCTTTCAAGATCAATTCCTTTGATTCTACACCTAACTAAAGTTGCAAACCATAAGCTCTGCTCTCTCTTCAGCATCCACGCTACTCTATGTTTCCCTGAATGCCACATTTAGCTCCTCTTCCTACTACAGTGCCTCCTAGAATGGTCTCAAGAGAAAGATCTCTGTGACTAGCACAGTCTGAGACATGTTAGGATGTTACACAGTAAGACATGGTGTTCCAATAACTAACAAGTTCAGGAGTTTAAGGAAATTGTCACAAATTTTGCATACTCCAGACTAGGATTCAGCAGAGCGTTCTTCCATCAAATGTCTGCACTATGTTTAGAGCCACAGGCACACACAGGACTAAAAATCTGAGGCTTTTGGAGGAGCTTTCTCTCCTCAGCACAGCTCTGGGACAGGGAGAAAAGGGGTTCTGTACCCCTGCATTTATTTGTGAGGATATTCCCTGTTTCCCCACCCCTCACCTTGTGCACACCCTTCTTTGGAGCTAGGGTATGATCTCCATCTTGTGTAGCTGTACTCACACTAAGACTCATTGACTTCTTTTAATGTAGCCATGGCAGTCCAGGCTGCAAGATGGATGGATAGCACAGGCTACTTGCCTCAACTACCCACGAATGGGGTCCAGGCAGTTTTGTACTTGGGTTTGCTAGCCTACTCTGCTGCTTGTTGCTGTCAGTGCCTCTGCAGCTGCACTTGTGTTTGCAGAGTGCTAGATTAAGGCCAGCCAATGACTATGCAAGCTGGGAATCATACCCCTATGAGCCAAGTGCAAACGTACCCTTACAGATTTCACACAGGAGTGTCAATGCTTATTGTTAAGCCTTCACCCCAGTGAAACCGGTCTTCAGCAATTAAAATAAATCTCCATCTCATAGATACATGTGCCCCATATGTGGAACTGGGTGCCCTTCAGCGGCATACAGAAAGAGAGCCTGTCATAGTATAAAAAGAAATCAGGAAAGGGGCAGCATGAAAGTAGGGAGCATGAAAGTATCACACATGACTCATCAAACATTTTAATGACTTGCACTTCAAAATGCTGGTTTGCTTTGGCTTTATTTTAATTTTTCCTAGCTAGAACACAGCGAAAGTCACAGTTGTTGACAGCTAGTTAATCTGGCATGAGATGAAAGAAGAAAGTTGATGCCAGGGAGAAAGCACGTAATCACACACGAAGGTTAGGGTTTTCTTTCCTACTTTGCAGGGGCACTTCTTTGTAGCAGTCAGCAGGCACGTAAGGCATTATTATCCATACCGACTACTTAGCTTTACAGCCTACTTTTTATGCAGACCCTATTAATAGGTTTCAATCCTTTTTTTAAACAGCACAATTCCCCATACAGCCTGACTGACATGTATATTGTCTATCCAGTATCCTGGCTGAGACAGTGAACATGGGTAAATATCACTGTTGTGATAGCTGGTGCTAAGTAACAGGCACAGTAACAACTGTGCTGCCTCACTTAGGTAGTGATCCCTTAAAGACGTAGGCATATGCTTAATTTACACATTATGAGGAGTTCTAGAGCCACTCCTTCCAGTATGCAAAATACACAGCTACGTAAGGCACCACAAAATGTGGGGCACCAAATTGTCCCAAATTTCATGACCCCTTGGCAGCTGCATATGAAGTGTTGCCAGCTCTTGTGGCCCATCCCCTAGCTGCCTCTCTCCCTTCCCTCCCACCCGCTGTGGGGTGCATCCAGCAGGGCCCTTCCTAGGAGGGTCCAGGGCCTGAGCTGACCCCCCTGTTCTGCCCCATAGCTCCTCAAGTCCCTGACCCTGCTCTGCACTGCTTCTTTCCACCCCCACTCATCCCTTTGTCTAAGTCCCCTCCCAGAGCAACACAGCCCAGGGGACTAGTATAGGGTCTGGTGCCATCAGAAGGGGTTGGCCCCACATGCGCATTCACCAGCAATGGTTGGAAGCAGCACAATCCAGCCCCAGCCTGCTTTGCTGGATCCTAGCAACATCACTCCACTTCCTGCCCTCAGTGGGGGGAGGAGGGAGCAGTTCTACCCCTTTCCTCTGACCCTCCATCCCCGAAGCAATGTGCTGGGAGCCGGGGGAGTAGAGGAGCCTGGGGTTGGGTTGCTCCACTTCCCGCCACCACTAGTTAGCGCAGAGAGGTGCTCAGCCCCTGCTGCCTCTCTGCTATTCTCCTGCCCTTCACAGCACCTGCCCCGCCCCATGATCCCACAGCCCTGAGCACAACCCCGCTGCTGCAGGAGGGATGCAGGTCCTCAGGCTGCATGGGGGCACCAAAACTGCTAGATGATTTGTGCTGAGGAGTTCTACTGAATCAATGTGACCACACAAAAAGTTAATCATATGCAAGGACATGGACTTATACTGTGGACTCTAGGGTCACTGTTGTCACTCAAGTAAGAATCCCAATGACTTCCTTAAATAAGAACCATAAGCTTAGACTCTATGGCCCTGATTCAACAAAGCATTTTATCACATGATTAAATGCTTCATTAGCATTTAATAGAGGTGGACTTAAATATGGGCTTCAGTGCTATGCTGAATCAGGGCCTGTGGGCGGACATTCACCAGTCTCAGCATAGCAGTTTTTAAGGCTGCTGCTGAGAAGCTACAGCTGCATCCCCTGGAAACAAAGGGGATTATGTAAGCATACACATGAGAATTGAGGGGCATGGTTGTTTATGCTTACCGAGATTCTTTGGTGGTGATCTGATTCTCTTCCAAATCAAAGATAAATCTCTTCGCAACATGACTTTTAACATTCCATGCATATTTTGCAGGTTCTATACATGCACCCCACTGAATAAGTCACTCACATCTGTACTGCCACAGAACAAATGGTTGTGAGATTCACACAATGCAGCTCTCAATGCGCCACCATTAGCTGGCGGAGCCGAAAGAAATTCTGAAAGGAGGGTTGGCAGCTCAGCATCCCTTTACCAAGCGCCAAGTCTTCCCCCTGAATTTCCACAATGATTTGTGCTGGGTGCCCACGTGTCACAAAGATATTTATTGTACAGGAGCTGCAAGGCCAAATGAGTCACGAAGTAGGAAAAAAGATGTACAAACAAACAAAAATAAACATTGGGGAAGAAGACAAGAAGATGAAGCTGCTATGGGCGGTGAGAGAGTGAAAGACAAATGGGTGAAGCTTTTAAAAATGTTGGCAACTATCCCTGTTGTGAGAAACCTGCTTCAGTGCTATGACCGTGGCAGACATCACTGAAAAACCAAGCCCCTGAGGCTTCAGCAACTCTCAGCACACTTGGGGTGGAGACTGATACTGAGCCAGTTCTCTGGACAGCTGCACGTTCTCCCTAGTACAGGGCTCTGTGTGCTCTCTAAATATCTGTCACCCTTCTCACCCTCTTCCAGCCATATTTCCTAGCACACAGCGAAGATAATGGTAGATTTAGTGGAGACTGCTTTTCAGTCTCTCAGTCAGATGAGCTGCAATGGCCACCGTCCTGGAGGGAAAGAGGAATAAGGGTAAATGTCCATGTAGAAAATAGGGATGTAATTGGTTAACCGGTTAAACATAGAGTTTAACCAGTTAACCAATTAAAGGGGGATGGATGGGGGGCCGCTCCAGCCTCCGCCCACTGTGACTGAGCTGGCGTGGTCCCTTCGCTGAAGGCAAGGGCTGCTATGGACAGGGCTCCTTCTGCCTAGCCAGAGCAGCCCCTTCCTGTGGCGCACCAGAGCCTGCCATGGACAGGGACTGCTCCAGCACAGTCTGAGCAGCCCCTGCCTGTGACATGCCAGGTCCCAACATGGACAGGAGCTGCTCTGTCCGGGCTGGGGTGCCCCTGTCCATGCCGAGCCCCACAGGCTAGAGCAGCCCCCTGCCCGTGGTGGGGCGAGGAGCTGTTCCAGTCCCCACAGGTTACCCGGAACTGGAAAGCATCATCCCTAGTAGAAAGAAGATGTGCACAGAAAGCATGATTATAGTGTTGGAAGTGATTGAGTATAGTTACCAGACACTGATAAGGGTATGATTCTCCATCACATTGCACCAATTTCACACCACTGTAATTCCATTGAAATCCATGAGTTACACTGGGGAAAAAATAGTATAAGTGCAGAGAACCAAATCTTAGATGTGCTGCTATAGGATTATCTAAAAGGACTTTTTACCCTCACTAAAATCACTGTAACCAAAGAAGATGTAAATATTTGTACTCTCAGCAAAGAGCACGGAGAATGGCTCATATTAGATTTCTGTGCCACTTTATTAGAAACGGCTACTCTTTCCCCTAAATTCCTCCCTTCTTAAGGCCTCAGTCATAGAGGATCTCAGCAGTAACGAATTACATAAAGGAACAGGCCACCAGGAATGGAAGCCCTGCATTGCTATTATACCTATCTTAACTTTTAATGAAAAGAGGGGTTTTGAAGGAAACCATAAAAGAGCACTGAGCCCAATAAATCCACCCTGAGTCCATGCTTCTTATTGCTTCTTTCTTTGGGGTATGGAAGGGTGGGGGGAGGGAAGAGCAAATAGCTTAGAAATAGTTAGATCATATGTATCACCATTTTTTCCTCTCCATCTGAGTACTGATCCTGATAGGTTTTCCATGACTGAAACCTTTCTGACAGTTATATGTCAAAAGTTCCAAACAACAGAAGTTGGCTGCCCATGAGACCACTCCACTCTTAATGCAAAAAGTTTTACTTTCAAGTGTTAGGCTATTACTACTCAGCTCTTAAAAGGGATAGGATTCCCAATCCATCCACTTAAGGTTATTTAAGGCAAATTCATTACAGCAAATTCTAGAAAGTAATAATATTATGAGTGTTTTAGTTATGCTATTAATTTTGTCATTTCTTTCAATTAAATTTATTCATTTATAAAGGGAGTGGAACATACTTGAAATTGAAACTGTCCCCATTCTGAGAAGTAAGTTTTTACAATTCCTTTACACAAAATAGATTGTAAAACTCCACTACAGAGTAAAATCTGCTCATCTGAAAGATAAATGCAGCACCAGAGCAGCATGCACATGTGTGAGGTTACAGTTCTTCCATGATTCAATCTGAGTGCTGCAAATCATTTGTCTAAGATGGAAATTGCTAACGTGGTATCAGTGAGAGCCCTTAATGCTTTTAGCAACTGCAACTCTGTCATTCCTAGTCTATAGGCAAATAGGCAGTTCAGACAATTTTCAGCTATTACTAGTTCAGCTAATTGTATCCCCAATATATACTGTGTGCTCTATCTTAAAGCACAAATCTGGGAAGGCTTAAAGTCCAATTTCATAAAGAGTTGATGAAAATGAAATAAAGATTAAATGAAATGGAGATTAGAATGGAAAAATGAAAGTGCTAGGTGCAGTTTGAAAGAAAAATAAACATATAAAAGGATTGTGCTTTTACTGTGATGGGCCACATGGGGTGGATCTCAGGTCTCTCTGGATTCTCTGATTTCTTCCTTCCCTGGTATGAAAACCCAAACATTAAATACCTTTGTTTTTAAAAAATGTTTTTAGAATCGCCACTCTTGGCCCAGTACAATGCTTCCACTCACTCTCCACATTAAATTGCATGAACCCAATCTATTGTAAATGCTTTTGCATTTTAAGAAAACTATGGTTATTTTTATGTATTTTTTTTTCTAAATGATGCTTACAGCAGTTTGTCCAGGTTTCCAGGAGACTGTATGAATACAAATATCCATAAATATTGAATATTTATTTAATAAGGATAAAGTACATCATTAAATGTACATGCATAGAAAAATAAATGGTAGGATAAACAGATGATGGATGAGTAACTAAATGAAAACAGCATATTACCATCATAGATAAACAAAAGAAATGGTGAACATTGATTGATTTTAATGGCTGGGTCATTTTGTTTTCATACAGACACTAGAAGATTGACCTGACATAGCTCAGGTCTTTCAGGGCAGGGAGCTGAAGATGTGGAGGTATAGGAGTCAGAGCAGGGTCTTGCGGATATGGGGCGGGGGATCAGGACAGGAGGCTTGGGGGTGTGGAGAGTGCAGGCTTCAGGGTTGGGGGTGAGAAGGGGCTCAGGGCAGGGAGTGGGGGATGCAGGGGTCAGAGCAGGGGTGGGGGACTCAGGGCAGGGAGTGGAGGTCATGGCAGGGGGTTGAGATGTGTGGGAGAGGATCAGAGCAGGGGTGGGATTGGCCGGCAATTGCTTTAAGTTATGATAAGAGGAAGCTGCATACAGTCCTAGCTCTTACTGTGTAGAAGGAGTTCTTGAACAAATAGACTCACAGGTGAACAGACACACACACAGACAGGGCAGGGAGGTAGGGCGCAGGAGGAGGTCAAAGTGCGGGCTCCAGTTGGGCGGCATTTATCTCATGTCGTTCCAAGTCCTGGTCAGTAGTGCAACAGGGCTAAGGCTGGCTCCCTACCTGTCCTAGCCACCTATGTGAAAGGGGCTAGCATATCTCTACAGCTCTGAGATGGAGTGGCCAGGTGGCCACACACTGCCCCTAGAGCTCCCATTGAATGTAGCTCCTGGCCAATGGGAGCTGATGAGTCATCACTCTGGCTACTTCTACCCTAGGAGTTTTCTCTGCAAAAAATATGCTAATGAGGGACTAATTTGCATGAGTCACAATCTCATTTGCATGTTTTCTGCCAATCCATTTTTGCGCTGGATTTTTTGTGCAAAAACAAGCAGTGTGAATGTTTTCTTTTTGTGCAAAAACCCCTTTTTCTGCAAGATTGGTATACCTCCTTTTTTGGGGCACAAAACCAGCGCAAAAATGGATCGGTAGAAAATATGGAAATGAGACCGTGACACATGCAAATTAGTCCCTCATTAGCATATTTTTTGCCAAGAAAACTAGTAGTGTAGACGTAATCTCAGGGTACAGAGACCTTCTGTGAAGCTGTAAGTGACTAGTCGAGTAGTCGACTACCTGATAAGCCTAGACTTATCAGGTATCGACTACTTGCTTCCCCTCCCCAGCACTGTCCCTAGGGGAGGCAGAGGCACAGTGGTCCTAGAACCAGCATGAGCCAGGACTGCTCAGTCCCAGTTTGCATCACCCCCCAAGAGCTATCCCCCTTGTCAACAACTCAATTAGCTTATTAACCACTACTTAACATCCCTAACCCCCTGCCCACCCACTCAGAGGGTGCAGGGAGAGATGTGCCAGTCACTTTCGGGAGAAGCATGAGACCTTCCTTACACCTACTTTGCTACCAAAGTTTTAGAGGCCAATTTCTCATTTGGCATGAAGAGCCTCGAGGAGATCAAGCCCAATTTCAGGAAAACTCCCAGCAAAATGGGAGGGTTGGCAACCCTAGTGTTGCCAAACCTATCTTACAGGCATGGTCCAATCAAGTAGGCATGTTCAGAGCACACAAGATGAAGAAGGGGACCTTGCCTTTCACCCAGTGGTTTAGTGTGCTTGCTTAGGATGTGGTACACCCAGCTTTAAATACCCACTCTGCCTAATGTGGAGCAAGGGTTTGAACTCAGATGTCCCAGATCCCATGGAAATGGTTGAACCATGGTATTAAGGGATACTTTGGGGCAGGGCTTAATCCGTCTCTTCTGTTGAAGCTACTCCACTTCATGTGAAATACTCAATAGTTGCTAGGCCTGAGAGAGCAAAAATTACTCCAGAGCCCTGTGGTTAGGGCATTCATTTGGGATGTGGGAGGGGGTTCAACAGCTTCTGTGGGCTGCTGGGCAAGGTATGGGGGGGGGGTGTCTAGCTCAATGCCCCCAGAAGAGCTGAAAGAGGCAAGGCCAACTCTCAGCGCCACCCAGACTGCAGCACTAAATCCCTTAGAGCTGCATGGAGTGTGTGGTGCCACACTCCGGTAGCCATTTAAAGTGCTTGGGGTCCAGTCACTGCTGCCACAGTAGCGGCAGCTGCAGTCTGAAGCCCTAGGCCCTTTTGAATCACCAGGGTCCCAGGGCAACTGCCCTCTATGCCCTGCCCCCCACCAGCAGGCCTCGAGGTGGCACATCCAAAATCAAGTCCCTGTTCAATTTAATACAAAATTCAACAGCTTCACCAGGAGAAATTGGGAGGAAGCAACCCCCAGAACACCCTATAGTCCAGTGATTAGGTTGCTCTTCAAGGAGTTCAAATTGCTACTCCGCATCAGGCAGAACAGAGAATTTGAACCCAGTTCTTACACACAGTGGAGCCTTCCTCCTCCCCTTAAGAAACAGCTTAGGCACCTAATGCCAAGAGCAGGCTCATACCCATGAATCCTGTGCAGAGGGAAACACCTCTTTCCAGACTAAACTAAGTCACTTGGAGGAGTGGGGCTTGGGCCATACTCCTCCCCTTGGCCTTTCCTACTGATTAGTTTAGGTTGCTCCCCACTCTATCCGCTGACTTTTGTGAAACTCTTTTTCAGTCACCTAACTCTCCCTATAAACTCTGTGTGAAAATGTTTCTCACCTTTGAATGAAAGAGTAATAATGTAAGTTTGTAGTGTAAACCTGGCCTTACACTGAGTGTTGCAATGCCTAATGGTTAGGGCCCCTGCCACCTACTACAATCCTTGGGCCTGAGTTAAGCACCTAGGTTCCCTATACACAATCGATAGGGAAAGTGGGATAAAAAGAGGCTTGCACCAAAACAGCCTACCAACATCTCATTCATAGAGCAAACTGCACCAGTGCCAATAATTTTTTGTAAACATGTGTGTGATTAGCCTTCCCTATGCTTTATGCAAATATCCTTATGAATATGAATATACATAGCTGGAAAATGTTTTATGAAAAATAGTTCTTTTAAGGTATAATTGGAAAACTTGTAATCTACTGAATGTGTATAGTCTATCTGTATGCATGTACCATTTCTTTATTTGAATTTAGGAATGTTGAGTGTAGATTTATTATCAGTGTATTCATGTTGGGGAAAGCCTATTACCAGCCCGTCAAGAACAATAATGAAGAAGCCAGACACAGAGCTAATAGCCCATTGGCAAGAGACAATTGGACAGGTGAGAACTGTCTTCCTGCAGATGTGCAATGATGCTAATGACTCATATAGACTTGTGACATGTCACCTGAAGCTGGAATCCATTTTGAATTTTATATTTTTCCACAGAGATGTAGGGGAATCAAACAAATGCTTCCCTCCCTAGGGGAATTCTACATAAGGCAAGGGAAGTAAACAATTATGGGCTTCAGCTGGCTTTACAGACTGCCTCCCCAAGAGGATACATGAAAATACCTGGGCTATGTCTACACTCACAGCTTCTTGCGCAAGTGTGACCGTTCTTGCGCAA
Source organism: Pelochelys cantorii (assembly GCA_032595735.1). NCBI lineage: Eukaryota > Metazoa > Chordata > Testudines > Trionychidae > Pelochelys > Pelochelys cantorii. The sequence goes on from CM064337.1 coordinate 39,293,430, forward strand.
GAATCTGCAGAGCGTCCACACTGCCAGCCCTCTCTTGCACAACGAAATTTACAGTATGGCGTGGTAAGAGAGGGCTCCTTGCGCAAGAGCTACGCTCTTTTTTAACAGGTGTAAGCCCTCTTGGGCAGGAGCTCTTGCGCAAGAGGGCAGCGTGGACGCTCGGCAGGGATTTCTTGCACAAGAAAGCCCTATGGCTAAAATGGCCATCAGAGCTTTCTTGCTCAAGAGAGCATCCACACTGCCATGGGCGCTCTTGCACAAAAGCACAGCTCGCACCTGGCAGTGTGGACGTTTTCTTGCGCGAGACTTCTTGCACAAGAACACTTGCGCAAGATGTTCTTGCGCAAGAAGCCGCCAGTGTAGACAAAGCCCTGGAAACAAAAGGACTGTAACAAAAGGAGGGAGGAGAACTGCTGGACCCAGGTAGAAGGGACACCTCTGGCCTAAGGACCTTACCTGAAATAACACATATGAGAAATTATGATTTGTAACAAGTTCTGTTGGTATACTAAGCTTAGTTTGCATGTTTTATTTAATTTTGTTTCGTAGCCTACATCGTTCTGTCTGCTATTGCTTATGGCCACTTAAATCCTACCTTTTATACTTAATAAAATCACTTTTATTTATTAATAAACCCACTATATATAATTGTTACCTGGGGGAGGCAAACAGCTGTGCATATCTCTATTTATTTTATGAGCTTGCTCTGTATAAACTTTATACATAGTAAGGGTGTGTCTACACTGCAGGGCTTAACTCGAAATAAGCTGTGCAAATTGAGCAACGTCAATTGCGAAGCTTATTGTGAAATAGCTTATTTCAAAATTGGGAGCGTCAAACAGCATTTATTTCGAAATAGAGACTCTTCCCCTGACTTCCCTTACTCTTCCTACAATGAGGGTTACAGGAGTCAGAGTAAGAAGTCCTCCAGCTTGACAGTATTTCGACCTTATTTAGAAATAACTGCCTGCTGTGTAGACATACCCTAAGACAGATTTATTTGGGGTCCTGATGCTGTCACAAGTCCCCTTGACAGTACCTAGGTGCTGTCACAAGTCCCCTTGACTGAGCCTTCCCACAGCTAATCTTATCTCAGTGTTTGTATTACTCTGCTGTGGGCTTTGATCAGTGCTTGAGGAGACTGCAAGTTCTGGCTCAGCAGGACAGGGGTTGATAGAGCACCCCAAAGGGTAGGTAGTTGGGCTCGATGGTATTTCACCAGATCAAGTGACAGTCTCAAGGGGACCTATGTGACTGAACTTATCACGATCTGTGTAGCACATTTTCACTTTTGCACCAATGGAACTGCACCGGTGGTTAAAATGGTAATGCAGAGAAGCCATTGTAATAAGTTTTAGGGCTGCTTCAAACTGCTAATGACCTCAATCTGGAGACTTCTGGAGAACTAAGTCCCCCTTGTTTTGAAATGAAAACATTTAAAAATCATTCGAGATGTCAGAATAATAGTTTAGAACCATTTTAAACCCCTGTCCCCAAGCCTGCCAAGTCGGCCTCACAGATGGATGGAAGAAACTCACTCTCACTATCACTTTTTTTAACTCTCCTTTGCTTCCTCACCCTGTTCTCACAAGCTGCAAGTGAGTCAAGATTAATAGGCAAGCCATATTTAAAGAATTAGCAGACCCCATAGTTATGTGATATGTCCCTATAAATGAATGCACTGACCTTAAATATGACCAGATGCTTTATGCAGATCTCTGGAGCCTCTAGAGCAGCAAGTTTTGTTCTTCTAAATCATGAGTAAAGTGCACAAATAGCACTCTGCCAAATCACAGCAATGTACAGTTGTTTATCTATCCATGCAAAACTGCATAACATATGGGACCTGGCCTGCAACAGACTGAATCACTGACTAAGCCACTTGTCCAAGTGTAATATGACCAGAAAACAGAAGAGTGCAGATGGGAAGACAGAAGTAGTTTACTTTTACAGAAGTGGGACTTGGGTTATATTTTGTAATTTCTGCTGACAATTGTTAAATGGTGTCATGTTTCTGAAAGAAGGCCCCAGCCAACTCAGGGGCACCCCAGCGGCTCAGAGAACTGCCAGTCAAGTGACCCTAGTTCAAGAAGGAGTAAATGTTCCCGATTCTCACGCCTTTGGAGGCGTCACAGCACTGACACACCGGCTCTCGGGGCTTGAATGCTGACTGCACTGTACTCTAGTTTGTCTCATTGTCAGGGACTCTGGAGGGAGTCATTCATCTGCCCTGCCAGCCAGAGGCATCTGAGCTGCAATCTCACCCAACTGTGACTAGAAGTTGGGGAAATGAAAACATGTACAAAATTGGAATATAAAATATGTAAAGACATAAACAACTGTGGTAGCTACTTTTCTGTCCTACTGATTACAAAGTAGCTTGGTTGGTGCCTATTGCATGGCTTATTTGTTATTCTGTGCTTGTGCAATATGTAGCAATGGGGTTCTCATTTTAGTCGAGGCTTCTAAGTGCTATCATAATACCAATTAAGCGTGAGAAAAATGGCATTATCCCTATCATTGAGTAAAGTCACCTAACCCCAGCTTTTGGAGACCTCTCCTATTGAGGTAATATGAAGGATATCCCAATAGTTCATCCTTAAATCTTTATGACAGAAGACATAATGGCTATTTATATTTGAGGTCTGAAAACACAATAATGAGGCCCATCAGGTATTGCTACATTTGTTTTCCAGCTGGTTAAGCTGAGCCAGGTTATATGACTTTCTCAAATTTTCTCAGTCACTGAAAGACATGGAAATGGAACCCAGGCTCCAATCTCTTCCCCAAGCACCAGACAACATTGTTTCAAACTTATACCAATGTGATGTCCAAACTTGAAAAAATATATAATATATGTTGTGATGAGTGCCCCGCACTGGGGGAAGTACCACTGACCTGCCCAACCAGTATTTCTTGTAAGCTGAACACTTGGGAGGCCACCAAGGAGAGATTCAAATGCTGCCAAGCTTATTAGCAGAATGAACAATGCCCACAGCCAGCAGCATGTGTGCACATGCTGTATGTGCACATCCGTATGTGCCTTTGTGCACGTAACAACATTTATTCTGTACATGGATGGAAAAAATTAGAGGGAACGTTGCCCTAAACCCACCAGCCTAGGTTCTCACTCACCTTGCAATGGTGTGACAAGCTGCCAACACACCCAATCTGTACTGAGTGTACAGAAAACACTTTTCCTATTTAGAATTCCTATTTAAAATTAAACTGCATTCTTGGAAAATAAACATGATTATCTGCCAATGAAGATTTAGAAAGTTATGTCCTTTGCTTACTGTTTCATCAAAGAGAGTAAGAAATATTTCAGCTGATACACATTGTTCCTTATTGTATTTAATTTGTGTGTTCACTAATGAATTGAAATGATATAATGAACAAACAAAAGAAGGTGAATTAAATTACTACATTTCTAGGCTTAACTCATAAATCAAATAGCATCATGTAAGCAGAAAATGTATTTTAAAAGAATTAAATTACACAGAACTGTTTTTACATCTTCACCTTAATTAAATGACTATAAGTTTACATGGGGAATATATATATATCTTTCTGATGAGGATAATGTTGCATCGTATCATAGGATATGCAGCCACATCAGTTGCAGTTTAAATTTATTGTAAAAGGAAATAGAGCCAACCAATATAAATCTGAAGAGCAGAATTATGCATAAGCATACTAGGGCTTACATGAGTACAGAAAACATATGCACAGGAAGTCTGCCTGAATGACACATTCTCTGAATATTGAAGGTATTGCCCAGTGAAGAGATGGTTGGACCAAGGAACCAGATTTTTGAGAAGATACTTTTCAGAGTCCATAGCCAGAAGCAAAAAGAAATTATAACAATAAACCTGACCACTGCTGTTCCACTGAATGATTAAGATGCTAAAGGAGCACTCAAGGATGTTAAGGGCATTATAGAGAAACTAAATGAATTCTTTGCATTTGTCTTCATGGCTGAGGATGTGAAGGAGATTCCAAAACTGAGCCATTCTTTTTAGGTAACAAATGTAAAGAACTGTCCTATATTGAGGTGTCATTAGAGAAGGTGTTGGAACAAACTGATAAACTAAACAGTAACAAATCACCAGGACGAAATAGCATTTACCAAAGATCTGTGAAATTATGAAACTACTAAATATTGTTTGTAATCTATCCTTTAAATCATCTTCTGTACCAAATCACTGGAGGACAGCTAATGTGATGCAAATTTTTAAAAAAGGGTTCTGGAGGTGATCCTGGCAATTATAGTCTGGTAAGTCAAACTTCAGTACTGCACAAATTGGTTGAAACGATAAACAACAGAACAGTCAGATACATAATTATTCTACTAGAGCTCTTTGAGGGGATCAATAAGCATGTGGACATGGGGGATCCAGTGATATAGTGTGCTTAGATTTCTAGAAAGTTTTTGACAATGTCCCTCACCAAAGGCTCTTAAATAAAGTTAGCTATCATAGAATAAGAGGGAAGGTCCTTTCATGGATTGATAGCAGGTTAAAAGATAGGAAACAAAGGGTAGGAATAAATGGTAAGTTTTCAGAATGGAGAAAGGTAACTAATGGTGTCCATCAAGAGTGTGTACTGGGACCAGTCCTATTTAGCTTATTTATAAATGATCTGGAGAAAGGGATAAACAATGAGGTGGCATAATTTGCAGATAATACTAAACTGCTCAAGATAGTTAAGAACAAAGCAGACTGTGAAGAGCTGTGAATATCTCACAAAACTAAGTGATTGGGCAACTAAATGGCAAATGAAATGTTATGTTGATAAATGTAAAGTAATGCACAGTGGAAAAAAATAATCCCAACTATACATACAATGTGATGGGAACTAATTTGGCTACAACTACCTCAAGAGAGAGATCTTAGAGTCATTATGGAGAGTTCTCTGAAAACATCCATTCAATGTGCAGCAGCACTCAAAAAAGCAAACAGAATGTTAGGAATCATTTAAAGAGGGACAGAGAATAAGACAGAGAATATTGCCTCTATATAAAACCATCATACAGCCACATCTTGAATTCTGCGTACTGATGTGGTCGCCTCATCTCAAAAAAGATATATTGGCATTGGAAAAGGGCAGTCAGCTGAATTTCTCTTTTAATAGATGGGCACTATATTTGCCCTTTCCCAGTCTTCTGGTATCTCTCCGAACTTCTATGACTTTAACTATGCTATGATTGGACCCATAGTTATTTACTAATTCTAATACATATATGTGTATGTCTAAAATGTCGCACTCCTAAAAATGATGATTTGGGGGACCTGTCAAGGTACAACTTATGCACTGTGATATTTTGAACTTGGTATATTTATGCCTTGTAGTTGTCTTTTTTGTGTATTTCCATTACATTGCTCATAGTACGGAGAGGGACCTGGTGATTATATGTCTGCCTCTAAACAGGACAGTTGTCAATGACCATCAATAAATGGATACAGTTTGCCCTAGAAGAATGGGTTTGCTGCAGCCTAGTTAAAACCAGTAACTTTCAGGCCTCTAGCTATAAAGAGAGTGAAAAATCTCCAAAAGCAAAACAAGGAGAGAATGGGTTTTGTGCAAGCCTTCACAATGCTGAGAGGCTAAGAATTTTCCTAGAGGAGCAAAGGGACAAAAGAGAACCTTTTGATGTCTGGACCAACCAAAGCTGAAAGAAGTTGGCCCACAGGAGTCAGAGAGGAGACTTTATCATCCACAAAAGCTGATCTGAAAAAGTGAAGTCCAGCAGAGGAAACCTGGCATCTTGAAAGGACACTGAACAATCCCTTCTCAAAAGAGGGATTCAACAATCATGGGTCCTTGAAGACTTAAACTGTAAATCAGAGTATCTGTGCGGCTGGACTCTGGGGAAGATATGATTTAATTACTGGGAAGTCTTGGGTTTGGGGTAGATAGGCCATTGGATCTCACTTCTGAAGTAGGTACCAGGCGGAGAATCTGTGTGCAAGGAGTGAGCCTAGTGATCACAGAAAGACAGTGCCAGGAACTTGCCCACACCCAAGGTAGCTGTAAAGCAAATGGATCCAAACACAACAGCCTAGTGAATGCCCAGTGAAGTCAGGTGGGTAGGGGAGACTCAGCCAGGACTGGGATGCCTGAAATGTCCACATTTTATATATTAAACAAGTTAACAGTGGCCACATGCAACTACTTCATAAGGTGATCAGGGATGTTACTCAGTTGTTCACTTCCAAAAGTAAAGGTCAAAAACACCAGCAACATAATTCTCTAAAGATCCAATCTACTCCAGATGCAAATGTTCAGCTATTGATTTTCACTAGCTGCAAATGTGTAGCCATGAAGTTCACTAGCCTAAAAATTTATACTCTTAAATATTTATGAATTCCTTTTCTATTCAACGGATGCTGAACCATATTACCCTCCAGCCTTACATTTCTCTTCATCTATCAGTAAATTCTGAAGGTTGAATTCTCTGTAACATGAAACAAGACTTTAATTTAAACACTAACTCTAGAAATTGTATTAACTCTTCATCTTATTTATCCTGTTAATAGCAGCCAAATACATTCAGCCATCATTTCACTTTGCAAAATTCCACTCTTGTCTGAGACAATTCAGCATAAAAATCCATTGTCAGCATTAGCCAGAACATACAAATACCTGCCATTGCACATTTCCAACTCAGGAAGAAGGGGCCAGGGGAAAGGAAGGGTTAGCAAATGGAAAACAAATTGCTCATATGGGGAAAGATTTTTGAGAGCTAATATTCACCCTCTTTGAGCACTTACTTATGTGAGTAAACACATTGAAAACAGAGAGACTAATCATGTGAGTAAGAGCTACATAGTATGTCCCTGGCCCTCCAGAAAGCATTGCATCAAATACTCAATCTCCACAGTAATTACTGTGAATGCTGTTAACGTCCAAAGATACTTGTTGCTAGTTTGAGACCAAGCGTTTTGGTCAATAATAGTTTTAGCAAAGATAGTTAGGGCTAGGGTAACATCAGTATTGCCAGTGGCTGTTTTAAAGTTCAATCTTTCTCTCTTAACTGAAAAAGGAAATAAACACTTCATTTTAAAAACACTACTTTGCATAGGCATGTTGTTTATCCATTCCCCCCACCTCCAAAAAACATCTTTTGTCCATTCATTTTAACTATGGCACAATCCACATGTCCACCACATCATTTGAGGATTATCTGAAGGATTTGTTTTGACAGTATTTGCCATACTTCCTCCATTTCTTTCATATTATCAAATTTTGGTTGAGTTTTCCAACCTCAGAGATATCTGGTGACAAGAGTAACAAAGAAAATATGTTTTTGTTTATTTAAACCCCCAACGTGTTAGTTTTGTGATAATTGCAAAGATCTACATTTTTTTCCCACTGGAAGAATAATGTTTAGATAGATTCATATTTTTATATTCTTCCTATTTCCCAAATTAGTTTATATGAGCAGTTTATTTATCGTTGTGACAAAGGACTTGGCAGAGAATTGGCTATGTAAAGCAGAAGTTTGTGGGAAAGCAATTCATTTCTATTGTATTTACTTAAACCCAACTTAACTGTTCCTATTTGGCAAGATATTGTACCATTGATAGAAATAATTTACCTATTCAATATGTTTAATTTAACATTGAATTTTAAAATATCAATAGCAAAAATGTTTCACACTGCTCTTTGGGATAATATTTCTAAGGCTACGTCTATGCTGTGAGCCTCTTTTGGAAGAGCAAATGCAAATGGAGTGCTCATTTGCATATGTCACACTCTCATTTGCATTTCCTCTTCCTTTCCCTTTTGCACAAGAGGTTTTTGTGCAAAAAAGTGCTGTGTAGACAGCACCTTTTTGCGCAAAAATGCCCTTTTGCACAAGAGCCATTCTTCCTCATTTTTTGGAGGAAAAGCCTTTTTGAGGAAGAATGGCTCTTGTGCAAAAGGGTGTTTTTGTGCAAAAAGGCACCATCTACACAGCGCTTTTTTGAGCAAAAACCTCTTGCGCAAAAGGGAAAGGAAGAGGAAATGCAAATGAGAGTGCAACATATGCAAATGAATGCTCCATTTGCATTTGTTCTTCCACAAGAGGCTCGTAGTGTAGATGTAGCCCACGGGAACAGGCAGGCATTGCAGAGGCCTTGATATTTCATATCAGACTTAGTTTCATAGCAACACCACCCTCCTCCATCATACAAGCACACGCCAGTGACAAAAATCTGCCCCATCTCCACCACCAATTAGTTCTCCTAGAGAGCGTGTTTCCCCTCACAGGGAGGGCTCTGTAGGGGAAGTAGCATTCCTTTGTGTCATTGTTCCTACACACTCTTTTTTTTAAATATAATCTATTTCCATGGTACATCTACACCAAAGTCCCAGTCAATATAGTCTGCAGTTTGTTAACCTTTGAAGAATTATGCTATCTTCAGTAGAATTTTTATTCCATTTATTAACACTAATTCGGCATTGTAACTTGTCTGTTTGTAAGGACTTGTGAGCCCATAGGCTGTATCTACACATGGATGTGGGTGAGAGATTCCCAGCTCACAGAGACATATTCACGGTAGCTGTGACTGAGCTAGCGCACTAGAAATAGTTGTATAGCAACAGTGGTACAGGCAGTGACGAGCAACATCACAGGGTCCAGGCAGGTTTGTACTCAGACCATACCATCACTCGCTGCAGCCCATGCTATTGAGGCTACACTACTATTTTTAGTGTGCTAACAATGACAGCTGGCCAAGGGCAGAATTTTGGGTGCGTAGAGAGGCAGAAGCCATGTGCCCCAGGACGTGGCTTGCTTTTCATCCCATTCCCCAGACGCTAATGGAGCGAGAGGAAAGTGTTTCCATACCGTGCATGTTTCTCACACTGGGCTGGTGAGCTCCCTTCTCCAGGTGTGAGAGGCATGCACAGAATGCAAGTACTTTCTCCTCACTCCCTTAGTGTCCGGGGCATGGGATGAAAAGCAAGCCACGTCCTAGAGCACATGGCTGCTGCCCCCCATGCACCCGAAATTCCACTCTTGCAGCTGGCATGGACATATCTACCCCAGCTGGGGAATCACACTCCCAGATCCAAAATAGATGAGCACTTTCCACACTTTCAGTGATCACATGAAGGAAACACCACCTTGTGTACAAAGGGGAAGGACTCTGCTGGCAGTGCTTGAAGTCCCACAGAGACATATGTCCAGGCATATGGGGATGTGGCCAGGACACAAGCCACTCAGGGCACTTGTTTACAAGTGTAATGGGGAAGCATCTGTTACACCAGTGTGGCAAAGGCAGCTGGTGAACACCCTGTTCCTAGAATCCCACCAGGTATTTTAACTATTGCTTGTCTTTTCAGGCACACAGCACATTCCTGCATAGTGCTGAATGTCTTCAGTTCCCACTGACACCCATAGAGTTCAGGATGCTCAGCACCTTCCTAGATCATCATTTGGCAGTGTGCATCCCTTAGCAACTTCATTGCAGGTAAATGTGTGCACACCCATCATTGGACTCTGACTCATAGAACCTCTAGTTCAATTGAAAGAGGTTTTATTTAAAAAAAAGTGTTTTGGTCATACTCTTGTACCTAGGAAGATTTCTTACTTCTACATTTTAATTATGTGATTTGGGATATATGCACAATATTTTTCCCTATTGTATTATGGACAAAATATTTTAATCTGACTCTTGTTTTCCAATATTTTAATGAAAAACCATTTTCTGCCTGTAAATTATACAACACTGATTTGTCGATGGAAGGATGTGATAAGGTAAAAAGGGTGAGGAAAATGTGCTAAACACGAAATACTATAATGTAGGAAGGAAATTAGAAGAGTGGGGATTGGATACACAGTATGGATAATTGACAGTTCTACATAATTAGACACGCCGTATGAGAAGAAAGGGACATTATACAAAGATAATGAGGTTGCAATACTCAGGGCCCTTACTGTAGTAGAATTTCTCACCAGCTATCATATCTTCTTCTCCTTCCCCTCTTCCCCCCCCCCCCCAAAAAAAATCCCCGATGTTTAATTTTGTTAGGGTATAAATGATGAGTAGAATAATTGCTTTTCATATCATTGCCAGGGTGTTTCTGATCTAAATAGTCTTTTGGTTGTAATATAATAACTAAACAATTTATAATGAAATATCCTATTACCACTATGTGTAGATAACAGCAGATAGAAAAAGGAATTCATAACAAAAAGAACTCTGCATAATTTTGCATACACATTGGGCTATCAGTATTGGTCATTTATTTCAGGCAGATAATGTAAAGTAAAAAAGACCAATTTTCTAAGCATTTAAAAATCACTGTACTACTCCTCAATGTGAAATTAATTAGAGGACCCCTCTCAAAGACACTGGCTGGAGATGAGGAGTAGAGAGAAAAAATGTCAGAGGTTGTGGGATTCAATAAAAGCTTTTATTTACCTCCAAGATTATTGTTTTCAGCATCGTCTTTCTAATAAATATCTATTTAAACTTTAACCTAGAAATCTTAATTATATTTTAAAAATCACTTGAAGATATGTTTTAACATTGTGCAATATAATGCCAGATTGCCATTGAAAAATCAGGTAAAATCAGGACGTAAGAAGAGTTGCAAAGCGATTATGTAGCTAGAAATTATGTTTCATGATCACTATGTCAGACTAGTAGTACACAGGTAGCAGAATTGATATCCATATGATTTAGATCAGAACCTTTGTTTTATTTGTGGGCATCTGAACATATGGGCATTTGATCAACCCAGTTTATACCACTGAACATAAGATACCGATCTCAACAATCACCAAAATAGTCATTGACTGCTTCCAAATATAAACTGAAAAAACAACAAATAGTCTGGTAGCACTTTATAGACTAACAAAACATGTAGATGGTATCATGAGCTTTCATGGGCACAGCCCACTTCTTCAGGTGACCGGTGTGTTGGATGTCTAGGACCAAAATAAATAGGGGAGACTGGAGGGTGGGGGGTAGAAGAAGGGAAAATTGGGAGGGGGAGGGGAACAACAAAAGGCAGTGGGTAAAAAGTATATCAAGGGAAAGCCGAGCTGGAAAGCAATAGGAAAAACAAATAGTCTATAAGCACCTCAAGACTAGATAGTCAAAGGGGGCAGATAAGAACCATTAATAGCAAACAACAAAGAGTCAGAAAACACTTAAAGACTGATGAAACATCTAAATGGTATCATGAGATTCTTCAAAGACAAAGAACCATTGTCACCTTCATTGGCTGATAGGTAGGTAATGACCTAACCATCCAGTATCTTTGTTTAATCCAGAGGTGTGAGAATTGAACTTGGGAATGAGCTGAAGTTCCAGTCCTTCCCTGTGTATTTGGCTCCTGTAATTGTTTTGTAACAAAACAGCCACTTGAAGATCTGTTAATGCATGCCCAGGGAGAGTGTGCCCCCACAGGCTTTTGTATGTTCCCTGTACGGATATCTGATTTGTGTCCATTAATTCTTTCTCGTAGGGACTGTCCAGTTTGTCCAATATATATTGCAGTGGGACATTACTGGCATTTGATGGCATAGATTAAATTACTGGATGTGCAGCTGAATGAGCCTCTGATTTGGTGGCTTATGTGGTTGGCTCCAGTAATGAGTTCGCTTGTATAGATATGTGGGCAGAGTTATCACCATAGTTGATTGCAGGGATGGGTTCCTGGATGTATATGATGTAGCTGTGTAGCCTCGTTACTGGAAAGAATACGTTTCAGGTTGGGGGATTGTCTGTAAGCAAGAATAGGCCTTTCCCCCAAGGCCTCTGATAGTGAGGAATCATTTTCCAAGAGAGGTTGTAGATTGTGGATAATGCGTTGGAGAGGTTTGAGTTGTGGACCATAGTTGATGACAAGTGGAATTCTGTTATTTTCTCTTTTGGGTCTGTCTTGGAGTAGTTCAATTTTGGGTACTTTTTTGGCTCTGTCAATTTGTTTTTTCACTTCTCCAGGTAGGTATTTCAGTTTTAGGAAATATAAAGATCCTGTAGGTGTTTGTCTCTGTCTGTGGGATCAGAGCAAATCCGGTTGTATCTTAGGGCTTGGCTGTACACAATAGATTGAAAAATATGTCTGGGATGGGAGCTGGAGGCATGAAGGTAAGTGTAGCAGTCAGTGGGTTTCCGGTATAGGATGGTAGAAATTTTTTAATTATAAAAGTGGATTTCCCATGTGGACTGGTCAAGGCTGAGGTTGATGGTGGGATGGAAGTTGTTGAAATCCTTGTGAAATTCTTCAAGAGTCTCTTTCCCGTGGGTCCATATAATGAAAATGTCATTGATGTAGCATAAGTAAAGTAGAGGTGTTAGGGGGCAAGAGCTGAGGAAACGTTATTTAAGGTCAGCCATAAAAATGTTGCGGGTGCCATGGCTGTGCCGCTGACTTGGAGATACAAATTGTCTCTGAATAGGAAGTAGTTGTGGGTGAAGACATCTGAAGAAGTGGGCTGTGACCATGAAAGCTCATGATACTATCTACATGTTTTGTTAGTCTATAAAGTGCTACCAGACTATTTGTTGTTTTTTCAGTTTACATGTATAGACTAACTCGGCTACCCCCTAAAGCTTCCAAATATAAAGCTATATTAAAAAGCAGCTGTCATTAAGGGATTCATCCAGTGTTCCCCTGCCTTACTATCCTTCATAGATTCCTATCACATACCTGAGTTACACACTCCACCAATCCTCACTTAGTCTCCTGTTTTGGTTGAGTCATGAAAACATGTAGCGGTATGTCTACTCTTGGCTTGATATATTGTTTTCTAAGTGGAGAGTATAGATTTGAAAGTCTATAGTCTGAGTATACATTAAGAGAAATAAGGATAACCAAGGAAACTGCAGACCAGTCAGTTTAACTTCCACACCAGGCAGCAGGGTCAACAGCCTCTTTAGGTCCCAGGGCAAGGTGGAGGGAGTGGTTCCACATCCCCTGGAAGGGGCAAGGCCCCAGACAGAAGGGTCAGGGCTGAGGGCAGCCATCTCTCAGAGCCACCTGGATCGCAGTGCACATATCCACATTCAGCCTTCAGAGCTACCCAGAGAGGTTTTCCAGTGGCAATTCAAGTGTGTGGAGGGTGGAACTCCAGCCGCTGCCACTGCTAGTGCAACAGTGATGGTGGCCCAAGCCCCTGGGCCCCTTTGATTCACAGGGCCCCAGGGCAATTGCCCCCTTTGCCTGACCCTTTCGGCAGGCCTGGTTCCAGGAAAGATAGTGGTACAAATAATTAAGGAATCCATTTTCAAACATCTAGAGGACATGGTGATGAGTAACAATCAGCATGGATTTTTAAGGAACAAATCATGTCAAACCAACCTGATAACTTTCTTTGATTGGAATAACCAGCCTTGTGGATAAGGGGGAAGCGGTAGATGTGGTATGCCTAGACTCTAGTAAAACATTTTATACAGTTTCACATAACCTTCTCATAAACAAACGAGGGAAATTCAACCTAGATGGAGCCACCATGAGGTGAGCGCACAACTGGTTGGATAACCATTCCCAGAAAATGGTTATCAATGGTTCACAGTCATGCTGGAAAGGTATAACAAGTGGGCAGGCCCAACCATTGGGCAGAAGGGGACAAAGGGAGCAGTTGTTCCAGAGACCAGACACTTTAAATCACTTCTGGAGTGCCACATGCTTTGTGCAACTCTGGGTGGGGAGTATGCCACATTCTGGGTTGAGCAGAGAACTGCCCCCATCCCTGCCTCTTCTGCCCAATGCCCAGCCCCTTCTGGGGAGCTCAGATCCATGCCCTGCCCCTTGCATAGGGGTCCATGGAGGCTGTCAGCTCACCTTCATGTGGAGCGCTTCAGGGATCAGTTTTGGGACCAGTTCTATTCAATATCTTCATCAATGATTTAGATAATGTAATAGACAATACACTTATAAAGTCTGCAGATGATACCAAGCTGGGAGGGGTTGCAAGTACTTTGAAAAATAGGATTATAATTCAAAATGATCTGGACAAACTGGAGAAACGGTCTGAGGTAAATCGGATGAAATTCAATAAGGACAAATGCAAACTACTCCAGTTAGAAAGGAACAGTTTCACACATACACAATGGGCTATGATGGTTTAGGTAATAACACTGCAGAAAGGGATCTAGAGGTCATAGTGGACTGCAACCTAAATGTAGGTCATGTGTGACACTTAAAAAAAAAAGCAAACATCAGACCGGGATGTATTAACGTTAAGTGTTGTAAGCAAGATCCAAGCAGTAATTCTGCCACTCTACTCTGCACTGATTAGGCCTCAACAGGAGTACTGTGTCCACTTCTGAGTTCCACATTTCAGGAAAGATGTAGACAAACTGGAGAAGATCCGGAGAAGAGCAACAACAATGATTAAGGATGTCGTAAACAAGGCCCATGAGGGAAGATTGAAAGAACTGGGTTTGTTTAGTCTGGAAAAGGGGACATGGTAACAGCCTCAAGTACCTAAAAGGTTGTTACAAGGAGGAGGAATAGGACAAGATGATAACCTCTGATGGTAGGACAAGAAGCAATGGGCTTAAACTGCAGCAAGGGAAAGGTTGGACATTAGAAAAAAGCTTTCTTACTGTCAGGCTGGCTAACCACTGGGATAAATTGCCTAGGAAGATTGTAGAATCTTCAGCATTAGAGACCTATAAGAACAGCTTAGACAAGCACCTGTTAGGAATGGTCTAAATCGCACTTGGTCCTGCAATGAGTGCAGGGGACTGGACTTGGTTCCTTCCAGTTTTAGGATTCTGTGAAGTTATGCCAGAGTTCTGTTGGTTCTCTCACAGTGGGATGTACCAATGGAATACAATAATATTGTTTCTAAATACAATTGAAATCATTCATGTGTGTTGGTGTTATGAAATGTGTGAGATTTTATGGTGGTGTACCTAGTTGTAGGTAGCCTTGCAATTGAACAGGAGTATATTAACTATGCTGTGTAGCAAACAACAGGTGTTGCATTTTACTATGAATCAGATTGTTGTGGGTGCTGTCATATGTGAGACTTCTTGGCACTGAAGAGGAACCCAAAACAAAATCCAAGCTCAAATATTCCCATCAGTATACAAAGATCAGATCCAAATGTTGTGGCTTAGACTGCTCTCCAGTCAGCACCAAACAAACACAGGTAATGCTGATAATGGGACCTGGATCTCTTTTGGTTCACAGAGCTGCAGCTGTTCCTTCTCAGCCACCTTAGTCCTCCTTTCATTACCCTTTAAGTCTCCTATGCACTTTTTATGTTCTAAATGCCTTTCAGACAGTCTGCAAGGTATTGAGGGAAATGGTTTCCTGCTTCATTCAGCCCTTAGAGTAGATATAAGAGTCGGTCAGATTTCTAAGGTCATTTGTACAGAGCTCTGTACAGAGGCATTTCTCCTTCAAATTTCTTCCCCCATGGCCACATACATGCTCAGACTGCAACTAACTGCCTGACAACCCACTTTCTGATTGCTTCTGCTATGCATCCCTGCAAGTCAGACTCTCCCACTGTTCCGCATAATCGCTATACTTCTCTCTCTGGGTTCCCAAGATATCTGCACAAAAAAACAAATGCACTTATGTATTTCAGAATTTAGCCAAGCATCCACCCACTGTTCCAGAGAAAGTAATGAACCTCAGCTCCAGATTTACATGTCTCAAATCACAATGTTTTTCCCCCAGCAAAGGCGTGTTAATTCTCAATTTAAACTGCACATTTATTACAGCATTACTAAACCAACAAAAATTAATAGACCATTGGAGTTCAGAATCTCAACAGGAAAAGTATCTGAAATTCTCAGTGACTATTACATTATCAGTGGTAACGCTGCCATGTTTCCTCCTATTCTTCAGCTGGGTACCAGCAACCTTTCCAAGCTCCTCCTGTCTGCACCTAGTTCTGGGGCATTGCTGTACAGCATTAATGCCTGTACAGTCTCCTCTGTGGCTGCTGCCATGCAGCAGCAGACAGTTCAGTGAAATGAAGAGAAAGCATCAGGACAGATAGCAAAACCTACTCTGAACATCTGGGTGTCCCTGGGGCCCATCATGGTTGGAGATTGCACAGCCCTTCCCCTCAGTCTGAAATTAATCCTCCCAAAACCCATCTTCTCTCAGTGCACAACCACCAGAAAACTGTAAGGTGAACACGGCAAGATTTTCCAGTCTCTTTGCAACCCTCCCCCAGATTTTTCTATCTGAGGGGATAGTTTTATCTTTTGTGTATACTACTACATGTAAAATATCTGAATATACAATTAAGATTAGCATCAAATAAACTAATATCAAAACTCAATGGGAATAGAAACAGACTAAAGAACGGCCTCTTTTCTCTATAAGCTTCTTATAGCTGAGACATAACAAGAGCTTTCAGAGATGAATGATGGGCAACAGGGAGCAAAACAGGAGGAGAGCTTGTCTGCATGAGAATACAGCACTGGTATAACTCAAGGTGTGTGTTCAAACCAACGCAGATAAATTGATACAAAAATTGTGTGGACACTCTTATTTTGATTTAAAAGTGGCTAAAGCCAATTGGGAACATAGTTCATTAAATTGAAGCTTCTACTCTTTTACCAAAATCAGAGCATCCACACATTCATTTGTACCAATTTAAACTATAATGGTTTAAATTTATATCTGGGCTGTGTCTAGACTGGCGCGATCTTGCGCCAGAGCTATGCAAATGAGGCTCAGCGTGGAATATCGCCGAGCCTCATTTGCATAACTAATGAGCCGCCATTTTTGTGGAAGAGGCTCTTGCGCAAGACGGAGCTGTCTACACTGCCCCATCTTGCGCAAGAAAAACCCTCTTGCGCAAAGCCGTTATGCCTGAAAATAATCAAAATTCTTTAATTTAATTGAAATTTGTATTAACAAGATCCAAATTAGCCCTCTAACTCTAGGTTATAAAGCAGTAGAGGTGAAACCATGACTATTTACCCAGTTGAAGCGACAAACAGTTCCCAATGCTTGTCTGGCAAAAGGGTGATGTGTCAGTTGCTATGAGATATCTTCATTTATTTCAACAAATAGTACAAGGACGTACAAAATGTACAAGGGCTGGTAAAGGAGGACAGTGACTGCTGGGCCATGAGTTATAGTCATGAATGTGTCAAAACTTTCCAATGAACACAGAGGCCATCTTGTACCCTCCAGTCAATATCCAAAAATGGGGCGGGGGAGAGAGGAAGTTTCCATAAAGTGGCCTCCTGCTCATCACACTCTTTTTGTATTTTTCGATCACATGTAACTTGCAGATATAACAGCAGATATTGTAGAAAAAGGCCCAGTTTGAGGGCCACTTTTCAAACTGATTGAGGGTCATGAACTGGTCAACCACATTAACAAGAACAGATCTCACTGTTACAATTTGAGCCACTCAAGACTCCTGATGCACAGGGGAAATATCCAGGAAGGTGCCACAAGGTGGAGTAAATTAGAATCCCAACTACAAAGGTCTCGGTGAATGCAGAAGTGAGTGTTTTTCTCCTGTCATCACAACACCAAGAAATGCCAGTACTCCTATTTTTTTATGCTAGATCTACAGAAAGAGGAGACAAAGTCAACTACGTTCTACACATAAGCTGAGGAGTGAGTTTTTCCTTTTTACCTTAACTAGCTTTCTTTTCCCTTTTGTATTGTGTGGAGAAATCCCTTAGTATGACAATTTTCTATAATTCTTTTGAGAGTTGCAGGTGTTTGAATGTTAGCATGTGCATGTAAGCTTATACTAAGAAGGTACCAGTAATAGTTCCCAAATTTGTATTCTAAGCAAGCCCTGTTTTTACAATCACTGAGAATCTGCTTGGGTTTAGTAAAAAGTGCCAGCAATACTAAATTGTACTATACAAAAAAAAAGTGATAACTGCTGATTACTAATTTACTAAAAGCCACACAATCAGACTGGTGGGGAGCAAACAGGATAGTCACTCAGCATAGGAGAATTCCAGCAGGAGTTTAAATTTGCATTGAGGGCTGCGATATAAATCACTTTGTTTTTTTATTCCAAAATATAGTTCAGTTGACTATATTGCCATGAATAAGTTCCTAGAATTGTTATGTAGAACTAAACAGAAAACTCCTTATGTTCCAGGAGTTAATATTTGGAGGAATTAATTATGTATGGTATTAGCCTCATGACTTGTTACTTGTCTGGATTAATTTAATTAGTTTGATTCAATTCAGTATCACTGTAAATCCACTTTTTTCCCCTCAATTTCAATTATATCCTTGATGTCTCAACTACTATATCTGCTAATCCTTGGTTAATTAGTAAAAGTTTATAGTAGTTAGTCTTAGTGATAAGTTTGATTTTAATTTTCCTTGCAAATTTGCAACTTGGGTCAGAAACATCAAGAAGAAACAGAACTTAGCCAAAGTATAATCAATAAATCAAAATCTTTGATTCTCACATTCTCACTGTCAAGATAATCCCGGAGGAATATTTTTAACGACATTTTAGGGTTGAAAATAGGTGAGCTAGTAGCATGTGCATGTAGTAACAGCACAGTGAGCCCTTTCTTTCTTTGTTTCACTTAAAAGCCTTCTCAGTATTTTCCTCCAAAAAGTATAACTTTGCCTTCTGCAAAGTTATTTCATTGTGAACAGTGATACCAGTTTCTTTGTAGAGGTTCATAATATGAAAACTCTCCCATGTAAAGCTCCGTTTTAGTGTGCACTGCTTTTAGTCTTCTGTCCAAAACCACTTTGCCTTAGTAATCAATTATGATTTCAAAGGCCTTTGACAGGATATGCAGTACTTTTAAAATCTCTTCAGAATAAACATTTGGTACTGTTAATTCAAACTAGGGACATTAAAAGACGAGTCGACTAGTCAACTATCCGCTAAGCACTTGCTTATCGGATAGTCTTTTGACTAGTTGACCGGTCAATATCCTCCTCCCTTGCTGCCTCTATGAGATAAGCAGCTTCCTCTGGGCTCCACTGCCCCTTTGAAATGCATGGAGGTGGCAGTTTCAAAGGGGCAGCTGTCTCACAGCTGATCTGCGCGGCACTTCCCCTTAACCCAGGGTCAGCTGGGAACTCTCCAGCTGACCCCAGGCTCCTAGCAGTATGCAGCATAGCATGGAGCCCAGGGTCAACAGGGGACTCGGGGCTCCATGGCTTTGAAATGCACAAGAGCCCCTGCTGGGTACTCTTGTGCATTTCAAAGCAGGCACCCGCATGCAGCCCAGAGTCAGTGGGACTTCCTGCTGGCCGTGCTGGGGTTCTTGTACATTTCAAAGGAGGAATGCGGAAGTGCCTATCAACTAGTCAATTAACCGCATTTTAACATCCTTAATTCAAACTAATTTAAAGCATATGGTGTATTGTGGCCTTTGTAACTGTTTATTTTTTATTTTTCTAAAAAGACCTAAATAATAATATTATATTTTCCAAGTTTCTCTCCCCATTCAGAGTGAAACTGTAATATAGGATTCAATGGTAAATTATAAAAAATCTAATTGGGATTCAAATGTATTGCAGAAATTCTGTGTGTGTATAAATATACACACATACACAATTAAGAAAGCTTCAGAGGGGTAGCCGAGTTAGTCTGTAACAGGAAAAACTTAAAAAACAACAAGGCTGTGTCCACACTGGCATGATTTTGCGCAAAAGCAGTCGCTTTTGCACAAAAACATGCTGCCTGTCTACACTGGCAGGGAGTTCTTGCGCAAGAACACTGACGTTCTAATGTGTGAAATCAGTGCTTCTTGCGCAAGAACTATGATGCTCCCGCTCAGGAATAAGCCCTCTTGAGCAACTGTTCTTGTGCAAGAGGCCAGTGTAGACAGGCAACATGAATTTCTTGCACAAGAAAGCGTCTACATGGGCACAGATGCTTTTGTGCAAAAGCACATCTCTTGCGCAAAAGCACATGCCAGTGTAGACACTCTCTTGTGCAAATACTTTAACGCAAAAACTCCTGCGTTAAAAGTATTTGCGCAAAATCTTGCCAATGTAGACGTAGCCCAAATAGTCTGGTAGCACTTTAAAGACTAACAAAACATGTAGATGGTATCATGAGCTTTCATGGGCACAGCCCACTTCTTCAGATGTCCAGAATATTGGAAGTCCAGAACCAAGAATAAATAAGGGAACGAGGGAGGGAGGGGGAAGGAAAAAAATTGGATGGGAGCAGCAGGGGAAGGGGGAAGAGGACATTGGGTAGATACGTTTCAAAGGGATAGCCCAGCCAGTCTGTAACAGGAAAAGCTTAAAAAACAACAAATAGTCTGTTAGCATCTTAAAGACTAAATAGTTAAAAGAGGCTGATAAGAACCATTAGTTTGCACTAGGAAAGGAAGAGTACTAACACCAGATTCTACACAGATATCAAAAACCATTGGCACCTTCATTGTTTGGTTGGCTGATAATGTGTGAGTCATCCGATATCATGGTTTAGACCATTTGCATGAGAGTTAAACTTGAGAATGAAGTGGAGTTCCAATCCTTCTCTCTGTATTTAGCTTGTGGAATTGGTCTGAAACAAAACAGCAACCTGGAGTGTCCAGGGAGGTTAAAGTGTTCCCCAACAGGTTTTTGTGTGTTGCTTTTGCGGATACAGCAGAGTCCCGATTATCCAACCTAAACGGGACTAACAGGTGGTCAGATTACCAAAAATGTCGGATAATAGAGAGTAAAGGGAGGGAGGGATAGCTGCCAGCGCCACTTGGTCCCCATCCCTACCCGGCCCCTTCCCTCCCTGCAGCTCATGGGCACGGGAGGAAAGGGGCCAGGCAGGGATGGGGAAGAAGTGGCGCCGGCAGGATCAGCATCAGCAGCACCAGGAGAGTGATGGGGCAGCGAGCGGGGCCATTCTCCCGGCCCGCACCCGGGAGCTGCAGGGAGGGAAGGGGCCAGGCAGAGATGGGGACCAAGCAGCGCCAGCAGGAGTTTCCAACCCACAGGAGGCTGCTGGAGCCTCTTCAGCCAAGGAGGCTACATGCGGCATAGCAGCGCAGGGCGGCTGGCCTTGGGGGCCACATAGTCACGGTGCGCTCGGCTGACAATGGTCCGCGGCTATGTTGGATAAAGCAGAATGTCGGATTACCGAAAGTCGGATAATCCGGACTCTACTGTATTTGATTTGTGTCCATTAATTCTTTCTCATAGGGACTGTCCAGTTTATCCAATGTATATCGCAGTGGGGCATTGATGGCATTTGATGGCATAGATCACATTACTGGATGTGCAGTTATATGAGCCTCTGATTTGGTGGCTGATGACGGTGGTCCAGTGATGAAATCGCTTGTATAAAGCGATATATATAAAGAAATCTATACACATATCTGAGACAGAGAAAATAAGCTGTACTTCATATTTTACAAACACACACAAACACACATGCACACAGAGTTTAGCTTTAAAAATGCAGCTCACTTTTCCCAGTGTTTCTATAGAATGGGAGCCTGGATTTTTGGTATTTTGCCTTATACATCAGGCATTGTCCTTATTGCTTATTATTGTACAATATTCAAAAGTGCACTCGGCATCGTGCTGGGAGGCTTATAGGAAGCACCCAGGATCTTTTTCAAGAGAAAAGCCAATACACTGCAATTATTGAAAATACAACATGAAAAGCAGCATGTGCATTCACTCACACACACAAACATGTCCTGCAGATAGCCTTATAGTTAGATTGACACGAGTGAGGAGCTGGGCTGTGCTGATCATGATTTGATGCTCTGGGGCTCTTCAGGACTGAACCCAGAGTTCCCTGGCAAACCACCTCATCTTTATGCTTGTAAACTCCCATTTGAGTCTATGGATTTTGCAGTGTCAAGCTGCAATCATTAATCCTTAAATGGTGTTAATCTTCAGGTTTTCCACAGTTATCTTCCCATTGTTATCTTTTGTTTGTTGTCTCACCTTTGGAGGTATCTGCCTGTCTCCAATGTTGTCAATTCTGCTAATTTGTTTAGCCTGGGACACAATGGATGTTTTCTGTGTTCTCTTGTCTCCAAGTTCCTCACTTCTTCTTGACCATTCATAATGGTTTTGACACTTAAATATGCACACATCCTACACTAGCACCAAACAATTTTACAGAAAATTTCAGATAGGATTACATTTTAGAAAGGATTATGTAGTTACGAAGGAAATAACAATCAAATCTTACGCAACTTAGATTGCAATGCAGCCAAGAACAACTTAATTTGTAATATAGACAAGAAGCAAGAATTAATTTGTAACGCAAACAAGAAGCCAGACCTTATAAGAAGCAAGACCTTATAGCAAACATTGTAATAAAATCATATCCTAAGATAAAGAAATGGACATAATAAGTTACAGTCTCTTCGTGCCTTAACATTGGGGCATGCACTTATTAGTTTATTTTATGCATATTTATGGTGACCATATTTTCTGAACCAAAATTAAGGACACATTAACCATGCTCCCTGACTCCCATTAGCCATACCTCCTGACCCCTGTTAGCCACACCCCTGACCCAATTAGCCACCCCTTCAGCCCCCATTAACCACGCCCCCTGCCACAGGAAGTCCCATTCCTGGAGGTATTACTCCCGGGGTCAAGATGGACACATGACCAGAAGTAAAGAGTGTTGTGTGACCCCCTCTAAGAACTCCTCCCACCATCCTCCTACCAATAGGGATGGGTTTGGTCCCCACAGTACCCCCCATGCAACTTTCCTGCAATTACATTAACCCACTTTGCATTGCATTACCATAGGGGGAGAGGCTGGAGGAAATGTTCTGTCTAAGATTTTTCCTCCCAGGAACGGAGTGAATTTTTTCATGTGCAACAGTATTGAATCTATGTGCGCTTGTTCAGATGTGTGCCACTGTGGCAACCAAGTGATTAATAAATATCCCTTTCCCTCTGCTGCCATGTCTCCCCTCGCCCCATCTGCTCCCCTGGTGCCTGCTGTCCCCCACCCCTCACCCTCCTCTGCTGGCCTAGCTCCTGGCCTTCTCCCTCCCCTCAGCCCTTTAGGGACCTGCCCCCCTCCCCTGCACCAGCCTTTCTCTTCCCCCTGTGTCCACTCCTCCTCTAGCCCCACTCTGATCATCGGTAGCTACCCCGCCCCATTCCCTCTCTTAACATCTCCCTCTACCCACCTGCCCTGCCCATCTCGCTCTCCTACATATTTTAAGGGCTTCCTTGAATATTAGGGAAACATGAGATATGCCACTTGGATTGTTTTGGGGATGTTTGGTGCTTTATGCATAGCTATGCTGTGCTGTGAATAGCTCTGGGACACATATATGTAATATGTTGTAGTGGGGCCTATTTGGAACACGGTTATAAACCTTTAACCTGCACTCCTTGCCCCTTTTGTTATTGTTTGTCCCCAGTAATTAGTTGGACATGGGTCCCTGTGGGAGGGACGAGTGGACCCATGTCCAACTAATTACTGGGGACAAACAATAACAAAAGGGGCAAGGAGTGCAAGTTAAAGGTTTATAACTAGGAGACCAGATGGGGACCCCGAGCAGAGAACCCCGGATAGCGCCCACTGCTCCTCGAAGCTGTCAAGGGAGCCAGCGGACGCCGCCCAGAGGAACTCTGCCTGGATACGTGACACGAGGGAGGAACGGAAATAGGCCCCACAGTCGCAGGAAACCCCCCCGTTTAGCATCCTCCTCCTGGTGTTATAGATGGTGGCTTTAGCCAAGGCCAGGAGGAGGTTGACGAGGAGGTCCCGCGACTTTGTGGGGCCACGGATAGGGTGTGCGTACAGGAAGAGGTGAGGGGAAAAGTGCAGCCAGAACCTCAATAAGAGGTTCTGAAGGAGCCGGAATCAGGGCTGCAACCTGGTGCATTCGAGATAAGCATGCGCCAGGTTCTCCCTCACGCCGCAAAAGGGGCAGGTGTCCGGGATAAGGGTGAACCACGCCAAGTACACGCCCGTGCTCACGGCTCCGTGAAGGAGCCGCCAACTGATGTCCCCGATGGGCTGTGGAATTAGGTCGGAATAGATGCTGGCCCATTGGGGTTCCCCACCCTCCATGGGTGTTAGATAGTCCCGCCACTTAGTGTCGGGGTGGGACATGAGGGTGGGGAAATGCAAGGTGTGGAGCACGAGCGTGTACAGATGTTCTCTAGGCGCGGTTCGAAAGGAAACTGGCTGCAACTTTTGCAGCCGGCTGGGGGTCCAAGGGTGGGGAGGCCGGGGGGGGCCCGCAGAACGGGGGCCCGATAAAAAGGGAAGGAGGGTTTGCAGGAAGGGAGGGGCGGGGGATACCCTCTCGCACGGACCGCTGCAGGAAGTCGAGAGCGGGCCGCGGCAAAGCCGCCTTCACCTCCTGGAGTAGGCGCAGAGGGGTTTGAGGGGTGGAGAGCCCCATATGCCGAGCGAGTACTCGGGGACCCACCCAGTCCCCCCTGTCATAGTCCAGGAGGTCTCCGACCATGGTGGTTTCTGCCAGGATCAGCCTCCGGCGCACCGAGGGAGACTCCGCCACCTGCACACACAAGGCTGGATTGTGGAGCAGGGGCTCCGCGAGGAGGTCTGCTCCCTCGGCGGCCACAACGGACCTGGTCGCCAAAAACAGCTTCCAGGTCTGGAGGAGGTCCTGGTAGAATTCCGGCAGCTCTGAGAGGTCTCGCGGAAGACCCCTCGGGTGGATAAAAAAGAGCTGCCGGTCGTATCGGAGCCCTCAGAAGCGGCGGAGGAAGACGCACGCCAGAGTGCTCCATGCCGGACTACCTGCACTAAAGAGGAGTCTCTGCAGGGCCTGGAGGTGGAAGGTCCGGACCTGGCTGCGCACGCAGACCAGGCCCTGGCCCCCCTCCTCCAGGGGGAGAGACAAGACCCCTGCAGAGACCCAGTGCAGTCCTGGCCAAAAGAACTCCAAAGCTGTCCTCTGGAGCTTGGCCAGGACCTCCGGGGCCGGGCGCAGGGTGTTGAGCCGGTGCCAGAGCATAGAAAGGACCAACTGATTTAGCACCAGTGCCCTCCCGCGAAGGGAGAGACACCAGAGCAGTTCTGCCCATCTCCGCAACCGCCCACCCACCCTGGCGTCCAAACCTTGCCAGTTTTCTGGCGGAGAAGGATGTGTGGCAGATAAATAAACGCCCAGATAGAGCAGCGGACCCGCGCTCCACCTGATGGCCTGAAGCGCGGGTGGGAGGGAGCCGGCCCGCCACCCGTCCCTGACCACCAGGCCAGAGCTCTTGACCCAGTTGACCCAGGCGGAGGAGGCTGCCGAGTAGACAGCTTGGCAGGCCTCCACCCGCGCCAGATCGCCCGGGTCCTGGACCACGAGGAGCACGTCATCGGCGTACGCCAACAGGACCAGCCGCAGATCCGGCTCTCAGAGCACCAACCCCGTCAACCTCCTACGGAGGAGACGGAGGAAGGGCTCGATAGCCAGAGCGTACAGCTGGTCTGACAGCGGACACCCCTGACGTACCCCCCGCCCGAAGCTGACCGGCTCGGTCAGGGTCCAGTTGAGCCTCACCAAACACTCCGCGAGGGCGTACAGCACCCGGAGAAAACCCACAAAACGGGGCCCGAAGCTGAAGGCCCGCAGGGTGCCCAGGAGATACCCGTGATCCATCCTGTCGAACGCCTTCTCCTGGTCCAGGGACAGGAGGGCGAACGACAAGCCGTCCCTACACCCGATCTCCAAGAGATCTTGGACCAAATACAAGTTATCAAAAATGCTACGGCCCGGGACGGTGTAGGTCTGGTCGGGATGGATGACGTCCGCCAGCACGGACCGCAGTCGCAGCGAGATGGCTTTCGCTACGACCTTATAGTCCGTGCTGAGGAGCGAGACGGGACGCCAATTCCGAAGGTCGCGGAGGTCCCCCCTCTTCGGCAGCAAGGCGAGCATGGCACGACAGAGGGAGGACCCCGCTCTCCAAGGACTCAGCCCAGACGGTGACGAGGTCTGGGCCGAGGACGTCCCAGAACACGCGGTAAAACTCCACGGTCAGCCCGTCCATGCCCGGGCTTTTATTGTTGGGCATGAGACGGAGGGCTTCCGAGAACTCGGCCAGAGTGAGAGGCATCTCCAGCCGGTCTCGGTCGCCCTTGCTGACCGTCGGGAGCTCGGTCCAGAGCACCTTGCAGGCGTCGGCTTCGGTCGGATCCGGGGAGAACAAACTGGCGTAGAAGGCCCTGGCCCTTCCACGCATCTCCGCCGGATCCGTGAGGGGGGTGCCGTCCTCCGCCAAAAGGCAGGTGACGTGCTTTTTGGCCCCCCTCCTTTTCTCCGGGGCGTAGAAGAAGCGGGAGCCGCGATCCATCTCCCGAAGGAGCTGGATGCGAGATCGAACGAAGGCGCCCCGGGCCCTGTGATCTTCCAGGGCCCGGAGCTCCTCCCGCTTCTCCCGGTACGCCTCGCGGAGGAGTGGATCTTCGGGGGCGGATGCCAGACGCCTCTCAAGCTTCAAGACCTCCCGTTCCAGCTGCTCTATTGCCGCATCCCTCCGCCGGCTGGCGCCCCGGGAGTAGTCGCGGCAGAAGAGCCGGGCGCGCACCTTCCCCACATCCCACCATCGCCGCGCCGAGGGAAAGGCGGGCCACTGCCCCCGCCAGGCCAGCCAGAACTCCCGGAAGGACGCCACGAAGCCCGCGTCCTCCAGCAAGCTGTTATTAAAGTGCCAATAGGCCGGCCCCAACCTCTCCGAATTCAGAGAGGCTTTCACGGCCACCAAATGGTGGTCCGTGAACGGGGCCGGCCGGATGCTGGAGGAGTGGGCTCGTGCCAGATGGAAACGGGAAAGATAAATGCGATCCAACCGGGAGCGGCTCGACCGATGGTCCCCCACCCGGACGTAGGTGAAGGTGGTGTTGTCGTCCGGGTGGTGGTCTCGCCAGACGTCCACCAGGGAGTGGTCCACGATCTCCCTGAGGACGCCTGCTGCGGCCTGGAAGTTCGCGAGTCCTATACGGTCCCGGTCATCGAGGGTGGTGTTGAAATCCCCGCCCAGGACCAGACACTCGCGAGGATCCAGAGTGCCGAGGAAGGTGGCCGCCTGCCGATAAAAGGTGACCTGGTCCGGGCCCGCTATCGGGGCGTAGATGTTGACCAGGTTCAACGTCATCCCCTCCACGCGGGCCCGGACGTGCAGCAGGCGGCCCGGGACAACCTCGGCTGTCCCCAGCACCTCGGGCCATAGGGCAGGGGAGAACAGGGTGGCCACCCCGGCCGAGCGGGCACCGAGGTGGCTAAAATATACCCCGTCCCCCCACTCCAGCCGCCAGCTAGCCTCGACGGCCGGAGTCGTGTGGGTCTCCTGCAGGAAGGCCACCGAGTACCCCCCCTCCCGAAGGAAGGAGAGCACCCGGCTCCTGCGGAGACCCGCCCTACAGCCCCGGGCATTCAACGTCGCGATAATGGTGTACTTCATTGAGAGGGCTGGGGTGGATCCTCACAGGCAGGACGATCGTCGGCCCCCTGCAGGTCCCGCAGCAGACCGCACTCTGCCCCGAAGGTCAGGAGCGCGTCTCGAAATCTGCGGGTCCGGCGGTAGGCCGTGTCGTCCTGCCTATCAGTCCCTCTCCCCTCCTGCAACAGGGCTCTGCTAGCCTGGAGGATGGGATGAAAGTCCCCCCAGTGCTGGAGGGCGAGCCGCACCTTCCCCTTTACCCCGCGGTTATCCGCGACGAATTGGCGCAGCTCGCCCCTCAGTGCTAAGGGGGAACCAGGATTCTTCTCCGTCCGGGCCCCCGGGTGGAGCTCACGGGCCACAGAGACGGGCAAACAGGGATCCGATCCCCAACGCGGCGCCGACGCCGATGGCGCCGCGCTGCCCGTCCCCGACTCCGGCAAGGGAGGGGGCGGCGGAGGGAACAAGGCAGCCCCTAATGGGTTGGGGACAGGGGATACAAATACCGCCCCCCGAGAGCTGCCCACAACTAGCGGGAACGAGACGGCCCCAATGGGGGTGGCACTAGCGGACATTTGCGGGGGGGGATGGATCAGGTGTTACGGCAGGGACCGGGTTGGGAAAGGGACGGGGGGACGGCAGCGGAGGAATGTTCTTCGCGGTAGGGGCGGGAGAAGGAATGGGCTCTGAGCCAGATGGTGGGTCGGGGTTGGGGAGCAGGGAAGAGGTAGGGGTTGGAGGGGAGTCAGGAACAGGGGAGGACTCGGGGCTGGAGATGGGTTCGTAAAGGGCGGAAACAGGGGTCGGGGGAGGATCGGGACACGGGAGGGGATCAGAATCCCGGGCAGGGTCTGGATAGGGGTCTCCCGTGGCTATCCCACTGGGCTGCGGCACCTCCCGAATGGGGACCTGGGAATCAGGAGCAGGAACAGGAAGGGGGCCCACGCCGACGCCGGGTTCAGGTAAAGAGGTAGGAGTTGATACCTCGGCGTTGGCCAGAGTGGTGTCTTCTGCTGGGCCCCCAGCGGGAAGGGGAGATGACCGCCCCGCCTCGGTTGTGGGAAAGGGGGCGTCTCCAGACCCAAGACCCGGCCGCTCGGCACCAGCCGTCGCCCCTAAGGGCTTGGCGGCATCGACTCTGGTGCTTGAGTCGGCCGGGCCAGTGGGCAATATCAGGGGCGCCCCAAGTGTGAGGACGGGGTCGGACACCTGGGACACGGGGTTGGGGTTGGGGGGGGGAGGGGGCGGTGCCGCAGAGTCGCCACCCAGACCGAGGCCCGCTGGCGGAGGGTCGTCCTCCCCCTGAGCGAGCGGGGTCAGACCCAGGGCCTCAATCTCCTCGAAGATGGAGCTAAGTTCCATCCCCTCGGCCCCGGAGCCGCCCCACCCCGCGGCCGCCAAGGCAACAATTACCTCAGCCGGAGCGGGGGAAGGCTCAGCTGGAACCAGGGCCGGGGGGGGCTCCACCCGAGCCCTCCTCTTGGAGGGGCTCCATGGGGGGGTGGCATCGTCCCCCCTCGCTGCCACGGCCGCCTCGTCCGGCGCCTCCTGCTGAAGCTCGTCGGGGGGCGCTCTCGCCAGCGCTGGCCCCCCTCGAGATCTTTCGGAGGGGGGTCTTCCCACCCTCCCCATCGGAGGGGGGAGATTGAGCCCGCGAAGGGCGGGCTTTGCGCTTCCCCCGAACGAGCGTCCGGCCCTCCGAGGTGGAGGTGGAGGGCTGGTCAGCAGGGGCAAGGCCAGGGGGCGCAGTTTGTTTTTGGGGGGGGCGTTGAGGCAAGGGAGGGAGAGAGGAGGGTAGGGAGACCTCCACCTGGGGGGAGCCCTCTCCCTCGGCCGGCAGCAACCGCGCCACCCTCTCCTCCTCGGGCCCCGCAGAAATGGATCGAGTAGAGGCAGGACCCGCCTGCTCGCTCGGGCATGCCGGAGGGGATGCCTTTGGCTGCCGAGCAGAGCCGTCGGTTGGAGGAGGGGCAGCCGCGGAGGCCGGACATCCAGGGGGGCCGACGGTGGTAGGGTCGGCTCCCTCCCGGGCCCCGGGGGTCCCGGACGCCTCCTCCGACCGGGCCAAGGGACAGTCCCCCCGGACGTGCCCCATCGCCCGGCAGAGGAAGCACCGGGCCTCCCCCGAAGAATAGTGGACCCGGTAGAGGGCCCCCTGGTAGGGCACCATAAAGGACCCCTCGAGCGCCACCCCGCCACGTGCCGCTGGCGGCATTTGCAGTTGTACCTGCCGGTGGAATGACAAGACGTGGCGGAGGGCAGGGTCCTTACAGCCCAACGGGAGAGGGCTGATCACGGAAATTGGCTTCCCCAAGGTGGAGAGGGAAGGCAACAGGGCGGCATTGGGGAGGAAGGGTGGGACGGAAGTGAGAACCACCCGTACGCCCAGGTCCTCCAATGGCTCCAGGGGCACGTGCACGCCCCCCACCGCCATGCCCCTCTCCACCGCCTCCTGGGCGGCGGCCTCCGAGGCAAGGAAGAACACCACCTTGCCGTACATCTTGGAGGCCGCCACCACGGCTGAGGCCCCCACCACCCTCGCCAACACCCGCACGTAAGTTTCGACGTGGGGCAAGGCGGCGACCAGGAGGCAGCGAACACCATGCCTCCTGGTCAGGGTGGGAAAGGGACCCCGGCCACCAGGGATGGCGCTGGAGGTGGCGGTATGGGCAGATGACCCGGTACGTGGGGGGGCAGCAGCAGCCACCTGGGCGTACGCTCTGGGGTCCGTGGGTGGATTTCCCCCAGAGCTGGTGGAGGGAACAGCAGGGGAAGGAGGGGCTGTGGCCGACGATGGGGCCACAGTGGGCAGGGCAGCCTCGGCCGTGGGGGGTTTGGCCTTCGGGGCCGGGCCTTTGCCCTTCTCCCCCCCTGGCCCTTTTTTCCGGCCGAGGTGGAGGCTGCTCCCGGATTTGAGGGAGCATCGGTCGTGGCAGCGGCAGAGCTCGGGTCTGGAGTCAGGAGGTCAGCTGCGGCATTCTTTGGGCCCGGTGGCAACGGGGAGACCATGGGATCAACAGGGGAAGGGGTTTCCTCCATCATGTGGGGAAGGAGGAGGGAGGCACAGATGGCAGGAAGGGGAGGCAGGGGTTAACCGCTCCTCCCCACCAAACAGCAGGCAGGGGAGGAGGGTGTCCGTGAGGGAGAGGGCAGGGAGGAGGGAAGGCACTGGTTTCGGAGAGGGGCAACTGAGAAAGGGGGGGTTTGCAGCCTCTCCTCCCTGCTGAGACTGTGGCAGAGGAGGAGGGCACTAACGCGGAGGGGAGGAACGTGAGGGAAGGGGTACGCGATTGGGGAGGGAGAGAGAAGGGGAGAGACAACCACTCCCTCCCGCCGACTGACTGCAGGGAGGGAGGGAATCAAGAAGGGCAGGATGGAAATGAGGGGAACCGAGAGGCCAGCAACCACTCCTCCCCGCAAGGCTGGAAGCAGAGGAGGAGGGCGCTGGCAGGGCAGGCAGGGGGCACGGTAACAGGTACAGGGCGGGGGCCGGCTCCTCCGGCTGCACTGGGGTACCAAGAGGGACTATGCGTCTGTCGAAGGGGGGGGTGCGATGTGCAGGGGGGCTAACTAAAAAGGGGAGGGGGAGGGACACAAGCACTCGGGGCGGAGACTGGAACTCTGGGTGGGGCTAGAGGACTACTGGGAGGCTGGGAAGGGGGGCACTGGGTGAACAAGACGGGGCAGGGCAAGGCGGGGGCCGGGAATCAAAACGCTAACTGAATGCGGGCGGGGCAGGTAAAACAAACTGAGGCTGGGCGGAGTCGGTCAGCAAACTGAGGGAGGGAATGGGAAAGAGAACTGGCTACTGGGGCGGGATGGGCAAGGCTTCTGCAGTGGGGGTAGGGCGGGGAGAGCAAGAGTGAGGGGGGCCCCCCAACCAAACACTGCTGAGGGAGGGGGGCCAAGTCCAAGGGCGGGGTGGAAGCACGCCCACGAGCGCTTGTGGGAGGCTTAGTCCTCGCCCACTGCTGCAGCAGGACAGTCCCAGATGGCAAAAGGCGGGGAGGAACAGCCAGCCCCACCGAGGGGCGAGTCCTGATGGTGCGAAGGTTGGTGGAGGGGGTCGTGGGGGTGGTGGTATGGGGGGGGGGTGGCAGCTGGACCGGGGGGAAGGCTCTACGCCTCACCCCCAGCCCCCCTCTTGGTATCTCAGTCCACCACCACCCCAAGAGCAGATGAAAGGCTCAGTCCTAGCAAACAGACCCCCTCCACAGTCCAACTGACTTCTAGTCTCCCTCGGTGGGGTGCAGGTGGTACGGCGGCAGCAGCGGGTGGGCAGCAGCCAGGTGGGAAAGGCCTCTGGGTGGTGGTGCCGGTGGGGTCCTCTTCCTCTGGAGTGGAGGAGGGGAGAGGGGGGGCAGCCGGCAGGCCCCCCCTCTCCCCTCAGGCGGCAGCAGCAGCAGCAGTAGCCGGTGGTGGTGAGAAGCGGCGGTGTCCAGGGGGAGCAGGTCCAGCAGCACGGAGGTCTCAGGTGGTGGCTGGGTGGAGCAGGGAGAGCCCCAGCTGGTGCAGGAGCAGGAGCAGGAGCAAGGGGAGGGAGAAGGAAGAGCAGCAACACTGCACCCTGCTGCCTCTCCTCCTTCTCTGGAGTGTAGTGGGGCGCTGAGTGGGCACCCACGGAGCCAGAAGGGGAAGAGCTCCTCTGCTCCCTTTTGGAAAGAGCCTGACCACACCCCCTCAGCTGACCGGAAGTCAGGAGGCCTACTTCCTCGAGTTCAGTAGGAGGCCAGCCAGCAGAGGAGGCAGATGTCTGCTCGGTGCTCCCGGGCTTGGAGGCTGAGGACTGGCCTGGATCCCTGCACCTGCCAGAGGCTGACAGCTGGCCTAGACCCCTGCACTTGCTGGGAGCTGAGGATTGGCCTCCATCAGTGAACCTGGTGGTGCTGACAAACCCCAAACACCCAGCGGACCTGTCGGAGACCCAGATACCCACGGAGGGGGAGGTGGAAATAGCCCAAGGAGAACCAGCCACAGTGTAACTGGGCCACAGCCAGGGTCAGCGTGTTGCGGTGCAGATCCCCGCTGACCCAGCAGCAGGCTGCTCTGCTGCTGTTAGGGCCCTGGGCTGGGACGCAGTGGAGTGTGTGGGCCTGCTTCCCCCCTGCCACCCATTCCCTGGATGGCAGTCTCCCCCCCCTTTGCTATCCTCAAACATCAGCCTGCATCTGCCGGACCCTCGCCTGAGCAAGGTGGATCTGAGTAGGTGCTTCAAATGGGACTTATGGCTGTGTTTGCCTGCCGTCATGCCCTGAACCAGGGCCAGGCCTTAGGACCGTTTGTTTGTTGCCCCACCCTGAACCATGGCCAGGGCCTGGGCCTTTGAATGCTGAAACTGTCTGTTTGCTGCCCCACCCTGAGCCAGGGCCTGGATGCCTGAACTCTGACACTGTTTACTTGCCACCTGAACCAGGGTTTGGGCCACTGAATTGTGTAACTGTTTATTTGTGTGGCCGCCCCACCCTGAACCCGCTCCTCGGCTATGAACTGTAACCAGTGAAGGTTTGTTTGTGTGGCCACCCTGCCCTGACTCAGGGCTGGGCTGTGGACTCTTTGTGTATCGCCCACCCTGAACCTATCTGCTGAACTATGCTGACCATCAGCCTGAGGCCCAGGACAAAAGGGGCTCTGTGGACGTAGGTGGAGTGTCCGCCCACTGACCCGGAAGGGGAAGAGCCCCTCCACGAGCCCCAATGGGCTATGTATGCCTTGCACTTCACCGACGAATGGTGCAGAGCACAATATCTTTCCAGCCTTGGTGCTCACTGTAATTCAAAACATTGCTTTGTTCAGTTACAACGTTTCATGTTTTGAACAACAACTGATCTGCCATCAGTCAGAGGTCCACAGTCACTTTATGCCCTCTGCAAATATAAATAATATTATCTGTCTATGTATTGTAGGCCAAATACATCTTGGTGTAAATGGCTGCTAATTCCATTGAAATAAATGGGATTTTTACCTTCTTACATTGGTGCTGAATTTAGCCCTAAAAGGATCGCCTCTGTTTAGAAATCCAGGTTGCACGAGCACGACACTTGGCTTAATAGCTAGGCCAATAGTTTGTTTTATAGTATAGTATCTTGTAGAGTTTAGGTCTTTTAGAATTCTGATACTTCATCGGCTACCCCCTCAATTCCACCCACCAGTCAGTTAAAAACATTTGGACAATCTCTGCATCTAAAGTTAGACCAAATCTATTAGCATATGTGATTTGCAGTACCTATCCACTTAGTTCAGGCATCCATACCACAGAAACAAATTTACCATTCTACATTTTATCATGATTACAACCTAAAATGACACATTTTTGCCATTTTTTTCAAATTTCCCTCAGCTTTAAATAATGCCCTTCTTTTAATTGGTTTTACAATCTATCTTGTAAGCTTCTGCAGTTAGTTTCTCCTGTGAACATATTATAATTTCCCTTTAAAATTTCAATTCAGTCCCTACCCTCTTTTTCACTTTCCTTTAGTGCAGCTGTTAAGCTTGTCAATCCTCTCCAGTAAGATAAAAAATATTGTTTTATATTATTTCTTTAGCCGTCATTCCACGAGTGAGGAAATACTGATCAAGCCTTTCCACAAATTTTCAACTACACCGAGTCACACTTCTCACTGGTTTTTCTCTTTGAAAAGCAATTCATTTTGAGTCCCCTCAGAAATGTATTGGTGTCTATATCTCATTGCTTAAGCATTTCATACTGAAGGAAATGTGTCACTTTTAATACCTCCAAAGTCTGAATAAAAGGTAGAAAAGTAATGTTATGCTTTTTCATTAAAGAATTCATTAAAAATTTGCTTTTTTGTGAATCATTCACAATAGAATTTATTTTGTAATTAATCAGAAACAAAAAATAAACAATATATTATCTGAATTTATTTGATGAAACTTCTATGCAAACAAATGTCAATCCATGGATCTTCATGACCTCTGTTCACCACATGAACAATCATTACTACTCCTGTATTTTTAGTCACCTGGGACCAACTCCACTGGCCCAAAGTTGCTAGGCCCTGTGTGAGACACTTAGGCTACGTCGAGACGGCATTGCTCTTTCGGGATACCTTCTTTAAAAGTGCCCGCTATTTCCTAAAATAGTGGGCACGCTATTCCGGCATCCCTGGGCACATCTAGACTTGCTTTCGCTTTCGAAAGAAGACATGCAAATTCGGCACAAATTAGCATATCTTCTTCCGATCGCTTTTCCGAAAGAGGTTTTTCTTAAAAAAATGAGGTTTACACAGTTCTTTCAAAAAAGGGTTTTTTTCTTGAAAGAACCACATCTAGACTTTCTTTTTCAAAATAAGTTCTTTCGAAAAAGCGATTGGAAGAAGATATGCAAATTTGCACTGAATTTGCAAATCTTATTTTGAAAGTGAAAGCAAGTCTAGACGTGCCCCCTGTAACCTTCATTCCACAAGGGTTAAGGGATTTGTCGGAATAGTGCCTTATTTTGAAATTTGGCACTGCGTAGACAGCGCCTCATTTCAAAATAAGCTCTTTCAACTTAGACTTGGAATAAACTACACAATTTGTGTAGCACAAATTGCGTAGCATATTCCAACAGAAAGGTGCTGTCTAGACACACACCTAGTCTTGATTCCCCAGGGAGCGAATGGGAACAATTTAGGAGCTCCTCAGAATTATGGATTAAGGAATTTTAAAGATACTTTAAACCATTAGATTTCTAGGCCCTTTAAATAAACCTATTCATTTTCATAGTGAATAATGTAGTTTGTGCGTGTACAATCCCAACGCAATAGCCAAAGTATTGTCCATCTTACATGACTGCCACCAAAACACCTTCACTACCACTTTTGGAAGTGCAGCATATGAGGACTGGCTACATAGAACCAGTAATCTTGTTTGGACAAATGAATTGGGAAAAGCAAGAAATGTGCCCACAATTCATTTCTCACAGACATTCAAAGGAACAGAAATTTGCTTGCATCCGGTATAACAAGGAGGGACTATAATCGTGCAGAGTCAAAATCCAGTAATTGGTTGGACAAATTGGGAATAATTTTCTCACTTTGCACCCAGATGTCCCAAGAATTGAGAGCTGTTAAACTCAAACTGTCACTGATAGCAATTATGTCAAAAGCAGAGTATATCCTTTGGACTCAGCTGATGCTTATATTACATTACTAATCTTAGTTTAGGATTCCAACCTCCAGCAGTAAAAAGACATGTGCATTGACTCAGTGCTTCAAGTAGGCCTTCTCTTTTATCTATAGAAGCCTTTACTGTGAAGGTTGAACTGGACTTAGATCAAAATTGTTTAAATGCAAGGGCTTTTGAGATACCATGAAGAAAGTACTCTGAAGAAATTACTCTAAAACCTAATCTAATCTATTATAGCTGACATCTACAACTCAAGGACCCAAAAGAGAGAGATGTATGAAGTAAGTTTACAGTGAAATACCATTATGAACATACAGAACTGGCTGTTCTGATGCATGCAAAGGGGGTGCAGGAGGTACAAGACTCTTCCTTCCTTGTGCAGGAGCTGTGGAACCTAGGGGCATTAGACCTGAAATAGTGACTAATTCAAATTTGGCATCTTGCAACCCAAAATGGCTAGAAACAAAAGCTATTGGATTGTATCAGCGGGTAGACATATTAGTCTGTATCTGCAAAGTTAACCAGTTATGATCTGCACTACGAAGGCAATTTCCTCTCTCTTGATATCCACATTTCCAAATCAACTGCTGTGAATGAGCCACTTCCGCATCACTTAATTAGCTTCATTTACACAAGAACCTCTTTCTTTTGTTGTCCATGTATATACCACTGCCTCTGTTAACTCCACTCCAATTCATCTGATGAAGTGGGTTTTACCCATGAAAGCTTATGCCCTAATAAGTCTCTGATGGCATGTCTACCACTAGGAAATTATTTCAAAATAACTAATTTCGACATAATAACTCTGCATTTCGCAAAATCAAAATAGCATGTCCCCACTAGAGGAAAGCATCAAAATTAGTCAGAATTATTTTGAAATAGTGCGCCCACACTGATTGGAGCCTGCCTCAGTCTTAGAGTCCCTGGAAGCACTCTGAGGAGGGTTGCTTGGTCAGACAAGCTGCAACTCATGCTTTCAGATGCTCCTCTCTTATGGCTGCATCCCACACGCCACTCCTCCACTGCCTTCCCACTTGCAGACACCACAGCACTCACAACATGGAGCCAGAGCTCCTACAAAGCTCCAGCAGGACAAGGACCAGCCAGGACCACAAGCCCTGATAACCCAGGTGCTGTCACTCCTGCTGCTGTGCATGTCCCTCAATCCCCTGGACACCACAGAACACTGCTTCTGGAGGCAGGAGACCAGTTCAGATTGGAGGGACCACATTGTCCTGCAGCGATGGGATGACCAGCAGTGGCTGCAGAACTTCTGCATGCAGAAGGCCACCGTCCTCAAGCTCTGCGAGTGGCTCACCCCACCCTCAGGCGACAGGACACCCGCATGTGACCTGTCATCCCCATGCAGAAGAGCATCACCATTGCCATGTGGAAGCTCAACACACGGGACAGCTACTGCTCTCCCAGGAATCAGTTCAGCTTGAGGAAATCCACAGTCAGGGCCATGGTCCTTCAGGTAGCCAAGGCCATTAACTAGGTGTTGTTACAGAGGGTCGTCACTCTGAAGAACATGGACAGCATTGTTGATGGGTTTGCCATTATGGCCTTCTCCAACTTCTGACCACAGTGCCTCGGACTACATCAACTGAAAGGGGTACTTCTCCATGGTACTGCAGGCCCTCGTGGATCACAACGGATACTTCACGGATATTAACTTTGGCTGGTCAACGAAGGCACACGATGCCCGCATCTTCCGGAACTCATACCTCTTCTGAAAGATGCATGCTGCCACTTTTTTCCACTACCACACCATCAGGGTTGAGGAAGTGGACATGCTCATAGTGATTCTGGGCAACACACTACCTCTTGTTCCCCTGGCTGATGAAGCCCTACACGGGCAGTACCAAGGATCACTTCAATGCCAGGCTAAGCAAATGCCTCATGGTGGTGGAGTGTGCATCCAGCCATTTAAAGGGGATGTTCAGGAGTCTCCTCACCTATCTGGACCTCAGTGAGCACAACTTCCTATTTGTGATGGTGGCCTGTTGTGTGCTCCACAACCTTTGCAATAACAAGGGAGAGACTTTTCTGCCAGGGTCGGAGACAGAGGCTGATCAGCTGGCCAGGGCATTCGAGCAGCCCGACACCAGCACCAGCAGGAGAGCAGATCAAGGGGCTGTGCTTATCAGGGAGGCCTCAAAGGAGAGTTTCACCTATGGCCAGTTATGAGACTCTCCCCCATGCTTCTCCACCAGTGGCCCCTCATTCCCTTTGTGTGCCTCTCTTCCCCTACCTCTCCCTTCCCCGCACCTCCCTTTCCACCTTCCCCTCTCCTGCAGAGCAAACAATAATGCCTTCTTTTTTGAAATAACTGGATTGCTTATTGCGGGGATATACAGCAGGGGAGGGATTCCCTTTCTGAATTGGCAATACCTCCCAACTTTGTGTCATCTGCAAATTTTATCAGGACACTTCCACTTTTGGTGCCAAGGTCAGCAATAAAAAGATTAAATAAAATTGGCTCCAAAACTGATCCCTGAGGAACTCCACTAGTAACCTCCCTCCAACCTGACAGTTCACCTTTCAGTATGACCAGCTGTAGTCTCCCCTTTAACCAGTTGCTTATCCACCTCTCAACTTTCATATTAATCCCTATCTTTTCCAATTTAACCAATAATTCCTCATATGGTACTGTATCAAATGCCTTACTAAAGTTGAGGTAGATTAGATCCACTGCATTTCCTTTATCTAAAAAATCTGTTACTTTCTCAAAAAAGGAGATCAAGTTGGTTTGGCACGATCTACCTTTTGTAAAACCATGTTGTAATTTGTCCCAATTGCCACTAAGCCTCAATGTCTCTAACTACTTTCTCCTTCAAAATCTTTTCCAAGATCTTGCATACTACAGATGTCAAACTAACAGGCCTATAGTTACCCAGGTCGCTTTTTTTCCCTTTCTTAAAAATAGGAACTATATTAGCAATTCTCCAGTCAAATGGTACAACCCCTGAGTTTAGAGATTTATTAAAAATTTTTGCTAATGGACTTGCAGTTCCTTTAATATTCTTGGATGAAGATTATCTGGGCCCCCCGATTTACTCCCATTAAGCTGTTCAAGTTTGGCTTTTACCTCGGATATGGTAATATCAACCTCCATATCCTTAGTCCCATTTGTTATGTTGCCATTATCCCTAAGCAATTCATTAGCCTCATTAAAGTCTGAAGCAAAGTATTTGTTTAGATATTGGGCCATTCCTAGATTATCCTTAACCTCCACTCCATCCTTAGTAATTAGTGGTCCTACTTCTTCTTTTTTTGTTTTTTTCCTATTTATATGGCTATAAAACCTTTTACTATTGGTTTTAATTCCCTTTGCAAGGTCCAACTCTACCTGATTTTTAGTCTGTCTCACTTTGTCCCTACATGCTCTAACTTCAATAAGGTAGATTTCTTTACTGATCCCTCCCATTTTCCACTCCTCACATGGCGAGGGTAGCAACTTAAGCGTGGTTGAATATACGTGCAAATATATATGTGAATATATGCAAATAGCTTATTTCACACTGATGAGCATGAATACAAAGGTTAAGACAAGATTACACAACATGCAGGCCCCATTTAAGTCAGTTCTGCTGATATGAATAAAATACAATATGTACCCAATTTCCACCCACATGACAGCACTTTTAATGAGCAATGACAGTCCAGGAATTTGATTACTATAACGCATATCAACTGAAGACCATTATATTGACTCGCCATTTGGAGCATGTTCCCAGTGGAGGTCATGTTCAAAGGATCCCCCCTGCAGGCCACATGTTGAGTCCCATGTAAACCCAAGCCACACTGTGGGCCGCAAACAAATGGGCCATGGGCCACGTGTTGAGTAGCCCTGCTTTAGGATAAGAATCTGCTTTCAATAAGTTTTTTAGTGTATTAGGACTAGCTATGCATTTTCTTTCCATTTTAACTTAGTAACCTACTTTGATCTATCTGTTTTCACTTGCAACCACTTAAGTGCTATCATTTGTACTTAATAAAAATACTTTTGTTTACTATCAGGCACAGTGTAAATAATTGTTACCTAGGGGCATGGAACCATTGTGCATATCTTTCTTTCATTGATAAAGAGGGTGAATATCCTCATGATCTTTTCCTGTGTAAAACTTTTACACAAAGATGGATTTATTTGGGGCTCTGATCCCTTTTGGGGATTGGTTTCCTTGGTGCTGTGCCCTAGAACTGCATCCTCCCAGACCTGAAGTGGTTTAGTGTCCGTATTGATTGGCAGGGCGCAATGATCCCAACCCTGTGTTTTGTCAAGGGGAGACCAAATATCTGGGCCAGCAAGACAAGGTAGGGGGGAATCCCAGAGAATAAGCAGTCACATTTCAGTGGCTTTATCAGAACACAGGGCAATAATCCTAAGGGGATGTCTGTGACTGCACTCCATCACAAGTGGTTCTCAGTCAGGGGTCCTGAGTCACCTAGGAGGGCCACAAGCAAGTTTCAGGGGATCCACTAACTGGGCTGGCATTAGACTTTCTGGGACCTAGGACAGAAAGACGAAGCTCCACCACAGGGAGGTGATGCCCACAGCCCTGAGCCCTGCCACCTGGGATTGAAGCTGAAGACTGAGCAACTTAATTTCACAGAGTGTGGTATGGTGCCCTTGGCAGTTCCCCTGCTTGCGAATGCTGCTCCTGGCTTTTATGTGCAGAAAAGTAGTTGTTTATGGCACAAGTGGGCCATAGAGTTTTTATAGTGTGTCAGTGGTATGGGGGGGGGCTCAAAAAAATAAGGTTGAGAACTCCTATCATAAGATACTAACTACCCTGCATGAATCAGCATCAGGTTCACTGTAGATAAGCTGCCACCACCAATATCACCTTTTTCAGTTCCTAGTCATGTTGGGTTCCTTTAATAAACGTAAAACTTTTCCTTTATCTGGGTCAGATCAAATCCTTCAGAGAAGCTGTGTGCTGAAGAGTGAATCTCTTAGTTCAGAGACTGTGAGGTGCTCTAGCCATGCACCCAGAAGTGCTTAAAAAAGACTGACCTTCACAATGATGCTGCTCTGCCTTTCATTTACTTTTAATTGACTGGATGCTAATTGGGAGTGAAATATTTGGGAAACTGTTTGATGCACCCGAACACTTTTCAATGAGGCGCGTAGGCTGGAAAATCTAGTTAATGGTTCCATCAACTAATTTTTTTACTTTAAATTATCAGTAGCAATATGAGAAGACACCATGACTTACCTCCCCCCAAAGCAACTAACACTTCACAATACAGACTCTGCAGCTACTTTGACTCATGGTTATTCTTTGTTAGGTTTTTAACGTCTGGGATCCCAAAAGCCACATTTGTCAGCGTGCCAGGAATCCAAGGCCACACTTTATTTGCAAATACATGCAAAAGAAAAGCACGCCACCATAATCTATGCTTGTACTTTGCATCTGCAGCTTCATACAACTTAGCTGCATTTTGCAGACACTCAATTATTAGTTATAATTCATGGAGCATGATGCTGAGTTATGCTTTACATATTCTCAGATTCACTCAAAATGGGCCCAAGTTTGCTTGAAAAGTTCGGGGTTTCTTTTTCTTTTTTTGGCAAAAATTTTGATTAATTTGGTGTGAACACTCAGTTTGCAACAAAAACCGAAGTCAAATTTCACATTCTTTCAGGCAAACTAAACCTTTCACAATATTAAACTTCTGAACCCGGGAATGTTCTGAGGCCTGGGGCTGAATAGAGTATTTTACCACCTGCTACAACACATTTCAAACTATTTTCTGAAGCTTAAAAAGCCAAAATTCATACAGAAAACATATGTTCCCATTCATTTCACTTCTTTTCCCCTCAAAAAAATCCCTCATTGGGGGGAAAAAAAAGTCTTATTGACCTCTTTGATTGTAGTGTAAACTTGAAGTGTCTCTCCTTCTTTGTTCTTTCTAAATCCTTGTAGAAAGGAACATGTACAGGGCCTGAAGGCATCAGACTAGATAATGGAGCTAGGCACAGAATAGAAAAGGGTATTCATCTGTTATCTGAAGAATTTGTCTCTCAAGGTTTTGAAGAGTGTCCATCTCCATAGTGTGCTTTAACACAGTCGATTAACAGCATTTGACCAGCAACAGAATTGATTGAAGAGAAGAAAAAAAGAATACCACCCTCATGGTGAATAAATAGTACTAAAAGTGAGACGGCGGGAAGGGGAGCAGCAGTAGGGAAAGGCTAGAGGGAAATTAATAGTCAAGTTATTCAGGGGCTGTTTCATGTACAAGATATTTCTAAAAGTGTTTTTTCCCCTCAGTACTGTCCTTTCCAAACAGAACTGATAGGTCTTGTCAGCCTGTGTACACATACTCTATTCATTGTTTGTATGGTTATTACAATCATGGATCAAGATCCAATGTCTTATGATTACGTTTACACATCTGATCCCAGACATGGAGGGCTCTGGATTTAGATTAACCCCAGCCTGACTAGGTGCTCCTCAATGGAGGCTCAGGAAGAACACGGCTGGGAGCTGCATTGAGGCAGTGGCTTGAAAGCCCTTTCTCACTCAGTAGTGTGGTCTGGTTCAAAGAGCTGTTCTGCCATTCTGACCCGTCGTCAGTGAAGTGTTTTCTAAAAGAATGTCTTGTTTTGAAGCTACTTGCACACATGCTTTGAGGGGGCCAGTGTGCATGCTAAAGTAATATGATTTAGGATTCACAAACAGTAATACAATAAAATAATGAAGCCTTTCACTTCTGACAGGCTCTCCTAAATGTTCGATAATTACATATAATCAGGCTCCATTGTGAAATTTCAAAAGCTTTTCCTTTCTTCTGGAAATGTTCATCTTCCTCCCTTTATTAGTTTCCCTCTTTGTGTCTCCCTTTAACTTCAGCTTTCCTTTGATTCTACACTCCCTGTACCCACAAGATACAGTACAAATTATGAAGCAATGGGGACAGCATATCAAATTGTTTTACTGATGCCTTATTTTGGCACTGCTGCAGGGCCCAGTCACATGTGAAACAGAATGGTAATCAGAAAGCAAAAGGCCCGACATGACCATTGACCAGGAAATCCTTCTGGTACCAAAGTCCAGAATGCAGAAGCTAGAACTTAGAATTCCCTCATTCCCTTACACTCACAAAGATTGAAGTACTACTCATAGCTGAATAAAAGTACAGACAAGATTTAAGATACTAATATTAGAGCTGTTGTAATTTGATCTTCATGTCTGAAATTGCATTTTCCAAATACAAGAGGTTAACAATATAAAATATCCATAGAAGGTTATTAGTTAAAGTAAAATGAGATCCGTATATTTCCTGGTATGCAACCATTTGTTACTGTAACTGTTCCATTATATCTATATATGATCTCT
The DNA here is from genome assembly GCA_032595735.1 of Pelochelys cantorii. Taxonomy (NCBI): domain Eukaryota; kingdom Metazoa; phylum Chordata; order Testudines; family Trionychidae; genus Pelochelys; species Pelochelys cantorii. The sequence goes on from CM064337.1 coordinate 39,336,179, forward strand.
TACGTTTTATTTATCAATTAACTTTGGCCTCATGTTTTATTGATGATGGAGATGTAGAGCCAGATCCTACCTTATACTCCAGCTTCTCATTCAGCTAAAAAGGGTAGGATTCTGGCAGTAATTCCCCAACAGAGAATTCTCCAAATGCTTGGGAAATCTCTGCTGGGATAAAGCCCACAGGGTGACTCCTTACCAGCCCTCTCTGGGGTAAGGGTGGGTGTTGGGAGCAGAGAAAACACAGGGAGAAGTTGGAGGCAGGGAGGAGTTGGAGGCAAATACTGAGCTCTGCCAGCACACCAATGGTGTAAAAGAATGTAAGGCCCTCTCAGGTACAATATTTCAGTGACAGATTAGTAAAGCCCTCACTCTGTGCTCACATATCTGCTGCACCATAATTAGATGTCTGGTGTCTCCCCTCATCCTTCTGCTGACCAGAGCTCTGACCTTTGAGAAGTAATGGGAGTTGGTTATTTGTAAGAGTGGTAATACACAAAAACCGGTAGAGGAACATTTTAACCTTCCTAGGACATTCAATCATGGATTTAAAAGTGACCATTATTCTATAAAGAAATTTTATTACCCAATTTCAGAGACTGCTGAGCTGGAATTCATTTGCTAATTTGACATTATTACCCTAGGCTTGAAGAGAGACATTTAACTGGTTAACACACTACAAAGCCAATTTCCCCTGCCTTTGACAATAAAATTTTCACATCAAAAGTTATAAATGGGAAACATCCAGCCTTCTTAATTAGCTTTATTAACACCAGTCCTAAAATTGACAGGTAAATGCTTTTGCTGTTTTATATGTATCTGTCTTGATTTCTGATATTTCTACTCCAACTCATCTGATGAAGCGAGTTTTGCCTACAAAAGCTCATGATCCTATTTATATCTATCTATCTATCTATCTATTTGTTAGTCTCTAAAGTGCCATAGGACAACTTGTTATTTATCTTTTCTGTTCAGCTTAGTAAAACATTGCTTAGTGCCACCACTGTTCCATATGTATCAACTTGTGTGACAATCAGGATCCAGAAACAACATGTCAACGAGCATATTTGAAAACTGCTCAAAATTCTGAGTCTCAAAATGGTATTCATGAAGACAAGATGTTAAAGGTAGATGTAATGTCACATTTATGTATGTTCTGTTTCTGAGTGTGAATTCTAGGAAAGGGAAATTCTAGGAGTGGGGGGAAATTTCAAAGTTTCAGATCAGCATTCCTTAATTTGGATGCTGGTGCAAAGCTCATCATAATTACTCAAACCTCCTCACTATGCCAAAATAATCTAGAAATTTTAGGGTAAAGAGCATATTAAAGGTTTTTTCTGGACAAAACATTTTATAATGCCTATAAAGATTAAATTCAAGGTTGGGTCAAAAAAATGGAGGGGGAAATTTAATTTTCTTTGGGCCCCAGTACACTTTTTTCTTCCTCTGCAGTCACTCCCTCACCCCAGCAAAAAGGACTTCTGTCCATTTACTTAGATAAGCACAGATGATGTGACACTCAGTCATGTAGTATACTGTGCAAACCTCTTGTTGTCATCAGTCAGGCTATGTCTAGACTGCAGGTTTTTTCGGAACAAGCTTTTCCGGAAGAGATCTTTTGAAAAAACTTTTTCCGAAAGAGAGCATTCACTCTGCCAAAGTGCATCGAAAAAGTGATCTGCTTTTTCAAAAGATAACGTCCACACTGAATGGACACTATCTCGCATGTAAATTGTGATTACTATGGATAGAGTGGCTACCAGGGTACCTGTGCTTTTTCCTCTTCTTGAGAAAGAACTCCTCTTCCCTGTCTACACACGCCTTTTTCTGAAAGAGAGCTTTCAGAAAAAGGCTGCTTCGTTATAGAAAGAGGTTTTACCAATGTCAGGAAATTCTGTTCTTTTGATTTTCCTTCAAAAAACATGATTGAAGTTTTTTCTGAAAAACGGCCATTTTTCAAAAAAAAAAACGCTGTGGTATAGACATACCCTTAGAGATCCATGGGTGGCTGAAGGATAGTACCAGCAATGACTTTGCCTTGCTAAAGCAGTCATATCAGAGCTAATCCATTTTAAAGGAGATTTCAGCCTTCTCTTGGCCAAATGCTGTAGCAAACTCTTTTCAACATTTTTAGCATTAAATGCCCAACTTTATATCCATAACCCAGAGACAATAATTTAAAATGTAATTCGGCCTTCTCCACAAAGTGAGTTTGACTCCCTTGCTACAGAAATGAATGTATCACCAGTTTTTACTCTTTAGATCAATAAAGATTCTTGGGTAGTGGATTAAGTAATATATTCCAGTCTCCAAGGACCATGTAAAAACACATGCGCAGTGAATGGCATGCAGCATAAATGCCTAGAATAACCATAACAGGAAGTTCTGGCATCAATTTTTTTTTTTTTTTTTGGAATAGCAACTTTTTAAAATCTAGTTTCCTGTGATTAGAGTGTGAAGGCATTCTAAATAAATTCAGGAAAGTTATTTGAAAACACTCGGTAACTTACTATCTTAATCATGTAAAATCTCAATGCACTGATGTATTTTTAATATGTATATCTTACAGTATGCATGCCTATTCCCTATCTTCATTTCGTAATCCACATCAAAGCCTTGCCATAATCACAGAAAGGTAATAAGACCTCCGCATTTGGAACATCTCTATTTATTGATAAGCCACAGAGCAGCAGCAAATTTCTATCACTACATCCTATCACCTCTACCGAGAAGGTATTTTTCATCTTTTGGATGCTATAAAAGTCTCTTGTGTAGAGCAAAATGCCCTAAAGCCCTTATGCTTCCTTCAGTGATTCATTCATCTGCTATAGCTTTGTTGTTTGTGAATGAAGAATCAACTGGAACCATTACTGTAGATGTTCTTTACAAGGAAACCAAGTTTTTCTGCTGCAGGAGCAGAGCTAAAAAGAAAAAAATAATTAAAGCTCATCGTACAAAAGAGGAGTCTCCATATTAGATATTAGTTCTTTATGCCAATAATTTGAAGAGGTGAAGTCATATAAATTACCCTTTGAATTGAATATTTCAGTGGACATCTGGAGTACCAGTAATGATCAAAAACAGTATTTCTGTATCATGCTGTCATGCTGCAATATATTTATTTATTTTAGTTCCTCTATATTTAACACCGATGCTGTTTATGTTTGAGCTATTTGTTGGCTTTCAATAGTAGTTCAATACAATGAGGGCTACATGTTAATGAGTCTCAGTGGTAAGAACTAGGGTAGATTAAAAAAATACCCACAATAAAGTCCCAGTTCAGCAAGATATATAAGCATGTGAGAAGTCTCACTAAATACGAACTCAATATATTTGCTGAATTGCGGCATATAAGCATGTAAATTAGTACTCACCTGGAGGGAGCCATGGAATCTCTATTACGAATTTTACTCATCTCTAAAGGACCTTTGCCCCCTCCTTAGTACTTCAGTTCAGGAATAATTTATTCCGTGAAAATTTATAGGGAAAATATAGACAGTCTGAACACAAGCATACACCTGTCAATAATGTCCTCTGGAAACAACACTAAGTGCAAATATTTAATTAATTACTGCAGAAATTCATACACTAAGAAAAGCACATACTGAAACTGAAGTGTCAGCTAGAGAGTTAGTGAAATGGTAACAATTCATGCTCAATATGTTTTGGTTCCCCTGTGTTAAGGGTAAACACTAAAGCTGTCTGGAGATCAGAAGTTGTGTTACACACTCAAAAATGGGATTTCATCATTTGGTTTAGTTTATGATCAGAACCCAGCTTGTAATTTTTTATATTCTTCAGAAAGAAAAAGTCAGGAAAAAAGGTCTATTCAAAGCTAAATGTTTTGTTTTGATTTTAACTTTACAACACACTTAAGGAGCTGCGCCCTCTGCTCACTGTGCTCACCTACCTCTTCCCCCAGCCGCTTTTGCTTTGCTGAGGGAACCTGTTGACACTGGTGACAATATGACATCATCCTGTTGCCCAGCAGGAACATTCTGTCGTCCAGCAGGAAAACTGTGTTTTATATACAGAGAAAGGTAATACAACATTTTAAAAATTCCAAACTAAAAGTCATTTCAAAACATTGTTCCTTCCAAACTAAGTATTGGCAAAATCATCAGGATTTAATGAAATGTTTCAGTTTGAACAAAGCTACATGTTTTGACAAAAAATTGTTCCAATTCTTCCATTGAGCTTTATTAGGCACTCTACTGAACAAGAGAGCAATTTCTTTTTCTACTAAACTACTCATGACCAATTAGGACAAATCTTGTAGTCTATATTTATTGGCTTGAAAAGTAAAAAGCCTGTTCTTCACCAAGATCCTGGTTCAAGCATACAGTGTGTGGAGTTAATTAATCACACAAGTTCAGCTGATGAATGCACTTGGTTAAGGTGATTGATATAAAACTGCAAGACCAACAGGAAAATAAGTTATCAGCCCCTGAAAGGTGGGCGGAGATAATTATTCTTGTAGAAAAAATTCCCTTTAAGAGATTAATCTAACAAGATGTCATCAAATTAAAGTCCTTTAGTTACCAATGAATGACATTTTGGCTGAAGGCAGAAGCAAAATGTAGGGGATTAAGTAATGGTGCCACTGGTGCTATAGATAAATCTATACAATGACTTACTGAAGTTTTACAAGCTAATGTCTTAGAAATGAACCCAATCTGCCACAGAGCTGTAGTTTTCTGCTGATATGCAGAAATCCACTCTGGGACATAACTTCACATTTTATGCTCTCCACAACACTGTTGCTACAGCTGGTCCTACAGATAGTACAAAGGCAATCTTGTAGTATTTATAATAGTCTCTATCCAACCCATCAGAAAAGTACTAGTACTGAAAACAATGAATCACTAATGATTTCTTGAGGCCATACATCTAATTAGTATTCAGCACCTATACTTCATATGATAAAAAGGGAGGAATTTCACCTTACAATCTACCTCTGCCATGATAGCTTCAACTCACCATGCATTGCTGATTATGTAAACAGCAAGAAAATACTAATAAGAAAAAGAGAGCACTAAGCAGAAAAGCCATAACAATTTACCAACATGGAGAACTTAAGGACTTATGATAAGGACTTTACTGGGGTTTTTCAGTGAAGACAACATAGTTCAAAGCTCAGGGCTATGAAGACCTCATACAGCTTCTATGCAAGTCAATAGAAAGCCTCTCATTAACTTCATTACTAGCTGGATCAAACCCTCTGCTTCCATGTACAGGTATGTGATTTTGGCTCACTCCTCCTGAAAAGCTGTAATGCTGGGTGAGCAACAAAAAAAAAAAAAAAAAAAAACTACCATGAAAAACACACTCTGCCATCAGCCCAGCCAGAAATTCATGTTGCTTCAGAAGAAGAGGTCTCCCCATAATATAATACTCAGAAGAATCAGCTCTTTGCATAAAACTTTTGTTTTGAGTAGGAAGGTTTTGCTCTTTCAGGGAAGCCGGAGGGACTAGAAAAGAAATGAAAAGAGAATGGGAATTGGCAACATGTGCTGAACCCTAAACTGCAGTTAATTGCTTTCTTTTTTCCCCTCCCTCGGCAATTTATACATCAGTTTTAATTAAGCCACAAGCCTGAGAGGGTTCCCCCACACACTTCTTTCTTCACATTTTTTAAACCCACAATGGGGTATTTTCCAAGATATAAATTAAAGATGCTTTTTAAAAAATTGCAAATGATGAAAACAACCTAGAAAAAATATTTTATGAAGCCATAACCACATAGATTGTCACTATAGAAGGTGATATTTCATCTTTATGAAATGTTAACTGCATCAAATATTGATTGCTTCATGACCAGAATTTTATGGTCAGCTTTATAATAAGTGTAAATGTGTATTTGGTAATGGTCTGGATAACTTTGATGCAGGATGGTAAGAACTGCTAGAAACCTATGTGAACAGAAATAACTCAAATACGAAGAGGACAAACTCTCTCTCTATATCTATATCTATATCTTTATCTATTAGCATAATGTTATTTTTTGCAGCAGAAGACAGTTCTAAAGGTTCACAAAACTACCTTCATGTATCAGCTAATGGAAAGAGCTACAACACCCTCCATGTACTCTAGTGCACCCACACTGGGGTAAAGTTTTAAGTGCAGGAGATGCTAGAAGTGTCAAGGGCTCATGCAAGCTCTATCGTTTATTTGTTTTGGAAAACAAGTAATTGTTTTTCAGGAGAAATGTAATTTTAAAACAATAAGTCCCATTCATCATCACCCTGGGTTGTTGAGTATCAGCCAGAGAGGTATAAACAAGGGCCAGGCACTGGACCAATCTCCAAGGGAATGTCACCAGTGAACAGTCCCTACCCTAGGCTCAGCACTGGCTCTCACATCTCTGTGCCACCATCACAACAGCACAGTGAGCATTCTGGAGCCAAGTCATCTGGGAGCAGGCAGACTGGTGTTGAAGGAGGCATGGTCTGGATAGACCTGTGCTCCAGAAATTTTGCCTCCTTGAAAAGCCTCATAAGGATCATTGCAGTGGAGAAACAAGTTAGGCCAGGCCTGAGGGCTGCCTCAATCTGCACCCCAGGCAAAACCAGCTCAAGAGCCTACTATTGCTGTCAGGACTCGGTGGCTCCTCCACAATGCTTCCCTCAGAGCTCTCCATAAAACTAGTGAATTGCTTTGGCATACCGTGCTGCAGTTCCTCAAGCCATAATTCCCTTTCCACACAGAGGCTGTGGTTCAACAGCAGAGCGTGCACTACATAGTTCTCTGCATGGGGTACCCGAGTTCTAAGCCTGAGTTCATAACAACACTCCATCCTAGACTAAAAAGAAAGTCTCCGGTGGCATTAATAGGAATAATTTGTTTTCTACCTTTAAGGGAAGCAAAAACAAACCAATGTTCTTCAAATTGAGTTTCATGGCCTAGAAGAACTGAATTATATGTGGTGCAAAACAGAGGCTGAACAAAATCTCTCCTAACCTTGATCTGAAAGTTAACAACACCATATTACTCAAGTCATTCTTAAAATGTGAAAAAAGCAGCTCTGCATGGTTCACTAATGTCACTCCCATTTCCCATGCTGGGGCCAAATGCTATATAGAATTAGCTTCCCAACATGGCAATTCATAAGCAAGTCAATACAACTGTGATCTCTCTTTTTGCCCAGTGATTATTCTAAAAGTCAAAATAACTCTGCTGTGATGGAACATAACAGGAAATAGGGGAGTGAAGGCTAGAGGCACACTAGCGCACCTTATTAAAATACTGCCGCTGTAACACTGCACAAGGGAGGAGCAAAAATTAGAATGGGGGGTTGATTTTCTGAATTTGTGATGTATAGAATTAATGGGAGTGTGTGCTGACCCCTACAAGCAATTCTTAATGACTGAGCAATGAAACCAAAACATACAGCTTCAAGTTGGCTTGCTAACTTCCCCCGTTCAATATGTCACTAGACTGTAATGTTTCTTGTTAGGCAGACAGCTTCAAATGAGAATTGTGGGAGAAATGATTGATGGCATGAGTTTGTACAGCCCCTTTAGTTAAACATATTCCATTCCATTTCAAAATATGTTCATTGTGAATTATTGCTTTGCCCTTGGACCTGATGAAAGCAAATCAATGTGAACAATGCAGATGATTGTAGGGGGAAACACTTTAATCAGGCATCACTGCCCTGTGTCTCTTCTATGCTTTAATGGCACAAACCCTTATATACGTTTTTGTTCTCATATATGGAATCATCAGACCTATAGGTTAGAATGATTATTTCTCAGTCTTCTCATGTTAGCAACATTTTATTCAAAGTCAAAATTTCTGCAACTTCATACATTTACTGTAAGAGTAAAAAGGTGTATCAGTGAGAACAGTGAGCAGCCTATATAATTTAATTGTGTATGTGCTTCAAGTGGTTCAGAGAGAATGGTTGATTTTGAAGGATAAGAGTGTGCGGGGAGTGGGGAAGTGAGAGTTTCTTTACTTTCGATTGAAATGACATTTTCAACTTCTCACAACACAGCTAATAGTGTTTCATGACCCCCTTCTGGGTCATGACCCTCCAGTTGAGGAAGAATGGATTAGAGAATGAACACATTTTTAAAAAGTCAAAGCAATATCTAGTTCATTCAATGACAAGGGAGTTTGAGGTAGCTAACCTGGACAAAAGCTATGCAGAGAGGAACATTGGATATGAAAGAGGAGAAACCTATAAAAGTTGTTTGGTTTATACTGAGAGGAAGAGAGGGGAGAGAAAGGATGGTCACCATCCCAAAATAATGTTGAACAATAATGTAGCTAGAAGTCCTGTGAGCTACACAATCCACTTCAGGGTTTGTGGCACCCTCATGAAAGCTTGGTTTTCCCAGGGGCACACCCCTTAGTGTGCTTCACACCCATTGTCCAAGAGTCATCTCCTATAAACATTAAGGTAACATATAAAACATTAAGGTGACTGTAATGAGCCCAGGACAGCAACATGGCTGCCCGCTGACCTGGAAGAAGAAATGCCCTCTAAAACCCTTTGGCGGTTGGGTCCAGCCACACCTAACCATGCCCACAAGAAGCCAAAGGGAGGATCTAGGGCTGTAAGAGCTACAGGCTCAGTCACAGCCAGGCAGCCAATCTGAGCAGATGCCTGGCCCTGGCTCCCACAGCGAAGGGCTCTGCCATGCTGCCTCCAGTCGGAGGACTGGGTTGGGCCACCAGGACCCCTGCCAACCCCAGAGCCCTGGCCTGGGCTGCTAAGACACCGGCTGCCACCTAAAGCTACGCCGAACCCTCTGGGACCCTCACCGAGCACAGATGACTGGGCCAGCCCACATGGGCCTCTGCAGGAGCCGGAGCCTATGGGCACCCTGCCAGCCCCTCCGTCACCCGTGGACCCCCATGAGCAGTGCCAGAGTCTGCAGGGGGAATGGGGAAGTGGCCCAGAGATAGCCAACCTTGGGGTGGCTGAGGAGATGGAGGTCGGGTGGGCAGCGAGTTGCAGCCTGGACCCCCGCTGTCCCTCAACCTAGTTGGCATGTAATGGCCCAGTTCCCCACCGACCTAGTGGCTGCAAGGCCGCCACTATCAGGGCCCTGGGCCGGGACTCAGTGAAGTGGGTGGGCCTGTGTCCCCCCCTACCACTCTTACCTTTGGGTGGCAGGTTCCCCCCTGTGGAGCCAAATCCCCTGCACTTTTCGGCTCTCCGGGAGTGAGGCGACCTGACCCTTGCCCGGCTGGAACCTAGCCAGAGCGTTAAACGACTATAACCCTTGAACTATTGGTGTTCCCCATTGCCTGGCACCCTGACCTAGGGCTGTGCCTTAGACCATAACCCTTGAACTATTGGTGTTCCCCCATACACTGCCTGGTGCTCAGATCCTGGGCTGGGCCATAGGGGGCTGTCGCTCGGACAACCGCTAGGCCGAGGCATGCCTCACAGACTTTTGGGCATTCTAGGGAGTCAGCGGTGCCCCACCCGACTGACTGAGGACTCTTTACAGTGACATATCTAAAACAAGTCAGCAGTTTCAGTCCCAAATACAGCTTTCAAAGTAACATCCAGCCCTCATCAATGCACCATGAAGCTAGTGCAAAAGGTTATAACAATTAGCCTCAGTGTGATAATATCCAGCATTCAGCAAATTGTTTTCAATGGAGACATTAAGAAAGGATGCTAATGACTGAGGTCACTGATATGTAATATTGGTTAAAGCTGCACAGAGGCACAAACAGTAGCGATTCTCCTTTTATCACTCTTTAATGTATAACTCTATTCACTTTCCCTATTTCGAAATAGCACGTCCACAATGATTGGATGCTGAATCGCATTTAAGGCTGGCCAGAACTGGTTCTGGCAGGGCAACAGGTCAGGAGTTACCTTGTGTGGCTGCTGCCTGAGGCTATCTGAGGCTTGTGATTAAAGGGACCCCCCCCGGACAGTCGGTTCTCAGCTTTCCCTGCTTGCTTGCCTACCTCGCTGAGGGACAGCAAAGCATTTTTTTTCTTCGATTGCTTTGGTTGCCCTGACTCGGGACACCACAGCACTCGGCACCATGGAGCCAGAGATGCCTCTGGGCACTCTGGAGCTCATTTTGGATGTCTTGCTGAAAGCCTGGCAGCAAGTGCTGGAGACTGCCTAGCAGTCTCTGTGACAGCCCAACCCCCAGGTCCTCTTCCGAACCCCCCTGAGGGCCGTGGAGGAGCAGCGACCAGACACCAGCGTGCCCTGCCGCATCTGGCATCTGGACACCAGAAGCAACTGGTGGGACCGCATTGTCCTGGAGCACTGGGGAGACCAAGAGTGGCCCCAGAACTTGAGGATGAAAAAGGACACCTTCCTCGAGCTCTGTGAGGGTATGTCTACACTAGACACCCTAGTTCGAACTAGGGTGGCTAATGTAGTCACTCAAACTTGCAAATGAAGCCCGGGATTAAAATATCCCGGGCTTTATTTGTATGTTCCCGGGCGCCGCCATTTTTAAATGCCCGGTAGTTCGAACTCCTTGCCCGCGGCTACACGCGGCACGGGCTAGGTAGTTCGAACTAAAGCCCCTAATTCGGACTACCGTTACTCCTCATTGCAGGAGGGGTAATGGTAGTCTGAATTAGGGGCTTTAGTTCGAAGTACCTAGCCCGTGCCGCGTGTAGCCACGGGCAAGGAGTTCGAACTACCGGGCATTTAAAAATGGCGGCGCCCGGGAACATACAAATAAAGCCCGGGATATTTTAATCCCGGGCTTCATTTGCAAGTTTGAGTGACTACATTAGCCACCCTAGTTCGAACTAGGGTGGCAGTGTAGACATACCCTGAGTGACTCGGCTCTGCTCTGAGGTAATGGGACATGCACATGAGGCCCGCCATTCCCCTCCAGAAGCGTGTGGCCATCACCCTCTGGAAGCTCTCCACGCCGGATAGCTACTGATCCATGGGAAACCAGTTCAGCGTGGGGAAATCTACCATCGGAGCAGTGCTCATGCAGGTATGGCAGTCTCTGGCCACTGTGCCAGGACGGGGGGTGCGAGGAGGGGATGGGCTGCCCTAGGGAAAAGAGGAGGAGGGGGTGCAAGTCCCCTCCACAGGAGGGTTTGTTCTGTCCCAGCCTCACTACAGACTGCCCGTGGTGGCCAGGATTACAGGGGGGGTTGCTCCTGGAGAGTGGGGGCACGGGGCAGTGGTGGGGAAGGAGCACTCTCAGCCACCCTGACATCCCAGTGACTCTCGGTGGTTTTGTGTGTCCCTCTGCAGGTGGTCAAGGCCATCAAAAGAGTGCTGCTCCGCAGAGTCATCTGCCTTACTGATGTGTACATGGTCATCGAGGGGTTTGGCGCCCTGGGCTACCGCAATTGCGGGGGGGAAATCGACGGGACACACATCCCCATCCATGCCCCGGAACACCAGGCCTCCCTGTACATCAACTGGAAGGGATACTTCTCGGTCATCCTGCAGGCTGTATCTGACCACCAGGGCCATTTCGTGGACATTAATGTGGGCTGGTCCAGCAAAGGACACGACGCAACTCCTCCATGTGCCAGAGGCTGCATGCTGGGACCTTCTTCCCTGACCGCCACATCAGGGTCGGGGACGTGGACATGCTTGTCTGCCTGGTGAGGGATGCGGCCTACCCACTACAACCCTGGCTCATAAAGCCATACACGGGACACCTCAACCCCTCCCATCAGGCCTTTAATGCCAGGGTCAGCAGGGCTTGCACTGTGGTGGAGGGGGCATTTGGCTGGCTGAAGGCCTGATTTAGATGCCTCCTCACCTGCCTCGACCTCTCTGAGAGGAATATTCTGCATGTGGTGGCAGCGTGCTGTGTGCTGCACAATTTGTGTGAGCGGAAGGGGGAGGCTTTCCGACCAGGCTGGATGGCAGAGGCTGACCACTTGGCTGGCCTGTACATGCAGCCCTGCATGGCTGCCAGCTGGGAGGCCCATCGGGGGGCTACCAGTATCTGGGAGGCCCTGAGGGAGAGCTTCCAGATGGAGGAGGAGTGAAGTCTCCCTGGCGTGCCCCAGTGGGGCCTTGTGCCTTATTCCACCGTCACGTCCTTCCACTTTCCCCTCCCTAACCCCACTTCCTGATGTCAAATAAAAACACATGGGTTGCCAAAAAAACCCTCTCTTTATTGACCATAACTGGGGTGGGGGAAGGATGAGAGTGGGGGAGGAGGAAACCTGGGAGCAGGAAGCTGGAAGGGGGAGGTAAGGGGAGGAAGGGGGAGGAGAAGCTCAGGGTTGGGGGTCTTGCCGGCCCACCTGTCTCCCAGCACTGCGGGTGTGGGGGCCTTGGCATCCCCGGGGAGGAGCGGGTATGCAGGCGGGGGTGAAGGGGAGGAAGAAGCGGGAGGGGGAGCAGGAGTGGGAGGAGGAGCGATAGCTGGGGTGGCCACAGGGGCTGAAGCGGCAGCAGGGGCTGGAGCGGCAGCAGGCAGCAATCTCTGCACCATGGTCTTCAGGTGGTCGCAGATGGCACGGCCCTGGTCACTCAGCTCCCGCAAGCTCTCCCGCCACAGCTGGAGGTCTTCCTGCACCCAGTGCTCCTGGCTGCGGACCTGCCTTTGCAGTAACCCCAGGTGCTGCCGCTGGTATCCCTCCTGGTTCCGGGTGAGCCTGCTGGTCCGGGTGCGGAAGGATGTCCTGGGCAGAGTGGTGCACCCTGCACTCGCAGCTGGTGCAGCTGTAGAGAAACCAGAAAGGTGGTCAGTTCTCCCTGGGGACACAGTGGGTGAAGCCCAGCCCCCCTCTGCAAGGTGAGGACAGCAGGTCTCTGCACCATCATGTCCTACTATCCCCAGGAGTGTGAGCTGGCCCAGGACTGTACCCATGCCCCTGTACTGTATATACTGTGGGTGTGGGGGGGGTGGGGGGAGAGGATGTGGCCTGCCTCTGCATAGAGGGGGCGTGTGGAGGGAGGGCATTGTGCAGTGTCTCTCCCCGGGGTACAGAGCATGTCATGTGCCAGGGCTCTGTGTGGTAGCCAGCCAGGGCCATATGCCCCAGCTGGCACAGCACATGCACAGGTTGCTGCGTGATCCGTGGTCAGCAAGGCCCACACGTGTGGTCCCTGGGCTCCCTCTCCCCATCCCCCCACCCCGCATAAGGGGACAGTGATGACACTCACATATCGAGGCCTCCCTGGCCTCGGAAGACAGCGGTGATATTGCTGCTGGTATGCCTCGGGGGTCCAGGGTGAGTGCCACACTCCCTCCAGGCCCCTGCGACTCCTGGCCATCATCTTCCTCCTCCTCCTCAGTGCCCTGGTCAGGGCCCTCTGCCCCAGGGTCGATGACCACCTGGGGGGCACGGACCATCCGGCCCCCCAAGATGTGGTCCAGGGCCTCAAAGTAGGGGAAGGGGTCTGGGTCTGCCCCTGGTTAGGAGCTGCCCCCTGTGGCCCTGGCATTGGCCTGCCTCAGATCCTTAATTTTCATGTGCACCTGCTCCTGGTTGCACATGTGGCCTTTGGTGGCCAGGTTGTCAGCCATCCGACTGTAGATGGCCACGTTCCTCCATCTAGTGTGGAGATCATGGACATTGGAGGCCTCCCCCCAAACCTTGATCAGGTCCATGAACTCCTCACTGAACCAGGAAGGCGCTCGCCTTTTGCGGCCCCTAGCAGGCTCCTGGAAGCTGCCAGACCGGTCCTGGGGAGCGGTGGAGGGCTGGCTGGCACTGGCTGGCTGGCTCATGCTGGCAACTGGGTCAGGGGCAGTGCATGCAGGCTCTGGGCTGTCAGGCCTAGAGTTGGTACAGGCCCTGTGGCCAGACTGAGTCTACCCCTTTAAGGGCTCCGGGGTTGGGGGGAGGGGGGAAGCAGAGGAGTTTTCCTGGTTCGGCCCAGAGTGGCCACCAGGGTACCCTGGGAAGGGCTGGAGGCCCCCTATTTCGAAATAAGTGTCTACACAGCACTTATTTCGATTTAGCTATTTGGAATTTGGTGTTATTCCTCATAGAACGAGGTTTACCAAATTCGAAATAAGCGCTCTGCTATTTCGAATTTATTTTGAAATAGCGGTTTGCCTGTGTAGATGCTAGGAAAGTTAATTCGAAATAACAGCTGTTATTTTGAATTAACTTTGATGTGTAGACATACCCATAGAGAGTATCTGAAGTACTCTCTATTAATAATCACGTGTACCATCAAAACAAAATTATCTACTAAAATGTTACCCCGATATAAATGGGGAAACATCAGGTGTTGTATGCCACCCAATTCACCCTGTTCCCCTCCAACTCAAAAGTCCCCATTGAAAGAAATGTTGTGACTCACATACCAGATACAACACCTAATTTAAAAAACTAGGAGTCCTGTGACACCGTATAGATATATTTGGGCATAAGCTTTTGTAGACAAAGACCCACTTTAAGACCCACTTTGATATCTGCATGGAGTGGAAATGACAGACATAGGCATAAATATACTTATATGTTATATATAATTTAATAATAATATATACATACGTATAAATAATATATGCATAAATATACTAAATAAAACCATAATAATAATTTGCAATGTATAATTTCTGCTCCATGCATTTGACAAATTGTATCTTTGCCCATAAAACCTTATGCCCAGATAAATCTGTTAAGTCTTTAAAATGCCACAAGACTCCTCCTGGTTTTGTTGATACAGGTTAAGATGGCTACCTCTCTGATACATCTCCTAATTACTTTCTGACAAGCAACATCACTTCTGCAAGAGGATAACAAAAGTCAGTAACTTGCTCTGCAATGTGTTTGGAAGCCAGAGAGTTTTATTTATTTCCCCGTTTAGATGAGTGCTACCGCTATATTACTGGCACTGGTTTTGTTTTCTTTGGAATCAGGATATGAACTGACCCTCAGTAGCCACTGCATGTGACAGGATAGAAGAAGACAGGAGTAAAATTCTGATATTAAAATCCTGAGAGTTACTTTCTCAGATAGACTTTTTCAGCTTGCAATATTTGGTCCTGTTGAACTTTTCTGGTTTCATACAAACAGAATGTTGTACTTCTATGTATATAGCATACAGCATGTAATACACAAACAGCTCCAGGACTATAGAGCTCTCTCTGTATTCTGTCTGTATGCGAGGCTGGGATTTGATATTTCATCCACAACTTGCTACACTGCCTTCACAAATTCAGGTTATACTTAAAGTTTCATAAATGTTAGGTGTTGGAAAGAAATGTTTAAACAATCTGACCCAGCCCCTGCGTCACTATAGGCTTCCTACAACATCCTTATTTGTTCTGAAGGAATATCTACCGTAAACTCATGTACAACATGGTACAAACTGAGAGGTGCATTATATTTGGTTTTTCTCTCTGCAGCATCACGTATTTCCCAGTATATCAGGCAGGAGACTGAACATGATGGATTAATAGACTGTTCCAGTTCAAAAAATATATTTAAGGAATTGCAACCCAGAATTTTTCTTGAAGACTTGATCTCTTGCCTAATTGTCAATTGATTGCATACATGTATATATGATGTTGTTCTATAATTCAGTGTATTTTATCTAGTCTTTTTCTGGGTTAAGTTACTACTGAGACTAATCTCCCCCTTTTTATCTTTGAGTGTATATTCACTGTGCAAAGCTATGTTTAAATATAGTAATAGAGATGTAGCCATGTTAGTCTGGTCTTGCTGAAATGAAAGACAGGACTATGCAGCACTTTAAAGACTAACAAGATGGTTTATTGGCCCACGAAAGTTCATCACCTAATAAACTATCTTGTTAGTCTTTAAAGTGCTGCATAGTCCTGTCTTATGTTTAAATATGGCTCTATTCTTGTTTAACATAGGTGGGGAATCTACCAGGATGAAAGCATTATTTTCAGTTTGGCTTTATAACATATTTTAACCCCACACAGATTAAAAAAATTATAACCTAACCCCAATAGTGTTAATCCATGGTTTTAAATTTGACCTAGTAGAGATGTTCTTTGCATCCATTTACTTATAGACTATTATCATAGCTCCTTGCATCAGCATCTGTCACCACACCACTCCCTGTGCCCTCCCCCCCCACCCCCGCACTACTTGCTCTCCCTCAGTTTTCCTCTGGGCCTTCATTGGCAAGCATCCACTTATAGCATCAGCTCCCAGACTGCTGCACTAGGCAGCACAGTATGGGAAAGAGGTGGCAGCCCTCATAGAGAAAGAACATCTTAAGAACTATTTAGAAGAGATGAACTTTCCAGGACACTGTAGAACTGTTGCATCACCAGTCAGACAGCCCCTCTGCTAATAAGGAGGATGAAAGGCTCAGGGAAGGAGAACAGTCAACTAAAGCAGAGGGAAATGATCCCATAGTTGGGACCCTCCTTCCAGATGATGTTATGGTAGCCTCTCGCACTGAGGATACCTCTCCAGGGGAGAGAACTCCAGTCATTAAGAAAAGGCAGGTGTTAGTAATGGGGGATTCGATCATTAGAAACATAGATAGCTGGGTTTGTGATGACTGGGAGAACCATATGGTGACTTGCCTGCCTAGTGCAAAGTTATGGATCTTTCGAGGCATCTAGATAGACTTATGTGTAGTGTTGGGGAGGAGCCGGTGGTCGAGGTACATGTAGGTACCAATGACATAAGAAAGGAGAGGAGAGGAGGTTATAGAGGCCAAATTTAGGCAAATAGGAAAAAGATTGAAATACGGCACCTCTAAACTAGCATTCTCTGAAATGCTTCCAGTTCCACATGCAGGGCTGGGTAGTCCTGAGAAGCTTCAGCGTCTCAATGCATGGATGAGACGATAGTGTAGAGAGGAGGGGTTTAGATTTATTAGGAACTGGGTAACTTTTTGGGATAGAAGGAGCCTGTACAGGAAGGATGGGCTCTGCCTAAACCAAAATGGAACCAGACTGCTGGCACTTAACATTAAAAGGTCATAGAGCAGTTTTTAAACTAAGGGCTCGGGGAAAGCTGACAGACCTGGAGGAGCACATGGATCGGACAGAGACATCTCTTAGGGGAGGGTCTATTAATAGAGATTCTCTATGTTCTAGTCAGAAGGAGAGGATGGAAGTATAGGTCAGATCAGATGAGACACAATCAAATGAAAAAGAGTCTAACACATCAGGAAATGGCAGACACATAAATAGTGATTAATCTTTAAAGTGCTTTATATACAAATGCCAGAAGTCTAAATAATAAGATGGGTGAACTAGAGTGCCTCATTTTAAAGGCGGATATTGATATATAATAGGCATTACGGATACTTGATGGAATGAGGACAATCAATGGGACCCAGTCATACCAGGGTACAAAATATATCGGAAGGCCAGAACAAGTTGTGCTGGAGGGGGAGTGGCATTATACTTAAAACAAAATGGAGAATCAAATGAAGTAAAAATCTTAAATGAGCTGAAATGTTCCATAGAATCTCTGGATAGTAATTCCATGCTCCAATAACAAGAATATAGCAGTGGGGATATATTATTGACCACCTGATCAGGACAGTGATAGTGACTATGAAATGTTAAGAGAGATTAGAGAGGTTGTCAAAATAAAAAACTAATAATAGTGGGGGATTTCAACTATCACCATATTGACTGGATACATGTCACCTCAGGATGGGAAGCAGAAATAAAATTTCTTGCTACCTTAAATGACTGCTTCTTGGAGCAGCTGGTTCTGGAACCCACAAGGGGAGAGGCAATTCTTGATTTAGTCCTAAGTGCAGTGCAGTATCTGGTCAAAAAGGTAAATATAACTGGACTGCTTGGAAATAGTGACCATAATGTAATAAAATTTAACATCCCTGTGGTGGGAAAAACACCTCAGCAACCCAATACTGTGGTATTTAATTTTAGAAAGGAGAACTACACAAAAATGAGAAGGTTAGTTAAACAGAAATTAAAAAATACAGTAAGAGAACCAAAAAAGTGCCACTGTGGCTTAACAACCAAGTAAAAGAAGCAGTGAGAGATAAAAAGACATCTTTTAAAAAGTGGAAGTCAAAACCTAGAGAGGAAAATAGAAAGGAGCATAAACTTGGTCAAATTGAGTGTAAAAATATAATAAGAAAAGCCAAAAAGGAGTTTGAAGAACAGCTAGCCAAAAGCTCAAAAAGTATAGTAAAATGTTTTTTAAGTACATCAGAAGCATGTAGCTGGCTAAACAACCAGTGGGGCACTTGGATGATGGAGATGCTAAAGGAGTACTCAAAGATTATCATCGTTGCAGAGAAGCTAACTGAATCTTTGCTTCAGTTTTCACAGATGAGGATATTGGGAAGATTTACAAACCTGAGCCATTATTTTTAGGTGACAAATCTGAGGCATTGTCCCAGATTGAAGTGTCATTAGAGGAGGTTTTGGAAGTTGACAAGGTCCCTCACCAAAGGCTCTTAAGTAAAGTAAGTTGTCATGGGATAAGAGGGAAGATCCTTTCATGAATTGATAACTGGTTAAAAGACAGGAAACAATGGGTAGGAAGAAATGGTAAGTTTTCAGAATGGAGAGAGGTAACTAGTGGGGTCCTCCAAAGGTTTGTACTGGGACCAATCCTATTCAACTTATTTATAAATGACCTGGAGAAAGGGGTAAACCGTGAGGTGGCAACATTTTTAGATTATATCAAACCGCTCAAGATAGTTAAGACAAAAGCAGACTGTCAAGAGCTTCAAAAAGATCTCACCAAACTAAATGATTGGGCATCAAAATGGCAAATGAAATTTAATGTTGATAAATATAGAGTAATGCACATTGGAAAAAATAATCCCAACTATACATACAATATGATGGGGTCTAAGTTAGCTAGAACAACTCAAGAGAGAGATCTTGGATTCATTATGGATAGTTCTCTGAAAACATCCATGTGCAGAGGCAGTCAAAAAGCAAATAGAATGTTAGGAATCGTTAAAAAAGGGATAGAGAAATAAGAAAATATCTTATTGCATCTATATAAAACCATTGTCTGCCCACATCTTCAATACTGTGTACAGATGTGGTCACCTCATCTCAAAATATATATTGTTCAGAAAAGGGCAATGATTACGGGTTTGGAATGGGTCCCACATGAAGAGAGATTAAAAAGACTTGGATTTTTCAGCTTAGAAAAGAGGAGACTAAGGGTCTATAAAATCATAACAGGTGTGAAAAAAGTGAATAAGGAAAAGTTATTTACTTATTTCCGCAATATAAGAACTAGGGATCACCAAATGAAATTGATAGATTTAAAGCAAACAAAAGGAAGTTTTTCTTCACTCAGCGCACAGTCAATCACTAGAACTCCTTACCAGAGGATGTGGTGAAGGCGAGGACTTTAACAGGGATCAAAAAAGAGCTAGATTAATGAAGGTTAAGTCCATCAATGGCTATTAGCCAGGATGGGTAGGAATGGTGCACCTAACCTCTGTCTGGAAATAGATGATAGGCGAGGGATCACGTGACGATTATGTGTTGTGATCCCTCTCCATGGGGCATCAGGTGTTGGCCACTGTTGGCAGATAGGATACTGGTTTGGATGGACCTTTGGTCTGACCAATATGGCCATTCTTACATTCTTAGAAAAGCTGGACATACACAAATCCATGGGGCTGGATCTAATGCATTTGAGGATGCTGAGAGAGTTGGCTGATGTGATGACACAGCTATCACAAGGCAATCAGGGAAGGTCCCAGACAATTGGAAAAGGGCAAATGTGGTGCCCATCTTTAAAAAAGGGAAGGAGAATCCTGGGTAGAGTAGACTAGTTAGCCTCACTTCAGACCTAGGTAAGTGAATATTCCTCCTTATTCGGCACTGGTGAGGCCACATCTGGATTACTGCATCCAATTCTTAGCTCCTGTTATAAAAATGATATGGACACATTGGAAAAAGTCCAGCAGCAGGCAACAAAAATGATTAGGGAGCCAGAGCACATGACTTATGAGGAGAGACTGAGGGATTTCATAGAATCATAGGGCTGGAAGAGACCTCAGGAGGTCATCAAGTCCAGTCCCCTGCCCAAAGCGGGACCAATCCCAACTAAATCATCCCAGTCAGAGATTTGTCAAGCTAAGACTTAAAAACCTCTAGGGATCCATTCCAGTACTTCACCATCCTCCTAGTGAAATAGTTTTTCCTAATATCCAACATAGACCTCCCCCCCTGTAACTTTAGACCATTGCTTCTTGTTCTGACATCTGTCACTACTGAGAACAGCCTTTCTCCAGCCTCTCTGGAACCTCCCTTCAGAAAGTTGAAGGCTGCTATCAAATCCCCTCTCACTCTTCTCTTCTGCACACTAAATAAGCCCAAATCCCTCAGCTTCTCCTCATAGGTCATGTGCTCCAGCCCCCTAATCATTTTTGTTGCCCTCCACTGGACCCTCTCCAATGCGTCCACATCCCTTCTGTAGAGGGGGGCCCAGAACTGGACGCAATGCTCCAGATGTGGCCGCACAAGAGCCAAATAAATGGAAATAATTACTTTTCTAGATCTGCTGTCCATGTTTCTCCTAATGCAACCTAATATTCCATTCGCCTTCTTGGCTAGAAGGGTACACTGTTGACTCATATCCAGCTTCTCATCCACTGTAATCCCCAGGTCCTTTTCTGCTGAATTGCTTCTTAGCCAGTCAGTCCCCGGCCTGTAACAATGTTTGGGATTCTTCTGTCCAATATATCTACCTCTCCCCCTAGATTAGTGTCATCCGCAAACCTGCTGAGGGTGCAATCCATCCCCTCATCCAGGTCAGCCATCCCCTCATTAATAAAGATGTTGAACAAAACCTGTCCTAGAACCATTCCTTGGGGTACTCCACTTGAAAGTGACCACCAACCTGATATTGAGCCATTGATTGCTACCCGTTGGGCCCAACAATCTAGCCAGCTTTCTATACACTTTACAGTCCATTTCTCCAATCTTTAACTTGCTGGCAAGAATATTGTGGGAGACCATATCAAAAGCTTTGTTAAAGTAAAGATATATCACATCCACTGACTTCCCCATGTCAGCAGAGCCAGTTACCTCATCATAGAAGCTAATCAGATTGGTCAGACATGACTTGCCCTTGGTGAATCCATGTTGACTATTCTTGATCACTTTCCCCTCTTCCAAGTGCTTCAAAATGGATTCCTTGAGGATCCCTTCAAGGGCTTATTTAGTCAACAGAAGGGAAGAGTGAAGGGGAATTTGATACCAGCCTTCAACTTTCTAAAGGGGAGTTCCAAAGAGAATGGAGAGAGTCTTTTCTTTTTGGTGACAGATGACAGAATGAGGAGCAATGGTATGAAGATGCAGTGGGAAAGTCTAAGTTGGATATTAGGAAAAACTACTTCACTAGGACGGTGGTGAAGCACTGGAATGGATTACCTAGGGAGGTGGTGGAATTTCTATCCCTGAAGATTAAGTCCTGACTTGACAACGCCCTGGCTGGGATGATTTAGTTGAGATTCGTCCTGCTTTTAGCAGGGAGTTGGACTCGATGGCCTCCTGAGGTCTCTTCCAACCCAGTAATTCTATGATTCTAATATGGTTTGGTGCTGTGGTGATTTAGCCTTACAGTTAAATCACGTGAAAATTCCACTCATCTGAAACTTTTGAACACTCATCCTGGTGTATCCAAGTTGTGAAACAACTATAAAACAAAAAGGCAGGTTGCCCATACCAGTCCATTGCTAGACCCAGCCCTTCCACTCAGAGGCTATGTCTACACTGCTGCTTTTTATCGGGAAAAGGTATGCAAATTGTGATCCACAATTTGCGTACTTCTTTCCGATAATTTTGTTGGAAGAGGCTTTTCTGAAATTTTGCCTGTCTGCACTGGGCCAAGTTTCAGAAAAACCTCCTCTTTCGGAGGAGCCCGAAGGAACAGGAAGGAACTAGTGGGGGAAGTAGATGTGGGCAGAAACCTGGGCAGCAGTGATCATGAGTTGGTCGAGTTCAGGATCCTGACCAAAGGAAGAAAGAAGAGCAGTAGAGTGGGTGGGTTTTTAAAGCAGATGACCTGGCAGCTAATTTTGAGCAGACAGACACCAGCGCAATAAGGAAAGCACATTGAGAGGCACTGCACACCAAAGAGACTGTGGGGGGCACTGCGGTAAGGAAAGAGCAGTGATGGAAGAAACCCCTGTCCCTGGCTTCTTCCCAGAGGCCACTGGCAACAGCGCACACCATGGATGGCACATGCGCTGCCTGGCGTCCACTGAGTAGGCAGCAATACAGGTGAGTACCCACCAGTAGCCTGGCTGGGAGTATGCACGCCTCTCTAACAGCGCACCCCCAGCTGGCTCCTTTAGTCTGCCTGCCTCACCTGGCTGTGTGCACCGGGTCACTAGCACCAGCCTGCATCAGGAGCCTGGCTAGGAGATGCACCACAAGCCATGCCACCTCTCAGCCAGCTCTCAGCTGAGCACCCCAGCCTAATCTTGCCAGAGTGCAGCTGACTCTTGCCAGAGTGGCACAGTGGACCACACCCCCTTACTTAAACTTCTGGGTTGCTCTTTTGCTTCCACTTTGAAAGCATGTGGGAAAAAGTCCTCATGGTGGTTTAGGTTTCTTTGTTTACAAAAAGGGGGTCCACATTTGCAAGGTCCCCCACACACAGTATGATTGCAGACTGCTATTTCTTTTCCCACAGTGACCTGAACTGGAGGGGCAGTGGGTGGGGGGTTAGAGATTCATAGTCAGTTTATGGTTGCCCCCCCCCGCATACAACATGCTCTCCTTTCCCAATCTCAGAAGGTATGTCTACACTACAGCACTAATTCGAACTAAGCTAATTCGAACTAACGCATCTAGACCCAAAAACTAATTCGAATTAGTGTTTTGCTAATTCGAAATAGCGTGTCCACACTGATTGGACGCTGGGTCGCATTTAAGGGCAGCTGAAACCGGTTCCAGCAGGGCATCAGGTCAGTAGTTGCTTTGTGTGGCTGCTGTCAGAGGCTATCTGAGGCTTCTGCTTAAAGGGACCCCCCTGGACAGCCGGTTCTCAGCTTCTCCGTTTGCTTGCCTACCTCGCCGAGGGACAGCAAAGCGTTTTCCTCTGCGCCTGCCTGTGTCAGTGGTTCCCATTGGGGACGCCACCACAGTTGGCACCATGGAGCCAGAGCTCGCCCTGGGCATTCTGGTGTAGTTTTTGGACTTGCTGCTGCAAGCCTGCCAGCAATGGCTGGAGGCTGCCTGGCACCACCTGGTGCACGTCAGCCTCCTGCCTATCCACCTGGCCTCCCTGGGGGCCGTGGAGGAGCCGCAGCAGCGCCAGGATGCCAGCGTGCCCCGCCGAATCTGGTGTCTGGACACCAGCAGCGACTGGTGGGACCACATTGTCCTGGAGCACTGGGGAGACAGACAGTGGACCCAGAACTTCAGGATGAAGAAGGACACCTTCCTGGAGCTCTGCGAGTGGCTCGCCCCTGCTCTGCAGTGACGGGACACTCGCATGAGGCCCGCCATCCCCCTCCAGAAGCGTGTGGCCATCGCCCTCTGGAAGCTCTCCAAGCCGGACAGCTACCGATCCATTGGGAACCAGTTCGGCGTGGGGAGATCCACCATCGGAGCAGTGCTCATGCAGGTACGGCACTCACCGGCCACTGGGCCGGGGGGGAGGGGGGCTGCAAGGAGGGAATGGGCCGCCCCAGGGAAAACGGGGGCAGGGGAGGAGGTGACAGGGGGAGGAAGGGGAGGAAGGGAAGGGAAAGCTCAGGGTTGGGGGTCCTGCTGGCTCTCCCATCTGACAGCACTGCGGGTGCGGGGGCGTTGGGGGGGAGTGAGTGTGGAGGGTGGGGCAGGAGGGACGGGGGGTGCGGAAGAAGCGGGAGGGGGAGCAGGGGTGGGAGGAGGAGCGAGAGCTGGGGTGGCCACAGGGGCTGGAGCAGGAGGAGGCAGGAACCTGTCCACCAAGGTCTGGAGGTGACCTCTGAGGGCATGGCCCTGCTCCTCCAGTGCCTCCAAGTTCCGCTGCCACAGCCACAGGTCCTCCCAGACCCAGTGGTCTTGGGTGCGGAGCTGGTGCTCTAGTAGCTGCAGGTGCTGCCGGTGGTAGTCCTCCAGGTTCCTGGTGCGCCTGCTGGCCCGGGTGCGGGTGGCTGTTGCAGGTGGGGTGGTGTGCCCTGCAGTCCCAGGTGCTGCGGCTGTGGTGAAACAAGAGCAGTGGTCAGTTCTCCCTGGGGACACAGTGGGTGAAACCCAGCCCCCCTCTGCAAGGTGAGGTTGGCGTGTGGGGAATGGGCCAGGGCCCTTGCATGACACCCAGCTGCTGCTCCATGGTGGGCAAGGCCCAGGTGCATGGTCCCTGGGCTCCCTCTCCCCCCACCCCCCCCCGTACACATAAGGGGAGCATGATGGCACTCACATGTGGAGCCCTCCCCAGCCTCGGACGACACAGCCGATGTGCTCTGTGGGATGCATCGGGGGTCCTGGGTCCTGGGCAGGCTCCCTGCAGGCTCCTGGCTCTCGGTGTCCTCCTCCTCCTCCTCGGTGTCAGGGACGGGTCCCTCTGCCCTGGGGTCAATCACCACCTGGGGGGCATGGACTGCGTGAGCCCCCAGGATGCGGTCCAGGGCCTCAAAGTGGGGGCAGGCCTCCGGGTCAGCCCCTGGCTGGGAGGCCCTGGAGTAGCACTGCCGCAGGTCCTTAATTTTGCAGCGGACCTGCTCCCGGGTCCACATGTGGCCTCTGGTGGCCAGGCTGGCAGCCATGCGGCTGTAGACGGCCGCGTTCCTGTGGCTAGTGCAGAGATTGTGGTAGTTGGAGGCTTCCCCCCAAACCTCGATGAGGTCCACGATCTCCGCACTAGACCAGGCGGGCGCCTGCCTCTTGTGGCCCCGGGCAGGCTCCTGGGAGCCGCCAGCCTGGTCCTGGGAAGAGGCAGAGGGCTGGGTGGCAGCGGGTGGCGGGCTCATGCCGTGCCAGGTGCAGGGTCTGCTGGCTGGGTGCTGGCAGGCTTGCAACTGGCACAAGCACTGTAGCCAAACGGTGGCCCTTTAAGGGCTCCAGGGCCAGCAGGGGGGGCAGAAAAGTTTCCCTGGTTTGGCCCAGAGTGGCCACCAGGGCAACCTGGGAAGGCTTAGCCTCCAACTAGTTCGAATTAAGTGGCTACACAGACCTTAATTTGAACTACTTAATTCGAACTAGGCGTTAGTCCTCGTAGAATGAGGTTTACCTAGTTCGAATTAAGCGCTCCGCTAGTTCGAATTAAGTTTGAACTAGCGGTTTGTATGTATAGACGCTATGAAAGTTAATTCGAACTAACAGCTGTTAGTTCGAATTAACTTTGTAGTGTAGACATACCCAGAAGGACTGAAGAGTGCCTCAGTAAGAGCTTTGTAGATTTGTGCAGGGAGAAATCCCACTCCATCTCCAGAAACTTTAAGAAACTTTTCTGGGAGCCTCCACTGAATCTCAAATGCTAAGGACAGCTCAAAAAAGGTTAAACCCAATTACAACCGCTGTGGTGTGATTACAAATTTGAACCCACCATTCCCTGCCACCAAGGTTTAGCAGCAATAGATCCTGCGAGAAAATTGGCTCCAAAGTTAGTTGGCTCCACTTGCCTGCCGAGAATTCTTCTCTTCCTCCTCTTCTTCATCTACAATATCCCCTTGCTGTTTCCCAAGGCTGCCTGAAGAGTCACTTGTGAAGTATCCATGGACTGTTTTGGGTCAATGGTTGGGTCCTCCCATAGAATCCTGTGCAGCTGCTCATAGACAAGGCAGGTCTGAGGCTCTGACCTCAGACCTCTTGTTTCCTTTGTCTTCTGGAACTCTTGCCTGAGCTCCTTGATTTTCACATGGCACTGCTGGGTGTCCCTGCTGTATCCTTTTCCACCATGCCCTGCATGATTTTGGCACAGATATCAACATTACTTCTGCTGCTTCACAATTCTGCCTGCACAGGTTCTTCTTGCCATACAGCAATCAGAATCTCCTAAATGCCCCATGTGCCATAAGCAGTCAAATCAACTATCTCCTGAAAGCCACATGCTGGAGCTTGTTTGCAACTCTGGGTATTCATGGTTATGTATGCTGCTGGGCTTGCCATGCTAGCAAAACAGGAAATTAAATTTAAAAGTTCTTGGGGCTTCTCCTGTGTACCTGGGAGAGCAGCAGAATTAAAAGTGCTGACCAGAATAGTCACATTGGGGCACAATGGGACAGCTCCTGGAGTCCAAGAACACCAAATTGAACAGTGCTATGTCTGCACTACCCCAAATTTGACCCTGGAAGGCCAGACTTAACACTATTCCTCTCATCGAGGTGGAGTACAGAAGTCAACTTTAAAAGCCCTGAAAGTCAGCGTAAGGGGCTTGGTGGTGTAGATTCATCTATTATAAAACTGTCTTAATGCAGCTAACTTCAACCTAGCCTCATAGCGTAGATTATGTCTGAGATTTTGAAAGTTATATACATTAGCTATAGATTTTCATTTCACAGAACTGTAATAATATTTTATTTATTATTCACAAATGGCATGTCTACACTAGGGAGAAGATCGACTCTCTGGAGGTCTATCTTCTAGTGTTGGATTTAGCAGGTCTAATGTAGACCAATAAATCAAATACTGAGGGCAGCCCCCACTGGTGTCCAGTACTCCTCGTTCTGTGAGGAATAAGGGAAGCTGACAGGAGCGTGTGTTCCCGTTGGTCTCCCACTGTGTGGACACTGCCACGGCTCAGTTTAAGGTAAGCAAAATGCGTAGCTGGAGTTGTGTACCTTAAATTGACCTGTCTGGTCTTGTGTAGACCAGGCCTTATTGTGTAATGATGTTATGATTATATTATATCATATATATTCATTTTCTGCTAATTAGAGTTATTTGTAGAATTGTAAAAGTATAAGATCTTTCCTCTAAACATAGAACTGTATAAAAGACATGAGTAAGATAACCTGAAATGTGAGAACCTGTAGGCTAAAGTTATTTTAGATCTTTGAGACAAGAAGTGACAACATGAGTAACCAGAAAATAACCCAATGACCTAAGATTATGGGAAAAAGGTGCCAAGTAAAACTATTAAACAAAATTACCCAGAAGATTTATATTAGATCATAAAAATAACAAAAAGCTGCAATTGTCTCAGACATGTGTCTTAATCACAGGATACAGGTTGTGCATTCGTGCTAATAAGGATAAAGAGAAATTACTCAGCCTACAGAAAATTGAGGTTCCTTCAGTTTCCAAAGGACACAGATTGATAAGAGAAGAGGGTGGACACTTTTATGAACATGTGCAGAACATAGACAGAATCACATTATAAAAAAGCGTTGTCCAGAATGGCAAAACTGTGCTTCTTCTGGGAGACTCCTTCAGGAACCGTCCTTCTACTGATGAACAAGCCATGAGAGACCCTAACACTGTCAAGGATGTGAAGATAACTATATGTGTAACTTGTGCCTAGGTCTGCATAGAATTTCTAAATGAGTGTGTAATCATACCTTTAATTTTAATAACACACAATTGACTAGATCTTGATCAGGAGAATGTATTTGTGGCCACTATCTTTGGTCTTAAGTGTTCCTACAGACTCTACATTTGAATCAGGTAACAGAGGGGTCTGTTACTCTGGTAAGCTTTAAACTGTAGCTGCCATAGCCAAACCCACAGTGGTGTCATCCCATAATATAAAATTTACTTGAAATAAAATAAAAGGCTATAGAATGAATAAAACACAAAATCCATAACAATGGCATGTATAAAGGGAATAGGAAAATAATGTTTTTTAGAAAGTTAACTGTACATCTGGGCACTTTCTGAACACTTTTCATTTCACTAAATCACAATTGCAGCATCTCAACAGTAGTGACAGCGTAAGTTATTAATAATGAGATTATCACCAGTGTTACTGCTAGTTGCTGTTGTTATTCCATTGGAAACAGTGTTATCATGATATATGTATTGTTCAGTGCCTACGGAAATAATTTATATCCTAATTGTTCTTCAATGTCAGCTGTATCAATATTTCTCACATTGCACACAGCAGTGAAAAATTATCTCTACAGCCTGATGACAGAAAACAAAGTGTTAGTCCTCAACTAGATTCATTCACAAGCTAATTGCCAAGAGGAAATTCAAAGGAGAACAGGTTCATTGATAGTACCACCACTACTGGACCAACAAACAAGATTTGTCAAGTTCTTCTAGTTTAATCAATCCAGCATGGGTTATAAGAGAGAGCTTACATATTTGGCACTACTCTCAGAGGGATAGCTGTGTTAAACTGTATCTGCAAAAACAAAGAGGAGTCCTGTGGCACCTTAGGGTACATCTACACAGCACGCTTATTTCAAAATAAGCTATTTTGGAATTTTCTTCCCGAAATCACTTATTTCAAAATAGAACATCTACACTACAGGGAAGCCTCAAAATTAGTCTGAGGCAGCCTTTCCTAATGTGGACGTGCTACCTCGATTTAGAGCCCCAAGAGGCACTGGGAAGTAATTACTTTGGATGGCCCTGGGGAGGAGCTATTTCCAAATACCAGCCATGGAGCGTCCACACTACTATTATTCTGAAATGAGGTTTAAAGATTTTGAAATAAGCTGTCCATTATTTCAAAATTATTTCAAGAATAAGAATGTGAGCCTCTACATGGCAATTCTATTATTTTGAAATAACCTCAGTTATTTAACCTCTATGCACCCTGAGGGTATCTCTACACTACAGTGTTATTTTGAAACACCTTATTTCGAAATAACACGTCTACACACAAAATGCATTTCGAAATAGCATTTTGCTATTTTGAAATAGCACATCCACATTGAGTGGACTCTGAATCGCATTTAAGGCTGGCTGGAACCAGTTACAGCAGGGCACCAGGTCAGGACTTACTGTATGGGGCTACTGCCTGAGGCTAACTGAGGTCTGTGCTTAAAGGGACACTGCTCCCCCCCCCCCCCCCGACAGCCAGTTCTCAGGTTTCCCTGCTTGCTTGTCTACCTTGATGAGGGACAGCAAAGCATTTTGTCTCTGTGTGCTCTGATTACCCTCACTCGGGACACCACAGCACTCTGCAGCATGGAGCCAGAGCTGCCCCTGGGCACTCTGCTGCTTCTCGTGGATGCGTTCCTGTGAGCCTGGCTGCACTTTCTGCAGGCTGCCATCTGGGAGGTCCATTGGGGGGCTGTCAGTATCCACGAGGCCCTGTGGGAGAGCTTCCACCCTGAGGAGCACTAAGATCCTCCCTGGTCTGCCCCACTGGGTGCTTGTGCCTCATTCCTCCCTCATGTCCTTCCACTTACCCCTCCCTAACCCCCCTTCCTGATGTCAAATAAAATACACGTGTTTTCATGAACACAAACTCTCTTTATTTAACAAAACTGGGGAGGAGGAAATGAAACTCTGGTGAGACTGGGGAAAGGAGGTGGGAGAGGGGAGAAGAGAGGAGGGGGAAACCTGGGAGTAGGGAGCTGGAAGGGGGAAGCAAGGGGAAGAAGGGGGAGGGGAAGCTCAGGGCTCAGGGTTGGGGGTCTCGCCAGACCAACTTGATTGTAATGCAAGCCTCCTCCTGGGTTCGCATGTGGCCTTTGGTGGCCAGGCTGGCAGCTCTCCTGCCATAGACGGCCATGTT
Organism: Pelochelys cantorii; assembly: GCA_032595735.1. Taxonomy (NCBI): domain Eukaryota; kingdom Metazoa; phylum Chordata; order Testudines; family Trionychidae; genus Pelochelys; species Pelochelys cantorii. The sequence goes on from CM064337.1 coordinate 39,365,624, forward strand.
CCTCCATCTAGTGTGGAGATCATGGACGTTGGGGGCATCCCCCCCAAACCTGAATAAAGTCCATGATCTCCTTCCTGGATCAGGAAGGTGCCCGCCTTCTTCAGGCCCTGGCAGGCTCCTGGGAGCTGGCAGACTGCTCCTGGGGAGCAGTGGAGGGCTGGCTGCCAGAGGCTTGCTGGCTCATATTTTGGGTCCACTGGGTCAGGAGCAGTGACTGCTGGCTCTGGGCTGGCAGGCTTGGAGCTGGCACAGGCACTGTGGCCAGAGTCAACCCCTTTAAGGGCTCCGGGGAGGGAGGAGGGAGAGGAGTGTTCTTGGTTGAGGCTGGAGTGGCCACCAGGGCACCCTGGGAAGGCTGGAGGCCCCCTATTTCGAAATAAGTGTCTTCAAAATAGCTATTTTAAATTTGGTGTTATTCCTCATAGAATGAGGTTTACCAAATTCGAAATAAGCACTCCGCTATTTCGAATTTATTTCAAAATAGCGGTTTGGCTGTGTAGACACTAGGAAAGTTATTTCAAAATAAGGGCTGTTATTTCAAAATAACTTTGCTGTGTAGACATACCCTTAGAGACTAACAGATTTATTAGAGTATAAGCTTTCATGGGTAAAACCCACTTCATCAGGTGAATTGGAGTGGAAGTTACAGGATCAGGGGTATATATAAGGGAGAAGTTGCTTGTGTTAATGAAACTAACCAAGGCGAGGTAGAAGTGGGTCATTCATAGTGTTGGTCTGGAGATGTGAATATTCAGAAGGAAAATTGCCTTTTAATGTATTAAGTCACACATGAATTAAGCTAAAGATCCATGGCCTGGCTTTCTTCTTCAAATTGGATTTATCAAACCTTTATTTGTTTTGTCCAACTACTTCTGTTGTAGTGTTAAATTAATTTACTATTTCATATAATTATTTCTAACATTTAAGTGGCTTCTACTAAAAATCATGGAGGGGATCCTCAAGGAATCCATTCTGAAGCACTTGGAAGAGGGGAAAGTGATCAGGAATAGTCAACATGGATTCACCAAGGGCAAGTCATGCCTGACCAATCTGATTAGCTTCTGTGAAGAGATAACTGGCTCTGTGAATATGGGAAAGTCAGTGGATGTGAGATACCTTGACTTTAGCAAAGCTCCCACAATATTCTTGCCAGCAAGTTAAGGGAGTATGGATTGGATAAATGGACTGTAAGATGGATAGAAAGCTGGCTAGACTGTCGGGCCCAACGGGTAGTGATCAACGGCTCAATGTCAGGTTGGCGGTCAGTTTCTAGCGGAGTGCCCCAACAATCTGTTCTTGGACTAGTTTTGTTCAACATCTTTATTAATGACCTGGATGAGGGGATGGATTGCACCCTCAGCAAGTTTGCAGATGACACTAAGCTAGGGGGAGAGGTAGATATGCTGGAGGGCAGGCATAGGGTTCAGAGTGACTTGGACAGATTAGAGGATTGGGCCAAAAGAAATCTGATGAGGTTCAACAAGGACAAGTGTAGAGTCCAGCACTTGGGACAGAAGAATGCCAAGCATTGTTATAGGCTGGGGACTGAATGACTAAGTAGCAGTTCTGCAGAAAAGGACCTGGGGATTACAGTGGATGAGAAGAGGGATATGAGTTAACAGTGTGCCCTTGTAGCCAAGAAGTCTAATGGCATATTAGGTTGCATTAGGAGGAGCATTGCCAGCAGATCCAAAGAAGCGATTATTCCCCTTTATTCAGCTCTGGTGAGGCCACATCTGGAATATTGACAAGGAGTCCTGTAGCACCTTATAGACTAACAGATGTATTGGAGCATAAGCTTTCGTGGGCAACGACCCACTTTGTCAGATGCATGTCAAGTCCATGGGGAGTTCTTCTTCTTCTGCTGTTGGTGGGAGGGTATCCGTGTGTCAGTGCGCTGTTCAGTGTTGTGTTGAAAGTATTCTTTGAATCAGAAACAGCGAAAGTAGGCTTCCAGATCACCGCAGAACTGTATCATGTTTGTGGGGGTAGTGGGGCAAAAAGAGAGTCCCCAAGACAGGACAGACTCTTCTGCCGGGCTGAGTGTGTGGTTGGATAGATTGACAGTATTGCTGGGTGAGTTAGGGGTACCACTGTTGTGGCCCCACGTGGCAGGTAGGATTTTAGACAGCTTACAGTCCTTTTTCCTCTGTAGAGAAGTGAAGTGTACAATGTAGATCTCCTGTCTAATTTTAGTAAAGTCCATTTGTGTGGCAGGTTGTTTTTTTATGAAAGTCTCCAGATTGGAGAGCTCTTTTTTGATGTTCTCCTGTTTGATGTACAGGATGCTGATCAGGTGGTTCCTCAGTTTCTTTGATAGTGTATGGCATAATCTCTCACTGTGGTCTGTGCAGTATGTAGATAGCAATGGATTTTTCACCTTCAGTCCATTTGGTATGATGTCCATCCGTTTGCATTTAGAGAGAAAGATGATATCTGTTTCTTCATGAGGTTGATGGATTTCCACTCCATACGGCTAAATGCACTGCCTTGGATGGTGTCAAGTATCAGAGGGGTAGCCGTGTTAGCCTGACATGCATCTGACGAAGTGGGTCTTTGCCCACGAAAGCTTATGCTTCAATACATCTGTTAGTCTATAAGGTGCTACAGGACTCCTTGTCGCTTTTGCAGATCCAGATTAACACGGCTACCCCTCTCTGATACTTGACATCTGAAATATTGTGTCCAGTTCTGGGCCCCCCACTGTAGAAAGGATGTGGACGCATTGGAGAGGGTCCAGCGGAGGGCAACCCAAATGATTAGGGGGCTGTAGCACATGACCTATGAGGAGAGACTGAGGGAGTTGGGTTTTTTTAGTCTGCAGAAGAGAAGAGTGAGGTGGGATTTGATAGCAGCCTTCAACTTCCTGAAGGGAGGTTCCAAAGAGGATGGAGAAAGGCTGTTCACAGTAGTGACAGATGGCAGAACAAGGAGCAATTGTTTCAAGTTACAGTGGGAAAGGTCTAGGTTGGATATTAGGAAAAACTATTTCACCAGGAGGGTGATGAAGTACTGGAATGGGTTACCTGGGGAGGTGCTGGCATCTCCATCCCTAGCAGTTTTAAGTCTTGGTCTGACAAATTCCTGGCTGGGTTGATTTAGTTGGGATTGGTCCTGCCTTGGGCAGGGGGCTGGACTTGATGACCTCCTGAGGTATCTTCCAGCTCTATGATTCTATGATTCTACTAGAGATTTGTTTAAGATCAGGCATAGGTCTGAACCAACTTAAATGGGTAAATTACAATCTAGATGCAGACCAAACTTTAGTGCTCATGGTACTTCCTATATCCAAACCAAATCTTCCAGTCTTTAAGAAGTCCATATCTGAATTTAACATCTTGAGTCTTCTGTACCCAAAGCCAAACTATACTGCTTCTTTTTGTGAATGATCCTGAAAGCTACAAGAGGGATCCATCTCCATGTATTAAATATTGATTCCTAATAGCAAGGATTCTGGGGGAAATCTCTTCATTTAATAGAAATGGATATGGGCATAAGGTCTATCCTTCCCAATAATCTGGTATTCTAAAATAGCATTACTGGAAAGAGAACAGCTGGGAGGTAGAAACCCAGCAACACCACCCGTGCTTCTGGCAGAAAGAACATTTCCCTGAAAGAGTTGGTTGATTGAGACTTTAACATTTTCATTAGGGCTGTATATCACTTTTTTTTATTTAGAGTCAATGTGCTTAAGCATACACTAGGGGATAACCAAGCCAAAAAGTTTTTTGAGAGATGTGCTAAATGGTTCAATAATAATCTGAATACTAGCAAAGTGGAGCTGATGGATACTAAGTGATGGAAGCATTTATTTTGATAGTGGTCTGCTTATTTTTAAAAAATGACATCTGAAATGGAAAAATATATAATTGATTCACTGGGAAATGGCTTCTCTCAGCTGGAGTGTCTACTGTCTAGCATAAGTTTTCCGATCCTCGACCCTCCTCCCCTGATTAAAACATATCTGTATAAGCAGACTGAACTTTCATGGTAAGTTCACATGAGGACTAATGGCCTTTCTGAGCTCTGACTTGGGTCACAGACCAAGCAGCTCAGGACAAGACAGTAAATTTCTAAGATGTATAATTTCAATTCTACACCATAATGAAGAAGTATCAATAGTCCCAGTCCTGCTCCTATTAATGTCACTGGTAAATCAGTGATGGATCAGACCTAATTATTAAGAATTTACCTATGCCGAGGGATGAAGACTGATGCCCTTCCTTTTTTTTCCGTGGCTTATAGTAGAATCATTTTCACTCATAGCTGGTAGGTAGAAAAATTGTCAGCTCTCCCTCAGCCTCACACTCACTTTTAGCACAATAAGTATACGTTTCTGACTGGTTTACTAGGAGGCCAGTGGCACATATATTCCTCCTCTCTCTGTAATAGATTCAGGAGTCTAGTTAGAGAAACTGTTCTGCTCTGTGATATTATAACTTGAATCCACATAGCTTTGGTCTCTCTTGGGTTTTGTGGACACATTGCTTGTAATCTAATTTACTTCAGAGGGTAATTTGTAGAAGATTATCTAATCTCATTTTGTTAGCTCAGGGATGATAACTGTGTAATTCTACCTTTTTTGAGTTTGTATGCCAGTAAATGTACAAGTAAAATGATCTGGCATAGCTGTACATAATAACTACAGTCTATTAATGTAGTACAGGGCAAACCAGCTGTTCACCAAAAATTATGACACAAGATGATTAAGTCTCTGTAGTTACATTTCACACACACACACTCTCCTTATCAATGTGTATATGTATAAGGTAATCATAGTATTTTCCATTTCAAGATTTCAAAGCACTTTATAAACTTTATTGCATTAAACTTCAAAATGTCTCTGTGAATTAAATATTAGTTCCCTTATTTTATAGAAGGGGGAAATAAGACACACAGAGACCATAACCACAATATTCAAAAGCACCCAGTAATTTGGGATGTCTATCTTAATTTAGGAGCTTCAGGGGGTAGCCGAGTTAGTCTGTTACAGAAAAAAACAACAAATGGTCTGGTAGCACTTTATAGACTAACAAAACATGTAGATGGTATCATGAGCTTTTGTGGGCATAGCCCACTTCTTCAGATGACCACTCCAGAGTGATCCCTTGTGAAATCACCTGTGACTCCATGTGGCCAAGTGCTGTGGTGTCCCGCGTGCAGGCACTCAGGGCACTCCAAGACAGGACTGCTTTGCTCTCCCTCATCGAGGTAGACAAGCAAGCGGGGAACCCTGAGAACTGTCTGTCCGGGGTGGGGGTAGGGTCCCTTTAAGCATGGGGTTCAGTTAGCCTCAGGCAGCAGCCTCACACATTAAGTCCTAACCTGATGCCCTGCCGACACTGGTTCCGGCCATCCTTAACTTCGGTTCAGGGTCCACTCAGTGTGGACGTGCTATTTCGAAATAGTAAAACGCTATTTCAAAATAGGTTTTGTGTGTAGATGCGTTAATTCGAATTAGCTTAATTCGAATTAACTATTTCGAATTAAGTTAACTTGAATTAATGCTGTAGTGTAGACATACCCTATGTGTTTTCTAAATGCCAGACTGAGAAACCTTTCCAAGAAATGTTTTCTTGAAACTGATGTATTTCCACAAAATGTCTCAGTTTAAACCAGGGGTGGGGAACTTAAGACCCAAAGGCCACCCCTACCCCCTGCCCTTAGTCCCCTACACCTTTCAACATCCTGCCCTGACACCTGTACCCCCACCCCCTTCCTGAACCCCACCTCACCCCATGACCCTGACTCCTGCAACCCCTCCATCCAGCGTTCCAAGACCCCCCACATCCACAAGACCGTGCCCTGACTCCTGAACCCCCCTCACTCCCAGCTACTTGCCCTGAGCCCCTCTATAAGGACCAGATCAACACTGGGTTATTTTCTGGTTAAATATATATTACCTTGGGTATGTCTACACTACAGCACTAATTCAAGCTAACTTAATTCAAATTAGTTAATTCGAACTAAGCTAATTCGAACTAGTGCATCTAGACCTAAAAACTAATTCGAATTAGCATTTTGCTAATTCGAACTAGCATGTCCACACTGAGTGGACCCTGAACCAAAGTTAAGGCTGGCCAGAACCAGGACTTAGAGTGTGGAGCTGCTGCCTCAGGCTAGCCGAGGGCTGTGCTTAAAGGGACCCGACCCCCACCCCGGACAGACAGTTCTCAGGGTTTCCCCGCTTGCTTGTCTACCTCGATGAGGGACAGCAAAGCAGTCCTGTCTTGGAGTGCCCTGAGTGCCCACACTCGGCACATTACAGCACTCGGCCATCAGCCCGGCTGCACTTGCCGCAGGCTGCCATCCGGGGGGGTCATTCGGGGGGCTGTCAGGATCCAGGAGGCCCTGCAGGAGAGCTTCCACCCTGAGGAGCCCGCAGAGCCACCCCAGTCCTCCCCATCAGGGGCTCGTGCCCCATTCCTCCCTCACCTCCTTCCACTTACCCCTCCCTAGCCCCGCTTCCTGATGTAAAAAATAATGGACACGTGTTCAAAAATAGAAACTCTCTTTATTTAACAAAACTGAGGGGTGGGGATTAACCTCTGGGGAGACTGGGAAAAGGAGGTGGGAGAGGGGAGGTGGAAACCTGGGAGGAGGGAGCTGGAAGGGGGAAGCCAGGGGAAGAAGGAGGAGGGGAAGTATAAAACTATGGTACGCATATCTTCAGTATTGTGTAGAGATGTGGTCTCCTCACCTCAAAAAAGATATTTTGGCCTTGGAAAGGGTTCAGAAAAGGGCAACTACAATGATTAGGGGTTTGGAACAGGTCCCATATGAAGAGAGGCTAAAGAGACTGGGACTTTTCAGCTTAGAAAAGAGGAGACTGAGGGGGGATATATAGAGGTCTATAAAATCATGAGTGGTGTGGAGAGGGTGCATAAAGAAAAGTTCTTCATTAGTTCCCATAATAGAAGGACTAGAGGACACCAAATGAAATGAATGGGTAGCAGGCTTCAAACTAATAAAAGAAAGTTCTTCTTCACAAAGCAAATAGTCAACCTGTGGAACTCCTTGCCACAGGAGGCTGTGAAGGCTAGAACTATAACAGAGTTTAAAGAGAAGTTAGATAAAGTCATGGAGATTGGGTCCATGGAGTGCTATTAGCCGGGGGTAGGAATGATGTCCCTGGCCTCTGTTTGTGGAAGGCTGGAGATGGATGGCACGAGACAAATGGCTTGGTCATTGTCTTCGGTCCATCCCCTCCAGGGTACCTGGTGTTGGCCACTGTTGGCAGACAGGCTACTGGACTAGATGGACCTTTGGTCTGACCCAGTACGGCCGTTCTTATGTTCTTATGTTCTAAGCTCAGGGCTCAGGGTCGGGGGTCTCACTGGACCAACTTGATTTTCATGCAAACCTGCTCCTGGGTTCGCATGTGGCCTTTGGTGGCCAGGCTGGCAGTTATCCTGCCCTAGAGAGCCTCATTCCTGTGCCTAGTGCGGAGGTCGTGGACGTTGGAGGTCTCCCCCCAAACCTCGATGAGGTCCACGATCTCCACACTAGACCAGGCGGGCGCCCGCCTCTTGCAGCCCCGGGCAGGCTCCTGGGAGCCACCAGCCTGGTCCTGGGAAGAGGCGGAGGGCTGGGTGTCAGCGGGTGTCTGGCTCATGCCGTGCCAGGTGCAGGGTCTGCTGGCTGGGTGCTGGCAGGTTTGCACCGGGCATGGGCACTGTAGCCAGACTGTGCCCCTTTAAGGGCTCCAGGGCCGGGAGGGGGGCAGAAGAGTTTCCCTGGCTTGGCCCAGAGTGGCCACCAGGGCAAGCTGGGAAGAGCTAGCCTCCAACTAGTTCGAATTAAGTGGCTACACAGCCCTTAATTCGAACTACTTAATTTGAACTAGGCGTCAGTCCTCGTAGAATGAGGTTTACCTAGTTCGAATTAAGCACTCCGCTAGTTCGAATTAAGTTCGAACTAGCGGTTTGCATGTGTAACGCCTATGAAAGTTAATTCGAACTAACAGCTGTTAGTTTGAATTAACTTGTAGTGTAGACATACCCCTTGTTATTTTTGCACCAACCTGTTCAGGACTGTAAGGTGATGTAAGGTGTTCCCAGCCCAGGAAAGAACCAGTGACATACATGCTAGAGTCTCCTTCAAGCCCATGCCTCAGGACATATTTATAATTCAAACACAGCACCAAACTAAGCTATTCCTCTGATGACAGCAGGTTCCTGAGACTTCTCTCACCCACACCCGTTCCTTGGAACATGAAACAAGACTGATAGTCGTTAACCATTTCCTGGCTGTTTCTCCCTTCTCTCATGAAGAATGAAGCCAAGGTGTTGTTTTTCAATTTTTCAGTTCTCCAGGAACAGGTGAATGCAAGCTGATGGATAGACACATATTTACTTGTTTGTTTTCAATGATCATATAACTATTGTCATATAATTACCATCTGGCACTTTAGCAAAGGAGAAATGCACTAACTAGACTTTTCTCTGTCTTGTTTTGATTTGCATTTTCTCTTCCTGTTTTTGACTTAAATACATATTTTATAGCAAAGGAAAAGGGCTGCTGATGTGTGGTGAGGGGAGGGCAAAAGGAATAGTTACCCCAGGACCACCAATTTTAAAGGGTCCGGGGCTCTAGGCTGTTACCGGGCCCTTTAAATTGCTCTCTGAGCCCCAGGTGGTTCTGAGGTCTGACTGCCCTGAGCCCTGCTTCTTCTGCTCAATGCCCCACCCCTTCCAGAGGGCCCAGAGTCAAGCTCCACCCCCCACATTTCTCAGGACCCAGAGAAGTCTGTCGCCAGCTCTGAAAAGGAGTTATATTTAATGAAATATTCCTCTTAGACAACATGAACAAAATTCTTACTAATAGCAAATATCTTTTTGGGTGCAATGTCACGGTACCTGCACCAGCAAAACTCCCACGCCTTTAAGATTAAATATGTGTATTTTAAGAGGAGAGATATTTTAAAAATCAATAAATTAGATTGTCTTTTGAATTTTTTTAACATTTACAGTGAAATCACCTGTGACTTCAATGAACAATTTTTTTTTTTTAATCTTTAAAGCAGAGAACTAGATCACAACAATCTTCTTGAGCTGTGTTCAGGAGCTTCAGGGATAACGAGAAGCTAAGCCATGGATGTGAATATTACATGGACAAACACTGTACAGGTGCATTTTTTTATTATTATTACCGATCTCCATTCAATAGCTACACCTTATATTCAGCTGTGTAGTATCACCAATGGAAACTCCCAGGTGTGCAACAGAAAATATCCCCAAACCTCAACAGTCATACAAGAGTGACAGCATTTCTTACTCACCAAGCCTATGTAGTCAGGGCCTCCCTGGCTCTTTAGGCATTAACAAGTCATGCAAAGCCATGGAAGTATCACTGAGGCTTTGCCTTCTTTTGTTGTTTCCTATTTATTCCTCCTCTCTCACAGCATTGCAAAAATGTTGAGAAGCATTTTAGGTGGAAGGAGAGATGTCATTTTTCTAAAGCATCAGATAATTTTCCACAGGGATGTCCCCAGTCTTCGTGAACTGAAGCATAATAAAATATGGGGAATATGAGGGTTCCTGCTCCTGCATCAACTTTCCATTTTTAATGGTTCTCTCTCAGTCCCTGGTTCCTTCATCCATCTACACTCTGGCTCTTCTGTACTGTCCATTGACTGTTGCCTGAGGGATAGCACTCCTGAACAACAAGACTGTAAATCAACCCACTTTGACCTGGACTCACTCAATTGTATATTTATTAATTCCTTGACTCATTTTTGTATTTTAGAAAGCCTAGAATTAACATATTATTCCATATTTTAAAAATAAAAATAAAAAGTCACATTCAGCAGCATTGTACTCACCTCTACTAGCTCTGCTCTGTCCTTTTCAGGAGCAAACACCAGGGTGCTTCAGCAAGGGGGCATTTGTTTCCTTTCAAAATCTGAACAATGGAGAACAACATGGCCAGTCAACTTGGAAAGCAACAGCTCTGCTTCAGACACTAAGGGTATGTCTACACTACACCGTTATTTTGAAATATCTTATTTCGAAATAATTATTTTGAAATAGCTTATTTCAAAATAACGCGTCTGCATACAAAATGCATTTCGAAATAGCATTTTGCTATTTCAAAATAGCACGTCCACACGGAGTGGACTCTGAATTGCATTTAAGGCTAGCAGGGCACCGAGTCAGGACTTACTGTATGGGGCTGCTGCCTGAGGCTAACAGAGGTCTGTGCTTAAAGGGCACCCCCCCAGACAGCCAGTTCTCAGGTTTCCCTGCTTGCTTGTCTACCTCGATGAGGGACAGCAAAGCATTTTTGTCTCTGCATGCTCTGATTGCCCTCACTTGGGACATCACAGCACTCTGCAACATGGAGCCAGAGCTGCCCCTGGGCACTCTGGGGCTTCTCTTGGACACGTTGCTGTGAGCCTGGCTGCACTTCCTGCAGGCTGCCATCCGGGAGGTCCATTGGGGGGCTGTCAGTATCCAGGAGACCCTGTGGGAGAGCTTCCACCCTGAGGAGCACTAACAGTCTCCCTGGACTGCCCCACTGGGGGCTTGTGCCTCATTCCTCCCTTACGTCCTTCCACTTACTCCCCCCAAATCCTCTTCCTGATGTCAAATAAAATACACGTTTTTTCATAAACACGAACTGTCTTTATTTAGCAAAACTGGGGGGGGGGGGAATGAAACTCTGGTGAGACTGGGAAAGGAGGCAGGAGAGGGGAGGAGAGAGGGTGGGAGAGGGGAGGGGAAACCTGGAAGGAGGGAGCTGGAAGGGGGAAGCAAGGGGAAGAAGGGGGAAGGGAAGCTCAGGGCTCAGGGGTGGGGGTCTCGCTGTCTCCTAGCACCACAGATGCGGGGGCCTCGGCATCCCTGGGGGGAGGGGGAGGGCATGGAGGGTGTGGAGGAGGTGGAGGGAGAAGCGGGAAGGGGAGAAGGAGTGGGAGGAGGAGCGATCGCTGGGGAGGCAGCAGGCGCTGGAGCGGCAAGAGGCAGTACACTCTGCACCAGGGCCTGCAGGTGTTGGCAGATGGCATGGCCCGGGGCAAGCTGCTTGCACCCAGGTCTGGAGGGTGCGGTGCAGGACTCGCAGTGCCCCCAGGTGCTGCTGTCGGTACCCCTGCACTGCACGGGTGGTTCTGCAGAGCCCTCGGGTGCGGGAGCATGTTCCAGGCAGGGTGGTGTGCCCTGCATGTGCAGCTGGTGCGGCTGTGAAGAAACAAGAGAAGTGGTCAGTTCTCCCTGGGGTGAAGCCCAGCCCCCCTCTGCAAGGTGGGGATGACCGTTCCCTGCACCATCAGAGCCGATGTGTTTGCTTAGGTCATGTTCGGAATGTCCTATCCCTGGGAGTGGGAGCTGTCCCAAGACTGCACCGATGCCCCTGTGCTGTGTATAGTGTGTGTGTGGGGGGGGAGGGGGGAGATGTCCCCTGCCTCTGTGTAGAATGGCCTTGTGGAGGGAGGGTGTCCTGCTGTGTCCCATCCCGGGGTCAGGGGCATGCCATGTCTCTTCAGACACCCCGTGTGGCAGCCAGCTGGGGCCATGTCCCCAGGGGTGACTCGGCACATGCTCGCACGTGCACAGGTTGCTACATGATCCGTGGTAAGCAAGGCCCACGCATGCTGTCCCTGGTCTCCCCACCCATAAAGGGACAGTGATGGCACACACATGTTGTTGCCTCCTCAAATGACAGTGGTGACAGGTCTTCTGGGACAGCTCGGGGATCCTGGCTGCACGGCACGCTCCCCCTGGGCTCCTGCAGCTCCTGGCACTCCTCCTCCATTCCCTGGTCAGGGCCCTCTGCTCCAGAATCGATGACCCCTGGGGTGCAACAGACCGTCCCGCCCCCCAGGATGCGGTCCAGGGTGCCAAAATAGGGGCAGGTGTCTGCCCCTCTGTGGGAGCTGCCCCCTGTGGCCCTGGCATACGCCTGCCACAGCTCCTTAACTTTCATGCGCACCTACTCCTAGGTGTGCATGTGGCCTTTGGTGGCCAGGCTGTCAGCCATCCGCCTGTAGACAGCTGCATTCCTGTGTCTAGTGCGGAGATCATGGACATTGAAGGCCTCCCCCCAAACCTCAATGAGGTCCACGATCTCTGCACTGGACCAGGAAGGCACCCGCCTTCTCCGGCCCCTGGCAGGCTCCTAGGAGCTGGGGGACTGGGCCCGGGGAGCGATGGAGGGCTGGCTGGCACTGGCTGCCTGGCTCATGCTGGGGCCACTGGGTCAGGTGCAGCGACTGCTGGCTCTGTGCTGGCAGGCCTGGAGCTGGCACAGGCACTGTGGCCAGAGTTTACCCCTTTAAGGGCTCTGGGACTGGGGGGTAGGAGAGGAGTTTTCCTGGTTGTGCCCAGAGTGGCCACCAGGGCACCCTGGGAAGGGCTGGAGGCCCCCTATTTCGAAATAAGCGTCTACACAGCGCTTATTTCGAATTAGCTATTTCGAATTTGGTGTTACTCCTCCTAGAATGAGGTTTACCAAATTGGAAATAAGCGCTCCGCTATTTCGAATTAATTTCAAAATAGCAGTTTGGCTGTGTAGAAGCTAGGAAAGTTATTTCAAAATAACGGCTGTTATTTCTAAATAACTTTGCTGTGTAGACATACCCATACACTCACAAGAGGTACTCAAAGAAAATAAAAGGAATTTTCAACACACCATTCATAGCTGTGAATTGTATTCAACAACCCACTGATTTGTTCAGTCGGATGAAAGATTCATTCAGGAGAGCACAGATTCTCTAGTGCCCCAGGTTGTGTTCCCATTAGGGAACTTCAAAACAGCAACAGGAGAAATGTTGGGAAGGTGATTTCATTGCAATGAGAGTCACCTTAGCAGAAAGCAAGGAAGAAAAAGGGCACGGCCAAAAGTGTATTTAATTAATGACCGCAAGCACAGTTGAGAAGGGTAACCTTGACCTGCCTAAGTACCCAGATCCACATCTGTCCAGGGAGAACATCAAGAAAAAAAAAAAGGTGATGCATTTCACTAGCCACTAACGGAAGATGCAATATATTAGCTTTTGTTAATCTCTCACTAATACACTCTATTCACTAGAAAAATCACAGAATCATTGAATCATAAATCTGGAAGAGACCTTAGAAGGCCATCAAGTCCAGCCCCCTGCCCAAGGCAGGACCAGTCCCAATTAAACCAACCCAGCCAGGGCTTTGTCAAGCCGGGACTTAAAAAACCTCTAGGGATGGAGACTCTACCACTTCCCTAGGTAACCCATTCCAGTGCTTCACCACCCTCCTAGTGAAATAGTTTTTCCTAATATCCAACCTGGACCTCTCCCACCACAACTTGAGACCATTGTTCCTTGTTCTGCCATCCATCACTACTGTGAACAGCCTTTCTCCATCCTCTTTGGAACCTCTCTTCAGGAAGCTGAAGGCTGCTATCAAAGCCCCCTTCACTCTTCTCTTCTACAGACTAAATAAATCCAACTCCCCCAGCCTCTCCTCATAGGTCATATGCTCTAGCCCCCTAATCATTTTGGTTGCCCTCCGCTGGACCCTCTCCAATGCATCCACATCCTTCCTGTAACTGGGGGCCCAGAATTGGGCTCAATACTCTAGATGTGGCCTCACCAGAGCCGAGTAAAGAGGAATAATCACATTTCTGGATCAACTGGCAATGCTCCTCTTAATGCAACCTAGTATGCCATTAGCCTTCTTGGCTACAAGGGCACACTGTTGACTCATATCCAGCTTCTCATCCACTGTAACCCCCAGGTCCTTTTCTACAGAACTGCTACTTAGCCAGTTGGTCCCCAGCCTGTAACAATGCTTGGGATTCTTCCATCCCAAGTGCAGGACTCTACACTTGTCCTTGTTGAACCTCATCAGATTTCTTGTGGCCCAATCCTCCAATTTGTCTAAGTCACTCTGGACTCTGTCCCTTTCCTCCAGTGTGTCTTCCTCTGCCCCTAGCTTAGTGTCATCTGCAAACTTGCTGAGGGTGCAATCCATCCCCTCATCCAGGTCATTAATAAAGATGTTGAACAAAACCTGTCCCAGAACCAAAACTTGGGGCACTCCGCTAGAAACCAACCATCATCCTGACATCGAGCCGTTGATCACTACCCGTTGGGCCTGACCTTCCAGCCAGCTTTCTATCCATCTTACCATCCATTTATCCAATCCACATTTGATTAACTTGCTGGCAAGAATGTTGTGGGAGACCGTGTCAAAAGCCTTGCTAAAGTCAAGGTATATCACATCCACTGACTTCCCCATATCCACAGAGCCAGTTACCTCATCATAGAAGCTAATCAGAATGGTCAGGCACGACTTGCCCTTCATGAATCCATGCTGACTATTCCTATCACCTTCCCCTCTTCCAAGTGCTTCAAAATGGATTCCTTGAGGATCCCTTCCATGATTTTTCCAGGGACTGAGGTAAGACTCACCTGCCTATAGTTCCCTGGATCGTCCTTCTTCCCTTTCTTAAAGATGGGCACTACATTTGCCTTTTTCCAATCATCCGGGATCTCTCTTGATCTCCATGACTTTTCAAAGATAATGGCCAGAGGCTCCTCAATGACATTTGCCAACTCCCTCAGTACCCTCGGATGTATTAAGTCCAGACCCATGGATTTATGTACGTTTAGCTTTTCTAAATAGTTCCAAGCCTCTTCTTTCCCCACCAAGGGCTGTCCACCTTTGTCCCATATTGTGTCACTTAGCACATTAGTGTGAGAACTGACCTTGTCCGTGAAGACAGAGGCAAAGAAAACATTAAGTACTTCAACTTTCCCCACATCATCTGTCATTAGGTTACTGCCCTCATCCAGTAGGGGCCCCACACCCTCTCTGATCACCTTCTTCTTGCTAACATGCCTGTAGAAACCTTTCTTGTTTTCCTTCACATCCCTTGCGAGTTGTAATTCCAACTGCGCTTTCGCCTTCCTGATAACTCCCCTGAATTCTCAAGCTATACATTTATACCCCTCCCTAGTCATCTGTCCAAGTTTCCACTTTTTGTAACCTCCCTTTTTGTGCTTAAGTTCACCAAGGATTTCCCCCGTGAGCCAATCCGGTCTCCTACCGTATTTACTTCTCTTGCTACGCATTGGAATGGTTTCTTTCTGTGCCTTCAATAAGGCTTCTTTAAAATACTGCCACATCTCCTGGGCTCCTTTCCCCTTCATGTTAGCATCCCAGGGGATTCGGCCCATCAGGTCTCTGAGGGTATGTCTACACTAGCCCCCTAGTTCGAACTAGGGGGCCAATGTAGGCATTCGAACTTGCAAATGAAGCCCGGGATTTAAATATCCCGGGCTTCATTTGCATGTTCCCGGGTGCCGCCATTTTTAAATGTCCCCTAGTCCGAACTCCGTGCCTGCGGCTACACGTGGCACAGAGTAGGTAGTTTGAATTAGGATCTCTAATTCAAACTACTGTTACTCCTCTCTTTTCTTCCTTTGGTCAGGATCCTGAAATCTACCATCTCGTGATCACTGCTTCCCAGGTTGTCACCCACCTCTACTTCCCCTATTAGCTCCTCCCTTTTTGTGAGCAGCAGATCAAGTTGCGCAAAGCCTCCTGCAGCACTTGTACCAAGAAGTTATCCCCAACATTCTCCAAAAACTTCCTTGATTGTCTGTGTACTGCCGTATTGGTCTGCCAACAGATGTCAGGGTGATTAAAGTCCCCCATGAGAACCAGGGCCTGAGAGCTGGAAACTTCTCTCAGTTGTCTGAAGAAAGCCTCATCTACCTCATCCACCTGAGGTAGGGCCAAGTATTTCCTGATTTATGCCTGACTTGGTCACTAGTGAAAATGCCTTTTTCTTCCTAGTTCTTGTCCAGGAGGAAGCTGGGTTTACACCCAAAGAAGTATGATTAGATATCCATCACATCAGCAAGCTTATTTTCAGCCAGATCTGGCTTACGTCTCCAGAAGGCAAAAGGCACTGGCTACTACTAAGCTCTCTGGCAGTTTTTGGGAAATGAAATCTAAACTTATGAAGGGCCCATTTCAGAGACCAATATTACACCTCAACACCAATGGCAATCAAATAAATCTTCATCCAGGGTGAAACAAACATCTCAAGGCTGTCATTGGACATTGGCTATCAAATCCAACTTGTTAGATGTTGTAACCATCATTTATTAGAGTGCACTCTAATTAAAGTAAATGAAAAAGCATGACACAGTGACTGTGTTAACTTAATGACCCAGATCCAAATTATTTAAAACTTGTTTGAAGTTTAACTTAATTGCTATAGATATAATATGGAAGAAAATAAAGACTATGGAAATTCTGAATGCCCGGCAGCATAAACTTTGGGATCTTTCTTTGAGTATGAAGTTAATTTGATATTCACATAAATATCATTGATTATAATTAATCTATTTGATATTTAAGTGAATTACAGCCTTCATGGAAAAATGGCATTTATGATCTCCAAACAAATCAGCATCTTGTCATGTTTAATAGTGTATAAGAGCCACACACACACACACATCATCATCTCAATTGCAGATAGTGGTTGTGACCAGATTTTTAATTCAGTGAAATCAAATGTGGCCTTACCAGGATATATACAAAGTGGAGCAATGACACACTCAGGAGGGTCAGTCCTGAAAGGCAGTCCAGCTTTAAGTTTTGATTTGAAATGATGGACTTTGCCTTAGAATGAAAATAATTCAATCAACAGAATCTTCACGGGGGTCAAAATCTTAGAACAACATTTACCCTGCAAATAAGTCTTCCTCAGTTTATTGCATACTGCAATGAAATTTTAGGAGATCCTTTGGGTTGGTCATGGAACCCTAAGCCAACTGATTTTTACCTGGTTTGGGGTTTCATTAAGTAAGTTTTGCAGAGCCCTAACAGGTCAATAAATATGAAACTTTTACCAACTATATAAAATAGAAACAGGAGGTGGAATGGTTACTGCTTGACAGCCCGGCTACGTCTAGACTGGCATGAATTTGCGCAAATGCTTTTAACGTTAAAAGTATTTGCGCAAGAGAGCGTCTAGATTGGCATGGACGCTTTTGCGCTTTTTTGCGCAAAAGCGTCCGTGGCCAATCTAGACGCGGTTTTGCGCAAGAAAGCCCCGATCGCCATTTTAGCCATCGGGGCTTTTTTGCGCAAAACAAAACTGAGCTGTCTACACTGGCCCTTTTGCGCAAAAGGTTTTTGCACAAAAGGACTTTTGCCTGAACGGGAGCGTCAAAGTATTTGCGCAAGAAGCACTGATTTCTTACATTAGAATGTCAGTGCTCTTGCGCAAATTCAAGCGGCCAGTGTAGACAGCTGGCAAGTTTTTGCGCAAAAGCGGCCGCTTTTGCGGAAAAACTGGCCAGTCTAGACACAGCCCCCAAGTCCAGAATCAGAAATGTGACTATTTTAGGCTTCCTATATAATTCAGGAGAATGCCAGTTTGAAATCAGCCTTAATATATTCAATAAGAGGCAGTGTCACATACTTAAATTTTTGATGCTTTATGGTACCATGAGATTATTTGAGACAGAATCACGTATGCCTTTTAATTATTTTACATTGTCAGAGTTGTGATAGTGGAGTAAAGAAATCTGCAGCATATGCAGCAGCAAATTTGAAGCCTTGTGAAATACAAAAAGAAAACTTAACCAGCCAAGGCATTTCTGGTTATGTTCTTTCTGTGTTGTGCTGCAGGGGAACTAGCACACACAGCAAGTCCATCTATGGATGAAGAATTCTGCTAATTGGTAGGAGATTAGTCTTGGTAGTGATTTTTTGACATTCTTCTAAAACAGTTTGGAGTTCTCCGCACCAGCTGGCTAAAATATGTCTGAGCAGTTCTGCTGCATCCATACAACTGATTTTGAAGTACAGCTACATTCCGAGTATGCATGAGCAAATGTTCAAGTGCCACATAGACTATTAGCACTACAAAATTATTTCAAAATATATTTTAAGTATATATTTAAATAAACCTTTTATATAAAACTAGAAGTGCATACATGTATACAAATAATCAAG
The DNA here is from genome assembly GCA_032595735.1 of Pelochelys cantorii. NCBI lineage: Eukaryota > Metazoa > Chordata > Testudines > Trionychidae > Pelochelys > Pelochelys cantorii. The sequence goes on from CM064337.1 coordinate 39,383,575, forward strand.
AATTATCTTTTTTTTCACATAAAAAGGTAAAAAGACACACACACAAAATGCCTCTTAACATACTGTTATGACCTGGGTTATTTTTTTTTAAATTAGGAAAATTAAGCCAAACGGCTTTGTAATTACCCCACCTATTATGTATAATGGTGGGGGAGAGGGGTTCACAACAGTTGGTGGTGATTTCACACACCATGTGTGTGTCACTGTACTTAACTCCTCTGAATGAATCGCTTACCATGTTAAAAGTGAAAAATAGAGTAATAGAGTTCCAGCACTAATTCTGAACAGACTTATGGGGTAAGCTATTCTGGAGGAGAAAATTCAGAAAAAAGAGTAACTGTGTCACCTGAGTTTTCCAACCTCACTTCCATCTTCATCACCTAGGCAACACACTTCTTAAGAAAGACGTTTTTCCGGACGAGATCCTCCAGAAAAACTTTTTTTGAAAGAAAGCATCTACACAGCAAAAGCACAACAAAAAAGTGATCTGCTTTTTTGAAAAATAGTGTCCACACTGATTGGACGCTATCTCGCATATAAGGCCACCCAGAACCAGTTCAGGCAGGGCATTAGGTCACCTGTTGCTTCCAAGTGCGGTTGCCTAAACCAAGCTGAGATACATGCTTAAAGGGACCCCTCCTGGACAGCTGTTTCTCTGCTTCTGCTGTGTGCTTGCCTCTCTGATGGACAGTAAAGCTTTAGCAGTGCATGCTCTGGTTGCCCAGCTTTTGGACGCCACAGCATTATTCTTCTTGTCATGGAGCCGGAGCTGCCCTTGGGGATGAGCACATGCCACTGTGCATTGTGGAGGATGCGGCCTACCCCCTCATGCTGTGGCTTATGAAACCATGTACTGGCCACCTGGACCCAGCAGGGACCAATTCAATGCCTACCTCAGCCAGGCTAGTATGCAGGTGGAATGCATCTCAAGGCGTGGTTCAGTGCCTCCTGACCTGCCATGATATGGGGGAAAACAACATCCCTGAGGTCATCTCAGCATGTTGTGTCCTCCACAACATCGTGGAGAGGAAGGGGGAGGCCTTCCTACCAGGGTCGGGGGCAGAGGCTGGCCACAGAGGGAGGGCCTTCGAGCAGCTGCAGACACCTGCCATCTGCCAGGCCCATCAGTTGGGGGTGCGCATCCGGGAGGCCCTGAGGGAGAGTTTCTCCCAAGGACCCCAGTTACTCTCCCCAGAGCCTCCCTACTAGAAGCCTGTGCCTCGCTCCACTATCCCTTTCCCACCACAATGCCTCCCTTTGCCCCTTCCCTGACCTCAGAATAAACACACCTGTTTTGATTTCAGCATAACAAACTTTGTATTTGTCTTTCAATAAAAAAAAACCTGGGGAGAAGGGGGCCTGAGAACCTAAAGAGGGGAGGGAGGAGGAGGCTCAGGGCTGGGAATGGTATGAGGGGAGGCTGGAAGTGCCACCTCTGGTCTGGGGACCTCGGCAAACTTGGGGTTGGTTGGGCCTTTGACAGCAGGGAGATGGGCAGGAGGAGGGGCTGGAGCAGGGTCAGGGATGGCAAGGAGGCCGGGGGAGGGAGCATAGGCATCACTTGGGGGGTGGTGGGAGGGGGCATGGCATCACTTGGGGGGCAGGGAGAGGGGGCATAGGCATCACCTAGGGGGAGGGGGCATAGGCATAGCAGAGCAGGCAGGAGGATGGTAGGCAGGAACACTGACAGCAGCCAGTTGTGCCATCATTTGATGCATGATGGCACACATGTTTTCGCCTTGCCACATGAGCTGGTCCTACATGTGGGTGCTCCACTCAGCGTCCTCCTGGACCTTCTGTGACAGGGTCTGCTGCACGTCATGCAGGACACCCACATGCAGCCTCAGGAGGTCCTCGTGGACCCTCGTGTGCTTTCAGGTCCCCTGGGGTCGGGTGGTGTAGCCAGACAGAGGCCCCCCCGTCACATCCATCTTGCTTGCCCCTCTGAGGTGCCTGGAGCACACAGGGCATAGAGAGCAATAAAATCAGCATAGTCTTTGAAGCCTTGACAGAGGCCCGGATATGCTGGCTCATCTGACCCTGGATAACTGTAAACACAGATACAAGAGGGTGATCAAGCCAATAAGCTGACCCAGAGGCTGCGAGAACTGCCCTTGACTGGCACCTATATTGATACGATCACACGGCTGTCCCTGGAAGAGAAATCTCCCGCTGAGAAAAGAATGCCCAGTACTCCCAATTTAGTTATCTCTTTTACAAGTGTAAATTAAGTTCACAACTCCCTTGTAAGAACTGGCACCACAAAGACGAACCAGCACCATTTGGCACCATAGATAAGAGAGAGAATACGTGACCCCACGGGTATAAAGATGGGTCCAGCAGCACACTCACTTTGAGCGTCAATCTACCATCTACCTGCTGGTCAGGTTAGGTAATTGCCTCCCGAGGTCCACGGGGACACCCACCTCATATTCATCTTTCTGAGGAATTGAGGGACCGATCCTGGCCTGACATGCTGGAATCAAAAGACACAGAAGGGGGTAAAAATTGTACCCGTATGTGTCCTTTTGTTTTAGTGCATGCATAAAATAGAGCTCTTTAAAGATTAAGCTGTCATTTGGTACCGTTATTTTCTATCTTCCTTTTCCTTTGCAACCATTTTTTTTAAGATCTGTATTTGCTAGCAGTTAAGAAATAGAACAATAGCCATTGTAACCACATGCTTTATAAACCTCTGTAATAAACCTGCAATTGTTTAAGCTTTAACCTAACTCCTGTTGCTGTAACAGAACCAGACACAATTAAAAGAACTCCAGCCAGTCATAGGGGCAGACGCAGGGAGAGCTGGGCGTTTGGGCTCTGCCGCCTCCATGGGGCAGACCCTTGGGGCATCCGTCAGCCTTCCATAGGCTGCCTGCTGTGGAGGGACCTTGTGTCCTAGCAGTCAAAGACTCGGATGTAATAAGCTCTCCCTGCGAACCCTCGGGGCACCAGTCAGCCTCCAATAGGCTGCCCGCTGCGAAGGGACCCCAGTCCTAGCAGTTGAAGACTCGGGTGTATAACACACACACAGACCACATGCACTGCCCTGACCATCAGCTGACAGGTGGGTGCCTCTGTTGGCATGTATTGCCCCTCAGCGACGGCTGGTCCGGCTGTGGAGATAAAGAGGGAGAGGTGGTCAGTCATCCATGAAGACAGACACTGTCCCTGAGACCATGCCCTCTTCTGTGAGCAGCAAGCAACAGTCCTCGGGCCAGCTGACAGGGTAGTCTAGGAGTAAGGCCATATGTAACCTGCACAGCAGGCCCTGCGGTGCCAGGGGACCATGATGCCTGCTTTCCCACCCCACCCCACCCACTGACAACCATGCACAGGAAGTGTCTGGCCACAGTGGGATCCCACAGGCAGGAGAGGGGCCTGGAGCGACCTGGCTCTCCCTGTGGCCTGCACACACACCTGTGCCTGGCATGCCCATGTGATGTGTGCAACACTCCTCAGCCTGTGTGGGGTTGTGCATGTGCCCTTGTGCCCAGCCTGCTTCCAGAGGTGACTGGTGGTGGAAGGTCATCCCCCCCCAGAGGTCAGATGTGTGTATGGTCTCCCCTGAGCCTGTGAGCAGGATCCTGGGGGTGCTCTGGAGCTGCCTCCTGAGGCCACGTGGCACACACTACTGCTGCATGTGGTTCCACAAGCATGAACTGCAGCACCATGTCCTGGGTGAACAGGCCAAGCAACATTTGCACCCCATCCCCTCTGCACCCACCTTCCCCGCCCTGTGTGTGTGGAAAACTGAGAGCACTCACCCACTGATCCTTCCCCGCCCTCAGAGGATGCCTGTGACACGTCCTGGCCCAAGAGTACCGGATCCAGGTTCAGTGTCATGGTTCTGGTCATGTCCTTCTCTGCCTTCCCCTCCTGTCCCTCCTCCTCCTCCTCCACAACCTTAGGGCAGGTGACAACAGGTGTCTCAATGCTGGAGTCGACCACCACAGGTGAGGAAAGGGCTTCCCCATCCCCCAGGATCTGGTGCAGCTCCTAGTAATAGGGGCAGGAGTGGGGTCCTGCCCCGGAGCACGAGCTGCGCTCCCTGGCCCTCGCATAGCCCTGGTGGAGTTCCTTGACTTTACTCCGGACCTGTTCTAAGGTCCAGGGTTGGGGGTTCCCACTCCACCAGGACCTCAGCCATGCTCCCATAGATTTTGGTGTTTCAGCACCAGAAGCGGAGATCCTGTAGGGCCTTCCCCTCCCCCCACAACTCGAGGAGGGGCATGATCTACACTCTGGACTAGGAGGGTGCACGCCGCTTGCTACCCCTGGCTGAGTCCTGGCAGCCCTGGTGCTGTTCCCTGTGAGGGCCAGGAGGGTCTCGGGGGGCTTGTGGCTTGGCCATAGCTCTGATTCTGGGTGGCAGGGAGAGTCACACAGTAAGGTGCTGCTCCAGGGCTGGCTTCCTGCCACAAGGCTTGTCCCGGGTGCCTGCAGCTTTAAGAGGTTCCAGGAGACAGGAACTATAGAGTTCTGATTACTTTGGATGGAGTGGCCACCAGGGCACTGTAGCCAGACAGGACCACCCCTCCCCCCCCGTAACATCTTGCTTGCCCCTCTCTGAGATGCCTGGAGCACACAGGGCACACAGAGCAATAAAATAAGCATAGTCTTTGAAGCATAGACAGGTCTGGATATGCTGGCTGCTGTGACCCTGGATGGCTGTAAACAGAGATACGCCAATTGCTGACCTAGAGGCTGCAGAGGAGTGCCCTTGACTGAAACCCATATTGATACGAACACACACTCGTCCGGGGGGGGAGGAATCTCCCGCACAGTAAAGAATGTCCAGTACTCACAATTTAGTTATCTCTCTTGCAAGTGTAAATTAAGTTGAAACTCCCTTGTAAGAACTGGCATCACAAAGACAGACCAACACAATTTGGCATCTTAGATAAGAAAGAGGATATGGGCCCCTATGGGTATAAAGATGGGTCCAGCAGCACACTTACTCTGAGCGTCAATCTACCATCTATCTGCTGGTCGGGTTAGGTGATTGGCCTCCCGAGGTTCTACGGGGACGCCCACCTCGTATTCGTCTTTCCTAGGAATTGAGGGACCAGCCCTGGCCTGATACGCTGGAGTCGAGAGGCACAGAAGGGGGTAAATATTGTACCTGGATGTGTCCTTTGTCTTAAGTGTACACATAGACTTAGAGCTCTTTAAAGATTAAGCTGTCACTTGGTACCATTATTTTTATTTTCTATCTTTATTTTCTTTGTAACCATTTTTAAGATCTATATTTGCTAGCAGTTAAGAAATAGAGCAATAGCCATTGTAACCACATGATTTATAAGCTTCTTTAATAAACCTGTAACTGTTTAAGCTTTAACCTGACTCCTCCAGTTGCTGTAACAGAACCAAACATAATTAAAAGAACTTCAGCTAGTCATAAGGGACAGAGATAGGGAGAAGCTTGAGCGTTTGGATCGTGTCGCTTCCAGGGGACAGATCCGTGGGGCATCTCTCAGCCTTCCCTAGGCCGCCCACTGCGAAGGGATTCTGTATCCTAGCAGTTGACATCTGAGATGTAATAAGCTCTCCCTGTAAACTCTGGGGTGTCTGTCAGCCTGTTGGCTGCCCACCGCGAAGGGACCTGATCCTAGCAGTTAAAGACACGGATGTTAAACTTCTCGGGGCACCCATCAGCCTCTCCTAGGCTGCCCGCTGCGATGGGACCTTGTGTCCCAGCAGTTGAAGACTCGGGTGTAACACACACACACACACTGCCCTGACCGTCAGCTGACAGGCACCTGTGTTATTTCCTGGAGGCCTCTTCTTTAAAAAAACCCCTTCTTTTCCCTGTCCACCCACATCTTTTTCCAAAAGAGCTCTTTTGGAAAAAGGCTTCTTCCTCATAGAAAGCGGTTTACCGTTGTCAGAAAAATTCCTCTATTCTTTCAATTTTCTGTTGAAAGAATGTGTAATCACCACCAGGTGGATTTGAACCTGGGACTTCTGAAATGGAGTATAGGAGCCTCTACCCTCTGAGCTAAAAGCCAGCTGGCTCCCAGCCCATGCTGTAGAGATCTCTTAGCCTTAACTGTTGCTGTGGTCTAGGTGTCACTGCATGGTAACCACATTAGGTGTGTGGGTTACAAATGCAATAGCAGTGTGGACGTAAGTGTAGTTTTTTCAGAAAAACTGCCATTTTTCTTGAAAAACTCTGCTGTGTAGACAAACCCCTATGCTATGTCTTCACTATAGCCTCGTGCTCAAAAACATATGCAAATGAGGCAAAGCGTGGAATATCGCCACACTTCATTTGCATAATTAATGAGGCTCTGTTTTTGCACAAGAGGCTTTTGCACAAGAGCCATTCTTCCACATATTTTTCTAGTTCTTGCAAAAGAGGAGTTTTTGCTAAAAAAGGAGCCATATAGACTCCTCGCCTCTTGCGCAAAAACATTAATTATGCAAATGAGGCATGGCAATATTCCATGCTTCGCCTCATTTGCATATTTTTTGCGCAAAACGGGGGCAGTACAAACATAGCCCTAGTGTCTATCACTCTACTCTCTCAGTCATGTGCACCTCCCTTCCTCCTCTTTTCACCATTAACTCTCCCACTTTGTATCCCAGCACTTTTTCCTCTCCAGTGCTTGCATTTTATTCTCCTCTCACTCCACACCAAATCTGTTGCCTTGCGAAAGTGATTAGACTCCTAAATCATAGACTCATAGAATCCTAGGACGGGTCATCGAATCCATCTCCCTGCCCAAAGCAGGACCAACCTTAACTAAGTCATCCCAGACAGAGCTCTCTCAAGCAGAGATTAAAAACCTCTAGGGATGGAGATTCCACCACCTCCCTAGGTAACCCATTCCAGTGCTTCATCACCCTCCTAGTGAAACAGATTTTCCTCATATCCAACCTAAATCTCCCCCACTGCAACTTGAGACCATTGCTCTTTGTTTTGTCATCTGTCGTCACTGAGAACAGCCACTCTCATCTTCTTTGGAACCCCCCTTCAGGAAGTTGAAGGCTGCTATCAAATCCCCCCTCACTGTTTTCTTCTGCAGACTACATAAGCCCAAATCCCTCAGCCTCTACCTCGTACCTGGCACCAGTACATTACCCTTCAGAAACTGGACATTAGTCACTTTCCCCCTGGTATCAGTGTTCAGGCAGAACAGAGCACCTGGAGATCACAAGACAGGAGTAAGAGATTAGAGGAAGTATGCAGTAGACTGCTTTAGGTAGGAAACAGGGATGTGGTATTCCTAAAATTCCTTTCACACCTACAACTTGTTGAACTTAATTGTAAACACTATAAAGAGGTAAATAAACAAATAAATTAGCAAATCCTTCTCACACTTTTCCCCTTGAATGTATTTGTTACATGTAGGCTGGACAGATTTATTTTAGGAAGAGAGATTAATATTGTTTGTCAAAATAACCTCTTTATGATTTGTTTTAAGCATTTTTCTTGTTTCATCAATTTAAATTTTGACAGTTATGGAAAATTGTGAGGGAGGACAGACAATAATTGTTTAATGACTGTATAAGTTGAAATTCTAGATGTTAAAGCTCTATAACCTTTAAAACAAATTGTAATCACATGTCAAAATATACACATTCAATATTCCAGGGGTGGCCAACCCAGTGTCTCCAGCTGCATGCAGGTCTTTGCTTAAAGAAATGCAGCTCTTCCTAGTTCTGAGTCGTGTGCCTGGACTGCTCATGGCCAGCCACTCTGTACATGTGCCCCAGCACCTGGAGGGAGAAGTGTGTGGCGGTGGCGGCTCCGGGACCCAGGCATTAGATTAGAGCGGGGGGAAGGAGGAGCTGGGGGTGCCTGGCTCTGGGGGAGGGGTATGGCATTGGGTTAGAGCAGGGGGACTGGGAGCACCAGGCTCTGGGGGAGTGGATGGGGATTGGGTTAGAACAGGGGGCTGGGGGTGCCTGGCTCTGGGGGAGGGGAGGGGGCTGGGGGTACCTGGCACTGCAGGAGGGGGAGGGCATTGGGTTAGAGCAGGGGGTCTGGAGGTGCCTGGCTCTGGGGAAGAGCAGGGGGATTTGGTTAGAGCAGGGGGCTGGGGGTGCCTGGCTCTGGGGGAGGGGTGAGACATTGGGTTGGAGCAGGGGCGGGGGCTGAAGCATCTTAAACTCGAAGTCTTCATGGATGCAGAATAAGGCAGCCAACACAGATGTCATATTTAAATTCCAGGGCAAAAAAAAAAAATCAGCATGTACCAGGTTTACACTGTGTTTCTTTAAAGAAAATGCAAAGACTATTGTTTGCCAGGCTGAAGCAATTATTCTAAGATATGAGTCTGTCCCTTATTGTTTTTGAACCTTTCATATTTGCAATCTGGGACAGACTTGAATTTTTAGAACTACAAAAAAGCCATAATCTTCATAAGTAAAAAAAAAGAGGAAACCATATCAGAGATCAACAAGCTGGAGTAAAACAGGCACTTCAGATTGTGCTAATTTACTTTGCAGTTCAGTTTAATTTTAAAAAACTCACAGGACATAATAGGGCAGTAGTGTTAAATTCAAAATACATGGTAGGGATGCTTTTTTTTTAGTGTGAGAATATTACTGTATTTTTAAAGAATTTTTTTTAATTTGATGTTTGTTCCTTTTCAAGTTCTCTGAAGATCTATGGACTCACCGTGAATTTTTTAAATGACTAGAGACTTTTTTATAATTTTTTGTCCAAAATGTTGTCCTGTAATGTAATTTTTATCACTACATTTTGTGTACTATATCTATCTATCTATGTATCTATCTATAGATATATAAAAATACATATATAATACATGGCTCTTTGCACTCTATCCTCGGCTATTTTGGCTCTTCGTCTCTAACTGGTTGAACACCCCTGCAATTTTCTTAAATCAAGCTAATAAATTTTGACTCCATATTTCTCTTACACAGCGTATTGGAATATTTTGAATATTACAGGTAGGGATATTTCATCATTGGGAAGGGTGCGTGATGAAATGGATGTCTATTGACATTTGCTATTAAAAAGTTAGTCCTTCCAATCTTAGTTTTTTCTAAGCCATTTCCAAATACATTAGATTGTGTTTTCAAACTGCAGAGTTTTGGATTTTTTTTAACTGTTTGTTTGAGCTCGTTTCAATTACTATCCTTTATTTGTTGTATTGGGTTGCTTGCCTGTTTCACTTGGTATTATTTCTGCTCCCCAACTGAACACTTTGAATAATAAAAATAATATAGTGGATAACTGAGGAGACTTAATATTAGAGATTGAACTGGACTGGTACTTTGGAAGATCTGGGTTTAATTTCCACCTCTGCTACAAGACATGTTTTGTGACCTTTGAGTAAGGTACCAAATCTCAGTTGTTCATTTGTAAAATGGGAATAACGCTTCCTTTCTTTCACTCTTTGGTCTGTCTTGTCTATTTTGACTGTGATCTCTTCAAGGAAGGCTATGTCACTTTGGGTACACCTACACAGAAGAGCTAAAGGCAAAATAAATTACGCAACTTGAGCTACACCAAGTGCGTGGCTTATGTTGAACTAGTTTAATTTGGCTTTTGGCGCTGTCTACACAGCAGGAAGTCTGAGAAAGAGCACTCTTCCTCTGACGTCCCTTACTCCCCGTAAAATGAGGGTTACAGAAGTTGGAGTAAGAACTCCTCCAGCTCGTCATTATTTTGACATTATGTCAAAATAACTGCACGTAGTATAGACTCAGACTATGTTATTTCAGAATAATGTCAGTTATAACACTGCTGTGTAGACATACGCTTATTGTGTATATGCAGACTGCTCATCACAAAGGAGTCTGATCTTAAGTGGGGCCACAAAGCACTAAAAATAAACAACTAACAGTGCACTTGTGGTACAAATTTTCAGACAAATAACCATTCATGCTAGAACAATTTAAAAATATTCAGACTGGCTGCTATTTGAATGATTAGTCACATGACCCAGCAAATCATAGCAAAAATTACTTCAGTGCTTTCAGTTTCAGGATTTTAACTTTTTGACCAGCCGAACCACCAATTTAATGTTACTTATATGCATATTTTTGCATATGCTATGCTTCTATCTTTGTTCATTGTAGGTTTTTATTTTTATCTTCCTTCAGACATTTAGAGATAATGGGAACAGAATCAAGTACCATATTCCCAGAGGCTGATTGAGCATTGCTTTGCTTTGTGAAGCAAAAATATTAGTATTTGTAGATTATGTGGGAAGTTGTACAGTGCTAGTCCCATCAATGTCATTATTTGAACCATGAAAAAAAATGGCATAGAAATCTGAAATATTGGAATTTTACCCCTTTAAAAATGTCAGAGTTTCTGGGGCAGATCCTCAGCTGTCATCACTCGATATAGCTAAATTGAAGTGAAAGGAGCTACACCAATTTACAACAGTGATGACCTGGCCCTCCATAAGGAATGAGGAATTTTCTACAAATTTCTATGCTTCAGTGAAATTTTCCTCAAAGTTGTCCAGTCTCCCATTGATCTACACTGCTTTAGCTATATTGAAGTTGCTGGAGTAATACTGCTCTATACTCACTAAGGATCTGATCCAACTTCTTTTCCCATTATTTGAGAAAATGTTAATAGAATTTTGTGAGGCATTTTCAAGGCACAACAGATTATTTGTTTTTAATCACATGGTACTTATTTGGAGCAGCTGCTGGTTAGCTCCATCCTTGCACAGTCAAACCAGCAGCTCCAGCAATACCCCAAAGTCATATTTTATGGTGTCATCACATATGCCCTTCTTAAATCAGTGAGCTCCATTTAACTCTCTGAACTGACTAACCATTTTGGGAAGCATATTTTTTCTGTTCTCCTTTCAGATAGTTTGGAGACAACACACTTCCTGCGCTGAGTGTCTTATTGTTAGAGCTGAAAACAAAAACATGACAACTTAATAACATGCTGAGGCAGCAGAGAAAAAAGCAAACTCAAAGTAGTATTGGAAAACAATTTAGTGATTATTTTCCCTTTCAGAACACAAACAGGAAATACTTACCTTCTGACGGTTCCATATTCTTTCTGGTCTTTTTCTTACTCTTTAAGTCAACAGTAATCATAGAAAGCAGAGGATTTGATTTTTAAAGAACTCCCAAAACCTGAAGCCTGTGGGAGGAAGGAGCCCAGGGCGGGCAAAGGGAGCCTGTGGGCTGGTGAGTTACGGCAGATGCCCCGCCAGCCGGACCAGACGGTAGACGCGTCCACGTCCTTAGGGCCCTGAGCTGGGGTCTGTGAGAGGGGGCAGGCCCGGACCCCCCTCTCCCCATGGTCGGTATGAGGCCGGCTCCGGCTTCGGGGCCCACAAAACCCCCAAATGAGGGAAGACCCGGCGAGCCTTAAGAGAGACATCTTTGGATGCCGGGGAGTGCCAAAAAGGGTGAAGGAAACACGGGGATGGGGGGGTGTTGTTAGGCGCGAACGGGGCACATGGTTGGACCTGTTTACAGGTGGTGGAGAATATGGGTACCCTGAGACCCCGAACGAAGGAAAAAAAAAAAGAGAGGAAAAAAAAAAAACAACCCCGAACACAGAGGGCATCACATGCCGGTGGGGGTCGAGTATATTTGTTTGGTCCCCTTTGTTCCCCCCTCCCCACTCTTAAGATCCAAAGGCACAGAAATGGATCCCGCGAAGGTGCTAGAATGGTTGATGGAAAGTCAACAGCAACACCAACAACAACAGACCGTCCTCATACAGCAACTCTCCACCCAGCACCAGGAGCAGCAGAAGCAGCTGGTGCACAAGTTGGCGGAGCAGTTCAAGGCCCAGCAGGACCGGAGGAGGCAGAAGTATGGGCCACTGAGGGGGACGGCCCTGGGGACACCGGCAATGGAGGGAGCAGAAGGAGGGGGCCCCCACTAGCACCCGTCAGACTGTCGAAGATGGGGCCCGATGACGACCCGGAGGCATTCCTGACCACGTTCGAGAGGGTGGCAACCGCTGCGAGATGGCCGGATGAGCCTAGTGGGCCACCATATTGGCCCTGTACCTAACAGGGCCAGCCCAGATGGTGTATAGGAGCTTGGGCTCGCGGGAAGCGTTGCACTATTTCAAAGTTAAAGAAGCCATCTTGGACCAGCTCGGCATCACCCCCAAAACGTATAGGCAGAAGTTCCGGCAAGAACGCTACCGCAAGGGCTCGGCCGCGGGCCATTGCCCAGAGACTAAGGGAAGCGGCCTGGCGGTGGTTAGATCCGGAGCAGCAAACAGGGACACAAGTCGCTGAGAAGGTAGTGCTTGAGCAGTTCCTAAACATCCTGCTGACTGGAGGCCAATGCTGGGTACGGCGACAGCACCCCTCGACGCTGGAAGAAGCGGTGGTCCTCATGACCAACTATGAGGCCGTGGAAACCACTGAAGGATTAGGGAAGGGGGATTGCCCCTCGCCCCGCTCGAAGGGCGAGCCCGCTAGGGCAGTTAAACCCCGGGGAGCCCCGGAAGACCCGTGAGCCTGAAGGGGAGGAAGGACAGAAGCGCGGAGATTAGCCCCAGCATGGACAATCCCAGGGAAGCGGCCCCTACCCGGACCTCCCCTGCCACCAGCCAGTGGAGAACCGACTCCCGGAGAGACGGGAGCAACGAAGGGGGCATGTTTTCGATGTCGCGAAGAGGGGCACTTCCAACAGGAATGCCCCTATGTGGATTGTACTTATGCCCAAGCCCTGGCCGGGGGACAACCCCAAGAGGAGGGCGAGAAGGCCCAGATTACAAGGCAGGTATGGATCGGAGGGCAGAAGGTAGAAGCCCTGGTGGACTCAGGGTGCAGCCAAACGATCATAAGGGAAGACCTGATCGGAGGGCAAGGACCCCGAGGCCCGCCCGTACATGTACAGTGTGTACACGGGGATGTGCACCAATATGCGATGGCGTAGGCGCAGATTATAGATGGCCCCCACGAAAGTTGGGCTTACGTGGTGGTGGCCCCGAAGCTGGTCTACCCAGCCCTTCTTGGACACGACTAGGAAGGATTCCAGTGCATGATGGGTGAATGGGGGAGACAGAGAAGACAGGGAAGGTCGGAAGGGATGCTGGGTGAAGGCAGAGAACCCAGCGAGCCCCCCGCTAGCTCCCAGGCCACGGGGGGACCCGAGCCATTGTTGGAAGTGTCCTCGCTGGAGCCCTGGGACAGTGACTTTATCCGGGAGCAGAGAGACGACCCGACATTACAGCATGCATGGGCCGCGGCCAGAAAGGCGGACGAGGTGAGAGTCGGGAACGAGGAGAGCCAGAGTGGACCCTACTACAAGGTATGTCGCGGCCGGCTGTACCGGGTTACGGAGGGGGTAGAAGAGTACGGGACTCTAAGGCAGTTATTGATCCCCGCGCAGTACCGCCGCCCGCTGATGGGCCTGGCTCATGCCAACCCCTGGGCTGGTCACCTGGGGTATAAGAAAACGGTGCGCAGGATTATACAGTGGTTCTACTGGACAGGGGTTTACCAAGAGGTGAAAGAATTTTGCTTGTCGTGCCCAGAGTGCCAGAAGGCGAGCCCCAAGGGAGTTCCTAAAGCCCCCCTAGTACACCTGCCGATTATAGGCTTCCCCTTCGAGAGGATATCCATGGACCTGGTGGGCCCATTGGAGAAAACAACCACAGTGTGTCAATACATCCTCGTGGTCATAGACTACGCCACCCGGTATCCCAAAGCCGTTCCCTTAAGGACGACTACGGCGAAGGTATTGGCAGCCGAGCTAGTAAAGATCTTTGCCTGGGTCGGGGTACCAAAGGAAATCCTTACTGACCAAGGGACAAACTTTATGTCGCGGCTAATGCAAGAACTGTGCCGGTTGCTGCGAATACGGACACTATGAACATCGGTATATCACCCACAAACCGACGGCCTCGTAGAGCGGTTCAACAGAACCTTAAAAAGCATGTTGAGGAAGTTTATAGAACAGGACCCCAGGGCTTGGGATGGACTACTGCCTGCCCTGATGTTTGCGGTGAGGGAAGTCCCCCAAGCCTCAACGGGGTTCTCCCCTTTTGAGCTCCTATATGGGAGACAGCCCTGGGGGATACTGGATATTGTGAGGGAAAACTGGGAAGAACAAGAGACGCGGGTGAGGGGGTCGGTCCCCTATATTCTAGAGCTGAAGCAAAAGTTGAAAACCTTAGGGGAATTCACCCAGCTACACCAACTAGATGCCCAGGCTCAGCAAGCGGCCCATTATAATATCGGGCCCCGCCTCAAAACCTTTGAACCGGGAGACCGGGTCTTGCTCTTGTTACCCACCCAGGACTCCAAGTTGTTAGCCAAGTGGCAAGGCCCATTTGAAGTGGTAAGAAGGGTGGGAGAAGTAGACTATGAAGTACGCCTAGCAGAAGCCCACCGAGAAACAAAAATCTACCACGTTAACCTCTTGAAGGCCTGGAGGAACCAGGAGGGACTGATGACGAACCCCACAGAAGTGGAGGTAGACCTAGGCCCCAAAGGGGGACACAGCCCCACTCCCCCGGAACTGAGGGTAAGCGCAGAACTGACACCGGAACAAAAAAGGGAATTAGAACACCTACTCCGGGAGTTCGCCGGAGTTCTGACCGACCAGCCAGGGCGGATGATCTGAGCCTACCACCACGTTGATACCGAGGTCGGTAAAAAGGTGAGAGACCCCATTCACCCCTTGCCAAGGAAAATGTGGGAGACGGTGAGGAAGGAGGTACAAAAGATACTCCGGTGGGGAGTGATCGAAGAATCACATAGCGAGTGGAGAAGCCCCATCATGCTGGTCCCGAAACAAGACGGCTCGACGCGCTTCTGTATTGACTTCCAGAAGGTCAATAGTATATCAAGCTTCAACGCATACCCCATGCCTAGGGTAGACAAACTGCTGGATTGCCTCGGACAAGCCCAATACCTGTCGATGATCGATTTAAGTAAAGGATACTGGCAGATCCCCCTCATCACCACCTCAAGAGAAAAGACAGCCTTCTCCACCCCCTTTGGGCTGTATCAATTCGTACGCATGCCGTTTGGCTTACATGGGGCGGCGGCCACATTCCAGCGGCTAATGGATAAAGTATTAAAGGACCATCAACAGTACGCAGCCGCGTACATTGATGATATCATAATCTATAGCAGGTCATGGGGGGAGCATCTGAAGAGACTCCAGGACTTTACAAGAGGCGGGACTAACAGCGAACCCCAACAAGTGCCACTTTGGAGAGTGGGAGGTTATGTACCTGGGCTATACCGTCGGGTGGGGTTGCGTGAGACCACTGATCGACAAGGTAGGAGCCCTATGAGATTATCCCCCGCCCACAACCAACAAACAAGTCCGCCAATTTTTAGGATTGGCCAGCTATTACCGCCGGTTTGTTCCCCACTTCGCATCTCTGGCGACTCCACTGACGGATTTGACACAAAAGGCGTAACCTAACAAGGTAGTGTGGACAAAAACATGTGAACAGGCCTTCCAGGTGCTCAAAGGCCAGCTGACAGGGGTACCAGTATTAGCTCAGCCGAATTTTGAGAAACCCTTTATAGTACAAACCGACGCTTCGGAGGACGGATTAGGAGCCGTCCTCTCACAGGAGCAGGAGGGCGCGGAACACCCCGTAATACATATAAGTCGGAAACTGTTCCCCCGGGAACGCAGGTATTCGACCATAGAGAAAGAAGCGTTGGCAGTGAAGTGGTCCATAGAGATGCTCCGGTATTATTTGTAGGGAAACCGATTTACGGTCGTAACAGACCACGCCCCGTTACGATGGCTGCAAAGCATGAAAGATTCAAATGCACGAATCATACGCTGGTATCTCTCTTTACAGCCTTATGCCTTTGATGTAGTCCACTGGGCCAGAACCGCTCATGGGAACGCGGACTTCTTCTCACGAAGGGACATGCAGGAGGAGGACTCAGAACAAGGGGTAAAAGGGCATGTAGAGAGGGTGGTGTGTGACGGGGCGGAGGCGCCCCACACTCCGGTCCCACCGGCGGCCACTTATCTGGCGACTCGCGGGGCAGGGGGCGGGGTAGTGGCGCTGGGCGCGATGCCAGCCACGGGCCAAGTGGTGCAGAGGCCAGCCTACTGGCTGTGCAGCGGCTGTTCCCAGGCGGCTGCCCCAGCAGGATGCCCACGTCCGGCCGGGAGGCCAAGTGCCGGCGTGGGCGGAGCAACGCCGGGGCACAGCCCCGCCGACGGCCCAACAGCATGGCCACGCCGGAAGGGGCGTGACCCCGCGGACTGGGAGCCGGCGCGGGGATTTAAATGCCGGGAGATGCCAGGTGGAGGAGGAGGAGGTCCGAGGGAGCGGCCTCTCACGGAGGACCAGCGGCGGATGGGACCCAAGGCGAGGAAGTGAGCCCGGAGGCAAGGGGATATTTGACCGCAGAGAGAGGAAGGAGCCCAGGGTGGGCAAAAGGAGCCTGTGGGCTGGTGAGTTATGGCAGATGTCCCGCCAGCCGGACCAGACGGTAGACGAGTCCGCGTCCTTAAGGCCCTGGGCTGGGGTCTGTGAGAGGGGGCGGGCCCGGACCCCCCTCTCCCCGCTGTCAGGACGAGACCGGCTCTGGCTTTGGGGCCCGCAAAACCCCCAAACAAGGGAAGACCCAGCGAGCCTTAAGAGAGACATCTTTGGATGCCGGGGAGCACCCAAAAGGGTGAAGGAAACATGGGGACAGGGGGGTGTTGTTAGGCGCAAACGGGGCACATGGTTGGACCCGTTTACACCCTCTCTATTCTACTGGCTGGGGGAGTCTGTTCTGGCTGCTATGGGGGTGTAGGATCGGGGGGAACCCCAACGTGCTTTCACAACTAGTAAGGATGTCAGAGCCTATACGTATGTGGTCTGACCTTGTGGTCAGTAGTCATATCAAGAGAATCAGAAATCATGCCAGGAGTCAAACTCGAGTCAGGAACCGGAGTTAGGGCAAAGAAAAAAGGCCTAAAAATAAGGTGTGATAACAAAAGCAAGAGGAAGGAGCTAGGTGAGGAGGCTGGACTTGGCCTCGGAAGTATGGTCAGCAGTAGTCCTAGCATCTAGTTGTGCTAGGTGCACATAGGAACATGAAGCTTTAAACTTGGGCTGTCCAATCAGCAGTCTGCAGCTAGTCACCTGACTCTTGGCCAGTGTGGTGAGATATTAGCTGCAGTTCATCTGACATAGAAAATAAGGCTCAGCAGCCTTAAAGAGCTGTGTTTAAAACCTGGGGCACCTCACAAAGGGTGTCAACTGTAATGATGTTTTTAGTAATGTACATAACAGTGATAAATGGACGAGAATCATAAACTCCCCTCCACAAGGTAAGAACTATTGGTGACTGGCTGTAATATGGCCTGATAGGAGAGCACCATAGTCCTAATTCCTTGATCCATTTAGTCCCCTCAGACTACATAGGAACACCCTACATATCTAAATATTAAAGCTGCTGAGAAATATGCAGTAGGTACAATTTACTTAGTTTAAAGCTTTTAAACAAGGAATTTAAAATGATTTACATGAACCCCCCGAAAATTCTGCCCCATCTCCTGAGGCTACAGAAACGTTTCACCATATAATTGTTGCAGTTCAGGAACAGGAATCAGAGAAAAGCTCACTCATTTATGAAGGCAGTGGCAATGAGCTTTGGGGGCATGCCAGAAAGAGCAGCTGCAGCTTCAGGGACCCACTAGCACAGTGATGGGCAATCTAGACTAGTCAATGGGCCACTCATGTGGCCCTCCATCTCAGCGGTCCACAAAATCATTGCAATCGAGACAGTCTCCTGAAATGGGAAGTTTTGCTAACTGTACTTGTGTACACTTGAACCTCTGTACTCCAGGGCTATGTCTAGACTGCCCCCTCTTGTGCAAAAAATATGCAAATGAGGCGAAGCGTGGAATATCGCCGCACCTCATTTGCATAATTAGTGAGGCTCCATTTTTGTGCAAGAGGTTTTTGCGCAAAAAGGAGCTGTGTAGATGGCAGTCTAGACATAGCCCCGGAGTATCTAATCCAGGAACACACATGGGACAGAGGAGGAAGCAGCTCTGTGCGCTGCTGCTCTCCCTATCCCCAGCTGGGGGAACAACAGCACAGTGATGCACTTCCCCTGTGGCTCTTCCCTGCCACTTCCAGAAGGCGGTGCTCGGGAGCAACACAGGATGCAGAGCCACATGCCGCACGAGAACAGGGCTCCAGGTAAATGCCCCATCCCTCTCATGCCCCAACCCCACAGCACTCATCCTCGCCTGGCAAAATCATTAATCTTGTTTCCCAGGGTTGCCAAATTAAAAAGCATTCCTAGAATTTGCATGGTATGCCGATTGAACTAGGAATGCAAAATCCTGTTTTTATTTGCAATTAAAAGTTAAGTGAGAACTGCCCTCACACTGCAGGCGGGGGCTGCTCTAGCCTAGCTGCTTCCAACCCTGTGCTGGTCTGCTGGCTTGCAGCCTGCACAGGTTAAGATTTGGTAGCCTCACGGAGCGCTGGAAGTGGCAAATGGGGCAGGGAAGGTTGCCAGCCAGCCCCCTTCCCCCTGCCACTTCTGCCCCATGTGCTGATGCTTACCGGTAACTGGTTAACCATTAGCATCCTAGATTGAACCACAAAAGCGCTCTGTTTGGATGCAGAGGAATGCAGAGGAAGCATGTGACTCTCACAGACAATGTTGTGTGAATCAGCATGCATCTCGCACCACATGCCCCTGCTTTCCATGTGTGTCGCTTTAGTAATAGTGTAGGAAAAAATTTGCAGACAGAAACCAATGGAATCTGGCAACCCTGCATACAGGCAACAGTAAACAAAATGTCTCTTGAGCCATATGTAGAGCCCCAATGGGCCACATGCAGGACACATGCTTCACATTGCCCACCATTGCACTAGACTACCTGCTGTAGTGAGGGCAGATTATCCCAAAGGCAAAAAACACTGTCAATTAGAGTGTCCTTGGACAATATTTTTTTTCCTTCTCTTTCCCTCCCCATCCCCTCTCTTTCTCTGCTATTTATTTGTTCCCTGGATCCCCTAATTCCATTCATCCGAAGAAGTGGGTTGTCCCCACAAAAGCTCATCTACATTTTTTTTGTTAGTCTCTAAGGGTATGTCTACACTACAATGTTATTTCGAAATATCTTATTTCGAAATAACACGTCTAGACACAAAATGCATTTCGAAATAGCATTTTGCTATTTCAAAGTAGGGCACCCACACTGATTGGATGCTGAATCGCATTTAAGGCTGGCCAGAACTGGTTCTGGCAGGGCATCAGGTCAGGAGTTACCTTGTGTGGCTGCTGCCTGAGGCTCTCTGAGACCTTAAAGGGAACCCCCAGACAGCCAGTTCTCAGGTTTCCCTGCTTGCTTGCCTACGTCGCTGAGGGACAGCAAAGCATTTTTTTCTCTGCGTGCTCTGGTTGCCCTCACTCAGGACACCACAGCACTCTGCAGCATGGAGTCAGAGCCACCCCTGAGCACTCTGGTGCTTCTCCTGGACGTGTTGCTGCAAGCCTGGCAACACGTTCTGCAGTCAGTAACAGTCTCCCTGGTGTGCCCCACTGGGGGCCTGTGCCTCATTCCTCCCTCACGTCCTTCCACTTACCCCTCCCTAACCCCCTTCCTGCTGTACAATAAAAGACACGTGTGTTCATTACAACAAAGTCTCTTTAGTGAACAAAACTGGGGTGTGGGGGGGAATGAAACTGAGGTGAGACTGGGGAAAGAAGATGGGAGGGGAGAGGAGAGGAGGGAGGGTGGGAGAGGGGAGGGGGAAACCTGGGAGGAGGGAGCTGGCAGGGGGAGGCAAGGGGAGGAAGGGGGAGGAGAAGCTCAGGGCTCAGGGTTGGGGGTCTCGCCGGCCCAACTGTCTCCCAGCACCGCGGGTGCAGGGGCCTCCGCATCCCTGGGGGCATGGGGAGGGTGTGGAGGAAGAAGCGGGAAGGGGAGGAGGAGCGGTAGCTGGGGAGGCAGGAAGGGCTGGAGCAGCAGGAGGCAGCAAGCTCTGCACCAGGGTCTGCAGGTGCTCACAGATGGCATTGCCCTGGGCAAGCTGCCCCCACCGGAGCTGCAGGTCTTCCTGCACCCAGTGGTCAAGTGTGCAGTGCAGGGCTCGCATTGCCCCCAGGTGCTCCCGCTGGTACCCCTCCACTGCATGGGTGGGCCTGCGGAGTCCTCGGGTGCGGGAGGATGTCCTGGGTGGGGTGGTGCGCCCTGCACTCGCAGCTGGTGCGGCTGTGGAGAAACAAGAGAAGTGGTCAATTCTCCCTGGGGACACAGGGAGTGAAGCCCAGCCCCACTCTGCAAGGCGAGGACGACAGGTCTCCGCACCATCAGAGCTGATGTGCTTGCAGAGGCCATGCTTGGGATATCCTGCTATCCCCGGGAGTGGGAGCTGCCCCAGGACTGAACCCATGCCCCTGTGCTGTATATAGTGTGGGTGTGGGGGGGGAGGGGAAATGTCCCCCGCCTCTGTGTAGAGGGGGCTTGTGGAGGGAGGGCATCCTGCTGTGTCCCACCCTGGGGTCAAGAGCATGTCATGTCTCTTCACATGCGTGTGGCTAACAGGCCAAGGTCCCTGTGTGGCAGCCAGCTGGGGCCACATGCCCAGGGGTGGCACGGTACGTGCTCGCACGTGCATAGATTGCTGCGTGATCCGTGGTCAGCAAGGTCCATGCACATGGTCCCTGGTCTCCCTCCACCCCCCCATAAGGGGACAGTGATGGCACTCACATGTTGCTGCCTCCCCGGATGACACCGGCGACAGGTCCGCTGGGACGGCTTGGGGGTCCTGGCTGCGCGGAAGCTCCCTCAGGGCTCCTGTGGCTCCTGGCATTCCTCTTCCTCCTCCTCCATGCCCTGGTCAGGGACTTCTGCCCCAGGGTCAAAGACCACCTGGGGGGCACAGACCATCCCACCCCCCAGGATGCAGTCCAGGGCATCAAAATAGGGGCAGCTCTCTGGGTCTGCCCCTGTTTGGGAGCTGCCCCCTGTGGCCCTGGCATAGGCCTGCTGCAGCTCCTTAATTTTCATCCGAACCTGCTCCTGGATTTGGATGTGGCCTTTGGTGGCCAGGCTGGCAGCAATCCTGCCATAGATGGCCACGTTCCTCCATCTAGTGCAGAGATCATGGATGTTGGAGGCATCCCCCCAAACCTCAATCAGGTCCATGATCTCTGCACTGGACCAGGAAGGCATCCACCTTCTCCAGCCCCTGGCAGGCTCCTGGGAGCTGGGGGACTGGTCCTGGGGAGCGGTGGAGGGCTGGCTTGCACTGGCTGCCTGGCTCATGCTGGGGCCATTGGGTCAGGGGCAGTGAATATTGTCTCTGGGCTGGCAGGCCTGGAGCTGTCACAGACACTGTGGCCAGACTCTACCCCTTCAAGGGCTCCGGGGATGGGGGGAGGAGAGGAGTTTTCCTGGTTGGGGCCAGAGTGGCCAGCAGGGTACCCTGGGAAGGGCTGTAGGTCCCCTATTTCGAAATAGCCCCTATTCCGCATCTACACAGTGCTTATTTCGAAATAGCAATGTCGAAATAGCGCTATTCCTCGTGGAATGAGGTTTACCAAGTTCAAAATAAGCCCTCCACTATTTCGAATTAATTTCAAAATAGCAGTTGGCTTGTGTAGACACTAGTAGTTATTTCGAAATAACGGCTGTTATTTCTAAATAACTTTGCTGTGTAGACATACCCTAAGGTGCTGCAAGACTATTTGTTGTTGTTTTAAGTTACAGACTAACATGGCCACCCCTCTGAAACTTTCTATAGAAGACAACTAACATTGCATACTGCATTGCACATGGCCTTGCTAATTCCTCATGGTTTGAGCCAACCTAACCCTAGCCAGTTTAGTCTCTGAGTTTTTTCCACATGCATCCTACCACGTATTTTCAGCAATAATTCTCTAGTGGTTTTCAATTTCTCTCACACATGCTCCTTCCCAATCTTTTCCCAAATTTGTATGCAGCACTTTGATTTCCTACAAGCCATGTCTACTGCTTAGTTTAAAATTCCAGTATATGTCAATGTGCTCAAAAAAGCATTTATACACTTAGCTGCCTACTCTACAGTCATCTATTTGTCCCCATTTCTTTTTTAATTGAATGTTGCAGGAAAATTTAGTCACTTCTGAAATGTTCTACTCTACATGGTTGCATATATCCAAAAGAAACAGTATTAGTCTCAGAGGGGTAGCCATGTTAGTCTGTATCTTTAAAAACAATGAGTAGCCCTGTGGCATCTTGGAGACTCACAAAAACATATATATTTGTGAGTCTCTAAGGAGACACAATATTAGTGATTGAATGAGAGTCTTTCAGCTGCCAGTTTAGAACATATCCCCCAGCCTTGAACTTGAGCTACAGATGCCCACAAAATGCACATAAGCCTAGGCGCTGAATGGAAATTTTTGCTTATTAGTTGCCTAGTTTAATATTTGATCACCGGTAGGCAGCCATATCATATTTACTGGGCATTACGGCAACCCACATTTTACTCCCAAAGAAAAAATGAGTGAAGAGTTTTATGCTAAAAATATGCTTTGAGTGTTCAGTCCCATTTTAACCTCTGGAATGTCCATGAGTATATATTGATTTCCTGAAAGAAGTCCATCATTTATATTTACTCAACAACTTACGGTGAGTGTGTGGAGAGGGGGAATAGATGTTTAAGTATGATTGAGGCATTTTCCTAGAAGAAAATAGGTTCTGTAAAAAGCATTAGTCAGAAGTAAAGTTAAAATGTAATTTTTGAACATCAGAGTCACATCTAGTCACACTGTGCATAGGTGTGTATGAATTTATGTTTAAAGGTTGGCACCTTGTTTGGCTTATTTAATTGTCTCTCTGACAGGACTCTGGGGAGGTGCTGAAAGAGTTTTGTCTATATGTTGTGCTGTGGCTGCTCAGCCATGTGTCACTGAGGCTACATCTAGACTGTAGCCCTCTGTCGACAGAGGGATGCAAATCAAGCACATCAAAATTGCTAATGAAGAAGGGATTTAAATATGTCGCACCTCAATAGCATCAACATGGCCACCGCTTTTTTCTAAGCGAGTTTTTTTGAAAAAAAAGGCAGTCTAGACGCGGATCTGTTGAAAATAAAGCCTTTTTCGACAGATCCTGTATTCCTCAAAAAATGAGGTTTACAGAATCTGTTGAAAATGGCTTTATTTTTGACAGATCTGCGTCTAGACTGCCATTTTTTTTCGAAAAAAACTCCGTTTAAAAAAAAAGTGGTGGCCATGTTTATGCTAATGAGGAGTGGGATATTTAAATCCCTGCTTCATTAGCAATTTCGATGTGCCTAATCTACATCTCTCTGTGGACAGAGAGGTGTAGTCTAGACACAGCCTGAGTGCACAGGTATGCGCATTTAAAGTCAATCTCCCACAAGCATTCAAACAAAATCTTGAATGTATAAAGTTCATAAAACAGATTCAAAAGGTAAACTATGAACAAAGCAAATTCAGTTACATTTAACTGAATCCTTCTATAAAAAATGTGTGGTACCCATCCATCTCATATCTTTTGTTTCTTGGTTCACTTTTGAATTTAAACATATTTTATTATTTCCACATACTGTATAGCTCTCCATACTTTGGTGCAATGTTATATACTTTATATGATACCACATAAAATTTTTACTTTAATTCCAAACTAGTTATGGGAACTCTTCTATGCCTATATTTGCTGTGCCCTCAACTCTGTAAGAGGGACATGTGTATTTTGTAATATTGCCTCTGTCAAGTTTTCCAATAGCTTTCCATTCCATAACAGAATTCAAAGCAGTAAGTCTATAGTTCCCTTGATACTTATTTAAATTATGGTGACTGCAGTATCAAAATATCCTTTCCATTTCCCTGGCTGCTGCTTCCAGAATTCTGCAATGCAGTTCATTTAAGCCTGCGGTTCCTCAACTTTTAATAAATCACATTGCTTTAATATTTTTTTCAGTGCAATAGTAAAGCCTTTTAACCTTTCAACACTCCACCACAAAGCTCCTAAGTTTCCAGGATGCTGTCTACCACTTTGTGAACAATGAGGTTAAAAAAAACATTCAGATTTGCAGCACTTGAGTACATCTGTTAGTAACGCTAGACTCCAGACTCTCATTTCCTTATACATTTCACTTTAGGGGCCTCCAAAAGATCCATTATTTCCACATTCAACTCCCTCCTTCCACTTTCTGTATTAGGCTGACATGCAGTTCCAACCAAAAATGATATCTGGGTGACAGCACCCCTGGATCCAAACAATGCAGAGATGATCAGGAGAGCAATACAAAGTATTCCCAGCTGAGGGTGCAAGAATCAAGTTCTTAAATAGAGATTACCTGCATTGCCCTGCCATACTGGTAAAACATACAATTTCTTTCAATTTAGTTCTAAGTCCAGAGAAGTTGTGACCATGTTCCACAGGTTCCTGCTTACATTAATAGAATCATACAATTATAGAGCTGGAAGAGACCTCAGGAGGTCATCAAGTCCAGCCCTCTGCGCAAGGCAGGACCAATCCCAACTAAATCAACCCAGCCAGGGCTTTGTCAAGCCGAGACTTAAAAACCAATAGGGATGGAGATTCCACCACCTCCCTAGGTAACCCATTCCAGTGCTTCACCATCATCCCAGTGAAATAGTTTTTCCTAATATCCAACGTAGGCCTCTCCCACTGTAACTTGAGACCATTGCTCCTTGTTCTGCCATCCGTCACTACTGTGAACAGCCTTTCTCCATCCTCTTTGGAACCTCCCTTCAGGAAGTTAAAGGCTGCTATCAAATCCCCCCTTACTCTTCTCTTCTGCAGACTAAACAAACCCACATCCCTCAGTCTCTCTTCATAGGTCATGCGCTCCAGCCCCCTAATCATTTTCGTCACCCTCCACTGGACCCTCTCCAATGTGTCCACATCCTTTATATAGTGCGGATCCCAGAACTGGACACAATACTCCAGATGTGGCCTCATGTGATGGGCTCGGGGAAGCCCGCACTGAGGCTGGCCCATTCCCAGCTCCTTGTCCGGTGAGGGGGAAGAATGATGCGGGGAGGCAGAAGGCATGGTGGCAGCCAAAGCCAGGCCACCTGCATGCAGCTCCGGCAAGAGGGGGTGGGGGTTGAGTGGGAGAGCGGGACGGAGGCAGACTCTGTGACGTCATCGGGGCGGGACGCCGTGACGCAGTGGCCAGCAGCTGCCACTTTCAAAAGGGCCCCATCCGCTGCCAAGAGGGGGAACTGTGGCAGGACGGAGAGACACCAGGAGCAAGGAGCAGTCCCCCTCCCAAAGACGGAGGAGACCAGTAATGGCCACCCAGAGACGGCGCCTTGGAGGAAGAGGATGGACACCGGACAGGTGCAGTAGGCCCCCTGGGCATGATGCAGAGTACCCAGGACAAAGGGGGGGGGGCTGGAAGCAGCCCAGGGTAGGGCAGTATTGGCGCCCGTGAGCTGACGAGTTTCGGGGAGACGCCCTGTCAGCCGAGTGAGGGCAAACAAACCCCCACTCTTTAGGGCCCTGGGTTGGGATCCAGTGGAGAGGGAGGGCCCGGGTCCCCCTTTCTCCCCCCCTCCTTGGAGGAGGCACCGGGGGCCAGGCCCCAAACTGTCTTGTGGTACTGAATAAGCCATAAAGGCCTTCACGACACAGCGAACGCACTGACTCACGGGATTATTTTGGCGGGACACTGAGAAAAGCAGGGGACGTGGGGCCCTTCCAGACTTGGGGGAAGGGCATGGGTCAGACAAAACAGCCATACGTGGTGGAGAATGTGGGCATTGGGCCCACAGGCAAGGGACTAAAGGGGGATTAGTGTCCCGAGAACGGTTGCTAGGAAGAAGAAGGGACAGTAATCAGGACAGATGGAACCCGCCAAAATTCCTGGAGTGGCTCAGCGAAAGCCAGCGGCAGCAGCAGCAGCAGCAGCAGCAGCAGCAGCAGACGAAGCTAATTCAGCAACTGGCCACCCAGTTCCAGGAACAGCAGCGGCAACTCGTTTGAGAACTGACCATCCAACAGGACCGTTGGATGCAAGCCGCAGGGAGAGGAGCTAGACTATCAGGCATGGGGGTCGGCGGCGATGGAAAAGGCTCCCTGATCCCCCTGAGGCTCTCCAAGATAGTCCCAGGGGATGATCCCGAGGCCTTCTTGACAACTTTTGAGAGAGTGGCGACAGCCACTCATTGGCCCTAAGACCAGTGGGCCACATTGATTGTGCCCTGCCTGTCAGGACTGGCTCAACTGGCATACAGGAGTTTAGCAGCGAAGAATGCCCTCCACTATTTTAAAGTGAAAGAAGCAATCTTAGATGAATTAGGCATAACACTCAAGACGTGCCGCCAGCGGTTCTGGCAAGAATGCTTTAAGCCGGGAGAGAGACCCCGAGCAGTCGCCCAAAGGCTCCAGGAATTGGCCTGGCAATGGATTGAACTGGAGCTGAAAACGGGTGTTCAGGTGACCGAGTCTCTGGTATTGGAACAATTCATCCACATCCTCCCGCGAGAGGGCCAGAAGTGGGTGCGGAAACACCAGCCCACGACACTGAATGAGACCGTCACCCTTATGGAAGCACACATGGCGGCAGAGGGGGACGAAGTGGACGGCCGAAAGGATTCTGTGCCAGCGCCGAAGGTAGGGGGGCCCCGCCTCACTGGGGGAATCACCAGAAAGGAGAGGGCCATGGGCTCACAGGGGCGGACGAGCTGTGACACATAAATTGGCACCAGTGTGGCCCGATAGGCCGCAAGAAGGAATGGCCCAAGAGGTAACAGGCACACAGGGGTCTGTTGAGAAAGGGCCCACCCTCCGCGGAGCGTGCTTCCAGTGTGGACAGGAGGGACATTATAAGAGAGAATACCCCCTAATGGACTGCACCTTAGGCCAGCAAGTGGAAAACGGGCCCCCCGTGACCACGGGAGGAAAAAGAATGAAGGTTGTGGCAACCGGGAGAATAGAAGGGAAGCCAGTGACGGCCCTCGTTGACTCAGGGTCGGCCGTGACATTGGTCCACACAGACCTAGTGCCCAGAGGACGGGAGGAGAGTGAACCTGTGTGGAAGAGGTACGTACATGGGGATGTCAAAGCCTACCCAATGGCTTGGGCCTGCATTGTGGACGGGTGGCAGAATAACATCTGGAGGGTTGGGAAGGCCCCATCCCTACCCTATCCGGTGTTATTGAGAAGGGACTGGCCGGTTTTTAGTCAATTGTTGCAGACCAGGAACCAGCCGACAGCCTGGGAAAAGACCCGACGGACCCCCGGGGAAGAGGGGTTCCTAGCCCCGATAGAAGAAGGGAACCAGGACAGAATAACCCCTCTGACAGAGGGGGACAGCCAGAATGAAAAAATAAGCCTGAAGGCCGGAGAGGACCCAGACTTCATGCAAGAACAAAGGAAGGACCCTTCCCTAAAGAACACATGGGATCAAGCCACAGAGGATGGAATGGAGGAGTCCCCCCGGTAGCAGTCGCAAGGTCCCTGTTTCTAGGTACACAATGATAGGCTTTATCGAGTGACCGGAAGGCCAGAGGGGGACGGAGAGGTACGGCAATTGGTAGTGTTAGCCTGCTACCACTGGGACATTTTAGACTTAGCCCATGCTAACCCCTGGCCAGGACACTTGGTACGAGAGAGAACATTAGCGAGGGTAGTAGAGAGGTTTTATTGGCCTGGGATGTACCGGGCTGTCTGAGACATTTGTGGGTCATGCCCTAAATGCCAAAAGACAGCTCCCGCAGGTGTGCACAAAGCCCTGTTGATACCATTACCAGTGGTGGGGGTCCCATTTGAACACATAGCCCTAAAGCTGGTGGGACCCTTCGAGCTGTCCTGGGCGGGGCATCAGTACATAATGGTGATTCTTGATTATGCAACCCAATATCTGGAGGCGGTGCCCCTCCGAAATACTAAGGCCCCCACCCTAGCGGCTGAATTAATGAAGATTTTCTTGTGGGTGGGACTCCCAAAGGAGATTCTAACAGACCAGGGAACTAATGTTACCTCCCGAGTGATGAAAGAGCTGTGCCACCTGTTAAAGATCAAAGCCTGCCATACCTCGGTTTACCACCCGCAGACAGATGGCCTTGTAGAGAGGTTCAACAAGACCCTAAAAGAGATGTTGCGCAGGTTTGTGCAGGAAGACCCCTGTGGGTGGGACCTGATACTCTTGGCCCTGCTGTTTGCCATTAGGGAAGTGCTCCAGGCCTCCACCGGTTTCTCTCCGTTTGAACTGCTTTACGGTCATCAGCCCCAGGGGATATCAGATCTTCTGAAAGAGGACTGGGAAGAACAACCCACACCCTGCCAGGGAACCGCACAGTATATCCTCCACCTACGGGAGAAGCTACGACGGCTAGGGGGGTATGCCACAATGAATTTGTTAAGAAGCCAAGAAAAGCAGGCCCGTTATTATAATAGGATGGCGAGGGCTCGCCAGTTCCAGCCTGGCGACTGCTTACTGCTCCTACTGCCTTCCCAAGAATCCAAGATCTTAGCGCAATGGCAGGGGCCTTATGAAGTGATTTGGAAAGTGGGGGAAGTGGATTACGAAGTACGTCTTTCAGGGCGGAGGAAGGACACCCAGATCTTCCATGTTAATTTATTGAAGAAATGGGTAGCTCGAGAGAGCCTAATGATAACCCCCCACCCCCTACTCGGAGGACGAACTGGGCCCCTGGAGAAAAGACTGCCTGGAAAAAGATGAAGCCAACTTGGGGGAATACCTGACAACAGCCCAATGTCAGCAACTCAAAGACCTCCTACAACAATACGAATGAGTCCTCACAGCGAGGCTGGGCCGTATGACTCTGGGATGTCACCAGATAATTATAGAAGTGGGGAAGAAAGTGCGAGAGCCCCTCTGGCCCTACCCCTCAAGGTCTGGAGTACTGTTTGGGAAGAGGTCCAACTGATGAGACAGTGGGGTATCATTGAGGAGTTCTGCAGTGAGTGGCGGAGCCCCATTGTACTTGTCCTGAAACAGGATGGTACGGTCCGATTTTGTATCGATTTCCAACATGTTAACACCATTTCCTGCTTCAATGCCTATCCGATGCCCAGAGCGGATGAACTACTAGAACAGTTGGGACACGTCCGGTACATATTGACACTCGATCTAACGAAGGGGTATTGGCAGATTCCCCTGGAGCCGGAAGCCAAAGAGAAAACCACTTTTTCCACCCTGTTTGGGCTCTTCTAGTTTATAACGATGCCATTCAGCCTCCATGGGGTGGCCACCACATTCCAGCATGT
The DNA here is from genome assembly GCA_032595735.1 of Pelochelys cantorii. Taxonomy (NCBI): domain Eukaryota; kingdom Metazoa; phylum Chordata; order Testudines; family Trionychidae; genus Pelochelys; species Pelochelys cantorii. Next base: position 39,412,714 of record CM064337.1, read on the forward strand.
GATGGACAAACTATTAGCGCCTTACAGAGGGTACACAGCCGCTTACATAGACGATTTTATTGTATACAGTACTACCTGGGATGACCACCTCCGGCATCTGGAAGCCATGCTAGCCGCCCTCGGGAAGGCGGAACTGACCGCATATCCAAAAAAGTTCCACATAGCCAAGAAAGAAGTTTCTTACCTGGGATACACAGTAGGCAGAAGAAGGCTCACGCCCTTGTGGGAAAGTTCAGGCCCTACAAGACTACCCGGCCCCAACGACAAAGCGACAAGTAAGGCAATTCTTGGGGCTAGCCAGGTATTATAGGAGGTTCGTCCCTGGATTCGCAATCATAGCCACACCCTTGATAGAATTAACAAGAAACACAAAACCTTCAAAGGTGCAGTGGACCCCCCAGATTGAGCAAGCCTTCAAGGCCCTGAAGGAACTGTTGACCAGGGCTCCCGTACTAATCCAACCAGATTTTGAAAAACCTTTTTCTTTATATACAGATGCCTCTGAAGTCAGACTCGGTGCAGTCTTGGCCCGAGAACAGCAAGGGGAGGAACACCCCAAATTGTACGCCAGCCGCAAGCTCCAGCCCTGGGAGCAGAACTATGCTACTATTGAAAAAAAGGCGGTAAAGTGGGCAATCGAATCATTGAGATATTATTTGTGGGGCAATAAATTCCTCTTGATAACCGATCATGCCCCTTTGGTGTGGTTACAGTCTATGAAAGAGACAAATCAACGTATTATGCAGTGGTACTTGGCATTGCAGCCATATTGCTTTGAAATAATCCACCACCCAGGAAATAGACACTGAAAGGCGGACTTTTTTTCTAGAGTAGACGAATGGGAGAAAGAAGGGGGCCCTGAGCCACTAAAGGGGGAGGTGTGTGACGGGCTCATGGAAGCCTGCACTGAGGCCGGGCCATTCCCAGCCCCTTGTCCAGCGGGGGGGAAGAACGGCGCGGGAAAGCGAAAGGCGTGGCGGCAGCTGAAGCCGGGCCGCCTGTGGGCAGCTCCAGCGAGAGGGGGCAGGACCCGAGCGGGATGGAGGCGGACACCATGACATCATCAGGGTGGGACGCCATGACGCGGTGGCCAGCAGCCGCCACTTTCAAAAGGGCCCCGACCACTGACAAGAGGGGGAATGGCGGCAGGGCAGAGAGACGCCAGGAGCGAGGAGCGGCCCCCCTCCCAAAGACGGAGAATGACAGTGGACACCCAGAGACGGCCCCTCAGAGGAAGAGGCTGGACACCAGACAGGTGCAGTAGGCCCCCTGGGCGTGATGCAGAGTACCCAGGACAAAGTGGGGAGCAGAAAGCAGACCAGGGCAGGGCAGTATTGGCGCCCGTGAGCTGATGAGTTCTGGGGAGACATCCCATCAGCTGAGTGAGGACAAACAAAAACTCACCCTTTAGGGCCCTGGACTGGGACCCGGTGGAGAGGGAGGGCCCGAGTCCCACTTTCTCCCCCCCTCCTTGGAGGAGGCACCAGGGACCAGGCCCCAAACTGCCTTGTGGTACTGAGTAGGCCATAAAGGCCTTCATGACACGGCGAACGCACTGACTCACGGGGTTATTTTGGTGGGACACTGAGAAAGGCAGGGGATGCAGGGACCTTCCAGACTTGGGGGAGGGGCACGGGTCAGACAAAACTGCCACACCTCACCAGAGCTGAATATAGGGGAATAATCACTTCTCTGGATCTGCTGGCAATGCTCCTTCTAATGCACCCTAATATGCCATTAGCCTTCTTGGCTACAAGAGCACACTGTTGACTCATATCCAGCTTCTCATCCACTGTAATCCCCAGGTCCTTTTCTGCAGAACTGCGACTTAGCCATTCGGTCCCCAGCTTGTTACAATGTTTGGGATTCTTCCGTCCCAAGTGCAGGACTCTACACTTGTCCTTGTTGAACCTCATCAGATTTCTTTTGGCCCAACCCTCTAATCTGTCTAGGTTACTAGGGACCCTATCCCTGCCCTCCAGCGTATCTACCTCTCCTGCTAGCTTAATGTCATCTGCAAACTTGCTGAGGGTGCAATCCATCCCCTCATCCAGGTCATTAATAAAGATGTTGAACAAAACTGGTCCCAGAACAGATCGTTGGGGCACTCCACTAGAAACTGACCGCCAACCTGACATCGAGCTGTTGATCACTACCCGTTGGGCCTGACAGTCTAGCCAGCTTTCTATCCATCTTACAGTCCATTTATCCAATCCATATTCCCTTAACTTGCTGGCAAGAATATTGTGGGAGACCATATCAAAAGCTTTGCTAAAGTCAAGGTATTTCACATCCACTGACTTCCCCATATCCACAGAGCCAGTTACCTCATCATAGAAACTAATCAGATTGGTCAGGCACGACTTGCCCTTCATGAATCCATGCTGACTATTCCTGATCACTTTCCCCTCTTCCAAGTGCTTCAAAATGGATTCCTTGAGGATCCCCTCCATGATTTTTCCGGGGACTGAAGTAAGGTTGACTGGTCTTTAGTTCCCTGGATTATCCTTCCTCCCTTTTTAAAAAATGGGCATTTACATTTGCCTCCCTCCAATCATCCGGGATCTCTCCCGATCTCCATGAGTTTTCAAAGATAATGGCCAAAGGCTCCGCAATGACATTTGCCCACTCCCTCAGTACCTTCAGATGCATTAAATCCGGGCCCATAGATTTAGCTTTTCTAAATAGTCCCACCAAGGACTGTCCACCTCTTTCCCATACTGTGTTGCCTAATGCATTTGTCTGGGAGCTGACCTTGTCCGTGAAGACAGAGGCAAAGAAAGCATTGAGTACTTCAGCTTTTCCCACATCATCTATCACTAGGTTACCTCCCTCAGCCAGTAAAGGCCCCACACCCTCTCTGATCACCTTCTTCTTGTTAACATGCATGTAGAAACCTTTCTTGTTACTCTTCACATCCCTTGCTAATTGCATTTCCAGTTGCACTTTCGCCTTCCTGATAATTCTCCTGCATTCGAGAGCAATATATTTATACTCCTCTCTAGTCATCTGCCCAAGTTTCCACTTTTTGTAAACTTCCTTTTTGTTTTTAAGCTCACCAAGGATGTCTCCAGTATGCCAATCTGGTTGCCTACCATATTTGCTTTTCTTGCTACATATTGGGATGGTTTCTTCCTGTGCCCTTAATAAGGCTTCTTTAAAATACTACCAGCTCTCCTGGACTCCTTTCCCCTTCATGTTAGCATCCCAGGGAATCCTGCCCATCAGTTCTCTGAGGGAGTCAAAGTCTGCTTTTCTGAAGTTCTGGGTGTGTATTTTGCTACTCTCTTTTCTTCCTTTGGTCAGGATCCTGAAATCTACCTTCTCATGATCACTGCTTCCCAGGTTGTCACCCACATCTACATCCCCTACTTGTTCCTCCCTCTTTGTGAGGAGCAGGTCAAACTGCACATGGCCCCTGGTCAGTTCCTTCAGCACTTGTACCAAAAAGTTATCCCCAACATTCTCCAAAAACTTCCTGGATTGTCTGAGTACTGCTGTATTTGTCTCCCAACAGATGTCAGGGTAATTAAAGTCCCCCATGAGAACCAGGGCCTGTGATCTGGAAGCTTCTCTCTGTTGTCCGAAGAAAGCCTTATCTACCTTATCCACCTGATCCGGCGGTCTATAGCAGACACCAACCACAACATCACCCCTGTTGCTTCCACCTCTAAACTTAACCCATAGATTCTCAATAGGCTTTTCTCCCTCTAAATACTGGAGCGCCGAGTAATCATACTGTTTTTACATACAATGCAACTCCTCCTCCTTTTCTCCCCTACCTGTTCTTCCTGAACAGTTTATACCCTTCCATGACAGTGCTCCAGTCATGCGAGTCATCCCACCAAGTCTCCATTATTCCAATCAAATCAGAGTTCTTTGACTGGGCCAGGGCTTCGAATTCTTCCTGTTTGTTTCCCAGGCTTCTCGCATTTGTGTACAAACACCTTAGATAGCCAGTTGATTGCCCTACCTTCTCCATTCGAGTCAGGGGTCCTTCTTTGTTGCTCATTCCATTCACATCCATGTTACATCTCTCATAAATCCAGGCTTAGCATTGCTCCCTTGCTTGTTGATTTTTGAATGCAAATTGATTTAAAATATAACTTTTTTACCAGTAACATAAAGAGAGGGCACAATCCCAGACTGCAGGGTGAGGACAAAAGTATCTATACTCTACCTTTTTCTCTGATGGGACTGCTCTACTCTGCAACTAGCTGCAATAGCTCTCAAAATGCTGATGCAATGGCCAGGAACTATGTACATGTAGTTGGACCGCTCTCTTCATTGTGCATTCTACCGTGGGGGCTGCCTGGGGAAGGTGATGCCACTGGAGGATCCCCTTACACCAGGAGAATCATTACATGGTCAATTTGTTTATGTTAAGTCTATTTGCATTCAGAGTTGGTGTGAAACAGAGGTACCAAGGGACAACTTTGGCTCATCAGTTGTTCAGCCTCCATGTGATATATTTCAAGTATTTTGACACAAAATTATGAGTTTAAGCCTACCTTAAAAATTATCCCCTTAGTTTCAACAGTGAAATTCTTGACTTTTTATTAATTTGTCTCTATCTTAACGTTACTTTAACATAGCCCTCTTGTAACATGTCCACTTTTATGACTTGCAATGATTAAAAATATGGACTGCAGGCAAAAACATTTTTATTAGTATGTCTACCCTTTTTTGTCATTCTGAGAAGAAATATCCTAAGGAAGAAAAAGAAAAGTCAGAGGAAGGGATGTGAGGAGAAACCAGAAATGGGGCAGAAAATACCGTCTATAGCCATCCTCCATAACTGGACAATGCTTAGTCTCATATGCAAACACTACATAATACTTCATCACATTTCTATAAATGAGAAACAGAGGCATCTTTTTATTAGAGAAAAATGGTTTCTGTATTCACCTGGCAAATCCAGGGTAATTATAACAAACTGGAGGAGGAAGAAGAATATGCTGAGCTAATAACAGTTGACATGATGTAATGCAATCCTTAACCAGGAACCTGAAAACACAAACACACACAGATTAATCAGGTACCCAGCCCTAGTATTGTAGGAAGGATATTTGGTACCTATGTGCAATTTTGACTGCTGTAAATTCCAGGATGATATTGGGTACCAAAACCTTTATTAAAAATGACTGACTAACATTTCATCAGATTTATATTCAGTTTTAAGCATCACACACCACAGATGATTAAAAGGAGAATTGAGTGAAAAATGACAGGAACTAGCAATGGACAATGCCAGTTTAATCTCCTGTCAATTCAATTTTTTTTCCCCTACAGTATGTGGGATGGCTTTCTTTTTCAGGAGGTACCTCCTCCCAGTGAGCCTTTGGTAGCTATTAACATTCTAGAAATACAATGGCAAATATATGTTAGTGTCCATACCTGGCATAAAGGTATTTGATTTTAATACATATGGCTTTTAAGAGGAAGAAAAGGGACAAGACAAGGAAGATGTAAGAATTAGAATAAAAGATGTACGAATAATAGAATCATAGAAGACTACAGTTGGAGGAGACCTCAAGAAGTCATCCAGTTCCTCCCCATCTCCCAATTCAGACCCAACTGCAACTGAATTGTCCTAGCAAGGGCTTGGTTAAGGCTGACCTTAAAAATCTCTAAGAACGGAGATTCCACCACCTCCCTATGCAACCCATACCAGTGTTTCACCACCATCCTAATGAAATAGGGTTTTTTTTTACTATCCACTCTAGACCTCTCACCCTGCAATTTGAGACCATTGCTTTTTGTTCTGTCATTTGTCACCATTAAGAATAGCCTAGATCCATCCTCTTCGGAACCCCTCTTCAGGTAGTTCAAAGCTGCTATCAAATCCCCCCTCACTCTTCTCTTCTGTAGACTAAATAAGCCCAAATCCGTCAGCCTCGCCTCATGAATCATGTGCTCCAGACTCGTAACCATTTTGTTGCCCTCCACTGGACTTTCTCCAATGTGTCCACATCCTTTCTGTAATGGGGGCCCCAGAATTGGATACAATACACCAGATGTGGCCTCACCAGTGTTGAATAAAGGGGAATAATAGCTTCCCTAGATCTCTTGGCAATGCACTCCTAATGCACCCTAATATGTTGTTATCCTTCTTGGTAACAAGGGCACTCTCATCTACTGTAATCCTCATGTCCTTTTCTGCAGAACTGAATCATAGAATACTAGAACTGGAAGGGACCTTGAGAGATCATCAAATCCAGTCTCCTGCCCTCACAGTAGGACCAAACACCATATAGATCAGGGGTGGGCAATAATTTTTGCCCTGGGTCCACTTCAAAATTTTGTGAAGTAGCCCCAGGCCACCCTGGAAGGGACAGAGCCTAAATGGGAAGGGGTGGGGCCTAAATGGGAAGGGGCGGTCATCTGAAGAAGTGGGTTTTGCCCACTAAAGCTCATGATACCATCTACATGTTTTGTTAGTCTTTAAAATGCTACTAGACTATTTGTTGTTTTTTAAGTTTTTCCTAAAAATTAAAGTAAGAGTCCTACAAAAAGTGGAAACTAGGTCAAATTACAAAGCATGAATATAAACAAACAACACAATTAGGCCAAGACACAAAATGAGCTCAGTCTGGCTAGAGACAAAAGTAACAAGAAAACATACTAAAAAAACATTAGAAGCAAGAGGAAGACCAAAGACAGGGTAGGCCCGTTTTCAATGAAGAGGGAGAAACAATAACAGATACTGTGGAAATGGGGAAGGTACGTAATGCTGGCTACCCCTGGTACTTAATGATGTTTTTGTTTTGATTTTCACCAAGAAGGTTGGTGGTGATTGGGCGCCCTAATATAGTGAACAGAAGTGAAAATGGAGTAGGTTCAGCAGCTAAAAAAGGGAAAAAACAAGTTGAAAATTACGTAGACAGGTTAGATGTCTCCAAGTCATCAGGGTCTGATTAAATGAATCCTATAATACTCAAGGAGCTGATTGAGGAGACATCTGAGCCATTAACTATTATCTTTGAAAAGTCATGGAAGTTGGGAAAGATTCCAGAAGACTGGAAAAGTCCATCTATAGAAAGGGAAATAAGGATAGCAAATTACTGTTCAGTCAACTTAACTTCTGTACCAGGAAAGATAACAGAGCAAATAATTAAGGAATTCATTTATAAACAACTGAAAGATAATAAGGTGATAAGTAACAGTCAGCATGGATTTGTAAAGAACAAATCTTGTCAAACCAACCTGATAGTTTTTTATTTGTTTGTTTTTGGACAGAGAAACAAGCTTTGTGGATGGGAAGAAGTGGTAAATGTAGTATATCTAGACTTTAGTTAAGCAGTTCATACAGTCTCATAACACTTTCTCATTAACAAACTAGGGAAATACAACCCAGATGGAACTACTATTAGGTGGATATATAAATGGTTGGATAACCATTCCCAGAGAGTGATGACCAATGGTTCACGGTTATAAAGGAAGAGCATAACGATTGAGGTTCATGTAGGGATCAGTTCCGGAACCAGTTCTGTTCAATATCATCATCAGTGATTTAGATAATGGCATAGAGAGTATGCTTATACCGTTTGTGGATAATACAATCTGGGAGGGGTTAAAAGTGCTTTGGAGGATAGAATGAAAATTCAAAATGATCTGGACCAACAGGAGAAATGGTCTGAGGTAAACAGGATTATATTCAACTAGCTGGAGTTACCCGGCGTTGCTCGGTCCCACTCCCCACCAGCTGATTCGCTTCCCCCCTGCCCGCCAGCCCTGCTTCCTGCCAGCTGGTTCTCCTCCTCCCAATCTCCCCCAGCCAGCCCTGCTCCCGCTGGCTGCCCCTCCCGATCTCCCCCGGCCAGCCCCGCTGCCCCCGCCTCCCCTCCCTCCAACCAGCTCTGCTTCCCGCCGACCGCCCCCTCCTGATCTCTCCCGGCCAGCCCTGCTGCTCCCAACGCCCCCCAACCAGCCCTGCTTCCTGCCCCCCCCCTTTCTCCCGGCCGGCCCTGCTCCCCTCCCGGCCAGTTCCTCCCTGCCCCCATCAAGTGTGGCCAGGTTTTTTTTTAGACTACCTGGTAACTGTAGCTGCGGGGGGCAGGGCGTATGCCCGAGCCATTGTGCACGTGGGGGTGGGGCGAGTCCCGGACGGCACTTTGGGGCCACAGGCGGCGGACACATGACCTAGGGTGGGCTATTTTTTGTTTTTACAGGTTAAGATAGGGCCCGAATGGGTCCAAAAGTACCTTAAAACCTCCTCCTGGAGGAAAAGTTATCCCATGGAAAGTTTGGTTGCGGTAGGTCTTATAGTGTCCAAGTTATTAGAGCACAAACATACAAACATTCTCCTTTATATATTAGATAAGGACAAATACAAAGTACTTAATCTAGGAAGAAACAGTGGCACACAACCAAAATGGGAAATGACTGCCTAGAAAGGAGTACTGTGGAAAGGGATGTGGGGTCATAGTTGATCACAGGCTAAATATGAAGCAAAAGCAAATATCATTCTGGGGTGCATTAGTGGGAGTGTTGTAAGCAAGACAAAAGAAATAGTTCTTCCACTCTACTGTGCACAGAGTAGGCCTCAACTGGAGTATTATGTCCAGTTCTGGACACCACATTTCAAAAAGATGTGGACAAATTGGATAAAGTGCAGAGAAGAGCAACAAAAATGATGTGCTCCCCCCACAGATCCTGATTGGCATGGGAGAGGGGGAGTATGTGAAGTCTCTCTCCCACCCCCCCATCCCCCAAGAGAATTGCCAGCTGTTTAAAACTGCTGGCAGTTCCCTCTAGTTGCTGCAACAGGAGGAGACCTCATGTGTTCCGTCCTCCCCCAGGCCGGCTGTTTTAAAACAGCTGATGGTTCCCTTTGATGCTCACACCCCTGCTGGAGGGAAGAGACTTTGCTGCTCCCACCACCCCCAGGCCAATCAGGGTCTGGGGACAGGGGAACACGCAAAGTCTCTCGCACCCTGCCCCCACCCTGCCAGGGTGGCTAGAGAGAAATGCCGGCTGTTTTAAAACAACCAGCATTTTTCTCTAGCCACCGCGTGCCCTTGGCAGGGGGAGGAGACTTTGCATGCTCCCCCGTTCCCAGGTCTCGATTGGCCTGGGGGTGGTGGGAGCGTGCAAAGTCTCTTTTCTCTACCTGGCCTAGGGGTGGTGTAGCAGCAGGGCGGCTGCGGACTGAATCCACCGGCTTGGCGGACTGGATCCGGCCTGCAGAGGCTCCTTTGCCTACCCCTGGTCTAGATGGTGCTTGGTCCTACCAGGAGCAGGGGACTGGACTTGATGACCTCTAATGGTCCCTTCCAGTTTTATGATTCTATGGTAAACACCTTCTGACTAATGCCAGAGCCTGCTCCTGGCACCCCCTTTCACATCCCATCCCACTGCCCCACAAACCCCTCCTGGACCCAAACTCCCTCCCAGACTCTGCACCCCCCTACAATCCTGCCCCAGGTCAGAACCCCCTCCTGCACCCAGATTCTATCCCAGACACCCTCCATTAATAGAACAAAAAAGTGTGGCCCATGACCACTTATCAAAATTCTTGCCCACGTCTGTCTGCAATCAAGCTTGAAATAGGCATGCACTTGATCTGATTTTAACACTTAGATATCCACAGAGTTCTGAAGTGAACATATGTACAACAGCTTCTTCTTAGCCCTGTCCCTTCCCACACTCTTGAAATGCCACAGTTACCGAGAATAAAATTGTGGTATAATTGTTATGGATTTAAATACTGGCTCTGAGCTCTGTTCTGTATCCACTGCATTTGAAACTTTACTGCATCTGAGAAAAAGATAACACAATGCACTTGATCAGTGAGTAAAGGTTACCAACATTAGTGGGAACAGAAAGCAGAATGCAAATGCATTTGTAGCATCACTGTGAATCGTACTGATGTTTCAAAACTTTCATGCTGGAACACTCTAGGGGCTTGTTATCCCATTTTCCTGATCTGATTGGAATCTGTATGTTATTTAACAACTTTAAAATGTTCTCTGTGCTAATTTATTTTTCTATGTGCAACATGCTTCTATAGTATAAACAATTATTAGGCCACAGGATTCATCTTGTTAGGTAGACTGAAATCTATCCACCCCTCTGCCCACCTTATTAGAAAAGGGTTATTAATAATTATCCTTATTACCACATCATTTATAATGCCAACATTGTGTTAGGTCCTTTACTCAATCTGAATCAGCTGTTGACACCCTATTGTTCACTTACACACATTAACATAAATGACTTTGCCATGTAACTGTGTGCTTAAGCAAACTTTAGTGTGTTTCCATAAGAGATGGCCAGCATTCAAACAGGACTAAATGCCTAGATTCAGACAAGAAATGCATAAAGGAAGTTAAGGTACAAAGAAATGCCAAAATCTAATCAATGCTTACCAACTTTCCTATAGAATCTATAGACCTTTACTTCAAATATGTTTTACACTCACACTGTAATTACGTCATTAGTCTTGAAAATCGTCACAGCAAGTCAGACAGACTGACTGCATGGCTCCTGCAGTTAGAAAATAACATTACAAAATGCTAATTGCTAAATGAAATTTAGAGCTACAGTTTATTTCTACATAGTGTATTTTATCTTTAAACACAGAGAAAGATATCAGTAGACCGGTAACAGAAGTTTGGAAAGAACAAAAGGTCATTAAGGCTATGTCTACAGAGCAACAGTATTTTTGAATAACATCAGTTATTCCAAAATAAGGTAGTGCGCGTCTACATAGCAAGCCCGTTATTTTGAAATAAATTCAAAATTGAGGGCTTCTTACTCCGACTTCTGTAAACCTCATTATATGAGGAGTAAGGGAAGTTGGGGGAAGAGTGCTTTATTTCAAAATAACTGCTGTGTAGACAGAGCCAAAAGCTGAAATAAGCTATTTCGACTGAAGCTATGCAATAAGGTAGCTCAAAATGTGTAGCTTATTTTGAGTTTATCCCTGCTGTGTAGACATGCCCTAACCTCTCAAACTATTACAAACACAGACTGGGGAGATCATTCTTATGTTATATATGATGTGTTTTTCAGCAGAACAATAATAAGATTGCACAATCATCAAAATATGGAAATGCAAAAGCTAACTTGATCAAAGCCACAATTATTCAGCTATGTTGTTGTATATTTAATGGCATATATTTTATGAAAATATGATTATTTAGTATTTGCTTATTTAACTTGTAACCTAAAACAACCAACAAGTGCAACATGACTGAGCAAATATTGCCAGTGGAGCCACCATCTTTATTTGTATTCCAGAAACCCCACTGTTCTCCATAATGGACAAACAGGAAACTATCCCTGCCCTAATGTTCACATGTTTACACAACTTAGATCTCAAATCTGCAAACACTGATTCACTTGTCTCAATTGGATTCTTCATGTGCAGAAAGTTGTTCAAGAGGATAAATGTTTACAAGATCAGAGCCTTAACAAGGCAGCCAGAGTGAACGCAGTGAGCAGCCAACGGGGCAGCAGCCAACAGGGGAGTTTGCCTGGGAGTTTGCCCTGGGGGAGCCCCATAGTGTTTAGTCTTTTTGTTTGTTTGTTTGTTTCTCTCCTGCCCTCTAAGGGGGCATTTTAAAACATCTGAGGAATCTCTCTGAAGAAAGGCAGGTATAGATAGTGATAAGTCTGCTGTAGTTACCTGCACAACATGTGCCATGTTTCTCTTCCTCCCAGAAGATAGAAGGAATTTCATCTGCACTAAGTGCAAGCTGGTTGCCATTTTGGAAGAAAAAATTAGAGGACTTGAGGCCCAGGTATCAACACTACGTTCCATCAGAGAAGATGAAGACTTCCTGGATAGAAGGCAGAATTTAATACTGCGGGCACAGAAGGCTGAAGAACCAGTGAGGGCTGTACAGAACAAGAAAGAAAACTGGCAGCATGTGACTTCCAGGAAAGAAAACCAACTCAGGTATCCCCAATTCCACGAGAGGTAAGTAACCACTTTCAGGCTATCTGTACAGGCACTACTGTGGAGAATGCTTTGGCAATGACCTCTCCGGGAAGAGATCAGAAGGAGACCCCATCTACCGGAAGGCATGGGATGTGTAGTCCTAGGGATGGGGGGGTTCCATGACCACCACCCCCAAGAGAAGAAGACGGGTAGTGGTGGTGGGGAGCTCCCTCCTAAGAGGGACAGAGTCATCCATCTGCCATCCAGACTTGGAATCTCGAGATGTGTGCTGCTTACCAGGAGCTAGAATTCAGGATGTGACCAAGAGTCTTCCAAAACTGATCAAAACTTTGGATTGCTACTCCTTCCTGCTTCTCCATGTAGGAACTAACGATACGGCCAAGAATGACCTTGAGCAGGTCACTGCAGATTATGTAGCATTGGGAAGAAGGATTAAGGAATTCGACGCACAGGTGGTGTTCTCATCCATCCTCCCTGTTGAAGGAAAACTCCAGGTAGGGATAGTCAAGCCATGGAAGAAAACACATGATTACACAGGTGGTGTTGGAGAAAAGGCTTTGGTTTCTTTGACCATGGGACTCTGTTCCTGGCTCAGGGATTGCTAGGAAGAAATGGGATCCACCTAACCAAGAGAGGAAAGAGCATCTTTGTGGCCAGGCTTGCAAACCTAGTGAGGAGGGCTTTAAACTAGGTTTGTTGGGGAACTGTGACCTAAGTCCTGAGGTAAGTGGGAAAGTGGGATACCATGAAGAAACACAAGGAGGAAGGAGCAACAAAGGAGGACCCCTGTGTGACGGGGTGCAGTCACAGATGACCCCGCGGGGGTGCCTCCCAGGATGCTGACATGGCCACTGCCAATCGCCTTCCCACTCTCTGGGGCTCCTTACTGCCCGGTCCTGCTGGGCCAGCTCCGCTCGTCTCCCCCAGCCAAGACCCCGAGCTGAGGTTCCTGCCCCCACTGAGAAGCAGTACAGACACTGAACCACTTCAGGTCCAAGGAGAGTGCAGTTTAGGGCCCAGCCTCCTGAGAGAGCACTCCCCAGATGGGATCAAACCCCAAAGAATTAGGTAAGCCCCCTTTAGCAACGAAAGGGGGAATGTGGACAGTGGTTGCCCCCCCCCAGGTAACAACTGGTTACACTGGGTTTGACAGAAAATAAAAATGGTTTTATTAAGTTGGAGCAGTAGGATTTAAGTAGTAATAAGTGAAAGTAGGCAGAGCAAAGTAGGTTACAAATCAAAAGAAACAAAACCACTTGACTAATTCTACATTGAAACCTCAGTGCAAACTTAATCAAACTCACCCTAAAACCTCTTTTCCAGCTGCCCCTCCAAACCAGGGCTGTCTTCCCCACCCTGTGGTCTCAGGCTCCTTCCTTCAGGTGCAGCCCAGCCAAAAGACTCAGGCCTCTCCTTTCCTATTCCTTTTGTTAAGGAGTTGAAGCCACTCCCTACCAACCACTGCTCAGACTTAAGGACAAAAGATTGTTTAACAGTGGCTGATCTAGAAGTTGCAGGTAAAACCCTCCATGTCTCCTATTCACACATTTGAAACTCACAAAGTATTCCCCACTCCATGTGTCTAATTTTACACACAAAAATGATACATATAACAGAGTAAGATAAACAGAACCAGCAGATCATGACATGAAGATCGATGGGTCACATGAAATAATTCGCTCAAACCACCTGTGAGTTATGTATATTCATGCCCATGAGTCCATTTCATTAACCATGGGGGGGGGGTGAGTCTGTCACACCCTGATTCGAATGAAGAAGGTAGGGCAATCAACTAGTTATCCAAGGTGTTTGTACACGAACGCAAAAAGCCTGGGAAACAAACAGGAAGAATTAGAAGCCCTGGCCCAGTCAAAGAACTGTGATTTGATTGGAATAAAGGAGACTTGGTGGGATGACTCGCATGACTAGAGCACTGTCATGGAAGGGTATAAACTGTTCAGGAAGAACAGGCAGGGGAGAAAAGGCGGAGGAGTTGCATTGTATGTAAAAGCAGTATGATTGCTCAGAGCTCCAGTATATAGAGGGAGAAAAGACTGTTGAGAGTCTATGGGTTAAGTTTAGAGGCTGGAGCAACAGGGCTGATGTTGTGGTTGGTGTCTGCTATAGACCACTGGCTCAGGTGGATGAGGTAGATAAGGCTTTCTTCAGACAACTGATAGAAGCTTCCAGTTCACAGGTCCTAGTTCTCATGGGGGACTTTAATCACCCTGACATCTGTTGAGAGACCAATACTGCAGTACACAGACAATCCAGGAAGTTTTTGGAGAATGCTGGGGACAACTTCCTGGTACAAGTGCTAAGGAACCAACTAGGAGACATGCTGAGCTGGACCTGCTGCTCACAAAGAGGGAGGAACTAGTGGGGGAAGTAGAGGTGGGTGGCAACCTGGGAAGCAGTGATCATGAGATGGTAGATTTCAGGATCCTGACCAAAGGAAGAAAGGAGAGTAGCAAAATACACACCCTGAACTTCAGAAGAGCAGACTTTGACTCCATCACGGTATGTCTACACTACAGCGTTATTTCAAAATAGCTTATTTCAAAATAACGTGTCTAGACACAAAATGGATTTCAAAATAGCATTTTGCTATTTCGAAATAGCGCTTCCACACTGATAGGACGCTGAATCATATTTAAGGCTGGCTGGAACCAGTTCTGGCAGGGCATCAGATCAGGAGTTACCTTGTGTGGCTGCTGCCTAAGGCTATCTGAGACCTGTGCTTAAAGGGACCCCCTGGACAACTGGTTCTCAGGGTTCCCTGCTTGCTTGCCTACCTCGCTGAGGGATAGCAAAGCATTTTTTTCTCTGCGTGCTCTGGTTGCCCTCACTAAGGACACCACAGCACTCTGCAGCATGGAGCCGGAGCTGCCCCTGGGCACTCTGGTGCTTCTCCTGGACGTGTTGCTGCAAGCCTGGCAGCACGTTCAGCAGGCAGTAACAGTCTCCCTGGTGTGCCCCACTAGGGGTTTGTGCCTCATTCCTTCCTCACGTCCTTCCACTTACCCGTCCCTAACCCCCCTTCCTGCTGTACAATAAAAGACACATGTGTTCATTACAACAAAGTCTCTTTATTGAACAAAACTGGGGCGTGTGGGGGAATGAAACTGAGGTGAGACTGGGGAAAGAAGGTGGGAGAGGGGAGGGGGAAACCAGGGAGGAGGGAGCTGACAGGGGGAGGCAAGGGGAGGAAGGGGGAGGAGAAGCTCAGGGCTCAGGGTTGGGGGTCTCTAGCCCAACTGTCTCCTAGCACCATGGGTGTGGGGGCCTTGGCATCCCTGGGGGTGTGGGGAGGGTGGGGAGGAAGAAGGAGTGGGAGGAGGAGCGGTAGCTGGGAGGCAGCAGGGGCTGGAGCAGTGGGAGGCAGCAAGCTCTGCCCCAGGGTCGATGACCACCTGGAGGGCATGGACCATTCTGCCCCCCAGGATGCAGTCCACGGCATCAAAATAGGGGTAGGGGTCTGGGTCTGCCCCTGGTTGGAAGCTGCCCCCTATGGCCCTGTCATACGCCTGCTGCAGCTCCTTTATTTTCATGCGAACCTGCTCCTGGGTTTGCATGTGGCCTTTGGTGGCCAGGCTGGCAGCCAACCGCCTGTAGACTGTTGCATTTCTCTGTTTAGTGCAGAGATCATGGACATTGGAGGCATCCCCCCAAACCTGAATTCGGTCCCTGATGTCCGCACTGGACCAGGCAGGTGCCTGCCTTTTCCAGCCCCTGGCAGGCTCCTGGGAGCTGGCAGACTGCTCCTGGGGAGCGGTGGAGGGCTGGCTGGCACTGGCTGCCTGACTCATGCTGGGGCCACTGGGTCAGATACAGCAACTGCTGGCTCTGGGCTGGCAGGCTTGGAGCTGGCACAGGCACCGTGGCCAGAGTCTACACCTTTAAGGGCTCCAGGGAGGGGGGAGGGAGAGGAGTTTTCTTGGTTGTGCCCAGAGTGGCCACCAGGGCACCCTGGGAAGGGCTGGAGGCCCCCTATTTTGAAATAAGCGTCTATACAGCGCTTATTTTGAAATAGCAATTTTGAAATTGGCACTATTCCTCATGCAATGAGGTTTACCAATTTCGAAATAAGCCCTTCGCTATTTCGATTTAATTTCAAAATAGCGGTTTGGCTATGTACACGCTGGTAAAGTTATTTCGAAATAACGGCTGTTATTTCGAAATTACTTTGCTGTGTAGACATACCCTCAGAGAACTGATGGGCAGGATCCCCTGGGATGCTTACATGAAGGGGAAAGGAGTCCAAGAGAGCTGGCAGTATTTTAAAGAAGCCTTATTGGAGGCACAGGAAGAAACCATCCTGATGCGCAGTAAGAAAAGCAAATACGGCAGGCAACCAGATTGGTTTACTGGGGAAATACCTGGTGAGCTAAACACAAAAAGGAAGCTTATAAGAAGTGGAAACTTGGACGGATGACTATGGAGGAGTATAAATATATTGCTCGAGAATGCAGAGGAGTAATCAAGAAGGCGAAAGCACAATTGGAATTGCTGCTGGCAAGGGATCAGAAGGGTAACCAGAAAGGTTTCTACAGGCATGTTAGCAATAAGAGGGTAATCAGAGAGGGTGTACAGCCCTTATTACATGAGGGAGGTAACCTCGTGACAGATGATGTTGGAAAAGCTGAAGTACTCAAAGCTTTTTTTGCCTCTGTCTTCACAGACAATGTCAGCTCCCAGATGACTACAAAAGGCAATACAATATGTGAAGGAGGTGGGCAGCCCTTGGTACAGGAAGAACAGGTTAAGAACTATTTTGAAAAGGTAGACATACACAAATCCCTGGGTCCGGATTTAATGCATTCGAGGTTACTGAGAGCCTCGAATCTCATTGCAGAGCCTTTGGCCATTATTCTTTGAAAACTCGTGGAGATCGGGAGAGATCCCAGATGACTGGATATTGCTCAAGAATGCAAATGTAGTGCCCATCTTTCAAAAAGGGAAGAAGGACTATCCAGAGAACTAAACACCAATCAACCATACCTCTCTCCCTGGAAATATCATGGAGGGGATCCTCAAGGAATCCATTTGGAAGCACTTGGAAGAGGGGAATGTGATCAGGAATAGTCAGCATGGATTCCCCAAGGGCAAGTCATGCCTGACCAATCTGATTAGCTTCTATGATGAGGTAATTGGCTCTGTGGACATGGGGAAGTCAAGTGGATGTGATATACTTTGACTTTAGCAAAGCTTTTGATATGGTCTCCCACAATATGGACTGTAAGGTGCGTAGAAAGCTGGCTAAATTTTCGGGCCCAACAGGTAGTGATCAATGGCTCAATGTCAGGTTGGCAGTCGGTTTCAAGTGGAGTACCCCAAAGATTGGTTCTAGGGCCGGTTTTGTTCAACATGTTTATTAATGACCTGGATGAGGGGATGGATTGCACTCTCAGTAAATTTGGGGATGACACTAAGCTAGGGAGAGAGATAGATACGTTGGAATACAGGGATAGGATCCAGTGTGACCTAGACAGATTAGAGGATTGGGCCAAAAGAAATCTGATGAGGTTCAACAAGGATAAGTGCAGAGTCCTGCACTTGGGACGGAAGAATCCCAAGCATTGTTACAGGCTGGGAACCGACTAGCTAGGTAGCAGTTCAGCAGAAAAGGACCTGGGAATTACAATGGATGAGAAGCTGGATATGAGTCAACAGTGTGCCCTTGTAGCCAAGAAGGCTAATGGCATATTAGGGTGCATTAGGAGAAGCATTGCCAGCAGGTCTGGAGAAGTGATTATTCCCCCTTATTCGGCTCTGGTGAGGCCACATCTGGAGTATTGTGTCCAGTTCTGGGCCCCCCCCCCATAGAAAGGATGTGGACGCATTGAAGAGGGTTCAGCAGAGGGCAACCAAAAGGATTAGAAGGCCAGAGTACATGACTTAGAAGGAGAGGCTGAGGGATTTGGGCTTATTTAGTCTACAGAAGAGAAGAGTGGGGGAGATTTGATAGCAGCCTTCAACTTCCTGAAGGGAACTTCCAAAGAGAGAGGCTGTTCTCATTAGTGATGGATGGCAGAACAGGGAGCAATGGTCTCAAGTTGCAGTGGGGAAGGTCTAGGTTGGATATTAGGAAAAAACTATTTCACCAGGAGGGTGGTGAAGTACTGGAATGGGTTACCTGGGGAGGTGGTGGAATCTCCATCCCTAGCGGTTTTAAGTCTCGGTCTTGCAAATCCCTGGCTGGGATGATTTAGTTGGGATTGGTCCTTGTAGGGAATAATTCTTGGACACACTGGGTGCAGGTGAAAACAAGCAGACGATTTATTGAACACACAGCGCTGGTGGAGTGCGGACCAGGTGGTTAGCCCAGAGAGCACTAACTTAACCAAAACATACATTAGATTTTATAGGTAGCAGATGGACGGAGGAGAAGTGATTTGATAGGTCTTGCAGCGGAAGTGAGATATGCACATAAGCCAATGGTCTAAGACAGTTACACAGTATCTCTGCCCATTGCCGATTAAACATGTTATCACTAATACAGGTAGTTATTCCTAACAAGCTAAATAAGCCAACAGAAACAGGATGGCAGCTCCCAGAATGAATATATTGCTGTAAGCTTGTTAGCCGAAATTGTGATGTCTAGGGCGGGATGACTTCATCTTGCGCTGGCACAGTCCTTGGGACTCAGGCTTATTAATCTGAAAACACAAGAGACAATGAGAACCCGCGCAGCCTGGCTGATACCAGCCAGGCCTTATCAGAGTAAGAAAGGCCCCTTGGAATGTAGTTGCCATGGGAACCAGGGTCACGGCAACTGTTGAACTGTGCGTTTTTCCAGGCTTAGCCTGATACTTTCTGATGTGAGTTTGTCAGTTCTTGGCAAGATACCATGGACTGCCTCAATTTACCCTACAGTCCTGCTTTGGGCAGGGGGCTGGACTCGATGACCTCCTGAGGTCTCTTCTACCCTAGGAGTTTATGATTCTATGACCTTAATAAAACAGGTGGATGAGGCCCTTTAAAAGCAAGAGCTTTCAAATTTCATATGAAAAATATTTGCCATTTGAAGTGCAGGTAATGTGAGGGGGTGGGTTGGCCATTTCAGTTGACTTCATGTTTTTTGGAATTATTATTTCTGCCTCTAGCTTTCTGATTCTTTTCCCCAATATATCCTCACTGAAATATTGCCTTCAATTGAAAATGTGTCACTGAAGCATACAATTTTTCTGTTACATGCAAGTCTCTTCTTGAATGGGTCTACTACATAATTATTCCATTGTTACTTTATTAAGCTGTGTTGACACAATAAAATCCTTTTAAGATTTCACACTATCTGTGCTATCAGAGATTTCAAAGAAAACTGGCTCCACATCAAATCAAAAATGGGTAAACCCATTGTATACATTGAATAGCCACCTGCAAATCACCAGATAAAGATTTGCTATTCACTAGGGTTATGTCACTAAAGCAATAAATTCACCACAAAAAGCAAAAAGCCTCCAGGAGACAATTTATCACCTGATTTCTGACATGAGACAAAATGCTACATTAGCCAAGTTAAACCTTGAGACTGCAAATCTTGCAAACAGAGACAGTTTGGAGAGATGTTCTAGAACAGGGGCAGGCAAAATATGGCTCACCAGCTGCATTCAGCGCACCAAGCCACTAGTCCAGCTGGCAGGAGCTTCTGTCAGGCTCCCTGCCTGCCCCACCTCTATTTTGTGCTCAGAGCACCTCTCTGAATACTGCCAGTGCAGGGGAGAGGAGAGGAGAAGCTTCACGTGCTGTCCCCAACCCAAGCAAAATTTTTCAGCTCCCATTGGCTGGAAACTAGCCAATGGGAGCTGCCTCTTTTCAGGATAGACAGCACACAAAGTACACCACGTCCATCTGGGCTTCCAGCATTTAGAGTTAACCACACATGGTCCCTGCAGCCAGTGCAGGTGAATGGACAGCAGAGACCCTTGCTGAAGAACCAGGTGGGCTACTGGCTGGGAGCCATCCAAGTAAGTGTCTCCTGCCCAAAGCCTGCCTCTGGCACCCTAGCCCCTCCGTTCCCCCAACCTTCTGCCCCCTCCTGCACCCTTATCCCATGTAACCTAAACCCGCTGCACCCCTGCTCCTGCACCCATAACCCCTCCCAGATATTGCACCTCAAACTCCTATCTCCAGTCACAACCCAAATCCCTATACCCTCTCCTGTACTCCTGTCCCAGGTCACAACCCTCACACAGACCCTGCACTCCCTCCTACACCAATCTCGCAGGTCACAACCTCTCTCAGACCTTGTACCCCTTCCTCCACACCAGTCTTGTGCCTCAGGTCACAACCCCCTACTTCGCGCAAACTCCTCCTGGATCCCATGCCTCCTCCTGTGCCCCAATCCCTTGCCTCAAGCTCCCTTCTGCACCCAACCTCCCTCCCAGGCCCTGCACCTCCTCCATTAATATAATGGAAGAGTGCAGTTCTCAACCACTTACCAAATTCTTGGAGTGGCACCACATTAAAAATTATTGTCCACCCCTGCCCTAGAATCTGTTTTTTGTCCAGGCTTCAAATGCTGGGGCAGCAGCACTAATAGTTTTTGGAATTCCTGATAGCAATCCTTGAGTACAAAAGAAATCTATAGAGCACTACTGTACAATGGCTGAGTTCCAGAAATGGGTGAAGCTTTGGGGAGGGAGATCACTGATCCTTAGTCCATTTGTAAAAACGGGTGAAGTATCAGCTATAAAATAAATGGCATCCCATTCTCCATAGATCATTAGTGTCCATAGGTGAGAGCCAACTGGACAAACAACTTCCAATCCATAAGCCCCTTTTATTGTAGCGGCAAGACTGCAGCTGGAGATGTGCTGGCATTAGATTTGGCCCCCATGCAGCTGCTCAGGAGAATTCACAGAGGCGATCCAGAGAGAGGTTTACAGAGATACAGACAATATTAGTTTTTTTTCTGATTTCCAACCACCCTCCAGGAGATATAATGCCAGATAAAGCGACGAGTCTCCCAATCTCCTCTAGCCCTGCTGTTAAGGATTTTAATCCTGCAGTGTCCCAGTGAACGGGCATTCAAAGCCCATGAACGGAAGGGGGTTGGGAAGCATTACTGCAGAGACATCACTCCCCTTTCCAAATTAATGGGGCCAAATGGATCCGGGCACAGAGCTCCAGCTCAATTATGGCTCAGGATGTATTTAGAAAATAGAAAGTCACCACTACCATGCACCTGTGGAATTTCTGCATTGGATAAATTAAATTAACAATTTACAAGCTACCCACCACTGGTGTAATATCTTTAAAAATACTGAGATGTGGACTAACAATGTGCCTCCAATTCCAGCCACTAACATTTTGCATGCTTTTTAACATCAGTGCTTATCAGTTAAAGATCTCAAAGCACCATGACTCTATGTATGTCTACATTGCACTCCTCTTCCGAGAGAGGAATACAAATGCAGACAAGCAAAATTTCAAATGAAGAGCGGATTTGAATTTCCCATGCTTCATTTGCATAATCGTGTCCGGCCACTATTTCGAAATGCCCTATTTCAAAATAAAAAATGCTGTGTAAATGCGGTTATTTTGAAAGAAACCCCTTCTTTCGAAATAACCCTTACGCCTCAAAAAATGAGGTTTAACAGTTATTTTGAAAGAAGGGGTTTCTTTCAAAATAACCACATCTACATAGAGTTTTTTATTTCGAAATAGGGTATTTCGAAATAGCGGCCAGACGCATTATGCAAATGAAGCACGGGAAATTCAAATCCGCACTTCACTTGCAATTTCGCTCGTCTGCATTTGCATTCCTCTCTCGGAAAAGGAATGCAATGCAGACATACCCTAAGACTCCATATAGATATTAATTAAGCACCACAACAATCATGCAAGACAGGTATACAATCAATTTCCACTTCCTGTACCCCCCAAGTGCTCTTCACCAGGTAAGAACAGTAAATATAATTTTTCTGAATATGCGACAGCAGAAATTTTATATTTTTAAGACATACTGTGGCTAAAATTGTTCCCTTTGCATATTATTAACAATATCTGAAATGAATCTGACTTTGGAATCCCTCTTTGAAATCTCCTTTGCCAGTTGTTTTGAAGTTTAGATCTGCTGTAAAGCCTATAGGGGCAAGCATTTGGGTGGAAGTGTTTGGGGGAAAAGTAGGGTTTTTGTTTGCAGGGAATTAGAGTTTTCCAAGTGGCACCTATGTGGCGGAGAATGGTTGTAAGGTTTGCTAGCACTTTCTGTGTCTTTGCTGGATTGCTTTTTAATTGTATATCAAGGGAAATGCTAGCTTGGGACAGGCACTCATATTTGTATTGGAATCAAATATAAAGTCAAAGATAGGCCATCTACTAAGTGCTGATAAGTCATGGCAATTTAAGAGTCATTGTGTCATTCTGTGAGACTTCTAATTAAATTCAACAGAGTGCCACCTTACCAAAAGCCATTAATTGCAGTCTGGAATTTTCAACCAGGTCAGTAATGGTAGCCCTTCATCTCCGGATAACACCATTAATGCATGTTACCACTCTACTTAACAATATCTGATTGGAGTCACTGTAATCTTCTCTTAGACTTTAATTGCTGAATGGTTGTCTTCTAAATAGATGAATTTCAATTAATAACAGACTCATTTATGTATTATTATGTGGATAAAACTTTTTCCCTCAGTGAACAGAGGAGATTGGATTTCACTCTCTCAAATGTGACAAAGCAGAATATAAAGTTTGCATTTATTTATTAAATTATTCTGTATTTTATTGTGTTCTACAAACACAACTGTGTATTGTCTGAAATAAAAGAACTCAAGCCATTTGTGTTTCTGGAGTTTCTAAACTAAAATTACTGCATTACAAATTGCATTAAGAGTGCATATTTTGCACTGAGATTCCATTGCTGTAGAACATCATTGTTTATACTGTCTTCTACTAACTGATATAACATAAGGTGTGGCAAGGGAGTAGTAATAGGCTAGAAGCAATTATATATGATTCCAACAGTGCTTTTTAAAATTCAGTATAAAGATCTGACTATGTTCAGATAAGCATGGACAGAAGCTATTTACAGCAGAAGCCAAAGAATAAAAATTTTAGTGGAGCCTATGAATGATCCCTTTCATTTGTAGATTTTTAATGAAAATTGTTACAATGAAGTCTCAAGAAGAAAGAGTAAAAACATTGTATTCTGAAATTTAGTGTAGCAGGTAGGAAGATCAGGATCATTATCAAGGGCATTAAAGTATGTTTTGTTTTTTTAAAAGCCTGCATACAGCATGTGAAATCATAATTAAATCGATAGCTTGTTAGCAATGTTGTAACACTTTTAAAGGCCACCACAGCTTCTTTGGAAATAGTTTTCTTTAGTTTGAAGTGTTTTTTATTCTACTTATTAATTATTAAACTGTAGCCGACAATCAAGTCCACTTATTGGCAAATGCCTGGATATTTCTATGACACTGCCAAAATGCATCAGCTAATAATCAGAATGAAATGGAAAGAGGGGAAAAGGTTAGTAGGGAGAGGAAATTGGTTTGAGGATTCAAGTTATAACATTTGAGTAAGTTACAATTTCATAAAAAGCCCATCCAATATATTATATCATATACACTGTATAAAGTTTGATAAAGCTTCTACTTAACCTAAAGTACAAGTTACCAGAGAAGAGAAAACCAGTGTCACTGTCTCTGTAAAAGAGCACTACTAATATGAAAAGTTTGTAGAATGGCTTTAGAACAAGCAGAGCACTAAGCAATTGTCTTGATATTTTGTAATAAGCATGAACTGCATTCCTTTGACATGGAGTAGAGGTTGAGTCCCTATCACTAGTTTGCATTCCTTTCTGTCTCCATCCTCAAAAAATGACCTCAAGGCTACCACTTTATTAAGTCTGAGATCTGCACTTGCAATTTGTTTTGCAAATAGTCTCCCTTGTCTAGACCTCAAGGCTCCTGGCTTAAAGGTACTGCAATTTATGGAGAGCAAGTTTTTTAAATTTTTTTTCTTTTACCACTCACTGCAAAACTTCTAGTTCTTCTTTATTTTATGCCTGAAGATTTTGGTTAAAAGAAAACAGAGTAACTATAACATTAAGTTAAAAGACCATATCTGGCACTGAGGGAGAGGGGTTTTTTCAGAGAAATAAAATGTGCATTAAAATGTGAAATAAAATGTTAAATATTTTAGCTAAGTCTAAAAAGAAGTTAGTTTCTTGGGATCCCAGTAAATGGGATTTAGGCCCCAGTATGGTGAACAACACAGTGATTAAACCACAAATAGAAGTTTCATAACCTTGGAAAGAAATAATCCTTTATCAATCTATTACTGGACATTGACAATATGCTTGGGAACTTAGAGGAAACTATGGTTCTTTTCCCAAAAATCTCACTATCTCAAAGATCTGATCATGATGTGCTGAGAGCCCACAATTCTCATTGGCTTAAATGGTGCCTGGGCCTAGTATTATCCAGTGAAAAAGATGAATATGTCACAGAGAGCAGAGTTACATGTTCAAATGGGATGGGACTGGAGGTGGAAATTAGTGAAGTCTTCAGAAATTCCTTTAAGGGTATGAAGACGTTATAGAGAACACCATCCTGATTTGCATAACTGGAATTTTTGAATTTCCTGCACAGAATGAGAACATTGTATAAAATCTATTCATTTCCTATGTGGAAGGACAATCTTAATTCTACCTATCCACATCTTGCACTGAGCAGTATGAATATGTTATGTACCTCTGCATGGAGCCAACTGATTGCTGGAGAGTGGTTCTGTTAAATCTTCTTCATATTTAGAAGAATGCAGTCCATAACCCTGAGCAATTTAACATTTTAATAGAAATTCTAACTTATCTAGAAGATCTCAAAGACTAAATGAAGAGACCAAACAGTTCATTGATTCAAAGAGAGCATCTTCTACCACTTTTGAAAAGTCCCAACTCTATAATATTGAGTCTATACATAAACTCTGAAGTGTCATAAAATCTAGATTTCTTTTGCATTTGAATAAAAATATCTAGAAGTGGTGAATGGAAGCAAACATACAACTTCTTCAACTTCAAGAAGCATTTAATGCCTAGAAACAAATAAACAGTTGGAACTCTGTGGTTTGCATTGTTTCTAAACCTCTCTCCACAAGTACGATGCTTCAGTTGAATTAAACAAGTAATGAGGAATACATTAAGAATAAATTGTGCTGGTAGATAATAGCACAGTTCAGTCAATAGTAACACTGCCAGTAAGATTTCATAGGCTATTATCCTCATTTCATCATTTTGTTTGTTGTTTTATCCCCTCTGTAAAGAACTAATACTTGGTTGTGGGCTATTTTATTCTATCACAGATTTTGCTTGATTTTAAGTATTACCACAAGTTAATGGATAATCCCTCTTCTTAGCTATCATAGATCAAAAAGTTTGTACCACAGATGGCTCTTCACTGTGATAGAAATGCAGTAATTTAGAATGTATATGTCCTGCCTTGATCACAGGCTCAGACAAGGTGGGTGAGGTAATCATTTTACTGGACTAGCTTCAGTTGGTGGAAGAGCTAAGCTTTCAAGTTTACACAGAGCTGTTCTTCAGGTGATGTCTCATTCTGTTTCCTACCTGTAAGTTTTCATTATAGCTATACTTAATCTGCTTCCACGCCCACCCCTTGGGTCCTTAATGCCATGGCATTCCATTTTAAAAGGCAATGGAAAGGCATTTTAAAAAGCCTTTGCCCACTCCCTCTCTCTTCAAGGGCACAGAGGGGAGAGGGGAAGGCTAGTCAAGAACCTATCCCAGCAGCAGGGGTCAGAGCTGTCCCTTCCACCCCCTTCCCAAGGCAGCAGTTTACTTATTTTCATTGCCTGCAGCCCTTCCTCTGCAGCAGACCAGCATTGCTCCCCTCTGCCCGCTTCTGAAGCTGACTGCAGCAGGATCCTAGAGCACTCCAAAGTGCGTTCCATCAGCCTGTGCAAAGCAGGCTAACCCTGTCCCTGACCTTCCAGGTTTCTTCCTCTGAAGGGCAGACAGACCTTTCCCTTTTGTAGTTGTGGGACTCTCTGCCAGCACAGCCCAACTGCACAGGGCCCCCCTCCTAGCACACATGAGTGTCAGCCAGTTTCTGTCACCCAGCACTAATGCCCCTCAGTGCCCTACACTTCCGCCTTCCACCACCCTTTCTCCTCCCTTCCAGCACTGGGGCGGGGGTCCCTGCCATGAGGGGAGTCAGCCCTTATCACCTTGCCTCAGGGTCTTCCTTGCCCTTTTCAGTTCTCCAGAAGTAGGCTCCAGCCTTGGGGTTCTTCTCCCCGGAGTACTGGGACATAGAGTCCCACACCTCCACCACTCCCACCATTTTATGAGCTTTAAAACTTAATCTAAGTGCTCTACAATCTGGTTACTCTGGAAATGCGGAAAGCTTGGAAATCTACCCTGGGGATGCAGTCACTAGTTGCCCAAATTTGGGTCATTTGGCCAAGAGACCTCCCAAAATCGGTTCCCTTCTGTATTTACAGAAAGCAAGCTACTAAATGTGTCTTGATGAATCACAGCCAGACCTCATCATTGTCACCAAGACAGATGTGAACTCACCCCTCTGTTAGCTGACGTTCCTCAGGATAGGTCAGTCAGAACCCCATTAGACAAAAGGAGTTTAGAAATAGATGCCTGCTGCAGGGTGCGTGTGTGGTGGCGATTTCACTTTGATGAGAACATAATTAGTGTTTGTGGGGGAAGCAGGGGTGAAAGTCACTTAAGTTTCTTACAGGTACTGTCGCATTGCGACCAGCAGGGGGAAGAGGGCTCAGGCCATATGCTATGCAATAGTACCTGTAAGAAACATAAGAGTGGGGTGGAGTGGGGAGGAGGGCTCAGGGGAGGAGATTAGAGTGTGAGCTGGGGGTCTCAGGGAAGGTGGTTAAAGTGTGGGGCGGGTTCCAGGGGAGGGAGTGAGGATGTGGGTGATGCAGGAGTCCGTGCAGGGGGCTGAGGGTGTGAGGAGCTTAAGGTAGGAGTTAGGGGGTATAGGGGTGAATGCAGGGGGCAAGGGCATGATTTCAGGAGGGCAAGGGGATGCAGCTGCACATATAGGGGAGCCCAGCTGGAAGCAGCTGCAGTCAAGCACCCCAGTCAAGCACCCCAGTCAGGAGGCTTCTTGCTTGAGCACCATACCAGTTTACTTTCACCTCCGGGGAGAAGCAGCAAATTAGGCATGTGACTGCTTCCTGGGCAGGGAGCTAAATGGGGGGAGGGGAGATACACTGTGAGGGGAATGTATTGTGTACTGCACTTTGCAGGTCCCTGATCTAGGGGCTTGGGGAACTGGGGAGGTTATGGGGGCAGGAATTAATTGGGCTGGGAAAGAGGAGCACTGCTGGTTCCTAATTACGGGAGGTAGAAAAGTCTGCAGGTTGATGGAAGTGTATCAGGGTCCACTTGCCTGTATACCAAATGTTAAGGGGGGCCCATTCAGATGATTTGCCATGGGCCCCACACTCCCTCGGGATGACCCTGGCAAGGTCCAAAACCTCAAATGACTTTTACCAAAGCCTGAGAGGAAAAAGACATAGAATTTTGCATGGGCTTGCACATTCCTGTTACCATGAAGCAAAATCTATATCATTAATAAAACAAATGTCATTACTGCAATGTCTTCTGGTAGAATGGAGGCTTGCAGTACTTATTCTTGTAACTGGCACTAGCTGGCACTCTTCTGCTTTACCACTCAAAATCACAAACTGAAGTAAACTGAATAAATGAATTTTCTGTTCTGACTTCATACAACTGGATTACCCATGAGTTCTCCTTCCATCCAGCCCCAGCACTGCCTCTGGAACTCTACTCAGGAAGTAAGGCTTTGGGTGTCATGTTTGTCACAGAGTTATTGACTTTGTCTCTTTGCCTTGAATATAACTTAGGGAAATGATAGAGATAATTTTGTTTTTCTTCATTGTAGCAAATGACAAAATACAGCTGCTAGTTTTCAAGCACTAGCACCTTAATAATGCATCCGAATCCTGCATACCATACATATGTAAAATGAGCATGCAAGAACTTCAGTACTAATTTGGACTATTACATGATTATTTCTGGAATACTTGGGGGTTTTAGAATGCAAAGTTGCATTGAGACAACTGGATTTACAAGCAGTACTGTTGGTCTTTTGAATACATTCTTATAACAGCGAGAGATGAACCTAACCCAAAATACTTAGAACCAAATACCCCTGAAGTTTGAGAGGGGTTGGGTGGAGCAGGGTGTTTGGATCTTACACTTTGGTTCAGGCCCATCTCTGTGAACAGTAAAGTAGAGGGAAATATAGATATCCAGCAACATTCTAAAGAGAGAAACCAAACCACAGGACAGTTATTCCCCAAATCAGATTTACATACCATTTCATGCTGTTGCTGCTTTCATACCTGAAGTCCCCTCATTGAAAGAGGGTGACAAATGCATGACCCTCTTAGAGCTTTTGTTCACTTTAAATACTTAAGAAACTAGTCTACATGTTTGTGTTCAGATGCCTGCCCAGATTTTCAATCATTTGGTTGCATTGTACTAGAAGAGCCAGCCTTTGCTCCCCCCACCCCCGCCACACACACACACTTCAGAGGCATGGGGAGAGGACCTATGAGATCATGAAAGAGTGTCAGAACAGGGAAAGAGAGGAAATAGCCTGTATACTCCCAGACTGAGAAATGTACCCAAGCTACACCCTTCAACATGAAACGTTCTGAGCTTTTCTGCTGCAGCCACCCTCTACCCCTGCCCACTAGGAGGATCACAATGTTGTTTTCAGTCTAAGGATCCACACACTTGTTCCCAAAGTGCATAAGGTTAACTTTAACTGGCAGTGCTGGACCTGAGTGACCAGTGAGGAGAAGAAAATGCACAGGAACTCTGTCCCTCCTATCACCCATGCACAGGAACTCTGTCCCTCCTATCACCCACCTTATTAATACTAATTGTGAGCTACAATTGTTGAGGTAGTGCAATTGTATCTGGGCCAGTGTAGGCCTTTCACCTCTTGCCCTCATTTTGAATTAGTTCTCACTAAAACATGTCAAAGGGACCAGAGCCAGTGCTTTTGGAACTTGGGATTTTAGAAAAATGAGCAATTGTTTTCTTTAAGAAAAGGAGTGAGCTCAGCTTACTTGCTAGCAGCACCTTTGCTTAGGTTCACCTCCAAGATTTTTCAAAATAAAACAGGGATGATATTTTTAAGAGCTATGCCTATAATCTAGAGTTCAACTGAAAGAGACTTTTCAAACACTATGAGCCACATATTGAAACCTAATATTTGTGTCTGTATTTTTCCTCTTTCACTTAGAATGTTGTTTATCATCTATTTATTGTACAAACAAAAGCTTTCTTCACTGGCTCCTCCCCCTGCTGCCTATCAGAGCAGTGACATCATCATAATGGTAGCGACATAATCTGTTACCTGGCAACATTTGTGATGACACAGACTAAAGATGAACAGTAATTGCCCAGAAGAGGAAATTGTGGATAGCATGGGGAGGAGGTCTTGTTTAGAAGCCAAGCAGGGTACTCCCTAGTGAGCACTAATGGAAAGCATCATAGAGGAAATAAATATGAAAACTAAATCAAATTTGTATTCCAAAGAGGTTCCTGAAGTTAAAAATACAAATTACAACCTTCTATTTGAAGTGATTTACCGAAAATATTTATTTAATTTTATTCTTTTCCTATCAGTGTACCCAGTAACAATCTACTGTTACATTTTAGTAGGCACAATTATCATGGAATCATAGACAGGATCTGCAGGCTAACTTATTTGGTGCTGACTAGGGCTCTGTTATGTGTTTTTCAGTAGCTGGCATAGACGGCTCTCATCCCTGGGGTATGTCTAGATTACATGGCTCGGTCAACAGAGCCATGAAAACTAGTTTACCCGGCATAGTCAATGAAGCAGGGATTTAAATAATCGTGAAATAATCGTTTCACGAGGCATAAGGGATCGGTTGGCAAAGGCTTCCACAGCCGACAGATCCATGTCTAGACTGCCGCGCTGTGCCAGATCAGCTGATCATCGGCACAGCATGGCAGACATGTTTATTTTAATGAAGTGGGGATTATTTAAATCCCCGCTTCTTTGCCTATGCTGGGTAAACTAGTTTACATGGCTCCGTTAACGGAGCCATGTAGTGTAGACATGCCCTGGCTGAGGCTACCATGATGCAACACATACATTCACAGAAAGAGAGAAATACTGCCCTGGGGATGGGAGAGAGGAAGTAGAAAGCTTCTTCTCTCCCTCAGCCAACATAGCACTGAGGAGCATAAGAACATAAGAACAGGCATACTGGGTCAGACCAAAGGTCCATTCAGCCCAGGATCCTGTCTGCCAACAGTGGCCAAAGCCAGATGCCCCAGAGGGAGTGAACACAACAGGTAATTATCAAGCAATCCCTCTCCTGCCATCCATTTCCAGACAAACAGAGGCTAAGGATACCATTCCTACCCATCCTGGCTAATAGCCATTGATGGACCTAACCTCCATGAATTTATCTAGCTCTTTTTTGATCCCTGTTAAAGTCCTAGTCTTCACAACATCCTCTGGCAAGGAGTTCCATAGGTTGACTGTGCGCTGCATGAAGAAAAACTTCCTTTTGTTTGTTTTAAACCTGATACCTATTAATTTTTTTTGGTGACTCCTAGTTCTTATATTATGGGAACAAGTAAATAACTTTTCCTTATTCACTGTTTCCACACCAGTTATGATTTTATAGACCTCTCTCATATCCCCCCTTAGCCTCTTCTAAGATGAAAAGTCCAAGTCTTTTTAATCTCTCTTCATATGGGACCCATTCCAAACCCCTAATCATTTTTGTTGCCCTTTTCTGAACTTTTTCCAATGCCAATATGTGGGTGTACCATGGTTTTATATAGAGGCAATAAGATATTCTCTGTTTTATTCTCTATACCTTTTTAAATTATTACTAAAATTCTGTTTGCTTTTTGATTGCCGCTGCACACTGAGTGGATGTTTTCACAGAACTATCCATAATGATTCCAAGATCTCTCTCTTGAGTAGTTCTAGCTAAATTAGTCCCCATCATATTGTATGTATAGTTGGGATTACTTTATATATATCTCAACATTAAATTTCATTTGTCATTTTGTTGCCCAATCACTTAGTTTTGTGAGATCTTTTTGAAGTTCTTCACAGTCGTCTTTGGTCTTAGCTATCTTGAGCAGTTTAGTATCATCTGCAAATTTTGCCACCTCACTGTTTACTCTTTTCTCCAGATCATTTACAAATAAATTGAATAGGATTGGTCCCGGGACAGACCCTTGGGGGACACCACTAGTTACTTCTCTCCATTCTGAAAACTTAGTTTTATTCCTGCCCTCTGCTTCCTGTCTCTTAACTAGTTATCAATCCATGAAATGACCTTCCCTCTTATCCCAACAAAACTTACTTTACTTAAGAGCCTTTGGTGAGGGACCTTGTCAAAGGCTTTCTGGAAATCTAAGTACATTATATCCACTGGATCCCTCTTGTCCACATGATTGTTGACTCAATCAAAGAACTCTAGTAGATTAGTAAGACATGATTTCCCTTTACAGAAACCATGTTGACTTTCCCCAACAAATTATGTTAATCTATCTGTCTGATAAATATATTCTTTACTATAGTTTCAACAAATTTGCCCAGTACTGATGTTAGACTTACCAGTCTGTAATTGCCAGCTTCACCTATAGAGCCCTTTTTAAATAGTGGCATAACATTAACTATCTTGCAGTTATTAGGTACAGATGCTGATTTAAAGGATAGGTTACAAACCAGAGTTAATAGTTCCGCTTTTCCCATTTGAGTTCTTTCAGAATTCTTGGGTGAATTCCATCTAATCCTGGTGACTTGTTACTGCTAACTTTATCAATTTGTTCCAAAACCTCCTCCAATGACACCTCAATGTGGGACAATTCCTCAAATTTGTCTCCTAAAAAGAATCGCTCAGGTTTGAGAATCTCCCTAACATCGTCAGCCGTGAAGACTGAAGCAAAGAATTCATATAGTTTCTCTAATGACTTGATCATCTTTGAGTGCTCCTTTAGCATCTCAATTCATCCAAGAGCCCCTCTGGCTGTTTAGCAAGCTTCCTGCTTCTGATGAACTTAAAAAACATTTTGCTATTACTTTTTGAGTTTTTGGCTAGCTGTTCTCCAAACTCCCTTTTGGCTTTTTCGTACTACATTTTTACACTTAATTTGACAGAGTTTATGCTCCTTTCTATTTTCCTCATTAGGGTTTGACTTCCACTTTTTAAAAGATGTCTTTTTATCTCTCACTGCTTTTTTTACTTGGTTGTTAAGCCATAGTGGCACCTTTTTGGTTCTTTTACTGAATTTTTAAATTTGGGGTATACATTTAAATGGTCTGTTTTAGCAGGGAGATTAGGGATGATTGGTGTTGGGAAAGATTTCACAGAGGGCAGCCATAAATGAGTATGGCACCCCAACGGTTAAGGAAACCATATGCATTACCTGGGTATAGTATCTTAAGCCTGACAACCCATATTCAAATATATCATTAGTTTTAAAGAGTGCATGTACCTTTAAGTATTTACTTTATCTCTATATATTAATTATACATTTGCTTTGATTCTACAGCTTTTATCTTTGAAAGTGAGACCTTTGCAACTGTGATTATGAAGGCAGCACAACAGCGTCTAAGTTTTGTGGCACTGAGTACCATTAAAAGCCACTTTATGACTCTCTCCAGTCATTAGAACCTTGGTATCATTGGGGCACAGAACAGAATTCTTTACCTACTACCTGGGGATAAGTGCTACCATTACGTTGGAGATTAATGGAGTGGGCAAAGAGGCCAAGCACAACATGGTCTTGTATTATATTTGACCTTGTGATCATTTAGCACTGGACTGGGAGCAGAGCACCGCTGTCAACTTTTTCCTTTCCAAAACACACAGAAAAAGTAACCAAGCTACAGCTATCCTCTCTTACTCAAGCAAGAGACATTTTTGCAAGTAGGTTAAAAAAGTTAGGAAGGGTGAACAAGCTGGAGAAAAAAAAACATTTCTCAGACTGAGACATGTTAGTTCTGCATAGAGAAATGAAAATGTATATCATAATATTGTGATACTGAGGGCTATATTCAACATACTGTTTTCTTGAGTAACTCCCTAGATTTATACAACCTTTGCTCTGCTGCCACACTATCCTCCCTCCGCTGCATGAGCTCAGTTTGAGGACAGGATCAGCTTCACACCATAAGAAAAATATATATTATTTGGTTTAGAAAACAAACTTGATAGAAAATTTTTCCAGGCAGCACATTAGAACTCTTGATGTTCCAAGAGAGCAGAATAACCCCTCAGATGCCTTTGGAGATGGAAAAAATAGGGGGTGGAAAGTTATATTGGCCTGTGATGTCCATGCTCCAGGAATATTCTGAGCCCAGGGGCCCTACTCCACCAATGTTTGGGGCCAGGTCTCTTCCCAACCCCACCTACCACCTCTGTGCACCTCTCCTGGAGCATCTCCTGGCTTCACCTGCCGCCCCCATGCAATTTAAAAGGGTTTGTCTTCCCCCCCAAATACTGCCACCACCAGAATGAAGGCAGCTTCCTGCCCACCTTCACGCCACACCACTCCTGGAAGCAGCCAACATATCCCTGTGACCCCTGGAAGAGTTGTCTCTGTACACTGCTCCCACCTCAAGTGTCAACTCTGCAGCCTCTATTGGCCAGGAACTGTAGCTAATGGGAGCAACACCTGTGAGCAACAGCATACGAAGTCCCACCCCCCCATGGGCCTCCACATAGGCGCTGCTGCCAGAGTCACTGTGTGGGTTGCTTTTGAGAGCTGCCCGAGGTAAGCACTGCACTCCTCACCCTCTCCTACATTCAGGCCCCCCGACCCCAGTCCAGAGCCTGCATCCCACATCCAAACTCCTTCCCAGAGCCTTAGGCAAATGGTAGGGGGGGCTTGGACCCATTCTGAGCACCACAGGAAATTATACAAATCTGCTGCCTGTGTGAAGAAAGGTTTATCACAGACCATGAAACTAGACTGTAGCATACAGCTGGCTGCAAATGACAGGGTAAAATTTAATTTCTAGCATTGCTGACCAGTTTAGGAATTGCCTATTATTTACTGCAACTTTCTCCTTCTCTCACTTGCTAGACAGTGGAATGCACTTCAGAGCCCATCTCCCTAGGGGAGGGAGAATTAAGCATCTTGCCTAGCCAGGACATGCTACAGGATTAATGGTCAGTGATGAGAGGGCTTTCTCAGGCTGTAGCCAGACTCCAGCCTGCCAATATGTCTGGTGATTTTCTTGACAAAGACGGCTGTAAGGGGGCAATCAAATCTTTCATGTTAAAGTGAAATGATAATTCTCAGACTAAGGAAATAAGCAGTCTAGCAAGAAACAAAGAAGAAGAGAAATACCTGTCTTATTTAAGAAAAATCAGCTTTAAAACAATATAAGTGAGAGTAGAAGACTAAGGCATTTTTTTATATTATATACATATAAATATTGTATATGTTTGTGTGGGTGTGTCTGTATATATGAAAACATATAGAAACATAAAAACATGAATGTAGCCTCCAGAGAAAAATCTTACCAAATAATGAGTCTTACAATAATTTTTGCCATTTCTTTTTTTCTACTATGATCACTGACACAACAGTAATAATAATATGTGATAAATTGCATGTACAGCATTGAATTCTATCACAGTTTTTGAAGCACTTTACAAAGTATTACTTAAGTAAGCTCATATTCCCTTTTGGGATAACAAAAGAACATTATCTCTTTTGAAAAATGGGAAAGCTGAAAGCCACACATAGGAGTGAAGACTAAATTATTCAAAAGTGTCCACTATTTAACTGTGTACCCCACAAATTGAGAAGTCTCGGGTGCCAATATTCAGAGGTTCTGAGCACCTGTAACTTCCATCAAGTCCATTGTCTTCCATTTGTGCATATGAAAAATTGAGGTACCCTACATTAGCTGGCAGTTTTGAAAATTTCAGCCTACGTAATTTGCCAAAGGTGACACTGGAAGTTGATGACAGACCCGGAAATATACTTCAGGTGCTCAGGTGCCATAGTGGGAAGTCTGACATAAATGCACAGATAGGTAGAACATGAATGTCCTGATTTCTCCTCTTGTGCCTTAGCTACAGAAGCATGTGAAATTATGTCATATTCAGTTCTTTTACTTACAATCTGTCACACAAATGAAGAACTGAGAAATTCCTTGTCTCTCACATTCTAATGGGATCATAACAGATGGAGATGAGAAAATCTACAAAATCATGTAATCCATGAAATAGTTTCCTACCAAAAGACATATCAGAAATTAAATTGATTTAAAAGTTTCATTAAAGCTAATGCTAAAAAAAATTATAGTTCACAGGTTAAGAAAAGAGCGTCTGTATACCTGCTTATAGTGCTTAGATTATCCACAAGTACAAAGTTTGTTTTAAAAGTCATAAAATGCATATAGTATATAATCAGCAATAACCCAAATTTAGATGAATGTATTTAACAATACAGTTTGGATATTAGCTCCAAATATTCAGGTATATCACTCATGAAAAGTTATATAGAGAATTGGTTCTGAAAAGCAAATATATCAATGAGTAAAGAATATCCTTCAGTATTTGATAATTTAGGATAGGTTGTCTGTTAGAAAATACAATCTACCAGGGCAGTATTTGAGTTACTTTCCCAACTGCACTTCTCATTGGCACTCCATCTCAACTTTCTTGTCACTATTGATTTCCACTGATGTGTTCTAGGTAGATGTCTCTCGACCAATTGATGGTGTCTGATACCAGGAGTTGTTGCATCAGTCTAGCACAGAATTGACCAATTCCTCATTCTCTCAACACTTGCTCATTAATGGGGTCCCATGCACCCAGGGCCCTGACAATCAGCATGTGAGTTTGAACCTTGCAGCCCCCTTGCTCTCAAAGTGATGGCAGAAGCATATGTTTGTGTAGCTCTCAAGATTGGACATCACAGCCTGGGTTCTAGCTCTCAGGGTAATGATTGTGCGCTCTGTATTCTTCACCTGTGGCAGCAGGACTCCCAACTCCTAGAATTCCTTGCACCATGTCCAGTGGCAGCTGAAAAAACAGGTTAAAAATATTTAGAAAAGCTGGACATACACAGATCCATGGTGTAGGATCTAATGCATCTGAGGGTGCTGAGGGTACTGATGTAATTGCAGAGCCATTGTCCACATCTTTGAAAACTCATAGCAACCGGGGAGGTCCTGGATGATTGGAAAAAAGGCAAATGTAGTGCCCATCTTCAAAAAAGGGGAGAAGGACAAACCAGGGAACTACAGACCAGTCAGCCTCACCTCAGTCCCCAGAAAAATCATGAAGGGGATCCTCAAGGAACCTATTTTGAACCATTTAGAAGAAAGGAAAGTGATCAGGAATAGTGAACATGGATTCACCAAGGGCAAGTCATGCCTGACCAACCTGATTGTCTTCTATGACAAGGTAACTGGATCTCTGGATATGATGGTGATGGACATGATATATGTTGACTTTAGCAAAGCTTTTGATACAGTTTCCCACAGTATTCTTGCCAGAAAGCTAAGGAAGTATGGAATGGATAAATGGTCTGTAGGGTGGATAGAAAGCTGTCTAGATTGTTGGGCTAAAGAAGTAGTGATCAATGGCTCCATGTCTGGTTGGTGGTCTGTGTCACTGGAGTGCCCCAGGAGTTGGTTCTAGGACCAGTTTTGTTCAACATCTTTATTAATGACCTGGATGATGGGATGGATTGCACCCTCAGCTGATTTTGCAGATGACACTAAGGTAGTGGGAGGGGTAGATACGTTGGAGGGCAGGGATAGAGCCCAGAGTGACCAATTCTTTTGGAGGATTGGCCCAAAAGAAATCTGATGAGGTTCAACAAGGAGAAATCCAGAGTCCTGCACTTGGGACAGAAGAATCCCAAGCACTGTTATAGGCTGGGGACCAACTGGCTGGGCCTCAGTTCAGCAGAAAAAGACCTATGGAGAAGGCTAACGACATATTAGGGTGCATTAGGAGGAATATTACCAACAGATCTAGAGAAGTCATTATTCCCCTTTATTCAGCCCTGGTGAGGCCACATCTGGATTAATGTATCAAATTCTGGGGCTCCACTATAGAAAGGATGTGGACACATTGGAGAAAGTCCAGTGGAGGGCAACAAAAATGATTAAGGGGCCGTAGCACATGACTTATGAGGAAAAGCTGAGGGATTTGGACTTGTTTAGTCTACAGAAGAAAAGAGTGAGGGGATATTTGGTAGCAGCCTTTAACTACCTAGAGGTTGGGTTCCAAAGAGGATGGAGAGAGGCTGTTCTCAGTGGTGACAGATGGCAGAACAAGAGGCAATGGTCTTAAGTTGCAGTGGGAGAGATGTAGGTTGGATATTTGGAAAAATTATTTTATCAGGAGTATGGTGAAGCATGGGAATGGGTTACCTAAGGCAGTGGTTCCCAAGCTTTTTTATACTGTTGACCAGCAAATCCATTCACAAACTTTTGGTGGACCGGTAACATTTTATTTGAACATTTGCATATTCATTATGAAAAATAAATATGTAAATAAAATGTTACTGGTCTGCCAAAAGCCACCATGAACTGCTGGCTTCAGCTCTGCCAGTCCCCTCCCCTTAAGGCTTAGAGCCCCACCACCCCCAGACCCCTTCCCCAGTGCCAGCCTTCTTTTTCCAGAGCTCCACTGCACCCAACCCTACCAACGCTCCCCAGTACAAGTCCTCAGTCCCCAGTAATAGCTCCACCTCCAGAGCGCCCCAGTGCCAGCTCCCTACCCCGGACACCCCAGTGTCCTCCAGTGTCAGCTCTCCACACCTTAGAGCTCCCCAGTACTAGCCCTGCCCCCAGAACTTCCCAGGACTAGCTTCACCCCCAGAGCACCCCAGTGCCAGCCCCCCACCTCTTGGAGCCCTCCACCCCCAGAACTCCCCAGCACTAGCCCCGCCTCCTGAGTCCCCAGTGCCTGCCCCCC
This sequence comes from Pelochelys cantorii, assembly GCA_032595735.1. Taxonomy (NCBI): domain Eukaryota; kingdom Metazoa; phylum Chordata; order Testudines; family Trionychidae; genus Pelochelys; species Pelochelys cantorii. The sequence continues at coordinate 39,450,614 of CM064337.1, forward strand.
CCCACACACACTTACCTCTGCACTGCCTCCCAGCTGCCAGCTGAGCACTACTATCCGGGCCGTGGCTGTTCTGGGGGTTGGGGCTGGGCTGCATCACCCAGTGCCTCCCCTCCTGCTATGGCTGTTGGGAAAGGCATGTCCTGTCCCCACCTCTCAGCCAACCAGTGCCAGGCAGGGGCAGGGCATCTTCCCAGACGGGGAAGAGTGGTTCGCTATCATTCTTAGCATTAATGTGAAGGGTGCCTAAAGAGATTGTATGCTAACGTTAATTCATTTGTATATGATTTTTTTTTCAAGCTAGTTTCATAGGAAAGACCTTCACACAAAACGATAATCTGCATTTCTCAAAAGCAGAATGGAATGAACCAGCTCTTCCACCTAGTGTTTCTCTAGTAAAGCAGAAAATGAGACAAGGAATAGGAAAATTGTGTGTGGCATGCTGGTGGGGTTCCTTCGAAGAGCAACGTGCCAACTTCCTGTGGATAAGTGTCAGTGTTTCTCAGACACACAATGTAACACTGCACCCCTAATGAAAATCAATACCTTAATTTTCTCTAGCTTGTTGCACACACCAGGTATGCATAAGACAACCCACAATTCAGCAGCCCAAGGGCTGGGTACAGAGAGCTGGGACAAGGGAAGGAGGCTGCTTGGAGTGACCCACGAGGAGACTTGGGCAGAAAGTAGCAGGTCCCAGCACATGGGGGCAGTTGCACAAGGATTAACAGCTCAGCATTTGCACAGCTGTGGCCCCTGGTGACAGCGCTGCATGGGAGAATTGTGCCATCAGTCCTGGTCTGCTCCTGCAGCCCGCACAGACTCTGGGCCTGGGATGGAACCAGCAGCCAGGGTACGGCCAGGGCATGGCACATGCGGGACACCTGGCAGACAGGGAGGCCCCTGTCACAGCGAAGCTGGGCTGCAGCAGGACAGGCCGTGCTGGGCAAGGGGCCTGGTGGGAGCTGCACTTACCTCTTCATGGTGCGGAATGACCTCTCCCCGAGCCACTCCACAGGAAGGGCCTTCCCGGGATCCAAGCTGTACCTCTCCCAACAGCTGCAGGAGTGTACTCCAGCCCCTGCCCCCAGAGCCACCACAGCCCAGCAGCCAGCAGTTCACAGCCCGGCACCAGTTGGCAGACTGGTGGTTGGAAACCTCTGAACTAGGGAGGTGGTGAAATCTCCATCCCTAGAGGTTTTTAAGTCTCGGCTTGACAAAGCCCTGGCCGGGATGATTTAGTTGAGGGTTGGTCCTGCTTTGGGCAAGGGGTTGGACTTGATGACCTCCTGAGGTCTCTTCCAGTCCTATGAGTCTATGGTATGCTTCTCTAGTCAATACATAGTGTTGTGGGCATGAGTCCAGAGTGAGGCAAAGTCTCCCCTTTTTCTTCCAAATTCAACATCTAGGCAGGTGCTCATATTTGTGGCAACATCTTGGTCGGAGGGGGTCTTGGCAATTTGCTTCCTGATGACATCCTTCATAGGACTTTCCACGATGCTCCTCACTATGGCGTCTGGACATATCGGAAAGCAGAAGGCACGAGTGATCACTGCAGTGTCCAATAGACCACTCATACAAAGGATATTGCCCCCACTCTGCCAGTTCATTGCTGGCTTTCTGGGGAAAACATTTCTTATTTACTAGCTGCCTGATAGTGGTGTCTGCCTTGTTAAGAGATATTGTTGGTATAGCAGATGCCCTCAGGACAAATGAGATCTGGATATTCAGGATGGTATTCACGGCCACAGTAGGGAGGAGTTGATCCTGGCCACATTTAATAGGATCCCCACAATGGTATCCTCGGGTGCCTGCTAGATGTAGAAATCTGTGTGTGTTGAAATAGTGATATGTTTGCCTGGCTTGTGATGTCAAGCATTTTTGGAGACTCTCACTCTGTGATCAGAACCAGTTTGTCTGTGTAGGCCAGTGTATTCACACTAGTGCTATATGGGTTGAAAATGCCTACACCTCCAGAGATCATTCAAAAGAGCACCTCCATGGCTAAGTTCAAAACGCTTGGGCTGAGAAGACAGCCTCGCTTCCTGCTGCTATAGATAGGCATTTCAGGCACCTTTCCAAACATGGAGCCCATGGTGGCTGTAAAGTTCCCAGACCAGTTGGAGAAAGTTTTCAGACATCCTATATTCTCACAGCATTGCAAAAATGTACTGGTGGAGCATAGAACCAAAAGCATTAGCTAAATTGAGCCACATTGCTTCTGTGTCTTCCAGGCCATGAGGATGGCAGTGTGAAGAACTAAGTTATGTTTCTGGCAGCCTTCTCACACCATAAAGCCCTTCTGGATCAAACTGATGGTTCCTCCTTTCACCAACCAGTCTGTAATCCTAGCCATGAGGCAGCTGGCATACAGTTTTCATATGGTGGAACAGATCCCGTGAAATAACCTGCAAAGGAGGGGGGATGTGCTGACAACAGTATTGTGCTGGATGCCACCTAGAGATGATGTTGCCTTGAGAAGCTGCAAGGGGGCACCAATCTTCATTTTGGCGGGGTCGAGCTCTAGAGATCCCTGAGGTATCACTTACTTTTTCAATGGTAGCATCTTCTTGGGTGGTCCCAGGGACAGGGGTAATCCTTCATTCAGGAGATTATGGACCACCTTTTCATGCTGTGGATCTGGGGCAGCTGGCTGAGATGCAGTATATGAAGTATTTGGGGAGTTGGACCTCGGATCCAGAGTATACAGAGTATCTGCATTTGAAGCAGAGGAGATTCTTGGCCAAAAGGCCAAGAAAGGAAATAAACTCATTTTTCCCCAGTGGTCCCACATTGTTTGGAAAGTCCTGTAAAGAAAAGGTTGGATGTAATTGGCTAAGCATCAGTCCAAAAAGCTGTAATCTTCAAGCATAGTCATTGAATTACAATAATATGATTCTCCTCAGATGCCAATTATGTCCATGTCTCCAAGTTATCCAACATGAGAGGAAAGTGAACAGGTGAGTGCTAACAGGGAGTTTAGAGAGGGAGTTCTCCAGGTAAAGGAGAAGCAGATACAGGACTCTTGAGGGAAGTGTGTGTTGTGTTTGGGGCTTTCTTGCTGTGTGCTCAGCTTGTGTTTGTCAGTGAGGGTTGGTGTGTGGGGTTTTTTTTGTTTCTTTTTTCCCCTGTGTTTGTGAGTGAGGCTTTTTTTTTTCCACTTCCCCTTTCCCCTCCCCATCTCCTTCATGGAGTGTGTGCTGTGACTGGCAGGTGGAAACTGTTGGCTTCTAATTAAAGTTTGAATTCTAGAAGCCTCTGCTGATTGGCTGAGCCTTGGTAGGGGGAGGGACTTTCAGGCAGTCCAGGGCTTTATAAAGCAGTGAGCAAGCGACCAAGGAGCTTGCGAACAGGTGAGTACTAACAGGGAGTTTAGAGAGGGAGTTGGGAAGGGCGCGAGGTTCTCTTGCCTTCTTTTAAATCCTTTTTCCAGGATAGCAAGGATGGATGGTGATAGGTCTGCTGTTGTTACCTGCACACCATGTGCCATGTTTGTCTTCCTCCTGGAAGAAAGAATGGATTTCATCTGCACTAAGTGCAAGCTGGTCACCATTTTGGAAGAAAACATTAGAGGACTGGAGGCCCAAGTGTCGACCCTACGCTCAATCAGAGAGGATGAAGACTTCCTCGATAGAAGGCAGCATTTAGTCCTGCAATTACGGCAGGCAGAAGAACCAGAGAGGGCAGTACAGGACCAGGAAGAGAACTGGCAGCATGTAACTTCTAGAAGGGGAAAAAGGCCAGCACAGGAATCCCCCAGTGCTATAGAGGTAAGTAATCGCTTTCAGGCTCTCTCCACAGGCTCTGCAGTGGTGAATGCTTCGGAAGGGACCTCATAAGGAAGAAACTGCAAGGGAACACCATCTACTGGAAGGCATGGGATGCATAGTCCTAGGGATGGGGGTTCCACGATCACCACCCCCAAAAGAAGACGACGGGTGGTGGTGGTCGGGGACTCCCTCCTAAGAGGGACTGAGCCATCCACCTGCCGTCCAGACCTGGAATCTCGAGAGGTGTGCTGCTTACCAGGAGCTCAAGTTCAGGATGTGACTGAGAGGCTTACAAAACTGATCAAACCTTCAGATCGCTACTCCTTCCTACTTCTCCACGTGGGAACTAACGATACGGCCAAGAATGACCTGGAGCGGGTTACTGCAGATTATGTAGTGCTGGGAAGAAGAATCAAAGAATTCGGAGCGCAAGTGGTGTTCTCGTCCATCCTCCCTTTTGAAGGGAAAGGACTGGGCAGGGATCGTCGAATTGAAGAAGTAATGCATGGTTGCGTAGGTGGTGTCGCAGAGAGGGCTTTGGTTTCTTCAACCATGGGACTCTGTTCCGGGCACAAGGATTGTTAGGAAGAGATGGGATCCACCTAACCAAGAGAGGAAGGAGCATCTTCACGGGCAGGCTTGCAAACCTAGTGAGGAAGGCTTTAAACTAGGTTCGTTGGGGGATGGTGACCAAAACCCTGAGGGGAGTGGGAAAGTTGGATACCGGGAAGAAATGCAAAAAGGAACGAGCAAGAAAGGAGGACCCCTGATTCGAATGGAGAAGATAGGGTGATCAGCTGGTTATCTGAGGCGTTTGTACACTAATGCAAGAAGCCTGGGCAACAAACAGGAAGAACTGGAGGCCCTGGCCCAGTTCAAGAAATATGATTTAATTTGGATAACAGAGACTTGGTGGGATGACTCGCATGACTGGAGCACTGTCATGGACGGGTATAGACTGTTCAGGAAGAACAGGCAGGGGAGAAAAGGAGGAAGAGTTGCATTATACGTAAGAAAGCACTATGATTGCTCAGAACTCCAGTACATGGAGGGACAAAACCCTGTTGAGAGTCTATGGGTTAAGTTTAGAGGTGCAAATAACAGCAGTGATGTTGTGGTTGGTGTCTACTACAGGCCACTGAATCAGGTGGATGAGGAAGATGAGGCTTTCTTCGGACAACTGAGAGAAGCTTCCAGATTGCAGGCCCTGGTTCTTGTGGGGGACTTTAATCACTTAGTGCAGATGAAATCCATTCTTTCTTCCAGGAGGAAGACAAACAGGGGGACTTTAATCACCCTGACATCTGTTGGGAGACCAATACGGCAGTACACAGGCAATCAAGGAAGTTTTTGGAGAATGTTGGGGATAACTTCTTGGTACAAGTGCTGAAGGATCCGACCAGGGGCTGTGCGCAGCTTGACCTTCTGCTCACAAGCAGGGAGGAACTAATAGAGGAAATAGAGGTGGGTGACAACCTGGGAAGCAGTGATCATGAGATGGTAGATTTCAGGATCCTGACCAAAGGAAAAAAAGAGTAGTAAAATACACACCTTGGACTTCAGAAAAGCAGATTTTGACTTCCTCAGAGACCTGATGAGCAGAATCCCCTGGGATGCTAACATGAAGGGGAAAGGAGTCCAGGACAGCTGGCAGTATTTTAAAGAAGCCTTATTGAAGGCACAAAAAGAAACCATCCCGATGAGTAGCAAGAGAGGCAAACATGGTAGGAGACCAGATTGGCTTACAGGGGAAATCCTTGGTGAACTTAAGCACAAAAAGGAAGCTTACAAAAAGTGGAAACTTGGACAAATGACCAGAAAGGGGTTTAAATGTATTGTTCAAGAATGCCGGGGGGTTAATAGGAAGGCGAAAGTGCAAATGGAATTGCGACTGGCTAAGGATGTGAAGGATAACAAGAAAGGTTTCTACAGGCATGTTAACAAGAAGAAGGTGATCAGAGAGGGTGTGCGGCCCCTACTGGATGAGGGTGGTAACCTAGTGACAGATGATGTGGGGAAAGCTGAAGCACTCAATGCTTTCTTTGCCTCTGAATTCACGGACAAGGTCAGTTCCCAGACTAATGCGCTAAGCGACACAAGATGGGATGAAGATGGACAGACCTTGGTGGTTAAAGAACAGATTAGGAACTATTTAGAAAAGCTAAACGTACACAAATCCATGGGTCCGGACTTAATGCATCTGAGGGTACTGAGGGAGTTGGCAAATGTCATTGAGGAGCCTTTGGCCATTATCTTTGAAAAGTTGTGGAGATCGGGAGAGATCCCGGATGATTGGAAAAAGGCAAATGTAGTGCCCATCTTCAAAAAAGGGAAGAAGGACAATCCAGGGAACTATAGGCCGGTCAGTCTTACTTCAGTTCCTGGAAAAATCATGGAAAGGATCCTTAAGGAATCTATTTTGAGGCACTTGGAAGAGAGGAAAGTGATCAGGAATAGTCAGCATGGATTCACAAAGGGCAAGTCGTGCCTGACCAATCTGATTAGCTTCTATGATGAGGTAACTGGCTCTGTGGACGTGGGAAAGTCAGTGGATGTGATATACCTTGACTTTAGCAAGGCTTTTGATACGATCTCCCACAATATTCTTGCCAGCAAGTTAAGCGAATGTGGATTGGATAAATGGACGGTAAGATGGATAGAAAGCTGGCTAGACGGCCGGGCCCAGTGGGTAGTGATCAATGGCTCGATGTCAGGATGGCGGTCGGTTTTTAGCAGAGTGCCCAATGTTCGGTTCTAGGACCGGTTTTGTTCAATATCTTTATTAATGACCTGGATGAGGGGATGGATTGCACCCTCAGCAAGTTTGCAGATGACACTAAGCTAGGGGGAGCGGTAGATACGCTTGAGGGCAGAGATAGGGTCCAGAGTGACTTAGACAAATTGGAGGATTGGGCCACAAGAAAACTGATGAGGTTCAACAAGGACAAGTGCAGAGTCCTTCACTTGGGATGGAAGAATCCCAAGCATTGTTACAGGCTGGGGACCAACCAGCTAAGTAGTAGTTCTGCAGAAAAGGACGTGGGGTTACAGTGGATGAGAAGCTGGATATGAGTCAACAGTGTGCCCTTGTAGCCAAGAAGGCTAATGGCATATCAGGGTGCATTAGGAGGAGCATTGTCAGCAGATCCAGAGAAGTGATTATTCCCCTTTATTCGGCTCTGGTGAGGCCACATCTGGAGTATTATGTCCAGTTCTGGGTCCCCCAGTACAAAAAGGATGTGGACGCATTGGAGAGGGTCCAGCAGAGGGCAACCAAAATGATTAGGGGGCTGGAGCGCATGACCTATGAGGAGAGGCTGAGGGAGTTGGGTCTGTTTAGTCTGCAGAAGCGAAGAGTGAGGGGGGATTTGATAGCAGCCTTCAACTTCCTGAAGGGAGGTTCCAAAGAGGATGGAGAAAGGCTGTTCTCCGTAGTGACATATGGCAGAACAAGGAGCAATGGTCTCAAGTTGTGGTGGGAGAGGTTCAGGTTGGATATTAGGAAAAACTATTTCACTAGGAGAGTGGTGAAGCACTGGAATGGGTTACCTAGGGAAGTAGTGGAGTCTCCATCCCTAGCGGTGTTTAAGTCTCGGCTTGACAAAGCCCTGGCTGGGTTGATTTAGTTGGGATTGGTCCTGCCTTCTGAGGTCTCTTCCAGCTCTGTGGTTCTATGATTCTATGATTCTATGAAAGCAATACACAGAGGACCCAATCCTAAACTGGCATAACCTACTGAATCTATACTGATTTACACCACTAAACTCAGGGGTTGTACCATTTGACTGGAGAATTGCTAATATAGTTCCTATTTTTAAGAAAGGAAAGAAAAGCGACCCGGGTAACTATAGGCCTGTTAGTTTGACATCTGTAGTATGCAAGATCTTGGAAAAAATTTTGAAGAAGAAAGTAGTTAGAGACATTGAGGCTAATAGCAATTGGGACATATTATAACATGGTTTTACAAAAGGTAGATCGTGCCAAACCAACCTGATCTCCTTTTTTGAGAAAGTAACAGATTTTTTAGATAAAGGAAATGCAGTAGATCTAATCTACCTTGACTTTAGTAAGGTCTTTGATACAGTACCACATGGGGAATTATTGGTTAAACTGGAAAAAATAGGGATTAATATGAAAGTTGTGAGGTGGATAAGCAACTGGTTAAAGGGGAGACTACAGTGGGTCATATTGAAAGGTGAACTGTCAGGTTGGAGGAAGGTTACTTGCAGAGTTCCTCAGGGATCAGTTTTGGGGCCAATTTTATTTAATTTTTTTATTGCTGACCTTGGTACCAAAAGTGGAAGTGTTCTGATAAAATTTGCGGATGACACAAAGTTGGGAGGTATTGCCAATTCAGAAAAGGATCGGGCTATCATACAGGAAGATCTGGATGACCTTGTAAATTGGAGTGATAGCAATAGGATGAAATTTAATAGTGAGAAGTGTAAGGTTATGCATTTAGGGATTAATAACAAGAATTTTAGTTATAAGCTGGGGACACATCAGTTGGAAGTAACGGAGGAGGAGAAGGACTTCGGAGTCCTGGTTGATTACACTGCTCTACAGCCAAAATGCTTCTGAAATAAATGTAGTCAAACTTTACTAATTCTGGGTCACTGAGAACGAAAATGATGCTTAAAATTGTTGATTGGCTCTAGTTTTCAAGATATGCTATTGGGTCAGTATATACGACCCTTGACTTGAGAATGACAGAGGATAAGTGAGTTATAAAGGGAAGGGATCTCAATTTAAACCAGAAATGACTAAAATACATCTTTGACTGGATCTATGAATAAATCTATGACTGGGTTTGGACAGTACTTGCTTTTTAGGCAAAACAATGAATGATGCAATCTGAAGCTGGTATTGCATCATACATGATATGAATTGCATCATGTTATTCCTAGAAGTCATGGATGATGCAATCATAACGAAGCTTACATCACTCTGCTGAACAAATTGCCCTATATCAGCTCTAGAAATCGTACAGTGTCGTGCTCTCTTATTTGTCAGTGTTTGATTTTGCAAAGGGACACATTTCTGTTTAGCCAAAGTCAGCAGAGATGCCTCGTACTTGTGTGAACAGTGCAGATAACTTCTGCTATGTTTGTGGTGAAGTGACTTTTGCATCACAAAAGCGCAGTATAACCACTATGGTTAAGAAAGCCTATCACCTTTATTTTGGCTGCAAAATTGGAGATCAGGACAAGAGGTGGGCCCCACACATATGCTGCAACACTTGTGCAACAAATCTTCGCCAGTGGTTGAACGGGAAAAGGAAATCTATGCCTTTTGCAGTGCCAATGATTTGGAGAGAGCCAACAGATCATACCAGCAATTGTTACTTCTGCATGGTGCCTCCATTTGGGAAAGGTGTGTCAAAGAAAAAAAAGTGGACTGTGCATTATCCAAACATTCCATCAGCTATACGCCCAGTACCCCACGGAGAAGGACTGCCGGTTCCTGATGCACCAGAATCATTCTCACTTGAGTCAGACGAGGAAGAGAAAGAGGATGAAACTTCTGGTCCTGAACCATCCATGTCACAGGACCCACATTTTCTCCCATCCTCCTCCTCTGAACCACACCTCATAACACAAGGTGAACTGAATGACCTTGTCAGGGATTTGGAACTACCCAAGAGTAGGGCAGAGCTGTTGGGCTCCAGACTACAGCAGTGGAATCTCCTGGCAGGTGATGTTAGGGTTTCCATGTTCCGTGACCGTCAAAAGGATCTTGTCCCATTCTTCTTCATGGAAGGTGATCTTGTAGCCTGCAACAACATCAATGGTGTGATCGCAGCCCTCAACATCGTTCACGATCCAGATGAGTGGAGACTGTTCATTGATTCATCGAAGACGAGTCTTAAAGCTGTTTTGCTGCATAATGGCAATGTTTTGCCATCAATTCCAGCTGGTCATGCAGTCCACATGAAGGAAACCTATGACAACATGAAACAACTTTTGAGGTGCATAAACTATGACCAACATCAGTGGCAGCTTTGTGGCGATTTGAAGGTTGTTGCTCTCTTGCTTGGTCTGCAGACTGGATACACAAAGTACTGCTGTTTTCTCTGTGAATGGGATAGTCATGCAAGAGATTCCCACTACATCAAGATAGATTGGCCACTCCGACAGTCATTGGAGCCTGGGAGGAAAAGTGTTCAGCATCCACCACTTGTTGAATCAAGGAAGATTTTGTTACCACCCTTACACATCAAGCTGGGTCTGATGAAGAACTTTGTCAAGGCCATGGACAAAACACAAGCAGCTTTCAAGTACCTCCGTGGAAAATTTCCAAGGTTAAGTGAAGCTAAGATAAAGGAAGGTGTCTTTGTTGGTCCTCAGATTCGTGAACTTCTTCGAGATGATGCATTTGACCATGCACTGCGTGGCAAGGAAAAGACGGCATGGAAAGCCTTCCAGTTAGTGGCAATAAATTTTCTCGGAAACAACAAGGCAGACAACTACAGGTTGTTGGTGGAAAACCTCCTCAAGCATACAAAAGCCTTGGTTGCAACATGTCACTAAAGATGCATTTTTTTGCACTCTCATCTAGATTTTTTTCCACGGAACTGCGGAGCAGTGAGCGACGAGCACGGCGAGCGATTTCACCAGGACATTGCAACAATGGAGAAACGCTATCAAGGCAAATGGAGCCCATCAATGCTTGCAGACTATTGCTGGACAGTGACAAGAGATGCTCCATTTAATGAATACAAGAGACAAGCCAAGAAGCGCCTAGTAGACACTGAATAGGACTAAACTATGTACATAATAGTTTTTTGCCTTTTGTTTCATAATAAATTTTATTTATATAGCCCTTTTGCTGATTTTTAAAGTGTTACATAAACAGGACAGGTGAAATATTATCATGTAAAGCAACCATAAACACATGAAAAGACCTAGGTTTACAATTTATGATTAAAACTCTACTATCTACACAATATACATAGACGTAAAATGTAAAAACTTAAATATCTTGGAAACAGTAGCCAATCAGTTGTTTTAATTGTCATATTTGAATTCAGCACATCAAAATACATAATAAATAGCACATTTTAATCTCTGAAGCAGACGACTTCTAAAAAATTGTAGACCAGTGTTATAGGATGACTATGAGCCGCCATTGTGACATGGCCGTGAAAAAGGCTAATATGGTCTTGGGATGTATTAGGCGAGGTATTTCCAGTAGGGATAAGGAGGTGTTAGTGCCATTATACAAGGCATTGGTGAGACCCCATTTGGAATACTGTGTGCAGTTCTGGTCTCCCATGTTTAAGAAGGATGAATTCAAACTAGAACAGGTACAAAGAAGGGCCACTAGCATGAGCCGAGGAATGGAAAACCTGTCTTATGAAAGGAGACTCAAGGAGCGTGGCTTGTTTACCTTAACCAAAAGAAGGCTGAGGGGGGACATGATTGCATTCTTTAAATATATTAGAGGGATAAATACCAGGGAGGGAGAGGAATTATTTAAGCTTAATACCAGTGTGGACACAAGAACAAATGGATATAAGCTGGCTAGTAGGAAGTTTAGACTTGAGATTAGACGAAGGTTTCTAACCATTAGAGGAGTGAGGTTCTGGAACGGCCTTCTAAGGGAAGTAGTGGGGGCAAAAGATCTATCTGGCTTCAAGATTAAACTAGATGGGTTTATGAAGGGGATGGTTTGATGAGATAACATGATCTTGGTAACTAATTGACCATTCATTTTCAGTGGTAAATAGGTCAATGGAGGGATGATAGAAGTTACTATAGAGAACTTTCTGGGTGTCTGGCTGGTGAGTCTTGCCCACATTCTCAGGGTTTAGCTGATCGCCATATTTGGGGTAGGGAAGGAATTTTCCTCCAGGGTAGATTGGCAGAGGCCCTGGAGGTTTTTCGCCTTCCTCTGTAGCATGGGGTACAGATCACAGCTGGAGGATTCTCTGCATCTTGGGGTCTTTGAACCATTGTTTCAAGGACTTCAATATCTGAGATATAGGTGAGAGGATTATTCTAGGAGTGGGTGGGTGAGATTCTGTGGCCTGCATTGTGCAGGGGGTCAGACTAGATGATCATAATGGTCCCTTCTGACCTTAAAGTCTATGAGTCTATGAGTCTATTTGAAGAACTAGCAAAGAAGTATGAACCACTCTAACTGCATAAAAAGTTCTCATGACACTACTGAAAACAAACTGCTAGCCCAAGTACTTTCACCCTCAAAAGTCAGCTAAAAGATACATTTCCCACATGGCACAAGGGAAAAAACCTAACACATCAGTTATCTACCTGCATTCAAAAGTTTGTCATATTAGCAGTTTTTTTTCTTCTTTTCTATAGAGTGCTTTTGGGAGATTGCCAGGAAAAGGATACAGTATGGCATGACTGTCTCACTCATCAGAATAAATTAGTTGCTTTGTTTTAGAACTAATCATAAATGAACCACCAGATGTTGGCATCTTTTGTATGAGGAAAAAAACCCTGATGTAAAGTAGAATAAATAATTTCACGTTCTTTTGGGACTCATTTAAAACTTGCAAAAGAGTAAACGATGCTTTTGAAAAATCAAGGACATTTTTGTCACCTTTGTATCACTAATTTTGAGATAATTTCACCAAAATGGTTAAGGAGATTTAGCTCCAATCTCAGTTTGAGGCCTCTGGACAAGCTATCATCTTCCATGGAATCATATCTCATAGGAGGCTTTGCTTTCACTGTGTTTCAGGAAGTCAGAAACAGGGAGTGGTGTTCGGATTTACCCTGACTAGTCTGGGATAAGGGATTTTGCTCCTTGCTATTGCCCTCCCCAGTCCTGGACCGGCCACCCGACTCCTGGCTGGTACCCCTGGGATACTAGCCTCGCTGCCTGCCAGTTCCTGCACCCTGCATCCACGAGGATTAGAGATCCTAATTCGAACTACCTACTCCATGCCGCGTGTAGCCGCGGGCACGGAGTTCGAACTAAGGGCATTTAAAAATGGCGCCCGCCCGGCAAGATGCAAATGAAGCCCGGGATATTTAAATCCCGGGCTTCATTTGCAACTTTGAATGCCTACATTAACCACCCTAGTTCGAACTAGGGTGGTAGTGTAGACATACCCCATCATATTATATGTATAGTTGGGGTTATTTTTTCCAATGTGCATTACTTCACATTTATCCACATTAAATTTCATTTGCCATTTTGTTGCCCAATCACTTAGTTTTGTGAGATCTTTTTGAAGTTCTTCACAGTCTGCTTTGGTCTTAACTACCTTGAGCAGTTTAGTATTGTCTGCAAAGTTTGTCACCTCACTGTTTACCCCTTTCTCCAGATTATTTATGAATAAGTTGAATAGGATTGGTCCTAGGACTGACCCTTGGGGAACACCACTAGTTACCCCTCTCCATTCTGAAAATTTACCATTTATTCCTACCCTTTGTTTCCTGTCTTTTAACCAGTTCTCAGTCCATGAAAGGATCTTCCCTCTTATCCCATGACAACTTAATTTATGTAAGAGCCTTTGGTGAGGGACCTTGTCAAAGGCTTTCTGGAAATCTAAGTACACTATATCTACTGGATTCCCCTTGTCCACATGTTTGTTGACCCCTTTAAAGAACTCTAATAGATTAGTAAGACATGATTTCCCTTTACAGAAACCATGTTGACTTTTGCCCAACAAATTATGTTCTTCTATGTGTCTGACAATTTTATTCTTTACTATTGTTTCAACTAATTTGCCCGGTACTGATGTTAGACTTACCAGTCTGTAATTGCCAGGATCACCTCAAGAGCCCTTTTTAAATATTGGCGTTACATTACCTATCTTCCAGTCATTGGGTACAGAAGCTGATTTAAAGGATAGGTTACAAACCATAGTTAATAGTTCCACAATTTCACATTTGAGTTCTTTCAGAACTCTTGGGTGAATGCCATCCGGTCCCGGTGACTTGTTCCTGTTAAGTTTATCAATTATTTCCAAAACCTCCTCTAATGACACTTCAATCTATGACAAGTCCTCAGATTTGTCACCTACAAAGGATGGGTCAGGTTTGGGAATCTCCCTAAGTTCCTCAGCCGTGAAGACTGAAGCAAAGAATTCATTTAGTTTCTCCACAACGACTTTATCGTCTTTAAGTGTTCCTTTTGTATCTCGATAATCCAGGGGCCCCACTGGTTGTTTAGCAAGCTTCCTGCTTCTGATGTACTTCAAAAACCTTTTGTTATTACCTTTTGAGTTTTTGGCTAGCTGTTCTTGAAACTCCTTTTTGGCTTTTCTTATTACATTTTTACGCTTAATTTGGCAGTATTTATGCTCCTTACTATTTACCTAACTAGGGGTGTGTCTAGACTACATGGCTCCGTCAACGGAGCCATGTAAAGTAGTTTACTCGACATAGTCAATGAAGCGGGGATTTAAAAAATCCCCGCTTCATTAAAATAAAAATGGCCGCCGCGCTGTGCCGACAATCAGCTGATCCGGCACAGCGCAGCAGTCTCGACGCGGCGCAGTCGACAAGGGAAGCCTTTGTCGACCACTCCGATATGCCTCGTTTCATGCTTCCCTTGTCGAGCATGCTGCATCTAGACTGCCGCGCTGTTGCGGATCAGCTGATTGTTGGCACAGCGCGGCGGCCATTTTTATTTTAATGAAGCGGGGATTTTTTAAATCCCCGCTTCATTGACTATGTCAAGTAAACTACTTTACATGGCTCCGTTGATGGAGTCATGTAGTCTAGACACACCCTAGGATTTTACTTCCACTTTTTAAAAGATGTATTTTTATCTCTCACTGCTTCTTTTACATGGCTGTTAAGCCACAGTGGCTCTTTTTTAGTTCTTCTACTATTTTTTTTTTTTATTTGGGGTATACATTTAAGTTGGGCCTCTATTATGGTGTCTTTGAAAAGTATCCATGCAGCTTGCAGGGATTTTACTTTAGTTACAGTACCTTTTAATTTCTGTTTAATTAACCTTCTCATTTTTGCATAGTTCCCCTTTTTGAAATTAAATGCCACAGTGTTGGGCTGCTGAGATGTTCTTCCCACCACAGGAATATTAAATGTTATTACATTATGGTCACTATTTCCAAGCAGTCCTGTAATAGTTATCTCTTGGACCAGATCCTGCCCGCCACTCAGGACTAAATCAAGAATTGCCTCTCCCCTTGTGGGTTCCTGTACCAGCTGCTCCAAGAAGCAGTTGTTTAAGGTATCAAGAAATTTTGTCTCTGCATCTCGTCCTGAGGTGACATGTACCCAGTCAATATGGGGATAGTTGAAATCCCCCACTATTATTGAGGTCTTTATTTTGATAGCCTCTCTAATCTCCCTTAGCATTTCATAGTCACTATTACTGTCCTGGACAGGTGGTCAATAATAGATCCCTACTGTTATATTCTTATTAGAGCGAGGAATTACTATCCATAGCAATTCTATGGAACATGTTGATTCATTTAAGATTTTTACTTCATTTGATTCTAAATTTTCTTTCACATATAGTGCCACTCCCCCACCCTCACAGCCTGTTCTGTCCTTCCGATATATTTTGTACCTCAGAATGGTTGTGTCCCATTGATTGTCCTCACTCCACCAAGTTTCTGCGATGCCTATTATATCCGTATCCTCCTTTAACACGAGGCACTCTAGTTCACCCATCTTATTTTTTAGACTTCTAGCATTTGTGTACAAGCACTTTAAAAACTTGTCACTGTTTATTTGTCTGCCCTTTTCTGAAGTGTCAGATTCTTTTTTATGTGAATGTTTTCGTCTGATCTGGCCCATACTTTATCCTCTTCCATCCTCTCCTCCTGACTAAAACCTAGAGAATCTCTATCAATAGACTCTCCTCTAAGAGACATCTCTGTCCGATCCACGTGCTCCTCTGCACCAATCGGCTTTCCCCATCTCTTAGTTTAAAAACTGCTCTGCGACCTTTTTAATGTTAAGTGCCAGCAGTCTGGATCCATTTTGGTTTAGGTGGAGCCCATCCTTCCTGTATAGGCTCCCCCTATCCCAAAAGTTTCTCCAGTTCCTTATAAAGCTAAACCCCTCCTCCCTACACCATCGTCTCATCCACTCATTGAGACTCTGAAGCTCTGCCTGCCTACCTGGCCCTGTGCATGGAACTGGAAGTATTTCTGAGAATGCTACCATAGAGGTCCTGAATTTCAGTCTTTTTCCTAGCAGCCTAAATTTGGGCTCCAGGAAATCTCTGCTACCCTTCCCTATGTTATTGGTACCTACATGCAGGGGTGGCCCATCCATATAGGAGAACTAGGCGGTCGCCTAGGGTGCCAAATGGTGGTGCAATATCATTGAGGGGTTTGGAGGCGGGGGCGCCGATTGCATGGTTCGCCTAGGCTGCCAGTTAGTCTAGGGCCACCCCTGCCTACATGTACCACGACCACCGGTTCCTCCCCAGCACTACACATAAGTCTATCTAGATGCCTCAAGAGAGCCGCAACCTTCACACCAGGCAGGCAAGTCACCATACAATTCTCCCGGTCATCGCAAACCCAGCTATCTACATTTCTAATGATCGAATCTCCCATTACTAACACCTGCCTTTTCCTAATGACTGGAGTTCCCTCCCCCGGAGAAAGTACCTCAGTGAGAGAGGATACCCCAACATCTGGAAGGAGGGTCCCTTCCCTATGGGAAGGTTTCCCTCTGCTCCCATTGACTGGTCTCCATCCCTGAGCCTTTCATCCTTCTTAACAGCGCAGGGGCTGTCTGACCAGAGGTGGGACAATTCTACAGTGTCCCGGAAAGCCTTATCTACATACCTCTCTGCCTCCCTCAGCTCCTCCAGTTCAGCCACCCTGGCCTCCAAAGCCCATACTCGGTCTCTGAGGGCCAGGAGCTCCTTGCACCGAATGCACACACACGCCACCCACTCTTAGGGCAGGTAATCATACATGCTACACTGAGTGCAATAACCAGGATAGCCCCCACTCTGCTGCTGGGCTTCTGCCTGCATTCTCTCCTACCGCTACCTAGGTTATTGATAGGGTTTCTAGTTAAATCAGGAAGTCCAAGTGTCCCTAGCTCCTGTTGTCAAAAGCTGAGACGGGACAACAGGGGAGGGATCTCTTGAAGATTCCCTGTTCTGTTCATTCCCTCTGAAGTACCTGGCATTGGCCACTGTTGGCTGACAAGATACCAGGCTAGATGGAACATTGTAAAAATTAATTATTATAATAAAAAGCTTTTGTTCATAAAATATCCCAGATAACCTCTCAAGCTAGCAATGATGTGACAACATGCTTGACAAATAATTCATTTTTAAAATCTTGCCTTGCTAGGGCCTGGTCTGCACTAGGAGTTTACACCAAATTTAGCCACACAAAGTTGATTTTCTAAATGATGTGTCCACACTATCAAACCTGTCTTGTCAACCTTAAGGGCTGCTGAAGTCAATGACGGGGACTCCTGATTTCAGAAAGATTAATGCAATTCCCGACCTTACCTGGTCAAATTCATAGTGTAGATGCAGTGTTGGTATTGGTGAAAATTGAAATTATTGGCCTGCAGGAGGCATCCCACAGTGCCCCGCTCTGAGCACTCTGGCCAGAACTTGCACCTTACTGCTCTCCAATGAAAAGGAAAAAGCCCTTGGAACATTTGAATTTTATTTCTTGTGTGGCCAGTGTTGCAAACTCACCTCAGAGTGGTCAGCACACCTGAGCTGCACACATGGCCATGACTTCCAATATTTCCAGTACCTCGGGTCCCATGAGCTCTAGTTCTCGGGTTGAGTGTTCAGGAGATCCTGGACCCCATCGAGATGTGAGGAGAGGAATCCATTCTCTCTGAGCTCCGAATCAGCAAAAGAAATGCCAAAGCTTATGCAAAGATTGAAAACTGCCTGGTGGCCAAAGGGATGCCCAGCAGTACAGAATCAAAATAAAGGAGCCGAGGCCATCCTACCACAAGACAAAGGAGGTGAACAGACAGTCTGGTGCATCTCTGCTGCATGCAATTTTAAGGGGGGAACTGTCCATCTTCCCAAGCATCACCATGGAGTCCAGCCAAATTGCTCCTGACATCAGAGTGGAGAACAGCAATGTGATAGAGGAGGAGGAAAAGGAGGAGAATGGCCAGCCAGCAGTCTGTGAAACCCAAGAACTTTTTATAATATTGAAGCTAGTCCCCTCCTCTCAGGTCTTCTCCCAGCTGAGCACTGATCCCAGGGAGGGCACTTCTGGTGAGTTCACAATTGTTTTTTTACTACAAGTGGGTTAAGGCAATTGGATGTGCTGTACGGCCTGCTCTGTGCCTACAAAGGGCAGGAGGCTTGGAACATCTTGTTAACATGTCAGGAGATGGAGCAGGAATCCTCCCTGCATATCTCCATGAAACTCTCAGATAGGAACTCATTGATCCTTCTCACAAGGTTTCTGGGGAGGCCAGCCTTATTTCATCCTCCATGGTAGGACACCTTCCCAAGCCACCAGTAAGTGGTCTGGTGTCACTGAATCACAAAGCAGTGTACCATAAGGCCCAGGTTTATGGCCACATCCAGTCAGCATCTGCTCCCTATCACTCCGCTTCGGAGAAGACTGATATCTCACATTGGAAACTGGATGAAGAAGGAGGGGAAGCTTTTAGCTGCTGCCTCATAGTTTCAGCCCCTAGTAGCACTCTCCCCAAGAAGCTGCATGTGCCAGAAACCACCCAGTCCTGAAAGCATGACCAGACCTCATCCCGCCCACAGGATCATGCCCCGGCAGGCCCCTTACCATGCTGGCCTCTGCAAAAGTCTAGAGATTTCCTTGAGAACTCTGGGGTGTGTCTACTGTACAGTGGCCGCTTTCACGGTATGTTAACAGATTAGGGTTAGGCTAAACACTATGCATCTCCTGTGCTGTGTGCCTTTGTAACTTTTCATTACAGCGGGTACAGCAGGCAGCTCACTTCCCTGGCTCCACCAGCTGTCCGCCTGGTGCAGATCTGCAGGTAAAAATGGACAAGGGAAGATAAGTTCAAGGACCAAATGAAGTGGAGGAATACACTCCTGGAGGAGATGTATGCCAAGAACCAGGACAGGGTTGCTGAACAGCAGAGGAGGAGAGCATGAGGGGAGCTGTAGAGAAGGCAACAGGACAATATCTTTGTCTCCCTGACAACAATGATGGAGCGCCTGGCTGTGTGCCTGGAGAAAAAACCTCCCCCCGCCCTGCCAAGGGCAGCCTCAACCTCAACGATCTCAAGACCTTCTTGCATTTCTGAGCCCTTCCACACACCCCCTTTGGGTTCCCACAATGGACTTCTTTTATTTCCCTGCTCTCTTCCCTAAATAAAAAAAGCGTGATCTCTGAACAACAGTATCTTTATTGCTTGTACTTCAAGGAGAGGTGGGAGATTACAGGCAAACACAGTGAGTGCAGGGGCACCTCACTGAGAGCAGTGTGCGTGAGTCTCAAACTGGCTATTTATAAAACTTTTTTTCAAACCCTCTCTAATTTGCACTGCCGCACACTGTGTTCTCCTTATCACCCTAGTGTCTGGCTGCTCCAAATCTCTGTCTTGGTGCTCTGCCTCAGCCCCCCACCCTGCCAGATAACCTTCCCCCTTGCTATCACAAAGATTATGGAGCATAAAACAGGCTGACACCACAGGGAATGTTGTGTTCAACCTTGTCAACTTAGTCAGGAGACTTCTAAACCTCCCCTTTAAATACCATTTGGCACTTACTCAGCCTTTAGTTGAACTGCTCCTTGCTGTTTGTCCAGGCTATCCAGGCTGTCCGTGTGTGGCTTCATGAGCAATGGGAGCAAGGAGCAGGCTGGGTCGCCAGGATCACTATTGGTATTTTCACCTCCCCGATTCTGATTTTCTGATCTGGGAAAAAGGTTCCAGTGTGCAACTTTTTGAAGAGGCAGGAGTTCCTAAAGATGCACACATGTACAAAGATTCCTACAATTATTTCACTGAAGTGGTGATGGTAGTGGGAGAGGCTGTTTTTTTTGGGTTTTGTTTGTTTGTTTTTTGTTTTGTTTTGTTTTTTGTTTGTGTTTTGTTTTGTTTTTCATTGCTTTGTTCTCTGGAGCCAAGATATTGTATATTGATCATTTTATTTAAAACAGTAAGTGGTTTGCTATGTTCATTTTGTTACCCAGGGCTGCTTTCAAGTATTGTGGAGAGAACAGTAACAAAAAATAATGCTATTTGTAATGAAGGCTTCATTTCTTGGCCATTATTTTGGTAATTACTACATTGGTGAGCTAGCTGAACAAAAAATTTGATGGGGATATAGATAAAAGCCATAGCAACTAAATTGGTGAAAACACCAGAATAGTAAATACTTAAGAAATCAGCAAGCTTTTTAGACAGAGAAACAAAACTAAAAGTTAATCTTTGTTCCTATCAGTACAGACCCACTGTTTGAGTTAACTTAAGCTGTTTTTGGGGTAGAACATGAGGGGAGGGGAGGAGAAGCTGTAAGCTAACTTTGTACTCTCTCAACTTCTAGGATTTGCAGACATATAGTCATTTTTAGTGTAAGTTAGAGTAGTTGAACTGCTTGCCTAATCTACACTGACTGATTACTGCCCCATGGTGTTGTTACATCAGTCAGGTTTTGCTGGATCACAATAGTATTTCAGACATAACTGCTCCTCCCCTTTCTGTGAGTAAAGTGGTAGGAAAGGATGGTATGGGATTATGCTGGATGGACCTGCTGGGCATTTCCCTATCCTGCCTGTTAGGGACATTTTCTTATCATAATTGTTTGGCACTTAACATTCATATTGCAGTTCTGCCTCTGTGCTTCCAGAATATTGAAAAGGAGCCGTATTATGCACCAGGATCTTGCCCTAAATACGTCCATCACCCCTTTCTTAAAATGTGTGGTAGGGTATTCAGTGGTTGTTTTCCCCAGTCCTTTGAAGTGCACTAAACTGGAAATTGGGTGTAATGCCTTTAAATTAATTTTACAAGCTGCATCCCTGCTGGGCATACACCCATGTGATTATGTAAAACTTGGTTCTCTGACTTCACCATGCCAGTACTCAGCAGTCTTACAAAGGCTCTTTGTAGCTATTACATTTGCATATGTCTGACACTGTACTGACTATGTAGAATGGTGCCTCTAGATTTGCATGTCTGTCCCAGGCTCAGCACAGTTGATTGCTGTGTATCTGTAAATGAGTTTCCTTAGCTTCAGATATTCTGTTTTAATGCAAATGTCAGAATATCTTTTCTTTTTCCTAGTCACATTGGCATTGTTGAGAATTGTGCTTGTAAATACAAGAGTAGAAGCATATTTGTTTCTAGGCAAGTGCAGGAGAATTCTACTATCTAAAATGATGTGCACCATCTAAAAGATACTGACCATGAATGTCCATATTAATATGAAGTAATTCCCTCGATGCTCCAACAATATTCTATATGCAGAAATGTGGACAAAATCACCTGCATAATTCATTACATCAAGAATGAAAAGTAGAAAAAAATGTGGCTTATATTTGTGGGGCGCACATACTTTGGCGAGAGGGAATTAGTTTGCTTTTTCTGTGTCACGATAAATGTTCTTCTGTGATACTTTAGAGGAAATATACTGGAGAGCTATTTTTTTAAAAACCAGAAACACATCATGGATTCAGAATAGCATGTGGCTTCCTCAGATCTGCGTCTGTACAAACAGAAGGCTTTTCCCTTAGTGGCAATGGAGCATAAACCTCTGGAGGAGGAAGAGCACTGAAATAACTGTG
This sequence comes from Pelochelys cantorii, assembly GCA_032595735.1. NCBI lineage: Eukaryota > Metazoa > Chordata > Testudines > Trionychidae > Pelochelys > Pelochelys cantorii. The sequence goes on from CM064337.1 coordinate 39,472,061, forward strand.
GCTTGTCAAACTGGGACTGTCTAAGGCTCAGTTTAATCCACAGTCACGCCTCTTGTGGCTGCTTTTTCAGTCTAGCAGAGTCAGTCATTTTTGCAGACTAGCTAAGTGAAAACACAGAAGGGAGGATATAAGAAAAAAATATCAAACCCTTAAGTAAGGAAAAGTGTTGAATACTAGAGAAGCCGGTGCTGAAGACAGACATTGCAATTACATTATGCTTGGGTGCACTTATAACTTGTCTATCACTGGGGAGCCTGGGCACACACTATATGATTTGAAATCCACTAATATTCCCAAATGTAGAGAGCAGTGCCACAACTTTAATGAGTAGATGATAGAGAAAAGCTATCTTGGGACTCCAGAGTTGGTGGCAGAAAACCTAGACAAAATTATTATTTTTGTTGTGATCTGCTCTAATCGTGGCCAAGTTTATCTTTAGGGGTATTTCTGGCAGCAGGAAATTCTGGAATCAGAGGATGACTACAGAAAGTGACCTGCCTCTGCCTTCTGTGAAATTCACCCTTTGAGGACACAGCTTAAACAGTGAGCATAGTGTCTCATTCATCTAGTGGTGGACATAGCTGACCTATGCTGACAAGTTCTTATTGATGTTTCCCTTGCCCTTCCTCCTACACTTTTTATTTAAATCAGTCATGTTTAAAATTAATTGTTACTTTGGGAAGAGGGGACAAGGACTGTTTTTTTCTGCCTGTGATTTCCATCATGACGGTCCTTACGTCTATTGATATCAGCAAAACTACATGTGTGCTCGAGTGTTTCCAGAAGCAGGACCTAACTTTTATGCAGTACCTAGAATAATAGAGCTGGAATAGACCTCAAGTCCAGCCCCCTTCCCAAGGCAGGACCAATCCCAACTAAATCATCCCAGCCAGGGCTTTGTCAAGCCAAGACTTCAAAAACTTCTAAGGATGGAGATTCCACCACCTTCCTAGGTAACCCATTCCAGTGCTTTACAACCCTCCTAGTGAAATAATTTTTCCTAATATCCAACCTAGACCTCTCCCACTGTAACTTGAGACCATTGCTCCTTGTTCTGCCATCCGTCACTACTGTGAACAGATCCCCTTTGGAACCTCCCTTCAGGAAGTTGAAGGCTGCTATCAAATCCCCCTCAGTCTCTCCTCATAGGTCATGTCCTACAGCCCCCTAATCATTTTGGTCACCCTCCACTGGACCCTCTCCAATGCATCCACATCCTTTCTGTAGTAGGGGCCCCAGAACTGGACACAATACTCCAGTTGTGCCCTCACCAGAGCTGAATAAAGGGGAATAATCACTTCTCTGGATCTGCTGGCAATGCTCCTCCTAATGCACCCTAATATGCCATTAGCCTTCTTGGCTACAAGGGCACACTGTTGACTCATATCCAGTTTCTCATCCACTGTAATCCCCATGTCCTTTTCTGCAGAACTGCTATTAAGCCATTTGGACCCCAGCCTGTAACAATGCTTGGGATTCTTCCATCCCAAGTGCAGGACTCTACCCTTGTCCTTGTTGAACCTCATCAGATTTCTTGTGGCCCAATCCTCTAATCTGTCCAGGTCACTCTGGACTCTATCCCTGCCCTCCAGTGTATCTATCTCTCCCCTTAGCTTAGCGTCAGCTGCGAACTTGCTGAGGGTGCAATCCATCCCCTCATCCAGGTCATTAATACCTAGGACAATGGAACCCCCAGATGCCATCTTGACACAAATAATGAATGTTGTATATGAGAGCCAGAAGCTCTTTGGGAGGAGGTGTAGCTTGACAGGCAGTTCAGAACATGCAAACATGTGATGGAGATTCTTCATGGATGTCCCATTGCAGAAAGCAGCCAACAACCAAGCTAAAATTTAACCAAAGTTTTCAGCTGATCATGACGGTTAATTCTAGATAAGGCGACTTGCAGTAATCAAGACTAAAAGTAAAAGCATTTAGATCCTGATTCTTTTGGTTCCTTTTATTGCTTACTGGAACAATTTGAACTTCCCATAGACTAGCCAACAGAGAGGGACTGTCAATATCAACAGGCCTTATATTGTTGCTGATTTATGAAGGATCATTTTTTAAAAAATCATAACTCCTCCTATGTCTCTGTGTATGCATTGCTCACTCACTCTGTTTTTAAAATGAACTATGTATCAAACAGAGTAAATATATTGAAAAGTTTTGACTTAAACAGGGAAAGCTGTGGTATATATTCTAGGTGAGGCTATTATTTTCTACACTGGGAATTACTGATTACTACAAAAGGATTGAGTGGCAAACACACAGACACACACACGGTAAGGAGTCAGCAAAATAATTTCAAATTAGTTAGACAACCACAGAATATACATTTTCCTTTGACCCACAAAATCTGAACTGGCTGCCACAGTGACGCTCTCTGAACATCCTGTATTTGTTACAGAATATTCTTATTAATAAAGAGACAAAATTGCTTATGAGTCTTAAGCACCAACACCAACTCTTTATTTGAATCCCAAGGAGCAAAACTATGAGTTTCTCTTTAAATTTAAAAACAAAAATTCAAATGTTATCGATGTTGTTTTTACCACCAACCACGATAACATATGCAATCCCTACCCTCTGGGCCGTTCTTTCCGTCTTATCTTCTCATTGTAGTGGATAACAAACACAGTGTATAATTGGACTCTGATTTTGTGTAAACTCGTTAAGATGTAGCCCCGGGTAATTCAGTCACAGTGCTTTTAACTCCTTGCACAGTTAAACCATGAAAAGGCTTTTTCTCAACTATGAATTTTTTAAAAATCTAGGTCATATTGGGGGGGAAATTAGCAGTACACACTTCAAGTGTTGAAAAGGAATGTCAGTAAAAACAGCATTCGAAAATGACCAGGAAAATACTCGAAGGGTATACCGGCACGATGAACAACAATACCATAAACATGATATTGCCTCAGTTGCAGAAGGAGGAGGAAAGGCTAAGAAAAGCCTTTATTAGCCCATTTCCAGAATATGGGCTAAGGCTCTGGGAGTTTGCTTTGTGTGTGAGAATTTTCAAAAGAAACCACATAACCACTTCAGAATTGTCCCCTGCTACAAAGTGAACTCTGAACAGATACCTTGAAATCACCAGCTCTGCATTGAATGGTACTGGTGGGGAAATAGTCCAGAATAAATCACAGAACCATTATTCAGAAACCTCCTTCTGTTTAAAAAACTACTTTAGATCATTATCTTGTGGGGTGGCAGCGTGGCCCAGTAATTAGAAATACAGGACATCAGAGATATCTGAACAGCTCGGCTGCGTCTAGACTGGCATGATTTTGTGCAAATACTTTTAATGGAAAAGTTTTTCCGTTAAAAGTATTTGTGCAAGAGAGCATCTATACTGGCATGTGCCTTTGCGCAAAAGATTTGCTTTTGCGCAAAAGCATCCGTGCCAGCGTAGACGCTCTCTTGCGCAAGAAAGCTCTGATGGCCATTTTAGCCATCGGGCTTTCTTGCGCAAGAAATTAACGTTGCTGTCTACACTGGCCTCTTGCACAAGAATACTTGTGCAAGAGGGCTTATCCCTGAGCGGGAGCATCAGAGTATTTGCGCAAGAAGCACTGATTTTGTACATTACAATGTTGGTGTTCTTGCACAAATACTCGTGGCCAGTGTAGACAGGCAGCAAGATTTTGCGCAAAAGCAGCCGCTTTTGCGCAAAATCTTGCCAATGTAAACACAGCCCTCATGTTTTTGTTTTTTCATGAATATACTAAAAATATCTATTTTCACTGTTGGCAAAGCTTACCTGAAAAGGATGCTCTCAGCAAATTACCCTTCCTTTATTCTTGACAGTCCAAAAATACTGGAATTCTGGGAAGATATCAAAAAGTTTCAGTATGCCGGGCTGGACCCCAGAGATCCCCTTGAGACTGTCTGCCACTGTCTCATGGGCTGTTCATATCACTGGCCACACCTACCTGCCCTCTGGAACCACCCTACAACCTTGTCCTTCTGAGCTAGAAGCTCTGGTCTTCCCATAAAGGCACAGGGTTGGGGTTACAGCCCATAACAGAGCAACTCAGACACTGAACCAGCTCTGCTCTGGGAAGGCTCAGTCACAAGGACTTGACACAGAGCTCGGTACAGCTCCAGTGGGATCAGAATTCCAGATAAATCCATCTTTCTCTGTGCAGTGAGGTGGAGTGGCTGCCCATTGATCCAGATGAGGAAGAACACCTCCATGAGCCCTGGTAGGTGGAGCTCAGCCACACCCCATGATCAGGCCAGAGGTCAGGAGGTGGGACAGGAAGTATAAAGGGCAGGCCCAAGACCTCAGCTAGGCCCCAGCTACTGGAGGAGCCAGATGCCTGCCCTGAGGTGGAAGGCTGCTGTGGACTTAAAGGAATCTGAAGACTGGCCCCAGCCACAGACAGACCCCAATCCAAGGAGCTGTTGGACTTGAAGAAGGTTCCAATCCCCAGCAACCCAGACAGCCTGCTACTGAGCCAAGTATGCCCAGAGGGGGAGTTAGGAAGTACCAGGAATAGCCATCCTTAGTCTGGCTGAAACAGTGCCTGGGAGTGAGTCAGTGTGTTGTGGGTAGGATCCCACATGCTTCCCCCCTGGAACTCCAATCCGTGGGTAGCAGTATCCAACCCACTTCTCTATGCAAAATACCTGCACTTGTTGGCTCTCCAACAGAGGTAGGAGACCTGATTAGTTGTTGTCCCACCCTGAGCTAGGGCCTGGGTTTATTATCTGTGTGCTCAGCCTGATCATAGGCTTGAGCCTGCAAACTATGGCCACCTGTCCTGAGTGAGGGCCTGACGTTAAGACTGTCGGGTCAGGCTGACCATGAGCCCAATCCCATGAACTATTGTTATGGCTGTTTCCCTGTGTGTATAATGAGGCCTATTTGAAATCCTGGGAGGTGGGCCGTCCACTTCGAAAGGCCCTTTGCCCAGCCTTGTGGGAGGGACCACTGGACCTGCGATTCAACTGTTTTCATGGGACAACTGATGAAAAACAGGAACAGGAGTGCAGGTCATACGTTCAAAATGAGGGAACCAGATGGAGACACTGAGCAGAGAACCTCACATAGCACCCACTACTACTCAAACCTGTCCAGAGTACCAGTGGATGTTGCCCAGAGGAACTCTGCCGAGATACGTGAAACTAGGGAAGAGTGGAAGTAGACCCCACAGTCACAGGGTATCCCCTCATCCAGCATTCTCCTCCTGGTGTTGTAGATGGCGGCCTTAGCCAGGGCCAGGAGGAGGTTGATGAGGAGATCTTGTGACTTTGTGGGGTCACAGATGAAAAGGTGCAGGGAGAAATGCAGCCAGAACCTCAGCAAGAGGTTCTGAGGGAGCAGGAATAGAGGCTGCAACCTGGCACATTTGAGGTAGACATCTGCCAGTTTTTCCCTCAGGCTGCAAAAGAGATAGGCTTCAGGGATAGCAGTGAACCATGCCAGGTAAATGCCCGTGCTCATGGCTTCATAAAGGAGCTGCCAATTGATGTACCTGATGGATGGTGGGATCAGGATGGAATACACACTGGCCCACCAGGATTCTTCACCCTCAATAAATGTCAAGTAGTTCCACCACTTGGTATCAGGGTGGGACAGGAGGCTGAGGAAATAGTGTGTGGAGCACAGGCATGCACAGGTGGTCCCTGGGTGTAGTTTGGAAGCAGACCAGCTGCAGATCCTGCAGCCAGCTAGGGTTCCAGGGAGGAAGGAGGCTGGGGGGCCTGTGGAGCAGGGGTTCAAGAAAAAAGGCCAGAGGATTTCCAGTGAGGGGAGAAGGGGCATACCCTCTCACAGGGCTCATTGTAGGACAGTGGTCTCCAACCTCTATAACCACAAGTTCATTTTTTTAATTTAAGTGAAATGTAAGATCTACCTCAAACCCAAATACTCTTGCCCCACTTCCTTCCCCCACTTCTCTGAGGCCCTGCCCCTGCTCCGCCCCTTCTCTGAGGCCTCATGCTACTCACTCCATCCCCCTTCCTCCCCGAATCTCATTCACTTTCACCAAGCTGGGGTAGAGGGTTGGGATGCAGGTTCTGGTCTTGGGCCCAGGGGTGGGGGAGAAGCCCTGAAGAGAGGGAGGCAGAATGGGGTCTGGAGTACTGTAGGGGGTAGGGTATTTGCCTGGGGAGCAGAGGGTGGTGGGTTTGAGTCCTGTCCTTCCTAGGCAGCTCAAGTCCTGCCCAATGTAGGAGCAGCCAGAACAGGATAAGGGATCCTCTGAAGGTAGGAAGGTGGTGTGGGTTCTTGAGTGCACTAAGGGATGTGGCATTTGCTGGGGGAGGACAGCCATCACAGGCTGCTGCAGGGATGGACCTGGCTCCAGCATTAGGAAAGCAGGATAAGGGGCCCTCTGCAGGTGGGGTGGGTTCTTGAGTTGGCTAGGGCATCAGCAGCTGGAACACAGGGTGGAAAGGGGCTTGAGCAGCCTGGCAGCCAACAGCAGTTGCCCCAGGGATGGAGCTGACTCCTGCATTAGGAAGGCAAGATAAGGAATGCCCTAAAGGTAGGGAGGTGGGGTGGGTTCTTGAGTGCCCTAGGGGATAGGGAGTGGCCAGACAGCTGCTGCAGGGATGGAGCAGCAGAGCTAAGGCAGGCTTATTCCTGTGCTGGCCCTGCACTCACCCCCAAAAGCTGCTGGCATGTACAGCAATGGCTCCATGTGCTGACACTCACCCCACAGCTTCTACTGGCCATAGTTCTCCATTATTTATCAATGGGAGCTGCAGGAGTGGTGTCTACAAACAAGAACAGCATGTGAAGACCCCCTGCTATGACTGTCTCAGGGGCTGCAGGGACATGCCAGCCACTTCCAGGAGCACAATTGTCATAGGGATAATGACTCCAGCCACAACAGGTTAGGTGTTTTAGAACTCACTACTCAACTAATTAAATGTAAGCGTAAGAGGGAAATGAAAGTTATGAAATGCACAGACAAGTCAAAAACTAAAAATAACCACTTTGCAAGCAGTAAAAGTAGTAACAATCCCCCATGTGCATGTTGGGCATGACGTTGTGAGAATGACAAAGACACACACACTGTGTGAGAGTGACAAAGATTTGCATTGCCAAACTCCCTCCATCTATGTGGAGATAGGGTACAGGAATCAGGGGAGGAGGCACGCCCTGAAATCAGCACCCTCCCTCTTCTCTCTCCCATACCCTGCCTCCCAAGGGGTAGCTCCAAGGCAGAGGGCAGGAGCAGCATGACAGTAGGGGAGAGGCAACTGAAGTGCCAGCACTTGATAGCTTCCCCACCAAACCAATCAGGATCACCTGTCAGAGGCTCCAAGATTTACTGGTAGATCCCAATCTACTGGTTGGTGACCACTGCTATAGGAAATCAAGAGACACACACAACAAGGCCTCCTTTGCCTCCTGGAATATGCATGTGTAGCAAGGCAGAGTGGCTGCCCACTGACCCAGAGGAAAAGCAGACCCTCACTGAGCCCTAGTGGACAGGGTCCCATCCCCAACTGGAGTACAGTCTGCATAAAAGCTTTACACAGAGAAAGCTCATGAGTTCACCTACTTTATTACAAAAAAGAGACATGTACAACTGTTGTTCCTCCCAGGTAACAATTACTTCCACTGGATTTGTTAGTAAACACAAGTTATTTTATTAAGTATAAAAAGTAGGATTTAAGTGGTTGAAAATGTTAACAAACATATCAAAGTATGTTACTGAGCAAAATAAAACAAAATATGCCAGCTAAGCTTAATACTCTTAAGAAACTATTTACATGCCATGTCTTACTCTGACAGTAAGTTTTAATCATCTTTCCCACAAACTAGGCAGCCTGCTAGTTTGGACCTCTTCCCTGTTCAGTCTTAGTTGTTTCCATCAGTCATATTGCGGTTAAGCAGGGGGCGTTGTGATGCCTGGCAACTGCCAACTCCCTTATTGTTTGGTTCCCTTCCTACAAACAGATTTTGAGCAAGTTGGGAATCCTTTGTGCAAAATGGTTTCCAGCATCAGGTGACCCGGCCACATGTCTTCAGAGGACCAACAATAGTCCAGACTTACAGGAAACACAAAACTATTCACAGATCACCCGTCTCCACCCCATCCTCCAAATCAAAGTGTTTGGCTTTTTCAATCAGCCCATCCATTATCATCTGAGAACTCTTTGATCTATAGGATATGTGTTCTCAGACCATCTCCTAGACAACAAGCATTCTTTTGGGCTGAGGCTGCAAGTGTTGCAGTTGGGACATAACTGTTTTGCTTTTCTGCTAATACATTTATGACAAATCCAGAAAGTTACACAGAATATATGGATTTCTTTATTGATATATTTATTTTGCAATGCAATTCAGCAACATTGTATAAAACATTCCAACAAATAAGTTAGCTTTTTTCCTTTCTATTTGTAGCTGAGGAAGAAAGAGGATGGATGTATGGTAGGAGAGAGTGGGAATTCTGAGAACATTCATTATTTACCTCATCAGGGAAGAAAAATTAAAGAAGCCAGAGAGATGCCAACAGCATCTAAGGGTAGGCTACTGCACCAAGGGAGGCTACGTATCCATCTCCCCTTTCCCAATAAAGTCATCACACTGAGGCTACATCTAGACTACAGAGTTTTATCAGAAATTTGTGTACCTTTTTTCGATTGTTTTTTTGGAAGAGGCTTTTCCGAAATTTCATCCGTCTACGCTGGGCCAAATTTCAGAAAAACCTCCTCTTTCGGAAGAGCCCTTATTCCTCATAAAATGAGGAATACAGGGGCTTCCGAAAGAATGCATCTGCTCTTCCGCAAAAATGTCGGACATATTCCCTGGACTCTGTAGTCTAGACGTAGAAATGGTTCTTAGAAAACTAGCTTGAATTGTGTAGGCCTTCAAAAGTAAGACATACTTATCAAAGCAATGAGAACCTCTTGAGTTCATTTTGGTTATAGATGGATCTGCACATGCACTTTCATCAGCAGATATGCAAACTTAAAGTTAGAATTTTCCTTAAACATAGCATTCACAGGAACAGGAACACCAAATACTCTGAACCTGGGAAAAGTCTGGAGCCAAACTTTGTGATTTGGTTTCATCTATAATTTCATCCAAGAGCTAATTTGTAGGCACATTCAGTGTATCAAGGTGCTAGGAGTTTCTCTGTAATATTTCCTATTACCCTAATAAAGAAATTGCTTTTGCTGATGAATTAGCACCACTAAAGGAGTCTTATCCCTGTTTTGGAAAAGCTGTATGAATTCATTTGGTGTTGACTGTTCTTGTCCCATGTGAACAAGTTATACAGAGACCCCCGAATATAAGAGTTTGTGCTTCCATAATCACTTCCATTCGAGAACCTCAAAATGTTTTGCCACAAATGTCCATCTCAATTAGGGTGACCACAGCAAGTATGAAATATCAGGACAGGGTTGGGGGCTAATAGGCATCTATATAAGACAAAGCCCAAATATCAGTACTGTCCCTATGAAATCAGAGCATCATGTCACCCTGCTCTCAATAAACTCTGTGAGGTATGCAAAATTGTCTAGTAAGAGACATCAAGACAAAATTTAGACACCTCTAAAAATGTCAGCAATGTTGGCTCAAGAGGGCATGAAATAAAATCAGGAATATTCTATAAATTCCTATCCTGTTCCAGTCCTCATCTTCAACATGCTACATGACTAATCTGATAGATTTGTATGCCCTGTTACCTGGCTGACAGAAGGAGGGGAGGCAAAAGGGGAAAACTGCCCCATGCATCCAGTGATTCAGTCTGGCCACAGGCTCTGGCTGCCACCACTGCTGCTGCAGCAGCAAAAGCACCTGGATCTCTGAGCCCTTTAAATGACCACTGGAGCACCATGCAGCACACTCCAGGTGGCTCTTAGGGGTGCCTAGGGAGGCAGGGCGGTGCTCAGAGAGATCCAGACAGCACTGTGGGTGAGGAGGCGCTGCAGTCTGGCCAGCACTGAGAACTGCCTGCTCCTTCTGCCTGAGGCCCCATCCCTTTTGGGAGCATGGAGCTGCCCCCCCATCCCACCCATCTTGCCCAGGGCCCTGGCATGGTTGTCAGCTCCTCTGCCCGTTACAGCAGTGTCAGAGGGAATGACTAAGAGTTTACAGATGCTACCTGGATTTGGAGTTGTTCTGTAATAATTTACGAATACTCTATGCAGGAGTGTTTTCTGGATGACTATATTGATTTAACATAACAGGAACCTGCCTGGAAAAAGAGGTAGGAAGAAAAAGAATGGCTCAAAATAAGCCACCTCTCAGCAAACACTTGAGAGTTGTTAAAAGACAAGGCCAGCACCATTGGCCCTGAGGATTCCACCTGGTTTCCTGCAGAGCTTGCTGGTTTTGAGAAGGGTCAATGCCCGAGTGCAGAGACGAGCAAAAGAACGGCATCAAGGTTTAAAAGAATCACTTTCTCAAAAAAGTGTGGTTAATTCTCATAGCATTATAGAATACTAGAACTGGAAAGGACCTCAAGAGATCATCAAGTCCTGTCCCCTGCCCTCACGGCAGGATCAAGCACGATCTATATCATCCCTGATGGATGTCTATCCAACCTGCTCTTGAATATCTCCAGTGATGGTGATTCCACAACCTCCCTAGGCAACTTATCCCAGTGTTTAACCACCCTGACAGTTAGGAAGTTTTTCCTAATGTCCATCCTAAACCTCCCTGATTGATATTTAAGCCCATTGCTTCTTATCCTATCATCAGAGGCCAAGGAAAACAATTTTCCCCCTCTTCCCTATGACACCTTTTTAGTACCTGAAAACTGCTACTGCTATCATGTCCCCTCTCAGTCTTCTCTTTTCCAAACTAAACAAGCCCAATTCCTTCAGCCTTGCCTCACAGCATGTTTTCTAGACCTTTAATCATTTTTGTTGCTCTTCTCTGGGCCTTCTCCAATTTCTCCACATCTTTCTTGAAATGTGTTACCCACAGTTGGATACAATACTCCAGTTGAGGCCTAATCAGCACAGAGTAGAAAGGAAGAATGACTTCTCGTGTCTTGCTCACAACACTCCTGTTAATGCATCCCAGATTCATGTTTGCTTTTTTTGCAACAGTGTCACACTGTTGACTCATATTTAGCTTGTGGTCCACTATGACCCCCTAGATCTCTTTCAGCAGTACTCCTTTCCAGACAGTCGCTTCCTATTCTGTATGTTTAAAAATGATTGTTCCTTCCTAAGTGGAGTACTTTGCATTTGTCCTTATTAAATTTCATCCTATTTACGTCAGACCATTTCTCCAGTTTGTTCAGATCATTTTGAATTATGACCCTATCCTCCAAAACATTTGCAGCCCCTCCCAGCTTGGTATCATCTGCAAACTTAATAATCATACTCTCTATGCCATCATCTAAATCATTGATGAAGATATTGAAGAGAACTGGTCCCAAAACAGACCCCCTGCAGAAACCCACTTGTTATGCCCTTCCAACATGACTGTGAACCATTAATAACTACTCTCTGAGAATGGTTATCCAGCCAGTTATACAGCTACCCCATCTATGCTGTATTTGCCTATTTTATTGATAAGATGATCATGTGAGACCATATCAAATGCCCTACTCAAGTCTAGGTATATCACATCCTCCACTTTTTCCTTATCCACAAGACTTTTTATCCTATCAGATAAAGTTATCAGATTGGTTTGGCATGACTTGTTCTTTACAAATCCATGCTGGCTATTTCCTATCAGCTTATTTTCTTCCAGATGTTTGCAGATGAATTTAATTATCTGCTCCATTATCTTTCCTGGAACAGAAGTTAAACTGACTGGTCTGTAGTTTCCTGGGTTGTTCTTATTTCCCTTTTTATATTTTATATTTGCCCTTTTCCAGTCTTCTGGAATCTCTCCTGACGTCCATGATTTTACAAAGATGATAGCTAAAGCCTCAGATACCTCCTCTATCAGCTCCTTGAGTATTCTAGGATGCATTTCATCAGGCCCTGGTGACTTGAAGACATCTAACTTTTCTAAGTAATTTTTAACTTGTTCTTTTTTTATTTTAATTTCTAAACCTACCACATTTCCACTAGCATTCACTGTTAGGCATCAAACTTCATCAGACTTCTTGGTGAAGACTGAAACAAAGAAATAATTAAGCACCTTTGCCATTTCCAAGTTTCTCTCTTCTCGCTCAGCAATGGGCCTACCCTGTCCTTGGTCTTCCTCTTGCTTCTAATATATTTGTAGAACGTCTTCTTGTTACCCTTTATGTCTCTAGCTAGATTGATCTCATTTTGTGCCTTTGCCTTTCTAATCTTGCCCCTGCATACATGTGTTGTTTGCTTATATTCATCCTTTGTAATTTGACCTAGTTTCCCCTTTTTATATGATTCCTTTTTGATTTTTAGATCACACAAGATCTCTTGGTTAAGCCAGTGTTGTCTTTTGCCATACTTTCTATGCTACCTATGCAATGGAATAGTTTGTTTTGGGGCTTTTAATAATGTCCCTTTGAAAAACTGCCAACTCTCTTTGGTTGTTTTCCCTCTTAGTCTTGCTTCCCATGGGACCTTACCTACCAGCTCTCTGAGTTTACTAAAATCTGCCTTCCTGAAATCCACTGTCTCTATTTTGCTATTCTCACTTCTACCATTCCTTAGTATCATGAACTCTATGAATTCATGATCACTTTCACCCACGTTGTCTTCCACTTTCAAATTTTCTACCATTCCTCCCTATTTGTTAAACTCAAGGGAACCAGACTGTAGCTTTGTCTACACCTAAAAGTTTAAAGCACAGCCACATCATTGCTTTAAACTGAAATGGCCATGGCATGAGCACTCAGAGAGAGATCTCCCAGCGCTCTATGTAAGCCACCTCCATGAGGGGAGTAGCTAACAGTGCTGGGAGCATGGCTCTCCACACTATAGCCTGGTTCACACTGGTGCTTTATAGCACTGTAACCTGCTGTGCTCAAGAGAATGTTTTTTCACACCCCTAAGGCAGAAAGTCACAACTCTATAAAGTGCCAGTGAAGACTTAGCCTACGATTCAGGAACACCACCCTGACACCCATCCACACACACACTGACAATATCTGATGAAGTTAGGCCTACCTATGTGACCATCAAGGAATCATAAGACTGTAGGTAAGACAGACAGACTTGCGAACTATAGATTGTATTAAACTTCTCTCTCTGTAAAAGCATTTTTACTGCTAAATAAACAAGTATTTTGTTTTAAGAAAGCTGTTTTATCACTGTAGATTACTGGTCATAGTCTCATGAAGGGAAGAACTATAGTTTCCAAATTCCATTGGGTAGCATGGCTAATACACAGAGTGCTATAGCACAATTCCCAGTGTTAGAGTGGGAGAACTACAGAATTCTATCCCCAATAGCATGAAATCTAACACAAGAGGAGGCACACTCAGAGAAATCAGAAAGGGGACAGAGGTTCATCTCTTCAACTGTGACAATATCATGCACTTTGGTTAAAAAAACCCACAAAGCACAAGACATCATTGAGGCCAAGAGCTTAGCAGGATTTTTTTTTAAAACAGGACATTTAAAATGGATATCAAGAACATCTAGAGCTATATCAGTAAGTATTTTAAATGAATTTTGAAAGAGATAAAAGTCTATATGCCAAACTCTAACTATTACACTACGGGAATATGTACCTATGAGCGATTAATGATATATCTAATCATTTTAGGCTTCTTTTCACATTTCTCTGCCACCATACAAGGCAGGATACTGGTGTAAATATTCTGCTATAGGATTATAGTTCCTATATTTCTGTGAATCCAGATTCAGTGTCTTCACTCTTGAAATATTCTGGGAGCTCAGATTGCTCCAAGACAAATGAATCCTATCAAGTCTGAGGATACTTCACTGCCATCACTGAGAAAAGCAATTTAAAAAATACATATAGCCATCATATTCAGCACACAGACTTGTATGCAGCATTAGTTTTTATAGGTTCTCTCAGATGTTAATGTTATTAATTAAAATATCAAAACTATAATTAAAGGGATCCAATTAATTTCTGAGGCTGTCTGAAAAGGGTAAGTTCATATTTGATTTGATTTCTGTGCAAAAGATCCTGCTTATTTTTCTCCCAGACTCCTTTTTTTTTTTTTTTTTTGCACACCAGTGAATCTGACGATGGGACCCAATGCGTGATTCCTCTACATGCAGAACTTTATTAACTCCATTGGGAGTTTAGCCTATGAACAGAACACGGGATTGCCAACAATCCACTGAATACTAGCACATTAAAGATTTTATTCCAAAATATTCATCAATATTCCATCCACATAGCTCTTTAAAGCTTTCTGGAAGTAAACATTTTTAGACAAGATGGCCAATGATAGAATACTAATGTGTTTATAACAGTTATCTCAGGAGCAAAAGAGGAAGCAGAAATGTTCATCCAAGCCACTTAGTTAATGATTATTTACACTAACCCAAACCAAGGTAAAACTAACAGTCTTAATTTGCTTCTCTCTGTTGTTGTCTGTATTACTAAATTAATTTACCAAACATTTATAAACATAGAAAAGTCACTCCACTGGGTTTATTGGCTTTTGTTTGTTTTTACTCCAAATGCACATTCAGTTCTTAACATGAATAAGTACAAATCTGAATGTGGATGGTCTGAACAATATTAATCAGATCACTGTACCCTCCATACCACAAAAAACAGAAAGTTTCTAGGATCAATTATCATCATGAATTTCTTAAGGGTCAGGCTGCATTGACCTGTGACGGTACTTATTCCCTCTAATCATAAGCAAGATGCTGTGTATCCTTATGTAACAATGCTCTGTGCTTAATGAGGAATGGGAGTACGTTACAAGATAAAAGTAAGGAAAGTATCAAAATAGAATTTTTCCAACATCATTATGATTTGATCTGTAGTTTAGGAAATATTGGCTCAGAGTTAATTATTTGAAATTATAAATATGTTCAATAAAGTTAATCTTTCTTCATTTTGTGAAACAAATTGGTGAAATTCCCAAATCTATGTATTATTCTATTTGGGAATCTCTACAGCAAATATTTCTGGGTCTGTGCATTTTTTGTAAAGAGTTGATCTGAGCATTCAGAATCCTCAGTGTTAGATTTGTTAATTTAATAAGCATTGAGATATTCTTTGTTATCTCTTATTGGATGGCTTTTTATATAATTCACCGACACAGGAGTACTCCAAATATTATTGGTTAGTTACATTAGCCAAATGGTGTGGCTTCTGTTCCCTCGCAGAATTTTGTATAAAATTAACTATAAAATTCATTTTGGGTAATATTCCACATTTTGAGATCAAAATGCAACATTTCAGGAGTACTTCAAGCCATGACCTCACCATTTGTGCCCACAAGAGAGGCATGGACACCACTGAATAAAAATTTGCATTTGAGTTTGAATGAAAGTTCATAAACTTTTTCACTATGTGCTGAGCTGTATAAAATACAAACTTCACACAACAGATATTAGTCAGATTATTGAATGCACTGTTGGAAGGTCCTAAAATAACTATTTTGAAATAACTATTTCAAAATGACAGTTTGGGTCCAGTGGGCTCAGAGCTAAGGCAGGGGCTTGGGATGCAGGAGGGGGTTCATGACTGGGGTAGGGGTTTGGAGCTGGCTCCAGATGGACACTGCTTACCTCAGGTGGCTCCTGTGGGGTGATGCAGTGGACCGAAGGCAGGCTCACCACTGCCCTGGCCCTGCACCACTCTCCAAAGCAAGCAGCAAACTCCCTCCATCCCAAACCTTGTTGTGACTACCCCATTCAGTGGAGATAGAATACAGGGTGGAATACCCTGACATCAGTGCCCCCTCCTCTCCCTTCCCTGCTCTGCACAGCAAGCAGGAGGCTGCTGGGAGGAAAAGGCAAGCTGTGGGGCAAAGGGCAAGAGATGAGCAGCAGTGTGGGGAGGGGCAGTTGAAATGCTGGCACTTGATAGCCTCTTGGCCAAACTAGTTAGGATCACCCATCAGGAGCTCCAAGATCTACCAGTAGATCCCGATCTACTGGTTGGTGACCACTGCATTAGCAGATTACAATTATATAAATGAGAATCTGTACAGGAGGTGGAAAGCAATCTAACTCTGTATCAAGCAGAAATTGACAATAACTTGTCCATCTACTTATACTGAAAAATATCCAACTTTATTTCTACTTATTGTCTACTTTATTATGGAAAAACTTAAAAAACAACAAATAGACTGGTTGCACCTTAAAGACTAACAAAACATGCAAATGGTATCATGAGCTTTCATGGACACAACCCACTTCTTCAGTGTCATCTGAAGAAGTGGGTTGTGCCCACGAAAGCTCATGATACCATCTACATGTTTTGTTAGTCTTTAAGGTGCTACTAGTCTATTTGTTGTTTTTTAAGTTTTTCCTGTTACAGACTAACTCGGCTACCCCTCTGAATACTTTATTATGGATTTGTATGGAGTAATGTATAGAAACTGTTGGGTTGGCTGTCACAAAATATTGTGGTTCACAAACAGGCCTTTCTACTTCATTTTAAGAAATCAGCTGAGATCTGATGCATAACTGAGCCACATGACTGCCCTATTGTTAGAGATTTTACCATTCAGAACATCACAAAGACTTGGTATTCAAAGAGCTGATGAGGTGCTTTCTACTTGACATATTCTGTAATTATGAACTGAGCTGAATGCAATAGAATTTCTCTTGTACTGTCATGGCATGGACATATTATTTCTAACAGTACATGTAGCTACCAGAATAATTTCAGGGGCTACTGGAATTAATACTATTTCCTGCAATTAGATATCCTTGATTTGTTATAGAAATGTACCTCCAGATAATGCTTGACAAATGGGTACAATAAATCTTAGAAAAAGCACAGTATTCTCTGTGAACAATTCCTACTTGTAATCCTGGAAATCTTCCACCTGTGTTAAATGTTCCTAGGTTACTTCACCCACAGGGCTATGTTTGTGAGATGCTGCTGCAACCCAATCTGACGAAAATCAGTTATTCTTCTCATAGGGTACATTTACACTTGCTCCCTATCTCAACATAGGGATGCAAATGTAGTGTACCGAAATTGCTAATGAAGCGTGGGATTTAAATATCCCACGCTTCATTAGCATAATTGCGTCTGGGCGCCATTTTGAAATTGCGTTATTGCAAAATAAAACGCCCCATGTAGCAGCGTTATTTTGAGAGAATAACCCAGCGTTATTTTGAGAGAAAACCATGAGGAGTAACAGTTATTTCGAGAGAAGGGTTTTCTCTTGAAATAACACTGCTACAAGGGGCATTTTATTTCGCAATAACGCGATTTCAAAATGGCACCCGGATGCAATTATGCTAATTAAGCACGAGATATTTAAATCCCACGCTTCATTAGCATTTTTGGTACACTACATTTGCATCCCTATCTCGAGATAGGGAGCAAGTGTAGACGTACCCATACTGTTTTAAAAATGGAAAATACATCTCAAAAGAAGCAAGCTGAGTTGTAAACACCACATAAAAATAATAGTGCTTTGTTTCCTATGGCATTGAGTGCCAGGAAAGCTCTTGGCAACTTGGCACAATATTTCCCCACTTGTTTTTAGCTCACACCTTGAAAGGCTTGGAAGTGTTTCAAAAATATCTAACTCTATTTTTAGATTCTGAGATCTCTTAATCCAGTGGTCTGCAACCTTTTTAATCATGATCACTTTTTGAATTTAAGTGCAATCCAAGATCTACCTCAAACCCAAACACCCTTGCCCCGCCTCCTTCATGCCCCTTCTCCGAGGCCCCACCCCCTGCTCATTCCATCCTCCCTTTCACCAGGCAGGGTCAGCAGGTTGGGGTGCAAGCTCTGGTCTTGGATTAAGGGATCTGGAGTGTGAGAGGGGTTCTGAGCTGAGCCTGGGGCAGGCAGTTGGGGTATCAGAGGGGGGTCTAGGTGCAGGGTCTGGGAGGGCATTTGGATGCAGGGGGTGCTCAGGGCCAAGGCAGGGGCTTTGGGGTTCAGGACTGGGTTCATGACTGGGGTAGGGGTTTGGGATCTGGGCTCCAGATGAGCTGGTTCCTGGTTGGGGGTGCAGTGGGGCTAAGGC
The DNA here is from genome assembly GCA_032595735.1 of Pelochelys cantorii. Classification (NCBI taxonomy): domain Eukaryota; kingdom Metazoa; phylum Chordata; order Testudines; family Trionychidae; genus Pelochelys; species Pelochelys cantorii. The sequence continues at coordinate 39,490,084 of CM064337.1, forward strand.
AGGCTCACCCCAGCCCTGGCCCTGGCCCACTCCCTAAAGCAGCCAGTAAACTCCATCCCAAGTCTTGTTGTGCCCCCTCCCTGCTCTGTGGAGATAGGATACAGGAGAGGAGAGGAGGCACCTTGGCACGAGCACCCCTCACCCTCTGCTGCCCTGCACAGAAAGCCAGAGGCTCCTGAGGGCACAGCTCCAGGCAAAGAGCAGGAGATGCACAGCAGTTGGGGGGGCAGCTGAAGTACCGGCGCTTGATAGCCTCTTGGCCAAACCAGTCAGGATCACCTGTCAGAGGCTTCAAGATCTACCAGTAGATACCGATCTACGGGTTGGTGACCACTGTTTTAATCTCATTAATGAAATGCATTGCTAATATAAACCATGCATTTAACAGGGAGCTATCTCTTTAAGAGATCCCTGTGGGGAGGTAGGAGTGACTTGAGTGTTACTGTTGCTAGGCGGATTCAGCACTCCACCTAGAAGCTTCTGGAGTTGGGTCCAGTAGTTTGGGGTCAGACTCCCTGGGCAAGCAGGCAGGCTAGGTGCTTTTGTAAGGCCCGTGTGAGCTAGAAGAAGCTAAGCCAGGAGCAGAGAACTGGCTGTTGTTCCTCATTCTGCAGCGCTTTGCAGCAGGGTTTCTTTAACTAACTAACTAGTTAATCAATGAGCTGGCTGCCTAGCAGTGATCCACAGCAGAGGAAGAGTCTGTCTGGACTTACAACTGAGGACTCCCTACAAGCAAGTGGAGAGAGAATTCAGACGCAGCATATGGTGCAGATTTGATATCAGAGGCACAAACTGAGACTTTGGTGAACTAAATCTAAGCTCTTGGGACCTCTCAGTCTTTTCTTACTGTGTTTGTGTGGACTGATCTGTTCAAATTTTACTTTTCGTTTTCTCTTTACTTATGTTTACTGTAACTATAGACATTATTTGTGGGTTATAAAATAGCTGTGTTCTGTTGTAAGAATTAGATTGTTTCTTCATAAGATTTTATAAAGTTATTTAATTAAATTCGTTTCTTTTGGAACTTGAATGTATGGAGGCTAACACTGGGCGATCCTCGCTGAAATTCCTTACAAACTGAACTCTGGGTCTCCAGTACTGCTGTGGGAGTGGGGGTTTCTTTCAGACACTGGAGAAGGGCAGTGAAGTCCAGCCCACCCAAGGTTACACTATCCTTTCCAAAGATAGATAGTTACTGAATTTTCAATTTCAGAGATCTCCTGATCACTTTACAGTATTAAGGACTGAACTGGGTATTTTTCATTTATTCTGTGTGCTCAGAGATGCTTCTCTGCTCCCCCATTGTTTTAAGAGTTTAGCAATTGGTCACAGGTCACTAGCTGATTACTACTACCCCTACACAGGTTGAGTTTTGCTGGCCAGCATCTGGAGTCAGAGCCAAGGCTCCACGCACTTTCTTCCCTCCCCACGTGCTCCCTGGCCATTTGTAATGAATGAATTCTCTCTTCCTAACAGCTTTCTGTAGTTTTAACAGTTGGCGTGAAAAAAATATTTGAGGGTTTCATATAATGATTCCAAGTGACTGTAAGCATCTGCAAAATTCTTATCTTCCCCTTTCTAGCAGTGATTAGATGGTTACAGTGATCCCTTTCGGGCTCAGAATCTATGAATCTATAACCCTCAGGGTCAGACTGTAAATACAGTAAAAGCAATGGTAGCTGGCCCTGTACCACAAGGGAAGCTCTATAAATCATCGTTTCTGATCTTCATTCAAAGTCCAGTTTACAGTCTGGTTGGTGCAGACCTGCCAGCTCTCTACCTGGCTTCACAGGCTCCCCGGAAGCGGCAAATGTCCCTGCTGCTCTTAGGTGGTGGAACGGTCACTGGGGCTGTGTGTGCGGCTCCTGCCCTGACTATTGGCTCCACATCTCTCATTGGCGAGGAACTGTGAACAATGAGAGTAGCGGGGGCAGGCCGTGTGCATGGCCAATTAGCTGTGTGTCTACCTAGGAGCAGCAGGGGCACGGACCTGCCTGAATCTGTCATCCAGAAACTATTTCTGTGCCCCAGCTCCCAGCCCTGAGCCTCCTCTAGCACTCAAGCTCCCTCTCCAGACTTGCACCCTGCACCTTCTCCTGTGCTCCAAACCCCTCAGCCCCACCTTAGAACCCCCTCCTATACCCCAAACTCCTTATCCCTGGCCCCATTCCAGAGCTTCCACACCCAGCCAGAGCCCCTTCTCCCATTATCCAAACTCTTTGTTACTCAGAATATTTGACTAACCAGCACCTCTCCTCCCCCCACAGTTCTCTAACAGGCAGCATAACAAAGTGTTTAGTGTATTTGAGTATTTGATCCTAAAAATTAGGACACTGCCCACTGATTTCACCAACATTCCACAAAGCAAAATAAATTAATTAATAAAAATTGGAAGCTGACAAGAGAAATCCCAGAGTGTGACAGTTTTTCATTCCAAAGTTGCATACTAGATCAAATTAAAGATCCTGCAATGAGGGGTAACGGTAGTTCGAATTAGGATCTTTAATTTGAACTACGTAGTCCGTGCCGCATGTAGCCGCGGGCACGGAGTTCGGACTAAGGGGGATTTAAAAATGGCGGCTCCCGGGAAGATGCAAATGAAGCCCGGGATATTTAAATCCCGGGTTTCATTTGCAACTCCGGTTGCCCTCATTAGACTACCTAGCTCGAACTAACGAGCTAGTGTAGCCTTACCCTATTTCTTTTTAACAGGGGCTCTGTGAACTTATGTTCATTTGAACATTTGTACTTCATAGTTCAGATTGATTGCCATTGAACTCGCTTGAATACCAGAAGTCCCATATTCAGCATAGGGAAATACAGTCATCCTACGTAAGGCACAATAGTTGGAATCCATCAATGGAAAGAAGCTCATTCCCTATCTTTTATTCAAGGGTCAAACCCGGCTCCTCCCTACTCTATGAATGCAGAAGGCCCTTTAATTAAGTGTAACTGCATAAGTTCTACTTCAAAGAGAAATGTGGGCATAGAGATGGCGATAGCTCTCAAAGTATGGTAGTGAGTCTCTTTAGGTTTCCAAAACTTGGGTGGTGTTGGGGTTGTTTTTTTGTTTGCTTGGTTTTTTGCTTTGTTTTTCGTTTTTACTAAGTGAAGTAATAAAAGCAAAGTGTCCTGAATGTATGTTCTATGGCTTTCTTTGTCATGTAGTTCTTTGATGATCAAAACCATGATCAAATCTGTAGTAGCAGCCACAATGTAGAGGGACAGCAAGTGCACTGCAAAGTGACCTAAAGAGATTAGAGCCATTAAAGCGGCAGGTAACAAGAGACGGTTTGGTTTTAATAAATGTTACACAGCTGGGGTGGAGAAGAGATATCAGCATAGATATAAAATGAGGGGGAAACAGGCTGTAGCACCCTGTCCATTACGTAGAGTTCATTTTTATCTTGTCTCCTTGTTACTATCCTAATTATACTTTTACTGCATCTACCTGTGGAGGCAGGAAAAAGGGAATAAGGGACTTTGTGTGCGGCCATCTTAGTCTTGTTAGCAAGAGAGCAAGAGTCAGGCTAAGTTTGTGGTCTGTCAACGTGAGAGCTGTAATAAGATGCTGCCTTCGCCTCTCGGCTCTGTACGAAGATAAGGATAGAATGCTGACTCTGGCAGGGACCTTGAGATAAGGAGCATCTGGGTGGAACTAAAATAACTGTTAGCCATTGGTGTTTGTAATGGGAAGGAGACTAATTGTTATTATATCTAATAGACAGCATATAAACTGCTTCATAATTGCTTGTATTTGAAGATCTGCCTCGGGGAGGATTTCCCCTCCCCCCCTCCCCCCCCCCCGTCTGAACCAGTTTTTCCCTTGCTGCAGCTCGTAATAAAACTGCCTCTGGCTACTTGTTGCTTACAAATGCAGAGTGAGGACAATGTTTTCTTCCACATACCCTAAGGAGGTAAGATGGGAAGGCATTACATCAGGATCAGGAAGTTGGGAAGAAGATAAATGAGCCATAACAGGGCATCCATTTTAAGAGGGGTCCACAATAGGAGCATGCTCAAGAAGAATCTGTTAGCCCTTCAGAAGCTAGAGGTTCTCTTTCCCAGGCCTCAAAATATTCCTTCTGAATGTCAAACTACAGTCAGGGAAACTACTGAGCTCCACAAAGGAAATGACAGATCATTCTGTAACTATGCACTCTGACAACATCTGAAATATTCTACTAGTACTGCCTGCATATAAAACAAAGACCAAAAGAAGAGCCTTCTTTATGCAAGCAGATACAGTATAAGAATGCATCCATTACTGTAAACTCGGAAACAGCTGTGAACTGATTTACCTGTTAATGAGTCTGAAATGGGGAAACAAAAACAAATTAGAAATTAGACCAATTTTTAATCTTTTACACTTTATAATGCCTGTAAGAACTCCTATTGTTGTAAGAATGGTTTATAGGGAATTGTCTAACCATACAATAATATCTCTGGTTACAAGACATAGCCAAGTCACATTTTTGGGCATTCTTTTGCTCCCAATATACCCAGCCAACTGGATTAAAGATTCTTTCAGAAGTAGCAATGGAATCTTACCTTCTTCCTTTTCTGTGACTATTACATTACACTCCTGAGATATCTGAGTTCCAGTTACTTAATTGTGTAGCAACTCCCACACAGCCTGTGTGCTCTACATAGACAGACCTATGCACAAGAAACACTGGCTGTGTTCCTATGACAGAAATCCATTATATTATCATCACCATTTATCTATAGATTCTAGCACATGTCAGTGTCTGAGTTGCCATAGGGTTTGAACCAACACATATTAAAGTCATGGGTAGCCTTTCCACTGACTTTAACTGGCACTGGATCAAGCCAACCGTTGCCAACCATTTTCAGTAGAGGGGAAAAAAGGGTACAATGGTGATGACTGTATGCTACAAACACTTTGCATATTGCACAACCCTTGCTCCCACACCCTGCTTCGCTCTTCCTCCTTTTCAATTTCTTATCTAAACTGACTGTACAGGCCACACATGACCCCTGTGCAGTCGCGCAACAGCTGTTTACCTGTTCTATCAAGGGACAGAACAGATTGCTCCAAGAGCCAGCTGCCGAAGGTCATTGAATTTGCTACAAATTGTCTTTGTCTCTGTTCTCACTCTATACTTGCTCTGTGCAAATAGAAAACTAGATGAAAAACCCACTGAAATAAAAGAAAAAATGTGTGAAGCGGTGCACAGTGCTGCTGACCTCAGGCTTGAGAACATTCTTAATTCTGACCATGAATTTATCCCAAGAACAACAATCCAACAGGCATGTTTAAGTAACCTCTGAATCTCTAATACTTTAGAAGTTGAATCTGATGGTCTAGAACATGAGCATGTGTTTTAGGTGGTAACAGTCAACATAAAATTTTAACTGGTTTCTGAGCAGCATACGGTTTGCAACAAATAGGAAATTGAAGCAGACGAATTTCATTCAATGGAATTCTCTCAAGTTATATTTAAGGTTTTCTATATATTGTAAAAATGCATACCAATAAGCCATTAGCATCTAAAAACAGAGCAGGGATGGAGGATATGGGGGTAGAGGTAGAGCAGGAGAGGTGTAGGTGCAGGAAGAGGTAGAGTCTGGGGTGGAGGGGTTGTCCCAAACCCGACACTCTCCTAGGGTGGGGTGGCATGGAAAGGAGTCACATGGGAGGGGTAGAGGGTAGTTATGTGGCCACCTATCCCTCCTGTGTTCCTGCCTAGCATTTGGCACTGTGTGCTACTGATTATTCCTTCCTAAATGGAGTAGTTTGTATTTGTCCTTATTGAATTTCATCCTATTGATTTCAGACAATTTCTCCAGTTTGTTTTGAATTATAATCCTATGCTCCAAAGCACTTGCTTTGGTACCTCTCAGCTTGGTATCATCCTCAAACTTTATAAGTGTATTCTCTATGTCATTATCTATAATAATAATCATGTAACAGATAATGGGAAAGGGCAAATATAGTGTCCATCCATAACAAGGGGAATAAAGACAACCCAGGGAATTACAGGCCAGTCAGCTTAACTTCTGTACCAGGAAAGATAAGGGAGTAAATCAATATTCAAGTTAATAAATAAAAAGAAAAAGAAAACAAATAAAATCTTTAAGTGGAAGGTAGGAATGGTCTGTTCCAGTGGCCTGGTGGCTTACATGTAATTGAAGAAAGAATCTCAATTCAGGAGCAGCTTCTTTTAAGAATAATGAGGATAGATTTAATAGGTTTTTAACTCCAGAAGAGACAATTATGATTATCTAGACTGACCTCCTGTGTAATGCAAGATGGGTAGACATGTCCTTTGAGTTCCCTAAAAACCATCCCTTTGCTTTCACTGTTAGGTCAGCAATTACAGTGAGGCAATTCCATCAAGAGCTAATGTGGTCTCAAAAGCAGAGGCACACTCTGGGCATTGGAGACACTGACTAGAAACCTGACTTGCAGATAGAGCTGCAGTCAGCTGTTTGCCTGAGATTCTGACTCTGATGAACAAGCTTCTCTAAACTCCTACGTGCAATGAGTGATTGCCTTTTCACTTCCATTCAGCTTGTCTTGCTCCTTCACAGTGAGCTTATCTGATTCCTTCAGAGGGGTGCAAGAGAGGAGCTATGGCATTATCACTGAGTATATGTATTAATCATAGCTTGGAACAATGACAGGAGAAAATCGCAGTTGGGAGTACAACTGGAAAATTGGATTTTTTAAAAAAAGATTTAGTTCATAAATCAGGTACAATTGGGGAAGAGGACTGGGAATTAAAGAGAAGTGGAATAATTTCTGAAATGTTTCAGTATTACTGAAAATGACCCTGTCTGCCTATAAGAGAGAAATTTGCTCCTTACTCCTGCCTACCTGAAGTGTGTGGGCGGTTTACTTAACTATTCACAAAATTCACATTAAAATGAAAGGTGACAGAATCTTGCTAACCTTTCAAATAGGTTATACATTTTAAACAACATAGAGAAATTTCCTACACTGCTCATGCCTTGTATAGCACCTAAATAGTTCTAATTAATCTTTTCTTCCCATTTGGTGTAGATGGTGATTAAAGAACTCCAAAGCTGAAGAAGAAAATGAAATACTTTAAAAGTTCACCCGATCCAAAGCAAAATCCATTGCTAAATACGCTCTGCAGATGCAGTATATTACAAGGTTAGCTGAAACTATGGGCAATGTGTAATATGAGATGGTGGTTTCAAATCCATAATGTATCCAGTTCAGGCTGCACTTGTATATTGGTTTAATATATTATTAAGACATATTTCCCCATGGTTTAAATATATTTAACAAGATGAACTTTTTTATTCTTTAAAAATCTAAATTAGGATATGTTAAAGCAAATCAAGAGTCTAGGAGATGGCATAATACGATGTATGGCCTTCCTCATCATGGGGGAAAGTAGTTCATATTATAGGAAGTACACTATACCACATAAATAAAGTTGAGGCATCCAAAACTGGGCTGGCCGCTTCTGAAATTTTTAGCCTAAGTCTTCATCTAAAGCTCACGCACAACACTGGAAAGCCTCTCATTGAGGCTCTGTGGCAGGTTCTGAGTCTCAATCTTTTGTCACACTATAATCACCTGAAAGTAACTGTAATTGTGTCTCTGCAATGGAGAAATGTACAACTAAAGCAAAAAACGTATTTGCCTTAATTTCCTGTATACTTTCTCACAATTAAAAAAAAACAAAATCTGTTTTACATGGGAATTTTACATGCATGTGGATCTTGAAATGAAATAGGTAGAGCTGGCTGCATTATTCATTTTAAATAATTTATCTAAAACGTAGGCATTTTTCATCAAATATAATATTCACAAATAAATCTTTTCACTATACTCCAAGCTCTAAAGATGGTTGGGTAATAAATTGCAGACAATTTTTGCAGCAATCATTGAATAAATTATTGGTGAATAATTCTATTCATTATTCTGCAAGCTTAGAAAGAGAGAGAAGCCTTTATTCAAACTCTATAGATCTCACACTAGTGTCATACCCTGTTCATTGTTTTCAACTTTTGGGGCGCTATTTAGTGCTTGTGAAAAATGCTAAATAGACAGCCCCGCAAAGCAAAACCTTTTCTTTATTCACAAAACTGGCATAGTCGCCCTGCCAGTGTGCCTTGCCTGACGTACAGGGCTTACTTTGCAGATAAGCATGAAGTGCCCAATGTTCTCACACTGCATATTGCTCTGCTAAAACTGACAAGAAGAAAGCCAATAAGTGTTAATTGGGGTGGCTGTTTTTGTCGTATGGATGTCTGTCCATTAGGAACTGGACAGTTTGCTGTACAGCCATTAGTCCCATGCAAGGTTCAGCTGGACTTAACCTAGGATATGAATCATTGTCTATGGGTAGCACTCATTATGTATCTATTGCACTCTGAATAATATGGGATAGCTAGAGTAATTGTAACTGTATAAATTGACAGAGAATCTGGACTGCAGAAAAACATCCACTTCATTTTCAAAGGGAGCAAACGGGCTCAATCCTTGGCTGCTGTTCTTGTTGCTTTGTGCTGTTGAATGCAAGTGAGCTTGAAAGAGCAGTCAGCTAGCAAAGGAGAATATCCCAGTGAAGAGAAGATGGTACAAATGCTCTATGACACTTCTCCTAGCCCCCACACTCACCAGGTCATGGCAAGATTGGGCAGTGATGTGTCAGAGCTAGAAGGGGGCAAGGTGGAGCACACAGTACTCTGCCAGATCCTTAGCTGGCTGCAGCCAGGGTAACAGAGCAGTCTGGGGACTGCTTTAGCTTATGTTAGAGTCTATTTCAACACCTAGCTGATCCAAGATAGCAAGGTGACATTGCTTGGATTTTGAGACACCTCATGACCACCTGCCCCGGGCATTAGGAAGTCGTGTTTGAATCCCAAGAAGAATCACAAGGGGTTCCCTGGATCTGACACATATATAATAGTGCACCAAAGGGTGGCATTGTCTCTTCCAATAGCCCGTAACTCACTGGTCTCGCTCATTGCTGTGAGATATTTGTACAGTGGATATATAAAACGTTATGTAACTATACTGAAAAGTATGTTCTTAAGGTGTGTTAGTTCACACAGGTCATACGTAGAAGGTGATAAACAGATTGTGTTCAGGCAGGGGATGGTAGATGCTTTTCTCTGTGGCTGATCATTGTGTGGCTTACAGTGTAAGTCTATTTTAACTACTGAGCCTGATACCAATAAAAACACCAAATTCACATGAGAGAATATCTGCAGGAAAACCAAAGACCAGTAACAGGTATCCTATTTGTGAGGAAAAACAACAGTTTGGGGGGTCATAACTGGAGGTACTGAGAAATACCTAGTATCTGTTACCAGGAGATGAACAGTCAGTGTGTTTTGATTATGAAAGGAGGGTCATAGTCAATCTCATTGGAAAATAATTGCAAAGATTTCGGATAAGCTAAACTTCAGTGGTCAATTAAGTAAGTCTAGACTCCAGAAGGCATCTTACAATTTTTGTTTTACATATAACCATTTGTTTCCACTTGCTACTTCCAGAATCTCTATAGTTAAATAAACTTATACTTGTCTTCACTATAAACACATCTAGATGCTGTGTGTTAAAACTGAGGTAACACTAACAAGCTGATATGCCTTGTTCCTTTGGGAGCAGAGTATTTGTGAATCCTGAGTTACTCCAGAGGGATGTTTGGAAGGCTTGATGGTTGGAGTGTGTCCACCACTAACCTGTAGAGAACATGTGGGGCCTACGTAGGACTGGAGCAGAGTCCTTGTGTTTCCAGCTGCCCTCTGGTTGGCACAGATAAGGAGTATCAGGTTAAAGGCAGATGATAATGAGGTGCATCACAGTCCTGGGTATATCCAGGAAGCATCACAGCAAACTTCAGGATAAATGATGAAAAATTGAGACACTGGTTGATTGGAAATAACAATGACAGAGTCCCTTTCTTCCAAATGTTCTGCTAAATTATTGTTTTTCTCTAGGGCACATTGAGATATTTGGTATTCAGATTACACCATCCAGACAATGAGAGGAGTTTATTCTATTCATGTACTTGCATCACAAAGATATTCTGCAGTCTATTTCAATGTGAAATTTGACTAGAGGTACACAAACACAGAATTCTCTCATCTACATGTGTCCATGTCTCTGTGGTTCTGTTATAAATAACCATTTTGTTTCCCCGGGCCTCTGACGCATTTTCATCAATCTTATTCAAGCTTGAGACATCTTACCCAAACGCTTCACTTGATGAAGATGCCTCAAACACAAGATAGCCACCCGAGCAATATGAACAGTCACACAGGGCATATGGGCTGACTATGAATCAGAGACTGTGTAGAATTTGCAGTATCTGTGTCCCTTGTATGCATTTTGAGTGGTAAAGCCATCAATGTTGCATTGTTTATATGGCTGCTTGCCTACATTTGGGATTCGTACTGTAGGATGACTGTTTCAATGGCCTGGAATGGAAACTATGTCAGTATATCACTGTCACTTTTACATTAGTGCTGCTACCACGAGCATTTGGGCTAATTTAATGTATGTGCCAAAGTTATTACGGTTAGCTTCTGAACTGAGAATTAAACCTCATAAAGTCAGCTAACTGTGCAGAATATTTTACTATATCACTGCCTATGAATCTTAAAGACTATCGCCCCCTGAGTGTTTTGATTATCTTGAGAAACAGAGAGCCATTTTAATTTACATAATAGTTGAGATAAAAAAGTAGTTATATGGTGTACCTACAGTGCGTTTAAGCTCCACAATCACAGGGTGCAAGATTTTCCACAGTTCCCTGCTTCCTGTGCCACGTAGTTGATAAGATTTTATTGGGAGCATCACAGCATAACATCAGTATCTAAAGTAACCACAAGAGATCCCCATGAAAGCTTCCTGAAGCCAAGGTAAGGTGCCCAATCACTTAGTAATACAGAAGCCTAAACAATGCTCACATACAGCCAAGTCTTTTGGTAAAATGTTGGCTAATGGTGTTGTTTAGACATGTATGTTCTGTGAGAGAATGGCTTGCTGTGTTACAAAGCATGCTAGTTCCATCATATTGGAGATTCCTGTAAGTAGACATTGCAAGTTTGTACTTTCAACTGTATTAATCCTCAGATGTGAATTTACAGCTGGTTTATTTTCCCCTCCTGTTAGCTGCAGTGATACCAAGTGGTGTCAGTGGGGGTTGAGGCTCTGACCCTTTGCTTGTAAATACTACAACACTCATATGACTCCATCTTCATACTATTTGAGTGCCTTGTAGGTATTTATAGATTTAGCCTCACAGCAGCCCTGAGAGGCAGGGAAGTATCAGGTTTTTACATACAGGGAAATGAGGCAAAGAGAGATTAAATCACTTGCCCAAAGGGACAAAGGAAATTTGTAACAGTGCCAAAAATTGCCTTCTGAATTACATCCCTACCATATTAACAAAACAAAACAAAAAACCTTTTTGCTTGTCTTTGTCTACATTTCTCTCAATTGCTTCCCTCCTAGCATGCCCCCACTCTCATCCTCTGTACCTTTATCATACCCTCCTCCATTCCTTACCTGTTTTCTACAACTTGTTTGCACACCCCCTTGCCTTGCTTCACCCTCTGAGGTCAGGAACTGCATCTGCAGGTCAATCCAAGTCTCCTAAACTCAATCACAATAGAGTGATTCCCCCGAATCCCAGAAAAAGCCTATTCCCCCGAATCCCAGAAAAAGTAGAAGTGGTATCTGAATAAAAGAAAGCAAAAGGCTTTACAGGAGACAGGGGGTCCTATGGGGACACCAGAGTCAGGCTGATCAGTACTGAGCAACCAGAGAAAAAGAGGTTGGCCAGAGAGTCTGAATAGTCAAGGTGAAACTCAAAGAACTGAGCTCTTTCATGAGGAGAGGGATTTCCCAAGTGTAAACAGGCACAGAGCATATTTAAGCAGTTGAATTTGTCTGAGATGTGAAATGACCTGGAGAGACATAGGCACAAAACCTCTATTTGAGATAAAGGGGTAGTTTTATCTTGGATTTCTGCAAAAAGCAGTTGCCTGTGTGATCACTGTAATCACCCCATAAAAGAAATCAGGCTTTGCGCCCACTGTTGTAAATAAACAAATGACGCTATGAAAATGCTTAATGTAATGTCCCTGATTTCTGCTACAAAGCAGTAACCGAGCTCTGCTACTGCTCAGCATAGGGGTAACAATACTACAGGTTTGAAACTGCAAACTTAGCTGCTCCTGCTCGCAGGGTAACAATTAGTTTGCAAATACAGCCCACCTCTAACAGCCACAGACAATGTAAAGTGTCAGGGAAATATGGCAAAAGTCAATGACATTTTTTTTAAATGTCACTGTGACTCTCACTAAGGGTATGTCTAGACTACAGAGCTTTCCTGGGATACCAGAGGTATCCCAGGAAAGCTCTGCTGCGTCCAAGGAACATGTCTACTTTAAAAAAAAATTCGGAAAAGCAGACACATTTTTTTCAGCATCCCTGTAAACCTCATTTTACGAGGAAGAAGAGATGTTCCAAAAGAGGCTTTTTTCCCAACATTTGGCCCCGTTAGTTGAGCCAAATGTCAGAAAAGCCTCTTTCAGAAGAAAAACAGAAAAAGATAACAAATTGCTGTTTACAATTTGCATATCTTTTTCCGACTTTTCTTTGTCGTGTAGACACAGCCTAAGATTGGAAAACAAGAACTAAACAATTCAGTATATGGTCAAAAGTCAGTGTTAAGCCATCCATCCCTATATGTAGAATTGCATTAATCTTTTTAAGTATGCTATTGTGCAGTATTTCTATTTTCATTCATTTTATTGAAAATACCAAATCTAATTAATTCTATTATCGAACAGTCCTTCACTAACCAGTTGAATCTTCAGTTTCCCTACACAGCAGTACAAATAATTGCCTTTCACTATTTTTAATTTATAGGGACTTGTTTTGAAGTACTATGATTTGTAGATACATTTTGTGGTTTGCCACTAAATTGTTACAATCCACAAGAGCAATTCTTAAAAACAGTAGCCTAGCAAAAGTCTGAGTAGAAGTGGGGCATCATATAAAATAATGACTTTTATATAGAACCATTATATTTGTAAGTTTTTATACTTGTTTCACTTCTAATCTGGAAGTATAACATATTAATAAAACCCTATTCCATTATATGACTTTTCTAGATTATTTTCATAATATTTTCTAATTTTCTTGTGTTTCCTCACCACATTGTAGTAATTCTCACCTCGCCTTGGTACATAAAATGGCAACAAAAATATTTTGCAACTGAAACCAGTGTCTAGAACATTTTTTGTATAAAAACTAGAGCCCTAATCTGTTTATATTCTTGTAGAGAAAAGATATTTTTTCCGCTGAACTAAATGAATGCATTCTTGGGTCCATAAATATCCTTGAACATGAATTGCTTTCAGTAGACAGAAACATTTTCAAACAAGAGTCCCTTAAATCAGGCAAATAAATCCAGTAAATTAAGTACCTAAATATCAAGTGTGAAGAATATGTGAGCAACGTATTAATTTTATTAATACTATAGGTGATGTAAATATATGAAAGTCTAAGGTATGGAGTTCTGTAGGATTACAAGAAAACAGAAAGTAAGTGTAGATGAACCTCTTTCTTCTATATTTGAACAAAAAATGCCACCATGGCTAATAAACAGAGTAAACATGGAGGTTACTGACTCAAACACATCCTTTAAAAATTGGAAGTCAAATACTACTAAGGAAATCAAAAGGAGCATAAACTCTGACAAGTCAAGGATACAAGAATAATTCATAGAATTACAGAATCACAGGGTTGCAAGAGACCTCAGGAGGCCATTTAGTCCAACCCCCTGCCCAAAGAAGGACAAACCCCAACTAAATTATCTCAGCCAGAGGTTGGTCAAGCCAGTACCTAAAATTATCTAGGGATGGAGATTCCACACCTCCCTAGGTAACTCCACTTCATGAAATATTTTTTCCTAATATCCAACCTAGACCTCCCACACTGTAACTTGAGACTCTTGTTCCTCATTCTGTCATCTTTCACCACGGAGAACAGCCTCTCTCCATCCTCTTTGGAAACTCCCTTCAGGTAGTTGAAGGCTGCCATCAAATTCCCCCTCACTCTTCTCTTCTCTAGACTAAACAAGCCCAAATCCCTCAGCATCGTCTTATAACTCATATGCTCCAGCCCCCTAATTATTTTCATTGCCTTCCACTTCCATTGCCCATCTTTCTACAATGCGTTCACCTCCTTTATGTAATGGGGGGCCCAGAATTGGATGCAATACTCCAGTGCCTAATGAAGGGGAATAATCACTTCCCTAGATCTGCTGGCAACGTTCCTCCTAATGCAACCTAATATGCTGTTACCCTTCTCAGCTACAAGGGCACACTATTGACACATATCCAACTTGTCATCCACTGTAATCCCTGGGTTTTTTACAGCCTGTAACAGTGCCTGGGATTCTTCCATCCCAACTGCAGGACTCTGTACTTCTCCTTGTTGAATCTCATCAGATTTCTTTTGGCTCAATCCTCCAATTTGTCTAGGTCACTCTGGACACCTTCCAATATATCTACCTCTCCCCCCAGTTTAGTGTCATCTGTGAACTTGCTGAAGCAGCGATCCATTCCCTCATCCAGGTCATTAATAAAGATTTTGAACAAAATCATCCCCAGAACCAACCCATAGGGCACTCCACTTGACACTGACCACCAACTAGAAATCAAGCCATTGATTATTACCTATTGAGTCCAACAATCCAACCAGCTTTCTATCTACCTTACAGTCCATTTATCCAATCCATACTTCCTTAACTTGCTGGCAAGAATTCTGTGGGAGACCATATCAAAAGCTTTGCTAAAGTCAAGGTATATCATGTTCACCACCTTTCCCATATCTACAGAGCCACTGACCTTGTCATAGAAGGCAATCAGGTTGGTCAGGCATGACATGCCCTTGGTGAATCCATGTTGAATATTCCTGTTCACTTTCTTCTCTTCCAAGTTCTTCATAATGCAGTCTTTGGGGATCTCCTCCATGATTTTTCTGGGGTCTGAGATGAGGCTAACCAGTCTGTAGTTCCCTGGATTGTCCATCTTCCCTTTTTTAAAGATGGGCACTACATTTGCCTTTCTCCAGTCATCTGGGACCTCCCTACATTGCCATGAGTTTTCAAAGTTAATGGCCAATGGCTCTGCAATCACATCAGCCAACTTCCTCAGCACCCTCGGATGCATTAGATCTGGCCCCAGTGATTTGTGTATGTCCAACTTCTCAAATAATTAGGCAGGCCAAAAATTATTTGAGAATCTATGAGCAATAGTTTATGAGCAAAAACTAACAGCAAATATATTAAGTTTATCCAAAGCAGGAAGCTTGCAACACCGTCAGTGGTGACACTGGATGGTTAAGGGATGAAAGGAGCAGTCAAAGAAGACAAGGCCAATGGAGAGATGTTAAAAGAATTCTTTGCATGGATCTTCACTGAAGCGAATGTGAAGGATATTCCAACATCTTAGCCCTTCTTTCTATGTGATGAATCGGAGGAACTATCTCATATTGAGGTGTTTATAGAAGAGACTTTGGAATACATTAATAAGACAACAAGAAATAGATCATATTCACCCAAGGGTTCTGAAGGAACTACAGTGTAAAATTGCCCAACTACTAATTTTTATATGTAAACTATTTCTTTCAATCAGATTCCATGCCAGATAATTGGAGAACAATTTATATAATGCTGATTTTTAAAAAAGCCTCCAAGGATGATCCTGACACTTACAGGCCAGTAAGCCTCACTTCAGGAAAATAAAAACAAAATTATCAAGCATAAAGATGAATACAATTTGTTGGCTTTTCAATATGGCTTTTCTAAAAGGAAATCACGCTTCACCAATCTATTTTAATTCTTTGAGAGTGTAAATAAATATGTGGATATAGTATACTTGGACTTTCAGAAATCTTTTGACAAGGTCCACCACCAAAGTCTCTCAAGCAAAGTAAGCCATCATTGGATAAGGAGGAAAGTCTTCTTACAGATCAGCAAGGTATGTCTATGCAGCAGCGTTATTCTGGAATAACTGACATTATTCCGAAATAACAACGAATGCATCTTCAGAGCAAGCCATTCTTTTGAAATAATGGTGAGCTGGAGGACTTCTTACTCTGAATCCTGTAACCCTCGTTTCACAAGGAGTAAGGGAAGTCAAAGGAAGAGTGTTCTTCCTTTGACTTCCTGCTGCATAGACAGCGCCCAAAGCTGAATTAAACTATTTTGATTTCAGTAATGCAATTGAAGTAGCTGAAGTTGCATAGTTTAATTTGACTTTTGCCCTGCTGTGTAGATATACCCTAACTGTTTAAAAGATAGGAAACAAAGAGTGTTGGTTTTTACAATGGAGAAAAGGTGAATGGGAGGGTACACCAAGGAACTGTCCTGAGTCATGAATTGTTCAACATATTCATTAATGATCTGGAAAACAGGGTGAACAGTTAGGTGGCAAAGTTTGCAGTCAATATAAAAATTACTCAAGGTAGTTAAGTCCAAAGCATGTTGTGAAAAGTTACAAAGGGACCTCATAAAACTAGGTGACTGGGCAACAAAATGGTAGATAAAATTCCACATGTTCAATAGAAATGCTCAATGGGAAAAAATAATCTCAATTATACACACACTCACACACAGAGTAGTTACTAAATTATCTATTACTGGCCATGAAAGATATCTTTGACTCTCGGTGGATAGTTGTCTGCAATCTTCTACCCAATGCACAGCTTCAGTCAAAAAGGTAAGCTGTCTGTTAGGAACTTTTAGGAAAGGGATAAGAAATAAGACATAAAATATCAGAATGGCACTACATAAATGAATGGTGCCCCACACCTTGAATATTGTGTCCAGTTCTGGTCACCCAATATAAAAATATCATATAGTAGAACTGAAAAAAAAATCAGAAGAAGGCAAAAAAGATAATCAAGGAAATAGAACAACTTCCATATGAGAATAGATGAAAAAGATTAGGGATGTTCAGCTTAGAAAATAGTTGAATAAGGCAGAGATATGGCAGAAGTCTATAATAGCAAAAAATGTTGTAAAAATAGAAGAAATGTCATAAAAATAGAAGAAGTTGTATTTACCCTTTGCTCCAAAACAAACATCAGGGGTCAACAAAGAAATTAATAATCAGAAGATTTAATACTAACAGAAGGAATCAACCAAGCTATGGAACTCATTGCTATGGACTGCTGTGATGGCCAAAAAGGAATTGGATGAAGTTATGGACGATAGTTCCATCAATGGCCATGAGCCATGATGGCCAAAGATGCAAACCATGCTTGATGCTCAGGATGACCATGAATCTCTGACTACCAGAAGCTTTGAATGGAAGACACTGACCAGAACTCCATAATTGCCCTGTTCTGTACTCTCTCCCTGAAACTCTGGCATAGACCATTGTCAGAAAGAGGATATTGGGCAGGATATATCATGGTTTGGCCCAGTATGGCAGGTCTTATGGGAGAAAGAGAAAAATATCCTATATTCACAGTCTGATAATAGCTCCCAACATTTTATAATTTAATCTTACTAATTGTTAGTCAGTACTAATAATGGTTTATTCCTTCTCTTATGCAATTAACATTGACTCTGTCACTATAATTGTTTCCTGCATTTGATTCTCTGAGAATTTCATGTGTTGCAACATACAGTGATTTAGTCTGATTTTGACATTAATGCATTTCTTACCTTGCGATTATCTAAATTTCCACTTAGTGATTTTAAGGCAATAACATTTATTATGAATGTTTCCCCCTCAAAAAAATGTGGTTATAGAAACAACATAGTGTTCATCCCTGGCTTCATTTGCAAGTTTGAATGACTACATTAGCCACTCTAGTTCGAACTAGGGTGGCTAGTGTAGACATACCCAAAGGGTTCTGCGAAGAAAAGTAAATCAAACTATCTTGATTTTGTAGATGAGGATGTTGAGATAACTCATCTGAGGTCACAAAGCAGATCCAAGAACAGAACCTGGCTTTCCCGACTTCACATCCAATGCTCTATTCACTGGACCATACCATCTCCCATACATAGCCACACATCTTATCTAAAGTAGTCCAATTAGTGTAGTATTCAAGCATATGACATAGTTTCTGTGAGGCAGCGATGTAGCATTATCCCCATTTTAGAGATGAGGGACTGATTCTAAATGATCTGCACACAGTCAATCAGTGGTGGGTATGAAACTGAACATGGGTCTCTCAAACTCCATGATAGAAATTAGCCATTGGAATATCCTTCCTATCTAGATCACTTGTTGACAAATATATGTGGTGAGTATGTTATTTACAAACAGAGAGAGAGAGAATAGCATTAAGCACAAATATTGTAACAGTGATAGAGCCTAAATTGGCCTATACCATAAACCCATTTACTTATCCTAAGTATCCTATAACTCCTTACATTTGCTGAAGTAAGCATTTGGCATAAGCAGATAGGAAACTTGTCAAAATGAAGACACATTCATTGTGTATCTTCATACAAGCTATGGAAGGACAGTTCCCAACCAATGCCCAGAGTACTAGCATGTGAAAGACATATAGGCTGCGTCTAGACTGGCATGATTTTCCGCAAATGCTTTTAACGGAAAAGTTTTTCCATTAAAAGCATTTGCGGAAAAGAGCATCTAGATTGGCACGGACGCTTTTGCGCAAAAGCACTTTTTGCGGAAAAGCGTCCGTGCCACTCTAGACGCAGTTTTGCGCAAGAAAGCCCCAATCGCCATTTTCGCCATCGGGGCTTTGTTGCGCAAAACAGTCCTCCCCTGTCTACACTGGCCCTCTTGCGCAAATACATTTGCACAAGAGGGCTTTTTCCCGAATGGGAGCACCATAGTATTTGTGCAAGAACACTGACGATCATACATTAGATCGTCAGTGTTCTTGTGCAAATTCAAGCGGCCAGTCTAGACAGCTGGCAAGTTTTTCCGCAAAAGCAGCTGCTTTTGCGGAAAAACTTGCCAGTCTAGACACAGCCAAAGGGAAAGAGCAGACCAAGAAGTTAAAGAACTGGGATAAAATAATGGGTTGGATTTAATGGCATGTAAAGAGAGGTGCAAATTGTAAAATCACCAGATAAATAATACCATCTGAAATGTGCAGCTTTGAGAGTACACATTCTGTTAAAGGTAAATGTAACATCACTGCATAAGATGGCTTCCCAAAGACTGGTATATAGAACCATTCTGCAGAAAAGGACCTGGGGGTTACAGTGGATGAGAAGCTGGATATGAGTCAACAGTGTGCCCTTGTAGCCAAGAAGGCTAATGGCATATTAGGTTGCATTAAGAGGAGCATTGCCAGCAGATCCAGAGATGTCATTATTCCCCTTTATTCGGCTCTGTTGAGGCCACATCTGGAGTATTGTGTCCAGTTCTGGGCCCCCCACTACAAAAAGGATGTGGACGCATTGGAGAGGGTCCAGCGGAGGGCAACCAAAATGATTAGGGGGCTGGAGCATATGACCTATGAAGAGAGGCTGAGGGAGTTGGGTCTGTTTAGTCTGCAGAAGCGAAGAGTGAGGGGGGATTTGATAGCAGCCTTCAACTTCCTGAAGGGAGGTTCCAAAGAGGATGGAGAAAGGCTGTTCTCAGTAGTGACAGATGGCAGAACAAGGAGCAATGGTCTCAAGTTGTGGTGGGAGAGGTCCAGGTTGGATATTAGGAAAAACTATTTCACTAGGAGAGTGGTGAAGCGCTGGAATGGGTTGCCTAGGGAGGTAATGGAGTCTCCATCCCTAGCGGTGTTTAAGTCTCGGCTTGACAAAGCCCTGGCTGGGTTGATTTAGTTGGGATTGGTCCTGCCTTGGGCGGGGGGCTGGACTTGATGACTTCTGAGGTCTTTTCTAGCTCTATGGTTCTATTTTTTCCTGTACTAGATTTATTGTTCTAAGACAATCATAATATGACTGACATTGGTTATTTGGCCTGCTGAACATATTTAATAACAAACCAAAGTGTGATCAAGCAGTTGACTATACAATTTACCAACACCACTAATATTATGCTATATGCATACACTATATAGAAACAGAGATAATGCAACTGTACAATTTACATAGGTTAATTATGTCTTTATATTTGTCCACAAATACATATTTGTAGATGCTGTGAAAGAGACCATACATGGAGATTCTAATGACTGTAGAAAGAGAAACAATTAGTACTCCATGACCCTTCCTCTTTCCTAATACACACACACACACACACACACACACACACACTTCTTAATAGAAAATAAGCCACTCATCAAAATGGTAATGCAAGGTTGTTTGTGGTCTTTTTTTTATTATTTTTTTGACAAAACTATTTGTCTTTTCCCATTTTATTTAAGCTTTCTTTTTTCCATCAGGAATGTCTCTGCAAGCTCCTCCTCCCCGCCCTGTGCATTTCATTGATGTTTCTCACATGGGTATATTTAGCTGTGCTGCAGAAAGCAGAATTTACCCTTTGACCTTTAGGGCACACCCTTCACTATCATTGACAGGTTTCTTGTTCCCTTTTCACAAAGCAGTTTTACCTACAAATCCCAAAGTGAAAGTGAGTCATTTTGAAATGGCAAAAGAGTTATTTGCTGCCTTTTGAATCAAATCCTGAAAGTACAATTCATAACTTCAACTATCATATATGCCCACAGAGATCACTAGAAAAAACTCTCACTGACTTTAGTGCTCTTGAATCAGGACCTACAACAACAGATATTGTGACAACAATTAGGCAGATTCAAATCCTGCTACATTGAGTCCTGGCCTACAGAACTCACCTGATTCCAGTACAGAAAGATGTACAGGAGTTTGAGGATTTCAAGAATCTTCAAGGGATTAAAGGAAGAAGGTGGTAACAATATGAGGAAGGATCAGGGTAGGACTGGGGTATGGAATGGGTGAGGAATTTCTACCCTTTCAACTAATTTATAGAACCCCAGCACATAGATGCTGTGCTTCAGAATCTGACCTTAAAAGCAATAACATATGAAAATGGGCACAAACCACAGAATTTGGATTTGGTTCAGAGTAGAATTGTGCCCACAGCTTAGAAGCATTTACTAGATTCCATTTTCTTTGATATATCTCTATCAGTAACGTTAGACTTATTAAAAAGGTATGCCCTTTTCTCATACTAAGCAGTAAATCAGCCGCAGTAGCCCAACTGCACAGGAAAATATGTTTCTGTGCATTCTTTAATGGGATAACATATAGCAGACCAAATCAGAAATCATATTGAACCTTCTTAGGAATTTAATAAGTACTGCTAAAGAGAAATAAGAGGTTTATTCTTTAGAAGACTGCTAAATATGGCAATTGGAATCTACTGAGTGCTTGTTATGTAGTTAGAAACTTCATTATTATCATCAGACACCAGACTTAATGCAGAATGACAGAATGATACTTGTCTGAGTTGTTAAAACTCTACCTCTCGTCTAACCTCCATTAATCTCACACACTGGCGCTACTGCAATCCTCATTTTGTTAGAAAATTGCCAACAAGAGCTCCTCTAATGAATGATGCAATTGCTAAGCACTGTAAGCAGCAGAGTTTGATTAGTTTCATAAAAGGGGATGATGAGTTGTCCTGGGCACAGCAAAGAGTCACGAAAGGCAAAGTGACTTTGCTGCTATCTTGATGTTTCATTGATAATGAAACTGGGAAATAATTAAAGCAGATGACTGGGCCATTCATATATGACCCTGACTTATCAAAACATGGCTATGTGGTGACAATAAAAAAACACCTGTGACTTAGATGAGATGGGAGGATCAGAGAAAGCTGGGGCCAATAGTAAATATCTAGTAGTAAATATCTGAAAATATTGCTAAAGCTAAAATTTGTGAAACAAACCAATGTCTGGCAGAGCAAATAGAGATACTCTGTCTGAGCAGAATTTCAACATCTGTCCCTTGCTGAAAGATGTCACTTTAACAGCTGCATCACAGGATGTAATAATTCAACAAATGTTTAGAAATTACTTCTTTATAGCTTGATCAATCATCTCCTGTTTTAAGAAAGAATTTGCATCTGGAAGATGTGCAACCAAAAGAATTAAGGGTTCTTATTAGGGTTCTTGTTAGAACTGATGGACGAAGAGAAAGACCTGGGTGTATTAGTTGATCACAGGATGACACTGAGCTGCCAAAATGATGCAGCCATAGAAACGGCTAATGCAATCCAAGGATTCATCAGGTGAAGTATTTCAAGGAGAAACAGAGAAGTTTTAATACCATTATACAAGACCCTAGTGAGTCCTTTTCTGGAATAACGTGTGCATTTCTGGGTTTCCATGTTTACAGGATAATTCAAGTTGAACAGGTCCAGAAAAAAGCTACCATTCATCAGAGGAATGTAAACTTACCGTATGAAAGGAGACTCAAAGAACTTTCACTTGTTAAGTTGAACCAAAAGAAAGCTGAGGGAGATGAGATTTTTCTATGTAAATACATTAAGCTACATCTAGACTGCATTCCTCTCTCAAAAGAGGAAGGCAAATGAAGGACATTGAAAATGCAAATGAAGTGCGGATTTACAAATCAGATGGAGTTCTTTAAAAAAACAACCCTTTTTCGAAAGAACTTTTAAACTTCATTTTTTCAGGAGTAAGGGTTATTTCAAAAAAGGGGTTTTTTTCGAAAGAACCCTGTCTAGAATGAGGGTTGGTTTTCTTTTTTTTTTTTTGAAAAAACCCTTTTTTGAAAAAGCGCTCGGACACGATTATGCAAATGAAGCATGAGATTTGTAAATCCATGTTTCAT
The DNA here is from genome assembly GCA_032595735.1 of Pelochelys cantorii. NCBI lineage: Eukaryota > Metazoa > Chordata > Testudines > Trionychidae > Pelochelys > Pelochelys cantorii. The sequence continues at coordinate 39,512,847 of CM064337.1, forward strand.
TTGCATTTTCGATGTCCTTCATTCAATGTCCTTCATTCTTTTGAGAGAGGAATGCAGTCTAGATGTAGCCAGAGAAAATACAAGGGAGGGTACAGAGTAAGCATGGACACAATGTGGATACAAGAACAAATGGAAATAAAATGGGCATTAACAAGTTTAGCCTGAAATTAGGCAAAGGTATCTAAACCATCAGAGGAGTGAAGTTCTGGAACGAACTTCCAAGAAGAGCAGTGGGAACAATAAAACCTAATTTGTTTCAAGATTGAGGGTGATGATTGAATGGAAGAGCTATTATGATGGGACTACGTACAGTGGCATGTGGAAAATTCACAACTACTAGTAGAAAATATCATCAATAGCCAGTGATGGGACATACCCATCATCAGCCTCCACAAGGGCGGGGTTGTGGAAGAGAAGGACAAGGAGCAGGAGGGGCAGGCCTGCCCGCCAACCAGGAGGTCATCCTCAGCCTGGAGCCGGTCCCTTCCTCCCAGGATATCTCCCAGGGCTCAGATATACCTGGGGGACGCTCATCAGGTGAGTTCTATAACTTTCCCTATAAACACTCAGGGGCAGGTGGCAGGTGGCTAGGGACTGCATGCTCCTTGCTTGACCTTCTCAGCCTGGGAAGTCACAAAACAGCCTGTGCACATGGGTGCACATGGAACACCAGTCCAGAGCACTCTGCTCCATGGCACTCTAACACAGGAACCCCTTGCTCGTTCTCTCAAGGTTCCTGGAGAGGCCTGCCTTACTCTGGCCTCTGTGGTATGACACCTTCCCACAACATGCTACCACCAAGGAGGCTGGGGTAATGGAAACACATAGCAGTGCCACACACGGCATAGGCTCTTGCCCACACTTGGGCAGATCTGCTCCCAGTTAAGGGCAGCGATGCAGAGGAGAATGATCCCCTACATGGGAACCTGACAAAGGGAGGAAGAGGAAGGACTCCAGTAATACTCTCTCCAGCAAGCCGCCTCTGCCGCTCACACACACCTCCCCCAGCACACCGCCCTCCAGCAGGCAGGGAAAGAAGTTCCCTCTCTTCAGGACACCACCAGTGCCAGACCCTGCGTGTGTGGGACACAGAAGGAAACTGATCACTGAGGTTTGGGAATGTGAGGAGAATCCTGAACGTCCCCTTTAAGCAACGGAAGGTACACTCAAACACCAGGCAGCACTTGCTGAGCCTGGCGTTGAAGTGTTCTTTGGTGGGGTCCAGGCTGCCTGCATAGGGCTTCATGAGCCAGGAAAGCAAGGTGTAGACTGCATTGCACAGGATGCAGATGGGCATGCTGATGCTCCCGACCCTAATGGTGTGGCAGGGGAAAAAAAGTGCCAACATGCATCCTGTGAAACGGGCTTGAATTTGGGAATATGCGGGTGTCATGCGCCTTCCCTGACCATCAGACGTAAATGTCCATGAACCATCCCTTGTGGTCCATGAGGGCCCCACACACACAACTGGGGAAGCCCATGGTGGCAAAGCGAGCGATGATGGGGTCCATGTACTCCAGGGTGATAACCGTCCACAGCAGAATGATATTGATAGCCTTGACCACCTATTGAAGAGACTTGTTCTATTAGAATCATAGAATCATAGTATCACAGGATTGGAAGAGACCTCAGAAGATCATCGAGTCCATACCCCTGCCCAAAGCAGGACCAACCCTAACTAAATCATCCCAGCCAGGACTTTGTCAAGCCAGGACTTCAAAACCGCTAGGGATGGAGATTCTACCATCTCCCTAGGTAACCCATTCCAGTGCTTTACCACCCTCCTAGTGAAATAGTAAAATAGCCAGACCTGCATGAGCACGGCTTTCCCCACACCAAACTGGTTCCCCACCAAGCAGTAGCTATCCAGCATGGCGAGCTTCCACAGGGCAATGGCGACGTGCGTCTTCAGGGGATTGCAGGTCATAGATGGGTGTTCTGTCACCTGAGGGCAGGGACAAGCCATTCACAAAGCACTAGGAAGGTGACCTTCTGCATGCAGACGTTCTAGAGCCACTGCTGGTCATCCCACTGCTGCAGTACTATGAGGTCCCACCAGTCGGAACTGGTTTCCCACAGCCAGAAGTGGCGTTCCACAGTGTACAGAGGATGGAGGGGAATTTGGTGCATCATGAGTGCAAGGGCCTGGGTGAAGAGGTCTTCCCGGTCTGGGCTGCTTATTGTGTTCCTGAAGCACAGTGTGGGCAGTGTGGATGAAGTGCGCCATGAGGCACAGCCCAAGGCCCAAGAGCCTGGCACTGCTTTGCATCAGCTCCAGGTTGATAATGAGAGTGCTGTGGCATCCACAAGGACAATCAGAGCACACTGCATGAGTTTGGTGTCCCACAAAGGTGTAGGCAGTGTAGAAGTGGCGTGCAAGACAGTCTGTAGAGAGGAGGCCCCTTAAACAAGAGTTTCAACTAGCCTCAGGAAGTAGCTACAGGAAGTGACTGCTCTCCTGAGGCCCTCCCTGGAGTGCTCCAGGGGCTTTAAATGCAATTTACACTCCAATCAGTGTGGACGTTCTATTTCAATATAATTCTGTGCTATTTTGATGGTGCCTTGTAGTGTGCTATTTCAAAAGAGTTGTTATTTTGAAATAAGATATTTCAAAATAATTTCCAAGTGTAAACATGCCCAAATTATTTTAGCTTGGAATAGCCTTTTTTTTCCATGTAAACTGAAACTGCCTTGAATGCACCAACTACTATTGAATGGTAAACTGAGTCACTATTACCTCTGTGCTTCCTAGCAAGGCATGCTCCTTGGCTGTAATTACATTATTTCTGTTTTCAAGGAATTTTATTGGATATTTTAAAAAAAACGCCTCACTATCGATATATTTGAGACAAATCATAGAATCATAGGGCTGGAAGAACCCTCAGGAGGTCATCAAATCCAGGACCAATCCCAATTAAACCAACCAAGCCAGGGCTTTGTCAAGCCGAGACTTAAAAACCTCTAGGGGTAGAGATTCCACCTCCTCCCTAAGTAACCCATTCCAGTACTTCACCACCCTCCTAGTGAAATAGTTTTTCCTAATATCCATCGTAGACCTCCCTCGCTGCCACTTGAGACCATTGCTCCTTGTTCTGCCATCCGTCACTAATGAGAACAGCCTCTCTCTTTGGAAGTTCCCTTCAGGAAGTTGAAGGCTGCTATCAAATCCCCCCTCACTCTTCTCTTCTGTAGACTAAATAAGCCCAAATCCCTCAGCCTCTCCTTCTAAGTCATGTACTCTAGCCTTCTAATCCTTTTGGTCACCCTCCACTGGACCCTCTCCAATGCATCCACATCCTTTCTGTAGTAGGGGGCCCAGAACTGGACACAATACTCCAGATGTGGCCTCACCAGAGCCGAATAAAGGGGAATCATCACTTCTCTACATCTGCTGGCAATGCTCCTCCTAATGCAACGTAATATTCCATTCGCCTTCTTGGCTACAAGGGCACCCTGTTAACTCATATCCAACTTCTCACCCCACTGTAATCCCCAGGTCCTTTTCTGCCAAACTGCTTCTTAGCTATTCGGTCCCCAGCCTGTAACAATGCTTAGGATTCTTCTGTCCTAAGTGCAGGACACTTGCCCTTGTTGAACCTCATCAGATTTCTTTTGGCCCAGTCCTCTAATCTGTCTAAGTCACTCTGGCCCTATCCCTGCCCTGCAACATATCTACCTCTCCCCCTAATTTAGTGTCATCAGCAAACTTGTTGAGGGTGCAATCCATCCCCTGTATCAAATGTATCAAAGTAGAAAAATGTGTGGGCCTAGAAAGCTTCTTAGTCACAGTAGTTGTTAAGTATATTGAAAAAAGAGTTAGATAAATTGGTTAAAGAGAGTTTCCTATAGAAAATCAATGCTTTTTATCTTCATATGGCCTATCTTCCATAAAATACACCTTTGCCCATATATTATGTCCTGTGTGATAAAATTCCACATGCAATATGAGACACTGACATGTCTCAAAATAAGCAGCTTTACCCACCAAGGACAGCAATTAACCCAGAACACATAACAATGAAAGTGATTCTTTTCCCACTCATAACTATTTTTATGCTTTAATTGTGTTGCCACTCAATTTGTTAGTCACAAAAAAGATTTCTCCAAATTAATGGTAACTGATATCTCTAACATTCATTTTAAAATAAATAATTACGAAAATAAAAATAAATAATTAAGACAATAATGTATGCCCTAACAATGTTTTTCCACTGGGGCTGTGCTCATTGAATAGAGGTTCAGTGCAAAATTTGTTTATTTTTCCTTGAGAAAGGATTTATGAAAGGCTTAATTAAATGCCTGAAGAGTGTTTGAAGATGGGTAAAAGGCAACGGTGGGAGAGAGGTCGGCAGTAAAGAATCCAAAAAATCAGCAGCTGCTGAGCTAGAGAAATAAACCTATTTCCATGAGCATACTCTCGCTCGCGCTCTCTCTCTCTCTCTCTCTCTGTCTCGGTGACTGAGCAACTTTGGAGGCAAAGTTCTTTTCTGGGGAAGTGAGGTGGACAGGAGTTGGCCCCCACAGCATATCATCCCTTCCCCTGAATACATCAAGCTACAACAAGCTTCAAAGGCCATGAGTATTTTCTAGTTGGTCAAGCAGCAAAGAAGAAAATGCATAATTGATCTCTAATACAGCAAGTGCAGTCATCACTCCTCTCCATTCAGTACTTAAATGTTTGCCTAAGTGTTACATACCCACACATAGAGTGTATGCACACAGAGCACACATCGAAAAAATCATCAACTGACAATAGCTACCACCCTCCGTTTGATGCCATGATTTTCCCTGTACTTAGATACATGGATAACTGCAATTTCCGAAATAGCATGATGACAATGATGAAGCCACAGAATGAATATCTGAGCTAACTAACACTTAACAGAGAAACTCAATTTAATGAGAGAAATAAGAGGAAAATACATAATTAAATGGGGAGGTTATATGATTAGTATACTGAGAGTGTTAGGTGAGCACTCCCATTTTAAAAGTGATACCACACCACAAATCTTCAGCTAATGATAGGGTTTTATATGAATGTGAATGTGATGAATTTTTTTCTTCTTATTTGTGCTGCTGTAGAGTGAATCCAAAGCGTGCCTTCCTACAGGTTCTATTTTATTGTCTGTTCTCTTGTTTTTACTAGCCTTTAGGGACAAGAACCATCAAATTTAAGAGAGAATGATAACCTTTTTAAACTACCATATAGAAATCTACAGCAAGCATAAAATTCTCTATTGAATTCAATAGCATGATTTAAAAAATCTATAAAAATCTCACCCTCTTCAAAGTTCTATTTCTTTTTGTTTACATTGCTACTAAATAGCACAGTACTTGATCAAAAGGGAAATTTTAAATAAACTATTTTTACATATTAAGCGAAGACATCCCAAGTATCAAAGAAAGAATAAATGCTCAAATGAGCAAGTGAATCCTGCTGATTTAAATGAAGGTACTGGCTACCCAAACTGACTTTCCATTCTCATTCTGCTCACCTTTTGATTCCAGAGAATCAGAGGTATCCTGTGGAGCTGCATTTTGTGAATGAGAATAAGGTTCTGAATAAACTGATCACTAAAATCCATGGCAAGCTAAATCCTCGATGGCTCCCAGATGGTCATGTGTGTCTTCTACACAAATATATGCAACATTTTAATGACTTTATGAACCTCCTGTGCCTCAGCAAATGGGTCAGTGGCAGACTGTGATGGGGCGCCTGCATCCCGCACTACGGCCCCCGCTGGGCAGGCGTTGTTCGGGGCCAGCGGGGACGCGCCCCGGCGATGCGCCGTTTGCTCCCACGCTGCTCGGGGGCGGCGCAAGCCGGCTGGCCCAGCGGGCGGCGGCGCAGAGGCGCGGCACGGGGGAGAAGGGAAGGCATGGAGACCTTCCCCCCCCTTCGGTAAGACGGGGCAGAGCAGAGGCAGCAGAGCGCAGGGCCACGGTGACGCCATAGCCCCGCCCTGCGATGGCGGGAGGGACGTACCCTCTTCCCCGCCCCCTCTCCCCCGGGGGGGGGGTGGAGATGGCGCGGCGTTTAAAAATGCCGCTGCCATTCCAAAGAGAGGGGCGGATAAAGCCGTGGGAGGAAGCTGCCGCAGAGAGGGAAGCGGCGACCTGGGAGCCCAGGGACGGAGGTGCGAGGCTGCGTGGGGGTACCGACCCCAGGAGGCCCAGGGGCAGGACAGCCCCCCCCCGTCCATCCTGTCCGCAAGAGGGAAGGTGAGCCCCTGGGAGCGGGGAAGCTCCATAGGGGAAAGGAAGCAGCCCAGGGCAGAACCCGGAAGGGTTGGTGGGCTGACGCGTTTCGGCGGGACGCCCCGTCAGCCGGACCGGACCTTAACAGATCCAAGTCCTTAGGGCCCTGGGCTGGGGCCCATGAGTGAGGGTGGGCCCGGGCCCCCCTTTCCCCCACCCCTCCATTGTAGGAGGAGGGGCTGGGTGAACTGCCGACGCCAAAGAAGGTGAACTGTCGCCGGGAAAGTTGAACGAGGAACCGTTAGAGAAGGACGGCCCCCCTCCGAAGGGGGTCCGAACAATAGCAACCCCCAAAAGAGAGGGGGCAGAATGGGACGACCGGGTGGGGTCGTCACACAGACATTCCTAGGTTTTCCCTCCTTCCCCTTTCTGAATGTAGGCTGAACATCACATCTTTCCTGCTGTATAAACAAGTCTATTAATAATTGTAGCTGTTCCATTGAGACATCTCTTATTATTAAAGATGTTCTGGTTTAAAAGTCTTTCCAAACTCAGTGAATTTTCCTGTGCTTTGCTCCTGTAGTTGACCTATGAAGAGACATGTCAGAATTTTAATTTTTTTTTGTTTTTTACAGATGCAAATATTTATTTGTTATCCATTTAAATATTCATAATTCCACAGAAAGGCTGCAGAGGGCTCCCTATGTGGACAAGAGGTCTGGGATACTGGATCTCTGTGACTATGTCTAGACTGCAGAGTTATATCGGAAAAAGATACGCAAATTGCGAATCGCAATTTGCATATTTTTTCCATTTATTTTTCGGAAGAGGCTTTTTCAAAATGTGGCCTGTTAACATCGGGCCAAATTTCAGAAAAACCTCCTCTTTTAGAACATCCCTTATTCCTCATACAATGAGGAATACAGGGATGCCGAAAGAACAATTCACTCTTTCGGAAACTACACTGCTCTGCAGTATAGACATAGCCTGTGAGTGCTAGATGCAAAGGAAGTTATGCTCACTGGATGGAACAGAGAACCTCATAAGATTACTATTAATGGATATCTTTTCAACAACATGCGTGTGTAAGGTCAAAACCATATTTAACAATTAACAATACAAATGAAGTATTACCTATGAATTACTTTAGGGCCAAATCATGGCTCCCCTGCACAGAAACTGAGTAAACACAACTAAGCTGAGTTTACAAGAAGAGAGAGAGTACCTCCATGGGCTGCATTAATGGTTGAATTGTGAAACCATGCCTTATACCCAGGGCTGTTACTGAGCAATAGCTGTATTGACTATGCAATTCAGACATCTAGAAGCAACCAGAGTGTAGGGAACTGCATAAATGAGAAAAAAAATGAGAAAAAAAATCTACTATTATCTCTCACTATCTGTACATCATTGCTCTGTTTATTAGACTGTTCCTGGGCTGACTGCTTTATTCCTGATTTTTGTCAGAGGGATCCAGTTATGTCATCCATCAGCCTTTCATTCCCCTAGCATTGGTTGGGACATAGAAAACCTTCTTGATTGGCTGTGAACATTCCATTTCAGTATAATAATACAGTCATTTAGATTAATCTGAAAATATGCTTTCTATTACAGGGCTTCGATTTCCTAATAGAAGAATCCAAGGCTGGTTATTGCCAGCAAGCTGTTTAACACTGCTTAGCATGGATTCTGATTTCTCACTGCAATCTCCTATAATGAAAAAGCATGAGGGAACAGCTTTGGAAAATTAAGAACTAGCTCAGCCTCACACACCCAGAGGAACCTAAGCAGTGCATGGGGAGGCTGAAGAATCCACCAAAAAGACCTGAAATTTCTCTTTCTTCAGAGACAGGGATAGGGAGTAAAATGCAACAGTGCTTGTTCAGGTTTAAAGAGCCCCTTCATTGCACTGTCGAACTGTGCTCTGGTTCACCCTCTGGGAGGCATACTTTCCCTATGCTTTATACTGGGGTTCTCTCAGAGGGAAGGGGGCACATCAATTTCAGTCAGGAGCCTCACAGGAGAACTCTGCTGTAAAACAGCTAGTCTCCATACACCTTTATTGTCAGCTCCAACAATATTTTCAAGATTTACTTCCCTCTCTCATAAGTGGAGATGCAGTTGTTTTGTGCTTCAATGACACGGGCCCATGGTGCACTATCCACCATAAGGGGTCTCCACAACAGCTTATTCTGGCATACAGTGGAGCAAACCCTTCTGCTAGCATCCACCTCAGTAGAATATCTGTCTCTGGCTATGTCTACACTCCCGAAATAACTATTTCAAAATAAGCTCATTCCTCTTCCCAAGCAGGAGTTATTTTGAAATAACAAGTCCATTATTTTGAAACAACAGGCTTGGTAGTATGGATGCTCTCCTTGTTATTTCAAAATAAGGGAAGTTATTTCAAAGTAACTCCCTAGTGTAGACGTACCCTCAGGGTCAGCAGCCACTCAAAGAGCTCGTAGTGAAAGTTGCAAGGAAGCAAGGGTTAATAAATTAGGAATTCATGACCCCCATTGCATTATTACTATGACTATAATTATTTACTCTGTAGCACACCTCATATTATATCAGCTCCCCAAACCCATAGGGACATATACAAATCTTATACATCTAAAAAGACAAAGGTGGATAGGACAGGGAGAGACACAAATATATCCTCAAAAGTCCTTGCAGTCTTTACTGGGTTAACAGTTGGCTTCAAATTTTTCTGAGGAGAGCAATGCTTTCTGGAGCACCACTCTTGAACCAGGAAAGCTCTCGTATCAGTGACATTTTATATATTTTTTTCAATTTAAGAGATATTAGTGCTTGTGAAAGGTGCATCATAGTCTGTCACAGGCAATCAAGTGCTCTATTTATACTCAGGACAGGTACCACACAGACAGAACAATGAGGCTTTGAATTCAGTTCTGACCAAGAGAAAAAGACTGACAGAACTGGTCAAGTCTACCATTGATAAATATTTTCTTACATTCCATCTTGCCAGACCACTGCATAACATTAACTTCTTACCTTTCATCTATATGGGTATGTCTACACTTGCTCCCTAGTCCGAACTAACTCGACGCATGCAGACGCGGGAGTCTGATCCAAAACCCTTCCCTCGAATTAACTGTTACTCCTCATTGCACAAGTTAATTTGGGCTACCGGCATTTTAAAATGGCGACCGGCCGTGAATATGCTAATGAAGCACGGGATATTTAAATCCCGCGCTTCATTAGCAACTTCGGTATGCTTCATTTGCCTCCCTAGTTCGAACTGGGGGTAAGTGTAGACATATCCTATGGGAACAGCTATATCAGTGGCTGAGGACAAAGGATAATCATCCTGTACCATGCTATTGATGACTGAAAAATATTCTCTCTGAAATCCTGATGCATTTCTTCAGTCTCTCTAAGCAAACCAAAAGCAAAAGTGATGGCATCAAAACAAGCGAAATAATCTTCTGATCACTGTAAACCATATAAGATCCAGAGTACATTCATCACTGGGGGCTGGACTCGATGACCTCCTGAGGTCTCTTGCAGCCCTAGGATTCTATGATTCCATGATCAGCATGGGCTGAACCTGAAATGACTTGCTGGGACAGTCTCCAGATGATCACAAAATTCAGATGTTAGCTTCATGGGTACTATAATCATTCAAGAAGATAAGATGAAGCAAATCCAACAGCAGGGAAATCAAAGTCAATTTTGTGACAGAGCTATAGGCGGGCAACCTAAACAGACTGCTATTCCTCTTTACCCTGGAATTTCTTGATCAAGTGGCCAAACCCAATTTAATCAGTGTTTTCAGTGGGCAATCACTTCCATTGGAAGTTAGATTTAACAACAGTTACAATACTGCAATATTATATTACATTAATATGTATTATAATTAATCTAATACAGTATATAATAATCAGGATGAAATTGTTTCCAGATACTCTCCTGGCTCAAGCTAAATCAAGCCCCTATCAGTAGACAGCCTAGCGAACAAGGGCTCTAAAGGTGTATCTACACAGCAAAGTTATTTCAGAATAATGGCCATTATTCCGAAATAACTATGAGAGCATTTACTCAGCAATTCTGTAATTTTGAAATAATGGATAACTTATTCTGACTTCGGTAAACCTCATTCTATGAAGAATAATGCCTATTCTGAAATAGCTATTTCAAAATAAGGCATGTGTAGCCGCTCCACGTCTGCTATTTTGAAGTAGTCCCTCACCAGAGCCATTCTAAGATATTCCTCCTTGGGCTCAAAATCAAGATAGCACATCTGCATTAGGGAAGCCTGGCTCAGACTAATTTTGAGGCTTCCCTGCAGTGTAGATGTGTTATTTCGGAATAACTATTCCAGAATAGCTTATTCTGAAATAATTGTGCAGTGTAGATGTAGCTTACAAGTACACCTAAAAATCATATTTGAAGCTGGACCTCAGATTTAGACCCAGTTCTAAGAGTCTGTGATGAATAACCCTTACTCACTGGAGACCCAGGAATAGTGGGGTGAAGGGAAAAGAGAAAGAAGCACTTCTGTTATTAATGTTACCAAGACTTATTGTCTCTTAGTATATTTAATGCACAAATATATTTCAGGGGCTAGGGAGACTGATTTTTTTAAGATCCCTATCTACGCTCATTTACTATAGGGACAAAGTTAATTTTTGCAAAGTGTTGAATTGAATACAGATGGTAATTCCTGTTCTAGCCTTCTTACTGATCCAGTTCACCTATTGTACTTTCGATGATCCAATCCCTTTCCAAGTAATCCGGCACATTCACAGTTTACAGGTTTCAGTCTGTCATTCCCTCCATTTTTCTGCAACTATCAATTACTGGACTCTTTAAGAGCAAACCATGAAAATTCATAACCATGGGCTAATTTCTCCAATATTTATCTTTTTCAGAAAGCTAGCAAGTAAATGGTAAAGAAAAAAATCAAGGCATATTGTAATTTCCTAATGCAAACAATGTTCCATGGATTATATAGCAATTTCTTTCCTGTCATAGAAATAGTACCTAGAAAATGGAACTGCTGCAAAGTGTTAATGCCTTTGTGCAAACAGGATACTCAGAACTCTAATAAAAAGAGGGTCTCTGCAGGTTGAGTGAGACCAGAACTACTGAACTATTCAAGGCAGTAAAGGTAGGCCATAGTCATTGCTTGTTCCCAGTCCATTAAGCATCTGGTAGCAGAAACATTTAACAGGCAAGCTAATGAAGGGGAACAGAAAGGTCTGGGCAGTCTGAGATGTAATTTATGATGAGGAAATGCACTATCACAAAGGTGATGGCTGTGGGAGTAAAAGCTTTGCACAATTACAGCATGATCATTTATAGGAATAAAAGTCTTCTAGACTAAGATCTCAGTATATGACTGGGGAATTCACAGAGTTAGAGCACAGCAATGTCAGTCACTTATGTATTCTGGGACAGATCCTCAGCTAATTGAAGTCAATAATACTGTGCTGATTTACACAAGCTGAGAATCTGGTCCTCTAGCTTTGGGACCAGAAAATTCTCCTGGTTACCATTTCTTGGCCTTAATCACTTTGATCTGAGGTAGCACCATTATTCCCCATTATTCGGATCTAGATCTTGAAAATTGCCCAAGATCCTTAATTTCCATTAATTTCAACTGGAGTTGACAGTGCTTAGCACCTTACAGGATAGGGCCTTGAGCTTTATTGCAACACTTTTTCACAAAGAGATGCTGCTTGTTAGTCCATAAAGCTCATGTTTACCCACAGTTTTGGCATCACCTTTCTTTACCAAGATATTTTCCCGTCTTCCTCAGCATGAGCAAAGAAACCAAAATACATAGTAGGGTAAATGAGTGCTTCCCTACAGATAACATGTAAGCTTCTCTCTCTCTTTTTCAGTATCTTGCTTAATTTTCATTTTCACTTATAACATGCCAGTGGATATTTCTCTTCGCACCCTGCCCCAGAATAGGATATTTTCCTTTATCTCCTCTCCTATCTCTTCTCTCCAAACTACCAAGTGTAAGTAAAGATGATTGTGTTGTAATTATGAGAAGCAACTGCCTAAGGGATTAATATACTCTTTGGCATGGCTTGTTGTCTATCTTGTTGTCAGAGTTTTTTTCTTCTCCTTTATTAGAACTCTCAGAGTGATAAGTTTGTGATCAGTGAGCAATTTTGTCAGTTAGCAAGTAACTTAAGAACATCCTTTTAATTCTAACAGGTAGGTTGGGTAAGCGCACAGAACAAAGACTCTGGAGACCTGGGCTCTATTCTCAACCTCCCAGGAGACTCTCTGTGTTAATTGGGTTAGTCATTTACTTCTGCAGAAGGTGCATTTGGCCTAAAAAAACCCTAGTGTGATTCTGCTGAATGAGGGGACATGCGTGGAGTAAGCACCCCAGTGTATGACAAACTCCAGAACTGTAAGGGCTCCTGGTCATGGGAGAATGTGGTGCATGGACAGGGACAGAGGATATACATGTTGTCCTGTTCTCCTCTGTAAAATTGGCTCAGAATAACCCTGAAACACACCCAGGCAGGAGAGGATTTTGCCTTATATGTAGTGCTGAGCTCAGGTTTATTTCTCTGGGCCTCAGTTTCCACATTTGTAGAGCAGTGTGGGGGTGAAGACACAATTTCCCACCTCACAAGAGGACAGTAAAACTAAATTCATAAAGATTTGTAAAGTGATTCAAGAGACACAAAAATGCTCCAGGAGAGTAAAGTAAGACTACCTGGTATATAAAAAGAAATCCAGTTATAATACCAGCATATTACGGGTCACACTGGAGCTCCTACAGTCACACCCTGCCAGGATCTCATTACGGTTGGATTGTTTGTTTGTAGGATACATGGTTCCCTAATAGTAATTCAAATGTCATTCAAAAGCTACCAAAACTGAGTTCTCATACTTAGAGAATACTCTAGATATGGGCAATTTAAGTTGCCATGAATGCAGCCAGATCTCAAATTTCAGCCATCTTAGGAAAAATCCATTCAAAAACTTGATCATATTTCTATGGAATTTTTACCACACTGTTTGTGAACTCAATTACGTTAGTGCAGTATTTCCCAAATGGTGTTCTGTGGAACCCCGGGGTACCACGAAGTGAAAATAAGGGTTCCGCGAGAAAATTCCATTACAATAACATTTTATGATTTAAAAATATATATATAATTAATATTATGTGGGTTTTGTTCTTAAATATTGCAATTAAACTAAATATTGATCTCATGACCTTGTTTAGCATTTGTTTATTATTATCCTTACTTATTTGTCGTCTACTTTTTCAGCTCCATATATTAGACTGTTATTAGGGGTTCCGCAAAATTCTTTCGAGTTTAAAAGGGTTCCGTGGCCAAATAGAATTGGGAAATACTGCATAGTGGATTGAAAAATTCCATACAAGATGATACAAATCTACAAATGGCAATTACCTCATTCTTAGTTAGTGCCATGTGTTCCCCTCTTGAGGGAAGGATGTACACAAATTCATTCGCAAACTTCATAAGATTACAAATATTATGAAAACCCAGGAACATATTGTGTCTTCAATTTTTAAGCAGGAATCTAAAGATACCAGCTATATAAAATAATCCCAATGAAAGTAATTTGTTACTATGGAAAATATTCTTGCAGCATGTAAGGAGGTTAGGTACTCACATCTTGCAAGCTCCCCCTTCTGGTTACAGTCTTTCATTTACAGTGACCAGAGTCAGTGGTTTCTCAGGTGGTTTTTCAGTGACTCAGCCCTCCAGCCAAGTCACACACACTATCTGTATGTGAAACAGAACAAACACCTGCTGGGGTACACAATCTAACTCACCCCAGCCTTTGTATGGGGCCATAACCCCAGAGCTTCCTCCTTGGAAACACGGTCTTCTTGTGGCTCTCTCTAGGCTCAATCCTTACTAAGTCCCACCAATCAGCCAGGAGCTCCTGCTCAGCTGCTCCAGTCCCTGCTCACACTGAACTATCCATGGTCTTACTGTTCTTTCAACCAGCCAGGAACACAGTTCTTTCTTCTCCAGCTACTGGCAGCAACTGACTGGTTTGGTGTTTTGCTGATCCTTTTGCATGAGCCTGCTAGGTCCTGACTGGCTGCTCTTGGCTGCTTTCCCACAACCACTCTAGGCCACTTGCAGGACTTCTTTTCTATTTCTCTCTGGGATGGGGAGTTGAAGGAGACCCCCTCTTCCTTCCCCCAGCAGAGGGGCTCTGGGCCTAGTCCACCCCATCACACAGCAAAAATTATTTGCCATCCAATTTTTGAAAATTCATACTGCTGAGATCTATATCTAAATTTTGGAAGATTGATTATTTCTCATACCAAACTTGGAAAGTGTGAAAAATCACTATTTGTTGGAGACGTCGCATACACCACATCTCTAGTTGAAACCAAATTTTGTTCATTGGCTGTCATAGAGGCCATATGAACACATGAACTGCTGTAATGGACATTACAATTTATTGGAGTAAAACAATTATAGGGTCATTATATAGTTTTTATGTGTCATCATTACCGATTTTTTAGAGCACCCAAAAGCATTCTACATTTTCCGCATAAGACAATGGAAAGTTCAGTCATTGATCTCATGCTCTTGTAATTTAAATGTTAGACTGACAGTCAGTGAGGGGAGGATGCAGTGAGTAAAAGTCACAAATACAGCAATATGACTAGAGAATTATTCATTTTAAGCATGTCACATCATGGTGGTTTATCATGGTTGTGTTTATTAAGTGTAAACATTAAGGAAGATAATTTATAAGAAAGTAAATGATAACTGACTTACTGAAGGCATCTTGGATGGGAAGTGCTTTCAAGAGGAACTAATGATCCTAATTCAGTAAAGCCCCCAAGCAGATGAATAAATTTAACTATGTGCTTATGTCCATCTCCATAGAAATAGGAACTTACTCAAACATGTGTTTAAGAGCTATACTGAATCAGAGACTAAATGAAAACAGGATGCAGGGTTGGCAGAGAAGAGTGTGGAAGACATTCCATGCTTAATTGGTGGCAGCATGAAAACAGAATCAGAAAGAGGGAAATCCAAAGGCTTGATACAACACTTTCTAAAGTCACCTGGAGTATTTCTACTGGCTTAGATGGGATTTTGGTCAGGCCATAGTGTAGAAATATGGTTTACATTATCCATTTTTAAGAAGTACTAATGAAAACCAGCCACGTCTAGGTGAAATTTCACTTGGTCATTATGCTTGTCACCCTCTGAGACCATACCATTAAAGTACAGTAAAAATGTTGTACATTTAAATAAAAAATATGACATTTACTTGATGAACACATGTTTGGGAGTAAGTGGCAGCACAAAAGGTCCTTTTCTCCTATCAAGAAAACCCCAACATCATTAGCGTACCATGTAATTACCATCACATCATGAGGCAAGTTGGTTAGAGCGTAAAAGCGTCATTGGTGACATTTTACATTAAGCTGTTCCTCAGACTCTGATGAAATTATAACCTGGTGGTAATGATCAGTCACTAACAAAATGCAGAAATCTGGTAGAGCTGAAAACATGCATAAAAGAAACTCTTCCAGTCACTGTATCTTTTTCCAAAGATACAATGATGTCAAAAATAACAAAGAAAAAACTTGCATTATTACTCTCTTCCATTTAGAAACTCATTGAAGAGGTTTTAATTGTTTCCTGATTTTTCATATTAAGGCAATTATAATGGAGAAAATGTTTATATGTTGGCCATGCCAGGAAACTGGTGTTTGTAAAAGGAAATTTTTTACCAGCATTTGTTGTGGGACATTTGGAGAATCTGATTGGCTAAAATTGCAAAATCCATTGTAATTTTCCCTTTCTGAAAATGGTTAAATCAATCTAAATTGAATCACTATTTCGATAAATGCATTTTAATTCTATTCTACCTACACATACACACACACACACACACACACTTTTGTTCATGATGATCATTTACTGACTGACATTAAATTAATGATTCACTTTCTATCCCACCCTGGTTGCACTGAAGTTAGAGAAGATTTTCCATTGACTTCAGTGGACACAGAACTGGGACTTTTACTTATGATTCTGCTGTAGACTTTAAGGTCATCAGATGCTCTGTACATCAGATTCTACTTACCAGAGAGAAATTATGGCCTGCTCCTGCTCCCATTGAAGTTAATTGCAAAGCTCCTATTGACTCCAAAGAGAGCAGAATCAGGCCATAAATGAACAAGTGACTGCAATTCTGTATATAAGAAGATGTGCTGCCATGGAGAGAAGACTGCTGTGCAGAATAAAGTTGTTGTAAAAGCAATTTATACTGTATCTCGTCCTGAAAATCAAAAATAGAATTAAATGTAGCAAAATGGGACATTAAATATTTACAATGTAATGCAAGTTAATATTACTGGGAAATATTGAAATTCTGGTCTTACACATTTAAGTGCTATCTTAAAATGGTTGGTTTATAAAGTGTGAAATGAAAGTCGGTTGTTGTTTAATGTCAGTTTCCACAGGGGGGAAATAAAAAAAAAGTAGCCATTAGTATCTCTTTTTAGAAATTATTCAAGAAACTTCTGCATTATTTAATTACGGAAACACTGCAGCCAATAAATATTTACAGTTGCTTAAAAAATCAATTTGAAAGTTTATAGCCACAGAAGTGGTCATTAAAAAGATGCCACTGTGTCTGCAAATCCAAGAATTGTTGCACAAAAGGTACTTTTAGTGTGTTAAATAATGCTGTTTTTATGTTTATTGTCTTTTTAAGTTTCCTTTTAGAAGTTTATAATGGAAAGTACAGAAAGGGGCAACAAAAATGATAAATTGTCTTCAAGGACTGAGCTACAGTGAAAAATTAAAGGAATTAGTTATGATGAGCTTGGGGAGAAGTTAATGGGAGAGTGGTCACTGGGTTATAATTTACCAGTATAGAAAAGGAACTCTTTCTGCTACTTTACTAGTGTCTATCACCACAGCATCTTAGTACATCCTGAGAAATAAATCACACAAACCACAACAGGCCAGTGGCTTTATTTGTTTCTTGCTTCCCAAAGACAGTATTTTTTTTTTAATCTCTCCTTTCTCCCATCTTTTCTGCTGCTATTCTTTGTTTTGCTCCTTTTCCTTCTCTTTCTCTTTCAGTTCTAACCTCCCCTTGCAATGAGTGCCAAAGACTCAGCCATGTTACCATGATAATTTTATCTCTACCTCTCACCTGCTACAACCTTGAGGTACTTCCTAAAGCATGATCCATTTCAGAAGATGATTGGCACTAAAATAGAAGTGCTTACTGAGAAAGCTGAGGCTGGCCCTATAGAGGACTTGAAGATTAACATGGAAACCTTGAATTTGACCTGATATTCTAAGGAGAGCCTGTGCTGTGAATGGTGATGTGGTCCTATGATCAGTGATTCTGCTCCATTCTGGGCTAACTGAAGCGTTTCTAGTGTTGGAATACTTTTAGTTAAATACCATAGGGTTGGAAGAGACCTCAGAGGGTCATCTAGTCCAACTCCCTGCTCAAAGCAGGACAAAACCTAATCAGATCATTCCAGTCAGGGCTCTGTTAAGCCTGGACTTAATAAACTCCAGCACGGAGATTCCACAACCTCCCTAGGCAACCCTTTCTAGTGCTTCATCACCCTCCTAGTGAAGTAGTTTTTCCTAATAACCAACTAAACATCTCCCACTGCAACTTGAGACCACTGCTTCTTGTTCTGCCATCTGCCACCACTGAGAATAGCTCCATCCTCTTTGGAACCTCCCTTCAGGTAGTTGAAGGCAGACTAAATAAGCCCTGTTCCCTCAGGCTATGTCTAGACTATGGGGGTTTTGCAGGATAATGGAGGTATCCCGCAAAAACCCCGCCGCATCCAAGGAACGCGTTTGCTCTTCCACTTTTTTTTTGCAGAAGAGCAAACGCGCTCTTTCGGGGAGCCCTGTATACCTCATTTCATGAGGCATAAGGGCTCCGCCAAAAGAGGAGGCTTTTCTGCCATTTGACACCATCTAGACTGGGCCAAATGGCAGAAAAGCCTCTTCTGCAAAAGCGATCGGAAAAAGCTATGCAAATTGCATCTAGACCCCCCTCAGTCTCTCCTCATAAATATCCTAACCTGCCCCTTAACCAGTTTAGTTGCCCTCCTCTGGACTGTCTCCAGTTTGTCTTTATCCTTTCTGTATTGGGGCCCTCAAACTGGACACTATACTCCAGATGTAGCCTCACCGCTGCTAAATAGAGGGGCAATAATCACTTTCCTGGATCTGGTGGGAAATGCTTCTACTATTGCAGCCCAATATGCCATTAGCCTTCTTGTCAACAAGGGCACACTGTTGACTCATATCCAGCTTCTTGTCCTCTGTAATCCCCAGGTCCTTTGCTGCAGAACTGCTGCTTAGCTAGTAGGTCCCAAGCCTGTAGCGGTGCTTGGGATTCTTCCACCCTGAATGCAGGACTTTATACTTGTCCTTGTTGAACGTCATCAGATTTGTTTTGATTCAATCCTCCATTTGGGCCCAATCCCCAATCCTATTCCTTCCCTCCACCACATCTACCTCTCCTCCCAGCTTAGTGTCTTCTACCACTTGCCACCTGTGAATTTGCTGATAGTGATAGTCCAGTCTCTCCTTTCCTGTAACGTGGTTGTGTTGAATTAAATTGAAGACTCTCCATCAGAAATAGGCAGCACTCCTAAAACACATCAGAAATGCTAATTTTATTTGTCTCACATGCAAAATTTGAGAACTTATATTCATTTTTGGTAGGGACATGTGTTAATAATACCTCATCTGCTCCTTCTGTACATTACAGTAATCACTGCTCATAAGTCTTGGCTTGTGAAAGCACAGTTATATCCATTTCTGCAGCCAAAGCATGTTACCCGCAGAGCCTCAGAACATAACTTCAGGAACAAGCACAACAATGAGATGAATTAGGAGGAATTTAAAAAAAAAGGAAAATTGCAATAAAAGCAATTGCAATAAAAGCAAATAGATTGAAAGTCTAGTGGGATCCAAGTTAAGTATTATGGCCCTGGGCATAATTCTCAAGACAAGTCTTTGTTTTACAAGATCAACCCATGTGTCTTCCATTGTGCACTCACATTAGAATCCCTAAATGTGTCCAGTGCACATTTGCAAGCCTTTATCTGGTACTTAGGTAGCTGGTTTTTAGACTGTGTGACATACTATTTAACAATTATACCCAGTTCTGTTCAAGTCTGTTTTTCTCTCTTGTCTATATCCTTTTGTTTTCCCTCCAGTGCTCTGCTACTTAACTCTGTGAAATGTTTCACAGTACAGTGTTGGTAGGAAAGATGTTATCTGCATTTACCATCATACACTCTCCCAAATCCAAGGTCAGGTGGTGGATGCTTACCATGCCAGCTGCTTTGGTTCTAGCCAATGGCAACATGCCTGTAATGCTAACTGCAAACACATTGGCTGGAGTTCTGGCTGTGGTCCTAATAAAAGCTCATGGCCATCAGTCACAGGATGTATTCTGTTCCAGGAGTCATGTATCACTATGGCTTGTCAAGCCAGGGACCTGAAAATGGGTCAGTTGTCATGTCCCCGTTAGCAGAACTTATGAGTGTGGAGATATTGCAATGGCAGCACGTGGACTGCCAGGCCTCCCTCCTCCACCTAAAGTGTATGTGGGGGGGGAGGTTCTCTTTGTTTTCCCTAAGGAGACTATTAAGTTGTGATTTCAGCCCTGTCTGTTTCACAAGTAAACCTCCATGAGAAACAAAACCAAACAGAAGTCTCTGGAACTGTTCAGAAAGTTCATTTTCCATTTGATTTTTACATCACCCTTTTCTGTGGAGGGCAGTTTGCATGCTGCTCACAGGTGACTGGTTTGACACAAGAGATATCTCATGCTTATATGTCAAAGCTATCACTCATAAGAGTGCAGGAGCATGAATATTGCACTGGAAGGACCATAAGCACCACTGCAGCTGCTGCACCAGTGCTGGCCTTTCTATAGTGATGCTGTAAAAGCACACAGTGACCCAGCTCAAGCTGACGTTAGGCCTAGCAGCTGAAGGCTCAGAGGTGCACATGCTCGTGCACCACTGAACATACTTTTATTTCATTAGCTATTTAATAAAAGTCCTAATTTAACCCCCATCATAGGCCTGTCTAGTTGTGACTTTGCAGTTGTATTGAAACAGCAAGCACAGGCCTCAATCTGTATTCTAAAAAAATTACTACACATACAAACAAAGGTCCTGTTGATTCCCTCAATGAGCTTGCTACGATCTTTTTGCATACACTTGAACACCCTGGAGAATAAGTCCTGCAATATATATTTTGACAATCTTACTGTTCTGTCTTGACATCTAACATGTAAAGTATAAGTAATTGAAATAACAATTACCTTACCAAACGCATGTCAGCACTATGGTGATTGAATTTAATTATAGTGAAGGAGGCTGTGACCATTACATTTAAGGTTGCATAAAAGTTTTCATTCTAATCCCTTTGTTTTCAGCTGCTTAATAGTTTAAGCAATTTCTAGCTTTAATGTTAAAATCTCTTAATGTTTGTTCCATCTGATATCAAAGATTTTTTTTCTATAATGTTTGACTAAGTGTGCTTTGGCCACATGGATATTAGGAAAGTGGGAAAAATACAATGTCCTCATAATATGCATATATGTGTGGCCTATTTTTTGAAGATTGCTAGAGTTGACAATGGTTTGTGGTAGGAAGTTGAAATTCTGGACAGTCAAAAACCACATTGAGAGGTGCCTAAATGTTATGGCCAAAATTGTGTTTGATTTTATTGTGTCATGAGACAATTTCTTAGACAAAGCATATATGTTAGGCATAGCATACACCACACCACATTAAATAGGCATTATGCAGAAGATTATCTACTAAGAAATTTGGAGAGTTTGTCTGTCTGTTTGATCAAGAACTTCTAGAACCACCAAATTCAGTATACAGCTTCCTCTTGTCATAAATAACAGCAGCGTAAGGGTTTGGTTGTATCAGGAAAATGGGATGTGCCTGGAATGAGATCGATTGTCATAAAACCAAACAGAAAATAGACAGAATCACCGAACCAAGTACAATCCTCAAAATTGACATAACTGAGCAAATGTTGAAAGAGACTGAACCAAGATGAAGTAGAAAAATAGGATGAACCTGGAATGGGATTGTTCCTCAATAAACTTTATAGAAAGAGATAAAATGAAGACATTTGGAGTTGTGCCAAAACAGAGCACTACATCAATGCTTAAGGTTTCAAAACTAGAAGACTATAATACTGGAAACCAAACTGACCATAGCACTTTTTTTTATAACATAGTGAATGATACAGTTTATGGGTGTGAAGGAAAATACACTTGATGGAAGTCCCATTTTTTAAAAATTACTAAAAATAATAAAAAAAATTAACAATCCCTTTTTAAAGATATCTGAAATAAAAATTAACTTCATAAAAATAATGCTGTATTTTTCAAAAATATGTTAATTTAAATAAAGCATGTATATTTTCCTTTTATTTAAAAAAATGAGTTAAGGACTCAAGCAATGCTAGGTAAATCTGTTAGTTATATATAAAATATGCATCACAATTAAGTGTTCAGAAATTATGTTAACTGAATCTGTTATGCCCTTTCCACAATTCTGTCCATTTATGCCAAGTATCCCATAATGCTTTGCAAAAATTGTTTGGCATTAGAATGTAGGCAATTTGTCAAAGGCAAAAAAAACCATTAATCATCTGCCCTCGTACAAGCTGGGGAAGTACTTTTACAGACCAGTAGCTGGAATATAAGTATCCAAAACTAAGGAACATTGTAGTGGGTTGGTTGGCCTGTTGAACCCCTAAAGGCGGAAAAGCCACCACTTTACTTTTTCTGGAAAAACTACACTTACGTCCACACTGCAATTGTATTCTTTCAACAGAAAGTTGAAAGAACGCAGGAGTTTTTCCAACAGCAGTAAACCTCTTGCTACGAGGAAGAAGCCTTTTTTCGAAAGAGCTCTTTCAGAAAAAGGCGTGTGAGGACGGGGAAGAGGGGATTTTTTTTTCAAAAGAAGAGGCCTCCAGGAAAAAGCACAGGTGCCCTGGTGGCCACTCCATCCACAGCAATCAGAACATAAATGCGAGATAGTGTCCAATGAATGTGGACGCTATCTTTTGAAAAAACATATTGCTTTTTCGTTGTGCTTTTGCTGTGTAGATACTCTCTTTCAAAATAAGTTTTTCCAGAAGATCTCTTCTGTAAAAACTTCTTCTGAATCATAGAATCATAGAACCATAGAGCTGGAAGAGACCTCAGGAGGTCATCAAGTCCAGCCCCCTGCCCTAGGCAGGTCCAATCCCAACTAAATCAACCCAGCCAGGGCTTTGTCAAGCCGAGACTTAAAAATCTCTATGGATGGAGACTCCACTCAGGGAAACAAGCCTGTAGTCTAGACATCGCCTCAGGGAGGTGAGATTGTCCAAGGGACCATGATGCCCTGTTGGAACTACAGGGGAAGGTTGGCAAAAAGGCGGAGGGCATTCCTCCAGATGGGTATAATGGCAAGAGTATGCCCCTCATACAGGGGATGCCAGCATGAGTCAGCAGTGTGTCCTTCCTGCAGGTAGCTTAACAGGCAGTCAATGTGTTGCAGAAGTGGCGACGAGTCCTGTGGCACCTTATAGACTAACAGGTGTTGGAGCATAAGCTTTCGTGGGCAAAGACCCACTTCGTCAGATGCATGTGGGTCTTTGCCCACGAAAGCTTATGCTCCAACACTTCTGTTAGTCTATAAGGTGCCACAGGACTCCTCGCTGCTTTTGCAGATTCAGACTAACATGGCTACCCCTCTGATAATGTGTTGCAGGAAGATCCCCACTGACCTGGTGGCAGGATACTGTGCCACTGTTAAGGTCTTGTTCCCCTATCCCTGCCACCTCACCTGACACCCCTACCACAGATCAGTATTTGCCAGTGTTCCAAACCATCAAACAACCCCCTGGGCAACTTCCTACCTAAGTTCCAGATCTGGCTCCTCAGGGTCGTTTGGATACTAGGCCACTAGTAATTCCACCAGCTCTGGCTCCTGAAATTTGTCTGGGTATTTGACCACCAGCAGTCCCACCAGTTCCAGCTCCTCCTCAGACTTGAGCCTCTCCAGGCCTAAGGCAATGCCCTGTTTGGCAGCAGGAACAACAGGTAGGAGCGAGCAGGACTCATCAGTCTCCTTCCCATGATTGTCAGAAGAGTCTGTAGGGAACAGCCAGCAGCCTGTGTCTGGCTCCTTCCCTGGTGATGCCTTGACTGAACTAGGGACCCCACTTTTTATATTTCCACTCCACCCTTCCACTTCTGGAGGGCGAAGCAAGCTTGGTCTGGCTCTGCCCACTCAGACAGGAAGAGTGGCCTCTCTCCGGCTCCCTACATGGGTACAAAACAACAGGAACTGATAAGAACTGGTTGGGTGAATTTTAGTGACACAAAGAGTTTTTAACTTGTAAAACTCATACTATAATGATTGCTAGCTGAAATACGTATCTGTGAACCACATCTTCACCACTGTGAGAATTTGCTTCCCAGAAGGAGGGCATGTATGTCTCCTTTTCATATTCTGCTGTCTAAGTTCAATTATTTGGTCTCATGAACATTTTTTAGAACAAACTGTGAGTGTAGTCAAACAATTGGCTACACCTTTGACTCAATATATTGAAAGCACTTGCTGTGTGTAATTTTTCCCCCTAAAATTCTGATCCAAACCTCGGTGAAGGAAATGGAAATACTCTGATTGGCTTTTCACTAACTTCAGTGGGCTTTGGATGTGATAAAGTAGGGTATGTCTACACTTGCACCCTCTTTCGAGAGAGGGATGCAAATGAAGACATTCGCAATTGCAAAGGAAGCAGGATTTAAATATCCCATGCTTCATTTGCATATTCGCATTGTGGTGCTATTTCGAAATTCCTCATACAATGAGGTTTACCGGTTATTTCGAGAGAACAGTTTTCTCTCGAAATAACCGTGTCTTAACTGCGTCTGTTATTTCAAAATAGCACTATTTCGAAATAGCGCCATAACGCGAATATGCAAATGAAGCACGGGATATTTAAATCCCGGCTTCATTTCCAATTTCAAATGTCTGCATTTGCATCCCTCTCTCGAAAGAGGGTGCAAGTGTAGACGTACCCGTGCAGATTTAAAGTAATTGCATCACTAACTTACCTCTGTAGCATGCAGTGATTGAGGTATTGACTGTTCATTCCAGTGATATCTAGCCAAATACACAGATTCATGACTTTCCCTCCCATCTATTATTCTTTTTGGAAGACATAGAAATTTCACCAAAATAATCCTTTTCAGAATGTTAAAGTTGCATATCAAAGCATTCAGAAGTCTGGAATTGACAAAGTTAAGGTTGTACATGCTACCTTAACTCCTGTCTCCTTCTGTGTATGCAATAAAATTAAGTCGTAAATTGAAGAGATCATTTACTGCTCTTAAGGAAGATACAATAAAATGATTCACATGCAGCACAGTGTCCAAGTACATATTTTTTGGCAGAGTTAGGCCAGAGGGCTACAGGAGAGTAGTAGAAGGGAAATATATTAGCCCCAGATTAAATAGGTCCCTGTTCCCAGGGTAAACGAACAAAGGCTGATCCAGAACCAGCAGGAACCTGCTAGAATCAAACAGAGAAATCAGGCCAATTAAAACACTTGGGGCCAATTAGGAAGCTTCCATAGTCAAGGGAGCCAGATTAATCAGAATACCTGTGGGTCAATTCAGAAACAGTTGAGACTGGTTTAAAAACATAAAATCATAGACTCACAGGATTGGAAAAGACCTTAGGAGGTCATCGAGTCCAGCCCAAAGCAGGACCAAGCCCAACTAAATCATCCCAGCTAGGGCTTTGTCAAGCTGGGACATAAAAACTTCCAGGGATGAAGATTCTACCACCTCCCTAGGTAACCCATTCCAGTACTTCACCACCTTCCTAGTGAAATAGTTTTTCCTGCTATCTAACCTAGACCTCTCCCACTGCAACTCGACCCCATTGCACCTCATTCTGTCATCTGTCACTACTAAGAACAGCCTCTCTCCATCCTCTTTGGAACCCCCCTTTAGGTAGTTGAAAGCTGCTATCAAATCCCCCCTCATTCTTCTCTTCGGTAGACTAAATAAGCTCAAATCGGTCAACCTGTCCTCACACGTCAAGTGTTCCAGCCCCCTAATCATTTTGGTTGCCCTCCTCTGGACTTTCTCCAATGTATCCAAATCCTTTTTGTAATGGGGAGCATGGAATTGGACACAATACTCCACCAGTGCTGAATAAAAGGGAATAATCACTTCTCAAGATCTGCTGGCATGTCCCTTCTAATGCACCCAAATATGCTGTTAGCCTTCTTCGCTTCAAGGGCACATTGCTGATTTTATCCAACTTCTCATCTACTGTAATCCCCAAGTCTTTTTTCTGCAGAAAATGCTGCTTAGCCCCAGGTCCCCAGCCTGTAATAATGCTTGGGATTCTTCCATCCCAAGTGCAGGACTCTGCACTTATCCTTGTTGAACTTCATCAGATTTCTTTTAGCCCAATCCTTCAATTTCTTTAGGGCCCTATCCCTACCCCCCAACATATTTACCTCTCCCCCCTATCTTAGTGTCATCTGCAGACTTGCTGAGGGTGCAGTCCATCCCCTCATCCAAATTATTAATAAATATGTTGAACAGTACCAACCCTTCGGGCACTCCGCTAGATACTAACCTCCAACCAGACATCAAGACGTTCATCATTACCCATTGAACCCTACAATCTAGCCAGCTTTCTATCCACCTAACAGTCCATTTATCCAATCTATACTTCCTTAGTTTTCTGGAAAAAACACTGTGGGAGACCGTATCAAAAGCCTCGACCGATCCACGTCTAGACTGCCGCGCTGTGCCAGATCAGCTGATTGTCGGCACAGCATGGTGGCCATTTTTATTTTAATGAAGCGGGGATTATTTAAATCTCCGCTTCATTCACTATGTCAGGTAAACTAGTTTACATGGCTCCGTCGACGGAGCCATGTTGTCTAAACATACCCCAACTGTCTAGGTCCTGAAACTGCACCAGTTCTCTCAAGCCCCCTCTCGCCTGTAGGTGTTACATGCTCTCAGGGTTCCATCAGTGCTCTGGACTATCTGGGTTACTATTTCCCCCTCTGGGGACTGTAAGACAACATAAACAAGTACCAATGAGACTTCATAGAGTTTCTAAACACACAAACACACACACTTTAGTCATCAAGAAAGTTTAAGAAACATAGCTCTATGCAAAAATAACAAACTGATCACACAACATTTTCCTCAATTTCCTCATTGTTCTGACAACCATGTGGATAGATCTTCCAGAATCACAAGATCTTCCTCTCCTCTTGCCATCGTTGCATTTTGGCTCTAGGAGAAAAGAGACAGTAGATCTTTGTCATTTTATAATTTTCTACCTCTCTGTGTGACTCTCCTGGTCAACCTCAACCACCACCACCCACCCTCTTAAGTGTTCAAGGTACCTTATCAGATGACACATTGCTTGATTTCCACCCATCTCGTATACAGATTGAAAAACATCGTTTCTTGCAGCTTGGCCACCCTCCTTCGCATACTCATTATATTGCCAAGACATTCAGTGTTAATGACCCTGGATAATGCTGCCTTCTGTAAACACATCTGGGAATTCCAGTGCAAAAGGGAGGCAAAAGAGACAACAGAGAAAGCGTATTATGGCCTCATAACCAAAATAGTGCTCATGAAACAAAACAGAGTGTGTAGTCACTTGGGTACGTCTACACTGCAACAATATTTCGAAAGAACTAGAGCTATTCCACAATAACTTAGTCCACATCTACCCAGCAGGCAGTTATTTCAAAAGAGTGTCAAAATACTGTCAAGCTGGTGGACTTCTTACTCTCAGTCCTGTAACCCTCTTTGTATGAGGAGTAAGGGAAGTCGGAGGAGGAGTGCTCTATTTTGAAATAAGTGTTGTGTAGACGCCCCCTATTTCAAAATAAGCTATTTTCAAAATAAGATACGCAATTGACGTAGCTCAAAACAGACAGGTACTTAATTACAGATAGTTAATTACTACAAAGTAGGGTGACCAGATGTCCAGTATTTAAGGCCTCCTGTATGTGTCCCTAGGTTGTGGGGTTTTTTATGGTCAAATTGTCCCTTATTTTCTGTACTGATGGGTGCTACTGCTGGGCAGATCCTTGCTCATCAGCTGCCCACTGACCAGAGGTGGGGGAGGGGTACGTGTTTCGGGGGGTATCCAGTGGCTGATGATGAAGATGAGTGTGATCAAGCAAAGGTCAGCATATAGGGCTGGCCACTCCCTCTGCTGGTACATCAGTGCAGTCCCTGCTCTTGGTCAGCAAGCTCCCTCCATCCCCATCACCACTGGCTGCTTGCTGGTGAGTACAGGCAGGTGGAGGCTGATTACATGTCACCTCTGCTGCCCATCCATTGGTTCTTTACAGTCTCCCTCTCTCACTGGCTTCTCCCTGTTGTGTCCCTTAACCTTCCCCTGCTACCCCTCCATATCCCCTCCAGCAGCGTGTGCCCTGCTCCTGTCCCTGTGCAGAGAACCAGCCCCTAGTCACGTCATTCGGCTTACCAATAGCCTGGCTGGCAACATCCTTCCTTTCTCCACTGCCTCTGGCTGGGATGGCACCCAGTGAAAGCTTGAGACTCTCTGGCCTGTGGTACCAACCAGCAGGAGCTAAGCCCGGCATGTGTCACAGCCCTACATGTCACTGGCATGGGGAAGCTTCTCCACCCTTGGGCTAAGCTCTGGAGTGGTGAGGAGAAAAGCTATTTCCTTCCTGTTTGTGCCCTGACCCCGCAGGTCCTGCTTAGGACCATCTTCACATGCTGCCTCTATCCTAGGTCCTGCCACCAGGGAGTATAGGACTGCTCTGCCTCCTAGGCACCCTCTTCTGATGAGCCACATCTCTGGCTGGAGTTTGCTGAATCCCAGCAGTCAGGTTCCCTGGACCCTAGTGCTCAATCTCTTCCTGACTGTACAGTAGCCAGAGGATGGGGGAAGCCAGGTTATGTCAGTGGCCAGCAGCAACTTGGAGGTGTTAGCTGCTTTTCTACACTCCACGGGCAGGAAGGAGGTGAAAGGAAGGGGGTGCACCCCGGCTCACAGCACCAACCAGAACTGGCTGTGCTGTGGCAAAAGCCAGCAGGGAGCTATTTAAAGAGCTGTCAGGAACCTGGGTTGCAATAGAACAGTTCCTTTCACCCCTGGAAGGAACAAGCTGTTGCCGGCCACAAGGGAGTGGGGGGATGGGACGGAAGAGATGACTTTCCAAACCTTCTCCACCCCCATTGGAAGCAGCTTCCACATTCTGGTGTAAACCCCGACAGAAAAATGGGAGGGGGGCCTGTGACCCTGTGTCCCCCACCTGCTGCGATGAGAAGATGTGGTGCCAGGTGGGTCCATCCTGGGGGCCCAGCCAGGCATGGAGGGTAGAGAGCACTGGGCAGGAAGGGTTGGGTCAGGTCAGTCAGTAATCTCCATCCCTGTGTGAGAGAGGTGTGCAGGAATGTGTGTGTGTCACCTCTCCCCATGCCAACCTTAATGATAAAAAGGTAAATAAAAACACTCCAGCTATGCAGCATTTTTTTAACTGGGGCTCAGTCAACTTGATGTTAATTTGAACATTTGTACTGCATAGTTCTGACTGATTGCTATTGAACTCGCTTGAACTTTTTACCAGATGTCCCATATTCAGCATATGGTCACCCCGTCGCAAAAAGAAGCCCAGACTCCAAGCGACGGAAAACAGCCATTAGGGGCAAGTTCAAGAAGCAGGCTCGATGTCCTCGCACTATTTTCCTCAGTTGTCACTCAGGACACTCTCTTCCCTGTGCTGACTGGCAGCTCCCTCCCTTACAATAGCCTACATAACCTCCTCCCTTTACTGTCAGGTCTTCCCTTTCCGCACCTTTCCACTTCAATAATTCTTCCCGAAAAACTGCATGCAAAACTTTAAAGGGGCAGAGAGGAAGAGACTTAAAAATCACAGTACTAACATGCTGTTGCAAACCATTCCTGCATTCATTCTGCTTGGCCCATCTATCCCTTCCCCTCACCCATTTTCTGATCTGTATATTTAGACTGTACGCTCTTCAAAACAGAGGTGGTTATATACTGTGTGCAGCACCCAGCACGGCTGGATTAAGTTCTCTGTTGATTCCTAGGAACTACTGTCATCAGAGTAATTGAAACACTAAGCACACGTAGCCAAGTGCTGGTGCATACCTGAGGCTCTCTCTTTAGGGAGAATGCTATGTGGCCCACGTAGACTAACCAATAGCAGTCTTCTTAACAAGGGAAGGCTACCGGCAATGTCAAAGTATGGTGTTACTGCTTCCTGGACTATGCCCTCTGCCTCTGCCACAATACAGCATAGGCTGCAGTAGCTAGCATAGCAAGAGCTGGAAAGTCCATCTTGTTAAAATGTTAAGATTCATTTTCTAAACCAGAAAGTGAGACTGACCAAATACATTTCAAGGGACAGTTTTATAAGTCAGTAATGAACCTAGCTACACAGAGTCTCAAAAAACATAATTATGTTCATCCCTGCTTTAGGAAGCTTAAAACAGACTCAAGGACCTGAACAAAGAAAACTTCCAATTTCAGAATAAAAACCAATCACTAAGCAAGCTAAAAGAGACATTTCAAAATGTAACAGAGACTAATATAAAAATGTCACACCAACTGGGAAGGGAATTTGGGTGTCACTCACAAAAGTAAAATAGGTCTGTACTTCACTCTGTGAAATTGTTACACTGTTTTAAGAACCAGGAATAGTACCACAGAGCAAAATTCAGCTCTTCCCACTGGAAGGTGCATTAAGGGGAAAAAAGAATGGAGTAGAGCTGCATATCCCAGGGTGCCAATAGCCATTCTGCCAGCAAGCAACCCTCCTAATTCATACCACAGCATTAGCATGGGGTCAGAGGGTTTGATCAGGACCCAGGGTAGTGAACTGCAGTGACTTTGGAGTACTAGTGGGCCTGTTAACTACTCCTTGAGATGTGCTAGGAGCTCAGTGCCCTGCATGAGAATGGGTGCAGTGGCACCTCAGACACACTTCCATCAGCAAGATTTCTATGCAACAAAAAAACAGGACCTAGCCCACTGCAGATAGGATCTATCTTACTTCAAATGGTAGTGATTTATTTACTGTGTTCACTCATCTGGCACTCCTAATCATTTGTATATTGTAATAAGCGTATTTAAATGTATCTGTTAACACACATCGTGTTGCTTGAGTTTCCTCTGGATTACTCTTTTCCCTTAATCGCATTCAGTAAAACTTTTGCCAGCTCCAGGATTCCTTCCCCCTTTTAGTTGTAGGTGCTTTTCCAGCACCAATATTCTGAATCTCTTTGGTCACATTTTTTTTTCAACTCGTGGGGACATCCCTTCAATGGCTAAGAATGCCCTAGAGAGATTCTCTCTTTGTCTGTATCTGACCTGATCAGCTGCCTCTTGTCTGTCACCAAAAATCTAATTTTTTTCCCAAACCAACAGTCTGAAACCCCTTTTCGCCAATCAGATTTCAGAGTCCTCTTGTTATCAACATGACTTTTCTTCCTAAGGAAATTTCTGCTTGGAATTTGGCCAGCCCTTGACTGTTCTTTACATACATGCTGCTAATGACTGTGGCATCAGTTACCTTCTCCCATTAATCTTTTTTTTTTTTGGTGTGTAACTGCAGTTTTCAACACAATAAATCATGAAATACCATTTGGCTAAGTGAGACCAGGTTCTTTCTGGCACCTGTTCTTATCCTTTCTCTACCCTTCTGCATACTATGGTTATTAGAAATTGACTTTTCTAGCTACATAACAGAGGCTCAGCTCACATGATGGAGGGCTCAGTCCTAGGTTTGGGTCTTCACCTAAATAGTTCTCAGTTAATATAGAAGCTTTAGGGGGTAGCCGAGTTAGTCTATACAGGATAAATTACAAAAAAAAACAACAAATGATCTGGTAGCACTTTATAGACTAAGAAAACATACAGATGGTATCATGAGCTTTTGTGGGTACAGCCCACTTCTTCAGATGACCAGAGTTTGAAGAAGTGGGCTGTGCCCATGAAAGCTCATGATACCATCTATATGTTTTGTTAGTCTATAAAGTGCTACCAGACCATTTGTTGTTTTTTTGTAATTTATCCTATACAGACTAACTTGGCTACCCCCTGAAGCTTCTATATTAACTGAGAATCTCACAATAGCAAAACAATAGCAATGCCATCTTTGTTCCACACTTACCAGGCCAGCTTGGGGTGGAGAAGGATGGGGGATTTTGTTTTGTTTAAGGCTATCAATTAATCACAGTTAACTCACACAATTCACTCAAAAATTTAATCATGATTAATCACAATTTTAATCACAGTGTTAAACAATAGAATATCAGGTTGAAATGTATTAAACCTTTTGGTATGTTTTTCTGCCTTTTCAAATATACTGATTTCAGTTGAAACATGGAATACAAAGTATACAATACTTACTTAATATTAATTTTATTGCAAATATTTGCACTGTAAAATAATAAAATAAATGCTATTTTTCAATTCACCTAATAAAAATACTGTAGTGCAATCTCTTCATTGTGAAAGTGCAACTTACATATGTAGATTTTTTTGTAACAAAAATGCACTAAAAAAGCAAAACTTTAAAGCCCATTCAGTCTTACTTCTTGTTCAGGCAATAGCTAAGAGAAACAACTTTGTTTATATTTAGAGGAGATAATGCTGCCTGCTTCTTATTTACAATGCCACCT
Source organism: Pelochelys cantorii (assembly GCA_032595735.1). Classification (NCBI taxonomy): domain Eukaryota; kingdom Metazoa; phylum Chordata; order Testudines; family Trionychidae; genus Pelochelys; species Pelochelys cantorii. Next base: position 39,544,821 of record CM064337.1, read on the forward strand.
AAAAGTAAGAACAGGCATTTACAAGGCACTTTTGTAGCCATTATTGTAAAGTATGTGCCAGATACACTAAACATTCATATGCTCCTTCATACTTTGCCTACCATTCAGAATACATATTTCCATGCTGATGACACTCATTTGAAAATTAAATTTGTGACTAGATTCATTGGAAAAGAATTGTATGTCTCCTGCTCTGTTTCACCCTCATTCTGTCATATATTTCATGTATGATGATCAACCACATATTGTTCATTTTAAGAACACTTTCACTGCAGATTTGACAAAATGCAAAGAAGTTACCAATGTGACATTTCTAAAGATAGCTACAGCACTCCACCCAAGGTTTAGAACCTGAAGTGCCTTCCAAAATCTGAAAGAGATGAGGTATGCTTTCAGAAGTCTTAAAAGAGCAACACTCTAATGCAGAAATTACAGAATCTAAATCACCCCCCAAAAAGAAAATCAACCTTATGCTGACTCAGATGATGAAAATGAACATGCGTTCACACTGCTTTGAATCCTTATCACACATAACCCATCATCTGCATGGATTCATGTCCTCTGGAATGATAGTTGAAGCATGAAGGAACATATGAATCTTTAGTGCATCTGGTACATAAATACCTCGGGATGCCGATTACAAGAGTGGCATGAAAAAACCTGTTGTCACTGTAACGTTTTACATTCTTTTATTTTTGAATGAAGTTAATTCGTCACACATAATTCTACATTCGTAAATTCAACTTTTATGAAAAACATTGCACTACAATATTTGTATTAGGTAAATTGAATATTATTGCTTTGGGTTCTGAAAGTGCAAATATTTGTAATAAAAATAAATAAAGCGAGCACTGTACACTTTGTATTATCTTATAATTGAAATCAATATATTTGATAATGTAGAAAATATCCAAATATTTAAATGGTATTCTATTTTTAATAGTGTGAATAATCATGAATTTAACAGCCTGACATCCCTAAATTGATGTCTATATGGCACCTAGTACAACAGGATCTTGGTGATGGGGCACTATTAGTTTATTAACATCTAGTACATACTAGGGATGGGCAGAAGCTCTTTACATTTTAATTAAAGTTCTCTTTTTCCAGAAGTGTTCCCCATTTTATGACCAGCTCTAGCAACTTTCATTTGAGAAGGAGGGGCCTTTATCAATTTAAGCCACAAAGTTGCTTTTATTGAAATGCATCTGTTGTATGTAGATTAACTTGAGGATAATGTTGCTGTCCTCCCTGCCTCCCTGTGCAAAATTTGGTCATCCCTGAAAACGTCAGTACAGAAAAGACACAAATCTGCTGCTATTTTCTTTATTTTTACTTCACACAACATAAATTAAAGCCTTGGGATCACATTTACCAAGCTTTAAGAGGTTTACATTGGCTTCCTGTCATTCACAGAAAATATTATGAGAGTCTTATTCTGGTTTATGAAATCTTTCAAGAGCAAACTTCTAGAATGTAAGCCTAATTCAGTTCATGACTATGTATCTACCTATTCATCATGCTGTATGGATATTTATTTCTTTTGAACTCCTTACAGTTGCAAAGAGGAGGACTATTTTGTAGTCTATGTGCACTTCCTGCTCTACTCCAGAGGCCTTTTTTCAAAGGGTCTTAGGAGCGCTGAAGCTTGCTGCTTCTGTTACAAATATTTGCCATTGTGAATCTCCCATCAATTCATAAATGTGTCATAATAGTCAGAAAAAGCAGATTCACCCCTGCTCAGCAACAGCTGGACATGAGATTGTTTGCAAGCTTAACACATGCACACATCTCACCTCAGATTCCTGGGTCCACAGTGGGTAGCCGTCTCCCCCCTCTCTCACCAAAACTCCCCCTTAAAAAATCACATCCTACACTGTCAGATTCTTCTTGTTCCTTGTAGAGGTACAAGGAAATCCACCCAATTGCACAGGAGCCAGGGACTATGCAGGGTTGCCAGTTTTCCTGACTGGATGCCATTTGCGGCAATGGCACCCAGTCTGCCTGGTCAGGAAAGTTGGCAACCCCATTTGCAGTCTCCGCACATGAAGGGAAGTCAGAGACTGTTCTGCACAGTGCACTCACAAATATCAGTCTCTCTCAAAAAGAAGGGTAATAGAGAGGTAGCCGTGTTAGTCTGATCTTGCTAAAACAAAAGGAAAAACTATGTAGCACTTTAAAGACTAACAAGATGGTTTAATAGGTGATGAGCTTTCGTGGGCCAGACCCACTTCCTCAAAGAGAAGGATACACCTCTCCACCTCTTCACTGATCCAGGCATAACATTGTAGAGCCATTAGCACCATCCAAAGGAAGGTTGTACTTTTTACAGAGCTTCAATTTGTTGGCTACAGGCAAATGCTATTCTAATTAAATATGCCTGGCAGAGAGGAAAGCTTGGTCTTCTCAGAGAAGGCTGGATTTGTAGGGGAAAACATTAGAAACTAGAGAAGAGGGAAAAGACCATGCACTGGGTAGAATTTTCAGAAGATCCTACCTTTGTGGTTTTGAGCACAAGCTCCATTGATTTTCCCACCGAAAATATTACCTTTAAACTCTTTGTTCCTCAATTTACCCATCTATAAAACTGACTTTCACTGGGACTTCTGCTCCTAAATCTTAAATTGCTCATGCTTCCTCAAAGAAAATAGAGTGACAGTGGAAGGAAGAGCTAGTTAAAAAAGATTCAGGCATGAGGAATACTTTTCTTTCACTTAATCCCATACTTTTTGTATTTATAGTTATTTGGATGAAATAAATACTAAACATTTCTGTAAGAGAAATGCCACTAAAACGTTATATTCTGTTCTCTAGTTTTGTTTGTATATCAACATGGATTCATGAAGGGCAAGTCATGCCTGACCAATTTGATTAGCTTCTGTGATGAGGTAACTGGCTCTGTGATATGGGAAAGTCAGTGGATGTGATATATCTTGACTTTAGCAAAGCTTTTGATATGGTCTCCCACAATATTCTTGCCAGTAAGTTCAGGGAATATGGATTGGATAAATGGACTGTAAGATAGATAGAAAGCTGGCTAGAAGGTCGGGCTCAGCGGATAGTGATCAATGGCTCGATGTCAAGTTGGTGGTCAGTTTCTAGTGGAGTGCCCCAAGGATCGGTTCTAGGACCGGTTTTGTTCAACATCTTTATTAATGACTTGGATGAGGGGATGAATTGCACCCTCAGCAAGTTTGCGGATGATGCTAAGCTAGGGGGAGAGGTAGATACGCTGGAGGGCAGGGATAGGGTCCAGAGTGACCAAGACAAATTGGAGGATTGGGCCAAAAGAAATCTGATGAGGTTCAACAAGGACAAGTGTAGATTCCTGGACTTGGGATGGAAGAATCCCAAGCATTGTTCACAGGCTGGGGACCACCTGGCTAAGTAGCAGTTCCGCAGAAAAGGACCTAGGGATTACAGTGGATGAGAAGCTGAATATGAGTTAACAGTGTACCCTTGTAGCCAAAAAGGCTAATGGCATATTAGGTTGCATTAGGAGGAGCATTGCCAGCAGGTCTAGAGAAGTGATTATTCCCCATTATTCGTCTCTGGTGAGGCCACATCTGGAGTATTGTGTCCAGTTCTGGACCCCCCGCTATAGAAAGGATGTGGATGCATTGGAGAGGGACCAGCGGAGGGTGACCAAAATGATTAGGGGGCTGGAGCACATGACCTATGAGGAGAGAATGAGGAATTTGGGTTTGTTTAGTCTACAGAAGAGAAGAGTGAGGGGGGATTTGATAGCAGCCTTCAATTTCCTGCTTCCAAAGAGGCGGAAGAAAGGCTGTTCACAGTCGTGACAGATGGTAAAATAAGGAGCAATGGTCTCAAGTGACAGTCAGAGGGGTCTAGGTTGGATATTAGGAAAAACTATTTCACTAGGAGGGTGGTGAAGCACTGGAATGGGTTGCCTAGAGAGGTGGTGGAATCTCCCTCCCTAGAGGTTTTTAAGTCCCAGCTTGACAAAGCCCTGGCTTGGTTGATTTAGTTGGGATTGCTCCTGCCTTGAGCAGGGGGCTGGACTTGATGGCCTCCTGAGGTCTCTTCCAGCTCTATGACTCTATGATTCTATGATCTCTTATTCCTTTATTTTAATGCAGAATTATTAGGTGAAAACATGTATTTGTCTAAATATGTCATATGGTTAAAGGCATTTGCCTCAGAGATTATGGGTGTGTAGGTTTAGCTTTTTTCCAGGGGTACAGAAACAAGAAAAAAATGGTTCGACAAAGTGTGACATTAAATTTTCTACACAGAACATGTCACTTTTCAGTAGACAACTTCCTAGCCATGTTTCTAAAAAAGTAAGCATATCTACATATATCTGTTTCACCATCACATGTGTATATTACATGTATACTATTTACTAAAAGAAATACAGTGCTGATAGAAGTCATTTGTGGTTTGGTCACATTGGTTTGTACCAACTAATCTGGTACATGGAACAGAAACCTAGACATTTTAAATCTATAACAAAAGAAACCCCAAAACATATTTCCAAAGTATTTTTATTTTATTTTCACTATGCCAGGCCTGAACCCACCCCACTACCTTACCTTCAGAGTGTAGGCTGTCCTAGCCCTCTGGGGGGTTGGGGGCCACAGAACTTGAACTCACCAGCCTACCCTCCCCAGGAGCAGCACTTGAACCCACCACCCTACTTTCCCTGGATGAATAGCCTAGCCCTTACACCACACCTGAACCCACCCCTCCATGTTATAGCTGGCGCTTATATTTATTACAACCTTTACTCACGTAGTCCCATCAGTACTGAAGGAAATTCGCTTCTGTGTAGAGGGCCAAAATGAGGCCCACGCACTATGTAAATTCCACTTAAGTTCTGAAGAAACAAGGAGTAGACCTTGTACTGGGCCATTTACACAGGGGTGCATTTCACCCAGGCTATGTCTACACTACAGAGTTTCTCGGTATCTTGGAAAAACTCTGCTGCATCCAGGAAACGCGTCTGCTCTTCAGATTTTTTTTTTGGAACAGCAGACGTGCTTTTTCAGCATCCCTGTAAACTTCGTTTTACAAGGAAGAAGGGGTGTTCTGAAAAAGGGGGTTTTTTCTGACATTTGGCCCAGTGTAGATGGGCCAAATGTCAGAAAAGCCTCTTCCAAAAAAATAAGTGGAAAAAGCTACGCAAATTGCGGTTCACAATTTGCGTAGCTTTTTCCAGAAGAACAGAGTAGTGTAGATATAGCCCCAGGGTGCAATATTGACCATGGAAATTTGCTTAGTTACTCACTAGTGATTAATTTTAAAATGTTGCTGTAGAATATAACCCAGTCCAGACATTAGAGCTGTGCAAAATTTTCCATTTTTTATTGTATAAGATTTAAAAAAAAACAAAAAAACCAATACCCCCCTCACCTTACACTTTCATTAAATTTTGCAAAACTGAATTTTTAGTGTAATATTGCGATACAGGATCAGATAATTCATCTAATTCATCAAGTGTCATGCACATAACACTTCACAGTTACAAATGCACACCACCCCATTTTTTCTATCATTTCCAGGCTTACTAAAGGTTTCAGATGAAACCCATGACCCACCCCACCCTCTGCCCTGACCTTTGTGTTTTTGATGTTGGGGGGGGAGGGACAGGTGGGAAGATTTTGAGAATATTAAAAATTTCAGGAATTAAAACTCTACTGTGCGTGCAATGAAAGTCAAGTATGGAATAAAAAACAGGACTATGTAGCACTTTAAAGACTAACAAGATGGTTTATTAGGTGATGAGCTTTCATGGGCCAGACCCACTTCCTCAGATCAAATAGTGGAAGAAAATTGTCACAACCATATATACCAAAGGATACAATTAAAAAAAATGAACACATATGAAAAGGACAAATCAAATTTCAGAACAGAAGGGGAATGGGGGGGGAGGTAAATGTCTGTGAGCTAATGATATCAGAGGTGATAATCGAGGAAGCTATCTTTGTAATGGGTGAGATAATTAGAGTCTTTATTCATACCTAAGTGTAAAGTGTCGAATTTAAGCATGAATGACAGTTCAGAGGATTCTCTTTCAAGTGGTGTAGACACCACTCTCTACAGAAAACCCACTGACTCATACAGTTACCTACATGCTTCCAGCTCCCATCCAGAACACATCATACGATCCATCATCTATTGCCAAGCCCTTCGATACAACCGCATCTGCTCTAATCCCACTGACAGAGACCAGAAACTTCAGGATCTCTACCAAGCATTTATAAACCTCAACTACCCACCCAGAGAAATAAAAAAGCAAATTGAAAGAGCCAGACGAATACCTAGAAACCATCTACTTCAAGACAGACCCAAGAAAACCAACAATAGAACACCACTTTTTATCACCTACAACCCCCAACTCAAACCTGTCCAACACATTATCAATAAACTACACCCTATACTGGAACAGGATACTAAACTCCAAAAGGCTCTGGGAGACAGACCCATAGTCTCCTATAGACAACCACCTAACCTCAAGATGATTCTTACCAACAACCACAGGACGTACCACACTAATACCAACCCTGGTACCTTCCCTTGCAACAAACCCCGTTGCCAGCTTTGTCCACATATTCACTCTGCGGATACCATTATTGGACCTAAGCAAGTGAGTTATAAGATCAAGAACACATATTCCTGCGCATCCAGAAATATAATTTATGCTATCATGTGCCAAAAGTGTCCGTCTGCTGTGTACATTGGACAAACATCTCAGACACTTCGCCAAAGGATCAATGCCCACAAAACAGATATTAGACAGGATCACAAAGAAAAAACAGTTTCTTGCCATTTCAGCCAGAAAGGACATTGTCTCAACGACTTAATTACCTGCATCCTGCTTCAAAGGCCTTTTAAGACTACACTTGAAAGAGAATCCTCTGAACTGTCATTCATGCTTAAATTCGACACTTTAGACTTAGGTATGAATAAAGACTCTAATTATCTCACCCAATACAAAGATAGCTTCCCCAATTATCACCTCTAATATCATTAGCTCACAGACGTTTACTCCCCCTCCCATCCCCCTTCTGTTCTGAAATTTGATTTGTCCTTTTCATATGTGTTCATTTTTTTTAATTGTATCCTTTGGTATATATGGTTGTGACAATTTTCTTCCACTATTTGATCTGAGGAAGTGGGTCTGGCCCACGAAAGCTCATCACCTAATAAACCATCTTGTTAGTCTTTAAAATGCTACGTAGTCCTGTTTTTTGTTTCAGCTACACCAGACTAACACAGGTACATTTCTATCACTATTCTACAAGTATGGAATATGCCTCATTAACGCAGGTCCTAAAGCAAATGTAACATATTCCCTTGAATTATAACTCTCATGCTAGCTGTAAATGTATACCACAAGCTCCTTATCACATACTTTATATGCATCTAGTTGATGACTGTGGTATCAGTATATACATTTGGCCACAGAACATTTTAGAAGGAACCTCTTCGATTAGTCTCAACATGGTTTTTACTATTAAAATTTTAAGGGCTAAGATTCATCATTTTTATACTGAACTTGTGAAATCATTAACGTGAAATGGTATGAAACCAAATCAAGAAGTAATTCTGGCCAAGAAGCATAAATCCTAAATTAATCCCAGGCTATACTACTGTGATAGAGTAGCCAAGGGCTCCGTGCACTGCCCCACCCTAAGCACTCTACCAGCAGCTTCCATTGACTGGGACCTGCAGCCAATGGGAGCTGCAAGGGCAGTACCTGCGAGTAGGGGTTAGCACACAGAGCAGCCTGGCCATGCCTCCATCAAGGAGCTAGCCAGAGGAGAGGCATGCGTCTGCTTCTTGGAGCTGCTTGAGCATTAAACGCATCCCAGAGCCTGCACCTCTGAGCCTTCCTGTGTGCCCCAACCCCAATCTCCTTTCCACCCTCTGAACCCCTCAGTCCTAGCCCAGAGCCCCCTTTGGTACCATAAACCCTTCAATCCCCTTATCCAGCCGCACCTCAGAGCTTGCACCCATAGCCAGAGCCATCACATACACACCCTTCCAACACTTCAACTGCCTGCTCCAGCCCACAGCCCCTCCCATCCTCCAGACCCCTTGGTGCAAGCCCAAAGCCCCCTCCCAATCTTGAAATTCTCATTTCAGGCTCCACCGTTGAGCCCACTCCTCCAGCTAGACCCCTCATCTCCTCCTATATCCCAACCCAATTTTGTGAACATTCATGGACCTCCATACAATTTCCATACTTTGATGTGGCCCTCAGCCCAAAAATTTGCCCAACCCTGATCTAGAATATACTAGAATGGGCAGAAATGTAAGAATCTGAGAGGCTGGTAAAAAGAATTGGTGCTGAGAACCATTAAAATAATCTCAAACATCGTATTTTTAGTGTTGAGTATTCATGTAAATCTCTTACTTTCAAAAACAAATCATCTTGTACACCAATGTGTAATGAGGAACAGAGATATTCTGTTAAAGGTATTCTATCTGATCACAAGTTATCTATGGAGACTGTTACTTATGATGTTAAATCTCAGAGGGGTAGCCGTGTACATTTGTAACTTTAAAAACAAGTGGTCCTGTGACACCTTAGAGACTATCCAAAATATTTAGAATCATGTATGATTTAATGGACAAAACCCACTTCATCAGATGAATTGAAGTGGAAATAACAAAAACCAAGAGATGTATATAACAGCAGAAGAAGTGCCTATCAATTGTAGGATCTGTGTTAATGAGGCGAATTAAATGGACTGGATGTGTCCCAATGCCGATGTTAATGGCAGGAGAAATTGGCTTTGTAATGCACAAACCAGGTAATGTCTTTGTTTAAGCTGAGGGTACACTGTCAAACCTATAGATTAATTCCAGTTCTGGAGACTCTGTCTGTAATCAGTTAGTAAAAATCCTTTGTAGAAGAGTGGCTACTTTTAAATCCATGATTGAATGACTAGGCAGGTTAAAATGTTCCCCTACAGGTTTATGTGTGTTACCATTTCTGATGACTGATTTGAATCCATTTATCCTTTGTCATAGAGACTGTCCAGTTTGGCCAATATACATGGCAGAAGGGCATTGCTGGCACTTGATGGCATATATCCCATTAGAAGATGTGTAGTTGTATGAGCCCCTGATGTTGTGGCTTATGTAGTTAGGTCCTGTGATGGTGTCACCTGTATAGATATATAGACAGAGTTGGCAACGGTGTTTGTTGCAGGGGTAGGTTCCTGGGTAAATATGTCTGGGATGTGAGGTTTTTGCCGCTGGAAAGAATTTGCTTCAGATTAGGGGACTGTCTCTTGGTGAGGACTGGCCTGTCTACCAAAGTCTGTGAGAGTGAGGGATCATTTTTCAGGATAGGTTGTAGATTGCCACTGATGCACTGGAGGGGTTTAAGCCGGGGGCTGAAGAGGATGACCAGTGGTGTTCTGTTATTTTCCTTGTTGGGCCTGTCTTGAAGAAGTTGACTTCTGGATATTTGTCTGGCCCTGCCAATCTGTTTTCTCACTTCCCCAGGTGGGTATTAAGTTTGAAGAATGCTTGATAAAGATCTTGTAGCTGTTTGGCTCTGTCTGTGGGATTGGAACAAATCCGGTTGTATTAGGGCTTATCTATAGACAATTACTTACGATGGTTAAGAATCAATTTGTCCACTGGATGTGATACTCTTCTGGAGAAAGAAACCAATTTTTCTAGCCTTTTTGTATGAAACTTTCATTTCATAAAAGGGAAAATTCCCTATCACAGTGACCTGTTTGATGACCTTTTAGAATCTGTCCTTGAAATTTCTATATGCACTACAATATTTCAAGGACATGATTTCCTTTGTAGATTTCAGGCAGGATCTTCCATTTCTGTATGCTTTCAAATAACTTGCTGATCTCATTGGGAGCTCGGGATGTGCAAGAATTGCTGCATGGAGATTTCTAAAACATTACCCCAATAATGCTGCAGATGGGGACAGGGATGGTCCACCTTGTGAACTGTAGCCTTTTCAGGGATGATAACATTACAAGTGTTGGCTATATGAAATATGAACTCCTACCTTGCAAAGAGATGCAAGCGGATACAAGGGTCTCCTGCATAAATCTCCTTGCATGATAAGGAATAGTTTAAGTCAATAGGGCTCTTGGAGGATCTACAATGCAGTTCTCTTTGTAGGATGGGGGGCTTGGTTTATAACAGTATTATTTATTATTTATATTTAAGTTTGAAAACTATGCTGATTTTCAAAATATTAAATAAAATCGCAGAATCATAGAATATTAAGCCTGGAACGAACCTTGAAAGGCAAGACAAGACTAAGTATTATCTGAACTACCCCTGGCAGATGTTTGTCTAATCTGCTTTTAAAAATCTCCAATGGTGGATTTTCCACAACTTCCATGGGCAATTTATTACAGCACTTCTAAACTGATAGGGTATGTCTACACTACAAAGTTAATTCGAACTAACAGCTGTTAGTTTGAATTAACTTTCATAGCGGCTACACATGCAAACCGCTAGTTCGAACTTAATTCGAACTAGTGGAGCGCTTAATTCGAACTAGGTAAACCTCATTCTACAAGGACTAACGCCTAGTTCGAATTAAGTAGTTCGAATTAAGGGCTGTGTAGCCACTTAATTCGAACTAGTTGGAGGCCAGCTCTTCCCAGCTTGCCCTGGTGGCCACTCTGGGCCAAGCCAGGGAAACTCGTCTGCCCCCCTCCCGGCCCCAGAGCCCTTAAAGGGGCACTGTCTGGCGACAGTGCCCATGCCAGGTGCAAGCCTGCCAGCACCCAGCCAGCAGACCCTGCACCTGGCACGGCATGAGCCAGCCACCCGCTGCCACCCTGCCCTCCGCCTCTTCCCAGGACCAGGCTGGCGGCTCCCAGGAGCCTGCCCGGGGCCGCAAGAGGCGGGCGCCCGCCAGGTCTAGTGTGGAGATCGTGGACCTCATCGAGGTTTGGGAGGAGACCTCCAACGTCCACAACCTCCACACTAGGCACAGGAATGAGGCCGTCTAGGGCAGGATAGCTGCCAGCCTGGCCACCAAAGGCCACATGCGAACCCAGGAGCAGGTTTGCATGAAAATCAAGTTGGTCCAGTGAGACCTCCGACCCTGAGCCCTGAGCTTAGAACATAAGAACATAAGAACGGCCGTACTGGGTCAGACCAAAGGTCCATCTAGCCCAGTAGCCTGTCTGCCAACAGCAGCCAACACCAGGTACCCTGGAGGGGATGGACCGAAGACAATGACCAAGCCATTTGTCTCGTGCCATCCATCTCCAGCCTTCCACAAACAGAGGCCAGGGACACCATTCCTACCCCCTGGCTAATAGCACTCCATGGACCCAACCTCCATGACTTTATCTAACTTCTCTTTAAACTCTGTTATAATTCTAGCCTTCACAGCCTCCTGTGGCAAGGAGTTCCACAGGTTGACTATTTGCTTTGTGAAGAAGAACTTTCTTTTATTAGTTTGAAGCCTGCTACCCATTCATTTCATTTGGTGTCCTCTAGTCCTTCTATTATGGGAACTAATGAAGAACTTTTCTTTATTCACCCTCTCCACACCACTCATGATTTATAGACCTCTATCATATCCCCCCTCAGTCTCCTCTTTTCTAAGCTGAAAAGTCCCAGTCTCTTTAGCCTCTCTTCATCTGGGACCTGTTCCAAACCCCTAATCATTGTAGTTGCCCTTTTCTGAACCCTTTCCAAGGCCAAAATATCTTTTTTGAGGTGAGGAGACCACATCTCTACACAATACTGAAGATATGGCGTACCATAGTTTTATACTTCCCCTCCTCCTCCTTCCCCTGGCTTCCCCCTTCCAGCTCCCTCCTCCCAGGTTTCCACCTCCCCTCTCCCACCCTCTCTCTTTCCCTCTCCCACCTCCTTTTCCCAGTCTCCCCAGAGGTTAATCCCCACCCCTCAGTTTTGTTAAATAAAGAGAGTTTCTATTTTTGAACACGTGTCCTTTATTTTTTACCTCAGGAAGGGGGGCTAGGGCGGGGTAAGTGGAAGGAGGTGAAGGAGGAATGGGGCACGAGCCCCTGATGGGGAGGACTGGGGTGGCTCTGCGGGCTCCTCAGGGTGGAAGCTCTCCTGCAGGGCCTCCTGGACCCTGACAGCCCCCCCGATTGACACCCCCGGATGGCAGCCTGCGGCAAGTGCAGCCAGGCTGATGGCCGAGTGCTCTGATGTGCTGAGTGTGGGCACTCAGGGCACTCCAAGACAGGACTGCTTTGCTGTCCCTCATCGAGGTAGACAAGCAAGCGGGGAACCTTGAGAACTGTCTGTCCGGGGTGGGGGTCGGGTCCCTTTAAGCACGGCCCTCAGCTAGCCTGAGGCAGCAGCTCCACACACACCTAACCTGATGCCCTGCTGGCACTGGTTCTGGCCAGCCTTAACTTTGGTTCAGGGTCCACTCAATGTGGACATGCTAGTTTGAATTAGCAAAACGCTAATTCGAATTAGTTTTTAGGTCTAGATGCACTAGTTCGAATTAGCTTAGTTCGAATTAACTAATTCGAATGAAGTTAGTTCAAATTAGTGCTGTAGTGTACACATACCCACCGGAAGTTTTTCCTCACATTCAACCTAAATTGCACTTGCTGCAATTTAAACCCACTCCTTTTTGTTCTACCCTCAGAGGTTAACAAGAACATTATTTTCTCCCACCTCTTTGCAATGACCTTTTATGTACTTGAAAACTGTTAACATGTCCTCTCTTCTCTTCGCTTCTTCAGACTAAACAAACAATTTTTCCTCGTGTTTTCTAGCTCTTTATTCATATTTGTTTCTCTTTTCTGGACTTTCTCCAATTTATCCACATCTTTCTTGAAATGTGGAGACCAGAACCTGACACAAATTCCAGCTGAGGCCTAATCAGTATGGAGTAGAGTGGTAGAATTACTTCTCTTGTCTTATTTACAACACTCATGTTAATACATCCCAGAATAATGTTTGCTTTTTCTGTTTGTAACAACATTACACTGTTCACTCCTGCATAGTTTGTGATCCGCTATGTCCCCAAGATCCCTTTCCACAGTACTCCTCCCTAGGCAGCTATTTCCCATTTTATATGTGTACAACTGATTTTTCCTTCCTAAGTGGAGTGCTTTGCAGTGGTCCTCCTTACTAAATTTCATAATATTTATATCAAACCACCCTTTCTCCTGTTTGTCCAGATCATTTTGAATGTTAATCCTATCCTTCAAAGCTCGTGCAGCCCTTCCCAGCTTTGTATCGTCCACAAACTTTGTAAGCAAAACTCTCTATGCCATTATCTAAATCAGACCCTGGATCCCTGTGGCACCTCATCTTGATATGCCCTTCCAGCTTGACTGTGAACCAGTGATAACTATTCTCTGGGAATGATTTTCCAACCTGTTATGGACCAACCTTATAATAGCTCCGGCAAGATGCTATTTCCCTAGATTGTTAATGAGATGGTCATGTGAGACAGTATCAAAAGTCTTCCTAAATTCAAGATATATCACACCTACCACTTCTCTTCCCACCCACCAGGCTTATTAATCCATCAAATAACTCTGTTCACTGTGAAATGAGTGAAAATGAAGCGCAATTATCTCTTTTGCTCACATTTGCCTTTTTAGGAGATGATCCAAGAAACTGAAAAACAATTATAGAAAAAACATTAGTGTTTCAGCCTTTTCTGTTCATAGGTTCCAGATGGAACATTGCTGGCAGATGGTTCATTCTTTTCATTTTTTAAAAATTTTGCCACCCTTTTTTTTTTGCTCTCCTGTAACTTTTCAAAATTTTCCTGAGGGGGGAAACTACTTGAGTGACAAAAGGAAAAATTAAATACTGTGGGGGGAAAAGGGAGAAAAAGGGGGAAACATTTGTAATTTCAAATTTGTTTTTGATGTTTGAAACTCAATTAACATTTATTTCATTCCGAAATTTGCCATCAATAAACAACATCTAGTCAGAAACGTCATTTTTTAATAACTCCCATTTTTGGTAGGGAAATTTTTCAGTTGTAAAACTCCAACCAGCTTTAATTTTCACTGTGGACTTCTTTTTCCAACTTGTGCTGAAACATCTTTGAATTTATGCATATTTAGATGAGGCTTTCATTCCTCTTCAAAAACTTAAAAAACAATAAATTGTCTGGTAGCACTTTAAAGACTAACAAAACATGTAGATGGTATCATGAACTTTCATGGGCACAGCCCACTTCTTCAGGTGACCAGAGTGTTGGAAGTCCAGAACCAAGAATAAACAAAGCAAGTGGGGGGGGGGGTGCGATGGAAGGAAAACAGTTCGAGTGGGGGGGAGAGGACATTGGGTAGATAAGTTTCAAAGGGATAGTCGAGCCAGTCTGTAATGGGAAAAACTTAAAAAACAACAAATAGTCTTTAAAGTTTCCCTTTGAAACTTATCTACCCAATGTCCTCTTCTCCCCTCCTCCAATTTTTTCCTCCTCCGCCCCCCCCCTTCCTTTATTTATTCTTCGTTCTGCAATTCCAAAACTCCGGTCATCTGAAGAAGTGGGCTGTGTCCACGAAAGTTCATGATACCGTCTACATGTTTTGTTAGTCTTTAAAGTGCTACCAGACTACTTGGGGTTTTTTTAAGTTTTTCCTGATACAGACTAACTTGGCTACCCCTCTGAAAATTTATTCCCCTTCAAAATAGTCACAGACTATGATGCTCAAATTACAAGACTCGACATTTTCCTATAGGAGTTAAAAACATATATTATTCTTACCTGTCATTCTGAAAAAGAGAGCCCCATGTGATATATTTCAGACTCAATGGCTATAGCTGTATTGTGCATTTGGCCAGCTTATGAAACTGAACAATACACCCAGTAATTTACAAAAGCCACATGGTCAGCTTTTTGTAAGAAGTTACTTATTAGATAACCTTTTAGAAATGATTCCATTGCTTTAAAATGTCTCCCTTTGACTGAACAAAGCTTCCACATTATCATAAAATTGTAATATTTGTCCACTTCAAAGAAGATATAGGGGAGACTGAGGAGGAAAAATGAATAGAATTTTAACTTTTAATAATAACTAACAATTACATGAACCCCTTACCCTCCCGAATTGCTTTGCAAAGTTAACTAGTGACAAAGCAAGCCATACATAAGGACCATTTTGTTCAACCAGTGAAATATGGCAGCTTTTTAACAATGTGCAGGAAAAAATGCAACTCTAAAGAGAAAGAAATGAATAATGCTATAACCATTTTCTAGTCCAGTAGTGATTGTGGGTTTACCAGGGTTACTCAGAGTATTAGGGAGTGGAGCTATTATCCACCACTCCTTACTTCCTGTTTGTCAGTGGGAGTTCCCGCCTACACACTCTGAAAGTGTGACGAAGGGTAGACATGCCTATAGTAAGCATATGCACAAGAAGTCTTTCAAATTAGAGAATTAATATCACAGATTCAGCTTAAGAATTTCTCCTGCCTGATAGAATCCATTGCATTAAGGACAAGACTCATGTATTAACTTTAGACTGGCAGATTACAAATGGCATGAAGCGTAGAGTGGGTGAGGAATTTTTTGATAGATCATTTTTAAATTGAAAAATGCCAGTCTGTAGAAACTGACTCTGTTCTTAAAACAGGGCCAGGTGTGAAACATTTCCCGACTCAAATGTGGAGGAAAAAAGTTACAAAATTGTGTGCACTTTTCTTTTGATCATTTTTCATTTTTAATTAAAAATCCTGTTTTCCAATTCAAAAACTTTTTTTCTTTTTATATTTAAGCTAAGTACATTTTTTAGGAGTTGAAGACAAAAAGACTGATATCTAAATGAAAAGTTTTGACCTATCCAAAATAGGGTGGGGATTATGGTTTTCTGTTCACAAATAATGTCACAATCTTGATTTTCATCCCCAACTCAAGAATGAAAATATTTTGAACTAAAAATAATTTTAGAATATGAGAATTTTGTCTTTTCCAGTCCTAGAGAAGCACCTACTGAACGATTAGCAGTAACTTCAGATAAGTCTGTTTTAGTACTCCAGTTTAATGGGGGGGAAAGAATGCCATGTAATTTACCAACAGACCCTTACAGCACATTTGGAAGGGGATAAAGCGCACAATTTCATTTCAGATAATTCAGCACTCAGAATGAATGGGCAGGTGGTCAATCCATGCTTTTTTTTCATTTTCTAGTGCTCAGTTAAACAGAAGAATAAATATCACTTCACTTTTCATGGGCAATGCTGTATTCCACTTAAATTTCTGTAATTAAACTTCTTTAGAAATATCCAGATGACTAAACATTTGTTACAAAGCTCAAAAGCTGCCACAGCATGTATTGTCATAAAATAACTAAGGGGATGGATTGAGCAATAGCTTTTGGTAGCAGCTGGGTTTGCATTAAAATGGAGAAAAAGCATTAAGAGTCAATGGGAAATACAGATATAGAAGATAAAACAATACTTTGTTAGCTACACATAATTATAATTTTGGTTGCCTGTAGAAACAGCTCTCAACATATTAAGCAATCGTCCTCATTTTAATTGAATTTTGTATTGCACGCCTCCTTTAATCTTTATCGGATAATTAACTGATTGCTTGTACTGTGGCACCCAAAGAAATGTCTGGGTTTTAAATTAAAATGTTGCAAAGTTCATGTGAGCCTCCAGTGGACAAAAAAACAAGCAAGAAAGGAGGGGGGGGAAGCAGTTTAGTGGGGAGTCAGTATGAGAGAAACTAAAATTAATTGTGCTATGTGGATATGTAATACTCAAAATAATTTTATTTTACTTTATTTAATTAAATTTCACTGGAGTCAGTGTGCCTTTTATCTTTGATCCATAATGGAGCCTGCATATGGTCTCAGCTGTACGTGAAGTATGGGGTTTGCAAGGGTTTATGGAAAACAAATGAATATTTTAATTAAATTTAAACTAAAAGTTTTAGGGCCTTACATTTCCTGTGCTGAGTGGTACCTGCAGTGAGGATAGGCAGGTATACTGAACATTCTAGAGCCCACACCCTCCTGTAATATATAGCCACTCTCTTCCTACATTCTCTATAGGGCTCATCTGCTATAGGGAAAATGGGAAAACATTGGGAAACGAGCAATCTAAGTCACATGCCTCTCCTAGGCAGCCCAAACACACAGAAAATAAGAGGGATTAATGCTGCTTGGAACAATATTAAATTCTCTTCTGTGATTGGGACCTGATTCAAAGCCCAATGAAGTCATTAGAAAGACTCCCTTTGACCTCAATGGGGTTTGGAGCAGGCCCTCTGAGAGATCTATTGCCACTCACTGTTCCCTTCCGTGAATCCCTGCTCCTCCCTCTCACTCCTTACCTTTCCTGCTGGCAAGCATCACCTTCACCAGTACAGCTTCTTGACCTAAAAGGAGCCAGCATGGTTTCAGCCCCCAGCAGGTGAGGGTACAGGATGGGCATGCTGCATGTGTGGGCTGCTCTAACTCTTACAGAGCTGAACCCCACACATTAGGTCATTAAACCGTTCTCTTGCATTTGGTTTGGATATATCCCTCTATTGTAACAGGAGCAGCCAAGTCACACCTGAATGTTGCTAAGACCCTGTGTGCCAGTGCACAACACTGCTCACTGAAGTTCATCCTAGCTGCCCGCTGCTTTCTCCCCCATCTTATTATTGTGCAGGTTTGGGGGAGCTTTAAAACAGAGGGCAGGGAGCAAACTGTCCCTTTGAATTCCCCTCTGCGTGACCCTGCCTCCTGCACACAACTAACCTCACCTCCACCGCCACAAAAATAAAGTTAAAAAAAGTCCCTTGACTAGATGCTTCCCCTTAATTCCACTGTGCTTGGTAGAAATATGCATGTGAGCAAAGATTATGAGACAAAGCTCTCAGTTTGTTATCTCTCAGTCTCCATTTGGTGCTACAGTTTCTTATAGGCACTTTAGGAAATTTCTACAATTTCATGTTGTATCTACTCTATTAAAATAAGCATTGTGGCAGCCTCATGGTTAAAGTAAACCTAACTCAATTGCTATTAACAGTTTCCTAAACCATAGAAACAAGGTCCTGATTTCTAAAAATAATTTGTCAAGGTATCACCTCCAGAGATGTTTCACGACTCTTTAAGCCAGTGATTTGTTAGTAATGGATAACCCAAGGAAAACTTTCTGTTCCCTGCTTCTAAATCTTCAATAACTTCCCGCTCAAGAAACATACTTTACTCTCCTTTCAGTTATCTGTGGTCTGAGTTATCACTCACTGCACCCTATTTTACCTTAGTCTGCATCTTCAGGATTGCTGGAAGGCTTCCTACTTTTGGCATGGTCATAAATAATCACTGTGTGAAATGTACAAAGATGTGGAAAGGCTACACACTTCTATGTCTGACCAGAGGAGCTGTAATGTATGAGGCCATTAGCACCCTGAAAGCTTGGAGGGAACCCCCACTGATGAAAAAGTATGGAGGGCAGCTCCCTTTTTTGTTTTGTGCAGATGCAGTTGTGTGAGGTCATACTCTTACCCCAGCTCCACATACAGAATACAGCTCAGTCCCTTCAGTGCCATCATTCTTCCCCACCGTCAAAGCCTCTCTGTCCAGACCATGAACAATGAGGAGAGAGGATTTAGGAGGCAGGTGGGGGGGAGGGTGGAAAAGTGGGTGGGTAGGGACTTGGAAGGTGCCATCACCCCCTTTCTAAACCTGTATAGCATTCCTATAGAGAATGGCACAGTCCAGGGGCAATATTCCCTCTAATTTTTTCCATTCACGTGCAGAATAAATGTTATGTTATGTGCACTGTAGCATATACACATGTGCACCATGAGTAGAAACACATGCCGCTGGTTGTGGGCAGCTGTTCGTGCTCTGCTAATCAACTGGGTGGCATCTGAATCTCTTCTGGGTGGCCACCCAAGTGCCCCCAAGGAACAGAGAAAATTGCCTGTCTGTTCAGTTGAACTCCATGGTCAGTTAAAATCAAGAGGGAAGACCTGGTAGCACAGGTCCACCCTGGAGCCATACTGCTAGACAATGGCAAGGGCTGGTGCATTGCACCATCTCTCTGAAGGAATGGCTAACCCCTTGTAACTCTAAGGATCCACCAAGTGCAGTGCTTTCCTCAAAGGGACAAACCCCATATAGGATCTATATGAAGGGTACTTGCTCAGATCTTATCTCTCAAAGAATCCTTCTACAGGTGTTAGTGAAAGAGGGGTGAGTTCAGCTATCAACACAGATTATTGATGTCTCTGCTTTAGCATTCTAGACCCTTCACAGAGATATTTAAATCATGAATCCTAGGAAGGTTCAAACAACTTTGACAGTTTGGGCACGTCTACACAACAAGGCTTAAACCAAAATAAGCTATGCAACTTGAGCTACATCAATTGCATAGCTTAAGTCAAAATAGTTTATTGCTGCTTTTGGCACTGTCAACACAGCAGGAAGTCCGAGAAAGAGCACTCTTCCCAACTTCCCTTCTTCCTTGTACAATGAGGATTACGGGAGTCGGAGTAAGAAGTTCTCCAGGTCCACGTTATGCCAAAATAACTGCTTGCTGTGTTGATGAGGACTATGTTATTTTGGAATATGTGTAGGCATAGCCTTACTGAATGGCTGTAGCATCAGCACCTTCAAGATGAAACACAAATTAGAAAGAATAAACAGTTTTTAATTATGCTGTAGGCATTCTTCTACTATTACATCCCTTCAGTCCAATCCCAAGAGAAGAACACACTGCATATCCTATAGGCAAATTAGCAGCTGTAAATGTTTGGTACGCAGGCATGTACATTTCTTTGCTACTGGCTAGCAGGCAGAAGTTTATGTTTCACTCACAGCTTTTTTTTTTTTCTGGAAGAGGGGAGCAAGTGATCGTAATCTCTCCCTCTAGCGGGCTCAGTGCTTGCTGGTATGGCCAACAACTCTAACAGACACTTAGCAGCTAGTAGATTTAATGTCTCCATTTAAAAAAATGCAACATAGTATATGATTCCTTTTAATCCCAAAGGATCTCAATATACTTCACAGATCTGAGTCTGATCCAGTTTCCAATGAAGTAACATTGTTACTGACTTCAGTGGACAAAGTATTGCTCTGTACTGTGGTCAGGACACTCTTTGAATACATTTTTCTGCAGCTTGATTGGAGCACCTCAATGCTACCACGACACGAACAAACAAAGCAAAACACAAGCAATGCACTCTATTCACTACTGTGTGGCAGAAACCACTGAATAAGATCTATCAACTGTTTTACAATGTACCCTCACACTACACAACAGGAAGGGGAAAATACTGTATCCATTTGAAACTGTTAGGGGAGTTAGAAAGGAAGAATCTAATTATCTAAATGGAATTTGGTTTTAGAAATTATAGGCCACACCCTGCTCTTTCAAAAGGAACCATGTGAACATATAAAAGACTATGAGATTTTTAACTCATGTGATATCGCCATCAGCAGGATATTGTCTCATGCAAAAGAGATAGTGTCAGTGGTCATGCAATAATACAGCAGGCAATGGAGTGTACGCATTGCTTCTAAGTAAATTAGGGAGGTCTCCTGATCCAAGTAACAGAGCCCATCTTAGCTTGTCAGATCTAATGGAATTGCAGCACAAAGGGGGTTACAGCTGAAGTTAACAATCTCTATGAGCCTAGTTATTCGCTACCAATCCTGTTTATATCCCAAACATCTGGAGATTTATTCACTTAGAGTATGGCACAGCTTCCATCTGCAAGAGTCACACTGGTGCCAGCTCAGTCTATTCATTTGTTTACTTACAGCCATTTTTCTATTCTTCTTCCAGCTGCTTATGCGTTCTCATGCTTTGCCAGAATATTCTGAGACACAGTAAATCCCACCTTAGTCATCACTTGTCACCGCCTTAAAGGCTAAGGAAACCACATGTAGGAGGGGGGTGCCTTTTAAAAAATCAAGTGTTTGCCACAGCCCAATGCTTGTGGCATCTGAGTTTTTCCTGTTCTGAGTATAGGAAGAGATGTTCTCAGATCCTGAGCTGCTTTGTCCTGAGTTGCTATGCCCTTCAAGCCACTTAAATACAATAACTCCAGTGCAAGAGGATCTGCTAGCAGCACACAGCCAGACACAGAGTTAGACAAATGGGAGTGAGTTCAAGACTGGTGAACCCTAGTGGTGTCTGACTATGAGGTTGGCCCAGTGGGGTTGCTGACAATCAGCATTACTCTTCTGACTTCATTGACTGGAGTAGAGAACAATGAGCTCAGGACTGAGTGAGTGGAAATCCTCCCTTTGCGACCTCTTCTCTCCTCCTTCCTGAGCTGCACTGTATGATCTTTAGCTTTAACAACACTCTGACCCTGTAGGTACCTATAGTGGGGAAAGAAGAGTTTTTAATGACAACCATTTTAGTCAATATTTTTTATGTATATAGAGTATCAAAATGCTCTATCAGCATCAAACTACTTGCTTACAACAAAAGGCAGGAAGTGTCACTTCCATTTCAGAGGGTGCGTCTACACTGCATCCTAACTCAGAATAAGATACGCAATTTGTCTACACAGCAACACATTTCAAAATAAAGCACTATTCTGAAATGTCTCTTACTCCTCAGAGAATGAGGTTTACAGGGATGTCGGAATAGCAAACCCAAAATAACAGGCATGCAGTGAAGATGACAGATAGCTATTTCGGGATACTTCAATATCCCGAAATAGCATTGCAGTGTATACGAACCCTCTAGAGAGTTGAACAACATTGTCTGCCTATATATGTATAGATACACACACACCTATTTAGATATTTAGATATTTTTAAACCACTTTCAAAGTTACCTATAGTATTTCTTTTACATAGGCATGAACTTATCAACAATCTGAAGGACCAAATTGACTTGGGGCAAAACCAGGTAAGATTATTGAATTCACAAGCAGTGAATCTGGCCTTTGCTGACTAAATAACATAATTAAAATAGGGGTGGTTTACTTTAGAATATTTCAAGTTAGCTTTTTTTTTTTACTGGAGCAACCCCTTCCTATGTTCTCCTCTTAATTTGCACAGGTAATTGCTGACTAATTAGTGCTCATTAGGAACACTGAAAAACATGAGATTAAACAAGTCTTAGAAAGCCCAACAGCAAAGCGTTTCTATTTTTGAACTCATTTGCTTCGACTAACTAGATTCAAAGTTACAGGTAAAAAAATACATCTAAAAATTTAAAAATAGAAAAGCCCAAACCACTCGGTATGCATTGGATTGTATCAGACATACAAACAAACATATGGTACAGAACAGTGCTATTACTGCAGATCTTACCTGTATATAAATATATAGTTTAGGTTTTTATATATAACAAAATGGCATTTTTAGCATTCCAAATTAAAGAAAATTATTACTTTGTCAGCAAAGAATCTAACAAATGCGATCACTAGCACCCAACACCTCTCTTCTGCTTTGTGTTAATTAGCTTCCTCTGTAGATCAGCTGCCAAGGAACAAAACACTGCTATATAAATAAGAATCTTGGAAAAAGTTGGGTAGTGCTGTCAGTTCAATAATTTAAAACAAGAGATTGAAAGGCAGTGGATGAGATGTGAACAACGAGAATACTTAACTAATGGCTAAATTCTGTGATCCCTGCACAATTGTTCCTTGGATTCAAGTCCCACTGACTGCAATGGGGCTTTGCAGAATTAGGACTTCTGGATTTATAGATATAGTGAAGCTCAGACCCAATGGACTGTGTTAATCTCTATATAGTTCTGTCTTTCTAATGCTTACTCAGTGAGTTATGACCAGAATTAAATTTTTCATACAGGTATAAAGCTATTTGGTACCAGGAAGACATCATGACAAAGCAATATGGTTTAACCCCAGTTACATCAGTATAAATCGGGTAGAGTAACTATATTGAAGAAACTAAGATTAGAATCACACTCCATACTCTGACTGTTGGGTTGTGTTGGCTATTACAATGGAATGGATGTTGCCAAAGACATGATCTAACATTCTTGAGGACATGAGAACAATTAACAGCTATCTCTAAAAAATTTCTGTAGATCAAGCAGAACATGGCAATTTATGAAGTCAACTCTCCAACTCTGCAGTGTTTTCTAGCATTTGCATTTATCCATCATTAAACTGCATTTTTTAAAAATCTAGTTAAGAGTTAATGAGAAGAAAACTGTGCTGGACAGATGGCTTTATTAGTGAAGATTTCTCAGGAGAAACTTTGTGAATTCTTAAATTGACATTTTTTACCAATCGCTTTACACTTGTTAAAGAAAGTTTAAATATAGTAAGATTTTCTGTATAGATATTCCAGACTATGTAGTGATAAAGCATATCTATAGAAGAGGCTCTAGCATTAGCTATGTGGAGACAGCTGGGTCATAGCAATATCCAAATAGGATTTATGAAACATATGCAGTGCCATGAACTGAATGTCTTTGATAACTTAAGTGTCTGGCAAGATGATCAGTTACATTTTCTACCAGATCATTAGTGTCTGGAATCAACTGAAAGCCAGTTCACTCCAACAGTCCTCAGTTACCAGCTGGAGAGAGAAGCTGCAGAACTTGGTTTCAGTTTGACACGTGTAATCAAGGTTTGAACAAAGACCTGACCTGGATGGGCTGCTACATTCCACACCATAATGACATAAAAATCTAAGCACCGGGTACTTATAGCCTACTCTATTAGCCTCATTTAGCACAGACACTCTAATTGACAATATTTTTTCCCATTTTTTTCCTTCTCTTTCCCTCCACATCCCCTCTCTTTCTCTGCTATTTATTTGTACCCCGGACCCCTTACTCTATTCATCTGAAAAAATGAGTTGTGCCTACAAAAGCTCTTATTACCATCTACATTTTTTGTTAGTCTCTAAGGTGTTGCAGAACTATTCGTTGTTTTTTAAGTTGTATCACATCAATAGTTTTTCAGGTGAACAAGTATAGATGCAGAACATTCTGGACTATCTGTAGTCTGTACGGGTACATCTACACTGTGGCGCTATTTCGGGATACCAAAAGTATCCTGAAATAGCTATTCTGCATCTATTGAAGCAGCCTGTTATTTTGAAATAGATTTCGAAATAACGGCAACTTATTCTGATGTCCCGGTAACCATCATTCTATGAGGGTTAAAGGGCATTACAGAATGGTGAGTTATTTTGAAATTTGGCACTGTGTAGAGAGCACCAAATTACAAAATAAGCTATTTTGAAATACACTCAAAATAAGCTATGCAATTAGCATAGTGCAAATTGTGTAACTAAGGGTGCTGTGTAGACACACCTTATGACAATATCTGGATACTGGGTCCTGCAGCAGAGATTTAATAACACATGAGAAATTACCTGCTTTCCTTGCCAGTACTTTCCTATTGCTGGCATGTCATACAGTCCATGAGTAAAACTTCCAAAGTGTCTAAGTGATTTAAGAGCCTAAGTCCCATTTTCAAAAATCACTAATGTACGTATTGAGTCCCACTGAGTCCTGGTCTACACTAGGAATTTATAACAGTAAAGCTGTGTCTCCTAAAAGGGGGGGAAATACACACCACTGATAGATATAACTATACCTCCCTGATCGCCAGTGTACAAGCCTAGAGCCACAAGTCTTCCTCTGACTGGAGGAGTGGGGGTAACAAGTAGCTTTCAGCCACAAACACCCTGAAAGCCATCACCCAGAGCTACAGTACCAGACAGTGTGAAAAATTCACACAGCTATGCCCATGAGACCCCTAATGTAGAAAGAGCTGCAAAAAAAGTCTTCCATCAACCTAGTGACTGTTGCTCCAGAAGGTGGAGTTTCACAGAGTAGAAAAGCCCAATTCATTATTGAAATCTGTGCCTAGAAAAGGGTATGTCTACACTACAGTGTTATGTCGAAATATCTTATTTCGAAATAGTTATTTCGAAATATCTTATTTCAAAATAACGCATCTACACACAAAATGCATTTCGAAATAGCATTTTGCTATTTTGAAATAGTGCATCCACACTGAGTGGACTCTGAATCGCATTTAAGGCTGTCTGGAACCAGTTCCGGCAGGGCACCAGGTCAGGACTTACTGTGTGGGGCTGCTGTCTGAGGCTATCTGAGGTCTGTGCTTAAAGGGACGCCCCCGGACAGCCAGTTCTCAGGTTTCCCTGCTTGCTTGTCTACCTCAATAAGGGACAGAAAAGCACTTTGTCTCTGCATGCTCTGGTTGCCCTCACTCAGGACAGCCACAGCACTCTGCAGCATGGAGCCAGAGCTGCCCCTGGGCACTCTGATGCTTCTCTTGGACGCGTTGCTGCGAGCCTGGCTGCACTTTCTGCAGGCTGCCATCTGGGAGGTCCATCGGGGGGCTGTCAGTATCCAGGAGGCCCTGAGGGAGAGCTTCCACCCTGAGGAGCACTAAGAGCCTCCCTGGTCTGCCCCACTGGGGGCTTGTGCCTCATTCCTCCCTCACGTCCTTCCACTTATCCATCCCTAACCCCCCTTCCTGATGTCAAATAAAATACACGTACTTCATGAAAACAAACTCTCTTTATTTAACAAAAGTCGGGGGGGGAATGAAACTCTGGTGAGACTGGAGAAAGGAGGCGGGAGAGGGGAGAAGAGAGGGTGGGAGAAGGGAGGGGGAAACCTGGGAGGAGGGAGCTGGAAGGGGGAAGCAAGGGGAAGAAAGGGGGGGAAGCTCAGAGCTAAGGAGTGGGGGTCTCGCTGGACAAACTTGATTCTCATGTGAACCTGCTTCTGGGTTCACATGTGGCCTTTGGTGGCCAGGCTGGCAGCTATCCTGCCATAGACGGCTGCGTTCCTCCATCTAGTGCGGAGATCATGGACGTTGGGGGCATCCCTCCCAAACCTGAATAAGGTCCATGATCTCCACCCTGGACCAGGAAGGCACCCGCCTTCTCCGGGCCCTGGCAGGCTCCTGGGAGCTGGCAGACTGCTCCTGGGGAGCGGTGGAGGGCTGGCTGCCAGTGGCTTTCTGGCTCATGTTTTGGGGCCACTGGGTCAGGGGAAGTGACTGCTGGCTCTGGGCTGGCAGGCTTGGAGCTGGCACAGGCACTGTGGCCGGAGTCTACCCCTTTAAGGGCTCCGGGGAAGCGGGGAGGGAGAGAAGTGTTCTTGGTTGAGGCTGGAGTGGCCACCAGGGCACCCTGGGAAGGCTGGAGGCCCCTTATTTCAAAATAAGTGTCTACACAGCACTTATTTCGAAATAGCTATTTCAAATTTGGTGTTATTCCTCGTAGAAATAACCATGAAAATTACTAAATCCGAAATAAGCATGAAATAAGGTTTGCCTATGTAGACTCTAGGAAAGTTATTTTGAAATAAGGGCTGTTATTTCGAAATAACTTTGCTGTGTAGACATACCCATACAAAGTTAGGGTGGCATAGCTAAGCACTATAGCTATGCAAGTGTTGCACTCTTAGTGCAGTGCATGTTTAGATATTCTTTACCATACATACATTTTATGTAAAGGTTAGTTTTCTTGTCTGTGTTGTCCCCAAGTTAATGGTATAACATGGATTTACCTGATTTTATAGTTAATATCAAGACTGTTAAAAATAGTGTCTTTATAGGTATGTTAACACTATGCTGCTTTACAGGTTTAGAATTTTTAAAAATTAGAATGGTCTGTTTTTGTTTTCTTTTGTAAGGCAATGTTTGTATTGAAAAGCAATAATCAGAAACCTCAATAAAAAAAAATAAAGGTTTGGCTTTACAGATGCCTGTGAAGATCATGAAAATGGGACAGGTTGTGAGGTAAGGTGAAATGTTATCTTCTTTTCTTTCCATGTTATATTTTCCTCTGCACCTCTTCCTTATAATAAATAAATCTGTAGTGCTTGCATTGAGGAAGAAATTTGAAGATAGTCACTTTAATGAAGTACTTAAAACGGGATGCTAATTTCCAACACATATACACACCACAAAACTGATCATTATAATTTCCCTTTATTCTCACACATTTGGTATTCAATTTTAAACCTGTCTCTTTTAAAAGTGCTTCAGCCTCTCAAAATTTTCTCTGAAAGGATAAAGTTGCATAGTGATCCATCCATGGTTCCCTTACAATGTTTTTTCCTCCTTATGACAGTCAGCAAAAGTGGAAGTTTTGTATTCAGGATTATATTGGGTTTAATAGGTGGAAAGACAAGCAGAATGGGAAAACATGTTACTGTATTTGGTGATGCCTAAGACATTAACACTTCTTTATGACGTTCATTGGGTTGAAACGTGTCTGAATAATCAGGAGTTATGGAACAGGCATGTCTCATACTCATAAGGTAACAATAGCATAGCACTTTTCCTCAGTTGATTCTACAGTTTGTTGAACAACAAAGTAAACAGGAGTGATTCAAATTTATGACATGGTCAACTAATCCAGATTGGATGCAGTCGTATTTCTTCATGTCATGTTTCAGTGAAGAAATATGAAAAAGCTCTGAATTCACGGTATTTATGGAACCCATACCACAGGAATTCTTATGTGAGTTGTGTTGAAACTATGGTAAATGTTCACATGTTCTGCACATCAAAAGGTTGATTGATACAGAGTAGTCTGGGGTCTCATCCCACAAAGGGGTAAAGCAGAAGTAACATGATAGACGTGTAAAACTTGTGTGCAAGGCGAAGCAACCTCCAAGTCTTTAAGAAAATGTATATGTATAACACAATTCTATATTTACACACCCAGTTCATCAGGAGTGCTGGAACAATTTTTATATTGGAGTTGGTGAACCAAAATTGTGAACTTTGCATGTAATTTCAAACCAGAGGGTGTGGCAGCAACCCCAACACCCCTAGTTCCAGCACCCCCACTTCATAATAAAGAACAAAATGACTTTTATAAAAGGCCTTCAAATAAGAATTTGTATTCAGGGAAAATGACACTATAAATATGCAAGCATATAGCTTAATATTTTTGAACAATAAAAATAGAGAGTAGCATATTTGCCTAATTCCTGTCTCTTGCAAACCATATTTTATTATGATCATGTAGCCTTGTATTTAACCTGAAGTATCCAATCAGTAGTGTAAGACAAAGAGCTTCCAGTAACTGTAACCTTTTCAAAATGCATTAATCTATTTTATTTTTAGAAACAAAAGTATTAATAATTTTGTAAGTGAAACGATAATTCATTTCTGGAGATTTAATGTATCTGAACAGTAGCATGCCTGTTTTTCCCTGCTAATGATGAACGATATATTGTTCAGGTATATTTGGTTTTCATTGCTACTTCACCATACATTTTTCATCTGTGTCCATTAATATTTGATTAACTATGTAACTTGAGGCAACAGCTGCCTGATCCAAAACCTGCAGAAAACAATGAGAATCTTTCAACTGTCTTTGATGGTTTCTGCACAGGAAGGAGTTTTTCTGCCATCTGTTACTGATTTGCATGTTATTTTTATTTTATTTTGACTCTTTTCTCCTGTTTTCTACCCCTCACCCCACCAATACTGCTGTTCCAGAAGTTAGAACAGAACATCCTGGAAACACTCTCTAGTTGCCTGCCCATCCTTAACTTTCAAGTACTGGAGTAACATCTGTGTTTATTCACCTCCTAATGCTTCACAGCAGTCCCAAGAGCCAGCTAGATGTTGTAAGACCAGAAGAAGAGCAAACACCAAAATCTTCTAAAGCAGCTGCTTTATAAGCAAGTGAGTCTGCTTGAAATGGCAACCATGGAAGCAAATACACAGTGCAAACAACTTATCCACATGACTGTGTGGTTTCTCACAAACCATTCATAAAATTTATGGCTGCAGCAGATTCTTGCCAATATGAACAGAGGGCAAGCTGCAGCCAAGAATCTGATGCATTCTTTGTTGGAAACCACAAGAGACATGGCCAGTTCACCCTGAAACTGCTTTAAGATGGTGACCTTTTAAAGACACAGAAAAAAACACCCTCTCTATCTGTACATCACCTAGTACAACAAAGCCCTGACCAGTTGAGGCCTCTGCAAGAACTACAAGTATAATCACTTAGCATTTATAGGTACTTAAATACCATAGGTCTATAAAATAAAACATTGAGGGGAAAAAAAGAAATGAAATGTTGCATAATACTTAACAAAAAGTGCTCCAACGTTCTGAAGAGGGCTGGTGATGAACAAGATCTAAACATCTGCGGGGGGCAGATAGATATATTTTCCTTCCCCGTGCATCAGAGTAGTTTAAATCCCAACATTGCAAAAATTAAGACACAGGACTTCTATTGATTGATTGATTTAGAGTGATTTGCCACAGTTTGTACATATTTGCATTAGCAGTGGACTTGCATTACAATGTTCAGATCCAATCCCAACTTCTTAGCACACCAGGATTCAGTGTTTCAGTTCATCCCTTTATAAAGAGAAATTACAGCACTCAGATCTCAGTCTAAAATCCTCTCTGCTAAAGGGGTGCGGGAATCATTATATTGTCGTTCATGTAAAACTATATAGTTGGCAGCAGTGACAGTGAGAGGCAGCAGCTTTCAAACGTAAGTGCTCATCTAATTCCTTCAGTAGGTACTGGACCTCTTTACTGTTAGGGCCCAATCCTGCAAGGTGCAGAGGCTGGATCTCAATTCATATGGAAGTTAATGCAATTGCAGGAACACAACTTTCATCAGGAGCTCATCAGGACCTTGCATTTGCCTACTGAATGCAAAACCTGACATTATTAATGAAGCCATTCCCCTTATTATTTTATGACTATAAGTAGTTGAGAGCAGAAGTGGATCTTTTAATGTTACCATTTGCTTGAAGAAGTCATTTTCCCATTAAAACATTTACATTGACTGTCTCTTGTGTATGCCAGAGTTTTCCCCAATTTCTTCTGTGACAAGAGTTTGAAAATTCTGGATAACATATACACATTCACACAGTTCTGCATAACTGAGAACCAATAGGGAAATACAGGAGATTGTAACAGATTTAAGAAGGGACTGGAGGGCTGCTCTTTGTAACAAACACCAGCTGGAAAAGAGAAGGGTACAGGATGAGGATGATCACACAGCAGAAATGCTTCGGGGGTTCCTGCCATGAAAAGCTGAGTTACACTCCAGTTGGAAGGGCTCAAGTTGCTGCCTGGTACAAGGACAGGAGAGGTCCAAAGAAGAGCCCAGGTTGATAGCAGATCTGGTTTGGAATATGTGCTATGTTGATGAAATAAAGGATGCGAGATTTGAAGGATTATATTTACAATGAGAATGAGAGTGGACTACCTTTGGGATTTTTGTTATGGACTATTTTGAACTATACCAGTAAAGCGTTCAGAATCATTATCTGATATTATCAAATATTATCAATTTCCATAGTTTAAATTCCATTCGGGCAAGGCTGAGCAAGATGCATCCCAGGGGCCAAATCCGGGCCACCTAACACTTCGATCCAGCCCACGGACTACATCTAGCCCTTTTCTATTCCTATCCTGCTGCCTGTGCCACGGAATTTCTAAGTGGTGGCTCAGGCAGCAGGATCCTATCTGAATGGCTCCTGGGCACAGTACTACCCCAGCAGGGGTCGGAGCTATGAACCCTTTAAATAGCCACAGGAATCCCAGGCAGCTTCGAGACATTGTGATAGTGGCAGGGCATAGAGCCATGAGCGCTTTGCTGTGTTTTTAATTCAAAGCCTCCAGCCCCAGACAACTCTGGGGGAGGCTAGTCCCCAGCCCTGCCCCTTCTACTACCGGCTCTGCCCCTTCCAGAGGTGGAGCCAGCCTGTGACCACATCCCAAAATTCATTAAGCAGGCCCCCTGTGAAAATTGTTGCCCACCCCTGCATTCAGGGAAACCCAGAGGGCTTCTTCTGTTGTCACATAGTCCCTCTTGATTTCAACAGAAAAGACAATTAATCAAATACACAGGACTTGGCTTGTAGAAAAGTGACTAGATCCAAGTGGGCACCATATTAGATTTCATACTGCCACCTTACACAGAATAGTATCATTAAACATTTGTTGCAACGCTGGGCAGCTGTCTCAATGCTGGTGATACTACATTTAAAAATATCAGCCATCACTGCTTCATTAAAAAAAGCACATCATTTTAAAATATTACTGCGGGTGCAATTTGCAAATGTGGAGTTCTAAGGCCTAGTGCACAGTGTATCACTTGCTTGCTCAAAGCAACACTGAAATGCCCCAAATAGGTGCTTTGGCACTTGTGTGCCAGCTTCATCGCCCATGTATGGAATGGGGCACCTTAAGATAAGCACTTATGATGCAAATTCAAGCTTGGTTTGCGAAAACAAATCTAACTAAAAACCCATACTTCGGGACTCCATTCTCAGCTGATGCATTCCATCTCTTGTTATTAGTTGAAATTGATTGTGTAAACAGCTAGTATCTCTTTTCCTTTAAGAAAATTGAAGGATTTAGGAATATTATATTTTGGAAAACAGTAGTTCATAATCTAAATTAAGAACATATTAAAAACAAGAAATCCTCACAATTTTTTATGATCAGCACAGTGAAGGGCAATAATACAGCAAGGAAGCATGATAGGCACAGCTACTATCTTTCTGTACATAGGAGGTTCATTTAGAAAGGCAGAATCTTAATGGAAGCTGCCTTCCTCCCCACACACCTTAAAAGATATTTTGAAATCTGCATGGCTGTTTTTCATCTGTAAGTAAGTTGTTCATTTCTTCCTTGTTTGAGATTTGATAGATTTCAAGTTACCCAAGACTGTGAACCCACATTCTGCATTCTGTTGATAATTCCAGCCTGGCACTGATACACTACACTGCAACAAATCCTAATAAAAAACAATTGGATGGGTCTTCCAACATTTTAAGAAACAGATTGCTAGAGTACTCAAACACTGCATGATACAGTGTTACCACACCATGGCTCAGATCTTTATATGTTTATGTTATTATATATATTAAAACTATACAACAATGTTCCCAATTCTTCTACAAGGTAGAGTACAGCCTCTTCCCATCCTTCCTCCTACACGTTCTGGGAATTCTAAAAAGCAAAATGGGATGTTTGGCTGGTTATCTAAAACCCTAATGTGTGTCCATGTCAGTTCTGTTTAGAACATAAGAACAGTCATAGTGCGTCAGACCAAAGGTTCATATAGCCTGGTATCCTGTCTTCCAATGGTGGTCAATTCCAAATGCACAAGGGGGACTGAACAGAACAGGTAATCATCAAATGATCCCTCTCCTGTCATCCATTTCCAGCTTCTGACAAACAGAGGCTAGAGACACCATTCCTACCCATCCTGACTAATAGCCATTGATGGACCTAATCTCCATGAATTTATTATCTAGTTCTTTCTTGAATCTTGTTAAAGTCCTGGTCTTCACAACTTGGCGACCCCTAGTTTTTATATTACGGGAACAAGTAAATGAATTTTTCTTATTCACTTTTTTACACCAGTCTTGATTTTATAGACTTCTATCATATCCCACCTTAGTCTCCTCTTTTCTAAGCTGAAAAGTCCAAGTCTTTTTCATCTCTCGTCATATGGGACTCGTTCCAAACCCCTAATCATTTTTATTGCCCTTCTCTGAGCCTTTTCTAGTGTCAATATATCTTTCTCAGATGAGGTGACCATGTCTGTATGCAGTATTCAAAATGTGGGTATACCATGGTTTTATAGAGAGGCAATAAGATGTTCTCTGTCTTATTCTCTAGTCCTTTTTTAATGATTTCTCATTCTGTTTGTTTCAGACCTCCTAGACATAGCACCATAGATAGAAAATAAACATCAAATCAATCAAAACAATCAGAAGGGCATGCCATCCCAACATATATTGTAAGCCCCAACAGCGGGCAAATATTTGCATGCATTTATGTGAAACCTACAGCATTTTATATGTGCCCTAGCCTGTTTGTAAAGCCATCAATTGAATAATCCAAGAAGCAAAAAAACATACTTTCCAGTGTTGTTCATACTCTTTCTATGGGAACTAATCATGGTAAGGTACAGAGGAACAATGTACCTGTTAAAATTACTCACAGATGAATTATCACTTAATTAGCCTCATGAGGATCAAAAGGAAATGAAGAAATGCAGGTCATTTAAAACAACACACATAGACTTGGTGGTGACTTCTTATGGCTGTATGCTGGATATTCTTTTTTGTATTTTTTTCTTGCGCAAACATTTGCTCTTCAGTCCCCCATGGTAACCATAAAAATCCTCATGTAAACCCCCAAGAAATTATCACAGTAAATTTCAAGCTCTAATAGGAAGAAGACATCTTAGAAATGTGGACATGAAAAAAAGACAAAATACATGCATAGAATTCAAAGACTCTGGTAAATCTGAATTTGTTGAGCCTGAACTATGAGTTAAGTCAGTAAAACAAGATGATTTTGAACTTTATATTCAAAAGGGCTGTTACTTAACACAGACCAAGCACAATCAGATTCTATATGCAACACTCCTACATTGAACTTTGAGACCAGAATCTCAAGTAAATTGTTCCCATTTGCTTGTATATAGAACCAAAATTCAGCTTTAAACAGATGGGTTGGCAAATCTTCTATTCATAGCAGTTCTGGTGCCCACATCTTGGGAACAACCAAGAAGCCTACAAATGTTTATTTGTAGAGACTGTCAAAAATTTTACAAAGACGTTTCTGGTGGAAAGTGGCCTTTTTCAGAAAAAAATAGATTTTTTTAACCCCATCTCTCTTTCTTTCCTGTTTTATCTTTTTAATTTTGCCACTGGAAAGTGGAGACAGGAGATGAAAAAGAGAAAGCAGAGAAAGATGGAAAAGTGTGGGAAGGGTGTTATGCAGAAAATAGTTTGAAAATAATTCCTCGTGAAAATCTCTGAGCATTGTTTTCTTTTACCAGCTCTAGATATTTTTATATCATGCTATTATGTTTATATAGATGTACAGAAATAGTGTAGTAAGTTAATATGGCTTTGGAGAAGCATAAAATAACCTCATCAGACACTTATCCATTGTCACCTATTAACAGAACATGAAAACAGCTATTTTGTAACCTCAGTGACGCACTCCAGATATCATCACTTACTATTTATATAACCAACAGAACAGACAGGTAGGTGCTGTGCTGTGACCACTGATTATTACACTTTTCTCACTGTCACCTCATGCTCTTACTATCTGTTTATTATAATCATACGTCTTCGCTCTTAAATATAGGTTTGTCATAAGGCAGCGCTGCTGAGAGCACTCTCCAGTGGCAGGCTGTGACAAAACAGACCCATTTGCCTCACTTTCTACCCTTCAGAGATCTCAGTAACTCCACATAAGCTTTCTTGACTCATTAATTCCTTCTGTGAAATCAGTATAGTTCTAAGAGTATGTCTAAACTACGCTTTATTTTTGAAAGAGGATGTGCAAATTCTGTGGGAATTTGCATAACTTCTTCTGATCTCACTTTTGGAAGCGGGTCTTTTGAAAGTGAAAGTAGTCTGGATGCATTTTTTTTCAGAAAAAAACCCTTTCTCAAAAAACCACACAAACCTCATATTTTAAGGAAGAGCGGTTTTTCGAAAGAGGGTTTTTTTCCTAAAAAAACACATCCAGACTACTTTCACTTTCAAAAGACCCACTTTCGAAAGTGAGATCAGAATTTTCATATCCTCTTTCAAAAATAAAGCATAGTCTAGACATAGCCTAAATAGACCATAACAAAACTCCCAAGGTCGCCTATGCTCATGCCCAATGTAAATAGAATCCTTCAGATCCCACAACCTCTGTTCCATTGACATAGCACAGTCCAGCATAGCCCCAGGATCTGCCATCTTTGGACCTCTCCTGTCCTTTTACTAGGCAGCCCCTTGGGCCCTTCCAACTGGAGTGTAACTCAGCTTTTCCTGGCAAGATTCCCCTAAGCATTTCTGCTGAGTTACGATCCTCACCAAGGGCCCACCCACCGCTCCCCTGTATCCTTCCCCCTTTCCAGCTCTGTCCCACAGATATCAATACTTAACTGCCACATTCTGAGGAGTAATCCAGACCAGTGAAGTGAGAGGTTGTGTGAGTACCGCACAATGCTGTGCTTTGCTGTTGTAGTTCACAACTTGGGCTGTTCACAAACAGCATGGAGGTCACTCCCTGAGTGTCTGTGTACAATTACAGCCCTGGTCCATCAACTCTGATCCCAGCCATCTGTCAGCAACACATCACCTACATGTATTGTTTTTAATAAGCACACAATTATTTTCTTCAAAGCACTTTACAAACACTCATAGGTGCTGGAACTAGAGAAGCTGGGGATGCTGCTGCGCTGCCTGGGTAGAAGTTGTTTCCATCATATGCAGAGTTTACAGTTTGGTTTAGTGGCTCTTGGCACCCCACTACACAAATGTTCTGGCACCCCTGCAAACACTGACTGATCAGTTAGCACAAACATGGAGAAACAGGCAGACATGCTAAGTGACCAGCCCAAGTTCACGGAAAAATCTCTGTGGGAGGCAGGATTAGAACAAGTGTTTCTAGTTCCTAGTTTCATTCTCACACTGTAAGACAACACCATTATTTCCTCTCCTGTGCCCCAGAATGTAGAGAGAATGATATAGCTGTAAAATTCCACAAAGCCACACAGAGCCTGCATGACCCATTTTGTTCAGTTTTAAATGCCATTCACAGTGTGAGTTGCAAATTTTATCTTCTCACAACATAAAAAATACGTAGCCCATTGCCTCAAAGAGCAACAAGGGGATAAAGATATCATGAAATTAATCAAAGCTCTAGTTGAATAAAAAAGACATGAGTCTGTGCCCTGCACATCTTGTGATAACTCAGTGATGTATTTATCTCCTGATAACTATACCTCCTTTGGAAACTTGCAATTTCAGTGGCATTGCACCACATCTCCCTTCATGGACCTAATTGTGCAGGATTGTGACAGGGTGTACCAGCTCTGCACTGGGAAAGCGGAGCCTAACCAGGTTCACCTGGCTGAAGAAGCCCTGCCCCCGCAGCCCTGCTGGGCATGCTCAGACTGCAGCTCAGGTATGAAAGCCTGGAGAAAGGTACAGTCTGGGCTGGCTGCTGAGGAGGTATTGCCAGAGCTCCTGCAAGTGAACTGCCAGAGAAACCGGACCTGGAAACCAGCCAGCAAGTCATCGGCACTATTGAGGATCTGGAGGTAGGACCCTGGAGAGAATCCAGAAGAGAATGGTAGGAAGAAGCCCAGGGTGGGATTCCTGAGGAGCTCAATGTGTTGCTACCAGGGCCCTATGCTGGGACCTGGTGGAGTAGGGGGAGCCTGGGTCCCCCTATCCCTTCTGCCTCAGTCCCCTGACCTGTGGGGCCATTTAATGACTCTGGCTGATAGGCAACATGGCCCCAGTGAAAAGACCAGGGCTTTAGTCCTGGAGAGAAATTGCTGGACATGTGGAGTGTAACTTCAAGAGCTGTTAAGACTCAACTACTCCTGAGGGGGGGGGAAGTGAGTGTATGAGCCAGTGACAAGGGTAACATGTTTCGTTTGTCTTATGTCCAGAAAATAAATGAGAAGGAAAAGAACAAATCAAATCAAATCTTTTTCAGCTTTGTGGCTCTATATAAAAAGTAACAATTGCATACACAAATACATAAAACAGGACATACAACCCTTCAGATTTACCAAACAGCAGATGTTGTACTCTCAGAGTGAGCTCTGTCCCTGATCCTGCAATAAGATTCCTGGTGGTGAACCTTGGCACTCACCAGAGGCCCACTGGAGTCAGTGGGGATCTAGGCAGAAATAGGGTTCTGTCTGGATGGATTTGATTGACAAATCAGTGCCTAGAGATATGCATTGCCCTCTATAAATTCTTAATATTTTATCTCTGTCATAGGACAATTTTGTGCTTGTATGGGAATCTGGAAGTCCCAGAGCAGGCATTTCTACACTATGCCTGATCTTATACCATCTGAGGATGTGCATGTCAGAAAGGAATTCCCCGCTGGTGAATTCTGCTGGGTTTCTCATCCTTCTGTGCCAGGAAAGCCATGCAAGAAGGCCAGAGGAAAGTGGAGACTCAGGCCCAGGGAGCACTGAATCAGTGCAGAACAACATTTTCACTCTCCTTGTACAGGAGTAAGTTGCTATGCCAAGTTCAAAGCAGTGGAAATGCAGGGCCTTCACATTCCCCATTGAAATGGGCTTCCAGTGAGCCTGATCCTGCAACATTCACCAAGCCAGAGCTGTAGAAACACTCAAAGGATAATGTGTGGGGAGCCAGTAGGCCCAGGTCAAGAAAAGATCTCCATTCAAAAAAGCACGTAAACACGAGCTCAAATCCACTAAAGTTGATAGGAGAATCTTAAGTGAATCAGGGCCTTAGGTACAGCCCATTGCTCTCTGGTACTTAGTTGTGAAAGAGATCCTACAAAAACTCTCTGGTGTGAAGTAAGATGAAGCATTGTATGCCTAGCTACTGACACTAGGACATTCAATGTGATTCTGTACAAAGCAGGCAATGACCGACATGCCTAATGCTGAAGGAAGGGACGTTTCTATCCTCCCTATTCAAACATCACTCGCTTATCTCAGCCCCAGTTCCAAGCTCATGCTCCCTACATTTATCTCTCTGGTAGATCAGTTCTGCAGCTTGTTTTCCCCATCTTGTCCCCCAATAAGTCGGTAATCTACTGAATGGCTCTTGTGCTGTGGCTCTATTGTTCTCTTCTCTGTGAGCTCAGATGGCAAATCTTCCATCGAGTCAGTCCTCAATCTGAAATAAATAAAACTTAATTAAGGTCCTCGGCAGAATCTCTCCTTCTCCCTATCACTTTTCTCTCCGAGCACACAATGAATCCTCCAGGTTCAGTTCAATGTAAAATAATAAAAAGTGGGGAGCAGCTAGATTGGAGTGGCTCTGCAGGTCTTTTGTCCTCTGTGATGATGCTTCTCTCTATTATTTCCTTTGCAAGGCCACCTTGGCCTGCAAACCTTCTGAGAGCTTTTATAGAAGACTGGTATATTACATCTCTCTTTCCCCCCTCCCCCCCCAGGCTCACTTTCTTTAGAATAAAGAAAGCTGGCTTATATCAACTGATTTTTCCTTAAAGCTGTCACCATTCCAGCTAACGTTATCATTCGAGGGGGGTGGGTATTGAATGCTGGTAACCAAAATAAACACAGTCTCATGTAAACAGCATGATTTTAGCAGCTGAAGACTTGATTTATACATAAAGTTATTGGAAAGCTGCTAAATAACATACAGGAATAAGACGTTTCAGATTGACTCAGCCTTAACTGCAGATCACCAACTTTATTTCCTTCTATGTCTGTATTTCTAGAGTCATCATTGCTGTACTATCAGTAGAAAATGAAATAAATGCATCACTGCCATTCATGTAAGGCTCTGTCTCCAACCCTCATGCAGCAGGGTGGAATCAGGTAAGGAAAAAAGAATCTGGGGCCAGGCAGGGGGAACATCAGAATATACCTGAAACATCAGTCAGACACCTTTAGCAAAACACCTAATTGGCTATTTTCTCCAGATACCATGTACACATGTGATGGGGCCAGATCATCAGCTAATGCAAATCAGCACAGCTCTATGTAAATCAGGGGTGGGTGATAATTTTTGACAGGGGGGGGCCACTCCAAGAATTTGGAAAGTGGTTGAGGGCTGCAGTCTTCCATGATATTAATGCAATGGGTGCAGGGTCTGAAATGGAGATTGGGTGCAGGAGGGAGCTTGGGGTAAGAGTGCAAGAGGAAGAATGGGGTCTGGGAGGGAGTTTGGGTGAAGGAGGCAATTGTGACCTAGAGCAGGGGATTGGGATGCAGGGGTTTGGTTTGTGACCTAGGGCAGGAGGGAACTGTGATCTGGGGCAGGGGATTGTGGTGCCAGATCTGGGAGGGTGCAGGAGGGGGGCAGAGGGTTTGGGTGTTGAGTGGGGGAAATGGGGGGTTGGGGTGCCAGAGTCAGTCTCTGGCCAGGAGACTTCCTGCCAGCAGCCCAACCAGCCTGCCTGCCTACAGAGTTAAATGCTTGCAGAGCTTAAAAACTTTTCTTAGCCAGCCTCCCTGCCTGCCCTGCACCTGCACAGGCTGCACAGCCATGTGCTTGTGTGAATAACTGAGCTGGAGAGGAGGGGGGGGGTGGTGCTTTGTCTGCTGCCTGTTATTCATACAAGCAGCTCCCATTGGCCAGTTTCTGGTCAGAAACCGGCCAATGGGATTTTGCTGGGGGCAGGAGTTACACCTGAATCCTCTCCCCTCCCATCCAGGCTCACAGGTTTTAAAAAAAGAGAAATCTTCTCCCCTGCCTGCCCCACAGCTGCTTTTCTGAGTGGTGTGCAGGGCTGTGGGGCAGGCAGGGGAGCCTGGCTGGGATTCTCCACTGCATCCACAGGCCAGATCCGGTGACTTGGTGGGCCTGATCTGGCCTGCGGGCCATATTTTGCCCAGACCTGATGTCAATGAATTGAATTATTCATGTGCTTTAGTATTTCACTGGATTGACGTCAGAAGGATCTATACCTTGAACAACAGTCCTAAAAGCTGTATCCCCTAAGTACAGGTATATCT
This sequence comes from Pelochelys cantorii, assembly GCA_032595735.1. Lineage (NCBI taxonomy): Eukaryota > Metazoa > Chordata > Testudines > Trionychidae > Pelochelys > Pelochelys cantorii. The sequence continues at coordinate 39,584,183 of CM064337.1, forward strand.
ATCAGCAAAATCCTGATTCTATCCCCTCTTTACATGAAATTTGGGAGACAGATGGAACCAAATCAGGTCTATATTTGGAAAAATGTTATCTGTAATATAGTTCTATATAATAGAGATAGATTAGTACAACAAGATTCATTCAAAGCCTCAGGTCAAAACCACACTTGAACTTGAAATGTTTGAAATCTGATAGTAACTTGGGTCTGTTCTCTGCATATTTATACTCAAAAGGAAATGGAAGCATGCTAATCAGAGCCATGCTAGAAATTAACTTTAACTTTAAAATTTATTTTATTTAATTTTATCTAAGTCGCTGTCGCTTATCATTAGAAGATAATACCCCATCACATTGCTTATACCTGGGAGAATTTTGGATGTTTGATATTAAAAATAAATAAGTCAGAAAAACCAGTAAGAAGATACAAACTCCCTAATGGATCAGCTTGTCATTTTTTCCCCTTCTTCCCTGCCTGAGACACACAGCTGCAACTATGCTGCATTATCAAAAAATTAAATCAAAAATTAAAACATCAGGGAGTCCGAATGTCTGGTTCCAGTGACACAACATTCAGTCAATATCTATCTTCTCAGTCTGCTCGCAGAAGCTTGCATTTTACTGCAACATATAATAGTTTCAGCATTAAGTTATATCTGAAGTATAAAAAAGCCCATACAAGGTTGCATAGTAAAGTAAGCTTTGTGCCCCTCTAACTTCAATTCTATACCAATCAATTAGGACATCTATGACCAAATAAATAAAGTATTAATAATTTTTTTCAACAGCACTACTTAATAGTTTGGCAATTTCACAGTAACATAAAATAATTAGTAGGGCACCTCCAAAAAGAACAGGCCCTAGCAATTGTATCAAACCAAATGGAATAATTTGTAACAAAAAATTGCTTGTAATTAAATATCTCACAAGGAAATGATCCCTAAATGAGGGAGTATACATAACCTCATATCCTAATCTGTAGCTCTGACAATCAGGGTTCAGAAACCCAGAGTCATAGACGACTGGCGCTTCCCCAAACTGGGCAGGGGGGGACAGCAGCTAAAGGAGAAGATTCAAGACTGCTCCACAACTCTCCCCTGCCCAGCAACCCCTCCCACCCTGTGTCTATCCCAGGGCCACAGCATTTGTCCTACTACACAGAACCTGAGAGTGGGGAGAGGCTCTTTGTTCTTTCCCTGTGCCTCTCCCCCAGCAGTTGGGTGGGGAGTGGGATGGAGCCACTTCTGCCAGAAAGTGTCTGGCTGGGACATTAGCGTGCATATATATGGTTAAGAAGCAACCTGTTGGCAGCCCTGGAGACTAAACCTTCTGGCCATCCAAAGAGAAAGCATGGGCAACAGCTGTCTAGCCTTTTCTCTGTATATGCCTCAAACCTCAAACAGTAAAGCTCAGTAAACCCTTTTCTGCATTGTAACTTTCCTCTTAAGTGCCCCACTGTTGGTTGCTGCCACAACCAGAGATAGGAGTTTGTCTGTACTAAGTGCACATACACAGTCCATGAGATCACTGTGTTCGCTATCATTGCCATGATCCTGAGTAGCAGTGGAGAGGTAGTATGACCTATTTGCTACCGCAAGTTAGAATGTAAGGGGGACAACTAGCCTAGCAATTATATGAGCTTGTGCATAGGAGGAGAATTCAGTCTCTAATCCCATTTGATTTGGGGCTTCTGTTGAAAATGTCAAGAGGAATTTCAATGCTTGATTTTATGGCTTAGTTACTTGTTAACTATAGACTATGGATGTGAATGGATAACCGATTAACTGATTACTCAGGAGCAGTCCCCTCCCCCACCTGCAGCCAGCTACAGGCAGAGGCTGCTCCAGCCACACCGGGCACCCGGCTGGAGCTGGAAGCCAGCAGTCCTGCATGGGGCCAGAAGTAGCAGCTCTGTGCAGGGATGGCAGAGCCCCTCAACTTGTCCCCTCCACCCCGTATGGAGCAGCATCCCTGCCACAGGCAGGGGCTGGTCCAGCCAGGATGGAGTTACCCTCTTGTGCATCCTTGCTTTTAATCTGTTAAGTATTTAATCACTACGTTTAACCGGCGAACCAATTAAACAGGATTGTACATGTTACTACAGATTGGAATGACAAAAAGGCTTCTAAGCAGCCATCAGCTAAATGGCAATTTTCCAATCACTTCCAAACCCAGTCAGATCTGTATGTGTTATCTAGAGGTGAAGGGGCATCTTTATTATCAACCACATGATGCATCTTACCATCATGCACCATAAAGTGCGTGTGAACACACACACACTTTTACCATCTGTGTGCTTTACAAAATCACCATCCAAGGTTTGCTATGGTTGTGGCACCAGACTGAAACTTAGGAGACATTGTTTGCAAGCTCAAGCAAGTCATCAATGGATTCTTCTTGCCTCATTTGTGAAATGTGGGGAAATGATACTTAACTTGTTGTAAAACATTGGCTGAAAAATGACACCACCAGGAGGTACAAGCTATTCCTGTCCTATAACCCAGCATTGTATCACCATAACAAGGAAAAAGCAAGAACAGAAATTGGAAAATAATTTCTTTGTCTCACTACGGTGCATCTACATTTGATTTGGGGGGTGAGATTCCCAGTTCACGTGGACATACCGACACAACCTCTACTTGACCTAGCATGCTACACATAGTAGAGTACCAGAGGCAGAGTGAGCAGAGGCTTGTGCTAGTTGACTAAGAACATAGAAGCCCAGACTCCCTGGATATGTACTTAGGCAGCTAACCTGAGCTACTGCCCATGCTACCTCAGCTACACTGCTCTTTGTTGTGTGCTAGTGTGAGAGAGCCAAAGTGGCTATATCTGCATGAGCAGCTCCAGGGGTAGGTGGACCTCACATTCTCTCCGGAAGTGTAATGAGTCAAACGCAGAACTCCAAACACCCCATGAAGTGGTGCAAAGACAGAAATTGGGAATTGGTCTTGCACCACAGAGCATGAGCTAGATAGAATTTCCAACTTCAATTGTACATTTCTGGCTTCTTGTGATTATTTAAATGCAAAGGGTTTTCTCTCCTCTTATTTAGTAGTAATTCAGGTTTTAGTAAAATATAAACCAGCCATCCATCAAGCAACATCTCGACTAGCACTTCCCAGCCAGAGAGTAATAGAAAACATATTTGCCTTCAAATGCCCTAAACACATTAGCATACACATACATATAGTCTGATTGGTTACAGCGGGCACCACGCCAAAAGACTTAAAGGAAAAAGCGTGTGAAAGTCCATCAAACTGATCTCATTTGCATTTAAATGTGTCTTTGCAAACAAGAGTGTAAAGCTCTGGATTCTTCATAAAGTTATCTAAGGTTGTGCATGAGAGTATAAAAATAAGAAAGAAAGAGAAGGCTATGCCTCATGCTCCCACCTGTACAGTACTAGAAGAGGAGCATTTCCTACATATACTTGCATGTAGGTCAGGAGAAAAATAATAGTGTGTAGCACTTCTATAGCTCATTATAGTTCATATCACAGTTCATTAACTATTCACTAAACTTCACCACACTTCTCTCAGTGGAGAATGGCAATGGAAGTGATGTCTGCAGCAGGCAGGCAGGGATGTACAGACTCCCCTTGCCTGGGTTCTGCACAGCTTGCCTGCTAGCATATTGGAAAGGATGCATTTCCACTAGGTTGGGAACTCTGGTGGCTCCCTCCAGTCTATTAATGGATTTGCCACTCACTCAATGTAACAGTCCCTGGGAGGGTTACCTCTGAAATCTGTTTTCTTCAAAATTGTTTTCCTCTGGCATGTACGCTCATGTTATTGAAAGGGTCTCCCTGGGTATTGAGCTGATGGCTATGAACTACTCGGTTTGAAGAATAACATGCTGTACTAGAATTATATGGACTTTGCAAACTAATATAAGCCATGTGTGATGTGGAGGAGAAGAAATTGGTCAAATTTGTGCCATCAGCCTTCAAAATGACACTTTTCAATAAAAAGAGACTACGAATTTTCTCATTTAATTTTTCCAGAGAGGATAGGAGATGGATTATTCAGATCTTTAAAGTTATCCAGTAAATTCTTTTTGCAGCAAGCTGATCTATTTACAATATACAAGACCTTACATGGGATTCCAAACAGATGTCCCTAAAATAGCACTTTTTCCCTTTAAAGTTGAGAAACCATATTGTGTTATGTTTTCTTATCAGACCACATTGCTGCTTATTTATAGCACATTCTCTGCATATATTTGGCCTAAATGGGTCATCAAGCCCTTTTACTTCCCTGTCAAATTAATAACTCGGGGAAATCCAAACTTTTATCAGATTTTTTCCAATTTTTTTAATAAAAATGCTTTTTTCTTCAAACACATTACAGACCATTTTGTTTATTTATGGCTCACTTGGTTTTGGTTTTGATTTGCCATTTACTGAAATATGAACCATTATATGTTATGTTTTTTCCACTTCTTCACCATTTCTTCTTAGCCTTTTGATTGTCCTGTAGACACTCAAGGCAAAGTTTTCAGTCTCTAAGTCCTAAAGTTCAGTGAATTTCCTTGCCTACAAATGCATGCAAAATCAAATGGTTGCACATATACGTGGTTTAAATATACAATCACCCAATTAGCACTGAAATCATGGTAAATGTGAAAACAGTATGTGCAGAGAGGCCGACAACCTCACCAGGACCCTGGGCAAGATGGGGGGGCAGCTTTGTGCTCCCAGAAGGGGCAGGGCTTTAGGTGAAAGGGGCAGGGCTGGAGCGGCCAGCCCCTACTACTACCCAGAGTGTGCCACACTGCTCCAGGCAGCCCACAGAGCTACCCAGAACATGCTGCAGGGGAACTCTGGCAGCAATTTAAAGGGCCCAGAGCTCTGGACACTGCTCTAAATCACTTTTGAATTGCTGTGCCCCAGGGCTTTTGCCCTCCCGCCAACGGGCCTGAGTAAGTATATGGAATTTTGCTCCCCCTATCCTCCCATTCATTAATAATTTGGCATGTTTCTTGCTTTAAGCTCATATGACCTGACTCAATTACCAGTGAAGTCAATGGAAAAATTCCCTTCCCTTCAATTTAAGTGAGTTCTGGATCAGATTCATTGCATATATGACTAAGATTTTCATAGTGAGACATTGGCAAAGGGTACTGCGCAAAATAAAAAGCAAACCAGACGTTTGATCCTACTGGGAGAGCTCTGTATTTGTTAAATTATTCAATTACATTTTCTTCAAAAGTCAGAAAGTGTATGTTGCTAATATCCTTTGTCGTGTTTTTGAAGCTTGCTAAGCAACCCTTCTACTGTTACACTGTCTGTCTCGTTACAATGCTGAAAAGCCAAGGACTGACCAAACTACTACAGCTCAGGCTACCTAATGCTTCTTGCTGTGTACAACACTGGCTGCCTGTTAGCCAGCGTGGGGGTTTTGTTGCTTTTTCTATAATATAAGAAAGCCTTGCCTTGTGAAAATTCAACGCAGAAAAAAAGAATAATAAGCGCTTGAGCCCATCCTCTGAAATCCCTGTTCAGTTGTATTGTAGCCTAAAAATAATAGGACCGTTCCAAGAATAAGGTATTACTTTGAGCCCTGGTCTATACCAGGAAGTTATTTTAAAATAACTAAATTCAAAATAATAACTCCCAAGATAACTATTTCAAAATATGCTTATTCCTCAAGAAAAGCAGGAGTACAGATTTCGAAATAACCAACCTGTTATTTTGAAATAATGGGCTTGGTAGTGGGGACCCACTACTCATTATTTCAAAATAAGGGGGGTTATTTCAAAATAACTCCCTAGTGTAGACCAGGACAGAGTGAGTAACAAAATATGATTGTGGCCCTTTATTAGGAGAAAACTTGCTGCTTCTTCTCACATTCCTCTAGCCATTTCTTCATCCCTCTGCTTCTTCATGGTGCTATAACAACAATAGCCTCATTGTGTTAAAGTGTTCTAATTGTCCAAATATTAAAAACATTGTTTTTTGTCCAGGGGGATTGGAAATTAATTATTTATCAGATTAAGCAGGCCCTCATTTATCTCATTATATACTTGTATATGAATGGTTTATATAAATTCAGCTCAGGAAGTTATCAAGTAAAAGACATTGATCTCAGATCTTTGTCTTGGATGGGATTTGTTATTTCAGAATTATTTGGGGGGATTCATAGGAAGGGAGGCACTGTTTCCCGGAAGATCCAAGTAGACTATGAATAATCCTTAATATTTAAACTCATCTCAGGACAAATTCCTAGGCCAGCATGACAGCAAAGGGGAAGAGCAGTCCCAGCATGTCGACATTTAGTTTCCTGTAATATTGCACTCTATCAAAAAGCATCAAAATACTATTTATGTTCAGGTTTCAAATAAAAACTGCAGTTGACATTTGATTGCCTATCAGGTGATCTTTCATTCTGAAATATCCCAATTTATTACACAATGAAGAAAATGTTCTAGCTAGGTTCCCTGTGTGGAGGTCTTAGTTTCACTAGGATTAGTTTCACTAGGTTTAGTTTCACTAGGATTGAAAATTAACTCATTTGTGTTTTAACAGTGTAACACAGTGGCTATCAAAGCAGATATGTTAAGAATCTTGCTCACTTCCCACACTGACCTCTACATGGTGGGAGGTCAGTCACTGAAGGAGCAGCTATTCAATATGTCCTTGTTCGATGTATGGCATCATACTTTATTTAAACTACACGATCCAACACCTCTGAGTTCTGAGTAAGAAATGTGAAATAAGAGTGTCTTATGTCCATTTTACAGATGGAGAACTGACACAGAGACATTAACATTAAAAACACATGCTGATTTTGGCAGCCCAATTTAAGATGCCAATGGCCTGATGTTTTGAGAGTGCATGGCTCTACCTACTATTTCATTGGTTCAAATCATAGTTTCCACTGACTTCACTTGCAGCTATGAGTGCTCGGAACTTCTGAAAATCATACCCTGCATTACCAGTTTAGATAGCTGACAAATGAGAAACATGTACTTACTACCATCTTTGAAAAATGTAGGTTAAGTGATTTCACTAGCAGCACATAGGCACTCGATGGTACAGACAGGGATTGAATCCAATTTTTCTAGGGTGTCATTCAACTTATCCCCAAAATGAAATGGAGGTCCCACCGACAAGCAGTTTAATTCATTCCACAACCATGATTTATTCCCGCTTCTGCAGACAGATAACTAGTAGCAGAAGGAGGCTATTAATCTCTTTGGGTCAGCAACTAAAAGGAGAGAGGCACACATGTTGCTTGTGGGTTTCACGGCATTTGCTGACTGTAGAGGAAGCCCGAGACAGGAATTTTGGATCGTGTTCCAGGTTCTGGGGGAGTTTGCTCTAAAATTAACAGATCCTTCTGTCCCCACATCTTCCCCCACACACCGCACCGCCCATGCTCCTTCCTTTTGATTGTCATCTGAACCCCTCCCACTACCCAGCCTTCCATCAGGCCCAGCCCCAGTAGTCCACCCCAAGTCCCATCCCCCATCTCAGCACCCCTCTAGAGTAGGCTCCTTCCTCTTCCTCCCTGAACATGAGCAAAGGGACCATTAAGAACACAGGAAAAGTCTTCCTATCTTTAGTTCCTGTGTCTGTACTGTACAGCAAATAGTCTTTAAAAATGCAGGATCCAACCTCAGCTCACCCCACATTCTTTTTTTTTCTTTCACATTTTACATACATGTAACTTTGTCATGTCAACACCTAATATAAATTAAACTGATGGGAGGAAGAGAGTAGGATGCCCCACTGAACCACTGGAATCCACTTTTCTTAGCATAAAAACATTACATATGTTGCATATTCAAACATGAAATGGTGGCAAGGATCCTAGCAATTTGTGACAATGTGTAAAGAACATAAGAGAAAACCGAACATAGCCAGCTTGCAATCTGTTTGGTCCCTTTCACTTAGGACTCAGTCCTGGAAGGTGTTGAGCACTGTCACATACTACAGACCTTAGTGGAAGTTTAGAGCTCTCTGAACCTCTCAGAAGGTGCCAGGAACGTTGCAGAAATACAGACTTCCCCAGCTCTACCTTTCTTCTCATCATTCTCTCTCTTGGAGGTAACACTTCTCTCCATCCAGGAGTGGGAATGAAGAGTTCTCATCCGAGACAAATCTATTCCCCTTCCAGGCTCATTTACAACTTTGCCCTCAAAGTTTATTCAAACTGCACAAAGCACTTGCTACTTCCACAAAGATATAAGAAGTCATCTGAGCAGTCAGGAAATCTTTTGACTGCAAGTGTGTGTTGCTCTTTCTTTGTTAGGCCCACACACACACACACACGCACAGGACATTCTGTTCTAATCTGTATTTGCACACAAAAGGTGTTATCGACCAAGATATTTGAAATCTGGCAAAATAATAATAATAATAATAATAATAATTAGGCACCTGGCTAAATGGCCTGATTTTCAGATGTTGAGAGCCAATTAATTTTGAAGCCAGTGTCAGCTGTGGAGTTGCCTACCTGTGAATTTAGGTGCCTAATTTTAGGAACCTAAATCTGAAAATGTTGGCCCATGGCACCTGTTTTTTCTAATGATCAGGGATATATAGTCAACAGTAAATGCAGAACCATCTCAGCCCCTTATTCCTTAGCCACTATGTTTCTCTGCTTTTCTCACAGAGCTGTAGTTGTTGGTAACTATTATATATTTCTCTCACCTTCAACCCTCTGGCCTGGTTTTCAGAGGGAATAAGAACATGCAATTCCCTGTTGACCTCAGATGGAATCACAGGTGCTCTAAAATACAGAGCCTAGATCCATCAGTAAAGCCCTGTGCCTAGGCCGAAACATTATGTAGGGAGCATCCCAAACCACCTTTGAGCTAGTGACTAATATCTACATCTGTGAGTAAGATGCAGGGGTTTTTTTATGACTCAAAAGCCTCTCACCACATCCTATGTCACCTCGTTAGGGCACGTCTCCACTAGGAAATTATTCCAAAATAACTAAATTTACATAACTCCTGCTTTTACAAACTCAAAATAGCATGTCCCCACTATGGACAAAGCCTCGAAATGAGTCAGAATGATTTTGAAATAGTGCATCAACACTGACTGGAGCCTGCCCTAGACCTAGAGCCCCGAGAAGCACTCTGGGGAGGGGATCAGGAGTGTGGACACTTCCTGTGGCTGGTTGGTCAGGGAAGCTGAGACACATGCTTTCAGGGGCTCCTCTCTACGGCTGCATCTCGCAGGCCACTCCTCCACTGCCTCCCCCCTTCGCAGGACACAAAAGGGACACAGTGTGTTCTGGTTGCCCTTTTGGACACCATAGCACTCAAAGCATGGAGCCAGAACTGCTGCAAAGCAATGCTGGGCTCACAGGCCTCGTGCTGCACCTCATGGCGCAGTTCATCCAGACTGCCCACATGCTGCTACACAGGACAAGGACCCGTATGGTCCGCAGTCCCTGATCACCCAGGTCCTGCTGCTCCTGCTGCTGTGCATGCCTCTCAGTCTCCCGGACGCCACGGAACTTCTAGTAGCAGGAGATGAGTTCGGACTAGTGGGACCGCATCATCCTGCAGTGATGGGATGACCAGCAGTGGCTGCAGAACTTCTGCATGCAGAAGGCCCCGTTCCTGGAGCTTTGGACCTGCCATCCCCCTGCAGAAGTGTGTCACCATTGCACTCTGGAAGTTCACCACGCCATACAGTTAGCGCTCTGTCGGGAACCAGTTTGGAATGCAGAAATCCACAGTCAGGGTCGTGCTCCTGCAGGTATCCAAGGCCATCAACCAGCTGCTGCTACAGAAGGTCCTCACTTTGGGGAAAATGGGCAGCATTGTCGATGGCTTTGCTGCCATCGGCTTCCCCAACTGTGGGGTGGGAGGACATTGACAGCACACCCGTGACCACCGTGCCTTGGACTATATAAACAGGAAGGGGTACTTCTCCATGGTGCTGCAGGCCCTCATAGATCACAAGGTGAGGCTTCACTGACATCAGCATCAGCTGGTCAGGAAAGGCACACAATGCCCACATCTTCTGGAACTCCTGCCTGTTCCAGAAGATGCACACTGGCACTTTTTTCCCCAACCACACCATCAAAGTCAGGGAGGTGGACAAGCCCAACATGATGCTGGACAACACAGACTACCCCTTGCTCCCCTGGCTCATGAAGCTCTACACGGGCAGCCTGAACCCTGACATGAAACACTTTAGTGCCAGACTGAGCAGGTGCCGTATGGTGGTGGAGTGTGTGTTCAGCCATTTAAATGGAAGGTTCAGGGGCAGTCTCCTCACCCATCTGGACCTCAGCTAGTGCACAATCCCCTTTGTGGTGGTGGTCCATTGTGTGCTCCACAACCTTTGTGAGAACAAGGGAGAGACTTTTCTGCCAGGGTGGTGGGGTAGAGGCTGATCAGCTGGCCAGGGCATTTCAAGCAGCCAGACATCAGCACCAAGGGGCGGTGATCACCAGGGGGGCCTTGAGGGAGAGTTTCATGCAAAGCCAGTTGTGAGACTCTCCCCCTTGCCTCTCCACAAGGGGCCACTGCATTCCCTCTATGTGCCTTTCCTCCCCCACCTCTCCCTTCCTCTGCCCTCCCTTTCCACCTTCTCCCCTCCCCTGCAGAGCAAACAATAAAGCCTTCTCTTTTGAAACAGGATTGTTAATTTGGGGGATATACAACAGGGAAGGGACTGGGAAAAGAACCTGGAATGAGGAAGGAGGGAAGAGAGGGGGCTTAGGGATGGGGGATGGGACTGGCACCTGCCTGCGGGTGGTCAGGTTCAGCTGCCTGAGGGGTCCCAATGCCCCATGTTCTGAGGCTCTAGTGGCCTCTGTTGCATAAAAGCCTCCGCCCGAGCTATTACTTGATTTTACACATGGGTTTTCTGGAAATACACTAAACTGTAAGGTCCTGCCAGCACATGACTTAGAGACTGACAAAAACCTCCTGCTGACTGCATTGCACTGCTGCAGATTCCACAGAGTCAATTCGATGGCGTGGGAGGTAGGGAACATGCCAAACTTGCAGTTTGCCCAACTGTGAAGAGAAGTTACAAGAGCAGTCATCCCAGGAGACACTGTGTATGAAGCTAGCCCTAATCTCTGAGCCAACACCAAAGGTCTCAGTTCAGGTGATGGTGATGTGCTTGGAGCAAGGCAATATATTGCCTAGAGAGCAGGCACTTTCCAGAGGGGGCACAGACATCCCAGGGAAGCATCGCTACACTCACAGCCCAGGACATGGGAAGGTGCCAACCATTCCAGGAGCCTGTGCACAGGTGGGAGGAATGAGCTTCCAGTAGCTTCCATTCTGGTCAGTGAAAGCAAAATGGCAGCTGCTGCCACAGCAAAGCCAATTGCCACAACACAGGACTTCTAGGGTACAGGACAATTGGTGTGCCCAGCGGCTGGAAATTCACTGATGCTCATACACAACTGCAGAGGCATTTGAAAAAAATACTTGGGAGCCCTCTATATTTTTCCCCTCATTTCCAACCTGCTTGAACTGTGTGTGTTCAAAGATTCACTCAGACTCTACCATTATTATAGTCACAACCCATTCACTGGAGACTGAACAAAAGTACAGAGGGGAAAAGTCTAATAAATAATAGGATGAAAGCTAGAGCACAGAGGAAAAGGAGAGAATAAAAAGCATCTCAGAGATAGCAAAAAAAAAAAAAGCAGAGACAGGGAGAAAGAAAACATGTAATGAAAAACGTGGCCCTTACACTTCAGGTGACCTGCCATCCTGCATCACACCACACCCAGCATAGGTGGCCTAGAAAGAATCAGCTCACAGCAGTGCTGATCTTTCAGTGGCACAAAGCCAACATAAAGGCTTGACCACCACATATCCACCTGGCCATCAGCATAGCTACCTGGCCATCAGCATACCTGATATGCCACCCTGACCTTGGACTGTGTTTTATCCATGTATACTATAGCCATTACAAGCTAGTATACTGCATGTTACAGCAGCGCCTCTACTGCTCTAATGTGGTACAGGAGGAACCACAGCCGGAGGATTATGGGAGAGCAAAAGCTAGCTTTGTGCACCACCCTCTGACCTACACCATTTGCCTTCTGGCCATGCCCAAAGCTATGACCCATATTATACACCACATCTACAGCAGGTATAGACTGTTCCGACCTGTGTCTTACCAGAGCCCAGCTTTATCCAAAAGTCACAGCACAGGCAGCCCTCTGGATGGAAAATAAACGAATGAATCACTCTCGGAACAAGCATGGATTTGAACTGCATTTGCCAAAAGTTCATGAATACAAACCAGTTTTCCAACCACCAGAAGGCTGTTACAGATCCCTCCGCTCACCCCCACAACTCCACAGTTTTGAGCCAGCCCAAGTACTCCTTTCAAGTAGTCTTGTTTGCCCATGTTTGAAGGACTTCCCCACAGCTCTGTAATATTGCCTCATGCTCTATGTCTAGAGCAGCTGCATTAGGTACGAACCCTGCTTTGGAACTCAGTGTATTATAAAATGACAGTACATAGGCTTCTGGCTGGATAATGCCAGAAAATAAGCAACACATCTGAAGTTAATGTCCAAATCAATCAACCAAGTCTTCACACCTCACTTGCTGATAAATGCATCACTTAGCTTGATAAATTCTTTGATTCCAGGGCTGTTTAGTTCTGACATCATTCCTGCCTATTTGTTGGGTTTGATACCACATTATGTTTTTTATTATCCTGGACCATAAGCAAGTGATGCATGTCACTAATTCACACTAGAAATAAGAGGGTTGTGTGTTTTTTAAAACTTATTTTTCATTGGGATTACGTATAAGTAAACAGCTATCTGTAAATGTGTTTATGTATGTATATGTACATCTACCTGTATCTTAGGTAGTTATACTCCAGAAATCCTTATTAAGCAAGAACTTATGTTCTAAAGTTAACAGCACTCCACAGAAGCTTCATTCTATCTATAACCATGCTGAAGGCAATGCCTATATGAATATACTGAAGTGCTTATACACTGTCCCATCTACATTTTTAATAGGGACAATTACAAAGAGTAAGGCACTCTTTTGGAAATCCTTATCATTTGGAGCCCTACTTTCTTACATAATATTCATCAATTTTGCATGCAGGATCACCCCTTGATACACCAAAAAAAAAAAAAAAACCCCACTCATACACACCATATGGATCAATCTGGTGATACACATCAAAAACATACACAGATTTTTAAAAAATGTAATATTGTGCTCAATCCTGCAGTTTGTACTAAGTTAAAAATCAGAAGCTGGAAAGAATTTGCTGGGTTTATTATTTTAATTTTTTGGTTGGTTTAGTTTTTTGTTTTGTTTTAACTTGGGGAGGAGTTGTTTTGCTGGGGGGGGGCATCCTTTGTTTTCTGCTGCTTAATTTTTTCTTACTGATTATAAAGTTGAACTATGTGAATTTATTAATGAAATAACTTCATTTACATGGCTTAGTTGCAAGAGCACTGTGACTCCAGAGACATGAGTATCATTCCCAGCTCTGTCACTAGCCTGCTATAACCCTGTGACAGAGATGACCTGTACCTGCTGATATGGGGGTGGGAGGACAGAGTGAGGCTAGTCCCATCAGCAAATGGGACTGAGCATGCTCAATACAACCCAAATTGCAAATAAAGGCAGCATGTGACCTCTCATGCCCCTCACCCACACATCACCTCTGTCTGGAGAAAAGCCCCTCTGTAGAATGGGAATCCTGAAGCTTGTCTCCTGTGACACCCGCTTTTTGAGATCTATGGATGAACAGCGCTATAGAAAGGCTCTAATTATTATAATATCCAAAGTTTGTTTTCTATGTGGGCTCCAATCTTGCAAATTGTTCTCAATGGATGGGCGTTTAAAGTCAAGGGGCCTATGAATAGGTCTGGGGGTTCTTGGTTATGCAATATAAATTGCAGGATCATAGCTGTGTGTGTAGCAATTATAGTTCTGCAAAGCCACTTTTACATCACTTTTATCATGGGAGACGTTGACTTATTTTTTAGAAAAAGCCTCAAACATGCCAAAGTAAATGTGCCCCATGTTTGTAGAGTGCACCTGTGAATGTCCTCCCTGTGGAAGATGGCAGGTAACACAATGAGGAGGCTGGTAAGACCCCCCTTCAACAAGAACCTCAGGGGAGATTGCTCATCACTGAATAGTATCAGCTAACAGGGATAATGATATTAAACCTCACCAGGGATGCTACCCAATCCTTTATTTTTAGTATTTAGATTATTTCCTGAACTGAGAAGCCAACATTATGCACTGCTGTAAGTTTCCCAGAACATTTAAATGTAAATAAAACTGAATTTGCAGAAATAACGTATCTCAGATCAATATGCCTCTCTTAAAATAACCCCTTAAACACCAAAAGTATTACTTTAAAGATTAGTTTCTTAAAGGGTTTATAAATAGAATCCCATAAAATGCCAGTATAGGGCCTCAGCATGGAAATTAGAGTCTCCAACCTTGGCTCCCTCCGTGGACCATTTGCATTATATTGACAGGACACGGGGCTGGAGGGACAACTTGTTTCCTGAAATTTTCCCCAGCACTGGATCATTGCTGGGTTGTATGGAATTAGTCAAACAGTGCTATGTAACTTCCCTAATTCTGGCGGGGGGAGGCTAGGAGAATAGGGGCATGGCAGGAGCACAACAGTGCTGTGGCAGACCAGCTGCCAGAGTGGCTCCTTGGGGCCATCAGCAGCTGGATGCAATCCAAAGATGCCCGTACTAAGCCCAAAGATCAGGAAGCTGCAAAGATGGTAGAGAGCCAAGCTCCCCTTTCTTTTGATCCAGGTGGGTGCTGCACTCAGTGTAATGCTAGAGTTCTTTAAGTGGGGTCAATAAACATGTGGACAAGGGGGATCCAGTGGATATAGTGTACTTAGATTTCCAGAAAGTCTTTGAGAAGGTCCCTCACCAAAGGCTCTTAAGTAAAGTAAGTTGTTATGGGATAAGAGGGAAGGTCCTCTCATGGATTGATAACTGGTTAAAAGACAGGAAACAAAGGGTAGGAATATAAATGGTCAGTTTTCCGAGTGGAGAGAGGTAACTAGTGGGGGTCCCCCCCCCCAAGGGTCTGTCCTGGACCAATCTTATTTAAC
Organism: Pelochelys cantorii; assembly: GCA_032595735.1. NCBI lineage: Eukaryota > Metazoa > Chordata > Testudines > Trionychidae > Pelochelys > Pelochelys cantorii. The sequence goes on from CM064337.1 coordinate 39,599,248, forward strand.
TTATTTATAAATTATCTAGAAAGAAGAAGCTTTCCGGAAGAGATCTTTCGAAAAAACTTCTTCCAAAAGAGAGAGTCCACAATGCCAAAGCACATCGAAAAAGTGATCTGCTTTTTTGAAAGATAGAGTCCACACTGAATGGACGCTGTCTTGCATGTAAGCTGCGATTACTATGGGTAAAATGGCCACCGGGGCACCTATGCTTTTTCCTCTTTCCTCTTCTCATGAAAGAATTCCCTCTTCCCTGTCCATACGCTCCTTTTTCTGAAAGAGCTCTTTTGTAAAAAGGCTTGTTCCTCATAGAAAGAAGTTTACCAACATCAGAAAAACCCCTCTGTTCTTTCGATTTTCTTTCAAAATAACGTGATTACAGTGTGGATGTAATTGAAGTTTTTTCAGAAAAACGGTCGTTTTTCCAAAAAAAACCCCTCTGTAGTTTAGACATACCCATACATACATTATGATGGGGACTAATTTAACTACAACTACTCAAGAGAGAGATTTTAGAGTTATTGTGGATAGTTCCCTGAAAACATCCACTTTTGTGTGCAGTGGCAGTCAAAAAATCAAATAGAATGTTAGTAATCATTTTAAAAGGGATAGAGAATAAAACAGAGAATATCTTATTGCCTCTATATAAAACCATGGCATGCCCACATCTTGAATACTGCATACAGATGCGATCGCCTCATCTCAAAAAGATATATTGGCATTGCAAAAGGTTCAGAAAAGGGCAACAAAAATGATTAGGAGTTTGGAATGGGTCCCATATGAAGAGAGATTAAAAAGACTTGGACTTTTCATCTTAGAAAAGAGGAGAGTAAGGGGGATATGATAAAATCATGACTGGTGTGGAAAAAGTGAATAAGGAAAAGTTATTTACTTATTCCCACAATATAAGAACTAGGGGTCACAAAATGAAATTACTAGGCAGCAGGTTTAAAACAAACAGAAGGAAGTTTTTCTTCACTCAGCATGCAGTCAACCTCTGGAACTCCTTGCCAGAGGATGTGGTAAAGACTAGGACTTTAACAGGGTTCAAAAAAGAGCAAGATAGATTCATGGAGGTTAGGTCCATCAATGGCTATTAGCCATTATGGGTAGGAATGGTGACCCTAGCCTCTGTTTGTCTGGAAATGGGTGACAGGGGAGGGATCATGTGCGGATTACCTGTTGTGTTCCCTCCCTCTGGGGCATCTGGTATTGGTCACTGTCAGCAGACAGGATACTGGGCTAGATGGACCTTTCCTCTGACCCAGTATGGCCATTCTTATGCAATTCAATTGGACCTGAGAATTCAGTCCTATATTGTTCACATCAAATTAGAAATATGTTACTACATGGAGTCATAGAAAGGTAGAACTGGAAGGGTCCTCAATAGATCATATAGTCCCCTGCAGTGAGGCAGGACTAAGTATTATGAAGACCATCTCTAACAGTGATTGTCTAACCTGTGCTTAAAACCCTTCCATGTCAGAGATTCCACAGCCTCCCTCTGTTCCAATGCTTAACCACACTTATAGTTAGAAAGTTTTTCCTCGTGTCTAACTTAAAACTCTCTTGCAGCAATTTAAATCCATTACTTCTTGTCTTGTCCTTAAACTAAAAGAACAAGTCAGCACCTTTCTCTTGATAAGAACCGTTTACACACTTGAAGATTGTTATCTCTCCCCTCAGTTTCCTCTTCTCCTGACTAAACAAGTCTCATATTCCTGCCCCCCGCCCCCGCACCCACACGCACACACCAAGCTCTCCTCATAGGACATTGCTAGAACTTGAATCATTTTTGTTGCTCTCCTATGGACTTTTTCCAATTGGCCCACCTCTTTCCCGAAGTGTGGTGTCCAGAACTAGACACAGCACTCCAGCTGAGACCTTACCAGTGCTGAGTAGAGCGGAAGAGTTATTATTCTTGTCTTGCTTGCAACATTCCTGATGATACATCACAGAAAGAATGATGTTCGTCTTTTTGCAATAGTATTACATTGTTGGCATGTGTAGGTAGTCAGTGTCATCCAGTGTAACCCCCAGATCCTTTTCTGCAGTACTTTGTCATAGGCAGTTATTTCCCATATAGCACAACTGATCACTACTTCCTAAGTGTAATACTCATAGACTCATAGACTCATAGACTTTAAGGTCAGAAGGGACCATTATGATCATCTAGTCTGACCCCCCGCACAATGCAGGCCGCATAATCTCACCCACCCACTCCTAGAATAATCCTCACCCCTATATCTCAGATATTGAAGCCCTCAAATAGTTTGAAGACCCCAAGATGCTGAGAATCCTCCAGCTGTGATCTGTACCCCATGCTACAGAGGAAGGCGAAAAACCTCCAGGGCCTCTGCCAATCTACCCTGGAGGAAAATTCCTTCCCGACCCCAAATATGGCGATCAGCTAAACCCTGAGCATGTGGGCAAGACTCCCCAGCCAGACACCCAGAAAGTTCTTTATAGTAACCCCTATCATCCCTCCATTGACCTATTTACCACTGATAATGACTAGTCAATTAGTTACCAAGACCATGTTATCTTGTCAAACCATCCCCTTCATAAACCCATCTAGTTTAATTTTGAAGCCAGGTAGATCTTTTGCCCCCACTACTTCCCTTGGAAGGCCATTCCAGAACCTCACTCCTCTAATGGTTAGAAACCTTCGTCTAATCTCAAGTCTAAACTTCCTACTAGCCAGCTTATATCCATTTGTTCTTGTGTCCACATTAGTATTAAACTTAAATAATTCCTCTCCCTCCCTAGTATTTATCCCTCTAATATATTTAAAGAGTGCAATCATATCCCCCCTCAGCCTTCTTTTGGTTAAGGTAAACAAGCCAAGCTCCCTGAGTCTCCTTTCATAAGACAGGTTCTCCATTCCTCGAATCATCCTAGTGGCCCTTCTTTGTACCTGTTCTAATTTGAATTCATCCTTCTTAAACATGGGAGACCAGAACTGCACACAGTATTCCAAATGAGGTCTCACCAATGCCTTGTATAATGGCACTAACACCTCCTTATCCCTACTGGAAATACCTTGCCTAATACATCCCAAGACCATATTAGCCTTTTTCACAGCCATGTCACAGTGGCGGCTCATAGTCATCCTATAATCAACCAGGACTCCGAGGTCCTTCTCCTCCTCCGTTACTTCCAACTGATGTGTCCCCAGCTCATAACTAAAATTCTTGTTATTAATGCCTAAATGCATAACCTTACACTTCTCACTGTTAAATTTCATCCTATTGCTATCACTCCAATTTACAAGGTCATCCAAATCTTTCTGTATGATATCCCGATCCTTTTCTGAATTAGCAATACCTCCCAACTTTGTGTCATCTGCAAATTTTATCAGGACACTTCCACTTTTGGTGCCAAGGTCAGCAATAAAAAGATTAAATAAAATTGGCCCCAAAACTGATCCCTGAGGAACTCCGCTAGTAACCTTCCTCCAACCTGACAGTTCCCCTTTCAATATGACCCGCTGTAGTCTCCCCTTTAACCAGTTGCTTATCCACCTCTCAACTTTCATATTAATCCCTATTTTTTCCAATTTAACCAATAATTCCCCATGTGGTACTGTATCAAATGCCTTACTAAAATCGAGGTAGATTAAATCCACTGCATTTCCTTTATCTAAAAAATCTGTTACTTTCTCAAAAAAAGAGATCAGATTGGTTTGGCACGATCTACCTTTTGTAAAACCATGTTGCAACTTATCCCAATTGCCATTAACCTCAATGTCTCTAACTACTTTCTCCTTCAAAATTTTTTCCAAGATCTTGCATGCTACAGATGTCAAACTAACAGGCCTATAGTTACCCGGGTCACTTTTTTTTCCTCTCTTAAAAATAGGAACTATATTAGCAATTCTCCAATCAAATGGTACAACCCCTAAGTTTAGAGATTTATTAAAAATTTTTGCTAATGGACCTGCAATTTCATGTGCCAGTTCCTTTAATATTCTTGGATGAAGATTATCTGGGCCCCCCGATTTACTCCCATTAAGCTGTTCAAGTTTGGCTTTTACCTCAGATATGGTAATATCTACCTCTATATCCTTAGTCCCATTTGTTATATTACCATTATCCCTAAGCTCTTCACTAGCCTCATTAAAGACTGAAGCAAAGTATTTGTTTAGATATTGGGCCATTCCTAAATTATCCTTAACCTCCACTCCATCCTTAGTAATTAGCGGTCCTACTTCTTCTTTTTTTGTTTTTTTCCTATTTATATGGCTATAAAACCTTTTACTATTGGTTTTAATTCCCTTTGCAAGGTCCAACTCTACCTGCCTTTTAGCCTCTCTCACTTTGTCCCTACATGCTCTAACCTCAATAAGGTAACTTTCTTTACTTATCCCTCCCATCTTCCACTCCTTATATGCTTTCTGCTTTTTCTTAATCACCTTTCTAAGATGCCTGCTCATCCAGCTTGGTCTAACACACCTGCCTATAATTTTTTTCCCTTTTCTTGGGATACAGGCTTCTGACAGTTTCTGCAACTTTAACTTAAAATAATCCCAGGCCTCCTCCACCTCAAGATCCATAATTTCTTTAGACCAATCAACTTCCCTAACTAATTTCCTTAATTTATTAAAGTTAGCCCTTTTGAAATCAAAAACCCTAGTCTCAGATTTATTTTTGTTTATCCTTCCATTCAATTTGAACTGTATTAGCTCATGATCACTCGAGCCAAGATTATCCCCTACAACCATTTCATCTATGAGGTCCTCGCTACTCACCAAAACCAAATCTAAAATAGCATCCCCCCTTGTAGGTTCAGCAACTACTTGATGAAGGAATTCATCAGCTATCACATCTAGGAAAATCTGAGCCCTATTATTATTACTAGCACTTGTTCTCCAATCTATATCTGGAAAGTTGAAATCTCCCATGATTACGCAGTTTCCACGAGTATTTACTTCATTAAAAACATTAAAGAGGTCTCTATCCATATCCAAAGTGGATCCTGGTGGTCTATAACACACCCCAAGCACTATCCCAGGGGAGGATCTGATAGTTTTCTTCCCCAATGTGATTTTTGCCCAAACAGACTCTGTCTTCTCCATTCCATCACTTTTTATTTCTTTACAATCTACCTCATCTTTGATATACAATGCGACTCCACCACCTTTACCCTTATTTCTGTCTTTCCTAAACAGCACATACCCTTCAATACCTGTACTCCAATCATGCCTAGTATTCCACCATGTTTCTGTTATTCCTATAATATCTGGTTTCACTTCCTGGACCATTAACTCTAGTTCCTCCATTTTGTTACCCAAGCTCCTCGCATTGGTGTACAAACATCTTAATTTTTGCTGTTTGGCCTCACTCACATTCTTTACCCAATTTGGCACGGACGTTGTACCTCCAATATGACCTGTTAGACTAGTATCCACCCTACCCTTCCTCATGTACATTCTCCTACCCCCAGCTATATCCTTTACTTCATTTGCCTCCCCCTCAGTGTTAAAATCTGGCGTAGAGATTACCTGAACATCTCCCAACCATCTCCCCCAAATTCCTAGTTTAAAGCTCTCTTTATCAGTTGAGCCAACCTCCATCCTAGAAGTCTATTTCCCTCCCTACTTAGATGAAGTCCATCCCGAGAGAACAGTCCTCTGTCCATAAATGCCTCCCAGTGGCCATACATCCCAAAGCCCTCCTTATAGCACCACTGCCTAAGCCAATTATTGATCATCATAATCCTGTCACATCTTAGTTGCCCTTCTCTAGGAACAGGCAGGATGCCACTAAAGATCACCTGAGCCTCAATTTCCTTGAGCATCCTCCCTAGCCTAGCATAGTCGCCCTTAATTCGTTCCAGCGAAAATCTAGCCGTATCATTTGTTCCTACATGAAAGATGATCAACGGATTCCTTCCTGCTCCCTTAATAATACTCTTCAACCTCAGTTCCACATCCCGTATCTTAGCACCTGGCAGACAACACACCCTTCTATTCTCTGGATCAGCTCTGGTTACAGGCCTATCTATTCTTCTCAATAAGGAGTCCCCAATCACATAGACCTGCCTTTTCCTAGTGACAGTGTGATTGCCTGGTCTATCTCTAGCTTCCTCTAGCTGCAAGTCCTTGCCATTCCTGTCTTCCCTTGTAATCCTCTTTAACCCATCCTGTATCTTCCTAATACTCATTATTGGTGCTGTTTCCATTAACTCTTCCCCTTTATCTATAGGGCTAGCCACTCTTCTCTTCTTCCTTACCCTTCCATCTTCATTATCTGCCTGTTGTACCCCTCCTTCATTCTCCAACTCCACATACCTATTCTTAAGCTCTATTTTTCCTTCACTAACCCATCTTTTCCTCTGCCTGGTTCTCTTAGTCACATGCTTCCACTGTCCATTTTCTTCACCCAGCAGTCCCCCCTCTAAGGGGCTTGATCCTGCTTCTATCTGCATATCTAAACTTTCCCCTTTAGCCACGTCATGCCTTTGCTCCATCATCTGCTCAAACCCCCTTCTAAACTCAACCAAAGTTTCCACCTGCATCTCCAATCCTCGGATCTTTTCCTCCATCAACTCTATCAGGCGGCACTTCATGCAAACAAAACTCCTTTCGGGTAACCCCTCCAGAATCATGTACATACCGCAGCTACCACATCCAATCATCCTCCTTGTGTTCTCTACTACTTGGGTCATGGCACTACTGCCTCTGTTATATCTACTTTCTCTTCAAAATCTTCTCCTCCAACAGAACTCCCACTCAAACTCCCCTGTTTACAGCTCTGTTGCATTTCACCACACTGAATTTCAGCCTGTCTACTTCAGATCATTGCTCCAGTTTGTCAAAATCATTTCAAATTCTAATTCTGTCCTCCAAACACTTGCAACCCTCTCCCAAACTGGGTCCTCAGCAAACTTTATAAGTATAATTTCTATGCAATCATCCAAATTATTTTGGAAGATATGTAATAGAATCAAGTTCAGGAGAGATCCCTGTGGGACCCCACTTGATAAGGCATTTCAGTTTGACAATGAACCAATGATATCTACTCTCTGAGTGAGATTTTCCAGCCAGTTGTGCACCCACCTTATAGCAGATTCATGTGGGCTGTTTCTCTAGTTGATTTGTAAGAGTCACGAGAGACAATATCAAAAGCCTTTCTAAAGTTGATATAAATCACATCTACAGCTTCCCTCTATCCACAAGGATTGAAATCCTGATAAACAAGAATATTAGGTTGGTTTGACATGATTTGTTCTTGACAAACCCATGCTATTAATTAGCACATTAACTTTAGGTGCTTGCAAATAGATTGTTTGAAAATATGCTCCATTATCTTTCTAAATACTTAAGTCAAGCTGGCTAGTCAGTAATGCCCTAGGTTGTCCTTATTCCTCTTTTTATAGATAGATATATTTGTCACTTTCCTGTCCTCTTGACACTTCATAAGTTCTCAAAGATGATGGCTAATGGCTCAGAGATCTCTTTAGATTGTTCTTTAAGTATTCTAGGATTTATTCATCAGGTTCTGCAGAATTTAAGACATCTCACTTCTCTAAATTATTCTTTACTTGTTCTTTTCCAAGTAAATGTTAGCCTCAACTCCTAATCCGTTTACACCAATATTTGCTGCATTAGTCCTCCAATCCCTATTTTCACTTGAAAATTTAGCAAAACAAAAAAGACTAACACTTCGACCATTGCTGGATTTTCTATTATTTTCCCGTCTTTATTGAGTAAACAGGCCTAACCTGTCCTTGGTCTTCCTCTTGCTTCTAATGTATTTGAAAAGAGTTTTCTTGTCATTCTTTATGTTTTTTGCTAGTTTAAACTTGTTTTGTTCCTTCATGTTTCTAATTCTGTTCCTACATGCTTGTCTTCTTGCTTTGTAATTTTCTTTCATAATATGATCTACCACCTAGTTTCCACTTCCTACCATTTCCTCTTTCCTGTGGTCATACTACTGCAGTCCTCCCCTCCTGGGTTGCTTCCTCACCCCTGGAGATCTCCATATGCTTCTTTACCCTTGGAGTTCTCCATATGCATATGTAATGAATTCCTGGGTGCATGGATGCTCCTGATCCTAGTAACACGCCTGAGATATCTTGACTTTAGCAAAGCTTTTGATATAGTCCCCCACAGTATTCTTGCCAATAAGTTAAGGCAGTATGGATTGGATAAATGGACTGTAAGGTAGATAGAAAGCTGGCTAGATTGTCAGGCTCAACTTGATGTCTGGCTGGCGGGCAGTATCAAGTGGAGTGCCCCAAGGGTCAGTTCTGGGACATTCAACATTTTTATTAATGACCTGGATGAGGTGATGGATTACACCCTCAGCAAATTTGCAGATGACACTAAGCTGGGGGGAGATGTAGATATATTGGAGGGTAGGGATAGGATCCAGAACATAAAGAGATATAATCAAAAAGGCCAAAACACATTTGGAATTGCAGCTAGCAAGGAATGTGGAGGGTAATAAGAAAGGTTTCTACAGGCATGTTAGCAATAAGAGGGTGGTCAGGGAAAGTGTGGGGCCTTTACTGGATGAGGGAGGTAACCTAGTGACAGATGATATGGGAAAAGCTGAAGTACTCAATGCTTTTTTTGCCTCTGTCTTCACAAACAAGGTCAGCTCCCAGACTGTTGCATTAGGCAGACCAGTATGGGAAGGAGGTGAGAAGTCCTCAGTGAAAAAAAAAAAAAAAAAAAAAAGGTTAAGAACTATTTAGAAAAGTTGGACATACACAAATCCATGGGGCCAGATCTAATACATCCGAGGGTTCTGAGGGTGTTGGCTGATGTGACTGCAAACCAGTTAGCCATTATTTTTGAAAACTCATGGATATCGGGAGAGGTATCAGATGATTGGAAAAAGGCAAATGTAATGCCCATCTTTAAAAAAGAGAAGAAGGAAAATCTGGGAACCATAGACCAATCAGCCTCACCTCAGTCCTCCGAAAAATTGTGGTAGGGCTCCTCAAAGAATCCATTTTGAAGCATTTGGAAGACAGGAAGGTGATCAGAATAGTCAGCGTGGATTCACCAAAGCTAAGTCATGCCTGATCAACCTGATTGCCTTGTAAAACAAGGTAACTCAGTCTGTGGATGTAGGGAAGGTGGTAGATGTGAAATACCTTGACTTAGCAAAGTTTTGATAGTATGTCTCACCGTATTCTTGCAAGCAAGTTAAAGAAGTGTGGAGTGGATAAATGGACTGCAAGATTGATAGAAAGCTGACTAGATTGTCAGGCTCAACAAGTAGTGATCAACATTGCTTGATGTCTGGCTGACGGTCAGTATCAAGTGGAGTGCCCCAAGAGTCAGTTCTGGGGTATTCAACATCTTTATTAATGACCTGGATCAGGGGATAGATTGCACCCTGAGCAAGTTTGTGGATGACACTAAGCAAGGGGGAGAGGTAGATACATTGGAGGGTAGGGATAGAGTCCAGAGTGACCTAGACAGATTGGAGGATTGGGCCCAAAGAAATCTGATGAGATTCAACAAGGACAAGCTCACCAGGTTAGGGACTGACTGACTAAGCAGTGTATTTAAAAGTCTCGGAGGGGTAGCCATTTTAGTCCGTAACTTTAAAAAAATGAGAAATCCTATAGCACCTTAAAGACTAACATATATATATAGTATCACGTGCTTTCATGGGCAAAACTAGGAGTTTTGCCCATGAAAGCTCATGATACTCTCTTGATATTTTTGGTAGTCTCTAAGGGCACGTCTATACAGCAGGGCAAAAGTCAAATTACGCTCCACAATTTCAGCTACGTCAGTTGTGTAGCTGAAGTCAAAATAGATTAATTCGGCTTTTGGCACTGTACACAGCAAGAAGTTGAAGAACGGACACTCTTCCTTCGACTTACTTATTCCTTGTGAAATGAAGTTTACAGGAATCGGACTAAGCAGTCCTCAAGCTCGCCATTATTTCAAAATAATGGCTTGCTGTGTAGACGTACACTTAGGCTGCTGTGTTGACATAGCCTAAGATGCTACAGGGCTACTCGTTTGGCTAAGCAGCAGTTTGGCAGAAAAGGACCTGGGGATTACAGTAGATGAGAAGCTGGATATGCATCAATAGTTTGCTTTTGTAGCTAAGAAGGCTAACAGCATATTAGGGTGCAGTAAGAGGAACATTACCAGCAGATCTATGGAAGTGATTATTTCCCTTTGTTTGGCACTGGTGAGGCCACCTCTGGAGTACTGTGTCCAGTTCAGGGCCTCCCATTATAAAAAGGATGTGGACACATTGGAGAAAGTCCAGCAGAGGGCAGCAAAAATGATTAGGAGGCTGGAGCATATGACTTATGAGGAGAGGCTGAGATATTTGGGCTTATTTAGGCTACAGAAGAGTGAGGGGGGATTTGATAGCAGCCCTCAACTACCTGAAGGGATGTTCCCAAGAAGATAGAGAGAGGCTGTTCTCAGTGGTGACAGGTGACAGAATGAGGAGCAATGGTCTCAAGTTGCCTTGGGGGAGGTCTAGATTGGATATTAGGAAAAAACTATTTCACTAGGAGGGTGGTGAAGCACTTGAATGAGTTACCTAGGGAGGTGGTGGAATCTCCATCCCTGGAGGTTTTTAAGTCCTGGTGTGACAAAGCCCTGGCTGGGATGATTTAGTTGGGGTTGGTCCTGCTTTTAGCAGGGGGGTTGGACTCAATGACCTCCTGAGGTCTCTTCCAGCCTTATGATTCTGTGATTCTATGTTTCTAAGTCTTTTGTTTTCAATTGTTCTCAAATGGTCAGTTTCTGCCACACTTATTTATTTTACATAGCACTTTACTTGGCAAAAGTATCCCACTGAAATCAACAGACAACAAGGTACTGCTCTGTGGGGGTAATTGTGTGAGAATCTGACCTTTAGTGGGCTCTGAAAAGGAGTCTTATAAAATCCTAGGCCAGGGAGCATATTTTTCTCTCAAAGCACGTATCTAACTCCCATTGAAGTCTCTGGGCATACACATTAAGAAAAGAACATGCTTCTGAATCTGCATTTTCTCCTTTTAAGTCTTGAGCTACAATATGACTAGAGATTGCAGAATAACAAGTTGACAAAACAGTAGCGATTGGTCAAAAGTTGCCCTTAATAAACTTTGCTTGGCAAATGTCTACCAGGCAATTTACATCACCACAAGTGCATTCCATTCCCTCAGCCTCCAGTGTCTTTTACAGTTAAAAACTTCTTTCTTGCTGTAGTTTATGGCAGATTTTACTATGTGTACTTAGGAACCAACAAGGCTGACTAAACTGATTTCCTCCGTGACCTTTACTACTGTCGGCTCAAAACAATTTAGTCCATTTTAAGTCATTTGAGAGCACAGTAAACATTATCCAAGGGGCTTAGGAATGGCCATCTAAACCATGACCTTTGAAGCTGACAGATGACAAAAAAAAATGTTCCACTTTAAGCCATTTTAAAGCAAGATGCTAAAGGTCTCTTATCCTGTTGAAACAGAAAGGAATTTACTTCTGGTTACATTTTACCCCCATGAAATAAAGACATTTTGTTTCATGCAAGTAACCATTTTTTTTTTCCTTTTTTGGGGGGAGCGGTTGTAAAGAAGGGGGAAATCATTTAAATTACTCAATTCCTATGTGTCTTGACTAAAAGCTCAAACCATTCAATTAGTGTAAACTAAAAACTAAAACAAAAGGGGCAAAAGAACAACTGAGAAAATTAGGCTGCGCATCAAGGGAAAACTTGCGCTGTGAATACTTAGATTGTAAATGGGGGGAGGGAATTGTTCCAACCTTTAACCACACATACACTATTGAAACCAGTTTTCTAAATCCACATTGAACTGATTCATAAGCAATGGAAAGTAGACTTAGGGTTGATTGCTTGTCAGCTATATTGGAAGTTATGACACTAGTAATCACCAAACCCCACATTGCAACATGAAAACTGTACTTTGTGGTATACATACCCATCATTAGTCAAAGGGCAAAATGCACCTGAGCCAAGGAGTAAGGTTCAGAAAGCCTTCTCCACTTAGCTGCCCTGTGATGGTATGTGCATACTCCACACTGAATGAAGTTGAGTTAAAACTCTGTGGGTAGAAGAAGTCCCGCTCCTTCACCCAGAGTGGGAATGCTCCAAATGCTGAGGCAGCATAAAAGGAGTAGCACAGCTCAGTCTGGGCTGGCCACTGGAGGAGAAGGACCTACAGCAGAAGCTCCAGAAATGCACCAGCCAGAGTCCCAGACCGGGGAACCCAGAGATCCAAGAGATTGCCAGGAGCTCCAAGCGCTGGGGGAGACCCAGGGGCAACAGAGGATCCAGAGACCAGCGCTGGAGCAGGTCCATTCTAGGTGGTCTCTGGATCCACCTGGAATGGACTTGCTCCAGCGCTGGTAGGAAGTGACCCAGGAAGGATGTTGTAGTGATATCTCCCACCCAGGTGAGCTCAGCTTGTTTCAGTCAGAGTCCCCGCTGAGCCAGATATAGAATGCTCTGCCACTCGCAGGGCCCTGGGTCGGGACTCAGTGGAGTAGGATGGGCCAGGCTCCCCCTACTGGGGCTGCTATCTCTTCCCTATTGACTCTAGCCAATAGGCTGTGCACGCCCTGAGTTAAAGGGCCACCCAGCATTGACTTTGGCCACTAGGCCATGCCTCCCTGACTTCAAGGGCCATACTTTATTGACTGTAGCCTTTAGGTTGTACTACCTACTATAAACAGAGTCTAGTTTGTACAGACTGAGAGAGGTAGCCAGCAACCAGAGAGCTGACTAGGTGGTGTCCACACCCCTGGGTACCCTCCCCCCCAAGGGATGGGATGTGCATACACCGCGGCATGCCCACAACCATAATTGCAGCCCCTGCTCTCTCCAGAACACTGGGCCTGGTCCTTATTGGCATGCCCTGAAGGAAAAGCCACCCACAAGATGAGGGGAACAACTAGGAGAAGAGAAGCAAGGATCTCTATAGGCTAGTGGTGATGGTTAGAGCCTACAAAGGATTACCATAGTCATTGCTATTTCAGGTGACACATTGCTGTTACTCACTAGAGTCTGAAATGACATGCAGTCTCTTATTCAGGGATGTGTTCTAATAGGAGCGCGCAGATCATATTCTCAAATGGTAACATTTTATGCAATTACCGATTTCATTCCTTAAGTCAGACTCTGAAGGAAAGCAGCTCTCACAGAACAGAATAGAACAGAGCACAGCCAGGATGAAATCTGGCCGGGGTTTGGCCCCCTGCCTGCACTGAACTTGTTATCTATCAAGGTCGACATGTCATTATACACAGTGTGGTCACAAACTTCACAGAGGTATTTAAATAGAGCTATCTAGCAGTCTGGGGATGAAAAGGATGAGAAGAGACAAGAATGTTGCCCCTGTAAAATTGAAACAGTGCACTTTGGCATTTCTGCCTAATCCCATGAGTACATTCATCGTAAGCAATATTCTGTGCATCTAATATAAACTGTCTGGTGGTGGCATTTCTAATATACCCTAGATGGGTGCCTGATGAATTATGCTTAACTTTTATTAGCCTAAATAAATACAGAAAATAATAAAAAAGTTCCCAAAATAAACCTCCCGCCTCCTCCCTTTTAAAGGCAACTTCTCACACTGGACCAGTCCTGGGGGTTGTCTATGAGGAAAAATGTGACCAGGCCATTGTGCTGACTCATTTATAACTTATTGCAGGGGAGGGAGAACCCTTCTTAAAAGGGGTGAGTCTTGCAATGGAATGGTTACATATCAAACTTTAGATTAGCCTGATTTATAGTACTTGTGATTTAGGGGTCCACTATGCTTTGTTTCTGGTGCTTATCAAGTCTTTCACTCTGGAGACCATCAGCACAGCATTTCCATCTGCAGCTGCCTTTGTGGACCTTGGAACGAGAGACTGCCTCAAAAACAGCCAAGGGTTTTAAAATTAACCGAGCCGGAAGCTGATAGCATGTGGATCGCACATACAGCATAAAACACTGATGGGTTATGGTCACATCAACCAGACCAGGGGAGGGCAAAATATCACCCAGGGTCCAGATCTAGCCCACAGCACAGCAGGAGCCTCAGACAGGCTCCCTGCCTGTCTCGACCCTGTACACTGCTCAGAGTGGCCAGCTGCAGGGGCCATGTGCTTCTCTGAGTGCTGTTGCAGAGGCTTTTCATACTTACCCCACCCCACCACTATCTTACAGCTCCCATTAGCCAGAAACCAACCAATGAGAGCTGTCTAGGCTGCATTTGCAGGGCAGTGTGCAAAGTATTCAGTGGCATTCAGAGAAGCACATGACAGCCACTTTGAGCAGCATGCAAGGGCTCAGCAGGCACATACCCTGCCTGAGGGAGCTGCTGGCTTGGAGCAGCCCAGGTAAGCACCTCCCAGCCAGATCCTGCTCCTGGCTCCTCAACCCCTCGCTTTCACCAACCTCACAAATAGCCCATTGCATAGGGCTTCTAGGTGCTCTGATAACACAAATCAAAAATGATCAGGTGTGACAGATCACATGAATCATTAGGAGTAGATCTGCATTTGACAAGAACAGGAACAACAGTCTACAAACTGAAGGTAAAAAAGATGTTTCTGTCCATAGCTGTTGCTATTTGGGTCTCAGTGCAGCTACAATGAGTTCAATTAAACTGTGTATGCACCAACTTAGGGTGTCCCAATATTGGAGCTTTGGCTTATATGGGACTCCCCTTCCCCTGTCCCGATTTTTCCCACTTGCTAGCTGGTCACACTACACCAACTTGATGAGGGAAGTTGGGGTACTAGTAACTTCAAGGCAGGATGTGGTCACAGCTCCAGCTTCAACATGCTTTTTTTCACCTACTTATGAGCATAACCTCCCAGACTAGGTTTTACACAATTATTTTTCAAGAAGGCCCTTATATTTCCCCACCTAATACAGTGTGATAAGACAAAATATTATGCAATCCAGGATTTATTCACAACCTCAGTGCCAAAACTTGCCCAGTTTTCTTTTTCCTTTTGTCCTGTTAACAAAATGGTATTCTCTCCTACAGTATACGTGACACTCATCTGCTGTAGAAACTACTACAGTGAATAATGTGTGACCCACACACCTGGTGGGTGTGGTTCACTGTCCCATCAAGTGGCACTGAGACCACTTACAGAGAGAAAGAAGGAGTCTGCTCTATGAGCCCCAGTTGGCTTTATAGCACAAGTTGTAAAGACTCCTGCACTAAGCTCTAGAGGTCCCAAGTTTGGTTCTGCCTGTCCATGTTTCAAATGCATGGTACCAATTGAGAGTGTCTAAAAATAATTAAGGCTATGCAGTTAAAGGTTTTCATAAATTATTATGGAATGCAACCCTGGAGATTCAATGCAGTATTTTCTTTTCAATCCTAGACATATGCTTTACATTTCTGTTTAATTACCTATATTATAAATTACATAAGTGAAGTACACAAGTATGGGCATGTTTATTTCTAATGAATAAAAGAACTGTTTTAATTACTTCATAATTCCTTGAGTTTCATTAAAAGTAACAAATATTGTAACAGACAACTGAAGTAGAAACCTGCTAATCTAGATATTTAATACTTTACACAGAAAAAATAGTCCTTTCTTCTCCTTTCTTAGTGAAGGTTTGATAAAAGAGCATGGTAGTGACATCTTGGTTACTAAGGGTTCATTGTTTTTTAAAATATTCTACTTTATCCTTTGAGATATCACTAAATTATCAAAAGAAATGCACACAATATTCTGTGATGTTGGAGTCTTGATTTGTTGCATTGCTTCCTTACTGATTCCCAACAGCTCAGTTAGAAGCAATGCGTGTCAAGATCATGTCCTCTGAAGAAGTGGGTTGTGCCCACAAAAGCTCATGATACTAGACATATATTTTTGTTATTCTCTAAGGTGCTAACCCATCAGTGTTTTAAGACTACTCATTTTTTTAATTGTTTTTAAAGTTACAGAGTAACATGGGTACCCCATGTTAATGGAGGGAGACCAATTTAATTTGATCCAGAGCGAAGCAGGAAATGTAAAATTACATATAGGGCGTGACTGTATATATACAGAAGTTTTAAAATGTAGCTTTCTCTCTATAATGTAAGATATTAACCTGAAAAATTAACAGGACGACCGCATACGATCAGATCAAGTCAGGCCATTCAAGTCAGCAAGAGTGTTGCCAACAACATCAGCATGTGAGCTGGAGCAAAACTGGTTCTAAATCATCAGACTAGAGACTGCAGCCAATGTAACACGGGGGAGGGATTTTCATAGTGAGCTTTGTCCCCCACAGTCTGACATACAAAATTGCAAAGAAGGTGTTTCCTCAAGCTGGCAACAATCATAGAAGTCTCACTGAAACCAAGTTTACCCTTAGGGAAAAACACTAACCCTAAGAGAAAAGTGACAACACAGATAACATTGCACTGTACAGCAACTTCTTCCAAATTAGGCATGGACAATAATGGCAAATGGACACAACACAGAAACCTATCCTTGGTTGGTCATATCCGCTTTGTCAGTACATGATGGGTCTTGCTTTTCCTTATAATTTGGCATGGTTTGTCTCACTCAACTGAGTGCTCTTTAGCTATTTCTACATCACACTCAGAGGAACAAGAGAAAGCAGTGATTTCCTTTCCTCATACTACACGTGTCATGCAGTGCTTTGGCCTAATAAAGAGAAGTAGAACCTTTAGAGCTGAAAGGTTTTCATTTCAATGATCTCTGGTATGATTCCTCATTACATGGGGTGGAGGGAGGGAGAGAACAAACCTGTGTTGCTCTAATTCCTGTGAAGAAATTACCAAACCTAGAGATTCCAAAGGTAAAATGTGAAAGGCTTAATCTTCATTGCCCTATCAATCTAAGGTAGTGAGGATCACAGGCACCTGCAAAGCATCTACAGGAGGGAGCAAAACCCCCCAAACATACTATGAAAGATATGCCAGTTTCCTGCAGTATCCTGGACAAACCTTCTTGAATTCAATTTCAGTAACTCAGGAGTACATGGTATAAAAATGCAAATGTTTATGTATTATTAAGGGATTATATGTAACAGCTCTAGGGAGAAGACCTGACAAATGTAAACCCTAGGAAGTGTTATGAGCTTCAGAAGGATGATTTGATACAATGTAAAGTTTTTTAAAGGTAAGTAGATTTCCCAGAAACTCTCCAGAGAGAGGTGTATGCCAATATAAACTGCACATGCAAGAATTCATCCTTTGAAGCTTCAGGATGAGGAGGGAACTTTTTGTCTACTGATCACCTGTTACATGAGGACAGATCAAAGACCCAAACTGCATAGGCACTGACTATGTGTGCACCGGGACTGGAGTTCAAGAAACTGTTAGCTGTGTTGCCAAAGGAAAAAGTCCTAACTTGTAATTCTTCCATCTGCACCCCTTCATTGTGTAGCATTTTCTAAGCTTGTGAATAAACCACATTTAAGTATAGAGATCCATACAAGTTTTGTGAATCTGTTGTGCTGCAAATAAACACAAAATAGAAAATAAGGTTAGTTTCTATTTATTTGGTTACAGTGAATAACTGGAAGCCATAATATGAGAAGAAATCTCAAAAAATAATAAGCATACTTAGGCACTAGGGAATTTCTTTTTATTGAAGTATGGTTTCCCTGTCTCCTTTTCTTTCCTGCTGCAGGATAAATTTCAGTTTTACATGAGCGCTAGTTTACATGTCCAGCTAGGATGCCAAGTTGAATAATTCAATACAGATAATAGTTCCAGACATCCATTCAACTAAATAAATAAAAGCTGCAACCCAATGCTGGAAAACCCTTTGCATATTCTAAGATTATTTAGCAAATGTAACAATTTTTCATCACTCACTCTGCACCCTACCCTTTAAGCCACCTAATTCAGCTCAGTATCTCATAGGAGATTTTCAGTACTGTAATACAAATCCAGGTCTAACATATTCAAGAACGGGAAGGTGCAGAAATACTGTTAATGTTGCTTACGAGGCCCAGAGTGTCTGTCTGAGGAGTAGGCTGAGCGCCAACAGATCCACAAAAGTTAGGGGACAGCAGTGCTTAATTTGTAATAAAAGAGGTGCCAGGGCTCAAGCAATTATTTCACTTCCATAACTGAGCAGGTAAGCCCGGAGGTGCCGGGGATATGGCATGCCAGGCCTTAGCCCTGGCGAGACATGGCACACATTAAGTGCTGAGGGACAGGCATCTGCATCTGTCATGCTGCAAATGACAGAGAAGCTGTGGAGCCATTTCTCGACCTATGTCAGCCCCCTTCTGAAGCGTGAGATGATCCTTGTCTAGCCCCACCCTCTCTTACCTAAATGACCCCATTCCCAACTGCAGCTGCATGTTGCCATTCATGGAACCCTCACAGAACTGACATCAGTGCCATGTGACAGGTGCACTAGCAGGACCAGATTAACTCTTCTGTGGACCTGGAGCCTGTAGGCTCTGGGGCCCAAAATGTATGCTTCAATGTGTGGGAAGGAGCTGCCAAGGAGCGCAGTGAATGTGCAGGGTCTGGAAGGGAGGGAGGGAGGTTACAGGCACAGGCTGGGGGCAGAAGTGTGGGGGCTGAGAAGGAAATAGGGTGCAGGAACAGGTTGAGGGAGGTGGGATTTGGTTGGGTGGGAGGGAGGGAGCAGGCGTGGGCTGGGAGTGGGGGATCTGGGCAGGAGGGAGGTTCCTGGGCAGTGTACGGAGTTGCCAGGTCTGGGTAGGTGGGAAGGGTCTGGACCGTTAGAAGTTGGTAAAATGCAGGAGCAGACTGGGGATGTAGGATTTGGGAGAGAGGAAGGATGTGGGAGCAGGCAGCTGATTGGGGTGCTTACCTGGCATAGCTCCTAGGGGGAACACATGGCTCTGCGCAGTCCTGCACATGCAGGCACTGCCCCTCACTGTTTCCATTGGTTGAGATTCCTAGCCAATGGAAGCAGCGAGTGTGGAGCCTGCAGGGAGGGGCCCCTAGAAGATATGCATATGGCTCCAGCCCAGGGCCCTACAGCCCCTTCATAATCCAGCCCTGCATACCTCATTTGCATCTGTACTGAGTATTAAGATGCAGCTATAAGAATGGTACAGCCAGGATACCTGGAAATATAAAAATATACATTCAGCTAATTATGCTGCAAAATGTTAAGGCTACCCAAAGACATTCCAGAATATTCCTCCTCCTCTCTCCCAAGGACAAGCAAACATTAAGACAGACTATACAAGACATTCATGTTTTAATTAGAGCAATACATCTAGGTAAAACGGACTCTACCAACCCTTATCCTCTTGCAAGAAGACCTTGTGTTCTTAAGTTAGAAAAAATATATACTTTGAAAGGTTTAACCTTTTGTTTATTTTTTACATATTAGAAGGACAGATACTTTTGCAAATTGCAAACTAGTTAATGAAAAGTTATTTATATTCCATCAATGACATTGCTACATAAATGGAAAAAGCTTTATGTACCAACTTAGAATCTAATGACTTCTCTAAACCATTGTAAGAAGTTATATATATATATATTAAAGGAGAATTAATTAAGTAGTGGCACTGCAGAAGCAAACCCTCAACCAAATCTGGAAGAAAAGAAACCTCTTTCCAAAGTCAACAACTTTTAATTAAGCCAAAGACTTTGTAACTCATTTAATCTTAAAAGACTACTTGGAAAACCACAGGCATCAACTTTGTGAGTGTCCTGGGCTCGGAGCAGCCATGGAAAAAAATAGTGGGTGCTCAACACTTACTGACAGCCTCACCAATCAGCTCCTCCCCACTTCCACCTGGTGCCTCCCACCCACTGTGGATTAGGTGTTTAGCTGTTCAGTAGGCACTGTGGGGAGTAGCAGAGGGAGGGCAGTGCTACTGAGGGGAGGGGCAAGAAGAGGTGGATGGGGATGGGGGCTTGAGGTGCTGTGAGGGCAGGACCCAGAGCAGACTAGAGGTCAAGCACCCCCCGGGAACGTAGGAAGTCGGCAATTATGTGGAAAACTAAAAGACTTCTATATAAAGAACAGGAGTGTTTGGAATGTGTGCAAACAGAATTGAACAGAATCCTGTCAAAATCCAG
Source organism: Pelochelys cantorii (assembly GCA_032595735.1). Lineage (NCBI taxonomy): Eukaryota > Metazoa > Chordata > Testudines > Trionychidae > Pelochelys > Pelochelys cantorii. Next base: position 39,619,225 of record CM064337.1, read on the forward strand.
TAAAATTGAAACTCAGCTGAAATAAATGGAAGAGTCAAAACTATTTTTCAAAGTTATCTGGATCTTTCCTGCCACAAGAAAAACAAAGTTGACTAAAGAAATATTGAATATTCATTAAACAGACTGCATATTCAGGAGCTGAAAGTGTCACCTAAGCCAAGCCTAAAGGCCTGAAGCCAATGAAAGAGTGCCAGCAACCAACTGTGAATCTAAATAAGCCTGAAACAGGTGTGCTTTCCTATAATTTCATGAAAATAGGAAAGAGACAGGTATAAAAACTCTAAAGCAGAAATGGCACACACCCCCTCTGCTACTCTGCTCAAACACAGCACTTCACAAGCCAGCTGCCACAGACAGATAAGAAAAACAGAGACGGCTCACAAAGACACCAACCTGAGGAAATTCTTCCAAAGACTTCAGCATGGATTGGTGAGAGGAAGTTAACTCAGTCACTCCCAAGCAATTAGATTTAAAAAAACAACAACAACACTTGTAATGAGTTTGTTGGAATATTGAAATGATATTGTAACTTAAGACTTAACAGTTTCTCCCTGATCACCAAATGGTTAGACCATGTATTCCACTAGAGGGAAACACTGGAAAATAGTGGAATATAATTGGGTTTAAAATTCATACTGTTTGTAATTGACCTTCCTTAAGGCAGATCCTTAAAGGGCCAAATATTTAAATATTTTTCTTGGTGTCACAGGATTCAGTTAAAATTGCTTACTCTGAATGACCAACTGGTCCACCTGCCCTGAATCAAAATACTTTTGTCTATCTATAACCATTCATGGCTGCCTACACTAAAGAATGGATTCACAACAATTTTGAAAAATAAAATCTTTGGGTCTGGTCTTACCATGAAAAAGCATCCCCAGAGACAGCTCACTCTCAAGGAAGTAACCATCAGGAGGAAAGCTCTATGCAGAAACAAATGCAGAAGAGACTGCAAAGACACTCAGCACTTGTATTCTGTCCTTTGTGTTGTTTTGTGAAAAGTTTGTCTTTAATAGTAAAAGAGCCAGGACTAATAACTGTGATTATTTTGCTTAGTCTTGATCTTGGTGTCATCCAAAATGTATAAAAGCAATGTTGTAACTAAACCATGGGAGACACATCCCTGAGTTGGCTGTTAAAAAAAAAAACCCAACAGTGCAGAGCTGCCCTGCCACTTTTCTTTCTAAACTAAATATTTTGTGTAATTTTTAAAATCAAAATTACTCCTTACACAACATTTTAAAACAACCCTTTTAAACATCACACAGGTTCCACTGCCACAGCTGTGGGAGGAGGGGAAGATTTCACCCTGGACAAAGACTGGCTGGTCATTATCCAAGACAGAAAATTAAACACCACATTCCACTTTCTGGGTGGAAGAGTGGTCTTGACTCCAGATGTAAGAGAGCTGCCTCTGAGATAAATTTCTTCTGTGACTCAGGCACATCTTTTAACCTCTCTGTATATGAGTTTGCCCAGCTAGAAAGAAGGGATTGTGCCACTGGCAGACCAGATGCCAACTCTTGCCACAGTTGAGCATTGACAAATGCATTACCGGAAATCAGTCAGTTTCACCAGCTTTATGAAATGCTTGTAAGTAGCTTCATGCATTAACCTTGGTTATAGCTTTATCACATGCTATAAGGAAATATTTAAGGCTTTATGATTGTTAAAAAAAGTTTGCTCCTAACACTGTAAACCCTATTAGGAGATTCTTCTCCTACCTGGCAAAAAGGCCTGTCAAAACTAAATGGGCCATTGTGGGGCACAACAATGCAGAGTTTAACTGTCCCTTGGCCCCCAGGAAGAGGCTGTGTGCAAAAGGGATTGTCCTATCAGCTTGGATTCTGATGGGAAGACAAGAAACTTTCTCATTTCTCTTTTACTGTTTGGACTTTCACAAGGCTGGAGCTACTAGGCTGGAGCAGAGAACCCCCAGTGTCAACCTGGGTATGTCCTGAAATACATCCAGAGCTGACAGATACCTACAATTCTGGGTCCATTTATACCATAGCATAGACGAACTCATTTGTGTATAAATGGCTTGCCTGCTTTAACCTTTTAATAACTCATTTCTTTTTCCTAGTTAGTAAATCTCTAGTTAGTTTATTACAGGACTGAATACAAGCATTGTCCTTGGTCAGAGATCAAACGTACAAATTGCCTTAGGTTAAATGACTGGTCTATTGGTACTGGAAGCAACCTGAATACTATGTGATCTTTAATGCCATCACTTATTACTAACCCCAGTTTGCCTGGATGCCGAGAAAAACTGGCATGCTCAAGGAGATAGTCTGTGACTCCATGGTAAGATTGCTATTGAGCTTTAGGAGCCTTGTCACTAGGTTGGGGAAATCTGTCTGGCTTCTAGACAGTCTGCCCTGAGGTTAGCACTCATGATTGTGAACCACTCCAGCCAGCGATAACTGTACTGCTTCACTCCACGCTGCAAACATTAAAGAATTAAGTTTGAAATCTTCAAGTTGTAAGGCAACATAGGCTATTTAACAATAACTATTAATATTCAGAGCACTTTACAGACATTGTCTAATTAATCCTCACAACAACCCTGTGAAGTAGTTCTCTCCATTTTGCAGATTAGGAAATGAGGCAGAGAAGTTAAGTGACTTGCCAAAGCCACCGAAGGAAGCCAGTATAAGAACTTAGATTAGCACCAAGCAGTTTCCTATGCTCAATTTATTAGACCATGATCCTTTCTCAGGAGTTGAATAAGTGCTCTGAGAGATGCCAGTCTGGAGTGTGCAAAATTATCTGAATACACATACACCTATCCCAATAGTATGCTACATACAGTTTCAGTAGCAAATTAACCACCAACTGTTGAAATTAAACTTTCAGCTCTGTTGACAGGCCATTAAAGCAAGTTCAACATTAAATAAGTTTCAGCTGTTGCTGATCATTTAAATAGCAGTATGATTAATGTTTTCTTTGTTACAGGAACAAATTCTGTAATCTCTAATGGAGGCCAGTGAGTTATAATTCACTAGCTTCAATAAAGAGGAACTAATTCAAGATTTGTTATAAAGTTAGTATTTGTTAATTGCTATTTGCACAGTTCTTTGAAGTAGTAAAATGTTACGGAATTGTTTTTAAGTAATTATTGTTATTTTAAAGAATACACAAGGTTGATACAGCAGAATCACTTTTAGTCAATGAATTAAAAATGCAGATACTCACAAAAAGCCAAACCTGGCAGACTTCTCTTGAATCTCATTGGCATGATGGGCTCATTATAAAGCTAAAGTTGAAGTGAAGGGATAACATTTACTGCTGATTAGTGTGAATTTTAATGGGCAGGTGCCATAGAATGTTATGCTGTTCTCATGCCAAAGAAATTTATAGGATGCAGATTCTAGAAGGCTTCAATGGGGGAGACAGGAAAGGAGAGAGGAAAGAAAAGACACTTAACTTACTCTGAAACAAAGTTAGGGGAAGGATACAAAATGCTAGGTTCATCTCCTAGGTGGATCAAAGAGCTAAGTTCTTTAGTCTGACATTCCACTATACCTACCGGAGCACAAACTGCAGGTTTGGCTGTGAGGCCAGCAAGCAGTAGTCTCCCCAGCTCTTCAACAAGAGATATTCTTTTATTTCTTAGAAGGTGAGGCAGGGATGCAAAATAAATGTGATTTGTTTTTAGGCATGCATGACGAGCATTGGTAATTCTGTAGGACTGAAGAATGAAATTGCCCTTTTAATGAATTATAGCTACCAGTTGATGTTATGTAACCTCATGAATTGTGGCCCAATTTTTATGAACGGGACTTTATAAATAAAACGGTTAACTAATTTTGAATTAATTTGTTAGCATCCTGTTAAGAATTGTCTTTGAAGAATCTGTTACAGGTTAGACCTCCCTGGTCTAGCACCCTCAGGTCCTGACTGGTCCTGAACAAGGGATTTGCTGGACCATGAGAGGTCCCTTCCCTCACGGGCTCTGCTGAACCATTAGGGCTCCAGGCTGGCTCTGCTGCTGCCTGCCTTCTGTTCAGGAGTTCTTTTGGTTTGATTGTTGGACTGCATGTGCTCATACCCCTTTGCTGGTTTTGTTTGCTTATGGCATGGCTGGCGTTCATACTGCATGTTCTCATACCCACTTTGCTGTTTCAAGTTACTTGTTAGCACCATGTGTGCTGATCTCTCTCTTTCTCTCTCTCTCTCTCTCTCTCTTTCTCAGCACAGCAGGAGTTAGCCCTGTGTGCTATTATCCCCATGGGGAGTTTCTGTGATGCACGGCACGAGTTCACACTGCTTGCTGCTAGATCACTCACTGTTCTGTTTGAGTTCACCCTGCGTGTGGTTAACCCTCTTTCTGTTCCGATAGATAGATAGATAGATAGAAAGAAAATATGTGTATGTGTATATATATTGGGTCTGTAAAATAAGGGTCCATACTTTCTTTAAAAAATCTAGTAGCCCCACCTACACAGAGAATTTGGTGCTGCGTGAGAAGGACTCATAGTAATTTTGAAATAATGAAATTCACCGGATGCTCCGGTGCCACTAGTTTGAACTTATTGGCCTCCAGAAGGCCTCCTGCAGCTCCCCAGAGTGCTTCCTGGGGCTCTAAGGCTGAGGTAATACGTCCACACCAACGGAGCCTGCCTCGGACTAATTTCAACATTTGCCCATAGTGAGGACACACTAGTTTGAATTTGTTAAATCGGGAGTTCTTAAGTCAAATTTAGTAATTTTGAAATAGTTTCCCGAGTGCAGACATGGCCGAAGTGTAACAATTCAGCAGAACGGTGGGACAGTATTAAATTAATATCCTTGCTGTTACTCCTGGGGTTGGTTTTTTAACCGTCTAGTTCAATTTTCCTTTTCCTATTTTGTATAGAGTTGTTCTCTAGTATAAATCCCTGTAAATAAATGTAATCTTTTAGTTTTGACCTTCCAGGTGGAGACTTCCATTTAAAAATACTAATTTACAGAATGAGAGAACAGAGTCTTACAAGATCGGCCTGGAGGTCGATGGACATACCCTGATCTTACTAAAAAAAATAGGAGCTATTTTTCAGTCAAAGGTCCCATATAGGGGGCTCACAGACTTGCCAGACCCCTGGGCAAGGTAGGAAAGGGCAAGCTCCATGCTCCCAGAATGGGAGGAGCCTTGAGACAAAGGGACAGGGCGGGGCAGTTAGTTCTCAGTGCCGTCTGGAGCATGCCACACTGCCCCCTTCCCCAGCCAGACAAAAGTCCAGAGGTAGCAGCAGCAATGGCCAGGACCCCTGGACCTTTTTGGATCACCAGGGCTCAGGGTAACTGCCTCCTTTCCTCCCCCTGTCAGCAGGCCAGGTCCCATCAAATTCCATTGTATGGCCATCTGATCAGAAGCTGATCAGAGATTGCCACAGTTAGATCTTAGCTTCATTAAACACCATGGCCAAAATTTTAGAGTTCATCTGGTAGGGAATCAAGGCAGCTGTCTAGGATGCCTAGAAAGTAAAGTTGTTTTTGAAGTCCATGCGTAAGATTTTCAGAAGTGCCTAAATCTCATTTTCAAAAGTGATGTAAGCACTTGGGATACTAAACAAGTACTTCACATTTAACAAAACAAGGGCCTTTGAAAACGTTACCCTAAATCGAACAGAAGCCAGTCATTTTGAGGAGGAACATTTCTACTAAACATGAAATGATGATGATAAAAGAAATCAGACAAAGAGATGCAACAAAACCATTTACAAATTAACACAAAAGTAGGTAGTGGACTTGTACAAGCACACAACACATCTTAGGGGTTCTGTTAATTAGAGAGATTTCAGCTTTCGCACAAAATATAAAAGGTCATTGGAACTGCTGATAAAAATACAGCTAGTGCTGCTATTACTACTAATGGCTATGAATGGTGTGAACATGGTAATAATGACTCCAGCGTAATAACTACAGCAATGTTATTTTAATGCTAGGTAATCTATGGCCTAGCTGTGAAAAGGTGCACAAGGCAAGAGGGAGAGTACAAGGAGCATTCCCCACTTGTTCGTGGGCTGCCATTTAAGGGCCAGGCCCAATTAAAACCCACACACTTAAGGACCAAAAGGAGACTAGCCCCTAAAATGATGTTATCTAGCATCTCCAAAGAGCAAGGCTAGACTAGACAAGTGCTATGGACTTGTGCCACCTTGAGTTAGCTAGCACAGCTGGCTCCATGTAAGTACATGAGGTACCTTTCCAAAGCAAGTTTCATCTTGCAACTTTCTTAAGAGACAGGAGTTCCTAAAGGTGCAGGCATCATGAACCTTTCCCGACTCTCCCACTGATGTCAGTGAAACAGCCCTTGTGATACACCAGGCACCTGCAGCACCATTGAGAAGTACCCTCTGTGGTTTATGTCCTCTTTGGCAAGGTGGCTGGGTGCAAAGATAAGGGTGTGCATTCCATCTATTGCCCCACCACAATTAGGGTACCCCATTACAGCAAAGCCCCCTGCTATGTCCTGCGCCTTCCCAGAGTCACCATCCTTCGTAGCAGAAGGGTATTGATTGCCTTGGCTACTTGGATCACAACAGCCCCCACTGTAGATTTCCCCACTCCAAATTGATCCCCAGCTGACTAGTAGCTGACGGGTGTTGTAAGCTTCCACAAGGCTAATGCCACTAGCTTCTCAATTGTCACAGTGTGTCTCATTCTGGTATTGATGCACTTCAGGGCAGGTGAAAACAATTTGCAGACTTCCATGAAAGTGTCTTTACCCGCGCAAATGTTTTGCAGCCACTGCTTATTGGCCCATAGCTGCATAATTATATGGTCCCACCAGTCTGTGCTTGTCTCATAGCACCAAACCCGGCATTCCACTGTGGCAATAAGATTGAATGCCAGCATCATTTGTCATCACTCAACTCAAGTGCTTCACAGAGGAGTATGTTCATGGACTCCTGAGATTCTTCCTTGTTCTAGCAGGCCCAGGATATGCTCTGGATATAAAGCACAAGATGATTAATATGATTCCCATATCACTTTGCTGCTGAACAAGTACCATGGTGGGTTGCATGCTTGCCTTGCTATGGCATGTGCATGGATAACGAAGGACGAAAAGGGCATGAAAAGATTGCTTGCCATTGCTTTCAAGTGAACAGGAGGGGAGGAGATGAGCACAGAATGGGATGCTCACAACATGTACCCAGAAAGACCTGCTGCACTGTTTTGGTCCCAGCAGGCACTGAGAGCATAACTCAGAAAGCAAAGGGGCGGCAGGAACTGCAGAATAGCTACCCACAGTGCCTTGCTGCGAAAGTTGACAATAGCCACCCTAGTGGGGATGCACTACTTCAAACTATGTCTAATTCTTGCACACACTGGGGATGTGCACCTTCGACTTTACAAAATCAAGTGCTTGAAGACTGACCTTAATAAAGTTGACCTTATCTCTCAGTGTAGACAAGACCTGAGGTTTCCTGGGGACCTTGCAAGGCAGATTTATTTGGAAACCTCATCAAAAGAACCAGTTAGGGCAGCCCTCCCTTCCCCAATTTCAAACAGGAGGTGTACTCCTAGGCAAAGCTCTTAACATCACAGCATTAGCATGGAATATGAGTCCTACAGAGAGGTGCTTCTCCCAGCTTGTGTCCCTACAGCAGGGAGTCAGTGTTTTATTTACAAACAGAAGCAGGATGCCTAATGTAAGAAAAAGCTGGTAATGAAATTAAGGATCTAAAAGTCATTAGATGAACCTGTAAAACAGGAATCCCTCTGTGGGTGTGGAGAGGGATTGAAGAGAGAATTCAGGCAATTCAGAAGAAATACAGCCAAGCTCTCTGAGCCAAGATTACATTCAGAAAATGAAAGATGTAAGGGACATAAGTGAAAAGCAGCACCTAAACCCCAGGGAAGGGATATCAGGCCATGTCTAGACTGCAGGCTTCTTTTGGAAGAACCTTTTTTTGGAAGAGATCTTCTGAAAAAACTTCTTCCAAAAGAGAGTGTCCACACACAAAAGCACATTGAAAAAGCGATCTGCTTTTTCAACAGATAGTGTCCACACTGAGTGGACACTAAGTCACATTTAAGCTGTGATTACTATGGATGGAGTGGCCACCAGGGCTCCTATGCTTTTTTCCTCTTCCCTCTTCTTTCAAAAGAACTCCCTCTTCCCCGTTCACACACGCATTTTTCATAAAAAGCTCTTTCAGAAAAAGGCTTCTTCCTCATAGAAAGAGGATTTCCAATGCCGGAAAAACCCATCTTTTTTTTTTTATTTACTTTTGGAAGAATGTGATTGCTGTATGGACATAACTCAGGTTTTGTCGGAAAAACGGCCATTTTTCCAACAAAATTCTGTAGTGGAGACATACCTATAGGGTGTGTCTGGACTACATGGCTCCGTCGACGGAGCCATGTAAAGTAGTTTACCCGACATAGTCAATGAAGCGGGGATTTAAATAATCCCCGCTTCATTAAAATAAAAATGGCCACCGTGCTGTGCCGACAATCAGCTGATCCGACACAGTGCGGCAGTCTAGACGCGGATCGGTCGACAAGGGAAGCCTTTGTCGACTTCTCCTGTAAACCTTGTTTCACGAGGCATAAGGGAGCAGTCGACAAAGGCTTCCCTTGTTGACCGGTCCACGTCTAGACTGCTGCACTGTGCCGGATCATCTGATTGTCGGCAAAGCGCAGCGGCCATTTTTATTTTAATGAAGCGGGGATTATTTAAATCCCCGCTTCATTGACTATGTCGGGTAAACTATTTTATATGGCTCCGTCGATGGAGCCATGTGGTCTAGACACACCCTTAGTGGTATAGAGAATTTTTCTCTCTATTTGTGATACCTAGGGGTATGTCTACAATGTAGCGTTTTTCTGGAAAAAAACTATACTTATGGCCACACTGCGATTGCGTTCTTTCGACAGAAAGTCAAAAGAACGGAAGGGTTTTTCCATCAGCGGTAAACCTCTTTCTACGAGGAAGAAGCCTTTTTCCGAAAAAGCTTTTTTTTTCCCCAGGAAATAACACCAGGTGTCCTGGTGGCCACTCTGTCCATACTAATCACAATTTAAATGCAAGATAGTGTCCAATCAATGTAGATGCTAGCTTTCGAAAAAGCACATCGCTTTTTCGTTATGCTTTTGCTGGGTGGATGCTCTCTTTCGAAAACAGTTTTTCCAGAAGATCTCTTCCAGAAAAACTTCTTCCAAAAGAAGCTTGCAGTCTAGATGTAGCCTCTGTGTCCTCACCACTGTAGTATCTGAGCCCCTCATATCACAACCATTCAGGGAAGCAGAGCAATGTTGTTGTCTCCACTGTACAGATGAGGCAATGAGGCACCAAGAGAGACACAAATAGCCAGATTTCTAAGGATGCTCAGGCACTTATGGGACTTTCAAAAGCACCTGGAAGGTTGAGTGCTTTGTAAACCCTACTAGACGCCTAGCTATAGCTTTGGGCTTCTAAAAACGTTTGAAACCTCTGTCCCTAAGGCACTGACCTGAGGTCATACAGATAGTGTTCTGGGGGAGGGATGGAGAAGAGCCCAAGTATCTCAGGGCTAGCATCCTATCCACTGGACCAGTCTTTTTGTCTGCTTCATGCTGCAAAAAAAAGAAGCCTCTCTCAATGAGGCAAAACCAAGCAGGCAAGTTCACCACCACTCCAGGAATTGGTTCCAGATGGCTGGACAGGATATCATGGATGACAGTATGAAAAGCAGCACACAGGTCAGGAAGGAAGAAGGCAAAGAGAATGAGATTCAGATGAAAGGAGAGCACTTCACTGCCCAGGCTGAGTTGTGCAGCAGTGCATGTTGTGCAGTTTTAGATTTTAACTGGAAACCATTTTGTTTTATGGTTTATTCTGAGTTTTAGAAAAGGAAGGAATGAGGTTAAATGAGTGTCAGATGTGATTATACATCAAATTCTTAGGGTTTCAGCAGAATTCAGGGCAATTCCAGAACAAAATAGAAATTGCATCTTCTGGAATTATTTAAATAATCTGTATGTAATAATATGTAATATGTAATAATCTAGAATGTATGTAATATGTAATAATCTAGAATGTAATCTAGATTTTTCTACAACTATCCTTCTAAGGATTATTGTCATGATTTGTATTATTCACTGGGCACCATCTGTGTGTTCAACACTGTTCAGAATAAGCCAGAAAATGTAGTTCCTGAGCCAATGCATGTAAGATGTGTAACTGTGATGGATAGGAGGAATGCTAGCCAGTGCCCAGTGACTAAGGGGTTAAACTCAGGTAGCTAACAAGGCTGTTGGCAGGGGGCCAGAAGAACCTATGGGGACACAGTGCTGAAATCTGATGTGGATATAGTTACCTGGTCTGCTCTTCCTTTGGGGGATTTCTAAGAAAAGGGCTGGAGAGAGCAGATGCAGGGCTCAGAATTACCATGCCTATAAGAAATATTGGACATGGGAGTGAACTGAACCTTGAAGTACAGATCAGCATGTATCGTGAATAGAGGGACGAGTGTATCTAGTCACGATCAGGGTATTTTTCTTTATTGTGGTTGTTTGGTTTAAACGTCACTGTGTGAATCCATGCCTTCCCTCCCCCATTCACTAGGGGTATGTCTAAACTACATGGCTCCGTTGACGGAGCCATGTAGATGAGTTTACTAGACATAGGAAAATGAAGCGGCAATTTAAATAATCGCCGCTTCATTTACATCAAAATGGCCGCCGCGCTGTGCCGATCAGCTGTTTGGCAGCACAGCAGGGCAGTCTGGACACGCCGTGGTCGACAAGGGAAGCCTTTGTTGACCGCTCCATTATGCCTCATGAAATGAGGTCTACCGGAGTGGTCGACAAAGACTTCCCTTGTTGACCGCGGCGCGTCCAGATTACCCCACTGTGCCACCAAACAACTGATCAGCACAGCATAGCGGCCATTTTGATGTAAATGAAGCAGCAATTATTTAAATCGCCACTTCATTTTCCTATGTCTAGTAAACTCATCTACCTGGCTCCGTCGACGGAGCCATGTAGTCTAGACGTACTCTAAGAGCTGTTCCCAGAGATTTTCTCTGTTTTAATTTGTTTTACTTAGTTGCTCTATACACCTAGCAACCAAGTATGCTTTCTCAATTATGTCTTTGGTTTGTTAATAAAAAAATCACTTTTTTAAGGTGATGATTTGAGTTTTGTGTCCTGGAAAGCAACAGTGGGTCTGTGTGTGTATTTTCCTGCCTAAGACTAGGCGGTCAGCTAGCAGAGACTGCAGCTTGTTTCTCTCTTCTTTTCTCAAGCTCTTTCGGGCAAAAAGAGCTTGGGGTACCCCTGGGGAAGGAATTCAAGTGCTCCCTCCTGTTTTTAGGGTGAAATCACTTGATGGTGGCAGCTTTTTGGGGGGGATTTCAGAGCCAATGCATCTGTGACTCTGGGGAGTTTTTTTGCAAGCACAGTCTATAGGGGCAAGGTATTTAAGGTATTTGCAGGCCCTCATCTTCTGCAACTCGGAGTGCCAGAGTGGGGAACAGCCCTGACAGTAACTCTGGATAAGATGGCTCAGATATTTAAGTATGGCATGTATAGTTATTGAGCACACATGTTACCTGATCACTGTGATTTTTGCAGCTCCAAGTGGAGGCACTGATGCAACAGAAGTCTTACTTGATTAAGGACTAGAAGATTTGACCCTCCAACTTTCTGTTGAGAAAAAAGAGCTGTTCAAGGTTCCTGGGCCTGTTTATTTTCCTTTCCTGCTGGTAGTAATCCTGAGATACCTCAGAAGTCTCCATTTTTTCTCCAGTTTTAAATGTGGGGTTTGATTTAAAATATTCTCCTGTGAAAACTGCAACTCAATCACTGTCATGTTGTGTTTAAGATCCTTCTCAAATGTAACTAGGCTTTAAACAGAAGTGAAAGCAGGGTTGCCAACTCTCATGAATAAGCCACAAGTCTCATGATAATTATTGTTTGCCTGAAAGCCCCAGCTCCTGGAGCCAAGTGGTATGTGATTATTTCAGCCTCCTGTCTTTAACAAAAATGAGGTTTCTAGCTCTTGTGGCTGTAGAGAATACTTCAGGATATGACCCCATCACATCTCAAAGGCTCAAAAAGCAGAATGCAAATTAATGAAACCTCCAAATCTACTATTTTTACATAACTCATTATTTTAAAGCAATCTCATGATTTTTCAACATGTCAGTCTGGCAATGCTATGATGGTAAATTGAAAGTGTCAGTTTCACTACTGTTTAAAGTCATTTTCTACTAGATTATTTGTAGTGGGATAACACCATGAGAACCCCAAGCAGGTGCAATATAGTGCAATATAAACTCACAGGACCTTGTCTAATAAGAGGTTTCCAAAAGTTAAACGATTTATTCCAAGCTTGTTGAACTGCAAAAAAAGTGATAGAATGTAATCTAGATTTTTCTACAAATATTTCAATTGTTTTATTCACAAGTTAATAACAAAGTAAGAGCATACATTATACTGTACTTTAAACCTAATCAGTGTTCCTTAAGTAACTTGACATGAGATGGTTAGAATATGTTAATATTAAAGCTGAGTGGGTCTAAAATTTATTTAATTTCCTATCTTTATATGGGAATTAGAGATTATGATTTGACAGGAACACTGTATCTAAGCTATTATCTGGAAAAAAAACAACAACAGGAGTTTTCAGGTGCCTAAGTAACCTCTGGAATCCTGGTTAAAGTTCCTCCCCTTACCAAAATCTGAAATGGCGCCCCTGCATAGCATCTAAGATAGAGCTAGAAAATGCACTGCTTTTAAATCCTCATGTTCCTTTTAATGTCTCATAGTCTGAGCATACTACGTTACTTAGCTTTTGTAGGTGACACCCTGTAGAGTGTGCTGTCTAAAATATTCTCCTGTAGTCTCATCACCTAAACACTCCTTGTTTAAGCCCTAATCTTTTCAAACTTTCTTCCTGACTGCTGAATTCCAGCAGACAACTCCTCTAGTTAGCTTTGTGATACAGAAGCATAAGAGAGCTAACATGGTGAGTGTTAAATAAGCTATGTATAAACAACAAAGAAAGCTCCAAGGATATCCTAACTGTTTCTTTACTACGGAACTAATTCTCATTCATTATGTCAGTAAACTGCAAACATTAACGTTAAGATTTTGTTTTGTTCAGCTTTCACTGTTATATAAAATCTAGTCTTCAATGAAATCGTGTATTATGATTACTACTATTTTTAGCAGATTAAGGAATAAAAATATGTTGCACCCTCTTGATACACAATAATATATTGGGGCTTTACACTGAACACTTAGGCCAATCTAACTATACTACTCAGGAGTGTGAAAAATGTATACTGCAATAGATGTAGTTAAACGGACTTAAGCCTTGCTATAGACATCACTATGTTAATGAAAGAATCCTTCAGCTACCACCTCATAAGGGTGTGGATTTATTACAGTGATAGTAAAACCCCTTCTGTGTCTGTAGCAAACATCTAAGCTACTGCAGCAATGTAGCTACAGAGCTTCAGCTGCACCACTGTAACATTTGTAAATTAACTTTACTCAGATTAAATAGTACTTGTTCATATGAGTAGCCCCCAACCAATATGTTAGGGACATAAATAAATCATATAACAACATGTCGTATAACTGTAGTAAAAACTAAGTGTGCTTCTTCCCCATTGCTTAAGCTCAAAACAGCACGTATGATTTAGCTGATTGCGCATGTCTCAGAAGCTGCTAAACTTTCTGCTAGCTCTTTCTAGATAAGGGAATTAAGTAAACTTGCAGTAACCAATCACGTTGCGACACGCTGGCCAGAAGGAATGTGGAATCCACAAAAGTTTCAGCTCAGGCGTTGCTCGAGGTCGACTCTGCTTTGAGCAACAGAGCTCTTTTGTCGACCTTGTTTGCAAACAATAAATGGAGTTGGACCCAGCCTGAAAGTGTGACTCTCTTCTTGAGGCAAATTGGACTAGCCTCCAGGGGACGGAACTAGCAATTTATGCAACATAACAACTGCATGGACGGATTTGGTATAATATGAATTTTCCTGGGAAGCAGTACTGCTAGGCAGCACAGAATGGGGCAGCCCTCAATGATGAAAGAACAGGTTAAGAACTATTTAGAAAAGCTGGACATACAGCTGGCTGATGTGATTACAGAGCCATTGGCCATTATCGTGGCAATTGGGGGAGTCCCAGATGATTAGAAAAAGGCAAATGTAGTGCCCATCTTTTAAAAAGGGGAGAAGAAGAATCCAAGGAACTACAGACTGGTCAGCCACACCTCAGTCCTTGGAAAAATCATAGAGGGGATCCTCAAGGAATCCATTTTGAAACATTTGGAAGAGAGGAAAGTGATCAGAAATAGTCAGCATGGATTCACCAAGGGCACGCCATGCCTGACCAACCTGACTGCCTTCTGTGACTAGGTTCTGTGAACATGGGGAAATCAGTGGATGTGATATACCTTGACTTTAGCAAAGCTTTTGATATGGTCTCCCATAGTATACTTGCCAGCAAGTTGAAGAAGTATGGATAGGATATATGGACTGTAAGTTGGATAGGAAATTGGCTATATCATCAGGCTCAGTGGGTAGTGATCAGCTGCTCGATATCTGGCTAGCAGTCAGTATCAAGCAGAGTGCCCCATGGGTCGGTTCTGGGGCCAGTTTTGTTCAACATTTATATTAATGACTAGGATGAGTGGATGGATTGCACCCTCAGCAAGTTCACAGATGACACCAAGCTAGGGGGAAAGGTAGATACACTGGAGTGTAGGGATGTCATCCAGCGTGACCTAGAGAAGTTGGACAATTGGGCCAAAAGAAATGTGATGAGGTTCAACAAGGACAACTGCAGAGTCCTCCACTTGGGACAGAAGAATCCCAAGCACTGCTACAAGCTGGGGACTGACTAGATAAGCAGCAGTTCTGCAGAAAAGGACCTGGGGATTACAGTAGACAAGCTGGATATGAGTCAACAGTGTGCCTTTGTAGCTAAGAAGGCTAATGGCATATGGGGTACATTACTAGGAGCATTGCCAGCAGATCTAGGGAACTGAGAGGAGGAGCAATGGTCTCAAGTTGCAGTGTGTGTGGGGGGGTCTAGGTTGAATATGAGGTACAATTATTTCAACTGGGGGGTGGTGAAACACTGGAATGAGTTTCCTAGGGAAATGGTGGAATCTCCGGCACTAGAGGATTTTAAGTCCCTCATTTGACAAAGCCCTGGCTGGGATGATTTAGTTGGGGTTGGTCCTGCTTTTATTAGGGGGTTGGACTCGATGACTCATGAGGTCTCTTCTAACCCTATGAGTCTATGATTCTACTGAAACTGAGCTAAAGGTCATTAAATTAGACTACTGTGATGTGGAGTCCTAGGTTCTATATCCATATTTGCCACTCTCATCAATGGGTCAACTGTCATTTGGTCTTCTAACTTTCCTGAATCTCTGTTTACCCTTCTGTAAAAGGAATATAAGATTTACTAACTTTGGAAGGGTGACACCTTTAAAGGTTCCATTAAATCCTGTAATACTTTAAGATCCTCAGAAAAAAGGTTTTCTGCCATATAAGTGCAGTGAGTAATGTACATTTCTACAGAGAAACCCCAATGCCATATACAGCCTTCCATGTAATGGCAGACTGTGACAATCTAAGTAACTCAATATTCTAAAATACTGTTGACCGTGGGTGGTTGTGCAGCCCAGGCCACAAAGGTACCTTATATTACAGGATATCATAGGCATAGATATTTGGAAGATTGAGGGCTTTAGCCATTTTTAACATAGGGACAGTATGAATAAAAAAGAAAACACTGAGTTTTGAAACAGCAGCTCACTGCCCTCACTTTATTGTAAGTTGACAAATTTAGTCATGGTCCAAAACTGCTCATTAAAGGGATATTCAAAAGAGATTGCCTTACTTTTTAACTCTAGCTCCTCTCCTCTAAATGAAAGAGCGTAGTCTTGGCTATGAGAAGTAAAACACCTAAAATTCAAAGGTGTCAGATCACCTGCAGCATCCACGATTAAATTTCTGGGTTGTTGTTTCTTTTTGATTCAGAAGATGTTTCAGAATTCAGAAGCTGTTCTATTTATTCTACAGTTGAACTTTATTTTCTCCTTTGAGGATGGGGGAAACAACTCATTCTTTGGCTTTGTTTCTTTAAAAGGCCAAATCCTGGATCCTACATGCCTCCCAAATAAGTGCCATTCCACAGCATTTGGAAAAGAAAGATTCCTTCTCTAGGCAGTGGAAGAATTTCTTCTGTTATCAGTATTTCCAAAGCATGTAGAACATGTAGAACATGGAAATATATTGATCACAATTAGCTTCTCTCCTACCTTGTTTCTTTGACCAAATGGACCTATGATTTTAAATGTATTGTTCATATGTTATTGTGCTGTACAAATTCCCTTTGCTATAATGTGTTTTGTGTGCCTATAGATACCAAATAATATCGTTTCCATTTCAGTGTTGGAATTATCTATTTTGCTTCTCCACAGAATGAAGGGTATTCTATGCAGATTCTGTTTACACTAACCATAAGACCCTTGCTTCCTGCTTATCTGAATGCCATTTAGAGGCTCTACTGGTGGCTTAACCCTCTTCTTCCCCCCTCTTCTTCCTGATGGGGGGGGAGGCATCAGGAGAAAAATGTTATCTTTGACTCTCAGTGCAAAGTGTGCTTGATGAAAGTGCCTTTAAGATGTTCTATAACAGCATCCAAGAGAATGGAGACGTGACATTACACACAAATGAGTATGTACCAGACTCAAGAAGGCCTAATAAAAACAGTACCTGTAGCATAAATGGCTACGTACATTACTGGATACTTGGCTCACAAATACTGGTATCTGTTTTGTTTCTGAATTCATATCATTTTCCATTATTATGTCTTTAACTTGAAGCTTTCTGGTAAATCTCATATGGGGAAACAAAGGAACACAAGGAATAATGAAACCCTGTGCATAGTTATCAAAATGGGCATTTAATCTCTCTCGCGCACACACACAGATTGAGAGAGAGAGAGAGAGAGAGAGAAGAGAAAGAGCACAATAAAAACACAGTACTGAGTGGGAAACCAAGCTCTAGAGTCTGACTGTGATTTAATTAGAGAAGGATTTGGATCATGCACTTTTGCTTTCAGATGTCAAGGGAACAAAGATCAGCACTCACACTTCACTGATAATATTTTAGCCTAATATTTATATTTTAAATAAGGATGTTGGGTTAACATGAAAAATCTTTAAACAACACACATAATTTTAGCTTTTATGGAATAATTTAGCTTGGTTCCCCTTTTTTTTATTTTATAAAACCATCTCATACTGTAAATCTCATCTATCTGTGTCATCTATCGTGTTTGCTGCACAAAACCAGTGTGGACTTTCATACAGTATTTTCCATTTAATGACTAGCTGCAACAAGGACCATATTGTAAATGAAACCAAGTAAAGCAGGTGTGTGCATCCTGCTAAGCTATATTTAATAAATATGTAAAATCAATCAATTTCTCTCTCCGATCAGGCAGAAAAAGTGTATGTATTTATGAGCATCACTTTAAAATGGATTGAACGTACCAGAAATCTTTACAAAGGAAAATACTGGAGTAGCAAGGACAGTGGTTAAAGAGATATTGTTGGATGGGCATTACACTGGCCAGGTACCCTGGGGACAGAAAGAAAAGAAAAATGTGTAAAGTTAGTTAGGGTCAGATTTTTTTAAAAAATTAGAACAGCATCTAGATACCTAATTCCTGTTCATTTCAGTGAGAGTTAGGCACATAAGTACTGCTGAAAGTCCTACTGGCTGCCTGTAGGTACATAATTCCTTTACAAATCTGGCCCTAAGTGCTTATGGCTGACTGGCATGGCTTCACAAAAGAGGACATGAGTAAGTATTGACATTTGAATCCATGGCATAACAGTTTTCCATCTATAAAAATCAAAATAGATTAAAAACATCAAACCAGCTGGTTCTAATTAGGATTCCTCTGATAATTTCTTTGCCATAGACATTTAGTGTTTAGCTAAAGGGCTAAATACTTTCTTAACACACACATACCATCTCTGAGCTTGCTGAAGCAGAAAAGGTTGGTCACCTCTTGGTTTTCCCTCTCCTGTCTCCAGTTCCCAAACATAAAACATTCCCCTCAAGCTTCTCTGGTATCAAAGATTATACTCACTTTAAAACACTGTAACATCTTTCAGTTAGTTATTCATTCATATATGAGAAGGAACAAGAATCATCGTTTACAAAACTGATCTCAGAACTGATAAAAGGTGTTGCTGTAGACATTTTGATTGTGGAAAATGTAAAAAATTAGCCCCTGGCTCCTTTACTGCATAATCAGTGGTTTAAAAGAAAGAAGAGTTAAAATTCTAATTAAAAATTGCTAACTCACTTTTCAACCAATCTAATCCTTTAATTTGTCAAGTTCTCCAACACTGCTATCAGCTACAAATGACACCTAAGCCTCAGAGCAAGTTGTAATTACTGTAATAATTTCTTAAGTGAGTTACAAATTGGAAGTATTTCAGTTTTTAATTAAAACTCAAGAAAAACGACAATAAGTGTACAACAAGCTAGTGATCATTTTTAATTATTTTTTAGCCAAGTGTCATATTATGAGTTGGTGGATTGTGATTGTAAGGAAAGTAGAGCCCTCCAGCTCTATCTCCTGTTGCAACAAAATTGCAAATTAATTGTAACAACACAAAAATATGTTGCAAAACTGTGATCACCATATTGCTGTGCTGGGAGCTGGGCAAAACCTCACTGAAGCTGGTGGGTGTAACGACTACTCATGAAGTCATTTAAATGTAGGAGACAATCAAGCTCCTTTATGGAGCCAGATGTCTGAAATAATAGCAGCCACCATTCAAAATGCAGCCTACATGGCAAGGCTTGAGTACAAACCAAACCATGTGGCCCAAGGGGTTTCCTAGGAGATTAATAGACCCAGCAACAAGGGTGGAGCTGTGCATGTGCATGTGTGTGAGTGAGGGAAAAGCAGCAGAGTCACACAGGATATACTGAAGCAAAGAAGCCCCCAAAATAGGCAAAGGCAACCCTGGTAGCCTGGCTGTTGTAAAAAAGCTGAGTACATGCCTTTTGACATAGTGCTGGCTGAGTGACGCTTAAAACTGTGAGCACAGAAAATGTCCCCTGTTATTTAATTCCTACTGCATTCATAAGAACATAAGAATGGCCATACTGGGACAGACCAAAGGTCCATCTAGCCCAGTACCCTGCTGCTGACAGTGGCCAATGCCAGGTGTCCCAGAGGGAGTGAATCGAACAGGTAATGATCAAGCAATCTCTCTCCTGCCATCCATCTCCATCCTCTAACAAACAGAAGCTAGGGACACCATTCCTTCCCATACTGGCTAATAGCCATTTATGGACTTAACCTCCATGAATGTATCTAGTTCTCTTTTAAACCCTGTTATAGTCCTAGCCTTCACAACCTCCTCAGGCAAGGAGTTCCACAGATTGACTATGCGCTGTGTGAAGAAGAACTTCCTTTCGTTTGTTTTAAACCTGCAGCCCATTAGTTTCATTTGGTGGCCCCTAGTTCTTATATTATGGGAACAAGTAAATAACTTTTCCTTATTCACTTTCTCCACACCACTCATGATTTTATATACCTCTATCATATTCCACCTTAGTCTCCTCTTTTCCAATTTGGGGCAACAAGTCTTTGTAAGTTGTTTGGAAATAAACAGGATTGCATCACCAATCATTATCATCAATTTCTCCTCCAAACAGAAATTACCTGCTAAACCCCCAAAATGACCTAACCTCTTGGATCAAGAATACAGTATTTAGTGTAGGGAAAGTAGATTTAAGTAGTGGGTACTGTACATGAGCTTTGAAAGAAGAGGGAGCCCTTTAAGAACTGACATTCTGTAACAGCCAGAGTAGTTCAAGAAGCAAAAAATATTCTCAACTGACCCAAGAAGATGGGTGGACAACATTTGTTATGCAGAGAAACCTTGCTATCTGTGGATTCAGAAGGTCTGATTAAGTTAGTGGAGATTATTTATTTGTATATAGCAAAAATGAGAGTTTAAAGTCCAATTTCAAAGGTCCCCTAGGCAAACGGCTTCTCAGGCTGATGTAGCTGAGGTGTGTCTAACCACCGTCAACCATTCTGCAGCTAGGTGAACTGGAAGTGGCCTTTCAGGACGAGATCAAGTGAGAGGTAAACCCACAACCTTCAGGACTGCAGCTGAGTGCCTCAAACACTGCACCTGCGGAGCTGAATATGGGCAGCATAAAAATTATGGTGGTGTTCTGAGCTATCCAAAGATGCTGGGGGAAAAGTGCAAGATTCCAATGAACAACAAAGCTTCAGGGCAAGTGAGAAATTATTGCTACTTATGAAGCATCATTACAGAAGATGGAACATCAGATATTTTGAAGACAGTACCAAAATAGAAAGAGTGAAATAGACAGTCTGGAAAAAAAATAAACATTTGATGAGAAGAGACTTAAATCTGAAAACCTAAATTCCAGCTCCTAAAAATTTCCATTTAGTCTGTGTTAAATTACAGTTGTGAAATATGGAAATTCAAACAATCAATAATAAGATACAAGCCTTTGAAATATGGAGTTATAGAAGCATTATAAAAATATCATGAATAGGCCACATAACCAGTGAAGAAATATTGGAGATTATTTGAATTTAGCAAATGCTACTCAGATTCAATTTGCGGGACCTATTTTAAGGAGTTCAAGAATTGATGGAAGAAGAACATGAGGCTGAAGAAGATCTTGATGGACAATGTGGTATCTGGGTGGGAATCAAATTGATTAGCAACCCACAATAGATGATGCAGAATTTTCAGTCAATGCTCAGTACCTAGTAATACACCTATATTTTTATTTCATTCTTAGCATCCCTAGATGAATCCTGGTGCAGCAGGACATGCACAATTATTTCATGTACACTGTGGACCTTCTCAAAGCCAGTCAGAAAGTAGAATATGATGGATATTATTTTAGCAATGGAAGAACAGTTTCTCCATAAGCATGCTTTAAAAATCAACTACACTGTAATTTTATGAATAAATGGGCTTTTCATTGGCTGAAGTTTTACAATTTAATTTAATAAACCAACGATATCAGCAGTTGTTACCCAGCACATTGATAAGGTGACAAAGATTCTGTTTGCTCCTTTTTCAGTTTGAAATATACACTGTGATTAACTGGGAACTCAGAAGCCCCTCCCACAACTCTTTCTCCTATTTAGAAGGTGGGATGGCACCGACTAATTAAATGTGTCTGTCTTGGGAGCTCACGATGTAGGGGACACTCAGCAAGTTTTCTTTTAACTTAATGAGCCCAAGGTGAGACTTGTTAATGGCAGACTTCACAAGCTTTAATTATACACTTTAAGCAGAGATGTGCTAGGGAACCCAAATATTAATCAGGTTTAGCATCACTGAGCTGGGATATCTGCCAATCTGTGAATACAGAGCATGTTTTAATTATGCCAGTAAAAAGCTGAAAATGTTAGAGTGTCTGAGGTCTTCAGGTACTATCATAGCACACATGCCTGCAAGATTCAGAGGAGTAGCCTTGTTAGTCTGTTTTAGCGAAAAACAACAAGGAGTCATGTGATACCTTAGCCTTGGTCTACACTAGGGCATTATTTCGAAATGTATAAGCAGAGTGTCCACACTACCAAGCCCATTATTTTAAAATAACGGGCCTCATATTTCAAAATCTGTACTCCTGCTTTCCTCATGGAATAATGCTAATTTCAAAATAGTTATTTCAAAATAGCATTAGTGTGGACGCTCCAGAGCTGCTATTTTGAAATAACTACTCCCCAAAGTAATTTGACCTAATTACTCCCCAGTGCTTCCTCTAAACAGAGGTAGCACATCCATGTCCCAACCTGCCTCAGACTAATATTGAGGCTTCCCCACAGAGATGACATGCTATTTCGATTTTGTAAAATCGGGAGTTATTAAGTCAAATTTAGTTATTTCACAAAAATTTCCAAGTGTAGACACACCCTTAGGGTATGTCTACACTACAGCGTTATTTCGAAATAAGCTATTTCGAAATAGTTAATTCGAAATAGCTTATTTCGAAATAACGTGTCTACACACAAAATGTATTTCAAAATAGCACATCCACACTGAGTGGACACTGAATCGCATTGAAGGCTGGCCAGAATCAGGTCTGGCAGGGCATCAGGTCAGGATTTACTTTGTGTGGCTGCTGCCTGAGGCTATCTGAGGCCTGTGCTTAAAGGGACCCCCCCGGACAGCCAGTTCTCAGGTTTCCCAGCTTGCTTGCCTACCTCAATGAGGGACAGCAAAGCACTTTGTCTCTGCATGCTCTGGTTGCCCTCACTCAGGACAGCACAGCACTCTGCAACATGGAGCCAGAGCTGCCCCTGGGCACTCTGGTGCTTCTCTTGGAAGCATTGCTGCAAGCCTGGCTGCACTTTCTGCAGGCTGCCATCTGGGAGGTCCATCGGGGGGCTCTCAGTATCCAGGAGGCCCTGCGGGAGAGCTTCCACCCTGAGGAGCACTAAGAGCCTCCCTGGTCTGCCCCACTGGGGGCTTGTGCCTCATTCCTCCCTCACATTCTTCCACTTACCCCCCCCCCAGCCCCGCTTCCTGATGTAAAATAAAATACACATTTTTTCATAAACACAACCTGTCTTTATTTAACAAAACTGGGGGGGAATGAAACTCTGGTGAGACTGGGGAAAGGAGGCAGGAGGGGTGAGGAGAGAGGGTGGGAGAGGGGAGGGGGAAACCTGGGAGGAGGGGGAAGCAAGGGCAAGAAGGGGGAGGGGAAGCTCAGGGCTCAGGAGTGGGGGTCTCGCTGGACAAACTTGATTGTCATGCAGACCTGCTCCTGGATTCACATGTGGCCTTTGGTGGCCAGGCTGGCAGCTATCCTGCCATAGACGGCTGCGTTCCTCCATCTAGTGTGGAGATCATGGATGTTGGGGGCATCTCTCCCAAACCTGAATAAGGTCCATGATCTCTGCCCTGGACCAGGAAGGTGCCCACCTTCTCCAGGCTCTGGCAGACTCCTGGGAGCTGGCAGACTGCTCCTGGGGAGCGGTGGAGGGCTGGCTGCCAGTGGCTTTCTGGCTCATGTTTTGGGGCCACTGGGTCAGGGGGAGTGACTGCTGGCTCTGGGCTGGCAGGCTTGGAGCTGGCACAGGCACTGTGGCCAGAGTCTACTCCTTTAAGGGCTCCAGGGAGGGGGGAGGGAGAGGAATGTTCTTGGTTGAGGCTGGAGTGGCCACTAGGGCACCCTGGGAAGGCTGGAGGCCCCCTATTTCGAAATAAGTGTCTACACAGCACTTATTTCGAAATAGCTATTTCAAATTTGGTGTTATTCCTCGTAGAACAAGGATTACCAAATTCGAAATAAGCGCACCGCTATTTCAAATTTATTTTGAAATAGTGGTTTGGCTGTGTAGACGCTAGGAAAGTTATTTCGAAATAAGGGCTGTTATTTCGAAATAACTTTGCTGTGTAGACATACCCTTAGAGACTAATATATTTATCTGGGCATATACTTTTGTGAGCTGGATCCCACTTCACTAGATACATTAGATACATGCAGTGGGATCTTCAGTCTGGCAGGGATATATACACCCATGTATAGATTGGTGTGTTACATTAACTATGTAGAGTACCAGGGCTAACAAGACCAATTCAATCAGGGAGGATGTGGCCCACTCCCAACATTTAATGAGAAGGTGAGATTACCAAAAAGGGGAAAATTCCTTTTTGTAGTGATCTAGCCACTTCTAGGGTGTGTCTACACTGCAGGGCTTAACACGAAAGAAGCTACGCTAATTGAGCTACGTCAATTGTGCAGCTTCTTTCTAAATAGCTTATTTCGAAATAGGGAGTGTCTTCAAGGCACTTATTTTGAAATAGAGCACTCTTCCTCTGACTCCCTTATATCTCATACAATGAGGGTTGCAAGAGTTGGGGTAAGAAGTCCTCCAGCTTGCCAGTATTTTGACACTATTTTGAAATAACTGCCTGCTGTGTAGACGCAGAATGTTATTTTGCAATAGCACTAGTTATTTCGGAATAGTATTGCAATGTAGACGTACTCCTCGTATCTATGTGGGAGCCAGAAATTTCCTAGCAACTGAATTTGTGCTACAGAACTCGTTCCTGAAGGAGGTAAAAAGGACCAGGACATTAACAACTTTCAGAACTAAGGCCCCAAATTTGCAAACATTTAAGTACGTATTAAAACTATTTCAACAGGACTACGTACATAAGCCAAGAGCAGCATATCCATCAGCATTGGTTGAATTGAAGCAATACCTAGCTGCACTTGTTCTTCAGTTGTTAACTATTTGTATTTTACTTATTTTAGTTACCCCTCAATATGTTCTTCACCTAAGCACACCACACACTCTCTGAAAAAGATACACAAATACATATAAACTAATCAATCTCTTTCTCTTATAATCTGAGAAAGAGATAAAGGAATTGTTATTGTTCTCCATCCTTACACAGTTGGATGCCACTCAAATACTGTGGGCATTAGCTTGATATGAAGAAAGGGCATCTTTGGAATGCAATAGCTGCTTTTTAAGCAAAACCTTTAAAATAAAGCAATTTGTGGAGGGGGGAATCCAATATATTTTTCAAATGTTTTATCTTATGTTTCAAATTGTGATACTTATCTCACCTAAGCATATGGCTCTGTTAAGGAGTTTATATGTATGTAGAGACAAAGGTAACAGGGTTATCAAGTGTGCAGAGCTGTAAATAGTGCTAAGCATAGAGAAGATCAATGTCAACAGCGTAACTGGCATGCCTGCTAAAAGTAGGGGAGTTAAACTGGATTATGCTTAGTGTAAAACAGTG
Source organism: Pelochelys cantorii (assembly GCA_032595735.1). Lineage (NCBI taxonomy): Eukaryota > Metazoa > Chordata > Testudines > Trionychidae > Pelochelys > Pelochelys cantorii. The sequence goes on from CM064337.1 coordinate 39,644,026, forward strand.
TTCCATGAAAGGCTACACCACAGCCATATTTCTGTATGTGGAGAAAGAGACCTGAGAGCCTTCTTTTAGCCTTCTTTTAGCCTTCAAGCTGCTCTCACACTCACTGATTTTCATGGCAGTAGGATCCAACCCCTAATCTGGCCCTTCCAGGCAGTATTTGTGCATTGCACTATAGGTCAATTGACATAACACTGAAGCATCTATGACATAAATAACAAAACCGACATCCTATTTCTGTTGGTAGACGACTCAGCTCTTCAGCATAGGGACAACCCTTCTTCACATTTTGAAAGCTGCAAGCACAAGGTGGATGCTTCTCTTAACAAATAACATGAAGAAAGTTGGGTGCCTTCACAAAATTAATGAATAAAGGAATTTCTAAAACCTTAAAATTCACTGTAATTGGGACTAGTCACCCAAATACATCCCAGTAAAGCCTAATGTTATAAACCAAAAGCAAAATAAATCCTCCCAGTTTTATCTTCAGTCCACGGCATCCCATTACCATGGTGTCTGCCTCAGAATCTTTCCTAACAACATCCCTGTGAGATAGGTTAATATCACCCCATTTTATACACAGTGACCTCAGGCTAAACAGCAAGGACCAGATTTTTAAAGTATTTAAGTGTGATGCCTAAAATCTGGCCCCTCAATATCACAGGCATCATCTGAGACCAAATGGTGGGAAATCTGGGTTTGATTCCAAGGCACAGGCCAGCACCCTAGGTTCCTCTCAAAATACAATATACCCATGGACTAAGGAAGAACCCAAGTCCTTAAAATAACAACCTCTGCACACCCAGAAGTCCACTTGCCCCACTAGAAGGTGCTTTTCCTGCTGTCCGAAGGAACTTCCAACTGGATTCTCTGCTGTACACTGCTCTGCTGTCTAGCTGGCCACTGGGAGCACTCCCCAACCACAGCATGGGTGTCCTCGGCCTTCACAACATCTCCTACCTTTGTCTTCATTCCAGATGCCAATGTAGGAGATGCCTAGCAAGTCCAGGTGGACTCTAAATAACCTGAACACTTCTTTTGGCCTTTTGGATATTTTTCTGGATTTTAATTTGGTTATCATCTGTTGAGCTAAAGCTGTTAATAATGCTTTATTGTGTCCTGCCACTGCTATCCCACAACACTGCAAAGACCTCTTATTCATTAGTGTCCCACCTGTAGCAGCTGAAGATATAACATTAATGGTAATGAACACTTATCTTAAATCTCCAGCTAATTGCTTAAATATGATCTTTTAAAATCACTCCTTTTCCTGTGCCTATTTTAAATAGATTTTAAAATAAGATATTTGTCTTATTTTGTTAAATTAAAACAAAAGGGTCAAGTAAAATCCTCTGCCAATGAGGGTTCCAATCACAAAGCAATAGTGGGGAACACTGTCTCATTGTTTTAGCATATATGTCTCTCAGACATTCACCCACTTAGGCTCCTTTGTTCTCCTGCCCGAATTAAAAAGGGTGATGCATGAGTGGGTTCATACAAGACCATGTATCTGAGTGACAGGCATTCAGCCAGGAGCAATGCTACAATTCTTGTTTGGTTTATGCAACAATCACTCCAAAAGATTTCATATTAATTTTTTTCAGTTATTCTTTATTAAAAAATAGAAGAACAAAACCAGTGAAATTGCATTTTTTTTAAAGAATCTAAATATTGCAGCCTTCGTTCTTCATAACTACTACTAATTCCTCCATCCTTGCACTCTCTAAATAGCTGGGTCTCAACCGCGGTAACAGGCGTTAAACAACAAAGGAGGTGCTACAAAGCCCACCAATGTGAGGGACAAGACTCTTTTCAACTTCAGTGGAATTTGCATTATGCCCAGAGAACTTGCAGAAGCAGGCCCAATAAAATAGTTAGCAACTACACTCCAATTTAGGTTTTTGTTGTGGCCAAGACTTTTGTTGATGAGCAAGGGTCTAAGCAGGAAAAAAATATTTCCCCCTTGCCTTCTATTCAGCCTCCCATCACATTCGCTGCAGGTCAGGGAACAGTATTGTGCACCTCCCACCTCAAGTTCTCAAGGAGGAAGCAAAAGGGATGGAGAATGGGTAGTGTCTTGATTCCCTACCCAAACATCAAGACAGCTGAGCCAGTGCAGAGGGTGAGGTTATAATGAGGTCAAAACACAGCAGCGAATCAGGCTCCTGGACTAGGGGTGAGGTAAGCAGAAATTTAAAAACATAAAGTTGAGGCTTATATGTTTGCTATTGGTTGTCCTGCCATCTGTAAAAATAATTGTTGTATTAATTACAGTGCAAATAACCTATCACTGAATTTTTCATTTCTTTTTCCTATAAACACTAACAGACAATTAAAATAATAATAAAAAATCTCAGATAATATTTTAACAGAGCATTCTCTTCTAATTGGATTAATAATTCACAATCCAGCTACCTCAGATGATTATACGTTAGCATATTACTTCAGTCCTATAAGCAAGAGAATGCAATTAATAGTGAATATGATCTTTCTTTACATTTGCAAGTTAAGAACAAACACTGGCAGCCAGAAAGCAACAATGAGCTTGCTGCTAAGAGGTAACTGAGCTACTTTATATTTATCTCTTATTATGAGCAACACAAATTGCAGGTGCTTTTGTTGACATTTTTCCTAGCATGAAAATAAAGTTCCAAGAAACCTGTAATAGCTAATGTCCTGAGCAGCTATGATAATTGCTTGTCTCCCCAATCATAACTGAAAGGACAGGGGAAAAACACATTTACTAAGGTGTTATTGGTTCTCGTTTAAGAATATTTTTAATTAAGATATATTTTAAATCTTCAACAGCAATATTTTCAATAAACAAACTCAAGCATTGCTGTTCACAGCTGGCTCTTCTCTCTGTTTTTGTTTTCTTTCTTTCTTCTCCCTGCATACTTTATACACAGCCCCACACCAGTGCTGCTTCATACCCATATGAAGTGCCAAAATTATCTCTTCATTTTACAGCACACAACCTATCATTCTGCTTCTCCGTTTTCTGTAGCTCTCTCATTCCCCAGTCAGACCGAGATTCAAGTTTCGCTGTATGTATACATATATAAAAAGGCAAAGCAACCTATTCCAACTGCACTTTATTTTTAGATGTACTATATTTTCATGCAGAAAGAAATGGAAGCAGTTAGTAACCTAGAAGTAGTTTTTGCTAATATTTCAATGTGGTTAAAGTTCAAAACCCTTGCCCTGTGATCTGCAATGACAAAGTGATTACAATAGAGTGGTAGAATAGGTGTTACATTTTTTAACTCTTTGTTGAGTTACATTCCTACTCTGCATCCAACACCAAGGCATCTTAATGCTTCATAAATGTATTCACTCAAGCTGATGTGTGCATCTTTCTTCTTTTCTAGGGGTTGTGTGTGGTTATAGAGAGATTATTAAAGGAAGACAACAGCAATTCAACTAGGCTTTACAATTTATTCTGTGGACATTGGGCTGGCAGTCACCAAACTGCTGATAGAAATGAACAACACAGTTATGCTTAGAATTGTTTGAAATTGCCTGTTCAATTTTATTTTTCAACAAGAAGATGTGGGTTACTTTTTGGCCTGGGGGAGGAGGGGATAGACATTTTCATGGGAAATATCCTTCATCACCATTTTTCCACTTTGTGTCAGAAAACAAAATTACTAGCCACTCTTCATTCCATTGCTGATCTAAGTTAAGCTATTGGAAAGCTGGAAGAGCTTTTGATATGGTTTCCCACATAATTCTATGAAGAGGTAACTGGTTCTGTGGATATGGGAAAGTCAGTGGATGTGATATAACTTGACTTTAGCAAGGCTGTTGATATGGTCTCCCAGCAAGCTAAGGGAATATGGATTGGATAAATGGATTGTAAGATGGATAGAAAGCTGGCTAGACTGTCGGGCCCAACAGGTAGTGATCAACGGCTCGATGTCAGGTTGGCAGTCGGTTTCTAGTGGAGTGCCCCAAGGATCTGTTCTAGGACTGGTTTTGTTCAACATTTTTATTAATGACCTGGATGAGGGGATGGATTACACCTTCAGCAAGTTCGCAGATGACACTAAGCTAAGGGGAGAGATAGATATGATGGACGGTAGGGATAGGGTCCAGAGTGACCTAGAGAAATTGGAGGATTGGGCCAAAAGAAATCTGATGAGGTTCAGCAAGGACAAGTGCAGAGTCCTGCACTTGAGATGGAAGAATTGCAAGCGCTGCTATAGGCTGGGGACTGACTGGCTAAGCAGCAGTTTGGCAGAAAAGGATCTGGGGATTATAGTGGATGAGAAGTTGGATATGAGTCCATATGTGCCCTTGTAGCCAAGAAGGCTAATGGCATATTAGGATGCATTAGAGGAGCATTTCTAGTAGATCTAGAGAAGTGATTATTCCACTTTATTCGGCACTGGTGAGGCCACATCTGGAATATTGCATTCAGTTCTGGGCCTCCCGCTACAGAAAAGATGTCGACACATGGGAGAGGGTCCAGTGGAGGGCAACCAAATGATTAGGGTGCTGGAGCACATGACCTATGAGGAGAGGCTGAGGGATTTGGGCTTATTTAGTCTGCAGAAGAGAAGAGTGAGGGGAGATTTGATAGCAGCCTTTAATTACCTGAAGGGAGGTTCCAAAGAGGATGGAGAGAGGCTGTTCTCAATAGTGACAGATAGCAGAACAAGGAGTAATGGTCTCAAGTTGCAGTGGGGAAGGTCTAGGTTGGATATTAGGAAAACCCATTTCACTACGAGAGTGGTAAAGCAGTGGAATGGGTCTGACAAAGTGGGTCTTTGCCCACGAAAGCTTATGCTCCAATAAATGTGTTAGTCTATAAGGGTATGTCTACACTACCACCCTAGTTCGAACTAGGGTGGTTAATGTAGGCATTCGAAGTTGCAAATGAAGCCCGGGATTTAAATATCCCGGGCTTCATTTGCATCTTGCCGGGTGGGCGCCATTTTTAAATCCCCTTAGGTCGAACTCCGTGCCCGCGGCTACACGCGGCACGGAGTAGGTAGTTCGAATTAGGATCTCTAATTCGAACTACCGGTATACCTTGTTCCACGAGGAGTAACAGTAGTTCGAATTAGAGATCCTAATTCGAACTACCTACTCCGTGCCGCGTGTAGCCGCGGGCATGGAGTTCGACCTAAGGGGATTTAAAAATGGCGCCCGCCCAGCAAGATGCAAATGAAGCCCGGGATATTTAAATCCCGGGCTTCATTTGCAACTTCGAATGCCTACATTAACCACCCTAGTTCGAACTAGGGTGGTAGTGTAGACATACCCTAAGGTGCCACAGGACTTCTTGTTGTTTATGCAGATTCACACTAACACAGCTACCCCTCGGATACTATTCCTCCACTGGTTTCACATCCAGTTAAAGCTTCTTGAAAATCAAGACCCCATACCCTTCTGATGCAACTTATACATCTCTGACATCATAAAATCATAGAACACTAGAACTGGAACGGACTTTGAGAGGTCATCGAGTCCAGTCCCCTGACCTCACAGCAAGACCCAGCACCATCTAGATCATCCCTGATAGATATCTATCTAAGCTGCTCTTAAATATCTCCAGAGATGGAGATTCCACAACACAACCTCCCTAGGCAATTTATTCCAGTGTTTACTCACCATGACAGTTAGGAATTTTTCCTAATGTCCAACCTAAACCTACCCCCTATTTGGTTGCATTTGCCTTCTGCCTCACTGCTCCCTTTGTGCTTTTATCCTATACATTCAAACTCTCCTCTTCAGGCTTTTTTCCAAGCTGTCCCTTAAATATGGAACACATACCCAACCACAGGGTTCAAGGCAATCTCTGTCTTTGTTTATTTAAATCACTCCTTAACACTACACTTTTTTCTCTTATATCCAGGATATTAATTCAGCCAAGTACTGCATCTGAACAGCTTTGAGTTCTTATTAATTACTCACATTGTGCAAAAGACTCAATAATGATTTTTTGTTTTTGATGCAAGGATCTTCCTAAAGTTCTGAGTTACCTCTTGCAGCACCCAAATCATATCCATTAGGATGCAGGAACAAATAGCTCTCTTTGTGTGCTGTTTATCTTTTTAGATCCAGCTCCATTATGGAGGTTCCTAGCAGAAAATTTTCCACAGAGACATGAATATTTTAGCAATAAAGATACTTTTATTAGCTTTGAGGGGGGAAGGATGGGAAATGTGGTTGGTACACATGCTTTGGAAATCTCAGAGCTCCTTTTGATAGGATGAAGGCGATAACTGATGAAGAGACCTTTGAAGGACTCCAAAGCATTGTACACTTCTTATTTTATGTTACGCTAATAAAAGTGTAGCTGTTTGCCCAGTTCTGCTGTCTAGCTCAGTTGCAGAGGTCTATGTTTTTCAATAAATCATTTTTAGACCTCTGATATCCATTCCGTGGCCTCAACAATACAATCCTGAAGAAGCAAAGGTAAAATAAATCTCTTCTGGAAGGTTTATCAGTGTAAGGCAGTTGCACATCCAATATAAAGTCACACTGGATCCCACATGCTTTCAGGCATGTACAAATGCTCAGTTATACAGTGTTTGTGCTTTAAAACTTTCCGACTTTGCATTCGGTAACCAGGAAAATAGCATGGTCAGTGATTAAAACACCAGATTGGGCAGTCCAGAAGCCTGTCCTCTATTCTTAGATCTAGCTCTGACCTGCTGTTCACCTTAGATCCTGTCACTTCACCGCTGTTTCCGCACACATCCTTTGTTTAGACTGTAACTAAGTTGTCTCATGTAGAGACTGCCTCTTACTGCATGTACACATTGCCTAGCACAATGGAGCTCCCATTTCAGTTGAAGTCTTTATGTGCTACTGTATTACCAGTTGTTTATTTGGTATCTTTTATTTCTGTGTTTTCATTATTCCCTGTACTCAGAGAAAATGTAGGGAACATTGTTAATGCTGAAGAAGTAGTATTTCCTTTTACAAAAATGACACAAAATTAGATTTGAATTTAGTTATCTAAATAACCTTATGACAAGTTTCCACATGTGGCCACCTCTGAATTCATTAGAAAGTATACAGTTGACCCATAGGGTAACAGTTATACCCAGTGAGATGCATGAGAATTACCCATACAGTATGCAGTTACATTATCAATGGTCAGATAATTCAAGTGTGACAAATATCTACCCACTGTTCCTTCAAATCTGCTACAGTGTCTTCACAGTTCTTGATCAGAGGAGAATAGTAACATTGATAAACACTTTCTTTTAACTCGTTACAATTTTCTTTTTTCCATATAGTCAGCCATGGACTCTTCATTCATTCCGGCCCGGGATTTCACTGACAATGGCACTGATTCACTGTGATGCCAATGCGGGTGTTGTCTGCATGAAGAAAAGATTGTAAGACCTTTGGGACCTCTGATCAAATAACCTGAATTTTCTGCATGTTCATCGACCACCTCCCTAAAATAGATATCATAATACTTCCCTCTCTCCCAAGTGTACTCTGAGACATAATCATATTTGTAGTTAAATATTAAATGAAATGTTTGCATAATTATGATGACTGCTAATTACAGCGTCCACTTTTATCATATAAATATTCCATTAGTTCAAAGTTATCCAGAATATAATGTATTAAATGACATGTTTGGGACAACTGAGGAATCAAATTTAATTCTTGCCCAAGAATCAGTAGAGTCAGTGAAATTATGACTGCTGCTATGAGGGTTCTATTTACCCTGCATTCTGTCTGACAGTATAAGCAATGTCCCAAAGAAGATAGTTTCCAAATGTCAAGTAGGCTGTACGTCATCCCCACACTGATGTAATTTGCACATGCCCCACTCTCCGTGAGCATATCATACCCTCTGCATACATAATACATGCTGAGTGGCATCATCACACGTTAGAGCACCATACAATTAATTTTTACAAAACTGTATTTGAACGTTCACATTCTTTTGAAGGTTTCATACCTGCTACCCCAACTGGGGGCTGTAATTTCCCCTTTCTGTGTAATACTGTTGCTATTTTACCACCCTTTAGACTTTTGCTGAGTCTATAAAGCCAGCCTCAAGGCCTGTACCCATCCCCAAGGCTGCCAGTTAATTCTGACATCTGACAAGGGTCTTCAACTCTTCAGCGTTATATGAACCTTACTATTTCCCAGGGTTTTTAAAAGTATTTTAGCACCCAGAAATGGGAAGCAAGGTACGGGTATGCCCTTGAGCTAGAATGCAAGGACAGTAACTATCCTTTGCTGCTGGGATCCGCATGAAGGCTCCTTTTGGGATTTAAAATATTAAGTCCGGCTTTACCCAAGGCACTGCAGCATCTGTACTTGTGTTGACAAATCAATACCGATACCATTCAGAAACATCACATTTCCTTCGCTCCCCTTGTGAAAAAAATCAAAGAGTTAGCACACGGAACAAATGCCAGGAAATTTAGAGTTAAGTCTAACACTGCCCTTGACTTTGCTGAGTGCGACTAGGTATTGTACAGGGCTCAGTCAGCCCTCATCCTGGTACTGCAATATCACTGCTATCACAAATCAGCCAGCAATTTGAATTTCCTGAATGCCACTTCAGCATTTCATTTTGCATTAGTCCTTTTATGTTGGTGGCAATGGACTTCACCACAGGACACCTGGGTATGGGGCTGAATGAGTTTATTTCCACTGCAGTAGTACAATAAAGAGAATGTACCTGAGCACTGTTGAATGTACCTGAGGCAGACCATGTGTGTGGGGGGGAGAAGAGGGCGGGGTTAATGAAGCAGACTGAAATGGGGGAGACACTGTAAAGGGAAAAATCTTACAAGTCTTTGCTGTGTTGGCTCTATTTGGCAAAGAGTTTCATTCTAAGCCCTAATCACAGCAATGAGATCTGTTCTAAATTGTTTGCATTTGTCTCTGAGTGACTGGAAATTTGCTTGTTAAGTGTTCAGGTGGAGGAAAAAGCTTTCTCAGGTGCAGGAAGAAGCAGTGCTGTGCAGCCAGTGGAAAGAAACATTCAAACAATTATACACCCTACTGCTCCAAGTCATATTAAAACAATCTGTAAGCTAATGCAATGCTAACAACAATGTCTCATAAATGGTAAACTGACTGGATGAACATCCTGGCTGAGCAGGCTGTATGAGCAATCTTCCTAGTTAAAAAATACAGTATCATTGTATTGTTCAACAAGGTTTTAAATGCCAATTCTGGTTTTATACATGGTACATCTGACTGGAGCTTCCTGTACAACTAATGGCATCTATTTCAATGGGCACATCAGAGAACTTGCCTTCCAGTATTTCAGCAACCACTGTAGCAAATAAAAAACATTTTTCTGGTGCATGAGCTGTCTCTAACAGCATCCATACATGGAATATCTCTGCCACTTTGGGCCTGCTTTCTGTTCCAGGACCCTGTCAGTGCAGGTGGGTGGGAGCCAGGGCACCACGGGAAGAAGTTCTTTTGCCAGTTCTAATCTATGTGTTCCTTCTCAGCATCCAGCCCTGAGAAGGAACACAGAGGTAGAAGTGGCAGAAGAACCTTTTCCTGTTCAGGCTGCAAAGTGGTCATGGATCTGAGCATTTAGCGGTTTCAACCCAGTAGTGAACAAAGTGATCACTGTGCCCCTGTACAAGGCCACCATTAGGAGGTCCATGTAGCAGCAGTACTCGGACTGCTGTGCAGACCCCCTCCCTCCTCCATAGTCATTTTCACATTATGTGAAGATGAGCATATAGCAAAACCCTCCACACCAAGCTAAATGGGAGGCTGAATGCTTCTTTATGTATTGGCAACAAATATTTGCACATTGTGCATACCTCAAGACAGATAGAGAATCAAGGATTCCTTCCTCTGGGAAAGAATCCAAATTCTGAACAACTCCCAGCCAGGGGATGTTTGACTTCTGGGCTTTTAGAATATTTTTAATATGTCCCAGAACACAGTTTGGGAGCTGCAAAAGAACTGTATTAGAGTCTGGACTAAAATGACACACATCTTCTACAAATTTTGGAGGGGCTGTGCAGGCCTATTCTATTAAGAAAGCAAACATACCTTCAGCTTCAATCTGAAAGAACTTCTACATATTTCCTCATTGTTTTTGCAATTTCATTCTAATTTTATTCATCACAATAGTTCATTTTTCTCTACATGTATCCCCATAATGGAATAAGCCACCGCAGAGACATATGAAAACCCTAGGGATACAGCTGTGTTATATCAATACCTCTTGTTGAGTTATAAAGGAAAGATTCATGGGAAGGAAAACTCATCTGCAAGGGCACACAACCATATTGACTTCACCATTCCTTCTCCATATAAACACCTCGTAGTGTATGTCTTCCTGCACACTTAACCCAGGTGATCAACACCTCATCTAACTTTGGGTTTGCATAGCCGATAAATGATCCCACAGTTAAGTTCTACTTTTCTACTTGTGTTACTGAGTCCTCTCTATTCTATATGCACCTGTGTGTGACAGCAGCATATCCAATGGATCTCTGTACAGAGGTGATCTGGGATTCTTTCCCAGTCAATTGTGGAAGAATGCTCATCTGTTCATTGGGGCAACTGGGGGAAGGGCATTGGAGAACAATTAGCATGCACATGACTGAGCCAGCACCCTTGCTGCAAAGTGAACAGGTTAAAACAGAGCTAAGCCAAGAAAGCTAGCCAGGCTTTGAGTATCCCCAAACCCAGATCAGAGGATTGCGGGGGGAGGGGGAGGAAATAGTATTGGGGTAAAACATAGGTTAACAATGCATTGGAGACATACATGACCTCTGAGAGCACAATCTGGAACATACTTACCTTGACACAACATCTTAGCAGAGTTTTCTCTAGAACCAGTAAAAAGCCATCCTGCTTGACAATAGCTGCTGGACTCCATTTTAGGTCAAAAGAGAAGGGCTTGTAAGTGCTGCTGTTTATACCTTTACACAGCACCATCAGATATCAGAATCCAGTATTGCAAAGAAGTCAGTAGTGTAACTCCTCACTGAAGAGTAGGAAACTGCTAAACACTGGTTGGTTGGTTTGTTCTGATTCTGGATTGTCTGATTTTGAGGTTTTTTGTTAGTAGCCCCTACTCCATCTTAGCCAGAGAAAGTAAGGTGTATTTTAATTGTGAGTAGGATGGTACTAGATCGATAGATAGATAGATATAGATGTTAAATCACAAATTAAGGAAAGAAGGAAAGGGAAGAGGGAATGCATAGGTATGTAGAGTAAGCTTATTGGCTAAAGCTAACAAGCAAAGGGTTGGAGTCATGGGATTCTGAAACCAGTTCCCAGCGCATAAAAGCTCACTTGAAGTTGAGACTTAGTGATATTTAGTTCTTCAAATGGACAATTTCTTCTGTTGGCTTGTTTTCTTCAAGCTTCAGCTTTGGAATCATGTGATTATATGAGCATTTATGTATATGTGCTCTCTTGTTGAGTGTCAGCGATTGCACACTTATAGAGAAAAGCTTGAAAATGTGAGGCCTAATGCCTCCCGTTAGAAAGGGGGGAAAAAAGAATCCAAAACTATTTTACAGGTAAAATTATTGGTGTTTATACATAGTGTTGTAAACTTATTTTGGAAATTGAAAGTCTAGCTGGGGTATTTCGCGTATCTTTCATGCTTTATCACTTGTTAACAATGGCACAACTGAAGTCTGTGGTATAGGTAAAAATGCAACTAAAGTGTCTATTTCTATACACCTCAAGATAAAAATTCTGTTTTGGAATTTAGTTAACAAGCTAAAAAGAACCTTCTAACTCTCTCTCTGTGTTGGCTCTGCAGGACTAGCAAGTCAAATATAGTACTAGATTACTGTTATTGATAAAGCAAACGTGACTTTGAGCACCTAGAGACCAGATCAATTGACCCATTCCCTTTTCTGCACTTAATAAAACAAGAATGTTAACAGTAACTCTTATGCAGAGCTGTGGGAAAATCCCCCCAAGAGTCTGTTTGTTTTGAGGGAGATATATCATGTGTCATCTGAAAAATGGACAATTTCAAACTAACTCTTCTACTAATGAAGTTCATTGGGCTGTGTATTTCCTTGGGTATTTCTTTTGTTAAAGAAATACATTTTTCAGAATTCTTTTTATTTTTTTCCTTGATACTTTTTATAATATTTTCTTGAAAAAGTAGAATAGGGTGAAGAAAAAAAATCATTAATTATCTGTCACTAAAAACACATGAAGTGGGAGTGTCTGCTTGGGTCAGTGGTCACACTTCTCTCCTCAGGAGACCCCCGAAAAAAGAAGCAATGGATTTCCAACTCATTTCCTGGGACAGGTAGAAAGCATTAAAGCATCAACTTTTAGGTTATTCGGTTATTTTTCATGCCCTGAGACTTGTGAACTAACAGCTGTGGGATTCACTTCTTGGGAGACATGAACAACAGGATGAAGAATTACCGGTGGAATTCAGAATTCCAATAGGTTCATCACTGAACCAATTTAAATACCTTCAACAGCAGTGTACTTTGGATTCAAGTGTGTGCCAGCCAAACCTCTGGTGTCTTTGATCCATGGCATTTGGTATGAAGAGGCTTAGGGAGTATATTAGAGCTCCATGTAAACCTAACATGCTCTGCAGCTTCTTATGGGCACTTACCATCCCAGCTTTGTAAGAGCTGTGAGTGTTCATCATGAAACTTAAAGCATACAAACCTTGCAGCTAGATTTGCTTCTCTTCAGGTAATAGCAATAGCAATAATAGTGATAATGTGCTGCTCTTTTCACTCCAGTCTCTCAATTACCTTGGAACAGTCCCAAAATTTCTCCTCTGGCATAAGAGTAGGTATCATTCCTTAGATTCATGAACTCTATTATTTCATGATCACTTTCACCCAAGCTGCATTACACTTTCAAATACTCAACCAGTTCCTTTCTATTTGTTAAAAGCAAAGCTAGAACAAGCTCTCTGCCTATCCCAGAGCTTTCTCCACCTTCTCAGATAAAAATTTGTCTCCAATACATGCCAGGAACTTGTTGGATAATCAGTGCCCTGCTGTATTTTCCCAACATATGTCTTGATAGTTGAAGTTCCCCATCACTGCCAATTCCTGTGCTTTGGATGACTTTGATAGTTGTTCAAAAAAAGCCTCATCCCCCTCTTCTTCCTGGTTAGGTGGTCGGTAGAGATCCCTACCATAATATCATCTTTGGGTTTTATCCCTTGTTTCGTTATGTGGAGACTTTCAACAAATCTGTCTGCTAATTCCATCTCAACTTCAGTCCAACAGTATACATGTTTAATATATAAAGTAACACCTCCTTCCTATTTTCCCTGTCTGTCCTTCATGAATTAGCTGGACCCTTCTAGACCCTACCTTTGACTGGAAGGATCAAAGAGCACAGCACCTGTGCTCCAATCTCCTTCATCCATCCTCCCATAGCTCTATAGTCACTTCTGATCAGCTCAGGGTTATCCATCACAGTATCATCAGTACCCACATGAATGAGTAGCATAGGATATTAATCAGAGGGCCAAATGATCCTCCACACTCCCTCGTAACATCTCAGATATGAGCCCCTTGCAGGCGATATCTCTCTCGGATGCAATGTCAGGGCAATAGATAGGTGTCTCAGTTCTCCTCAGAAGAGTTTCCAACCATCACTATCCTACATTTCCTCTTGGGAGTAGTGGCTGCCGACATAGCAGCCTTGGGGGTACATGGCTTTTCCTGCTCCACCGTAGTGGATGATTCTCATCTCTCATTGCCAGAGCATAATGGTTCTCCAGCACCATGCTAGACAGGTTGGGAGCAGGGGGTGGAGCACTGCCTGCTGCCAGAAGTAACCAGCTGCCCGTGCCCTCCTACTCCTCCAGTGGTATGCCAGCTGTCCTCTGTAGCTGGACAGCTTCCTCAGCCTTGGATGTTTCCACATGAATACTCAAGGAATTTCTCATGGGCGCAAATGCGCCTCAGCCTAGCCACCTCCTCCTGTAGCTCTCCCACCTTTTTCCTGGGACATTCCACCACCTGGCACCTTTCACACTGGATGAACTTCCCCCACAACCTGTTTTTCTGAAAGTGGGAAATGTGGGTCAGTCTCTGCAAAACCACACCAGGATCTGGGTAATGGCATCCATTGCCAGATTGTCAATCTGAATACAGGCGCAGGTGGAAGAGACAAGAGCAGTGTTGGCATAGGTGACGTGGCCCTTCCTAACCATACTGGTTGTACTAGGACTGCTTCTTACATCTTCCCTCTTAGACTCCCTTTTTTGTACTCCCCTATTGTCACTCAGTCTCTGGCTTTTAAGGCCATCTTTTCTAGGTCAGCTCTAGCTCTTCATTAACCACACAGGGAAAGGGTGGTCACAAGGCTGATAGGGGCTGATCAAACGTGATCAAGGGCAATCAATGGAACAAAGGCTCAAACAGACTTTTAACCATTCATTTGTGTTTGGCAATATATAACACAAGCAACTACATTTTTAAAAGGTCTGAAACAATGTAATTATACCTCCCAAAAAGCATTAGCACTGTAGGCAGGAAAAAGCAATTTGGATTTGAGGGGTTACAGATCTGGATCTCTAGATCCAAATTTTGGTTCTAATTTAGATCCCAAACTGGGTGAGGCTTATCATCCAATTCCGATTCAGATGTAGACAACATCTTGTAAGAACAGGTGTTTGTTAAAAATTTTGGCCATAGGGGGACAAAAAAATACATAAAAATACCTTATCTTCTGAGACTTCCACAATCCTAAGGGGAATATTTTTGAAGAGGATAATGGTTTGCTAAGAATTATTTGCTCACTCTTCAGGTACATGAGCTATTGCCAAAAACTAAGAAAATGCAAATAGATAGATAGTTATCTTGCATATTCCCATGTGACACTTTCATTTCACAGCAAAAAATACACAAATGGCTAATAACAGTGGTATTTCAAAATAACTTTTGGAGAGTTAAAGCTTAGGGTTTATGCACAAACTTTCCCCCAAACTCAATGTGAGAAGACTAAAGATATTGTAAAATTTTAAAAGTGAAAAGTTAATGTTCAATTTTTCTTCAGAGTGGTGCTACTTTGTACAATTTTGCTCAGAAAAGACAAACAAGCTATTCAAAGAGCCTTGCTATTTTGCCTAGGAATGTTTTTGTTGTTACTGCCCCACCGTGGCTTATCCAAATATCAATGCAGGGCTGTTGTTTTTTTCTGCGTGAGCAGACACTTGGAGAGGAGGAGAAGAAAGCAAAGGAGTTTTTCTATATTTATTCAATCTGCCATACTAGTGATCTACGGTTATAGGAAAATACAGCTGTAATCCATGATCACATTTTCTTCCGAGTCCTTATTAAAAAGCTAATGTATTCCTCTTTTCAATGTGCATATTTTCCACTTATAAATAGTACTTTTAAACAGCAAGAAATAAAGAGAGATGCAGTAGATAAATGAGAGACTGATCCAGAGAATAGGAATATCTTTGAATCACAATAGGGAGAGTGAATGCTGTGCAGTAAAACATGACTTGTAACACCTTTAATGAGCAATACTATTATATTTCAGTGTGCGTAAGTGTGGTTTCTACTCACAGTCTTGCTAAACAAACTTTTCTTTGCCATGGCTAGTTCCTGAAGGCAATTTCTGGGTACACACTGTATTCTAGATCTACATTGTACTAGATTACATTTTTGGTTACATAAAGACATTGAACTGACAATCAGTGATTTCCTTAGGTTTTGTTTATATCCATCATGTATTTCACAGTGGCTGCTCTTAGACACAATGAGCCCAGTTCTTCAGTACTGTGTGGGTTTGGGGAGCACTGCCACAGCAATCTGTTTCCCAAAGCAAGGGGGAGCTTTTGTATGCATAATCTCTCCCCTGCACTTTTGCTGCCAGTGTAGCAGTGAAAGGGGCTGTCACGGGCTCACGTTTGTGCCTCTGCGAGACGCAGATATTTTATTGGTGCACCACACTCCCGTGGGGTTATGCTGTCTGCCCCACCCCATTACACTCTCCCTATACGGGATCAAGTCCCCGAGAATTGACTCGGATTACAATCAGCAAGGTCACCTGCCGGTGGCAGAGGGGGGGTCCGGACCCTCCCTCACTCCTGGACCCCAGCCCAGGGCCCTAATGCTGGGAACCAAGCTCCTAGCGGTAACAGGTAGGGGTTTACCCCTAAACACACCTGCTCTCGGGCTCCGCGACCCCGCCCTGGGCCGCCTTCCACCCCGCCACCGGGAATGTGTTCTATCCCGCTCCTGGGGAGACTCTCTCGCCTCGGCCCTTTCTAACCCCTTTACCTGGTGCCTCCTGTTCCCCCCTCCTTTTGTGCTCCCGCCCCCCGCTTTTATCCTCCCCTTGTGCCGCTCCTGGCGTGTGTGTCTCTGCCCCTCAGTCTGCCGAACTTTCAGCCCCGCCCCTTCGCGTCACGCTGGGGACGTCACGTGATGTCACTAGCCAGGGCGTTGCCTCTCGCGCTTCCCCCGCCCCCCTTGCCTGCCGCGTTTCCGCGTCGCCGCCGTCCGCTCCCTCCCCGGGCGCGTTCGGCGGCACTGGTTTTGCCGCCGCTTGGGTTGCTAGCGTGCAACTCCCCGTGGTGTCCCCCCCTTCCTGAGAGGGATAGTGGCGGGGTTGCCTCACCCCGCCACAAGGGCCATGTCTGGAATACCCCAAGGTTAGGCAGCCATTGTGGATTCATGGACTTGTTTGCAGTGGGCTGCTCAATGCTACTGTAACACAGTATGGAGGGAGTTGCCCTTCAGTATCAGTAGACCCAGGGCAGTGAAAGGATGAGCTGTAAACTACCTTTGCACACCACTTACTGTTCCTCCCTCACTCCTGCACTTGCACATTTCTGCTACACAAAGTCAAGGATCCATCTCAAGAATTTCCAAGCTGAATAGGATTAAAATGGGGAAAGGTGTCTTTTGATTCATGAGTGGGTCCCAGCATATAACTAGGGAGAATGCTGCAATATACACCATCATGTGCCAGCAATGCCCCTCTGCTATATACATCGGCCACTGGACAGTCCCTACGTAAAAGAATAAACGGACACAAATCAGATATCAGGAATAGTAATATACAAAAACCTGTAAGAGAACACTTCCATCTCACTGGACACACAGTAGCAGATTTAAAGGTAGCCATCCTGCAACAAAAAAACTTCAAGAACAGATTTCAAAGAGAAACTGCTGAGCTACAGTTCATCTGCAAATTTGACACCATCAGTTTAGGATTAAACAAAGACTGCAAATGGCTAGCCAACTACAAAAGCAGTTTCTCCTCTTTTGGTGTTCACACCTCCTCATCAGCTGCTAGAAGTGGGCCTCATCCTCCTTGACTGAATTGACCTCGTTCTCTAGCCTTACTCTCGATTGGTTACTCTTTTCTTATGCCTGTATATTTATACCTGCTTCTGGAATTTCCACTACATGCATCTGTCGAAGTGGGTATCAGGAATATTGGAGCTTATGCTCCAATAAATCTGTTAGTCTATAAGGTGCCATAGGATTCCTCATTGCTTTTGCAAAATACTGAGTCATCTTCTCTCTGCCCTTCATTTGAAACATACAGTTTAGCAACTTTCACATCCTGTCAGACATTAACTGCTTTAAAAAGATCAGTGAGCTTATCTGCCTGTACATACATGCATAGCTCGCCTGTTTTCTGAGTTCAGCCTGTCTGTGTTTCATCTGCACAAGATGGCAGAAATCTTTCATTCTCATAACATGCATGCATCATATTTCCCATTATAGCTGAGAAATGTTTATACCATAGCACTTAACTTTTCTTGACATTATTAATATCTAGCCTAAATCTCCCTTGCTGCAGATTAGCTAACTACCACTTGTTCTATGTTCAGTGGATATGGAGAACAATTGCTCACAGACCTCTTTAGAATAGACCTTAATCTGTTTGAAGACTGTTATCAGCTCCCTCTTCAGTCTGCTGTTCTCAAAACTAAACATGACCAGTTTTTTTAAATCCAGCCTTCACCATGGGTCAGTTTTTCTACACCTTTTATTGGTTTTGTTGCTGTCCTCTAGACTCCCTCCAGTTTGTCCACAGCTTCCTCAAAGAGTGGCACCCAACAGTAGACACATCCTCTGCCTACTGAATTTCAACTGTGCTCAAAGCTGTCTAAGAAGAATGCTTACGCTTCCGTTCAACCTGCATTGAAGTGTTTGTCTTGTCTTACGGAAGCATCAGCATGGCAGGGCACCAGGGAGCTTCTTTCTGTTACAAGGATTGTTTAGTTAGGATGCCATGTGGAAGGACTGCCTAATGTGGCCACTCGCCCTAAGAAAAGCTCACTGTGTTTCCATATCATATTCTCAAAAGAGAATAAACAAATTCTGTGAAATGTTTTGTGCTTTTCAGCATCTAAAAAGTCAGCACCTCTCTGTGGTATTAGGGTGCTCTGTTAATGGGCTTATTTGCAGAAATTGGTCACTGGTGCATGCAGCCAACATCCAACAGGGAATGTCTACCTAGTGCCTCAGAGAAGAAACATCACTCACAGCTCCACCCTCTGATTTGCAATTCCTGTGTAATTATGACTTTTATTCTTGAAAATACTTCTGTGGAGGAGTTCCCTTACCCTCTGCTGGGCTAGCTTTTCATTAGTGAAGAAAGAACACTTTAAATAACTCAGTGACAGGGCAGATGACAAGGCACTACTACATTAATGGGTGGAGTGTACCCTAGGCAAGCAAGCAGAGCCAACAATAATTGAGGAGTGCAAAGGAGAGCAAAAGGAGCCTGCATAGCCAGTCCCAGTGTAGCACTCCCATAAGCACTAATTTATCCAATGAAGTTACAGTGCACCCATGGCATCAATGCCCAAGCACAGCAGAGCTAGGGAAGGGGGCGGTCAATATTTAAATAGTATTATGGGAAGAGCTATGACAATTTAAAGTTTGGAAAACACACCTTCAAATGAGAGACTTAGGGAACTCAGTTTACTTAGCTTCTCCAAGAGAAAGTAAAGCATCCTGTGGAGTCTAAACCTCCAAGCTAACAGACAAGTGCTGGATGAGTGTAGTGAGTCTGACCCTTCCTTCTGTACAATCCCCAAAGCCACATGGGCCCCTTGGGCTAACCTAAATAGGGGGACTATCCCATCCATAGGATCATTGGGGTGGCCACCCAAACCATCCTATGGACAGGATGGCTCTGTGTGGATCAGGTATTTGAATATGATCCCCAATCTCCCTCCTCCTTCTAAGCTCCAGGTTAAAATCATTCTGTCTTTGTGGCCCTTGACAATTCAAGTATTTTATACATAGTGAAAAAGCTTGCAAAGGAGACATGATAGCAAGCTGGTTAGGGCATTCACCTGGCAGGTGAATTCCTCTTCCACAGAAGGCTAATTTGGGAATTTCCAGGTTTCCTACCTCCCCACTGAGTACCCTAATCCATGGGTTTAAGTTAATATGGTGGAGGATACCAGCTCGTCTTCCACTACCTGTTTTGTAAACTTTGCCCTTTATTCCCTTTGTTTTTAAATGCCAGACACAAAAGAGAGAAAAACAAGGTGTGTGAGGTAAATTAAGATATTCCCTTAATGCTACAGCAACACTACAAATAGGAAATAAAATGCTTCATTACAGATCAAACAAAGTTTCTTACTGATTTTTATTACTGATTATTTCTGAATTTACAGCTAAGGTTCAATTCAAACCAATTTTTCATTGTTATATTTCAAAACTGCTAGCAAATCAAACAATCCGATTCACAATCTGATTAACAGTGCAGCTAAGTACCTATTAGGCAGGTTTATCAAGGGATGTGATAGATTCCAGCTTTGAACCCTTTGACAGAGTGACAACATCTGCTCTAGAAAAGAGTGGTAGATGTTTCACCGTGCACCTCTTCAGAAACTAGATCATTCCTGATGCATGTGTATGAACATTTCCAACACAACCTGTGGCTTAAAAGAGAGTCTACAGCTGTGGTTAAGAGTCAGCATGCATAAATTCCACATTTTTACAAACCACTGGAAAAGGGTGTATAAGAGCAGCCAAGGACAACAGACACTCGAGAGCATGAAGGAAAGCAGGCAGGAAGCAAGGAATTAAAAGGTGAAGGAAAGGAAGATTATAAATTAAAAATGTGAGTTCTATGAACAAAGCTATGAGCACACTGTGGGGGTTCTGATGAATTATAAACCACGTAAGCTCTGTTCTTTGGTTTATTACAATGTCACCAAAGTCTTTTGATAGGAATATCTTTGTAATTTATAGCAAGCTACAGTATTCATTCACCCTCATTCCCGTGCATATCACACATGGCACCATGAAAGAACAAATACATGACTTGGTATTTCTTATATTTTCAGTGTAGGCAAGAACAAAGTACTTCTTTCTACTATACTAAAAGAGGTGTTCCACTAGCTTTTGAGTCAAAAATTCAGAAGTATCTATGTGATTTAGGAGGCTGGGTCCCATTTCCAAAATAATAAAGCAACTAAGCCCATTCTCACCTTTTCCCATGGTCAGCTGGGCTGCTCATGTGGTAACAGTCTCTTTTTGCTGGTGGCCATCAAGAAGTGGATTTGTGTATTTATTGTCAGCCAGTAAACACACTCCTGAACCTCTCTAAAAAAAGCTGCCAATGCCCAGCTGTGAGGTGAGTATATTTTTTCATAACATCCCTGTCTGATGTGGTGGGGGCAACAGATTTCTGTCCTCAAAACATGATGCCTTCCTGCAAGCTTAGCTCCTTGAAAATATAGTTCTTCTCCTATTGGTAGCTGGCTTTTATCTTCTGGCCATTCTGCTGGTATCATTCTCTTGACTGCCAGAGTTTTGATGTCCTTTTCTGTAGCCTCTTTCATTTTCATCAGCTTTGTTGAAACTGGGACACAACTCAGCATGTTAATGGATTCAGTGTCCCTTCCCCCAGCTCTCTGATGCTGGGGATATATGCCCTGAATACCCCCAGCATGTGACTCAAACTGCATGAGACGACAGATTGGACATCTGCTCACAGGAGGAGACAGCTAACTCCAATAACCATCCTGGACAATATCTGATCTCTGTCTGGTAACATTGGAGTCATGTCAACACGTATTGCAATTGCTTTGAAGGACTAAGAAAGGGCTTTGCCATGAATATCTGTACAGTTTTGAAGTCTGGCTGCACTATTCATGGTTGATCATAAGTGAACTGATACAATCACTCCATTCCAAACACCACAGCCCAAAATTCTTTTGCTCTTTCAGTATACCCTATTCAGTCTCCGACAGAGCTTTGACACCTGGCATGAGGGACAGGCTGCTCCTGCAAAAGGGTTGTATCCAATCCTTTCTCTGATGCATCATTCTGCAATGTTAGTGGCTCTCGTACCAAGTAGTACAGGACAGAGACATTGGTTATCATTAGTTTCAGCATTATGTCAAATGGTTATGTTCGGGATGACCAGTGCCAGTCAACATCCTGCCATATGAGCTGATGTGTGGATTCCAGTACTGCAGACAGGTGTGGACAGCACTTGGACAGAAAAAGTGTCATTCCTATGATTTGCTATTCCCCTTTCACATCCACTGGAGCTGGCATTTCTCTTCCTTGATTTTGTTGGGATCTGCTTTCAATCCCCTCCTGTGAGCAGATGTCTAATCTGTGTCACCTCGTGCAGCTTGAGCCACATTCTGGGGGGATTCTGTTTTATATGCTTGTCCATGCATCACTGTAGAAAAGCAGCAGTTTTCTGGCAAGGTCTTGTTCAGTTTTCTGTATCATTGCTCCCTTCACCTACAATGAGTATCATCAGCAATTACTTTCACCCCCAAGCAGTCTACCCAGTGGCTGCAAGCTTCAGGGCAATGCAGGCTTCTTTGCCTTGTTGCTAATTAAGTACAATAATAACTTTTCTGTCCTGCTCTCGTCATACTCCTTTGACTGGGTCCATCACAGGGCTAGGTCCGTGTCTGCAGGGCTCATAGGGCTTCAGACCAAGTTCAGTGGCTTGCACTGCCTGCTGCTGCACTGCAGAGAACTCACAGCACAGACGCTGCCCCTTATTTCATTCACTAAAGGTGTGTCTATACTACAGCGCTATTTCAAAATAACTCACATTACTGTGAAATAACAAGGTGAGTGTCCACATAGCAAGCCTGTTATTTCAAAATTATTTGAAATAACAGGCTCCTTACTCCAGAATAATAAACACTCATTTCACAAGGAATAACACCTATTTTGAAATTGCTATTTTGAAATAGGGTATGTGTAGATGGGTCAGCTGTGATTATTTTGAAATAACTGGCCTCCAGGGGTACATCTACACTGCACGCTAATTTCAAAATAAGCTATTCTGGAATAGTCTACACTGCAGGGAAGCCTCAAAATTAGTCCGAGGCAGGTGTCCCTTATGTAGACGTGCCATCTGTATTTCGAGCCCCAGGAAGCACAGGGGAGGAATAACTTAGAATGGCCCTGGTGAGGGCTATTTTGAAATAGCAGCAGTGGAGTGTCTACACACGCCTTATTTTGAAATAGCTATTTCGGAATAGGTGTTATTCCTCGTAGAATGAGGTTTACAGATTTCAGAATAAGCCTTCCATTTTTTCAAAATTATTTCAAAGTAACGGAATGGCTGTGTAGATGCTCACATTGCTATTTCAAAATAACGCTAGTTATCTTGAAATAACGGTGCAGTGTAGACGCACCCCAGGGCTTCTCACAGATGCCCTGGTGGCCAATCTGTCCACACCCCTCAAGTTTCCCTTCCCCCTGCAGCCTTTAAAGCTGCACCCACAGGGGAAACAGCTTGTGGCACCATGCATACCATGACAGCCAGCTCCCAAGCCCAAGCCTTCCTATTCTGGAGTGGAGATCCTGGATCTCATCGAGGTCTGGGTAGAGGAGGCAAACCTCCAGGATCTCTGCACCAGGCACAGTAACATCGATGGTCCTGCAATGCTATGGGAGCAGCCTGCAGTATCTGTGCCAGGAGGTACAGCAGGAACTCTAAGAGCCAGCAAGTGCAGCAGGTCTGGCTCCATGGCAGAAGTGCTGTGGTGTCCACAAGAGCAACCAGAGCACACAGTGAGAAGAGTTTGCTGTCTGAGGAGGTAGGCAATGGAGAGGAAAATGAGACACGGCTGCAGAGGGGAGCCCCTTTTAGCATCAGCCTCAAATAGCCTCAGGCAGCAGCTCCAGGAAGTGACTGCTATCTTGATGCCCTGCCTGCAGTGCTTCTGGGGAGCTTTAAATGTGATTCAGGATCCAGTCAGTGTGGATGCACTATTTCGATATAATTCTGCACGACTTCAATGGGTGTTTGTAGTGTGGAGACGCAATTTCAAAACAGTTATTATTCCAAAATTGCTTATTTTTAAATAAGCACGTAGTATAGATACTTTTACTTCTGACGACAATATTCATCCCTGCCCAATGATAAGTATCTTTTTAAAAGTATCTGTTTTAATTTAAGTATCCCAAATTATATTACAATAACTTTAAATAGTATATTGTGGTATGTTTGTGAGCAGCCTTCAACTATAAACAAACACACACACAAATACACAGACAAAACCTGGCAATAGCTATCCATTGAATAAAAAAAAAGTTGTCAGGCAAACAAAAACAAAAACAAAGAAGTAACATTGTGCCCCCTGTCGTGGAAGCTTCTGACGCAACCTCCAAGTTTTCCTGCCCTCTCCCCAGGCAGGGACTGGGCTGGTGTCACTCACAGTAGCCTGGGGGCGGGTTAATGACATCACTCCTCTTGCTTTCCCCACCCTCCCCCAATTACAAAGTTAGCCCCGGCTTTCATTTTTAAAGCTGAGCAGTCCAGTGCCAAGGGACAGCCCCCACTTTTTTTTTTTTAATTTTCTGGGTCCTTTGGGTCCACCCCTCAAGCCTCTGGACCAATGCGGCAAAGTGTATGCATTCCAAAGGCACAGAGAGTTGCTGAGGGAGGGAGAAGGAAGGCAGGAGGTGAGCACACGCCACGGGGTGGGGCAGGGTGGATATAAGTGGGAGTAGTTTCGGGCGGTTGCCGTGGGCTGCGCTGGTGTCTCGCGCACAAATCCGGTGGGGCAGAACAGAAGCACAGGAATTCCCCTTTTAAGGCAGCTATCTTCTCTGCAGCACACCTCGGACTGCCTCGCGGCACACTGGTGTGCCACGGAACACAGCTTAAGAATGCTGCACTACTATGTCCAGGTTGATGTGTTGATTGCAGTCTAGCTCCTCATGTTCCCTGTTTCCTGGTGTCCCCTCAAAAACAGATGCTCCAGGGAACAGTGGTCCTCTGACTCAGTTCCACTGACCATGATACAACCAGAAATGCTACAGACAGGGGGGTACCAGAACTTAGCTTCTACCACATACAGTAGACTTCCGATAATCCGGCACCTTTGGGACCTAGGTGGTGCCGGATTATCGGATATGCCGGAGTATCGGGAGGTACTCCAGCGGGGGGCTGTGATGAGTCTGCCGGGACCCGCACTGCGTCCGGGGGGTGGGCGGAGAACAGCACGGCGAGGGGCGAACCCTCTGCCGTTTTGCAGGAAGGCTCTCCTCCACCGCTTCCCCAAGTCCACCGCTTGTCAGTTTCAGGAGCGGCAGCGGCGGACTTGGGGAAGCGGTGAAGCAGAGAAGCTGGGGTGCTGCCGGATTGGTCCCACAGTGCTGCCCCTCACCCCCTTGCTCGGTGATAACTACTGTAGTCTGGGGGGTGGGGAGCCCGCTCCCTTCCCTGAAACTCTCGGTGGCGGTGCGGGACTGAGCGCAGCCGGAACGGGGCAAGTTGGGGGACTTAGCTCTTACCCCCTCTCCTCCGCTGCCGCTTGCAGGCCGGCGGCTGGGTTTCCCCAGCTGGCTGTCGCCGGCGGCTGCGCGGGGCTTCCCCCACCTTCCTGCAAAACGGCGGAGGGTTCGCCCCTCGCTGCGCCATTCCCCACCCACCCCCCGGCCGGACGCAGCGCGGGTCCCGGCAGACCCGTCACAGGGGTATAATCCCCTTCCACTCTTCTCCCCTTCCCTTTCCCAGCCGCGAGCGCCCATGGGGCTCACAGCAGCTCCAACTGTCCAGCTGGCCAGAGCACTTCCGGGTTCCAATTGGTGCCGGACTATCGGGAGTGCCGAACCACTGGATGCCGGACAATTGGAGTTTTACTGTAATTAGGGCATCCAAACAAGTTAATGGTGGGTCTTCTTGCTGTTGACACAGAACTTGCTGTGACACATCGGGGCAAATGTTTGTTTTTGTCTAACTGGGAAGCAAATACTGAAAACATGTTGAGATGCTTAATAAATAACTCTGGAGGGAACTTAACACCAATCTGTAAATCACATAGTCTTGCTTTCAGTTCTTATTACTCATCATGAGGACTGTCTTCCAAGATAGTGAGGGAATTATCATGGCTGACTACATTACATTTAAACCCAGTACTATATTTACCTGCTGTACAATCTGCAATAAAATATGAAAAATACATATCATGGCACACTCTTACATCCCTAAGGCCTTTTTAGAATGGCTTTTAATGTCTAGTTTAGTTTATATTGTGCTCTAAATTTGGCAGAGATGTAAACAGGCAGGCATGTTTTATTTTCAATTCATATGTCATTTTGTTAAGCTACAGCTAGATCATGCCCTGTCTCATGGAGCTGTGCAGATTAACATTTCCTGCTCCTCTATACAACAGTGTCAAATATGTCTAGCTCGTGGTCCAAATCTGGTATGGAGCACAGCCTCTGTGCACTATTTACATCCCTTTGTGAGCAAATGGACAAAAGTGAGTGGAAAGGGGTAGGCACAGTTCAGAACCTTGGTTCTCCCCCAACGTACTGCCCAGCACAGCCATGCTGGCAAGGTGTGGTGGGGAGTAAGTGTACTCTATAAATGGGTGTTGAGGCTTAGAGGACTCACTGAATGAGACAGGGGTCCTATTGAAAAAGTAATATGTGATCATGCAATTGGAGACCATATCACAATGTAGACATACAAAGGATCATAATTAAGATTGCACAAGCAACCATAACTCTGACATTCCATAAGTTTTGAAAGCTTGACTTTGTAATCTTAATAATTTGTCTTTTATGTCATATTTCATAAAACACTGCTGTTTTAAAAGAAAAATAGTAACAAATGTTTACTATTTCTAGGAACGTATGCATAAATTGCATAATTTTTATGAACTTATATCTTACAGGCAGGATTTGAACCTTCAGCACTTCAGCCTATCTGCTACCTCAAGAGCTACAGTATTAATTGCATAAGTTAGTAGCACAGAAAGCTTTTATTTTGTTTCACAGAAGAAGAGATTTGTCCTTCAGGGTACGTCTACACTATAGACTTTTGTCGGAAAAATGGCTGTTTTTCTGATAAAACCTGAGTTACGTCCACACTGCAATCGCGTTCTTCCGAAAGTAAATCGAAAGAACAGAGGGGGTTTTACGGCATTGGTAATCCTCTTTCTACGAGGAAGAAGTCTTTTTCTGAAAGAGCTCTTTTGGAAAAAGGCACGTGTGGATGGGGAAGAGGGACTTCTTTCGAAAGAAGAGGAAAGATGAAAAAGCACAGGTGTCCTGGTGGCCACTCCGTCCATACTACTTACAGCTTAAATGTGAGATAGCAGTGGATGAGAAGCTGGATATAAGTCAACAGTATACCCTTGTAGCCAACAAGGCTACTGGCATATTAGGTTGCATTAGGAGGAACATTGCCAGCAGATCTAGAGAAGTGATTATTCTCCTTTATTCGGCTCTGGTGAAGCCACATCTGGAGTATTGTGTCCAGTTCTGGGCCTCCTACTATTGAAAGGATGTGGATGCATTGGAGAGAGTCTAGAGGAGGGCGACCAAAATGGAGCATATGACCTATGAAGAGAGACTGAGGGATTTGGGTTTGTTTAGTCTGCAGAAGAGAAGAGTGAGCGGGGATTTGATAGCAGCCTTCAACTTCCTGAAGGGAGGTTCCAAAGAAGATGGAGAGAGGCTGTTCACAGTAGCGACGGATGGCAGAACAAGGAGCAATGGTCTCAAGTTACAGTGGGGGAGGTCTAGGTTGGATATTAAGAAAAATTATTTCACTAGGAGGGTGGTGAAGTACTGGAATGGGTTACCTAGAGAGGCGGTGAAATCTCCATCCCTAGAGGTTTTTAAGTCTCAGCTTGACAAAGTCCTGGCTGGGTTGATTTAGTTGGGATTGGTCCTGCCTTGGGCAGAGGGCTGGATTTGATGACCTCCTGAGGTCTCTTCCAGCTCTATGGCGTCCATTCAATGGGGACACTACCTTTCGAAAAAGCAGATTGCTTTTTTGATGCGCTTTTGTGTGTGGACACTCTCTTTCGGAAGAAGTTTTTTCAGAAGTTTTCTTCTGAAAAAAAGGTTCTTTCAAATGAAGCCTGTAGTCTAGACATAGTCTCAGTCTGCCCTTCCAGCCCACTATTTCCCAACCCCTACTGCACTTGCCCTGGCAGCTAGAAGATACTGCTAGTGTTTTGGTGACAGTTATGTGGGCCAAGACTTAGGGCACATCTACACTATGGAGAAGATCAACCCTCTGGAATTCAATCTTCTAGAATATAATTTAGCAGGTCATCCTGTGAAGAGTAAGGGAAGCCAACGGGAGTGTATGCTCCTGTTGGCCTCCCATAGTGTAGATATCGTGGTGGCTTGTCTTAAGGTAAGCTGAATCCAGCTATGCATTTTGTGTAACTGGATGGTGTACCTTAAGCTGACATGCCTGGTCTGATGTAGACCAGGCCTTACAGTTTGTCTACACAGGGAAATTTACCCGCAGAACTATAATAGTATAATTTACTTCTATGGTTATACTGATATAGCTCCTTGTGTGGACACACTTGATCTGGAATAAGAATGACTTTTGCCAGTTTAGCTGTGTACTGCTTTCAATTTTTTCTGAGTAATGAAAACAAGAGGAATGAAATAGTGGTTTTCAACAGGTGATATCTCCACAAAACCTGAATGAAATTGCTTGCACCAAAGAAAAAGGCATTTTTCTAACTTGAGTACTTTCTCCCTGTTGAATTCCATAGGTTTGTTGCAAACAGTGCAAGTGCCCAGGCTTCTAAACAAAAATCACAAGGAACACTCATAATGGAAAGTATTAGGAAACCTAAATACAGCACATTTCAGAGAGGGAGCTGTGTTAGTCTGTTTCAGCAAAACCAACAAGGAGTCCAGTGGCACTTTAAAGACTAACACATTTATTAGGGTAGTAGAGCATAAGCTTCTGTGAACTACAACGCACTTCCTCGGATGCTGAAAAGAAAAAGAAAGACAGAAAAAAAAGATACAAAGATGGGAGTGTAACATCAGTGCTAATAAAATTAGCATGGATGTGGTTAATCTCCAACAGTGGTGAGAAGGTGAGAGTACCTGAACAGGAAATCACCTACTGTAATGGGAGACCTACTCCATATGTTTGTTTACACCTTGGTTCAGGGTGTCAAATTTGCGCATGAATTCCAATTCAGCAATTTCTCTCTGCAGCCTGTTTTTGAAGTTTTTCTGTCTGCAAATGGCAATTTGCAAGTCCAAAATTGTGTGCCCAGGCAGATTAAAGTGCTCCCCCATTGGCTTTAGGATGTTGCCATTCTTAATGTCCTCATAAATATAGCAGTTGCTGCGAGCTCTCTCTCTGTTTACAGTAGTTCCTAGAAACCTCATCCCTACCTCCAAAGAACTTACAATTTAAGACAAGGCTGACTAGGTTGGGAGGGAAGCAGAGGTAGATAGAGGTGAAGTGGCTTACCCAAGGTCAGACACAGCATGAATAGCAGAGACAGGAAACAAAGCCCAGGTCTCCTAGCTGCCTGTCCACTGCCTTATCCGTGAAGATCATGCTTTCTCTGAGAATATCATCAGCTGCTTATAATTCAGACATGTAATCAATTTCACAAGACACTTAAACCCAACAAAGCAAATGCTAAACACTCTGGGATCAAACGAGTTTGACTTGTCAAACACAAGGGTTAATAAATTTGATTTTAGTACATCTGACAATAATATAATATATCTGTAAAACTGGTCACCTTTGATATATACCCTAAAATGGGATAATGGAAAGCTACTGAAACCTAACACCACTTAATAAGCAATATCGGATATGTATTTGAAGACTATTTTATCCACCATTTAAGTCTTAATATTAATGTAATATACGTATGTACTTTGCAAGTTACCATCACATGCCATGGCTATATATCATCTTTTGTTCATACATGTCTGGCTTAAACCGACTTTCAGATTTCCAAGGCAAATCAGTAAAAGGTGAAGGCAGAAGAGAAGCCCAGTATGAAAGCCTGAAAACTGGCAGCATAACAATAATAAGGAAAAGGGGGAAATGAATAAGTGTTTACACAGTTGAAACCCACACATTTATTTCATGGCATTTTACTAAATCTAAATATAAATGAAGCCATTGTCCAGTGGACTGAGCACAGAACTAGGAGGAAGGAGACTATGGCTCTACAGACTTTTCCACTTACTTGCTTTGTTTTTTTGGGCGAGTTGTTTAGGATAAAATATCAAAAGTGACTTAGGAACACACACTCCATTTACAATCATGGCCAATTCCCACTGAAAGTTAGTGGAACTTGGGCTAGTCTACAACAGTAGACTATAATAGACTTACTAGTACAGTTAAAGTGGACACAGTTGTATTGTACTAAAAAAAGTGCTTATATAGCTCATTCTGCTTCAGGAAGGGGAAGATACACCTGAATAAATCAGCTTTATATGAATATTAAAAGCAACCACACTACACTCTCACTAATGTATCTATACCTGCAATATATACGCTTACCTCTAATTAATAAAGTCAAACTGGTAAAACTTTTAAGTGTAATCCTGGCCTTATGCTCCCAATTCTCTCTGTTTCCTTCAAGTCTCCATGCCTCAGTTTCCCTACTGATAAAAAGTGGATTATAATTACCACCCTTTTAAAAAATTGAGCTCTACATAAGTGTACATTCAATCAAACTTTGAATGCCTTTGGATTCTGAAATGGATGAAAAATTTAGCTGTACTCATTCAAGGACCTCAGGCTATCAGCCACCAATTCTGAAAGAGAACAATCAACAGTGCCAATTGTAAAAACAAAGCAAAACAAAACCAACAACAAAGACTGCATTAGTGATGACCATCTCAAGGTAAATTTTAATTCACATTGTGCAGGTCCTTTTTGCATCACTGTAGCAACTCTGCTTATCATTACTGTCACACAGGAGCATCGGCTAAGAAAGAAGGACCAGAACAACTTTTAAGTTTTCCCCTCACAGTGCTTAAACTTTCAGTAATACTTAGCACCCTATACTCGAAATACATCTACACAGCACCCTATACTTGAAATAAGATATGCAATTTGCGCTACACAAACTGCATATCTTATTTCGATTCAATTTCGAAATAATGTATTTTGAAATTTGGCACATCCACACAGTGCCAAATTTCAAAATAACACGCTATTTCGAGACATCCCTTAACACTCATGGAATGAAGGTTACAGGGGTGCTGAAATAGCGTGTCCACTATTTTGAGACCTATCTCAAAATAGTGGGAGCATTTA
Organism: Pelochelys cantorii; assembly: GCA_032595735.1. Taxonomy (NCBI): domain Eukaryota; kingdom Metazoa; phylum Chordata; order Testudines; family Trionychidae; genus Pelochelys; species Pelochelys cantorii. The sequence goes on from CM064337.1 coordinate 39,674,488, forward strand.
AAAGATGCGGGGTAGCTATTTCGGGACACTTCTGGTATCCTGAAATAGCCCCGCTGTATAGACGTACACTTACTGAACTAGCAACTAGGCATCAAGATTCAAGTGGCACAGGGCAGCAAATGTGCTATCCCTTTTCCTTCTCAATGAAAATCTTTTTCTCGGTGATAACCTCTAAACCTAAAGGGTTTGTTCTTCCCTTCTGCTGTGTTTGACCCAAGACTTTAAACTCAAAAGCAGAGCTATGACGATGGAGAAGAAATATTCCTTACACTCATCATGATCAATTCACTTTTAAAAGACCATTAACATTTTATTTTTATTTCATTGTGTTTTTCCTGAAAGGAACAATTTTTATGTTTCTGTTCTGAACATGGCACCTCGGTTATTTTTAACACCAGCTGAGAAATATGTTATCTGAAAGCTTTGCATGAGAACTTTTCCTTGCTTGCTTATTGTGGTTGCTTGTCAAGCAAGAGAGATAGACTTGCTCTCAGTTCCTTTTGAGGGTGGAACAGTTTCATAAATAATCACTGACTAGACAGTGAAATTAAATTATAGTGATGAAAATTATCCAGTATTTTTCTTACTAAAGATTATAGAGAAAACAAATTCTACATTTAAAGATGCAAAGCTGTTGGTGATTATAAAGAAGTAGCATTGCCTACAACTCCCTCTAGTGATCCTGCTATAGGAATTACAGATATGACAATGTATCGGCAGTTCAAAATTACTCCAAATTCTGTGTTATGCCTAATACATTAAATTGCTTTCATAGCCAAAATGCAATTTCTAACAATGCCAGTTGATTTTGCAGTATACTAAATTGATTAATATAAACAGTGGAGACAAATATCATAACATGAACGCAGTCTGTTACTGGAAAGAATGACAGAGATTTGTCATGGAAGAAATTTCAGATACAACTTTCCTTCCTACTATTTTATAGAAAGTCTTGACAAGACAACAGAAATATAAGGCTGCATTTTGAGAAATGTCTAGTGCACATTGAGACTGCCTAACAGGGCCTAGTTTTCAAAAAGCAGAAAACACTCCCCCTCTAAAAATCAGGGCCCAGTAGAGTGTCTGATGCTGGGTACCCAAAAATATCTGGTTACTCTTCATTATCAGACCTCTTTTTGGTGCAATAAGGTAAAGCAACCTGAATAGCAGAATATGGCTAGCTTACAGTCACTTTCTATGTGTTTTTGGTTAAGATAAACATTTGAAAACACTCTTTTCATTTTAATACTTGACACATCACTAGGGCTATTTCTACACAGCAGGCCTTTATTTCAAAATAATGGCGAGCTGGAGGACTTCATACTCTGACTCCTGTAACTCTCATTTTACCTGGAGTAAGGGAAGGAAGAGTGTTCTTCCTTCGACTTTCTGCTCTGTAGACAGTACCAAAAGCCGAATTAAGCTATTTCAACTTAAGCTACGCAACTGACATAGCTTAAGTAGAATAGCTTAATTCAACTTTAGCCCTGCTGTATAGGCATACCCTAGCACTTTTCATCTGAGCATCTCAAGCATCTTTCACAAGCCTTCCTTGGGTTTCATAATGGACCTTTTCAGGTACATTATAAATTAAGGTGAGTATTACATTCATTTTATAGTTGAGTAAACTGTAGCACAGAAAGGCTAACCGTTTCTCATCCCTTCATCATACAGCAAATCAGTGGCAGAACCAAGCAGATATCATGCTGGCAGCAAATCATTTTTAACTTTAAGGCCATATCCAGTTTGCTATTTGCTCCTTATGGGAGCTCAGTTCATCCGTCAGTTGCAAAATATTTGGTATTTGGTTGGTAAAATGCATCTTCCAGCACATAGATTTAGTGTTCCTATGTAACAGTTAAAGTTGATATGGTAGACCATAATGGCCTGTGAGGTCAAAATGGAAACCAGATGAGATTGACATATTAGACCATAATGCTGCCTCAGTCTTTCTGGTCAATAATCCACATTTTGTATGTATGTATGTGCATTTTAAAGAAACTTCTTGTGTAGTTTATAATTACATGAAACAGATCCACAGGAAAAAGAGACTTCTTTTTTTTTGGAGTGCAGAGCAGGGGAAGGAAATTGACAAGCAAAATGTTAAAATCCCTTAAGCATGCATTTAGACAGGACTCTCTATTTCAAAAGATCTCCAAATACTTTTAAAAAGGAACCAATTCATGCACCACTGAAATGCAGACCCCCCTAAGGCATAACAGGCAACTGTTCAAGACACATAGCTAGAAAGATACCACCCACTCTCAAACAGGGTTCCTGTGAGTCTCAGCCTAAAGTGGGAAAATCCAGAGTTAAGAATGTTTAAGTGCTCTGCAGAACCAGGACCACTGTTATTCATGCTACCACTCCTTTTCAACGATGTGCCCTCTCGTGTATGTGCTGCAGAATCAAATCCACACAAATGGTCCTGGCTTGAGCGCTCTGCTCTGAGTACAGTTCAGTTGGCCCACACCACGGAATAGGGAGGGCAAAACCCAGCTGAATGTTAGCTTGTTAAAAACAAAAAATTCGATACATTGCTTTAAACTGAAATTCAGAAGATTTATGAGAACATGGATACAAATTCCTCAGTCCAGGCTCTATTACAAGAATTGATATTGATTAGCATTTCAAACACTCGGACCACAGACTATGAAAAGCCGACACACATCATTCCCTGCAAATCAGAGTGCATCAGAAAGCAAGAGAGCAGAGTTTGTACAGCTGCTTTCCCTTAAAAATGAGAGAATTTCTTAAATCTTTTGTCAATAGGGCTTCATCAAATCAGTAGCGCTCATTAAAAGACTGTATCTCACACGTCAAAGACCCGAAGCACATTTGCTTGTTGGAAGAGCCTGCTTTCTCTCTACCCCTCCCTTCCCTTTTGGCCAGATATTAAGACAGAAAGAGACTGATATTATTTACTATTGATCAATTGACATTCCTAGTATTACTGAGCTCCTTTTGTGATAATGCTTGTCAAATAATTACCATGATTAGCCAACAGGAGCTTTGCTATTCATTTCAGTGGACATACAATCAGGCCTTAGAAATTAACTAACTTTAAGTTGAAACTAATGCAGGTGTCATGTATTTCATAAAAGCTGTGCTATTGAAATATAGGCTGCATCTACACTGGCATGATTTTGTGCAAATACTTTTAACGGAAGAGTTTTTCCGTTAAAAGTATTTGTGCAAGAGAGCGTCTATACTGGCATGTGCCTTTGCGCAAAAGATTTGCTTTTGCGCAAAAGCATCCGTGCCAGTGTAGACGCTCTCTTGCGCAAGAAAGCTCCGATGGCCATTTTAGCCATCGGGCTTTCTTGTGCAAGAAACTGATGTTACCTCTCTACACTGGCCTCTTGCGCAAGAACACTTGCGCAAGAGGACTTATCCCTGAGCGGGAGCGTCAGAGTATTTGCGCAAGAAGCACTGATTTTGTACATTACAACGTTGGTGTTCTTGCGCAAATACTCGCAGCCAGTGTAGACACAGCCATAGAGTGTACCTATCCTATCACTGCACAAAAGCGCAGCTTCACTTAATTTGATTCCTTGCAAGTTTTCACCACAGCATTACCCACTGAGACACAATCTGAAGTAATCATAGAGAAACAAGGACCTGTGGACTGAATCACCTGAAATGTTGCTCTCACCTATTCTCTGAAGATAACAATACAATCTACTGTCATGATGTCAAGGCTGATTCCCCACTCTGGCACAATGAATGCAGAAGAGGGGGCCTGCAAAAGTACCCCAAAACCTTATCTTTCCAGGCTTTGATGTAAAACTTCCCCCCCAAATCCTAAAATCCTAGATTTTGGGGATAAAAATCCGCTGCCACCATCAAGTGCTTTTGAACCCACAAACAGGGGTGGACACTTGAACCCAACCCCAGGGCACCCCAAGCTCCTTTCCCCAAAGAGCTTGAAAAAGAAAAGAGAAAATACAAACTGCAGTCTGTGGCTGCTATCCCCTAGTAAGAGGCATGCAGATCCCACAGGCAGATTTTCCAAGACACAGAACTGAACCAATTCCAGGTTAATAAAAAAGAAAGAACTTTTATTATCACAACAATACTCCTGTTACAAACATAGTTGGATTGGCTAGAGATGGTAAGAACCACCAATTAATAAAATCATGGGGAATTTTCCCATGGGAACAATACTTAGTTACAAAAGAGAGGAAAACCCATTTCTAGATGCAGGCATCAGATTCCCATTCCCAAACCATAAAACACTAAAACCTAATGCATTTATCTAGACCAGTGGTTCTCAATCTTTTTGATACTGGGGACCAGTAAACCCATTCAAAAGCTTTTGGAGCACCGGTAACATTTATTTGCATATTCATTAAGCAAATGATGAATATGCAAATACATTGTTTCTGGTTCTCCCAAAGCCCCAGTGCCAACTTTAGCAAAGCTTTTGATATGGTCTCCCACAGTATTCTTGCCAGCAAGTTAAGGAAGTATGGATTGGATAAATGGACTGTAAGATGGATAGAAAGCTGGCTAGACTGTCAGACCCAGGGTATCCCAAACTTTATATAGTTGGAACCTGTTTTTTTTCAGTACCCTTTTTTGCAGCCCAAAAATATAAACATATATAAACTGGACTGAGACAGGAGGTGTGGGCTTTGGGTGTGAATGAAGGATTTAGGTGTAGGAAAGAGTGAGAGGTGCAAGCTCTGGGAGGGAATTTGGATGCAGGAGGATGTGGAGAAGGGGATGCTGGCTCAGGGAAGGGGCTCCAGGCTGGGGAGTGCTGGCCTCAGGTGGAGGGTTGGGGTGCTGAGCAAGCCACAGAATTGTGGATATGAGGGTGCAGGAGTTTGGGTTGGGGGTGTGAGGGGCTCAGAGCAGAGAGGTTGGGCTCAGGACACAGATTTGCAGTGTGTGAATGGTGCAAGAGTGTTGTGGCAGAAGATTGATGAAGTGGGGGTGCAGGAGTTTGGGGATGTGAGAGGCTCAGGACAGGGGGTTCCAGTGTATGATAGGCTCAGATTTGGAGTCGGGGTAGGGACTACAGGAGTGTTATGATGCTGTGGCCAGATGACGACTTGACCCCAACTGGGGGCTTGTTGGCCAGGCTTCATTTTTAAATAAAATATTGTCAAATACAAAAGGTTTCAGCATCATCTTTATTTATGAGAGGGGCAGGTAACCTGTTTTGAGTCAGGGGTCACTGGCCCACAGAAAAGTCAGTTGGGGCCACACAAGTGAGATACAAAAACACAACTCTCCAAACCCCTCAAACCTCACTAATGTGGCCCCAACTGTGCTTGTGGGTCCTGGGACAGGGTTCTGGGGCAAGGTGCCAATGGGTGCTGGGGCAGGGTGCTTGTGGGTGCTGGGCCAGAGGACAGGGTGCCAGTGGGTGCTGGGCAGAGTACTTGTGGGGGTCTGGGTGCGGGGGAAAGGGACAGGGACCAATACCTGGGGATCCTGCAGCTGCACACCAAGGCCCAGGAAGTGCGAGGGCTGCTCCCCTGTCCCCCAAACAGCGGCGCAGTACCTGAAACGCTGGTCCGTCGCATTCCTGATGCCTTCCTGCACGGGGGGTGGGGGGGTCCCAGACTGCGCCAGGCCCAACCACTGGGGCAGTGTGTGCCTTGCTCCTCCACTCCCCATAGCAGCATGCAGCCGAAGCTGGCACAGTTCCAGATCCCCACCCCCTCCCCAGTGCGTGATGGACCAGCATTTTAGGTACCACGCCGACTGCTGGGGCAAGGGGAAGAGCAGCCTGAGCACTTTGGGGACCTGGCGCGCAGCTGCAGAACTGCCCCCAAACCCTGCAGGAAGCCCGCACTACCTCCGTGGTCCCCTCTTTGCCCCAATCCTGGCTGCTTTATCAGCTGGCGCCAGCTCCTGTTCTGCATCGGTGCACCTGGCCTTCTCCCTGGGTCCTCGCGCCCATCGGATCTAGCCCCGCCACCCAGAAGCATGCCTGGCAGAGACACCGCGGGTGGTGGGCTCTCTCCCAAGAATTGTGCACACAAATTTTTCTGAGGAATGGTATTTTTTTTCTAAGGACCAGTACTGGGCTGCGGACCACACTTTGGGAAACGCTGCTGTAGACTTTGCCCTACTTACAGATGGTGAAGAGTCTTTTCTTGGAGAGGGACATGTCTGTCCCCCTCAGTATCTGGAAAGTCAACTGGCTCAGAGACAAAGGAGGGAAACCCAAAAATTCCTTTGTCTCAGTTTGAAATCCCTTTCTGCATTTCTACTGACTGCTACCTGGCTAGGTACAGTTAACCCCTTAGTCCCCAGGCTGCTGCCCATCCCTCATGACCATGACACATGGCTACAGGCCTTGCCCTACACATTTAAACCAGCAAAATATAATTCAGTAAGGGCCCAAGGGAAAGCCCTCTGACATCAGTGGAAAGGCTCCAGTTGACTGTAAGGGAAGCTTTAGTTGTTGCAGCAGCTAGGATTATCCATTGGTTGGAGGTCTAGAAGAGATGTCTGAGTAATGGATACCCAAAATGGGCTCAAGTGTCAGATGTGGAAGATCCCTTACTACAGGATAGGAGTCTTTCTAAGGAGACTGATTTTGGTCACCTTATGACACACATGTATTGGATAAGGGCTGTGGTCTCCTGAAAACATAAATATTTTAGAAAAGCAAATCACTTCAGCATTTTACATTATCCCCCAAACCTATGGAATTAAAATTATGCTAAAAATATAGGTTGTTAAACATCCTATCTCCCAGAAATTGTCCTTTTTCCTTCTGTGGGATATACAACATACTTAATAGTTCAGTGGCCAGAAATTCAATCTAAGATATGATTCAGATTATGCTCTCTTGAAATTCTTTAGCTTTTAAGCAGTTCTTTGCTACTGGAGGCATACAATACAAATAGATGTCACACATCTGAATATGCAGAACATCCACTCAAGTCAATAAGAGTTTTGCATGTGAAAGGATGAGGGTTTATTTTATAAAGGGTCTGCTTTTTAAAACTTCCCAGAGAGTTAAAAAACAAGTAATTTATCTAAGATACTTATGGCCCCCTTTACCAGAGTATCCACATGAACCTGGACTGCTCCTCTGTGATAAGGAAATACCATTTTTTACATATTGAGAACTGAGACACAGAGGTTAAGTGACTTATTTTCAGGCACAGAGGAAGTCTGGTAGTGAAGAAAGGAATTAAATCTGGGTCTTCCAAGCCCAGGCTAGTACCTCAACCTTCAGCTATAATTTTTGGTCAGGGCATAGCTATCTAGGATGGAAAAAAGAGATAATCAGAAGCCACACCTCCTCTCTTTCACTAGACAATGATGACAACCTCTCAGTGTATACAGTTTAAATCCTCTTGAAGGGTATTATCTTGTGACCTTATCAACTCCCTCATAATAGTATACAGCAACCATGGCCAACCCGTGACTTGCAAGCCGCATACGGCTCTTCTCCCCACAAAAAATGTGGTTCACGAAGTCATTCCTGAGCCCCCCCAATGGCCCCCGCCCCAGCCCCCTTGTGCTCACCGGGTCGGCGATTCAAAATGGCGCCCAAGATGCCGGCCCTCAACGGGAGCCTGATATGGCCAAAAAGACTAAGCTCGCTTTCTACTTAAAGGGGCAGCCTCCTTTTCTCCCTTTTTTTTTCTTGACAATACTGGTGCGTCTTTGCATTTTTTCCACCACTGTTTTGGCTCTCTTTGTTAAATGGGTTGGCCACCCCTGGTATACAGACTATTCTGCAATATTCTAATCTCTATTTTCATTGGAGACATTAATTCATTTATTTCTGTTGTCATTGATTAGGAGAGTAGCTGAATCATGGCTGACTTCCCAAATGCTCACCTGACAGACTGACTCTAAAACGATGTCTACGTTTACAAGCTTACAGTGCCACAGCTGTACTGATATAGGTGTGCTGTAGCCATGTTATGCTGCCAGGAGAGAGCTTTCATGTTGACATAACAAAACCAGCTTAATGTATGGTAGTAGCTATTCTGGCAGAAGAACATCTCTTGCTGACACAGAGCTGTGCACATGAGGACCTATGCCAGCAAATGTAAGTCACTCAGAGGTATGTTTTTTCACATGCCTGAGCAACAAATCTTTTGCCAGCTTAACTGCTAGTGTAGACGTGGCCTAGGTGTTAAATTTAGAATACTTATTCTCAATAAGGACTACCTTACCTGGCAGTCCATGGGAGAGATGCACAATTATCAGGACATTTATCTGAGTGTTTTAACACCCTACCTGGCTATACTGTGAAAATCCATAGTGTACGGATGTTCTACTCGCGATTACCTTACCATGACTTGCCTGCTCATTGCACTCTATGATAAACAACCTGTTCCTCCACGCTTGGTAATAAATTGGGCATCTCAGTCTTGATTCTATGAGATAACTTGTTAAATGGTACGAGAGAGGAATACAACTTAAAGCGAACTATAACAGGAAAAGAAAAATATGTATGTAGGCTCAAGCAATATTTGAAACCTTATTTCGAGTATTATGTTACCGTGAAAGATATTTATGTGCAAATAGTTGGTTAGATTAGTCACTAAAATGACATTATGTGGTAAACATTAATTTCATGGGTCTAAGCAAAATATGCAGAAGTTATGGAGAAATTACATATGAAGCAATATATAAAAGCTGAACTCTGATGACATTAAAATAGCAGGTGATAGGATATTTTATTACTTAACATATCTTTTCTTTATTTCGTATTTGAGCAGAAACCTAAACTAAATTGCCTTTTGTTAGTGGGCATCAGATTGAAACCTGTTGCTTCCTAGTAAAAGCTAATTTAACATAACAATAAAGGTATTGTTTATTCTAGCATTTTTGCATGTCTAGACTCCTTCTTATACACACTGGCTGTGTCTAGACTGGCCAGTTTTTGCGCAAAAGCGGTTGCTTTTGCGCAAAAACTAGCCACCTGTCTACACTGGCCGCTTGAATTTGCGCAAAAGCACTGACGTTCTAATGTAAGAAATCAGTGCTTCTTGCGCAAATACTTTGATGCTCCCGTTCGGGCAAAAGTCCTTTGTGCAAAAGCTTTTGCCCAAAAGGGCCAGTGTAGACAGCTAGCTAAGACTTTTGCGCAAAAGCAGGCTACACGGAAAAAAACCCTTTGGATGCATGGAGACCCCGTAGCCACCCTGGACTTCCTGGCAACCGAGCTCCTTAAAGCAGAGACAGGGCTGCTGAGCTCATGCGGCAGGAGACCAGCACGGACCTCTAGGCAGAGGTCTGCCACGTGGCCCCTGCCATGCTCAGCAGCCACCCCGCAGCAGGATGGCAGCTCCAGGCGATCAGTCACCCGCACCCCCAGCACAGGAGGCCCCCAAGGGCCGAAAAAGACGGGCCCCATCCTGGTCCTCAGGGGAGGTGGACAGCCTGCTGGAGCTGTGGCAGGAGGAGGACGACCTCCATGACACCCACGCCCGGTGCCACAATGCCGAGATCTTCACCCGCATGGCCCAGGCACTTGCTCAGCAGGGACATCCAGCCCGGACCCTCGAGCAAGTCCAGGCTAAGGTGAAGGAGCTGCGCCTGGGCTACGTGCAGGCCAGTGAGGGCCAGGAGCCGACACCTACCCCCACTACGACCGGCTCCACGCCATCCTGGGCCAGCCAGCCCCGCAAGCCCCGGAGGTCCCCGTCGACAGCAGCGTGCGCCCCCCCGTCACCAGAACCACCGAGGCGGGGGAAGGAGACAGCAGTGCGTCGGAGGACGAGGCCAGCACTGCCACCCAGCAGGCCCCCCCCGGCAGCCCTGACGTCTCCCGTGCATCCTCGGAGGCTGGGGAAGGATCCACCGGTGAGTGTTGCACTTTGCACTCACAAGGGCGGGGGGGGGGGGGAGCCAGGCGCCCGGAGGGGGGACGGGGAGAGCATGTCACTCAGGCCACGTGAGCTGCACGCTGTGCAGCATTAGGCAGTAAGCAGCACGTGCAACCACGTGCAGCCTGGTGACCAAGCAGCACATGGCCGCGGCAGGGAGCTCCAGGGCACGCCTGGGACCGTGCTGCTCACACACATCCGGCGGGACCAGAGGGAAGGGTGGATGCCGGCTGGAACCAGCCAGGGCCCCAAGGACTCAGGCCAGAGCCCGCACCTCCGCAAGGGTGCAGCACACAGAACGGCACACTGTCCCATGCCTGGCTGTGAGGCACAGCCAGCTGCTCCTGGGAAAACCACAGCGTCACAGCCCTGTGAACATGGATCCCACTGAGCCCCTCGCCTGCTCCCGGTGCCTTGGCTGGCTCCCCGAGGGAAGTCCCCACTGCGGCCACACGTGTCCCTGGGCTACGTGTGTGAGGGATAGTGGGAGGGAGAAGGGGGGAAGCGCTCGGGCCGCCCCTAGGGCTGCCTGAGTTTTGCTGCAAGGATGGGACACCCTCCCCCCCAGTCACTCTCCTGGTTCCGTCCAGGAGATATCCCACGCGATGGGGATCTGAGAGCCCAGACCACCTCTGCCAGATGTGCTCCCAGGCACTGTGTGGGGATGCATCTCGCTCCCTGTCAAACACCAGTGATTAGCCCAAAGCCTCACAGCCTCCACCAGCAGGGAGTTCCACAGGTTAACACAACACAAGCGCCCTCTCGCCCTTCACGGGGCCAGGACACAGACTGGTGGTTACAATACATGGAGGAGGACCCTACACCAGGGGCGGTCCTCCTTGCAAACATACAACACGGGGGGCAGGGGGGGAACCGAGTGGGCCCAAGCCACACTACTGCGGTGTCGCCTGGGCTCAGGGGTGCAGGGCATGAGGTGTGGGGACAGTGGCCAGCCTGCCTGACTGACCCATCCTTTCTTCTCTTCCCTGCAGCGGGACCAAGCCCAAGCCGGGGACCCTCCAGTCTGGCAGCAGCGGCACCCCCACGCAGTCACAGGCTCCGTCACCGGGACCAGCTCCTTCGGTGCCATGTGCAGACCGTCGAGCGCATCGAGGCATCGATTCGCCAACACGTCAAGGGGGACCTGCAGTGGCGCCAGGAGGCCTGGGCCGCCTTCCAGGCCCAGTGCACGCGGATGGCTGACTCCATCGCCACCCTCACTGCCCACATAGCCCATGCCATTCACTATGGCATGGCCTTACCCCATGCCCCCGCCATCCCTCCCCTAGCACTGCCCATGCCCCCTCCTGCCCCTGCAATGTCCCCTCCTGCCACCCCTGCAATAGACCCTCCTGCCCACCTCCCCGTGCAGCCTGCCCCGCATGTCCAGGTCCGCCCCCGCAGGAGTGCTCGCAGGGGCCGCCCCTCCCAGGAGTTGCTCCTCTCCCTCCCAGTTGAAGGTCTCCTCTCCCTCCCCCTCCCAGTTGAAGGTCTCCTCCCCCTCCCCCTTGTAAATAAAAACAGACATTTTTCAGTTGAAAACGAAACTGTGTTGGTTATTGTGTTACTCGAGGTAACTGTAATAAATGATCTGAGATGCCAATTAGCCAACTAAATTTAAGAGGATTACAAAATGCGGACACCAAATTCTGTATCTATCACCGGTCGTTCCTTTAAGTGGTCACTGGTTTGTGGCGCATAAATAAATACGGACACTTTTAAGTAAAATTTAAACCACAACTATATTAACATAGATAACAAACAAGCAAGAAAGGTTAAAAGACGCACACAAAAGAATATGTACATAGTCTAGACGCAGAGGACGATTGTAGTGTTGTTGGCAACTCAATCCTTTGGTCCTTCCGGGCCTTGGGAGAGGAACAGCCAGGAGATCCCTCGATGGAAGACGACGGCGAAGCTGGCAACCTCAATCCTTTGGTCCTTCCGGGCCTCGGGAGAGGAACAGCCAGGAGATCCCTCGAAGACGACTGGAATCGGGTACGCTGACTCGAGCCTTCCACACGAACCACGAATCCTCTTCCTGTTCTTCGGGACAGCTCGGACAGGCGATGGTGGCCTAAACCCTAGCCTAAACTAAAAAGAAAAACCCTAGCTATGTCCGACGCACCCGACGAACATTCACGATGACGGCCGATGTGCTTGGAACAGATGCTTTACAAATGGGGGGAGGTAAGGGGAGGGGAGGAGGAAGGGTAGGGGATGGGAGGGAGTCGTATGGGGAGACTGAGGCAACCCTACTATGGGGCTTGTGCGAACATGTCTGTCAGGGCCTCTCTGATGTGCATCCCATGCTGGTGTGCCTGGTGGATGGCAGCTGTGTGGGGCTGTTCAAACGTTGGTGCCTCAGCTGCCATCCATGCAGGGAGGAAGGCCTCCCCACTCCGCTCCACAATGTTGTGGAGCACGCAGCCCAGTACCTCCGTTGCATTCCGCTCACCCATCTCGAGACGGGTGAGCAAACAACGGAAGCGGGCTTTTAAGCGGCTGAAGGCGAGCTCCACCTGATTTCGGGCCCGGCTGAGGCGGTCGTTGAACCGGGCCCGGTTCTGGTCCGGCCGCCCCGTGTAGGGCTGCATTAGCCAGGGCAGCAGGGGGTAGGCCGCGTCCCCGACGACACAGATGGGCATAAGCACATTCCCGACAGTCAACTCCCACCGGGGGAAGTAGATGCCCGCATCCAGCCTGCGAAACAGTCCGGAGTTGCGGAGGATGCGGGTGTCGTGTGCCCTGCCGGACCAGCCTGCGTACACGTCCAAGAAGCGGCCCCGGTGGTCCACGAGGGCCTGGAGAACAATAGAGCAGCACCCCTTCCTTTTCGTGAAATGGGCTGCTCGATGCTTCGGGGCCCGGACGGTAGCATCCAGGGCTCCCCTGCAGTTGGGGAACCCGAGAGCAGCGAAGCTGGCCAGCGTAGCGTCCACGTCACGCAGGCGGATCACTCTCGGTAGCAGGACATCATTGATGGCGTGGACGGCCTGCAGAAGGGTGCAGAGAAACACAAGGGAACACATCACATAAGGCAGGGGTGAGTGTGCGCTCCCTTGGGACCCCCCCCCCGTGATTCCCTCTGTCCTCTCACACATGCGCGCACACCACACACACCAGGGCCCCCTCGCCCCACAGCTCTCCCCCCCCCCCCCAGCAGGCCTGTGCAAGGGAGGGACAGACCAAACCCCTGGGTGACCCAGCCTGGAGTCTTGGCTGCCCCTGGGCATGGAGTGCAGCACCCTCCCCCCACCCCACTCCCCCTGGGACTTACCTCCATGACGATCACACCGATGGTGGATCTTCCCACCCCGAACTGGTGTGCCACTGATCGGTAGCTGTCCGGGGTGGCCAGCTTCCATAGCGCGATGGCGACCCTCTTCTTCACGGGGATGGGCGCACGCAGCTGGGTGGTGGCTCTCTGGAGCGCAGGGGTGAGCCAGGCACACAGCTCCAGGAACGTCCGCTTCCGCATGCGGAAATTCCGGAGCCATTGCTGGTCATCCCATTGCCCAAGGACCAGCCGGTCCCATCAGTCTGTACTGGTGTCCAGTCTCCAAAGTGGCCTCTCCACGGTGGGGTGGGGATGCCACAGGGACTCCATGGCCTCCCTGGTGAGGGAGTCCCAGGCGATCTGTGCCTCCTGGTCCTGGAACACGAGGGCACGAGCCTGGAGCACCAGCTGCAGGCACTCGAAAATGGCCGACAGGGGCCAGAGCAGGCACATGGCCACCCCTGGTTCCATGGCAGACAAAGTAAGGCACAAGAAACCAAAAAGAGGAAAAAGCAGTAGGGGGCAAAAGGCAGTGGTGTCCAAAAGGCAGAGGGCAACCACCAAACCTGCTATGGCTGTCAGTCCCTGCCAGAGGTCCTAACGCACGGAGCAGGAGATAAACGGCTGTCCGGCGAGACCCCTTTAAGCACGTGTCTGAACGGAGCTCCAGCCCCGCCCCCGGAAAGGGCTGGTGCCCTTTTGCCCTCTTCAAAATGGTTCCGGGCGTCTGCTTTTGCGCAAAAGCGCGCCGCCAATGTAGACGCGCTTTTGCGCAAAAGCGCATCGTTATAACGATAACTCCGTGTCAATCTAGACGCGCTTTTGCGCAAATACTTTTAACGGAAAAACTTTTCTGTTAAAAGTATTTGCGCAAAATCATGCCAGTCTAGACGTAGCCAATCTGTGCTGTAAAGCATAGCAGAGAGACACAATGTATTTCAAAGTTTTTTTGGATTGCTATTATTTTACAAGTCATTAACCCCCTTTAAAGACAGAGAGAGCAGTGTAGTACAGCACTTAGTAAGTGTAAAAGTTAATTTCAATGCACAATTTGAGTGGCATTTTATTCCCCATCAAGTACCTTTTAGCAAGGATAGATGAAAAATATTGTTTACTATACAGGAGTCATTCTTGAATTGCTTGCCTAAATTTAAAGATTCAGAGTGTCGTTTTTCTCTCACTTAATCCAGCTTTGCATTGTAACTCCATTCACGTTGCTAGCATCACTACTGATCTACACTGGTGTAACTGAAGGGAGAAGCAGCCTCACAAATTTCATTGCTTGTGCTATTAATTAAACTCCACTACTCTGAATTTGTCTTACATCTTGTCTTGCAAACACACTTTAAAAACATTGTAGCCTTTTCAAAAATGCATACATGAGCTCTCAAAAGGCTCACTGTGAAAAGTAAGGGATTTTGTACATAATTCATGAGACATTTAAAAACCACTGTCACTTGACAACTTTATGATAATAAACTTACATTCTACTTTTTTATATATTTTTTTTCCTATTTGTGATACACTGCAAGATTTAGCCTTACAGGCAAATTGCCAGCACTTACTTGATCTTAGCCCCTGAACATATTTAATTAGACATCACAGCATTAGTAAAAGTAATACAATCCAAACTTCTTACATTTGATCAATAAATGTTATTAAAAAGAGTATCACAGCTTCAATGCTGGAATGAAGGAAATAGCTACCATGCAGACATCTGGAGCAAAGAATAGTCATCAAAACAGGAAATGTTTCAAATGTGTGGTTGTAGTCTTGTACACGTCTCTTAGAGGACTGTGCTATTTATCTAGTTAATATCCCAATTACACAATAATACTTAGCAATATTTTCACTAAATTCCTCTTAGTGGCATTTGTGTAACTTCACTGAATTCTGTGAAGTTGCACAAGTATAACTGTGGGAAGAATTTGGCCCTTCCTGTACGAACATGTTACAATTTCAAGCCCAATCCTGATCACCCTTAATTTCAAATTTCTTTCAAAATCAGTAGGAGTGTAGTAAAAGTGACAAACAGGATGTGGACCATTAATTAGTTAATCTTTACGATGCACTAAGGTAAGCATTATTGGCTAGTTTCACCAACAGACTTAGTAGAAGAAACTTAACTGTTAGGGACACAGAAATTCACAGAAACACTGTGATGCACAAAGCCTGAATTAGGTGCCTAGATAACCTATAGAAAAGATGGGTGCTTTAGAATGTGATTCACAAAAAGATAGCATATTAGCTGTGGAGCAAGCAAGGCTAGCCAATAGGAGATGCCAACAAGAGGAATGTGGGCTAAGCCCTGCCCCCTCAGGGAGATAAATGTGTAAATCCAGACTGTAGGGAAGCTAGTTGGTCCTGCTGTGAGGGCAGGAGACAGGACTTAATGATCTCTTGAGGTCCCTTCCAGTTCTATGATTCTATGATCTAGCGATCCACAACTGAGAACTCTTCTACTGGAGTGAGAGCTGTTTAGCTGTCTAAGCAGCTTATGAGAATGACTTGGGCAGGCACCCTAACTACCCAAAACAGAAGAAGGAAGTAGTGATGTCTATCTTATAACCATTAGCAAACTCACTTAATGGGACGGAGAGCCAGGTTCAACTCACCCATGCCAGAGGCATGGGGAAGAAGAGGATTTGAAGAAGGATCTCTTAGGAGAGTGCTCTAACTAATGAGCTTTGGGATATGCTAGAGTCCCACAGTGTCTCCTGCAAAAGGTGTTCCATTGTGGATAACTAAGTGAAGAGTCAGTGGAACAGGAGGAGTGGTCCATGGGTCTCCCAGCTGCCCTCTAGGGGCCACGGTTATTAGCAGGCTACAATGTCATTGTGTCTAACATTCTTGTCCAATGCTGCTTTAAGTAGCTGAAGTTGCTCCATTGTACATGGATCCAGGCCCTCTCCTCTAATGACTCTTTCATTAGTTGTCCACAGTGGCTAAGACACTCATCTCAGGGGAAAGCCTTGCTCAAATCTTGTTTCCCACTCCAGCAGAGAGGGGCTGAATATTGAGCCCGGGTCTACCACATCACAGATAAGTGCTTTAACCTTTGTACTAAAGATTATAAGGTGGACACGTCCCCAAGTCTGGCTTTGAATAGGTCCTGATTTCATAGATAGCCTCAGAGCATCCACATGTGCAAATATCTCTTCCCCCCTGGTTTGGGAATTGCTTCTGAGTTTCCGCAAAAAGACAGGCATCCAGATATTTAAAGTGCCTGTGCTTAGAAATAGAAATTCAGGTGCTTAGGGAACTTTTACCTAGAAAACTTACGTACCAAATTTAGGTGCCTGCTGAATTCACTGGGGATTTTGTGAATCACAGTATAGCCCAAAATTGGGAGTTAGTGCCTAAATCCAGACTTTAGGTGCCTAAGCACTTCATGAACCTAGCCTTATCTTTCTGTACTGAGGAAAGTGAGGTAGATAAGTTAATTGACTAGCACAGAACCAACAATTTAAATAATTTTCAGAGCTGGGATCAGCACTCAGAAGCTCCTGGCTTCCAGACCCACGTCAAAGCCAGCAGAATGTCTCCTTTAGTAAATACACACTAGCATATTAAGGCTAAACATTTGTCTTCATCATGCCATAAATCAGCTGAATTGGCTAACTGATCAAATGTTTTCACAGACTGATGGCAGATAAAGAATTTTAAGCACCAAAAAGCTAGATAATGCAACACCGCTCCACATATTAAGGTCTCAGAAAGTACCCTCACAGTTTTGTTGATGACCTCAGAGAAGGTAAGATTAGACGCATTTTCTATAAGGGTTCTTTCGCATCTTCCTGATGTAATTTTGGATCATTAGTTTTATACTTGCTTCTATACTCTTACGGAATGTCACTCAGTATTTTTAGTAAAGGAAATTGAAGCACATACAATTGTCACTTGTCCCCAAAACTGCCAGAGTTACTTTGAAGTCAAGGGGTACGTCTATATAGCACCCTAAACTCGAAATAAGATACACAATTTGTGCTATGCAAATTAACTCTCTTATTTCGAATCTACTTCGAAATAGCTTATTTTGAAATCTGGAACATCTACACACCACCAAATTTCAAAATAACATGCTATTTCGAGACATCCCTTAATCCTCGTGGAACGAGCATTACTGGGATGCCAAAATAACACGCCCATTATTTTGAAAAATATTTTGAAATAACAGGCAGCTTGTGCAGACACAGAGTCACTATTTCAGGATACCTCTGGTATCCCAAAATAGCTGTGCAGTGTAGACATATCCAAGGAATAATATCTGTGCAAAAAGTGAAGAAAATTTGTTCAACCATTCAAAGGGGCAGACTAGGAACCACAGTGTCTCTTGGCTCCCCACTTTGCTCTGAGGGGAAAAGTAATCTGTGCTAGCCTTACAGCTGGTACAGACGGTTTTTCCTTCTGTGCCCCACTATATGGAAGGAGAAAAGCAGTCTCCTCCCTCCATCCACTCCATAGCCTTATTCACACCAATAGTGAGCACAGAGAAGTAAAGGAGCAACTCATTGTTCCCTGTTCCCTTGCACAGACACACAAGGTGAGTTATAGTCTCACTCAGATAATGATCTACCGGTCCCTTTAATCAATAATTACCGCAATGACTGAAGCAAAGACATTTGAATGATACATTGCTTATACCCAATGTGCTCTGTGTGTCCGGTACAAAGATACTAGGATAAGCTATTGCTTACAGGCAGTGCAGTTTTGTTGACAGTGTGCCTCCGGCAAACCAGGTGCAAGCTCTTGCCATGGCTTTAGGCCATGGACAAGCACCAACAAATTCATTGCTGGAAACAAGACTTTTTCACCTGTGTATCAGTATTAGTTAAGATGGGTATTGAATTTATATCATGTTTAGGTCCTAAAAGTTATGCATGCTTTAATCTCACTTATAATATCTTTATCACATGGAACAAGGTAATAGTTAAGTTTGTGCTTTACAATTGTAAAAAATGTTTGCTCTGAAACTCTGAACCTTTCAAGGAGAAATTTTCTCCTGCTCATCAAGAAGACTATCAGAACTAAATGGACCACCGTAGAACATCAAAAAATAAAGACTTTGTTAATTCCCCATGAAGAGGCTACATGCAAAGGGGCTCATTCCATCTGTTTGAATTCTGGAAGGAAATAAAGATAGCCGACAAAAAATATTTTCTCATCTTTTGCTGTTTGGACTTTAACAGAGTTGATAATATGAAACAGAAGCAGAGATCCCCAAGGTCAAACTGGGTTAGCCCTAAAAGACATTACGAGTTAAGAGATTACTGCAACTCTGGCACATTTTAAACCAAAGTTTGGGGTCTCTTCCCAACTTCATGACAATCTGGCCTGAGGCTGGCACTCATGGCACTGCCACTTCAGACAGCAGCACAGTTAGAGATTATTTCCAGGAAGGGAATAAAAGTCTTAGTCTCCGGGCTTTTTGGTTTTGCCATCTCTTCGTATACTTTTAACAATAATCTTCTTGCCATCTCATTTATTTAGACTGGACTGTGACTCTCAGTAAATGCTGACTGTTTAGTAATTAATTTATATAAACACAACCTAAACTGTTCTGGAAAAGAAATATTACACATACATGTATATGACATGCATTCTGCTTGAAATGCAAGCATCCACATAACATGAAATTATAAACACACAGTACAATGTTAGACACTTTCCATTAATCTATATACATTATTAAAAAACTGCAATAAATTCTACTGGCAATTGCAAAATGTATTAACTAATATCCCCCACTTACTAGTCAATATTTTGATGCAGAAATCAAGATAATAAAACTTATATTACAATCTTGGGTCATGGTTAAAGTTGCTGGGTAGCAGCACCAGTGATTTTTTTGTGACAGTACTGCCCTGTACGCATTACTGGCACCTCCAGTCAGAGCTTACATGGAAAGAACGGAGAGTACCGGCACCTCTGTAATGAAAATGGCTGACAGTTGGCTGGGTCTTAAAGAGTACCAGCACCTTTTTTTTTAAAAAAAAAAAAAAAGCACTGAGCAGCATGATAGGACAGTTTGGTTGATCGACCATTACCAGATACTGACACCCTGCTGGAAAATCCAGAGATTCCAACAAACTAACTGTGGTAGATATGGCTCATTATCTCCATCCTGGATCCAAGCAAGATAGGCTGGGCTGTGGAGCTAAAACAAAGAAAGAATAAAAACCAGGGAAGGACAATCCTGGATGAGACGTCTTCAGTAGAAATTTGCTAATCTTTGCTACTTTCTCTGTTTACAAATGGAAGTCCTAGAATGATGGTGAGGTTGATCCTGCACAGCCTGCAAAGACATTAGCCCTGATCCTGCTTCTTTACACATGAGTAGGTCTTGTAGCTCCAATAAGATGTGCATAAACTAATAAGTACAAATGTAAGTGAGACCTTAATTTAGCTCAGGGTAAATATACTACATGCTGAAATGTGTTTGTTCTTGAAAAGAATAATGCATGTGTTACATGAGCAGCACAATATTTGTGGTGTCTTTATTCATTTCCTTGCTTTCAGTGCTTTGGTTTTGTAAATGAAGTGAAAGTTAATTACATGATCATCAGTTAGCTAACTCATCTACTTGAAACTTGAAAGATATACTCCAAATTCAACTGTTGGTTATTATCAATGAAATTATTTCTGTCCTTTAAACACTTGGCTTCGTCTACACTAACACAAGGAAGGTCGGCTTAAGGTACACGTAAAATGCATAGCTGGAATTGGCTTACCTTAAGCTGAGCCATGGTGCATCCACAGTGAGGGAGGCCGACAGGAGCAAATGTTCCTACTGGCTTTCCTTACTCCTCACAAAAGGAGGAGTACTGGACACCGGTGGGAGTTGTCCTTCGTGTTTCATTTACAGGTCTATGCTAGAGTTCATTCAGTGATCTGGTGTTTAAAGAACATGCCTTATTTTCTTAGAACAGTGTAACTATGTTTATTGTTTTATAACAGAAATGAAATGCTAAGGTTATATTGTGTTGAAACTAAACTATTAAAACCATCTTATAGAGCAGGGGTGGGGAACCTTTTTTGGGTTGGGGGGGCCACTGACCCACAGGAAAATCAGTCAGGGGCCACACACAAGTCAGAAGCAACAACAACAACAAAAAATCCTCACTGACCAACTGAGAATGAAAAAGACACTCTCCACATTCCCCTTGAACGCCAGAGCGTACTGGTGCACAGGCTAGTAGATTATGTGCTCTGGTCCCACAGGAGCTTGGGGGAAGGAATCCGTCCCCCTGAGTCTCAGGGGCCGGACTGAGGCAAACCGAGGGCCATAGCTGGCCCCCAGGCCTTAGGTTCTCCACCCGTTATAGAATAAAGTCAAAGACTTTTTTACATAGCTTTTTGTGTTGTTCATTTTAAAATGAGTTAGGGTTCATCCAGATTTTTTTCTGGTCTGCCATGGACTGAGTAGAATATCTTCTCTTGTTAATCATTAAAGAGTTTAAATCTATATTCTCCTTTAGTTAGCAAAGTTCAGAGAAAATACTTAAGTATTTATTAATAATTACTTTGTTCAGTGATAATTGTACACTTCAGGCATCTTGAAAAATCCAGCAAATGATTCAAGATACTCAAATTATTAAAATAAACACTATAAATGATCTATTAGCTACAGTTCATTTCCTCAATCGTCACTGGCAAAATGGCTAACTGTACATAGAGATTATTTTGTTAAAGCTCTGATACTAGGGGCAGAGATAAAGTGACAGTGTTTTGGTTTGACTTTCACTTCATAATCTGCAGTTTTACTCCAATTACCCATTACAACAGAAGTGTAAAAGACAAATCTTGTCCCATATGACAGATTAATTAATCATTCTTACAATTTCTAAAAAATGTGGGTAAAGGTTTGAATTACGTGGTAAATTGCTGCACTTGAGCTGGAATAATTCCATCCTCTCCTCCTTCTTAGAAGGGAAACTCCAGTTTGTGAAGGCTGATGGGCCAGAAACCCCAGCTCTGTGAACTGATATCTAACGACTGAATCGGAGCTTGCAGCTCAGAGTAACTCCACTTACTTCACCAGTAAACGCCAGATTTATGCGACAGCAAACTCAAGCTGCAAATGGAGACAGAAGCCGAGCCAGGCAGAGAGCACGCTGCTGTCGCACACTCCGACCTACCTGAGGTCCTAACCCTGGCGTCCGGCAAGCTGCAAAGGATCTGTCACGGTGTAACCCTGTAGCCCAGCCCGGCAGTGCCGGGGAACAGAAACAGCCAAGTGCCATTCCATTAGTTACTGTTCCGTGAGGGGAGAGCCCTTCCCTCGGGAGCAGCGCTACAGCGGGGGGACCCGGCAGGACAGGCAGGCAGCGCCGCCCGCAGCCGGTGCGCTGCAGCCGCGGCAGGCCCTGGGGAGCGGGGCTGCCCGGCAAGAAAGCCGCGACCGTTTCCGAGAGCCTCGCTGGCGCCATGTGCAACAGGGGCCGCCGGGACAGCGCAGCCTGGCTCGCGGGCCCTTGCTCCGGGCTGTCCGCCGCGCGCGGCTGGGCCAGGCTGGAGCACGGAGCAGGAGGCCAGCGGGGCAGGGCGCAGCCCGGGGGCCCGAGCTCAGCTCCCCTCGGCGCTGAGCCGGGCAGGCGGCGCGTCCCGGCTGCTCCGTTGGAGCCGGTCGCCGGGTACCAGGCTTGCCGCGCCGCCAGGGGGAGCGGCGGCCTCACCCCGCGCCGCCTGCCCCGCCTCGCCCCTTCCCACGCCGGGCCGTGAGCGGCGGGAGCGCGGGACTGAGCCGGGCCCCTGGTGGGGCAGCGGGAGGGGCGGCAAGGAACCCGACGGGGTCGGGGGGAGCCTCAAGGCACAGCGTGCGGGGCCGGCAGCAGTGGGCACCGTCCCCCCCCGGACTCCGCTCCAGCGGCCGAGCCGGGAGCAGGTTCCCCGAACTGGACGGAACCTCCCCGCGGGTCCCCGGCTCGTTCCCTGCGCTCAGCGCCCCCCGAGCGGGAGGCTGCGGGAGCGCAGCAAGGCACGTCTCGCGTGTCCGCCCGCAGCCCGTTCCCGGGTCGGACTGGGGCTGACATTGGGGCAGCTGCGGGCGGGAGGGGCCCCCGGTGCCTGCTGAGAGGTTCCGCCCCCAGAGAGCAGCCCTGGCAGGGGGCAGATGCGGCCGCACGCCGCAGCTGTTGCTTTCGGGGGATTCAGAGAGAGAAAGCGCCAGGGCACCTTTAAGAGGAAAAAAATCCCCTCAACTCCCCGATTTGCATTTTCCATTTGTGCCCCTCCTTTTTCGCAGTGATGTCAGCCGGGGAGGACTTGCTGGCAGCACTGGGAAGCGGAGTTCAGACGGCGGCAGCAGAGCTGAGCCATCCGATGCTTTAGCACCCGGGTGCTGCTTCTCCGACACCCACAGCCATTGCGCTTGCAGGGGCCAGCCGGACCGGACAGCTCCTGTGCACAATTTCCAGTCTATGCCAAAGAGGGGCAAACAAGGATCCTCTGTCGTCTTTCCCTCAAATAGACCTAACGTTCCTCTTTCTGTTTTATGCCTAAAGAGAGAGATTTGCTGGACTGCTCTTGCAGACGGGGATTTAGTTAAAAGTCTCACAGCACAACTTAGCTTAACCAAGAGCAGCGTTGCGGACTGACCTTAAGGTGGTTCTTTTAATGTGGAATTGCATTTGCCTTTTACAGCTGCAAAAACAGAAAGCCAAACCCAAACCAAGACTTAGCTAAAAGTTAGGCTGCCTTTTTCTTCCACAATTGTGTGCCCTCTGTGGAAACCGTTCATGCATCTTTTGCTCTAGCCTGCATGGGAAGGAGCAGCTTGTATTTTGGATCAAGGATTTGCTGGTGTAAACTGGTCTAACTTCCACGTGATGGGGCAGCCTTCATTACTCTAGACGCCTTGTTGATGTGCTGAGGAGCCAATGTAGCTTGACATCTTTTGCAGAGAAGGCAAGGAATTAAAGGTAAGAGGGGGTTGATTAACATTCTGCATTTTTCATCAGTCACCCCCCTCACAACACACTGCCAGCAGTGCCTCCAGATTGAAGATTATTAGGCTAGAAGTGGTTAAGTAAAATGTAAGTCATCTATGGTGAGGAGCACATGGAGTTTCCGAGTAATTGCAAAAGATACATGTTTAAGCTTTGTAATGTGTCACATTTATGATCTGTGTTACTGCAAGAACGCTGAGCTAATTTGCACTGTTCAGGGATGAGGGGCTCCTACAGATTGAGTCTGTGATGCACAGTTTGATCAGGTTTCAGTTAACGTTTTCTTGAACGTGCACCCCCTTTCCCCAGTGCCTTCTATCAGCCAGTTTGATTTGGTGCTGGTTTGCAGACATAGTGAATAATACCTATGAGAGAGGGAGAGAAGCGAAAGGAAAAAAAAACATATGGAGCATTTTACTGATGCAATCGTAATCCTGTAATGGAGATTCCATTTAATGGGGATTGCATCAAAATGCCTAGCTGTTGTTGGGAAGAGGGAAGGACGAAAATTATGCTGGATTGCAAATGAAGTTCTTTGATTGAAGGATTTCCTGGAAGTGTGGAGGGATGAGGAGCTTAAAGTTGCTATGCATTTGGAGTATTGGAATGGGATAAAAACCAGAGCAAGCTGAAATACATTTTAATTTGCTCAGGCTCTGAACATTATTTGAAACCGGTGGGAGAGGAAAACCAGTTATTGCATTGATGTGCTGGTGTTGACGCACTGTCTACAGAGCACTTGGACTCAGTAGCAAATACCATTGATAGGAAAGCTAAGATAGGGTATTACCTCTCTTTTGGGGACGAGTGAGTGAGGAAGGTTCGTTTATGGCTTTTGCAAGATAAAAATTGAAGGCACAAAGCTTACAGCCTGCTGGTTGCAAGCACAGCAGCACTGTAGGTGATCAGGAAAGCAGAGCATTTTTTTCCCCTTTTCCTTTTTGGAAGCCTGGTGTAAGAAATAAGTCTGGCAGATACATGAAGAGAAAAAGTAGGGACCAAAAGCCCTTCTGGGGCACCAAAGAAACTCTAGAGAGGAATTGACTGAGATAGTATGAGCCCACATATTTGATTTTGAGAGAAGATGTTGTGTTGAAAGAAGTATGAAGCAATAGTTTTAGGTAATGCTGATGTTTACTTCAGTTGGCAAAAGTGAAGAGAAGATGTTCAAGGTACAGTAGTCTGCTGAACCCTACTAGAACTGAGAGTAATTTCTCAGCGGAAGAATATTAGCTTATTCTATGCTGATTCATTATTTGTTCTGAATTACTGTCTAAGATGTAAGGAATGAAGAGCAGCTCCTATGTAAGTCTCACTGAAAGCAAAAGAAATATCCAGAGAAAACAGCAATAATAAGCAAAAGATAAACCGCAACTTTTTTCTTGTTAGCAATGAAAGAATGAAAGTAGAGTTGACCTGAGCGATTATACAGGAAAATAGTTTTTAAAAAGGGGCTGTCGGGGTCGTGGGCAAGAATTATTTATTTGTGTGTTAACATTCTGGTAACTAGTTTCACAAAAAAGACTGGTTGGTAGTCATATGAACTGCAAGAATACCATCTGCAAGCTTCTAAGTGGCATCCTCATTTAAGCAGCAGAGAGGTGTCCTATAAAATACTTACCAGTACTTCTGTACCATTAACAAGCAAAGGGATGGATTAAATGTATAGGTTGTACTGAATAAAACAAAGAAAAAGTAGCTCAGGGTGTCAGAAGTAATTTGTTTTCTTATTTGAAATGTGTGCATAAGACTGGGTAATGGCTCCACACTTGAGTGACTCCAAAACTGTAAATTTTGCATAAGATAAATAAAGGAGAGAGAGAGAGAAGGGAATATGTTGATTTTAAATACATTGGAGAAAATCTGCAACAAGCACAATGACTTCCACTTAAGTATTTCATCTTGGCCAAAGTGAGACAATTTTTGTGTGTGTGTGAACTGTAAAGGATGGGTTTAGAATATTAATGGCTAAACTCTGGAGAGCTAGGGGGCTCGTTCAGTAGCAGAAGATTCTTTTTTATTAGAAAGACCTGGAAAAGATAGATATAAACTGCAAGCCATGTTCAATTTGAACGGTCTATACCCAA
Source organism: Pelochelys cantorii (assembly GCA_032595735.1). Classification (NCBI taxonomy): domain Eukaryota; kingdom Metazoa; phylum Chordata; order Testudines; family Trionychidae; genus Pelochelys; species Pelochelys cantorii. The sequence goes on from CM064337.1 coordinate 39,699,620, forward strand.
ATTTTTAAATCACATTTAGCACTGCTTAAGAGAACAATGCCCAATTTTTTTTTTGAATAAAGCCCTTTGTACTATCAGTAAAGCTTTCTTACTTTTTCTTTATAGAAAAGGCAAGCATTGTTATGTTGTGTGTGTGTGTGTGTGTGTGTATATATATATATATATATATATATATATATATATATATATATATATATATAGTGAATTTGTGTCCATGTGGGGTATGTGTGTGTGCGTGTGTTTAATTACATTTTCACTAAATAACAGGAATATACTGCTGTGGAACATATTTTGGTTTTCTTTCAATTCACATCTTTCCTTTCCATTTATTTATACAGAAGAGTTCTTATTACTTCAGGACTGCATTGTTCATCTTTGCAGTATTTCTTCAAATGTGAGCATATAACTGCCTTGGTATAGTTAAAGGATAATTTATATTCAGCGTGGTAGTGTCTGCTCAGTGGAATTGGTTTTATATATCACGGCCTTTGCAAAAAGGGAGATCAAAGATCTGAACCTGTGGTCCTGCATTGAATTTGTATTCTACCTGGATATGAGCAATACTATACTGATGCCTCTCACACTCTTGTAATTAAGAGTACGTCTGTCTTTTTCTTTATAATGTCCCTCTGTTTAGTTTTAATGTCATTCTAAAGATGTATCCTAAACTGAAATCAAAACACATTGCTAGAGTAAAATAGAAGTCCAAAATCAATTTCTGTATAATACAAACAAGTGAGGGCATTCATTGTCTCTCTGGCTTTCTGCTTCCTCACTATTCACCGCTTTCATTTTCTGAGCTGTTATTTCCAAACTTTAGATTTTGGAGTGCTCTTGGGTCCCAGGTAAGTGCTGTATTTTGAAGTAGCTTGCTATTGCAAAACAGTCACGGAGACTTCTCTGGAAAGTAGAACAATGTTGGCTCAATAGTCAGATCTGAGTTTTGAGGTTTCAGCCTTAGATCATATTAGGGACTTCAGTGCCTGTGGCATTATTCTTGTTTGTTCTTTTAAGGTTAAGCGACAAAAGCAAAATCAAACCGAACCAATAACAATTGAAAGTTAAACTAACCTTAAAATATATTAAGGAAAACAAAAATATATTAACATAGTGATCTGACATAAACGCATAAAAGTCATAGAATTTTCAAGGTAGGGTCGCTAATATACACTCCTTAACTTCATCTTTACGGGAACAGGCACGGCAGCATTGACAGTCTTCCATCAGAAGATACCAGGATAGCGAGTGAGGCTACTGTTATCTTATGTTTACATAGTATCTTTCATTTTGAAGAATCTTGAAGTCCTTTACAACATATACCTATCAATATCCATATCTAATAGCTACAAATAAGCTATTTACTTGATCACTTTAGATAAAGTGAATGGATGGCTATAAATATTTTGTGCACTTGGATCTGAGAATTTGTCTGTACCATGAGTAACTGTTGTGATAATATGTGCTACAGTGCCTAGGATCAAGCAGGGTAAGCTAGAGGGGCCTTGGTACCCTTTACTTTGAAATGCATTGGCTTTTGTGGAAGTTGTTTCAGAGAGTTTTTGGAATTTTTGTGTTCATTTTAAATAAAAGTTCACTAGCTAGATTTAATAAAATTTGTTCCAAGAGCCTATTGTACGTGAAAGAGATAATTCAAATATTTAGACATTTTGTCATTCCACAGTATATGAAAGTACTAATGAGCATATATTTCTTGAGTCTTTGGAAGGTTCAAGCTGCCTGTGGAATGAGTTGCCAATACACAGGCATGTAATGTGGAACAGGAAATTTAAGGTGGAAGTGGGAATTTGATTATCTCTTTAAATCTGTGGGGAAACTCCAGTTCTCATTATCCAACAGTAAAAAAAATTAAAAAAATAGTTTAAGACATAGTCTTTTTCAATTATGATCTCTGAATTAGGAGTGTCTTGCCAGAAATCATAATAGCTTCTATGAGCTTTTGCACTTTAAAAGCTCCACTGATAGAGGATTTTAAACTATCCTTGTAATTGTCTCTAATATGTTATGTAGCGAATAAGAGTGGGATTAGTAGAATATAAATTTTGAGGCTAAGAGTGGCAACAACTGCGTTTATAATTTCTGGCACATATCTGAATGAAAGAGCCTTTTTCATATTGTCTTTTCTAGCACATGTATATTTTTTTCACCCCCCCCCCCGACTTTGTAGAAAAGTTTCTCCTCTGTGCAAATTAGGAACAGCAATACTTGTATAATATTATTACAGTTTCATATTTGAATGAAACAAACCTGTTTGCAGAAAAGCATTCATGAACCAAGTGGAGATTTCATTAAGGTTCAGGAAAACTTAATTTAAATAATGAAAATGTAAATAGAAAGAGCTTGGAACTTATTCCACAGTTCACTGCCAAGTTTTTCATAGGTCTGAACAGTAAATATAATGGTGTAATAGGTTTTCTGTCACAATCCCTTTATTAGACATGCTTTTTTTTGCGGTTTTGTTTAACTGCTGTTAAGTTGAAATTATGTTTAAAATTACTTATACATCAGCTGTACCAGAAATGTTTTCCTAAAGGTAACTCAAAATAAAGCTGTTTGTACTTTCTTCAGTTTTCTTTATTAAGATCTCAAAGCCCATTAAAATCAATGGAAATAACTCCTATTGACTTCAGTGGACTCTGGAATAGGCGCCTAATGAATTGTTGCATAACATACATAATGTACCGAATTTGTGGGCATTTGGTTTGGGAATCAAACATCTTATTGGGGTACAGAGAGCTTTGTGGAATAGACATTTTGCTTGAGTAAGAACTGCAGGATTTTGTCCATTGAGCATTGGACTCTAAATTAACTTTGCAGAAGAAGAACTTTTAAAATTAAAATATTGCTTTCCCATCATCCATTTATAATTAGCAACATACCTGACATGGAATATAATTTCAATTGAAAGTGCAATACTAGGCAGACCTCCAAATTCTGCTCATACTCACTGGTGTGAGTTGAAACCTTTGAAGGTATTTCAGATATTTGGGTGTTTAATGGAAAATCATCTGTGGTCCACAGTATTTAAACCCTATTGTCATTAAAAAATCAGTTTACAATATTCAGAATTATTTCCTGATTCTCTTTCCTTTCAGTACAACATCTTGCATCGTACATTACTTTGTTTTCACATTGCTGTGTTTTGAATGATTTTCTTCCTCGAAGCTGCTCTAGAAATAAGACGTCTCTAGTGATGAATTCTGTTTGTATATCAGTGTTTATCTGTTACATCCTCAAGGACATCGTTTTATTATTTTTTGTAAGAATTTAATTAGTAATTATATGAGCTGTATGCTGTCAACCGAAATGGTAAGAAATCCGTACCAAGACAAACAAAAGCCAACAAGAAAAAATGGTTAGTGCTTTGGGGATAATTTTTTCCATTTGTCCACATATTTACACCTTCAATATCATATGGTTATAATGATGATGATGAGTATTATTTATTATTAATCTGTGTTCAAAGATTGAACTCCCATTACTTCAGTGGTACAGGATTAAGTCAGGTTCACAAAGATATTTAAGCATTGCAATGCTCAGATGCCTAGTGTAATTCTCAACCCTGATTTGGGTGCTGATGCTTTCCCTGCATTATATGGGGAGAATTAGGACTAAGAAAAGGATTCCCAGAAGCCAGTAAGATGAATGGTGAATCTCCTAAATTAGCTAGGAGTGAATTTCAGAGGAGAGGGCAGAGCTTAAGCTCAGATCCTCAAAGGTATTAGGCACCACTGGTATTAGGTATTACTGCTTCCCTGTTTTCAGTTGGGAGCCTTCCCCTGGAGTTTGTTGCCTGACCCAGTCAGCCTTTTCTCCCAAAATTGAGGGAAAGAGCCCCAGAACAATTAATAGCCTAGAGCTTAGGACAGTCATTTGGGATGCACAGTCCAGCTTCAAATCCTTGTGCTGCTTGATTTGGAACAGGCACTTGAACACTTATTTTCCTAGATACCAGATGCCCTAACCACCAGATTACCTGAGAGGAAATTACAGCAGAACCCTTGTATACTGCAACTTTGCCACTAAATTGTAGCTTGTGCTAATGATTTGCAATTTTCACATTGCCATGTACTGACGCATATTGAGTTCAACTTCACTGCAAACATCTGAGTTCACAGTAAAGTTCTTCTGTATATTTATAAATGCGCTCTAATACAGTGAAGGTGTAAGGAGTGAGACAAAAGGAATGGGGAATTAACTGGAGTGATTGTTTTAATTTGTCAGTCATTTAAATGACTTTGGGATATTTATCCAGCAATTTGCTTTAAATGAAGATACCCTGGAATAGAAATCAACATGGCAATAATTCCACATGGGGGAAATCCATGGATAAGAACACTGTCACATTCATTCTCTTTCCATCTTTCTGTCTTGTCAGTCTCTAAAGAGTGTGGAAGGATTTCAATGTTGGATTTTGATAGTGATTTCCTGATAACTAGATTGCACTGCTTAGCCACTTTAGAACTTTTTAACCTTAGAATATAACTGTACTTAATTAGTGGAAGACTCTTTTTTAAAACACATTAATGTTGTGAAAGTCAATGACATTCTGTGTTTTTTATTGCTGCAAAGGGAAAGAACAATACATGAACACAAATGGGATATAAAGGTAAATCAGAGGTATTGTTATCCTATTTGCTCTTTTTATTTGTATAATACGACTGAGGAAAATACACATTTGATTTGGAAAAGTGAGTATGCTAATCTAGTTTCTTTACTTAGAATATAACCTTGAGAAACAATTATATATACAGAGGTGTTTACATTTATCTGAACCTTGTACGTTATTTTTACCTAGTGGGAAAATGACACACGGCTATGATTAAGAAACAGACATATGATAAATGATGATTTTGGTCAGGTATTATTTTACTTAACCTTGCCTCCCCCCCCCCTTTTAAAGGGGATTAATTCATTAGGAGGGAAGAACATATCCAGATAAACACATCAAAACTTATTTTTTAACAAAGTAAAATGTCTTTACAAAAATGAACAACAAGGGAAGTAAACATGGCAGGAGAGAAATTGATTCATATAACAGTAAGCTCATATCTAAGAAATTGGACTAGTCTTTTGTACGGTGAGATTCACTCTTTCATTGTGCCAGGGCTAAAACCAGATATGTATGAAGACAACTTCATACAGCAGCAGTTCTTGTATTCAGCAGTATGTGGAAATGTGCAAATGAAGAGATGCTCATCACAATATTCATGTCAGAAAAGAGAAGTCCAAGGTCCATTATGCTTTGAAGTCCATGATGCTTCGAAAGTGAGCATAATGAGCAGAAAGCAAGAAACAAATCAAGAAGTGCACAGTATTTATTTGTGGTCAGATGAGTTATCAACTGAGGAATAAATATACTACACACATTTGGTAGACATGAAATGTTTGTAGTACTTACAAAACAACCAATCCTTATGAGCCTAAATCAACACTCTTGGCTTCAATGTTATCTCAGTAGTATTAAGCCACACCAATCAGATCACAGAAATTGTGGATTGTGTATTCAGAAGAGGCAGTTTTCATGGTGACTAACTACCATTGACTTTGGAGACTTCGATTTTTTTATACTAGAAGTATTAGTCTCTAATTTGAAAGTATGTAAGAAAGCATCAGGTTCCATATTATGCCTAATAGGAAGCAAAGTGAAGGTGATAAAACTGTCTGTTTTACAACTTAGTGATTAGAGGGATACAGTTACTGGATGGAATAACCTTTCCATTTAAGGTTGGAATCAAGGCTGGAAGGTTGTGGCATTCTGTCCTGTGTAAGGCGACTTGGTTCTCTAGAATCCAGAAGTATTGGAAAAGATGGGCAGGATGTCTGATAATGTGGTTTGGAATAAAACTGTCTAGAAGATTTCTTATTTCTTGTTCATATTTCTCATTTTTTCAGTCTTCATTCACACACAGACTGTTTCTTTCTCATTTGAATTGTTGTACATATTAAAGCTGGTGATCTAACAGCTGGTTAGTGTTTAAGGATAACCAGACATCCCTACATGAATTTATCTGACTCAATATGCCTAAAGCTACAAGAGATGACAGAAAACAAGTGATTTCAATTGATCAAAGTAATGAAATCAGATAATTCAAAAGTAAGGTATGAATACTGTCGAGCTCAGTGGCAAGGTAAGAAAGAGTTCATGTGCATTGTAAAAAGTTCAGAATATAAATTTCTACAAATCCTTTTAGATCAGTGTGCCATTGAATTAAATTTTGTCAACTGAAATGGAAGAGCAGGATCCTGATGAAAGCTGATCATACAAATTGGACATGGGGTAAAATTTTCAGAAGAGCATAAATGACTTAGGCTCCTAAATCCAATTTCAAAAGTGACATAGTCACTTAGGAACTTCAGTTTCACTGATTTTAAATGAGCCTTAGGCTTCAAAGTCACTTTGGCTACAATTTTTCAAATGTACCTTTTTCAGCATCATAATGTAGTCATGGTGACTGTGTACTTTTGAAGCTTTCCAAAACCTATTCAACATCAGCCTTATTCAGGAGTAGTTTCTTCATCTTCTATACTCGAAAGATCACACAACTAGTGATTCATGCAAATTAAAAACAGCTAAAACCAGACTTGAATTTGATAATAAAATTTTTAAACATCTTTAATGTAACACAAAGTTACCTTTTTATAGAAATGACTGAAACACTTTGCCCTGGATATATTCTTCCTATGTCATTTAAACCCACATATCAAGTACTGGTTATTGCAAGTGCAGAAATAGAAGGGGCAAAAAAAGAATAATAATTATAATATAAAAGAATCAACACTGAAATTAATCCACAACATGAAAAATGGTGGCTACATGTGCCCGTAAAAGGGAAAATGTATTTCTGGTTAATCCTATGATTTTGTGTCCTGAATAGAGAAATGCAGATTATTGTGCCCCACTTGCTAAGGATGATATTCATGAATGCATAAACAGTATGACAAAAAAAGAAGTCTGCAGTTTTCTCCAAAAATGAAAATATAGAGAAAAGATGAGAAGTTCTCAGGTGCCATCATCCTAAAATTTCTGGGATGAAATCCTTGTCTCAAAGGTAAATCCCAAAACCCGCATCCAGAGTAGACTAAAGGTTTCACCACTGGCAAATGGATGTTCTGCACACTGTTTAAACCTCATTGTGAAAAAAAGGAATAGCTAATGTAGTCTTCAAGCATATTATGGAAGTTCAGAAAATCTTCTGCATCCACTATCAGCCGCATCATTAATTGACTGATAAAGAAGGACTCTGCTTGCTAATGAAATTTAGTTGATCTCCCTGAAAGATTATATCTCTTCATGTGTATGCAGCTACCATAACGGTTCAAATTTGCACTAAGCATGACAAACTTTTTAATGAAAACTTAGCTGTGTTTTACACAACAAGGGGCTCTACAAAGCTGCATTCATAAAAGTGACTGAAGGAGTAGACAAGATTAATGAATGACACTCTATTTGGATTGGAAATTTTGGATTGATCTATTTCACTAAAAAGAGGTGGAACTGAGAGTCATTCAAACACACAGTGGCACTTTTTTTATTAGACAGCCTATAACCATAAGTTATAGGTTGAACCCTGGACAGGAAAAAGACTTTCATTCTGACCCAACTAGATGAATGAGAATAAACTTTTTTGAGGGGGTGGGGGAAAACTGTATCTAAAGGCAGATACAAAAGAACTGTAAGTCTATCTAGAGAATAGATAGGGAACTCAGTTATTGCATTCTTACTGTTTTTATTTACAAGCCAGATTATCTATCTATCTATCTAATTTTATTTTCTTTGCTGAGGGGAGTGAATTTCTTCATGTCTTGTTTTGTGTTTGGGCCTACTGGTGGCCACACCTTTGCAGAGCTGGTCTGCAGAGAATGCGCTTGTGTGATGACTTATAGAAATATAGGCAGAGAAATGGTTGAGTCCCATCTTCCTGTGCTGACGCAGGATTAACTATACTTAGACCATCTCTGACATATTTTTGCCTAACCTGTTCTTCAAAACCTCTGAGGGTTGGGCCTAGAGCTCCTCCTCTTATGCCCCACATCAACACATATTCCTCTCATGTAGCATATGTGATAACTGATGTATAGATTCAATGTGTGTGTGTGTGTGTGGCATTGTGGAATATTTGTTGGTTCATTATCTCTTATTCTGTACCTCAGGTTATCTGGGTCACACACACGGACAAACTTGACCCTGGTCTCATCAACTAGTATGTGGGAATGGTTTGGAGGGATGATTATAGCCTACAAACTGTCATTCTTGGGGACTGGTTGAGCACCACTTGATGCAGAACTCAGCAGAAGCAGAAGTGTTTTAAAATTAGTTTTAAACCATCTTTGTTCTCACTGTATGCTGGGTCCATCCAGGGCACAGTTCAGCTGCCAACATAGCTAAAAGTGGCCTCGGGACTGCTCTGAACTGCACTTCATTGCCCCTGACTTCAAAGGGCTTTGTGGCAGCTGAAAAGAACCAAAGAGCATCCTGACACACATCTCTAGAAGATGGATTGTGAGAGGTTCAGATTAGAACTATTACGGCAGCTCTGCACTGTCCAGGAAATGCCTGGAGATCAGGGTATTCTTCTTGGGCAATCCAGGGAGTTTATATCCACTTTGTATTACCAGAGTGGTACGAAGTGTCTGGATTGGCCTTGTCACATCACTGCATATATTTGCATTACTGACTCTTGGTCCGTGGAACTCTTGAAATGTCCACCCCCTTGTTCAGATTCTCTCTGACTGGTTTTTGCCCATTATTTAGCACAGTATAAGGCCTGAGACTCCATTCTTTATGCATATAACTTTCATTAATGTCAATGAGTTATGCAACAATCCAAAGCAAAATATGCCCTTAAATAAACCATCAAGTGGCACCTCCAGGTCAGACTTAGAGAAATTTTTTGGCCCTATTTAAAACATGAATTTGATCTAGAGAAGCAGAACATTTTCACCAGTTAATGATATAATACTATCCATTTTGTTGGACGCTAAGGCATCAATGAAAGTACTGCCTTGTTGCAGTCTTATTGTGATTACATTAAGGTCCACACCTTGAGATTAAGGCAAAATGTGTAAGAATAAGATGAGCAGGGTTTGGTTGCTAATTAAATACTTCAGTGATGCTTTGTGGAATGACTGTCTATGGTATTATGCCATATAACCTTGGTATTATTGCTATATGCAAATGTTATTTTAACTATTTTACTATCCATTTGCCAGTGACTGCTTGCTATATATATCTGTAATCTTGCTAATTTGAAACCGTTAACATCAGTTTGGGGGAAAAAAACCCTCCCATTAACTTTACTGGTAGTTAGGTCTGGCACCTGTCTGGTTTTTGTGTTGCCTTGCCCAGTAAATAGTGAAAAGAATATGGAGCATCCCAGGATTGATTGATTGATTGATTTGCTGTCTTCCTACTCTCCTCACTGAGGATAAGGGGGGAGGATAAATGCTTAGCAGACCTTCCTCTTTAAAGCTGGGCCTCCCCTCCTGACATGTTCAGGGTTTGCAGGACTCCAGTGACCGCCAAGTTAGGTGGAAGGAGGCAGGTGACTTTGTTGTTGTAGGGAAGCTTTCTCCATCAGCTGATTGTGGATTCAGTAGGGGCTCAGAGCTAGACAAGAACTTGGAGTTTGGTAAGGGGTGGGAAAAATAAGAAGCACAGAAGACTGCCCCCAGACCTCCACCAGTTCTGCAGCCTCTGTGTGTGTGCGTGCGCGCGTGCGCGGGTGGGGGGCAGTCATATGCTGGTGAGAGGGGGAAAAGGGTCATGGGAATAGTGATGGGGGTCAGTAATTGAATTAATTGAATTAATCAGTAGTTCAACATCTTAGAAGTGGAAACCTTAATGGGAATTGAATTGGACAGTTTACTAACATACTCTGCAATGGAGAACATTAAGAAGTTCATCCAAAGCTGAGTCATGTACCAGTGCCCCCTGCTGAAACTCTCTCAATCAGTGAGTCCCTTACTTGTCAGGTAAGAGCTTAGTCAAAATTCATTTTAAAAATTGGCCACCTGGGGCTTTGAAACTGCACAACAAAAACAAACTGTTTGTTGTACTGTGTGACTGATGATGCTGTTAGGTTGTCTGGCCTTGGCCAGAGTGCTCAGCTTAAATTCACAAGCTCTTCTGCCCGCCCGCCCCAACATAAACTAGCATTCCCTCTTAAAAGGACCAGAAAAGTCTTGTCTTGTCTTGTCAGATGGATCCATTGGTTGCTTCCTCTTCCCAGCCCTTCTGGAAGATTGTGTCTTGTTTCTGCTGGTACTAGAGCCTGAATGATGTTTCTAGGCAGTGCTTAGAGGCCCATCAAACTGACTGCCCCTCTTTTCCAGGAGACACTTTTCCTTGGCATGGCACTGTCAAGGTGGTGATGTCCCCAGCAGGGAGCAGAGAAGGCCTGATACACCCTGTCAAAGTCTCCTTAATGGGCAACGTATTCAGGTGTACTATACAGCAAGGAAATTTATATATTTTAAACAGGTGAATCAAAAAGTAGTGCAAAGTCAGCTTGCAAATAACATTTACAGTTTCAGTTCCTCGTATGTAATTCATCTTGGCAGGTACAGTACTTTCAGGTTTTATTGTATTATAAACTTAAAAAAAACTTGAAAGAAATCATTTGAAAAGGGTTTAAAGTAAGTGATTTAGATGAGGTTGGCAGGTGGTGCAATATGGCTGTTTCAGAATTAACTAAGTTCTGAAAATTCTGTCACTTCACAGTATTGGATCTGTGTCTTGATTTAGTCATTGCTAAGGCAAAAGTCGTCACCTTGCTGAACAAACCGTGTGAGGCATTAGTTGATGATGGTATCAGACAGAAATAGCAGATGCCATTTTCTGAGCAACTCTAGAATCTTCTATGATTAAAAGGACAATTGCATCAAAATGTCTTCTCTTCTAACTGCCATTTACTTTGAACATTGTTAGTGACAGCATCTCTGAAAGAGACACTTGTGACGCGTGTTCTGCAAGCCAATTATCACTGTGTTTTACACCTTACTGGTTTGCAAAAGTTCTGATGGGGCAATTATAGCAATAGCTGGCATTGTCAGATTTGCTATGCAGATTGCACCAGTTACTGTCAATCAGTTCCTTGGGGCAGTAGAAGAGGATCAGTTACTCATGTTGATTCTGTTAGATCTGTCATCTCTATATCTATTTCATTTGATCTAGAAGAGGTGGTCAGTTGTCTTTACCAGCTATTTGTGGCGTAGTGGAATAAATGAGAGGAAATGATGGAAAAGATTTCTTCACTTGTTTTTCGGTAGTGTTCCAAAATGTTCATGTATTTCAATACTGGGTAACTTCCAGTTTTCAGCCTAACTTGATGAAGGATGTCCTGCCTTTTGTTGCTCATATTCATCACCCACATTTGTCAAAGAGAGCTGTGAGGTTTGCTTTTGGGCTATGTCTAGAAAGCCTCTTTCGAAAGAGAGCATCTAGACAGCAACCAGTATTTTCGAAAAGGAGAGGCACTTTTTCGAAAGAGAGCACCCAGGCAGTCTGGATGATCTCTTTTGAAAAAGCACTGTTTGCATTCAATAATGCCTTTTTTCAAAAGAGCACTTTCAAAAAAAGGCGTTATTCCTCGTAAAATGAGGTTTTCCGCAGTCGAAAAAACTGCCGCATTCTTTCGATTTAATTTCGAAAGAATGCGGCAGCAGTCTAGACGCAGGTGAAGTTTTTTCGTAAAAAGGCTACTTTTTTTTTTAAAAAACCCTGTAGTCTAGACACACCTTTGAATCTGGATCTCAGTATTATTGTCTGTCCCTGCTTGAGTGCACTTTGGAGTAATCTTGGAAGACTACTTTAAAATTTCAGCTAATGCAGAACATGGCTAGCAGCTTACTTCACATCACTGCTTGCAAGAAATACAATAATCAGTATAATTCACAGGCTTCCAATTCAGTTGTTGTGCAATTCAAAGCATAGCTGCTGGAACTAGCAGTGTGGGGTTTGCGTATGTGTGTGCTGCTGCACCTCTTGACTTGAAATGGTTTCCATTTTATATATGTATATTGCTCTCAGCAACCCCACCATAAAAATTGTTCTAGTGCCTTGATTCAAAGTGTAGGGGTTTGATCTGAAAAGCCCTTTATGTTTTAGGGGTAGTTTATAATAGAGACTGCTGTCATCACTTTTTTTTAACCTACATCTGAGACTAATTACAATTTTGAAATCTTACCTTTTTAAGGCAGGATTTCTTAATGGAGGACTTGAGATTCCCTCTTCTAGTTTTGGTCTGATAGATTCTATGGCTTAACTTTTAGAGCTTCAAAACATATCTACTTAAGCAGGCTTTTCCTGATTAAATTGTTTGGGGGGCTGGTTTATTTATCACGGGGGTGTAATTTTGTTTGTATTAGTTAATACTGCTTTGCTGATGTTTTGGGTTGATGGTTTTTATTGCTATTTATTACAAATATGCCTAGAAGTTGATTGACAGGTACATTATAAAAATGGAAGGAATAAATGTATCTTGATTTAAGCAAGGCTTTTGACACAGTATTATTCTGAAAGCTCAGTGACTGGAGAAATATTTTATGAGTAACATTGCAATGCTGTGGATAAAAAATGGATTTAGGGAAAGAAAAAGTAACAGTATAACGTCACATAATGAGAATGTTGTAAATTAAATACCTCATGGTTAGGTACTAGAACCAAACTACTTTATTTAACATGCACATAATGAATGGAATTGCCCAAGGAGCATAAGTGATCTAGGCACTCAACTCCCATTAAAACTGATTTACAGCCAAATATCTTAGGCCAGTTTTTGACCAGTAAGGATACCATAGTCCTGTACGGCAGGGTCATTAGCTGAACATCAGAGCAACCAGTCTTGAGAGAGCTTGTTTTGGTCTATGAGGGGCAGGAATTGAACAGGAGAGTTCTCAGCTCTGCCTATTGGCAGAAGAAGAAATTGCATGAGTGCAGAGCAGTTTTCCCTCTTATTTTTTATGTTCATGTGGAGAATGAATTTTGTTATGTGCACCAATATGGAGATGATGTGCAACACATCACCTCACTTGGTGCACATAACAGAATTCATTGTGCAACTGGATGATCTGTGGTGGGGGTGTGACCAAAGGGTTAAGAGCAAGGAAGGGTAAGATATGGCCCGTCAAGCCATTTGTTCCGGCCCATGACCCACCCTGCAGCCGTCATTTCCTCATTTACAGCCTCATTTCCTCTAGTGAGGCAGGTTCATTGCTTCCACTGTCACGACCGTGCTATTTAGAAACCAGTCAGTATAGAAACGTGATATTTAAGCATAATGATAGATTTCAAATGAAACAGGCTCTTATTGATGTGCCTTTGCAAAGAAGGTCAGCTCTTGAGTGGTATGTGTTCCTTACTGCTACAGAGCAGAGTGGATTGATTTAAATCAATGTGATTTAAATCAGCAAGCAGGAAACCTTGATTTAACTAATTGGTATTACTCTTGTTTTACATTAGTACTTTTTAGTTATTTTCCTATAGAGGAAATTTGATTCTCTTTAGTTGGTAAAAACATTAAAAAAATATTAATTTGCAACTAAATATGGCCTTGACTAAATTTGTTACTTTTTGCTAATAAGGAGGATACATTATATCTATATATAATTATTTAACAAATTATATTGCTTAATATATATTTATACAAATTAATTTTACACTTATATGATGTTAGAAAATGGTGAGTATTTAATTTCTTATTTACTAGATTCATTTTCCACTCAATTTGTGTCAAGCTCTGTTTAGATGAAAATTATAATTCAATGAAAAATTCACAAAAACATTTTAAAAATTATTAGTTAAATCTACCTTAAATTCATTGGAGATATAAGAAAAACTAATTTTATCAAAATGTGTTTTGCATTTAAAATTGATCTATTAAACAAAATAATTGTCTGTAATTTGTCAATCAAATAGATCGCTCCTGGTCAAGATGTCTTTCAAGATCTTAGAACTAAGGGTATGTCTACACTGCCACCCTAGTTCGAACTAGGGTGGCTAATGTAGGCATTCAAACTTGCAAATGAAGCCCGGGATTTAAATATCCCGGGCTTTATTTGCATGTTCCCGGGCGCCGACATTTTTAAATGCCCCGTAGTTCGAACTCCCTGCCCGCGGCTACACGCGGCACGGACTAGGTAGTTCGAATTAAAGCTCCTAAATCGAACTACCGTTACTCCTCATTGCAGCTTTAATTCGAGGAGCTTTAATTCGAACTACCTAGTCCGTGCCGCGTGTAGCCGCGGGCAGGGAGTTCGAACTACGGGGCATTTAAAAATGGCGGCGCCCGGGAACATGCAAATAAAGCCCGGGATATTTAAATCCCGGGCTTCATTTGGAAGTTCGAATGCCTACATTAGCCACCCTAGTTTGAACTAGGATGAGAGTGTAGACATACCCTAATAGATTTAATGCTCTTACACCTAGTTTTTACTCATAGATTGGAAGAGGAAAAAAAGAAGCTTCCCTTCTGTTTTAGTTCCCAGTTAGTTTCCTAGGTCTTAATGAATAAACTTACCATGGAACCGAGCTAGTTGAATAAATTCAAATACAGTGATTTTAATTGACCAAATCAGGCTCATGAGAAAAAAATAGGCAGTTCTTACATGAATTGGTCAGTGGCAAGAACAGATTGATGTGGCCAGATCTGAAATAGGGTCAAGTTCTTGACTGGCAATAGGGAATATAGAGACTAATTCCTCCCCTGGGCTATTTTCTGTTATTTACCATCTACCTTTTTAGGACATGATGCCATTGGTGGTGATCCTATAATGCAGGGCTACTCAACTTTGGAAGCCCTGGGGGCCACAATGATACTCACAGCACGTGCCGAGGGCTGCAAATTAAGTTTGCTTGCGTATACATGCAAATATATATGCAAATATATACAAATAGCTTATTTCACAGTGATGAGCATGAATACAAGGATTAAGCCTTAAGCCGCATGGGCCACATGTTGAATCCTGTGTAAAACCCAAACTGCACCGTGGGCCACAAACAAACGGGCTGCGGGCCGCATGTTGAGTAATGCTGCTCTAATGCATTGGTGGCTCACAATCCTGCACAGACTAAGGCTGCGTCTAGACTGGCATGATTTTGCGCAAATACTTTTAACAGAAAAGTTTTTCTGTTAAAAGTATTTGCGCAAGAGAGCATCTACACTGGCATGTGCCTTTGCGCAAAAGCATCCGTGCCAGTGTAGACTCTCTCTTGCGCAAGAAAGCTCCAATGGCCATTTTAGCCATCGGGCTTTTTTGCGCAAGAAATTAACATTGCTGTCTACACTGGCCTCTTGCGCAAGAATACTTGCGCAAGAGGGCTTATCCCTGAGCGGGAGCATCAGAGTATTTGCACAAGAAGCACTGATTTTGGACATTACAACATCAGTGTTCTTGCGCAAATACTCACGGCCAGTGTACACAGGCGGCAAGATTTTGCGGAAAAGCGGCTGCTTTTGCGCAAAATCTTGCCAATGTTGACACAGCCTAAATGTTTTTATGTATATTCAGACTGAAAGTAACTCTCATGATTCATTTTAGATTGTCCTTTGATTGTCTAACTTTTGCTTTGGTGATATTTCCACTTGGCAAAGGAGAATCAACACCACAAACTTGGCTATATTGCCATTTCGGGACATTTTTGACTAGCATCTCAATCAGGCTCCTATATATAATCATTTCAGACTTTTATCATCATTGTTTTTCTGGGATTAAACAGCTATTTATCTCCCAAGTGTTTAGTATAATTACAAAAAGTATTTCAACCAGATCTCAGAGTTCTGCAATTTGTCCCTTACTTACAGAATTGGATTTATGGTTTATTGCAGGAATTTTCAAAGTGGCCTTAGGTTGTTGAAGTAAGTGACAACTTAGTGAACTGAATGAGCATATCTCCAAATTCCAAGATGGAATCCTAATGACTGGGACCCCCATTCCATTTTCAGAGGAAACTTAATTTCCACAGATATCTAACTCCTTTGAAAATTTCAGCTTAAAAAGTTTCAATGGCACCTTAAAAACTAACAAATTTATTTGCGTATAAGCTTTTGTGGGCTGGAACCCACTTTGTTATGCCTCTGATGAAGTGAGTTCCAGCCCATGAAAGCGTATGCTCAAATAAATACGTTAGTCCTAAGGGTGCCATAGGACTTCTTGTTGTTCCAGCCTAAAACACCACTTTATATGTGTTTTAAGACTGCTCCAGGAATGATTTGCACATTGATATTGTATTTTTTGGTGCTTATTCCAGACCTAGGGCTCAGTCTTGCAAAAAGTTGAGCAATTCCTAGAGGCACAGAGCAAGGGCAAAAGGAGCCTGTGGGTCAGACTAAGGATGTTAGTGTATAGCTGTTTACATGGTTAACCAATAAGCCTGGGCTCATTGGTTAATCCTAATGACCAGGGCTTGACAAGCAGCAGTGAGCCCCGCTCACCAGCCGCGTGGTTTGGCATGCTGCGCATGTGCAGACGACGCTGCGCATGCGCAGATCGCGCTGCGGCACCGTGCGGGCTTAAAATCTACTCGCCCTGGGCGAGTAGATTGACTAATTTGTCAAGCCCTGCTAATGACTACACGCACCCCCACCCCCTTGCTGCCTTTATATCAGAGGTAGCAATGGTGGGGGAAGGCGAGAACCGATGTCCGTGGTGAGCTGGCTTTTAATCCTGCTCCCCTCATGTGCCAGCTCCCACAGAGCTGGTTTCCCTCCTCTCCCCACAGCTGCCTCTCTTTTAAGCTGGCTTTGCCCCGCCCCCCCCCCAACCTCAAGAGAGGCAGCAGTGCAGGAGGAGGGCAGGTCGGAGCTGTTATGCATGTGCCAGCTCTGCTGAACAGCCTGCTCCCCCCACAGAGGCAGTAGTGGGGTAGGGGAACAGGTGGGAACTTGTGCTCGGTAGGAGCCAGCTTTTAAATATATGTTAGGTAACATCCCTAGGTCAGACACGGTTAATCATAGAACACTAGAACAGGAAGGGACCTCGAGAGGTCATTGAGTCCAGTCCCCTGCCCTCATGGCAGGACCAAGCACCATCTAGACCATCCCTGATAGATGCCTATCTAACCTGCTCTTAAATATCTCCAGAGATGGAGATGCCACAAGCTTCCTAGGCAATTTATTCCAGTTTTTAACCACCCTGACAGTTAGGAAGTTTTTCCTAATGTCCAATCTAAACCTCCCTTGCTGCAGTTTAAGCCCATTGCTTCTTGTCCTATCATCAGAGTCTAAAGAGAACAATTTTTCTCCCTCCTTCTTTTGACATCTGAAAACTGCTATCATGTCCCCTCTCAGTCTTCTCCTTTCCAAACTAAACCAGCCCAGTTCTTTCAGTCTTCCTTCACAGGTCATGCTCTCTAGACCTTTCATCATTCTTATTGCTCTTCTCTGGACCTTCTCCAATTTCTCCACAGCTTTCTTGATGTTCACCAAGGTTACTGGCGGTTGGTGAACCGCCAGATGCTTTATTTATCTGTGCCTGCACAGGTATGGAATGGGCTAGGACACAACTTCCTGCAGCTCCCATTAGTTGGGAATGGTAATCTGTGGCCAGCAGACATGCAGATAAATAAAGCATCAGGTGGCCTGTCACGGGCTAACCCTGGTGAACTGTGTCTGGCCTGTGGGGTGCTTACTGCCTACCTGTGGCATAGAGAATAGTAATCTTAATAATATAGTTAATCTTCTTCAGTGAATCATTCCTATGCTTTTTATCACTAGATGGAGACGGGGTGTACTGGATTCTTAATACCCTACTTCAGATAGGGTTTTTTTTTTTTTTGTCATCAGTTGGGAACAATTCCCAATTACTATCTTCCTTCATTGTGCTCTCTCAGATGGTTATTTTATAAGACAGATATTAATAAGAGCAAAGCCTGGTAAAGCTAGTCTCAACAGGTGATAGGTCAGATGATAGCCATTTCACACAGCTGGTGGTGAGGAATGGGACATGGAAGCACTCATTGTACTTAAAGTAGCTTTCTCATGCACAGTCAGTTTTAGAACTAAAATGACCCACTCCTGTCACTGTGTTCTAATTGTAATGGGAGAGCTAATGCAAATGTTCTGTTGTAATTACTGACTGAGAAGTGCACGTGTACAGATAAAGGGTCCATTTCTGTTCTGTGTTATGAAGAATTAAACACCAGTATAAAAATAGGGCCCACCAAGTTCTGAATCAGGTCAGCGGGTCCTGACCTTCTCCCATTTAAATCAGGAAAAAATTGAAACAACTTCATTGGGATCGAGATCAGGCCCCTAGATGTTTCTTTAACAGCCCTGCATTTGGCACTGTAGGTAACACGTGCAGGGGTTGAGCTGTTTAAACCACAGGGAAATCACAGGTTTCAATTTCCCTTGGAATATCTTCATTATTAGAAGGTATTACCAGAATAATTTGTTGTCAGAGTAGCAAAACCTATTCAGGTTTTTAATTAATCTCTTGAGAGATTCAACAGACTTAAAGGTAAAAAGTGCTGTAAATATTCTGCTGGGGGTAACCATTAAAAAAGAAAATGAATGCAGGTTACCCTTGAAAAAGCCTTGCAGGTGATGCTACGAACCAAGAAAACTGCCTCCCTTTGTGGTCTATAAATCTGCATTTTGCAGTGGAATAGGAAGTCAGGTAAAAAGTAAAAGTTGTTAGCAAGAAGGGATTTAGGCTCTCTACTTCTTCTTGGAGTATTGGGAAGATGGCACTGCTCTGAATTTGAGCTATAGGATGCTAAAAATAGTATTTCCTAGACTACGAAAAGCAATGGAGTGGGGGAAAAATCCTTCCTGCATAGTTGATCAATGTGGAAGAACTTGCGTTAAAAATTGGATTTTGTAAATTAAATAAAAATGAATTAATAAAAGCTCTCTGAGTAAAATAAATAAATGATAAGAAAACAGCTTGTGAATTATGCTTTTTGATAAATCAAAAAGTGACAGGAGAGGACTGCTAAAAAATTGTTTTTCCACAGAGCACTTCAGACAGCTGATTAGTCACCCAGAATTAAATGAACCAACAGCATGCTAGTCAACATTCATAATTAGTGGACTTTGTGATTAAATCATATGTTTAATCCTTATTTTTCTGTCCAAAATTTTGGAGTCTCCATAAATGAAGACACTTGGAATATGCTGTGGCAAGATAAGATACTAGTAAATGTATTGTCTCTGAATTAACATGCCATAAAAAATGTCTTGCTTCAAGCTTTTTTAAAATAAATCTAGGCTTCCAAGATCCAAGTGAGTGGTTTTTTTTCAGTCTCCTTCAACAATACTTAGAATTTCCATGAAAATTTTTATTTGTTTGTAACTCCTGGTGAATACTGGCATTCGCTATGTCTAGCTGGTGTAGCTATTTAATGGAGCACAAATATACTGTAAACTTTGATAACAACAAAATGTGAACTGTGTTCAACTGCATCTGGGCTGAAACACAGCAACAGTAGTTTTGCATTCATTCAGCTTTCCAAGAGGCCACACCCCTTGCAAAGAATATGAATAACAGAATTCTTTATTCAGAGTGCCTCATCATTATGAATAGTGTGTGTTTGAGCTCACAGTGCAATTCACACCGGTTCAATAGATGTCTGTGAATTAGGTCTTTTTGTTGAGCTGGAAATATTTTTGGCCCCAAAATGAAGGCACTGTTTTCTCCTGAGGATTTAGAATAGTTGATTAGTACTGGTATTTATGTTGCTTTTTAAAATGTTATTTGAAGACTTCTTGCAGCTTATTACTCTTATGATTTTGGTGGCTATTGCTGATTAATGTAAAATGTATATATGTGCACCCCTACATGCACATGTAGTGGTATTGAAAGTGATACAGCATTATGCCTGCAGGCTTAGTACAAGCATCTTCCCACAGTGTGGCAAATAACACTTAATTTTCTTACATACTGCCCATGATCATTCCAATGCTGGGCTTCTCCTTAGGTGAGTTTGGTGAGGTGCATGAAGGAAGGCCATCAAACTCAATCTCACTTGTCACTGACGTATCAGAAAATGTAAAGGAATATATCCATTAATTCAGAATCCTTTTGTGATAAAGAATGTTACTAAGTAAGCAGAAGAAAGATAACTCAAGAATTGTGCACCTCTACATGGAGTAAAAGGATCAGGTGTTATACGGTACCAGTTTCTTCCTATATCTCTTGAAGTTAGGTGCTTTAATTGATCAGATTCAGGTGTTTAAAATATCTTTTTATATGGCTTTATGCCCAGACTCTGATTTTCCTTGATGGTTGGGTCAAACCCTACTAATTGTAATTTCCTGATGATGTTTTGTGTCTGTCTGTCTGTCTGCCTTATAAAGACTTCTACTTTTCCTTCAGACCTGGCCAAAAAGAATCTTGTTAAGCAATCAGTAGGCAGCAAAAGTAACACTGAGACTTCCTACTGCACAAGGGTTTGCAAGATTTTAAGAAGAAAGCTAGAATATGCACAGATAGTTTGGTTGCCAGCCAAGTTTTAACCTAAACAGCTTGTAAATGGCTGCATTCATCTCTATCTAAAGACCCTACTGCTTAGAGAATAGGATGAATCTCTGATAAAAATATTGTTGTTTGTTTTGTTTGTTCCCCTTTCTCTTTCTCAGGTGCATCCTGAAGAGTAAGATTAAAAGTTGCACAGCCTTTGGTGGAGCTCTTGTAATTCTGCCTTTTCATTTTAAAGTGCAGATTGCTGTCACTTCATGATAACAGTTTTAAAAGTAGTTTGTTCAGAGGAGAAAAAAAGCTGCCTTGGTCTTTTGAAGAACTGTTAAAACTTTGAAAGAAATGTTACTTTAAAATTCCTGATTTCTTCCAAATTGAAATGAAGTGTTAAGAGAGCTGAATATATTTACATCATGTCGTGAAAAGAATTGTTTTGCAGAATAGGTAAGATTTTTCTTATTAGGCCATGATCCTCAGCTGGTGTAAGTTAGCATATCCCATTGAGTTCACTGGCACTACACCTCTTCAGACCAGCTGAGGGTCTGGCCTATTATGTGTAATCGAGCTCATTATTTTGAATTAATGTCTTTGTTTGATAGATGTTTATAGAACTTGTGCTTAGTTTATTTAATGAAAACAAAATATTTTCAGTGTTCATTTGATAGGTGTTTGCTTTACTGCTGAGAATGTCTGACACATTAGGATTTTAATAGATTGCCAAACTGGGGTGACAAGCTTTTATCATTTAATAAAATCATCTCCAAAGGTCAAGGTGTTTTCACCAGAAAGTGATCAGCTTGCAATTTCCCACTGACTCAAAAATTGATTGAATTAAAGTGGTGTACAGGAAAATTAGTGGGTGGGTGACAGAATCATGCACAAAGATATCTTTAGAGCAGTGATTTTCAATATGTGGTCCACAGACACTAAGGGGCTGTCTGCACACTGTGTCTAAGGGCTTCACGAAAGGTTGTCATTTAGTATAACAGTGGTTTCTAACCTATGATCCGCAGGTCCTTGGGGATCTGCGGATCGTTTCTAAAATTTCCAAACGGGTCCACATCTCCATTCAAAAAAATGTATGGGCCCACAAAAAAGAGAGAGAGAGAGAGAGAGAGAGAGAATGTGAGTGTGAGTAATTATCCTGTCTTGAAAGGTACCAATCACCACTCTCTATATTTTGAACCCTTCAGTGCTTTGGCAAGGAACAGAAACTCTCAAAACTGCAGCTCTCCCATTGATGCTTTCTACCAGGGTAGAGCTGAAGTTGTTGCGAACATTTTTCAGTGCAATGTTTTAAAAAAATGGACCATGTTATAAACTGGTCAAAAACATCAACATATGTTTTCCAAACTTTTTTATTTTACCAGCTCTTGCCAGGGATCCCAGATGTATCTGTAGGCAAATGAAGCTCACTGCTGGTTATCCCGTTAGTGTTGTCAGGAGTCCATGATTCATACCTAGTTAATTTTGATGAATTTTGGTTTTTCTGTTGTAGCATTCTGCCTACAGCTCTGAGCCATGGTGAGTTGATCATTGGCTTAGATGTGCTGAGTCTGCCATAAAGACCTGAAAGAATCAAAGCAAAGCTCCAAGTGAAATGATCGTAAACTTCAAAGCCATGGCAAAGTCAGGAAGTCAGGGGTGCCATAGCACTGAGGTAAATGTGCTGGAATGCTGAGGTGAAAAAATGCTGAAGCACCAAGGCAAGGTGTCAGAGATATGGCAAAGGCTATGTCTACACAGCAGCATTATTTTGGAATAACTGATGTTGTTCGAAATAACATTGCCTGCTGTGTAGACACAGACTGTTATTTTGACATAATGCTGAAATAATGTCAAGCTGGAGGACTCCTTACTCTGACTCCTGTAACCCTCATTTTACTAGGAGTAACAGAGGTTGGAGGAAGAGTGTTCTTCCTTTGACTTCCTGCTATGTAGACAGTGCCAAAAAGCCGAAATAAGCTATTTCGATTTAAGCTACTCAATTGATGTAGCTCAAGTTATATAGCTTATTTAGGCTTTCACCCTGCTGTGTAGACATGCCCAAAAAGTTCAAGGAAAATCTAGAACACTGGGCGATGTGGACAGAGCGAGGCTTTGAGGCAAGCCATTGAAACGTTGAGGCGAAATGTCAAAAAGTCAAGAGGAGGCAGGATAAGGCAACGCACTGAATTATCTTGGCGAAAAGCTCACTTGAAATTGGGGAAGCACTGAAAGGAGGTGCTAAAACAGACATAACCAAGGCAAGCACTTAGGCCTCTCAAGGAAAAGAAACGAAAGCCTCTCAGGGCAACAGTGATTGTGAAGCAAAATGATAAAAACAAACTGATGAACTGTGGAAGGAGACAAACTTACATTTTGTGGAGATATATATACGGGAAAGATGGTGGTGTTCTGATAGCTTCCTCCCCCTGAGATGTAGGTAGCCTACTGTAAAATGTGTACATTTGTGCCTATACTGCAGAATCTGTTATGGCCCTCTCACGGCTATTAACCTGACTGGTATTTCAGAAAAGGGTAAATTAGCAGTTGTACTTCTAACTCAGGAGCTGAGCAATGGCAAACCTCAAGGCCAGAATGAAAAGACTGGTGGATAATTTTCTGAAAACATCCATTCAATGTGCAGTAGCAGTCAAAAAAGCAATCAGAATATCAGGAATCATTAAAAAAGTGATAGAAATAAGACAGAATAATGTATGGTTTCTATATAAATCCATGGAACACCCACATCTTGAATGCTACATACAGATGTGGTCACATCGTCTTAAAAAAGATATCTTGGAATTGGAAAAAGTTCAGAAAGGGAAAATGGGATTAGGGGTTTGGAACAGCTGCTATAGGAGGAGAGATTAATAAAATTTGAACTTTTCAGTTTAGAAAAGAGCAGACTGAGGATATGGCAGAGGTCTATAAATTCATGACTGGTGTGGAGAAAGTAAATAAGGAAAAATTATTTACTTGTTCCCATAACACAAGAACTAGGAGTCACCAAATGAAATTAATACATAGTAGGTTTAAAACAAACAAAAGGAAGCATTTCTTTACACAACACATAGTCAACCTGTAAAACTCTTTGTTAGAGGACGTTGTGAAGGTCAAGACTATAACACTTTTAAAAAGTGCTAAATAAATTAATGGGGGATCAGTCCATCAATGGCTAATAGTCAGGATGGGCAGTTTTGATGTCCCTAACCTCTTTGTCAGAAGTTGGGAATGGATAATGGGATGGATTCACCTGTTCATTCCCTCTGGGGCACCTGGCAGTGGCTACTGCTGGAAGACAAGATATAGGGCTAGATGAACCATTGATCTTATCTGGTGTGACTGTTCTTATGTTCTTATAGACAAGTCTGCCAATGGGGAGGAGTCAAAGGGGCAGTTGCCCCAGGTCCTGGCATTTCAAAAGGGCCTGGGACTCCTGGCTGACACCGTCACTACTGCAGGAGTGGTGGTGGCAGGAGCCCTGGACCAGTGTTCCTCTAAGCTGCACAGCAGCACATCTTCACAGGTGATTAATCAGCCCCGCCCAGTCAGAGGCTCAGGGCTCCATGCAAGGAGCTGACTGACTGGGCGGGGGATATTAATTACCAGTGAAGCTGTGCTGCCCTGCAGCTTAGAGGGAACTCTGCCCTGGATCCTTTAAATTGCCACCAAATCACTGTGCGGAGTGCTTCAGGCGGCTCTGAGGGCTGGTTGGAGGGGAAGGGGCCTGTTAGTTTAAGGGAAGCAGCCAGGTCACTGCTGCGCCCATGGGGGGGGCGCGGGTGTTTGCCCCGAAAGTGGTACAAAGGGGGCCATGTAAGGTGTCAAACAGAAGCTTGCCTTCTATTGATTCTGTATATGCTCTTCATATATCTGTATAATGTCTGTGTGTGGAGTTATGAATATGTACTCTGTGTTAATACTGGAAGTTTCTCTGTATGGGATTGAGCAGTATACAATGCTCAGCCTATGGACATGCTAATGAGCAAGTCTCCATGGAACAATAGCCCTTTATAGGCCAAGGACACACCTCAAGAATGGTGACTGATACCTAAGGGCTACCAGCAGGGGACACAGGGATAGGCCACGGGCCAGGTGACCTGCTGCAGCCAAGAAGAGACCAGGAGGGAGGTAGAAAAATGCCATGTGGCAGCCTCCATTTGGTCTTCAGATCTGCTCCTGACCCCAGATGCAGCCTCGCAGGGAATCACAAGCTGGGAAGAACTGTGGACCCATCCGGACCTAGGATGTACACCAATGACTTTTAAGCCAGCAGTTATAAATCTCTGCCGCGAGCCTGCATCGAGAACTGGGAGATTTGATCCATGTAATGTATGATACTTTAATAACCTTACTCTCATGCTTTTCGTTCTTTTAGTAGTAAACCTTTAGATTTTAGATTCTAAAGGATTGGCTCAGAGTGATCTTGTGGGTAAGGTCCAGAGGGTAAATTGACCTGGGATCTGTGGCTGGTTTCTTGGAACCGGACAGAACTTGTTCGGGGTAGGTGAGATTGGGCTCTAATACCCCTCACCTGTGTATGAGGCGCGGGGCCATCTGGGGCACGGATATTGCTGGGGTGTCGGAGGGGTTTTGCTCGTGAGGCTTCAGGCAGGCAGCTGAAGTGCTCTGTGGGACTGGTTTGTGGCCTATTTGGGAAGGTCTCCAGTCAGGGAGGTATAAGGAGCCCCGAATTTGAGCAATTTGCCCTGAGAGGACGCCCTCAACTGTGCCCAGACCCGGCCCGGTCCGTCACAGGGCCTTAGTGTGATGCACTCCAGGCAGTGCCAAGGACTGACTGCCCTCAGCCCCACCTCTTCGACTGCCTGTTCTAGAAGTGCAGAGCCACTGCCCGTGCCTTCCTTCCAACCATACACCTTGCCCAGAGCCTCAGCAAGTCCGTCTGCACACCGGTGTTTGGGTAATCCCAGTAGGTCTGCAGGTTTGTCCTAAATCAACTTTATGAACAACAGTTCAGGTTATTCAGACCAAAGAAGTGTAAGAAAATTCTCCTAGTGCAGTGGTCAGGCATTGGTCCTTGATGAGGAAGTAACTGCACCATCCTAGAAGACAGATTTTATTTTTAAATTTTTACAAACCTTTGAGACTGCTCCTCATCTGGTTCAAGTTGGCATAGATCTGTTGACTTCACTAGCACTCTCTTTTTCAGCTAGAGCAAAGAAACTGTGTGTGTGTATGATTGTTCTGAAGGCATGTTCTCGAAAGTCATCATTACTAATTCAACACATGCCCACAAGGGGTGGGTAAGATTTCCTATCCGCAGAATATTGTTAAACCTAAAATGATGTTGCTCATTGCGTCTGCACACATCCAAAGATTTCTAGCCTAAGAGTTGTTTAGTTTTTAAAACTTTCATTGCCTCACTAAATTCTCAGAAGCGACAAGGAGTCCTGTGGCACCGTATAGACTAACAGATGTATTGGACCATAAGCTTTCGTGGGCAAAGACCCACTTTGTCAGATGCAGTACATGCATCTGATGAAGTGGGTCTTTGCCCACGAAAGCTTATGCTCCAATACATCTGTTAGTCTATAAGGGTATGTCAAGACTACATGGCTCTGTCGACGGAGCCATGTAGATGAGTTTACTAGACATAGGGAAATGAAGCGGCGATTTAAATAACTGCCGCTTCATTTACATCAAAATGGCCGCCGCGCTGTGCCGATCAGCTGTTTGGCGGCACAGCGCGGTAGTCTGGATGCGCCGCGGTCGACAAGGAAAGCCTTTGTCGACCGCCACGGTATGCCTCGTGAAATGAGGGTGGCACCGCGCATGCGCTGCGTGCCCAGGGGCCGCACATGCGCCAGGCACCCGGGGCCTGGGGCACAAGAATGGCTTGGGCTGGCCCTGGTCACTCAGCAGGCGCACATAAATGCCCCGGTGGGCGCCATGGCGCCTGCGGGCACCACGTTGGGGACCACTGATCTAATGCACTGGTCAGAGGACTTCTCAAGTAACCAACCATTCAGTGACAGTGCAGCAGTGAGAGAATAATTACAGCAATCGGTGACCCTCAGGAAACAAAATCTGCATTGAATTTCACTGATTTTAGATAGGGTTGCATGATTGAGTGAGCAAGTCCTGGCCTGCCGAGCACAATAGGAAAGCAGTATTGGAAACATGTAGATTCTCTCCAGTATTCAGACCTTTCAATACACTCCCCAATGCATTTTTTTCTGGATTAATCAGTACCAAAGATTGTTGAGGAATTATAAGATAAGGGGTGGTGGTTACTGGCATGGAAATTATTGAAGGCTAATGAAGTGCATGTTATAATAGAATAGAGGACACTGACACTTTGGCTTGTTTTCAGCTTTCAGACAGTCGAGACCACTAGAAAGGTGAAGACTGACCTAAATTCACTGAGACTCAACTCAACCTGAACTAAACTTGTCTTACTCACACAGCAATGGATGGAGAACCACACTGATGACAATTTATGTGTGAAATTGTGTCAATGTGAAGTAATGCATATTTGTCACGGTTCAGTGTACCATGAAAGAAAATACTCTATATGCTATATACGTCCACCAAAGTTGGTGAAATTGCCATTTTAACTCTGTGTATGGAGTTAGAGTAGGTTTTGAGCTTTTCCTGAATGCACAAGGCTGTAGGCTATCGGGGTCAGACCTGGGACTACCAATGACATTTCTCAGATAAGTGCAGAGGTGAGATTTTCAGTGTGAGATTTTCAAGAGAGAGATTCTGCACTTTCCTTTCTGCCACCTTTAATTTTTATTTTAGTTTTATAACAGATTATGGTATAAAACTTCCTTCACCAGGGAAGTTTGCAGTGGGTTGGATTTGTCACAGACAGTAACCATAGTAATGCAGTTTTTATTAGCGCAGCTTGAAGAACACCAAGAGTTATTGATACTTGCTGGTCTGATATAAATACCTGTAAACATTTTTTACCACCATTTAGGAGCAATGTCATCTTGCTTGCATCTCTGTCATACTGACACATTCAGACAGCAAATCATATACTTACACAGCGTATGATATTTACTGCAAATTTGGGTGTGTAGTGTAGAGCCTAAGAGAAAGAGACAACATCAGTTTTGGTTCATGTGATTGTGC
Organism: Pelochelys cantorii; assembly: GCA_032595735.1. Classification (NCBI taxonomy): domain Eukaryota; kingdom Metazoa; phylum Chordata; order Testudines; family Trionychidae; genus Pelochelys; species Pelochelys cantorii. The sequence goes on from CM064337.1 coordinate 39,727,145, forward strand.
AGAAATTTTAATATAAAATACAAAACATTTATTATGATTAATGTATACGTGATTTAAATCATTTATGACATGGCTTTCCAGAGGGGAAGAGAGGTGAATAGAACTGGCTGCTTAAAACTTCAAAGGCTAAATCTTTGCCAGTGTTCCCTCTAATCTTTTCCATCCATATGTGGAATTTTTCATCCATGTTCAGAAGAAATTATTTTATGCACACCAAACCATGTGTGAATGTGCACCACCAATACAAACAAAATAACTGGCTGTAGGTGCTCTGCTAATCAGCTGGGTGCAATTGAATCTCTCATGTGTGGCTGCACAAGTACACAGCTTACTGAGAACACTGATCTTGACCTCAAATGGATGCAAAAAGCATGGAGAGGGGAATTCCGTGGTTGTGCCAGGCGGTGAGAGAATGGCCTTGTGACAGTGACAACCCTCTCTAGTACTTATGTGCTGTGGCGCATTGATCTGCAACACCGCATAGTGGTGATGGAGGCTGTTTGGGTTTGCAGAACAGGCCCTGCATGTATTTATCTATTTATTTATTTTAAAATATTTTTACCCTATCGCTCTATTTAAAATATTTGAGGGTGGTTTACAAAATTTTAAAACAAAATTTATAAAAAAAAACAAGAAGGGGGCATAAAACCTACGAAGACACACTGAGAAGAGAGGCGACACACATACACACACAAACTCATGTACCAATAAAAGCACGGGTAAAAAGCATGGCTTTAGCCTGGCGCTAGGGAAATGTCCCAGAGGAGGGAATTCCATAGCTCAGAAGCAAAAGCTGAGAAGGCCCCCTGCTCCACATAGATGTCAACTTTATCTCCGTAAGTGGAAGAACATGGAGCAGAGCCTGCTCAACTGATCTTAATCCCCAGGCAGGTTCATACAGGAGGAGATGGTTCTTCAAGTACCCAAGTCTCAAAGTGTTTAGGGCGTTAGAGTTCATAATCAGGACCTTGAATTGTGCCTGGAAACATAACAGAAGCCAGTGCTGCTGGTGGAGCACTGGCATAATGTGCTCTGTATAAGTGTTAGTTAGAACTCCAGCAGCCTCATTCTGGACCAGTTGAAGTTTCCTATTTGAAAAGTGTGTTAATATATATATACAGTTCCAATCTGTAGAGGCAAAACTATTAATTACATTACCATAGAGCTCAATCATGGCTGGAGTAAGGGTCAGCATGTTGCTTTGCTGCCCCATGGAGATTTTGATTTGGAGGCATAATCTTAATCTGGAGTAGTAATAAACCACATGAAGTCTATATCTGGTGCAGTATATAGTCTCTAGTGTGTTGGTGCATTGGTGGGGGAGTAGCACTAATCCCTGTCCCATTTGGGATTGTCCCATTCACTTGCTAGAACAGGGCATGTGGCTGCTCTGAGAAGCTTGCTCCCATCCCTTGCGGCTACCTGTGATGGGGGTGGCTGGGCCAGCTGCATCAGGAGGTGCGTTGCATCTTCTAATTGTCCTTGCACTGCCACTTTAATCCACAGTCATTAAAATATGATAAATACACATTTACTTTTTAATTAAATTGGTCCTGGAGTATTGTGGAGATGTGTAAAGTATTTAAAAATACTTAAGCTATGAATCTGTGGGATAGCAACCAGGTGCAAACCACTTATAACTGGAGTACATAAAACAATGTAATACATCAAAACATTATGTACAACACAACTTGTAATAATCCCTTATGAAAATTGCAATTTTAAAAATAATTTATCAGCTATTTATATAGTATTTGCATATTACCTATGTATGCACATTCTTGTTCAACCTAATGGGCAGTACAATGATTACATAGGTGTTACCAAAGTGTAATTACTAATTATAATATAATCATTGTACTCTACTATGTTATTAGCATTACCAGTCTGGCTGCAGATGGAGAGCTCTCAACAAATAAGTGTAATAAAAAGTTAATAGATTTTTTACTAAGTAGGAAGTGTGTGGGGGAAGAAGCGGTCTGCACAAAAGTTTAGAACTGCACACACATTTTGACAATAAGTCATTTTATATCTGTTTCTTGGAACTATATTCACCAGGGTGTGTCTAGACTACAGGGTTTTTTGGAAAAAGTGGCCTTTTTTCGAAAAAACTTCCCCTGTCTAGACTGCTGCTGCATTCTTTCGAAAGTAAATCGAAAGAACGCGGCAGTTTTTTCGACCACGGAAGACCTCGTTTTATGAGGAATAACGCCTTTTTTCGAAAGTGCTCTTTTGAAAAAAGGTGCTATGTAATGCAAACTGTGCTTTTTCGAAAGAGAGCATCCAGACTGCCTGGGTGCTCTCTTTTGAAAAAGCAGCTGCTTTTTCGAAAGTACTGGTTGTAGTCGAGACAGTCTTTTTCGAAAGAGGCTTTTTCGAATGTATCTTTTGAAAAAGCCTCTTTCGAAAGAGGCTTGCAGTCTAGACGTAGCCCAGTATATTAACAACAGCAGCAAAGCTATAGTACAGGGTACTGAAAGCACAGTGAGGAACTGGGCATAGTGAATAGTCTCTTATGTTTGCTGAGATTGTCAAACTAAAAATTGCAGGAAAAAAAGGGACAAATCCAAAACAATAGGAAAGGCATTCATTCAACATCATTGGTCCTAATCATTTATACATGTATCAGAATTGCTACTGTTCTTCAGCCTTTAGTGAATGGCACTCCGGATTCCACCTTCCTCCTAGGTAACGAGTCTCTGCTGCACTTTGTTGTACAACTGCCTATCTCCCATTCACTGGAGCATGATATAACCCACAGCACCACACCACACTCTGCTTTTACTGGTGGATTAACAAGCATTTCAATTGCATAGTATGTGCTATGTACTTCGTATAATTCTGGTTCATATGAATGACGTTGATTTCAGACCTGTTTTCAATTGCCTTTTTTAATATAATATGTGGCTGTAAGCAAATCAAAGCCTCTTGAGACTCTCTGTCTAAAATCTGAAATCAAAGTTGTTGGTAGCAGAGTCTAGGTTTTTGAATCCCAATAGAGTTCTTCATAAACGTGTACTTCATAAAATATATGATTTCTTTTGGAAATATTGATGTTTGTCTTTCATAAAATGAAATTACCTTAACTGCATATTACTGAATAGCAACTGCAAATCCCCAATGTTAACACAGTGTAAAGTTTGCATATCAAGTACTTGAAAGCCAGGAAATTCCAAATGTTAGGGCACACTAGCTATGTTTGGTCAGCTATGTTGTCATGCCCAGGGTTAGATGTACACCATCAAGCTTTGCTGCCATAGCTTGTCAGTCATGGGTGTGAAGCGATGAGTTCCATGACTGACATTGCTATGCTTGCAAAAGTCCCTAGTGTAGTTATACTAGCAAAACAGAACTTTTATTGGCACAGCTTCTTTTGCTTTTAGGGTCTGGAAGAAGCTATAAGAACAAATGAACACATATGTTGTTATAAGCTACATCCACACTATACATACTTTGCCATCTTAGTATACAAGCAGAGTGCTCCTAGTGTAGACCTGGTCTAGGTCAGAGTCTGTTCTCATTTATACCTTTTTAAGTCCATTGGCCCCATTTCTTTTACAGTGGCTTAACTGTGTATTTTATGATATTGTCATATTTTAAAGTTTATATTTCCTAAGGCTAGGTCTACACTATAGCCTTTTTTTGGAAAAAGCTACGCAAATTGTGCTCCGCAATTTGCGTAGCTTTTTCCAATTGCTTTTCTGGACGAGTCTTTTCTGCCATTTGGCCCCATCTAGATGGGGCCAAATGGCAGCAAAGCCTCCTCTTTCAGAGGAGCCCTTATTCCTTGTAGAATGAGGTATACAGGGCTCCCTGAAAGAGCACGTTTGCTCGTCTGCAAAAAAAAGCGGAAGAGCAAATGCTTTCCCTGGACATGGCGGAGTTTTCCCGGGATACATCTGGTATCCTGGAAAAACCTGCAGTCTAGATGTACCCCAAGAGAGGGAAATAACAAACCCTCCATATGTGTAGTAAGTCTGGGTGAACACTGCTGAATCAACTTTAACTTCCTGGCTTTCGTGACTTGAGGGCTTGAATTCTTAGCATCTATGTTGAACCAATGTGTCTTTAACCATTTAATGTAACCATTTAGCTCATTTAATTTGTGAAGTTAAACTGACAGGTCAGTTACTTCTGCTGCATGTTCAGTGATTTCACTTAAAAAAAAAAAAACACCATGGGCATGTGTTTTCTCTCCAGTTACTCTCTTTGTTTTTTACAAGGTCCATTAGCTTGGTTGTTTTTTTTTTTTCAATGCCCATTTAGTGCAGCCATTAAAATATGCCCGTTCCTTGAGTATACAAGTGCACACTTAACTAGTTATACAAGTAGAACTGTGCAAATGTGTTTCAGAGTAATCCTGTAAATTTAATGAAGTCTACAGCTTGGATTCACTGCAGTTCGCACATATACTACTCTGGTTTTAAAATGAAGCAGGCCAAGATTTATGGGGTGGGAAAAGTATATTATTCCCCTCCCTCAGTCTTTTGGTGCAGGATGCAATTGATGGCCGTGCACAGTTCCATCAGCACGAGTCCAACTGTTGACTTTCCCACTCCAAATTGACTGGAAACGGAATGAAACCTGCCTGGAATAGCCAGCTTCTGTGGTGCAATGGCCACATGATTCTCCACTGGCGGGATGGCTCTCATTTGCATATGTTTGCGCTGCAGGATGGGGGTGAGCTCAGCACACCATGAAAGTTCTGCAGCCACTGCTCATCCAAAAGTTCTGCAGCCACTGCTCATCATCCCAGCCTTGCATGATGATCTGATCCCACCATTCAGTGCTTGTTTCCTGAGCCAAAAAACTGCTGCTGAGGTGTTTTTCCCACCACAGGGATGTTAAATTAACATTTAAATCATGATTTCAAAATTGTTATGATTTATGACAAGTATCTGCTTCTTGGAGCAGCTGGTTCTGGAACCCACAATGGGAGAGGCAATTCTTGATTTAATCTTAAGTGGAATGCAGAATCTGGGCCAACTGGACCGCTTGGAAATAGTGACCATAATGTAATAAAATTTAACATCCCTGTGGTGGGAAAAACACCTCAGCAGCCCAACACTGTGGCATTTCATTTCATAAAGGGGAACTACACTAAAATGAGGTTAGTTAAACAGAAATTAAAATGTACAGTGACAAAAGTAAAATCCCTGCAAGCTGCATGGAAACTTTTCAAAGACACCATAATAGAGGCCTAACTTAAATGCATACCCCAAATTTTTTTTAAAAAGAGAGTGAACCAAAAAACTGTCGACGTGGCTTACCAACCAAATAAAAGAAGCAGCGAGAGATAAAAATCCTAGTGAGGAAAATAGAAAGGAGCATAAACTCTGTCAAATTAAGTGTAAAAATATAAGAAAAGCCAAAAAGGAGTTTGAAGAACAACTAGTCAAAAACTCAAAAAGTAATAGCAACATTTTTTTTTAAGTAGAACAGAAGCAGGAAGCATGCCAAACAACCAGTGGGGCCACTGAACGATCGAGATGCTAAAGGAGCACTCAAAGATGATAAAGTCATTGCAGTGAAACTTTAACTTAAATTAATTCTTTGCTTCGGTCTTCACGGCTGAGGATGTTAGAGAGATTCTCAAACCTGAGCCATTCTATTTATGTGACAAATCTGAGGAATTGTCCCAAATTGAGGTGTCATTAGAGGAGGTTTCGGAGCAAATTGAAAATCTTAACAGGAACAAGTCATTGGGACCAGATGGCATTCGCCCAAGAGTCCTGAAAGAACTCAAATGTGAAACAGTGGAATTATTAACTGTGGTTTGTAACCTATACTTTAAATCATCTTCTGTACCTAATGACTGGAAGATACCTAATGTGATGCTAATATTTAAAAAGGGCTCTAGAGGAGTGATCCTGGCAATTACAGACTGGTAAGTCTAACTTCAGTACCAGGCAAATTAGTTGAAACTATAGTAAAGAATACAATTGTCAGACACATAGATGAACATAATTTGTTGGGGGAAAGTCAACATGGTTTCTGTAAAGGGAAATCATGCCTCACTAATCTGCTAGAGTTCTTTGAGGGGGTCAACAAACATGTGGACAAGGGGGATTCAGTGGATATAGTGTACAAAGCTCTTCAGTAAAAAGTAAGTTGTCATGGGATAACAGGAAAGGTCCTTTCGTAGATTGATAACTGGTTAAAGAAACAAAAGGTATGAGGAAATGGTAAGTTTTCAGAATGGATAGAGGTAACTAGTGGTGTCCGCCAAGGGTCTGACCTGGGACCAATCCTATTTAACCTATTTTTAAATGATCTGGAGAAATGGGTAAACAGTGAGGTGGCAAAATTTGCAGATGATATCAAACTGCTCAAGACAGTTAAGACCAAAGCAGACTGTGAAGAGCTTAAAAAAGATCTCACCAAACTAAGTGATTGGGCAACAAAATGGCGAATGAAATGTAATGTTGTTAAATGTAAAGCAATACACGTTGGACAAAATAATGCCACCTATACATACAATATGATGGGGACTAATTTAGCTAGAACTACTCAAGAGAGAGATCTTGGAGTCATTGTGGATAGTTATCTGAAAACAGACACTCAAAGTATAGCAGCAGTCAAAAAAGCAAACAGAATGTTAGGAATCATTAAAAAAGGATAGAGAATAAGACAAATAACATCTTATTGCCTGTACAGAAATCCATGGTATGCCCACATCTTGAATACTGCATACAGATGTGGTCATCTCATCTCAAAAAAAGATATATTGGCATTGGAAAAGGTTCAGAAAAGGGCAACAAAAATATTAGGGGTCTGGAATGGATCCCATATGAAGAGGGATAAAAAATACTGGGACTTTTCAACTTTAAAAAGAAGAGACTAAATGAGGATATGATAGAGATCTATAAAATCATGACTAATGTGGAGAGAGTGAATAAGAAAAAGTTATTTACTTGTTCCCATAACACAAGAACTAGGGGTCACCAAATAAAATGAATAGGTAGCAGATTTAAAACAAACAAAAGGAAGTACTTCTTCACACAATGCAGTCAATCTGGAACTCCCTGCCAGAGGATGTTGTGAAGACCAAGACTTTAACAGGGTTCAAATAAGAACTTGATAAATTCATGGAGGTTTGGTCCATCAACGGTTATTAGCCAGGATGGGTAGGAATGGTGTTCCTAGCTTCTGTTTGTCAGATGCTGGAAATAGATGACAGGAGAGGGATCACTTGATTACCTGTTCTGTTCATTCCTTCTGAGGCATGTGGCATTGACCACCATTGGAAGACAGAATGTTGGGCTCGATGGACCTTTGGTCTGACCCAGTGTGGCTGTTCTTATGTTCTTATCAAAGGGATAGCTGTGTTAGGGTACATCTAGACTGCAAGCTTCTTTTGAAAGAGAACATCCACACCTCAAAACCGGATCAAAAAAGTGATGTGCTTTTTCAAAAGAGAGTGTCCAGTCTGCATGGATGCTCTCTCAAAAGAAAGCCCTGATAGCTATTCACAGAATGGCCAACAGGGCACCTGTGCTTTTTTCGATTGTCTCTTCTTTTGAAAATGTCCCTGTTTTTCATCCACACATGCCTTTTTTCAAAAGAGCTCTTTCGAAAAAGGCGTTCTTCCTCGTAATTTGAGGTTTACCAATGTCAAAAAAAACCCTGTGTTCTTTTGAATTAATTTCGAAAGAACGCGATTGCAGTGTGGACGCAGGTGAAGTTTTTTTTTTAAAGGACATTTTTTTCAAAAAACAGTGTAGTCTAGACATACCCAAAATGTATACTTGCAAAAACAACAAGGGCTACATCTAGACTACAGGCTTCTTTTGGAAGAAGCTTTTTTTGGAAGAGATCTTCCGAAAAAACTTCTTCCAAAAGAGTGTCCACACTGCAAAAGTGCATTGAAAAAGCGATCTACTTTTTTGAAAGAGAGCATCCAAACTGAATGGACGCTCTCTTGCATGTAAGCTGTGATTGCTATGGATGGAATGGCCACCAGTTCGCCTGTGCTTTTTTCCTCTTTCCTGTTCTTCCAAAAGAACTCCCTCTTCCCTGTCCACACATGCCTTTTTGCAAAAGAGCTCTTTCACAGAAAGGCTTCTTCCTCGTAGAATGGGGATTACAAATGCCAAAAAAAACCCCTCTGTTCTTTCGATTTTCTTGCGGAAGAACGCAATTGCAGTGTGGACATCCCTCAAATTTTTTCGGAAAAATGGCCGTTTTTCTGACAAAACTCTGCAGTGTAGACATACCCAAGGAGTGCTGTGCCACTAAAGACTAACAGATTTATTTGGGTATAAGAGTTCATGGAGAAAAACCCACTTCATGCATCAGGAATCCTCTTTTTTATGATTTAAGTGGCTTCATGTATCTGTTGCTTAAGTAATATGATAGTAATGACGTGTGTGTGTGTGTGTGTGTGTGTGTGTGTGAGAGTGAGTGAAAGAGATATTTGATTTTTATCTCTTAAGGATAATACTTGAAAAGATACCTACGACTGAATAAATATAAATAAATAAATAAATATAAAAAGTGCAATCAGATTCTGATTAAAGTAATCCTTTTATTACACTATTCTGAATTCCCATTATTTTAGTTATTCTCCCCCCCCATACTATTTTTTTTAAAATAAAATAAAATAAAAATCTAGCTTGTCAGCTTGTCTTCTTGACAGCAAAAAACACTCTGATTGATAAACTACTGCTGATTTCAAAACTTCAGCAGGTTCCCATAGCAATCCGTCACTTTTTTTTTTTGCCCCCTTAAGCCCTTAGATGGATGTAAAAAATTAGCATTGATGTATTTGAAGCTGGTTGTGCTGCTTGGCTCCTATGTAGTGTGTGGATTTGATTAGACAGTGAAAATGTGGATTATTCAGTGTGTGAAAGTGAGGGCTGATATTGTGTGTGATGCTGTAGGCAAAGTGTACCATTGTCTAAAATGCCTTTATGTTGTCACCATTTGTAGTTCAGCTAGTGTCACCATTGTGTTTGTAAACTCCTGTTTTCAGGGGGTTTGACCCTCAGCTATAAATGTATTTAAAAAGGTTCAAAGTTAGGAGTGGAAAAGTAGTGACACTTAACATTTTCACATCATTTTTGCCATTGTAAACTGAAAATGAACTTCAGTTAAAAAAGGAAGAATTACAGCTGGTAAAATTAATTTGCAGATTTGAAAGGAACCATAATAAGCCATCCATCAGTGCCTATGGACAGCCAACAAAGGGGCACAACTGTGGCATTCTGTTCAAAAGAATGTTGTTTAAGCAGTAATGATTGAGCACAAGGCATTTCCTGGGGATTAATGAAAGACAGGAAGGAATTGATGGTTTGAGGCAGTGAAGGGACCTCAGCTGGTCATTAATCCCCAGGAAATGCCCTGCATGGAGGTCTTTATTGCTCTTATAAGTTGAAAATGGAAAGGGAAAAATAAATGCATGGATCCTTCTTTATGGGTGATAACATTTCAGTTGTTATTTATTTTGCTAATTTGTTCAACATCTGTCAACATAGGAGCTGACCGTTATTCCTAAAACAGAAAGGAAGAAGGAAATGATACAAAGTTATTCACAATGGCAGATGTAAAAACTACTGTCCTTTTTACAGCCTGGAAGACAGGCAGGCATGTGCACAAATAGCAAAATTATGAGGAATGAAGCGTAAATAGTAACAGCAAATCAAGCTAAATCGATATGTGTTGGCGTTAGGGCCCACTGGTCAGCAAACTCTGCAGCCCATCCTAGAAATGTCCGTTCCATGAACTATGACAGGGAATGTTGCAGCTGATATTGATTACTGCTGTGAGAGGACTTTTTTCTCACTGGGTGTGTCTAGACTACAGGGTTTTGTCGACAAAAGCGGCCTTTTTTTGACAAAACTATACCTGCATCTACACTACTGCCACGTTATGTCGACAGAACGGAGCAGTTTCGTCGACGGCTGTAAACCTCCTTTTACAAGGAATAACACCTTTGTCGACATAGTTATGTCGACAAAAGGTAAGTGTGGATGCAGGGAGCCAGTTCTGTCAACAAAAAAGGCCTCCAGGAAGAAGCCCTGGTGGACAGTCTAGCCTTTACAAGTTACAGCATGTCTTTGGTTCCTGGCTGCAGCCTCTTAAAGGCACAGGCACCCAGACAAGCCTTGCTGTCCAGCAGTTAGCCAGAGCAGCCGAGCCAGCCATGGCCCAGCCTCAAGGCCCTCCTGGCCCTTCTCGGGACAGAGACGAGGACCCACCCAGGGGCACCAAAAGGCGGGCACCAGCCTGGTCTGGCCCTGAAATAAAAAACCTGCTGGAGCTCTGGTCCCAGGAAGAAGCCCTGCAGGCCCTGCAAACACGCTGCAGGAATGCGGACATTTATGAGTGCCTGGCCCAGGGACTGGCCACCAAAGGGCATCACCCCCTCACCATCGCGCAAGTCAGGGCCAAGGTTAAGGAGCTGTGGCAGCGATATGCCAGGGCCCGGGACCAGAGCTCCCGCTCCGGGGCAGCCCCCGAGACCTGCCCTTACTATGAGGAGTTGGAGCAGATCCTGGACGGTGGGGAAGCCCAGACTCCACTGCGTGTGGTGGAGTCCGGGTTACCCCACCACATCGTGGACCGACCCCTCCTGAGGGAGGAAGACCAGGCAGGAGAGTCAGGAGAGCTGCACCAGGAGGAGGAAGAGGAGGCAGCGGAGACCCAGACCCCAGAGGCCTCCCAGGCGTCCATGGACATCGGGGAGGGAACATCAGGTGAGTGCTTTGATGGGTCACCACACACGGGTGGGTTGGCAGTGCGGGGGGCCAGCTAGCCCCTTTGCCACTGTGGGGTCCCTGGGAGGCTTTCTGGCCACTGCCCAACTCACACGCAGGATCACGTGGAACACCCCTGAGTCTCCTGTCCAAAGGACAGCCCCTGCCAGCCACGGCATGCCCTCGGGGACAGCAGGGGTGCACACAGACAGTGATTGTCTCCTCTTTTCCTCCACAGCTGGACCCTCTACCCAACAGGGTAGCACCACACCCGCCCTACCACCATCCCAGACCCGTGGCACCCGCAGGAGGGTCTACACGGACCTGCTAAGGGAACACGTTGAGGCCCTGCAGGACCTCAACAGGACCCTCCAGCAAAGGACACAGGCAGAGGCCGAGTGGCGCACCAGGATGCTGGACAAGCTGGTCCAGCAGCGCATGAAGATCTGTGCCACAATGAGGGAGCTCTTCGCCTTGCCTGCCCCTGTCACGGGCACTGCTCCTCCTGCACGCCAGGCCCCTGCTCCCTCTGCTCCTCCAGTTTCCCCAGCCCCTCCAGCGCCCTCTTCTCCCCCTTCCCCCCCAACCCCCTCTTCCCTCCCTGCTCCTCCAGCTCCCCCTCCCCCCCAGCCCCTCCTGCTCCCGAGCTCTCAGGCCCAACAGCTGCCCTCCCCTGCTGCCCAAGCCAGGACTAGGTCTCGCTCCACCTGATCCCAAGGCCATGGCGATGCCTGGATGGAGGATGGTGGCAGGACCCTGTAAAGTGTCCCCAGTGGTCGACGAGCGTCTGCAGCACCATGGAATAGTAGCCCTTCCTGTTTATAAACTGGGCTGCTCGATGGGGCGGTGCGCGGATTGCGATGTGTGTCCCATCAAGGGCTCCTCCACAGTTTGGGAATCCAATGGCAGCAAACCCGGCGATGATGTTGTCCAGGTCCCCGAGACAGACGACCCTCTTCAGCAGCTCTGCATTGATGGCCCTCACCACCTGCAGCACGAGACAAATAGACAGACAGAAACCAGGGAGTTAGACAGGTTACCTAAGCGCTTGGGGGGGGACCCTTCCCCCTTCCCTCCCCACCCCTCCCCTCATCAGTGTTGGGGTGGCCAAGGAGTGGCCTTTAAGTGCCACTCCATCCCCCATTCTCTCTTGCCCTTGCCTGGCAGTCCCCCTTTCTCAACCCCCCCACTCTGCAGGGCCTGTCCCCCAAGAGTGACTTACCTCCATCAAGACGGCCCTGACAGTGGACTTCCCCATGCCAAACTGATGCCCCACGGAGCGGTAGCTGTCGGGGGTAGCCAGTTTCCACAAGGCGATTGCGACTCGCTTCTGCAGGGGGATGGCGGACCGCAGGTGGGTGTCCTGGTGTTCCAGAGCAGGGGCGAGCCAGGCACACAGCTCCAGGAACGTGGCCTTCTGCATCCGGAAGTTGCGGAGCCAGTGTTCTTCGTCCCAGAGCTGCATGACGAGCCGGTCCCACCAGTCGGAACTCGTCTCCAAATCTGCCTGTCCCCAAAAAAGTTTGGGGGCAAGGACAGAGCTCCTGCATCCCGGAGGCGGGTCTCCTCAGTGCAGTCCGGGTCCATATGGGGTAAGAGATTCATGACAGAGTCATGCAGATGCAGCAGAAGCTGCAGTATGGCAGTGTGGGGCCATCACCTGCCCAGGGGCAGCTCAGGCTCCATGGCCAAATAAAAGGTGAAAAGCAGAACCACCCTCCCCCCCCAGAAAATAAACTGCTGTGGTGTCCGAGGAAGCAGGGTAACCAAAGCAAAAACTGCAGAAGCTCTGCTTTCCCTCCAGGAGGTAGGCAAGCCAGAAGCAGGAGCAGAGCAACGGCTGTCCAGGGGGATCCCTTTAAGCACGCGTCTCTGCAAAGAGCATGCAGCGGTGCCTGGGCTTTAAGGCTGCCCCTCTGACCTTCCAGAAGCACTTCCGAGTGCCTTCTTTTGTTGACAGAGCGTCCAGACTGTCCGTCAACAAAGCGGATCGATTTTTCGATCTGCGTAATGCAGTCTAGATGCTCTTTGTCGACAGAAGCTTTGTCGACAGATTCTGTCAACAAAAGCCTGTACTCTAGACGTAGCCACTGTGTGGAACTGCCATGCTATTTTGTTGGTAAAATAGTTTATATCCTGTCTGCCCTCTTGGTGCCAAAGCAGTGCTCTGACAGAAGAAATAATTAGTCTGGTTTTGTACCAAAGAGGTCACCTTCCTCTGCAAACTAAAGCAGCAATTAGCAGAGGCAACTGCATGAATAGCAGCCTGGTTCATAGTTTCGAGGAGAGGAACTGGCAGCAGGGTGCTTTCCATGAGGAGTTACAGACTTTGGAACAGATGCTCCTCTTTGGTCTTCTACAGGCCACATGTGTTAACCTTCATGTATTTGGGGCAAGCGGAACTGCATGGGATGGTTAGCTGGCGGTTGATATAGGCAAGTATTTCTGTATTTGTTTCTTTGAGGCAGTTCATTATATACAAAGTTTCTTGTGAGTTGCACGTTTGAAATTGTATCTTAATTTTTGTAGTTGCTAAAAATCAGCCCTTTTAAAAAACGGAAATAATCAAATGGATATGTATGTACGAGTATTATAGTCCAGGCTTTTTAGAAAAGTAGGGCCAGCCTCTGATCTTGTTTACACCTACATAAATGTTGAATGACTCCATTTAGAACAGAGCTCCTGACCTTCAATGTCTCATACATTAATCAGTGAGCTTGCTTAACTCCTTTCTAAATGTTCTATTTACCTTATAATTAGGCAGCAATTAGAGATAGGAAAGGCATTTCTTGGCAGTTAATATGACTGGTAGAGAGAGTCCAAGTAGTCATTAGCTTCCAGGAAGTGCCTGAGCCAATACTGTTATAAAACATGAACATGTAAAAATGTAAATAAAAACTTTCATGTGCTGAAAAGTTACTTGTTGAATGTACATTGCTCTGGAAGCCATGTTCTATCTATAATATTCATCATTTCCTAGCAATGAAAGACTTAGTCCAAGATCTTTGAAAGGGACGGCCAACATGAAAGTCCATTAAAGTCAATGAGAGTTTTCAATTTTGAACCCAGTTGTTCATTTTGGCCTTCAGAATATCCCCTGGCAATGAGATCCACAAGTTGACTGTGTGTTGTGTGAAGTACTTCCTTACGTTTGTTGTAAACTTGGCTACCGATTGATTTCATTGGGTGAGCTCTGTTTTTTGTAAAAACAAATAGGAGTCCATCCGATGAAGTGGCTTTTACCCACGAAAGCTTATGCTCAAATAATCTGTTACTCTTTAAGATGCCACTAGACTTCTAATTGTTTTTTTTTTTTCAGATATAGACTAACACGGCTGTCTCTCTGAGATCTGGTTTTTGTGTTGTGAAGGGGAAAATAACACTTCTCTATTTACTTTTTCAACATCACTGATGATTTTATAAATTCTGTCATCCCACTTTCAATTGTCTCTTTACTAAGCTGAACAGTCCCAGTCTTTTCAATTTCTCCACGTATGATTCCATACTATTAACCATACCACATATGGTTCAAAGCTGTCCCACACCCCTAATCTTTTAGGTACTTCTCTTTCTCTTGATTTTCTAATATTGTTTTTGAGATGGTTGACTAGAGCTGCATAGAGTATTCAAGATGTGGACATTTATAGAGAGGAATTATGATTTTTGTCTTACTATCTATCCCTTTTGTAATGACTCGTAACATTGGTAGTTTTGTTGACTGTTGCTTCACATTGAGCAGATGTTTTCAGATAACTATCCACAATGAGTCCAGAGTCTCTCTCTTTTGAGCAGTAACAGCTAATTTAGACTCCATCATTTTGTATCTATATTGGGATTATGTTTTCCAATGCGCAATACTTTGTACTAATCAGCATAGATCTTTATCTGCATTTTGTTGCCCAATCATCCAGTTTAGTGAGACCCCTTAGTAACTCCTGATTCAGCTTTGGACTTAATTATCTTGAGTAATTTTGGATCATCTGCACATTTTGCCACCTCTCTGTTCAGCCCCTTTCCAGATCATTCATGAATACATTGAACATTACTGGTCCCAGTACAGACCCCTAAGGGACACCAGTAGGGAACATCACTTCTCTCCATTCTGAAAACTGCCCATTTATTCCCCACCCTTTGTTTCTTATCTGTTAACCAGCTACTGATCTATCAGAGGAATTTCCCTCTTATCTTGTGACTGTGAAGTTTCCTTAAGAGCCTTTAGTGAGGACTTTGTCAAAGACTTTCTGAAAGTCTAAGTACACTATATCTAGTGGTTCACTCTTGTCAATTTAAATTTCTTAGTATGTCCCAAGACAAGGATCCAAGTAAGCACAATAATACGTCTATATTTTCAGAGTAATGTGCTCTGATTTGGCATGGTACTAATCATGTTACTAATTTAAACATGAGAAACACTTACTGTAATACTTTGGTAACTCAGGGCCTATTAGAACTGCGTGTTTGAAAATTGGCTAAGCCATAAAACACATCCACAGTCAACGTGTTCCAAGTACAAAGCTGGTGGTCATGTAATTGAACACAGCTTCCAGTTGGAAATCCAAGGTCATGTGTGTGCTAGTGCCCATCCCATTCAGGCCATATTCATTATTAGCATAATAGATGTCTATGAAATGTCCTTAAAATTGAATCTGAAATCTTGGTTTAAGGAGGAACACACTCTCTGGCATGCCAACACCTTCGTCTCAGGTGAATATTTTTGTATGGCAGAAGCTAATTACAATGCTGTGTCATGTAAATTATGCAAATGTAGCACAGCCTCCAGGGCATCTGGTAATCATAATGAAAGTGGAGGACAGACCATTCCATGGGCAACAAAAGAGTCAAAGATCACATAAATGGGGGGGGGGGGCAGTCAGTGAGGAAATCAAATTATTTATTTATGTTCTATTCTTAATTTACACAGTAAAGGAAAAAGGAAATAAAACTTTTAGGTTTAATTGACCTTGCAAAAGCTTGCACTTCCATTCTGCCCTGTGATGCCATGTGGTACAGAGAAATTCCATGGTATCCCACGAATAAAATCCTGTTCCTCTAAACCATATTGATTTTCAAGTATGCATAGAAAGCAATATAAAAAATGAAAATAAAACGTAATCCATCTGAATGTTTCTTGATTCCTCAGGATCTGTTTTCCTTTTGATCCCTTGGAAATTTATATATGTAACTCCAATTAAAACATGTGGAAGATCTGCCGGCACATTCATCCTCCATCCATGCAGCAGTGGAAGACTAGATTCCCCCTTATTTAAGAGAAATGACAGAGACTGTATCCAGCTTACCAGTTGTTGGTTAATGCTAATGAGTGCTCTGTGTGAAAATCCCCTTGTGTACTCAAATTGGTCAAAAGAGCTGTATGAAGCTGGAGTTGGATAAGGCATTATGAGTTATTCATGTCTCAGGGGAAAAGATTTTTGAAGTTTGACTTCTGCAGCAACTGATGAATAATTTTTTGTGCTTTATTTTTCTGTAGGAAATGCAACTATTAAATGTATGCATAAAAAGTGAATGTGTGTAAAGCACTTAAATGCAAGAACGTCATCTTTAAAATGAATACTATGTTTGCTAACTAAAAAGGTTGTAAATCAATTAACCATTTAGATAACTAATCTTTCTCCCTCTTTTTAGGTTACTCTTCAAATGAATGGATTGTGTACTATGTTACAATAAGTCCAGGTATGGTGTTGGTGGCATTAGGGCATGAAATGCAATAGATTCTCTGAATTAAATATCTTATAATGATCTTCTAACCACCCAGTTGTATTTAAAGTACACTGCTGGGGGTTTTTTTGTTTTGTTTCTTTTTTCCTCCCAGAATTCAGGAACTTAGCTTCATTTTCTGTTTCTAACGAAGCAGTGCAAAATGTTCCTCATGTTAAAATATTATTCTCTAGCTTCAGGCCTCTTCTTGCCATCTAGATATTATTAATTCTGGTCCTCTGGTGTATTATTAATTCTGGTCCTCTGGTATGTCTTAAACTGGTTCTGTGGGAAATGAAAAGCTTGGTCTAGATCCTAATCAGGTCTGTGATCTCTGCACCAGTACATTCAGTACATAATTCTGCATAGTGGTTAGGCTGCTTCTGGCAAGGGTTAGGAGAACAAAACTGGTAAAAGAAAACTGAGAGATTAAAAAAAAAGGAAGACCAGATATTGGTGATGCAACACTGACATTTGAGAGGTTATATATCATATCAAAGCTTTAGAAGTAGCTGGGAGTTGTATTTTTCCACTTACGCTACTTTTGAGGTTTCAATGCTCTGGAGTTCCTGCAAATGTCACTGGTATAAATTGGAACTGTGTTAAAAGGCCACAGACAGAATGAAAAGAGAGGAAAATTTGCACTTTTGTGTTTTGTAATCTTTCCAATTGTTGCTTTTGTTGTTTGGGGATAAGTGTACTATGCTGTCTGGTGAAGTTAAATGTAAATATGGGAATATTTATTATCTAATGTACACTCTTAAGGTCATTATTTTATTTTTATTTATTTTAGGTGTGCTGTTGAGAGGTAGATACTTAGAAAAGCATTTTTTTTAAAATGCCATTTACTGTATATGATTTAGGGTAGCAGTGCATGCAGTTGTGTAGAAATACAGTTTTCCTGTTGGGCGTGCAAAAGCACATTTGCTAATTCATGTAAAAATTCTCCTACAGAAAGCCAGGTAAACTTGCCAAGTCATTGTTAAAAGAGCTACTTCGAGGGGTTAAGTGAGACCTAAAGTTCCTTTGTACAGGGCTCAACTTCCTAAAGTTCCTTTGTACAGGGCTCAACTTCCGTGCTTTTTGTACAAAGTTTCTTGATCTTCAGATGTCTTGTTACCCTTCCTCACCTTGGAAAGTATAGTAGTGTTATGTTGTTTCTTGACTCTTCTCTTTGATCTAATTGGAGATAAGCTTTCACTACATGCTGCTTGTTTCTCTTCATATCACCAGAAATCACCCACCACTCAGTGTCCACATTGCTAAGACTTGGGCTTTTGTCTTGGTCATCTCTTATCCTTGAATTAATGTGAGAGCCTCCATCTTACAGGTATCTTAATTCTCTACTCCTGCAAGTCAATTCAGAACTTATCTGATAAAGTCCTCTTTCTTCCACGTCATCCCAATTCTTGAATCTCTTAACTGGCTTCCCATAGGGCTGCCTTCAGGATCCCACATAATAATGTCTCCACTCATTTTTCTGCATTTATTTTTCTTTGCCCCTTCTTTCCATACCTCATTTATTGCTTTTCCTTTATTGCCTGCTCTGGTATTTTTATTCCTGCTTTCACTCCTGCTTTTCCTTTCTTTGGAATAGTCTCCCACAAAGAACCTGTATTTTCAAAACCTACTTCTTGAACAATCTTTTGTTCTTTCTTCTGCTTACCAATAATTCATAGAACTTTCTTTACCTATCTTGGCCTGTATTGACTTGAGTATGTTTAGCTTGCCTAACCTGAAGTGTTGGCTTTTGTGGGCAAGAAATATAATTTGCTTGTTGGGCCAGGTTGTGACCCTGTGTCTACTTACTTTGATAAGCATTGCTTGAATAATCAATGGGATAACCCATATAAGTTGCTCATTGATGTGAAAGGTGGGGCTTTGTGTTTCCAAAGTACTGGAAGTAAACTCACAGTGCGATGAAAATGAGTTAATAATAAAAATTCTCTCTTGTACAGAAAGGTATCACATTTCTCAAACTTCTAAATCCCAAACGTGGGACAAAGACCCAAAATGAGGGTATAAAAATATTCATGCTGGAAACTGAAAATGCTGTGGGATTGCTGTGTTGGGGTAAATGACTCTTTCCATAACCTGACCCTAACTGTTCTGTATTTCTTATGTAAATGATACAATAATGGAGAAGCATATACAGATTTGTTTGAATTATGTATTCCTGTGTCTGCAAAAAATGAAGACCCTGAAAATGGGAAACGTTTGAGAGGTATGACCTGAATTGTGGCAGTGCTGAAAAGCCCTAATCTGAATTGGTTGCTCCATTGTGCAAGTTGCTCTACAAGCACAGAAGAAGATACGGTTCCAGTTCTGAAGAATGTAGAACTAAGACAAGAACAAATGAGTGCAGTAAACAATAGGACAGAAATGGGAAGGTAGAAACAATAAACCCATTTGTGGAGCTCTGCTTGTGCCACTGTTCAGACATGGCATCATTAGTGTTACTGTAGGTCTTGTAATTGTGTATATTACTTTTTTTGAAATATGAAAGAGGGAAGATTAAATAAAACAAAATCTAGGATATAATATTGCAGTTTCAGTGTAATGTTAATATATTTAGCTGCAGGTGTTTCCAGAGAAATACCTGAGGGGAAAATACAGGAAGTGTGGGGTTTTAATCCTTTATTTCCTCCTGGTTGCTCTCAGATCAATATTACTGAATCAGCAATTACTTTAAAAAAATTCTCTTGCCTTAAAGCCATCTTGCATAATGAAGAGAATCCTGGGCAAACATGCAAACTTCAGTTCAAGTATTCAGTGCCAATGCATAATGTTCTGGCATTTAGTACTGAGGTTCTTACGTATGAAGTGCATTGTGACCAAAGCCCACACATTTCTCTGTTCATGACAAGCCCGGCTGTATGCTGACACACACTAATATGGTGAACTAAACTGGCCTGAAAGGCATCATCTCTTTTGGACTTGTTCAGTTTCATTGGCTCTGAGTGATACTACAGGCCTTACTATCCTTGCTGGACAGTGCTGTGCTTGAACTTGATCCAGGAGTTGCTACACAGAGTCAGCTCCCCTTTTCAATCCAAACCTATACCTTCAAGTTATGATTTTAATAACTAGCCATGACATCTGCAGAACAGTTTAGAAGCCAGGATGGATCTTGAAAGCATTAAATAAGACTCTTAAAAAATAAGTAGATAATCCATCCAAAATTAAAAACTCTTACTATAAATGAAGTGTTAGAGTGTAAAGTAGGCTTGGTTTGCTCCTTTGAAATCAATGGAACTATTCTGTTTTGTACCATCTGAAGATCTGGGCCAGAGAATATAGCATATGTGAACATGTTATAGAATTAATAGTAAAAAGACTACACTGGAAAAGATCTGTAGAAGGAAGGCAAAAAACCCCTTAAACCTATTACAAGAGATATTTTGTTGAGGGATTTCATGTAGAACTGGGGAGAGAGCCTGAAGACAGGTCAGTCTCTGACAGAACTCTGAAAGGATGTCACAAATGGAGAAATTCTGAATTCTAATAAAGAATAATCTCATATGCAGTTAAAACACTTAAAAATTGCCTACCTGCTTCTGCCAACAGATTGATAAAATAGCTTAGTATTATTTTTAGAAATTGAAGTTTATCTTTTTTGATACATGGGAACAATTTGCACACAAGCACTTCTGACTGGGTTTTTCATACATTTTAAAGAAAACAGATTCAAAGATTTTTCTACTGCTGTTTCTTTTATTCTTTATTTTTAATTGGTTCCATTCAGTCTTGCTCAATATATTTAGAAACTGTTTAGTGAAACAGTTTACACACAATTGTTGTGCAGTTTTCCACTCCCACAAGCTACTGAATCTGCACAGAAAAGAATTTTCTGGCATTCAGAAAGCTGCACAGTTCCCTCTGGAATTCAGACTCCTAGTCTAGCTTCCTAGGTTTTTGTTCTGCATTATCATCCTGGTGCAAACGGGTACTATGGATTAGGATAATATACACCTACTCCTTTATACTGTGTGCTGCTTTACAGCATTATTTCCCAATTGTCCTGGCAACCTGGCTTCTGGAAGTATTGTCAGAAATTCTGGGTACTTGTTGCCAGAATGAGAGGCGTCATTCATTGTACACAGGTGTATTTTTATATTTTTGATTAAACCTGCTGTCTCTTATATGCACCTGCTTACCTGTTTATTAGCTTTTGATATCTTTAACATCTACATGAGGGACCAAGTCGTTAAATGTATAGGGCAAAAGAATTCAGATTTGAAGCAGAAAAGTTAATAGAGGGAAGGGATCTTAGTGGTATGAAAGTTCCTCTAGTTTATGTGAAGTTCCTTATGATTTTTTTAAATGCTGAATAATTCAGTATTTTTTATGTGAATAATTTAAGGGAATACAAAATGGGATATCAGTAGGGCTGGTGGGGGAAGACAGGGTGGCAGTTCAAGTTTGATCTAAAAGGATTGCCTTTGTAATGAAGTAGAGTTGAAAAGCTTTGATCTATTTATAATGAGTATTCTAAGGGTTTACTAATTATTTGAAACCTGGAAAGAGAGATTCATCATCCATTTTTCTACTAGAGTTGAACCAAAAATAAAACTCACTGGAAGGTAAAAGGCAGAAAGTCATAAAGTTCAGGCATGTCATTTAAAGTTAAAACACGGCCACCTACAGGATGAGATTTCAACCAGAAATACAGTCTTTGCTTTATAGAGGAAAAAATGGATTTTTATTTTATTTTAGTGTATGCCAGTTCTCTCAGATACTTTTAACCCCCTACTGGAGGTTTGACATCACCTCCACAGTGTATACCCATTTCAAAAATTATAGCAGCCAGAAAGCTAAAATGATGAAAAGAACTTGGCTGAGTTCCCACCCTATCCTCTTTCATGAAGATAATCACAGTGTAGATACGGATATTTCTGTCACTGCTTCCAGAGCAAAATTTATAAATAGATAAATAGATTGATAACTAAAAAATACTAGGTTAATGAGGATTTGAGGTTAAAATCCAGTTGTCAAGGAGAACTATATGCAGAAATCTTTGTTCATCCCTATTTAGAAATGCAGCAACAGAAATCAATCTTAATTTATCACTGGCTGGAACACTTTGTCTGGCTTGGGATCATTATTGGGGAATTTACTCAACGGCTCTTGATGTGCCATATTCATCTGAATAGTTGAAGTCAATGCATTTACTTGAAGAATGAATTTGGATCCTACTGAGGATTCTCATTGGCTGTGTTCAATCAATATTAGACTCCCATACTGTGCCTGGATTAGAGGGCGTATATGGTGAAGCAACTTTCAAGACATCTTAGCCTAGAGGCCAGACATAGAACAGACTGTCCAAATTTCAATGTTGTTATCTTAACTAGGACCAACAACACTTGTACACCCACATATTTACAATAGAATATCCAAATGATTGTTCCACAGTGTGTCCCAAGAATATGTGAAACTGGATCATATTTAGACAAAACTCATGTAACATTTTCTGGGTTCTGTCAAGTCACATTGACTATCATGGGGGAGTTACAGGTCCAAGACAACATATTTAGGGGTTCCTAATGTCATACCTGTTTTCTGGTTGCGATGTGGTTTTAATTAGAGGTGGGTCTGAACCAGTTCTCTTGGTTTAAATACCCTCACATTACTAAGGGTGTTAGAAATCATGACTTTGATCAGAACTTGGCAGCTGGATAATATTTATGTACTGGCTTGAAACAAAGCTCATGATTGGGAAAAAATTCCCATTCATGGGCTTGTTTGAATCATGCTTAATTTGGGGGTGATTTTTTCCCTATTCAGTTTCCTTTCCTACTTTCCAAAGGACAGGAAGATAGTTTAGTGGTGAGGACTCAAGAGATCTGAGTTCAGTCCCTGTTCTGCCATGTTCTCTCTGTGTAACCTTGGGCAAGTCACTTAGTTTCATTGTGCTTCAGTACCCCATCTTTGGAAAATGGATAATACCTTACCTTACCTCAGAGGGGAGTTGTGAGGATACATTCATTAAAGGGTTGTGAGGTACTCAGATAGTATGGGAATGAGAGCCAAGTTTAGCCTGCTGTTACTTCATTGAAGCCAAAGACCCTAGGGCTACGTCTACACTGCAGGCTTCTTGCACAAGAACTATTTTGCGCAAGAGTTCTTGTGCAAAAGGTCTTCCACAAGAGCGCATCCACACTGCCATGTGCATGAAGGTAAGTGCTTAGCTCTGCCCTGAGTACATAAATGGAAGTGGACTAGGCTGTTATCAAAGTAGTCCTGGGAAAGTTTGCGCAGAACCTTCTTTGGTTTTGTTTCAATTAAGCATTTTGAGGAGGAGAATTCCTGGGAGAGAAGCCCATTTTAGCCATAGGGCTTTCTTGCGCAAGAAATTCATGTTGCCTGTCTACACTGCCTTCTTGTGGAAGACCTCTTGCGCAAGAGGGCTTATTCTTCGTGGGGAGAGGAATAACTCTTCCAGAAGCAGCCCTGTTTTCCAACGCTGTACTGTAAATTTACTTGCGCAAGAACATTCTGGCAACGCTTGGCTTCCTCTCGCTGTGTGTCTGGCACAGTAATAGAGGGCGGTGTTCTTGCGCAAAAAGCTTGCAGTGTAGATGTAGTCTAGATGCTTCAAAAACCTTGTGCTGGGATGGAACTAGAGCACAAGATCAAGTTGTTGTTGGTGTCACATTGATCTTTCCCATTGTAAAGGAATATCTTACCTCTGATACTACTTAGTGCTTATTTGTTTCGTGTTGCTAAGTGAACACTAACAGGTATCTTGCAGGTTTTAGATAACACATTTACACTTTTTTCAGAATCTGACTGACACACTTACAGGTACAATGTGTGGATAAGGCATAGTTTCCTCCTTTGTCCCAACTATATATTTTATTTAAGATATAAAAAAAGCAGGTGATGAATAACACATGGGACAAGATTTGCATTTGCAATATATCATTTCCCAAAAAAGGCCACCGCAGAGAAGCAATGACAGAAACCATGTGTGCTTGGCAGAATCCCCTTCCCACATGTTGGTATATCATCTGTTCAGGTACAGAGCTTTGCTAGTAATATTTGTGACTTGAAAACTTATATTGAGCCTGACAATTCCCATATGAATATCATGTACGACTGCCAGTAATTTGGCTTAGGAAATCTTGGTTGGGGTTGATGCATACTGGTGTGGGAAGTTCAGGCAAGTGTCCTCCATACTAGAACTGTTGCATGCACACTATGAAGACACATGTCTCTAAGAAGTCAGTCTCACACCTTGCATGAACACTAAATCTACATCAGTTTTTATGTAGAGAATACTGCAAGTAAACTGGGAGGCATCTTTGTTTGCTTTTTGGTAGGAAAGGGAACACATGTTCTATTTAGGTGTTATGTTTAGATGAAGAGGAAGGATGCTTTCTGATTTAAAAAAAAATACATCATAAAAAAAGACTTTCTTTTTTCAAGTGGGTCACTTCCTTGGTTGGTATAAATGGGTGCATTTCTCATTGTTTTTAGTTGTGTTGCATCCATTTATACCACTTGATGACCATGCTTGCATGTTTTTCCCACTTTGTTAGAAAAGTGTGCCGGTCTTGAAGGAATGCTAATTGGATTGACAGGTCTGTAACATATATGTATTTCCTTTTTCTTCCCCTCATCAGCATTTAGGGTATGTCTACACTACAGAGTTTTGTTGGAAAAATGGCCATTTTTCCGACAAAATTTGAGGAACGTCCACAATGCACTTGCATTTTTCCGCAAGAAAATTGAAAGAACAGAGGGGTTTTTCTGGCATTGGTAATCCTCATTCTATGAGGAAGAAGCCTTTTTGCGAAAGAGCTCTTTCACAAATAGGCTTGTGTGGACAGGAAAGAGGGAGTTCTTTCGGAAGAAGAGGAAAGAGGAAAAAGCACAGGTGCCCTGGTGACCATTCCATCGATAGCAATCACAGCTTACATGTGAGAGAGTGTCCATTCAGTCTGGATGCTCTCTTTCGAAAAAGCTGATCACTTTTTTGATGCACTTTTGAAGTCTGGATGCTCACTTTTGGAAGAAGTTTTTTTCAGATCTATTCTGACAAAAGCTTCTTCCGAAAGAAGCCTGTAGTCTAGACATAGCCTTAAAGATTTAAGGTGAATGCTCTTTTCATTTTTCATATTATTTTCACTAGCAGAACAGAAAGACATGCCAAATCAACCTGCTACTAATAATAAAAATCATTTTTAAAATGCCATTGATTAGCAGTTCTAGCTTTTAATTATGCAGAGTGCTCCTCAGATATTTTTATTTGATAATTTTCTGCTGATATTAAAAGACTGACACTTTTTGACCTTACAGAAATCTGGCTATGGTAGGATTCTTCTTGATTTTTTTTTTTTACTACTACTACACTGGATCAAAATTAAAGAAATTAAAATATTGCATACCCCACATTAAGCTAAAGATTTATACCTGAATCTTATCAACAGGTTTAAACTATCCCAGCTGTATGTTTAGACCTGCATATGGTTCAACAAGCTTAGGCCCTGGAGGCAGGGGGAAGGCTTTGCAGAATTATTTCTCTTAAGTGTTGACCAAGGAATTGATGATGCTATATCCCTCTTGCTCAAAAGCAATCCATAATATTTGTGAAGATAATTGTCAGCCTTCCATAACAAGATCAGCCTCATTACAGATTCTGCAGGTCCAGAGAACCTTGTTTATTCCACTTAGGCTGAAATTAACAGCTACACACACTGTGATACTTGAGTAAACTCTCATTCAGGGAAAAAAGACATTTTTATGATGGAACAATCATGTTTAACCCTGGGTCTGTATCTATTACAGTGTTGCTTTACTAGATAACTCAGCAAATAACGTGTAGTAATCAATTAGTTAATTAACATACTGCTGTAACCAGACACATTTTACCAAATTCAGTGAGTTGGCTGTTGTGTGCTAATTACTTACCAATTGATCATATATAAATGTTGGGACCCAGATGGCTCCTGGAATTGGTAAAGGGATACAAAGCCCATTACCAGTTCAAATATGTCTGAGATAAATATTGCCCCACAATTAGTATAGGTGAATTCAGTTTCTAGTGGAAAGGCCTCCACATCAGATATAACGCATTTTGAGTTGGCACTAACCGGTAATTTGGTCGGCAGTCTCACATAAGATATTGAAGACTGAATGGGCCATGAAGACTGAACTCCCCTCTTGACTGTAGAGGTGGTTCCTTTAAAACCAGATTGAGATATTAGCAGACTAATGCATTGGTGTAGGCCTGTGAGGCTGTGAGATTGTTTTCTACAGTATTCAGTCCAGCAGTCATAGATAAAGCCAGAAAAGGCCCAATCCTGGAGATATGACGTAGGCCAAAAGCTACTACTGACTGAAGTTAGATAAGGAACATAGAAGCTTTGTCTGTCTCAGTGGGCTATCACTGCAGATCAATAGGAATTGAAGTCAGTGGAGGATTTTGCCTGTGTCAGGACTGTAGGCTTTAAACAAATTCTCGATGTAACTCCATTGACTCAAGTCACAGTGGTCTATATAATTCAGCAGTATTTAAATAAAACAATCTCAAAATTAGAACTCAAAGGAAGTGGCTACTATTTTATCATTAGTGTAGTGGGTTTTACTTTCTTTCTTCACTTTTACTCCTATAGATATTAGTTTCCTATTTGAAACTCAAAACATGGCATATATATCAGGTACAAATTGTAAACATTACATGACAAACCAAAATGCCAATAAAACCTTCACTACAGTCTATAGTGCATATAAATGAACATTTTCCTAATTACCAAAAGACAAATTTACTGAAAAAACAAGTGCTGTAGTAAGTGAGAAATGAAATAATAAACAAGAAATCCTGGGAAATAGTTCTTTTTGGAATTATTGTTGTCTTGTCCTGTTTTGCCTACAACTATAATCATATGGCTGGTGTGAATCCTCACAGCTCCTTTGAAGTAAACAGAGCTATGGTGATTAACAGTGGAATAAGAATCAGGCCCATTATATGTCAGTATTTGGGAGTCCAGGCATAAGTACAAGGGAGTGATTAAGGACAGACTTTCACCTGTTTTGAATTTTCTGGCTTTTATCCTTTCACATCAGAGCCATAGCCTTAGTCAGATGCAGTGTTTTGGGACAAAAACAATTTTATAAGATATATATTGAGTCTTTTTGTTGTTGGCCTCTTGTCTCAGCACAGTCCATCTTTATTCAAATTCAAAAGGTTTCCTCATTTTTACCATGTTGCTTGAATAGCATGTAAGTGATCCTCTAGTGAAATTCAAACAGGTTTATTTGATGAATACAAGAATACCTTTCACTGAATACGCATAATAACCTTTTTTTAATGTAGATATTTGAAATTTTAAAAAATATCAGCTTTTTCCAAATTATTAATATACTAACAGAATAAGAATAACATTTTAAAAACACAATTGAAAAAGAGCAAATAAGGAAAATGTACATACCAGCAATGACTCCATACACCTAAGCAAACAACTTTCAGAAAGCCATATATCTTCCACTCATTACCTTTCCCTATTATAGCCTCCCCTGAAGACTTCCATAATTACTCTTCTCCCCTTGCAAATAATTACGAGCACCTGCAAATTTAAAAATATTTGAGGCTGAGATGGCTAATCCTCTTGGGAATTCCTTGTTTTAGAGTCTGTCTCATTTGTTTAATGCAAGTTTCTTTTTCACTAACTTCTATAGTCTGGATACAAATGGACTGAAATACAACTGAGTGAAAATCTTGGTGATGTGAAAAATCTTGCATCTGTGGTTTGTGAACTGTCTGAATTGTCTATAGCTGGCTACTATGAAGATTGCCTCTTAAAATGCAGAAGGGAGCTCAACCACTTCTGATGCTAGTTTTTCACCGTTTCTCTGGACCTTATGGGAGTGAGCACCTGAGGACTAGATGAGCTGTGGAGTGGAGGAAGGGAGCAGTGGGGTGGGCCAGAGTCAGAACTGAGGGTGCTACACACTGTCCCACTGTTGACCCATGCAAATTCCACCAAAATGTAGCACAGCCTGGAGCAGTATTAGCTGTTATTCAAAACTCTATGGCTACGTCTATACTGCAGCCTTCTTCCACAAAAGCTTATGCAAATGAAGGGCAGAGTAGACTATCGCTGTGCTTCATTTGCATAATTAATTAGCAGCCGTTTTTGCGCAAGAGGCTTTTGCAGCAAAAGGAGCTGTGTAGACGGCTCCTTTTTGCGCAAAACCCCCCTCTTGCGCAAGAACCGTTCTTCCTCATTTTTTCAGGAATAACGGCTCTTGCGCAAGAGGGGGTTTTTGCACAAAAAGGAGCCGTCTACACAGCTCCTTTTTGCACAAAAGCCTCTTGTGCAAAAACGGCTGCTAATTATGCAAATGAAGTGCATTGATATTCTACTCTGCGCTTCATTTGCATAAGCTTTTGCAGAAGAAGGCTGCAGTATAGACATAGCCTATCTGTGTTAGCAGGCCTGCAGAGAGGGGAGAGCAGGAAAAGGGGGAAATTGCCCACAGACCCAGGTGATTTAAGAGGGTCCGGGGGCCCCCGGCCAGTGCCATTGGCAACATGGTAAAGCTAAGGCACTCTTCTTACCCACCCTTGCTTTATGAGTGCCTGGCAGCATTGTCCTTGCGGCTCCTGGAGGGTGGTCTCCACACTCTGCCCCCTCCCTCAGTGCTGATTCTGCAGCTCCCATTGGCTGGAAGCGGTGTGTGGAGATGCCCCTTCTTCTCTGGGTGAGAACCATTGTCATTGGTGTTTGCTGTTCGCTTTTGTAAGCTGCCCAAAGTAAGTGGCAACTCCCTTGCCCACTCCAGCACCCTACCCTAGAGCCCACACCTAGAGCCTACACCCTTGCCCACTCCAGCACCCCCGCCTAGAGCCCACACCCATATTTTCTTCCAGAGCCTGCCCCCATTTCCTGCACAGCAACCCTCTGGCCCAGCCCAAAGTCTGCACCCCCCCTACCACACCCAAACTCACTACCCTGAGCCTGACCCCTCAACACAAACTACCTTCCAGAGCCGCTCACACTCCAACTCCCTGCCCCAACCTGGTGAAAGTGAGTGAGGGTGGGAGACAGTAAGCAACAGAGGGAGAGGGGATGGAGTGAGGTAGGGCAGGGCCTTGAAGAAGGAGCAAGAACAGGGGTGTGACCTCAGGGAAGGGACAGGGAAAGGGTCTTTGATTTTGCACCATTAGACAGTTGACAGTCTAATAGTGGCTCAATGGGAATTGTACTGATAGGGGTCAGGATCACAGTTAGTAAGGTCATAGCACCCTGAATGAATGGTTTTGGTGTGCTGTGATAAAGTGTGAGCTGCCTGGATTCCTAGGATTTGGTAGGTGGGTCCCACAGCCTGAGCCTGGAGAGAGAGAGGGGAAAGAATATAGCCTCTTCAGCAGGAAAAATGTGGAGGTGAGAAAAATATCTTCCTAAAGTCAAATTCATGAGCAGGGGGAGGGAAACACAAGCAGAGAGCCTCCATGTTGTCTTATTGAAGGGGCTGTGTTGTTCCACCCTGCCTCACAAAACAAACTGTTGTGCTTTGGGAACTAAGGGTGTGTTGTGAAGTACTGGGATTTAAAAGAACGATGAGCACTGGAAACCACTGCACTGTTTTGTTTTATTCCATCTGCTCTGCACTTAAGGCATTGCTGCTAGTTTGGGCATTTGGCAGGTGGTGCATCCTAGAAGGAAACTTTCCATAGCAGAAATTTGGTATTCTGTCTGAGATCTCAGTGTTCTTGCAATCAATGTTCTTAGGCTTGAAAGTAATTTTGCTTCACAATACACTTCTATACATTTACTGCCAAGTGAAACCAAGCTAGCAAACAGAATAAATGTTATATCCAAAAAAGCATAACATTACTGGCCACCTTAGGTTTATTAGAAAGGACTTGCTCTTGGAAGAAGCTGTCCTCAGTAAGGAGTTTAATTGCAGTAAATTTAAACTCAGCTTTCATAGAGGTCAAGCTTCAGATACATTTTTGACTTCTATACAGTTAAAGAGATGTGTGGCTTCATCCTGGCTTTAGTGATGACTTCTGAAAGCAACAACTAATCTATGAAGGATACAGATCTAAATGGTAGCAAGAGCCCCCAGCAATACTTAAGGGGAGTGGCAGTTTTACAAAGCATCTGCTGTCTGCTGGAAAGAGACTTGCTGCCAGGAATATTAGGCATTGAGGGCTAAAAGTGTCTTCTGCCACTGTCTTCACATTAAGAGAAACCACTGGAGTCAATGGAGTTGCGTTCACTTACTTCAGGACTGAATTTGTCCCAGTCTGTATTTTTAGTTGATATTCAGAAGTCTGTCTGAAGCACTTTCTTGAGGGGAGTAATCCTTAACTTAGATTTGGACATGGATGTTTCTTTCTCTTTCTGAGCAATTTGTGATTTTATGTGTTACTACCATGGCTTTTCTGTTATGTCGCCAAGTATTTTATTCATAAACTTGAACAAAATCAATATTGAAAACCACTCCTGTGTAAAAATTCTCAGATATAGTTAGTGCCCACAACTGTTTGGAAGAGTGATGAAAAGAGGCATATGGTTGTGTATTGGCCCTGGTTCTCAATATTAGCATTGCTTCATTTGAGGCAGGAACACCGGGAGGCTTTGTGCTTTCCATATTGGGAGACAATCAAAAGCCTGCAAATATGTTAGAAGTTTGGAAACAGCTGTAATTTATAGCCTGTTTCTGATGACACTCTCATAACTGGGAAAGGAGAGAATATTAGTAGAGCTGTAAATTCTAGACACCCCTTCCTTTTTCATCCTTGATATATGCCCACTTGTGTCAAACAGATAGAACAAGGAAGGCAAAAAGCTTGAACTCCAGCTCCACTTCTACTAGAGCAGTGCTTCTTAAACTTTTTAAGACCGAGGAACACCAAACAATAATTTTTTTTATGAGGATTTTTTTTGTTGAGCAAAAAAAAAAAGGTCGCCTGCCCTTTAAGGGTGGCCATTTTGAACTCTGTTGTTCTCCGTGGCATAACTGCCGTGGCCTGCCGAGGCCTCCAGCTGCCTTGGAACACAGTTTAAGAAACGCTGTACTAGAGAGTGGGAGTGCACTGAACAGTGGGATATTACCAGTAGGCCATTTTTTCCCTTTAAGGGCCTCTTCATGTTTTCAGAACAAGGTAAATCATCTTTTGGGAGCTCAGGATTGGGCCAATTGGATTAATCTGGCCCTGGAAAAATCACTGTTTTGAAGCAAGAGGACAAAACCCCAGAAACTTCAATACGAGCAGTAATTGTGAGTGCCATAGAAAAATTAAAGTCATCTTACTAAAGCAGAGATAAGCTCTTTAAAACTGCAGTGGGTCTGGTTCAATATATTCATAATTGCATTGCTTAATGCTTTTCTAAAAGTCCTTCTCTGGAGGAAGAGGTTGGGGTGCTATTGTATGTCAGATCTGACTCACTGTTACAGTTAAAAGTTAGCAGCTGTAATTAGTGCAGAATTTTGAAAATGCTGTGTTGTAGTTGTCAGGTGTAACAGCTTTTAATTATCTTATTTTTTCTTAAAATGATCAGCTTTGCAGGAGTTGAATATGCTTTTATCATTTTTAGTCTGGAAATGAGCTGACACATTTAATATAATTTAGACATATTGTTATTGCAAAAACCAGTTGAATTCTGTGAACCTTTTTTCCCCAAAATCCTCTGAACACAGCAGACGGTCGCAGTGCTTAGAGGGATTTTACCATCATCCAATTTAAAAAAACCACCCCATTCTCTTTAATACCATTCTACCTGTCCTTAAAATGCATAAGACTAATTACGCCAGTCTGTAAAGACTTGAATGGCTGATAGACCTACACCTGGCTTTCTGTCTCCATTTCACCAAATAGTGAAGTTATAAAAGACCTATCTCTGTGCAAATAATATGTTGTATTTGGTGTTGAGTTTAACAGGAGCAATTACTTCTGAAAAGTCTTATAAAAGACTTTCTAAACACAAAGAAAGCTGGGTGTCCTTCTAAATTTACCTAGAAAAAAAATCTGCTAACCTGCTTTAAAAGCTAGTAGGACAATAAATTACCAACATCTGGAAACAAAGGTTCTCCATCCCCCTTGCACTTTTTTTAATGTAATTATTTGCTGCTTTCTGGGAATAACGCAATTAGGCCCTGATATTGGAAATACTTTTGCACATGAATAACTGTATTAATGATGAGTCTCACTGCTGTCAATCAGTCAACAGGACTATTTGTAGGAATAAAGTTACTCCCATATGTAAATCTTTGCAGGAGAAGGCACTGCAAAGACGTAGCAATGCAAACTAAAGAATTCTACAAATTAATGCATGTGTTATATAAGAAAAGGAGAGGTTGGAAACCTTAGAAGTTTGCATAGAAGACTGCTTAAACTGTAATAAAGAAAAGTGGTTCTAGTTACCTGGCCTCCTACTTGGTTTTGAAGGATTATCTTGTTCAGATTCTTTAGTAAAAGGCCAAATTGTGCTAAAATCACTAAGATATGTTATGTATTATGTAGGAGCTTTTCCATAAGAAGTGTCTCCTCGGCCCTTTCAAACCAAGCAGTCATGTCTGGGGTTCTTTATTCTTCTAATATATAGTTGAGGGAGATCTTGGTGTCACCAAGAGATGAGAAATTGCTTAGAATGTTTTATAAAAATAATTCCCTTTCACAGATAGATCCCAGAATATCTCAAAAAGCAACCTGGATCCAGCAATTTCAGATATTAAACCTGGACTGCAGATCTTAAATTTGTCTTCTCTGGATATTTCCACTACATGTGGAAAACAATCCTTTCCCTTATACACACTTTTCATTGTGGGTCAGATTGACCTCTGAAGCAAGATTCATGATGGAGCAAGGCATTGTTGGTAGAACAATCTATAGTAATTATCTTTTTAATTTACTACCCACTTTTTGGTGGGTCTCTTTCTTTTCCAAATTTAGATCTAAAGAGATTCCCTGTATATTTTCCCTTCTTCTTTATAGCCATACTAGCAGACTTGCCCAGTGTTGTCTGAGTCCTTCAGGACAGGGCCTTAGGAATGTGGAGGTGGGAGGTGCAGCAGGCTGAGGGCTAGAGGCCTGTTCTCTCCCCCTGCCCTTCCCACCCACCAGGGGCCTGTTCTTTTTCCCTGCAGCCCCCCACCCCTCCCAGCCACTAGGGCCCTCCCCCCCCGTGCTACAACCAAGGGCCAGGAGGATGGCAGACGCTTGGGGCAGAAGGGGGGAGCTACTTACTCGGTGTGCTGGCAGGCAAGATGGCAGAGTCCCAGCCCTACTGGCCATTCCCTTGGTGGTATGGCTGACCCCAGTGGACACTCTATCCACAGCGCTCCCCCGTAGGTTTGCTGCCCCCAGTGCCCACTCTTTTATCAAGTCCCTCCAAGCAGCAGCGGCTCCCTTTGCATGTTATGGAAAACAGTCCTTTTCCTGGGGCTTATAGTTCTCCTGACACAACCAAACCCCGACCTTGCTTTAAATTGGGAGAAGAGGAAGCTGCATACCACATTTGGTTGTCTTAGCTTTTTCCATTTAGGAGAAGTTCTTGAACAAATGGTCTTGAAGGCAGACAGACAGACAGACAGACAGACACGTTCTGATAGATATAGACATAGGTTTATCTTCCATATCAATTTTGTATGAGTTCTGTGTAAAATTTAAATTTGGAAATTGAATATAAGAGCCTAGTAGCCAGGAGATTAGGGTTTCCTCGATTTAAATAGATTTATTGAAGCCTTTTACATTGTGGACATTTAGCATATAGAGTACAATTTTCAAAGCTTCCAAGTGACTGAGATGCAAAGGTCCCTGAAACTCAATGGGGCTGAGGCTCCTAAATCACTTTAGGTGCCTTTGAAAATTTCACCTGTCATGTTTAATAGTCAAGATTATGAATTTATTTGCACAGAGATTTAAAGCTGGAGATCTAGTACTTGTGTTAGAGTGTGCATGCCAATGTGAGCAAGGAGTTCACAGTGTGGTTTAAAGGGATGGGGTCTCTGAAGTAGTTTGACTGTTTTGTAGAATATTTAAATATGAAATCTTTCAATTTTTAAATAAGTAGCCAATAACTCAGAGTCTGGCTTTCCTACAGAGTGAAAATTTTGTATCGTGATTCCCTGGAGAACAATTTGGGAAGCTCTGATTTTTACCAAGGGTCTGATTCTCAGCCATTGATTGTTGTGCTTGAGATTGCTTTGAGATAGTGCTGGTATTCTAATTTATATGAAAGTAGTATGCCATTGAAATGGAACAGTCATCTTTCTGGACAGTCCTCTGTACCCTTTGAAGTCAATCGGAGTTTTGCTACTTCTTTTAAAGGATGAAAATTAGGCCCTGGGATAGCAAGAAAATTAGAAGAAGGTTTTCTTGCTTGAACGGCAATGCCAAATATATGGTATTTACATTCTTAAAATAATATCCTATGTTTTGAGCTCATTTGATTTAATAGCAAATTAAATGTGGGCATGGGCAATGGGAAGTCTATTTGTAGAAAAATAGTGCCATTTATTTTCTTTAGGCTGTGGGTTGAAACTATCCATGTTGAGACATTTTAATAGTGATTTGATTGCTTTGCAAAAGCTCATTTTTTAAAACGGGAAGTTATTTATTTATTTTACATTTTACAGTTGCATCTGTTTTTATTTATTTATTGGGTGTTATGAGTGTTCTTGATATGTACAAAATAAAAAAAAGTCACAATCCCACTCTAAGGGAAAGGCTATTGTTTAATCATGATAACAAACAAGGTATGGTTGTATATGCATTGCCACATATTTACATTTTAAGATCATTTTGACTACAATGTAAGTATTTTTTATACGTATAGAACATTTTATTTTTTAGACCATGGTAAAGTATTTGTTGCTTTTAGGCACTAGGTGGCCTGCTTTCTAAAACACAGTGCTAAAGGTTTCCACATTTGCAAACAGACTGTGGAAGGAAAAAATATATATGTCTTTAACTTATGTGTTATGGAGAATGCCAGATTAAAATCCGCTCACCAGTGAATATAACTGCTGAAGTTATAGATCTAGCCTAAAAAGTTAGACTGAACCATCTACGTTATTAGTGGTATGAAAAATTACACTCCTGAGCAATGTAGTTAAGCTGATCTAACCCTCCATGCAGATACTACTTCTTGGGGACATAGATTACCTTTTTCAACAGGAAGGGCTTTCCTGGCAGCATAAGCTGGTGCCTTTGCTGAAGTGCTACAGTGGCCCAGCTATGCTGCTGTGTAGCGTCTCAAGAATAGACAGTCAGCTATTACTACTGTCTTACTCATCTGTACCAGCACATTATCCAAATCTCTGTCTAGTCTTTGGTTCGGTGAGGGAAGTTCAAATCTGGCAAGTACAACTTATGCTTTTGGTATATTGTGCTAACTTGGATAAGGTTAAAGGTGGCTAGAAAGCTGGCTAGCTCGTCGGGCCCAAGGGTTAGTGATCAACATTGAGCGTCGGGCTCAATGTCTGGTTGGTAGTCGGTATCATGCGGAGTGCCCCAACGGTCAGTTCTGGGGCTGATTTTGTTCAACATCTTTATTAATGACCTGGAGGAGGGGATGGATTGCACTCTCAGCAAGTTCGCTGATGACACCAAGGTAGGGGGAGAGGGAAGGTAGGGATAGGGTCCAGAGTGCTCTATTCAAATTGGAGGATTGGGCCAAAAGAAATTTGATGAGGTTCAACAAGGACAAGTGCAGAGTGTTTGCACTTAAGATGGAAGAATCCCAAGCTAAACAGCAGTTCTGCAGAAAAGGACCTGAGGATTACAGTGGATGAGAATCTGAATATGAGTCAACAGTGTGCCCTTGTAGCCAAAAAGGTTGGTGCATTAATAGGGGCATTGTCAGCAGATCTAGAGAAGTGATTATTTCCCTTTATTCAG
The DNA here is from genome assembly GCA_032595735.1 of Pelochelys cantorii. Lineage (NCBI taxonomy): Eukaryota > Metazoa > Chordata > Testudines > Trionychidae > Pelochelys > Pelochelys cantorii. The sequence goes on from CM064337.1 coordinate 39,762,413, forward strand.
CACTGATGAGGATGCATGTGGAGTATTGTGTCCAATTCTGGGCCCCCCATTACAGAAAGGATGTGATTACACTGGAGAGAGTCCAGCAAAAGGCAACAAAAATGATTAGGGGGTTGGAATGCATGACTTATGAGGATAGGCTGAGAGACATGGGCATATTCAGTCTACAGAGGAGAAGAGTGAGGAGAGATATGATAGCTACCTTAAGGGAGTTCCAGAAAGGATGGTGAGAACCTGTTCTCAATGGTGACAGATGACAGAATGAGGAGGAACGCTCTCCAGTTGCTATGGGGAAGGACTAGGTTTGTTATTAAGAAAAACTTTTTCACTAAGAGGGTGGTGAAGCACTGGAATGAGTTACGTAGGGAGGTGTTAGAATCTCCATCCCTAGAGGTTTTTAAATTCCAGCTTGACAGAGCCCTAACTGGGATGATTTAGTTGGGATTGGTCTTGCTTTGGGCAGCAGGTTGGATTCGATGACCTCCTGAGGTCTCTTCCAACCTTACAGTTCTCTGATTGGATGGAGGGTCATATATGATAACCAAGGATTAAGCACCTTACAAGGAAAATAGTGGTTGCTTTTTACATCAAAATGAGCAAGTGAGGTCATTCTTGAAGTTTCGTGTCTTACTTTTTTCTGAGAAATGAAAGAAGTTTGGTGAGCAAACCACTTAAAAAAGTGAATTGTGTGTGGAATAGTTCTATGTGAGCCAGAGACTGAAATCCTCTTTATTTAGATTTGGTGCAAAACATTCTTTTTCGCTGTGCTTTGCAATTTTCTGAGGGAAACTTTTATAGGGGAAAAGATTAGGCATCTATCTTGGTTTTATGATGTTATCTTGGTCGTGATGGCAGGTTTTCTGATATAGACTTCTAATTATTGGGAATTTTACTGATACCACTCAGTTATGCGCGAGCCAGTTCCAAGCTGTTGTCAGGTGAAGCAGATGATGTGATATTCTCATCTCTCTTTTAAAATCATTATGCTTTTTTTAAAGGATCTATTTACAAATGGACCTACGCAACAGAGGTTGGAACCAGAAAGGAAATTTTCCAAAGTTCATATGTGTTTGGGTAGTTCATTGCTACTCAAATAGGAACCTTTTAAAAGAATAAAAAATCCAATATCTGGAATCTTTTCATGGAAGTTTGACCTTGGCTTGTTGATTGACTTTTTTTTGTTAAATAACAACTTATTCAGTGTCACACAACTTAATGAAATAAACTGTGCTATAATAGTTAACCCCAGTTAAAGCATAGAGTATACGTTAAATAGTTCTGCTCTCACTTTGTTTTAAAGAGCATTCTTTTGGAGCTTATGGTGATAACATGCTTAAGGCACAAAGATGTCTGGAATTAGAGGTGAATGAGATATAAATTCAAAGCTCAGAAAAGAGGAGAGGAAGAAAAGAACTAGTGGAGAGAAGCACATTAATATTTTTAACATCTTTTCTGAAGTCCCTCTAGCATGTAGTAATAATGGCCTTGAATAATTAATTTCTTCATTGTTCCTTATGCCATTGTTTGAAATTGATATGATTGGAGTCATAGCACCAGAAATATATCCTAATGACTATACTGTAGGCATTTTAAATGGCAAAAATCTTCAGAAAAGAAAAATAGAACCTCAAATGTTCAGTAGGAGCTGAAATAACTGCTCAGTAATGAGCCTTATGGGTGTGAAATGCAGCTTTGTGAGTTGTCATCTGGCTGGACATATTTTGCTATTCATCTGTAGGCTAGTATTCTCGATGAGGTATGTACTGTGTACGCAAATATTTTTGAACAATCATATCCCCAGTAAGAGTCAACTTGGGAAATCCATGTAATGGAATGGGCTATTGTCATTGCCTCAGTCTTTTTAGTTTGTTTACACTATGCCCTCCTGAATCACTCCTCGTTAGAAGGACAGTTCTTTTGTGTCAGTGAGTTTTATGTTTGCCTCAAGCAAGAGTGAGATCACATTGTAAATACAGTGATTATAATTAGAGTGACAGAACCTATAGATGGGTCACTGCAGAAAATTCCTAAACATGCTAACTCTGATGAAGTTTGGCTCCTTTGTTTTAACCCAGTAATATCACAGCTCATTGGTGTTTGCTGAAGCAAAGGACTGGAAACAATATGCTGGATTAGTTAAAGGACTGGTCAGTTAAATTGTCTGAATACTTATCAGAACTAAATAGAGATTTAGGCTATTGTGGAGCTTTTGCCTACCTTTTGGCATCTGTTCAATGAAAGATGAATTGCAATGCAAGATTAATGAGATACTTGAAAGGTTCATTTCAGATATAGCCATTGAATCAAGGTGAGTGAGGTAATATCTATTATTGAACCATCTTCTGAAGTTGGTGAGAGAGACAAGCACAATAGTACTATGCTGCGACCAGCATGGCTACAACAACACTACAGAGAACTATCACTGATGACATTCTAAAATATTAGCAGTCAAAGGAGAATGCAGACCTTGATACTGTTGGCCAGAAGCCATGTGAAAAAGACATACATCTGAACCTGAAGACTAAGCATAACCTGCATTCCAGAGTAAACTGCTTTGGACATCACCTCATACACACTAATTCTAACCAAATCCACTTATAGTCCTTGTGATAAAGAACATGGAATTGAATAGAGCTAGATAGCACTTGGTGAGTTTTAATTGCTTGTCTAAATTTGCCCCAATATGTCTGAAATCGTGTGTACCATAACAGTTCCTATCCAGTCAGTGAATTCAGTTGTGATCAGCGTGTGGGGGGATGGAGGCTTGCCAAGCAATGTGGGAGGTGGCCTGCCTCAATGTTCCTGGAAGGTGTGGGGCCTCGAGTGGAAGGGGTGGGACTGGGGCAGCCAGCCCTCTGAGTTGCCTAGAGTGTGCTGCATGGGACTTCAGCAGCAATTTTAAGTGCCTGGGGCTTTTGAATCACTGGCCTCATGGACAGTTGCCCTCTTTGTCCTCCCATTTGCCCACCTTGCACCCCCATTGGTGGGCCTGGTTGTGATAAGCAGTTTTCCCAGGATAAAAAGGACCTTATCACAAAGATATTAAATCTGGTGCTTATTTGTTTTGATCCTAATAAAGAGTCAAGTCTGCAAGCAGATCCATTTCAGAATGGATTTGGTGCAGCTCTGCTCCAGGAAGAAAGATTTTTGTATTACATACCAATGCTGCTCACACCAACAGAGGAATATTGTGTAAAAATAGAAAGGGAACTATAAGCACTTGAATTTGGCTGCAAGTGATTTCATCAGTGTGTGTATGTTTGCCATGTTCCAGTTGAGTCTGAACATAAACTGCTTGAATCAATTTTAAAGAAATCATGCTCTGCAGCATCCCTCAGATTATAGAAAGTGATTCTCCATTTGAAGTGATACAACATCCACATTGTGCATCGTCTAGAAAAAGATATACTGTACATCATGACACTCTGTCAAAAGAAAAATATCTGTGATATGTGACACGCTGTCAACAAAATCCATCACCGATGCCAATTTTAGCATTCGTGAAGCAATGGCCATGCAAGTTCACATGGTACTGTGGAGTCTCCCCATAAGTGATCGACAAATGAGAGACATTCAGAAGGGAACTGAAAAGGATGAGAAGGGAAAAATGAAAATTTTGAAAAAAGGTGATATCCGGTGGGTAACCAGCCATAAAAAAGAAATGTCGCCACAGGATATTGGACTAACAGAAATGAACTCTCTGTCTTGGATGTCATAATCTTTGAAGGGGAGAGAATAGGTATTGCATGTGCATTCTGTAAGACATAGTAAACAGGGGTGACCATATTCCCCAAAACGGAAAGTGGAACACTACCTGGGGCAAGCCCGAGGCCTTCCTTCTCACTCCCGCTCAGGCCGCCCCAAGCCCTGTGCCTCCTGCATGGGGCTGGCTTGAATCTCCCCCCTACGCCTCAAGCTTAAGCTACTCTTCCCCTGCCCAGGGCTTGCACAACTTGCACCAATACCAGTGCACATTCCTCCATGCCCCACTAGGGGGGGCACATCCCACTTTTTTGGCAAAATGGGACAAATGCTAGTTGTGCCAAAATAATTGAGATGACCCAGACAGAGCTTAAAAAGGAACCTGTCCTGGCCAAAACGGGACATATGGTCACTAGCACTGGGCACATGGATATGTAGGAAGGAAAACAGTCTGTCATACTCTTCTTGGTGGGCTTACATGTATTAGCATATTGACAAAATATATGAGAATGTAAAAGAACAATGATGCCTTGTGAAATTCCCATAAAACATACCATTCCCAAATAGCCATAGCTCCTTTCAGTTTTGGAGCTTGCTAATCCCTTGTCATGGGGAAGTTTGTGGCTGTTTTGAGCACACAGTCTTTCTCTTCTCCCTAATGAGCAGATGATCTGCTGTGGCAGCCTTCCACTGGCTCCAGCTGCTATAACTGAATTGAATGCAGTGTGATATTTCCGATCTGGAGCCTGGCTGAGTCTGAGATACTCTGTGCCTGAGTCTGAGCCTGTGCTCACTTAAACCTGATGAGTCATCCTTGACCTGGAGAGTGAAGTCAGGCAATTACCTGCAGATCCTGTGACAGGCCCCACATCATTCACCCAAGGATCAGGCAGTCCACAGCAAAGCATCACCCCTGTGATACCATTTTCCCAATATAGGTATAAGGTCCCTAAGAGAAGCAGTCTCTCCGGTCTGTTCAGTATATACTTGCCCAGAAATATTCCCGTTACTTGTATTTTCCACAGATCACTCTTGCTTTAGGTCTTGCTCCTGCTGTAGCTATTTGTAAACTAGCCAGCCTGTATTCCAGCTGCATCTGTTCATGCCCCATCTGGCCACTTGGAGACTGACATATAGCCCATTCCATATTGGAGATTAGACATACTGCTACTCTAAAACATCAAGTCATCACTATTAAACACTACAGGTATGTCTACACTGCAGTAAAAAAACAACATGGCACCAAGTCTCAGAGCCTGGATAATTGACTTTGGCTCATGTGGCATGGGCTGCAAAGCTAAAAATCACAGTGTGATGTTTGTACTTGGGCTGGAGCCTGGGTTTGAGATCCTCCCCTCTCCTCCCCTCTCCTCCCTCTACACTTATGGCAGTGTAGACTTATCTTAAGGGTCTGATTTTTTCAGAAGTGCTAAGCACCTAAAACTCCATATGAAATTAGTGGGAGCTGTGGATGGTAGGTTATAAAACATTGTTTCAGTGTAAAGACTCTCAATGGTTATTCTTTGCTGTGTTCCCTTAGTCAGAATCAATATGACCAATTCTTATATAGGTGATTGCTGTAGCAGTCAATTGTATCAGTAGTGTTCTCGTATTTTGGTCAGGGAGATATAACTGTGCTAATGACATTTGCATTGATCTTGTTCGTTTATTTACACTGTGTCCTCCAAAACTACTCCTGGCTAGGAAGAAAAACATTCTCTACGTTAGCAGACGTTAGATTTTCAGGCACAACAAGCATGTGGGAATAAGAGGATCCTGCTAGTGTGTTTTCATGACACATATCATTACAAGGCAGGCTCATAGACTAGTCTGGAAAATAACTTTGGTCATTACTCAGTTGACTGGAAAAAGCCAGCATCACAGAAATATGAACTGCAAGAAATCACACATGATGTAATTTGAGGAGACAATAAAGACCCAGTTTTAAAGAGACTGTACCTCCCAGGATTATTTTAAAAAATAGTGTAGGGTGATTTTGCAGTTTTATTTGTACTATTTTCTTTTCTCTTTGTGGTGTTACTTTAAAACAAATATATTATTGAATAATGAAGTCTCTTCATTTAAATCTAAACCCAGCCTTTTCTCCTGGGTTTGGAGTGTAGCTCGGACATGACTTTAAGATAAAATAAAGGAAGAAAAACACATATCTATTTGAAATTGTAATCTGGCTATTTTTCACATTACTCTTTTAAGTTTATTCACTGTTTAATTCTCACTTTTGAGAACTAATATTCCATTTTTTCACAAGTGCTCTGTACAGTGCTTCAGTAAAGATAAAACCCATCATATTCTGAGAGGAAAATGTTCAAGATGATTTTAAAGACTTTTTATGAAGGCAGAAGACATAGAGGTCTCAGTTATAGATCTCTGATACTCAGATCTGTGCTATTCTCATCATCCCACTGTTATCAATGTTGTGATGTCATTTTCATACAGAATAATTAAACACTTTGAAGCTACTCATTCTACCATACTCCCTCATAAGAAAGAATTCATTAGGCAGGGAGGACTGGGAATAAGATATGGTGTCTTTTGCCACTAGCTTGCCAGTATGAATCTAGCTCAGGTCAGTAGTACAATGAAGTCACTACTAATTGGCTGTTCAGTGGCCTGATTTGATGGTCCGAGTATAATTCCTGGTGAAAGTGTTGTTTTGTCAACATGACAAAACCTTTCTCTTATTTGACACGGTGATGGAGTAGACAAACCCCAAACTGGGGCCCAGCCTACCAGACTTTTCCAAGCAGATTAAAAGGAATTGGAGAAGTGGATTAAAAGGAGTTCAGAAAATCTTTTTGGTATTTAGTGCTAAAGCTCATAGACTTTGAGTTTCCCCTAAAGATGAATGGCAGGTAGGATGGGAGGACACTAATTTCCAAATAAACTCCTACCCAGTAATTGAAGAGCCATCCAAAGAACCAAGTGGCTTTTGACTTCTATGGAAAATATGGTCCACTTAGAACTGCATTCACGTATCAATTATTCACAATCCTATTTTTGACTGTGGAAATGAAATTCAGACTTTGGAATACCTTGTCCTAAGTGATCATCCTGATGGAATTTCTGCCATCTGCAGATCCACTCTGCATTACGTGAAACAACCAAGTAGAACACCAACCTAGACTTGGGCATTTAATTTTCTAAGCCATACAGAAGAAGTGGGTTTTGGATTAGGAACTAGACATTTTTGTTAATTCAAATTTTGGACATGATCCTCCACTCTCCTGCAGCAGTTTTAATCCACTTTTTCTTCCATTAATCACAGAAATAAAACTACAGAGTAAATAAAAAGCAATTTGTTATATAAAGTTTTCCATACTACAGTAAGTAGGAGACTATTTCTTTTACTAATGAGAGGATGCCTTGAAAATTCACTCAATAATTAATTCTCCTTTCAGAAGTTAGTAGATCTTTACTAACTATGAGTGCGTAGATACTACCTTTTTGAAAGTACAAGCTGATTGCATGTAAATGAAAAGGCCATTGGCCATTGTTTACCATTGTACTTGGTTTTAAGTTGACATCATGCAACATGAGGAAACATCCTTTCCAGGAATGAGAGTGTGAACTAACTAATTATTATTTATTGTTTGTATTACAATAGCATATAAAGGTCAGGGCTCCATTGTGCTTAACACTGTATTGATATTTGAGAGAAACAGACCAATCCCAGAAGAACTTTCAATCTAAATACTACATCTACACTAGCAGGTAGGGATGTGACTCTGTTGCTCATGTACACATTCTTGTGCTAGCTCCCAATGAGCTTGTGCAACTGTAAATAACAGTGTAGCAGCTGTGGTGGCACAGCTTAGCCATGCAGAGTAGAAACCTGCAGGGTTGAGGTGGGTTTGTACTTGGCACAGCTGAGCGATGACTTTGCGGCTGCCACTATCCATGCTACCATGGCTACACTGCTATTTATACACATGCTAGCTTGGTGAGAACTCGTCTGTGTGTGTGTGAACATGTGTGGGGGAATGACATTGACACCTCATAGTGTAGGTGTAGCCTAATCGTCAGGCAATAGAAAACAGGTGGCTAAAAATGGACAGATGGGTTGGGTCACAAAGAAACAGTGAAATGATATCAGTCAGCATGTAAAACAAGTGGTCACAGTAGACCAGATGCCTAACATGTCAAGATTTTTGTAAGCGTTGTAAGTTTTAAGGAAGGATTTGAAAGATGTGAGGTGGCTTAGTATAACAATTAAGTTACATTCATGAATACGTAGGTATTCTTTTTACTAATAAATTACTTAATTTTGCAATCTTTGCTTACATTTTGAACAATTCACAGTGTTTTAAATAAACAAAAACATGTATAGTTCCTTTAGGTTAGTTCCAATGCCCATTTAAGTCAATGTGAGACTTCCCACTGTCCTCAGAAGACATTTGATCAGATTCTCTGTGTAGACTAATGGGGTCTCTTTGGACTACCTGCCATTTTCATGATGAAAAAGGGTGATAGAATTGGGACTTATATTAACAAAAGGATACCCATATAGCTCAGCTAGTACTGTTAATTAAAAAGCTGGTTAGTAAATGGCTGCACATTTGTGAGAGGGGAATAAATAAGAAAAGGCTTGATCTTACTCCCATTAAGGTCAATGGTGAAACTTCCCTTAACTTCGTTGAAGCACAATCAAGCACTGTGTAACTTTTTCCTCTTCTCATTAGTAAAAGAACACTGTCAATATAGTATAAGTATAGCATAATGTTTAATATAGTATAAGTAACTTTGTATAACAAACTGTGTTTTCCATGTTCTTCTGTGGTTTATTTCTGTGATTAATAGGAAAAAAGATAACTTTTTGGTCAGGGTACATGTTTTTTCTAAAACCACACAATAGTGCAGCTGCTATAACTAATAATACTTTTATATATGCACAGCACCTTTCATCCTGCAAGATCCCCAAAGTGCTCCATAGACTGTAAGTATAGGGGTTGCTTCTCACACCATTGAAATAATCTACAAGCAATACTGTACTTAAGTGGTTTTGTGAAAGTGAGCAAAGAATAATGTATCCAACTGGAACTACGAGAATTTAAGTAGGGCAGATTGTGAGTACCTGGAATTTGGGCAGGATATTGTTACTAACATGTCTATTCATATGAAAAGTGCCACGGCATGTTTAATAAAATGTGCAAAATGATCAGCTTCTAGCTTTAAATCCATTGAAAAAAAAAGCACACACAACCAGTGCACTGCATGGCATCATTTCTTTGTTACTGAGTATATTATTGTTGTTATGTCACTTTTGTTAGAGGAATCTGCTGTATAATTAAATAGCCCCATTGCACCGCAACAGATTTTGTATTTCAGTAGAACTAATAGAACAAAATTTCACAAAACGTTTCACTAATGACAGCATTTGTACACATTCAGAAAGAAATTAGGAGACTGATTCTACAGGTTCTTATTCATGGGTATTGTACTTGTATTCAACAGGACTACTCATGGAGTGAGTAGATTTTCCTTTAAATGCTTGCAAGATTGGGTTCAAACTACATAGTATACAGTGTATTCTGTGAGCACCATATGTAAATATGTTAGGACAACTGTGAAGAGTGGAAAATTGGTCACATTTTTTAGAAGAATCACTAAGCACTGGGAAGTGAGAGACTCAGTGTAGAGCTGAATTTTTATAGGAGTGAGTTTTTTAGTAGTCATGAGCCAAGGAGAAGGGAGACAGTTTATGTATTAGGCCCTTGACAAATACCTACTAGTTTGAGTTATCTTTTCAATTAAGTTACATTTAAGCCCATGTAAAAACTGGCAGAAGAATATTTAGAATTTGGAAATTATTCCTTTTCAAGCAAACATTTCAAGCTCTTACCTAAAATATCCCCAACAAACTAGGTTGCTGTTAAACTGTCCTGTTTGTCTGTTTGTGTACTTTGTACGCTTGTTTTTAAGGGGAAATGGATTGAGTGTGAAATGTATTTTTTTTCTGAGAAAATGCTCACAAAGATTAATGTAAAATTGTCTGAACTATTTTACTTCTCATGAAATATACAATACAATAAAATAAAAAGACACAATATTAGGATTCAACATTGGATACCTGTGCTAGCGTAGGTAGTTCCATTGTTATTAAAGGAAGTATTTGCATGAGGAAGGACTACTTTTGTGTTTAAGGTTTATAGGGTGGGACCCTTGATTCACCAGTTTGACAAAATTGCGAGTAGGGTAGGAAATGGTGCAAAATATATTAAATCTAAAATAGTCTTAAGGAGATTGGAAAAAGAAGCAAATATTAAAGTCTATTTTTCTAACTTTTATAACTGTAATCTCCTAATCCTATTTTAGATAGCCACATTGCTCATTTGTATGTGTGTATCTAGTTAAGGTTCATCAATCTTTTCTTCCTTGATTTTCAGTTTTGTTCCCTATTTTGAGGTTGATTATGTTAGCTTCTGGGAGGTTATCCTGCAAGGTAGTGAGGTATGTAAAGGGATAGATGTTATCCTGGGGATAGGCAGAAATAAGATTAATTGGAAATAGACATAATTTAAAAGGAGAGGATTTAAAAAAAAGGATGTAGCTAGCAAACTTCTTAAAGCTCTGATTAGGAGGCTGGAAATTGAAATCTAATGCACAAATCCTAAGACTTCATCCCAGGAGAGCAAATCTTCTGTCCTTTTTCTTGTTGGGAAGGAACACTATACAATGAGTGAGAATTTACCAGATTTTGTGGTTTCAGCTAGAATTACAGAATATAATTATAAAGAATATCTAATTCTTGTCTTAACAAGATTTTCAAACAGAATGACAAAGATATAGGCAGAACTTTTTCTGCATGAAGCTTTTGGAGAAAAGAGGCAGCAGCAGGGATGGGGGGCAAGCAGCACCACGAAGCCGGTTCTGGGGGAACCAGCTTTTAAGCCAGCTCCCCCCTAGCACTGGCTCCTGCTTCCCCCCTTGCTGCCTCTGTATCAGAGGCAGCAAGGGGGGGATGCATATAGTCGACAAGATAACTGATAAGCCTAGGCTTATCGGTTAATAGTATAGTTGACTACACACTGACATTGCTAATTATCAGGAGGCAGCTGGAGCCTGAAAGCATAGAGCATTGAGGGGGAAACCCTCTGAATGGCTTGCCCAGCTCCTAGGCACAAAGGGAAGTCAACTATTTCTATGGCAACCGTTTCTCTTCCAGAAGTGGAGTTTTCACATGGGATTGAGACATGTGAAGGTACAGCTGAGGGATGCACCTTAGTTTTTACCCCACCTGTTGCCACTGCCTCCCCCCCAGGCTTTGGGGCAATCAAGCTAACACATCTAGATCTTAGAGGTGCCCCTTCTGCTGAGAGCAGGGGTGCCTTAGGAGGGAAGCAGTGGTCAGGATGCCTGGTGCCACACTAAATCTGGTGGAGGATTTTGCAAGCATCATCTGGTGTGCAAGCAAAAGTTCACGATCCAAGTGACTCTGGCTTCTGGAGCATTACTTGGGAAATGTTGGATTGCAGGTCCCATATCATTTCCCACCTCAACCAGTGTAACAATGAGGGAAAAAAGCTGGGAAGGAAACATTGCACATTTTTGTCTAGCCTGTAACCTCCTCCCACCAGAGACCCAACCAAGCCCATTGATTGTAATTATTATACTAATTTGAAAAATATTATCTTGAAGAAAAAGTGGTTCTGGAGCATTCAAGTTTTTTTTTTTAATGTTTTTGTGATTGGGAATTGTAATGGGGTGGATATACCTTGATTTCTCTCCTCCCCTGCCAAAAATCTGCAAGGTTAACCTCCCTCTCCCTCACTGCAAAGGGCTTCAGAAGACTAGCTGGCCCCTGGAGATTGCATTTGAGCTGCCAGTTGTGGAGAGGAAAAGACAGCTAGTCCACAGTATAGAGGGGACATAAATGTAAATGGAAGTGCAAATGCTTTGTAAGGAGACTCCCACTCACAATCTGGATCTTCAAATAGAAAGGAGCTCGTTCCAGGCCAGAAGGCAGTATTTGGACTTCTAAAAGTGAATAATCTGACAGGGCTGTGATTTATAGCTCTCCATTAAGGAGAGGCCTCAGCCATGGCCAACTATTATGTCAGTAAGACTGGGGCTTGCTGTTGGAAGTTCTTGCCCAGCTAAAGCCTAACCCACTATTCCAGACGTATAGTTTCTACTCCAGCAGCCTGCTATGCTGTCCATCAGATAATCATAATTCTGAGAAGTCCTTCGAATGTGTTCCTATTCACAAAGAAATGGGAAATCTAGATCTAAGGAATTAGCGTGCACTTTTTGTTAGTAGGTCATAACCAAATATCAAAATACATCAGAGCCAGCTGTGTTCCTTCAGTTCTCTCTCACCTTTCCCAAATTAAGGCTAATAAAGAATGCAAGTTAGTAATGTGGCAGTCTAGGACACTGGGCCCCAATGCTCAAGCATTGCCTAAGATACATTAGCACTATTCACCAAATATACATGTCATGTACCATCTGGGTCAAGTTCTCCATAAATTGATCATTATCATCATTAAGAATTGAGAGACAAAACAGCACTGTCTCACAACACGCAAATATATGCCCCACGCAGGACAGAATAATCCAAATTTCAGTCTTAACTAATAAGACCCAATAATCAAAGGGACTTGGATATGATAGCCCCCAAATTTGCCTAATTTCAAATGAAATCCTGCCAACATCTGTATAAAATATACACAAGTCCAAGAAATGGATATGAAATCCCATAGTCCACCATCAGAATACTGTCTCATCAGCATTTATTAGATTCTGCAAACCAGCTGTTCATTCTTGGAGCCACAATATGTTTTGTGCATGACACCCCCTATTGTGCACAATTGGAACATATCTGTTTTTTGGACCAGAAAAGGATTGTTTCCACACTGAAAGCAAGAAAAGTTGCCACTTCTGTAAAGAAGTGACAAGATACTTTCAACCAGACTTTTATCTAGCAGGTAGGTAATAGCCAGTTAAGTAAAATAATTTGTGCTCCTAAACGATATCCCCATTCCCAGATTCAGAAATTTCTAGTGAATTATTTAGTGGATACTAACACATCTGTTTTCTATACATTCAATGATGATTAGTATTACCTGGATGCAATGTGCTAATGCAAAATGCATTAGCTATAACATGGACAATCCTGACTCTACTCATTGCTAAGGTATGGAGACAAATTGATGGTATGTAATCTTTCATTTTTAAGTAAGTCTACAACTCAGGTATGTTCATTTTGTATTTCGGCACTGGATTCTCTTGCCATGCGCATATAGAAGAAAAAAATCACCACATTGTGATGCAAAAACGTATTTTTAGATTAGATGTGACATAATTTCCTAGCACTCATCTGGTGCTACTTTCTGACTATTTGTGCAGTGCACTGCACATTGTTTTTCATGTGTTTTAATTGTTCCTACAGTGTCATTTCTTACCACTGAGCTGTAGCATTTAGCTGCATTATAGATTTTTTTTCTATGTACTGCAGTGCTTCTATCTAAGTAAATTGAAATAGACATCTCATCAGCAGGGAGATCTTCACCTTTTCCTCCATGCTTTCGGTTCTCATTCCATATATCTAATATTCAACACTGGTGCAAACCTGTTTCATTGCTAATAGCAATGCCCTCTATTTCCCAGTGTTACCAGTTTATATGAAAAGTTAATGCAGCATGTGATTACAATTTTCCGAAATAAGTGACAGTCATAGTGTTTTTTAAATATTTCTCTCAGTATTTTCCCAAACTTGGAGCTGTAGATTCAGCGGGAAGAGGATTTCTGCTATATGTTGATTAATATGGAACAATAAAAAACATGGTAGGGACCCGCTGTGTCAGCCTACCAGATGTATATGGATAGAGCATAGTTGATTACAGACTAGCATTGCCCATTTGTGACATGTTCATGACTATTTCATTTTCATATCTTATCAATAAGACTTGCAATTCTTCAGACGCTACTGCCACACACATTAGTTTCAGGTCAGTTTTAATATTTGAAACACTATCATTTAGCAAAAGAAACTCAGTGTTGTTTTCCAAGTTTTGACTGTGTGAATTCAGCAACTACTATACATCACCCTTGTTTCTTTCCCTGCTATGAGTAAATGGGAGGAGATGTTATCCTCTTCCCACATGAAAAGGAGCGAGGCCAACCAAAACCCAGAAATGCAGTGCTCCTGGAGGAGCCAAGGCCTTGGAATCACTTAAATACATACCTAAACTTAAGCCATCTGAAGAATCCCAAGTCTTTCTCTTGTTCCTCTGAATTTCCATTGGAATAGTGACTGGTGTTTTTCAATGGTGATAAGCATTTAGGGCCTTATTCTACCTTGGTGGTGTAAATTAGGAGTAATATAGCCCCAGTGAAATCAGTGGAGATACACAGGTGGGAAGTTTGTGAAATGCAAATCAGGCTCTTTGGGCATTAAATTTCTACCTCTGGGCATGAAATTTCTTCAGATCTGTTTTTCTGAGAAAGGGAGGTCATTCTAACAAAGCATATCTATGGAATACACTGTAAGCTGTGTGAATGCCCATGGATATTGATGGTTACAAAAAAGATTATGGCCTGGAATTTTGGCAGAGTGAGAATTATGCAGAAAAATAACTTTCGATAAGTAGAGTGAGTAAACAGTTGAGAATGTATGAATTTAGTTTGCTTCTTAGTTCTAAAAGAACTTTTTTCAGCCACTTAGGGGACCACTTTTCCAGATTTCCAATGGTAATTTGAAATAAGAAATGCAGGTGAAGGCTGTATCTTTAATTTATGAGATGAATGAACAATATAAATAATTGTTTTTACACAAGTTAATTTCTAGTGAAAAACAGCCACTTAACAATGTAGCAATTGATATCCATGCAATAAAGCTGATAAATCTGTGTTTTTAATGTCAGCATTGAACAGGAGTCAGAGATACAAAGTCTTGAGCACATGGTATAACACTGTGGCACATCTTATAAGGTTTAGAGTAAAAAGAACTGATTGTGGGAACTGAGGTAGATACAATTGGTTCGTACTGATCAGAAGTTAAACTATATTCAGGTCATACTGCTGAATGACAGAAAGTGCATATCACCAGCCATTTGCAGATACCATGAGTGGGTGTTCTGCCATAAGAAATATTGGTTTGACACTGTTTTGAACTTGTCCTGCTGAGGAGTTCAGCGCTACAAACTTTACCAACAAACTTCTACATAATATTCCTGTATTATATGAAACCCTGCATCCAATGGTAGCCACTGGCCTTTCTTGGTAGATTGACATCACTTTGAACTGTGGCTAGCTAGTGCCTAAGTAAAGATTTCATCTAGTTTAATTTATAATGCAAGTCAAGTCTGAACACAGACATTGATAGATAATGTTACTTAGCCCTCTTAATATGGTATGTAGCTTCATTACTGCATCAGTACCATGAATTCTATGAATTAAGGGCTCCTACTCTTACTCCCACTGTGCATAATGGGAGCTTTGGTATTGCCTTCAAGGGGAGCCGGTTAAGGCCTAACTTCAAAGGAGCTCAGATTTGAATCTGCTTTAAAATCAAATTCCAATGATGCTTTCTAATCTTTATATTCTTCATTGCAGTTCAGTGAGCGTACGGTATCCATAACTATTAGAGATGCCAAAACAACAGCTATTAAAGTGAAGCTCAATTATAATATGGCTTAAATTATAGCATGAGGGTTCAATGTATTGGACACACATGAGAATGCGTGTGCATGAGCAAATGTGTAACTTCCTTTTTCTCCCCTCTGCTCTCTCATGGCATTTGCCATCACAGTTCAGGTGACAGGCACAGCCATAAGTGTAGCACTCTGGCAAGTAATCTTTGCAGCATCTCAGAAGCTAAGGTTACCTTCTGTGAAACACTTCTGTTTTTCATTTTTAATTGCTAAAATGCCCATGGGGCTGGTGAAGGGTGCTGTGTTAGTAACCACTGACCAGAAGTCCCCTGTTTAGTCATGGTACTAGTAGAGTATTAACAGCAGCAATATGTGCTTTGCCATTGGCCCTCAACCATCTAGAACTCACCTCACAGTGACTGTGCTTTGTCTCCCCATCCCTCATGGTTTCACAAGTAATCTTACCACCGGGAATGTAATTCACAAGAGGTTAAGCCTTGAGTTAGTTCTGTAATCCCTTTGCTCACAAATGAACCAATAAGGTTAAAAATACTACCCCACAGATACCAGTTCTGTGTATGTTTACTGCAGTTTTTGGTGTTTATAGTGCTCTCCCATACTCCCATCCCCGCGTTGTTTTTTTATTCTTCTCTGTCCCTTTATCTTATCACATTATCAGTTTATCTTCACCATTTTAGTATCAGTCATTGCTCCACTTCTGCAATTGCCCTTAATAATTTCTGCTTAACTCAGTTTCCCATTTCTCCGGTCTCCTTCTTTGTCCTGCTATTCTTAGTTTCTGGTTTTCCCATTTTTAGAGTTTTATACATATGGTGGGAAAATATGCACAAGAGCCAATGAACTATTCCGCGTATAATATTCTATTAGAGATAATCTGATTTCTTGAACGTCTTGCAAGTGTTTTGTTGTGTTTTGTTGCTAGACAACACCTCCCCCTCCTCTTTTCTTTCTGTTGCCGTTGCCATAGCACCCCCATCAGTCCAAGTACAAATGACAGACAGAGAACAGCCATCACTATATAAATAGGTTGTTTTTAAGTGCAGTTCCTGCCCATGGCTTGAGCTGCTTGCTTCATATATCTGAACAGAGAATTTGAATTTTGTAACTTTTGCCCCTCAAAGCACCATGACTTCACTGATACTGATTGGTTCAGAAGGGGGGAAAAAAAGATAGCATTCAGAATACTCCCTGTTTCCACAGCTAAAGAATTGTAAACCAGTGTCAGTCACTTTTTCATCCTGCAGGATAACAGTTTTCCATGAAATCTTCAAAGCCCAGGCGTGTGTGTACTTGATTAGTTTATAATAAAAACCAGAAGCAGGTGAGTATAGGTGAGGGTCTAAAAGTGACGGTAAAGAGGTGGAATTTACGTCCATAGCCAAAATACCAAAGTATGTACAAGCATCACTGTGATTTACCTTACAACCATTTTACATTCATGTAACTCTACTAGGCCTGATTTTTCATTAACTTGCAGAAAGCTGGTTGGAAATTTTGTGATGGCAGTTACCTGTTGAAAAATGCTCATCAAAATCAAAATGTTTTGCTGGAAGATGGTGCTTTTGACAAAATTTAACAAATAAATGAGAAATGATTCCAAATCAAAATGTGTTACTTTGTTTTGACTTCATTTTGTTTTGACAAATGTATAATTAAACTTAATATGTATGTGTATATATTACAACGTTTTGAAATTGTTTAAACAAAATGTGGGATAAGGTTGTTTTGATGTTGCCAGATCAAAATTTTAAGGATTTTTTTGTTCCACTTTAAAACAAAGTTTTGACTCTTCATCCCAATGTTGAAATGTCAGAATTTTCCACTTTGACTAGATGGAAATTGCATTTTCTGATCAGCTCTGCCTTGAACCTTGTTTAATTATTTACACATTATTTACACATGGAATATCAATCACTCCCAAATCAACATGGTGTTCTTTTATACCTCTTGCACTAGTGAAAATGATCGCACAAAGAGAATCTGACTTATTGACTGCAGCAGAATTAGTCTTAGTTTACAATGAAGGGAGAAGAGAATCAGATCTAAAGTGTCTATTGTGCATGTCTCACATTCAAAGTATTATTCATCAACAGTTATCAATGCATGTCATGGTTTATGAGGTTACCATAAGTATATTAAATTGTTAATGAAAACCATGTAACATGTAATTTAAATTGAAAAATAATAACAGCATTTAAGAGTCTCCAAATTTAGGTTGAAACTCCAGTATTAGATTACTGCATTTCAGCTTGTGGTGTAATATATAATAATTTATATTGTGTTTAGAACTGTAGTATGGCTAGGTGAGTTAAGGACAGAGTAACAGTTTTACCTTAATAATTATAAGGTTGTTCAGTATAATCTATACATACAGAGGTCTGTAGTATGTGTGTATATATGTATACATTTTATTATATTTATTATAATTACCTGCATATTTTTTAGCCTCATGGTTTCACAAGTAATCTTACCACCGGGAATGTAATTCACAAGAGGTTAAGCCTTGAGTTAGTTCTGTAATCCCTTTGCTCACAAATGAACCAATAAGGTTAAAAATACTACCCCACAGATACCAGTTCTGTGTATGTTTACTGCAGTTTTTGGTGTTTATAGTGCTCTCCCATACACCCAAAATATTTAAAGAATATAATGCCATTCTGAGGCCTCGACAGTAGTTTAAACGCTACTTTTTATTCACTATGGCCAGCATATATTTTCCCTTACTGTTGTGGAAGGAAATGTTATAAACGTGTTATTCCAACAACAGTGAAAATAAAATTAAAAAGCCCTCATCTATTTCTTAAAATATTTTTTTTGCATTTCTCTGTGTGTGTTTCCTTTAACAGAATTTGAGGATTTTTGGTGGTAGTTTGTCATGAATATAACAGGTATACAAATAATACATTGTTGAGATGATGATGATGATATTGGTATCATCACAATCCTGCCATCACATACACATACTATAATATTGTTATTGATCATTGGTAGCTTCTCTTAATTACATTATTAAAGTGTTAATAATTTATATTAATTACATTATATAAAGTGTGTTAATATTTCCTAATAATGGATATTTAAAATGCTGCAGATAATGTAGTACCGTGCAACATGAATTTAATATTCAGTTTTGCAAATCCTCACTCATTGAGTTACCCCAAAGCAGTTAATAGGGATGCATCTTCCATGTAGAGCATTTTGGGCTGAAATGTATAGAATGGCATCAGATATAACAAAAGGAGACTAAAATTAGGAGAGCAAGGAAAGAAACACCTACCTCTTCTTCTCTTTCTCTCTCTCTCTCTCTCTCTGTGTATATATGCTTTTGAACATTAAGAAGAGATGCAGTTGAGTTGGTAAGGTGGGTATAGTGGATCAGATCATTAGTTGTTGTAAATTGAAGTAGTTCCATTGACTTAAGTTAATTTTAAATTGATGCCAGCTGAGTGTCTGGCCCATGGAAGGCTGTCCCAGATGTCAGAGGTCAAGAGCTGCAGAGAAGCAGACTCTTCTACCAGCAGTGGCAAGATTATGTAAATTGATGTAGTGTCACATTTTATTCCACAACTGGAGACACCTACATTTTATAATTTTCCTGTATCTTACTCTGCTGAGGGATTCATCCATACTGAAACTAAAGATAGTCATTTTCCCTCCCCCACAAGTCTGGGGCTTTCAGGCATCTGGGTTTGTATGTATTGTAGCTCACAACACAGTGGACTGGTCTTCTCCTTCTCCCTGAAACACATACATACCCTGTTCTAGTATTAATCCTATGTATTAGGTTTCACTGAATATCAGAGTATTTGAGAGAGGAACACTGGCAACTTGTGTAGAATCAGCTCTGACCTGATTTAGAATTACTTTAATATATTATAGTGAGAAATGCCCTGTTGCTGATTTTCCAGCACAGTAAAGGTTGTCACTTGTCAACTTCAGGGGGTGAGATCAACAACTAAAAACACTGCTTAACCTACCAAAAGGAAAAAAAATCACAACTCCCATTGAAGGCAATGGCAAGTATCCAGTAGGGACATTATCTGACAAGGCTCTCAGCATTTACAGGACTGAACCCTTTAGGAGCTCATCTTCTGGGTCAGTACATAGTAGCTCTTAGGTCATGACAACTGGTCCTAGATTTGTGCCCCAGTAAAAGCTTTAAACATTTGAAGCAGGAAGAGGAGCACTAAGCACCACAGACCATTTGTGTAATTTTTTTTTCATTGTGCTTTTGGGGCCTGATACAAAGTCTCCTGAGATGAGTAGAAGTAATTCCATTCTCTCCAATAGTTTGTGGATCAAATCCTTTCTTGATTCTGAAGAGGACTGATTGCTTTGTGTTGTGGTAGTAGTTCTTCAGACATCATTTTGATGCTTTTTCCTTGCCAGTGTGAACTGCTATGTTAGACAACAAAACATTTTAATGCTTAGAGCTGTCATTCAGTTTTATTTGTGCAAAACTCAGAGGTGGATTAAGAGAAGTGGAGCTTGTATTCCAGCTCTGTGGTCTGTAGGGGTCCATATGTAGAAGTGAGGCAGCCCACCCCAGGAAGTGATGGACTGCTGATGCCTGCTTGCAAACCAGTTGCTGGGGTGGGCTGAGGCTGACATGGCTGCCTGACAAGGGAACAAGATCAAGGAGCTGGGTGTGGGAGAAAGGGGAAGGCCAGTGTGGCTGAGGGAGGGCTGGTAGGGAATATTTGTTTTGGGGAGCAGAGAGTGGGAACAATATAGTCTCATGGGGACCCTTGTATTTTTGGAGGATCCATTCTTCAGATTCTGAAATCAACATTTATAAAGTGGAAACATAAGAAAGCAGATACAAGGGATTATCCACTTTATTGCTGTTTGTTTTATGTAACAATGTTCACAGTAACAAATAGCATTTCATTGACCTAGTTTTGCAACAGTTCTCAAATCACTCGGCTTTTGCATTTCCACCATTTGGCTGACATACTGTTTTAGTGCTTTTTAATAATCTTTGCCTTTCTTCCCTCTTTCCCAGCTATTCTTGGTGTTCTTCAGGAGGACTCATTAGCCATTCTGGAGATGGACTTGCTGTCTGGAACCTACCTCTTGGCAGTCTTATTAGCCTGCATTGTATTTCAGTCTGGTGCCCAAGAGAAGAATTATACTGTGAGGGAAGAACTGCCAGAAAATGTCCTGATTGGCAATTTGCTAAAGGATCTGAACTTGACACTGGACCCGGATGTGCCCCTTTCATCACCTCTTCAGTTCAAGCTTGTGTATAAGACTGGGGATGTGCCATTAGTCCGGGTGGAGGAAAACACTGGTGAAATATTCACGACTGCCAACCGCATAGACCGGGAGAAGCTGTGCTCTGGCATTTTTAGCGAGAACCGGTGCTTTTATGAAGTGGAGGTTGCAGTTTTGCCTGATGAAGTCTTCAGACTGGTCAAGATCAGGTTCTTGATAGAGGATATCAATGACAATGCTCCCCTCTTTCCCTCAACAGTCATTAACATCTCCATCCCTGAGAACACAGCCATTAATTCCCGCTACTCTGTCCCATCTGCCATTGATCCGGACATTGGTGTGAATGGCATTCAGCATTATGAACTTCTTAAGGTGAGTGTCTTTTATTCTTCCACAGTACTGTGTATCTTGGTGTTACTACCAGTCTACAAACTTTGTTGGTCTTCACATAACTCACTAATGTGCAGAATTACCCTCTCCTGCCATCTTAGAGATGCACCGTACTTGTCTGGACATGTTAAGAACATCTCCCTATTTGATTACAATACAGCACATCATGTTATCATTTTGTGCAGATCTGTGTATGTGTGTGTGCTCAGTTTTACGTGATAAATAACATGATGTGCATGCATGTCTGTGTTAACTGTCCACCAACCTGTAAAGGACTATATGATTTTTATACATCTGATCAAAAGTGTTCTCTGGACACTAAGGTGTTTGTTCACCAACCACAATATGACAGACATGTTTACAACAGCCTGTGATGGACTAAATTCTTCATAGTGCTTGCAAATGAGATTTAAGCAGTGGAAATCAGCACAGAAGAGCTTTATTTCTTTTACAAAAACAATTCATCAACTCTGTTATATTAGTGTAAATCTTAAATAACTCATTTGCTCTCAATGGAGTTAGTCTAAATTTACTCCTGTGCTACTGAGATCAAAGTTTGAGCCATGAATGACTCAAGAAAACTTTCAAGATTATAGGTAGGATCCTTGGCTGATGGCAATTGTGCTATAATGATTTACCTCAGCTAAAAATCTGTCACAGGAAACAAAATGTGTACCACTGAGGTTTCCAAATTCATAGCAATTTTATTTGTCAAGAAGGAAGTTTCTTCTGGGTTTGGTCATATACTCACACACACATGAAATTCAGAGATGGATTAAGAGAAGTACAATTTGTATCCCAGCTCTGTGGGATACATATGCTAGCATGTGCTTTGTGCATATGATCAACAGGCCAGGAAGTGAGACGTTTGAAAGAACAACAGAGACCCATTAAAATCAGCATAAAAAGACTGCTGTGGATGAACACTTCCAGTGTAGGAAAGGCTAGTCCCTCCTCTGAACTAACTTGATCAGATTGTTTATCTCATGACTGGGTAGGCCTATGGAGGTTAAGTTATTCAGACAGGCCATTTAATAATGGCCATTTGATTGTAACAAACAGGGCACTTGACATTACCCATCAGAAAGTACAGGAAAATATCAGCTTTTCTCTCCTCCGGCAAAGAGAGGGAATGGGCTAAAATACAGGCAGAAGTGGAATAGGGAATGAAATGATAAAATATAAGTGTGTGGAAATGGATGGGGAAGGTTTGTGGTCACTGCAAGAGACAATTGCAGACAGACAGTTGTTTGACATAGAGTAATGTGGCTCTCAAGTGAAGGTTTCCCTATATGGATATCCTTTACTGGAGAGTTCATAACAAAAACTAGTTAAATTCTAAAGCCTATTGGAATAGCATGTGAGAGACTGAAAATGTCCCTTCTCCCTGAAGGACTTGGGCATATCTCTGCACAGTTCACTAGACAGTCTCTTCTCTACAGCAAGCTTTCTGATTTACTGGCCACCTCCTGCAAGAATGCATAATGGATACAGGCTATTGCATCATTTGTCTGGCTTGATATCTAACAAACAGTGAAACTGGTACTTGCCAGCAATTTAATAGAAATAAAATACTGCTTAATTTTAGCCTTTTAAAGTAGCTTGCAGCCTGAATTACTTGTGGGGAGTGGATACTAGCTAATGAAAAAGGATGAAATTATCAGGTGCCTTTATGGAAAGCTTTTAAAAAGCAGCAGCATTCCTTTTATGTTTCTCACACACTTAGGATCTGTGATGCACAGGCAGAAAAGGGGCATATCTGTGGTCTTATGGACGTACACTGTGTAAGTCCTGACTGCTCATTAAAAATAATGGGAAGGCTTCACAAAGCAATAGCCTTGGGCTTGCAGAAGCACAAGGCATTGGAGGTGTTAACAGAGTAAACTTTTGACTTTAAAAAAGTCATCACAGGTCTAGCATATTTTGAGAGGAAAGTGTTACTGTGATTCATTTGTGATCTTCATTTGTTAACTTTGGTTTTAGGTAGATTTACATTAAATAGGTCATGTAAAATGATTTATTTAAAGTGATCCTCCGTGTTGCAGCATTGGGTGGAATTCTATTCATCTTAACTTTTTTAAAAAGAAAGATAGATAAGGGCTGCAAAAAATAAAGCAGAATGAGTTGAGGCTGGCTAAAGGGAACAAGAAGGGTTTTTACAACTATGTCATGGGGGAAAAGGAAATACTGGAGAGGTAGTAGGCCCATTAATAAATGAGGAGGGAATGACATTAATGGCGATTCTAAAATGGCTGAGCTACTGAATTGCCTTTGTTATAAAAACCTAGCCTTTAGCAAGAAAAATAAAACAGAGGGTTTGGAGAATTCAGAAAGAATAAAAAATGGGTAAATAAAGAAATCAGCCAGTACAGTTACTATGCACTGTGAAGTTCTTAAGGGAAGTAACTCACAACATCACTGGACTACTGGCAGTTATTTTTTAAAAAGTAATGAAAGTGCAATTTAAATGCATAAGCATACATAGATCACCCTGCATTGTTTCTTGGTCCTAGCCAGGGTTCTCTGTGGGGCAAACATCATATCTGTTTTTAAAAAAGAAAAAGAGCAGCTCTACTGATTAGTGTTTAATTGATCAAATTCTGCTCCCAACTACCCAGTATTACCTTCAGTGTAAATGCCTGTTATGTTTAAGAAATTGAGATCAGAATTATGCCCAATAAATTGAACTTTAAACCTAGTTGAATAATAGAAGCATTCTTAAGAGGAAAAAATATCTAGTGATAACAGAACCATGAACAAAAAGCAGAAATCCTTTTACACTATAAGCAATATTGGCCTAGCAGTTCCAAAATCAGTGTCAGATCCCACTGTTTTACTGAGTCTTTTGCCTGAATAAGGGCTGTGAAATAAAACCTGTGAATATTTATTTTGATCATACTGAAGTGGGAATAATTGGACATTTGGGCCCCTTTATACTGCACAAGCAGTAGTTCTGTAACATTCCTTCCCTCTCTACCCCTAATGCAACATCTAACTCAGAAAATGTACCAGCATCTGAAGCCAGGGTTACAGCCAGGGCTTCCTTGCTCTCTTGTTCTTCTAAGCTGCTGACAGCTGGGGCAGTCAGAGTACAAGTTAGAGTAGCTTTGAGGCTGCTTTTAATTGAGGTGGTTGGAGAGTTGCAAGGAATCCCTCAAATAGAAAAGCTGGGAGGTTGGTACACATGGAACTTGAAGGAATATGGAGAGAGCCTCTGGTGTGTGCAATGGACTCAGTTTATAGAAGCAACAAAGTGACTGTGTAGTAAATATACCACAACAAATTGGGTATGCTGTTCTAGATTTATAGTTGCAATTCATTTGCAACATCAAAAGCTGTACAGTACTTCCAGGGCATCATCTACTGCTAACCCTTTATTGACAGTTCACTTTTTAAATAATTTTAGCTAAGTCTTACTTGCTCCCTGCTTTCAGGCAGAGTTTATTGGTAGTACTTGCAGAAGATTATTGCTACATAAATATTTATATATGAAACAACATAAATATCACACTCTGAACTGCTAAGGTCCTAATAGCCAGGTTTTCAAATACTGTAGTCTTAATTCTGGTTGGAAATATGATGACTTTCAGATGATTTTTCAGCAGTACCTCCTTTCCTCAATATTTATTCAGTTAAAATCATTCAATATCTGTGATTACCTTTAATATACAGTAATGATTAGCATTACTCCAGTCCAGATTTGGTAAAAAGCAGTCATAATTGTTGCATTCTAATTCATTAGAACATTGCAAAATATATTATTAATCAGTTTCAAAGTAATTTTAAAATAAGACCATGCTTAGTGCATTTTGGGGAAAACAAAACAGATCATTATTTGAGTCTGTTGCCTATTATTAAAAATCTATGTAGTTAGCATCTTGGTAACTAATTATCTAATTTTAAACAAGATTAGTTTTCCCAGGTAAGTTATTTGGCCCAGTTCCTTCAGTGAGGTCCACACAATCACAGAAATATGCTTAAATGGAACTCAGTGTAGAACTGAGGACATTACTTGTACTTTCCTAATGCAGGATTTAATTTGTCTAAAGTTGTACACAGAAACTTTATAGAGATTTCTTTTCAGAGAGCTTATACTGACCATCTGAGGCTACCATCCAATCCTGTCCACTTTTTCTAGGTTTCTAGGATGTGTCTCAGTAGGAAGGAACTTCCAATAAGTAGCTAAGTGATTCATTGTAAAACATATTCAAACTTTATAACTGACTCGTTGCTTCTACTGTACAGTGTTTGAAGTGTCTGAACTCTAACAGGCAGGCAGTTCCATCTATTCTGTGTGTTACTACCTGTGGTGCTAGCTTAGAGAAGACTGTCGGGAGGACAGATGGGAAAAGTACTGGCTGAGTTTCAGAAAAAGACTATGTTTTTACATTTGCATAAAGGATCAGAATCTAGCAGAACAAATGGCATCTAGATAGACTTCAATAAATCACACACACAGTTATCCTGCCTAAGAGACTATTTTCAGATTGTAAAGAATTTTCACCAGTCTAGTAAGTGCTATAGCAATTGTGATTGATCAGGTGGGACAGGAATATATTACTAATTACAATAGGTTGCACTATTTTAGAATTACCTCACATTAGCAGCACATAATAAGTTAGGTCCCCCCTTTTTCTAAGACAGTTCTAAGAAAATATGCAGATATGAAAGACATTTACTGCTGTTAGGCAAAGGAATTTGCTATTCTCATTTAGTCATAGACTCTTGCAAGTATGCACGGTACTTTCATAGATTCATAGATTCCAGGGCCAGAAGGGACCATTGTAGTAATCTAGGGTGATCTCCGCATAACGCTGGCCATAGAACTTTCCCAAAATAATTCTAGAGCAGATATTTTAGAAAAAACATCCCACCTTGATTTAAAAATTGCCAGTGATGGACACACCTTGGTAAATTTTTCCGGGAACTGATGACTATCATTGTGAAAAAAATTAAACCTTATTTACAGTCTGTATTTGTCTAGCTTCAACTTCTAGCCATTGGATTATGTTCTACTTTTCTCTGCTAGATTGAAGAGCTCATTATGAAATATCTGTTCCCCATGTAGATACTTAGACTTTAATCATCATCCCTTAGTCTTCTCTTTGCAAAGCGAAATAGATTGAGCCCCTTGAGTCTATCACTCTAAGGCATGTTTTCTAATCCTTCAATTATTCTTGTGACTCTTTTCTGAATTCTGTCCAATTTAACAACTTCCTTCTTGAGTTGTGAACAGAACTGGACACAGTATTCCAGGAGCAGCTGCACCACAGCCAAATAGGTAAAACAGCCTCTCTACTTCAATTCAAGATTCCCCTGTCTATGCATCCCAGGATTGCATTATGTGTTTTGGTTGTAGCATCACATTGGGAGCTCAAGTTCAGCTGATTATCTCCCTCCCAACAAACCTTTTTCAGAGTTTCACATTCTGTAAGTATGACCTGTGTTCCTTGTTCCTAGATTAATCTATTTATATTTTGCTGTATTAAAATGCATATCGTTTGCTTTTGCCTAATTTACTAATGATCCAAATTCCTCTGTGTCAAGGATCTGTCCTTTTCTTTGACACGCCCCCAATTTTTGTCTAACCTGCAGACATTATCAGTGATGATTTTGTGTTTTCTTCCAAATTATTGATAAAAATGTTAAATAATGTGGGCCCAAGAGCTGATCCCCGGTGGCACCCTACTGGAAACACACCTGGTCAATAGGGATTTTCTGTTTTGACACCTACCAGTTGGCCAATTTTTAATCCATTTAATGTGTGCCAATATCATTCTAGCTTTTTTAATCAAAATATCATATCAAGGCAAATATTTTAGAGTATACTTAAGTATACACCTTGGCTATGTCTAGACTGGCATGATTTTCCGCAAATGCTTTTAACGGAAAAGTTTTTCCGTTAAAAGCATTTGCGGAAAAGAGCGTCTAGATTGGCACGGACGCTTTTGCGCAAAAGCACTTTTTGCGGAAAAGCATCCGTGCCAATCTAGACACGGTTTTGCGCAAGAAAGCCCCGATCGCCATTTTCGCCATCGGGGCTTTTTTGCGCAAAACAGTTCTCAGTTGTCTACACTGGCCCTCTTGCGCAAAAGCATTTGCACAAGAGGGCTTTTTCCCGAACGGGAGAGTCATTGTATTTGCGCAAGAACACTGATGATCATACATTAGATCGTCAGTGTTCTTGCGCAAATTCAAGTGGTCAGTGTAGACAGCTGGCAAGTTTTTCCGCAAAAGCAGCTGCTTTT
The DNA here is from genome assembly GCA_032595735.1 of Pelochelys cantorii. Classification (NCBI taxonomy): domain Eukaryota; kingdom Metazoa; phylum Chordata; order Testudines; family Trionychidae; genus Pelochelys; species Pelochelys cantorii. The sequence continues at coordinate 39,789,603 of CM064337.1, forward strand.
GCGGAAAAACTTGCCAGTCTAGACGCAGCCCTTAAGCATACTGCATCACCACAACTACTACTTTTATCAGTGAAATGTATAATCTTATAAAAAATATCAAGTTTGGGTGACAGGATCTGTTTTCCATAAGTCCATGTTGGTTTGCATAAATTACATTACCCTTTGGAATGTTTGTATTATTTGAGGCCCATATCAGCAGTTCTGTTATGTTGCTTGGGTTTGTTGTCAGGCTAACAGGCCTGTATGAATCATCCTACTTATCCTTTTTAAAAGTTGGCATAACATTAGTTTTATTTGCCTCCTGGAATTTCCCCAGGGCCCAAAACTTACTGAAAATCAACATTAACTGTCGAGTGAGCTCCTCACTTATCTGGACCTACTGATTTTACAGTGTTTAACAGTAGTAGCTTTTCTTCAACATCCTTCAGCGATACTAGTGGAATGGAAAGAGCATTATCATCATGGAATGCAATTATATAATCTGATTTCCCCCCAAATATGGAACAGAAATATTTATGGAACATGCCTGCCTTTTCTGCATTATTATTGTTATTGATAATTTGACAATTTCCATCTAATATTGTCAGGGTTCTTTTTTTTTTCACAAGATGTTTTTAAAGACTCTTTCTTATTGGCTGTGTCTTTACTGGTCATAGGTTTGTCCTTGTAGCCCTTTGCTTCCCTTACCAATTTTCAACAACTCCTAACTTCTGACTTGCATTCATAACATCAACTTCCTCTATGTTCCATTTACATAGCTTTTTAAAAAATGTTTTTGTAGCTGCCTTGTCTTTCCCTCTAACCAGATTGTTTATAATCAGCACATACTTCTTCCTTGGCTGTGTCTTTTTGAGCATCTAAATAGGTGTTCTTAATGATCCCATATTATCATTCACATTTTTCCTGTTAAATTCTTCTCAGCTGATTTGTCTCAGTATGTGAAACCAGCCCTGTTCAAGCACCAACACCACATATTACTAATCTGGACTTTATTTGCATGTGCATTATGAATATGATCAAACCATAGTCCCTTGTATCGAAGCTACCATCATTTCTTAGTTCTGTGATCAGTTCCTCTATACCTGTCAGGACACACAAGTGCTGGGAATGGGACAGTTTTCCAGAATATGAAAAGAGAGAGGGCAGCCAGTGCGGAGGATGCTATACTGCAGAGTGACAACTGGGGGCAGCCACACCTGTAAGACAGTGACCAGCTGGGGAGAGTGCTCTGCCTGTTGCCATCCAATAGAGTGGCCCCCCTCTACCAAATAGTGCTGGGTGACAGGAGGGTTGAGGGGAGCCACTGAAGACCAGAGCAAGCCCCCAGAGTTTCCTCCCCTGGACCAACTACAGGGCTGGAGGGGGCAGCTGCAGGCCAGGGCCAGCCTCTGGAGCTTTGGCCTCCTCCCTGCCTTGGCTGCAGGAAGGGAGGAGCAGGTGGATGCTGGGGTCAGATCCCCCCGAGGCTTATCCCCCCCCAACTGCAGGTAGAGTAGGAAAAGCCCCTGATCCTGTTTAGTGGCTGGTGTGGGGTAGAGTGCGGCAAGCATTGGGGTGGGAGCAGAACCAGAGCAGGAGGAAGGGTTGTAAGTTGTCTGGGTCTTCTCTATAGGTAGTTGGTGAAGGTAGGGCTGGGGGAAGCAAGCAAGCCCTAGTTCCACTCCAGCCCCTTCTGCTGAGGCCACGGGGGGAGCGGAGGAGGGTGGGTGTGTGTGCATACCCCCCACCACTATGGGGAGAGGAGAAGGGCAGAGAGAAGGAGCATGCAGAGGGTGGGCAGAGAATGGGGAGCAAGGAGGGTACATGGCTCCAGCCTCCTGATCGCAGAGCATGGGGAGGGAGGAGGGCACATGTCCCTAGCCTCCCCACCCCTAGAGCCTGGGAAGGGCAGAGAGCATGTGGCCCCAGCTTCCTAAGCCCCAGAGCACTGGGAGGGTGGGCGCTGGGGGCAGCAATACTCCGCCTCCAGTAGGCGTTCTGGGGCTGGCGTGTGGGCGGGGCCAGGCTGGCTGTTCGGGAATGCCGTGACTTCCCCTAGCTAGGATTCCGCCTGCCCATGGCCGTGGTACAAGGAAAAGAATCAGAAATGAAGGTGATGTAGTCAAAGCAGCCAGACTGCAAAATGTATTGTGAAGTGTTAAAAAGGGGTGATTCCCCAGTGGAGAAATGTTCTTTCTGCTATTTTTTTCATGTTTGAACCAGGGATGTGAAAGTGTAGCTGAGTACATGGTTATCCAATTAGCCTGTGCTCATTGGTTAACCCTCTCAGTTACACGCATCCCCCACCCCTCTCACAGGTGGTTGGTGAAGGCAGGGCTGGGGGAAGCAAAACCTCAGCCCCACCACCAGCCCCACCTCTTCTGCTGAGGCCCCGTCCCTTCCACACATCCCACGGGGCAGCAGTGCAAGCGAGCAGGCCAGAGTTGGTACGCGCAAGGACCAGTCTTTCAAGGTGTCTCCCTGCACATGCTGGCTCCCATGGAGCCGCCTCCCCCCCATGTTGCTCCCTCTGATACAGAGGCAGCAGCTGGGGGCAGGGGGCCAGGGGAAATGGGAGCACTGTACCGCCCTGTCCCCCTGTGTGTAAACATGTACCACTGAAAATTTCAGTGTGTACACCTTTATTCAAACATATTTTAATATCCATAGTTTGAACTTCCTTTGTCTTTTCTTCCTGTGTGATAACTCTGTTTACTGCTTACATGCAAATTAAGCAGAGCACACATTTCTTTGTTTAGGACAGACTTGTTTGCCAAATTCTGCCTTGGCAGGGCTGTGGGGTTTGGAAAATATGTTGATAACACCAGACAGAGGAACCTCTAAAGTGTTGCCGTACATTTTATCAGGACAATACTGACCAGGAAATTGTGTTTTCAAAAGATATCTTACAAGGCATCATTTGTACAAAGGTTATTACAGTAGCGGGTAGAGTGTGAATACAGGGGTATATGCTGTCACCTATGCTTTCAGACTGGATTAGTTGAGGGTGTGGGTTGGAGATGGGATGCTGCTTTTGCTGAGGTAGGAACTCATCCACTTTATACAGAAGTCAGTGGGTAAGTCACTTGGTTGTTTCTAGTCTGTCATTGCCACAGTTCCCTCAAGTGCCTGGAAGGATGGACAAGTTCTCCAATTTGCTGGGAAAGAATCATAAAGCATCTCACTTCACTGCAGCACAAGAACTTTGGGATATGCTCCCACAAATCAACATGATACACATAGGTGAGTGCAGCAACACAGACAAAACAGCGTTTGCAACGTGGCTGCGCACACTTGGTCTCGGCTAACCTGGATACTCAGGGCAGGTGCTAATCTCCTAAGTTAACTCTGCAGTTAGGATGTGCAATATTTCTCTGCCTTCTCTGAAGACTGGTAAGAATATTATTCTTGGGAAAATGCTCAGGTACGGCCTCAGTGTGATGCAGCCTGACTGGTCCTTGGAAATGATCATTTGTTGTTAATTTGTTCTTTTCTCTGTAATACCAGTCCCAGCGGCAGTATGTAGCAGGTTCTCTAGGGTTGATTTGCAAGAGTAATTTGTAATTAGGGATTTTGAAGACAAGCTGAATATATAGTCTTGCTTATTATCTGCTTGTCATAGGCTCAGGCCATCACTTCTGAGGCCACATCATTACATATCTCTCTTCAGTTTCAATGTAACCATTGTCTCCACAGTTCATAGGGGACTAGTGAGCTTGTGAAGTTAATAAATCACTTGCTCTAAGGGGAGCCCCTACAATCTAACTGAAATTCCAAAGTAAATTGAGGTTGCATCTGCTCACTTCTTTCTGGGGCAGGTCTGTGGAATATGACAACCAGAGTCACAAGCGCTGAATAACTCAGTCTCCTAGTAGAATTTGGACTTGATATTTTTGTATCATGACCCACACAGCTCCTGGCTGTGTCTGTATCATGACCCACACAGCTCACATAGTACCTCTGCTCAAGTCTCTGCACTGCTCCCCCTTCACTTCTGGGTGGAGTTGGTGATAAGGCTCTGAATGGCTGGAAGCTAGCTATTTGAGAGATCATTTCTCACCAAATGTCATGTTAAGGAAGATGAAAGTATCTGAAAACTTTTATTGTTTGTTCTTTGAGGGAACACTACGAAGTGAGCATTAGCGCTCACTCTGCTAAGAGTTTCCATCTGGGAATTCAGTCCTCTGGGCTGCTTGTCGTGGCCTGACTCTTGGGGATAATGGTAATGCTTGTTTACTTTGTCTGCAATTTGTCTGACTGTTTTTGCTTTGTTTATTCAAGTAGCCTGTGCAGTGTGTGTGAGTTTATGTATGTAGAGCTTCTGCAATGTGGCACCTACAAATGGCAATAGGTGCTGTAATAAACAGTATAATAAAAATAATACTGGAAATGGATCTCTTTAGCTGTGACAGGTGGACAACTCTCATGTTGATTGAGGAAGCAGGAGTTGTACTAAGTTCCATCAGCTACCCACACAGGAGGTTCTTTAGACCATGTCTATGCTGAGAGATAAGGTTGAATTTGTGAATGTCGACTTTTTAGAACACAATTTTGTAAAGCTGAAGGTGCATGTGAACCAAATAGAGCAAGGTTCAGGGCCTGCTTAATTCATAAGAAAAATGAGTTTGGGAAGGTTGCTCTGCTGGGTCCCTTGTGGACATTAGTAACATTCTCATGATAAACCTGCCTTGCTCTTAGCAGGAGGGCTGCAAGTGAACTAGCGAGGGGAGCTTTATAGAAATGTGGTGCATGTGAGTCAATTAAGAGTTGAAATGAAGGAACAATGGAAGAGAAGATTACTTGGTAAAACTGTATTGCGAGTTTTATATGTTAAGTATTATATTCCTCTCCTGAAAGTCTCTTATGCTAGAGATTTACCCTAACTTAGATTGATTGAAGAAATACAGACTAAGATCACTAAAGCAATTAAATTCTCTCATGATGGATTGTATATTAATCTTTTTTAAAAGAAAAGCTTCCCCTTCCATATGTAAAGATATCAGCCCTGATTTTAGCTATTGTGCAGCAGATGGGAGAGGCACGAAAGGTACCCCTCAGATTCTGTAGCTGGGTCAGGACTAGTGTAAGCTAGAGCAGACCAGGGCAACTAAAGAGGCTGTTATGAGAATAGCTGTAGTGAAGCCAAAACTCAAGACACTTTCTCTCCTGAGATCATGCCTCCTGCACGCTAAAGAAGAAGTCATAACGTCACCTGTAGTCTAGGGGATACCCGGATAGCCAATGCAGCTGACATTATTTCCCCTTTATATCAGTGGAAGAAGAGGCAATAGGGCCTGAGCAGAATCCAGACTCATGGTCATGCCATCGAAACCATGCATCATGTCAGACAGATGCAGTTAATCAGTATTTGTTCCTGTAATTCAATCAGCGATGCATTTCCCAAAGGAATCTCTCCTCAGCATAATGTACTCATGTAAAGGAGCATCAGGTTGTGCTCTCCATTCCTCTCAGTGATTTTCAGAGCATTTTCTCTCAGTGTGAAATATGTGCATTACAGAGGTATAATAACATTTCTGACTTCATTTCATTTTCTGTTTTAAAGAGAAATTGTTGGAGCTGTTTGAAAGCTATCTCCAAGCAGGATGCTGGCCCAAAGCTTGAGAGTAGCGCTCACATTTCCAGATGGATTAATTTGAATGCCTATTACAAAGTCAGTTATTTGTTTGTAATCAGTCACCATTTCTTGGGAAGAAGTCATACTATGCTTCTGCAAACAGAAACCCCCTTAAACCATAGCTAAGGTCTTAATTCTGCTCCACTAAAGTCAATAGATATTTTGCCTATTTTGAAGGGAGCAGGTCTGAAGGAGCTACATGCCAATCAGACCTTCCTTGGGAGATAACAGGAAAATTAGATTGTCTGTTATTGCTAGAGTTTTCTGTTCTTCTCATACACCCACATCACTATTCTTGCACTTACCCAAAGGAAGAGGATAAACTCCCCTAGACAGACAGCAGGCTCTTTGAGAGGTGTCAGTGCATGCTGAATAACAGTCCATCCACTCTCTGGGCAGCAGAGATTCCATAGGATAGGTGGGTTTGGTGAACTTGGTTTTGACTCTGAGTGCAAACATTACCTGCTGCTGTAAATTGGCTCTGAGCATATCTTTATAGATCAGATTTCCCTGTCCGCTGGCACGTCTCACCAACTGTGCCACCCCTGAAGATGCAGACCTTCACCTCCATGATTTTCCCAGTCTTTGGAAATGCTCTGGCAACTAGATCTTGTTTGAGCCACTAGACCAGCCCCTCATCGGACTGTTGCCTTTCCAAATCAAGAATGGGAGGAACTGTGTGTCTTTTATACTAGTTGAAAGTAGCAAAGACCTTGTCTGTAGCTACATGCCACAGTGAAAGGCAGGCTAAAGCCACACATGGCAGTGAAAGATTCTGGTAGAGACCAGGTAGGATATATCCCCTACGGTGCTGGTATGTTTTTACTCTAGTTGCCTAAGCAATACCTCACTACACTGGTATTTATTAGTGGTTTGAAGGGTTAACCGGTAAGCCTCTCCCTTATGGATGAGGCAGGAAGGGGGCTGCTCCAGCTTCTGTCCACGGTGGTTCAGGCACCCCACAGACAGGGGTTGCTCTGGCATCTGGAGCAGCCTCTGTCCATAGCAGACCTCTCGCAGGCAACGGGCTGCTTCGGCATCCAGACTAGCCCCTACCTGCAGTGGAGAGGAGCTGCAGGCAAGGGCTGCTCCTGCTGGGCTGGAACAGCCCCGACCTGTGGTGGGGGGACCGCTCTAGCCTGGCTGGGTTGAAGAGTCCCCCCTCCCGACCTCTCTTTAATGGGTTAACAGGTTAATATGTTTAACCGGTTAACCAATTAAATGGGATTTTATGATACCCATGGTAGGGGGCCATACGCTGCATGCCGCCATAAACATGGACATAGCCTAAGGAATTAACTTTTTATGTCTGATGCCAGGATTATAGAGCGATAGTGGATTTGTAGTTACATCTAACTTTACTGTATGTGAGTTATGAAATCACTCTTTACGAGCAGAGCTAGCAGCTCTGATTCAAATTGATTGGGCAATGGAAAATAACAACAGTGAGAGAAAGCAGAGGAGGGGGACATACAAAATTAATTTTTATGGCCTGAAGGAGGCTATTTTTTTCACTTTATGCCATCACTGTGCAGACACATACACTGTTGTGAATATTGGAGCTCGAGATAGAAGGAGGAAGGCTAATGTCACTGCAAAAACAGCCCACGAGGACACACACCAAGCTAATGGAGGAACTTTATTCCAACTGGAAAATAAATTGAATTTGCTCTACAGAGTTGTATGCCTGATCTGATACTGTGTCCCCAAACCCTGCTGCTTTAATCTGTAGTTGTTGTCTGGTTTCCTTCTTTTCACTTCTTCAAAAAGGAGGTGGAACAGTGCCTCTCACTTACGCTCTCAAACCAGGCTCAAAGGAGCAGATGTGCTGCAACTAATCTGACTACATTGAAATTCATGGGGATGAGCTCTTTTACTCTGGTGCCGGCAGCATGAGGGAGGACAATGAAGAGGTATACTGGCCCTTTAAGTAGGTCACAGAAAGCCTGGGGTGGTTGTTATCAATGTCCACCTTCTGTGAAAAAACTGTCAACACTGAGCTCATTCCCTTTATAAACAGGCCTTTATTAATATTGCCAGGCCTTATTGAAAATTACAGAGTTTGACACTAATAGGATTAGTTAACTTCTGACTTCATTACTCTAGTGTTATCAAAGGCCCCTGGTAAGTATACAGTAACCCACTAATACCTAAGTATTATGCACCTTCTGAATCTGTTATTAACAATCCCTCCTGGAGCCCATAGTGTGTAGAGGATGGATAACTGTATTGTAGAAGATGCCTATTCAGACTCCAGAGAATTAGCTCACAGAGCTGTAAATAAGGATGAACATACTCTGCTGGCATCAGCAGGCTAAGGAATTTTTTTTAGCAGAGCCAACTGCAACAGAATCTTTTTTTAATTTTAAGTCAGATTCATTAGGGGAAAGGGTTATTGACCAACAATATTTCAAGATTCATTGCTGCCCAAATAATAATAAATTGCATATTTAATGTTATGACTGTCAATATTCTGTGCTACTCAGGTATTTAAACATGGCCTGAAGGATAGTGGTTGTCAGATCCAATCCAAAATTCAAGATGTAGGTTTTTTGTGTGCTTACATTTTTAAAATCTCATCCATATTCTAAATAATATGGAACTGCAGTTCATGAAAATACAGACCAAGAATCTAAAGCTCTCTAGCTCTAGAGTTTAGAAGCTCCAGTGATCTGGGTTTCTGCTAGGGTAGAGGGAGCTTTATTTTTCTCCTTTAGGGCAAAATTCATTGCACCTGCAAAGGGGATAGAGAAAGGGCAGTTTCTACCTCCCCTGTTCAGGGTGCTTCCCCAGACAGGCTAGGACAGCCATTGGATCTGCCCTGTTGCAGTAACCCATGTGGGCAAAGGGTCCTCATATGAGTGCAGAATTGTCAGTGCACAGGACCAACCTGGTTTTGCCTTCTTGCTCTTCTGGCATTTCCTGTCCTCTGTGGAATGCCCCCCATGCTGGCGACTGCAGAGAAAGCAATGCAGAGTTTGCCTGTTTAGGGATGTCAAATCGCGCTTAATCAGTTAGCTGGTTAAACATTAGGTTAACCTAATGTTTAATCTGTTAACTGACCAAGCAGGATCTGTGTGGGGGATCGCTCCAGCCTGGCTGGACCAGCCTTCAATCCATGGGGCTCCTGCTCCCAGCCCTGTGCCTCTTTTGGAAGAAAAGCGGAAAAAAATACGCAAATTGCAGTTTGTAATTTGTGTATCTTTTTCCAACTTTTCCCTGAAGCGTAGACATAGCCCCGGTTGCATATGGCTCTGGCTACTGATTTTTTTAAAGGAAAATTTCAACCTTGTATTGAAAATCACTGAATAGTAGTTTGACTCAGTACTGTTTCTAATTCTCAGCCATGTCCCAGAGCTGCATTTACTTTTCAGGGAAACTATCCCATCGCTTGTTTCTGCCCCTTCATGTTTCTGGGTGTGAAGGAGGCTGAGAAAAGCCAAAGGCAAAAGGAAAGATCAGTATCCCTGTTTCACCCACTTGTTCTGTGTTTGCTTTGGCAGTATGTTGTTTCTTCCTCACAGTGTGTGTGTGTGTGTGGTGGGTCATCTCAGCCCACCTTCCACTTGTAGGAAAGGAGCTAGGCAGGACTGTAATGGCTGGGCCTAGGAACAGCCAGTTTTCTATTCCCTCTCTTCAGGAGGAGAGCAGTGCTAGAAGTCCACTCTAATAATAAAATTATATATAAATATAATGTATCCATTCTGCATATGGTTGGCATATGATATGCCATATTGTCTGGCATATGGTATGGATGACATGTGGCATGGTTAGTATGGCTCTTTTTTTTCAACTTTGATCATTACCATTTGATCTGACAAATGCTCTTCTGCTATTATTGTGGTATTCATACTAGCTTTAAAGAGGAAGAATATTTACTTTTTTGATTTCTGGATCATTTTTCTGATCAAGTCTCAGTACAGAAAGAGGTGAAACAAAACACAGACGAGTATCATTTCTGGAATATTTTTGATTCATGCTGAACACAAACAGAGGTAGGCAGGGAAATCCATTAGAGGCTTGGGCTGTGAATGAATAATGTCAGATAACAGAAGAAGACCATGGCCATTAGAGAAAGGGTGATGTCCCAGAAACAAAAATCCAGTTCTTACTGGTGACTATGGGGAGTCCACTTACATACACACTTCAAAGAGCAAGAGTTCATATAAGATATGTAATTCTGTTATTCCTTTCACACCTCACCTGTCACATGTGCTGGCCAAGATCACTGTCCCAGTGTGTATTTCCTGAACCCATAACTGGAGATTGAAGAGAATCATAGACTCATAGAATACTAGAACTGGAAGGGACCTCGAGAGGTCATGGAGTCCAGTCTCCTGGATGCAGGACCCAATACCATCTAGATCATCCCTGACAGATGTCTATCTAACTTGCTCTTAACTATCCCCAGAGATGGAGATTCCACAAGCTCCCTAGGCAACTTATTCCAGTGTTTAATCACTCTGACAGTTAGGAAGTTTTTCCTAATGTCCAACCTAACCCTCCCTTGCTGCAGTTTAAGCCTATTGCTTTTTGTCCTATCCTCAGAAGCCAAGGAGAACAAGTTTTCTCCTTCCTCCTTGTGACACTCTTTTACATAACCTGAAAACCGCTGTCATGTCCCCTCTCAGTTGTCTTCTTTCCAAACTAAACAAGCCCAATTATTTCAGAGAGCAAGAGAAAAAGAGAAGCATCCCCTAGCTGGAACACAATTATTTTTTGAGGTTCCAAAGCACTGTTCTGTCTATGAAAAATAACAGACTCATTAGAGTCCATGTGTCTGAGAGTATGTCTACACTTTAAACACAATAATGGTGCAACTGTGTCACTTAGCACTTCATTGTAGACATTAATTAACTATTCCAGTGGGAAGAAGTCTTAAGACAACAAAGGTCCATCTCCTCAACAGGTGTTAGCTAGGTCAATGGAAGAATTCTTCCGACTATTCCGTGCTGGGTACACCAGGGGTTAGATTGGTATAGCTATGTCTAAATCCATACCTCTGACAAATACGGATGTAAATTCCTACCATAGGACAGCCTTGATAGAGTTTTCATAATTAAAGCAGGAAGAACAAAACCAGCCCTTCTCCAGAGAGAAAATGGCCTTCTCTTGTTCCATCTCTGCTAACACCAAAGGTGTTAGCCAGGATGGGGTCCATCAATAGATACTAGGTTGGACAGAGATGTTATCCTTAGCCTCTGTATGTCAGAAGCTGGGAATGAGTGACATTTGATGTTCACCTGTTTAAGGCATGTGCAAGTTCACCCCACCAGTAGAAACAAAAATCCTAGCTGTGGGCTCTCTGCTAATCAGCTGGGCAGCATTTGAATCTCTCCTGAGTGGCCTCATAAGAGCACAGCTTACAGGAAACACTGCCTGGCACTGGCCATTGTTGGAAGACTGGATACTGGGTTAGATGGACCTTTGATTTTGGGATTATACAAGATTTTAAAAATAATTCTTTATGTAAAAGTACCTTTTAAGGTTTTAATTGAGGTATGTTTGAAAGACTACTGGAATTTGCATAGCTGCTGAATTTCCTGGAAGGATGCAAAAACTCCAAAGTTTTCTCAACGTTCTGCAATTTTAGTTTCAGTAACACTTACTTCACAACAGCCCCTTCCTGTCTCAAGGGAAATATGTTTTATTTTACAAAAAGGCCATGAAAGGGAGGTCACCTATTTCTGTTAATTGTATCCATTAGCAGGGCTAGAAAATGCATCAAGTTGAAGAGAAATGGGTAGATATTAGCAACTGGACTGACAGGGGAAAGCAGTCTTCAGAAAAATTCATTTGTCATCAGCAGAGCTTTTCAAGGTAAAAGATAATTCCAGACAAAACAGCTATTGGTCATCTCCTAAATGTGTCTGAAGACAGTTTGATATTGTGTGTGTGTTTACATATGCACAGCTAAAAATTGTGTTCCTAAAAGCCACAAGCTGATGGTAATGTTGTTAAATAGCATTTATGTGTAAAGGAAAGCCAGTGCTTATTGATCTTTCTTCATTATAAATGAGATTTTTCTCTCTTTAACAAAGTGTATACTGTTTTTAAAGCTGTAAGGGCTTTTAAAATATATAGAGCGGAACTATATCTTATTTAGAAGAACAGACATTTGGCTTGATATCATTACAGTTGTGTGGAGATTTATGTTGTAAGGTTTATCAATCTCTTCCTTGGGTCTGTTTTGAATTGTGTGAAATAAAATGTGTCTTCAATCTCAAAATTATTTTTTAAATATTTTAAGGCATAATAGTGCTCCTAGGTCTGAACTCTCAGAACAAAATTTTGGTAACAGAATTGTGTTCTCACACTGATACTACATGTTTGATGTATATGTCTCAGGATGAGGCATACAGATGCAACAGAACCACATCCAGAGGGTGAAGCTTCATTGTACACTACACTACCATAAATTAACATATACTGGAAGTCAAGGGGTGGATTGACTTGCCTTATTGTTTACAAATTAATTTTTAAAAGCCAACATTGTCTGGCTTGACTCCCTTCTTACAAACTGAGGATTCTACATGTTAATAAACTAGCTGTGGCAAAGTAGCTGGTACAATTTCTTACTGGATTTGAAGATTGGTGCTTAGAACAGAAATTGTGGCTGTCATGGCCGAGAATTCAGTCTCTCATCAAGTAGGTCACTTAGGCTACATCTACACTGTGGCGCTATTTCGGGGTACTGGAAGTATCCTGAAATAGCTATTCTGCGTCTTTTGAGCATGCCCATTATTTCAAAACAGGTGGGCTATTCCAGCATGACATTTAAGGATGTTAACTAGAGGTTAATTGACTAGTCAAGAAGTTGATGGAATAGTCAGTGGAATTGCTTATTTGATAGTCGACCAGTCTTTAACATCCCTAGTGACATTTCAGAATAGTGCTTTATTTCGAAGGGTGCAGAGTAGACACACCCTTACAGTGTAGAGGTGGATTGAAGGATCCCTACCTGCTTCAGGAGTCATGCACCATGTCAGTCAATAACATTTTTAAAAATCTTTCTCTTCTTGAGGTTCTGGATGTTTTAGTATAATTCAACCTTTGGTGATTTGTAGACTACAGGTAAAATTTTCAAAAGTAATTAAATGGTTTAGGAGTCTAAATTGAAAGTCCCATTAAAAGTCAATAGAAGTTAGACTTGGAAGTCACTTTGATGTATATCACATTTTAAATTTTGCTCAGTGTAAAATAGTGTGCTCTACTGTAGGACTCCATGTGAAGGACACTTTCATGCTGTAGGTAGTGCAGGACCTGGTTTCCCGCTTCCAGTGGTATTACCTATCAGGGACATTTTACACTGATTTTTAAAAAATTGCACTGAGCTGCAACTTGTATGCCTCTCCCCCTCCAAGATACCGCAGAGGTAGTATGGGGTATGGGCTCAATGACCCCTTTCAGGGCACAGTCCCAGGTTCCTCCTTTCCTGGAGGCTTTTGCCTAACATGGGGATGGGTTGGTCAGTGTTAGTTTGATTTTGGACTTTCATTTTTCTTAGTATAAACACTGTTTTTGAAGTGTATTTTGTACACTCTCTCTGATGAATAATTGGCTGTGTTTATGCACCAGTGCATTCCCATAAGAGAATTCTAATGGGCCTATCCAAAGGCTAAAAAATTAGGGAATACCACATCCAGTGACACATGACTAGATTTTTTTGGTACAACACAAAATACAACATATATGAGAGAAAGCATTTACCAAAATAAGTAAATAAATCCTTTGTGTAGAAACAAATTGCATAGTACTATATAGTTAAAAATGTCCAGTATTAAAATAAATGCGAATGGTAAAGCTGCTGTGGTGAATTTTTACCTTGTATTCTTATTATCAGGTTGCTCTGGATTTAAGAGGTGTGTTGACATAAATGGAACTAATCCAAGTAGGAGTGGAACAGAGATTTTGCCCATCTGCCAGTTTAAATGAAAAATAACTGACTACCAACCTCCACTGCTTTGGTCTAGCTTGGATGCTTTGGGCTAAGTGACTAATAATGCATGTGCTTACATCAAATATAAAGTGAGAAATAGAAACCTGAGACATAAAACTGTGAATTTAAAGGTGACTTCACGCTTTTGGGAAAATGTACTCCTTTGGACATATATGAAAAGGACCAATTACTTTCAGTTTGCTGTGATATAGAAAGCATTATCCATTAAAAGGGTCATAGGAGAAGAAAGAAAATTAGAAATACTATTATCTGAAACATTTTACGAAGGGGTAGCCCCATGTTAGTGTGTTTTGGCAAAAACAAAGAGGTCTGTGGCACTCTTAAAGACTAACAGATTTCCTTGGGCATAAGCTTTCATGGGCTGGAGCCTTCTTCATCAGATGTATGAAATGGAAACTTCAGTTTGGCAGGGATATAAACACACATGCATAGATGGGAGTGTTATGTTCCTATATGGAATACCAGTGCTAACAAGGCCAATTCCATCAGGATGGATGTGGCCCACTCCCAAGAGTTGCCGAGAAGGTGTGAATACCAAAAGAGGAAAATTACCTTTTGTAGTGAGCTCGCCACTCCCAGTCTCTAGTCAGACCCAGTCTGATAGTTTCAAGTTTGCATACGAATTCCCTGCTGCAATCTGTTTTTGATGGTTTTTTTGCTCAGGTATGGCAGCTTTCAAGTCTGTGATTGAATGTCCAGAGTAGGGATGTAAAATCCCATTTAATTGGTTAACCGGTTTAACCTGTTAATCAATTAAAGGGAAGATGGTGGGGGAGTCACAGCTTGCGATGCGCCCAGGCCTGCCGTGGACAGGAACTGCTCCATGGCAGGTGGGGTGCTCTGCCAGCCTCCACCAGTTAACTGGAATCAGTAAGCATGACCCATTAAAGGTGATACTTACTGGTTAATCTTTCACATACCTACTCCAGAGAGACTGAAGTGCTCTCCTACTGATTTTTGAATGTTACCATTCTAGATGTCTGATTTGTGTCCATTTATTCTTTTGTGCAGAGACAGTCTGGTTTGTCCAATATATATGGCAAAGAGGCATTGTTGGCACACAATGGCATATATCACATTAGCAGATGGTAGGGGAATGAGTCCTTGATGGTGGACCTTACCACCATCATAGGACCTTACCACATCAGTCACACCATCAAGGACTCATTCCCCTACCATCTGTTAATGTGAGATATGCCATTGTGTGCCAACAGTGGCCCTTTGCCATATATATTGGACAAACCGGACTGTCTCTGCAGTCTATATATATAGACAGAGTTGACAAGAGTGGTTTTTTTCAGGGATTGGTTCCTGGCTTAGTGGGTTAGTATTTTTGGTGTATGGTGTATAGTTAGTGGTGAGTATTTGCTTCAGATTGGGGGCTGCCTGTAAGCGAGGACTGGCCTGCTTCCCATGATCTGTGAGAGTGAGGGATCACAATCTAGGATAAGTGGTAGATGCTTGAAATGCTGGAGGGGTTTTAGCTGGGGCCTGTGTAGGTAATGGGTAGTGGCATTCTGTTGCTTTCTTTGTTAGGTCTGTCCTGTAGTAGGTGATTTCTAGATACCTGCCTGGCTGTATCAATCTGATCCTTCACATCCCCCCCAGTAGCTATTATAGTTTATGTATATTTCATAGTGATCCTATGGGTGCTTGAGGGATTGCAGCAAATATGGTTGAAACATTTTAGAAACCCTGCTTGGTGACATTTGTACAAAGTAGAGCATCACGTGGAAACAATGATGTTTTGCTTCTCATAAGTACTGAGCATCCACAAATCTTACTGAACTGATTAGGAGCTGCATGCAGTCAGCATCTCTGGAAATCAACCGATAATTTTCCCAATTTCTCTTGGGTAGCTCCAACCAATCACTTGACCAGCTCCACCTTCTGAAGGCTCAAATATTTATCTCAAGCATGGCTCCATGGTGATGGTAGCACCTCAGAAAAGTTGGCTCCTAAGCATGTGGAGCAGACACGATAATGAATGTTTCCCCTTCGGCCCCTCTTCCTGTGAGGAAGGGGTGTAAATTATTGATAATTTGGAGTGCACAGTAAAGAGGGATAGTGAGCCCTCTACATCAACTTCATCAGGCTCCTCACTTACGCCTCTGCTGGATTTTTTTCCCTCTCTACTTTTTGCAGTTGGGCCAGTGGTATTTTATGCAGAGATTCACTCACCAATTAAGTGGTTGTTTTTCAGAAGTCGCATGTACATCTGTCTAGGGGTTCTTTGTCTGTTGTCTCAGGCTACTAAACATCCCTTACTCACAGCTGGCCTTTCTTCCCCTTCAAGACCTTCCCCAAGCTTTCCCCATAGCACCTCCAACATCTTCACTCTGTAGGTCAAAGGTCCTTTCCAGGTCTGGGGGAAAGGATGGTTCAGCAATCCGCAACACACAGAAAGAAAGGGGGTTGCAGCTAGGAATTAACAAGCCCTTTAGACCAGCTCAGGCCTATGTGTCTGTGAATGATTTCCAGATCAGCCCTGAGAAACCTTTGCTGGTAAGCTCTCTGTGCAAATTAAGCAGCCGACACAGTCCACCAGGGTACCTTCACCAAGTATCTATTAATGTTTATGCTCCAGAAATATCACAACATAACATGTAAATATCTGTGTGGAGCTATCCTCCCAACCTGAACCGTAACTCAGCCTTTTTTGTACTGTCTGCTTTCTTCTCAGAGCTACCCAGCTGGTGAGCTAATCACCTCATCAGATTCCCCACAGGTGGACGTTATCCCTTCTCCCCTTACAAACCTGCACTACCTAAGTCCTTTCTACTCAAAGCATACCTTCTGCCCTGGGTATTTTAAGTAACCAGGATGCTGGCTTCCAAAAGACTCAGATTATTGCTGCTAACTGCATCTGGGGATGTCCCTCCCCAGAGTGTGATCCAGCTGTTATGTTGCCAGTGGAATAGTTCTTGCTTTCAATAATGAACACTACTTTACTCAAGTACCCTTGTAACTACTGTGAAGTCTTAGATGACCAAATGCTTCTCACCCAGTTCAGCTGTCTCTACAGATATCAGTTTTGGGGTATGTGGCTGCAGGATTTGATTTGCAGATTCCCTGTTTTTCTGTTGAAAGGTAGTTTTCATTTCTGTCTCCAGAGGAATCAATGACAACAGGCATATGGGAGGTAACAATTATTTCCTCAGGGAGCATCCATGCTACTTCAAGATCCTCATTAGAGAATCTTTGTTAGATTCTAGTCTCTGAAGACAAGGTGTTAGTTACTGTTCTTTCTAGAGCAGGGCAAATGATATAGCATTAACTGTCAGGAACACCAAGCACTGAATCATGGTTGTGGACTGTGAATGTGGATAAGAAGCCATCTCCTTACAACACACCAAGCACAGTGCCTTATTCTGCACATGGACTGCTGAGTTGACAGTCCCTGAAACTGGGTTGTTAATCCTGCTGCAGCAGGTTTTTGATCCTTCAGCTGATTGGTTAGTGCTACTTGATAAAGCAAACTAGAGGAACAATAGATTTGAGATTTTTTTTTAGCCTCTTGTTAAAACAGAGTGAAGTGTGGACTCTATGGATCAGGAGAATAGCAATGGTTCCTGATCTTACTGTTGTGTACCTCTAATAGGGATGGAAAATTTAAAAAAATTTGAAATTCAGTCAGTTACATGGTTAAATGCTCCACGGGCTGTAGGCCCTGTGAACTCCTGGAAGCTCCTGGCTCTGCTGGCTCTGTGGACGCTCAGTGGCTCCTGGCGCTGCTGGCCTTGTGGATTCCCGGCAGTGGCCTGGAGTTTTACCAATAAGGCTAATGCTTATCAGTTGACTGGTTAAACTCTAAGGCTATGTCTACACTGTGCCCATGTTGTGCAAGAAATATGCAAATGAGGCTAAGCGTGGAATATCGCCGAGCCTCATTTGCATAATTAATTAGGCTCCGTTTTTGTACAAAAGCCTCTTGCGCAAAAACAGAGCCTCATTAATTATACAAATGAGGCTTGGTGATAGTCCACACTTAGCCTCATTTGCATATTTCTTGTGCAAAATGGGCAAAGTGTAGACATCTAAGGGTGTGTCTATACTGCACTGTATGTTGAAATAAGATACTCAATTGGAGCTATGCAAATTACGTATCTTATTTTGATGTTATTTCAAAATAGCTTATTTTGAAATTTGGTGCTGACTACACAGCACTTATTTTGAAATAAATTGTTATTCTGAAATGTCCCTTACTCCTTGTGGAGGTTTAGAGGGACATCAGAACAGCAAGCCCATTATATTTTGAAATAACAGGTGCGCTCAAAGGATGCGGAATAGCTATTTCGGGATACCTCCAGTATTCCAAAATAGCACTGTGGTGTAGACATAACTTTACATCTCTAACGTCTATGTCACCCATGATGTAGTTTTGCAGTGTGCTGGCTGAACACTAGCTGGTCTTATGGTTCTCTTGGGAGCGTCTGTGAAATTCATCCAGAGGACAGATGGATACCAAAATTTACAGCCGCAGTTGTCATTATGTGACCAGCACACAAGCCACTCCTCTCAACTCCTGGCACCTCTGAGTCAATGCTTAGGTTCATTCAGTAGCTAGTACAGGGAAACTTGTATTGTGTCAGGCAGGGCCGGGCTAAGGGGTGGGCTAGCCGGGCAGCTGCCTAGGGCGCCTACCTATGGTGGGCGCCCGGCTCCCAGCGGGCTGCAGCGGCCACCCGGTTCAGGGGTCGTGTTAACCCCCACAGCACCGGCCAGCAGCACCCTTCCCCCCGTGGCCACAGGGCCCTGCATGGCCAGGCGCAGCCCACCCCGGGTGGCCCCGGGCTGCGCGCCATTGGCGGTGGCTGGGCTGACTGGGCAGCGCATGCGCCGTGTGCCCGGAGGCGGGGCTGTGCGCCTGGGGCCCGGGGCGCCAAAATGGCTCGGGCCGGCCCTGGTGTCAGGACATTGTGTAATGTTCCTGTGGATAGTAGATTTCTTTCTCCAGGGCTTTCTGTCTTCAATACTTCCAGTGAGCCTTAAATTTGCCAGGGGGGTTATATAACAGCAAAAGGTGGAATCCTTTTGCAAGTGTTAATTTCTTTCCTATCTCCTTCATCCTGACTCTTTTCAGTTAAATGTAATTTCTTCCAATTTAAAAAAAAAACACATAATTTTGGAGATGCAGGCCTGTTTTACAAATATTTAGGTCATTGATTTGTATGGTTTCCTAATTTCAAGTTGTTCACATGAGAAAGAATAGTTCATGGTTGTGTTATTTTGTCTGCAGTTTACCATCCTCTTTCTAAGGGAGGATACTTTTTCCTCCTGCTTCTGCCACTTTTTGCTCCCTGAAGTACCAAAGGGGAAGTGCTGATTTGAGGGAGGTGCAGAGCTGCTCTCTTCTTGAGAAGTAATAAAGTGCAATTAAAGGAAGAAACTGTTTTGCTAAATAAGATTGTACCTGACACGATCTGGAGAGATAGCAACCCCACTCAAGAGTTTAGCCATGGACAGTCACAGTCAGAAGCACAGTTGCCAGACCTTATTGTAGAGGGGAAAATACATCAGTCTTGTATCCTTACAGCCAGGGAGGTAACATGTCTAAATAAATAAAACCCACTAATGGGGTGGTGGCTTGGGCTCAATGAGTCACAAGTCAATGTGATTGCAAACTGTGTTTTTTGTTGGTTGACACAAGGGTCCATAGGGTGGCTCTAGTATCACAACTGTAAAACTGTCAAGTCCCATTATTCTAATCCTTCAAGGGGCCCATCTAAACACTATAGGAGAAAGCCTTTCTTCCAGGCCTGGGGAGTTCAGTGAGTCATGATGAGGGGCAAATCAGTATATCTTTCTACATCCAGGATTTTCACACTAGCTGTCATGGAGCAGTAATGTATGACTTAGCATGTCCTTGTGTGGGAAAGCTGATAGACCTAAGCTGGAAGGGACAAATCTGTCAAGTGGAGATCTTCAATTGATCTATCTTACATGAACGTAATCTTTTGCTGGTGTCCAGGCAGATCACTATGTTAGTTATCACAGATATGATGATGCTTTCTGAGTACAGTGGAATTTGGACTTTGTTTCAAGAACCCTCTTAAAATTGAATATACAGATTATAGTTAAAATCCAAATTTTATTCCATGTAAACCTAGTAAAGTTGAATTAAAATATTGGAATTCATCGGTAGAATTGGACAGTGTTTCTCAACCTTTTTTGATAAAGTACACCTTTTAAAAAAAATTATAAGTACCCCCAGTGTCTACAGTTTTCAGACAACGTTTTTTTCTACCATTGGAACACATTTGTTTAAACAACTTAATTATAGCCGGGCAGGCAATGAAATTTTTGGGTGTAAAAAGTACAAAAATAATAAAGTGCTGTAAAACTTAAAACAAAAATTCAATTTTCTCCAAATTTCAGTTGTGTTGACGTACTTCCCAGACTTCTCTCGAGTACCCCTAAGGGTACTCGTACCACTGCTTGAGAAACACTGGAGTAGGCAAAGCATCCAATAACTGTCTTTTGCTCTGTGTTTATAAAAAAAAAATCTAGCACTATGGGATCTGATCCATAAGTAGGGCTCCTATGTGCGACAGTAATATGAATAATATTAACACAATTTTATTGTCCACACCTATAAATCACAGTGAATAGGGTTGCCAGGTGTCCGGTATTCAACCAGACAGTCCGGTTTTTGGGGCCTCTGTCCGGTAAAAAAATTCAGAAAATACTGGACATGTGCAAAGTCTGGTATTTTCTGGTTTTCTGGCTGGGCGCCCAACGGAAGCCTGGTGGGAGCCGGGGAAGTGGCTGGGAGGTGGGGCGCGATAGGGGTTGGGAGCCTCTGTTTGTGTGTGATGTAGGAGTCACGCCTTGGGGAGGAGGAGAAGCCCTGTCTGTGCTCCTGAGCGCAGTTCAAGTTCGTTGTGGAGCCGCAGCCGGACTTGCTCATGCTTCGCCGGTACTGTGCACGGGACAGGCAGCGCCCTGGGATCTGCATGTGCCCGGGTCAGTCCCGCTCCCTGCCGGCCGATTCTCTCCTGCCCCCCCGCCCCAGCCAGCCCCGCTCCCCTCGACCCCCTGCCAGCCAGCCCTGCTTCCTGCTGGCCGGTTTTCCTCCTCCTGATCTCCCTCGGCCAGCCCCACCGGCCGCCCCCCCCCATCTCCCCCAGCCAGCCTCACTGCCCCGACCCCCCTCCCCCCCTGCTGCCAGCCCTACTTCCTCCCGGCCAGCCCTGCTCCCCCCTCCCCCCATCAAGTGTGTCCGGTATTTTTTCTGAAGCTACCTGGTAACCCTAACAGTGAAAGTTTTACAGAAATCAGGTTCCTCCATAAAATTACACTTTTTAGTTTACACCTCGATTCCACCTACATTCCAAACACTGGGTGAATGAAGCGTTAAGGTTGAAAAGGCAAACACTCAGATTGGATTGATTCTGAAATGTTAGCAACTGATTGTTTAAAATGTGTATTGAATTATTGGGGCCTTTTGTATGATGCCTTTTAATATCTACATTAAAATCACATTTTAGCAACTAAAATAGCAATCAAATGCAACCTGAATTGTAGGAAATAAAATTAATAGAAAAATGTAAAATCTCCCTTTCAAAATTACTGAAAATTTATATTTAGCTTTTACCTGACTTCCCCCCCCCCCCGCCAAATTTGGCAATTAGTGTCAGTGAGATCTGTGAAATGTGCTGAGATTGAAGTTTCTAGCTTTAGCAATCTTTGAGTTACCTGAGAATACATCTAATAATGTATGGCAGAAAAAGTATTTTTCTCCTGCTCCCGTTCTCAAAAAATGACTCAAACTTTCCAAATAAGCTTACACTTTCACTGCTTTTGTTTTTGAGGGCTATAAGCTATGGATGGACAAACTGTGGCTCATGAACCATATGTAGCTCCTGTCAGACTGGGGGTGGGAAAGTCTTGGGCCCTCCATCTTGCAGTGGGATTATGAGGTAAGGGCTTCTGCACAGCAGAAAAGAGGGTCTCAGTGCTTCTTCCTAACAGGAAACAAGCTTCATCCTGCCAGGCACACCTGCTGGGGCTCAGGGCTCCAGTAGGTTCAGGGCTGAAACCCTGCCCCCTGACAGGCACCTCCTGTGATACTGAAACCCCAACCCCGCAAGGTATGCCCCAGCTCTCAGACTTCTAAAGATTATCATACGTGGTTCAGAGGGTCAGCCGCTTCTGAGATGAGCAAATCATAAATGGTAGTAGCTTGAAACATAAGTTCATCTTCACAGATAGCGGGAGCTGCAAGTGGTTTTTATTTTTATTGATTGATTTATTTATGGCTGAGTAGGAAATTCTCAGTCTGCATCTTCACTTTTTTACAAATCTTTCAGAATGAGTTTGTCTAAGGAGAATGGTGAGTTTTTGCAGTTGTCTTTCAAATGACTGGATGTGGACAAAGCAATAAAAAATAATTAGGGAAATGTTAGGCAGTAA
This sequence comes from Pelochelys cantorii, assembly GCA_032595735.1. Classification (NCBI taxonomy): domain Eukaryota; kingdom Metazoa; phylum Chordata; order Testudines; family Trionychidae; genus Pelochelys; species Pelochelys cantorii. The sequence continues at coordinate 39,811,592 of CM064337.1, forward strand.
GAACAATCAATAATAAGTAAACTTTGTAAAGGGAATTATTAGCCAGACAGTCTACAGAGAAGATACTGACTTCAAAATCTGTAGGGAAATGCTCTTTGTAAGTAAAAACTTTATGTCTTATGGGACATTCCTCCATACTGGGCCATCTCCCACTGGAGTGAATGGACTGGAAAGACTCCATTTGACTTTAGTGGAGATTGGACGGGGCTTTTAGTTTGTGCATGTTAGCAGTTATCCATGTAAATTATCCAAAGTAATTTAACAAAGTAATCTTTAATGTCTTTTTGTCTCCTCTATCATAAATACAAGCAAAGCCATTGATACTGATTGGATATTAACACAGAGTACTGGAAGACTTACCTGGCATTGCTTGGGTCCTTCAGGACAAGGGAGGTGTGTGTGTGTGGGGGGGGGGGTATAAGGGTCAGAGTTGGGGGGATAGGAGGGACTCAGGTCAGGAGCTGGGAGTCTGGGGAGACGTAGAAGTCAGGGTTGGGGAATGAGGAGAAGTGTGGGGGCTCAGGACAGAGGCTAGGTGTGGCCGATGGCTGCTCCCCGGGGCTAGCCTGGAGTGTTAGGGGCCATGCAGACTTCCAGCTGGCTGCTCCCTGGGGCTGTCTAGGGCTCGTGGGTGGCACACGGGCCACCCACTGGCTGTTCCCCATGGTCAGCTAGGACCGCTCAGCCCACCTACCAGCTGCTCCCTGGAGTTGGCCTGGGGCTGCACAGCCCACTCGCCAGCTGCTCCCCAGAATGGCCCATGGCAGTGGGGGCCATGCAGCCTACCTGCTGGCGCCTATCCAGGGCTAGCCTGGGGTGCCAGGGGCTGTGCAGCAAGCCTGCTGGCTGCTCCTGCGACAGGCCCAGGGTGGCAGGGTCTGCACAGCCAGCGCGCCTGCGCTCAGGCAGGTGTCGCTGCTTTCTGGGGCCGGCCCTGGGAAGCCGAGTCTATGCTGGCCAGCTGGCGGCTGCTCCCTGGGAATGAGGCACTTGCTGTCTCCCTGTGGTCATTCTGAGGTATAACTGTCCCTATTCCTTGCTGCTTCCCTGTGCTCAATAACTCTCCCTGACATCACAGCTCTGCCTTTCCATTTGATAAGAATCAATCACATTCCATGCACATCTCGTTATCATGGCACAACCAAACCCTGATCTTGCTTTGGGGTATGAGAAGAGGAAGCTGCATACCAAATTTGGTGGCCCTAGCTCTTAACGTTAAGGAGGAGTTCTTGAACAGATTCACAGGAGGATAGACGGGCACACAGAAAGACAGACAGACAGATGCACAAACTCTCTCAAATATATAGTAGATACTTGCCACAGTAATTTATATGAATACTGTTCCTTATTTGGAAAATTCATGAGAGTAAGAATTTCAGATTTGGGGTCTGAAATTAAAGGTCTTGTAAGACTTACATCATTCCTTTCTGTATCTCTTAGGGCTGTATTTTTTAAACTTACAATTTCATCATGCACTTAAGATTGAAGTTTTAATTGTTCGCTATTATCTTGGGCAATATAGCTGATTTTTTTTTTTTGCATGGTGGGGTTGAGGGTGGAAGGGGTTACTTAGTGCCTATTTAAATGGATTTTAAAGACCAAACAAAATTATACATCATCATGAAACCATCTCTGTTGTACACCTGCTATAATCCAATTAGGTATTTCACATCTCCTCCCTGGCCCTAAACTTTTGTTTATGGATGCTAGAACTGTTAGCAGTAATTGCCACATTTCAACCCAGAGGTGCTTACATTTCAATGGTGGGTGTTCTGAATTAGATCCATCTGTGTACTATATATATTTTGTGGTTTGTAAAAGATGTTCTGTAAATCCATGAATAATAAATATTACAGTTTACATTTATTTCCTGATGACAATCAAAAGTTGTAAAAATACAGTGTTTGAGAGATGAATACTTTCAAAGTAGTTTTGTGAAATCAAGTTTAAATTCCTGTTGATTGATTATAGACATGATGCTCTGTTGATCAGTGCATACGTCTCATATTTTATAAATAATATCTTGATAGCTATTTAATCTGTAAAGCAGAATAATTCTTCTATTTAAATCAGAGCTGCTGATTAAAAAGCTAATACATATCTGAAGCCAAAATTTGCTGACAAAATATACTTGTGAAAAACATCAAATGCATGTAACTTTAATGCAGTAGTTCTCAAAATTTAGCAGCTCAAAGACCAGTATTCCCTGTAAACTGAGAGCTTGGGCAGCCACCCAGGTGGAGGTCTAGGTTGGATATTAGGAAAAGCTATTTCCTAACAGGTGGGTAGTGAAGCACTGGAATGGGTTACCTAGGGAGGTGGTGGAATCTCCATCCCTAAAGGTTTTTAAGTCCCAGTCAGACAAAGCCTGGCTGGGATGATTTAGTTGGGGTTGGTTCTGCTTTGGGCAGTGGACTGGACTTGACCTCCTGAGGTCTCTTCCAGCCCTAGGATTCTATGATTCTATGAGAGATTAAAATGCTGTCCAGCTGACTAGTAGAGCACCTACAGCCAGCAGCATGTCTCAGTGCACAGAGCAAAATTTATTCCACACATAGATGGAAAAAATTAGAGGGAAGATTGCCAAGGATCCCCAATTTAATTTAAATATTTTTGCAGACTCCCTAGCTGTCTTCTAGTTTTCCCCGGATGTGCTCAACCCCTGCTCAGCTCCAGGCTCTTCCCCCACTTTACCCCTTCTCCCAAGGCCCAACTCTTGCCCCACCTCTTTTGGCTCCACCTCTGTCTCCTCCTCTTTCTTGCCTCTTTCTGCCTCTACCCCTGAGCACACTGCATTCCTGAGACAGGCAGGAGGCACTGGCAGGAGGGGAAGGAGTTGATCAGTAGGTTCAGTGGCCTGGGACCGGACTTGCAGATGCTCTGGAATATCCTCAATGACCTCCAGGGTCCAGGGAGCTCAGTTTGAGAAGAGATGCCTTCATGCATAAGGAGCTATAAAGATATAACAGCTCCGTGAAGTGCCAGGGTTTATATGAAGAAAGAATTTAGCTTTTCTGCTTTGTGAAATGAACATGAGCTGTTATCAGATGATCACTCTCAGGTAACTATGTCTATTTTTGCTTTACAGGCCCCAATCATCAACAGGTTTCTCATATGCTGATGTGCCTTTATCGTTCTCTAAACTTTGCATTGCTTCCATGAGTTAGTGAAAGTTCATTCATCTATAATTGTGGTGCTTTACCACAATGAATTATTGACAGGTTTTGGTTTTTTTTTTTTACTGGTAAAAGCTTTGGTATGTTGTGCTGCATTGAATTAGTGGTTTTTTCCTCTCTGATAACTGTTAGGTGTTGAGCAACCCCATGCAGTTATCAGTTGCTGTTTCAGGAATAAGCATCCGATTTTGCCTTACCACTTGTAGTTATCAGCTGTTCCTTAAATGGATAACTGCTTAATGTGGTTCTTCCCTCAGTAGTATTTATAGTTATTTTATTCATAACTGCCTATCTTTTGCTTTTCTCAGAGTTATCAAAGGCAATAGCGATAAAGTGGGCTTCGGCTTACAGAGTACAACCTTGACTTGCAGCTGTCTAGGAGTGATCTATAGGATCATGTGCTGAATTGCTCTGTAAGGTGCTTGTCTGATTTCCCTCCCCCCCCCCCGCCCCCCCCCCCGTCACTTTCCTTTGCTGACTGATCATGAAAATTGTTCATCACTTCCAGCTGCTTTGTGTCAATCCTGGACACCCAGAAAATGTAACTCAGTAGCCAAGTATGGTCTGTAGATATCTGGCTGTTGACAGCAGCTGCTCTTTTCCTGAAATTGGAAGAAAACTGCTAATGAGCAGTTTTGTGGGAACTGCTTAATGAGACTTTCTGGGAAGTCTCTGAGTCAGAAACTAGTACAACAAATTCTTGTTGTCCACATGTTGTATTTTTATAACAAACCTCTCTAGTCCAGCTGTGACGGGGTGCGGTCACAGATGACCCCTCAGGGGTGCCTCCCAGGGTGCTGATATGGCCACTGCCACTCACTTTCCCTCTCTCTGGAGCTCCTCACTGCCCGGTCCTGCTGGCCAGCTTCACTGGTGTCCCCCAGCCAAGGCCCCGAGCTGAGGTCCCTGCCCCCACTGAGAAGCAGTGCAGACACTGAACCACTTCAGATCCAAAGAGAGTGCAGTTTAGGGCCCAGCCTCCTGAGATTGCACTCCCCAGATGGGATCAAACCCCAATTAATTAGGTAAGCCCCCTTTAACAATGAAAGGGGGAATGTGCACACTGGTTGCCCCCCCCCCCGGAACAATTATTTACACTGGGTTTGATAGAAAATAAAAATGATTTTATTAAGTGGAAGCAGTAGGATTTAAGTAGTAATAAGTGAGAACAGGCAGAGCTAAGTAGGTTACAAATCAAAAGAAACAAAAACGCTTGACTAATTCTACATTGAAACCTCAGTACAAACTCTTCAAACTCACCGAAAAACCTCTTTTCCAGCTGCCACTCTAAACCAGGGCTCTCTTCCCCACCCTGGGGTCTTCGGCTCCTTTTCTTCCAGGTGCAGCCCAGCCAAAAGACCAAGGCCTCTCCTTTCCTGTTCTTTGTGTTAAGGCGTTGAGGCCACACCCTGCCAACCACTGCTCAGATTGAAGGACAAAAAGATAGTTTAACAGTTGAGGGTAACACCCTTCATGTCTCTCATTCACACATTTGAAACTCACAAAGTATTCCCCATCCATGTGTCTAATTTTAAACACACAAAGGATACATACATCAAAGTAAGATAAACAGAACCAGCAGATCGTGACACAAAGATTGATGGGTTACACGAAATAATTCACTCAAAGCACCTTTGAGTTATGTATATTCATGTCCATAAGTCCATTTCATAAAGCATGGGAGGGGGGGTCCGTCACATCGGCACTCTCTGGTTCTGCGGTATCTATGGTCTGGCATGATTTTAGTTAGCTGGATGTCCAGTTCTTCTTCGAGTGATTGCTCATGTCCATTCGAATGAGGTGCACGTGTGCCGCATGTACGGTTTCCCAGAGCATTTTTTCCCCAGCAGTACCCGTCGGGCCGGCAGGCCGCCCCCTGGAGTGGCGCTGCTATAATGGAGCATAAGTACCCCTGCCGGCCCTTCCCTTCCTCAGTTCCTTCTGACCACCCATGACTGTCATTGGAGCTTGTTGCCTTGTGCAGATTCCCAGCTTTCTCTTGTTGCCAGTTGGCCATTGTTCAAGTAGTGTAAGGTAGTGTTAGATAAGTTAGTTGATAGGACCTTTGTTGTTTTTCCCTACCCCCCTGTGGGGGTCGGGGATGCCGGGCCCACAGGGCTTCAAACCTTGCGTGGCTTGTGCTAAGCTTATGCCGAAAGGAGACCCCCACTGCGAGTGTCTCAAGTGCCTTGGGGAGTCTCATCTTACTGATTCCTGTAAGATCTGTCGGGGGTTCAAGCCTCGTACCAAAAGGGAGCGGGATTCCCGCTTGAAACTGCTCCTGATGGAATCAGCGGTTCAGCCGGTGCCTTCAGGGGAACTTTCTGTGCGTAGCGCACCGATGTTGGTGTGGGAAACCCATTCCGGCCTGCCACCGCTCCCAGTCCCTAGCACCGAAGAAGTCCAAGGTCTCCAGAGGGAGGTCGCCGGAGAAAAGGCCGCACGACGACGGGCACCAGCATAAGAAGATGTCTTCACATCAGGCCAGAAGCCCGGTGCCGGTCCCGGCACATCGCCCCTCCACACCGGAGACGTTTGAGGCGGCTCAAGAACTGATTGAGCTGACGACCTCGCCTCCGTCTCTCATCTCCTCTGAGGGGTCCTTATCCTCAGCACCGGAGTCATCGGGGGCACCGGGGTCGCCCAGGCCTCCAGGCACGTGGCCGGCACCGGTTGAGTTGGGGGACCTACCGTTGTTGCCAGCACGGGACACACATAGCCTGCTTGAGTCGGCACGGGGTGTGCGTTCGTTGGCCCCACGCCCAGCGCCGGTACCGGCCCCGGCCTCAACTTTGACTGCGGCACCGGCCCCCGCGCAGGCATCGTTCCAGCCTTCGGTGCTGCCGCCACTGTCAGCGCCTGCGCCGCCTCAGTCCCTGGCTTTGGCGTTTCCTGCACTGGCGGCACAGCAGCTGCAGACACCGCTCCCAGTACTGCCGCTCCCAGCACGCCAGTGCTGGTTTGAGCTTCCAGGTCGGTGCCGCCGTGCCGGCCGCCTCCCGGGAAGGAGGCACGCACGTCGCCCCACGTGCACTCAGGCAAGCCTGAGTCCATGGCACGTTTTAGGCCTGGCCTGCTGCAGGGCCAGCCTGCCGCGGCACCGCCTTGGTTGGCTTCGGAGCTGTCATCCGAGTCTGAAGCGGAGTCGCTCTGGTCCCTGGGTTCCTCCTGCCGTTCGTCGCGGTACCGCTCTCTCTCCCGGCACCGAGTGGTACCCCCGGGGTTTGAACAGACATGGCCACCACAGGTGCAGCAGCCCTGGCCTTTTTGGACACCGTGGGCCTACCATCAGTGGCAGGGCCCGCTCCCTTCATATCGCCCGGCCAGTGGGTCTCGCAGACTCTCTTCTCCATCAGCCTCCTTATCTTGGGCCCCACTGTCGCCCACGGAGGGGGATCCGCAGGGGCATGGTGCCCCTGGTGGGTCCTCTGCAGCAGCCGCCGGAGTTGCAGGAGCCGCCCACGGCACCAGCTGTACCGGAGCCGCAGGTCGTGGGGCAATAGTCATCGGCGTCGCCTGATGAGGCCCTGGCGGACCCGGCTCCTTCCATGCCAGCTATAGATGCGAGGTCTCACCAGGAGCTGCTCCGCCGCATGGCGTACAATTTGGGGGTTCATATCGAACCAGTCACTGAAGAGTCCGACCCCAGGGTGGACATCCTCAATGAGGATGCCCCAGCTAAGCTGGCTTTGCCACTGAATAAGACCGTGGCAAAGATCATGAACACACTGTGGCAAACACCGGCCTCCATCTCCCCCACCCTTAAGGGGGTGGAGAGGAGATATTACATTCCCCAGACGGGGCACGAGCACCTGTACTCGCACCCAGCGCCGGGTTCGATTGTGGTGCAAGCGGCTGCACAGAAGGAGGGGCAGCCGCAGCCGGGGCCCTCTCCTAAGGCGAAGGACCCCAAGCGCATGGACCTGATGGGGCACAAGGTGTATGCCACTGGGGGGGGTACAGCTCCGCATTGCCAATCAACGGGCAATGCTCAGTCGGTATGCATATAACACCTGGCAGGTGTTGGACAGGTTTCGTGACCGACTGCCCCTGGAAGACAGGCAGGAATTTTCGGCCCTCTCCACGGAGGGCAGAACCATAGCCCATATGGCTCTGCAGGTATCCCTTGACGCTGTGGACTTGGCTGCTAGAACCATGGCCTTGGGGGTGGTAATGCGGTGCAATGCCTGGTTGCAGGTCTCGGGGATCCCGATGGACTTGCAGTCCACCATACAGGACCTGCCATTCGATGGGAAGTCCCTCTTTGCGGAGAACACTGACTCCTGGCTTCATAGCCTCAAGGACACCAGGTCCACGCTTAGGTCCTTGGGCATCCATACGCCTGCCCCGCAGCGTAGGCAGCTGCCAAATAGGCCTGTGGCCAGACCGCTACCCCAGGCCCAGCACCCTGACTATTGGAGGTGGAGGCCTCGAGGCCCTGGGGGAGGTTTTCCAGGCACACAGGGCTCAAACACCCATTCTAGGCAGCGTCGGCCATGTCCAGATGTGGGCAGGGGTGCCATCCAACCCCCTCCACAGCAGTCTAAGCAGCCATTTTGAAGGCACGCCCAGGGACCACATATTGACCCTCCAAATTTCTCCTCTCTTCGGGACCTGGTTGTCCCATTTTGTCTGGGCCTGGTCGGCCATCACTTCGGACAATTGAGTCCTGGATGTCATCTCCTGGGGGTTCTCTATCCCCTTTTTGGGTTCCCACCCATCCCTCTCCTCCCCCCTGTCCCTCTTCAGGGACCCATCTCATGGGGCCCTGCTTGAGCAAGAGGTGGCCACGCTTTCGGAGAAGGGAGCGGTGGAGTTGGTCCTTTCCTATCTGGAGGGCAGGGGTTTTACTCCCGGTACTTTATCATCCCCAAGCTGAAAGGGGGGCTTCGGCCTATCCTGGACCTCAGGGACCTAAACAGACATATAAAAAAGGACAGGTTCAGGATGGTGACGCTAGCTTCCATCATTCCGGTATTGGAGGAGGGGGTATGCGGCCCTCGATTTAAAGGATGTGGCTTTCATGTGGCTATTTGACCAGACCACAGGAGGTTCCTCCAGTTTGTGGTCTCCCGCTGCCAATTCCAGTTTACTGTGCTCCCTTTTGGACTCTTGACTGCGCCAAGGGTCTTTACAAAATGCATGTCGATGGTGGCGGCTTATCTCAGGAGGCTGGGTGTTCAGGTGTTCCCCTACCTGGACGACTGGCTAATCAGGGGCAGGTCAAGGGACCAGATGATTGCCCACATAGGTCTCGCACGAGCCCTCTTCCACAGCCTCGGTCTCGTCATCAGCGAGGAAAAGTCGAAACTGACCCCTGCCCAGGTCATAGAATTCGTGGGGGCTACCCTAGATGCTAAGGGGGGACAGGCGTATCTCCCGGCATCCAGATTCCAGACCATCAGGGGATTGGTGGCCAACCTACGGTGCTCCCCCTTGACAACGGCCCATACATGTATGAGACTTCTCGGGCACATGGCAGCCTGCACATACGTTGTTCGGCATGCTAGGTTGAAACTCAGACCGCTTCAGGTGTGGCTGGCAGGGTCGTTCAGCCAGGCCAGGGTGCGGTGGGACCCGGATCCTGACTGTACCCCGGGACGTTGTGGCCTCCCTGGACTGGTGGATGTTGGAGAGCAAGGTTTGTGCGGGAGTCCCCTTCCACACGGAACTGCCGTCGGCTCAGTTGGTTACCGGCGCCTCCAGCAATGATTGGGGTGCATACCTGCTCACACACCGGACGCAAGGGCTGTGGGACCCCCAGGAGAGGTTGCTTCATATAAACGTGCGGGAGCTGAGGGCGGTCAGGAGAGCCTGCGAGTTCTTCCTGGGCCCTACTCTCGGGGACCCTAGTCTCGGTGCTGATGGACAACACAGCTGCGGTGTTCTATATAAACAAGCAGGGAGGTGCCCGCTCGTCCCAGCTGTGCAGGGAGGCCACCCTCCTTTGGGAGTTTTGCATAGTGCACAACATCCGCTTGCAAGCGGCTTACTTGCCAGGGTGCGCAAATACTCTGGCAGACTCACTGAGCAGGTCCTTCAGAGTCCACAAATGGTCTCTGAAGGACGAGGTAGTGGCCCTACTTTTCCATCAGTGGGGCTGTCCCCAGGTGGATCTGTTCGCCACCGAAGGGAACAGGAAGTGCCCGCAGTACTTCTCCCTCCTGGGCTTGAGTGTGGGCTCGAAGGGAGACACCCTAGCCTCGCCATGGCTTCGGGGTTCGCTGTATGCGTTCCCTCCATTCCCCGTGGTTCCCAAGGTGCTCACCAGGATCAGGCTGTTCAGGTTGCTAGTAATTCTGGTAGCCCCAGACTGGCCCAGGCAGTTCTGGTATCCCATTCTGCAGGAAATGGTGAGGGACAGGCCGCTTCGCCTGCCACCGACCCGGGACCTGATCACGCAGGCCAGCGAAGGAGGCATCCTGTACCACCCAGATGTCCAGTCCCTCCACCTGACAGCTTGGTTTGTCCATGGCTGAAGTTCCCCGAAAGGGCATGCTCGCAGGGGGTGCAGAAGGTTCTCCTGGGCAGTAGAAAACCAACTACCAGGCGGGCCTACACGGCCAAGTGGAAACGCTTCTCGGTTTGGGCTGTGGAGCAGGGGGTTTGGCCATCACAGGCCCCTGTTCCTAGGATCCTGGACTATTTGTTTCGTTTGCGCTGGGCGGGGCTGTCCACCCCTTCGATTCAGGCACATCTGGTGGCTTTAACAAACTTCCACGACGGCTCTGAGGGCGGCTTGTTATTCACAGACCCCCTGGTTAAGTGGTTCCTTAAAGGTTTAGAAAAGTTGTTTCCCCATGTCAGGGCCCCTGTTCCACGGTGGGACCTTAATTTAGTGTTGACGAGGCTCATGGGGTCCCCCTTTGAGCCCCTGGGTACCTGCCCCCTTAAGTATCTGAGCTTTAAGGTGGCGTTTCTAGTAGCCATTACGTCGGCTCGGAGGGTATCGGAGCTCCGTGCCCTAACTGTGGAGCCTCCTTACCTAGTTTTTTCGAGCGATAGGGTGAGATTGCGCCCCCCCCCCACCCGGCGTTTCTCCCAAAAGTGGTGTCGGCCTTCCACATGTCACAGGACATATACCTTCCAGTTTTCTTTCCCAAACCGCACCGCTCCCCTAAGAAGCAGGTGTTACATTCTCTAGATGTGAAGCGAGCCTTAGCGTTCTATATAGATAGGACGAAACCATTTCGCAAGTCATCACAGCTTTTTATTGCATATGCTGAGCGAATGAAAGGGCTTCCTGTGTCAGCTTAGAGGCTGTCAGTGTGGATATCTTCCTGTATTAGGGAGTGTTATGCTTTGGCGCGTAGGGAACCGCCGCAAGTATCAGCACACTCCACTAGGGCGCATGCGTCGTCGGTGGCTTTTGGGGTGCAAGTCCCGATTCTTGAGATTTGTAGAGCGGCCACATGGTCTTCTGTTCATACATTCACAGAGCACTATGTGCTCACCCTGCAGGCCCAGGGGGACGCCACGCTGGGTGCCGCTGTCCTGGGTTTCGTTCTGTAAAAAAAAAAAAAAAAACGAGCGTTAGTACTGCAGGTTGACTTACTGTGATCATGGCTCTTGTGTGGTCCATGTTGTTGGCTTCAGGTGGTGTTAGTTTTCTCTTGTGTTATTAAAAGTTCTAGTTCTGGTCACAGCTGTGTGTGTGTGTCTCTTTCATGAGAGGCGGCTCCAACCCCATCACCAGTGGGACAGCTTGGAAGTCACCTCATTCGAATGGACATGAGCAATCACTCGAAGAAGAAAACAGGGTTACTTACCTGTAACTGTTGTTCTTCGAGATGTGTTGCTCATGTCCATTCGACTCCCTCCCTATCTCCCCTGTGTTGGAGTCTCCAGGAAGAAAGAACTGAGGAGGGGAAGGCCCTGCAGGGATACTTATGCTCCGTTATAGCGGCACCACTCCAGGGGGCAGCCTGCTGGCCCGATGGGTACCGCTGGGGAAAAAATGCTCTGGGAAACTGTGCATGCGGTGCCCGTGCACCTCATTCGAATGGACATGAGCAACACATATCGAAGAACAGCAGTTACAGGTAAGGAACCCTGTTTTTTCATGGGTGTGGCCAAGTTTCCTACGATCCCATAAAATGTGTTTATAGCTGCCAGTCCCGGCTCCCAGTGTTCTGTGCTATTATTTACCCTTAACTGGCTACGTCTACACTACGAGTTTTCTCTGCAAAAAATATGCTAATGAGGGACTCATATGCATGAGTCGCACTATCATTTGCATATTTTCTGCTGATCTGTTTTTTGTGTTGGGGTTTTTGCACAAAAATAAGGAGTGTGGACATTTTCTTTTTGTGCAAAAACCCCTTTTTTCCGCAAGATTGGTAAACTTCCTTTTTGGGGCATAAGGATCTTGCGAGAAAAGGGTTTTTTGCGCAAAAAGAAAACATCACACTGTTTGTTTTTGTGCAAAAACCCCAACAGAAAAATGGCTTGGTGGAAAATATGCAAATGAGGTTATGACTCATGCAAATGAGTCCCTCATTAGCATATTTTTTGCTGAGAAAACTCTTAGTGTAGACGTAGCCACTGTCTTCTAAGAACCCCTTAAGCAGTGGAAGTGTTGCTAGATAATATTGAGCTCCCATGGTTTGGCAAATTCTCTTTTTTGGCACCAGTCAGGTTCCAAGGGTGCTGAATGAGAGAGGTTCAACCTGCATTAACGTATGGACGTATCCTTGACTCATGTTAAATTACTAGCTTAGCTCATTATCAAAGATAAGACTCCCTTTATAACATATTAGATATGCAGATTGTATAGTATTAGGACAGGTTTATTTGTTATTGGGACACAGCAGTTCCACTGTTGGCAACTTTAGATGCTCCAGAATGCTAAATTAATATTCATTTTAAAATTAGCATTTAATAATTTTATGTCACCCATTAATGGTGATTACATACAAGGGCAGAGTTTCTAGAGGGCATGGGAGGGAGCAGCCTTGCTTTTTATCCTGTTTTCTGGAGTATCAAGGAGTGAGGGGAAAGTCCTTGCTTTCCGTTCATGCCTCTCACACCTGGTTGAAGAACTCTCTTCACCAGCCAAGTATGAGAGGCATGCACAGATGGCAAGGACTTTCCGCTCACTCCCTGATAGTCCCAGAGTGCACAACTGCTGCTCCCCCCCCCATCCTCCAAAACTCCACCCTTGATTACATATGCACACATTTGGCTTTGCCTCTGTTCCCTGCCACAATCTATTTATGAGGTTCTAAGCCAGCTCTGGGCTCTGGTCTTCATTGGCCATTGTATTTGCATGTTCTGGTGATCTTCAAATAACTGCATTTTTTCAGTTTTCTCTTGAGTTTCTGATCATTCTTTCATCGCTTGTTAACATGATAGAACAATTAAGTTTGGGATTCTTTGCTACAAGCAGCAGTGATCAATAGTAAGGATGTTAAAATGTGGATAATCAGCTAATCGAGTGGTTGATGGACTTTCCATTGACTACTCGATTAGTTGATGGGAAGTGCTTGTTCCTCCCGCTGTGGCTCTACAGTTTAAATGTGGTAGGAGCCCACATTTAAACTGCAGAGCCGCAACAGGGTTGGTTCCCCAGGGCAGTGCAAGCTGGGACTAAGCAGTCCCCACTCGCGCCCCACGAGAAGCTAACCCCTGCTGCAGCTCTGCCTTTTAAATGTAATTAGAACTGCCGGCTCCTACTACATTTAAAAGGCAGAGGCGCATTGGGGGATTGTGGAGATGGTGCTAGGGAGAACCGCCGGGTTCCTCTCTGCACTGGCACCTGCTCCTTCCATCTTGCTGCTAATAGAGGGGGGAAGCGACTAGTCAAGTATTGGCTTGACTACTTAACTAGTTGCTTACATCTCTAATCAATAGTATATCCAACAGTCATTTTATTTACAATGCTTTAAACCAAGTGTTACCACTACCAGTGCAAGTGTTCTGTAATACTACGTTTGAATATCAGGTGTCATTGGGATGTTAATGATCCATGAGTTAAGACAAAAAATATTGAGTCTTGTTAAAGGCAATAATAATTCTTCATAATATACTGTATCACTGTAAAATCTTTCAGCCAAGGATTTCCAAGCCCTTTACAAATATTAAACAGTTCATCCCATTTCTGGAGATATTACTGTCTACCTTTTGCACTTGCAGTAACTGAAACTGTGTAGCCCATTTTTTTCCAGAAATGTTCTCACTATTTGGATGACATCAATGGTGGGTGCCTAGCATGTTATTTTCTGAGGTGTTGAGCAACCACTATTCCCACAGATACATCACAAATTAATTAACATCTGAAAATTTTAGTCTAAATGACTTTCCCAATTAAGAAGACTGTGTCAGAAACTAGCACCAAGTTATCCTGACTCTGTTTTGCAAAAGCTGGAGGTCTGCATTCCCTTTGGCAGCATCCTGGTCTCAGTATCTGGAATGTATGCTGAGGGGGAGAGTTTTTCAGTCTTACTTAAGGTAAGACCATTCTTCAAGTAGTGAATGAAGATTTGTTGGTCTGAAATTTTAGCTCGGCAAAATGCATTCCCCTAAATCAGTGTTTCCCAGTTTTATTTGGCCACGGAACCCTTTTGAACTCGAAAGAATTTTGCTGAACCTCTGACTGACTGCGCACGCAGTGCTGAGTAGTGACATCGTCCCCGCTCTCTGGCTAAGCTGGCATTACACAGAGACACTTGTTGTGGCAAACACAAATGAAAATTGTTTTCAATCAAATTAATAAATGAATGAAAATTCCATTCCATTACAATAATTCAGGTTGTAATGGAATTTTCTCGCAGAACCCCTATGTTCACTTCCACGGAACACCATTTGGGAAACACTGCCCTAAATAATTATCACCAGAAACTTGCAAATATGTATATAGGGGATGTAGGACTTTTAATTGGCCTCATGCAAGGCATCAGTCCATCTATTTGTTTCTTATGTTACTCAACTAAATGGTACTGGTGACAGCTAAGTAGAGTTTTCAGCTCAGTGTCTTCTCACAAAACCACAGATTTTGTCATTCCAGTACCTCCTTGTTTTTAAACAGGACATTTTTGTATGTTCTGCACTCTTCAGCCTTCTCCCTTTAAAGAGAAGAGCTGACCCTTTTATTTACAGATCTTCACTGGTGCTGCTAACAATAGTCCTTAAATGGGCTGAACCTCTCAAAACTGGGACTCTGGTCCAACAACATCCATGGTCTGGCAGGAAGCCCCAGTGGCAAGAGGGCTGGTAGTTCAGAGCCCGACGAGGCTGGGGCTGGGGCTGGGGCTGGGGCTGGGGCTGGGGCCCTGATAGTGCAGCTGGGACCACAGCAGCCCCTATAGTGGGGCTGGGGTTGTATCAGCCCTGGTAGCAGAGCTGAGGCCAGGGATGCAGCAGTCTCGGCAGTCCTAGTAGTGCGGCCAGGGCTGGGGATACAGCAGCTGCAGCAGCCCTGGTAGCAGAGCCGGGGCCAGGGACATGGCATCCACGGGAGCCCTGATAGTGGGGCAGGGATGTGGCTGTTTAGGCTGCTGGGGCCGCAACAGCACGGCAGCCCAGTGGGGTGGTGGCTCAGGCCAGAGTGGGGAGGGGAAGTGGGATGGGGGGGCCAGTAGTAGGGAACCTCCTCTGGTCCGGCAAACATCCTCATTTGGGAGCGGTCAGGTCCTGAGGGTGCTGGACCAGAGAGGTCCAACTTGTAGTAATTTGTACATCTGAAATTTTACTTCACGTGTTGTCCAACAAAAGCTGACAAGGGACGACATAGGGCAGCAGAAATACTGTTTATGTAATTGGAGACTATCCAAATATTGTTCTCCTCATCTGGGGTTTAAACCCGTGTTTTCCTCTTTTTAATGGTCTTTTTTTCACAGCGAACAAAAATATTGCATGGATGAAAAAGAGAATAAGCTTATAAATGTTGACTAGATAGTTTTGCACTGCACTCACTGCTGCATGTGCCCTTACCAGCCACCAGAAATTAAATGAAGAGGAGGCATGGCAGCATTTCAAAATTTACAAGTTATTTTAGCAAGAGGAGAATCATTTAGCAGTAGGAGAAAGCTACAAAATTAAGCATTTTGCAGCTAACACCAAAGCCCACAAAAATCAAATGCAAGCCTCGATTCTCTTCTAATTTACAGTAGTTTTACACTGATAACTTTGATAGAGTTACTCCAGGATAAGAGAGAGGAGAATCAGGTAGGGATGTGATAGTGTATACCTTTAAGCTGGCTCCCCACAAGCACTGGCTCCTGCCTTCCCCCCTCCCCACTCCCTCTCTGCTGTCTCTGATACAGAGGCAATAGCATGGAGGGGGGGTGTGTGGAGGAGGCGCTCCACAGGAGCCAGTGATCACAGGGAGCTGGCTTAGAAGCCAGCTCCCCACACACAGTGCCTCCCGTGAAGCCACTTCCCCACTGTGTGTAAACGTGTAACTGCCGTAAATTTCTGCGGTTATGTGTTTACAAACACTGCCCCTGCAACTAATGCTTTTTAACACCCCTAGAATGAGGTGAATTAAGTTAGGAGTTGTTGATGTAATTCTGTACTTTCCCCTCCTTTCTTACACCAAGAAATTAACCCTATCAAGAATGGAAAGGAAGTTTACTGTAACTTAACATAGTCCCTATTAGTTATTGAGACAACCAGCATTATTTATTTGTACAAAATACTGAAAGGCAATTTATATTCTAAGTTCACAGAAATCTATTTTTCTAGGGCACAGTTGCTCTTTTTTCCCAATTTTTCATATCTGTTCTCTCTAAAACAGCCTTGATTTCAACTTTAAGGACACAACTTTCTTCAGTGCTGTATTTTCAATTGAAATCTAATGGCCAGCTGAGAGAAACAGGATTCTAATTGACCACTGCTAATGAGGCCTTTTCTTTCAGAGTATTTTAAACTCGCTGGGATTCTGAGATCACATCTAAATTGATTTCAACAGTTCTAATTTTAGCCTTTTGCGTGAATTTTGGAGCCATTTAAGTGTCATCTTACTGGTTGCAAATTTAAATTAATTCATTGATGATATAAGGTATATTTGTTTTTCTCATCATCTTAGATGTTTTATATGTTTGATGATTGCTAGAGTTTTTATGCAATAGTAATTCCAACAGGCAGAACTGAACCTGGGCCTACTGGAGCTTAATGCACGAGCTGCTATATCTTGAGCTGTAAAGCCAGTAGCTGCTTAGCTAAGGCTTTAGAGGAAACTCATTCTTTCTCTGTGTAAGTGGTCTAAGTGCCAACACAGGGGACAGTGAACCACACCCAGCAGGTGTGTGGGTTGTAGTGTTCATGAAGTAGAAAAAATGCCCAGTAGCATGTTTAGTTTATTATGTTTTGTTTCCCTAAAAGTAGCAAAAGGTTACCCTTGAAAATTAAAACAGGTTCTTTCTGTTCAGTTATCAGTTACGTACTTGTTTAGACCCAGTTACATTTCAAGTTTATTATTTTTCCCTGCCTTCTGAGCACAGATACAGTAATTGCAGCAGCCTCAACTTGATTCAAGTATATCTTTAGTTAAGGTTGAGTTCTTTTTTCTAGTGTATATCAATGAGATCTCTTCTGTGTGTGTCTTTGCAGAGCAAGAATGTTCCCTTGTAAATTCATAAGGGCGTGAGAGCCAAGAGGCACAGTTGAGAAAGTCTGGCACCCTAAAGATATGGGAGTTCAGATTCTGGATCTGCCAAAACACAGCTTAAAAATGTGTCATTGTTGAAAAAGGAGTAAAACCAGTGCTACAGCAATAGGTGTAGTTTGATGTATTTTTTTATTTGTTTGCTTCTCTTCAGGTGGAATTATTATAACGCATGTAACAGCCCCTTGGTAGAATATGCTGCCTGGCATGTGGGGCAGGTGATTAATTGGAATGGGATAAAAGCCAGATAACGGTTTATAAAAGTACTACTGTATTAAGGAAGTAAAAACCTTTTTATTATTGTTAAGGTACCGTGTAAAGGAATTGTGAGAACAGACACGTAGAAGAGAGGAGATTGTCATTCCTTCTCTTTCAGAGGTCACTTTTTTTCTGAAAGCTCAGATGGCAGGGGAGTGGCTTGCTATATTTCCAGTGCTTCATATGCCATTAAAATTGAGATTATAATTGCACAAAAATCTGAAAAGTTAACATGATATTTCTATCAGCAGCCTTAACTTTACCTGCAAATGTGTATAATGATATGAATTGAGTTTTCTTTTGGTCTTATAGAAAGACACATTTCCCTTTGGACACAAGAGTGAGTGGCATCAAACTTGCATGATTTCCCATTTCATTGACACATCTGGGCCTCTGAATCATCTAATCTAAGGTTTTGTCAACATCAGGCTTCAGAAAAGTTAAGATGAAACAGCTAAATCTTTGATACTAATGCTCATAAGTTAAAGAGCAATAAATCCCTGTGTGTATGCTCTTGTTCCAAAGCAGGGCAGCCTTAGCTCGCTGTAGCAGACTCCTACAGGATTTATCTCCTGCTATAGGCCAGGGGACCATTTCGGGGTTAAGCTATAATGAACTAAGGCCCTTTTACTTTTGAATGAGCATTTCCAGATAGGAACTGAACATGTTTTAATTTATGTGCATAACTTCACAGCTTTAATTGATCCATCTCAACTTTCATAAATGTCCTAGTGTAGACAAAACCTAAAGAGTTGTCTACACCAGTGGTTTTCAACCTTTTTTTTCTTGCGGTCCAGTTGATGAAAATTGTTGATGCCCAGCATAATTATATCTTTTGACTAGAGTGCAGGCTCCAGGGTGGGGCCAGAGGGATGAGGGGTTGAGGTTGCTGGGTGAAGGCTTTGCCTGGGGCTGTGGGCTCTGGGGTGGGGCCAGAGATGAGGAGTTCGGGGTGCAGGCTGGGTGGGGCAGAGGGGTTGAGTTTGTAGGCAGGGACTTTGGGCTGGGACATGTGAGTGAGGTCATGGGGGCACAGGCTATGGGATGGTGATGGGGATGAGGTGTTTAGAGTGCAGGAGGGGTTTCGGGGTGGGGGGGGAGGCTCAGGGATGGGACAGGGGATTGTTGGGGCACAGGTTTACCTCCAGTGGCTCCCGGTCAGTGATGCAGTAGGATGGTAAGGTAGGCGTCCTGCATGTCCTGGAACAGTAGACTACACTGCCCCCTGGAAGTGGTCAGCAGCAGGTCTGGCTCCACAGGCTGCACCAGCCCCGAGCTCTGGTTCCACACTCCCATTGCCTGGTTCCTGGTTTATCACCAGGCATTGAGCTCATTTGGGCTTCTTTTGAAATGGGTCTGGCTTCATTTTTTGTCTTGTTTTTCTTTTTTTTAATGTTGTGAGAGTTGGCTGCTCACCTCCAATCAGGAGCCGGACCTGTTGCTGACTGCTTCCAGCGCACAGCGCTGTCTGCAGTGCCAGGACAAGCAGGAAGCTGCCTTAGCACCCTCGCTGATCACCCTTGCCGACCCAGGCGACTCGTACTAAGTAGCAAACCTTAGTTTTAAAATTACTGGTCTACGCTGCCCCACAGAGCTCGTAAAAGGGCTTCAGTATAACTCCTCCATATGTATACTGCAGGTGTAAACTAAAATGTTCCTACTTCACATAAATAGGGTCTCTTGTAATGCCAATGAGGAATCTTTTAGTTCACACTTGCAACACAGCACTTTTGTTCAATTACTACTTCTATCTTTGTGGTCTGGACTGCAGGGCAGTGTAGACATGCCCAGTGTCAGCCTGGCATTCAATACTACATTTTTTAGATTGAATTAGAAGGATTTTTTTGGATGTTAGAGCAGAATTAAAATCAGTGGGTCAAATTTAAGAATAATATGAGTGGGCACAAGTCCATTAGAGTTGTGTCCATTAATGTTAGTATGAATTTGGCTTAGGACATGGAGAAAACAATGTGTTCTTTCTGTGAAATAGTGGAGGATAAGAGTGGAAATCTTACTCTTTAGAATTTTATGCAAAGGTATGATTTCCAATTTGAGGTTTTTGTTGTTTTTAATGGGGGTACAAGACATGGAAAAATGGGATTTTCACTGGGGAAAAAGCATTGGGATAAAGAATTTTTCTCAATAAAGTGATACGTCCGGGAGCATTTTTGTTTTAATTTACCCAAGTAAAAGTAGTCACTGGAGAAGTTAAATTTCTCAAAAAACCAACAAACCAACCAAACCAAAAACATTTTGGTATAGGGTTGCTTCTCTTGCTGAGTGAAACAGTTTTTTGGTGGGTTCTAGTTAATTTAGAGTGGAAATCTTGGAGCAAAACATGTTTGTTTTATAAAAAGACTGAAGTCGGTTACATGAGCCAAGTATGCAGTACTACCCTAGGACAACAACAGGAAGCCTCCTGAGAATCCAGAGAGCCAGTAGGGAAGTTGCAAGACTACAAGTAGCTACCTAGCAATTCAGCAAAAGCAGCAGACTAACAATTAATCATTTGAATGTGCAGAGTTCCACCTAGATGAGTCAGTCCTCATTTTCTTAACCATAGAAATGTAAAATAGCTTTCTTTTAGGGATTTATTTAAAGGCTATAACTGTTTGTATAAGGTCTTATACAAAGCTGGTAGAAAATCTTATATAAAACTAATTGAAGCTAATACGAGTCTTTCTGTGGTTTTGGATGAGGCCTGTAGTGCTTTATTATTATTTATATTATCAATTTTGTTGTTCTGTATGATCTCCTATTCATACAGTCTGCTGGCTCGACAGTGTTAATGGGGTGGGGAAAAAAGAGAATATTACCAGATGCTGTGATACATTTTAACCATGTTTAGGATATATTAACACAGCTTTTCCCTCCAGCTATCTAGTTAGTTTTGGGACTTCTTCGAGTGAAAAGTGCTATTCTGTAAAGATGGAGGGAACTGTAGGACTAGAAGAGGCACCTTGGGAATAAATGACCCTCAGTTGATGTCTACACTGCAGAGTTTTTGCGGAAAAATGGCTGTGTTAATGAAAAAACTCCAGTTACGTCCACACTGCAATCGTGTTCTTTCAAAAAATAATCGAAAGAACAGAGGGGTTTTCTCGACATTGGAAAACCTCTTTCTACGAGGAAGATGCCTTTTTCTGAAAGAGCTCTTTCGGAAAAAGGCGTGTGTGGACGGGGAAGAGGGAGTTCTTTTGAAAGAAGAGGAAAGAGGAAAAAGCACAGGTGCTCTGGTGGTCACTCCGTCCATAGTAATCACAGCTTAAATCCGAAATAGCGTCCATTCAGTGTGGACGCTATTTTTCGAAAAAGCAGATCGCTTTTTTGATGTGCTTTTGCTGTGTGGACGCTCTCTTTCGGAGGAAGTTTTGTCAGAAGGTCTCTTCCGGAAACGCTTCTTCTGAAAGAAGCCTGCAGTCTAGACATAGTCCAAGTTCCCTGCTTCTTTTGCATAGCTATACCATGCATCATTCATAATACTGACTTATGCAGTGTGTTTGTGGATATCTGCAGTATTGGCCCCATAATTACTCAAGTACTTTGCTTCATAATCTATTGATTCCATTGTCTAGAATAGCTCCTACAGTTAAGAAATTTAAATTACAGCAACCTTGTCACTGTGACCAGAAAGTATTATATTTAAAAACAGATAAAATTAAAAAAACACAATTTTGTCTACTTTAAAATCAACAGAGAAAGATCAAGGATTTAAGCACTTTTAAAGGGTATTGCTAGCGCATACTCAGAAAGGCACCTAAGAATGTGCTAGATTCTGAGAGACAAGTTGAGTTAGATATCAGAAGCAGCAGCACGGGACAGCAGCTGGCTCCCATGGAGCGGAGCTGGCAGGTAGTAGATCCTGGGACGCTGGCTGGCCCTATGCTTTCAGGTGCCTGTGTGGTCTGTCAGGTTACAATCTGACACTGTATGCTGCATATAACAGAAATATTTGTGGATGAGAATCTGCTTTGTGATCTGAATTTTAAATAGGTTAACTCCTTTCAGAAACAGGATATTAGTTTCAATTAAACAGAATTGTCTATTCCCAATTAGATATGTTAAGGACTAGTCAACTATCCGATAAGCAAATGCTTATCAGATAGTCAACAGGATAGTCGACTAGTTGCTTATCCCCCTCTTGCTGCCTCTATCAGATAGTAACCTTCCCAATACACTTTAGAAAAGAAACAGATGTATTAATACTAGGGTACTGCAAAGAGGCGTTTCAAAGGGGCAGTGCTGCACAGCTGATCCTGGGCTCCGTGTGGTGCTGCCCCTTTGAAACGCTGCCACCGCGTTTCAAAGCGGCAGTGACGCCCTATCGATTAATCGAATAGTGAATGCAAAATGCATCGACTATTCCTTTAGTGAATTAAACGATACTTAACATCCTTATTCCCAATTAAATTGTAAATTGATTTTCATCAGTTAAGAGTGTAAACTACACACCCTGTGTGGTTCACTGTCTCATGTAGTGGCACTTAGACCACTTATGGTGAGAAATAAGAACTAGGGAGCTCTACAGCCTAAGCTGAGAACTAGCTGGCTTTATAGCTCAAGCTGTAGAGGCTTCTCTAGTAAGATCAAGAGGTCCCTAGTTCAAATTCTCCTGGTGGTGGTTACACATGGTTGCCCATTTACCTGCTTTTTAAAATGCCTAATATTAATACACCCATTTCTTTTCTAAACTGTACAGTATTGAGAAGATTGCCAGCTTTAACTCTTTGTGGTAATTCCAAGATTCCTCAATGTACAGGGTAAGCTAAAGTTCAGAGCCTATTGGCAAAACTTTTTATTTTTTATTCTTACTATTGGTTAAATTTTGTTTGCCATTATGCTGCTTACAATCCCAATTAGTTGAAACCTATCTGGGATATCTCATAGACATCAGCAGTTTTATTAACTGATACAATTATTTTTATCAGAGAACTACACCAATTAGCTGTTTTCAAAAATCATAAATATAGTTATTATATAACTCTGATCTTAATGCCAATTCTCTGAGCACACTACTGTCAACTTTTCTTCATGCTGGTGAGTGGCTGTTCCCTGTTACTGTGCTTTATAGCATATGCTGCCAGGAGACGTTTATCTTTCCGGATGCTGGTTTTTTTTAAGGAACCACTATGAAAAGTCTGTCAGGTTACAGTCTGACACTGTATGCTGTACTTAACAGAAATATTTGTAGATTAGAATCTGCTTTGTGATCTGAATTTTAAATAGATTAACTCCAGGATATTAGTTTCAGTTAAACAGAATTGTCTATTCCCAATTAAATTGTAAGAAAAGATTTTATCATTTTTGTAGGTATAAGTAACCTCCTTTAATGTTTAAATATTAGAAATCCGACATCCTGAACTGACAGTGGACTTCCCCCCCCCCCCCCGTTATCTAATGTTGTAGTTAAACAAGTATAAAAAACGTGATTTATTAGGGCAGGAAAATTCCAAGGCATTTGTGGCATTTGTAACCTAGAAAGTAGTGAGAGGAGGAACATGCCCGCTAGTTTTCTATAATAAGTGCCTTGGCCCTGTTTAGGGGCATTACTGAGTGGTGCCAGGGAAGGAAGCAGGAGGTGATGTGATATGTGGCCAGGTGGCTTGTGAGATTCACATGCACAGGAGCACTATCTCATTGAGTTTGTGTTTTGGTAGTCTGCACACTGGTATCGCCTCAGTGGTGGTTTGCAGAGCCTGGCTGAGGTTTAGCAAAATTCTATTGTACAACTGAACATGACACTGGGTGTAAGTTAAAGGTACTATATAAAGACCCCTTATTTCCTAGTATCAAATGTTTGGGAGTCATATTTGCAAACTGCATTGGGAAACAGCTACTTCCTGCACCTCACTGGATTTAAAACTAAACCTTCTATTTATACCAGCAGCAGCCTAGGCTTGCTAGAGGGAAGAGTTTTCCTTTGGTTTAGATAGAACGATGTGACAGGGAGCATGTGGAATACAACAGAGCGGTTCTGAGATAACCAAAAAGCACTGCAACATACAGGCCAGGAGAGAGAAATCAAGTAAGAATGACCCAGTTGGCAATCTAGTGAAACAACACTTGTCAAAGAGATGATATCTGACTCTGTGCTTCATGGTTAGACTGTGAAATGAAATGGTGGATTTTGATGCCAATAAAATTGTTACTCTGAAACTTTAGTGCAGCACATAGATCTTTCCAAAATTATTTTTAAAGCAGGCTATCAATTGAACTTATTTATAATTTATATTGCATCCTTATATTTATAATAGAAAGGAAAACTGTAAAAACTGGCCTTTATGTTAATTCTTGATTTTTTTTATTATATGAAAAGCTGATGTTTATAAGAAAGAATTGTAAATGATCATTTCCTGGCTTTTTGAGTGCATAACCCAGTAACTTGATCTATTTGTGTACATGTATGTATTTATTTACCCTCCTTGTGTTTAATGGTTTTGTGTCTAGTATGGTTCGGTTTTCTGTTGTTGTCCTTGATTTTATATATTAAAATGCCACTGCAGTCACTAGTCTGAGACAGTCTCAATCTCTATTCAGACTCAGCAGGATTGATTTTAAATTCAAGTTTGAATTCTAATTTAGTATAATTCTGTCCAGCAGGTTTTGAATTCTAGATGTGATAATACACAACAGCCCTAGTAGGCTCCTCAACTAAAAGGTTGTTTCCAATACCCATAAGGTAATCAAAATGTTGTAAATTCATGGGCTGGTAATCAGCCTGGAGAAGAACTTCTTGGATCTTTCACAGTATCTCCAGCCCCTGTGAATCAGGATCTACACCAGCCTGTTAACTGTGCTACTCACTGTGGACTGAGCCCTCAAAATTTATGAAATCCTCTTTGATTCACAGTTCTGAAACTCCATGCAAGCCAAACAATCTGTCATCTAGGTCTGATGGACTCTACTGCGGACTCTGCTGGCTTTTCTATTTGTGAAGCCCTCACAAACACAGATGGAGTAGTAGTCAAGGTCCATGAAATTGTGGTGCAAACTAAAGAACTCCACTCAGAGATGCCTCTGCCATATTCACTCATGACAGATATCACATAGGATGCCTCTGTTGGTGATTAGAGGTGCCACATTTTCCTTCTGCCAACACATGTTCCATCTCTGGAAATTGGAGACATCTCACATGCCTTCACATGGCTTTCATTTTTTGACCTGCAGGCAAACAGCTGGACATTAGGGCTGCGTCTAGACTGGCGTGAATTTGTGCAAATGCTTTTAACGGAAAAGTTTTCCGTTAAAAGTATTTGCGCAAGAGAGTGTCTAGATTGGCATGGACGCTTTTGCGCAAAAGCGTCCGTGGCCAATCTAGACGCGCTTTTGCGCAAGAAAGTCCCAATCACCATTTTAGCTACTGGGGCTTTTTTGCGCAAAATAAAACTGAGCTGTCTACACTGGCTCTTTTGCTCAAAAGGTTTTGCGCAAAAGGACTTTTGCCCGAATGGGAACTTCAAAGTATTTGCGCAAGAAGCACTGATTTCTTACATTAGAACGTCAGTGCTCTTGCGCAAATTCAAGCGGCCAGTGTAGACAGCTGGCAAGTTTTTGCGCAAAAGCGGCCGCTTTTGCGGAAGAACTGGCCAGTCTAGACACAGCCTTTGGGTCTACAGACTAGCCATGACACCATGACTATGGTGTAGGTGGAAGCCTCCCAAAACCTCCTCTTGATGCAGTAAAAAAGCTTCCATCTATGAAGACTATGTCAATAGCAAACCCAATACCAAGCTAAAACAAAAAAACCCCTTTGGATTGGAAGCAATTCAGCACCAGGATTTTCTCAATTTAATTCTGTATTTCTGCAGTGCCTGGCACTGCTTTTGGACTTATTTGCTGCTTTTGGGCATTGCCATAATATAAAATATGTAACCCTTCTGCCGGGTAGGCCCGGCAGCAACCAGGGCCAGGTTCAATATCTAGGAGTCCATCTCACACAGAACCGGCTTGAGCCTCCACCCAGTAACCTGGGAAATTCATACACCCCTGGGCGCCTCTGAGAGGCAATGCTTCCCCACTCGCAAGCACAGAGTCTGAGTGTAGGAAAGAAACATTTAATGAAACAGAGAGAGAAGTCATATGGCATTAACTTGGGAAAATGCCACAAACAGAGTTCATAGCCCAAACCACGAGCTGAGGCCCCCCTCCCCAGCCAAGAATCACCTGAAGTCCCAAAGTCCGACACCCCAAAAGTCTCTGTCCCTGCTTAGTGCTGCCCAGAGTCCAAAAGTTCACCTGCCGGGTTTTACCTCCCAACCTGGGCCGAAAGGGGGGCAGGGGATTGATAGGGGCACCTTACGTGGTCCGAGGCTGACGGCCCCACCTCTCCACAGGGTTCTGCTGCAGTCTTTAAGGCGAGCCACTCCACCACGCTCCACCAACTGTCCGCTGGACACTCCGCTGGTCACCTGCCGCCGCTCCTACCGGCCGCTTGTTCCCACCGGCTGTTCCGTGGGTCGCCTGCCACTGCTCCTACCGGCCGCGCCGTGCCGCTGGCCGCCTGCTAGTCATTCCCACCAGCCACTCCACTGACCACTGCCGCTCCTACCGGCTGCCTGCCAGTCATTCCTACCAGCCGCTTCGCTGGCTGCAACGGGTCTGGCTCCCAGTCAAACCAGTGATTTCAGCTCTTAGTGATTTCACCATGTAGACTGGCAAAATATTCCAGCTTCCACTGGACTAGCAGAAAAGACTCCCCATGGAGTATGCTTTAGGTCTGTCCTTAAAACAAAGGAGCTGTGTCTAGACTGGCATGATTTTCCGCAAATGCTTTTAACGGAAAAGTTTTCCGTTAAAAGCATTTGTGGAAAAGAGCGGCTAGATTGGCACGGACGCTTTTCCGCAAAAGCACTTTTTGCGGAAAAGCATCCCTGGCCAATCTAGACGTGCTTTAGCGCAAGAAAGCCCCGATCGCCATTTTAGCCATTGGGGCTTTTTTGCGCAAAACAATTCTGGGTTGTCTACACTGGCCCTCTTGCGCAAAAACATTTGCGCAAGAGGGTTTTTGCCCGAATGGGAGCAGCATAGTATTTCCGCAAGGACATTAACGATCATACATGAGATCGTCAGTGTTCTTGCGGAAATTCAAGCAGCCAGTCTAGACAGCTGGCAAGTTTTGCCAGAAAAGCGGCTGATTTTCCGGAAAAACTGGCCAGTCTAGACACAGCCAGGAGGAAAAGGGCAGGTTGGGCCAGTCTTACAGCTCACACCTGGCAGGTATGAAGCAGGCTGACTCAAGCCCTTTAGCCCTTCCTCCCCCCCCCCCCAGCTCAGTTCACACAACTCTGGAAGGGGGGAGGCTTGTTCCTTGGAGACCTATTACAATGATGGTGTCTCTCCTGCAAGCACTGGCGTCATGTTTTACAGTTCCCACATTTAGGGGTAGCATGATTTGTGACCCCCACAACAGCCTCAAATTATTTACAATACACCACATTCCATTCCAACACTGATCCTCCATCAGCCCTGGCTGAATTGGATTTACATATCAACAGTTGATAGTTAATTATCTTGCAGAGCTAAACAATTGTAGTGGGCACACCCACGCCCAGGGTAGCTCTCTCCTTTTAGCTGGCTGATAGCAAGCAGCAGTTTAGCCCCTGTTTACAAATATTTAATATTAGTAATAATTAGTCTTACTGCTTCTGAGCACTTATGGCTGTACTTTGGTCATGTCCATCTTGATTAAATTTGCCTTTGAAAAATTCTGTGTTCTACTGCTGCTGTAGTAACAAGACAGTAACAACTAAGTTTTCACCA
Source organism: Pelochelys cantorii (assembly GCA_032595735.1). Classification (NCBI taxonomy): domain Eukaryota; kingdom Metazoa; phylum Chordata; order Testudines; family Trionychidae; genus Pelochelys; species Pelochelys cantorii. The sequence continues at coordinate 39,838,391 of CM064337.1, forward strand.
AGAGCAATACATTCTGGAGGCTGAAAGCTTTGTTACACACATGTGTGACTGATCAGCAAATTGCAACTCAAACTGTGAAAAAAGAACAACAATTTCCTGAGCATTTTGGGGAGGGGAAATTCTCTTTTCCCCCATGCATTTTTTAATGTATGTCTTTGACGATGAATGGAAGGAAAATCAATATTTTCCTAAAATTTCTTCTTTTAAAAATAGGGGCTGGAGATATAGATTTCCCCCTGTATTATTTTGTGTGTGTGTGTGTGTGTGTGTGTGTGTGTGTGTGTGTGTGTGTGTGTAATTGAAAAATTAAGAGAAAAAGCAACAGAGAGAATCATTAATTATATATAAAATGTTTTCATATCAGGACATGTTTTTTTAAAGTTGGTATTCAGAGATGAAGACAAATAATTTAGTCCTTTCTTTTTTTTCCAAACAGCAGAGAACAAAATAGTTTTTCATTGTTATTAAAGAAAGGAAGATGGGGAGAAAGCCCAATATTATATTTTTAGCTGTCAAAGATAGGATTTAAATAGTACATCAAGCATAGAGCCTGGCGCTTGACCGCAGTATAGTTATTTTTATTTCTGAAAGAAAAGGTTTATTACTACATAATTTGTATTCCCAGGCTAGTGTTTTGTGAATAGTTGGTTTGAACACTTGAGTCCCATAGAGCTTTTGAAGCTGGGGCAATCTAGCAGAGAGCAGTGCAGATGATTTTAAAGAAACAACTAGAAACATTGGAAAAAAGGAGTGTGAATTCTGAGTCATCAGCTGTCAGTATTCAAGTACATTTTTATAACATTGTGTTTATAATTGCCGGTTCCATTAATATGATGTGTATTATTGCTTTGCTTGTTGCTGATGTTCCAAAGTCAAATTATATTTTTTCTCTTATCAACAAATTGTCTTTTTTGTTGTTTTTTTTTTTTGTGGTGGGATGCTCTCCCAGGTATTTGAGAGGATGATACTATGTATCTTTTCATTCTGAGATTGCTTTCCCCCTCCACTTTGACCCCACCTGCACCCTACTGCCTGTTGTAGGAGCCAGGGTGGGCAATATCAGGCCTGGGGGCTGTATCTGGCCCACCAACTATTTCTCTGCAGCCCGCCCAGCTGATTAGCAGAGCAGGCATGCTTCTAGCCAGCAGCATATGTTCAGCTGCCCCTCCCCCACCTTGCTTTTTCCTGCAGGATTGCTCCCAGGATTCTCCTGCTAGCTGTGCAGAGCAGGAGGTGGGAGGGAGGATGGAGGGGAGTGCTGAAGTCCAGCTGCCCCTTTGCCCCTGTACTGCATCCCTGCAGAGCTGGGGCTGGGGAGAGGCAGATACCCTGGGTATGTCTACCCACAATTTTTATTTCAGTAGAAGGATGCAAATAGTGCCGCGCATTTGCATACGTCCTCCGGGTTTTTCTTTTTTTGGAAAACACTTTTCCAGTATTTACCCGTGTCTACATGCGGCCGAATTTTGAAATAAATCCCTATTTCGAAAGACCCCTGTAAACCTCATTGTAGGAGGAATAAGGGGTCTTTCGAAATAGGGGTTTGTTTCGAAATTCAGCTGCCTTGAGACACGGGTAAATTCCGGAAGAGCGTCTTCCAAAAAAACCCAGAGGAAGTATGCAAATGTGTGGCGCTATTTGCATCTTTCTCCTGAAATAAAAATTGTGTGTAGACATACGCCCAGCAGAGCAGCTCCAATCTGAAGCATGGCTGGTAAGTGACTCAGAGGAGTGCCTGCCTTAAGAGGCAGTGCATTGCTTCTAAATTTTCAGTGCTTGTTCTCTCTCTCTCTCTGTCTAACATGCACACACACTTCTCCTCACATCCCCCATCTCTGCAGGGGAGAGACAACAGATCAGGACAGCTTTTCCTGTGTTAAAGAGACAGAACATAGCTTCTCTCTGAAAATTAGCAGCAGCCAGCACACCCCCCCCTCTGTGTCACTGTCACACACACATCAGTCTGTGCCACACTGTCTCGGTGCCATGCGTGCACACACACTACCACACACACTTTCCCAATCTCTGTAATCTGTTTCACAAAGTCTGTCTCTCTCGCACACAGAGTGCCTCTTTCACACTTACCCTTTCTCTCTCTCTTTCTGTAGTTCTCAGCCCCACCCCTTCCACCTAAGGCTCTGCCTTTCCTGGGAGGGGGCCGAGCCAACCTGTGACCATGTACCAAAATTAATGAAGTGCCTCCCTCCCCCCCCGCAAAAATTATGCCCTCCCACTAAAAAGTTCTGGGCACCACCCTCCTGTACTATTAGCTGCCTCAGAGTGAAATTCACTTTTGTAAAGAGGACCAATACAAGGTCTAGAAGATGCCTCTAAAGTCCAATAAAATCCTCAGAATAGTTCTAAAGTAATTCATAAATATTTGAACTGGCACAGGGATGAATATCACCCATGTGAATGTTTTGTTGTTGTTGTCACAGATGAATGTTATTATTCATTACAAAATTTGCTCTGTGTTCTCAAAGGTTTATGTTTCCTGAAGTAGATCAGTCCCAAAACCTTCTATAAAACTTTCTATTGACTTTAAATGGATAAATGGACTGTAAGGTGGATAGAAAGCTGGCTAGATCATTGGGCTCAACGGGTAGTAGAGTTGCCAGGTGTCCGGTTTTGAACCGGACACTCCATTATTTGAGCTTTAGGTTCGGGAAACAAATTGAGAAAATATAAATGTCTGGTATTTTCTAAATAAGATGTAATGTTGATTGTGATGTAATGTCAAGTGTGTCCGGTATTGATCTTCGTCGGGTAGTGATCAAGTAGTGGTCTGGTTGGCAGTCGGTATCAAGCGGAATGCCCAAAAGGTCAGTTCTGGGGCTAATTTTGTTCAACATCTTTATTAATGACCTGGATGAGGGGATAGCTTACACCCTCAGCAGGTTTGCAGATGACACTAAGCTAGGAGGAGAGGTAGGTAGGCTAAAGCTGTGGTGCCCAACCATTTCTATAGTGGCTACTGTTATAGCAAACTAGCCACACTCAACTGGCCAAATAGCCACATGTTGCTAGTGGCTAGTGTGTAGAACACCATGGCGCTAGAGGGCAGGGATAGGGTCCAGAGAAACCTAGATAAACTGGAGGATTGGGCCAAAAGAAATATCATGAGACTCAACAAGGACAAGTGCAGAGTCCTGCACTTGGGACAGAAGAATCCCAAGCAGTGTTACAGGCTGGGAACCAATAGGCTAAGCAGCAGTTCTGCAGAAAAGGACCTTGGGATTCCACTGGATGAGAACCTGGATATGAGTCAACAGTGTGCCCTTGTAGTCAAGAAGGGTAATAGCATATTAGGGTGCATTAGTAGGATAATTTCCAGCAGATCTAGAGAAGTGATTGTTTCCCTTTATTCGGCACTGGTGAGGCCACATCTGGAGTATTGCGTCCAATTATTGGCCCCCCTTTACCAAAAGAATGTGGGCACATTGGAGAAAGTCCAGCGGAGGGCAACAAAAATGATTAGGGGACTGGAGAACATGACTTACGAGGGAAATCTGAGGGATTTGAGCTTAGTTAGTCTACAAAAGAGAAGGGTGAGGGTGGATTTGATAGAAGACGTCATCGACCTGAAGGGGAGTTCTAAAGAGGATGAAGAGAAGCTGCTGTCAGTGGTGATAGACATAACAAAGAGTTGTAGTGGGGGAGGTCTAGGCTAGATATTAGGAGGGTGGTGAAGCACTGGAATGGGTTACATAGGGAGGTGATGGAAGCTCCATCCCTAGAGTTTTTTTAATCCTGGCTTGACAAAGCCCTGGCTGGGATGATTTAGTTGGGATTGGTCCTGCTTTTAGTAGGGAGTTGGACTCGATGACCTCCTGAGGTCTCTTCCAACCTTATGATTCTACGATTCTATGTGTTTTGAACTCACAAGTAAATCCAATAGCTGTTGCTTATATATGAGCATGTGGGCCTAATCATTCAAGTTGGAGTTGTAAACAATGCCTAGAGCAGTGTTTCTTAAACTGCGTTCCTTGGCACACTGGTTGCCGCGAGGCAGTCGGAGGTGTGCCGCGGAGAACAGAATTCAAAATGGTTGCCCTCAAAGGGGCAGGCGACCTTTTTTTTTTTCCTCAATAACTTTCCCCCGACCCTTTTTCCCACCAAAAATCCTTGGTGTTCCTCATTAAAAAAAATTGTTTGGTGTTCCTCGGTCTTAAAAAGTTTAAGAAACACTGGCCTAGAGCCGTGGTCACCAACAGGTCGATCGCAATCGACTGGTCGATCACAAGGCCTTGACCAGTTGATTGCGAGGCGTCCGGGCCCCCCCTCATTTTCCACCCACCCCCGAGAAGCCCCAGTACTTACCTCCAGCGAAAATGGAGGTAATGCTGGCTTCCCACGAGTGGACTGAAGTCCCGCAGCTTAGCACTACTTCTGGGAGTTCTGGAAGCGCGCTGGCTGCTTTGCCAGGCGCGCTGCGGGAGGGGGTCCTGGCTCCAGAAGAGGAACATGGTGACTTCCCTGCACCGGTGCAGGAGGTGTGAGTTGTCCCCGGGTCAGGCGCGCGCGGGAGGGAGGAAGGGGGGTGTTTCGGCCCCGGGGCAGGCACACGCGGGCTTTACCTGCGCCGCGGGGGGGGGACGATGTTGGCCCCAGGGCAGGTGCGCAGGGGGTTTTCCTGCACCGTGGGCGGGTGTTTGCCCCAGGGCAGGCACACGTGGGGGTTTCGGCCCTGGGGCAGGCGTGCGTGGGGGGGGTTGCCCCCGAGGGGTCACCTGAGTGGGCTTCCCTGCTCGGTGGGAGGGGGGGTCAGGCCCGGCAGAGGCGCGCAACGGGGCTTCCTTCCTTCCTTCGCGGTGGGGGAGGGGGGCAGGGGGAGGGGAGGGTCGGGTCGGCCCCAGAGGGAGCACAGGATGGAGGCTTCCCTCCATGGCTGGTGTAGGGGACTCCCTGCCCCTGAGCCTTGTTCCCTCTCCCCTGCCGCAAACCTGTCCCGTGGCCTCCTGCCTCCCTGTTCCCTCTCCCCTCCCACCCCCGCTGCAGAAACCTGCCCCCCCTCCCCCCGTGGAAACCTGCCCCCCTGGCACCCTGCCCCGCCTGCAGAAACCAGTCCCCACCGGCACCCTGTCCCCTACTGCAGAAACCTGTCCCCCTGCCTTCCCCACTACAGAAACTTGTCCCCCTGCTCCCCTCTGCAGAAACCTGTCCCCTCCACCGGTACCCTGTCCCCTGTTGCAGAACCCTGTCCCCCACTGGAACCCTGGCCCCTGCTGCAGAAACGTGTCCTTTTGGCACCCTGCCCCCTCTCCTCTGCCCCCACTGGCACCCTGTTCCCTGCCCCAAAACCCACTAGCACCCCTCCCCAGTACTGTATCCCCTGCTCCCGCCTGACATTTCTATGGGTCAGTGACCCCTGACTCAAGGCAGGTTCCCTGCCATTCTCATAAATAAAGACAATGCAGAAACTTTTTGTGTTTGACATAGTATTTTATTTAAAAATGAAGCCTGGCCAACAAACCCCCAATTGGGGCCAAGCCCCCCGCTGGCCACAACCACTCCTGCATTCCCTCTTCCCCAGACCCTAGATCTGAGCCTATCATACACTGGAACCCCCTGCCCTGAACCCCTCACATACCCCAACCCAAATTCCTGCACCCTCACATCCACAAGCATGTGGCTTACTTAGTACCCCAACACTGCCCGGCCTGGAGCCCCCTCCTCGAGCCAGCATCCCCTTCTCCTCCTGCATCTAGATTTCCTCCCAGAGCCAGCATCCCCTTCTCCTCCTGCATCTAGATTTCCTCCCAGAGCTTGCACCTCTCACCCCTTCCCACACCCAAATCCCTCAATCCCACCCCAGAGACTACACATCCTGTCTCAACCCAGCGAGGGTCCAGCTAGACTGCAGGAGTTTTTCAGGATTCTGGAGATATCCCAGAAAAACTCTTCTGCATCCAGGGTTGCGTTTTTTCTTCCGCTTTTTTTAGTGGAAGAGCAAACATGCTCTTTCGGTCACCCCTATATTCCTCTTTCCACGAGGAACAAGGGAGCTTTCAAAAGAAGGGTTTTTTTTCTGACATTTGGTCCAGTCTAGACAGGCCAAATGTTGGAAAAACCTCTTCCTACAGAAGAATTTTTTTTTTAAAAAAAAGCAGCAGTATAAGGATTGGGGATAGCAAGTGATGGAGAGGAGGAGAATAGAGAGGGCAGGGCTTCAAGGAAGGGGCGGGGCGGTAGATCTTGGCTTGGTCTGTCATTTAAAAAGTGATCTTGGGTGTAAAAAGGTTGGAGACCACTGGCCTAGAGCCTCTTGTAAATATGCTAAATGCCTATGTTGAATGGTAGGCAAACTTAACAAAAATGAACAAGAAAACCTGACTATATTATTGGGTTTGAATCTGTAGAGCTGTTGATTTTTATTTCTTTAGATTGTAAAAGAGCTTGTACTCAGGCTATTGTGATGTTTCGTGTATAAATGCACACGTAATATAGTTCCTTGACTTTTTGGCAGTCTTTTGCCTTGAAAATAGAGTTTCTTCGGGTGGGTTTAGTTTAGAATGAGGCTTTAAAAGTAATTCTGAAATTGCTGTGGCTCTCATTTTGGAGGCTCTTCCATATCACTGGTCTACAATTTTTTAGAAGTCGTCTGCTTCAGAGATAAAATGTGCTATTTATTATGTATTTTGATGTGCTGAATTCAAGTATGACAATTAAAATAACTGATTGGCTACTGTTTCCAAAATATTTAAGTTTTTACATTTTACGTCTATGTATATTGTGTAGATAGTAGAGTTTTAATCATAAATTGTAAACCTAGGTCTTTTCATGCATTTATGGTTGCTTTACATGATAATATTTCACCTGTCCTGTTTATGTAACACTTTAAAAATCAGCAAAAGGGTTATATAAATAAAATTTATTATGAAACAAAAGGCAAAAAAGTATTATGTACATAGTTTAGTCCTATTCAGTGTCTACTAGGCGCTTCTTGGCTTGTCTCTTGTATTCATTAAATGGAGCATCTCTTGTCACTGTCCAGCAATAGTCTGCAAGCATTGATGGGCTCCATTTGCCCTGATAGCATTTCTCCATTGTTGCAATGTCCTGGTGAAATCGCTCGCCGTGCTCGTCGCTCACTGCTCCGCAGTTCAGTGGAAAAAAATCTAGATGAGAGTGCAAAAAAATGTATCTTTAGTGACATGTTGCAACCAAGGCTTTTGTATGCCTTGAGGAGGTTTTCCACCAGCAACCTGTAGTTGTCTGCCTTGTTGTTTCCGAGAAAATTTATTGCCACTAACTGGAAGGCTTTCCATGCCGTCTTTTCCTTGCCACGCAGTGCATGGTCAAATGCATCATCTCGAAGAAGTTCACGAATCTGAGGACCAACAAAGACACCTTCCTTTATCTTAGCTTCACTTAACCTTGGAAATTTTCCACGGAGGTACTTGAAAGCTGCTTGTGTTTTGTCCATGGCCTTGACAAAGTTCTTCATCAGACCCAGCTTGATGTGTAAGGGTGGTAACAAAATCTTCCTTGATTCAACAAGTGGTGGATGCTGAACACTTTTCCTCCCAGGCTCCAATGACTGTCGGAGTGGCCAATCTATCTTGATGTAGTGGGAATCTCTTGCACGACTATCCCATTCGCAGAGAAAACAGCAGTACTTTGTGTATCCAGTCTGCAGACCAAGCAAGAGAGCAACAACCTTCAAATCTGCCACTGATGTTGGTCATAGTTTATGCACCTCAAAAGTTGTTTCATGTTGTCATAGGTTTCCTTCATATGGACTGCATGACCAACTGGAATTGATGGCAAAACATTGCCATTATGCAGCAAAACAGCTTTAAGACTCGTCTTTGATGAATCAATGAACAGTCTCCACTCATCTGGATTGTGAATGATGTTGAGGGCTGCCATCACACCATCGATGTTGTTTCAGGCTACGAGATCACCTTCCATGAAGAAGAATGGGACAAGATCCTTCTGACGGTCACGGAACATAGAAACCCTAACATCGCCTGCCAGGAGATTCCACTGCTGTAGTCTGGAGCCCAACAGCTCTGCCTTACTCTTGGGTAGTTCCAAATCCCTGACAAGGTCATTCAGTTCACCTTGTGTTATGAGGTGTGGTTCAGAGGAGGAGGATGGGAGAAAATGTGGGTCCTTTGACATTAATGGTTCAGGACCAGAAGTTTCATCCTCTTTCTCTTCCTCGTCTGACTCAAGTGAGAATGATTCTGGTGCATCAGGAACCGGCAGTCCTTCTCTGTAGGGTACTGGGTGTATAGCTGATGGAATGTTTGGATAATGCACAGTCCACTTTTTCTTCTTTGACACTCCTTTCCCAACTGGAGGCACCATGCAGAAGTAACAATTGCTGGTATGATCTGTTGGCTCTCTCCAAATCATTGGCACTGCAAAAGGCATAGATTTCCTTTTCCTGTTCAACCACCGGCGAAGATTTGTTGCACAAGTGTTGCAGCATATGTGTGGGGCCCACCTCTTGTCCTGATCTCCAATTTTGCAGCCAAAATAAAGGTGATAGGCTTTCTAAACCATAGTGGTTATACTGCACTTTTGTGATGGAAAAGTCACTTCACCACAAACATAGCAGAAGTTATCTGCACTGTTCACACAAGTACGAGGCATCTCTGCTGACTTTGGCTAAACAGAAATGTGTCCCTTTGCAAAATCAAACACTGACAAATAAGAAAGCACGACACTGTATGATTTCTAGAGCTGATATAGGGCAATTTGTTCAGCAGAGTGATGTAAGCTTCGTTATGATTGCATCATCCATGACTTCTAGGAATAACATGATGCAATTCATATCATGTATGATGCAATACCAGCATCAGATTGCATCATTCATTGTTTTGCCTAAAAAGCAGGTACTGTCCAAACCCAGTCATAGATTTATTCATAGATCCAGTCAAAGATGTATTTTAGTCATTTCTGGTTTAAATTGAGATCCCTTCCCTTTATAACTCACTTATCCTCCGCCATTCCCAAGTTAAGGGTCGTATATACTGACCCAATAGCATATCTTGAAAAATAGAGCCAATCAACAATTTTAAGCATCATTTTCGTTCTCAGTGACCCAGAATTAGTAAAGTTTGACTACATTTATTTCAGAAGCATTTTGGCTGTAGAGCAGTGATTCTGAATGCATTTTAGGATTATCAAGCATTAGGAGGATGAGGATTTGGTTTGGGGGCCCATATGAACCTTATCCTTTGGTATTTATCTTTTTGGTTTCTCTTTCCCCAACTCCTAGTTTCTTCTCCTTCCTATTCTAACAGTTTTTTGTTGAATGCTAGCTGCAGCTAGATGAGCACCAATCAATGTTCTAATAGAATCAGTGTCCTTTTTTGGCCCTTGCTTTTTTGTGGGTCATAAAAATTCCTTGTGAAAGAAGCCTGAACATGCAGAATATTGAAGAAGAGATCAGAAGGAAGAGGTGGAGAAGGAAAGAGACAGGGAATAAACAAAACAATATTCATTCCAACTGACTTGAGGAGAAGAAGAAAGGAAACAAAGAGCTACTTCAATTGCATAGCTTAAGTCGAAATAGCTTATTTTGGAACACAGCACTTATTTTGGAATAGAGCACTCTTCCCCCAACTTCCCTTACTCCTCATCCAATGAGGTTTACAGAAGTTGGAGTAAGAAGCAAGTAACGGGCTTGCTGTGTAGACACGCACTACGTTATTTTGGAATAACTTATTCCAAAATAATGCTGGTGTGTTGACTTGTCTAAAACTACTTTGCATATCTATATAGTGAATCATTGTTCTGATAGACTCTGAAAGGTACTTAGATACAACATTGATAACCTGAATAACTGTTTAGATTAAATGTCTATCTTGCCTGTAGTCTTAACTGCTGAGTAAAGCAGGAATGAAAGTAGAAATTCTTTAGTTCATTTAGTTCATAGAAACACACTGCAGTTTCAGGAAATATCTCATCTTTCTTTTCTCTTTAAAGATGATCCTACAAAGATTCATCTCACTGAAATCTGTTTCAATTTTGCATGTTTTATGCATAATCAGATCTGTGTAAATAATATTTATAGTTACATATTGTTATCTTCATCAATTACACTCTCATTTTACTTGAAATTAATAATATTTTATTTCCATGACACCTCTCATTCCAGAGAATCTGAACATGTTACACAAACGCTACTTATACACTCATTCAGGGAAAACTGAAAACCGGGTGAGTGCAGAAGAAAAGTAAATATTTGATTTAAGTAGTGCTTCATTTGCTAATATGTCAAATAATTTTAAATGTACAATTCCTAGGAATTTTTCATATTTTATAGAGGCAGGAGTTGAATCTGGGATTTCTGGATGCCCTATTCCATACAGTTGAAGATTTAACTGCAAAATTTACCAAATTTCACTATAAATATAGGTCATTTTCTGTGTTGACTTTAAAAATCATATTTACCATAGATCTATTTGGCACAACTGAGAAAGCAATACTCTGTATTCCTGCTATACTGAGCAAATAATAGTTCAAGAGAACACTTAAAAACGACAGGTGACTTTCAAGACCTGCTTTGGAAAAACAGGTTTGAAGTTCAACTTCATATTAGCTTAGGGTAGCTCAGCGAGTCTTACGTCAGCACTGCAGTACATTGAGTCTTTTAGGCACAGTAACAAAGAAAACTGCAAATTGCTCCTTTTCTTTTTTGAAAAGAACTTGGCTAATGTAATAGTCATGCAAAGGGATTTTTTTCTTTCATTTGTTTCCTTTCTCCCTATTATTTTAGAGTAAAGAGCTTTATAGAATGAATTTATCTATCAGAAATATGTTTCAGATAATAACTTATTTTGTAACCATATGGCAATACTTGACACACACCTGTAAGAAAGATTTTTATTACCTATTAAAATGCATGTATGAGGCGATAGAACTCTTTGATTTCTGCTTCTGAAATGAACAAAAACTGAAGAGGGAGAACTGTATTAATATACACATTACTGTGAACTGATTGGTTGGCTTTCCCTTCTGGGCAGTGGCTGGAACTAATGTGGTCTTGTGTAAGATCATAATAAGGAAAAAACACTAACAATACATTAGCTGCTGGAAGTCTGGTGTTTCAGTTAGCAGACTCATGTTCAATCATTTATTGTGGATTTCACTCCGTTATTGAAAGCCTTATACGGAAAGTCAAAAACGATTTCATTCAGATTCACAGTCTTCTCTGGATTCCTGTGCATATGGCCCCAGTGGACAAATTTTTGCATAGTAAAACTAAATGGATATGGGAGTGGAGTCTTAACTCTGTAAGCAGGATGGGTGACCTATCCAGCAGCTGGTTTTCATGTAACACTTTGTAGTGCATGAGAGGCTGACATGGGTTGTGCCTTCTGCACAGAGGCAATTGTGGAAAAACACTGGAGGACTAGTTGCATTTGAGTGGACCTAAACTATGTCCTGGTAACAGAATGGTCATGTTAGCAGCTAACAAGTTATGCTGTCACTGAAGCTGACAGGCCAAGCAGCTCAACGGCAAGACCACACTTAAGGGTTTTCAAGTGTGGACAGGAGGTGTGTTAGGGTTATTACTTCAGCTATTACTTGAGGTAATTGCAGGTAAGACATGCTCATAGCTGTTCAGGTAGGAGGTGAACTCTGATCCTATGCTGCCTATACAGTCTCTGCTTTAGAGCAGTTCTAAAAGCTGCCTTCTGAAATGTGTTATTTTCAGTCCTGAAAATTGGTCACTAGTCTTCAAAAATAATTATTTTTCAATTCATTTTTAGTACTGAAAAATATATTATGCACAGGCCAAAACACAGACTTGTCTAAAGTCTAAGATCATGTACTTTAGATATTTCTGTGCCAAATTTTATATTGTTTACATGCTGGACTTTTGCTGAAAGGAAGGAAAGTAAACAAAAATATCTTTTTAACAGAACCGTCAAGACATCTTATTGGGTGTTACTGTCACTTATGCTCATTCTCTTCCTTTATCTTTGGTCATCAAGTCACAAGGAATGTATTTTCAGTAATACCACAAATTGCTAATTAATGATGTTTAGTGTAATGAAGATTTATATATTTAATTTTCACTACATTTCCCCCCACTATTTATTTCCAAAGTGGCCCTGTCAGAATCCAGCAGAATTTTTTTTAATCTTTTTTGGAAATTATGCTCAGAGACAGTAGAGACTGGGGGGAATGGGGAGGTCAGGTTGGTTTCCTGATAAATCAAGAACCAGAAATAGATTTTTTATATGTTCTCTGCATTCCCTGATCAACACAGTAAACAGCCTTTATTTAATCAGTTTTAAAATCCAATCTCTCTGAAACCATTTTTAGTACTTACTGGCACTAGATGCTTCTTCTGGACAACTGTACCAGATTTACTACTCTGAAAGTGCCGTTTTATTTATTACCTTCCAATAGGCAGTGAAGTGGCATCTTACACATTCATATGTCAAGCGCCTTTTGAATTTTAGTAAGGTGGCTCACCTATATCTTCCTCAGAACAATTCACAAAAGAATAATATTTTTTGGCGAAAGCACATCTTTTTCTTTTCTTTCAAAAATAGAAATGATCCCTTGGGGAGTTCAATGTTCAACACAAACTTTCTCTTTGAGTTTATGCATCCCCACAAAGAACAAAGGTTTTGGAAGGACTTACCATCATACTTTTTCCAGCAGTTATTACCCTGAGGCCTGCAACCCACCCAAAGCTTCTTTGTGAATGGGGAGAGCAGAGTATCATGAACAAATGAAGGGAAAAAGTTCTACTTTATGAGATTATTGTGCATTCTGTAAGTGTGCATAATTGCAAATGTGAATTGGAAGTTTCCTGAATTTGAAATCAAAGTGTTTTTCTTTTAAATGTCATAATTCTTAAAGCAGTGAAAACATTCACATTAAAGCATAATAAGGTATATGAAAAAATGCCTTGTATGATATAAGTCAAGAGAATACATTATTTTGTTTTTTTTATTTTTAGTGTGCTTATTTAGGCATGTAAATCTCTAGTTAAGCATATGTGTTTACATTATCCATGTAATTAAACAAATATTTTGTCACTATTTTTCCTAAAAGTTAAAAAAAAAATACAACCAAGATGCAAAAGTTTCACATGCTTTGGCTTGCAAGGGCCTCACATCAAAAAAAGATATGCAAAGAACTTTGTTGTATGAATACAAAATCAGAGGCTCAATATTTTTTGTACCTATATAACTCAGTAAAGTTTTCTGCCGCTTAAAAGAAAATTTGGGAGCATGTGCATTTCCTTCAGGTATTTGTTTAGGGTGAACGGAGGGAATGAAATGAGATGGCGGTATAACTGCCTTTCGATAGTGTTAAGAGCTTTTTGTTTGGTTTTGTTTGTGTGGCTTCGTGAGCCAAAGCCACATGTATGTATGTTGTTCTAGCTGCGTTGTCCCAAAATATTAGAGAGACAAAATGCGGGTAATGTCTTTTATTGGACTACCTTCTGTTGGTGAGAGAGCCAAGATTTTGAGCTACAGAAAGCCGAGGGAAAGTCTGACATCATCTGTTGCCTCTCACCATCACCATCAGTTCCCATTGAAATGAATGGAAGTGGTAAGGGTGCTGAGCAACATCTCATTTAGGGTCAGGGAGCTCCTCAGAAGCAGCTCACAGTTGCCAGTGTTTTCCTGTGCACAAATGGATGTCAGTCTGAATTGTCTTCTCCCTGACAAGTTAAGCTGGTAACAGTACAGGGAAGGAATAGGCTGTATTTCATGTCCACATTGCTCAAACTCCTCATCATCCAGTAACTCTAACAATGTGTTTAGAATCTCAAGATAACTTATTCTGGCTGCCAGAGCAGACTGGGCTCTCTCTCTAACTCCTGTGAGAGTGTTACGAATAGCTTTCTACCTGACACTTCCTGAACTACAGTTATGTGTGATAAGTGGCATTGATGAAATGTGTAATCATGTAATTTACAGATGATGGGTTCTTTGGTCCCTGTTAACCTTAACTAGCAAATGCATCAAATCTATAATGGTGTGACACATAGAATATGCTATCATAAAAATCAATTTTTCAATAAAATAAATAGAACAGAAATATACCTAATGCAAACCCCAAATCCTTTCTTCTCTGTATAAATCTTAGCACCATTACAAAGGTGGGCACAAATTGCTGGGACAGGAAATATTTCTGGAACCATCCTTAAGGCCATGGAAAAATAGAAGCATTTAGAAAATGCTCAGTCATGTTCAATGCCTTAAACTGTCTTTCATATACTTAGTCTATCTCCTGTTCAGTAGAGTGTACGTGTATATCTCTCAGTAAATGTAATGAAATGTGATGTGGAGGAGAATCCAGTTTTCCAGGTTTCCTACCTACATTTGTTACCTGTCCCTGTTTTGGGGAAAAACTGCCTGTAAAAGAAGGATGCTTTTGAGCTTAAGATACTGTACTATACTCAAGAGAGGGCTTCAATTTCTGGATGTGCCCATGGACTCTGCATGATGTTGGATAAATGATGTGTTCTCTCTATCTCAGAACCCCATCTGTAAAATGGGAGTAGTAATACTTCTTTATCTCAAAGGCTACATCTACACTTCAGAGGTTTTTGTGCAAAAACCGGCTGTTTTGCGCAAAAACTTGCGGAGCGTCCACACTACAAGTGCGTTCTTGTGCAAGAAAAAATACAGTAAATTGTAAGAACACAGGGCTTTTTGTGCAAGAGTTATTCCTCTTTCGACGAGGAATAAGCCTTTTTGTGCAAGAGCTCTTGCGCAAAAAGGGATGTGTGGATGGGCAACAGGGGTTTCTTGCACAAGAAACCCCTATGGCTAAAATGGCCATCAGAGCTTTCTTGCACAACAGAGCGTCCACACTGTCATGCGCAAAGCACATCTCTTGCGCAAAAGCATATATGGCAGTGTGGATGCGCTATTGCGCTAGAACTTTTTGCACAAGAACTCTTGTGCAAAAAGTTCTTGCGCAAGAAGCCTGCATTGTAGACATAGCCAAAGTATTGTGAGGATACATCTAGATAGGATTCCATCTGAGCTAAGTTTGCAGAACCGCTTGGGTGACCTTCAGATTATTTCATGATGTCATGATATTACATCCTGAACAAATAAAGCAGTGTGCTGATACGACAGTACAGACATCAAAATAGTGGGATGTGGAGAAATTGTGTTGGAGAGGGAACTGTTCAAAAGGGCAGCCTTAGTTTACCCAGGAGGAAAGAGAGCCTGAAAAATATAAGAGCTGAAGTATTGTTACTGTATAAACTACTTTGATATAGGATACCTTGTAATATGGGAAGATGTAGATCATATCCACCAAAACTGGAACTCTTTCTTGTTAACCATCACTATGGCACCACTACAACATGAAGGGAGAAAAGAGGCTTGTCAGAGTCTAGATGGGCCATAAAGCTGCTAATGGCACCTTCATGTTAAGATGACTGCACTGACATTTGTCATCATCTGTATAAAGCATACCTTTAAGGAAACTACTAGCATATTTTGCTAAACTCATGTACTAAGATTGTATATGAGGGCATGGAAGGCAATTATTCTGTGTGCTTTTCCTGTTCACAATTTAGTCAAAGAACATCAGTTTTCACAAACTCAGAAATTATAAAACAGTTTTATGACTATAACTGTCAGAACAGTTGAATCCAAAGGAGATGTAGGAAAATCAAGATTGGGAAGAGTTCTAAAGCAAAAGGACAGGCTGCCCTGAGGTGGTAAGGACCAGCAAGAGCCATTACTCTCAGTCTTTCTGCAATAACATTAAATTTTGCTTTCCAAGTATTTTGATGCTTGTATATTCCTTCTAAATCTCCTTTTTGTTCAGATTACAGTACTTTGAACCACTTACTGATTCTCTGCTAACTTACGCATTGTATTTCTTACCTTTCTCTCCCTTCTGGAATAATGGTTCCTTATCTGTACTTTGTGCTGAGCCCCTGCCTAGTATAATGCTCTCTATCAATATAATGTAAGTAGTTAGGCTTTGAGTGTATGGGTTTGAAAACTTTGGTTGTGCTTTACAACTAGAAAAGCTATTTTAAGAGCATAAGCTGAGGCTGAGAAATATTTAGACAGTTGAGGCCAAAGTCTATTGGCTAAATTTACAGTCCCACAAATGAATTTTGCCCTTTGATTTTTCATATGCATACAGTTTAGGCAAAGATCTGAACATATTTCCATATAGATTCTTGTATAAGTATATCCATCAGCTTAGATTTATGGAAATTCAGAACCCCTGATTTCCCCTTTGAGTTCTAGAGTTGAATGTCCAAGCAAAAGTTAATTGAGATGGTTTTGCAAAATTTACACTAATAGAATATGAAACCGAGACTGTGCATAGTATTTACACAACCGTGCATTGACCTAGGTTTATTTGAAACCAGATCTCAGTTCTTTAATAGACGTTTTGACAAACCTTGCTTGAGTTTCAAGTTTTTTATGGAAGCCCACAGCAGGCAAATTTTCCATGGATTTCTGTTCTTGTTGTATATATTTCATAGGTCTCTAATTTCAGTTTCTTATTTTGAGGCCACCTGGCAGTATTTTAGTATGTAAAAACCACACTCCCCTACTCCTCTGTTGGACACATTTAATAGAACCCAAGTTGCATGCAGTATTGCAGAAGAGAGAGTGGAAAATCAGTGTGCTTTAAATGACAGAGCAGTGTAATGCAACACAATCTTTCAGAATGAATATAAATCTGAATTACACATTGTGACGGCAGACTGGAGACCTGTGTTCCTTTCATTGGAGCTTCAGCATTCATGCTACCCTAGTTCTGAATGTGCAAGTATTTACCTATTATCTGTCATAACTCTGTATTTAGAGGGCTTAGCTTTGCTCTGTGAACTCTCACGGTTCACATTCGAAGTATCAAGCTTGAAAGAAAATGCATGCTTTTTAAAAACAAAATCTGAAAACTAATCTGTCCCATTTTGCAGGTTCTGTATAATTTTGCATTGGAAATCTTAAGTGTCTGTGTTACTGTAATCCTTTCTCTTGGCTCATTCTCGACTGCACCTGCTGTGCTATAGTGTTCCATAGGAATTCTATTGACACCCAGAAAACACTGGGACCTACCTTGTATGTTCAGCAGACCTGCAAGTGTTTCCTACTTAGCTATACCTGAACTGTTCATCAGCCAGCAAACAGCTGAGCTATTTGGGGGGTTTTCTTAGAGCACTTTAGGACCATTTGGATGCATGATGCTTATATACTGAAGGTTTTCTTATTTAAAGTCTTATTTTTACAAATGACTTATCTGTTTAAAATAATTTTGTGCCAAGGATTCTGCAAACCATTTTATCCAATTAACAGCCTAAAGCCAGGATTATCTAACCACAGGTGTTTTGTATGGTATGTTCCTGCATTTTAGGAAGGTTAAACTGCTCATTTTATACTTTATCACCACTTTGAATATTTCTTATATGCATTCTACACAGATTGTGTCATTTGTATGAACTGCTAAAATGATTTAGGTTCTCACTCTGTTTAAACATGCTTACTTTAAAAATATGCATGGTGAGCACATGGCCTTATATTAAACGTGTCTGCAGAAACAAGTAGTGGGATACAAGCACAGTCTGAACCTCACAGGATCTACCCTTTATTTCTCTATTTCGTGAACAAATATTTTCTTGTGGTCTCAAAAATAATCATGAATAGACTTGATTACCTCTATAAATCCAAAATGCTAAGTATCAGACAGTATGCACGTTTTTATTATGGTTTTTTTTTAGCCAAGTTGGGATTTTTTGCTCTATTTATTTAAGAAGCCGTTGTGGTCTATCATCTTATCAGCATCCAATAGAGCTGTTAGGATACATATACACTGTACAGTTCTTTCGGAATAAGCTATTCCGGAATAGTTATTCTGAAATAGCTTATTTCAAAATAACACTTCTATACAGCAGGGAAGCCTCAAAATTAATCCGAGGCAGGCTTCCGTAATGTAGACGTGCTGTCACAATTTAGAGCCCCAGGAGGAATATCTTAGAATGGCCCTGGTGAGGGGCTATTTCGAAATAGCTGAAGTGGAGCGTGTACACGGCCCCTATTTGGATATTAACTATTTCGGAATAGGCGTTATTCTTCATAGAATGAGGTTTAGAGAAGTTGAAATAAGCCAGCCGTTATTTTGAAATTATTTCAAAATAATGCAATTGCTCACATTGTTATCTCGAAATAAGTTTCCTGTGTAGACACATGCTTGCTGTCTAGCAGTTACTCATTCAAAAATTTTAATTCCTGAGTAATGTTGGCCATGGCAGACCATGTTAATGGTTCCTGCACTGACCCTTGCTTTGATTTTCCAGTTCATCCAATCAGTGATCTGCCAACTAAGAGCCCAGTCATGCAAATATTTCCTGCTACGCTTAGCTTTTACTCCAGTATCTGAATCTCACAGAGTTCAGTGAGAAAGCTTGTAGTACTGCAGAATCACATATGCCAGAAGGAAGCATGCACAGGAATGGGTCCTAGGAGTCCCCTCTTAAGTATGAATGCAATTGCATGTTGTGGCACTGAAAGAGCTGTTCCAGTTCACTGTGTTGAGTGTCCCTGTTTGAATAATTGTGTATTTACAAGTCTAGTTCAATGTTACACATTTTAAAAAACTTTCTAATTTTGTATTTACATGGCAGCCCAAAACAGCTCCGAAAAGGACATTTGGATCCATTACGAATGATCAGGTAAATATAGCAGGGAATTCTTTCAACAAACATACTGATTTGTAATTACAGGAACCTTGCAATGCACTATATGACTCCAGTGAAGTGAATGGTCTTATAATTTAAGGAAGCAGAGTTTAAGTTGAAAATCTGGGCTGATATTATTGCTTAAGTGCATGATGCTGTACTGCTCTTTTGAGAGAGAGAGAGAGAGAGAGAATATCATGGTCTGAGCCCAGAGCTCCTTAATTCTAATCCTGGCTCTGGCAAGACAAGCCTCTTCTACCTTGAATAGATGGGCATCACAATGCTTAACATGTCTTGAAATGAGATGATTTAACTCCTCTTTAGTTACCCACGTGTAAAATTGGGGTAATACTTCCCTGCTTTAAGAATATTGTTTAAAGCATTTTGAAGGTGAAAAATATTTTACATGTGCTAACATTCTATTGTATTTGTATTATGAGCTAAGTTCTGATACCTTTGCTGCTGTTGAGTAGCACCACCAGGAATAATCCCACTGATGCAATGACATCTTGTTGAATAAGAGTATCAGAATCTGGCCCTATGGGTGAAATCCTGACCCCTTGAAGTCAATGCCAATGTTCCCATTAGCTTCAGCGGAGCCAGACACTTGTTCTGGTAAGAGTTAAAGTTGATAGCTCAGCCTGGATTATCATTCTTAACTCTAAATGTCTTTGCTCATGGAAGTGTCGGCCAGAGCCTGATAGTTCCTCAACATTACATTTGTCAATGAATGTTTCTTCATTTTGGTGGGAGAGCTTTCCATCTTCATGGTAGGCATGTTAAAGTGTGTATAAAATGGCACAGTCCCTATACTCATTCCCTAGTTTCATTCATTTCAACAATATGCATCATTAGGTTTGCTTGGATTGCTTTATTTTAAAACAATCCACATTAATTGTTACTTTGACTGGCTTTACTGTCACTTATGCATTTTGCCCAATTTAAAATATGACTTTTACCCTATGTATCCTAAGCTTTGTGTGCATTTATATTTTTTCTGGGAATATTAAAATAATCATTGTAATTACAGAAGACATGTACAGCAGCTGTGTGTGAGTTGTGTCAGCATAGGGGCCCTTTGAGATATTTACAAATGTCCCACTGTCAGGGGTGTGGGTGCCTAGAGGGAACCATCAGTTGTTCAGAACAGCTGGAGGTTCTCTCAGGAGAGAGAGGGAGGGGCAAAGACTTCATGTGTTCCCCCACCCACAGACCAATCAGGTAAATTGAAAAAACAACAAATAGTCTGGTAGCACTTTATAGACTAACAAAACATGTAGTCTTGTTCCCCCCCCTCCCAATTTTCCCTTCTTCCACACACACACCCCCCCCCCCACTCCCGTATCCCCTATTGATTTTGGTCTTAGACATCCAACACTCCGGTCATCTGAAGAAGTGGGCTGTGCCCATGAAAGCTCATGATACCATCTACATGTTTTGTTAGTCTTTAAAGTGCTATCTGACTATTTGTTGTTTTTTCAGTTTACCTGTAGAGACTAACTCAGCTACCCCCTGAAGCTTCAGACCAATCAGGGTCTGTGGGCGGGGAAGCACGGAAGTGTCCTGGTCCTGCTCCTTCCTACTGAGGCCCTGCCCCTTGCGGGGCAGCCCATGGCCACTTCAGAAATTATTGTTCATGCCTGCTTTAGGTCAGATACAAGCTTCATAAGTTTGAGATCTGGGGAGCACCTGTGGGGGCTTGGGGTTTCAGTACCACAGGAAGTGTCTGCTGGGTCTTAAGGCTTCATCAGGAGCGGGTCAAAACTCTAAAACCCCCTCACCACTCCTATCCAGTTGCTTCAAGGCAAAGCTCCTGAGCTCTCCCTGACCCCCTTCACACACATACATACAGTCTGGTAGGTGGTGAATGTGGCAAGGCCATACCCTAACTACTCAGTGCTCTCAGTTTGGAGATAAAAAAGATGGGAGAGAGGATGGCTATAAGACTCTGCACCCCATATGGAAATATCTGATCTTGTGGCGTTTAATTGAGAATAATAAATTGCCTTTATCATTTAAAATTAACCTATATGGGTATGGCTATACAGCTTCTGGGGTCAACAGATGGGGAGGCAGGGCCAGTGAAAACAGCTGTGTAGACATTGCTTTTATATTCATATTCAGACTGTGCATTTCCAAAGCTGTAAGTTCCACACTGGCATTTTCACTGCATCAGCATAAAACCTGCTAACATAAGTCTGGCTACCAAGCTGTGAGAGTCACTTCCAGCACTAT
Organism: Pelochelys cantorii; assembly: GCA_032595735.1. NCBI lineage: Eukaryota > Metazoa > Chordata > Testudines > Trionychidae > Pelochelys > Pelochelys cantorii. The sequence continues at coordinate 39,859,278 of CM064337.1, forward strand.
GTAGACATACCCTAATATCGCAGGCTTGCAATTTTCTATGTGTTGCAGTAGATTCGTTTAAAAAGTTAATAGAAGAGTTAGTTTCCTATTTTATATGGTATTTTTAGAACAATTTCCATAGAACTCTATTTAATTAATTGCTATTACATTCTATATAGTAGCAGATTTGCATAAAACATTTTGTTAAAATACTGACATCTTCAATAAAGAGTATAATTTGTGTTGGATTTTTGGCTGTTTCCCTAGCAGCTAGTGACAGGGAACTGAAGTTGTATGTTTAAGCCAAAATCATATGCTATAATGAAAAATGTGTCTCTTGTCACATGTGATAGTTAAAGAAAAACTAAATTGGATATGTAGTTTCGTGAATTAAAAGTCTGTATATAGTGTTTGTTGTAGTTGCAGGAGCTAATGACAGAATAATCAATGCACATCTGTCAGCTTGTGTGCAAATAAAGAACTGAAGGAAAGCTGATTTCCCCCCCTCCCCCCCCACTCCTGCTGTGTTTTTCTGGAAATCAGTGTTGAAAGAGCAGTTTATCTAATTCAGCATTTTCTCAACAAATAAGAATCTTAGTCCAAATTAAGCAACTGCTGGCAAGGTTGCCTACAGTAATCCACTCATGATAATCCTATCACTGAGGGAGAAGATTCACTTGTCTTTAATAAAGAGAAGGTCTGTCATGGGGATGCTGCTTTAGAAATTAACCCCTTTGGTTCATGGGATCTAGAATTTGATTCGGATATGATTAGCGGGATTGGTGTCTACAGTGATCTTCCACTGAAAAAGCAAGATCTACATTTGTCTTCATAACTTTTCCAATCCATCTCTCTGTGATAGGTTGTCACTGGTCATTACTTATTGGGGCGGCAGACACTGTACATGAGGTGGAATTGGGTTATCGTATTTGAAATGGGGTTATCGCAGCTTTGCCACAAAAGACGTGGTTGCTGCAGTGGTGACTATGAAAGGTGTACAAAGGCAGTATTAGTGCCATATAGCTACTGAGTTAATTATAGGTAGCAGTGTATTTATGCTTCTTACTAACTGCTCTCAGGCAAGAATCCTCCACATTAGGAACCCCTCTCCTCTCCCAGCCAGCACCTTCAGTACCCTAATTTGCATGATTTGTGTGAAGACAAAGTCCAACTCAAGCCCTTACTTTTGGTTTTGGGCAGAGGGTGTAGGTTCATTTTTACATCTGGCTAATGTAAATTGTAAATTAACAGTTGTCTTTCTAAATTTTATTGGAGGAATCTAGAGCCACGGAGAGATGATCTTTTACCATTTTTACATAAATTAAAATGAATATGTAAAACTATAGAAGGCCCAGTTCTTCCATCCTTACTCATCCTTAGTAGAAAGTAGATCCCTGCTCAGTGAGTAGACCCATTAAAGCCAATGAAAATACATATGCAGTAAGTTACTGCTTACTAAGGAAGGGTGGCAGAATCAGCCTAATGAGTATTGCAAGAGCTAAGTCAGCAGCATGGTTTCTGACTATAAACATGACAGGCATAATGAGACCTTAATGTTCAAATACAGACGTAAAATCCTAACTGTTCCCTGAAGCCCTATCCTCATTGAGCCCTCATTTTCACCCATGTTACACACCCATCTTCAGTGCCTACTTTATGGCCCCCATCCTGGGGAGATAAGCCTATCAGGATTCCCTCTGTAATCTGTCGACCCCATTCTTCATCAGAGAGATTGCTATTGATCATTTCTAATCACTTCCTTCCCCTTAGGGGGACTGTGTGTATTGCTGTCTTTGCACAATTTCCAGTATCTGTTGGCCCAGAAGATAACAATGGACCAACTCCCACCTGCAGGATAGGATTACTTTAGACCCATCTCTCCACCTCAGAGTTTGAGGAAAAGCTGTGTTGTACAGTGTCCCCACATATAAATGCATTACTTGCTGAAAGAAGGGCATAAAGTGTGCAACAAAACCCTATTACAGGATCTTATTACTCAGAGTGCAAATGTAATCCTATGATATTATTCATAAGAAAAAACACCTTATTTTCACACTTGGAATGTAATTTTCACTGCAAATATGAAATACATTGCAATGAAAAGGGGAATAATGCTTCCTGATTTTCCTTGTATTTCTAATCACCTAACATGTTTCACTTGTGACGGTGCCACCTGAATCATAAATTACTTTGTAATCCCCTTTTCAATATGGCGTGGCTTTTCTTTACTCTACTTGCAAGAGATTGTTCCTTTATCTTGCTTTTCTGCACGGGGGCATAAGCCCCCTTATCCTTTTGCTTGCCCTCCCCTAATCTTGGGCTCAGGCCTGTTATGAGGCACAGCCTGAGCTCTGTAGTATGGCCCTTCTATGAGCATGGGGCCCGATGTAAGTTAAACTTTGACATCTCCCACCTCCATTGGCCAGATGTAAAACAGGCAATACACCGTATATTTTAAGGGGTTGCTGTAATTTGACTTGGATGGGAGCTGTAAAAGAAACCTTGAGGCTCTGAAACACCATTCTTGCTCAGGTCTTCTTCTCATGAGGTGAAAATACACACAGCCCCATACTCAAGACAAGTGCTAAAGGTATATCCAGCAGGGAATGTATAAATACACATAAAGGCATCCATTGGGCCCCTGTACACAGTAGAGATATGTGTCTATTTACAACATATTTCCATAATAAAAATTGTTCCCCCTTCTGTGTCTTCTAGGGCCAAAATGTATTTGGACTTGATATAATTGAAACACCTGAGGGAGATAAATGGCCACAGCTGATTGTCCAGCAGATCCTGGACAGAGAGCAGAAAGACACATATGTGATGAAGATTAAAGTTGAAGATGGTGGAACACCTCCCAGATCCAGTACAGCCATCCTACAAGTAACAGTTACTGATGTGAATGACAATCGCCCAGTCTTCAAGGAAAATGACATTGAAGTCAGCGTTCCGGAAAATGCTCCAGTGGGCACTTCGGTTTCTCAGCTCCACGCCACTGATGCTGATCTGGGCTCAAATGCCCAGATCCACTTCTTTTTCAGCAATCAGATTTCCAGTCTGGCCAAAAGGCTGTTTGCCTTAGATAATAGCACTGGCCTCATCACGATTAAGGAACCACTGGACAGGGAGGAGTCACCTGTACACAAGTTAACTGTTTTGGCAAGTGATGGCAGCTCAACTCCATCAAGAGCAACGGTGACAGTAAATATCACAGATATTAATGATAATATTCCATCCATAGACACAAGATACATCATCAATCCAGTGAATGGGACTGTGCTCCTGTCCGAAAAAGCACCACTCAATACAAAAATTGCCCTGATTACTGTAATGGACAAAGATGCTGATCTGAATGGAAAAGTTACTTGCTTCACAGACCATGACGTCCCTTTTAGGTTAAAGCCAGTGTTCGATAATCAGTTTCTATTGGAGACAGCCACATTTCTAGACTATGAGGCTACACGAGAATACGCCATTAAAATAGTGGCCTCTGATTCAGGGAAACCTCCCTTAAATCAGTCTGCAATGCTGCTGATCAAAATCAAAGATGAGAATGACAATGCCCCAGTTTTTACACAGCCTATCATCGGACTTTCCATTCCTGAGAACAACGCTCCTGGTACCCAGCTAACCAAGATCAGTGCAACAGATGCAGACAGTGGACGCAATGCTGAGATCAGCTATATGCTGGGTTCAGATGCACCCCCCATTTTTAACCTGGACCGCCGCACAGGTGTTCTGACAGCAGTGAGGAAGCTGGACAGGGAAAAGCAGGATAGGTACTCCTTCACTGTATTGGCCAAGGATAATGGGATGCCACCTTTGCAGACCAATGCTACTGTGACACTGTCAGTTCTGGATCAGAATGACAACAGCCCTGCTTTTACCCACAATGAATATAATTTCTATGTGCCAGAAAACCTGCCCATGTATGGCACAGTGGGACTTATCACAGTTACTGATGCTGACTCTGGAGAAAATGCTGCAGTTACTCTCTCTATATTAAATGGCAGAGATAATTTCATTATCGATCCACTTACTGGTGTAATAAGACCCAATATCACATTTGATAGAGAGCAACAAGGTTCTTACACTTTCCAGGTGAAGGCTGTCGATGGAGGAAGAGTACAACGCTCTTCAACTGCCAAAGTGACCATAAATGTAGTTGATGTGAATGACAACAGGCCTGTTTTTGTTATCCCTTCGTCTAACTACTCCTATGACTTGGTTCCCACAGCCACCAATCCAGGTTCTGTGGTGACTAAAGTCTTTGCAGTTGACAATGATACAGGGATGAATGCGGAGCTCCGCTACAGTATTATAGGTGGGAACTCAAGAGGTTTGTTTACAATTGATCAGTTAACAGGCAACATTACTTTGAAAGAGAAGGTAATCACAACAGATCATGGCTTACACAGGCTGGTGATAAAAGTCAATGATTTAGGACAGCCAGAGTCTCTCTATACCATTGCACTGGTGCATTTATTTGTGAACGAGACAATCACCAATGGTTCATACGTGCAGGAGCTAGTCCGTAGAAATATGGAAACACCAGTGGGTCAGAATGTTGGGGATGGTGAGATAACCCCACAGACCAATGACTATGTCAAAATCATCATTGCTATAATTGCAGGCACCATGACAGTCATCCTGGTCATTTTTGTCACTGCACTGGTACGATGCCGCCAGACACCCCGACACAAAGTTGTCCAAAAAAGCAAGCAGAGTGGGGAGTGGGTCTCCCCAAACCAGGAGAACCGACAGATCAAGAAGAAGAAGAAGAAGAAGAAGCGCTCTCCTAAAAGCCTCCTTCTCAACTTTGTGACAATTGAAGAATCTAAGCCTGACGATCCTGGCCACGAGCACATAAATGGCACTTTAGACATTCCCGTAGAGCTAGAAGAACAGACTATGGGAAAATATAACTGGGCCACCACACCAACCACTTTTAAGCCTGACAGCCCAGATTTAGCAAAGCATTACAAGTCTGCCTCTCCACAGCCCACCTTTCAAATTAAACCCGAGACCCCGGTGCCCCCTAAGAAGCACCATGTCATTCAGGAACTGCCTCTGGATAACACCTTTGTGGTGGGCTGTGACTCGCTCTCCAAGTGCTCCTCCAGTAGTTCGGACCCTTATAGTGTCTCCGAATGCAGCTGTCAAGGTGGCTTCAAGACCCCAGGCTCCATCCACACCAGACAGGTAATACTAAGTTTCTAGCTGCTAGCTCTCTCTCTTTCTCTGTCTGTACCTCTGAGCTCTGCACTATAACTTTGTCTATAAAGATTAAAAGCCTGAAAGTTCATGCTTGGCTGAAACATTGAAATATAAACAGTTTGTGATTCATCAATGTTAAAGGGAGAAAATTAGAATAAAGTGACTCTTGGCTGTGGGGAAATTTAGCACTGAATGATTATATTAAGCGGATATTCCTGTCTGTAGATGGCAGTATGGTACTTCCTGCATTAACATAGTATTTAGCTGTGCGGCTCTGTAAAACAAAGAGAGGTTGTAGCACTGTCCTCCCTAGTATTGTGTGCTCAGGAATCTAAGTAATCTAGGCCAGGTGGAAAGCAATAAAGCTTTGCAGCATCTGATAAGTGGTTCTTAATGCTAATGGAATCTGGAATTGGAGCCTTCATTTGGACAGACTGTACCTGAAGGTCTGTCGAAAGCAGGCAAGATTTTTTTATTCCTGAGAGATTGAGTGCCATTTTCAGAGTAGAAACATGCCCTGCTATGTGGGCTACTAAGTGGACTGACTGACATAATCAACAATATAAAGCAGCACTGGAGACAGTGGGAAAATCTGCAAACATCCCAAGCATTGCCCTCATTTTGTTACCTTTATGCCCAAGTACGGACACTAGCTGCAATAGCGCACAGAGCAGCAGTCATATCAGAGGCCCTCAGATTAACAAAGAGGGCAAATATCTGATGATAATTAAAAACTGTTTTGCTTTTTCAGACACTAATGGGAATCACATCAGAATTGAATCTAAATTCTGAAATGGTGTATTAATGCATTTGTGATAAGGTTTTGTTATTTATCTGAATTTTTTGTCCATCAGTAGCCTATCCTCAGTCCCACACTTTTATTTGAGTTAGTGATGAGGTATCTACCCGGTAAAAGAAGGAAATAAAATATTACTGACGATGAAAAGATGGGGTTCACTTCATTTATTTCTTGTACAGGGCCAGATCCACAGCTAGGGTACATTTGAGTGGGTTTTAGTAATGCTTTGATCATTCACCCTAGCTGAGGATCAGGCCCACAGGCATTAGACCAAGTGTCAGGAACCTTTGGCACATGGCCCATTAGGGTAATCTGCTTGCAAGGCCATGAGGCATTTTATTTATGTTAACTGTTCACATGCATAGCCCCCTGCAGTTCCCAGCGGCCATGGTTCGCAATTCCCGGCCAATAGGAGCTGTGTAAAGCAGCAGCTAGCACATCCCTGCAGCGTGCACCACTTCATGGAGTCCCCATTGGCCAGGAACGGTGAACTGCGGCCACTAGGAGTTGCGAGATGGGGTGGGGGTCTGTGTCTGCGGACAGCCAGCGTAAATAAAATGTCTTATGGCCTGCCACTGGATTACCCTGATGGGCCAGCTGCATGCCAAGGGTTGTACCGGGTTTGACTTATTTTTTGGTAGTCAGTTTTGTTAATGACGTGGTGGAAAATAAAAGGCGGGGGGACTGAAGAAATTTTCTCATTCAAGCTGCATCTGTACAGCAAGCAAAGATTGCTGTTGCCTTTTTCTTCCTTTCTTTTTACTTTTAGCATAAGCGTGTGAGGTAGACAACATCCCTGCTCTGTACAAAGCATTATATTTTGCTGAGAGACATTAACAGAAAATGGAATAGAAAAGGATTTCTTCATATTTCTCAAACAGCAGAGACAAAGGGGGGAGTGGTTATTAGCCTGTTAAAGATCTGAATGTCTTCTGTTAAAGTTATCTGAGTCAATTCATTTTCAATTTAAATTAGGCAGTAGAAGAACTCTTTATATTTGTTTGAGTGTGTGCATAATGTGTGTGTTGATTTTAGTCTGGAAGATGAAGGTTGTTTTCTTAGCATCTATTGAGTCTTGATCCAAAATTTGTTGATGGTGACGGGAGTTTTTCTATCAAATTCAGGGGGCTTTGGTTCAGTCTCGGTGAGCCAAAATAATCCACTGTTACCTGCTCACAGGCCCTACATTTTGACATCTTTCTCCCAGCTGAGACAGCTATGTCTGTAGCATTCTCTGGAACCATCCAACCATCTGCCAGAGAGGGCTGGTAGAAAATGCAGAGATGGGGGCAAGGGAATGAAGGTCTTCCCTTCACTGTGCTTATAGCCCCTGTGGACTGAGATCAGGGTGCTCCTTCCACCGTCACGTGGCACAAAAGCACATTGAAATATTCATCACCCCGAAATTATTTCAGGGCAATATTGTGAATATAATGAGAATTTTGTGCAAGGTGGGATTGGGGAATTGATTTTGCTTAAATCTACAGTCCTCCCTCTTTAGACTTAAACTTTGCGTCCTGGCAGTGAACACAGAGATGAGGAAACTTTAACAACATATCATACAATGGCTTTTACATTTACTTGAAAATAGCATTTCCTATAAACATTGAAATTAATACTCTCCTTACTTAAGCAAAATATGAACAATTCTGTTAGGGTGCGTCTAGACTACAGGGTGTTATTTTAAAAAAATGACGTTTTTTCCAAAAAACGTCACCTGTGTCCACACTGCAATCGCGTTCTTTCAAAAGAAAATCGAAAGAACGCAAGGTTTTTTCCGACATTGGTAAACCTCATTCTATGAAGAAGAACACCTTTTCGAAAGAGCTCTTTCAGAAAAAAGCGTGTGTGGACATGGAAGAGGGAGTTTTTTTGAAAGAAGAGGGAAGAAGAAAAAGCACAGGTGCCCTGGTGGCCATTCTGTCCATAGCAATCACTGCTTACATGTGAGATAACGTCCAGGCAGTCTGGATGCTATCTTTCGAAAAAGCACAGCGCTTTTTCAATATGCTTTTGCAGTGTGGACGCCCTCTTTCGAAAGAAGTTTTTTCGGAAGGTGTCTTCCAAAAAAGCTTCTTTCTAAAGAAGCCTGCAGTCTAGATGTATCCCTGGTGAACCTATGTACGTATTGAAACAAGAAAGGAATTAAGGGGCTTTTGTGTTGGATTTTACTAAATAAAGGTAATCGTATTTTTAAGAAAAGTAAAAACAACCAAATTAACTGTTGTTCTGCAGTTCTAAGGGATAGTTTTAAGCAGGCAAATTTTTTCCTAATAATAAAAGACACCGAATGGCCTCGTCTCCATTTAGTAAAATGAATTGGAGTGAATGACTGAAGGCAGGATAATTTGAAGTTTTCAGTTAGTTCCGTTAGCTTGAGGGGAGATCAAAAAAACTTTTTTTTTAAAGCCCCTGATAGTACTGCAGTACTTCTGTTGTCATGCTATTCACCCTTTTTCCAACCTTGGAGATTAATGACATGTTGGAGATTAATGCAACTTTTACGTTATGCATTCACTGACTTTGCAGAAAGCTGTAGGGCAGAGCTCAGTCCTGCTGGAGAAGTTACATTAAAAACTCAAGTACTTTAGTATTGAAAAACAAATAGTGAAGGTCTCCAAATAGAAAAAAATATGTGGTTCTTCCTGGCACTAGCTATTATTGCAATGTATCAGTTTACAAACAAAAATCTTTCTTGAAGGATATGACTGGAGAAGGAACAAAATTATTCATTCAGTTTGCCCACCCCAAATTTCAAAGGTTGCTGGGATAAATGACTCTCAAGTTAGAACTGCCTTTGATTTTGTTTCTGCTCAATCAAGATCTCACTCAGTTATTATGAAACAAAAATACACCCTCAGTTTGACCATCTCTATATGAAACAGAATTGAGTTATCACTGAATGTGTGTCTATGGACCCACCAAAGCTTTAAACTTTGCCACTTGGCCTATCTACGCACAGAAAACCTGCTAAATCCTTATACTGTTTGTTCTGAGATGTGCTAAGTATATGTATATTTAGAGAGAAACACAGAAGAGTTTTAGAGAGAAACACAGAAGAGTTTTTGAAAATTTGTCATTAAAAAACTGAGACACCTTGAATGGCCAAAGGGAAAAGGAAATAAATATCACAACAATCAGCCCAGGGGAAGGAATGAGGATGTTACTGGGGTACAGTAGAATGGTTGAAGAAGGAAAAATACGCAATGCCTCTTATGTGTGTGTAGGGGGAAGAACAATAATCCATATTATTTTTTTAAAAAGTCATTTCACAGTAATTATTTAATCTATCATGGTGGCCACAAATACATGGAAATTTATAGAATAGCAAGTGTTCTTTTGTGAAGTATTAGAAATTAATGTTCTAAAGAAGCTTTTCAAAGTGATAGACTGTGAAGAAACTAATTGCTAGTAATAATGCAGTGTTTTCCAGGGTAGGACAATTAGGGACTCGTAAAGTAAAGGTGACATTGAGTGTCTTCCAAGTATTCAACTTTTTATTAGTCAACTTTGGTAAGTGTGCTGAGGGGGATATAATTGTTTGCTAGAAAGAAGAACAATAGAGAACATAAGAATGGCCGTACTGGGTCAGACCAAAGGTCCATCTAGCCCAATATCCTGTCTGCCGACAGTGGCCAGCACCAGGTGCCCCAGAGAGGATGGACCGAAGACAATGATGAAGCGATTTGTCTCCTGCCATCCCTCTCCAGCCTCTGACAAACAGAGGCCAAGGACACCATTTTATCCCCTGGCTAATAGCCTTTTATGGACCTAACCTCCATGAAATTATCTAGCTTCTCTTTAAACTCTATTATAGTCCTAGCCTTCACAGCCTCCTCTGGCAAGGAGTTCCACAGGCTGACTACACGCTGTGTGAAGAAACGCAAACGCAAAACCTGATCCTTCTGCCATTGAAGTCAATAGGACTTTTGCCATTAAACTCAGTGGGAGTAAGATAAGACTTTTAATAAAATGCCCTGATAAAGTTGTATCTATATCCTCTCTCTCTCTCTCTCTCCCTCTCTCTTTCTGCATTTGTCATTCTGTATGCACAATAGGAAGTGAGTAAAAATAGACAGAGAGAGGCAATATGAGTTGGCATTATGTGGTTTATGTGTTGGTGTTTGTAGAGCACAATTTTCAAGCTCAATGGCCAAACAGTTGCTTAAAACAGCACATAGGTGCCTCAAATGGCTATCTGGGCATCAACATGCATATAGGAAGTGTGGACAACTGTAGAACCTGGTGCCCTAAAGTGAATATCAAATTTGAAAACTGGCAAAAATGAGACAAAATGCTAAAAAGCTTCTTTAAAACTTGCAGTCTTCTCGAGTGCTGCCCCTCCTCTCCTTGTTCCGGTCCATCTTTTTCACATTCCTGCAAATATTCTTGTCCAAAAGAGCCTCCATGTGACTCTTCTACCAAGTAAACCCTGGGATCTGGGAAATGTTGGGCAATCAACACCCTTCCCCACCAGCTAGTCAGTGAGTGCCAGAGACAACCAGGATGAAGGGCTACCTAAAAGCGAGTGCCCTCCCTCTCTCCCATGTTGCTAGGACTGGCCTCTTTTTCTGGCATCCTCATTAGGTTTCCCCCACCTGTTGAGGCAGGTGGGTAGCATTTCCTGAAGAACACGCTGTGATTATATTATGGCTCTGTGATTTTTTTTCGCTAATGGCACTCCTCACTCCAGGAGGTAAAAATGAGACCATCTGCACTCAGAAAGCAAAGGGAAGCACAACTGCGTAGAAGAGCGGCAATAGGAGAGTTAAGCACATTTTTGTAAAAAAGGATTATTTGTTTTCCAGCAGATGTTTTTAAAGAGAGATGGATACATTTATACAATTTATGTAGATTCAGATTAATATATGGAGTGACCTGTTTCAAGGTTCAAATTTTATCCATGTTTTTAATGATAGAATCCTAAGTATCATGTGTAGGATCCTACCAAATTCAGGGCCCACTTTGGTCAATTTCATAGTCATAGAATCATAGAACCATAGAGCTGGAAGAGACCTCAGAAGGTCATCAAGTCCAGCCCCCTGCTCTAGGCAGGACCAATCCCAACGAAATCAACCCAGCCAGGGCTTGGTCAAGCTGAGACTTAAACACCTCTAGGGATGGAGACTCCACTACTTCCCTAGGTAACCCATTCCAGTGCTTCACTACCCTCCGAGTGAAATAGTTTTTCCTAATATCCAACCTGGACCTCTCCCACCACAACTTGAGACCATTGCTCATTGTTCTGCCATCTGTCACTACTGAGAACAGCCTTTCTCCATCTTCTTTGGAACCTCCCTTCAGGAAGTTGAAGGCTGCTATCAAATCCCCCCTCACTCTTCCCATAGTCATGGGATTTAAAAAATGGCAAGTTTCATGATTCATCTATTTAAATGTGAAGTTTCCTGGTGGTGTTATTGTAGAGGTCTTGACTGAAAAAGGAGATGTTGGGGAGCATTGCAAGATTATGGTAGGGGGGATTGTGGCACTGCTGTCCTCACTGGCAATGGTTGTAGGGAGGTGCAGGGTCGGATGCACCCCAGGGTGGGAGAGGCCAGCCAGCAGGAGGGTCTGTGCTGGCAGCAGAAGTCTTTGCTGCATGTCCCCACCCCCCCACCTCTCACTGGCAGTGGTGGAAGGGAAGGTGCAGGCTGGGCAACTCCCCAGCCCTGCCGCTCCAAGGAGCGTTAGAAAGTGGCAGGGCAGCGAGGGGTGGAGCAAGGGCAGGGCCATGGTGGAGCAAGGAGTGGGGAGAAGTGGGGATGGTGCCCCTCCATTTCCCCTGTCTGTTACCGTTCTAGGCTGCTGCAGGCAGCAGTGCTGCCTTCAGAACTGGGCAGTTGGAGAGCAGTGGCTGCAGAGGCCACTACAACCACAGGTGCTGCCAGCAGCGGCACAGAAATAAAGATGGCATTTTATAGCATTGGCACCCTTATTTCTGCGCTGCTGTGTGCAGAACTGGACCCCCTGAAGGCAGCACAGAAGTAAGGGCCCTCTGAAAGTAGCACAGTAACACTGTGACCCTCTTAAAATAAGGGACTCCCGTCAAATCCCTTCTATAGTCACAGCCCCCAATTTGAGAAACTCTGGTTTCTCCCATGAAATTGATATAGTATAGAGTAAAAGTACACAAAAGACCAGATTTCATCGGGGGGAGGGACGCCAGATTTCACAGTCCATGATGCATTTTTTCATGGCTGTGAATTTGGTAGGGCCCTAATCATGTGGAGTTGCTGTGGCCTGCAGTGTGTGAGTTGAGTTTAATGGTTCTGTCTAGTTCTGTCTGGACCCATGTCCCCAAAACAGAGCAACAAATAAACGCCTCCACCAGAAATGGCACTGCTGTTGTTACAGACCTGAGCGTGTTGGTCAGGGATTGAAGAGGCATGGAGACGGAACTTCTCCGGTCTGGCTCCATGTTACGAATGAGCCACGTTGGTGGAGCAGCATGGGTAAATGTTCAATACTGCTGCCAGTGGTGTAGCTGCTCTATTTATAGAGGCTTGCAGTTGCCAGGGCTATGCATCAGAGAGCTCTCATCAGCAGGTACACTCACAGATATGAAGGACGATAGGAATGGTACAGATGTTTTTCATTGACACTTGATAGTTGGGGACACTATCTGAGATCTTCAAAGAGCCTGAGGGAGTTAGATGTTCTAATCCCTTTGAATAAAAACAAATGAAATGGGAGCCAAACCCCTCTGGAAATAAACTGCTTTGGTCACTGCTGGTGGCTTCAGTATACTTGCAATCACGTCAGTGGTAAATTTAGCTCAGTGTGGTTATGCTTCAAAATGTGACTGTGAAGCTCCATATTTATTTCTCAGTTCTTCTGGGAACCACATTACTTTAGGGTACAAGTAAAAGCACCCTCCTCTCCCCCCGCCCACCCCAGAGTTAAACTGGAAAAAGATACACAATTTGCAGTTTTCAAATTGCGTATCTTTTTCCAATGTTCTTTCGGAAGAGGCTTTTCCAAAATTTGGCACATCTAATTTCAGTGTTTAGCCTGGTATCCGGTCACTGATAACAACCACAGGGGCGACTGGTGCTTAGTGGGGAGGGAGTGCAGGGAGGGCCAACCGGAGAAGTGGGGAGTATGTGCAATTGCATTTAGCAATTAACATTTTGGTGGGGGGCGCAGAGGAGCAGTGAATCTCCTGAGTGGTATCACGAGTCATCTATGCTAATCACATATTTTAAAGGAAGTTCAGGAAACCTTATCACAAGCAATTAAGGGATAATTTGTCTGGGGGAGGTTTGTTTCTGAATCTCAGTGGTTCAAGAAGTGGCCTTCAAGAAGTGTTTTTCTTATTTGAAGGTATTTGCTGTTGTAATTCTATTTACTCTTGTTGTTTTGATCTTTTCTGGCTTGAACATCATCACTGGTAATCTTGGCCCAACTGCAGTATATATGTGTGTAAGGAGCAGCTGTGAACATCTTGAGATGTTCCGCACTTGAAGTTTAAAGCAGATTGTGAACCTCTTGCTAATGTACGTAAGAAGTTCAACTGAAGTAAGGCCAAACAAAAGAAGTAATTTTTTCCACGGGACATTTAGAAAAGGTTGGTTTTTTTATTTCTTGGGGGAAATAATTCCATTTTCAACTGAAAATCAAAATGGAAAATCAGACAAAATTTTCAGAGTTTATTTTTTCATGCTCCCCACCTCCCCCGCTCCAGAAAAATAAACAGAAATTTTGGGTATTGGAAAAAGGGATAGAGCCAGGAAACTGAAAAAAACCCCTTTTGTGTTAAAATAGTGAAACATTTTGAATGATAGCAATAGCTTTATTTAGTTATTTTTTAAAATTTCACCCTCAATATATGCAGAAATCATAGCTGTCCAGGAGGGGCCCATTTACACTTTGCTGCTCATGATCTTACTTTGATTCAGTTCATAACTGTAGCTCATAATGTAACATAATGTAACTCATAATTAGTGAGATCTGATTTAGCATTTACCATGATTTCTCACATTTATTTCATCCCCTGTTCTCTCACAGAACTTTTGACAATCACTGATAGTGATGGGCAGCCTACAGCAATGTCCTTACCACTGGCTAGTCTCTTCTTGGTGAGCTTGTTCCCCTATAGCATTTTCTTGCCCATTGGGACAGTTGATCTGATTAGCCATTCACTTCCCCAACATTTTCTAATCCTGATATACTTGATTGGTGGTGCCAGAAGTGGAGCAAAGTGATTAATAGGCGCAAAGTTTTAAATTCTTGTGAATTGTGGCCTAGAAGCATGTCAAGTGTCTGCTGAAACCTTGTCCAACACAATTACATGCATTTGCTCATATTTTGGTGTTCTAGATATAGTAGACATAGCTAGGGATTCAGTTTTTGCTCTGATAAAATAACGAGGGAACTGATAATTTACTACTATTTAGTATGCCAGCCATTCCTCTGACTCTGTTCTCAGATTCAATACTTGTATGCGAACCTACACAAACATGTGTGCACATATAGATATCCTTTATTAGAAAATTGTTATAGAAGTAAGGCTACTTCCACAGAACACATAGGTAGTGACCTAGTTGAAATTTGACAGGCAAACATTGTGGTATACGGGATGCAGGAAAGGGCTTTTCTCATGCTGTTTCTCTGTTTGCCAGCTCTGAACGTCATCGCATCTGATGTTATGTACTGAAGTCGTACGTGTACACAATGATGTTAAGCCAGCAAACATGAAAACATGGAAATAGCACGAGAAAGCCCTTTGTCCTGTCTCTGATTGCCGAAGAATTTTATCGTCTGATCTCCAGAGGGGTTTGGAAGTGCGCTGAACTGTTCAAGCTGCCCTACGGAAAGGTATCCAGGGCAAGATTTTTTTTTTTTTTAAGAAAGAAAGAAAGAAAGACAAAGAGACTTCAGTACGTTGTGCTATAGTGTTCTATAATGTTGTTTTGCAAAGGAAAACAAAGTAATATGACCTATCACTCTGTCTGAATGATGGTTATGATAAGATAAATTTATTGTTTTTCTTACGTTGCTTGTAAACACATTCTTGTTCAAGGACCTTTGTCCTTATTTATTTGTGTTGAAAAAAATGGTTGTGTTTTTTTAATGTCTATAAATATTGAAAAAGGGAGCAATAAATTTTATGCATACATTTAAAAAGAAAGAGAATGTAAAGTTCTTTATACTCCCTCCATTTTTAAAATCAAGTACATGTTATCACTTTACTTATATCACCATAAGCCATTTGTGGATTAATTATTATTTATAGTTATTTCCATAAGATTTTTAATACTGATATTGCTGCTATGGACCTTAACGACAAATGATCAAACCATTGCTGTTTATTTCTATAGGCTCAATAGGATTAGTGGGAAAATAACTACTTCCTGCTTTCTTATTCACAAAACTACTAAAGTAAGCATTCACCTTTAAAGTTACTGGCGAGTGTTCACTTACTCTTAAACTAAACATTATTTTATCTTATGCTTACTGAAATCTTGATACCGTCTGTGTACTAGGTGCCATATGCTTAATCTTTTCAAGTACGTTTGTTTAAAAATATTAAAAAGGCTTGCTCATAGAATGATAAAGTAGAAAATACCATAAATTTAATTACACCTAAAAATATTGCAGCTTTAGCTAGCAAAAGGGAAAAAGTGTAGGGTGTTGTTGTTGTTCTTTGGAGCTATTTAACTGTTTTGGTTAACTTTTTTTTTCTACAGATAAATTGCTTTACATTATAATTTGTTGTTTAGCACATCTGATTTAGGAAACAGAATTTGCCTAACACCTTCAGTTGCAACTTGGTTACTGGTTCTTGTATATCTATTGCATCACATCGGAGGCAGTAATGCTTAAAAAGGTGTGTGCGTCATTTAACAATTTTTGTGTGTCATATAAAATGAAAAAATTCTTAGGAAGCAGAAGGAGTATAAAGAACTCTGTTTTCTGCACTTATATGGAAACTCATAACATTCGTTCACTAGAATGACATGGAGCATAGTCTTTAATTTCTAACTCAGCTGTATACAATATGTGTAATTTTCTTTAAATGGAAAAAATATTAATTATTCATCAATTAGACTATCAAACGGAATTCTCAAATGCTACTGTATGTTTGATGTAAAAGTATTTAAAACAGGCTTGTACGTAAATATTTTCATTGCCTCAGTTCTAGGATTGAAGAGTATCTACAATGACGTTCCCTTCACAATTGCTATCTGGCTCTTTTTTTTTTTTAAATGGCTATTTGGCTATCTTAGCTGTAAAATATAATAAATTTTATTAATAATGAAATATGTATTGTAATTTAGCATATTGTATTGCATAAGCATAGAAATGACTGTTGTAGATGAATATTTCATTTGTTATAATGAAATCTTTTTCCTGGGAAAAAGATGATTTATTTACAATACAGTTTCACCATTCATATTCACTGTCCTTTTGCAGTACTGATTCTGCAAGTTAAATGAGCAACAAGTTTCAACAGTAAGGGTATTTAGTGAGTTTTCTTTCTGCATCACAGTTTAGCCATTTCTTTTGGCTTGTAGCCTGCATTTCACAAAGTAGAAATGGAGGGAAGTCTTTATGTTTTATGTACTAATATGGATGACAATGGGTATCAGTGAGAGAGTTTGGTCTAACAAATGTGATCAGCACCTTTTCTTATAACTACTTTTTGCCTAAATACCACATACTGTGGATCATTAATAAAGGAAACACCCAACCACACTGATGGTGTGAAGAACTGCTTCTGAACTCACTACTGCAGTTCAGACAGGATTCAGAATATTTTTTTTGAATCAATTAGAATCATAGAATCTCAGGGTTGGAAGACACCTCAGGAGGTCATTGAGTCCAGCCCCCTGCCCAAAGCAGGACCAACCCCAACTAAATCATCCCAGCCAGGGCTTTGTCAAGCTGGGACTTAAAAACCTCTGGGGATGGAGATTCCACCACCTTCCTAGGTAACCCATTCCAGTACTTCACCACTCTCCTAGTAAAATAATTTTTCCTGATATCCAACCTAGACCTCTGCCACTGTAACTTAAGACCATTGCTCCTCGTTCTGTCATCTGTCACTACTGAGAACAGCCTCTCTCCATCCTCTTTGGAACCTCCCTTCAGGTAATTAAAGGCTGCTTATCAAATCCCCCCTCACTTTTCACTTCTGTAGACTAAATAAGACTTTTGGGGATATTGAAGGTGAAGACCATCCATAGATAAATTACAAAGTTGAAACATTCAGGTTTGATTAGGATAAGCACCCAAAAGTTCACTTCTTGAGTCTTGCAAATAATGAGTTGGAAATATTATGAGAACAAGCTTTCTCATTAAATTCCTGGCACTTTCATTTTTGATCCCGTGTAGAAAACTCTGAAGACCTACCTTTTCCCTGGTATTTTGGTGATTATGATGTCAGTTACAAACTGTAATGGGAAGGAAAAACATGATTTTATAACTTTAAAAGGGCTAGGTTCAGAGAGTCAGAGAAGGTTCAGTAAGCTGTTATTTTTTTCCAGACTAGTAACCTCTCTGTAAATGGAAAAGTTTGGTTAGTAAGTAAAGCTCAGATCCTCAGCCATATTTAGGCTCTTAAGTCTCATTGAAATCATAAAGATTTTGTGCCTGAATCTCTCTTTATGCTCTACATCATTCCTCAGATGATTCAGGAGGGTGACATCCATCAACCAGTTTTTCCACAACAAAGCAGATGACACAGCCAATGCAGTAGGAAAACAGAATATTTTAAGAATTTTTTTTTGAAGTCCCATACCTGATCACTTTTATTATGGGACGATCCCTTTTTCTTCCTAGCTATGCATTTAATTTTTTTTTGCGGGGGGGTGGGGAGGGGAGCAGGTACATCTATGCATTATTTTAAAAAAAACCTCCTTGGCAGACTAACAGAAGACTTGTTCTGAGAGCTCTTTGCCTATTGTGTGGCGTAAGTGGACTCTCAGTACTTTTTCACCAATGACTACTTTTCAGATATGTACAGGTTAGTTTAGTTCTACACTGATCTTAGGAAGTGGAAGGATAATTGTAGTGCCAATCAAGAGGGGAAAAAAAACTGTGGATAGGTTCTTTTTGAAACTTTTAATGAGGATTTGTATCCTGAACCAGAACTAGACTTATTATCACCAAAACCAGTGTGATTCCTGTGTTCTGTTCACCTATAGAAGTCCTGCTGCTTCCTACCAAATAGAGCCCATAGTCAATTAAGAGTAAAAGTTCTGAACAAGTGCAAGTACTGTAAATCATATAAATTCTGATTTTCTAATGGAAGACTACATATATTTTCTTTTTCAATAGCCTCCCCGTATTCATCTTAGTTTAGCTACACTGAAACTTCGTCAGAATTTAGATTTTATTGTTTTATTAGATTTTATTATCTCAGCAAACCTCATGAAGAAGTATATTTTGTATTCAGTGCATATGACACTCCTAATTTCATTGCTGGCAGTTGAGTTTGTGTATAGAAGGGATACTAAAATATCTTTATGCTAGTGGCAGTACTGTAACTTGTTCAGCAAATCAGCAACAGAGTAGGTAAGCTTTACTGATTTTAGCCCTACAACATAAATAGCCAAAGATGGCCCTCAAATATACTGCTCTAGAACATTATTAATGCCTGGATGATATATGAATGCATGTCTACCAAAGTTTAGTGCCATTCCTAATCTCAAACAGACGTTGTTTACCCTGATTTGAAGTCCATAACAATAAAAAAAAGGAAGGGAGAGGTAATATCATTTATTGGACCAACTTCTCTTGGTGAAAGAGACAAGCTTTGGAGTTCATACAGCTCTTCTTCAGGTCTTCATTTTTTTCAAGTTGTCATCTTCTGAAGAGCTCTGTGTAAGCTTGAGAGCATGATTTTTTTCATCAACCAAAGTTGGTCCAATGAAAGACATAATCTCATCCATTTTGGCTTTCTAATATACTGGGACCAACATAGCTACAACGTTCCTGCAAATAAGCAAAAGCTAGTACTAGAAATCACACGTGGCATGTAAAATGTATCTTGTGTGAAAGCTACATGTAGATTCTCTGTAATAGTAAAGAATATATTAGATGAGGGAGGGAGAAATTGTTGTAGTTCTTCTGAATTTCATTAACCAGAGGACTACTAACACGTAATAAGGTGCTGTCAAAATCTAAACTGGTACGTAATGCAAAATAATGTTAACATATACTGTAATACAGGTCTCTTTATCTTAAGCATTTCAGTGTTTTCTGTTTCCTGCATATATTTATGGTACATACTGGTCTTACGTATTATTTGTAAAATATTTTTTAACAAAGATTTTTTTAAATATATTTTTTTGCTTTCAAACTGAATTACAAGCACTGTTCCTTTTATGTCTTATTTATCTACTTCCAAAATAAATTCTGTTTGAAGACTACTTGAATACCCTTTGGAGACGCACTATTTTAAAATTCTACTATCGGTCTATTAACTCTCTTTTATAAAATACATGGACACATAAATACACACAAACAAACACACAAATTCTTTTGACAGAAATTAGGAAGAAAAATATTATTAAACTCACTTTGCCACAAGTGAAATATTATAAAGTGGGTTAGTGATCTCTAATAAAGAACGTAACTCCCAAGACCATATACTCTAGAGTAGCTCCTTTCTGTTTTCTGTCTCTCCTCACAAAAATCCTACCAAAGGATTACTTATTTACTCGGGGAATATTCAAGAATAGTTAATCATCTTTTACTGAGATAGAAAAGTTGTCATTACATGTGGTCTGTGCATATTTAAATTAGGGATGTAAAACACCAATTAATTGGTTAGCCAGTTAAACATATTGTTTAACCGGTTAACCGTTTAAAGTAGGGTTACCAGGTGTCTGGTTTTGAACCGGACAGTCCAGTATTTGAGGTTTCTGTTTGAGAAACAAATTGAAAAAATATAAATGAGAAAATATAAATGTCTGGTATTTTCTAAATAAGATGTAATGTAGATTGTGATGTAATGTCAAGTGTGTCCAGTATTTTTGTTGAAACCCTCTGGCAACCCTAGTTTAAAGTGGGGGAATAGATGGGGACCTCTTCACTGCAGATGGGGAGGGGGCTGCACCAGCTGGGCTGGAGCCAGAGAAGCCCCATTAAGGGTGAGGCTTACCAGCAAACTGATTAACCAATTAAACAATCACATCCCTAATTGAAACACAATATGTTGTGTATATAATATATTATCTAGTATGTAAATAAAAATGTGTGACTAGATTTAACATATTTTAGATTGTTATTAGGAATGGCCATAAAATGACTCCGTTTTGCAACACACTTTGGCATTCTGAAAGCAGTTTGCACAATGGAAGAGAGAGACAAGTTGTCTGGAGCCCAGTGACTAGGGTACTGGCACAGACTCATGTGTCTTTATCTTCTCCACCGCAGGTCTTCAAGGCACAGTTTTGCATCCCAGAGCACTCCTTGTGTGGCAGAACTGGAACTTTAACCCTGTCTCCCCCATGCCCCAGGCCAATGCTATAACCACCAGGCTATAGAGTGTGTGTGTGGTTCTCTCTCTGACTCTTTCTCTGAGAGAGCTTACTGAGATGGAGAACTTTGCTTTATCCCTTGTTCTATGTTTGTTCCTGCCATATGACATTAGACTTTGTTCTTGACCTGATTTCTCCAGCCTAGCCACATGTATGCATGAGGGACCTCATCTCAACAGGACTACATGTTGTTTTGATTGTCCAGATCGCTCTGATCTATCTGAAGCAGCCAACTGAAGATAAGATGCAGGCAGGTAGTCCCACTGACATAATTATGGGATTTAATGACTCCCAGGATGGTTTTACTTCTCTTCCATTTATTGGGATCCATGGACTGTTAATCTCTCTTTTTTTGCCTCTTTCGCCCCTCCTCCCTTTACCCCCACCATATGAACTCTTGTGGGTTTAAAAAATCACTTACGACAAGCTCAGGTCTCAGACACCTCTCACTCAGGTGAACCAAATAACCACTGACAGAAGTATTTCAGGAAGGTGATGGACATTCAGTGCCTCATTTCTTTAACCACCCTCCCCTTTATATCATGGTTTGAGCAACCAGAAATCATATTGGGATAAGAGAAGCTGTCACTTAAACTCCTTGAATAAGCAGGTATCATTTCACTACTTTCAAGTATGCAGCCTTAATGAGAAAAATGCATTCTTTCCTATTTTTACACACCATCTGGGTGGGAATTAATGTAAGCATTATATAAGAACTCCCATCCCAAAAATAACACTGCTTATCTGCCACGGTGAATGTTACCAGCTATTAATAATCAAAATACATAATTAATATCATAAGCTACTTAAATACCGACAAAGCAGATATGAAATAATCTGAAGGTGAAGGTCATTCAGTCTCTCAAGCAACTTCTTAAATAGTAGAAATGGAACTATGACACGGAATGGTGAATGCTTTCTAGACATGTACATGGTTACCACCTTGTGATCACTCTGTGTTTGGGGAGTTTGCCAACATTCAGAACTTAACTGGGATACTTCTCTTTGGATTAAAGGGACATTCTTGCGTATATTTAAGTAAGTGGGTAGATTTCATTTTGTTTGTGAAAACTTTCAAACAATTCTTGTTGGACTTAACAATACATTCATCTTGCCAGATGGAGGTTCTTGTACTCCTACATGTGAAGAAGCAAGACTCGAATTTAGAGATAATCCATCCAGAAGAAACATTTAAAGAGAAATAGGTAGAATTTAAAAGTATTATGTCCTCTTGTTCTAATTTAATTGAAAGTAACTGCCCCACAGATGTGCAATGCTAGATGACATAGATCAGGTATGGGAAAAATCAGGCCCGGAGGCCAGATCCTACCCACCAAGCATTTCTCTCCAGCTTTTCCAGCTGATTAGCAAAGCATGTATACTTATAGCTGGCAGCATGTGTTCAGCTGGCCCTCACCTCATCTTTTTCCATCCTGCAGCCAAGCTGGCTGCGCCCAGATTCTCCTGCTGGCTGTGCAGAGCAGGGGGAGGGAGGGAGGGAAGGGAGGTTGGAGGGGAGAAGGGAGTGCTGAAGTCAGGCTGTCCCCCTGCCACTGTGCCCCCTCTCTGCAGAGCATGGATCAGGGAGAAGGAGACACACAACACGGCTGCTCCAGTCTGAAGCATGGATGGTAAGTGACTCAGAGGGGTGCAGAGCAGGACAGATTTCCCTTAAAGAGACAGAGCGTGACTTCTCGTAGAAACTTACCTAGCAGCAGCCAGCACACACACTCTGTGTCACTATCACACACACACATCAATCTGTGCCACACACACAAAGTCACTGTCACATACACACTGCTGCACACACTCTGTCACAAAGTCACAAAGTCTGTCTCTCACACACAAAGTGTCTCTCATACCACACACTCTCTGTCTCTCTCTGATGCCCTGAGCTTTCCCCTTTTGTCCAAGGCCATGCCCCTTCTGTGGGACCTGGAGCCAGCCCGTGACCACATACCAAAATTCATGAAGTGGCCTTCCTACAAAATTTATTGCCCACCCCTGACATAGATCCTGATTCTGCACCAGAAGTCACTGGAGCTCCATGAAGCAAATGGGGTCAGATTCGGTTAAAAAATCGGAGCCTTATTGGGAAGAAAAGTTGAGATAGCAGAAATATCTTGTTACAATGCACTGTCAGATACTGTTATTCTGAAATGCATGCTCAAACTTTTTGCAGATAAAATACTGAAGCAGATTCTCATACTTTGCCCACAGCTTTACACACTCACAACTTTCTCCAAAACTAGTCCTATTATCTCTCTCCACAGTGAGTACCATTGAAATCAGTGGGATTTTTTTGGAATAAGAGCTATTCAGCAGGAGTAAGGTTGGCAGAATCTGACACTACATACTCAAGTTATTCTAAATCCAAACATTTTACTATCTGAAGGTGGTGATTAGGAGGCTGATTCTAAGATAAGAAGTCTTATGTATCACTTGTTTAATTTGAATGAGATTAATAGAAAGTTATGCATTCTGGAGAAGAGGTAAAAACAAAGGCAGTCTGACCAAAAAAGTATGTGAGGTGTTCCTCTTTGCTCCATCCACTAGAGGAGGCAGTTTCACTTGCTAGGGACAGCACTGGGAGGGGTTTAACTGAATAAATTAAAAGGTCTTTATCAGTTTCTAATTGGTGTGAGTTCATGATTATTTTGCTGCCTGGCATGATCTATTTTTTTGGTTAAACCTTTATTTCTTGATAAGTAAATAGGTAACTATTTTTGATATTTACCATATTCACAAACGTTTTTTAAATAAGCACAGCTCCTCAGAAACATACATAAAATGAACAGTAAGAATAACAGAAGCATCTTAAGGAATAAAACTGAGTCAAGAGAAGCTTTGGTTATTTCAAAGAAATATAGATTTTTAGATGATATACAATGAATTTTTGGAATAGAATAAGAATTATGGAGGAATTCTAGGGAGCACTTAGCTACAGTAGAATTTGGTAATATAGTCAGTGAGAGAATTAGGCCCCAAACTGTGCTGCTCCTGCAAAAGAGAATGGATGATTTGAAAAAAGAAATGGAGAATTAACAGTCTTTCTTGGGCTCTGATACCACAGAGCACCTAACAGACGGCATATTGACAATTCTATTTGCTTCACTCATGAACAAAACAACTCTCTCTAAGCACTGGGATGACTGACATAATTATCTTTAAGCACATGCTTAAGTGCTTTTTGCTGGAATGAAGTTTAATATCTAATCCTTCTCCCACAAAAGTAAATGGCAAAACTTATGTTGGTATTAATGACTCATGATGAGACCCACAGGGTGAAATCCTTGCTCAGCTGAAACCCATTGAAGTTTTGCCATTGATGTCAATGGAGACTGGCTTTCATCCATACTCTCCACAGGGAGTGCTCCGATCAGAGAATGGTTCCATTTAACAGTGATACCTTATTGGAAAAAACACTGTTCTCGCTTTTAAAAAAGCAGGAAGTGGGGCATTGCCATTAGTGCCCATAATTTTTTTTTATTATCCCCATGGAACAAATAGACATAATTGTGAATCGTGCCCTACAGGTCCCAAACTGGTCAGCAACATGTTGTTTATACAATGAAATGTGTCTTAAACCACTGCCCTGAATTCCTTCCATTTGTGTATGTGTACACATCGTACATTTATTGGACATCTAAATGCACACCATGTTCAATGGAAGTATTTGCAGATATTGGAGATGTTTTGGCCAAGTAAGAAAGAAATAAAAATCTAAACCTTAACTAAAATGATGTTTGGTTTGAGAATCTAAAATGATCTAAGCTGAACATCCTACAGATGTAGCTGTCGATAGAAATATGAGAAACTCAGACTAATATAATGGTGTTGATCCACAGGGGTCTTTTTTTTTTCTGCAAGAACCAGAAATATAGAGGGGCTCTTTGGTGAACAGGATGCATTTGAGCTAACTGAAGTACAGGTTGGACCTTCCCGGTCCAGCACCCTTGGTGACCAGTCCCGGATGAGGGATTTTGGCCAACCAGGAGAAGTTATTTCTGGCCCCCTGCTACCGCCCCCACCCTCCGGCACTTGACTGGCCGCAGGTCCCACAGCCCTGCTGGTCCCCCCTCCCCGCCCATGCCAGACAACCCAGCTCACAGTACACCAGGCTCCTGACCTACTGAGCAGCCCAGCTGTGGCACGCCAGGCTCCCAAACCTGCTGGGCAGCCCTGCTGGGGCACACCTGGCTTCTCAGCTGTGGTGATCTAAGCTCCTGGCCCCACTGGTAGCTCGCTACCAGCAGTGCAAACTCTGCCAGTCTGCAGGGTTCCTAGGCACTAGCCCTCCAACGTGATTCTCTGGTCCTGGAACATCAGGACCACAGATGTTGCCAGACCAGAGAGTCGCAGTTTACAGAGGTTCTATCTGTACATGAATAATCTAATTAGCAAACTTGGCCAGTGAGAGAAGTTCACATCAGCTGTTGTGTTTGGACCTGCTGAAGATGGTGGATTAAAGCAGTAGGAGGAACTTATGCAGAGAGAGCATTGCTGTAATCATAGCTCAAGGCATGAATAAGTGTGTGCATTGGAGACAGAACACTGCTGCCTTTCCGAAACTGTTCTTCACAAGTTGCAAGTTGGAGAAGAGGAGATCTCAAGGCCTAATTCTTCTCAGCTTTAATTCTCTAAGGAGTTGCCCTAACAAATTCAAGCCAAAAAATTCACCTGTCTATCCAAGTGCCTTGCATAAATTAACAGTAATGCAGCTTTGGCTGGAGTAAGCCAGTGCCTACTGCTGGCTGCTCAAGACGGAATTCAGTCAGCGTACTAAACAAGAAAGCTGTCATGTTAGTTCCTGACACAAAAGTCAGGTACATGCTACTGTGTGAGAAAATGCCATGACTTTCATTTGGCATCAGGATGTACAATCCTAAAATGTGCAAAGTCAGAGCTGAAGGGGTAAATGTTCAGTGGGGAGAATGGTGCTCTGCACATATGCTATTATTTTGTTTGACTGTTTCCCATCTAGGGGAAAACTTTTTCAGAGCCAGGAAAAGAAGTAATTGATATTTGAAATAGGCAGGGTTCTTCAGGGCCTTACTTGGTTTTATTCTAATGAAGGAAGGATGTTGGGTTGTGGGTTTAAAGCATTGCTTACTTTTTGGTATTGCCCCCATTGCCTGTTAATGGATGTGTCACTAAGATAGGGGAATAATATTCAATCACACAATAATTATCCAGTACCCATATTGAACATGAAGCCACATTGGAGAGAAGGTATCTACACAAATCCTAACAAATTAAAACAAGCTTGTTTAATGATAAACAAATATACTGAATGTAATATTTTAAATTTTCTTAGTTTTTTTGTACTACTTGCCTATTTCAGTTCATTTTGCAGATAATACCAGGACAGGGATGGGCAACTTTTTTTGGGTTGGGGGCTGCTGATTCACAGAAAAATCAGTCAAGTGCCACGCACAAGTGAGAAGAAAAGAAAAAAAAATTCAGACCCTCACTGATGTGGCCCCCGACTGAGGAGAAAGACACTCCTCACATTCCCCTCTCACACCAGATCCTGGGAGGGGGGGCAGGCTAGTAAATGTTGTGTGCTCTAGCTCCATGGTGGGGCAGCAGGGTGGCTAGAGCACAGGGCAGACTACCCAATGCTGGGGGGCCCTGAGCTTTAGGGACTGGATCCAGGGAAGCCAGGGGCCGCATCCGGGCCCTGTGCCTGAGGTTCCCCACCCTTAGCCTTGGATATCCCACAAATTCATACTCTATCCAAAATGGATTTTAAACAGTTTACTGTTTATTGTTCTCATAACAACAAATAAGAGGGTTTTTGTGCTTACCAAAAAGGTTAATAAGGGCACATAAGCAAGTACCTGGATTAAACATAGTAAACCACAGAAAGTTGTGTCACTTTATGGAAACAGAATTGTCACAGTGTCCTATGACCCTAACTTCTATGACAAAGGACACTTGATGAAACCCTGTGTAAGCCAACAACCATTTGCTAACTGAAGGCAAGCAAGCTGCTGCACCCTCAGCCAGAAATTCAGGCCCCTCTGGAGGTCCAGTTTCAAAATGAGTGTCCTGGTGTCATTGATTCTTTTTCTACTATTGGAGCTAGTCAGGAGGATTTTCCTAAGGAATGTATTTGTAGTTTCAAACAACAGGCAAACTGGTGAATAATTTCCCTTCGTGACTGCTGACTGGTCACAGATAGCCCTGGTCTGCATTATATTTGCTTATATGTAGGAAGCTGATGAGATTGAAGTTAGACAGTAACAGGAATCGGGATGAAGTCCATCTTGGCCTTTAACAAAGGTTTACAACAGAAACATGACTTTTACTACTGTAATGGTTTGGCCCTAAATCACTATTATCATCGGCACTACCTACCACTACTAAAGCTGTTGCCTGAGGGACAGAAGCTTCTTTTCCCAAAGGAAATAAGAGCTTCATTAAAGAAGGAAACTCCATTCACACTTTATAAAGTTTAAAATGATGCCCATTTGTCATCCAGAAACTCAACCTCACTTCACCCTGTCATGGATTGGCTATAGTCTGTAGTATAATCCAATCTCTGGAACCTTCAGTAATAGGAGATGTAGTTACTCCTGCTGTAAACTAATTACTGCCCTAATCAATAAGGCCTGGTTTACACTAGACCAGGCAGGTTGGCTTAAGGGACACCATCCAGCTATGCAAAATGCGTAGTTGGATTCAGCTTACTTTAAGCTGAACCAATACAGCATCTACACTGTGGGAGGCCAACAGGAGCACATGCTCCCTTTGGCTTTCCTTATTCCTGACAGAATGAGGAGCACAGGACACGGGCAGAGGCTGCCCTCAGCATTCAACTTGGAGGTCTACACAAGACCCACTAAATCGAACACTAGATCGACCTCCAAAGGGTCTATTTCCTCTGTAGTATAGATTTGCCCTAAGTGCCAAGCCTAACCTGCTGACCACTTTTTTGAAGCCATGGATTATTTTTAGTATTTTGCTGTTGTGGGGTTGTTTTGTTTTGTTTTGTTTTTTGTTTTTTTGGGCGGGGGTTTGCATAATACTTTTCATTGTGAAGGTTCTCTAAGTGTTTTAGAAATTAATATACATAAATCACTTCACACTCCACACAAATTCAGCCATCTTTGGTGGTTGGGGTCAAGCATTGCAGGAGTTTACTAATTCATGGCTATGTAAGTTGTGATTTTCAAGGGAATCTAAGGGAGTTATGCACTTAACTCCTATTAAGTTTTAATAGGATTTGGAGGGAGGGGAGTTTAACTGTATTGAAAGAGCTCTGCAAATTTTAGGTTATTCCCCAAACTGACCATAGGAATATACCTTCAGTGTACTTGGGTTAATGATTGCAGCCCTTGCTATGACTCTAGGGAATATCTGGCATTAAAGTGAACTATAAATCATCTTGGATAGGATAAGTTGAACACCCTCCCCTGAAAGTGGGTCACAACATCATCAATCTTATTGGAATGAAACAAGCAAGCAAAGAGTGCTCCCCAGAAGATCTATGCTCAGCCTTATTTGAGTAGAGTGCTCAGCTAGCCAGCCTTCAAAAGGGAAAAACCCCTACCACAGTGCTAATGAGGCCTGCATGCACCCAGGAATCAAGCCACTATGGGGGAGAGTGAGAGAACCCCAAAGTTTTTACTTTGAAGTTTCTAATGTGGGTGGGGGGGAACCTGCTTCAGACTAGAAGAGAACATAGTTCACTGGCCTGCACCATGAAAAGCGAGGAAAGGTTATTGTTTCCCTTACAACCCACCCTAGCATTAAGTTGAGATTTTACCACAGGAGGGAATATTGCCCTTTTTCCTTCCATATTGCTGGTCTTATACTGTGCTCTTCAGTACCATCCCATCTCACCAAAGCCTTCATCCACTTCTCCAACATGTCAAACACACATGTGATACAACATTAACATCCCTTCTCTTGTCCATCATTACTTAGCTGTACTAGTCCTGCATCCAAGATAATAACAGTAAATAAATCCAGCACAAGTTGATACTGCATTAGTATATTTGGGAAAATTATCTGACTGTCTTGTATCAATAGTATAAACAAAGTAATTTCCCCTGTGTACCGTGTTCTGTTCTGTGATGCCTTCTTATCCAGGAAGATAAACAGTTAAACATTGTACAATTTAAATAGTTCTTTATCTCTTTAAAAGGAGATGTATCTAACCATTAATTTCCAGTTAGCAAAAGAGCATCCAAAAAGGACATGGCATCTCATATTTTAAAAAGGATAACAGAAAAAAAATCTTACTGCTTTTCCTGGGGACGATTATTTAGCTCATATTCCCATTTATGGAGCTTACTTTTCTGACATTGTATATCCAAGGAGGGATTTGTCTACCCCTCCTTTTCTACCTCTCTACTAACACTACGGTATATTGTACTGAAAAAAATATCCTTCCCTAAAATGCTGTAAAATAAGAGCACACATACATCATTACAAATGTTTAACATACAGAACTATTTACTCAGGGTATGTCTACACTAGCTCATTAGTTTGAGCTAGGTAGGCAAATGAGGGCAAGCGGAGTTGCAAATGAAGCCTGGGATTTAAATATCCCGGGCTTCATTTGCATGTTCCCGGGCGCCGCCATTTTTAAATCCCCCTTAGTCCGAACTCCGTGCCCGTGGCTACACGCGGCACGGACTAGATAGTTCGAATGAAAGATCCTAATTCGAACTACCGTTACTCCTCATTCCACGAGCAGTAACTGTAGTTCAAATTAGGATCTTTAATTCGAACTTCCTAGTCCGTGCTGCGTGTAGCCGCGGGCACGGAGTTCGGACGAAGGGGGATTTAAAAATGGCGGCGCCCAGGAACATACAAATGAAACCCGGGATATTTAAATCCCGGGCTTCATTTGCAACTCCGCTTGCCCTCATTTGCCTACCTAGCTCGAACTAACAAGCTCGTGTAGACATACCCTAACAGTGAGATTTTCAGAAACACTCAGTATCTAACTCCCACTGGTTTCAATAGGAACTAGCTCCCAAATATCTTTTAAAATTCTGTCCCTAAAAGTTTTATCCTACAGTCTTTTACTCACATGAGCAATATTTATACATGTGACTAATTTAATTTGCTCCAGTAGCTCTAAATACGTAAGATAGAGCTCCTCAAGCGAGTAAGGGTCAATCCCCAAAATGTGGTGTTTTGCACTGTGAGCTGAAGCTTGGACAACATTTAACTTAGTCTTTATTGTATAAACATTTGAAATGTTTTCTAATAATTTTATTTATATTGTTTTCCATTTTGATTCTCTTTAATTCTGCCAGCCTAAGTGTTGATTAAGGAGAAATTGTCACGATTGCCCTATTCATAGATTTAAGAAATGAAGCAAACCCTTTTCAAAAGCTCAACATGAAGATTGGATATTGAAAGCAGATAGAAATGGATCATGCAGTCAATAACAATACTTAGGAGGGCTTAGTTGGGAAGGGGCACTCTTTTGAAATGTTTTGTATACAAGATACAAAGCAGCACAATTATCCGCTTTCTTTCAGCAACCGAGAATGATTTATTAGTTACAGTAGTTTGGCTTTGAAACACTAAACATGGATAAGAGAGCATGTGCTCAGTTGTTTAAGGGTTCCAACATCTGTACTGACAATCCTCTTACAAAAAGTCATTTTGGAATTAGCAAATGACAACATGAGTTCTGAAATGGATATGAAATCAAAGAGATTAAAAGACGGATTTCATTATTTCAGTGCCCCTTTTTAACACGTTAGCTGCTTGAGCTGTTTGTTTGTTCTTATGAGCCCAGATGCTACCAAGATGTATATTCAGTAAATAAACAAATAAATAAATACAATAGAGCAAATCAGATGCTTGTCTGCTATTCAGATGCTTGGCTAAGACTAAGCTTTATTAAATTTCC
Source organism: Pelochelys cantorii (assembly GCA_032595735.1). Classification (NCBI taxonomy): domain Eukaryota; kingdom Metazoa; phylum Chordata; order Testudines; family Trionychidae; genus Pelochelys; species Pelochelys cantorii. The sequence continues at coordinate 39,889,648 of CM064337.1, forward strand.
ATAAAGATGTGAAATCTGTAGAATTTCTCATAGTAATCTTACTGGTGAGGCACACTATTCTATTGAGATAGAAGAGTATATTTAAAATGGATGCTATTGCAAGTTCTTTGCTAGGTGTGTTATCCAAGTATATCAAATCCATAAACAAGACTCATACAACAGAAGCCATATTTACAATCCATTTAGCAAGATAAGGAACGAAATTGTAAGGCTTTGGTGTGGTTTTGTTCAGGACACTTTTCAGTCCAAAATTTTCATTGGAAATATTTTGGTTTTCTGACCATATCTAATTAGAAACTGGTCTAAAATCATGCTTTGTTTAGAGAAACAAACCAGTAACCCAGCTTTCTGTAGGTGGAGCAGGGAACAGCTACTCTAATGCAGCTCAGGATCTGTACCATAATGTATACATTGCACTGCTTCCAGTCTTTTAGCAATGACATATTTACAAGGTGGTTGCTGGTTTCTTGTTTTAGTTGTACCTTACTATCCATATATAGGATAGACTTGGCAGCAACTGAAGGATAGAGCAAAAATAGGTAGAGATCTCTGAATATGGTCAGATGCCAGGAAATTAATATCAGTGACAATATTTAGTTTCTTCAGCAGAACTATTCTAGTGACCCAATGTGGGGATTTGGAGTCCTTTTAAAACAACACCTGAGCGTACTTCTCCAACACATGATAGAAAATGTGTTCTCATTCTGATTGGGATATTAGATACAATACTTCATAATAAATTAAATGACTACTCTTTTTGCAAAGTTTGCACAGATAAATGCCATCACTAGTTTCCCTAGTGTTATAGAATAAGTATGTCTCTGTGCTAAAATCCTGTGAAGAGATAATGAGAATCATATGACATCACTTCCAGAAAACATGGTGCAGCATGAGTCTTGCAAAAATTGGAATCTATCCATTACTGACAGGCCTCATGGAGTAATTTGTTCCTGTTTCAGTGGAGTGACCCAGCTGGATCAAGGGAAAATATATCTCCCTTTAAAAGAAATCTTTTAAAATCCCTTCATCTGAATCTTCACTAATGGCACTGCAAAGAGACACATTTGTATAATGACAACGCCCATATCGCGGATGATGAGGTTTCAAGTTTGTCTATACATTTTTCATTGAAAATTTCTGTTTGATGGCTCAGAACAATTTTGCAGGATTCAGACAGCTCTAAAAGAGTAAAGCGGATATGAAAAGCAGAGTTGTTTGAAATGTCAATACTGTTTTCTCTCACTTCCCTTGCATTGGTATTCCATTTAATTTAAAATTGAGAGTTTCTTCTTGGTTGCAGCATATATTATATGGCACCTTACAATGACTTCTCTCTTATCAGAGGCTGAGCATATTCCTTTGCATTGCTGATCAGTCTTGCTAAGGCAAGTATGAAGCAACATACTGGATTCTGGAACTGGAATCTAGTTAGTTGCCTCATGCTTGCCATAGCAAGAACACAGTAAAATGACTGAATTATCCATCTGCATGGTATTGGACCAAGCCAATTAAATCTACCTCTTTTTCAGTAGAAATGTTTTCATTAACCTAACAATTATAGAATCATAGACTCCTAGGGCTGAAAGAGACCTCAGGAGGCCATCAAGTCCAGCCCCCTGTCCAAAGCAGGACCAACCCTATCTAAATCATCCCAGCCAGGGCTCTGTCAAACTGGGACTTAAAAACCTCTAGGGTTGGAGATTCCACCACCTCCCTAGGTAACCCATTCCAGTACTTTACCACCCTCCTAGAGAAATAGTTTTTCTTAATATCCAACCTTGACCTCCCCCACTGTAACTTGAGACCATGGCTCCTAGTTCTGTCACCTGTCATCACTGAAAATAGCCTTTCTCCTTCCTCTTTAGAAGTTGAAGGCTGCTATCAAATCCCCCCACACCCTTCTCTTCTGCAGACAAAATAATCCCAAATCCCTCAGCCTCTCCTTGTAGGTCATGTGTTCCAGCCCCCTGATCATTTTGGTTGCCCTCCGCTGGACCCTCTCCAATGCGTCCACATCCTTTCTCTAGTGGGGGGCCCAGAACTGGACACAATATCCCAGATGTGGCCTCACCAGAGCCGAATAAAGGGGAATAATCGCTTCTCTAGATCTGCTGGCAATGCTCCTCCTAATGCACCCTAATATGCCATTAGCCTTCTTGGCTACAAGTGCACACTGTTGACTCATATCCAGCTTCTCATCCACTGTCATCCCCAAGTCCTTTTCTGTCAAACTGCTACTTAGCCAATAACAGTGCTTGGGACTCTTCCATCGTAAGTGCAGGACTCTGCTCTTGTCCTAGTTTAACCTCATCAGATTTCTTTTGGCCCAATCCTCCAATTTGTCTAGGTTACTCTGGACCCTATCCCTGCCCTCCAATGTATCTACCTGGACCCCAGGGCAATTGCCTCCTTACCCGCTCCCTCCCGTGTAAGGAATGCCAAGGCTGCTGCTACCTGATGCTGTTGCCTGTACTGAGAAGAAAGCTCCAAAGCTCACAGTCCTGCATTAAAATCAATCAAAAATAATAAATTTGGAACAAGGAGAAAGAAAATCTGTATTAAAAGAGAACAGTGACAAAGAGGACATAATTATGTGAGCCAAAATATGAAATAATAATGAGGCAGTGTGTTCCCAGTAACTGAGGGAATTATGAAATAAGGCAGAGGCCTCTGTTAGCAATACTGGCACACACTTCAGAGGTAACAAGAGAACTTTGATCTCAGGAAAGTATCTAAAGACTGGGCTATAATTATTGTGAGTTAAAATATGAAATAATAATCAGACACTTCCTAATAAGTGAAGGAATTAGAGTATGATAATATACTAATCTACTGCATACCTGAAAGAGGCTGTCAGAAAATGATGAGTGAATGGTGTTGATTTTTTTAACTCGACTTAATCCCGATTGACTCCAGAGCACAGTGGAAGTGTGGTCTCCAAATGGTTTCTAACCCATCTAATATTTCTGATTTCATACAATAGGTTCAGCTAATGAGAGACAAGAAAGGAAAATTCCAGGTCAGTTATCACAAATTATGCTCAAAATGCATAATATAGAACAGTTTGGCTCAGATATTCACAAAATGCATGCATGTGTGTGTGCGCATGCACACACACATGCACATGCACATGTGTAATTTAAAGCTTCTTCTGAGTGATTGCATATCTGAACAAAACTCAAGGAAAAGCAAACCAGTACTGACATAAGTAGGTGCTTCAAACATAAATCAAGCATTGTTTTGAGTATTTGTGTAGTTCAGAGAAACACAGTGCACCTTCCTGCAGCAGTTACAATTCTGTGTCTCCTCCTAATGCCTTAGGAGTTTCAGTCCTTTTCTCTACAATAAATCCAGATTACCCTATTCCTCCTACCTCTGTCTGGTGTATTCAGCGCTCTCATGCATCATTAGAGTCCATTCTGGAAATTTCCTGGTTTATTCAGCACTGGCCAGGTAGAGGGCTAAGACAGGATTTGTATCATAAAGAAATAACAACTTTTTATATGGGAAATCTTTTCTGTCAGTAGTAAAATCAGGAACATTGTAGTATAAAACAGAAATGCATTTTAAATTCTTTGATCACTCTCTTATTTTTGTTTTTTCTTCCCAAAAAGTATTCCACTATTTAGCAGCTCCTGAAATCTCTGTGGCTGAAAGGCCACCTGACGGCAACAGAATTGAGATAGAGCTCGTGAGTGAAGTGCGAGCATTCTTTACCCTTTGCCCACCCCCCTAATTTTCAGTTAATTGCCGAGTGGTCTATTTAGAATGAATAAATACTGGCTTGAATGTTATATTACACTCAGGAACAAAAAAGCAGGAGCAAATGGAAGAAGAATAAAATAACAAAGATAGACTGATGGTGATGGGAAAAATGTGTATGAAACTAATTGGAATAAATTAGCAAGGGGGGTTATGGAATTTCCATCATTGGATGTTCTTAAGATCACTTTAGACAATAACTGTCAGGGATGATCTAGATAATACTTAGTCCTGTCTCACTTCAGAGGGCTGAATAAGAAGGCCCTGTGAAGATTCCTTCCAATCCTACATTTTTATGATTCTAGGGTTGTTGCTTGATCTTTGGTTGTGTATTAATTATATGAATTCATGAATTTCCAGTTATCACTTTGAGGGTTGACAGGTTCTTATCCAAGATCAGGCCCAGTATTTATATTATTGTACAGTTGGGAATCCTGATGGCACAGTTGCAAAACTCACACGCTAGGAACTCTTATATATACTTAACAAGATATATAGGGAATGTACATGTGTATTTGCATATACTCCCAGCATTCTTTCTAGAACAAGCTGAAGTGTTATACATCATCTTCCTCAACACCTAGCCCATCATCACCTGTGGCCATCATTATGGCACCTTCTAATGACTACATCTTCTTCTCCTACTGCCCCTTAGGCTGGGATGCCATTTTTATAATGTTACACTGGTGTTATGTTTGATGTGTAATCAGCAGAGAATGTTTTCCCTTTCCTTATTTGTATTTTCTCAACTTACCAATGGCAAAATGTCTTTTCCCTGTAGGTCAGCATATCATTTATTTCAGTTTATTATCATATATGTTCATTCATTACCATGGCCCCTTTTGTGGTTAGGTATTACATTTATTATTACCATTTTAACTGGTTATTTAGCTCTGGTCTTAAGCAGTTATTTTGGATCAGAGGGGTAGCCGTGTTAGTCTGGATCTGCAAAAGCGACAAGGAGTCCTGTAGCACCTTATAGATTAACAGATGTATTGGAGCATAAGTTTTCGTGGGCAAAGACCCACTTCGTCAGATCTGACGAAGTGGGTCTTTGCCCACGAAAACTTATGCTCCAATACATCTGTTAATCTATAAGGTGCTACAGGACTCTGTGTCACTTTTGCAGTTATTTTGGGTTTTCCAAGCAGTTGTGCACCTGTTAATCTTGAGGATGTATTTTGAAGCCCCCTATGCCATTAAATCTAGATTTATCTTATCACTATCTGTCTAAGTGAAAAGTTTTGATTATATGCACATTGACTTTAGTATCTAGGTGAATGGTCCCAAACACATGTAAGCACCTGTGTTATTTGGGTAAAAGGTCCCAGACATAAATATGCTAACTTTGCATGAGCTCAACATACAAGGATATTTCCCTTGTCTTGTAGGTAAACCGCTGAAATATAAATAGGGATGTTAAAATGTGTTTATTTTGTAAACATGTAACCGCTGACATTTTTTAGCGGTTACACATTTACATGAGAAAGGAGGGGTGAGCACAGGGAGCCAGCTTTTAAGATGGCTCCCCATGCATATTAGCTCCAGTGGAGCTGCCTGTCCCTTCTCCCCAGACACTGCAGGGGAAGAGGTAGCCAGTACATATGAGGAGCCATTGTAAAAGACAGTTCCCTGTGTGCACCACCTCCTACCTGCTCCCCTCTCACCCTCCACTGCTGCCTCTATCAGAGGGGGCACACGCCTCTGCGGGAGGGCACACAGCAAGGGGGCACATGGCTCTGTGGGAGCTGGTATGGTGCCTGCCCCTTACTCCGTGCTGCTGCCTCTGATATAGAGGGATACGTTCCTTAATGTGACAGGTGGATGTAGTATTTTGTTTCTTTTTCTCCCTTGGTGTTTTCTCCTCTATCTTATATACTCCTGGTGCCTAATTCAGAACTCACTAAAAGAGTGTGAGATGTTGATTTCAGTAACAATTGCATTTAGTCCATACACAGCAATTTTTGTGTGTATAGAGAATTAATGTGATCCACGACATCAAAAGTAACTGTCTTTGGACCATCTGACTATTTTATTTAACCCAATTTAAACTTTTTAAATGCTTGTATGTAGTTATTACAGCAGCCTCTGAGTCACTGGGACGTCCTTTTGCCTGTATTTTAATCCCAAATCCTCTTGCCCATATTTAAAATGAATGCCCGAATACTAAACTTTTCCAGATATCAGTAGGGGGATCTATATTTCTTATTTTCTTATAGATGAAAGTGCAATTGTTGTACTTACTTCATCATAATAAAAAACTCGTTTAATAAGCTCCATGGCAACATTTTTACTTGTGCACATGTACATGTCAACCCAAACTCTGCATATAAATTATAAAATATTGCATATTTGGGGTTTACTCTTGAGAGTCAGATCCACAGTCCATATCATAGTTTGCAAAAATGTCATGGCATAATGCTTAGTGTTTTGCAGTGACTACAGCTCATTAAAGTTTGTCATTTTGTGTAACTGGACAACTTCCTGCCTTTGGTACAGAGGAAACTTTTATAGAAACTGATACATGGTTATTTTCCAAAGGTTAGCTATAATTAGAATAGGCATCCATAGGAAATAAAAGTGAAAACATTAAAACTAAGATAAGTGGTTTATTTTTGTAGTGCTTTGATGAAATCCCCTGTGGCTAGATTGGCTGTAATGTCAAATGTATGATAATGTTGTTTACAAGAGTTTACTGACTTGTTCCCTGTTGCTCCCTGTGAAGTTGATGTGCAGTCTTGAAAGGCAGAACTGGCTGCTTTATACTCTGAAAATCTCTATCAAAGCCATATTAAGCACAGGATACATTTTAAGGCTATCCATGCTGCAGTTAAGATTCATGAAAATGGAGATCCAGTACTTTACATAAAAAATAATATCCAGAAATATTCCACTATGTGCCAGACTAGACAGATAACCTTTTCTCCTTGTAAAACCAAGCCCAAAATAAACTGTCAGATAAGATCTGCACCCCCTTTCCACTGCCCGGTGTCAATCAAACCCTTCATATTGATAATATGAAGAAAATCAGGGTGAGAACATACAGCCTATTTTTGCCTTATTAAGATGAAGAGATTCTGTCAGAGTTTGATAACATTTCAGATGCAGAGGCTGTTATAAGAACAAAATGCATATCAAATGTGTCTGCAGAAAGACCTCTTTATCAAGATAAAATCCTGATGAAAAATGCCACTTATTCTTTCTTTTCTAGCAGGCAGGTCTAAAAGAACCCAAGTCAAGAATGTAAATCTATATTTAATGGTGGCATTTAAAGTATCACATATTAACCTTGGAGCCACTCACTTATCTTCCTAACAGAGGAAAAAGTAGATCTAGTTTCTCTGTGTTGAACAGGTATAATATTTGCTATTAATAATTTTAACATTTACCAATAGATGCCTTCATTTTAAGGCCAGATTCTTATAGTCTTATATTCACATTGAGCAGTACCTTACTCAAGTTTTCCTATAGATCTCATTTTGCAAGTTATCAATGAGCATGACAAAGGGTCTGAGAATCTGGCCTTTGGGAACTGTACTGTTGACCATGATACCATGGTATAGTTATATGTATGTGGAAATGCAAACCATTGTACATGTGCAGAAACACAATTGTTGTCTGGTTTGAACACGTTACATATTTAATTAAGTGATCTTTCTCTGCCACAGCCAAATGCCTTACCTGACTTTTTTTAAATCGGTGGGGGATTTTAAGTTCCCTGTCCTACATGAGGAGGCTGATATTAACATCTGTCCTAAGCACCAAACATTTTACTTGAGAAAGCATTTGTTCAGCACTGGTAATGTCTACTTTAAAGGCAAAACTAAACTCTGATATTTCCCCCTTATATTGCACCAGGCTATAGTTGAGTTCAAATTCAAAAATATATTTTGGGCTAATTGCTCTTGGACTGACTGACACTGTCCTTAAGAGAATAAAAGGAGTTTTGAAATTTGCACATTTGTATTTCATTATTTCATTATTAATCACATTTATTTATTAAAAGCGCAACTCCAGTGGAGAAGAAATCAGCTAGAACAGAAAATTCCCAGAGATTAGGTTTCATAGGGACATAATGATTCCACATTCTTACCATTTTAGTTGATACAGAATAAACAAAATATTACTACATTGTTAAATGCATTATTAGTGTTTGGTTATTATCTAATTTCATTGTGATATTACAAAACATAGAATGTCTTGAGTTTGTAAGTACTCTTCTTAGAACCAGGCATAGGGAAGAAAGGATGAAGAATAGAAATACTTTTATTATGAAGACTGATAGTAAGAGAAAGCAGTAGCTAAATCTCTGGTGTATTTTGATTTTGTTTATTTGTTTGTATGTTTTGGTAGGGCTTCATATCTTTTTTATTTCCTTACAGAATTTTCTGACCAATAGGGCATCTGTTTTTAGTTGCATGACATTTCATTTAAAGAACATTCCAAACATGACCACATTCATGACATTTTTTGCATGGTTTGATAAATGGTGTAATGCCATTGGAATTTAAAATATAAGCAAAAAGAATCCTTTATTGGTAGAGGAAAATCTTAAGCCTTAGTACACAATACATATTTTAAATGGTACTTCAGTGTACACAGAGCCCTTCTCCTTATGGAACTTAGGAACTACCAGTGTTCACTGGACATGAGTAGTAAATACTCCCTTATGGATGTTGCCTCCTAGGAATAGGAGAAAAACAAGAAGTATACTTTTTAATTCATATTCTAACAGGGGGACTACATGAGAAATGATAACTGCAAACAAATTATCTCAGCTTGATAGCGGAAGAGAAATCAACATGACTGTTTTCAATATTGCACTAGAATTTTGAGGGGAAATCTCTACATACATATACACAAATATAACTGAGGAAGACATTTTGTGACTGAATCATGACATGTGCTGCTGTTATAGACTTAAGGAATAATCAGTCATTAACAGGAGAATTAAGATGTCCTTGTCTGGGTCACAATATATTGTGCAAGTGGTGGAAAGGGAAGGGCTGTATGCTTGATATTATTTTATTGGGTACAATGGACAAAGTGTCCAATCACAGATTAAGTTCCCAGCGCAGCAATGATCTTACTGAGTCCTGGGCCCTTTTACTTGTACACAAAAATATTTCACGGTGTATAGATATTTTAGGAGGACAAGGAAAGTTATTTATTCTTTTGGGTCCGGTTTTAATCTTTTTCTGTTTCCTTCACCCTCTTTTGGCCACTGCTTTCTTTTTCTCATATCACACCTGATTTGATGATTAAGAAGTACATCAAAATCACATCTTAATGAATCCCTTGACTTAGTCTGAATTAAAGTAGTATGGAATACATTTATATGTAAACAATTTGAAAATTGGAAGCTAGGCTTTTACATCATAGAATAGAGCCCTACATCACAGTCAAAGTTTTGGGGACGAATGGAGGGACTTGGAAAAAAAATCCCGTATACTGAATTTAAGACAAAGATAAAAGAAATTCTAGAGCCATAACTGTCAGTATCTGAGGCCATTTCTCTATTCTTTCAAATAATAATATTTCACTTATAATTTGAAAAATGCTATATTCTTCATAGTATTTATCAGAGGTTATAACTGTAACTGAGCAGTCAAGAGATTAATTTTCAATAGGTAAAAGAGTTTTATGTGTCCAGATCTTTTCACTCCCATTTATTGGCAATTTTAGGTTACTCTTTACAATTTCTGTATATTATTATTGCACAGAGGGTAGGTTTTATAAGTTGTTTTAAAATACTAATAAGATTTGCTGTGTAAACATAGCATGGCACATATACATGATCTCATGTTTCTCCTCATATTTGTCACATGAACATATTGTACACAGAACCATTATTTAAGAAATGTGACTATACTTTTTACATGTATTATAATACAATTATTTCTCTCAACCTGATTTCTCTTCTTTGCTCTTTGCCCCAAGCAGGGTAAAATAAGGATCCCAGTGCATTCATCCCCTGCTCATGCGAGCATTTATCAGCAGAATTCACAAAGAAAGAAAACAAACAGCAACTGAGGAAAATAAGTATCTAGCATATCAAAAAGTGCAGCTTGACTGTTGGCAAACAGGACACAGGGCATCAGCGCATTATGGCAATGCAGCAGAGTAGAAACCTGGCAATGATTTTCTCAGGAAACACATCCAGTGCAATCACCGTCTTGTTTGCAAAGTTCATCCATGTCAAATGTATATTTTTGTTTTCTCTGATAGCATCTAGCCTTTGCAGGAAATGTCAGTCACCCTGTTTCTGACAGAAATCAGTACTGAGTTCAATCAATGAGGCATTGGTCAATTTAGTCAATATCTCTGGCACCACATCATTACAAGATAAAGTTCATGGCTTATTGCAAGAGAGGTTAGTGGCAGTTCAGTCTTATCCATATATTGCTAATTTGCAGTTTACAGCAGAAACATCTGGTAGAAAACAAGAGATCTAATAGAGAATCTTTTTCAGGAAGCTCTATGGCAAATTTACATTTTAATCATTAATCATCAAAGTCTATGTGAGTATTGTTCACTTTAGGTATTTCAAATTGCTCTCATTATGCCTTCAAGCATTCACCAAGGCCAAAGAGTGATAACTCAGCAACAGCATTCTCTCCCCCGCAGTTGAAGGTTGGATGGCAAATAAATGCTGGTGAAAATCAGATGTGAGCCGTAGATGGGGAACAGAAATTCCATTGCCTGCTTCACCTTCCACTAACCTTTTGAAAACCCTTGACACATGAGCACATGGAGGGAAGACTTTGAAACAATAGGTTGCTTTAAATTTAAAGAGCAGCCTCTGTAAAAGTGATGCTCACTTCCTAATTATTATTCTAATTATTTAGCATGTGGAAGCTAACAAAATGCACAAGGAGCTTTTCAAACACAGAGGAAGATGATCACAGTTCTGAAGAGATACAATGTATATAAACACAGTGGAGTCATTTTCAATCGGGGAAATCCTCTCAGGAGCTATTGCTGCTTCAACATTATTTCACCTTGTGCGCTTTCTCTGCCCTTTGAGGGATAGTGTGTAGGATGAGGGCAAAAGCCAATGGCCATATGTTTCTGAAGAAGATGTGATGCCAGGGAAAATGAGAGCAGAGCACATATGTTTCTTCAGTATGTGAACACGAAGCTTTATTTTTGGACTTAGGTCAGTGGTGACCAAAAGTTGTTAATATCAAATAGCTGACATTGTGGCCTGTGTGTTACAAAGTCTGGTGGTCTCTTCAGGTTGCAGTGGAGAGATGTCTGTCCCTTATTTCATAAATTAGCACCCCAAATATACTAATGATACCTTGCTAGTTGTTTCCATAGAGGCTTCGAGGATTGAGTGAGCATGGTAATTGAGCAATCCTCTCACCAACAGAACTGGGCTCCATCAGGTTAGGATTGAGTTGCATTGTGGGACTGCTGCAGTAAAACTTGCATTGATAAATGACTCACTATAGGACTTCAGGCTTGAGGGCTACCAATCTAATGCCTCTTGTGAACAACACACATGTAAATAAAAAGGAAGAAAGAAAGGAAAATGCACAGCATATTATCTTCTGTGATAAGATCAGAGAAGAGACGTTTTAAATTGCACATTTTTTAAAGCTGGACTTAGAGCTTCAGTAATTATTAAGGATTTTTCTTTGGCAAATTCTGGGTACACTGTATAGAAAGCACGTACTGCACCATTAAGCCCAGACCTTGGTCTGTTGCCTTCGGTTTTTAATTGAAAACAAAAGTCAGACTTATTTTTTGGAGCTCTGTTACTGTTTGTTTGTTTGGAATTATTACATGGTTTTATTGCAAGAAGAAAAACAAATGAAACCCTTATAAAAATTAGAATTAAATAAGAAAAACTACCAAGGTAAGTGAGTATCAACAGATTTTAACCATATCATAGAATATGTTACATTTGTTCAATGCTTTATATTGTAAGAAAATTAAGAGGGGGAAAAATGCCTCAAGGGAAACAAGCCATGAGAAAGGGGAGAAAGATGATGCTCAGAATATAGTCTACTGTGTCAGGCACAAAAAGTACCCTACAGAGGCAGATAATTGACATTAGTTCCATAGTTCTCTCTCAACTAGTGTATTGTAAAAAATAAAGACAAAGGGCCAGATTTGTGAAAGGTTTAGGCTTCTCAGTTAAAACTTACCATTTTTGATCTGCTGCATGTATGTAAGAGGGAAACATTGAATCATCCTTATTGCCAGCACTTCTGAGTATCTTTATGTTGAGATTTTCAAATCCTGGTTGAAAATCTTACATTAATTCCCAGGTTGGACATACAAGTTGCAGTCAAATGAGTGTAAAAGAGGAATCTCATCCCAAATTAGACAGAGACAGGCTATTGAGGTATTTTTATTTCCATGTCCAATTTTGTTCCACTTTCACCTTTACAACACAACTCCATTAAAAAGTTCAGTTTCCAATGTTAGTATACCCTTCTCTGGAGGTCAATTTTTTGCTATAACTCCTTGTGTATCATGGAAGTATCATGCTGATTTAAATGTGATAGGGCTGGGCTGCTGTAAATTATCCATTTCTTCCATATTATCTTACTTTATTATTCCTTACCACAAAACTTCAGGAATTTATTAGTCTGCTGTCCTTCAGTACACTTTGATTTTATTTATTTAATCAATGGCTAAAGCTTGCTAATTGCTTTACAGAACAGATAGTTGTTTACAATCCAATTTAATATGCAACAGCATACGAGCATGAACTCAAACAGGAAAGCAAAAAATTAATATGGAAGGTAGAGTAATGAAGCAATTTCATTCTTTTTTTCTGTTGGTTAGAAAATGTAGCTGTATTTTAACCACAAAGAAATTAAATGCAGGAGCTAGAAGGGGATTTCTAACTGGATCCTTCCTTAAAGTTGACTGCATTGCAGTAGTCATGTAGTGATAATTGGGCATTCAAATTTGCTGTAACCAGTAGTAACAAATGTTGATGGAAAGTAGGCTGAGCTGTTTTCAGTAATGAATGTTATAAACAGGTACAAGAGAACCAGACAGAAAGACTAAATTAGTCCAAATAAAAAAAGGCCATGTTGATATGGTGCAAGTACTATGCTGAAATCATGATTAGTAAAAATTGGAGATGTGGAACCAAAACTGGCATGTTGGATATTAGGCCTAACTAGTTGGCAAAATAATGAGGGGATTGACTATCTTTTTGGGTTCTCAAAGAAAGAGTTTTTGGGAAGAAAAGAGGGAAGAACAAATGGAAGATTAGTGGAGTAAGCTTCGCCATCATGCTTGCCATCCCCACCATCTCCTGGGATCCCAAACTTTTGGCATTCTCATCCTGAGACCAGGCTAGGCCAGAGAGAGGAACCCAGATAACATCACAACCTCTGCCAGCTCCAGCTGAATCCCAAACATCAGCCAGGATGAAATGGGATTAGACTTAAATAGCAAGAACAACTCCTCCAGCCTGTATCAGTTAACTTTTTTTTCTTTTCCACAAGAAAGCCCAGTTTTAGACTTTAACAACAACAGCAATAAGCAACAGTTCATCTCAATTTTTTCTCTTTAACCCAAAGGACACACATAATCTTTTATACCATCTCTACAACTGTTAAACCAGATTCTTCCCTTATAAAACTCTCTCCAACTAAAGAGAACAAGAGCAAGAAATGTTAAAATGAAAGCCTTATTTAATATTTTACAATTCAAATGTTTGTTTCCCTTAATTTCTTTATTTTAATAAAAGGTTGAAAGGATGTTAATGGAGTGTTTGCCTAAGTCCTAAATGGGCTGTGGTCACTAAATACCAGACTCCAGATCTTGTTTAACATAGTTTCATGTTTCACGGTGACTAGATTATGTTAATGACTCTGGGACCTCTAAATTAACACAACAGTCTCCAGCTGAACCTGCTTGCATCAGTACTGCTTCCAGTACGATTACTTGTTAACAAAAAGTCAAATAACATTAAGGTTCAGAAACTAAGCGGAGAAGTTCAGGGTCAAGGGCCATTATATGCTCTCTCACTCACCCTATTGAGTACTGCTGCTGTCTCAAGGTACTGTGCACTTAATTATCAAAGGTGATGAGCACTCACATCTCCAACTGAAATCAATGGTCAAAGTGTTTCACCCTATGGATTTCAACCTGCAGAGTGCCAAGAAATTTCTATTTTCCCTATCATTATACATACTTAGGCTGAGATTTTCAAATGTATTCATTCTTACCCTATTCCCATTATGGGAGTCTTACTGCGATGGGAGTAGAGTTAAGCCAATTCTTAATGCCCTGGATAAGTCCGCCCTTAATGTTTGCTTTAGGAAAGTAGGCAGTGTGGAGTGAGGATGTTATCACTGAATATGCTTACATTGATAGCTTTCAGTGTGAGATCAGGTGTACATTAAAAATTTAGGTCAACACTGCTGTGTTGCCCAGGAGAATGAAAAATCCACACTCCTGAGTGAAGCCAGGTCTACACATAGGGAGAGCGTTGACTTAAGATACACAACTCTAGCTACGAGAATAGCATAGCTGGAGTCGATGTACCTTAAGTCGAATTTCCATGGCATACCCATTGTGGGAAGTTGACTTCCCTTACTCCTCACAACCCCGGGGAGTATCAGGGTCGACGGGGGCACAATCAGCAATTGACTTAGTGGATTGTTACTAGACCCACTAAATTGAACCCTGGAATATCAGTGTCCAGAGCCTTTATCTCAGGGTAAGTGTAGACCTGGCCTGACATAGTTAAGCCAACCTAATCCCTGATGCAAAAGTACTAGGTCAAAAGAAGTATTCTTAGCTACTCCCTCCTGTTGCTACAGTGAGTGTCTATGTACCTAGTATTTACTTCAGGTTCAAGGAACTTAGTATTTCAGCATTCTATTGGGACATATCCTAAACTGGTGTAAATTAATGGAGCTACATCAATATACACTGGATGAGGAGCTGGCCTAATGTGACATTATTTTAGAGCAGACAACTATATGTATGTCTTGACAAAGTGGACTTAAGCTAAAAGAGTTGTAGCTAAATATTGAAGATGAAACAGGCTTTGCTTTCAGTTTTTTATTCATTAAATTATATAGTTTTATCATTTTAGAGTCTTTATTTTAAGCAGTTACAATAATTTTGAGATCCTAAAAATAAAAAGAAAACCACAGAGCGTAAACTTTCATGCATTAAAGTCAAGGTTACTACTGGTTAATTCAATGCTAATTACATGAATTTATATTAAGGCATTTCTCTTGCTGACAGGCTTAAATGCCGTTATAATTAGGTGTAAAACAGGACTGGCTGTTAGAAATTAAGGTTAAATAGGACCTCCCTGGCTGGATAGGACTGGGTCAATTACTAGGTTAAAAGGTAGCCCATCATGTCACTTTGGAAAGGGAGGGAGGAGATTATCCTCATAGAAGTTATATTTTGATTGCTATTTCCATAACCTTTAGAAGCATTATTGGGAGTCCTGTGTGCAAAATGAAGAGAGAGCATATTCCAGTGTTCCATTTTGCCAATGACAGATCCCTTTGGTTTAGGCAGACAGTGATCATTCATATGGGACTAAATTCTGCTACCACTAGAAAAAGGAAAGCACATTCTATTATAGATTTAAACTGATACACAGGGGGAAATTTGGGCGTAAATTTCTGTAAAGGAATACAGAACTGAAAATGTGGGGAAGGAAGGAAGGGCAGGTTGGGTGCTTGCTGGGAGGCGTGTAAGGGTGGAGTTTTGGGAGGGGGCAGCAGGCATGCACTCCAGGACATGGCTTGCTTTTCATCCCATTCCCTGGACTGTCAGGGAGTGAGGGGAAATACTTGCATTCTCTGCATGCCTCTCACACTGGGCTGGTGAGCTCCCTTCACCAGCCAGGTGCGAGAGACATGCACAGAATGCAAGTACTGTCCCCTCAGTCCGATAGTCCGGGGAACAGGATGAAGAGCAAAGCATGTCCTGGTATGTATGGCTGCTGCCCCCACTACCCTCCTGAAACTCCAGCCTTGGGGGCCTCGTGCCGGCAGCAATGGTTGGGCCCATCCCCATGCTCACTACTGTCAGCAGGAGCCATGGGAAGTGATGCAATCCAGCCCCAGCCTGCTCTGCTCTGCCATCTCCCAGCTAGGTTGCTCTGTTTTACCGCAGAAGAAAGTAGAGTGACCTAGTCTCAGCCCAATTTGGTCCCCCCCGAACAACACAGCTGGGAGTCAGGGGAGTGGTGCAGGCTGAGGCTGGATCGTTCCATTCCCACAGGTGCAGTGAGGGATGGAGGGCCCTGATCCCTGCTGCTGGTGCCAAGCCCACCAATAATCCCCTGGGTCACATCACCTGGGGGACAGGGTTTGGGGGAAGGGGTTCAGTGGGGACAGAAAGGAATTTTCCCTCAGCTTAGATTGACAGTGACCACGGAGGTTTTCCCCTTGCTCTGCAGCATGAGGTGAGGAGCACTTGCCAGGATTTACCTTGCTTAAGCAATTCCCTGACATTACAGAGGCCTTGGGAATTGGTGCACTTTGTTCACTTCTATTCTCTTGTGATAGGGAGGAGGTCAGACTAGATGATCTTAGGGTCCCTTCTGGTCTTAAACTTTGTGACTCTTTGGCACTGTTTGGTACTTTTCTTCACTTAGCAGTCCTCAGTGCAATGGAAGTGCTGGGGACATTTGGAGAACATATTGGGGTGTTACATTTACATGGCAGATAAAGGTACATATAGGGAAGCTTGCACTGGCATCACTCACGTTGGACAGTCCTGTGGGCAAAATAACAGCAACTTCAATCTCAAAGGCTATCAATTCAGTATCTTTCGGCACAAAATTCTCTCAATAAAAGGTATCTTTGTGTTATGATTGATAATATTCTGAAGCTTAGATACTCAGATGAATTAGTAAGTAAAATATCCCCATAGAATTGCACAGTGCTACAATTTCTCCATAGAATTGCACAGTGACTGTTTTGCTCTTTAATCTTTTTTCTTATACTTAACATTGAAAATAATAAAATGCAGCTTTTCTCCTTGTGTCCTCAGAATCCTTAAGATTACTCACATTTTCCCTATGGTATTTTACACAAATTCTCTCTCTTTCCCTCTCTTTCTCTCTAGCTGAAAGGTGCTGGCCATAATTTAATCTAAGTCTTTTTCTAGCATCAGCCAGAAGAAGTTATCAGAGAGCAATGTGCGTTTACCCACTCCTTATGGTTGGAACATATTGCTACCATGGTATCATTAGTTCTGGTGGACTCAGAAACTAGGCTTTAGGTTGAAATTTAGACTCCTCCAATCCAGCAGTTTGTTCTGCTCATTGAGAGGAATACGTATTGTTATATTGCACTTTGTATTGTAGATTTAAGAATTTGCCAGGTTTCTAGTAAATTGGTAAGTGTTAGTAATGTGTCATTCAGATACCTGTATGTCTTATATTCTAAGGTTGCTAAGAATGTGTGGATGACCGCTTACTTTTATCACTCCTGGTTCAGTGCTATTTTGAATAGAAGTAAGAGGAAAGGATAGCCTTATCTTGAACTTGTCCTCTGTAGGAGATTATATTTTAACTGTTACAGCTCAAGTGATTGGTTATGCAGTATTGACATGTATTTGAAAAGGGTGTGGCAGAAACGTCTTTAATATTAAAAAGTACTTGTGGTTTTTGCTTAGATCTTTTGTATTCCTTCTTCGTTTAGTATTTGTAAGTTTGGCTGGGTAACTTTTGTAACATTTCCTCCCTCACTAAGCAGAACTGCTGAGAGTGCATTAGGGCAGGTAGGTATTTAAACATTGTTCCGGATACATTTAGCCAAGATAGGGTGCAAGCTGGTCACTTGACTATGATTTGGTAATATCTGTCTTAGTTTGATTACATTTGGGGCAGAAGTTTTGTTTTCTTTATTCTCACATCAGAGACATTGAAAGATGACATACATTCAGAATAGTATTACTGGTTAGGGTTAGCAAGACTTCACTTTCATATTAAATCCTCTATTAATCCCTTTCTTTAAATTACTTACCTCACTAACCAAAATAGCCCCATCTTTAACTATTTTTGGGCTATCAGCAATTATATATTTGTTATATAATCAAATCATCTATTTATCAGCCTGTACTCATCCCACATTTGAAGAATGGTTTCCGGATTGTCAAAATGAGCCTAACAAACCAATATCACAGAGCTCATATTGTGCAGGCATCTTGCCAAAAATTAGCTTTTTGGCAACAGCCTTCCAAGTGAAATAGACATACTGGTTCCAAGATTCACATCTTATTTTTCTTAAATATTACAGTATATAGCAAGTTGGGAGTGTTCTTTAACTCCATCCTGCTAACAGTGATGGAGTCCCACAAAAAGATATGAAGTAATTGCTGTTGTATTACAGGGGACGTGGTATTCATTAATTACATTAAAAATACAAGGGGAGTAAGAACTGGAAACGGAGACAGAGAGGTCTCTGCCCAGGAATTCTAGGAATAAACTAGTTTAGAAGAGAGCATAATCTGAGGTTTCCAAGTTTGTTATTTAAGTTACCAGTAAAGCCAAACCCCTGAAGAGAGAGTGAATGGTGTACTTATAGTTTGAGAACAGATGGCAACTCTTATCTGCCACACAACTGTGAATAGGATACGTTCTCAATCAAAATGCAAAACTTAATTGGTAACCTTTAAGGACAAAGTTGTCAGCTTTGATACCAAACTTTATTTTATTAGCAGATGCTACAGTTATCTTAATAATGATCAGAATACAAGATTGTCTCTGGGGAAAAATGGTATGAAAAACTTTACCTAGCTTTATCATATGGGCAGGACTAGAATTTGGACACATCTTACTAACATCCTTATTAATCTTATACTCTGTGTAATAAATGGACTTTGTAAAATGTTAGAGGTATCAATACTGTCTGACAGCTCTATTATATTCAGTCCAGCCTTGTGACCGATCTGCTAGCAAGTCTGTTCCTTCTTCCCAGGCTTTGAACTCTTATATAGTACTTTTGACCAAAATGTGCATATAAGGCATAGATAGAGACAACCCTATGGCTGTTTGTCTTAGAATATTACTTCTAATAGTGAATAACCTTAAAAAACACAAAAAAAGAAAAAAAACCCCTCTGACCTAATTTGGATCAGACAGGCCAATTTAAAGGTCTGCAAATCTCATCCTGCAGTTTGTCAAAGGCTCTAACAGACAGTAAGGCCTTGTCTACACTGACATGTTTTATTGCCCAAAACTGCCTTTTGGCAACAGAACAGTGAGAGTCTTTATACTGCAATGCAACTTTTGTCAGGAAAAACACCCGGTTTTGGTGACAAAAAACTTCCAGCCCCAGGGAGATTTTTTTTTCCTTTTACCCTCCTTTCATTGTCAACAAAGAGCCAGTGTGGACTCTGCCGTTTGTTTTGTCGAGAGAACTGGCTTCCGCCAGTGTCCCACAATACCTCCTTTGATGGCTCTGCTCAGTGTTTTGTGATTTCTGCTGCCATGCAGGTACGTGCCCCTCCCCTTTCAAAGCTCCGGGAAGTATTTGACAACTGAGATGCTCTGTTTGGGGAACAAAGAACAAACCATTGGAATGCTCCTGTTCTGCCCTAGGACACACTAGGATCACAGCAGCATGCAGATTGCTGCTGCAGGGCGAGGGCTGGAGAGACTGCAGTGCTGCTTTGACATTCCTCATCACGGAGAGCTCACAGAGCTATGAGGGAATCCCAAGAAATGCAGGGATCAGGTCTGCCTTCCCACAGCACTACATTGTAGGATGCTGACCCACATTGCTTTTTTCTGTCTGTCGTCAGGGTGCTAGCAACACAGCCACGAAATGTCAACAATTGGAGGCAGAAAATCTCATTTGACCCATTTTTACTTTTGGCAACTTCTGCATGTCAATAGCACGTTTGTCGCCAAGCCTTCCCAGTGCAGATATAGCCAAAGCAACTCTAAGCTACTGAGTGTGAGGCCGACTGTGGAGAATATTGGCTAGTCAATTCATTGTAGTTTTAGAGGCTAAACAAAAGACCTGTCTTCTGTGCTAAGCAGAGGTGGTTTTACCTCAGGATAACTAAGGTAAAGGATCTACACTTATCATTTAAAGTGTGAAAAGTCGCCTTTATGCACAAAATTGGAAAGAGCTTAGACACTTACCAGTGACTTTTTGTGGTGCAACTCAGAAGTTTCACAGCAAATAGAAAACCACCTCCGCGAGAGGCGTAGAGTTCTTTCCAGTGATACTTTTGTGGTGATTTGCAAGTAAAGACACATTCTTGCTGTTTTAGAGCTTTTAGCCTCCAGAGTCTATCTCACAGTGTTTAGGTGACCACTCTGGCTTGCAGCTTTGCTGCTCTGACACCAGATAACAGACATCCATCTCTCCCCTTGCCCTTGTAAAGCCCCAGGAATGGATGAAATACCCCTTCTTTTTTTCTTTGCAAGTGTTCACTTATCTGGCCAGGTAACGATGGCTGCTCCACGGAGCAAACAATACCCTGCTTGGAGCAATGCTGAGCTATTGAACAGTATTTGGGGAGTGGAGGCTGTGCAAGCACCCACTTTGCCCTGAAATCACCCTTTGCCCCTTCTCACAAGACCTATTGTCAAAGTGGAGAGACCTGCATTTGGGATAGCTGTACTCAGGGCACTGCTCTCATTGGCGAGGGAAGTGCTGCAAATATGAACACAATATGACACCCATAGAAGTAAGTGAGAACTTCAGATCAGTGGTTTTTTTCCTGGTTCCCTGTCACTGGTCAAACTGATAGCACAAGGCAGCTGCAAGTGTAGACATAGCCGATCTTGCATGAGCTAAACAGGTAAAACAGTGGAGAGAAAGCACTTTAGATGTAAATGACATCAATCACTGGTGGGGGTATAGTCTTGACCTGATTTTCAATGGGAGGAAGGCACTTTTATACCTTTGAGGATCTGAGCCTAAGGGGTTTGTCTGGCTGCATAAATCAGTATGAAATTCCAGCACAGAAACATGAGTTGTCTTAATTTTTTAAGCTTATCCATAATAACTTAGTTAAAAAAATTTAACCCAAGCCAGTGGAGTAAAAAAAGTTAATTCAAATATATAATGACTAGCAGCTTTACCTGGTGTTGCTCAGGCCCTTAATCCAATTAGGAGTTGTTTTTTTTAATAAAAGGAACGTGTACATGCTTTATTGAAATGATTGTTCTTTTTAAAAATAAAATGTTTTTTATTTTATGAAGTAATTTTTATTTTGGATTTATTTAGAAAGGGATTGTTAAAATTTGTCCATTTAACTTTTTTAGTAATTTTTAAAAAAATAAAAATTCCATCAAGGGTACAGGTTGAACTTCTGTGGTCCAGGACTCACAGGTGTGGCAACATCCATGGTATGGCAGGACCACAGAGCTCCAGCCAGAGTTGCTGGACAAGAGAGCTCCCAGAGCAGGGCTGGGAGGAGAGCCCCGCTAGCCAAGACGTGAGCCCCACTGTCCAGGTTGGCAGAGCCACTGCTGGCCAGAGCCGTGGAGCCCTGACAGCTAAGAGGGGAGCCTCTGTGGATGGGGGTGTGGAGCCATGGACAGCGGAGGACATGGAGCGGCCGGAGTAAAGCTCTGCTGGCCCAGGGCAAGGAGTCCCTGTGGCTGGGGGTGCGGAGCCATTGACAGCTAGGAGCAGTCTCTGCCATCCGGGGTCAGGGAGCCCTTGATTGCAGCCCAGAATGGAGACCCATGGGTGGGCTAGAGTCAGGGCATTGGCTAGGCCAGCAACCAGAAGGGGAGCCCCGGGAGAGCCAGATGCCTGACCTCCCCATGTCCAGCAAATTCAATCCTTCAGGACCACTGAGGTCCGAAGGGTACCAGACCTAGGAGGTCCAATCTGTATTATTTTCTTCATCCCTATCAACTCTTTAGCATTCACTACGTTTTAACGAAAAAGGGCTATTGTGAGTTTGGTTTCCAATAACATTCTCTTCCAGTTTTCAACCTCAAGCGTTGATTTAGCTGTGCCAAAATAGAGCACTACTCCAAATTTCCCCATTTTATCTCTCTTCTGTAAGGTTTATTGAGAAGCATTCCTATTCCAGCTCATTCTGTATTTCTAACTATTTTTGTTCAGTCTCTTTCAGCATTCGCTCAGTTATGTCAATTTTGAGGACTGTACTTGATTTGGTGATTCTGTAACTTTTCTGTTTGATTTTATGAGACCCAATCCCATTCCAGGCACATCCCATTTTCCTGACACAACCAAGTGTTTTCATTGTTTTAAATTATGATCAGAGGAAGCTGTATACTGAATTTGGTGGTCCTAGCTCTTACCATTTCAGAGGAGTTCTTGGTCAAACAGACACATTCTCTAAAATATATAGTAGATTTTCCTGATCTCCATGTTCTTGCTGAGAACATTTTATGCCCTATTGTTTGTATGTCAAATTAAAAGAGAGAGCTGCAGTAAGCTAAGTTCTTACTAGACAGCCTTTAGATTATTTAGGTAATTGAGAATTTTGTTTTAAATAGGGTTGCCAGGTGTCTGGTTTTCTCCCGGATAGTTCAGTATTTTGGCTTTCTGTCCAGTACAAAAAACCAGAGAATATCGGACATGTAAAATGTCCGGTATTTTCTGTTTTCCTCAGACAGGTGGCTGGCGGCGTCTGCAAGGGCAGAGGGAGCGAGGAGCGTGGTAATTTAAAGGCACAGTGGCCTTTTTTTTTTTTTTTGGCTTAACAAATTTGGTCTCGTCCCCCCCCCCTTTTTTTTTTCTTTTCTCAACCAATATTTCCCTGCTTGTTCGGCATCTGGCAACCCTAGTTTTAAATCATAATGCAAATTAGGCTTCCTGATTAATATATCTGCCACAGAGTTCTAAAATACACATAACCTAACGTTAACTCAAATTTATGCACTTATATCCGACATTGCCTGACCTCAACTTCTTAAAAAACAGTAATTAAAACTAAAACCATGTGTGTCTTAATTCTGAAAACTGAAGAATAAAACCTAACAGTGAGAACTGTAGACAATCATGTATAATACAAAAACATGAGGGCTTTTTCTTTTAACTATGGACTCTGATTTATTATCTAGCTATTGTAATGCTTCGGACTGAGCCCTTTGTTCTCCCTCACTAGGATTTTGAAACGAGTCCACTCTTGACTGTTTTGTCATTTGCTTCTCTTCTCATCTCCCAGTCAGAAATGTGCTTCTGTCTTTTGATATTTTACCTCATTAAAACTCAGTAGGCAAACAGTTGTCTGCACAACTTTCCAGTGGATATTGGAGTGGAGGACAGGCAGCTAAGGCCTTGCTATTGACAGTTCCATTGCAGCTAAACAGGAGGTGGCTGCCTGCTCATCCCATATAAATGCTTGTGGGAAATGGGATCTACTCACAGACCTAGAAGGGGCAGGGTGTGTTTTATCTTGACATGAGGCTTTGAAAAACCAAGGCAGGCCCTGCACATTCATGTTGGTTTAGAACTTGACATGTACTAATCCTAAGAGGTGCTCCAAGTCAGCCAGATGTGTTAAACACATGTGATCAAATAAATGAGTTATTTGCATTAATATTGAGTATCAGGCCATACATTCCAGCCTAACTGTAAACTATAGCATTATAACTCCAGATCAAAATCAAATCTGGGCTAAACAATCTTTTTTGGACAAATCCTTTTCTCTTTACTTACACAGATATTCTCATTGATAATGATGGAACAGGCTATGTAACTGCGAGGAGCAGAATTTAAACTTTTGTGTTAAAAATACAGAATAAAACTCTCTGCTGTTTGTTTATAAATGGCCATGGCTCACATGCCTTACATTCTTTGCTATAAAGCATGTCACCTTTTCATAATTAAGATGAATCTGAAGAGTTCAAATTTAGCTGAGAGAGATTCTCTCAATTCTGGTTTTATCTATCGGTTTATAAAATACAGATGATGGATAGATACTAAACATGCATCTATAATAGGCATAGTATGACAGCTGGATAGATGTAGCTGCCTTTGTTTTACTTTGTGAAGCACACCCTCTGCTCTGCTTCTTTCATATATAATGACAGCATAACATTCAGTTTGCAGCTTCCTAACCAAGGAGGACCCCAGCCATACATAAAATTAGCAGTCTGCATTTAAAAAATAATAATAGTAATAAAAAATCTGACTGAAACCCATTCTGCACACATATGCATCGAAGCTAGAAATTTCACAGAAAAATCAATATATCGTCCCACTACAGTGACATCAGATATACTACTGAATTTATTGAGTACACTCCCTGAATGTTAAGCATAGTAACTGTGCATTGTTTATTGTTTTAAAACTGGGTTGTCTGAGAAGGTGATCAATTTATATTTAGGTAAATCTCCAGCAACTCCTCTAAGCTCTCCCTCCTCCACAAGAAAATGATAAAGATGCAGTTGTATCTAGGTCTCTGTTTCTGCTCTCGGTATTTGCACTGAGTATTGGCAAACTATGTGAAGCGTCCACTTCTTTTGGAGGCCTCAGTTTTCATGCGCTCACTTAGACCCTGATTCTCACTTGTATACAAGCATTCCCCATTCCAAGTGAAGACAACAGGAATAAGACATGCTCAATACCTCTGAAAGCCAAATCCTCCAAAGGTGCTGGAACTAGGGAATACTGAGGCACTGCTGCACCCTCTGGTTTGAAATGGTTTCCATCATATACAGGCCTTACAGATTGGTTCAAAGGCTCTGCACCACCACTATACAAATTGTTCCAACACCTTTCACATACACTGTAAATTATAGAAGAACTTTGGGGCATTATAGCAGAACTTATAGTAGAAACCTAGCTCCGATACAAGAGTCTTTTATAGCCTTTGGGAAGTTATTTACTTTCTCCGTTTGTCAAATGGAGAAAATGTGTGTGATTGTTGGTTAAATGCAAAGAGCACACAGCATGACACGGCATAGAGGTGGAAATAAGTCAACCTCTGTGCTGATTTGATCCTTCAGTCTAAATTAGAGCAGCCTAAGGAATGCTTTAATTGACATAGGCTACCAGAGCTCCACAGTGTAATTACAGCAGTGGGCACTACCAAAGAAAAGGGGGGAATGCTGGACACACTACCATTCCCCCAGCCTCATGACCTGTGCCAGCTGCAGGAATGTGAAGGGTTTAGGAGCTTGGATGATCATGTCTTCTCCACCTACACTGGAGTCCCCCTCTTTTAGTTGTATAGAGTGGCTTTGGCCAAGGTGGAGTCTGGGATTGGGCCAGTAATCCTCACCTAACTGCTTGTGATATTGCGAAGCTCAGTTAATTTCCACGTGGCACTTTAAAAATGAAAAAATATCATCTGAGTGCTAACGGTTTTATTCTCTTCTTTAATTTATATTCAGAAAGATATTTTGGTCATATATCTATTTCCACACAATAGTCCTTCCTATTCTACAAGGTCAAAATGCTGGCATGCATAATCATGTATATAAAATTTGGGATGAAGTTTAATAATCACTTAATGTCATCTCAACACTGATTAGCTAAAGTAATAGATTTCACCCTGAAGTCTGTATCCCAGGAAATCTGTCTGGTTAGTAGATACAGATAATTAAATAAAACAGAACAAATAGTTTAGCACCATTCTGCACCAGTTTTAAAAATAACCTCATGGGGTTCTGATAATTTTATGAAAGAGAGAGAATAACTGCTAGTTTGATTTTGGTATCTTTCAATTCTGGTCCATTTAACTATGATTTATTTGGAACATTCCTTCAGGCAAGAAGACCTGACCATAACAGTCATCCTTGAATTGAAGTTGCCTTTTCAATATTTTCTTAGTTTGGTGCTAACATAAATATTCATTTTACTTAAGATTTTATGTTACCTAGTTGTTTGAATTCTGTAACTGCATTTCCCTTCATGAGTATTTAGTCCGATTTCTATGTAAGCACATTAAAAAAAGTGGAGGGAAGGGAGCCTTTTGTAACCATAAATCAATATACTTAAAAGATGCTGCTAGTGTTTGCAAATTTGCAGCTTCTCTGTCTGATTTCCTGTCATGAAGCTATTCCCATTGGCTAGCCCAGGAATCCTGCTCAATTATCATAGCAAAAAAAATTGCTTGGCACAACTTTGTCCCAACAAGCCAAGAATAAGAATTTCCTCTGTAGATCATTTTCATTGCAGAAAATGTGAATGGATTGCAGTTTGGTTCCAAGTTAGAGTTGTGGCAAATGCACACTGCAGTGTTCTAATTTAAATTAGAATAATAAAAAAAGAGTTGCAAACTACTTGGCTGTCTATAAGAATTCTAAAGAGAAGATGAAATACATGAAGCTTTTTATCTATGTAAATGGAAAGAACAATTTTCACTCCAGAATACAGCATGCTATGTTGCTTTCTAAAGAATGCATGTTTCCACTGTTACTACCATCTGTTTGCTCTGACTGTAAGTAACATGAGTTTTAACCCTTGACATGTCATGACAATATTCAATTGTGTGGCGTGGTTTAAAACAAAAGGCTAGAGACACAATGGCTGCGTCTAGACTGGCAAGATTTTGCACAAAAGCAGCCGCTTTTGCGCAAAAACTTGCCAGCCGTCTACACTGGCCGCTTGAATTTGAGCAAGAACGCTGACGTTCTTATGTAAGAAATCAGTGCTTCTTGCGCAAATACTTTGACGCTCCCGTTCGGG
Source organism: Pelochelys cantorii (assembly GCA_032595735.1). Lineage (NCBI taxonomy): Eukaryota > Metazoa > Chordata > Testudines > Trionychidae > Pelochelys > Pelochelys cantorii. The sequence goes on from CM064337.1 coordinate 39,915,999, forward strand.
CAAAAGTCCTTTTGCGCAAAAAATGCTTTTGCGCAAAAGCATCCATGCCAATCTAGATGCGCTTTTGCGCAAATACTTTTAACGGAAAAACTTTTCCGTTAAAAGTATTTGCGCAAAATCATGCCAGTCTAGACGTAGCCAATGGGTGTAAATTGGAATAACCCATTTACCTCAATTCAACTACATCTTGTATCTTCCTGGTCCGGCAACTTCAGGACCTAACCAGATGGCCTTCTGCCTCTGGCCCCCTCTACCACCTTTCCCCAGCCAGGCTGTCCACCGAGCTGCCATTGCCACCCCCCCTCTCCCCTTCCGGCCCTGGGCTGCCATGGGAGTTTGGGGTTCTCCAGCCCCTGGCACCGTGCTACCGTGGTTACCTGGCTCCACACTGCCACAGGCAGCCAGATTTCCCCTGCTCTGCACTGCTGTGGGCGACCAAGCTTCTTCTTCCCCCAGCACTGCACTGCAGTGGCCTGCTGGGTGTCTCCGGCCCAGCCCCAGCACCTTTGTGGGATTCCGGCCCCACTGCCCTCGGCTGGGCGGCTGGCCCTCCTTCCATTAGGCTCCTGGGCTCTCTGGTCCAGGAGCATTCGTGGTCCTTCCAGAGCAGGGATGTTGACGGACCAGACAGTACTGGTTTTCAGAGGTTCAGCCTGTACTCTTCTATTCATCAGCAGAGGATCTGGCCCACACTTTTAAAATTAAGTACATAATTTTATTTATTTTTCCTGAAGTGTCAGAAAAAAATTCTTAGGCACATAAATGTCACAGTACACCATCTTTTAAAAACCTGTTTAAGTATGAAAAAGTGAAATACTAGATCTTCACATTTGCCCAGTTGCTATTGATAATAATCATCCTGATTTACTCAGCACTTCTTTCTCAGGCTAAAGTCCCACTGAAGTATAACTTCAGCGGCAGTTCTGTGGAAGGAGTGTTGAATGGGGCCCATTATGATTAGACAAGTACTCCGAAAAAAATTAGGAATTATAAATTGCACAGTTGCAGTGTTTATCTTGTAGTTTACCTTGTATTTTAAGAATGCCAGTGGGTTTCTGAATCTCCGGAAAGAGAATTCATATGGTAAATGGATCTTCTTGGGACTTTTCTTGAAGACAGTTTCTTGTCGAATTCCACTGTCATTCTCTAAAAGTAAAAAACAAATTCGTAAAAACAATATGAAAAAGTTCTTTAAGGCAAAGCTTTTCTGTCAGTACAATGCAGGAGGAAGAAGTCTTCTGAGAATTCACAGGAAATACAGTGGATAAAAGATTAAAAAGCTAGCAACCTTACAAACAAGTAAAAGGTCAAAAATGCACACACAATGAATAATTTAGGGTGCCCTCTTTCCTCCTTTGATTGGTTTTGCTGCATGTGTCATCTGTGGAGTGCAACTAGTTGAAAAAAGATAGAATCATGGCCTCCTATGCCAGCATATAAAATCAGAATACAAACAACTAAATGCAGATAGGGCTTCATCTGTTTCAGTGGCAGCAAACGAGAGTGCTCAGGGCACCTGACCCTCACAAAGTATTCTAACCACACTTTTCAAGGAGTTTTACAGGAAGAAGGACAAAGAAATGTGACCCAGCAGGCTCATCTATGGCTTGTATTCCCATGCTGGAATGCATAGTTGGGTTGCTAATCTTAAATCAGGCACTTTTAATACTTTGATTTTTACTAAATTTGCATGATAATTGGTTCCCTCTCTGGAGCATGAGATGGAGGACATTACCTAGTAGTTGGGAGCATAACTTAGCCCTTGGCAGCCACTGGATAAGTGCTTAGCAGTGACAATGATTCACCCTAGGGCATCCTGTATAGGGTGTCACCTGATGGCTGCAGCATAAAGGAGCCCCACAAGGAGACTGATAGGAAATAAAAGGCATACAATTATGGAGTACAAAGGGAAAAATTACTTTGAAACCTGGTAGGGGTGCATGGATGGAGACTACTCAGAGGCAGATGAAAAATACTTAGGTCAGAATCAAGTCATCTCAGTACCACATGCACTATAGATAATGAGACCATTCTCAGTGAATCAATCAGTGCAAAACTGACTGTTTCAAATGTCAGAACTGTCAAGGACAGTCGGTACTCAGCTGATGACAACGCTGGCTTTGTGTCACTTAGACGTAAACTACCAATTAAGTTTGAAGTCTCCCAAAAAAGATTATCTTGGTTTTAAGAGACAATATGTGAATCGATACCATTGTGGATCTTTTAGTGAAAGAGTGACATATGTTGATTCAAGTTTACAAGCTGTAGACGATTGTCCATTAAAGCAATTACTTTAGCACATCAGGCTGGTTAGAAATCGGTATCTGTGCACGTCAAGGACATTTGCATATTTTTTTCACAAGCCTTAAAAAAATCCCTTCACTAAAGTTTTTAGTTATTGCCATTTAAAATGCACTTTAAATTCCATGTCTAAGATTCTTGTAGTTAGGTGCCTTTCCAAAAAAAAAAAAAATTACCAGGAAATAATAAAAAAATAAACTATAGCAGGACAAAAAGTCTGCCAGATCCTGATTAAAATAACTCTCATGTACACACCCAGGGAAAGAACTTGTACATTCCATGAAAGCATCTTGATTAAGAATGACTGGTCGTTACTTAGCTTTCAGGTAAATTTCAAGCACATAAGTCAGGCAATGTTAGCTTATTGCAGATTTGCTTAGTTACACATTCAACAATCATGATGGACTATCTTGATTCCTTTAGTCCTTTGCAGAGTAAGTGAAAAGTAACACTAATTAAAAGCTTTTCTACTGAATAATCCATGTGCATCACCCTCCAAACTTTAGCTTTAGGGGCCCACATTGACAAAAACACATTATATTCCTTTCGCTTAATTTCATTAGTGGGACTCCTCTTTGACTTTGTGAGAACATACAGATTTTCCTCCAGAGCATGTTAGAGCACAGAACGATTAGCAGAGCATTAGAAGTAACCACAGCCTGGGAATAATGTGAGTGAGCCCTATGGCAGTGTGTGAGTTCCAGGGCAATTTGTAGATGTTCTGTTCAATGGTGTATAAAATAGGGATACACTGTATTGTACTGGAGGCACTTTCTCTGGAGCTCCAGCCAAGTCCCTGGTATGCTAAATAATTCAAGCTTATATTTTGCTGTTTAGTAAGTAATATGCTCAATTAAAAACAAAAGGACATCAATTTAATAAAAGGGAAGTTTGCTTTTTTCCTTAATGCACACTTATACATTAAAAAGTAAAACAATCCAAAGAGAGAGAAGCCTGATTCTCTTCATAAGTATGTCACTGAAAATCAGGAGTTACATTGGTGTAAAGCAAGTGTAAGCAAGAGGAGAATTAAGGTAGGAAGCTTACCAGTGTGAAATACTAAGAGGCAAGGAACAACAGTGGGAAAAATTGGTATTCTATTGTGAAACCAAGCTTCCTGCAATAATGAGCACATAGCAGAGGCCAAGCAGAAAGCAATACAGTTGAGTTCAACATACCATTCACCCCTTCTGGTATCAGAGCACACAGAAACAAAAGAGAATACAAGCAGTGTTTCCAAATATTTCTTTTTATCCTTTTAACTCCTTCCCTTCTGTTCCCAGGTTCCTCTCCTTTCTGTCAATCACCAGGAATTGTTATTTAAAACCCATTTAAGTCAAATTATCCAGGCTCTTTTGTTGAGTTTCATACTGTCATTAAGACAGTTTGTACCTTTTAGGTACTTTTTACCGAACTAAAACTTCTGAGATCCTCTCCATCCACAATTTCCATAAACCAGTCCAGCTGTATAAATACTCAACGATCTGTATCACATTATTATGTTTGGTTTGTATCATACCTGCTCCTGTTTTTAGGCCTCATTCTGCACACAAGCATGTGATTAACTCTAGGCATGCATATAAACCCACTGAGTACAGTAGTACTACTCATGCAAGTAAGACATGGCTTTGATTGCCATCTTTCTCCCCAGGACTCAATCTCTTTTCCCTGGGCCTGTCATCCAAATGAAAATCTCCACCACATCTTTCTGACGTCTCCTTGTGATGTCCCGCTGTCAACTGAAATTTAACAGGGCCCAAATGATGCTCTGATCTTTCCTCCTAGAACTTTCATGCTTCCCTCCTTCTCTTTCACAGTGAACTGCACCACGTTCTCTGTTAGTCAGGGTCATAATCTTAGCTTCATCCTTGACACAGCTTGTTTGGGACCCATGTAGACCATGTCTATGTCTATGTCTTGTTTCTTCTTCCTGCACAATATCCCCAAGATATGGCCTCTCCTCTTTCCTCATGCCACCAAAACACTCGTCCCCTCTCCTCTGCTCTTGAGGCCTTTAAACAAATGTTCATCAAGTCCATTCTGAAGACAGATGCTGAAATCATCTCATTGGCTTGTGGCTTGGACTGTCAAGCCCACTCTTCATGTCCCTCCATTTTTTTCCCTTCTTACGTTGCATCAGGTACAGACTCCTTGTCACATGCATTTGACGAAGTGGGTCTTTGCCCACGAAAGATTAGGTTCCAATACATCTGTTAGTCTATAAAGTGCCACAGGACTCCTTGTCGCTTTTGCAGATCCAGACTAACATGGCTACCCCTCTGATAATAGACTCCTTGTCTTAATCTTCAAAGGTCTCTACTTCTTGGCCTCACCCTACCTATAGATCTTATTATTGTATCACGAGGCTTATACTCAACATTGATCTGCAAGTGATGACAGCCATGGTCTGGATTTCATCCAATCACTGCTGTGATTTCTTCTTCGTATGGGAAAAATCCCAGTCAAAAGTCATCAAGTCACCACATTATCCTCTTTTACATTCCTCGTTAAAATTCGCCTCTGCCAGAATGAAACAGGCCATTGCTATCTAGTCCAGGGATTACTGCTACCGATTAATGAAGAATTACACATAAAGCTAGTCTGTGCTAAAGAATCCTTCTGTTTATAATTCTTTCCCCTCTCCCCACTATTTGTCTTGTCCGCTAGTTATGTCTTGTTTAGATTGTAAGCTCCTTGGGGCAGGGATTCTCATTATCTGTGTATGTACGGTGTCTAACTAAGTGCAGCCCCAGTCAGCTTAAGCCTTCTTAGTGCTACTGCAATATAAATGTTCAGAGAAGAATCACAATATTTACTCTTTTGTGCCCTGCTACAGCCCCCTCTACCCCTCCACGCCCCACAGCTGATGGTGTAGAGTTGGCCTTTTACATTTTATCTGGTCATGTAAGAAGGGAGCATTTTTTAATATTCAGAACAGAAACTCAGTGTTATTTAGTGGAATTTACACTACAGGACAGGAAAGCCCCTGCAGAATTCTGAAAGACCAGGGCTGTAACTGATTGGCAGCACATTTTTGCTATGATTCCTTCCATGGGATTTTTCCTTATATCTCAGCACTGATCCACAGACCTGAATGCAAGACACTAGGAACAGCAATGTTTTGCAGTCCTTTTATGAAGGAAGGGCTTTCTGCTTTATGCCAGGTGTACCATTCATTGAGATGGGCCAAATGTAATTACTAGTGGTGCTCAGCATGTCATAAGAACATAAGAATGGCCGTACTGGGTCAGACCAAAGGTCCATCTAGCCCAGTATCCTGTCTGCCGACAGTGGCCAGCACCAGGTGCCCCAGAGAGGGTGAACCGAAGACAATGATCAAGCGATTTGTCTCCTGCCATCCCTCTCCAGCCTCTGACAAACAGAGGCCCAGGACACCATTTTATCCCCTGGCTAATAGCCTTTTATGGACCTAACCTCCATGAAATTATCTAGCTTCTCTTTAAACTCTATTATAGTCCTAACCTTCACAGCCTCCTCTGGCAAGGAGTTCCACGGGCTGACTACACGCTGTGTGAAGAAGAACTTTTTTTTATGAGTTTTAAACCTGCTACCCATTAATTTCATTTAGTGTCTTCTAGTTCTTCTATTTAGGGAACTAATAAATAACTTTTCTTTATCGGCCCTCTCCACACCACTCATGATTTTATATACCTCTATCATATCCCCCCTCAGTCTCCTCTTTTCTAAACTGAAAAGTCCCAGTCTCTTTAGCCTCTCCTCATATGGGACCCGTTCCAAACCCCTAATCATTTTAGTTGCCCTTTTCTGAACCCTTTCCAAGGCCAAAATATCTTTTTTGAGGTGAGGAGACCACATCTGTACACAGTATTCAAGATGTGGGCGTACCATAGTTTTATACAGGGGCAGTAAGATATTCTGTGTCTTATTTTCTATCCCTTTCTTAATAATTCCTAGCATCCTATTTGCCTTTTTGACTGCCGCTGCACACTGCGTGGAAGTTTTCAGAGAACTGTCCACGATAACTCCAAGATCTCTTTCCTGATTTGTCGTAGCCAAATTAGCCCCCATCATACTGTACGTATAGTTGGGGTTATTTTTCCCGATGTGCATTACTTTACACTTATCCACATTAAATTTCATTTGCCATTTTGTTGCCCAATCACTCAGTTTGGTGAGATCTTCTTGGAGTCCCTCACAGTCTGCTTCTGTCTTGACTATCCTAAACAGTTTGGTATCATCTGCAAACTTTACCACCTCACTGCTTACCCCTTTCTCCAGATCATTTATGAATAAGTTGAACAGCATTGGTCCTAGGACTGATCCTTGGGGGACACCACTAGTTACCCCTCTCCATTCTGAAAATTTACCATTTATTCCTACCCTTTGTTTCCTGTCTTTTAACCAGTTCTCAATCCAAGAAAGGACCTTCCCTCTTATCCCATGGCCATGTAATTTACACAAGAGCCTTTGGTGAGGGACCTTGTCAAAGGCTTTCTGAAAATCTAAGTATACTATATCTACTGGATCCCCCTTGTCCGCATGTTTGTTAACCCCTTCAGAGAACTCTAATAGATTAGTAAGACAGGATTTCCCTTTACAGAAACCATGTTGACTTTTGTCCAACAAATTATGTTCTTCTACATGCGTCACAATTTTATTCTTTACAATTGTTTCGACTAATTTGCCCGGTACTGAAGTTAGACTTACCGGTCTGTAATTGCCCGGATCGCCTCTAGAGCCCTTTTTAAATATTGATGTCAGGGAAACGTTTTTCACAGTCCCAGCTTCAGATTCTGAGAAGCAGGAGATTGGAAATAACTTGTATCTTGAAGTCCAGGAAGAGTTTCAGTCTTCCATTTGCTTCTTTTTGGTATTCAACCAAAACTTTGTAAAATTGTCTTTGCACAACATATCTCGTTGTTGTTGTTGTTGTTGTTTTATTATTAATTATTATTATTATTTATTATTATTTTATTCTGTATTTTTTAAACCCAGGCCATGTATCACAGCACATGTTTCAAGCGTTTGATCTATTCTATCTGTCATTCCCATGTGTACTGCTGCAATCTGCTTCACATGTATTGCTAGTTTGTTTTGTCTGTGGCTTGACCTCACATGGGAATCCCATTTGTGTTCTCATTGTGGTTGTGAGGCAGTACACAGCCTTTTTGTCAATTTATTTTACTCCCAGCAGTTCCTTCTAGTACACAGCACCACGTCTCCCCAGGCAGCTGCTTTTTTTGCTATCAGTTCTTCTGAATAGCCTTTTAAAAAATAAATAAATTGGTTCTTCATATGGAATCACATGCTGCTGTATTAAAATAACACTGTCCTAAATAAAATGGTGCCTACATAGAAACTGTCCAAATTCAAGTGGCATCCATTGCAATGGAAACAAATGTAGAAAATACTGAAACTCTGCAAAAGAAAATCATGTTCCCACACTAATATTTCCTTTAAAAATGATACTTGAGTTCAGCCAGGGAATCTACCAGCTTTTACTGTTTATTTTGTTTATCCAATAAAATGTATGCCGCTTTTAGAGTTGCCATTCTAATGAAAATATAATCCTATCCACAGAAGTGGATATGGCAGAGGTATTTAGAAAAGCACAATTTTTTTTTATAGACAAGAATAACAAGTGGCACAGTGTGAAGTGATTCCCTGGGTATGCAAAAAGAAACCTGAGACTTGCCAGTATAATAAAATAGGCTATCAGTCGGGATGCAGACATGTCTGTACTCTCTAGACAGAGATATCGAAACAGGCAGATAGCCAAACTAATTTTAAAAAAGGTATCTTTTGTGGGGTCTATGTTTGTGACCCAAGGACCCTTTGATGCCAGCTGGCAGAGGGCATAAGGGTTTCAGCAGGGGTTTCAAACTCCCAGCCCTCAGGATATCCCCAGCTTGCAGGACATCACCTCCCCTCTCCTCTCCATGGTATCCATCCCCCAAAGACATGGCTTTAGGGATCACTGGGGAAGGCTGGTGTGGCCCAGCAGCACTCCGCATGGAGTGCAGGGAATGGGGAGCACAGCAGAGCAAGTGCACTTGCCCAGAGTGTTCTGCTTGAGGATGTGTGAGGGGGTGCACCACGCCCCCTAGTGATCCCTGAAGCCACAACCTCGGAGATGGGGCAGGGCAATAGTGGGATGGGGCAGGGCTTGGGGCCCAGTAACAGACAGCCCTTCCCCTAGCCCACAGGGAGTGCCAGGCCAGATTGTGCCATCACTCCAGCCAAGGATGGCCTGGGGGCTGGGAGTTTGAGACCCACTGGTTACAGGAATTCCCTGGTCTGATAGCTACTATTGATCTGCCAATGAATATCATGTAATTTTGTCAAAATGGTCACAATAATCATTGGAAGATGTATATGTAGATCAGTGGTCACCAGCCAGTAGATCTGGATCTAGGGGTAGATCATGGAGCTTCTGACAGGTGATTCTGACTGGTTTGGCTGGGAGGCTATCAAGAACTTGAATCTCTGCTCTTTGATAATCTTAATCTTGTTTTTCACTCACATCTGAAGCTTCCTGGGGAAATCTCATGTGCTGCACATTGTAGCAATCCAGTCTGGAAGTGCCAAAGGTGCGGATAATGGCGTCCTAGTCCACAGTCAAGAGAACTTTGCAATTGTTGCACCAAATGGAGGTGAGAAGAGGCACTGAAGTCACCTGGCATGTTATCTCTTCTTCCCTTAACTAAAACCATCTTCATCTAATGAAAGTTTCTATCTCAGTTGGGCAATGGGAAAACAAAAGCAGTGAAGGATGGCACTCCTGTATGTATAAAAAAGGAGACACAGAGTTGTATTAGAATCTGTATTGACCAAGGAAGCCATTTTATATCATTCATTAGCTTCCTGGCTCTTGCTCAACTCTCCTCAAGCAACCAAACTAGATTCTTTGCCATTGAGGACAAAGTTTCATGCACACCACTCTGCCGAATCACTGCACATATGTGAGGCTTTGGGGGCTCCATTTTGGAAGTCTTTTCTCCAAACATGCATAGAGGCATTCAGTTCTTGGTGCAGAGAAAAAACTGGAAGCAGGTGCCATGAAATTCACACAAAAAACTAGAAAGAAATGGAAAAAAAAATAAAAAAAATAAAAGGGAGATAGGATTACACATATTAGTGCATAATGTGTGAGCTCTGTCAAGTCTGCCTATTCTTCAATTAGACAGTGAAGTAAACTTGAAAATAGAAATGAAAAGGGAAAAAAAATCTTTACTCCCTGGAAGTTTTTAGAGACAAGAGGCATTTCAAGCTCCTTTCGCACAATGAGAATTGTGTGTTAGACTTGTTATACTGGTAGTGCCTAAATAGTGCTACTAGTAGGTTGTACAGAATCTTTGCATACCATCACACATCCTTTTTTCATCACCCACTCCGATCATTTATATAAGAGTGCTAAATATTTCTTCTGATAATTGTGCTGGTTTTTTTAAGAAGCACATTAGTACCCAGGAAAATTCAAAGCATATTTATTTATTGTCGTGGAATATTCATAACAGCAATACCATTACTACCCTCTCCATGTGCTTTACATGTGAGAGAAAAGAGATGGTAAGAAAGGGAAGGGAGGTATCAAAACCACAATGATAGGAAAATACCAAACACATATATATCCTTGAAGGTTGCTATGAAGTTTGACAAATGCTTTCGAATTTGAGTAAAAGAAATTGTACTAATCTTTTTTTTCTCCCATCTCTTTTGTTTTCATATTTGGGCACCAGGCTTACACAATTTTGTTATGGGCAGTGTTTGTGTCATAGTGCCAGTCTCCGAATATCACTCTTACCCACCTTGTCTCTCAGATTTTGTTAGATCATTCAGTATTGCTCCAGTCCTGCAACTGGATTCAAATGAACAGACAAATGAGTTCCACAATGGTTCTAGAGTCTTCCTATGTAGGGTCAGGATCTAAAAATAGTTAGTTTGATGTGTCTTTCTAATTCTTCAGGATAATTATTTAGGGAAATATTAATAAACATGGCTCATCCTTTGCAACATGTCTGGCTATATTTATGAGACCAGCTTTCAGAATTTCGGGGGAGGAAAATTACTGAGTGTTGAGGTTCAGGGACTTAGCAATACATTTTTTTAAATGGCATTATCTAAAAACATATGCATAAAACCTAAGTACACTTTTACAGAAAACTAAACTTTGGAGGTTACCTTGGGTGGCATGAACAGTATTAATGTCAAAGACCAGTCTGACATACCAAAAAGTAGTCTGATTTTCAGAAGCCAGGTTCTTGGACTTTCTGACTAGCAGACCTCTTTAAGTTATCTCAGTTTCAGCACCCCAAAACTGAGGACCCAAAAATCATTAGGCATGTAAAAATATTGGCCCTTGCAAATAAAAATAACCATAAACAAGTGTGCTATAAATATTGTAGACAAAGTGCTATGGTTAAATGAAGGTTTTACGTTCCTTCATTAGCATCTTTCTGTCATCAAGTTAACTCAGCTCTCATAAGTAATAATCAGCGTGAAGTAGCCCATGAAAATATAGCTTATGTAATTTCAGTAATAATAGAGCTTGCAATTATTACATAGCACTTTTCCCCAGAGGCTTTTAATTGCTTTACAAGAAATAAGCCTCACAATACCCATGTGTGTTGTTGACATTTATTATTATGCCCATCCTATATCTAGGGATGCGAAAGCACAGAGATGATATTTTGTTTCAGTGTTTCATTGTTCTTGAAGGAATACATTTCCGAGTGCCCAACAAAAGAGAGCTGGAGCCTGATGTTCAGTGGTACTGAACAATAATAACTCTAGCAGAAACTTTAGTCAGTGGATTCTGTGGATACTGAACAACTCTGAAAAATCAGGACCAACAGCTCTCAAGTTAGGCACCCAAAAACCGAAGTATCCAAAATCAGTAACCACCTCTGAAAATGCTGGGCACAGCAAATCAGAGGCATAGGCCGCAATAGAAGCCAGGAGTCCTGGCTCCTACGTATATGCCCTAATCTATAGGTAACAAAAGCTAAAGCATTCTGAGTTTACACATGAAAATGGCCATACTGAGTCAGACCAAATGTGCATCTAGGCCAGTATCCTGTTTTCCAACAGTGGCTAATGCCAGGTGCTTCCAAGGGAAGGAACAAAACAAGCAATGTGTGATTCTTCCACAGAGGCTGCAGAAGTCATGGATTTTGTGACTTTCTGTGGCTTCTGCAGTGGCTGATGTGGCTGACTTCATGGCCAGTTGCTCGGGCACTCCACAGCCAGCTGCATTGGCCATTGCTGGAACAATGTGGGGCCAGCTCTTCTGCCAGTCCTCAAGACCAGCTGCATCAGCTACTGCTTTGGTGACCCTGGGCAGCTGCTCCAGGAACCACTTGAACGGTAGCCAGCGGGGGAAGGCTGGCTCTAGGGATCCCCAGAGCAGTGGTTCTGTGAGTTTCCTGGGGATTGTCCAAGCAGCAGCAGCCCCAGGGATGGCCAGAGGTTGTCCAGACAGCAGTATGTGAGTTATTGCCTGTGACCTGTCCATGACTTTTACCAAAAATACTAGTGACTATATATTAGTCATACTCTTTGAGTGATCCATCCCATCATCTACAGCAGTGGTCTCCAACCTTTTTAAGCACGAGATCGCTTTTTGAATTTAAATGCAATCCAAGATCTACCTTAGATATAAATACCCTTGCCCCACCTCCTTCCCTCTCCTTCTCCGAGGCCCCACCCCTGCTCACTCCATCATCCCTCTCTTGCCCATCCTCACTCACTTTCATCAGGCTGGGGCAGAGGGTTGGGGTGCAGGCTCTGGTCTTGGATTAAGGGATCTGGAGTGTGGGAGGGGCTCCGAGCTGCTCTTGGGGCAGGCAGTTGGGATGTAGGAAGAGGTTCTAGGAGCAGGCTCAGGGATGGCATTTGGATGCAGGGATGCTCGGGGCTTGGGGTGCAGGAGGGGGTTCAAGACTGGGGTAGGAGTTTGGGATGTGGGCTCCAGCTGGGCCCTGCTTACCTCAGGTGGCTCCTGTTTGGTGGTGCAGTGGGGCTAAGGCAGGCTCACCCCACCCCTGGCCCTGGACCATTCCCTAAAGTAGCCAGCAAACTCCCTCCCAAGTTCTGTTGGGCCCCCTCTCTGCTTTGGGGAGATAGGATACAGAGTGGGAGGGGGCACCCTGACATGAGCACCCCTCCTCTCCCTTCCCTGCCCTGCACAGAAAGCAGGAGGCTCACCAGGGGAAGGGGCAGCTCCAAGGCAAAGGGCAGGAGGTGCACAGCAGTGGGGGGAGGGGCAGCTGAAGTGCCGGCACTTGATACCCTCTTGGCCAAACCAATAAGGATCACCTGTCAGAGGCTCCAAGATCTACCAGTAGATCCTGATCTTCTAGTTGGTGACCACTGATCTACAGCCAGCTTCTGGCAGCCAGAGACTTAGGAACACCAGAAGCATGGGGTTGTGTCCCACCATGACCATCATAGCTACTAACCGTTAATGGTCCATGAACTTATCTAATTCCTGTTTGAACTCCTGTGTCATGTGAAGGAGTAAATAACACTTCCTTATTCACTTTCTTTACTCAGTTCATAATTTTATGTCTCCTATCATATCTCCTGTTAGTCATCTCTTTTCCAAGCTGAAAAGGCCCAGTCTTAATGCTGAACTAAAAAACCTGACTTCATTCCCCCAAAACGTGTTAATCCTAGCAGCATGGATAGCAAATACTAAATTTGCCTTTATGCTAGCTAATGACTTTATACGCATTACAGACAGTACCTGGCTGATGCTTTGAGTACAGCTTCTCCCACTATGCATAAAGAAAGGTGTTTGATTGACTGATTATCTTGGGATTCTGTTAAATGTACAACCCACTTGAACTAGGTTCTTATGGTTTATATTATTCTTAAGAAACCTTCAGTCAAAATACAGTGGGATATAAATTATTCATCATATGTGGCACATAACAAAGGTAGGCTGCACGAGGCTGGGATAAATTCAAGACAAAGGAACAAACAAATTACAGAACAGGTAAATCATCAAACAAATCTGCCTTCTAAACACAATGTAAACACAAATTTCAATTTTGCAGTAAGAAGGGATGTTAGATACCATGTAGTTGCATAGTCGTGTAACCACATGAAATCTTAGTGGTTACATGACTATTTTGATAGTCCCTGGGGCCGGGACTGGTGGCCAGTGTGTTCCTGGCCCCACTCTCTGGCGCCCCTGCTACTTTACGCTGCTGCCTCTGTATCAGGAGCAAGTCCACCAGGTTTAAAAACCAGCTCCTCACACAGACCAGTTGCCTGCTGTCCTGTGCTGCTGATACAGATGCAGCAGCACAGAGTGGCAGCAGCCCCTGTCCGCAGGGGTCCGAGCTCCACATGGACAGAGGCTGGTCCGCAACAACAGCCTTTGTCCATAGGGTGCTTGGACCCCCTGCAGAAAGGGGCTGCTGCTGCAGACCAGCCTCTATCCATGGCAGGCCTAGGCCTGTGGGATGTCAGAGTAGCCTCTGTCCACAGGGAGCTTGGAGCCCCTGCGGACAAGGGCTGCTGACGCACACGAGCCTTTGTTCGCGGTGAGCCCTGGGCTGCCATGCACAGAGACTGCTTTGCGGCAGCCTCCCCTGCCCCCGCCCCGTGCTGCTGCCTCAAGCAGGCAGCACCACAGAACTGGTGCTGGGAGGGACCAGTTTTTAAGCCAGCTTCCCCAGCACCAGCTCCTACCTGCCCGCCCTCCCCCCCTACTACCTCTGTATGAGGCAGTGAGGGGCAGGTAGGTTCGCGGTGCTGGCATACACAAGGAGCCTGCTTGAAAGTTGGCTCCCCACACATTGAGCTACAGCCGCCCCCCCCTCCTTTCCCCCCCCCCCCCCCCCGCCGCTGCTGCCTCTTTATCAGAGGCATCAGCAAGGGTTTGGGGGAGATAGGTTGATCTGGTGCCCGTGGGGAGCCTGCTTAAAACCAGCTCCTCTCCGGCATCAGCTCCCACTCCTCCCCCCCCCCACACATCTTGCTGCCTCTGATACAGAGACAGCAAGGGGGGGAATGCGTGTAGTTGACAAGATTAACCAATGAGCCCAGGCTTACCGGTTAACCGTGTAGTCGACTACATGTTGGCATCTCTAGCAGTAACAGGCGTTATAAGGGTAGGAGTGTAAAATAGCGGTTAAACAGTTAACCATTTAAATGAAATAATTAACCATTAACCTTCATCCCACAGAGCTGGGGCATGGGGTTGGGGCTGGGATCCCGCTTGCGATGCAGAGCTGGGGCTGACAGCACAGCCGGATCTGATGCTGGTGGCATCCAGGATGTGGTGGGGCCAGAGATGCCACTGCAGTTTGGCTGTCCAACCAGGGTCCCATCTGCCCTTGCCCAGGGCACAGGGCTGGGGCTGCCTTTGGTGCCACTGCTATCCCACCAGCTGTCCTGTCTGTGACCTGGCCTGGTTAAACTGCTACCAATCCAGTAAGCCTAAGGCTTAGCAGGTGATCAGGTAACCAAGTAACCGTTTACATCTCTAATATAGGAAGTTTAATATTTTTTAACGTTTATTTTTTATCAGCTCAGAATGTCCAAGTTTGAATAACCTTCTGTTGCTATTCGGTTGAATAGGACAACATTGGTGGAGTGCTGGCACCACTCTTTGTGGCTAAATTGATCTTGCATGATCACAGTAGCTAATCCAGCTGCTTCCAGAGTGTGGAATGAAGTGTAGAGCAAGCAAGCAGCAAGCAGAAATGCTGCAGTTGGCGCTTGGTGTATTTTATAAAAGAGATGACAGAAACTTTGGTTTCAAAATTGTTCAGGTCTCATTACAACCTTGAATCTCAGCTTAAAAGGGTCTTTAAGTTTTTTTTAATTAACCTGATCTCTGGTTGCACATAGTTTTGCTAGGTTTCTACATGAAATATGGCATTTTTGCTTTGTTATATGGTAATATTTGATGTAGTGTTAATTTGGTCTAAGATCAGATGACCTGAAACAAAATATGTGAACATGTGAACTGAAACAATTGAGTTTAGTCTGTATAGGGCTAGATTTTCAGAAATACCGAGAATGGACAAGCTCTTGCTGGAATACATGGAATTTCAGAAATGTGAAGCACCTGCACACAATGTAAGTAGCTCATATTGATAAAATAGACTTTTTGGTATACCTTACACATAGCGTCTCTTAGCTACAAGGTACATCCATTTAAATTACATTTGGTATTATTAACTTAGACTTTCCAAAGTGATGTGTTTTTGTAAATATAAGTATCTCACAGGAGACTACACCAGAGCCATACATGGAGTGTTCCTATCATATTTGTGATCTGACACCGAAGTCATGGAGCCAAGGGCCTGGTCCAAAGCTCCTTGAAGTCAATCAGCTTGCGTGGACTTTGAATCTGGCCCTAAATCCTGATCTTAGAATCAGATTATTGGTGGCAAAGACTTGTAAACATCTAGATTCTGATATTGACTAAGGCCCCAATCATGTACTTTGACCAAGATTCTCTAATTCTGGAAAGCACTAAAGGATGTGTTTAAATCACATTGACCTCCATGGAACCTAAGCATGTGCTAGAAGTTATGTAAGTGCTTTCCAGAATTGGGGTGTTTCCTGAACTAAAGAACAGTTTTCTCTCTGGCCAAAACTATAATGACATTTTCCCTATTATGGTTGCAAATATTTGACTAGATCTTGACTCTGACCCATAATGCAATAGGACAGACCTGTCTATGTGTTTTGGGAAAGCCTGTGCCATATGTGCAAGCAAGAAAAGGAAGTGATACCTTTGAGACAAAGCAGTGAGCACAAGCCTTTCTCTTTATAGACAAGAGCCTTTGATACTTTACATCAATTTAGAGGGTGCACATTTTATGAGATGTCACAAACCATCAGAAAATACTTCTCAGGTGGGAAACCTGGACTTGCTGATCAATTTGGGTTCCTGGTGGGTTCATCTTAATTTTCCATTTCAAACAATCCCTTCTGGAATTATGGTCTGACTCTTTCAAATGATATGTTAATCCTGAAAGAACTGTCAGTATAAACTGGCATTGAGGCAACCTTTGAATATATTTTAGTTTGTTCTAATTTCATATTTTGTATGTAATTAGAAGCAGAGAAGCAGTGTGCACATTCCATTATCAAGGAAAACATTTATATGATTATATATAATTGTGCTGACAGGCCTGCTGATGGGGGTGGGGAAAGAGGGCAGTTGACCCACAGCCTGGTAATCTTGGGCCCTTTAAATCACTGCTGGAACGCCATACCTCATGCTCCAGGCAGCTCTCAGGGCTGGCTGGGAGGGTGGTGGTGTGCTCCAAGTGGTACTGAGAGCTGGCTGCCCTTGCCCTACCTCTTCCATCCAAGGCCTCACCCCTTCTGCGAGTGTGGAGAAAGGCCCTCCCCTGCCTAGCCCAGGGGCCTGGCAACTCTGTCGGTCCCTCTGTGGGCTGAATATCAGAAGCTTTGTATATAAATTTAGAAATGTATGGGCATCTTCATTAAGTGAATTCTGATTGAGCTGCACTGGGTCGTGAAGACTTTGGGAGACATATTATGGTATTATGTTACATATGTTATATCTGAATGTGTATATAACATATGTATATACGTATACATATATGTGTGTGTGTGTGTTTTAAATGGAAATTGCTAATATGACATTGAATGAGCAGATACATTTTCTGAGCTATTTTCAACTTTCTGGTTCTTTATTCTTGAGATTTGGAAGACAACTAGAGTTCTGGTTAGATCCACATAAACTGAAAAATAAAGAGGAAACTCCTTATTTTTCAGTATATATAATCTTGGAACAAGTCCCAAATAGCATTTAGTCAATACTTATGATTCACCTGTGTAAAATGCACCTTAGAAATCAAATTGCCTGTTTGATTTCTAAGGTGCATGTATCTGCCTAGTGGTGTCCCCCAAGAGTCAGTCCTGGGACCAATCCTGTTCAACTTATTCATAAATGATCTGGAGAAAGGGGTAAGCAGTGAGGTGATAAAGTTTGCGGATGATACCAAACTGTTTAGGATAGTCAAGACAGAAGCAGACTGTGAGGGACTCCAAGAAGATCTCACCAAACTGAGTGATTGGGCAACAAAATGGCAAATGAAATTTAATGTAGATAAGTGTAAAGTAATGCACATTGGGAAAAATAACCCCAACTATACGTACAGTATGATGGGGGCTAATTTGGCTATGACAAATCAGGAAAGAGATCTTAGAGTTATCGTGGATAGTTCTCTGAAAACTTCCACACAGTGTGCAGCGGCGGTCAAAAAGGCCAATAGGATGCTAGGAATTATTAAGAAAGGGATAGAAAATAAGACACAGAATATCTTACTGCCCCTGTATAAAACTATGGTACGCCCACATCTTGAATACTGTGTACAGATGTGGTCTCCTCACCTCAAAAAAGATATTTTGGCCTTGGAAAGGGTTCAGAAAAGGGCAACTAAAATGATCAGGGGTTTGGAACAGGTCCCATATGAAGAGAGGTTAAAACGACTGGGACTTTTCAGTTTAGAAAAGAGGAGACTGAGGAGGATATGATAGAGGTATATAAAATCATGAGTGGTGTGGAGAAGGTGAATAAAGAAAAGTTATTTATTAGTTCCCATAATAGAAGAACTAAGGACACCAAATGAAGTTAATGGGTAGCAGGTTTAAAACTCATAAAAGAAAGTTCTTCTTCACACAGCGTGTAGTCAACCTGTGGAACTCCTTGCCAGAGGAGGCTGTGAAGGCTAGGACTATAACAGAGTTTAAAGAGAAGCTAGATAAATTCATGGAGGTTAGGTCCATAAAAGGCTATTAGCCAGGGGATAGAAATGGTGTCCCTGGCCTCTGTTTGTCAGAGGCTGGAGAGGGATGGCAGGAGACAAATCGCTTGATCATTGTCTTCGGTCCACCCTCTCTGGGGCACCTGGTGCTGGCCACTGTCGGCAGACAGGCTACTGGGCTAGATGGACCTTTGGTCTGACCCAATACGGCCGTTCTTATGTTCTTATGAAAATATTTCTTACAAACCTAAACCAGGTGGTAAACAATAAAATTTCTCGAGAAAAAAATCTCATATAATTGTGAGTAATATGAATGCACCAGATTATTTTATTTTAAAAATTGGCTTGAAGCACTTGAATATACCTAGTAGCTATCTTTAACTGTGATTTCTAACACCTAATGTCTGCTAGCTCTCATAATTTAATTGTCAGAGGTTTAGGTATTTAAACGTTTGGGATTTATTTTTTATTTTTTATTGATTATCTCACAGATACATTATCCAGTATATCAACAAGTAAAATGGAATAATCTCCACAGAGATGGTAATTACTACCTAAACCATTCTGGATTTCTAAAGCATGATATGGGATTAGAAATGAGAGAGAGTCCAGTTTGTTGATGAGCTGATCAGAAATTATTAAAACTCTTGTAATGTGTTGGAAATAGGCAGATCTCAGGGGAGGGGTAGGCAGGCCCAAGGGGTTCAGATTAACACTATGAGTTCAATATAAGGGACTATGTTAGGGCCTGATCCAAAGCTAATTAAAATCATTGGGAGTTTTCCCACTTATTTTAATAGACTTTGAATCAGGGTCTGAAAGATGGCAGAAGTTATAACCAAGGTTTAAGTATGCACTAAATCTGATTTTGGTTTGCTGGTTATTCAAGAGAACTAACTCATGCTGCCTTAGAACACCATTAGGAACATATTGTGCTTTGGCCAACCGATTTCTTTTTTCAGTCAGACTTTGGCTCTGTCTTTCCTGTCTTGGGCAAGACAGTCTCTTTTTCTTGCCTTCCCTCTCCAACATTGTGCAAGATTGCCCAGATGGGAGAATTTGGGTAGTCATTGCAAGTGAAATTATTTAGGAATTGCTTACTCATATGAATTAAAGATTATAAATATGACAGCAGAACTCAGACCTTATCACCCAGAACACTTTAGATGTGCATCAGATTTCAGCTATTTTTGGAGCTTGTCCTTTGGAAATAGCAATTTTCCATGTGGCTTACAAAAATGAGCTCAATTATACATCCTATCTTGTTCAGTGCATGTGTATCGGTTTGCAAAATGCCATACAGAGTAACTAACTGAAAAGCATGACAAACATATTTGGATTGTAGGATTTTATTTTATGGGATCTGGAAAATGATCTGTAATACGTCTGCATAGGAATGGTGCCAAGGGAAAATAAAATTTTCACAAAACCGTATCAGGTTGTCTCTTCTCCCTAATGTCCTCTAGGACCATTCTGACCCAGAATGTTCAGGTCATGGTTCGAAGGCCCAGCAAAATGCACCCGTATTGTGAAAATATACATATGCAGCATAAGTCCATCACATAATGGGCCCGATTCAGTACTGTCTTTCACCTTGTTTAGACATTTACCCAGTGGTGCGTGGTTGCAAATCCTAGCAGTATTGCATATGCATCTCATGCCCACTCTGTGCATGTGTACACAGGTGCAATGCAGTAGAGAATGGACCTATCAAAAGCCCAATTTGATAGCTTTTGAAAGCAGCAGCATTTTATTTTCAGCTGTTCATCTAAAGTGGGTAATGTTTTAATGTCTTTGAAATCTATATTAATTAGTGGTTAATTTCTATTCTTACAAATGTCACATGCCTCATTCTCAGTGGAGATATGCCATTCTCCCCCCAGTCAATTGATAGATTGGAGTCAGTACCTGCTATTCTAAATCTATCATAGGAGTAATAAATTGCTATGTGCTAGGCACTTCAGGATTCAGCAGAAGCACTGTTGCATTGTTATTTCTTTGTTTACAGTTGTACTTCTGTTCCTCCATGAAAGAAATGTTTAAAATATTCTTTTCCTTACTACAGTACACTGATATATTTAAAGGGAAAATTGACTATAAAATTAATGTATCCAGACTAGCCACAGATCTGTTGGAGGTAGCATAACATTTTTCTTACTCTATGGTACATCTATTGCTGATTAGAAGGACTATTTCTTCCCTGTTTCTTCACCTGGAAAAGGCCATCTAAAAAGGAAATTTTTTCCACGTCATGTCTGCTTAGCAACAATCATTTTTTCCTGATCACTTACCTTTTTAGAATGGAAAAAAGCACTTTAGTCAACATTTTAATCACAGTAATCCTGTCTGAAATTCTTGATTGACTTTGAGGAAAAAAGAAGAAGTAGACTGCTGGAAATAAGATATTCTGGCTGTTTTAAATGACAGTCTCAGTGTGATTGTTCCCCTCTGTGTTCACCAAACTGCATTTTCCCCTTTCAACCCAAAAACAAAAACCAGATGGCACAAGATTGCAACACTGAAATTTTGTACTTATCTCTTGAAAATAAAAGAACAGTTGATTATAATCAACATTGTTTATTTCTCTGCTTGACTTCTTAAATACCATCGACTGGATTATGAGCTTGTCTGTGAATAATCAGAGAGGGCCAACAATTGCCTATTTTGAAAATCCCCTCTAGCCAGTTGGGGCAGGAATCTGTGCCTCGCAAATTTGATGCGAGCTTTAATTCCTGATTAGTGCCATTTGAAAATTAACTGGTCAGACAGTAATCAGAATGTAAAGGCAGACAGAAAGAAGGGGGGAGTGCAGTGAGTGGATGTGCTCCACCATTATTAGCCTAACAATGGAGAATTGACTACATCCCTTAGGGATGACAAGGATTTTAACAGGAAAAAAGTCTGAAATACTTTTATCTAGTAAATATTGCTGAAAAATATTTTGTGGTGCTTAGGTAGTTGTACAGTGTGGTGAAGGACGTTCCCGGTGTACAGGGCCAGATAGTGATCAACGCTCACATCAGTGGGACTCCTTGTATGCTTATAGTTAAGCCCAAGGTTAAATACTCTGCTATACCAGGACCAAAGTACTCAAAACCATACCAGATTGCACCCTGTATTCTAAACATGTCAAGTGTCCAAAGACTGTCCAGACTGCACCCCACATGCAGGAGAAGGGCAAAGTCTCCCCATCATACTGTTCCCAAAGGTAGGGACTGTTCTCTGCTTCATCCTGAAGACATTTGCCATCCCAAAGACACAGTGGTTCTGGCTCTGTGCTTTTCCCCCAAGGTATAAGAGCTCTCTGTCCATACAGGGGAGTATATGGTACATGGCCCAAAGTGTACCAGCATTTGTGCCGTCTTATGTTTTGCTGGACTGATGTACCTCAGACCTGCTCAAATACACAACATGGCTAAAGCAATAAAGCCCTTTAGCCCAGTCCTCAAACACTTATGGAATTTTGCTGACTCTGACATTTTATTATGATACTTTGTGATATTTGGTGGTGTTCTTAGTAGTGACACGAAAGTCTCAGCTTTCATTCTTTTTTTTTTAAGTAAATTTTTTGCCTGGATAGTGAAGGAAAAAGTATGAACTCTAAGGGTACGTCTAGACTACAGGCTTTTGTCAACAGAGGCTTTGTCAACAGATACTGTCGACAAAGCTTCTGTCGACAAAGAGCGTCTAGACTACATCCAGTTCTGTCGACAAAGCAAGCGGCTTTGTCAACATGAGAGTATAGACGCAAAGGATAGTATAGATGCAATAATGCCTTCTGTCGACAGAACTCTGTCGACAAAAGGTGTTATTCTTCGTAGAATGAGGTTTACCACCGTTGACAAAACTGCTGAGTTCTGTCAACGTTATGTCGACAGAATTCGGTGGTAGTGTAGACACAGGTATAGTTTTGTCAACAAAAGTCCACTTTTGTCGACAAAACCCTATAGTCTAGACACACCCTAAGAGCTCAAAACCCAGAAGGCAAATACATTGGAATCCATATTTTTATTGACACATGATTTTTGGCTGCCAGAGTCATGATTTGTAAATGCTTGGGATTGGCAACACTAATTTATTACTTGTCTTCAGGTGGACCAACTGACTTCACGTTTACTCACAGGAGTGAAGTTATGCAGGTGTCTAAAAAAGTGTAGAGGATCAGAGTCTTGATGTGTTAAACATATTGGGCCAAATTAGTTCTTGGAAAGTCAGCGAATGAATTTGTTGTGTCAGCTTTTCCTTCTTCACACAATATTGGCATCTGCTCATCTGCATAGCCAGTATAATCCCCACAGTGAGAGTCTTCAAAATAAGTTTTGTATATAAAAATAATCAAAAGACTTGGGTGCCAATGTAATGTCCACTAAAGTCAATGGGACTCTTGTGAATATTGGAGAAGATCCATAGTGAGTTTCCCATAGTGATTCTGTTATTTTAGGAAAGTTGCTTCATTCATTTTATGTACCAGCAAAATTATTGGACACTTCTGAGTTCTTTCAGATGTAAATAGGTTTTCTCTCCAAACTGTTAAAAAACTGTGAAATAAATATTGCTGAATTGGCTGTCTGTCTGTTATATGTAAATGATACGGTTAAATAGTGTGAAAGAACAAAAGAATAGGGAGGAAATATGAACCTGGTGTCTGCTGTACTGGAGCTCCTGAGCTTCCTCCTTTATCTGCAAATTTGTGGCAAAAATTCCCATCAGCGTCACAAAGAAAGTAATAACTGCTTGTGCTAATGCTATAAAGCAATAACTGCAAGAACAAGTGAACTAGAAATATCAAACATACCAAAAGCATAAAATCCATGTTTCCAGGTAAAGATATTGTATAGCTCTTTTGTACCTCATGTGGCAGAGCAAAAGCCTGCACTGTTATGATTTAGGACATGTCTTTCTGTCAATAGGAAGACTTTCCTAGTCTGTTAATTAAGACCACAATAGAACTCATTTTCCAGACACACCATTCTTTTCTGAAAGGACAGTTAAATGTTATGCATTAGAAATAGCTATTTGAAGCTTTGTTTTCTATTTTAATTGTGTTCTTTGTCTTTCTTTTTTATATCATGCATCACAGCTTTGTTAAATTTTCTTTAGCACAAGAAAGCCAGTTTTTTTTCTTTTTTGGAAAGAGAAGAAATTTTGACCTGATTCTTTAAACCACCAGCTATTAGCATTCAAATAGCATCCTCAGGATAGCAGTGATGTGTGGGAAGTGAATTCTGTTCTGACACAATAAAAGCTCTTTCAACATATGATTTTATTTCCTTACTGGATAAACATATGGTAACATATCTGAGAATACATGCTACTGTTTTCAGAAATAACCTATACTTCATGTTTGATAAGATGCTATTTAAAATGTCTTAGTCTCATTACCCCAGGTCACTCTATACAGCCACATGATAAAAGGAATACCTCAAGGGGAGGTATAAAGTTTTTATCAGAATGAGTTTGGAATAGGCCACATTACTGACAAGTGGCAAAGTCATGAATAATGTATCAGTCATTCCAGATGACTGCCAGTTAAGCTTTAATATCACACCACACCATCAGACCTTCTGCATATGCCACAGAAACTACTTTAGGAACATTTTGCACACCTTTAAAAGCCCAAATAACGAGCACACTATTTCAGCATCCCTGTAAACCTCGTGCCATGAGGGTTAAGGGATGTCTCGAAATAGTGTGTTATTTCAAAATTTGACACTGTGTAGATGCACCAAATTTCAAAATAAGCTATTTTGAAATAGAATTGAAGCAAGATACCCAATTTGCACAGTGCTGTGTATCTTATTTTGAGTTTAGGGTGCTGTATAGACACATCCTTAGAGACAACAGTTTCGTCATGTGCCCTAGTGACTGTATGTTGTGCCCCATTTGTCTTCGTCCTGCACACTAGTAACATATACCTCTTATACATTAACTGTACATAATCCATTTTTGGTAAGACTTCTGGTATTTCCTCATTCTTTCATCTCTTATCCTCCATTCCCCTTCACCTTCTGCATCTGCATCAAGGACTGACTAGAAGGATTATCTCTGTGAGGAGGAGTGAATATACCTGAAGTCCATCAATATGGCTCTCCCCCCCCCCCAAAAAAAAAAGTTGTATGTGATTATTAGTGCTAAGTGTAGTGTGGTACAATCCTCCTACACAGTGCCCTGCTGCTAGTGTGTTTGAATCTGGACATTCAGAGAGGGAGTTGGAAATTTAGTTAACCAATGACTCATTCAGTCCTCAGTTTTAGTGCTATGAATCACTGACTTTGGCATAGCTGGGAGCTGCAAGAATGGTTTGTGTTCTGTGGACACGTCAATTAGAAAATAGTCTGATACCAACTGATCATCCTCAATCCTATAGCTGGAGAATTCACAGAAGATAGACTTGCAGTGATATTTTACTGAGTCTGAACACACCTTCTGCAAAGTATTCCTGGATTTTGTTCTTGTCAGGGCAATGGAAACCCACCGATCAGTCCAGTTTGCCACTGTACCTATTCACTGTTCTGTCTGTGAGTGAGTGTGTGTGTGTGTGTGTGTGTGTGTTGCAGGGTGGGAGTTGTACAGATAATAAAAATAAAGAGGAAATGACGTAAGAGGCTTGGTAAACAAATGCTCCAGTTTGGCTGGAACATTTAGACTGTTACAATGAATAAAATTAACACAACTAGAGTAATATGTGTTGCTGCTATATTTGGCAATGTTTTTGAGGGAGAAACTAACAATATTTGAAGCGGATTTTATCAGACGCAGCTCAGCAAGCCACAAATTAATGCAATGTGAGAGATACAATCTAATGAACATGCAGATTTAAAAGAAGGGAGAAAGGCTATTTTGCATTCAAATAGCATATCACACACAGGAAATACATATGTGAAAAAAATAGTTAAAATAAGTTGCTTTTAAAAAGCACTCATCAGGTCTTGTTCGTCTTACAAGGAGGTCAGCAAGATTTTGTCCTGATATGGTGGAATCTGCAGGATTATGTAGGAAGAAGCATGAGGGGTCACTCCCTAAGAGAAGAAGCTGATGAGCTCTTCTGTCTTTAGCTAGCACAAACCCGGCACACCCAGATCTCAGTAGGTAGACTCACCTGACTCACCTTCTAGAATTACTTGGCCAGGATGGAAGAAGCTTAAAAAGGGAAAGCATGCCACAGGAAATGGAAGACTGCTGAATCTTGGAATCAGCTGGCCATAGGGATTGATCGGTGAAGAGGAAGACAGTTGAAGGCCCCAGTATCCCCTGAAAATGTAAGGACATGTACAGAGTATGGTTACCCAAAGGAAGGGGTGTAGAGTTGGACCATCGCCTGAGAAAGGACACTAAAACCTGTAGATAAAATGAGGCTAAGTGGGTGAACGAGAGATTCCACCTTTTTTCACTTTGCTCTTCCCTCTCCTTGGGGAGGCACAAGGAAAAAACTAGTTTTTGTTTGTTTGTTTGGAGAACAAGCAGAAAAAGGACTCTCTGAGTACCAGAGAAGAGAAGTAATCCCACATCATAGTCTGGGGAGTGGGGAATCCCCCTCCCCTATCTATACTAGGAAATTATTTAGAAATAATAACACCCGAAATAACTATTTTGAAATAGCGTGTCCACATTACAGGGAAGCCTCACAGTTAGGCAGGCTCCCTTAATGTGGATGTGCTACCTTGACTTAGAGCCCCAGGAAGCAATGAGGAGTAATTACTCTGGCTGACTCTGGGGAGTAGTTATTTTGAAATAGCAGCACTGGAGCATCCACACTAATGCTATTTCAAAATAACTATTTAGAAATAATCGTTATTCCTCATGGAAAGCAGGAGTTATTATTTTGAAATAAATAATGGGCTTGGTAGTGTGGATGCTACGCTTGTTATTTTGAAATAAGGGGAGTTATATTGAAATAAATCCCTAGTGTAGACCAGGGCACAGGGAGTTTTAAGGATGCAATCAGAGGCAGTTAGGATTGTGGGCAATGGATGGAGAAATAGTGGTGCTTGACTAGGCAGGTGACAGGACTGACAGCTGAGAAAACATGTATGTCATGATGGAAGTCTGCGTGTGGTGGAGGTTGGGAAATGAAACAGGAAGTGAACATTGAGTGTGAGCTCAACCTGAGACATAGTAGTGTGGATTTCATAGGGACACAAGACTAAACGGTTACGGTGAGAGAGGAGTAGAGTAAATCAACAACTGAGTCTATTGAGTTAGAGGGAGAGGAGAGGAAGGCTTAGAGTTGTGAAAAAGTCATAGATAGTGAGGGATTGGAGTTACATAGGGGTTGGATAGGGAGCAAGAGATGCTTAAGCAGATAAGTTAGTAACTGGAGAAAGTAAAATCAGGTATACATAAATGAATGAATAGTGTTCAGTGAAGACAAGTTTCAGCAAGTGGCCATTTTCATGCATGCCAGTGTTGATCCAGGGTTGAAAATCAAATGAGAAGGCAAGAACAAGGTGCTGGAAAGCTCAAGTGTTGGACGGAACATCAACATGGGAGGGAAGTCTCGGAAGATAAAGGTGAGAGATTGTTATGGGAAAAAGAGTCAAAATCAGAAGAAAACAGATGAGCAGAAGATGAGGGTATGCTAAATGATGAGGGGTGGATATTAGAGTCAATGTATGGATCCCTAAAAAAAAATGGTTATTTTAAGCAAAGTTTCAGAGCAAATAAATTCCCCAAATCACCCAACCCATGTTCAAGGTACAAAATCAAAGCAATCAAAGCTCTCAAATTCAACATGCTAACTTAATGCAGCCTCTTATGCTAGTGGGCATCTGCTCTGTGTCTGGCAGTCTGAAATTTACTCCAAAAAATTCAGCCCCACTTGATGAAGCCATCCCATATGATTTGTCGTAACTGTCTGGAAAGGGTTATAATTCAATACTGATGTTCCTAGGATGAGTTGTACAATGATCCTTTGCATAGTCTGCTTGCACAGCAAGTCTGGATAAAATTAGTGCAAATAAATTCAAGATTTCATACATCTAACAATTACTGAATTTCAAGAAATTAATGAAAATAAGAATAATATCCAGGAACTAGAAAACTAATTTTAATAAAAGCTGATGCAATTTCTAAGACTCGGGTTGGAAAAGCCCAAATTACATGGTCAGAGCACTTACTTACTACTTACTTTAAGTCTTCTCTTGCTAAGAAGTTGTTCATTTTTTGTAGCTTTACTATGAGGAAGATTTTTGTTTTTCATTAAATGGTCCATATGCAGGATGAGAGATAAGAGGATCACTGAAATAATTCTAATATCTATCAAACTCTATAGGTATTACAGATTTTTTTCTTCCCCTCTTTGAACAGTAAGAAATATCTTTCTGTTTTAGGATTTTTCTCATTAACATGGGAGGATTTTCTTATTGCTATCTGGTAGATTAAATAACTGGCAGAACTTTATGATCACTTGCAGCCTGATTTTCTTGTGCAATTTGGAAAGTGTCTCCAGACTAAAAGAGGCATTTATCGAGTGTATCATGAAGAAGGACTAATGTTAATATGGCCATGGAGGGATTTATTAAATGTACAGAGTGAATTCATTACAAACAAAATATGAGACCATTTATTTTTGATTAATATAGTCCAGTTTTGGAGTCTGGCAAGTGGACTATTTATGGAATTAGTACTATTAGTCTTTACTAATCTTATTTTTCATGTGTATTTCAAGGACTCTTAAAAAGAAAATGGGGGGAATGGAACTCCTTGGCTGAAAACACACCATGAGCAAGTATGTTTGTTGCTACATAACCATCCTGGTTTTTAAAGAGAATGCTGACAAGCAGTACATTTGCTACAAAGGTGCTCTGTTGGAGTAACTTGATTTAATCAGATTTTGTTATTTTAAATGTCTTTAACATGCACATCTGTGGCAATGGTTAGAAAGGAGTCACATCCATTCATTTCACTACCCAAAGGTATATGGTGCAGATATAGTCATTCATTTGTCTTCGCCTCATCATTTTTCACACCTAACTCAATTTTCTCATGCAAATATGACCTTTATCTCTCATTCTATGGACTTAAATTGCATTACAGCTACTTCTCTGGCTTTGCAAATTCATGGGGGGGCAAAGGGAAGAAGACCACTGGAAGATAACTGAAGACACTTCCATTAGTTTTCCCCTAAGATTTT
Source organism: Pelochelys cantorii (assembly GCA_032595735.1). Lineage (NCBI taxonomy): Eukaryota > Metazoa > Chordata > Testudines > Trionychidae > Pelochelys > Pelochelys cantorii. Next base: position 39,944,178 of record CM064337.1, read on the forward strand.
GTGAAGAAAACTGAGAAGCTATAACATAATTTATTTTTTTTTTCTTTCAGTCTGTATTTTTTGAAGAATGCAACTGTGCTGTTTGTGTGTCCCCCACTTAAACTGTCAAGGGTACTTTTAGCCATCTTAGTGTTTTCAGCCACAGGCATATAAAATGTTGGCAATAAAAGCCAAAACAAGCATAAAAGTTGCAGCATTTTAGATTTCTGTAAAACTTTGAAACTTGTCCCAGGTTCTTTAATTTTTGTCTAAGATTCAAAAATCTTCCAAGTCAAACTAGACTCACTTTTGAAATTTGAAAGCAATAAATTACTCAATCTGAATAAGAGTAGCTTGAATAGCCGTGCCACTTGGTCCCTTATGCAACATCCCTTTCACCATACTGTATATCAGAGCATTGCAGGACTGGAAGGGACTCAAGTGGTCTTCTACTCCAGTGCCCTACAATCAAGGCAAAATTAAGCATTATCTAGACCTTTCCTGACAGGTGAACCTCCTTTTAAAAATCTCCAAGGATAGAGATTCCACAGTCTTTGTAGACAATTTGTTCCGGTGCTTTACAGTTAGGAAGTTTCTTCCTAATGTCTGGCCTAAACTACCCTTGCTGCCTCCTGTCCCATCCTCAGAGGTTAATGAGAAAACTTTTTCTCCCTTCTCCTTGTAATAATCTTTTTTTGGGCTTGAAAACTGTTATCCTGTAACCTCTCAGTCTTATTTTCTCCAAACTAAATAAACCTAATTTTTTCAGTCTTCCCTCATAGGTAGCATTGCATTAGCAGCATAGCAGTGCGTTTTTGTGCACCATGGAAGGTGCCATTGTTAGTGTGTAGTACCATAACTAAATGTAACATTTTAAAGAAGAAATAAAGGTGGAGTCCATGCCAAGAGGAGCTTACAATATGAGGTAACTCCAGAGTAATAGAAGCAACAACACAGAGAAGGAACAGAACTTGAATACCGGCTTTGCTCTCTTCTTGCCCCCTCATTGCTGAAGCAAAATTTTGTCCTAAATAATTGTATTAATCAGTTTTTTTGTGCTATAGCATTTTATTATTGCAGAGTGCTGCAACCCAGCCATACTGCATGGAATTGTGCTGTAAAGCTTGAAGTTGTATTTTTCTCCAAATTTGAACTCGCATGCTAATGCTGCACCTTCACAAGCTCTAGGGTTTGAATGATTTTTTTTTCATTTGGTGCCATCATTCTGGATTATACTATTATGACTATTTCTTTTAAAGCTTCTTATTTTAAAATAAGGATAAATGTGATGGGTAAAGCCAAAAGCAATTTGCTTCCAAAGCCAGATAAAACAGAGAAGTTCAAGTAACCTAAGGCAAGTTGATGCAAGTGCTGCTCATGTAGCAGAAATGAGAACTGAGTGTAGAATCACTTTGAAACTTGTAAAAGGAAAATAGCCATAAGTATTTGAGGAAAAATATCAATATTGGTATTCCCCAGAGAAGTGGAAAAGATTGGAAAGTTGGTTGGTTTGGGTTTTTTTGGAGGGCCCTCTCTTTTCTTGTTGTTAAAACATTCATGTTAGGGTAGTGCCATTGTGTTGGGTGCTGTATAAATACAGACAGGCACTCCTTGCCCTGGAAATATTACTGTGGAGTAAAACTAGGGATGGCCACATAGTTACATGTGGGAAGTGGTCTTGTTTATGGCCAGTTTGACAATACAGACATTAAATTAGCTAATCTAAAAGATGGATTAATTGCTTATATTCAAAAGAAACTTAACATTTGTCCTAATTAGGGCCGTGTAAAAATGACAAAAATAAATCATCAAAAAGTTATTAAAATGTATTGCCAGTAAAAGTTTCATCTGGGCTTTTTCATCAGCGTAATCACCTTGAGCCTGAACTTCTGTCTTGAAGTACATGGATGCTTTTACCATGGCTTTCAAAAGCATCAGCATTCAGACAAAATGTAGGACTGATGCTGTGATTAGGTTTCAGTCAACAGAAGTCAAACAGCTGGCAACTTAGGAATGTAAGAATTCTGAGTGTCCTTGCATTGTGAGATACAGATTTATATGACTAATTATTTGTGCTGTTAGCCAAAAGAGAAAGGCAGAAGTGAAGGAATACATCAGTCTGTTTCTGACATTTTACTGTATCACATGATTTGTGGGAAGGTTCTCCTGGGTGACCATTCAATTGCTCTTTTTGTGCATTTCATTATGTCTGCCTACTGGAGAACAGTATGAATCAGTTTGTGTATGTCACATTTATTTTAATATATATTTATAAGAAGTGTTTTTAAATCTCATACTGTAGATGCCTTTTCTGTCAGTTAAAGGTATAATCATATAAACTTAACACAGCCAGTAGCTTTTTTTCACTTGAAATCAGAAAATAACTAACCATTGATGAATCTAAGCCCAGCCAGTGCCACCTCACTCGCAAATGCCAGTCTTTACCATACCCTTTCTTTCTCCCTCCTACAATTCAGCATGGATCAGCCTAGTTTTTTAAGATCCCCTATAGATCAATAAATGAAGTTCCAAACAGGAAGTAAATTTCAGAATTGAGACAGCTGCTCATGAACAATATCCTGCCTAACAGTTCCTTCTCTTTTGTACCCTGAGGGCTTCCACCAACTCCAGTGCCATCAAAGTGCACAGGAGCAGGTCCCAAAGCTATTTAGACTTTCTTGTGATAGTAAAGTTGAGACTGATAATTTGGCTTTTAAAGCAGGTTCCTTGTGTGTGGAAAGCATGCTAACTATTTTACTGGCTCTATATATAGAGATGAATTTTCAATAATCCTTCTTTGATTGTCTGAGTGAAAATAGTCCTATCAGCAGTTTTGCCCTGAGAACTCCCTAAATTTGTCCACTCACAATAGATATGCCCACTGATTTTGAGGGCATAGTTTATTCAGTCCATGAAATACAGATGAAGGAATTTAAGCTGGTGACTATAGGCCAAAACTATCAAATGATATTAATATATCAAATCCCAAGCCCCTCGTTCACAAGGTCTTTGTACTACACTTGCTATTAAATTAGGTGATTAAAATCCCATTTGTTAGAGAAATGGTCTGTACTCCTCATTTCTCAAAGAGTAGATACATTATGTTATCATTTCTGTGACACTAACCTGTAATATGTGTACTGTATATATCCACAATATATACTGCTCCTCTGTAGTAATACTCACAATCTTAAGATATGCTGCTCATAGGAGAATTAATCTCTGGCAGGTCGGCTGGAGAAAAAAAAAAGCTAGACAGATGGTAAAGGGAAATAATGTATGAAGTTTTATTTTATAAACTGTGATTAATTTCAATTTTATTTTATAATCCTTTAGGACTAAAGCTTTTAAGCTGCCAAACCTTGTGTGAGTAAATATGATGACACTTAAATTACTAAACTAAAGTGTACTGTCAGTTGTTTTTATTTACAGTATCATATGCACACATTCAGAATTAATTTGAAAGACTATAACTTGTGCAGCGGTATCAAATAACATGTTTCCTTTATTGTTAAGGTAAAAAAATGAACTGTAACCAGTACACTTTCAGTATGGCCTTAAGGCTGATGTCACAGCAAAGGCCAACAGCGATTTGGATTGAGTTTGGTGCAAATCCTATTTCTCCATATTTTATTTGTTTGGATTTTGTAAAAAAAACATTTAACATTTACATTACCAGATAAGTCATCCTTGATATGAACTGTCCAAAGGAACTGTAGAGATTTGAAATGAATTATTTTTCCACTAGCTGCTGGTCACTCCCTGTCCTTCAACTCTCAAATAATCCTATCTCTCTACTCACTAACATTCCTACAATTCCCTTCAATTACCACAGTAAAGATTCTCAACTCATTCCTTCTGCTGATTGCAGCCTGCCTCCCCCCTCTGTCTTTTTCTGAACTGATTTGTCTGGGAACCAATGGGCTTCACAAAGGCTCAAGAATTATATGCCAGTACTACTGAGACAACATTGTTCAGATGACGGTGGCTTAGGCAGCAATAGCACGAGGAAGGGGAGGATGAGAGTATGGTAAGACTGCAGTATGTTTGTAGATTTTGGTTCACATTTTATTTACATTAGTAATTTTTAACTACTCCTCGATACCTGGGAAACTTTCTCCCTCTGTATCCATGACTTCTGGTGACAACTTTGTTCTATCAACCAAAGACACTCAACAGAGCAGCACCATAAACACTGGGGACATGCAGTTATGGAAGATGGACCTAGACTATGAAACTTGCTGTTTGAAATGAGACGAGTACAGAATGTCTCTCTTCCACTTAACTTTCCCTTCAACTAATTCAAAGCACACAAATATACCCACACCAAAATTATTGCTAGCCTTGGATTTCTCCTACAGGCTAACAGAAAGGAAAAAGAGTGAGATTGTTTCTGTCCTTTTTCCTTTAAAAATGGGGGGGATGTCACTCATTTGATTAGTACCTAGATTTACATATCACACAATGTACTCCTCCTTTGCTTTGTTAAGGGCTTGTCCTAATTATTTGTAATAATTGTTTTTTCTTTTTTTTTTAAAGGAAAATGGACACAGAAATTAAGACTGGTAGAATTGTGACAATTGGAAACAGGGAAACTGAACAGCTAAATTAAATTAAATATACCCTCTAGATGATTACACTGTAACATAGTATGTGTGCAAAATAATGGACTTTGGTACATTGTGGTAAAAGTATTTATTTTTGAAATAATTAAGGACATTGAGATAAAAGTGAAATGCACCTTTTGAGAGGACATCTGGCAGAAAGCCTAGTCAGTGGCTCCTATAAAGCACTGTATTATTTCTGGGTATTGGTGTGTGAATAGTTTTGTCTTTTTAGATTCCTTTCTTAGCTTTATTTCATTGTATTAAATTTCATGTTTAACTTGTACTAGCTTCATGGCTTATCTTTGGAACTTCCCCTACTGTAGAGAAATTTCCCATCTTATATGCCATGTCTTACCTCTTATAAGAAGAGGAAACGCAAGCTGGGTGAAGAAATCCAAGGGTTTCATCAACTGGGTTTCTTGGTCCTCTTTTAAGCCTTCTACTTCCTTTGTATAGAACACTCGTGTTCTGTTAACATCTCACCATGTTTATCTTCCTGCCACCAAGCTTGATTTAACTGTTCTCTGGAATTCCATTCTTTTTATTCCTGATGTGGTATCAAGCATCACCAGTCTGCAGCTTAGTCCCAGTCTTCCCCTCAGAAGCTGGAAATAATTACAATTTGTATCACTCCCTAGACTAGCGTATAGGCTAGTGGAGCCAAAGAGCTGGCAGAGTTGAATCGTCTTGTTCCAGCTATGAATTTGGCACTAAATCTAGGACTTGAAATATGATCTCCTGCTTTACATACAGAGCTATCACTTGGCTTGTTACTGCAAACCTGCAATTCAAAGATTTTTACTTGTGTATGTGATAATGTATTGAATTTGTTCTATTCCAGTGTTCCGTTCAGGTAATAAATTATGAAAGTGGGAGCAATATTTCATAGTGTGAATAGTAGCAATACCCCCCTTTCCCTCCAAAAGAGGTAATCACAGCTGATAAGTGAAATGACAAAGAAAGGTTTGTTTCAGATGAAGTCATATGTGTTTCTTTGTGAATCTCCCCTTTTAATACGCACTGATTAATGAATACTTGGAATTTTCAGAAACCACTGAACAATGGCACACAGGTGAGCTGGAAGCAGTTCCTGAATGCCTCTTCTCAGCAAAGCCACCTTTCAAAATAAGTTTTTTTTTAAAAGACCTATGAACATTTTTATATTAAATGAGCCTTTTTAGAATTTGCGTTGTATCATAAGAAAGTCATCTTATAGTCTCTTCCCAGGATCATTAGGCTGGCCATGTGTTTCATGGTATTTGCGGACAGAAATCAAATACACATGGGGGGAGGGGAATGTTTGAGTGACATTACCCAAAATGACCCTGGCTCAGCTCGTTAAAAATTCCTGCCTACTGTGAGGCTGGGTCTGAGTTAGCTGCTTGCTCTGGCCTCATTGCAAAAGTAGCTAGTATTGTCATGACCGTGGCAGCAGCTACAAGGATAATTCCATGTGATGTGCAGAGATGTCCCTCCAAACACAACCTCAAGGTGTCCATGGGGGATTCAGCATTTGAACCCTACTGCCTGTTACTTTAGCAACAACATACTGGCAGTATGGCTGGAATCTGCAGCAGAAAAATTCTGAGAGAGCTCTTTGTTAAAATTTTGGCTTCACTTTACCTTATTGAAAATAGTATTTGCCCATGAATCTTGCTTTACAGGAATTCTTGGTTACAGAAAATAAAACAGTACAAATTATAAGATTTTTTTCACACAGTGAATGCCTTCCCATTAAACTTAGCACTGTCTTGAATAATCATTCAGCCAATAATGGCTTCTGTTTGTACCTTTCATCACCTTACTTTTTAAATGAAAGGGCATTAACTTGTCACTGGCCTGTCTGCCTGTAAAGAGAATGTTCTTCTCTCACTTTTAAAATGACAATCTCACAGATGTGATTAGTATGAGCATATGGATGCACACACATCCAAATACAGCACATAAATAGGCTATGTACTTTAAACAATCCCAGTAAAAGTCAATAGGGTTTTACTTACAATAGTTTAAAATATTCTTATTCTAGTTTAAATAAATTGCGATTTACTTATAATCTTTTGATTTTTCTTGAAAGTCAATCTTTCTTGCTTTTTAAACTCTCTGGTTGCATTTCTTTTCCCAATTCTTCAGGCCTTATTCAAGATGAATACCACTTACTCTTGTAACAGCCCCATAGGAGTGAGGCTAACTGAAGTAGTCCACCAGCTGGGTAAGAAAGAATCAGCCCCTAAAGGGGCTGTATGGTATAATTATTAATTAATCTTGCCATATTTAGAGCATAGGATGGGCCTCACCCATTATTGTAGGCTTTCCCAAGAATCCTGATTTGAATCATTCTGGCAATGCTGCCCCAGAAGCCAACCACAGACCGTAATGACCATTGCATTGAAAAGAGGCGAGTTCTTTTTTGAAAGGATCCACTTCCAAATGCATGGAAGGCAGACAGCTATTATTGTGTTGGGGACATTAGAAATGGATAGACCTTAGTTTCTCCTGGGCCATTGACATGTTGGGGTAATACATAATTCATTAATAAAATACTTTACATTCCTATTCAGCTTTGCATCCAGAAGGTTCCCAAAGTATTTCAAACATCTGACAAATTCAAATATGAATATGAATCAGTTAACACACTACGGACATGCAGCCACCTCGGGGATGCCGTGCAGACTGTCTTGTAGCACAAAACAACAGTTTACATTTATTTAAGAAAGTAAAGAAGCAGTGACAGACAAGACAGTGTTATCTTGTTTTTATCATTGGGACATTTTGACTTGTGCATTTTTAACTTTATGTGCAACAACTCAATAGTATTTTTAAAATAACTATCTGGAATTAGGTGAGATACTGCCGGTTCTCTGTGTATCAGGGTTGAAATGAGGAAAATAACCCTCCTGAAGCCCTATATCATTTAAATTACACTTACTCTGTTTTTATTGAGATTGTTTAAAAACCTCTAGAAATGGAGATTCCACCACCTCCCTGCATAGCCATTCCAGTGCTTCCCCACTCTGCTTGTGAAATAGTTTTTTCTAATATCCAGCCTGGAACTCCCCCACTGCAACTTGAGACCATTGCTCCTCATTTTGTCATCTGTCAATTAATAAGCAATAAATTAAAGTATGTACAGCTCCACAATTAACATTTCCTTCCTAAATTTGCACCTCAATCCATTGATAAGTCCTGCTCATCACATTTCCCTGAATTACATAAACTGAATAAAAATAAATCATTTGACTGCTAGGAATTGTAAATGACCATTCAAACTGTGAGCAGCTGTCTCTGCTTTGAACTCTTCTGAATGCCTGATGTCAGTAGCTGAGGGGTTTGCATTCAGTGCTGCCTCCTTACCCTATTGTTAATATTTAAAATACTCTCCTAAGATAGAGCCATAATATCTCTACTTCAGTTTCATGGACATCCATGACCTTTTAACGAATATTAATTTATATCCTATTAATCTTGTTCCTTTTGCTTTTTTTTTAATCATAACCTCTCCTTCCCTTCTTCTTCTCTTTTCCATTGTCTGACTTTCCAGTTTCCTCCATATATACAGTCATGTGCAGCCCTGTATGTAAGAGCTGACTGAGAGACCATCTGATAGCTGCTTCTGCATTCTGAGTAAAATATTTTACTCAATTACTGGGACTTGCTGTTTCCTTCTTGCAATAATCAAAACTTCACTACTTTATTACATAGGAAAGATGAGGTCACATATGTTAATAATAGCTATTAGGAGCAGGCAGAGCTGCAACAAGTATTTCACAATCACAGTGAGGAAGAGGGGATGAAAGAAGAGGAAGTATGGAATTAGGAAAAGGCAGAAAATAGGGAACAGGCAAGGGTACATGATGCATATGTATGTGAAAGGGAAAGGAGAGAAAAAAGAGTTTTGTGAGTTTGGAGTAAGAGAGGAAGGTAGCAGAACAATCAGGATGAAATTAGTAATCTATGCACAATAAACTAATAGAATCATAGGGTTAGAAGAGACCTCAGGAGGTCATTGAGTCCAACTCCTTCCTAAAAGCAGGACCAATCCCAAATCGGGATTTTAAAACCTCTAGAAATGGAGATTCTGCCACCTCCCTAGGGAACCCATTCCAGTGCTTCACCACCCTCTTAGTGAAATAGTTTTCCCTACTATCCAACCTAGACCTCCCCCATTGTAACTTGAGACCATTGCTCCTTGTTCTGCCGTCTGTCAATTAATAAGCAATATCAAATAGTTTTTTCAGGTAGTGAATAGGAAATTTCACATACTTATCTAAATCGTATCTGAAACTGGAGCAAGAAACTCAATATGGATATTTCTTGTTTAAAATCATTCTAGAGATGAGTTGTTCAGAATGTGTATCAGGCTTTCTCCTTCCAGGCCTGGACAGAGAAACAGGGAAGCCAAAGGAGAGAATAAATGACAAAAATTAAACAATAATAAGAAAATGCTAACTATACTTTCCCCCCAAATCTCACAAAAGTTTATTTGTATTTAGCTTGAATCTGAGCCTTGGTCTTTGGTTCTTATTCAGTTGAGTACTTCCACAATAGGTATTATTAAACAAAAAATACCTGGATTTATCTGAGCTTGTACAGATACATTTAGCAATATAATTTTAACATGTATGCTATTTGTAGTCAGTCACTGCTTGTTATGTATTTCTGTGAACTTTAACACTTTACCTTTCAGAAAGATTAACAAATTACATGAATTACAGCACTGTCTCCAAAGTAATTAATTCAAAATCTTTAAATAAATGTTGGCACAGTATGGAGACTCTTTAATACTGGTGTTAACGTAAGAGATGTGTCACATCCCCTTTTCTGGAATTAGTGATCACCAAATCCTCGAAGTCTGTATCAACACAGTGGATTAGGACATATTGTTTTAACCACCCGTAGTTCATGTATAGAGCATGAGGTCTGTTATCATCAGTCTCTAAGTATGTCAGGATGCATCTTCACTGCCTCAAAGAGGCCACAGGTATCTGGAGAGACTAGTTCAGGAGTGAATGGTTCAGGTTGTCCAACACACCATCCCATGAGTAAAGGTACTGTTAGGAGACATGAAGCTGAGGAACTGTAGGAATCCAAGATTGCCGCTAGAACATCTGTAGAGCCCTGCAAATATGTGGGTATCCACTTTATATCCATGGCTCATTTTTGCAAATACAGATGCAGATGTGGATACACATTTTGCATGTAGAACCCTGCAAGTTTGTGGATATCTGGTTTATATCCATGGGTATCCACATCCACAGATGTTAGTGCGGATATCCATGGCTTGTGGATGTGGATACAAAATTGAACTAGCTATCAACACTGACTGGATCAAGATGCATTGACTGGGCATTCCAAGAAAACTTACCATATTTGAATACACACAGAGACTGGACCAGTTTTCTCTGTAAGCTGAGTGCTTGGGCAACCATTTAGGAGAGTTTCAGATGCAGTCCAGCTGATTAGCAGAGTGTCCATATCTAGCAGCACGTGTTTTTACTGGTGGTGCACATCCACACATGCCTCAGTGCACATAGCAAAATTTATTCTGCACACAAATGGAAAAAATTACAGAGAACATTGAACTGGACTAATATAAACGATCACATCCCTATTTAAGATTTCTTAGTCCTGCTCCAAAGCAAAGATGTGCATCACTCTTTTGTTGTTGAAAGAATTTCACCTGAAATTCATAAACCAGTAAGCCCAATAAATATAGTCCAGCTTGCTTAGTCACTCTGTTTTGACATACTTTGACAAAAATTGTCAAACCCAAAAACCCTTCTGATTTTTGTATTTTAAAATTCCAGCCTGTATTCTTGTTCCCCAAGAAGACTGCTATTGCTTTGAAACGTACACATGTGTGAGTTAGAATCTTTTCTGCCATGTTGCTCAGGCTTGGCCACTGATTCCAGGTCCCACTTGGCTTCTGGACCCTGTACTAGGCCCTGCACGTTGGGTCCCACCCAGCTGCCTGACCCGTGGTCCTGACTAACAACTCCACATGTATACTCCTGGCTACTGGCCCCTGTTCTATAGGGTGATGAGGGGCATGGACAGAGGTAAGGGAGGTGCAACTCAGCGCCTCCACTCCAAAAGTTGTCCTAGCACCACTGACCTAATGGACCCAATCCAGCAGTTGCCTATGAGCATGGCTACCAGATTGGGCCCCTGCACTTGACTCAGGGAGCCAAAAACATGTCTTCCCCAGTTTGTGAATCACTCTGAAGCTTTGGCTCCCAGGTGCCTGTAAGGAAGCAACAGTGTGCATCCCAGCAGCAAAAACTTAGGGAGCTAGGAATTTAGGTCATGTCCACAGTCAGAGATTAGACAGAATTTACAAAGTTCAACATCTGGGCACCCGATTTTAAGTTCTATGTCCTCACTATGGAGAAGAATCGACTATAGTTCGAGGCAGTCTCCATTAATGTGGATGTACTACCTCAGACTCAGAGCCCCAAGAAGCACTCTGGGGAGGTGCAGGAAGCCCATACGTTTGAATTAGCGGCACCGGAGTGTCCACACTAACATTTTTTCAGACTTACAAGTTCAGGAATAGCGTTATTCCTCATGAAAAGCAGGACTACAGAGTTCAAATTCCAGGGCCCCTTATTCCAGAATAACAGGCTTGGTGGGGGTGGACCCATCGCTTACAAATTCGACCTCGGAGGTCATTTTGGATTAAGGTCCTAATATAGACCAGACCTTAGGGAGCTCTGCAAAAATGTAGGCGCTGAGCAAGTTTAGGTGGCAGATAAGTGGGAGTTTTGTCAATCTCAGTAGAGCCTGAAACAGGGCTTTAGCACCTAAAGTAGCCATGGATCACATTCTAGGTTTTTTTGTGGCAAAGATGTATAAATTAAGGGCTTTAAGCAAAAGCACTGGTATCCTCCAAGGCAGAATTGGGATACAGGAAGAATTTATTTATAAAAACCCCTTTGATAAAAAAATAGAAAAATAATGTACAGTATAACATGCAGAATTTGGGACATAGTCTGAATTTCTGAGTCTTATGGTACTCTTACAATATTGGAATTACTGGAAGACTGGCTCAAGTTAGGACTGCATACTGAATCTGCTTATTCAGTTTCTATATAAACCTAGTTTTTTTATTGCAATTTTTCCTAAAGTATATAAAGGAATAATGTGACAATTTTTTTATTAATAACAAGCCACCAGAAAGGGTGTCTGATGGTTCAGAAATCCTGAGTGCAAACAGAATTAAATAACACTCATCTACAGTATTGCTAGATTTACTGCTGCTACATATTGAGTTGAATAACAGTCCAGTACTATCGCTTACAATTTGACTCAGAAACATTTACATATTTAAAATCCATTTCATTCTGCATGTGGATCTCCACTGCTAGGGAAAAATTGACATATCTACCGAATGTTTTGTGTAAAGTACTGCTGGACTACATAAGTGGAAGTTGCGTAAGTGAAATGCCATGAGGCACACGGTTTTGTTAAGCAACTAGCTTCAAAGTTAACTTTACATTGTTAATCACATAAATCTCTTAAATAATTAGCATTGCTATTCACTGGGGCCAAGCATTTAATGGCTTTAACAGTAATTAATTAGATACTTCCCCAAAGTTAGTGGAGGTTTTAAATATTGTAATATTTATTGAAAGTGTCTCATAACATCTTTGTATTACTTCCAAAAATAGATTTTATTTGCTTTGAAAGCATCTTTCAGAATAGTCTGTGGGCGCATGCATGACTCATCTGATTAGATTATACTGACACAGTTTGGATTAATTTAAACTCTTTGTTATTATGAAAAGCTGAAGAATGCTTATTTATAGAAGAGAAGTTATGTCTTACTACTAATATATGAATCTACTATATGTTTTAGAGAGTTTGTGCATGTGTGTGTCCATCTGTCCATCTGTGAGTCCATTTGTTCAAGAATTCTTCCTAAAAGGAAAGAGCTATCACCGCCAAATGTGGTACGCAGCTTCCTCTTATCATAACTTAAAGCAAGATCAGGGTTTGGTTGGGCCAGAACAATGGAATGTGCATGGAATATGATTACTTCACATCAAAAGGAAAGGGAGGCGTGTGATAGCAGGGACCATTGTATTCATGAATGACCATAGGGAGGGAGGGGCAGCAAACACTCCAGCCCCAGGAAGCAGCCTCTCGCCCCTGCCACTTGGGGCCACCCATGGGCCACGATGCCAGGAAGCCTCTGCCACCCCAGGCTGTCCTGGGGAGCAGCCACCGACTGGACCGGCAGCCCCTACTGCTCCAGGCTGGTCCCAGGAAGAAGCCATCACGCAGCCTGTGTGGTCCCCTCCACCCCATGTTGGCCCCAGGTAGAACCCAGGGGCAACTGTGTCTCCCCCATCACCTGTATGGGCTAGCCCCAACTCCGGGAAATGCTGGGTAAGTCTTCTAGTGTTACATATTCTCAGTAATGACACTAAATATACTATATATAATATATATACTAAGGTCTCCCAAGATTTTCAACAGAAGGGCTCTAGTGTTGTATACTCCAATTAACTTACTTAAGGCCTTATTTATACTGACTGGAAACATAAAGGTTTTTGACAGAGCACTTTGGAGTCGATACCATTGCATGTTAAATGTGAAGTGAGTGCATGTGTCTCATATGTATTGCTACAGTGAGGTTTGTCATTCTTAGAATCTTTAATTTCATGCAAGTTGCAGCTCATATAATCCTTGTTTTCTGGGTGCCTTTGAGTTTTGCTCACACATTCTTTGATTACACAATATAGCTCTCTTCTCTCATCTGAAGCCGTAGAGTCAACATCCATAGCTGGGGCATTTGAGGTCGCTTAAAAGTATATGTAGCTCTCTGGCGTGCTTTGTTTGTGTTCATGTAGCTGTTGTCCACCTGCATTTCTCCTGAGAGTGAGTATGTGTATGTGTGTGTGTGGCTACACACTCTTGTGTGTATGTGTATTCTTGAGAGAGTAGTAAAAGGACAAACTGATTGTTAATTAACATTCTGAGAGGTCTCATATTATTATGCTAATTTCATCACACACATTCTACTTCAACATAATTGATGTGTATAATAAAAAAAATCAGAAAGTTTTATACAGAAATATTTCAATGTATTATTTAAAGAGTAAATATATTTCAAATCTTTTAAATAGAGATTTTGGAAATCTTACAATTAAGGATCACAAAAAAACAGGCTGCTGTTGAATACCACTGAAATCTCCAAAGACCTGAGTAATCTTTTATTACATCACAAAGTGTAGAGGATAACTACTCTCCTTAGGGTTGTGCCAATGCTCTAGAGACCTCCTCTTGACATCAGGTCAGAATAAGAAATTGAATGCTTGAATGTTAAAAACCATCCCATGCTCATGTTCTTTTTATTGCTCCCTTGAGATGGGCAAAGAGCTAGCAAGTTGAATGCCAAGTGCCTGCACTAACGTTTATACCCATTATTTTTCTCTCAGTCTGTATAGTATAATTACCCACCCAGTGTCAGTATATGTTGGCCCATTCTATCACCTAATGAGATGGTTTGTTAAGTAACATTTGGCAAGGACATTCCAATCTGCTTTGCCATTTGGCTCTTTATTAATTTGATTGCCTCCAGTGCAACTACTTCACCTGTAATAATTCAGTATTACTGCATCTTGAGTCTGTCCAAAGAAGGTCAGTTTGTACTTTTTGCTTGCGAATGTGACAGTTGTCATAAGGGCTCATTTTATACTTAATTGTGTGAAATCTATGGAATGCCAATTGAAGCTTTCAGAAATTCAAAGGGTGTTCAAGATATCTGATTTTTCTCTGGAATAATGTTTGATTTCTACAGCTTCTTAATGACAGAGATAATGTAATGATAATCTGTAGTATGATCTGTTGTGACTGGGATTAAACAAGAGAGTGCAATTCTCCTGGTATTTTAACTCAGGGAGACATTCTTGACTCAAGAATAAAAGGTTGGTTGTATTCTCTTTCCAGCATTTAGGACTACATGATAATTTAAATACATTCACTTCCTATTGACTTTTTTTTCCTTTTCACATTCTTTAAGAGTATTAGACTCACAGCTGTTTAGAAAGGTACAGGTGGAAGAAAATGAGAGGGCTTCTAATAAGTATTATAATTGTAGGGCAATAGTAGGTACAATGACCCCAAATTTGGCAAACTAATGCTCACTATTCACAGCAGAGGAAACTACACCTATACTTTAGTGAAGCCTGCAGCAAGCAATAGTTGATTGTTTGAATAGTAAGTAGGGTGGGTTTTGTCATTCTTCACTGGCACCCTGTGCCTGAAAACTTGTGTGGTGCCTGGTGAGCACAGAGGCAGCAAAGCAAAAATGTAAGAGGTGGAGTTACCTGGCTGGTCAATGCATGTTATTTTAAAGTTAACAGCTACTGTGGTCCATATTATAACTAATCCATAATTGCCAGGGTTTCACGGATGGCTTGAGTCCAGGTGTTGAGACACCTTAGGTATATGGTCTAATTTAGTCTGACAGCCAGTGTGGTACTTGGACTGACAATTGCCATGTTTTCAGGGGCCTCACATGACATGGGAAACACTTATGTTTGCTGCTGCCACTGCTCCATACTTGGATTTTACACCATAATGGTATTGAAACAAATAAAATGAACTGATTATTTAGCCCCCATTATATCACTGCCTTTAGAGTCAAAGTGTTATAAACAGCTTTCATAATGCAGGTAAATGATCTAGTGATCACATAGAGAATTACACTTCATATCCTCATAATGAGTAATACAGTGCAATGAAACCTAAAAATATCTTATAGGAAAGGCATCTCCTGATAGACAAAAATGGATACTTTTAAAAGAAAATTGTGAAACTTAATAGAACTTCTGTTGCGGATGTTTGTTCATAGCAGCCCAAGAGTTAGGGAGGAGTCTGTATTTATTTTCTAGGCAGAAATGATGACTAGTCATCCATGGTTGAAGTTTTTACACTAGGGGTGCCAGGTTTAATGTAACTGAACCTACAGCTTAAGAAGGGAAAAAAAGGAAACACAGCAACAACAAAAGCAGCTACTTCCACAAGAGCGAAAGCCATTTGAAAGTCAGCAAACTGCAACTGCTGTTTGCCATGGACTACTGTGCAACAATCCTGTAGCAAACAGATTAAAACAGCAGGACAGCAATTGTACTGATAGCAGCAATATCTGTGTCTGTGTTACTTTTCCCCAGGCATGGAGAAGAAGTCTTTGTGCTGTTTCATCTGAACTATATAGCCATATTCCTAGTTTTGAACCATATGTGATTTATCAACAATATAAATATTCAGAAAACCTTCCTTCAAAATGGATAGTGGGCAAAATGGATGCATTAAATCAGTTAGCATGTATAAATACTCGATTGGAAATTATTTTTTATCATCTTTGCAATATTGTTTCTTAATCTGAACCATGAACAGATAACCCCTAGCCTGATATATATTCAAAGTTCTTCAGGAATATTTAAATAAAATAAAACATGAAGAAAAGGAAGATAAACTTATTTCACCAGTTTGTTTTACTGTAAGCAGGGATTTGGTGTACAGTCCCCAGAGACTCATGAAGGGAACAGTAATCCTTCCCAATTTGCTTCTAAAAATAACTGGAGCTTATTGGAGGGAGACACTGATTAAAAAAGTGATCTCAGGAAAGCAGGATGCAGTTTCTAAAGCAATCCATTTTCTGCACCCCAGTTTCAGTACTCCAAACCTGGCTTCAATGTGTAAGGCAGGTGGGAACTTCCCTCACTCCTCAGTGATCAAACTGAGAGTCTGTAGTTTCTGCCAGTCTCTTTCTCGTGGGACCGTATTCCATAAGCAATAGTCTTTGTAATCCAACAGTGAAGCAAAACCTGTTGGGAAACATGAATGTCTATATACATTGCACACTTCACAGAGAACAGGGGAAATGAGCTTGCTTACTGGAAAACAGTAGTTCTGCTGCTGTATCTCTTGTGGAAGCTATAGTCTAGGTAACCTTGTAAGCAATTGTTTGCTTGGTAATTATTAAAGCCATTGAGGAAGCTCTCAACCCACTTTTTTAAAAGTCTAAGAAATAAATGCAAGATAGGGTGAAGTTTGTCTTTATTTGTTGAGTGCTTCCCACACTCAAGCACCCTTCCCCTCTGTTTGAAAGCCCCATACTGTGACTTTTGTTTTTGGTAGTTTCACCACTGGTGCAAAGAAAATGTATCTTGCATAGTTGGGCAATAAACCCCTGATAATCTGTGATGGAGTTTATCACATAATATACCAAAAACAGTATCCATGAGTAAATGCATGCTGGTTAAAAATACCATAGAAATTAAGAGTGAAGGCACATTTGATACTCAATGTCATTTTTCACTTTGAAAGTGCAGTGTACTGGTTCTCCACAGGAAGCTTTCTTTTCTTTAAAAGCCAGAATAGAAATCATTCTGTGTCCTTCTAACCTCCCGCTGGATTCATTCAAAGACATAGGAAGGTAAGGTATTTTCCTTATTCTTCAGTTCATTCTGGAGGTTGTTGGTTTTTCCAGAAGGCATTTTAGCATTTGTCTACCTAGAGGCACTGTTATATTATTGCAATGCATACTCCTGCTAGGTGTGGTTCACTGTCCCATGTAGTGGCACTTAGACCACTTAGGCTACGTCTAGACTGTGGCGCCATTTTGGGATACCGGAAGTATCTTTGGAACACTCCCATTTTTTAAAATAGATTTTGAAATAACAGGTGCGCTATTTTGGCGTCTTTGTAACCCTTCTTCAATAAGGGACATTTTAGAATAGCACTTTATTTTGAAATTTGGCGCTGTGTAGACAACGCCAAATTTCAAAATAAGCTATTTCTAAATTATCTCGAAATAAGCTACGTAAACAGAAGTTGTTCAAAACACAAACACAAGTTGTGCAAAATGTCCTCTAATCTTTTCCACACCCAAACAGAATGAATCTTCTCATGTGCACCAGTGTGATGGTGATTTGTGACATACTGCCTTCATATTGGTGCACATAACAAAATTCATGTGGCAGAAGTGGGGCCAAGACGTTCTGATTATAGGAAGTGGTTCAGGGCTGGTTGGGGTGCAAAAGAGAGGCTCTTTGGGTGGTTGATGTGCAGAAGAGGGCACAGACTCTGGGATGGATGTGTGGGCTTTGGGGTGGGGCCAGGGATGAAGACTTTGGGGTATAGGAAGGTGCTCAGAGATGGGGAGGCTCAAAGTGGGGCTGGAGATTGGGGATTGGGATTACCTGTGGGGCTCCCTGCTGGGAGGAGGTGTCCCTTTCCCCCAACCATGGAAGCTCAGTACAGGAACCAGCAGGGAGGTGCTGTCCTCTGCCAGTTGCAGCAGCTTGGTGCTGTGTCCACTGGGGAAAGGTGCCTCTTCACTGGCCACAGCAGCTTTAGAGCTTGAGGAGAGATATCTCACCCCACGGCAGCCCTGAGCTCCAGCATGAAGTTTCCCTTAATGGGAAACTTTGTCTGCATGGCCATGCAGTTTAGGGGGAATAGTCTTCTGAAGCACTACTTTGATTGGTTATATTGTCACAAACTGAGAGTAAAGTCAACAATGGAATAAATATCAACTCCAAAAATCTCTTTCCACATAGTTAACATGTAAAGAATCAAATGACAGTGTGTGCTAACACAGGGGAGATTGGTTTGAGTGAGCACAAGTGTTTGTCCTTTTGGGGTAGGCAAGAGGGTCATGCTTAGTATTCTGATTAATGAGAAAAGCTGATGGTGATTGCTCTAGATCAGGGATCTCCAACCTTTTTAACCACAAAATCACTTTTTCAATTTAAGTGCAATGTAAGATCTACCTCGAACCCAAATACCCATGCCCGGCTTCCTTCCCCCTCTTCTCCGAGGTCTCACCCTGCTCACTCCAACCCTCTTCCTCCCCAAATCTCATTCACTTTCACCAGGCTGGGGTAGGGGTGCAGGCTCTGGTCTTGGGCCAAGGGGTTTGGAGTGTGGGAGGGGACACCCTGAAGGTAGGGAGGTGGGGTGGGTTCTGGAGTGGAGTAGGGAGATAGGGCATTTGTTTGGGGAGTGCAAGGTTGGGGGATTGAGTCCCTCCCCTCACTCCACCCACCTTGGGAGCAGCTGGAGAACCAACACAGGCTGCCCCATTGATGGAGCTGGCGCCTGCATTAGGAAAGCAAGATAAGGGACCTGCTGAAGGCAGAGAGTTGGGCTGGATTCTGGAGTGGCTTAGGGGCTAGGCCATTTATCAGGGGAGCACAGGGTGGTGGGTTTGAGTCCTGTTCCCCCTCTAGCCAGCGTAGGATAAGGGTCCCTCAGGAAGTGGGGGTGAGCCCTGCAGTGGCCTAGGGGGATAGGGCATCAGCATGTGGAGCACAGGGTGGTGGACTACAGTCCCCAGCACTCACTCAAGTAGCAGCCTGGCAGCCAACACATGCTGCCCCAGGGATCAAGTTGCCTCCCATGTGAGGAAGGCAGAAGGCAGAATAAGAGATGTCCTGAATGCAGTGTGGGGTGGCTTCTTGAGTGGACTAGGGGAAAGGGCATTTACTTGTGGAGCACAGGGGGGTGGGCTTAAACCCAACCCACTCTGGGACCAGTCAGTTAGTCAATACAGGCTGTCCCACAGATGGAGCTGGCCCTTGCATTAGGGGTGTGTCTAGACTACAAGTTTTCTTCAAAAAAACTTCCCCTGCATCTCAACTGCTACTGTGTTCTTTTGATCACGGAAAAAACTCATTTTACGAGGAATAATGCCTTTTTTCAAAAGTGCTCTTTCGAAAAAAGGCATTATTGAATGCAACCTGTGCTTTTTCAAAAGAGAGCATCCAGACTGCCTGGGAGCTCTCTTTCAAAAAAGCAGCTTGCTTTTTCAAAAGTACTGGCTGTAGTCTAGACGCTCTCTTTTGAAAGAGGCTTGTAGTCTAGACGTACCCTAGGAAAGCAGGATAAGGGCCCCGGTAAAGGTAGGGCAGTGGAGTGGCCTAGGAATAAGGTATTTCTTGGGGAGCACAGGGTCATGGACTTCAGACCCACCCACCCTGGGAGCGAGGAAGGGAAGGGACAGACAGCCAACCAACCCAGGCTGCCCTAGGGATGGAGCTGGCTCTTGCATTTGTGAAACAAGGTAAGGGACCAGCTAGAGGTGGGGTGGGATCTCCAGTGAACTCAGGGGGAGAGGTCATCGGCCCCTTGACAACAGGGCGGTGGCTTGATCCCACCCTCCTCTGCCCACCCAGGCAGTGGCTGCACAGCCAACACCAGCTACCTCAGGGATGGAGCTGGCTCTTGCATTAGGAAAGCAGGATAAGGACCCCCCTGAAGGTAGGGGGAGTTCTTGAGTGGCCTAAGGCATAGGGCCGCTGCTTGCAGAGGATAGGATTGTGGGTTCAAGTCTTACCCTGGGACCAGGCAGTTGCCCTAGGGATGGAGGAGCAGAGCTAAGGCAGGCCCCAGTTCTTCACAATGCTCAAAAGCAGCTGGTATGTACAGCAGTGACCCCCTGAGCTGCCCCTCATCTATAAGCACCAGCGTCCACTGGCCACAGTTCTCCATTATTGATCAATGGGAGCTGTAGGAGTGGTGCCTGCAAGCAAGGACAGCATGTGGAGACCCCCTGCTCTGACCATCTCAGAGGCTGCAGGGACATGCCAGCCACCTCCAGGAGCACAATTACCACAGGGATAATTACTTCAGATATGACAGGTTAGGCATTTTAGAACTTACTACTGAAATAATTAAATGTAAGCATAAGAGAGAAATGAAAATGATGAAAAGCACCGACCAGTAACTGACTTTGCAAGCAGTAAAAGTAGTAACAACCCCCCCATGTATGTGTTGGGTCAGATGAGAGGGAAGGACAGTGTGTATTTGTGAGAGTGGCAGGTTTGCATTGCCAATCTCCCTCCATCCCCTTCTCTCTGTGTGGAGACAGGGTACAGGAGTTGGGGGGAGGAGGGACACCCTGACATCAGCACCCCCCCATCTCCCTCCCACACCCTGCAAAGCAATCAGGAGGCTCCCAAGGGACAGCTCCAAGACAGAGGGCAGGAGCAGCAGGACATTCTGGGCAGGGGCAACTGAAGTGCCAGCACTTGACAGCTTCCTAGCCAAAGCAGTCAGGATCACCTGTCAGAGGCTCCAAGATCTACTGGTAGATCCCAGTCTATTGGTTGGTAACCACTGCTCTAGATCCTGGAGCTCATGGCATCCATTTTGCTGCATGTGTGTAGCTCCAGCCTCCTTCCCAAACACAACTATTTGTGAAGAATGCAAAACATGCCTCTTAGAGATACAGCAGATGCCAATAAGTGCTTATTTGGCAATGAGGATATGTGCTGCCTCTTACTTATAAAGGAGAGTTGATTTTATCTGGATATTCTGACCCTTAAGCTGATTAATATTGTACCTGTTTTCCCATAGTAGGGCTGCCTTTTTTCACCTACCCCTGAGAATAGAAGCCAACAGTCACCACCCTATGGGATTAATTTTGCTGGTTTCCACCAGCCTGCACAGGTCATCTCTCCCCTTCAGTGTGCAACCTACCTCCTGCTGGCTGATTCTTCACATGACAGAAAGTAGTGACTGAGGCAGGTTATGCTGGGGAGAGGAAGACAAGAAGTGCAAGTGTAACCGAACCTGGGGCCTCTAGAACTTAGTGCATGAGCCTCTACAGCTTGAACCAGCTGGTGCTAAGCTAAGGCTGAAGAGCACACGCATTCTTTCTCTCTGTAAGTGGTCTCAGTGCCATTTGGTGGGACAGTGCACCACATCCAGTGTAGTGTGTGGGTTACACCAGGAAGATTTAGCGTTTGCTCTACACAAGAGTCCCAAACTTTTGTAACTTTAAACTCTACCTTAACTTCAGCATAGGACCACTACATATCCACAACTACCCCATGTTTCTGTCAATTAACCAGTTTCCTAATGCCTATTATTTGTTATTTGCACATTGGTAGCAACTAGGGCCCCTGGTCAAGGATCAGAAAGCTACTTTTGTTTGGCTCCATACATGCATGCAATAAAAAGACAGTCAGTCCCTACTCCAAAGAATGCTCACTTTGGTTTTATGATAGGACACAACAGATAGAAGAAGCGGACAAGCACTGGCATATCTTAAGGATGAGGCAACAGTAAATAAAAATAATGTATTTACAGTATAAAAGCTAGCCTTGGTAGTCTGAATTTTCCATCTGCCTCTGTTGTTAAATGGCATTTTTTTTTTTAGGCAGCATGGTAAAAGTGAGTGTAGACTCTAGAGGAATTTGACAGTCAGGTTTATGCTAGTCTACGCTTAAAATTTATGCTGTCATAGTTATGCCACTCATGGTAGGCAAAATCCATAGCGTGGCATAGATGCATATAGGTTTACAGAAACATTCTTATGGCAGCCTACCTACCGTTGCTTATAGGGGGTGTTTCATAAGGGGAAAGAGTAAGACTTTGGCCCTGGAGACGTTGCTATGAAGTTGGGATCTGGACCTAAACTTCTTGCTATTTTTTGCCATTGTCTGATTTGGTCTCACAAGTTATCACTTTAAAACAAGGAAGAGAAAAACAAACAAACCCCCAATTACTGAACTTTGAGGAACATCAAGATTGACCCTGATGCTTTTTGGGGGGAATAGCATATTCATACGTTTCGCTGAACTATTTTCAGTGGCATGACTCATGTTGACATCTGTAGGCGAATAAAATTAATGTTGACTTTATTTTCTGCATGAGTGGCAGCAGTGAGTTAAAGCTGACAGTATAGCGAACATTAAATTTACTACGGATCTTGACATAAACATTGATTCCAATAATGGAGACAGCTAGGTATATGGAGAAAAAGGGAAACATTCTGTTTTAATGACTTTATTCTCTAGTAACACACATGATACATATTTATTAGCTATTGACAGGTGTCATCACTATTCAATAATGAAATTTATGTTGAGTGACCATTTATATTTTAAGTAGTTCAAACACAATTTAAGACAATGCAATTTAATTTTCATGTAATTGAAATATGTATGCGGATATTTTGAGGGACATTATAAAGCTGGCAAATGCTCACAACAGCCTACAGAAATGTCAAAATTTCACCAAAAGCTTTTGTCAAGTAAAATTAGTGCCACACACAATTGATTATGTCAACCTGTATTGATTAACATTTCTTTTTGTATTAAATAGTATTTACACAGCTAGATTGGTTAATGAAAATATAGGTGCACAAAATTGTATTAATTATTATTATCGTTGTTTTCTGGTCTTCTTGTTCAACAAGTTTCAAGCTGTATAATTCAGTAGAAATAGAACTCAGGAAAACTACTTTAAATTTAATTTAAATGATGCTGAATATAGCTGCTTTTTATGGGTCATTGATTACACTCATATAGTAAGATTCTGTTTTTCCCGCAGCTGTCTTTTAATATAATGTCAGCTGCTGAGCTGAAATAGTGTTGGAATCTTCTGAGCTTTGTTTAAAAGAAGGGTGGGGAAGGCAAAGAATTTAATTGAATTTCATTTTAGATATTGTAGCTTCAAGCTTTCATGGCCGCATTAAAATATTAGAACAGAATTCTGAAAACCAAAAGAATTTACAAGCAAATAAATTATCCCTTGTGGTAGGTATAGCAATTAAAATTTGTACAGCACCCTGCATAGACAGTTCTAAACTTTACAACATTTGACTTATAATAAACATTTCTGAATTAACAATCTGATTTAACTTACGATGTTGGTTTTGACTTTTACAATGCTTGGTCCCGCAATGGACTGTGGTTCTGAGTTACAACATTTTGATTTCCGACTCAGTTTTTAGGAACCAGTTCTGTTGTAAGCCCAAGGATTGCCTGTGGGTGTAATGTGCTACATAAAGAGATTTGTACTGTACCTTGCATAATGACTAGGGATTGTGAGCCGGTAAGACGGGCCATGTGTTTCCTGCCCAGAGAGCACATAGTTGGGATGGGCTGTGAGCTGCTTGTTCCTGGTAATCAAACACGAGGTGGAAGAGGATCATGTTAGTGATTAAATAATTGTTAGTGTTTCATTATGGAAACATTTGAAGAGAAAATATAAGGGTAGCCTTATAATTTCTCTCCTGTGTAATTTAGGCCTCCATTCAGGACAGCAGTTAAGCATGATTGTAAGTCCTATCAAAGTCAATGGGACTTAAGAACATGCCTAAAATTAAGCAGTATCTATGTGCTGTCCTAGACAGATGTGCACATGCTTAAGTGCTCCACTGTATCAGGACCAATTGTACTAGCTGTTGTGTATAAATGCCATCTCTTGGGTGGGGCTGAGGCCACAATCTGCTCTCAGTTCAGATGGTTCTCAAAATGGCTGCTATCTTTCTTGATGTTATCGAGGACATACTCTGACCTAGGCATAGGTGACTATCACTTCAATTCATCTGCTATTCCCTGCTTCCGAAGAACATAGAGAAGTTGTCCCTGAGGACAGACTGGCTTCAGTCCCATTGGGAACAATTGGGAAGTGCCCATTTTTTATAATAGTCATTTTGAAAGAGGGCAGTTTTGAATGAGTTTATCTGAATAAGCTTTTATGCACCAACTTGTGCTGAATAATGGCAAACAATTACCTCTGTTTCTAAGTATCTTTAAATGACCCCCATTGTACAAGATCTAGTCAAAAGGAAGGGCAGGAGGGAGGGGGAAACGGGTTTACACTTTGACAGCTTTGCACACCTTGGTGATGCAAGCATCATCATAATTGGTCTTTATTCTTCAGCCAATTTGCAGTTTCTTCTTAGTGCAACCTATCTCTGGGACACCCATGTCCTCATCTGTCCTCATGGGATGGTGGGCAGCTGTTCTCCCCAGTGTCTTCTTCAGGGAGCTGCCAGGTAAGAGCCATTGCTTCCCTGTTTTGAAAAACAAACAAACATGTGGCCCTGCCTGCTCCCTGGCATGGAACAGTAGAGCAGGGATAAGGCCAGGGCACACAGAAGAGATGGACTATTCCTTGGAGAGCAGTATTCTGTGGGAGCTGTACCTGCAAGTATTGGTCTGTTTTTAGCTGATGTGAGAGGACCCTAAAGGATTCAGTTCTTGTGGCCCTCTTCAAATGAAAGTAATAAATGTTGTCACCATACCTTACAGAATAGCCTGCACTGTTGTGATAATAGGTAGGCGTGAAGAGTATCAAAGATGTATTGTTTCAGGGATACTGTCAGTGATGTTGACTTGAGGTGATTTGCACTCTCGTACACTGACTGTGAAATCTATAGTGTAAGCCTTATTTTTCCCCTTAATTGAAACACCAAAGGTTCCATAGCTCTCCCCTTATTTAAATAATGACTTCAGGTTCTTTCAGGCAGAGTATTTCCGTTCTGAGTATTCATCTATGCATCTTTTAATTAGAGGACTGCAGAGCCTGGTTGTTTGTATAATATCAGATCTCCTATTAGAACCCAAAGGAATATACATTGTTAGAAAAGTGTTGATTAAACAAGTGGCCACTATTAGAAAGGGCAACTTCATTGTGTGAGGGTTTAGTTTAATCAGGAGAGCAGCTCTTGGCAAGCCTGAGGGCAACATTTACAAATGTTTCCACATGTCAATGCAGCTTTAGAGGCTGAACAGATTTGCACTATGAAGTTAGTGACCAAACAGAGACTGGGATTGCTTTTAAGTGTTTGTCTTGGATAATGATGCATTGTTAATTTAAAAAACATTTTCTGAGTGTTTAAATGCCAGCCAGATTGCAGAGTTTAACAAAATGTTCAGGTATCAAGGAGCTAACCCCAGGAGGGCTTTTGCTTCTTTAAAACATCCTGTAAAAATGTTAGGATAGTGTGGGAAGTGTAAAAAGAAAACTTAATGTTGTTGGATATGCCACAAACAAGTGGATTAATCTGCATTAAAATGGATTATAGCCATTTTATAATTGTAATATGTTGGGGCGGGGGAGCTACCTGTCCTTCACTGATTTTTATCATAAAAGAAAACATTAAAGAACCAGCAGGACAAGACATATATTTCAAGTAAAGCAGAAGAAGCTCTATTTTCTGTTTGATTTTGCACTTGGGGAATTTTTCTTCATCTCTCCCTTCAAAGGTAGCAAAGAATTCATTTACAATAGCCTGAGGTTATGATAGAAAAACAAAGACGTGCAACTTAGCATACTTCAGGAAAAACAAAATCATTCCATTAGGGTAACTCACTTGGTTGTTCTTGGACTCTTGTGAAGGTTGAGAAGGACACTTAACTTCTGATTTTTAAAGGAGCTAGTCTAGAAACTAGAAGGGGGAAAAAAGAAAGGGTAGAAGAATAAAGCAGGGGATTAGAAATGAGTACTTGAACTTAAAAAAAAAATCTCAACTTTCAGCTGATGAGTTACTGGGGTTTAAGGTATGACAGCAAAAACAGACTGGGAAGACTTGTCAGTTACAGGGATAATGAATCTAGTCTGGAAGATAAATTGTTCATGGAAGGTATGGTGGCTGAATTTTTTATAAAAGTGGCTGTATGATCATGAGAGCTTTGTTTCTAATGATAACACTGCTACTTCTTGGAAAGTGAGTTACCTCACCTTTAGTAAGTAATTTGTCTTCTAGACTTGACGCATTATCCTTTTAAGTGAATTTTTCCCTCCGTTCTTAGAGTTCACTTGCAGAATTCTGACAGTGAATAGAAGCTGAGAGACAAGCTTTTAGTATTTCTGATGTATGTTAGTTTGTTAGATTTTGATTCTTTAAGGCTTTAATATAATAAAAATATGGCAAACCACTTTTGCATCCCTCTCCCACCCAGGTGATTTTTCCTCTTTTCCCTACATGAGTTATGTAGAGTCAGAACATGTGATTTACTATGGATTAAGGATTTTTTTTTCTCTTTTCTTGTATCAGCAAGAGGAGCTGCTCATTTGGTTATTCAGAAAAGCAAATCTGCTTCATATCTGGATTAAAACCTCTTGGTTTTATTAACAACATTTTCCTATTAATTAGGACATCTCTCAACCCCACTACTGTAGATAAATGTGTTTAATCTGTATTTAACTGTATTCAGGACATGCACTTTGCCATAGTCTATTCCACTGGGAGCTGTTGTTGTCACCAATCATGGTATTTTATGGTTAAATAGTTTGTGAATGCCTTGGGGGAAAGTCCTTGAGTAGGTTGTATGAACTGATGCAGGGCTAGGTCCTAGATTTGTGTAGGGTGAGAGAGCCATTCTTGTCTGAAATCTTTTTCTGGAAATGTTTGCCTTCTATTTAAACTCTTAATTCCCTGTTTCCTCAGCAACCCTCGTATCCATCAAATCCTAGTTTCGCGTAGCCCTAGGTACCCACTCTTATGCAGACTCCATTTGAAAGTGTTTGCAGGTCCAAATAATAATTCATTTTGTTTGTCATGCCAGGCTTTCACATTTAGTCTGTTGCTGTCCTAGGTACTCGTTCCCACCATTATGCTTTCATTCTCTCTTTCATTCAAATAAAGACAATGGAATTAACAGACAGATCTGAATATGCAGAATACCGTGAATGCACATGCAATGTATATGCAAATACAATCTATTTTAGATGTGAATTCTAAATGTGGCTGAGGGCCACATTCTCATTCCCTCCTATGGAGGAGATGTTGTAAAGGAAAAGGCCTTGGGCATGAAACCTAGCAAGTCCCACACTGCTTCTCCCTTGGGAAGAAAGGTTAGGTATGGCTGGGGAAGGGCACAGAATCTAAACCCCACAAAGGATGTATGGACACGCCACACTTGTCCCCAGGCATTCATGCAAGTGAATGCTTCTGTTCACTCTCTAGGATCACTTTTCCTGGCATCATTGCTCACCAGAAAGAGTTTTATTTATATCACGACTCTGAAGCTGCATCTGCCTTCTGTGACTCAGCCTATGGAGCTCTGCCTGAAAGGCTGGGAGCTCTGCAGTATTTATTGTGGATTCAGAAGGGAAATACCTGCTGATTTCTGGCTTCACTCCACCCTGGCCAGCTCCCGCACAAGTAATTTGGGTTGGGCATTAGGAAAGAAATTAGCCGCATAACATTCACATATAAACAAATGCTGACAGTAAAGATTTTGTGGATTGGTGATCTCTTCGCAGTTTTCCATCCTCTCAATTTCTCCCCAAATCCCCAAGACAACTGTTCCTCCTATTAATATATTTCATCTCAGAAAAGCAACTAAGTACTTTCAGATGGTAAACTCCCCTCCAACCCGATTAAATATGTATACAAAAAAAAAAGAGTTAAGATGAGGAAAGGGAAGAATTGGGGAGACATACAGTCAGATGGATAGATACGAAATTTAATCCCACATATTGAGAAAGTACAGTTATGTTCCTGTGTAAGTTGGCAAGCAAACTATATCATGATTGTAGTGAAGCATGTACTTTTCAGGCCATGGTGGTCGCTTTTTAATTTCTGGTAGTAATACTTCTGATGGCAAGAAAGATTAAAGCACTCGTTTAGTGCTAAGTGTGCAATTTCTAGTTGTGGTTCAGTCTTCAGCTCCTTCTGGTCGAGTTTTAAGTCCCTACCTGCCCTTTCTTCCTGGAGACTCTTTGCCTTATCAAATCTTCTCTCCTCAGCTCTCCAATCAGGTCATTCTGAGTTCAGCCCCTTTTTTGGGGGTAACAAAGTTGAACTAATGGTTGGCCCTCAGAAAGGTTTAAGTCATATTGTAGAGCCCTGTAACCAACCCCGTACTTGGGACTTCTACACAAAACTTGTCCCTTTCTCAGGGTTTTGGCCTCACTGCCAGTGGCCGCAGCAGCAGGTGATGAGGTGTGTGTGAGGGAGAGGTGGGGACGGAAAGGACCTTTCCCACCCACTAATCCAGGTCCCAACCCAGGGATTCTACAAATAGCAGCCAGAGGGTTCTTTCTTTAATTCCATTGATGCTGCTATTTTGTGTGCTACTTCCCACATCAATCTTCCTCTACAGCCTTCCTCAGGGTTTCCTGTCTGTTCCTTGCTTGAGCAGGGTCTCTCCCAGGCCTCCTTTCCTGGGGAGTCTCACAGCTTTCCAGTCCTTCCTCACTGAGCCCACTTCATTCTGAATGGCTACTTTCTTGTAGCTTTTCTAGTCAGTTTACCACCTGGCCTGCATTTGATCTGCTTGACCAGTTTTCTTCTGTATTTCCCAGTTGCCAGGAAAATAATTTAATTTGCCAGGTTTTTTCCCCACACATCTAAAGGTTTGCATTATTATCACAATACACTGGGATATCTAATATCAAAAGTTTCTGTAACAGGTTAAAATTGCTGAAAATATAGTTGCTGTCTGCACTGTGCATGTTTCTGAGGGAGGCCTTGAGTCATGCTAGAGTGAGGAAATGTGTGAGATAGGGATGTAAGCGACTTGTCAACTAGTCGACTACTCAATAAGCATAGACTTATTGGGTATACCAGTAGTGACTTTAATATTTGCTCCTCCTACTTGGTGCCGCTATCAGAGAGAGGCAGCAAGTGGGGGGGGGGGCAGGAGCTGGTTCTGTGGGGGGAGAAGGCTTAAAAGCCAGTTCCCACCAGCACTGTCTCCGGTGGGGGGCGGCATGGGAAGTAGAGGTGCAGCAGGGAAACAGTGCGAACGGGGATTGAAACAGTCCCCACTTGCGCTGGTCCGACTGCTGTGCCTCTCCCTTTGAAATGTGTTCTCCCTCTAGATTATTGGTTCCCAAACTTTTCATATTGCACCCCACTTACTGCCTTCCATGACCCATCCGGGAGATGTGATTGGGAGCCAGCACCAAAAGTAGGGCCACAGGTCTCGCAGGTGGGGGCACAGACGGGGGTAAGGCTGTGGCTGGAGCTGTGGCCAGGCAGGGAGCCAGTGGACAGAAGTGTAGCTGGGGCCAGGAGCAGGGCTGGAAGCAAAGCTGCAGCTGGGTTGTCGGTGGGGGATGAGTCTGGCACTGGCAAAGAAAGGCAAGGCTAGGGCTGGGTGTAGTGTCACAGTGGAGGTGGCAGTGGAGCGGGCTGGATAGTGTTTCTTCCTCATCTCCTGAGGGGTTTGGTTTGGCTTCACCATGCCTCCTCTGAACATTCTAGGGAACCACTGCTCTAGATTCTATAAGTGGCCATTGAGGTAGGAAGGTTGCAGAGTTGTCTTGCACCTTGTTGGGGATTGGGATTTACGATGGGCTAGGCTTGGGGGTTTGCGGCTTTCTTTTACATTTCATCGGTAACCCTCCTTTCTAGGCAAGCTTGGAGACCTTTGGTGCTCCTTTTCTGAGATGAGATGTGGTAGGATCACGAGGCCTCAAAGGGCCTAATACACCTATCACAAAGTGTCATCTATCCATGCCTCAACTCACCTCCGTACAACGAGGAAAATAATATTTCCTTCTTGACAGGCTTGTCATAGAAAATTCATGACTTTTTGTGAGACTTTCAGATTCTACACTGACGGGGGGTGGGGTGGGAAGAGGGCTAGTAAGTACCTGTATGGATAGTGAATGGTACAGTTTTGCTTCATCTTGATTTCATTGGTCTCTATAAGGGCTGCTAGAATTCTTTCTCAGATTCAGCAACTGTTATGAGTGTCGTACTGTAGCTATACTGAATGAACTATGTGCAAGTGTCAGACGGTGAGCTACATGTGTGCTTCCTTCTTGATTACCTCACTCTAAGTCAGGGTTGGGCAAAAGGACCTCCTCAGGCCAGATCCGGCCCGCCAGGCGGGTGGATCCAGCCTGCGGAGGCCCTGCTGCTCCTCCGCCCCCAAGTCAATTAGGGCCTGGGGGGAGGGGAGCGAGTGAAGCCTCCTCCCGCCCTGCCAGGAGCACGTGACACTTTAAAGCGCCACACACTGCTCACGGGCGGAGGGGGGGGGAGCGGGAGGGGGGGAGAGAGGCTTCACTTGCTCCCCCGCCCCCAGGCCAATCAGGGACTGGGGGCAGGGGAACTGCGTGAAGCTTCCTTCGCCCTACCCTGGCCCTGCGAGGAGCACGAGGCACTTGTGCTCCTCACAGGGTGGGAGGAGGCTTGATTGGCCTGGGGGTGGGGGAGCATGCTAAGCCTCTTCCAGGGCATGGGTGCCTAGTGGGAAGGGGGGGCAAAGGGGCTCCCCCACTTCCAGACCAATCATGGTCTGGGGGTAGGGTAGCCCCGCCCCTTCCTGTTTAGGCCTCACCCCTTCTGTTTAGGCCCTGCCCCTTCTGGGGTGGCCCCGGGCTACTTCAAAAATTTTTGAAGTGGTCCCTGGGCAAAAATTATTGCCCACCCCTGCTCTAAGAATTATTGCCCACCCCTGTTCTCATTAATAAATGAAGAATGAAGATTTGTTTCTTCCATTATATTTAGTTTTGATAGGTAAGAACAATCTTGAAAATGTGGATTGAGTAGTATTGAAGAGGTAGAAATGGGGGAAGGACCTGGTGCAAAATAGCTGCCCAAGATTATCACAGTATAAGAGGGCTTTCGTGTAACAGATTGCATTCATCCCTTTGTTTTAACTTGTAAGTAGCTAACATGGAAACCAAAACATCTGGAGGTGTCAATCAGAAGAGAGAGTAGAATCAGTCCCAGGGACTTAAAAGACAATAAAAAAAATTAATTTTTGTCACACCCCAGGGCAAACCTTGTAGCATTTTAGGGAAATATATGCTTATACGTGAAATATTAGAAGTGACAGAATCAGCAGGATTTACAGGATGGCTCCCTAGGGAAAGAATTTCATTTGGTACATCTTGTAGTGAAGTCAAATTCTAGCTAGTAAAAACAAATATGTAAATTGAACAAGTGCAGAAATTCAAGGCAAGAGCTCATGTACCCTTGCAAAACAAGCACGAAGCAAGCTTAGAAACAACAGCTAACTTATGCATCTGACAAAGTGGGCTCCAGCCCATGAAAGCTTATGCCCAAATAAATTTGTTAGTGTTTAAAGTGCTACAGGACTCCTTGTTGTTTTTGCTGAAACAGACTAACATGGCTACCCCTCTGAAACATAACATCTAACTTTTAGATGCATTTATTTGTGTAAATGTGTAACCGCTGAAATTTACATGTGGGGGGCAGGGGAAAGTGGGAGCCAGTGCTCGTGGGGAACCGGCTTTTAAGCCTCTCCCCGCTAGTTCTGGCTCCCACCTCCCCTCGCCTCCACCCCAGTGCTGCTGCTTTTAATGCAGAGGCAGCAGCGTGGAAAGGGGGGAGTCGGTTTGAAAGCCGGCTCCCCGCTTGCACTGGCTCCTGCCTGCCCTCCTTTGGTCACAATTAGTGATCACAGCTTTGTCAAGGACACCTCAAAAAAGGGATGGGAACACAGTCAAGGGAGTTCCCAGAAGTAGGAGGAGTTCATCCCTGGGAAGTGCTTGTGATGCTGGCCTGGAGAGAATCCCAGGGAGCACTCAGGCCTATGTCAGGAGCCCTGTCATGGAGCCGGTAAGAAGCAGATACATGATCTGAAGGGAATCGCAGGAGTCCCGTGGGACAGGAGGCAATGCGGAACCTGCTATGAAGAAACGCTGTACTATAGAAGAATTCTGCAGGGCCTGTGTCAAGGCTTATTCCTCACTCTGGCACAATGAATGCAGAAGTGGGGGCCCGCAAAAGCAACCCGCAAAACCCCAGGCTTTGGTATAAAACTTCCCCCCAAAATCTAAAAACCTAGATTTTGGGGATAAAAATCCACTGTCACCACCCAAGTAATGGTAAGAAAACCAGGGAAGAGATCACTTGGGAAATCTCAGCCCTAAAGTAAAACCAAATAGTAACCAATACCAGGTTAATAAAAAAGAAAGAACTTTTATTATCACAACAATACTCCTGTTACAAGTATAGTTGGATTGGCTAAATAGTAAGACCACCAACTAATAAACTCAGGGGGAATTTTCCCACGGGAATAAAACTTAGTTACAAAGGAGAGGAAAACCCATTTTTAAATGCACAGACATCAGATCCACAGTCCCAAACCATAAACTTTACCCTACTTACAGATAGTGAGGAGTCTTTTCTTGGAGAGAGACATTTTGTCTGTCCCCCTCAGTATCTGGAGAGAGACTGCCCAGGGACAAAGGAGGGAAAACCCCAAAATTCCTTTGTCTCAGTTTGAAAATCCCTATCTGCATTTCTACTGGCTGACTGCTACCTGGTTAGGTGCAGTTAACCCCTTAGTCCCCAGGCTGCTGCCGATCCCTCATGGTCATGGCAGCCTGCAAAAGAGAGGCAAAGAGCAGAGATCTTCAGAACAGGCAGAGGGGCAGAAAATGATTGATTTAGGTATTATTTGGACTCACACTTTCACTTGTTACCCCAGAGACAGACTGAATTTAAGAAACCCTATGGCTGGAGGGCTAGCCCATTGAGGACATAGCTCCAGAAAGGCTATCAGTGTGCTGAGAAAGTATCAAAAATGGGGTGCTGGAAGTCAAAACCCTGCAGGCATGAAAATGATCTATCAGATGACAAGCATTTGAGATAAATTGTAATCAGATATGCAGTTTGTGTTCTTTTGGAAGATGAAATGTTAGAATGTAACTCTGGGCTGATCTTAGAACACAGTTTTACTTCAAGTTACCCAGTCAAATCTCTGAGATGTTGGTAGTGGCTGCTTTTACATTTATACTGATGAAGGCAGATGAACGTTGACACTGAGAAGGGAAGGGATATCTTTGAAATAATGGCATTTTAGTGGGTGTAGTTGCAGTGTTTGACTGGTGCATTCATTAAATGTAATGAGCATCCCAAATGGGCAGCCTTGTCAGTTGCAATGATAATGAATCAAATAAGCTAAGTTTTTCATAGACCTAAATGTATTATTGTGAGAACAGTTTTAATGACTTCTAGACTACACTGATGATGAAAACACTGTTCAATTAATTAGTTCTGTTTCTATGTCTCTGACAAATGTGACTAGGATACATGTTTGTTATTCCCCTTGGAGTCAAATATTACTGATTTTAATGTGTATTATATTCCAGCATTTAACTTGTAAATTCCATCCTTTGCTGTCTTCTCTTTCCCTCACCAGTATACAAGTGTATGGAAAGAAGTCTCACGAGAATCACTGAAATGAGAAGAAATGAGAAATGTACCTGGAAACATGAATTCTGTATGTGGAGGTTTTATCTCCCTGTGCTGGGCTTCCCATCTCCTTCATCAGTTAACTGCCTTCATGTCTGCTTCCAATTAAGGATGTAAGTGAGTAATCGAGTACTCAACTACTCGACTACTTGCTTCCCTCCCCTTGCTGTCTTTAAAAGCTGATACCCCCCCAGCACCATCTCCGTGATGCCACCACTATGAGAGGCAGCAGCAGACTGGGGGGAGTTGGGGAGGCTGCCGTGAAGCAGCCTCTGCCTGCAGCAGGCCCAGGCTCGCCACAGGCAGAGGCTGCTCCGGCAACAGCCCCTGTTCATGGCAGCCTGGGTTGGCCACAGGCAGAGGCTGCTCCAGCAGCAGTCCCTGTCCATGGGGGGTCCCTGCTGGGACCCCCCCCCCCCATAGACAGAGGCTGCTGGACCCAGCGTGAGCCGGGACTGAGCAAGCCCGGCTCAGTCTTGGCTTGTGCCAGTCTGGGACTGCTGCATCTGTGCATTTTAAATGTAGTAAGAGCCATCCAGCTCCTGTTCTATCCCGGCTTGCGCTGGTTGGAGACCTACCCCCTCTGCAGCTCTGCAGTTTAAATGTAGTAAGAGCTTGGTTGCTTGCACGCCAAGCTCCTACTATATTTAAACTACAGAGCTGCAGCAGGGGTAGCTCCTGAACTGGCGCGAGCTGGTACAGAGTGCCTTCCCTTATTGACTAATCATGTAGTCGATACAAATTGTATCGACTATACAATTGGTCAATTACCTGCCTTTTAACATCCTTACTTATAATATTTCTGGCTGGAAGAGCAGGTGTAGCGTCTATTTGCATTCAGTAATGGAAAATGCCTTTCTTTTTTATTATTTTGAGATGGAAATAAATGGAGGTCTGTAATGGAAATAGTGGTTTATCATTATCTAAACCAGGGCTAAAGATTGCAAAAGGCTATGATAATGAGCAGACCAGTTGTAGATCAGCAGAAGAGGACAGTTATTTTATTTATAAAAGTTGTCATTAATATAAAATGTCTGTACTAAGAGTGAGCTACAGCTACAATATGAGAGTTCCCTGAACTGAAACTCCTTTCCTTTACTTGAAGTTTGATGGTTGCTTTGAACTAATCTTCAGACTTTTTTGATACTTTGCAAAAATTGGAGATTTTTTGTTCCTTTCTCTGATAGTCGTCCATTAGCTGTTATTAGAGTAAGTATAGGAACAGTTGTATCCCAAGCCACTTTCTGATGCCAGGCACCCAAAATCTTTAAGCTTTACCCCTTTTACACTCTAACTTTTTCACTGCTAGTTTTTATCCTTCACTCTCTTAGCTGGGTTCCTGGGTATTTCACTTGCATACTCTTCAGGAACATTTACTCGTTTAGTTTTTTTTAAAGGCTAATTATTAATGAGTTTAAACCCTTCAATATTAGTGCAACTAAAAATAGGCTACTGTTTCTGTAACACTGCTGAGCTAAGCAGTAGCTTGTCTGTGACAAACCATAAAAGTGATATTGCATAGTGACGAATAAAAACTGAGGCTGAGGCTTTCAAACTTAGGTGCTTAAAAATAGCTACTTAAATCCAGGTCAGTGGGAGCTGCTGGTTATCTGTACCTCTGAGAGTATAAAATGAGGATTTAGGTCCCTAACATTGGGCAATAAACGTGCAGTATTCAGCAGAAACAACTTTACAAATTGTGAATACACGTCTGTTCCTGGGGGAAGCATGTTGGCAGACTGTGGTATCTCAAGGGATGAGCACATGTTTACAAGTCCTATTGATCAGTTTGAAAACTCCACGACTGTCAGCAGTGCTTTCTGGGTTGAGAACCCCCAGCTTTGGAATTCACTCCCCTGAAAGGCCCATTGGAGTCTAAGTCCAGCCCATGCAAGGACAAGACATGATTGTTATCCTATGTTTTCTGCTTTAGCTATAAGTGAACTGCCTAGTTTTGAGAGTGATAAGACATTTAAAAAAATAATTATTGAGTCCCTCTAAAAACCTGTGGTCAGATCATGCTACCCTTACTGAAGTGAAAGCCCCATTGATTTACAAGGATGCTGATTCCGCTTTCTAGAATTGGACTCCTAGCTTTTTATATTTTGTCCTTCAATGTGGCAGTTATAAGACTATCACCTAGAAAAGCATCTTGTGGATGACTGGCCATTGTGATGTCTCCTGTGGGAGCCAGGGTTGTGAGACACCCCACTACCAACTTCAGTTAGTGTGTGGGAGCCCTGTGCAGGCCTGCCTGGAGTCAGCTCTCTGGCAACACATTGCTCTGTGTTTACAGGCTACAAGCCAAACACCAAACCCTGAGTCATCCACATGTCAACTCCTCTATCCACTATGCAGTCAAAATTACCAGGCTGGCTGTTCCCATAGGAACAGCACACCACAGCTTTGCTTAACAGACAACACTTAGATTTGTTTATAGAGAGATGATAGCAAACAGAATTAATGGAAATAAAAGATTACATATATAGTAAAATCATACCATATTTTCCTAGGGCCTACACGTTATCTTTCTCTCTAAAGAAGTTTATCTCACCCAAAGTTCTTTGCAGCTTTTTAAGCCAAGCCTGGCAGAGATCCCTTTTGCTCTATGCCCACCCATTGACAGTTTACTTTGTTGGTGAAGGATGCCACTGTGACTTTATTTTTCCCGCCCAGGATGATGCTAATTACTACCTGGGGCTAGTATTGTCCTTTAATGCCATCTGGGCCAGTGTGGGATTTGTGTACCCAATCACTCCTATATATAGAAAAGATCTTTGATCTTCACCTATCCCACATTTTTGACCTTCGAGTATCATCTGGTAGTGTAAATGGCATACTAATCAAGTTGATACCCGGAACCTGCCAGCCTCTTAAGGGAGAAAAAACAGATTTATGGTGACAACCATTCCCTGCCCTCTTTCCTAGTGAAAAGGGAAGTGGAGGAAGAGCATACATGAAGTGAGGATTCCTTCTCTTCTCTCTAGATCAGTGCATGGGTAGGCTCCCACTCAGTGTTGCAAGTGTCATTAACGTTGTTGCTGGTTTTTGTTTTTGGCAACAAACAAGTTAAATGTAAGATCAATCAACTATAAATACTGGTACTTGACTCACCCTTAACATGTGAGTCTGTTAACATGTGAAGCTTGACCAATGGCTGTTCTTACTGCTCTATGACATACCTCAAGAAACAGTCACTCCAGAAAGTAACAACCCAGTGAGAATAGAAAACAATGTTATGAGGAGGGATAAGATGGTGCAGGGAACTAATATTCGCAGTTGGCCTGTTATATGGAGCAGTTACATTTATGGGCCTGGGTCCCAAAGCAGGAGTTTGAGTCTGTAGAGATGAGACTAGCAGTCCCTTCCAGCAGCTTTGGAACACATTCTGGCGGAATATCTGGTCTGTTCTCTTCAATATATAAGATGCCTAATGTGTGTGGGAGAGACATAATTCAAATACTGTAGATTTTCAACAGCACAGATGTTTCACTGCTTCATACTGGAATATCTACCATCACAGTAGGGACAAAAATACCTTTCTTCTTTCACTGGCTCCAGTCCTCGCAAATATTTCCTTTAAGGCTTTCAGCACTAAAGTTCAAACTAACTTTATTTTAGAAGTGTTAACCTTAGCATGTTCTCTAAACCTTCTCTAGGGATTTTTTTTCTTTGAGTCAGAGGGGAAAGAGCTAGTCCCAGAAAATCATATTTCACCAGGGAAGTCAGACACACAACTCTGCTGCACTAATTGCAAAGTGGCCTTTCACTCGGAAGACCATGTTAATACAGGAAAACAGAAACACTGTATGCTTCTATTTTTAAAGTGAATCCTATACAAGTGTTTAAAACAAAACTTGTTTTCGGAGCATGTATGTATTGAAGAGATGACAAAAGAACTAATCACAGGACAAACCTAAGGAAATATTTTTAAAGCCTGTCTTTAAAACATGTGGTTTGCTGGAATTTTTATTAATGGTTTCTGGTACAAAATGATCAACTTTTCATTCAGTATTTGTATTACAGTAGCACTTAGAGGCTCCAAATGGTATGAGTGTGTGGTAACCAATGTTCAATTGCATAATGTGAGACAGACACTGCTCTAATTAATTTACGTCTAGAAAAGAAAGATGAAACGTGGGATGGGAAGTATTATCCCTGTTTAAGAGAAAAGACCCCGATCAGTTGAGTTACTTGCCCAGGGACACAGAGAGAGTGTCTTGCAGACGTGGGATTTGAATCTGAGTGCTGGTCTAGTGCTTAAACAAACAAAAGCAACCCACCTTTCTGCCTTATCTTCTTGTGTTTGTAATATCTTGAATCCACATTTAACTAGTGGTCATGTTATACTGAGAGATCTCTTTAAAGAACCAAGAGCTAGTTTCATAAAGGGCACTTAGGCACCTAATTCCAACATTTATGCACCACCTGCATTCACAAAATTATTTCTCGTCTACGTCCTACAATTGCCTGAAGTCCTTAGGAATGTGAGCTTCCGTCAGTGAAGATCCCAGGGTGCCTAAATTTCTGTGCAAAACTAAGTGTTAACACTGTCAAGCTGCTTGGTGCTTAAATCAAAACAACATTCAAAACTAAGCATTTCCCCACCTATCTCATCTGTATGGCCTAACCCAGAAACTGTGCCCTGAGGCTACCTAAATGCATGCCTACCAAAGTGGGCCACCACTAAATCACAGTGGTGATGGTACCATCACTTGCCTTAAAGCAATAGCTTGTTGCTCAGAGCACTCACCTCAGATGTGGAAGAGTTAGGTTCAGATCCCCTCTCTGCTGGATATGGAGCAGGGAACTAAAGGTATTTGGATACCTCCATAGTCTTTCCATTCATAGGGTGGTTTGGGGTGTCTGCCCCAGGCCCCACAGCAGTTGACTTAACCATTCTATGGCCAGGACACAGGGGGCAAAGGGAGTCCCTAGGAGGGTGCAGGGCCTTGGACAAACCCACGTAGTGCCCAAGATGTGGCGTCCAGAGCAAGCCCCTTGCTACATGCCCTTCCCCACTCCACTTTGCCTTGCCTCCACTCCAGCCTGCCCCTGCTTTGCAGCGTCAGGAAGCAGAGCACCCTGGAGGTGAAGATGAGGTGCTCCACTTCCAGGTGCTGTTGCTGCAGTGAGTGCAGTGGGGCCTGACCTGTGCCAGTCCCTCTCCCCCCCCGTCCCTTCCCCCCTCCCCCCGGTAATACCCTGGCTTGTGTCACTCAGGCAAAGGGGCTTCAGGAAAGGAGTGCAACTGGGGCAGGAGGGGGCATAGAAGAGACTGGGCTTGGGGCAAGGCGTAGAGTAGGGGCAAGGCAGGACCAGAGCATAAGTGGGGCAGGACCTGCAATGGGTGAGCTCTGTGTCACCCCAAGCGGAAGCCCTGGATGCCCTTACTTAGTTATGGGGTATCCTGGGGTGGGCATGTCTCAGTCTTTCCTGTTGAAGCCATTTCACTTTGAAATATTTATTCATTGGTCCAGAGAAAACTGCTCTATACCGAATAGTTAGGTTATGCAGCTGGGAGGCCATGTTCTAGATCTATAGCCTGTTCAAATGAATATTTAAACATTATGTGTAACGTGGAACAGGAGAGCCCCACACTGGAATACTCTTTAGCACACTGGTTAGGGCATGAAAAAAACCTGCATTCAAAACCCTGTTCTACATCAGGCAGAATGGGGATTTTTGAACCACCTCCAGTGTGAGTACATGAATCATTATGCACAAGAAAATGGCACTGCTTTCTGGTCCTCCTTAGTGTCCCTAAACTCAGAGAAAGGACTGACCTTGCTTAGGCACCTAACTTCTTTTGAGGAGTGGGGCGTAGGCTGCTCCCTTCTCCCCAGCATTTCTTAGAGGCTAGCTTAGGTTGCTTCTAGCTGGCACATCACCTGTGGTAAATAATTCCACTAGGCAGCAGTATGCCTAAACATTAGGCTTGAAGCATCTAAGCCCTGTTGTGAATCTAGCCTCAAGATACCAATTTTCTTCCAT
This sequence comes from Pelochelys cantorii, assembly GCA_032595735.1. Classification (NCBI taxonomy): domain Eukaryota; kingdom Metazoa; phylum Chordata; order Testudines; family Trionychidae; genus Pelochelys; species Pelochelys cantorii. Next base: position 39,983,697 of record CM064337.1, read on the forward strand.
ATTTACACTCAGTAGAGACAAATGGCGGATTCTAGAATAAACTCTGGTAAAAACAAATCCTTAGGGCACCATGCAGTTATCCATCAACTTTACCAAGTTGAACTGTTAGTGATTGAGGGCAGTTTTCAACACCCAAGTTGGCAGAGCGTTCCCATTTGAAGAATGAGCATTGCACAATGTAATAAAATCTCTATTACTATAGTCCTCAGTCAGAATCCTCTGTTAAACTTCACCATTTGGAGAATTTCATGAAATGTGATAATCCATGTTTATGGGCTCCCCTTTGACTTTTAGGCATCCTTGTGTGTGTCCCCAGGAAATCTGTTTGTGTCAAGCATCCTCTCTCAGACTGTAGTGTAAACAGTGAAGAAAGTAATTTACCTCACCTATTTGGTACTGAATATTTTTTAGAAAAGCACAGAAAGGAGACGTATCAAGAACACCATTTTCCACTTTAAAGAGAAAAATAATGTGAACAAAGTTATTCAGCATTGATGCTGACCATTAACATATGTATGCTGTTGTTGGGTGGTGAGGGAATATTACTGTGATATTGGAATGGAAGAGGAAATGTTCTTACATTTGCTTCTGAGGAGGAGAGATCTTATTAGTCTGCCATGAGCCATCATTGACAGGAAAGTAATCTTTCTCGATAGAATTTGGTTCTGCTTTTCATCATTTCACTCACAACAGAGCATTATTGTATATTACTATCTTTTCTAGAACAGAACAATTTAACCTTGTGCTGAGAATAGCATTCCTGACATATTTTAAAACAGTTTATATAATTAATTACAGCCATACTTTCTTTTTTGTCTGGGTCCTTTTACTCTGCTATAGCTTACCAGGCAATTTGCTTTTCTCTCTCTCTAGTCATACAAATAACCATGTCCTAATTATAGTAATCAATTTACATGTAGTAATCACATTAGCTGTGGTAATTATAATATGCATCACCTGGACCTGTATTTGTTTTAATAGGAGAAATCAATAATTCTCAAGTGGGCACAAGTGTGAGGCTGATTATGTGTTCAAGTGATCAGAGATTAGTCTGCATTTGATTAAATGAGCTGCTTGGAGGGGTTTTTATTTTTATTTTTTTTTTTGCTATTAATGTTGATCTGTAAAATAAGATCTCATAAATAAATGTACATTAGGAATTCATACGTGCTGTATCTTTGCTGGTAGAGTAGGGATTATGTGGACTGAATGCTAGATTATGAAATGTGCAAAATACGGAGCTGGGGAGAGCCATCGAACAGAGATCAAAACTCCGGGGTTATGAGCCCAGAAATAAACACACAGTTTTCTTTCTCGATATTCACCTGTTACATTGCTGATGTTATAGTAAGGTGGAAGCCACAGAAATATACTTGTTTGAGGATCTTGCAAGATGAACATGCCCTATATATCGTGTTGAGATAGTAATGATCTGATAGATCTGCAGTCTCCTTTCTTCCCTATATTTAATACTAGAAGACTTACCCAGCATTGCTCAGGTCCTTCAGAGCAGGGGGCTGAGGGTGTGGGGTGTGTAGGAGTCAGTGCAGAGGTTTGGGTATGTGGGACCTCAGGGCAGGAGGCTGGGTGTGTGTGGGGGTGAAGGAGTCAAGATTGGGGTAAGGAGGGTCTGAGGGCAGGGGGTAGATATGTGAGAAATATAAGAGTCAGGATTGGGGTGGGGAGGGGCTCAGGGCAGGAAGTAGAGGGTGCAGGAGTCAGAGGTGGGTGCAGGGCAGAGGATGGGAGTGCAGGAGTCAGGGCAGGGGTTTGGGAGATGTGGGGGTTCAGGGGAGGCACTGGGTGCACTCAGGGCAGGAGTTGGGGATGGGCAGTGGCTGCTCCCGGGAGTGGCAAGAGAGGCACAGTCCACCCACCGGTTTCTCCCCAAGGCTGGACTGGGGCCATGCAGCCTGCCTGGTGGCTGCTTCTTGGAAGTGGCCTGGGGCAGATAGGGAGCTGTGCAGCCTGCCTACCAGATTCTCCCTGGGGCTGGCCAGGGCCAGGGGGTGTGCAGCCTACCTGCTGATTTCCCGGGGAAGATGCGGGTCACACAGCTTGCCCATCAGCATCTCACTGGGGCCAGCCCAGGGTAGTGGGGGCCGCAAAACCCACCTGCTCACAGCTCCCTGGGTTGGCCCGGGACAGGAGTGGGGGCACTCAGCTCCCTCAGCAGCTGATCCCTGGGTGTGGCTGAGGCAGTGGGGGCTGCGCTGCTGGCCAGCAGCTGCTCCCTGGAGCTCAGGCACTTGCTGCCCTCTGTGGTCATTCTAGGGTATTGTGACGGGGTCTCCAGCCCCATGCCTCTTCTGAGGGGTCACGCCCTGTAAACCGGCCCCTCACCAGTAGTCCCCGGCAGCTTAGTCTGCAGCCCGGCTCAAGCCTCTCGGGCAGTCCAGCCCAGTGGCCCAGACAATAACATCCTCTCTCAGGGCAGTCAGGCTCCATGGCCTGGCCACTCCCTCCGTCAGGCCCAGCAGCCTAGTCAATATAGTAGTTCATGCTCTCCCTTTCATTGGGGTCACAGGTGTGTGTGGGGGGGGGGGGTAAGGGAGCCCGAGGCCCATCCTCTGCACTGGGCCCCAGCCCAGGGCCCTGTTGGTGGTGGGTGTTCCCCCAACCACCAGCTCAGCGGGGAATCCCTCTGAAACAAGCTAAGTTCACTGAGTTGCCGTCTTGGGCTACTTCCTACCCCGTCTGGCTGCACTCAGGCCTCTGCGCTGTCAGGCTGCTGTTTCTCTGGCTCGCGCGGCTCCTCAGGGTGCTGTGGCTCCTGGGTTTGGGCAGGAGCTCCCTCCCCCCTGGTGGCCAGCCCCTACTGACCAGCTTCTCTGGCCTTTATACTAGGGCTGCATCCAGAGTACACCCAGCAAGGCCATGGGGTAGGGGCCTTTTCCACCCAATAAGCCTGTTCACCACCCCCCTGGCCAGTGCAGGGCTGGTACACCCCATCACAGGTATAAATGACCATCGTGCTTGTGGCCCCCTTGTCACACCTCTCCCTTTCCATCTGATGGGAAACAATCACATTCATGCACAACCCATTGTCCTGGCACAACCAAACTCTGACTTTGCTTTAAGTTATGATAAGAGGAAACTACGTACCACAAATTGGTGGTCCTAGCTCTTACCGTTTAAGAGGAGTTCTTGAATAAATGGACTCACAGATGGACCAACAAGCACACAGATGGACAAATGCATAAGCTCTCTCAAATATATAGTAGATAGCAGAGTTTTTGACTCAACTCCCACAACTTGAACTCGAGTCCGACTTAAGTCGACTAGAGACTTGACTTGGGTTCATTGTTTGTGACTTGAGACTCGACTTGAGACTTGCTAATTTTGTTAAATCGACTTGGTGAAAAAATTGTCCAAAAATGCCGATATTGATGGCTTGTACAAAAGTGACTTGACATTTTTTAAATTAAGACTTGAGACTCGACTTGGGACTTGACTCAAAAGTGACTTTAGGGACTCGAGACTCGACTTGAGACTTGAACTGTAGTGACTTGAGACTCGACTTGGACTTGACAATGATGACTTGAAGACAACATTGGTAGATAGTATGGTAAAAACACTTCCAACTACAATAGAAGTGGGGTAATTTATCCTAGGGACGAGGTGGTTCAAGTGAATGTCTCTTATGAATAAGTAACAAAAATGTATTATTAGAACAAAAATGTTGTAATAATACAAGATACCATAAGCACTGGACAGATGTAGTTGAATTTAAATTAGTTACTGATGACCATGCTGTCCTCTGCAGTGCTTAGTGTATTGAACCCAGCATTGGGATTCCAAATGATATTTTTTCAGACATGGCTCTTCCACTGATTTGCTGTGTGCTATTAGGCAAATGACAGATTTTCTGCATCTCAGTTTTTCCAGTCCTAAAATTATCCTAATATTACTTTGTTACCTCAAAGTATGAGGATTAATTAGTGATTATGAAATACTTCCAACCTGAAAGATGCTGTGTAAGTTAAATTACCAAATTTAACAAACTTTAATATTATACTAGCAAATCTTATACTGTCTTTGTAGAGGTGATGAACTCTTAGTCCGGGGAGCAGTGGCCCCACATTCTTCTCCTTTCGCTGCTGTGGATATTGAGTTTTATTGGTGGATAGAAATGTGTACCTGCTCAGAGCTCTACCAATATAAAATTATGCTCTTTAATGGGACACCATTACTCGAAATAAGATATGCAATTTGAACTATGCAAATTGTGTATCTTATTTCGATGCTATTTTGAAATAAAGCGCTATTCCGAAACGTCCCTTACTCCTGGTAGACTGAGGTTTATAGGGATGTCGGAATAGTAAGCCCAAAATAACAGGCTTGCTATGAAGATGCAGAATAGCTATTTCAGGATACTCCAGTATCCCGAAATAGTGTTGCAGTGTACGTGTAACCTAAGATGTTGGGAGAGCAAATCAGTTTGTGTTGATTGGGGTAGCGTGAAGCACACTATCCCTGGGATTTCCCTATTTCAGTGGCATGTTTAGTTACCCTGTTAGGGCATTTTATGAGCATATCATGAAGCATGGCCTGGGACCAGGAAGTGGCCTATAGAAATTAAAGGGGGAAAAATGTGGTGGCTAATGGCAACTCTATCATATTGTAACTCTGAAGAAGACCATTAGAAATATCTTTAAGGTTTATCCTTTTGTAGTGTGTGTATGTGTGTGTGTTTGTGTACCTGTCAAAGTGTGTCTCTAAGTAAGACTAAACTTGCTATATATAGATAGTGTAATTATCAAACATTTGTTCTTCACATTCAACTTTTTGCGAAGATAGCAGGACCTGTCAATTGTTCTATTTATTATTTGTATTGCACCACGGTTGTGATAGACACCTTACAGACAAGTCTGAGCACAGAAGTGCTCTTCTGTCACTACAGTAAAATTGGGACACACAGCTGCCTGAAGGTCCAGAGATTCCCCAAAGAAATAGCTTCTCTGATCAAAGAAGGGCCTAGCCTTGAGAGAATATACTCACTTGACTCAGGAGGGCAGTATTAAGGGGACTAGTAGTGAGTCCTGTTCAGGTAATTGGCACATTCCTGCTCAGTGCCCAAATGTCTTGTAAGCTCAGCTGTCAGGGGAAAACGTTATCGTTGCTCCTGAACGTGAATTAAACCCACAGAGGCACTTGATTGTAGTTTCTCTGATTTCTGATTCAAGAGATTTTATTTGTCTGAAAACACTTCAGAAACCAGGTGAATTCTGCATGCTTTCTGCCATCCTACTTACCATTCTCTCATTTTGGCAAGTAGCAGTTCAGCAGAAAAGGACCTGGGGATTACAGTGGATGAGAAGCTGGATATGAGTCAGCAGTGTGCCCTTGTAGCCCAAAAAGCTAATAGCATATTAGGGTGCATTAGGAGGAGCATTGCCAGCAAATCTAAAGAAGTTATTATTCCCCTTTATTTGGCACTAGTGAGGCCACATCTGGAGTATTGCATCCAATTCTGGGCCCTCCCCCCCCACTAAAGAAAGGATGTGGACACATTGGAGAGGGTCCAGCGAAGGGCTACAAAAATGATTAGGGGACTGGAGCACATGACCTACAAGAAGAGGCTGAAGGATTTGGGCTTATTTAGTCTGCAGAAAAGAAGAGTGAGGGGGGATTTGATACCAGACTTCAGCTTCTTGAAGGGAGGTTCCGAAGAGGATGGAGAGAGGCTGTTCTCATTAGTGACTGATGGCAGAACAAGGAGCAATGGTCTCAAGTTACAGTTGGGGAGGTCTAGGTTGGATATTAGGAAAAGCTATTTCCTAACAGGTGGGTGGTGAAGCACTGGGATGTGTTACCTAGGGAGGGCCTAGGGAGGGAAGACAGCATAGTTCTGGAGAACATTTCTGGAAAAAAATTGTTAAAGTAAAGGTGTCATTGGAGAGTGTGGATACCCTGAGTTGTGTCATGCAACTACTGTTTTATTTCTGGAGATAAAAACATCAGGGCTGCGTCTAGACTGGCATGATTTTCCGCAAATGCTTTTAACGGAAAAGTTTTTCCGTTAAAAGCATTTGTGGAAAAGAGCATCTAGATTGGCACGGAATTTTTGCGGAAAAGCGTCCGCGCCACTCTAGATGCGGTTTTGCGCAAGAAAGCCCCAATCGCCATTTTCGCCATCGGGGCTTTTTTGCGCAAAACAGTCCTCCCTTGTCTATACTGGCCCTCTTGCGCAAATACATTTGCGCAAGAGGGCTTTTTCCCGAAAGGGAGAGTCATTGTATTTGCGCAAGAACACTGACGATCATACATTAGATCGTCAGTGTTCTTGAGCAAATTCAAGCGGCCAGTCTAGACAGCTGGCAAGCTTTTCCGCAAAAGCAGCCGCTTTTGCGGAAAAACTTGCCAGTCTAGACACAGCCCAGGACAGTACAATGCACACGTTCACTGCAATTAAAACCTATGGTTTCTATGTCCTTGTAAATCCTGTTATCTGATTTTTCTGTTTCACTTCAATCCCTGAGGCAAACTATTGATTTTAGAATGCATGGAAAGATGAAAGATCAATTTGCATGAGAGAGAAAACTAATGTAACCATAACAGATTAGGGAAGCCCTGTAATTGGTGTGGTTTCTTCTGTAGGCTAGGACCCAAGCAAAAGCTCCGTTTCAAGGGGCACCCAACCAGTTTGGAATCCTCTGAAGAAGTGGGCTGTACCCACGGAAACTCATGATACCATCTACATGTTTTGTTAGTCTTTAAAGTGCTACCAGACTATTTGTTGTTTAAGTTTTTCCTGTTATAGACTAACTTGGCTACCCCCCTGAAGCTTTTGAGCTCTGACAGTCATTGAGCTTTCCAAAGGTATATGAAACATTGCATCCTGAGCAGTTATTTCAAAGCCCAACAACCCTGAGAGTGAGATGGACTTAGCACAGACAACTTTGTGTCACAGTTACTTGTGTCCTACAGAAATACAGGCACCCATCCTGCTGCTCACAAAACTGTGAAAGCCACATGGCCTCTTAGCTCAACTTAGAATCCCTTGAAAGAATGGAGAAGAAGTTGCCATGGCTACGACTGTTTCATATTACCACTTTACATTTTTGAAGCTACAGGTTAAGTTGCTTTTGCACATTTACAATGAAAATCTGAGAACTATGAACCTTGTTGAAATTCAAACTCACTTCTTTTCTTTGTTTTTTTTTCCTGATGCCAAAACACTGAAGTTACGTCTCTATGACGTGATGAAACTAGAGCTGGTGAACTTAGGAAAATCTCATTTGCCTCAGGCTCTGAGAGCAAGCAGAAATGCTAGCAAGCCTGTTTAACTAGGTCACTTTCAAGGATTCAAAAAAAAAAAAAAGAAGAAGACGACTGGAGACCCCCAGGGTCTTTTACTCTAATTGGTAAAGTATTTCCTCCACTCTCTTCTTAAATAAAACTCAGATTAATGCTTCTTCCTGGTAACTGGTCTGGCTTCAGTCACTTCCGTGTACATTATTAATGTGAATGATGAAATATTCCTGTTACTGCTCTTGTTCATTCTGTTTTTTCAGTATGAAGTAATGCACCATCAGATGGAGACTTTGGGCTTGGATCTCCTTTCACATTTTATAGCTGTGTGAATGGAGTAACTCCATTGATCTCAACAGAGTTATACTAGTGTAAATGAGAGAGAATCTGTTTCTGTGTTTGTTTAGTGTTGAAGCTTCATCTGTGTAAAAGCCAATTTAAAACTGGAAGGGGTTTGTAGGATGCTTTTTGTTTTTGTTTTGTTTTTAATTAACTTTCATCATATGTCAGGTTGACAGCTAGTAGAGATGCTTTAGTGACCTATGTGAATTTACACCATCTGGGAATCTGACCCTGAATTTTCCAAGTTATAGTGTACAGTGACAAAGAGATGTTTTGGTTTTTTGTTATCTTTTGTTTATTTTTGTTTTCCCCTCATCTTGGAGATCTTCAGGGGTCTAACTCTCATTTATAATAAGCCTCCTTTTACATCATGCTGGCAGCAGGAAGAGGTGTAAAGTTTGAGATTAATTTCCATTTCCTCGGAGGCCCTAGTGCAAATTAGACTCAGGGCCTAAGTACTTTAGGTTTCTGGCATCACTGAGGAAAGCCTCTCCTTTGCTATAAACAGCAATCTTCTCTTCGTGGGTTTGGAACAAACACATAGATTGTTCGCATGTCAGGCAAATCACTGTGTACCTTTAGATATGTTTCATCTAGAGACATGTCATCATTGCAGAGCAAGAGCAATCTATATCTGAGTTAATTGAATCAGGTGAGCCTATCTTGAGTGAGAATGGCCACACAGCATAAGGACACTTGAGTTGCTGTATGCACAGTGGTGCTGCATTCACTTGTGTGTGGCCCTGTGACTTGGGGGGGGGAGGGGAACCCATGATTATTAGTGCTGCAGTAAGCTGAGATGCACTAGGACATTTTGCAGTGTATTCTTGGAGTTCTCTGCCCTTTTTGTGAACACCGAGGGAACTCTAGAATGGTAATGGAGCCCTAGTGGAACCTGAGTCATTCTAGGTTGCATCCACACTGCAAAGCACCCATATTTGCAGTTAAGACCTATAATAAAACTGTGGAGAAGCATCACATTTCTGAGATGAACAGCTGAGAAAATGTAGCTACTTTAGTTTTAAAGTTTAATCTAATTTGTCTGAACTTGTGGGAGAGCCCTTGACTTGTAGGTCTAACTAGCCTTGTACTTTGTCTGGTCCTGCTTGGGTCTGTGGAGTCTTTGTGCATCTTGTGGCAAATATAGTGTTTGCATTCAGAGCCTCTGCAAATCCAAATTCCACTAGTGGATGTGCAGTGATCCTGGTGGTGCTGCATGCCACACATGATATGTATGAAGAGAAGTACATGCTGCAGGTTTTCAAAGGATAGCAAAATAGCCATTTCCCTTCCCTCCAAATTCTTAATGGCACTGTGCCCGTCTGCTCCCTCTAAAGCAGGGCATTTCTCAAAGATGAAGTTTGCTTCCATGTTTTGTAATGACGTTTCTTATTCAAATTGTTTCCCCTGTTTTATTATATTTTTACAAGGGAGAAAGTACATGGCAAAGGACAAGGTTATCTAGAACATTGCATTTTAAATGAGCACACAAGATTTTCTGTGATGCTTCTCTGAAAGGTAGGGTTGCCAGGTGTCCGGTATTGACCCAGACAGTCCGGTATTTTCACCTCCTGTCCGGTAAAAAAAATTCAGAAAATACCAGACACCTAAAATGTCCAGTATTTTCTTATCTCTTTTCCGTTCCAGGAGGTGAAAATACTGGACACCTGGCAACCCTATGACACACTCAGCAACCGGGTCCAGCCCCCGGCCCCCCTTGCTAGGCCCCCCCCGGACTCCCCGCAAGGCCACCCCCCACCCCCTGCTTACCTGGTTCCGCAGGGGCTTGTCTCGTGGCTGGAAAGAAAAACAAAATGGCCACCGGCAAAAAAGCCTCTTCTTAAAGGGGCCATGCTGATTTTTAATTTTTTAATTTTTTAATTTTTTTTTTTTGTGGTTGATAACTGCTGTCAGGGTCCTTTTTTTTGTTTTGCTCAACGACTTTGGTCTCCCCCCTTTTTTTTTCTCAACAGAATTTTTTTCCCAGTGGTTTTTTTTGGGGGAGGGAGGTATTGTTTGGTATTTTTGGTTAAACCATCTGGCAACCCTACTGAAAGGGCCACATTGATAAGTAATGTAAATTGTATGTGGGTTAATCAGAGTAAAGTATAAGTATTAATCCTGAGGAGAGGCTCTATTGTAAGCCTTCTTCTCTTTCCATGTCCCTACCCCCAGCCGTCCCTTGCTGAAACCACAGCTTTCCTGGTCTTGGTGCGTTACTTATCTCTTGTAACTGTCCCCATATTACCTCTGAATTTGGTCCAGAATAATAAAAAACAGAAACAAAAATCAACTAGATTTCCCAATGTACTATCAATGTTTCCCACATCTAGCTGGCTTGTATCACTGATTTTACTCTATGGGCATGATAATTACAATAAAAAATAGAAAAAATTAATAAGAAAGCAAAACAATTAGTTGAAAACAACTTCTCCCTTATTTAAATGTGCCTATTTCCCAAAAGCCCCAAGGAGTTGTTCATCAGATTCAAATTAGAAACATTCCCCCTTTAGGCGTGCAGGATTGGCAAAGCTTGTGAAATCACTGTCATTAGCCTGTTAAAGCTCAAAACCTGAAAGCCATCTTATATTAGATATTTTGTGTAAAGGTTTGGTAATTTCTTTGAATAGCAGTTTTCAGGCAGACTTTTTTTGAGTCCCAAACAAAAAATAAAATGTTAATGCTAAATATTTTTACTACTTTAATTGGTTGTTTTGCTGAACTCAATACACTTTATGAGATCTTTAAATAACAGTTGTGAAAATTGCCTTCTTCGTGCTACTCGCAAAGCTCACTTCTGCAAGGAAGCAGTGAAGAACTGTGACATAAGTAATCTATTGAAAGGCATTGATTTGGTGGTAGCATAAAGTCATATCAGAGGTTTGGTTTGGTTTGGTTTTTGATCAGCCAATAAAAACATCTTATGGGTCCAGAGTCCTAAATATAGTTCTTCGTGAACAAGAAAAATGAAGTATTGTGCACGTTTTCACAAATAAGTAGATCAAAGAAATGGATTGTCTCATCTCCTAAGGTCACATAACTGTATGGCTCTGCTCTGTGCTGGAAGGAAGTGTGGGTCATTTTTAGATGTGTTGGGGAAATGCCTGTGTGTTCATTTGTTTGAGGACATGGTACATAATACAGAGATACATGGGTCATAACCTGGACCTATCCCTGTTTCTGGACAGACACCGGGCTGATGTGAGTGGCAGGCTATATGCTTCTACTCAAAGTTCTCGACGGGTTGGTGGCATCTGTGGGTCTTGTGGGAATGGGAGACTGGCAAGGGAGATGTGGCTCCTGCCTCACTCACAGCTGATCCTGCTGTGAAGAACAAAGAGAAGGGCAGTCATCCCAGGACACACCGTACATGAAGCTGAAAGGCCTCAGCTGCACCGAAATGTCTCGGAACAGATGAAAGCAACGTGCTTTGGGCAAGGCCATCTGAGGCCTAGACAGTGGGCCCTTTCCTGCTGGGGCACAGATGTCCCGGGGGAAGCCTCGCTACCCTCACGGCCCGAGGACAAGCGGGCATGGGATGGTGTTGGCCTGGCTGGGAGCCTTTGGGTGGGAAGAGGGCGACAGGGCAGCTCAGCTTCTCTCCATGCTGCACACACGCTGGGTCTGGCTGTGGCAGCATCCCACAAGGAGAGGATTTGTATCCTTGCCCTCTGGAGAAGGGTGTTGTGGGAGGGTGGTGTAGGAGGGTGTTGTGGGAGGTGTGTGTGAGTGGCCTTGGTATAGGTCTGCCTCAGCTCCTTCACCTTCATCCACATCTGCTCCTGGGTGCAGATATGTCCCTTCTGGCCCAGGCTGTTGGCCATCTGGCTGTAGATGTTGGCATTCCTGCACCTGGTGCAAAGATCCTGGAGGTTTGGCCTCCTCGCCCCAGACCTCAGTGAGATCCAGGATCTCCTCACCAGGCCTGGAAGGGGCCCTCCACTCTGGCTCTGGGCAGGGGCTTGGGAGTTGGCTGCTGCCTCCCTTGCAGCCATGGAGGGGTCGGTGGCAGCATGGGGATCACTCATGGCAGGAGGGAAGGCAGAGCTGGGCACTGCAGTGCGGCACAGGGCTAGCAGGGCTTTCCTTGCTCCACAAGCCCTTTCCCCTGTGGCTGCAGCTTTAAATGTTGCAGGGGAAGGGGAACTAATGAGTTTTGATGAGTGTGGACAGAGTGGCCACCAGGGCACCTGTGAGAATCCCTTATTTCAAAATAACCACAGTGGTGCTGTCTACACACACCCTATTTCAAAATAATTAATTTGAAACAGGTGTTATTCCTCGTGAAAGGAGGGTTACAGATTTTGGAATAAGAAGCCCATTATTTCAAAATTATTTTGAAATAAGGGACTTGCTATGTAGACACTCACTTTGTTATTTCAAAATAATGTGAGTTATTTTGAAGTAACACTGCAGAGTAGACATGCCCTCTGAGTGCAAAATAAAAGTGTCTGTAAGGGGGAGTGTTTACATAGTAGCTCGTGCACTATAACGTCACAGTCTAGTGAACAGCACCCTGACTTCCCTGTGTAGACAAGTCTCTAGACAACCCCCCTTAGGTCTGCACCTCTTTTGGGGTCATGGAGGTCCACGACCAACCACAAAACCCTGAACGCAATGCCTCAAACTTCCTATGCCCTCTCCAGTTGATTATACAGACTCTCTCAGTTCCACTCTGCTGAGAGTATGCTGAATTTCTCAATTTAACTCTCTTAGGGTACATCTAGACTACGTTCTTCTTTCAAAAGGAGATATGCAAATTTGGCAGTAATTTGCATATCTTCTTCCAATCGCTTTTTCGAAAGTTTTTTTTCGAAAAAGAAAGCAGTTTAGACATGGTTCTTTTGAAAAAAACACCCTTTTCCTTGAAAAATCCACTCTTTTGACAGATGAAGCATGGATTCAGTGAAACTGATATATTGTAAAGAATAACTACTGGGACCAGATAAAAACGTGGCTACCTTAACCTAACCACTGATTCTGGGATGGGGGAGAATTGCTAAGGTGGCTAAATTGCAGAGTTTAAGAAACTTTGAGGTGATAGGAAGAGACTGTACAGCATGCACCTCTGAGCAAGGAACACTTCTAATGTGGTTTGAAAAGGCAGAGATGAGGAAAACAGTGTTTGTAAAGCAAAACACTTAATACCTAAAGGGTAGAACTCAAAGCATAGGAGTGTGAAGTTCCTTGAGACAACCTACAAAATGCAACTTTTATTTTTACACTGGTGGATCAGAGAGAGGGCAAATTAAAAGGGAAGGAGAGGAATATGGAGTTCATAACTGTGCAGTTGTGAAGAATGTTATGGATATTTGAGTAGCTTGAGATCCAGTAAAGTTATATAAATATAAATAATGGCCTTGGTACTGTGGACGCTCCACTTGTTATTTCAAAATAAGGGGAGTTATTTTGAAATAGCTCCCTAGTGTAGCCCAGGAGTGATTGAAATGCCTTAGGCCTTTCCCACCTCTTTGTCTGGGTGCTGATTTTAGCTTAGCAGTGAGAAAGCTGGGCAATGGCCCCTATTGTGTTTGGTGTCACGAAGAAGAAAGGAAGGCTGGGTTGCCGTCTGGGTGCTGCTGGCATTATGGCTTCAGTTGTCTCATCCCCTCTGCAAATGACTTCGTATGTAAATTCAAATATCACAGAGTAGAGAACTGAGCCTCATGGGATTCCTCATTGGCTGTAGAGGAATGGTTGCTCAAAAGGGTATGGTCTGAAAAGAAAGACTTGAGTCATTTCTGGGCATTTCTGTTCAATCCAGTCTGTTTCATCAACTGTATCAAATGTTCAAGGGATCCCACAATCTGTGGCTTTTTTGTATGAGAACTATAGTGTGGTGGCTTTTTTAATTTTGGAAGGTTCTTCACTAGTAAGCTTCATCTGTGAATATTTACTCCATCCTTAAATGGGCAGAGAGAAGTTTCTCCATGGGAAGGACTATTGCGCACATTTTTGCCTTTGCAGGAACCCTTCTTTGTTACTAATTGGTTCATTATTAGAATGTTTATTAGATTTTTTTTGAGAATCATATAGAGATCTATATCATAGAGAGATAAAACCAATGAATGAATTGGCGGTCTGAAACAAGCCAAGTGCCTTAAATAATTCAAATATATGTATGTAGGAAATTACAAATGCACATCAACAGTATTCTGTAGAGAAATGCAAGGCGATATTACTAATCCAGAGGTAACTATAATATTTGCCTTAACGTATGTATTAACTGTAAAAAAAATGTGTGTGTGTGTGTTTTTAAATGTGTTCATAACTTGAGTAAGCTAACCTATAGTGAAGGATGATAACTCAGTGTTTAGCTCAGGTTAGCAGCTTGGATTCAACCCCACACTTTCGTATAGGTTTTAACTCAAGGTGGATGAGTTAAAAGCCACATTGCTGTGTCTTTACTGCCCTTTTGTCAGAAGTTAAGAAAACATGTGTTATGTGTTTATTAGTTTATTGGCTGATTGCCCATAGGCAAAACTGGCAAGTTACTCACTTCTTCTATACAGTTTATGGGGACTGTCTCTGTATTGCCATATAGCATAATTTTTAAAAAAGTCTATTCCATGAGGGGTTTATTCAGAGCCAAATTTTCAAATCTAGATGACAAAGTAGCATCTTCACAATAAACCCAAGTACAGATAGGCACCTCATACATAAAACATATTCTTAGTTATGGTTTAACGCAGGGCTGGGCAAGAGCTCCTCCGCAGGTTGGATCTGACCTGCCAAGTGGGTGAATCTGGCCCGTGGCCGCCCTGCCAGTCCCTCGCTCCCAGGGTGCGCGGCGGCTAGAGAGAAGCAATGGCTGTTTTAAAACCTGATTGGCCTAGTGCTGGGAGGGAGCGTGCCAAATCTCCTTCCCCCCACCAACATTTCCCCCCACGGTACGTCCCTGGAAGGGGGCGAGAGACTGATTGGCCTGGGGATAGGGGGATCGCACAAAGTCTTCTCCCACTCTGGCTGCTAGAGGGAACCACCAGATGTTTTAAAACAACTGACGATTCTCTCTAGGCACGGGGGGGCAGGGGACGAAGACTTTACCGCTTCCCCACCCCCAGGCCAATCAGGGTTTATGGCAGGGAGCACAAGAAGTCTCCTGGCTTCGCTCCTTCCGGGGCGGCCCGAGGACACTTCAGAAATTTGTGAAGTGGCCCCCTTTTGAAAATGATTGCCCACCCCTGGTTTAACATGTATGGTTAGTGTCAGCTCATGGGATTCAACATGGGGCCTCTGGATCTCAAAGCATTACCCAAAACTGCTTGAATTAAAAGACCAGGTCTGTTAGATTGTCACCAATAGCAGCCTTCTAAATCTTTTTACATAATCTAGTTGTTAGAAGGGCTCTAAAGGCATGTCTACACAGCAGGGCTAAAGTCGAATTAAACTACGCAACTTCAGATACATCACTTGCGTAGCTTCAGTTGAAATAGCTGAAATTGGCTTTTGGCGCTGTCTACACAGCAGGAAGTCTGAGGAAGAGCACTCTTCCTCTGACTTCCCTTAGGCCTCATAAAATGAGAGTTACCATGAGTCGGAGTAAGAAGTCCTCCAGCTCGAGATTATTTTAACATTATGTTAAAATACCTGCTTGTAGTGTAGATGCATACTGTTATTTCAGAATAACGTTAATTATTCTGAAATAACACTGTTGTGTAGACGTACCCTAATAATCACAGTATATTAACTTAGGTTACATTTTGCATGTTCACACAATCCACCTGATGTGCTTAAAAGTGAACCCTAACCTCAATATAAAGTTTGGAAAACACATTGGAAATGTGTTAGGAAGAAACAGAGAGAAAATGAACACTGATTCTCCAAAATAGTGCAGCTGTTCTTCTACCACCTTCAACTGCCGGGCTGAATTCTGTTCTGTTATGCAGTGGTAAACAATACAGCAACCGAGTAGATTTTGCATCGCTACATCTTTTCCAGCCTAGTTCTCTTTCATTGTAATTTCTACTCTGGGTATGGCTGAAATTAGCTGTTTATCTTGCATTGTCACACAGGTCACTGAGGAAAGGATAGTGGTATTGTGGCCTGATGATTATTAGTGTCCTCATAACAACAAGATAATTGACAGGATATATTAATTAAGTTTAAGCCTCTTGTTTCATAGGACACACATTACTCAAGGACTTGTTGATCTGTGCACTGAAATTCCTGATAGGTATCTAAATGCCCTAACAACTAGCTCTTCATTGAGTAGTTGACCAGAAGCCAAATATTACAGAGCACGGGCCCAGGATTTTTCACTGCTTGCTGTTTCTTTGCTGTATAGAATTATGCAGTGCATGTTATGAAATCCCAGGAAACACTGCCATGCCAAAGAGAGATAGGAATAGGACATACATTATGTTAATTAGATGGTGTATATAGCATAGGAAGAGAGGAACCAAAATGGTGATGCTGTCTTCTTTTTATTTAACTAGCGCTCTGGAAATAGTAGTATAGCTGTGGTAGCATGGGCAGCAAGAGGGCAGGTAAGTGCTAGCCCCACCTCCCACAAGTATATTCCCATAGGATCTGGGATGGTTTGTAGTTGAGGTGGCTACTGCAGCTACACTATATAATTAGCATGCTAGCTAGATGAGAATCAGCATAACTATACTGCTTGTGCTGAGAATCACATCTCCATATATCTAAGGGTGTGTCTACACTGCTCCTTTATTTTGAGATAACTAGCTTTATTTCAAAATAACTATGTGAGCATCTACACAGCAATTCTGTTATTTCAAAATAAATTTGAAATAACAGATGGCTTATTCCGACTTCTGTAAACCTCATTCCACGAGGAATAACGCCTATTCCGAAATAACTATTTTGAAATAAGGCGTGTGTAGACGTTCCACTGCTGCTATATCAAAATGGCCCTCACCAGGGCCATTCTCAGTTATTCCTCCCCAGTGCCTCCTGGGGCTCTAAATCGAGATAGCATGCCTACATTAGGGAGGCCTGCCTGGGACTAATTTTGAGGCTTCCCTGCAGTGTAGACGTGCTATTTCGAAATAAGCTATTTCGGAATAACTATTCCGGAATAGTTTATTTCAAAATAGCTGTACAGTGTAGAAGTACTCTTTGTGTAGACATAGCCTGTGAGTGTTTTTACTTCCCACATATTCTGTATCTACAGGCACACCGTATGAGATGCAGGTGAAGTTCTAGACTTCTCTCTGAATTTCCCTGCTGTGTGTAAAGTTGTCAGATCTGTAACTAACTCAGTTGTACTTGAAGTGTTTTTTTACTCCCAAAAGCTTATGCCCAAATAAATCTGCTAGTCTTTAAGGTGCCACAGGACTCTGTTGTTTTTGCAGTTACAGACTAACATGGCTACCCCTCTAAGAGTTGTCAAACATATACTGTCACTCTTTGGGGAACTGTCTATAAACAACGTAGGAGTACATGTGGATGTTATGAAATTGCTGTTATCAGATATGCCCTAGTTCAAAAGGAAATATTGTGGGGAAGTTCTATGGCCTTTTCACTGTCGGATGTCAGAAAAGATCATCACAGTGATCCTTCCTGGTCTTGGAATGTGTGACTTCATGACATGCTAATGAGGAGGAAAGCGGAATGAAATCAAATATACGTATATACCATTTTCATATGCTTGCATGTTTGCTTTTATTACTGTAAATAGATAAAGTAAATGCAGGCGCTGACACATTTCTGGCATGGAGTTATACCTAGTCTTGTCTGCTGATCCAAAGGGAAAGTGATATTTCTTCATTTCCATTTGATCTTTTTTTTCCCCCTCAGGCATAATAAAGAATGATGATACATTTAGATGTTGACATTTTAGAAAGCTGAGATGGGCCTGTAGTGGACTGCAAATGATGAAAGCTTAATGAAAGTTATTTTCTTATAATAGCTCTAAATTGGTTCTCTTCTCAGAGTAGAGTGGCCCTGTGGATTGGGCTTGAACTTTTGCCCCATTGTAATCCAGTAGTGACCGGCATAATACAAAATCTTTCTAAATGTACAGCTTTTTGGCATCCAGAGTTAAGAGAGCTGATTCAACTTGAATTTTCATATTTTATATATGTAAGAAAGTATTATCATGAAGACTTGAAGGGTTGATTTTGCCTGCTGTAATCCAGTGCAAGCCTAAAGCTCAAAATTAGAAACCACTTTCTATCAATATCCTGGAAGGTCATAAATGAAAAGCAATGGGAAATTGGGATTTTAAACTTCCACACAAGGGATAAAGCTTTCAGATTACTTAAGCTCTGAGCCTTAATAAGTCCTTGTACTAAATGCATTATTACAAGCTAAGATCCCAATTCTGTATCTCTGAAGTCAATTGGACTTCTTCTATTGACACCAGGATTTGGCTCTTAAACAGCTAACCTGCTAGCTAATTAATATGCATCTTTGAGTTAACAAAACTTTAATGGCGACAGTGCAGCTGAAGCACAATTTAAAGCAATAAAGACAATAGAAGCGATTCACACCTTAATGCACACACTTGCATCTCATTAGTACCTATGGGCGTTTGCATACCTATTAAGGAAATAGTAACGCTTTTGTGATCTTTGGCGCAAACTTCTGCACTTTGGCAGGTTGCAAACAAGTACAGAGACTAGAGCAGACACATAGATCATCAAAGAGACAGCCTGTCAGATTGTGCATGTAGTATTTATGCATTAATATAAAACAGTAATAAGCTAAAAGATAGAAGACTCTGGAAAACTACACTGTGTATGTGCTAGAGAGTGAGCTAGAGGTTACAGCAAAGACAGTTCAATAATACAAAGAGCAACACATCCAGTACAATATACTTCCAAAACATTTCAGCTTTTAATTTTTGATATTCTGTTATAGTTTCTTTGGGTATGTCTACACTTTAGCATTATTTTGGAATAGCTGATGTTTATTCCGAAATAACAAAGAGTGCATCTACACTACAAGCCTTTATTTTGAAATAATGTCAAGCTGGAGGACTTCTTACTCTGACTCATGCTATCCCTCCTTTCATGAGGGGTAAGGGAACTCGAAGGAAGTGTGTCCTTCCTTCGACTTCCTGCTGTGTAGACAGCACCAAAAGCCGAATTAAGCTGTTTCGACTTAAGCTACACAATTGACGTAGCTGAAGTTGCGTAGCTTATTTCAACGTTAGCCCTGCTATATAGATGTACCCTTTGTGAGCCTATTATTTTTAAAAATGTTTTTAATCCCAGTTTTCACCGGAAAGAGGGGAAGGGAAGAGGGGTGTCAGAACCAAGATTGTTCTCTACATGATCACCAAAAATGCCAGCACACTGTTTACCCTAACAGGCTTTGATCACCCACATTTCATTCCAAATGTCTTTGCCCACGGGAATTAGTAGATGTCAATCTGTTTTCCCCCAACACTGTCAGTATAGAAATACTGTTCCCAAAACCAAGAACAACATCAAGAAAACGTCCATGGTTATCAACGTTTCTCTGAATGTAACATGATCCTTCTTTTTGTGCTTCTTTTTATTCAGCCAGCACTCTAGATATAGTAGTGCAGCTGTGGTAGCATGGGCAGCAAGAGGGTAGGCAAGCATTAGTCCTACCTCCCACAAGTACATGAAAACTGATTGGGAACAGCATTTCTACCCTACTAGAGGTAAAGGAAATCTAGGAACTCTCCAGCCTTTCATATATTAAATGACTGACAGTCTAATTTACTGATTTTTTCCAAACTACTATTTACTTATACTGACAGGGGTGGTGGTGTAGATGACATTTACTAATTATTGTCATCCATCTGGGTAAGATGGCTCTAATTTCCTATTGCACTGACCTCTCACATTCCTGCTCCTGTGGGTCATGGGGTCCATGATAATAAATCCAACACATGCTCATATATATCTAAAATGAGTATCGGTATAAAAAGCTGTGATTTTTCTCCCTGATTTAGGCACAAATATAGGTACATGAACTAACTTGTTCATTAACCTTTTGCAGCTGAATATTTATAGGAAGAGTTGATTTCTAATTACAGCTGTGGTCTTACTGTATGGTGGGGGGATTATAAAATTCTAAGTCATCTTGAAATGGATCATACATATTGGGCAACACATTGCCAAGCCTTTAGGTTTAAAGTGCCAGCATCAACTTGCATTTATATATGAGTGATAGAATTAATGAGTGAAGCTCTGTGTATTCATAATTCTTCATCTTGTCAGCCTGAAGTTCTTAGTAAACTGTTTGTTCAACCTAGCAATTTCATATGAGTATGTTGTTGAACTTCCTAAGGATAGTTCTAGTTGCTTGGCAATGGATTGTGGAGCAATTCATTTAAAGTTCAATGAACATAGGAATAGAGTAATTTATTCAAATCCACCTCTTATTAAATCAGGATTTGACTTTTTTAAATATTTTTTTTTCAGACTAATGAAATGGACTTGAAAAGAATTAGCTAAACCTCAGTGGAATTTTGACAAAGTAATTCTGATGACTAGGTTGTCTATTAAAGTTTTCACTGCCAGTAACTGTGAGCTGAACAGAGATGAATACATTTTCTGTTGTTTTGTGAATTGTCAGAAGGGGATTTATTTTTAAACAGTTTATTGTCTCAGCAACATCTTCCTTTCAAGATAAGTAACAAGGGCTATGTCTACACTACAGAGTTTTTTTCAGAAAAACGGCTGATTTTCTGAAAAAACTTCACTTACGTCCACACTGCAATCATGTTCTTTCAGAAAAAAAAATTGAAAGAACAGAGGGGTTTTTCCAACATTGATAAACCTCTTTCTACGAGGAAGAAGCCTTTTTCCAAAAGAGCTCTTTCTGAAAAAGGCATGTGTGGATGGGGAAGAGGGAGTTCTTTCTAAAAAGGAGGAAAAAGCACAGGTGCCTTGGTGGCCACTCCATCCATAATAATCACAGCTTAAATGCGAGATAGCATCCATTCAGATTGCTTTTTCTATGCGCTTTGGCAGTGTGGATGCTCTCTTTCGGAAGATCTCTTCCAGAAAAGCTTCTTTTGAAAGAAGCCTGCAGTCTAGGCGTAGCAAGTAGATCACACATCTGCATTGTTACTTGGTATGTATCTGAATATTTTACAAGAGGGTATACTTTCCTTCTTTACTATAGGAAAACTATTCAGGTGATAAAGGTAAAGCAGTTTTTCATGCTGCATTTCTAAAACTGGAATGGATCTCAGATAGTCTGGGATACTTTAATTGAATAGTTTATACATGCATTTGACACATTTGACTTTCACATTAAGTAAGTGACCAACCTCATGTCACTGAAGCAGGTAGTTCAAAATGTAAGTCTCTCTTTATTCAAACTTTTGAGAAGTAGTTGGTACTTGTGTGTTTGTTTTTAAACAAATCAAAACAAAGAGAGATGGAACATTTCCATGGTTATCTTCAGTCCACTGAAGATAACCATAGAAAGACAATAGGAAGTCAGTAGGAATTTTATTATGGAATTCTGTGGCCTTTAGAGCAGGTCTTAGGGAACTTATCATTATTCAGTCTGCACTGAAAGAAGGAGCCGATTCCCATGGGGCAAAAATGAAAATGACATAATTTGTCCAACATCTTTTCAAAGGAGTAAATTGGGAGGGAATAATATCATTGAATTCAGAAATAGTAACAGCTGATTTGTGGCTTTTTTAGCTTAAATACAGAAATCAACTTGCTGCAGGCTTAGACAAGCATGCGTGGCTTAATAGGCACTTTCAAATATTTGTGGGATAGATGCAGATTGTCATGATAGGTGGACTGGCTGAGTCAGAACCATGACAGTTAGTTGTTCCAGACTTGAAAGATCATAGAATCATTGGGCCAGAAGAGACCTCAGGAGGTTATCGAGTCCAGCCCCCTGCCCAAAGCAGGTCCAACCTCAATTAAATCATCCCAGCCAGGGCCTTGTCAAGCCGGGACTTAAAAACCTCTAGGGATGGAAATTCTACCACCTCTGTAGGTAACCCATTCAAGTGTTTCACCACATTCCTAGTTAAATAGTGTTTCCTAATATCCAACCTAGACCTCCCCCACTGCAACTTGAGACCATTGCTCCTCATTCTCCATCTGTCACTATTGAGAACAGCCTCTCTCTATCTTCTTTGGAACCTCCCTACAGGTAGTTAAAGGCTGCTATCAAATTCCCTCTTACTCTTCTCTTCTGCAGACTAAACAAGCCGAAATCCCTCAGCCTCTCCTCATAGGTCATGTTCTCAAGACCCCTAATCATTTTCGCTGCTCTCAACTGGACCCTCTTCAATGCCGCCACATCCTTTCTGTAATGGGGTCCTAGAATTGGACACAATACTCCATGGCTGCGTCTAGACTGGCATGATTTTCCGCAAATGCTTTTAACGGAAAAGTTTTTCCATTAAAAGCATTTGCGGAAAAGAGCATCTAGATTGGCACGGACGCATTTGCGCAAAAGCACTTCTTGCGGAAAAGCGTCCGTGCCACTCTAGATGTGGCTTTGCGCAAGAAAGCCCCGATCGCCATTTTAGCCATCGGGGCTTTTTTGCGCAAAACAATACCGCGTTGTCTACACTGGCCCTCTTGCACAAAAGCATTTGCGCAGGAGGGCTTTTGCCCGAACGGGAGCAGCATAGTATTTCCACAAGAACACTGACAATCTTACATGAGATCATCAGTGTTCTTGCGCAAATTCAAGCGGCCAGTCTAGACAGCTGGCAAGTTTTTCCGCAAAAGCAGCTGCTTTTGCGGAAAAACTTGCCAGTCTAGACACAGCCCATATGTGGCCTCACCCATACTGAAAAAGGGAAGTAATCACTTCTCTAGATCTGCTGGAAATGCACGTCCTAATGCACCCTAATATGTCATTAGCCTTCTTGGCTGCAAGGACACACTGTTGATTCATATCGAGTTTCTCATCTACTGTAATCCCCAGGTCCTTTTCTGCCAAACTGCTGCTTAGCCAGTCAGTCTCCAGCATGTAACAGTGTTTGGGATTCTTCTATTTCTTCAACTTGTCCTTGTTGAACCTCATCAGATTTCTTTTTGTCTCTCTTACTGCACATCGGGATGGTTTTTCCTGTGCCTTCAGTTAGGCTCGTTTAAAATACTGCCAGCTCTCCTGGATTCCTTTCACCTTCATGTCAGCATTGCAGGGGATCCTGCCCATCAATTCCCTGGGATGGCCAGAGTCTGCTTTTCTGAAGTCCAGGATGTGTATTGGATTAGATTAGGTCAGCTGAGGGAAAACTACACAGGGAGGAAAGTAGTCCAATATGGAGTATCTATAGGAGGGAGCCACCTGTGGAGATAAGAGATTGCCTAGGTAGGAGTGAGGCTCATTCATAGAATCATAGGTTTGGAAGAACCCTCAGAAGGTCAATGAGTCCAATCCCCTGCTAAAAGCAGGACCAATCCCAACTAAATCATCCCATCCAGGGCCTTGTCAAACCATGAATTAAAAACCTTTAAGGATGGAGATTCCACCACCTCTCTAGGTAACGCAGTCCAGTGCTTTATCACCCTCCCCCTGAAAGAGTTTTTCCTGATATCTGACTTAGACCTCCCCCAATGCAACTTGAGATCATTGCTCCTTGTTCTGTCATCTGTCACCACGAAGAAACAGCCTCTCTCCATCCTTTGTGGAATCCCCTTCAGGTAGCTGAAGGTTGCTATCAAATCCCCTCTCACTCTTCTTTTCTGTACTTGTCCTTGATGAACCTCATCAGATTTCTTGTGGCTCAATCCTCCAGTTTGTCTAGGTCATTCTGGACCCTATCTCTACCTCTCCCCCTAGCTTAGTGTGAACTTGTAGAGGGAGCAATCCATTTCCTCATCCAGACCATTAATAAGATGTCAAACAAAACAGTTTGCAAGGTCTGCAGAACCTCCTCTTACTTTGTGATCCTTAATGCTGTCCTTTTAATGTCAACAAGAAAACAGTCCGAAATTCATACCCAAGCTTGTCCATAGTTCAAACAGTCTTATTAATATTAACAGTAAAATATCACTGTATTTCTGGTAACTGAAATAACCTTTACTACTTAGCAATTTTGCGTTAGCTGTTCTCGGGGTGGTGCCAATGGATGTATATCTAATTCTTTGCCTGTTTAGTTGCATACTGTGAATTTTGGGGGTTATCTTTATAAAATGTATTAATAGCTTTCAGTTTCTAGGCTGCATGGGGAATAAAAAACCCTACAGCTTTCATTTTATGGTTTCTTGGTTGACGCAAATGATAAGGCTCTTTCAACCTTAAATGCCAGGTTAACAAAGTATTTTTTCAGGGAAAAACAAAGTTGTTTGTGAAATTGATATAACTAGGAGAATGTTTAACTGCTTCTCTCTATATCCTTATCTTTCTCTCTAATTCTTTGTTTTTTAGCTCCCTAGGCTAGAGTTCCAAAAAATCCACAAAAGCTGAAGCGGGGGCCAGGAGGGGGGTGAATCCATCAACAACAAAATTGTTTCTGAGCTAAGCTAACAAAGACTAAATAAATCCTCTCTGGGGCATTAAATAAGGCAAAGTAATCAAATGAGGAAAAATCATTCCAAGTATAATGACAACGTGATGAAAAGAAAACCAGTGAATCAATATGATACCTATAGATCTAAACAGCCTAAAAATTGTAGCGCTTTATCTGAAGTCAGTAACAAAGAACACTCATCAAATTCTAATAGCACATAATGTACACCTATTCTAGTTGCACTGGTATGTTATTAACAGTACCCAGGTATGTGATGTAATTCTAGTTCAGATAATTGGGGAATGGTCCAACCCACTACTAAGCAGATCTCTTGAACTAATAGCAAGAAAGAAATGCAATAATATATCACGATTTTATACCCAGCCATGTACTATTTTGACTGTTGTAAACTCTTATTCTCTTTAGAGTGAGAGAAAGATTTGGAAGGAAATGTCAGCACTTTCTATAGTTACAATAATGTGAGTTGTAAAATAGATCTGTAAGATTGGAGTCTGTAGAAAAAAATCCAGCAACTTTTATCATGGAGAATTGTTCTTGATTTGAACTTGAGCTGCTGCTTTAAAGGATCTTCTAGGGACATAGAGTATATATAATGGTGTGGGTCACACAATTTGACATTTTATATAGTGTGATTGAATTGAGCTGGTAAGTTAGAATGCAGTGCTGAGAAAACAATGAGGTGGGAAGATATGAAATAGCTTTTTTCAATTTAATAAAATTAATGTTCCAGTAGATAATCAATGATCTCTGATATGAAATAACTGTCCATTGTACACCAGAGTTGGAAAAAAAAAAGCCGTCCATCTGTGTGTATGAGAAATGTCTCACCACAAATTCCGGAATGCGCAATTTGCAAGTACTAATACGGGTGTGTGTGCATGCGTGCATGCATGTGTGCATGCTCTAACAATAGATGCGAGGATAAGGACCATTTGACAACTTGGTCTAGTGAATTTAAAATGTTGTGGGCCCTCACAACTCATGACAATTATAGTATAGTATATTTGTTTATGTTATTTCTAAAGATTGCTACTTCATTTACAGTTTTATAAAATCTATCAATTTTGTTTGCTAAAATGGAAAGGAAAATTTCACAAAAACACAATAGTTTAGATAATGGGAAATTGACAGGAATAAAAATTCCTTGTAGCCATGGGTCTCAAGAAATAGCCATGTACTATAAAGCAAGAAGTTTTTCCTGAGGATCGTGCCTTCTGCGTGTGATATAGGAAGGCTGTTTGTTACTGTGATGGGAGCATGACTTAAATGCAGGTCTCTTGAGTTATGTTCTTGAGTGTATGTCTCCTCACTATTGTTCTCATTGAAGAATTCTCTGTCTGCCACAATTTATCCATCTGTAATTCTAGGATAGCAATACCCTGAGAATTGCTGTGTGGCTGATGTAGTTGAGGTTTGCATGGAGCTTTGAGAGAGGTGAAAGACTCTGAATAATTATGCAGAATTTTCTGATGATTAATTCTGAAACCTTTTCTCTAAATAAGCTGGACTCTCTTCCCTGATTTGCTGAGGCTGCATTGGACTGTAGTCTGGGCCTCATGTGGTACCAGTACAACTAGCCCAGGGAAGAGCACATGTGTGGAATGTGGTGTAGAGCTGACATAGAGTTTCCTGCTGCCTCCATACCTAGCAAGGAAGGAGGGGTTGCTCTGGCATTAAATGGTGTGTGGCTGGGACTTGTTTCTACTCCATACTGACTCCCAGGTGTAGTTTCAAACTCTTGTGGCTACTTGCATCTGTTTGGAAATTAGGATAGCCCTAGGGAAAGCTCAGAGAAGAATAAAAATGTGCTCTAAGGCCATAGTTCAAGCAAAGCATGTAGAATTGCAAAGCATGTTGAATTACATGCAGGCTTTGCGGGTTTACTAATATTATGGGATACCTCACTTTAGTTTTGGCCCCCTTATTTCTCACCCAGGCACATTCTTAACTAAATCCACTGAAGTCATTGAAACTACTAATATGATTAAAGGCAAGTGCTGGTTGAAATGCTTTATTGAATCAGGACATGTTCACCTTTGCGCGTGCACATCCTTGTCTTGTGCTCTCTGCCATTTTAGATTTACCTCATGCTCTATGCTCACAGTGACATGCAAAAGGGAGTTGGAAAATTAATAAACTG
Organism: Pelochelys cantorii; assembly: GCA_032595735.1. Lineage (NCBI taxonomy): Eukaryota > Metazoa > Chordata > Testudines > Trionychidae > Pelochelys > Pelochelys cantorii. The sequence goes on from CM064337.1 coordinate 40,009,844, forward strand.
TTGAAAGCATTGCAGAAAGGTAATAATTTAGTTAAATAAATCCATATTATAATTATAGGACACTTCCTTAGATTGATGGCAGAGGTTCATGCCCACTAAACTAGTTGTTTCCAATGCAACTAGGGTTGCAACTAGGGTTGGTTTCAACAAAAATAACCGGACACACTTGACATTACATCACAATCTGCATTACATCTTATTTAGAAAATACTGGGCATTTATATTTTCTCATTTATATTTTCTCAATTTGTTTCCCGAACAGAAAGCTCAAATACTGGACTGTCCAGTTCAAAACTGGACATCTGGCAACCCTAAATGCAACCTTGTGATATACTATGTTATGTATCCTCCTGTTCAGCTGCCCATTTAAAGGAATATTGATAAGAGAACTTGAGGGTGCATATACTTTGTGATAACTAACCTGCAGACAGCTGTGGCTGGTTCTTGCAAAGCTTGGGCTATGGGCCTGTAGAACTATGGTGTAGAAGGTCGTGCTTGGACTCGAGACCAGACTATATGACCCTCTCTTGCATTTCAAGCCCAAGCCTGAATGTCTATACCACTGTTTTATAGCCCTGCACCCAGAACCCTGTGAGGCAGAAACAGCTGATCTGGGCCAGCTGTGGAGATGGAGCCAGGAAGCTGATGGTGGCTGCCCAGCTCCCCCTGGGATTGTCTCCCTCCAGCTCCAGCACAGGGCTGGGGGAAGCAGAACTGTGGCCCAGGCAGTGCTAAGGACTGACTGCCCTCAGCTCCGCCTCTTCTGGGAGTGCAGAGCTGCCATATAGACATACCACAACTAAATAAAGAGAAGGTTTACATACTGCTGTGTTTTTATGCAGAGCTGTATGAGAAATCAAAAAAACATTTAGATACTCTTTCCACAAAAACAGGCATGTGGGTATTTTCTATCTGCTAAATGAAATTAAGTAATGTATGTCCATGTCCCATCCCTAAGGGTATGTCTACACTACAGAGAAGATCAAAGCTGATGCTGTCAATCTTCCAGGGTTCAAATTAGCGGGTCTAGTGAAGAAACACTAATTCGAACTGAGAGGGGCACTCCGATCAATGCCAGTAATCCTGCTTCCATGAGGAGTAAAGGAAGTCAAAGGGAGAGCGTTCTTCCTTTGACTTCCTGCAGTGTGGATGGCACCAAAAGTTGAGTTAAGCTACTTCGACTTCAGCTACGTAATTAATGTAGCTGAAGTTGCGTTTCTTAATTCAACCTTATCCCGTAGTCTAGACATACCCTAAATGACTTGTGTGTATATTTGTTTTGAAGGGGCTTAATCAACTGGTGCTGATTTTTAAGCCTGTGCTGATTGATTTGCCCTGTTTGATGTATTATAAATCACACAGGAATAAAGTCACACTGAAAATTTCATTAAACTTTGGAGGCAAAAGTGATCCATAAATTAAACAGTATGAAATGCAAGACAGAAGGAATATGCTATTTTTTTTTCTTTTAAAATTTAGATTTAATTTTAGAGCCAAGGCCATTTTAACAGAGAGAATAATAATAGCAAAAAAATAACTTGTCAAAATCTAGCTGTGAGATATGATTTTCCTAAATTTATCCGTTGAAATGTGGAAATATCTCAATAGCCTCCATTTAGTCATCTACAGCACCCACTGTTCTATTTTATTAATCATAATTATTATTATTTATGATTCATTCTATTAGGTCAAGTTAATGCCCTTACTGTGGAAATCTCCTATTAACGCCAGCGGGAGTTAACCTGAGTTAGAATCTGTGGTATCATGCTCATTTAATTTCATGCAATTCTAAAATTCCCCTCATTCACACCGACAGATCTGTGACCTTGTGGAATTTCACATCAGATAGGTCAGGAAAAAAGGGAGGAGGTGTTTCCTTATATATTAAAAATGTATATACTTGGACTGAGGTGGACGTGGATGTAGGAGACAGACGTGTTGAGAGTCTCTAGGTTAGGTTAAAAGGGGTAAAAAACAAGAGTGATGTCATGCTAGGGGTCTACTAGAGACCTCCTACCCAAGTAGAAGAGGAGGATGAGGCTTTTTTTAAACTAACAAAATCATCCAAAGCTCAGGATTTGGTGGTGGTGGTGGGGGACTTCAACTATCCAGCATATGTTGGGAAACTAACACAGCGGGGCACAGACTATCCACTAAGTTCTTGGACTGCACTGAAGACAATTTTTTATTTCAGAAGGTTGAGAAAGCTACTAGGGGGGAAGCTGTTCTTGATTTGATTTTAACAAAGAGGGAGGAACTGGTTGAGAATTTGAAAGTGGAAGGCAGCTTGGGTGAAAGTGATCATGAAATCATAGAGTTCATGATTCTAAGGAATGGTAAAAGGGAGAACAGTGAAATAGAGACAATGGATTTCAGAAAGGCAGATTTTGGTAAGCTCAGAGAGCTGGTAGGTAAGGTCCCATGGGAAGCAAGACTAAGGGGAAAAACAACCAAAGAGAGTTGTGAGTTTTTCAAAGGGACATTATTAAGGGCCCAAAAGCAAGCTATTCCACTGCATAGGAAAGATAGAAAATATGGCAAAAGACTGACTTGGCTTAACCAGAAGATCTTGCAAGATCTAAAAATCAAAAAGGAGTCATATAAAAAGTGGAAACTAGGATAAATTACAAAAGATGAATACAAGCAAACAATACAGGTATGCAGGGGCAAATTTAGAAAGGCAAAGGCACAAAATGAGATCAATCTAGCTAGAGACGTAGGGCACGTCTAGACTGCCTGCGGCTTTCGAAAGAAGATATGCAAATTTGGCGCACATTTGCATATCTTCTTCTGATTCCATTTTCAGAAGAGTTTTTTTTTTAAAGCAGTCTAGATGCGGTTCTTTCGAGGAAAAAAACCTTTTTCGAAAGACCCCATCCTCCTAAAAAAATGAGGTATACAGCGTTCTTTCAAAAAAGGGTTTTTTTGAAAGAACCGCATCTAGACTGCTTTTTTTTTTAAACTCTTCCAAAAATTGAATCGGAAGAAGATATGCAAATTTGTGCCAAATTTGCATATCTTCTTTCGAAAGCCATGGGCAGTCTACCCATAAAGGGTTAACAAGAAGACATTCTATAAATATATTAGAAGTAAGAGGAAGACCAAGTACAGGGTAGGCCCACTGCTCAGTGAGGAAGGAGAAACAATAACAGGAAACTTGCAAATGGCAGAGGTGCTTAATGACTTCTTTGTTTCAGTCTTTACCAAGAAGTCTGATGAAGGAATGCCCAACATAGTAAATGCTTGTGGGAATGAGGTAGGTTTAGAAGACAAAATAAAAAAAAAGAACAAGTTAAAAATCACTTAGAAAAGTTAGATGTCTGTAAGTCACCAGAGCCTGATGAAATGCATCCTAGAATACTCAAGGAGCTGATAGAGCAGGTATCTGAGGCTTTAGCTATCATCTTTGTAAAAACATGGACGTCAGGAGAGATTCCAGAAGACTGGAAAAGGGCAAATAGAATGCCCACTTATAAAAAGAGAAATAAGAACAACCCTGGAAATTATAGACCAGTCAGTTTAACTTCTGTGCCAGGAAAAATAATGGAGCAAGTAATTAAGGAATTCATCTGCAAACACCTGGAAGATAATAAGGCAATAAATAACAGCCAGCATGGATCTGTAAAGAACAAATCATATCAAATCAATCTGATAGCTTTCTTTGATAGGATAATAGGTCTTGTGGATAAGGGAGAAGCGGTGGACATGGTATACCTAGACTTTAGTAAAGCATTTGATACGGTCTCGCATGATTTTTATCAATAAACTAGGCAAATACAACTTAGATGGGGCTACTATAAAGTGGGTGCATAACCGGCTGGATAACTGTTCTCAGAGAGTAGTTATTAATGGTTCACAATCCTGCTGGAAGGGCATAACAACTGGGGTTCCTCAGGGGTCTGTTTTGGGATTGGTTCTGTTCAATATCTTCATCAACGGTTTAGATATTGGCATAGAGATTACGCTTATTAAGTTTGCTGATGATACCAATCTGGGAGGGGTTTTGGAGGATAGGGTTATAATTCAAAATGATCTGGACAAACTGGAGAAATGGTCTGAAGTAAATAAGATGAAGTTTAATAAGGACAAATGCAAAGTACTCCACTTAGGAAAGAACAATCAGTTTCACACATACAGAATGGGAAGCAACTGTCTAGGAAGGAGTACTACAGAAAGGGATCTAGGGGTCATAGTGGACCACAAGCTAAATACGAGCCAACAGTGTGATGTTGTTGTAAAAAAAGCAAACATGATTCTAGGATGCATTAACTGGAGTGTTGTGAGCAAGACATGAGAAGTCATTCTTCCACTCTACTCTGCACTGATTAGGCCTCAATTGGAGTATTGTGTCCAGTTCTGGGCACCACATTTCAAGAAAGATGTGGAGAAATTGGAGAAGGTCCAGAGAAGAGCAACAAGAATGATTAAAGGTCTAGAGAACATGACCTATGAAGGAAGACTGAAAGAATTGGGCTTGTTTAGTTTGGAAAAGAGAAGACTGAGAGGGGACATGATAGCGATTTTCAGGTATCTAAAAGGGTGACACAAGGAGGAGGGAGAAAAAGTGTTCTTCTTGGCCTCTGAGGATAGGACAAGAAGCAATGGGCTTAAACTGCAGCAAGGGAGGTTTAGGTTGGACATTACGAAAAAGTTCCTAGCTGTCAGGGTGGTTAAACACTGTAATAAATTGCCCAGGGAGGTTGTGGAATCTCCATCTCTGGAGATATTTAAGAGCAGGTTAGACAGACATCTATCAGGGATGGTCTAGATGGTACTGGGTCCTGCCGTGAGGGCAGGGGACTGTACTCGATGACCTCTCGAGGTCTCTTCCAGTTCTAATATTCTATAATCATCCCTTTCTTTCTTTCTTTCTTTCTTCTCCTCAGTGATTCCTTTTCTTTCAACAATCAGACAACTCCAAGGAATGTTTTTGAAGTGATAAAAGTTTCATGATTAACCTGTGAGTCTACATACAAAGGTGGTGGGCAGTTGCAGACCTGTGTGAAGAAAAACTCCCTTTTTTTTTTTTGTTTAAAACCTGGTGCCTATTAATTTCATTTCGTGACCTCTAGTTCTTATGTCATGGGAACAAGTAAAAACCTTTTTCTTATTCACTTGTTCAGTGCCAGTCATAATTTTATAGACCTCTATCATATCTCCCCTTAGTCTCCTCTTTTCTAAGCTGAAAAGTCCCATCTTTTTAATCTCTCTTCATATGGCACATTTTCCAAACCTCTAATCATTTTTGTAGCCATTTTCTGAACCTTTTCCAATGCCAATATATCTTTTCTGAGATGAAGCCACCAAATCTGTACACAGTATTCAAGATGTGGGAGTACCATGGTTTTATATAAAGACAATAAGATAGTCTCTGTCTTATTTTCTGTCTTGTTTTTAATGATTCCTAACATTCCGGTTGCTTTTTTGACTGTCGCTGCACATTGAGTGGATGTTTTCAGAGAACTACCCACAATGACTCCAAGATCTCTCTCTTGACTAGTAATAGCTAAATTAGTCCCCATCATATAGTTGGGATTATTTTTTTCAATGTGCATGACTTTACATTTATCAACATTAAATTTAATTTGCCATGTTGTTGCCCAATCACTTAGTTTTTTAAGATGTTTTTGAAGCTCTTCAGTCTGCTTTGGTCTTAACTATCTTGAGCAGTTTACTGTCATCTGCAAATTTTGCAACCTCACTGTTTACCCCTTTCTCCCGATAGTTTATAAATAGGTTGAATAGGATTGGTCCCAGTACAGACCCTTGTGGGAGTCCACCACTAGTTACTTCTCTCCATTCTGGAAACTGACCGTTTATTCCTATCCTTTGTTTCCTGTTTATAAAATATATCTGTTTTGAAGTTGGAGCTGATTTTTTCTTCACTTGGTCCATTTTTATATCCACAAATTCATGATATACTTAGAATGCTCTACTACATCTTAGCATCTTGATATAAGGTAGAAGAGTCTCATATTTTGATTCTGTCATGTCATCTTACCATATATTTTAGTAATGTGCATCTGTCTGTCCCTCCATGAGTCCTCCTAAACTAATAGCTAGGACCACCAAATTTGGTATGCAGCTTCTTCTTATCATAACCTAAAACAAGGTAAGGATTAAGTTATGTCAAGACAATGGGATATGCCTGAAATGTGATTGTTTTTCATGAAAGTGAAAGGGAGGGGTCTGGTAGGAGGGAGTTATGCTGTAGAATGACTACAGGGGAATAGCAAGGGGCTGGAGATCGGGACCAGCTATAACCCCGTCGAGCCAGCAGGGAAAGGGGTGGAGAAAGGGACAGCTATCTGCTATATATTTCAGAGAGTTTGTCTATTTGAGTGTTTGTCTGTTTGTTCCCCAGCGGAGGAACATGCACGCCTTCCGTGGCTCTGTCTGCTGTACCTGCAGTGACCATGGACAGGTGCTTCTCACCTGTCCCCAAGCTGCTGCGGTTAGAAAGGGCTGGGGTTTTCCTCTTTCCAGGACAGCCTGAATGGTGAACCCCTCATTCCCAGACCCACCCCAGAACAATGATTTAAATCAAGAAAAACAACATTTATATGAGTTAAGGACCCGAGCAATGCTGTGTAAATCATCTCATTATGAAATAACAGAGCATATTTTATTAGCCAATTAATCCATGCCTTGGGTGCATTCTGTGGTAAAAAGCTACAAACTGAGTATCCAGCCTACGTGTGTATTGACAGAGCACTAAAATATGCTGTGAAATATTGTAATGCTATTTCTAATATGGTTTTACAATAAAATTTTATTTAACAATCATTTTGAAAAGATGCTGATTTTTTAAAAACAGTTTCTGCATTCTGTAAAGAAAGAAATACAAAGTGAATTCAAACTAGTTTTGTCTTTCTTAATTTTGGCCAGGAATTATTATATTTTAAACTTTAGTGTTTAACATTAGACTCCAGAGGTCAGGGGAGCCAATAGCCATGCTAGGTCCCTAGGTAAGGTGGGGGTGGCCTGACTCCATGCTTCAGGAAGTGGTGGGGCTCAGGGCAGCCAGCCCTTAGCACTGCCCAGACCATGGCAAACACCCCCCCTCCCGCAGCGCTACCTGGAACATGCCGTGCAGTGGCCTCGCCCCCCAAGGCAGCCCTAAAAGTTCCCAGAGTGTGCTGTGCGGCGCTCTGGCAGCAATTTAAAGGGCTCAAGATTCTGGGCGCTGCCGCTATCACTGGTCAGCACCTCAGACCCCTTTGAATCACAGGCCCTGGGGGAGTTGCCACCTTTGCCCCTTTCACCTGCCTGAGGTCATATATGAAGGACACAACTTGCTCCATGCAAGAGGCTCCCTATGCTTATACAGAGCTCCACTGAAGTGAGTGAGATCCTTGTGGGTGCAGGGGTCTGCCCATGCAGAGTAAGTGGCAGGATCAGCTAATTAGGCATCTAAGTAAAAGTGAGGTGATAGTTTAGAAAAAAACTGACCATGTGTTTTCTATCACCTCACTGAAAACCAAACACCTTCTACTGAAGTGCATGCATATGGGTCAAAGAGTCTACATGCCTGAAAATATTCCTGTGTTGAGTGCTAAATACTATTTTGAGCATTTTATACTTAATTATTTTTCTATTGATCCCTTTAGATTGGGTCTCTTAGGCTTTGTCTTAGCTTAGTCAAGCTGAAATAAGAAGTGTTAGGAAATCCTGACTTAAACACAAACATTTTCCTAGTGTAGATGCAGGGTAATAGCTTAATTGATCTGGTTAACTCCGGGGTGGGCAATAATTTTTGACTGGGTGCCACTTCAGAAATTAGAAGAGCTGCACACTCCTTGCAGGGTGGAGGTGGGGCAGGGGGGGAGGAGATATTGCATGCTTCACCCCACACCCAGACCCTGATTGGCCTCGGGTTGGGGGGAGAGGCAGAGCCTCCGCAGGCCAGATGAGCTCACTTGGCAGAGGCCCTTTTGCCCATGCCTGAGTTAACTTGTAGTCTGGGTTGCTGCCAAATACAATATAAACACAACAGGTGTGTCTAGACTGGCAAGATTTTGCGCAAAAGCAACTGCTTTTGCACAAAAACTTGCCAGCTGTCTACACTGGCCGCTTGAATTTGCGCAAGAACACTGACGATCTAATGTAAGATTGTCAGTGTTCTTGCACAAATACTATGATGCTCCCGCTCAGGGATAAGCCCTCTTGCGCAAGAATACTTGCGCAAGAGGGCCAGTGTAGACAGGGAAGAACTGTTTTGCGCAAAAAAGCCCGATGGCGAAAATGGCGATCGGGGCTTTCTTGCGCAAAATCGCATCGAGACTGGCTATGGATGCTTTTGCGCAAAAGCACTTTTTGCGCAAAGGCACCCGTGCCAATCTAGACGCTCTTTTGCGGAAATGCTTTTAACGGAAAAACTTTTCCGTTAAAAGCATTTCCGCAAAATCATGCCAATCTAGACGCAGCCAACCAGTTTTCCTAAAATCAAGACAGAGTCTTATAATGGTTCTCAACAACATAACTGTTGCCTGTCCAGCAACTCAGGCTGCTTCTTTGAAATTGAAACCTATCTCAAATGGAGCCCAGGTATCCTGAGGAACTGTTGACAAGGAGTCAGGCTGCTGACACTGGCCTTGATTATAGAGCATCCTAGCTGCAAGGGGTGTGCTTGTCAAGGCATAGTAGCCTTCCCCACTACTACATGAACACACTATTGATATTAGCAACCCACAGTCACATCCTACTTCTGCACTGGTACTGCACATGAGAAGCTGTGCAGCTGTGTGAGCTTCAGGCCCACCAACAGGGAGGCCTGGCAATTCAAAAGGACCAGCGGGCCCTGGCTGCTGCTGCTGCTACTGGGGCAACCAGAGCTCCTTAGCCTCTGAGGATAGGACACAAAGCAATGGGCTTAAACTGCAGCAAGGGAGGTTTAGATTGGACATGAGGAAAAAGTTCCTAACTGTCAGGGTGGTTAAACACTGGAATAAATTGCCTAGGGAGGTTGTGGAATCTCCATCACTGGAGCCATTTAAGAGCAGGTTGGACAAACACCTGTCAGGGATGATCTAGATCAGGGCTGGGCAAAATATGATCTGCGAGCCGGATCCAGCCTGTGAGAGCCTCAGCCAGCTCCCTATCTAACCTGTCCCTGTTTGGCACTTAGGAAAGCTGGTTGCTGCTGGGCCTTGTGCTTCTGTGATTGCTGAGGGTATATCTACACTAGCTCGTTAATTCGAGCTAGGTAGGCAAATCAGGCAACCGGAGTTGCAAATGAAGCCCAGGATTTAAATATTCCGGGCTTTATTTGCATGTTCCCGTCCGGCCAATAATGCCTCAACAATCTGTTGGTTCTATACTTACTTGGACTATGTTCTGAGCAGCGACACAAGCACAGAGCCCCATTTCAGCAGGCACGCATGTGTGGGGCAGGTGTGGGTTCAGAACGTGGGTGTCTGGAACGATGTGACAGCTTGTCTTGGATGCTGAGCAGCGGGAAGCTGTGTATACCTTCCTTCACACTGAGGGAGGAGGCAAACTTCATTTAATTTTGGATGGAAGGGGGTGAACATCTGGGTTCTGGAATAAATCTCTTAAGCTGAATCCTCCAGAGCTGATCTTAGTGTCTGTATCTGTAATTGGGTGAGGCCTTGCCTCCCCTGTTTTGCTAGAGGAGACTGGGGAAGTTGGCTCAGTCTGACCAGGCTGGCAGACGAGGTGGGAAAGCAACTCTGGTGACATTCACAGTGGAAGCACTACACAATAAAAGCAACCTGGTAGCCTACCTGATAGGTTACAGCATGGTGGCTGCCTTGCTTTGAGGCCCTGATAACTATGTGGATGTATTGTGCAGTAGGGAAAACCAGGGTGAGCACAAGTTTAGCACCAGTGATGACAAAGCTGTTGTTTGCTATGAGTATAGGGAGATATCTGCTTTTTCAGGATAACTGCCAAACTGGCAATTCTCTGCTCCACAGAGCTTTTCTAGCAGCTTTGCGATATTTAACTTTCCATTCCTTTCAGAAAAGGTGACATATGTCTGGAATTCAGGGAAACCTGCCACATCCATGTTTCTGGTAGACGCTAAATGCGAGATGCAGTCAGACCTTTAGAAAAGCAAATTTACAGGAAGCCTGGGTGGGGAAGGCTTCCTGCTGAGCTGAATACAGGAAGGCAGGAACATTTTTTCTTTGATTTCTGCCACATTCAACAGTTTCCCTGATGCTGGGCTGCTTTCCAAACGATGTACCTGTTCGAAACAGCTAATTCGGGAGCCATCCAGTAGCTGTTTATACAGAAACTCAGTATTGAAAGTGAAGCAGCCAGTGGCAAGGTAGAGGTGAGAGCAGTTGTTCGGTAAATGTGTTTAGGGTGGGGAATCAGTGTGGTGGAAAATGTGATTTATCCTTGAGGGCGACTGGTGAGGAGAACACAGGGTGGGCACACTGGCCATGTGACCGCCTCCCCACAGGACTCCTCCTCACACCACCCTGAGCTCAGAGGAGGGCTGCGACAATGTTACCTCCAACTCAGGCCCCACCCCGTTTTTTCCCCTCATATGCTCCTCCATCCACACCCCTGTTCTGGCCCCTCCCCGCCTCTTTCTCCTGCTCTACCCTTAGCCCACACCTGGTTCTCCCCACCCATCCCAACCCCTCTCCGCCAAGCAGCATGGCCCAGGGGACTAGCAAAGGCCTGACAATGGCAACAGGGGTTAGGTCCCCTTGCAGCAAGGGGAAGTGGAGCAATGTGGCCCGAACTCAGTCTGCTCCTCCAGCTCCTGCCCATGTTGTTCCAATTCCAGCCAGTAAGTGCGGTGGGACAGTCTCACCTCTCTCCTGAGTGACACATGAGGGGAGCGGAGTCGCATTGCTCTGTTTCCCCCTGACACTGTCATGGGGGGAGGGGCCCAAGCCCTGCTGTGGCCACCTTCCCCCTCACCCCCCAACTAGTTCTCTGGTCTGCTCAGCTGCTCTGGCCCCCGGAGTGTATGTGTGTGTGTGTGGGGGGGGGGGCGCACATGCTTTGATTTGGCAACTGAACCTAAAATATGTTCTTCAGAATATCACTGAAATGATGTTTCCACACGATTCTCTCACATTCTGGTATATCCAAGGGCATTGTCCTGACTCGTTCTACATAAGAAAATATTTCATATTCCATATTCATAAAACTCAGGCTAGCTGCCTAGAACTTGGCACAATTAGAGATGAGCTGGAACAGCAACCCTAGTTCCTCATGCCTTTGAATTCTGTCTGCATGAGTGAGTTCAGACTGAAAACCAAGCCAGTCAGGATTTTACAGCAGGATCTTTTCCCTAATGGAACCAAGTCAGTCTCTAGGCTTGAACACACGAAGGGCATATCTACACATGCAGCGCTGCAGCTAGTCGGGCATAGAGCTTTCACATCAGCATAATAAAGCCATCTTTGCAAATGGCAATAGCTATTAGGGATGTAAGCGACGAATCGACTAGTCACTTCCCCACCCTTGCTGCCTCTATCAGAAAGAGGCAGTGGGGGGAGAGGGACTGAGAGAGGCAGGGGTTTTGGTGGGAGTTTAAAAGCCGGTTCCCCCCAGCTCCAGCCCCACAGGAGGGAGCAGGGGTGCAGCAGCAGTGTTCCACCTTTGAGCCTGCTGGGGCTCTTGTACATTTCAAAGCGGAAGTGCCCACATGGAGCCCAGAGTCAGCGGGGGACTTCTCCACACGAAGTTTCAGTCTTTGAAATGTGCAAGCGCCCCTGCTGAGGCGCTTGTGCATTTCCAAGGTGTAGCTCTGCACTGCCTTTGAAATGTAGCAACAGCCGGGTGGCTCTTGCTACATTTCAAAGCAGAAGCGCCCTTATTGACTAATCGAATAGTCGATAGAATTTAAATTAGTTGATCAATCTAATTTTAGCATCCCTAATAGCTATGTCCCTGGCAGAATCTTGCCTGCCGACATAGCACTATGCACACTGGCTATACACACATATGTCGGTGCTAATTATGTTGTTCAGAGGGGTGGTTTATTCACATTCACTGAATGACATAAATTATACCAACAAAAGCTGTAGTGTGGCCATAGCCTCATGGGGGGTGGGTGAAGGGTTGGCATATGGAGGCAAGTTCCAGCCGCACCCCTTTCATGCCTAAGAGCCCAGACTCCATTGTGGCTGCTGGGCCCTGCCCTGCACTCCCATGCCCCTCTAGTATGGCTGCTGCCCCTGCCACTCAAGGCTAGCACATTTGCCCCTCCCCTCAGCAGCGCCAGGCAGTCTCTCCAAACCAGCTCCCCTCTCCTGGCTCCCAGAGTGCAGAGCAGCACAGGTTTCTCCTCCCTCCCCACACCACGACCCAGCAACCTTGGCCCCACGAGCAGCTGCACTCCAGCCCTGGCCCCAGGTGCAGCCATACTCTAGTCCCAGCCCCAGGTGCAGCCACCTTCCAGCCCCAATTCCAAGAGCAGCTGCACCCAGCTCCAGCTCTGGAAGCAAGTGGGCAGCTGCACCCTGGCCTTGGCCCAGGAGCAGCCAGGGAACTCTGGCCTGGAGAACAGCTGCACAACTTCCTAGCTCGCTGGGGCACTGGTTGGCCAGGCAGCCACACTGCAGCCGGAGCCCCAACCTTCTCCAGCTGGCCTGAGCATGGTGGGTGGAATAGTCTTTTAGGAATAGGGTTGCCAGATGGTTTAACCAAAAATAACGACCCCCCCCCCCATATGTGCCATGCATATTTTCATTTATTTTTTGGGGGTAGAAAATGGTTTCTGCTTAAAAGTTTCTGCAGGTCAGCCTTTTACTCACCAGAGGGCATTATGGTGTGGTGTTAGAACACAGCAGCTGCTTCTGGCCTCAAACCCCAGCTATCACAGGAAGAGAAGGAACCATCCTTCTTTACTGCGCCTAGTGGGCCAGGTCAGGAGACTGGGGATGTGGGGAGACAGTTAGAGTGGGGCTGCTGGAGGGAGTAAACAGGGTCTCATAAGGGCTAGTGGGGAGAGCAGACTCGGTCTGGGGGTGAATGGGAGTGGAGGGAGGTGCAGGGCCATGTAAGGAGTGAGGGAGGTGCAGGACCACATAGACAGAATCTTTTTTATCTGTATTGATACAGATATACTTCCTGACAGGTGTTTTGAAATAATTGAGACTGGTGCCATTATATTGTGTTCTTTTGACACAATATGCAGCATTTTGCAGAATTTTAAAATATTGTATGTAGAATTTTTAATTTTTTGGTGCAGATTTTTTTTAATGGGTGCAGAATTCCCCCATGAATATATCTTGCATCATCGTCACACGGCTTTTATAAAGTGGTATTGCGACTTGCTAGGGCATAAACCTGTTCAGTTTGTCATATTTAATCATTGTTGGGGTTGTTTTAGTTCCCTTCTCTTTGAACTAAACAAGACCCAGTTTCTAAAAGGTGCTCAGCGTCCTTCAGGGTCAGACATGTAATTCCTACATGCCGAATCCTAAAATGGCCTAAGCCTAAAATCTGTGACATAAGGCCACAGACAGTAGTTCCATAGTTACGTAGCAGTGAGTCTGCACAGGGGGACTTGTTGGCCCCAGCGTATTATGAAGGATCTCAGGTACTATAGTGAAGAGTGCCATTTAGCACCTAAGCATGCAGGGGAGCTCTCTGCACTGCAGCATGGAAGAGGGCAAGGAGCACATTGTGGGTTAGTACATAGTGCAAATCAACGAGGACTAAACCCTAACAATACCTGTCAGCAACCTACTGTTATTTGACTACATGAGTTGGAGGGACCCAAAAAATGGCAATAAACTAAGAAATTGTCTCGCAATAGATGTATCTACAATGCAACCCATAACTGAGGCAATTGAGTAGACACCTCTAAACACAAGGGACGTTAGGTAGCATGTAATTGAATAGTCGTGTAACCACATCAAATTTTAGTGGTTATGTAACTATTCAATAGTACCTAGTGGCGGGGGCTGGCAGCCAGTGTGCTCCGGCCCCACTCCCAGGAAGCCCTCTGCCATGCCACACTGTTGACTTTCTATTAGAGGCAGCAATGTGGGGTGGAAGCAGCCCCTTTCCATGGGGGGTCCAAACTTCCCATGGATAATGGCTGCTCCACAGCAGCAGACCCTGTCCGTAGGGATCCAAGCACCTCGCAGAGAGTAGCTGCTCTGGCATGGAACAGCCTCTGTCTGCTGGGAACTCGGACCCCTCATGGACAGGGGCTGCTGCCGCAGAGCAACCTCTGTCCGCAGCGACCCCAGGCCTGCTGTGGACAGAAGCTGCTGTGTGGCAGCCTCCCTAGACTCTTCCCCCATGCTGCTGGCTCTGATAGAGGCAGCAGTGCGGTGTCTGGGGGGAGGCGACTTTTAAGCTGGCTCCTCACTTGTATCGGTTCCTGCCTGCAGAGGCAGGAGTGCGGGGATGTGGAGGGGCTGGTGGATCTGGTGCTCGTGGGGAGTCAGCTTAAAAGCTGGCTTCTTACGGGCACCAGCTCCCATCTCTCCACACCGCCCCACATTTGCTGCCTCTGTATCAGAGGTAGCAAGGTGGGGGAATGCATGTAGTCAACAGGATTAACCAATAAACTCAGGCTTTTCAGTTAATCGTGTAGTTGTCTACACATTGACATCCCTACTAGACACCCTTTTTGAAGTGCTCTTATGTGGTTTTCAACATAGTTTAGCTGACCTTTGGTTAAAGCCCATCTTTTCTAGGTGACCAATTTTGGCTGTTCTCTCTTGTAGTCTCTAGGTAGGCTTCACTGTACTTATATTATTGAAAATAAACTCAGTAAAATTTCCTTATACAGTAATTCCTCATTTAACACGTGCCCGCTTAACACATTTTCATGCTAACACGATTTTTTTTTTAGGGAATGTTTTTTGAATTACACGACCATCCCTGGAATAAACACGATTTCTCCAGCCAGTCCATTGCCAGCGGCTGCGCGGGGCTTCCCCTGCCTCCCTGAAAAGCGAAGGAGGGTTCGCTGCTCGCCGCGCCATTCCCCGGCGACCCCCCCTCACCAGACGCAGTGCAGGTCCCAGCAGACCCATCACAGGGGCATACTCCCAACCCAATCCCTCTCCCCTCTCCTCTCCTTCACTTCCCCAGAGCCAAACACCTCCCCTCCCTGCTGTAACCCAGTCCCCTTTCTCCCCCAACCTAATGTCTGGGACCCAACAGACACCATGGCTTGAAATGCAACCACCACCTTTTCCATTATTTTCAATGGGAAAATTGACCCCGCATAACACCTTTTCACTTAACACAATCATTTTCTGAAACATATCTATAGTGTTAAATGAGGAGTTACTGTACCTTTTTTAGTAATAGATATGTAGCCATGTTAGTCTGGTCTAGCTGAAACAAAGAACAGGACTATGTAGCACTTTAAAGACTAACAAGATGGTTTATTAGGTGATGAGCTTTCATGGGCCAGACCCACTTCCTCAGATCAAATTGTGGAAGAAAATTGGCACGACCCTATATACCAAAGGATACAATCAAAAAAATGAACACATATGAAAAGCCCTCATCCCCCTTCTGTTCTGAAATTTGATTTGTCCTTTTCATATGTGCTCATTTTTTTGATTGTATCCTTTGGTATATATGGTCGTGCCAATTTTCTTCCACAATTTGATCTGAGGAAGTGGGTCTGGTCCACAAAAGCTCATCACCTAATAAACCATCTTGTTAGTCTTTAAAGTGCTACATAGTCCTGTTTTTTGTTTCAGCTGTACCTTTTTTGTTGTTGGAAAAGAAAAAAAATTAAAGTATACCAATCTTAGATAAAATTTTTCATATATGAATCACTTACGATGGCTGAGGAAGCCACTTGATACTTGGATATTCTAATCTTACTTGCTATTTCTATTCTGTATAAAATCCAGATTTTTCTTTAACTTCAAAGACATATCCCTTGTGAAACACTATGTAATTTCTGGATTTTCAGGCTTTGCAGCACCAAAATTAAAATTAACTAAATATTTTCTTTGGTTTAATTAAGAAACCAAAAGTCATGAAGAGAAGACATTCTTGAATTGCCTATACAACAATATTAGAAGCCTGGGTAACAAACAAGAAGAACATGAATTGTTCATTTATGAGCACAAATTCCATCTAGTAGGTACTACTGAAACCTGGTGGGATGATTTACACGATTAAAATATTAAAATCTTTGATTATAATCTATTTAGACAGACTGAGAGAGCAAAGGGATGGGAGATTAGTACTCTGTCAAAAATGGCATTACCTGTTTCTGAGTGATTGATGAAAATGATCCTCAATACTTATATCCTAACAGATAAAGCAGAAGTAGTGATATTAGTTAATGCCTACTACTGACTGCTAAACACAGTAGGAAATTGGATGTCCTGCTACTTATGCATCTTCCTGTAATTTGTAGGGAACAGAAGAAACTCTGAGATCATCATCATGGGGACTTCAATTTGAATGACATGTTGGGAGTCTTGTGCTGTCAGTACCAGAGCACCCCGGTGATTCCTAAACATTATAGGTGACTGTGGTAGGGTACCTACCATTCAACCCCAGGCCAAGACCTCCACCCACAGGCCCCAAGGCCTAGTCTTTCCCAAACAGGCCCTGCGGCCTAGTCTCTCAGACACAGGCCCAGAGGCCTAGTTCTTTGTAAATAGGCCCTGAGGCCTAGTCTTTCAACAGACCCACTCCTAGTCCGGGATCTGGGAAGAAGGGGTAGGGGTGCCTGGGCCCGCCCTTTCCACTGGACCCCAACCCAGGGCCCTATCAGTGGTGGGTGGTTCCCACCACTGGCTTGGCGGGGAGTTCTCCCCGAAACACGCCGAGCCCGCCAAGGCTTTTCCTGCTCCCCGCCCTGGGTTGCTTCCTACCCCAGCCTCCTGGCTGGCAGCGGTCCCACCTGTAGCTGTGGGTCTGGCGGCAGTAGTGGCGTTGGCAGGCCTGGCGTCGGGTGCAGCAGCGGCTGGTGCGGCGACAGCGTCTGGGGGGGCTGTATGGCGCAGCTGGCATTGCGGTCGAGCTCGGCCCGGGGATGGTAGTGGCATGGTCTGCTGGTCCGGCTTCTCTTGCTCTGGCTGCAGCAGCTGTGGCTCAGGTGGTTGGACAGTAGCTCCTTCTCCTCCGGAGGTCAGTCCCAACTGAGCTGCTCTGCAGGCTTTTATACCTGGGCTGCACTGGGAGCATGCCCAGCAGGGCTGTGGGGGAGGGGTGTATTCCACCCAATAGGTGTGCTCTGCTCCCCTTGTTCAGTGCGGGGTTGGCAGGCCCCATCACAGTGACAAATTCCTAACTCTCAAATTGCTGCAACATGGGAGATTCCTTTAGACCTTTGTTCTGATAAAGAGGAACTAATTATAGAACTAGCTTAGATACAGTGACCATGGCTTGGTCACATTGCTAATGTGCAAGCAGAGTAAAGTCCAGATCAATAATATACACACATGTGGGTGTAGGCGTGCGCGCACATGCACACACACACTTTGCTTTACTAAGGCCAATTACACAAAACAGCATAAAACAGCATAGGAGTAAATGGTCTGTTTTTTAAAATGGTGAAAGACCCTCAAAAATCTGTAGTGGGGCATATGCTGTTCAACATGTTCATTAATGCTCTGGAAAAGGGAGTGACCAATCAAAAAGCAATGGAAATGATGCAAAATTACTCAAGATGGTTAAGTCCAACAGCTTGTGAAAGGTTTACAAGAGGATCTAAGAAAAAACCTGGGTGAGTGGGTGTTACAAGTTCCCCCCGTGGGGTTCGAGTCTTCTCCACTCCCCTCTGTTTGTCAAGTACCTATCTAAGCCGTTACACACGGTAACGGTTGTCACATTACTGGATTTGAGTGAGGCAGGCGGTCCGTCACAACGGTTTTACGATTTGTTTTATTCCTGTATCCAGCGGGCCACACCCTATGACGGCTTACCCGCAAAGCACGGGGATCACACCCCAGATACCGGGGAAGGGGGTTCAGGCCCTCCCTCTCTCCAAACCCCGGCCCAGGGCCCTATGGTAGGGACCTAGGTCCCTGCTCAGTGGAGGGGGCTGCGACCCCTAAACTCCCCCACTCACGGGGTCCACGACCCTGCCCTGGGCAACTTCTTCCCCAGTCCCGTGTCCATGTCTGACCCGCGAAGGTCGGGTTAAAGCTTACCCCGGTCGTTCACTCCCCAGGGTCATCTCCTCACACGCTCTGGCATCCGCCTTCTCAACTTCCCTGTCGCCGTCTCTCCTCGCACCTCCATCTCTCCCCTCTCCCAGGGTTTCCCTACTCCCCTTTTAAATCTCCTGCCATGGCGTCCAGCACTCCTCCTCCCTCGGCGTCCCCTCTCCCACCTTTCTGCCTCACTTGGATGACGTCCCGAGTGATGTCATCTGCCTGCGTCCATGGCGGCGGGTGGGCCGCGTCTCTCGCTCTGCCGCCCGCGCTCCCTCTGGACGCTCCCCGGCCGGGGCTTTCCCGCAGGTCCCTGTCCCCGCTCTGCGCCTCTCCAGGCTCCCCGCTTTGGAGTTCGGGCTGGGTTCCAGTGTGGGGCGGAGGCACCCCATCACAGTGGGCAACAAATTGAGTGATAAAATTCAACATTTATAAATGCAAACTAATTCACATTGGAAAAAATAATCACAGCTACACATATATAATTGTATTAGCTATTATCACTCTAAATATGCCTAAATTAGCTAAATTATTACTCAAGAATGAGATTTTGGAGTCACCACAGATAGTTCTCTGAAATTTCATTGCAATAAACAGTAGTGATCAAAAGGACAAGCATGATGTTAGGAAATCTGAGGAAAGGGGTAGAAAATAAGAGAAAATATTGTCACTGTATACATGCATGATGTGCCTACAATTTGAATAGTGTCCATCTTAAAAAAAAGATATAATGGAACTGCTGCAAAAGATTCAGAGAAAAGCAACAAAGATGATCAAAGGTATGGAAGAACTTCTCTAGAAGGAGAGATTAAAATGATTAGGTCTTGTTGAGTTTAGAAAGAGATTACCAGAGGACATGGTAGAGGTATATAAAATCATCAATACTGTGAAAAAAATTAATAGAGAAGTATTGTTTACCATTTCCACGATACAAAAACCAAACATCACCTAATTAAATTAATCGGCAGCAGGTTTAATACAAACAGGGAATACTTTTTTAAACAATATATAATTAACCCATGGAATGCTGCTCTGGGATGTTATGATGGCCAAAATTATAACTGAATTCAAAAAAGAACTAGATAAAGTTCATGAGACATCGGTCCATCAAAGGCTATTATGCTGTACACACCCTCTGATGTTCTGGTACTGGTCACTGTTGGAGACAATATGCGGTTCTTATGGATTTTATTTACTTTGGGTCAATGGTGAAATAGAGATAGATATGTGTGTATATATATTTCTGCCTATATAATTTGTGTGTGTGTTATATACACTATTTATACATGAATGTGTCTAAGTTCTGATAATAGAGTATTTAATATTAAAGTATTTATATGGCTATTATTACTCATTGCACAATTGCTAGTTATAACACAAGTAATATTTAAGTGCTTAAAAACAATGAACTTAAGCAAAAAAAAAATAGTCAATGCATTACATTATATGCTTCTGCATATATCATTAAAATAAGACCTAACTATATTTTTGGAAAATAAGTTTTGAAACAATAGATTGATCAAGTGTCATCAGTAAGAGTGGATTGTGGATCCAAGGATAACTGTCATGCGTTAATATATGGATAGTTTCATACAATGGGAGATTGATTAACTATAAAAAAAGGAAAAACTTAAAAAACAACAAATAGTCTAGTAGCACCTTAAAGACTAACAAAACATGTAGATGGTGTCATGAGCTTTCATGGGCAATCCGGCCATCTGAAGAAGTGGGTTTTGCCCACGAAAGCTCATGATACCATCTACATGTTTTGTTAGTCTTTAAGGTGCTATTAGACTATTTGTTATTTTTTAAGTTTTTCCTGTTACAGACTAACTCGGCTACCCCTCTGAAGCTTATAAATAAAGGGTTTATGGATTACAAATAAGGATTTTCCGTAACTAACTTTTTGTGGCCACAGCAACTAATAAATCCAGGTAATAACTAAGGGTACGTTTACACTTGCTTCCTAGTTCGAACTAAGGATGCAAATGTAGCCGACCGAAATTGCTAATGAAGCGGGGATTTAAATATCCTGCGCTTCATTAGCATAATCTCGCCCACTCGCTATTCCACTTGCCAGCTGATTCGAACCAGGAAGTGCACTCCGGGACGCATTAGTTCGAATCAAACCCCTTGGTTCGAACTAACGTTACTCCTCAAAAAATGAGGAGTAAATCCTTGCTATTTAAATATTTAAATATTTAAATCACCGCTTCATTAGCAATTTCGGTTGGCTACATTTGCATCCCTAGTTCGAACTAGGGAGCAAGTGTAGACGTACCCTTAAGAAAGCATAATCCAAATAGATTGAAAAACGCATCTGAATATTTTTTGTTTTTTGTTATCTTAATTCAAATTATATTAAAGTATCTCAGGTCATAAAGGCTAACACAAAACGTAATGAAAGATATCACCATGTAATGTAACAGAAACCTTCATAATGTAAGATCTGCTGACATTTACCATTGGATAACCAAGTTCTAATAAAAATATACTGCGCAGATGGAAGCAGAGCCTACTATCTTTATTATTTTGTGGCTCTTTCAGGCCATCTTTCAGCATAGTGCCAAATTTTTGTTTTATTATTGAACTAGGGTTGAATAAACAGGAAACAGAGATAAAAAAGCTGCACATTACTGCTTTGCACCTAGCAAAAGAGAAGCACAATGCAATTTATGCAATGCAAATTGGTTACTTGATTTGGAATTTGTTTTCCATATGCAATGCACTCAATTTGAGAATGCACAGGGGAGCTCATTTTTCTAATTTACATCAGCTGGGTACCTTGGAGAGAACAAGAGATATTACGGAAACAAAAATCAAGCAACTATGCCCTGTCAGCTTCCAATGCTAGCAGGTAAAAAGGGCTGATGACACTCAGATATCCTATGTCCTGGTGAAGTTAAAAATCACATCTGCTTTAGAGGCAGGCTGGTTTTTAATTCTAGTACATCTGACAAAGGGTCAGCTGCTAAATGAATATGATAGAACAACTGAATTAAGGCAATTTTGAATAACTTTGCTCCTGCACCTGCTACTGAAACTTGGTCAATACTGACATGGTTTCATAGGGAATCCTTCTGGAACACAGACCAGTCCTGTTTCTTGTCAGCAATGTTAAGCCTTATGAAATAAAGAAATACATACATTTACAGAATCTGTGGATTTTAAAACTGTATCTTAAAGGATATGGTGTTAATTAATTTTCAATTTCAATTCAGAGTCACAGGCATATTATAGATAATAGTGAGTGGTTGGACACTTGGGATAAAGGAGACAAGTTTTATGCAATCTCTTTTTCAAGAAGAGTATTTCACTTGTGTGCATCTTATTTCAAATGCCAGTGGCTTCTCTTGAGGCATTATTTGTGATAAAATTAAGAATTTGACTTTATATTTCAGTCCTTGCCTAGGACCAGAACCAGAACTTGGAAGAAAGCGAAAATAGTCTTGTAATTAAGGTACTGATATGGAATTCAGGATATCCAGGATCAACCCTGACTCTGCTACATATGTCCTTTGTGATCATTGGCAAGTCACTGAATCTCTGTTTTAGTTTCTCACCTTTAAAATTAGGATGCTATTAATACTTCCCTTCTAGACTTTCCTATCTATATGAATTCTAAACTCTTCAGGGAAGGGCTTCTGTCTTATTTGGTATTTAAATAGTGCCTGTGTGACACTACTATAATAATAATAATTAACACAGCCTGTGCTTGACAGATGTCTTGATCCTGAAAAAAATAGTTTATAGCTCTGCTGCAGTATTTCTAGAATTAGCACGTTATTTTACTATGTTATTCTAATAACATCTGGGTTTTTCCTGCTGGTTTAAACCGAATAAGATTTTAACTGTTGTTTTCTGTGGGTAAAGGCAGAAAGCTTGTTCTTTCTATTGGATCATTTTGCTAATTTGTGAGATATCAACAACTAAATGCATGTTGGAAAGAAAGCAGAGGGAAGAAAGCAAGATGATTATTGGAGTCGTAGTTTTAAGGTCTGATAACTCTGAATGACTAGGTGTGACAGTGTTTACCTTCAGTGGCCCTGCCTGGGCTGTGAACATCAACGCCCTGAGACTGGAATGTACTTTAACGGTGTCTCAGTCTTTCCAGCAACACCTTTGCACCTTGTTTTCCAGATTTCTGGCCCTTTTCCCAGGGAGGGGGAGTTGAAGTGTGTCTACTCTGCTAGCTTCTCTCCCTCACCAACTCTCTCCTCTCCCCTTTTTCCTCCAGCACTTTCTCCCTGTGATTTTTTTTTTAAATCACTTGCCAGTGATTTAGCTTATTAGATTCCTAAGCTCACTTTGGCCTAGTAATAAGATAGACCCCTCTCAAACCAAGCCTTCTTTGCAGAAACTGTTCCTAATAATGTCCAGAGTGCTAGCTCCATCTTCATCGTTCAGCAAGCCATCAGTAGGGACAGAAACAAATCCCATAAATCTCTGGAATTTGGAAAGTTCTAGCTACATCTACCTCAGAAGATTCACATTACATTAGACTTCAGTCATGTCACTAGCCTCTTGGATTATGTCTACAATGTAATTAGACACCTATATAGCTGGCTTGTGCCAGCTGTCTCAGGCTAATGGGCCACTTAATTGCACTGTAAACATTCCGTGACTCACCCACCTTGAAAGAGCCTAGATCCCAGTCTCTTGTCCAAGCCTGAACATCTACACCACAATTAAGCAGCCCCATAACCCAAGTCAGCTAGCACAGGCCAGCACTAGGTTTTTATTTACAGTGTAGACATACCCTGAGTGCTTTAGCCTGGTTTGGTGATTCTGAGCGTTTCATAAATTCAAGTTGAACGACTGAAAAAAGTAGGTCCTTGAGCTAATAGCAGTGTGATTTGCATTTTCAGACCAGTCTCTAAGTTATTGTTTTAGATATGGAGCACTTACAGCCACTTCTGGAGTACTACTTTCCTTAAATTGCGTATTTCCGAAGGTTACTTAGCAAAGTGTTCTTTGTGTATGCCTCTCTGCTGCTGTGTTCAGAAACATTAGATGTTGGCCACATGCCAATAATTTGGAATTGTCTTTTAACTTTGCTGGCTGGACTAAATCCTGATAAGAAGCACTGCAAATTGCTTGTATTTTTGAAGCAGGAAGTCATGAGTTTCCTTAACTGCACAAGGTTAGATAATAATATTATAGCATAATATTATAGCATGAATTTCAGAGGAGCTGAGAACTTCCAAAACCCATTGAGCTCTACACATCTGACAAATCAGGGTATGTGTACATACACAAATGAGCATGCCTGCTGTCACAAATTGCTATACTTGGCTCCAACATTTATGGGAACCTCTTGCATTTCTTAGAGGTATTACATGGGATTTTCCATTGAATAAATAGCATAACAAGATAAGGAACATTTATGGAACAATGGTCAGTAATCTTTGTTGAAAGGAATGTTTTTGGTGACTTGTAAGTGACATGCCTTTTATCAAATTAAGACTGTTTCAGTTCCTAACTTAATGGCATTGAACTGTAGGCCGAATGAGTGTAGTCTTAATTAGGGGCACACTCTCCTCTCAGAAAATACCTGCACTATTCAAGTGGGTAGCAGCTCTTGCCCAATAATCGCTGTCCTAAAGACACTCTAAAAAGAAAGCAACTATATGCCAAATAACTAATAACAGCTATATAGATTAAGGGCACAACTTTAACCATGCCTACGTGATTTAGAATTCTAAGAAATCCAATCAGACATGGGCTTCTATGTGACTTTTGAAAATGCGACATAGTTGCTTTTGCAAATTTTACCTCAAGAGTTTTGAGCTGTATGCCATTAGTTCTGTTTTCTAACTCAATGAATACATTCGTGGCTGTGGTGTCATTTTATTCAGCCATGGGTCATTATTATATGCAATAAAAACTTAATTGTATGAATGCTAATCTTATTAATGATCAGTTATTCTATCCTTAGAGGACAAAAATCACATAATGAAAATGATGTCAGTGAAGAATAAGTAGATATTCCTTCACCTTCCAATGCCTTCAGTACATTGGAAATCACTTTGCGTCATTTTCTTCTTGTCCTTCAAGCCACTGCAATGCTCAATATTGCAATGTATGCACTGCATATACTGTAACTTATACATGTTCCATTTTATGAACTTTTTGAAATTATGATCTCCCCAGTCCGCAATTAGTTCATAAAATCGGGGTTCTGCTATATAAAATGCATGAGATCATGTTATTAAGCATATTACTTTAATGTGGTCGTGGGGGAGGGGGAGAGGGTAACATTAGCAGTCACCAACAATCTGACAGCAGAGGAATTGTGAGACTCAGGAATCTTGTGTTATATTCCAGGCTATAGAGGGGCATGGGAATTAGTGGGCAGAAACCCTTCTGTTTGTTTTCCCCAAACCTGACTCCTCCCTGTTATCTCCAACCTGTGATGTCCTATCTCTCCGCCAACTCTGACTTTTCATTCCTTTCCCCTCATGACTCCTCATCAGAGGCAGAATCTCTCTCCAACTACATCTCTTCTCTCCCCCTCAGACTCCGTCTGCAGCCAATCCCAATTTTAGCCTTCCACTCTTGATTCCTTGCCAACCAAGCTCCCCTCCCTGGCTTCCATTCGCAGTCTCTTTGCCCAATCGATCCCAGTTCTCTTCCCAGATATATAATAAAAATGTGAAACACTTTAAACTATCATTTTTAATTTTGTTCTCTTTGCAAGAAGATAAATGCTGAGGAAAAATGCCACTTCTAGGCGAGGATTTTTTTAATACTAAATTTTATACTAACCCCCACCATTTTATTATCAGGTTAATATAAACCCGTGAAGGGAGGACTTTAAAATTGAATCCCTGACAGACTTTTTAATTTTAGCAGTGTGACCAGCATCATAACTAAAGAATATATATTGGATCCAAATTGAATCAGTAGAAGAGTGTGTATACTCTGTGTGTTTGTGCTGACAACTTATGTAATGTAGCAATTCCAAATCATAAAACGAGTGAGCTGAAATGAAACAGGGGAAAATCTAAAATCCTTATACTGCTACTTTCATGACAGTAATAAGGATTTTAGTATGACTTTTCTGTTAAGGTAAGGTATTCATTCTGAGAAATTAAATAGCAGTCTTAAAATTCTTGTTGTTACTTCCATGGCACAAATATTAAGGAATTTAACTTCTCTATTGAAGAAGAATTATGTTCAAACTGAGAAATTATACCTGAGTATTCAGCTCTTTGCTAGCTCTGGTATCTGTATGGCATAAACATACCACTAAATGCACTATAATAAATAGATAAGTGCCCTTCTAGCACTCAAAGATCATAATTATTTTTATAGCTTCTAGATCTGTTGCTGCACTTCAGAATCAAAACAGCAACATTAAATGCTCACAAGGGATTTCTAAGAATATATTGATATACTGTTTCCCATATATGTCCCCACATTTAAACTACACTTGGAAGGCAGAAGTACTTAAAAATCCAAAAGAAAATAAACAACAACATTCAGACACACACACACATACACAATCCCCTGCTTTTCTCGTGGAAGAGATTCTATAGATATTAGCTGCATCTAGAAAAAGTATTAAGTTGGTCATTAAAAAAACTTTGTTAGACATTCTTCTAGCATTGAAGTTGTGTGATAAGATCTGTACTAAATCCATTTTACAAGAATAATTGCTGGAGACTGGGCACATTAGGAATTAATGAAATAATTAAGAAACTTATGAAATTAGATTATAACTTTCTCTCCTATGCTATTTCTGTTTATTCCCACTTTCAGAGATAACACTGGGGCTTTGTGCAAATAAAAGTATTAACATAAGGCCCTGGAAAAGTTTGTTTTACTAAACTTCCCCAGAGTGGAATTAGGTATACTTCACAGTCACTTTAAATTTACTCTTGGGCAGCATGTGCATAGGGTTGCCAAGTATCCAATTTTTGACTGGACACCCACTGGCTGGGCTGTTAAAACTTAAGTTGGCAGTGTACCTGCACCCTGATTGGTGAAAATCAGCACCACAGTTCCATTTGGCCAGGGTTCCTGGCTAATGGGAGTTGTAGAGGTGGGGTCTGCAGGTGCAGGGAGCATGCAGAGCCACCTAGCTGCACCTCTGCCTAGGGGCTGCAGGAACAGGTCAGTCTCTTCCGGCTGTATCCCAGCCCCTGATCCCTGGCCCCATCCCAGAGCCCATACACCCCCCTCCCTGGAGCCCTCATGCCCTCCTACAATCCCACGCATGCCTGCCACAGCCCAGAACCCCCTCCCACACTCCAGCCCCTTCAGCCCCAGCCCAGAGTCCCACATTCTTTTTCCCTGGCCCCACTTCAGAGCTAACACCCCCAGCTGCAGCCCTTACCCATTTCTGCATCCCAACCCTTTGGCCCAGCCCTATGAAAATGAGTGAGTTTTGGGTAAGAGAAAGCAAGGAAGGAAGGCAGGAGGGAGTGAGCAGGGGTCATCTTGGAAAAGGGAGTGGGGCCTGAGGGAAGAGGAGAAGGCAAGGGTGTTTGGTTTTCTGCACTCAGAAAACTGGCAATCCCCATATTGTGGAGGATTCTGGGATAAAACCAATTTTATATTTTTGGACTATCAGTCTTTACAATGATTTGACCTTTCTAATACAACAACATTATAAATATGCCTGTTAAATTCCTATTCATTGTATTTGTTTTCTTGGATTGGGTCTGTGCTACATTTACAAGCTTGTCTTCCTAATTCCTGTCACAAGAGTAACTTCTCTGTAAAGAGCTTGGGCCAAATTTTCAGCTAGCATAAATCAGTACAGCCCATTGACATCAATGTTTATACTTCATTAGTGCAGTTATTCCGATCAATATGAAATTATGCCAGTCCTGAAAAGAATCTTTAACTCTCATTAGTTACATTTGTGAATGGGTAAAATTAATGCAGGTTTTACTTAGAGAAGAATGAGTGATGGATATTTTGGCTCATGGCTCCAACTGAAAAATCAGGAAGAAAAATTGATTTTTTTTTCTAACTGAAACTCAGATTATTCAGGTTCCTTTTTACCAAACATCTCATTTGACCTGACATTTTTGTTTGTTTTGGATTGGTTTTGGGTGTTTTCACCTTTTTTTAGAAAAATAAAAATAAATGAGCTAATGAGCTAATACAAAAGTCTGAATATTTTGTTTTGAAATTGTTAAAAGGAAATGTTTGGTTTTGAAAAGTCAAAATATTTTTATATTTTCATTTTGGGTGGGGGGAGGGAGGGTTTCAGATGAAACAATGCATCAGATTCAAACTGAATTGGCTAATATTGCCTAAATGTGTTTTTCAGCACAAAAGAAAAAAATTGCTTATCTCTAATTTTTAATATCAACATTCTTGTCTGCCTTTTCATATCTTGTAGTTGGGACTTTTTCCTTTAGGGAGCTCAATCTGCACCCATTGAAATCATTGGGATTTTTCTTGTTGATGCTGGCAGATACATAGCTTTTCCTTACTTTATATTTAATTAAAAAATAACTTGGAGTTAGGAGTGGTACATATCACTAGGAAAAAAAGTCATTTTGAAAGCAAAGCAAAACAAAAAGCAGCCTCTCTTACGAATTTTACCTATATATTCTCAATTCTCAATTGTAGCACTAACATGAAGTGAAGTGAAATATGAAGTGTAAACCTGTTTATTAATCTAGGTCTTCTAGTGAAAGCCATTAGTGGTGCTTAGGGAACTTAATGGCTCAGGACAATGATCTGTAAATGGTTTTGTTTTTCATGTAAGCCCAAACTGTGACTGGTTCTATAAAGACATGTGACTATGCCAGTAGGTGCTGGAATCCACCTTGAATTTGGTATTTTCCCATGGGAATGGGGAGAATTCAAATAAGGATTCCTGCCCTGGGGAAATTCTACTTAAGGAATGGAAAACAATCAATGATCTTCAGCTGGCTTTTGTAAAGTACCTTCCTAACCTAAGAGGATACACAAGAAGGTATTAGACCCAGGCCAGAGAAATGATTAGCTTTGACTTGAAGGGTTTTACCTGAAACAAGGGCTAGAGTGAGAAGTATGATCTGTAACAATCTCGCTTTGTGTATTAGGCTTGGCTGGCGTGTTTTGTTTATTGTAGATTAGTAACTCACTTTAATCTGTCTGTTTTCACTTGCATTCACTTAAATCCTACTTATTACACTTAAAAGCAGTTTTGTTCATTATCAAACCCATTGTAAATAATCATTACGGGGGGGGGAGGGGAAGGGGACAACAGCTGTGCATTTCTCCTTCTCCTTTCTCCTTCTCCTTATGAACTTTCTCTGTGTAAAACATTTTTAGAGAGTAAGATGGATTTATTTTGGGGTTTGGTCCCTTGTGAAGGGTTGTGCACCTGGGTGCTCTCATGTCCCTATGGTGGAGCCCTCCCAGAGGTATCAGCATCTCTGTTTCTGTGCTTGGGGACTGCTGTCCTAACTGTGTGCCTTTGCTGAGGTAGACCAGAGTTTCTGGCCCGGCAGGACAAGATAGTGGGGCTCACTGGAGGGCAGGTGTTGTACATGCAGGTAGTCAAAGCAAGGGGAAATTACCATTCTTATTTAAGGAGCTGAAGTTGCAATAAGACCACTGTTGTTTATCATCCATTTCAAAAAGCAAACATATTGCAGGCTTTAGTCCTAGCTAACTGAAAAACTCCATCATAAAAAATAGTCATTTTGTCTGAATGAAGACTGAGTAAAAGCTACAGAATTGTGCCCCAAGCTTCTCCTGCTCTGAGATTTCATGAATTACATTTGTCTTCTCATCAGCATGAAATCTATAGCAAACTTAGTGGTGACAGTATAATCTCAAGGTGCATCAGATTCATACTCTGATGTCTCTTGTGGTGTGGAGTGGACACTCTGTTGGTTCTGAAACTCCAGCTGTGAATCATCCTGTAGTCCAGTGGATCCCAAACTTTTCGGCATCATGCCCCCTTTTAGATTTTTGAGAAACCCTCACCCCCCCCCCCAAATAGCAGCAAAACTTGTTAAGCCAAAAAAAAAGTTGCCTTTAAGAGCAGAGCAGGCGTTGCCCTTTGAAGTCTGCCCAGGACGCTCCATCCTCCAGCCCAAGCCAGGAAAAATATAAAATACCGGACATTTCACATGGTATTTTCTGAATTTTTTTTACCAAACATTCTGGGGGGGGGGAGGGGCTGGGTCACCTTGCGCCCCCCCCCCGAATTTCTTCATGCCCCCCTAGGGGGGTGCACCCCCCCAGTTTGGAAACCTATGCTGTAGTCTCTTGCAAACTTTATAAAGTAACATAAATGGTACTCTCTTGTTGCCAGAATAGATGAAATCACTCAGATGTGTGTTAAATTTTTTAAAAAATGACTCTATATCTTAATTATTGCAAGGGTTCTTTCATGCTTGTTCTGCTAAACAAGGGGGCATAAAACATGGGACTTGGGTTCTATGGTTAAAATTAAGTCTCTGCAGAAGATTTAGCAGTTAAATTAGGAAAATATGATGGCAGCTGTTCAGTATCAGTGTCTATAAATGGTCATGTATTTTCCATAGTTATTTCAGCTTGAGATAATGTGATAAATTGCCTTAATAGACAAATCAGGAAAGCTTTATATTTTTAAATAAACCCAAACAAAACAGCAATAAACTAACAAACAATCTGCTTTGTGAAGTTGGCCAAAAATCAGTGATTATGCTGAAAAGTGAAACCCATACAGTGGGAAAAAAAAACTTGGAAAACTTCGTCAAAGGAAGCAATTAATAATCTTTCATGGAATGGAATCTGTTTGGTAAAAGACTTAACTGAGGTTCCAGGGGTAAAGTAAAAGTGGCAGTGATGAATTGTGATTAATTGTGGGTAATTGAAACTTACTAAAAGATTTTAAGGATCAAAGTTAGGTCTTTGGGGGAAATGCAATCTTCCAATTTCTGCCATTTGTATTTTCCCAATTATCAGAGGGGAATAACAGACCACATTAGTCTGTATCTGCAAAACAAAGAGAATAGTCCTGTGGCACCTTAAAGACTAACAGATTTATCGCGGTATAATCTTTTGTGGGCAAAAACATCTGACAAATAGGGTTTTGTCCACGAAAGTTTATGTCCAAATAAATCTGTTAGGGTATGTCTACACTACAGCATTATTTCGAAAATATTTAATTTCGAAATAGTTATTTCAAAATATCTTATTTCGAAATAACGCTCTACACACAAAATGCATTTCAAAATAGCACGTCCACACTAATTGGACACTGAATCACATTTAAGGCTAGCCAGAACTGCAGGGCATCAAGTCAGAAGTTACCTGGTGGCCAGCAGGGCACCCTGGGAAGGGCTGGAGGACTCCTATTTCGAAATAAGCGTCTACACAGCGCTTATTTCAAAATAGCAATTTCAAAATTGGCGCTATTCCTCATGGAATGAGGATTACCAATTTCTAAATAAGCCCTCCACTATTTCGTATTAATTTCGAAATAGCAGTTGGCTTGTGTAGACGTTAGGAAAGTTATTTCAAAATAATGGCTGTTATTTCGAAATAACTTTGCTGTGTAGACATACCCTTAGTTTTTAAGGTGCCACAGGATTCCTCATTTTTCCAATGTGACTTAATTATAGCCTATCTCACTGGTATCTGTCATTTTTCCTTGGGGCTAGATCCTGCACGTTGCTGAGCACTGCAGCTCTAGTCCAGAG
This sequence comes from Pelochelys cantorii, assembly GCA_032595735.1. NCBI lineage: Eukaryota > Metazoa > Chordata > Testudines > Trionychidae > Pelochelys > Pelochelys cantorii. The sequence goes on from CM064337.1 coordinate 40,040,574, forward strand.
AAAACATTTAGGCATGTGCTTAATTTTTAAGTGTGCAAGTAGCCCAGTTGAAGCTGATGAAGAGGGCTATATTTTTAACTTTACAGTTGGATGCAATTTAATTTTTAGATGTAATGCTAATTTGAAAAAGCAATCTAAAGTTATCACTATATTATTTTTATTTGATTTTAGGTAGCATTACAAGCTTCAAACAAGAAATCAGAATTAGCATAGCCCTTGCAGAATGTAGCCCCAAGAAAGAAAGCAATCCACAAGAGTGCTCATTTGTGGTTTGGGATACCAGAGAGGCCCTGTCTATATATTGTAATACAAACCACGTGAGGGAGAATTATGTTTCAGCATTGTTCTTACTATCATGAAGCTAATAATGCTTTTGCATCTCTAGAGTAGGCAGAACCATCATGACCTTGCAAAGAATGTATCAAACTGCTCCCTCACATAGTTGCCTCAATGGCATATTTAGGAAAACACATGTTTTGCTTATTTTTTTTAAATTAGACAACTTAATTTCTGTGAATTATTACATTCATATTAAACAATGTCAACATGTTGATCCACTTATTGACAATCCTGTTCATTTCATTAGACAATATATCTGAGTTTAAAAGTAATAATGCTAACAAAAGCCCTGTATAAACAATTTTATCTGCTGGTAGCCTAAATAATTCCTACATGGGAAGAAGAAAAAAATATTTTGATGAGCAGAAAGTAGATATAGTTCATTATTTGAAATATAATATCTTGTAATACACCTTAATACAACTAATGTACTTGAAAACTAATATGTTGTATTAAAATTCATTATTGGTGCTTGCATTAGATTCCATTATTACTTTAAAATGGGAGATTTGTGATGAAGCGTGTCTATGCTATTTAACAAATAAAGTATTTGAGTAGGATGTTTACTACCATGATGACAATATGTCCTCAAAATAACCTACCAAATTCTCTGCTGTCAGAACTCGTTTGGCATAAATGAAATTATTCAGCTGAGAATTTAGCCCCATAAAAGTAATTTTATTTTCCTCAAATGTCAAAAAGTCTTTACTTTTTTTTTAATTTGGTAATGGCTCTTGCTATCTGTGATATTATATAGACTATAAGTGAATTGTTTTTTTTTTAAATACTGTAAGTATATTATTCAATAAAGTTGTAATTTCCCCCCCCATTTAATAGTAAAACAATATATAAAAAGTAATGCCAAGAAATGATCAGGTAGACACACTATTACATAGGGAGAAAAGCTGGACTGATCAGAAACTTTTATCAAAGTATTTGGGCACAGAAGATTGGGATTTGAAACAAGAAATTTTCATAAAAAAGTGCCCGCTTTCCTTGGATCAAATTTTCATTGAGAACCTAAAATATTGTTGTTTTTTCTCTCAAAAATACAAAAAGAGAAGTTTTCTTTTCCGTGTTGGCAAAAACATTTTTGAACCATTTCTAATTATAAGGTCCATAAGGACTTTTTGCTATGGTGAGTTTGTACAGCACCAAGCAGAGTCCTAATTGGAATCCATGGATATATACCAGTACAAAGAATTAATAATCATAATCTGACAAGTGTGAGAGGTTTTAATAAGAGATTTTAATGGATCATATTTTTTCAGACATTTGATATATGAATGTAGTCCCCTTACTAAAGGTGCCTCTGTTTATTTTCTGGGAAGACCCTGTGTGCTTCAATCTAGCCTCACAGACTACAATTCCCATGAGCCCTTGGGAAAAACAGGAAGGAAGTGACTCTTGTGTGGGAGATCTGAGTCTCTCCAGGTGTGTGGAGAAAGACTCAGCAGTCTGTGGACTCATCCCTCTGTTTTTGGAGCAGAAAGGGAGCGAGGCTGCTGTGGAGGAGTTTGATCCAGTTCGGGAGCTGTTATGTTGCAGTTACAGACTGGGACAGCGAGCCTTTGGAACTGGGATCTAGCAGGCTGATTCTGATTGCCCTAGAGGGGAGGTCCTTTGGCTGTACTTGTGTCTAGAAGCTACTCTGCATCCTGCACACAGATGGAGACTGTGAGTAACTGGACATCTTTGGGGAAATGCTGCCTGGGACAGACCTCAGAGTTACAGACTAACTCTGGGTTCAAAGAGAGGCAGAGAGACCAACCCAATGAACCAGAGCTGCTGCATAGCTTGGACCCACATATACCCTACCTACAGAGAATCTCCATTACAGCTGAAGTTCTTCAAGCACGCCCATACAAGCAAGAGTCTGAGTCTAGGGGTGTGCACACTGAGGTGGGATAAATATTGGCAGCTAGATTAGTTCCTTTTACTTCTGTGTACTTTGTTAATTGATGTTATTCACTGTTAATTTGTTAAAGCCTGTTTCTTTAGGTTAAGTAAAGGTTGTTCGTTCTAATGCAATCTATTAGATGTATATTATTTATGATTTGTAATTGTTGTTCTGGAGTTAGATCCAGTTTATTGCTGGAATAAGTTTATTCCTGGAGGCTCTCAAGGGACACCAGTAAGTGTGTACAAGGCCAGCCAGGTGGAGGCACTGGCATTGTACATTCTTTATGAGCAAGGGACTGCAGCAAGGGGGTGGATAGGTTTTCCCCAACCAAACAACATCACCACTGGGGTACTCAGGATCTCCTTTTATGTCAAGACCATCAGGCGCCCAGGCACACCTGTGAGTGTGACCTGCTCCCGAGTAACCCAGGGAGGAAAAAGGGGGTTACATGAGATAAGGGCATGAAAACAGGAAATTATGGTTCTGTTGTTTCTAGCTCTCATCCCACCAAACATATTATCCCCACTGCCTTTTTAACTGAAATCATGTAACATGTATTATTTCCAGTTTTAAAATTATAATTTTGTGGGAAGGGATTGATTTTTTTTCAACCTGAGATGCTCAATGTACCCATCTTCCTCTGAAGATCTCCACTAATATTTGTGCCTGTGTCCAGACCACCAGGTAGCACTGTGAAGACACATTCTTCTTTGACTTCTGCAGCTGCCCTTCTGATGCAGTAGGATCAACACTTCTCGGACACATCCTCAGCTGGTGTCAATTGGTGTAAATCTGTTGATTTCAACAGAGTTATCCCAATTCACATGAGTGAGAATCTGACCCTTCTGAGCCTATATTACTCCTGGGATTTGATCCAAGCTTTTACTGAATAATGTTTTACAGGCTTGCCAGTACCTGCAGCTGTCACAAAGGTGTCACCTCCATTAGCAGATCATTCCAAGTATTTCTCAAGACATGAGGAGACACAGACCTTTAATCTTGCTATTTTATAACAAGCTAAAAGAAAACCAGGGTTACAATCTAACTTAGGTTCAGTCATTCCGAAGAGAAGAGATCAGCACCCTTTGGGATTTTTCTTCATTCAGGGTATATTGTGAGTGTTTTATTGTTTTGAAGAACCAATCTTTCATGGATCAACATAAAGGAGAAAGATAAGCCAGTTTATCTGTTAAATCATTGGTGCTGCCAGAGGAGTTGTCAATTTAGGCTAAACAGTTTTACAATTAGTAATATCCCCAAAAGGAACTATATTCGACCTTTGCTTATTTGACTAGGCAGGCAATTCTAGCTAGCATGCCAAACTGCTTGGTTCCAGATATACCAGGAAAGCTAAAAGTCAGTGAAGCAGCATTTCTCTTGATAACATCCTTTAGTTTTGCCATTGTCCTTTAGTTTTGCCATCTACCCTGTGCTGGCTGGGTAGTCAAGGATTAAGGGTTAAATTTCTGAAAAGGGATTTTTATTAATTGAATTTGAGTTTATAGCAAAATAAAGGTATGATATCTTGGTTGCATTGTCTTCAGATTATAAGCACTATTTTTGACAATCTTTGGATAGCTCTTGAAACAGTATATTTTGACACAGTTCTATGACATTAAGACATTAACGGTTTGTCTGACTATGAGATTAGGTTGAATGTATTAAGCTTGATTTTGTAAAGTTGAAGGTGACCGTCTCCACTGTGTTCAAGAGTTTGAAGTGGTGTGTCCCCAGTGGGATAGCTACCATTAATGTTGACAGCAGAGCATTGTGGGTTGCTATCCCACAGTTCCTGCCTACCCTTTGCATTCTGGGGTTGGCTCCTAGTGCCTGATGGGGCAAAGACAGTGTAGTGGGTGGTTCCAGGTACATGTCATCAGCATCTCATCATGCACTCATCTCTTCCCTTCCCACTGTTTGAAAGCAGTGGCATACAGTCTTTTCACACCCTTCTTCCTCTGGTTATCCATGTAGATGCTATAGCAGGATAAACATGGACCCCGTTTAGCTGCAAAGTATTGTGATAATCATGCTGTGGTTTGATCAGAGCCTAGCCTTTGATCAGAGCCTGTCCTTACATAAACTTCAAGGATAATTCTTGATGGTGTTTCACATACTGGTGGATCACAAGAGCCATTTCACTAATATCAACGTGGGATGACTGGGAAAGGTGCACGATGCATACATCTTTAGGTACTCTAGTCTCTGCAGAAAGCTGCAAGAATGAACTTTCTTCCTTGACTGGAAAATTACCATCTAAAGCATAGAAATTCCAATCATGATCCTTGGAGAACTAGCCTACCCTTTCGTCCCGTGGCTCATGAAGCCATACACAGGAACCCTGGAATGCAGTTAGGAGCAGTTCAACTACAGGCTGAGCAAGTGCAGAATGGGGGTAGAATGAGCATTTGAACATTTAAAGGGAAGGTTTTGCAGTTGATTGACTAGGTTAGACCTCAGCGAAAGCAACATTCCCGTTGTTGTGGCAGCCTGCTGTGTGCTCCATAATATCTGTGAAAGTAAGGGGGAAATGTTAATGCCAGAGTGCAGGGTCGAAGCACAGCACTTAGCTATTAATTATGAACAGCCAGACACCAGGGCAATAAGGAGAGCATATCCAGGGGCAATGCAAATCAGAGAGGCTTTGAAAAACAGATTTGTGAATGGCTAGGCAATGATATGACAGTGATATTATGCATTAAGTGTGCTGGCTTGTAAACCCTATAAACTCCTTCTGCCCCCTTCACCTCCTCCCCTACCCCATGCAACACAAGTAATAAAGATACTGTTGTTGAGAAATCATGGAACAGAAGGAAGCAGAGACAGAAAAAGAGTTCAGGGCGGGAAGCAGGGGTAAGCAGCGTATCACCACCCCCCCTGTTCAGCAATCACACAGGTGTGAGAATGACAGCCTTCTATTCCAGGAGACTTCCCTGGCTGTTGAGTGGAAAGCTGTCCCTTGACTCTTCCTTCCCCCATCCCCTGCATTCTAGGGTGCCTGGGAGAGAAAGCTCCAGGACTTGGTAGAAGAGCATGTAGTTCAGCATGGGCTGGAGAGGGACTCCGTGCTTCATCTGCCTCTCCTGTGACTCTGAGAGTCACATCAGGAGTTCTGTTTGCTGCCCCATGAGCCTCAAGATGTCTTCCTGTGTCTCAAATTTTCATTTCTTGCACACTCTCCTCTCCTCATGCTCCATTCACATCTCCTGCTGCACTGTTCTCCTCCACACATTTAACTGTGCCCTGTCTGTGCGGGCAGATCACATCTGCTCACTGAACATGTAATCCCAGTTATGTTTCTGCTGTCGGATCTGTGCTAACCAAGCAGCTGGGGGAGCAAGGGGAGTGGGCAATAGCCTCACTGTTTTGTGTGCTGTAATGAAGAAAGTGAAGTGCAGAATTTAAAGGAGATACATGGTAGAACACAGAACCTAATCTCTTCACAGAAAAGAACAGCTGCCCTAGCCAATAGGCATGTGTTATGTGCAATGCTATAGTTATGCTTTTCAGTGCCCCCCATTCATCAGATACAGCCCAGAGGTTTTAAGGGAGCAGCTGGACTTGGTTTAGTGGCAGGCATAGTAATTAAGAGTTGGTCTCGCTCTTTTGCTTCCGCTTTGAAAGCATGTGTGATTTAGTAGCTGCAAATAGCCTCTCTCATAGATAGGAAAGTGTTTGCATGTGTAAAGGGGGCCATGGTGGCATGGCAGCAGGACAGGGCAGGGCAGAGGCTCACACAGTAACCGTGTGTTCAGTACTCCCTGTTTGCTGGCAGAGTGCAACTTTCCCTTCCCATAGTCCAGTTGCCAAGGCCCAGAAATTAGCACTGTCTTTCCGAAGCCTGCCCAGGAGCTGTTGCAGACTCTCAGTCCCATCAATCATGTCCACCCTCTGGGTTACTGTTTCTTTGTCGACAGACTAGATCAGCGGTCTCCAACCTTTTTAACCACAAGATCACTTTTTCAATTTAAGTGAAATGTAAGATCTACCTCAAACCCAAATATCCTTGCCCTACTTCCTTCGTGCCCCTTCTTTGAGGCCCTATCCCTGCTCCCCCCCTTCTCCGAGGCCTCACCCTGCTCACTCCATCTCCCTTCCTCCCCCATCTTCACTCACTGTCATCAGGCTGGGACAGGGGTTTTGGGTACAGGCTCTGGTATTGAGCCAAGGGGTTGGAGTGTGGGAGGGGCTCTGGGCTTAGCCCAGGGTGGGAGATTGGGGTCCAGGAGGGGTTTCAGGGTGGAAGCTCTGGGAAGGAGTTTGGGAGCAGGGGGACTCATGTCTGGGGCAGGAGGTTGGGTGTAGGAGAAGGTTCCAGGCTGGGACAGGGGTTCAGGAAGCCAGCTCTGGCTGTCCACCATTTAACTAAGACTGCTTCCAGGTGGTGGAGCAGTGGGGTTAAGGCAGGCTTACTCCTGCCCTGACCCTGCACCTCTCCTGAAAGCAGCTGGCAGGTACAGTGATGGCTCCATGGTGCCATGTGCCTCCCCTCTTCTACAGGCACTGAGCCCACAGCTTCTACTGGCCACGGTTCCCCATTACTGATCAATGGGAGCTGCAGGAGTGGTGTCTTCAGGCAAGGACAGCCCGTGGAAACCCCCTGCCCTGTCTTAGGGGCTGCAGGGACATGCCAGCCACTTCCATGAGCAGCAGTTACCACAGGGATAATTACTTCAGCCACGACAGATTAGGCATTTTAGAACTCACTACTCAAATAATTCAATTTGAGCATGAGAGAGAAATGAAAATTATGAAAAGCACAGACTAATCAAAAACCAAAAATAACCTACTTTGCAAGCAGTAAAAGAAGTAACAACACTACCCCCCCCCCCTTATATGTTGGGTCAGGAGATGAGAGTGAAGGACAATGTATCATTGTGAGAATGACAGAGATACACACAGTGTGTGAGTGACAAGCTCCCTCCATCCCCTTTCTCTGTGTGGAGATGGAGACAGAAGTGGGGGAAGGAAGGGCACCCAGATATCAGCATCCCCCTTTCTCCCTCTCATACCCTGCACAGTGAGCAGGAGGCTCCTAGGGGCAGCTCCAAGGCAGAGAGCAGGAGCAGCATGACAGTGGGTGGAGGAGCAACTGAAGTGCCAGGACTTGATAGCTTCCTGGCCAAACCAGTCAGGATCACCTGTCAGAGGCTCCAAGATCTACCAGTAGATCCCGATCTATTGGTTGGTGACCACTGGACTAGATGATAGGTTAAGCAAGTAGACCCAAACTCTGCATAGAGATTGTTAAATGTACACACACTTCACTCATAGACAGTAAAAGAGATACAGATCTGTGAAAAACTGCCTCAGTTCAAAACCCTGCCTCACATTCCTCCAAGAGTCCTTTAGGATTTAGTCAGTGTCTTTTCAGGAGGGTCTAGGATTCCTCTTACTCCTGCTCAGCCTTGTTTATTTCTGGTCTTGCTGTTCTCTCCTTTCTCTTCCTAAAATGCTCAGTGACAGAGCCTGCTTTTCATAACTCTCCAGTCCCTGTCTCCACACCACACCAATCTTCCCACCACCAATGGTTTTTCGATCTTTGTACAGAATATGTTTTGTTATGTGCACTGAGGCATGTGCAGATGTGCACCACCAGTAGAAACATGCTGGAAGCTGTGTGTGCTCTGCTAATCAGCGGGGTTGCACCTAACTCTTTCCTGGGTGGATTCCCAAGCACACAGCTTACAGGGAATACTGACCACCATCCTCACCTTCCCCACCACCTGTTCAGGGATTCTTTTCAGGTGATTAATTGCTTGGTTGCAGGTTAAGTGGGTCCTTAGGTGATAGCTAATTTATTGTTTCAGTGTGCTTGCTTGTGAATGGGAGACCCTCCAGATAAATAACCTTTGAGTGCTCTGCATTGTTAGCCAAGAATTTCTCTTGACACTGCTCTAGATACAAGATGAAGGGTAAAAGGAAAAATATAGGCACAGAATATTCCTGAAATCAAAATGGCGCTCACAAAAAATGAGTTTGATGTAGACATACATTAATCTATCACACTCTGAAATACACCATAGGGGACAAAGCTAGATGAAATTCTGCTGGTTGAAAGGAGTTTCTTCCCAAAGGAAACTGAAATTCATCTTACACTATGTTCTGATACAACACTGAGATTACATTTAAAGTTTCTTCAAAAAGATCCTACTTTGATAAAAATATACCAGGGGGAATACCCAATATGAAAGTCCTTTGGAGAATACTACACCTACATAGATTGTGCCAATTTACTGATTTAGAGAATCTTTCCTTCAAAGGAAATCATTTATTTTATAGTATAAAAAAATCTCTAGCAAACCATACCTGTGGCTACTAAAATTATTTTTAAAGTTTTCATAGTGTGCACATGCATACGCACGCCCATGTGTGAATGTAATAAATTAAAATTCTCAGTTTGGTCAAAAAGGCATTCTCCAGTAGAAAAAAAAACACAGACCATGTTCCAACCCTGTTCTCTTAAGCTACATATACACAGCGGTGCTATTTTGGGATACTGGAAATATCCTGAAATAGCTGTTCCGCATCTTTAAACGTGCCCATTATTTTGAAATATCTTTCAAAATAATGGGCACTCTATTCACGAGGGTTAAGGGACTTGTCAGAATAGCGCTTTATTTCAAAATTACCTCAAAATAAGCTATACAATTTGTGTAGCACAAATTGAATAGCTTATTTCGAGGTAAGGGTGCAGTGTAGATGCACCCTTACATTGAATTAAAAAAACCACAAAAGCTTTTCTTCCTACCTGATGGTGAATCGTTAACAATTCAGTCTTGATTTCTGTGATCCCAGTTATGCAACTTTTATTCAAGCTGGCAAGCATTTGGTCACACAAGGAATCCTAATTACCTTAATTGAGAGAATGTATTCACAGCAGTACAATGCATTCATTTTTGCAGTTGATGCAAATTTTCATCCAATTGATTGTTAATCTCACAAACTATTCATTTCAGTTATACTCAAAATTGTGTTGTGTCATTGGCCTGTGCAACCTTCCCTCATTCCTCATGTGCATTTTGATGCAATCTTATTACATGATCACATACTATTTTTTCCAAAGGACCCCAGGCTCATACAGGGCATAGAATGGATTATGTTTCCTTAATGAGCAACTATAAAGTGCATTGTTTTCCTTAAAAGCTTGACAAAGATATAATCAGTTGAAAACAGGATCACATAATGGAAAGTATGGGGCAGCCTCAATATTAGTTGGTGTTACCAATGCTGCCTAGTATAATATTCTTTATTTAGCAGAATTTTTAATATTAGCATTACACTCTCATTTCAATCACTTAAATTTGAAATGTTGCCAGGTTTTTTTAAGCCTATTGAGCAAACTCAGCATCAGTCACATACGTATTAAACACAATTGGATGGGTTTAGTAAAGACTTTTATAATGAGCTAGGTCCTGAAAATAAAAGCACAGAATCCTCCCTCCTCCAATGTTGGTAAAAATATATCTAAGAGAACTGGTTGAAAAATGCCTTTTTTAGGGTACATTTTATTTTAATCTAATCACATATAAATATTTAAGAGCTGATGCAAAAGTGTAGTAGATCAGATTAGTCGATAGACTGGATTTGCAACTGAATCTTGGTTTTTTTTCCCCCTACAGAATTGCAAGCTTTTCATTTTCAAAAGGAATTTAGGTCCAGATCCTCAGAGCTATTTAGATGCCCAGCTCCCTCTGATTCATTAGGTGCCTAAATATATTTGAGGATCCAGGGCTGGGGAACCATAAGTCCTATTTTCAAAAAGGGACTTTGTTACTCAGCTGCTTTGAAAAAAAATCAGCTCCACCTTTTTATATTAGAAAAATAAACATGAAGTGAATCCCATTGTATGTGTACTGTCTTTCATTTAATAAAACCCACCTATGGGCAGGCTTTTTTTCACTTTTCCTCCAGTTGTTATGTTCAGTGAAATAAATGGAAATATTTATTTTTTCAGGTTGGAGGAAGGGGAATCACGTCTTCTCTGGAGATTTTCAGATCAGTATGTGCTTATGTGTGCACAAAAATCATTACATTTCAGGAGTTACGGATGTATTCCTGAATAAATTGGTTCATGTCCAAAATACTTGCAGGCAACACTTGGTGTGTGAAATCCTGGCCCCAGTGAACTCAATGGGAGTTTTGCCATAGACTTAAATGGGGCCTGGAACTCACTCAGTGTGACTCAGTGAACAACAGTGGAATGACCTTACTACATTCATAAATGCAAATATTTGCAAATCAATTTTTGGGTGGTGACTCAAAAGAAGTGGAAGAGTTTTTCCTTCCTGTTATTTTTTTCTTATAATCTATATGATTTGTTAGTCTCCATGTGCAGTGAGCGTGACTGTATTCATTTGTCTAAAAATTTAGGTGGCTTTAGGGGCAAACTAATTAAGAAAAATATCTTCCACTTGTTTCTAATTTTCATGATATAATGCTGCAAATGAGAGAATGTGCTGAGAGGAAGAACTAACCTGACTATACAAAGCCTTCCCTATCTAATAGGGATGTGGGAAGCCGATGACTATCATTAAGAAAAATAAGCACTGGGCACAGCTGTAGTTTGTCCCAGTGTTTTCTGTAAGGACTGCGATCAATTATAGCACAGCTCTGCTGGATTTTATTGATATGTCTTTGATGCTTGTAGTGTATAACTGATTAGCGTTAACACTACTAGAATATAATCATCTTGATAAAAGACTGAATTATATTAAAGGTAAAAAAAATTGAAGTCTTCTAGCCTTTGTGAGTCCAAGGATTCCCTAATCAAATCTTCAAAATCCTCAAATTACCATTTCTTAGTAAACCTATATGACATATTTATTTTTTAGCAACATTTGGCTACTTTTTTGTCTTTGCCAGCTAACAAAGTATTAAGGGATAAATACAATTAAAAAAAAAAACTCCCTGACAGCTGGGTTCACTCTAAATTTCTGGGTACTAAATTTTTCCTGGCACTAGGATTGCTCAAACTCATTTATGTTTGCATTCAAATTATTTCACAGTGCCCCTGCTGGGCCAATTTTAGAAGACTTCTGCATTAAATGCTGTTTTTGTTTTTGGAACTGAAAGAAAGAAATCCGTTTGCTCATTAGAAGGACAAAGCCTGTATCTTGCAGAAGCCTGCATGAATATGAATGTGGGACACTGAAATCTCCCATGGAATAGCATGAAAATTCTGCTAGGTTTGCTTTAGAGAAGTATTAGCCTCTCTTTCATAACCTTCAACTGTTTCCTAAAAGTAGCAGGATGTCTCCTTTTAGGAGGTCCAAATTCTGTTTCTGTTTATATTTGCATCGGTGTAAATCAGGCAATGGTATGGCTGCAAAATGTGGCCCACAGTGGCCATACTCAAGAACCATTCCAGTTAAAGGAAACATGCATGTTTTCTGCATGTGGGTCTATTGATCAATCCATACATTTATGGGGTATGAGAGAGATAATAAGAATATCTTGTCTTAAAATAATCACTGTTAGTTTTAATAGCAGATAATTTATGATAATTATTTTGTACTATTCAGAAATAATTCATACCTAGCAAAATTTCCATATATTAGCATACACATACAGTATTTCAGAGATTTGTGCATGTGTGTCTGTCTTTGAATCTGTTTGTTCAAGAACTCCTCCTAAACGATAACGGTTAGGACCACCACATTTGGTATGGAGTTTTTTCTTACCCTGACTTAAAGCAAAGTCAGGATTTGGTTGTGCCAGGAAAACTGGAAGTGCTGGGAATGAGACTGTTTTTCATAACAAGAAAAGGGAGAGGCACAGAGAGGAGGGAGTGGCCACTGGGGGCAGCGATCCTGCAGAGGAGAGCTATACTACAGAATGGCCACTGGGGGCAGCTGTACCACCAAGAAAGTGTCCATCAGGGCTGCGGCTCCACCATCTTGCCTGCCACAAGATCAGATAAGTAGCCCTCCTGCCCTTCTCCTCTTCCCCATCAGGACCCACTGGCACCACCCAGGAGACTCCCTCCCAAGAGAGGCTGGGGCCAGGAACCATAGCCTGGCCCCAGACAGGCTGCAGGCCAGCAGGCTGTGTGGGTGGGGTGCCCCGCTCTCCCACAGACAGCCTGCAGACTGGTGCGGGGGCTTTGCAGGATTGGGAAGCATCTGGAGCCTGCCTCTCCTGCCACCCTGCAGGCCACAGAGGGGGCGGATGGAGGTCGGGCCCGGCCTGCGGAGCCTTGCCCATCTTCCCCAGGCTAGTGGAAGTCTCCAGAGCCTGTTCCCACACCACCCTGTGGAGAGCCTGCAGTCTTCCCTGCTATCCCCTTCCCTGAGCCCCCCCAGCTCCTTGGCCTCTTTCTATTCCAGCAAAAGACTGATGAACTGCAGCACCATCCTCTCCACCGCAGTAAGCTCTCCCTCTCTCCAGCCTCCCAACCCCCTGCCCTGCAACCCCACCCTCTGCCCTGAGCCCCCATCTCCTGCCCGGAGCCCCCCCCCACACCGAAACCTTTACCCTGACCCCCATCCCCTGCTTCACTCCAACACCCTGCATCCCTGCCCTAAGCCGCCCAAGCTCTCTCATCCCCCTGCCTTACTCCTGCACCCCACCCCATGCCCTGAGCCCCCCATACACTGAAACCTGTGCCTTCAGCCCCCCACTCCTTACCCTCATTCCAGCACCCGCCATCCCCCCCCTTAACCCCCCACCCTCCCAGCCCCTTGCCCTCTTTCTATTCTAGCAAAAGACTGATGAACTGCAAATATTTTCTACCACCAAACTCTATCTGTTGTTTGAATCCCTTTCCTTCTTTTATTAACACAAACTTCTTTTTTCTTCATTTTTGAAAAATAGAATCATTTAAAGCATGTACATTTCCTTTTATTTTCCACATAAACTCAAAAACCAATTACTTCACTTAAAGACCAAGCAACACTGGGTACATCTGCTAGTAGCTATATAATACAATACATTTGTTTTGTCACTAAGAATTTATTTTCATGTTCAGTTATCTGCAGTATACCTGAGCGATGAAGTCATAAGTTATCTGAAGCAAGTGCCAATCAGGGCATCTTCTCAGAATATCTCACATATTGTTTTGACAGACACGTCATGAGAGAAATGACAAGATTTCTTAATATTTTATTTGGCACTATTTTGTTTCTCTTTGCCTGTAAATCAGAGTTGCCTTAGTACTACGCTGAGCCCAATGCAGGCCTTGACAGAAGGATACCTAATACACTTTAGAGCTTTTCAAAACAATATAAAATAAGTTGTCTGTAAATAAGGTTTTGAGTTTGGAATCTGATATTTCACAAGAGACTGCAGGGGGGTTTCTGCAGGTCAGGGCTGACCTCCAGAGACTAACCCCACTGGCTTCAGGTAGTGGGGGGGTGGGGGGGCTGCTGAAGGCTGGAGGAAGCCACAGAGAGTCTGCAGTTCATGCCCTGGAGCCTGCAGTCTGTGGGGCTATGTCTAAACTACATTCCTCTTCCGAAAGAGCAATGTGAATGAGCCTGATTGAAAATGCAAATGAAGCACAGATTTAAAAATCTCGTGCTTCATTTGCATAATCGCATCAGAGCGCTTTTTCGAAAAAGAAACCACAGTGTAGACAGGGTTCTTTCAAAAACCCCTTTTTCAAAAGAACCCGTACTCCTGAAAAAATGAGGTTCGATCGGGCTCATTTACATTCCTCTTTCAGAAGAGGAATATAGTTTAGACGTGCCCCCAGGGGCAGGGAGGAATGGGAGAGCGCTACAGGCCGGGGCTGATCCCAGGAGCTAATACAATATGGGAAGGAGGTGAGAAGTCCTCGGTATGGGCAGTTGGTGAAAGCAGGACTGGGGAAGGCAAGTTCCCAGCCCCACATCCAGCCCTGCCCCTTCTGCTGAGGACCAACAGACCAGTCAGCCTCACCTCAGTCCCTGGAAATATCATGGAGGGGATCCTCAAGGAATCCATTTTGAAGCACTTGGAAGAGAGGAAAGTGATCAGGAGTAGTCAACATGGATTCACCAAGGGCAAGTCATGCCTGAACAACCTGACTGCATTCTATGACTAGGTAACTGGCTCTGTGGACATAAGGAAGGCGATGGACATGATATATCTTGATTTTAGCAAAGCTTTTGATATGGTGTCCCATAGTATTCTTGCCAGCATGTTAAGGAAGGAAGTATGGATTGGATAAATGGACTGTAAGGTGGATAGAAATCTGGCTAGATTGCTGGGCTCAACAGCTCGATATCTGGTTAGTGTTTCGTGTCAAGCGGAGTGTCCCAAGGGTGGGTTCTAGGGCCAGTTTTGTTCAACATCTTTATTAATGACCTGGATAAGGGGATGGATTGCACCCTCAGCAAGTTTGCGGATGACACTAAGTTAGGAGGAGAGGTAGATACATTGGAGGGCAGGGATAGGGTCCAGAATGACCTAGACAAATTGGAGGTTTGGGCCAAAAGAAATGTGATGAAGTTCAACAAAGACAAGTGTAGAGTCCTGCACTTGGGACAAAGAATCCAAAGCATTGTTACAGGCTGGGGACCAACTGACTAAGCAGCAGTTTGGCAGAAAAGGACCTGGGGATTACAGTAAGTGAGAAGCTTGATATGAGTCAACAGTGTGCCCCTGTAGGCAAGAAGGTTAATGGCATATTAGGGTGCATTAGGAGGAGCATTTCCAGCAGATCTAGAGAAGTTATTATTCCCCTTCATTCATTCATTCAACACCGGTGAGGCCACATCTGAATTATTGCACCCAATTGTGGGGCTTCCAATACAGAAAGATGTGGAAGCATTGGAGAAGGTCCAGCAGAAGACAACAAAAATGATTAGGAGGCTGGAGAATGACTTACGAGGAGAGGATGAAGGATTTGGGCTTGTTTAGTCTACAGAAGAGAAGAGTGAGGGGACATTTAATAGCAGCCTTCAACTATCTGAAGGGAGGTTTGAAAGAGGATGGAGAAAGTCTGTACTCAGTAGTGGCAAATGGCAGAACAAGGAGCAACGGTATCAAGTTGCAGTAGGGGAGGTCTCGGTCAGATATTAGGAAAAACTATTTCACTAGGAGGGTAGTGAAGTACTGGAATGGGTCACCTAGGGAGGTGGTGGAATCTCCATCCCTAGAGGTTTTTAAGTCCAGGCTTGACAAAGCCCTCATTGGGATGATTTACTTAGCATTGGTCCTGCTTTGGGCTGGGGGCTGGACTCGATAACCTCCTGAGTTCTCTTCCAGCCCTGTGATTCTATGATACTATGGTTCTAATGGGATGGGAGGAGGGTTGCCAACCCTCCAGGATTATCCTTGTGTCTCCAGAAACAAAGAGTAATCCTTAAATAAAGATTATGTCATATGATTAAATTTCTGTGAATTGTCCAACCCAAGTTGGCAACCCAAGATGGGAGAAGGGGAATCTTGTTCCTCTTCTGTGAGATAGTACACACATGTCTCATCTGATGATCAGTGAGACTTTGTGCTTTACATTTTCTACTGAGTCAGGACAGAATGGCTCAGCTTGGTGAAATTTTGCAGGAAAACAAGAAAAACATTTCTAGAGGGTCATGTGTTAAAAATAAACATGACAGGTGGAAACTTATGCAGAAGTTTGAATGGTTAGAAGTCCTGGAAGAAGTAAATGAATGAGCACAATGCAGTTAAAAGGGTTATATGTCACTATTCCACCACCACATACAATGAGATGCTAATGCAAAGTGTTCGTCATGGCCTTGTCTGATGAGTGCATATGGATGGGACCATATCTCATTCAAAGGAACTTTTAAAAATAATACTCAGATCCAATACTTTTGCACACAACAGGATAATCTAGGTAGCAAGCTGATTAATTCTTTGTTCTAAATTAAGTTTTCTTTATTTCAGTCATATTTCAAGAGTGTGTGCAGTGCCATATCCAGCTCAGTAGGAACCAAACTTTATTTGTTTCTGAATGCTATTGTGACTCTTACTTCCTGAATCAAACTAACCCACAGAAGTGAGTTGCACACTATCTACTCGGTAGCTCATGATACTTTTATTAGCACTTTCCTAGTTACAAAATGATAAATAGTGCAATCTAGGTATACTGATTAGAAGCAAGAGAAAATATTTATTCTCCAGTGCTTTTCTTAATTTTCTTTAATTTATTAAAGTTATAAATGTAATGTTTTACCTACCTTTATCCCTCTAAGAGGGGCATAAAGGTGTCGTTAGTATACTAGTATAACGATGATGGTATATTTGGCAGCTCTGATTTGCAATTTACTTTCTTCATAGTTGAAAACATGTTTAAACCTTCATCCTTAATTAATTCATGTAGGGAAATCACAATCATTAGACCCTTACTGCATTAGTTTCTTCATATTTCTAGTAATTGTATGGGGTCGGGAGGGAGGAAGAGAGCCAAAGTTCTTGAAGTTCACCCCAGAAAGCTGAGGGAGGTGGTATGTTAAGTATTCTGCACTTTCTTGATTAGTAATTGTAATGGTGGCAGGGGGTACCACCTTCAGCTTGTTTTAAGACTGCTAATGACTTTTAGGTTTTTGGCAGAATGAGGGCAGTTATAAAAAGGAAGACTGGCACTCTCTCATATTTTTGCATTACCTTTTTTTCATTTAAAAGTGGCTTGTATTAGAGTTTTTGCTCTGTTGAGGAGCTGACTGTGCAAGTTCTTCAGATTGTTTTAAATGTTGCTCACTTTTTCTGAGATTACTAGCCTGGAAGAGAATAAAAAGATAAAATTGATGAAAGTCAAAGAATCCAGAGCTGCAGTATGCACTGGTGTATTCATCTTGAGGTCAGCACAAAGCATCACTTAAATTCCAGCTTACTTCAATTGTAGGCTCTTTGGAGCTGAGACTCTCTTGGTCCATGTCTGGGGCTCCTTGGTACTACCACAGATCGTACAATTCTGCAGTTGATCATTAGAATTCTGCAGTTGAATTTCAACACACACATGAGTTCATGCACTCTGCTGCATCCAACAATTTTGATAAGGAGCTTGAAATAATTTATACTTTGTTTAGTAATTATGAAAAGATAAAACATGGCTCACCACATGATTGCACTGAAGAACTGAAGGTCACACATTAGATGCTAGTCATTTAAGACAAAGATTATGAATTGCAAATTCATATGACAAGACTAATGGTATTTTATATGAGCAGTTGTAGGTTAGTCTAGGCTAGGGCCGTGAATTCCTTTTGTATTTGGAACAATCTTGAAGAAAGTAATGTTTTGTGCTGGTGGCAAGTGAGTCTGTTGCAGAGGTGAAATGTGATGGCTATCCACAGAGAAAGGCATAGAGTGCTTTGTTATGACTGACTGATGGACAAACACTAAAACTGGTTTTAGAGCAGATTTTTATCTGAATTCTTGGCAGTGTACAATGGGGGTCTCTACCAAGAAGAACACCAAGGAATTAATAAATGTTTTTCTGTGTTATCTATTCTCATGACAAATGCAGATTTTAAGCACTAATTTGCTGTGAGTTTATTTTCAATTGAAATATACGAATAGTAATGAAATAAAAGGACAGTTGAATTACAAATGCTGAATTTGATCATATTTATATAGATTTTATGTCTGACTTCTGAACTGATTTAAACTGGTGTAAGGAAAATTAATATCAGTTCTTTTAACTTTGTTGAATCTCAAGCAAGTGAAAATCACTCTTGTGTCAGTTCTGTCTTCTTTATTTCTCACCAAAGCGCAGGTTAACGTCTGCAACAGTATGGCTGAATGCATTAGGGATAGTTAATGCCATCATGATTGGCTTTGCTTTCACTGTTACAGGGCTTGCTGTTGAAAGGATGGCATGATGTTCTTTGCAAACTCGTGAATATTTGAGAGGTAATGTCCAAACAAAATGAAATGTGATACAAAACTCAACATAGCTACATGACAAGTAAGCCTTTGTGGGAATAGGCATGTTTCTAGCTGAGCTGTGTTAGAAAGTTTAAAGAAGAGGAGGGAGACAATTACTCAACTGCAATGTGAACTTGAAATCTGAAATAATTTGAGGAATAGCCCAGGTAGCCTCTGAATGTGCTTTTAGGCTGGAATTAAAGTGCATCAGTGGTGATACAAAAATATGATAAAACTGAATAACCATTATTGTAGTTACGGGAATATTGAAAGGAAGATGGCATCTGCTTTGTGTATCAGAGTGCTAAGTAGTACACAAAAACACAGTTTATTTGTGCTATGTATTCCAGGCCTTTGATTGGTTCTTATACAGTGAAGCATCTCTGGTACAGAGTTTTTGTTGTTGTTTTTCCATCACAAAACAACCTCACCTTCACTAGTGGCTGAAACTTTGGCTGCCATTTTACAATCTTGTAAATGCATGGGGGAAGGTGATAAATCTCAGGATTCAATTTGACTAAATTCTCAACTGGCTAAAATTGATGTAACGAAGCTGTGCCATTTTACATCAGTACAAAATATAGCACAACATTCCTTCTGTGTCATTTTAAACAGTTAAGTTTTTGAGCCTGTTTTACTTTCATTATCCCAAGCAAGTCTAATTGTGGCAAAACCAGGAAAGTCAAGAATAAATTTTGATGAAAAAGACAAACCATATATATATATATATATATATATATATATATATATATATATATATTTAGATATAGAGAAGAGAAGAAAGGGGCACAAACAGTTTATTTTCTTTGCAATCCTCCTCTCACATACATAGTAGCCTATTTTTATTTCTAATTGGAAATTGGAGCAAGGGGGAAAGCTGGTAAAGCCAGAGTTGCATCATTCTATATTTCATCACCTTTACAATCAAAGGTTCTGTTCCTCAACACCTGTGGGAGCAATCATCTGTCAGGTTTTGACTCACAGACATGGGAATGTATATAAAACACTGATTGTTCTTTGGAAGGGTGTATTCCATGGAAATAAATACAATCCCTACAATTTGAAAATGCCAGAGCATTTACTTGGTAAATAAAATATAAACAAAGTTGTAAATATCCTTCATTACAACACAGCACAATCTTTAGAGGATTTTGAATGGCTGTTCCGCACAATTGAGGACAAATTAATATCTCTGAATATCTCTCAGCTGAAATATTCCAGTGTTAACCAACAGTTTTCAGTGATCAAAGTGATTTAGTTAAATAATTAATTTACATATAAAATTGGAAGTTTTCATTATCCTATCTCTGGGGGTCTAGCCGTGCTAAGATAATTGCCCCCCTAGAGAATTGGGAGTACTATAGTTAGTTTTCCTGGATCTACTTTCATACCCAGGAATGAGCTGCCTCTCAACCTTGCAGGGTCTCAGAACTACACCTTGTCTTGCTATGTGATCATGCAGAACTACATTTTGGTTATACCTGATTTCTTTTTTTGTTTTAACTAATTAATTACCAGTTTAGCCAAGGGTATCCAATTATTTTATTGATGGAAGATCAGTAATTCTTCGTTAAGTTTCACTTCAACTGATCAAACCAATAGTGTAAGCTTAAAATCTCTCACACGTCCTGTCAGGGTAGAATTTTATATCTATTATTTTCTCAATTCTGTAGCTCTTCGTATTGATCCTTTTAAAAGGAAATAGTTAAAATGAGGAACCAAAATATCTTTTAGCAAACTTTGCTGGAATCAGTGGGACTCTAATGGCATATCTGCATTAGTTTGTTTTACTTTAAATTAATTGAGTGCAGTTGGTTACTGTGAATATCAGTCTGTGTTGCAGAGAATATTTGTTCTGTGATACTCTGCAGGTCTAGAAAGTAAACTGATTAATTAAAGTTAAATGGAGTGCAGACTTGATTCTATTGATATTTGAAGCCTGAAAATCAACACCAATGTAACAAAATATGTCACAGCAAATCTTTGGTCATGGATTCACAATGAGGACTATAGTAACTCTGAGGTGGTTTAATACAATTATTGTCTATCAGGTTTATTCCTTGCGAAGGCTTAAGAAGATTTTCCAGCTGTACAGTTATGATGATTCCTTATTTAAACTAGAATAACAGATTCTTATACGACTTGTAGACAACTCAAAAAAATCAGCTCTGTTTTTAGGCAAAGTACTTAGACAAAAAACTAACTGAAATTTTTGTGAAAAATTCATTTTGTATTGAAATTCGAAACTGTAGAAATTTCATGTTTTGAAATGTTTCAAGTAGCTGTTCATGTGAATAGTCATAATTGGAATAATAATATGCTTAGGAACATGTGTAAGTATCTTGCAGAATTGGGATCAGTGTTTGTCAGCAAAAGGTATTTTCATTTATTTTATGTAATCCTGCAGTAGGGAACTGCTTAGATCAGGCCTGGGGAAAATACCCTCCGAGGCTGGATCTGGCCCGCCAAGCCACTAGATCCAGCCTGCGGATTCCCTGCTTGCTCCCCTCACGCTTCTGAGAGAAGCTGTTGCCAGGTTCTGTTCAAACAGCTGTGAGCCTTCATGCACTGCCCCCGCCCCCAGCACAATCCCATTGGCCAGTTTCAGCCAATGGGAGCTGACTGTTGTCAACAGGTACCTTTGGAAGCAACCTCCCCTCTCCTCAGGCTCATAGCTGTTCAAAAACCACATGACCCCTGCAGCCAGTGTGCAGGCGAGGCATGCAGGGAGACTGCTTGAGAAGGCTGCTGGCTGGGAGTCAAGCAGGTAAGTCTCCCAGCCAGAGTCTGCCTCTGGTAGCCCAATCCTCTGGCCCCCTACCCCACATAACCCAAACCCTCTGCCTTCTTCCTACCCTCATCTCTGCTCCCATATCCTTCACCCCAATCCTCTGCCCCATGTCACAACCTATACATTCTCCCCCCTGCATCCATACCCCCTCCCAGATCCTGCACCCTAATCCTCTACTCCAGGTCACAACCCAAATTCCTGCATCCCCTCCTGTACCCCAGTCCCC
The DNA here is from genome assembly GCA_032595735.1 of Pelochelys cantorii. NCBI lineage: Eukaryota > Metazoa > Chordata > Testudines > Trionychidae > Pelochelys > Pelochelys cantorii. The sequence goes on from CM064337.1 coordinate 40,061,649, forward strand.
TGCCCCAAGTCACAACCTCCTTCTGCCCTAGGTCACAGCCCAAACCCCTCCATCCTCTCCTGTACCCTAGTCCCTTCTCCAGGTTACAATTCCCTCTTGCCCAAGGTCACAACCGAAGACTCTTCACCCTAGCCTCCTAACTCAGGTCATAACTGCTTCCTTTACCCAAACTTCCTCCCAAACCCCACACCCTTTCCTGCACCCCAGTCCCTTATTGCAAACTCCCTTCTGTACCCAGCCTCCACCTCAGACCCTGCACCTCCTCCATTAATATGGAAGAGTGTGGCCTTTGACCACTTTCCAAATTCTTGGAGTGGCCCCCCATCAAAAATCATTACGCACCCCGGCTTAGATCAATAATCTTACATATATAAACAAACACACACATACCATTACACCTTATCATCAGCTTGGCCTCCGTATTTTCAACATATAATGAACTATTAGTTGAAAAGGCATATACATGTACCATTTATGACCGAAAAACAACTTTAAACTCATAATAACTATAACCTATTAACTGTGTTACCTAAAATATTCTTTAGGGTTTCACAAAGCATGACTGAGACGTTCCTTTTGCTGCCAATGAAAGAAAATTTATTAAACTGTCAATTGTAGTATTGACCTCATAATAAATTATAAGTAACTGAAATACTCTAATTTAGTTGCACATCTTCATGTCCTGTATTATCATATTTTGTAAATTGGACACCATCACCATAAAAACAAATGACAACCATTTTCTCTGAGTTTGATGCATATTATTATGGTTTTCATATAGGTTTTCAGAAGAGCTCAGCTTTGGCCTGTGCTCATTTTGAAGTCAATGGTTTTACCCTTTATGGCATTTTTTGTTTTATGTTGTTATTTGCATATAGCTCCATAGCAGAGCATAGTGCATGAAAGTGAATGTCACTGATGAAAGCGAGAAATTAAGAACCTGTAGCAGAGTTGCTCTGTGCAAGCGTCCATTTGCAGCTCTGTCAGTGCATCTCAATCCTGACCTGACATATACTTCTGTTCCAGTTTTGGTTCCCTGTGGAGCACAGACTGCTAATTGCCTGGTGCTTTTGTGATGTGAACAATTATCTCTATGGAACTAGATGGAGACTTCAAAACTCTTTTTCACTAGTAACTAAATCAGGGGTTGAACTCAGCTCTCCTGAGAAGAAAGGTCACCACATTATGCCATTACTTATGAGCAAGTTCAATAAAAGCTCCAATTGGATTTTTTGGCCCATAGCCCTTGGATGGCAGTTTTCCACCTGGTTTTCTGATGTTTTGTGTAGGCTCCCATAGCCTGAAAGGCACCAAAAGTTCTTACTTAGGTTATCTCTTGTAAATTGCACCAACCTTCATCCTCACAATTATTTTATTTATCTCAGGATTCTTAAAAGTGCAAATTGTTCAAAACCCAGAGATTTGGACAACAGTGAAGTCGACAGGACAGAGAAGTAGACTGATCTCCCACCAGACTAGACCTACGTTTCACCGATAGGATAAAATGAGTGTAGTGTCATATGCTTTACCTGATCCTAATCAAGGATCTCTGTCCCACAGGAAAATGGAGAAAAAACAGATGAAAGAAACATTTGATGATGCCTCTCAGTTCTTGTCTTTTATGCAATATTAGTTCTTCAAGCCACCACTTTCTTGTGTTTTGTAAATTATCCTGTTACTGTATCTTTGTTCTTTACCGCACTGTGTTTGTTACTATCAGATATACTGCTGATTAACAATATATTTTAAAAATAATATGCTCCTCTGGATTTTCTTGTAGACAGATTTTTTTTTTTCATTTCCTCATCCCCATTGAGTCTCATAGGTATATGATAGAGATTCTTTTCCCCTACCCCTATCAGATTCTGCTGATTTACATTTAAATGATCACATGAATTAAGATAATTTCCAACTGAAGCCAGATGAAATGTAATAGTCACCAGGCAGGCCTAAATGGAGGTGTATTGTTCTCACCCAGAAGGAAGAAAAGGAATGCTTCCCCCATTGGTACATTTTTTAATGACCCACTGGAAGAGGAAAACTGAAGATCTTAAATGTGAATTAGGAATATGTGTTTTGAGAAATGACAAGGTATTTGAGCATGAACAACTTTAATTCTTATAGGAATCTGATATACCAGGATCAGGGCTCACAGTGTTAATTGCTAAAAAGTGGTCTGATTCCTATGCCTTAAACATCAGTTCAGTTTTACCTTAGATTTCAATGGGAACAGGATCAAAACCTCAGTGACATAGGCATCCTGTCGATTTCAGTTGAACTTTATTTGGTTTCTTTCTCCATCTCTTTTTCCAGTGTTTTGTGAGCAGGATCCTGAGTATATGCAGATTTAGGCATTCTCTTCAGATTAGTTGTGCCCTGTCATATAGGTATGTGAAGTGCATTTCCATCCGTGATACTTCCAGAGCATAAACAGAGCTAAATTGGTGTTCAGAAAGTTACTGAGGAACACACCTGCCTGCTGAAGTTCAATATCATGACTATAGTAAAGAGAACCATTATGAAAAACTTACAGTAAATATCATTGGATGTTTGTATTGCAGTAGCACATGAAGGCTTCAGTCAGGTTTCGCCCATTGGTACAAACACATACATTATAATCCCTACTCCAAAGCACTTATTGTTTTAATCTGTATGACGCACTTGGTGTGGCGGCATGTAGAGTGTATATACACTGCACATGTCCTCAATATAGGAAAACATTGGTGCACTGTTTGGATAAGTAAAGACAGCCAGAAATCTGTGGGTGGGTCCCCTACATGGCTAAGCCACAGACCATTTTTGTCACTGCCTGCCCACTCCCAGGGACTTTTCTTGCCATTTTTAGCTGCCAGAGTCTTTTACTGCTGCCCCCACCTGACAGAGCCTTTCACTGTCATGAATGGTTACATGTAACAGTGTGCACCCAGCCTGCTTTTCACTGCAGCCTGTAGCTACACATACCCGATACACTTGCACCATGAATGGGCTGTGTAGATCTTAGTCTGAAAATCGATTCTACAAATGGCATAATAGTATTCTATCTTGATTGATTGATATTCAGATCTAATTTGCTGAGATTTTAAGTAAAATCATATTTTTGCATTTTGAATTCTTTTTAATAGTGGCATCACCAGTGCAGGTGGATTTTTACCTTCATTTAAAAATCAAGAACCATTGGGTCAAATTCTCTGTTGGCTTAACTCTATTGAATTAGTTTATAATTAGCTTCAGATAAGCTCGTAACAAGACAAAGAGTGGGACAGAGAGGGAGCAATAATAATATGATGATGCTGATCTGAAGCACAGAGAGAGAGAGATTAAGTCCCAGTTCCAGTTCCTTAACCACAAGACCACCCTTCTGTCCACTACGGCACTAATTGGAATAAAAAGCATCAAAGGCCTGTTTTTCATAGAAAAGCAAGAAGTTATGAAACTAGCCATATGTGGGGATAAGATCTATTTAATAGATTTCAGTTTTCATAATTTTCACAGTAGAAGCCCACATGTACTGGTTAAGTGCAGGACATACTTGTCACAGGTTCAGTTGCTGGGACCCCCCTGGGATAATCACTTGATGTGCTAAAATACCACTGAGCCCCTCTTCCTGCTCACATGGGTGTATCCCTTGGCCTCTTCCAGCAGTGACATAGAGATGGGCTCACAGCCCTCTGCAGTGTGATACAGACAGTGAGATCAGCTCAGCTCTGGGAAGGCCCAGCCAAAGGGACTTGTCTTAGCACCCAAATGCACAGCCTCTGTGGGACGTCAACCTAGATAGCCCTGCCTTACTCTGTATAAAGTATTCCACAGAGCCGGCTCATGTTCTTCACCTTATTTCTCAAAGTAAAGAGAGAGAGATGCACAACTGCTTGCCCCTAAGCTAACGTTTATTTACACTGGGCTTATTAATAAATAAAAGAGGTTTTATTAAGTATATAATGTAGGATTTAAGAGGTCATAAGAGATAGCACACAGAACAAAGTGGCTTACTAAACAAACAAAGAAACAAAATACCAGAACATGCAAGCTAATCTTAATATACTAAAGAGATTAGTTATATGTAATATGTCAGCCTCAAAATAGATCTAAAAAGCTTCACTCACTGGAAAGCCTTCCGGTCTAGACTGAATACTTCCCCCAGTTCAGTCTTAGATGTTTCCAACAGCCATCTTGGGTGGGGTAACCATTAAATAGCATTTGCATAAGGCGAGTAGGGTTGCCAGGTGTCCGGTATTGACCCAGATTGTCCAGTATTTTTGCCTCCTGTCCGGTAAAAATATTCAGAAAATACTGGACACCTAAAATGTCCGGTATTTTCTGATTTTTTTCCCTGCCAGGAGGTGAAAATACCGGACACCTGGCAACCCTATGACACCCTCAGCAACCAGGCCCAGCCCCCGTGCCTCCCCTCAGGCCTCTCCCCTACTTACTTGGTTCCGCGGAGAAGCTGTCTTCTGGCTTGGATCAGGAAAACAAGATGGCTGCCAAAAAAGCTTCAAAGGCTTTTCTTAAAGGGGCCATGCTGTTTTATTTTTAATTTTTTTGCTCAACAACTTTGGTCTTCCCCCCTTTTTTTTCTCAACAGAATTTTTTCCCCAGTGTTTTTTTTTGTGGGGGGGGGGGGTCGGTATTTTTATTTAAATCATCTGGCAACCCTAAAGGTGAGTGTCCATTGTTTCGGTTTGACCCACTCTCAGCTTCTCATGGAATGTCCGTGGTTTAAGATGGATTCCAGTGTCAGGTGACATGGTCAAATGTCTCTGCAGGACCCCTCTCTCCATATTTCATGGGCTGACCCACACATCCACATTGTCTCTTTGCTAATGGGCCATTCTAGCCTTGAAATACCATTAAAGGCCCTCACCTTAGCAGGGTTAGGGTTAGTTAGGATTGGTCCTGCTTTGGGTAGGAGGTGGGATTCGATGACCTCCTGAGGTCTCCTCCAACCCTGTGAGTCGATGATTCCATGATTAGCATGACTGCATTAATAACACAGGTTTATACTCCATATTCCTAACTTGATCTACAAAGATGATACATGCATAAATTTTGGAAAATCATATTCAGTTGATTATAATTTTTCAATAATATGTTACATGTGGTATTTTGCATCAAACATATTGCAGTTATAGAATATTCATATCCATTATCATATTTCATAAAACATATGGAATACCTCAAAACAATTCTGATGCTGAATCAAATATATTATGATTTATACATATTTGTACCTCTTTTGTTGCACAGCCATTTTTCCACCACACATGAACTAGAAAGTCTTCAAAGCTTTTTAAAAAATTCATCACTGTTGCACTCTTCATCCCGCCATGGTTTTTGTTTTCTTTTTGTGTCTTTTCATGTGTCTAAATCCATATCTATATAGTACATATTTGCTCTAGAGTCTAGACAGAAGTATTTATTCACTGAATTGAAACTGTGAATCATGGTAACATATCTCTGTAAAATATTCAAAATTTTAATCATACATTTTAATTGGATTCAGAACAGCATGCTAATCTGAGATGTTAGATAACCTTTTCAATACATGTTGATATATAAATAGTGGCATTAGTGTCACTGAACATTTTTATCAGTGCTGCGTGGTATCATGCACTCACCATTTCTCTGAACGATAAGAAGAGCAAATTGGCATTCCCAGCTTGCATAATTCTTTCTTTATTTTTTTTTAACTCTCAGGTCCTGTTTTCACAATAACTTAGTTGTTTCTCATTGACTTTGCTCATAACAAATGTGGAATTATGTATGAAAAGCTTTAGGAACAATGTCATATACCTGCTAAATGTAGAAGGAGCACATGCCGAGTAAGAAAGCAAGGTATGGAATATTGTGATCCAGAGATTTCGGGTGTCCTTCTAATTATGACTGTGTCTTTTTATAGTTTGCTTATTATTAATTACTCCAAGACTTTCCTGGCATTGCCTGGGTCCAGAGGCAGTGGGGGCCACGTGGTAGCCAGCAGCTGCTCCTCAAGGCAGGCCGGAGTAGCAGTAGCCATCCTGCCTTGCTGCTCTGTGATCATTCTTGAGTATAAGTGTTCTCTGTGCTTTCTGCCCTCCTGTGGTCATGCATGAGCTAGCCATCCCTGTTATCACACCCCTCCCTTTCCATTTGATACAAAACAATCACATTCCAGGCATATCCCAATATCCTGGCACAACTAAACACTGACGTTGCTCTAAGTTATGAAAAGAGGAAGCAGCATACCAAATTTGGTGGTCCTAGCTCTTAGGGTATGTCTACACTACAGTGTTAATTCAAAATATCTTATTTTGAAATAGTTAATTTGAAATAAGTTATTTCGAAATAACACTTCTACACACAAAATGCATTTCGAAATAGCCTTTTTCTATTTTGAAATACCGCGTCCACACTGAGTGGACACTGATTCGGATTTAAGGCTGGCCGGAACCAGTTCAGGCAGGGCATCAGGTCACGAGTGTCTGTGTGTGGCTGTTGCCTGAGGCTATCTGAGGCCTGTGCTTAAAGGGACAACCCCTCCCCCCCCGGGGCAGCCAGTTCTCAGGTGTTCCTGCTTGCTTGCCTGCCTCGATGAGGGACAGCAAAGCTTTTGTGTCTTGGAGTCTCTGGTTGCCCTCACTCGGGACACCATAGCACTCTGCAACATGGAGCCAGAGCTGCCCCTGGGCACTCCGGTGCATCTCGTGGATGCATTGCTATCACCCTGGCTGCACTTGCTGCAGGCTGCCATCTGGGAGGTCCATTGGGTGGCTGTCAGTATCCAGGAGGCCCTGCGGGAGAGTGTCCACCCTGAGAAGCACTCAGAACCTTCTTGGTCTGCCCCACTGGGGGCTTGTGCATCATTCCTCCCTCATGTCCTTCCACGTACCCCTCCCTAGTCCCCCTTCCTGATGTCAAATAAAATACACGTATTTTCAAAAATATAAACTCTCTTTATTTAACAAAACTGGGGGGGGGGCGGGGAAATGAAACTATGGGGAGACTGGGGAAAGGAGGCGGGAGAGGGGAGGAGAGAAGGTGGGAGAGGGGAAGGGGAAAACTGGGAGGAGGGAAGTAAGGGGGAAGTAAGGGGAGGGGAAGCTCAAGCCCAGGGGTGGGGGTCTTGTTGGGCCAACTGTCTCCCAGCACAGTAGGTGTGGGGGCCTCGGCATCCCCGGGGGGATGGGGAGGAGGGTGTGGAGGTTGAGGTGGAGGGTGTGGAGGTTGAGGAGGGAGACGTGGGAGTAGGAGCGGTAGCTTGGGAGGCAGCAGGTGCTGGAGCACCATGAGGCAGCACACTCTGCACCAGTGTCTGCAGGTGTTCGCAGATGGCACGACCCTGGGCAAGCAGCTCCCGCCGGAACTCCCAGTCGTCCTGTACCCAGTGCTCCATGGTGCGGTGCAGGGCTCATAGAGCCCCCAGGTGCTGCTGTCGGTACCCCTGGAGTGTTCGGGTGGACCTGCTGAGCCCTCGGGTGCGGGAGCATGTCCCAGGTGGGGTGGTGCGCCCTGCACGCGCAGCTGGTGCGGCTGTGGAGAAACAAGAGAATTGATCAGTTCTCCCTGGGGACACAGTGGGTGAAGCCCAGCCCGCCTCTGCGAGGTGAGGATGACTGTTCCCTGCACCATCAGAGCTGATGTGGTTGCACAGAGGCCATGGTTGGAATGTCTGGCTATCCCCGGGAGTTGGAGCTGCCCCGAGACCGCACCCATGCCCCTGTGCTGTGTATAGTGCGGCCGAGGTGGGGGGGAGATGTCCCCTGCCTCTGCATAGAGAGAGCTTGTAAAGGGAGGGCGTCCTGCTGTGTCCCGCCCTGGGGTCAGGAGCATGTCAAATGTCTCTTCACACACGTGTATGGCTATCGGGTCATGGCCCCTGTGTGGCAGGCAGCTGGAGCCACCTGCCCAGGGGTGGCACAGCACATGCTCGCACATGCATAGGTTGCTGCATGATCCGTGGTAAGCAAGGCCCAGTCGTGCAGTCCCTGGTCTCCCTCCTCGCCTCCCCCGGGAAGGGGACAGTGATGGCCTCCCCAGACAACCCTGGTGACTCTGCTGCTGGGACAGCTCGGGGGTCCTGTCGGTGTGGCACCCTCCGTGGCGGCTCCTGCAGCTCCTCCTCTGTGCCCAGGTCAGGGCCCTCCGCTCCCGGATCGGAGCCCCCCGGGGTGGCACGGACTGTCCCGCCCCCCATGATGCAGTCTAGGACGTCAAAATAGGGGCAGGTGTCTGCCCCTGTTGAGGAGCTGCCCCGAGTGGCCCTGGCGTAAGCCTGCCACAGCTCCTTAATCTTCATGCACACCTGCTCTTGGGTGCGCATGTGGCCTTTGGTGGCCATGGTGGCAGCTATGCAGCCGTACACGGTGGCATTCCTGCATCTAGTGTGGAGATCATAGACATTGGAGGCCTCCCCGCAAATCTCAATGAGATCCATGATCTCCGCACTAGTCCCGGAGGGTGCCCGCTGTCTCCGACCCCTTGCTGGCTCCTGGGAGCTGGGGGACTGGGCGGGGGACAGCTGGCTGGCACTGGCTGCCCAGCTCATACTGGGGCCTCTGGGTGAGGGTCAGTGACTGCTGGCTCTGTGCTGGCAGGCCTGTAGCTGGCACATGCACTATGGCCAGAGTCTACCCCTTTAAGGGCTCCGGGGCTGGGGGAGAGGAGAGGAGTTTTCCTGGTTTGGCCCAGAGTGGCTACCAGGGGAAACTGGGAAGGGCTGGAGGCCCCCTATTTCAAAATAAGCATCTACACAGCGCTTATTTCGAATTAGCTATTTCGAATTTGGCGTTATTCCTCATAGAATGAGGTTTACCAAATTCGAAATAAGCACCCCACTATTTAGATTTTATTTCGAAATAGCGGTTTGCCTGTGTAGATGCTAGGAAAGTTAATTCGAAATAACGGCTGTTATTTCGAATTAACTTTGATGTGTAGACATACTCTTACTGTTTAAGGAGAAGTTCTTGAACAAATGGACTCGCAGAGGGACGGACAGACAGACAGACAAACATTTCACTAAGATCTAGTGAAGCAAAAAGTTCCATTTCCTAATGTGATGGGAAGGTAGGGCAAATTAAAAGCGCTTCTCTGCCTCTAGTAACTGAAATCCAGCATTGGGTATTCCTCCCATGCATGCATGTCTCATATGTAAATTAAGTACTACAGCTCTTAAACACAGTGCTGCCTGGACAGGCAAAGACATTTTGTTATGTAATTCAATTTTTGAAATGCAGCCCAACTTCAAAAAGCACCAGTGGGATATTTTTGGCAGTTGTAAACTGACCATAGACAAGAAGAGTAAAATATTTGGAGTCCAAATCCACATCTTTTTTTATAGCTTTGGAAGGACGGAGAATAATCACAGAAAACAGCTTAACCTGGAGAAAAGCAAGTTTTAGAGATCTATATCTTGGCTACTTCCTAATGTAGTCATTACCTATGATAAATGGAGGCAGATTTAAACTCACTGCAGTACACCTGACAGGAAATACATAACAAGCTGTTTTAATTGCTAATGCACTTGTATTAACAGGGCAATCCATGACAATTGGGCTATCAATAATTACTGAGACATGGTTCAGAAATGGAGAACAAGGTTTGATGTTGCCAGGCAAATGGAAGTCCTGTAATTTTCTGCTGTATCAAATTGTAAAGTATAATGACTTCTGAAGGTTGAGGTTTATGAGAGCAGTTCATTATGTGTTCCAAACAATGCTTTATTTTGCTATTGTTTCTCCATTGAGTGGGTAACAAGCACTGCAGCTGAAATTGGGCTCAGGGGAACCAATGTCTACTAGTTGTTTAACCTTGTGACATTTCACTAAAAAGCATCAGGTTCTTTTGAAATACATAATACATGAACTTCTCTAATTGTTTAGCATTGATCAGCACTTGAATAAATTGAGTTGCTATCATATTAAACTAAACAGCAATGCTTTTGTGAAGTTTTTTTTCCTGTAGTAGATCAAATGGTTCAGGGATTTCTGCCTTTTTAAAACAGAAAGTCAATTTAGAAGTCTGCATTGTAACAAAGCCCTCTACAAAGACAGCAAAATGCTGTGAAGTATCATCCTTCATTTTAACTTCTAGATGATGCTGGCAGTATGGATCTGCTCTCAGACTTCTTGTCTTCTGTGTTTTCAAATCCACTTGTCTTTGCATTTTTATATGTCTGCATACTTATCCTGAAATCCAGGTATGGTATGTTTCTGTAGTAATCTAATTTGCCTGTGTGTCAACAGGCAAGCCAAGGTAATTTCTTTCCTTTCACACCCAGCAATGTAGGGTCATGAAGGCTCCCCTTGGTTAGGACTCCGTTCTCTCTGGGGAGGGAGTATTTCTATCTCTGCTGAACTCCAGTGCTGTGTGGATTAACTTGCACAGTTATGAGCTGGTTTTGGCCACAGAACAAAAGAGTGAGGAACAAGCTTGTCCACGGTGCCCAGTTTCCAAATTCCTTGATATAGCTGACAGTAAGGTTGCCAGATGTTTTAACTAAAAATACCAAACACCCCTTCCACCCCCCCAAAAAAAAACACCAGGGAAAAAATTCTGTTGAGGGGAAAAAAAAGGAGACCAAAGTTGTTGAGGGGAAAAAAAAAAAGACCCAGAGAATAATTAAGCAAAATAAAATAAAATAAAACAGCATGGTCCCTTTAAGAAAAGCCTTTGAACTTTATGCTGGTGGCCATCTTATTTTCCTGATCAAGCCAGAAGACAGCTTCCCTGTGTAGCCAGGTAAGCGGTGGGGTCCGGGTGGGGTCAGGGGCTGGGCCCGGTTGCTGAGTGTGTGTAGGATTCCAAGGTGTCTGGTATTTTTGCCTCCTGGCAGGGGAAAAAAAAAATACCAGACAGTTTAGGTGTCCAGTATTTTCCTGAATTTTTTTACCGGACAGGAGGCAAAAATACCGGACTGTCCGGGGCAATACCGGACACCTGGCAACCCTAGCTGACAATATAAACAGAGGCCATTTCTATGTCCTCTTTTGAATCCTTTCAGGACATGATGAATTCAGGTTTTTGACATCCCTGCCTCTGTTCTCTCCACTTCCCGAGACCCAGCTGCCTTAGCAAACTGTTAATGTAGTCCCTTGAACCATGGAAGTAATGGGCAATGCATGTGCCTTAACTCTGGCTGGAGACAGGCCCACTGACAAGGGTGGGAAGGAGGGAGAGAGGAAAGGGGGCAATTGCCCTGGGGTCCGGCATTCCAAAGAGGCCTGGGGCTTCAGTAATAAGTGTGGGGTGGGATGTCAGCATGCTGTACTCTGGGCAGCATTGAGGGGCACCTTCCCTCTGACCTGCCCCTTCTGCCCTCAGCCTTGCCCCTTTCGGGAGTGTGGAGCTGGTCCCCGTACCTTGTCCAGGGGCCTGCGGAGGCTGTCGGCTCCATTGACTGGATGCCTGCCCTGCTGTGGACATGATGGAGGAGGCCTTAGAAGATTTATTAAAAAACCTGTCTCTTATTCTTGGGAACTAATCTCAAAGACTGGTTTTGCTTAGTGAAAGAGCTTTGTCTCTATATATTCATTATGGATGTTACTGTACATTCAATTTTAAATTCAAAATTTTGAACATGACAAGCTATATGTGTGTTGCCAAAGTTTAAAAGACAGTAACCTCAAGCGCTGTATCCATCAGAAATCAATGGAATACATCAAATATTTGCCTAGCTTAGGACTTCAGAGGGGTGTTTGATGTTTTATCGCTGATGTCTGTTTGGCATTTTAGTCCCATTCAGCTTCAGTGGCAGGTGGTTATGTATATTGCTACTGCTTTCTGCTTTACTTTTTGCATCTATGCACATCAGATACATACTGTGCTACATTAAAAATACATTATATTTTGAAAAGCTCAAGACTGTTGAAGAGTTTGGTTGATTTTTTTATTAGTTTTTTACTAAACGTGGTTTTTTTGTTTTGTTCGGTTTTGTTTTGTTTTGTTTTTTGCATGGGCAGTGTCAGAAAGAAATAAACACATTACATTTCATTTTTTCAGTGCTTTCATATAGCAAGTGACATACGAGTATGCAAAACTCCAGTTATACTCCTGCTCTTGTGTGTGTGTGTGTGTGTGTGTGTGTACGGAGGTCTCTGTGCCCAATGCTGCAGATTTGAAATGTTCAGGTATATAAATGTATTACTAAACAAAGAGCCAGTTTTCCTTCATCACTTGTGTTCTTTGGTGCTTGACACCTGCACAAAGGGAGTAAAATCTGGCCATTTCCCCTGCTGGATACCACCCCAAAATATTAGCCAGCTCTTAACTGTAGCCCTTGCAGGTGGTTGTGGTGGAGGGAGGATGTGTGTGGTTGGAGAACACAACGTTTGAGGTGCCATAGCCAGGGTTGGATGCCTAACTGTAAAATTTTGTATTTAAAACATAAAATGTCCATAGATAAATTATTTTTATGACAGTGAGTGCTATTTCAATCTTGGATGCAAAACACGGTTTTTCTTCATTATTCCCTGATACCTCAACAATGGACAATGCAATTTTTTTCGAACTATCCAAAAAGAAAAGACCCACCTTTGATCAGAGAAAAAGCCTCATATATAGTATACCAAGGGTAATTTTCTGTTAAATGAAAAATAGAAGAGAATTCCCAATACAATATATTCCTCTACATCTGCTAATGAAGTCACGTATTATACCTACTAATGTATTATGGCTGCCACTATAATATATCCATTCACAGTACGAATAAGACACAATGTAAATGCAATATATTCAGGTCCAAATCTATAAATGGTTACTGAAATCCACGTTAAAGTCAATGGAGTTATTTGTGTGAATGAGCATTACTCAAGGCGAGTGAGACTTTGCAGGCTTTGACTGTCAGGTTTAGATTCACCAAAGCACCAAAATACATGTGATTTTATCAGGCCCAGTTGGGTGCTTCAGTCACGCATGGATTTCTGGATGGGGACCTTCAGTACTAAATCTGAAATCTGCATCTCCGATAGAACTTTTATCTCTTTTCAAATTATGGGCTAGCAATTAAAATATATATTCCCCTCTTCCCTCAGGGCACAATCTGCAACTTGTGTCCTAGCGCCCAGATGCTTTGTCATTTCAGTTTCTAAACACGGTGCCAACTGCATGTTCTAACATTCCCTTGCCTAGTTTCTAGTAGCCAACAGTCAGTAATTCAGCAGAGAGAGCATTTTGATAACACTAGTATTGCTATTTCCGGCTTGCTAGAATAATGTACTTTAATATTATGTACTCTAGACTCTGGCAAAACTTTTTATTGCTGCGCTGAATGTGTTCAGAGTATATTGTGACACATGATAATAGCAGCAATTTCTGTAATTCACTCATTTTGACTTGTGATGAAAGGTTAAATTGCTTTCAGCTTAGCTGCTTGAAGAGTTTGTTTTCAAGGCTGCCGAAAGACTTCAATTCTGCATATAAATAAATAAATTAACCTAACAAATAAATAAATACAATGCATTACTTACCCCACATTTCTATTTTTTAAAAGAAACTAAGGCAAAGCTTTTCATTGCAGCAGTTGTACACAGGTCTTTATTTCTCCCCTTCCCTGTCCCCCCTCTTGCCACCAAATGAAGACCCCGAATAAACTTTTAAATTGTTGCTCTTAATGATTGTTGCTATGTTTTGTCAGAGATGCAGCAAGAGCTCTTATAACTCTTCCTCCTCTCTCCTTGGCCACCTTATGAGAAGGAATCAGCTGTAAATATTTAGGTTGCTTCACTTGGAGCTTTATTCATTGTTCAATGAATTGTTCAGGCCTCTTGCTATTGACTTCTGTTGGGCTTTGAGTTAAGTCCCTAAAACAGCTACAGCCAAGAAGCTCTGCTTTGGAGATGGATTTATTTGTCATAGGCCTTTTTCTTCAGGAAAATAAAATGTCTGGAAAAGGTGCCGACCTGAAAAAATGTACTTCTTGCCACTACAATGAAAACAAAGAGAGCTAGTAGAAAAAAATAGGAAACTGTATTTTATACAAAAATAGTTGTTTGACAAAATATACTATTTTGCCTAAAATGTTTTCATATAAATTTTTCACAGAGACAATATTTGATCATCTATAGGAATAAATGATGCTTTGTTTAGATTAACAATATAGATTTTTATTGCCAGTAACTCTCAGTTTACTTAGAATCATAGAATCATAGAACCATAGAGCTGAAAGAGACCTTAGGAGGTCATCAAGTCCAGCCCCCTGCTTTAGGCAGGACCAATCCCAATTAGATTCCAACTTAATTCCAACTCTGTTAATTGCAACATTCAAACTGCACAGCTAAAATATGTACATATTTATTTATTTACATTTTGGTCTAACAGAACTCCATACCAAAGGTCATTGCTTCTAATGATAATAAACATGTCAGCAAATTCAGTTAAGAGTCTTCTAGTAACACTAAGTGCCACACAGTGAAAATGTCGTATTTTATTTTCTTTAACAATATCATCATCAGAGGATTCTTGTATAATTTTCAGAAGTGCAAATATTTTGTCATAGTGAAGGGCTATCCTGACTTTTACGAGGTTTTTAGTGCTATATAGCAAGGCCCGGTCTACACTACGAAATAAGGCTGAATCTATTATCGTCAATGTCTGGTCATCCGATTTTGCAAAGTCGAAAGGCCATGTCCTCACTGCGGGAGAGAATTCAGTGTACTGAGAAGCAGCATGTCCCCATTAGGGAGCCTGCCATTGACTTTGAGAGTGATGCACTGTGGGATCTCGTTTTGCATCAAACCATTGTGATATTGATGTCTCTGTTGGTGTGCCTAATGGCAAAGTATTTTAAGGGCATACGCATGTCACTCCACCAGGAAGAAGAAGAGGATGAATCTCAGGATTGTATAGACTCACTGTTCATGCAAGCCCTTGCGCTGATGCAAACATAGGCAGCAGTCAATCCTGTGGACACAGTGGAATGTCGATTCTGGTGCATGAGATAAGCAAAGACTGGTGGGACTGCATTGTGATGCAGCTATGGGACGACAATCAGTAGTGTCTGCAAAATTTCCAAATGCGCAAGGCCATTTTCTTGGAACTTGTGAATTGCTTTCCCCTGCCCTGAAGCACAAGAATACCAGAATGAGACCCACTCTGACGGTGGAGAAGTATTTGGCAATTCCCTTGGGAAGCTTGCAATGCCAGATAGCTACTGGTCTGTGTGGAATCAGTTTGGAGGGGGAAATCTACACTGTGGGCTGTTTCTATACAAGTAGCCAAGGCCATCAATAGCATTCTGCTATGGAGGGTCATGACTCTGGGAAATGTGGACACCATAGTGGATGGCTTTGCTGCGATGGGGTTCTGTAACTGCGGTGGGGCCATAGACGGAACATAGATGGGAACATCCCCATCTTGTCCCTGACCACCTTGCCAAGCAGTACATAAACCACATGGGGTACTGCTCCATGGTGCTGCAGGTGCTGGTGGACCACAAGTACCTTTTCTTTTTCTGACCAATTTTAACAGACTTAAGGCAAGAGTGTACCTAAAATCCCCAAACCCTTGGTTAGGGGGAAGCATTGATTTCTTTATTTCTGTAAATCCTTTAGATGATTGGAGATGAGTTGCAAACTGAAAAGGACTTGTAAAGGATGTGCCACTAACAGACTGTTGCACAGTATGCCAGTAGTATTCTTATCTCCACAAGGAAAATTATCAGCCTCATTAATATAAAATTCTTTAGTGCAGCTGACAAGCTTGTAATCGTTACATGACATTTGCCAGTAATGTCTCAGAATTGACTGCAAATGTTGATTGATTGGGATGCTCAAAAGAACTTGACTGAAAATTGTTTTTTGTCAGTTATTCTCCTTGTCAAAGGGTAGCTCTGAGATGCATTAGATTGCTCAACCTGTAGGAATTTATCATAAAGAATATCTTTAGAGGGCTTACATTTTATGCAAGATTCTAATTCACTGACTAAAGACTATGAAAGAGCAAATATTACAAGTCACCTACTTGCTTAATACCAAAGGGCATTGTTCTTATTAATTCCACTGTAAAAAGAGAAATGAATCTAGAACTGTATGTATTTTTCTCTAAATATATTCATTTAAAAAGAATAAGTTCCAATTGTCTTCTGGATTCGACATCTTAGATCTCAATTAAATTGTGTAAATCTGGAGTAAAATGCTTGGCTTCTAGGGACTTCATATTCATCCATTAGGGTATGTATTAAAATACCAACTTAATTCAAAATTATGCACTTAAAAGCATCCACTCATAGAATCAAAGGGTTGAAAGAGACCACTAAAAGTAAGACTGATACCAAGTAAATGGGATGATTTAGTTGGGATTGGTCTTGCGTTTAGGAGGGGCTTGGACTCAGTGATTTCCTGAGCTCTTTCCAACCCTGTGATTCTATGATTCTACATTCTCCCAGCCAGGGCTTTGTCAAACTAGGACTTAAAAACTTCTACGGATGGAGATTCCACAACCTTGCTAGATAACCCATTGCAGTGCTTCACCACCGTCCTAGTGAAATAGTTTTTCCTCATATTCAACCTAGACCTCCCCCACTGCAACTTGAGACTATTGCTCCTTGTCCTGTCATCTGTCACAACTGAGAACAGCCTCTCTCTATCTTCTCCTTTTCAGGTGGTTGAAGGCTGCTGTCAAATCCCCCCACTTTTCTCTTCCCTAATCATTTTCGTTGCCCTCTGCTCGGTTCAATGCGTCCACATCCTTTCTGTAATGGGGGACCCAGAACTGGATGCAATACTCCAGATGTGGCCTCACCAGTGCCAAGAAAAGGGGAATAATTTGATGAGACCTGCTGGCAATGCTGCTACTAATGCATCTCAATATACCATTAACCTTCTTGGCTACAAGGGCACACTGGTAACTCACATCCAGCTTCTCATTCACTGTAACCCCCAGAACCTCCCGGTTTTCTGTAGAACTTCTGCTTAGCCAGTCGGTCCCCAGCCTATAACAATGCTTCTGATTCTTCCGTCCCATGTGTGGGACTCAGCACTTGTCCTGTTGAACTTAATGAGATTTCTTTTGGCCCAAGCCTCCAATTTGTCTAGGTCACTCTGGACCCTATCCCTACCCTCCAGCGTATCTACCTCTCCCCCTTGCTTAGTGTCATCCATGAACTTGCTGAGGGTGCAATCCATCCCCTCATCCAAGCCATTAATAAAGATGTTGAACAAATATGGCCTCAGAACTGACCCTTGGGGCACTCCTCTTGACACCAACTGCCAGCCAGACATCAGTCACCACCAGTTGAGCCTGATGATCTAGCCAGCTTTCTATCCACATTACAGTCCTTTTATCCAATCCATACTTCTTTAATTTGCTGGCAGGAATACTGTGGGAGAATGCATCAGATATCCACATCCTCAGAGCCAGTTACCTTGTCATAGTTATAGCCAGTTATGCAATCAAGATGTTCAGTCCACTTTCTAAACATGCACCATCCTGCTGGAATTGTCTTTTGTGACTTTCTCTCCCCCTGTATTACATCACCAGAATCAGAATATCAACATTCTTTGGCAGTAGCCAAAGTGGATACTTTGAATTTTTACTTAAAATTCTATTGGCCAGCTTCATTCCATTTTGACAAAGAGTCTGTGGCAGAGAATAGGAGGGACCAAACTGCACCAGTTCCTGAAGCCCTTGTAATGGCAGGAAGCAGATTAACTAAGGGTGCACCTTCACCTCGAAATAAACTATGCAATTTGCGCTACGCCCGCATGGAATGCGGGACGCTGGAATAGAGTGCCCATTATTTTAAAATGTATTTTGAAATAACGGGTGTGTTTAAAGACGTGGAATATCTATTTCAGGATACTGCTGGTATTCCTAAATAGCTCTGCTGTCTAGACATAGCATCAGAGACCTAAATTGGAAAGTGACCTGTACCCATGTGCTGCAGAGAAAAGTGAAAAAACCCTCAAGGTTACTGCCAATCTGACCTGAGGGATAATTCTTAGGGTATGTCTAGACTACATTTTTTTTTTTTTGTTAGAAAAAACTGCCCTTTTTAAAAAAAAAAACATCACCACCCTGCAATCGTGTTCTTTTGAAATTAAATCGAAAGAATGCAGGGGTTTTTTCAACATTGGTAAACCTCAAACTACAAGGAAGAACGCCTTTTTTGAAAGAGCTTTTTCGAAAAAAGGCATGTGTGGATGCAGAACAGGGACATTTTTCAAAAGAAGAGGCAATTGAAAAAAGCACAGGTGCCCTTGTGGCCATTCTGTGAATAGCAATCAGGGCTTTCTTTCGAGAGAGCGTCCATGCAGTCTGGATGCTTTCTTTCAAAAAAGCAGATCACTTTTTCGATCCGGTTTTGACGTGTAGATGCTCTCTTTTGAAAAAAGATTGCAGTCTAGATGTACCCTTAGAGTCCTCCAAGGATACAAAAATGTGAATCCACAGCCACCAGAATCAACATTATCTTTTATGTGCATCCATCTCCGAACCACACTCTGAACAGCTTCCTATTGCTCAATGACTCACATAGCCTGTGCCTCATGCTCTTCTGCCTTTGCAGGGGCAGCTCTGGCTCCATGTTGCAGAGTGCTGTGGTGTCCCGAGAGAGGGCAACCAGAGCACGCAGAGACAAAATGCTTTTCTGTCCCTCATCGAGATAGACAAGCAAGCAGGGAAACCTGAGAACTGGCTGTCCAGGGCGGGTCCCTTTAAACACAGGCCTCAGATTGTGTGGCTGTTGCCTGAGGCTAAGTAAATCCTGACCTGATGCCCTGCTGGACTTGGTTCCGGCCAGCCTTAAATGCAGTTCAGCGTCCACTCAGTGTGGACACGCTATTTCAAAACGCATTTTGTGTATAGACGTGTTATTTCGAAATAAGATATTTCGAAATAACGCTGTAGTGTAGACATATCCACATCTGATCCACTATCCACAAAAAATGATCCGTGGAGATCCACAGATTTGCAGGGCTTTTATAATTCCTTTCTGAACCTGTATATGGTGATCAGTTAGATTCTCTGCAGCTGAGCAAGAACCAGACAGCCAAACACCTGAGCAAGAAAGAGAAAGCTCAGTGCCACACCAGAGCCCAGCCTGCACCACCTAATGTCTCAACCCCAACAGGGAATCACTTCCAAAGGATTAAGAGTTAGGCTGCAGCAATGGCACTTATTGGTGACTAAATTCTGAAACATTTCAAATCCCCATTCACCCTTGGTAGTGTGATTACCTCTCCCCCCAATATAGAAAAAGAAGTGACTGTTAGACTAACAATTGCACAAAAGCAGCCACCTTGCCTTTGGAAATTACAGAGTCCAACAGCAACAAAATCTCCTAAGGTACGACATAACTCACACCCCTAGTATCTCTGTTCCTGAACATGCGATTGTGTACTGTAAACAGGTGCCCAGGGGATCTAAAGCCCACAAGGCAGGATATCTGGCTCAGAACAAGATCCATTGGTCTGGTTTACTTTACAGTTTATAGAAACTAGAGACAGGAAAGCCTTAGTAGGTCACCTCTCAGCCAATGCATCCTTGCAGAGTCAAGTAAGTCAGTTATTTAGCCACTGGATGTCAATTTTTAACTACAAACCAAATCAAATTCATGCACATTTAAAATAACTCAGTTAAGGTGCGTTTATGAATTAGCTTGTGGGTGATGGGTATGATAGGATGGGGAAGGCTGTGCCTCCCTGAACAGCTCCACATGGCCCTGTCCATGTTCCACCCTGAGGCCCCTCCTGCTGCTGGTTGGCACCAGCTCATGCAGGCTGCTCCTCTCTGGGAAACCTGCCGGGGTTAGTGTGTCAAGGATTTGGGGTGGCTGGTGCCACTCAGCAAGTGGAAGTGGTCCGAAGAGAGAAGATTTGCATGCCACCCACCTGCTCTGTGCTCCAGGGTTGGCGGGGGGGGACTACCTGTCCCACCTGCTGCTGCTCCAGGGGGTGAGGGGATGCCTTCTGCAGGCTCTGAGGCTGGAGGTGATCTGACAACCCAGAGCTGAGGCAGGGGAAGAAGAGAGCTGGCGGTCATGGGATGTCTCTGGACTTTGGAGTGGGAAGGAAGATGGAAGGGGCAGGGCCTGAGTCTGAAGGAACGGGCCAGACAGGATGCTAGATTTGCTGAGCCTATGGTTCACCACCACCCATGAATTTACTTCATCCTGCTGGACCTTGCTTTTCTGATACTTATGTACTTCGTTTTGGAATATGAACATTGAGTATCAAAAGAGAGGGGTGTCCTGTGCATTTTTTTTAAACTGGGATAACCCCGTTCACATGAAAATATTATCTCTTCTTGTCAGTGGATTCACATGTTTTCCAACCCTTTAGTTGCTATAGTCACATATTATTTATTTTAACATATAGAAAAAGAAGAATCACTGAAAACTTCCTGGTAATAGCCGATGGATATTGTCATTAAAAGTCTGACGTTAACTCAGCCAAAAAGTTCTTTTTGATTGTTTTTACATCAAACAAATGCAATGAAAGTATAACTTTTAAATATTTGAATATCATTATTAGCTAGATAAATAGCAGTAGATTGCTTTATCACAATTATGAAATTGGCATACATAGCAACAACAGATTTAGTATGTATTATACATTAAACGCTTTCTCCTCTGTCTTTTAAGTTTTATAGATTTTTATTCTGACAGAGAAAATAACAGTCCAAAAATAAAACAATCCTGCTTACTTACAGATATGACCTGGAAATCTCATCTGAAAGACAAAACATTGATATTTAAAGAAAAAAAATGAAAAAACCAAAGGTAGAACAACCACAAATAAATAAATATAAATCAACGTGAACTAGCCGTGTCATGTAGGATTCTAGTAGCAGTCAGGTCCAAAAGTACTGCAGTTTTACAATGCTTTTTTTTTTAAAGGGGGGACACTTGAGTTAATTGGGCAAGGGAGAAGTATTCCATCTATAGAATGGTCACAAACAACCCTTGCATACCACATTTTTTTTTATAATTGCTTCTGCATGCTAATCAGCTTCTTTTGCTGGAGTGATTTAGTGTTGATTTTCCTATTGTGCTGTTCTTTTGCTTTTGATGTTTTGGAAGGGGAAGAAAATCCTAAAATGAGCTAGATATATTATTTGTATTGTCAATATACAGTTAAATAATAGAAGAAAGTTGGTAATGTACGTGTACACTGTGACTTAAAAAATATATTAGCTAAGCACTGGGAGCTAGATCCTCAGTCGGGATTGACACAGTTCTATTACTTCATTGGATTCATGGCAATTTCCCCATCTGATCATCTTAAATTAAATACTGCCCCATTGAAGCCAATAGGAGGTTTCCCATTGACTTCAAAAGGGGCCAGAATTTCACCTCTAACCTCCTATTTTTCTTATAATTCAGCACTGAGCAATATGAGTTTATAGATTAAAAATAAAATAAAAATCAGCAGCAATACAGAAAAAAATACCAACATTGTTAGGCAGGAAGGTAACTAGAAAGCTGTGCTCAGACCCTTTGATGGATTCCACCATTTTGTTCTAAACGGTCACTTATTTACTGTTGCTTCTAAATGTGTCAGTGGATTGTTTTTTTATTACAGAGTGAATAAAAGAGATGATCACTCTGCTCCCTCCCCTTCACATATCTTCCGGATTTGACTCCAAAGGTTTTAATCTCCACAAGTTCATTATACAACTTGGTTTCTATCTCCTGCTGCCTCACTCCCTCTTGCATATCCCGTTACTCTACCTCCCAATTGCACCTCCCGCTGTTCTACCTCCCATGGTGCCCTTGTTATCTTGTATCTCCCACTGTTCACTTCCTCCCTCTCCGTTCCTTTAATAGTCCAGGAGCTCTTGCTTTTCTTATCTTCCTTAACTTCATGATTTTTCTTAATATTATTGTTGCCACTATTACTATTGTCTCCCTCTTTCAATAGGTAACTAACTCTGAACTCTTTCTTTATTCCTCTGGAGCTTACTGAGGGTGCATGATAAAAGCACTGGGTATATTACCCCTGGTGAATGGCTCTTAGTCACACCTTGTGGGTTGCTATTTTGCGCATAATAATAATAATCTCTCTCCTTGCCATCTTAGTCCCCAGTGCAGCTACTGCATTGCACAACTGAACCTGGATTTGTAAATGTGGGCAGTCTTCTGTGATACAGTTTCAACTCAGACCTGCAACTGCAGGAGATATTGCAAGTTTCTTCACCACGTAGCACTTTATTGTGATATGTGATAACATCTTTTGTGAGCTACTGAATCCACACAAGAGTATGAAGATTTTACTGTTGGTTTTTGGAAGATGTTACTTTGTATGCTCCCTTGACTTTTTTCTTTTTTTCTTTTTGAGTTGATCATTTTACTGCTAACATGCATAACAGAAGGTCTTAATACAATTTCTACTCTTCAGAGTTTACAATGTCAGTCTTCTTGGATTTCAAGCACCACAAAATAAATAGTAAAATCTCTAAGTGGTGATTTTGACCTCAAATTGATACGTCTTGTGTACCCACAAATCACCAGTTTCACCCTTACCGCCACTTATTTCTTGCCTGTGGAAGGGCCTTATTCAGTTCCACTGCAGGCTGGGGTTCTGAACTACGTGTCCCCTATGAGGTGCAGTGATTAGGCAGCCATCACTATGCTTGTCCCAGGCTAGCAGGGGAACAGGGTTGAGTGCAAGAGATTCAATGGAGCCTGGCTCTACAAACTGTACTCCCATGGACTGGGGTCTAAGGCATGGTGGGGCTCTTGCAACTACAGAATCACTTCACTCGTGCACCATCATTTTGTGAGGTGAGGGAGAATTCCATTCAACTTATGAGAGGAACTTCTGAAAGGCATAACAAAGCTAAGCAACTATGGCAGACAAATTCATTATAGATAAGAGCACAGGAGAGGAGCAACTTAACTACTCATATACACAGATGGGTTTTAAATTTAAATGTAATGACTCAGAACAACTGAGCTTGGAGACAGCATGGAAGCTCAGTAAGAGCCATGAATATGTCTGTAATTGGTTTAGAGATTTTGGATATCTATAAATCCATTCTTCTTTGGACCCACTTAGCATGTGACTACAGAAGGCAGGGAGAACCAGGCCTATAGTTATATAGGTACAGTGGGGCTATGCACAGGTACACACTGAGTATATGGGACAGAGAGAAAACCGAGAGCCTGCCTGTATAACCACTTTTACCAATAGAAATAGAGGGTGTTGGGCAAGAGGTGCACTCACTCATTGTACTCCAAGGGCACGTTTACACAGCAGGCTAAAGTCAAATTAAGCCATGCAACTTTAGCTACGTCAATTGCATAGCTGAAGTTGAAATAGCTTAACTTGGCTTTTGGCACTGTCTATACAGCATGTTCTTCCTTCGACTTCCCTTACCCCTTGTGAAAGGAGGGTGCCCACGTGTCAGAGTAAGAAGCCCTCCAGCTCAACATTATTTTGAAATAAAGGCATGTAGTGTAGATGTGCACTATGCTATTTCGGAATAATGCCAGTTATTCTGAAATAATGCTGCTGTGTAGATGTACCTTCAAGGGGACAGATATGTTCCTTAGTACATAACGCATTTCTGTCTGACTGTTATTCCCCAGTACAAAAAATGTACAGCAACCATGGGTATTATTGCAGAGATCTGTGCACTTTTTTTTCTTTATTCCTGCACTGAATCAAATATATCGTTTTCAAGATAACATCCCCTATGTTTCCAAAGCTGCACACAGGGATTTAGATGTCTGACACACTTTGATGTTAATAGGAGCCACCCGGCAAAATCCCCACTCTGCTTGAAAATGAAGGGGCTGTGTTATTGAAATGTGCCTTTGACTGTAGTAATGCTCTTCAGATTCTTTCCATCATTTCTCCTCACTGTATATCTTTTCCTATGGACAATATTTCATCATGTGTTTTTAATTAAAGTCATTACTTGCTGTAGCTGAAAACACTGAGAACAGACATAGCAATGCCTAGAAATAAATCAATCAATACTGCTGAACTGTCTAAAAGGCTGTCCCAATACTGAGACAATATGATTTGGAAAATGATGGATGGTCATTATGTTTGATGTTTAGTAGTCCTTTAAACACAAGGGGGGAAAAAAGTCTTGCAAAGTAGGAGTGTCTATGTGCAGCCTTCACTGTAACATCTGAACTGGAAAAATGTTACTGGTATGAAATGCAATGTGCTTCTCATTGGACTTTATTTAAAATTTCAAGAATAGAATCAACACAATGTAAGAGGATTTACCCCAGTCTGTCTCTCTCTTTGTCATGGAATTCCCTTAGGGTAGTGGAAGCTCAACTCTGTAGAGATTAAAATAATTGTAAATCCTTGGGAGAAAATAAGAGAAGAAATTGTCAAATGCACTTTACATTAACATCATCATGCATGAGGCTTTTTAAAATGTACATTCAGATCAGACCAGCACTTGGTTGTTTTATGTTGTTTAGAGGAAAAGAAAATAAGACAATTATAAATTGATTTGGGCCATGTCTACACGTATAGCCGATTAAGCTGCACTGCTGTACCATGTCTGCTGAAGACACATTGCCAGTGCCATAATAAAACCATTTTTGTGAGCAGCAAAACCAACTCTCCTACCGATGTGGTGCTGTGCATACAAGGGCTTATGACAGTGTAATTTATGGCACTTAGGTCACGGGTTTTTAACACCCCTTAGTAATGTAAGTTTTGCTGACAGACTACAGTATAGACATCTAGCTGTAGTTGGGAAATAACATTTTTGGGGGGAGGGGGGAGGAGGAAGAGTTGTTGAGATTTTCTAATCCTGTCCTCCCATTTTTCTCCTCTTTTGCTTCCAACGTGCATTCTCAAAATCTCTTGTTACAGTCACACTCTTGGAAAGGGCGTTTTTTCGAAAAAACCACTCTGTAGTCTAGAGATACCCTTAGGGAGCAAAGAGCACCTTGGCATTGCTATTGAATGATGCTAGACCTAGGTTTCTAGTTTATCTGTAGATCAATCTTCAGAAAAAAACTTCACCTGCGTCCAGACTATAGTCGCGTTCTTTTGAAAGTAAATCGAAAGAACACGGCGCTTCTTTCGATATTGGTAAACCACTTTCTACAAGGAAGAACGCCTTTTTCAAAAGAGCTCTTTCGAAAAAAGGCGTGTGTGGATGTGGGGGAGGCATTTTTTTCAGAAAAAGAAAAAAAGGCCTGCCAGACCTCCGGGTGCCCTTTTTGCGAGAGAGCGTCCTAGCAGTCTGGACACTCTCTTTTGAAAAAGCGGATCGCTTTTTTGATCCGCTTTTGTAGTCTGGATGCTCTCTTTTGAAAAAAGCTTTTTCAAAAAATCTCTTTTGAAAAAGCTTCTTTCGAAAGAAGCTTGTAGTCTAGACATACCCTCGCTGTGGCTCACTTTAGTGACTTCACAATGATATCAGCCCCTTCTGTCCAAGAAATAAGGGCCTACCACATTAGATGTCTGCAAGCAATTCAATGTGATGTGCCCAGGGGACTTTAGCTATAGGTAATGATTGGGAAGTCTGTTCCATAAATCCCTTTCCCACATGTGCTTTTCTGGATGGCAGGAAACTCTTCTCTTACTCAGATATAAAATTATATACTTGTTAAATATTTTGCCACTGTCCCACTGGATTTTTTATTTCAAGTGGGCTACACAGCTCAGACGCGGAATAAACAATGCAGAAGGTTTTCTAGGACACTCTTGAAAAGCATTTTTAATCAGGCCTCTAATTTAACTAAGTCATCTTTTCTCTTAAGCCATCAGAGTTCTTGAAAGGGAACAGTCCCAGCTATAACATTTCATAGTAGGTAGTTTATTCCTCTGTCTATTCATTTGGTAAATATTGTACCCCTGTATTGATGTTAACCTTATTGATGTTACGTTGCATAGACACATAATATCAGTTATCTGAGAAGAATCAGTTGAAATCAAATAGTGTATGTTCTTTTTGATGTTGGGCAAAATATACTGAGATTACTTCTGTAAAATTCTCTTTTTTGTCATCCTGTTTCACTCAACTACTCACTCCAGAAACATAAATGAAGAAAGATTCTTTGGAGCTACCTTGCTTACTCAGTGTAAAGAATTGTGTGTGTGCATGCACATATATATGTGTTAGACACAGTGATGTCCACATGAATATATTAGCACTCCACATATGGTTCTTATGGTTATGGTTTTGCACAGTTACCCAGGTACACAATTACAGTTAGTTAAAAAACAAACAAACAAACAAAAACAAGACTCCAAGGACCCTCGGAAGGTCTTTGTGGGTCTTAGTTGCAGGTCCTATTATTAGTAAAAGACAGGAAACAAAGTGTAGGAATAAATGGTAAATTTTCAGAATGGAGAGGGGTAACTAGTGGTGTTCCCCAAGGGTCAGTCCTAGGACCAATCCTATTCAACTTATTCATAAATGATCTGGAGAAAGGGGTAAACAGTGAGGTGGCAAAGTTTGCAGACGATACTAAACTGCTCGAGGTAGTTAAGACCAAAGCAGACTGTGAAGAACTTCAAAAAGATCTCACAAAACTGGGCAACAAAATGGCAACAAAATGGCAAATGAAATTTAATGTGGATAAATGTAAAGTAATGCACATTGGGGAAAAAAAACCCAACTATACATATAATATGATGGGGGCTAACTTAGCTACAACTAATCAGGAAAGAGATCTTGGAATCACTGTGGATAGTTCTCTGAAGACATCCACACAGTGTGCAGCGGCAGTCAAAAAAGCAAACAGGATGTTAGGAATCATTGAAAAAGGAATAGAGAATAAGATGGAGAATATCTTATTGCCCTTCTATAAATCCATGGTACGCCCACGTCTTGAATACTGCGTACAGATGTGGTCTCCTCATCTCAAAAAAGATATCCTGGCATTAGAAACAGTTCAGAGAAGGGCAACTAAAATGATTAGGGGTTTGGAACCGGGTCCCATATGAGAAGAGATTAAAGAGACTGGGACTTTTCAGCTTGGAAAAGAGGAGACTAAGGGGGGATATGATAGAGGTATAAAAAATCATGAGTGGTGTGGAGAAAGTGAATAAGGAAAAGTTGTTTACTTGTTCCCATAATGTAAGAACTTGGGGCCACCAAATGAAACTAATGGTCAGCAGGTTTAAAACAAATAAAAGGAAGTTTTTCTTTACACAGTGCATAGTCAATCTGTGGAACTCCTTGCCTGAGGAAGTTGTGAAGGCTAGGACTATAACAGGGTTTAAAAGAGAACTAGATAAATTCATGGAGGTTAAGTCCATTAATGGCTATTAGCCAGTATGGGTAAGGAATGGTGTCCCTAGCCTCTGTTTGTCAGAGGGTGGAGATGGATGGCAGGAGAGAGATCTCTTGATCATTACCTGTTTGATTCACTCCCTCTGGGACACCTGGCATTGGCCACTGTTGGCAGACAGGGTACTGGGCTGGATGGACCTTTGGTCTGACCCAGTATGGCCATTCTTATGTTCAGTAATATGAATGAAAGATAAATATTAAGACAAAGTTGGATTGTTATAAAACAAACAAGCAAAACACCCTCACCAAACTTGAATAATAGAGAAAATGAAAATATTTGATTTTTCAGTATTCAGTACTAGACTTTTTTTTAAGACATAATCATTTCTATATACTCTGGGCAAAAAGTATACAGTTAAACTACTTTGTCAGAAAGATCTACTTTGTCTTGCCAGCCAGGAATGAAAAACTTCTATTCATAAATACATATATATATGTGCAATTCTATTCAACTGGCAGAAAACCTGTTCCCAGCAAATGTCTTCTTGTAGAGTCCTGCAGAGGCTGCTTATGCTATGTTGCCATAAAACTCTGGGATATATTTTGACCACCTTTCCCTTCATGGTTATTGACTAATGGTAGGAAGACAGCTGTTTCGAGTGATACCTTCTTAAGAAGATACCGTGTTTCATAAGTCAGCAGGTAATGTAGTTCTAGAGGGATCACATTTGAAAAGCTGATCATGTGTGACTCCAAATGTTGTAGGAGGTATTTCTCTGACATTTATTTATCTAAAAAAGAATTTTAAAAGAAATCTTGCAGTGAAATCCCCATTGCTTGGACATCTCAAAATGCCTGCACATCAAGATAATCTTTGGGTGCATCTACACTGCACTCTCAGCTCGAAATAAGCTACGCAATTTGAGCTATGCAAATTGTGTAGCTTATTTTGAGTTAATCTCAAAATAGCTTATTTCATAATATAGTGCTGTCTACACAGCGCCAAATATCGAAATAAGCCACTATTCCAAAATGTCCCTTAATCCTTGTGGAATGAGGTTTACAGGTATGTTGGAATAGCAAGCCCATTATATTTTGAAATAACGTGCTTGTTTCAAGGATATGGAAGAGCTATTTCGGGATACTGGAAATATCCCAAAATAACGCCTCAGTGTAGATGTACCCTTTGTTTACAGCTGACCTATTCTGAGGATGGAGCCTATTCTATCTATTATGTGGCTCTGGAGGCATAGATTTGCCTGTCCAGATCCCCCAAGTTTTAGGTTGCTTGATTAAAAAGATTATTCAGGTTCTGATATTGTTTAATTTTGGATATATTTTATTATAGACAGGTCTCTCACAGGTTTGGAGAATATTATATTAAGATCATTGTTAATCTTAAACGTTCTGAGCTGGATTTGAATCACTCAATACTTTTACTTTTCTTTTAATTATCGCTCTGCTCTGTTTCACCAGTCAACATGTCTTTTTCCTGACACACAAGAAGATATTATTTGAAGAAAATACTGCTTAAAAGAAACTATATTATTTATATTTGAAGTCCATCTAGATTCATCTGTGTATCCATACACTTGCTGCAAACAAAGAGCTTTGCAACTGAATAAAATTGGATCTGAGTCCACCACTGATCCTGTGCTGTAATAAACTCCACCTATTGGATCTAGGAATTAAATTCAAATGTCTCTTGCTGAAAGTCTTATAATTACTCTTCATTTCAGTACCATCTTTATTTGCAACTTCAACCTAAGCTCCAAAAATAAACATTTCTAGCATTTCTATATACTTAGGCCTAATTAGTACAGCTGTTTAAACAGCTAATGATATTCAAAGCACTTTCCACCTTTATCTGCATTATTTTTTGGTGAGACCAAATATTTCCAGTTCCTCTAAATCCATTGTATTCATGTAATATTTTATAAGTGAGAATTCTACTAATGATTAGTTCAGTGTCAGAAAATATGTGAGAACATTTTAAGTAAAAGTAGACTGCACAGTGGTACCAATACAAAATCAAATATTGGTATTACCATAGCATTATCGAGGATGAGCTTGTGGATATGACACTGGATTGGCAGCCAGAGCTGGGTAAAATGCCTGGCCCAGCTGCAGACTATCTCTGACACCATCACAGAAATCCTCTGTGCTTCAGGTCCTCAATAATAGAATGGGGATGCGATCAAGTACCTCTTGATGCTAATTGGCAAAGGGCGCAGATGTACACTGGGTACAGGCCTTTCATGGGCTAACCAAAAGTGGCTATGTAAGCTCTCTGTTGAAAGCCTGTATCACACTGGTCATCATAATCACTGAGTGTATATCTACACTACGGGACAAGGTCAAATTAAGATAAGCAACTTCACTATGTTAATTACAACCTTATGTTAACTCAACCTTTGGTGCTGTCCACACTGCAGGAAGGCGAAGGGAGAACACTGTCCCTTTGACTTGCCTTACTCCTTATGGAAGCAGAGTTACTGGCATCAACGGGAGTGCCCCTCTCAGTTCTAATTAGTGTGTCCTCACTAGACCCGCTAATTTGAACCCTGGAAGATCGACAGTGGCAACTTTGATCTTCTCTGTAGGTCATGTATAATTACTAAAAATTGTGTTCTCTAAACCTGCTGTTAAAAGCAGGCCACTCAAAGGTAGTATGTCCTAAGACAAATGTCTCCAAACAAGAGGTGGGAGACACTTATCTCCATGTTGGACCATTGTGTATTGCATGTCATATAGTAGGAGTGTATTTGCACTCTTAAGTCAAATGTTAATGGTTGTAGCTTCAGTAGGAAATTAACAAAAAGAGGTAAACAGGACAAGTGAAGAGAGACATTGTTTTGAGGTGAACATCAAATTGTCAGTTCTGGTATGTTTAAGAGGTGCAGAGAGATTTAGTGGGGGTTGGTCCTGCTTTGGGCAGGAGGCTGGACTCGATGACCTCCTGAGGTCTCTTTCACCCCTATGATTCTATGAAACCCTCTAATCCTTCAGCCAAGAAGTAAACTGGAAACTTCACGAAAAAGAAATCTCCGCTAGGCTTGGCTGAAAACACTGAAAGGAACTTGGGGTGAAATCCACTTCTTTACATAAGAGGATAAATTGTTAGTTAAGTTTAGGTTTGATAATGTATGTTATGATTTTGTTTTATGTGTAACCATTTGTTCCCATCTGTCACTGATTTTCATTTGAATCTCCAATTTTTTCAAAATACATTCCCTTTGCTTTCATAATTAAATGCAAGTACTATGTACAATACAGAGCAATAATCTAAGGTAAAATTGGTAAACTTCTGACACGCTTTTCCTTTGGGAACAGAGAATCTGGGATTGATCTGGGTAACTAGTGATCATGGCCTGAATGTTGCAAGGGGACAGAAGAGCAGGATAGAAAGGTAACTTGCCAGACCACAGAATGGCTATCCAGTATCAAGTTGCATAAAATAAGCTCTCTTTGTTGAGTACCATGTTAGGTTTCAGTTACAAAGAAGTAAAATTCCATTGAGTTTGTCACTGTTCTCTTTGCATGTCATTATGGTTACTCTACTGTATCACTTCTTAATTGTGCCTTTCAAAGCTGTCACTCTCCTATGCTCCCATGACAACTCTATTTGAGGATCTAATTCAGTGTTACTGGACCACTAATGATGACTGAATAAGTGATTAAAACACAAAGTTCTTTTCCATTGATTTGGTTAAACTGCTTCACAATTTCCCTCTCAATCCACGAGCTTTAGTCTAACATCTGTCTTCTAATTATATATAATTGTCAAAGCTGACCTTGTTGAATTTCCAGAGAGTTACTTCACTATCCTGATCTCTGTGAACAGGAGATGAAGCATTCATTGATTTCTTTTTGTTTCCACAAGTTTTAAAATCTCAGTTATCAATATTAAAACGTAAGTTGGTATGCTTTCAAATTGTCTTCTCTTCAGACCTTTGTAGTGAGGAGTTGGAATAAATTTGTTGGATTTTTTCATAAGGAAAGATTTAGATGTGTATTAGTTTAGTTCCACATACATTCTTTCCAATAACGAATACTATCAATAGCCTTGAAACAGTCTAACAAAATGGCCACAAGTATTTTAGTAAATGGAATAGTTCCTCACAAAAAAAATGTGGTTCATGTCAGTACTGGACAAACAAAATGAAAAGAACAATGGAACACATTGAAATAATGTAAATAATACTAAAATAATACTCCTCACACATCCTTCACTATGAAGTAAATAAAGGAGAGCCTGCCAAGAATCATAACAACATACTATCCGAATGATCAATTACAAAGTCCATGAAAGATACCATCCAGAAAAAAAATGTAGACTTCATCCTCTCAGAGAATCTCAACAGATTGTGGTAATCACTCTGATGCAGCTCTTTGTACTGAGGAGCAACAAGCCTTCTAAGGACCTATTACATTCTCAAGTCAGTGAGCGAGATGGAGAAAAGCCTTATAAAGCAGTTACCAAGTGTTCTTGCAAACGCAGGTCTGAATTTCCCCAGGAGACCACATATAGTTGGGGAATGGAGCTTTCAATACCTCAGAAAAATGACAGATTCTTTCAATTCCGTACAAGACCAAAAAAAATGACAGATTAACTTTCCTTAGAACATGGATGTAGTGCCTTATATGCAGGGAAGTATTTCTTTAATGCCAAGGAATGCTTCCCATTGCGGTGGAATGTATGCATTTGATATAAAAAAGCAGTGTTTTAGACACAGTTATAAGAAAATCCACAGGGAAGGTACCTATTTTCCAGCATACCTCAGTTCTTTTTAGCTTTGATTTATACATCAAAACAAGGGCAGGGCAGGGCATAATTGGAGTCCAGGTGACACAACTCTGTGTTTCTAGCAAGCGGCTGTTTATTAACTACATATTCCTTAATAAGCTAAGCCAACGTGCACTGAGATTCCAGGTTCACCTTTGCATATTAATGAGTAGCATGTAGTAACATTTATTGCTCTTGCTATTCCACATGCAGAGGACATTGAAATTAGAGGTGGGTTATATAAGTAGTGTCAGTGGAATTTATGATTGTGCATACTTCTTTTCTAAAGCTGTAATTTCTTAACTCTGACAAAAGTCCAATTTGCGTAGTGGGATTTCACATCGATCTAATGTCACAAAATTAGTCACAAAATACTTCTGGCCTAGTAACTAACCTACCTTCTACTCAATCTAGTTGCCATCAATTTTGTGAACATAAGAACATCAGAACAGCTATACTGGGTCAGACCAAAGGTTCATCTAGTTCATCTAGTCCAGTATTTTGTCTTCCAACAGTGGCCAGTTTTTTGGTTTCCATCACAGATCATCTCAGGGTCATATAAAAATCTTGTTAAAAACAAATAATTTATTTATTACTTTCTGAGAGGAAGGAATACCAATGCTAATTACATACTGCTTGATAGATAGTAGTGTTCCATTAGAGCACAATAAAAGGTATACATCTCTAGGACCTGGTCTACACTAGGAAGTTATTTCAAAATAACAAGGAGAGCGTCCACACTACCAAGCCCATTATTTCGAAATAAGTCTTGCTTTCCTTGGGAAATAAGCTTAATTTGAAATAGTTATTTCAGGAGTTGTTATTTCAAAATAATTTCTCGTATAGACATGCCATAGGAAAAAATTCCCCACTGATGTGATAGCCTCAGTGACAGCAACAGTGGCCCTAGTGGATACCTAGATATGGACATATCTACACAGCAGGGCTAAACTTGAAATAAGCTACGCAACTTGAGCTGCATCAATTGCATAGCTTAAATCGAAATAGCTTATTTTGACTTTGGGAACATCTACACAACATTTATTTCAAAATAAAGCACTCTTCCCCTGACTTCCCTTAGTCTTCATATAGTGAGGTTTACAGAAGTCGGAGTAAGACGTGTGTAGATATGCACTGCATTATTTCGTTATTCTGAAATAACGCTGCTGTGTAGACACGCCCTAAGCGTCATCATGTGTGGGGTTTTCTTTAGTGGCTACAAATCCCCTGGCTAAGGAGCAGTGCATACTCATTCTAGGATATAACTAATCTGTTTTCAACTACAACTTCTACAAAACATTTATCATGGACAGATATAAACAGTCCACTTTGGGATACCATAGAGCCAAGTGGAATTTAGACTTCATTGCAAAAGTTCACAGAGAAAGTTTTTGGAGCATGTGAAAGATGGAGAAGAATTTCGTTCTAAACCAAATTCAGACTCACCTTGCTCTGTCTGTGACTGTGATCTAGTCATATCACCAAGATTCAATTTCCCACTTTGTGAAATGGGGATGATTATATTGATCTACTACATAGGTTTGATTTGATCTAAATGATGGCATAAACCTCCAGCTGACATCAGTGAACTGACACAGTGTTTGTAAAATGCTATGAGTACAAAGCCTTGTCAAGGTCAGAAAGTGAGAAAGGATAAAATTCAGGAATTTTGAACTTCTAGTCCTGTGCTCATTCCTCTAGAACAGTGGTTTTCAACCTTTTTTCATTCATGACCCCTAAATAATTTTGAATAGCAGTGCACCACTCTGGAAATCTTAAAAAAAGTCTGCAGTTCCCCAGGGGTCCATGGACCACAGGCTGGGAATCAGTGCAATAGGATATGACAAATTCTCCTGATTAACCTCTAACTACTGACTGCCATATTGGACTTGGAAAGGAATTTTCTGCTGGGTCAGATTGTAGGAGATCCTGTCCCCACCCCCCTTCCTCTGGAGCATGGGGCATTCAGGTCACTTGCACAGATTGAAACTCTCTGGTCTGGGACTCTCTGGTCCAGCAACATCCATGGTCCAGACCATGTTGCTTGGCCAGAGAGCCCCTGGACCAGGGAATACCAGTGGCTGGGGATGGGGCTGGCTGGGAATCTGGTGGCCAGGGGGCAGGGAGCCCTATGGCCAGGGCCAGCAGCAGAGCACAGTTGGTAACCAGGGGAGAGCCTGGCTAGCAGCCTAGGGTGGGGAGGGCAGGGATCCCGGAGGTGAAGACAGGCATGAGAGCTGGGCTAGCAGCTGGAGCCAGCAGCAGAGCCTGGCCAATTTCCAGGAGGAGAGCTTAGCCAGTGGCCTGGGAGCAAGGAGTCCTGCAGCTGGGAGCCTAGAAGCTGGGGCTAGTAGCGGAGTCCAGCAGACAGGAGGAGAATCTGGCTGGGAGGCTGGTATTCCTCTAGGAGATCCTGGCAGCAGAGAGGCCAAAATTAACCTCCGTTGGCCCAGCTAGGTTATGGGTCTGTTATAAGAGTGTGTAGTGATCATTGAATTATGAGCATTTCAGTGAGACCCTACAGCCAGACAGCTGGGAAAGAATTTACTGTCGTAACTCAGAACTACATCTAGGCTATATCTACACTAGGTTTTTTTTGCAGAAGAGGCAATGCAAATGAAGTGCTCATTAACATTTTCTCATGCTTCATTTGCATAATCTCTTCCGATGCTTTTTGCGCAGGGGCTTTTGCGCAAAAACTAGCCGTGTAGATGGATTTGTTTTGCACAAAAAAACCATTTTGCGCAAGATCCTTATGCCTCAAAAAAGGAGGTATACAGATCTTGCACAAAAGGGTTTTTTTGCACAAAACGGATCCATCTACACTGCTAGTTTTTGCGCAAAAACCTCTTGCGCAAAAAGCATCGGAAGAGATTATGCAAATGAAGTGCAAGAAAATGCTAATGAGCTCTTCATTTGCATTGCCTCTTCTGCAAAAAAACCCTAGTGTAGACATAGCCCTAGTGTCCCATCACTGGCTATTGGAGATATTTGCTATTAGCAGTCAGAGGTAGGCTACTTGTCACTGTAGGCAGCCCCATCATACAATCACCTCCATAATCTTATCAAGCTCAGTCTTGAAACCAGTTAGGTTTTCTACCCCGCTGTTCCCCTTGGAAGACATTTCCAGAATTTCACTCTTCTGATTAAAGTAACCTTCATCTAATTTCTGCCTAAACTTGATGGCCAGTTTATATCCATTTGTTCTTGTGTCAGCATTGACACTTAACTTAAATAACTCCTCTCCCTCTTTGATATTACCACTCTCATTATTATAGACAGCAATTGTATCTCCCCTCAGCCTTCCTTTGGTTAGGCTAAACAAGCCATGCACTTTGAACTTCCTCTCAATCTTCCATTCCTCTGATCTTCCTAGTAGCCCCTCTCGGTACCTGATCCAGTTAAAATTCATTTTTCTTAAACATGAGAGATCAGAGTTGCACATAGAATTCCAGATGATCTCACTATGTCTTATGTAATGGTACTAAGACTTCTCTATCTTTACTGGAAATACCTTGGTTTAGGTATCCTAAGTCTACAGTAGCCTTTTTCATGCCTGCATCACATTGACGGCTTATAGTCATCCTGTGATCAGCCAGTTCCCAGGTTTTTCTCCTACTCTGTTATTTCCAATTGATAAATCCTCAGTATACCTTAAAAAATCTTGCCGTTAGTCCCTAAATGCATGATCTTTCATTTTGCACTATTACATTTCATCTCATTTCTATTGCTCCAGTTCTCAGGAGCCTCTAAAATTTTCTCACATCATATTCCAGTCCTCCTTCATATTGTCAATACCTCCTAGCCTTGTGTCACCTACAAATTTAGTTGGCACATTCCCACTTTTCTGTGCCAAAGTCTTTAATAAAAATGTGAAATAAGTTTGGTCCCAAGGCTGATCTCTGCGGAGCTCCACTAGTGATCTCCCTTCAGCCTGACAGCCTGACAATCTGACCCCTTTAACCAGTTCTTTATTCACCTTTCAGTTCTCATATTAATCCCCACCTTTTCCACTTTAACTATTAATGTCCCATGTGAAACTGTATCAGCTGAATCTCACTGAAAGACAGGTTAGATCTATGGTGTTTCCTTAGTCTAAAAAATTAGTTATCTTGTCAAAGAAGGAAGTTAGATTAGTCTGGCACAATCTACATTTTGTTAAACCATGTTATCTTATTCCATTACCATTTACCTCTATGACCTTAACTACTTTTTGTTTCAAAATTTGTTTTCAGACCCAGCCTACAATTGAGGACAAACTAACTAGACTGTAGTTTCCTGGATCCCCCTTTTTCCACTGTCTGAAAAATAGGCACTATATTAGGAGTTCTCTAGTGACAGGATAAAACCCTTGAGTTTAGAGATTTATTAAAAATCCTTGCCATTGGGCTTGCAATTCATGTGCCAGTTCCTTCAATGTTCTTGGCGGCTGGGGATTATCCAGCATCCTTGATTTAGTCCTGTTAAGATGTTTGAGTTTGGCTTCCATCTTGGCTGTGGTAATTTTTGCTTCCATATCCTCATTTCCATTGCCCTGAGGCTCCTTATTACCCTTGTTTATAAACTGAGGCAGAGTATATGGCTAGGTCTTGGGCCATGCCTGGATTATCTTTACTCTCCATCCCATCCCAGAGCATAGAAATCTCACTTCTTCTTTCTTTGTTTTCTTATTATTGATATGGCCACAGCACATCTGACTGCTGGTTTTAATTGCCTTTGCCAGGTGCAGTTCTGCTTGGCTTGGGACAGTTTCCATTTTTTTTCCCTTCACTTTGTGACTGCCAAGAGGTAGCTATCATTGCTTATCCCACCCATCTTCCATACTTTGTAAGCTTGCTGATTTCTCTTAGTAGCCAGTTTGATATACTTGCTCATCCAGCTTGTTCTACAACCCTTCCCTATGAATATTTTCCCCTTGCTTGGGGTGGAGGCTTTAGATAGTTTTGCAACTTTGACTTAAAGTAAAATTCCCAGCCTCTGCCACCTTTAGATCCCTAGTCATTCAGTCCAATCCACTTCTCTAATTAATTCCCTTATGTTTTTGAAGTCTGACCTTTTTTGGAATTAAGGCCCCTAGTTGCAGATCTGTTCCTGTTTATCCTCTTGATGTTTCTGTGTGCCTTTCAAAACAAGTTAAGAGATGGGGCCTGAGTAATCCCCGAATTGGCTCTTTTCAAGCCTGCACTTTATAAATGGATTATGTCCTACAGAAACATATCTTTGCTCTCTGATACCATGTTAAGCCTAAAATTTCTTTCTGCAGTTAATTCTAGACTATCAAAAAATGTCTGATATTCAACTTGCTGATGAACTTTCTTTGCATTATCAACATTTCTATAATTTTTTTCCCATAATATATCCTTTTCTTGTCAAATAATGAATTCCACCCAGGTACATACAAAAATCTCTTGTTCCACAATGAGCGGTGACACTAACTCAAACTGCTAAATCAACACTTCAGAAGGCTCCCTTGAAATCAGAGTTTTCCTATGGCTGAAAGAGTGTGTTGCAGTTAAGACAATGTATCTATCTACAACATTCATCAGTGTTCCTACTGAAAATCAAAATAGTAAGTGTTATTCTGAAAAGACACACACATATTGTTAATATTAATTAGCAGCATCAATAAGTGCATTAAGTCACATCTATACTTTTGTACACATAATTGCATAGATTTAATTGCTCTTTATAAAGCCAAGATTTTGTAATGGCTTAATATTGTTAAGATTGCTTATGATATTGTTGGAAAGATTGCTTATAATAGGGGCTAGGAATCAGGGCTCCATGGCTCTTACGAGGAGAAGTATAACGTTAGTTTGGTGGCTTAAGCAAGGATGATCGATGCCTGTTTCCTGTGATATGTGCCCAAAGAAACCATCTGTGGAAAGACTTGTACTGTTGCTGAATTTAAAGTTAATTCAGGGCCAAAGGAGACGGATTTGCGCACTGACTTTTAGAGGAATAAAGCCTAGTCCTAAGCTGCAGAGGAGTCAAATAGTGTTCAGTTGCTCAGGGGATTCATAAGTTTTCTTGGTCTGTTCAATGTTCATACTAGCTAAAAATGGTAAGGAACATGAGTTGGATGCCTTTGTCATTGATGAGGCCCTTGAAATGGGTGGCATAGAATGTACCAAGAAGTTGGGATGGTATTTAGCAAAAATGGAGTACTAGAAGGAGAACCAATAGAGATCCTAGTGAAAGAGGAGACCATAGGAATCTAGGGTGTCAAACCCTGTGCTTACCACCTTGAATGAAGACGTGGATAGGATAGAGAAGTGGACAGGCTTGGTGTAATAAAACAAATTGTAGAGCTAATAGAATGGACACCTGCTATAAAATATGAGACTGTCCATGTCTGTATAGATCTGAAGAGACTCAGTAACGTAGTAAGGAGGGAAAGGTATATTTGTGCCATCACAGAAAACACAGGGTTTGTTATTTAACTGGTGCAACAACATTCTGCATAGTAATTTCCAATTTTTATCATTATGGAAACTTCTGTTCCTGCATGGGCAGTCAGTGAAGGTAGGGCTGGGGGAGGCAACCACAAGGAGATCATGAGTTGGCGGCAGCAATACCCTGCTCTCAGAATGCCTACAGCAGGCATTCTGTGGGTGGAGTGTTGGCAGGGCCAGGCTGGCAATTTGGGAAGGCTGAGCCTTCCCCCACCTATCTTACCGGCCACCAATGTGTTCCTGGTTCTGCCACCGACTCAAGTAATTGTGAAAAGTTGCTGTGAGCTGTATCTTCACTGCAGAGTTAACTCAAGGGTAGATAACTTGTGTTAACACCACTTGAGTGAGTTAGTGGAAGAGAGAGCAGACATGCAGCAAATCAGCCCTTAAGCTGCTCACAGTGATTGGATTAGCAGGACAAGAGTGAGCATAGAATCATAGAATCCTAGGATTGGAAGAGACCTCAGGAGATCATTGAGTCCAGCCCCCTGCCCAAAGCAAGACCATCCACCAGCCCCAAATAAATCATCCCAGCCAGGGCTTTGTCAAGCTGGCAGTTAAAAACCTCCCTAGGTAACCCATTCCAGTGCTTCGCCACCCTTCTGGTAAAATAGTATTTCCTAATATCCAACCTAGACCTCCCCCACTGCAACTTGTGTTATATGTGTGCAAGCATCTTATGAGTTGTTCTAACTGGAGCTGGAACTACACCCCTGGATGTAGGCCAGCCAGCTCAAATTAAAAGGTCCACCACACTTTTCGTTAGAATGTGGGGTGTAATTTATTATATAAATCCAGTTAACTCTGTAGTGAGGACAAGCCCTTAATCTCACATTGTCTCCATTTTACCTATCTGTACAATGGGTAGAATAATATCTTCCTGCCATGGATATCAGATTTAATAAAATTTTTTCATGGCTCAGTTTATTCCATCTGTTTATGTGGAGAGAATAAAGGCATTCCTCCTCCAGTTTTTTAGGAATTTTTCTTTTTTTGTTTGCCAGTCACATCTCAAAAGTGTACTTGTATAGCTAAATACCATATTTTAGGCATGGAGATGGTCCACATTTTAAATGTCTAATCCTCTGTATCTGCCATTAGTAGCAAATTGAGTAATTTGATTGTAACACTTAATTTAACACTTATTAGCAAATTATTCAGTGCAGCTAAGAATGCACAGAATTAACTGAACTGAGCACTCGTATTTGCTGGGATTTTCTATAATACGCATTGAAGTTTTCAGTTTTATTTGAATTAAAAAATAGAAAGGATAATACTTCTGGCAAAAATGCATCGTATCAGTTCCTAGCAATTTCATAATTGCCACCAGTAAAGACAGCTCTTTCTTTAGGGTTTTGAGAGTCTTGAAAGGAGAAATAACATAAATGAAATATGAAGTTAACATGAGATATACTGGCATGTCAAACCTCTCTGAATAATTTGGGATGTATTTACACTGGCCGAATTGGAAATCTTTGGTGGATTGCACTAAATCCCCAGGTCTGAACAACCCCAAGTATCGGTGCAGGAGAAAAACTATAATTGAACCCCTCCTCACCCACCCATCCCTGACTCCTGCACCCCCCACGCTCCCAGCCCCCAGTACTAGGAAACGGCAGAGATACTATAAAGCCATTTTTGCTCCTTTCTCCCTAAAACTCCTGGCTTTGAGCTTACCGAGGATACTGGCCTATCCCTGCTATCTTTGTTATCGCCAAAGCACTTCTAGAAGAGCCTTCCCTTGGATGTTCAGCAAAGCACTTTTCACAGGAGGTCACACCCGCAATCGGCTATTGTGATTTCTTATATATAACATTGCAGGTCATATGCTGCAGACAGACCAGGTGAGACATCACAACTCTCTTGTATAAATGTTTCCAGCGTAAAAACCATTTAGGTTACAACAATTTAAAAATTGTAGGCTTATTTTATTGTTCTTTGGACTGGGAGGTTGACAGTCTATGTTCAGTCACTGGTTTGACGATGTTAATCATGGTTTCTTACATAACAGGGTGAACCATGTGAAGGTCATCATTTTCCACCCTTGTTAAGGAGGCCTGTGTGGTGAAGTGGAATATCAGTCCTGTTTTTGTTCAGAGCGTTCTTGTTTGATTTTGTTTGTCTGCATTTTATGTTATGGATAGTTTTGCATCTTTATTGAAGAATAATAATGACTTTTAAAAAAACTACATTGGCAATTGCTATAGGGTGTGCTGTTTCATTATCAGGAGACCCAGGCATTGTGGTATTTGAGGTTCTCAGAAGGTTCTAGGAAAGGATGCTGAAAAAAAAAGGCAGTGTAAAGGTTGGTTGTTTCTTCAGCACAGAGAGAGACCTGACAGAACAATGCTAACTGTTGGTTCTGTCCAGCTAAGGATACATCTATGTAACAGCTGGCTGTCATAATTTTGATGGAGTTTTCTAGCTGAGATGATATATGAGGTGGCACAGGTTAGCCATCAGAGAGCCATGTGGTCTTGGACCAGATTGTATTTGGGCACCTAGGCCATGCTGCCGTTTGTACTCCTGTGTGTCTGCTGCTATTTTTAGCATTCTAGCTCAGGCCAGTTGCATGCTACAGCTGAAGCTCGGCTTATGGTATGCATTTCCAATTACCTAAAAAACGTAGCTGGAGTCGATGCATCTTAAGCCAAGTTTTGGAGCCATCCTCACAGCAGGAGGTCGACGGGAGAAACGCTCCTGGTGACTTCCCTTACTTCTCATGAGGAGTAGGAGTTCCAGCACTGAGAGGTGGTACCCTCGGTGTTCGATTTAGTGGGTCTTTATTAGACCCACTAAATCGATGTCTGGAAGATCAACTGCCACAGTGTTGATCTTCTGGGAAATGAAGACGAGGCCTCAGTCAAAACTAGCATGTGTATATCTACTGTCTACACCACTGGCTACAGTACAAATATACCCTAAAAGACCAGTGCAGGTATTTTGTAAGAATCTGAGAACCCATTGTGTCCGAAATGGCTAAAGCACTGGATATAAAGGGTATATCTACACTGCAGAATGGGAGCATGCTTCCTAGTGTGGACAGACAGACTCCTCCTGGTTCTGTGGCTGGGATAGCATCTAAAATATGCCCTTGGGTCTGTTCTCGGGTGGCTAGCCTGAGCTGCTGACAATGCAGCTTAGCTCATTCTGCTATTTTTGTACTGTACTAGCTTGAGTATTCCCTGCTTTGGTGTCAACATACCACAAATGGCAACCTGCCTGTTTGCTTAGTAAATCTACTACACAATAATTTTTGCTAGAGGTGATATAAATATTAAGACTGAATCTCAATTCACAACACAGGAACTTTGCTTCTAAAAATGTGCTCTATAGAAATAGCTCAATTCCTGGCAGACATAAGAATCAGAAGAACATGAAGAAGAAACAATTGTGTCACTACAAAATTGATCCAATTAGAAAATCAACAGCTGCATTTCCACTGAAATAAGCAACATGGGAAATTAACAAAATAATTATTGAAAGTATTGATCAGTGAGCTTGACAGCATTTTTGGCACATGCTCAAGTTATGTTGGAACAGTGTGTTGTGTGGAGAGCATATGAAATACAATTTATGCGCAAGCTTGTTTCCATAATGTTTCAGCATTGCTTTTTACCCTATTTGCCAAATATTTTAGTCCAAGATGATAATACTTCTGTTTAAAAGAAACAAACAAAGAAAACTCCTCCTTGAGAATGGGCCTATAAGGAGGAAAAATGCAGCGGGATGAGACTTTTTTCAAAGAACAAGGAAGTTTACTTGGTCTTCTCAAATACGAGAAAGGCGGCTATACAAAAGACAGAGGAAAATTCTTCTCTCTTGCCACAGAGAGTAGGACAAGAGGTAATGGGTTCAAACTACAGCACCTCAGATTTAGGTTAAATCTCAGGATTAAATCTAGCTGTGAGAACAGTAAGGCAGTGGAACATACTGCCCAGGGAGGTTATGGAATCTCCTTTACTGGAGGTTTTTAAAAGGCTAGATAGTAGAGGTGAAAGTAAGCAGGTGCACCCTGGTGTCATGCTCCGGCAAGAAGCCGAATGGCTGGGGTGCTTGTTTGCAGTGAAAGGGGACGGGAGCTCCCAGCCCTGCTTCTGGCTTTCTGCAGGCTGCTGCACTCAGCAGCAGGCAGCCAGGCAGTTTAGAGGGGCAGACTGGGGACACATGCCCCTAACTGAACTGCTCCATCCCTGAGGCCACTTCCCCTGCCAACATTTCAGGGCGATCTGGGGAAGAGGGCTTACCGAGTTGCTGTTGCTTTTCCTGCTTCCTGTGACTAAGGAGTGAAGGAAAGTGCAGAGCCTTCTGCGTTCCCCTCCTGCCCCTCCCCTGGGAATGAGAGGAAAGCAGCAGGCTGGGCACTTTCCCTTCACTCCCTAGTCACAGGAAGCAGGAAAAGCAACAGCAACCTGGTATGTGCAGCCGCAGTCCCTGCCTCCCAAAATGGCACCATTATCCTCCCCACACTCACCCCTACACACAGCCCATAGCCCCCTGCCCTGAGCCCTCTGCCCTGACTCCTGCACCATATCCTCCCTGCTTTGAGCCTCCACACAATCCCAGCCCCCTGCCCTGACTCCCCACACCCCAACCCTCTGCCCTGAGCCCCTCTTCATACCACCAACTCTGACTCCTGCACACTCCAGGCCCCTGCCCTGAACCCCTCATACCCCCCCAACCATGACTTCTGCACTACCCACATTCCCAGCCCCCTGCCCTAACTCTTGCACCTCCCCTCACACCAGTCCTCTGCCCTGAACCCCCCCACATTCCAACCCATGCTTAAATTTCTTACAGGTACCGTTGTATTGCAACCCTCCTCCTGCCATAAGACCTCCCAAAAAGTGGAGGCAGGTTGTGATAGGAGAGTACCTGTAATAAATATAAGTTATTTTCACCCCTGCTGGATAGCCATCTGTCTTGAATGGTTTAGATTAGGGATGTTAAGTGTCAGTTAATTAACTAATTGAGGAGTCGATAGAATTTCCATAGACTTCGGAATTAATTGATAAGGGGCAGGTGTTCCCTCTGCAGCTCTGCACTTTAAATATAGTAAGAGCCCAGCGGACTCTTGCTACATTTAAAGTGCAGTGCTTCAGTGGTCCCAGTGTGGCCTGGGGGCAGCGTGAGCCAGTA
Organism: Pelochelys cantorii; assembly: GCA_032595735.1. Taxonomy (NCBI): domain Eukaryota; kingdom Metazoa; phylum Chordata; order Testudines; family Trionychidae; genus Pelochelys; species Pelochelys cantorii. The sequence goes on from CM064337.1 coordinate 40,105,161, forward strand.
CTGAACAGTTCCAGCTTGCGCTGCCCCAGGGACCGCTGCGGCTCTGCCTCCCCTGGCCCCTCCCTGTACTTTGCTTATTTGCCATTGGAAGAGATTACCTTTGAAAGTATGAGCATTGTGACAGCACTGTGTCTTCTAGTTGCGTTTGATGGAAATGACTAGAAAGGCAAGAGGAACAGGGGAGGAGTACTGGCCAATACAAAACTGTGTTGTCATATACATACACTATATTAATGGAAGGTATAAGATTATATATACTGTAACACGTACCTAAGACTTTCAATGGCAATTCAGTAAACAAACTATAAATAATGTGTATTATTCCTTACTCTACTGGGCTTCAGCATATGTTTTTGATTTCACAGTTGCAATGACTTTTCATATAGTTCTCACTCACTATCTATCATATCCTAAGGGAAGACGAATAGACCATATAAGAGAGAAAGAGAGAGATGCAAAGTTTGACTTTCAGAAGAAACTGTACATACTGGGAGCTCTGATTCAAGCATACATTTCTTGCTTTTGTTTTGTATTTATTTACAAGCTGCCAGTCTGCCAATAACATTGCAGCATTTCCAGAGAATAGAAGCTTTATGCTGTTGCCAAGTAGCATCTCTTTGATTAAACACATCAATTAATTTGGCCGTATTCTAAGGAAATGCGGTCCTTTTGACTTTAACCTTTCTTAATGTGGAATGTCTGTTGTAGCTAGGAATGCATTTAGTTGAAGAAATAGTATCAAAGCATACCTAGCTTTCTCTCGAGGTAGGCCTGAACCTGACCCCTGAATCTGAACATCCCTGAAGTTTGTATGTTTTAGAATGAGAGGGGATCAATCCAGACAGGAATATTATTGCAGCTAGTGAAGTTTGCATTAAATCATTGATAGCAATTTTTTGGATGAGACATAAGACCAATGCCCTGATCATTCTGGACATATTAAGACCCCACCATAATTCTCCAAGAGTGTCATTGTTTTGGTCAACTTCCTAATCTATTAACTTAAACAAAAATTCTTTCCGCACCTTAATTGCTGATGCTTCTGTCAGTGTCATTCAGCTTTGCTCCATTGAGTGCAGTGGAATTTCACCAATTTACATTAGTTCCGGATCTGGCCCTTTAAGTCTGGAAAAGAAAACATTCTTCTTCCCTTGTTCTTACAGGTTGTTGTAGGATGGCGTTGTAAACTGCTTAGTTGATGTTGTGTCTCACCCCAGAGGAGGCTGCATTTCTGAGGTTGCATGCATATATTGTTTCTGGTGTTTGTAAGGTGTTCTGGGATTCTTCAGAATGAAAAGTGATAAACACGTAAAATTATGAGAGCACAATTGGCATAAAATACAGTATTTTTTTTTATCTGAGCTGGATTTCTTAATAGAATCCAATAATTAAGTGAAATGAAAGAGGAATAATGTATGAAAGGTATAAAAATTAATGAGTGAAAAATGTTAGAGTAGAATTTACAAACCTCAGCTACAGTTAACTGTAGAGGTGTTAAACCACTTTATAAAAAGGAGTCATTTCCATATTTCTCTTCTGTGTAGGTCAAGGTTTGCCTTTTGCATTGTTTCCCTGCAGGCTAACCCAAGTTATAGAAAAGCTCCATCAAGCTGTGTTTTTTAAACAAACATGCAAAGTATCACTTAATAACATCAACAAAGTGAAAATCTGCAGCATTTGTGTTTTGAGGGCACCAATGTTGTAGTGATGAATTAAGCAAAGTCTAGAGTGACAGAGAAAAATGTACCTTAAATTGTCCTGTTTGCAGTAATCTAAAGAAAGAACTTGTGGAGAAGTAAGCAGTGTATGGAGCTAAAACTGCATTCAGTTTTAATTACGAGTGGGTTTAATCATCCAAGAATTGTAACAATTTTCAGCGTGCTCATAGGTGCTGGTTGTAAAAACATAATAATGGCGAGAAGTATAAATTAGTGTGGTTCTTCTTCTTGAAGATTACCACTCTAGAAGCTCTACTGTTCACTGCTACCTCAATTGGTCTCATGGATGTGCACATCTTTTTTGAATAAAAACTACAAATGTTCAGGACTTCTGGTATTACTGAAGTGATTCTCAGGAAAAACATTATGCCTGATTTTAATTCCAGTTTTTTCCCTTGTAAAGCATCTCAATACCCTCATATTTAATGACATTGTTCATTGATTTATAAATGAAAAGTATGTAATCACATCAAGTAGAATTTAGATTTTTTTAAATTATGGTAATTGGCTGATGAAGATGCCTGTTGCTTTTTTTTCTGATTTGGACATAATTATGCTGACTAGTTCTGACTTTTTCCACAAATTGATGCTGATTATTTATATATAGCCATTAAGCTCAGCTAAATTTCTGGTAGATGGAATCTTTATTGAGATTCTTATCCCTTCTAAATAAGCACTGCAGTTCAATGCCTCCAGTTATGTAGTTTTGTCACTAACTGGGTTTTTTGGATAATCATGCACCTTTGGCGGAAGACGTTCTATGGAAATTGAGATGAGTTTTATTGTGCATACAAGTTAGATGTGCCAGCAGGAGGTTCGTGGTTGCCAGTTCTCTTTCTATATTGCAAATACAGTAAAGCAAAAGGCCATGCACACATCTGGATGAAAAGTGCTGGCCTCTAGAAGGCTAGAGAATGGAATTTAGTTAAACAAAAAGCCTTTCTTACTGAAAGTATCTCAAAGGGATTGACAAAGTAATGAGTTAAATACTGGTAGTGCAGAGACTTGGCAGGCAAATGGAACAGACACTGTGTACTAAACAGTAATTCACTCATAGCTTTAGACATTAATTACAAACTATGCTTTTAAGAAGTGGAATGCTGGCCAGCAGGTTCTTCTTTTGTATTGAAAGCCAAATATATATATAAAAAAGCAGATTGTTCTTTTTTTTGAAAGTGTGAAAAAATGAAGATCCAGCCCAAGTCAAATTTTGGACCATTGTACATGTCAAATATGAAACCAAATAGAAAGGCAGTTTTCCACTTGATTTTCCTCACTATTTAGCTCCCCATTTTTCCATTATTAGTACACATCTGCTAACTGGGTTTGTCTATAATGTTGCAGGTCCGCATCCTGCAAACTGATCTATAAAGAATCTTTAGTAACAGGGTGGCACCATGTCTCACTGGGTGACAGCGGAAGATGCCAGATTCAGGACAACTTGCTGAGAAATAGGACAGACTCACCCCAAACTGATTGTTAATCCATTATATATACACACCAAACCAGAAACAATCCTCTGTCTCACTACCACAAGGAGTCCAAGCTGCAGTGTCCCTAGGCATCCCAGACCTTGTTTCACCACTAGACTCTATGATGGGTGGTTATTGAAAACTATCTGCCTCAAACAAAGGGTTCTTCTGATCTTCACATATCAGCCATGTGCCCAGGTCAAGAGAAAGCTCAGATCTTACCCATGATCAAGCTATTGCCAGTCCTTTAATGTCTAAAACTTAATTTATAACAGAAAAGAAGGAGCCAGTTAAAAATGGTCAAAGAAATCATATACATGCCGTCAGTGTTCCCTGTAAGCTGGGTGCTTATGTGGCTGCTCAGGAGAGATTCAAATGCTGCCCAGCTGATTAGTAGAGTGCCCACAACTTTTGTTTCTACTCGCACATGTACATGCCTTGGTGCACATAAAAAACTCATTCTGCATATGGATGGAAAAAAATCCATACATGGATAGAAAAGATTAGAGGGAATATTGCACATAATCATCACAAAGTTCTTGGATCAGGTTTTAACCTATTATTTTATAGACTTTATGCTTCTAAAGTCTCTGTTAACTTTCAAAAGACTGGAACATCCTTGTTGCATAGTCATTGTGCTGCTTTTAGTGTAGGTCCATAGTCCAGAGATCAGAGCAGGAAAGAGGCAAAATGGAGATGCTTCCATAGTCTTTTATACCTTCTCCCATAGGATGGAATGCTCTGAGTCTTATATTGTGGAAAATTACAGGTACAAGATACTCTCTAAGCGACAAGGAGTCCTGTGGCACCTTATAGACTAACCGAAGTGTTGGAGCATAAGCTTTCGTGGGCAAAGACCCACTTCGTCAGATGCATGTAGTGGAAATTTCCAGAGGCAGGTATAAATATGCAGAAAAATCTTCAAGACCAGACTTCAAAGAGAAACTGCTGAGCTACAGTTCATCTGCAAACTTGACACCATCAGTTCAGGATTAAACAAAGACTGTGAATGGCTAGCCAAGTACAAAAGCAGTTTCTCCTCTCTTGGTGTTCACACCTCCACATCAGCTGCTAGAAGTGGGCCTCCCTCTCCCTGACTGAATTAACCTCGTTATCTCTAGCCTGCATATTTATACCTTCCTCTGGAAATTTCCACTACATGCATCTGACGAAGTGGGTCTTTGCCCACGAAAGCTTATGCTCCAATACATCTGTTAGTCTATAAGGTGCTACAGGACGCCTTGTTGCTTTTGCAGATCCAGACTAACACGGCTACCCCTCTGATACAAGATATTGTCTAGTTATCACACGAGCAAGTCATATGTTCTCATGTTTTGATGGCTCACAGGAGCAGCTGTAACCCATACTGGTGCTAAAGCATCCACAGGAATGCATCTGGCCAGGACGAGTGTCTTCTATGTCTCACTGTGAGAGCTGTGTTCTTTAATTAGCCATCAACTTGACTAGTTCATTCACAATGTGCTGACCATACTGGATATGGATTGTCTGCTGGGTGTTTCCCCAGGACAGACACATTTGGAATACTAGTACATAGTCAATATTCATAACTTTAAATACAAAGATGACACATGCATAGAAACAGGATAATCATATGTGATAAATTGTAGTTGTTCCACTGACACCTTACTGACGTACTTTGCATAAGATTTGTTGCAGTTGTCTATCATTGGCAATATTAATGATATAAATAGTTATATTTCAATCATACAGCATCATACAAGGCCATAGAGGTCAGTCTAGGAAGGTGTTGAGCATTCTGATCCCAATTCAGCACAGCACTTCACCTCATGCTTAATTTTAATCCAGTGAGAATTGAACTTTTTAAAAATTTTCCTTGTTGGGAACAGAAATATTACAAGATTGAGCTCACATTGAGTAAAAGCTATTCACAATCCACATCAATTCAGCACATATATGTGATGTTACTAAAGTAATACATATCTCAATTCCCATCATGCTGCTTTTCATACAAATACCAATAGTAATTCTTACTTGTTAGATTGACTAGAATAAATTTTGTGACAAGTCCATGTTTTGCCACCTTTGCTTGTACTGAGTAGCATCCTTTCCAGTGAGCAGACCCATTGATTTTGATGTAATATACTTGCAGAGTAAGTTACCCCGGGATGGGTGAGGGCTCATAATGTATATGAAATATACATATTGTTAAAACATATTTATGTCCATTTGTGAGCTTTTCTAGTGGGTGTATGGCTCTATACTTCCATGACATATGATGTCCAGTCCCTTTGCAATACTGTTTTTATTGATTTTGTCCAGTAAAAATGGACCTTTCCAGTGAGGTTACATGGACATAAAAAGGGGATAATTAAGCTGTGTGTGAATTGTAAGTCAGTCAAATAAATCAGACCAGCTCTGTTCCCTGGTCCCTGGCTGCATACCTTTGCCTAGATCTTGTTTCCCCTTTCACCTGATTTGTGCTGCTCCAGAAAGAACAAAGTAAATGGAAAGCCAGTTTTCTGGGTGCCCATTGTAGGCAATACAACAAAGAGATATCCCAAGACTGCTCTAAATTGCCCCTTGGTACTAATCCAGTAACCAGCATGCTGAGGGTTATAGATTCACCACAATGGCTTACAGTCATCTTTGTAACCCTCCTTTGAGCTCTGCTGGGTGCAGATCAGCTACGCCCCAGGATCTGACCAGACACAGACAGACAAACAATCTAGCACCAGTGAAAAACAAAAGTCAGAAAAGATTCAACAGAAACACTGTAGAAGAACATTTTGTCCAGAGCTTTCAAATGACAAGTGATGCCTTGATTTTTGGGTGTTCAACGTGAAACACCTTTGAAGGGCCCAATTTTCAGAAAGTGTCATGTCGAGACCACCAAAGCCTCTAGTCCAGGGGTGTGCAAAAGGGCCTCTGCGGGCCAGATCCGGCCCACCAAGTGGGTTGATCCGGCCCATGAAGGCCCTGCTGTTCCCCCACCCCCAGGCCAGTTACAACCTGGGGGTGGGGGCAGAGCACAAAGTTTCCTCCGCCCTACCCCTGCCCTGCTCACAGAGCGGGGGCAGGGCGGAGGAAGCTGCATGCACTCCCCTGCCCCCAAACTCTGATTGGCCTAGGGGCGGGGGAGCATGCAAAGCCTCCTCCCACCCTGCGAGGCGTGCGCGGCACTTTGAAGTGCTGCGTGCTTCTCGCAAGGCGGGGGTAGGGTAAAGGAAACTTCGTGCACTCCTCCCTCCCCCAGGCCAATCAGGGCCTGGGGGCGGGGGAGCGCATGAAGTTTCCTCCTGCCCTGCCAGGAGTGTGCGGCACTTCAAAGTGCTACTTGCTCCTGGCAGGGCAGAGGAAATTTTGTGCACTTCCCCTGCCCCCAAGCCCTAACTGTTCTGGGGGTGGAGTAGCGTGCAAAGCCTCTTCCCGCTCTGCCAGGGGCATGGGTGCTTAGTGGGAAGGGGGGCAAAAGGGCTCCCCCACCCCTAGACCAATCATGGTCTGTGGGTGGGGAAGCTGGGAAGCATCCTAGCCCCGCCCCTTCTGTTTTAGGCCCCGCTCCTTCCAGGGCGGCCCAGGGCCATTTCAAAAAAAGTGGCCCCCGGCCAAAAATTATTGCCCATCCCTGCTCTATTTACTTCTGAAATTCTTGGACAAAATTATGTACAGATGAGGCATTACTAGTTATCCAACTGTGAAATAGGACAATTAAATCCCTGTAAGGGACTGCACAATCACAGTGTAGTTTCCCACAACTAACATTCAATCTGTTATGTATTTAAGAAATTCCTTTCTGTTGCAATTCCCAATATAGCATAAGTGGTTCTCAAGTCTCAAGTTTAGCTGAGTTTGGAGAAAGAATGGCTAGGGAATATGAGAGTTTAAAAAAAATCTTGACAAATACAACCAAACCTCAGTATCAACAGATAATGTAAACTCTGGGCTAATGTAAAAGCACTTACCAATCATCTTCTCACTTATAGGCCGACAAAGGAATGAAATGCTACAAAAAAGCAATCTATTCTAAATTTCATTTGTCACAAGAGATCTTAGTCAGCACTCAAAGTACGTAAACCTATATTTTTCATCACAAACACATCCTCGTTCCCTATTAGTTTGCAGAGCACCACATGCAGCTGTTATAAGCCCAAACCCTGCAATTGAATTCCTGTAAGAGACTTTTCAAAATGGCCAAAAGAGGAAAGAAAATACAAAGGTATTTCTGTTTGATGTATTCATTCCAATGCTATTAAAGAGAAGTACTGCCTTTACAGGAGAAATTGCTTTGTGAATGTTTGACCTTGTATTTACTGAAGACAATGACCCAAAGGCTGCATCTACCTTTCAAGTCAACTTGACATCTCAAGACTTTAAAAAAATAAATCTTAAAGCTGTGGTTGCTTCATTTTGCTTCATTTGGGATAACAAGAAATGAACTGATTAAAAGGACCAGTGAAGACTCAGTTCAGTATTTACCCTGAAGCACAAGCCAGTTGAATACATGGGGGCTTATTCATCCAACCGTTATAGGAAATGGAAAGAAAAATAAAAGCTGAAAATTCAGTGATTCCATTGTAAGTCAGGCCCTGTGGCCTTCCTCTGGGGTCTGCCATTGTAAAAAAAGGTATAGACTAGGGAAGAGAGGGGGACTTATGTGCCTTGCTCAAAGAAACAGTTCAAGCATTCACTTCTACCATGAATAAGAATAATGCATTTAATTAGACGATCATTGTGACAAATTGGTTGTGATGAGGCAGTTGAATATCCCAGGAGAGTGATGCTAATCTCTCTTGTAGTTTAAAGGCTCTGATGTGTGGGCATAAGATAGATAACAAAGCTTACAGGGCCAATAAGAAGCATGAATTCCTCCAATTGAAGAGAATGGATGTTTGAATTGGCTCGAGAAGATATAATGGTTTTGATCAAATCTTTAGAAAGAATGAAAGAAAAAGAAAACAGCAACCTGTCAATCAGAGAAAATCATTACTGGGCTCTCACCCATTTTCATAACTGTATCATAGTGACATAAAGAGAAAAACCTTAGGAATAAAAGGCAATCTAAACTAATCAGATTTTGTTTCATGTCTTTTTACAAGTGTGATAAATTTGTTTAATTTTCTGAATTCTAAATAGGACAAGGTTACTAATGACCTTATTGCATAAGGTACATTACATTGTCATTTAGTTTATCATTTTCAGTCTTGGAGATATATGTTGATTTAAGGCATCGTTTAAGAAAAGAGAATCCAAGCGGTGGCGCATCACTTCCAATAATATATGTGGCCAAAGGAATCTACTGGCATTTTTATAACTTCTCTTGGGTTTTTCTTCTTGTTTAGGGAATGTTATTTTGCAAGCTAAAAAGACATCTTTCAGAACTTTTAATAGAACAAATCCTCTAGGATCATGGTGCAACTCAGTGGGAGATGCATATATATGTACAATACCTAGTGACTTCCATTGTGGTTATCTCGTGACATAAATTACCTTTGAAATTTGATCCAAAGCCCTCTAAAGTCAAATTAAGTCCATTGACTTAATAGGCATTGAATCAGGCCTTTACTGTCTAATTGTTCTTGTGTCTACAACTACTTCTTCATGAAAAACAAGAGAGAATAAGTAGTCATGAAAGGCGAAAATTGCCAGGAGTGGGTACCTGAAGGTGGACACTTAAATCTGTATATAGGCAGCTAGATAGGTGGCCTTGTTTTTATAGGTACTGACTACCCACAGTTCCAGGGAAGTCCAAGGGAGCAATAGAAAGCACCCCCAAAAATGAAAAATTAAGAGCCTGATCCAAATCCCAGGCTCTTCCCAGAAGAGAAGAAAGGACAAGAACTGGTACAGAAAGAAGCTTTATTTTCAGTCTTCAAAGAGATTAGTAAAACAAACAAACAAAAAACCCCAACAACAACAGAGCACTAAAAATACTTGACATTGGTGTTTTTTAAGATGACGCTTTTGGGCAATGAATTTGAACATATACATGCAGCACCCTGCTAAGGGCATATGAGTTAGGAAGACTGGGAAACAAAAGAAAGGGAGAAAGCTGTCATCTTGGGTGTCTCCACATGCAGCTCACAGTATCCTCTGATAGGTGAAGGGAACAATGCACATTTTATGGTACATTTTCAAAATCAGCTACACAAAGCTCATATTTCACAAGTAGTTTTGTGTGCTCAGACAATGAAAGTTACTATTGTGGGCTGCTGATTACTTGGGGGGTTGTTTGTTTTTGTCCTGTGGACAAGATGTACAGTGGACACAACCTATTGATGAAGTATGTTTTAATTCCTGGGTATCATTTCCATCATTTTCCCTTAATTCATTTTCCCCATTATTTAACTTAACAAAGTATGAGAGTAGGGTGCTGCATGTATTACAAAAGGTAACTTTTGGATAAAACTGACATAGGTCATGTGACCGGTGTAAAATTAGCATAGTTGAACTAAAGTAATGGATTAATTAGTGCTCATACATCAATTGGGAAAGAACTTTTTTTTCACCCCAAAGTAAATCGCAAATGCCATAAACATTATAATAGATATATTCTCCCCAAGATTCCTCCATATAATCTTCATTTCTAGTGAAAGCTAAATACATTTATTGAAAGAAGAGTACCCCTAGGAAAACAGAGTGCAAGGTTCATTTTTTTTGATCATTCTAGACTTGCCATTTGTGGTGTTAGTCAGTGACTTCTTTTCATGCATCATGTAACAACAAGCACATAACCTATACATCTGTGCTGTATGTGCAGACTGCAGTAGGCTTGGTCTAGCATTCCAGAATGCTAATTAGCTCTACATAAGCAATTACATAATAATCTGACCACCTTAGCACAAGCAACATTAAAAGTCATGGCATCCTACTTCACTTACAATAGTTATTTCCTACTGTCACACAGTAGAGTATCAGCTATACCTATAGAAATTAAAGTGATTATATTAGAGATAGGAATTAGATTCTCAAATAACATTTCAGCAGTGAGCTTGCAAAGACTGAAGATATTTTATCTCTGTTTACAAGAGTAAAATAACAAAAAGAGCATTAATAATTTGATGTAGTGCTGCTAAGAATACACTGTTCTTAAACCCTTTTATTTTCCTCACATTCTAAGTATTAATTTTAATTCATCATTTTTTACATATTAGGTTGCAAAGGTAGACTCATGGAATCATAGAGCTAGAAGAGACCTCAGGAGGTCATCAAGTCCAGCCCCCTGCCCAAGGTGACAGTTCCAGTTCTAGTACTCTGTACTTTTGGCCCTTCGGAATGAGCTTTTAGGATAAAATGAAAGATACAATGTAAGAACTTTCAGAGTAACATACCTCCAGGGCAGATCACACATTTTGTTGTGCATATCAAAGTGTAATGGTGTCATCCTGCTTTGACTTCTCGTTTTTAATTGTTTATATTCTGTTTTATATTAATTTTTTATAGAAAAATAATCAGCCCAGAAAAATCATGTTTTTCAAGGAAAGAATTACTAAGATCAGATTCAGGGGACCTGAAGCAGCTCTGTTGACTGTCAAATACATAATTATTAATCTAGCAGGAAATGAAGCAGACATGGCAATAAGATGCAATATAGCATACAAAATTTATATTTATGAGCATTATTCTATAAGATGTTTCCCCTCTTTAAAAAAAAAAAATCATGTGTTATATGAAATGCCACCAGCCACTACACTTTCTCATAAACTGTTATTGTGTAGTCATAATGCCCTGTCAATAAGAAATACAATTGGGGGATTTATTGTTTATATCAAACGCATCCTAGTTCATTGTTTACTCACCCACTGGCTTCATTTCCTAGAATCACATGTTGATTGATATTCTAGAACATGCAAACAATGTGTTTAATGAGGGCTGATTACTACTATACTACTTAAATGATTGAACTTTGGCAACAATTTTCATGTTCTAACGTGTATCTCAGTATTAATCTAGTTATGGTTGCATGCATTTTCAGTACCGTCTTGTATACTTTAATTTTTCTTGGGAATAGAATCATTATACAAAATTCCCTTTTCTCTCCTTCTTCCCTGCAATTGGTAGTTGAAAGGATTCTAATCAGCCAAAAAATAAAAATGGTATGGAAATCAACTGCAGATTTATACTTAAGGGGTGATAGGCAGAAGAAATGTATTTTGTGTGACTATTTCTTCAGGCTAAATTATTAATTTATATTATATTTCATGAGGACATTGTATTTCCAGAGGAGGAGAATAAAAAACAACCAACAACCAGAGAGTAAACCTGGCCCTGGAGAGATTCAAACAGTGATGGTGCCATGCATAGAGATGAGGGAGACTTGGTGGGTTTTGCAAATATCAAAGAAATACATTCCCCTCTGTGATCTGATTCAGGAGTTGACAGAATTACCCACAATAGGGCTGGACAGTTGCAGGCAATAGACTGTTCCCTGTGTTTTGTTTACAGCAGATGTTAGACCTGTGGTTTCTGTGTTCCCTGCAAAAGTATAGTGCCATTTCTGTTCATTTGTGACATACAGATTTCAATTCTGTTTGTGAGAGCTGGTTTATATCCCAAACCATGGCATAGCCTACTCGATGCCATTCAGCTGAGATAATTATCTGTTGTAATATAATTGGATAGTTGATTATTTGTGTTAGCTTCAAGTGGGCATGGAGTAAATTCTAGCTGTATCCAAGTGTTATCTGGATCTGCAAGTAGAACATTTTAATATCCATAAATCAATTGCTTTAATGCATTGCTGCAGATGTTGGGAACTGTTTGGACATTCTAAGACAGTAAAACATTGGATGGTTTTTGGTTCAACTTTTGCTAATTTATATATATTGATTGAAGAGTTTCAGCAGCCCTGGCTTATACAGCATTTTGTTTCAGTACACATGGATCTGTAATGTAAGAAGAAACAATCAGAGAAGACACAATGTGACACTAAATATTGCAAGCACTTTTGTGCTATTGTATGTTTATTGTTTTCCAGTTAAGGAGGTGAAAATAAATACTGTGTTGTCCAAAAAACAGATCGTATTTCAAAAAATCATTTAGGAATGACAGCAGAGATCAGCAAACCATGAGTTGGCAAGTCACTGTTATACTAGCAAAACAAATTTTATGATATCGCTTATTTACCAGTATTTGATTTCAAGCTTGCAATTCTACAATTTTCAGAGTCCAATCCTTCAAAAAATTATTACTTGGAGCAGTGTTTATTATTAGGTGTAGTCTCATTACAGTCAACTATATGTGGTAATAAATGTGTGTAAGATAAGGGACTTGGCTATTCACTGGGACAAATAAAAGACTTGTGAAAAGTCTCCCCTTTGTATAAAACTGAAACTATGTTAATAAAATGATAATTGTGCAGAATTATTTCCAATATTAATAGCGATCTGCATCAACCTCTGTTCTTTGGCATTCACTAAAATTATGTTTCCAGTAGCTGTCCTGAATATATTTCCTATTTATTATTTTTGCCCAAGTCAGAGATTTCAAACTCCTGGCTTTAGGCCATCCGCGGGCAGAGCAATTGTGCAATCTGGCCTAGGAGTCCCGGTGGACTGGGGGAAGAGGGCAGCTGTTTGTTACTGTTCCCCAAGCCTCACTCCTTCCCGCCTTTGCCTTGTCCCCCACGCCCCCATGGCACCCTGTCCCTGAGGACGCAGCATCAGGGATTACCTGGGGGCTTGGCATGGGGCAGCAGCAGCGGTTGGGCCCTCAGGACTCTCTGCTGCAGGGAATCTTGGGGAATGGTAATGGACAGCCCATGTCCGGTGGGACTCCTGAGCTGGATTGCACAATTGCTCTGATTGTCTGGCCAGCGATGGTCCCTGCCTCGCCCTCCCCACAACCTGGCTAGGCTGCCTGCCCAGCTACTGCTAACTCCCTGGGCAGCACAGGCTCTGGCTCCTGTCACAGTGCTCTGTTTCCATGCAACCAGGAGCGGCTGCAGGAGTGGGGCTTTGACCCTGGCCCCATGCAGTACCAGCCCTGGCTCTGCACAGCTGAGTGAAGCTGTGGGGCTTTGATTCCGGCCCTGCACATCCTCAGCCACGGCCCCATGCAGCCTGGGGAAGCCACGAGGCTCCAGCCCCATGTTCCTTGTGGTTGCCTTCGAGACTTCGACCCTGTGCTGCCATGGGGCTCTGGCCTCAGCTCCACACTCCCAAGGGCTGCTGGAGGCTGCTGCAGAGCTCTGGCATGGAGCATGCTGCCTCCAGCTGGGCTGCTGAGGCTAATGCTTCGCCCAACTGGCCCTCCTGCCCTTAGGCTCTGGTCCAGGAGTATCTATGGTGCTGCCAGACCAGGGATGTTGCTAGATCAGGGAGTGCTGGATTTTGGAGGTACAACCTGTATAAATCTAGTATGTAATGGAAATGACTTCAAGCCAGGAGTGCAACTACATCCTTAGTTTCAGCACCTATGCAGTGGATTAAAATAGAGTCCATAGAACCCATCCTCTTCCCTGGGAAGAGACCTTGAGCCTACAAAGTTCGATCCAAGGGGGATGTAAGCATCAGAGGCTTCTGGGATTTACCATGGGTACTGAGAGCAGGAAGTAGTACTGATAGATCAAAGAGCCATGATCATCTGGGGCAGGAGAGTGAGGTAGGAATGGAAAATGCTTTTTTATGTGGATTAAATCTGAGATCCATTTAGTCTTAATCTTCTACTGTGAAATGTGTTGAAATGAACATGATATACCACAGATTTTTTTTAAAAGCACTTTTCCATAACAGCTACACATAAATATTTTGTATTTTCTAGAGCATCTCCTGTTCCATGGTAAAAGCCTCTGCCAGGGAAATTTATTTTCTGTGGGAAAATGTTCTAAATTGAACTTACTGATGATCTCAGAAGTATACCAGTTGAAATCCGCTCTGCTGTGCTTAGCCCCAGTAACAAATTCAATTGTTCATTATGACTAATTAAGAAAAATACCTCAGGCACCCACAGAAATTCATTAGAATGAGATACTTGAATGGTGCACTGCAACCCTGATAACTGATTCAGAAGAGCCTGACTGTAATGTGCAGCACCTGCATACTTTTTAAAAGAGTGCCTCGTTGAAACACAATGTACAAACAGGTACTGTGTATGGCATTAGCCTGTGGGAACATGATCTCTATATACAGTACAAGACTTAAGTGATCCTCTAGAACTTGGTGCATAATGTCTTATTTTATGTATAAAACTGACTGATAGAGAAAAAAACAGGTGCAAACTTTTCCTCAGCTGCTTTCATAGCAACTGCAGATGAGTTCAACTTCTTAGATTATAATGAGACAGAACACTGATGCCAGAACTGTGTACTGGGAATTTTGACACAGAGAGCCCAGAATCTCACTTGCCAAATGCTGTCACTAGGAATTTCCAGTAAAAGTGTTAAGTCTATTTACTAGCTGCCTATTACTTTTAAGTCAAATTTGCCCTTTAAGAATAAACGGGCATATTTGCTTTTCTCCAATTTCTGCTCATTTTCTCATTTTACTATGTGTTTGCTGACTGCCCAGCAGACATTTTCATTAGCATGGTGCAATTTGTTTAACTCCTTTTCTGCTCTAAAAAAATGGATGGAGATTTTCTGACCAGTTCTAGTTATTTGCTCAGGTCGGCATTACTAAAATATAAAACAAAATATAGAGAGCAAGAAACTGCAGACCTTTGTGCATCAGTGCTTGAAGGTGTTAAATTTTGTTCATTTGTCCTATCTTCTGAAGGACCCAACTGCATAGTTACTGCCATGTATGAAAATGTCCAGTGAGCTACTGTAGCACTGACATGAAAAAATGCATTAGCACCTTGCCAAACTAACAGTTTTCTTTAGCTTATTTCCAGCTCTTTAATTTGTGGTCTTTAATTTGTAGTTTCTCACACATATTTCTTAACTAATATTAAATATAATATTAAGCACTGTAATTGCAGGTGCACAAAATACCTTGGGAGAAAGCCATTAAACATAAAAAAAAGTTTAACAACTCAATGGTCACCACAAAAAATGCAGCTTTACCTTTGCTGGTGCAGGTGTCAGCTGACTGAGAGATTTGGCTGGTCAGAAGGTCGGTGTGGGAAGGAGCAGCAGTCCCTCTTCCTCGTACCTTGGCCACCTCATAGAGGCACTGGGCTCAAGTCTGTGTGTGCGCTGGATGAGGGGAGCTTAGCTCCTGCCCTGTGACCTGATCGATTTAAAAATGGGTTATGGGGATATCTCATTGGCCCAATGGAAAATCAACTTTACCCCCAATCCCCACCCCCCAAGAAAGCTGCACATTTGGAAGTTTATAATTCTTCTCAAGTACATGGGCCACCATTCACATGTCCCAACTCCTATGAGGTCTCCACAGGTTGGGAGGGGTAGCAAGGTGGGCAGTGCTGCCACTGCAATCCCACGTACTTGAAATGTGTCTTACTCCTCTGTCTGTCTTGAGTGTCTGGGGGAGGGCTTCAGTGTCTGCTGCAGAAAGAGGCACCTCCCACATCAGTACTCAGTACTCACACCAGGAAAGGGAACGGGGGAAACAGAAGCCATTTTGGTCCGCGCGGATTCTACAGAAGAAGGCCTAATACTAGCTCCCTCTTTAGGATGGCTCTGCTTTTATGACTGTTTGTTAATGAGCTTCATAGGCCTTATCCTGCTGCTTAGTTTGTGTGGAGAGGAGCTACCATATAAGTCTTTTCCCCGCGTCTGTTAAAAGCTGATAAAAGTTGTGGCTTCCACTTTACCCAAAGCTGTGTGGGTACTGCCTATGTTTACTGTAGTAACAGGGTCAGCTAACAGAAGCCCCAAAAATAAAAAGACCCAGTCAACCTCTTCCCCTAAAGTGTTTACTGTCTAATCTGACGGGACTCAACAAGTTGACAGTCATAAATGGACAAGAAGAGCATCGGAAGTTACAATAATGACACATGGCTACCTATGTAGGCAGTGTTGTAGCCATGCTGGTCCCATGATATTACATGGTGAATTACATGGATGTTATATGGATAGAAACATGGTGATCGAGGTGATAAATTTTATAGGACCAACTTCTGTTGGTGAGAGAGAGACAAACTTTTGAATTACCTGGCCATTTTCCAGGTATGGGAAACTTATTCAAAGTATCAATATAAGATTTGAACAGATTGTTTAGTATAAGTAGTTAACAGACATTTCAAGGGATCATTCATGGTGAAGTAAGCAGCACTGGTACCAGTATAGATGTTTGGAGGATCCCATTCTTCACCCCTCTTCACAATAAAAACTGACCATTTATTCCTGAGTCAACAGTGTGCCCTTGTAGCCAAAAAGGCTAACAGCATCTATTAGGGTACATTATGAGGAACATTGCCAGCAGATCTAGAGAAGTGGTTATTCCCCTTTATTTAACATTGGTGAGGTCACATATGGAGTATTTATTGCATCCAAATCTGGGCCATCCATTACAGAAAAGATGTGGATGCATTGGAGAAGGTCCAGAGGACGGCAACAAAATGACTTATGAGGAGAGTGTGAGGGATTTGGGCTTATTTAGTCTACAGAAGAGAAGAGTGAGTGAGGTTTTGATACCAGTCTTTACCTAAAGGAGAGGTTCCAAAGAGGATGGAGAGAGGCTGTTCTCAGTGGTGACAAATGGCAGAATAAGGAACAATGGTCTCAAGTTGCAGAGGGGGAGGTTTAGGTTGGATATTAGGAAAAAACTATTTTACCAGGAGGGTGGTGAAGCACTGGATGTATTCCACTGACTTTCAGGGCATTGCAATGGTGGTGGAAAATGGGTTTACTTTCAGTATGTTCATTACGTTCACATTTTTGGTCAGACAATCGTATTAAAATAACTACAATGGGTTGTTGTGGAATAGCACACCATTTTATTGGTTATTCATGTTATTGGATGCAACAATAACTTTTCATTCCAGATCACATTTTTCATTATGTGTGTCAGTTATAAAAGTGGTACATTTACAAATTAGGGCATGTCATATTTTTATGAGCCTGTGGCTTGACTGATTGCTAGATCAGCAAGTGCATACTGGAACGAGACAAGGTACTTAGTTTATTAAAAGAACAGTACAAGGGGATGGTGTTAAAGGATTATCAAACCCTCATTTGAGCTAGGCAAGGAGAGTATTTTAATTTATAAAAGTGAATCCATAAGCCATATTCAAAGATAAATCTTCCTTTCTCTCTGACCTAATTCAGTTGTTTGAATTTAGCCTAACTTCAGTAGCTAGGTATTAAACAGAACATTTTCAGACAAATATTGTGTATTTGCATTGTGGTTATCCTAACAATCAACGGGTCAGATATGTTCTGCAAAATCAGGCTATGTTATGGTCTACTATACTGAAGTACCTCACTGTATCACAATTACTGCTGTTTGGAAAGGACACATATACCACTGAACTACAGCATTTGGTTTCCCTTTTGTATAGATTGTCTTCTCTACTGCTATGAGGACGTTCTGTAAACCCTGAACTGATATCAGAATGGTTTCCTCTCACTCCTAGTATAGGTGAATTAGGATTGGTACTCTGTGCTCCCAGTCTTTAGTTGATGGACCATTGTATTGCAGTCTGAAAGGTCCATTGTTGCTCACCATCTATTTAATGTGCACGGTGTAATTTGCAGTTGGAGTTGGGGGATAGATACATTCCCATCTTGCTATGATAGGCTAAGCTCCACTACAGGCTAGATTGTGTTTAGTTGGCTAGTTGAGGTCTAGTTTGGGGAAAATACATCCTACATGGCTGGGAACCACAGATTGAAAGACTAGATCTATGCTGAATTCATCTTCTGGATGAATTGACTTAGTCTTTCACCTTAGTTGCATTTTATTTCCTGTGCTGTTTTTCTGAGTGTTTTCTGCACCGCTGTCATTCTAAGGCTTTGTTTACACTACACAGCTTTTAGTGACAGGACTGTGTCAACACAGTGTCGCTAAAAGTCTGTCAGTGTGAACACTGTTTGTTGGTGCTTTTGCCTACAAAATCTTCCACATCCTTATGAGCAGGTTTGTATTGTCGACAGGAGAGCACAGCTGCCGACAACAAACTGTTCACACTGCCACTTGCTGCGACAAAACTTTTATACTTCAGGAATGGGCTTTTTTAAGCACCTGTTCAATTGGCAGTGTACTCAAAGCCCAAGGTAACTAATCTGACCTTATATGTAGAGCTTCCAACTTACCCTTAGACCAATAGCAATGAATCTGTGACAGACACAAATGTGTTCAGTGGGAGAGAAATTTCAGAGGGGACCCAGGCTTATCCACAAAACCTTTCTTTGTCTTTCAGATTTATTTTCACATGGATCTTCAGAAATCAGAACAATGCAGCTACAGTAACCTCAAAGTTCCCTTTGTGTAGCTTAAATCCTTTTATAAATAAATATTGCTTAACAAATTCCAGTAGCTATGCTTCTGCTAGAGTCACTTGACTTCCAGAACTCAGTGCCTTATTCAAATGAATGTAAACCTGCCTCTTTTTAAGGTTCTCAACCTCCCTATATTCAGCTACACCTAATCTTTTCCCAGCCACTGAGAACATCTTCTCAAGGTTGTACTAAAAAACATTACTAGGATTTAACACTCCAGCTCCAAGCCCTCTTCATCCCCCCTGAAAAAAACCTCAAATTGACTCTTCACTGTCAAGTTCAGTCAGGCTTCACCATAGGGGTAGAACCAAAGTGGAGACTACCATCACCATGAGTCTTTATTTATATCCATCTGCTTATGTTTCACAAAGTGATAGACATGAGGCGGCAAATCCTCAGCTGATGTAAATTATCATAGATAGCTCTGTTTACTTCAGTGGAGCTATGACAGTTTATACCAGCTGAGAACCAACGTGTCTGCTCCCGCTCCAACAATTTCAGCAGGAGCTAGATCAATCCCAATAATTCAGTGCCACAATCTAGCTTTGGATAATGTTGAAAGTTCCCATCACTTCAAAACAATCTTCCTGCAATCAGATTTCCAGGGTCTCCCACTTCAAGTCGCATTCTTATCACTGACATTTAAGGAGTTGTTCCTGATTTTAAATAATGTCTAAATAAGGTTTAAAGGGTGCATCTACACAGTACCATAAACTCAAAATAAAATACACGATTTGCGCTAAGCAAATTGTGTAGCTTATTTCGAGTCTATTTTGAAATAGGCTATTTTGAAATTTGGTGCTGTATACACAGCACCAAATTTAGAAATAAAGTGCTATTTCAAGACAT
Organism: Pelochelys cantorii; assembly: GCA_032595735.1. Lineage (NCBI taxonomy): Eukaryota > Metazoa > Chordata > Testudines > Trionychidae > Pelochelys > Pelochelys cantorii. The sequence goes on from CM064337.1 coordinate 40,124,525, forward strand.
CCCTTACTCTTCATACAACGAGATTTACGGGGATGGTGAAATAATGTGACCGCTATATTCTGGAATAGCGGACGCATTCAAAAGACACAGGGCTATTTCAGGATACCTCTGGTATCCCGAAATAACTTTGTGTAGACATATCCCAACAGATCTTATCTTTTTTTCTACCTTTAGTTCTGTCTTTAAAATCTAGTCTAAACCAAACCAATCTAATCTAAACTATGAAAAATAAAGAAATAAGATAGTTGAGAGAGCTCACACCAGTTTCAAGATGTGTAAATGAAACAATAGTTGACAATCACCTGCTTCTGTGCATGGTTTTATTAAGTTGTGTCAATTCTGATCTCTGGATTATAATAGTACACCAAATAGATATGAGATATAACAGAAGTAGAGAAGCACTTTAGAGCACAGGTGAATACAGAAATGGAACATTAGCTTCCTAGATTTGGCACACTCACTTAATAGTAGAAGGCAAATCTACCTAAGAAAAATGTCTTTCCCCAGTATTATATATTGCAAAATACCACTTTAAGATGATAACTTGAGAAATTAGACAAGGCACTCACATATTTTGAGCCCTGTTCAAAGCAATAAATGGAAATAAATATTTCTGTTTATATTCAAATACTATCTGGTATAATAAAAATTTCCCTTTTAACTCTGTGCTAATAAGGAAACAAGTGTTCATCACATGTGATGTGCTCTGCGATTTCTTCAAGTGTCTGAGCACACTCAATAGAAATAGCACTACAAAAGGGTAAAGATGTTGAGCCACTATATTTTGATCTGATAACCTAAGTGGCTCATGACAATCACTTTCGGGTAATCCTACAGGAGAATACAACCAACAAAGGTGCCATATGTCAAACACTGTTTGTTGTTATTTTAGAGGGGAAAGAGGTGTGTGATTATGACAAGCCCACTCTAAATTGATCCTGAATTTAGACCTGGTCTTTACACAGCTTCTATACTAGTATAACTAGTTTGGTTGCAGTGTGATTTCTTATTAAAGTAGTTCTATAATGTAACCTCTAGTGTAGACATAATTATACTGGCATCTTTGAATTAATAATGCCCTGCAATAGTGAAAACTGAAATAGAAAGAAAGGGACAAATTCAGCAGCGAGGTACATATTTGTGTACATTACAAATCAGATGTAAAATTTTAAGAGCAGGTTGGATAGACATCTGTCAGGGATGATTTAGATGGTGCTTGGTCCTACCATGGGGGCAGGGGACTGGACTCAATGATCTCTCGAGGTCCCTTCCAGTCCTAATGTGCTATGATTCTATGATTTTATGATCAGAAAAAGGGTGTAAGTGCCACGGCCAAACCGGTGTTACTTGAATCAGACTTGTGCTCAGCAGAGGTCAATTCCACATACTCTCTGGCTGATCTCCGCACCTCAGGGAGTATACCCTGTTTAAGGAATTTCCATAGCCGATATAGAATTGCTAAAGTGGAGCTATACTGGCCCCAGGCATGCTGAAGAAATTATGGGTCAGGGTCAGAGTGCCTCTTGCTAATCTTGGTTCTCCTGGACCCTTTGAGGCAGTTTGGTTAAAAGTTAGAGTAGCTGTGAGGCTGTTCCCTGGGTTGCCTTAGAATACCAGGAAGTGCAAAGTTGATTTAAAGTCACTCTTCTTTATAGCTCAGGAAGGGGTGTTAATTCTTAAATTGTATTTGCTTGATTATTTAAATAACAGATCTGCAATATTTTGGGCCATATTCAGACCTGATGTCAGATTTGATCTCAGTGTAGTTGTATCTGTTCCATCAGGCCTGGTTTTGGCCCTCTCTTCTTGAAATTCATTAGTTGATGATGCTGATTATTAATCTTTTCTTTAAGGGTATGTCAACACAGCAGTGCTATTCTGAAATAACATAGTCCACATCTACACTACAAACAGTTATTTCAGCAATTAAATGTCAAAATAATGTCGAGCTGGAGAACTTACTCCAACTCCTGTAACACTCATTTTATGAGAACTAAGGGAAGTTGGAGGAAGAGTGCTCTTTCTCGGACTTCCTGCTGTGTAGACAGTGCCAAAAGCCAAAATAAGCTATTTTGACTTAAGCTATAGAATTGATGTAGCTCATGTTGCGTAGCTTATTTTGGCTTTAGCCTTGCTGTATAGACGTGCACTATGAAAGGTGTGATCTATTCCCACAAATCTTTTGCATACTCATTATGGTGCAGTTGAGGGCACTGGAATTTGTCACATAATTTAACAAATATATCTATCCTTGATATTGCAGTTTGATTGTGCAAAGTTGAATAAACAAGCACTTTTTTTTTTTTTTTTTTTTTTGCTCGAAAGTTCTAGCAACCAATTTCTGGAGTTCACTGAATCAGGACAGGGACTGCAAAAGAAAATAAAGGATGTGTCTGGAACAGATGACAGTATATTTGAACTTGGTGGTGATTTTTTTTCTATACCAGCCTCACATTGCTAGAATCATTTGACATATGTTTTTGAATGTGACTATCTACAGCTGTATTTGTTTTTTATTTGGTTTGCTTTGGGTTTTTTATCTTATGTGTTTAGCTTTCCCTCGTGTTTGAGCAGGAGACAATAAGACAGTATTGCAGTCTTCAAGGAATCTGCTTGACAATGCAAGGATAGCATTGTTGTCAGGAGGATTAGACAAAAAATACAGCAAAGTCTCCCAAGTCAAACAGAAAAAAATGCCTCTGTGTGAACTGTGCAAGAAGAAGTTGGCCAAAAGCTGACATAACACTAGGTGTGATGCCAGAGTGTCTGACTTTTTAAATAGCCCATTAATATTCACTTACCTGATTAAAGTGAACTGATTACATAGGAATGTTTCTTGCTCTGATGTTCTTTTTAAATAAGCAAAGTAGGTATTAAAGTACTTATTGTATTGTCATCTTATGATTAGAACAGTTAATTTATGTACCCTAGTATAATACAGTCTGGAATATAATTTTAAACCTGAATTTCTATTTATTTGTCTATTAAATCAGACTTGGGGTATTATATTTCCAATATGCAGGAGAAAAAGGTTACTGCAGGAATATAGGCCCATGCCAGACCTCAGTGAACTATGTCTTTAACCTGAGTTTGGTTATTAGCATGAGCCACAGATGGAAAACTTATAACCAGAAGAACTGAAATCATAGGAGAGAAAAGAGCTTTTTGTGGTAAATTTGTTGTGAGCTAGAATTGCCTTATTTAAGATTTGAATTGAAATAATGAAAATAAAAGAAAACAGTTAATTGGGCACTAAATACATACATAATTGGTTCGAAATAGTCTGGTAGATGGGCAGAATTATGACAAAATAAAATAAGATCTTGAAGATTAGACCTAGCCATGAATTTTATCATGGTCAGGCAAATGATCCAGATTCAGACCTCATTGCCTATCTGGCTTTAGTTAAGGTCCAATAACCAGCAATAACATTACTTGTTTGTTATAGTGTGTAAAAAGACAAGTTTTGAGAGGCTTCTTTATGAGAGCTTTTCCTATACCTCTTCGGAGTCGTGACATGCTAGGAAGGAATCTCCTGAGCCTAAGGTTGCTGCTGAGAGTGTATGGCCAGTCTTTAGAACTGAACTGTTGTTAGGGTATTGAATATAGGTGTGTGTGCAGCTACTTATATTTGTATTCTGGATATAATCAGCACCCGGTGACCTCTGGATTAACAAAGGAATGCTTGTGTGGATATCCAGTCACAGCAAACCTTAATAAACTTACTGCGAAAATTATTTTTAACAACTATTATAAGAAAACATATTTACTGCACATTTTAAACAGGCATTTCCTAGAAAGCAGGCAGCAGACACCTTGCTGCCTGTCCTAGGGATGTTAAAGGCTAGTCGACTAGCCGGCTGTCCGATAAGCATTTGCTTATCAGATAGTCTTTTGACTAGTCGATTTCCCTCCCCCCCTTGCTGCCTCTATAGAGGCAGCAAGGGGGGCGAGGGGGGAGGGCTACTTTAAAGTGGCAGCGCCGCACAGCTCATCCGGGGAAGCACCACGCAGAGCCCGGGGTCTGAGTCCCCCGCTGACCCTGGGCTCCATGGCTTTAAAATGCATAAGAGCCCCTGCTGCGGACTCTTGTGCATTTCAAAGCAGGCACCTGTGTGCAGCCCAGAGTCAGCGGGACTTCATGCTGGCCCTGGGCTGTACATGGAGTTCCACATTCCTCCTTTGAAATGTACAAGAGCCCCAGTCGACTAGTCAATTAACTGCATTTTAACATCCTTAGCCTGTCCTTCCCTCCTCCCTGGCCCTTTCACCATATTGGTGGATGCGTGGCTGCTTCTCCTAAGGCAGAAGTGCGACAGCTTCCATGGACATCATATGCAGGTTTCAGAGGGAAAAATGCTGAAGAGCTTCTGTCTGTGGTGGTGGAGGCATGGTGCTTGACTGAGAGAGGAGGACATGTGCTGCATGATGTCACTCCCTTTTTTCTGTGCTACCCAGCAGTGGATGCACACGGTGGCATAGTTTATGAAACACTCTTTCTGGATGGCCCTATGTCATTATCTTCATTGTTAACTGTGCATTTATTCATGCTGCATTAGCCTTTTCTTGGACTCACAAGCCTGTTTGTGACATCACAATTATTTGACGTGTTCGGGGGTGGACAGACTTGCTGGACCCTGGGAGGGGTGAGGCCTTGGGCAGAAGGAGGCTGGGCTGGGACAGCCAGCCCACAGCACTGCCCAGAGCATGCCATGCTGCCCACCCCCCCAGCCAGCCCTCAATGCTGCCTGGAGTGCACAGCGAGGCATGCCAGTGGCAGTGTAAAGGGCCCAGAGCTCCCGGCTGCTGCTTCTCTTATTGAATTGCCAAGTCCTGGGGCAAATCACCACCCCACTCCCCCCCTCACGATAGGCAGGCCTGGATGTGTTGTGCATTTTGCTGGAGGATTATAGCTTCAGATGAGGAACTCGCAACAAAAATCTGGTGTGTCATGCCAGGGTCATTTAGTATGGTTAAAAGGGGGAGGGGAGCACAGAAAATAGAGAGGCCAGGAGTGTTGTCTGTATATGGAATGCACTGCACAATGTTCTAGGAGACTTCTACAAGAAAGAAAGAAACGTATTAACCCCTTTGGGGAACCATAATTATCTTTTGACCTCATCCTACTCCAATTACGGACAATGATTTCAGTGAGAGTTGGACTGGGCCCTCTACAGCAGTAGCAATTCTAGGTGCTGGTATTCTGCATGTAAATGAACACTTGTCTGTGTTATGTTTGCTTTATTTGTATAATGTGCTAAGCTTCACATACCACAATGGAAAAGAAATATTTGACTGTGGGCACTGAAGAAGGAAAAAAACAACTTAGCGTTTTCAACAGCGTTAAGCCTCCCTGATGAATAATTTCCTACTTGACTTGTTGAATATGGCAAATGCACGGAAAATTCATTTCAGTCTTTTTTTTAAAAAAATTAAGATTAAATAAAATACTAGTTCACAGACCTCCTGCCGTCATGCCCCTACTGACATCAGTAGGCAGGGTATTCATTATTTCACAATCTGCAGATGCAAATGCAGTCTATGTCAGAGCTTTCGGTATTCCTATGAAATCCTGCTCACTTGACTATGTAGTTGGAAAGGAATTGAGCAGGTCAGTCAGTAGATTTAGTTGCTTGAAAGTATGCAGAGGCATCCCATAACTGAAGAACAGAGAAACCCAGGAGGTTCTCTTTCCTGGGAGCAAAGGGCAAGACAAACATTCCTCTGAAAGAATCAGAGAAATCCAAATAGATACCTGAAAAATGCATTACAGGCCCTCCTGGAGCTACAAGAGGTGAAGGTACCTAGTTTTGAATCCAGATATTTGTTTTCTTTCCACACTTTGTCCAGCTTTAAATCATTGCAGCAGAAAGCTCATAAAGATTATTCTGTTTTGATTCTCAAGCAAGGTTTTTGTTGTTGTTTTTACCTTCAGATCCAAACAGCAGATGCAGCAAGCAAATCCAATGACTTTGTACTGCTGTATCATTGCAGTCTTTTAACAGCTTTTTCATGCATTTTGATGCTTGGTTTTTAAATTTTTAAATTTATTTCTGTATTAGCAATGAAAAGTCAACATCAAAGACATTAGTTTAAAGTTAGGTCTTCTTGTCTAAAAAGGAAACGGAAAAATTCTAAATATCTGATTTCCAAGGGAATGCTTAATTTTATTACGCCAAGTGCAGGTATATTATAAAACATACAGTCATTCAAAGTTAGCAGGCTCCAGTATAATTAATGTTAGACATATGGAGAAAAGGATAATCAAGACTTGTCATTTCAGGTATATGCTTATCATAGTAAAGTTCATAAAGAAATCTCTCCAGTGCACAACTGTGTGGAACAGGTGACAGGTAGGTTCCTCTGAAGCCTCCACAATAGGATTTTCATCTGGTATGGCAGATCCTGCATTCCCAAGTAAATTAATTCTTTACATTTGTCTTGCTACGATCGAATGGCCACTGAAGCCAGCATTTGTAAAACTGCCATCCCAAGTAGGGGATCAAAAAATTGAGCTGTCCCAGTTTGGGGAACATGTGGGAAGATGATGGTCTTTGCTCCTCTAACAAATAAATGCTAGCAACACAACTGGGCAACATGGATTCACTCTTCTGGGTTATGTCTTTTTTCTAGTAGTGGTATAAGGATTCTGTTGTTAAGGTCAGCTTGCTGGTTACCTAGGAAAAACACTTGCACCCATTGCATGGATACAGTTCATATATAGTTGCCAAAGACTACCTTCCAACTTTTCTCATCCTATAAAACTTCCTTATAGAGAAGTGTTTTTTGTTTTGTTTTTCCTTCCCATCTGTAATGTAGTGTACCTTGGCAGGCAACAGAAACAGTGCCTTCCTCATTCTAACGAATTTGTATTGAGTAGTCCAGACAGAATCCAGGTGTCCTGGGGTGTTTCATCATACCTTTCTTGAACTGTGATGTCAAAACATATCAGTTTGATCATTCATAAACTACAATAGCTCTCCTGCATCTCTTTTCTCATGTGATTCTATTGTATGTAGGGTAGTGTAGAATGACAATGTGCCTTCTGTTTTCATCTCTTTGATTGCCTGTAATCTTAAAGACAAACCTTTCTGGCTTGTTTCTCTGAATCACAGTTAAGTGGTTTATGAGTTTTATAAGGACTCAATGGACTGAAATTTAGTCCAACTGCAAGTGAGCTACAGCTCCATTGTCTACACTGGAGATGTAGCCCATTGCAGTTAAAGTACATCTTCTGCACTGTGTGCAGCAATCATATGTGCGGGTTCAAGTCATCTCTGTATTCATGGGATTTTATGCTCCTATAATTCTTCTTATATTCACAAGGACTCTGTCATTTTGTACAATAAGGAGAAAACTCTCCTAGTACATGTGAAAAGTCTGCAGCTTTGACTTCCTCCTTTTCTTGAAGCATACTAAAAAAATATATGTATTCAGAATAGCAGAAAAGCATTGATTTGAAGAATAAAACAGAGCCTGTGCAAGGGAGCCTTGGTTGATATTTGCAGTGAGAAGACTGTGAGAAGGTCCCAGGTAAGAAAATTTTAGAGTTCCCTAACAGACATCAAAAGCATGGAGTGATCCCCTTTAACCTGGATGTCTCAAGAGGTTAAATTATAACTTTGACCAGGGCCTGGTCTATAATAAAAAGTTAGGTTGATCCAGCTGCATTGCTCATGAGTATGCAAAATCCATACCCTTGAGCAACATATTTAAGCCTGACCCCTGGTGTAGCTGGAAGAATTCTTCTATTAACTTAGCTACCACCTCTGGAGAGATGGATTACCTACACTTATGGGAGCACTCCTCTTGTCAGCATAGTGGTGCTTGCTTTGAAATGCTAGCGTGGCATGGCTGCAGCATTCCAGATGTGTCACCGTTGCATTTCAAGTGTAGATAAGCCACAGGTGATAGCTAAGGAGACACTGTCTTTAGAGCTTTTCAAAGGTCATTCTCCAGGGATCTCCATCCCTAGAGGTTTTTAAGTCTCAGCTTGACAAAGCCCTGGCTGGGATGATTTAGTTGGGGTTGGTCCTGCTTTGGGCAGGGAGTTGGATTCAGTGACCTCCTGAGGTCTCTTCCAACCCTATGAGTCTGTGATTCTGAGAGTATTAAACCACTCTCTGGCAAGGAAGCAGATTAGAAGAAGTGATACCAATGGAAGTCTTTTGTTAAGGTTATAACTTGTAAAAGTAAAAACCAATGTGATCTTTTGTAATGAAGCATATGTTTGAAATTTGGCTTTGCTTATTGCCAAGTGGGTTTTCTTGCAGAGAAGACATCGTTTTCTGTATTCTGCAGCCTATCATTCTAAACCTGTACGTTATTGGCACCCGTACCTTGTCAAATCTGGCAGTCCACCTTTGTGAATGGGCAGAAAGCCACTTCAACAGATGTGCATTAATGTAGACTTGCCAGGAAAACCTTACATATTTGGCCACAGTCTATTCTGTGTTTTCATCCTATGATATAGGGATCGGATAAGCCATCACCACTACTTACATGTATCTGAACTGTGGCTATGATCTTGTTATGGTGAATCAGGATTCATGTTTTAAGACGAGAAGGGCATTGCAATGAAGTCAGTTCACAATTCTTGCTGGACTTCAAAGGGCATATGACAATTTACACAAGCAGAGTATCTGCCCGGGTGAATCTTAGCACATCCTTTTAATAGTTGAGATGCATCTGTGGGGCTGGCTTTAGACACATCTAGAGTATGAGGCCTCCCAGGTCTCTTCCCTATCAAAACTCTCCCAGGTTTCAGTATTTATCTGTGAATACTTCAATTTTGCTGTCCCCACCACCTCCTCTCTTCATTGAGGAATGAACCCGAGTACCCAGCTTACTTCATACTCCAAGTGCCAAGAACTCAATTCAGTCATCATATCAGTTCCTGAAAACAACCTATGTTCCACTGTGACAAATGAGGGGAAAATCCATCCCTTTCATATTGCAAAGCCACCTGAATTCCCTTCCCTCAGTACAGACAAGTTTCTGACTTATCTCAGCTGCTCATGGCATACCTGCCCTGTTAGCAGCAGACATGTACCCATAAGCCCCAAATATTAATTCTCAAGGGGCCCAGCAAAACCCAGAGCTGACTCTGAATAGCGTGGTCATAATCCAGAAATATAGGCTTGTATTCTAGTATCTACTGAGAGAAGAGCCTTTTCTCCTTGACCATTGCCAATGCAGAGTAACAGGAACCAATAGTATTTAATCCTATATGAATGTCTCAGTGGGCTTTTTAATACCCTACCTTAAGAGTTCCAAGTAAAAGAGCTGTTTGTCCCTGAGGTTGTTACACAGTATAGCAGATTTATGTTTGCTTATGTAGCTTCTGTTATGCTTCATGAACACTTCATGAATGCTTTGAATGCTGAAAATGTCTCAGGCAATTTAGGAAAAGGCATAAAGACAATCTCTAGTGTGTTTTTAAAGCTCTTGCTCTAAGCTTTTGTTTTTTTGAAATTCTTGGCCCATGGATTATTTTGTGTATTATATATTTTTATAGCTCATCTACCACTGTCACTGATAGGGATGTATTTGTGAATCTGATGTGTCATTTCAACTGTCAAATAAAACACCAAAAATGCTGCATACATTTAGCATGTCATGTTTGATAAAGTTAACTTTTATTTTATTTATATATTAGGCTAAAGTTCACACTAATGCAAATCTTTAAAGTTGTATATATAGTCATAGTTGCATACAATAGTTGTCATTTTGGGACACATGAAACGATATGCCACATTGAGCTCTGCACATTGGATAACATACCACAAGATGCATCTTGTACAGTCACTATTTGGAATCATAACTAACTTTCATTTGTCATCAAGTAAATTCCTTTTGTCTAAGATGTCATTTCTGTCAAGAGCAGCTGCGTCATTTTGCATGAAGTGCATATGGATGTGTAGTACCTATGAACTAGAGTTTGCCTCAGATGAAATTTGGAAACATACAGCTAATTATTGTGTCAGTGGCTTATCTTAACCAAACTGGCAGCAAAAGGAATTGAACAAAGTGTTGCATTAACAAGACATGTCTGTGTATTGGGAGGGGAAAAAAAACAACACGTTCTTGTAGAAGAGTGTGCTGACTGTTTCCAGAATGTTAGCCACAGGAATTTCCTTAGGATAGTGTTATATACTCATGTCTTTATTTTCTAGTGGTATATATGTCACTTTTAATACCTGAAATAAAGCAACAGGATTGGATTTGATTACCTCTAATGCTAAAAAGAATGCTAGGATTAGGGTCCTCTTTTATCCAAATTCAACATGATGTCTAGGATATCCAAGTTCATTGCATGATGCCTGTGAAACTGAAAGAAGGTGAAATAACAAAGATCAGACAGCAATTAAAACAATAACCCAAAATATCCTTGGGTTTGTGCAAGGACTCCTTATAAACCTTATCTGTGACAGCTCATAGGTGGCAAGTTCTGCTGATGGATCAACAATAATACAAATAGACTGCCGTAAAGCAATAGCATGTGTCTTTTCTCACCAACCAGCAAACCAACTACTGCAGAATCACCTACTGCCACTGCAAATAGCAAAGAGCACTAATCAATTATTACATGAATAATCCTCACCTACTACATACTTAAAATTTGAAACACACCTGTTCTGTTGATTTTTCTCTCCACATCTCTTCAGGGCCAAATCGGGACACTGGTTACATAACTATAAGAAAAGTGCAAGTCTCCTATGACTACAAAAGCAGGCCTGACTGCTTCTTAGAGCTGACTAGTGTAAAAGATATGAGGTGTAAATCTGCACAGGGGATGGAGTTCATCTTTGAATGTTTTCAGTAACATTTTAAAATGTTCATATTTTTCCAGCCATACAACAAAATTTCATACTGTAAAATATTCTTCAGGCTATAGTCCTGAGTCATTGGCACTTAGCTAGTGTCCGTGCTAGAAGATCCCAGGGCAGAAGCTGTGCTTTTGTCTCTTCTTCTATATACACTTTAGCCCATGCATAACTCTGAACACATGAGCAGTCACATTTATTACAATGCATCTTCCTAAAATTATACATGGCTTAAGCATTAACTGGATTGAGGTCTCATAGGCTGCAGCATCAATCCTCTAGTTGCCAGCTAAGAGGGATGCAGTCTAGACATACCCTGTCGGCAGACGGATGCAGATTAGGCAGGTCGACATTGCAAATGAAGCGGGGATTTAAATATCCCGCGCTTAATTTGCATAAAAATGGCCACCATTTTTGCCGACTCCGCACCTTGTCGGCAAAAAGCAGCAGTCTAGAGGGGGATCTGTCGAGAAAGAAAGACTTTTTCGACAGATCCTGTAAACCTCCTTGCAGAAGGCATAGGGGATCTGTCGAAAAAGGTCTTTCTTTCTCAACAGATCCCCCTCTAGACTGCTGCTTTTTGCCGACAAAGTGCTGAGTCGGCAAAAACGGTGGCCTTTTTTATGCAAATTAAGCACAGGATATTTAAATCCCTGCTTCATTTGCAGTGTAGACCTGCCTAATCTGTATCCCTCTGCCAACAGAGGGATGCAGTCTAGACATACCCTAAGTGTAGGAACCCTCCACCACCATTTAAAGAATCTAAAATTTATATCTAAGTAGTAACATACATACTGTTTTAAATAATAGGAAAGAGTTCCAAGTTAATGGCAGCTTCATGCTGGGGAAGCAAAATGGAATGCGTAGGTAGAAATTGCTAATTTCCCTGAGTTGGAGCAGGGTCATATCACTCATTGGAAAGCTCTGAATTTTTTAAGTCAACCCTTTGTGATATGACCTACTGTGATGATTATGATAGATGCTGGTATTATTGCAGCATGAAAGTCCTTTAAATAGGAGTCCTGTGACACCTTAAAGACTAATAACAGATTTATTTTGGCAAAGCTGATGAGTCTTTGCCCCCAAAAGCTTATGCCTAAATAAATTTGTTAGTCTTTAAGGTGCCACAGGACTCCTGGTTGTTTTTGCAGATACAGACTAATACAACTATCCCTTTGATAGTGGTAAACAGCTGTGGCCTGTCCCCTTTCCACTAATGACGTGTGATGCAATTTTTTTTCTGAGCAAGTTATATTGAAGATGTGAAAGCTTCCAGTATTACAATGTTGAGATCCCTTTGTCCATTACCACCACCAAAACAGGTCTACACAGGAAGGAGTATACATTAAATCTTTGGCCCCTGCAATAAAATTACAGTTAGAACACTTCAGGATGGCTATGTAACTGAAGTGGATTGTACTGCCATGTTTTTTTTTTTCTGATTATATACATTTAAATTAATATTAAAAATCCCCAAAATAATTGTTGATTAGCTAAATATTCATCGTATTTATTTATTTTACTTTCTTGATCATAATCAGCATCTATTCAGAAGTTCAATCAGTGCCTAGTCAACCAGTTTCACTCATGTAAATATATATAAATTCGCCATGGTTTCCCTACTGGTCTTTAACAAGAACATAAGAATGGCCATACTAGGACAGACCAAACGTCCATCTAGCCCAGTAGCCCATCTTCTGACAGTGGCCAATGCCAGGTGCCCCAGAGGGAGTGGACAGAACAGGGAATCATCAAGTAATCCCTCTCCTGTCACCCATTCCCAGCCTGTGACAGACACTAGAGACACCATTCCTACCCACCCTGGCTAATAGCCATTGATGGACCTAACCTCCATGAATTTATCTAGTTCTTTCTTGAACCCTGTTAAAGTACTTGTCTTTACAACCTCCTCTGGCAAGGAGTTCCACAGGCCAACTGCGGACTGTGTGAAGAAAACCTCTCTTTATTTTTTCCAGTATGCATTGCTTTACATTTATCAACATTACATTTCACTTGCCATTTTGTTGCTGAATCACTTAGTTTTGTGAAATCTTTGTGAAGCTCTTCACAGTCTGCTTTGGTCTTAACTATCTTGAGCAGTTTAATATCATCTGCAAATTTTGCCACCTCACTGTTTAAATAATTATGTTTATTATAATGGTGGGGAGGAGAGGGAAGGGAATTTTGCTACATATGATGACATTTCAATTTGAAGACATCTTTAGATCAGGCTTTGAAAATGTTAATGGAGAATGCTAAAAGTTTTACCTCTCATGGTGCAGAAGGACTCTTGTACAGGTGGGACCTCCCTAGTCCAGCCCCCTTGGGACCTGAGCAGTCCCGAACAACAGAGTTTTCTGGATCAGGGGAGGTCAAGGCTCCCCTCCCAGCTATTGGCCCTGCTCCCTCCGCAGCCCTGCTGAGGTTGTGCTTTTGGGGCCGGGGCTACGCTCCCCAGTGTGCCGGTTCCAGTCCCAGGTTCCACTTCGGTCTGCACTCCCGGGCACTGGCCCTGCTGCCTTTGGCCTGAGTAGGGCAATGCTTCCCGCTATGCCAACCCTGACCAGGGCTGTACTGCCAGCCCCCACCAGTCTCACTGCCTGTAGTCAGGCAGGACTGCACTTCCCATTGTGCCTGCCCTGCTGCTGCCAGAATGTGCTCCCTGCCACCAGCCCCAGTGGAGGCTGTGCTCCTCACCAAGCCAGCCCTGCTACTGCTGGGGCTGCACTCCTCACCACCAACCCAGCCCCTGGACCTGGCCAGCTGGGGCTCACTGATCAGCAATATCCAGGGTCCTTCCGGACCATGGATGTTGCAGAATCAGAGAAATCACAGATTTTAGAGGTGCTGCCTGTAGTATGTCTATGCCACTGACCATTTGTTACTAGCTGTTTGTGGTTCTGAGCCTGTAACATATTGCTCAGATAAAGATTGATCTACAGCTCTTTGAAATAAACAGAAAGACTCCTACAGGACTCAGTGGCTTTCTATGAGACCCAAAGATCCTGATTCAGCCAGATATACTCCAGTATATTCCTAATTTAAGAACACGAAGTCAATAGGATTGTTCACACACTTAAGGGTAGGAGCATGCTCAAGTACATTCCTCAATCAGGACCCTAAGTAGGAGTTGCCGATATTACGAGGATGAGATCCTTTTGTCAATTAACTACACCAAAACATGTCAAGGACTGGGAAGGAAAGTGTATACATTAAATCTTTGGCCCCTGCAATTATTGTTGCACCTCTGTAGGCTAATTTATATGATTGAAGGTACACATGTGTGTATGAGTGTGTGGAGTTGGGTTATTAGTTTATTTTATTAAGCAGTTATGATAATTAAACTGTATTGTTTTTCTGTGGGCAACGCATCTAATAGTAAAGAGTCACCACTAGCAGCAGGCAGACAAATGCCAAAAGACAGGCTTTGGTATAGCTATGTATACTGCAGATAATAACGTTTGAAGCCAAAATTAAAATAGTTCCATTTAAATAACATGAATATGAGAATAGGAAAGATATTTACCCTCCACCTCCTATATGAAAAGTATATTTCAAGGGAACAGATTTATACATATATAAACGGACTCTACTCAGCCAGTTAACCTTGATGCCTCATAATAAACTGCTACTGCCTATTAGATAAAGTACACATTCAGGCATTTATTAAAACACAGATTAAAAAAAAAAAAACCAGAATAGCAGTAAAACCCCAAGGAAGCCTATATGATCTATCATGTAAATCCTTATTTTGCAGATGATAGACCCGATATATCATAACAGCTCCTTACAGCCATTGCAAGTCTATTGTATAAGTAGATATGAGTGGATTATGTCTGCATGTGAAAAAATCCATAGGAGTTATTCTGTTGAAAATAAATAGCATATGCATTTCTTATCCCAAATAACAATGATGTTTCATTTCCTCAAATACCCCAAGCCATGCAAGAGGCCAAAGTACCTGAACAATTTCACTGAAAAAACGTAATCCAGAAATAAACCACACCACACCTATGTCATTTTGAACTTAGACTTGTTGGACTTGTAAGCAAGCACTATCATTTCCTATGCATATAATCGAAATCGGAGAATTTTAAACTTACATTTAGAGCCTCAACTTATATGAACCAATCTCAGGATATTTTTAGTCTTTCTGAAACATTTTATGATACATCAGACAATGAGGTAATTGGCCATATGTTAAAAATCAAAATTAATTTTGAGTCTAGTTTTCCAGACAGTATTTCTCTAGCAAAGGCATAAAGATGATTTGAAGCCATTTTTTCAGTGCTTGTTGTGATGCCCCAGCGAAATATTGTTATTAAAGCACTTACCTATAATCATTTTCAGCTTCAGGGATGCTTCTCTATCTTTGAATGAAATGTTAGTCAAATTCCACATGTATGTCATAAACCAGTCAAGGGTAACAGAAGGCAGACTCCAAGGTATATAATGATAGTAATTAGCACCTCTTCACTTTTATTTTCAGTTGACCCCATTTTTTCCTTTCAGTGTAGAAACCTACACTGTCATCTGAAATCTACAAGTTGTGTGCTACCCAAAATTCTCTGTGTCTAAGGCATGTGTTCTGACAAGCTGTCCTACTGCTTTTGTGACCTAGAAATGGGAGAAGACTAGGGTTCTGATTTTCTGCTTTATTGATTATACTGGTAATCAACATAGAATCATAGAACGGGAAGGAATCTCAAAAGGTCATCAAGTCTAGTCCTCTGCACTCAAGGCAGGACCAAGTACCCAAACAGGACCAAGCCCTCGCAGATGTTTGTCTAGCCTGCGTTTAAAAATCTCCACTGATGAAAAAATCCACAGCCTTCCTAGGCAATTTATTTCAGTGATTAGTCACCCTGATAGTTGGGAAGCTTTTTCCTAATGTCCAACCTAAATCTCCCTGGCTGCAATTTAAGCCCAGTGCTTCTTCTCCCATCATTAGCTGTTAAGGAGAATAATTTTCTCCCTCTTCCTTGTAACACCCTTTCTAGTACTTGAAAGTTATCATATCCCCTTGCAGTCTTCTCTTTTCCAGACTAAACAAACCCAGTTCTTTCGCTCTTCCCTCATAGGTCATGTTTTCTAGACCTTTAATCATGTGTTGCTCTTCTCTGGACTTTTTCCAATTTGTCCACATCTTTGCTGAAATGTGGTGCCCAAAACTGGACACAATACTCTAGCTGAGGCCTAATCAGTGTGGAACAAAGCAGAAGAATTACTTCTTATGTCTTGCTCACAACACTTCTGCAAATATATCACAGCATGATGTTTGCTTACTTTACAACAATGATATACTGTTGTCTCATATTTAGCTTGTGGTCCACCATGACCTGATGATCACTTTCCGCAGTACTCCTTCCTAGATAGACTTTTCATATTTTGTACATGTACAACTGATTGCTCCTTCCTAAATGGGGAACTTTGCCCTTGTCCGTATTGAATGAGCAGATCGTTTTTCCAGTTTGTCTAGATCATTTTGAATTATAATCCTATCATCCAAAGCACTTGCAACCCCACCCAGCTTGGTATCATTCACAAACTTTATAAGTGTACTCTCTATGCCATTATCTAAATCTTTGATGAAGATATTGAACAGAACCAGACCCAGAACTGATCCCTGCATAACCCCATTTGTTATGTCCTTCCACTATGACTGTGAACCATTGATAACAATTTTCTGGAAACAGTAATCCAATCAGTTGTGCACCCACCTTATAGTAGCTCCACCTAGATTTTGTTTCCCTAGTTTGTTAATTAGAAGGTCATGCAAGACTGTATCAGTTGTCTTATTAATATACAAGATATACCACATCTATCACTTCCTACTTATCCACAAGGCTTATTACTCTGTCAAAGAAAGCTATCAGGTTGGTATTTGTTGTTTACAATCTCATGTTGACTGTTACTTTTCACCTTATTTTCTAAATGTTTGCAAATGGATTATCTTATTTTCTCCATTATCTTTCCTGGTACAGAAGTTAAATTGACTTGTCTGTGGTTTCCTGGGTCCTTATTTCCCTTTTTGTAGTTGGGCACTACAGATACATCTACACAGCAGCGTTATTTCAGAATAACTGACATTATTCTGAAATAACATAGTGTGCATCCACACTACAAGCCTTTATTTTGAAATAATGTTGAGCTGGAGGAGTTCTTACTCCGACTCATGGTAACCCTCATTTTATGAGGAGTAAGGGAAGTCGAAAGAAGGGTGTTCTTCCTCTGACTTCCTGCACGATAGAGAGCGCCAAAAGCCGAATTAAACTCTTTCAACTTCAGCTACACCCGTGATCCCCAACACAGTGCCCGCAGGCGCCCTGGCGCCTGCGGGGGCATTTATGTGCGCCCACACCAGCGTTTTAAAACTACTCACATTCACCCCTGATTAGAGCAGGGTTGGCAGCCTGGGGCCCGCGAGGCAGCCCGACGCGGCGCTTTGGAGGCTTGAGCCCCACCCCCACCGCAGCAGGCAGCCCGCGCAGGTGCTTCAGTAGCCAGAGCAAGCCCCACGCTGGTCGGGTCCGGCTGCAAGGCAACAACAGCCCTCCCCCCCCCCCACGCAACACAGCCATGGTGGGGCCCTTTGTGGTGCAGGAGCTGCGAGCCAGCAGGGGAGGGTCCTTCATGGCCGCTTCCGCCCCCCTGCACAAACCCATTGGCCGGACCTGGACAATGGCAGCTGCGGGAACCCACCAATCCCCAAGCACATGGCCAGGCAGCTCCTGTAAGAGAAACAGGAGAGCAGCGCGTCTCGCTGGTAAGTGTCCGGCCCCCCAGCTACTCCCACTCCGATAGCTTCACCCACAGAACTCTCCTCCCAGACCCTGCACCCCAATCCCCTGCCCTGAGGCACAATCCAAACCCCTGGCCTGACCCCTCTCCCCCAGTAAAATGTCTGGTATTTTCAGTTTCTCAGCTGGAAAGCCACTTAGGACATTCTTCCCCTTCCATGTGGAAGGGAGTGTGAAATTTAAAGGTGCCATGATTTTTTTTTGGGGGGGGGAAGGGTGCTTTTTTCCTCAACATTTGTACATCCCCTTTTTATTAATGCAGAATTTTGTTTAAAAATGAATTACAATATAATTAAAATAAAAATGATCCAGTTCAATTAAGTTTCTATCAAATTTACCCAATTCACATTTAATATGAAAATAGCCTTCAATTTCACATTTGACACCTTTTTTCTATTTTTTCTCCAATGGGGGGGGCCCCACAAAATTGACATTCTTCCCCCTGACATGGTGGGGATGAGGAGTGTGAGATTTAAAAGTGCCATGGTTTTTTTGGGGGGGGAGGGTGCTTTTTTTGCTCAACATTTGGACATCCCCCCCTTTTTATTAATGCAGAATTTTTAAAAAATGAATTACAATATAATTAAAATAAAAATTATCCAACTAAATTAAATTTCTATCAGATTTACCCAATTCACATTTAATATGAAAATAGCCTTCAATTTCACATTTGACACCTTTTTTTGTTGGTACCTGCCACACTCTTCTGAAAACATGAATGTGCTATTGGCCACAAAAAGGTTGGGGACCACTGAGCTACACAATTAACATCGCTGAAGTTGCGTAGCTTAATTCGACTTTAGCCCTGCTGTGTAGAGGTACCCTACACATGTTCTTTTTCCAATGTTCCAATCTCTCCCATCTTCCATGACATTTTAAGGATAATAGGTAGTGGCTTAGATATCTCTTCAGTCAGCTCCTTGAGTACTGGCTACAGTCCCCTTTAAGGGACATATGACTAAAAATAAGGTTTGAAAATCTTCTATTCATAGGGATCCTAAGCCATTATGTATATGATGACACATTATCGAGTGGTGACCTACCCGTGGAGGCCCCTCAAGTCTAATCCCCTTTAATGGCATGACTTGACCTTAGCCTAGGCCCATTTACAAGAGCTCACAACAATCTCAGTCTGTACCCCAACCCCTGATTCAGGGTAGAATGGTTCAGGGGCTTGAGTCCGTATACAAGTCCTCTCTGCTAGGGGTAATATCACCTAGCAGCAAGAGTCCATACACTTTCCAATAGGAGTAATATAGCCTAGTGGCCAAAGTCCACACATGGATCCCCTCTACTCAGGCTAATACAGCCTGGTGGCCAGATTCCATACAACAGTCTCTTCTAATGGGAGTAATATGTCCCAGAGGCCTAGTCCAGAGGCCCATAGGAAAACTTCACCCACATAGGCTAGCTATGGAGGTGGTACAGGGACCCAGGACCCTCTCAGTCCACCAGGTCCCAGCCCAAAGCCCTGTTGGCAGTGGCGCAGACTACTGCCCGCTCCGCAGGGAATCTGGCCACAACACACTGAGCACCCAAAGAACAATTCCCTGCCCTGGGCCACTTCCTACCATTCCTTGTCTGATGCTGTTCCCTGTCATTGTACTCTGGGGTTATGGTTCCTCAGGTAGCCTCTCTCAGCCTGGCTGCTACTGTGTGGTCTGGTGGCATCTGCTCCTCTAGCTCCAGAGCTTTCTACACACCTCCTTCCCCTTCCACAGTCAGCCCAAACTGAGCTGCCCTTTATAGTCTGCCTCTGCTTGGAGCATGCCCACTAGGGCTGTGGGGGTTGGGCCCTCTCAGCCAGCAGGGCCAAGGCAACTCCCTGAGCTTCAGTGCGGAGTTGAAATACCCCATTACACACATGTTCAAACCAAGGTAATACAATATCAAGACAATCAGTGCAGGTGCAGGACACAATTGACTTTGTTGCAGAGAGTTGTGTATACACTATAATTATACAAACCCACACATTTCTGCTGCTATTCTGTAATTATGTCCATTGGTATATATTATTCATTTTAAGTCAATTTAGAAGAGAGCAGTGACCATCTTTTGAGTGGTTATTGTTATATTTAAATACTGTGAAATGTTTTTCCAGTGAATGAAAAATGTCAGAATATATTTTAACATTTACATTGTTATCAATATAGCAGCCATGACAAGAACTAATAACAACTCTTGTGTAATCTGTATTAATGGGCTAATAATGTGATGCACTCGACTTGCACCATGTAATAACTCAAAAAAAGTGAAAACCTAAAAGTGATTCATTTCTTTCAGGTCTGATTATTCAGGGTAGAAGCCAAAAAGCATTTCTTTGTTTGTGCGTCTTCAAAGAAGAAAAATGTGCAGAAAGACCTTCCACAGAAAGTTGTTTATAGGGAAAAAAGAGACACCTTCCTCCTCACACACAAAGGTCATTAAAAAAAATATCTCTGATCACAGCTTGGAGAAACAGAAGGAATGAAAAATAAGTCTAACAAAGGAGCGCTAATGATTACACATGTACCCAGAAAGCTATCAGTTTTCCAAATGTGATCTGTTAGAAATAGATGGAAGAGTCATTAATTGTGTGTATATTATTTTTGGAATTTTGAATGATATGACGCTGCAAGTATTATACTTGGCTATAAATGTAGAGGCTTCTGCTTAATTTAGTTCTTAGAGTAACTAAGAATGGCCAAAGAACATAGTGATATGTTAATTTTAATTGGCACATCATGTGAGGAAACATTATGCAAGCTTGTTTCTTTATATTCTATAAGAAGGAATTTACAGTAATGCAGTTTGATAAGTAGGACTCTCAGGAATGATTAAATACTCACTTTCGTCCAAAGAAATGAATACATGCTTTAGGTTACAGAACTAGGGAGTTCCTTTTCATAATGTTTTCTGTCTTCTTTCTTCAACTCTAAAAGAAAACAAACACCATTTTGTTAGCTCCTGAAACTTTAGCATAAATGACAAACAAATCAGAAAAAAAACCAGATTGACTAAATAGGAGAAGCTTCTAGCCATCAAAATATCTTCTTGGCCAGACACAATTTCTTTAACATTTCTCAAAAGAAATTCATACCTGACAAAAGAGGCAATTAGTTTTGTGAATGACAACAGTAAATGTCACCACTGGCTGTAATAATGAATAGAGCCATCAGTTTATGTTGGCAAGCATCGTTATTATGAACATTAAAATAATCAATTTCCTGTCATTTAAAGTCTGCACCTGCATTTTTCTTTCCTCGAACACCCTAATTTCAGTCACAAACCATATAGTTTAACCCTGCTATTTTTACTTCTCTTTCTCAGTTTGAAATGTTAGAATAATCTTGAAGTCAAGTTTGAAACATGTCCCGTAGTAAGTATTAAAAAGAAGGTACAAATGCTGACATAACCCATCTTTCCTAAGATAATGTTAATAGGTACATAATGACACAGGAGAAGTGTATTGGTTTAAGAGGAAAGAGGATAAATAGCCAAGAGTCTGTCAACTCATGAATGTATCATTAGGCTGTGTTCTCTTTGTGCTTTCACTGAAAGAAAGTAATTAATATTAACATGGGTGTGACCTTCAGATCAGGCACTAACTTTAGGATCTCAGGCAAAACCTGCTGGTGAATGACTTCCTGTGATCATTAGTTCATAAGAATGGCCATACTGGGTCAGACCAAAGGTCCACCTAGCCCAATATCTTGTCTTCTGACAGTGGCCAATGCCAGGTGCCTCAGAGGGAATGAACAGAACAGGAAATCATCAAGTGATCCATCCCCTGTCATCCATTCCCATCTTCCAGTAAACAGAGGCTAGGGATACCGTTAAGCAAATACCTAGTTCCATTAACCAAGTGCCTGCACAGGCATCTGTATCTCTGTACCTCTGTAGTCCAACTGTCCAATCTCCCCACAGACTCCTCTATTGTTTCCATCCACCCTCTTTGAAAATTACACCCACATCATGATTAGGACAGGGGTCCTCTGACCTAAAAATCAGAGCAGAAGTCATACTACAGGTTGGACCTCCCTGGTCTAGAACTCTCGGGACCTGAGCAGTCCTGGACCAGGGAGTTTGCCAGACCAGAGGAGGTTAGTGCTTCCCTGCTGGCTGCTCTGTTGCTGGTTCCTCTCCTTGGGGATTCCCACTCTGCCGCTGCCCTGCTAAAACTGGCTGGTCAGGGCTCCCGGTCAGGGTTCTCCCTTGTGCCTGTCCTGCTGCCACTGGGGGTTACCCTGCTGAAGCTGCCCATCCACTCAAGTCCCTCTGCCT
Organism: Pelochelys cantorii; assembly: GCA_032595735.1. Classification (NCBI taxonomy): domain Eukaryota; kingdom Metazoa; phylum Chordata; order Testudines; family Trionychidae; genus Pelochelys; species Pelochelys cantorii. Next base: position 40,146,414 of record CM064337.1, read on the forward strand.
CCAGGGATTCCCCTGCTGGGGCAGGAATCCCCACCCACCTGGCCCCACTGCCACTGACAGTTGTCGCCGGTAGGGATATCAATGTCTAGTTAATCCTATTGACTACATGCATTCCCCCCTCCCCTTGCTGCCCGTGGAGCCACCTGCCTCCCCCACACACGTGCGCTTAGATGTCTCTTTTTCCTCTTTTTTCATCCAATAAATGATTCTGAGCCTGCGTTAGTAGCAAAATATGGTCATCAGAGTGTACTAGGAAAGGCAGAAAACACAGATTAAAGGTATTCCCTACCTGGGGGTATGTCTAGACTACATGGCTCTGGCGACAGAGCCATGTAGATTAGTTTACTAGACGTAACCAAACGAAGCGGCGATTTAAATAATTGCTGCTTCATTTAAATTAAAATGGCTGCTGCGCTGTGCCAATCAGCTGTTTGTCGGCACAGCGCTGTAGTCTGGATGCTCCGCGGTCGACATCAAAGGCTTTTGTTGACCTCCCCATATGCCTCGTGGGATGAGGTTTACTGGGGAGGTCGACAAATGCCTTTGATTTCGACTGCGGAGCGTCCAGACTACAGCGCTCTGCTGCCAAACAGCTGATCGGCACAGCGCGGCAGCCATTTTAATTTAAATGAAGCAGCGATTATTTAAATCGCCGCTTCATTTCCCTATGCCAGGTAGCCTAATTTACATGCCTCTGTCGCCAGAGGCATGTAGTCTAGACATACCTTGGGTGAAGGTTCTCACCCATTGCAGTACCAGTTTACTCTAGCTCAGTTGTCTGCCCTCTCTTTCTCCACAAATTGAGAAAATGAAGGACTAATACCCCCTAAATGACACAATGTTTCAGTGAAAAAACATTTCAGTGTTCGAGGTGAAACTTAGCTTGCATGCTTGCAGGGAAAAGCTTGGAAATGTAATCAGACTTAACAAATGTTGGGTTTTTAAAATTTACTTTCAGGTTTGCTTTTTTCAGTTTTTATCTGTTATTGTTTCATGATTATTAATAATCTCACAATTTTGGGAGCCTGGGATGCAAACTTGGAAGACATTTAGGGGTAAATTAGAGCTAGATAACAGCACAGAACACTGAGAGAGGATTGGTGGCTGTAAGCAAACTTTATGGGACCACAGGAAACTTGGCCACCCCCATGATAAGTGGACATCCAGCTAACTAAAATCATGCAGATGTTGTTGGACTAGAGTGCCAGATTAGAGAGGTTCAACCTGTACAATCAGTATTTGTATTTTCCTTCTCTGTGTTGCCCTTATTCTTAATTTGTGACATTCCATTATCCTTCACTATGTTTCCATTTAGCTGATCTTCCTTTTGTGTACTGAAGACCGGTGTTGGCATGATTTCACAAGTCTCTACCAACCTTTTTTTCCCTCAACTACTAAAAGGCCTTCTTAGCAAGCATGACAGACTTGCTCCTAGAAAGTTAATACATCAATATTCAAGTGGAGTCTATCAGTCAGGAAGACTCTTTGTTCCTTGAATTCATCCCCATGGTTGATCATCCCAAAATCTTCCTCTTAACATCAATCCTTCAGTCATCTGTCAATGTTTATTATCTTGACACTGTATGATGTTTAAGAGAGATCAATACAGAAGTTTCTAAATCTCTGAGAAGAAAAAAAAAGGTTCACTGATACTAAGTTATTCAAGCTCTGCATTCAAAGAACGAGAACACTTTGTTTCACATTTCTGACAATTCCAAGAAGTTATGTTTTTACAAATGCTGTTGCTAAAGGTTTCCTGCCACAAGACCGTGTGGGCTGTAGGTAGAATTTTAAACAATTTAGTGGCATGTTTCATAGAAATTTTCAGGTTTGAAATCCCTCAGTGGGCTGGTACACTAATGACATGTCATAATGTGCTTATCCAGCAAGCATGGAGATCTTTTGTTCAGTCTTGAATACATGGATGGCTGCTGGCCATGCAAGCTTGAGAAAGAAACAAGATTTGAAGTGCGATTAGCTAAATAGTTTTGTGATAACTTTAAAAGCCCAGTCACAGGGGAAATGGCATAACATGATTTGGCAGTTGGTTAGTTACAGGAACATTAACTGTCAAGCTCAGCTGACAGCCTTGGAGCTATGTTTCCCGTAAAGCATATACAGTTTGGAAATGAAGACAAAGAATGACAAAAATGCCATCTATTCCATAATGGAAGTAGAATTTCTAAATATACTGTTAGTATACTTGAGGTAGACATCACGTTTTCATGAGGGATCATTTGTGATCTTTCAATATTTCTTTCTATTTGCATTCGTGAGAGTAGTGTAGAGTCTGGTGTCTCTTCAGCTTGCTCCAAATTTTATACATTTAACCTAGGGGATTTTTTTCCCTTTTTTCTTGTGCTCATGACATTTCTTTAAAAAAAGGTTCACATTTAATATGTATATCAGACTTGTTAGCCAGTTTATCTCAATGCTCATTCTTTTTTCTAATCCCTTCTGAGAGTCCCTCTTCCATTCAAGTCATGTAACCAGTGGCAGGGCTAAGAAAAGATCTAAGGGGTCCTTCCTCCCTTGGCAGCCTTTAGGTGTATATGCGATACCTGTTAAAGCATATTATGCATATTATGCAATTGACAAAAGGAGATGTACTACAATATGAATTTTCACATGGGGTAGACAATGAGCCAACATTACACTCACCAGAAGTGGTGACTTCTGTCCCACTCCCCACCAGTCCTCAAGTGGAATCTGTCAGTCATGAAGACTCTTCCTTCTATGAATTCATCATACTGGTTGATCATCCTCAAACCATTTTCTTAGCATCAACCCTGGAGTCACCTGTTAATGTTTATTACCTTGTTAGTGTGTTATATTTAATGGAGGGCTCTTAAAGAAAATCAATATAGAAGTTTCTAAGTCCATGAGAAGCAAAAACATTTAAAAAGATCCCTGGATACCTGGTACAGATGTTGTAACATGCAGCACAAGATTGCATAGTGTTACAACTGGTGTGACATGTTGTGCCTAAACTCAGGTACAATATTAAAATAGTGAGATTTCAGTTCAGATTTTAATTTTTCTTCTGCAAGCATTTTGCTACATCTGTGAGTATGTCTATTCTTGCACCCTAGTTCGAACTAGGGATGCAAATGCAGGCATTCGAAATAGTCAATGAAGCGGGGATTTATATATTCCGCGCTTCATTAGCATGATCTCGCTGGCGCATTACTCCGAATGCCAGCTGTTTTGAAAGTGAAAGTGCGCGCCGGGACACGTTAGTTCAAACCAAACCTCTTGGTTCGAACTCACATTACTCCTCAATTGCAACTCCTATGCAATTACTCGGAGGACTTGAGTTGAAATGTATGTGAAGAAATTGATGAAAACAAATTGTTTGGTCTTATCCTACTCTTTCATTTGGAAAGATTTTACAGGGTCTACTGGCATTTACATTACTGAGTTTAGTGTTACCACCTGATCCAGTACTCAAGTCAATAGCACTATTTACAGTTCGCAAAAATGAGTCCTATAGCACTTTAGAGACTAACATAGACAGACAGACAGACAAGACAGATCGTATCATGAGCTTTTGTGGGCAAAACCAACTTCCTCAGATGAGCAGAGTGGAGGAAAAAAAGGGGGAGGACCTCTCAATATATAACAGAAAAAAAGGGAGAGGGGAAGGGGGGAAAAAGTACCTGTCAATTGTAGTGTCAGTGCTAATGAGGCTAACTGAGTGGGCTGGAAGTGTCTCGTACTTAGCTTTTGATGTCAATTGGGTTTTGAATATAATGACCCATCAAGTTCATATCTTTGTTCAGGACATGAGAGATAGTGTGCAATTTACATATGAAGGCCAGTCCCGCAGTTTCTCTCTGTAGTTGGTTTTTGAAATTCCTTTGTAGAAAAATGGTTACTTTTAGCTCTATGAATGGATGCCCCACTAGGTTAAAATGTGCTCCTGCAGGTTTTTGTGTATGACCATTTCTGATATCTGATTTGTGTCCATTTATTCTTTGTTGTAGAGACTGTCCCATTTGGCCAATAAACATGGCAGAGGCATTGCTGGCATAGATCACATTAGAGGATGTCCAGTTGTATGAGCTTCTGATGCAATCACCACCAGGCGGATTTGAACCTGGGACCTCTGAAGCGTAGTATAAGAGCCTCTACCTTCTGACCTAAAAGTCAGCTGACTCCTAGCCCATGCTGTAGCAGTCTCTTGAGCTTAGCTGTTGCTGTGGTCTAAGTGCCACTGCATGGGACAGTGAACCACACTAGGTGTGTGGTTACACTGGCTTATGTGTTTAGGTCCTGTGATGATGTTGCTTGTGTAGATTTGTGGACAGAGTTGTCAACGGGATTTATTGCAGGGATAGGTTCCTGGGGGAGTATGTCTGAGGTGTGATGTGTGGTTGCTGGAAAGAATTTGCTTCAGGTTACGGGGTAGGCGAGGACTGGCCCATCTCCCAAGGTTTGTGAGAGAGAAGGATCGTTTCCAGGATAGGTTGTAGATTGTTAATGATGTGCTGGAGTGGTTTAAGTTGGGGGCTGTAGGTGATGACTAGTGGTGTTCTGTTATTTTCCTTGTTGGGCCTATCTTGAAGAAGCAGATTCCTGGGTATTTGTCCTGGGTACAGTTTGCAAAGTTAAACACATCTGTACAGGTTCAGTGCCATAGTCCCATACATCCCATGAATATTGCGATCTGTTAAATTGAGCACAGATCTATTTACTAGTAACTCTTGAGTTCTATTAGTTCTATCTCTGACAATGACACACTGTCACCTTGGACAACTCATTTAATCAGCGGTTTTGCTTTCTGCAACCAAAAAAAGGGGATGAAAATACTTATCCACTTATGTAATTGTAAGGATTAACTAGGTAATATTTGTATAGCCCTTATGCTGTGAGGATTAATTAGTTAATGTTTGTACAGTACTTTGAAATGTGCCATTTAATCACTAAGCATTATTATACATTCATTATTATGAGCAACAAACACACTTGTACAAATTTTTAAAAAAATTGCTCCATTAGATAAAGGTGAATGTATCAGTATATTTTAAATAATGGTAGAAGTAATCTGCCTCAGTACCTCTTTGTGTAAAGTATCAGATGATCACTTTTACTGCAATCTGTTACTGATATTAGAAACTATTAAATATTGTACTGCTAAATCTGCAATCTAACTATGATGGTAGCAACATTAAGAACGGCTGACAGAATCATGAGTTGGATTACGGCCGAATTCAGATTATTTTGCTAACAGCAAGTAGCAACTTTGTTTGTGGAGTAAGGTGTTGTTCACTGTAAGGGCATCACTAATCTGATGCTTAGTGATTCATGCTTCAGTATCAGTTTGTTTTAAAAGTAGCTGATATGTATATGAGGGAGTATTTCCATTTATTTTGACATAGTATCACAAAACAAAAATCAGCAGAAAAATTACAAAGAATTGCAGGCTTTTTAAAAACTAAAAATTAAATTATAGGATTTTTTTACTGGCTATCTTTCATTTCAGCTGAAAATTGTGAAGCTCTACTTATGAACAAAATATAATGACTTCTTATTAAGAAAATATAATGACTGCAGTTCTAGTACTGGCCAGTACTACCCAGCACACCCACCTCTGGGCAAAGTGTGTGTGGGAGGGAGCTCGATCCCATACTCCCAGAAAGGGCAGGGCCAAGGCAGCCAGCATTCAGCACCATCTGGAGTGCACCACACCAACTGCCCCACATCCCTTTGAGCTGTCTGGAATGTGCCAAGTCATGCTCTGAAGGTAATTTAAAGGGCCCAGGACTCAGGCCACTGCTGCCACACGAATGTCACATCCCTCCCTTTTGAATTGCTGGGTATTGAAGCGGTTGACCCCTTTGCCTCCCCCTCTGCCCCACCCTCCCATGGGCCTGAGCACATCCTGCCATTGCAAATCAGGTTGGGTACCTCTTTTCTGTGAAACTCCAACAAGACATGGATAATGTTACTGTTTGTTACATATCACTTGTATGCTATTTAGGATTCTAAAGGACCTCAACTACTCTTGTATTTTAAGACATGACAAAGATCAGAATCTGGTTAGTCAGTGGGGATCTGGAGCCAATTTGTTAATCACAGACAATTCCTCTAATCCCAGTAAATACAGATCATCTGATCCCAGTGTCCTATACCTGGGACCGTACAAAATTCACAGACCATTTTGGTCAATTTCACAGTGATAGGGGTTTATTTTAATAGTAAATGTCATTATTTCAGCTATTTAAATCTGAAATTTCATGGTGTAATTGTTGGGGTCCTGACCAAAAGAAGTTGTGTGGGGGAGGGTTGCAAGGTTTTTGTAGTGGGAGGGGGTGGGGTTGCAGTACTCCTGCACTGCCTCAGTACCTCTTTGTGTAAAATATCAGATGATCACTTTTACTGCAATCTGTTACTGATATTAGAAACTATTAAATATTTAGCTCTAAGTTACCCCAAATGTCTTCTAAGAACCCAGTAAGCAGTGGAAATATTGCTAATGCTACTACACAATATTGACCTCCTATGGTTTGGCAAATTCTCTGGTTCAGAATAGGGATGTAATTATGTGGTCGATTAACCGATAAGCAAAAGCTTATAGGTTAATGCTATAAACTGCATGCATTTCCCTCGCCCCTCTCTTGCCAGTACATTTTTTAGCAGGCTGGCCAGCTAAAAAGCAGGCCTGCTTCTGCTGGGTCTGGGACCTACCTCTGCTTCAGTTCTGCATTTAAGGTATATTAGGAGCCAAGTGGGCAGGCAGCTCGGCTCAGTTCCAACTTGCACTAGGTCTGGGAGCTCAGACGGCCCCCCTCCCTGCTGCCTCCCCGCGCCGCTGCCTCTGTATTAGAAGCAGCAGTGCAGGGCGACAGGCAGCCGGTCCGTGAGGGGAGCTGGTTTTTAAACTGGCCCCAGGGGAGCTGGTTTTTAAACTGATACAGAGGCAGCAGCATGGAGTAGTAGGGGGCTCCTCAGGAGTGGGGCCAGATTGCACTGGCTGCCAGCCTCACCCCCAGGGACTATAGAATAGTTGAGTAACCAATAAGAATTCATGAGGTTAATCGACTATTCAATTAACCGATATTTAACATCCCTAGTTCAGAACTGGTCAGCTCCCGAGGGTGCCCGACTAAAGAGGTTCAACCTGTACTAATATTAAGACATAAAGATGGTAGAACAAGGAATATCTTACATGCTTCCATCATGGTACAATGCGTTGCTACCATACTTCTTTCTGTATCCTCACAGCTTTTCTGCCTATTTGTCCATGTACAGCAGAAAAGCAAATACGGGCAGATAGAACATAAATAGTATTCTTTACAATAGCAACTTCAGCAGCTATCAGCTATGAATATTATGCAGCCATGTCTATGTAACTACTAGAGGATGCAGGGGCAGATGAGAAAAGCTGGCATGGTAGCAGGAGGATCAAAATGACCCTACTCTGCTGCCTTGTCTTCCTCCCCCAGGAGTTTTCTTTTCCAAACTATTTAGTCCCTGAACAATAAAGACATTTGCAACATACAGTAATTATTTATTTAAAGGGGCAGCCCACCAGATGGCGAACCAACATGTAGGCCCTCACAGAATTGCAGGCAACCACTGAGTAATCTGTTATAATATATCAGATGAATAATAAGCAGTTTTGTTTGTAAGACATGAGAGCTAACTGTTCTCTCCTCGGCACTGTGAAGTCTCAGCTGGAGTGTTATGTCCAGCTCCGAGAGCCACACTTTACAAAAGATGTGAACGGACTGGAGAGAGTCCAGAGGAGCACAATAAAAATAAGAGATTTGACCAACATGCCCGCTAAGGAAAGGTTGAAAGAGCTGGGCATGTATAGTCTAGAGAAGAGAAGGTTAGTAGAGGGGGGAAATGTAAGTCTTCTAATATATGAAGGTTGTTATGAAGATGAAGGTGAGCAATCAGTTGTTACTTATAGTAACAAGAGTTGCAATAGTCAACTTAGTGTGTACCAAGGGAGGGTTAGGTTGGATACTAGGAAAAGCTTTCTAAATATAAGAATAGTTAAACACTGAAACAGCTTGCTTAATGAGTTTGTGGATTATATGAATTCAGTTAATCCTACCTCAATATGGTGTGAGGGTAGGTTAAATGATTTCCTGAAGTCCCTTCAGACCCTAAGTTTCTATGATTCTATGATATCACATAAGAGTTATTGCTCATTTTCCATGATCATAGTTACTTGAAAACATCAATAGAGATAGCAGCACTTCACCTCCAGGAGACAAGAGAATACTAATTTTCTAATTTAAGCAGCTCTTATCTTTGTCTCATTGAAATCTAATGGGAGAAATATTTGAACGACATTATTGCCTTTCTCTACTCTGTATCCTGGTTAAGTTAAAATGATCATAAACACACACATATTGTCCTTATGTGAGCTCTCTGAACTTTTTCCAGTCAAACACAGCATTTTATATTTAAAAGAAATGCATATTTTATTCATCAGCAAAGACCCAGCTCCGTGGCTAAAGCATGTAAAGAAAAAGTAAAGATTTAAAAAAAAGTAGATTTCACATAAAAATAGACCTGCAAGGGAACAAAGCTAAGCCTGCGATGGCTATTGCTCTTTGCTTTTCAAGTCTATGAATCTTTTGTATGACATGGGGAGGGGGAGGGATGGAGGGGATTTTAAAACAAAGCTTTCATAACAAAAAAGAAACCCAGATCTTTATCTTCCAAGTACTAAAATGTATTTGTCAGAGCCATTCTGTCTGGCAGCAACTACCTGCACTTTCTGGAGGTTTCTACTAGGTACCTTGAAATGCAGCATTTCCATCCCTGTGTTTAGCTGGTAATCATCTTGTATTCTTTTTTTCATGAGTGTGACAGCCAGCTCTTGCTGGTCACTTTATCCATGAGATCTTTGCTTTGTAACCATCTCTTCTGCATTGGAGTACCAAAGGAGCTCAAGTGTAGAGTGGCCCTAAGCCCCTGCAGCCTGGGGTTGGGTTAGAGGTTAAGAGACAGGGTGGTTGGGGGAGCAGGGCTAGGCAGGCGAAATCAGAAGGTGTGTTTTCTGTCACATCAGGGGAAGAGCCACTGAATCCACAGTCCTTGTATGAGGTTGCAACCTTCCATGCAGCTGCAAGTAGTCAAATTACTGACATTTTATAAAACTAATTGTGAATGGCTCTCAAAGTGACTACAAAAAAGGGAAAAGAGTGGACATTTGTTAATATTCTCTAGTTAGGGTGACCGTATTTTCCTATGCTGAATACAGGACACCTGGTAAATTTACTTCTATTCAAGAGAGTTCAATAGCAATCAGTCAGAATTATGCAGTACATGCATTCAAAATGACATCAAGTTGACTGAACCCATGTTAAAAAGCAATAAGGCACAGTTGGATTCTTTCTATATACCTTCTTATCTTTTAAGCTTTAGGGTTCACACAGATAGGAGACGGGTGATACCCCCCACCTCCTACACACACACACCAGAGAGCAGTGACACACAGGCACGCCCACATACCTTGCTCACACAGAGAGGGTGACTAACTCCCCCAGCCTTCCCTGCCCCGTTCTCTCTGGCCTCCACACCAGACTGGGCCCCCAGGATGGAGCCACCTCTCCTGTTACCTAGTGCCACATCTTCCCAAGGTAACATGATGAGGAAGGAGACATGTATGGTTACATCCCTCCCCCCCAACTTTCTGCCAGAGTTTACGCCAGAATGTGGTCAGCAGCCACCTTTCCACACTTTGAGGGAGGGAAAGCATGGGAGCTGCTTCTAGCCTTAGGTTTGGAGGAGGTAGGGAAGGGAAGACCTGGCCCATGTCTTTGCAGAGCTCATCTCTGCTCCCCCCCCCCACACACACACCTCCATGTCTGGAAGCAGCTTGTCCCTTCCCGTGTCACAAGACAGCTAACACCTGCAGGCTGCTGCTGGCCACTGACATAAACCAAATGACTCCTGTCCCCTGGCTACAGCGCAGGCAGGAAAGGGTTCAGCCCTAAGGCTGCACTGTGCACCAGGGCTCAAGAAGCCTGATGTGAGGGGATTCAGCAAACCCAGACAGAGATGTGTCTCAGCTGGGAGAGGGTGCATAGGGGACAGAGCAGCCCTCCACTCCTTGGGGCAGGACCCCAGCCATTGGGGAGGAGGATGAAGAGGGGGAGCTAAGCCTCTGCCCCAGGTTTGCTTCTTGACTGCCACTCCAGAGCTGAGCTGAGAGGCTTCCCCAGGCCAGCACCATGTGGGGCTTTGGTACATGCAGGGCACAGCTCTTCCTCACCCAGGTGGAGGCAGGATAAAGGGATGCCCTGAAGGTGAAGTGGTGCAGCGGGTTCCACTGTGGCTTAGGGATAGGGTGCCCCCTGGGGAGGGCAGGGTGGCAGGTCCAACCCCTTCTCCGCCCCCATGGAGCAGCAAGATAGCTAACACTGCCCCAGTGGAAGGCCCTTAGCATTCCCAGAGAGCTGGCCCAGCCAGAGGCAGTGAGGGATAGAAGGAGTCTGCCAGCCAGGCTGCTTCTCAGCTGAGCACACTGACCAGAGGCTGGTTCCTCACACAGCGCTGGGAGCAAGATGCTTTCTACCAGTGGGGTATAGAGGAGCTGCAGGGCTGGGCAGTGCAAAGGAACAAAACAGCAGGAGGGTGGGCAGCAGAAGCAATAAGTAACCAACACCACCTGGCCTCTGCCCTCACTCACAGTGCACAGCCAGTGCTGGCTAGAGATGGAACAGAGGAGGGTGGTGGCCAAGAGCCTGCACACAGCAGGGGTTGCACTGACAGACCAGTATGGGAGTGGCTGGCCCTGCAGGCTGCATCTTTGCCCAGCCACCAGCCTCACACACTCACCCCCACTGTGATTGGGCAGGGATACAGCCAGAAGCAGGACCTGCCAGACAGAAAACACATTGGACAATTTGCCTGTTTTTAAGAAAAAGTCAGGATGCTAGCAGGAAGGTTTAAATACAGAACTGTTCCTTTAAAAACAGGACACATGGTCAACTTCTATGACCTAGCTCCATGGCTACTGTAAATTATTTTTAAATTATTTTGAATTTATGAGATTGTCAGTCTAAATAATTGAATATACAGGTAGATACAGAGACGCACAAAGACTCTAACCATTGTCTCCTGCGCACAACAGCCCTGTCAAGGTTGAGAATCTGGAAAAACTGAAAAGTAAATTAAATCAAATCAGATATGTTAGATCTTATGCTTGTTGTCTAATGTGCTGGTTAAAGAATCCTGCGCAATGTCAGTTCAGTAGAGGGCCTACTTGCTCTACTGTCTGTTAAACGGGGTGAAAGTTCTCCAGCATGGAGAAAAAGGGAATGAAAGGAAGACTGAAAGAAAAATCACATAGAAAATAACTGAACACGCAAGGAAACACCCTAAATTGTGATGCAAATTGACAAAAAGCTGGGAAATTCAATGTTAAAGATGATTCTTCGCTCTTTCTTAAAATATAGGTACAACAGCTTAAACTAATAATGCTATGCCAGTTTAAAGTATGTCTGGAGTCAGTGGTCTTTGCCACTCTGTTGCAGACTATAGTGCTTTAAATATAGTTTACTGAGCCGGGTGAAGGTTTTGTGTGTTTTTAAAACTGCTGCTCAACACACATACACACATATTTTGTGTGTGTGTGTGGCTTTAAAATTCATGATAATTGTTTACGTGACAAAACAATATGTCTGTAACACTCAGGCACATTTAATAAATGTATCTGTTGGATAAGCTGAAACAATCAGGCATTTTAAAAGATGCCATAATAATCTTATTAAATAAGTAGATTAATATTTATAAGGCCTGGCCTATAAATGAAAGCTTATGAAATCCAATGTTAAGGGTAGTGTTACAGTGCTTCTAGATCAAGGGTAGGCAATCATTTTTTGAAGGGGGGAGGGGAGGCCGCTTCACAAATTTCAGAAGTGGTCACAGGCCACCCTGAAAGGGCCAGGGCCTAAGGTGGAAGGGGCAGGAGCATGTATTGTACAAAGACACCACTATGTTTTTTACACAAAGTAATTAAATGTTAATAATAATTAATTGAATATAACATTATCCAAAGATTATTGTGAATTTTTCTTATGTTGTAAATTTGATCTGACAGTTTCCTTATGCATGTGACCCTTTTTTGCTTAATTCTGTCAATTGTGTCTGATGATGTTTCGCTTGTACAGTATGTCCTTATAGCTTCTTGCATTCTTGTTTTTGTGAGAGCTCCTACAGCAAGGGGTCTGTTTCTAACTGAAGGTGTGCTGATAAATTGGTGTCTCTTATGCCAACAACTTTCCTGCTTCTTATTGCTTCTTTTAATGGTTCATATTGGCAATGATCAGCAAGACAATGATCCATAAAAATAAAAGTCTCAGCTGCTTCCTTTTGTTTTATAAAAATTTCACCATTTCATACATGTCCACCTGTGAAATGAGCATCAAAAGCTTCTTTCACTCTGGTGTATTCTTTCTTTTCCTCATCAGTGAGGGATAGGGCTCACTGAATGTCTCCAGCAGTACTAGCCGTGGGAAATTATCAGGACAATTATCTGGTATTCTTGTGCTTTCTCTGTGCAACACGAAGCAATTTGGAGCCAACTGCCTCAGCTACCTTTTCTTGCAGAACCACTGGCACTATGGCAGGCGTGATCCCTTTAAATAGAAGCAGTCAAAAGTGCTCACTGCTCCTGGTCCTGGCAGCTGCAGGGAAGGCACGAGCCCTTTAAATAGAAGCAGTTGAAAAGGGTTCGACCTTGGCTCCCAGAAAACACATTAGGGGGCAGGGCTGGGAGCTGCTGCGTGGGCTGAATAAAAGAGCTATGCGGTCCGAATGCGTCCCACTGACAGGCTGTTGCCCAGCCCTGTTGTAGATGAAGCCAGGTTGGTGTATGTATGCATTCTGATGACAATATTAGTCTCATTTATTTCTTAGATATATTGGGTAATTTCCTACTTACAGTCAGAGCTATTGTAAATCATAGAACCCTAGAACTGGAAGGAACCTTGAGAGCTCATCAAGTCCAGTCCCCTGCACTTATGGCAGGACCATGTACCATCTAAATCACTGTTTCTCAACCAGGGGTACTTGAGAGAAATCTGGTGGGTATGTGAACACAACTGAAATTTGGAGAAAACTGAATTTTTGTTTTTAGTTTTAGTTTTACAGCACTTTATTATTTTTGTACTTTTTACACCCAAAAATTTCATTGCACGCCTGCTACGATTAAGTTGTTTAAACAAATGTGTTGCAATGGTAGAAAAAACATTTGTGTGTCTGAAAACTGTAGGTACTGGGGGTACTTTTTTATTTTAAAAAAAGGGGGTACTTATAATTTTTTTAAAGGGGTACATCAGTGGTCACCAACCAGTAGATCGGGATCTACTGGTAGATCTTGGAACCTCTGACAGGTGATCCTGAGAGGTTTGGCCAGGAGGCTATCAAGTGCAGCACTTCATCTTCCCCTCTCAGCACTGCCGTGCTGCTCCTGCCCTCTGCCTTGGAGATGCCCCTCATCCCTGGGAGCCTCCTGCTTGCTGTACAGGGCACAGGAAGAAGAAGAGGGAGTGCTGATGTCAGGGTGTCCCTCCCTCCACCTTGTACCCCATCTCCACAGAGCAGAGGGGGGCAGAGATGGAGAGAGTTTGCTGGCTGCTTTGGGAGTGGTGCAGGGTCAGGGTAGGGGTGAGCTTGTCTTAGCCCCCTGTGGTAAGCGGTGCCCAGCTGGATCTCGCATTCCAAACCGTGGCCCCAGTCCTGAACCCTTCCTGCACCCCAAACCCCTGCCCCCAGCCTGATAAAAGCGAGTTAGGGTGTGGGAGGGAGGATGGAGTGAGCAGGGGCAGGGCCTCAGAGAAGGAGTGGGAAGGAGACGGGGCCAGGGTATTTGGGTTTGAGGTAGATCCTGGATTGTGCTTAAATTCAAAAAGTGATCTCATGCTTAAAAAGGTTGAGAAACACTGTTCTAGATCATCCTTGACACGTATTTGTCTAACTAGCTCTTAAAAATCTGCAATGATGGAGATTCCGCAATCTCCCTAGGCAATTAATCATCCTGTTGGATCCAAGTGAGTCGATCTTAACAATCGTGATGATCTAAGTGAGTAGATTTTAATGTCTATGTGGAATTTTATTGAATGAACACTTTGATGATTTCCCTGAGAACAAAAACAGAATATTACCAAACAGACCCCAAAGCCCTCACTTTCTTGTTCTCACAGGCACCAACTGCACATTAACGTACCGGTAAGTAAATCTTGTCAGGTTGTGTACGTGTATGCATGCATGTATGTGTTTGTACATACAATAAGTATATGATATATAATAAAACAACATTACTGAGCTTGCTAGGTAAAGCACTCAAAAGGATATGCCAGAATTACAGTTGCAACCTAATTTGACACCCCCCCACACACACACCTTTGCACACATGCATTATCATACAAGTCTTTAATTACAAAATCACATACTATGGGTATGTCTACACTACAGAGTTTTGTCGGAAAAACAGCCATTTTTCCGACAAAACCTGAGTTAGGTCAACACTGCAATTGTGTTTTTTTGAAAGAAAATCAAAAGAACATAGGGGTTTTTCCAGGGTTGGTAATCCTCTTTCTATGAGGAAGAAGCCTTTGTCTGAAAGAGCTCTTTCGGAAAAAGGCGTGTGTGGCTGGGGAAGAGGGAGTTCTTTCGAAAGAAGAGGAAAGAGGAAAAAGCACAGGTACCCTGGTGGCCACTCCATCCATAGTAATCACAGCTTAAATGCAAGATAGTGGCCATTCAGTGTGGACGCTATCTTTTGAAAAAGCAGATCGTTTTTTTGAGTGTGGACGCTCTCTTTCGGAAGAAGATTTTCTGGAAGATCTCTTCCAAAAAAGCGTTCTTCTGAAAGAAGCCTGCAGTCTAGACATAGCCTATTTTTTCCACAGGACCCCTGCCTCATTCAGTGCACAGCATGATTGATGCTCAGATAATGAGCAGCTGCTCAATATTTTGTTTACACCTTCATTGTGTTTCCTTGTGTGGCCCTTGTCCTAATTTACTGCACATTTATTCAAACCCTGGTCTGAAAAAAAGAATTATTTATTTGATAGGTTTTTTGATAGAACTCACCGCTATAGTATCACATGTATAAATGAATTTATTTTAACAAGACCTCATGAGGTGGGAGGTTGGAATTATCCCCATTTTTATAGGTGGGGAGCTGAGATACTGATAAATTAAAGTCAAAAGTATTTGTTTATTTCACATGCCCAATTAGCGATACCTAGGAACTGATTTTTCAGTATACTTAGCTTTGTACAGTACTTTATATATTCATTGTTCAACTCCCACTGACTTCAATGGCAGTTGAGTGCTCCTGTAAATCAAACCCTAGTCTATCAAGTCAAGTATCCAGAAAATAAGGAACACACAGTAAATGATCACATGGGAAAAGTTGAGTTTAAGTGGTTTGGCTCAGATCACATGGGTTCTCTGTGGCAGACATCAACATGGGTCATCAGCAGGGTTGGAACCCTTCAATCCACCACACAGATCTCTGCTGCTTGAGCTAACCAAGTAACTGATTGTCGTAGATTATGATCTTCTATGTAGATCAGCACTAGCTGCTAAAAGCTAACAAATCTCTGATGAGCTCGGGTCAACTGCAGTTTTGCAGAGGCTGATAACTTGTCCAGCTGGGACATGCTTTCACAGAGACAGCAAAGGAAACAACATGTACACAAGGTCGCCCCCCTGCCAAATTTCAGGCATGGCCCAAAGGATAAGAACAGAAGAGCCTTTCAAAGAAAAGGCTGTGGGAATTGCATGGGGAGCCTGACTGCTGTTGCTGCGCTGCACCAGATTCCCCTCAGCTGCTGCCTTGAAAGGACGGGGTGCCATCGGGAGCAGAAAGCGGACCATGGGGGATGGGAACAGATAGGGACTCCCAGACTGGATTGTGCAACTGCTCCACGGTGAGGGAGTTTGACACCTGATTCTAATCCTGAAATAGTCAGCAACACTAAAAATACATATAAAAAGGTTTTTTTTAAATTGTATGCCTTTGAAAAAAGGCTATTTAATATCAAAGATAGGGAAGCATGAAATTCAGCTCATTGTATAATAATTCCTTTGGGAAATTCCACAACCAAAATCAGAAATACATTAATCAAGCAATTATCTATAGAAGAATATGGCACTTCAAAAAGAGAAGCCAAATGATACAATAGTTTATGCAAAATGTGGATGGGGGCACATGTTGTAGGATCTTTTCCTGTAGGCGAATTGCATTTTCATACACTACTTAGTGATTTAAAGGGTTTTTATATTAACTATGACAAAATACAGGTTGGATCTCCTTGGTCCAGAACCCTCGGGCCCACACTGGTCCCAGATGAGGGATTTTTCTAGACTGAGGGAGGTCATTTCAGGCCTCCTGCTGCCACCTGCTACCACCCCCCCCCCTCGACTTCCTGGCTCCCTCCACAGCCCAGCTGAGCCAGCTCCTGGCCCCTCCCTAGCCCAGATGAGCCACATGCTGGCTCCCTGCCCCCCCTTCCAGTTCAGCTGAGCCCCGCACTGGCTCCTGCCCCCTCTCCCTTTCCCCCCGCAGTGTGCTGGGACTCTCTGATTCTGGAACATCCATGGTCACGCTGGATGGATCACAGATGTTGCCGGACCAGCGAATCCTGGATTTTAGAGGTGCAACCTGTAATATGAATGTGAATCAGTCTGCAAAATTTTTGCTATTCCTTTCTAACACAGGGGCTGCTTATGTCTGGGATTTAGGCATGTGTTTGCAGGATTGGGACTTATGTCATAAACACTGGTGAGAGCCTGGGTGTTCAAAGAAATATTTTATCTGATTTGCTTATTTATTTACCTCTAATAATGCAGCAGCACTGTTGCCTCTGGGTGCATGTACAAATTTAGACAATACAAAAATTGATATTAAATGTTAACTAAAAAAATATATTCACTCACATATTAAAATAGAATATATAAATATATACCCCGCAGGGAAAAGCACAAATAAATTGATATACTTTGCACCATGCCCTGCAGGATAACATACACACTTTATTAATAGTTATTTTATGAGAGAAAGAGAGAGAAACAAATCAAACTGCGTTAAAGTTGGATTTGTATAGGAAGTGCAGAAATAGAAGAACATGGAAACACTTAAAACATATTACATAAACGTACTGTACATGATAGCCACATACAAAATACAAAATTCAGTCTTTTCTGCATTTGTATTTAGCACATTTGAAAGGGAAGGAATTTAGACTGTAAACTTATGGGGCCAGGGACCATCTTTTTGCACAGCATGGAGCACACCACTACCATGGTCCATAACCAGGTCTCCTAAGAACTATGTAGATAAAAAATAATATAAATTAACTACATCACAGAATTCATAGACTCATAGAATTTAAGGTCAAAAGGAGCCATTGTGATCATCTCCAGGGGCAGGCAAAATACAGCCCAGGGGTCAGCTCCGGCCCACCAAAGCTTCGTAGTTGTTCAAAGTAGCCAGCTGCTGGGGCGATGTGTGTCTATGCGGAAGGCATGCTCCTTGGGGTGGGAAAGCTCTGTGCACTGCCCCCACTCCCCGTACTATCTCACAGATCCCATTGGCCAGGAACTGGCTGATGGGTACTGCCTAGACTATGCTTGAAGTGCAGGGAGTGTGTAGAGCACCCCCCTCCAAGGGACATGTGCCATGCAGAGATGCATATGGCCCCAGCAGCCAGCCACTTTTAAGCAGTGTGTGGGGGCAGCTGCTAGGAAGTCTGCCTGAGGGCCCCACTGGGCTGCTTACCCTAAGGTAAGCACTTCCCGAACAGAGACTGCATCTGGTACCTTGCCCCCTCCATTTCCCCAACTCCCTGTCCCAGATCACAACCCTCTCCAAGACTCAGCACCTACACCTCTCCTCCAGGTCAGAGTCCTGCACCCATACCCCCTCCCTGACATTGCACCTCCTCCCTTGCCCAGGTCACAACCGCCTCCTGCCTTAGGTCATAACCCAAACCCTCTGCACTGCCTCATGCACACCTAACCCTGGTAACAACTTCCTCCCAGACCCTGCACTTCCCTCCTTCACCCAAACTCCCTCTCAGACTCCACATCCCCTCCTGCACCCATATCCCCTACCATGAGCTCCCTCCTGCACTCAGCCTCCATCCCAGACCCCACACCCTCTCCACTAATATCATAGAAGAGTGCAGCCCCTGACCACTTCCCAAATCCTGCTATGGTCCCCCATGAAAAATGATTGCCCACCCTGATCTACTCTGACATCCTGTGCATTGCAAGCCAGGTAACCTTGTCCACACAGTCCTGAAATAAACCTCTAAATCTCTGGCTGAGTTACGAAAGTCTTCAAATTGTGGTTTAAAGTCTTCAAGTTCCAGAGAATTCACCATTTATATTAGTTTAAATCTGCAAGTAACCCTCACCCCACGTTGAAGAGGAAACCAAAAATCCCACAGGGCCTTTGCTAATCTGGCCCAGGGGAAAATTTCTTCCTGACTCCAAATATTGCAGTTGTTAGACCCTGCATACGTGGCTGAGATCCACTGGGAAAGAATTCTTTGTATTAACTCAGAGCCCTCTCCTTTAAGGGTATGTCTACACTACATGGCTCCGTCGACGGAACCATGTAGATGAGCTTTGTAGACATAGCAAAATGAAGCGGCGATTTAAATAATCGCCGCTTCATTTACATCAAAATGGCTGCCGTGCTGTGCCGATCAGCTGTTTGTTGGCTCAGCGCGGTAGTCTGGACGCTCGGCGGTCGACATCAAAAGCCTTGTCGACCACCCCGTTATGCCTCATGGGATAAGGTTTACCAGGGCGGTCGACAAAGGCTTTTGATGTCAACCGCCGAGCGTCCAGACTACCGCGCTGAGCCGACAAACAGCTGATTGGCACAGTGCGACAGCCATTTTGATGTAAATGAAGCAGCGATTATTTAAATCGCTGCTTCATTTTGCTATGTCGACAAAGCTCATCTACATGACTCCGTCGACGGAGCCATGTAGTGTTGACATACCCTGTGTGTCCCATCTCCAACCACTGGATTTTTTGCTATCAGCAGTTGCTGCACATGCCATCATAGGCAGTCCCATCACACCACCCCTCCACATAATTATAAAACTCTGTCTTGAAGCCATTTAGGTTTTATTGCCCCACAGCCTCCCCTCAGAAGGCTGTTCCAGAATGTCACTGGAACCTTCACCTAACTTTGGGCCTAAACTATTGTTGGCCAGCTGATATTGTTCTTGTGTCTGCATTGGTACTTACCTTAAATAATGCCTTTCCCTCCCTGATATTTATCCATCTGATGTATTTATAGAGAACAATCATATTTCTCCTCAGTCCTTATTTTCTTAGTCTAGACACTCCAAGCTCTTTGAGTCTCCCCAATGAAGAAATTATAAGTTAAATTGGAGAAGATGGGGATTAATATGAGAATTGAAAGGTGCATAAGGGGCAACTACAATGGGTCATGCTGAAAGGTAAACTGTCCCACAGGAGTTCCTCAGGAATTGGTCTTGGAACCAATCGTATTTCACATTTTTATTATTGATTTTGGCACAAAAAATGAGCGTGTGCTAATAACAGTTGCAGATGACATGAAGTTGGGAAGTACAGCCAAGATGGTAGAGGACCGGAATATCATACGGGAGCATCTGGATGACCTTGTAAATTGGAGCAATAGAGATGGGATGAAATTTAATAGTGAAAAGTGCAAGGTGCTAGCAATAGAGGTGTAGCTAATAACATTTAGGGGCTAACAATAAGAATTTTTTGCTAGACACTAGAGACTTACCAGTCGGAAGTGACAGAGGAAGGGAAAGACCTAGGTGTATTGGTTGATCACAGGATTATTATTTTACTAGGAAGGTGGTGAAGCACTGGAATGGGTTACCGAGGGAGGTGATGGAATCTTCATCCCTAGAGGTTTTTAAGTCCCGGCTTGACAAAACCCTGCCTGGAATGATTTGGTTGGGGTTGGTCCTCCTTTGGACAGAGTCCTGGACTCGATGACATCCTGAGGTCTCTTCCAATTCTAAGTGTTGGTCTCTTCCAATTCTAAGTGTTGGTGTCGTTATATAAGGCACTGGTGAGACCCTCTGGAATATTGGCTAACTCCATGGGCATCTTTTTCTTGTAATCATTTGGTTTATATAAGACTGATAGAGTAGAGAAACTGCAAGTTTTCAGCAGACACATTTCTGTTAAAAGTGTGATCCTATGCTTCCAGACAAACATGTCACACGAGCAGAGAAAAAGTAGAAGAGTTTCAACCAATTTTGGCATTCTTACTTCCTGTCCTAAACAGTTGTAAAAGTACCGATGTGCACTGTGAAAGGGGTGCCATATTTGTAGCACATTCATACCTGTAGTAGATGTCATGATACTGGATCAATCCAGTCTCTCTGTAGTTGGGGGTACTATAAATATATGAATATTAGTGGCATAATAATTGGGGGGAGCAGTCAAAATAGGATTAAAATAGGGCATACTTTTTAGAAGAAAATCTGTAAGTCATCATATGTTTTGTGTTGTCTAAAAGATGCTGTTCCTTTGATCTTCCAAATATTCCAAGTAAGCCGTCAGTAAACTTAACCATGGGACTATATTTATGGTAATGAAATGTTTCCTGGGTAAATATAGGTGCAATTGATTATTTATTCCAAAGGATAACTGTGCTGGAAGAGATCAACAGCGCCCCCTCTCCCGCTCTCTCTCATGATTGCATGCTCCCTTATATATCTTTTTAACTTTCTCTTCCCCAAAAACACTGAGGCTATGTGTACGCTACAGAGTTTTTCCGGGATACCAGAGGTATCCTGGAAAAACTCTGCCACATCCAGGGAATGTGTCTGCTCTTCCGAAAAGTGCGAAGAGCAGACACACTTTTTCAGCATCCCTGTAAACCTCGTTTTATGAGGAAGAAGGGATGTGAAGAACAGTGTAGTGTAGACATAGCCTCTGTGACGCAATTTAATGTGAACTCAGATAATGACCTGGTATACTGCTGCATGTAAAAAGTAATGTGTGTCCCATTTTTAACCATGGGAGCATGAAAAGAGGAAGTCAGAGGATTCCAACTTCTTCACCCTCTACCTCTCTTGTCTATGTGTCTAAGCACTACACACGTGCTTTTTCAGTGGATGTTCTGTGAGTGTGTGTGTGTCCCTCTTCTTTGGCTTATCTGGGGCTATGTCTAGACTATGGAGTTTTTCTGGGATGGAAAAACTCTGCCACGTCCAGGGAACACGTCTGCTCTTCTGACATTTTTTGCGGAAGAGTAGACACGCTCTTTTGGAAGCCCTGTCCTCCTCATGCCACGAGGAAGACGGGTTCTTCCAAAAGAGGGTTTTTTTCCAAAATTTGGCCCAGTAGACAGGCCAAATTTTGGAAAAGCCTCTTCTGATAAAACTATCGGAAAAAGATACGCAAATTGCGGAGCACAATTTGCGTACCTTTTTCCGAAAAAAAGCGGCAGTCTAGAAATAGCCAGAGAGAGCTGAGGAGTTTGGGAGAGGCAGAGGATTGATTGCTATGAGGGGTAGTTGGAGGAGAAAGAAAATTGTTTTGTAATAGGATTGGTAGTCAGAGGAGGGCATGAGTCGTGGGTGTCACAGTATAAAATAACAGAAGAAACCAGGTGCCAAGGAAGCTGAGAGGACAGCCTGGAGAACAGAATGTAAATGTTGGAGAGGCAGAGAATTTATTGCTGAGCTTGATAGTTCATTGGATAGGTTTGAGTGAATAGAATAGTGTTCAAAGAATATTGATGGAGGGGAACTGTGAGCCTCAGCCTCAGTTGAGGATTTAGTGTGACTTTCTTCTGTTTTTCTAGAGTTGATTAAAAATTGAAAGCTTTTTTATTCAAATTTTAGATTATTTTTTAATGGAAGGTAGAAGAACATTAATGAAAGAAGTCGTCCTTTGGTAGGTCATAATGGCATCAATGACTGATGTTCATGCAGCACGGAGTCTCTTGCACTTTTACATGGCTGCAGAAAACATAACCAGTGGTCATTATTGGAATGGTTACTGCAGAATCAATGATTTGAACAACCTACCTTCACGAGTGCATGCACTGAATCAGTGTAACTGGGCAGTGCCAGGATAATGCCACAACTGGAGATTATATTTCTACCACAATCCTGAAAAATTGCATTATTGCTTATTCCAAAATGTATACTGTGACTGATATTTAAGTTAGTTAGGACCTAAACTCCATTGTATTAAGGTCTGTAGAAATGTACAGAAAAAAATTCTGCTTTCTGCAAAGAACTTACAGTTTAAACTAATTTAAGTCACTTTCTGGGTCTATGATGTGGACAACAAAAAGCATGTGGAAGTATCTGCTAAATAAACCAGACATATTTGAAGTAAATCCTCACTGTATTCTGGGAAATTTTTCTCTAGTCACACAAAATCAATTTATGATTTAGAAAAACAATTATCAAGAGCCGAATGAATGTGTGTGAAAAAATACACGAGTTATGCAACTATGTCCTATGTGTTGGAGTGTATGTAACAAAACAGGGGGCACTCTAAAATTTCCAAATAGGTAATGAATTAAAAAACTATGTATAATTCCTAACAGATATTATCATGGGTGTGCAATATCATCAAAACAACAACAATTGCAACAAAAATCCAAACAATGAAATGTGCAGGGACATTGATGGAAGAATGTGTATATTTAAAGTGGCCCACATGACACAGAATGATAGAACCACAATGATGAGAAAGGACCTCCAAGGTCATCTTGTTTAACTCCTGCCAAGATACAGGATTTGTTGTGTCTAAACCATGCAAGACAGATGGCTATCTAGCCTTCCTTTGAAAGCCTCTAGTGAAGGAGCTTTCATGACCTCCCTTTTTTATGTCCTACTATTTTTACAGTTAGGAAGATTTTCCTGAGATTTAATCTAGATCCTCTGTGCCATAGTTTGAACCCATTGCCTTTTGTACTACCTTGTTTGGCAACTTTTCTTCATCTTTTTTATAACAGCTTTTCAAGTATTTGAAGACTGCTATCATTTCCCCCCTTCTTGCCCCCCAATCTGCTCTTTTCCAAACTAAACACACCTGGCTCCATCAGCCTTTTCTCATGCAGCTTGGGCTCCATTCCTGTCACTCATCTCTGGAGCATTTCCAGTTTCTCTACATTTTTTTATATATTGGTAACTAAAATTGAACACAGTATTCTATTTACTCTATCTGAGGCCTAAACATCACTGAACAGAATGGTGCTATCATCTTCCGTGACTTGCATGCTATGCCTCTATTAATGCAACCTAAAATTGCATTTGCTTTTTTGGCAACTGTGTCACATGTCCTTGTATTCAACCTTTTAACAAAACACCCAGAAACTGTTTTGCAGGATTGAGCATGACACCAGAAGTCAAGAATTTTGAGTTTTACTTCTGACTCTCAGTGAATCACTGTCTTACTTAGGGCACATTATTTAGGCCCTGTGACGGGGCACGGCTGCCCTGCACTGAACCGCCGCCCGCCAAGGTCCTGTATGGGGTGCGGGGTGGTTGGGCGAGAGCCAGCGCCGCGCGGTCCCAGGCGGCTGGGAACAGAGCGTGGCGTCTGAGCTCCCTCCGTGGCCTGGCGCTGGCCCGAGAGGGAGGCCCGAGCGGCCGCTGGACGCTTTGCCCGGCGTACTCTGCGGCTGTAGGGAGGGGAGGGGGAAGGTAGCCAGAGGAGAGCGCCGGGGTGTGACGTGACACCCCAGTGTCGCGCGTCAGGGAGGGTTCCCGGCGTCTCCAGGAGGAGGGCGGGGGGGGGGGAAGTGACGTCACCCCGGTGCCCAAGGTTAAAAGTGGCGTCCGGCCTCTCCGGAGGGCGGGGGTGCGGCGAGGGGAAGAGAGGGAGCGAGTAAGGGGCTGGGAGGCAACTGCCTG
Organism: Pelochelys cantorii; assembly: GCA_032595735.1. NCBI lineage: Eukaryota > Metazoa > Chordata > Testudines > Trionychidae > Pelochelys > Pelochelys cantorii. Next base: position 40,170,299 of record CM064337.1, read on the forward strand.
GCGGTAGGGTTAGAGGAAAGAGCTCACGGCGCCTCACGAGCCAGGGGACGCCGCGAGGAACGGTAGGGCCATCAAGCCCATGTGGGGACGTGGTAAATGGCCGGGACGCCGGGGAAAGACCGGTTTAGGTAAGGGGAGAGGAAGCAGCCCAGGGCAGGGCTCCCTAATTGCCCGCGGGCTGGCGTGTTACGGCGGGAAGCCCCGCCAGCCGGACCGGACCGCTGTGGGTCCGCGTCCTTAGGGCCCTGGGCTGGGGTCCATGAGAGAGGGTGGGCCCGGACCCCTCTCTCCCCTACACCGGGGACCAGCTCGGAACAACCCGCGGAACGACCGCAGCACCAAACCGAGACTTTTTCGCGGATCGGACACTGGGGTCCGCTGGGGGGTAGGTGGGGGTGGGATAAGAATAAAAGGCACAAATTGACTATCCCAGTGTGCACAGCATTACAGGCCCAGTATTGAAATGTGCCCTCTAATTTTGAATCCCTCCATTTTGGTTTTGGACCTGATTTTCCTGAATGCTGAGCACTCACAACTTCGTGTATATTCAGTATGAAAACTGAGAAAATTATGTTCATGCAGCACGGACCCATTTGGAGATGTTGATCCAGAAGAACCACCGTGAAGCATCTACTCATACAAAGATGAAATGAATTAAAGTCTCCACAAATCATCAATTATGAATTGAATAGGTTCTCCTGCAAGATTTCTGGTCTTCCATAGTTCAGACATACTGCAAAAATAATCCATCCGTTAGTGGTCTCTACATTTCTTGCTTGAACAAGGAAGTGCACAGTGGAGATTAAAAATATACATAGTTGGGTGCATAAAAATATCAAGAGTCATGCTTCTTGGAAACTCCATTCTGCTCAGTTTCAATGAGAGAGAGGGGGTGTTTTCAGAACCCTAACTGAAATAAAGAAAAGTTTAAGAGAAAGGGAGGGGAACTACTTATTACTCTCTTTAAAATGCTACTTATGTCACCTGCTGCAAACAATCAGTGGAATATCTATCCATCCAATGGAATCCAATTTAATCTTCCAGAAACTAAAGAGTACTTTCAGAAACCCGATTTTAATATTTACCTAGGTCTTTTATCAGTAAACCTAGCAACTACTGTACCAATCTTTTCTCCCTACTCAATTATATACCAGTTCTTTAGCTAGAATGTAATGATGCATAATTTGAGTAGTTAAAATTCCAAAAGCCACTGAAAAGGATATGAATTATGAGCAAGTCCATGTGCTTTCCTCTATATATGTGTGCAAACTACGTTTGGGTTTATGGGAGCTGTAGCTGTGGATCAACTGGAGACCATCCCTCCTTATGAGTACAGCATTATGTTCTTACTCTTACAGCTGTGCTGCTCCTGTCACTACCTAAATTTACATTATATATCACTATTTTACAAGGTTAATGTTCTGTTGTCATGCAACTTGTACAGTCATTTACACATATGTGCAAAGTTGATGTGAATGACTCCCATTACAGAGTGGAGTGAAGAATTAGGCCACTGGTCTGTTTAAAAAAAAATCATATTTTCCCCATGTTTAAATGGAACAGAAGATTTTACATTCTCTGATGTCATCTGTAACATTCTCAAATTCCTCTCCCACCCTTGTATATAAATATTCTTGTCTAAGATCAGTCCTGTGACACACACTTATTTTGCCCAACTTTACTGTTTGAGAGAACTCTTTCATGTCTTTTTCTGTGCATGTCACTTAGTGGCTTTATTTAGCTGTGATTTTTATATTTGCAGTGCTTAAATTCTCTTAGTATAATCAGCGTACTCAACAACAACAAAAAAACAAATGTGTTTACATCCTCAGTTTCAAAAGGTTTATCTTTCACTTTGGGCTTTCAGTTCTTCATCTCCTGTATCACCTAACATCCAGAGGAAGAGCCCTGGAGTGCAGGGGGCAATGGGAAAATGGAACATTTTCTAGCTCTCGTCCCTTTTCACCATTACTCTTTCCAGTTGTTCATCACTGAAATATAAACTTGTGCGGTGGCATCAAAACTTTGACAGGCAAAACACATACCTTCAATTGAGACGAAGGCCCCTGTAAACCTGGTCTAGTTTAAAAGCACTACGTGTTATACCAGGTGCATTATTGTATTAGTATTGGACAGAGGAATTCTGAAATAAAGTAGAATGCTTACTAGAATGCACTTCCAGTTCACTGGTGTTGTATAGCAATGTAGGTGTCCTACCTCTTAGAAAAGGAAAGAAAATAAGTGTTTGGGTAGATTTGTGCATTCTCAAAACACTTTTCTGTTCCATACTATATGCCAGTAATCAATTTTTCATTTAGAAAACTGCTTTTTGTTGCAGTGAGCAAACCTCATGAGATTTTTTTTTTCCTTTATTCAGGCTGCTCTTTTTCTCAAGATGTTCTGATCTGTTAAGAATGAACTGAGAAAACCTTTGTTTTAATTCAAAACACTGAAAAGTCATAAAGTTTAATATTTGATTTGTGCTTCTATGGGAATGTCAGGCTGGCATCCTCCTTGGTATGATATAGCTAAGTTAATGGTGATTACATGCAATATCCATTCTCTTACTTCAAAAACATCTGAATTTTAAATGATTACCTGATACATTATATCTCCCTTTGACCAGGTTTTAATTTATGGGTAATATTATTTTTTGAAACTCATATCTACTGAAAAATATAAAGACCCTTGAGCCAGATTTCTTTCTTGTCTACATGCCATTGCAGTAAATGGCAATAAGATCAGACATTATATCCCAATATTATCAAAATATTTCCCCACTCCTTGATCTCACGGTACTGTATGCTACTTCCAAGGGAAAGGCACTCAGCACTCCTCATGATTTGGGCTCTCTAGAACAGTCCTGTAATACATAAGAATGGACATACTGGGTCACACCAAAGATCCATCTAGCTTGGTGGCCATTGCCAGATGCCCCAGAAGACATGAACAGAACAGGTAACCATCAAGTGAGCCATTCTGTGTTGCTCATTCCCAGCTTCTGACAAACTTGGGATGCCATCCTTGCCTATTCTGGCTAACAGCCATTGATGGACAAAGCCTACATGAATTTATCTAGTTCTTTTTTTAAAATCTGTTATATTCTTGGCCTTCACAACATCCTCTGACAAAGAGTTCTATAGATTGACTGTGCGTTCTGTAAAGAAATACTTCCTTTTGTTTGTTTTCAACCTTCTGCCTATTAATTTCATTTGGTGACCCCCTAGTTCTTGTGTTATGAGAAGAACTGTAAATAGAACTTCCTTATCTACTTTGTCTACATCAGTCATGATTTTATAGATCTGTATCATATCCTCCCCCCATTATGTTTCTCTTTTCCAAGTTGAAAAGTCTTGGTCTTATTTATCTCTTCTCATACAGAAGTCATTCCATACCCCTTGTCATTTTTGTTATCCTTTTCTGAACCTCTTCCAATTCCAACACATCTTTTTTTGAGAGGGAGTGGTATTCAAGATGTGGATTTATATAGAGGCAATATGATATTTTCTGTTTTATTATCTGTCCCTTTCTTAATTATTCCAGAAGGTTCAGGGGGTAGCCGAATTAGTTTGTACAGGATAAATTTAAAAAAACAACAAATAGTCTTGTAGCACTTTAAAAACTAACAAAAAATGTAGATGGTATCATGACCATTCTTCAGCTGGTTATCTGAAAAAGGGACTGTGCCCACCAAAGCTCATGATACCATCTACATGTTTTGTTAGTCTTTAAAGTGCTACTTGACTATTTGTTGTTTTTTTAAGTTTAATTATTCCAAGCATTCTGTTTGTTTTTTGTTGGTTTTTTTTACTACCTCTGCACAGTGAGTGGATGTTTTCCACAATGACTCCAAGATCTCTTTCTTGAGTGGTAACAGCTAATTTAAATCCCATAATTTTATATATATATAATTGAGGTTGTGCTTTCCAGTGTGCATTACATTGCATTTATCAGTGTGGATGCTCTCTTGAACAAAAGCACGTTGCTTTTGTGATGCGCTTTTGAGGTGTGGACGTGCTTTTGTGGAAGATCTCTTCCACAAAAAGCTTCTTGAGCAAAAACTCTGCAGTGTAGACAAAGACATAGAATGTCTGTTGTCAGTGCTAGCAAAGAGTGAGTTCAATATTCACTTTCCACCAACATTCCCCTCTATTTACTTACATTGTGCTGTTTCCACAAACCTCATGCTCTTAAAAAACAGTATTTCTCCAGCCATTGTCCATTGATCAGACTCTTATTCTCTGTTGCTCATGACCTATCCACATTAAATTTTTGCCTTCAAAAATATAATAGAAACTAGTCCCCACTCCACTCTTATTTATAATCAAATCCTTCACCAATGTGATATGCAATAATTTAAAAATAATAGACACAGTAGGTGAGATTAGATTCACGTTAATTTTTTTTAAACTTGACATAATTTTGGCTGTCTTAATTTTGGAAAGACTTCTTGCAAATCAGATCCCTTCAGGGAGTCTCACATTGGGTTCTCAAAAAAAAAAAACTTCTTTTGACAATGTAAAAAGAACTCTAAGTAATATTAAAACCAAATATAACATGTTTAAATTTTCTAATATCTGCAGTCTTAAGGCCATTGCTCTCTGAACTTACGGTAACAAAAGGGACATCATAGCTGCTTCAGGGTTTTATAAAATTATTTGTAAAGCTGGTCACAAATGTTTCAAAAAAGCATTTTTGTTAGAATTTCCCAGTTGAAATAAAAACTTTTTGTGCAGACTATTCAATTTTACTGAAATTCTGATAGATCTGTGTCTGGTTTCCTGCCAGCTTGCCCATGTTGCTCCTTGGCTGCTGCTTATGTGACCCAACCGGGATCTAAAGTTTGGGAGTCCTGACTTCCTGTTCTTTGGGAACCTAAGCTCACAAGTTTCCCAGCTCCTCAACTGTAGGGTAGCCAGGCAGCGAGGCAGGACTTGACTTCACTGATACAGGTCAGCCCACCACACAGACAGCCCCCTACTTGGGGATCTTAGGGCTTAAAAAGTTGCTAGCTTCCAGTAGAGCTGAATAGAGAATGCTAATTCTGCTTTGTAAATAATTGTGATTTTTTTGTTTTCATTATGAATTTGCAAAATGAAATGACCATCGTCACCCAGCTCTACTTATTAACATGTTTGGGTGGTTACTATCAAACTGGAGCTTCTGTTAAAACTTCAGAAATGAAGTTTGACCTGGCATGGCAAAGAGTATTGAATTTCTGCAACTAATAGACTTAACGGGGTGTGAATGTATGGACCAGATGAGGGTTTTTTTTCCCAATGGAAAGACCAGAAGAATGGTTGCAAACAATGTTTATATTCATCTTAAATAAGTGCTGGGTGACTTGCAATCTTCGAGGAGATGGAAAACTGGTAATTAGAGAGAGAGAGACAAATGAAGTGTCTGCTCTTTGCCTTGCTGCTGTCAGTCTCTTGGTAACATAACCATAGCCATCCTTACAGGGATTCTAGTGTGGTCATTCAGATTTCAGATGGTATTTTGGCCAAATAATGTTTCTGTTAAGTCTGACACTTGACTGGAGAATGATGTGAGTGTATCTGAAATAAGGTTAATCTCTCTAATTTATTATAAAAATGCGTCAGTTATGTGTTCACAAGCTCTGTTGACAAGAGCCCACAGGACCCTTTTGAGCCAACAGTATCAATAAAGCTATTCCTTTATGAGCAGCGGGGACTCAGCCTTGTCAACTCTGGAGTGCTTTACCCTATTTGCCTTTTGTTTACGATACACTGAGTCATCTGTTCGCTCTCTGTGTAAATGTGGCACAACAGGTTCTGATACACGTTTGTTACATTGTCTAAATTAGGCCTTCGATAAGACAAAATTAAACTTCCAAACACACTTCTGTATACCTTGTGGGATTTTTCATTTGGTGGGGGGCCTACCTACCGTAATTCACTGTAGCTTGCTGATACCACCTGAGGAGCAGCTGACTTGTTTATTTCACTCCTTGAACTAATGAATACTGCAGGCATTCACGAATCAGCAAGCTGGTTCTCGTTAATAAGACAAATAGTTTTACTACCAACACACATTATTTGGGGCTGTTTTATGGTGCCAGCTACAGATATGCTAATTTCCAAACACTGTGCTAGATAATGTGATTTGTCCCAGCCCTAAATACGGGATAGTATATATGCACACCTGGCAAGAAAGGATGAGGAGGCACTGTAAGACTTTTTTGCTTTTGAGATACCCATCTGAAGCACAATTCTCCTTCTGTAGCAGTGGCCGAGTACTTTTACACCCAGTTATAGGGCATGTCACAACATGTCTTGCTCTCTGACTGGATACTCGTCTTATGATAGGACGTAACCGCTGAGTTTCACCTGCTGCTAAGCTCTCTGGGTAGCGAGCAATAATTGTCCTTTGCTTTGGGTCTTACCCTCACACTCCTCAGATGCAGGCCCTATGTTTGATGTTGCTATTGGCAGTAGAATTGCACAGTTCTGCTGCCGAGACCTTGGAGCAAATGCCTTAGCCCTTCCAAGCACTCTGACTCTTAGATGTTTGCCCCAGAGTCCACTTGGCTTTGTGAGCTCTAGTGTTCCTATTATACCCTTTAGGGACTATGTGGCAGTAAAGCAATGAGATATAGGCTTGAACACCACTTCAATCTTTTATATCACATGAGCTAGGGAATCAATGCAATGAAAAAACACCCAATTCCAAAAAACTCCTTCCTACTCAGTTTGAGCATACCGCTTTGAATCCCTGGGTCTGGTCCAAGTCCTCTAAGGCAGAAATTCTCATACTGGGAGAGAGTGCGAAGCATCAGGAAAAAAAAAGTGCACTGTGTACAATTTACCTAGCAGCACTGATTCCTCGAGATATATCAGTAGACACCAGCTTCAGTAGAGAAACCACACACTTTCTGTAGATTGGTCAAGGCATAATAAGTAAATTTCTTACATATGTTCCTACAGTTTTGTATTCCATGCCCCCTTACTTCTGCATTGCTTTTGGAGGTGCACTGCCTTCATAGCTGGGCATCCAGCCAGAAGTCTCCATTCTCCAGCCACCAAGCTCTGAAAGACAGCAACACCCACCACCACTTCCAGAGAAATAAGGATAGTGGTGATGGGTGGTGCTGGCTGGATGCCCAGCTGTGAAGGCAGTGCCACCTCCAGTAGCAGTGTAGGAGTGACAATAGAGCACAAGAAGATCTCCAGATCTCCAGGTCTCAGGCATCCAGCCCAGGAAGGAATTGCTCTGGTCCAAAACACAGGCAACCCCAATTACCCTGGGTGGAATGACAGAGACTTGGTGGAATGACTCACATGATTGGAGCACTGTCCTGGAAGGGTATAAGCTGTTCATGAAGGACAGGTGGGGGAGAAAAGGTGGAGGAGTTGCACTATATATAAGAGAGAAGTATGATTGCCCAGAGCTCCAGTATAAACTGGGAGAAAAGCCTGTTGAGAGTATATGGATTAAGTTTAGAGGTGGGAGCAACAAGTGTGGTGTCGTGGTGGGTGTCAGCTATAGACCACCAGATCAGATGGATGAGGTAGATGAGACTTTCTTCAAACAAGTAATAGAAGCATCCAGATCACAGGGCCTGGTTGTCATAGGGGACTTCAATCACGTGACATCTGTTGGAAGACCAATACAGCAGTACAGACAATCCAGGAAGTTTTTGGAGAATATTGGGGACAATTTCCTGGTAAAAGTGCTAAAGGAACCAACCAGGGGCCATACAAAGCTTGACCTGCTGCTCACAAACCAGGAAGAATTAGTAGGGGAAGTAGATGTGGGTGGCAACCTGGCAAGCAGTGATCATAAGATGGTCGATTTCAGGATCCTGAACAAAGGAAGAAAGGAGAGCAGCAAAATACAGACCCTGGATTTCAGAAAAGCAGACTTTGACTCCCCCAGAGAACAGATGGGTAGGATCCCCTGGTATGCTAACATGAAGGGGAAAGGAATTGAGGAGAACTGGCAATATTTTAAAGAAGCCTTATTGAAGGCACAGGAACAAACCATCCCGATGTGCAGTAAGAAAGGCAAACATGGAAGGCGACCAGCTTGGCTTAACAGTGAAATCCTTCGTGAACTTAAACACAAAAAGGAAGTTTACAAGAAGTGGAAATTTGGACAGATAACTAGGGAGGAGTATAAATATATTGCTTGAGCATGCAGAGGTGTAATCAGGAAGGCTAAAGTGCAATTGGAATTGCAGCTAGCAAAGGATGTGAAGGATAACAAGAAAGGTTCTACAGGCATGTTAGCAATAAAAGGGTGGTTAGGGAAGGTGTGGGACACTTACCGGATGAGGGAGATACACTACTGACAGATGATGTGGGAAAAGCTGAAGTACTTAATGCTTTTTTTGTCTCTCTCTTCATGGACAAGGTCAGCTCCCAGACTACTGCACTAGGCAACATAGTATGGGAATTGGTGGGCAGCCCTTGGTGGAGAAAGAACAGGTTAAGAACTGCTTAGAAAAAGTTGGACATACACAAATCCATGGACCAGATCTACTACATCCGTGGGTACTGAGGGAGTTGGCTGCTGTGATTGCAGAGCCATTGGCCATTATCTTTGGAAACTTGTTGTGATCAGGGGGAGGACCCAGATGATTGGAAAAAGGCAAATGTAGTGCCCATCTTTAACAAAGGGAAGAAGGACAATCCAGGGAACTACAGACTGGTCAGCCTTACCTCAGTCCCTGGAAATATCATGGAATCAACTTAAGGAATCAATTTTGAAGTACTTTGAAGAGAGGAAAGTGATGAGAAATAGTCAACATGGATTCACCAAGGGCAAGTCATGCCTGAGCAAGCTGATTGCCTTCTGTGACAAGGTAGCTTGCTCTGTGAACATGGGGAAGTCCGTGGATGTGACATGCCTTGACTTTAGCAAAGCTTTTGATATGGTCTCCCACAGTATACTTACCAGCATGGATAAGTGGACTGTAAGATGGATAGAAAGCTAGCTAGATTGTTGGGCTCAACTGGTAGTAATCAATGGCTCGATGTCTGGCTGGCAGTCAGTATCAAGTGGAGTGCCCCAGGGGTCAGATCTAGGGCTGGTTTTGTTCCACATCTTTATTAATGACCTGGATTAGGAGATGTACCTTCAGCATGTTCACAGATGACACTAAGGTAGGGGGAGAGGTAGAAACATTGGAAAGTAGGGATAGGGTCCACAATGACCGAGACAAATTGGAGGATTTAGCCAAAAGAAATCTCATGAGGTTCAACACGGACAAGTACAGAGTCCTGTACTTGGGACGGAAGAATCCCAAGCATCCCTGTTACAGGCTGGGTATCGACTGGCTAAGCAGCAGTTCGGCAGAAAAAAGACCTGGGGATTACAGTGGATGAGAAGCTGGATATGAGTCAACAGTGTGCCCTTGTAGCCAAGAAGGATGATGGTATATTAGGATGCATTAGAAGAATCATTGCCAGCAGATCTAGGAAAGTGATTAATTCCCCTTTATTTAGCACTGGTGAGGCCACCTCTGGAGTATTGTGTCCAATTCTAGGACCCCCATTACAGAAAGGATGTGGACACATTACAGAGGGTCAGTGGAGGGCAACAAAAATGATTTGGGGGCTGGAGCACATGACTTACAAGGAGAGGCTGAGGGATTTGGGCTTGTTTAGTGTACAGAAGAGAAGAGTGAGGGGGGATTTGACAGCAACCTTCAACTTCCTGAAGGGAGGTTCCAAAGAGGATGGAGAGAGGCTGTTCTCAGTAGTGACAGATGACAGAATGAGGAGCAATGTTCTCAAGTTATAGTGGGGGAGGTCTAGGTTGGATATTAGGACAAAATATTTTACTAGTGTTATGCTTAAAAGAAGCACCTGGGATCTTTTTCAGGGGGATAAGGCAACATGCCACATTTATTGAACATACATAGATCAATCAATATTTTATCATATGCATATGATACATTACACTCATGTACTCTCTCTCACACACACAAGCACATGCCGTCTTATTGTTACCAATAGTTGCTCCCCCTAACTGCACTGGCCAGGTGAGTTAGATGGGGGAGAGGTGGAGCCAGGCTTCTGCCGATTCAGATCGATACTCCCATGTTGACCAGTTGAAAACCCAGGTTCCCTCTGCAAGAAGCCTCATATTTATCCCCCTCATGCAGCCATTTAGTCATCACCTCGCCTTTTTTAATGCTGCTTCAAAGAGAGTCCTTTCAAAGGCAGGCACTTGCTGCTTGACTTCCAAGGCCCTATATGTCCAATCTTTTTTCCAATGAGCTCACTTCACAGGTATTGTCTTGGATCTGGCTCCCAGCCCCTCTCCACGCTTGCAACTGCTGCTGGAGGTGCTCACCTTTCATTCTCCATTCACACTTCATTCATTTCAACAGGGCAATCAATGAAAGGGGAGAGATCTATTCTACTCCTAGCAAAATTTTTCTTTACCTTAATATTCTTAAGACCTATAACATAAAGAGCTTGATACAAAGTTTCTATGGAAAAGACTGGATACAAAGTGTCTCTTAATACAAGGGATTCTATAAGAAGGCTTAACCTAAAGATATCTAAAGGGACAAGATCTGTATATATAAAAGGACTTACAAAGTTTCTCTTAATACAAACTTATATGAGAATGATACATGGTTATATGGAAATGTTACAGAGATTTAGCCACACTAGGGGTGTATCTAGACTACAGGGTTTTGTCGATAAAAGTGGACTTTTGTCGACAAAACTATACCTGCGTCTACACTACCGCCGAGTTCTATTGACAGTAAGTCAACAGAACGCGGCAGTTTTGTCGACAGCGGTAAACCTCATTCTACGAGGAATAACGCCTTTTGTTGACAGTTCTGTCGACAAAAGGCGCTATTGCATCCACACTGTGCTTTTTCAAAAGAGAGCATCTAGACTCTCTGTTGAAAAAGCAGCTTGCTTTGTCGACAGAACTGGCTGTAGTCTAGACGCTCTTTGTTGACAAAGCCTCTGTCGACAAAAGCCTGTAATCTAGACGTACCCTAGGAGGGTGGTGAAGCACTGGAATGGGCTACCTGGGGAGGTGGTAGAATCTCCATCCCTTGAGGTTTTTAAGTCCCAGCTTGACAGAGACCTGGCTGGGATGATTTAGTTGGGGTATGTCCTGCTTTGGGCAGAGGGTTGGGCTCAATGACCTCCTGGGGTCTCTTCCAGCCCTATGATTCTGTGATTCTGTGACTAGTAACAACAGTGTGAAACTAGTAAGCGGTATCTCACTTAACGTTTACATTACTATATACTTAAATGGCTCTGTGTGAATCACTGCCTTACTGTTTTTAATATTTAGTGAGGGTTGCATGCTGCTTTCCCCTTGATATTTTTATACCCACTGCCTCTTCTTGTTTTCCCCTCCCATTCTCCTCCCCCCCTTCTGTTCTCCCCTATTTATTTTAATTCTGGACATCCAACACTCTGGTCATCTGAAAAAGTGGGCTGTGCCCACGAAAGCTCATGATACCATCTACATGTTTTGTTAGTCTTTAAAGTGCTACCAGACTATTTGTTGTTTTTTAAGTTTATGTTGATTTGTGTAATCAGTGTATGTATTGTGTGATGGAAGGGTGGGTGTAATCTCCTACAAACACAAATAAGTTTGAGATGTACTGCTCTAAGAGGGGCTAGATCCCTCCAGCCTTCACTCCTCTTTTGAGTCTTCTGGTGATGGAATTTTCTATTGGTTTACCATGTTCCAAACCTTGAAGAATAAACTCATGACAGTCACAGACAGAATTACTAGAGATCTGGGTGGTGCTGCACTAACTCTAGACTCCCAGCCTAGTGCCTGGGGTCTCTGCCGCTGCACCATGTGCTGGGGTCTCTGTTACTAACCCTGTGTACTGGGGCCCCTGTTAAAGTCCTGCACGCTGAGGGCTCTGGTGCCAGCCCTGTGTGTTGGGGTTCTGGTTAGAGCTCTGCATGCTGGGTGGCTGCAGAGAATCTGGCACATGGGGCAGCAGCTGAGAACCCAGCTCTGAGAGGCCCGGCTGCTGGTCCCATGCTAGTGCTTTGCTCTCAGTCTCAGCTGGAGGTGGTAAGGGAGCGCAGCACTCCCACTTATAAAAATGTTCTCTTCCTGAAATAAGTGGCATGGTGGATTCCTGTTCAGACATATACTGGTATCCTCCTAGCTAGTTGACATGTATTTAAAAAGCAGGCAGTTTTAACACTTATCTCCCTTTCTCTGTCCAGATTTCATGTGTAGGATGGAGACACACAGACACACAACAGCTTGAAATTCCAATTCTTAGGCCACAAGAAACTACGTAACTGTGAATTGTAATTCAGTCATTCGGCAGAGAGGGGAGAAAAGCACTAGTGAAAATATCACTAGGCAGGCATTTGTACATTCTAGAAACTATACTTAGAGGCTGCAGTGCCTGTATCTTGGATGCCCTTGAAATGAAGATGTATGTTTATGAAGAAATCAGCAAGAAATGGCAGATATAAGATGAGTAAAACCCATGCAAATATTCAAGGAATTTAAAAGTGTGTAGTTGTGCTCCCCTATACTCCATTATTTAACGTGACACTTTGTCTGAATTGTGGGGTTGATTTACGTACATTTATTTGCACTCCTTATATTCCTTTCATTCCAGAGTTTATTAGAGCACAGTCTTCAAAACTAGTTGTTTCATCTATTTTTTTTTTCTTATGGTAAAAATACCTTTGCACATATTGTCACATTTTGTTTATATACATAAATACTTTCAAGTCAGAGAATGTGGAGTCGGACTATCAGCTATTATCATTGAGAAATTTACATTCACATATAGAAGAAGTGCTGTGAAGTTTTTTTGTTTCCCTTTGTTCAACCCTAATTAACAAAAAATGTAGGCTTTCTATTATTTATTATAGTTAGAAAGTCTGCCAAAGTTGTGATTAAGAAACCATTGTTACCTCTTAACTTTTGACAGCAGAGCTTAAAGTATATTAGCAACTGTGCTAATAGCATGAAGCAGTGTCTGTTGGCTATTCCAAACAGCACAGTAAAACAGAACAGGAGAAGAAAATGTGGAATACCATTATAGATGAGACTTCTGTTTAGTTATGCCAAAATACTGAGACTCTCCAACTTGCACAAGCTGTGGGACAAATCTAAATAGTTCTTATTCATGACATTTTGCAATGCTCACGGCTGTGAATTATCGTTTAATAGAACACCTGACTTTCTTGAAATCAGAAGCTCAAGACTGCACAGTTAAATACTTTTATCTGCAGTCCACGAGGTTCCTAGTAATTGATTTGATGTTAAAATAAACTTGTAACAAAATATTAGAACTTGCTGCCTTAGGAGTTTACGAAATGGAAGTTATTTTCCATTTTTCCTGTGCAAAGTTGGAAAAGCAGCCTCTTAATGTCTGATATTTATAACCACACCATACTTCAGGCTTTTTAGCTTTGTTTGGTGATTTCAGAGGGGCTTTGCTGCACATATATATATATATCACTTGTAAGATTAGTGAGCATTTTAATTTTAAAGACCACATACAGCATTTGACATTTCACTTGGGATTCAGAGAAAATCCTTTCTTCTGACATAAAAACAGTAGGAAGCAATTAAACTAAAATTACCCATGAAAGAGATACATTTCTCTAGTTATGTTTGGTATCATTTTTCCAAAATGACCTCAGCTCTCCTGATGAGATGTTTGATCATTGGAATCTTGAAATATATATTTTGAAATATAGATTTGGTTTATGTGTATGATCAGGTTTCTTTATGGAGCCATTAAGAAAAAAGAATTTGCTACATGGACATGCACCATAAAGGGATTTACTAAAGCTGTGTAAAAGGCATTGTTCTTCTATGGATGACCTCCTTGCACAGAATGATAGTTTTATCCTTCTCTACATCATTATGTTTGCTGTGGAAAATCCTGCTGTGCTACATCATAATAACATGTAATCTTCTTGCTCAGTTTAGCTGAGATTTAAGAAGCCTCTGTTCATAGAAGCAGTTCTCTAAAGTCTGATCTATAATTTACCAGAATCAACCTAGCAAAAGAGCAAGAGGCTTTATAAGAGGGATACAACCCTTAAAACTCTTAAATGAAGATTAGTTTAAAGTTTTACAATCCGGCACAGAACCATCTGGCAAATCTCATGTCAGGTTTTGTTAAACCTCTGAGCTTTTCCAGAATACGCAAGTTATTCACTCCCCCCTCCATATGCCCCAGCCCAGTCCATCCTCCTCTCCCCACACTCTACAATAGATATCTTTGAACAAATAAAAATAAATTAAAAAATAACTACACTAAAGGCCTAATTTTCAGAAGTACTGGGCACCAGCAGCTCCACTTAAGCATTGTGGCAGCTGTGGGTGCTCTGGAAATCATGATGTAAGCTAGCTAGCTGGCTGTATATCCACCAAGTAATTTTGTACATCTTTTGAAGAGGTAATGGCAAGATAAAAGCTGCCCATTGCCAGAATCATTAGAATCTCACTGGGTTAAGTTGTGTCTTTTGAAGCCTCTGATGCATCGAAGTGCATGGAGTTCTGCACCAGCAGTGTCATGAGGCATTCTGCTGACAGAGAAGACAGGGAAACAGAATGTCTTCCTAGATGGGAGGGAATTAGATCCAGGAGCAGCACCTGGTTCAGCCTGTAACAAGGTGCAGATTGTGCTGCTAATTCCTGACCACCAGCCAGTGAAGGAAATGGATAGGGCCCTCTTCCCTCAGGTATAGGACTCAGGGAGGATAAGGTGTGGGATACTAGCTGTTTTAGATGCATCTTTCTTGTTCTCTTGTAGAAAAGAGACTAAAATGTGATTCTCTGACAGTGTTCATGGAGAGCCGGGGCACCTGCTTCTGGCCACATCTAGGGATTAGCTTTGCACTTGTCTGATGCCTCCTTCCTCACGTGATAGCCCCCCCCCTTCCAGGACTCAAAGGCTATGTCTACACTCGCGGCTTCTTGCATGAGAAATATGCAAATGAGGCTAAGCGTGGAATATCGCCGAGTCTCATTTACATATCTAATGAGCCGCCATTTTTGCAGAAGAGGCTCTTGCGTCAGAAGGAGATGTCTACACTGTCCCTTCTTGCGCAAGAAAAACCCTCTTGCGCAATGCCGTTACGCCGATTATTTTCAGGAATAACTGCATTGAGCAAGAGGGTTTTTCTTGTGCAAGAAGGGGCAGTGTAGACAGCTCCTTCTGGCGCAAGAGCCTCTTCTGCAAAAATGGCGGCTCATTAGATATGCAAATGAGGCTCGGCGATATTCCACACTTAGCCTCGTTTACATATTTCTCACACAAAAAGCCGCGAGTGTAGACATAGCCAAAGTGCTCCTCTCTGCCTCAAGCCTGCTCACTCTAATCATCACTTTCCAGGTAAACAAAGTCTCTCCAGCCAGGTGTCCAGCTGACATCTCCAATATTCCTGTGCTACTTCCCAGGGGCTGACAGGGGAACCCAATCATGCCCTCTGCATAGGGTAATAGCCAGGAACCCTACAGTAAAGTTTGCACACCTGACTACTGGGTCCTGGGGCATCTTTCCACTTCTGAGTTCTCTCCTCTCCCTGCAAGCTATCTCCCTCTTGGGTTTCATCAGCCCAAACTCCCACCACATCCTGAATAACTGCAGACTGCTTAGTGTTACAGCTCTAAACACACTTCCTGTCTCCTTAGAAGGGACCACAAACTATTTTCCCCATAACCCCTTTCTCCTAGCAACTTCCTGGCTTTATTCAACCCATCATGTTCCTCCCTAGCTTGACTCCATCTTCAATCAGTCATGTGAGCTCTGTTTTTTCACCAGGCCTATCATTTTAATTATCTTAATTTACTGGCTCTGCTTTGGGCATGGTGAACTTCCTATGGCAAGGTCTTAATAAATAAGGATCCATGAATCATGGAGGCAGACTATTTCAGCTGTCTTATACATTTTATGCATATTTATTTCTAATCTATGTACTTCTGATGTTGTATTATTTGTACTGTGTCCATCATAAATCTAAAACCAGAAAAATGAAGGTTGAGAAAAGAATTTATTGTGGAAAAAAATGAATCAGATCATGCTTCTTTTGTTTAAAATAACCTAGTGTCTTTTTGTTTGTTGTCCGATGAAGTATCACATTAGAGATCTTGGAATGTTGAGATAGGGCTTGTATGTATCCGGTTAGCTGAAGTCAATTTACAAGTATCACAAGAAATTTCTAATGGAATAAATTGCTCCTCAGAGGCATTCTCACTGTGATGATAACTGAAATTATACAACTGTTCCTTGATTTACTATGGGCTGGAAATATCAGTAAGTAGTATGCAGTTTAAGGCTAAAAATGTATAGATTGGACAGATGGCAAATGCTTACCTATGCATTTTACAATACCTGCAGTTATGTCTAAAGTTATGTAACTAACATGGTGCTTTTGAAAGCTAGCTGTTTGTCCCTTAATATTCTTGTAAAGTAGCACAATATTTAATCTTGAAAAGAAGAATGCAGTTTCGTAAAGCACCTTCTTTATTTCCTTTCCTGTAAAGGGCAGAAGTGGAACAATTTTGAATCAGATGTTCTTAATATTGATGTAGTAATTTTATTTGGCATCCGAGAAAAATGCATCATATTATCTTTTAATTTCAGCTTGGTTTTGCTTCTCTCTGTAATCTGTAACTATTAGTGTTATCGGTAGAAGAACCAGTTGGGATAATTTTAGTACTTTTCCAGAAAATAAAATACATGAAATAGAAACTATCATGCTGTAAGTATTCTCTTCCACTCCTATAAACCCAGAGTAGTAAAGACACACATACTTCTGTATGGAAGCAGGACAGATATGGGATAACTTCTTCCTGGGAATCAACTACAGGTTGTACCTCCCTAAACCAGGACTCTCTGGTCGGGTCAGTGATGTTCCTGGACCAGAGAGCCCAGGGGCAGGTAGGTTAGATAGCATGTCTGGAAACCTGAAAGGGGTGTGTCTGGGATCCTCACGGCATAGCCAGGAACCCCATAGGGCCGGTGGCAATGGGGCTGGTGGTAGATGGGTAGCTCCAGCCCTGGCAGCAATGGGGCTGGCATGGCCAGGGAGCTCTGGCCCTGGGGGCCCCCGGCCAGGCTGGCAGCAGTGGGACTAGTTGGGACTGGGGAGCTCTGGTCCTGAGGAGCCCCAACTAGGCTGGCAGCAGTGGATCCAGCGGCAATGGTCAAGGAGTCCCAACCCCGGAAAGGCCCAGCCAGCAGTTTCAGAGGGACTGGAGCTTAAGCCTGGCAGCAGCAGCTGGAACCCAGCGACAGTAGAGCAGGAGCCCAGTGGCAGTGGGGCTACAGATGGGCCAAAAGAAGGCAGCAGCAGGGAGGGGCAGTGGGCTGGAAGTCCTGTTGCAGGGGACCTCCCCTGGTCCAGCAAATTCCCTTGTCTGGTCCTATCCTGAGGGTGCCTGACTAGTTTAGATAGATTATCTGTCTGTTTATTTGGTAAGAACTAGGTCCACCAAATTCTGTATACAGCTTCCCCTTATCACAACTTACAGCAACATAAGGGTTTGGTTGTGCCAGGAAGACGGGATGTGCCTGGCATGGCATTGCTTCTTATAAAACCACACAGAAAAGAGACAGAATCACCAAAGCAAGCACAGTTCTAAAAATTGACCTAACTGAGCCAACGTTGAAGGAGACTGAACCAAGATGAGCCAGAAAAATAGGATGAAGCTGGAATCGGATTGCTTCTCAATAACCCTTACAGAAAAAAGATTAAAATGGAGAACTGTGGAGTTGTGCACTGTTTTGGCGCAGCTAAATCAATGAGTAAGGTTAGAAAACTAGAAGAAAATGTTATTGGAAACCAAATTGGCTACAGCCCTTTTCTGTTAAAACATAGTGAATGAGAAAGAGTCTATAAGGTATGAATTAAAAAAAAACACTTCATGGAATTCCCATTTCAAAAATTTACTGCAAAAATTAAACAGAAATTTTTTTACAATCCCTTTTTAAAGAAATCCAAAATAAAAATTAATTTCATAAAAATAACACTGCATTTTAAAAAAATACAGTCATTTAAATAATGCATTTTCCTTTTCCTTTTATTTAAAAATACTTAATTGAATTAAGGACCTAAGCAATGCTTGGTAAATCTGTTAGTTAATTATATTAGCATTTGGAACTGCCATTCCTTCTCTGAAAAAGATACAGCCCAGAAAACAGTGACTCTAGAAAAATGTAGTCTCAACCTGCCACAGAAAATAGGTTGTATTAGATGAACCAGCATGATTTTTGTCACCACTGCCTTTTGTGAGTGGAATGAATTAATTTTAAGTTTTTGAAAAAAGAAGTACTAACATGAGCCATAATATAGGTTTGGGAGCCAGCAATTCTTGAAGGCTAATCCAGGTGATAATAGGGACTGTCTGTGGCCACTGAGATACCGATCAGCTCTGTCTTAGTTTCCTCTCTTGCAAAATAGGTATTGTAATATGTTTCCCTCTCCCATTAGCAGGGTTGCAGACAGGTGTGGATTGAGAGAGAGATTAGGGGCACACTGTTGGAACTCTTCTGATGGCTGTCATGCCTTTTCATTAGTTCGGAGTGAGACAGACACTGCTGTGTTAAAGTCTGGATTTTAATGTGGTTTTGCTTTATTCCTTCAGATAACCCTGATGGCACAGTATTTGGCATTAATTGCTTTTATATAGGGCTTTCCATCCTGAAGCATTTCAGTCCTTTTATTTCACCAGTTCTCATGGGCCTGTGGTTTTACACCCTATCCGCTCTTTTTTTTTTTTTAAATGACAGCTGACAGTTTGTGGCTGACCTAAAGCTGATGTCATGCTGGAGTCTGCGGGCAGCCTCCGCCGCTAGCATTGAACTATAGTTCCAGCTGAGCCAACAGAGGCCGGTGCAGGGCTCGCTGGCTCTTGTGGAGAAGGCTGCTTGCTGCCTGTGCCAAGCTGCTGAGCTGTGGTCACTGCAGGCATGTGGAGCTGCTGAGCAGTGGGTTGGTGCTGTACCTGCTACCTGCTCCCTTTTTCTCATGCATGAAGTAAAGGCGCAGGGGGAGCTGGGCAGCAGTCAAGGACAGTGTCCTGGGAGGGAGAGCAGTGCTGGGAACTGAGCTCTTTTCGGGGAACAGGCTGCGCAGTAGCCGGGGAGGGAGCTGGACAAAAAGGCAGCCTCCTGGTGAGGAGGGGCTGGGCAGAAAGCAGCATTTGGGGGATTGAGATGGGCAGGGCAGCAGTGGTCCAATGGAACTGTGGCTGAGTACTATTTGGGGCGTGCCAGAGTGTAAGGGAGGATGGACAAGGAAAGGGTTTGAGAAAAGCTCCCCATGCCTGCAGGTGCATTCCCACTCCATTTCAGCAGCAGTGCTCATGAAAACGCACCGGCAGAGGTCAGAGTTCCCCTGAGAGTTCAGAAAACAGATTCCAGCTACCCAGACGGACATACAAATAAAAGACATTCTCACAAATTTAAGCAAGTCCCATGGTTTCCTGCATTCTTATTTTCCATTCTAGGGTTGGAACCCCTGTTATTTCTTGCCAGACCGTACTATTTCCATGTAGATGTGAGACCACATTCTGTATTTGTCAGTTTATTATTAGTGGTAACAGGACTGTGGCCCCATGGAGCCAGACATAGTGAGATCCCATCTCTGACTCACTTACTTCGCGATACAAAATAGATAACAAAAAACAAAAGCAAAGAGATTCACTGAGGAAAATGGCCATAAAATACATGTGAAGTGCCCAGGGTAAATGCAGAGAAACAGCATGAAAATTCTGTATTTTTTAAATGATTATGTTATTGTTTTAAGCTACAAAGTAATGCATGGAAGAACTGACTGGGGGGGGGGGAGTTAGCGAAATAAAAGCAGGCAGAAAGGGGAAAGAGGAAATTAGAGAGAGGCTGAGAACCACAGTGGATAGGAATGTGTGGACAGGCAGCCGAGGTGTGTTGGAAGTCCCAGAGGAGAAGGCAAAAGAGGGTCCAGAAGCCAGTTTCAGAGTTAGGTGACTGATAATAAGCACTGTGAGGATCCCTCCGGCTTGCTGCTGCTCTCCAGAGGGAGAAGGCAAAAGGAGAGGAGATTGCCAGGCCTCCTCCTGCATAGGAGGGGGAGGGGGATTGAGAGGAGACATGGTCCCTTTGTTGCTGCTGTGGTGAGGATAAGGGGAAGTTGCTCAGTCTTGTGTCTGAAAAAAAATCTAGTGTCCCATGAGGAGCTGTAATATTCTTTTTTACACCCTGTGTGTTCTGCTGTAGCTGGTCGTGACTGCTTTGGGGAGGTGACGTAGGCCTACAAGCTCTTGCTTATCTACCATTGCTGGGAGAGTGGACACTGCTAGGTTTGGTTCCCTTAGGCACTGGGTCCCTTGGCTCTTCAGTTGCAGTGTATGTTAGTTCTAGAGGCCATAGCTGGACAGTTGCTGAAGTTACCTCTCAAGTTACTGGTGTTCTGCTAAATGTGCAGTGAAGGGAACCCAATTGACGTTAAATATCTTGCCAGACTGCCACAGAAATTGTAACTGGTGCATCTACAGGAGCCCAGGGAGTTCTAACTGAACTAACAAAACCATAACACTCAGACTGAAATCAATCAATGCATCTTCATCTCATTATGAACAGAACTTCATTCTCTGTATTAAATTTAAATGTCAGAAGGAGGAAGTGATGGGAGAATAAACAAAAGGACTCCATGTTTACTGGATGTTTAGATTTGTAGGAGGTTGCTTAGCCTAAGGGACTGGGTAAGGTTGTAGGCAGAAGGTCTATGGTGAACCAGGAGGAGGGAAGCTGTTAGGGATAATACTGCTTTCCTTGTTCTGAGAAAGTCCTTGAGAGCAGTAGCCTGGCAAGGAGTGAGTCTTTGATGTACACCACTGAAATCAGAAGCTCTCTTAAAACAAAACAGCAAATTAAATAAACAGGAGAGTTCTTACAAAGTGCCCACATCATGCATGGTGAGATTGTCCTTGAGGCTCTCTGGTCTGGATTAGAGATGTTAAATATTGGTTAACTGAATAATCAGTTAACCTCATGAATTCTTATCAATTACTCAACTATTCTATAGTCCCCGAGGTAGGGCTAGCAGCCCGTGCAATTCAGCCTCACTCCCGAGGAGCCCCTTTCCGCTCTGCGCTGCTGCCTCTGTATCAGAGGCAGCAGCATGGGGTGCCCGTCGGGATCTGGTCTGCGAGGGGAGCCAGTTTAAAAAACAGCTCCCCTCCTGGACTGGCTGCTTGTCGCCCCACACTGTTGCCTCTGATACAGAAGCATCAGCATAGAGTGGCAGCAGCCCCTGTCTGGGGGGGGCATGTCTGAGCTCCCGGACCCGGTGTGAGCCAGAACTGAGCTGGGCTGCTTCCCCGCCTGGCTCCTCATTCGCTTTAAATGCAGAGCTGCAGCAGGGGTAGGCTCTGGATCCGGTGCAAGCCAGGACTGAGCTGTGCTGCTGGCCAGCCTGCTAAAAAATTTACTGGCAGGGGGTGGAGGCAAATGTATGTAGCCTATAGCATTAACCTAGAAGCTCTTGCTTATCGGTTGTACTATTACATCTCTAGTCTGGATTCCAATGTGCAGTTAGGCTGGTTCTTGACAATCAGACTGTGGCTTTTCCCAGCCCTCTGACTTTCTGATCTCTGTTACCCTGATATTGTTCAATGTACTGTGAGGAAAAAGTTTGGGAGGCAGTCGGAGGGGTGGAGAGTAGGAATTATTTGACATTCATAGAAGAGATCCCGGAAGAGATGAGCAGCTCAGAGACAGGATAGCAGAGAATGGTGGAGGAAGGAGAGTGTTTTCTTGAAAGGGAAAAGGGTATGAAACTGCAGTGGTTGAGATCATGAGGAGGGAACTGGGCCTGGGAGGGGGTGGAGGAGTGGAAAAATGCTGTGATAGCATATTCCAACATCTTCTCTCAGACCACGCTCCCACATTCCCAGTCAGTGTCTCTAACAAGGAAGAGATAGCACAGAATATTACATTTTCTAGTACTATTGCAAACCAGCCTATCTATCTCTTTGTAAATCTGCAGTAATAAATGGGTTATGTCTAATAGTGTAGAGTTATTGTGGGGTTTTGGTTGTTTTATCGTACAAATAACATTATTTATTGTAGGATAATGACTTGTTTTCTTTTCAATTGTACTAGTCCTTGGTAATATTCCTACAATAATCCACTTATTCTGCCTTTGCAAGGAACTAGCTGACTTTCTTTTTCCCATACAGCTTGCTGAAATGTATCTTCTTGAAATTCAGTAGTGTTTCAATACCTTCATAATTTAAGCTCCGACATTTTCATTTTGTTCCTTAGTCCTGCTGTCCTTTAGGCTTATTTGCACACAGAATCTGTGGCTTCTGGCAAGTTCATTAATGCCAGGCAAATGTAACTTTTTAATGAATCTTCAGAAAATTTGTTTGGGTCAGTTCTAATTTATTTCAACTACAGCAGTGATTTTCAACCTGTGGTCTCAAGTATCTAAGAGGTCCATGAAAGGTTCTCATTATTAAAGAGCAGCGTTTTTCAGCCTGTCTTTTATTCACACAACATTTGGTATTATTTTTCCTCAGAAAAATTCATTGTCATATTTAAATGCTGAATCATGCTTAGTTGCCATGACATCATTCAACACAGCAGACAAATTACAAGGATATGTAATTGTAAAAATATAAAACAAGACACTCCTCACTTGCAACCATTATATAACTTACAATAACTAAATTCTCTATTTATTTCAATGGTCATTTGAACACAATTAGTTGGGGTAGCCTATAAACTATGTATTTTTGATATACTTCATTTTAATTAGATACTTAAAATGTATATTATGATAGACAGCAAATAATTTAATTTAGGAATATGAAGACTCAGCAAATATAACTCTTCCAGGGTTCCTTTAAGCCACCTAAATGTAAAGACTTTTGATTTGGAGTCAGTCTTCCTGCTTTAGAATTCTGAGAGTTGAAGGGTCAATCAGATATTAAGCAGCACATCCTTTTAAGCTCCTATTAGCCTTTGCCTTCCCTTCAAGCTCTTTTTATCAGCCAAAAGCACGAAAGAAACCTCAATAGCACAGTGTTTAAAAAGTAGGTGTTTGTGGGGAGCTTTCTGTTGCTTTTTTTTCTTGTAATAGTTCACACTTAAATCAATTGCAGTTATTTAGAGGGAAACAGATGTATTCATGATATGTCCTTGATTGACATAGTAAATGAATGGCATAGGACACTGGACTTGAAATCAGGGGTCGGGCTTCAAGTCCATATTCTGCCACTGGTATATAGTGTGATGATGGGCATGACACTTCACGTCTATGTGCCTCAGTTTCCCCATCTGAAAATGCTTTGGGATGTTCAGATGAAAATTACAGTTTCAGAGCTATCTATTATTTTATATCTAATGTTATAAAAGGATTTTGAAGAAAGGCTGAAAAAGTGCTGTTATTCAAGTGAACAAAGCATTAGCTGCTGTCTTATTGGGATTCTTCTCTTCATTACTACTGCATGAAAACCAGGTTAGGTACTGAGCCAAAAACCTCCCCCAAAAACCTCAAACACCAAAAGCCTGTCCTGGGGACCTCTGGAAAAGTGGGCAATTCTGATTGATGATGATTGTCTGATTTTTATGTATGTCTTGTAATCTGTGCCTTACAATAGAATATGAGTATTAATGTGAACATGTTGGCTGAGCAGATAATCTGATACATTTTTCCCCTCTTCAAAAGCACACAAAAGAGGTGGGAAGACCCCAGAGCCCTTTGAAAGAGACAAGACTGGAATCGTGGAGTCAGCCCCAGGTAGGTAGGAACCTCATTATTGAGAAGTTTCTCTGTTTGCCCCTCTCCCCAAAATACAGTAGTGTTCATTTCTGTGAGTCTTAAGAGTCTTAGTTTGAGTCTTCAAAGAAGCATTGTAATGGGTAGCTCTCCAGTACATAGCATCATGTGGCATAAAATACATTTACTTTAGGCTCTTCTGTGAGAGTTTTGTGGTTAATATGGCTGTTAGTGCTGTGTTATTAGGCTAAGCTCTCTTAAGATCTGCTTCTTTTTTTTCTCATACGTGCTTCATACCCTAGAAAAAAATGTAAGGATTACCTGTCCTTTAGCTCATGTCACTCATGGACTTTGTACCTGACACACATCATTATAATGGAGGCTGAAATAAGCCAGTGACAAAATAGAAATTTAAAATTAAATCAGTATCCAAATGGTGTCTTAGGAAATTATGAACAGCTCATTAACTTCTGGGACAGAATTCTATTTAAGCTTACAGAGTGACAGCTTAAAGAGAAGGCTCATGAATTTGACATATTAAATCTTAAGGTCCAACAGTTTGACCCACCGGAAAAGATATGGTGCTTATTCAAATCAGAAAGACAGGGAGATAGATTAATGGGAACATTGATATGCAACATTTACCTTCAGGAACACACAATGCTTTCTAGGATGAAAGGATGCTATTTGGCATATTTACTTTGGCAAATCACTTATTACTAATTTCTGGATTATACTAAATTTAGGAATTTAGAGCCGTTTCCTTATTTGTCTCTTACATATCTGCCCTGCTTTCATTTATGTATAAATGCCAGCAGATGTACCCGGCATTGCTTGGGTCTTTAATGGAAATTTTTCTTTTTTTAAATAAATGAAAAATGTACATGCTTTATTTCAATTATTGCATTTTTTTTAAATGAAGAAAAATGAACTCTGAAGTAAGGGTTCGGGGGTAAGGACAGGCAGGGGTTGAGTGGCTAATGCAGAGGGTTGGGTGGTATGGGGGAGCTCAAGGCAGGGTGTGGGGACCTCTGGGCAAAGAGAAGGAGGTGAGGGTGCAGAAGTCAAGGTAGGTGGGAGGTGCAGGGCTCATAAGAACATAAGAATGGCCATACTGGGTCAGACCAAAGGTCCATCTAGCCCAGTAGCCTGTCTGCCGACAGTGGCCAGCACCAAGTGCCCCGAAGGGGGTGGACCGAAGACAATGATCAAGCGATTTGTCTCGTGCCATCCGTCTCCAGGGACACCATTCCTACCCCCTGGCTAATAGCCTTTTATGGACCTAACCTCCATGAATTTATCTAGCTTCTCTTTAAACTCTGTTATAGTTCTAGACTTCACAGCCTCCTCTGGCAAGGAGTTCCACAGATTGACTATGCGCTATGTGAAGAAGAACTTTCGCTTATTAGTTTTAAACCTGCTACCCATTAATTTCATTTGGTGTCCTCTAGTCCTTATATTATGGGAACTAATGAATAACTTTTCTTTATTCACCCTCTTCACACCACTCACGATTTTATATACCTCTATCATATCCCCCCTCAGTCTCCTCTTTTCCAAACTGAAAAGTCCCAGTCGCTTTAGCCTCTCCTCATATGGGACCTGTTCCAAACCCCTGATCATTTTAGTTGCCCTTTTCTGAACCCTTTCCAAGGCCAAAATATCTTTTTTGAGGTGAGGAGACCACATCTGTACACAGTATTCAAGATGTGGGCGTACCATAGTTTTATACAGGGGCAGTAAGATATTCTGGGTCTTATTTTCTCTCCCTTTCTTAATAATTCCTTACATTCTATTTGCCTTTTTGACCGCCGCAGCACACTGTGTGGACGTTTTCAGAGAACTATCCACAATAACTCCAAGATCTCTTTCCTGATTTGTCGTAGCCAAATTAGCCACCATCATATTATATGTATAGTTGGGGTTATTTTTTCCAACGTGCATTACTTAACACTTATCCACATTAAACTTCATTTGCCATTTTGTTACCCAATCACTCAGTTTTGTGAGATCTTTTTGAAGTTCTTCACAGTCTGCTTCTGTCTTGCTTATCTTAAACAGTTTAGTATCATCCGCAAACTTTACTACCTCACTGCTTGCCCCTTTCTCTCGATCATTTATGAATAAGTTGAATAGGATTGGTCCTAGGACTGACCCTTGGGGGACACCACTAGTTACCCCTCTCCATTCTGAAAATTTACCATTTATTCCTACCCTTTGTTTCCTGTCTTTTAACCAGTTCTCAATCCATGAAAGGACCTTCCCTCTTATCTCATGATAATGTAATTTACACAAGAGCCTTTGGTGAGGGACTTTGTCCAAGGGTTTCTGAAAATCGAAGTATACTATATCTACTGGATCTATACTATATCTACAGGACTCAGTGTAGGGGGCTCTGGACAGGGGGCTGGAAGGTTGGATGGGGGCTTACTGGGGCTGCCTGTGGTGGTGAAGAGTGGATCTGCTCTGGTGGCAGCTCCTCCCATGGGGCTGTGGCAGTTCTCACCAGCCAGTGGCTCCTCCAGAGGGACCAGGACTGCGCTCCCAAGAGGTTGGCTTCTCCCTGTAGGAGTGGATACGGGTCTGGGCGCTTGTTGGGTGTGTTTGGGGCTCTGCAGGCTGGTCCTGGCCTCTAGCTTCCCCCAGCCCTGCAGCTGATCTGGGGGTGTTGTTCTTTGGGGCTACCCCAGGCTCCAGCGGCCCTCTTCATCATGCAGCCTGTTCGGTGGGGGATGCTAAGAGGTGCTGGCCAGTGTCCCTGGGCTGCCCCCAGCTTTCAGGGCCACCTCGTGGCCTGCAGGCTGTCCGGGGTAGGGGCAGGGTCTGGGAGCTGTCCCGCCTCCAGTACCCCTACTCCCCCTTCCCCCTGCAGCTTGCAGTCTGTTGGGGGGCAAGCTCCAGGGGTGTCCCCTCTCTCCAACGGCCCCTCTGCAGTCTGAAGGCTGTCTGGGGGGCAGGCTCTGGGGGCTGCTCCTTCTCCAGCGCCCATCCTGCCCACAGCCTGCAGGCTCTCTACGGGGGGTGGGGCAGGCTCTGGGTTTGGGGCAGAGGGGGGCTCCTTACCCAGTCTGGAGGCAGGCAAGACAGCGGAGTCCCAGCTCTACAGGCTACGCACTTTGTGCTGAAGCTTCCCCCAGTGGCCACTCTCAGTATTATCACATCCCTCCTCTCTGTGCCCCTCCTTTTCACGTTCCTCACCTCTCTGCCCCCTCCTTTTCCATGTTATGGAAAACAGCCCCATTCCCATTTTCCAGACACAACCAGATCCTGACCTCAGGGTAAGAAAAACCTGCATACCAAATGTGGTGGTCCTAGTTCTTTTGGGTTAGGAGGAGTTCTTGCACAAATGGAATCATGGATGCCAGCTGTGCCAGTACTTAGGATCTGATTTTAAAAACGAGCTACATGATGGAGCCCATGACATTTCAGGGTCACAGTTACTGCAAGTGCATGTGGAAAATCCCCACCGAAAATCACAATTGCAACTGAACATCCACTTGTATGCTCTCATTTTCTGGTTTGTGTGCACAGTTGCAGTAAGTGCATGTTTATTTACATAGTGCATGATGCTGACTGTTCATGCATCTCTAGTCTTCCTCTTTTCAAATCAGCATCTTATTATCTGAAGACTTGATTGCAGTGTGATGGACATGGGATTGAATTACTGCCGATTTGGAATGACACGCTCTTGAACTTTGCTCCCATGTATATAGATATCCCTGTTGCTAGGTAAAACATGTGCAAATGAAATGTAAGTAAAAGCCTTCAATCATTAGCTCCAAAGCACAGGATGCTAGGCCTTAAGCTAAAGGAATAGTCACTAACAGAAAGGATGACCTTTACCAGGAGCAACTGTTTGTTGCATTCATGCTGCAAGGGATTTTTAACATACTATGTTTGCCTTTCCATATCAACCTATCTCCGATTAGAAAGAAATCCTTATTTTACTTAATATGCGCTTGTGTGACTGAATATCTTTAAAAATGCAATGTTTTGAGCACTCATCATACTTAGTTATTTAGAAAACAAAAATAAATCAGATACAATTTTTATGATTTTTTTGTTCGAATGGAAGAAATGTGACCAACAAAATGTAAACCACTAAGACTATAATTGTATAATTCTTTCCTGGATGTAATTCTAGCTACAGCAAATCCCTCCTTAGACATTATGTATGAAGTGAGTGAAAATTCATGGTACGGATAAAGGCTTTGTCTGTTTTATGAGTAATGGGCAAATGGTACAAATGGTTCCCATAAAGCAAATTGGTTCCCAACTATAAAAGAAGGCAGAATATGTTTAAAATCTAGTGCAAAACACCATAGGAAGAAGCAACTCTTATTTATAGGAATATGATATTTTACATGGAGATGGATGAGCATCCTTTTTCTAAAAGGGACACTCAACAATTCTCTTGGAATTCCTAGAAAAAATTCACTGAGTTATGTGGGCTGTTTATTGAGAGTTCAAAGTCACTTAGTAGCAGCTTGCATGTTATTAACAGAAGGAAATAAGCCCTACAGCCTGTAGCACATCTCCAGTGTTCAGAGGCCTATCTGATCACATGCACATTCACTGAAGCAAACACTATCACATCTGTGGCTCGATGACAGGAGGCGGAGACACAGACAGATCTCGGTGTTTGGAGAATTTTTCATATAGAAAGTAGTTTTGCAATAAATTAAGTGTTCTTGTGGGGGTGATTCTTTGATTCTAATTCCATTGTGGTTTTGGACCTCCCCAAACAAATGCCAACCAGTTATAGCAGTTATAAGAAGACTGATGAGCCAGTCAGTTTCAAATTCAATTGTCCTCTTCCAGGAAAACTGAAGCCCAGTAACACTAAAGATAGGAAAGTGAGTCCTGCCAACGGCGTGGACTTGCAAGTTCAAATGCACAGTCAGAATCCTTTATCTCCTCTATGACCTGTTGTTGTCACTATGACCCTAGTGATATGAAATTGAACTTTCCCATGAGGAACTTAAAACATATGACAACATCAGGGAATGATTATATATAGCTGTCTGGTAAATTTTAGACACAATTTTTGCATATAAAGTGAGCACCAGGAAAAGGGTACATGATAATAGCTGCCAAATGAGTTTGTCATCAGTTTACACACTGTATTGAAATGTTGAATACCATGTATTATTGTAGTTACGTTTTCTTGCTGCACTGCCTGATTAAACATTTGGCTGATAAACTGTCAAGGTTGTTCAAAATTGTGGCAGCTGCAATTAAGAATACATGCATAGCCTAGATTTCTGAGGGTCAGCTAGAAACAGGGTAATTTAAAGTCAAACCAAGCTCTAGCGTTGGGTTTTCTCATTTATAGTGTTTACGTCAGTGTCACAGATTCAGAGATCAAGGGAGAGAAAGAATTAACGTAGAGCAAGAAAGAAAAATGCTAAAAGTTCAGTTTAAGAGGAAACAAAATGAGAACAATGCCTGAAGTTGACTAGGTAACGTTTGCTGTGGTGGGCACATGCCAGCTTTGGCCACTAAAGCCAGTAGGATAAATCAATTTCATATTTCTTTTGTGCATTATCAAGCTTTCCTCTGTTCACATACCTTGCACTGTCCTTATCTAAATTACACAAGGAATTTCAGAGATGGTTGGCAGCATTACGTGAGAATGCTGTTGTTGGCAGCATTACGTGAGAATGGCAGTTGCATCTTTATTTTTATTATGTTTTAAAACACCTATCCTAATAGCTGTAAGCACTTCATTCCTTTAAAACATAAGCAAAGATTTGTCCGGTCAAATTCCCAGGTGACAATTACAGCATATAACTGCTCTTAAACTGATCATACCCTATTCCTCAGCCCATATTCTTCACCAAAACCCAGAAAATGGTGAACTTGGAGGGCAACAACAGCCTTTCTTTAGGAAGATTAAATTTCCACTGATTAAATCCTCCCTTCTAATGTTTCCAAGCTGGCATGTACCTCAGTGTGTATGTTACAGAGTCGGTAGTTCCAGCTACAGGATTTTGGTTATTTTAGACCACTTGCTGCTGCTGAGGAGCCTGACTGGCAGGAACAATGAAATACATAGAGTAATACTTGTTCAGTAAAATTATCCCTTTCTCTTGAGAAAACAAAACAAGGGAACTGTGTTCTGTTTGTTTATTTTAGTGAGCAGAATTTTTTTAATAGGAAGGGGAAAAACCCACACACAAACTGCAAGCCTAATTACAAGTGCTGGAGTGTGGTATTTTCTCTACAGTTTTAAAGAATCACTTTTTAATCTTGGAACAGTGGATAACAACATCACTAATCCAATATTTTAACAGTAAATACATTTGATGATGGGAATTGCTACACTAATCTTATATCCCGCCACAGTACAGTTAAGAAATCCACAGGGGTTTTACTAATCAGTTTTCATAAAGTAAATCAACTTCTGTAATTCTTATGCACTTTAAATGGCCTGTAGCTGCAGACAGAGCTAGGCACCGCATTTTTGCCTTTTCTATAGGTGTTTTGCACTCGAACCAGAAGCCAAGCCATCCTGTTCATATTAAAACACACAGGGAGAGTCTTTTGGAGGGAAAAATTCGGAGTATTCTTTCAGGAAGCTTCTCTTACATTGTGCTGTTGGGAGTTGAAGTTGGCTCCTATTTTTCCCTCCCACAGGGTAAAGGGGGTGGGGGGCAATGCTGCGGGTGTTAGAAAGCCCCCATTTAGAGACAAGAGGGGAAATATGTTAAGCTGCAAAATTCAGCACACACCAAAAGACAAATATATCCCCCAAGCTGAAAATATGAACCCTAATAATACTGTTAGATTACATTTTGGAGACATTTAGGGTATGTCTAAACTACATGGCTCCATCGACGGAGCCATGTAGATTAGTTTACACGAAAAAAGGAAATGAAGCTTCGATTTAAATAATCGCCGCTTCATTTAAATCAAAATGGCCGCTGCGCTGTGCCGATCAGCTGATTGTCGGCACAGCGCGGCAGTCTAGACGGGGATCTGCTGACCCCAGAACCCTTCGTCGGCAGATCACGAGGCATAAAGGATCTGCCGACGAAGGGTTCCGGGGTCGGCAGATCCCCGTCTAGACTGCCGCGCTGTGCTGACAATCAGCTGATCGGCACAGCGCGGCGGCCATTTTGATTTAAATGAAGCGGCGATTATTTAAATCGCAGCTTCATTTCCCTTTGCCATCCTGCCTAATCTACATGGCTCCGTCGACGGAGCCATGTAGTCTAGACACATCCTTAGTATTGATAAATCAGCTCAATGGACCAACATACCATATCTGTGCACATAATAACCTGTTGCTTTCTTCTGTATGTGAATTCAGTCTCTGAACCTGCTGGGTGATGAAAAATTAGAGAACGTGGTCCATGAAATTCAGCACGCAACAGTCACTGTTGTTGTGTAAAACCATCAACATTTAAATAATTAGAATTTATATCTGGAGAATGTATTTTCTATTAGAAAATGCAAAATATATGATTCAGTATATTGGGTTTGTGTAGAAAACCACTTTATTAGTGACCTATTAATGACTAATGGTATTTTTTTCTTCTGTGCTTATTCTAATCTACATTTAGCTCCCTTTAGTCCACAGAAATGAAAGTATTTGCTCCAAGACTGTGTTCATATATAATTTGGACATGTCTTGTTTACTCAGCTGGCCACTTGAGTCTTTCAGTTTCTAAATTAATGGTAGTCAAGGAGAAAGTTGAAGCTCTCTTCTTAATCCACTCTATTGTGCTTAAGTATTTGTATCACACAGTGCATAGGTTTCTCAATCACCCCAGAATAGATGCCTCAGCTAGATATATCTAGGTTATATGAAGTTTTTAGGTATTTTGCATATGTGAAATAATTTAGCTACTGCTTTGGAGCTTTTACAGTTCAGGATGTGACAGCACATTAACAGTCACGTTGATGATGCACAGATAAACTATGTTACTTAAGTGAAAATTGAAATGTAGTGACAACATTTAGGCTAAAGACAACAGAACAGAACAGAGTACCCCCTCTTCCACAGCCATGGTATTTATTATTATGATGATGTTGGTCTGAATAAAGGCAGGGGGTGTAAACAAACTCCATTGAATGGAGGGGGATGTCAAAGTAAGATGGCTCACATTTTTGCAGTTGTATCTAATGTTGGATACATGATTCTGAATGACCAAATTAGATAATCAGGGTGGGATTTTCCAAGGAGTTTAATGGAATTAGGAATAAAAATCCCACTGAAATCCCATTGAAATCCAATCAAAATTGGATATTTAACTCTCCCAATCTCCTTTGGAAATTCCAGGGTTACGGTTAGGGAGACTGATTTCCGGCTCATAAAATTAGAGACTAATCTTAAAAATTTAGGTCAGTGGCTTCACGAGTGGGATCGAAAACATCTTTATTTTAATGAAAAAGCCTAATAAGAGCAGTACACATAAATATTGAGGACAATAATAGAAAATCCAATAGACAATTATTCTGGTGCTAACTAAAATGTATGTGGTAGTTGGCCATCCAACTTCTTCCAGGTGTCAGCTACTTTCTTTTTTTTTAGTGGCAATACCAGGTAATAGTAAAGAACCTGTACTAGCTATGTTTAATACTAATCTTAATCTCTCTCTCTATATATACATTTTTTTCCTGCAGGACGACAGAGTGATGACATCACATCACAGTGTCCACAGGCTGGGGGGTAGGCATGAGTGGGGAAAGCCCTGCCCCCAGCTGCACCCCTTCTGCCTGAGGCCCCATCCCTGTAGCCAAGTCCCACCTACTGCCAGCCCGGCCCTCTCTGGCAGCCACATGGAGAGCCGGGGCTGGCACACTGCAGCCTTACCCAGCCACCAGGGGCAGAGCTGGGGCTGGCACTACCTCCTCTGGGCGGCGGGGGGATATGATAGGGTTAGGCCTTGGGGCCTTGGCAGAGGGTGGGGGAGAGCCAGGGAAAGGGAGAGCCAGGGCTGACGGCACCTCATCTGAGGACAGGAGGAGCCAGGGCTGGCAGGACCGCAGCCAGGGAGAGGGAGAGCTGGGGCTTTTGGTGCCTTGGCTGCGGAGAGGGAGAGCTGGGTCTGTCGTGGTAGAGTGGCCTCTGATGGGGGGAGGGAGTGGAGCTGGCACAGCCTTTGCCTGGCCCTCCCCATTGGTCAGGGGGAGAGCCGGGGTTGCCTACCCCCCAGAGGGAGGCCAAAGTCGCAAACAGGGAGCACAGCCCCCTAGTATTATCTTAAAAATTATGCTATGAACCTGCAGGATGGGTTGGGAGCAATGTTTTCTCTACTCTTTTCCATCCATGTGTGGATTTTTCCAATCCATGTGCAGAATAATGTTCACCGAGGCGTGTGCGAGTGTGCACCACTAATAGAACCACAAAACCAGAATCTGAGCACTTTGCTAATAAGCTGGGCAGCAACTGAATTTCTCCTAAGTGACTGCAGAAGCACATTGCTTACAAGGAAAACTGATTGGGAGGATAAACTATTCATTGGCATTGAGAATTAGCTTTATTCTAATCTACAGACTGAAATAATAAGTTTCCAAGCTTTAGAACAATAACAAAAATGTTCAAAATAGTTTTCAGAGAAATGGAAACCATTTTGTATCAATATTTACAGTGCATACACTACCACCTCATTATATACTGCAGCTGTATGAAACCCTAATGCCAGTCAACTGTCAATCTGAAAAGGCTAATGAAATAAGATTTCTGTGAATGAATGTTTAGATAAATATGTAGCACTTTCTGATTCCTTTTAAAAAGCTGTTTAGCAAAAATTAATCAATCAGTAAAATAAAGAAAAATGAATGACCAAATAAAAAATATTTGTAGGAGTCAGTTGCTATAAAATGCAACAGTACTTCATTAGGCATATTTCCTGACTGCATTTCTTGTTCCTTTGCATTAATTGAAGGAGATTGCAGTGCCACTTACCTCCTCTAACTAAAGGGTTGTCATTGGCAGTTTATTGTGAAATATTTATATACATTGTTATTGGGAAATTTATTTATTTGGAGAAGGGAGTTAATTTTCTAGCTTAAGCTTGGAAAAGGAAAAAACAAACAAACAAACAAAACAGTGTCAAAACTGAAACCATTAAGAGGGGCTTTGTAATATGAGGTTTGAGTTTAGCTGTACCATCAAGTGCATGCAACATATTGCAGTGTTTATACTTAGTTAACTTGGCTATTGATGGATTTTAATCCTTAACCATTTTTTTGTCTCTGTGTGTTGAATATAAATTAAAGTTTTTGTAAATGAATACCATTTTATTTTGACAAATTAAAATGAAGGCCCACACTTAGAAAGAGCATGACTGTTTGGGTAGCCTGCCCTCTATAATTATTTGTGTTTTTTTTGTTATTGATCTACTGACATCTTAGTGAACTAGTTCAGGCTTGAGTCTCCAGATAATTATAACTTAAAATGGGCTGCATTCATTGATGAGTAACCACTCCAGAAGTAGAGTTAGTTGCAGCATAAGAGGCTTTTCTGAGACCTTAGTATTGCTGTTGCATACAGCCACTAAAAATTGGTCAATTGAGTGCGTCTCAAGCAGCATCAGCAAAAGCATCAGCAACAAAAGTTAAAAAAAAAAAAGGTCACAAAATCAGGAGTCTTCTGTGAGCACTTAACTCCTTATTGATTTCAGCAGGGGAGGCTATTAAGGAGAAAAAAAATCCCATTTTGGTTCAAGTTTATCTATCAGTTTCTCAGACGAGCACATAATTATTTGATAAAAACTGCCCCATTTCAGTTAAGCCACAATTCTATTATAAGCTGTTAAGAGCTAATTAAAATAAATGAGAGTTCCATAGACAAAGGTTTCAGTGAGTTTGCTTGTGGTACGTCAGCAGTGGCAATTAC
The DNA here is from genome assembly GCA_032595735.1 of Pelochelys cantorii. Classification (NCBI taxonomy): domain Eukaryota; kingdom Metazoa; phylum Chordata; order Testudines; family Trionychidae; genus Pelochelys; species Pelochelys cantorii. The sequence goes on from CM064337.1 coordinate 40,204,862, forward strand.
AAGACCTTTTCTCCAGTTGTCTTAATACAACATGTGATATAAATTAAAGCAAAGCATTTTAAAGGGAGAGAGTATTTCTAAAGCTTGAACAAGTGTTCTTTTGCTCAGGCATTACCTTTGTTCCTACTTTTATCAGGGTTATGGGAAATCCACATTCGGCTTCTGTACACACTTCTTTGCAATGTGCTTTTAGCCACGTTTGTCCCAAGATATTAGAGATACAGGGTGGGTGAGATAATATTTTTTATTGGACCGTCTTCTGTTGGTGAAAGGGATATTTTGTATTACACAGAGCTCTTCTTCAGATCTGGCTTCTTTCTTTCATCAACAAAATTTGGTCCAAAAGCAGCGAGGAGTCCTGTGGCAGCTTATAGACTAACCGAAGTGTTGGACCATAAGCTTTCATGGGCAAAGACCCACTTCCTCAGATGCATGTAGTGGAAATAACACGGCTACCCCTCTAAAATTTGGTCTGTCTCTCTTTTGTATACAGTGTCCTGTGTAGCCCAACCATGTGAAGAAAAGGGTGTGTCGGTGTAACATTTTTCAGGGTTAAGCAAGGTGCCCTGCGTGAATCACTACCACCTACACACAGTGGAGTGCCCATCTATGGAAACTATCCATAATACCAGGTGCTGGTAACACAAGCACACCACTCAGGACTCAGCACACTCCACTTTTTCCCTTTGTAGAAAAGGAATTAGCACCCTACCGTGTATTTACACACAAATGCCCGTTTCTTATCTTCTGGGTACCTGACACATACACTGCCTCCATGGAAACAGTGCACCTCTGTTCACTGGTTTTACCTCCATTCACTCTCCATTTGACAAGGCACTTAGATGTATCTATAGTAAAACCTGTAGCCTATAGGGCTAACCTGCATGCTTGCCTATAGATATATACATTTATTATTTCCTAATGGGTTTGGTGATATTTTTATGATAAATTGCAATGGGTTTATATTGGCTATAACATAAAGGACTTACATGTCATATCTTGTATGTTGAGCTAGCATGGACATGCCTGGGACCTTTTACTCAGATAGCAAAGTCAATGTACATATGTTTGGGACCTTTCACCTAGATAAAGCAACCTTCACTTAGATTAAGTAATCTTCAATGGCATAGAGGCTTCCAAGAATACCCTCAAACCCTTAGCAGATATAACATTACTTTTAAAAAACCAAACAAATTAAGACTAGACAGAATACGGGGTAGGACAGAAATAGCAAATGACCACAAAAGGCCCATGGTAACAAACTGATAGGGCTCGTCTAGACTACGGGGAAGATTAGAAAGAGGATATGCAAATTCCATGGGAATTTGCATATCTTCTTCCGATCTTACTTTCGAAAGTGAAGCTTTCGAAAGTGAAAGTAGTCTAGACGTGTTTTTTTCAGCAACCCCCCTTTTTCGAAAAGCCACTTTTCCTCAAAAAATGAGGTTTACGCAGCTTTTTGAAAGTGAGATTAGAAGACGATATGCAAATTCCCAGAGAATTTGCATATCCTCTTTTGAATCTTTCCCCGTAGTCTAGACATAGCCATATATATGATAATAAGTTGAAATCATGGATGACTGGCCTATAGGAAAAAACATTTCACCATTAGTAAAATGAGGAGATATAAATAAGGAAAAAAGCAAGCATGTCATACTGAATATCTATCATATATAACGATACCAGCATAACATATTGTAAAAGTGGCATCCTGGCCTAGGGATGGTAGGAGAAGAAGATGTAGTCCTTGGGAGGTGCAAGGCTGCTAGCCACTGGTGATGGTGGGGAAGGCGAATGTGATGAGGAAGATGATGGCTAACAACTGAAGTTGTTCTGGAAGGAATGGTGTGAGTATATGGTATGAAAATATAGATGTGCATTCCCTATCTACTTATGGAATTGGTGTGTATGTAATTGTTCTAAATATATTAATAAACTATATTTGTAAATATACAACACTTCTGTTAGTGTGAGTATTGTAACTGTGGATTTCCAGTGTTGGGCCTGATCCTGAGACAAAGGACCTGTCAGCTCTAAAAGCAGAAACTGGAAATTCGTAAGTAATCTTAGATCAGGCAACAAACCAAACTGAAATTTATTTAACAAAGTTATTTAAAAAATAAAGTTATTTTAAAAAGTTCAAATAAAAGCAAGTATAAAGTTTTGGAAACACAAGGTTACAGATAAATATAAAAGGCAATCTATGCCTATGCTTATTAACAAGTTACTTTCCAATCTAATAAGCTATTTCTCACTCTGTGGCAATGTTCCCTCTAATTTTTCCAGCCGGATGTGGAATAAATTTTGTTATGGTCACAAGGCATGTGCAAATGTGCGCCACTAGTAGAAACACATGCTGCCTGATGGGACCAGCATGGGTGATCTGCTAATCAATTGGGCAGCATTTGACTTTCTTCTGGGCAGTTGCCCAAGTGCACAGTTCTTACAGTGCTTGTCCAGTCAAGAAAGCTAGCAGTCTTACGAAACACTCTTGCGGCCAGTGTGTCATTTCTGTAATGGATAATATCTTGTGCCCTTACTTCTTCTCTGATATAGTTACCGAATATTTATTCTTATTCCTGGCAGTCCTCTAGATGTATACACCTGTTTGGGTTTTCTTGTCTTTGTAAACACTCAAGCCTGATTCTTGTCCAGACAGCGGGCCTAGAGTTTGGGCTGACTCCATGGTTATGGATTGTTCTCAGTATTGATTGAGTTGGCCCTGACACTTCCCCGTCATACGTATCTTTCATTTGCAGCAACTTTGGAACACAGTATGCTCCATATTACATAACTATAACATTGTTTCCTGTACAAACATTTCACAGTAACGGTGACAATCAGCTAGTTTTCTTTCTGCGGAGCCCATACACGACTCCTTTCTGTGAAATACTGAAAAGACCTTTGGACACAGTAATATAACTGCCTGGGTGTGTCTATGTCACAGTCAGATTTAGATCTGTATCTCAATAGACAGACACTTGCACATGTACCTATGCCAAATTGTTCAGTTTACATTAAACATCCAAATGTCAAAGACGCCAGATCTGGAAAATTGGAAATTCTAAAAGTTTTTGTCCCTCAGCCCTTTAAATATTTCATTTTTTTACAAAATGTTGTGTACACTGACTTTGAAGAACGTCTCTTACCACATCAGCTGTGTTGTCTGAGGAATCACTTTGGTGCACACTTCTGAGCCTTTTCTTCCTCTACATTACTTTGTGTGTCATCTGTCATTTTTATGACAGAGTAAATGGGGAAAGCACATCTAGCTGCAGAAAAAGTCCCTGGTAAAGGCCAGAATCTTCACAGTTAATGCAGAAAGTGAGTACACAAGCAGTCTTGAAATGTGTTCCATCATCATACTGCTTGTTGCAGATGTAACAGGGAAGCAGGATGCTTTGCTGAGCAAAGAGCATTCTTTGCTGCAAATTGAATTAAGGAAAATATAGTGTACTGTGGTATGGTCAGCATTGAACCAAATTATGAAAGGCGTTTAGATGCCTACAGAGACAGGTAGATATCCAGTGGTGTTTTCAAAGGCACCAAAGTGCCTGACTCCCATTGATTTCACTGGCCTGTTGGGGTTTACCTATCCCTTAACAGTACCGTCTAATCTCTTCCAGGACAAAATGCTTACTCTGTGCCTGGGTACTCATATTGGATCCCATCGCTGCACCTCACAAACATTTTTGAATATATTTTGACAGCAGCCCAGTTTGGTAGGGGATCATTAACAATCCCATTATGTGACAGATGTGTACCTTTGCGGCACAAAGACTTTAATTAGTTTGCACAAAACCATCCATTCCCTCCAACGATGGGTATGTCTGTGCTGCCGTCAGAGGTGTGATTGTAGCTCACATAGGGCATGTCTACAATAGGAAATTATTTCAAAATAACTTATTTTGAAATGATAACTCCTGAAATAATATTTTTGAAAAAGCATGTCCATACAATGGGGAAGCCTCAAAATTAGTCCAAGGCAGTCTCCCTTAATGTAGGCACACTACCTCGACCTAGAGCCCCAGGAAGAACTGGGGAATAATTACTTGAATGACTCTGGGGAGTGTTTATTTTGAAATAGCAGCAGTACAGTGACCACACTACCGTTATTTGAAAATAACTGTTTCGAAATTAGCATTGTTCCTTGTGGAAAGCAGGAATTACTATTCTGAAATATCAGGCTTGGTAGTGTAGATGCTCCACTTGTTATTTTGAAATATATATGTATAACTCCACTTATTTCAAAATAACAAGTAGAGTGTCCACACTACCACACCTGCTATTTTGAAATAATGGGCTGGTTATTTCAAAATAATAACTCCTGCTTTCCACGAGGAATAATGCTTATTTCAAAATCGTTATTTCACAATAGCAGTAGTATGAACAGTCCGGTGCCATTATTTTGAAATAACTACTACAGAGTCATTCAGAGTAATTACTCCCTAGTGCTTCCTGAGGCTCTAAGTTGAGGTAGCACGTCCACATTAAGGGAGCCTGCCTTGGACTAATTTCAAGAATTCTCCATAGTGTGGTCATGCTATTTTGAAATTATTATTTCAAGAGTTATTATTTCATAAGAAGTTATTTTGGAATAATTTGCTTGTGTAGACATCCCATAGTCTAGTTAGAATGGCTAAGTAAAGCAGAAGCATGGGCTGTGCAAACATGCCTAGTGATGTACTCTGTTCCTAGCCTGTACCACACCACCTTGTCTTTACCGCTAGTTTAGCTGTCTTAGCCAGATTAAAGCTAGTGAAGGAATCACTGGCTGCAATCACACTTCCGATTGCAGTGTAAACGTTTCTATCAGTTGTGCTCAGAATGCACATATTTTAAAATAGTGAATATAAAGATAGTTATAACTAACCTGTGTGTTTATCTTGCCATTGTCCAGTTTTGTGTTAAACAGCTATTAAATATAATTTCTAAGGTAAAATTATGGTAACTTTATGTGCATTGGAGACTCACACAGGTTGCTGAATAAACCAGCTGACAGTAGTATCGGTTCACATCAGGCTATAGGCCCAGGGGATAGACTGCTTCAAAGAGTGTTTTAATGTTTTCAGACCTCATTATTTAGAAGTTTATAAGCAGTATCTATCTGTCTTCTGGGTGAAAGGGCTATATGAGAGAAGATTGTCTGAGTGAGGGGAATAGGGGAATGTTGTTCTGTGTAAGGATCAGCAAAATGTATACTATTTATGTCACTGGTGTATTTATGGTTCGTTCTCATCACCATTATCTGGGTTTATCTTTAATGTATTTATCTGCACAACAGCCCTGCATGGTGTATTTATCCTTATTGTGCAGATAGAATTGAGGCAAATGGAGGCTAGCAATTTGCCCAAGGACATGAAAGAAGTCTGTAGCAGAGCTGGGAATTGAACCCAGTTCGCTCAACTCCTAGGCTCATATCCTAGTACCTGACCATGCTTTCTGTATTCAGTCAATGTTTTAAGTTCCTTGTCTTTCTCTCTTAATTCATGATGCTAGTTAATTTTTCTGGTGCTTCTGCCAGATTTTTGTGTGTGAGATGAAACCTCTTGCTCCACTCTTCTGAAGAAGTGGTTGTGCCCACAAAAGCTCATGATATATGTATTTTTTGTTAGTCTCTAAGGGTATGTCTACACTAGCCCCCTAGATCGATCTAGGGAGACTAATGAGGGCGACCGAAATTGCAAATGAAGCGCGGGATTTAAATATCCCACGCTTGATTTACATGTTCCCGGCCGGTCGCCATTTTAGAAATTGACTAGCCCGAAGCAACTGCCCGCGTCTACATGCGGCAGTGAAACAGGATTCCGAAATAAAGCCCTAAATCAAATTAGCTGGTATTCCTCCTGCAATGAGGTTTACCAACTAATTCGATTTAGGGCTTTATTTTGGACGCAGGCAGTTACTTCGGGCTAGTCAATTTCTAAAATGGCGACCGGCCGGGAACATGCAAATCAAGCACGGGATATTTAAATCCCGCGCTTCATTTTCAATTTCGGTCGCCCTCATTAGCCTCCCTAGATCGATCTAGGGGGCTAGTGTAGACATACCCTAAGATGCTACAGGACTACTTGTTTTTTAAAGGTTTTTTTTATTGCATTAGGTTTAAGATAACAAGAGTAGTTCTGCTATATCATGCCCACCTATTCCACTTGCCTATTAAATTGTTTCTAGCTGGAGAGGCAGTGTGAAATAGTAAGCAAAACTGTTACAGCATATTATCACTGAATTTTACAGCTACTCACTGAGTTTTACAGCTGAGTAGTGTTAACAGGTGTGGTGCTTGTAAAACAAGGGGCATTGAGTGGATCAGAATGCCAAAAGAATGAGTTTGCTTTCAGATCCTGAGGTACCAGCTACATGATATGTATATGCAAATACAATTAGCTACACCACAGTATTGTAACAAGAGGAAAAGTATAGCAAGACTGAATTCTTCATTGCAGCTAAATTGTTCACAATGGGAACGATCCTGCTACAATGACATTGGTGAGCGCTTTGCAACTGACCCCCGTGGAAGTGGATCAAACCAAATATTAACCATTGAACATGAAGGGATCACAAGTACTTGATTAATAACTAGCTATAATTTACAATTGAGGTCAGGATCTGACTCCCAACACACTGAACAATCAATGACATGTATCTATTTGGTGTCCAGCCAGAATGGTGTAAAAGTCATTTTCTTGACTCAGTGAACGTTGATATATGGCTCGGTTCTTTATCCATCAGTTGAACAACTTTTTTTCTAAGACTGTCTAGTCTCATGTTTGATACTGATTCCCTTTGTGGTCTGAGTCATATTACTTAGTCTCGCTATCAATTCCTCACCTGGGAAATTGGTTCCCTATCTCAGGTAACGGTTAATTACCGGCTGTAAATTAGTTAATTTATATCAGATGCCATCTGAAGCAGACAAAATACATACTTGTTATTCAGACTCTTAAAAAAAAAGATTTGAAGGACACTGCCAAATTGGTTTTTTTTAAATGTAAAAGCTTTCTCATAAAAACAAACAATCCAGGGGCTGTTGGGGAGAGGATGCATGTATACAGATTTCATATCAATGAACAGACATTTAGCTCTCGTTTCCCTTTTGTATTAATGAAAGTAACACAACAACTAGCTGAGCTGGATATCCACCTCTTATATCATTAGCAGTAGGATTATGGCTGTATGAAAATGTATCCTTCACAGGTCTCTTTCTTTCTAAGTCTCTTAAGCACAAATCAGAATTCCATACCATGGCACTGATTTCTAGGGAAACTGATCACAATATCAGAATGAAGAATTAAGATTTCATTGTATGGATATGGAGAATAAAATGAATGTTGAGAGGAGAATATTTTGGTTAAATGTATATAGATAATTTTCACAATAATTGTTACTTACAGAGGAAATTACCATACCTGGCTTAAAATGCAAATTTTGCTTTTTGTGTTACAATACACTTTGTTTTAAGAACAGGTATTTCTTAGGAAACATATTTAGCACTTGTACATTTCACTATAATTTTTTGTGCCATCTGTCCCATTCTGTGAGATTTGCCAAAGGGAAAGTTAGTTTTCTGTGCAGTATTGTTCTTTTTATGTATGAACTCATCAAGTTGTTTTGGTGTACAGTGTTATTTTTCCCTTTAATAATTTTTGAAGTGCCCTTTTTTTTTTTACAAAGGGGATCTGGATGATTTAGCTATCTACGGGATTTGAACAGTTTTCATGGTGAAGGACAAATGCATTAAGAAGTGAGGTTTCTGATGCTGCTGACCAAGACTGTGGTCTGGAAGACTTGTCACAGCACCAAGGTTCACAGTACCAATGGGACTATAACCCCAGATAAATCCATCTTATTTTATATAAACTTTTATTCAGAGCAAGCTCATAAATTGTTCACCCCCTTTATGAGTGAAAGCGTTATGCACAGTTACCGCCAGGTAACAATTATTTACACAGGGTTTATTAATAAACAAAAGTGATTTTATTAAGTGTAAAAAGTAGAATTTAGGTGCAAGTGATAGCACACAGATCAAAGTAAGTTACTAAACAAAATAAAACAAAACACTAGCTAAACCTAATACTCTGAGGGTATGTCTACACTAAAGCGTTATTTCAAAATATCTTATTTGGAAATAGTTAATTCAAAATAAGATATTTCGAAATAACGCGTCTACACACAAAATGCATTTCTAAATAGCATTTTGCTATTTCGAAATAGCGTGTCCACACTGATTGGATGCTGAATCGCATTTAAGGCCAGCTGAAACTGGTTCCAGCAGGGCATCAGGTCAGTAGTTGCTTTGTGTGGCTGCTGCCTGAGGCTATCTGAGGCTTGTACTTCAAGGGACCCCCCCTGGACAGCTGGTTCTCAGCTTTCCCTGCTTGCTTGCCTACCTGTCTGAGGGACAGCAAAGCATTTTTGTCTCTGCCTGCTTTGGTTGCCCTGACTCGGGACACCACAGCACTCAGCACCATGGAGCCAGAGCTGCCCCTGGGCACCCTGGTGCTCATTTTGGATGTCTTGCTGCAAGCCTGGCTGCAATTGCTGGAGACTTCCTGGCAGCATCTGCTGCAGCCCAACCCCCAGGCCCTCTTCCGGACCCCCACTGGGGGCCATGGAGGAGCAGCAGCAGTGCCTGGATGCCAGCGTGCCCTGCCGCATCTAGCGTCTGGACACCAGCAGCGACTGGTGGGACCACATCGTCCTGGAGCGCTGGGGAGACCAACAATGGACCCAGAACTTCAGGATGAAGAAGGACACGTTCCTCGAGCTCTGTGAGTGGCTCGCCCCTGCTCTGTGGTGACGGGACACGCACATGAGGCCTGCCATTCCCCTCCAGAAGCTTGTGGCCATCTCCCTCTGGAAGCTCTCCACGCCGGATAGCTACCGATCCACGGTGAACCAGTTCGGTGTGGGGAGATCCACCATCGGAGCAGTGCTCATGCAGGTATGGCAGTCTCCAGCCACTGTGCCTGGAGGGGGGCATGCAAGGAGGGGATGGGCTGCCCTAGGGAAAAGGGGGGGAGGTGGTGCAAGTCCCCTAGGATGGTTTTGCTCTGTCCCAGCCTCACTACGGACTGCCTGCGGTGGCCAGGATTGCGGGGGGGGGGGGTGGGTTGCTCCTGGGAGTGGGGGCGCAGGGCAGTGGGGGGGAAGGAGCACTCTCAGCCACCCGAGCACTCCAGTGACTCTTGGTGGTTTTGTGTGTCCCTCTGCAGGTGGTCAACGCCATCAACAGAGTGCTGCTCTGCAGAGTCATCCGCCTTACTGATTTGAACTCGGTGATTGAGGGGTTTAGCGCCCTGGGCTTCCCCAACTGCAGAGGGGCAATTAACGGGACGCACATCCCCATCCATGCACCGGAACACCAGGCCTCCCTCTACATCAACTGGAAGGAATACTTCTCGGTCATCCTGCAGGCAGTGTCTGACCACCGGGGCCAGTTCGTGTACATTAATGTGGGCTGGTCCGGCAAAGCACATGACGCGCGGGTTTACTGCAACTCCTCCATGTGCCAAAGGCTGCACGCCGACACTTTCTTCCCTGACTGCCACATCAGGGTCAGGGTTGTGGACATGCCTTTGTGCCTGGTGGGGGATGTGGCCTATCCCCTACAATCCTGGCTGATGAAACTCTACATGGGACACCTCAACCCCTCCGGACAGGCCTTTAATGCCAAGCTCAGCAGGGCCCGCATTGTCATAGAGGGGGCGTTCGGCCGGTTGAAGGCCCATTTTAGATGCCTCCTCACCTGCCTGGACCTATCCGAGTGGAAGTCCGCATATGGTGGCAGCGTGTTGTGTTCTGCATAATTTGTGCGAAAGGAAGGGAGAGGCTTTCCTGCCAGCCTGGATGGCAGAGGCCAACCACTTGGCTGGCCTCTATGCGCAGCCCCACAGGGCTGCCAGCTGGGAGGCCCACTGGGGGGCTATCCGTATCCGGGAGGCCCTGCAGGAGAGCTTCCGCCCAGAGGAGGAGTGAAGTCTCCCTGGGGTGCCCCACTGGGGCCTTGTGCCTTATTCTACCCTCACGTCCTTCCACTTTCCCCTCCCTAACCCCCCTTCCTGATGTAAAATAAAAATACGTGTTGCCAAAAACAAACTCTCTTTATTGACCATAACTGGGGTGAGGGGGGAATTAGGGTAGGAGAGGGGAGGGGGAAACCTGGGAGGAGGGAGCTGGAATGGGGAGGAAGAGGGAGGAGAAGCTCAGGGTTGGGGGTCTTGCTGGCCCACCTGTCTCCCAGCACTGCGGGTGCGGGGGCCTTGGTGTTCCCGGGGGGGAGCGGGTATGGAGGGTGGGATGGGTAGGGAGGGGAGGGAGGAAGAAGCGGGAGGGGGAGCAGGAGTGGGAGGAGGAGCGAGAGCTGGGGCGGCTGCAGGGGCTGGAGCAGCAGCAGGCAGCACTCTCTGCACCAGGGTCTGCAGGTGGTCGCGGATGGCACGGCCCTCGTCAAGCAGCTCCCGCAAGCTCTCCCGCCGCAGCTGCAGGTCTTCATGCACCCAGTGCTCCTGGCTGTGGACCTGCCTTTGCAGTAACCCCAGGTGCTGCCGCTGGTACTCCTCCTGGTTCCGGGTGAGCCTGCTGGCCCGGGTGCGGGAGGATGTCCTGGGCGGGGTGATGCGCCCTGCACTCGCAGCTGCTGTGGCTGTGGAGAAACAAGAGAAGTGGTCGGTTATCCCTGGGGACACAGTGGGTGAAGCCCAGCCCCCCCTCTGCAAGGCAAGGATGGTAGATCTCTGCACCATCATGTCCTGCTATCCCCGGAGTGTGAGCTGGCCCCTGTGCTGTATATAATGTGGGTGTGGTGGGGGGAAGGGGAGATGTGCCCTGCCTCTGCGCAGAGGGAGCTTCTGGAGGGAGGGCATTGTGAAGTGTCCCTCCCCTGGGTCAGGAGCATGTCATGTGCCTTCATACATACATGCATGTGGGTAACAGGCCAGGGCCCCTGTGTGGCAGCCAGCCAGGGCCACATGCCCCTGCTGGTATGGCACATGCACAGGTTGCTGCGTGATCTGTGGTCAGCAAGGCCCACATGCGCGGTCCCTGGGTTCCCTCTCCCCGCCCCTCCCCACCCCACGTAAGGGGACAGTGATGGCACTCACATGTTGAGGCCTCCCCGGGCTTGGAAGACGGTGGTGACATGGCTGCTGTGACAGCTTGGGGGTCCTGGGTGAGTGCCACGCTCCCTCCAGGCTCCTGCGATTCCTGGCCGTCATCCTCCTCCTCCTCCTCCTCCATACCCTGGTCAGGGCCCTCTGCCCCAGGGTCGATGACCGCTGTCTGGCCCCCCAGGGTGTGGTCCAGGGTGTCAAAATAGGGGAAGGGGTCTGGATTTGCCCCTGGTTAGGAGGTGCTCTCTGTGACCCTGGCATAGGTCTGCCTCAGCTCCTTTATTTTCATTTCCTTTATTTCTCCTGGGTGCGCATGTGGCCTTTGGTGGCCAGGCTGTCAGCCATCTGTCTGTAAACGGCCGCATTTCTCCATCTAGTGCGGAGATCATGGACGTTGGAGGATTCCCCCCAAACCTGAATGAGGTCCATGATCTCTGCACTGGACTAGGAAGGCGCCCTCCTTTTTCGGCCCCTAGCAGGCTCCTGGGAGCTGCCAGACTGCTCCTGAGGAGCGGTGGAGGGCTGGCTGTCACTGCCTGGCTGGCTCATGCTGGCAGCTGGGTCAGGGGCAGCGCCTGCGGGCTCTGGGCTGGCATGCCTGGAGCTGGCACAGGGCCTGTGGCCAAACAGACTCTACCCCTTTAAGGGCTGTGGGGCTGGAAGGGAGGAGAGGAGTTTTCCTGGTTTGTCCCAGAGTGGCCACCAGGGCACCCTGGTAAGGACTGGAGGCCCCCTATTTCGAAATAAGCATCTACACAATGCTTATTTCAATTTAGCTATTTCGAATTTGGCGTTATTTCTCGTGGAATGAGGTTTACCAATTTCGAAATAAGCCCTCCGCTATTTCGATTTAATTTCGAAATAGCGGTTTGGCTGTGTAGACGCTGGTAAATTTATTTCGAAATAACAGCTGCTATTTCAAAATAACTTTGCTGTGTAGACATACCCTAAGAGACTTGTTACATGCAATTTCTCATGCTAGCAGTAGTTTTAACTATCTTTTCTGACAAGCTGGTAAGCCTCTCACCTTGGGCCTGATCCTTCTCCCATTCAGTCTTAGATATTTCCAGGAGTCATCTTGACTGGTAAGCAAAGGTTTCTTGGTGGCCCATTGTTAAAGTTCCTGATTTTATATCCCTTTTGCCAAAGGTCAGAATCCTTTGTGTTCAGTTTAAACTTTTCACAATTCTATTAGAAAAGTACAGCATCCAGAATGAAAACTGCATCAGGGGACCTGACCACATGTCTTGGCAGGACCAACAATAGTCGAGGCTTACAGAAAAAACAAGATTATTTACAGATCATTGACCCGAGTACTAGGCCATTAAGTTCCTTGAGTGCTACTAATGGTCCTCACTTAGGACATCTAGATTAGTAAACAGATTTATACTTTGTATTTCTAATTTCGTATACAGGAATGATAAATGCACATAAATAGAAGATACACATTCAACAGATTAGAAAAGTGTTAATAATATGTTACAAGATGCATTTTGCATAAAGCATCTTCCAGTTATGCATATTCATATTTATATTTATAAGCATATTTCCAAAAAAAGAATATGGGGTGCAACATCACAATATACACTTCATATATGCAAGTGATATCCATGGGACAAATTGCAGTTGTGAAAAATTGTGGAGCCAGGTCTTTAATTTATTGTGTACTTTGCCTATCCTCAATTTTCTCTCTCCCTTTGCAGCTTCAAACAGAAGATGATGAAATAAAATATCCATTTGTTCAGAAACATTTCCTCCCCATGCCAGTAGCTGTGGTTTTTTTCCTTCAAAATTGTCCAAGGTCAGGGGTTAGGATGGGCAAGATTCAAGTTCTGGATACCTATGGATAAAAAAATGAGGCCCAGCAAACACCAAAAAATAATAACATCTCTAAAACATTACTAATTAGATATGGCTTTCTGTTTGTTTTTGATAATATACATGATATTGTATGAAAGTTGTATTGGTACCCTTTTGGATACCCCAGATAACTAATGCTTTTATTACGAACAATGTGCTGTTCTGAAACTCATAATAATAATAAAAAACCTTTAATATTGTGGCTGTATTCACACACACACGGAATAGGTAGGGAATTAGGCTCAGAAGTGGGTTCCCATCAGTATTCCTATACAGAATCCCTATGTGAACTTGGACAAGTCATTTGGCCTGTCTACACTTTAGTTCTCCAATTGTTCCCCACTTTCTTACCTCAGAGAGCTGTTAAAAAGGTTGTGATGTGCTGAGAACCTGGTGTTATGAGTTTATGAAGATAGATACTACTTGATACAGTCATTGTGTCTTAGACCAAGTCTGCACTAGGAGTGCTTTCTTGATACAGCATTCTCAGGTAGGTGCAACTTATACCGGTGGAACTTTAAAGACTAACAGATTTTTTTGAGCATAAGCTTTCATGGGTCAAAACCACTTTGTCAGATGCATGGAGTAGAAATCACAGGGTTAGGGAGGGAGGGAGGGATGGACAGATAGATAATAGCATATCAAAAGAAGGGAGTTACTTATTAAGTGTAGGACCAGTGTTAAGAAGGCCAATTCCATCAGGGTGAATGTGACTCACTCCCAGCAGTTGATTGGGGGGAGGGGGCGAATACCAAAGATACAGAGTAATCTTGGAGAAATTTCACTTAGTACATTAGGCGTTATTGCTGTGTTTTTGTTCGTTTTAACTTAGTAACTTGCTTTGATCTGACTGTTTTCACTAGCAATAATTTAAATCCAACTTTTTATACTCAATAAAACAATTTATTATCAAACCCAGTGTAAGTAATTGTTACCTGGGTCTGGGGGACGCCACAGCTGTCCATAGCTCTCTTTCATTGATTAAAAAGAGTGTGTCTTATGAGCTATCATTGTGTAAAACTTTAGGGGTTTGGTCCCTTTTGAGGGTTGTGTTCCTGGGTAGTATCCAGTCCCTGTAACTGAGCCCTCGCAGAGCTGACCTGTTGCAGCATCTTTGTTCTCCCAACTCTGTTTCTCTCCTGCTGCGGGAGACTAGAGCTTCTGGCCCAGTGGTGGGGCAGACAAATAGGCTCAGTCGTATAATCAGCACAATGGGTGAAAACACATACCTCAGGTCTCTATAGAAATCTGATATTAGTCAAACTATGTGGGGAGAGGAGTTAAAAGTAAAAACCAGTTAAAATGATCACCAAAAAATGTCTGTAGAATAATATATTTTTTTAAAAGAATACTTGAAAGTATTAATGTGAGCTCTTAGGAGCTTCTACCAACAAAGAACACAAAAAGCTTATGAGCAAAAAAGTCCCAAAGTAGCTGATAGTGCAATGTATAAGCTGTATTGACTGGACCAGGTTATTATGGGCCTTTTAGGAAATTTGTCCAGTTAATTTTCACGCATGCTAAGCACTAGCTTGATTTAGCATTGTATAACACTTACCACCCATAGGGTGTGTCTAGACTACACCTCTCTGTCGACAGAGAGATGTAGATTAGGCACATTGAAATTGCTAATGAAGCAGGGATTTAAATATCCTGTGCCTCATTAGCATAAACATGGCTGTCGCTTTTTTCAAAACAGAGGTTTTTTTTTTTTTTTTTTTTTTTTTCGAAAAAATGGCAGTCTAGATGTGGATCTGTCGAAAATAAAGCCTTTTTCGACAGATCCTGTAAACCTCATTTTTTGAGGAATACGGGATCTGTCGAAAAAGGCTTTATTTTCAACAGATCTGCGTCTAGACTGCTGGTTTTTTTCGAAAAAAACTCCATTTTGAAAAAAGCGGCGGCCATGTTTATGCTAATGAGGCACGGGATATTTAAATCCCTGCTTCATTAGCAATTTCGATGTGCTTGATTTGCATCCCTCTGTCGACAGAGGGATGCAGTCTAGATGTAGCTATACATAATCAGTTAAGAATGGTAGGGAATAGTAGTGAAAAATATACTGGATGACAAACTATATATCCTGCATTTCCATTTCCTTTTATTTAAACTGTCCCTATCTCATGTCATCCTCTTACTCCATTGCCAGTAGTAGCACCTGATCCTCACATTGATCCTCTGGCATATGCTTGCTGTCATTCTCTCCCTCTGGATTTCCCTGGCAATGCCTGGTGTGTCAAGATCCACAAATTTGATGCTAATTATAGTGGATTCCAATCATTTATACTCACTCAATTTTATCTTTCTGTTCAGCAATTTGTTATATAAGGTAATGTGACATAGCTCTCAGCTCTCCCTGGCATTCTTAATTCTGATGGGTTTTCCTATAATGACTTTTTTTGTGTGTGCAGCTCACAGATTTGCTTAGTTTGTCTATTTAAATTAAAATGTATGGAAGTTATTCTTTGCAGTCTGTTCCATTCTTCTTCCAGTTCAGAATTCAGACATCTTGTATTACAATAAATATCCAAACTTAGGACAAGCATGCAGTTTACTTTTTTTTTAAACTATTTCCTTTTATGGTGGGGGGGGGAGGTTAGCTGATTTTGGCTAATCATGTATGAAATTGTGGAGAATGCTGATTATTGTATTCCTTATGACAAATTGATTTTAAGAAGTAGTTATGCCAGGACAATTTTACATTTTTCCCTGGCTGTGTTGCATATAAAAGAAGCAGTGTGCTCAGAAGCCCCATTAAATTGAGCATTTAGGAAAGAATAAACAAACAACTTCAACTGGAAACATGGTTAGCAAGCATTGCACATACTGTAAGCAGCAGATAAATACTGGTGTATTTTACAAGAGTGAACTTAACGGAAAAATACTGTGGTTTTTCCCCTTAGGAAAAAAAAAAGGATCATTCACATTAACCAGCAGGGGCGGACTGGCCTGGCAGGATACCAGGAATTTCCCGTTATTTTCAGGCATAACGGCTTTGCGCAAGAGGGTTTTTCTTGTGCAAGACGGGTCAGTGTAGACAGCTCCGTCTTGCGCAAGAGCCTCTTCCGCAAAAATGGCGGCTCATTAGTTATGCAAATGAGGCTCGGCGATATTCCACGCTGAGCCTCATTGGCATAGCTCTGGCGCAAGATCGCACCAGTCTAGACACAGCCACTGAGTTTTGTTATGAAGGAGGCATCATCAATCAAAACACAGAAACAGAATTCTCCCACCCAACTGCCCCAAAATCAAATTGTTTGAATAGTGGTTGATGCTGTATATGAGGCCCAAAAAAGAGAAGAGAGTTAAACCTAGGGCAGTCCTTAGGCATACACAGAATACACAGCAGCGGAGGATACCAGTAAAATTGTGCCCCATTTTAAGTAGTGTCCTATGCTGCTTATGCCTAGCATCAGCCAAGGACAGTGCTGGCTCAAGCAGCCCTAATCCCCTCCCGCAAACCCTGTTCTGCCTCTTGATCTAGGTGACCCAATCTCCTGATCCCTGCTGTGCCTTCTGGCCCTGGAGGCCAAATCCCTCAGCTACCTGACGCCCCCAACTCCCTCCCCCCTTCTCGTCCGCCTCCCGGCTCCGGTGGCCAAATCCTTCCGCCCCTTGCTCTGCCTCCCAGGCCTGGTGGCTGAATCCCCCGGGCCTCTCTCTGCCCCCCCGGCCTCTGGTAGCCCAAATCCCCTGGCCCCCTGCTCCAACTACTAGCACCTAGAACCTCAGTCCTCCAACTCTGCTCTGCCTCCTGTCCCACAGCTTAGCAGGCTTCACCTTTTCCCCTACCAGCCTCCCTCCCCAGTCTGTTCCCCATCAGCCTCCCTTCCTAGTTTCTCCTCCGACAGGCCTGCCTCCACAACCTTGAGCACAGCTTCTCCCCTGCAGAGTTGTTGCTCCACTTCACAGAGAAGGATGAGGGATGCAGGAGTTCAGGCTATGAAAGGCACCAGAATTCATAAGGATGACCTTGGCTAAACCTGTCCTAAACAAAAGTGATACCATCAGCTGTAGCATGAATATAAGTCTTGGAAAGTGCTCGCCATAAAGGAAGAAGAGCTTTTCAACTACTTTGTTTTAAGGTGATTATAATGATCCTAAATTAAGTCTGCATTAAATTCTATTTATAGCTTGGCTTCTTAATCAGTTTAACTTTTCTTCTACACAGAAGTATGTCATTTCACTGTGAAATTTACTCTAAAAAAAGGAGAGCAGTTGGAAAGGACCAACATGTAACATGTAAGCTCATATATATATCTATATCTATCTATCTATCTATCTATATATATATATATAAAGCATTGGCAACTAAATAAAAAGAAACTTTCAGCTCTTTTGATATGGTCATACGCAGGCTAGCTGTTCCACATTCCATAGGTGAGGACCCCTGGCTAATAGCCTTTTCCAGAGAGCTTCACCATGGTCAGTCAGCTGCATTATCCAACTGTTCACTCCTCCACTTTGAGATGCTACAGAGATTCATGGATGGAACTACCATCTCTGATATAGCTGGACTCCCAATAGATTATGGGCCTTAGTGGTTAAGATCATGGCCAAAAATTGACACTGAAAGGATGCTGAGAGCCAGTGGAGATGCAGCCCAGTTCTCTGGTGTATTTCCTACTAAGAAATTGTGCTGGCCTGCCATAAGTTGGAGTTGATGTTCTATAGAGTCATAAATCCTAAGGTCAGTTCGGACCATTCTGGTCAACTAATCTGAGCTTCCTATGTAGGACAGGTCATAAAACTTCTCCTACAGCAGAGCTGGTCAAATACTGGCCCATGGGCCAGATCCAGTTCCCCAGGGTTAGCCCCTGGTGGGCTGATGACTCTATACTTACCTGTGCCTCTGAAGATATGGCTGATTGCAGCTCCCATTGTCCACAGATCACCATTCCTAGCCAATGGTAGCTGAAGGAACCAGTGTCCTAGTCTGTGTCACTTCTCATAGCTCCCACTGGCCAGGAATGGCAATCCATGGTCAACAGGACCTGCAAAAGCCCATATCTACAGACACATAGATAAATACAGTTGTGACGGCCCACTGGGGCTAACCCTGGCGAACCACCATTTTATTGCCCAGACCTGTCCTATAGCGTATTCTTTTAGTAAAACACCCAATCTTGATTTTAAAATTGTCAGTAGTGAAGAATCCACCATGAATGACCCTTGGCAGATTGTATCTCAATGGGAAGTTACTCTCACTGTTAAAAATGTATTTTTTTCCAGCTTGAATAGACTCAGCATTAGTGGTCTGTCAAGATCTTCATCCAGCTCCTTAAAAACACTTGGATGCAAGTTATCTAGACCTACTGATTTTAAAAATTGTAACATTTTAACATTCTATATACTAACAGAATGGAAAGTGTGCTATCACCATGTGAAGAGAGAATGTGTTCCCTCAAATATACAGCTGGTCCCCGAGTTGCGAACGGTCGACTTACGACCGTTCGCAGTTACGATCAAAGCTGTCGTAAATGGCGGACCCCGAGTTACAAACGCGATCCGCGCTTACAAACAGCCCGGTCGCCTGTAACTCTATGGGGTCCGACTTACAAACGAACCAAGTTACGACCAATTGCTTGGTCTGTAACCAGTTCGTAAGTCGGGAAGAGGCTGTACAACAGAAATATTTTGCCTTTTCTTCATTGTTGTTAAATGTACCATTTCATCTAGTAGTTGACCCATACCAATGTGATTGCCAGGATTATATTTATTCCTAATTGTTTTTTACTCTCCTGGCTTCCCATGTCAATTTCCCACAATTCTGAGCTTTCAGCTTTGTCTTTCTTCCAATTGTGTTTTATATAATTGTTAACAGTAGCTCTCATTTCCCTCTAAACCAGGCCCTTTAAAAAATTTGATTTAGTCCTTGGGAATGGAATGCCATGGACCTGAGTGGGAGAGGGTAGGGTAATGGCGGGAAGGGGCAGGACCTGGGGACTGATAATGGATAGTCCTCCCCCAGCCCACCAGGAGTGCTGGGCCAGATTATGCAATCCTCTGGTCGGAGGTTGAGAAATATTGCCTGAGAATCTCAGCTTTCATTTACAAAATAAAACATTTGATGATTTTTAAACAATGTCAAGATTTTGGGGGGATGGGATTGGCAATGTTAGATGCCTTAATCAGCCCTACTGCCTCAAAGTGCTAAGCACTGCACATTAGTTCAAGATAGTCCCTACCCTGAAGAGAATTCTCCCATCTTCCTCAAAGAGACACCTCCCTCATTTATTGGGTTACTGTAGTGCACACTTTGGAAATTCTTGCATTTTCCTGCTGCCTCAATAGCATTCTTCTTAACTTTTAATTTAAATGGTATATTTAGGAGTCTAATGGATATGCATAAATGCCCAGTGAAGTGTGAACCTACTGACTGAGTGGGAGATAATTAATTATCTGCAAGAAGCTTCTGTTGCCAGACTTCAGAAATTCTGACAAGTTTCTCAGAAGTTTTGTAACACTATATTCTGAAAGAAAAATTGCCATTTAATTACAAAAAATACTATCATATTTATCTTCTAATACAACAATGTGTTCAGCTGAAAAAAATGCTGAACTTGTTTAAATGCAAGTGTAGAACAAGACAAACTGTATTCAGCATAAGTTCAGAATATTGTCATTTAAACTGGTCTGCTTTTGGCCCAGTTCAGTTCCACTTGCTGCTAACATCTACTGCTAGCAGTAGGCAATTGTCCTTGACCCAGCTGTTAAGTTCTACTGAGTCCTAAGTGTGCTGAACTGGGGAAAGTTGGGAATAAGAACTTCCCACAGTCATCCTTATATGTTGTCAAGGCTGTTTCTCACTCTGACACTTAGAGAGCAGAAGTGGGAGTCTTTAAGATACTTTAAAAACACTTTGCCTATATATATATATATATAAACACTTTGCCTATATGCTTAAAAACTCCCCAAGGTCATATATTCCCTGACCTTGAGTGGCATGCTGCCAGCAACCAAGTGCAAAAACCCTTTTCTGAACCCAGGAAGACTCACTTGAGAACTTCTTCCTATGGGGTATCCTAAGCTCTTTTACCCTCCTGCAGGAGAGAGCTTGAAAACAAATTGTAACTTCTAATAGCTGACCTCTCAGTTTCAGCTGTTTTGAACTTCTAAAGAACTGTAGCAGGCAGATTCCCTTTCAATTCATATCTCAGCACTTTCTTCCCATTGGTTCTCATGGCTCCCTGACAACACTTCGTGGATACACTCTGTTCTGGGTTTAACTCTTTAGTTACTTAGTGCTGGGATGTTTAGAAAAGAGTAGTACCCCTCCCATCGATCACATATGTAATAGTCCAATTGTAAATAAGTACTTAAACATTTCCATGTTTAATTCAAAATTATAAAGTCGTTGCTAGTATGAGCGACAAGGAGTCCTGTGGCACCTTATAGACTAATAGATGTATTGGAGCACAAGCTTTCGTGGGCAACTCAAAGCAATTTTTGAATAGCAATTTTGAAATAGTGGGCTTGGTAGTGTGGACTGTTCTTATTTTGAAATAACAACCAGAGCATCTACACTACCGAATTTGCTATTTCAAAATAAGGGGCTGGTTATTTCAAAATAATAACTCCTGCTTTCCATGAGGAACAACGCTTATTTCAAAATAGTTATTTCGAAATAGCAACAATATGGATGCTCCACTGCTGCTATTTTGAAATAACTACTCCCCAAAGTAATTACTCTCCAGTGTTTCCTGGAGCTCTAAGTCAAGGTAGTGCATCCACATTTAGGGTATGTCTAGACTACAGGCTTCCGTCGACAGAAGTTTTGTCACCAGAATCTGTCGACAAAACTTCTGTTGACAAAGAGCGTCCAGACTACATCGCTTTGTTGACAAAGAGCATCCAGACTGCGGGATGTTCTGTCAACAGAAGAAGGCACTTGGAAGTGCTTCTGGAAGGTCACAGGGGCAGCCATAAAGCCCAGGCAGTGCTGCATGCTCTCTGCAGAGACGCGTGCTTAAAGCGATACTCCTGGACAGCTGTAGCTCTGCTCCTGCTTCTGGCTTGCCTACCTTATACAGGGAAAGCAAAGCTGCTGCAGTTTTTCTGTCTCTGGTTGCCCTGCTTTGTTGGGCACCACAGCAGTTTATTTTCTGGTTTGTCTGTTTGTTTGTGTTTGCTTCTGTGTTTGCTTCTGTGTTTGTGTGTTTGTTTGTTTGTTTGTTTGGGTTTTGGCTTTTTTGGTTTTTTGTGTCTTTGTTTGTATTGTTGTCCTTTTGTTTGTTTGTTTCTTTTGTTGTTTGTGTGTTATTTTGGCTTTTTTGGCCATGGAGCCTGAGCTGCCCCTGGGCAGGCGATGGCCCCACACCGTGCTGCTGGAAGCTCTGCTGCATGCTCAGGAGAGCATGATGACCTTGGCGGCAGAGCTGGATTCTGAGCCCAGCTTTGAGCCCCTCACTCAGGCTGTAACTCTGCTGCCCTTGCCCACCAACTTATTCCTGGAGAGGCGAGTTTGGAGGCTGGACACCAGTTCGGACTGGTGGGACCGACTAGTGCTGCAGCAGTGGGATGACAACCAGTGGCTCTGGAACTTCCGGATGCGGAAGGCCACCTTCCAGGAGTTCTGTGTCTGGCTCACCCCTGCCCTGCAACACCAGGACACCCACTTGCGGCCTGCCATCCCCCTGGAGAAGCGCGTCACCATTGCGCTGTGAAAGCTGGCCACCCCCGACAGCTACTGCTCCGTGGGGCATAAGTTTGGCGTGGGGAAGTCTACCGTCGGGGCCGTCTTGATGGAGGTAAGTCACTCTCAGGGGACACTCCAGGGGGGCAGTCAGGACCAGGCACAGGGAATTGGGGATGGGGTGGCAGAGGTAGAAGCCCTCTCAGCCTCACTCTGCCATGGTGTGGGGGGCGAGGGGTGGGGGAGGGATTGTCTGGGGGGGGGCTGTTGGGGTCGGGGGGGGAAGGGGCTGAGCCAACTCCTCTAATGTCCTGTTCTGTGTGTTTCTATTTGTCCCTTTCTGCAGGTGGTGACGGCCATCAATTCTGAGATGCTCCACAGGACCGTCTGCCTTGGAGACCTGCAGACCATCCTGGCTGGATTTGCCGGGATGGGGTTCCCAAACTGCGGTGGAGCACTCGACGGGACCTACATCCCCATCCGCGCCCTGCCCCATCGAGCAGCACAGTACATCAACAGGAAGGGCTACTTCTCCAAGGTGCTGCAGGCCCTGGTCGACCACAGGGGACAGTTCACCGATGTTTGTGTCGGGTGGTCAGGCCGGGAACACGATGCTCGCGTGTTCAGGAACTCGTATCTGTACGACAGGCTGCAGGCTGGGGCATTCTTCCCAGAGAGGAACCTGGCAGTGGGGGATGTGCAGATGCCTACGTGCATCATGGCCGATGCAGCCTACCCTCTCATGCCCTGGGTCATGAAGCCCTACACTGGCCACGTGGATGCGAGCAGGGTACTGTTCAACTCCCACCTCAGTCAGGCTCGCTTCCAGGTGGAGTGCGCCTTCAGCTGTCTGAAGGGCAGGTTTAGTTGCCTTCTCACGTGGCTGGACATGGGGGAACACAACATCCCCGATGTGGTTGCAGCATGCTGTGTGCTGCACAACCTCGTGGAAAGGAAAGGGGAGGCCTTCCTCCCTGCGTGGGGGACACGGGCTGACGTGGAGGGGAGGCACTTTGAGCAGCCCTGGACAGCTGCCATCCGGCCAGCCCACCAGCTGGGCCTGCGCATTCGGGAAGTCCTGAGGAAGCAATTCACACAGGGAGGTCCCTGATTGGTCCCAGGGCCTTCCACATGTGGGAGTGCCCCATGCCCCCGATGCCTCCCGGCCCCACATTCACTCAATCGACCCATTCATCACACACTGAGAATGGAGACAGGTGGTGGTGAAAACTTTTGTGCAGTTTATTTAACTGTTTCTTTTAGAACAAAATAAAATAAATAACTCTTGTGTTCAGAGAAAAAAATATTTGTTTCTTATAAAATAAACTGTTTGGAAAAAAATACAGTGTGTCCCTCAGTTTGTGTTACTGCTGGGAAGGGGGAATGTCAACTTGGAAGGGGGAGGGAGGCTCAGGGCTGAGGGGGCTGCCTGGAGGAAGAGCCCCTGGCGGTTTGGCTCCGGAGGCCTTGTTGCACCCGGCTGTGCCTGCGGGCTGCCACAGCAGGGGGCTGGGCAGGAGTTGGGGCTGGGGCTGGGGCTGGGGCTGGGATGGCAGGGGCTGAGGGGGGGGCCGGCTGAGGGGGAGAGGCAGGACCAGGCAAAGGACCGGGGAAGGCCATGGCCTCCTGGATGGCAGCACAGATGTCCCTGCACTGCAGGGCAAATTCCTGCAGCAACTGCTGGTGCCACTCGGCCTCTGCCTCCAGCCTTCTGTCCATCGACTCCTGCATCCTTTGCAGGACTATGATGTGCTGGCGCACCAGCTCTGAATAGCTGTGCCAGTGCCGACGGGTTCCCTGCGGCCGTCTCGGTGGTGGGGCAGGTGTGGCGCCCCCCTCCTGCTCAGCTGGTCCGGCTGTGGAGGACAAGAGGGAAAAGTCGTCAGTCATGCATGCTCACCCTTTCCCTGGGAGGGCATGCCCTCCTTCCTCTCATCAGGCAGTGCCTGTCCTAGGGTCAGAGGCTGCTCATGTGCGTCTCAGTAAGGCATGGTGTGGCCTGGCCCGCAGCGACGGCCTCCCTGGAGCCCAGGCGGTGTGCAGGCCACCGTCGTGCCCCCCCTCATGCATCCCCCATGGCCGAGCAGCACGGACGAGTGTCGGGCCATGGTTGAGGCTCCCGCAGAGTGCTGAGAGGCCTGTGGCTGTGCAGCAATCCCAGTGTCTCCAGCCCATGCCTGCATGTGGCATCCCTGCCTGCAGGGACAGGCGGTGCCTAGCAGCCATGTGGGTGCAGGGGGGTAGCACGGCCCTCCCTGAGGGCGGCCATGAGTGTGCCTCCACTTCCCCCCGGGCCGTGCTCAGCATGACATGTCACAGCACTGCACCGACCCCTTTGCTCCCGCCTGCCCTGCCCTGTGTGTGTTGGACCCTCACAGCACTCACTTGATGTTCCCTCTCCGGTGTCCAAGGTGGTCTGCAAGGCCTCCTGCGTCTGGGTGCCTGGCTCCTGGGTGCTCTGTGTGCCGTCCTCCTCCTCTTCTTCCTCCTCCTGGAGCTCCTGGTCCCCCAGCAGGTGTTGCAGCCGCTGTATCACGGGGGTCTCCAGCCTGGACTCCACGAGCCTCTCAGGGGGCAGGGGTTCCCCTGCCCCCAGGATCCTGTCCAGGTCCTCATAGTAGGTGCAAGAGCGTGGCCTTTCCCCAGAGCAGGAGCTGTGCTCACAGGCCCTGATGTACCCCTGCCTCAGCTCCTTCACCTTGCCTCTGACCTGAGGTGCTGTGCGGGGGGGGGGGTGGCCTTTCCTGGCCAGGCCATCTGCCAATCTGGTGTAAATGTCCACATTCCTGTGCCTGGCCTGTGGGAGCTGAAGTGCCTCCTCCTCAGCCCACAACTCCAAAAGGGTTTTAATCTCAGGGCCAGACCAGGAGGGTGCCTGCCATTTAGTGCCCCAGGGTTCCTGGGGGGATGAGTCCCTGGAAGGGCCAGGGGGGTCTTGGGGGTCTCGTCCCTGGGACATGGCTCCCGCTTGGCTCACCACACAAGGAGCTGCGCAGTCCGGGTCTGCTCTGGAACTGGCTTGCTTCCAGAGTGTGGATCCTGGGTGCCTGTGCCTTTTAAAGATGGCTGCGGGCAGGAACAATAGAGTTGCAGGCTGTGACAGGCGTGTTCACCAGGGGTTCTTCCTGGAGGCCTTTTCTGTCGACATAACTTCTCCCCTGCGTCCACACCTGCCTTTTGTCAATATAACTATGTTGACAAAGGAGTTATTCCTCATGGAATGAGGTTTACAGCCCTCGACAAAACTGCTGAGTTATGTCAACGTTATGTCGACATAACTCGACGGCAGTGTGGACGCAGGTATAGTTTTGTCAACAAAAGTCCACTTTTGTCGACAAAACCCTGTAGTCTAGACACACCCTAAGGGAGCCTGCCTTGGACTAATTTCAAGGCTTCCCTGTAGTGTAGACACTCTATTTCAAAATAGTTATTTCAGGAGTTATTACTGAATATTGTTATTTCAGAATAATTTTCTAGTGTAGATGTGCCCTCAGGGATATGCAAATTGTGTATCTTCTTTCAAATCTATTTCAAAATAGCTTATTTTGAAATTTGTCACGTCTACACAGCACCAAATTTTCGAGCCATCCCTTATCCCTCATGCAACAAGGTTTACCGGGATGGTGAAATAGTACACCCATTATTTCAAAAAATATTTCAAAATAACAGGTGGCTTGTGTAGACGCGGAGTAGCTATTTCGGGATGCCTCTGGTATCCTGAAAGAGCTGTGCAGTGTAGATGTACCCTTAGAGAATAACAAATTGTTAGCTTGTGAGCTTTCCTTTTACTTCATCAAATAAATGGGGGTGGAAAATACAAAATTCCAAGTACTAGAAGGCAGAGTTAGTTCTTTGCTGCAACTATGAAAGTGGTGCTGTTACTATGTATGTTTTGCTGCTGTGTTTTCTGTTGTGTCCAGTCTTGCTCAAAACCATAATAGGAACAGTGTGCATGCTATAAAAAAAATAGACTAGGAAATCATGGCTTGGGTCTGTGTTCATTCATTTCTTTCTTGATGGCATAGCTCTCACTGCAGAAATCTGAATCCTTTTTTTATTTCTCAGGATCTAGAATGCTGAACTCAGTGGGGCTCAGAGTGGGTGCTGGTGATCACCCATAACTGCAGGTTCAAGACCCATGGCCATAAATTTAAGAAAAAAAACCCTTAAAAAACAATGAATAGTCCTGCAGCACCTTAGAGACTAACAAAAAATGTGGATGGCATCATGAGCTTTCGTGGACGCAACTCACTTCTTCAGATGAATGGAGTTTAAGGGATCTCTCAGGGTATGTCTACACTGCAAGCTTATTTTGGAAAAAGCTATTCTGGAAGATATCTTCTGGAATATTTTATTTCAAAATAGAGCATCCACACTACAGGGGAGCCTCCAAATTAGTCTGAGGCAGGCTCCCCTAATGTGGACGTGATATCTTGATTTAGAGCCCCAGAAGGCACTGAGGAGGAATAACTTAGAATGGCCCTGGTGAGGAGCTATTTCGACATAGCAGCTGTGGAGCGTCCACACACACCCTCTTCCAAAAGAGCTTTTTCAGAAGAGGCGTTATTCCTCATGGAATGAGGTTTGCCAACGCTGGAAAAAGCTCTCCGTTATTTTGATTTTCTTTCAAAGTCGCACAATTGCTGTGTGGACGCTAGTATTGTATTTCCGTTATTCCGTTATTTTAGAATAACGGTGCAGTATGTACTCACCCCAAATTGCAAATAAATAGCAGAGAAAGAGAGGGGATGGGAAGGGGAGGGAAGGGAAAGAAAAGGTAAGGAGAAAAAAATGGGAAAAGAGTTGTCAATTGGAGTTTCCATGCTAAATGAAGCTGATAGAGAGGTTTTTAAGTGCTCTTAGTCTCTAAGGTTCTGCAGGACTATTTGTTTTTTAAGTTTTTTTCTATTACTAACACAGCTACTCCTCTGATACATTTTAAATATATTTAATTTCCACACTGGGGTTAGGTTTCCATGTGCTAAGTCCTAGAAAAGGGTAATTCTGTTTGGTGGAGGGTTTTGATATTTCAAAGTTTGGTTTTGTTCCAATTTAGAATTCAAATAAATACAATCATGAAGGAGAATAGTGTCCTGGCTTTGGGAAATCTGGTGTAGCCCTGGTCTGTGAACCGTGGGAAACTAGGCTGCCAAGCAGCCAAGAGGCTAGAAGCCCTAGTTTCCCAGCAGTCTGCCAGACAAGCTGCCAAAGAGCTGGGCAAGTAAGCTGGCAGGAAATGAGACGGGTTTGCAAACCTGCCTGGCAGGCAGAGTTCTGTCAGAACTTCATTGGTATTGAAATATTTCTGCCAAATTTTTTTATTTCAATGAATTCTGATGAAAAAAGGTGGATTTTTCTCTGATGGCATGTGTGCAAAGCACTGTAATTTCTGAGTAAGAGAATGGGATCTTGACTCAATAGACCATTTTCCTTCTCATGTACATTTACTTTAGAATTATATAATGAGGGTTCGATATTTTCCCTGCATAATGCTGAACTTCAGTATATTTAAGGGAATAAAAAAGTGTGGTTTATATTGAAAGCCTAGTTTAGTTGGGATAATCATCCAACATTTGGATTCTTAGCAAAACTATCCACACTTGCAAGGATCACAAAAGTGGGCTGGATACATCATGAGAAGAATCAACAAGTAGTCCTGTGGCACCTTATGGTATGTCTACACAGCAGCATTATTTTGGAATAAAAACTCCAACATAGCTTATTTTGAAATAGCACATCTACACTACAAATAGCCTCATCTCCCCAGATCTCAATGAGTTCCAGGATCTCTGCACCAGTCTAGAATGGGGCCTGCTTCCTCTGCCCCTGGGTAAGGGCTTCGGAGATGCCTGAAGCAGTCCTGGCAGCTGGGGAGGGCTCAGAAAACATGCTGGGGTCTGCCATGGCAGGAGGGAAGGCAGACCTGGGCACTGCAGGGTGGCACAGAACTAGCAGGGCCTGCTTTGTGCCACAAGCCCTTTCCCCAGTTGCTGTGGCTTTAAGAACTGCAGAGGAAGGGGAACTATAGAGTTCTGAAGAGTGTGGACACTGTGGTCAGCAGAGCACCCATGGGAAGCCCTAGAGGCCACCCATTTTAAAATAGCCAGAGCTGCCCTGTCTACACACAGCCTATTTTGAAATAGGCATTATTCCTGGTAAAATGAGCATTATAGAACTCAGAATAAGATGCCCATTATTTCAAAATTATTTAAAAATAATAGGCTTGCTGGATCACTTTGTTATTTCCAAATAATGTGAGTTATTTCAAAATAACATTGCTCTGTAGACGTGCCCTTACAGACTAACAAAATCGAAAGTTTTCTTTCTGAGATTTTCAATACTTCATTCTCCAGTCAACTGTGAATAGGACAAGAAACAGCTTTCTTCACAGTATTCTGATTGACCTCTTCCTACACAAATGTAAGAAAATGATAAATAAAAATGCAAAAATAAAAAGGTTTTGCTACCTCAAATAAAGCCAAATAAATTTGCATTTGAGATTTGAAAAAAGGTCTCAGGGCAGTTTTTATTTGTTACTTGTTTGTCAATCTTGAGTAAAAATGACAAATTATTTTAAAGGGCATGTTCCTTTTCCTTCTGCATCCTTCTACAGTGCTTTCTCATAGGATTTTTGATGGTCTGAGGGACTTAACAGGTGGACAAGCACACTTAGGTCGTGGCTGAAAATCACTCTCCAGAAGAGAAGGTATCTGTGAACACTCTCTCCCCTGCACATACATGCACTTTGATGGCAGGCCTAATAAACCCCCCACAAGTAGCAGGTTTAATGTTTTCCTCCATTTTAGGGGAGTGTTAGGTATTTTCACTTTGTGATTTCCTATCCCCAGTAACTACTAAGGGCTATAATATATTAATCCTCTGTACTCGAACATTTTCTGTTAAATGGTGTATCTTGAAACAATCTGAGCTAATTTTGACCCTATTGATTCTTAACTGTAAAAATATTTTATTTTGTACCTCTGCTATCAATAGCCAAATTTATTTTGCTTAGCAATAAACCTCTGATTAGAGAAATACAGGCACTGTCATGAGGAAGCCTCTCTGACCTTTTTAAGTCAATATGCACATCTGTTTACATAATCCCTACCTGATCGTATTTTGTTTCCATTCAAGGATTTGTCTGTTTTTAGTGTTTCTGAGAGAAACCTTTTCCTAGTTGTCTAAGAGCCAAAGAAGATCATAAGAATAAAGGGTTGCAGAGTAAATAAGCCAGTTAACTTAGAACTGAACTTCTCCTAAACCAGTGGTCTCCAAGCTATTGAAGAACAAGATCACTTTTTGTATTTAATTGCAATCCAGGATCTACCTCAACCCCAAATATGCTTGTCCTACCTCTTTCCCCTTCCTTTCTCTGCATCCCTGCTCTGCTCACTCCATCCCTGCTCCCTCTGTCAATCCCAAAATTGGCCAGCATGTCCAGTAGTGGCTCCGGGGGTGATAGGTAGGTGGCTCTGCATGTTGCCCGCCATCTGCAGGCACTGCCCCCACACATCCCATTGGCCATGGTCCCCCGTTCCCAGCCAGGATGGACACATCCCGTTGGCCGGGGTACCCCGTTCCCAGCCAGGATGGACTTTTATTCATAAATATTGTTAGTAATAATGATTGTATGTATGTGCTCAGAGACCTCACTCCGGATTGGGACCTAACATGGGACAGCCTGCTCCCTGATCCCAAAATGTTTACATTTGAAGGTCTCATCATGCTATGCATCTGCATGGACAGCCCTTTATTGCCATCTTTAGGTCAGTATGGTTCCATGCTCATACCAGATTCAGTTACATAAACAGTGCCTAATTTAAGACGAGTGCCTAATTTACAACAAGCAAGGGTTACTAACAATCAAAAGGAAAGGGGAAGAGAGGCTAAAGGTAAGAACAATAAGATTGTATAGAGAAAAATACAGAGGAAAATTGAGACAAATTTCAAACTGATAATTACCATTGCACTCAGGAAAAAACAACCAACCAACAAAACCCTGATGTATTTATTACATTGAAACTTACAAAGTATTGTAAATGGCAAATGACCAAATAAATACAGCGATGGAAAATAAATGCTTCTGTGCATGGTTGTTTAAGCATGATAGATGTGTTGTCAACCTACTGCAGCTAAAAACAAAATACATGAGTTAAAAAAGAAAAAAGAGAATTGAACAAAATCAGTCACTGGGGCACCGGTTGTTAAATGCTGACAAGCGACAAAGGTTGCTTATTCTGCTCTAAAACTTTGGGAGATGGTGAATAGCTTTCAAGTGAATTTGGACTGTTTGGCCTGGCCTACACCCTAAAGAACTCCGCAGTTTTTCCCTCTGAGAATTGAATCTCGATGTTCTGCAGGTGCCCAGATCATTTTTTGTTCCCTTCCAGTGCTACCCACTTTCTGAGCATGTTGGTTTCACCAAAGGAGAAGGAAGCACGGAACCACTTTGCATTGGTGTGACATCCCTTCTGGTTCACTTTTCATACTCTGGATGAGGCAGCAGAGATGGTTAGTAGTTTCTTGAGTCAGTCTGGTGCATTAACTAATGAATGGCTACAGAATTCTCTGACATACTAATTTAGTGTTATAGATCTACCTGGAAGAAACATACTTAACCCAAGAGGACAGAATCATTTACTCTAATCTCTGAGACTGAAGAAAAACGACAATGACACAGCCTACAAGACTTTAAAACATGCAGGCTACGTCTACACTACAGGGTTTTTGTGCCACAACGTCCGTTTTTCCGTAAAAACCCGCGGAACGTCCACACCTCAAGTGTGTTTTTGCGCAAAAAAATTTACAGTGCATTGACAGAACAGAGGGGTTTTTGCAGCATAGGTATTCCTCTTTCTACGAGGAATAACTTCTTTTTGCACAAGAGCTCTTGCGCAAAGAGGTGTGTGTGGATGGGAAACAGGGTTTTTTGGTGCAAAAACAGCCTATCAGAAGAAGCACAAGTGCCCTGGTGGCCATTTTGTCTTGTGAGACAGCATCCATGCAGTCTGGACGCTCTCTTGCGCAAAAGTGCATGCTTTTCCGATGCGCTTTTTGCAGTGTGGATGCGCTCTTGCGCAATAAGTTTTTACAGATCTCTTCTGCAAAAAGCTTCTTGCACAAGAAGCCTGCAATCTAGACGTAGCCACATTTATGTATCATTTCTCATTTCATTGGTCCAGATGTGTGCTTGTGTGGATGGTGAGTCCCCCCAAAAGAGGTTTTCACACACCCGCTGCAATTGATGTCCTCTGTTGTATTTTTCTGTGGCCTAGTGATGAGGTGTCATTGTCTTACTTCAGATGAACCTTTAATGCACAATCAAAATGGGAGTGTTCAATTTACTGAACAGAATATTAAGTAAGTCCTATGCTTTCCTTGGGAGGATTTTGCTCTGTGAGGAATACTGAGGCATTCCCATTGTTTGTGGTTGGTCATTGGAAAGACCTCTCTTAAACTTCAAAGGAAACACTTTGAAGTTGTGTGGCCAGCTCAGCGGAATCCTTCCCTTTCAAGGGAGCTTAGGTAAACATCCTTGGTGTGGCTAGTTATTTTATTACTTTAGTTACATTCCTCCTAGGGACTCTTTCCATACAGACAGCCTACAGTTTCTTCATACAATGAGGATAAGAATGTATGGAAAATTATAAATCTTAGGTAAAATTATTTTTTACCACAGTTAGACATTAAAATAGCTGTTGGCCCATGGGAGCTGCGGGGCAGTGTCTGTGAGCAGCAAAGTACAAAGACTCCCTGCTCCCCTGCCTAGATGCCACTAGCGGGGCGGTACACCTGTCACTTTTGGGAGCTACCCGAGGTGAGCACCAACTCTCAACTGCTTCCTGCACCCCAGCTCACTCTTTGAGCCCAAACCCCAATCTGTTGCCCCAGCCTAAAGCTGTCCTCTCTCATCTCCTCCTGCAGTCAAGTCTCTGCCCAAGTCTGGAGCCCACACCCCATTCCACATCCAAACATCCTCACAGAGCATTCGCACTGCACTCCTTCCACTCCCAAAACCCTGGCACATCCTGGTGAAAGTGAGCAAGGGTGGGGGACAGCAAGCAACAGAGGGAGGGGCAATGGAGTGAGAAGCGGTGAGACAGGGGCATTGCTTCAGTGAAAGGGAGGGGCCAGTGGGAGGGGCGAAGGTCTTAGGATTTGCCTATTGAGGTGGTTGGCCAACCCTGTGGGGCATGTGGAAGGCCTGCCTGTGTTGGAAGGGTGCACCCAGCAGTGCAGCCAGCAACTCACTAGGCACCAGCCCGCACAGATGCAGCACCACTCAGATGTCAGGTGGATTGTGTCTCCACAGATGTGACTTATGCATGTGTGCGGGCCCACTAACTGTTCTTCTCTTGGGCCCAGAAATGCTGTCCGAGAGCCTGGTTTCAGTCCCATCCTATTTTAATACACTTCATCAAGAGCTTAATGCTATAAAAATGTCCAACGTAAAAGATAAAATTAATATAATTTACCACCCAAGCCCAGAACAGTGACATTGGAGTGGAATCACTACATTGGTATAGGTGTCTTATTACAGTGTGGTCTTCCCTGTTTTGTATTACAGACATTGTGATCTGTACCTGTTCCCATACATTGATTTGGGAGAGCATTTTCACCTGCCAAGCACTTCCAGATTGGTCACCTCCCTGCCTCTTCTTTAACACAGCCTAGAGCAAAATGAACTCTGGAACAGGAAACACAAGTAGATGCACCAGGCCATTGCTTGGTAGTGGAGGGGGCAAGACAGTTGGCCTTTCAGAATCAACCTGCCACTACTGCATCAGGTTCCCTTCCCAGCTGTACATTTTGGTGGAAATTATTAAGTTCCTAAAGGAAAATACAATCTTCCATTATAAGGTGTTTTTATTATAAACCACTCACAATGTCTACATGCATTGTTAATTTAGACCGCTCAGGCAAGGCATCACAGAGATTAACAAGACGGGATCTATTTTTTCCCCTAGTGGAGACAAGCAAGACTGGAAATCCTTTAGCTTGACAGATAACGATTACAAGTCTCAGCAGACAAGCTGCAGTTTTTCAGTTCCTGAAAGGTTGTTGATAATAGTAGAAGTGACGAGCATGGAACACCTACAAGATCGGTGGTGAGGAGGAACTCTGATTAGAATTCCACCTGTAGCAACGGAGATGCTCTTTGTCTGCAGAGAGGAGATGTTATCCTCATATGCATGTTCATAACTATCTCCAACCAGAGACAGAGTGTTCGTTTTCCGTTCATAGAAATAACATGATAATATAGCGCAAGCTGACTTACATTGATAGAAAATGTTTAATTCTTTTAATTAGTAACAGCTGCAGGTATCTTCAGATACAGCAACACAAACCACCATATGGTAAAGTATTTAATGGTATAGAGTATGGGTTTGAAGAGGCGGAAGTTAAATCAGATTTATCCAGGGCAGTTAGCAGAGGACAGACTGCACTTTGTTCTTCCTGGGGTATTTTTACAATCTGAAGAAAAAGGGCACATACCTCCCTATTTGAGTTTGAGGCAACCCACTCTGTTTGCCAGTGTTTATATTTAATTGTATCTTAAAGAGCTCTAAATAAGATGAAAGTGAGTGGAGTTCACAGCTTGTCAGTAGGAGGTGGACAGATACACACGGTTTGTGACTTAGTTATAACAATATTCTAAAATTTGGGGGCGTTTTTGTGAGCAATATCCTCTGATACTGAATGCAAAAATCCTACAGTGGTTTTAGAATTGAATAGGTAACCCTTTCTAAATCCTTCCTCTAGCACACACATTATGACATTCTGTTCCTTTTTATAGAACGTTCACAACATTAAATACAACACATTTTCAACTAGCTAGAATTTTGTTTGACAAGAGGAACGTGCATCATTGCTGCAAATATTATGCAGCTCTGGAATAGATTAATTCTGTGCGCTGTCCATATTATTTGACAGACAGCATTTGGGCTGTACCACAAAATAGCTATACTGCTGTATATACTTACTTACCCTATTGCTAAATCACATACTTGGGGTCTGAATGTGGTGAGACCTACTTTGCACCAGTTTTGTTTGCTTCCTTGCCCAAAATAAGAGTGTTTTGTCTGACACTGAACTTTTTGCATCGCCCTTTTCCTTTATCAATCAAGTTCAGACCTTGACAGCAATTTGGTGAAACTGATCAGTATCAAGCATACAATATGCTTGCCTTTGTCTGCCCCCTTTTTGTTTTTGTAATCCTTGCTGTTTAACAGTCAGCCACAAGGCAAAGCACATTGTATCTGACAGTTTGCATACATATCTTGCAGGAAAAAATAGGACAATTCCACATGCCCTGACATACTGCTGTGTAATATAGGCCAACTGGTAAAAGACAACTACTTTATTCTCCCTCCTGAGTCTACTGAGGCTAATACAAGTGTGACCCCTTAATAACATCAGCTCTATTATTCAGAAAGCTCTCATTTCCCAAGAGCAGATCTATTCAGATAAATTATTATATTTGGGTTTGTTTTAAAGTGTGTCTGCCAAAGCCACAGCTACATGCGCACACCTCCCATTCTTTTTCCTTTATATTCTAACGAAGCATCAGCTGCATCCTTACATTTCATTCATTTGATGGTTTATTAAAATGTCTGCGTACAAACTCAGCAGTGGTGAAAAAAAATTGACCCCAACTTCAAAGGTTAAGTACAGGGAGTAAAACTATAGTGTACTCACATAATTAGTGATTTAGACAATTAAATCTTTCAAATATGTTAAAAATTCCTGCAAAAAATATATTTTGCAGGTTGTGTTCATACTTTGGTGATTAAGCTATGCAGCATTTGCCTTCTGCAGAGAAAACTGTGACTGCATTTTACAAAAATATTCCTAACACACCTTATCCTTATTCTTACTTTGGCATTGAAGTGGTGGGGCATTCTCTTCCTAAAATTGTTCATTACACAATAAATCAAATTACGGCATGTAAGAGAGCGAACAATGCGATAGGACTGGAAGTTGCTAAGTGCTGTTGAGAACGGTTTATAAGAAAAAATAGTATGGGATTTACCACAGAGAGATTATGATACTGCCAGTTTAGGAGTTTGAATGGGATGTAAACTTCACTGGAGTCTGACATTTGTTTTTAGGTGGGGGGGAAAGAATTAAAGAATTGTCATCAAGTATCAAAAGTGCTTTAATTAAACAGCCAGTTTGCCATAAAGATAGGTGGGGGTGTCTACACCTACTGTTGCATACACACATAAGGCCTGCGCACCAACACAATCAATGGGAGGCTTGCAGTAGTAGGAGTTCAGTGGCAGTAGTATTAAACTCTGTTGTAAACTACAGAACATTAAATACATAGGATTATAAATTACTGTACACCTGATTGTCCTTAGTTCTTATTGGCTTCAGTGACAATTGAGTGTCAAGTGCCCTGTACTGTTAACTTTGAAAATCAGATAACCTCAAATGAATTGTTCTTGTCATTTAAATAAGTAAAGTGATATTGCTATTTAAAGATGTTGCATTTGAGATCTATGAATGTAAAGCAACCCCCTCAAATATTGAAAGAGTGAAAACATGGCAAATTTGAGAAGAGTGAGGGAGGATTTGATAGCAGGCTTCAACTACCTGAAAGTGTGGGGGTGGCGTTCCAAAGAGGATGGGAAAGGCTGTTCTCAGTAGTGACAGAGGACAGCACAAGGATGTCAGTCTCAAATTGCAGTGGGGGAGGTCTACACTGGATGTTATGAAAAACTATTTCACTAGGAGAGTGGTGAAGTACTGGAATGTGTTACCTAGGGAGGTGGTGGAATCTCCATCCCTAGAGGTTTTTATGTCCCGGCTTGACAAAACCCTGTCTGGGATGATTTATTTGGGATTGGTCCTGCTCGTAGCAGAGAGTTAGACTTGATGTCCTCCTGAGGTCTCTTCTAACACTGTGGGCATGTCTAGACTAGGAAATTATTTCAAAATAATTTATTTTGAAATAATATCTTCTGAAATAACTATTTCAAAATGGTGTGTCCACACTACAGGAAAGCCCTGAAATTAGTCCAAGGCAGGCTCCCTTAATGCAGATGCGCTATCTCGACTTAGAGCCCCAGGAAGCACTGGGAAGTAATTATTTCGAATGACTCTGGGGAGTAGTTATTTTGAAATAGCAGCACCGGAGCATCTACACTACCACTATTTTGAAATAACTATTTCAAAATAAGTGTTATTCCTTGTGTAAAGCAGGGATATTATTTTGAAATAACCAGTCCCTTATTTCGAAATAACGGACTTGGTGTACGCTCCACTTGTTATTTCGAAATAAGGGGAGTTATTTCAAAATAACTCCCTTGTGTAGACCAGAGCTATAAGTCTTTGATTCTATGATTTCATTCTCCTTTCATGCCTCTTGATTTGTATTGACGTAAGAGGAGAATCAGGTGCCTATAGTGTTCTGTTTTAAGCTTACATTTAATATAAAATTCAGACATTATTTTTCCAAGAACTTCAAAATAATGTGTCATTAGGATAGCAATTAGCATAGAAGTATGAGCTTCTTTTTAATGAGTATCTGACCACAAACTCTTTAAACTTTCCTAGCAGAGTTTCAGTGATTTTTTCCCCTAACATTGTAATGCACAGTATTTGAGAAAGAAATAGAAAATAGTCTCTTTTCCTAGAAATATCAAGAAAACACACCAACAATCTAGAAACTTGGTGTTTCAATAGTACATGGTCCTTGCATTAAAAGATGACGAAATGTAACTACATTTTATAATATATAAACAAAATAGAATGTAAAATCAAACAAAGTTTTATTAACTCTGCAGCTCACTGTTATGCAGAGCCAATTTTCTAACCCATTCTGAAGAGCAATCAACTGATTTCTAAATGGGAATCTCACATGCTTTATAATTCCCAAGTAAAATTTTGTTTGATATCCAATTTAGCAAATCTTATAATAAAACCTGGGTGTAACATTACAGAAGCTGTGTTTGACACTCCTTATTTCCTGAAATTTAAAGATTGTTTTGTTTTTTGTTTTTATATCATCTTTGTTCAAATGAACAACAATATATTACTTGGAGTGCACATTACTCAATTTCCAGACATCTGGAGAGTTTGATGTCCCAGCCTTTAGCTTATATATTAACTGACCCAACTGTCTGAGTGAACTGTGTAATGTAACCCTATAGCCATTTGACTCTTACTTCAGCATGCACTGTAGTTATTTATTATCCTCTGTTATAGAATTTAACACCCTTTGGCACATGCTTGCATGAATTGCATCAGAGATTAGCAAGTAAGTTTTTTATATTCCCTATGAGACTGAAATTTT
Organism: Pelochelys cantorii; assembly: GCA_032595735.1. Taxonomy (NCBI): domain Eukaryota; kingdom Metazoa; phylum Chordata; order Testudines; family Trionychidae; genus Pelochelys; species Pelochelys cantorii. The sequence goes on from CM064337.1 coordinate 40,241,769, forward strand.
GAGTTGTGAAAATTAACAATCATTATTATCCCAATCCACCCAATGTTTTAAAGCTCACATTTACAAATCAAATTTGAAACTTGGAAGAAGTGTTTGATCATTTTTCTAGATACAATTGACAAATTTATGGCCTAGCTGAAGGCATATTACAGTTTGGCTTCAGGGTTTCCTTTCTTTTTCAACCGCCATCTCTCTCTCCCTCCTTTCCTCCTACCTTCTGCTTGTTTCCCTTTTGACTGATTATTTCTGTGGACTAATGTTTCCTCTGATTAGGTCAGGGATGCATAGTTTGATACCAGCTTAGTATTTTGGTATTTTCTCTTGAGTTGTGTCTGTTCTGTAGAAAATATTTTCTCTCAGAATTCCACTAAAGGATAAACAGTTATACTTCCTAGGTAATAGCAAGACTATGGCTGGCCCCCTACACAATGTGAGTTGTGGTATAGACCAAGAAAAATAGAGATTTGCACCGAATGTCAGGTTACTTTCTCCAGATGCTAGAGTGCTAAAGCAGTTCAAATAAGTGTTGCAGAATTTTCTTCTGTAAGGGCTTGTTGTGAGGGTAGTGCTTAGTGAAGACACAATTTGTGCAGACAGAAAAGCTTCTTCTGTCAGTTTAGGTACTCCACCTTCAGAAGAGGTAGTAGCTATGTCAATGGGAGGGCTTCTCCCTCTACCAAGAGTTTGGCTGGTACAACTGTGTTGATCACAAGTGTAGTGTTTCCACACCCCTGAGTCATTTTAGACTGGATCCACCACCTTAGCCATCAGAGGTTCTGCATACTATCTCTCTATAGTGATGTTCAGTTCAGCTATATCTTTCAATATACATTTATCTCCCTCTCCTTCAAATACTGGGAAAAGGCAATAGCTGAGATTGTCATCACCCTAAAGAAGATAGTCATGCCCCTAATTGCAAGTTTGTCCTTCATTTGAACCTAAGTCAGTTACTGTTAAGTCATCACTAATGATTTACTTCGGCTGTGGCCTGTTGCGTTGGAGATCATTTCCCTGACCCATTTAAACTTCCACTATCCATCCATGGTAAAGCAGTTGTAAAATATTTTCTGCTGTGCTCTGCTAGTAATGATTAATACTGAACCATGTAATGAATGTGAACAAAAGGGTGGCAATTACAATTTCATTAATCACTTAATAATTGAGGTCCATGGCTCAATAGTGACTTTAGACTTTCACATCCAAAAGAATTAAGGAGAAATTTCTATTAATCACTGTGTCCTTACTGCTGACAAGGCCTGTTTCTAACAATAGATATAATCATTTCAAGATGTGCTACAATTAGAGTGAGTATTATAAAGGAGTTCATCATCTGGGCCAACATTTTGCTCCCTGGAGGCTGTAAGGAGCCTCTCTCTTATACCTCTAATTTAACTTTAAGTGGTGTGCTTTGATGTTGTGACTTTCCATGTATTTATAAATGTTCAAATTCTTTAAAAACATGAACGTGACTTGTGGACTGTATTCACTACTGGCTGATTTGTTACAAGGTGATCCTTCTGAGGTGATTGAAGTGGAAGATAATAATAAAATTTAAATGTAGAGGAAAAATCTTTTTTTTTTTAAACTGCTGAGAGATTGTGATGTCTCAGATTCTGGCTTCAGTTTCTTCCAAAACTGTGTGTATTGCATATTTCTTTTAATCTTGGGAATCAGGCAAGAAAAGCAAAGATGCTTCTGGCCTTACAGCTTCGAAAAATAGAATGGCAAAAATAAAATAGCTTGCATACAGACACAAGATAAGGAGAGGGTAAATGCAGCTAAAGAGATAAATGAAGTCATCAGCAAGTTTTATGCTAAACTACATTCTGAAAATAAAAGCCCTGATGCATGGAGAATTAATAGGCTTTTCCAAAATCTACATATTGAATACACAAAGGGATAAACTACAGAGTCCCTTACATAAGACTGGGGTAATTGGAGCTTTTAAACACAGGAAAACACCTGGTAGAAATGGGATCCTAGGGAATTGTCTACCTTTTGTAAAGAAATTTGGACTCTGTCTTATGCAAAGTGTACAGTGCTGCCTTTGATATTTGTAGGCTACCTGTGTCATTCAGGGATGTCCTCATTTTTGTAATGCAGAAATTTGGCAGAGATGTGGAAATCTATGGCAATTATCATCCTACATTTGTAATTAATGCTGTTAGTAAAATCTGTGCCAAAGTTTTATGTAAAATCCTTAAAGCCATTCTACAAAAATAAACAGTGCACTTCTGCACATTGGGTTTTCAGGGAGCACAGTGTAGATGTTGGCACATAACTCCCTTTGATAGTCAGTGGGCGTAAGATTGCCAACACTCATTTGTGCCTTTGAAAATCTATTCTATAGTCAAGTTAAATGATATCAGACCCTTCCTTATCAATATTAACATACAGGTGATAAAATTCAGTAGGAAGAGGCCAGGCAGTGGCTATTACACTGATGTAAAAAAGGCTTCTCACAATATGGGACAGCAAGATCACTTTATGGGACTCTATGATGTTTTGTTAGCAAATTCTGTGCATAGATCAAAATTATACAGATATCGGGAATTACACATTAAAACTCATATGGTATCATTTCTGACAGATGTTGCAATCCCATTCAACATCTTTGGGGACCATGGTGTATTAAATTTATGCATCACTATTGTTTACAACTCTAGGGATGAGGGATACCGGAATAGTGAGGGGAGTGACTAGGGTGAATCACATAGGTGATAAACACATTCAGGGTGGTGAGTAGGCTCCCCAAACCCTTGGGCACTGCTTGCCCCTCCAGTACCCACATCCCTGAAGCTCTGGGTAGTGCAGCCATAGTACCAGGGGCCCACCAGCACTGGTCAGCCCCAGATACCCCAAGTCTCAGCTCTAGCAGCTTTGCCTTCCCAGAAGAGAAGCAGCCTGCTTGGCCTGGGGACAACTACCAGTAGGAGGGTGGCCTCTGGATGGAGCATAGGTAAGGTCACATGGGACTGTCTGGGCAGGCACAGCCTTCCCTTGCCTATGAGATGCACCACCCATGATCTCAACATTTGGGGTAAATTTGCCACTAATGAATTACAGACTAGTATAAGTACAGGAGAGAGGAAATCCCACAAAACATTGTGCTACAAAGCATGCATTTCACCAAAACATTTGAAAATGGGGTAGAGATGAGATTGTAGGGCGTGCTGAAATAGGGCAAGGAGAAGGGCATTAGAATTTATGAGTTGCTTGATTTACTGTTAGTTGTTGATATTGAATCATTCTGTTGCATGTTAGTTATGTCTAGACATTAAATTTATTGTATGTTTAAGTAATGACAAGGACATTTTGAACATATGATACAGGGCCCTTTTTGCATTTATATGAATTAAAGTACACAAATCATTTCAGAGCTATAGATTTTAAATAGCATACATTAGTATATAGTTTTGTTAGTGGTGCCAATACATGCACATTTTAAGTAACTTTCAACTTTCATTTCTGTCTCAATTTCAAAGGAGGAAGGTTAAAAACTTTTTTTTTTCTGAACTGTGTTAAATATTCCTGTAGGAATGCAGGAAAACACATAATCTGTGTAGATATGCTTCTGTTAATTGCCAAGGAATATTTTAGCTTCAGAAAAAAGGCTATTTGCATTCTTGTTGTTCACTTATGTTACATTTTATTGCAAATGTCTGCAGGTTTTGAGACACAAAGCAGCGTTTAAAGTGTTCATTTCAAAGTTATCAGCATGAAAAAGGACCACCCTAGGATGATCTGTAATTTTAAATGATATTGTAGACAAATGAAAAAGTCTTTTCAAAACACAATAAACAAAGAAACAAAAGTGTATTTTATGAAGCATTAGGGAAACAATTAAGCATGAAAAAAAATCTCTCATGCTGACACCAAGTGTATTCAGAAAACAGAAATGAATTTTTCAATTGCCTACTTATTGTTACAAAACAAGTTGGCAAACCCAAGATTCTAACAATGTTGATCACTAGGCTTATACTGTGCTTTTGGAAAAGCTGTTTATTTTTTCATGCATCTAATGTTGTTGGGTAGCTTTTATTGCTGGTGAAACTACCTGCAGAAATTGTGCTCTCCAGCTAGCTCTGAGATTGTGTGTAATCAATTTCACCATGTTCACTGCTACTTTTTCCTTTCCTCTCTTCTCTTCTGTGTGGCTTGAACTTACTTTATGGTAACCTTGCTTCCTCTTTGTCATCCTGTCTCTGACTTTTCACCAACTCTGTGTGCTTTATTAAACCAGTCTTCTGGGAGGCAATTCAGGCACTCCTCACTAGAAAGGTGATGGAATCCCCCTCGGGTGTAATAAAAGTGAATGTTGTGGTATACACATATAAGATCAGTACTGAAACAAACAGTAACTCGCTGTTACTTCTTTGATATACTGTCCACTACAGAATGCTGCAAATGTTGCATGGTATCTTTAGTTGTTTATTAGTGACTCTTCCTGCAATGCCAGTGCTTTAAATCTATACTCATTGAAAATGTTTCTGCACATCTCTTATTGAGAATATATTAATTCTCATTCTTTGTTACAGATTTGTGTTCATATATATATATATATATAAAAATGCGATATTGAATCATTTAGAATGTTTATTTTTTTCTTTTGTGTGAAAGTAATCTGGCTGGCTGGGTTGCTGTTGCTGGTGTCATTTTTGTCTACGTGTTTTGATAATTTTTTGCTTTTTTAAAAAAATTTCCTGACCTGCATGTTGACATGTGTTCTCTGAGGGTGGGAACAGGGTCAAAGCTCATTCTTAAAGTTTGGTTCTGTGTAAACTAATAGATGATTTTCAGCGAGGCCAACAGACTTGGGCAAGGTAAATGTGCTCCCAAAAGGAGAGGGGCCTCAGGCAGAAGGGGTGGGGGTGGAGGCAGCCAGCCCTTAAGGCCTCCCAAACCATGTCACCCTGCCACCCTGCCCCAGCCAGCCCTCAGAGCCACCCAGAGTTCTAGTGTTGCCAGGTGTCCGGTATTCACCCGGACAGTCCGGTATTCGTGTCCCCTATCCAGTAAAAAAAAAAAAACAATAGAAAATACTGGACATGGTTTTTGCTTAAAAACTTTGGTCTCCCCCCCTTTTTTTTCTCAACAGAATTTTTTCCCTGATTTTTTTTTGGTGGGGACAAGGGGGGGAGTTGTTCAGTATTTTTGGTTTAACCATCTGGCATCCCAACAGAGCTTGCTGCCTGGGGCTCCAGACTCCATCTGCCGCTGCTGCAGCAGTAGCTCTGGTTAGTCAGGAACACCAAGTCCTTTTGAATTGCCATGCCCGCAGCAGTTGCTCTCTTCCCCTTCTTCCACCTTCTTCGATTTTCATAGACATAGCCCTTAACACCAAGGATCATTACACAAGATTGGTATTCTGTCATACTATCGTGTGTGTTATATGAATGGGCCAAAGGGAAGGGCAGTGAACTAATCATCAGCTAGAAAGAAGACGGAAGACATTAATGTTACTCTTCCCTTGCCATGTCTTATGCTCTTTCTGTATTATACTTTGTTTGGGAACAATAAGAAGCATATGCTCCCTATTGACCCTCTGTCTTTTTTTATTCCCCGATTTTATCCAAAATTATCAAATCTGTACACATTACGTAATATAGCCCTCTACTACTTGCGAGATTCACATTTTGTATTAAGTCAGATCCTATTCACAACAGCAATCCCAGTGAAAGGAATTTGAAAAAATTCTAAACAATGGTCTTTCTTGCCCTGCCAACACCTTAAACAGTGAAGTAGGAGAAAACGGAGGGAAAGGCCTCTCCTATCTTTGTACTAATAGATGCATGCACACATCTGAGTGATTATATACATATTCAAATGTTATATTATGATATTTGGTAGGCGACTGTAAATCAGAGGTCTTTAGAATTGCACGAGGTCTTCTTATGAAAGGATGCTTATGTATAATATAAACATAGAGCAGTAGTACACGTGTTTATATTATGGATAGTTTTATAAAGATTTTATTGATGTGTGTTTGGGATGGGTTAAGGTTGGGATGAGCTGGGATGTGAATGACTCCAGTTCTGGTGCTTCCTGGAGTAAAGGAACAGAGCAGAGCAGATATCAGTGATATTTCTCATTGAAATAACTCTGTCTCTTATAAGATACAAGAGTGGCCCTCCTTCATCTTAGTGGGCCACAAGATTGTTGTAACCAAGATGTCTCCTAAGACAGAGCAGTTTTGCTACCTGTGCTCATGTACCTGGAATTCGTGGGATGGGCTGTTTGAACTGTAGCAGTGCTTTAATTGGGTGTAGAGGGGTCACATGGCTCTTCTAGTTAATTCTGACTGCAGTGAGCATGCACTTCACTTCCTGTGCCATTGCTTTCCATGTATGTCTCTCTAGTAATACTGGGGGCAGAGAACTATGAATGGAAATGGAAACCAGCAGAATCAGGCAACCCTGTGCTTGGGCAGTGGTAAACAAACTGTCTTGCAGGACACACTTAGAACCCTCATGTGGCCCAGGACACACTTAGAACCCTCATGTGGCCCAGGACACACTTAGAACCGCTTATTTAGGGCATCACTAGTGTCCTAGTGCCTCACTTGCATCTGACTATTGCAGTTTGGGATCCTACAGACAGATAATACATACAGTGTATCAAAGAGGTGTCGTTAGGATGACACATTTCATCCAACTTGTAAATGGCTATGATTCATTAGTGCCAAGAATATACAAGAAATGTTGATATATAATGCAGCCTGAGGCTCTGCAAACATAACAGAGCAAGAATTAAAAAAAAAAAAGATTTTACAAGGAGGGAAGAAGCCCTTGTAGTATCAGTTGAAATTATTATTAGTGTTTATTTAAAGTAATCACCATAGCATATAGAGCAAACGGAAATGATAAGCAGTAAGAGAAATGGAATGTAAAACAGAACTACACTGTGTATATATAAATATAAATAAAATAGGATTAGTCAGTATTCATTTATATTAGCATAACATTCTTTTTACATTTCTCTACAGCGTTTCTTTCCATTCACTGCACTTTCACGTGATAGGAGACATGCCTTTGAAATATACATGCCATGAGATTTATTTGACATGTTTCAGATTATCCAAAGGATTTATATGTTTCCCCTTTTCTCTTATGAGAGTCTACTTTGGATTAAAACCCAATCCTGTAAAGACTAAACATGTCCATACTCTTATACACTGTGTATAGTCTAAGTTAAGTCAATTGGACTACTCATAGTGTGTAAAATTAAACACATGCATTTGCTTGCAGAATCATGGCCCACCAGCCCAATATGTTATTTGTTAATATTTTATTAAACTTATGTACAAATAGAATTTTGTATATGTTTGAGTCTTAACTAGTTTTGATCTTTTGCAATTAGATGCAGAATGGCCTTTTCACAGAAAGTTTTCCTTTAAGAAGAAAATATTTAGAACACCTACTATACTTACAATATTATACTTACACAGTGAGAGACCCACAGAAACTCATTTTCCTTTCATTCATATGTGGTCTTAGATTATTTAGGCTCATTTCAACAGACGATAACAGTAAACAATAATAATTAGTGCTTTTATAAGATATTTTGTCTGTAGTTCTCACGATATGTTACAAAGAAGACTAAATATCAGTCTTCCCATTTTACACATGAGGTAACTGAAGCTCCCTAGATCAGTGTTTCTCAACCTTTTTTTTTTATAAAGTACCTCTTTTAAAAAAATATATATAAGTACCCCCAGAGCCAGGCACCCTCAGCTCCCCCCACCCCCCCGCTCTAACCCAATGCACCTCCTACTCCCCCAGAGCCAGGCTCTGCGCTCTCTGCACATACACCTTAGACCCCCCCCCCGCTCTAATCCAACGCCCCTCCTCTCCTCCAGAGCCGGGCACTGGACGTATCGTAACCCCACCTTTGAAGTGCCCGCTCCCACCACCCGGCCCTGCCTCGGTGGCTTGTTTACAGGGAGCAAGTGGCCCACCAGCACCGGGCTCACTGTGTTGGGGCTGTGCGCTCCCACTCCAGCCCGGCGCCTCCCTAGCATGGTACCCATGGGCAATCTCACTACACCACTGATGCGGGGGGAAGGGTCCTTTGGAGCAAAGCTTATTGTGCTGCTTCACCGCCTTTTAGCTCCTCCTCGCAGCACCACAGGGACGGGGCGATGGGGATGCATTGTACTGAGCTGCTGGCGGGGGTGGGGGTAATGCACGTCTCCAGGTTCAGCCTCCCTCCCTGCTGGAGCACCCCAGGTAGGCTGCCGGAGAGAAAACGAATTAGGAGAGGCGGCCGTGGAAGTGATTTTTTTTCTTCTTGCCCAAACCCACCTCCCAACTTGGAACTGTCCTGGGGGACTGAGCTGCCGCCATAAGCATACACTTTCCCCATCAGGTGCTGGGGGCGTGTGTGCAGAGTGGCTGTTAGCGTTCGGGCGCGCGATTCTGAACGTTCAATATGACAGGCATATGCCACCGCCCCCTCCCGATCCCCTTTTCAGGGCAAAATCTCTGACATTTTTTGCCAAATTTCATTTGTGTTGAGGTACCCCCAGACTTCTCTCACATACCCCTAAGGGTACGCGTTCCACAGGTTGAGAAACACTGCCCTAGACCATCTTTCCTTCCCCATGTTTTAGCATTATGTACTTTATGGCCTACTGAGCACTATGATCGCTGACATTTTTTTAACTTGTATCTTTCAGCTCAGGATTTTTAGCTCAGTGTAAGCTTTGGCTTCATTTCAGATGTCTGATGGTGTTCTTTTATCTTGCTTTCCATTTTGGCAAATGATATATTTGTGTGTTTGCCTATACATTCTGTGCCCACGGTGCATACCAGATCTCCAGTGTTGTACATATGCTGTTTTGCTAAAGGATTCTTAGCAATAGATATTCCATCTTTTATTGTTTCTGCTCAGTGCTTCACTTTAATGTTGAAATTGTGACCTATTTTCCCTGGAGTTTGTTTTTCATTATCTATAGGTGCTATCCTTGGAACAACTTGGCTTTAAACTATCTTGGAGAGAATGCAGTGATTTCAATAAAAGTAATTCTTGTGTCAAGGCACAGGCATGTCATGAGTTGTAAATTAGATTTTACCGCTAACCCTTTGCCACAATTCTGCTTGCTGGTCTATGCAATTCCTTACTGGTGAACAAAATAGGTTCTCAGCTACTGTTTAAACAATTAGGCATATAATTTCTATACTGAAAGAGAAGGAACTTCTCACTGATTTTTCTTCTTTATTTTATTTTGTTTTTAACTGTTGATTTTCTCAAAAACACAAGTGGAAATCTTTATAAAATCTAATACTACACATTAGCAATTCTTTTCCCAGATGTAAATATGATGGGGACAGGCTCTGTTTAAATGCAGAGATGGCAAAATTAATTATGGCATAAACATTTTCCTGTCAGACCTCCAGAAGACAGGTGATGGGTGTGTTATTGCACATCAGCTTTTCATGACTCTGAAATGGTTACTAAGCCCTGGTCTACACTATTTTGAAATAACAAGGTGAGTGTCCACACTACCAAGCCCGTTATTTCGAAACATTAAGTCCAGCTTTCCATGAGGAATAACGCTCATTTTGAACTTATTTCGAAATTGTGTGACTGTGGATGCTCAGCTGCTGCTATTTCAAAATAATTGACCTCCAGAGGCCCCTCTCAGCTGCATTTGAAGCCATTCTGGCCACACCTGGCATCTCCAATGCTCCCCTTCTGCAGATCCTTTAAAGCAGCAGGCAGAAGGAAAGGGGTTTGTGGCATAAGGAGAACTTTGCCAGCCCTGTGCCACATAGCACTCATCACAGGAGATCTGAGTAATCCCAGTGCTCCCTCTGAGCCCCCCCCGCCATGGTTGCCAGCATTCCCACAGCACCCTGGATGCCCCTGGCCAAGGATGAAAGAGGGCACCAACCTGGACTGGTGTGGAGATCCTGGACCTCACCAAGGTCTGGATCAACCTTCAGGGTCTCTGCACCCTGAGGAGGAATGAGTTTGTCTACAGCTGTATGGCTGCCAGCCTGGCAGAAAAAGGACACATGCGGACCCTCAACCAGGTCCACATGAAAATAAAAGAGTACCACAGACCTACAACAAAGCCAGGGAGGAAAGTGGACACCCTGGGGTGGAGGAGCTACTATGAGCAGCTGGATGCCATCCTGGGAGGGGGGTCAATCACCTTCCCCCCATCATCATCGAATCCAACCAGGACATGCCTGGTGTCAGCTTCCACAAGAGTAGGGTTGTGGAGGAGGAAAAGGAGGAGGAGAAGGAGCAAGCCAACCAGAACACTGTGCCTGCCAGTGAGGATCTGCTCATCACACTAGAGCCTGTCCACCCCCTCACAGGATGTCTTCCAGGCCTTGGACAATCCTGGCAAAAGCACTTCAGGTGAGTCCCATAATTTTCCCTACACACATGCGGGGGGTAGGGGGCAGGCAGCGAGGGGCTGCACGCAAGTCGCTTGGCATTCTCGGCCTGGGGGTTGCACAACAACCTGTGAACATGGGTGCATGTGGAGTGCCAGTCCAGAGCATTCAGCTCCATGACTCTCTTACACAGGAACCCCTCACTCCTTCTCACAAGTTTCCTGGACAAGCCTGCCTTTACTCCTGTCTCCGTGGTGGGACACCTTCCCACAACAAGCCACCACTAAGGAGGCTGGGGTCATGGAAACACACAGCAGTGACACAGCATCATGCCTGCACTTAAGCAGCATCCATTCCTGGTCAAGTGTGGTGATGCCAATCTACTACTTGGGAACCTGCTGGGAGGATGAACAGGAGGGGACCACTGTAGCACTCTTTCCAGAAAACGGCTTCTTCTGCTCACACTCACCTCCCCCAGAAAACCTGCCTCCAATGGGCAGGATCGAAGTTCTCTCTCTGTGGGATGCCGCCAGTACCAGACCCAGAGTGTGCAGGAGACAGAAGACAGCTAAGCCGCCCTGTCCCCACTTTCCGCTCACAGGCTCCTGACCTGACACTTTCCCACATCTGCTTGTCCGCAGGCCATGGGTGTAGCGAGGCTCTCCTGGGATGTCTGTGCTCCTGCTGGAAAATGCCTGGTGACTAGGCAACATACGGCCTTGCTCAAAGCACCTCACCATTGTCTGAACTGAGACCTTCAGTGTCAGTGTAGAGATTAGGGCTAGCTTCATACACAGTGTCTCTTGAGATAACTGCCCTTGTAACTTTTCTTCACAGCTGGGCTAGCTGCGAGCGTGCCACATCAATCACCTTTCATGCCGTCTTTCTGACTCCATGGGATCCATTGGAGGAAGTGACCTCGGGAAGATCTGCTGTGAGATCAGATGGCCTGCCTCCAGTCCCTTGTCTGGGGGTTCAATGAAGAGCACCAGGAGTGGGAGGCTGACCAGAAGGAGTGCTGGGCTGACCAGGAACAGCGGAAGGCCATACGGGGCCAGCTGGAATGCCAGCATGAGGCCATGTGCTTCTCTCTCACCTCTGTGATGGAGCACATGACCGCATGCATGGAGCCGGCCACCAGCCACCTCCCTCCCATCCTCAACTCCCTGACCCTGCCCCTGCCCCCCGTTGAATTTCCCTCCTAGTCCGTCCCCCCCGTGTCACTTGGGCCCCCGAACATGTGGCAGTGAGACCTCTCAAGCAGCTGAAGCCTCACGAGGTACCCAAGGCAGGTGCCAGTCCCATCCCCTTTCCCCCTCCTTCATTCCAGGGACAATGCAGGGATCCCTTATGGAGAGGCCTGCAGGAGAGTCTCACAGGTGTCCTTGGCTGAAACTCTCCCTCAAGGCCTCCTGGATGAGCACAGCCCCTGATGTGCTCTCCTGATCTCACTAGTGTCTGGCTGCTCAGAATCCCTGGCCAGCAGATCAGCCTCTGCCCCCCACCCTGGCAGGAAAGTCTCTCCCTTGCCACCACCATGGAGGGGATGTTGCACTCGCTGAGGTCCAGGCAGGTGGAGAGAACCTGCCCTTAAGGAAATGAGAACAGCAACAATTTGCAAATCACATACGGTCAGTCAAGCTGAGTGCATATCTAATGTGAGCTGCACTGCAGCATTGGGTATATAAACAAGAGAGTCGAATGTGGACTGGGTAAGGCTGTGCCAGGGAGCTCAGGAGCCATATTCACACCAGCAAACAATGGACCGTGGGTATTGCTATATCTTTTCGGACCTGACTGGTATCCAGTGTATTTGGGTTACATTACACTATCAATGAGAACAGACATAAATGATTTTTGATACTTGTCTGGCTTGTCAAGAGACTCAAGCCCATTGTGCTTTTGTATTCTGAATGGCCATTTTGAGCTAACATCTTGCTATCAAGTGTTGTGTCCCTGGTTACTGAGATAATTGTAATGAATGGTCACCGTCAATGTTAAAAATAGTTTACTGATTACCAGTACCCCTAATCATCTAAACCACAGTCCCAAACCATGTGGTTATCTGCCCTGGCATTCAGCTTTTCTGAGTTATACCTCACTATGGAATGTGTTTGTTCTCTGATTTCCCCAAGCACCATTCAGAGATGTGGAGGTGACTATTTTCCAATATCCAGGGCTGGCAACAGACTTCTCCAGGCCCTGGGCAATGTGAGGGGGGCATGCTGCTGGGCTCCCCAGAAGGGGTGGGGGCTAGTGTGGAAGTGGCACAGCTAAGGGCACTTTAACGGCTGTGGGTGCCGGCTGAAGTAGCAGTAGCAATGGCTCAGAGTCTGAGGCTCTTTTAAATACATGGGCCTGGGACAATTGCCCTCCCTTTCCCCTCCTCCCCTGTCAGCTGCCCTGTTTATATCACACAAGACTTTTGAGATTAAGATATCAGGGTATGTCTACACTACAAAGTTAATTCGAACTAACAGCCATTAGTTTGAATTAACTTTCATAGGCGCTACACATGCAAACCGCTAGATTGAACTTAATTTGAATAAGCGGAGCGCTTAATTCGAACTAGGTAAACCTCATTCTACGAGGACTAACGCCTAGTTCGAATTAAGTAGTTCGAATTAAGGCTGTGTAGCCACTTAATTCGAACTAGTTGGAGGCCAGCCCTTCCCAGCTTGCCCTGATGCCATGCTGGGCCAGGCCAGGGAATCTCTTCTGCCCCCCTCCTGGCCCCGGAGCCCTTAAAGGGGCACGGTCTGGCTACGGTGCTTGTGCCAGTTGCAAGCCTGCCAGCACCCAGCCAGCAGATCCTGCACCTGGCACAGCACGAGCCAGCCACCCGCTGCCACCCAACCCTCCGCCTCTTCCCAGGACCAGGCTGGCAGCTCCCAGGAGTCTGCCCGGGGCCACAAGAGGTGGGCGCCCACCTGATCTAGTGCAGAGATCGTGGACCTCATCGAGGTTTGGGGGGAGACCTCCAACGTCCACGATCTCTGCACTAGGCACAGGAATGCAGCCGTCTAGGGCAGGATAGCTGCCAGCCTGCCCACTAAAGGCCACATGCGAACCCAGGAGCAGGTTTGCATGAAAATCAAGTTGGTCCAGTGAGACCCCCGACCCTGAGCCCTGAGCTTAGAACATAAGAACATAAGAACGGCCGTACTGGGTCAGACCAAAGGTCCATCTAGCCCAGTAGCCTGTCTGCTGACAGCGGCCAGCACCAGGTACCCCGGAGGGGATGGACCGAAGACAATAACCAAGCAATTTGTCTCGTGCCATCCATCTCCAGCCTTCCACAAACAGAGGCCAGGGACACCGTTCCTACTCCCTGGCTTATAGCACTCCATGGACCCAACCTCCATGAATTTATCTAACTTCTCTTTAAGAAGATCTTGAAGAAGATCGTTCGCTTATTAGTTTTAAACCTGCTGTCCATTCATTTCATTTGGTGTCCTCTAGTCCTTCTATTATGGGAACTGATGAAGAACTTTTCTTTATTCACCCTCTCCACACCACTCATGCTTTTATAGACCTCTATCATATCCCCCCTCAGTCTCCTCTTTTCTAAGCTGAAAAGTCCCAGTCTCTTTAGCCTCTCTTCATATGGGACCTGTTCCAAACCCCTAATCATTGTAGTTGCCCTTTTCTGAACCCTTTCCAAGGCCAAAATATCTTTTTTGAGGTGAGGAGACCACATCTGTACACAGTACTGAAGATATGGCGTACCATAGTTTTATACTTCCCCTCCTCCTTCTTTCCTTGGCTTCCCCCTTCCAGCTCCCTCCTCCCAGGTTTCCCCCTCCCCTCTCCCACCCTCTCTCTTCCCCTCTCCCACCTCCTATGCCCAGTCTCCCCAAAGGTTAATCCCCCCCCCCAGTTTTGTTAAATAAAGAGAGCTTCTATTTTTGAACACACGTGTCCTTTATTTTTTACATCAGGAAGGGGGGCTAGGGAGGGGTAAGTGGAAGGAGGTGAGGGAGGAATAGGGCACGAGCCCCCGATGGGGAGGCTCATGCGGGCTCCTCAGGGTGGAAGCTCTCCTGCAGGGCCTCCTGGATCCTGACAGCCCCCCGATTGAACCCCCCGCCCCCACCCTGGATGGCAGCCTGTGGCAAGTGCAGCTGGGCTGATGGCCGAGTGCTGTGGTGTCCCGAGTGCGGGCACTCAGGGCACTCCAAGACAGGACTGCTTTCTGTCCCTCATCGAGGTAGACAAGCAAGCAGGGAACCCTGACAACTGTCTGTCCGGGGTGGGGGTAAGGTCCCTTTAAGCATGGAGCTCAGTTAGCCTCAGGCAGCAGCCCCACACTCTAAGTCCTAACCTGATGCCCTGCCAGCACTGGTTCCGGCCAGCCTTAACTTCGGTTCAGGGTCCACTCAATGTGGACATGCTATTTCGAATTAGCAAAACGCTAATTCGAATTAGTTTTTAGGTCTAGATGCACTAATTCAAATTAACTTAGTTCGAATTAACTAATTCGAATTAAGTTAGTTCGAATTAGTGCTGTAGTGTAGACATACCCTCAGAGACAGCCCCTACTTATTTTCTGGTTAGCACAGCTCTCTGGTGACAAACTCACAATACAGTTTTAGAAGGTAAATGGAGAATGACAGCAGTAGCTGAAACATATACTGCTCTTACGGTGAACAAGGGTACACAACTGTGAGGCCACGTCTAGACTGCAAGCCTCTTTCGAAAAACAGCGTCTAGACTACAACCAGTACTTTTGAAAAAGCAAGACGCTTTTTTGAAAGAGAGCACCCAGGCAGTCTGGATGCTCTCTTTCGAAAAAGCACAGTTTGCACTACATAGCACCTTTTTTCGAAAGAGCACTTTCGAAAAAAAGCATTCATTCTTGTAAAACGAGGTTTTTTCCCATGGTCAAAAAACTGCTGCGTTCTTTCGATTTACTTTCGAAAGAATGCAGCAGCAGTCTAGATGCAGGGGAATTTTTTTCAAAAAAAGGCCACTTTTTTCGAAAAAACCCTGTAGTCTAGACACACCCTTAGGGAGAAGCCATGAAAATATGCATATCTAAATATTTATTTCCTGTTTTGCTCTATTATGACTGATACAATAGCTAGGCTGATACATCCTGCAGCAGCCCATCAGCAGCCTGCATATACAACTATAGAGAATGTGGCCCCCATTCCCCTATCCCATCAGAATATATGATACATGGGCTGCAGTTATCAAAAGCATTTCACTTAAGCAGTATGTAATTACTGCTGATTCCATGAAAATACAAGATACACTATAGCATTTTTATTCTATTAATACACAATGCATATGCTATGACAGCATTTACTAAAATGTCTCCAGTCAGGATGTATCTGCATCACATTCCTAATCAGATGCTTTCAAGATGAAAATATCCCCATCAGAGAGAAATTAAATATTAACCTGAAGCATTTACAAAATAGGATTTAATGAGAGCTTTAAAGCTTTTCTAATAAAATATAGATTGCAATTTTTGCTTTTACTAAAACTAGGGGGCTACACACCCCTTGCTCGCTATGCTCACCAACCCCCCTCTCCCCGCCACAGCCAGATCATGGCCTCTCCTACCCATGCCGCAGCAGGAGGGGGGCTGCCACCACCCTTTTCTGTGGCCAGATGGGGGCTAGACCTTAGGGCCTGCCCCAGGATTGAGGATGGGGCCAGGACACTCTGGCCTGATGGGGGCTGGGCGCCGATTGGGGCCTTGTTGGCCAGGCTTCATTTTAAATAAAGTAAAATATTATGTCCAACACAAAGGTTTCAACATTGTGTTTATTAATGCAGAGGTGGGGAACCTTTTTTGGGTCAGGGGCCACTGAGAGAAAAATCAGTTGGGGACCACACAAGTGAGAAGGAAAAAAGCCCCTCCAAACCCCTCCCAACCCTCACTGTTGTGCCCCCCAACTGAAACACCTCACTCCCCTGGTGCTCCAGCCATGTGTGTGTGTGTGTGGGGGGGGGAGAACCAAGGTTCAAGGCATCAGGCCAGATTAATTCTTCTGAGGTTCCAGGGTTAGTGGATTTTGTGGACCCCCTAGGCTCTGGGGTGGGGCCAAAACTGAGGGGTGTAGACAGGGCTGCCTGTGAGTGGGATAGAGATGCGAGTGTAGGATCTGGGCAGGAGGGACTAAGGGTGCGAGTTCTTGGTGGGAGGTATGGGGAAGGAGCAGTCTGGGGGAGGGTGACTGGCCAGGGGAGATGGAGGCAAGAGTGGGCTGGGGGCAGGGAGTCTGTCTGGAGAGAGGGGGCAGGAGTGGGATGGGGAGCGGGGGTCTCTGCGGGGAGGTGAGTGAGGATGCTGGGGTGAGTAGGGTCTGCACACAAGGGAGGTGTAGGGGGCACTTACTTACTACTGGAAATGAGGCAGGTTTAGAAGTTAAAATAAAAGAACCAGTTAAAAATTACGTAGAAAAGTAAGATGTCCGCAAGTCACCAGGGTCTGATGAAATGCATCCTCGAATACTCAGGGAGCTGACAGAGGAGGGATCTGAGCCTTTAGCTATCATCTTTGAAAAATCATGGAAGTTGGGAGAGATTCTAGAAGACTGCAAAAGGACAAATATAGTGCCCAGCTATAAAAAGGGAAGTAAGAACAGCCCAGGAAACTACAGACCAGTCAGTTTAACTTCTGTGCCAGGAAAGATAATGGAGCAAGTAATTAAGGAATTTATCTGCAAACATCTAGAAGATAATAAGGTGGTAGGTAACAGCTGGCATTGATTTGTAAAGAACAAATCATGTCAAATCTATCTAATAGCTTTCTTCAATTGCATAGCAAGCCTTGTGGATAAGGGAAAAATGGTGGACGTGGCATACCTAGACTTTAGTAAGGCATTTGACACAGTCTCACATGACCTTCTTATCAGTAAACTTGGGAAATTCAACCTAGATGGGGTACTATAATTGGATTGATAACTGGCTGGATAACCATTTTCAGAGAGTAGTTATTAACGGTTCATGATCATGCTGGAAGGGCATAACAATTAGGGTTCCACAGGGGTCTGTTTTGGGACCGGTTCTGTTCAATATCTTCATCAATGATTTAGATGATGACATAGGGCAATGTTTCCCAATTTTATTTGGCCATGGAACCCTTTTCAGCTTTTCAGAATTTCAAGGAACCCCCGGGTTTGTCAAGCAAAAAAAAAAAGGGGGGGGGGAGGAGGAAGGGGACCCACCACTGCATGAAAATCACATTCCTTCCCCAAGACCTCCCACCACTTCCTTGAGGCCTCATCCTCTCTGTTCCCCTCCTCTCCATCACTTGCTATCCCCAGCCCTTATACGCTCTCACTTGGTTGAGACAGGAGGTGCAGGCTCTGGGGTGGGAATGAGGGATCTGGGTGTGGGAAGGGGTGAGAAGTGCAAGCTCTGGGAGGGAATTTGGATGCAGGAGAAGGGGATGTTGGCTCGGGGAGGGGGCTCCAGGCTGGGGAGTGTTGGGCTCAGGTAGAAGGTTGGGGTGCTGAGCAAGCCATAGGCTTGTGGATATGAGGGTGCAGGAGTTTGGGCTGGATATGTGAGGGGCTCAGGGCAAGGAGGTTGTGAGTATCATGGGCTCAAGACACAGATTTGTGATGTGTGGATGGTGCAGGAGTGTTGTGGCAGAAGACTGAGGATGTGGGGATGCAGGAGGTTGGGGATGTAGGAGGTTCAGGACAGGGGGTTCCACTGTATGATAGGCTCAGATTTGGGGTCAGGTGGTGCAGGAGTGTTATGATGCTTCAGTGAGATGGGGGTTTGGCCCCAATTGGGGGCTTGTTGGCCAGGCTTCATTTTTAAATAAAATATTATGTCAAACTCAAAAGGTTTTAGCATTGTTTTTATTTATGAGAGGGGTAAGGAACCTGTTTTGAGTCAAGGGTCGCTGACCCACAGAAAAGTCAGTTGGGGCCACACAAGTGAGATGTAAAAAAAAAACCAAACCCCTCCAAAAACCCTGAAGCCTCACTAATGTGGTCCCAACTGTGCTGGTGGGGCAGAGGACAGAATGCTAGTGGGTGTTGGGGCCAAGGAGAGGGTGCTGCTGGGTGGCAGGATGCTGGCTCAGGTGGCGGGGTGCTGGGGCAGGATGCTGGGGTAGGTGGGAGGGTGCTGGGGTCAGGGACATGGTCCTGCTGGGCACTGGGATTGGTGGCAGGGTGCTGGGGCAAGGAGCAGGGTGCTGCTGGGTTCAAGGGTGGATGGCGGGGTGCTAGGTCCTGGGGTGTGTGGCAGTCCACCCCCCCTTTTCTGTCAGTTTACTCTGGCTTTAATGGTCACCCGGCCGTCCTTTTGTTAACCAGTTTACAATTGTTTCTCCATGACAGTCCGTTTTGCAATTGCTTTGGAGAATATTCAAAATGATCTGGACAAACTAGAGAAATGGTCTGAGGTAAACAGGATGAAGTTTAATAAGGACAAATGCAAAGTACTCAACTTAGGAAGGAACAATCACTTTCACACATACAGAATAGGAAGCGACTGTCTAGGAAGGAGTACTGCTGAAAGAGATTTAGGGATCATAGTGGACCACAAGTTAAACATGAGTCAACAGTGTGACACCGCTGCAAAAAAAGCAAACATGATTCTATGATGCATTAACTGGAGTGTTGTGAGCAAGACACGAGAAGTCATTCTTCCACTCTACTGTGTGCTGATTAGGCCTCAGTTGGAGTATTATGTCCAGTTCTGGGCACTAAATTTCAAGAAAGATGTGGAGAAATTGGAGAAAGTCCAGAGAAGAGCAACAAAAATTATCAAAGGTCTAGAAAACATGACCTATGAGGGAAGAATGAAAGAATTGGGCTTGTTTAGTTTAGAAAAGAGAAGACTGAGAGGAGGAGGGAGAAAAATTGTTCTCTTTGGCATCTGATGATAGGACAAGAAGCAATGGGCTTAAACTGCAGCAAGGGAGGCTTAGGTTGGACTTTAGGAAAAACTTTCTGCCTGTTAGATTGGTTAAACACTGGAATAAATTGCCCAGGGGGGTTGTGGAATTTCCATCTCTGGAGATATTTCAGAACAGGTTAGACAGACATCTATCAGGGATGATCCAGACAGTGCTCGGTCCTGCCATGAGGTCAGGGAACTGGACTCAATGACCTCTCGAGGTGCCTTCCAGTTCTATGATTCTTCTTGTTTTCAGACCCCACGCTGGTACCAGGCTCGGTCTCCCACTGCTCCCCTTAGCCAGATTCTGGCCAATAGGAGTGCAGGGAAAGGCTCCAGACAGTGCACTGCTGTTTCCCCAGCCTGGGAGGGGGAGCGCTTCTTCCCCATGCCGGGAGGGTCAGGGGCTTTCTCTCTCCCTCCCTCGCTTCTTACAGTGGGAAGCCAGCACTAGTGCTCTAACTGCACAGGGGAGGAGGGAGGGTGTCTTTTCCGTTCAGCGAGGCTTGGGGCATGCTCCCTCTGCAGTGGGATGAGCCCGGCCACCGGCTCCAGCCCTGACTCCACCACCTCAGGCAGCACATCTGGCTCAGGGCTTTGTAGTGGCCACTCCTGAAAGCAACTGCCCAGACTGCGGGCTGCCTCCGGCAGAGGCAAACGGGATGGGGTGGGCGGGGCTGTGCCACCTCAGGCTCGGTGCTGTAGTGCGACGGGCAGACAAGATATTGAACACTTGGCTCGTGAAGCCACTGAGCAAGCGGTCTGATCCAAATCTGCCTGCCCTGGCCCTGGAACAGCCGTTTGCTGAAGGAGCACTTCTCCTTGGTGCTGCTGGGGCTGGCTGGCCCAGAGCTGCTCACCCTGGACAGCGGGGAGGATCCAAGGGTATCTCTAGTCTTTTCCCTCCTCCCCTCCCCCCGCCCCAGCTGCCAGGTATGGGGGAGGTGTGGAGGAGGAGCAGCTGGACAAAAAAATTTCCTGCAGAACACAGAGTGACTTGCTGACATCACTCTGTCATCCTGCAGGAAAAAGGTTTTTTTAAATATATATAGAGAGAAATCTTGAGCTGCTGAAAAATAGCATTCACTTTCTTCCTAAGTCCTGTTGCTAGACAAAGCGATGGGAAATGAAAAAAAAAAGCCATTTGTTCCCTGTTCCCGGGGCAGGGAGCTCTGTGGGCTGGAATAGGGCTGTAGATCTGGATTGGAGCCCAACCAGCTGGCCAGGGGCAGCATACTTCCAGGCTGGCAGCCAAGAAGTGAGTCCTGAGAGAGCCCCTGGACTTCCCTGGTCCAACAAACACCCTTGTTTGGGACCACTCAGGTCACAAGGGAGCTGGACTAGGCAGTTCCCACCAGTATCTAGGTTTTTGGTTTCTACTGGTGGTGCACATCTGCACATTACCTTGACATCGATGCATATAAGAAAAATCTTTCCCTCTATTTTTTTCCATCCATGTGTAGAAGACGCCATGTCTGGGCGTCTCCTGGAATCGGGCTCAATCTCCTGGAGCCTCCTGTTGCCAAATTGGGAGATCGGCCACTAACTATCCAGCAGCTCTGTGGGCTAATGCAGACTCCCCCCTGCCCTGGCCCTGCACTGGTCCTGGAAGTGACTGTCATGTCCTTGTGGCCCCTAGGGGAGGCATAGCAGTGGATCTCCACATGCTGCCCTTGCTAACAGGTACCATTTCCACAGGTCCCATTGGCTGGGAACGGGGAATGATGGCCAATGGAGTGTGGGGTGTGTGCCTGCAGATGGGACAACGCGCAGAGCCATCTACCCATCACTCCCCCCAGAGCCACTGCTAGATATGGGGACCACTTTCAGGACTGGTGCAGGGCCAGGGCCAGGGTGAGCCTGCCTTAGCCCCACTTACATCTGAGGTAAGATGTGCCCAGCTGAAGCCCACAGCTTGATTCCCAGCCTCAGCCTGCACCCAGCCGCCTTGCCCCAGCCTGGTGAAAATGAATGAGAATGGGAGAGGGAGGGGGCATGGAGTGAGCATGGAATGAGCAGAGCAGGGACACAGAAATAGCGGCAAAGGGGTGGGACAAGCATATTTGGGGTTGAGATAGATTCTGGATTGCACTTAAATTCAAAAAGTGATCTTCTTCGTCAATAGTTTGGAGTGCATCTCCAAGTTGTAGCAAATTGTGTAGCTTATTTAGAGTCAATTTCAAAATAGCCTATTTCAAAATGTATTTTGAAATAAATCACTATTCCAAAATGACCCTTACTCCTCATGGAATGAGGTTTACAGGGACGTCAGAATAGTGAACCCTTTATATTTTGAAATAACAGGCGCACTCAAAGGATGCAGAATAGCTATTTCGGGATACCTCCTGTATCCCGAAATAGTGCTGCAGTGTAGATGTAGCCTTGGGGACCACTGGTTTAGAGGAAGTGCAGATCTATGTTAACTGGCTTATTCATTCTGCAACCTTTTATTCTTATGACTTCACCTCCTTTGGATCTTAGACAACTAGGAAACGGTTTCTCTCAGAAACAGCCAAATCCTTGAATGGAAACAAAATATGATTATGTGGGAATTATGCAAACAGATCAGCGTATTGACTTAAAAAGGTCAGGGTGCCTGTATTTCTCTAATCAGAGGTTAATTGCTAAACAAAGTAAAGTTATATATTGGCAGAAGAGGTACAAAATCAAATATTTTCACGTTTAAGCATTGATATGGTTAAAACTAGGTCAAGTTCTTTCAAGAAACACTATTTAACAGAAAATGTTCATGTACGGAGGATTAATACGTTGTAGCCAACTTGTGCTTAAATATCTTGGAGACCACTAGCCTGGATTGTGCTCGGTCCTGCAATGAGCGCAGGGGATTGGACTTAATGACCTCTTGAGGTTTCTTACATGAATCTGTGATTTTTTAAAAACTATGACTGGTGTGAAGAAAATGAATAAGGAACTGTTATTTACTCCTCATATCCATATGAAATTAATAGACAGCAGGTTTAAAAGAAACCAAAGGAAGTATTTCTTCACAAAACACTCCATAAACCTTTCAAACTCTTTGCTAAAGAATATTGTGAAGGCCAAGACTACAACAGGAATCTGTTCACGCAATGAGGTTAATAAGAAAGAACCAATCTGAGGCATATTATGGAAGAAATGAAGCCAGTAGACTTCCGTTTGAGGGAAAGTGTACCATGTTCTATGACTGGAAATTTTGACTGGTTTGGGTGATGATCTTTTCAAAGCCAAAATTTCTATATATTGCCTCTTAGAAAATCAGTTGTATGCTTAAAGAAGCTCAGAGGTTATATATTAGTAAGTTTAGTGGATTTTTTCTGACCATAAATATTAGCACTTCCTAAAGTAAAGTGTACTGAAACTGGTATTTCTATCAGTCTTCTCACTGCCAATATATCTCTAGTTTGTCTTTTGACTTTGGTCCCAGACTTCTTGTAAAAAGGGCTTGCCTTTTGTGCTAACTTCAGTGGAGATCAGTGGTCAGCAGACAGAGATCTTCAGACTATTTTATCTTATTTCTGTTCTGTTTGAAACCAGGTTTTTAATGGTTAAAATAAGCTATAGACTACATGTCCTCTAATCTTGAGAACACTTTTTAAATTCAGGTTATGAGTTAATCACACTGTTTCCACTGATACTCTGAGTAAGATTCTGCTGAATGTAGTGGAGAAAAGAAATATGAGATAGGTGTGTCCTTTATTCTGGTTTGCTCCAAAATGCCTCCTAAAATTAGCATCAGCATGGTATATTAATGGAAATATTTTGATGTTATGAATAATACATATTTTATAATCTTTGCCTGCAGTGATGAAAGTTTTGTGGCAATAAATTGCCACAGAGAGGTGGCAGACACCCCACTGGGATCCCATTTCATCAAGGCATTTTTGCCTGAATGTAATCATCTGAACATTCCCAACAGGTCTCTGTGGACATTTCCACAAGTTTAAATTTAGGCATGAGCCTAAGTTTTACTGAATTTGGCTCCAAGCCATGATCTTTGATTTCTAACCTTAACCCTCACACTATTTTTGTTAGTGCTAAATTCTTATCCTTCCCTCGCTCTAATGATCATATAGAAGGATGTATAAAGTGATAAAATGTGAGGTGCTACTGAGGCAGATGATACAGCTGCTATCCATAAAGATTTTTCAGGATTTCTTTTTAATACTCCAATTTTTAGGAGAGTTTGTTTTTAAAAAAAATACTGTTTTCTGTAAGTGTGTTCTTGTTATTATAAAGAATGCTTAAACAGTGCTTTTTTATTACTAAAATCTTTAGAATTCTCAGTGTCAATGCTTTAAGGTGCAATTTAAAAAACAAAACAAAACAGAAGGGAACCATTTCTTCTTGACTTTCATACGTGAAATATAACCAGACAACTTTGGTCACTATAGATTTAATAGCTCTATGACAAATAATAGGAATATTGACCTAGGTGTCCAGGTCACATTCTAACACACGTAATTTATTTTGCCTCCTTGAATTGCACTTGTACTTTCAGCTGGGTTATGGCATTGCTTCTTCACTTCCCAATTGTTGTGTAGTATGCTGTGTATTGTTAAACATCTGCCATATTTGACATTGTAGGTGGCTTCATTCACCAGAGAATGAAATGATATTATATGTGTACTTATCTCACAGGAGTGCTTTGAAGTTCAAGCAGTTAATGTTGGTTAGTGCTTTTAAATCCATAGCTGAAAAGTGATGCTGATGTACAAAGTATTATAAGTATTATGGATGCACTGTGTTGATCATGCACAGAGTACATTGTAGCTGTTCCTTTAACACATCCCCAAATTAATGTTTGGTCCTTTGTAATTTAAATTGTATTTTCTGTGGCTCACACAGGCTCACTCTGAAGATGGTGGCCCGCAAAGGGAAGACACAGAAAGACATACAAAATAGAATAATGCTGGCAGATTTCATAGGGGATGTAACATTTGAGCATTTGTACTAGGAACAGCAGGTTACAGTAACTGCTTCATTTCAAACCATGCAGTTCACGCTTCACAGAGTGTGTAGCTAAGAGAGCACATTGAACTAGGTAAAGCTGATGCTTATAGGTTTTTTTCTATATATGTATTTTAGAGTGTATCTGTCTGTGAGGCCGTTTGTTCAACAATGGTAAGAGCTTACACTGGATAAGTAGCTCCCTGCCCCAAACCCTCCCACCACACGCCGCCTTGGCTGCAGTGCCAGAGAAGGAGATGGGGAGGGAGAAAGCAATGCTGGGCAGGGGTGGGGGGAGGCCCCAGCTGGCTGGGGAGACTGGGAAAGGCCCTGCTGGCTGGGGGGAGAGAAAAGGCTGCTGCCAGTTGGGAGGACTGCTGGCCAGGTGGGGGGTAGTGGTGGAAGAAAACCCTGCCGGATGGGACCCCTCCACCCTGAGTGCCTCCTCACACACATTCTGAACCTTCTTCCCTTAGCCCTTAGCCCTTCTTCTATCCCCCACCCTGACTATCCCCCACCCTGCACCTACCATGCCCTCAGACTCCAGCACTGCCCCCCCCATTCTCAAGGCCCTGCCCTGACTCCTGCATGCCCCACCACCTGCCCTAAAGGACCAGAGTAATGTCTGGTAAGTCTTCTAATATCAAATATAACAAAGAAATGGAACAATTTATTTCAGCTGATATATAACTATCATTCTGAATATATTAGCATGACCTAATACAAACTTGTTATGCCTACATATTCTAACATACGCTGTATATATTCATTCATTAGCCTATTCATTTATAAGGCAGCACTCCAAGATGAATAGGTAAAAAAAAGGAAAAATGCTACAACTCTTTCTTAAACCAACCCTATATTTTGGAGGTTGGCAATTTTAGGTTCCTGCCTTGTCCGGTTAAGCAGCTGGTGCATGGGGACATTTTGCTTATCTGGAGCGTCTGCAGGTATGGAGCTCCGCAGCTCCCACTCTTTGTGATTTGCTGTTCCTGGGCAACAGGAGTGGCAGGAACTGGGAGGCATCATATCCCATGTCCCATATTGCTTCCCACAGCTCCCGTTGGCCAGGAATGGCAAATCACAGCCACTGGGAGTTGTAGGGCTCCATGCCTGCAGATGTTCCAGGTAAACAAACCTCCCAGTTTGCTGACCCCTATTGTAGATCACCAATGATGGAATGTCAGTTCTGGACCCACTTCTTTAAAAAAATTGTGCTAAAGTTTCATTTTTATTTAAATTGTATCTGCAGGAAATTTGACCCATCTATTTCACAAAATGCAAGAGTAGTCAGTCAGAAAAATACGAGGAATGATGGTACTATGGCACTGGTGTCAGTCTGCAACTGTGTAATTTGACTTCTTCATGCATGTTGACCACTGGACCTCCTAAGTCTCTCGCCAATCTGAAAATTGAATGTGCAGAATCGAAGAAATAGGCAATAAATAGCCTGTTATCACTAGAGACATGCCAATCTAGAGGACGGTTTTAAAATAAACAAAGTACGATTATAATTTGACAGTGATAAAGTAGGTGACATTCCTTTATAAAGTCCTACAACTAAACTAGGCCTATAACTAAATTGTTTTCTAAGATTTTCATACTACCATTTCAAGAGAAATGAAAAGAAAACAAAATGGTCTGCTTATGATGCAGCGTTCATACTTAAAACAAACAATAATTGTGCTGCTGGTCATGAATTCCGTATCAATGAGAAACAGGTAAGAGAATGGTGAAAAAATAAAACAACACTAAAAGACATGTCAGAAGCAAGAAAAAATGTCCAACAAGGGGCACTTCATTTGCTGGCTTGGGGAAAGATCTCAATGATTGGGTTGTTGATTGTCGTCAACAAATGGGTATTTTGCCACTAAAACTGGAATTTGTCTGCATGCTCTGCAAATGTTGAAAGACAACAAGTACAAGTCAGTAAAGTCATCAATGTTTGTCACATCAATGGGTTGGTGTACTTGTGGTCTCTGTCTTTGTTAGTGAACAAAAATAGCTCAAAAGCTGCCGAGAGACCTGGAAGAAAAAAATTGAATATTTTGAAAGGTTTATTATAAAACATCGAAAGGACTATGTATTTGATCTGTCACAAATAGGAAATATGGATAAAACCCTGAAGACATTTCATCTCCTGAGCAACAGAATGATAACTGGTGTTGGTGAAAAAACAGTGTTAATTAAAACCACTGGCCATGAAAAAATCTGTTTTACAGTGGTTTTATCATATTTGGTTCATGATCAAAGCTCCCTCTTGTTATTATTTTGAAAAGAAAAATCTTGCCTAAAAACATGAAATTTCCTATAGGTGTCATCCTAATGAGCACAGGAAAAGTGATGGATGGATAAAAGTGGGACTGTTGAATGACTGGAAACGGTGTGGAATAAGAGACCAGGAGCACTTCTCAAGAAAGCTTCTATGCTTATTTGGGACATGTTTAGGTCATACAAGACAGATGAGGTGAAACATGCCCCCTCCCCCCAAAAAAACCCCTACTTTGGCTGTAATACCTCACGACTTCTGTTCTACAACCACTTGATGTCTACCTGAACAAACCCTCTAAAATCCTATTTAGATTCTTCCGTTAGTACCCTTCCTATCTAATGCTATCCTATGATCCTTATCTGCTTCTTTTAACTATCCAATCTTTAGGTGCTTATAGGTTACCAGTTCTGCCGACTTGTTTTTCCCTTTGATATCTTCATACCCTCTGCTCCTTGTTTCCCGCCCCCTTCCTTTTTTTTCCTTCTCCCCTCTCCATTCTCCCCCATTTATTTTGGGTCTGCACATCCTAAACTCAAAACTCTGGTCATCTGAAGAAGTGGGCTGTGCCACGAAAGCTCATGATACCATCTACATGTTTTGTTAGTCTATAAAGTGCTACCAGACTATTTGTTGTTTTTTAAGTTTATCCTCTAAAGATAGGCTATATAAAATGTGGTCTGGCATGGTGAAGTTGACAAAAGGTGGGAATCTTATGAAGCCAGAAATAAATCTGGTTACCCAGTGAGTCAAGGATGCATGGGAGTACATTCCCTTGGAAATGATAGAAATGCTGTATCAGCAATGTGTTTGGTAGTTCAGAAGACAATACTATATTTGCTCATGACACAATGGAGGCTAATGATAAGGAATGTGATCTGAGAATGATATTGCTGACATCTATAATGACAGTGCAAAAGCAGCTATAACTGCAGTTGAGTTTAATCAACTGTTTAGTGAGTTGGAGACTGATTCATACCTTGAAGGATTTTAAGACTTTTTAAATAGGTGCATTAGAATGATAAGAAATTTTAAAATATGAACTATAATTTTGAAGGTATGTGAATACATAGTTCTTCAGTTATTATAACAGGGTTATAAAATAAATCTACTAAATTTTTTGCGTACTTCTTGTGACTCCAACTTTTAAAATATAGCAGAGTTGGCAAATTTCAGTACCCAGTCCATCAGGATAAGCCACTGGGAGCTGAGGAGCTCCATGCCTGCAGACACTCCAGGTACACAAAATATCCCGATGCGCTAGCGGCGTATTCTGATGAGCTGGGAACTGAAGTTTGCTAATTTTGGATTTACAATGACAATGCAGACCCATTGATAAGCTGACCCCTGCTCTTTGATGCATCATTTTTTTACCAAAGTAATTAGCTTATGAACAAGTATATATGGTATATTATACAAGTAATATATGTGTATGAACATATTTCTTATTTCACAACACACTACATTAACTCACACAATAAATTCCAATGGAGATGGAAGAGGGAGGAGGGGGATAATGCTGTGAAGGATGTAAGCAGAGTTATAGGAAGGAGGAGGAGCGGTTCTCTCTTCCCTATCCCTACTTAGTACAGTGCATCTTAGAGTATTTATGAGTGAAATTGTTAAAAGCTGGGAACATGAACAGAATCGTAACTGGACCAGAACATGCACATTTCAGCCAGAATGTCTGTCAGCCTGATCAGTGCGAGTCATCACGCTTCATTCTGAGCAGATGTCACATTTTACATTCTTATAATTTCTTAGGTTATGTCGAAAAATAGTAATGATTTCATACATGGTGTGTTGTATTATTTTACTGTAACTGGCACCGGGTTTTTTTGTTGGCACTTAATGTCAATAAAATCAGTTTGGGCTATATACATAATATGCCTGTAAATCAGGCATATCACAGAAACTCTCTGGAAGGTGACGAGCAATTTCAGTGGGTGTGTGTATGTCTGTACTTTCAGCTAGGTTATGGCCTTTTTTCTTCACTTTCCAATTGTTGTGTAGTGTTTTTACATGAATAGAATTTTGCATTTTATATATTTAATATATATTCAAAACAGTCTTATTCTGGCTTTGTACATGTACGTGTAACTTGCATTGAAGCCAATGGAAACCCAGCATGTGTATATCAGAAGATCTTTCTATATTTTAATCATGGGGGATGCAAATTCTCATTTTCTCTGTTTGCCAATATGTTTTAATACCTCTTCATAATATATGGTGGATGTTTAATTACCATACTGTAACCCATAAGCTCAGTAAGCGGTCTCAGCTCAGGTGTATATTCATAATTTTGTTTTTGTCATCTCTTTTTTAAATACTTTTTGAAGCAAACAATTTGCATGATAAACAAGTCAGTTTATCATTAATTATATATTAGTAACTAAGTATCGTATTTTTATCAGTTGTCATTAATTTACTGAAGTATTTGGATTTTTTTCTTTTAGTCTAAGGAATTCTGACTATCGAAATATAAAGAAAAGTTAAGGAGGCACTTTTCCATTACTTTACAATTTATATTGTATTTATATTGCTTGCAGCATATACCTTTCAGGCACAAAGAGACAAAGGTTCACGTGTATTATGCTTTCTATTTAACTGCAGGTTTCCAAGTTTCTCTGGGGATGTATTTCTATTAAAAGAGAGCACACAGAGTAGAGTTTAGGCTCCCCAAGGAAACAGAATATAGTGAAAACTGATTGCTCTACAGAGTCATAGTTAAAAGGGGGGGGAAAGCTGTGATTAAGTGACATCAAGGACATTTAAACCAATGGGAAACCGAAAGGGAGTTAATATTGAGGGCCCACATTTTGCTGACGGTGGTGTGTGACTATTACTGTTGATTTCCCATGCATTTGTTTCTGAGGGTGGATTTTGGCCCTAAGACTATTAAATTGCTTCTAACTTTAACTCACTGTGTGAGCATATATGTATTCCACACATCTGCATATAATGTTAGGTGGCCTATGCTTTGAAGTGACTGAAAATACCATTTAGATATCTATATACTTGTTTATCTCCCATTGGCATAATATGCGAGCACCTTGACTAATTAAGAATGGCATTTCATTGTACTTACATGCAGTGTTTCCTCTAAGCTGTCCTGCAGCCCAGCTTCACAGGTGATTAATCAGCCTCCCCCAGTCAGTCAATTCTGTGGGTGGAGCCCTCAGCCTCTGACTGGTGGGGCTGATTAATCACCTGTGAAGCTGTGCTGCCCAGCAGCTTAGAGGGAACATTGCTTACATGGAAAATTATAGATAAACATTTTATTTCTATGGTAAGGACCTGATTCTTTGAACATTTACTGGCAACAATAGAACTTATTACTGTGAGTAGTCCCACTGTAAAAAAAAAAAAGTACAGCTTTTCCCCAACTTACGAACCGGTTACGGACCAAGAAATCGGTCGTAACTCAGTTTGTTCGTAAGTTGGACCCGATAGAGTTACATGCGACCGCGCTGTTTGTAAGTGCGGATGGCGTTCGTAACTCGGGGTCCGCCATTTACAACAGCTTGGATCGTAAATGCAAACGGTCGTAAGTCGACCGTTCGCAACTCGGGGACCGGCTGTACTCAGAACTTTTGAAAGCAAAATAAATGTCTGCAAAGTTGCTGGATGATTTTTCAGAGAAAGAAAGAAAGAAATCAATCAATCAATCAATCAATCAATTAATCAATGTTTTTCAAAAAATGTAGAAGTACAAACTGCTTTGCTGGTGATACATGAACCTGACCTTTCAGTTCTCCATGGGTATAGAATTCCTGTATAATTGGGATGAACCAAGTAACTTTTTACTCATTTGAGTAAGGCTCCAGTCTAACAAAAAGCCTTGCATAACAAGGATTACTTTAAGTGCCTAAGAATCTTCACTGAAGTCATTAACGTTTTGCTGGATAAAGGCCAAATACAACATAATGTTATACTTTGCATGCTTTTAAATGAGCATTACTGACTAAAAACTACATTTTCTTGTTTTGTTTTACACAGGCAATAACATTTGTTAAGTAACTGACCATCTTCTATATGGGTTGTAAATGGCAATTTAGTATGCAATTACGTTATTTTAAAACCTCTGCTAAAAATGAGGGACCAAAGATAGAAATGCATATTTGTGCTGAGAGTTTATACCAGGATTTCATACCAATGCTCTTTGTGGAGTTTTGCTTTATGTTTAGAACATATGTGTACATTTTTAAAGAGCAAACTCAAATTTGTATGCTTTTGTTTGCTTATATTTTTCCTTGTTTGTATCATATATACTATTTGCATTGGTGGAAAGAGAGAGGGCGAAGGAAGGTTTTGGGGTGGGGAAAGGATGCAAAGAGCCTTCGGTCCTGTGTTTCCAAACTGCAGAAGATTTGCAGGTCTTTCGTATTAGTGGTAATGCTGGCTATTCATTGTCCTTGTCCCTGCCTTTGTCAGAGCCAAGTGGAAGCATCATGATGCTGAATCCTCTCTCACTGCTTGCTCGTAACATTGCATTTATTTCTTGTGGACTGAATAGTAGACCAGGAAGATAGAAACTCATAGGATACATGCCCTGAACAACTTGAACTTGAACAAACACATAGACAGTACTCTCATTTACCAACTGAGACTGGAAAGCCGGAAGTATAAAGTACTCAGAAAAAATTTAAAAAGACAAAATAAACAACTTTGTTTTCAAGAAAAATTATCACCGAATGAGATGTCCTCATCCGCAGTTGAACTCCTACAGCAGGCTGACCATCCATTTGAAGAAGGACCTAGGAAAAATTGCTAGTGGGAGTCTAAGCTCTGTCTAAGCATGCATATAATTCCACACAAAAGGTGTCAAATGCTGCCCTAGTCGCACAATTTATTTAACGTCATAAAAGAGGTTTTATTTCAAGATTTGCAGTCTCTTGATGGGAATAAGTAAACTGAGGCTATATCTACACTATAGGCTTCTTGTGCAAGAGAGCGTCTACACTGCAAAAGCTCATCGAAAAAGCGATGCGCTTTTGCGCAAGAGAGCATCCAGACTGCATGGATGCTGTCTCGAAAGGAAACTGATTATTATTCACAGAATGGCCACCAGGGCACCTGTGCTTTTTTCAATTGCCTCTTTTTGCGCAAGAAAACCTTGTTCCCTGTCCACACCTTTTTGCACAAGAGCTCTTGCGGAAAATGGAATTATTCGTCATAGAAGGAGAAATACCTACATCGGAAAAAACTCTCTGTTCTTTCGTTTTACTTGTGCAAAACCACGCTTGAGGTGTGGACGCTCCGCGAGTTTTTGTGCAAAAATGGTTGTTTTTGCACAAAAACTCTGTAGTGTGGACCTAGCCTGAGATATAAACAATATCAAATTGCTTTTTGAGGGAGAGAAATATTCTTGGTAAGCCATGGTCTTTTTTTTGTTGTTATAAGTAGTTTTACTTGTGAGTAATATCTCTCAGAATAGCTGTAATTAACACCGTATTTCTTACACAGTGAAGCCAATGCTAGTGGTAATTGCTTGCCAAAACGTCTGGATGTTGGTAGATGTACACAGGAGGCCAGGTCTGAAAGGAAGTTAGAATACAAAGTAATGGAGCAGTAGTGCCAGCTTCGGTTAAATCCAGAGATGAAAGCTGAGCATTGCAGGTATTGTGATGGCTTCTTAACATTATACTAGCTGTCCTTAGAACCTGAAGTCCCAAGGAACTGGTTCCATTCATCTGTGGGACTATTTAAATGTCAGGAATGTCTTGTTTCACTCAGTGTTTTTTGTAAAGTGTTGGAGTTTGTGGCTGAGATGAAAAACAGCAACAATGTGGCTTTACAAAATCAACATGGGAGCTATAGAACCAATAAGTAACATCAATGGACTGAAAATGTGGCTAGTATTGAAAAGAGCATTGATATATATGTGATATAGAGTTACAGCCTGCAACTGGAATTGAGTTGACTCTGATATGTATCTAGGCAGACTTAGGTTCAGGGTCTAATGCTGTAATTTGTGAAAGGAGTTTTTGACTTTGTTTCCCTAGCCTGTCTGCTGTGTTCCTCTTCCAACAGAAACATAATTCAATATATTTAAAAAGAAAGAAGGTAGATTTTGAAATTGTGTTGAAAATGTGTCCTTCTAAGACACAAAAATGTTATGTCACTGTTTTACATTGTATTCTGACTGTGGGACCCCAGCACAACAGTGTTGTGGCCCATGACAGGGGCCACTTCATTCTATGATAATACAGATAAATCATACTAATGGGGAGGTGGTCAGACTTTTGGGCAGATTGGGTATTTCCAACTCAGACCCTCAAGAAATATGATGTAATGCAGGATACTAGTTTACAAATTTTATTAAAATTCTTAAGCTAAAATAAAATCAAGAAAACATATCACTAGAACTTTGATATAACTACTAATACCAAATGAAACTAAAATTAAAACACCAACTATGAAATCAAAATAAACAAATAAAACCTAAAGTTGGTCTTATTATTAGATTGGCAGTACGTCTTCAAATTGGATCTAGAAATAATGAATCCTCATAATTTTTAAGGAGTCTAAGAAGGCAGCTGTACATTTGTGTATGAATCTAAACTAACAAATTTTACCAAAGTCAAATCTGTATTTGAATCTGTTTATGTAGCTTAATATTGAAACCAAATTATTATCTAATGTCCAAAGCAAAGCCTCAATTACAAAGCTTCCTTCTTGACTTGAATTCTTATGTGCTGACTAGACCTTTCCTTCACTGCCCCTTCACTCGCTCAAAGCAGAAATATAATGCACACATTTTAATAGGAAATTCTTAATAAGCAGACGTATAATAACTGTTATTTTCCAGAAATTATATAATGCAATCTTAGGTTTCCTAGGACATTTCTTTCAACAGTGCATATGTTAATGAGTGTCCTTGTGACAATATTTAGGGTTGTTTAAACCTGGGGAACTTCTCTTTGTGGCCTCTTCTCCCTGTGGGTGCTGTTACATGCAAATAACCGTAACACAACATAGTCAGTCACCAAGCATCCATTCCTCAGCAAGTTACAAATAAATTCAAAGGCTTATAATAAATTTCATCATGCCCGCTTTCTTCTCTACTTCTAACAACATATGGATTCTTGCACACAAGAAAGTTAAAATAACTTTCCCTTTTGGAACTGTGTGATGAGTCATAGAACTTTATATTCTGAAAAGTTGATCAGAGCAAGGGAACCCTAGTGGCCTGGATGCCCAGAATGGAGCCAGGCTGGTCACAAGGAGAAGAGGGGCCTGCATTGACCTCCTATGGTACAGCAAATTGGGACCGGTCAGGTTCTAAGAGTGCCAGACCAGGGAGGTTCAATCTGCATTAGTTCAGTGCTGTAAAAGAGACTTTAGACAAGGCTTAGCTACATTTTTGTGCACTTCCACAGTTCTGAAATCAATCAAGTGTGATTTTATTTTGTCCCCACTACCATCTTTCCTACTGTGTAAAAACAACATACCACTGACAACATCTTGTGAATGTTCCTATAATCCAGTTATGCTATGATTAATTTTAGCAATAAAAGGGACTACTTTGGTGTCAATTAACAGTTTATCAATGACAGAAAATAATAGTAAATGAGAGCTGTAAAGAAATCAAAGGGACTATGCAGAGAAATACTCTAAGAAAGCATGTTTACAAATTGAAATGATTTTATCTGGGACACTGGTTTTCCACATCCATCTTCTCTTAAGAGGGTAAATTGTAGCTGTTCGAAAATGATTGTGCTGTATTGATGATCCAGTTTCTTTACAAAAAACTCAATTTCTTTTGCAGATCATTAAAATGTTGAGACAAAATCCATTTGTTGAAGCTGTATTAGAAATATTTAGGCATCAACACTTATATTTAGCTAAATCCTTTCCCTAACTTGTAACTGTACTTCTTGGTGCAGATGTTGTCAATCTGACCTCATAATGGGTAATATAATCTAATATAAGGCTCAAGAGACGGTGCCATCTTTGATAACATTACATCTGAATTGTTGCCACCCACCAACTAGAGTGCTATACCTGTTCTCAAATATACTTTGGTATATTTTCTAACATGTCTATTCCTTATAACCTTTCATCTGGCTTCCCTAGCTGTTTTCTGATATCTGAAATCAAGACTATTTAGAATGTTAAAAAATCTTTTAAATCTTCTTAAACAAGAAAAATAAAGGAAATAAATTTGAGTAATTAACAAATGAAAGAGAATTTATTAATAATTATTGATAAATGGGAGGTAAGGGAACACAGAAAATTGGAATTCCCACTAATGTCATGGTTCAGAAGAAAAGCATCCTGGGATGTTAAGATAATTAGCAAATGAGTAGATACTCTACAGCAGGGCTACTCAACTTTGGAAGCTCCCGGGGCCACAATGATGCTCACAGCACATGCTGAGGGCCGCAATTTAAGTGTGGTTGCACATACATGCAAATATATATACAAATATATGCAAATAGCTTTTCACACTGTCGGGCATGAATGCAAAGATTAAGGCAAGACTCACAACACACAGTCAGTTCTGCTTATATTAATAAAATGTACTATATACCTGATTTCCACCCATAGAATAGCACTTTTAATGAGCAATGACAGACCAGGAATTTAACTACTAAAGCGCATATCAACAGAAGACCATTATATTGACTCCTTTTTTGTTTTGACTCCCACCCACAGGCTGTGTGTTAAGCCCCACCTAAACCGAAACCGCACCGTGGGCCGCGTGTTGAGTAGCCCTGCTCTACAGTGTGCAATTTTGAAAATGCATGTGCAGCTGGGGAGATTAGAGGAAAGCAAATGTACTAGAAAGAGAGAGAAAATAAAAATGGTCTTGACTATTCTTGCCCTTTAAATATAATTCGTGTCATTGGTATCAGGCAGACTACCCCTGTGGAAAGAATACTGGATTGGGATTCAAGACACCTGCCATTTGCTTCTTGTGTGACATTTGGTAAGGCTGTTTCATTTGAACATTACAACACAAACTAAAGTCAAGATGATGCTACTTTTCCTTCAAGCACTTTCTGTTTTGCACATTTAGTACAACTTACATACTGATAACTGTAAATGCATTGTTGGTATTGCCTCTGTTCCATGACACATGAATTGGTATTTAATTACAATAACAGCCACACAATGATAGTGAATGGAGAAAAAAGATCAATTAGAGCATGCAGTCAGGAGGACAGAAGAAGGTGGTATCATTAGGATTTTTTTACTTTTTATTGTTTCCATATTCAACTAATTCCGTACCCTTCTATATTGACAATCTACAATCACTAACAAATGAATGTTGCACTTGAAAATTTTGCAAAAAACATAACTCAGCCATTCTCAATGTTTACCTTTTTTGTAACGAGTGCAATACACTCTTTTCCACATGATAGCCATTGTCCAACTATACCAAGACGAGGACAGGAGACATTAAACATGGATTTAATGAGTCCACAACTTTATTATTAAATGTTTGGAACTAGCTGGCAGATAAAAGATCTGCTTTAGGAATAATTTGGGGATAAATTCTATGGATAGGGCACTTGATGAGAAGGGAGGCAATTGCCATTGTAAAGGTAGCACTTCACTGGATGCCTGAAGGATGATGGAAATGTGGGAGGCCCAAGACAACGTGGCGGCATACTGTTGAGGCAGATATGAAGAGAATGAACTACAACTGGGACACGCTGGAGAAAATGGCCAAAGACAAAAAAAATGGAGAACCTTCATTGCTGCCCTACATGCCAGTGGGCGTAATAAGCATTAACTTAACTAAATTCTATGGCCTGTGCATTTCATAATGATGTGGGAACTTCTAGCAGCTCCCCCTCTCTTTCCATCCTGGTCCCCCAGCCAGTCCATTGCTGGGATACTGTCTACTGCTCCACAGGAGAGTTAAGGTTAGCTGTAAGAAAGTGGGGTGGCTTCCTGCTGTACCAATCATAGGAGTCCCACTCCCTCACCTCCCATTTTGTTCCTTTAATGAACACCTCCTTTTCCAAACCATTTATCTGGTCACTATATACCTTCCCTGTGGAGTATCTTCACTTCATATCTGTCATGAGGATGTGCCAGCAGTTAGCTTAGCTGGCTCCTCCCAACACCCCTTTGCTTTCATTGTATAAACAGCGTATGAAACCTATTCCTTTTTCCTGGTAGGTTCTCCAGGTCACAGACATACCACAAAGTTTGGAAACTCCACGAGCAGAATTTTAGGAGTGATTAGAGACATTCTTCTATCACTGATTCTCTTAGGGAGCATAAAAAAATGGATGACTTCCTGATGCACTGTCTGTGCCTGATTAAGTGATCTTTTTCTTGTAATGTTAACTAGGATTATTTTTAATTAGCTAGGGATAGTCCTGTATCTTGAAGAGGTGGATTTGATTAAGTCAAAGATTCTAAGGCCACAAGGGAACATTCTGATGCTCTAGTCTGATGTCCTGTATAGCTCAGGCCATAGAATTTACCCTCAAATGATTCCTAAAGTAGATCTTTTAGAATTCAAAATTGTCCATGTTCCACCATGACTCTTGCTAAATTATTCCAATGATTAATTATTTTCACTATTAAAAATGTACACCTTATTTTCAGTCTGAATTTGTCTAGCATCAAGTCACTCCTTAACCCTCTCTTTGTGGAGCTAACTAGATTGAGATCCTTGAGTCTATCACTATAAGGCATGTTTTCTCACATTTTAGGCATTCTTGTGGCTCTTCTCTGAGCCTGCTCCAGTTTCTCAGCATCCTTCTTGAGTTGTGGGCAATTTACCCTCAGTAGTCCAGCAATGGTCACACCAGTGCCAAATACAGAGCTTTCAAAGTAAAGGCACACAGCTTTTTAAAATAGACAAAATAATCACATTCCCAGAATCAACTGAAAAATTCAGACTGAGGTAGACACCTGTCATGGAGTACTGCAGCTGTATTTGTTACTATTTGACAAAGTTAGAAGCAACTGAAAAGTTTCAGACAGCTTTAATAATAGGCTGTGCTCCCAGCTCCACCTGTAATTAGCTTTAGTGGCGAGAGAGGGACCCACACCAAAACCTCAGACCCAGACAACCCTGAACTTTCACCATGTTTGACATGTGAGCCTTAAGCCAAATGCCCTAGACTCAAACTATATAATGGAGAAACCAAAATTCTAGATCAAAATAAACCTACACATAAATGTGCTTGAAACCCAGTCCCAAATCCAAGTGTTTGCTGTTTTTTTGTTTTTGTTTTAGGTTTCCTTATATAGAAAAAATGTAATCCAAAGGGTTATATATCTTAAACAGCTTTGGTTTCTGAATACTGATTCATTTGGTATTTAGGTTGCATTTTTCAAAAAGGTTAATGAATCCATTGAACCTAATGAACTTCTGTTAATTACTAAATGTGTTAGTTTTCCTGAAGCAAGCATGCTGCAACAGAGAATAGTGAATATCACAGAAATGCGCAGATATGTTGCACTGTTTTGCACAAACAGTTCCATTGTCTTTCAGATATTACACAGATCAGTGTTGGACAAGTTATAAGTGTGTGGACAGGTATGAAAAATAAGGTTGAAGATTTTGTTGAGAGTAGTCATGTAAAAAGCTCTGGATTTCTGTTCACACTGACCTTCTTTTACTTTGTTTGAGGTATTCTTGAGGTAGTTGGGTTCTTAGGTTCAAAAGTGTTGCCTTTTCTTTTGTTAAAGTTGGCCTACAGATCCCTATGTGGGAAGATTTCTGCTCAACACAGCCTTTTTCATACCAACAACATCTACAACTAAATTGCCCTCAGGCCATGAACAAATGGCCAGCCTTGTAAAAGAGTATATTCACCAAAGTGCTAAACTAAAGGTGGCAGGAGCTGAACTGACTGGGATTCTCAGAGGAGCGCATTACTTATTTTTCCCTATTTGCCTGAGGTGAATTTACAAAGTGGCTTCTATCAGGCAAGGCAAGCAGGTAACCGAAATAGTAGCTTTAGTAGCTGTGAATGTAAAAGTCACTGCCTGCCTCTGGCCACACTTCTTTGAAACAGCTGTCACTAGTGCAGTCAGTG
This sequence comes from Pelochelys cantorii, assembly GCA_032595735.1. Lineage (NCBI taxonomy): Eukaryota > Metazoa > Chordata > Testudines > Trionychidae > Pelochelys > Pelochelys cantorii. The sequence goes on from CM064337.1 coordinate 40,280,222, forward strand.
TGTTCATGTCAAACATGAATGTGTGTGGGGCCATGTGAGTGTTTGATGGAACATATGTCAGACTGTACACTTTCCTGTTTGCCTGCAAGAGTCACAGTGACCCTTTTTATCCCATTGTACCCAACTACCCATTTCATCTCTTCAATCCATGAAAGTTAACGTTCGGAAATCTCTCCTGTGAACTTGTGTCTACTGCTCTTTACTCACATTGAGTAGTACCTTACGGCATGGATTCAAAGGGCTATTCCTGAAGTAGGGTGCTACTCAGTGTGACTAAAGCTGCCCAAATCTGGCCTTTAGTTATTAGACTCTAATATTAGAGGAATGATCCTGAAGCATTTAACTGCAGGCTTGTCTCCAAAGTCCAAAGGAATTTTGAGTGTGGAAGAATGAAATGTCATTATCTAATGAGAGAAACATTATGAAAGAGGGAATATTTATGTCTCCAAAACCATTTAAAGTTTTTTTAAATAGGTCATTCCTGTTAGTAAACAACTATATGTTTATTTTGTCAAACAGCTATTGATGGTTCCTGAAATGCATGGGGAGGGCTCTTATAGAGACTGTATGTAGGAGAACTTGTAGAATTTGTAGTTGGACCTGTCTGGGCCAGTACCATTGGGACCTCACCTGTCCCAAATGAGAGAATTTGTCAGACCAGGGGAAGTCTCCGGCCACCGACTCCCAAGCCCAACGCCTGCTGCTGGCAGGCTTCTCCGGCAGGCATCCTGCCTCACCCTCTCCCAGCCCCAACTTGGCTGGGCTGCTTGCCCAGGTGCTACTGGCTTCATGGGCAGCAGAGACTCCAGCTCCAGCCCTGCACATCCAGGGGAGCCATGGGCTCTGGAGCCATGCTCTAGGGGACAGCCGTGGTGCCCCAACCCCAGGCTCACGCTCCGGTGGACTGCTGCGGGGCTCTGGTCCCATGCTGCCATGTGATTCGATTCCAACCCCATGCTCCCAGGGGCTGCCATGGTGCCCTGGCTCCATGCTCCTGAAAGCTGCCGGGAGACTCCAGTCCCATGCTGCCAGGGGACTCCAGCCCACTCTCATGCTGCCGTGGGGTGTTAGAGACTGCCACGGGGCGCTGGCCCCAATCTTGTGCTGCTCTCAGTCAGGCTGCTGACCCTATTGACCTGGCCCAGCTGGTCCTCCTGCCTTTAAGCTCATGGGCTCTCTGGTCCAGGAGCATCCGTGGTCCTGCTAGACCAGAGAATGTCGGTTGTTGGAGGTACAACATGTACATATGATTCTACATTATTTCCACCCCTGCAATCAGCACCGGTGCCAACTCTGCCACACATCTACACAAGCAATTTCATCACTGGACCCAACCACATCAGCCACTACATCGGGAGCTCATTTAACTGCACATCCACTAATGTGATCTATGCCATCAAATGCCAGCAATGTCCCACTACCATGTATATTGGCCAAACTGGACAGTCTCTACGGGAAAGAATTAATGGATACAAATCGGATATCTGAAAAGGCAACACACAGAAACCTGTTGGAGAACACTTTAACATGCCTCAGCACTCGTTAATGGATCTCTAAGTCACCGTGTTGTTTCAGGCCCATTCCGCAAGCCAAATACACAGGGAAGGGCTGGAACTTAACTTCATTTACAAGTCTGATTCCTATCAGAGAGGAATGAATAAAGACATTGGCTGGCTCTCACACTACCTTTCATATCCTAATGACTTAACCAACCAACCAAACAGTGGGTACTTATAGAGGTGCAAATTGTTCTTATCAGCTTCTTGTAACTTGAACAATCAATTCATTATTTTTTTCTCCCTCCTCCTATCTCCTCTCTCCCCCTCCTTCCCTTATTTATTCTTGGATCTAGACTTTTAATACTCCAGTCATCTGAAGAAGTAGGTTGTGCCCACGAAAGCTCATGGTACCATCTACATGTTTTGTTAGTCTTTAAGGTGCTGCTAGACTATTCGTTGTTTTTTTTAAGTTTTTCCAGTTACAGACTAACCCCTCTGAAGCATTATTTCTATGTTACTTTTCATTTTGGCCTCTCCAAGTAAACGAACGATCATGAGAATGTACCAGTGTCAAAGGAATTAAGGTATATAGAGACGAGGTACAGAAGTTGTGAGAGCCCCCTGCTCTAGCCTTGCAGTTCTCTTTGGACACACTGTTCCCCGGTGCTGTGCCATGCCCTTTGATGCATTTAATCAGATTCATACAGTATTTTGCAGGTGCTTCTTTTACATGCTTATTATTTTAACTTACGGGGGCGGCTGTTCACCAGTCGCTCAGAATCAGAGCTTTGCAGGTTCCTTCGATGGCCTGCTGAGGCTGCTCACTCATCTTTGAGTAACCAGGCAAGGGAGATTGTACTGCAGTAGTTCTGCTTTTGCATGAAGTATTATGTCTACAGTAATCCTTGCTGATAGACAGGGTGTGACTGAGGCTAGGTCTACAGTGGGAAGGTTTGGCGACACTAATGCTGTCGATAAGCAAAAGTCACCAAAAGTGAAAACCGGTCAAACTGGTTTTTTTGCTTCCACATTGCTAGCTTCCCTTTTGACAGCTAGAGTAAAGCAATGTGGGTAAGTATTCCAGAGTGCAGTGTTGTGGGAAGTCAGAGCTGATCCCTGCAGTTCTTGGGGTTCCCTCCTAGCTCTATGAGCTCTCTGGGCTAAAGAATGTCAAAGTAGCATTGGAGTCTCTCCAATCCCACCCCTGCATCAGGAGAGCAGGAGCATTCCAATTATTTGTTTTTTGTTTGTTCCCCAAAGGGAGCTGCTCACTTAGCTGTCAAGATACTTTCAGGAGCTTTGAAAGGGGAGGGGTGCATCCCTGCCTGGCAGTAGAGACCCCAAAATACTTAGCACAACCATCAGGGCATGCATTGCGGGATACTGGCGGAAGCCAGTTCTCTCAACAAAACAAACAGCAAAGTCCATACTGGCTCTTTGTTGACAATCAAGTGAGAGGAAAAGACAAAACTCTCTTGCAGGGCTGGATGTTTTTTGTCTCCAAAACTGGATATGTAGTGTAAATGCTCTCACTATTTTGTCACTAATAGGCAGGTTTTGGTGACAAAACATGCCAGTGTAGACAAGGCCTCCTATGCAGAGAACATAGATAGCATTTTAAATTAATTGCTAGAGGAGCCTAGAGTGTCAGATGGGTGTCTCTTGTTTTACATATCTAAATAAATAAATAGTGCAAGAACTTCATGAATGCCCAGACTCCACGTCTTTACTGTCCTTTTCGGTTAAGAAATAAAGAACCTCAGAAAGAGATTCCACCACGGTCAAGAGGAAATACCCAGCAATTACCACAAAAGGACCCTGGACAACCATCTGAGCACACATAATTGGACTGAGTGGGAGTCAGATCCTATTATGTCTTTGATATTGCCCTGATCATTTTAAAAATATAAATCTCTTAAAATGGTGAAAGGTTGCACATTTAATTCTAACACAATTAAAAACTTCTAGAATGTCTGTGTCTATCACAGACCCCACTGTCACTACAGTTTTATTAGTTTTTCTTTTCATTTATTGTCTTTCAATAAATTTTGTATTAAAATGATCACCAACTCCCCCTTATGCAGATATCACCCTAAGCAACTTCTCCCTTGTTCATCACACTTTAGTTAAACAGAACTCTGAATGTCAGCCTCAATTTTATATTCTTTTCGTAACTAGCTTTGTTATTTATTCACTAAAATATTGATGGACGCAGTCTCTGAATTAAATTCTACTTTTATACTAAATAGCAGTTTATTATAATACTTCTCTGTTTTCCTAAAGTGCTTTCATTATTGTTAATGGCTTTGGAAAACACATTTTGAAAGGTTTACATAAAATTAAAATTACTTTAAAAAATATTTGAAGAGCTAATGTCAAAATAGCCAGATGCAAAAATGTTATTTTCTTTTCGACAGACCAGTTCCCTATGTAAATTCAAAATCATATCTGGTTTATTCCTTTTTTTTAGACACCAGTTGCTAGTATACAGACAGCATAAACAAGAGTGAGCAAGATGCGTTCTTTTCTGATTTGAGCCTCCTCAGCCGAATTGTTTGTCGCCTTATTTCCTGTTGCAGGAACTGTATTACTGGTGATGTTGCATGAAGCAGAAAGAGCCTAGATTGACTTTCAGATCCTAGGGTGAATTTCCATTAGAAATTTTAAAAAGAATATAGCTATTACAATATAATAATAATATAATACAACTGAGGACATTTCAGATAAACAAGCATATGATTTGAATAGGTTTTATTTTGATGAACACAAAGCATGCCTTAAATTCATTTCTTCAGTAATAACAAAATGTACTCATCATCCTCACACCAACAAGTAAATATACACATCCCTAATAACAAAATGTATTCCTGTATGGATGAAGGGAATACAAAGTCAGGCAGCAGGCTTTAGAACAGGAAATCTTGGGTTGAAGATAGAAAGATTTAGTAGGTGCATTGAATGGCCATAAATTAACATTAGGACAGAAAGGTTGGAGAGCAGGTTGGTTTCCCCCTCCCATATCTTCCACGAGCTCCACTCATGCAGGCCCGTGTTCCCAGTTTGTATACCCACTAAACTCATGGGTCATCCCATTTGAAACAGACTTGGCCTTATCATATATGAATAAAATGTCTGGGAAAGGATGGGTTTTGACTCTATCTAGACCACAAGGACTGTTAGAAGAGGAGTAAAAGGCACCTGTTCTCACTGGCCTACATGAATATCTGTGTGATTAAGGATTTCAGGCAGAATTTCACCCCCAATTCCCAGAGATATGCTAGCATCATTAGTGGTGTGTAAAGAATGATAATTGAGCAATATGTTATATTGGCTGAGGAAAATGTCATACAAAAGCAACCATATTAATGTTCAGCTACATTTAGACAGAACCCAGGGGAAAATAACAGAACGGAACAATCTGAGAAGTGGTTTTCGCCTTCGGAGAGTATTCTGCAAGCAATACAAAGAAACCAAAACAAATGGAAAAGTTACAAAACTACTGACACCTTTAAGTTTATGAAACACTCATTCATTAATATCTGTACAAACCAGGCAAAGTCAATAAGGTTACATGTGTATAACCGAGAATATAATCTGGCTCACTTTTCCCAATTGGTGGGTTTAGTTTTGTTTTTACTACAATGTAAATATTCACATACTATATTTTCAAATTCAGTTACTGAATATTCATCTTTTCCATTGTCACAGATGTGGGCAGTTTTCCACATCCCCCAACCTCCCCCCGGAATTTTTTGGCAGATAACGCTTATAATCTTTGGATGCCATCTGATCTCTGACAGACTATCTGGAATCCCTGTCTGGTAATGTGGATAACTAGCTCAATGACTATGTTATACTCAAACTGAACACCCCTAGAGACAGAGTTCTGGTTGGTCTCTGTCAAACAACTGTTGTAGAATTAACCTTTCTGCCTCACATATGGAGGAGAGTCAGAGCTTTGGCTGTGTGCTCTATGGCCATGTCCCAGGCTCTCCTGTTTGCACCCATATGGTCTGCATCTATGACAACGGTCAGTTGGTGATGTGATTGTCCCCATCCCCATTTCTTTCTGTCCTTAATTTTTTTTACTCTGTTTTCACACAGTGGGAAGCACTTTTGTTTCTTTTTCTAATTTTGTCCCACCTCCTTGGGATTGATGAATACTTGGGCGCTTTAGCTCGTCCTCAGCGTTCTCTGCAGAGACTCACTGCCAGCTCCTCTTTCCCTATACAGTCATAGCAGAAAAGTCAAGAAAGCATCAGGCAAAATCTCCACTATGCCTCATTTTTGTGAGGCTACCATCCTGGGCTTCACATCTGGTGAGTTGTGTCCAGCCTGTACCCAGTCATCAACATACCTACAAGTGTAGGCTTCCTATTTGTGTCCTAGCAATCAAAATGCAGTGACTCAGAGTACCAAGTCCTGTATTCCTCCATAGTTTGGACTGCACAGTATGGAAGCCTACAGTACATCAAAGATTCCTCTTCTGGAAAGGATCAAGGATCCCTGACAGTCCCACAGATGGAGCGAGCAATTATGTTCACCTTGGAAGTTTATGAAGCAATCACTTGGTCTACATCTAACATCTTCATTAAGCACTATAAAGTGGACCTTTTGTCCCTGGAAGAGGCTTCTTTTGGCACAAAGGCATTGCTTTCCAAGTTGTCCAGAATTAACGTAGCTTCTTGGAGCATGTTTGCTGGCAGATATGTTTCTCTTTCTTTCCTGATGTATGTTTTCATTATCCCCCCTACATCTGTGCACTGCTCGTTACTTCTCAGATGTTCAGAAACGTGAGATACTGAGCTGAAAAATGCAAAATTTCTTACCAATAATTTTCTTTCTGTTAGCAGGGTCTCCCATGAGTTCTACCCACTCTAGATGGCTCATGAGCCAGAGGTCAGATATTAAATAAGATCATTACTCTATGGCTGTTTTCTATGTCAAGTTTACTTAATTATTTCTTTTTCCCTGAGGTGTTTGTTACATACGTTTTGCAGATTTGGAATAGAACATCTGTCAGCAAGTGGCAGCAGAGGGGGTGAGGCCAGAGCATATGGCACAAAAACTTTGATCCACCTCTGGGAGTTGCAGAGTGGGGGGGAGCAGCCCAGCATTATGGTTGATGCTTCTGGCAAAAATGAAATTATTGGTAATAAGTTTTCTGATCAGAATGAGTCAGGTCAGATAATCAAGGGATGGAAAAGTAAAGCAGAGTGCTTGGATTCTGTTCCCAGCACTGTGAGGAACTTGCTGTGGGATCTTGAATAAGTCACTTAATCTTTTGTGCTTCCCCATCTCCGAAAAGGGGAAAAAACAAAAAAACAAACCCAAAGCCCTGATCTCACAATAAATGTTGGTGAAGTGCTTTCACATCTTCTGATGAAAGGTGCTATAGTCATGCAACATATTCTTGTTAAATGGATTTACACCTGTAGGTAAGATATAAATAACTGGGACATCAAAATCCCGCCATAATGTACTGCAAAGCCAGTTTGCATTTCATTTGCTTATTACTGTTTGCAGGAGAATAGCTAATACAGTAAGAGCTGCTCTTTGGAATATACCTGTGACACCAACAGGTGACAGGTGTTATTGAACAAAATCTGAGCTGATGTCAGACAGGTAGAGGACACTGTCACTCTTCTCATTTTGTTGGCATAATTCATTAAATACTTTTCACCTGAGACAGTTGCAGGTAAAACCCAGAGTAGAATTACTTGTCTTTACTAAACTGATTCTTGTTAATCCCTTAGCTGTCAGCTTTCAGCAGACATTCCATTTAGTTTCCTGCAGTACTATACCATGCACATTCTGTGACTGCATGGAATGTTGCTAGATTTGTTGTTTCAAAGGTATATGTACATTATTTACTCCAATGCATATTAATTCTTTAGTAATATTTTGGATTAGCTGTTATGCTGTGGAGCATTTTTGCAAGAACAACTTTGCATCTGCAAATAATTGCAACCTTCCAAATTATAGAAACAGTTATTAGTGAGGTCTGACTGGCTGATTGTGCCAGCCAATCAAGTAATCTAAGTACTAATTTTTAAGTCTGCAAATCTAAAGGGCTGGCTGAAAATCTGATTATCTAAAACTTGTGGAAATATAGGAGTTTCAAAATTACACAGTGTTTGATTTAGAGTTGTTATACTGATTTTTGCAATATAATGGTGGAGGTGGGTTTTTTTTTAATCTCCACGTCAACATTACTGAAATGCAGCCATTTTGAGAGTGGAATTCAATAGACATTAAACAGCACACTGCGGCTCTGCAGAAGTCTTCAAGACAGAATGTGAAAAATAATGTAATTCAACTGAAATACAGAGATGATTCTTACTGTAAATTGAATGTAATTATCAAAGCAGATTTTGGCTAAGACTGACAACACCCCGCCACTTTGTAAAAGGTTTTATCAGATTTTTAATAAGCACACTTGGTCAGGATCACAATTTTGTATCTCATTGAGATAAAGACCTACTATTGGCTAATACTGTACCATGCTGCCACCCAGTTTCAGTATTGACTTAAATGAAACAGTAATATCTACAGAATCTTCAACATCACTGCCTTGAAATATAGCCTTATTAAAATAATATTGGTCTAGCAAAACAGTCTCATCACTATATACCATATGATAAATGTTGGCAAGATGGGATAGTAACTTGCAGATCCCCAGGTTTGATTGTAATTGAAAAGGTTTTCCTAGTTTAAGGACTGAAATACTGACGGGAATATTGGCCAGTTTTGCCCCCAACTTAAGTGGCTTTTTGGTTCTTAAATAGTCCATTGAAATAAAAATGCAAGTTACACTTTGTATGATTTGTGTTTCAAGTTGGAGGCATTGCATATAATAGAATGCAGAGTCTCACCCATGTGTTCATCCATACAACACATACTTGAATATTTATTGCACCTAAAACAGCAAGACTTAGCAGTCGCCTTTATGAAGATTCATCTGTTAGTAATATCCCAAGGGGTAGATAACTGGTCTTTTATTTCCAAATGACATGTCTGTCAGATTCCTCAAAGGCCTGAAGGTCAAGTAAAAGAGCCTGTTCCTCCCTGAGACATGAACTTGGTCATAGCAAAGCTTTGGGGATACCGTTTAAACATTTGGTAACATGGTTCTTATCACAGGGCTTCCTCCATAGCAAAGCTTATGGGATATCGTTAAAACCTTTGGCAACACAAATCTCCTAGAAAGTGATTTTCTTAGTGACCATCACTTTAGCCAGAAAGGGCTTGGAACTCTATTAGTGTTTTTTAATGCAATGTTCTTTAAGAATAATTTATATCTACATCCTCACCCATTTCCTCCTGAAATGGGTTTCATGATTTTATAACAATCAGGCATTCTACGTATCTATCTACTCGAAGCTTCATGCAAATAGGAATGAATGTTATTTTTACTCATTGGACATTAGATGAGTCCTAAATTTCTACTAAAAAAACTAAATCATTCTCATGGTACACTTAACTCTCATTGCTGTAGCTGACAGGACCAAGGGTCTCTTAATCTCTTCACAGACAGTTTTGTCCTGAATTACTTCATGTATTTTCACTTGTTATGGTCAGACAGGTGTTTCACAACTACCTGCTCTGGCAGCTCATTTCACAAGGTCACATGCATCTTCCGTAGAATTCCCAGCACAGACCCCTTCAAGATATTTGTAAAACAACATCCTAATCATTAGTGTGCATGTTCTCCTCCCATTATTCCACCACTCAGCATTCAGAGATGGTGCCAATTTTGGTCAAGTTATTCTGCAGTCCACGTGTCCATGAAATTTGATCTCTTGACTATTCATCTGCTCAAAAGTCACCTAGAGGAGAATGCTCAAGTGTAATCAGTTGAAGAAGAAAAAATGGCTAATAACTATCCATAACTGTTGTTCTTTGAGATGTGTTCCACTTTACAACCCGCCCTTTTGTCCTTCTACATCAGAATTTTCTGGATACAAGGAACTGAGGGGACACAGAATTGACTGGGCACTTTTACCTGCATTGTTGGCAAATGCAGGCAGGAGATGCTTGAGCTGTACCAGTATCTACCACTGAGGGAAAAATTCTGGAAACTCTTGTTGGTGCATACACACCTGAAGTGGAATGCATGTACACAATACATATTGAAGAACAACAGTTAGGGAACATTAGTAATTTCCCCCCTTGTATGTCACTAACAAAACTGCCCATTACCATGGAAACAGTGTATGTAGCTCTGGTCTCCACCCTCTAGGACTTCCTGCAGATAGATGTAGTGTACCCTGATTTATATCTCTTCTCTTTGGTGCCTGGATTAAACACTTAGCTTCAGCCTTACTGCATAGTGCAACAAGACACAATTTTGCCTTTGAATCTTTAATTCATATTTTTTGCTATATACAAATGTCTGATTTGCCTAACAGTGCATATTATATGGCACTGAATAGTACATTTTATGTGTAACAAAAATAGTCCAGTTGTATAAATTGGATAATCCTGTAATTGTTATAGGTCTCTAAACTAAAATACTGTAGGAATTCAGTGGTAGGTTAATCCTGCATTATTTAAAGAATAAATTAATATTATTATAGTCTCAGGATACAACTATGGGGTGTCAGTGGAACCTTCTTTGTCTGTGATGTAAAAGAAAATTGTTCTAAGTGTCTCTCTTCATGATGTGAGCCTTTTCCTAGTGAATTTATTAAGGTACTAACTAGATACACCCAGGTATGTTTTGGAGTTTTCTCATTTTTCATTTCTAAGAGAGTATCCCGAGGAAGTATTTAATCATCAGGCCTATTAAATGGGTAGGGTTTTTTTCAAATAATATAATCATATTTGTTGTAAGTAACACTAAAACAAAGGATCATTCTGTTGAATATTTTATTTTGTTTCCTTTGTTTAGCTTTTTCCACATAACAGTTTGGCATATATAGCAGAAATCTGCCCCTTCATCCCAAGAAGCTTTGATTGAGTCTGGTGTTGATCCCCAATATTGCAAGTTCTGGTTTGAAAGTTTGAAGCAGCAGCAATTAAACACTGGTGGGGTTGTGTGTTCAGATGCATGTCCTGTAACATCAAACTGAAGTACACAAAGAAATGTGATTATGGTAATTAGCCATGATCCTTGATAAACCAGTGAGCCATATCTTCATTGGATATAAATATACTTTGGTAGTTTATGCCAGCAGAGGATCTGGTCTCCAGAAGTGTTTGGAAGACTGGGAGGCCAATGATTCAAAATGAAATAAATAAATGGTCTTTTTTTCTGTGACACCTAAGTGATGAAATTATTTATCTTTGTCTCCCAATTTTAGGATATAAGTATTATCCCATCAATACCTGCAACAGGATCCAAACAGTAATTGTGAACTGCTTTATTCTGCTAGGTAATCTGTTCTTGGGGCAATTTTCATGGAGTCCGTTGCACACCTGGAACAAAGGGGGCAGAGGGTAGGGTGCTGCATCACCCCCTGACTTGAAATGATGTCCGTTATTCACAGTTTGGTTCAATGGCTCTAAGCACCCCCACTATAAAAATTGTTTCAGCACCCCTGATTGCTACAGGCATGCTTTATGCAGGGAAAACTACCAAGTGCACAGGGTACTTGTTATGCATCAATTGTAATTGTTAGCTCTTTGTAAAGAAGTGACCAGGCGGTTTATTTCCTGATTGAAAGTGGTTAGTGTGTTTTGTTACAATCAAGATAGTTTTGCCTCATATAAATTGTTCAGACCTGTGTCTGTTTGTGGTTAAACATTTATTTTTCCACCATTTTTGTATGATTTCAGAGTTGGCAGTTCTCTGAATAATTGCTCTCTCTATTCCTAGAGGAATTAGATGCTTGTGATCTAATGTGTGGTATGTGCTACATACGCTCTACTCTGGCTTATCCACAAAGGGTATGAGTCTTCTACTACTCCCAACTAAGGAATTTCATCCTTCGGTTCAAGCTGTAGCTCTTTAGATTGAGAGGTCTTGGGTTCGCTAACTATGGAACACTGCCCCCCCCCCATTCATCGTGCATGTATATTGAAGAACGCACCCAGCTATCTCTGTGGGATTTAAAGTTCTTTTTAAAAAATCATAGAGGGAAGTGCTAAAACTAATTTGAAGTGTTGTTTGCCAGAGGGGTTACACTGGGCAATCATTATGTCCTATAAGAATTTTTCATTCCAGCAAGCACAGTCATTTAAGTCAGAGTTCTAGCAAAAAAAGGAAGAGGAGAGAAGACCAGCAATTGTGTCCTTGGACCTTATAATATATCCGCTGATAGATTTAAAAATAGAAATACAGAAAGTAAGATGCTACACCAGAGATTTTAACTCTGAGATGGAGTGAGAAATATGTTATGAAATAGTTGCAGAGAGAATGGGTAGTGGATAGACTATTTGAATCTAGAATCACATTGTTGATCTAAGACAAAGGGTTTTTTTCAAAATAATGAAAAAAATATTGAAGAATCATGTAGTAAAATTCCCACCACTATTGCCCCCACGGCTCCTTTGGCAGTGATACCACACAAATGTATAGAGACTGAAAGGCTCAAGAGTACAATGATAAGCCAACAAACATGGAATACTGACAAGTTTCAACTTTCCAAAACCACTGGAAAAAATAAAATTCATTATGAAAAGAAATTTGGGAGATGTATAATCATGTCACAATCATGAGGGACGCATATGAAAAGAATTGAGCTTATAACATCCTCATTTAAAAAAACCCCCCAAACCCAAGTAATAAACTCTGCATTTTATCTTGCACTTTTCTCTTTTTCCTTCCATGCAAGTGTTTTGCATTAATTTAGGATTAGTCAGTTGAAGTATCCATTACCTATACATTTAACAGACAGTGGTTTTCTATTTTCATTCATTTGCTTTTTCCACTAATTTGAGAGGTCTGGCATGTAGTTCGTATGAATAATGATAAACATAAGATGTTCCTAATTTTTCAATATAAACCATGCCACATTGGTAGTAATCCTATGCCTCATTTTGGAGCTAACTGAAATCTAATCATTCTATCTGAAATAATTGGAGCGGCAGTGCTAAATATGTTTGAAATTTGGCCCCAAATTTCTTCTTGGAGCTTATGGATATGGCGTCACTTGGGAATAGAAATTGTTTTTCTAGATGTTGGGTACAATTTTCAAAAGCATCTAATGATTAATGTTCAAAAGTAATTTTTGAACCATTATATTTGAGTAATATTTAGCTTCCTATATCCCTAGGTCACTTTTGAAAATGGGGCTTAACCACCTAAGTCACTTAGACACTTTTTTTTTCTCAAGTGAGGCTCTGGAAATATCTTTGCTCAGAAGTCACATAGAAGTTATCTTGTTCTCATTGGAGCCTTCTTCCCATTGTGTTTGACTCTGTTTCATTCACATTACTTATAGGGTGTTTTTCAGTAATCTTTTTCTTTTTGTGTTCTTTTCCATTTTCTTCATTTTGAAAAATTAACTTAAGTTGGTTAAAACAGTGGTATTCAAATTATGGGTTGTGACCCAGTAGTAGTAGGCATTGGGTCTCTTTGCTGTAAGGTGACCGGGGGGGGGGGGGCCTACTGAGGCAGGCTTCCTGCCTTTCCCAGCACTGCAGATGGCTCTGCACCCCAGAAGCAGCCAGCAGCAGAGTTTGGGCGCAGGAGCCAATGAGCGCTCGTGGGGAGGGGACAGTGCATGTGGGCAAGAGCAGTGCACAGAGCCTCTTGCACACCTCCACCTAAGAGTTGGACCTGCTGCTGGCTGCTTCCGGGACATAGTACATATCACAGTGCCAGGACCTCCGCTGTGCCGCTGTATAGGATCCACTAAAGATAAGCCTACACCCAAGTCCAGGCCCCCTCCCCACTCCAGAGCCCACACTCTAGGCAGAAGATACAATTATGTTGAGAAATTCAGTTTTCTTCTAAAGTTAATAATGGTACAAAATGATGTATGTTGGCTAACCACCAAAGTAACCCTGTTAATTTAAAGGAATTCACCAGAAAAGATTAGTAGCAATTTGATGTCTACTATAGAAAATGCCAATGAAAACTATGTAGAGTCAGAGGCTAAAATGGGTACAGAACAAGTTAAAATTACTTAGACAAGTTGGATGTCTTCAAGTCACTAGGGCCTGATGAAATGCATCTTTGAATGCCCAAGAAGCTGACTGAGGAGATATCTGAGCCATTAGCAATTATCTTCAAAAAGTTATGGAAGATGGGAGAGATTCCAGAGGACTGGAAAAGGGCACATGTAGTGCCCGTCTACAAAAAGGAAAATAAGGACAACCCTGAGAATTACAGCCCAGTCAGCTTAATGTCAGTACCTGAAAGATTATGGAGCAAATAGTTAAGTAATCAATTTGTAAACACCTAGAATATAATAAATTGATAAGTAAATCAAGAACAAATAACATCAAACCAACCTAACAGCTTTCTTTGACATGGTAACAATGGTAATAATTAAACAACTAGTAATAACCCAGTAATAATTTAGCAATCAGTTTGCCAATACCTAGAAGATAATAAGGTGATAAATAACAGCATGGATTTGCCAAGAACAAATCATGTCAAAGCAGCCTAGTAGCTTTCTTTGATATGGTCACAAACTTTATGGATGGTAGGGAAGTGGTAGATGTAGCGTATCTTGATTTTACAAGGCTTTTTATATAGTCGCGCATAACCTTTTCATAAACTAACTGGGAAAATACAAATAAATAGAGCTACTATAAGGTGGATGCTTAACTCATTGGAAAACCATTCCCAGAGAGTAGTTATCAATGGTTCACAGGTATGCCAGAAGGACATAATAAGCGGGGTCCCACAGGGAATAGTTCTAAGTCTAGTTCTGTTCTATGCCTTCATCAGCAATTGAGATAATGGTATAGCTAGTACACTATGGGCATGTCTATACTAGGGAGTTATTTTGAAATAACTCCCAAAATAACAATTTTCAAATAGAACTATTCCTCTTCACAAGCTTGTTTGAAATAACAAGCCCTTTATTTCGAAATAACAGGTTTGGTAGTGTGGACGCTCACCTTGTTAACTCCCTAGTGTAGACATTCCAGGTATGTCTAGACTGCATCCCTCTGTCGGCAGAGGGATGCAGATTAGGCAGGTTGACATTGCAAATGAAGCAGGGATTTAAATATCCGGTGCCTAATTTGCATAAAAATGGCTGGCACGTTTTGCCGACTCAGCACTTTGTCAGCCAAAAGCGGCAATCTAGAGGGGGATCTGTCAAGAAAGAAAGCCTTTTTCGACAGATCCTTTATGCCTCCTGCAAGGTGCCGACAAAGTGCTGAGTCGGCAAAACGTGGTGACCATTTTTATGCAAATTAGGTGCAGGATATTTAAATCCCTGCCTCATTTGCAATGTTGACCTGCCTAATCTGCATTCCTGCCAACAGAGGGATGCAGTCTAGACATACCCTCCCTTACAATGTTTTTGGATTATATGAAGCTAGAATAGGTTGCAAGTACTTTGGAGGATAGGATTAAAACTAAAAATTATCTGGGGAAACTAAAAAAGGGTCTGAATATGATGAAATTCAATAAGGAAAAATGCAAAGTACTCCACTTAGGAAAGAACAATCAGTTGCACACATACAAAATGGGAAATGACTGCCTAGAAAGAAATACTTCAGAAAGGGATCTAGAGATCATAGTGGGTCACAAACTAAACATAGCTATGTCCACACTAGGGAGTTATTTCAAAATAGTTATTTCTGGAGTTATTATTTCTAAATAACTTAGATTGAAGCTGTCGATCTTCCACGGTTTGAATTAGCGGTCTAGTTAAGACAGCTTATTTGAAGTGAGAAGGGAACTCTGGTCAATGCCCGTAGCCCTGCTTTCATGAGGAGTAAGGGAAATCAAAGGAAGAGTGTTCTTCCTTTGACTTCCTGCAGTGTAGATAGCGCCAAAAGCCAAGTTAAGCTATTTCGACTTCAACCACGCAATTAACGTAGCTGAAGTTGCGTATCTTAATTCGACTTTGTCCTGTAGTGTAGACATACCCTTATTCTGAAATCAGCTTACAAGCAGGAGTTATCATTTTGAAATAATAAGTCCTTTATTTCAAAATAGCTCCCCAATGTAGACATACCCTATGAATCAACAGTGTGATACTTTTGGTAAAACTCAAACATGAATAGGAGATTTATTAGCAGAAGTATTGTAAGCAAGACATAACAAATCATTCTTCTGCTCTTCTCTGCACTGATTAGGCCTCAACTGGAAATTGTGTTCATTTCTGGGCTCCACGTTTCAGAAAAGATGTGGACAAATTGGAGAAAGTTCAGAAACTGTTTAGAAACTGATTAGAAAGAAAAAAAGGACCTCTGAGGGAAGATTGAAAAATTGGGTTTGTTTAATTTGAACAAAAAAAAGACTGGACGGAGGATATAACAGTTTTCAAGTACATTAAAGGTTATTTCATGGAGCAGAGAGAAAAAATACCAAGGATAATACAAGAAGCAGTGGGCTTAAATTTCAGCAAGTGTGGTTGAGGAACAAATTCCAAACTCTCAGGGCAATTGAGCACTGGAAGAAAGGGAGGCTGTGGAGTCTCCATCACTGGAGATTTTTAAAGACAGTTTAGACTCAAACACTCTTGTTCGGGTGGTCTAGAGATCAGGGGTTTTCTGAGCTGGTCATGGGCCTGCCTATGTAAGCCACTGAAAGGCCCCAAGATAGTTTGTTTATCTAAGCTTTCATAGGTCCCATTGGCTGTGGATCACTCTTTTCAGCCAAGGAGAGCTGTGAGGCTCCATGCCTATGGACGCTTAGGGTACGTCTGCACATTAGCACATACCTCGAAATAAGCTACACAATTTGAGCTATGCAAATTGCGTAGCTTATTTCGAAATTTGGCGCTGTCTACACAGCACTTATTTTGAAATAAATCACTATTCTGCTGACTTTCTTAATCCTTATACAATGAGGTTTACAGGAAGTTGGAGTAAGATGCCCGTTATTTCGAATTTATTTCGAAATAATGGGCTTCTTGTGTAGACAGCTCATAACGTTATTTTGGAATAATGGACATTATTCTGAAATAACTCTGCTGTGTAGATGTACCCTTAGTTAAACAAAGCATCTTGCAGCCTGCCAGTGGCTTACCCGGGTGAGCCTGCAACCCAACTTTGAAAATCCCTTGTCTAGATTATACTTAGTTTGCCATGGATGCAGGGGATTGGTCTAGATGACTCTCAAGGTCCTCTCCAGTCGTATGATTCTGATGATAATAGATAGAAGACGCAGCCTGGTTCTTCAACTCAATTTCCTTTTACAGTAGAGTCCTGATTATCCGACCTAAACGAGACCGACAGGTGGTCGGATTACCAAAAATGTCAGATGATAGGGACTCTGCTGTAGCCGGCGCCGCTTGGTCCCCGTCCCTGCCTGGCCCTGGCCCCTTCCCTCGCTGCAGCTCCCGGGCATGGGCCGGGAGAATGGCCCCACTCACTGCCCCATTGCTCTCCTGGAGCCGCTGATGCCGCTCCTGCTGGCGCTGCTTCGTCCCTGGGTGCTGCAGGGAGGGGATGAAGTGGCGCCGGCAGAAGCAGCATCAGCGGCTCCAGGAGAGCGACGGGGCAGCAAGTGGGGCTATTCTCCTGGCCCGCGCCCTGGAGCCACTGATGCCGCTCTTGCTGGCGCCGCTTTGTCCCTGGGAGCTACAGGGTTGGATAAAGCGGAATGTCGGATTACCGAAGGTCGGATAATCTGGACTCTACTGTATAAGAGTCAGTTGTGAATGTGATATAGCTGCTATGTAAATATCAGGCATTCAAGAAGGAGTTGCTGAGATCTGTTACGTACTCTAATAAAGGAGATCTGTAGGAACTGTTTGTTGAATAACTCCAGAGTATTTTTATTGCTGATAGGGTGCCATCTGTGTAATGTCTGTGCAAAGTTGGCTGGATGTTGAGTTGATTTAAAACCTTATGTTCCAGATTAGCCAAAAAGATCTCACTAGCTATCACAGAAATTGGAAATCCCATTCCAGCACATTCTCAGGGATTTCTGGCTGATAATCAGACAGGCTGAATTGAAAAGAAGCTTTGGAAACCAGAAGATGATCACTAGGTATGTCAAGATATGTGCAGTTTATATTCTGCAGCCAGTAAGGGAAAGCCTGAACTATAATAAAGAGAACCTGGAATAGTCCATGAAACAAGCTGAAGGTACATACCATGCAATCAAAATAAATAAAAAATAATGTTTGTTTACACGTGACAAAATTAATTTGGAAGCTCTGTGCATATTTTTCCCCCTGAAAAATAAGCATTAAAGATAGAGTTGACTGAAAAAGGGGGAAAGATGTCAGAAAAGATTACTTGGCTTCATCATTTAAAACACACACGTCCCTCATTTTGAGATTCACCACTTGTTTTGGCTGCAAAGATACCCACCTTCCACATCTGGCCTTGGTGGGCTAAGCATTTGCACTTTTATAAATTATAACAATCAGTTGCTTGCAGTCAGGAATTCCTTTTAACCAAGCGTCTCAAAGGCATAAAGGTGGAGGATGAGGTCCCCCTTTTCCTCCATGGCTTCACTGAGAGAACATGTGATACATCATATATAATCAACAACATTAAGCACCTGTGGAGGACTCTATACAGTTTTCTAATGCTGTATTTGTTTGTTTGTTTTTATATTACAGGCATTGCATTCATTGTTTGTATTGAACACACTGTTGACCATAGGGAGTCTTTGTTCTGGGCTCAGCTCCTTTCCATGTTCATGAATAATATTTGTTTATATAGGAGGGATCCACTCCCACAGAATACTCAGTGTTCTGGCAACGAACCTGTCATTTGAACAACACCTGTCCTCCTGTGTGCTGCTAATTCAAGACTGAAGCTTTGTTGTAGGTATTTAAGTGCATTTTCTCTCTGTCCTCTCAGATTTGGTGCTGTTTTAAAAGAAACATTGCCACCTTGATTCTCTTTCAGTGTGCGCTAGAGGAGGGAAGAAAGTACGGTGATTTGTGACTGAGAAACACCATCATATAAAACAGTTTGCTTTCTGTCTGTGTGTTCCTGTGGTGAACACATGCGATACTGTATCTACAAACTGGAGTACATCATTCATAGGGGATTGATGTCTAGTAATACTATGCTTCACTGGCTTTGGTCAGAAACATTATAGATTGTTGGATTATGATTAGTCTGGAACTGCAATAGACACAGTTGTTTTGGAAATATTCAAATTGCAAATTCAGTTTGTTTATTGTTCTTTATTGTTGTTTATATAAGTGATGTTTGGTTGAAATAATAAACACTAGCCGGGACCGCCAACATGAGGGGCAAATAGGGAAGTTGCCCTGGGGCCCAGCAATTCATAAGGAGCCAGGGCTCCCAACTTCCACTCCTGCTGCCACTCCCACAGAAGCAGCAGTGGCTGGAGCCCTAAGCTCTTTAAATCCCCATTGAAGCGACATGCAACACGCTCCAGGCGGCTCCGAGGGCTGGGGGAGATCTAGCACCGCACGCTCTGGACATCACTGAGGACTGGCTGCCCTAGTCTCAACCCTTCCACCCAGTAAGTCTGTCGGCCGCCCTGACACTAGTCTTTTGCAACAGCTGTGTGTGATTGTCAGTCTCCTAGAGCAGGACTGTCTGCCAAAAGAGGGATCATACACTAGACAGAGCGTGTAAGTATTGCTGAATGATTTATGCCAATACTGTATGTTTTGTTTAGTTAGAGGCTTTACGTTGGTGCTTGTCACATTATATCTGTGCCTCACACCCAATAATAACCTTGCCCTCACCAATCATTATGAAGTGATATATTTTACCGATAGACAAAATGGAGAAAGGAGAGTCTAGAAGACTTGTCCAAAGGAGAATCTAGAAGACTTGCCCAAAGAGCCCCAGAAGGTCTGCAGCAGACCCGTGAAGCAAATTTAAATCTTTGATAAACTTGCCTGAACTGTAACTGTGCAGATATCCTTCTCCTGCTGTATGCGTATGTATGTGACCACAGAGAACAGAGAAAAAGAGATGTAGGTTCTGCTCTCAGCTCTACCTCAGACTTCCTCTGTGCATGCAAGTATATTGAACTATCACACCTTCCCTTAAATCCTTAAAGGGATAAAGTATGTTTGGACACTAAAATGGTTATTATTGAGATCCTTTGAAAAATGGCCTGTTGAAGAATTCTGCTGTGTGTCTGAGGCATCTATTCTATGGTACATGAAGCTTTCTGACATGGGGCTCAACAGACTTATTCAGGGAATTTATTTATTGTGCATGAAGTATGTTATGAGTCTCTATTATTGTTTCTTGTTTTGCTGACAGAGAATGATGCTATAACTATATAAGCATTCCTATTACTATCTTTTAACAGCGAACCCCAGAAGTTTGCCCTCACTGGAATGCATCCTACAATATACTAACCATGTGCCACAAACTAGAGAAAGTGGGTTACTGCTATCTGTACTCCCAGGACAGTATATTGTGTATTTCTTACCACAGTCCCCAATACCACTGAAGAATAGTTTTGTATCTTATGCCTTATATGACAGTTTAGAAAAACAACTCTTTGGGGGCAAGCTGGATCACAATAAATCAGCATGATCTAGAATCAATATTTTTGTCATTGCTGTAGTGTTTACTAGTGATGGTTTCTTGTGTGCTTTGCTTATGATGTCAGCAGTACCATTGGTATCAGCTTAACCCCGCCCCTCCAACTCATCTCACTCAACACTTTTTTTTTCAGTTTTCTGATTAGAAGGGATCATCTAACAATACTTCCTTAAGTAAAAGCTGGATTTGAACCATATTCCATGTGCATCTGTTTTAAGCTGATGTAATCAATTATATAGCATCCCCTTATAACAAGCAGTTATTTTTTTCCTTGACTTTTGCTTATGCATTTAACATGAAATAAAACTCTTGACTCTATATCATTGTCTGTTCAACAAAACCTGGAGCAAGCGATTCTTAATACAATAAATTCTTCCTCTTTGTTTCTGTATTTGGTGACATTTTGTGAAAATATGAAAGCAAGTGGCAGACTGAAGTGCTACCGATAAAGATTAGATGAATGAAAGCTACCACTCAGTTTTTGTAGGCATATAAAAAATTCAGAGATGCAAGTGTCACAGGATACTGCATTTCTAAAAGCAACTTACTGTAAGTATTTCAGTCTTATGACTGAATACAATCTATATGTGTTACCTTCAAGGTTAGTAGCAGAGGATACTTGTGATCAAAGAAGACATAGTATGAAAGAAGCTGTGACAGTCTGGACTAGGTATTTAACTTTTAAGTGGCTGAAGTAGGTTTATCAGTTACATTCAGACAAATGAATTACTATTTCATAGTGACACTGTAATGGTCTTTGGGACTTTCAGAAATGTTCTTCTAACTAGTATAAGGCACCATCTGCACTGTGACCTCTAGGAGGTATTGCATAAAATCAACTGAATATGTCTTGAAGACCCAGCGTGCTCCTAAACTCTGTGATTGTGATAATTTGTTTGTAAGGATTTTACAGTGTTGTTAGATCTGCCATTTGAGGCAAAATGGAGTAGGATCTTTGATACTGGTTTAAAAGCGGAGGTATGTGGGTGAGATTTAGCTCTGAATATTTTGTTTTACATTTTATTTTTTTTATTAAACATAGTGCTAGTTAATGGTACTGGCTAAAATTTTGGGCATTACACAGAAATAGAGCAGATCTATAATGGCATTCATGATTCTTTTTTTTGTTCTGTAATATGTACTATCCTTTCACACAAGCACCTTGTTATAGCTGCACTGTGGCCCACTGAATGGGACTTTATGAGATATTACACCGTGATTGTGTGAATCCATTTGCAAGATAAGGTCCTGAAGTTGTTTTAGTTTTAAGTAAGTTCTCTCATGTTCATTATATACTGTGAAGATCTGCAATATGATTGTTTACCTTGTCCTTCCTACTGCATTCCTCTTGGCTGATTGAAAGGTGCAGCATTTAATAACTCTGCAAGATTCTCTAAGCCACGTTTTTTCTGTATAATTGGAATACATTTGGTTAGAACTTCACTGACCAACTGAAAAGGCACAATGTTTCCTTTCTTCCCCTCCACCCACACAGTTCTATAGGTTGATAGTCAAGACAATACAATATCTTCAAAATGATTATGCAAACTGAACAATAGTATTATTCCACTGATTGCAACACAACTGTTTTTAATTACATAGGGGCTGAATTTAATACCTCGATTTATTTATTTAAAGGAAGGCAGTTTTAGAGATTATGCTACTGAATGATTTTGATTAGTGACTTGGGCACAAATATTATTACAGATTGATTAGGTCAGACTATTGGATATTTGTCGTTCAACAGCTTACTGTTCTTACAGAAATAAGAATGAATAAATGGAATATTACTTTTAAGTGCAGGAATTAAGATTTTGAGCTAGAGTTTTCAAGCCTTCCCTGCTAGCACAGATGCAGTTTTATATTGCATTTGGCTTATTTACTGGGAATAATTTCCCAACTAACTAGTGTGATTTGTAATCAGAGAGTAGCAGCTGAAATTGTTGCCACATTTTATTAGATGCTATTGCAGGCAGAGGGAGAGAATCTCTGCGGCAAAGAGCTTTAGGTATAGATAGAGAAGAGGAGGTGAGAAAAGAGAAGAAAAAGTGACACTGAAAGAGGAAAGATAAAATGAAGTGACTGGTCCAAGATCATCCAGCTTACACGAGAACGCTTTTCATAAATCTTCTGCTTTCATTTTGCTTTTTTTTATGTTTATGCCCAGTTATGGTGAGAGGGGACAGACTTTGTAAGCAGTTCATTTATAAACACGAATATAATTTATTAGAGGACAGAGATAAAAATGGAATATTTTGTTTATCTTGATAGTGCTTCATATTAGTATAGCACAATGTCATTTTAGCAATGCAGTTCTTCAGTTGTTATTTGCCATACTTTCTTTCCTTGTATTTTATACCTCAGTGAAAATTTATTCCCCTGGCATCCCATAGACCAGGGGTCGGAAACCTTTTCAAATCAAAGAGCCAAACTCCATCAAAATTCGGAACAAGTGGTCAACAAAGAGCCATATAAGAATGCCCATTTGCATGACTAAAATATACAACTTAATATTATCGATAATTGACATAATGATTAATAATCGCATAAATGAAACATAGTACTTGCAGACTTTATGTCATGGGACTTCTGCTGCTGCTTCTTTTTGCACATTTCTTTGAAGTTTACATCGTAACTGGTCAAGTCCAGCTTCCAGTAGAGTATTGGGGGAGGGAGGGGCTGGGACCAGATTACCTTACTTGGCCGGGGCTGGGCTGCTGCACCCAGGCAGCAGTGGCTGGACAAAGGGCCAGGCCAGGATCACTGCAGCCAGATCATGGCCTCCTGTCCTACTCACAATGCAGTAGGAGGGGGGGCCGCCACCAGCTCTTCCTGCAGCCAGATGGGAGCCAGGGACAGGATGCTGCAGCCAGATGGGGGTTGGGCCCCAACTGGAGCCTTGTTGACCAGGCTGCTGCAGCCAGAGCCCAAGTCAGAACACCACAGCCAGGCTATTACAGCAGTGGCGGGGCTGCCAAGGCTGGGCCATGGGGGGCCTCAGGAGCATGGCAACTCGGGATAGACCACAGCAGTCAGATGGGGCTTGGAGCCAGGCTGCAGTGGCCAGATGGAGGCATCTGCCACTGCCAGAGAGTGTGCATGCATCCCCTAAAGCATGCCCTCCGCCGGCCCTTTAAATGAACAGCACAGCCAGTTTTTACTGGGGTGCGAACCTTACTTTCACTTCTGGTTAAAGGTGGAATAGACAAAAAAAGACCATCTTGACATAAGTAGTTGTATGTTTTTAACATTTTGAATTAATTTTTCATTTTAATTAAAAAGGTGCATGGCTCTGTACTAAGCCATATTTGGCTCGGGAGCCATAGGTTGCTCATTCCTGCCCTAGACTTTCTTAGAGCACAGCTTTTCTTTTCCAGCTTTTCATAACTACAGGAAAAAGGACAAGACAAAATGGAAAGGTGATGGTTATAGATGCCTCCATGTGTCTTCTTCTGTAGACTCTAGATCATTAAATGTAGCTTAATCAGATCAGACACAACACTTAAGCCCCCACCCAACTTTCAGCATGTAGCGCTCCATTTGAGTTGGTAAGGCTCCTAATGTGCTAAAAACCAATTGCTTCAAATGTGCTTTGCTGAATCGGAGCATGCAAGGTGGGTAATGCTGCTGAAACTGCTATTTTGTTTACTGCATCTACTGACACTGTAGTGCCCAGCAAAACAAGCTGAAAAACACTCCCGTATTTAGTGAAAGGTGAGTGCGTTTGTAAATATATGTGTATTGTACATTAGCTGTTGTGGAAGAGTTTGGGCTGCAGATGTTCTAAAATAATCAAAATAAAATAAATGAAAGTTATAGTTAAAAATTGTCATATCAGTGAAAAACACCAGCCTAAGGAAATTATTCTGGCTACTCAGTCATAAGAAATCTGCTTTTACCTTTTCTGTTAATTCAGCTATTTTTCAAGACAAAACAACTTGTAGCAAATGGAATCCATTGTTACCCTGCTCTGTCATAAAGAACATTCCTCTGGTCTGGAGAGGAATAAAATAATCTGGTAGTACCTAGAGTGGTGAGAAAGGCATGTAAGAGCCCAAGGCCAGCCCCCTTAGCCTGGATTCAGGCTCTTCTTTGATCCATGACTCTACCTATTTTTGTGAATGAGCTCATGCTAGCACATGGTATCACCACATATATTTTGGAAAGCACAGTGTGTCCTCCTGTACTATTCTATGAAGGCTGGTGGATTTTTCTGCTCCCTATCAAGTCTTTTGGAATAACCGAGCAACTGCTACTCAAAACAGCATCAGTAAGGGCAACCCTCATGCAGGGTTTTGAGTGTGCAGGATACTTCTGTTTATTCTATATGGCAGTGGGTGAGAAATATGAGTGTTTTTGCTATTAACAACTGCTGGCTTTATTGAATAATAAAATAATAGGGTTGGAAGAGACCTTAGGAGTACATCAAGTTCAACCCCCTGCTAAAAGCAGAACCAACCCTAACTAAATCATCCTAGACAGGACTTTGTCAAGCCAGGACTCAAAACCTCTCGGATGGAAATTCTACCACCACCCTAGCTAACCCATTCCAGTACTTCACCACACTCCTAATGGAATAGTTTTTCCTAGTATCCAACCTATCCCTCCCCCACTGCAACCTGGGACCATTGCTCCTCGTTCTGCCATCTGCCACTACTGGGAACGGCTTCTCTCTATCCTCTATGGAACCCCCCTTCAAGTAGTTGAAGGTTGCTATCAAATCCCCCCCCCACACTCTTCTGTAGACTAAACAAGCCCAAATCCCTGCCGATGTGGGCTCACCAGTACTGACTAAAGGGGAAAAATCACTTCCCTAGATCTGCTGGCAGTGCTCCTCCTAATGCACCCCAATATGCCATTAACCTACTTGTCTGCAAGGGCACATTGTTGACTCATATCCAGCTTTTCATCCACTGTAATCCCCACGTCCTTTTCTGTTGAACTGCTACTTAGCCAGTTGGTCCCCAGCCTATAGCAGTGCTTGGAATTGTCCCATCCCAAGTGCAGGTCTCTGCATTTGTCCTCACTGAACTTCATCAGCTTTCTTTTGGCCCAGTCTTCCAATTTGTCTAGCTCATTCTAGACCCTCCAGGTTATCGACCTATCCCCCTAGCTTAGTGTCATCTGCGAACATGCTGAGGGTGCAATTCATCTCCTTATCCAGATCATTAATAAAAATGTTGAACAAAACTTGTCCCCAAACTGACCCTTAGGTCACTCCACTTGATACTGACCACCAACCAGATATCAAGCTATTGATCACTATCCATTGAGCCCGAGGATCTAGCCACCTTTCTGTCCACCTTACAATCTATTTATCCTGTCCATACTTCTTTAACTTTCTGGTCAAAATGGTGTGGAAGACTGCATCAAAAGGTTTGCTAAAGTCAAGGCAAAGGCACCTCAAAATCTTCTCCAACAGTTCCCTGTGTTTGGGAGAACAAGTTGCATGATTCCTACGATGCAGTTGCTAAGAATATGAAGTATCTTGGCTGTCAGCTCAAAAGAACAGATGTTGCCACAGAGCATAGGAATTTTTCACATTTCCAGCTACCTCCCAACATCTTGTTAGCAAAGGTCTTTATTAAGAGTCTTTCCTCCTTGATAAATGGAGGACAACACAGTCCCTCCTAAAGACTCAGCTTGGCATGGGAGAGGGTAACTCCTTCCCAAAGAGATTTCAAGAAAGGAAGGCATGGGACTTCCAGAAAGGAATCAGTGTCACTGATGAGACACCCTGTGAAAAGATTGTGCTTGTTCTTCTACCACCCAAAGCAAAATGGGGTTGTTGTGATATGCTGCAGAGTTTGTAGAATCCTAATAATGGCCTATATTAGCTGGTTGAGCCAGTTGAAAAAGAATACTTTTCTGGGATAAGTACCAGAGATGGTTGTAATGGGGGAATGATACGTCAGAGAAACAGAGAAGGCAACAGAGATTTACTGCTCCTGGACAGCTAGTTTGGGTAGTTCTGGTGTCCTAATTAAACTCTTGGTAGGCTATGTTGCCGTGTGGGATGTCCATGCCCTCATAGATTTCATTTCACTCTTCTGCTTGGAACAATTTGTAGCTTCTTCCGGAAGCAGATTTTCAGTTCAGGATCTATGAGTTGACAAGCCAATGTCAAAACTACTGAGTTACTCAGTTAACACACTTCCCAGTCAGCCTAAAATACGTTCTTTTTAATATGGGACTTGTTTCATATTATTGCCAAACAAGATGGAGTTCATGCTTCAGAATGCATTTTTCACTATTTACAGCTTTTGATGCAGTGCCTAAAGCTTGATTTTTCACTTCAAGATGATTCCATATCAAGTGCCATGAATCAAATTATTTTCTAACACAATGGGGTTAGCACCTTTCCTACTGTGACGAATGGTTTTGCAGAGAATGCCAAAATAAACACTGCACAGCAACAAAGTTTATCCCATATTTCTAATAAAATCTGCCCACTTGTCCACTCTTCAGTTAGCTAGAGAGCAGTGTTGGAAATTGTTTTTCTTTGAGATGAATGTACATCTGTATACATCATGGGCTATTTGGATCTAATTGTTCCTGGGAGATGAGTTTCACTGAATATGTGCTGGAGGTAACTATTCAAAAATACCTCAGACTGTTATTTCCTTCTGGTGTCCTTGGCAACATAATGAAAAAACCCATACCATAGAAACTGAAAAGCCTGGAAGCCTGGATATGTTTGTTAATGAATGTTCATGCCATTCCTTATGTATCTTTGTAATTCCCTAACTATAAAATTATGTGCCACTCTAATAACACTATCTTTTAGGAACACTGCCAGTCCGCTTCTAGCTTTTCTACTGGTGAAGTAAGCTCTGTGTGTAGATTCTAATTGCTTCTACTATGGGGAAAATACACTGAAGAGAACACTCTATTGGTTTCCTTTTACACACACACTTCACCGAAACTAATGAAAAATTAATCTTACATAATTATTTTATTGAATCACTGATATCAACAATTACTTTTGTTTTTATTTTTGTTCTCGGCATTAAGAGAAATTGCAAAGTTACACCAACCAAGCGGATGAGTTAGGAACTATAAAAATGCCTTTAATAATAACACTTTGAATTTCCTTCTCAAAGGGTTTCCATCTTCAGGCATGTTCTAAAAATCATTAATTTTCCAATAACCACTCTGAGCTAGGAAAGCATTCTTGTCTCCATTTTAAAGCTGGGGAAGTTGAGTCACACAATATAATAGGAAATGTAGGTGATGAATATAGACAATTCAGAGACTGGGAGAACAGAAGGATAGAGGTGTGGTAAAGTCCTTTGTGATTTTCAGACTTATAATGCTGTTGGTTTGTATTTTTAAAGACATGACATTTATTAGCTACTAATGTCCCATGTTTCGCTGTTGTATTGTTCCCTAAATCAAAAGGTGCAAAGCAAAGTGAATATTTTAATCTTGGCACAGTACTGAAATGTTAGGCTAAAGTCCAGGATTATGCTGGTACAAATTGGGGTTGCCTTCTTCAGAAATGCCTTTTGACTGCAGGCAAGCACCACAGTATTATTGACAATGAGAGCAATTTTCTCCAGCTGATAGGGTCACCTTCATATAGAAGTTTTTAGGCAATCAAGATTGGTTGTGTACAGAAACTTTTCTTCTAACAATAAAATATAGTTTTACATTTACACAGGATATTTTCTAAACTAAATTACAAGGTTTATAAACTAAACTATAATTTTTATAAAATATTTTTCTTCCATTTGAGAGAGATGCATTTCAAATGTAATCTGACACCCTCAATGAGGTATGCTGAATTGCCTGAAAATAATTTGCGTAGCTAGTAATGTTCAGTATCAAGAGGTCCATAGATATTGCAGATATTTTTTCTTTAGGTTTTTGCTCAGCTCTTTTCCAAAAAGATGTTCATGGCATATTAGGGTGCATTAGGAGGAACATGGCCAGAAGATTGAAAGACGTGATTATTCCCCTTTATTCAGTACTGGTGAGGACACATCTGGAATATTGTGTCCAATCCTGAGTGCCCCATTATAGACAGGATGTGGAAACACTGGAAAAAGTCTAGTGGAGGGCAACACAAATGATTAGGGGCTGGAGCACATAGCTTCCAGGGATTTTGTCTTATTTAGTCTACAGAAGAGAATGAGGGGGAGGGGGAAGAATTTGATAGCAGCCTTCAATTCCTGAAGGGGAGTTCCAAAGAGGATGGAGAGAAGCTGTTAACAGTAGTGGCAGATGGCAGAACAGGGAGCAATGGTCTCAAATTACAGTAGGGAAGGTCTAGGTTGGATATTAGGAAAAACTATTTCACTAGGAGGGTGGTAAAGCACTGGAATGGGTTACCTAGGGAGGTGGTGGAATCTCCATCCCTAGAGGTTTGTAAGTCCTTGCTACACAAAGCCCTGACTGGAATGATTTGATTGCAGTTGCTCCTGCTCTAGACTGGGGGGTGGACTCAATGACCTCCTGAGGTCTTTTCCAACCCTATGGCTGTGTCTAGACTGGCCACTTTTTCCGCAAAAGCAGCCGCTTTTGCGCAAAAACTTGCCAGCTGTCTACACTGGCCGCTTGAATTTGCGCAAGAGCACTGACGTTCTAATGTAAGAAATCAGTGCTTCTTGCGCAAATACTTTGACGCTCCCGTTCGGGCAAAAGTCCTTTTGCGCAAAACCTTTTGCGCAAAAGGGCCAGTGTAGACAGCTCAGTTTTGTTTTGCGCAAAAAAGCCGCGATGGCTAAAATGGCAATCAGGGCTTTCTTGCGCAAAAGCGCGTCTAGATTGGCCACGGATGCTTTTGCGCAAAAAGTGCTTATGCGCAAAAGCGTCCGTGCCAATCTAGACGCTCTCTTGCGCAAATACTTTTAATGGAAAACTTTTCCGTTAAAAGCATTTGCGCAAATTCATGCCAGTCTAGACGCAGCCTATAAGTATATGATTCTAAGATACTTGCTAATCTAACTTGATAAAAATAAGGTGAACGGAAACGCTTTTGTTCTCCAAAATTGTATGTTCTCACACAATAACATAACACGTTAAAAGTTTCTTCTTTTCATTAATTTATTGTTTTTGACTCCAGGTATATATTTAATCTTAAGGCAACTCTTTGTCAACTTTCAGCATGAGAGTAGTACTGAACAGATAGTTACACTCATATTGTAATGATGATTTAAATAATCTTATAGTGTCAGTGTGGTCCTGGAAATCATGTATAAAGCTGCCATAGCACTAAAGATTTGTTTGCATGGCAGAGGTCAGTGAATTAATGTTTAAATCCAACGTTGCTACTATGTAATTGTTGATATTACTGTAGCAGAGTTGCCTCAACAGAGTGAGAGCACAGGAATAACCAGGTGATCCATAAGTGTATGTTTTGTTGCACTCTATCTGAAGGAGGTTTTAATAACACTACCTAGTTATTTCTGAGTAGCCACATTGTATGCAGACCCCTCAACTCTGCCTGATCATGTAATTTAATTAAAGTATGAGTAGTCCTGTAATTGGACGCTGGCCTAGATTGTCTAAAAACTCGCTATCAGTATTTCCACTCACTCCTCCCCAAATCATCTTCAGTTCAGACATATGCCAACTTCCCACTCTCTCATCTTTGGCTTTGGCTTTCATTTTGCTCAGCAGAGCAATATTTCTTTGTAAATGTTGTAAATTATAATGCCTTGTATGTGGACAAGCTACAGAGTCTTACCTTTTCTATTGATAACTTTCAAATTCTGTTGATTTCAACCCAAGTGTAACTCTACAATGCTGCAAAGATATAAAAAACATCCATGAAACTGAGGCCAATTTGGCCCATTAGGAAAAATTCCTTCCTGACCCTAAAACAGGCAATTAGTCAGACCTGTGACATCCTAGAACCACAGTGGCTCAGTTGTTAGTGTGTCTATTTGCAAAATAAGGTACTACTCAGTATGTGTCAAAATGTGACTGCCATAAGAAGGAAAGGGAAAAGTTATGGATGAAAAGGTGGAAAATATGGAAAATATTGGAAAATAAGACTTAAATGTGTTAAACAGGCAATTCATTAAATACAATTGTGCAGATATTAGTGAAATAAATGGAGCAGCATAAGTGGTGGGATTAATAATGAGGGTAAGTAGAGCTGAAAAAAGGTCAGCCAAGCAGCCCAAGGAATTAATTTAGTTTAAATACAGAATCTCCCCATGTAAATAAGCATTACTAATCTAGAATTAAACATAGAGTCTGGACTTATGATTTTTATTTTGATTAAATCATAGTACAGTATCACTTGGTGGTAGAATTAGTTTTGCCAGGTGAATCAGACTCTTAATTTCACTTTGAATTTTGATCTTTTTATGGCATGTAACATTATATCCTACTGTTAAAAATGTTACTGCAGCAATAACTTATAAATGGAATAAGTGACTTTCAGATGGAACACATTCTATGAATCCAGTAGTATTTCTGTTTTAGCAGTGTTATTTTATTGGGGGGAAAAGAAATGGCTTGTTAGAAGATAATCACATGTACAAACTGTAATTGCTGCATATTTAAGAGTACTAAAAGTGTCATCCCATATCATGGGAAGAGATTTCATATATTAGACCTTATGGACTCGAGTCTTCATAGTCCATAGGAACAATAATGCATCATTCTTCATCTCATTTTGTGTCAGGCTTTATGATGACCATTTGTCAATGTTGTGGATATGTTTATTGATACGGGCAGATTAATTGTGCATAGAAACTAGATACAGACAGTGAAACTAAAAATCCTAGGGCATATTAAATGTTTATAGGGGGGAAAATTCACCCTGAGCGGAGGCCAGAATGAGGCCTATATGCTACTTAAAACCTCAAGCTACAGTTTAAGTGGAATTTGGGGGCATGTCTACACTCGGATACTATTTTGAAGTAACGAAAATTGATTTAATAACTCCAGAAATAACAACATCGAAATAACATGTCCACACTATCGGGAAGCCTTGAAATTAGTCTGTCGCAGGCTCTGTTAATGTGGACATGCTACCTTGACTTAGACCCCCAGGAAGCACGGAGGAGTAATTAGTTCAGTTACTCTGGGAGTGGTTATTTCAAAATAGCGGCACTGGAGCATCTACACTACTGCTATTTTAAACTAATGATTTTGAAATTAGAGTTATTTCCCAAGGAAAGCAGGAATACAGATTTCTAAAAACCAGCATGTTATTTCAAAATAATGGGCTTGGTCGGGTGTACTCTCCCCTTATAAATTCGACCTAAGGGGGGTATTTCAAACTAACGCTCTAGTATAGACTAGGACTGTGTGGTGTGGCAGACTTTATACTTATCTACTACACAAGGATGAATTTCACATTTACTCTCTGGTGCCTTTAACTCAAGTATATTACAGTATTTTACTAAGTTTAACTATCCTCACAGCATCACTTTATTTGTGTTTATGTAGACTCAAACAGTGGTAACATGAGCAATAACACCCAGGAATCCTGTTACTGAAGTGTATGTGTGACAGATATTACAATTTCATGTAATACTACGAACAAGCTGTATTGAATTAAGTTGGATCTTATTGAATAAGTTCAAGAATTTTAGGAGTTCATTGTATGAAAAATGCAAATGCTTATGTATTACTATGGGATTGTATGTAACATCTCTAGGAAGAAGACCTGCCTCATGTAAACCCTGGAAAGGGTTATGAGCTTCAAGGGGCTAGTTGAAAGAGCGTGAATTTTTAATGTTTAGTGGGTTTCCCAGGAAATCAAGAGGGGTATGGGTTCTGTGGTTATGAAATTTACCCAGGACATTTTGTCTGCCGATCACCTGTAACATGTGGACAGATGAAAGACTCAAACTATATAAAGAAATGACTCACAGATTCAAAACCAACACCTTGATGGGGTTGAGAGGCTGCTGGACATGGGGTGATCTCTAGTAAGCTTATTAACACATGTAGGTTTAGTTATTGTTTTAATATGGTTTATCTGAAAAGCATTTATCTTAAAAATAATTGTGTTTGATTAGAAAAACCTGCATGGTAACTGGGCAGTTATGCTGTCTATAGCATCCGAGGCAGGCTGCCTTGCTGGTGAATTCATAATGTTGGTAGGAAACTGTGCAGCCTGGAAAAAACGTACTTTGGAGGGGGAGAGGCATGAGTCTCTGTGCACGGGAGGTCACATCCAGGGAACTAGAAGTATAACAGAGGGTGCCTTTGTTGAGCAATGCAGGGCACTAACTTTCTTGACGGCTTGATACTGCTGCTGTCAACATCAGAGGCAGAACTGGTATTAATTATAATGGCATAGAATTACTCCCTAACTAGTTTAATATGTAGGCCATTCCTTTGTCATCAGCCATTGATTAGGATGCTGTCTCATTCTCTTTGGGTCTCCATTTGTCATGCAAACTGTGTTTTGAGGTGTAAACCTAACCTACATATTCCCCTGAAAGCAGCAAAATCTCTCCTCTTACATGTAACAATATTGTTCCTTGTCACAGAAAGCAATTATAATTGCTGCATCTGATGTTAAACTCTCACTGACTGGAACAAAATATTGTAATTTGGATCAACCTTTCTGACTCTTTGCATTGAGTCAGAGAGAGAGGTCTCAGAGTTGGGATTTTGTAAAGGTGTTATTTACTATTTTCATCAAGTAGGCCTTCAAATAGATTCATTTCTCTTTCAAATGAATTTAATCCTAGGGAGAGTTTTTCTTTCTGAAGCCTTATCATGGTCACAGGCAATGAAAAAAAGAAACAATCTATCACTGTCAAAATTTGAGTTTTGAAGTCCCACTGTTGAAATATCTGCACATGCCTCTTTTTTTCATCCAACTAAGCTCCTACATTTTGACAAAATTGCATGATAAACTTGCACCAATCACTTAATCATTGTGGGGGATAGCCCTTTAACGGAGCCAACATTAACACCTCCTCTCCTGGCTGTGCACAGTTATGACCTCATGGCAGAATAACAAGGTGTGCAGATTCATACTTAGGATGCTGATAATCAAATTTTTACTATAAGACATAAATAACAAGATAATTAATCAGGACTGGCTCTATAATGAAAATCTGTGAATTCATTATGATCGTGATACTGGAATGAGGATAAGAAAAGAAACATTTGGGAGGGGAATGTATCAGATATCTGTTATCCAGCTGCTCAAATCTTGGGAGAAGCTAATGAGTTTATCACCTTTTTGGTAAAAGCAGACAAGGATCCTGATTCCAAACCCAGTGAAGACACTGGTCAATTAACAAGCTTTAGGTCATGCTCTTGTATAGCACCTTTTATGCTTCAAAAATAATGAATAGTTCTGCAGTACATTAGAGACTAACAAAAAATGTAGATGGTATCATGAGCTTTCGTGGGCACAACCCACTTCTTCAGATGATTGTGCCCACAGAAGCTCATGATACCATCTACATTTTTGTTAGTCTCTAAGGTGCTGCAGGACTATTCATTGTTATTTAAGTTTTTTCAGTTACAAATTAACACGGCTATTCCTTGGAGACCTTTTATCTCTGTGTCTGAAAACACTTTGCTTCCATTAGTCAATTGGGGGTTACAAATCAAAGCTGCAAGGTCTGTCCTTTTTACATGCTGGGAAATGAAGGCACCATGATTAGTCACTTGACCAAGGTTTCACAAAGAGCTTGATCTTTCTTCCACGGAAGTCATTGGAAATTTTGATATTGATTTAAAAAGAAATAGGACCCCAAATGATCAGCAGAGTAAACTCAGGAGTTCTGACTCCCCTCTCCTGATGCATCTTCTGGACAACCTTTCATTGTTTAACATAAGCTTATGACATAGGGGTGTATCTAGAAAAAATATCTGAGGTCAGACTTGCAAATATTAGAATAGACTTTTGGTCATGCAACCGATCACTTTTAACAATCTGTACAAGTTGGGGTGTCTTCTCTATTAATATCTTGCTATAATTTTACTTCTGAAGTGCTCTGTCACTTAACTTACTGAGCAAATCACCCATACTGTAAATACTCCTCAGAATGGCCACTGTCCTGAAAATAAAACCTCTGCATCTAGGCAACTCTGTTCCTTGCTATGACTTGCTATTTTTTTAATCAATTGTAAAATTCCCAAATAATGCTGTGGAAGAATGAGTACAATTCTTTAGATACAAGGATGAAGGGTGCTATACAGGAACATGATCTGAAAATTGTTGATTGGGCACGGGGTTTTGAAACAGGCCTAAGTGGAAAGTATTTTTGTTCTATTTCAGTTTTTTTCATATATGTATCAAAATGTGGCACAAAAGAGCCCATGAGCTGCTTTTAAAGCAAGTTCTAAAGTGGCTGATTTGAATAGATGCAGTTCAGATGTTTAAAATATTACCTTTCTGACTTTTCAGCCCTAATCAAAAGTGAATTTGTTAGTCATTCTGTCCATAATGTTGGAATACTTTCCTTTTCATAGATTTGTTTGGGGAAGTTTCTTTGTGAATTTTGTGGAATTCACTTTTCATCAAGTATTCTTTTTTCTCCCCTAAAATGTTTTGTTTTTCAATTAAGCCAAGGTACATATTCTAAATGCATTATGTAGTATCATTACCAGCATAATTACTTCATTATATGACTTCATTAAACTTAATTTTGTTATCTCACATAATTATGCATTTCCAGTGATGTTTATTCACACAGTCACGATGATTATTTAATTTAGTGTAATTTCAATAAGGATATCATGAATGTGTGTTCTGTAGCATACAGCAGAGACTGCCATCTACAGTAGCTGAAAACAGCAAATCCAGGTGGGTGGGTGTGTATGTATTCAGTAGTAGTATAAAAACTTTTCTTGCCACAAGGAAATGGTGCAGAAGTAATGATTCCAGTTCCCCAGCATTTGTTACTTTGGCTAGTAGAGTTCCAAGAATGAAATAAAACACAGGATATTTTTCTCCTGTGCTGCACAGTTGGAGGTGTCTGCTGGTGACATAGTAAAACAAGCTGACAGCTTGATAACTGACTAATCTTACTTGTTAATGAACCTGTCAGTATTTGCATGGTCCCCTTACCTAAATCTACATCTCAGCCCATTGCTTATTGTGCCACATCTCTGTCTAGTCATACTGTTGTGATGCTTAATGATAAGTGTTTGTTTCTTTGTGATGCGAGAGAGAAAAGTTATAATGATTGATGACATGCAGTGTATATTCAAAGACCAACATAAGTCTCCTTCTTGTAGGAGGTTGGATGAACATTTAAAGGCCTTGGGCCATGGTCTATACTAGGGCATTATTTTGAAATACCCCCCTTAGGTCAAATTTATAAGTAGAGAAGCCACACTACCAAGCCCATTCTTTCAAAATAACAGGCCACTTATTTCATAATCAGTACTCTTGCTTTCTTCGGGGAATAACACTAATTTTGAAATAGTTATTTCAAAATAGCAATAGTGTCAATGCTCTGGTGCCACTCTTTCAAAATAACTACTC
The DNA here is from genome assembly GCA_032595735.1 of Pelochelys cantorii. Classification (NCBI taxonomy): domain Eukaryota; kingdom Metazoa; phylum Chordata; order Testudines; family Trionychidae; genus Pelochelys; species Pelochelys cantorii. The sequence continues at coordinate 40,315,721 of CM064337.1, forward strand.
TCAAGAGTAATTTGAAGTAATTACTCCCAGTGCCTTCTCGGGCTCTAAGTCAAGGCAGCGTGTCCTCATTAATGGAGCCTGCCTCAGGCTAATTTTGAGACTTCTCCGTGGTGGGGACGCGCTATTTCGTTTTTGTAAAATTGGGAGTCAAGTCAATTTAGTTATTTTGAAATAGTTTCCTAGTGTATACATGCCCTGAGAGACGTGGAGTTGGTTGCCATTTTAGATAACAAACTCTTGAGATCGAAAGTCTAATTTTTCATATGAAGATGGTTTAAAAATGGGACTAAAATAAGAGAATAAACAAAAACCAGTCTTGTCCATGTATCATTTTCTACTTCTTTTATAATCTGTTATAGCTTGATTTTTTTTTTGTTAATGTTAATGGTTTGAATAATTTTACTCTTGCACATAGTCATGATCTTCTCCTTAGGCAATGATATGGAGATGCAGTTTGATATAACATCATTTTATCATTCATTTGCACATTCATTGTATTTAAAATTTATCTAACCCAATGCTAGATATGAATGTCCGGGAGCTCATGACAGGTCTGTTGGATTGGAGAATTTTATGCCAAACAAAACCAATTTTATTATATTACATTTACTAAATAGTTACAGGTGGGTTGCAATTTGAGTCTCCAAAATGTAATCCTGATTTCCTTATGGAATAACACTAATTTTGAAATAGATATTTCAAAATAGCAGTAGTGTAGATGCTCTGGTTTTGCTGTTTTGAAATAACTACTCCCCATAGTAATTCCAAGTAATTACTCCCCAATACTTCCTGGGGCTCAATTTGTCATCTGAAGAAGTTGGTTGTACCCACAAAAGCTCATGATACTATTTATATATTTTTGTTAGTCTCTAGGTGCTACAGGACCATTGTTGTTTTTTTGGTTACAGACTAACACAGCTACCCCTCTGAGACTGTTTATCCTGTAAAAGTTTTCATTAGGAATAGCTACTAGATTATAAATATTGTAAACACTTATGGCATTTTCAGAAACTAGCATCTTTGACAAACGCATTTATTTTGTGCATACGCATCACCAGTGGGTATTAACTTTCTTACAGGTACTATTGCATATCCCCTGGGGTGCAGGGGTTTATGGCAATGGGTTGGCGAGGGGCGATATGACATTATCTGTAAGAAATGTGTGTACTGGAGTGCAGGGGGCCCAGGGCCAGGGTTTGGGTGCAGGAATCAGGATGATGGCTGGGGCAGAGGGGTTACAAGGCAGGGGAGTGTGTGTGTGGGGCAGTGTGACTGTGTCTAGACTATCTCTCTCTTTTGACAGCGGGATGTAAATCGGACACTTCGAAATTGCAAATAAAGCGGGGATTTAAATAACCTGTGCTTCATTTGCATAATCGCATAATGGCGCTCTTTCAAAAAAGTGCCATTTCAAAAGTAAAACCACCGTCTAGATGCGGTTCTGTCGAAAACGGCAGGCTTTTTCGAAAGATCCTCATTTTTTGAGGAGTACAGGATCTTTCGAAAAAGCCTGCTGTTTTCGACAGAACCACGTCTAGAGCGTGGTTTTACTTTCGAAATGGCACTTTTTCAAAAGAGCGCCATTACGTGATTATGCGAATAAAGCATGAGATATTTAAATCCCCACTTCATTTGCAATTTTGAAGTGTCCAATTTACATCCCTCTGTCAAAAGAGGGATGTAGTCTAGACACAACGTGTATGTGGGGGACAAAGACACCCTTTAGGGAAGGCACAGTGGCTGAAGCCCTCCCCCTCCATTCCTACCAACACTGATTGTTGCTTGCTCTTCCACTTCCCTCAGAGAGAGAAGAAAACACACAGTGTGGGTCACTCACTCCTCTGCCCCTCCCCACACCAGCCACGGGGGAGAGGGATGCTGTGTGCTGTCCTCTCACTCCCTGACTGTGAGAAGAAGAAAAGTAAGCAACAAGCAGTGTCGCTAGGAATGGGGGAGGGAGCCATTCCCTTTAACCTCCCCCCCTTCCAGCCAGTCCCTTTAACCTGCCTGCTGCTTAGTATACCAGCCTGCAGAGAGACCCCTGTAGCCTGGCCCCGAGTGCCGCCCCCCCCATCTCTTTCTGCAGTGAAGCGTCCCAGCCAGCTCTTACTGGATTGGCACAGGGGGGCACCACCTTACTTTCACCTCCACTGTTCTGTAGTATCTCATGGTATACAGTAACAGTAAATCAACAAGTAGTCCTGTGGCACCTTAAGCTATGTCTACACTACCAGGTTATTTCGAAATAATAACTCCCACAGTAACTATTTTGAAATAAGCTTATTCCTCTTCACAAGCAGGAGTTATTATTTCAAAATAACAGGCTTGGTAGTGTGGACCTTGTTATTTCAAAATAAGGGGAATTATTTTGAAATAACTCCCCAGTGTAGATATGCCCTTAGAGACTAACCAGAAACATTTAGCTCTTTTAGACTGTTAGTTCCCCAGAGCAGAGACTGTCACTTTTTTGTTAAGTGTTAGTGGAGTAAAAGGATTCAGTCTGCCTGGGATTGTTCAGTGCTAAAGCAATATTATTTATAATAATAACAAAGTCCTTAAACTGGTGGTTGTGGTTGTGATGATCATGATGAAGAGTTTTAGTTTTATTAGTTCTGGGAAAATTATTTTTCCATTACCTTCTGAAATAAGGTGGTTGCATAATTGCAGCTCAATGACGGCTGACACAGACTCATTTGTTTTAAACGTAACAAAATTATGAATAAATCACGTTAGTGAACAATGATTAAACTTCTTTTTAAAGCGAGTTGACTTCTAATCACACCTATATATATTAGTAGTGGTGCATGATTGTCGCTGATCTGTCCTGCTGGCACATCTTTAATCATGGCAGTGCTCATTATTAAGTGGGAACAGAAGCATATTTCACATACAGGAATAAACACAAATTGTTTATGCCCATGTTCCCACTCGGTAATGAGCACAGGAACATGTCACTGTACAGTTAAGGACCTACCAGCACATTTCTCTCTCTCCCTTCCTCCCATGCCCTTTGTTTGAAATACACCAGATAAGGTCACAAGTACAGTTTTTCTAAGTTTTAGTTACCTTACATGCCTATAACAGAGATTATTAGGCACAAATTCTCTCTCCCTTATCAGTTCCCCTTCGAATCCATGGACATAGAAATCAGAGTAGCGGACAAAGAATGAACTATTAGCCATGGGTGCTGTGTTTTTTGCCTTGCTGGTGACACGCAGACAATAGGAATTCGTTAAGGATGCAGTATGATAGCTCCTCCTGTTACCCAAGTGCTACTTTCTCTGCGTAAGAAGCTTTCTCCCATACACTGCTGTGAGGATGAACACACATGTGGCCATCATGTAGATTCTGGCCATTGGCTCTGTGAAAACTGGTCATTGGTGAGAAAGCACAAAATGGACTATGTCTGTGACTGTCCCTAAGGCATATGGAGTTATTTGGTCAAAGTGAATTATTCACACCAGGGTCAAAGAGAAGGATCCAGAAATCAATTAAAAAAAAGCAGGAATGTGTCTTTTTCCCCAAACTCAGGATTTCCTGGAACTCTCAAATATTTGCCTAGAAATGAGGCCTGTCCTCTTGTTAACAGTCTATGCCAGTCAGGATCACACTTCTCAGTGACTGAAGATTATGCGTGTGAGTAAGGGTTTGCTTAGGCCAATAGTTTGGAAAGTAGTTTGTCAAAATATATCCTCAGAATAAGCCTGGTTAGTACTTCAGATTCTTGAATGAAAAATATCACTTTATTCCATTTTTTGAGAATTAAACCTTGTAATTAATAATACGCTTTTTTATCTATATGTCTAGCAATTATTTCCATTCAGCTCTTCTCTTACAAAAGAAAATTGTGCACCTTGCTTTCTCAACTGCTGATGCAATTAAGTGCAGGGAAAGTTTTTAACTTACTGGGAAATACAATAAAAAATTAATGAACTCCACATTGTTAAGTACTTTGGTCTAATTATCATCACTTTGTGGCAGTCCCTGCTAAACAACAATGTATGGACAGTGTATTTCACAGCTCCCTTTTAGGAGTCAAATTACAGTGCAAAAAATGTGAAACAGAAGGTCTATTTATTAGTGCTAGCTCCTAGTCATTGTTCCTCAGAATGGCAGTAGGACCAGAAGCAAAAGCTGTAAGTCGGCCGTAGTACATAGTAACTCATTTTATAAAGGATTTAATAAGAAATTAATGTTGGAGAAAAGTTTGCAAGCCTCCAGTGGGAAGCAGTCCGCCACATTCAGGAAACAGTCCGGCCACATTCAATAGCCACTCTGGTGAATAAGTAGAGGCAGTAGATGTATACAAGAAGGTAGACAGGGAGAGATTCAGCATATCATTTGCTCCAGCATCTGCCAGCAGAGATCTCTAGAGAAATGGGTAAACATTTAAGTCTGTATTTACCCTGCTAGAATCCAACAGTCAACAGCCATCTAGCACTCCTCCAGGGCTGAATTTGCCACTCAAGTGTGGCTACCCATTTGGACACTAGGGCTATGTCTACACTGTAGGCTTCTTGCGCAGGAACGGCCATTCTTGCGCAAAAACTTGTGGAATGTCCATACTACAAGCCCGTTCTTGTGCAAGAAAGTTTACAGTAGATTGTCAGAAGAAAGGGCTTTTTGAGCAAGAGTTATTCCTCTCCCCGTGAGGAATAAGTCTTTTTGTGCAAGAGCTCTTGTGCAAAAAGGCTAGTGTGGATGGGAACAGGGGTTTCCTGCGCAAGAAACCCCTATGGCTAAAATGACCATCAGAGCTTTCTTGCACAAGAGAGCATCCAAACTGCCATGGACGTTCTTGCGCAAAAACACATCTCTTGCGCAAAAGCACATGGCAGTGTGGACACACTCTTGCACAAGAACTTTTGTGCAAGAACTCTTACACAAAAAATTCTTGCGCAAGAAGCCTTCAATATAGACATAGCCTGGGGGTTTTGTGTGTAATTTGTAGTCCTCTGCCTGGGAAGGAGAATCAGGTCCTGAGTTTAGTAAATTACATCCTGGATAAGGGGTCATTTGGAATCTGCAGACTGCAGGTATTCCAAAAAAGAAACATCAAATCTTCATCCTTAGAGCTCGGCAGTCACTTTGCTAGAAAGATTCGTTCCTCCTTCATGTCTGCTATTCCCTGGAAAGCCAGTACAAGAAGAAAACGGGAGAGATCTCACTGTTCATCTCCAGCTGGGCACTGTTCATCTGCAGCTGGGCACTAGAACTCTTTGGGGCTGGGAGTGACTGAGTTATGTGGTTGCAGAGACTGTAGGAAAATAAGATAAGTCCACAGAGCCTTATCCCCTGAGAAGTAGGGAACTATTAGGTTCCCAATACTGCCAAACCCAGCCATTCAGAAATCGTGAAACTAACTTAGAATCATAGGGTATGTCTACACTAGCCCCCAGTTCGAACTAGGGTGGCTAATGTAGGCATTCGAACTTGCAAATGAACATTTGCATGTTCCCGGGCGGGCGCCATTTTTAAATCCCCTTAGTTCGAACTGACTGCCCGCGGCTACACGCGGCAGTCAGAAGTTAATCCAAACTAAGTCCTTAGTTCGGATTAACTGTTACTCCTCCTGCCAGACAGAGGTGAATAATCATTTCCCTCGATCTGCTGGCAGTAGTCCTACTAATATAGCCCAATATGCCATTAGTCTTCTTGGCAACAAGATCACTTTTTTGTTGACTCATATCCAGCTTTTTGTCTACTGTAATTCCCCTGGTCCTTTTCTCCAGAACTGATACTTAGCCAGTCAGTCCCCAGCCTGTAACAGTGCTTGGGATTCTTCAGTCTACAGTGCAGGACTCTGCACTTGTCCTTGTTGAATGTCATCAGATTTGTTTTGGACCAAACCTCCCATTTGTCTAAGTCACTCTGTACCCGATCTCTATCCTCCAGTGTATCTACCTCTCCCACAAGCTTAATGTCATACACAAATTTGCTGAGGGTGCAAACCAACCCATCATCCAAATAATTTATGAAGATAATGAGTAGTCCTGTGGCACCTTAGGCTTGGTCTACACTAGGACCTTAGTCAGAAATTAGTCCCCGAAGGTTGATTTTGTAAGTGATACATCTATAATACCAAGCCCATTATTATGGGAATAAGGGGCTGCAGAATTCAAACTGTGTGGTTCTGATTTACACGAGGAATAACACTATTCCCAAACTTGTAAGTCTGAAATAATGTTAGTATGGACACTCTGGTGCTGCTAATTCAAACTAATTAGCCTTCAGGATGCCTCCTGTATGCCCAGAATGCTTCACGGGGCTCTGAGTCCTAGGTAGCACATCTACAATCATAGAATCGTAGGGCTGGAAGAGACCTCAGGAGGTCATCAAATCCACCCCTCTAACCAAAGCAGGACCAACCCTAACTAAATCAACCCACCCAGAGCTTTGTCAAGCTGGAACTTAAAAACCTCGAGGAATGGAGATTCTACCACCTCACTGTGTAACCCATTCCAGTGTTTCACCACCCTCCTAGTAAAATAGTTTTTCCTAATATCCAACCTAGACCTCCCCCCACTGCAACTTGAGACCATTGTTCCTTGTTCTGTCATCTGTCACTACTGAGAACAGCCTCTCTCCATCCTCTTTGGAACCTCCTTTCAGGAATTGAAGGCTGCTATCAAATCCCCCCTCACTATTCTTCTGTGGACAAAATAATCCTATGTCCCTCAGCCTCGCCGCATAAATTATGTGCTCTAGCCCTCTAATAATTTTTGTTGCCCTCTGCTGGACTCTCCCCAATGTGTCCACATCATTTCTGCAAACTTGCTGAAGGTGCAATCCATCCCCTCATCCAGATCATTAATAAAGATGTTAAACAAAACTGGCCCTAGAACTGACCCTTAGGGCTCTCTGCTTGATACTGACCTCCAACCATACATCGAGCTGTTGATCACTACCCCTTGAGCCCAACAGTCTAGCCAGTTTTCTATCCACCTTGCAATCCATTTCTCCAATCCATACTTCCTTAATTTGGTGGCAGGAATACTGTGGGAGACCACATCAAAAGCTTTGCTAAAGTCAAGGTATATCACGTCTACTGACTTCCCCATGTCCACAGAGCCAGATACCTCATCATAGAAGGCAATTGGATTGGTCAGGCTTGACTTGCCCTTGGTAAATCCATGCTGACTATTCCTGATCACTTTCCTGTTTTCCAAGTTCTTCAGAATTGATTCTTTGAGGATCCCTTCCATGATTTTTCTGGGAATGGAAGCAAAAAAAGCATTGAATACTTTAGCTTTTGACACATTATCTCTCTCGATATACATATGGATAGATGAGATGGAAAAAGCTGAAGTATTCAATTTTTTGTGTGTATATATAAAGGGAGGGAAAGAGAGAGAGAGGTGCAAGATATTCTTCTTAGAGACAACTAGGGCACAGAGTGTTTATGTACATTGTCCAGGGACACCCTTCAAGTCCATGGCAGGCCCAAAACAGAATGTATACCTTATGTGTCTTGCTTTTGGCTTTTTTCGTGCTGTTTCGCATATTGTCACTGGAAGAGTTGACATGAAACATACATCATATATGTTTGTATGATTTTTGTTTTATGCATTTATGCACCACAGAGGAACATTGATTATGACAGAGACAGCAGACTCAGGGGAGCTAACTTGTTATCTGTCTTCAACCTGTTACTTTTACTGTCTTCTACATTTTCAGTCCCTCTGTATTATACCACAGCATGGGGTTTTTTGCCTCCCAAAAGCCCAAGCCAGCTCTATTTGCTTCTTGATATATACTGAAAGTCAGCCTATGTTTTTCCCCCTGAATATACTGTAAATCTTTGTGTCAACTTGTCTTTCTTGTACTCTTTACTAAAAGAGAATTGCTTCTATTTCCATAGGGATTTGACAGCATAGATGGTACATCCAATGTGTAGCACTGGGAATGTGCAAACAAAAGTGAATTAAACAGTGTTTTTCTAGTGGTCTCATAGGTGTAATATAATTTAGTCTTTCCATGCAGTGCATGTTAAAATACTCCCCTGGATTAGTTGTCTTTTCTTAAAATAATAAATGGGAGATTATTTTTACTCGAAAGAAATACTTTGGCAGCCTGGCTGGTATATTGCAGTTGGATCTGGCTGAAAGTTAAAAAGATGAGGATATTCTGGCCTCAAAGAGGCATGTGGAGAAAACCCCTCTCTAAATGATAAATTGTTAACATTCATAGCACACCTCATAGTAATGCATTATACATTGTCAGTATGCAGTACTTGTTGATAGCTGCTGTGCCTTGCTTGTATTTATAATTATATTTAAATAATTTAGCTGCATTATTGTACAGACTCTGGTAAAATGCATGAATCTTTAGGAAGACATTTAATTTCAGATCCAAGTAATGGCTTCAAGAAATGTTACTACCATAAAGGCTTGTTACTACTGGTATGGAAAATTACAACTATTATACGTGCAGTGGAGAACATAGAAAAATATGCCCATTGTTGAAAGCATTTTCACGATGAATTGTTTGATGCTAATTCTGCATTCCATCTCCTTAAAAGCTCAACTGGTTACAGTTTTGATTGTTTATAGTCATTTTGCTCAAATTCTGTTAAAACTATCCAAAAGAATAATGAGATTAATTGATTAAAATAAATGATTCTAGCTAGTGATGTAAGCGACTAGTTGCTATCCAGTAAGCAAAAGCTTATCAGATAGTCAACTAGTCCATCAGCTAGTTGCTTCCCCCCACTAGTTAGAGGCAGTGAGGTTGGGAACAGGAGCCAATGCTGTTCCCCCCAGCACCGTCTCTGTGGATGCAGGGGGATAGCGAAGACCGGTGTGAGCTCTTAATACATTTAAAAATCAGAAGTGGAACGGGGGGGATGGGAGGGGGACAACCCGGCAATTCCCGGCTCATGCCAGGCACCCTGCTGTGCTCTAGCCTTTTTACATTTAAGGCTGGTGCACAGCGGGGTTGGGACATGGTGCGAGCTGGGAATAAGCTGTCCTGGCTTGTGCTGGGTCCTCCCCTCTACACTTCAGCCTTTTAAATGTATTAAGAGCCTACTGTCTCTCAATATATTTAAAAGGCAGAGCTGCAGCGGGGCTAGCTTCCAGAGCAGGAGTTAACCCCACTGCGGCTCCCCATTTGTTGACTAATTGACTAATTGATGGAAAATCCATCAACTAGTCAATCGGTTAATTAAACTAAATTTAACATCCCTAGTTCTAGCATTATATAAAAGTTGCCAGAATGCATATTAGATACCAAGATCTCTTGGCCTGAATATGGGGAAAATATTGTAGCTCTCTGTGTATTTACTGAAGATAAGTGGAGATATGTGATCCTCTTCTCAAGCTAATCTGAGAAGTCTTGAACTGAAGAAGAAATCCTGAGATGTCTTTAAAGTGCCTTTTGGAATCCATGCAAATACTTTATTTCTCCTTTGAGAACAAAACTCCAGCAAATTTTGGATTTGAAAAATATTGCATCTTGTAGGTAGAGTGGGATTGTTAAAGAGTATGTGCTTGTGGCTCTGTATGAAAATGTATTTGAGGAATGAGCCCACAAAAGGATTGTTCACAGGTTCCCAGAAGTAACTTCAATACCAATTGTTGTTGTCTGCTTTAATACCAACAGCAATAATAGAAGTAGCAGTGAGACAGAGTAGTCTAACAAGCACACTCAAGAAATCACCTGTATCTGCTTGTTATCACCTCCCTCAATCACTTCTTTGCCCCATAACCTATAAAACGTGCAAGGCACAAAATGCATCCTCATCTTTCGAATGTAAGTACAGATTTTGGTCTTAGTTTCTCAGGGTACATCTGCACAGCAGAGTTATTTCAGAATAACTGATGTTATTCTGAAATAACAAGGAACGCGTCTACACTACATGCCTTTATTTTGAAATAATGTTGAGCTGGAGGACTTCTTACTCTGACTCACGGTAACCCTCAATTCACGAGGAATAAGGGAAGTGAAGGAAGAGTGTTCTTCCTTTGACTTCCTGCTGTGTAGACAGACCCTAAAGCCAAGTTAAGGTATTTCGACTTAAGCTACACAATTGATGTAGCTGAAGTTGCATAGCTTAATTCAACTATAGCCCTGTTGTGTAGACATACCCTCAGCACCCTGCATCTTTTCTCCTGTCCCAGTGAGAGTCTTGTCCCAAACCAATCATTTGTTTTCCAGTAATCTCCAACAGATCCTTGATTTTTCTTTACCAGCCTCAGCATTCTTACTCCCCATACCTCTGGCATTGGCTAGCTGCACTATGCTCCATACATATGGTATGTTCTGGGACCACATCAGTCACTCTAGCTTGCACCAGTGCCCCAGGCAAGCTATGCAGACTCATGTGATTAGGGGGGAAAACAGCTGGGCTAGGTGAGATTTGAAGGCCTTCTGTTGATAAAATGGATTTCAATATAGCTAAGGGGTCTGCTGGAGAACAAGGAGAGGAAGGGGGTACTTATCTGAGCTTGTTTGAACCTACATAAAAAGAATTGGACCCAATTCAAGGTAAAGGCAAAATGTCAAGATGATTCTTGATTTAGCTGAAGTGTTTCACCCTCTTTTGCCAACAGCGCCTGGGGCGAATGGAATTTTGTTATGTTCAATCTCAACAAAACAAACTGTGTGTGTTACGTGTATGTTTATATGTATACATAAATTAACTGACTTCAGATAATTCTGCTGCCAAACTGGCAAAACCGTAGTTTATCTGTGGAGATGCATTTAGATGCCTACTAAATCCAAAAAATACTTTGATGTACTCTACAAAGGAAAGAAACTCAGTGGGAAAGATTTGGAGGAAAATGGTTTCCTAAACATGATTTTCAAACTGGGGTAAATAGCTATACCTTTTTGTCGTCAAACATTTTCCTCTTTCACACTTTGAAAATACAGAAATTCCCATTACATGATTATAGTACTGCTTAATGAAACTGACCTATATATCTACAGGACAAAATCATATGTGAATTACATATTGTTGTAGTTGCTATGGCAAATAATTATTCTTTAAAGGCACATTATGAAGCCATGGAAAACCAAATCAACTGAAGTTGCTAGAATGCAAAATACTTTTTCTTCAGTGAATGTGTTGTAATTCTAGAATAAGCATTTATTATTTAAAAAATGTTGGCTTGCCTCCCCCCTATTTTGAATTATTTTAAATTGTGGTCCTAATGGGGACACAGTGAGGAAAAAGTGAGACTTTCATTTGGAATGAAATGGTTTGGAAATAGATTTTATACATATATATGATTTTAAGTACAGGTTGAACCTCTTTGCTGGACCAGAGCTATGGACTTGCTATGGACTCTGTGTTTTTAAACCCTATGTTGCCTCTGCAACTACTGATATCACAACTACAGTTACAAATATTGCTGGTGTCTGAATAAAGATTTTGAGTTCGCACTAGCTAGCGTGATACTCCAGGATTCTGCCTCTTGTTGAGTCAGAGTTTTGGACGCTTTGTGTTAAATTCTGTTTTCAAATGGAGCAGACTTTTGGACACACAGGATGATCTCCTTTACAAAAGGAGTTGCTGCTCATTTCCCGTCCCCACACATTGTGCAACAAATGTAAAATAGAGAGTAGAAAGTGTGGCTTTTAACACAACACAAGTGTGACCTCATTTGCTGAGTAAAATAGTTGAAGAAGATTTAAAAAGGGTTAGATATTTACAATGCTCATAAAATATGTTTTGCATTTATACCCGTAGGATATAATTATAAAAGTTATTAAACCTCGTGCCTCGGGGCATAAAGTTATTAATGGACAGGGATGGGAAAAATGCATTCCTCCCATGAAATAGGAGTTAACAAAAAATTGTAATTGGTGACATTCAAGGCTGCTAAGAGAAAGAACAGCACGGACACCTGGACACTGACTGTTCAAAGCTGGAAACTGTCAACCAGGAGAGTGAAGAGAAATGTGTCAGGCTCACATCTAGAACTTGAATGGAACAGATTCAGGCTACTTGGGGAGGTAAAGATGTTACTAGAGATGTTCTGACTGAGTCTTTTCCAAAAAGTGGGAATTCAGGGAATGTGATAGTTGTAGTAATACCCAGAGATGCTTTCCTGAGAACGGGCCCTATCACCATCTTTTAAAGAAGACCTGGCACCTTTTTTTACATGAGAGGAATATTAGGTTTCCAGGTATCAGAATGATGGTTGCCTTACAAGATAGACGAACACAGCAGTGAGGGGCAAGTTCTGTCCTATCTATGGCTGGGCATTTAACCGAATGGGACAGCAAACATATGGTTCAGAAAAGTGTGAGTAGGACATGGCATACCATACTCTGATGGGGGGTGAGGAGCTCACATTTACACTGAGCTTAGTATAAGTCAGAGTTCTCTCTACTTTGTACCTGATAAAGTATTTAAATATCTTTAAATCTGTAACAGGAAAAACCGAACAAAATCCTGCAAAACAAGCTTCCTGCAGACCAGATCCTTTACTCCCTCTCCTCATCTTACTCACCTGGAACCTTGTAGGTGTTCTGCCTCTCTCCCTGTTCCTGTTTCTCACACACGACTCATTCTTTAAAGCATAGTATTAGAACATCTTGCTCCTTGCCTTTTTCTTCTCTGGAGCAGGCGATGCTTACTTCATGGAGCTCCATGCTGGTTTCTCCATGTGTTTGCTGCATCTGCCTCCTACTGGTTGTTCCCAACTTGAGGGAGGAACTCACAGCTGGGAAAGAAAAGTTGTGTCAGAAGTCCACGCTGAATAAGGAGCAGCATTCCATACAAGGAGGAGACAGGAAAGTAGGAACTGGTTCCACCTGAGTTGCAACTTGGCTACTTCTTGGTAGCAATAAACCCTCCTCCCTTCATATAGCCTCCTTGAGGGCTACCAGAGAATATACACCCTTAGTCAGAGTATCTGACATGAGGTGACTGACCTTAGGTGCTGTGGAACAATGATGGAATAATGCCCAGAGTAATAAATACATAGCATGGACCTGAGGATTCAATAGTTCCTGGGAGATAAGTGCCATAATTTTGTTCATAAGGTGCACAGCTGCATAGTTTTCTTTTTGCTGACTCTGCGGCACTATGTGTGGTTTGTCTTTTCTGCTACACATTCTCTTTCAAATCCAATTTATTAATTCCGGAAAGAAATTAACCCAAGTCAGTATCCCTGAATGCACAGGCATGTATTTGGGGAGGAGGGAAGGTATAGTACATCGACAAAGACAAAAGACATAGCTTTTCTGAGTTGCAAACACATCACTTTTGATGCTGTTCCATGATCATGTGCTAAAATAAGTTGCTAAGGGACTGGTTGTTTGGAGGCACTGTGGAACATAAACAGAAAGCTGCACTTGTATTCGGTCCTGTAGACAGTGAGAACAATGCTGTGTAATTAAAGGCAGTAGAGATCAATGTGGGATTCAGAGTCTGCCTTTTTTACAAGCAAGGTTTTGAACTTAACTCTCTGGAGGTACCGTTAATCTAAATCACTTACTTACTTGAACAGGGACAGAGTTGGAAGGTTATAGAGACCTTCAAGCCAGCATGTAATGAACAGGTTTTTCAGCCTGAGTCGAAGTAGACTGGCATGGATACCATTTTCTGCTCCTGCTGTTCTTGGTTCTTTGATCTCTGGAAAGTCCAGATTGACCCACACAGCTATGCAGCTGAAAGGCTTCTGCCCGGGCACAATACCCAAAAATTGGAGGACTGAGTTCAGAGTTGGGGTTAAAGGGTGCAGCTCCCATGAATATTATAAAATAGGGATAATGATAGGAAGCTACTTTTGTTAAAGTGCTTGGAGAGCTAAGTCTGGTTAAGTGCTCAGTAGTATTTCCTTTTTGATTATGTGAGGCATTCAGTGAGTTTAAACGTTACAACTTGGCTGTATATGTTAAAGTAGTGTAAAATACCCTGATTTGACATTCAGTAGGGGTGCAAAATGAGAGGAGCTTACATTTCTTGAGGGTAACAGAGACAGGAACAAGTAGGAGGACCTAGGACAGAGCAGGCCCCTTCCACATTTTGTCTTTCAGTCTGCCCAAATTACACTCATTTCACCATTTGTCCCACTGTTTATAGAATTGGAGACTTGAAAACTGTGGTGCTGACGTTTCTTATGCTCGGTTTGAATTTGGGCCTTTGTTATCATTTCTATGTATTGCTCTATTATTTTGACTGTTAGTATTTTATTAAATAGCAAGCACAGTGGTGCTACATGATGCTTTACAAACAAAAATGACAAGGAGCATACAATTATCATCTGTGGTTTGATCTTAGCAAGTGCATGTCCCAGGCTGTCAGCAAATCTTCATTTTGTAAGTAGACAGTTGGCGAATACACCATTTCAGTTAGAACTGAACATTCCTCTATTTGTATAAGTTGCTACTAATTGGGATTTTCCACTTTTGTCAGTAGGCTGTTAGATAGGCAGTTCATAAAAGCACTGTCCTCTCCTTTTACCAACGGTCCTGATCGAACATTGTTTCTTTGTTGCTTGCTTGTAGTCAAACAGTGCATTTTTGAATGATTTTTTTCCAGGAGACATTGTTTAGATGGAGGGTGGAAAAAATGGATAGCTTTAATTGTAGTCGACTCTGGTACATGAAGATTCAAGTAGTCTATAGGCTGTAGTTAAACCGATAAGTGATCAGTTCTGCTTTTGGTAAGTGGCATCCTAATGAGAATTAAAAACAGTGTAGAAGTAATTTCAAGCTCTGTGTTCCCTTGGCACTATACATTCACTTCTTCACCAGTCTTCTGATGAAGATATGAGAATGAAAAATTAATAGAATTTCTTAGCATTTTGTCCCTGACCCAGTTCAGCACTTAAGTGCTTGCTTAACTTTCCAGATATGAATAGAGCTACTGGCTTCAGCAATGTGCATGCTTAAAATTACATGCTGTGCTGGATGCAGACCTTATGATAGCAAATGGGGAAGAAAAGAGAAGGAATCTGTAGTTATATCCAGGGTAAGTAGAAAATAAGATACAATTTATTAACAGAAAAATGACACAAAAGCAATTTTTCCGAATGACTGTTTTGCACTCACAAGAGAGAATTAGAGGAAGACAAAGTCAGTGTGAATTGTATTTAACTGTATAGATATATAGTTGATTTTGCTTATGTTTCCTAATTAGTAAAATAATCTACTTGTAATTCATTTTAGCATATCTTTTCCTCTTTTAAGTATTACTTTCTTGGTGCTACATCTTTTTTTATTCTTGTGTGTTTTCTAGTGTAATTAAGATTAAAAGCTCAAAGACATAAAGCATGAATAACATCTTAATGAGAAATTTAAACCACTATTGTACTAATTCCATGTCTCCTTCCCAAGGAACTGAAAACTCACTTTTCCACTCTTATGGTAACATCAGGCAGGAAAATTAATAATATAGTTTGCTCTTGCATAACACTTTACATTTTCAAAGGCCTGTACTACATTACCTAACGGTTGCCTATACACAGTTGCCTGTATCTCCTTTGATTTATCTTTCTAGTACACTGAAGTTCAGTAAAGATATTGCAGCAGTCAGAAAGACGTGTTATAAAGTGTGACACACCCTATTCTCTCTAGGCAGTCCATCTGCCATAAAGCGAATTTCACATCTTTCATTATGTAATGAGAGGTGTTAAGTTCCCTTCTTATGCTAAGATGATACAACCTCAAGCTGTCTACACAGACTCCGTCTTGCCTGAAGTCAGAGGAGATCCATCAATATAAAACATATTTTATGAGGGGAGGGAACAATGGGACTGTTACAACTAGCAAGAGTAGGAGGAATTTCCTAATACACTCAAACTGACCACAGCAAGGTCTCTCTCTAGTTAAACTTTGCAAGCTTTAGATAGATATTGCCAGGCTAGTTTCTTTAACTACTAAGTAGATTAGTAAACAACTTGATTTAAGGAAATATCACAGAGAAAACTGTGGAGAGCCTCAGGAAAGATTCAGGGAGCTTTAAGGCAAAACTCAGAAGATTGATCAGAAAGCAGCATCTGAGGAGGCAGTTGTGAATCCATCAAAAACAAGGGTGCAGAGGAAGTTTTAAAGAAAGCTATCAAGTATCTGAGAGAGAGAGTAGGAAATTGAATGGCATTAGGGCTCAGAGAGCTCTTTGATGGTGGCGGGAAAATGCCAGAGAAGCAAAAATAAATAAATAAATAAATAAAATCCTTCAAATGTTGAAGTAGAGGGAAAAGATAGTTAAACCACTTTGAGTGAAGATATAGAAAAAAAATCAGTCTTGATCCTGTTCTTTTGGTATGTTTTGAAAATGAGCAGGATCAAGCTTAAAAAAAAAAAAAACCTTTCCATGTTCTAGGGCCACCAAATCCTCCAATGCCAACTCCTCCTGATTTTCCAAAAACCATCAGAGAAGCTGTCACTTTTGTCATTTAAAAATAAAACAAATAGAAAACATTATGACAAGAGAATGGTAAAGCTGCAAAGTCAAGCATTCAAGAGTTACGAATGCCAGAATTAAGGTTGCCTATAACTTTAGTTTGCCTCCATTATGTGTATGCATTATGATACCTCTTTAAGTACTTGATGGGAAACTTTTTTCCCTATCGGACCCCAGCCTCATTCAGATCACAAGAGAATATTTTCTAGTTTTGGAATTCTTGACTCTCTGACTCTTAACCGTTTCTGATGTATTTGTAAATGTCTTTTTCCTATTTGAAAAAAAAAATCCCTGCAAAAAATTACACAAATTCTGTCATGTGGAAGTCTATTGATCCTCAGCTTCTGCAGGTCTTTGCAAGAGCAAAATAACTAGCATCAAGGCACTGATGATCAAAGCTCAGCTTAGATGTACCAATCACAATACCAGAATGGATGGTGATAAATTCCTGAAAAAGTCTTCTGTGGTGGCCCAAAAGTTGTAAAGCACATAGGGGGCAATCAACACGAAGACACTCTTCATCAGAATCTCAACTCATGCAACATAAATATTGGTAACTTTGTGGACACAGCCAAGGAAAGACCTACCCAGAGAACAACTATCAATAAAGGTTATAAAAACGTCAAGAAATACCAATGCAAAAAAAGTGTTTTTAAAAAAATGTCTAGTGGCATGTCAAGTCTTCAGTGGGAGCTGGCATATTCCTTGTGCGACTTTTATTCACAAGCTGTCTCCTTGCAGATCAGACTCTATACCCACAAGAGAACTCGCAAGACGCTGTGGTGATATTGTTGCATATGACACACAGCCACACAAGTAGGCCGTTATCTTTTAGGTATGCCAGTACTAGAGGAAAATGAGAGGCACATTTTTCAGTGGGTTGCTCAGCTATTGCTCTCTATAGAGGAATGTTGAAACCAAAGAGTCCCATGTTCAGTTCCAGGTTTGAGTATTTATAAGTGGGGCCAATGTTCCCTCTTAGGTTGGCTCCTGCATGGCCACACAAAAAAAATCTGAGCACAGCAGCGCTCACCTTCCTGCTTGATTTGGAAGGTGCTGCTCCCACGGCCAGGGCCAGGGGGCTGCTACTCTGGTGGCTGGGGCTGTGGTGGGAGCTATTCTGGCTGCCACTGGGTTTGGAGGTGCGGGCGGGCGGGTGGGCAGGTGTCTGCTGCCAGGCTTTGGGGCTGCAGGCATGTGGGTGTCTGATGCCAGGCTTTGGGGCTGTGAGTGAGTGGGTGGGTGTCTGTGCCCAGGGATTGGGGCCACAGGTGGGTGGGCGGGGTGCTACTGCCAGGGTTAGCAGCCATGTGGTAGACGGGGTGTTGCCACAGGGATTGAGGCAACAGGAGGGTTCCTGCCCAGGGCTTGAGGCAGTGGGCACATGGCAGGCGGCTGCTCCGTGGCAGGGCTGTGTGGCTCAAACACTGGGGGGGGGGGCATAGAAAAGACAGAATCAGATCAAGTGAGAGCAAAATTAGCATTTCTTCAGTCTTGGGTGGGACTGATTCTGCTCTCACACAGCTGTAAATCAGCAATAGTGAGAAAACAAGTATGTGAATAAATGTTTACATATCTTTAAAGAAAGGAACAGATGAACACAAAATAACATTTTGGGAGCTGTTTTACTACAGCACTAGTTTTGGAGCTTACTCTGTAAATTTATATTCTGATGCATTAGAAATGGAATCACTATGTTTTGAGCTGTTCTTGAAGACCAAATGTACTGTTTTTACAGCTGTTGGTGGTGTGCTTAATGTACTTGATATTAGACTTCATTCTCCCATACTTCTACTGGAATAAAAGAATCTTTAAAAATGGAAGGAAAAAAGAGATTTGCAGTAGTAATCATAAGCAATGGAATATTGAAAATCTAAACATTCTTCAATATTGCACAAAGCAAATTCATGGTCCATCTAAAATAGGCACGTCTGTATTACTCTTAGCTTTAACAAGAGTGCTAGGGTGAGGGGAAAGGTTGTCTGATTTCGAACCAGAAACAGGAAGCTGTTGTTGTGCTTCTAATAGTAACACTAACAGTGCAGGCAGGAGGAATGCTGCGCCACTCTTCCTTTGTATTCTTCCTTGAAACATTATTCATCTGAAATTATTACTTGCTTGGTGCTCTCCATGAAACTACTGACAGTGAAATTTTTACTACTAAATGCAACCAAAACTGTTGCCAAATGCATTCTTCATCTCCCAGTAGTGGTACGAACATTATTTGCCAGCTGAGCTTACCGTAAGCTTCTTGTGCTTCTGCCATAAATTACATGTGTCATTAATAGTAGCTGTTTTTGGTTACTCTTCCCAATGCAGTCCAGAAGACACATTCTACTTTCCTCGATAGCTATAGTAAGTCAAAGAAGTCCTGTGTTACATTAGTGTAATTTTGAGTCTGCATGTTCCTTTGGAAGACCCAATGAATTAACTGTAGATGCACACTGATAATAAATAATTCTCCCCAGCTGGCGATGTATCTGGCTAGGATACTGTAGTAGTGTCTTCAGCTATACACTGAAGACATTTGTGTAAATGTCAAACATGAATTGGCCCAGTGATGGCTCAAGTATGTGTGTTTCTGTTATTGTCAGGGTGTGCACACAGGGTTCTGAAAAGCTGCAATGTTCAGGCTGCTGCAGCTTAGTTGTCTGTCAGAAGGCTTGGCTATGTCTGCACTGGCCACTGGATGACAAAGCTTGTGTCTTTCAGAGGTGTAACCCCTCGACTCCCAAGACAAAAGTTTTGCAGTGGCAGGTACCAGTGATCAGTATGTGGTGCGCAGGGGCCCTCTCCTGATGACAATGTGAATGCTGCTCGTTGGGGGTGGAAGTATTTTGTCAGCAAAAGAACTGACAAACAGCAGCTGAACTGCCCAACTTTTTGCGGCGTGAGTTTGTTGCCTCTGATGCCAGGCGCTAGTGCCCTGCCAGGCCCATCAAGCGGGGGGGGAGGGGGGAATAGGGCGGTTTCCTTGGGACTCAGTGATTCTAAAGGGCCTGGGGCTCTGGCTGCTGCTGCCACAGTATAAGCAGTGCTGCAGTGGGCTTCTTCCTGGTCTCCTATGACTTCTATGGAACTGTGGACAGTGCAGATTTAGAGCAGCCTTGAGACTAATCTAACATACTGAAAACTTTGCAGCATTAATTTTCCTTTTATTTGATGTCATATTAAACACTTAAAGTCATGCACCTTGTTAATTATCCCTGTTTTAGTATTTTTTATCAAAGGGAAATCAACATATTTTCCCAAACCTCATCCTGAGAAACAGTTCAGCTCTTGAAGCTGAGACTTCTAGACAAATGAAGACTCCAGGCTCCATCCCTGCAAATCTGCTATCCAGCATTTATAATTACAGACAGAAATACGTATTTAATGTATCATGTTTAAATATGTGTGTGTGTATGTGTGTTTACATATACACACTCACAGAGAGAGAGAGAAACTGAATAGAAATAGAAATAAATCATTGGCTGCTTTAGGGTGGGTTTTTTGTTTCAGACAAGAGGTGAATACATAGGACTGGGCTTGTGAGCTTTTCCCAAGTGATCCCAGAACAATTTATTTGCCAAGCCTCAAAAAAATAGCTCATTGTAAAAGGTAGACAAAGAATACTGGGGAGAAGGCTATTGTATCTCATAACAGAGCACATCTGGTTCTGCATATTCTTTTTTTCCTGATGAAGAGTCTGATCTTTCCAGTGATTTACAAGATACAATGCTTGGAAAACTCCTAGATATCTTCCACAAAAGAGTAAAAACCAATTACAAGATTGGGCTATGCCCATTGAGAGATAAATTTATGTAAATCCAGTCTGAACAGACACGATGTAATACTGTAGATCAGATTTGGGCTCTTTTTCTTAATTTTACGTTTCAGGAGAGTGAATGTAATGGCTGCCCATGATTATGGTGGAGTATGGAGGGAGAGTATCATATCTTAATTCATCTAGCTAGAGTCTAATTCTCAGCTTCTTTAATTGGGTGGAGAATTGCAGTTACAAATAATTTTCAGTAGGCACCAAGAAAAGAAGTTCACTTCTTTCCTAAGGGAAAAGAAATCAAAACAGCCTTGCACTGATCAGCTGGCACATACAGTTGGATCAATGGTTGGCAATTTGCAGGCCTGTAGTGTAGATAAGGCTGTCACATTTTGGCAGGTTCATCACTACCAGTCAGCCACATTATAGCTGATAGGTACCTTGAAGATAAAAACAAAACTAAAGGGAAAAGGGGGTAGGGGTGCTTAAGGAAGGAAGGTTAAGAGGGGTAGCCGAGTTAGTCTGTAACAGAAAAAACAACAAATAGTCTAGTAGCACCTTAAAGACTAACAAAACATGTAGATGATATCATGAGCTTTCCTGGGCAAAACCCACTTCTTCAGATGACCGGAGTAAAATAAGTCAAGATTCAAGAATAAATAAGAGAAGGGGGAGGGGGGAGGAAAAAGGGTAGGGGAGGAAGAAAAAGAGAGATAGTGAGTTGTCTCTCTTTTTCTTCTCCCTCCCTCCCCCACCTCCTTTCCTTATTTATTCTTGGATTTGGACTTATTGTACTCCGGTCATCTGAAGAAGTGGGTTTTGCCCAGGAAAGCTCATGATATCATCTACATGTTTTGTTAGTCTTTAAGGTGCTACTAGACTATTTGTTGTTTTTTAAGTTTCGTTGTGTTGTAGTTCTGGTCAGTGTCCATTGAAGTAGATGTTTATTTTATTTTATTTTATTTTATTTTATTACACAATGCAATATAATAACACTCATCTTACAGTAAAGCTCTTAATTTATGGAAGGGTATAGAATTGATATAAAGTGAATTTTGTTATGATGAGGGTTAGGATTGGATAGCTAGATCCTCTTGTCATAAAAACAACTTCATCCACTGAGAAGCCAAAATTAGACTCCTTTCATCATCTTATTACACTAGTCCCTCTCTTGTTTTGAGTGATTTGAATCTCGTGTGAAACATGGTAGCCTCCAGGAAAAAGGTGCAGTGTTTGGTGACAGCAAATTTAATTCTTACTAAAAATCTTCAAAAATATATGTGTCTTTCTCTCCTAATCCTGCCTGCAGATCCACATATCCAGCACAGGGTGCAAGGAAAATCACTGTGTGACAATGCAAATTAAAGGATTTATTTATATTGACGTAGTGCCTCAGAGCCCTAATCTTGGACGAGGACCCGGTTGTGTTTGATGCTGTGCAAAGAAAGAACAGAAAGTTTGTCCCTGAGAAGGTGTCTGGATGGAATGAGTCAAAAGGATTTCTGGGAACTGAAGGAAGCTGTGAGAAAAGATTGGGTGCAAGCAATCCCAGACTTCAACAATGTTTTTCACGGACACGCTTCTTGGTTCAGTTTTGTTTTGATGATGACTTGATCTCAAAGGGTTAAACAGAGTTGAGTTGGGGGCGGGGGGGGGGGGGCGGTGGGCACTGGCCTTGACTGGAAAGAAAACAAGTACTCAGAGATAAGACCACTTCAGGCACATAACTTCAAAGCAGTGAAGAACAAATGGGGCCACTACTGGGAGAAGCTGCTTCCAAGTTCCCATCAAAGTTAACAGGCTTTGTTTTACTAATGATGAGATCCAATGAAATCAAAAGACACCGACCAGTTAAAAAGGTGCCTCTGACAGGAAGGAAGTGGGGAACATGCTGTGAAGCTGACCCACAGACTGGGAGTTAAGATTCTGCACCAAGCAAGCTGTAACTTGGTGTCCATGGAAAGGCACCAGGGCTAAGTCTACCTCTGGGCTTGAGGGGAAGACAAAGGGTGGGCAAAATATTATATATGTAGGTCTGTTTGTTATTTTAAATCCTCTTTGCTGAGCTCTGTGGACCTTTTGGCAATATACATCACGCTTTGTTTGACAAGTGGTGACACATTACAGTGGAATAATTATGCTAATACTTGTTAAACTGCTGAGCAGGCCCAGTGTTAACTAGCTATTTCCAGAAGCCTGTCAACACAAAGATTAAGCCATGTGCTTGTTCACATATTAGCAGAGCCCTACCTTCTATTCAAATGAACTGACTCTGCAGTGCCTGTTAGAAATTTCACGGACCTGCCGAATGTCTTGCATCTTTTTGCATTAATTTTAAATGAATTTTGAAAGCATCTCCCTCTTGAGATGGAGCATTTTCCTGTGTGTTTCAGGAAGACATTTATTACTCTTACTTTTTGCAAATCTGCCCTACCTAGAGTATCTTGGCTGAAAAGTCCCTCATTCTGCCTTGTTAGAATGAAGAAACTGACCCTTTTTAATCCTGTGGACAGAGGATGATGAAACACATACCTCCAGCAAGTTTATAATTATAACACCATCCCCAAAGTTGAAAAATATCTGCAAGGTGAACATACTAGCCTTTCAAACTATTTTCCAACTTAAGTTAGTCAATTCTAACGGTGCATTTGGCCACTTTGTTGTAAGTCAGTGTCAGAAACACTGGAAAAAAGAAGAGGGAAAAACTTTTCATTATTGGCATTCTGGGGAATTAAAGACTAGGAGCGAGAGAGTCACAGCAGCAGACCGACATAGATTGTTTATTTAATTCCTCCAATTTGTTCACCTTAATGAAACACCAAAAGGTTTGAGGGAGCGGTAATTAACAAGAGAGAGGCTGCTTAATGAAACCCAGTACAGGATGATATTTGTTTCAGGGATCAATAAAACACTGTGAGTGAAGATCATCGTGGTATAATTCAGGAAAACAAACCACCTTATGCCAATCAGTTGTCTGCTACACATGCACAAATCTGTGTGGAATATTTTCAATATTGCATCAATAGAGAGTCAGAGAAGGGGAAAGGCTTGATAAATTTGGAGAAATCTAGTACTTAATTTGTTGGTATGTCAAATACTATAATTACAGCTGTAGCATTCCTCTTCTGTGCCTTCAATAGTCATTACAAAACAATTTTAGTGAAATAATCTAATTAAAGTGTGCTTTTTCTAGGAGTGTGTGGGGAGTGAATTGTGCAAGGTTTCTTGGTATTCTGGTTGTAGCAGCTTATGTGCTTTCAGGACAGGAGAAAAACAAAGCATAACAAATCACAGGACTGCATTCTCAAAAAGAGAAAAAGTAGACAACAGATAAAAAAAGATACTTCACTGACAGTCCTTCAGGCCCTCTAGAGACAACAGTTTGATTTCCCATCGCCACTAGTTGGGTTAGCAATTACTACCACAGTAATTAGCAGTGAATTTCCAGATCTCAGTGCACTCAGCACAAATTATAGTCCCACAATAAGTTATCGGAGAGGACTGGGTGAGAAAGGAAATCATGTTAGACAGATTGTACATAAAAATAAATAAGCAGTGTGACAGGGTGTGTGTGGGCATGTTACAAGGTAAATGAGGTTGACAGTACTTAGTAGACATAGTAATTTGTAACAGACTGTAAGGTCTGACAATATAACCAAATGTGCAGCTAGCTATGATGTTAATTTCCTTATGGTAGATTTTAAATATTACCTTTCAACATCTATAAAAATAATTTTTATTTTGACATCTTTAACTGTATGAAAATTTTTAGATAATGGTTAAGTATTGAAAGATTATACTTTATAGTGCCTGTTTCTGTTTAATAATTTTTAGGGGCTGTCAATTAATTGCGGTTAACTCATGCAATTAATCACAGTTTTACTTGTGTTGTTAAACAAAAGAATACCAAGAGAAATTTGCTAAGTATTTTGGATTCTTTTATATATTTTCAAACATACTGATTGAAATCACAACACAAAATACCAAAATGTACAGTGCTAACTTTATATATTTATTTTATTACAAATATTTGCATTACAAAAATGACAAAAGATAGTATTTTTCAATTCATTTCATACATGTACTGTAGTGCAGTCTGTTTATTGTGAAAATCCAACTCACAAATGTAGATTTTTTTTAAAAATTACATAACTGCATTCAAAAACAAAACAATGTAAATCTTTAAGGCCTATAAGTCCACACAGTCCTACTTCTTGTTCAGCCAATTGCTCAAACAAGTTTGTTTACATTTGCTGAAGTTAATGCTGCTTGCTTCTCATTTACAATGTCACCTGAAAATGAAAAAAGGTGTTTGCATTACACTCTTATAGCTGGGGTACCAAGATATTTATGTGAAAGTTACACAAAAGATTCATATGTCCATTCATACTTTGGCCACCATTCTAGAAGATGTGTGTCCGTGTAGAAGATAGGCTTTGCTTGAAAATGATCCAAAGGAGAGCGGACCGATGCATGTTCATTTTAATCATCTGAGTCAGATGCCACCAGCAGACATTTTCTTTTTTTGTGGTTCAGGTTCTATAGTTTCTGCATCAGAGTGTTGCTCTTTTCAGATCTCTGAAAGCATGCTCCTCTTTGCAACCCTCTCAGATTTTGAAAAGCACCTTGGATTGAATGCTGCAGCTATTTTTAGAAATCTCACATTGATTGTATCCGCTTTGTGTTTTACCATATCTGTAGTGATAACCATTCTCAGCGAGCAGTTATCAATGATTCACAGGCATGCTGGAAGGGCATAACAAGTGGGGTTCCACAGGGGTCAATTTTGGGATTGGTTCTGTTCAATATTTTCATCAATGATTTAGATGATGGCATAGACCAGGGGTTGGTAACTTATGGCTCGCAAGCCAAATATGAATATGGCTCACTTAGGAGACAAATATGGCTTGCAGCTTGACCTCAGCCCCCCCTCCCCTCTCTCTTCCCCCACATCGGGGAGCCCCTGTTGGCATTCCAGCCTCACATACCCCTCAAGATTGGAGCCAATGTCAGCTTCCGGGGGGGGGGGGGGAGGGAGCGAAAGGTGTGTGGAGAAAGCCCCAAGACTTGCTGCGGGATCAGGGAAGAAGCGGAGTCACAAATGGTTCCCCCCATGCATACACTCTCCCTCTCCCTCCTCCGGCCAGTGGAACAGAAGTGCACAGACATGCTGCCTGGAGGCTTTTCCTGCTGCTCCATTTGCCAAAATCCAGCTAATGGAGTAGCAGGAAACCATGCCTGGGACAGGGAGCCTGAGAGCATTGTGGGGCGCAGAAGTAAGTGCTGCCCAGATTCTGCATCCCCCACCCTCCCATGCTGAAACCCTGCACTCGCAGCCTATTCCTGCCCCCTCCCTGCTGGCCAGACATCTACCCCCAGCTTGTTCCAGCCCACTCCCCGCTAGCCAAACACCCACCTACACCCTGGTCCTGCCCCCTCCATGCCGGCCAGAGACCCACCTGCACCCTGCTCCTGCACCTTCCCCCCCAGCCAGATTCCGCACCCCCATCCCTATCTCACTCACTTACTGGCAGCTCTGTCCTGCACACTGGACCCTGCATTTTTTCTCCAGAGCCTGGGGTAGGCCATAAAATCCACTCACCCAGGAACCCCAGAAGAGGGCGGATTTTTGCTTCTGACTGATTTTGTTGTGTGTCAGTGTCCCCTCTCTCAAAAAAGGTTCCCCACTATTGTGATAAATAAAGACAATGTTGAAACCTTTTGTGTTGGACATAATATTTTACTTTATTTAAAATTAAGTTTGGTAAACAAACATGAGAAAGTAAAAGTGCCCAGTCCCCATCTGGCTGCAGTGTCCTGTTCCTGGCCCTGATCCTGCGACAGGCCTCCCAGTCTGGCCCCCATCTGGCCACAGGAAGGGCTGGTAGCAGCAGCCCCTCTCCTGCTTCAGCCTGGATAGGAGGGGAGGCGCTGGTGATCCTGGCCCAGGCCCCTCATCCAGCTACTGCTGCGGGGATGCAGCAGCCTTTCCTGGGTCAGGTAAGGTAATCCAGCCCCAGCCCTCCCCCCCACACTCTACTTCCCACCCCCAGCACCCTGCCCTGAGCCCCTCATACACTACAACCCTGACGTCCACAAACTTTGCCTCCAACAGCAGCAGAAGTCCCATTAAATAAAGTCTGTGAGTACAATGTTTCATTTATGCGATTATTAATCATCATATCAAATATCAATAATATTAATTGTATATTCTCGTCATGCAAATGGGTATTTTTATAGACTGTCTCTTTGTTGACCACTTGTTCTGAATTTTGATGTAGTTTGGCTCTTTGGTTTGAAAAAATTGCCGACCCAAGACATAGAGAGTACGCTTATTAAGTTTGCAGATGATACCAAGCTCGGAGGGGTTATAAGTGCTTTGGAGGATCGGATCATAATTCAGAATGATCTGGACAAGCGGTCTGAGGTAAATAGGATGAAATTCAATAAGGACAAATGCAAAGTACCCCACTTGGGAAAGAACAATCAGTTTCATACATACAAAATGGGAAATGACTGTCTAGGTAGGGGTACTACAGAAAGGGATCTATGGGTCATAGTGGACCACAGGCTAAATATGGGTCAACAGTGTGACTCTGCTGCAGATTCAGGGATGCAATAACAGGAGTGTTGTGAGACAGACACAAGAAGTAATTCTTTCGCTGTACGCTGCACTGATTAGGCCTCAAATTGGAGTATAAAAATGCATTAACTGTAAAATCAACTGAAGTGCAGACTCACTAGGTGATGGTAATTTTTCATTCCCTCCTAAAGATTTCTCAGATCTCTTATTGAGCATTTGCATATGGCTGTGAGAAACTATAGTACAATCTCCAAACCAATATGTAAGCACAAGCTTTACCTTGAAGTTAGTAGAGGACTGATCGGATGCTTTAAAAGTAAGTTTTAGATTAAACAATGTGTACATTTTATCCATAATCAGTAACACAATCAATTCATTGAGTTCAGTTCTCATAAAATAGTAATGTTATGTTAGTGTAGTGGACTTGTGTACATTTGTTACTGGGTGTTTGACCCACACAAATATCCTTAGTATCAAAATCAAGTGATGCAGGGGCTAGGCGGGCACTGGACACTCTTAAATGCAGGAAAATATACAAATTACCTTCCCAAACTGACTGAGCTGTAAAGGAAAGGCTTCATTACAGTTTTTATCAATAAACCATTATTGCTTCTGGGAGATCAGTTCAAATGCTTGACCACACTATTATCAAATGGTACTTTGGTCAAATATATCACAAATGCAGCATTCTGCAGGCACCAGAAGACCTCCCCTAAACCAGAATGAATTCTGAGAATTGTTCAGATTTTTTGTTGGAATCTTTGGGGGAAAACATAGTAGTAAAGATTCAAAGAGGAAGTAATATGTTCCTTATTAAATACTGCTGAAGTATTTAATAAGGAACATATTACTAGATAGAGTGTAAGAGCTAGATAGAGTGTTTGAGCAAGCTCATCTGTCAGGCAGATACCTGATTTATCCACATAAATCCAAGTTTGGGGCATAGAAAATAGGTGCATATGTAACATTTGGGGGTGAAATTTTCTTGCTTGTTTTGTCCAGAGGGGCATATTTTCAATAGGCCTTAATTATAGAGAAGAATATTGTTTTGCACCCTTCTATTCTTGCCGTCTCTCACCCCCAAATACTCCCAACTGCGTGCATGCACATGAGCCAACAGCATGTGCAAATAGATATTCCCTACACATTTGCATATGTAGTTGATTTATTCCATATTAACATTAGTATAACTAGGATCAGACTCTGGTCCACACTCCTTATAGACTCATTTCAGCTTACTCAGTGTTACCTGTTTTCCTTTTTTACATCTAAACCATGTGAAATTTGAATTTCACGTTTTGCACTGCTGAACCACAAAATGGCTTATGTTTATTTGAACAGCTTTTTCAAATCTATTGACCAACATGGACTAAATTTCACATATGAAATAAAGCTTGATGCCCAGAAAATCTCATGGGTGAAATTCTGGTCCTATTGAAGTCAACAGCAAAACTCCTACTATTAACTTCATTCAAGCAAGGTTTTAATCTCGTGTGTTAATAAACCTCCCATGTATAGAACTATTGCTTCTTTTCTAAAAGGTATGAGTTTTACATGCATGCATGTCAGAAAACTGGCTATTTTATGTTGCGAAAGCATCATGAAGAGCATTGGTTTGAAACTTGGAGATAGTCACTGGATCAAGGATGACAGTCTCTGTTTCCTATGTGGATGAACTCAACAAGTCCATCATTGTCAGCAATGAGCTGAAAGGGAGACTGAAGTATTCATATCCTCCACTGCTGTTGTGCCTCACCTCACACACATGATTTATTCTCCATGAGTGAGTGCTGAAATCAAGAAAGCTGCACAATACTTTGAGCGAGATTCCCTTGTTGATTTTCCATTTCAATTATTTAAGAGGCTCCTCCCTTGTCTCTGAATGCACTGCTCTGTCTGTAGTTTTTAGAAATCATCATATTGTCTATTCCTATGCTGTAGTTGGCCTTCTTATGTGCATATATAATGAGAAGATTTCCAAAATGTGTGTGGGTGTGTGTCTAATAATTTGATAGCCAGGGAATGCTGTCTACCTACCTTTCAGTCAATCATTTGACAGCCAGGTAAGGTGTATGCACATTTTTAATATGGTCCTCAATACAGAATACCCTGAAATGGATGGGAAAATAGGCTGTGCAAATAGTAAAAGTAAGATAATACAAAATGTCAAGACACCTGTTTGTTGGCTTCACGTCTATTCATATACTCCCTGTTTAACATTCACACCTTATTGTAGCAGAAAGAGGGCTGAATTCAATAGCTATGCAAATTGCTCATTGTTCATAAATCAGTCCATAAATGAATGCAGGTGGGAAGGTTTGCTGTGTTAGAGCATGGAGCAATGTGCAAAAATGAAGTGTTAAAATGAGCTGAGAATGGAACAGCTCAGCAGATTTTCTTCCCAATAAAAATATTCACACCTACTGTTGGTTCATGAAGTTCAGTAGATGCCAGTGAGGGGCATCGCTACAGTTCAGTTACGTATTTATTGTAGTTGTGAAGGAATCCTGTTACCTAATGCCACAAGTGAAAAGTGTTATCTGTAGATTTCTAAGTGAATTAAATGAAATAATGTATTTCTTTAACTGTGTAGCACAAATTCAAATGTGTTAGGATTACATTTTTCACTTATGTGCTGGTAAATCCCAGGCTGGATTCCATAAAACTATATAAAATGAAAGGCTCTGAAAAGCATCTCTGTGGACCTTTTCCCTCTCATTCACCTCAGAAAAGTTATGTCTACACTGGCGGGTTCTTGTGCAAGAAGTCTTGCACAAGAAAACATCCACACTGCCATGTGTGAGCTGTGCTTTTGCGCAAGCGCGCCCACGGCAGCATGGACGCTCTCTTGCGCAAGAACGTTCTGATGGCCATTTTAGCCATAGGGCTTTCTTGCACAAGAAACCCCTGCCGAGCGTCCACACTGCCCTCTTGCACAAGAGCCCCTGCGCAAGAAGGCTCACACCTGTTAAAAAAGAGCGTAGCTCTTGCGCAAGAAGCCCTCTCTTACCACGCCGTACTGTAAATCTTCTTGCGCAAGAGCGGGTGGGCAGTGTGGACACTCTGCGGATTCTTGTGCAAGAATGGCTGTTCTTGCGCAAGAACCCGCCAGTGTAGACATAGCCAAACTGTTTTCGCTGCGATAGATAAAACCCCTATTTTAAATGTGAGTTGGAAAGTTCTGCATTAACAAACATGCCATGGAAAAGCAAAGGAAGCTATGTATATGTTCTGTAGCATGCGGTAGGAAAGAAAGGGAAAATGGTCACTAGTGTTGTAGATCTAGAAGCAAATTAAACAGGAAGTGAAGTGGTAATTGCAGAAATCAGGGCTAGGGTCCTTAATGTGCCATTATATGACATGAACAATTTGTTTCTCCCAACACTTTGCTAACCCACGTTATCAACTTCTCTCTGCTAGGATGAAGATTGAATTCATGTTCCATTTTTGTAATTTCTTTTCCAATTTACAGAATTTCTATACTTCTTACTGTGCTTTCTCCATCTTCCTGCTACCCGCCATTTCCTGCATGCCTTCTTCTGAAACTTTTGTTATCTGTTTTGGGCAGATTTATCATGTTCATTCATTTAGCCTATGTTTACATGGTCGGTACTTTGTTTCTTGCCTGCGTGAGAAAAATGTGGCAGACCTGAGGAAAAGTTTTGTATAGAAAAAATGCCTGTCTCAACTGGTACAATAAAAGATATTACCTTATATTGTGTCTCTATACCTCCTGCAAATAAAAAAACAAATTAGAAGACTCATGATGTATGGAATATGTTGCCTTTATAAATCCTGATTTTATTTTCAGGGAGGGAAGGAGGGTTTGAGTTGTGACCTGGGGCAGGGAATTGAGGTGCAGTGTCTGGGAGGGGGTATAGGTGCAGGAGCAAGGGGTGCAGAGAGTTTGAGTTATGTAGGAAAGTGGGAGCAGAAGGTTGAGGGGAGGGGGATGAGATGTTAGGTGCAGGCACTGTCTGGGAAGTGCTTACTAGGGATATGAATGGTTAACATGTAAGCATCACCGTTACCAGGTAATGCTTACCGGTTATGGTTAACCAGCAGGGGCTGGAGCAGCCCCCTGCCAAATGTAGGCAAGGACTGCTTCAGCCTGGAGGGGCCTGCCAGGGGAGTGGGAGGCACTCCAAGATGGCTGGAGGAGCCCCCTGCTAGCGGGCCCACCCCAGTGCGCCATAGGCATGGACGCTCCAATCTGGCCGGAGCAGCCAGTCCACGGCAGGCCCGGCCCAGCCAAAGCAGTGCTGCCAGTGGAGCACTCCACCTTGACTGGAGCAGCCCCATCGGCAGCAGGCCCAGTCTGGTGGGAGCAGCACCTCGGGTGAGAATGCTCCAGCCAGAGCAGCCCTCTCCTGCCGTGGAAGAGCCATTTGTTGATTTCAAGGTCAACTCTTACCTTTAGTTTCTCTTTAAGTGGAATGAGAGTGTTGAAATGGGATATTTGGCTCATTATCTTGAATATTTTATAAATAATAACTGTGAAGGGGCTCACCCTCTCGCGGACAACCCTTTGTGGCTAAGTCATGTGCACAACTTCTCTTCCTCGACTCTCTCTGGGAGTGGAGGTGTCCCAGATGGCTTTTCTGGTAGGTTGCCTGGAATCAGGCTTCTTCTTATCCCCTTGTTATAGCTGCTGGAGTTTGCGGGGGGTGAGGGAAGGGAGTGTGACTTGTCCACTCATCTGGCTCCCACCCAGCAACTATGTAAGTAACCATTGCCTGCTAACTGTCTCTGCTCTCCACTGCTACCTTGCTCCCTGGGCCAAGAAGCTATTCCATCCAGCCCTCTCTTTCAGGGCTTTGAGGTCAGGTTCTCAGCATACCCTCTCCGGGGTTCTGTAAATTGTTGTAGTCTGTTACAGCAGTCTTCAACTGCTGGACCTGGGTCTCAAGGAGGGCTAAAGTCCAGCTCACACTCAGAGCTGTCCAAGGTGCTGCTGTCCACCCAACCAGTTCCTAGGTCTGAGGAGGCAAGCTCCAGAGAGGACCTGCCAGGCCCTAATCTAGAAGCTTTATATCAGTTTGTGGGCCCTGATTGTTCGCAGCAGAAGCAGCTGTCCTGTCGGCTTAGAGGACCTATTTTCTGCTGTTCTCTCTGGGGTGGGGTGCGACAAGGATCTCTAGCCTCCAGCAGGGGGTTTCAGGCCTGGTCCACCTCATCATAAATATATAAGAGGGTGGCATTGTTTGTTTTGTTTTTGTTAGTTTTGTGATTAGTTTTGAGCAGTGACTGCAGTATAATGATCTAAGCTAATGGAACAAAATACAGCACCATTGTTGCCATCCTTGAGCTAGTAATTAAAAAATCACCTGTTACCAAGAGCTGTTTAGGTTTGCAGAGTAAATTCTATAGATCTCTGTTTATCTTCAGTAGAATCTGTTGAAGTCATCCTAATTGAAGAGGCACTAACAATTAAACATGCAGCTAAACAAATTACCCCATATATTTAATGCTTCTGAACAGCAATTAAACAGACTTCTTTTTCTTCTTTTACTTTTTCTCTTCATTTGATTTTAGAAATAAAAAATACAGTTTTCAATAGGAATTACAGTTTTTGTTCATATCATATATGCAGCACTCAAAATTTGTTTGTCTGCTTAGACTTCCTTGACGTAAGTTCTTGTTTGTTTCTGTATGTCAGCGTTACAGGAATAGGTATTTCTTATTTAGTACTGGGAAATGGAGTTGGCAGAACTGCATGCCTTTTGCTGTTGTAATTTTATATGCCAGCATTGAAAGAGAGAGGAAAAAATAACTTCTAGACTAAAGAAAGCTGCATAATGTTATGTATTACACTACAGTGACTGCATTAAAACCACTGACAGGTACTGTAAATAAAGTCTTTTATAGTTTTACTTATTGATTGTAACTCTTAGCAACCTTTATATTGTCTGGGTAGAACTGGCTGAAAATTATATATGATAAATCTATAGCTCTGAGTATTTCAGTTTTTAAAGAAGTAAGGACCAGCAAACCTTATTATCAACGGCAAGGCATTGCTATACATGTGTTGCTTTGATTTGCTAAGCACTAATTGAAGTTTTCCCCGTAGTATTGAACTGTTACTATAGCTACAATGCAGAAGGGAAAAACTTTCTTCCTTTCACAACAGAAATGGTATTTTACAGTCCACTTAACTGTTCTTGATCAGACATTTATTCTGAATACAATGAACCAAACCTGCTTCCATCGAAATAAACTGGAAATTTTGCCTTTAATGTTGATAGGACCAGAATCATTCCAGTGGGCCAAATTCATTTCTGAGAGTGAACATTTTCCTCTCTTCAGACAGGAAGCAAGACACATTGCTAACCAGTGGGGCCAACAGCATCGCTGGGCCCCTGGTCCAGGTGGAGGGGGCAATTCCATGCTCCCAAAAGGGGTGGGGCCTCGGACAGAAGGGGAGGGGCTAGGGTAGCAAGCCCTCATTGTCATCTAGAGAACGCTGTGCTTCTCCACCTCAGGCAGCCCTCACAACTGCCTGGAGCACACCGGGTTGTGCTTCATCAGCAATTGAAAGGGCCCGGACTCTGACTGTGGTAGTCATGGCAGTGGCAGCTGGGAGTGCCAGACCCTTTTCAATTGTCAGGCCCCAGGGCAACTTCCCCTTTTGCCCTTCCCTGCCAGTGGGCCTGGTACCAACTCAAAGCTTCGCTTATATTTGGGGAGGAATTCCACTCCTGCAGGCTGGTGTGTGACACCCCAGCTGCTCTCTCATCCCTTTTTGCAGAAGCCCATGTGCTCCTGGGAAAGAGTGTTTTTGGACATTTACTACGATCAGAACTTGCAGGGGGCTGAAAAGTGCTTTTATTCAGTATAGAAACACCAGTAGAACAGAGAATCTTATGCAGTAAGTAAATTCACATGTCCATCACTACATCTCCCTCCTGGTCCACTTGATTACAGATCCTGGACCTCAACAAACAGGCTAGTCTCTGATTCATCCACCAGTTACCACAGTCAAATTGGCCTGTTTTTTTCTGTACATTGCGACTGTGGGGCAATGTGGTAGACAATAATTCTTGTGGTGAAAGAGTGCCCACTTGATCTCTGGAGGATGCTTTACAATGCCTCGCCTCCTGTGATATATAGCTGCCTCCTGTTTATGGCATGTGGCCATGGAGCTCAGAGGTCTCCATACAAGATGATCTCTTAGACTTTGAAGCAGTTACAGCATGGCTGAATTTGGCCTAATGACTGGAGGTGGGTTGAATCAAACCATGATAGCCTTTCCCTCTTCATCTGAGGAAAATTTGAAGCTGGATTCTGATCTAGATTTGAACGTCATGGCTCAATTCAGTCTTTAACAAACACATATAAACGTGAAAGAGTGGACAAAATGGAAAATAACACATTCCATTTCCTAAACAGCTCTTGGTAAAGGGTGATTTTTTTAAATGGCTAGCTTAAGGATGGCAATAATGGTGCTGTATATTCGCTTAGATCGTTATACTGCAGTCATTGCTCAAAACTAATCACAAAAACTAAAAACAAAAACAGAAACTCAAAACAAAATAAGAATGACTCTGTCTTATATTTTATTTATAAAATATTCAAGGTGAGTGAAATATCCAATTTCAATACTCTCATTCTCATTACAGAGAAACTAAAAGTAAGATTTGACCTTGAAATCAACAAATGGTGCATTTCATCCTATGTAAATATAGTTCATTGTATGTACTTATATGTCACAACTACTGTAGAATTATTTTCTGCAACTGTAAATCACGTAATAATCTATCCTTGTGTGCTTTAAAATATTTTATAGTAATTTTAAAACTGATTTTATTCTGAGCAACAATTTGTAAATTTCAAAATAACCAGTATGGATTGCTTGGCAGTGGATTAGCACTGGCTAAAATGCCATATGTTAGTACATCAGATGAAATGTCCTATATTCTGAGTCCTCATCAATGGAGCAAAGCAGCTACTCTTAGGATAAAAATGACAAGAATATGACATTACATAGGATGAGAAAGAAAACTAGTTATTTTCCACATTTAAAATAAATTACCATTTAAACATCTGCAAACTGGGATCTTAAAAAAAAATCCAGATAGCCACAACTACCCAAAAGGTGTGAGATTATTTACATAATGGGAAGCAACACAGAACCAGTAGACAAGCATACAATGTACAATACACTAAAAGAAGAATTTACTGAATATTTTTTTACAGATGCATTCTAGTAGAACAAAGATCCGCTCTGCTAGTCATACCCCACCTATTGAATTTTCCTTACAAACAATTGTTGATAATGGATCAAAACTCAGAAGATGATGGCAATATTAATATTGACTTCAGTGATTTGGTTCAAAGTGGAGAAGATTTTACATAATCCAGAAATGTGACTGCATGCAATGAAACATATTAAACATTATAGGTTGTATTTTCAAAATTCTGCAGAATGGGTGAGATATGAAGAATGCCAGTTCCAACCCACCTCACCCCACCCCAGAAAGGACAGGACGTGGAGTTTAAGGGGTGGGGCTGGGGATTAGCTTCCCGCCAGAGTTATCTGGAGCCAGAGACTTTGAATGAAAAATGCAGCATAGGGCTCACAGCTCCTGGCCCTGTTTGTTGTGACCATTTAAAAGACTTGTGGTTCTGGCCCCTGCCAGGATAGCACCACAGTCAGGAGCCATTTAAATAGTATCCTGCTGCCTGAACCACCACCTGGAAATTTGGTTGCATGGGCAGCAGGATATAAATAAAAAGTAGCCAGATGCAGTCCCCTGAGCTGAATCTTGCCCAGTCCCGGTGTGGAGAAATGTGCTCAGAAAACCTCTACATTCACACTCTACTCAACAATGACAAGTAGCAGGGAATGTCAGGCAGTGGCAATAGGGCATTGTAGTGCTTACAAGAAATCCAGGGAATGCAGACTAGGTACACAGCAGTCATTTATAGTCTTCACTCACTGCTGAACCAACCCGAATTAGTGGTTTAAGAGTCATATTTAGAAGAAATTAGCTGCAAGGATAAAGATAACACCTACCGATTGTTGCAGAAATATCTTATACGGTTCTATGAAATCATTGAAACAGAGGCTGCTCTTTTCAATTTGTGTAAATCTCAGGTGTCTTCATTAACTTTAGCACTATCACCCTGGATTTACAGGTGGAACAAAGGAGAATTCTCCCCAGTATAATATGCAGTGGTACAGTGACTAGCTGCCGGTGACTAGCATTCTGGCCAGCCTACCAATCTGCAGTTTCTAATTGTTTAACCAGTAACATCTAGACTGGCTCAGTGCTGCTCCTTCCAAGTCTTCATCCTGTGAAATTATACCCATAACAAAACAAAACAATAAAAACTCTGCTGTCTTCCTAGGTACAGCAATTCTTCATCAAATATACACCCATACATCTCTTTTACAAACTGTTCACCCTGTTCTTGAGGACATAATATGTAATGCTATTGCCACAAGTAACTGTGTAGGTGTTTGTATCTATTGATGCAGCACAAAGTATTGTCTTCTATAGAGAAAGGGTCAAGTTATGTACTTTTGTTTCTTTCTGTGTACTGTACTTGAAATCTCCCAACCCACCTGTATCTCTGAAATGTATGTTTATGTACCTAGCTTTAAATATCACTATCATTAAATATGTAAAACATCCATATTTTAAAAATACTAAAAATATTCTGCCACCACACACTCTGGTAAGTCTTGTTATGACTGTCTCTTTGTTGTTCAAGACAGCGTAAGTGTTACAGTTTGCAATCAGAGCACAGTTTGTTCTCTTCTACATGCACGTTTAACTATTGCCAGTGGGTGTTCCATCTATCAATGAAGAGGAAAACAGGCCACTAAATCTTGTGTAGTTAGTTCCCTGGTATGGACGAAAGAATGGCAATTCTGCTGCTCATACATATTTGAATACGATATACTCAGGCATGTATGTCAGTCAGATCCTGCCCAGAGGCCAGTTTGCTAACCCATATGTTAGATTTTTGTTGTTGTTAAACGCTTGGCAGTCAATAAATTCACTTGACTTCATAAAAAAAATCCTGTAAAATGAAGACAAGCAAATGTAAGCTAAATATTAATGAGGAGAGATTTTAAGTGCACAAGCCAAAGTGTACAATGGAAGCGAGGTTAAGCACAGGGATCCCCATTCCAACAACAGCATATGCTAACTCTCCCAAGCATGCACGTTGTGGTAGCTGCAAGATGCAGATGTAAGGGTGGTGAAATAACAATTCAAAATCTTTGAAGGAGGCATTTTTTATAAATTCTCTCTCTCTCTCTCTCTCTCTCTCTCTCTCTCTCTTTTCTTACTCCCTGGCTTTTATCCCCCCTCTGCCCATGATTTCTATATATTAAAAGAATGCACAGTGACTGGGAAAAGTTGACAAAAACCATAATTGCTAAATATCAATATCTAAATTTATAGACAAGTGAAATATTAAAACAAATTTATCTTTTCGCGTGTGGAAAGTTTTAGTTTCAGTTTAGGGCACTGGCCAGGCTCTTTTTCTAATTTTAACTAAATTTCTTGTTCCTAGTAGCAACAAAAAGATTGTCTAGCATAAGAAATAGGGGAAATTTTCAGGAATAATGGATGCACACACGTTTCTTGAAGTGCCTGTTACATGCACTTTTGAAAATGACTACTTTATTTGAATGCTGAAGTGAAAGAGCTCACAGTGTATCAGAAACCATATCTTACACTCCCCGAGTCTTAAGTAGAAAATATTATGGAAAACAAACAAATAAAAAAGTTATTAGCTCTTAAATGTCAGCAGAAGATTCATATTGACAGCACTGTGCTATCTGCACAGCCAAATCATTAACAGCAAATACAATCTATTTCAGGACAACAGTAACCAAATTATCACACCCACGTTATAAGTTGATTTCATAGATTGTCAATTTGCCTGCTGTACTAAAATTAATATTGTAGAGGAGAGGTGTTTGTCACACAATTGAGTAAAATTGGTTTATATCTTGAGCATCTCTAAGAGATTGCCAGAGGATTTGTATGGAATTTTTTTCTGTACTTAGATGAAGTAAAAATTTGGTATCATGAAAAAAAAAAAGTCACCCTTTATTTTCTTCATTGCTTTCAGATATGGCAAATGAGGCTCTATGAATGTATTATTAAAATATTTGTTTATTTTGGTTCTTAAATTACATCACCTAATTGCTTTGTAATTGTCAGGCAGAAAAGAATTCTTAAAGAAAAAGGGAAGAAAGGCAAATTTAGAAAGTCTAGAAAAAAACAATAATTATGGAATGAACACACATGTCCATCCACCCCTTATCTCAGATTACAAATCATTCCATCAGTAATGCCAAGGATTATTCTTTCTCAATGACATTTTGTCAGTGTCAGAGCAGGGGGGGTATAATACAGATAAGTAAAAATTACATCTTAATTATATGTGAGGAGAATTAGGATTCATTAGAAATGTGAAAACAATTCTGGAACTCATCAGTGAAAATAGAAAAGTTATTTTTGTTGTTTTATTTTTCCTTTGTTATTAATGCCAGAGATGATGCTTTGAGTTGTTAGGACAGAAATCAGTTTATTTTTGAAAGCTAAGCAGAAATTAGATCTGTGAATGAGATCTCTGAATAAAACCTGTACTTCCTTCAGGCCCTAGCACTGCAAACACTTATGTATGTTTCATAGAAGCAGAGAACTGGAAGGAACCTGGAGAGGTCATCAAGCCCAGTCCCTTGCCCTCATGCCATGACCAACCACCATCTAGACCAAACCTGAGAGGTGTTTGACTAACATGCTGTTAAACCACTGATGATGGATATTCCACAACCTCCTCAGTCAATTTAGCTCCCCAGTGGTTCATCACCCTGACAGGAGGTTTTTCCTAATGTCCAACCTACATCTCCCTTGCTGCAGATTAAACCCAATGCTTCTTGGCCTATCATCAGAGGTTAAGGAGAATATATATTTTTTTCTCCTTAATCCTTGTGGTAACTTTTTGGGTACTTGAAACCTGTTATCATGTCCCCTCTCAGGCCTTCCCTTTTCTAGTCTAAACAAACCCAGTTCTTTCCGTCTTCCCTCATAGGTCATGTTTTTAGACCTTTAATCATTTTTGTTTCTCTTCTCTGGACCTTCTCCAATTTGTCCACATCTTTTCTGGTATGTGGTGCCCAGAACTAGACACAATACTTCAGTTGAGGCCTAATCAGCACAGAGTAGAGCAGAAGAATTACTTCTCGTGTCTTGCTTACAACACTCTTGATAATACATCCTAGAATGCTATTTGGTTTTTTTGCAAGTGTCACACTCTTCACTCATATTGAGCTTGTGAACTGCTATGACTCCTAGATCCCTTTCTGTAGTACTCCTTCCTAGATAAGTCACTTCCCATTCTGTATGTGTGCAACTGATTGTTCCTTCCTAAGTGGAGTACTTTGCATTTGCCCTTATTGAATTTCATCTTATTTACCTTGCACCAGTTCTCCAGTTTGTCTACAACATTTTGAATTATAATCCTATCTTCCAAAGTACTTAAAACTCCTCCCAGCTTGGTGTCATCCACAAACTTTACAAGTGTACATTCTATGCCATTATCTAAATCATTCATGAAGATATTGAACAGAACCCATCCCAAAACTGATCCCTATGGAAACCCACTCATTTTGCCCTTCCAACATGACTATGTTCCTGCTGTCTAGGAACAGTCACCCAGCCAGTTATGCACCCACCTTGTACTATTTTCCTACTTTGTTAATGAGAAGGTCATATGAGATTGTATCGAATGCCTTAATAAAGTCTAAATATACCACGCCTACAGCTTCCCCTGTATCCACAAAGCTTGTTGTTCTGTCAAAGAACGCTATTAGGTTGTTTTGTCATGATTTGTTCATTATAAATATAGGTGCTGTTACTTCTCACCTTATTATCTGTCAGATGTTTGCAAATGGATTCCTTAATTATTTGCTCCATTATCTTTGCAGCCACAGAAGTTAAGCTGACTGGTCTGTAATTCCATGGGTTGTCCTTATTTCCCTTTTTATAGATGGGCACTATATTTGCCCATTTTCAGTCCTGTGGAATCTTTCCTGTAGTCCAGGACTTTTCAAAAATAATAGCTAATAGCTCAGAGATCTCCTCAGTAAGGGTATTTCTACACTAGCTCGTTAATTCAAGCTAGGTAGGAAAATCAGGCAACCGGAGTTGCAAATGAAGCCCGGGATTTAAATATCCCGGGCTTTATTTGCATGTTCCCGTCCGGCCGCCATTTTTAAATCCCCCTTAGTTCGAACGAACTGCCCGCGGCTACACGTGGCAGTTTAAAATTAATCCGAACTAAGTCCTTAGTTCGGATTAACTGTTACTTCTCATTCCACGAGGAGTAACAGTTAATCCGAACCAAGGTCTTAGTTCGGATTAACTTTAAACTGCCGCGTGTAGCCACGGGCAGTTCGTTCGAACTAAGGGGGATTTAAAAATGGCGGCCGGACGGGAACATGCAAATAAAGCCCGGGATATTTAAATCCCGGGCTTCATTTGCAACTCCGGTTGCCTGATTTGCCTACTTAGCTCGAATTAATGAGCTCGTGTAGACCCTACCCTGAGCTCCTTGAGTATTCTAGGATGCATTTCATCAGGCCCTGCTGACTTGAAGACATCTAATTTGTCTAAGTAATTTTAAATTGTTCTTTTACTATTTTAGCTTCTGAACCTGGCATTCACTGTATTAGGCATCTAGTCATCACCAACTTTCTTGGTGAAAACCAAAACAAAGACATCATTAAGCACCGCTGTTATTTCCATATGTTCTGTGATTATTTTTTCCTCTTCGCTTAGTAATGGTCCTGTCCCATTGCTGGTCTTTCTCTGCATCCCTGCTCCTCTTTGTAGAATGTTTTCTTGTTATCCTTTACATCTCTAACTTGTTTGAATTTGTTTTATTCCTTGGCCTTTCCAGTTTTGCCCCTTCATACTTGTGTTGTTTGTTTATATTCATCCTTTGTAATTTGACCTAGTTTCCACTTTTTGTAGGTCTATTTTATTACTATATTTAGATCATTCAAGATCTCCTGGTTAAGTCAGGGTGGCCTTTTATCATATTTCCTCTCTTTCCTATGCAATGAACTAGCTTGCTCTTGTGCCCTTAGTAATGGCAGTTTTTCAAAAAGACAACTGTCTTCAATTGATTTTCCTCTTAGATTTGCTTCCCATGGGATCTTATCTGCCATTTCCTTGACTTTGTTAAACTCTGCCTTCTTGAAATCTATTATCTTTATTTTGCCTCACCCTACCCTTGCTTGCAATCATGAATTCTCTCATTTCATGATCACATTTGCCAAGCTGCCTTTGCCTTTTAATTCTCAGCCAGTTCCTCCCTGTTTTTTTTTAAATCAAATCTAGAACAGCTTCCCTGTTGGTAGTTTTCTCCACCTTGCAAAATAAAATATTGTTCCCAATGCATTCCTAGAACTTGCTGGATAATCTGTGCCCTGCTTTGTTACTTTCCCAACAGATGTCAGGATAGTTGAAGTCTTGCATCACTGCAAGGTCCTGTTCCTTGGATGATTTTGTTGCTTGTTTAAAAAAAAGCCTCCTCCACCTCTTCTTCCTGATTTGGTGATCTGTAGTAGAACCTCCCTCCCATCATCATCAGAGTCCTTACCCGAGACTCTCAACAAATGCATGACCTAATTCCATTTGAACCTCAGTCTTAACGTATACATTTTTTATATATAAGGCAACACCTCCTCTCTACCTTTTCCCTTGCTTATCCTTTCCGATCAGTTCTACCCTCCTCTATAAGCATTCCAGTCATGAGTATTACTGGCACATCAACTTTGCTTGATATCACTAAAATCAATCAGACTATTGAGGGTAAAGTCTATTTTAGAAGCAAATTTAGCACTCATATGAAAATAGACTTACTGCACTCTATGTAGAGCAGGTCCCTCAAGTATACCGACTATGTATTATGAAGTTGTTTTTACTGTGACTTCTCATATCAGAGGTAGATTCAGAGATACTTGGATAGAATAGCTGTACACTATGGCTACATCTACACTGCAGGCTTCTTGCGCAAAAACTGTTTTGCGCAAGAGTTCTTGCGCAAAAGGTCTTGTGCAAGAGTGCTTCCACACTGCCATGTGCTTTTGCACAAGAGATATGCTTTTGCACAAGAACATCCATGGCAGTGTGGATGCGCTCTTGTGCAAGAAATCTCTGATGGCCATTTTAGCTGCACATCTACACTGCCTTGCGCAAGAGGGCTTATTCCTCATGGGGAGAGAAATAACTCTTGTGCAAGAAGCCCTCTTGTCTGGTGCTTTACTGTAAATTTATTTGTGCAAGAACATGCGTAGAGTGTAGATGCTCTGCAAGTTTTTGCGCAAGAATGGCTGTTCTTGCACAAAAAGCCTGCAGTGTAGAGCCTGCCTGTGAGTAGTCCCATCAGAACATGTAACAGCATCAGAAGCTAACCTTTATATTGTACACACAATGAGATGAATATATTTCTATTGTAAATAGTACCAACTTTGCCTGCTTCTACTAATAGGTATGTGGGTTAATAATTTTGTTCTTGTGTGATTCAAGTGGTGTCTGGAAGCTGTCTTTCTTACACACACTTTGATCCAAATTTATAAGGACATGAAAGCAGAAGACATTTTAAAATGTTAAGCAATGAGAATTTAAACATGAGTTTAAAAATATTCCTCAGTTTGCCAATGAGAACTCTTTACTCATGCATGCAATCTCCTTCATACTATTAAGTCATAACAATCAATGGAATTGTTGCCTGCAAATTAGCTGTTAAAGAAATGTGGTGTTTGGTTGACATACTTCTGGTGGATATCTAGACTTTGTAGATCTGAACCAGTCTGTAGTCTATGTAGTCACAATAGGTGTTAAAAACTTAATTCAGTTACAACTTGAGTTCTTCAAACAAAAACCTACTCTGAATTTCAATTATATTTTATTATATGAAAATGTTGAAGAGTTGATGTTATTCTACCTAATGGTAGCTTAATAGCTTGTTTGGGACAAAGAAAAAGATGACACACATGCTAAATTTATTAAAGGTTGCGGTTTT
This sequence comes from Pelochelys cantorii, assembly GCA_032595735.1. Lineage (NCBI taxonomy): Eukaryota > Metazoa > Chordata > Testudines > Trionychidae > Pelochelys > Pelochelys cantorii. The sequence continues at coordinate 40,358,483 of CM064337.1, forward strand.
AAATTTATTTTAGATCACAAACTAATTAACAAATTTACTTATACATTCTCAGGAAATTAATTCTTACTCAAAAAGTGCAATAAGATTGGAGAAGTGAGACTAAGTACCCAGGGATTGAATTCCTGAATGGAACTGAATCTCAACTATTGAGCCAGGACTGGCACCTTTGGAATATACAGTGAAGCTAAGTAACTATTGGGTGATTGATTAAAGAAATTGCATTTGGCGTGCTAGTGACTTGGATTGGGATGGGAAAAGTAACATTAAGGATTATGTGAGACAAGGTCATGTAACTAGAGATGGTGTAATGCTAGTAAGAAATTCCCTTGTAATATGCCATGCTAACCAGGTAATTTAGTGAAACATTTTTCTTTCAGTTTCTGTGACTCCTAGCTATATCCTTTCCTCACTTCTTTCTCTCCTACATATTCCTGTAATATATGATACAGGTTGCACCTTCCCAAACCAGCACTCTCTGGTCTGGCAACATCCGTGGTCCAGTAGAATGTTGCTAGACCAGAGAGCCCTGGCAGCCTAGTGGCAGGAGGGCCAGCATCCGGCAGTGGGGCTGGATTCAGAGCCTGAGGCAGCGAGGCTCAGGCCAGAGCCTCTAGCAGCCTGCAGCAGCAAGGTTGGACCAGAACCCATGATGGCCTGCAGCAGTGGGTTCAAGGCCAGAGCCTGTGGCAGCCTGCAGCAGCAGAGCCATGGCAAGAGCCCATGGCAACTCATGGCCATGTGCAGCAGCAGAGCCAGAACCTGAGGCAGCCTGTGGCACCAGGATTGGGGCCAGGGCCGCTGGCAGCCTGACTGGAGCATTCTCATTGTACACACTTTGCACTCCCATTGCACATTTCCCGTGGCAGCACTCCCATTATACAGGGCTCTGGTCTTGTTTTCCTAAAGGAGAAAAAACAGTTGGGAAGGAGAGATGGGGGATTCCTTTATACCAAAGCAAGTAGTAGAAAATGGTTTCTTTTATTGTTATGTGTTATTGGCTCTGTTAGGATAGAAAAGGTGTTTTGGTAAGAGCCCATCCTTGCCATGAGACTTTTTTATATGGCAAAGCTCTTTGGATGGTCAAAGCAAATGTCTGTTTTATCATGTTTTACCCCAGTGAGGTCTGGCTACTCCTCTGGTCTTAGTATTGGGTATTATAAGATCTTTACATGACTGACACAAGAGGCTATATATATATATACTATATTCTTCTTTACTCCTATTTTAGGTGTATGTGTATAGGTAATATACTTTATGGATCTCTGAATATCCATGTGCATGTGTGTATGTCTGTGTGTGAGAGTGTGTGTTTTTTATATATGCATACGTATGCTGAAGGTATCCATATACCTTTTTCAGAGGTGCTTTGCACCCAGTTCCCACTGTTTGCATATCCATCTACACTCTCATAGATACACTTTCATATTAAGAGAAGTAGGACATAGGCATAGGTTGCCCTATTAAGCATGTAAACCATACCCTGCCCTCTCATAAATCATGTTACCCATCCCTAAATGTTCATAGATTTGATATTTTAGCTGTGAATTACAAACCTCTTCCTATTGGAGAAGAGTTTCCATCCGTCAGACTCTTACTGCTGCTCAGTCATTTGATAATGATGTCATTCTACTATTGAAGCACCAAGGGGGAAAATTGCAAAGAAATTTTTTACAAGAACTGACTGAAAGCCTTGTTATAGTCATCTATGGAAACAAATAAATAAAGGCCAGACAAGTATGAATTACAGGCCCTAATTCCATATCTGGAACTTGCTGACTGTCCAAATCCCTTGAGATTCATTCGCTTTCTCTCATTCTGTTTAAGATGTCACCATAACTTGACATTTCAACTGAAGCTCGTCATCCTGCTAATATATGTACTATCCACAGGTTTTATTAGCTAGGAACAACATTTTTTCCTCAAGTAAAGTGCAAAAGGAAAAGTAGTTTCATAAAATTTTATAGAGAATTCATTACTATCTTTTTCTTACCATAAAACAGACATTAAATATCGATTTAGACAGATCACAGTCTACTGGTTGAGCAGTAAGGAAAAGAGTAAGAGCTTGACTAACACTACGTGTTCTCTACCAGGGAAGCAGAGCTGTTCCTTCACATAAAAATATCTTTCAAAATTGTATATGTATCTGTGATATGCTGCCTCACATGTCATGGAGAAACAGCACTGCACTGTGTGCCTTCTACTGACTGACTGTTACATCTATCTATGAGATATGTTTGTATGGCAAGCATAAAAACACTGGTATGGACAGTGTGAATGTTTAAGTGAGGAAGGTCTAATGTATTGTATTGCTGGAAAACTATGATACCATTGGCACAAAATATTGCTAATATTGGAATGTATTAGGCCAATCAAAGGAAAAAGGAAGATTTTTGAATGTTTGAATACTCCCAGTATAGACATAACTGAGTCCAATGGAATATATTAATGTTAGATAGAAACAAATGTTTAGGTTGCAAAATGAAATACTCAAAAATATGCAAATATAAAAGCTAAGCTAGTCTGCACAATTGTATATGCATATAAAATTGCACACACATACAAGTTATGATACAGATGTAAAAATTATCTTATGACTGCAATGGACAGTAATTCTGAAACATATAAACCAGTAGAAATTTTATACTCACATACTTAACAGTGTTAATGACTGGTAACCACTTTATAATGATATAACCACCAATGCATTATTTAGCACAGCTGTATGAATGTAAGAATTCATACATGAATGTTATTACAATACTGGGAGAAAAGCAAAGTCCTGAAATGTATTAAATTCAGTTCCTGTTATCAAGTACAGTTATTTATTTTGATTAACACAAGCTATACATACAATATAACTCAGTGATATGTAGTTAATAGTAGTCAATGTATGTCAAGTGTATCATTAATATACCAGTGCAAAATGTGTGATGCCCTGCAGCCAAAAACTTTGGTGGAAAGTTTCTGCAATGATACCTTGGTCTGTTAATAAAAAAGAAAACAGAAACAAAAATATTTTTACTTGCTCATGTCCCCACTGCATCTTGTATATAAATTTAAATCTACAGAAATGATAGGATGGATAAGATTTTTACACACCTGATGCCCTCAGAAGGAGACTTTTATCCTAATTTATTGCCGTAGATTCAAATAATGTGAATGCTAAAGTAACCGTAGTATTCCAAAAGCTTCAAAGGTTATAGTTTGTAATCTATGCAAATTGTTTTTGAATGATTTAGTTCACTTATAATCTAACTCATACAACACAGACCTTTGTTTTATTTTCCTTCTTAAATCAAAAGCTTTAATGCTTTCTGTTCACTTAAGCACAACAATAATATTAACAGGAAAGTAATGGCCTTTTTCTCTCTATGAAATGTTTATGAAGTATTTGTTTATCACAGTGTACTGGCTTGTTAATTGTTTCGTTACTTGCTTAAGCAAGCAAATAACATGGGAAGGATTGTGCCATTACTCTGAAACTAAACAAAGTGGCAGTAAATGCACTATCAACTTCAGGCTAATAGTTTTTCCCTGTGGCTCCAATGAATGGGCAATCTGGAACCTAAGAGACAAAAAAACCCCTGTGACACAGATCTAAAGGCCAGGGCTTCACTAAAACACAATCCACTCCTCCGCAGACGGTAACCGTTCAAATCAGCATGGGCTGCATGATTTCAGTGTTCCTGCAGTTCCTGCTTTAGTCCATTTTTCTATACTCCATTTTACACAGAATTTCCTCTTTCTGGTAGCCATATAAATTGTGAGGTGTTGCCTTGGAAACACAGCTGTGTGCATGCAGTTGTTGTAACTGTGCTTGTTACCTTTCTTTTAATAGAAAAGGTTTTCATAATTTTTCCATATTTGTCCAATGTTTTCTGATACTGTAACTATTTGTAGCAATATAACACACAATAGCCTCAACATAATGAAGTGTGCCAAGAGTATCATCCTGGCTGTGGGGTCCTCTTCCCTACTAATTCCCAAACCACACCACTTCCTTTTAATTTAAATGTCAGTAGTAACATTTTCTGCAAAATTAAGCCCATATCATTCACTCCCTTGGAAAGACCTGTGGGATGGGATAGTGGGGGGAGGGAATCTCTGCAGGAATTCTTCATCATAGATCTCTGCCACCTTCCTCCTGAAAGGTGGAAATTTTGCCTTGGAGGGAAAAGTCCATGGGATGTAGGCAGATTACCTATGAATCTATGAAAGACCAAAAGGACCAAAAGGCATGGAAACATGCCTCTGCACCAGCTCAGGGGCCCTGTTCTTCTTACTAGCACAGGGAGACACAGGAAACGCTCTTCTTTCCACAAGTGTTCCTTGGACACTTTTAGGCTATGTCTACACTGCACTGTAGTTTGAAATAAGATATGCAATTTGAGTTATGCACCACCAGCATCTCAAGTGATGGAGCTGGCACCATTGGAAGATAGGAAGGATAAGGGACCCCCTGAAAATAAGGAGGTGCTGTGGGTCCTCCATTGGTGTAATGAACAAGACATCTGCTTCCAGAGCCCAACATTGAGGATTCAAGTCCCATTCTCCCTGGAGGCAATTGAGTTGTGCCACCAGATTCCCCAGGTCTTGAGGTGTGTCCACACAGTGTCAAATTTTGCTATTCTAAAACATCCCTTACTGCTTATGGAAAGAGGTTTTCAGGGACGTCAGACTAGCAAACCTGAAATAACAGGCTTGCTCTTAAAATGCAGAATAGCTGTTTCGGGATTCTCAAGTATCCTGAAATAGTGTTGCAATGTAGACATAGCCTTCCATCATGGTAGAGATAAGAACGGCCGTATGGGTCAGACCAAAGGTCCATCTAGTCCAGTATCCTGTCTTCTAACAGTGGCCAACACCAGATACCCCAGAGGGAGGGAACATATGATCCCTCTCTTGTCATCCATTTCCAGACAAACAGAGGCTAGGGACACCATTCCTACCTATCCTGGTTAAAAGCCATTGATGAGACCTAACCTCCATGAATCTATCTAGCTCTTTTTGTACCATGTTAAAGTCCTACTCTTCACAACATCCTCTGGCAAGGAGTTCCACAGGTTAACCGTGTGCTGAGTGAAGAAAAACTTCCTTTTGTCTGTTTTAAACCTGCTGCCTATTAATTTCATTTGGTGATCCCTTATATTGTGGGAATAAGTAAATAACTTTTCCTTATTCACTTTTTCCACACCAGTCATGATTTTATAGACCGCTAGCATATCCCCCCTTAGTCTCATCATTCCTAAGCTGAAAAGTCCAAGTCTTTTTAATCTCTCTTCATACGGGACCTGTTCCAAACTCCTAATAATTTTTGTTGCCCTTTCCTAAACATTTTCCAATGCCAATATATCTTTTTGAGATGAGGCGACCACATCTGTACACAGTATTCAAGATGTGGGCGTACCATGGTTTTATATAAAGGCAATAAGATATTCTGTCTTATTCGCTATCTCTTTTTTAATGATTCCTAACATTCTGTTTGATTTTTTGACTGCCGCTGCACACTGAATGGAAGTTTTCAGAGAACTGTCCACAATGACTCCAAGATCTCTGTCTTGAGTAGTTGTAGCTAAATTAGTCCCCATCACATTGTATGTATAGTTGGGGTTATTTTTTCCAATCTGCATTACTTTACATTTATCCACATTAAATTTCATTTGTCATTTTGTTGCACGTACTATCTTTGTCAACTATTTTGATGCTATCTTTGTCAACTAACCACCGAAGTGCTAGAAGAAGGGCAAGATGGATCCCTCTAGCCTTGTTCCAACACAACGTAATCTTGCTTCAGAGCCCTCACATTGTGCTTCCGGCTGCTGCACAGATCCAGTACTCCTCTCAAAGGCTTCCTCAGGGCCTGTGGGAAATGGGGAGAGTGTCGTGGGGATGTACGAGCCCTGTCAATGTTGCTGATGTCAGAAGACCTTCAAATGGAAGGGGGTGTCTCCTTTTTGAACAGCTGCAGGTGCTTTGATCTGACTATTATTTAGGAGGTGTTTGAGTATTTGTGAGCAGTTAAGTCAGGTAAGAAATAGCACTGATGTTTTGTGCATGTGTTTGCTTTTTTTAGTCAAGGCTTCTAATTGCTATCATATTTTCATTCCATATACCTGTCAACTGCACCAGTTTGGCTGGCGTAGCCCTGTTTTTATATTGTTGCCTGCCAGTAAAGCAGCATAAAGAATATTGTAATAGTTTATTTGTTGCATGTTGTTCCCCTACCGATATGCTGACTGCTGAGCTTGTCAGTTTCTTCTGTATGTGACATAAGCTGTTAACAGGTGCAGAGAAGGATAGGCAGGCATAAACTTTTAACTTGCATAACAGACACAAAGAGAGTCTGGAAGCACAGCAGTTACAAGAAATGCTGCCATCTGCAACGAGATATTCAAAACATTGATTTCTTCTTTCCCTGTGTGTCTCTCCCCACCTCCCTTCTGAAAATCATCTAGCCCATTGTAATATGTATCTGTGTGTTTGCCTGTATACTGACAGTGAATGTTATTTAATTTGGAAGTAAAGGTTTTATGACTCTCCATTGAGCTGAAGACTTGAGTCAAGTCAGTAATTAAAATCACAGTATTAACTGTTTTTTGGTGATCAAACTGAAGGTTAACTGGATTCACACTGAAGGAATGGGAAAGGTGCTATTTGAAGAGTTAAAACCTATGGTTAGAGTTGCTCATTGTAGTGCAATCAAAGCATGTCATTTTGCGTCTTTTTTTTAACATTGCCTTTTCTTTTCAATTTTTTCTCAAATGTGGTCCTGTCATACATAAAAGATTTTGGCCCTGCATAAGTTGTGTGTTGGCAAGCAGTTTATTAAGACGTCTGATAAAGAATGCAGGGCTGTGGCAGCCATTACTCACAGACTGATGGGAGAATCCAAAGGAAGACCAGGCTCACAGTCCATTGTCTGGCTAATGAGCCATCAGCCCTGTCTAGCTTTTTGATTCTTGTTCCTGAAGAGCTAGTTGTGGGTGACATCCAAAATAGCACAGTTGAAATACAGATATATGGTCACTATTCCTAAGTTCAGACACAGAAATGATAAGTCATACAAATTGGACACTCACATTTGGCAAATCAGACCTTTCCAATGATCTCTCATTTGAGCCATCTTGCATAAAGTTCATCTCAGTGATACCATATCCATGTCATAAGCATATTTGCATAAATAATGCAGTGTAGAATAGTATCAGAGGGGTAGCCGTGTTAGTCTGAATCTGCAAAAGCGGCGAGGAGTCCTGTGGCACCTTACAGACTAACCGAAGTGTTGGAGCATAAGCTTTCGTGGGCAAAGACCCACTTCGTCAGATGCATGCCACTTTTGCTGTGTAGAATGTTATAAGTATTTCCTAGTAAACCTGGGACCTTTTAACTACATCACTGCCCTGCACCTCTTCAGCCTCTGTAGTGTTCTCTGAAGTTCTGGCAAGCCACTGAATGGTAACATGCCAGCTGCATAGGCCAGGGAAGTAAGTGTGATTTGTTCTACAGGCCCAGTATATTAAGCAGCTGTTAAAGAATGGATGTATGCTCTAACATCCAATCTAAATGTCAGTGCAAGGATGCCCACGCTGGCACAACAGGCAAGCTCAGTGGTATCTGAGCACCTCAGTTGGTATCCCAAGGGGCAACCCGTCACAACAATATGTATTGCATTTGAGCCGAGAAAATGTATCCTTTAACAGACAGCCTAATAAACTGCTTGCAGACACATTCACATTTTCACTCGCAGACTGCAGATAGCAAATTGTTTATCCCATGAAAAGTTAACACCACAAATTCCCTACCTGCTCTGTTTCAGCTTCTCCATGGTTAATATTACTGTAATCATTTTGCAAAGGATTACTGGATTAACTCCTGAATATCATTAAGCCCACAGAGATGTGGCGAGAAATTACACAGATGGTGTCAGTTCCTCATCTCATAACACAGTAGAGCTTGGGAATCATCTACAGAGCAGAAGCTATGCATGGGCTGGCCTACTTGAGCCAGCTTGCATCCAAGTTAGTGGGCATGCCAATAGCAGTGAAAACAGTGTCGGCCAGGCTTCAGCTTAGGTAGAAGAAGCTTGGCACAGGTTCTGGGCACATACTTGGCTTGCTAGTCTGCTCTGAAATCCCCATTGTGTTGTTTTCATTGGCACTCTTACCTGCTCTAGTTGGATTCATGCCAGCTTGGGTTGGCCTGCCCTGGGCACAGCTTTAGTAATATGGACTCTCAGGGGGTGAGGATGGTCAATGGTATCTTTGGACCCCTTGCTTAGTTCTAGCCCAGATACTGGTGTCATGGTGCCATTAGGGCGACAGCGCTACCCAGTGCCATCAGGCTACAGGGGATCCTGTTCCTTGAGCATGGCCACTCCATCACCAACCAGGAAGGGATGGCGGTTATAGCCACATATCTCCCTACATAGAGAGACCTGGATTGGCTGGCTTTAGGATCCTTTTCTGTTAGAGAGTGACACAATGTGGCGGGAACAAAATCCAGGATCAGGGCCATCATTCACATTTGAGTGGATTATGGCATGTGTCACTAAAGCGGCAAATACATGGTAAATAGAGTTTATGTTGGAATATTAAAATAAATAATATGCAGGGTGCCCTGTGGATGCTTAAATAGTTTTGACTTTGTGTAATGTTTATTTAAGCAGTTATGGTGGTCGCCATTAAAAAGTCAATATTAACAAGAGATACCACAATGCAGTGTCTACAGTATTGCCCATTATTATCTGTTCTTACTACAGGAGAATACTCTTATATCACAGATACAGTTTTAGCTGTCAAGTATAGATATTGAGCTCCAAAGTTCAAATAGTTTTTCTAGTTAAAGCACCAGTAATTCTTTTAAAGGTTTTTTTTTTAAGGTTGAACCATTAGCACTTGATGGAAGTGAGCTGTGAAAAGCACTGCACCACACAGTCCTATTCTGAGCAGATTTCCCCTCCTGGGAGGTTGCCACTAGTTACTCCAGATGAATTAGACCTAGGCTCTTGGGACATAACATATCTCAGCTTTGCACAGTTTTTCACTGAGTTGAAAAGGCTCTTGGGATGGAAAAAGCAATTTTCAATTGTAAAACACTTTTCTTCACTAATGTGTAATAATGTGAACATTTCAGGTGAACTGCTGAATATTTCTGAGCCTGAGTAAAGCTGGAAAAAAGCCCCAAATATGCTAGTTTCGTACTGGATGCTAGTTTCACAGCACTCTGCTAAAGGCAGTTAACACCATGAAAAGAATCCTGTGGGACTTCCCAGAGATCAAGATGGCAACACTCTGTATACTTCTGCACCGATTGTAAATGGGAAACTCCAATGAGCTGCTTCAGAAACAGTCCCTCCCCCATCCTGAAGCTGAACAAGTATTCAGCTCATGAAGTAAAACATTTTCTGCTCACTGAATCTATTTGAATGTCTTGAATTTTTAAACCTTTATTCAATCATAGCTGCTGCTGCAAATCAACAGGTATTTGCAGTGTGGGGAGGAGCAAGTGAGTGTGCTGGAAAGAGAAAAAGATGAATGGGATAAAAAAAATGCAGAAAAGACACAAATTAGGACTGTTTGACTCTCAGTCCTTCTTCAAAAAGGTCATCGTAAACAAACTCGCTTAAATTATTTCCCTGTGAGAAGGGAGAATGTTGCGCTTGCTAAAAACAACTGCATCTTGCTTCATCTACTTTATATTTCTCCAATAGACTTTCCTCCCTATCATATTTCAGCTGTCGAACTCCAGAGCAGGAAAGCTAGCAGTTTTACAGATGATGTTCTGCTTTGCCATTTTTGATTGCAATTGCATCTGACAGCCCATGTTTGCCTATCTCTGAGATCTTCACAGATTAATTTCCATCTTGGCACTGAGGACCCACATCAGGCTATTAAATATACAAGGACGCAGCGAGCAAATGCCTGTCAGCAACCTGAAGACACTTTGGGTCTTGAGAGCCTTTAGAGACTTTGTGAAGTGACAAGAAAAGAAGATACCGCAGTTAGCTGTGCCTGGGGGTGAAGTGTGGGTACTATTATTGTATCCTTACAAGCTGGAACAGGATTTATGAGTGTTTCTTCCCAATGCTTACTCTTTGCTCTGATGGTGTACAATGCTTTTTCCTCTCTCAAAAGCTGTTTCAACAGAAAGGATAATAAATACCACTTATTCCCTGTGAAAATAGGAGCACTAGAGGATGCTACACATAATATTTTCTGTTGCTGTTTAGACCAATGATGAAATTGTAAATAGTACCGAGCAGGAAGTGCCTTACAACTACATGCTACAGACCTATAGATATGTCATACAATGAAAGAGTTCTCTTCATAGAACAGCAATATCAACTATGTGCTCTAACTTGCACCTAACATTTTCAAAAAGGTTATTGAGAAAGTGGTGAAAATCCAGATCCAATTTCTTGAACTGTTTTCTATAGCTTTTGAGATGTAGGTGTAGCACAGAGACAGGCTTGATCTTGCAGATGGATGGATGCAGCAGAGTTAGACATCCAGGCTGCCTTAGTAAGACCTATCAACTGCTTTCCGTGTTAAGGAACATGGGATATTGTTGGATCACCTGCAGAACCTGGCAATGTTGGATGAGTCTTGCTTTTAACTGGCACTATTCATCTCTTCAGAAAAGTATCATGGGATATGGGTATTTGCAATATCCAGCAAATACAAATGAAGTTTAAGGTCTCATGTCTTGCAACTCTGCAGTATTAGAAATGGGAGATTTATGCTACAGGAAAAGAGAGATACTCACCTGGTGTGTCACACAGTAATTGCGTAAGCTGCAGGAGAGCCAGGGATGTTGGACTTGAAATTCCTGATAGTGACAGCACTGGGAAGCTGGTAGGAGCCCTTAGTATTAGTACAGAGGTGTAGTAACCTACTGATAAAATCATTGTGCTTTTTATCTGGAAAAAAAGGACACTGTTAAATTTCTAAAGGTGGCTTCTTTTGCTACAAACATCAGCAACCTTGCCATAGCAGTGAGGGTGCTAGATTTTGATGGAAAATTTGAAGGATCTTCTATAACTTTTCATTAACTTCCCATATTAACAAAGTTCATTAATAATTCACTGATGCATTCTGTCTCCACAAAGCAATTTTAGTGGCACTGCAAATGCATTTTTGCATCCCTTTCTTTGAAACCAATAAGGTACAATGCTTATTTGTTGCCAGCTAAAGAGAAAATCAGTAAAAACTCCTTTCTTACAAAAGACAGACAAATAGTTTACTAAAACTCCAAATCTTGGTTGGAAGTGTGACATTTATCATGTCCTTAACTGTTTTGACAAGTTGTGCTGACGGCACAGAGCAGTGATGACTTTGTGTTGTACCTTGTTGACCACAGTTCTCAGGTGCTGGGAGTAAAACCAACTCTGCCATTTAGTTGTGTGAAAAGCTGACAACCTGTTGCTGGGAGGCACAAGGCTAATTTGGCTGATGTGACAGTGGTAACATAGAGGAGTTTGGCAAATCTATTCTGCAGTTCAAACCCATATCTAACAATATGAGTGAAACATTGATCTTTTTTTAAGAATTGCCAAAATCTGTGGCAGACAGCCCCAGAATTGCTAACTGGATGCTTTCTTTATGAGCTTACACAGTCCTACCAAAGGAGAGCATGACTTTTTCAGAATATTGCCAGTACCATTAGTTCCCGTGCTCAGAGAAACATAACTGGATATTGACCAGAAACAAGTGTTTGATAGAAAGACAAGCTAGGCTAAATATCCAGTGCTGACAAATTATAGATGAGCTACTGAGTTAGGTAAAGCAACAGACTTCTAAACTCTTTAGATCTGATGTTGGTTGGTACCCAAAGCTAGGCAGGCAGACTGGTTGTATTCAGTCTTTGCAGCTTCCTGCTGGGATCTTGTGGGCCTGCGGCATCTGGCCACAAGAAGCACGATATGAGAGGAAAACAGCAGTATGGATGGGGCCTCCAAATGTACTGAAGATGACTCTCTGGAAAGGTCATTTTAGAAACTAGAGATACCTGATCCTCTAAAGGCTAGAGGGCTTACCAGCAACCACTTAGTGCCTTTTTGGCCCAGATAAAAGGATCTGCATGACCTCAGCAGGTCAGTCTTTTCTCTGGGCACTGGGGCTGTGTGGGGGTTTGCAGGGAGCGAGAGGACCTAAGAACCTGAGTTGAGAGTGAAGCTAGAAGGACCAGACTGGGAGAATCCCAGGAAGCAGCAGCAATGAATTAAATCAAGCCGCACATGGCTGCTGTTTATAGGGGTTCTGGGCTGGAACTCAGCATAATGTTCTGGCCCATGTGCCCCCAGCAGCCCATAGGTAAAGTGATGTAAACCCCAAGAAGGGGCTGGAGCTTGAAAAAAGGGGCTGCATTTAAAGTTCCCAAAGCTGGAGCTGAAAATTCTAGCTAAGGCAAATAAACTGCTTATTGCTTAGACGTTTCAATACTCCAGATGGGGTTCATTTGGACTTTGTTACTTGGCTGGAATGCCAAGCCACAGAATACTCACCAAGGTTGGCTGGTAGCTTGCAGGAAGCACGAGGGGTGAGAGAAGATCACAATGAAACACTGAAGAGATGTGTACCCCTATAAAATAAAACTCTATTAGTGAAAGTGAGTCCAGTGCTATGAAACTACAATGGGTTGCATGCAGGAGAAGACTAGAAACAACATAATTAGGGAGTGCCAGCCAGTAGACGCTGCTCTTCAATTCAAGCATTTCATATGCAACAGTGGGTAATAATTTGTTTACCCAGGAATTTGATTAGCATTTCTGATGCATAACAGATATCTGGCTGGAGGATGTTGCAATTTTCCCTCCTTTTATCTAAGCCCAGATGTCTCCAGACAGTTTGCTGGTTCATGTGAATCTAAAGGCCTGGGAGAGGTTCTGTACCACTGGGTCTTGAATCTCATCGTAAAAATAGGAAGAAGTGAGTCTTCTGCCTTAAATTGATTGTGAAAGTTTGTATATCTTTTATCAGAGTCCCACAACAGGATTCAGGAGAATTTTAAAGGGAGCACATTGCCCATAAGTTCCATGATATGCACTATCAGCGTATTTCCATGTAAAATTCAAGCTTGTTCTTTTTGACCTGTAAAGCCCCTAACTTGTTGGACTCTGGTCACCTGAAGACTATCTTGCTATCCTTGTGTGATGTTGTTACAGTTACAAACCTGTTTGATGCCTAAAAAAGATTTGGAGAGAATGGTTTTTGCTTCACCATTGGTACTTCAAAATCTGAACATTCTCATCTTTAGGACACGCTGCCAGACTTAGCTTTCTCCCTCCACCATTTATTTCTGAAAGTGTGAGGCTTGATTCGGGTTCAGAGTTTGTTTTGGAATTGAAAAAGTGTGTAAATGTTCTTTTTTCCCACTGTCTACGAAATGTGTTTGCAAAGGAAACATTTATTTTTCGTTACATGTCTTGAGATTCTGAGAGGCAAAATGTGTTTGTGAGTACGTGGGAGGTGTGTGTAGACACACACACACAAACAACAATGAAGAATGAACTTACATCAGCATGGATGTGAAAGGGTGAGTCTTTAGGGTCATTGAACACTGTAAGAGTGCCCATTGTATCAGAGTTTCAGAGATACCTATGTTAAATGACTTTGTGCTGTTCCACTGTGAAAATTCATTGTGCTCAATTGTCCTCAAAATTTCTCATTTTTCATCTGTGTTGTTGCAGTCTACTGACTGCACATTGGGCTGCAGTACAAAGCATGTAGGTACATAGGTTCAGGACCTCTAAAGGACTCATTTTATATTGCCAGCAAGGTTCCTATGTGCTTCTTATTTACTGAATAGAGTGTTTCTGTATCTAATTTTTATATTTATCACACTTTAAAAGGTGTGAAATAGGTTTCACCAAGCTAGTTTAAAACTTGGGAGACTTCTACACTACAATGAAGTACAGTTCTCTGTATGTCATATGTCAGAAGTACATAACAGCAGGCTGAGAAAAATAGGTCTATCAGGCTTTGGCCTCTGATCTCTAATAAGATCTCTGATTCAGAGAAACCCAAAGTACATCAGACCCTTTCAGCTTCTCTCTAATTCTATTCATGACTTGACAGAAACTGCCAGTAACAAAAGTTACATCTTTGGCTTGTGACTCAATGATAAATCCATACAGCCCTACAAGAGTTGGTTAGGGTTTCTTTTTGTGCGTCTATATGTGAGCACCTATCCCCAACTCTTGGTACCTTTTTAGAATTAAAAAAAAAAACCCCACAAAAACCAAATCTTTTAATTTACTAGCAGCACTCTCTAGACAAAAATGATCAACCAGAAAACCGACATGTTTACCTATCCCCTCTACTCACCATCCCCCAAATCTCAAGAGAGTAACCGAATATGGCCATGTGCCCTTCAGTTAAACAGACTACATTGATGCAAAGGACTATTCCTCTAATTAACCAAAGTAATTTTAGCTTGACTGGATAAGCTGATCAGAACTACAGCAGTATTGCATGAGGTGAGAAGTGAGTGCTGTGTTTGGAGGCACTCAGATATTATAAGTACCAATATAAGAACCTGCTTGTAGATAGAAACATTCTCACAGGAAAGTGAGTCCTGAGACATTGGGGCTATGTCTAGACTATTCCGCTCTGTCGACAGAGAGATGTAGATTAGGCATGTTGAAATTGCTAATGAAGCAGGGATTTAAATATCCCATGCTTCATTAGCATAAACATGGCTGCCACTTTTTTTCGAAACAGAGCTTTTTCGAAAAAAATGGCGGTCTAGATGCAGATCTGTTGAAAATAAACCCTTTTTTGACAGATCCTGTATTCCTCAAAAAATGAGGTTGACAGGATCTGTTGAAAAAGGTTTATTTTTGACAGATCCGTGTCTAGACTGCCGGTTTTTTTTTCGAAAAAGCTCAGTTTTGAAAAAAAAACGATGGCCATGTTTATGCTAATGAAGCACGGGACATTTAAATCCCTGCTTCATTAGCAATTTCAACGTGCCTAATCTACATCTCTCTGTCAACAGAGAGGTGTAGTCTAGACACAGCCTGGGAATTTGACTATGTCAGAGTAGACATGGCTGAAATTTCCCTGGAATTTCATTTTTGTCAGTCTACAGACCAGGATGTAGACTTACAATTTAGCATGGGCACTGTGTCTAGCACATCTGCTGTGGCAAATAGTTTGCCACGGGATATTTAATCACAACAAGTGCTTAGGAGGAACTTAATTTTGTTTACAATCGGAAAGAATGCCAGCTGCATAAGTTCTCCTATCGTCTTTCTAGGACATTGATTTGATCTAGTTCAAGGGGAGGGAAGCTATTGAATCATCACCACTGCTTCCTTCGGAACCTAGGCGCCCACTGGGTCTCACTTATGCAAGTACTTGTCCAGTCTGATATTACTTAGTTTGTGAGATAACATTATATGTCATAAGTAGATAAGTATAGTAATTAGTTAATTCATTAATAACTAGAAATCAGATTTCATGTAATGATGAAGGTCCTTTTGTTAATTTACCTTAAGTCCTCTTTGCACTGCTGTGCCAGTGGTAAGGGTCTTTAGTGTAAACGAAAATTTGGTCCTAAAATCCAATTTGGAGGGAAACAAATATGGACACACTCAAATATTACATTTTGATCAACAGTCTCTTCGATTTATTTACTCTCCCTTCATGCCATCCCTGCTCTGTGTGAATCTATAAGTCATCCTTTTACCTCCAGGGAAAGACAGGTGTTACACTTAGCTCAGCGGTTTTAAGTAAAACCTAATTCCATTTTTTCCTTCTGAAAGTTGTGTTTGTCTTTTCTCTCACTGACTCAATGATTTCTTCGAGAGGACTTTGTGAAGAAATGACAATGAAGAGAAAATTCAGACAAAAAGAAAAGCAAACACCCCTCCCCGCCAAAAATCCCACAGCATGGACACTTCAAGTTTCCTATTATCACATGGCCTTGCTTTACCTATAGACAAGTGAGAGAACATGACATTCTTTGTATGCATTCAATCTTCAGACTCTCTGGCAACTCTATCAGGAGTGGGTTTTTTAATGACTTTGGAATTAGACTTGAAACTATTATACCAAGTGTTCAGTTCCTCATCTCCTTTACATTTAGTCTCCAGGGGTTCCTTTTCAACAATACAACACAAAATTGGCTTGTGCTCTGAACCAGGGACATGGGACAATTGCACACTACTGCCAGGGTGCCTCTAAGAGGCAATGCTTCCTATCTCACAAGCCCGAAGTCTGACTACAGCAAAAAAACTTTTAATAAAAGAAGGGAAGTAACTCAGCCTTTCTTTGGGACCATACCACAAACAGAGCTCATAAATATAAACCACAAGCAAAAAACCCACCCCCAAGTAAGTTGGTCATTTTCCTTCAGGTTCTTAAACTCAGCAACAAAAATTCACGTTAATACGCTCATCACGTTAATACAGGCTGGGGACTGAATGGCTAAAGCAATTCTGCAGAAAAGGACCTGGGGGGTTACAGTGGATGAGAAGCTGGATATGAGTCAACAGTGTGCCCTTGTAGCCAAGAAGGCTAATGGCATATTGGGGTGCATTAGGAGGAGCATTGCCAGCAGATCTAGAGAAGTGATTATTCCCCTTTACTCAGCTCTGGTGAGGCCACATCTGGAGTATTATGTCCAGGTCTGGGCCCCCCACTATAGAAAGGATGTGGACGCACTGGAGAGGGTCCAGCGGAGGGCGACCAAAATGATTAGGGGGTTGGAGCACATAACCTATGGGGAGAGACTGAGGGATTTGGGTTTGTTTAGTCTGCAGAAGAGAAGAGTGGGGGAGAGGGGATTGATAGTAGCCTTCAACTTCCTGAAGGGAGGTTCCAAAGAGGATGGAGACAGACTGTTCACCATAGTGATGGATGGCAGAACAAGGAGCAATGGTCTCAATTTACAGTGGGGGAGGTCTAGGTTGGAAATTAGGAAAAACTATTTCCCTAGGAGGGTGGTGAAGCACTGAAATGGGTTACCTAGGGAGGTGGTGGAATCTCCCTCCCTAGAGGTTTTTAAGCCTCGGTTTGACAAAGCCCTGGCTGGGTTGATTTAGTTGGGATTGGTCCTGCCTTGGGCAGGGGGCTGAACTCGATAACCTCCTGAGGTCTCTTCCAGTCCTATGATTCTATGTTCCCTTTTCTGCACCCCACTTACAGTACAAGATATACAATACAGTTCAAAGGTAGATCTGCAGAGTTCACCTCCCAACCTTACTTGCTCCGTGGCACAGGTACTCACTGGCCATTCCTCTCTGCCATGCGCCTTGCTGGCCACACGCCATGCCTCTCTGCAGGGCTATGCTCTGGCTGGTCTATTGCCATGTCTCTCTACGGGATGCCCTACCACCTGACTACTGAGATGTTGTCGGGTCCTACACCTTAGCACAGCTCTCAGTGATTTCAGTTGTTACTGAGCAGTCTTTTGCATTAGAGATACTGTCCCAAAGCAGGTCTAAGACTTAGGTTATCAGTAATTTCAGCTTTGTGGGAATTAACAAAGCTATCAACTGAGTCTAAATTAGTTCTTTTAGTACATAGTGGAGAGAGGAAAGGCCAAATGGTGTCCTCATTGTTACCCCAAAATATTCTCACTGGAGACCACCCAGGGTTACACTAGTGTGGGTTTATTTCCACTAGGTAAAACTAAAGAGGAGAAAGCAGCCACCAAAGGTTTAAACTAAAGAAGATAGAACTCTCTCTCTCTCTCTCTCACACACACACACACACACACAGACAAGCAAGCAAGTAAGTACACACCCCTCCATTCATTCACTCACTCATTCACACCCATTCATTCCTGCCCTCAGGCACTCACACACTTACACAGACATATGGGTTGCAGAAGGAGCCAAGGCATGTGGATCCTGGAGGGTCTGTCTGCTCATCATGGCTGGGGAAGCTGGTCAGGAGAGACACTGGAGAGGAGCTTCTCAGGATCAGGGGAAGAAAAAAGAGAGTGTCTCACATGTGCTTCTTCTCTTTATAAAGTGTTTGAATGGCTCCTGTGACTCATTCACCTTGTCATCAGGGAGCATGCCCAGACTTCCCTTTATCCAGCAGAGAGCATGCCCAGACTGTGATGACTCATTGAAATGTGCTCCATTGTTCCAAGCCTTCTTCAAACACACTCTCACACTCACACTCTCTCTCCATTCACCCAGGGGAGAATGCAGCTTAGGGAAAGTTACAAGCAAGGTGACTGAGAGTTACAAAGATTACAAAGTTGCAGTTTACAGTAAGTTTGAGAGTTACACAGATTACAAAGTTTGACAAAGATCACAATAAGTTGTAGTTTAAAACCTTAGACCTTACAGTTTGGTGTAGCTTTAGAAAATCCATGTATATAAATCAAGTAAGCTCAGGCGGAGGCTTTTTTATGCAACACTCATCACAAGATAAAAGTTCCTTTTCCCCACCCTCTCTCAACTCACTGGGCTTTGGTATCCATGTCAGCTGTTTAGTCAGTCCCTCAATCAAGGTATGTCAAGTACAGATCTGCTGCCTTTGTTTCACACAACAAGCATAACAACCCTTTATTACTCCTGCCTCAATAATACGATAGTTGGGATCCAACACTAGCTGAAAGTGATAATTTGGGCAAGCAATCCCATCATACTGAGCACCTAAGCAGGGTGGGTATGCCCATGCAAATGAGATCAACTCCTGAAGTCCCTTTCCATGTTCATCACCAGATGTCTGGGAAGAGTTCATTCAGACTCTTTCATACATATAGGGAACTTTTCAGATATGTAACACTATGTTTATGTAACACTATGTTTACTTTTACTGAATTTTACCATATTACTCCAAATTATACACTCTTAGACTGTGCATCTCCCTGCTTGATGTTTATTTTATCACTGGTACAGATATTAAAAGTAACACACACATGCTTGAGCATAAGAAAATATCAGTTTAGCCTGTGAGTGACAATGTGTAGGAACATGGCATGGCCAAAACTTAGCCTTGAGGTTTAATGTTGTGTTTGCACTGTAATTCATAGCCAGATTGTGTTTAAACCTAAGCAGACATTTAGTGACAGGAAATGTAAGTTTTGATGCATGTGTGTGCCGGCAAAACTGAGATGAACCCAATTGTCCTCTATGCAACCTGTTAATTACTTGCTACACATCTGAGGATTAGATTCACAGTAAGGTCTTAGAGAAAATAGAACTCAGTGCAGCTGAGGACTTGTAATAAACAAACTGATTTAACAAAGCTATTAGCAAAGTTGCTAATGGCCAGTTTCTTTTCAGATAACAAAACCATTCTAAAACCATTCCCTAGAATAAAATCTTAGCATGTCTTGTAATAGTTCACACAGTACAAGGCATTCTGCTGTGTATTTTTATAGTTCAAAACTCCTCTATTCTCTCATTGTGTCTGCTACTTCTTTTTGGAATTACATTACATTATGAATATCAGAAAAAAAAACCTGCCAGATTACACAGCAGCACCACAGTTAAGGTTCCAAATAGCATTCCCATTATAAGTCCAATTGCCAGCGCTTGGTAACTGTGTTAATTCGTTTTCTACTTGTCCAAAACCTGGAATATTTTTTTTTCCTATCTGGCTAGAGTAGGCCTTTTTTTGGCACACTTCAATTGAAATTAATACTGAAATAGTGCACCTTGATATGAAATTTGGTTACAGACTATTCAAAAGGTGTTTTGGATCTCTACATCTGTAAAATAAATGGCTTTTGATTCTTTTAACTCATTATATGTAATTATTAACAATTTGTATTCTAATGTTTTCAAAGAAAGGTAATCACTAGTGGTATAGTAAAGAATTATGATTTCCAGGGCACCTGGATGGTATAGTTTCAGTCCTTGTAAAAAGTAGTTTTTATGTGGTTGTTGTTTATGATATAAATTTTATTTAAGATTTCTAACATATCTTTGTAATATGTAGCACTTTAAATATGCAATATTATTTCATGATCTTTTCCTGTAAGTTTCTAATGATCTCTCTAGATCCCTTCCAGATCTAACAGTCTATGATTCTGTGATTTTTATGAATACTTCTTCACACTTAATGCCATAATATCAAAGATTTTGACTGGGAATAATAAGAACACTCAGCACTTTTCCCATTTGGAATCTTTAAGCATATTTAATCTACTGTATTATCTCTTTTAAAAAATAAATTCCTGTATGTAGTTTAAAACTATGACCTTACCACTACATTTTTATTGACTTAGAAAAAGGGAAGCAATGAACCACAGACTATCAGCTACTTATAACATCACTTGAATATTTTACTCTTCATACAACTCAGAAACAGCTGAATGGATTTCTTGGGCTGAGACTAGTCACTGAAACTTTCAAGTCAGAAGAGGAATTTTTGGGCATGTCTACACTGGGGAGTTGTTTTGAAAATTCGAACCCTGGAAGATGACTGCAGCAGCTTCAATCTTATCTGTAGTGTGGGCATTGCCTGATTGGGGCAGAGGGCGCTCCAAGATTTTAGTTAGTGGTCAAGGGCCATACTTTTCTATGGAGAGGATGTGGGTCTGAGAGAGAGTTTGAGTGAAGGAGAGGGTTGTGACTTGGGACGGGGTTTGGGATGCAGGATCTGGGAGGAGTATGGATGCAGAAGAGGATTCTAATCTGGAGGAGGGATGTAAGATGGGGTACAGAGTCTGGGAGAGAGCTGTGATCTGAGTTAGGGAGGATTTGGGGAGTGCCCTGGGGCAGGAGAGGGGGGTACCCTGGGGCAGGGAGTAGGGCAACAGCAGGGGTTGGGGTGCCAGAGGCAGGTTCTGGCCAGGAGGTGCTTACCTAGGTGGCTCTCAGCCAGCAGCCCTACAGGACCCCGAGGCAGGCTCCCTGCCTGTCGCATTCCCAGGCTGTTCAAAATGTCTGTCTGCTTCCTGTGGCTCTGCTGTGTGCACCTGAGGGAGGCTTCTTGCATTCCTGCCACCCCCCAGCAAAATCTCTCAGCGTCTATTGGCTGGAAACTGGCCAATAGAAGCTAAGAGATTTTGCTAGAGGGCGGGAGCAGTGCATCAAGATTCCTTCTACCCCACCCTGGTGCCTGGAGCAGAGCCACGGGAAGGAAGCAGCTGCTTAAAGTGACGTGGGGCTTCTTTGAAGGAGCTGGCTTCTCTGTGCCTGAGGGTATGTCTAGACTTGCTTTCACTTTTGAAAGAAGATATGCAAATTTGCCTTGAATTTGCATATCTTCTTCCGATCGCTTTTTCAAGAGGTTCTTTCAAAAAAGAAAGTAGTCTAGACCCGGTTCTTTTGAGAAAAAAAAAACCTTTTTCGAAAGAACCGTGTATACCTCATTTTTTTTTAGGAAGAACTGTTCTTTCGAAAAAGGGTTTTTTCTCAAAAGAACCACGTCTAGACTACTTTCTTTTTTGAAAGAACCTCTTTCAAAAAAGTGATCGGAAGAAGATATGCAAATTCGTGCCGAATTTGCATATCTTCTTTCGAAAGTGAAAGCAAGTCTAGAGATGACCTGAGGTCCCTGGCGGGGCAGCCCATGGGCTGGATCCAGTGAGTTGGTAGGCCAGATTCAGCCCGTGGGGCATATCTTGCCTGCCTCTGTCTTAGATTATAATAGTAGTTTAGCTTCAAACTGAAGTGTGGCCCCAGTCTGAAAAGTGAATGAAAATAGGTCCCTTTTTATTCATCAAAACTGTTCCTCTTGTGGTTAGAGCCATATTTGCTGAGTGAACTGACACAAATAATACTTCTTAATTCTGTTAGTCCTGCAAAGGCAACAGTGCTAAGTGAGAGTGAATTGGATTCTCTTCCTTACAATGGATCATCAATTGATTTGTTCCAGTCAGTAATACTGTCCAGCATTATTGACAGCAGAGGAGTTGCACATATAATCCAGGGTATAATTTGCAAACAGTGGGATGGCGCATCACTAAGAATCCTATTTGGCCTCAAGAATTTTTATTGCTGTAGATGATCTTTGGGGAGAACATAGCCTGACTCTCAGGGTATGTCTACACTACATGGCTCCGTCGATGGAGCCATGTAGATGAGGGTTGTAGACATAGCAAAATGAAGCAGTGATTTAAATAATCGCTGCTTCATTTACATCAAAATGGCTGCCGCTCTGTGCCGATCAGCTGTTTGCCGGCACAGCGCGGTAGTCTGGACGCTCGGCGGTCGACATCAAAAGCCTTTGTCAACTGCCCCATTATGCCTCATGGGATGAGGTTTACCGGGGCTGTTGACAAAGGCTTTTGATGTCGACCGCCGAGCGTCCAGACTACCGTGCTGTGCCGACAAACAGCTGATCGGCACAGCGCGGCAGCCATTTTGATGTAAATGAAGCGGTGATTATTTAAATCGCTGCTTCATTTTGCTGTGTCTACAACCCTCATCTACATGGCTCCATCGATGGAGCCATATAGTGTAGACATACCCTCAGATTTATCCAGTATTGTGGAACCTCACCATTTTTGCAGTTTCATTTCTGTACAGTCTTTACCTAAAGCTGTAGGTCACTGGAGTTGCTTCTTCCTTTGACCCTAGGCCTTAAGGGGTTTGAAGTACTAGATATGTCCTTCATTGCACAGAGTTAGAACTGCAGTGTCACTGAGGTCACTGCAGAGAAAGTGAGTGTGGGGGGACACCATCTTTACACCCTTCTTCTCCTTCCAAGTGTCACTATCTTGCTTTATCTTTGTATCTCTCAGTGTGGGGTATCAAAAGGATTCTTGACAATATTCCCAAGCAACTGACCTGTGCCTCTCTGCTGCTGTGAGGTATTACAATGAATTCAGTTACTGTGTCAGGTTGTGCTCTCTTAAGTGGCTCTTCACCTCAGGCCCCCAATCTGGACCTTTGTAACATATGAAGAAAAACTCAGGTTTATTCATGTATTTGTAGGCATAGGAATCATAACACACATTTAGATTGGCCAAGAAACAACTTAAAGGTAGTGCCTCTATTCTGTACTGTTGTTTGCTACCGAATTTCATCAGTTATTTGGCTTTTATGCTGTACACTTTCCTTATTACAGTATAAACAGTAGGATGGCATTTTCCCCATTCCTTTCCAAATTTTAATCCAAAGTGCACAGGTTGATCTTGGAAGTTGTTTATTTGTCAGAACATGACATGAAGTAACAACAACATCTTTTTTTCCTGAGCTGTTGTCTTGGGATTTACATTTTGTGGAGTAAAGACTTTTCCTTTGCAGTGGAAAACCTTGATTCTTTTGTCTACTCTCTTGCATTTTCAAGTGCAGCACAGTGGGCAGCCTAGGGTTTTTCATGGTGCAGTTATTTAAAGCATTAATATTCACTGCTTTAGGACCCTGTAGTGACTGCTTACTGGTAAATAAATGGAGCATTCACCCCTCACTCTGAATTCACCCATTGTAACTGCGTACATGTTGCACTACATTTGCATCTAGGTTCCCTGTGTGATTTGCATGCCAGAAATGACGGTATATCCTTTCGGCTTTCAGTGAACGTAAGGATGCATCTACATTGCACTGTTATTCCAGAACAATGGCCGTTATTCCAGAAAAACAATACTAGTGTCCACACAGCAATTGAGTCTTTTAAAAAAAATCGAAATAACGTAGGGCTTTTCCCAACATTGGTAAACCTCATTTCACGAGGAATAACATCTCTTCTGAAAAAGCTCTTTTGGAAGAGGGGGTGTGTGGATGCTCCCCTGCTACTATGTCAAAATAGCTCCTCCCCAGGGCAGTTCTAAATTATTCCTCCCCAGTGCCTCCTGGGGCTCTAAATCGAGGCAGTGAGTCCTCATTAGGGAAGTCTGCCTCGGACTAATTTGGAGGCTTCCCTGTAGTGTGGACACTCTATTTTGAAATAAGCTATTCTGGAAGATATCTTCTCTGCTCATATCCATTCAGAATACTGCAGAGACTATTTTCCTCATCCGAGACTTTGACCATGTCACCCCATCTTTGGATGCTTCCTCTGGCTCTTCCTTCCCTATGACATCAAACATAACCTGTTTTTATTCACTTTCAAGGCCCTTTATGATTTGCCCCCCCTCTTCCTACCATCTCTCATTCCCTATTATGTTGTCAAAGCTGACCTCTAATCAGCCTATGAAGCCAGCCTCCATCATCCAACTGTTAAATTTTCAAACAATTGTATTTGGAATTTCTCCTGTGCTTCCTCACATGCATGGGAGGTTTTGCCCATAACCATCTGCAAATCAACCCAGCATGCGCCTTCACATTATCCTCAAAACTCTCCTTTGCTATATGGACAATTTTTTTCTCAATGGTTGGGCTACTGGTGTGCTGAAATAAGTGCCTTCATGCTGACAAATATGGGTTGGACCTCCCTGGTTTGGCACCCTTGGGACCTGACTGTTACTGGATGAGGGATTTTGCCAGGCCAGGGGAAAGTCATTTCTGCCCCTCCCTGCCCCCCACTTCTCCTCTGCTACTAGCCCCCTCAGCCGTGGCCTGTCTGGATCCTGCCACTGGCCCTTCTGCCTTGTTGCCCCACTGGGCTTCCCAGTCCCACCTGCAGGGCTTCTAGCTGCTTGCCCTCCACTGGGACTCTCCGATCCTGGAACATCTGTGGTCTTGCTGAACTATGGATGTTGCCAGACTAATGAGTCCTGGTTTAGAGAGGTTCAACCTGTAGCATCTTATTTCCCTGTGCTTCCCCATCAATGTAGGTATAAGAGCGACAGTTGCTTTTATACTTACGTTGTAAGCTCCTTAGGACAGGGAGTGGCTTTTTGTTCTGGCTTTGTACAGTGCCTAGCTGTACAGTACAGTGCCTATGTCTAGTTATTATTATTATTAGTAGTAATAATAATAATAATATAAAGACTGATTTATTTCTAAAACAATACTTTGTGTGATATATGCATTGTGGATTTTTTAATGCAATGGGAAACCAGAACATTGAATTGGTTCCTATAGAGGCTTTTTTATACATCTTAATGAATACGTTGGTTTGATTTTATTACATAGTGTCTATAATATTAAAATATTTTCTTCCAACTCTTATGAGCAGTAAATACACTATATTCAGTAATTCTATGGTTTGTGGGCTCATCCATTATATTGCATTACTGCTGCGTTTTCTTTTTTCTGGTCCAGTTGTGACTCCTTTTTTATTGTCTTTTTATGTCTGTCATTATAACATACCTGAAACAAATCTGAGTAGTAAAGAACTATGCTAACCTACAGTCACAAGATTGTTCATGCTCTAGTTGTTAATGGATTGAGTCATCATTCTTCAGTTTTTCAAAAGATGTCAATCACACTTACCTGGCAAGCAACAGAAAATATCCAGGTAACACCTGGGAAGGAAGTGTTCATTAAGATATATATTAAAATCTGAGCTGGAAGCATATGTGAATCAAGTCTGGCTTGCACCTTGTGCTTCTGGCCCAGCCCTGCCGCAGGCTCTGTGCATTTGTTTATGAAGTATCTTAACACATGTGAAAATTCAACTTTTTTTCAGTTGTTAAACATCTGTTTGGCACTCTGGTGAGTCTAGAAAATATAAAACACTCAGCATTAAAATGGGGGTAAGTACAGTGAATATGCAGGGGTGCAGTGCAGCAAGTTTGCTTTGTAATTTTGGTGGACTCTGATCAAGTCATCTTTACGGGCCACATTGAAAGGGGGATGCTGCAGACACAGAGCTGTCCTACAGGTTCTTATGTATTCCATCCCTGATGCTATGCCAATCTCAAGGTTTTGGTCCTTTGGGGACTATCTACAGGTGAGGTACATTAGAGAAGGTTGATAGTAATGTGGAACCTCAAGCACCCTTGAACTTCTTTCCTCTGACTTAAATTGTGTCCACAACACAGCCAAAGAAGTCACATTGACAGTTCTTTGTCCTTTTTCCTCCTCCTGTGATCTAGTCTATGGACACAGGAGTCCGCAATCTCTGGCTTGTGGCCCATCAGAGTAATCCGTTGGTAGGTTGAGACATTTTCTTTACATTAACTGTCCTCAGGCATAGGCCCCCACCGCTCCCAGTGACTGCAGTTCACCATTCCTGGCCAATGGGAGTTGTGGTTCTGCAAAGACATCCTGCTTCCTACAGCTCCAGTTGGCTAGGAATAGTGAACCGCACCCACTGGGGAGCTGTGGGGCACTGAGACTGTGGATGATCAACCTAAACAAAATGTCTCGTAGCCTGCTAGTAGATTACCCTGATGGGTCTCATGTCAAAGGCTGTTGACCTCTGGATTATCAGGAAGAATTTGCATTATGGTTAATATTGTTTCACTAGCACTTTGCCTCCTATGTCTCTAGTGATGCAGCTAGATTTCTGTTTGATCAGAAATCGGGAGTACCCAGGTCATTTCTAAATGCACACTCCTATTTTAATAGCACAGAATATCGCTGAAAAATCAAATGTGTGAATGAGTCAGGTTCCATGCCATTAAAATGTTTGAGATCCCCATGGATCATGTGATAATCAATAGTTCCCAGAGATAATCTTTTTTTTTAATTCCTCTTTTTTCACCTCTGTTTTCTGAATAATGTAAAGATTTTAGTCCTTGTTCCTTGGTTCCCTGTAGATTGTCTCTTTGCTTCCCTGTGGATTGTTCTTCAGCACAAGAGGTTGCTTCAGGATGGATAATGTCCTGCAGCAGTGGAAAATTAAACATTCTATTTTCCCCTGCTATCACTCCATCTTTTCCTTTGATGATGAGGGAGGACTGGATTATGTTGTTTTGGTCGTGTCCCTTAAACACAGCCTGTGATGCATATCCCGCCACCCCTTACTTTGGAGATCAGAGAGAAGTCCCTTTTTGGATGTTACTGCTCATTGTCAAATAAGCAAGGTCAGGTGCAGCTGTTGTTACTGAATAACTGCTGCATGGATAGCAAATCTAATTTCCATGTTGATGAGAATATAACTTATGTATAATTATTTAATGCTAAATATTTGCTAACACAATATAGTGACAGTGTGTGTCAGGCCTTTTATTTCCCTCTGCTGGAGGCATCAGCGTTCTGTCACCTCCCTGCTCAGGCTGGGCTACCGACAAGATTTAGTCCATCAGAGCCCTTAGATGATCCAAGAGCAGACATTGACCAATCAGGAACTAGTCGGCCACTGAAGAAAGCTTGCTGGCTTCTTCTCGGGTGCCTGAGGGAATTCTGTGCCAAAAAAATTGCACACGATATTTTAAAATTCTGAAATGTTCTATTTGTCAGTAAATAAATGTGGAGTCTTCAGAATAGTACACAGGCTACCATCTGCATGGATGTGGGAGATCATGTTCCAACCAACCACCTCTCTTCTGTCTGGGACAGTGATTTGGTGGTGAGGCTGCACCCCACCCTGACAGAGCGCAAGGGCCAAGTCTTCCCTAAAACACTCTGGCGAGGCCTTGCCCTCTGTGCCGGGTGCACCAGATGTGGCAGGCAGGCTCACCCCAGCAGGGTACAAATGTGGAGGGGCTTAGTGTTTGTCAGAAGCTTCTGGGTGTGGGAGGCTCAGTGGGGCATCTGGATGCACAGGGGCTCACTTGGGAAGTTCTGGGTGAAGGGACATTGGGACTGTGGGGGGGAGGGTCCAGGTGAAGATGATTGGAGCTCAACAGGGGTACATCTAGACTACAGGCGTCTTTTGAAAGAAGCTTTTTCCGGAAGAGATCTTCTGAAAAAAATCTTTTTCTGAAAGAGAGCATCCACACTGCAAAAGCACATCGAAAAGTGATCTGCTTTTTCGAAAGATAGTGTCCACACTCATTGGATGCTCTCTTGCATGTAAGCTGTGATTACTATGGAAAGTGTGGCCACCAGGGCACCTGTGCTTTTTCCTGGAGGCCTCTTCTTTCGAAAAAACTCTCTCTTCTGCGTCCACACACTCCTTTTTCCAAAAGAGCTCTTTTGGAAAAGGCGTTCTTCCTTGTAGAACGAGGTTTACCAATGTCGGAAAAAACCCTGCGTTCTTTTGATTTTCTTTTGAAAGAACACCATAGCAGTGTGGAGGTAATTGAAAGTTTTTTTTGAAAAATAGCCATTTTTCAAAAAAAAAAAACCAACAACCCTGCAGTCTAGATGCACCCTAAGTGTGAGGGGCTTAGCAAGTGGTTTAGGTGCTGGGGAAGTTGGGCTTAGTGGGGTTGAGGGTCAAGGTGCAGCTGGTTGGGGCTCAGTGGAATGTACTTAGGCAAGGAGAACCTGTAGTACCAGTACCAGAGGGGGCACGTATAACATCTCTTGATGTGTTTCAAGATGATCTCTCAGGAAACTCCAGGGGATAGCCGAGTTAGTCTGTACAGGTAAACTGAAAAACCAACAAATAGTCTGGTAGCACTTTACAGACTAACAAAACATGTCATCTGAAGAAGTGGGCTGTGCCCATGAAAGCTCATGATACCATCTACATGTTTTGTTAGTCTATAAAGTGCTACCAGACTATTTGTTGGTTTTTTTTCAGTTTCTCAGGAAACTGGTGGATACCAGTAGCTGGCTCATAAATCAATCAGGTCTTTGAATATCAAGGATTTTTCATTGCCATTAGGTTAGATTTAGGGATGGTTCATCATGACTCATCTGGAGCTTGATGTTTTTCCCTATTATTTTTAATCTGGCCTTGCTCACAACTGTCTTCAGCAAAAGGTTTGGGGTTTTTTTGGGGGTGGGGGTGTTTGATTTTTTGGAAAGCATCTGATTATTTCAGAATGAATGCAAATTGTTTTAGTTATATATGTAGCAGTTCAGCAGAAAAGGACCTGGGGATTACAGTGGTTGAGAAGCTGGATATGAGTCAACAGTGTGCCCTTGTAGCCAAGAAGGCTAATGGCATATTAGGGTGCATTAGGAGGAGCATTGCCAGCAGATCGAGAGAAGTGATTATTCCCCTTTATTTGGCACTGGTGAGGCCATCTCTGGAGTATCGCATCTAATTCTGAGTACAGTGGAGAGTGACCAAAATGATTCGGGTCCTAGAGCACATGACCTATGAGAAGAGGCTGAGGGATTTGGGCTTATTTAGTCTGCAGAAGAGCAGAGTGAGGGGGAATTTGATAGCAGCCTTCAACTTCCTGAAGGGAGGTTCCAAAGAGGATGGAGAAAGGCTGTTCACAGTCGTGACGGATGGCAGAACAAGGAGCAATGGTCTCAAGTTGCAGTGGGGGAGGTCTAGGTTGGATATTAGGAAAAACTCTTTCCCTAGGAGGGTGGTGAAGTACTGGAATGGGTTACCTAGTGAGATGGTGGAATCTCTATCTCTAGAGGTTTTTAAATCCCGGCTTGACAAAACCCTGGCTGGGATGATTTAGTTGGGATTGGTCCTGCTTTGGGCAGCAGGTTGGACTCGATGATTCGTGGGATCTCTTCCCGCCCTAGGATCCTATGCTTCTATGATTTTATGCAGAAGTGGATTAATATGTAGCTTATAGTTGTCAAATTACAATAGGTACAATAGGTAGGCATTGTTGCTTTACCATGAGCCCTGACAAGGGGGACAGCATACGGCTGCATTTTCCCAGGAACACTTGGAATAACAATTCAGTCCCACAGATATTGCTGCGGCAGGGGGGTTTGTAATCTGCACTAGACATATACCTTTCCCCTCTACGGTGGGCCAGGGGGAACTCAAAGTTCTAGTCGCTCTCTGCCTCCATGCAATCAATTTGGGCTAGTGACAAACTTTTTCAAAATTGAGGATGCTTATGACATAAGAATTATGTTTCCTGAGCTAGGAGTAATTCAAGAGTAAGTCTTTAAATGCTTTGGGGGAACTCTTTCTAACATTTTATACTCCATAGAGACCCAGTCAGTCACTGGGGCATTGAGGTCTCTGAAGAAAATTTGAAAAAAATAAATAAAATAAACTGTACAGATATGATTAATCTGGAAGAAGCCTTTAATCAATTATTAATTGACTATTCAAGTCAGCACAACATTTGTAAAGATCAAAACCCAATTTCTGACAACATATGCAAAGTTTTACTTTTGAATGTAATAATATATTCCCAATCTGTTGTTCGTTAAGGTGAACAGCTGTGAATTCATTAATTTTCCTCCAAGCTTGTTGCACTGCAAACTTCATTACATTTACAATTTTTCCAAACAATAATCCCATTACAGATTTAGTTTGTATGACATACAATGCATAGACAGCTTTATTATCTTTTTTGTTTAATAAGTCTTTGCCGTGTTGTCTCTTCCAGCATGGTACTGGGCCAGTCAGATCATAGCAAAGTGTGTGACATGGAAACCATTTGAAAAAATTGGTCACAAAGTCTGCAGTCTCATTAGCTTAACCTTGAGAAACATCATAACATATGTCTTTGGGGAGCAATCAGAAATGTTTCTTATCTGTGAATAACATAATTATATACAGTTTGATAGGTGCTTGATTTGGTTTACCTGATAGTGAGTATGCTTGTGAAAAATATGTGTAGCTATTGCACCTGAAAAAGACACATCAACATTGTACATTTCAATAGTAACGAGTGCATAAAACTGGCAATTATGCATTTAGAAGTAATTCTATAGGTATAGTTACCTATTTTGGTGTGTAAGTTATATCAACATTAGTGGTGTTTGGTAGAATGGGATCTATGGTAATGAAAGCTAATTTCTCACTATGTCCTAAATTAGGATTTTAAAACCAGGCCTTAATCAATTTACAATATTAAGCTTCCAAACAGCATTGGATATTTTCAAGAGTTTTGAGTTATAGTTGGATCCTTATCCTTGAATCTATT
Source organism: Pelochelys cantorii (assembly GCA_032595735.1). Lineage (NCBI taxonomy): Eukaryota > Metazoa > Chordata > Testudines > Trionychidae > Pelochelys > Pelochelys cantorii. The sequence continues at coordinate 40,389,140 of CM064337.1, forward strand.
GAGTTGGGAGCAAATTGCTCCCAGACAATGCATCTCTCTCTCTATGTATGTTCTGTCTGCCATACTCATCTGTCCACAAATTCTGAAACATAAGAATAAATCAAGTAGTAGTGTTTTAGAAGAGGCAAACTACACTCAGTATTGATCTGACTAATATATTCTGGGATACAAGTGAGCAGAATTTGCATTTGCTGGAGATGGCCACTATGTTCCCTTGTTTAATGGAATAATTTTAGGCAGAAGACCAGAAGCTATATAAAAGTGAGTACAAACACTTTTAAGTAGAAAATCTTCAGTTACTTTTCAGTCATATGATTGAATTCCCAAGACTGCACATAAATAAAGTTAGGCTTTTTCCAAAAGTTGGATGTGTTCTGCTGCAAAAATAATGTTTTACTGCCTTCCAATGTATTTCCCCGCACATGCTGTTTGATTATATCTGAATTCTTCATCCACCCTCAAAGCTTCACACATGATGCAGCCAGTATCTAGGAAACTTCAGAAGTATTGACTCATACATGTTAGTTGACTGCTTTCAAATAACTGATATCCCAATAGATATGACTTCTTAATTTGTAGTCTACTGCCATGTGCTCAGTCATCGATGCATGATCCGTGCTGTTTGGTATCCTAAAGATGAGGCATGAAAACTGATTTTTTTAAGACTTTGATTCCTCTCTCCCCCCCGCCCTCTCCCCAGCACAGAATCAGAGGTGGGCAAATCTTAAGAGGTTCAGTTCAAAGCCTGAGCTTTAAGCAGTTGCAGTGAAAAAAAATTCAAACAGAACAGGATTAAATTATAGTGTTTGAAGGAATGTATAACATTCTTTTTATCTTTTTCTGACTGATTATTGGATTACGTACATTTATACTCTGTAGTAATTAAGCTGAAAATTTTGCAAGCTATTGGGTAAAACAGTGAAGACTACACTAATGAAATAATGGGTCCCTTTATTAATCATAACCATTAAAACGTCACTGTTTGCTTAATGACTTCTTGAGTTAAAGCAAGCAAACTACATAAGTCGATACCGTTTTAAAATTTTGTACTGGAAAAAGTAAGATAAGGAAATAAGCTGCCTGATTGCAGATTTATAATTCACACATTGGTGCAGTCTTCCAGAGCACTGAGCACCCTCAGTCCTTGTTAATGTCAGTAGGAATTAAGGGTGCCCTACCCAATGCAAGAGGATGCTCAAAACATACACAAGTCTAAGCCTTTAATGAGGCTGACACTCTTTACATTTGACATGAGACCACTGATTTGTACTATTAGCCCTGTACTACACCAGGGAGTTATTTCAAAATAACAAGTGGAACATCCACACTACTAAGCCCATTATTTCGAAATAAGGGGCTGGTTATTTCAGAATAATAATTCCTACTTTCCATGAGGAATAACGCTTATTTTGAAATAGTTATTTTGAAATAGCATTGGTGTAGATGCTCCACTGCTGCTATTTCGAAATAACTACTTCCCAGAGCCATTCAGAGTAATTACTCCCCAGTGCTTCCTGGGGCTCTAAGTCGAGGTAGCAGATCCACATTAAGGGTGCGTGTACACTGCACCGTTATTCCGGAATAATGGCCATTATTCCAAAAAACCAATACTAGTGTCCACACAGCAATTGCGTTATTTCGAAAAAAAATTAAAATAACGGAAGGCTTTTTCCGACATTAGTGTACCTCATTCCACGAGGAATAACACCTCTTCTGAAAAAGCTTCCTGCAGCGTGGACAGCACCAAAAGTTGAGTTTAGATACTTCAGCTACTACATAGCTGAAGTTCCATATCTTATTTTAACCTTATCCTATAGTGTAGGCATTCCTTAAGATAGCATCATATACACCATAATCCAAAACCAATGAAAAAGCCTTAATGCGTAATTGATGCCAACATTAATAGGCAAGAAGGTTGATTGGGAAACAGCTGGATCCTGCAACCTCCAGCACCAAAGTACACATTTTTACCACTTGACCTTAAGGAGTAACTCCATTGGCAGGAAGCAGTTGCAGATTATCATCTTTGTGAACTAGTCAGTACTGATGACACAATGAACATTTTATCATTGTATTACATATTTGTCTGTTAGAAGACTCTTGTTTAACTCATCTGGTGTAATTTTTGTTTAAGGCTGGTATATTATAAACCCAACTCTACTGTTTAATATATATTTTCTCTGCAACTTTTAATATGTTTGGAAATAGAAAAATCTCCCCCACTGATTATAGTATAAGTAGGTTTCTTACAGTAAATATAGAGCTGATGTTGAAGACATCAAAACAAAATGAAAAAAAAAAAAAACCTTCCTCGCTAACCCACCTTGCAGAAATTATCTTTCTGGTTTGGCTGATCTCAGGGAATAGCTTCTAGCATTCTCAATCTAAAACAAATTTCAGGTTCTCTTAGCTTCATACCCACGTAGATGGTCACTGTTGTATGAACAGCAAATTTCTTTTGAAACCTAAACAAGGAAATAAACCAACAGCCTGACTAATTAGTTGTTATTTGTTTTCTATGTCTTGTAAGTTCAGGTATTTACTTAATTGAAGTACAGAGGTTACTGAGATTCGCTCCTGTACATTAAAAGTGGAGAAAGATATTGCATTGACAATGCATCTATCAACTCCTATGACAGATTTGAGATTAAGTTCTTACACCTTCCGTGACATTTTGAAGTACACCATCTTTGTTGTGGAAAAGAAAGAGGAAAGGGAAAGGTCATGGCTCTCTTATCAGGTAGTCATAAGAAAATATAGAACTGGCTGTTTAATGTCAGTGGGTAGTCCAGATGGAGATTCACGTGTTGTTTGTTGGAGCAAGCATCTATACCACATCTTTTGCCTCAAAGACGATAATACTCAAACCCTGTGATAATAGAATCCTCAGTCATTTGAAGTTGGGTTTCCTCTGGTAATACATGATTGCTCATTTAAAGAAAATCCACATCGATCTCAACTCATTATCTTCTAAGTACTGTGTTGCTGTGCGTCAAATAGTTGACCATCACCAAAGGGTCAATCGGGTTGCTACAGTAATGCATTTCGCAACTTTTGCACCTGGAAAAGACCGGCCTCATTCAAAGTTGAGATAGTAAGCCCTTGCTGACAGAGTAGCCAAAGGAAATATGTAATGAATAATAAAATTGGTGATGCATCAGTGCAAGCAGGACATAGAGAGAAGTGTGGTAAATAAAAAGTAATCTCTGGTCACCTTTGGTCTTTGCATTTTCTTTGAGCTTGGATTCTTTTTGTTTTTCTTCACCCCTACTGACTACCTTAATCAAGAGTCAAGAAAAGATTCTTTTTCTAGCATGTACGTATATATATATTTTACCTGAATGATTCCTACCAATCAATCAGTGTTGAAAGGGTTTCTATGGTAATAAAACAAGATTCTGTTATGCTCTATAGCCTTTACAGACTGTATAAAAATGGGATAAATTTATTGTTGGCAGTAATGATAGTTTAATTGTAGTAATAACAGCTTTAGCTTTTACTTCAATGGTTTGTAGTGTTATATTTTGAGGTATTACTCTTCCCATGGTGAAAATAAAAATGGGGAATTAGGTGCATCCTAGCTCAGAATTCACAATTACATTTTTGTGTGTGGCTTCTAGTGTGAGAGTGCCCAGAGATGGTCCCTGGGTATTATTGGCCACCCATAAATAAATATGGCTAGACTACTTGGGGGAAGAGTATATATTTTTAAAAACTGGGAATAGAAATGTGTTTGAAGGTGAAAATTCAGCTTACTTTCATGTCTGGCTTTTGTGGAGCATGGATAAGATACAAAAAAAAATATTTTGTTTGTTCCTACCTCTTTTCTAACATGAGGAATATCCAGCAAAGAAAAAATATGCTGTTCAATATCTAGCAGTCTCGTGTTATTCCTGGCAATAATTGGCAAGTGTTATTTAATAAGTAATGGTTGAAGTAACTCATTCAGAGGAATAGTAGCTCATTAAGTAATTTTAGAAGTGATGGGAAATTGAATACCATTACATATTCATGCAGTTTGATTTAATGTAATATTTAATGTAAAATATGACATTTATGGCTTATAAAAAGGGGTTTTTACTCTCTGGATGCATTTTTAAAAATTCAGTAACACCAAAAATAATGACCTATTGTTATGCTTTAATCAGTCAAGGTCTTTGTTAATATGTGGAATTAGAGAAAAGAATAAGGGACATTAGAAAAACTGCCACGACTGAAAACATTAAGTGTTGAGTAAATACAATTTAAAGCCAAGGTTTCAAGAGCATCTTGACTCAGCCTATGTTTAAGAAAACATTTCTAAAAATTAGGGTTTAAAAATGCACTAAATAACATTCAAAACATTACACCATCTGTTTCCATCTAAACAGATAGCATCAACCCCCCAATCAGAGAGCTGAAATTTCGTGCATTTTAGAAGCTATTAAAGCATTTCAAAACAAAATAAGTTTTTGTCAAAACCATGAGAGCCCACCTGTTTTTCAGTGTTAAGATAGCCCACCTGCATGGCACTGAAACCTGAATGCCCCATTATGTGCCCTCATCCATCTTCCATCAGATGCAGATGAAAAGTGTGTGTGCATGCTGATGCAGTGTTACTTTGAAATCACCCTTTTGTTAACAAACGAAGTCCCTGGAGGAATACCATTTTTACTTTGGGAATGTATATCTGTTTTTTGGAGCCAAGAGCAATTCCCATCAATTTACAGTTCTTCTGAAAACTCAGAGCAAAACAGTCATGCTTGTTGAACACAGGTTAGAACAACAAAGCCAGCTGTTTTAAACTCTGATACCAGTGTTGGGCTTTGTCCTAGATTTTTTAAGCTAACTTTGCTTTTCCTTCCTGCCTCTTCTATTCTCATCTTCCTTCAGCACTCTCTGTTTAAGAATGAGTTGTGTGTGTGTGATGTGATTTGCTGTCATCAGTATTACTGCACATTTCTTTTCAGATCAAAACACATAAATGTCTTTTGCACTCTTGGGGAGCTTTAATCTCCTTAAGTACAGAATGTGATTTATTGAATGTTTCTGGGCTTTTTGGTTTTACATTCATGAAAAGCATTAAAGTTTGATAATTGCATTAATAATTATTCTTTGATGTTTGCTATTTACAGTCAACAAATAATTTGATTAAGAATCTTGGGAGGGGAAAAATGCAGCTATGGTCAATGTCTTAGAGAAGTTAGGAAGTAAGGTGCTTATTATCTGGTGGAGATAGCGAAGAAGAGAGAGGCATGATCAGTTTTGGACAACTTGTCACCATATCATGGATTTAGACAAAAGTTTCTGACTATCAGAAGAGTGATGTTCTGGAACAGCTTTCCAAGGAGAGTGAGGGCAAAAAAAAAAAAAAAAAAAAATCTAACTTGTGTCAACACTGAGCTTGATACATTTATGGAAGGGGTGATGTAGTTGTCCACAGTGGCATCAAGTGGATCTGTGATTGCTATTTACAATGATCTCCAATGGCTGGAGACAGCATATTGGATGAGGAGGGCTCTGTCTTCCTGCAGAGAAATCTTTCCCAGGTATCTGGGTGATAGACCTCACCCAGATGGTCAGAATCAAACTGAGCATCGAATCTGTGATTGAGAAGGAATTTTCCATTAGGTTGGATTGTCAGGATGAAGCATGAGCCACCGACTGGTTTAAAATAGAGTAAATAGTAAATTCTTTGTAACCTGAATTCTTTACATCATGATTTGAAGACTCAGTTTCTCAGCTAGAGGTTAGCGACCAAGTGCAGGGGTGGGAGCTAAGTGTTAATAATTTTTCAGTTTAGAAATGTTTCTCAGTTTACCTCTTTAAATTTGTCAGTAGAAATATGCTGAACCTGAATACAGTAAAACTCCAATTGTCCGGCATCCAGTGGTCCGGCATTCCCAATAGTCCGGCACCAACTGGAACCCAGAAGTGCTCCGGCCAGCCGGACAATTGGAGGTGCTTCCCCAAGTCCGCTGCTGCCACTACTGAAACTGACCAGCTGAAGACCTGGGGAAGCAGTGCGGAGCAGAGCAGCTGGGGTGCTGCCGTGTTGGTCCCGCAGCACCGCACCTCGCCCCCCTGCTTGGCGCCCGGCAGCACCCCAGCTGCTCTGCCCCACAGCTTCCCCAAGTCCGCCGCTGCTGAAACTGACCAGCGGCGGACTTGTGGAAGCCGTGGGGCAGAGCAGCTGGGGTGCTGCCGGGTTGATCCCGCAGCGCTGCCCCTCACCAGCACCCGGTTCGCCCCACGCTGCGCAGTTCCCCGCCCGATCTCCCCTGCCCCCCGACCTGTCACAGCCCCCCTGCCGGAGTATCTCCTGATACTCCGGCATATCCGATAATCCGGCACCCCCTGGATCCCAAAGGTACCAGATTATCAGAAGTCTGCTGTAGCAATTTTGGATTATATTTGTTAAATTAGACCTCTAATAAGTGGGTTTTTTTTTCATTTATAGATATATTTTTTTGTAGGTCACTTAACTAATGTATGACTAGCATTAACATGTACATTGAAGACATATGTACAGTGTGGATATTTCATCCAGGCATGTGAAACTCAAATAAGAGCAGACAAAAATGAAATGCTGTAATATTGTTTAATAGTTAATCCAGCACAACATTGTACCCAATTGCTCACATCATATTTAAATTAAACAGTATACCACTGTTCTGAATTTCTTGATCATTCAACACAGTCATTGAATTCCAAGAGCGTGTTTGGGACATGCAAAGAATATAGGACTCTGCCCTTGTTCTCTTCCTTTCAATAATTTCTACTTTAGAATTGGTTATTTTCTGTCCTATTCATAGCCTTGGGTCTGTTCTGGCACAGTTCACTGTCTATATCAGTATGCAGTCAAATAATAAGAAATAGTTCTTCGAGCTTTAGTGTTAAATACAACTTAATGAACTCAATGCTACCATAGCTAAACAGCAGACAAATAGGGTAAGCTGCTAGTGAGCTATTCCACCACAAGAAAGGGTTTTTTTTTCTTCTTTTAAAGATGTGACTAGCAATGATTGTTGCATTACAAAGATTCACATACAGGGTAAGTACTTGATGTGCACTAGAGTGGACTGAATTATATTGAGTGCTAGTATAAAATTATCATAAAACAGAGGCCTTTGGGCTTTTATAGAAGATTCATCTTTGGATGATTATACTTAATGGAGGAGATTTTCTAGTGTGCCTAAAGGATTTGGGAACAAAATTTCCACCATTTTTTTTTATTGGGACATGTGCTTCTAAAGCTGTTCAGCACATTTTTACCAAAGGGGGAGGGGGAGCAGAGGAGTAGAAGAATTACAGTTGCTTTTTTTTCAGAGGTCAGTTGTATACCAAATTACAGTCTCAGATAGACTTGGTATTCACCGCTTCCTGGGATTTATATGGATATGTAAGTATATCTATCTGAGATTGTGTATATTATATCTTTATCCATAAAACAAATGAAGATATAATACACATGCATACTGAGTGAGCTCAGTTATGCCTCTTTAAGGTCTCAATGAGGAAGGGGAAGTAAGGGAGTACAATTGGAGTCATTATGCCTTCTGGGTGCTGGGAGGTGAATCCCTTACTATACCTGAGTGAGTAACACATTTAGTCACCATGGTTAGTTGAAATTTTTCCTTTAAAATTGTGTTTCAACAGAAAATTGGCTCTTCAATAATACTTCTTTTCACTTTTTCACAGCAAGTTTTGGCTTTCTATTAAAATGGGTTTTTTTTCAATGTAAAAATGAATGCCTGAAAACTGAGATATTTCAATTTAGACATGATGCCCTGGTGCCTCATCAAAGTTCAATCTTTTTGTGATGAAATGTAGTATTATGTGCAAAAGAACCTGCATTAAAACAATTAAACAATGTACAACCTTAGAGCCTGCAAGTCCATGCAGTCCTACTTCATGTTCAGCCAGTCACTCAGGGTATGTCTACACTTGCCTCCTAGTTCGAACTAGGGAGGCAAATGAAGCATACCGAAGTTGTTAATGAAGCCATTTTAAAAATGCCGGAGTAACAGTTAATTCGAGGGAAGGGTTTTGGATCGGACTACTGCGTCTACATGCGGCGAGTTAATTCGGGCTACTGGCATTTTAAAATGGCGACCGGCCGCAAATATGCTAATCAAGCGTGGGATATTTAAATCCCGCGCTTCATTAGCAACTTCGGTATGCTTCATTTGCCTCCCTAGTTCGAATTAGGGAGCAAGTGTAGACATACCCTCAGACAAAACTGTTTGGTCTCAATTTGTAAGTGTGCTCTCTTCTTGTTTAACGTGTCACCTGAAAGAGAGAGTAGACATTCGTATGTCACTGTCGTAGCTGGTGTCTCAAGATAATTTACATACCAGATGTGCTAAGGATTTGTATGTCCCTTCGTGCTTCAATCACCATTCCAAAGGCCATGTTTCCATGTTGTTGATGGGTTCTGCTCGATAACAATACAAAGCAGAGCAGACTGACACATGTTCATTTTTATCATCTGAGTCAGAAGCCACCAGCAAAAGGTTGATTTTCTTTTTCAGTGGTTTGAGTTCTGTAGTTTCCACATGAGTGTGTTGCTCTTTTAAGACTTCCGAAATCATTCTCGACATCCTGTCCCTCTCAGATTTTGGATGTAACTTCAGATTCTCAAATCTTGGGTTGAGCGCTGTAGCTATTTTTAGAAATTTCATATTGATACCCACTTTGCATTTTGTCATCACTGCTGTGAAAGTGTTCTTAAAATGAGCATGTGCTGGGTCATCTTCCAAGACTGCTACAAGATGAAATCTATGTCAGAATGTGAGTAAAATAGAGCAGAGGATATACATTCTCCTCCAAATCCTTCCATCACAAATATAATTAGTGCATTATTTTTTAAAACAAGCATCATCAGCATGGAGGCATATCTTCTGGAAGGGTGGCGGAAGCGTGAAGTAGCATACGAATGTTTAGCATATCTGTCACATAAATACCTTGCAGTGCCGGCTACAAAAGTGCCATGCAAATACCTGTTCTTACATTCAGGTGACATTGTAAATAAGAAGTGCATAGCATTATCTGCCATAAATGTAAATAATTTGTTTGTCTTAGCAATTGGATGAACAAGAAGTAGGACTGAGTGAACTTGTAGGCTCTAAAGTTTCACATTGTTTTATTTTTCAGTGCAGTTATATAACAAACATATCTGCATTTGTAAGTTATATTTTCACAGTAAAGAGATTGCATTACAGTACTGATTTGAGGTGAATTGAAAAATACTATTTGTTTATCATTTTACAGTGCTAATATTTTATAATGAGAATAATATAAAGTGAGCACTGTACACCTTTTATTCTATGTTGTAACAGAAGCCAAACATCCATTTATAGAAAAACATCAATAAATTTAAATTGGTAATCTATTGTTTAACAATATGTTTAACTGTAATTAAGTTTTAAAAACATGATTAGAGGATTTTTTTTTAGTTAATCACATGTTAACTGTGGTTAATCAACAGCCTTAGTTCATATACTGTATTTTCAGCCTGCAGCACTTCCCCACTGACAAGCTGAATTTATGCTTGTCCACCCTCCACTTTTTGTGCACCCCAGCACTGAGAACCAGAGTATTACTCCCCTGTGCACTGTTACAGAGAGATCACCCCATCCTCCTGGTTTGCAGGAGGCAGAATAAAGTGTATGGCTGCGTCTAGACTGGCATGATTTTGCGCAAATACTTTTAATGGAAAAGTTTTTCCGTTAAAAGTATTTGCTCAAGAGAGCATCTATACTGGCATGTGCCTTTGTGCAAAAGATTTGCTTTTGCGCAAAAGCATCCGTTCCCAGTGTAGATACTCTCTTGCGCAAGAAAGCTCCGATGGCCATTTTAGCCATTGGGCTTTCTTGCGCAAGAAATTAACGTTCCTGTCTACACTGGCCCTCTTGCGCAAGTATTCTTGTGCATGAGGGCTTATGCCTGAGCGGGAGCATCAAAGTATTTGCGCAAGAAGCACTGATTTTGTACATTACAAAGTCAGTGTTCCTGCGCAAATTCTCGCGGCCAGTGTAGACAGGCGGCAAAATCTTGCCAGTCTAGACGCACCCATTGAGTTCTCTTATAGACTTTATATTGTTTGTAGACTCTTACCATAGTTTTGAACATGTTTCCTTTATCCCCGCCAACTGTACCCAATAAATATTCAGTAGTTTTTGTCTTAAAATATTTGCTCAGTGACAGTCAAGGGAAATTGGCAGTTGTTCCTGTGTTTTTAAATTTCATTGTTAGAAGCTTTGAACTAGTACTGTGTACTTTTCCATTCAAAGGGAAAAAGTGAGCCTTTCAGTTGATTTCCAGAGCTTAAAAAACTCTTGGAAGCAGGATTTTTACTTACAGTGATCACATGCCTATTGTTCGCCAGGCTGTAGGACACAATAATCCCTAATCAAATAATTAAGGGATTCAAAAAACTAAAATTTTTGAATTCTGTGATTCAAAAAACTAAAATTCTCTTGACTTCTACAAGAATGACTTTAACCTTCCTCTTACTGATGTTCTTTCTCCTATTTTCCTCAGATTATTTTGGAAAATAAAGCCAGTTTTGCACTCCCTGAATTCAAAACAGGATGTTTTATAGCGAAATCAGTCTGGCTGAGGTTAATTGAGGCCCATAACCACCCACTAGTAAGTAGAAACCACATTTGGCCAAGCCCCTTTACTTTCACATTCATCTACTTTCATTATTTTTAACTCATCTGATATGTCTCCTGCTTAACGCAGCATTAGTGTGGTTCTGTTTGGAACATTAATTGTAACTATGGCATCAGGGTGCCATATATATTCTTGTTCAATGACTGCCAATTTGCATTTGCTTTAGTTTACAATAAAAAGTTATTTCTTCTGTTTCCTTTTATCTGAAAGTCCCACTGAAGTGTGTGTAGTTTTGTTTTCTAGTTCAAGTATCTTTGACAGTAGTAAATATTCTGTCTGTGTCAAAGTCCCTTTCAGTCCTACACTTCTATGATTCCATGTTAAGATGAGTTGTATATAAGTTGTATATAAGTTGAGGGCAAAAATTAGCTCTCCAAGCTGAACTGGATTCTTCTGATCCAAATAAAAGACAGAATCCTTTATATGTATTAGGTATTAATTAAGCACAAGAGTAAAGACATATTTTGTTACTAATAGAAGTGCATATGACACTGATAAATTAGAACATACCATTTTCAAGTAGTCATTTTAGGAACTAGAAATGCCTATCTTCTCTTCTGTCCATAATTTTCTTTTGTACACTAAGATATGTACTATATGCATGTTCATTTTTCTGTCATTTTGTCTGACCCATTTTAATAGAAGAATGTTGTTTTTGCTTGTTTGTTTTGTGTCTGCTTTTTTTCATGTTCCCAGTTGTTCACTCAACTGATAGTAAAACTGGTTGAAAATGTTTCAGATGCAATGTTGTTATATCAAAAATACTGTTATAATGAAATCAAAACTTTCACTGAGTATATCTTGAGTCTGATAACATTTTGTTTTGAAAAAAAATAGAAATGACATATTTTCTTAAGGCTGAAATGTTCAATTTCAGATTGAAACATTTGGATTTATTTGTCTTCTTCAAAAAGAACTTATTTTATTTCATATTTCAAATTATAAGGTAAAATACAAACATTTTTAAATCTGAGGAAATGTTTTGATTTCATCCAAATTAAATAGTGCCATTGACTCAACAAGGAATTATTTTAATTTTTTTTCAAGGACATTTCTCAATTTCTCAGTTTTATTCTGATTTGGAACAACAACAAATTTAAAAAAACTCAGAGTTTCCCACACAACTGAATTTCCAAGTTTTGACGAGCATAGGAGAAAACCATGTTTTGAACTAGGAATCACCAAATGAAATTAATAGGTAGCAGGTTTAAAAAAAAACAAAAGGCACTTTTTCTTCACACAGCGCATGATTGGCCTGTGGAACTGCCTGCCAGAGGAGGTTGCGAAGACCAGGACTTTAACACGCTTCAAGAAAGAACTAGATAAATTAATGGAGGTTAGGTCCATCAATGGCTATTAGCCAGGATGGATAGGAATGGTGTCCCTAGTCTCTGTCAGAGGCTGGAAATAGGTGACGGGAGAGGGATTGCTTGATGATTCCCTGTTCTGTTCACTCCCTCTGGGACATCTGGCATTGGTCACTCTGGGCAGACAGGATACTGGGCTAGATAGACTTTTGTTCTGACCCAGTATGGTATTCTTATGGTATTTACAGAAGGTGACAAATAGCCAGCATTCCTTATCTGGTTACATTTATATATGTTGCTAGAAGATTTACCCAGTGTTGCTCAGGTTCTTAACTCAGATAAGTTTTGTTTTCCTTCATTTAAATCATTGTTCTGGGATGGGGTTGGGGATGAGTATGCAGTTTGCCCTTGAAAGAGAGGACAGTCCTCTTTCACTGCAGCAGCTTGGGGACAGGTGAGAAGTGCCTGTCCATGGCCACTAAATTGGGAATAGGTGGGGGAGAGGTACATGTCTCTTAGCTGGGGAAGAGACAGACACACACACAGATACACAAACGATGAACTCTGTGAAATATATAGTCGATAGCTGTCCCTTTTCCACCCCCTGCCTCCTGCTGCCCCAATAGGATTATAGCTGTCATGGTCCCCATCTCTGGCCCCTTGCTGCTTCCCATGGTCTTTCTTCAGTACAATTCCCTTCCACCGGTCCCTTCCCTTTCCATTTGATGAAAAACAATCGAATTTCAGGCACATCCTACTGTCCTGGCACAACTAAATGCTGACCTTGCTTTCAGGTATGGTAAGAGGAAGCTGCATCCCAAATTTGGTGATCTTAGCTCTTACCATTTCGGAGGAGTTCTTGAACAAGCGGACTCACAGGCAGATGGACAGACAGACACACATTTCTACAATAGACAGTAAGAAGATGAAAATGCCTCTAGCAGTTAGAGTGTTATTTTGTCTGTACCATGTGCTTTTTTCACAATTTATTTTATACTGACTTCAGAGAAGACTGTGTTCAAACTTTATAAAGTTATTTTCATCTATGTTCAGATAGCAAAGTTTGCTTGGGCCTGTTGGTGTAGCTAAACCTGCCAAGGAGGAGGCAGCTGCTCTGGGTTCCAACATTTCAAAAGGGCTCCTGGCAACTGAGACTGTGGCAGTGGTGATGGCTGGAGCCCTGGGCCCTTTACGTCACCACAGGAGCTCTGCACAGCACTGTCTGGGCAGGGGGTGGGGGACATGGCACAGTCCAGGTGGTGCTGGGGACTTCCTTCCCAAGCCACGCCCCTTCCTCTTGAGGTCCCACCTCTTCCAGGAGGCAGAGCCAAACCCCCAATAATTCTGCTGCCCTCCTCTGTGTAGCTCTTTGTTTTATCTAGAGTATGACAATTTCTATTTACAAAAATATGCAAGGAAATTGCTGATGTGTGCTACTCTGTGTGATGACTGGATTTGATATGACTGTAGAGGTTATAGCCATAGACCTGCTAGGGTTGCCAGGTGTCCGGTTTTGAATCAGACAGGCCGGTATTTGAGCTTTCTGTTTGGGAAACAAATTGAGAAAATATAAATGAGAAGATATAAATGTCCGGTATTTTCTAAATACGATGTAATGTAGATTGTGCTGTAATGTCAAGTGTGTCCAGTATTTTTGTTGAAACCATCTGGCAACCCTAAGACCTGCTGAAATATAAGGCGTTCTTATGCACATCCTTGCACTTTGTGTAATCAATTATACCTGTCCATAGTGAGTACATTGTTCTACACTTACATTGTGTTACTTTTCATAGGTTGGTAAGTGACTACACTGGGCGGAAATGGCTTAGGAACAGAATCTAATGTTAGAGTTCACAGTGATTCCAAATATTCATTTTCAGATTGCAAAAGCTCTCGTATAAAGGCATGGGGTCACAATCACTGAAAATCATATCACAGTGAAAAAAGGTTCATCCATGTGATCTTACCAGATTGCAGCACAAATATAATAATTTCCGTCAGTTAATAGATGAGTGGTTTTGTTCAAGTAGAAATAATCATAAAAAGATACAGTATGAATATTATTATGGAATTATATGTCCAGGATTGCACTGCAAAGGAATCTAGTGTAGTAATAAAACATTTCAACAGTGGCCAATTTGGCTTAATTGCTGATGGTCATGGAAACAAAACTATGCCCCACAGATATTCCAGTCTTTGATAAAACACCCATCCACATGTGCACGAGTGTGCACACACAAACACACACACACGGACAGAGTTTTCTACTATGAACAGTTGTATGCACTATCCATCTGAATATAAATATGTAACTCAATGTCTATTATATAGCAATTGAGAGACATAAAGTTAGAGTTTACTGCACTCGAGGGAAGAGGAGGTATATATAAACACCATCTTGTATTAGAGCATTTTTACAGAATTTTAATGGGTTCCATAATTGGTTGCCTTAATTTTGATTAAAATTTATATTTTATTAAGGAAAGAGCATAACACCATGTTTGTCAATGTTCACTTAGCACTCCTGAACATGCTGCAGGTTTGCCAGCCGTGGCGCAGTTAGCATACAGTGAAACTCTCACTGATTGCCTGCTAATCTGTGAGGCTCTTACTAGTTCCCTTCATTATAGTATCAGCAAATTACAAGATGCATGTTGGTTTCTGCTTGACTAGATCTTACACACTGCTGATATATTACATAAAAAGAAATTGTATTGTATTGCTATGCATTAATATCTACCTTAGATGAAGTTTTTTTCAGAGTAGGATGACACAGTTGTAACAGTCAGTGATTACACTATAAATGATTAATCATGCTCTATTATGCCATAAACAAGATGATATACGGTTTCATTATTATTAATTCAGGATTAAAATAATGGCAGATCCATTTTGATTTATATTCCAGACTTCCACATTCCACCTGACAGAAATTACTGTGAAAAGACTAATTTTTGAGTCATCTCGTAAACGAGTATATCTGAGAAACTCACTGTCTCTTACACTCTTTTAGCCTTCGTTACCCCGTGATATAACAAACAGGAATTCTTGCTGCACTGGATGCTCGTGCAGATGTGAAATGTTAGTTCCATAGCAAAGTTCAATTCTCCTGGCTTTGACTACTTCACAGCATATGGGGTACACAGAACTGCTCAAACTTTTCCATGTTGTCCATAATCACTTCCTGTTGTGTGCCTTGTCTCCATTATCCCAGCCTCCTAGGCCTTGCTCTCCAACTCTACTTGTACATGAGCCAAAGCCCATTGAAAGTCACTTATTGACTTCACGAGGCTTTAGCTACCTCTTCCTGTAACAATGTTATCAAAGAGACAAAATGGAAATAAACATCTGAGTCTCATTTGTGACACTTGTTGGTTACATCCCCTTTTTCTTCGTTGTTTACTTCTGCTCTTTAGCGTAGGACATAACATTTATTTGGATGCAGTCTCCTTTCAGTGCTTGTAGCCCCTGCTGCTCCAATCACCCCGCATCACTCCTGAGTATTTGTTACCTGACAAGTTTTGATTTCCTGTGAATTTATAGCAAAGAAACACTTGAAAAAAGAGACATTGATGATGGCTCTTATTATCCGATCCCAACCAAACAGTAACAATTCTAATACTTTGCACCTCTCCAAAGGTCTAAGTGCTGGAGGATGTTCTCAAGACCAGGACAGGGTTCGAAAAAGAACTAGATAAATTCATGGAGGTTAGGTCCATCAATATGTATTTGCCAGAATGGGTAGGAATGGTGTCCCTAGCCTCTGTTTGTCAGAGCCTGGAAATGGATGACGGGAGAGGGATCATGTGATGATTGCCTGTTCTGTTCACTACCTCTGGGGCATCTGGCATTGGCCACTGTTGGAAGACATGATACTGGCCTAGATGGACCTTTGGTCCATGGGCAGAGGGTGAAGGTAGAGCTGGGGGAGGCAAGCCCCCAGCCCTGGCGCCAACCTCACCCCTTTTGCATGGATGGCACACGGGCCCGAGGCTTCTCAGCCCTGGAGCACATGGAGGGAGGGAGGGCAGCCCATGGTCCAAGCCTCTCCCACCCCAGAGCATGGGGAGGGAGGAAGATGCCCAGCCTAGACCTCCCCAGCTCGGAGGACAGGCACTTGGAGGGGCAGCAGCACTCCACCCCCACTATGCCTGTAGGTGTTCTGGGGGCAGAGTGTGGGGAGGGCCAAGCTGGCAGTCTGGGAAGGCAGTGCCACCCCCCACATGGCATACTGTCTGCTCATGCTTTGGTCTGACCCAGTACAGCCATTCTTAATCAGAAACTTGGCTTGATCAAATGCTTGTGAATTCCTCCTTTCATTAGAGGAATGCTCTCATGACACAGAAATGGTATAGTGACTCTATGCCCGGGGTCTCCAACCTTTTACAGCAGGAAATCACTGTGTGAATTTAAATGCAATCCAGGATCCACCTCAAACCCAAACACCCTTCATCCGCCTCCTTCCCCCCCTTCTCCAACGACCCACCCGTGCTCACTCCATCCTCCCTCCTTTACCCATCCTCACTCACTTTTAGCAGACTGGGGCCAGAGGGCTGGGTGCAGGGGAGGGGAATGTGGACTCTGATCTTGGGCTAAGGGATGTGGAATGTGGGAGGGGTGCTGAGCTGAGCCTGGGGCAGGGAGTTGAGGTACAGGAGGGGGTTCAGGGTGCTGGCTCTGGGAGGGAGTTTGGGTGCAGGGGGACTCAGGACTAGGCCAGTGGTTTGGGGTGCAGGAGGAGTTCAGGACTTGGGATGGGGTTTGGAATGCAGGCTCCCGGTGGGCACCGCTTACCACAGGTGGCTTCTGGTTGGTGGTGCAGGGGACTAAGGCAGGCTTACCCCTACTCTGGCCCTCACCACTCCCAAAAGCAGCCAGCAAACTCTTTCCATCCCTGTCCCCCCTCTGCTCTGTGGAGATGGGATACAGGGTGGAAGGAGGGGCATCCTGACATCAGCAACCCCTCCACTTCTTCCTGTGCCCCGCACAGCAAGCAAGAGGCTACTGGGGCTGGGGGGACAGCTCCAAGGCAGAGGACAGGAGCAACACGACAGTGCTTTCAGGGGCAGATGAAGTGCCAGCCTCCTGGACAAACCTGTCAGGATCACCTGTCAAAGGCTCCAAGATCTACCAGTAGATCCCGATCTACTGGTTGGTGACCATTGCTCTATGCTGCTCTTCTCTTACATAGGGCATGACTAGGGAAAAGGTGGTATCAGCAGGCTCTGTTATCTCTGGGGGGATGCTGGAATGATTCCATCTGACTAGAAGAGCATATGCCAATGACCAGCCACCATTGCTCTCAGACATCTCCAAGATGTGCTGAAAACATCTCAGATTCAGTTCAGAGTCTGGGCCCTGGGCTTGGATTTATTTTGGTTGTGGGTTTTTTGAGGTTTATTTGTAAACGTTATCATTTACTTGCACCAAGGAACATCTGTGTATTGGCGTCATAGAATCATAGAAGATTTGGGTTAGAAGAGATCTCAGGAGGTCATCGAGACCAGCTCTCTTCTCAAAGCAGGACCAACCCCAACTAAATCATATTAGCGTCATAAGTTTATGTTCCTAAATTCCAGCTCTCTCAGTAATCCCCAAAGCAGCCTGGGCAAACATAACCTTGCATTGTTTCTCATTCTCCCAATCATGGGACTTGGGCTTTCATATTTAAACTTTGCTTGAAAGAAGCCCAGCTTCTCTCTTTCTGCTGCCCCCCAGTTCACCCAGCCAAGCAAAGCATTTTGAGAATGAAAGGAAAGCTCCCGTTGTCTTGCTTGATTAGACCACTAGGATGTACTTTGGTGTCTGTGTTCTTGGTAAATGCTGAAACTTTGATTCTCATGAAGGAATACCGGAAGATAATCTGCATAGCAAAGCAAAAGTCAAATGCTTTGTTCCATGTCTTTGATAAACTAGAAATAAATTTACTTTATTCATAAAACTGCCTTGACTTGGCCAGCAAGCAAACTGCAGTTTAGTTTGTTTTCTTTAAGTACCATTACAAGTGTTTAAAGTCATTACAAGTGTTTAAATTCATTCATTCATTCCACGAGGAGTAACGGTAGTTCGAATTAGAGATCCTAATTCGATCTACCTACTCCGTGCCGCGTGTAGCCGCAGGCACGGAGTTCGAACTAGGGGACGTTTAAAAATGACGGCGCCTGGGAACATGCAAATGAAGCCCGGGATATTTAAATCCCGGGCTTCATTTGCAAGTTCGAATGCCTACATTAGCCTCCCTAGTTCAAACCAGGGGGCTAGTGTAGACATACCCTGAGATTTTTTTTTTTACTCTGTCAGTCTGGGGCATGATCTTTTATGATTGTCATCCGTATGGGTTAAAATAACTACATATTTATTTCAAGCCATTTATTTCTCAAAATTATTCTTCCACATATTTTGCCTCAGTGTAACATATACATACAAATCTATATTTAGTGTAATTGCCATGGAATCATCACTTACAGTAACATATGAACCAAACAAATGGTTCAAACGACATACAAATTACAAAAAATGGACTGAAGCCTGATGTTTTTTGGACTGAAGCCTTTACGTATTAGATATCCACATTTGTTTTCTTCCTTTGTTTGCAAATATGGCAAGTTAAATATCGGTTAAGCAGTGATGCAGTAGGAATAGAATAGCCAAAGACCTGTCACGTAAAACACCAGGGCTGAGGCTTTCATAAGCGGGGGCCTAAAGTTAAATTTTCTCATGTATATTTAGGTTCTTAAATAACTTTGAGTCTGAATTCTAAAAGTTCTGAATACCTAAGATCGCCCATGACGTCAACAAGGTGTGCGGATGCTCAGTACTTTGAAAGATTGAGCTAAAATTTAATTAGAAATCCAAATTAGAATTTAGGAGCCTAAATTTAGACACCCAGTTTTGAAAATTATGGTACTCCATACAAGAGAAGCTGGATGGATTTCAGTATAACTGAAGTTCTGAAGTTTAACTTGGATCTATCAGCTGCCAATTGAAGAGGAAAAAGTTACCAATAAAGATTTAATCCTGGAATAAAAGTGAATTATCTGCTTCTAGTGAATGTTTCAATCCAGCCTTTTTAGTTGATTTCCTTCCAGAGTATTTAAATAAGCCACTTACTTATTCCATGACTCCTAAGAGAATTACTGGATATCAAATTGAAACTGTCTGAGTCTGCATTCTGTTGAATTGAATGCTGAGCTGGATTTCCTCCACCCCTCCTTTCCCCAAAGGTCTGTCTTCTTTAAAAATACAGATTTCAGTTAGAACATGATTAATACAGGATTGTATTCTGTCTTCCCCATAAAGTCACACCCTTCTTTAAAACTGTGTGCTTCAGCCCAACAGGCTGTTATTTCTAGTGATCATAAAGCCCTGCTTAGAGAAATCTAGCTTAGTTTTACGAGGAGTTTACACTTTAGGCAGTTCAGCTTTAATAAAGCAATAACACTTAGGTTTTCATCAATTGTAACTAACCTACAGTACTTCAGCCTTCAAATCTGATGTATTTGAAGTGATATCATTGGAAGGCAGTATCTATAGTGTAAGCTTTCATTAGAAATTGATTTTGACACATTATTCAGTGGTATTGTTTCACGCCTAAGGCCAGCAATGGTGTTTTTCTTTTCATCCCATTTGCTCTCTTTTATACCAAGTGACCTTTGTTAAACCATATCTACCCGATTAGTTTATGTCTTGCACAAAAACAGATTTAAAAAAACAAACAAGCATGATTCTTTGATCTGACTGCAATGGATAACAGTATCTTTTTGCCTCAGGGACATAGTGAGAGGTCAGTTATATTTGAATTAACCTATGGCAATTTTGAATGTCTTATTCTTCAATCACATTGTCACACAAAAAGGATTTGTTTGTAGTTAAAAATGTGTTAGCATTATGTCATTTTTAAATTTATGTGTAGGTGCTTTTAAGATTATTAAGACTGAATCTCTTCCATGGTGTGCAAGCACTGCTTGGCTTAAATTTTCCTGTATTTTGGTAATGTGCAGTGATGGTAAATGTCAGCTCATATTAGACAAGTTATAAGGCCTATAGACCCTATGTTGGTATATAAGTCTTGTGCTGGCCCTTCTGAATTTTATCCTGAAAGAAGAAGTAATAAACTATTAACATATAAACTCAATCATAAGCCTAATTTTTTTGGATGCAGTAAAGAATGGGGGTCAGCTCATGAACAGGTTATTGCATTTTACCATTTTTTTTTTAACCTGGGAACATTCGCTAACTTCAGTTCCCAGCCCAGCAGGGCAAATCACTGGCATGATGGGATGTTTATGTACCTGGAGTGTCTGCAGGCACAGAGCACCTCAGATCCCATTGACTGCTGTTCGCCATTCCAGGGCAATGGGATTGGCAGGAAGTTGTGGCCAGCTTGTTCCTTGGGCAGCACTACTTCCCGCAGCTCCCATTGGCTGGGAATGGTAAACAGCAGCCAATGGGAGCTGAGAGGCTCTGTGCCTGCAGACGTTCCAGGTAAACAAAACATCCTGACATGCCAGCGGCTTACGCTGATGAATTAGGACCAGAGTTTTGCAAACTGCCAATATAGAGTCTGCTTATGAACGGATCATTGCGATTTTCTGCAATTTTTTTAACTTTTGGGAGGGTGTTAGCTTATGAACAAATGGGCTTATGATTGAGTATATATGGTAACTAACACACTTGACCACTTGAATTCACTAACTGTTCTTGTGTCCAAGCATTATCTGTTCTGTTTCTGTAATGTCTATGTGTTTTTTTTTTTACTTAGTCAATCTTTCTGTTAAACGGCCACTGTTCTCGTCTGTCTGTCTGTCATGGGATTTTCAACTTTCACACACACATGCATATACATATACAAACATATGGGTGTGCATTGTATTTTTATTGCAAGGGTTGGAAGGGCTTCTGGAAAGTTCAATTTGACTGGGATGGGTTCCAGAGGCTTCAAGAAGGTTCGATCTTAAGCCGCTGGCATGCAAACGTAGACATTCAACCGTGTGGTATTGTTATTGCCATCACCTATTATATCACCAAGTACATCACTAAATGTGAACCTATGAGTCTTGAAAGAAGCCTCAGAGACACTATTGCTCAAATCAGAGAGGAGGAAAGCAATATTTCTCGAAAGTTGTTTAAAATATGTATGGCAATGTTAAATCAATGCCAAGTCTCTGCTGTGAGTGCGCTTTCTGTCTGTGTGGCCAGCCTATGAAAAAGAGCACGAGAAGAGTCATTTATGTTAACACAAGAAAGCCTGACCTTTGATACAAAGTTGTAAGATTGTGAAACGAAGAGGTTCAAAACTCTGAAGAAGCACCAGAGGAAGACGAACAAGGAGCAGAAAATCCACCAGAACAAGATCCAGAGGAAGAAGCTACAGGTAACAATAATTTCTGCAAACAAATATTTGATTGACGTTGATGAACTTTTGGGAGGCTTGAACATCTTGTTCTTCGGTGATCTCCTTCAACTTCCACCAGTATCAGGCAGTCCCATTTATAAGCAACCTGTTTCAATGAGACGTGCTATGCAGCTCTGGCACCTCTTTAGCTTTTGTGAATTGACTGAAAACATGCAACAGCGAAGGGTACAACATTTATCGAAATTTTAAATAATCTTTAAGAGGAAAAGCTCACACAAGAACAACTAAATATTTTACTGTGTAAATGTGAGGAAAGCAAACAGCATGGGGACTTTTCACCCAGAAAAGCTTTGAGAATCATGCCAACTTGTAAAATGGTAGACAACCACAATAATCAAGTTTTGTCCACTTTAGACAATATGAACCTCCAAATGTTCACAATCACAGTGCAAGATACCCCCATTGAGCAGAAAAGATGAGTGCCTAAACTTTATCAAGCTATCCCAACAAAGATCAGTCGAATGGCAGGCATTCCAAAGACAATTGTAATGCATCTGGGCACTAAAGTTATGCTTCAGTTCAATATTGACCAAGCAAAAAGCTTGGTCAATGACAACATTGGCACCATCACCAATATAATATGGCACTACTTCCGCTGCTACCAAATTCATGAACCTGATATCCCTAAAGTTGAAATTGAATTCAAAGGAAATGTTGCAAAGCACATCATCGAGGCAATCACATGTCAATTTCAAGTGAATTTTGGATACGTCTTGGTGGAGTGGCAAATATTTCTAATCAGCCACACTTATATAGTCACCATCCACAAAAGGAACCATGGTGGACAGAGCAGTTGTGAACGTTGGCTCTCAATATTTTGTGCCAGCTCAACCATTTGTTGCGCTTAGTTGAGTCCATTCTTTGGAAGTCATAGAGATTGATGAAATCGATCCAAACAAATTCAAGGGTGATGATGTTTGTCGTAAAGACGCCTTAGAAGAATTACACCATCTTCGAAGCCTTCCTCCTTTTAACCAACAAAACAATTGATTGATCACTTCAACTACTTTATCCTTGCCTTAAACACAACAACTGATTTTAATTAAAAATGTAAATACCTAGTGCAAAAAACATTTTGTAAAACAGTCTAGCTCAAAATACATAAGCATATCAAAATGAACCTTGGAGTTTTTATTAGTTGAAACACACTAGATTTAAGACCAAAAAGACAAAAATAAAAATATATATAAAAAAAACTTTTTAAAAAGACAGTCTTTCTAAAAACGCACCAAAAGACTACAAATAATAATATATAAAATTTATTCTATAATGGGGAGAAAAGCATGTTTCATGATGATTCAGCTCAACTCCCTAGATACTACTGAAATTTACAACTTTATTTCTGTATCATTTTCACTGTTTTGAGACTATGTAAATAAATCTATTTCCCTCTGCACATTGTCACATTCATTCAGTGTTCTGGCAGTCGGAGAAGCGCTGGCATTCAAAGCATTCCAACAAACTAATAATGTGTAGAGTTTGAACAGTTCAAACAGCATTCAAGCAGCATTGTGTTAAATATATTTTAAGATATTTTATTTATTGCATGTGTTCTTCAGAAAATATTGAACTTTCATTAATTTATGAAAATATAAAATACATTATTTTGTTGCAGTTTAACAATTTTATTATTTTCAACCTTGGTGTTTAATTTTAACTTTTGTTTTAGCACAATTTCTGTGTCTGAGATGAGGTAAATACATCCTGGGAAGTATTTTAGTATTTGGAAAACTTCTCTAGCTTAGAACACAGTTCATTTGAGATTAGTCTCAGAATAGTTTGGACTGCATAGGCCATAGTCTTTTCAGAATGTCTCAGGCTTAAATAGTTAATAGCACTGCAGAACTCATTAGCAACAGTGTTCCATTCAGTGCTTTCCAAAAGACAGGTCTATATCCATGACAGTAACCTATCTTATTGCTCACAGTATGGATTTTTAATGTCTGTTTCCTTTTGTTGCTTTGTTTTATTGGGAACAACTTTCCTTTTGTGCAGCCAGCATTGTTGTTACCTGACCTCTTATCTTGGTCTTACAATATGCAGGAGGCTTTTATGTGTGCAAATTTATTCTAGTAATCATTATGCTGGGTGATTATTCTTTCATTTCGAAAAACAGGCTTTTGTGAACGCTTGCTTTGGAAAACTTTAAGGTTTGGTGTAATGCTTAATAAGGTGCAGAAATATTTAGCAGAAAAACTCTTTTCCTTACTTCTGGATGCGCAGCAGTCTGATGTTTCATTTTCTAATTTAGTCACTTGGAAAGCTAGGTCAGGCTTTCCCATGCTCACGTTAACAGGGCTTCACATCTAAGGGCTTGGCAATGTTGCCAACTTTCTAATTTTTTTCTGGGAGACATGCGATTTCAGCCAGCACTTGAACCAGTCTTGCAAATATAGGACAAGCTGTAACCTCCTCACAAATTCCATCTGTGCCTAAGGGAAAACACCTCTGCCGCACTTACCTATCTCTTGGGAACGTGCAACTAATCAGCTCTTTCTCCCCTAAGGAGACTACACCATTCTCACCAGAGGGGAAGGGACAGGAGGGAGCAGAAATTGTTCAGTAGGTCAGCGCACGTCTGCTCCTTGCATCCCTTGCCCCTCCTGTAAGCAATAGGACCTTTCTCCCCTCCCCTTTATGGGGAAGAATCCCTAGAACTTCCCTCTAGTTTAGAAGGGGACCCCTCCGTAATCCCCTCAAGCCTGCAAGAACCCATGGATCTGCAGGAGCAAAGTGCTGCTGGGGAGGGGGCAAGCTGATATGGAGTACCTAGAGTAACAGAGCAGATGTGGGAACTGGGGAGAAGAACTGATGTAGGGCTTGGGGAGATAGGATTGATTTGGGAGATGAGGATCAAGGAGATGTGGAGGTGAGAACTCCTTCATTAGAGTCCCAAATTGCCTAACTCTGTATTTGGAAGAATTGACAACACTAGGCTGAGGCTGAGTCATAGCTTTGAACCTGTTGATGTTGGCAATACTGCTGCGGTGTTGGCAAGAGCGGCCCTAGACAAGCTGCTGGCAACTGGCGCCCTAGGCAAAACACGTGATCAGTGTGCAATTGGTGCCCCCGCCTCCAAAGCCCTCAACGGCCATTTATCTTGGCACCCTAGATGACCGCCTAGTTCGCCTGTATTGACGGGCTGCCACTGGGTGTTGGCTCTTGGTATAATGTGAGTTCTGCCCCTAGCCGGACTCCCATCTGCACACAAAAATCTCTGGCTTTAAACTTGAGCCAGCTGGTCTATCCGGGGGACACAAATTAGAACTCAAGTGACGCTGACAGTGGAGCTGGTAATCCATTGGGGATGCAACTACTGTTTGAGTCAGCACAACTCTTCAGTAGTGATATCCTCAGATTTTGCAATAGTCAAATTTCTTGATACAGACTAATCTAAATTTTTGAGAGTGAGGAAATGAAAAGTGAGTCCTCTGAGAGTGCTGGCACTTCCTTTATGGTTCAGGGTCAGGGTGCTTGCTCTCTGTCCCAGTAGAAATTCCAGTTTGTGAAATGTCTGGAACTGGATATATTTGGTCAGATTAATTTCTGTGGTTTTTTTTCTTTTTCTTGAACATATTAACTGGAGGTTGTTGGGAGTAGGAATCAATGAGAGATTGTTGTGCTTTTTAAATCTGTTCAACATAGTTAGTATATTTAAACTTTTCAAGAACAGAAAATTAAAATGTTGTTTGGAATAGGAGGCGTGACCCTTGATTTTCACAGAGCACTCTTTTAATGTATCTGTTTTATTCTTCTCCATTATTGCCCTAATGCAATGCTCATTGAAGTCATTGACTTCAGTGGACACCTTGGAAGAGATCCCATAGAAGTAATGTGGAAAATGTGTCACATTTTTCTTTATTGACCCAGCAAATATTCTGATGAAATCACAGGGAGAACCCTTCCATTTTATGTATAAATTGAGGCTAGCACAGTCATGCTGAGGTAAATCTGGTGGAAATGAGCGATAAATAATTCACTTAGGCATTCATGATGGAAAAGATCATCCCGTCCATCTTTCAACAAATCCCGGACTCTTCCCTAAAGAGCACTTTGTTTGTCACCACTTTCCCACAAATATACCATAAATAAAACAAAGTGATGCAGACAGCATAAACCTGCAAGGAAAGCCAAACCAAATTGGATCATTCCTGGAAAATGAGGCCCGTGCTCTGGCATATATTAAGGGGAAGAGATTTTCAGAGCATAGCTAGGCAAATAATTCATAATAAACAGTTTGACGAATTTTGCTTTTTTTTCTGATCACCCACAGACTTTTGTTACTGTGAATTTCTTGTACTCAGTTATCCAGTGACTGTTTCATGCAGAAGAATTTCAGCCTGTGAAATTGCAAGAAACTCTTTGTTTCATTCTTAGCTCAACTTAAACATGTTTTAGTTTCCTTACAGGATGGATTCAGTATAGCTGTAATATAGGGTAGTGTGGCACAATCAAATCTGTAGGCTTTTGATCCCCAGAAAGGATCTGGTTGAAGTTTCTGGCTTCAAAAGGTGTAGCTGTATCCCTGGCTGTATTTTTTATTACATGTGAGCAGGGGCTCTGGGCACAATTTTTCATCCTCCTAGCTGTGAAATGTCCAGTAACATTTTTTTTTCTCCTTCTGGTTTAACTGAACTAGTGCTAAGGCTCTGGTGCCTGGAGTTTTAGGCACATGCTCTCTCACTGTGGTGCTGTGTTTTGCTAATCCCCGCACAGCAATATTTCAAATTAGCAGTACCAATTTAATTTACTGGTCTCTGTTGCCCTGCACATGAGGGGTGTGTATATTCCAGAATGTGATCTAGTTAATTCGAACATATTTTGTGCATTCACCCACGCTAAATTAATAAAAGAGTGGCTGAATGCACATAATTAATGGTAAATCTGGAGACAGACTTTCAGGAGCAAAGTCAAAACTAGCTACATAATTTACTCCTGTGGCAGGTTCTGACAACTTGGGCTAACCACTTAAGTCAACTACTATTTATGACAGTCATCATCAAAAACAAAGTAAACAATTTTTCTTTAGGTATGTAGTCCCTGCAAATGGCACGGACAGAGCCCTGACAAGGCTAACAATCAGGACACAACATCATTTCTGTAATGTTCTGTTATTATTTTACAATAGTTCACTGCCAAGGGACTTTTTACAGTTTCCTGCTCTCCAGTTTTCTGTCAGCCATCCCTATTTCACCTTGACACACAGTGTAGTAAATTCAGTATTTCAGTAAAATAAGTACAGTGTTCCTTGCCATTTATTTTGGCATGAAAATCAATGTATTGTAGTCTCCTGCTGAACATTCAGCGTGTTGTGTTTTGGTATTGAAAAGGCTTAGCTGCATTGTAGATGTTGTCCGTTGTGACTTGAAAGTTTGGCAGTCAGACAGAGAAGATACCAGAGAAGATAAAACCTTCAAAGTTTTGTACCTAGGAAGCTGTTGAGGCTTTTGGAACTGGAGAGAGATGCAGCTCCTTGCTGTAGAGCATGGGGGGGCAGGGGCAGGAGGGGGGGGGAAGAGATGATGTATATTCTTTTCATTCTCCAGTAACCCTGCCCAACACCTAACTGCCTCTCTGCAATCTGTCCTGATTGTTAATATAACAACTATACCAGCTTTAGGAACACAAGCTTAAGTTTACAGACAGGCCTCCATTTTTGTGAGGCTCTACACAGGTTAGTGGTCCAGAAGCTGAGGTAATGAAAAGAGGCAGAACCAGTGCCTTTTTTTCTTGCTGCAGAAACAAAAAGAAATGAACTAGAGATGGGGTTTTATCTGTAGCTCATAGGGTTTAAATGATTCCCTCTTGATTACTACAAACTCTTTGGTGCTGGAACTCTTTCTCTGCTGGAGATTCATCTCATTAGTTGTACTACCTCTCTTGCTGCATTCTGTCAGAGCAGCATGAAAGCCTATTGATTAAAGGCTTAACTCCCTCTTTATCAAAGCTAATTATCATTTTATGGCCAGGTGCTAGATTTGAAGACATTGCTTTTGGAGCGACCTCTAACAAATGGAGGAATGATTGGAGCCACAGTAAGCTGCTCACGAAGCATTCTGACTATGTAGAATATACTCTGGTAAAGCTATTGAATTTAAAGTTGGCATTCATAAGAAAGAGGAAGAATAAAGACTTTCTAACTTTGTCAGGCGTCAAGCTATTTGCACCTTGTAGAACATTCACTGATTTTCTTCACTGAGTGCACACAACCATCTGTGTTGCCTTTATCTCCCTCCTTTCAGAGTTACCCATTTGCACAGCTGATTTACAAGGTTTTCTAGTGTTTCCTTGCTTTGTAATGCCAAGAAAACCTAGCTCCTGCACTGCTAAACTAGGGGAGTTGGGATGTGAAATGCTGACAGAATATACTTCTGAAAATGTGACACAAATAGTTAACCAGTTCAAAGAGCAGGATATGCTAGTTAAATATACTTTATAATTCTATGGTGAAGCTTCTTCAGTTTCTCGCTAGGATGGATGTTTCTTCTAAGTTAAGTGGTGTGTACAGATTTAAAAATAAAAGTATTCATTGTGGTATGAATTTAGAATATAGCACCATGCAGAACAGAGGGAGATATGTGGTAATTTTTATAAATATTATACTCATCTCAAGTTACCTATTTCTTTGCTTGGTATTAAATCAAAGTAAGCAATAAAGAGGGAAACCCACAAGAAACAAAAGAATGGCAAAGCTAAGGCTCCTTGTAACAGTAAAGGGGAATTAGCAGTTGGGAGCTATCCCTGTCTTCATCCATCCAGGCTCAAAAGGTATTCTTCACAAACCTGAGTGTAGCAGCAAAGAGGTTCCTAAAACTTCAAAGATACTAGAAAAGAAAGTAGGGTTCAATGAGTGAAAGAGACTGCCCAGGGTGTGATAGTGAAAGGTGGCCCTCTGAGGGAGATACTGCCACAGGGAGCTTGCTGCAGCAGGAGTGGCTGCTTTTCCCTGCCATAGATGGAGTTGTTTGAGCAGAGGGGAATGAACAAAAGCCGGCAAGGAAAGATTAAGGTGTAAGGAAGTCCCATATGTCTAAGCCTTTTATTGTTTCACCCTCTGCTCTGTATGCTTGGGAGAATTAATATATTGTTTTGTTTTAAAGATGCTTACATTATCACAGCTTCCCAAAGGGGGAGGCCAGAACAGAATTGGGCCTGTGTTGTTAATATAGTTGGGATTCCTGGGGTTGCAGACCAGAGATCCAGTCTGAAAGCTTAGTCCACGAAGAGGCCAGGGCTGTCACCTAAGGAGTGCATTCAGTGGGACTAGCAGGTCTCACTGTAGCTGTGTCAGGCATTTTCTGAGAGACAATGGGTTTATTTTATTTTTTGAACAAACACACATATACAAAACAATATATTTTCATTGACCGACATGACTCCACTGCCAGTGTTCTTAGGGGAGAAGCATTGTAACATCTTAAGCCCTCAGTTCAGGCTGACTCTGTGTGCATTTCTAGAAACATACAGTTCACATCTAGGGCCTGGTGCACATGCTCAGAGGTTTATTGTAAGTATTTGCATAGTTACTCTTTCTCAGTAGGCTTCCCACCCCAATCTCCTTTACAGTCACAGCCTTCACAACAGATCAAGTCCAAAATTGCCTAGGGATTTGATTTAAAAAAAACCCTTTATACTTTATTAAAGGAATCAACACATTACATGGTTTGCTTCTGTCTCACTCAATCCACCTTGCCCACTATCATGTTGTTTTCCTCTTTTTACATCCCACTGTTGCTATCAGCCTCAACCATATGTTTATCCACTTCATCCACAGCCATCTTTGTGCTCTTTTTACCTGCCTTCCCTTAAGTATGGAATACCCTCCCTGAGTTTTCCTATAAGGCAACTTACTGCCCTCTTCCTTGCAAGTTGCTTTTCAAGACCCGTTTTCTACACCCTGATGGCTACCAGAAATTAGCTGTTGTGGAGAAGGGATTATGTTAACTTGAAATAGTTTGATACAGGATGATGTTACAGGGCAAGCATTAAGCAATATTCTGTGAGGAGATCTGTTATGTGATGAAGACCAAAAAGAAAATGTGCACAGACACACAGAAATTTGGACTGTTGGACCAAAGTTCCTCTCAGATTGCCCATTTAGGGTGCATCTACACTGTACCCTTAGATCGAAATAAACTACACAATTAGAGCTATGCAAATTGTACAGCTTATTTCGAGTCAATTTCAAAATAGCTTATTTTGAAATTTGGCACTGTCTACACAGCACTTATTTCAGAATAAATCGCTATTCTGAAACATCCCTTACTCCTTGTAGAATGAGGTTTACAGGGACATTGGAATAGCGAGCCTGTTATATTTTGTAATAACAGGCATGTTCAAAAGACATGGAATAGCTATTTCAGGATATCTCCGGGATCCCAAAATAGTGCTGCAGTGTAGACTTAGAACTTGGGGCTGACTAGTTTCTGAGGACAGAGGGAGCAGCATAACAGAGGGGGTCAGGGAATAAGATAAGAATAAGGCGTACGCTGTCAGGGGGTTCGCCTCCTGTCACGGAGTGTATCAACCCCGCGAGATCAATCTCAAAGTTCAGTGCCCCTTACTCAGGGGAAATGCATACCCCACAGGCCTAGTCCCAAAGTTCAGTGGCCTAGAGGCCTGAGTTGCTGGAGGGCTCTCCCCGGCTGTTGGAGAGCCGAACACCAGTTGGGGTGTTCCAACCCAAGGCCCTGTTGGCAGCGGAAACTGCACTGCCAGCACAGCAGGAAATCTGCCCAAAACACGCTGAGCTCCCGGAGGGGTAACCCTCCGCCCTGAGCCACTTCCTACTGTCTCTGGTGAGTAGTTCAGTCCCCAGAGTGCGGCGCAGGGTCCTCGGACCTTGTGGTTGTCACCCTGTCAAGGAGTAGTCTCTGGGTTCGCGGCAGTGGTGGCTGCGGCTGAGACGGCGGCTGCTGGGTTTGTTCCTCCGGTAGCATCTGCGGAGGCTGCTGCTGGGGTTGCTGCTAGGAGGGCGGCTGCGCCGACTAGGCTGGCTCAGGAGATCCAGCCTGAGTGCCCTCCCTGCTTGCAGTTCCCCCTGACTGAGCTGTACCCTGGCCTTTTATACAGTCCCCACACTGGGAGCATGCCCAGTTGGCTGAAAGGGGCGGTGCTTTCTCCGCCCATAGGCCTTTCACCCCCCTCTCTCTAGTGTGGGGTTTATCCACCCCATCACAGGCCCTTATAGGATTAGGCTTTTCTTAGTGATGTAAGAAGTTGAAGAGTTGATGAATGCTGCTGTTGTTTACTCAGTGTGTTTTTTCAAATCCCACAGCCCAGGGTGTAGTCAGTCAATGGGTTATGAAGACATTTCCAGGGTCTGACAAATAGAGTTAGGAAAACAGACAGGGTTGCCCCATGTTCCATAGATAAGTGTCCTGAGAGGAACCTTACAGAAGTAAAAGGGTGTGATTAGTGACCTGGAAACATGGGTGTTGAACAAGGCATGTGCCCATAAAAGTGTGTGTGTGTGTGTGCAGGGGTGATAGTCACACACCAACCAATGAAGTCCTGGCTGAATGATAGACGGGATAGTTGGCACTGATAAAAATGTGATACCCTTCTTCCTCACCCCTTTGTATGTTGCCTGCTTTCTTAAATGGTGAGTTTTTGGGGGGAAGGGCTATATAGTACATTTTGAAATCATCAGGCACATAGAGGGCATTGAGAGAACACACATAATTAGCTATATTCCTCTTGTTCAATTATTCAGAATATTAACTGTAACACTGTACAATATACAATGCTGCTCATTTTTTCATGATTTTATGCTTTTCTGTTGTTTTTTTTCCTTCCTAGATAATAAATTAAATTGTGTGTCGATAGTAAATCAAATTGCACATAGAAAAGCTCTTTTTATGAGCCATACTTATCTGTTGCATCTATGGCCAAGTCTTTCATAAATACTTCACCAGTGAGACAGTAATCAAACTATGTTGCTGCACACACAGTATAATGCATCCTATTCTGAAACTTAAAAGATTCCCCTTGTATGTGAAGCAGACCAACTACCCAGCAGGACAGTAAATAGACTCATCTTTCAGGCCGTTAGAAATGAATAGAATGTAAATCTGACATTTTTAACCTGCATTTTGAATAGTACAATATCTTCAGTCAAATAATATTTTGCTGTGCATGTCCTTGCCTTCTTTTTTGCTATCCTGGTTAGGGTTAGCCGTTGTGGAACATTAGCTGCCAATTTAAAAAAATAATTAGAGATTTTAACCCTTGCCCATAAAGGAGGAGGGGCAAGAGAATGCTCTCCACTCCACTCAGTCACATTTTTCTCTGTTCATATGGGCCAGTATTGCATGGGTTTTTCCAAACTCTCACTGTTCCATTAATGATAGAAAAGGCACGCTAGGTCAACATGTCCAGACAGCTTGTCTTTGAGAGAATAATGAGGACATCCACATGAGCAAGTGATGGAAGTATGGGGGATGGCACTGTTCCGTAGCATCTATGGATCTATGACAATAAGGCTGTGTGATGGAAGTGATGGATCCAAAGTAATAACATGGCTTCGTTTGAACAGGTTAAACTATTGGCTGGGGCTAAAAAATGTTGTTCTGTCCCTCTCCTCAGAGCCACGTATTATTCCTCAGGTACAGCTGATGATATTTTTACATTAGCTTATTATACAGGCAGAGTTTTCATGGCCATTTGACTTTTTCCATAGTTGAATCACATGCTTGAGCCTAAAAATAACGTGTATTTTTTTCTGTTGAATATAGGACCAGCATTTTGTGCTGTGATGAATGAGATTAAAGATGTTAAATTGTTATCAATAATGTTTAAATATGGTCTGGAACTAGTTCCTACTGTGAATATGGTCAGGTTTGGTTCATGGTAGAATATATACTGTAAAAGGTGCTCTAGCTAATCACAAGTTATTGCGAACAGGAACAGCTAACAGGGAGTTTGGAGAGGGAGTTCTCCAGGTAAAAGAGGAGTAAAAACGGGACCCTTGTGTAAGTGGCTGTCTGGAGTGTGTGTTTGTGTGGGGGGGAGTTATTTGCTGCGTGCTGAGCTTGTGTTTGTGTGTTTGGTTGGTTGGTTTGTTTGTTTGCAGGAGCTTCTAAAAGGTTTGAAATCTAGAAGCCTCTGTTAATTGGCTGAGCCTCAGTCAGGGGGAGGGGCTACCAGAGCTATATAAGCCTGTGACTCAGCGACCAGGGAGCTTGCAAACAGGAACAGCTAACAGGGAGTTTGGAGAGGGAGGTTAGAGGGCACTAGGGACTTCTGACCTTCTTTAAAACATAACTCTTATAATAATCTATATTCCAGAGGCTTAAAAAATCCCAGTTTCTGCTTAAACTTATTCATGAGAAAAATGGAGACAGAAGCTCAGCAGCAGAGTGGGGGCTATCCTGTTTATTGCGTTGAGTGTAACATGTATGATTACCTGCCCTGTGGGCGGGTGGCATATGTGTGCACCCGTTGCAAGGAGCTCCTGACCCTCAGAGACCGGGTTCGGGCTTTGGAGGCCAGGGTGGCTGAACTGGAGGAGCTAAGGGAGGTAGAGAGCTATGTTGATGAGACTTTCTGGGACACTGTAGTACTGTCCCACCTCCAGTCTGAGAGCCCCAGTGCTCTTAAGGAGGATGAAAGTCTCAAGGGAACAGAGCATTCAATGGGAGCAGAGGGAAACCATCCCGTAGTTGGGACCCTCTTCCCAGAGGATGTTGCGGTATCCTCTCGCACTGAGGAGGAGGGAATGCCAGTTAGGAAGAGGCAGGTGTTAGTAGTGGGTGATTCGATTGTTAGAAACATAGATAGTTGGGTTTGTGATGACCGGGAGAACCGTATGGTCACTTGCCTGCCTGGTGCGAAGGTTGCGGATCTCTCAAGGCATCTAGATAGACTTATGTATAGTGCTGGGGAGGAGCCGGTGGTCGTGGTACATGTAGGTACCAATGATGTAGGGAAGGATAGGAGAGATGTCCTGGAGGCCAAATTTAGGCTGCTAGGAAAGAGACTGAAATCCAGGACCTCTATGGTGGCATTCTCGGAAATGCTTCCAGTTCCACGCGCAGGGCCAGGTAGGCAGGCAGAGCTTCAAAGTCTCAATGCGTGGATGAGACGATGGTGTAGGGAAGAGGGGTTTGGATTTATTAGGAACTGGAGACACTTTTGGGAGAGGGGGAGCCTATACAGGAAGGATGGGCTCCACCTAAACCAGGGTGGAACCAGACTGCTGGCACTAAACATTAAAAAGGCCGAAGAGCAGTTTTTAAACTAAGAGATGGGGGAAAGCCGATTGGTGCGGAGATGCACGTAAATCGGAGGGAGACTTCTCTTAGAGGAGAATCCATTGATAGAGATTCTCTAAGCTGTAGTCAGAAAGAGAGGAGGGGAGAGGGCAAACCATGGGCCAGAGCAGACAAACAACTGCATACAAAAGAATCCAATGCACCAGGGAAGGGCAGACAAATAAGCAGTGGCAAATTTTTAAAGTGCTTCTACACAAATGCTAGGAGTCTGACTAATAAGATGGGTGAACTAGAGTACCTAGTATTAAATGAGGAGATTGACATAATAGGCATCACTGAAGCCTGGTGGAATGAGGAAAATCTGTGGGACACAATCATACCGGGATATAAAATATATCGAAAGGATAGAGCAGGCCGGGTGGGTGGCGGAGTGGCACTGTATGTGAAAGATAATGTAGAATCAAATGAAATAAAAATATTAAGTGAATCAACATGTTCAATAGAATCGCTATGGATAGTAATTCCATGCTCCAATATTAAGAAATTAGCAGTAGGGATATATTACCGACCACCTGACCAGGACAGCGATACTGACGTTGAAATACTGAGGGAGATTAGAGAGGCTACCAAAATAAAGAACTCTATAATAATGGGGGATTTCAATTAGCCCCATATTGACTGGGTACATGTCACCTCAGGAAGAGAAGCAGAGATAAAATTTCTCAATGGCCTAAATGACTGCTTCTTGGAGCAGCTGGTGCAGGAACCCACAAGGGGAGAGGCAATTGTCGATTTAGTCCTGAGTGGAGCGCAGGATCAGGTCCAGGAAATAACCGTTACAGGACCGCTTGGGAACAGTGACCATAATATAATAACATTCAACATTCCTGTGGTGGGTAGAACACCTCAGCAGTCCAGCACCCTGGCATTTAATTTCAAAAAGGGGAATTACACAAAAATGAGGAGGCTAGTTCAACAGAAATTAAAAGGCACAGTGACTAGAGCCAAATCCCTGCTAGCTGCATGGAAACTTTTTAAAGACACCATAATAGAGGCCCAACTTAAATGTATACCCCAAATTAAAAAACATAGCAAAAGACCTAAAAAAGAGTCACCGTGGCTTAACCACCATGTAAAAGAAGCAGTGAGGGACAAAAAGGCATCTTTTAAGAAGTGGAAGTCCAATCCTAGTGAGATAAATAGAAAGGAACATAAACACCGTCAAATCAAGTGTAAAAATATAATAAGAAAAGCAAAAAAAGATTTTGAGGAACAGCTAGCCAAAAACTCAAAAAGCAATAACAAAATGTTTTTTAAGTACATTAGAAGCAGGAAGCCTGCTAAAAAACTTGTGGGTCCCCTAGACAATCGAACTATAAAAGGCGCAATCAAGGACGATAAAGCCATTGTGGAGAAACTAAATGATTTCTTTGCTTCAGTCTTCACGGCTGAGGACGTTGGGGAGATTCCCAAATCTGCACCGTCCTTTGTGGGTGATGAATCTGAGGAACTGTCCCGGATTGAAGTGTCATTAGAGGAGGTTTTGGAACAAATAGAAAAACTTAATGTTAACAAATCTCCGGGACCGGATGGCATTCATCCAAGGGTTCTAAAAGAACTCAAATGGGAAATTGCTGAACTGTTATCTGTGGTTTGTAACCTA
Organism: Pelochelys cantorii; assembly: GCA_032595735.1. Lineage (NCBI taxonomy): Eukaryota > Metazoa > Chordata > Testudines > Trionychidae > Pelochelys > Pelochelys cantorii. Next base: position 40,424,399 of record CM064337.1, read on the forward strand.
TCCCTTAAATCGGCTTCCGTACCTAATGACTGGAAGGTAGCCAATGTGACACCAATATTTAAAAAGGGCTGTAGAGGCGATCCGGGCAATTACAGACTGGTAAGTCTAACTTCAGTACCGGGCAAATTAGTCGAAACAATAGTAAAGGATAAAATTGTGAAGCATGTAGAAGAACATAATTTGTTGGACAAAAGTCAACATGGTTTCTGTAAAGGGAAATCCTGTCTCACTAATCTGTTAGAGTTCTTTGAAGGGGTTAACAAACATGCAGACAAGGGGGATCCAGTAGATATAGTATACTTAGATTTTCAGAAAGCCTTTGACAAGGTCCCTCACCAAAGGCTCTTGTGTAAATTACATGGCCATGGGATAAGAGGGAAGGTCCTTTCTTGGATTGAGAACTGGTTAAAAGACAGGAAACAAAGGATAGGAATAAATGGTAAATTTTCAGAATGGAGAGGGGTAACTTGTGGTGTCCCCCAAGGGTCGGTCCTAGGACCAATCCTGTTCAACTTATTCATAAATGATCTGGAGAAAGGGGTAAGCAGTGAGGTGGTAAAGTTTGCAGATGATACCAAACTGTTTAGGATAGTCAAGACAGAAGCAGACTGTGAGGGACTCTAAGAAGATCTCACCAAACTGAGTGATTGGGCAACAAAATGGCAAATGAAATTTAATGTGGATAAGTGTAAAGTAATGCACATCGGGAAAAATAACCCCAACTATACGTACAGTGTGATGGGGGCTAATTTGGCTACGACAAATCAGGAAAGAGATCTTGGAGTTATCGTGGACAGTTCTCTGAAAACTTCCACGCAGTGTGCAGCGGTGGTCAAAAAGGCCAATAGGATGCTAGGAATTATTAAGAAAGGGATAGAAAATAAGACCCAGAATATCTTACTGCCCCTGTATAAAACTATGGTACGCCCACATCTTGAATACTGTGTACAGATGTAGTCTCCTCACCTCAAAAAAGATATTTTGGCCTTGGAAAGGGTTCAGAAAAGGGCAACTAAAATGATTAGGGGTTTGGAACGGGTCCCATATGAGGAGAGGTTAGAGCGACTGGGACTTTTCAGTTTAGAGAAGAGAAGACCGATGGGGGATATGATAGAGGTATATAAAATCATGAGTGGTATGGAGAGGGCCGATAAAGAAAAGTTATTTATTAGTTCCTTAAATAGAAGAACTAGAGGACACCAAATGAAATTAATGGGTAGCAGGTTTAAAACTAACAAAAGAAAGTTCTTCTTCACACAGCGTGTAGTCAGCCTGTGGAACTCCTTGCCAGAGGAGGCTGTGAAGGCTAGGACTATAATAGAGTTTAAAGAGAAGCTAGATAATTTCATGGAGGTTAGGTCCATAAAAGGCTATTAGCCAGGGGATAAAATGGTGTCCTTGGCCTCTGTTTGTCAGAGGCTGGAGAGGGATGGCAGGAGACAAATCGCTTGATCATTGTCTTCGGTCCACCCTCTCTGGAGCACCTGGTGCTGGCCACTGTCGGCAGACAGGATACTGGGCTAGATGGACCTTTGGTCTGACCCAGTACGGCCATTCTTATGTTCTTATGTTTTTATTAGGCTTCATTCAGGAATCACTGGGTAGACTGAGTGTGCATGTCTTTGGATTAGATAATCACAGTGGTTCCTTCTGGCCTTACAAATCTATGAATTTCTATATCTCATTCTCTTTGTAATGCCTTCAGTAGCAGCTCATGATATCTCCTTGGACCATTAAGGAGATAGCATAGCAAGGCCATGTTCATGATAGCATATGGCTGGAGCAAGGTACTGTAGGCCACATTATAAGCAACTCTTGTGTGACCATACACTAGCAGAGAGGTGAATGAGAGCACTTCCTCCGAACTTGCATGGTGCAGTAGCGCACCCTATGTTTTTGGCTTCTTTTCTGCCATGCTCAGGGAATGGCGCTGTCCTCACATCTGTGAGATGATCAGTGCCCTGGGGGAGTTGTCTGCTTCTCTGGCAGTAGACAGAGGGGATTTTGTGCCCCTTGTGAGCAATGAGCAACACCACAAGAGAACAAAATGGCTGGAGACAGATTCTCCCATATCTTCCTTCTGGGGCAGTGCATCTCCACACCACTGCTTACACAAGGCATGGGGGCCATAAATGCATGATCTGTCCCTCTGTGTTTTATCTGGAAGATGCAGGAGACAGGAGTGCACCATTATATGCAGCCCCAGCTCTTGGCAAGCACTTGAGAGAAGAGGTGGACTTGTCAATTACAGACAGAGACAATGCACAGACATTTCAGTTTGGGGCTGCTCAGAGCCAGACTGTTGGCTTAAACCAGATACTGTTTCTATTTGGCCTCTCTACCATTCCTTGCAAGGGAATGGTGGTGTGGCGAAGGAGCGGCTGCTGAGGCCGCTGCATTTTTTTTTTGGTTTCTTTTTTGCTCCCCTCCCCCTTTCCTTAAAAATGTGTGTTTCTCTCTCTGAAGTGCCAGACTTATGGATGTGGTTGTTGCTTGTTCTGTTCTTTGGGAAGCATGCTCTTGGGTAGACATTTAGTCCCTGCTATCACAAAGATGAGATGATTGAATATCACATTTCCATTACCTATCATAATTCAGAAGAAGCAGATAAGGGCACACCAAGATTTTATCCATTGATATGTGTATGTGTATGTGTATACATAGAGCCTCTTCCATTTATTTACTCTGTAGTTTTCTACTTGTGACAGATGCTCAAATTATATATGTATATCAAAGGAGTAAACACACTAAATAAATAGCAAGGATGTTTGAAATTTATTTTATTTATAGGCATTCAATGAGGCTCATCACCATAGACTTACTAGGTGTCATCTCATCAGTGAAGATAAATGTCATGTCAGATTTAAGCCACTATGTTTATAGGCATAATTTAAGTACCTCCCCCTCTTCTCTTCTCTCCCCTTTCTGACTTAACACTGGCATACTGCCACCTCTCTTTAGATTTCTTTTTCCACTGTCGAGGTAGGGGTGTAACTGGTTCTAATGTAGCTTACTAAACATACCTAGAAACATAATCCAATTCTTTTTGTAAACAAAATAACTTTATATGTTAACTTTGACACACACTGGATGTATATTTTCCTCCTGATGTGTTGCTGGGACTTTATCTTTACATCACTCGCTTCATTGAAATCGTACTTTGTTGCTCATCGCTGATCAAAGGAACGGTGATCATCTCAGAGCCCACGTGAGGCAAAACAGCTGGAGCTGGGTATACATGGTATGAAAGGCTATATGGTGACACTCCATAGCCACTATTCTTGTATTTGTAAAGCTTGTGCCTCACAACAGCAGGTCCACTGGCCACACTATTGAGGAGTTTCTATATACAGCTGTACGAGGAGTCCTCTGAAACACCCCATGGAATGGAATTCTATTGATTTGGCTGTGTCGCCTGCATCTATAAAGGAGAGAGAAAGACATGCCACCAAACTGAACAGAACCCGTTTAATTCACTTAATTACACCAAATAATATCCTTTAAAATATTATATAAATTTGTGTGAAGTATAGGGAAAGAGCATTCAAACAACTCCACTTTAGTGAAATATAAGTCAAGTTGAACAGTAGATAAAGGTAAACTTTGACCTGAATTTTGGATTTCCTGAAATCCTTTGTCCCCAAATATGAAACTCACATAAAAACTGAATTTTGTTTATTTAACTTTTTATCCAGCGGTGTTGCATGTCCTCTAATGCATCCAGAGAACTGGAGTTTACCTTCTTTTTTCATTCTACAGGCATAGATACTGTATCAAAACAAAATAATAAAAGTAAACCATAAAAGATGACAGATGCTTCATTTTTATGCTTTTTTTTCAAGTTAAAACAGGAAAACAGCAATGTAATAATTCATCCAACTTTTAAGATGTTTTAGCTCAGCTCTAAATAATTAAAAGGACCATGCACAATCCGGTATGCTTAAATTATCAGCAGTGAATAATTCCCCCTTCTTCCACAAAAAGGAACTCTGTGCAAATATTTGCCACAACTTGACATGCACTGAGCTTAGCATCTTTCTAACTTCCATCTCTAAAGTTATTCACCTGGCCCTCTGTCACATTATTATCTTTTTTGTAAATCAATCAAATAGATTTTCATATATTTTCTCTGCAAACATGCAAAAATGCATTACTGATAGGAAATAAAAAATGTATTTTTAAGTCTGAAATGAATTTCTGAGTAGCAAAATATACTCAATTTGTTAAAAGAATGCCATCTGGATTTAAAAGCCTCTAACTAGTATCCAGTATTAAACAGGCTTTTCTTGAATTAATCAAAAATCCATTAACGATGAAATTCGAATACAGTGTGACTTTCTTAGACACAGAGAAATGGTATGTGTTAAATAACTTTAGGTTCATCTCAGAAGTTTAATGATGTCTGTTTTTTAGGTGCCAGCATGTTGGCAACTAACTGCTTCCCCTAAGGCCATGCCTACCCTATAATTAAGATTGAAGCAGCCGCAGTCAGTATTCCAGATCTAGTGAAGACATGCAAATTTGAACTGAGAGGATGCTCCCATCGATGCCACTACTTCTGCTTCTATGAGGAGTAAGGGAAGTCGAAGGGAAGTCGACTTCCTGCAGTGTGGATGGCACGAAAATTTGAGTTAAGATACTTCAACTTAAACAATGCAATCAACATAATTGAAATTGCGTATCTTAATTAGAATTTATCCCTTAGTGTAGGTCAGGCCTAAGGGATTTTACTATAGCCTTTACTCGCACAAGTGGCTAAGGGATTTTACTATATAAACACACATTCTGAATACCTTTTGGTTTGTTTATATGAGGTTTTGGAGTGGATTTAAGTAATACAATTAACAGGCTTGGTTAAGGGGCTCACCCTATAGCCTTTACTCACATAAGTACTCTCCCTGGGATTATTTCTGTGAGTACTATAGAAATGACTCTTTGACAAGCAGCTGAATTGAAACTCCCACTCTCTTTCAGCACTTCATAATTCAGCAAGGGTAGGTCAATTGAGTTATGCTTTACCCAGCTAAAGCCTCCAAATTATGAATTGATCTAAGCTAGCAAGTGTAGCTTGCAGGGAACGTTATATCTTTAAAAGAGCGAAATATTGTCTTTCGCACTGCATGATAAAAGATTAAGGTGCTTGTTGCAGAAGAAAGATAGGAACTTTTGGACACTAGAATGTATGACAAATTCAGGGCGTGAGTGTGTATTTGTGTACATATAGCCATCGATACGTGTGAGCTCTGAGTCCTTTGAAGAGACTTAATAGAAAGATTTTTCTATTACATTATTTCAGGCAAAGATATGTGTGTGTGTGTGTGTGTGTGTATGTATTATGTGAGTGCATACCTAATTAGTCATGTTAAAATACTTATGTAAATATCTGATATAAGTATTAATTGTTTCCGTGGTATAAAGCAGAAGCTGAAATTTGTTCTTATTTATATAATAATTGCATTCAACATGATGTAATATTATGTGGCTAGGAGTAAATCCTGGCCTGTGCTTTGCTAGTGCAGAAAAAGATGAAGTATTCTCTTTACTTCCACACAGCAACAGGGCGGGAGTCTTATGTAGTATGGAGGAGCAATAGGTAATTTGTTACTGTGCTGCCTCGTTCTCCAGGGCTCTAAGGAGGTGCTTCCTAGATGGCAGGAGTAGACTACCAGATGGGCTACTCACAAAGGCTAACCGAAAATGGTACTGGTGAGGGTTGTTGTTGTTATTTTTTAATTCACATAGAAACCTACCGTCCAAAGCCAAATAACTCCAGCAAACCTGCTTTCACCTGAAAATAGAAAATTTAAAAGAGATAACTAAAAATGTATTTGCTTGTCTGCATTAAGGCACAAGATAGTCACCAACTGTAATTGAAAATATATCTAAAATCAATTTGTTTTTACTTGTATCAAGCAATCTCTGATGGTATAAGAAGTCCAAATTAAATTGTTAAGCTTACAGGAAGCTTTGGGACAGACTCATCAGAATAGTTTAGAAGTCAAACCTTCTACAGTAATGTAGAAATTTCAATGAACAAAATAATAGAAATCAAACTGAGTAGGTGGATGCCATTATTTGTCTTGAAATTGACTTGACCTACCCTCTCATCCTATTTTCTCTATCTCCGAGTTAACCATTAAGTTGCTAGATCCTCTGACCTCAAACACAAATAATTGTTTAAATAATTTTTTCCAACAAAAGGCTTTTGAAATGGATACAGAATTAGTTAATCTGTGTGCTGCTTTTGAGTGGCTTGAAAAGCAATATAATACATCCTGAATCCAAAATGCTAGATGTGACAGCTAATGCGTTTCTCAAGAGCCTATTGAGTCAAAGATATCCAGCAGGACGAATATAGAGCAGCCTCATCTTTGCACAACAGGAATGAATTAATTCTTTTGTGTTATATTCCTATCAGGAAGCTAACGAGGATTCTTGGCTGGCCTGTTGCCAATGTCTGTTAAGTGAAGGTGAAGTCTTAATTAGCCAAAGGTTTTCTAGCCGTTGATGTCTAAAAGTGAAGCAGACAAATAGTTAGGAGTTAGTGTGCCAATATCTTTTAGGCCACTAAGGAAATAGAACTTACTCTATTACTCCAATCACTCCTTTTAGTACTATTTAAAACAAAAAGTTTGGTTGCTTAATTAAACATGCTTTGACATAGAACTGCAGTCAAGTACTCATAGGAGATTTGAGCCTTAGCAATATCAGCCCCCATTGGCCTGTTAGATACATGGGATTTTCCCTTTTGTTCTTCCTTTGAGTATTCATTTGAAAGTCGTTTGGAGGGTAGGAGGTATAGGGGGCAGGAGCAAGGCAGCCAGGAAGGGAAGCAGCCTACCCCTCCACTCACTAGTGGCGGCAGGGAGCAGAGCAACCCTGCCCCAGCCCGCTGTATTCCCCTGGCTCCCAGGCAAATTTTGGGGGAAAAGGGTGTGAAGAAAGGGGTGGGATCACCCCTGCACTCACCAGTGGTGGATGGGAACCGGTGGAATGGAGCAGGCTGTGACCAGGTCACTCCGCTTCCCACCACTGCCAGTGTGTGTGGAATTAGGCCCAACCCATCCTACCAAGGCCAGCCCCCCATCCGCTGGGCTGTGTTGCTTGCGCAAGGGAGTTTGGGGGAAGGGGTGGAATAGGGGCAGAGCACGGGCAGGAAGAAGTGGGAGGGGGGCTTAGGGAAAGGAGTGAACTGTAGGTGGGGGGTTTTCCTGGCCCTGTACTGCCACAAGGAAGATTCGGCTGGATGCAGTGCGCACAGGGAGACTAGCTGGGGATGGGACTGGCCACCAGAGCCCAGGTCACTGCAAATTGCAGAATGCAGCTGTCTAAGGCACCGTGAAATTTAGGGAAATTTGGTAGCTGCTTATTTTGCATATTGATATGGATGGCCTTGAACCACAGAAAGGTGCCAGAAAGTTCTGGAGCCACTGCTCATCATATCAGACTTTCCTGACAATGTAATCCCACTGCTAAGTGCTTATTTCATGTGCTCAGAATTGACAATCCACTGTGTGCAGTTGGTCCATGAATGCCAGTCTTGAATTGTTTCTTTCCATGGACCGCAGCAGGGCAGACATCCTGGCATCATCGTCAGACTTGCAGCTCAAGAAACACTGCAGGATCAGTTGTCCTCATGACTATCATCACAATACTGGAGAGCAGTGCAGGAGCCAGGCTTTCTGACAGAAACGGTGGGTAGGCAGTTTACACGGGCTGTTAAAAGCAGTGCAAAATCTACTTGGATGCCCATGGAATGATGGGATGTAGGAAGCTGCATTTTGAAACACTGAGCTACCCCCATGAGGCATTGCAAGCTCGTTCCAGAACACCTGTGGCAGATGGTAGAGAGTTACACAGTTGGTTTGTTACCCACAGTGTAGTGCTCTGTGAGCTGCTAAGAGCTGCTAATGTGGGTGTACTCCGCTGACACAAGAAGTGTGGACATGCACCAATATTTGTTTTGGGAGTTGTTATTTCAAAATGAGTTATTTCAAAATAATTTTCTAGTGTAGACATGCCTTGTTGGTACATCTTTATTGGCTGCTACTGCTTCTGTGAAGGGATGTGATGGTGTTCCTTTCAAGCAGTTTGAAAGCCTGAGTGGACAGCTTGCACAACTGGCTTAAATTTTAAATAAAGCCCTTTAAATAAAGAGGTTCTAAAGGAACCTCTCACTTCCAGAACTGAGCCTATAAAGTATTATACCCTGCGGCATCTGATCTTTATATCCTCAACGGTCCCAAAGCTCAAAATATTCTCTTAGAGTGGCAGACTCTGTAGGGAGCATTGGTGTTGAATGCAGCTTTGGAGCTGAAGTGGGCATATTTTAAAGTTACATTAGTTTGCTATAATGAAGTTCTCTTAAGGCTTATGAACCTACAGAGCTTTTAAGTAAAAGCCTTGCTTATCAGGCAGGCTTTTCTCAGCTCTTGGATTCTCACAGTTCTAATTTGAACAGTTCCATTAATGAACTGGTCTCTGTTATTCACAGATGCCGCATTTGGCAGCACGCACCCTCTGCGGTTGCCAATTTTTCAGCCTTGTTAGAGCAGATAAGATCGTTATTGTCCTATCACTTGCACACACAGGTGTAATCTTAGAAGAAGTTGCTAATGGCATCTTTGAATCCATATGGCACCTCTAAAATGGACTGCATTACTATTCAGTACAATGAATGCCTGTTAGTATTGCTTCAGCTATGCAGAAAACAAATTTTTTATTGAGGCACTCCCTCCTCCATTTTGTGATGTACTGTCGGGCTCCATTGTATTTCTAAATGGTGCCGTGTGGACATACATATGTATTACACTTATATATGCACATACATAATTCCTTCTTTCAATGAAACTGCTATGACATATCATACAAAAATGCATTACATAGAGCAAATGCATGATTCTGGTGTGTGCTTTTAGAGAAAAGAAGACAATTACATTGCTAGAGGGATGATAGATCAAGAACATAAAATATAATTACACCCTAAATAACGGTTTCTACTGTCAGGATCTATTTTGGATTCTTCCACTGACTTAGTTTCTGACCTTCACTAACTGTCTTAACCTTTCTGTGCCTCAGTTTGTCTATCTGATAAGCTGTTATAATAATAACTGCCTGTGTACCTGACCACTACTATGATGAAAGTTAATTCATCTTTATAAAGCCCTCTTGGATTCATGCATAATATTATTATGCCATATCTGGCACAGGCAGTTTTTAGACTCCCAAAGTCATCTGTGATGTGTGATAGTTAGCTTGAGTACCCAGAAAGATAATGGAACAAATAATCAAACAATCAGCTTGTCAGCACTTAGAAGATAATAAAGTGATAAGTAACTGTCAACACAGATTTGTCAAGAACAAATCATATCAAATCAACCTAGTATCCTCCTTTTGACAGGGTAACAAACCTTGTGGATAGAGGGAGAAAGCAGTAGGTATGATACATCTCAGACTTAGGCATATGATACTATTTCATGAGACCTTCTCATAAGCAAACTAGGGAAATATGGCCTTAGAGAAAGGTACTATAGTAAAAGCTCTGTTATCTGGCCTACAATTAACCAGAAAGTTCAAATAACTGTACAGGGGAGATATCAGAAATGCCAAATACTCAATTTAGTATACTGCACTACACATTATGCAATTGAACTCTACTTTTATGCAAAAAAGGCAGAAAACAATCAAGCATGGGATCATTACAGATTCAGCCCAATCTCTTAGACCTTGTAAATCTATAATGATAATTGATGTTGATAATGATGACCCGAGGCACTGCAAGATCTTGAAATGTTTTCTGACCCATCAAAGAAAGATTAAATTATGTTCAGTATAGATTTAGTGATAAGTCTGTTTGTAATGATCTGGGTGTATGCCATGCACTGTCCATAGTCATAAGATAGCCTACTATACAGAAAACTTTACCTATATACACCTAAATTGCTTCAAGCAGTCAGTAGTGCAGTACTACAACTGGATTGGTGAGTACCTGTATACTATTTCATATTTAATAGTATTGTATTCTAATTCTTTGGAAATTGGTATTTCATTGGTAAAGTATAACTCTTAGAGCACATCTACATGGCAGGGCAAAAGTCAAATTAAGATACGCAACTTCAGCTACATCAATTGCTTAACTGAAGTCAAAATAGCCTTAATTTGGCTTGTGGCACTGTCTACACAGCAGGAAGTTTGAGACACCACTTTTCCTCCAACTTCTACTATTCCTCATAAAATGAGGGTTACAGGAGTCAGAGTAAGAAGTCCTCCAGATCAACATTATTTTGACATTATGTGGAAATAATTGCTTGTTGTGTGGATGTGGACTATGTTAATTTGGAATAACGTTAGTTATTCCAAAACAACACTGCTGTGTAGACATACCCTTAGTTAACCAGAATATTGGATTAATCCCCTCCCCTTTCGAAAATGCTGTTAAAAGAGCTTTTACTGGATAAGGTGAGTCCACAAATGGTGGGAAAACCATACTCAGAGAGTCGTTCTCAATAGTTCACAGTAAAGCCGGAAACGCATATTAACTGGGATCTGTCCTGGGTCTGGTTTTATTCAATATCCTCATAAATGATTTGAATGATGGCATAGATAGTAAACTTACCAAGTTTTAGATGACAGCAAGCTGGAAGGGGTTGCAAGTGCTTTAGAGGACAGTATTAGAAATTAAAATGATCTTGACAAATTGGAGAAATGGTCTGAAATGAACAGGAGAAATTAAATACGGATGAATGCAAAGTATTGTACCTCAGAAGGTATGCACAAAATGGGAAATGAGTGTTAGGAAGAGTAGTGTGGACCATAATGCGAGTGTTATAGTGTTGAAAACAAGATTTGAGCAGTAATTCTTCCACTCTGCTCAGCCCTGATTAGATCTGATTTGAAGTATTGTATCCAGTTATGGGCACTGTGCTTTGGGAAAGATGTCAACAAACTGGAAAAGAGAAAGAGAAATTATTGAAGGGTATAGAAGATATGACCTTGAAGAAAAGAGTAAAAAAATGGGGTTCGTTTAGTCTGAAGAAAAGAAGACTGAATGGAGTATGTAATAGTCTTGAAGTATGTTAAAGCTTGCTATGAAGAAGAGGAGGAGCATGATAAATTACTCTTGTCTAATGAGAACAGGATAAGAAGTTATAGGCATAAATTACAGAAATGAAGATTTAAATTAAACATGAGAAAAAACTTCCAAACCGTAAAAGTAGTTAAGCATCAGAATACATTGCCCAGGGAGGTTATGGAAACTCCATCAATGGAGGTGTTAAGAACAAGTTAGATCAATTGTACTAAGACCATACTTGTTTAGGAGCCAAATTAGCAACCAATATTACAGACAAAAAAAGCCACAGCAGTCTGAATTCATTGCTTCATCACGCTCTCTCTCTTTTACAGAAAATGGCTGACCAATTATTATTTTTGTCAACTACAAATGGTTAATAACATAGTAAAAACATCCTAATTCAGATTAGTTACTAATTAAATCACACAGTGTTTTAATATCATGTGCTGCCAAGAGCTGCAGGAGATAAATTGAAGAGTCAATTCTGGCTGGTGAGCCTCAGTCTGTGTGTCACAGGATTATACAAACACTTGTCAGGGATGGTCTAGATAATACTTAGTCCTGTCTCAGTGAAGGGGTCTGGATTAAGGTCCCTTTCAGTCCTTCATTTCTGTGATTCTGCAGTGATTATGGTATTTGTCTCTTTGACCAGGCCTACATGAGGGAAGAAAGTTAACCTGAGATACGCAGCTCCAGCTACAAGAAGAGCAATGTACCTTAGATAGAATTTCTGCGGCATTCACATGGGGGGTGTGGGGTGGGGAAGGGGAGGTGTTGATAGGAAAAACTCTCCCATTAACTTCCCTTACTCCTTGCAACTTGGTGGAGTACCCGAGTCAATGGGAGCGCGATTGACGGTCGATTTAGTGGGTCCTTACTAGACCTGCTAAATTGAACTCTGGCAGATCTATCTCTGCAGTGTCAATCTCCCAGTAAGCGTAGACATGCCTTTTTAGAGAAGAAGGCTTACTGACAACCAAAACTCAGGGGATCCAGCGAAGTGCTTAATGTCTCTCCAGCAAGAGTCAGAATGTGCTTTCCATATATCCATTTATGGAATTATCAGTCAATTATTGATTGGAGCCAGAAAATCTCTTTGAAGTCACTCTGTGCATTCTTTTGGCCTGGGAGTCCTTAAGGGATGTAGTTGGGAATTAGCCTGCATTTTGTAATAACAGTAGATTTATAATCTTTAATTATGAAAAAACAGGGCAGTTCTTTTGATACTGGGATGTAAACAATAGTAGATTGTTAATTTGCCACCTTAGGTCACATTGAACTAATGCAGAGGGCATGCAAAACATTACTGTATCATTTTCTGACTGAGAGGAGACAATTTAGGAAAATTACTTCTGTCAGAGTAGCCTCATTCCTTTCATCAGAAATTGTTCACATCAGTCATTATTTTTATTTTAAAATAAATGAATATTTCATGGACCTGACTTACAAAAGTTACTCTCGAGCAGCAGGAGATGAGAATATAGTACTGAGTTCACTCTTCTGGTGGGTATTTGTCTTGTTCTGTGAATGAGGTCTGAAATCTACAGCTAATGATGGATGAACCTTGTAAAGTAAAGATGTTCAGTTCAAATGGTACCAGAACATTTCTGAACCCCTAGGAGAGCAGCTGCCATCCCCAAAGACACTCGAGTGCTTTCCATGCTTTCCGTTTCCTTCTCAAAGTTTGTTTCTTGTGCATCAGACATTTGCCTATTTCAAACTTCCTGGTACTCTGGTATTCCCATCTCAGGGTACGTCGACACAGCAGCATTATTTCGGATTAACTGATGTTATTTCAAAATGCACATCTACACAGCAAGCCGTTATTTCGAAATAATATCAAGATGGAGGACTTCTTACTCCAGCTCCCGTAACCCTCATTCCACGATGGGTAAGGGAAGTTGAAGGGAGAGTGTTCTTCCTTCGACTTCCTGCTGTGTAGACAGAGCCAAAAGCTGATTTAAGCTATTTTGATTTCAGCTACGCAATTGACGTTGCTGAAGTTGCATAGCTTAATTCAACTTTTGCCCTGCCGTGCAGTCATGTCCTCAGTTATGCTCCAAAGGTCATAACACACCTGGAAACTGCAGGGTGATACTTTTTTTCAAACATTTTGCCATTCATGTCAAATCGACACTGTAGTTTCACCTTTTCTTTTAGTCACATTCCACATGGCCTGCCACAATATTAAAAGTATCAAGGATGGAGAGGATTTGTTTATACTGGTCCAAGCACACTCATGTGAAATTACACCAAGGTAAACTTAGGCTGAATATTTCAGAAAAAATTCTAAATAAATCATGGGAGCTGAATCACAGTATCATATGGGAAAAGTGATGGGAAAATTTGCCCAGCTAGCTTCTCAGTGTTAGAAATATGTACTGCTAGCCCTGTCTGCCACCAAACATTCCTCTGGTGGCAGTACATTTTGGCAGAGGGCTAGATGGAGTGGGTCTTACTTGTACTATCTGTCTGTCCCTCTGAGCTGGTACTTCCCTCTGTGCTTCAAATAGAGTGCACAAACTGGATTTGGTCCAAACTTGTTCCCTTCCCGGGACTTGTCTGTTCTGTTAATGAAGGTGACAAAACAAACATCAGCCAAAGTTTATTATGAGCTTGCGTTTTCTGAAAGATAGTAAAACAAAAAAAGTAAGTGTGGATGGTTCTAATAAGAACTAACATCTGAGCTCAGCATTCCATTTAGGATCCTATACCTTGCAATCATGTTACAAAGTGAAGTCAGAGTTTTCATTAGCTATTCATTGTCCTACTAAAGAGTGTGTCCTATGGTCTTGTATAACATTTACTATTTTTTTTCTTTGTTTTGGTTTCTTAAGCTTTTTGGAAGACTAGAAGTGCATCCCTAGAATTTGAATATTCTGTTAATATGCCGTAGTAGTGAAATACACATCTCATACCGAACATAGGAGAGATAAGGCTTCTGTACAAGCGATGAGGAGTCCTGTGGCACCTTATAGTCTAACAGATTTATTGGAGCATAAGCTTTTGTGGGAAAAGACCCATTTCGTCAGATGCCTCTTCAGATGCATTTGATGAAGTGGGTCTTTGCCCACGAAAGCTTATGCTCCAATAAATCTGTTAGTCTATAAGGTGCCACAGGACTCCTTGTTGCTTTTGCAGATTCAGACTAACATGGCTACCCCTCTGAAGGCTTCTCTACAGGTATTTAAAATGATACGGCTATTTGAAAAATAAATAAAAGATTGGAAATTTAATCTAAGTGAAAATAAAGAGCTGGCAATGGTTTGAGGAAAGGATAATGCTGGTGGGTATTGGTAAGCTTTTTCCATACAATGCACCTTTCCCAACCTTTCAGTTTCAGTCCTCAGAATCTCCTAAGTCAGCGTTTCCCAAACTATGGGCCGCGGCCTGGTACCGGGCTGCAGGAAAAAAATACCGGGCCTCAGCGTGGCTGGTGGCTGATGGTAGAGAAGCAGAGTGGGACAGAGCAGAGCAGGCTGGGAGGAGGTGGTGGGAGGGAACCGGCCACCAGGAAGCAGGGTTGGAGGTAGCGGGGCTGTCCCATGGAGATCTGGGCTGGCAGGCAGGCGACAGAAGCAGGGTTGGGGGCAGCAGGGCTGTCCAGCGGAGATCGGGGAGGGCAGGCGGCGGAACCAGGGCTGGACAGGAGTGGGGGGGCAGGACGGGGGGATGAGGAGGAGGACGGGAGAACCAGCTGCCGGAAGCAGGGCTGGATGGGGGCAGTGGGGCTGGTCGGGGGGGGTCGTCGGGGGAGCGGTGCTGACCGGGGGAGATAGGTGGGGGTGGGGGGAACCGGCCGCTGGAAGCAGGGCTGGAGGGGGGCAGCAGGGCTGGACTGGGGAGATTGGGAGGAGAAGGGGGGCGGAGCGGGACTGACCTGGGCACATGCAGACTCTACAGACCCTGGCAGATGAGTGAGTCTGGCCGGGGATTCCATTTTGCCCCCCCCCCACATACCCTCCCTCGAGTAGTTGCGAACTGCCTGGCAGGTAGACACACTCAGGCAGCGTGAGCACATCTACCAGCCAGGCAGTTCCCAGCTAAGGACTGGTACACCTAATTATAATAAAACTTACCTCATTAGAAAATACCAGACATTTTATATGTCTGGTAATTTCTCAATTTGTTTCCTGGACAAAACCCTCAAATACCAGACTGTCCGGTACAAAACCAGACACCTGGCAACCCTACCCTTCCTTGCATCCTCCCTCCTAGCCAGATACGCTACCCCCAATCTGCTCCTGCTCCCGCCTCCTGGAGTGCCCATGCAGCGCCGGGTCCCCCAAGCCCTGGCCCAGGCTGGGTGGAGGATGCAGCCGGGTGAAACACTGAAAATGTATTCATTTTTCATTCTTTTTTTATATACATTTATATTTTTGGGCTGCAAAAAATAGTACTGAAAAAAAACAGGTTCCAACTGAAGTAAAAAGTTTGGGAAATCCTGATCTAGCCAGCTTTCTATCCATCTTACAGGCCATTTATCCAATCCATATTCCCTTAACTTGATGGCAAGAATATTGTGGGTGACTCTATCAAAAGCTTTGCTAACGCTGGCACTGGGGGCTTTGGGAGGACCAGAAACAATTTATTTCAATATTCATCATTTGCTTAATGAATATGCAAATATGCAAATGAATGTTACCGATCCTCCAAAAGCTCATGAATGGATTTACTGGTCCCTGTGTCAAAAAGTTTGGGACCCCCTGTCCTAAATAGAAATAGATTTTGTGCCAAATCGTGTATTGGTTTTGTGATGGGAGTAAATGGGAACTCAGCTTGTGGTATAAGCAGAGATCTGAATTCGGCTTTCCAGAGATGGAAGCCTACTGACTTTACTTACCTGTGCCTCAGTTTCCCCATCTGTAAAGTAGGGATGATGATAATTCACTCCTTTTGTAAAATGTGATGAGATCTATGGAAGAAAAGTTTTTCATGATTGTTAGATGGATTTATTATTGTGTTCCTATTTTATGTTGTTTATTAATTATTGCAGTGAGATCAACCTCTCATTGTGTCACCTAGCACCTCCCTAGAGAACTCTTAAAACATTCAATGTGAACATTTAATATCAATACCAGCTACAATTAATTACTCCCCCAATGCCATCTAATCCTGAGTGAAGAGAGTAGAAATTACCCCTTTATAGGCAGCTGCTGCAGCACTGTTTCTGAGTGCCAATGGAAATTACATCTTTAAAGTGCAATGAGATGGAAGCAAAGTTCAGCGTAAGCATTGCCTTATTTCCCATCAGCAACCTACACTGTTTAAATGAGTTAGGATTATTTTTGAAGTGATGATTAGCCCCTGGTACTGAAAATGAACTGTGATGAGTTCAAGTCGACAACAGCAACAAGAAGAGGCATAAAATGAGCAATGCTTATTCTGTACAAAGCCACTGATTTCTGACAATAACACATAACAAAGGCTTCAAGACATATTGTTTTTGAGTAAGCTGGACCCACTGGGTAAATAATAATAATAATAGTAATAATAATAGTAATAATAAATAAAGCAATACGTGTTCTTTTCTTTATTATATACCATCTGCGGTTCCCTCTTCATATGATCCGTGGTCCCAGCTCCTGCTAACAGCTATGGAGATAATTAATTCTTACATTGTGTTCAGAAGGGTAAAAATCGGAGTCATTACAGGTTTTTTGAATGTCACTGCTTGAAAGTGGGAGGATATTTTCTCTTCATGTCAGAAAGGTTTTAAACCTAAATTTCAGTAGCTCAAGGATAAAACCACTGCAGGTGTGCAGTTTAAAGGGGTGTTAATTGGGAAGAACATAATTAGGAATTGCAGAGGGTGTATTTGGAACAGGACAGGTAATTTGAAATTCAGACAGGATGAATCCCATCTCTCTCTGAACTGTGGTCTTTTCAGCATCTTTGTCTAGATAAGCTTTAAGTGAGTGACATAGATATTTTCTTTCATCTGTCACTTGCACTGACATTACCTCTTGTAATTTCCTCTGTCTGTTCACATGCTTGTTTTTTGGTGCGCCAATTAATTTAAAAGTCTAGTACATCAAAGACAATTTTATTGTTTAAAATAGAATAATTCATCTAAGGTGTCTCAGGCTGAGTTGGTTTCAATATTATTTACTGAAAGTTATTAATGGGTTCTGTGAAATGGAACAAAAATGTGGGGGATAATACTAATTACACACTGTACATCCCCCTTCCATATACATTTGGTTGTTGACTTGCAAAGAATAGTAAAGCTCACACATCAGCTAATAAATTCATCATTAGTCTTTAAAATGCCACTGGACTCCTTGTTGTTTTTACACGTCAGATTGTTTCTGATTTGACTATTAGTACTGAATTAACAAAAAAATAGGTCCAAAAGTTGAATTAATTAAAAACAGTAGGGGAACGAATGCAAGTAACATTGCAAGTATCACTTTTGAATATTTGTCTTGGAGGATGTATGCAGAGCCGGCCCAAGCTATGGGCTGACTGGGCTAACCGCCCAGGGCGCCCCATTGTAGGGGGCGCCACGCGGGGCTGCGCATGCGCCGGGCGCCTGGGGGCGGCGCCATGCTCCCGGAGCCCGGGGCACACGAATGGCTTGGGCCGGCCCTGGATGTGTGAGATATATACTTTGCTTGCCCTGTGGATTGATGGGATTAAGAATGCAGGGCAGTGTACGGGGTAACATTGGTTTCTTTATTCATACAAATACCTCACATAGATACACAAAAAAACAAATAGTCTGGTAGCACTTTATAGACTAACAAAACATGTAGAGGGTATCATGAGCTTTCGTGGGCACAACTCACTTCTTCCCCCTGAAGCTCCTATAGATACACATGTCCATCTTGCTTTATTCTCGATTTCATATGATACCTCCCTCTTCTCTCTATTACATTCAGCAATATTAACTTATTCCTTCTGGGTAACAAAAACAAAAGCAGATTGTCCTCTGACCAATAGTGTTGTCTACAATGGCATTGTTATGAAGTAATCTGGATTTTCAGTTTTATCAAGAATAAGATAAGGGGTCTTTCACAGTATGAGGGTTATCATAGTGCTGTTTGCTGTACTAAACTCTACCTTTGCACAATTGTACCTCTTTTTTTTAATGTACAGTAAAACCTGTGTTATCTGGCACGCTCGGAGATTAGGGCATTCCGGTTTCTAAAAATTCTGGTTATCTGAGGGTCCCATCAACTTAGGAAAAACAAATGAACAATAATAGTAAAACTCAAGTTTTTAATATGGGTAGTTTTGTAGTGTGAGGCAGTTGGTCTCACATTTCAATTTTGAGTTAAAGATGATTAGTACTTCGAAAATAAAAAATTGTTAAGCCAATCATGGTAAACCAAGCCAGGCCTGTGCGCCTGAAGATGTGACAGTATTGTGGCTGGTGGCAATGCCAGTTAACAAAGTTTTCTGGTTAACAGAGTGCCAGATAACAAAGGTTTCACTGTATATGGACCCAACCAACCCATAGGCAAGAAGACTTTTAAGGGGGCCTAAAGAAAATCTCTGTAAGGTTTATCTTCAAGAGATTTCTTCTGCTCAGTGACTCAGTAAAGGAGGGTGCAGTTTACTTCCTCTCAGTCCTTGGAACAGGCTGTGGGCCCCACTCCCAAACCCTTTGCATCTAAAGAGATCCACACAGAATGCTGAGCAATCAGTGGGAGGTGCCTCCACACCAGCTTTGTGACTCCAGGATGCTGCCTACTTACCACAAAGCAGTCTTTTTGCATCCCACTTGTTGATTTCCATTGCATGCTCAGCATTCCTACTTCAGTTAGACATGAGCGAAAAGTTACCTCACAGACCCATTCCCATATTTTACAAATCTCACTTGCTTTAGAGCCTCACGCACCACTTTTGAAATGCCTTCAGAATGTGTAGTGAAGGGCAGCTTTTTGCAGGACTCATAAACAGTGTGACTCTTTAACTTAGTAACAGATTATAAAATGACAGATCTTTGTTGTGGATTGGATCTGACTGTGGGAACGCCCCTTTGCAAGGGCACAAGGGGACATGGGAATTGCACTGTTCCCCCTATGTCTTTGCATGCCCATGTAATGCTGGCCCTAATACAGTTCATTCATACATCTTGGTGTTGCTTTGAATTAGTGCAGCAGCACTAGCCACTTGGCAGACATTTGGTAAGTTTAAAAAAGGAATTGGATTACCACAAACTGCAGGTAAAGCATTTCCATTCTCCTAGGCTGAAAAGGAACAATTTTTCATGCAAACCAACATATGTATTATTACTTCTGTCACTTATGCTATATAGTCTACTCCTTGAATTGAGGAGCTGTAAGTAATCTTAATGTTCAATAGGAATGAGCGTGCATGGTTTTGAAACAAGCTAAAGAACATGGGATGGATAATGGGGGTATATGTGACTATCCTGACACTACAAGGGCAGGGATGTCTGAGAGACCAATGTCATATATTCTGATTATCCGAGAGGACAATTGTACAGGCTTTGCTCTGTGGAGACCAAAAAAAAAGGGGGGGGGGGAACGGGAAGAGAGGAAGAAAAGCAGAAACAACCATTCCTATAAGCACACTGCATAGTGCTTTGATTTTTATTTTTTCCCCATTTATAAGTATTGTCAGTGTTCAAAACATCCATTTAAGATTGCTTTCTTTGGCAGAAAGCAACATTATCTCCTTTTGTGGTTTTGAATGATTATAATTCATTTAAAATAACATTTAAAAACCAGTTTATGTGCTGGGCTATGGAATTCAGTCAGGATAGAAATTGGTGTAAACTGGCAGAAGAATATTGCAAACAGAAGCCTTCTGATTTTAATCAAATTAAATAAATGCTCTGTCTTAAAACAGATCTGAGATAAAATGAGTATGCTGAAAATATATATGATTATATAATGTTATGTAGCAGTTAGCCAACGACATTCACACCGGAGTCCTCATTCTTCTTTAAAATAATGTTTAAAAATTAAACGCACTCAGTTTTATGAAATATCTTTTAGGTTGCCTACACCAGGCAAGAATTGTGATGGATTTAGCCTCCTTAGATGGAATGTTTAAATGTTTCTTTGAAACTGTTTTCATTATGGGAAAGCTGTCTTAAGCCTTTTCCTCTTGACTGGTAATTTCAGTATATGTTGTGCTGGTGAAAAACCCTAGATTGGGGAATGATGTCCTTTACATTTGCACAGAACAACACGAGCAGCAGCTGTACAGGCTTTCTTGCCCTGAGCCAAATTCTGCCTTCGTTTATACAATAAGGGCAACGGGGCTATAGGGATGCAGGAGTGTGCTTGTGCTCCTATTGATGTCAATTACAAAACCCCCACTAATCTCCGTGGTGCAGGAACAGGCCTGAGCCAGAAGAATAATGTGATTTGGCCTACAGCCTTTCTAGTGGGTTTCTGTTCAGGAGAGAGCAGGGCCATGAGTGCTGTGATCTGAACACCCATTCATTTTTTACTTTGCTGTTGAGAATGACAAGGTGCCAATTGGTGCCAACTGCAAGGTTAGTGATGCTAACCAATGGCAACAGCTCTACATATGGAAAGTGAATGTACTGTACTCTTCCGTTGTCACCAGGTCAGTTTCCATGCAAGCTGTTTCAATATTTAATTTTATCTAATGCTGTAGATTGGTAAAATGCTGCTATATAACAAATGTCTTGAGACAGCACATCAATAATGAAATATTTTGAACTGATTTATCCTTTGAAAAATGTTGAGCCTGTTGAAAGCTATAATATCTCTGCAGTGCAGCAATGGAGGGAGACAGGTCATCTTCAAAGTGTCGTTTTGTTTCGTTTTTCCATGGGGGAAAAATATACCTGGCCTTCCAGCCAGGGGATTATTCTCCCATTCATTGTGGTTGGAGGTTTGGTATCCTCTCTATCCTTCAATCTTCCTAGCCCTTAGTTGTTCTCAGATTTTGTGCGGACTGATGGGGACCTCAGTTTCTCAGGTCAACTG
Source organism: Pelochelys cantorii (assembly GCA_032595735.1). Taxonomy (NCBI): domain Eukaryota; kingdom Metazoa; phylum Chordata; order Testudines; family Trionychidae; genus Pelochelys; species Pelochelys cantorii. Next base: position 40,445,408 of record CM064337.1, read on the forward strand.
ACCAAAGGTCACAACCACTGCTAAACTAAAACTTCAGGAGAGTCCTTTAACTGGATTTTATGAAGCTCCCCTGCCACCACTGGTGGTGGCCTGAGTCCCAAAAATAGCAGTGAGACTAAGCAGCACTATGGGATGCAAGTGTGTGTAAAATAAAAGCCTCCTGCCCATAAAGTGTAGGGGCAATTGTCATTTCCAGGCATGAGCATGTTGTGGAAATGATCAAATTTTACAAAAACATTTAAAAATCACACACACAAGTCTTAATTGCAGAACTGTACAATTACAAGCAATTATAATTCATCTATAATTAATGTAGCAAAACATTCTGCAGCTGTCATTATTTAGTTAGGATGAACTGTTCAATTAAACACATTTATTTTGAACACATTTCACTCATTGAGACCCTGTGCTCTTGCAGTTCAGTATAACTTCATGTTTCGCATATTGGCAGTCAGTCCACTGTGCTTTGTATTTTATATTTGCATGGCATGGTCATACTGTTCCTGACCTGTAGGACAGATGTGCTGATTCAGCACAATGCCAAAATATGTGCTTATGAGACTAAGAACTAGAGCTGGTCAGAAAATTTCCACGTACACATTTTTTATTGGGATTTACCAGTTCATCAAAATGGAAATGGTTAGCAGAAGCCATTTGATTTTATGAGATTTCAGATGGACCACAGGCAGATATTGCAACCTGCCTGTCAGTCGGCCCACCCACTCCTCCACAGCTTGCTTCATGGGCTGCTAGGGAATGTAGGTTTCCAGATCTGTCTGCTCTGCAGTAGCCCCTCAATACAGATTTCACCTGAGCTAGGCTTCCAGATCCCCAGCTCCCAGGCAGCCCAACATGCTAATTGCCTTGAAATCAGGGACTTCCAGGACTGTCCATTTCCAGGGCAGTGAACTCCCCATGGCTGGCAGATTCCAGGAGGAGCCAGTGACCTAGGTGACAAGGAGCCATGAGTGCCCAAACTTCTTGGCTACCCAGGCTTATAGGTCTGCCCAGGCATATCATTGGTCAAAATCTAGCACTACAATACTAATTTCATCTGTGATTATGGGGATCTAACCATTGCATCTTCAGAAGAGTGTGAGGTCTTAGGATCAAAAAGAAGAATCATAACAGTATCTCGTTAAAAAATATTGAGAAAGGCTTTCTCTTCTTTTTTGATGGGTCATTGCTGGTCCTAGCCACTGTGGTACATGTCTGGTTATATTAATTTTGAGATATTGCAGCTTGCACTTCATAGAGGTAAAAAGACTTTCTTGCCACTCTTGAAGGAGGTGGCAACCTGGTTGCTGGGCAGGATAGAAAGGTACAAATGAATGGCAGCAGTATCCAACACACTCCTCTCACTTCAGTTCTGTCAGTGATCTCTGGCATCCTAAATCACCTAATATGGGGATATTTGAAAGACCAATTTCCTATCTGTGACTCATCAAAAAATTTACTTGGTAGGAACATTTCAGTTACCAAGATCTGCTATTGGTTTTTTTTGCAATAAAGAAACAAAATCACAAACACATGCCAATGAGTATCATGCTCAGAGAATCATTGTAACTTAAACTTGAAATTCACCGATTGCCCTGAAAGGCATCTGTTTATTTTTAAATAAACCAAAATAAATAATTATTTGTTTTCAATATAAATACCAGTTTGTTTTTCAGTGCAAACCACGGAGCAGAAAGACAAGTGAGACACTAAAGAGAAGATCGGAGCCATTCATTTTGTTAAATGGAGGCACATTTTCAAGCTTTTTACGTGAATCTTTGTGATGGCTTGTGAAATTCTGAGTATTTCTTCGTAAGGATTTGACATTTTAAATTAAAAATTGAATTGAAAATGTAATAGCAAATGGATTTTTGATCAGCTTCTCCAAATTTCTTACAAGTTTCTGTTGCTCTCACCTCATCATGCAGGTAATGGTTTAACCTTGACTGTCATGGTACAAAACTAGGGTCCAGAAGACAAAGAATAGTGCATTGGAACAACATATGGTATTCCATAAATTTATACCTAACATACCAAAAAAGAAAAACATATATTTACTTCAGACACAATTGATGGACTGATGCTAGAATGAAAAAAAATACAGCATGTACATTCATGACAATATAATTTTTTTTTTTTTGGTTCTGCATGTGTACTAGGGAAAGTAGAGATCTAAGAATCTCAGACTGGGCACTTCTCATAGCGGGCAATATTGTTGCATTTCACTTTAAAAGACAATGAGGAGTCCTATGGCATCTTAGAAATTAACATATGTATTAGGGCATAAGCTTTTGTTGGCAAAGCCCATTTCATCAGATGAGTTGGAATGCAAATTACAGAGCTGGGGTGTATCTATAAGAACAACAAAAGCAGTTATTTGTTATGTGTAGGGTGAATGTTAATGAAGCTAATTAAGTCTAGGTTAACTGTGCCTCATTCACAACATTTGATGTGGAATTGTGAATATCAAGAGAGGGGAAGTTGCGTTTGTACTGAGTTAACCAGTTGAAATCCTTATTCAGCCCTAAATTGATTGTATTGAATTTGCAAATTAACTCCAGTTCCAATCTCTTCCTTTATAATCTGTTTTTAAAACTCTTTTGTGGAAGGGTAGCTTCTTTCAAATCCATTATTGAATGTCCAGGGAGGTTAAAGTGTTCACCCACAGGCTTATATGTGTTACCATTCCTGATTTCTGATTTGTGTCCATTCATCCTTTTGCACAGAGACTGCCCGGCAGAGGGGCATTGCTGGTACAAATTTCTTTTGTATTTCTTATATATACCGCTGCTTCCGTAATTGCCACTGCAATTCATCTGATGAAGTGAGTTTTACCCACACAAGATTATGTCCTAATAAATCTGTTAGACCATCTGGTGCCAACGACTAATGTTTTTGCGGGTACAGATTAACACAGCTACCCCTCGGACACTTTAAAAGAAATACTGTTCAAGAATAACTGTTGCATCATCTGAGGTATTTCTGTTTAGATTGTCTAGATGAGATCTGTTGTCTCGGGCATGTCGTGACTGGTATCGGAGTCAAATGTCAGTGCAAACATTTCTGCTTATATTATTTATGACTTTTTATTTATTTTTATCTTCTTATAACTAAAAGGATTTTGCTCAAATTTTCAAAAAATTAAATATTAGTTTATTGGAAACCAGCTTGTAAAATTATCACGCCAAAATTAACAAAGTTGGAAAGTTAGGAGCATATGAAAAGGGATTAGAATGGAAACCATTTCACGACCTCAGTCCTAGTGGTTTTACTAGCAAAGCAGCTATAGTACATCTATGCATTTTATGTGCAATTGTAAATTAATCATGTCAACGAGAAATATCTTACATGCATTAAACTTTAAAAATGTGCTTTCAACTGTCATTTTGACATCTAGTTAGCATACAATAACTGCCTTTCAAAAGCTAAATTAAATGTTTGACACAGTATAAATGCTGTTATATTTTCCACTTTTTTTGCTCTTTTATTACAGTTCTTTGCTTTTTGTGATGTTGATAAGTGTGAAAGATGATAATTTAATTGGTAGATGTTGTTTTAAAAAATATTAACACATCAGATGTGGTTCTTTGGCACGAGAGGATTCGATTGTTCCTGAGATAAGCCCCTCTGGCTTCTTATTCAAAAATCAGTAAAATGCAACTTTGATCAGACTGATAATGAGCTTGTTCAGTGTCTCTGACAAGGTTTAAGAGGAGGAATGGAGTATCAGTCCAACCAATGGATCTATTACACCTGTGAATATTTTCTTCTCCCCTTAACAAAACAGGTAGCAAAAAGCTTTTCTGTATTGTTTGCTTACAAGTTTAGCAAACATTGTACATCTGGAATATCTAGGTATAGCACAGTTCAACTGTTTATAGAATCATAGAACACTAGAACTGGAAGGAACCTCAAGAGGTCATCGAATCCAGTCCTCTGCCCTCATGGCAGGATCCAGTACCATCTAGACCAGTGGTCACCAACCAGTAGATCAGGATCTGCTGGTAGATCTTAAAGCCTCTGACAGGTGATCTTGACAGTTTTGGCCAAGGGGCTACCAAGCACAGCATTTCAGCTGCCTTTCCCTTCACTGCGGCACACTTCCTGCCCTTTGCCTTAGAGCTGCCTCCTCCTCACCCTGCCCCCCCCCCCCCAGCCTCCTGCTTGCTGTGCAGGGCAGGGGAGAGAAAAGAGGGGATGCTTATGTCAGGGTGCCCCCTCCCACCCTGTATTCTGTCTCCACAGAATGGGGGGGCACAACAGGGCTTGGGATGGAGGGAATTTGCTGGCTGCTTTTGAGGGGTGGTGCAGGGCCAGGGCAGGGGTGAGCCTGCCTTAGCTCCACTTCACCACCACCCAGGAGCCATCTGCAGAAGCAAAGAGTGAGGGGGGATTTGATAGCAGCCTTCAGCTTCCTGAAGGGAGGTTCCAAAGAGGATGGAGAGAAGCTGTTCTCAGTAGTGATGGATGGCAGAACAAGGAGCAATGGTCTTAAGTTGTGGTGGGAGAGGTCCAGGTTGGATATTAGGAAAAACTATTTCACTAGGAGGGTAGTGAAGCACTGGAATGGGTTACCTAGGGAAGTAGTGGAGTCTCCATCCCTAGAGGTGTTTAAGTCTCGGCTTGACAAAGCCCTGACTAGGTTGATCTAATTGGGATTGGTCCTGCCTAGAGCAGGGGGCTGGACTTGATGACCTCCTGAGGTCTCTTTCAGCTCTATGGTTCTATGATTCTATGATTTGAGGTAAGAAGTGCCCAGCTGGAGCTAGCTCCAAACCCTTGCCCCAGTCATGAACCCCCTCTGGCACTCAAAGCTGCTGTCCCAGCCCTGAGCTTCCTGGACCCAAACTCCCTTACACAGCCTGTACCCTGAGCCTCCTCCTGTTCCTCAACTCTTTGCCCCAGGCTCAGCTCAGAGCCCCTATCACACTCCGAACCCCTTAGCCCAAGACCAGAGCCTATGCCTCAAACCTCTGCTCCTGCCTGGTGAAAGAAGGGAGGGAGAATGGGGAAGGGAGAGTGGACAGAGTGAACAGAGGCAGGGCCTCACAGAAGGGCCATGAAGGAGGCGGGGCAAGATATTTGGGTTTGAGGTAGGTCGCGGATTGTACTTAAATTCAAAAAGTGATCTTGTGCTTGAAAAGGTTGGAGACCACTGATCTAGACCGTCTCTAATAGATGTCTATCTAACCTGCTCTTAAATATCTCCAGAGTTGAAGATTCTACAACCTCCCTAGGCAACCCATTCCAGGGTACGTCTAGACTACATGGCTCTGTCAACTTCATTTAAATCAAAATGGCCACCGCGCTGTGCCGATCAGCTATTTGTTGGCACAGTGCGTCAGTCTAGATGGGGATCTGCCAACCCCAGAACCTTTTGTCGGCAGATCCTGTAAGCCTCGTTTCACAAGGCATAAAGGATCTGCCGACGAAGGGTTCCGGGGTCGGCAGATCCTTGTCTAGATTGCCGCGCTGTGCCAACGAACAGCTGATTGGCACAGCACAGTGGCCATTTTGATTTAAATGAAGCCGCAATTATTTAAATCGCTGCTTTATTTCCCTTAGTCGTCCTGCCTCATCTACATGGCTCCGTCGATGGAGCCATGTAGTCTAGACACACCCCCAGTGTTTAACCATCATGACAATTAGGAAGTTTTCCCTAATGTCCAACCTAAACCTCCCTTGCTGCAGTTTAGTCCCAATGCTTCTTGTCCTATCGTCAGAGGCTAAGAACAATTTTTCTTCCTCCTCCTTGTGATACCCTTTTAGATACCTGAAAACTGTTATCATGTGCCTTCTCAGTCTTCTCCTTTCCAAACTAAACAAGCCCAATTCTTTCAGTCTTCCTTCATAGGTCATGTTCTCTAGACCTTTAATCATTCTTGTTGCTCTTCTCTGGACCTTCTCCAATTTCTCCACATCTTTCTTGAAATGTGGTGCCCAGAACTGGGCACGATACTCCAATTGAGGCCTAATCAGTGCAGAGTAGAGTAGAAGAATGACTTCTTGTGTCTTGCTCACAACACTCCTGTTAATGCATCCCAGAATCATGTTTGCTTTTTTTGCAACAGCGTCACACTGTTGCCTCATATTTAGCTTGTGGTCCACTATGACCCCTAGATCCCTTTCTGCAGTACTCCTTCCTAGACAGTCACTTCCCATTCTGTGTGTGTGAGACTGATTGTTCCTTCCTAAGTGGAGCACTTTGCATTTGTCCTTATTAAACTTCATCCTATTGACATTTTATATATGACATTTTAATTTTCCTTTAGAAATAACTGATGGGACAGTTTTCACAAGCATCTCAAAATATGTCTACACTGCAATTGGAAGCGTGATTGCAGTATACATTTGCATACCTGAACTAGCTTTGTGGTAGCTAGCATGATTAAAAGAGAATAGACATGGTCCAGCACTCTCTGGCCCAGCAACATCAGTGGTCTGGCATGGTTAGGGAATGTCTGGAGGAGGTAGTGCCAGCCTCTCCACTGGGGCTTTCTAGGCGAGCAACATCTGTGTCCTGCTAAGAGACTTAATAAGAATTAAGGACTTAATAAGAATTAAGTATAACTAATGATAATTATGCTTTTATGGTGAATAGATTTGGATAAATAAACGTCTTTTTTATGAGATCATAAATTTGTCTGAGAGTTTTGGCATGAGTTGCTTTAAGGTGCTCTGATTACTACCTCCACCACCCAAAGAGATGAGAGAGAGAGAGAGAGCGAGGAAGAGTGAGAGATGCACACAATCATGATACAAAATCAGTGCTGCCCATATTAAAGGGATTAAAAACTGGTTAACTGATAGATCATAAAAAATAAATGGGGAATAGGTATCCAATTGGGGTGTTTTGAAGGGGGTTTCCTTTTTGTCCGAATACTAGTCAATATTTTTGACAATGACCTGGAAGAAAAGATAAAATCATAGCTGGTAATTTTTTTCAGATGATGCTAACATAAGTGCAGTGGTAAATAACGGTGAGGATAGGTCAAGTATAGAGACTGACCTGCAACATATGGCAAGGTAGGCTCATTTGAAAAATGTGTATATAAATACAGCAATATCCAGAATCATCTATCTTGAAACAAAGAATGTAGGTCACACATAAGATGGGAGAATATAGCCTGCAAAAGAGTGACTCTGGAAAGGAGTTGGGGGTCATGGTAGATAACCAGTAGAACATGAGCTCTTTTAGACGCTGTAACTAAAAGAGCCAAAATAATATTTGGAGGTATAAATTGGCATAGGGAGGGTGCCTTTCATTTGTATATGTTGCTAGAAGACTTACCTGGCATTGCCCATATACTCAGGGCCGGCTCGAGCCATTCCTGCGCCCCGGGCAGTGGGTGCGCGACGCATGTGTGGCTCTGCCCCTGGGCGCACGGCACATGTGCGGCCCCGCCCCCCAGCGCACTGTGCATCTTACAGCTGCCATCAGGCACCCCCCATAGGTTGGCGCCCCGGGCAGCTGCCCAGCTAGCTCCCCCTTAATCCGGACCTGCATGTACGGCCCAGGGGAGGGGAGGGCCGCACAGGGCTCTCTTTCCATTGCTGAAGAGGGGGTTGATGGGCAAGGTGGGGAAGTGGGGCCTGGCTTATGTCTGGGAGGAGCGGCCCAAGGTCAGGGAGGGCTGCATAGCCCCCTTGTCAGTGTTCTCCATGGCTGTGCTGGGCAGCCAGGTGGTAATGGGGGGGCGGGCTGTGTCTGGTGTGGTGGGGTCTGGCGCTATGCTGCCCATGCCAGGCAGTGCTCTGGGGGAGGGCATGGCAGTGGGGCCGGCAGGGTTTCCTCCTCCCCCTAGTCCAGTGCTGGGGCCAAGGGTCAAAGGATAGGGGACTGAGGCCAGTGGCAGGCAAGATGGTGATCCCCATCCCCAGCTGGCCACTCCCTTGTTGGTGTGGCTACCCCCAGTGGTCGGTTTCCAGTATAACTGTACCCTGGGCTTGCTGCCCTCAGCGGTGACTGTGAGTATTGTGTCCCTCCATGCAGCCCCCTCCCTTTCCATGTTATGGAAGACAATTGAATTCAGGCACATCCAATTTTCCTGACACAACCAAACCCAGACCTTGCTGTAAGGTAGGACAAGAGGAAGCTGTGTGCCACCTTTGGTGGTCCTAGCTCTTACCATTTAGGAGGAGAACAAATGGACTTGTCATGGCTGAATTTCTATGTCCAGTTCTGGTGTGTTCAAGAAGGATGTTGAAAAATCCAGAAAATAGCTACAAGAATTATTGAAAGCCTGGGAAACACGCCTTTAAGCCACCCAAACACTTGATGTGCAACAAGCTGTGGTGTATATCTGCATCGCTGCAGTGATCTGTATGCTAACTGTCCATGTGGACCCTGCTGCTGTGTGCTGAGTTTCCTAGTTCAAATTTCAGGTCTTTTTTTTAATTATTTGTTTATGACTAATACACATGCTTTGTTCTTCATTTAATAAATCCACCTTTCACATGAGGAGAGTGGGGGGTGGCACCTATGAAAAGAGTGTAACTTAAATGTAATTAATTATAAATCATAAAAGGTTAGTGTGATGTATTTAAACTGACATTGTAACCATAGATATCTTAGGGTATGTCTAGACTATATGGCTCTGTTGATGGAGCCATGTAGATGAGTTTACTAGACATAGGAAAATGAAGCGGCGATTTAAATAATCGCCGCTTCATTTACATCAAAATGGTTGCCGCGCTGTGTCAATCATCTGTTTGGAGGCACAGCGGGGCAGTCTGGATGCGCCACGGTCAACAAGGGAAGCCTTTGTCGACCGCTCCGGTCAACCTCATTTCACGAGACATAACGGAGTGGTCGACAAAGGCCTCCCTTGTTGACCGCGGTGCGTCCAGCCTGCCCCGCTGTGCCGCCAAACAGCTGATCGGCACAGCGCGGTGGCCATTTTGAGGCTTTGATCATTTTCCTATGTCTAGTAAACTCATCTACATGGCTCTGTCGACGGAGCCATGTAGTCTAGACATACCCTTAGAGCTATTGGTCTGAACTGGATGTGTATGTGAATTATGGGAAGTCGGAGGTGCATACAATGGTGGAAACTGAATATGTTGAAACTACAGCAGCCTAGACTATGAAAGCTAGACAAAAGAGAAGTAATATTGGCTTTCCTTTACCGAGTCCAACAGCAATGATCATTTTTCTGTATCTGAGGTTGGATGCTTTTGACCTGTAATAATAGGCTTTAGTATTTAAAAAGAAAAAGAATAAATAAAAGATGTTGATTCATTTGTCCACTGAGCTCTGAACATTAGAAGAACAGTTGGAAATAACATTTTGTTCTGTTTTCTTGGTATCTTTGAGTATCTATTTGAATGAACACTGGCTTTAATCATAATTTCACCTAAGGAACATAATTAATCCAACATAAATGAAAATAATAATTGTAAAGTTATTTTTTTCACAATCTTATTTTAAACTGATATTAATTTGTTTCAGTGAATGAAGATAATAAGGTTAATAGTTTAATGTTACTTAGTTGGTATTGCTTGTTTTTTCTATGATCTTTTTTCAGTTTTTGATTATAAATTAACAACCCCCCAATGTATAATTCCAAGAATCAGCCTTCCAACGTATCTAAAGCTATTTACTTAGATTCGTCTTTTATTAGTCCCACTGCCACTGTCTAATTATTGTAGTGAAACAATGAACTCAGTATAGTTTGAGGCTTTGATCAGTCTTCATAGAGATTGGAATAATGAGGATAAAAGTTTTGTTTTGTTTTGGTTTGGTTTTTGGTTTGATTCCTTTTTGTAATTCAGTTTGATCCCTCAAGAGACAGGCAGCTTTACAAAAATGCAGCTTTTTCTTACTTGCCAGATGACACCTCTGACAAAAATTCTGATTGTGCTCATGGCATTTCTGGAAGTAAAATGCATTCTCTTTTAATTTCACTAAAGAACATATTTAATAGCACTAAATATGTCAAAGAAATGAATTCAAACTAAAAAATATTACACAGCTTTCTTTATAATGAATAAGAGCTGAAACGAAAGTTATGGTTTGTAGCGCAAGTTCTTTAAGGTTCTAATCCTATATTGATATTCTGTAAAGCCAATCAAATACAAGATTTTTTCTTTCTTTTTCTTTCTTTTTTAAAATGTGGTAACTTGTAATCAAATAAATAAAACAGGCCATAATCCTTGTTATTCTGTTACTATCTATATACGCTCCCTTTGGAGATAAATGGAAAAAAACAGCTGGAGTCTGAGGATATTTTGTAATCTTATAAATTGAAATTGAAATGCCTCAAGGAGGAAATTTCCAAAATAAATGTGACAGAAGATAAGTCCCTGCTTTTGGCAAAATTTTATTAGTATGACTTGTTCCAGATTGTTGTTGTGGTTTCTGCATGAATTAGGAAAATGGCAGCACTGTTACTTGGGAAAAAATAGTAGATTTCTTCCCTCATGTTGATAAATTGCTATAGAGGTAACTGCTTTGTTATCAGATTGTATTATCAAATGTGTCATACTTTGCAGGGATGTTTCCAAGTTAATGATTATGAGCCAGATCCATACCTGGTGTAAATTGGGGTAACTCCATTGACTTCAGTGTTGCTGTGGTGATTTAGGCCACCTAAGCATCTGGCCCTGTATACTTTTAAGGCAGATTGTTTTTGTCTGTCACTAATAAAACCTTAATTTATGTTAACTGAAATAATATTTAAAAACTAATCTACTTCTCCAAATTTGTTTATTTGTTCATAGAGTCCAATGCTGGAAGGAAATTTTATCATGATTTAGTCTGTCCCCCTGTATAACACAGGACATAGAACAGCAATGGGCAACCAAGAGTAGTGCTTCATCTCAGTGGGCTGCAGCAGCCCACGGCCCATTGGGACTCTACCTGCGACCTGCGGACCCCCGGTCAGTTCCCCTCCTCCCCGCACCTCTCATGCACTGAGGCACCAGAGCCCCACACTTTCTATTCTTTCCCCTTCCCTCCCAGCACTTTTTCAGCACCACACATCCACTGATTTGTACTCTATCCCTGCTCCTTCCCCTTCCATTCCAAAGCTGGAATGCCACAAATCAGCTGTTTACAGGTATTGCAACTCTGGGAGAGAGGAAGAGGAACACGGACAGAGTACAAATCAGGCGATTTGAATGAGTGGGCAGTGCGGGGCTGCAGTGCGTGAGAGGGACATGTGGGAGGGTGGCAGACAGGTGGTCCGCGGGCCACTGGTTGCCCACCACTGGCATAGAACTTCCCTCAAATAAATTCTTATATCAGATCTTTTGACAAAAAACCCCTCCAATCTTGATTTTACAATATTAGTGATAGAGGGTCCACTTAGAAAATTGTTCCAATGGAGAATTACTCTCACTGTTAAAAAATTACTCATTTCTACTCTGAAGTTGACTAGCTTTAACTTCCATCCACTGGATTGTGTTATTACCATTCTCTGCTAAACAGAAGAGCCCATTGTTAAATATTTTTTCCCATGTAGATACTTGTAAACTGTAAACAGTTCAGCTCTTATTAACCTTCTCTTTGCTAAACTAAATAGATTGAGTTCTTTGAGTCTATCACTCAAAGGCAGGGGTGGGGAAGCTAAGGCCCGGGGGCCAAATGCAGCCCCTGGATTGCCTGGATCTGGCCCAGAGTTCAGTGCCCCCCCTCAGGATTGGAGAGCACAGACTGGAATTCTAGGTCTCCCACACCCCACCTCCCTGCAGCTCCTGGCCCCCGCCTGATTTTTCTTTGAGTCAGTGGCTCCTGACCCATAAAAGATTCCCCACTCCAGCTCTAAGGAATGGTTTTCCACCTTTAATAATTCTCATGACTCTTCTCTGAAACCTCTCCAATTTATCTTGAACTGTGGGCATCAGGACTGGCAACAGTTTTCCAGCAGCAGTTGCACTAGTGCCAAACATTGATTTAAAATACTGTGTCTACTCCTATTTGAGATTCCCCTGTATATGCATCCCAGGATTGCATTAGTGCTTTTGGCAACAGCATCTGAGGCTATATCTAGACTGCAGGCTTCTTTCGGAAGAAGCTTTTCTGGAAGAGATCTTCTGAAAAAACTTCTTCTGAAAGAAAGCGTCACCACAGCAAAAGTGCATCAAAAAAGCAATCTGCTTTTTCGAAAGATAATGTCCACACTGAATGGACGCTATCTTGCATTTAAGCTGTGATTAATATGGACAGAGTGGCCCTTTATGCCTGTAGCTAGTTTAAGCTCGTTTTGTGCCTTTGCCTTTCTAATCTTGCCCCTTCATTCCTGTATTGTTTGCTTATATTTATCCTTTGTAATTTGTCCTAGTTTCCATTTTTTATATGACTCCTTTTTTATTTTTAGATCATGCAATATCTCCTGGTTGATCCAAGGTGGTCTTTTGCCATATTTTCTATCTTTCCTACACAGTGGAAAAGCTTGCTTTTGGGCCCTTAACAATGTCCCTTTGAAAAACTGCCAGCTCTCTTTAGTTGTTTTTTCCCTTAGTCTTGCTTCCCATGGGACCTTACCTACCAGCTCTCTGAGCTTACCAAAATCTGCCTTCCTGAAATCCATTGTCTTGAATTTGCTGTTCTCCCTTCTACCGTACCTTGGAATCATGAACTCTATGATTTCATGATCACTTTCACCCAAGCTGCCTTCCACTTTCAAATTCTCAACCAGTTCCTCCTATTTGTTAAAATCAAGTCTAGAACAGCTTCCCCCCAATAGCTTTTTCAATCTTCTGAAATAAAAAGTTGTTGTCAATGCAGTTCAAGAACTTATTGGATCATCTGTGCCCTGCTGCATTAGTTTCCCAACATATATTGGATAGTTGAAGTCCCCCATCATCACCAAATCCTGCGCTTTGGATGATTTGTTAGTTGTTTAAAAAAAAGCCTCATCCACCTTTTCTGCCTGGGTAGGTGGCCTGTAGTAGACCCCTAGCATGACATCGCCCTTGTTTTTTACCCCTGTTAGCCTAACCCAGAGACTCTCAACACACACGTCTCCTATGTCGATCTCCACCTCAGTCCAAGTATAGACATATTTACTATATAAGGCAACACCTCCTCCCTTTTTTCCCTGTCTGTCCTTCCTGAGTAAGCTGTACCCTTCTATACCAATATTCCAATAGTTGTATTCTTTTACCTTAAGGCTTTAGGGTTCAAATGACGACCTCTCTCTCTCTCTCTCTCTCTCTCACACACACACACACACCCTACCCTCTCTCTCTCTCTCTCTCTCTCTCTCTCTCACACACACACACACCCTACCTCTCTCTCTCTCTCTCTCTCTCTCTCTCACACACACACACACACACCCTACCCCTCTCTCTCTCTCTCTCTCTCTCTCTCTCTCTCTCACACACACACACACACACACACCCTACCCTACCCCTGTCTTGCCTGGGAGTTTCTACCCTCCATTCCTGGCTGCATTTCCAGGAGGGACATGCCTCTCCTCATACTTGGCACAGCATCTTTCTGGGCAGCATGTGGACGGGGGGAGCAGGGTCCCGTGCCCTCTCCCCAGATTTCTGCCAGGTTCTGTCCTTTTGGCACTGTGCAGGGGGAAAGGGATAGGAACTACTTCCAGCTGCAGGGGAGGAGCAAGAAGCAAAGCTCACCTCTCCCCCCCGCTCCCCGCCCCCCACTGCTCTCATGGGGCTAGAAGCAGCTTGTCCCTTCCTGCGTGCAGTGTCAAGAGGTGTTTCACAGCTCAAGGCTGCTGCAAGCCGTGGAGATAACCCAGGTGCTGCCTGCGTCCTGGTTGCAGTGTGTGCAGGAAGGGGTTATGCCCTAAGAATGCATTGTGCACCAGGGCCCAGGCAATCTGACTGCAGGTGCTTCAGTGAACCCAGCCAGAGAGGTGGCTCAGCAGAGAAGGGCAACCCTTGGGGATGGAACGGGGCACAGGGCTGTGGTGGGGATGGGGAAGGAGGGTGCTAAGTCTCTTCCTTGGGGGCTGCTGTGCAGCCTGCAGGTTCAGGGTGTGAGTAGGTTGGAAATTGCTCCCCTCTCCTGCTACTCCAGAGCTTAGCTGAGGGTCAGAGAAGCTTCCCTGTGCCAGCATTGTGCAGGGCATTGGCACATGCAGGGCTTGGCTCTTACTGGCCAGTGCCTCAGGTCAGAGGGTCTTGAGCTATCCTAGGGCACTGGTCCAGCCAGAGGCAGTGGGGGAAGGAAGGAACCTGACAGCCAAGCTCTTGGTGAGCTCAGCATTCTGTGAAGTTCTGGGGTAGGACATGTCCTGTCAGGGGGTATATGGAGGAGCAGCAGGACTGGGTGGGGGGGTAAGATGTGGAAGTGGCAAAGCAGGGAGAGGCAGAGAGAGGGGAAGCATACAAAGGGCTAATGTGTGAACAGCAGAGGTTACAAGTAACTCGCCACCACCCGACACCTGCCTGCACTCGCCCAACTGCTGTGGCTGATGCTAGCGAGAAATGGGATGGGGACAGGGCCTTGCTGGCTGAGAGCTGGCACGCAGCAGGGCCTGCACTGATGCACCAAGAGGGGGAGTAGCTGACTCCATGCACTACATTTTCACCCTGCCGCTAGCCTTGCACATCCACCCCTGTCATCACCGACTGGCTCTCCCCCGACTCACTGCTGCTGGGCAGGCAGCTGGTGAGCAGAGATCCAGCCAGCAGGAGAACCCACCAGTACTGAGGAGGGGAGACAGAAAATATGGGACAGTTTGCCAATTTTTAAGAAAAAGTTGGGATCCCTGAAGGAAGCCTTAGATATGAGGCTGTCCCTTTAAATACGGGACATCTCATCACCCAAACACTAAAGAGAAATAGACATTTGTTTTGAAAACATGACTTATTACATTTTTTAAAATGCGGCAACTTTTTGCTTGGGTTCAGGCTTTGTAAAAATCTAATTTTGAAAAACCTGAATTTGGAATAACAGAATTTGAAGACTGTACTGTAGTAACTGTAGCTGTAAGGCAGACAAGGTCATTCCGCTGTAGACTAGTACCTTGTATGACAGTGTCCAACAGCACATTTCAATGGAGGAGTAACACTCTCTGAATATACCTATTTGTACAATAATATTCCAAAAGGTAGTTTCTTTTGGTTTTGCACCTCATGAAAAGTTTATGCACTGGAATATGATGACTCATAGCCTTTATAAATATATCTTAATTAGTGTTACTATTCTTTTTCTTAGTAATATCCTTTAAAGGCCTTATTTTTACATATTTACACATGCAATTGAATGTCTAATTGTTCTTTGCAGTTACTATCACTTTATAAATGGAAATTACATGCATAATTGTGCACACATTTTGGCTTATTACAGGATGTAAGGCAGTTAGATTTTTTTTCTGAAAACTCACAGTTGTTCCTATTATTCAGCTTCACCAGTTGTAGCAATGGTGAGAAGTAGCATAGATTGGATTTCAAGAAGCCATGAATATTTTAAACACTCTGTCATCTGGGCCAGGAGACATGAGTCATCTCTGTAGAACCATCCTCTTGGGGAAGGCACTGTGTGGGTCTTTGTGGGTTTGTGTTGGAAAGAATCAGATTGGGCAGCAGGGGAGGATTAGCTTCTGGGGGCTATTAGATTTTGTTGGGTCCCCTAGGGTCTGACACGGGGCCAAAGTGAGGGATTCAGTGTGCAGGATGGGGCTGTGGGTTGAGGCAGCATGGTGGATGCAGGATGGGGTGAGGACTCCGACTGGGGGTGTGGGCCCTGGAGTGGAAGAGAGGATGAACTGTTTGGGGTTCAGGACAATATTCCAGGCTACTGCCAAGGGGGTTGGAGTGGAGGAATGGGCTCAGGGCAGGAAGTTGAGGTGGGGTTGTGGGGTCTGGGCAGGAGTTAAGTGCAAAAGGCAAGTCAGGGTTGGTGTGTGGGGTCTAGGAGGGAGCTAGGGTGCTAATTGGGTTCAGGGCTGGGGCTCTAGGTTGGAGTGTGTGGTCTGGGAGGGAATTAGGGACTTAGACTGCAGGAGGGGGCTTAGGCAAGGTATTGGGCTGCCTGGTGCTTACTTGGCACAGCTCCTGTTGGTGAGAGGAGTCAGATGGCTCCTTGCAGCCTGATCTGCCCTGCACTCATCTGGGCAGAGGAAAGCCTGACTTATCTCCACTGTTCCACTGCTAGTGTAGCTGTCTGGCCACTTCTAGGGTGGGACTTGATCCCACAACCCTGGGCTCCCCAAGGGTATGGCTACACTACAGCACTAATTCAAACTAGTTAATTTGAACTAAGCTAATTTGAACTAGTGCATCTAGACCTAAAAACTAATTCGAATTAGCATTTTGCTAATTCAAACTAGCATGTCCACATTGAGTGGACCCTGAACCAAAGTTAAGGCTGGCCGGAACCAGTGCCGGCGGGGCATCAGGTTAGGACTTAGACCGTGGAGCTGCTGCCACAGGCTTGCTGAGGGCTGTGCTTAAAGGGACCCGCCCCCCACCCTGGACAGACAGTTCTCAGGGTTCCCTGCTTGCTGGTCTACCTGGATGAGGGACAGCAAAGCAGTCCTGTCTTGGAGTGCCCTGAGTGCCCACACTCGGCACATCACAGCACTCGGCCATCAGCCCAGCTGCACTTGCCACAGGCTGCCATCCGGGGGGGGTCAATCGGGGGCTGTCAGGATCCAGGAGGCCCTGCAGGAGAGCTTCCACCCCAAGGAGCCTGCAGAGCCACCCCAGTCCTCCCCATCGGGGGCTCGTGCCCCATTCCTCCCTCACCTCCTTCCACTTACCCCTCCCTAGCCCCCCTTCCTGATGTAAAAAATAAAGGACACGTGTGTTCAAAAATAGAAACTCTCTTTATTTAGCAAAACTGGGGTGGGGATTAACCTCTGGGGAGACTGGGAAAAGGAGGTGAGAGGGGAAGAGAGAGGGTGGGAGAGGGGAGGGGGAAACCTGGGAGGAGGGAGCTGGAAGGGGGAAGCCAGGGGAAGAAGGAGGAGGGGAAGTATAAAACTATGGTACGCCATATCTTCAGTACTGTGTACAGATGTGGTCTCCTCACCTCAAAAAAGATATTTTGGCCTTGGAAAGGGTTCAGAAAAGGGCAACTACAATGATTAGGGGTTTGGAACAGGTCCCATATGAAGAGAGGCTAAAGAGACTGGGACTTTTCAGCTTAGAAAAGAGGAGACTGAGGGGGGATATGATAGAGGTCTATAAAAGCATGAGTGGTGTGGAGAGGGTGAATAAAGAAAAGTTCTTCATTAGTTCCCATAATAGAAGGACTAGAGGACACCAAATGAAATGAATGGACAGCAGGTTTAAAACTAATAAGCGAAAGTTCTTCTTCACACAGAACATAGTCAACCTGTGGAACTCCTTGCCACAGGAGGCTGTAAAGGCTGGAAGTATAACAGAGTTTAAAGAGAAGTTAGATAAATTCATGGAGGTTGGGTCCATGGAGTGCTATTAGCCAGGGGGTAGGAACAGTGTCCCTGGCCTCTGTTTGTGGAAGGCTGGAGATGGATGGCACGAGACAAATCACTTGGTCATTGTCTTCGGTCCATCCCCTCTGGGGTACCTGGTGCTGGCCACTGTTGGCAGACAGGCTACTGGGCTAGATGGACCTTTGGTCTGACCCAGTACGGCCGTTTTTATGTTCTTATGTTCTAAGCTCAGGGCTCAGGGTCGGGGGGTCTCACTGGACCAACTTGATTTTCATGTGAACCTGCTCCTGGGTTCACATGTAGCCTTTGGTGGCCAGGCTGGCAGCTATCCTGCCCTAGACGGCCGCATTCCTGTGCCTAGTGCAGAGGTCGTGGACGTTGGAAGTCTCCCCCCAAACCTCGATGAGGTCCACGATCTCCACACTAGACTAGGCGGGTGGGAAGAGGCGGAGGGCTGGGTGTCAGCGGGTGTCTGGCTCATCCCGTGCCAGGTGCAGGGTCTGCTGGCTGGGTGCTGGCAGGCTTGCAACTGGCACGAGCACTGTAGCCAGACCGTGCCCCTTTAAGGGCTCCGGGGCCGGGAGGGGGTCAGACGAGTTTCCCTGGTTTGTCCCAGAGTGGCCACCAGGGCAACCTGGGAAGAGCTGGCCTCCAACTAGTTCAAATTAAGTGGCTACACAGCCCTTAATTCAAACTACTTAATTCGAACTAGGCGTTAGTCCTCGTAGAATGAGGTTTACCTAGTTCGAATTAAGCGCTCCACTAGTTCGAATTAAGTTCGAACTAGCGGTTTGTATGTATAGATGCTATGAAAGTTAATTCAAACTAACAGCTGTTAGTTCAAATTAACTTTGTAGTGTAGACATACCCCAAGTGAATGGGTGGTCCCCTAAGAGCACCACCCTCCCCCAATCCCATTGGTCATGATTCCTGGCCAATAGGAGCTCTAGTGTGGAGCCTCCAGGCAGGAGCAGTATGGGGACAGAACTTTCTGGTGCTTGTGATGATGTGGCTCTAGCTGCGGGGGAGGGGAGAAACAGCAGTGCTCTGAGCCATTTCCTCCTGCATTGCCAGGAAGGATTGGCCAGGAACATAGCCCTTAAAATGGCCCTTATGGGCAAGAGTATTGTAGTTGGGGGCAAGAATGCACATTGTTCTTCATCCAGTCATACAAAACATTCTGCAGTGTCTCCTTCTTGGCAATTTTGGAGACAGCTACAGCCAGGATGAGTCCCAGGAAGCTTTTGGAAGGACACACTGAGTGCCAAAACCAATATGGACACAGAGAGTATCTGTATTGATAGGTTTGACCTTTTGTGGATCTCTGTAATCTGTGAAATTTAAGACAGAGACAGTGGGCCCTGAGGTCTCTTCTACTGGGGCAAGATTCCACTGTCTCTATGCAAGACCCGTAGAATGAGATCCTCATGATTTCTTTTTTTTCTGTAAGGTTAATGACCCAAAGCATAGTTATTATGCTTCTTTGGGGGGGGGCGGTTTTGAACGTTGTTGAACAAAGATAATGCTTTGGGAATAAAAGTGATGTAACAAGCACAAGTTTGCTAAGAACATTCCACTTTTTATGATCTTTATTTCAGCATGGTTCATTACATTCCACATGCAAGGTTATAACTGGTTTATTAAAATGCAGGTGTTTGCAGCCATTGTGTGGTACAGCACTGAATGTCATAAGAAAAGTGATGTTGGAGTTGTTCATAATGTCTGTGTAGCTTTAAAATGTAAGGATTTTTAGATTTCACAGTGTTATGCTCAGGGGTAAAGGCACGTAAAGAAGGATATGGGGAAGGAGCAGGAAATAAGTGGAAGAAGAGTCTAGGGTTAGATGGCGAGAAGAGTGGGGAGAAATTTAAAGAGAATCATGCTAAATGCAAGTCCAATTAACATCAATTTGAGATGGACATTCCTGTTGAGGAGATAAGGAATAATGGACACCATTATACCGTAAACCATATATGATGCTTTTAGCCCTCAGGGCAGATACATTAATTTTATAAATCCATGGGCAGAAGTCTCATTCCACAAAGCAGAATAATTTTGCTCTTGCAGATTATGATTTTCCTTTCTTGGCTGATGATGTCTCTCCACTCTAGACCTGAGGGGATGTTACTCTAGTTTTCTTCATGCTGCTTTTGTCACAGCCTTACTATCAATGGTAGCTGGAGGACATAAGTCCTTCTGTTGGCCTTCTGTTCTGATGTTGTAACAACCATACTGTGATATCTTTGTGGTCCAGAACATTCTGTGTGGTACTCTTGACATATTCAGTGGCTGACATTAAAAGTTAACATATATCAAGAGTTACCATCAAAAACTCCAATGCAGGAGATATTTAAGAGCAGGTTAGGTAGACACCTGTCAGGGATGATCTAGATGGTGCTTGATCCTGCCATGAGGATAAGGGTCTGGACTTGATGACTTCTCAGTTTTAGTATTCTTTGATTTTATGATTCTATGAAACACCTGAGATTACTATATATTTTTCATATGATTTACTTTATGCCAGTGTAAATACTGACATAAAAGGAATTCTGGAAAACAGAAGGGGTGCGTCCAGACTGGCAAGATTTTGCACAAAAGCAGCCGCTTTTGCGCAAAAACTTGCCGCCTGTCTACACTGGCCACGAGAATTTGAGCAAGAACACTGACTTTGTAATGTACAAAATCAGTGCTTCTTGCGCAAATACTTTGATGCTCCTGCTCAGGCATAAGCCCTCTTGTGCAAAAATAATTGCGCTAGAGGCCAGTGTAGACAGGAACGTTAATTTCTTGCACAAGAAAGCCCGATGGCTAAAATGGCCATCGGAGCTTTCTTGCGCAAGAGAGCGGCTATACTGGGCACGGATGCTTTTGCGCAAAGGCACATGCCAGTGTAGACGCTCTCTTGCGCAAATACTTTTAACGGAAAATCTTTTCCGTTAAAAGTATTTGCGCAAAATCATGCCAGTCTAGACGCAGCCAAGTAGGTTTTAAATGAGGATAAAATCTGTTCTTTTATTTGAACTTCATCTCTTTGAAATCTAAAGCAGACAATTACATTCTGGCCCACATTATTAGAAAACAGGCCTGGGAAGGAGAAATCACATGAAGTAAAGTATAGGGTCATTGATCCAGCTTTCCATGTTACTGCTATCCCTTCCAGCCTCCCCATCTCCTCAAGATGGAGGATAGTGAGCTTGTGAAGCAGACATTGGTGCCATGGCCAAGACTGACAGGAATACACAAAGGAGGCCTGTGGATTTTATGTATACTTGGAGTTCCCCTGGGACTCAGTTCTAGCGAAAATAACAGTTTGGTTTGCAGTGGTGGAGTGATGCCACTGCTTGGTTTCACCGCAGCCATCGACCCCCCCACCCATACCTGGAGCCATCCCGTGGGTAGGGTGAATAGGGGTGACCACTCTGGTGACCCCTGCACCTTTGGGGGCCTGGTGCTTTGACATCATGCTGTTAGATGGGATGCAGATGGCAGTTGTCTGCTTGAGCAGGCAGAGGAAGACAGTGAGCAAGAGGCAGCATGGGTTGTCTGGTCCAACCTCCCCACCCAGTAGCTCATAACATTTGGCATAGCTGGAAGGGAGGAGATTGGCAGGCCCAGGTCAGGGATGTCTGGCTGCTGCATGGACAGCTGGGCTCTCCTGTGGCACCTTCCAGGCCTGGGGCAGCGCTGGCAGGAGGGTGCTGCACACACAGTTCCCCTGCCCTGTGTACTCACCCCATCCCTGCCATTAGTTGAATACAGATGCTGGGGAGTGTGGGGGTCAGAGAAAGCACCAACACCCAGCAGAGGGCACCCCCAACCACAATGGGTGCGCTTTGCTGCAGGTCAACCTCCTTGCCCGCACACCCTGCAGAGCAGCTGGAGCCCCAGTGCCCCACCAGCATATCCATAGCCCCATCCCCTCCTCCAGCACCCCAGCGGAGTCCATGGGGGGCCCACACATGCTCTTTTGTCAGTCCTGCTCATACCTCTTTGGAGTGTGTCAAAGCCAAAGTAGGAGAACTGCTTCTATACTAACTATTACAACAGAGTAGAAATAATTGATGATGCCAGTTACATCATAGATGATGTTGTGCGGGCTGGCTCCTTAGGTGCTCTAGAAAATTTTATCCTTTCACATCAGACTTTTGGTGCACCCAATTCTTCGCTTCAAACTGGTCACCTTGCTATGACTGTTTTGCTTCTCCTCCCAAATTTCAACCTTAGTGTGAAGAAAAATGGCCAGATTTTTCACAGGTCTGAAGTGGGATTTTCAAAAGATGTGGGTAGGATTAGGTGCCTAGATGTTTATTGAGAATTTTATTAGGCATCTAAATCCCTTTAAAAAACTGGCCCCACAGCTCTTTCAATTGTGCATGGAATCAAAACAAAAGTGTAGGGCCCTACAGTTTTTGGAGGGGAAAGGCTGGGGACTACTTTTAGTTCATTTGTTTAGATACCTTTTTTTAAAGGACTTTTTTTTATTGTAAGATTTACTGATGATACATTATTACTGTGGTTCAGAAAGAACCAAGCACATCAGTTAGAAATGTTTCATATTCTCTGGCCTTAAAGTAGAGGAGCAGCTTATAATGAAAAGAATATATCTTGAAAAATGGAGAAATAAGAAGTGAAATAAATTCAGCCTCAAATGGTGATTGAAATCTCCAAGTCAATTTACGGAAGGCTTCAAAGGCCTGTGAAGGTTGACAGAATCTCTTTAGCATGAGGCCGCTTTCATTTTTGCATCAAGGTTTACAGTTTTAAAAAACAGGAAAAGCTCTGCTGTCAGGCGAAGCAGGTTTGAAAGCAGAGCTGCATGTTCATGAAAGCCTGAAATTGTGCACAACTGTAGATAATGTTAACGTGTCCTCGCCAGATAGCTGAAATAATACATTTCCTACATTGGATGCATTAAGCAATTACTCCGTTTGTGGTTGAAACCATATAATTTTCTTTCTTTCCTTGCAGTCGCAACGCCGTGTCACGTTTCACCTACCAGACGGTTCCCAGGAAAGCTGCAGTGACAGTGGGCTTGGAGACCATGAACCCAGCAGCAGTGCTAGCACATCGCATCCGCTGCCCCTTGGTTTCCCCCAGGAGGAGTACTATGAACAGGCTTCCCCCAACAGTCGGACAGAAGGAGATGGCAATTCAGACCCTGAGTCCAGTAAGTGATGTTCTCTAGGCATATTTGTCCATAAATCTTAATAAGATACCAGTGGGCTAATTTTAAAGCCACTGATTCAAGTTTAATACTAAATTAGGGTGGGAAAATACTGTTGTGGTTGCTCACTGTTATATTTTAAAGACAAGGATAACAAAGATCAAAGCAAATATTTGTGACCATTTTGTGTTGAAATGTTCTATGGCTTTTGTAGCTGGTTTGCATCGTTGTTAGTTTGCAATGGATTTGGCAGGCTATACTGCAGTGGCACTTTCTGGTTGGCTGTTGCTGCTGCTGCCTTTTGTATCCACACCGATGCTCCTTGAGAACTGTACCGCTTTTCACTTTCCCCCCTTCCATACTTTTCCCAGCTTTGCATTCTTTAATAGCAGCAGAGCCCTCTGGGGCAGCATCACTGCTATTCTTCAGAAATTAAAGGTCCTTGGTTTAGTGCCTTTGAGAGCAACTGTGGTATGTGGTAAGCAACCAGAAAGGCATTCTTGTTGTCTCATATTGCTTAATTCTACGAGTGGCACTGGAGGTTGATGACATCGGGAAATAGGTAGGCAAAGTTGTCATGTCAAGGTATACTCAGAGCCATCTTACAGCGAGTATTTGATTAGAACAAGAAACTCCTTTGTAACTGTCACACACTATGACAACCTTTCCCTGGTTGGACAAACACTGGATTCGTGTACTTTTCTTCTTCCCTGGGTCTAGGTAGGCTCCAGATACTGTCTCTGGCTTTGAGTCTCATTCTGGACATACAGACTCCTTGATGACACCCCTTCTCTGAAGTGATACCCAACAGCTCAGGTCCCCAAGACCAGTACTGAACCCCCCTCCTGCAAGTTTCTCAACAGCTTAAACACACCCTCCCCCAAGCTCTATCCAGGTATTCTTGTTTACCATTAACCCATTCTGTAGCACATGCCAGTTGAAGCCAGGCACTTAGAGGCTGTGCAAAGTTAAGTTCTTATACAAATATGCAGAAAGCATAGAGATTGAGAGATCAAGGCAAAACGAACAAAACCTTCTCTCCCTCCGGTGTCCTCACTAATCTGAAAGCTGCCTGGGTTTTTAGCGATCTCTTTTGGGAATCCCTGGTGCTCACTCCGTGGACTCCGTCTTCTCACCTTGATAAAGGATAATATTCCCTGACTCCTGAAGCAAATTCCCTTCAGCTTCTGTCAGTCTGACAGACTGTTCCCTCGAGCTCAGAAATGTGCCTCTATGTTTTTAAAAGCCAACCTAACACCTGGTTTCTATTTTCTTTCTCTCTCTCTCTCTCTCTTTTTTTAAATCTATTTTCCACTCTCTGCAGACAAACTGGAGAAAACTGGTTTTACTTAGGTTGTAGCAATCCAGTTGTTTCAGGGCCAGGTTATTAAATCGTTGTTGGTCCTTAAAGACCAGCCCATTTAGGGGTAGGCAACAAAATGCTATTCTGCCTCTTCTTAGCACAAAAGGTATGATGAAAGCATACAGCAAAAGACAGAGGACATTAACACACAGGGTATGTCTACACTACAGCGTTAATTTGAGTTAACTTAATTCAAAATAGTTAATTCGAATTAATCTAATTCGAATTAATGCATCTACACACAAAACCTATTTCAAAATAGCGTGTCCACACTCAGCGGACCCTGAACTGAAGTTAAGGCTGGCCGGAACCAGGGCCGGCAGGGCATCAGGTTAGGACTTAGTGTGTGGGGCTGCTGCCTGAGGCTTACTGAGCTCCATGCTTAAATGGACCCTACCCCCACCCCGGACAGACAGTTCTCAGGGTTCCCCGCTTGCTTGTCTACCTCGATGAGGGACAGCAAAGCAGTCCTGTCTTGGAGTGTCCTGAGTGCCTGCACTTGGGACACCACAGCACTCGGCCACATGGAGCTAGAGCTGCCCCTGGGCACGCCGGTGCGTCTCGTGGGGTCGTTGCCATCAGCCCAGCTGCTTTTGCTGCAGGCTGCCATCTGGGGGTGGGGGCCATCGGGGGCTGTCAGGATCCAGGAGGCCCTGCGGGAGAGTGTCCACTCCGAGGAGCCCTCAGAGCCACTCAGGTCCTCCCCACCGGGGTCTCGTGCCTCATTCCTCCCTCACGTCCTTCCACTTACTCCTCCCTAGCCCCCCTTCCTGATGTCAAACAAAAGACACGTATGTTCAAAAATAGAAACTGGGTTTATTGAACAAAACTGGGGGGGGATGAACCTCTGGTGAGACTGGGAAAAGGAGGTGGGAGAGGGGAAGAGAGAGGGTGGGAGAGGGGAGGGGGAAACCTGGGAGGAGGGAGCTGGAAGGGGGAAGCAAGGGGAAGAAGGGGGAGGGAAAGTTCAGGGCCCAGGGTTGGGGGTCTCGCCGGACCAACTTGATTTTCATGCAAACCTGCTCCTGGGGTCGCATGTGGCCTTTGGTGGCCAGGCTGGCAGCTATCCTGCCATAGACAGCCGCATTCCTCCATCTAGTGAGGAGATCATGGATGTTGGGGGCATCCCCCCCCAAACCTGAATAAGGTCCATGATCTCCACCCTGGACCAGGAAGGTGCCCGTCTTCTCCAGCCCCTGTCAGGCTCCTGGGAGCTGGCAGACTGCTCCTGGGGAGTGGTGGAGGGCTGGCTGCCAGTGGCTTGCTGGCTCATGTTTTGGGGCCACTGGGTCAGGGGCCCTGGTGGCCACTGCTGGCTCTGGGCTGGCAGGCTTAGAGCTGGCACCGGCACTGTGGCCAGGGTCTACCCCTTTAATGGCTCCGGGGCTGGGGAAGAGGAGAGTAAGTTTACCTGGTTGTTCCCAGAGTGGCCACCAGGGCTCTCTGGGAAGGGCTGGAGGCCCCCTATTTCGAATTAAGTGTCTACACAGCACTTAATTCAAAATAGCTATTTCAAATTTGGTGTTACTCCTCGTGGAATGAGGTTTACCAAATTTGAATTAAGCGCTCCACTATTTCCATGTATAGACGCTATTAAAGTTAATTCGAAATAACGGCTGTTATTTCGAATTAACTTTGCAGTGTAGACATACCCAAAGAGAGTTCATAATGTTAAACAAAATTCATAAGTTTGACATTGGGAGGATTTGCAAAGCCTGTCAATAACAATGTCACATTCACCTCTTGATAGGGTTGAAAGAGGGATACACACATGCTTCCACTTCACAGGACAACTGAAGTTCCTAATTTTTAACAATGGAAAGAAAATAAGTTTATTCGAACAATTTCTTTGAAGGTATAGATAATATTAAAAGAGGGTATTGTATTAGTCATATGTGGCATTTCACAGACTTGTTTATTAGAACTGAATTTTTTTTTAAGTAAGGAATAATTTACCCTTGCAAGTTCTGATGTTTTGGTATTGAGGAAATATTTTTGAGACGTTCACAGAAATATCAAATTATTTTGTTTAAAATATTTATTAATTTCCTCACAGAATATTATTTCTTTTATGAACAGCTCATGAACAATTAACTGGGCATCTTCAGTAGCTGACGTGTTCAGCAAATGTGATTGTGTTGTGGCTTGTTTACATAGGTTTACATGGTTTTCAAAACAATGCTGAGGTATTCCTTGTTTGGATGTCCTTGAATGATTTGAGCTCGGAATTCACTTTTATTTGTATTCATGCTAACAGACCTCAGCTTTTCTCAGAGCATAACCATGAAAGGCATCACACACTATCAAAATGAAATTAATTTTCAAATTTGAATTAATATTCATGTTTTTGTTTACTATTCACTCAACTCTGTTTTTCACTCATACTTCACCAAAGTATTAGACACAGAAGAGAGGTGCACTCTTAGCCTTGACTTGATTGCACAGGACATCAGAGTGAAAATAATGCAGGAGAAATCACTACGTTAGGCAAAAGTGCACAGATGCTGCCTTTGCCACTTAAAATGAGGTTCAGGTTTGGAGCTGTTGCTCTTTTTTGAACCCAATATCCACAGTTTTAGATCAGAAGAAAAATGGATCACTTAGGAAGCCTCTGAAATGTCAGTCTGAGTCTAATAATATCCACACTGACAACTGTATGCCATTGACACATCTCACTATGCAGAGAATGAGCAGACACCTGATGTCTTTTTGAGTGTGAAGTTTGCAGAAAGTTTAGTCACCTGTTTCAGAGCTGCCTAATTATCTGACAGCTCAGTTTTAAACTTGATACCATGAATAATTAGTGTTTCTGAAGTGTGAAGACGTGTTCTCCTCTAACTTGCATTCTTTTTTGATAACCTAACTACCATATACAATTGATGTAGTGTGACATCACCCTTTTGGTTTGAAGAGCACAGCTACATGTGCATCCTCTAATTATTACTGCTAGGGCATGTATCGGATGCAAATACCTAGAGCCAGGCAATGCAACCACATTGTGTATTTACACAACAGAAAATATCAAAGTGTCCTTGGAAACAAGGTTGGCATGTTTATCATTGAAATTGCTCATTGCTGTAAGTTAACTTGTATCACAGTAGCATTGGGAGCCACAGAAATACCATGTGTCAGACATGTAGCTGTTTTAATCTGTTTCAGTAAAACAACCATGGCTCCTGTGGCACCTTAAAAACTAACAAATGTATTGGGGGGCATAAGCTTTTGTGCATCTGACAAAGTGAGCTGCAGCCTACTATACTAAGATGAGGACCTGAAATCAAAATATGTGTTATCACAGGCCTGGTGCAAGGCCTAATGCCTAGGCTCAATGGTCAAGACTTTGCAAATGGAAAGCAAAGTGAAGCTATGGGCAGAGGCAGGCTCTGCTAACAGAATCTGGCATGAACAGGATTAATGGTAGAAAACACTAACTGGTACCAGGCACTGGCAGGAAGCACTTTCCAGAGGGGTCATAACAGAACACCTTACGAAGAAACAGCTCGGTAGCAACACACTCCCCACAAATAGCAGATGTACCAACCCAGGTTCAGGACAGGGTCTAAATTGACAGCATGATTAGATAGTGACCGAACCTCCATGAACACGGTGATGGGTGGTATCTAACATCAGAGGGTGGTGACCTGATATGTCACGAGTGATGTGTAACTTGTTTGTACCTACATATAAAAATGTACCCTGAGGGAGCTGTCTTTGTCCAACCTAGGGGCAGTGGCAAATTCCGTGCCACTGAGTCAAGTCCATTGTCATAGGCACACATTCTTAGCCTACCTGTAGACATCTGACCCAGGGAGGAAGCTATTATTGTGGTTCATTTACAATAAACCTGGCCAGGCACCTTTGATCTTTATCTGATTGTGTGGTCTTTGGGGGCTCTCTCTGAATCTGCTATGTTTGCTACTTGTGCAAAGCAGGCACAACACACCAGAGGAGCACACACAGGTAGCCAAACAGTTATCATCATTGGACAGAGCAAGAGACCTGTCAGGATACCAGATCAGTGACTTCTGACAACCAGACCCATGCAAGAGTATGCCCTAATAAATATGTGAGAAATATCATGCTGGCCAACTAATTTGTTATCAAAGAATTGGGTAGTTTTTTGGCAATATGTGTCACATGTCCATAAAGTTTTCCAAGAAAATTCCATGGAAATGCTGGTTTTCTCCACCAAACAAGTTTAATTTTCAGCCTATTTCAGAATGGCCTGATAAAGGTGAAGCAACCACCGCCCAGTTTGTTTCAGGAACAGACATAAGGCCAAAGTTAAAAAGTAAGAATATGAAGTAAAATGAAGCACTAGCATATCAGGTGGCTGAGACTACTATAAATGAGGAGCATGGCAATAATTCCTTCTCAAGACCTCGTTATAGTAATGGGACCTTCTTAATCTGAAACATTGCCCAGAATATTGGGTTCTAGTTGTGAATGTGAAAAGCCTTTAATAAAACTGCTCAGTTAGAACTGACCCAGAACTTATTAAAAGCCCTATCACAAGTAACAAATGTCCCTTGCAACAGGCTTATATCCACAAGCATTTGCTTGCTCTTGCTTCTCCTGTGTGTTGCTCTTTGGTGCTTTTCTTCTCTTTTAAAGAAATGTATTCTTAAAAATCATTGATTCTCATAGGGTGCACCTGTACAGCACAGTTATTTTGAAATAACTGATGGTATTTCAAAATAATGCAAGCATCTACACAGCAATTCTGTTATTTTGAAATAATTTCAGAATAATGGATGGCTTATTTCAAAATTTGTAAACCTCATTCCATGAGGAATAATGCTTATTCCAAAATAGCTATTTCAGAACAGCAGTAGTGTGGGCGCTCCGCTGCTGCTATTTCGAAATAGCTCCTCCCCAGGGCTATTCAGAGTAATTTCTCCCCAGTGCTTCCTGGGGCTTTAAACTGAGGTATCACATCCACATTTGGGAAGCCTGCTTTGGGCTAATTTTGAGGCTTCCCTTTAGTGTAGACATGCTATTTTGAAATAGACTCTTTCGGGAAAAAAATCCACAAGAGTTTATTTCGAAATAAGCATGCAGTGTAGATGTACCCATATAGATTAATAAATATGAAACAAGATGGGTGTGAAGGGCTACATTAGTAATTGGAAAGCCCTGTCCTAAAATGGAAATATTTAAGACAAATAAGCACTGAAATTACCAGTTGAAATTTATCAGTTGATCTATTGGGCTAATAGCCCTATTATTGAACTTCCTACTAAAATATCAACAATATCAATTGAAACAGAATTAATATCAAGCTTACTAGCTACAACAAAATGACTGATGCGATTTGTTGAAAGAAGCAAAAGATCCTCTTAAGATTAACTACACCAGGAAAATATTGGAGATTCAGTACCTCCCCAACTCACTCTTTCAAAAGTGTTTTGTTCCTCATAGGCACAAGACTTATGAGGAACCCTACAATAATTAAATGTGGTCATAGAAAACAAATGTTGGAAGAAATTGTTTCTGGTTTCAAATTTCTTGGTGGGGGGGGGGAGATGGGGAGTATTACAAGAATAGAATATCAAATAAAAACATATTTTCAGTGTCCTTTTACATATACATTTAAAAATTGGAGAAGTATTAGTTAAAGCTCTTTGGCTTCCGTTAGGATAATTTTTCACTCAAGAAGGAACTCTGGAGTAACATACAGTATTGGAAGTGCTTCATAATGCAAAGCAGATGCCAATAAACTCTGTTGTGTTAGTCAATAGCAGCATAAACAGGCATGTAAACTGTTAGAGGAAGTTAAATGTTATCCTAGAGCAACAAAATTAACTTATGCAACTTCTTTTTCAGTTTTCACTTCAATATATAACATGCCCAATCTGTTGCCTTTTCTGAGAATAAATTACTTAAAATAGTAAACTGTTCTGAAAAAAAATCTTTCCCTCTTTGACTCTCACAACACTTAAACAGAGGCATGTCTTTAGCTGTGAATCTAAGTTGTAAGGAAGAAATGTAATAGAGAACAAATTTGATTTACAATCTATTACATGAAGGAAACAATGTTAATGCAATGTTATGCACTCACACTTAAAGTCAGGAAATGAAAAAAAAAGTATTTATCATCCCCTAGAGGTGAGGTTGGCATGCTGGGCTTGTCTCTCTCGGCCTTCTGCTACAGCTGTTCTGCCAACAACCTGGCTTCTCACTACAGTACTATGGTGGTGCTGCTGTTTTGACTATGACATGGGGTATTTTGACACTGCTGATTAAAATTTCCTAAGGGACACTAGGGAGAGATTATTGTAACAGTTTTTAACTCAGATAAATCCCTGTGGAATTCCATGGGACAAAGTAAAGGAACATTAGCTCCAAAGCTTTCTACCTGCTGAATTTCAAAAGCTTGCTGCAAACAACGGAAAGTGTTAAGCAAGGATCTTTAATCATGAAAAGTGTTAGTAACTCTAAAAGTAGATTTTTGCCAACTCCCATTTTAAGGGTTTGTGAGGGGATTCAGGGCTGGGGCGTGGGATTGGGGGTATAGGATGAGGTATGGACTCTGTCCTGAGAGTGAGGGCTCTAGGATGGGGCCAATGATGAGAAGTTTGAGGTGCAGTAAGAGGCTCTGGGCAGGGGCCAAGGGATGCAGAATGCAGGAAGGGTTCGGAGCTGTGATAGGGCATAGGAATGTGAGAGGGGATATGGGTGGCATGCTGGCTGTAGGAAGGAGTTTGGAATGGGAGGAGGTTCTGGGCTGAGGCAGAGGGCTGGGGTGTGTGGGGAGGGGAGGGGCAGGGATGCTGGCTCCAGATGGCAGTCACTGTCAGCTCCTGGAAGTGGTGCCACGTTCCTTGACTCCTAGGGCCAGGCAGCTCTCTGTGATGCGCACTGCCTCCACCCACAGGCCCCATCCTCACATCGCCTACTGGCCACAGTTCCTGGACAATGGAGAGTGGAGCTAGTGCTTGGGGTAGAGGCAGTGTGTGTAGTTCCCCTGGCCATGCTTCCACTTGGGAGCTGCAGTCACATGTTCATGCTTCCAGGTGCCACATGGAGACAGGTAGGGAAGCTGCCTTAGCTCTGGTGCGCTGCTGACTGGACTTATAATGGCCTGTGCTGACCAAAACCTCCAGTATTCCATTTGAAACAGGTAATCCAGTTGTAAACCAGGCACCTGGAAGCTCTGTGTTCCTCCCTTCCACTGGCCCTAGGCCTTCCTCAAGGAGCTGACTCAATGTCCATGTGTGGGGCCCGCCTAGCCTGAGCCGCTGGCCTGATCCTTTCTCTCATGCGAGGTTGTTGTTACTGTTCCTCCCCTCCCCTGCACGTTCCTCTGCATCCCACTACTGGTTGCACACCACTTTTTTGCCAAAACTGTCATTTTCCAGTTTGCTCTTGACAACTGATGATCAGCTGGCAAAAGCAAACAAGACAACGGCCCAGTTTTGCCGAAACAGTTGGAAAGGCGTAGACAGGGCTTAAAATAGGAACTGTCCTGGCCAAAGCAGAACATATGGTCACCATAAGCATGCTTAACAGCTATTTTATTTTCAGTTGTTTATAACTTTTTGTTTCTCTTTAAGCAAGCAAACGTGCTATAGCTCAGTATAGATCACCTCCACACCAATTGTCAAACTTCATCCAGTTTTTCTATAGCCTTGTAAAAAACAGTTTGGTTAGATTTTTCTTTTCTACAGAGTTTGTGAGGGGGGTTCAGGGCTGGGATATGGGGTTGAGAAGAGAGATAGGGTATGTGCTCTGGGCTGGGGGTGTGGGCACTAGAGTTGGACCAACGATGAGAGGCTGGTAGTACAGTCAGAGGCTCTGAGCTGGGGCCAAGAGATGCAGAGTGCAGGAGGGGTTCTGAGCTGGGATAGGGTGTAGGAATGTGGGAGAGGATGTGGCATGCCAGGTGTCAGTGGGAGTTTGGTGTGGGAGGAAGCTCCGGGCTGAGTCAGGAGGTTGGGGTGTATCTTCCCCTACTTTTCTTTAATGCGAAAGCAGCTGAAGGAAGGAGTTGCTCAAACTAGAGAAAGGCTCTGATATAAACAGGATGAAGTTGAATAAGGACAAATGCAAAGTGCTCCACTTAGGAAGGAACAATCCGTTTCTCACATACAGAATGGGAAGTGATTGTCTAGCAAGGAGTACTTCAGAAAGGGATTTAGGGATCAGCGAGTATGTCTAGACTACCGAGCTTTTCCGGTATGCCAGAGGTGTCCCAGAAAAACTCTGCCAAGTCCAAGAAATGTTGCGTTTTTCTGAAAAAATGTTGGAAAAGCAGGTGCATTTTGTCAGCATCCCTGTAAACCTTGTTTCATGAAGAAGAAATGTTCCAAAAGAGGGTGTTTTTTTCCAACATTTAGCCCCATGTAGACAGGCCAAATGTTAGAAAAACCTCTTTTGGAAGAAAAGCGGAAAAACATATGCAAATTGCACTTCACAATTTGTGTATATTTTTCTCACTTTTCTTTGTAGTGTAGACATAGCCACAGTGGATGACAAGTTAAACATGAATCAGCAGCATGACTGTTGCAAAAAAAAGCAAACATGATTCTGGGATGCATTAACAGGAGTGTTGTAAGCAAGAAACAAGAAGTCATTCTTCTGCTCTACTCTGAGCTGATTAGGCCTCATTTGGAGTATTGTGTCCAGTTCCGGGCATCACATTTCAAGAGAGATGTGGAGAAATTGGAGAAGGTCCAGAGAAGAGGAACAAAAATTATTAAAGGTCTAGAAAACATGACTTATGAGGGAAGACTGAAAGAATTGGGCTTGTTTAGTTTGGAAAGGAGAAGACTGAGAGGGGACATGATAGGGCTTTTCAATTATCTAAAAGGGTGTTATAAGGAGGAGGGAGAAAAACTGTTCTCCTTGGCCTTTGAGGATAGGACAAGAAGCAATGGGCTTAAATTGCAGCAAGGGAGGTTTAGGCTGGACGTTGGGAAAAACTTCCTAACTGTCAGGGTGGTTAAGCACTGGATTGCCTAGGGAGATTGCCAAGGGAGGTTGTGGAATCTCCATCATTGGAGATATTTAAAAGCAGATTAGACAGACACCTGTCAGGTATGATCTAAATGGTGCTGATCCTGCTGTGAGGGCAGGGGACTGGACTCAATGACCTCTCAAGCTCCCTTCCAGTTCTAGTGTTCTATGATTCTATATTCCACCAATTTGAAGAGCATGCCTCTGAAATCCCACCCGTGTTGGGAGAACATTAACCACATTAAACATTGGCTAAAAGGATGAATGTTTCATAAAGTTATGTTGTGAATACAGGGATTAATAATGGCAACTGGTTTGCAACCTTAGGTATTGCAAGTGGTGGCTGATACCCGCTGGAATAATTAGTAACAAGATCCTGTAATCCATCTGGTGAAGGTTTGCAGAAGAAACTATCTCAAACTGAAAGCAAACAATCAACGTGAATTGTCTAGCCATAGGGGAAAGTGGCCACATTTTATGTCTGATGCTTAGAAACACTCTTGCTGCTGAAATATGTTCTTTAGACTTTGTAAGTAAAACTGTCCTCATAGGTGGATGTCAGCTCATGCTGAGATAAGAGATTGTGGATGGTATTGGGTCTCTTGTTCCCCTGAACAGAGTCTGGTGTATCCCAACAGGAATGTGCTCTTTGTTGTAGGATTTTGAGAAAATGCTTCATTGTAAATATTCATTTCATGTTCAAAATCTTCATCAGATGTGACATCACTATAGTAGGGGTAGCATTTGACATACAACTGAGGTGAAACAGCATTTAACAGTCAACCAAAAGGTTGTAGTTGATTTTTTTTCTCAAAAATCATCTCTCTTCTGCCTTTTAATTCTACAACCACTTTTGAAAAGATCTTCTATTCCCCCCCCCCCATAAATTATTAATCATTGCTCATCCTACTGTACTGATGGACAAGAAGTATAGTTTTAAGTATCTCCGATGGTTCAGGACTTCTGTACTAGATTTTTCATCCTAAAATGCATTCAGACCTAAGATATGAGTAATAGGGAGACCATAAAAATTGTTTATCATTTTTAAAATTTTGATTAAGAATGAGTGGGGATGATTCCATTGTAATTAAGAAAGATGAAGCCATCTTAATGAAATATTAACCAACTCATACTCAAGCAAGACACATTTATTTACGGGGTTGAAAAAGTTTGTCTGTCTTCCTCCAAAATTGCCATTGTCATGCCCCTCAGTCCTGGCTTGGATTGAAAGCAGAACTAGAAATAGTGTGGATGAGACTGTTCTCATCACACTTATGTTCAAAGTAGAAACAGGAAGCATCAGAAATGTTTTATTTCCTAGAGTCTCAGGAGATCCAGGCACTGTAAATATCAGAAATCCAACCATTGACCACCTGTCTGCAGGTCTCTGGTGGATAGATTTCTGTTGGTGCTTGTGAGCCATGGAACATTTGATAGCACTGAAAACAGTCAACATTGTGAAGTCTCCTAGAATCCCTAGCATACTAGAATCTCTATACCAACCATCATGCAGTGTGTCTCTTTCCTTTGGGTCCCACAGTTGTGGAACTTTTGCTTGATCATAGTTTATTCTTTTCGCAGCTATATTTAGTTGTTAGGGTTATTTTTTCCCCTTGTAGTTAATGATTTCTGGTTTTAAGATATTGTTAAGCCGAGCAATTGGTCTTAGATGGATTTTCTTGTTTGGTGTATATTTTCTAGAGTCCACCTGGTCTCTTAGGGTATGTCTACACTACAGGGTTATTTTGAAATAGTTGATTCGAAATAAGATTTTGAAATAACGCGTCTGCACGCAAAATGCATTTTGAAATAGCGTTCTGCTATTTCGAATTAGCACGTCCACACTGATTGGATGCTGAATCACATTTAAGGCCAGCTGAAACCGGTTCCATCAGGGCATCAGGTCAGTAGTTACTTTGTGTGGCTGCTGCTTGAGGCTATCTGAGGCTTGTGCTTAAAGGGACCCCCCTGGACAGCCAGTTCTCAGCTTTCCCTGCTTCTTGTCTACCTCGCTGAGGGACAGCAAAGCATTTTTGTCTCTGCCTGCTTTGGTTGCCCTGACTCGGGACACCACAGCACTCGGTACCATGGAGCCGGAGCTGCTCCAGGCACTCTAGGGCTTCTTTTGGACGTGTTGCTGCAAGCCTGGCTGTGCTTTCTGCAGGCTGCTTGGCAGCATCTGCTGCAGCCCAACCCCCATGCCATCCTCTGGACCCTCCTGGGGAACGGGGAGGAGCAGCTACAGCTCCCGGACGCCAGCATGCCCTGTCGCATCTGGCGTCTGGACACCAGCAGCGACTGGTGGAACCACATTGTCCTGGAGTGCTGGGGAGACCAACAATGGACCCAGAACTTCAGGATGAAGAAGGACACTTTCCTCGAGCTCTGTGAGTGGCTCGCCCCTGCTCTGCGGTGACGGGACACGCACATGAGGCCTGCCATTCCCCACCAGAAGCTTGTGGCCGTCACCCTCTGGAAGCTCTCCACGCTGGATAGCTACTGATCCATGGGGAACCAATTCGGTGTGGGGAGATCCACTGTTGGAGCAGTGCTCATGAAGGTATGGCAGTCTTCGTCCACTGTGCCAGGAGCGGGGGTGTGAGGAGGGGATGGGCTGCCCTAGGGAAAAGGGGGGAGGTGGTGCAAGTCCCCTCCACGGGAGGATTTGGTCTGTCCCACCCGCACTATGGACTGCCCACAATGGCCAGGATTGCAGGGGGGGTTGCTTCTGGGAGTGGGGGCATAGGGCAGTGGTGGGGCAGGAGCACTCTCAGCCACCCTGGCACCCCAGTGACTCTCGGTGGTTTTGTGTGTCCCTCTGCAGATGGTCAAGGCTATCAACAGAGTGCTGCTCCGCAGAGTCATCCACCTCACTGATGTGTACATGGTCATCGAGGGGTTTGGCGCCCTGGGCTTCCCCAACTGCAGGGGGGCAATCGACAGGGCGCACATCCCCATCCATGCCCCGGACTACCAGGCCTCCCTGTACATCAGCCAGAAGGGATACTTCTCGGTCATCCTGCAGGCTGTGTCTGACCACAGGGCCAGTTCGTGGCCATTAACGTGGGCTGGTCTGGCAAAGCACATGACGTGTGGGTTTACCGCAACTCCTCCGTGTGCCAAAGGCTGCACACCGGGACTTTCTTCCCCGACCGCCACATCAGGGTTGGGGACATGGACGTGTGCCTGGTGGGGGATGCAGCCTACCCGTACAACCCTGACTGATGAAACCCTACACGGGACACTTCAACCCCTCCTGACAGACCTTTAATGCCAAGCTTGGCAGGGCCCGCATCATGGTGGAGGGGTGTTCGGATGGTTGAAGGCCTGTTTTAGATGCCTCCTCACCCGCCTGGACCTATCTAAGTGGACTATTCCGCACGCAGTGGCAGCATGTTGTGTGCTGCATAATTTGTGCAAGAGGAAGGGGGAGGCTTTCCTGCCGGACTAGATGGCAGAGGCCGACCACTTGGCTGGCCTGTATGCACAGCCCTGCATGGTTGCCAGCCGGGAGGCCCATCGGGGGGCTGTCTGTATCTGGGAGGCCCTGAGGGAGAGTTTCCACCTGGAGGAGGACTAAA
This sequence comes from Pelochelys cantorii, assembly GCA_032595735.1. NCBI lineage: Eukaryota > Metazoa > Chordata > Testudines > Trionychidae > Pelochelys > Pelochelys cantorii. The sequence goes on from CM064337.1 coordinate 40,481,810, forward strand.
GTGTCCATGGTGTGCCCCACTGGGGGCTTGTGCCTCATTTCACCCTCACATCCTTTCACTGACCCCTCCCTAAGGGTATGTCTACACTACCACCCTAGTTCGAACTAGGGTGGTTAATGTAGGCATTCGAAGTTGCAAATGAAGCCCGGGATTTAAATATCCCGGGCTTCATTTGCATCTTGCCGGGCGGGTGCCATTTTTAAATCCCCTTAGGTCGAACTCCGTGCCCGCGGCTACACGCGGCACGGAGTAGGTAGTTCGAATTAGGATCTCTAATTCGAACTACCGGTACACCTCATTCCACGAGGAGTACCAGTAGTTCGAATTAGAGATCCTAATTCGAACTACCTACTCCGTGCCGCGTGTAGCCGCGTGGGCACGGAGTTCGACCTAAGGGGATTTAAAAATGGCGCCCGCCCGGCAAGATGCAAATGAAGCCCGGGATATTTAAATCCCGGGCTTCATTTGCAACTTTGAATGCCTACATTAACCACCCTAGTTCGAACTAGGGTGGTAGTGTAGACATACCCTAACCCCCCTTCCCATTAAATAAAGACACATGTGTTAACAAAAACAAACTCTGTTTATTGAACATAACTGGGGTGGCGCGGGGAATGAGGGCAGGAGATGGGAGGCAAGAGGGTGGAAGAAGGGAGGGGTAAACATGGGAGGAGGGAGCTGTAAGTGGGAGGCAAAGGGAGGAAGGGAGAGGAGAAGCTCAGGGTTGGGGGTCTTGCTGGCCCACCTGTCGGGCCTCAGCGTTCCCGGGGGGGGCGGGTATGGAGGGTGGGGTGGGTAGAGGGGGGGGGAGGAAGAAGTGGAAGGGGGAGCAGGAGTGGGAGGAGGAGCAGTAGCTGGGGTGGCAGCTGGGGCTGGAGCGGCAGGCAGCAGCGATCTCTGCACCAGGGTCTGCAGGTTGTCGGAGATGGCACAGCCCTGGGCAAGCAGCTCCTGCCAGCTCTCCCGCCGCAGCTGCAGGTCTTCATGCACCCAGTGGTCGAGGGTGCGGTGCTGGCCTTGCAGGATCCCTAGGTGCTGCCGCTGGTACTCCTCCTGGTTACAGGTCAGCCTGCTGGCCTTGGTGCAGGAGGCTGTCCTGGGCGGGGTGGTGCGCCCTGCACTCGCAGCTGCTGCGGCTATGGAGAAACAAGAGAAGTGGTCAGTTCTCCTTGGGGGGACAGTGGGTGATGCTCAGCCCCCCTCTGCACGGCGAGGACGGCAGGTCTCCGCACCATCGGAGCTGATGTGCTTGCACACAGGCCATGTTCAGCATGTCCTGCTATCCCTGGGAGGGTGAGCTGGCCCAGGACTGCACCTATGCCCCTGTGCTGTATCTAGTGTGAGGGTAGGGGGGGAGGGAAGATGTGCCCTGCCTCTGCATAGAGGGGGCTCATGGAGGGAGGGCATCGTGCAGTGTCCCTCCCTGGGGTTAGGAGCACGTCGTGTGCCTTCATACATACATGTGTGTGGTAACAGACCAGGGCCCCTGTGTGGCAGCCAGCTGCGGCCACATGCCCAGGGTGGCACGGCACATGCACAGTTGCTGCGTGCTCCGTGGTCAGCAAGGCCCACACGCGCGGTCCCTGGTCTCCCTCTCCCTCCCTCCCCCCCTCCGCCCCACCCCGCATAAGGGGACAGTGATGGCACTCACATGTTGAGGCCTCCCTGGCCTCGGATGACATTGGTGACATGGGTGCTGTGACGCCTCGGGGGTCCTGGGTGAGTGCCATGCTCCCTCGGGGCTCCTGCGACTCCTAGCCATCCTCTTCCTCCTCCGTGTCATGGGTAGGGCCCTCTGCTCCAGTGTCAATGAGCACCTGGGGGGCATGGACCATCTGACCCCCCAGGATGCAGTCCAGGGCATCATGATAGGGGCAGGGGTCTGGGTCAGCCTCTGGTTGGGAGCTGCCCCCTGAGGCCCTGGCATAGGCCTGCTGCAGCTCTTTGATTTTCATGTGCACCTGCTCCTGGGTGCGCATGTGGCCTTTGGTGGCCAGGCTGTCAGCCATCCGCCTGTAGACAGCAGCGTTCCTCTGTCTAGTGCGGAGATTGTGGACATTGGAGGACTGCCCCCAAACCTCAATGAGGTCCATGATCTCCGCACTAGACCGGGAAGGCACCCACCTTTTGCGGCCCCTTGCAGGCTCCTGGGAGCTGCCAGCGTGCTCCTAGGGAGCAGTGGAGGGCTGGGTGCCAGTGGGTTGCTGGCTCACGCTGGGCCAGGTGCACGGACTGCTGCCTCTGTGCTGGCAGGCTTGCAGCTGGCACATGCACTGTGGCCGTAGTCTACCCCTTTAAGGTCTCCGGGGCTGGGGGGAGCAGAAGAGTTTTCCTGGTTTGGCCCAGAGTGGCCACCCTGGTAAGGGCTGGAGGCCCCTATTTCAAAATAAGCGTCTACACAGCACTTATTTCGATTTAGCTATTTTGAATTTGGTGTTATTCCTCGTGGAATGAGGTTTACCAAATTCAAAATAAGTGCTCTGCTATTTCGAATTTATTTCTAGGAAATGTTATTTCATTTATTTCAAAATAACTCTGCTGTGTAGACATACCCTTAGTGTTTTATTCTTTTGGCCAGTATGAAGTAATTAGCGTGTTTTGTTCTCCACTACTGTTATTTTGGATGAGGGATCCACTTCCAAATAATGTAAAGTCTTTTAGAGCAAAGTGTGCACAGATCTTTGGGTGGTCTCTGTGTGAAGGGCACACTCACTTGAGAAGTGTGTTTGCTATGAGGATTGTTCTAATCATGCATCAAAATAAAGAGGCCTCAAAAACTGAAACTCACCTGAAAACCTTTCTCAGCTGCTAGATATGAGCTTACTGAGTAGGCTTTTGAGATTTGCCCACCAGGGGTATGTCTAGACTGCATCCCTCTGTCGGCAGAGGGATGCAGATTAGGCAGGTTAACATTGCAAATGAGTCAGGGATTTAAATATCCTGTGCCTAATTTGCATAAAAATGGCCACTGCGTTTTGCCGACTCAGCACTTTTTTTGGCAAAAAGCGGTAGTCTAGAGGGGGCTCTGTCGAGAAAGAAAGCCTTTTTTGACAGATCCTGTAAACCTCCTGGTGGCCACTCTGTCCACAGTAATCACAATTAAAATGAAAGATAGCGTCCAATCAATGTAGACGCTATCTTTGGAAAAAGCAGATCGCTTTTTCGCTGCACTTTTGCTGTGTAGACACTCTCTTTCTCAAAAAAGTTTTTCCAGAACATCTCTTCCGGAAAAGCTTCTTTTGAAAGAAGCTTGCAGTTTAGACGTAGCTGGAGAGACGGAAAATATGCTCAATATAATGAAATCACTAATTCACACTATTTTTTAAAACTCCAGACAGGTTTGGATTTTGAGGAAATGCTTCACTGTAAATATTCATTTCACATTCAGAATCATCAGAAGTGACATCATTGTAGTTGGAGTAGCATTTGGCATGCGGTGTTAGGATAATGAAGAGCCAAGGTGAAAGAGCATTTAACAACTGACCAAAGGGTCGTAGTTTTATTTTTTTTAAATCATCTCCACTCCATCTTTTAATTCTACAACCATTTTGAAATGCAACATTGACATTTGTCATTGTCATTGGGAATATATCAAGTTGCCATAGCATTTAGGTCTAATAAAGCACTGTATTTGAGACAAAGGGGGAAATACTGTCATTTGTAATTTAAAGATAATAAATCTCAGTGCTGTCCCAGCCTGCCACATGTGTTTGTCTGAGTCCCTCTCCTTTTGTTATATTGGGTTTGCCTATCTTATGGCTGTACACTAATAATTAATTCACAGAGGGCTGAAGTTATTAATCTTTCTGAGCTAGTAGAGTTTGACTGATCTTCTACCTTTAATCTAATTAGCCTGTATGTAGGTGGGAGAATGTAATGGCTGACTACTATACTGTACTACTTTGAGAAATGCCAACCTTTTTGATGACCTGCTGAGACTGCTGCCATGAATCATATATATATGAAACACTAAGGATAATCAGTAGTTGGATATTTGATTTAAAAGGTGGGAAATTGGCAAAGATCAAAATCAAGGTAGGTGGAATATTCTCATTTAAATGCATATATCTCTTTGTACTCGCTTAATAATATAACTTTAAATCTTGATGGCATACATTTAAGGGCATTAGGGGTTATACAGCTGAAAGCTAAATAGGATTTGCAAAATATTTTAGCTGTGCCTTTCTAAATTGCAAACTGTAGTCATAGATCTTGCTGGGCATGAGTAAACGTGCATATGGCTTGATTTGAATGCAAGGTTAAACTGTAAAAAAGGGTGTGAGGCTACATGCTAAAAATGATTTTTCCAGGCTATTTGAGATGTATGTGAGCACCCTGAACTGATGAGGCTGAAATATAGGTAAGGTGAGGGCTTAAGTGATTGGTTGTTACATTATCTGTAAAGCAACTGAGCCTTACATGAGCAGTATGATGTCCAAACCAACTACATTCAAGAAATATAGAGGTTAATAGCTAGGAGAAATGTATATAAACTGTGCAGTGTGTGACATGATTTGGAATAATGTATCTAAACTCCCTTTGTCTGGTCCTGGCCAGCTTGAGTGTAAAACTGTTACCTGCCTAATAAAGTAACCTGAGCAAGGAAATGCAATCAAACAGAATTTGTTGGATCTCAGAAACTCTATGAAGTGTTCTCCCAGAACTCTGTGGATAAGATGTGTTCTGCATAAGAGGAAAAGGTCTCTGAGGGACTCTTAGCTCAAATCACAGGAGAAAATTACTGCGTATGAATAGCATATATGTTCAGTAAAAACTATAGTGTATTACAAAAGTCAGTTATGAAATATTTTGTGAAGAAAGGATATTTCATCATGTGCAGTGCCTCAACCTCCTCCTCTATTTTTGTTGGTGTAACTAATGTGACTGATTGATCAGAAATGCCCTACAGGTGTCCTGAAAATAAAGCAGCTTGATTTAGGATGATTTTCAAAAGGAATGCTAGGGGAAAATTCTTATTATAATAAGAGGTAGGGTGGGACTTGGAATGTTTAAAATTGTTGGAAGGTTTTGGCTAGAACTCTGAAATTTTCTTCTATGAACATAAGAATCCTTTGCCTTCAGTTTTTGTTACAATTGAAAACTAAAGCTATTTTTAAAAGATTTGCAAAAACTTGAGAAAACCAGGTCTAGTATTGGACCAGCATACAGTTTGGAATTGAAATCACATACATTTGTGTACACATGACTTGAATGTGAAACCAGGAGGAACTTCACAGTACTGAGCTTTGTTTTGAGATTTTAAACTACATGTGGGGTGGAGAGTGTCCAAAACAGTGATAAAGAAAACCAAATAAATCCTTGTGAAGTGAAACCTCTGAGTTTGGGATTTTTATTAGAGTTGGGTCAAGGTGGAGAGATGAACTTCAAAGATTGTGGAAAAGAATTAGCAGTTGGTGACATTGGGAATTCTATCACGTACATTAGAATGGCAAATTTGTGACACTCCCCCTCACCTTTTCTTCAACCATATGCTGTGGTTTCTGAGCATAGCCAGCAGCATGTAATTTTTGAGTCACATGTCCCCTTTAAAATACCTTTCTTATTGATGTGACCTAAGAAATAGGTTATAACCTGCAAGGCGGTATAGCCTGGAAGGTTTGCAGACCCCCGGCAGGTTACCAGCGTCTCATGATATTTGAGAATGAATAGAGCACTAACTTTTTAAAATGGTGAAAAGTGAAAACTTTAATCATCATTTCTCACAGGTTTGGATAAGCAGGGCTTGGATTCAATGCACCCATAGTTTTAGCTTTAAATATTGAAATCTGGCCTGACCCTTTGTTTTCCAAACCAAATCCATCTCTGTGCATTGTGGGTAAGGTGTTTTTTTAAACTTTCATTAGCATGTAATGCTATTCATGTGTTTGAGATATGGATCCCTTCTTAGGCAAGAGACAAGCTTTTTGGAGTTAACTGTATAATTTTGGGTCCCTGATTTTTGAGTTTCCATGCTGAACCTCAGTAAAGGGACTTTGTTTTGCAACAATGCTGACACTTTCACTCTAGAAAATCAAGCCAAGGTGACACTTGGTACCCTGAAATGGAGACTCTCAAAATCACTACTCATTTTGAAAATTCTGGACTTATAAGAGCTGAAGATGTGTGTGCAAGCAGCATTCAGAGTCAGAGTTGCTTTTTAAAAAATAAATGTAAAACATTGAATTATTGACATTAGAGTTTAATAATGCCGCAACATGCTGTATGCATTTTCCATTATTCTAGAAAAAAAAAGCATACACAGACACAGATACAGACAGACACACACACGCACGCACACACACACTCCATCAATTGGAGAATTTTATCCACATTGTGTTGCTCTTCTAAAGTATGCCTATACATTTTCTTGCATATCCTGGACTGCATACTGAGATAAGACAGACCATTTCAGGCATCATCATTGGATTTCTGAATATCTGCTCAGTTTATTCCCTAATGTGAAATGTAAATAATAGAAATATCACATGTATAAATAGATAGAAAGAATGCATTCACCCTAGAGTTCAGAAATCTGCCATTACCTGAGCGAGAAGACTGCACACTTGATAGTAGTTTGTATAATAAATGAGCCTTGGCAGCTATAAACAGTGATTTAGTAGCAGATGCACTGTGATGTGCATTCATGTTATCACTTAAACTGACATGGTTTGGGAAAATCCTATTTTTTCAGTTTGAGGTTTATGAAAGTTTTAAAATACACCACTCTAGCAAGCAGTCTGGGGAGGAGGTGGGGAGAGAACATGTTTCTTCCCTCTGTGTTTTCAAGTCCTTTTCTGTGACTAGCTGTCATATATACAGTGAATAAAGGCATTGGAGTTTGGTTGGGTAAATGGAATGTAATTCAGGGCAGCCTGTGTTTGAGAGGGCATCAAGGGCTGGATGGTAGAGATAACCTGAAAAGTCACAAAGGGCATAGATCAAAATGGAAAGTGTATCTGTAATATATGAAAGTTGAAGTCGCTGATAGAGTTCCATTCTGGTGACAGCCTTGAAGATGAGTGTATCTTAGGTATCTTAAATCTAGTATGGATTAGACAGAGGTTTATCACTGAGAAGCAGGCCACTCAGAGTAAAGCAATCCCTTATCTTGTCCATTCTGTTTGAAAATGACAAGAGCTGAGAACCTGGCACCGGCAACCAATTGAAAGCTGGTGTCACAAGGTCTGGAATGTCACTGAGCTTGAATAACTGCCTTTAGTAACAGAGAATAGGTGGCCTTCTCTTCACAATAAGCCTTTCTTTGCTTCTAATTTTTTATTAAGCCACCTACACCATAAAATAAAGTTCATATGACATTTATGTTTCTATTATTTATGAGCCACGAGGCAATTCATTTTATGACCTTCTTCTGTCTATCTTCTACTTATTTTATCTTAAACTCTCACTTCTCAGTTATCTTTGAGCATAACACTGTCTTTGCCACTTGTTTCTTTTATATTCTTTCACAAGTCAAGGTAATCAGCAGTAGTAAGGCTAACTTCTGTCCAAGTGAAATATTAGAGTCATTGGTTGCTGTTCTGTTCCCTTATTTCCTTTAAAAAAGAAAAGAAAGACATAGAGCCTGAAATTATTCTGAATTTGGAAGAATTTCCTCACTGTGCCAAAATTCTGGTGATGCCTTTTGATCTTTTAGATTAGTTGGAAGCCTCATAATTGCTTGCATCTACTGAATTCACTGTAACTAGTAAACATATCAAGAAATGCATTTAATAATGAATAACTATAGACAATCTGTCTTACCAAGAATTCCGCAGTTTGTTAATTTACATCTTTATTGAATGCTAAAGGTTCCCAATAGACAATGGCTTGGAAGTGGCAGGGTTTTGCTGAGTAAAAGTGCTTTTAATCAATAATTCTAGTGATTTTAGTCCTGGTATATGTATGTGATGCTAGCTGAATATTTTCATTTAGCAATTTCTCTAAGGTTATGTCTACATAACAGTGTTAGTTTGGAATAATGGATGTTATTCCAAAATAAGATAGTCCGCATCTACACAGCAAGCAGTTATTTTGATATGTCAAAATAATGTTGAGTGGGAGGACGTCTTACTCCAACTCCTATAACCCTCATTTTACAAGGAGTAAGGTAAGTCGGAGGAAGAGTGGTGTAACTCAGACTTCCTGCTGTGTCGACAGTGCCAAAAGCCAAAATAAGCTATTTCAACTTAACCTATGTAATTTAGCCCTGCTCTGTAATGTGCCCTTACAGGCTTCCCTCCCAATGACTTTAAGTGAAGTAGGGAAATAGGATGTGATTAAAGATGTAGATGAAGCAAACCAAGCAAAACAATTATGAGTTTTGCCTCAAAAGCCATTTTTACAAGCTTCCTCTCTATATTGCTCGGTAAATGAGATATCTCTATATTCCTCTTCACTCTTGAAATAACTCAGTTACTTTAATCTACTTCTCTTTACTTTGAAAAACAAATTGTACTGGAGAAATTGCTATTCTAATCTGAATTTTGAGGCAGTTAAATTGACTTCAAAAGGCATTGAGTCAAGTCCCATATCAAAAGAGCCATTGGGTTCATCTTACCAGGTCAGATTATTGATTTGACTAATGCAGTGCCCTGATTTTCAAATTTTATCTCCAGATTCAATAGCATTTTGAGTAGGGAAAATTCCATTGTGTGAATTAATCTTGGGAGAGCTGTGCAAAATATTCATAAAGAAACATTCTTAGATTTGTGTTGCATAAAGATCTTGGTACAAACCTCTTGGGAGAGTCAATGACCTTTTTGAGGTAATGAAGAGAAGGACCAGTGCTTATTTATTATTTGCATTGCAATCGGTGAAATTCAATTATTTTGATGTAAAACCACGTCCCAATTAGAATTAGTGAAATTCTAATTGTGTGCTAGGTCTAACCTGATGTGTAGCTAATTCCAGTTGTGCATGTTCTAGTGCTCTTTTCATTGCTGTCCTCTGGGGTGTGAAAATAAGGCCCTTGGCTGGATTTGGGTGGTCAAACTGCTGGATCTGGCCCGCCACTGGCCTGCAACCCAGCAGGAGCCTCAGGCAGGCCTCCTGCCTGCCGTGTCGCATCAAGGGGTGGGTAGGCAAGAGCCAGTGCCTATGGGGAGCTGGCTCCCCTCACATATGCTGGCTCCCATGGAGCTGCCTGCCCCTCGTAAAAGCTGGCTCCACCAGACCTCGCCCCCACTGCCTCTGATAGACGTGGGGTGGGGGGGAGCAGGTGGGAGCTGGTAAATGCAAAAAGCCAGCTTTAAAGCCAGCTCCCCATGTAAATCAGGTTCTGCCCAGCTGCCTGCTCCCACCCCGCCTCTCTAACACAGGCTTCGGGATGGGGGAGCAGGTGGAAGCTGGCTCCTCCCCCCCTCCCCCCGCGTGTAATTGTGTAACCGCTAAAAAATCCAGTGGTTACACGCTTACACAAATGCTTGTTTGTTAACATCCCTATGATCAGCACACTGGGGGACAGTCTCAAGGGGTCATTTGTAATCCAGCCTGTCTCATTCTCACTCCCACACTAAATATATTTAGTGTGCACTCATTTGTTGTGTCTTGCTTCAGATTCTAGACGCAGGAACTGTCTTAGTACAGCTCCAAACACTGTATGGCTCTGATCCTGAGTGAAGCCCGGTATTTTGCAGCACAAGAAATCAGTCATAATTTTCTACTGTGTTTGACACGGATGTGCAGTAACAGCAGATGCTGTATTAATCAACAAGATTTCAGACTTTACTTCATGTGCCTTTGCTTTCGTTTTATGTAGCAATCATAGCTAATCTGCTATGCCTGGATTGTCCTGGATGCCACAATTTATACTCTGCAGTAGATGACATCTACTCAAGAACAGTAGATCAATCACACTGTCAGCAATCCACATATATGCTGCAGTGTAGTTCAAAACATCATAAAATCAAAACAGAATTGCAAGACTGGAAGGGACCTCAAGAGGTCATCTAATCCAATCCCTTGCAATTATGACAGGACCAAATATTATCTAGACTAGGAGTGGGCCAATACCAGCATATAGTCTGGATCTGATTCTTCTAGGTTAGCCCCATGGCAGGCTGCCACAGCTATTTTTAGCTCCTCCTCCACAAGTACAGGTGTTTGCAGCTTCCGTTAGCAGCAGATCACCATTCCCAGCCAGTGGAAGCGGCAGGAAGCGGTGTCCTAGTCAGTGCCACTTCCCGCAGCTCCCATTGGCTGGGGACAGCGATATGGGGCCAACAGGAGCTGCAATCGCCTGTACCTGTGGAGGCAAGGTAAGTATAGCAGTGGCAGCGTGCCTGGGGCTATTCCTGATGCACCACCACAGCTTTATTGCCAATCCCTGGTCTACATAATTTCTGACAGGTGCTTGTCTAATCAGCACTTTAAAATTTCCAGTGATGCAGATTTCACAACCTCCCGAAGCAATACATTCCAGCAGTTAACACCCCTGACAGTTAGAATCTTTTTTCCTAATGTCCAACCTGAATCTCTCTTGCTGCTATTTAAACCTATTGCTTCTTGTCCTATCCTCAGACGTTAAGGATAACAAATCCCCCTGCTAACAATCTGTTTTGTATGTGAAAACTGTTATCATCCTCCTTGTCTTCCCTTCTCCAAACTAAACAAACCCATTTTTTTCAGTCTTCCCTCGTAGGTCATGTTTTCTAGACCTAGATCAGTTTTGTAGCTCTTCTTTGGTCTTTTTCCTGTTTGTCCACATCCTTCCAGAAAAGTAGCACCCAGAAGTGGACATAGTTGTACTCCAGTTGTGGCCTTATCAGTGCACAGTAGGGTGGAAAGATTCATCCCAGAATGATCTCTATTTTTTTTGCAACAGTGTTATACTCTTGACTCATATTTAGCTTGTGATCCACTGTGACCCTTTCTGCTGTACTCCTTCCTAGATAGTCATTTCCTATTTTGAATGTGTGAAGCGGATTGTTCCTTCCTAAATGGAGTATTTTTTTCATTTGTACTTATTAATTTTCATCCTGTTTACCTCAGATCATGTCTACAGTTTCTCCAGATAATTTTGAATTTTAATCCTATCTTCCAAAGCCACTTGCAAACCCTCCCACGTTGGTATCATCTGGAAACTTTATAAGTGTACTGCCCATAAGTGTAGTATCTAGACCATTGATGAAGATATTAAACAGAACTAGACCCTGAACTAATCCTTGCAAGACTCCATTCAAAACATCTTTCCAGCTGGACTATGAACCATTGATGATTTCTCTCAAGAAAGATTTTCCAATCCATTATCTCACCTTATTGTAGCTCTTTCTATGTTGTATTTCCCTACTTTGTTTATGAGAAGGGAATGTGAGACAGTATCTAAAGCCTTACTAAAGTCAAGATATACCTCATGTACTCTCCAGAAGGCTTGTTATCCTGTCAAAGAAAGCTGTTAGGTTAGTTTGACATGATTTGTTCCTGACATAGTAATAGAGAGAAGCTAATTATCTTTTAGATGATTGCAAATTTATTGCTCCATTATCTTTCCAGTACTGAAGTTAAGCTGTCTGGTCTGTAATTTTCCAGGATTTCCTTATTCCCTTTTCATAGGTTGGCACTATATTTGCCCTTTTATAGTCCTGAGGAATCTCTCTCATCTTCCATGAATTTTGAAGGTAATCACTAATGGTTGAGGTATCTTTTCAATCAGCTCCTTGAATATTCTAGGATATATTTCATCAGGCCTTGGTGACTTAGAGACAATTGACTTGTCTGAGTAATTTTTAACTTGCTCTTTCTCTATTTTAACCTCATGTCCTCTCTCATTTTCACTGGCTCATGTTCTGGTTTTGATGTCTAATCGGTGCTAAATATTTTGGAGAAAACTGAAACAAAATATTTACAATTCTGCCATTTCCACATCTTTTATTGTTTTTTTCTTCCTCACTGAATAATGGGCCTATCATGTCCTTTGTTTTCTCCTTATTTCTAATGAATCTGTAGAATGTTTTCTTGTTGTCTTTTATGTCTATATCTAATTATCTCATTTTGTACCTTGGCTTTTCTAAATTTGTTCGTGCATTTTTTGTTTGTTTATATTCATGCTTTGTAATTAGACCTAGTTTCCACGTTTTTGTAGGATTCAGGTTTTTTCCCCCACTTGATCATTGAAGATCTCCTGATTAGGCCAGGATGCTTTCTTGACATACTTCCTCTTTTTCCTACTCAATGGAATAGTTTGTTCTTACACCTTTAACAGTGTCTCTGAGAAACTGCCAGCTGTCTTCAATTGTTTTTAATCTTAGACTTGCTTCTCATGGGATCTTACCTACCAACTCCCTGAGTTTGCTAACGTCTGCCTTCTTGAAGTCCAATGTCTTTTATTTTTCTGTAGTCCCTCCTACCATGTTGGTAATCATGTTGCTTTCCATTTTCAAATTTTGAACCAGTTCCTCCCTGTTCGTCAGAACCAATACTAGAACAGCTTCTCCCTTAATGACTTTCTTCCTTTCTCAAATTTAAAAAAATTTTTTCCAATACATTCCAAGAACTTGTTGGATAATCTGTTTCCTTCTGTGTTATTTTTCTAATAGATGTCTGGATGTCTCCCATCACCACCAAGTCCTGTGCTTTGGATGATTCTGTTAGTTGTTTATAAAAAGTCCCATTCACCTCTTCTTCCTGGTTAGGTGGTCGGTCGTAGACCCTACCATGACATCACCCTTACTTTTCACTCTTTTTTTTGAAAGACTTTCAACAAGGCTGTCTCCTTCCATTTCAACCTCAGCCCATCTGTATACATTTTTGAAATATAAGGCAGCACTTACTCTCTTCTCCCCTGCCTATCCTTACTGAGCAAGCTGTACCCTTCTATGCCAATATTAATGCCATGTGTATTATCCCACCAAGTCTGTGGTACTAACTATATCATAGTTATTTCTACTAACTAGCATTTCTTGTTCTTCCTGCCTATTCCCCATACTTCTCACATTAGTATACAGACCTCTAAGATATTGATTGGATTCCCCTCTATGTTGTCTCTTGTTTCTCCCTTACCCCTTGTATAATGGCCTATGCTCCTCAAACAGTCTGTCCCTTCTCCATGATTTTACTTACCTCTGGGCTTTTGTCCCCTGCCCCCATCAAACGTAGTTTGAAGCCCTCCTCACCACATCAATCAGTTTGTAGCCAAACATGCTTTTCCTCTTCCTTGACAGGTGGACCCCATCTCTGCTTAGCAGTTCTTCTTTCTGGAATAGCAACCCATGGTCTAGGAAGATGAAGCCCTCTTGGCAACACTATCATAACCAGGAATTCACCTCCAGGATGCAGCTATCTCTCTCAATGGCCATTTCCATTGACTAGAAGTATCAAAGAGGATGCCCCAGCCTCTATACCCTTACTAACTGTAGTCACTCATGATCTGATCAGGATCATACCTCACAGTATCATTAGTGCCCACGTGGATGAGAGGGTTGGATGATCCTCAACAATTCCTCCATAATTTCTTGGATACAGGCCCCTGGCAGATAGCATACCTCCTGGGATGCCAGCCTTGGGGACACAGAGCTTCTTCTCTATCTTTGGGGGTGAATATCCATTGCTTGTTGCTAGGGAAGCATAATGGTTCTTCATCTTTTGGTCAGTGAGTTGGGATAGTGATGGAGCACTGCCTGCTGCCAGAAGCAACCAGCAGCCAGTGTCCTTTCTGTTACAGATCCTAATCCACCTCCCTGGTTGTGTGACAGCAGACCCTTCTCTAGCTGGAACTATTTGTGGGTTTTTACATTTTTTGAAGGTCATAGATTCATAGAAGATTAGGGCTGGAAGAGACCTCAGGAGGTCCTTGCATCAGACCTGGACCAACCCTAACTAAATTTACATAAAGATTATCATTCCAGCCAAAGCTCTTTCCAGTACTGAATTTAAGGTGCATCAAGTTTACTCCAATCCATTGAGCATTTCTGAATATTCTGTCTTTCATTCATATAAACAAGATGTTAAAAATCACAACTGCTGTGTAACCCATCAGGTCAGACTCATGATGGTGAAGGAGCTAGGAAGTTTATTTGCAGCAGGCAGCCCTTGTATGTCTGGGGTCATCTCCTGGGAACTCCCGTGACTTGAGCCTGACGTGCTAGTTCTGAGGGAGGGGCACAAAGACCAGCAGTGCCATGAGCTGCATAAATAGATTCTGTGGCTTGGACCAAACAACTTTGAAAGAATTCCGAGTTGATGAGTATAAGTTACACAGGAACGATTTAGAGTTTAAGGGCTTTGAACTTAAGATATTCAACTTTCTCTGAATTTGTCGGGATTGATTCTAGTGAGTTTCTCCTCACTTATCTGTTAATTATTAAACATTGGTATGTACCAGAAAAGCCAGAAGCCTATGGAATTCACTGAAAATAATAAATTCTCTGACTGTTCAGTTTCTAAGAAACAAGTTGAAGAGAAATCCTTTACATACGCTTTAGCTCAACTGAAAATTATTGAGCAGGAGAACTTATTTTGAAATTTTAATGATGAAAATATTTTCAAGACTGATCCCGCAGTTTGGATTTCATACGCAAATCCCAGGCTCATTGATTTTGGGCTAGTGTAGGTTGCTCGGTTTAGTTTGTGGGGGCCTTTAATACAGCAATGCCCACCCTGCTCTGGACCCAAGGGTTAGCCCACATGACGCTGGGAAGCTCCAAGTGGCCAGAACATGAAAAGTATCAGCTCAGTTGCAAGCTCCAAGGTGACCTCTGGCTACTTGCTTAGTACAGTCCAATTGAAAGGCTTGAAAGGCTCAGACATTGTCAATCCTTCATCTTGGAGCTGCTCCACTTCATATAAATATTCACTAAGCCAGAAATAAAAAGTGACTCTATCACCTACTGAGTAGGAGCCTCAGGAACAAGTCCCTGCACTGCTGGTTCAGTTCAGGAACATAAGCTGGGATCTCCCACAGCCAAACAATTTTTCCCCACTACTATTTATTCTGGGGTTTCTGTCTCTCTCTTGTGTGGTTTTTTCCACAACGAATTTCAAAATTTTCTTCTGCATTGGAATGAAAACAAACTTCAATTCCTGGCAAAATTTTGCAAAACAGATTTGCTGTTTTATAGCCAGACCCAGTTACTGACACTTTGTGGATCCTGGAGAAAAAAAAAAAAGTCTAGGCAGCCACTACAAATGCCTGATTGCCTCACGTTCTGTGACTTATTATGACAGAATGGATAAAGGGCTAGTCAGGGGCCCCATGCCTCCATACAGCCCAATTCACTCTGGGTGAAAAAATAAAATACCCTTTCTTCTCCAACAGGAAGCATAAGGTGACCATATATCCTGTTTTGGCTGGGACATTCGATTTGTAAAGCCCTGTCCTGGCTGTTCCAATTTGTCTGGCCCATTTGCTCTTGCCAACTTGCTCAAAAAGTGAGGTCTGTGGGAGGGAGGCAGCAGTGCCAGCTCTGCACAGATTGGGAGGCAGGGCTCAGGCGGGAGGCCAGCAGGGCCCTGGAGACCAGTGAGACCAATCTCTGCGGCAGGGCTTGGGCCAGTGGCTCACATCAACCCCACTCCATCAGGTGAGCTTGGTCTCCAAACAGGGTCCTGTTTTCCTTTAAGGAACCATAAAGGTGAAGCATCTCAATGGTGGAGGAGGCAAAGAGGGGAGAAAGGACAAGAGTTAGAAAAAGAATAAAGGATTGGCTAAAATGTGTAATGCGCACAAAAAACCTGAGAAAACAGAGAAACAAAGGTTGGTGTTGCCTCCTGGCTCCGTCACCCGCAGGTGCACATTTGTCTTCTTAGGATATGTGCCTCCCAGAAGTACTCTAGTGGCCCAGGGGAGACACCTTGCTCTGAGCCTAAGTCCCTAAATATCTTTGAGAATCTGGGGCTTCAGAGTCTAACTCTGATGGGACTTAAGCTCCTGATTGTCAGAGTCACTTTGAAGAATGAGACTCAGTTTCCTAAATGACTCCTGCCCTTTTGCCAGCATTTCCCACAGTCACCTCTGAAAGACAATTCTTCCCCTGCTTCCTACTTGCTGCTGAGGAAAAGATTTGTAGCTTGCGTTTGCCACCAATGAATCACAGTCTTAGAGGTGCTGAGGGGAAAGATTAACCAGTTGAGTGTACCTGCTCACTCCTGCCTGTGTAGGTGTAGGGTCTAGTGCAGAGATGTAAGGGTTCTTGCTCCCATTTGCTGCCTTGTACACGGATACAGGGGTGTCATTTGGGGGTTCTAGTCTCTCTTGAATTTTGTACCAGGAGTTTGCTCACCCTTGCCTGAGACACAGCTTTTAAGAACATAAGAACATAAGAATGGCCATACTGGTTCAGACCAAAGGTCCATCTAGCCCAGATGGAATGAGGTGTAACAGTTAACTAGAACTAAGGACTTAGTTCGAGTAAATGTCTGACTGCCGCGTGTAGCCGCGGGCAGTTAGTTCAGAGTAGGGGGATTTAAAAATGGTGCCTGGATGGGAAGATGCAAATAAAGCCTGGGATATTTAAATCCCGGGCTTCATTTGCAACTTCGAATGCCTACATTAGCCTCCCTAGTTCGAACTAGGGGGCTAGTGTAGACATACCCTGAGATAATCTCTGGGAGGACTCATCTGAAGGGACTTACTATAGCACTTAGATGCTCACCCTTCCTTTTGGGGTACAAACACAAAGTTATATGAAGTTTGCCTCCTTCCTCAGTGTGCAGGAAGGTCTGCACAGCCTTTTGCCACCCCTGTTAGAAATTACACAAACTGCGTTATATTATAAACCAGAAGTTTATTAGCTATGAAAACGTGTGTTTAAAGTTGTCAAAGAGGTAGCAAGCAGAGCAAAGCAAATTACTAAAACACAACAAAAAATAATGCATCCTAGATAGATCACTAAAGAAACTAGTTACATGTGAAATTTCACCTAAGTGTGGTTCTAATAATTTTCCCAGGCCAGACAGCCTTCCATCCAGTCCCTTCAGCATCAGTTGTTTCCACCAGTCATCTTGGGTGGGATGGCTGGGGAGAATTGATCATATATAGCATTTGCATATGGCAGGAGTCCTTTGTTTCCGAATTTGATCCCTCCCAGCTTCCCATTATAGAGAAGTACAGAATTCAAGATGAGTTCCAGTATCAGATGACATGGCCACATGTCTCTGTAGGGCCCCTGTAGCCATTCCTCACAGGCTCACTCATACATTCCAAGGAAGGTCAAGATTTTTTACAGGTCATTTTCAGTTGAAGATTGGCCATCAGCACTGTGGCCTCTTTTGCTGTTGTACCGGACAGCAGGTAATAGGTTTCACTCAGCATGAACATACAGGTAATATAAATATACAGTCATAGAATCATAGAGTCCTAGGGCTTGGAAGAGACCTCAGGCGGTCATCTAGTCCAGCCCCCTGCCCAAAGCAGGACCAATCCCAACTATATCATCTCAGCCAGGGCTTTGTCAATCCTGGACTTAAAAACCTTTAGAGATGGAAATTCTACCACCTCCCTAGGTAACCCATTCCACTGCTTCACCACCCTCCTAGGGAAATAGTTTTTCCTAATGTCCAACCTAGACCTCCCCCACTGCAACTTGAGACCATTGCTCCTTGTTCTGCCACCTGTCACTACTGAGAACAGCCTCTCTTCATCCTCTTTGATACCTCCTTTCAGGTAGTTGCTGCTATCAAATTCTCCCCCCCCCCTTCTCTTCTGCAGACTACAAGCCCAAATCCCTCAGCTTCTCCTCATAGGTCATGTGCTCCAGCCCCCTAATAATTTTTGTTGCCCTCTTCTGGACCCTCTCCAATGCATCCACATCCTTTCTGTAAATGTGAGGGGGAGGGGGACAAAATGGGATGCAATACTCCAGATATAGTATCCTAGGTCCTTTTCTGCTGAACTGCTGCTTCGCCAATTGATCCCCAGCAAAAAAAGCATTGAGTACTTTAGCTTTTTCCATGTCATCTGTTACTAGATTACCTCCCTCATCCAGGAAGGGTCCCACACCTTCCCTGACTACCTTCTTCTTGCTAACATGCCCGTGGAAACCTTTCTTGTTATCCTTCAGATCCCTTTCTAGCTGCAATTCCAAATGTGCTTTGGCCTTCCTGAGTACGCTACTGCATGCTCAAGCAATATATTTATATTCCTTCCTAGTCATCTGTCCAAGTTTCCACTTCTTGTAAGCTTCCTTTTTGTGTTTAACCTCACCAAGGATTTCACTGCTAAGCCAAGCTGGTCACTTACCATGTTTGCTTTTCTTACTGCGCATCGGGATGGTTTGTTCCTGTGCCTTCAATAAGGCTTCTTTAAAATACTGCCAGCTCTCCTGTACTCCTTTCCCCTTCATGTTAGCATCTCAGGGGATCTTGCCCATCAGTTCGTAAGGGAGTCAAAATCTGCTTTTCTGACGTCCAGGGTCTATATTTTGCTGCTCTCCTTTCTTCCTCTGCTCAGGATCCTGAAATCATCTGTCTCATGATCTCTGCTTCCCAGGTTGCCAGTGATATCTACTTCCCCTGCTAATTCATCCTTGTTTCTGAGCAGTAGATCAAGCTGTGCGTGGTGCCTGGTTGGTGCCTTCCTCACTTGTACCAGGAAATTGTCCCCAACATTCTCCAAAAACTTTCTGGATTGTCTGTGTACTACTGTATTGGTCTCCCAACAGATGGGAGGGTGATTGAAGTCCCCTCTGAGAACCAGGGCCTGTGATCTGGAAGTTTCTCTCAGTTGTCTGAAAAAAAAGCCTCATCTACCTCATCCACCTGGTCTGGTGGTCTATAGCAGACACCAACCACAACATCACCCCTATTGCTTCCACCTCTAATCTTAACCGTAATGCCAATCAAATCATAGTTCTTTGACTGGACCAGGGCTTCTAATTCTTCCTGTTTGTTTCCCAGGCTTTTTGTGTTCATGACACCTTAGATAACTAGCTGATTGCCCTACATTTTCCATACAATTCAAGGGTCCTCCTCTGTTGCACCTTCCTCCTTGCGCTTCTTTCCGGTATCCCATTTCCCCACTTACCTCAGGGCTTAGGTCACCATCCCCCAATGAACCTAGTTTAAAGCCCTCTTCACTAGGTTTGCAAGCCTGCCTGCAAAGATGCTCTTCCCTCTTCCCTCTTCGTTAGGTGGATCCCATCTCTTCCTAGCAACCTTTGTGCCCATAACAGCATCCCATGGTCGAAGAATCCAAAGCCTTCTCTCTGACACCACCTGCGTAACCATGCATTTACTTCCAAAATTTGATGATTCTGACCTAGACCTTTTCCTTCAATGGGAAGGATGGACAAGAATACAACTTGTGCCTCAAATTCCTTGATCTTTTTCCCAATGCTACATAATCTGTATTGACCCGCTCGAGGTCATTCTTGGCGGTATCGTTAATTCCTATATGGAGAAGTAGGAAGGGGTAGCGGTCCAAAGGTTTGATCAGTCTCAGAAGACTCTCGGTCGCATCCTGAATTCTAGCTCCAGTAAGCACACTTCTCGAAATTCCCAGTCAGATGGATGACTCTGACCCTCTTAAGGGACATATTCCTAATTCTAGGAACAGACCTGATGCATGCAGATATATAACTCACACACCTTCTGGGTATATTGCAGTGTCCCATCTCATGGCACCAAAACCACTTGCAGAGAGACTACTGACTCTGCTCTACAGCATTAGCTAATTGCGGGCTGGCTTTTAGCTCTTGTGGTAGAGGCTCATGCACTAAGCTCCAGAGGTCCCAGGTTCAATTCCACACAGATGATGGGAGTCTGTCGGCATTATACTTATAAATAGGATAATCGTATTTAGAAAATCGCAGTTGTTCCATTGATATGTTACATGAGCCATCTTGCACAACGCACATCTCTGTAACATCATAAAGAGGATATCTGCAGGCCATGGATAGCGGAGCAGATACCCGTGCAGGCCTTTTCTCCTCCACTGCCTGTCCCAGAGCAGGCCCCTGCACTGCTGGCAGGAAAGAGATGCTGGCCCTGCCCACCTCCCCACCCCCGCTTTGGTGAGCACTGGCCTGTGGGAGCCCTGGCCCATGGGTTCAGCTTGGGGACACATGCTGCCCTTCCTACATGATGTTCTGTGCTACCAGCTAAGGCAGTTGGGAGCATGCATGGGGGAGGCAATTTATTTCTGGGAGAGGAGAAGGGGCCTGAGCAAAGCAGTTAGCTGCCCCCTTCTGAGTGGGGAGGGCCAACTCTTTGCAGCTGAAGATAGAGCTGATGTTGCAGGGGCATTACCCTGGGTACCAGCTGGTTCTTGGACAGCAGGGTCCCTCCCCACTATGGAGATTGAAGTGGGCAGGGCCCCAAGGCAGTACCCCTCTGCCCTGCTGTGATCTGACAGAAGCTGCTGCTGCCAGGTGCCATTGCTCATAAGCCTCCAGCAACAGCAGCAGCAGCACATAATACAAGACTATTCCCTTCCCTCTGCCCCCGCTTCTTGAGACACTCATCATGCCCCTGTTTTGCCCTGTACCCCCAATCCATGGTTTCATACTTCCTGCCTCTTCCATGCAAGACCCTGCTCCCTCTATTCTCATCCATGCTCCCTCTTCCAGCTCCCTCCAGATGGCTTGCTGTGCGGATGAAAGAAAAATCCAAATTGCGGATTGGATGATAGGTTGAGCATGGCAGATATGGATCCACATTTTTGCGTCTTTGCAGGGCTCAGTCTAACAGCCTTTATAGTCAGCTGTCTATGTCTAGTTAATTATCTACTTCAGTGGTTAATTTCCTGCAACATCTAATGTGGTCACTTAGAAATAATGCCATTATTATGCTAATATTTTCTATTCTGTATAATTCCATCTATCCTAGCAGCATAAGAAGGACAAAAGATGTTACTTGTAAGGTCATATCAATATTGTGAGACTGAATGTTTGACAGACTTAAGAATCTATGCCATAGAGACCTGCCACAGAGTTGCGACCATCGTTGGAGTGAATATAGCAGTTTGCCAGCACAAGATATAACACTATACAACGGTTTACAATAGGATGTGAGGGAAAATATTGTATTCAGTAAAAATTGCAGAATGAATTTAGAATCTGTGACCTTGTAGCCAAGAAGGCCAATGGCATATGAGGGTGCATTAGGAGGAGCATTGCCAGCAGATCTAGAGAAGTTATTATTCCCCTTTATTTGGCACTGTTGAGGCCACATCTGGAGTATTGTGATGTGGACATTGAAGAAAGTCCAGCAGAGAGCAACAAAAATGATTAGGGAGCCAGAGCACATGATTTATGGGGAGAGGCTGAGAGATTTGAGCTTGTTTAGTCTACAGAAGAGAAGAGTGAGGGGGGATTTGATAGCAGCCTTCAGCTACCTGATAGGAGGTTCCAAAGAGAATGGAGAGAGGCTGTTCTCAGTGGTGACAGATGACAGAAATAGGAGCAATGGTCTCAAGTTACAGTGCGTGAGGTCTAGATTGAATATTAGGAAAAACTATTTCCCTAGGAGGGTGTTGAAGCAGTGGAATGGGTTACCTAGGGAGGTGGTGGAATTTCCATCCCTAAAGGTTTTGAAGTCCCAGCTTCACAAAGCCCTGGCCGGGATGATTTAGTTGGGTTGGTCCTGCTCTGGGCAGGGGGTTGGAATCGGTGACTTCCTGAGGTCTCTTCCAGACCTATGATTCTATGATTCTAGATAGGAGGAATATACTATCCACGTAAATTTTTATAGGGACACCCAAATTAACAGGTTTATAGAATGTGATATGAGATTTTTAATGAAAGGGGCCAAGAAATTCTTCTCTATAGCCTTTAAAAAATGGCGACTCAAACAGCACAATGTCCTTTTTAGCATTATTGTGCTATTTCAGTCCATTACTAACTCATGCCTTTCCTCCACATGATGACATGAAATAATCATAATATAATACCTCAGTCCTTTGATTAGTTTTCCTAGGCACTGTGGTAAAGCATTCTTACACAGAAGGTTTCAAAGTACTCTCATTTTATAGATAAGGAAACTGAGGCACAAAGCAAGAATAGTGACTCTGCCTATCTGGAGCAGAACTCGGTTTAGAACCCAGCATTTGGGTTCCAAGTCCTAGTCAGGCATTCTATCCACTAGGTATTGCTGCCTCCCGGTGCACATAATCATCAAGAGTAGAGCTCAGTTGGCTCAAAAGCCCTGGGCTTCTTGTTTTACCATAATCCCACTGACATTCTTTGGGTATGAGATGTACGTCAGAGTAATATAAGCCTTATATGTCTTTGTTTTATGGCAAGATGATTTACTACTTGAATTAGGGATGGGTCCAACCTATGAAGATTGCATCTAGATCCAAACATTGTCTTAATTTGAAGAGGGTCAGATGTAGTGTCTAATCTACAATACAGGTGAAAATCCATCTCTAATCCATAGCGTTGTCTTAAATGTTCAGAAAATTCCCATGGATTTTAAAGGTGCACATTGTAATTGTGTTTCACTCTTTTTTATGGAAACCCTGTGAGAAAACAGGGTTAATATACTGAACTCCAACCAGAATCGGGGCTGAGAGCAACTGTGGGGCCCCGAACAAGTTGTGTGTGTGTGTGGGGGGGGGGGGGGCAGGTCTGCTCCCTGGAAGGGCAGAAAAGGCAGAAGGGGGGGCAGTAGCAGTCAGCCCTTAGTACCTCCCAGACTGCAGTGCCACCCCACCCTCAGAGCCATGGGAAGCGCCTGGTGCACACTGCACTCCAGTAGCAATTCAAATAGATTGAGGCTCTGGCCACTCCAGACCCCTTAGAATTGATGGGTCTTGGGGCAACTAACCCTTTAGTCCCCCGTCAGTGGGCTTGTCCAGCCAAATGCTCTTTCATTCATAACGTGCAATTTAGAAATGAGTACAGGAAGAGAATAGATACTAGATTTTCTGTGGAGGATTTTCTGGACCATAAGCTGGAGATCTACTTAGGTGATGGAACTGGAAAGGTATTTACTGTGCTTCCAGCATCAAGAGCCTGATTCTCTGTCATCATGTTTTCTTCCCTCCAGTTAATGTGCTTTAATCCATAACATAGTCATGTTACACACTGTGGTAGGATGATAAATAAAAAATGCCTTTCAATAATAAGGTTATGCACAAACCAGTGAAGACAGGAATTTCAAAGTGAAAGCCGATGTTCTTCCTTCAACTCAAGCTGCTATAAAGGAGGAAAATTGTGTGGGAGGAAGCTGCTAATACCCCGTGTGAAGCTTAGAAGTATGTTGCCTCAGCAGATTTGTTTCTAAATAAAATATGCTTATAATTTCCTCTTGTTGTTAAGAATATTTTAGAGGAATCAAATTCTTTATTGCTTAGGTAATTGCTTACTCCACCGATTGATTCTTCACTCAATTTATTATCATTCTTATTGATGACATAACTGTTTACAGAGGAATTAATTTTAATGTAGCAGAAAACTGTGTTTTGCAGAAGCAGGAGTTGCTGAACTCCAGAGAGATAAATAACCAGTTTTCATTCAGGTGTCTATTATAACAAAAACAGAGGAAAAGAAATGCAGACAGCAAATGCTAAGAACAGAATTCTCTCCACAGAGAAAATGCTCTTTTACGAAGTATCATTGGTTGTTAAGAATATGGAGCCCACTTGAATGTTGAATATTGTGGTCTTTGTCAGGATTGAATGCTGTGCTTCTTAAACAAATATATAGTCTTCCAGGTTACCTGGCACATTTCATTTTTCTTTTGGGGAAAGCTGCGAGGGTGCCAAAAAAAACCCTTTGTTTTATTCTTTTATTTAAAACCCATGAAATAAAGTATTTGAGTCATCTAAGCTTGGAAGCAGTCTCTGGGTATCAGTTTCTGCACATCTGTCTGCCTCCCACTCACATCAATGGGTGGGGGAAATTGATGCAGCCGGTGGTGAAAGGGAGACAATTCCTGTAGCAAGGGAAGGAGGCACTTACCAAGGGACAGTTGGGAGCTTCTTCCAAGGGAGTCTCAGGCACCCATGGGCCAGGTGGGGGAAAGAGGTGCAGAATGGCTAGTACTGCCCCACCAGTTCCTAGGATTTAACCTCTTTTGGCTCCATTCCAGAAGTCCATCCTAACCTTCCAGAACTGGGAATGGGAACCCAGTCTGACAGGTGCAGTGGGACTAGCTGATTGGGATTCGGGGGTTGGGAAAGAATTGTTTTCTCCTGTTGGCCACATTGGCAGACCAGGGAGTTTGTTGCTTTCCTTGCAGCATCTGCAAGTCACAGTGGGTTCACTAAGAATGTTCATAGTACCTAGCTAAGTTACTGGGGAGTGTTGCTTACCTGTCACAGCTCACGGCGAGTTTCCAGTGTGATTAAGAGAATAAAATGAATGATTCCCAGAGGTAAAAGACCTGGAATTTTGGTGATGGACCCTGGGAGCATGTGATCTGTGTGAGCTGAGGTCCCTACCCTGCTGCACCCTCTGTTGCTCTCATGGGGGGATGAGTGCTAGGATTTGGAGGGAGCTGAGTCCTGCTGGTAAGCTGAGAAGAATATACCCCACATAATGAGTTATGTGGTAAGGAGCCCTGTAATCCTGGTGCAAATTACAGGTTATTTGGTAAGGAGCCCTGTAATCCCCACACTGAAACCAATTAAATGTCTAGTACAGGGGAGTATTGGTAATGGGCCAATAGAGCTAAATGTTTGATAAAAATTATAGCTTGCAGCTTAATTTCATGCATATGTCCTCACTTTGCCTCTGCATCCCCATATATTACAGTAGGTAATTTACTTTTAAATGCATCTGAACCACTAAAAATATTCCACAGCATATGTAGCAAAAGCTACATATATTACCATGTAAATTGCCAAGATCAGGTAAATGTGGTGGAGGTTTAAGAAATTGTCACGTGTCCTTTCTCTTCTCTTCCTCTGATCATATTTTTACCTTCCTTAAATTTTTTCATTCGCCCACAGTCAGTTTAAAATCTATTCCTGACTGTCAATATTCTGTATGCCTCTGCTTCCACCTATGTCTCTGAACTTTGTTCTTTTGTTCTGGACACATGGGAAGAAAGAAAAGATATAAGGAATGTGGTTTAATTGGGCTACAACTTTAATAACTCAGCTCTCTTGGAATAACTCCTATAGTACAGGTCAGCATCCTTTCCCACCTAGTCAAGGGTTGCTTTGAGCCCGCAACCCCTCTACTACTGGTCCTTAGGTTGTGGTCAGGACACTCTGTTTCCCCTCATATGAGGGTTAAGCGTCTGGGAAAAGGGGCCTGTCTTCCGACTGTACTGACATTAGGAGCCACAGTCCCATTACCAGTTTTGGTTGGATATGTTCGTGGAGGTTTCTTCGCATGACCTAAATGTTATTTAAAGATTAATCTTTAATTTTGGGGGGTTCCAGGCCAATTCTGAAGGATTTGAGAAGCTAGTCCCATTCCCTCGCTTCTTTAGTGGGGTCCCTTCTTCCAAATCCACTTCTCATTCTAGTTTATCAGGGAACTGGGCCCCTTATGTAATGGGTACCTGAACGAGATACCTGCCATGTTAAAATGCAGTAATGTACACCTAACCTCCTGATTCACTTCCACCAGGTCCTTGGGTTGCTGTGAGCCAGGCATCCCGCCCTGCCAATCTTTCCCAGTTCCTAAAAAGGTGATCAGAGCCATGACTAGAGCAGACCAAAAAAAATCTAATTCTCTGATAGACCCAATGCTAGGAGCTGGTAACCCAGGTTCGAGAGAGGGTCCAGGCTGGAAGGACTAGGTCAATATGCCTTCCTCCAGTCTGCAGATGCAAATAGCTTACCTCAGCTTCACTGGCCTGTCCATCATCTCAGGTAACCCCCCAATACCTAAGCAGTGCAGGAGGGAGGGCTCTTGAAGGAGCCACTATACTTTTTTTCCATCAGTCCAGACAATCCCAGATAATCTTTGAGATTATGGGTTTTACATTTTTGTGGTCCGCTCAAGAAACCTTTCTTTACAGCTCCTCTTGGAACTGAGAATTGAGAACCATAACTTTTTAGAATTCATCTTGTTGTCATTTCCATTCTTTGTGCCTTTTAGTGCCTTTAATGCTGCTCCCTACCCTTGGAACAACCTTCAAAGTGATCTTCTACAAACCCTACTTCTTCAAATCACATCAAAATTACGGTCTGTTCCATGCTACCCAAAATAATATATCCACCCATTGCACCAGAACCAGTATCTCTGCTGCACCTTCATGTTCCTTTGGATTGAAAGCTCTTGAGGCAAAGGAATTTTATTGCACTCTGGATTTTCGCTTTTATGTTTGATTAGCTATAACTGCTATGTACACCTGAAGCATTACTCTCTCTGTATGTATTACACTATGTATGTGTGTGTGTATTTGAGAGAGTTTGTGTGTCTATCTGTGTGGGTATGTCTACACTAGCCCCCTAGTTCGAACTAGGGAGGCTAATGTAGGCATTCGAACTTGCAAATGAAGCCCGGGATTTAAATATCCCGGGCTTCATTTGCATGTTCCCGGGCAGGCGCCATTTTTAAATCCCCCTAGTCCGAACTAACTGTCCGCGGCTACACGCGGCAGTTAAAAGTTAATTCGAACTAAGTCCTTAGTTCAAATTAACTGTTACACCTCGTGAAATGACCTAGGACCACCAAATTTGGTATGCAGCTTCCTCTTATCCTAACTTAAATAAGGTCAGGTTTTGGCTGTGGCAGGACAATGGGATGTGCCTGGAATGCAATTGTTTCTCATCAAATGGAAAGGGAAGGGTATGATAGCAGGGGCAGTTATATTCACAAATTGCCACAGGGGGCAGCAAGGAAGTACAGAGGACAATTATACCCCAGAATGACCATGGGGAGTAGCTACCAGTTGGCTACTGCGGCCCCCGCAACCCTCCGGGGAGCAGCCTTTGGCCAGCCAGCATGGCCCCACCAACTCAGCCATCCCCAGGGAGCAACTGGACCCGAGCAGAAGCTGGCGGGTCATTCTCCCAACCCCCATCCTGAGCCTCCCACCCTCTGCCCTGAGTGTCCCCACGCCTCCCAACCCTCTGCCCTGTCTCCTGCAGCCCCACTCTTGTTCTGAGCCCCACCACTGCAGCTCTGACTCTTGCATTCCCCATTCCCTACCCTGAGCCCCTCCTCACCACCCAACCCTGACTCCAGCACCCCCCAGAGCACCACTGTACCTCCCTCCTCCTCCCCGCCCCCCCAAGCAATGATGCCAGGTAAGTCTGACCATCAGATTTATCTGGTGTTGCCTGATAATAACAAAACAGAGCACTACTCCAAATGTCTCCATTTTATTTCATTTCTGTGAGGTGTATTGACAAGCAATCCTATTCTAAAATCCTAATCCTATTCCAGGTTCATCCTATTTTTTTGGCTCTTTTTGGTTCAGTGCCTTTCAAAATTCACTCGATAATGTCAGTTTTGAGGACTGTAATTGCTTTAATGATTCTGTCTTTTTTCTGTTATGTCTGTTTATTCCATTACATTATATTTATACTTTTTCAAATATTTCTGTATATTATAAGAAAATGTTTCTGAGGTGTAATGGACTGGAACCAAAAAGAGAAGGCTGAGATTTGGTAGCAGCATAAGCTACAATGTTTCATCTAAATACATTTGGAAATGTAAACAACCTTACAATTCTTCAGACTCTTCATGTGAACTTATACGATTGGTTATGTCCTACAATCCATGGTAGGAAGTGACTTTGTTACAGATTGTTGAGCTTCTGGCATATGTCGATGAGAACTCTTTTATGTGTATATTCTTGATTCAGTGAAAGACATAGACTGGAGGTCCCAGAAACAAGATTAATGGAACATGGAAACACTATTCCCAGAAACACTTTCTACACTATGTTTGAGAGCAAGCAGACTAGGACCCAGCATGCATTGTCAAAAAGAAATTGGTGTACACAGCAGATTTTAAATGCTTGTGTATCATATTCATCTTTTGTTGCTCCTATCACCTGTCTCCACTTCCTCAACTCATTCCTCAACTTCCTTCTACTTTTCCTGACTCTCACCTATTCCTCTGCCCATATCTACAGCCTCTTCCACATCCAGTGCTCGACCTTTATTTAAAAGGAATCAAATCAGTGATAAAAGGTTTGATTTAATTACAAAATAAATCTGAGAAATGTCTGACAGGTGGACTAGAATCAGCACTTGAGAAGTATGGTGATGGACTCTATAGGGAAACTCTAATCTCAAAATTAACAAGGATAGAATATGGTTATTGCTGATAGGTGTCATAGGCAACTGACTAAATAGAGTAGCCAGATGAGAGAATGACCATCAATGTGGAAAAAACACACATGGAACTGTTAATAATTAGAAGTATTGAGCCATAAACTATTACAACTATTGGTTACAATAACAACTGCTAAAACAAACTAGGAAAGATGGGACCCTGATGGAGCAGGCTGAATTTGGTCATTAAATGGAAAGTAGAGTATTATGAGATAGATCTGCAAACATAACAGCCTCCATGCATATGTAAAAACAAATTCCATATGAAGTAACATTTGACTTTAAATTTCAGTGGTACAGAAGATAGGGATAGGAGATAATCTCTTGGATAGGTCACAGAGTCTAGTTAAATCTTTTCTGAAGTGGGACCAGAAAGATGAAAAATCAGGTTTTCATCTTTGTTAGAGAAAAGTTTGGAAGAAAACCAGGGCTGGTGAAGGAAATAAAATGGGATAAATCAGTGGAGGAAAAGGACAAGGAAAGAACTGGAGTATGTTCAAATATAAAATAACTGATGGAGATGTTGTAGGGTTATGCTACCACTTCACGGTAAATACACTATAAGCAAAGAGATCTGTGCAAATGAACAAGGTAAGGTGCCAAAGGTCTGAAAAGGGAAGAAGCACATGGGAAGGTGTCATATATTGAGACCAAGGGAAAAAAACAAACCAACAGTGGAAGTGATGAGCGATAGGAGGAAAGTTGAGAATTACAGAAATATGGATCAAGAGGTGAAGATACTAATGAATTGTCCCATTATATTAGTAGCAAAATGTGTATGAAAGAGACACTGGGAGTTTTGATAGATGATAGGGGATATTTTATTGATGGAAACTAAAGGCTAAAATAATTTAATTAATTAATTGACTCAGTGTTCACAAGAGGAGGATGGCTGATGCTACAGATGTAAATTTTTAGGATGGAAAGAAAATATCCTCAAGGAGATCAATATTATGCCTGTCAATGTTTTGATTAAATGCCAGAGCAGATGGAATCCATATCATACTCTAAGGAGTGGCAAAAGACATGGGAGACTTACTTCAGAAATTTATTTGAAATGGAGGAAGTGCGAGATGGCAGCTTAGGGTTACCACCTATATTTTTCAAAGCAAGGATGATCTAAGGAAACATATCTCTTTAGCTATGATTTATCAGTGAAAAGAGAGAAAGGGGGGTGTTAGTCCTCAGATGAGCCAAATTTATATTTAGAATAGCTCGGGGGAAGGAGGAAAGGGGTTGCTTTAAGTTACATGTCTGCTCCCCTCATTCTGAGCCAGTCCTGGGCCAAACCAGCACTCAGCATGACCTAGAGCAGTTCTGACACTGCTCTGAATTCATCTGACTAGAGCCAACAACTGTGCCAGCTGATGCTCTGGAGGACCATCATGCCCCATCCGTCCCTGACATGCTCATCCCTGTCTATCTGCATTCCTGATGCACATGAGAGATTGGGGGCACAGACTCAACTACATGAGCTTTGCACTAGCCAAGAATTCCCATTTGTCAAGAAGAAATCCTTAGAAATACCTTTGTAGAGCTCTTTTGTGTTGCCTAAATATTTGGAGAAACTGCAATGTGGGCTAAAGATTCAGCCCCTGGTGTTCAATAGAAGAACAGTTTCATTTTTTCCAAAGGCAAATAAACAAATGACAGGGCGCACAAAATTAGTGGACTCTTTGACCTCAATCTCTCTGTCTCAAAAATGAGGATAATAATAGACCCTCACTTCACAGCGTTATCCACAATTGTTGTGGATAATGCGATTCCTCCAATGACTGTTGTTTTCATTGTTGTACTAATCTGTTGTTTGTTTGCAAACATTCTCTAAATAAACATCAACGTGTTTCTAAAATACCCATTTCTAATCATGTAACTAAGAATAAATATAGTAAAAGTACTTCCTCATTGCCCTAGTCCTACCATGGAACTGGGCAACTAGAGTTGCTTTTCTGATTTTATGCCAGAAAATATTTTGCTTCTAAATTTCAAAACTCTGCTGCTCATTGCACTTCTGGTACTTCCACACACCAGACCAAGAAAACAGCTGCACGGAATCCGTATATAATTTATATCTACCACTTAATAAAAGATTAGGAAATCACAAGGAACCTTCTTTTCATAAAATAGAGGTGTATGTGTTGTAAATACAGTAGCTAACTTTTAGATAAGGCATTTTGTTATGTAAAATTGTGACTCGTAATATACTTGTCATTCTGATTGTAAAACACATGAGACAATTGTGTCTCCAAGCATGTGAAGATAATGCCATATCTGAATCAAACTCATCAGCTATGCTTCCTTAAGTTAGCAAGGCAGACTTTAAAAACTCTTCTCATAGATAGGCCTTCTTCATATTAGTTAGTAATCTGCATAAGAAATCCTAGCTGCTTAAACTGAAAAAGATAAATTGTGTGATCTTAGGGGTTATGAGAGGTGATGATAGGTAGAAGACCTCTATTTATCCACAGAAGAGGTAGATTAGAGGCAGCCATACAAATTTCCCATGCTGATCAGTGCCTCTGCAGTGATTTGATATCTCCAAGGGAGAAGTATTAGTGAAGCCTCTTTGGGCCCTGAGACTGGTAACAAGTTTACTAGTTTAGTGCCATTTATGGTGTTGGGTCTTGTGAATGTTCACTATGAACTGGAGCATTGCTACTAAGCTCATTTCCATAATATCTAATTAGATAGAGAATATCACTCATTGCAGGGATGGAGTCAAACCAGTGCCCTAAAGATGAAAAGCCTCATTAACCTCAGTACCAATCCCCGACTGCAGTTCCAGCTTGTTCACTATTCTGTTCTCTCTAGTCCAAGAAATGATTAGGATCCAAGCTTTTCTGTAGTGACTTCATTATAATGCAGTTTATAATGCTTTCTGGCAAGATACAAAGGCAGTTTCTTATCAGCTTCACAACATACTATCTTTAAATAATTCCCCACACACACACACGCACGCACGCACACACACAGATTTTTGATCAGTGAAAATTGTTTTAAAGAATATTTAATTCCAGTTTCACAGAGAAACCTCCATGCAAGTGGAATGCTGAACAGAGTATCAGACTGCAGCCTGTGCTGATTTATAATGAGTAATTATCTAATGAAGATAGTGCTAGGTATGCATGAGAGTTCTTGTTAGAAGATTTGCAATTTTAAGAAAATACTGTAGATCAAATGATAATATCTCATTTGTATTCTCTCAGTTCTCTAGCCGCTACTGCGCTTTGCAAAGCAACTACCAAAATGGGCTGCAAACAGACATCATTTTTACATGAGATGAGGAAAGGCTCAATGGTCCCTAAATGGTGCCAATAATCTTATCCTGTTATACAAATCCTGTGTTACTGTAGCTTTACCTTTGTCTACACACCCATGCACAGTATGTGAGAAGGGAGATAGTGCCTATGTAGGACAGACAAATTGTATGTACAGAAATATACATCATATTACGCCCATAAATGTAATGCCATTTAAAATTAATAGTACAGGTACTGCACTTAAGTAACTGAAGGACAAATTTGATCCTTATGTGTAGTATTTGACTCGTTATGATCATAATAGTGCTGTAATATTTGCAATACTATGTGCTACAGAAAATTCTCTTGCATGTTTAACTTCAACAGTTCTGTGTTAGGATTATACATGTAGCTATTAAGGATAGATTGACCACTGTGATACTTCACTTTTGCACCAGTTACATGGATGTAAAGCTGGAATACCACAATGCTCAGATCTTTATGAAACACAATTGCCGGGACTCACAGGTACTTGCATGCATATTTTCTTCTGGTTTTGATCTTCAGGGATTTCTACCCCTGCAGGTTCCCTATATAGGTTCACTTGAAGCTGAAAAACAAATTGAAAACAAACCTCAATCAAATCACCGAGTTTTACCTAGCTTTTACTGACTCTTTCAAAATGCAAGGTTTTGCACACATTAACCATCAAATGATAAAAAAAAAAAATGGATGCAGCATTGTTTGAAAGTGGGCCTACCTCTGCTCAAAAGGTTTGTTAACATTTCATCAGCCATGGATTGAGTTGGTAACAAAACCTGAAACAAAGCAAGATTCTTGCATTTTGGGTTTTGTAATTAAAGTTTCAGAGAGCAGTTCTGAGGAATGGTAATTGGGCACCAGCAAATGTGCATTATAACTTTAAGTTCCAATTCTGGAAACACAAATGGTTGTTAACTAAATCAAAATTTGCTATAGCACAAAAAGTCTTCGTTTTTCTCATTATGTAAGGAAGAACTATGCTATAAAAATAATTTAGTGGAGTCTGGTGGGATACTTGATTTGCAGGTGAGCAGCAACTATTAATTAGAAATGCTATAGCTATGGAGATAATACTTTTCATTGCCTCTTAGGGGGTTATTCATGTGATTATTAACCGGTTTATTTTACATTATACGGAAGGAGCTTTTGTTTTGTTTGTTTCAAGTTAGAAGTATAATCCAGGGTTTTACTGTGAGACAATAACAAAGGCATGTATCAAATATAACAAAAAATTAGTCTTTGTAAAGATTATTTTCTGTTAAAGCTGGTCAGCCCAGAAATAACCTCTTTTTTGTTTGTTTAGGATTTAATCCTTTGGGGCTTGATCTAAAGCACATTGAAGTCAATAGGAGTGATCAAAATGTCTGCAATAGATTTTGGAACAGTCCTTTAGGGCATGTCTACTGTTGTATCATGTAAGCAAGGTACTAACAAACTTCAACAGGCCTTTATTTAACAAAGGTGAAACCTCTTCACAAAGCTGCTGCTGCACCCCTCTGTAGTTCTCACTCAGCCCTGGCTCATCTCCTCCCCCCTCCTTCCTGTTTCCTGTGCTTCCAGACTCCCAACAGCCAGTGCTCCCAGTTCTAATAATTACAAGCAGCATCTAAAACACCACATTCCTTCCTCTCTTAAGAAGCTCTCTCAATTATAAAATAAACATTGTGGCCACGTCTACACTGGTGCATTCTCACGCAAAAACTCTTTTGCGGAAGAGTTCTTCTGCAAAAACTCTTCCAGAAGAGAGCGTCTACACTGGCATGTTCTTTTGCGCAAGAGATGTGCTTTTGCCCAAGAGCATCCATGCCAGTGTAGATAATCTTTTGCGCAAGAAAGGTCTGATGGCCATTTTAACCATAGGGCTTTCTTGCGCAAGAAATTCATGTTGCCTGTCTATACTGGCCTCTTGCGCAAGAACAGTTGGGCAAGAGGGCTTATTCCTGAGCGGGAGCGTCAGAGTTCTTGTGCAAGAAGCACTGATTTCATACATTAGAACGTCAGTTTACTTGTGCAAGAACACGCGGCCAGTGTAGACAGGCAGCAAGTTTTTGCGCAAGAGCGGCTGCTTTTGCGCAAGATCGCGCTAGTGTAGACACAGCCTGTTGTTCTAACCACAGCAACAAATATGGAACAAGACACTATACTGTTGGCAGAAATATTACACCGAAAACTCTGTAAATACTACATAACATAGTCTCTAGTCCAGACAGGTGGTCGTCTGGGTCTGACAGACCGTCTCTCAAACCCTGGTTCCAGTGCAATGTCTTGTTGTGTTGGTGCTACAGTGAAGTCATACAACGGCGGACTGGGTGTTGGCCCCATCTCCTCTTGGTGTAGAGGCAGGTGCAGGATAAGAAGCATTCCATATCCATCCATCAGAAAGTCGATAGGTGTAAGGTCCCTTCTTCTCTATGATTTTAAGAGGAGATGTGAATTTATGGTCCCCTTTGCATAAAATTCCAGGTTTTCTTACTCTGATGAAGGAACCACACTCAAACTTTGGTTTCTTAGCACCTCGCTGTTTGTCCCAACAGCCAGTGCTCCCAGTTCTAATAATTACAAGCAACATCTAAAACACCACATCTACACAACAATTAAACATCTGTGGCAAACCTGTGTCAACTGACTCAGGTTGTGGGAGCTACAATTGCTCCCACCTGAGGCAAAATTTCCACACTGCAATTTTATGGACTGTCAGCTTGAGCCCTACATCCCTGAGTCAGCTGACATGGGCCAGCTGCAGGTATGTAACAGTGGTGAGAAACAGAACTGTACATTTAATATGATGTCTTGTGTCCAGGTAGCATCTTCTTTTGTGACTAGAATCAGACTAAGGAATATTGATGATCCATTAATTCATATGGTGATCTATGCTCTAGTTGTCTACCAAACGTTTGCTATGTTCTGCCTTATAATTTTGAATAACAAAAATATTTCTAAGAAGGAATAACACAAGTTTTATATTTTGGAAATTAATCATGATTATTTACTTGAATGAATAGTTTTTGTCTCTCCAAATATGGTACATGCAAATATGAACAATCCACATACACTGCAAACTAGTTGATTATGGCAGCTTGTTATTTTATGGTCCACTGCTATAGAAAAAAACCTTCATTCAGGGTTGTTCTAGTAATATATATTTAATGAGAGTGCATCCTTTGGTATAGAATAATAGGTAGGTAAGATGGGATAATGAAAGTTCTGTGAACACAGAATCTCACTGGGAGCAATTAAATGCTCTGTTTATACAACAGAGTATTCAAAATATGGGCATTTTTAGATGCTTCTGGAATAATCTATCGACTTCTCACAGAAAAACGTATTATGCAAAGTCACCAAAGAAAGTATTTTTTTATGCAGGCTTAATTCTATTCCCAACTTGGTCTATTGTGAATAATTATTGGAGAGTCTGTTTCTTAAGATTCTGTTCTGTTCTGAGACCTACATGATATTTAGACACGGTTTGGTGTTATAGCTCTTTAGCTTGCATTCACAATCACTTCTATGATACTCTTCTGCTCGCAGCATACAGTGATCGTTTCTCTTTCTGAATAGGTTAGAGAATTCCTGTCCAAGTTTTCACATTGTGTCCATCTCTACAGCATTTGACACCTGCCAACCACCAGCAGTATTAGAAACCAAGGAGATTGAAGAACAAATACTTGGTCTACCATGGAAGTTGCCCACTCTGCAATTTGCTAAAGTGACTACAGTGTTGTAATCACCATGAACCTCAGAGAGGCATTGCATTTGCTGTTTCAGGGTACATCTACACTGAGGGCTAAAGTTGAATTATGATACGCAACTTCGGCTACATTAATTTCATAGATGAAGTTGAAGTAGCTTAACTCGGCTTTTGGCGCTGTCTGCACAGCAGGAAGGTGAAGGAAAAATACTCTTCTTTTGACTTCCCTTACTCCTCATGAAATGAAGGTTACAGAAGTTGGACTAAGAATCCTGTTATTTCAAAATTATTTTGAAATAATGGGCTTGCTGTGTAGACGCGCACTCTGTTCTTTTGAAATAATGTGAGTTATTTTGAAATAACACTACTGTGTAGACATGCCCACAATGTCTCTGGGAGGTGTGGCCTGTGTGCAAGAGCTTTCTTACCCCTCAAAGCCACAATTTAGGCCAAGTAGACCCTGTATATTGTGAGAACTGCCCAAATCCATCTGCATCTTAGTCAGTGTTATTGCATTGTTACTTCATTCTACCAGAATATCACACTGCCTTACAGCATTTCTTTTTTATACCGAGATGCCTTTTCTTATTATAATAATTTAAACTTGAATAAGTATTGCCCACTTGGGGAAAGAAAATGTATCAGTGTGAATTAGTGGCAAATTTGCACTGTATGCTGGTATTTAATTAATGGCATAACCCTATTACTTTAATAAGCAACATCGTTAGTGCTCGGACTATGTAGTTTCTGTGTACCATGCAGGATGCCTTTCTTCTTACAGACTTTTGTAAAGAAAAGGTGTTTCTAATGTGCCTTCTCTGTTCTAAATCTTGCTTTTGTTTGGCTTTTCATTTCACATTCATTTCAGCAACAAGCAGAGGGCACATAACAGCCCCTACAATAAGACTGAATTATATCTTTATTACATTAAATGTTAAAAGAACATAAAGGTTGCAAAGTCAAGTAGTCAAAAGAACAGGAATGCCAGACTTAAGCTGGCTTGTGCAACCTTTGGTTTGCTCTCTAATGCATATACACATTACAATACACTCTTCAATTACGTGATTCCACATTGTTTTTTTCCACAGGATCCCTGCCTCATTCAGTGTACAAGATGGATGATGCTCATTGAATGAACAGCTATTCAATATTTGTTTTATTTTCATTCTTCAATATATCATTTAGTCAAGTTTTGCTGTGCAAAGAGAATTGTTAATTTCCCCATAGATTTGTCTGTAGTTCTTATCACTATAATCTGAGTGCTTTGCAAAGATTAATTTATTTTCATAACATGCTGTGAAGTGAGGGTCTATTATTATCCTCATTTTTGAGATGGGGACCTGAGACACAGAGAGATTGAGGTCAAAAAGTCCACTAATTTTGTGCGCCCTGTGATTTGGGCTTATTTTTCAGAGTACTGCGCACTATGTAGTACTTTATAAATTGAACGCTCAGGTCCCATTGACTTCAGCTGCATTAGTGAGGACTTCTACAAAGCAGACACCAGGGGCATAATTTGGGGGCTTAGAAAATGAGGAACATACAATTAGTAACCATCTGTAGAAAGTTTGATTTAAGTCACTTGATGAGAATTGCATAGGCAATATTGTGGGGTGGAGGCAGAACTATAGACTCCATCTGTATAGGGTAGCATGCAACTACTTTATCCAGGAGACAGCCTAATGGTCTCCTGCAGTGTTCACTAAGGACAGAACAACCTCTGTGACAAATGAGGTAGGAGTTCAGCAGACAGCAGTCTTCTTCCTTAAACATTTCTTATGCACTGAAAGAGTAAGGGGCCCTCTGGGGACAAAATGTGAACCTGTGACTGCATCACAGGCAGCCTCGGTTTTGGGGTTATTAACTTGTGAGTGCTTGTCTTCGCAGCCTTCATATTCTTTCCCTTTAGTTTGTTTTATGTCATTTCCTAAGTTTCTTTTAAAACTGAAAAAAAAAGTGTTCGTCATGTGAAACCATACTGACCACCTCATATGGATCACTGTCAAGCCTAGTATCTGCTGCCGGGTCTACCTTGGTAGAATCTTCTATGTGAACTTGCCAATAATGGGGGAATGGGGACACGCATTTTGCTAGTGGGTTTTGCAACTTTTTACAGGACAGCAAAGGAAAGTGGAAACTCAGAAACGATGGGTTCAATGCCAAGGGCGTTGTTTTCCAGTGGTAACAGATCCTGGCTACTGAACTCACCCAGGCCTCTCCTCCCTGATGCTCCTATCACCCCGTCTGACTTGTATGCAACCCTGTTGCCTGCTACTATCCTCTTCCCCAGCTCTTGCCCTTGCCCCTATCCTGTCCCCTCCTATGCTCCTGTCCCTGCCTCCCTCCCTCTGCTGCTAAGTCTCCTGTTTTTGCCTGTATTCTCCTTCCACTGCTCTTGCCCTCTCCCCCATCACCTTATTCCTTTCCCTTTCTTGTCTTCTAGCGTTGCCCCTGTACCCTATTCTGGCCCCTGCTGCTAACCTTCCTCCTATCTCTCTTCCAACTACTTTTCCCTTGTCCCATTATATACTCGTTTTTTGTCACATCAGGTTGCTTTCTCGTTCTCATCCACTACTGAGCATGTGTGAACTGGTATTTTTCAACAGTTTATAACACACCTGGCCAAAGTCACCCTCCCTGGCATCAGTGAGACCTCCCTAAGACATTTAAGCTCTTTGTCCCAAAGCATGGAGGCACTAGAGCTTCTGAATGATATGATTAGTTTGCCTATGTTAAAAAAAAGTATACGGTGTGTTTTCCTTGGACTTCTTTCCAAGTAATGTCTGAACTATTCTAAATGATTTTTTTTAAATTGAGCCTGAGACAGACACCCAGCATGGTATATTTCCGCCCAAAAATGTTAATTGGGCACTGATGTGAAGTTTCAGGCCACCTTAAGTTCATTTCTCATTCCCTTTTCTTTGAACAATATATTTACGGTAATTCAGACCTATCTCTTGGGAGCTTCACTGTATACACAGCAGCCAACACTACTATACTTCATCCTGATACTGAACATCATCAAACATGATGTTGTATTTTGTGTTTTAATACTATTAAAAGCAATAATGGAATGCAAGTGGTTGGCTATTCAATCAGAAATTTATCTGTATATAAATAAGCTCCATCTAGTTGTACCTTTTTCAAGTGAATTCCTTTTTCTTTATTTTTAATTTTTCTATATTTTCTCTGTGGCAGATTGACAGATTTTATTACAGAAATGGAAAGTTGTTTAGCAAAATAAATAATCTGAAAAAATAATTAAACAAAATATTACATTTCTAGGGGTAGTGAGTAGAAGAATTTTGGTGCCCAATAAGAAAGACATAAGAGTGTGTAAAATAATTATATGTAGCTTAGCTTCCTTTTCATTTTCTGCATTGCTTATTCAAAATCTGCTTTAGAGATAAAATTATGGAACTGCTGGTAATGCTGCTGTAATTTAAGGCTGGAAAGGGCATTCTATTCAAATCCTCTCTATATGTCTGTAACTATATAGATATGGAATATGGGTTTATATTTCTCTCTGTATCTAACAGTGTAGCTAGGGATACATTCTAGAAATATTATCTCTAGCTGCTCACAACTGAATCCATTCTTGGCCACTTGCCAGGGAGATTGTCAAACATGGAAATTCCAAATTTCGATGGAGGGAGAAAGAGTAAACATTTCTGTGGCAAATACCAGTGGATGTTAACAGTTTTCCACCATAACGAACATTATATACGTAAAAATTAAAATGCACACTAAGTTCAGCTACCTTGAAATTGGGGGCAAAGAGCAAATTGGTGAGTGAAATCCATTATGGATCTACATGTGGAACAATTACCTTTCAGTGTTTATGCCCTGATGCTGTAAAGACGTGCATACTTAAATTTACAGTCTGTGTGTAGTCTCCACTAAACTAAGTGAAGCTCTAGATACTGTGTATATCTAGGCATGTGCGTGAATCTTGTGCAATTACATTTTACATGGTAGGATGGTTAAATAGATTTTAGGGGGTTTTTTGTTAGACTGTAGATGTTAGGACTGAAATATCCGTCAAAGGAGCATAATTTAGCCCATAGATATTCCCTCAGTGTGTGTGTGTGTGTGTGTGTGTGTGTGTGTGTGTGTGTGTAAGAGACAGAGATTATAG
Source organism: Pelochelys cantorii (assembly GCA_032595735.1). Classification (NCBI taxonomy): domain Eukaryota; kingdom Metazoa; phylum Chordata; order Testudines; family Trionychidae; genus Pelochelys; species Pelochelys cantorii. The sequence continues at coordinate 40,521,034 of CM064337.1, forward strand.
GCATAATTTCAGTCTGTGCTTGTGTATATTTACACCACGTCACCCCAATTCATAGATCATGAAATCATAGAATCATAGAGTAAACCTCATCCCAGGAGGCATACCTGGGAGGTCAACAAATGCCTTTGATGTCGACCGCGGAGCGTCCAGACTACTGCGCTGAGCCGACAAACAGCTGATCAGCTCAGCGTGGCAGCCATTTAAATTTAAATGAAGCAGTGATTATTTAAATCACCGCTTCATTTTCCTATGCCAGGTAGCCTAATCTACATGCCTCTGTCGCCAGAGGCATGTAGTCTAGACGTACCCAGAGGGATGGAAGAGACATAGGGTTGGAAAATCATTGAGTCTAACCCTCTGCTAAAAGCAGGACCAATCCCAACTAAATCATCACAGACAGGGTTTTGTCAAGCCGGGACTTGAAAACCTCTAAGGATAGAGATTACATTGCCTCTCTACGTAAACCATTCCAGTACTTCATCCTATTAAGAATAAAATTGTCAGACACATAGATGAATATAATTTGTGGGGGAAAGTCAGCATCGTTTCCGTAAAGGGAAATCATGCCTCACTAATCTGCTAGAGTTCTTTGAGGGGGTCAACAAACAGGTGGACAAGAGGGATCCAGTGGATATAGTATACTTAGATTTCCAGCAAGCCTTTGACAAGGTCCCTTACCAAAGGCTCTTAAGTAAAGTAACTTGTCGTGCGATAAGAAAGAAGATCCTTTCATGGATTGATAACTGGTTAAAGACAGGAAACAAAGGGTAGGAATAAATGGTAAGTTTTCTGAGAGAGGTAACTAGTAGGGTCTGTCCTGGGACCCATCCTATTCAACTTATTTATAAATGATCTAAAGGAAGGAATACACAGTGAGATGGCAAAATTTGCAGATGATACCAAACTGCTTAAGGTAGTTAAGACTAAAGCAGATTGTGAAGAGCTTCAAAAGGATCTCACTAAACTAAGGGTATGTCTACACAGCAAAGTTATTTCGAAATAACAGCCGTTATTTCAAAATAACTTTCCTAGCATCTACACAGGCAAACCACTATTTCGAAATTAAATCAGAATAGTGGAGGGCTTATTTCAAAATTGGTAAACCTCATTCCATGAGGAACAGTGCCACTTTCGAAATTGCTATTTCGAAATAAGCGCTGTGTAGACACTTATTTCGAAATAGGGGGCCTCCAGACATTCCCAGGGTGCCCTGCTGGCTACTCTGGGCACAAACAGGAAAACTCCTCTCCTCCCTCCACCTCCTAGAGATGATGAGGCCCCCGCATCCGCAGTGCTGGGAGACAGGTGGGCCAGCAAGACCCCCAATCCTGAGCTTCTCCTCCCTCTTCCTCCCCTCGCCTCCCACTTCCAGCTCCCTCCTCCTAGGTTTACCCCTCCCCTCTCCCACCCTCTCGCCTCCCCTCTCCCACCCTCATTCCCCCCGCAACCCAGTTTTGTTCAATAAAGAGAACACATGTTTTCGTCCACACATGTGTCTTTATTTAATGGGAAGGAGGTTTAGGGAGGGGTAAGAGAAAGGATGTGAGGGTGGTGAGGCACAAGCCCCCAGTGGGGCACACCAAGGAGACTTTAGTCCTCCTCCGGGTGGAAGCTCTCCCGCAGGGCCTCCCGGATACGGACAGCCCCCCAATGGGCCTCCTGGCTGGCAGCCGTGCAGGGCTGCATGTACAGGCCGACCAAGTACTCGGACTCTGCCATCCAGGCTGGCAAGAAAGCCTCCCCCTTCCTCTTGCACAAATTGTGCAGCATACAGCACGCTGCCACCACGTGTGGAATATTCCGCTCGGAGAGGTCCAGGCAGGTGAGGAGGCATCTAAAATGGGCCTTCAGCTGGCCAGAGGCACCCTCCACCACAATGTGGGCCCTGCCACGCCTGGCATTAAAGACCTGTCGGGAAGGGTTGAGGTGTCCCGTGTAGGGCTTCATGAGACAGGCTTGTAGGGGGTAGGCCGTATCCCCCACCAGGCACAAAGGCATGTCCACCTCCCTGACCCTGATGTGGCACTTGGGGAAGAAATTCCCGGCATGCAGCCTCTGGTACACAAAGGAGTTGCGGTACACCCACGCATTGTGTGCTTTCCTGGACCAGCCCACGTTAATGTCCACAAAGTGGCCCCGGTGGTCAGACACAGCCTGCAGGATGATGGAGCAGTATCCCTTCCGGTTTATGTTGAGGGAGGCCTGGTGGTCCGGGGCACGGATGGAGATGTGTGTCCCGTCAATTGCCCCCCCCCCACAGCTGGGGAAGCCAAGGCCGCCAAACCTCTCGATCACCGCATCCACATCAGTGAGGCAGATAACTCTGTGGTGCAACACTCTGTTGATGGGCTTGACCATCTGCAGAGGGACACACAAAACCGAGAGTCACTGGGGTACCAGGGTGGCTGAGCATGCTCCTTCCCCACCACTGCCCCGCTCCCCCGCTACCCAGGAGCAATCCCCCTGTAATCCTGGCAACCGCGGGCAGTCCGAAGTGTGGGCGGGACAGAACAAACCCTCCCATGGAGGGGACTTTCACCGCCTCCCCCCTTTTTCCCTAGGGCAGCCTATCTCCTCCTTGCACCCCCCCTCCTGGCACAGTGGCCAGAGACTGCCATACCTGCATGAGCACTGCTCTGACGGGGGATCTCCCCATGCCAAACTGGTTCCCCACAGATCGGTAGCTATCCGGCATGGAGACCTTCCAGAGGGCGATGGCCACACGCTTCTGGAGGGGAATGGCAGGCCTCATGTGCGTGTCCCGGCACTGCAGAGTAGGGGCGAGCCACTCACAGAGCTCCAGGAAGGTGTCCTTCTTCATTCTAAAGTTCTGGGTCCATTGTTGGTCTCCCCAGTGCTCCAGGACGATGTGGTCCCACCAGTCGCTGCTGGTGTCCAGACACCAGATGCGGCGGGGCACTCTGGCATCCAGGAGCTGCAGCTGCTCCTCCACGTACCTCAGGAGGGTCTGGAGGATGGCCTGGGGGTCGGGCTGCAGTGGAGGCAGCCTCCAGAAAGTGCTGCCAGGCTTGCAGCAACACATCCAAAAGAAGCACAAGAGTGCCCAGGGGCAGCTCCAGCTCCATGGTGCAGAGTGCTGTGGTGTCCCGAGTGAGGGCAATCAAAGCACGAAGAGAAAAAAATGCTTTGCTGTCCCTCAGCGAGGTAGACAAGAAGCAGGGAAAGCTGAGAACTGGCTGTCCAGGGGGGTCCCTTTAAGCACAAGCCTCAGATAGCCTCAGGCTGCAGACACACAAAGTAACTCCTGACCTGATGCCCTACTGGAAGTGGTTTCAGCTGCCCTTAAATGTGATTCAGCATCCAATCAGTGTGGATGTGCTATTTCGAAATGCATTTTGTCTGTAGATGCATTATTTTGAATTATCTTATTTCAAAATAACTATTTCAAAATGAGATATTTTGAAATAACGCTGTAGTGTAGATGTACCCCTAGTGATTGGGCATCAGAATGGCAAATGAAATTTAATGTCGATAAATGTAAAGTAATGAACATTGGAAAAAATAATCCCAACTATATATACAATATGGTGGGGACTAATTTAGCTACAGCTACTCAAGAGAAAGATCTTGGAGTCATTGTGGATCGTTCTCTGAAAACATCTACTCAGGGTATGTCTAAATTACATCCCTCTTTCGAAAGAGGGATATAAATTAGATTGAAATTGCAAATGAAGCTGGGATTTGAATTTCCCATGCTTCATTTGCATAATGGCAGCTGCGTGGTCTTTCAAAAAAGGGCTTTTCGAAAGTAAAACCACCATCTAGATGGGGTTCTTTAAAAAAAAAACCTTTTTTGAAAGATTCTGTACTCAAAAAATGAGGAGTACAGAATCTTTTGAAAAAGGAGGTTTTTTTCGAAAGAACTGCATCGAGACGGAGGTTTTACTTTCGAAAAACCTTTTTTTGAAAGACTGCATGACTGCCATTATGCAAATGATATGCGGGAAATTCAAATCCTGGCTTCATTTGCAATTTCTATCTGTCTAATTTGCATCCCTCTTTCAAAAGAGGGGTGTAGTTTAGACATACCCACAGTGTTCAGCGGCAATCAAAAAAGCAAATAGAATGTTAGGAGTCATTAAAAAAGGGATAGAGAATATCTTATTGCCTCTGCATACAACTATGGTACACCCATATCTTGAATACTGCATACAGATGTTGTTGTCTCATCTCAAAAAAGATATGTTGGCATTGGAAAAGGTTCAGAAAAGGGCAACAAAATGATTAGGTGTTTGGAACGGGTCCCATATGAAGTGAGATTTAAAAGATTTGGACTTTTCATCTTAGAAAAGAGGAGACTGAGGGGGTATATGATAGAGGTCTATAAAATCATAATTGTTATGGAAAAAGTGAATAAGGAAAAGTTATTTACTTATTCCCACAATAAAAGAACTAGGGGTCACCAAGTGGTATTGGCCACTGTTTGCAGACAGGATGCTGGGCTAGATGGACTGTTGGTCTGACCCAGTATGGCTGTTTTTATGTTCTTATGTACTAATGGACCCTAATATGCCATTAGCCTTGTTGGCTAAAAGGGCACTCATGATTCTCATCTACTGTAATCCCCAGGTCCTTTTCTGCAAAACTGCTGCTGAGCCAGTTAGTCCCCAGCTTGTAACAGTGCCTGGGATTCTTCTGTCCCAAGTGCAGGACTCTCCAGTTGTCCTTGTTGAACCTCATCAGATTTCTTTTGGCCCAATCCTCCAAGTCACTCTGGACCCTATTCTTATCTGCCTTTCCCCCTAGTTTAGTGTCATCTGCAAACTTGCTCAGGGTGCAATCTGTCCCCTCATCCAGGTCATTTATAAAGATGTTAAAAAAAACTGAAACAAAAAACAGGACTATGTAGCACTTTAAAGACTAACAAGATGGTTTATTAGGTGATGAGCTTTCGTGGGCCAGACCCACTTCCTCAGATCAAATAGTGGAAGAAAATTGTCACAACCATATATACCAAAGGATACAATTAAAAAAAATGAACACATATGAAAAGGACAAATCAAATTTCAGAACAGAAGGGGGATGGGGGGGAGGTAAATGTCTGTGAGCTAATGATATTAGAGGTGATAATTGGGGAAGCTATCTTTGTAATAATGATTCTTACCAACAACCACAGGACATACCACACTAATACCAACCCTGGTACCTTCCCTTGCAACAAACCCCGTTGCCAGCTTTGTCCACATATTCACTCTGCTGATACCATTATTGGACCGAACCAAGTGAGTTATAAGATCAAGAACACATATTCCTGCGCATCCAGAAATATAATTTATGCTATCATGTGCCGAAAGTGTCCGTCTGCTATGTACATTGGACAAATGTCTCAGACACTTCGCCAAAGGATCAATGCCCACAAAACAGATATTAGACAGGATCACAAAGAAAAAACAGTTTCTTGCCATTTCAACCAGAAAGGACATTGTCTCAATGACTTAATTACCTGCATCCTGCTTCAAAGGCCTTTTAAGACTACACTTGAAAGAGAATCCTCTGAACTGTCATTCATGCTTAAATTCGACACTTTACACTTAGGTATGAATAAAGACTCTAATTATCTCACCCATTACAAAGATAGCTTCCCCAATTATCACCTCTAATATCATTAGCTCACAGACATTTACCTCCCCCCCCATCCTCCTTCTGTTCTGAAATTTGATTTGTCCTTTTCATATGTGTTCATTTTTTTTAATTGTATCCTTTGGTATATATGGTTGTGACAATTTTCTTCCACTATTTGATCTGAGGAAGTGGGTCTGGCCCACGAAAGCTCATCACCTAATAAACCATCTTGTTAGTCTTTAAAGTGCTACATAGTCCTGTTTTTTGTTTCAGCTACACCAGACTAACATGGCTACATTTCTATCATTAAAAAAAACTGGCCCTAGAACCAACCCTTGGGGCCCTCTGCTTGTTACCGACCTTCAACCAGACATCGAACTTTTGATCACTCCCTGTTGAGTCCAATGATCTAGCCAGCTTTCTATCCACCTTACAGTCCATTTGTCCAGTCCATACATCTTTAACTTGATGCCAAGAATGCTGTGGGAGATATATTAAAAACTTTGCTAAAGTAAAGGCATATAAAGGAGGATATTACTGAAAGACAAAATTCACTTTCTATTTTCATATATTTCGAAATGCATTTGATTTCAGGAATTATGGTTTAATGGGCTGACAGGAAATCCTAAGTCTAATAATGTGTTTTCTACATCATTTTTCTGCCTTGAACCTGCACCTCCTTTGTATCTCAATTACCCTCATTGTGTATTTGGGAAGGAATAAAAGTGGAGTGTTATGGGCTGTTGTGAAGTTTGATTAACGCTTGCCATGCTCTTCACAGTTGAAAAGCTCTATAAAAGTGCCAAGTATTACATTTTATTATTGTGAAGAAAAGGCTTTGGTTTTTGTTTCATTGTACCATATAATAAGGAATTTTGTTCACAACTTGTTGCTCATGTAGTCTTGCAAGCCACTATTATCAGTGAATTTTCAGTACTCAAGAGCACATTAAGCACTTTCAGTCAGAAAATTGTCTGAAAATTTTCTGTGCAGTGTTGTTGATGTGTTCAGAATGGCAGTAAAATCTCACCTCTAAGGTGGTGCATGTTTGAAACTAATCCAGACAGGTAAGTTTCAGAGATGTAGCTGCGTTAGTTTGTTTATGCAAAAACAAGGAGTCAGATGGCACCTTAGCCCTTGTCCATAGTAACCCTCGCCGTTGATCTAAAGTGTAGCTAAAGTCGACATACTCATCGCAGTGTCTTGCATGCAGTAATCTTGGTGGGGCTGCTCTCCCGTTGATGCCAAATACTCTTCTCTTCCTGGTGGAGTACTGGTGAGATGGGAGAGTGCTCATAGATTGATTGATTTATCGCATCTAAGTAGATAAATTGATGGCCGGTGGATCGATTTCTGCAGGGTTGATCCCCAGTGTAGTGGAGACAAGCTCTTAGAGACTAATAAAAGATTCGTAGATAGTCACTGGAATTCCTGAGAATGCATAGTAATCAGATTTTTTTTTCTATTTTGTAACAAGATGCAACGTATTAGTGATTTCTCCATGATCTGTGAAGAACCAATTTATCCTCTTTCAGGTTGTGTGATAAAAGCCTAATTTAGCATGATGATACAATAAGTATTAAACAGGAAAGATTGACTTTCCATATTTTACCTCTAGCCTTATCTTTAAGCCTGTGACTGTTGATTATAAGTACTATCGGTGAAACAGAAATCTGTGGTACACTCAAGTTGCTTTTCAAATAAAGTTCTTGTTTCAGTATTCAGGTTCCCAATAGGCTTTTAATCAAGGTTATGGAAAAGTCCATAAACTTTCTGCTGAATATTTAACAAGCCGGAGGTCATAGCAAACACGACATGCCAAGGACAAGTGAAATGAGATTGCAATCAGAAGAGCAGAAAAGACCTGACAATAAGTAAGACTTTATCTGCGAGATAATATCTAACAAAACAAATATCAGAGAGTCACATTTTCAAGTTCCCTTTGTGAGACTTAATTTCTAGGTTTAAGCTGCCAGTATAAAAAAATGGTGAATAGAATTGGGCGGCTCCATTGATTTTAATCACTGGCTTTTCTTCAAGACCAGGATTGAAATCCAGTGTTAACAATGCCAAAATAGAGGATACTCTTTTAACTATAGACAGGGTGTTTAGTATTCACAAAATAAGCATTTTTTGTAAAAAGTTAGTTTATACTCTAGGGACTTTTTTTTTTTACAAATTTTAAAAAAAATCTAAACTTAAAGTATAACTAGAAATCAAAGCATATATGTGGCCAGAGATGTAGGCTCAGTGGAATTGCTGAGAAAGTCTACATTTCATATATCATTGGTGATGAGTCTTGTGCTGCTTAGGTGTTCTAGTTACTCCCTTGGGGTATGTCTACACTATAGAGAAAGATTGAAGCTGTTGCTATAAATCTTCCAGGGTTCAAATTAGCGGTCTAGTTAAGATAGCTAATTTGAAATGACAGGGATGCCTCGGTCGATGCCGGTAACCTAGATTTCACAAGCTCCTCAATTAATGTAAATGAAGTTGAGTGTCTTTGTTCCATAGTGTAGACGTAGGCTAGGGCTACGCTGCAGTGTTAAATCGGAAAAAGAAACACATCTTGCAGTACACAAATTGCATATCTTTTTCCGATTTACTTTTGAAAGAGGCCTTTTCAAAATTTGGTGCATCTACACGGTGCCAAATGTCAAAAGAAAGTGCTCTCTCGACACATCCTTTATTCCTCGTAAAACAAGGTTCACAGAGATGGCGAAAGAGCGTGTCTGTGGTGTTGCTTTTCCGGGATACCTCTGGTATCCCCAAAAAGCAATGCAATCTAGATGTAGCCTTGCTCTCAGGGTATGTCTACACTGGGGAGTTATTTCAAAATAATGGCCCTTATTTCGAAATAACAAGGCAAACATTCAAGCCTGTTATTTCGAATTAATGGTCTTGTTATTTCAAAATAATAACTCCTGCTTGTGAAGAGGAATAAACTTATTTCAAAATAGTTATTTCAGGAGTTACTATTTTGAAATAACCTGCTAGTGTAGACATAGCCTTACTGAGCCAGTCTTGATTAACATAAGGATGAGTCCCAACACTTTATTCAGGATTCAGATGTCGGAAGTGTATAAAATCTGGTTCCTGTTGGATCAGGTATTGAAAAAAACAAAATAGCACAAGAGAGGTTATTTGTGCTTAATTTTGAATCAAAGAATATTCAGGGAGTGGCAGAAACCTCATGACAATTTGAGCCCATTTTCATGAGCTTTCCAGCCACACTTCACAGGATCCTCAGATATGGAGAGTTTTGGAAAGGCTCCTACCAGTTAGTTTGTTATCCAAAAACAACAGAAACAAAACTATATTTTGATGTTCATTCACTGCTACGGCTTCAGCATTTTAGAATCTATCTCATTTTATCAGTCAGCTTTCCTCTCTTTCTTAATTTAAATAAGTACAATATAACTAGTGTAAGTAATTATACCAAGCTATAATGATTGTTTATAAATGCGTTCAGACTTTTAAGAGCAGTTAAGGTGTGCTATTTGATTGCCCTTTATAACACAGTGACTAATTACCCTGCAGTTGCAGTACACACACACAGTGCTTATGTTTAACTTAGGCTGTATAAACACTTCCCCAGTTTGAGTACAAAAAGTCAGGTTTTTGTGCAAAAACCACGCTAGCATCTTCACTGGAAATCCACATTTTGCACTGAGCTAAGCAGTTTTAGTGCAAAAATAAAACCACTTCAAAAAGAGTCGTTTTGCATTGATGCTTTTGCGCTGATGTGTGTGTGAAGACTCATGATTACTTTTACCCATCTAATTACCCTCCAGAGCTGTCCCACAATGGTGAGCAGGAGTGGCCGCTCTTTGATACTGAGCAGTCCTGCCTGCAGGTATGTGTTCCTCCCTTTTAGCTCCATTCTGACACCAGGTGCTGTCACTGCTCCAGAACCCACAACAAATCATTCACTGTGGAATTCTCCTGCTGCCTCCACAGAGCCAAACAGATGGACTGTGCAGTGCAGGCTCAGGGAGGGAGGCAGGAGTGGGGGTCAGGGTCACAACCTGCCCTCGCCTAAGGACTGGTTGCTTCCAATGGCTGTCACAACCAGAGTAATGATTTGCATTGTGTCCCAAAGCAATGCATAGTGGGAAAGCTACAACATTGTGCTCCTCTCATTAGTGATATAAGTGCTGCAATGTGAACACAAACCAGTGCATGTCTTTTAACACTTTTTTATCACTGACAAAACTGTCAGCAAAAAACCGTACAAGTATAGAGCACCGAAGAGAAGTTTCTTTTTTTTTTGCATGAGAAGACAATTTCACAAATATCTGTCATCTCTCTAGAGCCAGGATCCAGAAAAAACATACTCCAGAGAGTGAGGAGCTTGAAACTTCAGTCAGTCTGCATAAAATTTGTCAAGGATACAGATTAACAGGTAGCAACAATTGCACACCTGCTCCTCCAGGTGATGCATTATGGAAGCTTTTGGGCATGGTGACTGACAGAATTGCCAGGCCACTGTGCATGATGGTAGAGGAGTGTGCTCCTGGAAGGGGGAGGAGCCTCAGGCAAAAGGGGTGGAACTGGAGGCAAACCCTGCCAGCCTTTTAGCACCATCTGGTGCTCTGGTGGCAATTTAAAGGAAACAGCACTCCAGCTGCCGCCGTTGCCACAGGGCCCTTTTGAATCACTGGGCCCCGGGACAGTTGCCCTCTTTGCCCCCCTCTGTTAGCAGGGGCATACATCTTGTTCCCTACCCTCTACCAATGACTTGCTCAGACAAGCCAGCAGAATCCACGGTGGGAATAGGAGCTGCCTTTAAGCAACAGACCTCCTTTTCTAAAAGCATAGACTGCAAAGTTATGCAGAAACCCCATTAAATCTTTCCTACATGTGGCTCATCTCTGTCATGTCACAGAGCACAGATAGGAGTGAGTCAGTGGCACATGGCTACTGGATGTACCAAGGTTTGAAGAGGAGCTGAATGGGAGCAAGGACTCCAATGGATGTGAAATCGCTCGTGTTTGTTGGATCAGATCTAACTTCCTACATGTTTCTTTTAATAATCCTTAGTGATCACTGCCTAACAGAGCTGTCATTCAATGTCTCTTACTTGGGTTTTAACCATTTGTACTCTGAGGGTGTGTCCACACAGCAAAGTTTTTTCAGAATAACGTCCGTTATTCCGAAATAACTATGCAAGCGACTACACAGCAATTCTATTATTTCAAAATAATTTTGGAATAACTTCTGTAAACCTTATTCTCTGAAGAATAACACATATTCCAAAATAGCTATTTCAAAATAAGGCCTGTGTAGATGCTCCACTGCTGCTACTTCAAAATAGCCCCTCACCAGGGCCATTCGAAGTTATTCCTCCTGGGGCTCTAAATCAAGATAGCACATCTACACTAGGGAAGCCTGCTTCGGACTAATTTTGAGGCTTCCCTGTGGTATAGATGTTCTATTTTGAAATAAGATATTTTGGAATAGCTACTCCAGAATAGCTTATTCCAAAATAACTGTGCAGTGTAGACGTAGCCTTACTGAAAATAGTTGTGAAAATGCATTCAGCAAAATTGCTATTTTAGAGTATGTGCCACATGTAGGGGTGGGTTTTTTTCCCAATTCCTTTATAGCAAAAAGCTACTGAATTCTGTAGCACTTGATTACATTTATTTTTGTAGCAAGTTTGGATGATCAAAGTGTCTAGTCTTTGAAATAAGACTACAGACATCAGACTCCATTTTCGTTGGCAACTTGAACAGCCTTAAAAAAAGGCAATACTCCAGTGGGAATTGAGCATCTAACATCTCCCTTGCCTCATGCAGACAACACAGCAAATGCTTTTTAAAAAACCAAACTACCGCCATGAATTTTAGTCCAATTTTTCTTCTGTAGGGAAAGCTGTTAAGAGGAAAAGTTCAACCCTGAAAAGGAATTAGCATAACTGTCATTAATTGAATTTAACAAACTATCGCTTATATTCAAAGCAACCATTGTTCTGTATAAATGCAAACATATCCCATTTCTACTAATTGAACCAATGTATAGTAGAGCTATAAAGAAGGTTAGATTAGATACTGCTACTAGGCTTCTACGATTATCTGTCCTGAAGCAGTCATCCTTGACTTGAGTTTCAAAGCAGAGGGAAGTGTGAAATGGCGGGTTGAGTGCAGTGATTCTCCAGCTTTTTTTTTTCATTCCTCTTGTCACTTTTACACTAGTGAGACATTTGTGTGGACCAGTTCTTTTCCCAGTCTCCTAATCACGGTGTCACAAAGTCCAAGAAAACATAAGGTGTCACACATTTCTCTGTCAGTGTATTTCCCCTAATAAACACCTTTGATTCCCTGCTCGTTTGACAGTGCTGCACTTAAAAGCAGATGTCTTTAAAGTGCTTAACACAATATAGTGGCTCTGAGCTGTGTTTGTCTTTCTTTGTTTGACCCACTTGTTTTATTTACTCTTTTTCTCTCTGTTAAGAGTTGGAGAGGAAATGGTTTGGGTTTGGGGTTTTTTTTTTTTTGGTCACCCCACTTTGGATGTATTTCTTAATCCTTCTTTCCTGGTGCTGTTTCCTTTCCATCTGCTCCATTTGCTATCTGTGCTTAGCTTTCCCTCTGTACCACATCCTCCCCTTTTCTTCCCGTTTTCTTTCTCCTACCCTATTCTTCCTCGCTTCTTCCTTGTTCCTCTTCTTTTCTTTGGCTATGTCTACACTGGGAAGGTTTAGGAATGAACGTGCAAATTCACCAAAAATGAAAACTGGTCAGACCAGGTTTTCTTCCTCCAATTGTCAACATTTCATGGCCACACTGCTAGCTCCCTGCTGGCAGAGCAAAGCAATGTGGGTAAGCATCCCAAGTGCAGTGTTGTGGGAAGGCAGTGCTTAGCCCTGTGCTTCTTGGAGTTCCCTCATAGCTCTGTGAGCTCTTCATGCTAAGGAATGGCAAAACAGCACCACAGTCTCTCCACCAAAAGACAGGTTTGGTGACAAAACATGCCAGTGTAGACAAGGCCTTTCTCTCTCCCATCTCTCTCTGTTTTGTGTTCCTCTCTCTTCCACAAGTTGGCTGCCACTAGTCCTTTACTCCAATCTCCCTAATCTAGTTTGTGATGGTTTCACATGCCCCCCCATGCTTTATGAAATTAAATTATGGATACCAATATGCATAACTCGAAGATGCTTTGGACAAAATACCTCATGTAACCTATCAATTTTCATGTCACAATCTGCTGGATCTGTATATCTTATTTTGGTGTATGTATCATTCTTGTATGGAAAGTTAGAAATATGGGATAGGAAATGGTTTAAATGCACAAATGAAAGCCATCAAGGGTGTTTTCAATGCTGGGACAACTCACCAGCTGGGTGATCACCTGTAAACAGCCTCCTTTGTCCTTTAAGTCTCAGCAATGGCTAGTCTGAGGAAGACATGTACCCATCCCAACTGGTAGGGTATGACTAAGTAATTCTTCATGGAAGGGGAAAATGTGAAACAAAGAATTTTTCTCTGAGAGATGTCCCCATGGGTGCTCCACATAAGATTGGTGCATCACCTCTACGTCAAGGATCAGAGTCTACAGAGCAGTGTCCCTCTGCACATGCACGACCCCCCCACCCCAGTTCCTTCTCTCCCATCTCCGGCTAGAGACGGAGCGTGGCGGTGTTCTTGATCTCATTCCATATTTAGATAAGTAATCCTGTTGTTTGACGTTGTTTCCCTAGTTAGTTACTAGTTAATTGTCTTTTCTTCCTACCAAAAAAACCCATTCCCTCTGTTGTTTCCCATATGTTTCTCAAAAGTTCCTCCACTGCGAAATTAAAATGAAGAGCCTGCCATGACAGAGACTTATGGCTTAAGCTCATATTGTTGAAAAAAATCATTGCCTCCCACCTCTGATCCAGGGCAAGACTCTGAGACCTCTCAGGCACATAAGAATAAAAAACCTCCAAAAAAGCAAGCTTCTTTGTTCCTTCAAAACCCTCTGGCACCAAAAAGGCACTCACCAATGACCTCGGTACGAAGAAAAGCTGTGGCTCCGCACCTTAATACTTATGATGCAAAGGGTGTCACCGACTACCACAGGAGTGGGTGCTTTCAAAAGTACTAGCTGTCGTTACTGCCAGGAGCGGCCCCAGATGAGCTGATGGCAACTGGTGCCCTAGGCGAAACGCATGATTGGCGCGCAATCGGTGCCCCTGCCTCCGAAGCCCTCAACGGCTGTTTATCTTGGCGCCCTAGGCGACCGCCTAGTTCGCCTATATTGATGGGCCGCCATTGGTTACTGCCTACTCGAGAAAACAAAATATTGTTATATTCTTTTACCTGGATGACTGTCTTCTCAAAGTGCATCCAAACTCGACTCTTATCGCAGCACATCCTTCATGATTCATGTCTTCAGAACTCTCAGCCTGCAAATAAATGAGATAAAATCTACTTTACTCCTTATACTGAAAATACAATTCATAGGCGCTTACCTGGACTCCACAAGGACTACTGCCCTGCTTCCCACGGAACAATTCCTCACCGTGCTGGAGGTAGCACACAAATTACAGTCCAGCCACAAAGTTATGGCTCATGATTGTCTCCAGTTACTGGGCCACATGGCTGTGTGCAGTTTTGTAAGTATGAACGCATGCCTGTACATGCGATGCCTGCAGGGTTGGCTCAGACAGCGGAGTAGGGGGGAACCCAATATGCTATCCAAATCCCTATCAGGCCCCACAACAGTGAGGCAATTCCTCCATTGGTGGACAGTATCAGAGAACCTCTGCTCCAGCATCCCATTCCTTGCATCCAAGCCATCCATTACCATAACTACAGATGCCTCCCTTTCAGGCTGGGGAGCACACTTGCAACATCATAAAGCTCAAGGATTGTGGTCCAATACAGAGAGGGACCTATACATAAAAGTCCTGGAGCTTCGAGCCATAACGTACGCATGGGAACAATTCCTTCCCTTTAGTACAAACAACCATGTCAGAGTATACACAGACAACATAGTAGCTATGTTTTATATAAATCGGCAGGGCAGAGCCCAGTCACGTGCACAGAATCCATGACCCTCTGGAACTGGTGCTTAAAACACAGAATAAAAATCTTTTACCTCCTAGGCCATCTCAACACTATAGCCAACATGCTTAACAGAGTACTCCCTACCAAACACAAGTGGCAAATCAACCAAGACATCCTGTTGTGGATCTTCCATCAAGGGGATCACGCCACCATAGATCTTTTCGTCACTCAAACCAACAAGAAATATCACCTCTTCTGTTCCAGAACGGGAATAGGGAACAGATACATGGGCGACGCCTTCCTAATCAGCTGGTCCTCTCACCTTCTGTACACGTTCCCTCCCATATCACTCTTAAACAAGTTTGTACACAAAGTGAGGATGGACAACAAAGAGTGATACTCAGACCTCTATCATGGACATAACGACCCTGGTTTCCCTTTCTGACCAGGATGTGTCACACTCTTCCATTTCCGCTACTGGAGACTGCAGATCTCCTCTTCCAACCGGGAATTCAAACAAGTTACCCCAACCTACACATGCTGCACCTCAAAGTGAGGTACCTCAGTGGTTCTCTGCACAAGAGCTGGAATGTTCATAACAAATACAATGGGTATTACTCCGTAGTAGAGCCCAGAATACCCGCATAACATACATTCAAAAGTGGAAGAGATTTTCCATATGGTGCTCTCACCATCAAGTTGACCCATTGACGGCTTCCATGCCCTTTATCCTTGAATACTTGCTTCACCTTAAACAATCAGGCCTTGCTATTAGCTCTATCAAAGTCCACCTCGCTGCTATAACAAACTTTCACCTCAAGATAGTTGACTCTTCAATCTTTGTACATCCCACCACCAAAAGATTTCTGAAAGGCTTACAAGGACTTTATCCTGAGGTGTCCCCCTACCACCAGAACCTTAGGACCTGCACCTAGTGCTGAATGCACTTACATGCCCTCCCTTCAAACCGATGGCAACATGCTTTTTAGTACACTTATCTATGAAAACAGCATTCCTTGTAGAAATTATGTCAGCCAGACGAGTAGGAGAAATCGCAGCATTTATGGCAGATCCTCCATACATGACCTTCTTTAAGGATAAAGTGACATTACGCACCCCAATTTCCTACCTAAAATACAACCATCATTCCATCTCAACCAGATGATACGTCTACCCATGTTCTTTGCCAATCTTCAAGTTAACTCATTCGAATAAAAAATGCACATAATTGATTTACACAGGGCACTTTCTTTCCATTTACACCATACTAAGCTGCTCAGTTCTTCTCTAAGACTGTATCTGTAGCAAACCATAGTAAAGATCAACCCATCTCATCACAGAGACTTTCTCATTGGATTTCGTATTGTATTAGACTCTGTTATAATCTGTCTGGCATTAATCTTCCCATGAATGTCCAGGCACATTCCACTAGATCCATGTCTACCTCAATAGCATTCATATGCAAGGTTCCAATAACAGATATTTGCCGAGCCACTACAGTGGGCATTGGACCAGACATTCGCAAAGCACTATGCACTTACTCAGGGACCTTTATCTGAACTTAAATTTCCTAAGGCAGTCCTTTCCACTGCCTTCATGAATCATACAGCTTTTAGTCACCTGATGTGGAGCACCCCTGGGGACATTTCTCTTAAATAAGAGGAGGTTACTCACTTGTGCAGTAACTGACATTCTTTGAGATGAGTGTCTCCGTGGGTGCTCCAATACCCTACCTTCCTCCCTTCTACTTCAGAAGTCTGGCCTCTTCAAGGAGTCTCTCTCTGAGGTAGAGAAGGAATTGAGGGGAAGGGAGAGCTTGCACATATGCGATGCCCACACACTAGGAGCTCATGGCTGGAGACCCATGCATGCGCGGCCTCAGGGATGCTGATTTGAAGACTCCAATCCTTGGTGCGGCAGTGGTGCACCGACTTGATGTGGAGCACCCACAGGAATACTCATCTCAAAGAACCTCAGTTACTGCACAGGTGAGTAACCTCTTCTTCCTGCATAAAAGGAAGTCTATTTAAGATGCAAAGTTTTCAGGCTCTTTTTCTTTGGCTGGCCTGGCATACCCAAAAGGATAACCAGAGATCCCAGGAATAAAGATCTTCCCTGTCTTGGCAGTTTAGCTGAAATATGAACAGTTTTAATGTAAGGTTTCTATAAGCTTGGTGTTAGAACAAGCTATGCATTTTCTGTTATTTCAGATTTGCAATTTGCTTTGCTCTGCCTGTTTTCACTTGCAGTCACTTAAATCCTTCTGCTTGTACTTAACAAAATTACTTTTATTTTCTATCAAGCCCCAGTGTAAATAATTGTTACTTGGGGGAACAATCAGTGTGTACATACTTCTTTCACTGTTAAAGGGGGCTTACCTGAATTATTTATTTTGGGTTCTGATCCCATTTGGGGAATGGGTTTCCTGGCAGCTGTGGCCAAAACTGCATTCTCCTCAGACCTGAAGAGGTTCAGTGTCTGTATTGCTCTTGGTGTGTGTATGTGTGTGTGTGTGGAGGGAGGGTGATCTCAGTTCTGTGCCTTGGCTGGGGGAGACCAGGAGATCTGGTCTAGCAGGACAGGGTGCTGAGAAGCCTCAGAGAGCAAGAAGGCAAGTGTCAGTGACTTTATCAGCACAACAGGATGCAGCTCCATAGTGTCTTCTGTGACTCCATCCCATCACATAGCTTTCAGTCCTTGTCCTCCTGCCAGCCACCTCTCCTTTCCTCATGCAGGCTGCTGTATGTGCAGATCTCTGGGTATATAATATCTCACATCTTATTTAGTCATTAAATCAGGACTCTGATCACCATTTTTTAAAACATGCTCAGGGAGACGCAACATGATTACCATTAAATAAGACAAGAGGAAGAGACAGAGTCTTGGGCAGCTCTTGAAAACAAACTTACAAATAAAACACATTTGTAATGTGAATATGGAGGACGTGCTAGAGAGGCTGGTTAATAACACATTTCTTCTCACTGCTTCACTTGTAAGCTGCTTCATATTTCATTTTAAGCTTTACCCCTTTCAGGAGTGAAAGGGTGATAATAAATGTATTATGAAACATCAGTCATGTACAGTAGTCAAGATATATTTCTCTCTCCCTTACCAATCTAATTTCAGGTATAATGCTTTCAGCATAGGTGTTGAAAAAACGCTTTTCACTTTTTAAAAGATGGTGGGATTTATTAAGCCATTGATTTGAAAAAGAAGAAACATGCTTCCGAGACTAATGTGGTGACCGTGGTGCTCCAGCGAACTTCCCATGTGTTGTACAATGTCAGTAATCTGTATCACTACAATGCAAATAACAAAACAGCATTCAGGAGATGCTGTCATATTAAAATTAATATGTTTTAACAAATTGGATTTTATTTACTAATGATTTACTGATTGATCATTTGGGCCTAGAGACTGAACGTAGGAACTCTAAATACCTGGGATCTGGGTGGGCCTCAGTGCTGCAGTTGGATCCACCTGAATGGTTCCATTCAAATCAGTCCCATTCAAATCAGGAGATGCAAGGGCCCTATGGATGGGATTGCAAAATTGGGACCTTGAATTGTACAAAATGTGAGCTGTGCAATTGGAAACACTCAGTATTTGCTAATTTGGAAATTCTACACTTCTGAGAAAAGGCACATTTTCATTGTAATTGTCAGATGGCTTTTTTTCGGGTTTTTATTTAGGTGATTTTCTCATGTAACAGGTCAAAAAAAGCCATTTTGTGACCTTTTTCAATTCATGGTGGTATAAAAGATGTGTCTGTGCCCTAGATTTATTATATCTTCAGGTTTTTTAACTGTCTCTTCCCTCTCCCCAATGAAACAAGGGTGAATGAACAGGAATTCTATTGTCCTGCTCTTGAGCAAATGGGAGTATCCCTGTTTTTCCTTCCCATTACTTAATTGTGCATGTTACACACATGGTCTGTTACAGAGTCTGTCAATGATGCTCCCATTCTTCTCTGATGCATGGGGGTTACCTGCTCAGCAGCACAGATTAGCTCTGCTTTCCTTTCTTTCCCCTAGCCTCTGACTCCTGAGTATGTTAAATTGTAAATCACAGAGAAACTGGGGAGATCCATTCTCCAAATCACCATGGGATAAGAGAGAAAAAGAAGGAAGAGGAGAGTGAAGGGCCTTAAGATAACTTTGTAGGGTCCTCTGAAATTCTAAACTTGGCGTATGTACATACCAAATTTTACATATTGCTATTCCACATTCTACATTATTATTATTGCAAACATCCCATTCACAATGGCGTTACAGAGGCATTGTTTCACACTAGATGCAAAATGGATTATAGTTGCTTACTAAAGCGATGTAGGGTCAAGGGATATATTGCCATTCCTCATAGTGTGTGTGAGAACTATTTTAGATTATTTCCAGCAAAATTGTAACAAATACATTTTATCTGAAAAGTTTACAAATGCCTTGTGATTAGCTTAAAATAACATTATTTAAATCTTCTATCTATCTGTATGTCTGTCTATATTTTAGAGTGCATCTGTCTGTGTGTTAATTTTTCCATTTGTTCACAAACTCCTCCTAAACAGTGAGAACCAGGACCACCAAATGTTGTATGCAGCTTCCTCTTACCCCCACAGGTGGCCATGGAAGGGGGTGGGCGAACCTGGAGGTGGCAGCCCCCGAAGCCTTAACCCCTACCACCCAGCAAGCCTGCAGGCCAGGGCAGAGGTGGCTGCATGGAGCCCACTGCCAGGGGAGTGCTGCTCCAGCCTCCTGGGGGGATTTGCCTCCGGAGCAGCGCCACCTTCGCTGCCACAGATAGCCCCAATAGGCCCCCCCATCACCTTCCAGCCCTCTGTCCTGAGAACCCTCCACTTCCCTCTCCCTGACCTGAGCCCCCTTCACAACAGCCAACCCTCTGCCCTGAGTCAGCTATCCCCTGCCCCTCCTCATCTCCAAACTCACTCCAGCCTTCATTTTCCTTTATTTTTGAAAAATAAAATCATGCAATAATTCATGTATATTTTTCATTTATTTTTCAAAAAACCAAAAACCCTAAATAATAAAAACCCTTCATTTACTAACCTGAGCAACACTGGGTACATCTGCTACTAATAAATGTTTTGGGTTTTTTTTTGTCTTGTGGCTCTTTTTGTTTGCCTTGTGGTGTTGGAACGTTTGAATCACATTGTAAAACTCTTCATAACAACTATGAGGACCTGAAATTTACTTTTTGTTGTTGTTTAACCAAAGTTCAGATTCTCATATAAAAAGGTGATTTCAATATCTGGAGCTTTAAGAAAAAACCCCCCAAACAAATGTCATGATAGTTGTGATAGAATTATGAGACTTGGCAAGATTGTATACATTGTAATACATCTTTATTTTGGTTAGCTTCTTTTATGTGGAGGCTATCACAACATATTTTGAAGTCAAACACTAGAGTTGCAGTTAAATAATAAATAACATAAATTGACAGAAGAAAAAATTGTGAATAATTTCAAGATGAGGGTAGGAAGGAGATGAAGGAGATGAAGATTTGGGATGGGTCCTTTCTAAAATCAAATCAAGAATTTTTCTCGTGTATTGCAGTAGTATATTTCTCCTGCAGATCTCTTTCTCTCACACAAGAAAGCTTGAACATGTAAAAAAGTCAGAAAACACATTTCAAAAATGTGATTTAAAAATATATATAAAAAATACATTATTTTAAGACAGTCTTGTAGTTTTTTAACTTGAAAGTTAGTAATACTGATCATTTCTATGTTGGCTATAAACAAAAATTCTCCTTAAATCGATGTATGCAGAGAAAAGGCAAACATCTGGAAAATATTCACTCAGCTTTACTCTAAGGGTACGTCTACACTACAGCGTTAATTCAAGTTAACTTAATTCGAAATAGTTAATTCGAATTAAGCTAATTCGAATTAACTCATGTACACACAAAACCTATTTCGGAATAGCGTTTTGCTATTTCGAAATAGCACGTCCACACTGAGTAGACCCTGAACCGAAGTTAAGGCTGGCCGGAACCAGTGCTGGCAGGGCATCAGGTTAGGACTTAGTGTGTAGGGTTGCTGCCTGACGCTAACTGAGCATGCTTAAAGGGACCCTACTCCCACCCTGGACAGAAAGTTCTCAGGGTTCCCCGCTTGCTTGTCTACCTCAATGAGGGACAGCAAAGCAGTCCTGTCTTGGAGTGCCCTGAGTGCCCACACTCGGGACACCACAGCACTCGGCCACATGGAGCCAGAGCTGCCCCTGGGCACTCCGGTGCATCTCGTGGGGTCGTGGCCATCAGCTCGGCTGCACTTGCTGCAGGCTGCCATCCGGGAGTTCCACTGGGGGGCTGTCAGGATCCAGGAGGCCCTGCAGGAGAGCATCCACCCTGAGGAGCCCTCAGAGCCACCCTGGTCCTCCCCACCAGGGGCTCATGCCCCATTCTTCCCTCACATCCTTCCACTTACCCCTCCCTAGCCCCCCTTCCTGATGTCAAACAAAAGACACGTATGTTCAAAAATAGAAACTGGGTTTATTGAACAAAACTGGGGGGGGGGATGAACCTCTGGGAAGACTGGGAAAAGGAGGTTGGAGAGGGGAAGAGAGAGGGTGGGAGAGGGGAGGTGGAAACCTGGGAGGAGGAAGCTGGAAGGGAGAAGCAAGGGGAAGCAAGGGGAGGGAAGCTCAGGGCCCAGGGTTGGGGGTCTCGCTGGACCAACTTGATTTGCATGCAAACCTGCTCCTGGGTTCGCATGTGGTCTTTGGTGGCCAGGCTGGCAGCTATCCTGCCATAGACGACCGCATTCCTCCTTCTAGTGCGGAGATCATGGACGTTGGGGGCATCCCCCCCAAACCTGAATAAGGTCCATGATCTCCACCCTGGACCAGGAAGGCGCCCGCCTTCTCTCACCCCTGTCAGGCTCTTGGGAGCTGGCAGACTGCTCCTGGGGCGTGGTGAAGGGCTGGCTGCTAGTGGCTTGCTGGCTCATGTTTGGGGTCAGGGGCCCCAGTGGCCACTGCTGGCTCTGGGCTGGTAGGCTTGGAGCTGGCACAGGCACTGTGGCCAGGGTCTACCCCTTTAATGGCTCTGGGGCTGGGGGAGAGGAGAGTAAGTTTTCCTGGTTGTGCCCAGAGTGGCCACCAGGGCTCCCTGGAAAGGGCTGGAGGCCCCCTATTTTGAATTAAGAGTCTACACAGCACTTAATTTGAAATAGCTATTTCGAATTTGGCATTACTCCTCGTAGAATGAGGTTTACCAAATTCGAATTAAGCGCTCCGCTATTTCCATGTATAGACGCTATTAAAGTTAATTCGAAATAACGGCTGTTATTTCGAATTAACTTTTGCAGTGTGAACACACCCTTAGTTAGTGGCTCTTCTATTGGCAAAATTGTTGTCTCCACTTCATGAGTCTTACCGCTTATGGGCCATTAATGCTGCATTATAATCTGTAACTTAACTTAATTCAAATATTACCAGGACCAAATCATTGTCCAGCTCCTTTCTTTTCACATTTGGCACCCACTCCATGTCATCTACTTCAGGTCTACAGAGCTTCACACATTTGTTTGTCCCATGACAAGCCATTTGCTTGAACATACTTTTGTCACAGTCTGGGTACATGTCACTCAATTCTTTGCCCTTGTTTTTTGTCACTCAGTTGTCATAGTTGCTGCCTTCCATTCCTTCTTTACACAATATCTTTCGAGAGAATCCTCCCTCTGCGTCTGTGCTACACATACTTTTGTTCTTTCTTTACTGCCTAAATATCAAACTTAACACCCTTTAGGCTACCAACCTAACTTAATTGATAGGTCCATAGAAGATTTTAACAGAGCATTAAGTCTTTTTTTATTTTCAGATAACAAATGCAGTATTTACCAATAATTATCTTCACATGACTCAGCTTCTTTTGAAACAGAAAAGTAACCTTGGAGTTAGTCTGGAGTAATGAAAACAGTTAGGTTAATCTGTACTTAGAAAAAGAGAATAATAGTGATCAATTAAATAGTTGTGAAATTAACTTTTAAAGTGTGCACTCTTGAGCTGATTTTAAGATCAGTTATTTATAAGCTCCTCATGTTACAGATACGACATCCTAGTTAATTTAAAGGAAAAAAGTGAAAGGATTTCAGCTTTTGAGGCCATATTGAAGAAAAATAACTGCTGATCTCCACAGTATAAATATGAGGTTCACAATTACTTTCAGTAACAGATATTGTGGAAATAGAACAGCATTGTGTATGTGCACACAATATCTATAGATTTTATTAAGCACATTAAAATAGTAACAATTCACATTTCTTCAGCACCTAATTATTAATTTCTCTTTTTTCTATCAGATGGCTATACATGCATGTACATATTTTCACTGTTGCCTGATGCCTTCAAGTAAAATAGTTGTGAATAACTGGAAAACGAGAAATAAATATTGGTGTTAATTCAGTGAAAGAATACTTTGCAAGTCAGATTATGTGTGGGGGAACATCGCTGCAAGAGTCATTCGACATTCTGTGTACATTTTTAGAATGCAAATCAGGAGGCACACACCTCTTGTTTCTTAATGGGTTTTGTGTCTACTTCATACTTGCTATGCTAGATATATAAATGAAGAAGGAATTAAAATAATCTTTTGCTGTTGATTTCTGTTTGCAATTTAAGATGAAGATTTCTTTGATATATTACTGTTAAGACTGTCTGCTGGAGTTCTGATACGAATATACTAATCTGAGGTCTAATTTTTGTGCTCTTCTGCAGTATTCCTACTGTAATGCCTACTGTTGGCCAAAAAAATAGTATCTGCGTGTAACATGCTATGTCGTAGGGAGTTGATCATTAACTGTAATTGTGCTGCTTTAAAAACTGTTACCTGTTGTCCTTAGCAATAACTTTCCCATTTAAACATATGTCCTGTGTCTCTGTTTGGTAACCTTAAGAAGCAGTGTTTCTTTTGGTACAGTTTTTCTCTCAGCAATTTACTATTTGTTAAGTGCGAATAAAAAAAAATGATTGATTGTGTTTTCAGTTGCCCAAGCTGCTTAAGTGACACTTTCTCTGAAGTTCAACACCACTTTATAATTATAGTTTTCATAGAGTGGACTATTACTTCACTGGGAGCATAGAAATCTAGCTCATTTATTTTACCAATGACAGAGGCGGGGAACTCACAGTCAGGCTTTATTAAGCTATTGTACTACCCTTTTCTGTGGTATAGCTTTCTGCATTATGTTGTGAGTAAATGTCATCTGTAGAGAGATTAATAATTTGTTATCATTTGCAGTGGCAATAAATAAAAACTAAGCTAAGCAGGTAAGAAGGGCACAGCTGTAGAAATCAGGTATGTTGGTCACAATGTATTCTTCCACATTTATGGAACAAAAGTCATAAAATTGTAATTGTTTCTCTTCAGTGGCCTGTCATTTTCAGTGCATTAATAACAGCTTCCTATGTAGGGTTGCCAATTTTTTTTAAAATTCTTTTAGGCTGAGATTCAGGCAAGCATATTTATTCAGAAAGGGCGTAAAAGCTCATGCTTTACATTAAGCATATATTTAAAGCCTGGTCTTCTACCATTAAGGTTAATGGGAGTTTTGTCATTGACTTAAGTGAGTGCAGGATCAAAGTCCTAGAGGAGTCATTGGGACTTAAGCATGTGCTCAAGGGCTTTCTTGAATTGGGGCCTTAGACTAGGGTTTTCAAAAGATTCTATCAGCAACGGGTGAACAACTCTCTTTGATTACAGTGAGATCTAGGTGACCAATTCCCTTTTAGCCCACTTTACAAATCCCAGCCTCAGAACATTTTAAATGATACAGTTGCTGTTGGACAGGCTTGCAAAGGAGGCTAATGGGAACTGATCACCTAGCTGCTTTCAGAGAGGTCTGGAGCATCACCCTTAGTTGCCATTGGCTTCAAGAGAAGTTTGCTGAGTGGGACATCAACAGGAGCTGAGTCTAGAGTCTGCATTTCTCAGAAGGTGCTCAGCTCAGCTGTAGAATTGGACCCCACATGCAGAAGAGCTCTCACAGGAGGGAGACAAAGTATTTTCTATTTAGCAAGACCTGAATGTAATGAGGTTTCTGGCTGGTGTTTTTAATTAACATGGAGCACCATCCAAATAACTTTTGCTTGTGCCCATGGCCTTGGCTCCTTAAGAATTTTTTAAACAAACGACTTCGATTGTGTATAGTTCATAGCATGGTTGGCCCAACAATGTTAAAGACATCTCATTGCTTCATACTGTCTTTTGGTTTTGCTTGGTTTTCATTGTGGTTGAATTAAATGTAATATTAACTTTTAAGAATGAAATATGGTTAAAAACCCCATTAATGGCACAACATTCATAACATATGTAAATGATATAATATGATCATATACAGTGTACAGCCACTTAATAGATTACCTTATAAGTTAAATATGCATACCAGATGGTACTATTTATTTGTTTTGATGTTTGTTTTTATTTTTTTAATTATTTTTAAATGAATGCATTCTCAGGATAACCAAGCAAGTAATTCTATACATAGAGAAGGGGGAAATCTTAACCTTGAATAGTAGGAGTTTAACTCCCACAAGCTCTTAATGAATTATTCATGCTATTATTCACCACGAGAGACATCAGATTGCCCTGTGCTGTCTGCATAACATAGCTTATCAAAAATGATAGCTGTGTAAATTACCATTTTAGTATAGTGTGCAGGTATATAAAGAAAACTACAGAAATGGCATTGGTCAGTGCCTGAGTATAATTTGTGTAGCAATGAGGTCTTTACACATATTGTATATCATATCTTTATTCATTTACCGTCATATTCATTTAAAACTTTGTTTTATGTTCAAAGCTTCATGAGACAGTAATCCAGGCTGTAATCAGTATGAGCAGAAACTGTTTTTTACAGACAAACTCTTTATTAAAATTTGTTGATGTGTACAACATCCTTAGGTATGAATTAACCTTTTTTGTCTAGTGAATTTGTTTTTTTCAATGATGGTTCAAAAATCATTAATAGAAACTACTTTTCGTAGTAGAAAGACACACTCTACAAACACTTACAAAACATTTTAAAATCTTTAAATGCAGAATTAACTATATTCCAAAACCAGTAAGCCATTTCAGAATGTACAGTAAGTAGGTTTTGAGCCTAGGTGTATACCAGACCACATGGGTAAGCTTAAGATATCTACCAATTTACCTTAAGCCAAGTCACCACTGTGTCTACAATGCAGAAGGCCGATGAAAGTACACACGCCCATTGGTTTCCCTTACTCCTTGTGGAACAAGGAGTACCGGACACCGGCAAGACACCTTCATTCGATATGAAGGTCTACACTAGACCCGATAAATCCAGTGCTAGAAGATTGACCTGTGGAGCGTCGATCTTCTCCATAGCAAGGACATGCCCTTACAATTTAATCCAAAGCCCATGGAAGTCAACAGAAATATTCCTGTTAAATTTAGTAAGATTGGGATCAGAATCTTAGTGTACTACTTGGATGGCTAAAGATAGAAAGACAACGGCCTCCTGTCTCATAGTCCACACAAATTGTACAGCAAATTCAAACCCTCACTGGCTTATTGTTTGAATTGGTAACCTGTCCCTAGTGCTGTGTATCACTTTTCTGTCATATAAATCCAAGTTTCATGAAATCTTAGTATTACTCATTTATTTCAAGATCATCAAGTTATATGGCTGAATGCTTAGGGGAGAAAGACAGGAGCCAAACAGAATTCTACTGTCTGTTTACAGCTACATGCAGAGCTCCTACAGACTGGGATTTATCATTAACTAAAACTGAAAACTTCAAAGGGATTCAAATTGGACCCTCCGGCATCTTCAGCTTCATATCAAGATGCCATCACCAGTTTTCTAATATATTCACTAATTGCCTTTGTCTGTGAACTGTGCATTTATCCAATAAAAATGCTCAGAGCAAAACCCCTAAATTTTTCAGATTTAGTTTCTAATGCTTTAGTTCCTCATTTTTTAAACTCACTAGATCACAGAATTTTGATAAGTCTGTAAAAACTCCCCCATGACCCTGCTTCATCTGTCCCTCGTTTTCTATTATTACAGCATTTTTAATTAATTTTGTGGTAGCAGAATAGTCTGGAATTGGAATGCTCATGGGGAAAATATGTGGTAATTTGTATCTTAACACCCAGGTCTCAGTTTTGCTTTGTCAGTGGCAGAAATAATAAAGGCTAATATAATATTTAGTGGGTATGGTGGTGTACACCTGTACTCCCGGCTACTTGGGAGGTTGAGGCTGACAGATGGCTTAGAGGTGATAGTATTTAGTATGTCACATGCAGTGCACCTTCATCTTTGTTTTCACCCCGGGGTTTTGTTCTAAATTTTGCCACAATAACTTCATTCCAGGGACTAAGTACCTCATCAGCACCTTTGCTGGGAATGAGGCATCTCACCCAGGCCCAATCAAACCCTGTGTTCTTGTGCAGTTCTGTATAACACTGAACTTGTAAAAAAGATTTTTAAAAACAATCCCAGAGCAGGCCCACCACTGAAGAAAGAGAGCTAGCTTCTCCCAGTGAACAATGAAATCAATGGAACTTCTCATCAAGTGTGGTTTTGTTCAATTTGAGCAAGGGTTGGAGAATATGCCCCATAGTAAACTATTATTGTTTTTGCATGAACTGGTCTTATTTTGTGTGATGTATCATGCCTGGAACACAGTTGGTATTAACTAGTATTAAATAATAATAAGAAACACGGCATATATATATCTTCTTAGCTGTGACAACAAGTATTTTTTTCCTCAGAAGAAAGAATCCAAAATGGCGACCCAATATGATATGTCCTGCGAGATATTGCAAAACGCTACAGTTTGTCTTGTATTTGACCAGCACATGTATCTATATTTGTTTGGTTTCGGTCTTGTCCTTCCTTTATGTTATACACTTTCAGGAGAAGCTCATCATTATAGTTACTTTACTACATGAATGCAGGGTGATTTTGTGAAACAATTCAGTACAATTTACTAAAACAAAGAGTGTGCATGAATCACTGTCTGCTTTTTCTATTATTATTTATTTGACCAATGACTTGGAAACATCTTTTCTAACTGAATTCAGAGCTAATTGTTATGTCAAAATTATCATCATAATAAAACAATGTCCTGGATATAAGAAGGCCCAATAAGATATCTACACAGAAGTGGTTCTTAACCTCATAGCCTAACAAAGGAAACTGCTTTTCATACTGATTTTTTAAAGAGATGTTTCTAATTGTAGTTGCTTCATTTTATGAAATATTGCTCATTAGTTGAGAAATTTTGCTTACCTTAACCAATTGGATTTGATATTTGGAGTAGTGAGAAGGCACAGGGATCTAATCTACAGAAATATTTCATCCAGAAGTCTACCCTTGCTGAAATTTTTCAGTACATCACATGGACACAGTTGTAGCTATTATTTCATTCTCCACATGTGTAGGATTAGTTCAGTGGGATGCAGTGATCAGGGGTGACATGAAGAGGCCAATGTAAGAAAACAATGATACAATGCACCAGGAAAGGGCAGACAAATAAGCAGTGGCAAATTTTTAAAGTGCTTCTACACAAATGCTAGGAGTCTGACTAATAAGATGGTGAACTAGAGTATCTAGTATTAAATGAGGAGATTGACATAATAGGCATCACTGAAACCTGATGGAATGAGGAAAATCTGTGGGACACAATCATACCGGGATATAAAATATATCGAAAGGATAGAGCAGGCAGGGTGGGTGGCGGAGTGGCACTGTATGTGAAAGATAATGTAGAATCAAATGAAATAAAAATATTAAGTGAATCAACATGTTCAATAGAATCGCTATGGATAGTAATTCCATGCTCCAATAATAAGAAATTAGCAGTAGGGATATATTACCGACCACCTGACCACGACAGCAATACTGACATTGAAATGCTGAGGGAGATGAGAGAGGCTACCAGAATAAAGAACTCTATAATAATGGGGGATTTTAATTATTCCCATATTGACTGGGTACATGTCACCTCAGGAAGAGAAACGGAGATAAAATTTCTCAATGGCCTAAATGACTGCTTCTTGGAGCAGCTGGTGCAGGAACCCACAAGGGGAGAGGCAATTCTCGATTTAGTCCTGAGTGGAGTGCAGGATCAGGTCCAGGAAATAACCGTTACAGGACCGCTTGGGAATAGTGACCATAATATAATAATATTCAACATTCCTGTGGTGGGTAGAACACCTCAGCAGTCCAGCACCCTGGCATTTAATTTCAAAAAGGGGAATTACACAAAAATGAGGAGGCTAGTTAAACAGAAATGAAAAGGCACAGTGACTAGAGCCAAATCCCTGCAAGCTGCATGGAAACTATTTAAAGACACCATAATAGAGGCCCAACTGAAATGTATACCCCAAATTAAAAAATATAGCAAGAGACCTAAAAAAGTGTCACCGTGGCTTAACAACCATGTAAAAGAAGCAGTGAGGGACAAAAAGGCATCTTTTAAGAAGTGGAAGTCCAATCCTAGTGAGATAAATAGAAAGGAACATAAACACTATCAAATCAAGTGTAAAAATGTAATAAGAAAAGCAAAAAAAGATTTTGAGGAACAGCTAGCCAAAAACTCAAAAAGCAATAACAAAATGTTTTTTAAGTACATTGGAAGCAGGAAGCCTGCTAAAAAACCCGTGGGTCCCCTAGATGATCGAACTATAAAAGGCGCGATCAAGGATGATAAAGCCATTGCGGAGAAACTAAATGATTTCTTTGCTTCAGTCTTCACGGCTGAGGACGTTGGGGAGATTCCCAAATCTGCACCGTCCTTTGTGGGTGATGAATCTGAGGAACTGTCCCGGATTGAAGTGTCATTAGAGGAGGTTTTGGAACAAATAGCAAAACTTAATGTTAACAAATCTCCGGGACCAGATGGCATTCATCCAAGGGTTCTAAAAGAACTCAGATGGGAAATTGCTGAACTGTTATCTGTGGTTTGTAACCTATCCCTTAAATCGGCTTCTGTACCTAATGACTGGAAGGTAGCCAACGTGACACCAATATTTAAAAAGGGCTCTGGAGGCGATCCGAGCAATTACAGACCGGTAAGTCTAACTTCAGTACCGGGCAAATTAGTCGAAACAATAGTAAAGAATAAAATTGTGAAGCATGTAGAAGAACATAATTTGTTGGACAAAAGTCAACATGGTTTCTCTAAAGGGAAATCCTGTCTTACTAATCTATTAGAGTTCTCTGAAGGTGTTAACAAACATGCGGACAAGGGGGATCCAGTAGATATAGTATACTTAGATTTTCAGAAAGCCTTTGACAAGGTCCTTCACCAAAGGCTCTTGTGTAAATTACATGGCCATGGGATAAGAGGGAAGGTCCTTTCTTGGATTGAGAACTGGTTAAAAGACAGGAAACAAAGGGTAGGAATAAATGGTGAATTTTCAGACTGGAGAGGGGTAACTAGTGGTGTCCCCCAAGGGTCGGTCCTAGGACCAATCCTGTTCAACTTATTCATAAATGATCTGGAGAAAGGGGTAAGCAGTGAGGTGGTAAAGTTTGCAGATGATACCAAACTGTTTAGGATAGTCAAGACAGAAGCAGACTGTGAGGGACTCCAAGAAGATCTCACCAAATTGAGTGATTGGGCAACAAAATAGCAAATGAAATTTAATGTGGATAAGTGTAAAGTAATGCACATCAGGAAAAATAACCCCAACTATACGTACAATATGACGGGGGCTAATTTGGCTACGACAAATCAGGAAAGAGATCTTGGAGTTATCGTGGACAGTTCTCTGAAAACTTCCACACGGTGTGCAGCGGCGGTCAAAAAGGCAAATAGGATGCTAGGAATTATTAAGAAAGGGATAGAAAATAAGACCCAGAATATCTTCCTGCCCCTGTATAAAACTATGGTACGCCCACATCTTGAATACTGTGTACAGATGTGGTCTCCTCACCTCAAAAAAGATATTTTGGCCTTGGAAAGGGTTCAGAAAAGGGCAACTAAAATGATTAGGGGTTTGGAACGGGTCCCATATGAGGAGAGGTTAAAGCGACTGGGACTTTTCAGTTTAGAAAAGAGGAGACTGAGGGGAGTTATGATAGAGGTATATAAAATCATGAGTGGTGTGGAGAGGGCCGATAAAGAGAAATTATTTATTAGTTCCCTAAATAGAAGAATTAGAGGACACCAAATGAAATGAATGGGTAGCAGGTTTAAAACTAATAAAAGAAAGTTCTTCTTCACACAGCGTGTAGTCAGCCTGTGGAACTCCTTGCCAGAGGAGGCTGTGAAGGCTAGGACTATAATAGAGTTTAAAGAGAAGTTAGATAATTTCATGGAGGTTAGGTCCATAAAAGGCTATTAGCCAGGGGATAAAATGGTGTCCTTGGCCTCTGTTTGTCAGAGGCTGGAGAGGGATGGCAGGAGACAAATCGCTTGATCATTGTCTTCGGTCCACCCTCTCTGGAGCACCTGGTGCTGGCCACTGTCGGCAGACAGGATACTGGGCTAGATGGACCTTTGGTCTGACCCAGTACGGCCATTCTTATGTTCTAACAGGGCTGTTGTTTTTTCCCACCAAGTTCCATGTATAGTGCAGATTTGTGTTTGTTTGGGTATGTCTACACTACAGCGTTATTTCAAAATATCTTAATTTGAAATAGTTAATTTGAAATAAGTTATTTTGAAATAATGCATCTATACACAAAATGCAATTCAAAATAGCTTTTTGCTAAATCGAAATAGCATGTCCAAACTGATTGGACGCTGAATCGCATTAAAGGACAGCTGAAACTGGTTCTGGCAGGGCATCAGGTCAGTAGTTGCTTTGTGTGGCTGCTGTCTGAGGCTATCTGAGGCTTGTGCTTAAAGGGATCCCCCTGGACAGCCAGTTCTCAGCTTTCCCTGCTTGCTTGCCTACCTCGCTGAGGGACAGCAAAGCATTTTTCTCTCTGCCTGCTGGGTTGCCCTCACTCGGGACACCACAGCACTTGGCACCATGGAGCCAGAGCTGCCCCTGGGCACTCTGGTGGTTCTTTTGGATGTTTTTCTGCAAGCCTGGCAGCAACTGCTGGAGACTGCCTGGCACCATCTGCTGCAGCCCAACCCCCAGGTCCTCTTCCGGACCCCCCTGGGGGCCATGGAGGAACAGTGCCTGGACACCAGCATGCCCCGCTGCATCTGGCGCCTGGACACCAGCAGCGACTGGTGGGACCACATCGTCCTGGAGTGCTGGGGAGACCAACAGTAGACCCAGAACTTCAGGATGAAGAAGGACACCTTCCTCGAGCTCTGCAAGTGGCTTGCCCCTGCTCTGCAGCGATGGGACACACACATGAGGCCCGCCATTCCCCTCCACAAGCATGTGGCCATCACCCTCTGGAAGCTCTCCATGCCAGATAACTACCGATCCGTCGGCAACCAGTTCGGCGTGGGGAGATCCACCTTCGGAGCAGTGCTCATCCAGGTATGGCAGTCTTCGGCCATTGTGCCAGGGGATGGGGGGGGCAAAGAGTAGATGGGCTGCCCCAGGGAAAAGCGGGGGAGGGGCTGCAAGTCCCCTCCATGGGAGGGTTTGTTCTGTCCCAGCCACACTTTGGACTGCCCGCGGTGGCCAAGATTGCGGGGGCGGAGGGGGGGTTTGCTCTTGGGGAATGGGGGCGCGGGGCAGCGGTGGGGAAGGAGCACTCTCACAGCCACCCTGGAATCTCAGTGACACTCGGTGGTTTTCTGTGTCCCTCTGCAGGTGGTCAAGGCCATCAACAGAGTGCTGCTCCGCAGAGTCATCCGCCTCACCGATGTGGACACGGTAATCGAGGGGTTTGGTGGCCTGGGCTTCCCCAACTGTGGGGAGGCAATCAATGGGAGGCACATCCCCCTCCGTGCTCTGGAACACCAGGCCTCCCTCTACATAAACAGGAAGGCATACTTCTCAGTCATCCTGCAGGCTGTGTCTGACCACTGGGGACAGTTCGTGGACATTAATGTGGGCTGGTCCGGCAAAGCACACAACGTGTGGGTTTACTGCAACTCCTCTGTGTGCCAGAGGCTGCACGCCGGGACCTTCTTCTCCAGCCGCCACATCAGGGTCGGGGATGTGGACATGCCTGTCTGCCTGGTGGGGGATGCAGCCTACCTCCTCCAACCCTGGCTCATGAAGCTCTACACGGGACACCTGAACCCCTCCCGACAGGCCTTTAACGCCAGGCTCAGCAGGGCCCGCATCCTGGTAGAGGGTGTCTTCGGCCAGCTGAGGGCCCGTTTTAGATGCCTCCTCACCCGCCTGGACCTCTCCAAGTGGAATATTCTGCACATGGTGGCAGCATACTGTGTGCTGCACAACTTGTGTGAGCGGAAGGGGGAGGCTTTCCTGCCAGCCTGGATGGCAGAGGCCGACCACTTGGCTGGTCTGTATGCACAGTCCCCCATGGCTGCCAGTCGGGAGGCCCATTGGGGGGCTGTCAGGATACGGGAGGCCTTGCGGGAGAGCTTCCACCCTGAGGAGCACTAAGAACCTCCCTGGTCTGCCACTGGTGGCTTGTGCCTCATTCCACCCTCATGACCTTCCACTAACCCCCCCTCTCTCCATCCCCCCTCCTAAAGTTTTTTCTTAAACAAACTTTATTTATTTAACAAAACTGGGGGTGGGGTGGGATCTGGGGAGACTGGGGAAAGGAGGCGGGAGAGGGGAGGGGGAAACCTGGGAGGAGGGAGCTGGAAGGGGGAAGCTAGGATAAGAAGGGGGAAGGGACGTTTAGGGGTGGGGGTCTCACTGGGCCAACTTTGTCCCAGCACTACGGATGCAGGGGCCTCGGCGTCCCTGGGGGGATGGGGAGGAGGGTGTGGAGGTTGAGGAGGGTGTGGAGGAGAAGCGGGAGGGGGAGAAGGAGTGGGAGGAGGAGCGGGAGCTGGGGAGGCAGCAAGTGCTGGAGCAGCAGGAGGCAGCACGCTCTGCACCAGGGTCTGCAGATGGGCACAGATGGGCACAGATGGCACGACCCTGGGCAAGCTGTTCCTGTTGGAGCTCCAAATCTAGTTCCACCCAGCAGTCAAGGGTGCGGTGCAGTTCCACCCAGCAGTCAAGGGTGCGGTGCAGTTCCACCCAGCAGTCAAGGGTGCGGTGCAGGGCTCACAGTGCCCTTAGGTGCTGCTCTCGGTACCCCTGCAGTGTTTGGCTGGTCCTCCTGCGGAGCCCTCGTGTGCGGGAGCATGTCCCAGGCAGGGTGGTGCTCCCTGCATGTGCAGGTGGTGCAGCTGTGGAGAAAGAAGAGAAGTGATCAGCTCTCCCTGGGGACACAGTGGGTGAAGCCCAGCCCCCCTCTGCAAGGTGAACATGACCGTTCCCTGCACCATCAGACCCGATGTGCTTGCACAGAGGCCATGGTCGGAATGTCCGGCTATCCCTGGGAGTGGGAACTGCCCCGATACCGCACCCATGCCCCTGTGCTGTGTACAGTGCGGCTGAGGTGGGGGGGAGATGTTCCTTGCCTCTGTGTAGAGGGGGCTTGTGAAAGGAGGGCGTCCTGCTGGGTCCCGCCCCGGGGTCAGGAGCATGTCATGTCTCTTCACACACGTGTGTGGCTAACAGGCCAAGGCCCCTGTGTGGCAGCCAGCTGGAGCCACCTGCCCAGGGGTGGCATGGCACGTGCTCGCATGTATACAGGTTGCTGCGTGATCCGTGGTAAGCAAGGCCCACGCGTGCGGTCCCTGGTCTCCCTCCCCGCGCCCTGCCCCTCCCCTGTAAGGGGACAGTGATGGTACTCACATGTTGTGGCCTCCCTGGATGACCCTGGTGAGTCGGCTGCTGGGACGGCTCGGGGATCCTGGCGGTGTGGCACCCTCCGTGAAGGCTCCTCCTCCATGGCCTGGTCAGGACCCTCTGCTCCCGGCTCGCTGCCCCCTGGGCTGGCATGGACTGTTCCGCCCCCTAGGTTGTGGTCCAGGGCCTCAAAATAGGGGCAGGTGTGCATATCCCTGCTGCAATTCTTTAATTTTCATGTGCACCTGTTCTTGGGTGCGCATGTGGCTTTTTGTGGCCATGGTGGCAGCTATGCAGCTGTAGACGGCCGCGTTCCTCTGTCTAGTGCGGAGATCATGAATGTTGGAGGCCTCCCCCCCAAACCTCAATGAGGTCCATGATCTCCGCACTAGTCCAGGAAGGCGCCCACCTTCTCCGGCTCCTGGCTGGCTCCTGGGAGCTGGGGGACTGGGCAGTGGAGGGCTGGCTGGATTTGGATGCCCGGCTCATATTGGGGCCAGTGGGTGAGGGTCAGTGACTGCTGGCTCTGTGCTGGCAGGCCTGTAGCTGGCACATGCAGTGTGGCCAGAGTCTACCCCTTTAAGGGCTCCGGGGCTGGGGGAAAGGAGAGGAGTTTTCCTGGTTTGGCCCAGAGTGGCCACCAGGGCTCCCTGGGAAGGGCTGGAGGCCCCCTATTTCGAAATAAGCGTCTACACAGCGCTTATTTCGCATTAGCTATTTCGAATTTGGCATTATTCCTTGTAGAATGAGGTTTAACTAATTCGAATTAAGCGCCCCGCTGTTTTGAATTTATTTCGAAATAGCAGTTTGCCTGTGTAGACGCTATTAAAGTTAATTCGAAATAACGGCTGTTATTTCTAATTAACTTTGATGTGTAGACATACCCTTAGAGAAGAAACAGGCGACCCAGGAGCGGATGGTGTGAAAGGGATAGCTTTAATGCCTACGCACATTTACTCAGACATTCAACACAATGTCCGTGTGGCAACAACCTGGTGTTAATCACACCCTTTTATCTATTTTAGTATGTTAATTCACATGTCTATCACTACTTTTCCTAAAGCCTTATTTGGTAATGTTACCTCCCATAAAATGAATATTAATAAGCAAATAATTAATACAATTATACCCGCTCCTAATTACTATTTATAGAACTTCCAATCAAATCAACACATTCCCATGCTACAAACTAACAGGCTACAGAGATTACAAAGAATCTGACCCTAAAGATGTGTTATGCAGAGCCAATGAGGATAAGCAAAAGACACAACAAAGTTAAGCTGCATGCTTATCTATTTTCCAAGGCTGCCAGGACAAAGGGGAAAAACATGTTTGAAGGACAATGGCAATGCCTTTTCTGGCTCGACCCTTTACCTACTAATGCAGAGCCATTTCAGACCTATTAATTTTTACACACCCCAACAGTGTTTATCACCAAAAGTGCCTCATTCTGGCCTGCAAGGTCTCCCCCTTAGCATTAGAATTAATTACAATTGTTACATTTTTCAGATTAATATAGCTGAATGATTTTTATGGTTGCTTTTTTGTCCAGTTTTATAAGAATGTCTGTTAAGAGACAGCATTTAAAGCCATAATCAATTTTAAGCATCAATCATTTTATTTTACTTGTAAAATAAGAAATGGGAAACATATGTTAATAACCATATCATCTTGAGATGACTGGAATACTTTCCATAATAGAGATTACATCATGTAAGTTCATTCTTTAGTTTAAATTAGGCATTTGGTGGGGGAAAGTTTAGTTTTCAAGTTGTCTGTGGAAACTTTTATGGTATTTATAGACTTTAACAAAGTTCTGGTAACACAGAAAATGGTAATAAATCTGTGACAATAAAGCTTTGCTGAAGCCATTTAAAACTGGCAAAAATATGGGTGTTACGGATTAATCTAGGAATAGAAGGAACTTGAGAAAAGTAAGTCAAATTTAACATTAATTGATAACCAAATAGCTTCTGAATAGTGCTTAAGACAAAGCAAAATATATATTGTTCATTTGTTTTACATTTAAAAAAATAAATCTCTAAGTCTTCTACTGAGCTAGACATATATAACTGTATTTAGTAACTCAGTCACCCTCATACAGTGTGCGTTGAAATATAGACATTTTAGAAATTGCTTATCGTTTGTTTTTTACTTAGGTCACACAAACAACATTTTTCATATGCAAAGTAGTTATGGCCATGTTGGTTCCAGGATATGAGAGACAAGGTGAGTTAGGTAATATCTTTTTATTGGCCCATCTTCTGTTCAAGAAAGAGACAAGAAAAAAATCTCAGTGTAAGTTGAAAAGCCTTGTCTCTCTCAGGAATAGAAGTTAAATGTTATCTCACCCAGCTTGTCAGTTGTCCTTTATCAATGATGATCTGAAGTTCTATTCTATTTTTTTCTGCATCAGTGACCAGGTGATTAAAGGTGAAATAGTAATAATAATAATAATAATAATAATAAATTTGCATGTGAAGTAGTAATATTTTCTTTTTTTAGAATTTTGAGAATTAGTATTTTCTTAATTTTGTTTTATGTCTGCCCCTGGAGTAATAATTTCTGAGAGCTGTGTCATATGGAGACTAAAAATGGCCATTCTGGGTCAAACCAATGGTTCATATAGCCCTGTACTGTCTTCTGATAGTGGCCTATGCCTGGTGGTTCAGGAAGAATGAACCAAACAGGGCAGTTAGCCAGTGATCCATCCTCTGTAGTCCATGCCCAGCTTCTGGCAGTCCGAACCCATGGACGCCAAGAGTATAAGGTTGCATTCTTGCCCATTTTATCTTTTTTTTTTTTTTTTGCAGATATACCTTAGTATAGTTGTTTCCAACCTTTTTACACCCAAGACCACTTTTAAAATGTCAGGACAAGCCAAGATCTACCCCATCCCTTCCCCAAGACTCTCAGTTATGGAAGTCACCGGTGTATGAGAGACCCGGTGTTTCAGGAAGCACACTGGCTATTTGGGGAGGGGGAGCAGCCCGCACACTTCCTGAAACCCCGGACGTGGCATGGAGCTGCAGGACTTCCCCCCCTCCTGCAGGAAGCCAGCGCTACCTCCGTTGTCACGGAAGGTAGCATCAGCGGGGGCTTCTTCTTGGGGGTGGGAAGAAATGGAGGGCCCCCGAATGCCTCGTGATCAACTGGTTGAGCCCCCAATTGACCAGTTGATCATGATCGACGGGTTGGTGACCATGGCCTTAATATATTTAAGTAGGTTAGTCGACTTGTTGATGAATATATCATTCAGTGGATATATTTTTATATTACAGTTCTATAGTTGGTTGAAGGCTATGCATCACATAATTTATTTCATGAATAATTACAATGCTCAACATTGAATAATTGTTTTTGTCTCTCTCAATTCCAGGATAGAGAAACAGACAGACACACACACACATACGCACAGACACACAGAGAAAGACACACACATACACAGAGAATGAAGATGAATTAGAAGACAGAAGCTTCTGAACAACAATATCAGCTAGATACATATAAAAAGACATAAATCACATACAAGCACTCAGTATTTGTTTATCAAATGCCATGGACTAGGCTTGAAAAGCAGACATTTACCTCTGAGAATTACAGAAGGGTCAGGATTATGGTCATTGATAACACAGTGAATGCTCAGACTTACACCATTGTATCTTCAACTGCAGCTATGTTCTGCTTGAAATAAATTTCTAATGCTCCCTAACCATCACTCTGTTATAGATAATCAGAAATATTCATCAGAGAATGGCAGGAGCTGCAGAGGAGTGATGGACAGTATAGTGTAGGAGAAAAGAATATGACTCATAGCACCTTACAAACTGTGCATGAGGAGGTCATCAGTTGAAAGAATTCAGAGCTTTGGAGGGCTGATGCTTCAAGAAATGCAGCAAGCAGTGTGATGAGCCACACTACCCAGAGATAATTTGGCTGATTTACAAATGATGGTTCACATGCAACTCCTTTGCAAAGTATATATGAAGGCTATCATGCCATAAGTCATTTTTCAAACTGATGCAGCATAATAGAATGTTTAAAAAACCTTAGGCTTCCCTTTAAATGTCAGCTAACATTTTTGTCTATAGCAGACTGTGTTGTTTTACTTAGATTGAGAACTAATAACACCAAGCACGGCAATATTTAGCGATGCCTTTTTCATGTTTTACCTTTGCTCCCTGTTTGGGACAATAGTACCTTGTGCCTCTAATACATTATATATTCTAGCCTCGCTGCAGACGAGTCGGTTCTGATTTCTGTCCCTGATTCCTCAGCACTTGTACTGGTGCTAGTTACAATAGAGGAAACCTTGTTAGAAGACGATAGTTGGGTACATTGCCAGTCTTGAGCATTCAAAAGTAATGAGTCTCTCTCCATAAATCATAAGATAGGCTAAAAATCATGGGATTTTTTTCAAACTCATAAATGTTCTAATTTGCCTGCTGGTTTCAGAATTCTCCGGATGCTCTCACTTCATATTATCAAATTTTTATCTGCAACTATAAGGGTTGGTACCTTTTAAGAAAAAAGAAAGCTGAGGTTCTCTGGGCCTTACAGGCACAGAATAGCCAGCCACTTCAGAGCACCCCAATGCCACTTTAAGCGGCTGGCTGCTCCCTGTGGCTCTCTGCTCTGGGCACTGGCAGCGGGGGGGGGGAGGAGGAGGAGGAGCAGAGAGGAGGCTTTACAGAAACTAACCAATACTAGGTGGGAGATTTTGCTCAGGGCAGAGGCAGTGCATGAATCCTCCCCCGTCTTCCCAGTGCTCGGAGCATAGCCACAGGAAGCAGCTAGCCATTTTGAGCAGCTTGGAGCTGTGGCAGCAGGGAACTTGCCTTGGGGTTCTGCAGGGCTGCTGGTCAGGAGCTGCCTATGTAAGCACCTCACGGATACGGCATGCCTCTGGCATCCCAGTCTCTCCCTCCCAACTCCTTGCCCCAGGCCATCACCTCCTCCTGCCCTAAGTCACCAACCAAAACCTCTGTCCCTGTCTCCCCCAGGTCACAACTCTCTCCCAGACCCTGCACCCCCTCCTACATCCCTCCTGGAGGGCAGAATCCTCTCCTGGACTCTGCACCCCAAGCCTCTGCCCCAGATCACAACTTCTTCCTTCACCCAAACTCCCTCTCAGACCTAACACTCTCTCCTGCACCCCAGTTCCCTACCCTGAGCTCCTTTCTGTGCCTAGCCTCCATCCCAGACCCTGCACCGCCACCATAGAAAAGTGTAGCCCTTGAGTACATACCAAAATCTTGGGGTGCCCCCCCCATCAAAAATTATTGCCCATCCCTGGTCTAAGCACTATTTGCTAATCATTATTGGAGCCCTTTCAGGGAAGTTGTTCTTTCCATTCTGTGTATTTGTCTGTAATTTTTATGGACAGGCATTGCTTCCTGTTTGACCCAGCACAACTTGTTGGTTATAATCCTTGGGAATTCCATGCACTGTCAAAATTAGAGGGTATACTTAAAATAAATGTCCCTATTGATGAAAATTAGAATTTGCTATTTCAGTGATGTTCAAGCAAACTAACATCATGGACCAATGGAATTTGGGTAATTATAATGGATAAATAGCTCAGAACTGGATTCTCATTTGAAATCTTAGCCATTAAAGCACGTGACTATTTTATTTCAGAACAAAGACTAAAAACCTTTCTGCAGTTATATATTATATATTCCAGGGATTTTGTTTGTCTGTTTGATTAAGAAATCCTCCTAAACAGTAAGAGCTTTGACTACCAAATTCAGTATACAGCTTCTTCTTATCATAACTTAAAGCAAGGTAAGAGTTTGGTTGTGCTAGGAAAATGGGATGTGCCTGGAATGGGATTGCTTCTCATGAAACCTAACAGAAATGAGACAGAATTACCAAAGCAAGTACAGTCCTCAAAACTGACATAAATGAGTGAATGTTGAAAGTGACTGAACCAAGATGAGTCAGAAAAATAGGATGAATCTGGAATAGGATTGCTTCTCAATAAGCCTCACAGAAAAGTGATAAAACGGAGGAATTTGAACTAGTGCTCTGATCTGGCACAGCTACATCAATACTTGAGGTTTGAAAACTAGAAAAAAATGTTATTGGAAACCAAATTGAATATAGCCCTTTTTTTGTTAAACCATAGCAAATGATAAGAGTTTATAGGGACAAAGAAACAAAATACACTTGATAGGATTCCCAAGTTACAGAACCATGCAACGCCAGGTAAATCTGAAAGAATAAGAAGAAAATACAGGCTATAAGGCAATTATCGTCTGTTGTCTTTTATGCAAAAAGTTTGTTAAAGCATTTTGGGCCTGAGGAAGAGGGAAAAAATCCATATCAGTTGGATTATAGCTACATAATGTTGGAAAAAATCTTCCCCATTCCAAAACCATGGAGAAAAGTAGCTCCAGTTAATACAGAGCAGGGGTTTTAATCTGTCAAGCAGTGAAAACATCCATTGTCCCAAAGATAGTGAAGTGCATTTGTATAAAGGAGCTGTACTATCCAGGGGCCAGTGAGGTTAAGAAACAGAATGGAGCAAAGGACATTTACACTAATGTACTTTGCCCTGTGTGGATTGACTTATCTATTTAGTGCAGTCATATATTATATATATATACACATATAGCTAATGCTGGGAGCACAGGAATTGGGATCAGAGAAGAGCCAAACTAAATCCAAGATGGAGAAAATGTACTTCCAAACCTTGAAGTTTAATCTACTTTATAGGAGGATTGACAATCTTCATTGTTACAATGTACTGTTTTACCTTTGCACATTCCTTCCACCACAATAAAAGTCCTAGGTAGTTTATCTGCTATTTCTTGAGAAGAACACAAAATCTGTCCTATACTTAACTCATTTCTGTAATTTATTCTCTCCCACCCACTTACAGCTGGTGTAATAGAAATGTGCCCAATTTTTTGTATTTTTTTCTTATCTGATGCTTAGAGTCACTTTTATACAAATGAGCACTGAATCTCTCAATAAGTTTTTAAATGAACCCATTATACTTTGTGGTTGGCATCTCCAAGTCACATTCTTTGCATCTGGTTTTTTTGTTTGTTTGTTTGTTTGGCTGGTTTTTTTTTAATGTCCTGATGGGAATCTAGATTAAGCCTTATGGCACTGGTTAACAGGATGATATAAGCTTCATCACTTACCACTTCACCACTTTTGTTCTCCAAATACTTTTTATTTAAAATTTAAAACAAACATAATGGTGTGTGTCATATACCCACACTCAGGAATTGTCACTTTTTAGAATTCACCCCACAATCCAAATTGGTTGATTTCCTCTCTAGTCTCCCAAACAATGCTCCAATTTATTAGGTGTATTCTGATCTAGAATCAGGCCAGAATGCTGATTTATCTAGATCTTTTGAGCTTACCCACCCCATTAACCTACATCTATTTTTCAGCAGGAGACGGCTTTACGCCCTGGTCTATACTAAGGAGCAGAGCATCTATACTACCAAGCCTGTTATTTCAAAATAAGGGGCCGGTAAATTCAAAATAATGACTCCTGCCTTCCACGAGGAATAACACTTTCTTCAAAATAGGCGTCATGTGGCCACACCACTGCTGCTATTTCAAAATAACTACTCCCCAGAGTGATTCAAAGTAATTACTCCCCAGTGCTTTCTGAGGCTCTAAGTTGAGGTAATGCGTTCACAGTAAGGGAGACTGCCTAGGACTAATTTTGAGGCTTCCCTGTAGTGTGGGCTTGCAATTTTGAAAGAGTTATTTTGAAATAATTTCTTAGGGTATGTCTAGACTACAGGCTTTTGTCAGCAGAGGCTTTGTTGACAGACACTGTCAACAAAGCTTCTGTCGACAAAGAGCGTCTAGACTACAGCCAGTTCTGTCGACAAAGCAAGCTGCTTTGTCGACATGAGTGTGTAGACGCAAAGGACAGCGTAGATGCAATAACGCCTTCTGTTGACAGAACTCTGTCGACAAAAGGCGTTATTCATCGTAGAATGAGGTTTACCGCCATCGACAAAACTGCCGAGTTCTGTTGACGTTATGTCGACAGAACTCAGCGATAGTGTAGACGCAGGTATAGTTTTGTTGTCTAGACACACCCTTAGTGTAGACATGCCCTAAGTTTCTCTTCTTTAAGTTTGTCAGGGCATGCAAGATAACAACATTGTAAACTTTGTGTATGGCTTTTTTCAGCATTCCTAAAAACTGTATTCTTTGTCCTCATATTTTCTATGTATATAGACATCCACCAGATCAGACTGAGACCCGTACTCTGGCTAGTATGTCAAAAGGCCACAGTGAGCTAGGGGATAATTCCCCCAGAGCAGGAGCTTGGTGTAGTAAGTCATCAGCCGCCCGTACGCTTAGACCTTGATATAAGGCATACGTGTGTGATTGCTCCAGTGGTATGATGATGGTGTGCTCAGTGCTACATGGATTCTGAGCTCTAGACAAATTCACAGGCAGGACAATGAAAGCTATCCTAAGTTAACGGCTAGATTAATTTTCTGTGGGGAGCATTTTAGGCCCTGTATCAGCTTCATCACCTGCTTCTGATTTGCACCTTCTGTAATACAGTTCTCAAAAGCAGCCGCATAACATTTAGCCCTGTTTGTGTGTGTGCGCAAGTGTGTATTGGCAGGCAGCTCTATGTACTGTGTGTTTATGCATGTGAATGTCCAAACTCTCTCTGTGTGTGTGTGTATGTGTGTGTATTTGATCTTGCATAGGGTTTTTTTTCTTTGCTTAACGTACAGCTACCAGATACAGAAGTGGCTTTAGAGTTTTCCAGGATATCATCAAAGTTGATTTCTGGGGCTCCTCAGTTCTCACCTGCCTCCTTCTCTCTGAGCATCAGAAACCCAATGGGGCCAGATCTGAATGGCTGAAGAAGGAATTGAATTACTCTTGACTTGTAGGAAATATCACTGACAACATGTCAATGTTAGTGATCATTTTACATGCTCAAGACTTTCTCCATAGTGACAAGGTATGGATATTTTTTAGTAAGGTTATTTTGGTATTTATACAATATAGAGTCCCAAAAATGAAAGAGAGAGATTGTGGGTCTGTAGAGGGGTAGAAAGAAAGGGGAAAAGAAAAGGAAAATGGAATACTTTCTAAATTTCCCAAGACCAGCTCTGTTGTCTTGAATTGTAATGTTTTCATGTTTAAAGGGATCCAGGAGTCTCACCTACATATGTTTAATATTTTCCAACATTCTCTACAAAGACCTTGAGTCTCACTGAATTATTGATTCTAAAATGGTTCATTACTTATTTTGTTCTTGATTCTTCTTACTTTAATAAGAGCAATTATAATGTTAGAACAAAATTTGAATGATGGATAATACTTGACATGAAAATTGTAGACATATTGTGGGATTGATATTTTTATATAAAATAAGTATCTAAATTTATGAACAATTTCATAGTTTTTATGTGACTAAACAGTTTTAATTTAGTTTTAATTTAGGTATATTTATTTTCATGAATGGACATTTTGTCTCATTTTATTTTTGAGTGGTCAGTTGGCCGAGTTTCTGTTCTAATTCAAACTTGTCTGT
Organism: Pelochelys cantorii; assembly: GCA_032595735.1. NCBI lineage: Eukaryota > Metazoa > Chordata > Testudines > Trionychidae > Pelochelys > Pelochelys cantorii. Next base: position 40,564,885 of record CM064337.1, read on the forward strand.
TGATACCAGATGGACTAATACCTAGTCACACAGTAACAATGTTACTTGGATAAATGAAAAGTTCATTCATTCAATGAACTTGATAGAAATGCATTAACATTCAGTGAATAGCAATGTAAATTGATTTATCTTTGTGGAGGTAAAATGATTTTATCTTCCTGTTGTCTCTGAACAAAAGTCTTGGAGACTATTGCAGAAATTAAAAATTAACATTTAAAATATGTGGGAACTTCATGCTCTGTTTTCATTACAAATTTGGGTTCCTAGATTGCAATGCTTAGCCATCAACCTCCAAGGGCTGCCAACTCTCCTGGTTTTACTGGGAATTTCACAGAATTAGGCTCTGTCTCCCAGAAGTTACTGCAGTCAATTTGGGAGATTTTAAACCCCTTGCCTGCCCTTGCTCCCCACTGCTCCTGGAAGCAGCTGGCATGTCCCTGTGCCTCCTGGGGGAGGGAGGGTGTCTTCATTCACTGCTCCTGCCCTGAGCACTGATTCCACAGTTCTGGTTGGCTGGGAAGGGCAAGGGCATGGCCTCAGAAAGAAGGGGCGGGGTTTCAGAGAAGGGGTAGAACAATGCAAAGCTGTTTGGGTTTTTGTGCTTAGACAGTTAACAATCTTGAACCTCACAGGTTTTTTTCAGTTGGAGTTTGGCTGCTCATCTGAGTACATTATTGGTTTTGTAATAATACAAGTGACCTAGACCAGAGTGTTCCTTGTTAGACAATGCTGAAGCTCAGATCTAGGTTCTGGTCCAGGTTGTGAACTAGCACACAATAGAGGCACATAAGGGCTACGTCTACATTGGCATGATTTTGCGCAAGAACTCTTTTGCGGAAGAGTTCTTGTGCAAAAACTCTTCCAGAAGAGAGCGTCTACACTGGCATGTGCCTTTGCGCAAGAGATGTGCTTTTGCGCAAGAGCATCCATGCCAGTGTAGATGCTCTCTTGCGCAAGAAAGCTCTGATGGCCATTTTAACCACAGGGGCTTCTTGCACAAGAAATTCATGTTGCCTGTCTACACTGGCCTCTTGCGCAAGAACAGTTGCGCAAGAGGGCTTATTCCTGAGTGGGAGCATCATAGTTCTTGCACAAGAAGCCCTGATTTTATACAGTAGAACGTCAGTTTACTTGCGCAAGAACACACGGCCAGTGTAGACAGGCAGCAACTTTATGCGCAAGAGCGTCCGCTTTGGCGCAAGATCGCGCCAGTGTAGACACAGCCAAGGAGTGTCCCCTTACTACCTCACACCAGCTACCCACCCATACTGCTTCTCACAGAGAGGGACAGCAGGAAAGTAAGCAGCTGCTACTCCCTCATGTTGTGTTGGTTCAATTGGAAATTAAGAACCTAGAAAGTCAAATGTTTTAACATAACCAATTCACGGTCCAGCATTAAACAAGGTTCATGGTTTGTTGAACAGAGATCTCAGCCTGCTTAATACCATGGCAAATTCACCATTTAGAATCCTTTTATTAGCAATACAGAACATGAAGGAAAAGTAGTTTACATTTAAATTCTGTAAGGGGAGTTAAAGGGACACACAGAAAACAAAGTCTAATAGTCTTCCCAGAAACTAGCACTTTGGGGGCGGAGGGTTCAACTGCGTATTGTGATGAAGTGGCTGTAAGGAAACATACAGAAAGAAACTAGGAACAGACAACATGACTATGAGGGAGAAAGAGTAAGAAAGCAACCAGTAGTCAGTGTGACTCTGGAAAAAACTAGAAAGAAAGCTTTTAGGTCTGCTATTGGCTACAGAGCTGGGGAGGGGAGAGCTGCAAGCCAAGAAACTACTCATTTTGTTCTTCATTTCTTCTGTGTACACTTCCCCCACCTCATAGAATCATAGAATCATAGAACCATAGAGCTGGAAGAGACCTCAGAAGGTCATCAAGTCCAGCCCCCTGCTCTAGGCAGGACCAATCCCAACTATATCAACCCAGCCAGGGCTTGGTCAAGCTGAGACTTAAACACCTCTAGGTATGGAGACTCCACTACTTCCCTAGGTAACCCATTCCAGTGCTTTACTACCCTCCTAGTGAAATAGTTTTTCCTAATATCCAACCTGGACCTCTCCCACCACAACTTGAGACCATTGCTCCTTGTTCTGCCATCTGTCACTACTGAGAACAGCCTCTCTCCATCCTCTTTGGAACCTCCCTTCAGGAAGTTGAAGGCTGCTATCAAATCCCCCCTCACTCTTCGCTTCTGCAGACTAAACAGACCCAACTCCCTCAGCCTCTCCTCATAAGTCATATGCTCCAGCCCCCTAATCATTTTGGTTGCCCTCCGCTGGACCCTCTCCAATGCGTCCACATCCTTTTTGTAGTGGGGGGGCCCAGAACTGGACACAATACTCCAGATGTGGCCTCATCAGAGCCGAATAAAGGGGAATAATGACATCTCTGGATCTGCTGGCAATGCTCCTCTTAATGCAACCTAATATGACATTAGCCTTCTTGGCTACAAGGGCACACTGTTGACTCATATCCAGCTTCTCATCCACTGTAACCCCCAGGTCCTTTTCTGCAGAACTTACTACTACTACCTCTCCCAGATAATAGTAATCAAATCCTGTTAGCATCAAGCATTGTGAAGCAACCAGAAAATGTATCTCCCTTTCATCTAACTGTGGTGATCCAGATAGTTACATAGCCTGTTTGTCAGAAGGAGGAGATGGATGGCAGGAGAGAGATGGCTTGATCATTACCTGTTCAGTTCGCTCCCTCTGGGGCACCTGGCATTGGCCACTGTCAGCAGACAGGATACTGGGCTGGATGGACCTTTGGTCTGACTCAGTATGACCATTCTTATGTTCTTATGTTGTAGCTGTGCATTACTTTGTATTTATTAGCATTGAATTTCATGTACCATTTTGTTGCTCACCTTCATGACACTTCACAATGTGCTTTGGACTTCACTATCTTAAGCAGTTTTGTATATTTGCAAATTTTGCCACTTCAGTTTTTTGTAGATCATTTATGGATATGTTGAAAAGCTCTTGTCCCAGTACAGATTCCTTGGGGACACTATTTACCTCTGAAATTTACATTATGAAAATTAGACATGGTTTCCTGTTTTTTAACCAGTTACGTATCCATTAGAGATCTTTCTCTCTTATCCCATGGCAGCTTGCTTGCTTAAAAACCTTTACAGCAGCAGTACAGTTCCTGATGCTTATGATTCCTTTAATAATAAGGCATTTTACTCCAGAGACATTTGTGGAATTCACACAAAAGGAAGGATTATGATATGAGGAAATTGGGTATAGATCTAATTTAAAAAATGTTGACCTGTTCCAGAGAATAGGGTATCCGTCTTTACTTATCATATAGTTGAAAATGCAGAGTTGTAAGAAATGCTAGTTTTTAAATACCTATTGGCATTATGCAGTATATTACCATATAGTCTGGAACATTTATATGTAGTGTTGCAGACTGAAGGCAGTGGGCTTCAGGAGTTTGGTGGAGAGCAGATACATGGGTTGTTGAGTGTGTGGGTTTACGTTCCCTGAACAAGTTGCCAGAGACCACTGCTCAGCCATCAGATCAGGCAGGCACCTGAAACTCATTAGCAGCCAGCCTGGAATGCAGCCTAATGGAACACCTGCTGCCAGTTAAGGCCTGTGGGCCCTCTATAAAAGCTTTCCCCTCAGGCAAAGCAGGGGGATGAAGAAGAGGGTTGGACTGGGGAAGAGGAAATGCTGAGTGGAGGCAAAAATGACAGGTCACAATCAGGAGGGGTTCTTCTCTAAGATGCCAGGGATGAGGTACCAATGGAGTGGTAGAGGAAGTGGCCCAAAGAGCAGCTGTTATTGAGTGGGGATGAGGGCAAGAGCCCCACTAATGGTTGCCACATAGGGCTCTGGGCTGGAACCTGGAGCAAGTCGGTGGGCTGCCAACAGGGGAAAAGGACCCTTGGACTGTGGAGGGGTTTGTCCTCTGAACTGGCCAGTGATGAAAGTGGCTCATGAAGTGGGGTACCCTCATCTCTGAGAAAAGCAAGAGGCAGTGATAGGTTCACTGCGAGCCTCTGAGGCACACAAAAACCCTCCAGGAAGCACAGGACCCAGGGGCACAGCCTGAGCTCTGCCACAGTAGGCAGGTGGGAACAAAATATATAATTATATCTAAATCAACAGAAGCTACTTTTACAGTTCTATTTGCATGTAATTGACACAAGATTATACAATGACGTACTCCATTGTGTCTGCTACTAATAGTATTTTGATGCTTGTCTTCCCTTTTTCAAAGCCCTGATTTTCCAAAGCTTTGTGGTGATAGAAATGAATACTTCAGTTAAGAGTGAAATGAATTCCATTATTATTAGACTGGAGTTGATTCTGAAAAAATATAAATTTCACTTGTGCTGATGTCCTGCCCCTTCTCTTGGAAATGGAAACATATTGTGGTTGACAAAAAGAAAAATTGCGTTTTTTTTTTTGCAAGCCACAACAACTTGCTTTTTCTCACCTTTGTTTGTGTGCTGATGTAAACTGAAGAAAGACAATTTACAGGTAGCGAATTCTTTTCCCTTTTCTAATTATGAAGTTGAAGAACAGATATCTGCTTGTAATGAATGACACATTGGACAATGTCCTTAACTGCATTCTCCCTGAGAATACTGCTGCTCTGAATCACTGCATTTGTGGACAAGTTTGTGTTACTTACACATCAAGTATATTTATAAAAGTTGTCTATGAACTCTTCCCCTTGAGATATCTGACCTTTAGAAAACTGGGTTGTCATTTACAGGGGAAAGAAGGGTGGGAATATGGGGAGGGAAGTTAAGTGGCATTTCAGCACCTCTAGGTGATAATGCTCTTGCTGAGTTAACACTCTGTAGGGAAGATGGATTCTGAATGCACAGGACTAAAGTGTAGGAGAATTCTACCACCTCACTTTCTAACAGTTTAGAGAGACATAAGGGAGGTGCACAAGGTTCACAAACAGCAGTGGGAAAATTTCCCTTGTAAATGCAGTGATCCCAGATGTGTGGGGCTGCATTAGAAGTGTGTGAACAGTGCTGTAGTCCTGAGGCAATGCTAGTCATTTGCTTCTCCTTTGAGGATTAATGCCTCCAAAAGGACCTCATTGGCAAATACAAAAGGTCCTTTTCTGGAAATCAGTGTGAAAAACAAATTATTTTAAAATATCTAATCTTTTTTTCCCATATATTGTATATACTCTAAAGCCAAACAATCAGTTTCTGCATAAATCTATATGGGCCAAAGAAAATGTTTCCTCACACTTTCCATTCATCAGCCTTTAAAATATAAATATTAATTTCACAAAAAGAGTTCAATATGGCAACTCAGTAAAATCTAATGAAAATATATAACCACTAATGAAAAGCAAGCAAACAAATATATGCCCCTAGAAGTTAGATGCCACATGTAGGAGTTGGGGAGAATAAGATACCATAAATTTTCTATTCTGCTTTTAGATACACCATCTAGCACCATGGGGAAAGGATACATTTGTGGGGCTCCTAACTATTACAAGTCACAACTAACAAAAAAAGCATATGCAGATTCCATTTGAATAAACCACTCAGGCTATGTCTACACTGCAGAGCTTTTCTAGGATACCAGTATCCTAGAACAGTTTCCGAAAAAGCAGATGCGTTCTTTCGGCATCCCTGTATTCCTCATTGTATAAGGAATAGGGATGCTCCAGAAGAGGAGGTTTTTCCACAATTTGGCACCATGTAGACAGGCCAAATTTTGGAAAAGCCTCTTCCGAAAAAAGCAGAAAAAGATACGCAAATTGCGGTTCACAATTTGCGTATATTTTCCTGATAGAACTCTGCAGTCTAGACGTAGCCTCAGAGAGCTTATAAAATAAATTAAGGAAAAGACCAAAAAAGAGAGGTAGGAATCTTCTGTTAATTGATAACTCATCTACAGGCTCGACTGTCTGACTAGATGGTTCCTAAGAATATCAAATTGAAAGAGTGATCTCCCCCTCCCCACACACAGTCAGTGACCATGCATTTCTTACTCCAAGACAGCAAAAGGTTTGGTGTGAAAGAAAATCACTGTAAAATCATCTGTCAAGGAAGCTTCAGCTCAAGCTTCTCTACTGCTTTCAGCTGTGGCAGTAGCACCTCAGGGACAGAGGCAGTCATTCAAGAAACAAGGTTCAAAAACATTTAAGACTTGATTGATATTAAAGATATTTTGTTATGTAAAGATGCAGCTAGGCACTGGTGCTGTTGAAAATCCACTAGAGCTGCCTAATTTCCACTGGGAGTCTAGCATCATGTCGACACAGAAAGGCTAATGCCAAAATAAGCTAGGCAAATTGAGCTATGTCAATTGCATAGCTTAAGTCGAAATAGCTTATTTCAGCTTTTGGCACGGTCTACACAGCAGGAATTCTGAGGTAGAGCATTCTTCTTCTGACTTCCCTTACTCTTTATAAAATGAAGGTACAGGAGTCGGAGTAAGAAGTCCTCCAGCTCGACATTATTTTGACATAATGTTGAAATAACTGCATGTAGTGTAGTTATGTTATTTCAGAATAACGTCAGTTATTCCCAAATAACACTGCTGTGTAGATGTACCCTAAGTGTTTTTTCGGGCAGTGGCAGTGAGACCACCTCCTTCAGGGGTGGATATAACATATGAACTTGAAGGGGAATTCTTTGAACTTTTCTGATTGTTGTTACCAGAGAACAGGGCCAATTCAGAAAATGGTGATGGCAGGGTCTCCAGCTAAAAGGAAGGACTGCCAAATCTGACATTTACACCAGGGTGGGAAATACTCACCCAAAGTGTATGATAGTAGCTTGGTAAATGGCAAGACATAAAGACAGGAACAGAGCAGATGGGGGATTTCTTTCCACAGTCTGACTGCCTGTTAGTGTGAGAAAATGTAAAGGAACCTGAAGTGGGTGGGAGAGGAAATTTTGCTCACTTTGACTAAAAGGGCGGAACAAAAGGCCACTCCATTGGATGGGATATCAGTACTCCTTCCCTTCTGTGCAATGGCTATGAGGGAGGTTGAATAATCTCTCATGCCTGTCTTCTCTGCTGTTGAAAGCAGAAGAACATGGTTGAGAACCACTTCATAGGAAGGCAGTCCTTCCTTTCATCCAAATAATTTCTGCTATCATACTTCCAGTGGGTTGGGGAACATCAACCCATTGCTGGAGCAGCTGAATCCCCTAAGGTTCTGAAGAGACATTGTATGGCATGGTTATTGTATATCTCTGTATGGATTTTTGACAGTTATCAGCTGCCTTGCTAATGCAATGTTGAATCTATTAAATAGTTTAAATGTGAAATTATGAAAGGAAATGGCAAAAATAAGTCAGTAACAGTATGTTTACACTGGGGAGTTATTTCGAAATAACTCTCCTTATTTCGAAATGGCCAGGCGAGCATCCACACTATCAAGCCTGTTATTTCAAAATAATGGGCTTGTTATTTCAAAATTCCTCTGGCTTGTGAAGAGGAATAAGGTTATTTCAAAATACTTACTTTGGGAGTTATTATACTGAAATAACTTATTTCAGGCCTAAGTCACCTCAGTTGTAACCACTTTCCAGCAGAAATAAGCACCTCAGTAATACCCACTCATGTAAGTTCGGGGGGAGGGGTGGAATGACAGATATGTCAGTTTCCGGCAATAACATTGGAAGATATCATTGAAGTATAGCTCTGGAGTCCATTGCACTATAAATTCAAATTTTATGTCATATTCTGGGATTGCATGCAACTTTTTTGGGGTGAGACATGGCCAATGTCAACTCTGGGAAGGGCAATAAAATTCACATTTGAGACAATGTGCCTGACTAGAATAAAGTTTTGGGACAAATAAAGTGAAGTGAGTTTCACCAGAAAACTCTGGTAATATAACAGCTAATGCCTGCTCATTACGCATCCCTGAAATCTAAAGATCAAATGCCCGAGTTTTATGAAGAAAGCTTACTGATTCATATACACTTGTAGCCACAGGGGGAAAAAAAGGTAATTGGTGGGGCTTGAAGGATTGCTAAAAGCTCTTGTTGGAGTTGGGGTACTATAACAAGGTGCACTCACCTCTCATAAACACCCAGTTACCCACGTGCACATGCCTGCACACAGGGTTAGAGCAGTGTCCCAGGACTCCCTCCCTGAAGACAATGTCTTCATCATCTTGGGGATTCCAGGTTACAACTCTCCAACAGGGCCACTGTAGTTCAGTTCCCCCTCTAGGGTGCCTCAATATCCAAGCCACTTCCAATGGTGGCTAATGGGGGAGCAGGGAGGGACCAGGGCCCACTCAAAGTCCCAGCCCAGGGACATTGTAGATCACAGCTATTGACTGTGTCCCTTTAAGTATGTTGCTTGGTTTCTCCAGTTTCCTCAGCTGTTTCCCCACAGCCCCACACCTTCAACCTTACCTCAGGATCTTGTCCTAATGGCGTCCCAGCAATCCACTCAAGACTCCTTTTCATTCTCTCCAAATTTTGAGCACACTGCCCTGTCTGGGGTCTGTCATTGCTTCAGACAGCCACACTCCTACAGCTCCAGCAAGGACTTGAACTCGCTTTGGCCCTACAGCTCTTCTGATACTAGGCTGCTAGGTCCTGATTGGTTGCATCCCACACAGCCACATCAGGCAGCTTGGAGGACCCTCTCCACTGCTCTCTTTTGGAGCAGGGCATGGCAAGAAGAGAGTCTCAGAGTCTAGTTAAATGTATTAGTATGTATGTAGGTTCTTTTATTGTTTATAATCTATTTTCTCTGCAGTGTTTCACCTTAAAAATAAATGTGCTAGCTTAGGCAATTGCCTCAGAATTGTAGGCAATTCTGTTGTATGTAGCCTCTGAAGCAAAGCAAGTCTCTGCTTCAGTCTGACTTGCTGGGGCACTCATGTTGTGGGTAGGGTGCTATGAATCTGGGTCACAGGACATGTCTCTCCAAGAGGAGTGATGGCTGAGAAGCTGGGAGGCTAGTGTGTGTGACTTTAGTAGACCAAGTACAGTTGCCCTGAGCTGTGATACAAACAATAGGGTTAGAGTACAGGGAAGGGCTGACCAATGTCATAATAAGGTCATGCAGTAACTTAAGGTTTGGTTCTCCATTTTCACAGTAGATTAGTGACTATGGGTATCTTCTTTTTTGTATGCCCAACTTGAGATGCCTTAAGGGGCTCTTACTTTTAGAGCTTTGTTGTCTATGGCTCCATGCTGGAGATGGTGTAATGGAGGCCAGGGAAGCATAGCTACTCCTGCTTTCTTCCCCTGTGCTGCTGATTATTTTAACTTTTCTTAGATTTCTGAAGGACCTAAGGGCTTTAAAACCTCACCCTCCAGAGTGCTATTATTAGTAGGCTGGTGTGGGGGAATTGCCCATAAAGCGAGGTGGAGAACCAATGGCCTGTGGGCCAGATCCAACCCATGGCTTAATTTGATCCAGCCTGAGGCAAGTTTCCACACCACTGGCTGGAAGCCCAGAGCCTGCTGGGGGGGAGGGAGGGAAGCCCCAAGTCTCAATCCCGCGCATACTCCCTCCCCGCAGAGCTGGTGGTATGCAGGGAAGCCTGAGTTAAGTGTGAGTGAGGGATGGATTGTGGGTGTTTTTACTTGTGTGTGTCCCCCCCTTACTCATTTTTCTGTGGGTCATTAGCCCCTGACCAAAAAAAATGTTCCCCATCCCTGTGGTAAAGTGTCCTCTGATAAATTCCCCAGGTTTAGAAGCCCAAAGTATGTAAGGATTTTTTTCCCATTAATGTTCTCATCTGACCCTGTCATTTATGATTGTATTGTCAATGTTCCCTCCTTACAAATATTTGCTTCAGAATGGATCTGCACTACATTTGACTGATAATTTTAGAAAATGGTACAGCACGTGTTCAGGGCTGGCCTTACCATGAGGCGAACTGAGCCTCAGGTGCCAGACTGGGGGGGGGGGGGCGGAGCGCCACTAGGACCCAGAGTGTAGAAAATTGTGTCTGCTGCTGGTGCATATGTACTCTCTCTGCTCTCGATGCACAGAGATGGTGGGGTGTTGTGCTGGAGGAAGGAGGGCTCAAGAGACATAACAGGCAGGCAGGAGAAAAGGGAGCATGGGGGCGTCATTTGAGCTCCCCCGTCTCAGGTGCCAAAATGTTGTGGGTCGGCCCTGCACATGTGCGATAGAGTCATGTCTGCCTAACCAGGGAAAACTAGTTTAGTGCTAGACTATGAGATTTATATTATTACTTTTATACTATTCCACACAATTTAGCTGATCATATAAACGAAACAATAAACACGGTTAGGATGTTTTGCTTGGTCTGGTGCAAGTGAACATGATGTAGTGATAAGATTTTTCATTAGAAAATATTAAGTGGATCCTATTGCTACTGAAGTTCAGGACTGCCTGAGCATAAGAGAAACAGGTGTGAATTTCTGTTTATGAATGTTAATACAGGTTTTTTTCTGACAGTGGAGTGGTTACAAAGAGAAGTAATTCCCTGTGCTCATGCATGTTTTTTTTCCCAAATATTCAGCTTGGCTTTAAAACAGATCACATAAATGGCATTTTCTTAATTGACTATTTAATTACTCTCTGCTGCAATGGAGAGTGTTAACAAATACTAATCATTGCAAAGAGGTCCCGTCAGATTGCTTGAGATCCTGCAGGGAGTCATGAAAAATGTGAATAAGAAGATACTGAATTTGGAGGTCACCCCTACACTGGAAAATAAAGTACATACTGACAATTATTTAAATATAGGATGGATTAATATCCTTCCATAGTTGGTGCAACTTATCCTTTCCATTTTAAAAAGTGGTTGTAAACAAAAAGGCTGTTACATATTGCTATTGCATTTGTAGGAAATCAATAGCTTTTTCATATTTGTAAAACCTTTGTATGTTAAGGATGCTCACCAAACTCACTATCTGAAACTCCTAAAAGTTTCATTTTCAATCAATATTTCAATTTGAGGCATGTTTCATTTTTTATTCATGGCTTTCCGTTATATGGATGAGCTGTTTATTTGCCATGGTAATTCATAGGTTGTTTTTTTTTTTTAAGTTTACAGGCTTGATTCACAGTTGCACTAAGGAGAGGAGTAAAAGAAAGTGGAAATGATCCCTTGGGAATTTCTCCTGGGCAAATGTTTTCCACAGTGCTGTAAAGCCAGTATAAGGGCACAAAGGAACCTGCTTCCAGACTGTGATGTGGGGAATATGAAAGGAATGAAAGGAAACAAGGGGTGGGAAGGGAACATGACCATCTTTCTGCAGTTTATCTCAAGGGAGCCAGAGAAAGCAGAATATGAATTAGTAGTGCATATTCGAGGTTGCTTTAGCTTCATTACTCGTGGACTGGGAAGGCACAGAGCTGCACCACAACATGGTAAGCACAAAGGTGGTTTAAGGTCACCTTTGTGGCCCCATTGTTAGGGCAACCATATTTCCTTATGCTGAATACAGGACACCTAATAAAATTACCCATATTCAAGCAACTTTAACAGCAGTCAATCGTAGAAACATTCAAATTAACATCAAGTTGGCTGAGCCCTGTTATAAAGAAATACTGCATAGTTGGATTCTGTTTATTTACCTTCTTATCTTTAAGGCTTCAGGGTTCAAATGAGGGAGGTCACACACACACACACTCCCGTACCCCTCCCCAACATGAGAGGGTGACTTACTGACCCACCTCTTCCTGCCTGGCACTTTCTGCCCTCCACGCTTAGCTGGGCTCCCAGGATGGACCAGCCTCTCCTGATACTTGGCACAGAGTCTTCCTGGAGAAATGTATGGGGTGGGGGAAATGGATGGTCACAGTTCTCTCCCCCAAATTTCTGCCAGGATTCTCACCAGAATGTGGACATCGGCACTGTGCAGGAGGGAATGAATGGCAGCTGCTTCCAGGGGAGGAGAGAGATGATCTGACATAGATCATATCTTCTCCGCCAGCACCGCTCCAATGTGGCTGGGAGCAGCTTGTTCCTTCCTGCCCACCCAGTGTCAAAAGGCAACTAACCTCTCCAGGCTGCTGTGTCCACCAAGATAATCCAGCCACCTCCTGTCTCCTGGCTGCAGCATGCCCAAGAATGGTCTAAGCAGTAAGAATACATTGTGCACCATGGAACCTGACTGCAGGGGCTTCAGTGAACCCAGCCAGAGAGGTGGCTCTGCAGAGGAGGGCACCTTACTTGATGGAGGATGGCACCCTATGGAATGGTGAAGAATCCTGGGCTAGGGGTGGGGGTGGGTGAAGCAGGTGCTGAGCCTCTGCCCCGAGAGCTGCTGTAGAGTCTGCAGGTTCAGAGTGTGAACAGACTGGAAAATGCTCCTCTCTGCCCCCTCATTACTGGAGAGCTTAGTTCAGGGACAGAAAGTCTTCCCCGTGCCAGCACTGTGCAGGGCTTGGCTCTTCCTGGCCATAAGGTGTTGGGCTTTGTGAGGCACTGGCCCAGCCAGAGGCAGTGAGGGAAGGATAGAGCCCGCCAGCCAGGCTGTTGGTGAACTCAGTGCTCCGATCAGGGTTTGGTTCTCCACACAGTGCTGGGAGCAAGACATGCCCCACTGAGGCAGGGGATTTGGAGGAGCTGCCAGGCTCAGGGGGAGAGAGGATTGAAGATGCAATGCAGGGAAAGGACAGGGAGGGGGAAGCACATAAAGGGCTGATGGATGGACCGCAGAGATGACATGTGACTGGCTGCCACCTGGCTGCACTCACCTAGGGTCATCTGTACGGGGATGTGGGACCTGGGGAAACCCCCACAGTACCCCAGGCACAGGGCGTAGGGCAACCCCCCCCTCCCACTGCAGCCCCACTCCTGCCCCACCACTCCACCTTTCCCCAAGCCATGCCCTTTCCTGCCCCTGCTTCACCCATTGCCCTCTCCCCTCAGCAACACAGGCCAGGGATTACCAGAGAGCCTGGGGTGAGATGGCAGCAGGGATCCTCCCCACCCCCATTCTCCCCCGAAGACCCTCTACGGTCTGCCTGGCTGCTCTCTTCCAACTCCCAGTGTTTCATAGAGGAGTGCAGTGGGTTGGCAGAGGATGGTGGGGCCAAGTAAAGCAGGCTGCCGAGTCACTCCCTATCACTCACAGTGAGTGGGGAGGCGACCCCTGCTGCCATCCTATGCTCGGCTCCTTGGGAATCCTCTTGGCTGCCTTGAGCCCTGCCCATAGGATGGTTGAGGCAGGCCCCATGCGAGGCTTCCCAAAGCATGGGGCCTGAGGTGGCCATCCCGATCCATCGGGACAGCTCTACACTCAACAACCACTGCAGCCAGCTAGAAACAGGATGGGGGACAGGGCTTTGCTGTCCAAGAGTGGACATGCAAAAGGGCTGTGCTGACAAACCAATGTGGGGGGGCAGCTGCCCCCATGTGCTGCATTGTTACCCCTCCCCAGCTTTGTGCATTCACTTCCATTGTCAGCCACTGAACTGCTGGTGGGCAGTCAGGTGCAAGCAGGTATCCAACCAGCATCAGGACCCGCCAAAACTGGTGGCGGGAGGGAAGACAGAAAATACGGGACAATTTTCCAATTTTTATGAAAAATCAGGACACCTGTGAGGCCTTAAATATGGGCTGGTCCCTTTAAAAACAGGACAGATGGTCACCCTACCATTGTCCTGTTCAAGCCTCAAGTGCATGAATAAATGGAGAAAAAATTCAGGCCCGTATATTTGCTTTGTTTTGTATAAATAACATTATCTATATAATGACAGTTCTTGTGGCTCTATTAAGGAGTTTCTTGCACCATTTTTGTTTTATTTTGTCTTTTAACTTCTCCTAAAGTGTAAAGATAATACAAAGCTAGTATGAAATGATTATGGAGCACCTGGTGATATGCTGAGAAATGTAAATCTTGGCATCTAACGGTATATTAAAGCACACACATAAAAGCAACCTGATTTTCAGAGATTTTGTGGGAGCTCAACACCCCCACTGAACATCTATTTAGCTTTATTAAGGTATCCAATTGAGATGCCTGACTTCAGGGAGTGAGGTTTGAAAGATTCTGTAGACTTTGTAAGTGATTAGGTTCCAATATACAATATAGAGAATCTAATATGGGATTTTTTATGTTATATTTGGAAATTTTTCTGTTATATTTGTAATTAAACGTCTACCCTGAGTTTACACAAATACTATTGAACAGATCAAATCAAACAACAAAATCCCACCATCGCTTTCCTCTGTGCTTTGCGACTTGTCAGGAGTGATGGAGTCAGTCCCAGAGCTGTAATGTGCACTATCAACAATAAGTGCTAGTATGTCCAAGGGAGTCTCAACACTTCGTAGCAAGGGACCCATCTTAAACACAATCCCAATGTTGGTTTTTAATTTCCTGTCCATAGTATCTGCACTTAGAAGGTTAGCATCTCTCAGCCATCCAAGAAGACTGGTATCCAGATAACTAAGCTACTTTTGGACTGGACATTGTTCCACATGATTTTGAAAGAACAGCAGATTATGGTTTCAGAGGGGTAGCCATGTTAGTCTATAACTGAAAAAAACTTAAAAAATAAAAAAATAGGTCTTGCAGCACCTTAGAGACTAACAAAAAATGTAGATGGTATCATGAGCTTTCATGGGCACAGCCCATTTCTTCAGATGAATGGGAAGATGAACACTATTCATCTGAGGACGTAGGTTGTGCCCAAGAAAGCTCATGATACCATCTACATTTTTTGTTAGTCTCTAAGGTGCTGCAAGATTATTCATTATTTTTTAAGTTTTATCAGATTATGGTATCATGTTGGTTCTTTTGCTGACTGAAGTCATAATGCATAAAGCTGCACAAAAATCTTAGTCTTCAAAAGACTGAATGATAAAGCTTAATTTTCTTGGTAATGTGTTGCTCTCCCTTGTTATGTGAAGTCTTTGTGAATACTAATGAGCTTATCTTCACAAAATTCCTGTGAAATTGGGAACTATTATTGATTTCCACTTTACAAATGGCAAACTGATGCACAAACCGATTAAGTTATTAGACCTTGACCACACAGGAATTTTGTGGCAGAGTTGTGAATTGAGCCTGAGCTCAATTGAGACCAGTGCTCTGTCCTAAAGAGCATCCATGCTCTTATTATGTAATGCCAAATGCATTAGCACCTGTTAAACTGTAGCAGCTCTACAGTTAAAGAAACTTAATAACTTTTATTTACATCTGTTAATGCACAATCTCAATTTAATTAATATCAGTTTTCACATTTTTACCTTTTCTGAACAAAGACCTTTCAGTCTCTTTTGTCTATCATTCCATTGTTACCTTTAAGAATTAGTTATTATTGTTATTATTTTGCTTTATGCTGAAATGTGGTCCATGTGGTCATAACTCCCCAGAAATTATGAGTGTTTAATAACACAGGTTGGGTTACTTTCTTTTTAAGAGTATAGGAAGCCTGACTTTTGGTCTCACTCCAGGTTTTGCACACTAAGCTCCCCTTTAATTGGGTTGTTTTCAATTTAGCACTCCATATGGTTTTAAAATGTGTGGTGTCACTTGATGTGTTTTTGTTACTTGACTGGAGATGGATTGGACAATTTAGCAAGCTAGGACTTCGGGGAATTTTACAATTTTTTTCTTCTTAGGAGAGAAGTTAAGCTTAACTTTTTTAAAAAACACGGTCATTTTAGAGTAGAGATTTAAAATAAGACTCATAAGTAAAAAGGAGCACCACTATAGAAAAATTTCAGCTGTTCGTACTTTTTGGTTATGTTTCATCATTAAATAATATAACTAGATGACCAAATGCTGTGTATTACAATATTCTGTTCATGGAGATTAAGTCACAATTCTAACAGTGACTAAACTGTCATTTTTGTACCATCCTCTTTGTTAAACTGTAGATTAAACTGTGAATGTAGAAAATACCTGACAGGCAAGTAAAAATATGAAAGCATAATTGCTAAATAGAAATAACTAGCACTGTGGTGACAGTGCTGTTCCATGTGTGACTATTACTCCTGAGTTACCAAAGAGTTATAATTAGTGCGGCAAGCTCTTGGGGAAAACCCACCTGGTGAGCAAGAACTCTCACTTTATTTATTTATTCCATTTAATTCGTATGTGTGTGTGTTTTACCACGCTCTAATTTATTTACATGTCAATGGGGATATTAAATGAAATCAGGAAATGCTCTATACAGCTGTACATTAGAAGACAAAAAATGCGAAAGGGAAATGCTATAAGGCTCCAAGTGTGCTAACTGTTCTCCTTTTCTAAGCCAGAGCCTGATCTATAGCACCTTTTTAAAAGCAGTATTTTTTTCCTCTTTAAGACTGTTGAGAGACAACTCCACCTGCTGATCTCTGTAAAACTACTTGTTCCAAATGCAGTGCCACCACTAGTGAACAATATACTCCTTTCAGCCATCACTTCACTTTAAAGTATCCCTATGAACATTCAAATGCAATTCTAGCTAAAGTCTACAGCCAGGAAAGCATTTGGACACTTAATTGCCTTAGGCCCCGTCAAAAATCTCAGCCTATTTCCTTTTCGTATCCCTTGATGATCACTATAACTAGATATGTAACAATTGCATGGATGTGTCTTAGAATAAGAGTCAAGGCTTTATGAATGTGGGACACTACCTGTCCTATAAGGGCACATCTGCACTGCAGTGTTATTTCAAAATAACAAAGTGCACATCTACACAGCAAGCTGTTATTTCAAAATAATTTCAAGATGGCAGGCTTACTTCGACTTGTGTAACCCTCATTTGATGAAGAGTAAGAGAAGTGGAAGGGTGTTCTTCTTTCGACTTCCTGCTGTGTAGACAGCGCCAAAAGCAAGTGACGTAACTGGAGTTGAGTATCTTAATTCAACTTTTGCCCTGCAGTGTAGATGTGCCCTAACTGTGTATGCATTTCTAATAAGTCATAGAAAAACCTCCAAATGTAGAGCTGGTCAGAAATGTATTAAGAATTTTTTTTTCATCAGAAACGGCCACTTTGTCAAAACTGAAGCTTTTGTCAGGAAGTGGTCTCAGGGAGTTTGAGAGAAAGAGTCACCTCGGAATATGCAATTGCCTGGTAATTAGGGCACTGAGAGCAGGGATCCGAACATTGTTCTCCCACATAAGTCCATAGATGTGACCAAGAAATGTTTAGCGCAATGAGAGTGGATATATAAAACTAACTTTAAGCCTGGTGCTGCTCTGCCTTGGGCTGGTTCCTCTGAAACTGCTCTAATTTGTGCCAGTTTTCAACATCTTCATGGTGTTGATAAGGCATCTGGGGATTGGAATGGTGTAGGTATGCACTGGGTACATGTTCTGCACTGGATGCAGGAAATGGTGTGAGTGCTTCTGTGCCACTAAAGATCCCCATAAACACTAGTGATTCTGCTGTCGCCTGCTAAGCTGGAATGTATGTCATTTTGCACCTGCAGAGTGCTAAAACATTGCCTTAATCCTTGGTAATTGTCCTGTTATTTGAATGGGTATAGACAATTATTTATAATTAAATTATTTTAAATTATTTCTCTAAACAGGGAAGGGGAAATCTACTGTTCATGAAAACTGAAGTCTGGTTGCACTGTTCTTACCTTGACTTCTGTAGAACCTGGAATCAGCTACTGCACGCTGAATGAAGGAGAACTTTTACAGAACCCAACAGTGTGTTACCAATGTTCATTAATTTTAGAGTTAATATAAAAGGCTTCAAGTTTGTGAATGGGTTAAAGATGAAAGTGGTGATGATACTACATAATCTGTCTTTTGTGTTGAATTTCCCTTTTCAGAAAAGTGAAATAGAGTTAGAATTATTATGGATGAAGACATAAATTATCAGGGTTTACATATATTTTTACATACAACCCAAATTTCCTTACTATAGTGTAAACCTTAAAAAAAGTATTAGAAATGATCAAAACCAAAATAATTCCAATGTCCAAGCATTATCATGCTTCTAGTATGATACCAACACATCAATAAGTTCTCGAACATTCTTACTTCAATAGAAGAATGTCAGTTCAAATGCACTGGTCAAAAACTGAAAACCATAGTACCATATATAACAGGGCTGGGCAAAATATGGCCCCAGAGGCCGGGTACGGCCTGCCAAGCCACCGGATCTGGCCTGTAGACCACCCTCCTAGGACCCTCAGACACCGCAGCTGCCACGGTTTAAAACACAGTCCCTGCGTCTCCCTGCTCTGCAGGGTGGGTGAGGCTTTGTGCGATCTCCCTGCCCCCAACCCAATCCTCAGCTCCTATTGGCCAGAAACAACTGTCCAGTAAGAACTGACCTCAGCCAATCTCTTAGCGCCTATTGGCTAGAAACAGCCAGCCAGTCACAGCTGAGAGATTGGCCTGAGAGACTGGGGCAGCGCAAGCTTGTTTTCCCCATGTGGAGGTGAGAGCCATGTGGAGGGAGCAGCCTGTATTTTCAAGCAGGCTGGGGCTGTAGCAGGCAGGGAGCCCAGCCTGCCTTGCGGGTGATGCAACCTGCTGGCCAGGAGACACTTAGGTAAACTCCTCCCAGCCAGAGCCTGCCTCCCCCATATCACCATCCAAACTCTCTGCACTCCCGGCCCCAAGTCACAACTCCCCCCCAGACCTTGTATCCCCTCCTACATGCCTCCCCCAGGCCAGAAACTTCTCCTGCACCCACACTCCCTCCCTGACCCTACACTCCAATCCCCTGATCCAGGTCACAACCCTCTCCTCCACCCAAACATTCTCTCAGACCCCACAGCGTCTCCTGCACCCCAGTTCCTTACCCCATGCACCCTTCTGCACCTAACCTCCAACCTAGACCCTACCTGCCCCTAGAAAAGTGTGGCCCTTGACCACTTACCAAAAACCTTGGAGTGGCCCCCCACTAAAAATTATTGCCCACCCCGATATATAAACTGATCTCTGATTTTCTAGTGTTTCCTTCATGATTTAATAAAAATTCCCTTAAATTTTTAAGTGCTGCATAGTCCTGTCTTTTGTTTCAGCTAGACCAGACTAACACGGCTGCATCTCTATCACTATCTTAAATTTTCAGTTTTTGCTTATATCCATATACAATATGGGTGACAGAGCAAGAATACAAAGTCCATTATATACTCAAAACTTCTTGGCATCTCAAAAATGCAAGAGGTCTACTATATATTTAGATTTTTTAAAATAAAAGTGATATCAGCTGAAATACACACTACTAAACAAACCGAGATATCCTCATATACAACGTTTCATATGGATAAATGTAATGGTCCAGATTGTGTCATCCTTGGTTATACGGAGTAGGAACGTACTTCTGAAGTAGACTGTAGTGAGGAGGCTTAGCTATACTCACCTCTCCCACCGGAAGTCAGTGGGTGGGACAGGAAGTATTAAAGGAGGGTCTGAAAGCTCAGTTGGGCTGCAGCCGCTGGAGGAGCTGGATGCCTCCTGCTTGCTCTCGAGCTGTGAGACAGCTCCCAGTGCCTGGGGAGCTGAGGACTGGCCAAAGCCACTGTATGCTGATCACACTAAGAGGATTTGCTAGCACTACCTTAGACCATTGACCAGGACATCCTCAACAACCTGCTACCGGACCAAGAACACCCTGACAGACATGTAGGAAGTGGCCCAGTGGCTGCTGACCCTAGTGTGGCCGCAGCACCACTCGGGCATAGGTCAGTGAGTTGCAGTCAAGATTCCTGCTTATCCAGTGGCACCGTTAGGGTTCTATGCCAGGGTGCAGTGGAGTGTCTGGGCATGAACCCTTTCCCTGTCATCCTAGCCCTGGGGTAGCATTCTCCCCCTTTCAAGATCAAGGAGCCTGTACTTCTCAGCCTTCTGCCAGAGCTGAACCCAGGCCTGAGCCGTAGAACTTTGTTGTCCTGCCCTGACTGAGAGCCAGCACTCTCTCTGTTTGCTGCTTGACTCTGAATATAGACCCGAGTTGTAGATTCTTGCTGCATTGCTAATTCTCAATACCAGAGACAGAGTGAGGTGTATTGACCTCGTATGGATCCAGAGAGGGAGGAACCTCCACCTCCGAACCACTACATAGACATGCTCATGGCATGTTTCCTATGCCTCTATGCAGGAATGCAGGACAAGGAACCTGTTCTAGGTCTTTGAAACAGTAGGGAAGAAAAGTTGGTTAAATCTAACAAAGGAAAAGAACCATGTATTAGTGAGGGTTGTGAGACTGAATGGTTCAAATGAAATCCTCAGAATGGATTCATTTTATAATTAATACTTTGCATAAGTTTGGGATCAAACACATAACGAAAGGCTGGGGAATTATTTGATGATGCCAGTTATAGGCACTTCACAAGAATGATGTTGCATATTGATAATTTAGCTTTCACTGATTATATATTCAAGTAAAATATTAGGTGTGTCAAGCTCACATAAATCGCATTTTTGTACTGCATTTTGAAACCTGTTGCAAAAATGTGATACAGAGATTAGCTCCCCTCCCCCAGTGTAATTAAGCAATATGACCAAAAGGTTGAATCCCGTAAGGGAGGCTTGGATGTATGAGGGTTTTACAACTCAACCCAGGATTATATGGACAATTCCCCAGGACAAAACAGAGTGTTAGAGTTCAGGCAATGTACGTGTACAAGCATGTGCTCAGCGCAGCACTCCGTTTGTAGGAATGAAGATGTGGTCTTGCCCTCCTGATTGTTTTTGTGACTCAGATGTGGAAAATCAGACACCAAGGACTCTTTCGAGCCTCTGAGTCTCTAGTGAAATAATGTTACATTAAAAATGGCATTATGTATTTACTGCAGACACAAAGATCCCTTTTAATGATTATGGCTAGGAACGTCTGCTGTCTAATGCTTCATCTGCTTTATACACAGTAAAATCAATAATGATCTTGGACAGTTTAATAGGTTTAAATGTGTTCAAATATTGTATTCACATATAGGCTTGTCACTTCTTCGGGAAGATGGTGACATGTATCTCTTCAGTGTCTGAACTATTTACAATTACTGCAGCCTAATTTCTCCTGTAGAAAAAAAATAAAAGTATACATGGAAAAATAAGTAAATTCATTTACTGTCTTGTCACTGTCCCATGCACTAGAAGGAAAAAGAAGTCCTTTCTTGATGAGTTACATCCCAAAGTCTTTAATCATTTTTACTAGTTTTACTCAGTCGCAGGAGTGGGCTTTATTTTATGGTAGATGTAAGAGATTATATACACATTGGCTACAGTGGGGTTCTTTGCCAAGTTTGGAATTTTGATTGCATCTAGGTGACCTTCTGGGATCACAATTAGAATAGTCGTGATCTCAGCTCGGAAGATGCAGAAGTCAGCCCAGGATAGAAGGTGTTTCTTATGTTTCCCATATCCAAGCTTATTCTGAATATTGAGTCTGAGGAATGACAGTTCCAGAAACTGTGTATGAGAAAATCAAACCTGGGAAGTATGGACTTATGCCATAGAGGTGTTGTCAACATGGATGTTGAAGCTCACGGGGCTGGGTGTACAGGGCTATGAAAATGCAGCATAGATGTCCAGGCATGGGCTGGAACCTGAGCCCTGGGACTGAATGAACTACCCTGCAATTGTATAGCTCTACAGTATGAGTCCTGCAAGCCTAAGTCAGCTGACATGGGCCAGCCATGGTTTTCATATTTCAGTGTACATGTATGCACTGTTGTGGTGTCCACACAGCAAGTTAGTACAGGTGGGACCTCCCTGGTCTGGCACCCTCGGGACCTAAGCGGTCCCCGATGAGGGAATTTGCCAGAATAAGGAAGGCACCCTTCCACTGGCCCCCTCAGCTTGCCACCTGTCCCCGCCTCCGGCACTTTCGGCCCCACTGCTGGCTGGGCGACACAGCTGCCCCGGCCCCGCTGCTGGCTGGGTGACACAGCTGCCCCGGCCCCGCTGCTGGCTGGGCGACGCAGCTGCCCCGGCCCCATTGCTGGCTGGGCGACACAGCTGCCCCGGCCCTGCTGCTGGCTGGGCGACACAGCTGCCCCAGTCCCGCTGCTGGCTGGGTGACACAGCTGCCCCAGTCCCGCTGCTGGCTGGGTGACACAGCTGCCCCAGCCACACTGCCATGACTGCTGCTCCAGCCAGGCACGGCAGCCAGGCACAGCAGCATGCAGCCCTGGCCCCGCTGCTGGGGCACCAGCCCCACTGCTGGTCAGTACATGGCCCAGATCAGGCTGCGGACTTGCTGTGGCCCCAGTTAGGTTGCCACAGCCCTGGCTCCACAGCCACGGCCCAAGACAGGCTTCTCCTGTGGGGCTGCCGTGGCCCAGCCTTACTGCCAGCAAGGCTGCCGTGGCTCTGTCCCCATTGCTGGGCCAATATGCAGCTCCAAGTGGGCTGCTGCAGCACAACCCCACTGCCGGGTCAGCCACACAGGCTTCCTCGCCCCCAGCTGGGTTGCCAGGCTGCTTCTGCCCCGCTACCTTGGCCCCACTACCACCACTGGGCTTCTGATGCCCGCCCCCACTACCACCAGCCTCGCCTTGCCCAGGGCTTTCAGCTGCTGGCCCTCCTGTCCTGGGGCTCTCTTGTTCAGCAACATCCATGGTCCTACTGGACCACGGATGTTGCCGGATGGGGGAGTCCCGGTTTAAGGAGGTGCAACCTGTACGTGACAAGATAGTGTGGTGTAAATTTACGCTCTCTCTTGCTGCACAGTGATTTGCCATATAGACAAGCCCTTAGTCCTCTCCTTTAAGACATCTTTTGTTGTTGAAGATCAGACTGTAGATTAGCAGGTTTTATTTCTGGATCAGAAGAGTAAACAGGTGCCCTTAAAAGACATTGTTTCTTTTGTATTTGAGTCTGTCATGGGATAAGATAGGAAAGGAAGTGGAGTAGCTATCTTCCATGGTCTATAGAGTGATGAGGAGCCTATGAGCCTGCATCATCATCTAGCCAGATTTCTGCAATGCAAGTCAGATTAAAGATATCTTTTGTAATGAGGCGAAGGGTGATAAAAACCTTCCTGACCATTAATTTTACATTGAAGAGCACGAACTTGAGCTCTTGATATTAATCTTAGACTTTGCTTGGTCTGTGTTTGTGTGAAATTGTTGCTATGCAGTTGAATTGGTATGATTCCTTTGTTTTCAGAAACTAGCCTCTAGGGCAAAGTACAGAATGTAAATTTGTTTCTAGAGAGTGAAGTTCATCCCTCTGGAGAGGTTTTCATCAGGCCTATGCACCTTTTAAATCCTACCTAATTCCTGACTGAATATTGAGAAATGATGTTTCCTTGCCTGCGTTAGCTTGAGATAGTTTTGCTTTTTTTCATGTCTTCTGGGTGAGGAAGTTATTTATATAACTGTGACCCACAGAATATAACTGTCAATTATATTGTGAACAAACCCACAGAAGCTGTTTACTGTAAATTTTGAAAATGCTACAAAAAGTGTGGGTTTCTGTTAAAAATAAATCCTATATCTTGAGAAATATTTGTATACTTTTTAATTGTTGCATTTTATATATATTATTGAATACTTCTGCTGTTGCATATCAACAGCCTGACACAACTCTAGAAGACAACATTCACTGCTTGCTGAAAGCAAAAAAGGAAGTGTAATTGGAACTACCACTGGGAGACGTAAACTGACGTGGAAGTTGACAATGAAGGAGTAAAGATTTAACCAGGTTTTGTAAAAAGCACATAGTATAAAATCTGAGAAAGGAATTGACAGAGCTTGACGAGCTGTTTAACGCTTTGTTTCTCTGAAAAAACTGAGCGTCAATAACCATTTTCCCCCTTGAATACTACACATATTGTATTTTTTATGGTAATGTTAGGATTTCATTTCTTGACACGGTTTAATGCTTCATTTCTGCTTCACTGGGAAAATGCTTAACATGTGCAGGAGAGCAGCAAAATTGTTAATAAAAAAAAGGAAGTTGCTCATACAGTAATGCTTAAACAAGCACTATTGATAGAACAAACTGCAAACCTGCCTTGTAAAACACTACTTTATAACCAAAGGAGCTTGCTGTTTTTATGTAAATTTTCACAGAAGACTAGTCCATGAAAAGCGCTCCATATCCAGTGATTTTGATGAGGATACACTACGGGCTTGTTGAGAAATAGATGGGGGCTGAGATGCCAGTGGAAATACTTATCATACTGCTTGGTAGCCTGTGTATTAGAACTCATGGGAAAATACATGTTAATAGCTAGAGTCTTGATTCAACCGGGCTCAGATTCCCGTCAGCCTCCTTTTCTGAATTAGCTTGTCTGTATCTCACACTGCCTTTCCAGTAATGGGGAGCTAACACTGAACTTTGTTTCAGAGACTCTCTCTTCTTATGCTTTTGTGCTATCTTCACACCCCTTTCTTTTAAAGATTTTAGATTTATCCAGGACCATGCCTTTATTGCCTTTAAGCATTTCCAATTACCAGTATTTAAACATTTCTACTGATTTGATGACAGTGACTTACACTTGTCTTTTGAAGACCTAGGCATCGCTGTAAAGGAACTTTGATTGGGCAAACACACTGGGACATCTTCACAATTCCCGACATCCTCAGATTCTGCACACACAATGCCGTGAAGTATGTGATAAAGCTGTCCAAGACAGACTCTGGCCACTGAGTGTTCTGAACGTGAAACTGCATATTATAATATGCAATGGTTATAATAACTGCTGAAAATCTGCTTTAAGAACAAGGTTTATAAAAGCTTCTTTCTAACGTGTATTTGTTTAAGATTTCAGTATATGACAATAAAAGAGGATACTTTCAAATGTTTATGCTCTGTTGTCAGGTTATCCCCAAATCCTTATAAACTAGGAAGGGATATTGATTTGAGTGTGGGTGCCTAGTGGGTTTTCTTTAATTTATAATTTCAGTTAACTTACTTTCCTTACATTGCTTGTGCAGTGATATTTGCAGAGGAATCCTACTGTTTCATCTGAGAGTCAGTAATCTCATTTAGCAAAAATTAGTTCCTCTGAAATTCTGTTTATTCTAAAGCTAGCTGGAAAAATTCAAAATTTCAGCTGAAATGGGTAGGGAAAAGTCAGCCAAAATTGTAGAGAAATTACCCCAGATTTCCCCAAATTTTGCCCAGCTCTATGTTATTTCTTTATTTCTGTATCTAATTCAGTAGCTGAAGTGTCAACCACTTTTAACCTCCTTTCCAAAAACAATGCTCAGAGACTTTTTGGGGGAGGGCAAGGGATAAGAGAATGTATGTTGGAATTTACCAAACTTCTGTGTTTACTGCCTGCCTTGGAAATAATCATGCACTGTTTTGTGAAGGTTTTGTGTGCATTTTGGAATTGTTTGGCAGGATCATCTGACATGCTAACTCTGCTGTGTCTGTCCTTGCTGCAACTAAATCGTGTTAAGCTAAGATGCTTTCAATAGAACCACTTTCTACTTATTTGTGCCTCTTGCCCAAATGTATTTTTAAAATATGGTTCTTTAGCACAGTTTTAAAAGTTGCATAATATGTATGCTGTGATGTGTTAGCTATTTTTCAACATAAATGCTGTCCTTTCATTGACAATTTTGTACTGACAGTTCAATTTTGTATTTGGAGTCCATACATGCTCCTGGTATTGTAAAATCTGCACATGAGTAAGAGAGGGCAGGGGATAAATGAAGAAGGTTTGTCTACTGGAGAGTCAGAAAATGAAAATGATTTAATACGGAAGAAACTGGTAATATTTAATTATCAGAATAGAATACACTATACAAAAACAATAGACATGAATACATTTACAGTACAATTTAAAATAGCAGTAAAACATAATAGAAGTTAAGTTGTTATGATTTATTAGAATATTTTACCCAGAGGATGTCTTTTCTTTTCAATGTAGCATCAAAAAGTATGAAAGACTGGATAGATGAGTCATAATATTTATTATTGCAAATGGCCACCAATACGGTAGGATCATTAGACCGCATAATGGGAAAAGGCCAGAAGCCTATATTATTCAGTATCACACATAATCAGATAAGGTGTGTCTAGACTACATGGCTCCGTCGACAGAGCCATGTAGATGAGTGTACTCGGCAAAGGGAAATGAAGCGGCTATTTAAATAATCACTGCTTCATTTACATCAAAATGGCCGCCGTGCTGTGCCGATCAGCTGAAAAGGACCTGGGGTTCTGCAGAAAAGGACCTGAGGGTTACAGTGAATGAGAAGCTGGATATGAGTCAATAGTGTGCCCTTGTAGCCAAGAAGGCTAATGGCATATTAGGTTGCATTAAGAGGAGCATTGCCAGCAGATCCAGAGATGTCATTATTCCCCTTTATTTGGCTCTGGTGAGGCCACATCTGGAGTATTGTGTCCAGTTCTGGGCCCCCCACTACAAAAAGGATGTGGACGCATTGGAGAGGATCCAGCGGAGGGCAACCAAAATGATTAGGGGGCTGGAGCATATGACCTATGAGGAGAAGCTGAGGGAGTTGGGTCTGTTTAGTCTGCAGAAGCAAAGAGTGAGGGGGGATTTGATAGCAGCCTTCAACTTCCTGAAGGGAGGTTCCAAAGAGGATGGAGAAAGGCTGTTCTCAGTAGTGACAGATGGCAGAACAAGGAGCAATGGTCTTAAGTTGTGGTGGGAGAGGTCCAGGTTGGATATTAGGAAAAACTATTTCACTAGGAGAGTGGTGAAACACTGGAATGGGTTACCTAGGGAAGTAGTGGAGTCTCCATCCCTAGAGGTGTTTAAGTCTTGGCTTGACAAAGCCCTGACTGGGTTGATCTGGTTGGGATTGGTCCTGCCTAGAGCAGGGGGCTGGACTTGATGACCTCCTGAGGTCTCTTTCAGCTCTATGGTTCTACGATTCTATGATACAGCGCAGTAGTCTAGACGGGGATCAGCCGACCCCAGATCCCTTTGTCGTCAGATCCTGTAAGCCTCATTCAATTGTCCTGAACTATCAGAGTTGTCTCATTTATTTTCCTGAGATACTTGCCTCTCACCCAATACACTGGGCATTATGCTTTGAATACAGCAAAAAGTTACATTTACTTGTGTGTTGCTGAATGACCTTGAGTGTCTATATCTAAAGTTCCACTGAGACTATGGTTAGCTAGCATCAGTGGCATATATGCATGTGTATTCTTTTGTATATATACTCTTCAAACTGTGAAACTAAATGCTTCTCTGCTTAGGATTAATAGCAGTTGGATATTTAGTTGATTTAAACTATACAAGTAGGTAGATGGCAAGATAAGTAGATAGCAATTGGACATTAACTGTTCTTCTTAAGTTAAATGAAGCATAAAACTTTGGAATTGTGCATATTAGGGCCATTGAAGCAGTTAAGCAGATATTTCAACTTATGTATGTAAGTAATCCCATGGACTTCAGTGCTTAACTGTAAATACACGCTGTAGTCCTTTAATGGATCAGGGGCTGAAAGTTAAGCATGAGTCACCAGTGTGACACTTGCAAAAAAAAAGCAAACATGATTCTGGGATGCATTAGCAGGAGTGTTGTGAGCAAGACACGAGAGGTCATTCTTCCACTCTACTCTGTGCTGATTAGGCCTCAGTTGGAGTATTGTGTCCAGTTCTGGGCATCGCATTTCAAGAAAGATGTGGAGACATTGGAGAACGTCCAGAGAAGAGCAACAAAAATGATGAAAGGTCTAGAAAAACGTGACCTAGAAAACATGAGGGAAGACTGAAAGAATTCCACTTGTTTAATTTAGAAAAGAGAAGACTCAGAGGGGACATGTTAGTGGTTTTCAGGTATCTACAAGGTTGTAGATGGGGATCAGGGGGAGGAGGGAGAAAAATTCTTCTCCCTTGCCTCTGATGATAGACAAGAAGCAATGGGCTTAAATTACAGCAAGGGAGGTTTAGGTTGAACATTAGGAAAAACTTCCTAACTGTCAGGGTGGTTAAACACTGGAATAAATTGCCCAGGGGGGTTGTGGAATCTCCATCACTGGAGATATTTCAGAGCAGGTTAGACAGACATCCATCAGGGATGAACAGTGCTTGATTCTGCTGTGAGGGCAAGGGACTGGACTTGATGACATCTCAAGGTCCCTTTCAGTTCTAGTATTCCATAGTTCTGTGATTCCAAATGTGCTGCTTGTTTGTTGACCCATGACTGAACTGAAGGAGAATATCCCATATAGCCAGTTTGCACTGAGGGAAACCAGTTTTTGATTATAACTGAATTCCAGTTGCTACCAGTGCTACTTGCCGTTATTTCTATGCTGGCCCTTCAGAATTATACTCAACAGTACTGATCTGCTTCTCCTTAAGATACCTCATTTGTGGAGTTTCTTGTGGACTACAGACACATGTAAGTCTCTTTTGTTTGCCTTTGTTTAACACGAAAGTGTGTCAGTACCTAAGTGACCAATTTGTGTTAAATGCTTTTAGCTGGTTGCATACCCAATGTAGAATAATTTAACAATTTATGCCACGAGCTCTATATTCTTGACTCCTGTGTACTTGATTGTGCCTCTTAGTGCTCTTTCTCTTTCATGAATAAGGAATAATTTGATTGATTGTAGAAAATTGCTGTGTCATTTGGGCTATCACTCAAGCTAGTCTGTTGTCACGCATCTGTAATTTAGACACAGTGAGGTGTACAGCACATGACAGGGCACAACACCAGACAAAGAGATTGGGATGCTGGTGGGAGGAGGGAAAGGAAGTGTACATAGTCAACAGACCCCCCCCCTTCATAAAGCCTGGTTGATGAGTAGATGATCTCAGCTAGAATCTGGTCAGCAGTGTAGCTACACTCTTATTGGTAATCAAGAAGTGATGGGTAGAGCTCATTGTTAATCTATTGGTAATCCAGCAGAAAGCTTATTTGCTTTTAAGAGAGTTTCTAAAGAAACTCTCTCTCTCTCTCTCTCCCTCTCTCTCTGTGTGTGTGTGTGAGAGAGAGAGAGAGAGAGAGAGCCAGACAGACAGAGAAGTGCTGCTGTCAACAAGCTGAATAGGATGTATTTACACATGGGAATGAGGGATACGTTACAATGAAACTTTCAGCCCCCTTTGCATGTAAGTTAGGCTTCTGCATGAGAGTTTGTCCAAGAAGAGTTGAAATGTAACAGATAACTTTCTACCAAAGACATTGGCATCATGTCTGCTGACCAGTTACAAGTTATGTAATCTTGTTTTTACTTGAGCACTAGAAGTAAAAACTTTATTCATTTTCACTTCTAGAATGAAGAGCTGGATCTCCCTTTTCATCAGTAACTTCCATCCAATTTCATTTGTTTCTTTATCATTTCTGGAGCTGGATTAATATATCCTTTGCACAAGTGCATGTGAGGACGTGAGAGCTGGACATATATCTAAGAGTTGCCACTTCATGATTTTATAATCAATCTTATAATATTTGGTAAAAACAATGAGGAGTCCTGTGGCACCTTAAAGACATGCATCTGATAAAGTGTTTTTTACCCACAAAAACTTATGCACCAATAAACTGGTTAGTCATTAAGGACTCCTCATTGTTTTTGCAGATGTAGACTAATATTGCATAGTTTATTCTGAGTTAACGTTGAAATAGAGAGCTATTCCAAAACATCCCTTAATACTCATGGAATGAGGTTTACAGGGATTCAGAATAGTGAGATAACCCATTTGAAATAACGGGCTTGTTCAAAAGACACGTGTGGAGGAGTCGGGGTGCGATCACCCCCTCCCAGGAGGGGAGGGGGGCTCAGCGGACCCCTTCGCCCCCTGTTGATGCAGTCCCGCCCCGGGGTCCCTGTTCACAGGCCCCCTCAGCCAGGTACGATCACCCTCGCCCGAGCCGTCGGGTCAGGGGGATTCAGCGGACCCGGTGTCTGTACCCCGTCCCTCTTGGAGCGGGGTCTGCGCCCACCGTTCGGTCCCTCCTAGGACCTCTACCTGGGCCGGCCCTGCCGTCTGGCCGTCACCCTCCTCTGTTCCTCGCTTGTATTGCTCCTGACCGGGGATTAACCCCTCCTGGAGGAGGGGGAGGGGGACCCGGTCCCACCCCCCTCTCCGGGTCCCAGCCCGGGGCCCTAAGCGCAGGGGCTCATTCGTGCCCCAGCGCAGCAGACGGGGGGTAATTCCCTCCGTAACCCATCTACCCAAGGATGCCAAAAGGGCCCTGCCCCGGGCTGCTTCCTCCCCCCCCCCGGGGGCCCTTCGGGCTGCCGTCCTGCTCCCCGGGACCTACCCAGGTTCAGGCGTCCGGGTCTGGGGTCGCTCGGGCGATGGCTCGCGGGTCGGCTCCTTCCGGCGGGTCCGGTCCCTGCCGGGTCGCTCTTCCCAGGTCTGGCGGGGTCGGGTCCAGTCCCTGTCGGAGCTGGGACTAGTCGGCCGCCAGCTGCGCCGGCCGCCTCGTGGCTCCCTGGGTCGAGGCCGGACCATCCGCCGGCCTCGGTCCTGCCCTGGGTCCGTCCTGGGCTCGAGGCTCTCCTCCCTCTGTCCGAGGAGGCTGCCCCCTTTCCCCTCTGAAGGCGGGCCTTTTTAAAATGGCCCGCCACGCCGGACGCCATTCGGGGACCTCCCCCTTCCGGCAGTGTGCCGGCGTTCTGTGCAGCCACCCGGCTGCCGGCCTCCGGCTGCGTCCCGCCCCGTGCTACCCCGGGGGAGGGGTCAGCGGCTCCCTGCCGGCACAGGCGCAGAGGCTGGGTCCGGCCCTGCCGCCCTCTCTCGCCCGTGCCGCGTCCGGGGTTAGGGACCCCGTGGGCGCCTCCGCCCCCTGGCAGTCCGGGCTGTTGCCCATGCAGGCCACTGGCAGCCTGTCACAACACGGAAAAGTTATTTTGGGATACCGGAAGTATCCAAAATAGTGCCGCAGTCTAGAAGTACTCTTAGGCTATGTCTACACTGCCACTGTTTTGCAGAAGAGGCAATGCAAATGAAACATTCATTAGCAACTTCTCGTGCTTCATTTGCATAATCCCTTCCAATGCTTTTTGTGCAAGAGGTTTTTGCGCAAAACTAGCAGTGTAGATGGGTCTGTTTTGTGCAAAAAAAACCCCCTTTTGCACAAGATCCTTATGCCTCAAAAAAGGAGGTATACAGATCTTGTGCAAAAGGGTTTTTTTGCCCAAAACGGACCCGTCTATGCTGCTAGTTTTTGCGCAAAAACCTCTTGTGCAAAAGCATCAGAAGAGATTATGCAAATGAAGCCTGAGAAGTTGCTAATGAGCGCTTATTAGCATACTCTCTGCCAGCAAAAGAGGCAGTGTAGACGTAACCTCAAAGAGTAACCAATATATATATTTTGATTAGTCTCTAAGGTGCTACAGGACCTTTGCTGTTTTTTAGTTTTTTTTAGTTGCATACTAACACGGCTACCCCTCTGAGACTTTTAAATATGACCCAAGTGCATCCTAAAGGCAGGCACAAGCCCTTCCCCAGCCTTGTGGGGAGGATTCACTAAGTCAGGGTCTCAAATAATTAGGGGGGGGGCAACAGAAAAAAGGACAGGTGTGAAGGTCAGAGTGTCAAAGATAGGGAACCTGAGGGGTACGTCCCTAGACAACGCTCACTGCTCCTTGACAGTATCAAGGGAGTCAGTGGACGTCACCCAGAGGAACTCTGCCCCAATGCATGAGACTAGGATTTCAGAGGGAAGACTGGAAATAGGCCCCAGAGTTGCAGAGAATCCCTCAGACAATAGCCTCTCTATGGTGTTATAGATGACCACTTCGGTCATTGCTAAGAGTAAGTTGAGGAGAAGGTCCCATGACTTTGTGGGGAGAAGTGCAATAATTGATGAGCAGGATTGATTCTGGGATTTAGTGTGTGAGCCTCTGCTGCATGAGCTACAAACGTGACTGCAGCAAACTCATTAACCTGTGAATAATTTTGTTGTTACTCAAGGAGATAAAACACTATATTCTGGGATGTCTGTCCCTATAAAATGGTCAGGCCTATATCACCATCTATTGCCCAGTATGTCCCCTTCTAATATCCTGTTTTAGCTGCATATAACTATTTTTATACTTTTTAAAATAATTTAAAGAGTTTAACATCACATTTTCCATGCCCGGTGTCTGTCTAATGCTGAATTCTTTTTTAAAATTTCAAATAAAAAGATTCATCCACTTCTGAGTCTACGTCTAGACTACAAGCCTCTTTTGAAAGAGAGTGTCTAGACTGCAACCACTTCTTTTGAAAAAGCGAGCCGCTTTTTCGAAAGAGAGCATGCAGGCAGTCTGGATGCTCTCTTTCAAAAAAGCCCTGTTTGCATTCAAGAACGCCTTTTTTCAAAAGAGCACTTTCAAAAAAAGGTGTTCTTCCTCGTAACATGAGGTTTACCATGGTCAAAAAACCCTGCTGTGTTCTTTCGATTTAATTTCAAAAGAACTCAGCAGCAGTCTAGACGCAGGGGAAGTTTTTTCGAAAAAAGGCCACTTTTTTTCGAAAAAACACTGTATCCTAGACACACCCTGAGATCAAAACTAGGGGAAAATACTTTGTTTTCAGATGACCTGTTCTTGTGAAAGGCCTAGCACCCACTGTGTTGCAGCAGAGACTTAGAGTTTGGTAAGGAGTGGCCATTGAGTTAGTGATGTGCTTTTTACTCTGATGGCTTCTAGGCTACCAGCTGTGAGTCAAACAGCCTAGACCCTAAAAGCCTTGGTTAGAGTTGAGGCTTCCAAGCATCCTGGGCTGACTGGCTGTGTGGCTGTCCGACCCTGGGGGCAGTAAACTCTCTAAGCTGTGGAAATTGGACATCCCTAGGAGTTGGGAAATTCTGGGGTCCTGTCACTGAGGCAGTCATTCAGACAGGCTGCTGAGGTGTTGGACTGGCAAGCTGGCAGGAAATCAGGCAAAATTTTGACAGAAAACTACTGTCAAAGGTTATTCCTGCCCTGTAGCACTCCCGTCTCGCTAAGTGTAGCTCTGCTGAGGCCTGCCTCAGTCTCCCTTTAGCGCCATCTCCTTCAAAAAATCCCCATCATCCAGTTATTCAAAGCCTCTTACTAAGGCCTGGACAAGTCTTTTAACACAGAAGCCAAAGTCTTCAACCAGTTTCAGGTAGGCCCAACCTCTCCTTCCCATCAGAATTCAATCACTCTTCTGCTCCAGTTCCAAGCTCCATACATTCCTTTCTCCCTGAGGGTCTGCCTTCCTGCTTTCCCAGCTCCTTCAGTCTGGAGTTTCGCTTTTTCCACAGGCCTTTCCTGGTGTCTTCTCCCTGCAAACTCAGGGCTCAGTAGGTGTCCTCTTACTCGGTGCAGTAGGTGCACCTCTGGTGCACTCCCTTTCGAAACCCACCTGTGTTTCATCAGAAGGTTCATCAAAATCAGCATATTTTCTGGAAATGTTTTATTTTCTACCAATCAATATTCTGTGACAGAAGTTCCAGCCAGCTCTGGGATTGGGATATGTATGGCGGGTCTTAGACCACCCATAGCTAAAGACCACAAGTAATTATGAAAGACCACAAATGAAAAACCACGAATGGGATGGGAGACAAAGATGATCAGAAGGTAAAAATCAGGTAACCAGAAGAGCATCCCAGAGAGTGCCTCAAACTTGTCTAGAGAGCCAGTGGACACTAACCAGAGAATCTCTGCCCAGGGACTTAATAGTACACAGGAACGGAACTAGGTCGCAGAGCCTCAGAGCACTCTTGCTCTCTCCAGGTTCTCCTCTGGGTATGATGGATGGTTGTCTTGGCCTGCTCCAGGAGGAGATTGGCAAGGGAGTCTCACAAAATGTGTGGAGCCACAGATGAGTAAGCCAAGCTCAGGAGATGCGGGAAAAAATTCTGGAGGAGCCAAAAGAGGGGCTGCCACTTGACACAGTCATTAGGGTCAACCATGTCCAACAGTAAATAAGGCAGGGTATTGCAAGGACAGAAAGGATGATCTCATAAAAAGGCAGTTAACTGCTGCCCTGGAAAACTGGATATATCCTTTTTTTGTGTGCCAGAGTTCCTACATCATGCTAGTCAAGTTTCTTAACCCAAACCTTTTACTTGTTATCACTAGTTGTGGTTCCTTGTTTTCTAGGAGTTTGACATGAGTCCCTGTAATCCAAGTTCTGAGTACTCCCAGCTGCAACTGAGGTAAATGGGAGCTGTACTTTGAACACACACAGTGCTACAGCGAATGTTTTGATAAGTGTGGGAAACGTAAGTTATAGAGCTACACATTGAATGATGAGGAGAAAACAAAATACTGAATAGCTGCCCTTTGAGTTAGCGCTGTCCATTCTGTGCACTGAATGAGGCTGGGGTTCTGTGGAGAAATATTATGCTACCTTGTAATTTATGACTGTATCATAATGCATCGGTACAAGTAGGCTGAACTAACGTTTCACAGGCAGCCTTAATTTGGGTGTTTCCTCTTTTCTGAGTACTTGACTTTGCAACCTTAACAGTGTTATTTTAATATACTGTGTGTGTGCGTGCACGTGTGGGTATTACAATCATTAAAAGTCAGTGTTATGTGTGTAAGTCACTGAAATATTTTTAAAATAGTATTGTTGTTAGTAATAATCCAGGGGAGTAAGTGGCCTTTCCAGAAAATAAAATCCATTTTGCTAAGTTTATATGGTGAACGTAGCCTGGTCTTTGGCTGACTTCTTTGAAGCTATTTTAGAACACTGGCATCTGCCAATTAAACAGAGGTTGTGAACTGTCTTAGAAATGAAGAGGTGAAGAAGACTGACTCGAGGCACACCTGTGTAGATAATAACATTGTGTGGGAAGTAATGATAAAAGCTATTTATCTCTCATTTTGTCTTAGCAATCACATTGGAATGTGGCTATTTTCTATATATTAATATAAATAATACAGCATTTAAATAAGACTGCAAAATGGGTTGAGAATGCACAAAAAGGCAAGTTGTATATGACCCAACCAATGAATAGTGCAGACAGTACATGTGCTGAATAAAAGTTGAGATAGTTAACTCCCTTTGAAAACTATGTAATGCAGTGCTTATGAAAAAGCCTTGGGAATGAATAATGGCATATAAATGGTTGCTTCTACCACTGAAGTTCAGATTTGTAACCCCCTGAAAAGACTGACAAATTGCATATAGGATTTTAAAAAGCCTTGATGGAATTATCCTGCATATTTTTAATACTCCTTTAGGTAATCATCGCATAACGCATTTTTAAATGCATAAAAATATCTACTATTTAAAAAACAGTTTCAATCTGAGAAGCATGAAAGAAAGTCTTACAGGAAACATTTCTGCCTTCCTCACTTTCTTTCTTTTCTGCCTTTGAAATAAGCACATTTAAAGTGCCTCCCAAGTTGATCTCATAGCATCAAAAAGTTTGAGAGCTGAATTTCCAGTCTTCACAGGCAGCACAAAGTGACCTAAACCAATGTTCCAGTATGTCAGATCCTTGCCTGTGCAAGGTCCTAGTGTGTCCCTAACTTGCACCATGGTGAGGCAGTCCTGAATCCAGGAACCACAATAGGCTTCCTACAGTCATCCCTTTTCCACTGCATCCTGCTCATGGAATGAAAAAACAAGGCCTGACTATTTTGCAAAACAGGAAACTAATAGTATATGGGAACTTACCCAAACAGTAAGAAAGATTAGATACTGATACAGCAGGGCCTACCACCACTGCAGGCCCCGAACCAAGGTGTGGGGGTGGCTCCATGCCCCCAGAAGGGACAGGGTCAGGGCCAGAGCAGCCAGCCCTCAGTGCCACCCAGACCACTGCATGTGCCCCCTCAGCCCTCAGATCCGTGCAGGGTGGCAGGAGTGGTGCTCTGGCGGCAATTCAACGGGGGTTGGACTCTAGCCACTGCCACTGCTGTAGTAGCAACAGTGGAAGCCAGGAGCCCTGGACCCCTTTGAAGTGCAAGGCCCTGGGGCAACTGACCTCTTTCCTTCCCACCCCACCAGTTGGTGGGCCTGATAGAATATGTAAACCAGGGCTACTCAACATGTGTCCCGTGGGCTGCATGCGGCCCATGGCCCATTTATTTGGGGCCCACGGTGCGGTTTGGGTTTACGCAGGACTCAACACGTGGCCCACGGGTGGGATCCTTTGAGCATGGCCTTCACTAGGAACATGCTCCACAACGGAGAGGCGTCTCCCAGGCGAGGTGAGCATTGAAAGACACAAGCAGACACGCTGGCTGGAACAGACGGGTTCACAGTGTCGTCATTTCTAGCCCTCAGGGAGGAGGTGCCGGGAGTACCGGGGCATTGTGGGAAGTGCTGGCTGCTTAGCCTTGTGGGCAGAGTCTGAGAGGTGCTGACTGGCTTACATTGGCCACATTTGGGTCCAGCACCACAGCTTAAGGCTTAAACTTTGTATTCATGCCTGTCAGTGTGAGAGAATATATTTGCATATATATTTGCATGTATATGCAACCACACTTAATTTGTGGCCCTTGGCATGTACTGATACTGTGAGTATCATTGTGGCCCCCAGGGCTTGCAAAGTTGAGTAGTCCTGATGTAAACAGTGTCTGAGATTTTCAAAGGCACTTAAGAAAGTGAAACAGCTGCAAACTCCACTGAATTTCAGTGAAGGCAGAAGTGCCTAACAGCTGTACGCATTTCTGAAAATCCCACACTTTGTCTAAGGCCTGGTCTAACCTTAAAAATAAGGTTGATCTAGCTACATCACTCTGGGCTGTGAAAACTTTTATGCCCTGTACAATGTAGTAAGGTTAACCTAACCCCATGCTAGATGCAGGTCAGTGGACGAACCACTTCTGTCGCAGTTGCGTGTACACTAGACATGTCACAGCTGTGACTGTGTCACAGTAGTGCTTATATTGTAAACATGCACCCAATACATGTTTGAGTTTCACTGATCTCCCACAACTAGGTATCTCAATAAAGTTCTGCAGATCTAGTATTCTTCCTTAAAGCTTTTCCATCCCATGGCTCATTCTCTCTTACAGCTATCACATCTCTCTATCCCCTTTTTCACTCTTTCTCTAAGGTAACATTTATCTTCTGCTTCCATGGTACGTCGTCTTTTTCTTGTATTGATCTAAATAAATGTGCTAGCATTTGCCGCCCATACTTAAATTGAGTAATAACTTTGCAAGTAGTCACTTGAAATCTGACTGTAAAATCATGCTCAACATTGGTAAGGATGGCAGAATCTGCCCATATTTCTTAACTGCCTTCGATAGTTAATGGAGTCCCTGGTAGACGATCAGCGATGGTAATCTAGACTAGTGAGTGGGACACATGAGTGCCCCTCCTTCATCTCTGTGAGTCACAAGATTGTTATAATGAAGACTGTCCCCCCCAGGACAGGGTAGTTTTGCTAACTGTGCTTGCGTACCTAGAACGTACAGGTTGTGCTGATTGAACCGTAGCAGTGCTGTGATTGGATGCAAAGGAGTGCACGGCCCTCACAGTTAATGCCATGTGTAGTAAGCATGCACCTCACTTCACGTGCCCTTGCTTTATGTGGGTTTCACTTTAGTAATAGTGATCTGAAAAAAACTACACTTACGAAAGCCAGCAGAATCTAGCAACCCTGCAGCTGGGTGAAAATTAACAAAACATTTTTAGGGCCACACATAGAACCC
Organism: Pelochelys cantorii; assembly: GCA_032595735.1. Classification (NCBI taxonomy): domain Eukaryota; kingdom Metazoa; phylum Chordata; order Testudines; family Trionychidae; genus Pelochelys; species Pelochelys cantorii. The sequence continues at coordinate 40,602,230 of CM064337.1, forward strand.
TCTGGCCACAGTTTGCCCACTACTGGCATAGATGGGCCTGATAATTAGTAGATTGACCCAAAATGAATCTAGATTTTGGCTAAGCCAAAGTAAAGGAAATAATAATAAGAAAAGCCATATCATAAAAATAATGGTTCTTACATTCTAATAATCTGTAGGATGTTCAGTGGAATAAAACTAAATGTAATTCGAACACTTGTGTTTTTTGAGGACTTTCCACTTAGTACGAAATATATCTAAAACAGCTTTTTGAGTGGGGAAAGATCAAGATAGTAATTTCAAAAAGCTCAAATATCTCTCCAAGAGTTTGTTTGCTGCCTAGACAGATCCTTCAGCGATATCCTAGCATCTTGTGAAATTTGTAACAGTCTTCAATAGAAGATAAAAGGGTATTATCACAAATGTGAAGCTTAATTAGTTGATTTTTTACAATAGTTGAATGTGAGATTTCTTAAAACATTTTACCAGCACCAAAGCTTTCACACTATGTCAGATGGCATGGGAAAGGGAACACTTATTAAACCTATTGTGCCACCACTTCATTTTGTTACTCTAATAGATGTTTGCAGCATTAGAAACATTTTCTAAAGTTTATTGTACCAATCATATAGCCCAGTCTCTGGTAAGGAATTGAAAGAGGTTCTGTGTTTGCACTCAGTGAGTGAGCATCAGTTCAAAGATACTAACCTGCAACCTTTTTATATAATGAACATAGAAAAGTCATACTTCTATCTCAGGATTGCAAACAAATGATCAGAAAGTCTGAAGGGACAGTATGGGTATTTTTGCTTTGACACTCCTTTGGCTGTGCACAAAAAAGCAATGGTAATCTCTGCAAAAACCAATACAACCTTAGAGCAGAACAATAATACAGTACAAAACTTCAGTACATACTGTGTTATTGTAACAAGCTGCAAACATAAAGAATAAAAAGAAAATCTAGTTCTACAGATATCAGGGGGAAAATGTTAAATCTCAATTCACTTCTATAATAAGGCTTTTAAATTAGGACACTGGATAAAATGAGAATTGAAGCATACCTCTGTATGGCCTAACTCTACTCTCCAATTCTTTAGTTTATCACTACTACATGCCGTTGTTTGTCGGACTGGACTGTTAGCTTCTTGGGCTTGCTCTTTCTCATGGTCCAAGTGTGTGTGTCCCTCTGGGAGAACTTTTTCTCACCACAGCATTTTGAAATAAAAATTACTCATTGTTCTGTGGTTTAATAATAATAATAAATAAATAAATTAAATAAACCCAGCATACAACAGCACTAGTACCAACTTTATAATTCTTTTTATCCATAGGCCAACAAAACATTATAATGGATGCCGAATGTTAGAAATGGAGAAACTGAGGCACAGACAGATCAGATGCCTGCGATCAGACAGCAACTTCAGTGGCTGATCTAAGCATAGTACTTATGTCTTCTGACTCCTAGTCTGTATCCACTGGACAGATTACTTCTTCGTTACTATATTGCTTCTACATTTCACATCACAGTTTCCTTATACATTCATTATTTGATAAGTTTTACCCTTTTCCACTTTGCTTCAGAGTGAACATTTTATTTTTATACAAAAAAAAGCAGTATACATTGGCCACTGTTTTCAATGGGATTTGTAGCACAATATTAGTGATAGAAAAATTAAAAGACAATGGAACACTTACTGATAAAACTCCAAATTTTAACACAAGCGTTCAGAATTAATACATGGCTGTATTTCAGCACTGCCTCAAAACATGCTTGTGTGTCATGCTTACTCATGTCTAGACCTAATTATGTGCACTCAAAATTCCTGTACTGATCACTCTGTCTCACTCACACTAAATTTTTCCTTCTCCCTCTGCGCCTCCTCCCCCCCCCCCCCACTGCAAGCAAGTACTTTGACTTCTATACATGCAATATTTTATTTCAAAACAGCAGAGTTTATTTCAAGGCCTTTCTGCACCAGGTATTTGTCAGTCCTCCAGTACAGGGCTTTATGCCTACAGTAAAATTACTTCTGTAGGTTTGACTTACTAGCTGCTGTGCGTTTTTCAAACGCACATGGCCCCTACCATGGGAGCCTGCCTGAGAAACCAACCCTCTGCCCATCCCACCCCCTGCACCCATATCGCCTCCCACACCCTTCATTCCAGTCCCCCAAGTCACAACCCCCTCCTGTCTAAGGTCACAACCCAAACCCCTGCACCTCCTCCAGCACCACAGTCCTACCCCAGGTCACAGCCCCCTCCTTCCTAAGGTCACAGACAAACCCCTGCACCTCCTCCTGCACCCCAGTTCCCTGCGCCAGGTCACAACCGCCTCCTTCACCCAACCTCCATCCCACACCCCGCACCTCCTCCATTAATATCATGGAAGAGGGCAGCCCCTGACCACTTTCGAAATTCTTGGAGTGTCAAGAATTAAAAATTACGCTTAGTGCTAGTATGTAGTTGCTTATCTCTTCCCAGCTCCTTTTATTTTGGCATACCTGTTCTCCTAATACTGGCTTCCCAAACTTAGCTGTAGAAGTCAGTGACTGTCAGTAAAATGCTGAACAGAGTCAGTAATTTGCGGCTGGGTGATACACAATGGTTGAGCCATCCTTTTTTTAAATATTTGGCTCCCAGGCTTAGTTCTCAAAGCAGAAACAACCCCTGTAATGAAAATTATGCCACTGCAACCCAAGGCATGGATATGTAAAGCACACAGAGAGGGAATACACTGCTAAATGGTCCAGAGACCAGTCCATCTGTCATAAATTTAGGCCCAAAAGGCCACAAATGCAGATTGAACTAGGAAAATAAATATGACATTTAGACAAAAAACAATTGAGAACATAAGGAAAAATGCCATATTATCTGGTTAGTTCTCTTAAATGCTCCCAGAATGTATAGTCCTGGTGTTAGCACATTCTTTTTTTCTCTCTGTCTTTGATTCTCAATGTGAAATATTTCTCCACCACTGGCATTATTGTAATTGATCTGAGACCAGTCAAAGCTTCATGTTAAAAAATAAATATACTACTATTTGTACAACATGTTCCTTTATGCCATGCTTCAAAATATAACTGGTGTAATAAAAGTACATGTACTGTTTTATTAATTTCAAATTTCATAATGATATGTCTAGTGACTTATTGTAATAGACAGATTAATAAATGGATAATACATTATTCTCATGTACAATGATTTTTTTTTTATCCAGTAATACAGAAGACTCAGATCTTATAGATTTTATAGCCTAAACCTTGTAGATTTTGCTCATTTTATTCAGGCAAATCTTTTACTGACTTCACTGAGACTCTTATGTGACTTAGGTCTCCAACTTAGGCCCTTGTTTGTTTAAGTTCAACATCCAAAGCATTGTCGTGATTTTCAGTAGTATATTTCTCGATTTAGTTTGCATCCATATATCTTCTTATTGTGAAGCTAAAGAAGTATTTACTGAAATGTTTTGCTATAGGTAACAAAGATTTTATTAGTTCACACTTTCATTTTGGATGGATCTTTATCAAAATTAACATTTTCATTAAATTGATGCAGTCTCAAATTTGATGAATAAGTTAATTTCCCACAAGGTACCAGAACTATTGGAAAATTGTGTTTTCCGTTTAATAGAATAAAATCTCTGAAAAGATTTGACTTGAACCCTTTCTTGCCAATAATGTAGGACAAAATGTTAATGAGACTGGACCGAGGCATCTTTTTTTTCTCTCCAGTTGAATATCTAGTGTCCTGTACAAAATAGCCTAATCATAATCACAAGATTTTCCATTACAATATTCCTCTGTGACCTATTCACAGAATGAACTAGCACATGGAGCCTGCTGATGATCAACAAGACTACCTAACTGCTAACTTGATTTTAAGATGGTTCAGTTTTACCATTTCAATTCTTCGTGTCCATTTTGGATTAATTTGCTTTTACAGAAGCATTACAATCAGAAAAGAGATTTCTTTCCTGTGAAACAGTGCTGCAAACATTTTCCTTCTCTCCAGGATGTGACTCATTACTAAGACTTAATATGTGTATAACTCAAAGGATGTTTATAAAAATTTCCATTTGTTCTGACACATATGTTAGCATAATTGTCTGAAAATCATGCTCAGTTTTTGACTCTCTATAAAGATTTAATAAGTTAGAATAGCTAAAATATTTATGGTGCACATCATCTTTGCTGTTTGGGCCAGTCTCCTAGTACCATGGAATCTTCAAGTGTTTGTATCTGAAAACCAGGCTTCCTGAAGTCTTATCATTCCTTCTGTTCTGCTACTTGGTGTTGGTTTTGCTCTGTGTAGCTAACAAGAGTTTAGGTTCTCATATCCTAGAAACAGCCTCTCTTTAATTCAGCAGTTAAGGTCAGGAACAATTGAGGCAACAGTCTCCAGATCTGTAAGTGTAGAGGGAGGGCCTTCTCAAAGGAGGACTGTAAACTCTTGGATACTTTTCATTTGATCAATCAAAACTCAAATTTGTTGTCTGGCAGGTTATGCTGTGATTACTCAGTGTTTTTCTGAAGGGATGAATTAGGTACAGAGAACTCAGCTTTGTTTTCTGTTCATTTGCAGGATAGAGAGTTCTTAACTGACATATTTGGATGGAAGGGTCCATAGCGTCATAGTACTCCTACTTCTCTAGACCCTCACAAAAAGAATGGGAGTCTGCATGGGCCTGAGGGATACCTAGGCTAATATTTTTTCAGTTCTTAGTGTAGCTTGCAACTTCCCAGCCCTTTGTTCACAGTCCAGTGTTGCCAACTCTCATGACTTTATTATGATGATGGTCTTAAAATCCCAAATTATGGATTAATTTGATTAGCGGAAAATGCTTTTGAAGGTTTGGGATTGTCCACGCCGGTGCATTTGTTCAAAACCTAGAAAAGCAAACATAAAAAGGCTATTCTAGAGCAAGGGTCTCAAATTCAATTTACCTTGGGGCCCGTGCCAGTCCTCAAATCCTTTTCATGGATCAGTGGACACTTCCCTCCAGCGCGGCTCTGGGAATGGGTCTCCACATGTTCCCTCCTCCACACCATCTCCCAGGCCAACCTGCTGGCCCGTGTGTTCTGCCCTGTGCATTCCACAGCCCTGCCTTCCTGCCACCTCTGCATGATTTAACCCTCCCCTTCAGGGCCGGCCCGAGCCATTTGTGCGCCCCGGGCCCCAGGAGCATGGCGCCACCCCTGGGTGTACGGCGCTCCCCACCCCCGGGCGCCCAGCGCATGCGCGGCCCCGCCCCGGGTGCATGGCGCACGCGTGGCCCCTCCCCCGGATGCGCGGCACATGCGTGGCCCCACTCCTGAGTGCCCGGCGCATGTGTGGCGCCACCCCAGGCGCGTGAAGCATGTGCGGTGCCGCCCCCGCCTGGCCTGGCAGCCCCGCACGGCACCTCCTACAATGGGGCGCCCCGAGCGGTAGCCCGGTTGGCCCGTACCTTGGGCTGGTTCTGCTTCCCTTGGGGGTCCCCATTGCCACCACCACTAGCGCAGTAGGGCTAGATCAGCTTCCAGCTCTGCCGCTGCCGGCATGTCCCTGTGGCACAAGGAAGTTGGGTGCAGAGCCATCCCATCCACAGGCCAGTTTGCTGCAGCTACCACAGGCCCTACACTTTGGAGTGATCCATGGCAGCTGACCCAGCAGTTCTAACCACCCTGAGTGGGCTGGGGCCAACAGCAGGGGTCGAGTCCTCATTGCAGCGTTAGAAGCAGTGGGGAAGCAGAGCTATGCAGCAGCCTCCTCCACTCTGCCGCCATCCCCCAAGTCAGCCTGTGCTAGGGCAGGGGTGTGCCACTTCCCACCATCCCAGTGAAGCGGAGCAACTGGGCCGGACTGGGAAGATGGCAGCAGAGCAGAGGCTGCTGCATCACTCCACTTCCCTGTGGCTCTCACTGCCACAGGGAGTGCAGGAGGGCCAACCTCTACTGCCCTGCATCAGGCTCCCAGTATTTCCTGAGGCCATGTCCCCCCAGGGAAGGGGCTTGAGGGAAGAGGTGTGATAGGGAAGAGGGCAAAGTGAAGGAAAAGGAGGGCTGGGGGCAAGACTTGGGGGACGGGTATAGACACTTCCCCTTATCCCCAAGGACACAGATATTTACATGCCAGCAGCCATGTGCAGGCCAGATTGTGGAACTGCTTCGGCTGCAGATGGCCCGGAGGCCATGAGTTTGAGACCCCTTTTCTAGGCATTTACCGTAATGGATTCTTCCATTCTTCCTTCATCAAGATCTCCCCTCTTCTTGGAGCAACATATATAATAAGACAGTAAATGCAGCTTTCACTAATGCAATGAATACTGAAGTCACTGGAATCCCTCCAATTCACTTACTGTGCCTCAGATTAATCCTACCCAGTCTGCTTTACCTGCCCATTCCCAAGAACTTATTCCAGTGTCTGTAATGTAATATGCCTTGTTCAGATCACGTTACTAATTATATGCTGTGTTAATCTCCTCATAGATTATAATGTGTCCGCTAGTTCTAGTCATCTATAATTATAGTACATGTTTTTTCAGTCTTTTCTGACAAGGACACATTATGTAACACACCCGCACAGCAGTCCTTATGGGTGGAATACAGAACTTTTGGAGCTCAAGCAATATTATTGTTTAAATAGCTGTGTATATAACAGATATTTAATGCTGTTTAAATGGTAGATATTAGAACAGTCGTTATAATGCAAGAGCTTTGTGTTCCTAATGAAAAGCCCTTTATATATCTTCTAATTATTATTTATTGTTAGCATAGTGGAAGTGTAATTTTAAAAGGATACCAATTACTTCAAATCAGCAAACAGATTTAGAGACAAGTAAAGGAATTAGGAAAGAACAATCTGACACCTAACTAATCATATATCACTAAAAGCTGATAAAATGTGGTCCTCTGTCAATAGAACTGATGGGTTGTTGAGTATGGCTAGTTTCTAAAGAGGCTGATAGGTATAATTTTTAGTGTTCAGACCTAGGATGACTGTTGTAATGTTCTAAGTTGAGGCTGAATTTGTCATGCTTACAGTACAAAGTTAAGTACTAACATAATAGAATTCTACAGGAACACCAACAAGAATTCGGGACCGCCTACCCTTCTCCCTCGGCCAGGGCCACAATCCCTCCCCCCGCCAGACAAGTGCAAGGCGAGTCCAGCACTGTCCCTTCTCCCCTCCTTTCCCTGGATCTAACCTGCCTGCTCTAGGGAAAACTGCAGCATCTTTTCTTGACTGAAAGACACTTTTGACATGCTCGATGGAGGTTCCAGAGCCAAGTAACCTGGCCTGAGAACCTAAACGGGGCATATCAAAAATGTCTTTCAGTCAAGAGACACTTTCCATCAGAGCTACTGTGGCAGTGACCAGGACTCCTGGGCAAGTTCCCCTCCCAACTCCTCACCCCCATTAGCATGCCTGTGTACATCTACCACCCATTGAGATTAGTGCGAGGCATGCCTTTTCATTTTGGGGAGACTTGATTGTATGAAGTAGTTAGTATCTCAACATGGGACACTTTCTCTGTTCATGTTAGGGATGCTCAGGCTGTCAAGTAGCTGAGAATTTCACCTCTAGTATTTCACTGTATTTATAAAAATGACTTTGAAGTTGCTAGTAAAGGGAAGATCACCTGGTCTGTACATAGCAGACCTGGGCAAAATATGGCCTGTGGGCCACATCTGTCCCACCAAGCCACTGGATTTGGCCCACAGATGTGCTGCAGAGAGCCCCAGGCTTCCTCTTTGCTTGCCCTGCCCCACCTGAATGCTGCTCAGAAACGTGTCTGTGGGGCAGTTTCACTTTAAAAACTGAGTCCCGGAGGGCAGGGAGGAAGGCTTTAGGAACTGCTTCTGCCTCCAGCACAATCCCATTGTCCAACTTTTCACCAGAAACTGGCCAATGGGAGCTGCCTGTTTCAATAACAGTCAGCTACGAAGCACAAGGGGCTCGTAGTTCTTCACAGAGCAAATGGTTGCAGCCTCTGTGGGGATGGGGCAGGCAGGGAGGCTGATTCAGGAATGGGCTGCTGGCTGGCAAGTCTCCTGGACAGAGATTGCTACTGGCACCCCAGCCCCTCCCTTCCTGAATCTTCTGCCCCCCACTCCTGCCCCCTACTCCACATACCCAAATCATCTGCCCCCCTCCTGCACTCATACCCCGTCCTAGATCTGGCACCCCAATCCCCTTGCCCAGATCACAGTCCCCTCCTGCCCTAGCTCACAACCCAAACCCCTGAACCCCTTCTATGCCCCAATTCCCTGGCCTAGGTCACAATCCAACTCCCTGAACCCCAGTCCAGTGCCCGAGGTCACAACTGCGTCATTCACCCAAGCTCCCTTCTGCACCTCCCTGCTCCATCAGACCCCACATCTCCTCCATTAATATCATGGAAGAGTGTGGCCCTAGACCACTTTCCAAATTCTCGGAGTGGTTCTTCATAAAAAATTATCATCCACCCCTAGTACATAGTATAGCATGGGAAATGGATGAAAAAACCAATATTTTACTGGCAGAATGTTGTACAGGAAAGAAAAGGAGTGTCAAAGATTTTTTTCTACGTACAGGAATGGATTTTTTAGGAATATTGCGAGTTCTAAATTTGGCTGTTCTCATTTGTGTCACGCTATACATATGTTACCATGATAAAACAATGTATGTTTTATTTTAACTCCTTTATAATTCCCTAACCTAATACCACTGGGTACATATCCAGGATTAAGCTACTTTAATCTGCATAGTGGCACTTAGCATCCTGTACATTTCTTACATGTAGCAGGTAAGTACACATCTTGCTAACCATTTTCCTCAAATCCTGCATGTAAAGAAATAGACTGTTTCTTAAAGCAGAAGACTTTATTTCTTTAGTGAAGGAAGACTCTTTTGTAATTGCTTATCTTTGTGTTCATTTATTCCAACTTCATATATATATATATAAATATGAACAAACTCCTGTTAATGATGTGTTTTGATTATCCTTTCCACACCTCTGTGCACATACATTTTTTAAATCAGTATCAACCAATGAAAGAATAGTGAATAATAAATAATGCATAGTAACTAAAGATTGCCCATGTGCACATAAATGCTCTCTTGTTCACAAACAGTTATGAGGAATGCCCATTCTCCAAATATCCATGTGAACTAACATGTCCATATAAACATTTGCAAATAGTGACATAAAAGGCTTATGAATATGGCTGAACAAAACAATCTTTCAAAATCTGAACAAGTATTTCTGAACATGCTTCCTGCAGTATGTAGCTTTCTTCTTTGGTGGTACCTCGAAGTACCTCCCCTAGAAGATCATAGGTAACGGAATTACTGCATTGAACTCAGACATCTATTCCATAACTCTTACAATCACCACCATGATTCCACAAAACTGAAGCTAAGTACTATAAGATTTTCCATCCTAGCATCAAATTACAAGGGGAAAGTTTTGATACCGTGAAGGACCAGAAATACAGAGATGATAACTGAAGAGGATTGTGCTCTGCTGAGGAATCCTGCAGGAAAGCTCAATTACAATAACGAATTATTTCCTGCAGTGGGAGGTGTATGTGGGTAAACAACACTGCAACATGTTTACTACTTGTCGTACCTTCAGTGGAACATCATATTAGGATGGGTTTTACTGGGGGGAAAAAGTGGGGGAGTTGGCAATATTTTTTGTTGTAGTGAGATTTTTCAACTTCAGACGCATTTAAAAGAGAAAAAAATAGAAAAGTTATTATTAGTTCCTGTTTAAAAACAAAGAGCAATGACTGATAACTTTAAAACATAAAGCAGAGAGCAAACCAGGTTCATCAGGAGCTGGGGTCAGGGGAGTGGGAGAAAGACACTTGAATGTAAAATGTGTTAGCTCTTAAGATCCTTATACTCATCCTTGGTAAACTGCAGAGATAGTGATGATGGATACACGCTTACTGAGCATTTAGGAATCCTATCTGGCATCCCAACCTTACATTCTCCTCCTTTCCTCCATGACACACAACCGTGTCACACATACTCCTCTCACTTTTGGCTTATCCCCAGTTCCAGCACAGTTGCATTATTTTTATTAATTTATATATTTGTGGCCTAAAATACATTCACTGCATCGAATGCATGTCTGTAAATGAATAAAAAGCAATACTGAATACAGCTGACTAGCAGTTAATGATTAAAATCAAGAATGTCTACCAAGTACTTAACTATGAACAAAAATATGCTCCACTAGAAAAAGAGGGCTGTTACCAGAAGGTGGAAGTCCCAATCCTTAGCCCCATGCATGAAGTGCCGTAGTAATCTCTCTGGTGCTCACTAGGGACTCACTCCTTTAGGCTACAGACTCATATTGATGCTGCTGTAGCTTTAGAATGTCTGAATTCAAAATGAGTTCTGGGAGCATTTTATGGAAACTCCAGAAAGTTGGGTGTTAAAAAGCATCTCTTCAACAGCAGCATGACTGAATGGTGTGATATTTATTTGTATTGTATATAAATAAACCAATCTGTAACACCATTACTTTAATAAATATTAAATACAGGTTGAACCTCTTTAATATGGCACTCTCTGGTCTGACAACATCCATGTTCTGGCATGATTTTAGTTAGCCAGATGTCCACTTATGAATGTGGCCATTTTCCAGCGATCCTATGAAGTTTGTTTATAGCCACCAGTCCTGGTTCTTAGGCTATGTCTGCACTACAAGGTCCAAACCTGGGGAGTGTCCACAACTCAAATGAGCTCTTGCGCAATTAAATGGGCAGTTACATGGCAGAACGGAGGGCTTTTTCCACCATAGGTAAACCTCCTTTTCTGAGGCATAACTGCTTTTAGCTCTTCAGCTATTGTGCAAGAAGGCAAGTGTGGATGCTCCAGAGGAGTTTCTTACACAACAAACCCCTATGGAAAAAAGCACAGGTGCTCTGATGGCCATTCTGTGAATGGCCATCAGAGCTTTCTTGCGCAAGAGCATCCAGCAATGTGGACGCTCTCTTGAGCAAAAGCACATTGCTTTTGTGATGTGCTTTGAGGTGTAGACGTGCTCTTGTGCAAGAAGTTTTTGCTCAAAAACTCTAGCGCAAAAGGCTTCTTGCGCAAGAAGTCTGTAGTGTAGACGTAGCCTTAGTGTTCTGTGCTGTTGTTTAGCTCTAATTTACCCCTAAATGTCTTCTAAGAGCCCCGTAAGCAGTGGAAGTGTTGGTAATGCCGCAAAACAATAGTGACCACCTGTATTTCAGCAAATTCTCTTGATCGGCACCAATCAGGTCCCAAGGGTACTGGACTAGAGAGATTCAACCAGTAGAAAAGCAAAAGTGTTACCAGACTAACCAATTACCATGAATGAAAGAAGAAAACAGTAAGTAAGTAAAATTCTCACCATAACAGAGAGAGGACAAATCCCTCTACAACCACATTGCACAATAAGGCTATATCTACACAGCAGAGCTATTGCAGGATACCTCTAGCAAACCTGTTATGTTGAAATATAACAGGCTCGATATTCCAACATCCCTATAAACCCCATTGCACGAGGGATAAGGGAAGTTTCAGAATAGTGCCTTATTTAGAAATTTGGCACTGTGTAGATAACGCCAAATTTCAAAGTAAGCTATTTCGAAATAACTTCGAAATAAGCTACGCAATTTGTGTAGCACAAACTGTGTAGTTTATTTCGAGATAAGGGTGCTGTGTAGTGGCACCCTAAAGGTTTCCTGTCTTTGTTCCCTGAATGACATACCTGATTCTCCCTTATCAAGTCCTTATGCCTTCCTTGTGACAGAATTGTATGGGGAAAAGAATCAAACCGAGCATTTAAAAAGCTATGTTTTGGCAAGTTTCTTGGAAATAGAAATCTTTGTGTGTCTGAAGTGACATCGGCTTGTCTGGTAAAATTAAGTATTGATTAAAGTCATAAGAGATACTTGCGTAAGCTCATTTTACAGGACTGTGTACATTTTAAGAAAAATTTGAAGACGATCCGAAGTAGAGGTTCTGCATCTTCTGTGCTAATCAAATTAAATGAATAAATAAGAACTGCCTATTTCACAAGCAGAATAGAATGAAACAGGGCTGCAAATCTCTTTAATTTTGTTTTGTCTCCTTCGTGCTCTGACCATGCCACTAAATTTATTCTTAAGCCAATTCTTGCACCAAGCCTAGCAATTCATTTTCAGGAATTAACAGTTGACATGGTAAATTGCAGGTAAATTATGGGAGTATTTGTTGCCCATAGATTACATGAAATGTTGAATATTGTTACGCCATAAGTGAAACACAGGACAAGTGCTTTAACATCCCTTTTAAAACTACTGACTCATTCCCTCTTCCCATTCATTTGAGGTTTTTCGATTCATGTGTTGATGAAGTCACTGTACTGTCCCTGCAGCCCACAGGTAACTCAAGAAAAGACGGTTGAATTGCTTTGCAGGACCTCTGCAGTGAATGTTGGTAAGAAAAAATAAACACTGTATAACCAATGAATTTTTGAAAATCTTAGTGAGTGGAAGCTAAGTAAGTCTGAGCATCCACTCATTACTGAACACGTATCTTCAAAGTACAGGCATTGGCCTCTTTCTCCTTTGCAAATTACCCTTACCGTCTGAGTGCCCAAAATGAAGTGACGACAAGCTCAAAGGAGATCCTTTGAAAATATATCTGCATGTGCAGAATTTGGGCCAAAATTGCCATTCAACTCCTCTTACTGAGTGAGTGACTGGAAGCAGAATCTGATCCTGTCTGATTTGGAATGGCAGAGTTTACACCACAGGACCAAATACTGGAGTCATTTCTCCTAACTGACTCCCAATAAAGTGAGGTATTTTGCCTGAAACCAGATGAGGATATTGCTTTTTTTGGCCACTCTCTGTTCATAGTATGCAGAGATGTGTGTATGTGGAAAACATACAATTGGTTTTGCAATTATGAGAAAATAACCTAGAATGAGTTAGAAAACTCATTTCCTTATATTATGTCATGAGTTCGTTGCATACAGCACAGGGGGGCTAATTATCTATTGTTTTACTTATATCACAGGAGATATTTAGTTTCTTGATCCTGTATCAAATATAATAGGTAGAAAGACGTGTGCAAAAGAGAAATTATTCTTAAACTATGTTGCTTTCAAACTTTTAAAGATTAATTTTATTAAAAAAAAATCTATTTTAGTGTTTCAGGTGTCTTTGAAGTTTATCTGTACTACAGGTCTGATCTCAGCAAAAAGCTACAGTTTTTTATTCTCTGCTATCATCCAAAATTATTAAAATTAGGAAAGGTCTCTTTTAAAACAGATACATAATTGATGATCCAACTTTTTTTTAATTAAACAAGTCAAAGTGTAATTGTTTGATATTGGGCAGGTTGTGTTCTCCCACATCAATTGAACTATATTTTGCACTAACCCATGACATCAAAAAATCAGTCTAGCAATATCAGAGAGTTAATTTGAAAGCAAAGGCATCACGCTAAGAGCTTTGTCTATTTATAAACCTCATTAAGACATGCAAAAAAAGTCCTTTTGGAGATTAGTGGCCTATTCTCCCCATTATTCTGATGGTAGTTACACATGTATCAAGGCTAGAAAGGTGCTCCTGGGGCAATAGTTTCTGCACTTCTGTTTTGTCCCTGTAATATACTGCCTCAAGGAATTACCTTGAGTAGTGAACTAACGTGAAGGGTGGGGTAGGGAGATGGGAAACAATAATGGATTTGAAGTGTGCTGAATATGATTTTCTACTTCTCATAAATGTTTCTCTTTCTATAATAAATATGGTGGTTTTCTGTCAGTCCAGAAAGAAGGTTGTCATTATGTTTGGAAATATGAAATGTAATAGCATCCCCACCTATTTCACTTTGAAGCTATCTGGCATGCTGCAGTTTTGTTTAAAGACAGAGTTCTTTCAGCCATCAGTGAGCAGGGAGAAAACATGGGAAAAATTATGACCTTGAGATATTTCAGTTACCTGCAGCTACATCTGAAATAGTTGTTCATACTGTTTAAAAGACATGTATTAGGAAATGTGAAAAAAATGCATTAGAAAATTCCAGAAATTTAAATTTGCTTTACAGTTAATCAAGCTTCTTTTTAGAAAATGCTTATAAGAAAAGAGAAAAATAAACATGTTCTATTTTAATTCCATGAGCACCAGGTTTGATGCAAGCAACAATCAAGTTCTTTCAATAGGTATTGGATGATGCATCCATTATCTCAAAGCACATGCTGGATTAGGTTTTCATAAATGATCAGGATTGTCCTAACTGTTCCCATTGATTTCATTAGTAGTTTTACTGTTGATTGACTTGGGAGCAATACAAATATGGAATTTCTGAACTTTTGCAGAGCACCAAAAAAGACTAACATTCAAGATGGCAGGATTTTTTTAAAAATTAGTCCCTTAAAATGTTCCTGTAGGACTGATTTAACATATCACTAAACCATTATCAGTCTCAGAGATTAACTGCAAGAGTAAAGCTAGGGTAATATTTTTCTTGCCGTTTGACAAGACTGTGATTTGATTAGTAGAGAAAAGAAAGCCAAGCACTAAATAATATTCATAAGCTGTTGTTTTCTTGTGCTGTTACTGCAGATTCTTTGTCTAGTGGATCAAGATCTATATGTAACTGAAGCTCTGTGGGACTGATTCCCTTTCATTTATATTTCCTGTCATAAGTGAAAGGAAAATCATCGCTATAGCTCTACTTGTGTGGTTACATTTCTGTATTTACTAGAGAGGAAAGCAGAGTGTAGTCTTAGTATATACTTGAAATATATAACATTTTTCTCCATTTGATTGCTCCTATGGGCATGATATTATTTTTCTGGAAATAATTTTTTTTCCCATAGTGCTGCATGATGATGGAAACGGTGTGGATTGGTACTTCACAACTAGAAGATCTAACCAAAGCATGCCATTGACTTCCTTCCTTTTTATCTTTTTTGTCTCTGTTCAAGAGCTTTATTCTATAATAGTTCCCCATGGCTCTGAGCTGAGATTATGTCACATGAATCATATCTATACTGAGATTTATTTAATCAAACTCTGTGTTGCCTTCTAAATTAAAAAAAAAAACCCACAAAACACAAAAAAAGCCCCCAAAGCCAGTAACCTTATTCACTTAGGCTATGTCTAGACTGCAAGCCTCTTTCAAAAGAGGCTTTTTCTAAAGATACTTTCAAAAAAGCCTCTTTTGAACAAGAGCATCTAGACTACAACCAGTACTTTCGAAAAAGCGAGCTGCTTTTTCGAAAGAAAGCACCCAGGCAGTCTGGATACTCTCTTTTGAAAAAGCACAGTTTGTATTACATAGTGCCTTTTTTCAAAAGAGAGCACCCAGGCAGTCTGGATACTGTCTTTCGAAAAAGCACAGTTTGCATTACATAGCGCCTTTTTTTGAAAGAGCACTTTCAAAAAAAGGCGTTCTTCCTCATAAAACGAGGTTTTCCGCGGTCGAAAAAACTGCTGCGTTCTTTCGCTTTACTTTTGAAAGACCGTGGCAGCGGTCTAGACGCAGGGGAAGCTTTTTAGAAAAAAGGCCACTTTTTTTGAAAAAACTCTGTAGTCTAGACACACCCTTAAAGTGCAATCCGCTTTATTATTTCATTATATCTTACTATGTCTTATTTTGTCATGATCCTATCATGTAGTGCCTCACATATGGCAAGAAGAAAGGGAAATATTCTATTCTTCATTGTTCTTTCTGATTTGAATTTGTAATGATTATTTGGGTGCCCGTATAGCAATGTATCACGTTTCTGTGGGAGTGCTTTTGTCAGCTAGATAAAAAGTTATTGATTTATCTCAAAGTACAGGTGCAGGAAATTTGGACTGAGATTAGTAAAGTTTCCTAAGGAACCTGGGCACCCAGTTAACGTTAACTTTAACATTGGGATTTGGGTTCCCAGATTCCTTAGGCAATGGTTACAGCTTTATGCACAGCAAATTCTTGCTGTGGTAATGGAACTGCTTCCAGTGGTTTTCATGACATCAGTGAAACAAAATGGCTTGTAAAACAGCCACTTCTGGTGTTGACCAACTAAAGCTATTTTCATGAGAACTGTGCTACCATTCAATAGTTTTCATTGGTATTAGGATAGATGTAAAGCTGCTATTTGTATCTAGCCTAAGGGTTTAATGCACTATGTGTCTGCAGGAAAAATAAATCCATACCCATATTATAGAATATTTTGTCTATCTGCCAGTATTCTACTCAACATAAACTGGTGTTTCATTTTAGTGCATACACATCTAACATTTTGGTATCTGTTATTTTGTATATCGAAAGGATTTAAAGTGACCTTTTCCTGCACCTCCACCAGTTTTGACTTTATCTTTACCATTTTTGGTTACACTACCATACAACCTACTCAAGTATGATAAAGCTGGTACTTACTAGTTTTGCAATCAGCAGGAGCTGTAGTAAGATTGCCTAAATTATACATCAAAAAGTCCTGAAAATTTTTGTACCGGTGGTAGAATGTCATTAAAATTAATACTCTTCACAGAACTGAAAAAATAGATATTGAACCATTGTCATGGCATTACATGCTTCTAAGCATTTTATTTTTCAATCTGACTTTACTATATATTTTGACCTTCAGTACAAGAAATTTTGTGCCTGAACATAAGAATAATTTTTTTCTGAGGTTAGTTCATAATACAGGAGTCTATGATTTAGGAGAAGTAAATTCAAGGCTCATCAGACATTCTCTGTTGTAGGAATAACACATGGGACTTATTATACAATAAGTAACAGAAGAGAAACAATTATTCAATTATTCAATACATATTCATAAAGATATATCCTCCCCTCTTTGTGGGAAATGTAGGCTTATTATATCAAAGTAACTCAGGTTTTGAAATGCGAATGCACTTACAGATCAAATAAAGAAAGATTCCATTTCTGCAATCTTTCTAGTTACTGTCCATATATTATTCAATAACATGTTTCACTTGGAATAGCATAAATACTTATTAACACAGTCTAAGACTAAATATGTGTTTATAGTCTCAAATATTGTGTTTTTTTGGTATAAGCTTTGGTTAGTCCCTTTTACTGAAAATAATGACGTGAAAGTGTAAAATATATAACTCTACTACCATACCACCAGCAAGCATGACATGAAACCTGAAAGAGAAAATGCAGTCTTTAAGAGGGAACAAATTTGATTAGTTTATCTAATGAGTTGTTTATTTATTTATTTATCCATTGTTGCATGGGTCCTTAAGTCAATTAATATTTGTTTTTCTTCATTTAAATCGTTGCTCTGGAGTGGGACTGGGGATGAGGGGTTCAATATGAGGCTGCCCCAGGGAGAAATGACTATCCATGGCCTCTCTCACTGCAGCTGCTTGGGACCAGATGAGAAGCACCTCTCTAAGGCTGCTTCAGTTCTGGCGGGCACAGCTGGAGTGACAACTGCAGCAAGCTGTACACTTTGCCTTTACTCCATGATGAAGGGGAACAGCTATCAATGTCTCTGTTGGAATTGGAGGGGGGAGATCTTCAGCCCCCTCTTACCCTTCCTAAAGGGCACCTGGTGGGTGGCTGGCTTGGAGTTGAGGCAGTCTCGGGCAGGGTGTGAGGGGGCGCCCCAAGCCTGGTGATCCTATCTTTTTCTGTATGGTTTGATGAGAAGCAATCCCATTCTAAGCACATCCCATTTTCTGGGCACAACCAAACCCTTGTCTTGCTTTAAGTTCTAGTAAGAGGAAGCTGTATACCAAATTTGGTGGTCCTAGCTCTTACCATTTAGGTCAGTTCTTGAACAAACAGACAGACACATGGACAGACTCACAAATATTCTCAAATATATAGTAGATTAGAAAACTATTTCACTCAAAAGGATTCTGGGAATTACATGAACTCTCTTTGGTGAAATATGCTTTCTTAGGTTCTTTGGATCAAAGGACTTGCATAGGATGAGAAAAAGAATTTACATAAGATATTTCCAAGCTGCACAGAAAAATAGAGTAATAGAGGGACACAAATTGGAAGACTTCTCTATCAACATTGCGTTTCACTAGTATCCTATTCTGCAAGTATTGCTTCCTTGTTGAATCCATTTTGACTTGAAGGAAATTACTTGTGTGAGCAAACGTTACATGTGACTAAGAGTTGCAAAATCTGGTTATTGGTTTTTAGGAGTATGAACAGTTGACCTCTGTTTATGAAACAAGGGGCTAGTATTCCTCTTGGGTCTCTCATTCATTCATGACTCATAGAATCATAGAGCTGGAAGAGACCTCAGGAGGTCATCAAGTCCAGCCCCCTGCCCAAGGCAGGACCAATCCCAATCAACCCAGCCAGGGCTTTGTCAAGCCAAGACTTAAACACCTCTAGGGATGGAGATTCTACCACATCCCTAGGTAACACATTCCAGTGCTTCACCACCTCCTAGTGAAATAGTTTTTCTTAATATCCAACCTAGACCTCTCCCACTGTAACTTGAGACCATTGCTTCTTGTTCTGCCATCCATCACTACTGTGAACAACCTTTCTCCGTCTTCTTTGGAACCTCCCTTCAGGAAGTTGAAGGCTGCTATCAAATCCCCCCTCACTCTTCTCTTCTGCAGACTAAACAAACCCAAATCCCCTAGGGTATGTCTACACTAGCCCCTTAGTTCGAACTAGGGAGGCTAATGAGGGCGACCGAAATTGCTAATGAAGCCCGGGATTTAAATATCCAGCGCCTGATTAGAATATTCCCGGCCGGTCACCATTTGGAAACTGACTAGATGTGGGCAGTTACTTCGGGCTAGTCAGTTTCCAAAATGGCGACCGGCCGGGAATATGCGAATCAAGCGCGGGATATTTAAATTCTGCGCTTCATTAGCAATTTCGGTTGCCCTCATTAGCCTCCTTAGTTCGAACTAGGGGGCTAGTATAGACGTACCCTTAGTCTCTCCTCATAGGTCATGCGCTCCAGCCCCCTAATCATTTTGGTCGCCCTCTGCTGGACCCTCTCCAATGCATCCACATCCTTTCTATAGTGGGGGGCCAAGAACTGGACACAATACTCTAGATGTGGCCTTACCAGAGCTGAATAAAGGGGAATAATCACTTCTCTGGATCTGCTGGCAATGCTCCTCCTAATGCACCCTAATATGCCATTAGCCTTCTTGGCTACAAGGGCACACTGTTGACTCATATCCAGCTTCTCATCCACTGTAATCCCCAGGTCCTTTTCTGCAGAGCTGCTACTTAGCCAGTCAGTGCCTAGCCTGTAACAATGCTTGGGATTCCTCCATCCCAAGTGCAGGACTCTACACTTGTCCTTGTTGAACCTCATCAGATTTCTTTTGGCCCAATCCTCTAATATATCCAGGTCACTCTCGACCCTATCCCTGCCCTCCAGTGTATCTACCTCTCCCCCATAGCTTAGTGTCAGCTGCAAACTTTCTGAGGGTGCAAACCATCCCCTCATCCAGGTCTTTAATAAAGATGTTGAACAAAACCGGTCCTAGCACAGGTCCTTGGGGCACTCCGCTAGAAACCAACCATCAGCCTGACATCAAGCTGTTGATCACTACCTGTTGGGCCTGACAGTCTAACCAGCTTTCTATCCATCTTACAGTCCTTGTATTCAATCCGTATTCCCTTAACTTTCTGGCAAGAATATTGTGGGAGGGAGACCGTATCAAAAGCTTTGCTAAAGTCAAAGTATATCACATCCACTGACTGTCCCATATCCACAGAACCAGTTACCTCATCATAGAAGCTAATCAGATTGGTCAGACATGACTTGCCCTTCGTGAATCCATGTTGACTATTCCTGATCACTTTCCCCTCTTCCAAGGTCTTCAAAATGGATTCCTTGAGGATCCCCTCCATGATTTTTCTGGGACTGAGGTAAGGCTGACTGGTCTGTAGTTCCCTGGATTGTCCTTCATCCCTTTTTTAAAGATATGCACTACATTTGCCTTTTTTCCAATCATCCAGGATCTGTCCCGATCTCCATGACTTTTCAAAGATAATGGCCAAAGGCTCCTCAATGACATTTGCCAACTCCCTCAGTACCCTTGGATGCATTAAATCCGGGCCCATGGAACTGTGTATGTTTAGCTTTTCTAAATAGTTCCTAACTTGTCCTTTCCCCACCAAGGGCTGTCTACCTCCTTTCCGTACAATCATTTAACTCCATTTGATAATTTACACTAAAAAATACTAGTGAAGAGTTTCAGTGAATTGTATCCTTGTCTTCACTCTAGGGTAGGGCTACTCAACTTTGGAAGCATGGGGCCACAATGATACTCACAGCACATGCCGAGGTCTGCAACTTAAGTGTGGTTGTATATACATGCAAATGTACATGCAAATATATGCAGATAGCTTTTTTCATGCTGACGGGCATGAATTCAAAGCACTTCCCACAATGCCCTGGCACTCCTGGAACCTTCTCCCTGTACCCCTGTTCTGACACCCTGTACCCGTCTGTTCCAGCCAGCCCATCTGCTTTCGTCTTTCAATGCTTACCCCCCCGGGAGACACGTTGCTGTTGTGGAGTGTATTCCCAGTGGAGGCCATGTTCAAAGGAACCCACCCATGGGCCATGTATTGAGCCCTGGGAAAATCCAAACTGCACCGCAGGCTGCAAACAAATGGGCTGCAGGCTGCATGTGTCCCACGGGCTGCGTGTTGAGTAGCCCTGCTCTAGGGTATCTTCTATGTGTACTTTTTAAATACTGTTGTTCGATAAATAAGAGGATAGGATTCCTGAGTTATTTATAGGGTTGCCACAAGATTATGTCAAATAATGTTATCTGACAAAAGAAATATAGTAGCTGCTTGTAATCATTTCCAGCAGCAAATATTTTAATGAACACAAACCAGTGCAATGTATTCTGGGAGCCCAGTAAATGACATATCACAAAGATATATGATTGTATAAGCAGATTCTGAGGGGGAACTCTGTTTAACGTTGGGATTTATAAAAAGGATATTAGTTTCATAGATAAAAAGAGGAGAATGTACTTGTTTTCTGCCAGCATAGAAAGATTTTGTTTCTGAGCAACCAAATATTAAAATAGTTAGAGGAAACATGGCTTTTAATCACCTGTCTCTATATCTATGCAGTCCTGTGGCAACTCAAGGAATTAAGAGGAGCCTCAAGGCTACCTCCATTCACCAGTTGCTGTAGAACCCAAGAGGTGTTCCAGAAGCCAAGAACTCCTAGTGGAACAGTCTACCCCTTGCCATAGCCTCTGTGTTGGGAATGGCAGAGGGCTCGCGCAGTAGATCTTACAGAAACTGTAAATTTTTCCATTGTTAAGGAAACCTGAGGTAGCTATCTATGCAGCTGCTTTGTGCCAGTTGAGACTAACATTAAACAACTTGTATTTGGGGTCAGAGTTTGTCCTCTAATTTTCAACATTTTATTAATTCATAAATTGTTTCATATTCTGACCTCTGTTTCCAGGCTTAGAGTTTAACAGGGCAGATCTTTGACTACTGAATTGCTTTTGTGAAACACATTTCATCTTCCTTAGATAGAGACCCAATGAATTTATTTATTTTGATTTCCTTCACATGCGATCAGATTTGAAAGATGTTTTGATCACCGAGGTCTGGCCTGGATTGGAATAGCAGTTTCAGAGATGAAAAGCAAGCACTTTGTTACAGGCTGCCTTAGGCAGACTTTATTTTCCATAATGGCGTATATGAAATTTCAAAGTACTGCTACAACAGTACGTTGTTAATTCTTTTAAAAATCAGATTGAAGCAGTAGGTTGTAATGAAGAATAAAGTTTTTCAAAAACTGGATTGGAACCAAAAGATGTTTCTGTGGAGTGTTTGTTTTGGATTGTAAATCCAAAGAAATCATCGAATGAAAGCATAGCTTGTTATTTCTTTTTGTCCATCATATTTCTATGTCCTTTGCATCTCTATAAAATCATATTCTTCATAAACCAAGCATTGCTGCAGTAAGAAAAGAAAATTTTATACTTTTCACTGACATTTCTAAAATATACTGCATGTGCATTTCTAACTCCGCCATTAATCCTGCTGTACTTCTGGATTATGATACAGCATTAGCATACTGTGTAGAAAAGTTAACAGCCGCAGTTTTAGAATGCATTAAAAATAGGTGACAGAAAAGTACGAAGTACTGTCTGTACTCATTCAGTTATATCTTTGCAGCTCAGTATTTTTTTCACACAGGTCCTTCATTGTATGGTTGTAAATTCTGTTCAACATGTTTACAGTTCTTGTTTCTGTAATTATCTCACAGAACTCACATGATACACATTTTTAATTTGTTACCAGTTATTACGTGTCTAAAAAGTTGCACGGTAATGGAGAAATTGTCAAAACTCTTTTGCCTTTCTGTGGGTTTTGCGTTCCTAAATCTCTCTAAATTATTCCTTAATGGGCTGAGGAAGCAAATCCCTATCTGAGGTAAAGTGTTATAGTTCCATTTAAGTCTGGAAACTGGAAATTTCCTAATGGCAGGCAGTTACTTTGTTACAGCACTTTGTTAAAGTTGAAATAAGTTAATTTTACATAGTTTTCCAAATTCTTTGACACCTTTATCCCACACGTAGCAATGAATTTTTATCATATATTATTTGGTTTACTAAGAATATCTCAGGCAATGTCTACATGACACTATTTCGAAATAAGCTTATTCCTCGTCACAAGCAGGAGTTATTATTTCAAAGTAACCAGCCCCTTATTTCAAAATAACAGGCTTGGTAGTGTGGATGCTCTGCTTACTATTTCAAAATAAGGGGAGTTATTTTGAAATAACTCCCCAGTGTAGACATGCCCTCAGTTACTTTAGTATGAGTTATAACTGTCAGGACTGCAGGACTGATCCCTTAACGGGCTGAGGAAGCAAATCCCTAGCTGGGGTAAAGCGTTGTAGCTCCATTTAAGTCTGGAAATTGGACACAGTGTCAAAATACGGATAGAGACGTGGATAGATTTTAAGTGACAGACCACAGCTTTTATTAACTGTAACAGAGGAAAGAGTTGCTATCAGCCCTCCACTCAGATTGTCCTTTACCAGGCTTTTAACTGGCTCCAGTATGGAGGCTAGAGAGCTCCAAACTGTCCCAGTTCCATCAGCTGAGGAACTACTACGTAGCCTATAACTTGGAGTAGGTTCTCCTTAGCTTGCTGTGGGTCTCACCACTGTGAGGGTGCAAAAGGTTATGGACCTGGACCTACAAGGGCCACAAGGTCTCCACAATGAGCACAAGGCCCTTCACCAGGGTTTTCCCCTCACAAAACCATTTTATGCTTTTAACTATGCTAGAAAACCAGCCATATTCTAGGCATTTAAATGGTTCCATGCTCCTGCCATATAACCCCTCACTGGCCCCCTCAATCATTCTCCCCAATAGCACTCCAAAGCCCCAGCCAGTATCCTCTCATAGCATCCCAAACTACCCCTGGGTTCTTTCTGACAGCAGTACTTCAGTCCTTTCCACCCACAAAGGGTTTTGGGACTTAGGTGGCTTTTGACAATGAAATAAAACAAAAACACACCCACACCATACATCCTATGGGTGCCTTTTTAATCTCCATGTAAAAAGAGGTGATGAAACACAGCTGCCAAGTATAAGAGCCATGTAAGCAATTTCTGAACATTCTGAGATAGTATTTCATCATTGCCCCTTTTTAGACTACGTTGAAGTAAGCAGCACAGCCGTTTGCTTCAGAAACTTTTCTGCTTGTTCTCCAATGAGTTTACATTGTAGCAATCTCATTATTTTAG
The DNA here is from genome assembly GCA_032595735.1 of Pelochelys cantorii. Classification (NCBI taxonomy): domain Eukaryota; kingdom Metazoa; phylum Chordata; order Testudines; family Trionychidae; genus Pelochelys; species Pelochelys cantorii. The sequence continues at coordinate 40,625,904 of CM064337.1, forward strand.
CTTTGTTTACAGGCTGCTGCTTTCTTCCTCTTTCCCCATAATAAGTTGAGTCATTATCTTTTGGATAGCTAAATTAACGAGACTCATTTGTTACCAGCATCTGCAGTCATTCAGTTGACTTGCAGTGACAATTTCAGAACTCTGTGCAGTGTTCAAAATGTACTTTATCCTGTGCTAGCAGAATCTTTATTGTCAGATCTTTATCAGTATTGTATAGTTCCTGTTCATGTATGCCTCCTTCTCTTTTTCTCTTTTGCAATTGTTAATATTACTTGATCTATTAGAAATAGTTACTTGGTGGTATCTGCCCCTGTAGGTTGAAGTGCATGCTTTCTGTAAGCTCTGGGAAAATGTTTAGGATTGTAACGTATTGGAGCCAGATAAGGTTCCTCTTGACATCATGTAGTTGAAGATGAGACTCTGGCCTCAGTCTTGTGTTTTGATCCATGTGAGTTAACCCTTATGTCTGACTGCAGGAATTCCAATTTGGAGTATTCATTTGGGCCAAAGCCAAATGTCAACATGTCAGACTTTCCTTTGAGACAGAAAAAACATTCGTTCAGCTGTAGTTTCTCTAAGCTAATGTAGTGGTCAATTGCGGAAGAACTTTGTACGTGCTAGTTTAGGGGTGGTGAGGCCTGCATTCTTTCCCCCCTTTCCCTTTTCCCTACATCTGATGAGCCAGAAGCAAGTCTTTGGGAACATATGCCATTTAAGATAAGCATTGTTGCCAGTATAACAAGAACAAGTATGAGATAAGGGTAAAGGGCAAGAACTCATAAACAATTCTATTTACCCTAACGTACTGATCACGTAAACAGGGCCAAAGAACAAGTAGAACTAGATCAGAACCAGATCGATAACTAACAGCTAAGCTCTGCATCAGCATGTAATGAGTAACTCCTGGAAATTTCCAAACTGCCAAACAAGACAGGAAACCTGTATTTAAGGCTGCCTCAGAGCCCAGCAAATCAGACTTCACCGATGGGCTTTGGGTACCGGCGCCTCGGAAGCTGAGACAACCTCCCACTTCATCCGCAGCCTACCCGGGGTCCCAGGCTTGCAGGAAGGGATGTAAGATATGCTGCTTCTTTGTTATATTGTTCTTCCATTTATGGGGCACAGCTGTTAGCTGTCAGGAAATAAACTATTTGTGTTTGACAGATACCTGTGTGGCGTATTTTGTACCTTGAGAGCCCAGTGTCGGACCTGAGACTTAACTCTGGCTGGCTACAGCTTTTAAATAGATCAGGCTAAATTCTCCTCTGCGCCAGACCTCTGCATGATATGGAGGAGGTAGCGTGTAGGAGCCAAATGTATTTCCCTGATCCTGCCCCCATGCAACCCTAAATTAAAGAAGGTGAGAAGCAGTGTCTGTCACTTTCATATCTGTAGAGAGTTACTCTTCACTAGGGACATTCTCCATCAGCCATATCTGGCCAGATCAGCTACTCTGCCCTGCTTGAATGGTACAAAGTGGTGGTGTGACCAGAGAATCTGGTCCAACATGGTCAGATTCTTTATCACACAGTTCACCTGCTGGAAACAACTCATCACAATTTATGAACTTACTTCAGCTAATCAGTGGTGAGGAAATGAGTGTCATAGGCTGACAGTCAAGAACACAGCTTCAGATGTTTCTACCACCTTGCAATATTAGAAACAAGAACGGGGTAGTTCTCAGCTGATGAAGCTGGTACAGTTTGCACCAGCTGAGGACCTTTTTCCAGACAGTGGTTTACACAGGGTCAGAAGGGCTTCCTTCACAGGGACAGCTTGATCCTTTCACACTCTATACAGGGAAAAGATGTAATCCCATTTGTGCCATGACATTTTATTTTATTTTATTTTGCTGTACGACTTCAAGCTGTGATACTGCCAAAAATGAAGCTAAAGAAGATTGAGCTAGTTCAATGCTTGGAACTCTGAGGAAAATCCAGATGCTGAATGAAGTGGCTGTGCCATTCAGAACATGGTATTCTTTGTTCTGAGTCAGTACTGAACCAATCATATTTAGATGAAACAAAAGACAGGACTTTCCAGCACTTTAAAGACTAACAAGATGGTTTATCACCTAATAAACCATCTTGTTAGTCTTTAAAGTGCTGCATAGTCCTGTCTTTTGTTTCAGCTAGACCAGACTAACACGGCTGCATCTCTATCACAATCATATTTAGAGGCATTCTGGCTCATAACATTGTCAGAAAAGTGCCTGCGTGGCTGATATTTTCCATGCTCGGTCTCAGCCTAGAAGTGAATCTGATGGAATGAGCCCCAAGTCAGTTTATTGGCATGCAAGTGGTTTGCATATGTTCCAACTGAAATATTTAACCCAAGATCTGGGAAATCTGAAAAATCAAATTTGGCTTTTTAAATAATCTTCAGTGAAGAAAGAAAACTAACCACATTAAAAGAGAATAAGTTACACATTTATGAGCTATTAATGTTTAAATTAGTGAACATAAACATAAAGCATGTTAGAACACTTTCTATCCAATCATTTTCCTGGTGGCTTTAATGTGGTGGATTGGATTGTTTTGAGTATTCTGTTAATAACACAGTTGAGGACACTTCTATTAAGAACTCCAGCACTGAAGATATTTACAAAATAAATCAAAGTTTCATAAAGACTATTGATAGATATGCAGCCGTGTTAGTCTGGTCTAGCTGAAACAAAAGACAGGACTACACAGCACTTTAAAGACTAACAAGATGGTTTATTAGGTGATGAGCTTTCATGGGCCAGACCCACTTCCTCAGAGGGAGTGGGTCTGGCCCACGAAAGCTCATCACCTAATAAACCATCTTGTTAGTCTTTAAAGTGCTGCGTAGTCCTGTCTTTTGTTTCATAAAGACTATGTGTGTGTGTATATGTTAAGGTTGCTCAAAACTTCTACTTATAAGCCTTTGATAAACTGAAAGTGTTCAGTAGAGAATTCTTAGATTTTTAACAGCTAAATTCTCCCAAAATCCTGTCCACTCTGGGAATGCTCCACTCCAGAGATGAGCAGGAGATTCTCTACAATTACAGCTCTGCTTCAGGGCATCCTGGATATGGTCATTAGAACTAAGAGCATGGAGCCTGACTTTGCTTTGCTCTTAGCAATTTCCCTGCTGGCCCAGGTAGAATGGGAGAGGAATCCGCCTGATTCCAATGCAGAGGAGGAAAGAGAAGGACCTGAAAAGGAAGGATGATAGCAGATGTGGACAGTGTGTCTAGGGGCAGGGGTGGAAATTGGGACTGGAGGCTAGTCGAGATGGGGGAGAGAAAAAGTGGCAGTTGGGGTGAAGGGTATATCTGGGCAAGGGTACTGACAGCCAAATGGGAGACTAGGACTTGCTAAGCCAAGTTAGTGGGAATGGGGGAGGGACTGGAAGAATGGATGTGGCAAGTCAGTGGGAGGGGAGACAGAGAACAGATGAGGAGCTGGAATGGAGGCACTGGAACTGGCTGGGCAAGGAGATGGCACATGGAGCTGGACAGTTGGTGGGGGCAACTGGGATGGGCAGAGTAAGGAGACTTAGCCTGGGAGATACAGTGAGTGAGAACTTTTTGGGCAAGGAGACTGGTCTGAAAAGCAGAGACGGGCAGTTGGGAGGTGTGGAAAATAAGGCTGCTTCAAGGGATAGAGGAATCAACAGGATTGGCACATAGGGACAGGTTGAAGAGATTGGGGAAGGATTAGGGTTAGGGCCTGACAATTCTATCCACCTTACAGTCCATTTATCCAAGCCATACTTCCTTAGCTTGCTGACCAAAATACAAAGAAACCTGTGTTATCCAGTATGCCCGGGGATTATGTCTCCCCATTTCTTTGCTGTCAGCTGGACCACTGAAGCGAGGAAGGAAGGGGGCAATTGCCCTATGGCCTGACAATTGAAAAGGGCCTGACAATTGAAAAGGGCCAGTGGCTCCTTGGTGGTCCTTATCTGCTTCTTTTAACTATCCAATCTTTAGGTGCTTATAGGGTACCAGTTCTGCCTACTTGTTTTTCTCTTTGATATTTTCATACCCTCTGCTCCTTGTTTCCTGCCCCCTTCCTTTTTTTTTCCTTCCCCTGTCTCCATTCTCCCCTATTTTGGATCTGCAAATTCTAAACTCAAAACTCCAGTCATCTGAAGAAGTGGGCTGTGCCCACGAAAGTTCATAATACCATCGACATGTTTTGGTAGTCTATAACCAGACCAGACCAGACCATTTGTTGTTTTTTAAGTTTATCCTGTACAGACTAACTCAGCTACCCCCTAAAGCTTCATTAATAAAGATGTTGAACAAAATCGGCCCTAGAACCGCTTGAAACCAACTGCCAACCACATATCAAGCTGTTGATCACTACCTGTTGGGCCTGACAATCTAGCCAGCTTTCTGTCCACCTTACAGTCCATTTATCCAAGACATACTTCCTTTAGCTTGCTGACCAAAATACAGTAAAACCTGTGTTATCTGGCATGCCCAGGGATTAGGTCGTGACGGTTTTCTAAAAATTCCGGGTATCGGGGGGGGGGGCAGGAATCGTGCAGGGGCCTGGATGTGGCCTGCTGGGGGGGGCCATGAGCCATGGGGGGGACAGGATGCGGCCTGGTGAGGGGGAGTAGAAGCCAGGGGGCGGAGATGGCAGGGGCAGCCTGCCGGGGGAGTGGAGTCTCGAGGGGGCTGACCTGTGGCGGGGAGGGGCTTCCAGGGCGGCCACGAGCTGCGGGGGTGCTGGCTGCCAGGAGCCATGGGGTGCTGACCTGCCAGGGAGGAGGCCAGGAGGCACGGGGGGGGGAGGGGGAGAAGGGGCTGGGCGGCCACGAGCCCTGGGATTGCTGGGCTGCCAGGAACTGTGGGGCGGGGGGCGGGATGCGGCCTGGTGTCAGGCGGCCAGAGCAGCCGTTCGCCCCTCCCCCAGGTACATTCTGCACGCATGTCTGGGAGGGGTGGGGAGGGGCATCTCAGGAGCAGCCCAGCTTAAAGCGCTAGTTTCCTTTTTTTTTTTTTGCTTTTAACAAGTTTTTTCCCAGCTTGGAAATTTGCCGGTTTCTAAAGTTTTTTTATCAAAAGCTTTGCTAACGTCAAGGTATATCACATCCGCTGACTTCCCCACCCTCAGGTCAGCACAAAATTTAAATGAAATGTTTTAAATATTTCTCATTCTCCTGAACTCCTTGGCATGGCTTTACCACATAATATTCAGCTCCCAAACCTGCCAAGCCATAAGCATCCTGACATCAATAATGGCTAAGGGTGCAAAGTGGTTTGCAGCTTTAGGCCCATATTTTATAGTGAGAAATTGATGCCTGTTCCTCGGGTCTCAGTTTATTCAGTTTTCCTCATGTTCAGGGGAGCTGACAGAATTGCCAAGTGCCTGTGCCTGGTGGAGGGAAGCTGGCTTTGTGCTCTCAGAAGGGGTAGGACCTTGGGCAGGAGGGGGTGGGGCTAGGGCTAGCCTCTGCTCTGCCAGCCCTTTAGTGCTGTCCAGGGCACGCTTTGCAAGGATCTGGTAGTGATTTAAGGGGACTCATGGCTGGCAGTCCGGGATCCTTTTGAATCGCTGCATCCTGGGGCAGCTGCCTCCTTTGCTCCCACCCCCTGTTGGCAGGCCTGCTTACATTTATTTGCTTGGCTGATGCAAATGACAGTGTTAAATCACATGTTAGTGAAGTGTTCTGTGGCAAAGTATAGCTTAATTACTAGTGAGGGAAATATTAGTTTTGCATATAGTTTCCTTGAGAATTGTGATTTTTTTCCCCCGAGGACTTCTTCATCAGGTTAGAACTGCCATCTTCATACAACCTCTGTTGAATAAAATTTTAGCTTTTACAAACATCAGAGCTATGTACATCACTTTACCAACTTCATGCTTATTCTGCAAAATATATCTTTGTCTCCTAGGGTCCTCTTGCAAGCCTTCTGAATAGCACAGCATACCAAAAGAAGCCATTTGCATGTGAATGGTTTTTCATGATATTTGAAAGCTTACCACTGAGAGTAGCAGTAAATGCAAGTCCCAGGTTTGGCAGCTGACATAGACAAATTGACTCCCAAGGAAAGTGTATTTGGAGCTGCACTTGTTTTTGAAAATCCAGATTGTGAAACAGAGCTGTATAATGGGATCTGGTGACACCAGCTTTGTAGCAGAGGTTTGAAATGGCAGTGATGTTCATGAAGGCTTAGCCTGTTGCCTAGTAATTGCCTGTTTCTGAAGCAGTTTAGAAATAGCTTAGAAATATAATTGTAATAAAGATTGGGTAAAAATGTGTTGAGGGTTTTTTTTTTAAATAGTACATTTTTTTCATGTTATGTTTTCTGTATCTGCATTGTTTTTCTATAAATCATTTCTTTTATAACTAAGGAATTTGAATGAGTGCATTTAAAAAGTTAATTGGGCCAGAAAGATCCCCTGTAAATATCAACTTTAAATTTCACACTAAGGGTAGGAGAATACTCTTAAAGAAACACTGCTACCATGAATTATTCAGGAGCACTATTATCAGAGACTAGCCAATAGCCCGTCATAGAACGGGATTTTTCAGGTCTCTCCTCCATGTCCGACTCTCTCCTCCTCCTCCTGCCTTCCCCCTCTCTCTCTCAGCTCTCCTCTACCTCCTGCCTCTCTCTCCTTCTCTCTTTCTCTTCACCTCCCGCTCCTGCCTCTCACTCGGGGGACCGTGGAGCCCAAACGGTTGTTTGGGCTCCGCGCTCCCTGTGCAAGGGCAAGCAGTGCAAGTGGCTGTTTGGGCTCCACACTCCCCATGCAGCACTCCCATGCTGCGCCGCTTGGCCTGCCCCGCGGCGGCCCGGCCGAGCAGCGCAGCACTCAGCCACTTGCCGCCGCTTGCTCCGCCGCTGCAGCCCAGCTGAGCGGTGCAGCACTCAGCCGAGCGCCACGGTGGGAGGGGAAGGGGGATGGGGCCCGCCCCCTGGCCATGTACTTCACCGTTACAGACTCACAGACATTGGGCTACTATATATATGATGGTGTTTGGGGCCACTATTGGAAGAATACGTTTGTGTGTGTGTGTGTGTGGGGGGCGGGTTATGGGTATCATCAAGAGCCTCTAAACACGTGAGACAAATCCTGTCTGGTGACAATAAATTTATGAACTAAATTTATCAGGATTAGCCCAAGGATCGCATGGAAGTGTGAGATTCTTTGAGCCTCATTTTCCTCTCGCTTCCAATCCATTTTATAGAGTCTGAGCTGTTACTCCTGATTCCTTCTGGAATGAGAGAAGAGTCAGGCCTTTTTTCACTGCAAATGGTTGAAGTGGACAAAAATGGTATTATCACTGTAAACTGTAAACCAATTGTCCAAGGTTTTGTAGCTTGCACAAAAATATAATTCAAGATGAAGCTTAGTCCACTTGTTTTCAACCTGCAAAAGAGTGAATCCAGAGACTGTTTCAAAACACCATAGGTAAGTGCTGAAATAATAAAATCCTACAACTGGAAGGGACCTCAAGAGATCATCAAGTCCAGTCCCCTGCCCTCATGGCAGGACCAAGCACCATATGTCTATCCAACCTGCTCTTTAATATCTCAATTGATGGAGATTCCACAACCTCCCTAAACAAATTATTCTAGTGTTTAACCACTCTGACAGTTAGGAATTTTTTTCTAATGTTCAACCTAAACCTCCTTTGCTGCAATGTAAGCCTATTGCTTCTTGTCCTGATACAAGAAGAAAAGGGGTGTTAAAGTTTTATTTTATTTAAATAGTTCATGTTGGAACATGAAATGTGTATATGTTAATTTCCAATATGAACTGACAACTTTTTTCACTTAGAGAACAGAGGGTAAATGAGATGAAATAGTAATCTTAAAATTGCAGATTCCATAAATGGAGTATAAATGTTTCTGCATTGTTAAAGTGATTACCACATTATTAAAAGACCGAAAAGTGCTACACAAAAAAAATTACCGTATATGCCATAAGTACATACACTGCTAATGTCTCCTTGTAGAATTTCAAACAAAGACATTCACATAACTGAAATTCACAAACTGAACAAAAGGAAGGCCAGAACAGAAGTTATTCGATTATGCTTAAATGTTTAACATTAAAGTATGACTCATGCAAACATTATTAAACCATGTTTGTGTTATTAATTCAGTTCAACTCTTAACCCAATTACAGTAATATGCATTTTCAAAAGCTTCAGAGAGGTTTGTGTAGTTGATGGATTTTCACTCCGAACGGCTGAAGTTTTTGAACATGCAAGGCACTGCATTCAGCCATATGGAGTAGAAATCCATCAATAATATGCACTGTTAGTTATCCTTATGAATTGATCGGCTCCATCCAGTTCTTACTGTCTACATCACAGAGCTACCGGCGCAAATGGACTTCTCAGCAGAGAGGCCAATGCTACGTAAGAACAGAGACTGACAGAGAAAGATGAAATTTCAAACCATAAGAGTTAATATCTAATATATGAAAGAGCAAGAGGCAAGTTAGTAATTCAATTTTAGCAATCAAAGCAGATTGTAATTTCCAAATTCCAATGAGTGGCCATTTGGTAAGGAAGAGTCAAGGTTGCAAAAGCAAAGGTGCTTGTTCCTAACTAGTCTGCAGTGTACAAGATTTGATTAGAGGTCTAGAGATCAGTTACTTTCTTCCCTGGAAAGCCTCAAGGTTGAGAATGCTAAAGAATGACCTTACTGCATCCAGAAATACTAGGCTGACAGCTGCAGCACTGTTAAAGCTTTCTGACTTCAAATCAGTGCTGGGGGTGGTGAGAAATGGCAGAAAGTTTCTCTGGCAGTACCACAAGACATATGTCAGGGCACAGTTATAAGATGGCGAGGAAGCTATTTTAACACACTGGTTGGCTCCACCAGCTGTGGTGTCATCCTTGTCAGATTTTAGTACATCAAATACAATGTTACGTAAAACAGATTTCTAATTCAGTAACAGGCCTGGAAGTCAATTTCTGTGCAAGGATTTATGTTTATACCAGTTCTGGTCTATCCTAAAGGATGTCATTCTATATAGTTCTGTCATAATATGCAATACCTTGAACCTCACAGGAAAGGTTTTTTTCTCCACTTAAGCTATTATGGCAGATCAGATCAGATTGCTGATGAAAATGACTCATTTGGGATACTATGTATAAGATGGGGGAGAGACTCGAAGAGTTACCAAGTGAAATAATGTACAAAGTATTTTTTTCCAAAAGATAGTTCATGAAACAAGGAACCATTGTAATAAGTCTTTAGTAAACTCTGTGTTTATTATGTATTTTCATAGTCTGCTGAGTCTGAGTTGTTTTCTTACACAGTTAATAAAAGTTATGTCCCTTCTCTCAAAACAATCTGCCATCTAAGTGCTTTCTAATATATTAGGCAGCTGGATACCATATATAGTGAAAACATAGCCATTTTTCAACATGTTGTAATAGGCTGTTTTATCAACAGTCGCTCCAGAAAGCAGGGAATTCTGTGAGCTTTTTACCAGGGGCCTTATTGTTTAATAACTTTGGTTTCTATTTTTAAACTTATTTGCTCTGATGCCCTCTTCTGCTGTTTGTATAGTTTGCAGTAGGATCTCTGTCTTCATAAACTTAGTGTTAAATCTCATTATTGATATGGGAACTTTTCTACGCAGCAATTGCGCTAATCCAGGGCTGAGGAGGGTCTGACCTCAGGTCAAATAGGGTCCTTTGCAGTGTACACAAAGCTCTGCTAGACCTGGGTCCTGGGAGTCAGCCTGAAGTATGTAGGGGGCAACTTTCTTAGTCCTCTATCCCAACAATCAGGAAAAAAGCAACCCCATATTTACCAATGGCAGCAGCTCAGGTCAGCATTAACCCATTCTCTTCTGATCACTGATCTGCAAGTGCACTATTAGAGAGCCTCCTGCATTTGTAATGGATAGCAAAGCAATCGAGCAAAGCTAAATGCTGCCTGTAATGGTCAGGGCAGGCAGTAAAGTTTCCCCTCTGTACACGACAGTCCTAGAGTTAGAGTGGCCACATTTTGGGGGTGAGGGAATGGCACTATGGCTTTTGGGATATGGTTACTTTAACTTGGGTCTGTGTACTGCAGTGTGGATGCCAGACCTGTACATTTGAGCATGGGTTAGAAAAGCTTTTTAAAAAGTTTAAAATACGGTGTAGATGCCCAAGCCTTAACATGAGTCAGCTGACTCTGTCCCACTAATCCTGGGTTTACACTGCATACCTAAATGCAAACTCTGGATTTGAATTTGAAACATTCCAGAATTCAGAGAGTCATGGGAACAGAACATAGAAAGAGCTGTAATGGATCAGACTAGTTGTCTCTGTTTTATTCTATATCCTGTATCTTACAGCAACTAGTACCTGCTGCTTCAGAAGAAATTGCAGGAAACCCTGGATTAGACAGCTATGGGATAACCTACACCAGCAAATGTTTTCAAACATCTTCCAATATTTAAGGATGGGTTTATACCATATAAAGCAGAAAGGTCTACACCAGTGTTTCCCAGACGGGGTTCTGCGGAACCCTGGTGTTCCACGGACCATCATCAGGGGTTCCGCGAGAAATCGTGGAATAAATAATGCTGGGCAGGGCCTCCCGCCCTGGCGCTCGGCTGACTTCTGCGCCGCTCAGCCGGGCCACTGCGCAGGAGCAAGCGGCCATTTGGGCTCTGCGAGTCAGAGGCAGGAGAGGGAGGAGAAGAGAAAGAGAGAGAGAGGCAGGAAGAGGAGGAGAAGAGAAAGAGTGAGGCAGGAGGGGGAGGATATTTGATATTTGAAAAAAAAGATTAGATAATACAAAAAAAGACAGGAAAAATAGTCCTTTTTTTTTTCTTACAATGTAAGCTCTCTCTCTCACACACACACACACACACACGTGTGTGTGTGTGTGTGTGTGTGTGTGTGTGTGTGTGTATATATATATATATATATATATATATATAAAAAACAGCTCTTTACAAATAAATTTTCTTGAAAAAATTTAGCAGTAGTTGAATTGCGCTCCCTGCTGTCAACTTTTTCTGGCCAAGCAAATGTTTTCATAGGTAGGGGTTCCTCGGGATATGAAAAATTATTTTAGGGGTTCCTCCATGGGAAAAAGGTTGGGAATCACTGGTCTACATTGTTGTATAGATTGGGTTTATTGTTTAGGGTCATCTATTTTAATTACAGACTTAAGGCCAATTCTCAGTATTTAATTTTTATTGTTAACTTGAAGATTCTTAAATACAGTTTTTCATATTCCCACATGTACATAAACACACTCAAACTCACAATGACCAGGTCTGTTCTGTGAAAATTATACTGTAGGTCTCTTGACATCCATATCAAGCAATCTCTCTATCTCACTGTCTCAGCAGATATATATTACTCTTTTGTGAACCAGCAACAAATAGGGTAGTAGCTTATGACAATGGGAGTGGGAAAAAAGGGAGATAAGAAACAGGGGACTTACAACCAGGATATTTTTCAAGCTGTATTTTTCTAAAGAATAAATGTATTGAAATTTTGTATAGGCCACATTTTTAAAACTGGCATGTGGGAAGGTGTCATTATTTCTTTATGCAAACTGAATGAGACAATCCATTCATATCTCCTGAATGCACCTTCAGTACTTGAATTTAATCACTCCTGTACACTACTTTGTACATATAATCCAAATAGAGCGCATCACATATAGCAATAATCCTAAATGATACACAGTATGAGAGACAAAAGGCAGAAATGATTCAAAGTGTTTTGTTCCTTTACCTAATGATCATTTATTATGAACGAATCTACAGCTTCTTAGTTCTAAATAGTACCAAAGATTGTATTTCACTGTCAATGTCAAAGTGAGTAGTGTAACTGCTAGCCTACAAAATTTGTCCTACTCTGATAGGGTGGCAAGTCTCTCCCTCCATTAGCTACAACTCCATTACCACAAACTGATGTACATTCTACACCATAAGCCTGCTAAAATAATATTTCATCTTGCTCGAGTTCTTTATGTGTGCAGAGAGGAAGGTAGGATTTTAGAGATCATCAAAAACCCTCATTCAATTTAGAACATTTTAAAAACAGGTTCCAACTTTTTGCAAAGCTGTAAGCAGTTGTTACCAGGTTTGTGCTGTCAGATATGAAGAATCATTGGAGGGAAGTTAGAAATCTATATTTACTGCTACTTTTTCCCTATTAGAAGATAACAAATTGAAACTTAAATTAAAATATTCAAACTGAAAGGGAGCAGAACATGGATTTGGGGAAGGTAGAGTGGGGCAGACAACAAAACATTTAAATGTTCTTGGCAGAGATACAATGTGATTAAAGCCATACCGCTCATTATGATAAACTAATTTAAAACACAGGATTTTTTTCCTGTTATGAAAGACAGTAAAAGCAAAAAAAAAATTGATTCCTGATTCCATTTTAATATACATTTTACAAAGGAAAAAAGATTGCTGAAAGTTCTGACTTCGCATAGAAGGTCTCAAAAATAAAACCACTCTTGGGCTGAAGCTGGGCATACAAAACAGAATATGTGTTTCCAGTGCAGAAGGGTTCATCATCAGCTGGTAAATGTCATAGCTGAATTGATTTCAATCAATCAACAAATCAATTTTAAATTCCACTGCTTTATGAAAATCCTTAGCAGTACTGTAAAGTGCCCACATTCTGTCACTCTTACATAAATGTGCGTGTGTTGAGGGGAAGGGTAATATTTTATGAACTCCAAAATGTGCCAGGAAAAAAAAAGAAACAAAAGGGGGGAAAAAACCCCAAGAGTCAAGAACACTGGCCCATTTTAGATGGCATACCACTGTCTGGCAAGCCACGGCAAAGTTGTCGTAGTTTCATTAAGATTGTTTCTGCTTTTCTATCATATGTGCAGTTGAAGAACCAAGAATGCAAAGAGAAGGGGAACAGGAAAGCTTAGCTTTGAGTTTAATTTTTGACCAACAGTATATAAGATGGTGTCACACTTATATTATATATGTCTCATACTTGAGTTGTTTATTAAAAAAAATCTGCCAATGTACCAGAGCAATAAAAAATATAGCATTGGTATTGCTTGATTTTTGGTAAAATCAAAAAATGGAATGAGTTTAGTGGCGATAAACTTTTGGCGATATGCATACCAAAGTGCATATTGAAAAATACAGCACTTATGAGCGATGATGTGAAAACTTCAGTTTTTTTGTTTCTATCACTCTAGCATTTTTTTTAAGGTTCAAAGCTTAGAGGGCTGGAGCAGCTGCTCCCCTATATGTGAAAGCAGAGCAGATATAGATATATTGCATAGAAGCTTTGGTAATAAATAGGTAAAAATGAGATCTCAGTGATAAGATATTTGCAGGAAAGAAACTTGCTATATCATGACCTTGCTGCCAGCAGATACATTGTTCATGCCTGAATGGAGTTTCTGACAAAATCAGCATGTAATCACAAACGTTTTATCAAAAGTTCAGAAGAAGAAGATACAGTCACAATGAGTTTGACAGGGTCACTTTGAAAATGCACTCAGAATGCACTCTTGCATACCTGCCTGCCATAAGAATGCCGTTCAATCAAAAGCATTTTCAAAAGATGACTCAGTCACTAGATGTATAGTAATATCTTTGGAACCCATTTCCTTGGAAGCTTAACAAGACATAATCTAAGGATAGATGTTCTTGCTCAGAGACATAGTCTAGAGTGTTATATATGCCATTTCTCATCAAAATTGAATAATTAACTTGTTTTTGCATTAACATTTATTCATGTATTCCTTCGATCTCAGGGTCACTATTTAAGCATTTGCCTCTATATGAAACTGCTGAGAGGACTGGAGGGAAAAGGGGGAGACAGCTCTAAGACTGAATTTGGACAAAAATTTGATAGCTGGTCATTTCTGGTCGGTTATTATGTTCTTACCTGGTCAGAGGTTGAACAAATAGACCTGAACCTGTCACATTGCCAATTTACCTCCTTTTGAACAAAATAAGGAAAGCAACAACATCTTGATAATAAATATACCCATCCTGTGATAGAGAGGTACTCCTCTTTGGCGTCCATTCTAGGGCACTTAACAGTTTGTTTATTACTGTATATTTTATGGATTCATAGGCAGTCACTAATGATGGAAAGTGATTACTGCTGATGGCTCTTCCGTTGCCTATGAGAAATGAATTAATAATCCCAGTCCATTTCCTAGGTCCTGACATCACAATGCAACCATCCTAGTTGTTCTTTCTAGGCACCTTTCTTGGTGATTGCTAGCAGTGAGGGAAAAGGTTGAAGGTGACTGGAGCAAAATAAGATTCTTCCTTCTTACCCTCTTAATGCAGCAGCATGAAGCAAACAAACACTGCTGCTGCCCAGTTGCTGTGCTCATCTACAATATTTTGATCTCCAGTACTTTTTATATGGCATTACTCTCAAGCATCCAAACATCCACATGCAGTTTAAATGGAGAAAAAGATTTCTTAAACAATCCTTTTCTCCTAGAAAATCTTCTGAATTGCTGTCAAGCCAGCAGTGATTCAGTAGTGATTCAGGGTTTGACATGGTAACTGGAACCAAAATAGCCAAAATCTACTCTATATTTTGAAGTCTTGGTTGGTTTGTTTGCGCAAAATAAAGTAGTACTTCGCAGTTACCTACCAAATTTTGCATAAACAATCCTGCCACTTCAATTGGCTGAATGCACTACTTTTTACACTGGTATATGCCGGGTGAAAGGTTTAAATAATTATTTTTCTTTTTCATTGGGGAAAAATCATGACTATTATTATTAGAATTCAGAAAAATTATTTGCTAACAAAATTAAAAACGAGTCACCTATTTAACTGTCATTTTAGTGCAAAGAAATTTTTTACTGTTACAACTCACAAAATAATTCAAATTAGTTACAGAAAGTGTAACGGAAGGTTTTCGAGTTTCTGATTCAAATTTACTATGTATGGTAATTATTCAATAAAATGAGTAATGTTTGAAGCTGAAACACTACAAATTAAAAACTTTGTTTACTTCCCTTTTGCAAGCACATTAATAAAAAATTCTATTACATATAATTAATTTCTTGAACTTTCCTATGAGTGTTATCTACTCAAAATGACTTTGCCTGGTTAACAACTGGCCTTAGCTGCTACTCAGTTATAATTCACGTTCCTCGATCTGGTGCAAGTCTGTGAGTGGACACTCATATTTCAGAATCAACATGCCCTATTTCAGTGTAACTTAAGTCAGTTACAAATCAATGTGCTTGCATTAAAATATCTGAAGATGTGGTTTTCATCTGAATTAGTTGTTTCAGTTCCAGTTACCACTCAGACAAGCTCTTGTAAGGGAGCTCTGTTCAGTCTTTCAAGGCCCATGATGTCATAGCGCTGTGTACCTCCTGCAAGATTTTGATGGTCCTCAAGGCTTCACTAAGCACCACTGATTAAATATGTAACTGTTGCTCTTTTTTCTACTATCTAAGAAAGCCTGCCACATGAAAATGAGATTTTACGTTGCCTTTTTTGCAGGATTAAAATGCTCAGTATTTACTCTGCTCAGCAAATACCAGCAGACTCCCTCTGTGCTTCCTATTTATGCTCACCCACTAACTAATTAATACCATTAAGCTGCCCTCATTCAGTGACTTTATCCTCACCCCACAGTATTCTATTCTAGCTTTCAATGCATGCAGTATACTTTACACAACTTGATGTAGTTCTATTTTTGTTCTTTAATGAACAATTCTAATACTTTAAAAAGTTCACACTACTGATTACAGGATGGGAGGGAGGAGGAGATTTTTAAACACTTCAAAAAGAGGCTTCTGTAACTTTGACAAAAGCCATCTTATCTCTGCAAAGCCAGCCTTCTTTCTCTTGGCATTTTTGCAGTGATATGCAGAATAGTTGTTAGGCTGATAATTGCTATCATGTTATGGTAAACATCATTACTCAAAAGACTTTTTTGTTCAGAGCTTCCTTTGGACTTGGGAGCTCTCTGAAAGGGCAGCATAAGAGTATTCACATGTAAAAATGTTTCTCCCACATATTTATTTGCATGGGAAACTTAGGGCAAATTCTGCCCCTCACTGAAGACAGCTCTAAGTGCATAGGAAAGCTATGATGGATGGGTCCTCTATATCCTTTTGATGGTACAGGGCAGGTTATTGCCGCTGCAGAAAGGGAAAGAGGGCGTTGGTAGTGTGATGTGTGCAAAGCCATTGAGGTCCATGACTACCATAGCCTCACCACTACTTAATCCAATAGTCTGTGGCAGTGCCTGCCTGCTCCCTAAAGTTGGGGAGAGACAAATTGTGTATATTATACTCTCTGCGAATGTTTCCTATAGGAAGCCCATGTACTGTAGCTGAACATAAGAATCTAAGATTTGTATTTAAAGAGCAGATTGTGGTTGCAGGCTGGAAATATTACAATTAGCATTTAGTGTAGAATTTTGTGTGTTTTGTTATTGGGTTTTTGCAGTCACTGGTTCTTTTGTTATTTCTGAGGTAAGTTCGTCGGCAGTCTCCAGGCGTACGTCTACACTGGATTATAAATATGGATCTGTGGACACAAACTTGTGCTCTGACTACTTCCGCGCCATAGGGTTCCTAGGACCCAGGTCTTGAGTGCTTGGTGGCCCATGTCAGACTGATATGTGTGTGGACAGCAGGGAAGCTTGGGCTCAAAACTGTATCAGAGCCTAGCTCTGGAGTGCAATAGAGACATACAGCTAAATCCTTTAGGCCAGCATTTCTCAAATTGTGGGTCACGACCCCAGGGGGGTCATGAGCAACTTAGAGGGGGGTCACAGCTGGATTCGGTTTTTCATTTGCGACCCCTCTCCCCCACTCCGAGAAGAGCGGTGGGGTGGCGGAAGGCAGCTGCGGGACTCCAGGAGTGGCACCAGTGCAGGAGCGGATGCCCGAGGGGCCAGCTGGAGCACAGTTGCCTGGCGACCGAACGTTTTCCCAGCTGGGAGAGGGCAGGGTCCCTCAGGCAGTGGGCTGGGGGGATTGGGTAGGGGCAGAGGACCCGGAGGTAAATAAGGGCACGTGAGGGTCAGAGGAGGAGGCAGAGGAGACACAGGAGAGGAGAGGAAGAAAGGGACCAAAGGGAGTCGGAGCAGAAAAGAGGCACAGAGGAGAAAGAGATGGGGGGAAGGAGTCTGCAGGGGGGAAGGGTGTTGAGGATCACAAATGCCTTGAAGGAACCCCAGGAGGGAAAGGAGTCTGGTGAGGAGGGGGGAGGAAGCTACCCAGAGCAGTGAGGGTGGGGAGGGTCACACAAATTCATTTAGCATTTTAGGGGGTCGCGGTATCACAAAGTTTGAGAACCCCTGCTTTAGGCTATGTCTACACTATGAGTTTTCTTGGCAAAAAATGTGCTAATGAGGGACTCATTTGCATGAGTCACCATCTCATTTGCATATTTTCTGCTGATCCATTTTTGTGCAAGGGGTTTTTGCGCAAAGATCTTGCAGAAAAAGGGCTTTTTGTGCAAAAAGAAAATGTCTATACTGCTTGTTTTTGCGCAAAAACCCCTACCGCAAAAACGGAGTGGCAGAAAATATGCAAATGAGATCACAATTCATGCAAATGAGTCCCTCATTAGCATATTTTTTGCTGAGAAAACTCATAGTGTAGAGAGAGCCTTAGAAGGTAGAGGAAACTGACCAATTCCAAAGTATGTTGTTGACCTTGAGAGTTGCAAGACTTCAGTAGAATTAGAGTAAATTTTCTTCAACTGTTTTGGCTTTGCAGTGTATTTATTAAAAGGTAGTTTCAATGCATATAGATAAATCTTATGGACATTGATGAATACTGGAGTTGTATATTATAGAAACATCTATTGCATGATAGATAAATCTATTACTGCCATGTATCAGTATGTGGCCATGATAATCATGAGATAAGCACCTTTATTTCTGCAACAGCAGATGCATTTGTTTCACTTTTGACCTCCTTACCTGCTCACTAATTCATTTCTGACAGGACTATTGCTCTCTGCAATTCTGACTAATTTTTAAGCAACTGCCTTTTTACTATTCAAGGAGTATATGAAACTGTAGCATAGTTATTCGAACAGGGAGGGTGAGTTCTGGGTCCACTTCTCAAATCTGCCACTGATTTACTGTCTGACCTTGAAGTAAGGAGTTTGGGCCAAGATTGCAACAGCAAGTATAGTTTTGGGATGCATCCGTTCTGGGATCCGATTGTCAGAGGCTAGGTGCTGTGTTCTTTCTGAAGTGTGCAAACAAAGACTAAAATGTTTTTTTTAAAAGTAGCAGAAATCCTGGTTTTGTTTCTACATATCAAGCTGATATAACATACTGTTTTAACTTGTAATTCTGCAGATTTTCCTAATTTTTCCCCATAAAAGAACTGTAGTTGTACTTCACTTTGCAGTTAACTTCTAACTAGAATTCTTATTTACAAAGTATTATTAATTCAATATCAGCATTGCAACTTGCACCATTCAGTTGCTTTTAAGCCTTAATTAAAATACACAATCCCACTAATTAATTAGAGCAGTGCTTGCACAGAGAATGCTCCCTACTGGCTGTCTCAAAGCTTTTTTCTTTAACTAATTAATTAGCAAATCTCTCTTCAGTCCTACATTCTTTTCAGTTTTAGGTACAGTCTGACTTAATACTCATTCACCTTGATCTTGCAGCTTCTACAATACCATCAGAATTAGTATTTTTTTCTCTAAAAGTTTGAGTGAAGTTATATGCTCCTACTGGCTATGTTGTTTTGAGTATTATATCTTCAAGTGTCAGTTTCTACTACTGTGTAGTTTTCTTCAAGTTTCCTAGGATACGAAATTTTGCTTACAAATAATTGGACCACATATTCAAAGGATTGCAAGATAGAATACAATATGTGACACTTCTGCTGTTCTTTACTTACAAAAAAATTACTCATATCAGAGTAAATCCAAAAATAATCCAAATAGTCTCAAAACTTCAAGGGCTGAAATTAACAATTTTCATAATCTTTGAGAAGTTATATTTGGCAGATTCAAAACAACATGAAAATTGGGCTTTTCTATAAATCACATTCTATAAAACAGAAAGAAATAAATTTGTCGTCACCTTATATCTAATGCTGTAGTTAAGGTTCTATAAGGATTGCTGCTTTATCTATTCTAATATAGTGGATAGGTATCATTTTTCTTTGTATCTCGAGAATACACCAGCAATTTCCATGGTGTAAAAAAAGGGAAAGCAGTAACATAACATCTGCTCACATGTATTCATTTATAGTCCAAAAGACACCAGACTACAAGACTGTAGTTTACAGTGTACAAAGGAGATTTCATCACCATGCAAAAGGATAAATCAATAAAGATGTGCAGTCTTTTGAATTTATGTAGCATAATAAAACTTTTTGCAGATATCTGTTTATATGATTATTTCCCAAAAGTTCAGATGTGACGGATAATGTCTGAATCACTTATTAATCAGCATTTGGTCCAAAAGGAAAACATTTTTTGTTAGTCACTGTGCTATATACTTCCAAGCCTACATGTAACAAAATGCAACGACATTCCATGTTGCTTGTACAATGTAGAATTAAGAAGGTGACATGAGAGCTAGTTTCATAGCTGGATATATAGCACAGCTCAGCCTATCAAGTACAGAGTGACAGGAAGAATTCAATAGAAAATAATGCAGGAATCATCGAATAAAGTATGATCCAGTCCTTCAGTTTTGTGAATCCCCATTTCTGACATAAATAATTCACAATTAAAAAATGTTAAAAGAAGGATCATAATCAACCCTTTTATCCAAATGTATAAAATCAAGGGCTTTTGAAATCTGAACCGGGGTCTGAATTTTTAACATTATTTTTCTTTATAATGGGGCTTACTCATAACAGATCTATATATGACTATGCTTCAGCAAGTTCAAAATCAAGATTGGATTCCCTTGAACCCATTACTAAAGAAAAAGCCAGGTGACTTGCTTTAATACAGTGAGGATGTGTGAGTGGTAGCAGCAATTGCAACTCAAGGAGACGAGTACTCTCAAATAACAGGGATGCATGCCAGTGATTTATTGATGCTCAGTTGCCACATGATGTTTAATCCCTGGTTTAATCTGTCTATTTGCTCACAACAGCTTTAGGCACCTCCATATGTGAGACACACATAGAAAGTATATGAATTACTTTGTTGACTAATTCCTAGCATGCTCCTCCTGCTGTCTATCTTATGTATTTATACAGCTTCCATCATCATAGTATTTGATAAGTTTCAGAGAGGTAGTCATGTTAGTCCGTTTCAGCAAAAACAACAAATTTATTAGAATATTAGAGTATTAGAGCATAAGCTTTTTTGAGCTACAACTCACTGCCTCAGATGCTGAAGAGAAAAAGAAAGGCAGACAGAAAGAGGAAATAAAAGGATACAGAGATGGGAATGTGACATGAGTGCTAATTAATATAGTTACCCTCACAACATCCCTGGGAGGTAGGACAGTGCTATTAGTCCTAATTTACTGATGAGGAAGAAAAGAATAGATAAAGTAACTTGTCCAAGGTCACACAGGAAATCTGTGGCAGAGTAGATAATTGACTCCAATTCTGAATCCCAAGCTAATGCCCTAATCACTGAGCCATGCTTTCTCTGTTGCTAGACATGTGCTTTTCTTACAACTGTCCCAGGATGAAAAGCATGCTCAGTCCTACTGTGCTTCTTCTGTCCTGTCCAGTAGCATCATAGGCTCACTGCATCTCTGATAGTGTGAAATTCCCTTTACTGGAATGAATGGCCATCCATCATGGGAGCCAAATCACGAGGATTCTTTTCTATTAGGGCTATCTTCAGTCTCATCATCTTGGCAGCAATGTTTTTATAGGCATTTGAGCCAGTTTTATTCCATCTGGACAGACACATGCATGGACACTAACAAATATGGTACATTTTCTCCAGAAGATTCCAGTACCAATAGGAAAGCCACATTGCCTTGTTTTTCAGAGATGTGAGAATCGGTGCACCAACAATTCCTAGGAATGATGTGCCAGGACCTGACAATCAATGGTTCTAACTTTGCCACATTGTTTCAGAAGCTAAGGCCTTCAGTTGTAAGAGAGAGAGAAAATAATAGGGCTGACTATTAGATGATACTGTGTAGTAAAGGACTTTCTTTGTCATTGAGCTTTAGAACGCGTGCCAAATCTTCAGAGATAGAGTTGTACTTAGAGGCAGGTATTTTACATACAAATATGGGGGCACAATATGGGGTCTAAACTACAAAGATTTTTAAAATTTGCTTATCTTCTTCTGATTGCATTTTTGAAAGAGTATCTTTCGAAAATGAAAGTAGTCTGGATGCATTTTTTTCGGAAAAAAACCCTTTTTTGAAAAACTGTGTAATCTCCTTTTTTTAGGAAGAGTAGTTTTTTTGAAAAACGGTTTTAAAAAAACGCATCCAAACGACTTTCATTTTCGAAAGATACTCTTTCAAAAATGCTGTCGGAAGAAGATATGCAAATTTGCCTATCCTCTTTCAAAAAATCTTTGTAGTTTAGACGTGCTCATGGTAATTATGTGTGCCTGGTGCGCAAAACACAAAGTAATTTGCACATAAGAGTGTGTGGTTTGCTGAGTGTAACTTAAGCCCACATGTTTGAAAATGTACTCCTCTGTATGTGATGGTATCCCCTTCAAAAAAAAGGGGAGAGGGAGAAAACTTGGCTCAAGGAGGGCCGGAATATGTAGGCGTGGAAATATTTTGCTTCCAGGGAATTTTTTGTTCTGTGTAGTATAAACTGATTTTTTCTCCCTCTCTCCTGCATTTATCCTTGACATTTGATTTCCAGATTGGTGAGTGATGAATTCAGTTCTGAAAAACTGCTGGCTGCTGGTTAGGGACTAATTGTTTTGCATTTTTACATATTAACTGATTATTTAA
The DNA here is from genome assembly GCA_032595735.1 of Pelochelys cantorii. Classification (NCBI taxonomy): domain Eukaryota; kingdom Metazoa; phylum Chordata; order Testudines; family Trionychidae; genus Pelochelys; species Pelochelys cantorii. The sequence goes on from CM064337.1 coordinate 40,647,726, forward strand.
TGTGTAAAAGTTCATTCATCATATTAGGTCTCAACAGCTTTCTTATTTGACCTATTTAGAGAAGTTATTCATTGACATTATTGTCACTATAGTTACCATTAAGGTAACTACAAAAATTTAAATTAAAATCAAAGTAAAAAATATCATTAGTTTAAGGCATTAGGACAATGAGGCATAGCCAAATGCAGTCAGAAGGTGGGGGAAATATGAAGGTTTGCTGCCTTGTAAGGCGGCAGTAAATGTGTCTGGTTCATATTTGATTGATATGACTCTCATATGAATGTTTGTGGTTGAAATGACAGAAGTAGATGGGGCTATAGATTGGTAATTATTTTAAATGGTTTATAAAACAGTGAAGATGGAAATTCAGAAGAAAGAATACAAACATTCACCCAAAAGATTTTAGGAAATGTGCTTCTTATCTTAAATTATAATTTTGTATTAGTCATGGTAGTTACTCAGTTGACTTAAGCAATTTGTAACTGACTAAACCAAAGAGAAGTCAGGTTAAAAATCTATTTTAAAAGGACAGACAGGAAATAAATGACAAGAATGGTAGGAAATCTGACAACCAATGGTTCTAACTTGCAAAATTTCATTTTGCAGGGCTTCTTACAACCAGGGGGCCAAATTCAGCTCTCATGTAAATGGGTGTGACTCTGTTGATTGCAGTATTGCACCTGTTTATATGAGAAATGAATTCTCGCCATTCCTTAGGGTGTGTCTAGACTACAGGGTTTTGTCGACAAAGGTGGACTTTTGTTGACAAAACTATACCTGCATCTACACTACCGCCGAGTTCTGTCAACATAACGTTGACAGAACTCAGCAGTTTTGTCGACGGCGGTAAACCTCATTCTATGAGAAATAAAGCCTTTTGTCGACAGAGTTCCCCTCCGTCATTCCATATGATTTTAAAATAAAGGCTGTTATGGCACTATGGCATATGTGTAATAGTGCCAAAAGCATTCTTTTGTCCATTTATGACTCAAATTTGTCTCATTTAGGCACTGTGGTTTCTTATTTTACCATGAAAAAAACTTTGGTGTTTAAAATAATCTCACTGTCTGTCACAACTGCATCAAATAATAGAGAAAAATGGTAAAGAGAAAGAGTGAAAAGAAGAGTATTCAGTGTGATCTAACACTTAAGATGTTTACCCAGGAATTATCAGCTTTCATAGCTGTAAATATTTATGAAAAACCTTGACATTTATGTATTTATTGTTTATTTGTTTGTTTTTCTCCAGTATTATTCTATATGTATGCCATGCTGCAGATTGAATAATTTGCTCGTATAATATTAAGTGATTAGTATATGCATATGCAAGGTAGTAAATGATGTATTTTCATTGTTCTTCTGGATAATATTATACAGTATTGCAGTCACATTATCCAAAGATAGTCTTGTAATTATCTATGAATGTGAGCGATCTCTGGTTTAGATAAATAAAAATTTAAATATAACATTTTATACCACTTTTAAGTATCTAACCTGAGCAATATTCACCACCACTAGGCCATCTTTTATATTGAATAATTATAGAATAATTACAGTTCGTCTGGTATTTTGACTGCAAAACACCTTCACTTTGGAATTAGTGTAAATATGCTCACAGCATTCTGAACATATACCATATAGCAATGACATACAATGTTAACAGTGGAGTGAATTGAAGCAAAATGAAAAAATACTCATATTATGTACAGTGGGCTGTTTTTTTTAAATGGATGTTTGTTTATAGTTGTATGATCCCTTAGGGTCCCTTAGGATCAGCTCAGGATTACACATGCTGCATGAAAGTTGGTGTGGTATTCCAAAATAGAGTGGGAAATGTTGCACTTCCTCAGACCTCTGAGGAACAAATCCAGACCAGGTGGGCTGGAGCAGTATTGCTTTTGGGGTTGTTTATTGGCACAAATTCTTAAGAGTAAAGTGATACGCACACATACACATCACATTCATGCTGGCAGTTTGGAGGCAGACTTCAAGTGTGGTGTAGACTACTTTTCATTTCGTTGGTGGCTGGAGTGCTGGCCAGGTGTCAGCTTCCCAGAGACTCGACCATGATGTCCCTTGGGAGATCTCTTAGGGTATGTCTACACTAGCCCCCTAGTTTGAACTAGGGTGGCTAATGTAGGCATTCGAACTTGCAAATGAAGCCCGGGATTTAAATATCCCGGGCTTCATTTGCATGTTCCCGGGCGGGCGCCATTTTTAAATCCCCTTAGTTCGAACTGACTGCCCGCGGCTACACGCGGCAGTCAGAAGTTAATCCGAACTAAGGACTTAGTTTGGATTAACTTCTGACTGCCACGTGTAGCCGCGGGCAGTCAGTTCGAACTACGGGGCATTTAAAAATGGCGCCCGCCCGGGAACATGCAAATGAAGCTCGGGATATTTAAACCCCGGGCTTCATTTGCAAGTTCGAATGCCTACATTAGCCACCCTAGTTCGAACTAGGGGGCTAGTGTAGACATACCCTTAGCATCTGCAGGAGGCTTTACTTCCTCTGGGCTGGTCCCAGGTTTCTGCTGTGATGTTACATTTTGTCCAAGAGTGGGGGAGAGAGAGAGATTCTCTGGTAGCTTCTCAGTTAATTTATCTGCTTGCAGGATTTTTGTCTGCCTTAAAAGGTCACGGATCTTAAACTGCCTTTTGGTTGGGTATTTCTCATTCACACCTCACACACATTCCACAGGTTACATATATATTCATAAGCAATATGGTTTCTAAGCAAAATGGGACCTCATGGCCTTGGGTACAAGAAACTACAGATAACATACCAAAATCATGATAAAAGCTTAACAAATTATAACTAAGAAAGCCAAGGTCAAGGAAGAGAGAGAAGCAGAGGAATATGTCTGGTCAGCTAGACACCAGTGAAGAGGAAGTGCGGGGGGGGGGTCGTGTTACAAGATATAGATACACTCTGCACTGAGAACTCAGGTGTGGAAATATAAACACCAGGAAACAATGCTGCAGATGTATTCTGGATTCACAAACTTTGGCCAGTACTGTAGGACTTCCTTTTAGAAATGTTTTCAGGTTCCATTTTCTGCCATCAGTTCATTTTGTCCATCCCATCTTCTTCTGTTCATGCAGGATTTCCCAGGGAATCAGACCGTTTAGTAAATGGATGATAATGTTCCCTCTCTTTTAAACCATTTTGATATCTGTACTTGAAAATAATGCTTTAAATGATAAACATGATTAAGTTCCCGAAATTACTTTTGTCCGAGAGGGCAAAAGGGATGCGAGCCTCGGCCACAATGCCTCTATTAGAATCCCTCCTGTCAATGCGTCTAAACATCTTTTTGTTAAAATAAAAAAATAAATAATCTATTCTATGAATCTATGGAATTTTGTTTATCTTTGCATTGTAGTCTTTTAGGCACAAGCTCTGACTGTGCTATGTTACATATGTCAATTGACATTTAAAAAAATCAGTTTAGTTAAATAAATAAATAACTCCTTTCATTATTTTTAAATAGTTCATATCAGTAAAACCTTTTTAATATAAGATATATTTTAGCCTTTAGCCTTCAGCTAAGTGCTCTGTTAACTTAATTAAGGTTTAGCACAGAAGACTGTAGGCAAGCAGAGTTGCTTATTTGCATTTTCTGAGCATATTTTTTATGTCTAAGAGATTATTACCAAACATATGCATGTATTCCAATAGTCTCCCCATCTCTTCCCTCTGCAGAAAAAAAGTCTCCATTCTTCTTTACACATCTTGATGTTTTATGCCATCTCCTAGGAAATTTGCTCAGCATGATTGTTATAACTAAGATTAAGCTTCAGGGAATATGCCACATATTTACAAGAGGAACAGCATAATGAAGACACAGAAGAAAGGGATAATCTGACATGCTTTATATGAATAAGCTCATAATTTTTCTTTTTCATAGTTTGTGAGCACATTCTGATAATACACTTAGACAACAAGTGAGTAACACGAAGTTGGACAGTTAGGGTACATCTAGACTACAGGCTTTTGTCGACAGAAGTTTTGTCGACAGATACTGTCGATAAACAGCGTTGAGACTACATCCAGTCGACAAAGCAAGCTGCTTTGTCGACATGACAGTGTAGACGCAAAGGACAGTGTAGATGCAAAAACGCCTTCTGTCAACAGAACTCTGTCAACAAAAGGCGCTGTTCCTCGTAGAATGAAGTTCACAGCCGTCGACAAAACTGCCGAGTTCTGTCCATGTTATGTCAACAGAACTCAGCGGCAGTGTAGACGCAGGTATAGTTTTGTCGACAAAAGTCCACTTTTGTCGACAAAACCCTGTAGACTAGACACACCCTATGTATAACAAATAATGTCAGTGTTTCATCTTTTCTTCTATCATTATCTAGTCAGCTAACCTACTTATGTGCCTAGGATGCTGCAAGAATATTAGGACAGCATGTGAAATTATAATTCTGTAGTCATGCAGTGACGTTAAATATATTAGACTCTGTGTTGCTATTTCATACATGCTTAACTCCCTTGTAACCCGAAGTAGACAACTGGTGGTATATAGAAGAGAAGAGTTCCGGAGATTCAGCTTTGGGTATGGATTTAGACCGTGCGCTCTTCTGCACATAAGCTATGCTTTTATTGTCTACACATTGCCGTGTACACCCGTAGTACTATAGTGAAGTGTTAAATACAACATTAGCCAGAAAACATAATTAAGTTAGAACAGCAGCAGATCTATTTCAATGTAAATACTTTTGTCCCACTAAATCAGCTTTTAAATGAGAGTTGATAAACTTTTTAAGTCTTATGAGAATTTGTAAATGAATCATAGCAAGAAAACAGTATATCTTTTGGTTATTAACATGCATTCTTTCTCCATATCAACTGTAAATTACGCTGCATTGAAATATTGTGAGTATTGTTATAAAAATATTTATTAATCCTCTCTTTATAATATTGCCAAGATATTTGAAGATATTTTCACTCCAGTTTACTGTTTAGTTACTTAAACAAATTTGTTTAGGCAGCCACTGCTGAAGATACAGGACAAATCATATTAATATTTCTGAAAGTTTGTTTGTGGGTTTGTTTGTTTGTTTGTCCCGAAAGATCTCTGAAATGGTAAGAGCTAGAAACACCAAATTTTGCACGGATACTACTGATTTCCTAACTTAAATCACTGGATTGGTTATATCTTGAAATCAGTTCCTCTGGTTCCCGCAGAGCCCCAATTGGGCCCACTGATAATTCCAAAAGATCTTCAAAACGGAAGCTCTCCGAAACTGTAAGAGCTAGAAACACCAAATTTGGCACGGATACTACTGGTTTCCTAATTTAAATAACTGGATTGGTTATATCTTGAAATCGGTTCCCCCGGCTCCCCCAGAACCCCAGTTGGGCCCACTGATAATTCCGAAAGATCTCTAAAATGGTAAGAGCTAGAAACACCAAATTTTGCACAGATACCACTGATTTCCTAACTTCAATAACTGGATCGGTTATATCTCAAAATCAGTTTCCCTGGTTCCCCCAGAGCCCCAATTGGGCCCAGTGATAATTCCAAATGATCTCTGAAATGGTAAGAGCTAGAAACACTAAATTTTGCATGGATACTCCTGATTTCCTAACTTCAATCACGGGATTGGTTATATCTCGAAATGGGTTCCCCCAAAGCCCCAATTGGGCCCACTGATAATTAGCTTTTAGTAGCACCTGATCATAGGCATTTGCTGGACTCTTCTGTTAAGCGTGTCACATAAACTGCAACCACGAGATCCTAGAATATAAAGCATGTGGGCACCTGCAGCACCATCAAGGGAAAGCCCATGGGGGAGAGGCTGCAGTGGGGCAGAGAATCAGCAACCTCCCCTATACTAGGGCACCAGCAGGTCTCCAGGACAGACTCAAATGTGGCTGATGCTGGCTGGGGTCTAGCCTTGCTAATTGTGGCTGGGAGAAGCCTCCAGCTGTCACAGTCTCTCAACATCTTCATGCAGTCAGGCTCCAACTGAACCCCTTCTGGAAATTAAAGTTGTTTCCCTCCCCCCACACCCAAAGAAGCCATCCCACCACTCACCCTCCTTTGGGCTGCGTGCGTTCTCCTGGAAGGGCTGTGTGCATTATCAGCAAGTGCCACGGGCATTATGCACTTTGCAGGATTCAGTTCACAGTACAAAGAGGCGGTGGGTAGGAGGACAAGGTTTTGAGCATCGTGAAGCCTGAGGAGGACACGGTACACTCAGAACAGCCTAGTCTCTTTAGAACAGGTACATTCAGATGCTGCATGTTCTGATCATCTAGATATCATTAATTGCACCTGGTCTGAAAGTGTTTCGCTTTGTCTGATCAATGCAACTGGTCCAGCTGCTGCTAGGAAGTCCATTCAGGTTGCCCCATGGAGTGTGCACTGAAGGCACTCAGGGAGTGGCTACTTGGGGAGCAGTGATTTCCTGCTGCTGCAGAGCCCAGGAGACATCCCCTCCATTTCTCAGGGCTTCTGGCAAGGAAGCTCTAGGCATTGGTTTGCATAGAGTCTCTAAGGGTATGTCTACACTTGCACCCAAGTTCGAACTAGGGATGCAGATGTAGGCATTCGAAATAGTCAATGAAGCGGGGATTTAAATATCCCGCGCTTCATTAGCATTTTACTCCGATCAACAGCTGTTTCGAAAGTGAAAGTGCGTGCCGGGATGCGTTAGTTCGAACCAAACCCCTTGGTTCGAACTAACGTTATGCCTCATTTTTTGTTCACAGAACACTGAGAGTCAGGACTGGTGGCTGTGAACAAACTTTACGGGACCACAGGAAACTTGGCCACATCCATGATAAGCAGATAACTGACTAACTAAAATCATGCTGGAGCATGGACTTTGCTGGACTAAAGAGGTTTAACTCGTATTCAAAATTCTGATAACCTCTTCATTATAATGTCACCACTAGGTTAGCAGGAGCTGCAACCCTGAAAAACTGTTAGAGTCTCTGAAACAACAGGGATGCTGGGGCAACATTTTATAGTGGGGGTGCTGTGATCCATGGGATAACACTGTGAATCCTGTATAGAATGGGAACTACTACTTCAAGTTGAGGCATGCTGCACGGCCCCATGCACCCCTAGTTCCAGCACCTCTGGGCAAAAATCTAGGTGAGAGTGTTGTAGGAATCAGTAAACTGACTCACCCTGAATTATTAGGCCAATATTAGCAAGGCAAGAGAAGGACAGTGAGCTAGGTAGTGAAAAGATGTCTTTTCCCCTAGTGTGAGGTGCCCATTGCTAGAATTGCTTAACTGTAATTGTGTAAAAATATTTCAGTAGTAACCAGGGCATTAATTTGTGCTAAACAAAATTACAACTCAGATGGCTGCCCAGATTTGTATTTTGTGCTGACAGAAATCAGGTACCCTGTCATTGCGTAATATATACAGATATTTTTAACCATTATATATTATACTAACCCACAGTACTGTCAAAATACCAGAATGTTCAAAATTCTATTGTATATGAAAAGTGAGTTGGGAAGAAATTAAAACTCAAGATACTTGACTGATTTTTAATGGTACAGGGAAGATGAGCCATGTAGATACACCTGATTGGATGAGTGCTTCTTATATGAGAGTATAACCTTCTTTTTAATGCTATTTTCATGTTGGTGATGTGACATGAAGCTGGGTTAATGTCCATATGAGGCATCAAGTGCCAAATAAGTATATTACTACTGATAAATAATTTCATTTAGTAATGCTGGAACAGAAAACCAATAATGTGATATTGCAAGTATTGCAAGGCACAGCAATCTGTAGCCATATACAGGACCCGATCGAAGACACAAGCTCTGAACTTTAAGCACTTGAGTCCCATTGGCTTCACTGGGATTACTTCTGTGTTTGCAGGATTGGAACCATCTATCCATTAAAACATTTCCAGTGGAAAAAAAATGTCTATCCAAACTGTCCCTTTTCCAAAAAATATTTTCCTTCCCAAAAAACTATTGTATTTATTCACTCATTCATTTTTGACAAATTTCAAAAGAACCTTTAAATAGAAAGAATAACCTTTCGGTTGTTTTATGGTTTTGCTTCTTTTTTTTTTCTTCCTTATTCACTATTTTGATGAGTGGGATTTTTTTTTCAAAACTGATCCATTTCATGTTTGAAAATCCAATTAAATTGGCCAGCTATAATATACAGAAACCAAGGACATCAGCTAAATGACAAAAGAGAAATAGAATAGTGATCCTTAGGCCCAAAAAGACCTGTTCTTATTACTTGAGTAAAGTATTACTCCATCGGGTATCAAAAGTGAAACTGTAGTCCTGTTGAAGTCAGCACAGCCAGGATTTCACCCCCAAAGTATTAATGTTCTCCTTCTTTTGAGCTACAGACATCTGAGTGGATCTATTTACAGGAAGGAGCACATTCTAGCCCTTAGAGAAGAGATCGGATAGACAAAATTTGTGAGTTCCTTTTGTCATTCTACCACAATTTTCTCTGTGTGTGTTAAACACATCAGTAAATTGTAGAGGATTTTGAAGACTCAGCATCCTTTTCCTCCTTCAGTGCAGAGCGATGGCCAGTGCACACACCAACCAGTATATCACAACATGAATCTTAATGAAAAGCAAAATATACATTCAGACACTAGATAGTATGCTCTTTTGATTTATGAGAGTATGTGCTTGGGGGATTACAAAAACATCCGGTACATCCTATGTTTCCATACTTGTTTTTGCTGGGGATGCATTTCTATGCGTTTAGAGCTGGGGTGGGCAAATGGTTGATCCATCCCACAGCTGCCTTGATGCTCTCCCCCCCCCCCAAGCCCATTGAGATCTGGGTATGGGAGAGCATGCGAAATCTCCTCCCCCCGCCAGGGACGCGCAGCACCAGGGGGAACCACCAGCTGTGCAAAACAGCTGGTGGTTCCCTCTAGGCACCACATGTCCCTGGCAGGGTGGGGTTAGGGAGTGAGAGACTTTGTGCGTTCCCATGTCCCCAGGCCCTGATTCAAAACAGCTGGTGGCTCTTTCTAGGTGCCAGGGGCGGGGGACAAAGACTTCACATATTCTCCAACCCCCAGGCCAATCAGGGTCGGTGGGCCGATGAAACACAGGAAGCCTCCTGGCCCCGCCCCTTCTGCCCGAGCCCCCCCCCATCAGAGCAGCCCGCAATCACTTCAGAAATTTGTGAAGTGGCCCCCCCCTTCAAAAATGATTGCCCACCCCTGCTTTAGAGTAATGAATAGATTAATTATACCAGCTAGAATTGACACTATTGGATTTGAGTGTATTAAAGGGAGCTACAAATACAGGAAAATATGTGATTATATCTGAACGCACAGCTGCATTTAACACAGTTGAGATCAATGAAGATTTAACTTTCAGTTCTTCACAGCCATAAAAAGTCCAGTGGAGTTGAAGCAGTTACCTCCTTCCAGCCCTACAACCAGCTTCTTAAATAAACAACTGGCAGTAGAAAGTGTTAATTCATGGAACTATCAAAAACATTCTTAAACGTAGAGAAAACATTTATTATGAAAATATTTTTAAAAAACAAAGTTATCAAAATTCATTTTTCTGTCAACAGAGCAAGCATCTGAAATATGTAAAATGCCTTATTATCTCATAAAATGCGGATCTGAAAGCCTGCCTGTCAGGCTGCCTATTGAATTAGCAAATACAAAAGTTGAGCACTTTGATGGATGCTGGCTTGCCAAAGAGGCAGCCAAGAGGATTTGGGTAGCTTTATTAAAGCTGGGTTGTACGGCAAGGCTAAGTATTAATTCTTAATATGGTCGAACACAAGGTCGGAGCACGTCTGCTGAGACTGCCTTTTCCTCTTGTTAGATTACCAGATTAAAGCTTACTGTCAGAATGCAGAACAGAGGTTTAGAGGTAAAATACTAACTAGATTCTAAAGGAAAAAGAGTCTGCATTTTACCCACATGACTGCTCTGAAAAAGGGGGAAGGGGAAATCAAAGCATGTCAGTAAAATATAAGATTTAGGAAAATGTTTTTCATAGATTCCAAGGCCAGAAAGAACTATAATGATCATCTCATCTGGCTTCCTATGTAACACAGGCCATACAGCTCCGGCCTTCTCCCCCCACCCCTGCGAGAATATCTTGTAGAAGTGGGTAACATCTGTTCTTCGAACACGGCATTTTGTATTTCAGTGTTCAGCAATGACCAATCTTAAGTATTACCTATGTTCAAATCACGGCTGGTACAATATTCACAAGATGTTTTGCAAAATAAAACCATCACCAAATTTAACAGGCTTGTTGATAGCCTCAGCAGAGCAACCAAAAGTTGAATGGGCATGGAGTTTGAATTCTCACCCCCTCAGATTGAATTCTCACCCCCTCTGCGTCAGCTTTTGCTGACTTTGCTGTTTACCTGTTATGTGAATGTGGAGAATCTAAGGGACTGGCAAACTGCATTGTCAACCAGCACTAAACTTTTAAGAAAACATTGGTTTTTAATTTTTTTAAAATCTGCACATGCAAATTTGTGCATTCAGAAAAGTCATGAAAACAACGGTCAAATATAAATTTACTGCACTTGCACATGAAAAATTAATCAATGAGCCTGGCATATAATTTCAAGAAGGAATGTTATTGAAGGATTCAGTTTTAAGCCTTTTTACACATTGCTCCAAAATCTATACTAATATATATTGTGGTGAAGCTCTGCCCCTGCCCCGAGGGTCCTGTGCTTCCTGGTGGTTATTCACCCAGTTTCCAGTATATTTGCTCTCCAGCATGTTACCATAGCCAGCTGCCCTAGGTCTATCAGAATATGAACATGCTTTCCTAAAAGTGCACTGTTGCATATGCTTTGGCTGTCCCCAGCAAGACAAAGGATTTTATTCCTCTGTCCCTGTCACTGAGGCTGAATCTACACTGTACATTTATTTCAGAATAAAATATTCTGGAATACTTATTCCGAAATAGCTCATTTCAAAAGAGCACGTCTACATTGCAAGGAAACCTCAAAATTAGTCTGAGGCAGGCTTCCATAATGTAGACGTGCTATTTCGATTTAGAGCCCCAGGAGGCACTGGGGAGGAATAACTTAGAATGGCCCTGATGAAGGGCTATTTTGAAATAGCAGAGGTGGAGTGACTACACAGCTCCTATTCTAAAATAACTATTTTGGAATAAGCGTTATTCTTTGTGGAATGAGGTTTACAGAAGTCATTGAATCATAGAACCATAGAGCTGAAAAAGACCTCAGGAGGTCATCAAGTCCAGCCCCCTGCTCTAGGCAGGACCAATCCCAACTAGATCAACCCTGTCAGGGCTTTGTCAAGCCGAGACTTAAACACCTCTAGGGATGGAAACTCTACTACTTCCCTAGGTAACCCATTCCAGTGTTTCACCACTCTCCTAGCGAAATAGTTTTTCCTAATATCCAACCTGGACCTCTCCCACCACAACTTAAGACCATTGCTCCTTGTTCTGCCATCCGTCACTACTGAGAACAGCCTTTCTCCATTCTCTTTGGAACCTCCCTTCAGGAAGTTGAAGGCTGCTATCAAATCCCCCCTCACTCTTTGCTTCTGCAGACTAAACAGACCCAGCTCCCTCAGCCTCTCCTCATAGGTCATATGCTCCAGCCCCCTAATCATTTTGGTTGCCCTCCGCTGGACCCTCTCCAATGCGTCCACATCCTTTTTGTAGTGGGGGGCCCAGAACTGGACACAATACTCCAGATGTGGCCTCACCAGAGCCGAATAAAGGGGAATAATGACATCTCTGGATCTGCTGGCAATGCTCCTCTTAATGCAACCTAATATGCCATTAGCCTTCTTGGCTACAAGGGCACACTGTTGACTCATATCCAGCTTCTCATCCACTGTAACCCCCAGGTCCTTTTCTGCAAAACTACTACTTAGCTGGTTGGTCCCCAGCCTGTAACAATGCTTGGGATTCCTCTGTCCCAAGTGCAGGACTCTGCACTTGTCCTTGTTGAACCTCATCAGATTTCTTTTGGCCCAATCCTCCAATTTGTTTAAGTCACTCTGGACTCTATCCCTGCCCTCCAGCGTATTTACCTCTCCCCCTAGATTAGTGTTATCTGCAAACTTGCTGAGGGTGCAATCCATCCCTTCACCCAGGTCATTAATAAAGATATTGAACAAAACCGGTCCTAGAACCGAACCTTGGGGCACTCTGCTAGAAACTGACCGCCATCCTGACATCGAGCCGTTGATCACTACCCGCTGGGCCCGGCCTTCTAGCCAGCTTTCTATCCATCTTACCGTCCATTTATCCAGTCCACATTCCCTTAACTTGCTGGCAAGAATATTGTGGGAGACTGTATCAAAAGCCTTGCTAAAGTCAAGGTATATCACATCCACTGACTTTCCCATGCCCACAGAGCCAGTTACCTCATCATAGAAGCTAATCAGATTGGTTAGGCACGACTTGCTCTTTGTGAATCCATGCTGACTATTCCTAATCACTTTCCTCTCTTCCAAGTGCCTCAAAATGGATTCCTTAAGGATCCCTTCCATGATTTTTCCAGGAACCGAGGTAAGACTGTCCGGCCTATAGTTCCCTGGATCGTCCTTCTTGCCTTTTTTGAAGATGGGCACTACATTTGCCTTTTTCCAATCATCCGGGATCTATCCCGATCTCTACGACTTTTCAAAGATAATGGCCAAAGGCTTCTCAATGACATTTGCCAACTCCCTCAGTACCCTCTGATGCATTAAGTCCGGACCCATGGATTTGTGTACGTTTAGCTTTTCTAAATAGTTCCTAACCTGTTCTTTACCCACCACGGGCTGTCCATCTTCATCCCATCTTGCGTCACTTAGCGCATTAGTCCGGGAGTCCACCTTGTCTGTGAATACAGAGGCAAAGAAAGCATTGAGTACTTCAGCTTTCCCCACATCATCTGTCACCAGGTTACCTTCTGCATCCAGTAGGGGCCGCACACCCTCTCTGATCACCTTCTTCTTGTTAACATGCCTGTAGAAACCTCTCTTGTTATCCTTCACATCCTTAGCCAGTCGCAATTCCATTTGCGCTTTCGCCTTCCTGATAACCCCCCGGCATTCTCGAGCTATACATTTAAATCCCTCCGAGGTCATTTGTCCAAGTTTCCACTTTTTGTAAGCTTCCTTTTTCTGCTTAAGTTCACCAAGGATTTCCCCTGTAAGCCAATCCGGTCTCCTACCATGTTTGCCTCTCTTGCTACACATCGGGATGGTTTCTTTCCGTGCCTTCAATAAGGCTTCTTTAAAATGCTGCCAGCTGTTCTGGACTCCTTTCCCCTTCATGTTAGCATCCCAGGGGATTCTACCCATCAGGTCTCTGAGGGAGTCAAAATCTGCTTTTCTGAAGTCCAAGGTGTGTATTTTACTACTCTCTTTTCTTCCTTTGGTCAGGATCCTGAAATCTACCATCTCATGATCACTGCTTCCCAGGTTGTCACCCACCTCTACTTCCCCTATTAATTCTTCCCTGTTTGTGAGCAGAAGGTCAAGCTGCGCACGGCCCCTGGTCGGATCCTTCAGCACTTGTACCAAGAAGTTATCCCCAACATTCTCCAAAAACTTCCTGGATTGCCTGTGTAGTGCTGTATTGGTCTCCCAACAGATGTCAGGGTGATTAAAGTCCCCCACGAGAACCAGGGCCTGTGATCTGGAAGCTTCTCTCAGTTGTCCGAAGAAAGCCTCATCTACCTCATCCACCTGATTCGGTGGCCTGTAGTAGACACCAACCACAACATCACTGCTGTTGTTTGCACCTCTAAACTTAACCCATAGACTCTCAACAGGTTTTTCTCCCTCTATATACTGAAGTTCAGAGCAATCATAGTGCTCTCTTACGTATAGTGCAACTCCTCCTCCTTTTCTCCCCTGCCTGTTCTTCCTGAACAATCTGTACCCTTCCATGACAGCGCTCCAGTCATGCGAGTCATCCTACCAAGTCTCTGTTTTCCCAATTAAATCCTATTTCTTGGACTGGGCCAGGGCCTCCAGTTCTTCCTGTTTGTTGCCCAGGCTTCTCGCAATAGTGTACAAACACCTCAGATAACCAATTGATCGCCCCATCTTCTCCATTCGAATCAGAGGTCCTCCTTTCTTGCTCGTTCCTCTTTGCATTTCTTCCCGGTATCCGACTTTCCCACTCCCCTCAGGGTGTTGGTCACCGTCCCCCAACAAACCTAGTTTAAAGCCCTCCTCACTAGGTTTGCAAGCCTGCCCGCGAAGATGCTCCTTCCTCTCTTCATTAGGTGGAACCTATCTCTTCCTAACAATCCTTGTGCCCGGAACAGAGTCCCATGGTCGAAGAAACCAAAGCCCTCTCTGCGACACCACCTGCCCAGCCACGCATTTATTTCCTCAATTCGACGATCCCTACCCAGTCCTTTCCCTTCAACAGGGAGGATGGACGAGAACACCACTTGCACTCCAAATTCTTGGGTCCTTCTTCCCAACGCTACATAATCCGCAGTAACCCGCTCAAGGTCATTCTTGGCCGTATTGTTAGTTCCCACGTGGAGAAGCAGGAAGGGGTAGTGATCCAAAGGTTTGATCAGCTTGGTAAGCCTCTCAGTCACATCCTGAATTCGAGCTCCCGGTAAGCAGCACACCTCTCGAGATTCCAGGTCCGGATGGCAGATGGATGGCTCAGTCCCTCTTAGGAGGGAGTCCCGGACCACCACCACCCGTCGTCTTCTTTTGGGGGTGGTGGTCGTGGAATCCCCATCCCTAGGACTATGCATCCCATGCCTTCCAGTAGATGGTGTTCCCTTGCAGTTTCTTCCTTATGAGGTCCCTTCCAAAGCATTCAGCACTGCAGAGCCTGTGGAGAGAGCCTGAAAGCGATTACTTACCTCTATAGCATTGGGGGATTCCTGTGCTAGCCTTTTTCCCCTTCTAGAAGTTACATGCTGCCAATTCTCTTCCTGGTCCCGTACTGCCCTCTCTGGCTCTTCCGCCTGCCATGCTTGTAGGATTAAACGCTGCCTTCTATCGAGGAAGTCTTCATCCTCTCTGATCGAGCGTAGGGTCGACACTTGGGCCTCCAGTCCTCTAATTTTTTTCTTCCAAAATGGCGACCAGCTTGCACCTCGTGCAGATGAAATCCGTTCTTTCTTCCGGGAGGAAGACAAACATGGCACACGCTGTGCAGGTAACAACAGCAGACCTATCACCATCCATCCCTGCTGTCCTGGAGAAAAGATTTAAAAAGAATGGCAAGAGAACCTCGCACCCTTCCCAACTCCCTTTCTAAACTCCCTGTTAGCACTCACCTGTTTGCAAACTCCTTGGTCGCTTGCTCACTGCTTTATAAAGCCCTCGACTGCCTGAAAGTCCCTCCCCCTACCAAGGCTCAACCAATCAGCAGAGGCTTCTAGAATTCAAACTTTAATTAGAAGCCAACAGGTCCCACCTGCCACTCACAGCACACACTCCATGAAGGAGAGGGGGAGGGGAAAAGGGAAGTGAAAAAAAAAAAGCCTCACTCCCAAACACAGGGGAAAAAACAAACAATCAAACAAAAAACAAACCAACCCTCACTCACAAACACAAGTTCATCACACAGCAAGAAAGCCCCAAACACAACACTCACTTCCCTCAAGAGCCCTGTATCTCCTTCTCCTCTACCTGGAGAACTCCCTCTCTAAAGCCTCACTCACAAACACAGGGAAAAAAAAGAAAAAAACACCAAACAAACCACCACACACCAACCCTCACTCACAAACGCAAGCTCAGCACACAGTAAGAAAGCCCCAGTAACAACACACACTTCCCTCAAGAGTCCTGTATCTGCTTCTCCTTTACCTGGAGAACTCCCTCTCTAAACTCCCTGTTAGCACTCACCTGTTCGCAAGTCAGAATAAGCCTCCCGTTATTTCGAAATTATTTTGAAATGCTATTGCTGTGTAGATGCTTGCATCGTTATTTCGGAATAATAGTCGTTATTTCAAAATAACTTTGCTGTTCAAAATAACTGACTGGCTTAGTAGAACATGAGGAGTATGAGGAGTCCTTCTCCTGAGTGGAGGACTTATGCTCTTCTGTTTAATTCATTGGATGTTTGCCTTCCCTGTCAAAACCTAAATCAGCTGCAAGAATAGAGAAGGCACACTTATTCTTTGACATCAGACCACTTACCTGCTCTCTTGATAATGGCATTATGATTATTTTCATAGGGTATGTCTACACTGCAAAGTTAATTCGGAATAACAGCCGTTATTCCGAATTAACTTCCATAGCGTCTACACAAGCAAACCGCTATTTCGAATTAAATTCAAAATAGCGGGGTACTTAATTCGAGTTTGGTAACCCTCATTCTACGAGGAGTAATGCCAAACTTGAATTAGCTAATTTGGAATAAGTGCTGTGTAGATGCTTAGTCCAAATTAGCTGGCCTCCTGCCTTCCCATTTTCCCCTGGTAGCCACTCTGGGCCAAACCAGGAAAACTCTTCTCCCTCCCCGCAGCCCCAGAGCCCTTAAAGGGGCAGACTCTGTCCACAGTGCCTGTGCCAGCTCCAAGCCTGCCGGCCCAGAGCCAGCAGTCACTGCCCCGACCCAGTGGCCCAAAACATGAGCCAGCAAGCCACTGGCAGCCAGCCCTTCACTGCACCCCAGGAGCAGTCTGCCAGCTCCCAGGAGCCTGCCAGGGCCTGGAGAAGGCGAGCACCTTCCTGGTCCAGGGCGGAGATCAGGGTGGACCGTACTCAGGTTTGGGGGAATGCCCCCAACATCCATGATCTCCGCACTAGACAGAGGAACGCAGATGTCTATGACAGGAAAGCTGCCAGCCTGGCCACCAAAGGCCACATGAGAACCCAGGAGCAGGTTTGCATGAAAATCAAGTTGGTTCAGCAAGACCCCCAACCCTGATCTTCTCCTCCCCCTTCCTCCCCTTGCCTCCCCATTTCAGCTCCCTCCTCCCAGGTTGCCCCCTCCCCTCTCCCACCCTCATTCGCATCCCAGTTTCGGTCAATAAAGAGAGGGGTTTTTTTGGCAAGAAATGTGTTTTTATTTGACATCAGGAAGGGGGGTTAGGGAGGGGTAAGTGGAAGGAAGGAGGAATGAGGCACAAGCCCCCAGTGGGGCAGACCAGGGAGGCTCTTAGTGCTCCTCAGGGTGGAAGCTCTCCTACAGGGCTTCCTGGATACTGACAGCCCCCCGATGGACCTCCAGGATGGTAGCCTGCAAAAAGTGCAGCCAGGCTTGCAGCAGCACATCCACGAGAAGCACCAGAGTGCCCAGGGGCAGCTCCAGCTCCGTGTTGCAGAGTGCTGTGCTGTCCTGAGTGAGGACAACCAGAGTACACAGAGACACAAATGCTTTGCTGTCCCTCATTGAGGCAGGCAAGCAAGCAGGCACACCTGAGAACCAGCTGCCCGTGGGGCAGTGGGGGGAGGGTGTCCCTTTAAGCACAGGCGTCAGATAGCCTCAGGCAGCAGTCACACACAGACACTCCTGACCTGATGCCCTGCCTGACCTGGTTCTGGCTGGCCTTATATCAGATTCTGTGTCCAGTCAGTGTGGATGCAGTATTTCGAATTAGCAAAATGCTAATTTGAACTGCATTTTGTGTGTAGATGCGTTAATTCGAATTAGCTTAATTTGAATTAACTATTTCGAATTAAGATAACCTGAATTAACGCTATAGTGTAGACATACCCACAGTCTGCAAGATATTTGGCAGAACAAATAAAAAGCAATGTTGTGCCCCCCAAGGCATTTAGCATCTGGTACCTGATTCTTCTTCTGGATGGGCTCCTATTCAAGAATTGATACATCTGTGGGCATGTCTACACTGGGGAGTAATTTTGAAATAACTCCCATTATTTCAAAATAAAAAAGCAAGTGCCCACAACACCAAGTCTGTCATTTTGAAATAATGGGCTTTTATTTCGAAATAATAACTCCTGCTTGTGAAGAAGAATAAGCTTATTTCAAAATAATTATTTTGGGAGTTATTATTTTGAAATAACTTACTTTGAAATAACCTGGCAGTGTAGACATAACCTGTGTCTTATGCCTCACATTTACATATTTACAAAATGCTGGCTTCTTGACACATTTCAAGCAAATTGACATTTTTGGCTTTCCTTTGAACTAACTAGTAGAATGACCAAGAGGAACACAGACTATGTATCTGGCTAGGAAACATTATTAGCAGTATGGAGGTTTTCTTGTAGGGTGTGTCTACACTGCACCCATAGCTTGAAATAAGCTATGCAATTTGAGCTTTGCAATTTGCATAGCTTGTTTCAAGTGTATGTTGAAAAAGCTTATTAAGAAATGTGGTGCTGTCTACACAGCGCCAAATTTTGAAATAGAGCGCTATTCCGAAATGTCCCTTAATCCTCATGGAATGGGATTTATAGGGACGGCTGAATAGTGAGCCCATTATTTCAAAAGCTATTTCAAAATAAAAGGCTTGTTTAAAAGATGCAGAATAGCTATTTCGGGATCCAGTGTAGATGTACCCTCAGAGTGCTTTGACATTTACCACAAGTTTATGGGGACAGCACTGCATATTGTGTATCCCAGGTGCATATTGGGTTAAATCATATTTTCACACAGGGATGCAAAGGAACATGCCACAAAATACAATGAGTGATAGAGGCATTTTTAAATGAGCATATGTTAGACATGCTCTTAATTCATGTCCAGATTCTGCACAAGGTTGTTTTATAGATTTCTTTTTAGAACCCACTGGCTTGGGTTATTGTTTGCTTTGGGTTTATTATGAGCATTATTTCAGCAGTTTACTACATTGTACTAGTGGGACTTCTGGGTTATTAAGTGTTGCTTCTCCAGTTTTGTACTCTCTTAAACCATAAATGGTGTAAAGCTGACGTTAGCTGACATTTCAGAAGCAGTGCCAATGTACTGGAGCAGAGCAAAGAGGAAATTAACAAACAAGCAGCATTATCTAACATTTAAGAACCAACTGTAGCCCATGTAGTTCATTCAAGGTTTTTGCATGTGCAACAAGCATATGAGTCTGACAGGCCTTAGCAGTACAAGATAAGAAAAACAGTCCCATGATAGGGAAGGCTAAACACTAGAAAACAGCCAGAAACATTACCAGCTAATTGCTTTAAATTCTGTGCAGCTGCAAATAAATACATTGAGAAATATCCACAAGCCATATTGCCTTGGAGTCTGTGGACAGCAGGGCCATAACACTGTTAATCAATTGCATAAAATTGAAAACTGGTTAAACAAACAAAAGTGAGCTTGAACACTTCTTAGGTCTATGGTTGTGATTCCATGTTTTTTAACAAGAAAATGCATGTGTTTACACAGCATTCACAAATTACTGTTAGATTTAAAAATGTGTCTGCCCTTTCTTGCATTACTCTTCCAATGAACAACTTTTGCTTGTGCAAACAATGAGCTGAGCAAATAGCAGGCACACTGCAAATACATAGGGCAAGAGTAAAATTCAGATTTCTTATCTTTGCACTGAAAATTAAGCTCATATATTGAGAAATTTTTTTCTTAAAATGCATCCCTCTGTGTCAGAAAGATTATCCTTCTATCAACACAGAACTTGATATTTCAGCTTAGAGGTATAATACTGTAGTCAGTTTTCCACTTCCATATAATCCTGTTGTTAGGTCTTAACAGAGCACTAACTGTAGAGTCTGGGTCTTCTCACAGTTAGGGCACATCTACACTGCATGGCAAAATTCAAATTAAGATACTTAACCTGAGCTACATCAATTGTGTAGCTAAAGTTGAAATAGCTTCATTTGGCTTTTGGTGCTGTCTACACAACAGGAAGTCAAAGGAAGAACACTCTTTCTTCGACTTCCCTCACTTCTTGTGAAATGAAAATTACAGGAGTCAGAGTAAGAAGTCCTCCATCTGCAAATTATTTCAAAATAACAGCTTGCTGTGTCGACATAGCCTTACCAATGATTCACATTGGTATGAATTTCAGAGACATCATTCCTAATTTACAAGTGACATTGGAGTTATGCTTAGGGTGCTTCCCATCAAAAAATTTGTTTAGCCAAATAGAGAATGTGACTTTTATGCCTCCAAGAATGTCCCTTTCATTGTGCTGACTGATGAAAAATAGAAAACTTTTCTGCTGAACACTGGAGTTAGAAAAATGTCAACATCTAATAATCCAGTATAAAAGGTTGCCTAAAACTTCAGGGTGTAAGTTATTATAGGTCGCTGTATACAATATAATGTAGTATTCATACTGGTTTAGAGGAAGAGGTAAAGCAAGTGATTGTTTGCATAAGCTACAGTTTCTTCTGTCAAGGCTACATTTGTAAGTTATTTATAATCTCCAGTAGTGACACAGCCTAGTAATAATACTTCATACTTTTCATCTCAGAGTTCTAGCCAAGGACGTGTAAGTACTATTTCTTTTTTTACCTATGAAGCACAAAGTTCACACAGCCGACTTGTGGAAGAATTAGGGTCAATCCTTGGTTTTATAATCTCTAGACTTGCTACCAGAATATGAAAATTCACAAACAGCATTCTCTGTAAGCTACATGCTTCTGTAGGCTACTCAGGAGAGATTCATGTGCCACCCAGCTGATTAACAGAGCTCCCATAGCTTGGTTTTTTGTTTTTGGGTTTTTGTTTGTTTGTTTTTTGTTTTTGCTTCTCTTAATGTCGCACATTCACATATGCACATGGCCGGAAAAGATTAGAGAAAATATTGGTCACAAGTAGTTACCATTTTTACACATAGGCTGTGTCTAGACTACAGGGGTTTTTTCGAAATAAGTGGCCTTTTTTCGAAAAAACTTCCCCTGCATCTAAACTGCTGCTGCATTCTTTCAAAATTACATCAAAAGAACGCAGCGGTTTTTTTGACCGTGGTAAACCTCATTTTATGAGGAAGAATGCCTTTTTTCGAAAGTGCTCTTTCTAAAAAAGGCGTTTTTGAATGCAAACAGGGCTTTTTTGAAAGAGAGCATCCAGACTGCCTAGGTGCTCTCTTTTGAAAAAGCGGCTCGCTTTTTCAAAAGAAGTGGTTGCAGTCTAGGCGCTCTGTTTTGAAAGAGGCTTGTAGTCTAGACGTAGCCATGCTGTATTTGGGCTCCTCTTAATCCGGATGCATTCATAATCAGTGAAGTGAGTGTATATGTTAATGAACTATCTATCAGGATTTTAGATCATCATTCATATAGGACAAGAAGCAATGGGCTTAAACTACAACAAGGGAGGTTTAGGTTGGACGTTAGGAAAAACTGCCTAACTGTCAGGGTGCTTAAACAATGGAATAAATTGCCTAGGGAAGTTGTGAAATCTCCATCTCTGGTGATATTTAAGAGCAGGTAGATAGACATCTATCAGGGATGGTCTAGATGGTACTGAGTCCAGCCATGAGGGCAGGAGACTGGACTTGATGACCTCTCGAGGTCCCTTCCAGTTCTAGTTTTCTATGATTCTATGATTCATCAGAATAATATCTGAACACCTTTGACATAATATCAGGAGCAATAGTGAAATCCTTAGTGGACTTTACGGCGTCTCTGGAATGTTCCATTTACAAGGTAAAGGTCTGCTTAGGGTACCGATTTTGCATTTGATATTTTAGAAGTTATGCATATAGTTTCAATTTTAAAAAATATCTCATGTTCGGTTTAAAATGGATCCTGCCTAGATAATCACTGTTACTAAAAAATACATACATATAGGCACATCAACACATTTTTAAATCATTTGCACAGAAAGTTGGATTCCAGATTTTAATCCCTCAACACATTTTTAGCATCCAGGGATACTGGATCTCTTGTAGAAATTACATTGAACAAAATTTAAAGTTGTGTTTATTGTGATTTGCATTAGGAAACATGTTAATTGTATTCAAAATGTATAATTTTTCAAAAACTTAAGTGTGTTTGGTCCCACCGTACTCCAAATGTTCTCAATTTGATAATATAATGAAACATATCCGAATTTCAAACAAAAGTAGGAAAAGTTTAACTGTGTCAGTCATTGTAGTTATCAGTGATATATTTTATTTTCTTTATATTTAGAAAACAGTTACTCTGTACACAGCTTTATATTATGAACTGGAATGTTGCTGTCGTGCCTGATAATATTAGCAAATTAATGAAGTGTTTACACTGACATGTACATTTTAACCTTTAATAAATATAGTGTAGAAGAGTTCAATTTTTGCACAATTAACCTTGAATGCTGAGGAATAGTTAGAGAGAAATCTTATGTCTGTATTAATATGTGGAGTGATTTTCCCATTAGACTATTCCACTGTGATGGGTTAGCAGATGAATGAGAGTTACTGTTCTTTGTCTGAACTGCCTGTGTAGCTGCAGAAATGGACTAGATGACTTATATGTGTTTTTACTTTATCTTCAGATTGGGTTCAGGTAGAGCACTATAGATCTACCTTTCCTCAGTGGGAATAGTCAGAAGAGTCTGCCCACTGTTACAGACTGTTTAGAGATCTGGTACTCTTCCCAGATGTAGCTTATATGGAAGATGCTGGTATGAACTTATATTCTCCCTGCCTTCAAATTACTGTGCCTATAGGGAGCAGTCCACATGCTCATAGAATCATGGAATACTAGAACTGAAAGGGACCCTGAGAAGTCATCTAATCTAGTCCTCTGCATCCTTTTCTTATAAGAGTATGGGGCTATGATTGTGCCTGGAACTAAATTTCATGTTGAACCTCTGTAGTCCGGGACCCTCGGGACCTGACTGGTGCTTAACCAGAGAATTTGCTGAACCATGGGAGGTCAATGTTGTCTAGCAGCATTACCAACACTTCCACTGCTTACTGGGCTCTTAGAAGACATTTAGAGGTAAATTAGAGCTAAATAGCAGCACAGAACACTGACAGCCAGGACAAGTGGCCGTAAAAAAACTTGATGAGACCATGGGAAACTTGGCCACAGCCATGATGAGTAGACATCCGGCTCACTAAAATCACACCAGACCACGGATGTTGCCAGACTAGAAAGTGCTGGACTGGAGAGGTTTGATCTGTACTAGGACCGCTGCTTGCACTTCTGAGCAGCGGCATGGGTAATCTGCCCCATGGTGTGACAACAATCAATTGCCTTCTGACTAGGGCCCAATGTAAATTGCAATTTTGAAGTACATAAATCATGAAAATACCCCAATGTCCTGCTTTTAAAAAAATCTTTAAGAAATAAAGTAGATATAATAAAATATTTCATTTAAAAATCACTGTAGGAAATTGTAGTGCTCAGCTGCAAGTGTCTGTGTGTACCATTCTTCTGAGTCTGGGAGAGCAGAGTTCTGTGAGTATGCACAGCACATGGTGCTATGTAGGGATCTTTATGTGCTATCTAGGTGGGATGCAGAATTTCTTCTGTTTATACACTGTGAAGTAAAATACTTTGCCCTTTACACTACTGTACATTTCTAAAAAAGTAAATCCAAAAAATCCCCTATGATTTACCCATGGCTTATTTCTGACCCAATGCAAAGACTGTCTTATGGTGTACTAGTGGTGACTTGACGGTGAAGTTAATATTTCATTAGAAAATCTACATCTATATAAAATGCTAGTCTGAAGGGTGATGTTTGCAGTAGCTACATTCTATTCCTAACAAAATCATTAGCTGGGGGGAGAGCAAGCAATTCTATAGATCCAGGTGCTTCTTTTACAGTGCCTATGTGCTACAAATACAAATATAAATAAATATGGAACAAAACATGCAATGTCTGGATCAAGAAAGCTCCTTGACCTGGAAGCCTTATTCTCATAGGACGGGGCTCTCTGTTAGCAAATATGAAACATTCTCAGTGGATTGTTGGAATGCTGATTATCTTTGAATGGGTATTGAGAGAAGGGTGAGTTACACAACCAAATGTACAAAATGAATGTTACTCACGTTTGCTGTTGGCTAAAAACTGTAAACTAATTGTAAACGCAAAGTCTATCTTAACACTTCAAGCTTTGGGTTAAATATGTTTTCTGAGGTTTATATTAAGTTTTTATGGACTATTTATGCTATTTCTAGGCTTGTATTAGTCAGTTAATGGATCTTAAACTTGTCTTGTTTATTATTTTTACTTCTCTAGGCCACGGACCCCCACTACGTAATTTTTGTTTCATTGTATTCCACACAATTTATTATCTTGCTTTGTAAATTTTTGGCAGGGCCATCCTTATGCTTACGCAACGTATGCAGCTGCATAGGGCACTCCTGGGTGTTAATGTCCATCCGCTACCTCTTCCTATCCCTGCTCAGTGGCTGACACAGCCTGATGAATCTTCCTTCAGAGGGGATATAGTTAATTTAAAAGTGGAAAGTGTTTGGCAGGCTGAAAAGGCATCAGCACAACATTGAAAGAGCCATTAAAGTGGTAGTGAAGCCATTTTACAGGCATATGATAATTCCCAGGTATGTCGGCTGTCCTCACTATAAGTCTAAGATACATTCCAAGCAACTTGGACTTACAGTGAAACAACTTAAAGAGGGAAAAAAAATTCCCACAGATGACTTCCATTTGTGCAAATTGGGATTTTTTTTTGCACAACTTAAGAGCGAGGAATGGGAGGACTTATAACACATCAGTTCCTACAAGCATCAATGACTTTAGTGTGGAAAGGACATATACTGGGGCAACCTATAGTGGGGATGCCATGTATACTGTCAGTTTCTGCGTTTGCAGACAAAAACTGTTGTGTATTACTGTAATATGTACAGTTAGTTTGCCAAGCCTTAGTTTAAAATTTGCTTTAAATATATTTCATTAGTGTATTGATGATTATAAAAATACATCTTTTAAAAATCATTTCTTTCTCCCTGCCATCCCCATGCTGCGGTTGAGCATAGGACCACTTAATAGTACTGGCTAGGGCTTCATAAACCCTAAGCCCTGACTGCTGGATCCGTTTAGAGCTTTATGGTTTATTGCCAGTGGCCATTAGTACAAACTAACACAGCTTTCAATGGTGTCATTAAAATTGGTCACTTGAAGGAAATTATTTTAATTATACTTTTTCTAAGTGATTGCCAATGTGTCTGAAAGGTGTCTGATTGACAGTACAGTTACAGCGATTAACAGTGATCAGTTACAGCACAGGCACAGGGTAGTACAGATCTCCACATACTGCCCACCAACTGTTCTTCAACAGTATAAAAGAAGATCCATGTCTGACAGGCAGTGAGGGGAGTTCATACTGCATGGCCCATTCTGTCACTAGCCCATCTGCCAACCATGGTGCCAGTTAGTGGCAATTGTGCAGGTGATTTTTTGACGTGTAGCCAAAAGGATTTGTGACTGGGCTGGAGCTGTCATATGTAGAGTGACTAGAATTAATAAATAAATAAATAAGAGGCAACTCAACCCTTCAACAGAAGCTTATTAGAGTTTCCTGTGTGATCTGCTATCTATCTTCTGAACTAAAGTGGATTTTTCATTCAAAAGAAAGGGGGATTTGCCTGAAAAGCATGAGTAAGCATTTTGCCTTTCAAATCTCTTTAAAACCCCCACAAATATACACTTCATCTATTCTTAGAATCTTAATTTCAGATTCTGTTAAAAATAAAAAAATAAGAAAGAAATAAAAGGCAAGAAGAATATATGCTGCATACATAATCATGCTTCAGATATACTAGTGTCCCTCAGGAGCAACATTATCAACAAATAAAATGGGAAAAATATATTCTGTGTTTCTCCATGCATAGCATTACTGTGACTGAGCTGCATGCACTAAATGGCTCAAAACACAAGGGGCCTGATTTATGGATGCTTTATGTTAATGCTTTTACCATAAATAGCACAATTAAGGCAATTCATGCTGACAAGCTGGTAAAAAAATATAGGTAAATGCATTAATTGTATTTAGCACTTTGAAATGGTTGAATTACATACAACATATTAATTGTATGGCGCACAACGATGAGCTCATCCATTTCTGAATTTTGAGTTTTAATCCAAAATTTTCTTTGTACTTTTAGATACCTGGAAAAAAAATGAGGGAGCCATTCTTAATTATCTTTTCAAATATATTTTATTTTTCTTACTATGCAGTTCTGACCTCTGAATGACTACTGGAAGGATTAGGGACTGCTTACAATGTTTACAGAAAAAAATAAGGCAATGTTTGGTGTATTAGTAGCATAAATTATGACTATGACAGTGAATACCATCCTTAATGTTAATGATGGTCTCATTCTACTCCTTTCCATATACCACAATATGTCATGTCATAGAGTATGAATTTCCTGTTAGATATTTTTATTTGATGAAAGAGAAATCTGCCCCTTCTCTTCTGCAATCATGGAAGGTTCCAGGTACTGTGGATTATGTGTGTGCAGTTACACTGTGCAAGAGCCATTTTCAGACTAAGAGCAGGAAATCCTGCTCCGTGAAGGTGTCCTCACACTCCCATAAAGCATGGTTTAGGCTGGGCACCTGCAATATAATCAAAATTTGATGGGACTTAAGTATAAGTGTTGGCTCTGGATTGGTTGGGTGGGAGAACAGCTGGACCCTCTTGGGTCCGTCTCGGGTCCTGGTTGGGCCTAATAATTACACCAGAACAGACTTCTAATTTAGGGATGGGATCTGGGCTTAGATGTGGTATGATGAAGTTCTTGTGAAGACTGTTGAAATCTCAAGCCTGTAATAGTAGCTAAGGCCTGGCAGGGAGGATTTTATTTAGCTTCATCCTCAATGGACCCTCCATGTGCCAAGCTCAGCAATACAGCATTGGCACGGGGGATCAGATTTAGTCCTACATCATGTTTTCCAGTGAAACAGATGCTCTTGTTTGGAAGCTTGTTTTGTGCTTTGCATTTCTCGTCTCAAATGAGGTTTTATTAATTATTGGTGGTTCAATCAAATTTCAAATTTTAATAATAATAATAATACTTAGTGCTTACATAGCATGTTATACAGAATTATATATTTTCAAAGTGTATGTGAACTAATGAATCCTTGCTCACACCCTCTGAGATAGGCATGGTAAGGGTCATTATTACCATGTTACACTAAATGAAGATCAGGCTCAGAGGCTTGCCCTAGTCATGACTAATACAAAAATTAACTTTGGAATAAAAACAGTGAGTTTGGTTTGGTCTTATTCATTGGGTTATATTATTTGTTGGTTGTAAACGTTCAAATGGTGATTTTTAAGTTATTCATGAAACTGTTTGGAAATCCCCCAATAACACAACATTTAGGACATTTATTGTACATTTGAAAATTCTAATCACAGGTTTATTATGGATCATTTCTCATTTACGATTAGTTATAAATGACATTTAAAAAGTATTAGTCAGCCAGCCAAGGTGAAGAAACTAAGCTGTGTGATATAAATGAACTATTGGACACCATGAAAATTGATTTGTGGATAGACAAGTTAGCTGTTCATAAACAACCCATGCAATATAATTAGTTTGCATAAGCTTGTCATCTATTGCTTGAAAATAACCCAATATGGTCTCAGAGATCAGGATCAGATTGTGGATGGGTTGAAAAGAGAAAGTGGATAAAACTGCAATGAATAATTTGATCATCTCTGTCCAAAGCTATGCAGTGAGTCTCTAACACAGAGCACAGTGGGACAGGTAGTGCTAGAGGGGCTGGGTTGAATTGTTTCACGGGACTGAAAAATGAAATGTTTATCTTCTGATTTAAGAAAAACAAAACTAAAAACCACCATGTGAAAGCCAGGCCACAAATCTGAAATAAGAGTATATTTATATCATGCTAAAAAAGTTCTGGACTAGAATCATGGTTTTATTTTTCCTTTGAAATATCGAATCCCTAGTGCACATTATGGAACAATATTCAGAAATCAATTATGTCCCCCCTTTTGCCACAAAGTTTCTTTTTGTTAATTTAAAAATGGACAAAAAATCTGTTCAGGGCAAGGGTTTTTAGCCAAGAGTGAATTTTTACAGCCAAATTATAAACCCCTTAAAAGTAGAGGATTATAATGGAAGTGCAGACAAACCCTTAACTATACTGCCAGGAACTGTACCAGTATAATTAATAGGCCATCTGATAATCTACTAAAGTTTTAGTATTGCTTTGTTTCATGTCATTAATAATTATAGCAGCAAACGCCTTTGTTTATATTAGAAGCAGTTCTAGGACAGGACTAAGCAGATGTCTAAAGTTATTCCCAAAATAGGTACATATTGCAGTTTTAACTACTTATTTATATTAATATACTTAAAGTATGTATTTCTCTGCAGTTAAATAACAAGTAAATAACTGCAAGTACAGATTTGAGGTAAAAATAGTCTTGTTTGTATGCTTCCTTCAATAATTTAACCTGTTTCTTTCTGCCTTAATATTAGTATGAATTAAAATTATAATGGCACAAAAACTATTTTGTTCTTATTGGCATGGGCAATTTGTTTCTATCATGCAGATAATTTTATAGAAACTGGCAAACCATGTAATGATGCCCCAAACACTTCCGTAGATACGCCTTGTTTGTGTGATTGTGCATCTAGTCCATGTATACCAAGCAATATCTAAGTAACAAAGTGTATTTCTTGTATTCCTCTTATCAGCACTTTGCTTCACTGGGATTGCCTATAACATATATAATCTCTCTGTAGCTCTGATATGTTAAAAATACCACTAACAACAGCCAGTTCAACATCACACTAGCTGCAGTAACATTCATTACTGGACCTATAATGGGTGTGAGGATCAATATCAAACGAACCATTAGAGGGAGTGACACATATGTGGTTTATATTATTTGAGAGCTGGGAGTACCTCTTTTTTCTATTCGTTATAATTTTTGTTTCTAACCCTGCTAAACCAGTGAAGCTCTATCTGTACAAAAATGAGATGACAATTTTATAGACAAAACTATTTTCAAATTATGTAAATGCTTCCAAAATGTTTTTCCCTTCTATCCACCTGTGCCCAGCTCTAGTCTCTCTCTGCATATTGGGCTCATGATACACAGATAGCCATGTGTGGCAGGCAGAGTTAAAATGTTGGGGGTGGGGTTTTTTATAATCCTAAAAAATTCTGAAATTATTTTACTTTTTTTTTCCTGAAAAATGTTTGGCATGAACATAAAAGTGCAACAAAACATACAGTGGTTTGATATGCCTGTTCATAGTATAGTTGTCAACTTTCTAATTGCACAACACCAACACTCTTCCCTCACCCTCTGCCTTGCCCCGTCTCAGGCCCTGTTTCCAGTCACTCCATCCATCCCTCCTCCCTCTGGCGCTCACTGTCTCCTACCCTCATTCACTTGTTCATATTCACCGGATTTGGATGGAATATTGGAATGAAGGGGGTGCAGGCTCCTGAAGTGAGTCTGGGTATGTGGGAGGAGCTCAGGGTAGAGCCAGGTCTGCAGAAGAGGATGCAGGAAACAGTTTTCAGGAGGGGATTTAGGTGCGGGAGGGGGCTCAGAGCTGAGGGGCGAGTTGTGGGAAGAGGTGCAGGCTCCAGAAAGGACTTTGGATGTGGGGAGCAGACTCCAGATAGTGCTTACCTTGGGTGGCTCCCCTGGAGCAGCAATGTGTCCCTGAGCTCCCAGGCTCCCTTTTCAACTGGGTGTTTTGGTAAAAAATTGAACACTGGCAACCATAGTTAAAGGTTTCCTTGGTACTCAAGTAGGATGAACAGTGTAACTCATTCATGACTTTGCTACTCATAAGTGTCTAGCATTACTCATCCGTGTCTAGCATATACTCTCATGTAATCTATACTGATATATTAATGGGATTATAGGGAAAAATCTTGTTCACTTGATTCATGTGAGGAAGCCCAGTAACCTCAATGTGATTACTCATACAAACCAAGGAATCCTGGTTTTACACACAGCGATCCAGATTTCAGTGGCATTCATGTCTACTAGATTGTTCAGAGATATGTAGGTCATTTCATGGTAAATAGGCATCTCCAGGGAATTTAAATGAGTATGTGGTACTCATCTCGGAAGGTGTGAGATTTTGATTTTTTTTTCTTGTGGCATCACTCATCTTTTAATATTCCATCATCTTTGTAAGCCTCACAGAAAGCAAAGGAAGTCATTTAAAATATATTACCAGAATTGGTCAGGAAAAGTTGTAAATATGATCAGAAACTGTAAAGTTCTGGAACTGTATGTGGAATTGTAAATTAGCCCCTCATATTTTTATTTGTCAGGTTATTCAACTGTATATTTTTGAGATGTGTAAAAATGGACCTAAGTCAAAATCTGAAATTTGAGATAGCTATGAAGTTTTAGATAATATGCATTTACAGGGTCAGAAGCTTAGTTTGTAAATGTTTTGAGAACAGGCATGTAGCTTTTTTTAATATACTGGTCTAATCATTACACAAATAATGCCATCAACCTCCAAGAGATATTTGTCTGAGTTAACTTTTTTCAGAATACAGTTTTATGTTTATGAGACATAAATGTTTATTGCTTACACAAGTTTTTGTTTCTAATTATAACATCATTTTATATACAGTATGTAGTGATTTACTGGTTAATGATGAGAGCTAATATACTTATTTTAGTTGCGTTATATCCTCAGCTGAATGCATTAAATGTTTCATACTTAATTTTCAGTAGCTAGCTTTCATTCTGGACAAGCTATCTTTAAATCTATTAACATTTAATCTGTCAAAACTAGACTTGGATAGTAGCATCTCAGCAAGACAAATGAGGACAATTCACACTTTGATTAGTGCTGTATTGTTTCAACAAAGAAAACAGCCATGAGTTCACATACAAATAGTATTCTATCTGGAAATAGAGAGGGCTGGAAACTTTTAGGGCATGTCTATGCAGCAGGGCTAAAGCCAAAATAAGCTACGCAACCTGAGCTACATTAATTGCGTAGCTTAAGTTGAAATAGCTTATTTAGGCTTTTGGCTCTGTCTACACAGCAGTAAATCCAAAAAAGAGTACTCTTCCTCCAACTTCCCTTACTCCTTGTAAAATGAGGGTTACAGGAGTCAGAGTAAGAAGTCCTCCAGCTCGACACTGTTTTGACATTATGTCAAAATAACTGCTTGCAGTGTAGACGTGGACTATGTTATTTCAGAATAACATCAGTTATTCTGAAATAACACTGCTGTATATAAATGTGCAGGAAGATCTTAACCCATAGACGCCAAATTACCTTCTGCTCTGGCATCTTCTAGCTCCATTGTTGTAGGAAGCCCCCTCCATGACATTACAGTATGCTGTGCCAGCCATGAAAAATGAATAATGTTTTATTTCATATTTAAGAGTCAGGTGAAACCCTGGAACTGAAAGCGTATTTAAACTAATCCTGACGTGTTTGAAGTGTAGGGTATCAATATCTATCTTTTCCTGATCGTCACAGGGATTTGGCATTATGTGAGATTCTGCATAAAGCATAGCTCTTTAGAGCAGACACTTTTTCTTTTGTGTTGTAGAAAGTGCTAGGCTTATTGAGAATGCTACCAGAACTACATCACAATACTAACTGTTCAAGCAGTTATTTTATTAAAGATGAGAATTTATATAATCAGTTCTAACTGGAATTAAAGAGCTTGCACCCGGAATTCACAGGATATTCACCAATCCTTGGAAAGCACAACAAGGATAAACACGAACTGAATGGAGAGTACTGTTGATAGGGTTGGGAATGTATAATAATTATAGAGTAATCCACAGAGAAAAGTTTTACAATCTCATCCTTTCCTTCTGAGAACACTGAGGTTTATTTTGCCCTGACATCTCTATAATATCTCAGTGCATTTCTGTATCTCACCTGTCAAAGATTTTCATAGATTTGAAAATCCGTCCTCTGTTCTGTTCCGCATATTAAATGTCACTGTCAGTTTACCTCATGAAAAATGAAATGTATTTGAGAGCTGCAGTCATGCCATATGTATAAACAGTTCACCTTTCACTTTGTTTCTGTGCAGGAGAGGCTGACTGATGTTTGATTTTTAGTCAAACTTGTTTTCTTCAGTGACTTTTACAGGCCAGTGCTGTAGTAATCCATACTTTCTTCATTGACAATACTGGGTTAATATAATACATCTGAAAAATGCAATGAACTGTAGCTGTGGCCTTCACTTTTGGAGAGGAGCTGTGAGGCAGGAAGCTTGAAATATAAGCATCTGTGCACATCTGATCTAGACCTATAGTCATCATCAAATATTGCCTGGCAGAAAATATGTATGCAATATATACCTCTGGCCTGCTTGTACTTTTAGATAACATAATGCACACAATCAGTATCAACATACTAGTAGTTATGATAACTACTTAGGTTATGTCTAGACTGCAGAGCTTTTCCGGGATACCGGAGATATCCCGGAAAAGCTCTGCCGTGTCTGCTTTTTTGGAACAGTTTCCAAAAAAGTGGACATGTTCTTTTGGCATCCCTGTATTCCTCTCAGTGAGAGGAATAAGGGATGTTCCAAAAGAGGACTTTTTTCCAAAATTTGGCTCCATGTAGATGAGCCAAATTTTGGAAAAGCCTCTTTTGGAAAAAAAGCGGAAAAAGATACGTAAATTGCAGTTCGCGATTTGCATATATTTTTCTGACTTCTCTCGGCAGTCTAGACATAGTTTTATTTTATCAGTATGTATGCCTACGTGTTTAAATCAAATTAGCAGGCTTATTTCTACTTGGAGGATATTTTAGGGATTCTTGAGTAATGTGATATGGAAATGGTGCAGAGTGACCAGAAACGAGCCTAACCAGAACTCGTGACATTCTCTGATATAAAGGAGAATCCCCAACTGGAGCAAGGCTATGCCAGCCTCTCTGTAGTCCCAGAAATACAGGGTGCTTACAGTGAGAGAGACCTGGATAAGGTAAAGCTAAGCCCTGGTGATTGTGGCTGCTCGTAGAACCTCTTGAAGGCATGGAGAATCTGATTCTGGGAGTAATTTATTCTCTCATGTACTTCATTATACTCTGGCATTTCTGAACCCTTCTCTGCAGTATTAGTTTTGCTCAGTATGAGGTGATGGACACGGGTCATGATGAAGCCATGTGAGAATTACTGATCTGGCAACCCAGGTGTGCACAAATCATTGTTCCCAGCATTAGGGAGTCAGTACATTAAGAAGTTGAATTTTAAGGGTTGTATTTTTGCAAATGAAAGAACTTTAGAAATGCCAATCCTGCTTTGATCTTTAAGAATTATTTGACAGAAAGTATAAGACATTTTTAGCTCACATATGTTTTTACTTGTCTATAGTCTCTGTTTTTTATCTGTCTAATACCTTTGGATATCACCAGCGTCTTCATATCATAATTGATCTTATTTCACTTAAGTAATTTTAGCCTTTGGTTGTACACTGGTAAGATTATTTTGTCTCCATATTTTACCCTGTTATATAATCCCATCCCAATATGTGCATGAATACACATGCGCGTACACACACCTAATTGTGCATTAGGGTGCATTGGGGGAGCATTGCCAGCAGATCTAGGGAAATGATTATTCCCCTTTATTCGGCACTAGTGAGGCCACATCTGGAGTATTGTGTCCTGTTCTGTGCCCCCCATTACAGAAAGGATATGGACACATTGGAGAGAGTCCAGCAGAGGGTAACAAAAATGATCAGGGGGCTGTAGTACATGAATTATGAGGAGAGTCTGAGGGATTTGGGCTTATTTAATCTATAGAAGAGAAGAGTGAGGGGGATTGATAGCAGCCTTCAACTACCAGAAAGGAGGTTCTGTTTTCAATGGTGACAGATGACAGAATGAGGAGCAATGGTTTCAAGTTACAGTGGGGGAAGTCTAGGCTAGATATTAGGAAAACCTATTTCCCTAGGAGGGTGGTGAATCACTGGAATGGGTTACCTAAGGAGGTAGTGGAATCTCCAACCCATGAGATTTTTAAATCCTGGCTTGACAACGCCCTGGCTGGGATGATTTAGTTGGGGTTGGTCCTGCTTTAGGCAGGGGGTTGAACTCGATGACCTCCTGAGGTCTCTTCCAACCCTCTGATTCTATTTTTCTATATTTGTCTCAGTCTCTCATGGAAGTGTGAAAGTAACTTTAAATAAATTGGATTGGGGTTTTGAAATTCATCGATTTCTGTTTTAGGAAGGAGCAAACAATCTCCTACTAAATTATGGCCATGTGTGCCACATCCACAATGCATTGTTTTGGCAAGATTATGCTTCACTGAAGCCGCTACCTCCGCAGCCAAAATCTCCATGCTCTGTTATATTCGACAAAAAGAGATGCATTGGCACATGTAGAGATCATGTCTCCCGAAATGCACCTGGCGCTGTAGAAAACCATAAATGAAGGCATGGTTCCAAAGAGCTTCCAATATAAAAAGGCAAAAAACAAACAAGTGGCCTGAAAGCATACAAGCTAACTACTTCTGTGCCAGACCACTAGGGGTATGTCTAGACTACCTGGCTCCGTTGACAGAGCCATGTAAAGTAGTTTACTCGGCATAGTCAATAAAGCGGGCATTTAAATAATCCTCGCTTCATTAAAATAAAAATGGCCGCCGCACTGTGCCGACAATTAGCTGGTCCGGCACATCCTACCCCAGTCAAGCCCCTGCCCTAGCCCTGAGCCCCCATGTATCCAAACACCCTCCCAGAGCCTGATCATAGAACCTCCTCCTACACCCCAACTGCCTGCCCCAAGCTCAGCTCAGAACTCCTCACACGCCAAATCCCTTAACTGAAGACCAGAACCTGCACGCCAACCCTTTGCCATGGCCTGGACAAAGTGAATGAAGATGGGGGAGGGAGGGAAGGAGAATGAAGTGAGCAGGGGCGGGGTCAGAGATGCGGGGCAAGGAGCACAAAGGAGGTGGGGCAAGAATATTTAGGTATGAGATAGATCTTGGATTTCAATTAAATTAAAAAATTGATCTCTGCTTAAAAAGGTTGGAGACCACTGGTCTAAGGTATTTATATGGCCCTGTTAATGTCATATTGGAGTATAGTCTTTAATGTATTTATTCTCAGAACACTTCTCTGAAGTAGGAGTATGCCATTGTCCCTAATTTTGCAGATTGGAGAACTGGGGCACAGAGCAAGACTAAACCCACAGTTACACAGGAAGTCTATGGGAGAGCAAGGAATTAAACCATGGTCTTTTAAGCCAGCTGTGGAGCTCTTTAACCACTAGGCAGTCTGAGCTGCTCAGGGAGCTCTTCCAACTGCCACACTCTTTGTTTGGCATTGGCAGGGACTTCAGTGAATTTCTGGTTTTAAATGGGCAAAGAACTGTTGTGCCCTATCACACCCAGTCAACATTCACCAATACAGCAATCTCTAATTAATTTCCTAAGCATTTAGGCCTCCCTTCATTTTGTCAACAGAAATGAGGAGGACTACTTCTGATATAAAGAAAGACTGAAGAGACTGGAACAACATGTTCCCTGTGGCTAGGCTTGAGAACAAGAGACGATTACACTGAAAGCTGGCAAAACTCAAACCTGTTAACAGGATTTTTTCTCCCCACATGAAGCACAATTAATGTGTGGGATCATTAGCACAGAGAGAAGAAAGGCTAAGAGCTTGTCTGGTTTCAAAGGATTGAACATTTATGTGGATAAAAAAAAATCCTGAGTTGAAATTATAAGTATTTAAAAAATAAATAAAAATATTGGAAATGTAGAAACTGCTGATACTTCAGGGCATAAGCCTACTTGTGCTCCATTGTGACCATTTGTGTGTTTTTACGATATTGAGTAGGGCTATGAAATGAATGATAAAAAACAATTAAAATATAAAAACCTGAATCTGAAATAAGAGAATACCACAGATACTAGAACCAGGGGAATCCTGGCCTAAATTCATGCTATTTTTTTCCCCTAAAACATTCAGTCATTAGTCAACATTAGTGACCGGTATTCTGAAACCAGCAACATCTGTTTTCCAAGTTTGCACTCATTATATTTAAAATGTCTGAGCTGAGATCCTCAGACAAGTTTCAGATGGCAGTGACATTTTACTTCAAATTATACATAGTTCAAAAGTAGAGAATTGTAATGAAAATTCTGACAAACTCTTCTGGAGTACTCTGCACTACAGTACTAGAATTAAAAGGCCATTTGATAATCCACTAAAGTTTTTAGCATTGTTTTGTTTCATGTAGCTAATAGCTATAACAGAAAATATTTTGTTTACATTAGAAATAGGACTCAGACAGGACTGAGCAGATGTCTGAAGTTTTTCCCCAAATGTGTTCATATTGCTGTTATCCAAATAGAATCATCATAAAGCTCAGTGTGACCTGGATTGTTGAACTAAATAGTAATGCTAATTTTACGGAATTTTGAAGGAGTACATTACAAAATAAGTTTAAAGGGAGAAATAACAGGATCGTGTCTGGTTCTTATGAGATACTATTCTTATAAGAGATGCTATTCCTCCATCAATGGAGGAAATGTTCATTAAATAATGCATCCACATGCTCTCAGACACAAGCATTCAAAGAATGATAAAATGCAATTCCCTCACTCTAGACACTTTATAGCCCCTTCTTTTAGGACCACTTTGCAGCACATATGGTGTGCAAAATCACCCACTCTTTGGAGACACCTGTGCTGCATGAATACAATGTGGTGAGTTAACAGACTTTCAGCCTTAACTCTGAACATCCCGGCTTAAGAGTTTAAAGCAAAGCTTTTACAATTTCTGTTGTGTGAATGCAGATTTCTGTGCTCAGTTAGTCTATTTTTTAATGAAAATTTATTAATTTAAAAAGTCAGTCTCACAGAATTGTTTGTAGCAGCATGATACATGTTGTGTACACATCATGGGTTTTGATGGTGTTAAGATATACTATTTACTTGGTAGGTAATTATGGCTTGTTTAGAGCTGAGAAATTCTCTAGTAAAATTATCTACTGAAAATGTTTAAAATGTGAACTATTAACTCAGTAGGTTGGAGTTGGATATATGTAGGGATAAAGATGTTGATTTAAATTCTTAAAACTCCCATTTATAGTAAAAGAAGGTAGATGAATAAGTCCCCGTCTAACATGAGTAAAAGCATTGTTGATGTAAAGATATTAATTACTCATTATTAAAATATTTTACAGCACTTATTTAGCAGACAATCCTCAAGCGGAATGTCTCAACTGTCTTATATAAAATAAAATAAATGAAAACCAAAAACAATTTAAACACATTATGGATTAATCACTTGCCAAAATGTATTCCCCATTGCAGATGGTCTTGATTCACACTGTGTGAATACATAAAAGAGTGCCAGACAGGTAAATATTTACATGCTAAAAAAATGCTTAAATTGAGACATCATATCAGACCAGTGTGTGACTGCAAACCTGCAATGAATAGAAAGCAAGTGGATTGATTCTCTAGTGAGGAGCCTTCCATCCTTCCTCCTGCTCTTCCTTCAACCATAGAATCATACGGTTTGAAGAGACCTCAGGAGGTAGCAAGTCCACCCCCTGCTAAGAGCAGGACCCATCCCAACTAAATCATCCCAGCCAGAGCTTTATCAAGCTGGGATTAAATCCTCTAGGGATGGAGGTTTCCATCACCTCCCTAAGTAACACATTACAGTGTTTCACCACCCTCCAATTTATCCACCTTAGATCTCCCCCACTGCAACTTAAGACCATTGCTCCTCATTCTGCCATCTGTCACTACTAAGAACAGCTTCTCTCCATCCTCCCTGGAACACCTCTTCAGGTAGTTGAAGGCTGCTATCAAGCCCCCCCTCCCTTCTGTAGACCAAATAAGCCCAAATCCCTCAGCCCCCTAATCATGTTGGTTGCCCTGTGCTGGCCTCTTTCCAATGTGTCATATCCTCTCTGTAATGGGGGGCCCGGAGCTGGACACAGTACTCCAGATGTAGGCTCACCAGTGCCGAATAAAGAGGAATAATCACTTCCATAGATCTGCTGGCAATGCTCCTACTAAGGCACCCTAATATGCCATTATCCTTCTTGGCTACAAGGGCACACTGTTGACTCGTATCCAACTCTCATCCACTGTCATCCCCAATTCCTTTTCTGCCAGACTGCTGCTTAGCCAGTTGGTCCCCAACCTGTAACAGCTCTTTGGGATTCTTCTGTCGCAAGTGCAGGACTCTGCACTTGTCCTTGTGGAACTTCAACAGACTTCTTTTGGCTCAATCCTCCAATTTGGCTCGGTCACTCTGGACCCTATCCCTACCCTCCAACATATCTACCTCTCCCCCTAGTTTAGTCATAGATGAACTTGATAAGAGTACAATCCATCCAGATCATTAATAAAGATGTTGAACAAAACCAGCCCCAGAAACAACCCCTGGAGCACTCTGCTGGATATTGACCACCAACAAGATATCGAGCCGTTGATCACTATCCATTGGGCCCGACAATCTAGCCAGCTTTTTTCCACCTTACAGTCCATTTATCCATTCCATATTTCTTTAACTTACTGGCAAGAATACTGTGGGAAACCGTATCAAAAGCTTTGCTAAAGTCAAGGTATACCACATCCAGTGCCTTCCCCATATCCACAGAGTCAGTTACTTCATCATAGAAGGCAATCAGGTTGGTCACTCTGCCTGGGCACAGCAAAGAGTTATCATGAGTTATCATTTATGTAATCAGAGTCTTAATTTATGGGTGATTTAAAAAGTGTTAAACAAGAGTAAAATAGTTTTTCTTTTTTTGTGTATGCACATAGAGGCTTCTGTTAAATCAGTGACACTCCTGTGTAGGATGACAGCATAATTTGAAAACCGATATGTCCAGTACACAAAAGTGAAACCTAGAGTTAGAGGTGATGCCATGCACTTAGGGTCTGGTCCAGTGCCCATTGAAATCAATAGAAATCTTTTCATTGACTTTGTGGGTGCTGGATTGGACCCATATGCAAGCCCAAGAAAGTCATATGGACTGCTCACAGGAATAAGGTTATGAAGGGTCATGTTCTTAATTTGTTCAGAACAGTTAACGCACCCAAAATGTTTTGAGGTTCAGATTCATTAGAAATACGGACTCCATTTGGCAGTAGCGGTGCTACTGGTGGCAATATAGATTATACTAAAAAGTGAATTCAGACTCTCAGATGAATTGAAGTAGTGCTTAGAGACTTCAGTCCCATTTTTCTAAACATTGTGCAGACACGTAACAAAAAGATCGCGTCTGCCTCACGTGGCTTATAACATATTTCTAGTGCAATAATTTTCTTCTTTAACTTGTTATATGTCTATTCTGTTTTATTTAGTATATTGGGCAACCCTCCTTGGGGAGGGGAAGAAGAGAATGCAATCATATTGTCATTTTATTTTGTAGTGGTAGCTTTTCCTATTCTAATGCATTTTGTCCATGAAAGAAATTTGAGTTAAAATAGGCTTACAACCTGATAATAAGCTATGGGAAGAAATTAAAAATTTGAAAAAGAAAACCTCCCCATCCTGCGTCAGACTACACTCATCTGTAAGTGCTCTTCCTGCTTCTTTCATACTTATGTGGAAATTGATGTGGGCTATGGAACCATTCAAAACCATTCAGCCATTGGGGGCACCAAAATAGAATCATAGAATCATAGAACCATAGAGCTGGAAGAGACCTCAGAAGAA
This sequence comes from Pelochelys cantorii, assembly GCA_032595735.1. NCBI lineage: Eukaryota > Metazoa > Chordata > Testudines > Trionychidae > Pelochelys > Pelochelys cantorii. Next base: position 40,687,159 of record CM064337.1, read on the forward strand.
CATCAAGTCCAGCCCCCTGCCCAAGGCAGGACCAATCCCAATTAAATCAACCCAGCCAGGGCTTTGTCAAGCCGAGACTTAAACACCTCTAGGGATGGAAACTCCACTGTTTCCCTAGGTAACCCATTCCAGTGCTTCACCACCCTCCTAGGGAAATAGTTTTTCCTAATATCCAACCTGGACCTCTCCCACCGCAACTTGAGACCATTGTTCCTTGTTCTGCCATCCATCACTACTGTGAACAGCCTCTCTTCATCCTCTTTGGAACCTCCCTTCAGGAAGTTGAAGGCTGCTATCAAATCCCTCCTCACTCCTCTCTTCTTCAGACTAAATAGACCCAATTCCCTCAGCCTCTCCTCATAAGTCATATGCTCCAGCCCCCTAATCATTTTGGTTGCCCTCCACTGGACCCTCTCCAATGCGTCCACATCCTTTTTGTAGTGGGGGGCCCAGAACTGGACACAATACTCCAGATGTGGCCACACCAGAGCTGAATAAAGAGGAATAATCACATCTCTGGATCGACTGGCAATGCTCCTCTTAATGCAACCTAATATGCCATTAGCCTTCTTGGCTATAAGGGCTCACTGTTGACTCATATCCAGCTTCTCATCCACTGTAATCCCCACTTTAATTTAATTATGGCTACTGAAGTGTATGAGAAAGTGCTGAACAGAAAAGTGTGGGTTGTTTTGTTGCTGTGTGAAGATTCCTGTTTCATCACAGAATTATTTTCTTTTGTATTCATACTTAATTTTCTGCTTTTTCAGAACAACGTGATAATAAGAATGATTTTGTGCTTGGAGGCATAGAGGAGACCTTGGTTCCATTTCAATGTATTTCTTATATTTCCTGTGGGACCTTCGAGAGATCAGTTAGCTCCAGATTTTTGCAGGTGGCCCTTGGAAAAGTTTGGTTTTATTTTAAAGGAACTGATGTACAGAAAAAAGAATCTGAGGGGTTTCCAAAGTGTACTTTTGTGTATATATACCATATGTTAGTAGGTACATTTTAAAACCTTCTGGAGTTGTATTTATTTCATAGACTTTTTTGTACCTCATTGTAAACGGGGCTCTTTCTTGTAGGATAGTTTGTCATCCTTTTCTACATATACAGGATTCTAGGAGGTATCCAGTCTCAAAAAATCAATTATTTCACTCCTTGAGTGTGTAACAGTTCTTTTAAAAATAACCATGAAATTCCTCTAGAGAAAAAGAATCTCCTATGTTTGAAACAATGATATCAACTCACCTGGGGCTTTATATTCAGATTCATATATTTGTGTAACATTGTTCCTTTATCTATTTGATTTGTTACTGTTAGTAGAACCCGCTGACGATAAATTTAAAGTCTCTTTAGAGCATTATATTGTATTGATATTTTGTAATACTGGTATGAAATCATGACGGAAAAGATGGTAGAGAGAGAAAGACAAATTTATCTGAGTATTTTGGTCAAATAACAAGCAGTTCTCCAGAATGAGAATCTACTTTCCAATTTAAGTTCTTTATGTCAATTTTTCAAACTAATTGATGAAGAAAAATTACTAGGAATAGAAAACAAACTACCTGGAATGCCCGAGAGTCACAGTAAACATCTGAAAATTCTGCATCTCCTTTGTCCTGATTATTTCACGCCAAGGAAGAGGGAAATATTTTCATGTAAAGCATTAATTATGGACTTGAAGGTCGGGCATTTGGTCAAGTTTTAACACACTAGCCATTCATTTATACATGCATAGTGTGTTTCTCTCCAGTACTGTCAGTGTGGTTATTTTAGAAAATTTTAAAATATTTTAAAATATTTGTATATCTACCTGTATTTATTCACTTTTGTGGAAACCTGAGTTAAAAAGACATATCACAATTAAAACAGCAGCAAGAAAATCATTTACCAAGGTGAAGCTGAGAAAAGCAAAGTGACAGCATTATCGGAAGAAACATTGGCTCTTGAAGTTAAGCTGCTCTGTCACATTCCATCAGTTGGATGTTATCTGGTACAGAAGGGCTGTAATAAATTGTCAGATTTGCTTGTTCACCAAAATGATGGGATGGAAACTGTGTTGTGTATTTCAGGATAGGAGATACAAATGAACAAACAAAACCATGCATATGGGGAAATCAGCTACAAGACTTACAATGATACAGAAACCTGATTTCTGAAATGTAGTTCTTAGAAAATCTCACAAGATAAAAGATGAGAGATACGAATTTTGACACAATTATGTTTCATAGAAACAAAAAAAAAAAACAAGATCAGGTAAAAGGAGTCACAAATGAAAGTGAAACCAACAAATGTGTTCTACTTAGGCTTGTCTTTCTCTTCTTCAGTAAAAATTAGGATGAATGATTTTGTATTAGAGATGATCATGGTCTTTTGGATTTCACTGTCTGCTACTGTAATGCTCTCACTAAGCAAACTGTTACTGATATTCAGCATCATGCTCCTCTAAGAACCAGGAGAATTAGCATTCCCCTACCTTGTTTGCCTGGTGGCCAAAGAGTGTTGTTTGGCTAACGGAAGACACGTTAATGCACATGAAAATACCTTGGGGGGATTAAATGGTCTGTATTCAGAAAGTAGCTGCTGAACATGCCGTTGCAGTATGTATAGCAGATAAAAACAAACACAGTCTTTTCATAAGTGTTATTTTTCTAAGTAGAATGATAAAGCAATGGTGTATGTATACAGACAAAAGAGGTAGTTGGTTGAGAATGTTTTAGACTCAATTACCTAAATAAGAACATAGGGATGGTCATACTGGATCAGACCAATAGTCCATCTGGCCCAATAACCAGACAGTGGCCAATGCCAGATGCTTCAGAGTGAATGAACAGAAGAGAGCAATTATCAAGTGATCCATCCCCTGTCATCCAGTGCTAGCATCTGTCAGTCAGAGGCTTAGGGATGGGGTTACATCCATCACCATTTTGGCTGACAGCCAATGATGGGCCTATCTTGAACCTAGTTATACTTTTGGCCTTCACAGCATCCCCTGGATTTGAACTGCACAGATTTACTGTGTGTTATGTGAAGTACTTTTTGGTTGTTGTTGTTGTTTAAACGTGTTGCCTCGTAATTTCCTTGGATGATCTTCCTTGGGTTCTTGTGCTATGTATAGGGGTAACTAATGCTTCATGGTTTTATAGGCGTCTATTATAGCCTCTGTTAGCCATCTCTTCTCCAAGCTGAACAGTTTCAGCCTTTTTAATCTCCCTTCATATGGAAGCTGTTCCATGCCCTTTATTGGTTTTATTGCCTTTCTGTGTAACTTTTCCATTTCTAATAAAGATTAAACCTCCCTGATCTGGCACCCTCGGGACCTGGCCGTCTCAAGCCAGGGAATTTGCTTAACCAGGGGAGGTCAACGCAGACACTCAGACTCCACTTTTCCTCTGGCAGCTCCACTGCTGTGCAGGGTTCCACTCTGCCTACAACGGCAAGGGATTCTGCTTCCCCCTCGCAGCTCTGCTGCCATCCTAGGCTCCGCTCTCCAACCTGGGCTCCGCTCTCCTTGCAGTATCTGGAGGCTCTACTGCTGCCACCCAGAGCTCCAATCTCCCCCTGGCGGGACCTCCAGTCTCTCCCTGATGACTCCACTGACATCTAGGGCTCTGTGCTCTCAGTGGTGGTCATGGGCTCCAGTTTCTCCCCAGTGGCCATGCTGCCACCCTGCCCCTGGAGACTGGGGGTTCTGCACTGCTTGCATGGCTCTGCTGCCACCCCCCCCCCCAGGGCTCCACTCTCTTGGCCCTCTACTCTTGGCCCCAGCCCGCTGGCTTATCCTCAGGAGTGCTCCCATGGGGTCACCTCAACGATGCCAGACCAGGGGTGTTCCCAGACCAGGGAAATCTGTCTCATTATACATCTGTTTCCTAATGATTCCTAACATTCTCTTAGTAGCTTCAGGGGGTAGCCAAGTTAGTCTGTACAGGATAAACTTAAAAAACAGCAAATGGTCTGGTAGCACTTTATAGACTAAGAAAACATGTAGATGGCATCATGAGCTTTTGTGGGCACAGCCAACTTCTTCAGATGACTGGAGTTTTGAGTTTAGGAGTTCAGATTCTCTTTTCCAATATGCATGGCTTTTTATGTATCAACATTTTCTTTCATCTACCACATTGTTGCCCAGTCACCCAGTTTTGTGAGATCCATTTACAATTCTTCATAGCAATAGTGGGCAACCTGAGGCCCATCAGGCTCCTCTGACTGCAGGCTATGAAACATTTTGCTGATGTTGACTGTCTGTAGGCACTGCCCCTCACATCTCCCAGTGATAACGATTCACCATTCCCAGCCATTGAGAGCTGTAGGGGCGGTGCCTGCTGGTGAAGGGGCCACAGGGATGTCCTGGATGCTGCTTCCCAAAGCTCTCATAGGTCACAATGGCAAACTAGAGCCACTAGGAGTTGCCGGAGTGCTTGTAGATGGTCAATGTCAGCAAACAGTCTCTTAGCCCATAATCAGACTTCCACTACTTCATACGGCACTTTGGACTTAGGTACCTTGAGTCATTTGTATCATCTGCAAACTTTGCCACCTCACCATTTACCCCTTTTTCCAGATCATTCATGAATATGTTGAACAGCACTGGTGCCAGTACCAAACCTGGATGTGTCAGATTTTTACCTCCCTGCATTCGGAAAGCTGGCCATTTATTCCTACCCCTAACTCCACTTGTATTTTAGCCAGTGTCAATACATGAGAGACCTTCCTGTTAACCCATCAGCTTACTCTGCCTAAGCGTCTTTGGTAAAGAACCTAGTCAAAGAATTTCTGAAAGTCCAAGCACACTATAGATATGGAATCACCCTTATCTGCATATTTAACACCCCGGAGTATTCTAGCAGATTGGTGAGGCATAATTTCCCTTTATAATAGCAGTACTGACTCTTCCCCAATATATCATGTTCATCTATGTGTAGGGTAAATCTGTTCTTTATTGTAGGTTCAACAAGTTTGCCTGATACTGAAATTTCAGAGGGGTAGCCATGTTAGTCTGTAACGGGAAAAACGTAAAAAAAACCACATAGACTTGCAGCACCTTAGAGACTAACAAAACATGTAGAGGGCATCATGAGCTTTCGTGGGCACAACCCACTTCTTCAGTTGAATGGAGAAGTGGGTTGTGTCCATGAAAACCCATGATACCATCTACATTTGTTGTTTTTTAAGTTTTTCTTGGTACTGAAGTTAGGCTTACCAGCCTATCATTGCAAGGATTGTCTCTGGAGCCTTTTTAAAAAAAAATGGGATCCCACATGCTGTCCCCCATCATTTGGTGACAGGTTGCATCTCCCAGTTCATAGTTCTGCAATTTCATATTTGAGTTTCTTCAGGACTCTTGGGTGAATACTATCTGGTCTTGGTGACCTTCTTGATTGCAACATTGCCTCAAATCTGGGACAGTCCCTCAGATTTGTCACCTAAAAAGAATGGCCCTGGTGTGGGAATCTCCCTCACACACTCTGCAGTGAAGACCAATGCAAATAATTCATTTAGCTTCTCCATGGTGGCCTTGTCTTGAATGTTCCTGTAGCACCTCAATCATCCAGTGGTTCCACTAATTGTTTATTAAGCTTTCTGCTTCTGAGTTACTGAAAAATATTGTTCATTTTTTAAGTCTTTTTTGTTTGCTCTTCGAATTCCTTTTTAACCTGTGTTATTCTACTTTTACATATCACTTACCAGAGCTTATGCTCCTATTTTTCCCAAATAAGATTTGACTTCCCATTTTTAAGAGATGCCTTTTTGCTTCTAACTGTCTCTTTTATTCTGTTGTTAAGCCATGATGGCATTTTTGGTCCTCTTACTATTCCTCTTAATTTGAGCCTCTATTATAATGATTTTTTTAAAAAAAGTTTCCATGCAGCATGCAGACATGTCCTTTAATTTATGTTTAGCTAGCTTTCTCATTTTTTTGTAGTTCCCATTTTCCAAGTTACATGCTACCATGGTAGGCTTCTTTGGTATCCCTCCTCCCTCCCCCCCATCCTCAAGGATATTCAATTTAAGTACATTATGGTTACAGTTACTGAGCAGTTCAACTATATTCACTTCTTGGACCAGATCCTGTGCTCCACTTAGGACTAAATCAAGAAGTACCTCTCCCCTTGAGGATTCCAGGACTAACAACTCCAAGAAGCAGTCATTAATGGTGCCTAGAAACATTATTTCTGCAGCCCACCTGCAGCTGACATGTATCCAGTCAATAGGGGGATAGTTGAAATCTTTCATTATTATTGTGTTTTCTGTTTCTATAGCTCCTCTAATCTCCCTGAGTGTTTCACAGTCAACATCACCATCCTGGTTAGGAGGTTGGTAGTATATTCACACTTCTGTTCTCTTACTCAGCATGTAGTAATCAACATGCCCTATCAATTATTGTGTGCATACAGTATTCAAACTATAGATAACATCTCAGGGACTTAATATAGAATTACAATTTTCTGAAATATTTACAAGAGATGAGCGAATCTTTGCAATTCATTTCCAGACCACTTACATATAGCTGGTTGAGAATATCCTCTAAATCAGAAGATAAGACACTTAGGCATCAGTCAGATCAACTGTGATCTTGTCTTTCCTTTGAGTCTCCCATATTGCAACATTCTGGTCATTTGCCATTTGCAAATTTTTCATTAGCTCTCCAGGGTTTCCCAACCTATGAGTCGGGACCCAAATATGGGTCACCGTTACATTTCAAAAGGGTTGCCAAATGTCTCCCCAGGTGGCTCTGCCCTCCCCCTGTTTTTGAATTGCCTTGGTTCACCAAGTCTTCCTGAATTGTCAAAATGGGTCCCCATCTGGAAAAGGTTGGGAACTACCACGAGTCTAAATTGATATATTGAGTGTATAGAAACCTCACTAAGTCTACGTCTAGACTGCAGTGCTTTTCCGGAATACCAGAGATATCCCAGAAAAACAATGCTGCATCCAAAGAACGTGTCCGCTTTTTCAGAAAAAATTTCAAAAAAACAGACGCGCTCTTTCGCCATCCCTGTAAACCTCGTTTTACGGGGAAGAGGAGATGTGTCGAAACAGCACTTTTTTCTGAAATTTGGTGCCACGTAGTTGCGCCAAATTTTGGAAAATCCTCTTTCGACAGTAAAGCAGAAAAAGATATGCAATTTGCATACCACAAATTGTGTTTCTTTTTCCGACTTACCTCTGCAGTGTGGACCTAGCCTAAGATGCACTACCCACTCTTAAGAGTGTGTTTTCGTGAGGTTTAGGCAGCCAGGAAAGTGAAATCATAATATATACACCAAGAGTAATTTTAAAACCTATGATCTGTCATCAGAACACTTCCCATGAGTCTTTGAGAGCATTGTGGTCAGAAGAGTAATCAGCTTGGATGGTGGGGCCAGGAATCAGAGCCAAGGGTCAGTTCTGAGGGAAGACAGGAGTTAGGCTGGAGCAAGGCTGGGCACAGAGCTTGGAGTGAGACAAGCACATGGAGGCAGAGAATCTACACACGTGAGCACCAAGCAGCCACTGAGCCTCTAGAGTTGTTGGTTTTAAGATCCCACTCAGGTGGTTTTGCTGTGGCCCAAGTACACTCATTGGCTGTCAGATAATTGGGGTAGGCTCAGCTGCAGGCCCGCTGCATGAAAGGTTCAAATTATGAACCGGAACAAGGATTCATACAGCAAAAAATACTTTACTGGTGTGTTGTTCTGTATGTGATGTTTACATTTGCTTTCATGGGGAGCTTAATGATAGGCTTCAGTGATCTGTATTTGCTTCTCCAATAGAAGCCTGTCCAAATAGTTTTGAAGCAGTTTGTATTCACAGAGTTCAAGGTAGGAGAGGTTTTTTCACCCAGATATTTCCCGAAAAAGGAAATGTAAACCCACTGAAACCAATAAAGAGTAGCATGAAGTAGTAAAACAAAGGTATCAAGAAATTATCCAGAATCTTTTTTTAAAAGAGAAATTCTTCAAGTACTGGGCATAGCAGAAACAGAAAACTTGGTGGGTCAGCCAGACAGCTAAGGAGTCAAGGGAACAATTGAGAAGAATAAGGACACTGCTGAGAAGCTAAATGGTGTCTTGGCAGCCATCATCACAATAGGTAATAAAAATGAGGTGCTATTAGAAATTCAGGTGGCGATTTTGGTGCAGGCAGGATCAAATTGATTAATCAAATAGTACAGAGTCCAGAGGTCAAGGCTGGATAATCTTTTTGGGGGGCCCGGGCTATTAGATTTTGTGGGGCCCTCCAGGTTCTGAGATGAGGCCAAAAATGAGGGATTTAGAATGTGGGAGGGGGCCACAGGGTTGACAGAGAGGGTTAGGTCTGAGAGGGGCTGAGAGTTCTGATTGGGGGTGCTGGGTCTGGGGTAGGGCTAGGGAATGAGGTATATGGAGTGTAGGAGGAGGGTCCAGGTGGGGGCCCAGAGGTTTGGAGTGTGGGAGCAGACAGAAGGTTGGGGTGTGCTGGATGTGGATGGGTGTTAGGGTGCTGGAGCAGGCTCAGAGCTGGGGCTCAGGGTTGGGTGTGGGATCTAAGAGGGATGTAAAGACATTGGGTACAGGAAGGGGCTTGGTCAGGGGGTTGGGGTGTGGGGTGTCAGGCCTTGGTGGGATTTATGGTGCAGGAGACTGCAGGGTTGGGGGGTTGGGGTGTGGGTGCTTTCCTGGAGCAGCTCTCCTTTGGAGAAGAAGCAGGTGTCTCCACCTGGTACCCTGTGCTCGCCTGCAGGCACCACCCCATAGCTCTTATTGGCTTAAATTGTCAGCCAATGGGAGCTGTGGAGGTGGAGCCTCCAGGAAAGGAGAGTGTGGGACATAGCTCCCCTGGCGCGCATGCCAATGCAGCACCAGCCTAATAGGGAGGAACGGCAGCATGCAGAGCCTCCCCCTCCCCAGCAGTGCACACTCATGCAGGGGCTTTAGTGGCTGCAGTCCAGGGCCCTGGACCTCACAAAAAACATCTTGACTTTTGGCAGCCCAAAGATCTTTTAGAGCCTTCCTCCCCCCTTCCCCCCCCCCCCTCGCACTTAGCCTGGGGTCCTGAGCTGCAGGTCCTAAAGTCCCTTTCTTAATCTGGCCATGCTCAGGGACTAGACAATAGTTTGTTTACACTAGAGATGTAGTAGTGTAGTTGATTAACTGATTAACCAATAAACAAAAGCGTATAGGTTAATGCGATAGACTACATGCATTACTCAGTCCTGGCTTGCGGTGGATCTGGGACTTAACCCTGCTGCGGCTCTGCATTTAAAGTGTATTGGTAGCCCAATGGGTAGGCAGCCCAGTTCAGTCCTAACGCACGCCAGGTCCAGGACCTACCCCCGCTTTGGCTCTGCCTTTAATGTGCATCAGCAGCTAGGTGGGCAGGCAGCCCGGCTCAGCTCCAGCTCGTGCAGGGTCCAGGAGCTCACCCTCCTACCCCCCACCCCTCTCTGCTGCCTCTATATCACTTGCAGCACCACGGGGCAACAGTCCGCCGGTCCGCAAGAGGAGCTGGTTTTTAAACTGGCTCCCCTTGCAGACCTGCTCCTGCCTAGAACCCTGCGCTGCTGCCTCTGATACAGAGGCAGCAGCACGGAGTGGCTGGGAGCTCCTCAGGAGTGGGTACTATAGAACAGTCGACTAACTGATAAGAATTCATGAAGTTATTCAACTATTCAATTAAACGATATTTAACATCCCTAGTTTACACTTAAAACACAATAGCACATCAGCATAGATACTCTCTGCAACTGGATTGTAATGGATCCAGTCACACCGAGGATTCTTCCATCAACTCAGAACTGTCCACACAACTGGTCAGGTCGGAATAACTGTGTCTCTGAAGGATGTGGATTACTCATACCTGTGAGACGTAACTTATGCCCATGTAAATTCCAGTTTAGACCAGCCCTTAGAGCTCTCAAGGAGCTTAGTTATGTGCTGTTAACATTGTGCATTAAAATTAACAATAGCACCAGAAGGAAGAAGGTTAGCTAATGTCCTAGCTACCTTTTTAAAAAAGTGAAAGGGTTGATCCTGAGAAATTAGAGACCATCAATACCATGAAAACTATTTGAAATAATAATTGAAAGAATTATAAAACCTGTGGTTAAAGGTGATAGAATATTGTACAAATCAACTCAGTTTCTATAAAGAAAAATCATGCTTCTCTGACTTTGTAAATTCCTTGAGCATATTATGAAATAATGAATAAACTAGAACCAACTGACATTCTTTTGACAAAGTCCCAGACAAGAGGCTAATAAAGAATCTAAGGGGTCATATAGTGCAAGATAAAGTATTGTCTTGTATTAGAAACTAGCTAACAGAAAATAACGAGCAGATAATAAATGGGCAGTTTTCAGCATGGTGAAAGAATAAAAGTGGGATGCTCTAAGGTTCAGTTTAATATATTTGTTAATTATATAGAAAGCAGCTAGCAATCAGATTGTGAAATGTACAAATAAGTTATGTAGGTTGGTCAAGGCTAGAGCAGATGGAGGACTTTCAGAGGGACCTGTCAAATCAAGGTGAATGTGCAGCAAAATGGTAGATTTGCTGTTGTTAAATAGTAAACTTAGTTTTGATAAATGCTAGGTAGTGCACATTTGAAACAATAATTTGACTACTCATGCACTTTCCTGGGTACTAAATGAACTGTAACCATTCAGGAAAATAACCAAATATCACTTGATACAGCTCACTGAAAACCTCAGGTCAGTAAGCAGCACTAGTCACAAATGCAAGCAAAACATGAAGGTACATGAGTAATGAGAAAGAAAATAACACTAAACATATCATAATGCTTTTGTGTAAATCAATAGTATGCTCCCACCTGAAACAGGGTGACCCAGTGATCATGGTATCTCAAAATGGAAATAACAAAAATAATAGGCTATCTAGAAACAGGTCATAACGATGATTAGAAGTATGGCAAGACATCCTCAGAAGAGACCGGGTTTCTATGCTTAGAAAAGAGATGAATGAACTAAGAATTCTGATCTCTGAAGAACAGGCTACTGTTTGAACAGATCTACCAAAAAAAAAGGTATTTGTTGAATACTCCTGAGGTCATGGAACAGCCTATTCTTTGGTGTATTCTTTGTTGTTTGTTGAGCCACTGTCAGAGATAGATAACTGGACTAGTAGTCAGCTTCAGTACGGCAGTTCCTGTGAGTGAAGACAAGGAAAAAGGTTAAAATAAAACTTAAAAATTGTGGATGCAAATTATGATTATATAAAACTCTAGTGCAGTGTTCCTCAAAGGAGGCACAGAGCTCTCTTTGAGGAACATTGCCCTAGTAGCTTGAGTGTGTGCTCTTTACACCATGTTTACAACACTCTCAATCCCTGCAATCTCACATTTGAATCCTGAACGGATTAAAAGAGCCTTCACACTCTTCTAGTGGATAATGTGAGTTCTGTGTAATTTGCTGTTGGCATGTCTTCCACATGAGACTTGCAAGCCAAAATCCTTTCTGCTGCAGGTCAACACCACCCCTCTTATGATGCTATTTGTAAGAATTGGTTTCCTTCTTGTGTGGAATGCTCTGTCCTGGGTTTGCTTTTAATTACCATACTTTATTGATGGGTGGCACCATTTCACTAGCAGTGTATAGTTTACGTGAAGGAGAGCTTGAAAACATATCATTATATTTATACTTGCCATTTGACATTCATTAAAAGATCACTATTTACTGTGGTACTTGGGGAAATATGGCAAATGTCATTAACAACAAGGAATATTCATCACAAGGACAGGCTCCAAGATGCCTTATCATTGTGTTTCAAATATGATTTGGATGGATCACTTCTGTGGCAGAGAACATTTTTCAGTACCCATGCCATTCAACCCTTGGCTTTTGTGGGAAGTCAGAAATGTGGAGGTGGTGGGTTTAGAAAAGAAAAGCTCTTTCAACTTATTGAAAGTAGTGTAGGTAGATTTTCCTAGTTAGATTTTTTTTCCCCAAAGTTCCTCTTATTAGTAAAAGTAACTTTAAGGGACAGTGAGTCAAAACAAATGTGAGTCATGTTTCATACTTTTGGGGATATGTAACCATTTCATTCATATCTGTGTACAGGCCCATGACTGAACCCAAACTGAGGTATATTTCAAGAACCCGCACTTTAAGGATTCTGTAAAGTAGGTGCTGTTACCATAAAGTTTCGGTACCTTTGGCTTGAGCACATAACTCTGCTCTGTGGCTACAGCAATGGCCACAAATCTTTACAACCTTTAGAATGCTTATCATCTGTGAAACAGGTTTCACGTACCATCTGCTGTGTGAAGGACACATTAAAGTAGTCCTCCATTTCTCCAAAGCATCAGCACATTCATGCAAATCCCTATTCTCTTACCTGTACTTTTGAAAGTGATGGAGTGATACGATCTCCACAGTTCATTGAGTTGTACCTGAACTGTGCAATGTTCCTCACAGGAAGAATAGATAGATACATCTCCCTGCCCAGATGCATGCAACATTTTCCATTGCAATAAAACTACCCAACTGATTAACATAGACCATTATTTTGCAAGTGACAGTCATCCATATAAATTTTATCAAAAAATTCCATCGGTGTTCCTAATAATATTTTACAAATACAGTTTAAATACCCTAAGGGAGCTAAGCTCATCACATTCAGTGCAGAGTTCAGATCAGTCCCTCAGAAGACCTTCTTTGTTAATTGGGATAGTTGAAGATACTCTTTTGGCATTTTGTTTGAACAATGACACAAAATTGAAAGAAAAATGTTTAAGGGGGCTAATTATGGTTCAGTATCTTAGATCACATTACACAATCAAATTGTAATCCTGCTGAAGCCAGATGTACAGATTTCCAGCACAAACTGATTACAATGATTTATGCACAGAAATGACATTTTGGAGGAAAAAGTAACAGCTTGGTTGGGGTATTTGTGCTGTCATTTAATGTTTAGATGGTTCCAGAGGCGTGCATGGAGTTTTACAGCTGAATAAAGACATGGTTGCTGATCTCAGTAGTTTACTGGGAATTATGCATACAGAGCAGGAACAATGATGATAATCTGTGTAATTAATTTAAATTTAGTACAGTATCGAAGGAATAAAATTATTGTGATTTGTAAAAGAGAGAGTGAGACAGCAAAAATCCACTTCCCCACCCTTTACCTATAAATATCACTAGAACAAATGAGCTATCTGTGGACAGCTCAGATAAGAAGAAATAATCTTGATTTGATGTTATTCTGAGCCATAGCCCTTCTTGACTCCTGCATAAGAACCTGGTTGCATCTAGTGAATGTAAGCAGCAGCTCCTATATAGAGATGCTTTGATATACCTGTAGGTGTCCACATGCCATCAGTATTTGGGCTGGGACTTGTTTTTCATAGAAAAGTTGTGTGGTTTAAAGTAAAATATTGCCACTAATTAGAATTACCCTTGATTTTTATTTTGCCCCAGACAAATATACAGACAAATGCTGTAAGATGAGAAGTATTAGCACTTCTATCAGAAGAAATATCCTGATGAATGATTTTATGTTGTATTGATGAAGTGGGTCTTTGCCCACAAAAGCTTATGCTCCAATAAATCTGTTAGGGTATGTCCACACTACAGCGTTATTTCGAAATATCTTATTAATATATCTTATTATAATATAAATAGTTAATTTGAAATAAGTTATTTTGAAATAATGCGTCTACACACAAAATGCATTTCGAAATAGCGTTTTGTTATTTCGAAATAGCGCGTCCACACTGAGTGGATGCTGAATCTCATTTAAGGCCGGCTGGAACCAGGTCTGGCAGGGCATCAGGTCAGGAGTTACTTTGTGTGGCTGCTGCCTGAGGCTATCTGAGGCCTGTGCTTAAAGGGACCCCCCTGGACAGCCGGTTCTCACCTTTCCCTGCTTGCTTGCTTACCTCATGAGGGACAGAAAAGCATTTTGTCTCTGCGTACTCTGGTTGCCCTCACTCAGGACACCGCTGCACTCTGCAAAATGGAACCAGAGCTGCCCCTGGGCACTCTGGTGCTTCTCGTGGATGCATTGCTGTGAGCCTGGCTGCACTTTCTGCAGGCTGCCATCTGGGAGGTCCATCGGAGGGCTGTCAGTATCCAGGAGGCCCTGCAGGAGAGCTTCCACCCTGAGAAGCACTAAGAGCCTCCCTGGTCTGCCTCACTGGAGGCTTGTGCATCATTCCTCCCTCACGTCCTTCCACTTACCCCTCCCTAAACCCCCTTCCTGATGTCAAATAAAATACATGTATTTTCATGAACACAAACTCTCTTTATTTAACAAAACTGGGAGGGGGGGGATGAAACTGGGGAAAGGAGGTGGGAGAGAGGAGGAGAGAGGGTGGGAGAGGGGAGGGGGAAACCTGGGAGGAGGGAGCTGGAAGGGGGAAGCAAGGTGAAGAAGGGGGAGGGGAAGCTCAGGGCTCAGGATCGCGGGTCTCACCGGACCAACTTGATTTTCATGCAAACCTGCTCCTGCACAGTAGTGATGGATGGCAGAACAAGGAACAATGGTCTCAAGTTGCAGTGGGAGAGGTCCAGGTTGGATATTAGGAAAAACTATTTCACTAGAAGGTTGGTGAAGCACTGAAATGGGATACCTAGGGAAACAGTGGAGTCTCCATCCCTAGAGGTGTTTAAGTCTCAGCTTGACAAAGCCCTGGCTGGGTTGATTTAATTGGGATTGGTCCTGCCTTGGGCAGGGGGCTGGACTTGATGGCCTTCTAAGGTCTCTTCCAGCTCTATGATTCTATGAGTGTTCTTGGTTGAGGCTGGAGTGGCCACCAGGGCACCCTGGGAAGGCTGGAGTCCCCCTATTTCGAAATAAGTGTCTACACAGCACTTATTTCAAAAAAGCTATTTCCAATTTGGCATTATTCCTCATGGAATGAGGTTTACCAAATTTGAAATAAGCGCTCTGCTATTTCGAATTAATTTCGGAATAGCAGTTTGGCTGTGTAGACGCTAGTAAAGTTATTTCGAAATAATGGCTGTTATTTTGAAATAACTTTGCTGTGTAGACATACCCTCAGGATACGTCTACACTTGCACTCTAGTTCGAACTAGGGATGCAAATGTAGGCGACCGATATTGCGAATGAAGCGGGGATTTAAATATCCCGCGCTTCATTAGCATGATCTCGCCGGTGCGTTACTCCGCTCAACAGCTGTTTCGAAAGTGAAAGTGCGCGCCGGGACGCGTTAGTTTGAACCAAACCCCTTGCTTCGAACTAACGTTACTCCTCATTTTTTATCTTCTATTGAAAGGATCTTTCAAAATTAAGTAACTATATCCTGGTTTAAAAACTCCAGAGAGCCTCTGCCCATGCAAACCCACTCCCTTATGTTAGGCAGTCACATAAGTTTAACGGAAATTATAGCTATGTCTGTAGCAAGAAAGTCTGAGTGTGCCTCTGACTGAAACAGTGAAATTCAATTACTTGAGGTTTTATTTTCTGTCCTGTCCCTTGCAGCTGAGAGCCATTCCTATCAAATAACAAAAGCAAACAGGAAAGTAAGAGGATGAAGCAAATGACACATTTTTTTAAATGTCTTTGCTGTGAGGCTTTCATGTCCTTCAACACTGAGTTTACTAAATGCCATAGGCATAATTCTATTTATTCGTAGGAAGTGATTCCCTAAACTTCAATAGGGACCTCATCTTACAACCTTCGAGGCAGTGCTAGTCATTCTGGGAATCACAGAAGGGGGTTGGGTAGGAAACATTCCTTTCATTTGCTTGCCCTGGCTGCATTTCTCCTTGTCCTGCTCTTCCAAGACTGCTTTATTATACATTCCTATCATTATTCTGACAATAAATTAGCCTTAAAGGGACTTAGTGACTCCACAAATATTAGACTGTAAACTGTCTTGCATTTTCAAAGTTGTAATATGCAAAGAGAAAGAAGTAACATTTATTATATCAATTGTACGGTTATGCTTGCTATATTCCAAATTTCCTAGCAAAATTGTATGGTACGCTTGCTATATTCCAAATTGTATAGCAAAATATTCTCTAGCCAATTAATGTTTTGCCAAGAGCAGTTGGATCAAATGTATATGCTACAAATACAAAGGGAACATCAATAAGAGGTTAAAACTAACAGTCATGGTTTGTTATTATTAAAGTTCAATCAGCAGTTGATCCAAAATCCATTGATATCAGCTGACTTTTTTATCAAGGGAGCAGGCCCTTAATGCAATAATGAAATCTGTATGGTGGGGAAGAGGATTCAAGTAAAACAATGTACAGTATGTATACAGTATAAATTTAGTAGGCAAGTGCAGCATAACCATTGTTAAAAGTCTTTTTGGCTAGTGATGCTGTCTTATGCCTCAGGCATGTTTTCACAATATAGTGCCCAGAATACTGGCCATGTGTTCAGTTTTTGTGATTTGAAAACAGGAGCAAAATTAGAGAAATAGTAGATTAATCTCTTCTTGGCTGTGTAAACATAATTCTGCATATTGAATTGAGGGGTTGCTAATCCCTCACATCATGTTTCTTCCAATTAAATTGCAGAGCTTTAAATACTTTCAGTCACAGGAGGTTGAAGAAGCATGTGTGTGTGTGCATGAAAGGGAAGGAGGGTGATAATCCTAAATGAAAGTAATTTTATTTGGAGAGAAAGTAGGCAGCAAACAGAGGTCCTGAAGTGGGGGAGTTTAGAAAATAAAATATTTCAGTAAAATGTTCTGACCCCCCTGGGGAGCTGAAGAAATAAAATTGGGATTTTCAGCTTGATTACAGTTTGATTTATGAGCTACTTTTTGTTAAGAAGAATGGAACAGGAGGAGGAGAAAAGGATTTAACTTGTAAGGGAAAATATCTTGTGGCAATTGCCTTCAAGTTCATCGAGGTTTTATAAAAAGGTGACCATGTTTTGAGACCACCCCGATTTCCAACTCTGCCATAGGCTTCAGAACAAACCCAGGGCCAGGATTAGTAGTAAATTTATTGCAGCCAGACACTCAAAAGGCAGAGTGGATGATTAATTTCTTGGGTTTTTATTCTTAAATCCATAGTCTAATGTTGAGGCAAACCCAGGTATGCATTAATATATGGCTTTTGAGCTCTTTAGAGATGCATTGAGAAATCTGGAAAGAAATCTCCTTTTCCATATATGTGTAGGGGGCCCTTCGCACAGATTCTGTTACCCCAAGAAGGGCAGGATTCATGAAAAGAGTGTTGAAGACTCAGCGTGGCATGGAACCCCAAGAACAAAAGAATGGCCATACCGGGCCAGTTCCATCTAGCCCAGTATCCAGTCTCCCCCAGTGGGTAATGCTTGGCATGACAGAAGAAATGAACAAAACAGGCAATCATCATCAAGTGGCCCATCCCCTGTCATCCTCACCCCGCGTCTGGCAAACAGAGGTTAGGGACACTCAGAGCATGGCATTGCATCCCTGCCAGTCCTTTTTGACCTTTCCTTTCTCCCCCCGCCCCCATGCCTCGTGAAATGAGGTTTACCGGAGCGGTCGACAAAGGCTTCCCTTGTCGATCACGGTGTGTCCAGACTGCCCCACTGTGCCGCCAAACAGCTGATTGGCACAGCATGGTGGCCATTTTGATGTAAATGAAGTGGCGATTATTTAAATTGCCGCTTCATTTTCCTATGTCTAGTAAACTCATCTACATGGCTCCGTCGACGGAGCCATGTAGTCTAGACATACCCTTAAACTTGAACCCTTTCTCTCTCTTTTTGCCAGACTCATTGCTATTGATTCCAGGAGCTGGAGATTCTACAATTCCAGTTCTCCAAGCATATGCTGTACAGACCCTTGGCGATATTTGAGCATACATACTAGAATTGAAAAATAAAATGAATAACACATTTAGCAGTTATTTGGGGGGGCATTAAAGGATTAAGGGAAATGCTCTTGTGCTCTGTATTTAATAGTTAGTGTTCATAGTTGTTTGGTAACAACTCAGTTGGTGCCTTTCAGATGCTCTCCTGGGCTCAGGCTGCAACCAGACCATCAGAGCCCAGCTCAGTACCCTCATCTCATCTGGCCAGCTTCTGTGCTCACACCGCTGGGCTCAGCTTGCCTCTCCTGACCTTCCAATGGGCCTGTTTATCATCCAGTTAGCCAGGCACCTGGTCTTTGGCAGCCTTCCCTGGTCTCAGTTCTTCCAGGTGAGCTCTCTGTGCAGTCATCTGTCCATGGTCTTGCTGCTCATCTAGCCAGTCACTCAGTTCTCCTTCATCAAGCTACGGTTAGCAAGGTTCTTTACAACTATGTGTAACCTACTCAACATGGCTACAACAACACTGCAAACAATGGAATAAGTAAATGTTGTTATTTACAGGTTACTTACTAGTATGGCCAGTACTGAGAATATTTAATTAAATTATCTAAATTATAAATAGTCATGTAGCTTGAATACCTGGTACTACATAGTATCTCTTGAAGGCACACATTCCCTCCCACCAACAACAGAAATAAGATTTTATTTGTTTTTGTTTCTCATTTATTATAATAAAATAATCTCTTAGTCTGGTTTCCTAATGAACTGCTCTTACCTCATGGAAAATGGGTAAAATGTAGAAATAAAGTACAAGGCTTGCTGCCTGGCTATTTCTCATTTTTAAAAGAATTACATAAAATAGTATAGATTTCAATAAGATCCTAGTTTCTGAACAATTCATGAAGTCCTGCAGCCTAGTAATAGAATCTCTCTCTTAACATTATAAACATTTTGCAATGGAAACAATTTTAGTGGCACAATTGGTGAATAATGGACCAAATTGTGCACTCTGAGCAGGGGCGGCCCATCCATATAGGCGAACTAGGCGGTCTCCTTGGGCACCAAGTTAAATGGGGTGCCAAATGGTGGCACAATATCCTTGAGGGGTTTGGAGGTGGGGACGCTGATTGCATGGTTCGCCTGGGGTGCCAGTTGGTGGCAGCTCATCTAGGGCCGCCTCTGACTCTGAGCACAATTCCCATTGAAGTCAATGGGAAAGGCACAAGTGTACTGGGAGCTGAAGCAGACTCCATGTGAGGAATAATCAGTGGGATCAATTTTCCCTCCCCCCATCAAAGTTTCCCATAAAGCATGTACAGGTCTTGAAGCATCACTTTTTCAAAAGTGCCTGGTGATCATTGCAGTCATATCCATATTTTAAGGATATTTTTGTAACAGTTGGTGAGGTATATGCAAAATATATTACATTGCAACTGCAGAGACTTTTTTCTTCCATTTTCCCCTTTTCCACCTGCTTAAGAACATAAGAACATAAGAATGGCCGTACTGGGTCAGACCAAAGGTCCATCTAGCCCAGTATCCTGTCTGCCGACAATGGCCAGCACCAGGTGCCCCAGAGAGGGTGGACCGAAGACAATGATCAAGCGATTTGTCTCCTGCCATCCCTCTCCAGCCTCTGACAAACAGAGGCCAAGGACACCATTTTATCCCCTGGCTAATAGCCTTTTATGGACCTAACCTCCATGAAATTATCTAGCTTCTCTTTAAACTCTATTATAGTCCTAGCCTTCACAGCCTCCTCTGGCAAGGAGTTCCACAGGCTGACTACACGCTGTGTGAAGAAGAACTTTCTTTTGTTAGTTTTAAACCTGCTACCCATTAATTTCATTTGGTGACCTCTAGTTCTTCTATTTAGGGAACTAATAAATAACTTCTCTTTATCGGCCCTCTCCACACCACTCATGATTTTATAGACTTCTATCATATCCCCCCTCAGTCTCCTCTTTTCTAAACTGAAAAGTCCCAGTCTCTTTAGCGTCTCCTCATATGGGACCCGTTGGGGTTATTTTTCCCGATGTGCTTTTATGACAATCTGCTTAGAAGGTTTTCTCTGATTGTTTCAGTGGAAAGAAGAATCATAGGTAAATTTATTAATGTGGCTCCAATCCAGCAAGATATTTAGGCCTTTGCATAACTTTAAGCTCCCATTGACCTTGTGTGCTTTAAACTATACCTGGGCCTTGCTGAAAAATTATGCATGCTGAATTAGACCTTCTCCAGTCTCAAAGTAATCAGAAAATGACAAATTATGCCAAATGAGAACACTAATAAGGAGGTAGGAATCTAAATTTTACCATATGCTCTGGGATTTTAGAGTTATCTTTATGGCAAGGAGCCCCTCCATAAATGATGCCAGGTTCAATCTTTAAAGATATAAATCAATCAGATATCATGTATGCATCTGACAAAATAGCATATGATTTAGTTAAGTTACTGAAGTAATCAAGTTTAATTCAATACAAGAGCTTGAGGACGTGTAATTTCACAGTGCAATCTGCATAGTAATTCTCATTATCTTGCTGCTGAAGCCATAGTCCCCTTCCGACCATCTCACAGTCTTCATAGAGTCCATTGCATTTTACTGGATTATACTCAAGCTACAGGTCCTTGGCTTCGTGACTCATGTAACCTCAACCTCACCTACATCTCTGATGTCATTTCATTCTCCACTGGCAGACAGGCTTGGACATTAGTGACATACTACAATGCCGAGACTGCACAGCACATGTGCTTCCTCTCCAGTGCACACATCCATCCAGCCAACCCATTAGTGACCACCAGTACCAAAATATCCCCAACAGCCAGGCACAAAACTCTTAGTTATTACAGAGAATGATTTCCATGTCTTGTCCACAGGCTCATGTCTAACTGATCACCTTCTTTGGGATGGGAAAGACTTTTTCCCTGAGTTACACTGCAGAGACTTTTCACCTTCCTCTGTAGAAAGGGGTCTGGGACACAGGTCACTTGCAGACATAAACTAGTGTAAATGGTGAATTCTCTGTAACTTGAAGTCTTTAGATCATGTTTTGAAGACTTCAGTAACTGAGCCAGAGGTTAGAGGTCTATTATAGGAGTGGGTGGGCGAGATCCTGTGATCTGCATTGTCTGGGAGGTCAAACTAAATGATCGTAATGGTTCCTTCTGATCTTAAAGTCTGTGAGTCTGTGAGTACCTCAACTTCAAGTCGTTAAAGCAGCATTCAGCGCACTGCCTGTCTGGGAGTTTTATATTAGATACACATCACAGTGATTTTTGAGCCCAAAGGATTTCTCTGAATGTCTGCCACCATGGTGAATTATGGTTTCTCATCTGTGTTAAATGTCTGCCTCTTCTAAGTTCACCAAAGTTTGGAGTGATGTATTTTAAACACAAGCTACCAAATAGGGAAGCCAAATTGTAATACACTTGTAATTTACAGTGACTAGGAGGTGAACCTGAATTTGTACATACTGCAGGGCTGCTGCTACCACCATGGTAGTGCTGTGTGTGTGTTGTCAGCTAGCAGGAATGCTAGTGCTCAGCACAGGAGTCACAATCACAGCCTCCATGCCTCTGTGCACATTCCTTAACTGCCTTCACTCTCAGGAAAGGACAATCCTTAAGGAATTTTTTAGTGACTCCTCCCCTCCCCCCCAAAAAAAGTAATCCAAGGAGGATGTGCCTGTGCACTGGGGCCCCAACAGCCTCCAGGGGCCCCTGGGCATGGTGGTGGGGACAGCTCCATACTCCCGGAAGGGGCGAGGCCTCAGTCAGAAGGGGTGAGGCAAGGGGCAGTCATCCTTCTGCATCACCCAGAGTGCGCCATCCCCCCCCGCCCCAGTCCTTAGAGCCACCCAAAGCATACAGTGAGGTGCCCAACTGGCCATTTAAAGGGCCAGTGCTTTGGCCACTGCTGCAGTAGCAGTAGTGGCAGCCATGAGCGCTGGACTCTTTTGAATCACTGAGCCCTAAGAACAACTAACCCTCCTACCCCCATTGGTGGATCCTCATGTTGGTGGATCTGCCTGTACTGTTACTTCCCGAACCTCCAGCATCATTGTACTGATGAGTTATCCTGCTCCACTTTGCTATCTCACCCTGGAAAATGCATGTATATAGGGATCTGGAACATGCTGATTAGCTGCCACATTGATTCTAGTGCAGCATGCTGGAATCGCAGATGGCTGGCAGAGTATAAGCTTTGACAGTTTGCGACTGTACTTTACAATAAGCCAACTACCTTTTTTAAAGTAAAACACACTTGAGGGCTGTACATTAATAGTCTCTTTTGTGCCATTTCCAGATCATTCTTACAGGTCTTACATTCCATTTCTTTTGAGCCAAGTAAGATAAATTTACAACAATTTGAATCTCCCTTTTTCTGTGTAACCTCTAACTCCATGTTCCACTTTTAGAACCCTGAACACAGGCAACACCAATTCACTAAAGGGTGACCTCATTTGTATTATCTGTGATGGGAGTCCATTTGTGTGTGTCTCCAATAACATTATGTCTTCAAAGCGATTGCACTGATTGTGTTAAAGTTCAGGTCAAACACAGGAATTCACTCTTTCTGCTGAAGTATTAATTTGCAAAAGTAGAAATTCACTACTGGTTTACAAAACCAGGCTCTAGTCTGATACATGACACTGAATAAATCAGAAGCAAGTATAGATTGGATATTGGCGCAAAAGTCTGGAGTTGGGAATTTTGGGCAATTCCACTTGTTAACCATTTTTACCTTGGGAAAATCACTTAACCTGTCAATGTCTTATTTATAAAATGACTGTCACACTAGTTACATTACTGGCTGGATAACCATTCTCAGGGTGTCTACACTATGGAGAAGATCGACCCTTTGAAGGTTGATCCTCTAGCATTTGATTTAGCGGGTCTAGTGTAGCCCTCCCCCCTCCCCAGTGAATGCTAAGGGCAGTCCCCACTGGCATTCTGTACTCCTCATTCTGTGAGCAGTATGGTAAGCCAATGGGAGCGTTTTCAGAGGAGGCTCAGCTTAAGGTAAGATGAATCCAACTATGCATTTTGTGTAGTTGGATGGCATATCTTAAGCCAACCTGTCTGGTCTAGTGTAGATCAGGTCTCAGAGAGTAGTTATCAATGGTTCACAGTTATGCTGTAAGAGCACAACAAATGGGGTTTCACAGGGATCAGTTTTGGAACTGGGTCTGTTGAATGTCTTTATCAGATAGTGGCATAGAGAGTATGCTTATAAAGTCTGCAGATGATACCAAGCTGGGAGAGGTTGCCAGTGCTTTGGAAGATAGGACCATAATTCAAAATGATTCGGCAAACTGGAAAAATGATCTGAGGTAAATAGGATGAAGTTCAATAAGGAAAAATGTGAAGTACCCCACTGAGGAATGAAAAATCAATTTCACACATACAAAATGGGAAGTGACTGGCTAGGAAGGAGTGCTCCAAAAAGGGATCTAAGACCATAGTGGACCACAAGCTGAATATGAATCAAAGCAAACATCGTTCTGGGAGGCATTAACAGGAGTGTTGTAAGGAAGACATGAGAAGTCATTCTTCCACTCTATTCTGTGCTGATTAGACCTCAATTGGAGTATTGTGTGCAGTTCTGGGCACCACATAGCAGGAAAAATGTGGAGAGGGTCCAGAGAAGAGCATTTAGGTGATTTTGGTCCTGCTGTGATGACGTCTTAAGGTCCCTTCTAGTTGTAGTATTCTGTGATTCTATGATTCTTTTTAGGGACATAAGACTTAATTTGCATGTGTCAGTAATATGTTTTTACACAACAAAAATACTTAAGTATATTGTCCCCCTGTATGAGCACAGCTCGTATTTTTGGTAATGCTTTTAAAAGTCAGTAAAATATGGTTTTACTTTAAGGTGACTAAAAGTTTGTGGCAGGGAAAATGCTGAAGGGAATAAAAATTGTTGAAGGGAGAGGATTCCAAGTTGATAAACTCAGATGATTTTGCTGTTATCTTTCATGTAGGAAAGTGAAACAGCCATTTCTGTGCTCTTGGGTGGTTAGTTCATGCTAGATGCATTTGAGTCAGGGTTTCCAACACTGATTCCAATTTATTCCATGGTTGTGAATGTTACTCTAACTGCAGAACACAGCTGTGCTTCCCTGCAGTGAAACGATAATCACAGTCTACTGCAGCTAACATTTAATGCTGCAACCACCCCTCTGGCATGCCAGGTTAATTCTATTTCACCGTTATTTATTGATGTTCATACATTTTGATGAAGGACAATAGCCATGGCAGGATGATAATAAACAGTAATTGACTCATTGATCAATCTCCTGGAATAGTCAAATGACTATAACGTGAGCGTTGGAGCAATAGAATTGAATTGCTAAAGACAGGTTTTAGAGTTCACAGGGCTGATGAGCCAAAATAAATTACTACTATTTTATTTTCAATTTTTTTCTCTGTTTTATTTGTGTGTCTTTGGTGAATAAAGAATTAAAAGAACTTGGAAAATTTAATCTCAATATGTATTAGCTACGTCCTTGTCTGGTAACTTTGTAAAAGCCTCCTTAATTGTTTCTGCCTTATAAGTGAATGAAACTGCTGTTAAAATTCCTGAGCATGCAAATGAGCAATTCTTAATTGTTCCTCCCTTATAAGTGAGTGAAACTACTGTTAAAAATCCTGAGCATGCAAATGTAAACATACATTAGCTGAATTGAACATAAAAACTGGATGAGAGCACAGTTTTTCTGTTTGTGTGTCAAGTGTAGGGTTTTTTGCATGCACAATGGTTCATGCACAAATGGATTTTTTGAAGATACTTATCCACTGTGACAAATATACACATGATATGTGGTTGCAGATATTTCAGGTGCAATTTTGGAAATCCTTTGAAAGTATTTCCACCTGCCCCCAAATGCTCCCTTTTATGTCTTATCGTGCTTCACCACGATAATAGCTTGCATGCATTCCATTTGTTTCTCCCTTTCTCTGTAAGCATTCTGTAGGACAGTAACTTACACAGCAGAGAGTAGTTATCTGTGCAGGGAAAGAGAATGCTATTCAGGGTCATTCGATTTGAGCTGAGATGGTGAAGAACTAACCCCTAATCAAGCAGCAGCTGTTCACTCTTCTGTGGTAGGCTTTGTAAGCAAAAGTCAGAGTTCAGCGCAGTATTGTAAATTTCTTCCTACAAGGATTTGGAAGGGTGATGGGGCTAACGGAAAGCTTCCATCTATTCAGAAAATAGTAATATCTTCTGGAAGGCAGATATGAAGACAAATAAAGCTATCATCTATGTCTGCTTAAATTAACTGAAATGTCATGCAGTTGCAAATTGAACAGACTTGCGTGCCTTTTTCTAAAAAAAACTGCAAACAAAACACCAAAAAACTGTAGCACCAAACATTGCACATTCACAGATTTATTATGTAATCCATAATAGAAACAGGCATTATAAAAGATCTGGCCTTATTTTGATTAGCTCAGCTATACCGCTGCAGTCATTTCACCGCGTGGCAGACCGTGCCAACAGTAAGAAGACTAAGAAAATGCATCTATTTTCAAGAGAATTTGTAATTATTTTGGAGTAGCAAAAGCAGTTCAAACAAGACAAAAACTCTTTTTTGGTATAATCCATTTGTCATTCGCTTTCTCCCTGTGAGTTAAACCAGAAATACACACTTAGGAAATAAATAGATTTTCATTTACAACAAAGGCTGCTAAACAGGATAACCTATCACTGTGAGTATCAGATTTTTCTGCATAGTTTGGGATCTATCCAAAAAACGCTGTAGCAATCTTTATTTTGAAATTATGAATCTTCCTTTGAAACTTGAAATAGACACAGAATGAACCAAAATGGTTCAATATAAAGCTGTCACTTTAAGGCACAATACCAATATGTAGTTATGGTAGTTGTCCATTATAAACTAGTTGCTCATTATAATGTCAACAATTCGACGATGTGTTGAACTGATGGAAACCTGTCAGGAAGTGACTCTTTTTGCTGGGCAGACCAGGAGTATGTTTGACCCACAGACTCCAAATCATAATTGAATCATGATCTCTATCCAAGACAAACCTGAAACAATTTGCCAAAGAGGTGCAATATTGGGTGACCTTTCTGAGATTTGATAGCATCCTAGGGGAAAGAGATGACTAGACTCTGTACCAAGTATTCTGGAAGGAAAAACAGTGACATATGATAACTAGAATCCGCATAAAGCTCCAGTCTATACCACAATAAAATACAAAGGGAAAGGAATCTTTGAGTCAAAGACTTCTGAGGTTTATATAGTAAGAATCAGGAAAGCAGAAAGATAACCTCTCAGCCACTCACAGCTTTCTGAAGATTAAGTAATGATCCATTTAGTCTCTCAGAAAACCACAAAAAAAAAATCAATTGCCTACCGAATTCTGAACATATATGCAAAAATGCCACATGTAGACAGTGAATTGTAATTAAAATACCAACATTTCAATGAAATGGAAAATCCATGCCATGCAGAAGCACCAATATATTGCACTACTGCACAGAGATTGTAGTGGGAAACAATTGTAAAAAGGTGAATACTTTTTTTTAATCGGTGCCTATATTGGAAAAATAATTTGCATGAATGACGCCACAATTTTCCACACATGTACAACACAGACACATCAATCCAATAGATGATGATCAAATTATTTCTCCTTATAGATAATAAGAAAGCAAAATTATGTTTATTTGTATTTTCAAGTACTTGTAAACTGCTCAGATGATAGCCAAATAGGTAAGTAGGTAGGTAGATAGAAGCAAAATATTAAACAAATGCACATTACCAGGTACTATGTAAATACTAATAATAGGTTGCTATTCACTACTATGGGTAGTAAGAACAATACTGTCAGAGGTCACAGAGGAACAAAGGTTCTAATTTTGTGCAATTCCAAATATAATTGTGTACACTCAAAATAGTTTTATATTTTACATTGTAAATGAGATGCATAAAATTGGTAGATTGTATTAGGCACCAAATTATGCCCCTAAAATGCACAGCTGAAACAGAGCAATTAGAACTAAACTTGTGTGAGATTTGATGATGTGTGCAAATACAAATATGAATGCTTTTTTTAAGTCTCTGTGGATTGACAACCTCCCCACCCCTCACATTTTGCTTTGAATTTTGAACAAGACTTGTCTGGTTTCTCTTGGTTTCATGTGGAAATCACGCCACACCATGTGTTCTGTATAATTTGGATGAAAAACAATGACCTTGGGAAAAGGTTCATTTAGAATTTTAGAAGGTTTGTGAATCTTACCAAATCTACTGCTGTATGTGATGAAGCCTATCAGAGAACCATGTAACTAAGCCCCTATACCCTGAAGTAGGGGTGAGGTCCACGAACTGCAGTAAAATAGATGGTATTGCTAGCATGGCTATCTAGTGAACTGGGAGACAATGTAGAGAGATGATAGGCTCTGTCCAACTCTTGAACATCACAGGTTTTCAGAGCAAGACCACACATTGTTTCTGCAGGACTGGGGACATCAAGCTGTATCTTTGCCTTCCTATCCCATCCATGCAGTTGAAGCTCTGTAAATGGAAATTCACACTTGCTTATCACACAGAGAAAGCCCAAGCCTTGGGCTTGTTACTTGGGCTATGTCTATACTGTACACTTATTTAGAAATGTTCTTTCAAAATAACAGAGTGCGCGTCTACACAGCAAGCCCGTTATGTCAAAATAATTTTGAAATACAGGGCATCCCTGCTACAAGTCACCCTGGTGTACATCATTTCCACACTAATGTCTTTGATGTTTGCTGGAACTGATGCATTAAAGTCCTCCCATTCCCCCCTCTTACATTGCGCACCTCCCCCCCCCAATTTGCACAAGGGGAAGTCAGCAGCAGGAAAAACATTCCCCACTTTGCGTCGTTTTGCTAAACATCCACGTTTTTTGGAACATATCTTGGATGTATAGCAGGACGCCCTGTAATGGGCTTCTTACCGACTTCTGTAACCCTCATTTCACAAGGAGTAAGGGAAGTGAAGGAAGAGCTTTCTTCCTTCAACTTCCTGCTGTGTAGACAGTGCCAAACGTTGAATTAAGGTACTTCGACTTCATCTACACAATTAACGTAGCTGAAGTTGCGTATCTTAATTCAGCTTGGAATGTGGATTGGATAAATGGACTGTAAGATGGATAGACAGCTGCCTGGAAGGTCGGGCCCAGCGGGTAGTGATCAATGGCTCAATGTCAGGATGGCGGTTGGTTTCTAGCGGAGTGCCCCCAGGTTCGGTTCTGGGACCTGTTTTGTTCAACATCTTTATTAATGACCTGGATGAGGGGATGGATTGCATCCTCAGCAAGTTTGCGAATGATACTAAGCTAGGGGGAGAGGTAGATAGGCTGGAGGGCAGGGATAGAGTCCAGAGTGACTTAGACAAATTGGAGGATTGGGCCACAAGAAATCTGATGAGGTTAAACAAGGACAAGTGTAGAGTCCTCCACTTGGGATGGAAGAATCCCAGGCTGGGGACCAACTGGCTAAGTAGCAGTTCTGTAGAAAAGTACCTGGGGGTTACAGTGGATGAGAAGCTGGATATGAGTCAACAGTGTGCCCTTGTAGGCAAGAAGGCTAATGGCATATTAGGTTGCATTAAGAGGAGCATTGCCAGTCGACCCAGAGATGTGATTATTCCTCTTTACTTGGCTCTGGTGAGGCCACATCTGGAGTATTGTGTCCAGTTCTAGGCCCCCAATTACAGGAAGGATGGGGACGCATTGGAGAGGGTCCAGCGGAGGGCTACCAAAATGATTAGGGGGCTGGAGCATATGACCTACGAGGAGAGGCTGACGGAGTTGGGTCTATTTAGCCTGCAAAAGAGAAGACTGAGGGGAGATTTGATAGCAGCCTTCAACTTCCTGAAGGGAGGTTCCAAAGAGGATGGAGAAAGGCTGTTCATAGTAGTGATGGATGGCAGAACAAAGAACAATGGTCTGAAGTTGCGGTGGGAGAGGTCCAGGTTGGATAGTAGGAAAAACTATTTCACTAGGAGGGTGGTGAAGCACTGGAATGGGATACCTAGGGAAGTAGTGGAGTCCCCATCCCTAAAGGTGTTTACGTCTCGGCTTGACAATTTAATTGGGATTGGTCCTGCCTTGGGCAAGAGGCTGGACTTGACGGCCTTCTGAGGTCTCTTCCAGCTCTGTGGTTCTATGATTCTACGATTCTATGACTTCAGCCCATAGTGCAGTTGTACCCTTACAGATAGCATTGTGTAATATTTTAGTAGGGAGGAACAGAAGACTTTATTTAGGACAGTGAAATATTTTAAATAGCAGCCTGGAAAAACTTCAATGAAGAAGAACTTAAGGGCTCATCTAGACTACGTGGAACAATTGAAAGAGGATATGCAAATTCCATGGGAATTTGCATGTCTTCTTCTGATCGCACTTTCAAAAGTGGAGCTTTCAAAAGTGAAAGTAGTTTAGACGCGGCTTTTTCGGCAACCCCTCCCCTCTTTGTGGAAAAGACACCTCAAAAAATGAGGTTTACGTGGCTTTTCGACAAAGGGGGAGGTTCACTGAAAAAAGCCGCATCTAAACTACTTTCACTTTCGAAAGCTCTGCTTTCTAAAGTGTGATCAGAAGAAGATATGCAAATTCCCGCAGAATTTGCATATCCTCTTTTGACCATTCTGCGTAGTCTAGATGAGCCCAAAGTGTTTGGGGAAATGTTTAGGTACTTCCCTTTCTGCATCTACAATTTAAATCCTTTGGCAATGTAGGTACCTGATTTAGAAACCTAAATGATCTTAATTACACGCATCCTTTGTGCCCATAAGCATAAGAAGAAAGAAAGACCAGTTTGTTAGTCTGCCACCTGATATTATTCAGTAAAATTCAAGCTAGTGTAATTAATTACTCAGTTACTGGAGATATCTATATTATTAATCTTTACTGGATAGCTTGACATAGAAAGCATGGAAGACCCAATATTAGCAAATTCTCTTTTTTTGTTGTTGCTTGATTGGTATAACACAGCTTAGCTCCCAATGACTGATATTATTAGGTCTCAGCTAAAAAAAGTGATTGCAGCCCTATGAATGTCTAGATAGAAATCCTTCCAGTATTCTGTGGTGTGTTTTTGTGAGAATAAAATTTGTACATCAAGATAGTTGCCATGGTTTCCACATGCATCCTGGTAAAGTGGTGGGAGAAGTGTGATTTGTTATGTTAATGTCAAACTGCATCAGGAATCTTAATATTCTAAGGTGGCTTGTGTTCCTCAGATGAGCAAGCTTTAGAAAGCAGTCTAAAATTGTGATTGTTTGGGGCTAAAGTTGATGTGCCAATATCCCAGTATATCAGGTAAGGGTAAGGTTGTGCATACAGCTATAGTTGGGCTTCATGTTTGGTATTTATTGAGAGCCTTTTCCCTTTGAAATGTTCTTCCATGAGCTTTGATACTCTCACAGATACTACAAACTACCACGGATAACTGGGTAACCAATTATGCTCCTAATTGTCTAGAATAACAATGAAATAAATGTTTTATTGTGGGTAACTTAGTAGTCTGATAGTGAGCCATTCTGCTCTCTTTTTATTTCCATCTTATTCTTATGGCTGGCCAAGACCTAGAATGGTAAAGAAACTGGCATGCTTAGATCCTGAAGGAGTATGTGTTTCAGCTTCTACAATAATCCCTCTGGATGAGTGAGGGACAACAGTGAAGGTTCTAAAATCAAGTTTGCTCACTTGTCTTCAGCTGGAAGAAGGTGTTTGGCCTGAAGGGTGTTGTGGGCAGCAGGGGAAAAAGAAAAACAATGGAGAGATTCAGTCCAGATGTAGAGGACTGTACAGAAGAGGGCAGGAGGAGCTTTATATTGCTATTTTTTAAATTAGATTTTCCTCTTTGATTCACTTTAAATTATGTCTTCATTCTAATTAAGAGGGGTGGCTACTTAATTCCATCTAATTAGAGTGTTTAGATCCATTCTCCATTAGCAATATTGTAAATGTAAGATCAGCATCTTACCTTTGCTGTGAACTCTAATGGATTAATCATTTATATTACATGGCCTAATTACTTCAGTTAAACTCTTATTTATTTTTGACTTCTAAGTGACTTTATGAATGCTATTATTTCATTGTAGTAGTCCTTGAGAACAAGCAATTACTGTGATAAAGCTCTTAAACATAGCAAATACTATGGCAAAACACAAAAATAACTGTAGGAGACATTGGTTAAAGGTACAACATTGCATAAAGAATTTTTATCATTTTTGCAGGTTTTAGTTTAGATGGTTCTGTGGTGCAATGAACTGTAGCAGTGGGCTGGCATATAGACAATGTTTCTCTTTATCTGACTCAGTGCTCCCAACTCTTATGGTTTTATTGAGAGTCTTGTAGTATTTGGCATTTTTCTGAAAGTCTCATTTCCTGGCATCATGTTCTTTTGCTAGAATTTCAGATTTCATTGTTTAAAAGGTTCTAGCCCTCGTGATTGCGGAGACAACCTTGTAAACATGAATCCTAAAGGCTCAAAAAACCCCAGAAAAATTCCAAAATGTATTATTTTTTTAAACGCTCATGATTTTAAAAGCAAATCTCTTGATTTTGGGGGTACCTGATTCATAACTGTTGAGTGTTGTGAACAGCAGTAGTGATTTCTTCACTCAAATATACAGTCTCTTCTGACTTGTTAGGAGAAAGTTGTTCCTCTCAGTTTACCTCATCCCGCTCATGCCTTATAGGGTTTCTTTCTTTAAGCTGGCTTTCCTCGCTGTTGAAATTCCACATTCAGTGTCATGTCAGGCATAAATGGATGCAACTCTATGAGAAAGCATTGAAAGAATAAACATTTCTCAATGCTATTCTTTATTTTCATTCTGCTTCATCATAAGTAAGCCACCTGATTGGCTGGCCCAGGAAACTGGTAGAGTGCCGATTGCAGCAAATGATAGTACGGGCTAGTATAGAGATGCTCTGGTCCAGAGAAAAGCTCTGGAGGAAAAATGTCTCCATGTGCTGATCATCATGCAGCTTCATTGTACCCACTTATATAATTAGTGTGTTACAGTTTACTTATCTTCACCAACCCTCCTACATTCCCTGCACAGTAGGTAATAAGAAGATCTTACCGCTTTTCTAACTTTTCTGTCCTGCCATGTGCCCTCAGGAGCACTCCTTCACTGACTCTGAGGACCGCACAGGGAGTGGAATAAGGTTTCTATGCCCTCCCCAGGTTCAACACCCATGCATGAATGGAGCAGAATTTGGCCTTTAAATTCAATAATTTAAACAAAAGTTTTCATAGTGGAGAAAGCTAAACAGCAGAGTACTGAAGACCTGTACTGGGACCAGTGCTGTTTGACATATTCATAAATGAGCTGGAAAAGGGGATAAACAGTGAGGTGGCCAAGTTTGCAGATGATTCAAATGTATTAAGTTCAAAGGTGACTGTACTGCGTCATGAAACTGGGTGACAGCACAAGAACATGGCGGATGAAATCCAGTGTTGATAAATCCAATGCAATGCATATTCGAAAACATAATCCCAATATACATTCAAAATGATGGCAGTTCTGATAGCCCTAGCTCACAGTAGATATAAACAGAAGTGATTAGCAGTATGGAACAGCTTCCATGTGTGAAGAGATTAAAACATGGGGACTATTCTGCTTAGAAAATAGGTGTAACTGGGTTCAAAATGAATTAGGTAAATTCATAGGGGGTGTTAGATGGTTAGGGAAGAATCCCCAGGCCTTGGGTGTTCATAACCCTCTGAATGACCGAAGCTGGGACTAGATGGCAGGGTCTGTATCACTTGATAAACTATAAATAGCCCAGCTCTTTTCACTCCCTCAAAGCACCTGGCACGAGCCACTTTCAGAAGACAGGGTATTGGGTCAGCTGGACCATGGGTAAAATTAAAATTTTGTCATGATTATTTGTCATGGCCAAGGATGGGTCATGTATCCTGTATTTGTCATGGCCAAGAATGGGTCATGTATCCTGTATTATTTGTCATGGCCAAGGATGGGTCATGTATCCTGTCCCTGGCTTTGGCTAAAATTAACTGAAAAAAAAGGGGCTGAGCTGCTGAAGCTGGGAGTTTTGGGGTCCTCTTGGTGTCAGCCATAGCTAGGAGCTCCAGGTCCTCCCACTGTCAATGGTGGCTGAGAACTGCTGGGGCACCATGAAGTTGCAGGGAGCTGTGGGCTCCCCCACCCAGCTTCCAGACAAGTGGCTTGCAGCTATGGATCCTGCACCACCAGCAGCTAATGAGCACTGTGGGGGCCCTGCTGGCCACAGTGGCTTGTAGTTTTGGGGCTGGCGAGTTGAAGCACTGGGTCCCCTGCAATGGTAGGGAAGTGCCAGGGATCCTGCCAGCTGCCAGCTCCAGCCCTGCTGTCCTGGGGTTGAAGTGGAAAGTGTCATGTAAGCTACGGATTGTCAGACCTCCACAAGCTTGATCATTGGTAATACAATTATTCATACTCATAAAACAGAACCCATAGCTGAATGCATGTGCAACGTTGGAGACCATTTTAATTAGCCCTTTATGTCCATGATCATCATTTATATGTGCTTATATCATTCCACTAAAAGTGCATGCTTTTCATTGGGAGGGTGGAGCATTAAACCACTTCTTTTGGCAGCTACTCATTAAAACCTCCCTTACAATATATTTTGCAAAGACATTTATGATCATTGGATGAAGGGCATTTCAGAAGTTCAAAGTGCTGTTATTATTTTTTTTCTTCTCTAATAAGCCCCTTCGCTGATCCATCAGCAATCATGGAAGCAAAGTCATGATCTCATTTCTCTGTTCCAGAAAGGGTAAGACATGAAAGCCAGCTGCCAAAGCAATATGGCTTCAGAAGCTGGAATTCACAAGGCCATTTGGATCAGGACCTCTCTGATCTAAAGGAAAATCACACAGTAGCACTTCATTCTGAAAGCTAACAATTAACTAATATTGCAGTGAGTTATTTTCTACAATCTCCATTTTGTACAGTTAATGACTGAAAAAAGAAAGAATTGTCAACTAGGACAATTGCTTTTGTTCATAAGGACTGAAGCCATAAAGCATTTCACTGCTGGCTAGGTGATTAGATTTTACCATCCTTGTGCTGAGCCACGGCATTAATGAAAATAAGACTGTTCACAGAGAAATGTACTACCCATTATGAGAAAGGATAGGAGAATCTGGCCCCAAAAGTTTAATCTGTAGCAACATGGCTATTTTACTAATTCCTATATAATATTAATTGAGAATGCCTAGCAGTGTGTCTGTGAGGCATCCATAACATTGGGGCTCTGGCCCAGTCAAGGCCTTTAAGAATTGCCATAATACAAATGGTTGTGTCTTGTAAAGATTTTTTTTCACTTGTTCCTTCCTAACAGGAATGTAAATTGGTGTAGACAAAGCACAAGTGAATTTTGAAAGATACAAAATTTTTCTAGAAGTTTGCTTTGCACCAAAACCATGATGATACATAAGTTCATAACTCTATGGGCTCGTCTAGACTATGCTGAAGTTTCGAAAGACGATATGCAAATTCCCATGGATCTCACTTTGAAAGCAGAGCTTTCAAAAGTGAAAGTAGTCGGGATGTGGTTTTTTTCATCAACGCCCCCTTTTTTGAAAAGCCGCTCTTCCTCAAAAAATGAGGTTTACGTGGCTTTTTGAAAAAAGGCGGTTGCCGAAAAACCCGCGTCCCGACTACTTTCACTTTTGAAAGCTCTGCTTTCGAATGTGAGATCAGAAGAAGATATGCAAATACCCATGGAATCTAAATGGAATAACATATGGAGGGAGCTGTACAGTGCATGATAATTTTTTTCTGATCCTGGAGTCCCTTTTCATTCAGGAAGTGTAGGCCCACGCCACTTTATTTACCTAAAGGGTCTGTAGCGATGTAGCCTCTTGACTACCATTGGCTCCGGTTTTCCATTTCCAGCCAAGGTGAGCCAAAGGAGATAGTATGGAGAATGAAAACAATGCACAGAAAGCTTAAAACATTTAAAGGATCCATATAGAGCAATCCCATTTTAAACAATGAATATTGAATTGAAAATCAATGGGACTTTGTCTATTCAGTGCCTTAGACAAGTGGTACACTTGTAAAGATTTGTCTGTATAGTTAGCAAACACTCCTGTTACAAACACATGACATACTGGCAAAAAACTGCAGATGATGATAATTTTTGTGTAGTAAAGGGTCCAAATTTTGGCTTTTTTTCCTTATAGTGGCTCCCAGAGTGAAATAAGCTATACTGGCAAAAGCATTTCTCAACTTCAACTACTGGGGGCACACTAAGGCTTTTGCTGGAATAGATTTTTTTTTCTTTTTCTTTTTTAAGTTATACCTTTAAACAATGTTATTATAAAGGTCAAAGTTTCCAATTTACCAGGCCAAAGTCACTTTTGACAGTGTGACATAGGCTCCTAAGTCACTCAGATGCATTTGAAAAGTTTATCTTATATAATAGTTTTCTTCCCAAGAACTTGTCTAAGCAAAGCTCAAGAGCAAGATTTTTCTATAAGGGAACATGTTTCCTTTAGCACGTCAGTATTTGGTCAAGTTTCTCCACTTAGGAGATCACAATTTCTTATTTGGTTTGTGTTTTCAGGCAAAGCTATTTCTTTCTTCATTCTTCATGTTAATACCCAGTTGAGTATGTTTCCTTACCATTATAAGGAAGTTGAAAATGATTTTGAACAACCAATCTTCAAGGCCTTGGTAACTTCTGTGTCTGCCTTTGGTAACTTCTTTTGCTAGATCACTGCATTTTGGTGTTATCATTTCTGTTCTCTAGCCCTATTAAAGGTGAAGGGAAAATAAGAATTTTTCTTTTGGGAATTTTCAGCTCCTTGTCCTGAGCTCCTTTGCTAGAGGAGCTTACTGATTCCTTCCAGAGAATTCTTACTACTGCAGGCTTTTCCTCCACCAAAGAAAATAATTGCTACAGACACTCTTGGGGAGTAGTGACTCTCAGGTTATCTCTGCATCTTTACAATCAAAGAGCTCTTTTGCAACTCGTACTGTGCTTCCTGGAAAAACCTACAACTTCTTAGGTTCTGATCATGCCAAGTGCTTGGTACATTCAGATTATAGCAATTCCCTGATGGTCAAAAGTGCACAGTACTTGAAAGGCACAAGGGCATAAAATAGAAGTTAGGAATGAGGTACAGCCAGAAATTTGCCTCTGTACTGTAGAATTGATAAATATTTCATTTAGGATGATGCAGTCATGCTCTGGGTAGAGGAAGTTTGAGGTGGACACTTTTTAAGAGACTTGGACTTTTAAAGAGAGCTAGACTTCAGATCCATAGGGAAGTAGCTTGTATATTTAATTAGATTGATTTGCAATTTGATGTGCAGCCCATAATAAGTTTTCCAATGACTTAGAATTTCTTTCCCGAGAATTTTCTCATTTCTGAAGCTTTTTCTTCAGAGCTTGTGTATTTAAGGAAAAGCTGCCTTCTTTGAGGTAATCTTTTAATTCCTATAGGGTGAGAAACTAAAAGAGTAGCTGGAATTTTCAAGACCTGTCTCTGCCTATGACTAATATAAGAATCTACTGCCTCTAGAAATAAGAATAAAACATTTTATGCCTGGGACAAAATAGTATCAGACAAATGGATTCTTTCTGCCATTTCAAAAGATATTCTAATTTATTTCTGGCATGTGGTTGCCTCATATCCAAAACATAAATCCTCTCAAGTTCCAGAAATCTACAAAGTTCAGTGGAAACTATCAAAAGGAATTCAGGATCTACTTAAAAATGTAATAAATAAAGTGCCTTTTCGCTCTCAAGACAGTCTTCTTTTCACATAATTCAGAGTACACATGAAAACTTAAGGCTTTTCCTCAGTTCTGAATGTTGTGTTTCTGAACAAGGCTAGTTCTCATAAAGAATTCAAAAACCTATTAAAAGGCAATTTTATCTTTAAAACCAAGAGATTTGTTTAGAGATGGTCTATAAAAATGTGCATTTCCTGATTTCTAATTTAGAACACCACAAATTAATCCCAGTGGCGGTGGTTGTATACTGAAAGAGTCTAATCCAGGGATTGGCAATGTACAGCACGCATGCCATAAGTGGCGCGCAAGATGATTTTTTTTTGTGGCACGCTCAGCATGGTATCGGGGCTGGGTGGCCTGGCAAGTGGTGTAGGCAGCATGACCCTGTGCTGGACTGTGTCACTGGGGTGTGCAGCTCCCAGGAGCTAAGGGGTTAATACTTTCCTCCCCCTTCTCCCCCACAGGCTTTGTCTCCTGCTCTGGTAGGGGAGTGGCTCCCCTTGGGGCTGCTACGTAGATTGGGGTGGTGCAGCTGGTCCCCACGGGCAGAGAGACCCTTCCCCAATGCCCTACTGCACCTGGTTTGGGGCTGGAGACAGCCCTGGGCAAACTGGGGCTCTGCCTGCCCCAGGGCCAGAGATGCAGCTTGCAGGTGAGGGGCAAGCTCTGGGCAAAGGGCTGAGCCAAGCAGGGAAGTGACTCTGTCCTCCCAGCCCCTCTTCACTCCAGCACTGTTCTTGGGGGGCTGCAAGTCCCAGTGCTGCCCTGCCAGTGTGTGCATTGGGAGCAGAGGGATGTGGGGGCAGCAGGGGAGTGAAGGAGGATACGGGGACAGGATGGGAGGGAGCAGAGCTTGCACTGAGGGGAATGGGGAAAGTTAAATCTTGGCACAACACTTCTGAAAGGTTGCCGGCCCCTGATATAGACTATCCCTGACAGGTGTTTGTCTAACCAAATCTTAAAAATCTTCAATGATGGAAATTAAACAGCCTCCCTAGGCAATTTATTCCAGTGGTTAACCACCCTACCAGTTGGGAAGTTTTTCCTAATATCCATCTAAAACCTCCCTTGCTCCAATTTAAGCCCATTGTTTCTTCTCCAATCATCAGATGTTAAGGGGAATAATTTTTCTCTCTCCTCCTTGTAACACCCTTTTAGGTACTTGAAAACTGCTCTCAGGTTCCCTCTTAGTATTCTCTTTCCCAGACTAAACAAAAGCAGTTATTTCAATCTTCCCACATAGGCCATGTTTTCTAGACCTTTAGGCATTTTTTTACTCTTGTATGGACCTTCTCCAATTTGTCCACATCTTTGCTGAAATGTGGCACCCAGGACTTAACACATTACTTCAGTTGAAGTCTAATCAGCCAAATGAGCACAGAGTAGAGTAGAAAAATTACTTCTTGTGTCTTGCTTACAACTTTTCAGTTAATAATGATGTTTGCTACTTTTTTTTAAGCTTGTGGTTCACTATAACCCCTAAATCCCTTTTGCAGTACTCTTCCCTAGATAATCATTTCCCATTTTTATGTGTGAAACTGATTTTTCCTTCCTAAGTGGAGTATTTTGCATTTGTCCTTATTGAATTTCATCCTATTTACCTCAGACCATTTCTCCAGTTTGACCAGACCATTTTGAACTATAACCTTGTCCTACAAAGAGTGTGCAACCTCTCTCAGCTTGGTATTATCTGCAAACTTTATAAATGCATGTGTATCTCTGCCAGATTAGGACACATAGTTTTCCAGGTGTCTGCAAAAGTCGCTTCATATCAGTTTACTGGATCTAATTGTCCTCGGAGTAATCTTTCTTCATTTTCTTCTGTTCTGATGACTAAAGAAAATGAATGAGGATTCCAGTAAATGAATAAAATGACTTCATAAGGTTATGACCTTTAGAAAAATACTTGCAAGATTTGGATCACAGCCAAGGGAGCTTCTAAATTTGGATCAGTACCAAAGAAGCAGTATTCTGTAGCAGATCTTCTTAGTTTACCACACTAAACTAATCACTGCCCAACATTATTTTCAGTGAATTCAGGCTTTAGTTTGAGATCACAAGATGCTGCTGCTATCAAGACTCAAGGAAAGGAAGGCCCTTGGGGATCATAGGCCCAAAAGGAAGTTTTTATGCTTTTTAAATCTTACTTTTGCTAAAATAAACTTCCAGCAAACTAAGTCTTTTAAACTCCATAAATTAGTAAAAATTTCCTTCGTAAAAATGTTCCTTAGGAGATCTCTAGCAAATATAATCCTAGTTTAGAAAAATCTGTTTATAGTGGTATAGTAAGTAGGACAGCATAATGCCTTAAGAACTATTGAGATGATGGCATTTGGTGCTGATAGTACAAATGTAAGAAAATCACATATTACATATGGGGGATAATTGAGAATATACCCTCCTTAAACATTTCTATTGACTCCACCTAATATTTTTTAAAGGAATGGTGAGTGATTTGATTTATTGTCAGAGTATAAATCATAGTATAAGTTTTGATTCACGAATTTCTTCTTTCAGAAGCTAGATTTTGTTAGTGTCTAAAGGATTTTTTACCTTAGGAATTCAAATGAGAACAGTTTGAGTTCAGGTTGTTGTGATCTTGAGTTTCCATTCCATAAAAAAAGGAGTTCTCATATTTGCAAGATCCCATTAATATTTTTAATCAAAGTACTAGTCAACTAAAAAACTTTTCACTCCAAACCTGGCACTCAGCTTTGGTTCAGAAGATGCCATTTGAGCTTTTTCTTTTGAACCAGTCTGGCAAGGATTGTTAGACAGATGAAGAAAACTCCATGCTTTGACCAGTTAAACTTTTTTCTTTGACATATAAGTAAGCAGATAGTCTTTGTAAACAATGTGTGCCATCTTTCTTTCCCAAATATGATGTTGTGAATTTTTGTAATCTTTCTAAAGAGTTTGTTTTTAATATCCCACATGCT
Organism: Pelochelys cantorii; assembly: GCA_032595735.1. Taxonomy (NCBI): domain Eukaryota; kingdom Metazoa; phylum Chordata; order Testudines; family Trionychidae; genus Pelochelys; species Pelochelys cantorii. The sequence goes on from CM064337.1 coordinate 40,726,584, forward strand.
AAATCCAGAACAACTCCATTACAAAAGCATTGGTATCATACACAGTTGGAGCAAATGTAAAAGGTTATCTGTTTCTTTTCACAGCTAGATTTGGAGGTGCTCAATCATCATCTACTTTTCAACTAAAAATGTATTCTACTTACACAAATAAATGTCATTATAATTCCTTATAATTATACTTGGCACTCATTCAAAGGCTTAGCAAAAAATCATTATTCCTCTTTACATCTGAAAAAACTGAGAAATAGTAGGTTAAGTGACTCACCCAAGACTACACAGTGAGACAATGATAAATCTGGCATTAGAGCTCTTCTGAAAGGGTAAACATTATTAATGCTTGCATATTCTAGTGTGTTTCTAAGCAGCACTTTTGGGGCCACCTGTGTGTATGAGGGATCGTAGGTGACTACAGAGTTAAAGTGGTATGAAGGTTTTCACTTGAGACTGGACTGGTGCTATTTCACATACTTGAAATACCGTAATTGAGTTTAGTTCTAAACTAACAATCATTCTTAAGAGCAAAGCTACAAGATCATTTTGGTATTTGTGGAAGAAAGAATTTTATCAATTATTCCTTTTACAAATGTTTCCTTAGCTATTTGATTTTTTCGGGGAATCTCAAATAATGACAACCAGGCCATACAACCAGAGTCATCACAAACTCCAAATTCTACTCTTACATATTCTCAGAGAAGCTCAGAGTTAGGCAATTTTGCAAAGTTTATCAATAAAACACAGTTATTCTGCTTATCTGCCTTAACCTAACCCACTTCTTCAAAGAAAAGCTAGCTAATCTGTCAAGCTGCATGCTGCTTCCATTCTTGAAGATACTCGCTCTGGACCCCTGAGTCCCCATCTCTCCCCTTCAGATATGCATATCATTCCAGGTGATGGGCATCTTTACTCTCCAAATTCACACTTTATCTTTTCCTCAACCAGGCACCTGACCATCTATAAATCTGAGCCACAAAAACTTAATTTAAGAAACCTGGTAAGTTTCTTGGAGCAGGTCTCCTCTCTGAGGAGAGAGAAGGATCAGCTGAGAGTTTTCTGAAGGAAAATATGGAGCCTGAAACACCCAGAATATTTTGCAAGCAAAGAGGTCTTTGAGGAAGAGGGGAGCTTAGAGCAGAGATAGTCTGTTAGAGGAGAAAACTAGCAGTGGAGGAAGGGTGATAAAAGAGGCAGTTTTATGACAACTTCTTCTAACGTTTTCTATAGCATTTCTTTTATTTTTTGTACTTCCAAAGTCCTTTAACTCACATATTGATCCTTTGGGCTTTTTCGTCTGTGTAACTTCAGCATTTTCTCCAGTTTTTGGGGTCTTTTTTATTTCAACTGCAGGTGAACTGGGTGGACTTATTGTAGGTTTCATATATCTTGATATGTGAAAGTGACTAACAGATTGTAGTGCAGTCAGCACAATTCTTCAGGTGCAGAGATGACCCTGCACATTTGGGAGCATGCTTCCATTTAAAAAATATAGATTTCTGCAAGTGAGTAGAGCATCTCATCAGAACTCTCTTTACTGTGTCCATTGTTGGGTTAGCCCAGAGTCAACATATTGAGCCAAAATACAAAACTAACTTGTCAGCAGGTTTTGTAATGCTCTGTAAAGTGCAGACAAACAATACAGGGTTCTCGCTCAGAACTTATCAAGCAGGCACCGTCCAAAACTGATAGGTTAAATCTTATATTTATTAATCTTAAATCTTCAGTAAGTGTTTCAAACTTGAAATTGTTTTTTTCTCCGAGAAGTCTTTAAGCTTGTGGCAGATAGCCAGCAAAATATAGTAGCGATAATACTTGTTTTAGTTGGAAGGGAACTATATGTCAACATCCAATTTCTTTACTAATCACTATTGTGCATCTACATTTGGAAGTGCCACTACTTTTACTGTCACTAGCATTCCCAAGGTAAGGATTCTAATTGTTCAAACAGGAAAGCTGAGGGGAAATTGCAAGTTTGCTTTGTCTGTGTTTGTGAGATTCCCCCCTCTCCCTGTCCATAGTAGGTCCTTGGTATAATCCTGTTTTGTGCTTTGTGTTCAAACAAACTCCACCTGAAAAACAAAATCAGAAGATCAGGGATGAGGTTCTGGCCTTGCCACAAACTTCCTCTCTGACTCTGAGCCAATCACTGAATTTTATTTTCAACTTGTAAATAAGATATCTGTGGGTATGTCTATACAGCAAAGTTATTTCAAAATAACAGCCGTTATTTCGAAATAACTATCCTAGAGTCTACACAGCCATTCCATTATTTCAAAATTAATTCAGAATAGTGGAGGGCTTATTTCAAAATTGGTAAACCTCATTCCACGAGGAATAGAGCCAATTTCAAAATTGCTATTTCGAAATAAGCGCTGTGTAGATGCTTATTTTGAAATACGGGGCCTCTAGCCCTTCCCAGGGTGCCCTGCTGGCCGGCCTGGCCACAAGGTAACTTCTGAACTGATGCCCAGCCGGAACCAGTTCCAGCTGGCCTTAAATGCGATTCAGCGTTCAATCAGTGCGGACGCTCTATTTTTCGAAATAGCAAAAAGCTATTTCGAAATGCATTTTGTGCGTAGAAATGTTATTTTGAAATAAGCTATTTCAAAATAACTATTTTGAAATTAGATATTTCAAAATAACGCTGTAGTGTAGACATACCCTGTGTTGCCAATTTAAATTTCTGTACTAGTACTGTCTCTTATTATGTCTTTGTACTACCACACTGCAACATGATTTTGGTTGACATAATAATAATAGTAATAATAATAATCAAAACCATATATTTTAATAAGAAACCATCCAAAATCACAGATTCATGTGGGGAGGAGGGGAGGGAATCTGCCCTCTTCCCATCTTTGTTACAGTCCCAATAGCTAACACTTTTCCTTTATTACAGCCTCAAAATATCCTTCCAAATTAAAGTAGAGTTGGGAGGTGAGGGCACAATTTTAAAGACCAGATTGATATCTTGACTCACTGAAATCAATTGGAGTTTTGCCGCTGACTTCATTGGGGCTGGATTTCATCCGAGATTTTTAAAGCCTGGTCATCAGTTCTGCAGCAATAGTATGTAGGCAGAAGTCATTTGCATCTGCAATGATATGCTCCTACGACTTAGTTAAATGTCTGAGTAGCTAGCTTTGCTTGCAAATTACCTAGTTAGAAATGTTTAACTTTTTATGGTGCAATACCTGAGAGTTCATTCAAATTAGGCTAGAAATGTGGTCTGTGAATGCTTCCTAGCATTTTGTTGTTTAGAGTAACTGTGCATTTCCTCCATTGACACTATTAATGGTTGTCATAATGGAGAGTCTATTGAATTGAAATATCTTGAAATGGTAAAACACTCAATGAATGTAATGCAAAGACTCTCCTAGGAGGTGACTCAGGCCTCTATAACCTCTCTATATTAGAGCTTTAGTCACTTGTTTTTACCTTAATGTGGTGCAGGCATTTTGTACAGCTTTGCCTCTGGTAAAAAATCCTTTTTTTGCTGGAATCATTGTAGTGGCTTAGGTTTTTGTTGGACATGAGCTAACAACATTTGGCAAATACTAACAACTTTGCAAATTGTCTTTCACTGTTAGATATTATAGAACTATCTTATCCATTTTATAGTAAAGGACTTTCATTGTTGGCACAGTATCCATCCAAAATGAAATTAACTTATAATTGACCTTGTTTTTACTTTGGCATCCTTTTGATTCCTACTTATGTTTAGCTCGTGTAAAATTCTGCTATCGTAAGTTACATGGAGAGGCAAGGAACCTTGTGCAATACAATAGGAAACAGTGTTTTTTATATGGCAATTTTCGGACATAACTTCTGCAAATTTACATATTATCTTCTTAACTTTTTAGGAGTGAGTAGAAGCATATTTCTAATGGTGAAGTTTTCAAATGGATCAGAGATGTTTTAGTAACATCTTGCAACTATACAGCAATCACAGCATGTTCTAGTTACTCTCTGGAAATATTATGTTTCCAGTGTAATAAGTGGTGCTTTATGTCGAGTGAATCCTCTTCAGGCACTCAACTCTAACTTTTTCAGTTAAGATTTTCCTACCTCCCAATCTCTTTTTAATAAAGACTTCTTCATCCATCATAGTTCACCTTGAATTGCAGACGATACAAAGTTGAAATTCTTTCAGACCGTGCTCACAAAATTCTAGTGAGGATATGCAACCAGTGACGGTTGATGCTACTGAGATGCCTTGATAAACTGGTTGGGAAGTGAGCATGCAAGGGGAGAGAGGATTAGTGATAGTAGGATTAGGGTCTATCATAAACCGCTATGAACTCGCAACAAGCATTTCTGTAAAAATGTTGCTTGAGGCTCTTGTTTGTTATTTGGAAAAATTCTATTTAAATGCAGATTAGACTTTCCACCTAGGAGTACAATCTAAGATTCTCTTTGTGTGTGTTTTAATTTCTTTATGAACTCTGCCAGTTACTTTGCTTACGTCATTACCTTTATGTTGTTACATGTTGCAGTGGCATGAGTTTTAGCAGCTTTCAATAATCACTTACTTTTGAAAGCCTATTTTGTTTAATCATTGCAAACCCACCATGTTCACTTGTCATGAGATGCAAACTGTACCTGATCATTTGTTCTGCTTTGTAATTGATCAGTTACTATACTGAAGGAGTTTCCACCCTCACACCGCTCCTTTCTTGCCTTTAACAACAGCAATGAAAGAGAACTGTGCATTGTACCTTTTCTGAAGTGGAATCCTGGTTCATAGACTATATAGGAAATTAATTATTTGTAGGCCCTACATGTTCTATTGTCACCTTTTAAAATACCATTTCATCTTTCCTCTAGGGACAAGAAGGAAATTAAAGCAACCGCTTCAGTCAGTTGTAGCAGATCTGTGCAAAGTGATCTAAAATGATCTAAAGTCTCCTCACTTAAAACTGACTCCATAATGTCCAAGTAGCTCCAGACAAGAGAATCGTTGTCATGAATTGTATTCTCTCCCCCCTCGACGCACACACTTTGCAATGCAGGTTTATATTCTGCAACTGATATCAGTACAATACAGTAAAAGGAGAATCCCAGTCCCTTCCCACGGGTTTATTTTTTATTCTTTTATCTGTCCTTCTGGCATCTTGTCACTAGCATCTGCAGTGACACTTGCTGATCTTGTCAAAACTGTGATAACATGATGTGCATCCCCAAAACGAATTTCAGTTAATCCCAGACATCTCTGTTGAAACACATGCCAAACTCAATACTGCATTGTCAGTTTTTTTCTTCTCACCTATTTTTTCCTCCCTTCCAAGATGCTTTGTGAAGTATTCACCTTGGTTGGTGACACAAGCGCTGTGCAATGAATGGCATAAACTGTCATTGGGAGCTATGTACCAAAGCACAAGAAATTAAAATATATCTTAGAGTCAGGGATCTTCATGTATGATTAGAGAAGTTTTAAAAATATTTAGATGATGAGATTATTTTGATAAATATATGGCAGTCCGGGCAAATTGTTAATGATAAATGTAAATGTTTTGTATCCAAGAGCTAATAGAGGGAAAGGGGCTGATGTGCTGGCATAATCCATGATTTAATTAATTACTGTGTATTCATCTTTGATTTTTCTCTTCTGAAAACAGCAATCCATTCTTTTTGTATATTTTGGAATCCTAGAATACTAGAACTGGAAGGGACCTCAGGAGGTCATCAAGTCCAGTCCCCTGAGCCTCACAGCAGGATCAAGCACCATCTAGAAGAGGGGTGGGGAACCTCAGGCCCAGAGGCCAGACGCGGTCCCCAACTTGCCTGGATCCAGCCTCTGAGGCTCAGTACTGGGGAGCCTGTGCTGGCGCTCCAGCCTCCCTGCCATCCATGTGCAGGAACACACAAATCTACTGGGTTGGGCGCCCCTAGGGTCTGGTGTGCAAGGGGAATGTGGGGAGTGTCTTTCTCCTTCTCAGTCAGAGGCTTCTCACTTTGCTTCTCTCTTGTGTGAGGCCCCCAACTAATTTTTCTATGGGTCAGCGAACCCCGACCTATAAAAGGATCCTCACCCCTTATCTAGATCATCCTTGATAGATGTCTATCTAACCTGCCCTTAAATATCCCCAATGATGGAGATTCCACAACCTCCCCAGGCAATTTATTCCAGTGTTTAACCACCCTGACAGTTAGGAAGTTTTTCCCAATGTCCAACCTACAATGTCCTACTGCAGTAATTCTTCATGGGACACTAAAAGCAACCTCAAACTTCTCTAATTAAAGAAGAAATCCAGTACCAAAATTAGAATTGAGCTAGCACTCTCTAGATCATCAGCTCTTAGGCTCACACTTCAGTATTATCATAGTCATAAAGGCATGGATGATCAAATGTGAGAGAAAAGGAAGATAAGGTAATATCTTCTGTTAGACCAACTTCTGTTACACCAGAAGCTCTTGCTCTGATCTGGAGAAAGTAACCAATGTGCAAGCTCCTCTTTCCCATTTTGGCTGGATGGTTTCATCACAAGAGACAACCTTTAATTAAGGCCTAATCTTTAATTCCTAGAGACTCCAAGACAGATCTGGTGGGTTTGGCAATCCTAGCCCAGTCTAAATACAAGATGGGACAGATTGTTAAAGATAAGGGGGTTGCCCGTAATGCTAGAAGACCACTACCAATGAAGTGGGAAACAAAGTGTTAGCAGGCAGTAGGTTTGGGACATATTGTTGTATTGAGCCATGAAACCAATGTCTCTGTTAAGATCATGGTTTTTAGAGTCCAGCAGAGTTATGAAATTACGTTTCCATGCTCATCTTTTCAATGTGTTGTGCAGGTTTCCTTTCAGGATGGGGCTGAGGATATGGCTCCATAGGAATAAAAGCCTTGAAGCATAGGCAGGGCTGGTCCGAGTCAGCTGATTTAATCTAACAGGGTTCAGACTATGAGGATAAAACTGGCTGTGTCAGGCTGGGCTTTGATGTGGCATTCTGAACTCTAGGACCTACCACCGTCGCAAGGTACCAGAGCTGTGCTCCAGCCTGAACCCCTCCATCTGCACTGCAATTAAACAGCCCGTTACCACGAGTCCTAGGAGCCTGAGCCAGCTGGTATGGGCCAGCCATGGGATTTTACTTGCAGTATAGACATACTGCTATATAACACTACAAGCAAGAATAAAAAAGGCATCCTATTGTGTTACTTAAGCCTTTCTGTGCATTGGGAAAAATGAGCTTTTCCTTTGATGAAGATACTAGCTTCATGATAAGTTTATTTTGGACACTTCTGGATTCTTTGTTCTCATTCTTCCCCTTTTGATGGACTAGTTAATATAGTAACCACCAAAGATAAAAAGTAACCTCTCAAGAAGAGATGGAACATTAGACCAAAGGCTTTACATATCAGCACACGCTCTTAAAAAGTTAACAGGGCCTCCAGTAAAACCCCGAAGGCCTCAAAACTGTTTTAGACCCGAGTAGGATCAATAGAATTTTAGATGGCAACACTTCTTCATCAGCCTATCCTACATGCTAATCATTTCCCCTCATCAAATACTATTGCAAACATGAGGTGGTCGTTGGGTAAAATACGTCTTGAGGATGGGTGCTATAATGATATTATGTAACTGGTAAACAATAGGGAAAGAAAATGTTTTAAAAATAGAAAATGGTGAACCCATTACTAGTCAGCAAAGTAGGAGCCTAGCCAATCGTGATGTCACATAGGATTAGCAGTGAAGCTGAGATAGTCTTAACTCTTCAAATTGAATAACAGTTATTACAGCGGTTTGCCTTTGCTTTTTAATTTTTATCTCTCTTTTCACATGTATTCAACAGCAAAGTGGATCAAGCCAAAAATTTGTAGGTTTCAGACGTTTTTCCAGCATTTCATTAATTGATTGAAATAGAAATATGCTATTACATTGGTTTAGGTTGTATCCAGGTGCACCAGTAGGGGTGCTGTGCTGTGATAGCGTTTTGATGACATCCCAACTCTGTTAATAATAATCTATAAACTGTCCTAGCAGTTATTAGTTTTCAGGACAAGCAAAAGTTATGCTTGCTATGTTGAATTTAACAGGCACTCTCAATAGGTTATTTGCAAGATGAAGAGTAAAGATTGCACTTGGGATACTTATAATGAATCTGTGAGAGTTCTCAAGCTTGGTTATAATTAAAACAGTTTTAGATAAATAGCCTCCCTAATTCTCTCTTAAAACTCAAATCGGAAAATATACTTCACTGGACAAATCTCTACCAGGGTAATCCAGTTGTTTACAACAAAGCAACCATTCTGGGAACCAGACAGTCTCATTTCATCATAGTAAGGGGGACAGTATTGAATAGTGGTTAGTGAACACCTGCAGGGTTTTCTTACAAGTGCTGGTACCAGAAGTCTTGGAGGCTGTCTGGGATTTGAATCTCCTCAACCTTACATTTTCCTCACTGAAGAAAGGAAAAAAAGGGTCATGCCTTTCTGTATATCACATGATCCTTTTCTCTCCTTTTGACTCCAGAGGCATGGATATTTCACTTCCCAATTTTCATTTATTAGGTTGGCTTGGGAGTCAGACACAGTAGAAAGACATGGACTTTGCAGAGGAGGAAGTAGGAAAGTAGGGAGACTGTATGCTCTGCCAGATTAGGAATGACATTCTAGAAGAGAAAGGTAGCCTAAAGGTGAAGTACAGTACTGCTTTTAGAAGAATAGGAATGTGATATGTATGTTATATCCCAGCAAGGAAATGATCAGATACATGGGGCAAGATGAAAGTAGGGGCACGGCTATGCAGAACACTGAAGGCAAAGGCAAACTGTTTGATTCTTATGGTGGAAGGAGACTTGGATCCAGTGAAAGAACCATAAGAGCGTATATGACAAGGTAAGCCCAGAAAAAACAGCAGGGGGTTGGATGATGGCTAGAAAGGGAGAAGTCTCATGAGGAAAGTTATGAAGCATAAAATAACTGTTTCCTTTTCTGATCAAGGAAGTGTTATGTTCTAGCTAAGTTGTGTGCTTTTTCTGATGGCAACTAAAGATACAAATTGGTGACAGGTATCAGATCACTTTCTGAATGTTTGATATTAATGTCTTACCTCTGAGTACAAGTTGCAGATACATGCCCAAAAGGATGTGTGCAGGCAGAGGGTGATCATGCAGGACCTCCACTGAGGTATGAAAAAAGCAGTCTGAATATTGCAAATTATAGTGACTGGAATGGGAACTTTGTCAAATATCGATGATCTTTCCTTCTCACTTTCTGAAGAACAGATGGGGCCTTTTCCTCTTCTTTTTCTTTCTCCTATGGCAGGGTGACTAAAAAACCATTTATTTTATAGCCCTGGTCACTGTACCATTTGAGCGCCTCATCAGTATTAAAGTATTTATCCTCACAAAGACACTAATGCCTTTCTCAAGGTTACCTGGAAGTTTGTGGCATACCCTAGTCCAGCACCTTGAACACAATGTTATATTTTCTTATAACACTGACTGTATTCACTCTACTTAAGTTGCAAAGGAAGATGGGGCATTATAATACCTGAAAAAATGGGAGTAATGAAGTCCCAGATAATTATATTATACTACAACTCTACTCGGTTTTAATTCAACCCCAATGGTTCCTTTTGAGCTACTTCTGAAAGCCCAATTGACTCTTTGGCATTTTCTGCAGCAATGAATATATTGGGCTTAGATGCACTCACAATTGATCACCATATGAAAGAAGGCTTGCGGGTCAAAATCATGTTTTGATCATCACATTTCATATTAGGGAGTTACAGCAGTTTTATTTGTGCCTATTTCTGAAATGAACCTTTACCTTTTTTTGGAAGGAAAAGTTGGTTGTAACAAATTCATACTTGTAACAGGAGGGGTTCTGCAGTATTCTGACTGAAAATGGTATTATGCCAAGGGCCACTTGCCTGTATCCTCACTGTGTTCTCTCTAGAAATATGATGAGTGGCATTTACCCCAGTGTAAAGGGCCAAAAGAAATTTATATGCTATTTAAATCCCACTGTGCTGGGTCAGCTACTGTGAGGTGCTGGGAACCAAGGAAGCTCATTAGTTTCAGCTGATGGTGTCCAGCAGCTTTAGAACTGCATCTCAGGTAAAGAACATTAATAAAGTAAATTGGAATAACCTCTGTACGTGCTATTATGAGTTATGGACGCCAAATGTTCTTGAAGTTGTCTGAACTGTTGTGGTTACACCTAAATTAGGGTATGTCTAGACTACATGGCTCCGTCGATGGAGCCATGTAGTCTAGACATACCCTTAGATTACATCTCAGTGGCAGGCATTATATCTTATATGTCTATAGAACCCTTGCATAGTTTTAAAGCCCAAAGAAAAGTGATACAGAGATCATCCTTGAAAGGAATGGGAATGGGGTGTAGAAATCTTCATCACTGGTTCAAGTCTAGTTCCAGCTCAGGAGTAAATGTAAGTAATTATCATTTAAGCTATGGCTACGCTATCCCGTTATTTTGAAATAAGTTATTTTGAAATAACTCACAAAACAACTGTTTCAAAATAAACTTATACCTCTTCACAAGCAGGAGTTATTATTTTGAAATAACAAGCCCATTATTTCAAAATAATGGGCTTGGTAGTGTGGACACTCGCCTTGCTATTTCAAAATAAAGGGAGTTATTTTGAAATAGCTCCCCAGGGTAGACAGGCCCTTACAGACTTATGCACATGCTTGACTGGGCACTGTGAGTAGTTCCATTTTTGGTCGTGAAAATATGTCCTTGGTGGACTGGGTGAAATGGGTTTCAGTTACTTTCCTTCCACACCCCAACAATGACCCACATCTTAATCAATATTTGTCTCTTCTGTAGCTATATGACACCAGTCACAACTGCATTTTATATAGCCACATTAGTTGATTATTTCAGCAGTTTCATGCCACAGCCCTACATTGACAGTTTAAATAACAACAATTAGGTAGACACGGATGGATTTATTTTAAAATAAAAAGTTACCAGGAAAATCTTTTTAAAAACTTATCAATTGCATTTATATCAGCTCATTGTGAGGGATGTGAAAAACTGAAACTACTTGATTTCAAAACATGCCTTTTTATATTTAACTGATAACCATTCTCAACTAAAAATCAACAGAAAACAGTTCTCAAGAGCATTTACATTGTGACTTTATGTCAGTGGATTTCTGATGGTTTTAAGGTGTATTGCCGAAGACTGCATGCAGAAGTGCAATGATAGAATAATGGCAATACCATGTTTTGGATGCCAATTAATGGATTGCAGAATTCCATTCTCCTTTGGCTTGCATCCAAAAACACAAAAAAGGATTGAACAGATGGAACCTGTATATTTATTGGAATATGACAAGATTTACCCAGTGTTTGTCGGGTCCTTAACTCAGATAAGTTTTATTTTTCTCCATTTAAATCATACTTCTGGTGTGGAGCTGGGAATGAGTGGTTCAGTATGCAGAATATCCCAGGGAGAGAGGACAACCCAGCCCTCTCTCACCATAGTCCATGGCCGGCTAGGGGACAGACAGACACAAAAATAGACAAACTCTCTGAAATACGTAGTAGATAGCTGTTCTTTTCACCATCCGTGTCCCATGCTGGCCCAATGGGGCTACATCTGTCCCAGTCCCCATCTCTGGCCCCTTGCTGCCCCCCATGGTCATTCCACAGTATAACTCCCTCCTACCAGACCCCTCCCTTTCTATTTTATGACAAACAATTTAATTCCATGTACATCCCATTGTCTGAGCACATCTAAATCCTGACCTTGCTTTACATTATGATAAGAAGCTGCATACCAAATTTTGTGGTCCTAGCTCTTACCGTCTATGAAGAGTTCTTGAACAAATGGACTCATGGATGGACAGAGAGACACCCATTTCTAAAATATATAAGAAGATTTAGGGCCTGAACATCCCATAATACCTTTGCAAAGAATCTGGCTGGAGTCAGAAAATGAACTCCTTATTTTCTGAATAGTCCTGCACAGGATCTGGTCCCTTCCTATTTTTATTTACAAAATGAGATGGGAATCAGAGCAATTGCTTGAAAGTGTGTGTGTGAAAGGAATTTTTTAAAAAAAATTATCCGGTAGGTTCCAGGGAGGTGTCTATATCATTAATCGTTTTGATTGTCTGAAAATCTAGGAGAATATTTGGTCATTACACAGTTGCCTCAGGTCAGGGAAAGAGGGAACCCCACTCCCTGATCCTTTTGTCAGATCTGTGCCTTGAGAGACCAGCATTTGTCCACAATTTGGTGGTTATTCAAGTGCTCAAAGATTTTACAACAAATCTCTACAGTTCATGTTGGAATTACTGCAGTACCCAGTATCCAACAGTAACAGGAAATGTTCCAAGTCTACAATATAATGAAGTTGTAATGTTTAAAACAATGGGACAATTTTCAATTATAGTAGTACATAACAGCACATTATAAGTGCTATGGTATGCTTCTGCTCCAGGGACTCAAATAATTTGTATATTCTTAGAAAGGGTGATATAATACTTGGAACTGCCAGTTTCCTAGAACTCGATTAGTCACAGTTACAGAAACTATAATCACAGTAAGTATGTTTTGAGTGAAAAAAGATACTGTGGCATTGCTTTATGTAGCTCTAAGATGAAGCCCTTTGCTGAACGTACCTATTGATTAACAGTTTGTGATTGCCAGTGGATCAATAACATTTCTGAAAAGCTTTGAAATTCACTGTCAACCCTTTTAGTATGTTGAGCTATCACTGCGCACCTTGTACTTTCTTCAATATTCAAATGAGGCAGAGAAACATCTTTAATGATTATTGCTGCCTCGAGGCAGCCAGGAAAGTGAGGCGTAAGGATCTGGGAGTGTAAAAAGAAATGGAAGCAGTGTCAGTAACCCTGCATATTTTGGGCCATAAACTCTTTTTTTTCCCACTCCCAGCCTTTAATTTCCTTTTTCTGCAGAGGTGCTCTTGTCATTACATTTTCATCTTGCAACTTTCAAACAGCCCCGTTGGTGGGAGGCTTCTTCTCAGCCATGATAAATTATTCTCTATCAGAATCCCAATTTGCCTTTTCATGTCTGATCATTTTTGATGAATATATTCTGCTAACATGAACTTGAATGAAAGCAATAGGCTGCAGGGAATTAACTATAAGGATATTAATGGCATTTTTAAATAAAGATAGATTAATTATGAGATAAATAGGTGGAGAGGCACAATAATAGGAAAACCTCTAACGAGCAGTATATAGGTAGTTTTCTTCTTAAGCCCTTTTATAGCCAATATTGTTTAAATTACATACTACAGACAGATTTTAAAAGATCCCTTTGACAAATTGTCAAAAAGGTATAAATTCTTTTTTCCCTCCCACTGCCCTTATAAATGGTTGTACGTATGCCACAGAAGTTTAAAGGGTTTCTCAGAGATTCATGTACTCCCACTCTTCACACTTGGGTCCAGTGTGCCAAGCACAGTGAAGGTTCTCTACCTTCACTATAACAGCAGTTATAGGTTGTAACAGATTTGTAGGTTGTACTTTCTGTGGCTTATATAAAACAATAAGCTAGTCATGTTTTCATGGCTCTATGGTCTCTAACAAATTATGTGGCTTAGTTTTAAGATCAGAACTTTCATTACCACAGTTTGAACCTCCCTGGTCTGGCACCTTCAAGAACTGAGTGGTCCCAAAGGAGGGATTTTGCTGGATCAGGGGACGTCATTTTCAGCCTACCTGACACAGGGCCCTGCTGCTTGCCACAGCAGTCCACAGTCCTGCCACTGGGGCTCTCAGCTTTGCCGTGGCAAACCACTGCACTACCAACAATGCTCCCAGCCCCACCAGCCCTGCCGTGGCACCACCGACCCTGCCAGCCCACAGTCCCACCGATGGGACTCCCTGTCCCCCGCATGACAGACCACTGCTCAGCTACTGGGATTCCTGACCCTGCCAGCTCTACCAGGGCAGCATCAAAGTTCCCTTTAAGCTGCGCAGATACATGACCATGCAGTTATTTTCTGAGCCCTGCTCAGAGGTTCAAAGCTCCCCACACAGGCAGGGAGCTCAGCTGACTGGCAAGGGGTGGGACAACTGTAAACAGCAGCTAAATGCTACTGCATGCTGAACTGAAGAGCTCCCAGAGCAGAAAATCAGATGAGATAAGGAGGCACTAAGTTACTGGGGGGAGGGAGGAAGTGAGTAATTAATTAATTGGCTTGAAGGAAAGTCAAAGAGGCAGGGAGATGTTTGGAGAGTCCTGTCTGCTGGAGGAGAGAGACAGAGGCAGAAACCCAGCAGTCTCTTCAACTCTGCTGGCCAGGGAAGGGAGAGGTAAGGGGCTGACTGCCTGGGGTAGATGGGGGAAAGAAGAGGTGGGAAAGAGGGTGCTGGCATCTGTGCAGTGAGGTGGAAGCAGGGGGCAGTTTATTTGGGTGTCCTAACTCGCTGCAGTCCTCTCTGTTAGATTGGGTTAGAGGGAGGGAAAAAGCAGGTTGCAGAGGGAGGGGGGGTGTATATGCACACGCGTGTATGCCAGGGGGATATTTGCATGATTGCATTTCAAACAAAGTTTACATACATGTTAGTGGCTTAAGATAAGAAAGAAAAAGATTCTTTTAACAGAATTTTTTGGAGTGTTGCAGGTATCTAAAACTCTGAACTTAATGATTTTTTAAAATCCCATGTTACTAATTAATACGTGGTAAATTGTATTGCATTAAGGCCAGATCTGCTATGTGACAGAGTTCTGGCTCTTATGAGTCAGAAATAGCACGTACTCGGTGTTATGCTAGTTTTGTAGCATGAAACCTTATTTGCAAGCTCTTTGAAACATGCACCTGTCTACAAACCCTGAAGCTGTGTGTTAATTTGTTCTGGGGCTTCTACTCTTCCTTGAGGGGAAGAAGGCTAATTCCCTACCTTTGTACAGCACCTTTGTAGTCACTAAGGATGCCTCACAGCAACTAGACAGAGATGTCTTGTTTTAATATATTTTCTTCCACCCATATTAAAATGTGTGTGTTTTGTTTGTATGGGTGGTGCACATCCACATACTACCTCAGTATTGGTGTTGCACGTAAGAAATTTCAACCCACCCAAAAGAAAATTCAACCCACTCAAGGATAGAAAATGTTAGAGGGAACTGCCCCGCCACTGGGGTTCCAGGGCCCACCACAGCAGACTGCTGCCTGCCAGAGCCTGCTGGTATTCCTACCACCTTGCAACCAGCTCAGCCAGACTCCTGCATCAGGGCTCACAACCACTGGCCTCTGTGCAGCCAGTTTAGCTAGGTTCCTGGACCCAACACGGCTCCTTCATTGGGACCTCCACCGGGTCTCTCTGGTCCAGCAACATCAAGGGGGGTCCCAGTTGAGAGAGGTTCAACCTGTAGTGGGAACCCCTCTGAGATCATTTCAACTCGTTTAAATCTGGGTATGCTGATGTTTGAATAATGTGTGCCTGTGTTAGCCAGAATATCCCAAAGAACTCCACACACATTATTTTCATATGAGCTCTGCAATTTCGGGCATGGAAGGCCATATTTTCAAAAGAGCTAGGTGCAGAACTCTCTTACACAATGAAAGTGGAGCACTTTTGAAGTATATTCTCAAATGGAGGTCCTGTAATTTTTTGGTATTTGAAAATAATATTTATTTTAGTTGGGCCCCCTTACCATAGTATCTGAGCATGTCACAGCCTTCAATACATTTACACTCCCAACACACTTATGAGGAAGTAAAGTTCCTTCATCCCCATTTTTCAAGTGGGGGACTGAGTCATATATAGACAAGGTTACACAGGAAGTCTGTGACAGAGAAGGGAATTGAATCTGGACTTCCTGAGGCTCAGGCTAACCACTGGACCATCATCTCTATACTTCTAGTGTCAACCACAAGCACAAATCCATAAACAAGGGAAAATATCCTAGCCATTAGACTGACTTTTTTGGATTAGAATTCAGGAGTTTATTTGCAATAACTCTTGATTTTATGAGAGTTCAGAGGAGAATATTAATGGGAACATCCCTACATAATGGACATGGGCAATAGAGAACAACTGTGAAATACAATTGAGAAATGGCTGATTGAGGAATGTATGCCAAAACAGGGAGCAGAGGCAATAAATCGCTTAACAGTGTGAATGCTGATTGCCAGCCTCTTTTTATAGCATTATTATGTTATATTTTCATAGCATAAGTATGAAAATTCATCTACAATGACATTAAATCTGTGATTTCAATGCATAGTGTTTTTTCCAATATAATCACAATGAACTCTCATTGAGAGGAATAAAAAGTTATTTTAAATAAAGACAATTAGGGGCTCTTAAATATATATCTGGAAATCTGAAGAATCATTTCACATTATTCTTTGCAAGGAAGATCTGTTAAAAACTCTCTGAAATGGGAAGCTCTAAAGTTACGCAGCAGCTCCTTGGGATTTTCCGCTTATGAAGGGAATGTGCTGTGGTAAGGAAGAAATTTCTATATTCAACTTTAGAAAAAATATTCTTGAAAGAACAGTTGAAAACTATTCAGTTTTTAAGCACTGATTATTATGTTTATTTTCTTGGAAAACTGGATCTCTTTTTTAATCTTCCTTTCCCACCCCAGCAATTTGTGTTTGAAACCATTTCCATGTAAAGATAGAATTCTTTTGTTAGTCACAACGGTTGAAATTCATCCCCGTACCAAAAGCCAGTGCAAAGCCTTCAAAATAATCTTAAATGGAATGTAAGTGGCATAGATCTGGTGCCTTCCTAAAGTAGTCTTCTGTAGTCTTCTAAGGATATGTGATACCCAATGTACATCTAATGAAAATAGTAGATTAATGAAGTGATGTACTCTCTATTCTACATTGTTTTAAATCTTTGGCTTAGCTGTTGCACTTAGAAATACATGCCAATATCATCCAGGCATATAGGATTCAGAGTTTATGCCAGTTGCCCAGGAACTACAAAGTTTTTTAGCTTTTTATTCCTTGGTTGAAAGAGGAAAGTCACCATTAGTATTATACTCATCCTTATTTAAATGAGGTGGGTTTCACAATTGTACTTGCAGTTACTTTTGAGAAATGAAGATAATTTACAGGGATTCTGGGACATGTTGTTATATTCAGTTTAAGAGAGACCACACGTGAATGAAAACTAAACAAAGCAGATTTTGTAAAACCCTGAGGATTCTGTTGAGGCAGAACAACAGAGAAAAGAAGAGAGGTTGTGGCATTTGTTCATTAGTGTCCTGTAGACAAAAATACTTACATGGAGCAAATTTCTTAGTAATTGGAAGAGTGACATAAGAAGGAAAGAAGCAACATCCAGGCACAAATTGGACATGAATGTCTAAAGTGATGATAGCTCAGGGTACATTTTCTCAGGGTGCTAGCAGTGCCTTGAGAGCACCGAGGAGATGGTAAACTATCACAACACATGATTTGGTAGTCTTGTGAGATTGCAAATGCATGTAAGTGAATGAAGTCAGCTCCAATTGGCCATTCTGTTCTTTCTTTCAAATGCATATTCTGAATGTAACACTGAACTATTGTTCAAAAATACTCTATGTTACTACAAATCATTCAGACACAGACTACATCATTGTTATGTCTGATTGATGCACAATGAAATCTGGATTATGCTGTTTTAAATTATCACCCATTTAAGGTAATTTTCTTTATCAAACAGGATAAAAATGACTGTGATTCAAAACATTTTACCTCAAATTGATGTGAAAATTGTAGTCCTCATATTATTTCCATTTGTCAGTTTGACTACCCCTCTTTAAAAAAAAACAACACTAAATTGATGCCTCAGAAGACTTTTCATTTCATATTTAGATTTCTCTGTGGTGCCTGTATTTTAATAATGAAAACATAAGCTGTGGATTTGACTTTCTTATTCCTCATATGCATGTCTATGTCACACACTGGAATATATTTACCTTAAATTTCATAAAGTTTTACACTAATGCATTATGGTAACTTCAGACAATGTGAATAGATTTAAAAAGGGTTGTTTACACTAAAGAGTAATTTAGACTTCATATTTTTAGGCTTGTACTGGCATCCTTTTCATATGCATTATTATTAGATAAATGTGTAAGATATGTATAATAAAGAGGAATTTTAAAGATCTGCCTGATTTAGATAAAGCTCCAGTTACAGTTCACATTCACATGAAATCTCAGTCTCATTTTTTTCCCATTGTAAGTGTGTGACATTCACTAGATTTTCACCTGTGTGGCAGATATGACATTCACTAGATGTTCCTCAGAGCTTAATTCCTTGTGGATAAATCTGAAGATAAACATTTCCTTTAGGCAGGAAGATACAATGTTCTGTCCCTTCTTCAGACATTTTACTTCATTGACAAAAAGATATCTCAGAAATTCTTTAAAATAATGATCAGTAAATTCTGAAATAATCAATTAACTACTTACAGTAGTTGATAATAAATATTTCTCACAAAATTGATGTAATGAGACTCTGAACAGTATTTATAAAAAAATCTTTTCACAATTGGGTTTGTTGCCATCATTTGTCTGTTGACACTCCCTGCTTTTATACACATCAGTTACACAGAGTTAATAAGGCTGCTTTGTACTTTCTATTTTCACATCACATTGAACAGTCGAGTGGGGTATAAATGTTAACTCTGTTTTCCACAGATTGGGAAATTGAGATATAGAGATGAAGTGACTTGTCCAAGGCTACAGGAAGAATCAGTGTCAAAGTCAGGGTTAGCATTCAGGAGTTCCTGGGTCCAAGGCCACACTTTTCATGCATTATGCAAAGAAGCAATATTGTTATCAGAAGATACTGAATTAATAGCAACCTGTGTTAATGTATGATTTTTATCATGGTATCCAATGCTATTGCAACATGAAGTCTGTAGGTTAGTCAGTGTTCTCTTTGTATAACTATTTTTTTAAAATTGCATCATAACTGAATAGAAACGCTTGTGTACATCAGATAAATATACACATAAAATCAACTTTTAAACATACTGGAGCTCATTTTTTCTTGACTGATTCTATGTGGTAAAAATTTGGACTCCTATACATGTTAAAAGTGACTTGACTAAGTGAAAGCAACATAATTTACTGTTGGGAACAATTAATAGAGTAGCATTACTGTAACTATTATTTTGTTTTTACAAAAATCATAAGACGCCTGTAACTTTAGGTGACTATAATTGGCTACTTATGCTGATATGATAAGTGCACTTGTGTTCTATTTAATTCCCAGGCTTCTGTAAATGAATCAAATTATTTTTAAGTCAGACTGTAATCAATCACAAGTGCAATAGAATGCCAACTTGTATCACTTACATAAAGAGACCATATAACTCGGTTAGGTATCACATTCACACACTCATTAAAGAGAGCTGTAATGCACTACAATTGCAAAGCATAATTTATTTCTTACTGGGGGGTACAATTTCATCAGCAGAAAGCTTTAACTAGTACATATGTATAAGGTAGATTTACACTGATTATGGAAATGTCACTGCAGGACAATGCACGTTAGTAGTCCCTCATACACTGTTTGCTGTCCCCTTATGTTTATTGATAATTAAGAAGCAGATTGGGATGTCATGTTAAGAATGAGTGCAAAATGTCCTTTTTATCCTCTGCAATGAATATAGTCTTTTTGTATCATCCAGTGATTGTTTTATTTGTGTTGATGACAAATGACATCTTTCCCCTTGTAATGTGCCTGCAGGGTTAAAAGACTTTATTATTATTAATGAGTCATTGCTCCAGCAGCCCAGAAACAGAGGAAATAGAAAACATAAGAGACTTAAGTCTAAGTAATTACAAATGTAATTATTACCTTTCAAATTTCATTTATGCCGTGATAGGAAAGTTGTTAATCAAACACTGCCCTTTCTGCGAAATCCATGTTTTCCTTTCCTTTAATGAAAGGAAGAGGAGATTTAAAATGCAGCTGAGGCCGTGCTTTGGCAATTTGACAAAGTGGTAGTGGCAGAACACTGGTGTTGAGAACTGGTTGCAAACCTTTGTGTAGTGATCAAGAATTCTGTGGTTCAAAGGGTTTTCCCAGTGACAAACCCATTCCTGTGTCAGCCATATGGAGGAAAGTCTCACACTGGGAGGAAAAAATAAAGCTGCAGGAGGGGGAGATGCTTTGTCCTATCATGAGACACACTCTGTGCCAAGGTCTTGTTCTGTCACTGTGTCTTTCTAGCCACGGTTGTACAACATGATTAAGCAGACTAATAAGCACAACAGAATTGAAACTCCACCAACCAGGTTAGGAAAAATTAAATTGTGCTTTTTTCATTAAAAATGTGATCTGTTGACCCACCACGTATTAGGCTAATTATAATCTTTTTTAATTGGATTTTTATGGTTTAAGCTGCAATTTAGGGGTTGTCCTTTTGTGGCAATGATGAGGAGTCACAGGGAATATGAAAACGTGATAGCAGAAGGTGCTAAGTTAATCTATGTGTTCATTTTGCTCCAAATCAAATTTTCCCAACAATATTTTTAGTAATGACTGACTGTCATAAAACAGCAGGTATATGGCTAAAATAAAGATTTTGAAATCCTAAGAAATTTACCAAGCATTTTAATCTTGGCAATGAATGTGTAGTGCTGATCAAAAAAAGAAATGATAGTCCTGCAGGAAATGCTGACATTTTGAAATTTGTTTTCCTTCTGAATCAGAATGAAAAATGGAAATTTCAAAATTTCTTGTGAAACAGAAGTTTAAAAAAAAGGTTTGAAACAATTTGTTTTGGTAATGCTGAGTAATTTCATTTTGATAATGTTGAAACATAAAATGTTAAATACAATAGACAAAATATTCAGTATAAATACAATATAATTTGTATAATATCAAAGGCAAACATCAAACATTTGAACATAATTAAAACAAGAGTATCACTGTCAAAAATTTAATTGAAAGCGATACCAACCCACAAAACATTTAATTTAGATGAAACTACATTTTCCTATGGATCACTGTTCTCTGAAAAAATGTTAATGAGCTCTATATACATACAATATCCAAAATATTTGGATGTGCACTCTTAGGCTATATTTACACAGCAGTGTTATTTCAGAATAACTGGCGTTATTCTGAAATAACATAGTCCATGTCTACACTACAATCAGTTATTTCAACATCATGTCAAAATAATGTCGAGCTGGAGGACTTCTTACTCTGACTCCTGTAACCCTCATTTTATGAGGAGTAAGGGAAGTCGGAGGAAGAGTGCTCCTTCTTGGACTTCCTACTGTGTAGACAGCACCAAAAGCTGAAATAAGCTCCTCTGGCTTAAGCTATGCAATTGACGTAGCTGAAGTTACGTAGCTTATTTTGGCTTTAACTCTGCTGTGTAGACATGCCCTTATAGGGCTTGTCTCCACTACAGAGAAAATCGAAGCTGCTGCAGTCAGCCTTCTGGGGTTCTAATTAGCAGGTCTAATGAAGAACTGCACATTTGAACTGAGAGGGTGTTCCCATTGTTGCCAGTAGTCCTGCTCGTCATGAGGAGTAAGAGAAGTTGATGGGAGAGTGTGCTCCCATCGACCTCCTGCATTGTGGACAGTGTCAAAACATAATTTAAGATACTTCAGCTCCAGCTACATAATTAACATTAACATCAAGACACTTTCAGGATTTATATAAAACACAGGAAGGAAAATGTGTGAATGTAGAGATCGGTTTACCACTCTGTTTCACTTTGACTTACTTCTGCATTTGGTGTACACATTTTTTACCATGACACTTGTATTGGTTCCTGCCCAGCTGAGAAAACTATGAGCAAAGTAGTTAGTGCTAGCCATTTAGCTAGTTCAGAGTACTTATGTATCAAAGACATGACACAGAGAAGGATTGTGCTGCTGGAGGTGGTGTCTCTAGCATCTACTGATAGCAGTAGGCACTTCTAGTAATTGAAAGTCTCATGGCACTTTTTATAACAGTAGTGTGTGTAAATATGTGCCCCGAACAAGTGTTAATTATATGTAATTGCTCTACATCCTGTGCTTGTGGTCAGATGCGGTTTTCTTTATTGCTATCCAGAATTGCACTCTAGAGGGTGGCTTTCTATTTATAAACAGCAACCAGCTGTTGCTGAGGAAGTAGCTACTGTCTCAAACAGACACATACATTTATGTGTTGTTTTCCATGGTTCTAACTGCAAGCTAAAGTTAGTGCAGAATGCAACAGTCCAAACAGTAAGAGGTGCCATGTGCAAAGAGCACATTATCTAAGTGCTGTGTATTGATTTCTGGGTACTGTAATGGGGCAAGACTTACTATTGTGGCACCTCCTGCTGGCTTTATGCGATTTAGTTCTCGCCAGGACGCCCTCTTTTGGTGGTGCCTTACCATTATCACTTTTGTTTTAGGACACATACCACTCCCAGGACTATAGCATCCTCTTTAGTGACACTCCCTCTGGCTGTGTCACACCATGTGTTCCCCCCCTTCCAGGAGACCTGTAATGTCTGTTCAGCCACTCCCTCTATGGCAACTGCCGTCCATTGTACCAGAACCACTTCACATGCAGCTCCAGCACCCCAACCTTAGAGACTCAAACTCCTAGCGAGGAGCTCTCTCTGTCTACACAGGGGAGTTATTTTGGAATAACTGACATTATTCTGAAATAACAAAGTCCATGTCTACACACAAGCAGTTAATTTGACATAGTGTCAAGCTGGAGGATGGCTTACTCTGACTCCTGTAACTCTCATTTTACAAGGAGTAAGAGAAGTCGGGGAAGAGTGCTTTATCTCAAAATAACTGCTGTGTAGACAGGCCCCAAAGTCAAAATAAGCAATTAGCGTAGCTCAAGTTGCGTATCTTATTTCGAGTTTAGCCCTGCTGTGTAGACGTGCCCTAGCTGAGTCTTTGTTTGCAGCATTGCTGTACCCAAGGTGTGGGTGCTCCTTCCTCTTGCTAGAACTCTGGTCTTCTCCCATCAAGCTACAGTCAGCTAATTAATTCTGTGCTATCCTGCAGCTCTTCTTATATGTGTCTGCTATGCTCTGATTGGCTGTGCCTTTTGGCCCTTCTCTGATTGGCTGGCTCCTATGCAGGTTCTCTAGGGATCTCTTTGCCCCATGCAGCCAAATGTGGGTCAGGCACCCATCACTGTTCAGATTAAGGTGCCCCACTCAGACTCTTGTTATGGTGAGCCTATTTTTGTTAATTTTACTGAAATGCTGAAAATACATTTTTTTAAAAATCCAGGTTTTAAGGCTTGCATGAGTTGAATTATGTGTAACGGACTATTCTAGGCAGATATAATTTATTTTTATGAGCAAGAAATTTTCTATAGGTATCTTGTATAGGTAGTTAATACACATTTAATTGAGATTACCCTTTGTATATTTAAAATTGTAAAAATGCCAAAAGCCATTGGAATAGGCTCTTTAAAAAAAGCTCAAGCTTTGCATTAATAATAAAACTGATTGTTTTCCCAGATCTTATGACTAATAAAGGAAATACAAATTTAATTATAACAGTATAATAGCCATATGAAGGTTTTTAGAATATTATTATGGTTATGCCAGAATTTGTGGTTAAAGCAGTGTCTAAAAGTAGACTGTTTTCTGGACAAGAGTATGCATCCAAATGAAACCATAATTTCAAAGCATTCTCTCCCAGCCCTGGCTGAGAACTTAAAGGCAGAATAGAATGTAAACTAGCTTTTCTGGCAGCTGTGTTTCATTGTTTTGTCTTGAATATTATGTGTTAATGAAAATATCTGAGCCATGGGTAGATGCCGAAATGTTCTGCTACAGTGTAATTAAAGACAGTTAAGTTTTTTAAAATTATATAATGCAATTAAAAATTAATTTAACACAATATTAATACTCAGTTACCTCAGACACAGGGTGTGTTTATATGCTTTTTATATACAAAGACAGGTTTAGCTAAACTTTTAGTTCCAAGGTTTGCATTTTGATGTACCTGTGCAACAGTCCAGAGAATGAGCACATTTTCGAACAAAAAAGACCAGTAGTGCTCTAAATGTATCCTGATAAGTTGCATACATACCATTTATCAGCTGATTGCATGTGGGATAGCAAAACAAATTCAATTGTTTTCCTTTTCTTAAAAATATTAGCAGGGCCTTAGATAACTCAAGAGGGTGGCTATGAATACCATGTCCCTTGATCCAATTCAGCATTTGGAATGACACCCACATAATTAGAAACAACGTTCTCAATCCTGCAGTCTGTCTTGGCAGACCCCACTTAGGTCAACGGCCTCATATAGGCACAAGGGACTCGGCAGAGCTAATAAGAATACCAGGGCCAAGTTACCCACAGCAATTACTATTTGTGTAGCAATCCACCAGATTGGAAAACAAATTGGTGGTTTCAGTCTAATTCCAACTTGACAGATGTCCACATTATAAAACTACCCACCTCAGTTGGCTGTTACTTGTTTACATTGAAAACCAAAGCTCTCTGATGTATGGAATCGTGCAAAACTCTGTATTTTCGCTGACTCGGGATATTTCTGTTGCATGGCCAAGTCTGGGCCATATAGCAAGTCTGGGCTATACAGCAAGTCTCCCCCTCCCCAGAATACTCTGTGGCTGTGTCTAGACTGACAAGTTTTTCCGCAAAAGCAGCCGCTGTCTAGACTGGCTGTCTAGACTGGCCACTTGAATTTGCGCAAGAACACTGACGATCTAATGTATGATCGTCAGTGTTCTTGCGCAAATACTATGATGCTCCCATTCGGGAAAAAGCCCTCTTGCGCAAATGTATTTGCGCAAGAGGGCCAGTGTAGACAGGGGAGGACTGTTTTGCGCAAAAAAGCCCCGATGGCGAAAATGGCGATCGGGGCTTTCTTGCGCAAAACCGCGTCTAGAGTGGCACGGATGCTTTTCTGCAAAAAGTGCTTTTGCGCAAAAGCATCCGTGCCAATCTAGGCACTCTTTTCCGCAAATGCTTTTAACGGAGAAACTTTTCCGTTAAAAGCATTTGCGGAAAATCATGCCAGTCTAGATGCAGCCTGTGTGTGTGCGTGTACACACATACACACTCACAGCAGAAAATAGGAGATTGTGTACTGAGCTCTGAGCCAGGTTAACTCAAAAGATCAACTCATTTTTACTGACTCTCTGTACATCACAGTTGTTACTGAGCAAGATCCCTTGGCGTATACTGTAAAAGAGGACACCTCTGTCCATGCCCCACATGTCTGAGATCCTGAGTTTAGCCTCATAAATAGCACACCCTCCCTCCAAAGGCTGTATGACTTTTCTCTTTTTTGGCACTCGATATGAAATTCCTTCTTTCAGCAGTGGCAATTTCAAGGAATTTTTTTTTAAAAGCAGAGAAAATGGTTTGCATCATATTCCTTATCAGGATACTTTGCAAAGCCAGGTGAGGAAGGTTCCTCCTTAACTCAGTTACAGAGAAAAGAAAGCCTTTCATATCTCAAAATCAGTTTCTGATCACCCTGTGGCCTCATTTCACCCATCACCAGCGGAGAGTTTGAAGGCTGCATGATATGGTGAGCAGTGAGAGATTAGTGATTTGAAACAATGGCCTTGTCACCGATAGAGGTTGTTCTTGCAATCCAGGCTCTGTGCAGTCTGCATTATTGCTGCTTGCACTGTACCTAGTCTGTGCATTATAGAGGCCCTCATTTTCCAGCACTGCCATTAACAGCACTGTGACTGGAATCCCAAGGGAGTCAGATGAGGTCATTCAATTAGGGTGAGCTACAAAGAATGGGTAGGCCACTCCCCAAAGCTGGTGGTTATTCCAGTACCTAGATTTACCAAGCCAGCAATAAAACAGACTCTTGTGAAACCTTACTGGTTACCCTGAAGCCAAATATACAGTTCCCTTGAAGCAAACCAGCCTTAGTCTTCTGCCCGGGCAGCCAAGTCACATAAGTTCTACCAGTCCCAAAAGATCAGGCACATTACCTCCCAGGTCAATGAATATTTCAGATCTCATCCCAAATACGTGTGTATCGTCAGTTATTAATAACTAAACTAAATTGTATTAAATAAAAGGGAAAATCTTGATTAAGAGCTCAATATATATGTACACATATGAGTACAGTTTTAAAATCAGATTCATAGTAAAGATGGTGAGCTTTGTAGTTGCGAAGAGTTCTTTCAGAATTTAGTCCCTAGGTTATAGTACAATTCTCAATATCATATTCAGGGTATATCAGCTTATAACTGGGACCTCAGTCCTCATGGCTTAGGTTTCCCCTGCATGAAACCTCAAGTGATCTGAGATGCCAGGATCAGGACCAGTGTGCCCTGTAATTTTTCCCATCCTGAGCAGAATGAGTTTTGTGGCATGGGGATTAGTCTCAGAAAAAAAACAGATATTTACCATGTATGTCTTCCTATGGAAGAGATTTTTTTTTTTAATCACAGGGCTCTTTCCCTGGACAGTTCCAGTTCGTGCTGACCAAATCTGAGTGAATAAGTACAGATGGGTGCTTGCAGATGATTTGCACTGCTGTCCCCTCCTCTCAGATATCAAAATGAGCTTGCTCTGGGCAATAGTCCCATTACCAAAGTTCGGTTATGTCTAGACCTCTGGTATCCCAGAAAAACAATACCATGTCCAAGGAACTTGTCCTCTTTTCAAATTTTTTTTTTTGAAAAAGCGGACGCGCTCTTTTGCCATCCCTGTAAACCTTGTTCTACAAGGCATAAGGGGTGTGTCGAAAGAGCACTTTTTTTTCTGAAATTTGGTGTCATGTAGACGCACCAAATTTTGGAAAAGCCTCTTTTGAAAGTAAATGAAAAAAAGATACGCAATTTGCGTTCCACTAATTGGATATCTTTTTCCAATTTAACCTGCAGTCTAGACATAGCCTTCATGTCAGCAGAAGGTAAGAGGACTTTACAATAATGTTTGCCAAATGTTTGAAAGTCAAGCTCCACTTCAGGAAATAGGCATTAATCACAACTTCTTCTTCCTGATATCCATCCACCACATAGTGTTACATCTTCTGTACCCCCACACTTTGGGGGAAATTTGATGGTGTGGTATATTTTCTCTCCTTTCTGACATGCATTTATGAGCAGTGCCATAGAAAAGAAGACTGACATTTAAAATATCATCAGTAAAGGTGCATGAATATGCACTGAAATGACTATCATAACTATTGTCTCAGGCTCTCTGCAAACACAAGCAGATGCTGATACATTGATTGCACTCACTTCTATTTAGAGGACTTTTCTGGGAAATTTTCACAGCTAGAGATTGGACTTTTTATAAAACACAACAACTGAGACTCTAGGAAACAAACGAAAAGTCTTCCTGTGACCCAAAGATAGTTCTCTGAACTGCACCCTTGGGAAACACTGTCTTTAAAGTGAATCAAACCCCTAAATATGCGGGCACTTAAGCAAGCACCTGCTTAGATGGTTAGCTAAACCATGACTTGGAAACTTACAGCTGTGATTATCCATACTGTCCCATTAACGTTATTAGTGCAGAACATGTAGCCTAAAGGCATCAGTTGATGATGCAGTCAGTCTCTTGATGCGTTAAGTTGCTCTAGCATCACACTGAAGAGTGTATTCTCTTGTTGCACACAGGAGTTAAAACTTGAAAGATATAGAATAAAGTTTTATAGAACAACTGGAACAGTAAATCATCTGCAGCATCACAAGTGCCCTGGAAAATTCATAGTGAAATTGATCATTTTCCATGAGCTAGCTGAAAAGAGGCAGCTGAAACCCCTTTGCCTTGCTGTGTGTTCAGACCCAGATGCTTGGTTTATTTCCAGAAACTACATCACTACAAGACCTGGCTTTGCATCATTCAGGTTACAGCTACCATTGTCTTCTCAGATCTGAGGGAACCTATAAATTTCCCTCTTCTCTTGGGTTACTTCAGCAGTTATTCCTAGAGCATGAACCATCTGTCTCACTGTAGCGTCAACTGTAGCTGCCCCTGGACACTCTGGTGCTTCTCTTGGATGCGTTGCTGTGAGCCTGGCTGCACTTTCTGCAGGTTGCCATCCGGGAGGTCCATCGGGGGGCTGTCTAGTATCCAGGAGGCCATGCGGGAGAGCTTCCACCCTGAGGAGCACTAAGAGCCTTCCTGGTGTGCCCCCCTGGGGGCTTGTACCTCATTCCTCCCTCACGTCCTTCCACTTACCGCTCCCTAACTCCTCTTCCTGATATCAAATAAAATACACGTATTTTCATGAACACAAACTCTCTTTATTTAACAAAACTCGGGGGGGGGGGATGAAACTCTGGTGAGATTGGGGAAAGGAGGCGGGAGAGGGGAGAAGAGAGGGTGGGAGAGGGGAGGGGGAAACCTGGGAGGAGGGAGCTGGAAGGGAGAAGCAAAGGGAAGAAGCGGGAGGGGAAACTCAGAGCTCAGGGTTGGGGGTCTCGCTGGACCATCTTGATTGTCATGCAAACCTACTCCTGGGTTCGCATGTGGCCTTTGGTGGCCAGGCTGGCAGCTATCCTGCCATAGACGGCCACGTTCCTCTGTCTAGTGTGGAGATCATGGATGTTGGGGGCATCCCCCCCCAAACCTGAATCAAAGAATCATAGAACCCCAGAGCTGGAAAGACCTCAGAAGGTCATCAAGTCTGGCCCTCTGCCCCAGGCAGGACCAATCCCAACTAAATCAACCCAGCCAGGGCTTTGTCAAGCCGAGACTTAAACACCTCTAGGGATGGAGACTCCACTACTTCCCTAGGTAACCCATTCCAGTGCTTCACCACCCTCCTAGTGAAATAGTTTTTCCTAATATCCAACCTGGACCTCTCCCCCCCCCCCAACTTGAGACCATTGCTCCTTGTTCTGCCATCTGTCACTACTGAGAACAGCCGTTCTCCATCCTCTTTGGAACCTTCCTTCAGGAAGTTGAAGGCTGTTATCAAATCCTCCCTCACTCTTCACTTCTGCAGACTAAACAAACCCAACTCCCTCAGCCTCTCCTCATAGGTCATATGCTCCAGCCCCCTAATCATTTTGGTTGCCCTCCACTGGACCCTTGCCAATGCGTCCACATCCTTGTAAAGATAAGGTCCATGATCTCCACCCTGGACCAGGAAGGCTCCCACCTTCTCGGGGCCCCGGCAGGCTCCTGGGAGCTGACAGACTGCTCCTGGGGAGCGGTGGAGGGTGGGCTGCCAGTGGCTTGCTGGCTCATGTTTTGGGGCCACTGAGTCAGGGGCAGTGACTCCTGGCTTTGGGCTGGCAGGCTTGGAGCTGGCACAGGCACTGCGGCCAGAGTCAACCCCTTTAAGGGCTCCGGGGAGGGGGGAGGGAGAGAAGTGTTCTTGGCTGAGGCTGGAGTGGCCACCAGGGCACCCTGGGATGGCTGGAGGCCCCCTATTTTGAAATAAGTGTTTACACTTATTTCAAAATAGCTATTTCGAATTTGGCATTATTCCTCGTGGAATGAGGTTTACCAAATTTGAAATAAGCGCTCCACTATTTCGAATTAATTTTGAAATAGCGGTTTGGCTGTGTAGATGCTAGTAAAGTTATTTTGAAATAACGGCTGTTATTTCGAAATAACTTTGCTGTGTAGACATACCCTTAGTTATACTATACATGTAATGAAGCACTTGCATTGCACTTTATTCTAACCAATATACTTTGAATTCTAGGGTATGCATTATGCTTGGCATGTTTATATTAACTTACATCATAACTTTAAAATACTAGATAATTTAAACCCCTCGATTATGCCCCAACCAGCTTGGACAGGTTCCTGTCACCTGACTCCCTGAGCTGAGATGCCAGCACCCACTCATTCAGACATATGGCTCCCTTGATTCCCCTCCCCCCCGCCATCACTCCATCCCTGCCAGCCCGCGGAGGACAGAACTGATGGGGCGGCAGCTGGCCACCTGGGAACACACTGCGCCCTGCAGCATAGTGCAGCTGCTTGCAGTCTGCTGGGGAGGGAGCATGCACGACTTCAGCCCCAGTTTGCTTCAGCCCACTTGACCTTTGTGCAACTTCCCCACCCCCAGCCGTGCCATGCCTGGTTCCTACTGCCAGCCCAGAGTGTCAGGCTCCAGCTGTCACCTTTATCCCCACCCCCACCCCTCTGCCTCTCAGGTGTGTACAACCATTCTGTTCAAGGCCCAGTTACCCACAGATAACAGTGGAAGCTCGCACCTCCCTGGAAAGCCTACCCCATAGTTTGAGAGCCACTAAGTCACTGCACATGCCCATAGGCTGAAATGTAGGCACCTAGGGGAGTTTACTGGTGAAACATTATTCCCTTAAGCGTTAAGGGGGTGGGGGAGTTAGGATCTAAATTTTGGATTTAGGCACTTAGGTGTTACTGAAAGTCAATGGGACTTTAGCACTTAAGCACCAAAGGGGCTTGGGTTTGTAACTCCTCTATAAATACCTAAATATCTTTGAGGATCTGGGCTGTAAGGGTACGTCTAGACTACATGGCTCTGTCGCCAGAGCCATGTAGATTAGTTTACTAGACATACCCAAATGAAGCCGCAATTTAAATAATCATGGCTTCATTTACATGAAAATGGCTGCTGCGCTGTGCCGGGGATCAGCTGTCCTGGCACAGTGGGGCAGTCTAGACATGCCGTGGTCGACAGGGAAGCCTCTGTCGACCGCTCCGGTAAACCTCATTTCTAGCGGAGTGCCCCAAGATTCGGTTCTAGGACTGGTTTTGTTCAATATCTTTATTAATGACCTGGATGAGGGGATGGATTGCACCCTCAGCAAGTTTGCAGATGACACTAAGCTAGGGGGAGAGGTAGATATGCTGGAGGGCAGGGATAGAGTCCAGAGTGACTTAGACAAATTGGAGGATTGATCCACAAGAAATCTGATGAGGTTCAACAAGGACAAGTGCAGAGTCCTGCACTTGGGATGGAAGAATCCCAAGCATTGTTACAGGCTGGGGACCAACCAGCTAAGTAGTTGTTCTGCAGAAAAGGACCTGGGGGTTACAGTGGATGAGAAGCTGGATATGAGTCAACAGTGTGCCCTTGTAGCCAAGAAGGCTAATGGCATATTAGGTTGCATTAAGAGGAGCATTGCCAGCAGATGCAGAGATGTCATTATTCCCCTTTATTCGGCTCTGGTGAGGCCACATCTGCAGTATTGTGTCCAGTTCTGGGCCCCCCACTACAAAAAGGATGTGGACGCATTGGAGAGGGTCCAGCGGAGGGCAACCAAAATGATTAGGGGGCTGGAGCATATGACCTATGAGGAGAGGCTGAGGGAGTTGGGTCTGTTTAGTTTGCAGAAGCGAAGAGTGAGGGGGGATTTGATAGCAGCCTTCAACTTCCTGAAGGGAGGTTCCAAAGAGGATGGAGAAAGGCTGTTCTCAGTAGTAACGGATGGCAGAACAAGGAGCAATGGTCTTAAGTTGTGGTGGGAGAGGTCCAGGTTGGATATTAGGAAAAAGTATTTCACTAGGAGGGTGGTGAAGCACTGGAATGGGTTACCTAGGGAAGCAGTGGAGTCTCCATCCCTAGAGGTGTTTAAGTCTTGGCTTGACAAAGCCCTGACTGGATTGATCTAGTTGGGATTGGTCCTGCCTAGAGCAGGGGGCTGGACTTGATGACCTCCTGAGGTCTCTTTGAGCTCTATGGTTCTATGATTCTACATGGCTCTGGTGACAGAGCCATGTAGTCTAGACATACCCTAAGTGCCTAAGATAGTTTTCAAAAAGCAATATAGGGTCTGATGTCAGTTAGGCAACACTTAAATACTTTTAAAATTCCGGGTCCCCTCTCCTAAATGGGGTTAAACTTCTGTCTGCATTTTGGGTGCTTAAATATGATTACAAATGTGGCCCTGAACCCTGTAAAACTGACATAAAGGCAGCCGATTTTCAATATAGTCATTTAAATTATTGCCTAGTATGAAATCCAATTTTGATCTTGGTCATATTTTTTAGTAAGGCTCCATTTATAAAGAGGTAGTAAATGATTAATAAGTGGTTTAAATGTTTAATCAGTTGTTTCTTATAGAGGCCAAGAGGCCAACAGGGAAGTTATAACTAGCGTTTATAACTAGTTATAATCTCTTCTAACTATGAGCTGACAACCACCTAGTACCACATGCCATGTATGTCTGCAATCTGCTTCTAATCTACTGATCATTTATTAACATTTTGCATATTAAGACAAGCCTTCATTACCTGGATACATTGACTATCAAAAGGGATATTTGTATGTCTCTACTCTCTTCGCCTCTCTCCATCCCTGCAACCCCCGACTTAGAAAGTGAGAGGGTGGAGTGAAGAAACACTGGAACTGCACAAGGAGCACTGAGGGGCCAGGCCAGATATCAGGCTGTGGAGGGCACAGAATTAATTCATTCAGATGTTAGGATCTGGGAAGAAGCTAGAAGTTTAGTCCCTGTAATCAGCAATTTATAATTGTATCATGTGTAGTTTGATCTCAGTTGGGTTTTACAGCGCTTTTGGCAGACCCAGTATCATATTGCTTTCTAAACTTAGGCAACATGATACTAATCATATGCACTTGTTGGGGACAGGAAAAGTTCAGAAATCAAAAGACCAATCAAAATGACTGGCATAATCATTGTGTAAATATTCATTTTTGTGCCAATTATTGGTTACGACATATGAAGTCCTAAATGGGTTGGGACGAGGGTATTTGAAGGACCGTCTCCTCCTATATAAACCCACCTGGGGACTGAGGTTGGCTGGGTAGGATCTGCTCCATGTTCCTCCAATTATGGAGATACGGCTGACATTATGCAAAGCAGGGCCTTCTCAGCCTTTGCCCCTAAGCTATGGAATTCTCTTCCCCGGGACATTTGCCTGGCGCCAATGTAGATACTTTTTACCCATGCTTTTACTGGTGTTTAGTTTTGTGTGTGTGTGTGCATGTGTGTGTGTGTGTGTCCCTCCTCCTGAGGTATTTTAGCAGGTTTTATGTTCCCCCCTTTGGGGTTCTATATTTTACCTTTAGTATTTTTATATTTCAAACAAACAAATAAATAAAGATTGTGGGGGAGCTATGATTTTGAAATTTTTCATAGGGCTGATCAGCTCTTGGATCAAGGCACACTGGCCCAAGATATGTGGCATATTGAAAAAAGATGACCTGGTCTATCTAATAAATGGCCTGTGCTGCCTCATTTGATTTGTGTTTGTTTGTTTTAGCCTGGCCTGAGAGCCCAGGGCTCATTTTCAATATGTTTGTGAGTTACTATAGCATTGCATATAGCAATGTTTTCTAGGTTGTGTGGTTCATTCAGTAGACATATAAAGCCTGCTTCTTGCAGCTGCTGAGGACTCCTAAGTCACATTGAATTTAATGAAAGTTGCGGGTACTCAGCACCTCTGAAAAAAAAATCAGGTTCAGGAATTATCTTATGTTCTTGAATGCCCCAGAATCATCTGGGGCCCTGCAAGTCTGCGGTTGTCCTGTGTCAACCAAGGTTCAATACATTGCCATGAGAGAGCAAGGGGTTACATCTAAGCATTTCTACATCTGGTGTAGAAATGTCTGTTGAGAGCATGAATAAGGTTTTTGGTCACTGAGATTAAACTATTCAGTGATACCTTTCCACTTTAGAGTCAACTCTCTTCTTCATAAGCAAGGGATTTGTATATCAAGGTGCACCTTAACAGTAAGAAAGAAAATAATTGGTGGCACTATTTTTACCTCAAAGTATCTTCCCTCCCTAAGGGCTGCTTCTGTTAGCCCGGTCTCAGTTCATCCTTACCCCATAGACACAACTCAGTACATTTATGTTTTGCCCCAGGGTCTTTGCAAGAAGCAAGATTTAGCTAGGAGACATAGGGGCATGGAAGTCTCCTAAAAAGATTTAGGTTTTGAACTATTTATGGGAGTTTTATTTCTGGCTTTTTTCTTCATTGCAAAAAGTGTGGGGTTTTAGCTATCAAAATAGCTGTCACAATATAAAAACTTAATGTACATAAGGAACTTTTAACCTCAATGTAACTAATCATGGTGATTCCTATGTCTGCCAGCTGACTTTATTTTGAGCTACTACATCAAGATAAAACTACCCTGGCCTTGTTTTCCCTAAGATTTCACACTGAGATGCCAAATTAGCTGTCTCAGTGTAAAACCACACTTTTTTTCAGACCCTCTACTTACATTTCAGAAAAGGGAATGCACTAGTAGAAAATGGGAGAGGGCTTGCCAATTATCTGCCCCTACATTTTCTGAAATTTGTCTGCAGTTGAACTAAAGTGTTTCCCCTTGAGTAGCAGTGGTAGAACTATAGCCAAAGAACTCCCAAAATGTATAAGGGCACATTCTGTTTATAGGACTGAACAATTCTGTTAGGTTTAAGAACCTCACCCCAATTGTGCTCAATTTCAACAGTGATATTGAATTACATTATTTTTCAAGGCAACAAAATGTTGGGAAGGCTTTTGTCAGTTTCTGGTCAGGACTTCAAATGTCAGGAAACAATCTGTTTCCCACGGGACTGAAACTGGAAGTGGCAAGAAGACTGTTCTTGTAAGATCTCCAGCCACAATGTTTTGATAGCTCAGGTAAGAATTTAAAGTCTTCAATGCATATACAGATGGAACCCAAACAGAATAGTTGGAGAGTCTGCATAGTTAATGTAGGGTTTCTTTCTTGGCCCGGTAGAGAATGGGACCTACATCAGATTGAAGATTAAAGAAAGCTGCCTGGTGCTAGTATGCGCTTTAGTGGGTCTTTGAATAAAGGGCTTCAAAGCCTGGAATAATCAACCTCTCTTATTTTTCTTCAATTTATTGAAACTTAAATATTCATAGCAATCTGCTCCCACAGGTATTTTATTATTAAAGCAAAAAGGTAGAGTACATTATAACAGCAATCATTTAGGATTTCTACATTAAAGTGTCTTGCTGCTGACCTCATTAAAGCAACCCAGCTTATACTAACAGACCATTTCAACTTTCTTTTTTTTCCCCACTCAATTTTTACTGTCACTTCTGGTCTTTTACACAACTAAGGCTGCTAAAATATGTTACCCAAGTGGCTAGTTTTGGTCACCAGGGCAATTCTGAACCATAATTTCCCTATATTAGGTCTGCATTCCATCTTAGATTGAGTACCACCTTCTGCACAAAAAAAGAGAAATCCATTTCTTATTAGCTATTGGCCAAACTGAGCAGTTTAAGGTTCTCATCAGCATCACTCTGGTGAGTTCCTGCTGAGCAGATAGCACAGAAAGTGCTACTGGAGCTGCTTAATAAGAAATGCTTTAGTACATGAAAGGCACTTCTTGCTGCTGACAGAATAGAATTGACACCGCAAGCTATGTATTCATCTATGGGCTGTGTTGTGAAAATATGAAAAATAGCTCAGCGATGGCATAATTATGGGCAATTTGCTTAATTATGTGCTAATTGTTGCTTGCTTTATAATGAAACAAGAGTGTGCTAAATGTAATGTTGGACGGTTCACATCCAGATTGTGTCAAATTCAGGACAGGCTTTTTGTTAAGACTTCAACAGATAACTTAGATTGCCTAAATATTTTAAGCCATGTGTTTAACTTTCCTTTTTAAAGGCATTTGTCTGTATACACCATAGCAGGCACAATGCCAGCACTGTTACAGCACATTTAAGAGTAGATTAGATATGTCTGCATTCATGTCTATGGATATTCACATGCTCTGCAAACATTAATGATGATACCAATCTGCCTGTGAGACAGAGAAGTACTCTTGCCCATGTTATACAGATGGAGAAACTGAGGCATGAGGCTTTTCAGGAGAATTTAGCACAATGCACGCTCAGCTTTTTTGAAACTGAGGCCTCGAGTGGAGAAGCTGAGCACTTTTGAAAATCTGATCCCATATATCTAGGTCAAGAACACATAGAAAATCTGTGGCACAATGGTAACCAGAGCCAAATGTCTTTACTTTTACTCATGTGACTCTCTTTTCTCATCATCTGGTGTCATTCAGAACAGACAGTCATTCATAAACCATGTACAACCCTCAGCAGTGAGAGTCAGGACTCCTAGTTCAGAGCCAAAGCCAATGAAAATAATCTATTGATAACAAACTTTGCATTTTAGGATGCTCTCAGAAAAGTGTTCTCCATGGTAGAACATAGAGAAGGCTGACTTGAAATAGTGGTGCTGAAATCTACAGTTTTGATTCACTCATACAAATGTCGTGTATCTATGCCTGTTTGTATCAATTTTGGGTGCTTGGCTTCCTTTACGTATTGAGAGGAGACAGTCACATTTGCATGTTTCTTTGTTCCACCCTGGGCAATTAATACTTAGGGTGAGACAAGGAACAGTCAATCAACATTTATACTTTCTATGTATACCATCCTGCTCTATTTTTGGTATAAAAAAAATTCCTCTCCACATATTTGCACAAACAAATAAGGTTCAATAACCAGTTTCTTTAATGTGCAACTTGCACTATAAATGGAAAAGATGGAAGTGTTGATGAAGGTGCATGAGTGCACTAAAGTGTGGGTCAGTAAGGATGAGAACCCAATCTGGGTCTACTTTTTTCCCATATTGTTCATTATTATACGGGAATATTCAGAATAGACTCATAGACTCATAGACTTTAAGGTCAGAAGGGACCATTATGATCATCTAGTCTGACCCCCTGCACAATGCAGGCCATAGAATCTCACCCACCCTCTCCTAGAATAATCTTCTCACTTATATCTCAGATACTGAAGTCCTCAAATGGTTTAAGGACCCCAAGATGCAGAGAATCCTCCAGCAAGTGATCCGTGCCCCATGCTACAGAGGAAGGCGAAAAACCTCCAGGGCCTCTGCCAATCTACCCTGGAGGAAAATTCCTTCCCGACCCCAAATATGGCGATCAGCTGAACCCTGAGCATGTGGGCAAGACTCACCAGCTGGACAACCAGGACCAATCCCAACTAGATCAACCCAGTCAGGGCTTTGTCAAGCCGAGACTTAAATACCTCTAGAGATGGAGACTCCACTACTTCCCTAGGTAACCCATTCCAGTGTTTCACCACTCTCCTAGAGAAATACTTTTTCCTAATATCCAACCTGGACCTCTCCCACCACAACTTGAGACCATTGCTCCTTGTTCTGCCATCCGTCACTACTGAGAACAGCCTTTCTCCATCCTCTTTGGAACCTCCCTTCAGGAAGTTGAAGGCTGCTATCAAATCCCCCCTCACTCTTCACTTCTGCAGACTAAACAGACCCAACTCCCTCAGCCTCTCCTCATAGGTCATATGCTCCAGCCCCCTAATCATTTTGGTTGCCCTCCGCTGGACCCTCTCCAATGCGTCCACATCCTTTTTGTAGCGGGGGGCCCAGAACTGGACACAATACTCCAGATGTGGCCTCACCAGAGCCGAATAAAGGGGAATAATGACATCTCTGGATCTGCCGGCAATGCTCCTCTTAATGCAACCTAATATGCCATTAGCCTTCTTGGCTACAAGGGCACACTGTTGACTCATATCCAGCTTCTCATCCACTGTAACCCCCAGGTCCTTTTCTGCAGAACTACTACTTAGCTGGTTGGTCCCCAGCCTGTAACAATGCTTGGGATTCTTCCATCCCAAGTGCAGGACTCTGCACTTGTCCTTGTTGAACCTCATCAGATTTCTTGTGGCCCAATCCTCCAATTTGTCTAAGTCACTCTGGACTCTATCCCTGCCCTCCAGCGTATCTACCTGTCCCCCCTAGCTTAGTGTCATCCGCAAACCTACTGAGGGTGCAATCCATCCCCTCATCCAGGTCATTAATAAAGATATTGAACAAAACCGGTCCCAGAACCGAAACTTGGGGCACTCCGCTAGAAACCGACTGCCATCCTGACATCGAGCCGTTGATCATTACCCGCTGGGCCCGGCCTTATAGCCAGTTTTCTATCCATCTTACTGTCCATTTATCCAATCCACATTCCCTTGACTTGCTGGCAAGAATATTGTGGGAGACCATATCAAAAGCCTTGCTAAAGTCAAGGTATATCACATCCACTGACTTTCCCATGTCCACAGAGCCAGTTACCTTATCATAGAAGCTAATCAGATTGGTCAGGCACGACTTGCCCTTTGTGAATCCATGCTGACTATTCCTAATCACTTTCCTCTCCTCCAAGTGCCTCAAAATGGATTCCTTAAGGATCCCTTCCATGATTTTTCCAGGAACCGAGATAAGACTGACCGGCCTGTAGTTCCCTGGATCGTCCTTCTTGCCTTTTTTGAAGATGGGCACTACATTTGCCTTTTTCCAATCATCCAGGATCTCTCCCAATCGCCACGACTTTTCAAAGATAGTGGCCAAAGGCTCCTCAATGACATTTGCCAAGTACCTCAGTACCCTCGGATGCATTAAGTCCGGACCCATGGATTTGTGTACATTTAGCTTTTCTAAATAGTTCCTAACCTGTTCTTTACCCACTAAGGGCTGTCGATCTTCATCCCATCTTGCGTCACTTAGCACATTAGTCCGGGAGCCCACCTTGTCCATGTATACAGAGGCAAAGAAAGCATTGAGTACTTCAGCTTTCCCAGGTTACCTCCTTCATCCAGTAGGGGCCGCAAACCCTCTCTGATCACCTTCTTCTTGTTAACATGCCTGTAGAAACCTTTCTTGTTATCCTTCACATCCTTAGCCAGTCACAATTCCATTTGCGCTTTCGCCTTCCTGATAACCCCCCGGCATTCTCGAGCTATACATTTAAACCCCTCCCTGGTCATTTGTCCCTGTTTCCACTTTTTGTAAGCTTCCTTTTTGTGCTTAAGTTCACCAAGGATTTCCCCCATAAGCCAATCCGGTCTCCTACCATGTTTGCCTCTCTTGCTATGCATCGGGATGGTTTCTTTCTGTGCCTTCAATAAGGCTTCTTTAAAATACTGCCAGCTGTCCTGGACTCCTTTCCCCTTCATGTTAGCATCCCAGGGGATTCTGCCCATCAGGTCTCTGAGGGAGTCAAAATCTGCTTTTCTGAAGTCCAAAGTGTGTATTTTACATCCTTCTCTTTCTGGTATGGGCAAGGGAACTCCCTAGAGATTCTGCATTGCAGTACCAAGTAGTAAGCAACACATGAGTACTCCAAATAGGATGTTCAACAGATACAAGGCAGAAAACATCAAGGCCCTTCTTCATTTCATCTAGGGGAGGTAGGACCAGGTGCAGTGATATTGGTGAGCAGACGCGCCTGTGATTTCTCACTGAAATACTCACAAGGCAAGCGGTAGATGAGAACCTGTGTTTTGATCCTATGTCTATCCAGCAATAAAATGGGCTTAGGAAAATTCCGTCTCATCCTTAGTCCCAAGGTGACTTAAAAGTGTTGCTTATCGATAGAGGTTTGTAAATAATGGATTGATTTTGCTCGCTGGCAGTTTTGAAAATTTTCAAATAATAACATTAGTTTCACGTCACCCCAAAGTTGAAATGTTTTGCAGTTTTTGGCAAGCTGAATGGTTATAATAAAATTTGGTTTTGAATCAATATAATTTTTCAGAAGCTTCAGGGGGTAGCCAAGTCAGTCTGTACAGGATAAAATTATAAAACAACAAATGATCTGGTAGCACTTTATAGACTAACAAAACATGTAGATGGTATCATGAGCTTTTGTGGGCATAGCCCACTTCTTCAGATGACCAGCCGCAAAAGCTCATGATACTATCTACATGTTTTGTTAGTCTATAAAGTGCTACCAAACCATTTGTTGTTTTATAATTTTTCAGTTAACCTAAAATATAGTTTAACATCAAAACAAATATTTAGACTTTTCAAAACTGATTGCCCTTAACTGAGTTAGATAAACTGATCCAAATTCACAGAACATGTCAGTGAATTTGCTTTTTTTTCCCCAAAAATATATGACAAAGCAGTGCCAGGCTCACAGGCCTTATGCTGCGCCTCATGGTGGAGTTCATCCAAACTGTCCATGTGCTGCTCAGGCAGGATGATGACCGGCCCTATCCAGAGAACCCCTTCACCCACGTCCTGGTGCTCCGGCTGCAGCAAATGATCCTCAGTCTCCTGGACACCGTGGAACGCCACTTCTGGTCGAGGGAGACCAGTTCCAACTAGTGAGGCTGCATCATTCTGCATCAATGGCTCCAGAATTCCACATATGAATGGCCACTGCCATGGGCTTCCCTAACTGTGAGGAGGCCATAGATGGCACTCTTATCTCCATCTTGGCCCCTAACCACTGCGCCGTGGACTATATAAACAGAAAAGGGTACTTCTCAATGGTGCTGCAGGCCCTGGTTCACCACAAGAGATGGTTCACGGAAATTAATGTCGGCTGGTCGGGGAAAGTGCTTGATGCCCACATCTTCCAGAACTCATGCCTGCTCCAGAAGCCCTACATGGGCAGCGTAGACCCCACCAAAGAGAACTTCAACACCAGGTTCCTCAGGTGCCACATGATTGTGGAGTGTGCCTTCAGCTTGTTAAAGGGGAGGTTCAGGAGTCTCCTCACCTTCCTGAACATGAGCGAGTGCAACATCCCCTATCTGGTGGCGGCCTGCTGTGTGCTCCACAACCTATGTGAGAGCAAGGGGAGACATTCCTGCCAATGTCAGGGGCAGAGACAGAATGGCTGGCCACGGCTTATGAACAGCTGGACACCAGTGCCATACGGAAACCACATGAGGGGGCTGTGCTCATCTGGGAGACCTTGAGGGATAATTTCAGCCAAAGCCACCTCAGAGACTCTCCACAA
The DNA here is from genome assembly GCA_032595735.1 of Pelochelys cantorii. NCBI lineage: Eukaryota > Metazoa > Chordata > Testudines > Trionychidae > Pelochelys > Pelochelys cantorii. The sequence continues at coordinate 40,767,157 of CM064337.1, forward strand.
GTGGTTCCTGCATTCCCTCTGTGTGTCTTTCCTTCCCCACTCCTCCCTTCCCCTGTCCTCCCTTCTTACCTTCCCCCCTCCCTTGCAAAGGAAATAAAGAAACCTTTTAAAAAACCACCCAACTCTGGTTATTTGGGGGATATACAACAGGGGAGAGACTGGGGAAAGAACCTAGAATGGGGGAGGGGAGCTTAGGAATGAAGCTGGGACTGACACCTGCCTCAGGTAGCTTAGGAGGGTTCAGGTGCCTGAGAGGTCCTACCACCATGTGTTCTCTGGGGCCCCAGCAAGGAGGGCTAAGAGGGGAACCAAGAGGGGTGGGGCAGAGGTGGGGAGTTGGGGGAGACAGGAGCGGGGAGGTAGCTGGTGGTCCATTCCATGCATGTGACCATGCGCTCCATCAGAGGTGAGAGAGGAGCACCTGGCCTCATACTGGCATGCCAGCTGATCCCACATAGCCTGCCACTGCTCCTGGTCAGCCAGGCTCTCCTTCCAGTCAGCAGCCAGCTCCCGATGCTCTTTGTTGAACCGCTGGATAAGGGACTGGAGGCAGGCCATCTGGCCCCCCAGGAGGTCCTCTGGGGAATCCCACTAAATCGGGAAGATGGTGTGGGAGGTGGTAGACACACCATGCTTCACAGCTGTGAAGAAAAGTTACAAGAGCAGTCATCTCAAGAGACACTGCATATGAAGCTTAGCCCTAATCTCCGTGCCGACACCGAAGGTCTCAGTTCAGACAATGGTGATGTGCTTTGAACAAGGCCATCTGTTGCCTAGACAGTGGGCACTTTCCTGCAGGTAAATGGACACCCCAGGAGAGCCTTGCTGCACCCATGGCCCAGGGACAAGGAGGCATGGGAAGGTGCCGGCCAGGCCAGGAGCCTGCAAGTGAGCTAGGGAGGACAGGGCAATTCAGTTGCTTTCTGTGTCCCACACACAGCGGGTCTGGCACTGGTGGTGTCCCACAGAGAGAGAACTTCTATCCCTGCCTGCTGGAGCGGGGGGGAGGAGGAGGGAGGGATGTTAAGGGAGGTTTGTGTGAGTGGCAGAGGCTGCTTGCAAGAGAGAGTGCTACTAGGGTCCCCTCTTCCTTCACCCCCCTGCAGCTTCCCATGCACGAGTTCAGTCTCTTCTGCCTGAGTGCAAGCATGACCCTGTGCTATATGTGGCACTGCTATGTGGTTCCATGACCCCAGCGTCTTTAGTGGGGCTTATTGTGGGAAGGTGTCTTACCATGGAGTCTGGAATAAGGCAGGCCTCTCCAGGAACCTTGTGAGAAGGAGAGAAAGGTTCCTGTGTGAGAATATCATGGCTTTGAGTGCTCCAGACTGGCACTCCATGTGAAGCCACATGCACAGGCTGTTGTGCGACCCCCAGGCTGAGAAGGCTGAATGAGAAGTACACAGCCCCTCGCAGCTCGCTGCCTGCCCCCGTGTGTGTGTATGGGGAAAGTTATAGAATTCACTCTGAAGTGCCTTTCTTGGGATCGTCTGAGGCCTGGGAGACATCTTGGAAGGGATAGGGACTGGCTCCAGAGTGAGGAGCAGTTCCTGGCTGGCCAGCATGATGACCTGGCTGGCCTGCTCCTCCTCTTCCTCATCGTCATCCTCCACAACCCTTGTGGAGGCTCACACCGGGCGTTTCCTGGTTGGACTCAATGATGAGTGGGGGGGAGGTGATCGGCTCCCCTCCCAGGATGGAATGAAGCTGCTTGTAGTAGCAGCAGGTCTGAGGAGCTGCCCCAGAGTGTCCACTTTGCTCCCTGGCCTTGTTGTAGGCCTGCCAGAGCTCTTTTATTTTTATGTACACCTGGTCAAGGGTCTGCATTTGTCCTTTTTCAGCCAGGCTAGTGGCCATCCGGCTGTAGACATTGGCATTTCTCCTCCTGGTGTGGAGATCCTGAAGGCTGGACTCCTCGCCCTAGACTTGGATGAGGTCCAGGATCTCCATACCTGTCCAGGCTGGTGCCCTCTTTTGTCCCTGGCCAGGGGCAGCCTAGGATGCTGCAGGAGTGCTGACAGCCATGAGGAGCTCAGAGGGAGCATTGGAGTTCAGCATGGCTCCTGGGATGGGTTTTGTGTGGCACTGGGCTGAGAACAGTCCACACATTCCACAAGCCCTTTTCCTTCTGCCTGCTGCTTTAAGCTCTACAAGAGAAGGGAGCATTGGAGTTGTGAGGGGTGTGGCCAGAGTGGCCACAAGTGCAGCTGTGAGAGGCCTCTGGAAGTCAGTTATTTTGAAATAGCAGCAGCTGAGCAACCACACTGATGCTATTTTGAAATAACGGGCTTGGTAGTGTGGACACTCACCTTGTTATTTCAAAATAATGGGAGTTATTTCGAAATAACTCCCTAGAGTAGACCAAAGCTAAGTATAATATTTCATCTGTCTGAAGCTCCTCTTTCCTATTAATAGGAAATCATCTATAAAATATATATAAAATACGGTATGATTAAACCCTAGTTTAAACATGAATGAGGCACCAGTGCCAAATTGCTATAAAGGGAGGCTCCAAATGGCAAAGAAAAGAGAATGACAAAATAGAAGTTAAAACAAGACTGAATTAGTCACAGAAAGAAGATGCATGCACTGCTTGGAAAAAGCAGGTACAAAAAAGATGGTGCCTGGTGAATATTCATGCAAAATACTCACTATATTTCATTTTATGTTCAGCCAAGAGCTGATGAATTATGTTCCAACAATGGTTCTTATTTCATTGGGCTAAAAACATCATATTTCATACTGCTGTCTTTTTTATTTTTTTGCTCCATATTCACACAGATTATTTTGCATCCCAATTATCCTTGCTAGCACATTTTATTGCTAAACATCAGTTGATGAGGTTTTCCAGGATCCCGTTAAATGCGGATATTTGGGACCTTGCCTGTTGCACAATATATTCACTGTGACATCCTGAATTATTTTGATTTCCTGCAGCATACCCAGTCTCCTGTGGATGTCTGTTTCAGAGTCACACTGATGGTACTTCCTATACCCAGCCAATTTAGATTTAGAAGTTATTTTAATCTTTCATCTTTCAGATCTTTGGTTCTTTTGAAGCAAGGCCATTAGTAGAAGATCCTTATAAGCAATTTGTGTGTTTAAAATGAGTGTGGTGTACATTTATTTAATGAAGAGTTGACTACACTGGGAGGGACGTTTTCTCTAAAGTCTGACATCCTGCAGAAAAGATTTTTGTGGGTTTGCTTAAGTTTACTAAATGCATTTTATTTCTTCTTCAGCTCCCTCAACTTTTCAGAAAAGCTGCTTACGTGAAATGGTGTTATGAGAGTATGTTTATACTGCAAACAAAGCCTGAGTCAGTTTTGAACCCAAACACTTCCCACCCCCGGTTAGCACACGTAATTCAGTCTAACTTTCGTCAACACGCACTCAGAACCTAGGTTCTAGGACCCTAGTATGAGAGAGGTCAGAACCTGAGTCCTGTGACTCAGGTTTAAGCTCTGCCATTTTGCAATGTGGGCATAGCTCAAACCAGTGGGAAAGTCTGTGTAGTGCAGTATGGATGCTAATGCTGTGAGACCCTGGTCCAGAGACTGTAAATCCTGATTAGTATGCACTACAGATGCTCAGGCACAGTCTAGGAAACACTAGCCCTGTGTCCCACAGACCAAGGCTTAACGTGCAGTGTAGACCTACCCAAAGAATTTACCATGTAGGGCTTCACTCCTGCATACAAGAACAGAGCTGACACAGTTTGCAGTCTGAGAAATAACTGTATAGTTTATTATCAGAGGGGTAGCCATGTTAGTCTGGATCTGCAAAAGTGACAAGGAGTCCTGTGTCACCTGATAGACTAAGAGATGTATTGGAGCATAAGCTTTCGTGGGCAAAGACCTACATGCATCTGACGAAGTGGGTCTTTGCCGACGAAAGCTTATGCTCCAATACATCTCTTAGTCTATCAGGTGACACAGGACCCCTTGTCGCTTGTATAGTTTATATGGCTTATACTTAGATTTTGCCAGGATTCTTTTGTTAAATTTGTGCCTAAGCGGAAAATCAGAGAAATGCCTTTCTGCAAATATGAATGCATTATAAGTGTTTTCAGAATGCAGTGGTCATCTGACAAAACATCCCTCTAACTCTTCTGTCAATATGGATGTAGAGGACATATCCGAAGTTGGCTTGTAGTGCACCATTGCCTCATCTAGCATCTTCACTAGAAATCATTGCTGTCTGCCATATACTTTTATGCTTATTTCTTTCTGGAAGTTGAGATATTAGTACAGTTTAAGGACTATATCATCTTTTGTGTAGAGCTAAATATCTGAAACTATTTGATTTCTTTAAATAAAAATAAATATGTATGTAGACACATGTCCATTTTTATTGATGATGAGGGAGAAAGCATAGGTGCTGCGAATATCAAAGGTTTCACTCATGCTTGAAAATGGTCAAATTCTACATGTGTTTACATTGGTACGAAACCAGAGTGACTCATTGAAGTCAACAATATATAAGTGTCAATGGATTTACCCCAGATTTACACAAATGTAAATGAGTATTATATGTAATCCCACTAAAAGTAGACATGACTACATGAAACTTAGCAGATGTGACTATAGAAAGTTATTGTCAAATGCTGAAAAGTCAGGAATATTCCATCTGTAGTAATAACGGTTTTTTGGGAGTGCCTGGGCTTTAACACTTCATGACTCCTACATTTATGCTTAGTACTATCCATCTGGCCCAGCATAACTGAATGTGCATTTCAGTAGTGCCAAACGATTGTCAGGATTAATTTTTTTAAAAGAAGTATTGAGATAAATTGGCAAGAGAGATGCTGAATTGCCCAGTTTATCAGCACAAACTTGTTGTTTTGAACAATCAGATATTTCATTACCAGACACATACTTTTTCAGTGTATTTTATGTGGTGCAATCCAGAGTCTGGTATTTTCATAATGCAAGCAGGTTCCTCCTTAGTAGTAGTAGTCTGACAAAAATAATTATATTTATATGTCACAGAGTATGTATATTACAGGGTATCTCTAAGCATAGATGTACAGCCCTTGCATGGAGGTAGATTGTGACAATTTTGTACATTTTAGTCATATTTAGACTTTCTAAAAATGTTAAAAATCAGCAATGCAGTGTTTGAGATTAGACAAAAAAAAGCCAACATATCCCTCAGAACTGTGTGTTGCTTTCATTTTAAAAGTTTGTTGTTGCATAATTTATTTTTAAATAAGTGATATGGCAAAATCCTGTTTTGAAAGTTCTTGTGGTAAAGCTTCAGACACCTTTACAGGTTAAAAATATGTATCCTTATTTAGGGAAGACCTGTTTGTTTAGTGATATGCAGCCAGCGAAACATATGATTCTTTAAAAGCCCTTCAGCTGTTTTGGGATGATTACTCAAACAGCGTTCACAAAAAAGTACATACTTTCTAAAAGCACTTGCAGAGACTGCACGGATAGATCTAACTTAATATATCATTAAAAGTTTCGGTATATAGCAAAGTCAACGTAACTGACCAGCATTATTTCAGGTTCAGTATGTTTCATTTTATGTACTGTATAAACTTGTCCTGCAGTTTCATTTTTGAACAAATTAAAATGTCTATAATCCTTTTTCAAGTGCTACATTTATACAACCTGCTACATTTACGCACATTACCATGATGCAACACCTCATATTTTAAAGAGGGCTACAGTTTCTTCTGCTATTACCCTCTGATTTGTCAAGGTTTCAAATATAGGTTTCAAGGCATGGAGAAATCAATTCGCTTTATGATAGCTGTTACAATGTCTTTCATTCTTTAAACTCTCAAGCATGTCTTTAAATCCAATAGACTAAGTGCCCAGATTAATTTTACTTTGCCCTTTTTTAAAAGTGTCAGATGTTCAAGGAATATATTCAAAAAGGTGTTATTTAACAATGGTAAATTCTGTACCAGCCAATTCTAGGCAAACTTTCTAGGAAATGGAGGTTAATTTATTATAATCTTTACCAGTTGATTTATAGTTCAAGTGATAATTTTGTGTCTATGGAGGGGAAATGGTAGAACTTTGAAACCTTTAATTATATGGATATGGATATGATATAGTCTCTACAGTAAATATTAATGATTTTTTCTTATACCTGCTAATGAGCGCTGTGACCCTTCTCATGGACACGCACATGCTTAGTTTCTGTGCAATCATGTAGAAGCATTTGCAGGATTGTGGCCTGTGTCAGTAGGCCTCAGTCTGTTCTCAGCAGAGTCTTTGAACGCTATCTAATCTCTTGTCATTTTCTCCTTTCTCAGCTATTGAAGTGAATCTCCAAAAAGCCCTTGCTGAAGCTTCTGAAACCTGCACACAAGAATGTCTTATCCTAGGCCATTCTGACAACTGCTGGATGCCACCTTCTTTGACACAGTACCAACAATCCAACCCTCCTTTGCCATCATTTGGTTTCCAGCAAGGATGGGGTCGAGGAAGCAGGCCCGAGGGAAGACACGTGCATGGAAGGCCCATTCCGAAGGATGATAGTGACAAAAGCCAAGGTGGTCCACGGCCCCAGTTCTATAACACCTGTGAAAGACATTGTACCAGTGAAAATACAGTCAAGGTGATTCCCCTGGCCAACTTCACTCCATCGCAACAGGCACCGGTGTCGGGGAGCAACACCTTTATACATGAGCACCAGCTATAAAGGCACATCTGTCAAATCAGCTATTTCAGGCTTTAAAGTGTAAGTGTGTATAGTCACAGCCTAGCAGTTAACTTTACTGCATATACAAACCTGTTAGGCTTGTGAATATTTATGTAAATAGAATTCTGAATTGAATTTTGAGAGCTGAATCCTTAGTAGTGAGTTAAAGGAAATTTACCATAATTGTTAGTCAAAAGTATGCACAACAAACACAACTCTGTTCATTTTATTTCCCCAACTGGGTCATCATAGCACAAATAACAGCTTGTTTGGGCAGGGATCATCTTCCTATGTCTGGTAATTCCCTCACACATTTTGGGCACTATCATAATCTATGTAATAGTCACATAGATTACTCTTTTTTATTTTATATGTATATTATATTTATCACATCCATTAGACAGGTTTCCATTTGTTCTTCTGTCAGTAGAAAACAGAGATTAAATAGGCAGTTCGTCAAACTATTACTTGAAATCGGTGATTAAATAAGTGATTTAATTCTCTGCATGCAAGGCACTCTTACAGTATTTTATGTTTTCTATGACAGGGAAGTGAAGTGTATTAAGTCTTCCTGTTGCCTTTTGCCTTTCATTTTAAGGGTGTACTGCCTCACTTTACCTATGTTCACTATTTGGGGGAAAATAGCATAAAAGAAACATGAAACGGAATATTTTATTTGACCTTAATGTTCTGTTGCTAAATAGATACCTCTAAAGTGATGTTTGCACTACAATTTTACAAAGAGAATGTCTTGCTTTCTAAGATTTACTTTTTCTAGATGAATGCAAGCTATGTCCCAATCCATATTCCACCTGCCAGTTTTCAGCCATGAGTCCATCACTAATCATGTCTTTACCCTGCAAATTTCATATTGGTTAATGTCCTTGTGAATTGGGGATTGCATAAACACAGAAGGAAACTGGGTAGATTTTACAGCTGATTCAGTACTTTGGCTGTAAACTACTGTTGTCTTGAGAATATTATGGTGATTTAAATGTTAATTTTACAGCCCTATAGTCAGTCACTGCAGGTTTTCAGTAAAGAATTAAATATAACCTTAGATACTGCACACTAAACCTATTAGAGTAAGGCACTCTTGTCATTCTAGCTTAGTTTACTGAAGAAAATTACTGACATTACTCTGCAAAGAAAGGGGAAGCCAGGAGGTGAATGTTGGATGGATGTAATTATAAATATACCCCAATTATGCTATTCTCCAGCAACTCAAGGTGATGTACTGGAAAGATTAGGCATTCTTGATTGAATCTTGTGCTGGATGAGATACTCTTTATATAGCATAAAAGAAAGCTAGTGAATCCTATATTGGACACAAGAAGATGTCTTTCTTAGATGGAGAAATTTCTGCATTTTCCTCCTGGTATTTTGTTTTGATTCATCCATGATGTCAGGAATGATGCATACATTCCACTATCAAATAACAAAGTCAGTTAAAATGCTACTTTAAGTCAAGAGACAATCTAAGTTTGATGGGTGTGGGGGGGAATGAGTACTTCCTGTAGATGGAATTCTGTGTAGGTTTCTTTATGTAACTTTAAATCTGTAATTTATAAACAAAATTGTGTGTAAAAGTGCTGTAATATAAACTGCTTGTACAATGTATAGAAATTCCAGGTGTTGAGGGTTCCAATGGATGCTAAGAGAGTTTCTCTTATGTGCCCAGCAGGTATAAGTAGCTTTATATATTGTTGTCCCCACTGTAAATCTATTCAAATCACAGTTAGTTTTAATGTGCAAAATAAAAGAAGCTTCACCTTTAACTTAATGATAGGGTTTAATTAATGAAACCTCAGAATATCTAATGGTGTATTGTTTCCTTTTTATGTATATTGCTCAATAATGTTTAAGCAAGATGTGGCACACTGGCTTCCAGTTGCATGTAAATCCTGGAAAAAATGTTAATCCACTGGATACTGACACACACAATAGCTGCTCATGTCTAGTTCAGGCATAAGTAAGAATTTGACAAATTAATCCAGACTTAAGCTGTATAAAAGCTTCTATATTTCTTTATTGGAAAATTTGAAGGCACTTTTCAAAGATGTACAGAGATTCAGCTCACGTATTCATTCTGGAAAAATTGGACCCCTCTGCCATCATATTCACTCTGATTAAACAAAGGACCTATTGAGTGTTATACAGGAACGATACACCATAGCAAGCATTTACAGGATTGGATCCCTGTGCTGGAAAATGTTCAAACATAATCTTGTCTGTATGATTTCCATTCAGGCTGAAAATTGCAATAGAATGTTCTCGGGCACAGCATTTCACCACTAAAATTAATTTCCACAATAAGTTGGAAATTAATAGGCAGAATTTTTCAAAATCAATACAAACATGATTTTCAGCATTAAGTAATCCTTTTAACCTATTTTTATATTTGTTCATGTTGATTTTTTCCATATCTTATCCCCCCCCAAAAAACAACCCCAAACATACGCTTTCTGTACAAAGTGTTCTGATTGGATCCCTGAACTCTCTATACCAGTGTTTATCAATGATCAGTCCTGGGACTCTCACCAGTCCCTGAGCTCTCCCTGATACACTTTAGGTAAGCAGCGAGCTGGTCCCTGATATCAAAATGGGTGAGAAATGCTGTTCTACACAGCTCTATTTTCTAAAGCATGCTAATGTTAAGAAAACAGACCTAATCCTTCTACATCCTTCCCCCCAAAATTTTAAGGATACATTTTCAGAGACCTACTTTTTTCTACCTTCAGTCTTGCTGTGGGAAAATGATTTTGAATGAGAGTCTCATTTTTCACCAAGACTAAGTTACTTTTTCAGTGAAAGAAAAATAAATTTACCACAGCAAATTTCTCAAGTGCCTTCACTTAAGTGTTCTCTGTTAAGATACAGTCCATCCTGTGAAGACTTTTGAGAATTTCCAAGATTCCTGCTACATCTAGTGCTACTTACAATTTAAGGAGTAGACAAAGATTCGATTTTTGAAGTCTTACTATCATTCCTCACACAACAGTCCTTCAAAGAGTCCTCTCTGTCTAGTGTGCGGCGCTGTATCACACAGGAGTCTATCCACACAGTAAGTGCAGGATCCTACAAGCAAAGACATGCTGCCCCACACACAACTCCCCTGCAGGAAGGTGTCTTCAGAAGGATCCATTTTCAACATCAGTCTCCAAATCTGTAAGTTTTTCTTCATCGGCGGTACTCTATGAAATGTCTGAATTCCATTTGGGTGGCTTTCTTGAGTATTACTCTAAATCTGTTTCAGACTTTGTCGATCATTTCACATATGACATTGTAAGTAGTAGCACTTAGTTTTCCCTGTTTCTCCCAGAATTATAGCAAAATCTACTTTGATGTATGGTACTGTGGGTTATTTCTGCCTTCTTATGAGTTTGCATTAATTAGCCTAGTTACTTCTGTTATTTAGAGGAAAAAGAAGCCTACCTGAAACAGCTTGGACTAAACTTTGGGGCTATGTCTACACTGCAGACTTCTTGCACAAGAACTGTCTTGGGCAAAAGGTCTTGCGTAAGAGCACGTCCACACTGCCATGTGCTTTTGCTCAAGAGCGTCCATGGCAGTGTGGATGCTGTCTTGCACAAGAAAGCTCTGATGGCCATTTTAGCCATAGGGGTTTCTTGTGCAATAAACCCCTGTTGCCCGGCCACGCTGCCTTCTTGCGCAAGAGCTCTTGCACAAGAGGGCTTATTCCTCTTGGGAAGAGGAATAACTCTTGCGCAAGAAGCCCTCTCTCCTGATGCTTTACTGTAAATTTACTTGCGCAAGAACACATGTGCAGTGTAGACACTCTGCAAGTTTTTGCACAAGAACAGCCGTTCTTGCGCAAAAAGCCTGCAGAGTAGACGTAGCCTGGGTGATTGTGCTTTCCTGTAAATTATTTCAAAACTTTTATGGTACATTTATTAAGGTAATTTCACTATGTGAATATAAAGGAGTCACAAGAGAAATAAAACATTTTTCCACATTGCTAGTTATGCCCATAGTGAATGAAGTATAAATCTGCAAAAAACAGTTATGACGATATGACTTTTTAGTAACAAGGAATAATTATAGAATAATTACAGTTGTAAACCCACATTTTATCCAAACCTTTTTAAATTAAGCATCTATATGCTCGAAGCAGCATTTTCCCAAAAGGTAGGAGGAAATGCCCTTTGTCAATATCCAGAGGAATAACATCACTGTAGACTCTTTACAATTCTGACATATAAACAATTTATCCAGAACATAGACTGTACATTTTTGTGTAATCTTATTTAGTCATTTAACTTATTTTACTTTATTTGTGTGAATTTGTGGAAAAGAAACAATCCTATATATGGTATACAGTACAATGGTAGTTATATGAATAGATTTGTTTCATACAGTGTAACAATAAAGGAAAACCTTTGCCTTCTTCAAACTCAGTGTTGCACAATCTTACCTATCATTTCTTTTGAAACATGACAGAGACACAGCTGCTGTGTTTCTAAACATTTAATCAAAAGAAAGGGAGTGGGAAGGTCCTTTCTTCATTGTAAAGAAAGTAGGAGGGGGGAGTTGTTTCATTTTGTTTTTTAAAAACATGCACAGACTTAGGTCATGTCTACACCACAAAATAAAGTTACCTAACTTATATCAACATAAAGCTGCTGCTGTGATTATATTACTTGCTAGTATCCACATTTTAATTCTTGTGTCAGTAATGCATATTTTCACCAGGAGCCCTTGCAGCAACTGAATGATCAGTGCACACATTGTGGGAAGGCTCCATTGACCTAACTACGTTGACAGTGACACTATACCTCTCGTGCAGGGGCAGCAGGCAAATTACATTGGCATTATAGAATTAGATTGATGTAAGTTGCCTTTTGTCAACCTAGTTCTATATTGTAGACCAGGACTTACCATTTTGAAGTAGAAAATGCAAACCAGAGTTGAAGGATGTACTTTAAAGAATGTTTCAAACCTTCTTCTTCATTCTCCTAAAGTATTATTCTGAATTGTAAATTTAATTATTCTAAGAGAGAAAGATTAACGGTTATACAATAGTCTTGTATTTTCTGTCTCCTTTTGTTACAGTAAAGACAAAATGTCATTTTCCTTTATGAAAGAAATCATGGCATTTTATGACATTTTTCTCAGACACATCCTCCCCATCCTTTTATGGCAACAATCAGTTTTTATTTCAAATTAGCATAATTTGTCTAGAAAGTATTGTTCCATCATGGAAACAAAGATTTTCTGGTTTTGGGCAAGGAAGTAAACAACACTGCATGTCAATTATCGTGGCAAAGATATCTAAAATGGAGGCATTAAAGGAAAAAAATCAGTTTTTGTAGATTTATTTAAACACTAACCATGCAGTTGTTCTTATTGGTGAAGTAAGCACATTCACGATTAGATAATAATGTAGTCCACCACTCAGATTTCAAAGGGAATTTTATTAATGAGTTAAAGTAACCTATCAGCTAGAAAAATGTCTTTGCTGGCATATTAGGCACCTTCCTGGTTGTTATCAGTAGCATGCATCTTAATACAGGAAGTTGTACAGTATCTTATATCACAATGTTTAAATATTATTGGAAATCCAATCTGAAAAATCATAAAATCACAAAGAAGGACATAACTCAAAGAAACTTAATTTAATTTTGACTACAATTAGGAGAAAGTTCTTGAACACAGTTGATAATGTAACTATGACATCAAAATATGTTTTCAGAAATATTTAGCCTGAGGTGATATATTTTATCTATTTTCCCCATACTTTTTAGGCTTTGGTTCAAGCAAGAGTCTGTAGACACACAATAGTATGAGCTTGTTTATACCATGTAATACAATATATTTGTCATTATTTGTAAAATAGACTCATTTGATTAAAAAAATCTGTCTGCTATTTTATGAATTTTGATTCTAACACTGGCAACTGATGAGTACAACAAGATGAAATGTTTTCAGAGTTTGGTCCTTTTTCAGGACTTATCTATGTTGTGTATGGTTAAGCAATCTATTTCAAAACACGAATTGATTAATGGAGGAGTAAAAATAAATTTTACAATGATCACCTTAAGATGGGCAGTATACGACTTACAATGAATTTACTGGGTGATATAAAGTCTCAGAATGGTAGCCACGGTAGTAATCTTGAGGCACCTTAGGGACTAACAAAAATATATAGGATAATGAACTGTTGTGAGTAAAACCTACTTCCTCAGATGAGTACTCATGAAAGCTCATGATCCTATATATTTTGTTAGTCTCCAAGATGCCACAGGGCTACTGGGTTATATAGGCCATGTAATACAGGAAAGTGGGTTTGGTGACATCATTGTAGAAGTCAGTATCTGTGATGTGTCAGTCAACAGCCATGCTCTTAGAAAGAAAGCATATAACAACTGTGTTAGAATCCCCATATTTATGAACGAGGAAATGAATTGCTTGAAATGGCTGGCATCTGGTGATTCTATCAACAATGATTAGTCCTGGCGGAATTCTGCAATTGTTGCCTTTGGATCCATAGTAAAATTGTAGAATTCCTCCAGGACTGAATGATCCCCCAACAGAAGAGAAGAGACACTTATTGGAGGAACCACTAACATGCATTGAAGCATTTGATCATGTGGAGAAGGCACGCAGAGAGAACAGACTGGGTGCACAGAATGCTCTGTCAGACTTCATGGACCATGCCCAATTACTCCACACCAGCTTAAGGAGACTTATCCAAAGTGTGGGGGGGGAACTTATTCAGATACATTTTTTTCTGAGAACTCTGTTTAACAGATTTCTCTCAACTACTGATGATGACAGAGCAGCCAAGAGAGATGATAACAATCCATGCAGCTTGAGACATTTGCACTGTTGATTACACTTGACTTCTAGTGAGGTTGTGTGAATTATGCTAAACGGCATTGTACAAATACAGCAGAAGCCAGACCACTGGAGGAGAAGCCAGATATATATCATGGCCTAGTTGATAGGCAGGGAGTAGTGTACTGGATTACCTGATGCCTCACAGTGCATCTACACAGCACCCTAAATTTGAAATAAGAGATGTAATTTGTTCTACACAAATTGCGTATCTTATTTTGAATCTATTTCAAAACAGCTTATTTTGAAATTTGGCGTGTCTAAACAGTGCCAAATTTTGAAATAATGCACTATTTCGAGCTAGCCCTTAACCCTCGTGCAACGAGGTTTACCAGGATGGCACACCCGTTATTTCAAAAATTATTTTGAAATAATGGACGGCTTGTGTAGATGCAGATGCAGAGTAGCTATTTTGGGATACCTCCAGTATCCTGAAATAGCTGTGCAATGTAGACGTACATGGCATGACATGGCCATCAAGCAATCAGTCAACAAGGACTGATGGAAGCATTAGCATATGTACACAAAAGAAGGGGTGCAGACTAAGTATTACTTGACAGCATATTTTAAGAGAGTGGTAACAGCTATGGCAAAACAGATGTGTGGAAAGCAGCCTTCAGCCACCAAGCCTCACAAAGAAAGCTACCACAAAGCATGTGGCTGCAAACAAAACTACTGTCCAAGACATGATATAAATTGTTACTGAAAAAATGACAAAGCCTGTTTGAATTAAACCTGGAAAAAACCCAGACAACAGACAGCCACGTGTGAACATTGCAGCCTGTACTATGTTCCCACCTGAAACTGCAGAAAGTTCATGCATCACAAGAGAGAATGACACACAAGAAATGAAGCAGTATGGAACCAGAAGGCTGCAAAGGGGTGAAGTAGGCCTCTTGGAACCTACAACAAGGCATAATCTTAAATCATGTGGTAATCTCAACAAAACAATCAAATAAAAGAAGACGCAGCCAGCACAAGCAATTATGTTTTTTCAGTTAGAGACTAACACGGCTATCCCTCTGAAACTCTTGCTTGTCAGATATTAAGCAAATTGACAGCTATTGCCAGTCTGGAGATGTAGATATCCAGTGTTAGATAAAGTATGAGCTGGCACTTATCCCACTTCCCCTCTCCAGTTGGTATAGATCTCTAAGAAAGATGCAAAAGAGCAACACAGTGTCTTGGCTGGAGAAAAATCTGTCAATGGTTGAGATACCAGTTTCCAAGGAGCTCACATTCACTATTACTGACCTCATGATGCTTCTGCAAATGGTTGCCAAGTGCAAAACTTTTGGGGAGCTGCCTGATTAACTGCTCAACATTACCTCTGGATTCAAATGTCAAAATCCTGGTGGTGTTGGTGACAGTTATGCAAATGAAGAATCAATCAGATCAGGACAAAAAGCCTGCAGGGGAAATGTCCAAATGTAAGATGTTTGGAATCCTGCTGTGTTTGTACCATTACCAGATAAATGCTTAAAGGTGATAGTAAATGCAAATAATAAATCAAGCATTGCAAGCTTTCTCCATAGTGGCTGGATTATGAAGGGTAAATAGTAACTGTCACCTGGTCATGAGGTAGCCCTTGCTGGCAAATTTCATGCCATTTCATGAACAGTGAAAGCACTGCCTGCAATATCAGAGCTTGAGGCAGATCCAGAGAAAGCTGAGTCACACATGGTATTGGATATTGCTCAGGAAAAGCCAACATGCGGGGTACGTCTGCACTACAGAGTTTTGTTGGAAAAATGGCTGTTTTTCCGACAAAACTTAAGGAATGTCCACACTGCAATTGCATTCTTCTGCAAGAAAATTGAAAGAACAGAGGAGCTTTTCCAGCATTGGCAATCCTCATTCTATGAGGAAGTAGCCTTTTTGCGAAAGAGCTCTTTCACAAAAAGGTGTGTGAAGAAGGAGTTCTTTTGGAAGAAGAGGAAAGAGGAAAAAGCACAGGTGCCCTGGTGGCCACTCCATCCATAGCAATCACAGCTTACATGTGAGAGAGCGTCCATTCAGTATGGATGCTATATTTCGAAAAAGCAGATCACTTTTTCGATGCACTTTTGCAGTGTGGATGCTCTCTTTCGGAAGAAGTTTTTTCAGAAGATCTCTTCCAAAAAAAGCTTCTTCTGAAAGAAGCCTGTAGTCTAGACGTAGCCGTGAAGTAAACAGAGTGCTAATGTGAAGTTTGGACTCAGATGTTGTACCTATGTTACCAAATTTTTGTGCTGTCCTTGGGGTATTTGTCTGTATAGCTCTGTAACTCTGCTGGAGTTCCCTTAAAAATTTGTAAAAACAGGTAAGGGGAAAGGAGAGGTTCTAGTCATCAGTTGACCCCAAAATTGTACCACAGACGATATTCTGAGTCTTGGTCTGGCGTATCACATCTCATGCCAATCTGTCTCTGATTTTAAAGTGCTCTAAAATGCAAATTCAAACACAGCTCATTTGCTGGGAGGTGAAGGGAGTACCCATTGCATTCTCCAAGCTAATCTGACTATCTATGAACTTTAAAGCACTTTGAGCATTTATCTTCAAACACAAATGCTACAGCAGCCTTTGCATGCCTGGTGTGTTCATATCTTGCTTATATCAGCACCACTTGGTAAAAACTAAGTGGAAGTCCAATAAAACTTGGATTTCTTTTAGCTGTATGTTGGTCAGCTCAGGGAAAGGCTAGCGTCATGCATGTGACTACTGCTCTTTTTTTTTTATTAAGCTTCGTGCAAAAGAAAAGGAATTTCTTTCTATACCAAGAACAAACATGAAATATCAGCTGTGATGTTTCAGTGAGCGAACTGCAGGCTCTCATTACAGAAAAAAAGCACACGAACACTCAGACGTGGTCATATTTAAAAAGCTGATATAACAGTCTAGGAAAGAGTGGGGAACCTCTAGCCCACAAGCTAGATGCTGTTTGTCAGAGTTAGCCACTGGCGGGCCATCAGACAGTTTGTTTACCTGAGTGTCTTCAGGTCTAGCCGCTTGCAGCTCCAAGTGGCCACAATTTGCTGTACCTGGCCAATGGAAGTTGTGGGATGTAGTGCAAGCTGGGACACCACTTCCCGCAGCTCCCACAGATAGGAAATGGTGAACTGGGGCCCAATAGCAGCTCACTCTGCTGAATCATGTGCATCTGGCCCACTGGAGGTTCCCCATCCCTTGTCTAGGAGGCAGCCATGTCTCTGCCTTTTGCTGGCTTTCTAAATTAGAACCACCACTTTGAATTCATGGCATGGACAGACTTGACTTAAGAATAAACTTAATGAAGAAGCAAAGAGTTGCTGAATCAAGCAGCATCACGGGCAAGATTTGAAGGTAGATAACTGCAGCTTTTTCAGAGTCAGCAGCCTAATTCTCACTGGTGTTTTTATTATACTGATAAGAAGCAATCATGTCTGCATAATGTGCGCTCCGGGTTATTTGCTCAGAAGAACATCACAAGAGAGAAACTGCCACCAACAACAGCTTCCTTCAGGCAGTGCATGAAACATGCAAATTATCCTTCATACATAAGGGATCATGTAACAGCTCACTTCCATCAACAAATGGGTGATAGAGACCATGGAACATGCTAAAATGGTGGTGGTGGTGATCTGCTCCAGAAGCCATCCTCACTTTGGTGCAGAGTGGCAGTGCAAATGTGGCAGGGAAGCTTTGATGTTCTCCGGTGCATGCAACTGTGCCCACAAGTGCAGCCATGGAACATTGACACACCACACACAGATTCTGAAGGGAAGCTAAAATGTTTCAAGTGCCTGCAAATGACTGTGATTCCTTTAGTGAGTGAATATAGCTCAAAGGGGTGATGAATTCGACACGCAGCAGCTCATGGTTACAGGAAGGTGTTGCATTAGCGGGTGTGTCTAGGCTGCCTCCCTTTTCTTGAAAAAGGGATGTAAATTAGAAACTTCAAAATTGCAAATGAAGCCGGGATTTAAATTTCCCATGCTTCATTTGCATAATGGCGGCCACGGTTTTTTTCAAAACGGGGCTTTTTGATAGAAAAACAGAAGTTAAGACAGGGATCTTTCGAAAATAAAATCCTTTTTCAAAAGATCCTGTAAACCTCATTATGGGTGTGTCTAGACTACTACAGCGTTTTTTTTTTTTCTTTTTTTTCGAAAAAATTAGACTTTTTTTGAAAAAATGTCACCTGCATCTAGACTGCAGCCACATTCTTTTGAAAGTAAATCAGAAGAACGTGGCAGTTTTTTCGATAGCAGTAAACCTCATTTTACAAGGAATAATGCCTTTTTCAAAAGTACTCTTTTGAAAAAAAGGTGCTATTGAATGCAAACTGTGCTTTTTCAAAAGAGAGCGAGCGTCTAGACGCTCTTTCGAAAAAGCTGCTTTTTTCGAAAAAATCTGCTTGTAGTCTAGACGCTCTCCTTCGAAAGAGGCTTGTAGTCTAGACGTAGCCTATTTGAGGAGTACAGGATCTTTCAAAAAAGGGTTTTATTTTCGAAAGATCCCCATCTAAACTGCCATTTTTCTATCAAAAAGCCCTGTTTCGAAAAAAACCGAGGCTGCCATTATGCAAATGAAGCACGGGAAATTTAAATCCTGGCTTCATTTCAATTTCGAAGTGTCTAATTTACATCCCTTTTTTGAGAAAAGGGATGTAGTCTAGAGACACCCAGAGTGTATGGTTTGACTTTGTTTTTCACATAAAACATTCTTTGTATGTATTGTAACTGGACTCAGTAGTAGAAAGAAGATAATTCCAGCTATATGATGTGTGCTTTAGAGTTGTGGCTAAAGTCAAGCAGAAAAAATCTGAAATATATTTTTATAATTGGAGAGTAATAGTAGTCTTTCTCTCTGTCTCTGTCTTGCTGTCTCTTGACATTTCTTTTTTCTGAATCAGTCTGTTCTACAAACAGTTATAAATATTTTGATGTGTAGCATGGTACAAATAAGCTCATACTGTTGTGTGATTACAGACTTGCTTTAACCAAAGGCAAAAAAGTAAAAATGCATAAATTATATCACTTTGACCTAAATATCTCCCAAATGTTCCAAAACAGCAATATTTTGAGTCTATAGTTGCATTACCAATTGGATTCAGAGGCTTTCTGCCAATTTTAGCCAAAATTAAATTATGTTTCTATGAGTTATGGCGATTTTTTTTTTTTTCTGACTGGTTTCCAATTATGGATAAACTCAGTGGCTACGTCTAGACTGCAAGCCTCTTTCAAAAGAGGCTTTTTCAAACAATACTTTCAAAAAAGCCTCTTTCGAAAAAGAGCGTCTAGCCTACAACCAGTACTTTCGAAAAAGCTAGCCGCTTTTTTGAAAGAGAGCACCCAAGCAGTTTGGATGCTCTCTTTCGAAAAAGCACAGTTTGTATCACAGGTTTTCCGCAGTCGAAAAAATTGCCGCGTTGTTTCGATTTACTTTCGAAAGAACGTGGCAGCAGTCTAGACACAAGGGAAGTTTTTTTGGAAAAAGGCTACTTTTTTCGAAAAACCCCTGTAGTCTATACACACCCAGTGTGAAAGTGAAAAATTGCATCACTTTGTATCTCACCTGCTAGTGACCAGCAGTAATGTGCCTCATTGGGTAGCAATGAAATTCTTCTAGCTGATGGGTTACCCCTTACTGTCCAAAATGGGTCCATACTTGTAGGCTAATAAAGGAAGAGGCTGGTTTGCATAGACACAAACAAAATAAAGTTGAAGGCAAAGATTTTATTTGGTAAATATAGGAAAAATGTGTATAACTTATGTCTACCCTAGTTAAGAGCGATAGTGAAAAACTTTTGTAAATATTTGAATTTGTATTTTTGGGAAATTTCCCCACTCTATGGTATACTACAGGATCTGAAATTGAACAGTATATGTTTGTGTATTGAAACAGCCCTAACCACGCTTTAACGATCATGCAGTCGGACATCATATGCCTTGGTTGAACAGCATTTGAAGTCCAGGCAATCTGCAGTAGTTCTATTCCAGGTTCTGTACAGCATGTTGTCTTGTTAATTAAAATGCTTATTAATAAACTAGATCACAAAACCAAAGGTTGCTCTTCTGAATTGTTTTATTCTTTAGGTTTCATGATTACTCTTCTAGGAACATGTGGGGTTTAAACAGTATTTCACAAATTAAAACAAACTCTCCTGCATTCTCTCCCTCCCCCCAATCCTCTGTTAAGATTTTATAAATAAAACACAGACAAGTATTTAATTTCATGCATAAATGTTCTACTTCATGCCGATGAAAGTACTGAAGCCACTCGCATGCAAAGTTAAGTATTACGGTTTTCAAGAACGGGGTCAATACTAATTGCATTTTACACACTCTCTCTCACTCTTGCTTTCTCTTCCTCTAACATGATTATTTTTCATGAATTCATTAAAAAGGTGAGTTTTTTTAAAGTATAGCATCTCAATTTGAGCATAAGATGTTACTGAGCTAAAAAGAATATACTCTTGGCTTGTGTACAAACTGATTAAGTCACAATCCAGCTGAAGAATAAAAGACAACTGCCCTATTTTCTAATTCAATCCTGTTACTGTAGTTTTTTAAAAAAACTAAAAAGACACTTTTAAAATAATGGCCCTAACATCTAATTCACTTGCTGATATACTTAGAAGAAGTTGTGAGTGAGGCTTACCTGCCTCCTCCACGTTCCACCATCACACATTAGCCATTTTGCCATCAAAACTGTACATATTACACCTCAGTATTTTCCATGGACACATTGCCAATTAATTAGTATCAAAACAGGAGTTGGCTTCCATTTAATACTTGGAAACATATCTAGCTCTCAACTTAAAAACCTAAAAGGATCCATCTGAATGGAACTCAGAAGAGAAGCTTTCCGTGATGGTGTTGATTATTTTGGCTCCATATCAGAAGCCTCAAGTTCAAAGACCAGATGGACCTGGCAAACAGTATGTTAAATCAGAGAACAAGCGTAATATAGCAATGCAATATTCTATCAAGGATATCACCAGCCTTCATCACCTGATGAAGGGTCAAATTCTGACCTTTTTCAATAAATATTGCAGAAACATAAAGAGGATTTCACGTCTAACATCTCTTGTACAAAGCAGACTTCTGCTTCAGCATACTGTAGGATTTTGATAGTGGACTTGAGGATGGGTATGTGTTGCCGGCAAGAGTGAGTCTCAGGTCTGACACAGGGTTCTCAAAATACAAAGACATGCTACACAAGTATCTGTCAAACACAAGCAGTTTATTTCCTGACAGCTATCAGCTGTGCCCCTTAACTAAAAGAACAACCTGATAGGAAAAGCGGCATTTCTTACATCCCTTCTGCTAGCCGGGGAACCCATTTCGGCTGCAGATGAAGTGGGAGACTCTCAGCTTCTGAGGTGCCGGTACCCAAAGCCCATCGGTGAGGTCCAAATTGCTGTGCTCTGGTGCAGCTTTAAATACTGTGTCTCTACCTCGTTTGTGGCAGTTTGGAAATATCTGGGGGTTGCACACTGCTTGTTACAGTATGGCTCAGTTGTACTGCTTGTCCTTGACTTTGTTTACATGATAAGTACATTTAGGTAAACAAGATTGTTATGTTTCCGCCCTTATCTACAATTCGTTCTTGCTACAATGGTGTATGTTCCTAGAAGCTTGCTTCTGGCTCATCAGTAGTAGGGAAGGTGGGGGCGGGAGAGAGTGGGAAAGGAGGGGAATGCAGGCCTCACCACCCCTATACTTCACACGTACAGAGTTCTTCCGCAATTGACCCCTACATTCCACCCCTGGGTGGTATAGCACTGCACCTCACCCCAGTATGCCCCTTAATTAGGGTGTCAGCTGTTCGAGGATGACCTGGTGTTTTATTTGTTGCATTTTGTTAAGGGTATGGAACTGATCCCACACTGTTTGCCATTTTGCCACCAACTTCTAGGGCAGAGGCATTGCACCTGCATTCACAGATGGGGGGTAAACTGGGTGTCTGGTCACTCCAGGTAACAGGTGTAGTAGATACCACACATAAGCAGTCCACATGATTAGTGAGTACCACAGTGGTCTGATTGAATATACCATCCATAACACACTCCCCCACTATATCAATTTCTATTCTACAAGGATCCAGAACGTGGTGTTTAAAGGGACACATCCATTCATTCCAGGGCATTTAGGCAAGCATGTCCCACTTTGGATGTCAGTCTCCAGCTCCCGATTAGCTCACAAGCTTGGATCCCAGGATGAGCCCCCATATTCTGATTGGGATGCATAGGAGTGGTAATGGTGTCTTCCCGATAGGTGATAGGTGTGGTCCATAGGTGCTT
Source organism: Pelochelys cantorii (assembly GCA_032595735.1). Taxonomy (NCBI): domain Eukaryota; kingdom Metazoa; phylum Chordata; order Testudines; family Trionychidae; genus Pelochelys; species Pelochelys cantorii. The sequence continues at coordinate 40,788,944 of CM064337.1, forward strand.
GTCTAGGGGTATAAAGCAAAAACAAAACAAAGAAAGATACGCAGCAGCAATTGTTTATAATATGTCTTTGGTAAATTAGCAAGTTGGGCTTGTGAAAGGGGGGGGCACTATTTCTTGCTCCTTAGCAACAATTTGTGGATGGCCTTAAGAGGGCAGCTGGGTGTCTCTTTCCCATGCAGCCTGTGGGGCACCTTGCAGGGCCATAAACCCGAGTGTATATGTGAAATTCCTAACAGTGGTGTCCAATTATGGCTGTTGGTTTGGTGTTGTGCTGCCTAGCTTATAAACAGACAGGGCTGCTTTTCTGTATCCATCCTGTTTTCTTCAAGCTTCCTGTTATCAGTTTTGACTTCAGCTAGGCCTGCTAGGCCTTGTCTCTTTGCTCCAACTGAACAGCAGGTTTTTGTGGGAACAGCTTAGCCACAGATCATAGTTTAAGATTTTACCTACATATCAAAGGGCTACTGGCTACATGGCCATGGGATAAGAGGGAAGGTCCTTTCTTGGATTGAGAACTGGTTAAAAGACAGGAAACAAAGGGTAGGAATAAATGGTAAATTTTCAGAGTGGAGAGGGGTAACTAGTGGTGTCCCCCAAGGGTCAGTCCTAGGACCAATCCTGTTCAACTTATTCATAAATGATCTGGAGAAAGGGGTAAGCAGTGAGGTGGTAAAGTTTGCGGATGATACCAAACTGTTTAGGATAGTCAAGACAGAAGCAGACTGTAAGGGACTCCAAGAAGATCTCACCAAACTGAGTGATTGGGCAACAAAATGGCAAATGAAATTTAATGTGGATAAGTGTAAAGTAATGCACATTGGGAAAAATAACCCAACTATACGTACAGTATGATGGGGGCTAATTTGGCTACGACAAATCAGGAAAGAGATCTTGGAGTTATCGTGGACAGTTCTCTGAAAACTTCCACACAGTGTGCAGCGGCGGTCAAAAAGGCAAATAGGATGCTAGGTATTATTAAGAAAGGGATAGAAAATAAGACCCGGAATATCTTACTGCCCCTGTATAAAACTATGGCACGCCCACATCTTGAATACTGTGTACAGATGTGGTCTCCTCACCTCAAAAAAGATATTTTGGCCTTGGAAAGGGTTCAGAAAAGGGCAACTAAATTGATTAGGGGTTTGGAACGGGTCCCATATGAGGAGAGGTTAAAGCGACTGGGACTTTTCAGTTTAGAAAAGAGGAGACTGAGGGGGGATATGATAGAGGTGTATAAAATCATGAGTGGTATGGAGAGGGCCGATAAAGAAAAGTTATTTATTAGTTCCCTAAATAGAAGAACTAGAGGACACCAAATGAAATTAATGGGTAGCAGGTTTAAAACTAATAAAAGAAAGTTCTTCTTCACACAGCGTGTAGTCAGCATGTGGAACTCCTTGCCAGAGGAGGCTGTGAAGGCAAGGACTATAACAGAGTTTAAAGAGAAGCTAGATAATTTCATGGAGGTTAGGTCCATAAAAGGCTATTAGCCAGGGGATAAAATGGTGTCCTTGGCCTCTGTTTGACAGAGGCTGGAGAGGGATGGCAGGAGACAAAGCGCTTGATCATTGTCTTCGGTCCACCCCCTCTGGGGCACCTGGTGCTGGCCACTGTCGGCAGACAGGATACTGGGCTAGATGGACCTTTGGTCTGACCCGGTACGGCCGTTCTTATGTTCTTATGATTAAAAACCTGTTCCTACATTCCCTTCTCTTAACCTAGGGTTCTCTAACCCACCAGGTTAAATACAGCAATTTTAACGTTTGTAGCTTATTTTGGAAGCATTGGTAGAGCACTGGTACCAGTAAGAATGTTATAATTGATACACCCCACATAATTTGGCAAAACAACACCCAAATTCAGCCCCAGGGTATTCCATTCCCTGAGATAGCACTGCCCATGACTCTAGCTTTAACCTCCACTGCCTGGTTTAGGGCCGTGGAATACTTTGTATTAGCTTGGTCCATGGTTTCCCCTATCTGAGTGCACCTCAGTTGGCCTTCCTGAATGCGTCTCTGGGCCTCAGCCACCAACTCCTTGATCTTCGCCTGCAGGGCCAGTAGGCCCTCCTCGAGGTACTTACTGCCGTAGTACCATTCTGGATCCCATGTTAGGTTACCCGTCATTGTTGGAGTGCGGTAGAGCCGCGCCCCGTCAAAGGTCAGGATTGCCCTGCGAGGGACTGTCATGCACACAGATTGGTGTGTTGAGGGGCAGGGCTTTCCATTTAACTCGATGGAGTCGTTCTGGGCAGTCACATACCAGTAGGTACTGTTTATTTGGATCAACTCTGCATGCCTTAGTTTCTTGGTAACAGCCACTTCAAACCTGGACAGATTTGTTAAAGCATTATATGGACATGTACATAGAATCTCTTTGTTAGAGTGGGTGCAACATTCACTGGGGTTCAGTGCCTTTCCAGCGACTTCAGAGTATGCCACACCTTTTATTCTGGTAACGTGACCTTGCCTTAACACTAGCAGGGAGGTCACCATTCTCACTAGTTGAGTGTGAGGGATGTCTATGGGTGCTCGCCCATGTTGTGTGCCAGGTGCTACAAGGGTCATGCTATGGCCCATCCATCTCGGACTTTGTATTCTCATGGATTTTCTGTTTTCCCATTCCCACAGAGGGGTACTGGGGAGATGGGGGGTCTCACCATTTCCATAAGGGCTGGGTGGACTCGGCCATCTAAAAGGTCTGTTACTATTCCTTGTATGCTAATAGCTAGAGCTTGCCCCATTCTCACCCTGTTCCTGAGAACTCGGTTAATCGTTCTTAGCTAAAGGCACTTCAGCATGGGCCATTGCTTCACAAAGATTTGCCATGCTTCCGGGGTGACCTCTGTGCTTTAAGTGGGGGGCTCAATCCAAAGTCGGCAGGCCCGACTTCCACGGGTAGTATGCCAGTGTAATTAATGCTTGACTTGATCTAAGTGTTTGATTTCTTACCCACTCAAGTTCTAATACAGAGGATTGTGTGGTTCTTTCAATGCCAGTGTTATTATAGTATGCAAAGTAGTTGTGTTTAAATGTAGGGGTAGCCTAGCGCCTTGTATTTTCCTTGGCTGTCAGTATTCAGCTGTCCTCCTTTAAAGGTGATTTGGATGCTGGTTGCATTAATTGCAAATACCATCCCCCGAGAGGACCACAGCATGGTTTAAGAATGTCTTTCATTATTAATGGGGAACCCATGAAATTCCATGATTCACTCCAGGTATTTTTGAGGCCTTTTAAGGCACCTGGCACCACAGTAACTGGGCAATCGGCTGTTATTACAATGGTGAGGTTACTCGTTTCCCTATTGTTGTGAGCATTGATGTATGATTATATTCACATTTTCTGATGTCCCACTTGAAGATTTGTAACCTCTGACCAAGCCCTTTCATGGTTAGTGTGCAAGTTTTGCAAAAGCTAAATATTTCATTAGTGTGGCAATTAAAGCAAAGCAAACCCAGTGGAAGGGGGTTGGTACCCCACTCCCAGTCCTCCTTTTTACATGGCACACTCTTTACTCCCTTTGTCAGCCTCCACAGGGGTAGCAGGAGCTATAGCAGAAACGGTCTTATGGTTACCTTTTAGTTCCTTTTTTATTTACCTGTGGGGAGACTGTTAGCTTTCGCCTAGCTTAAACAATTACCAAACTATTACCCTCCCACTAAGTTTTTTAGAGTTGCCGTTTGATTGGGCCCAATCCTTTTTCTTTCCTTTTCTCTTGCTAAACAGGTTTTTTTCAGTTGCTTTTCAGCTGGTATACCAGTGCTTTCTGATGTTCTGAAAGACAAAAGAAAAATGTTCCTACCCTCATGGAGGTGGCATATCATATTTTAAAATGTTTCTTTCTGTTACAAGTATTCTTGCTGACTTCTTGATCAGCCTGTTGTTACCCAATAATTACTTATGCTTTTGTTTTGTAAACCAGCTTTTGAGGCTTTGGGTAAAGTACTTCACTGCTCAAGGTGGTATGCCTCAATTTCCCTTATATAGACCAGGTTTTTTAATAGTCAGTCTGTTGTAAAGCTCCAAATTTATTCACAGGTAGTAACTGAGAGGCTTTACTGTTATAGTGATTTTCCTTAGCACAAGGTGTTTGCTAGTTACCTTTCCAGTAAGCCTAAAAGGCTTTCTCTTTGAAGTACATGAGGTGTTTTATAGGTTTTATGTAGCTTATTAGCGGAACAGTTTGCAATTTTTAGAACTGGTTAAATTCCCCAAGACAAGCAGCACTAGCTATTTGAGTCTGGCACAAAGTATCTTGTCAGTTTGCAATTTTAAGTGAGAGGGCATTATTATCCAAAACAAAATAAAACCAATTCATTTGAAACCTACCAAACAGATTCACAAATTTGCAATGCATTCCCTGTTATGCATTTAACCAGTTAAATTCCAGTAGAATCCCTTATTTCCCATTTAGCAAATTTAACAAAAGTGTTCATAGCCAACTATTTAAATTAGATTGTTTCTTTGCTTGGATTATTTACACATTGCTTAGGAGAGAGGCCGCACAAAAACAAGGAGTCTATTATAGCAGGTTTTCTTTCAACACATGACAACAATTGCTTAATTCCTCCCACACTCCCCAGGAGTCAACTTTTCACCTTCTCATACCCTTAATCACTTGCGTTATCCCTCAAATGAAAACTTTCCTCGTTCCCAGTAATTTAACTTTCCAGTGCCTGCACTACTGCTTTCCTTATTCTTTCTACTATGCCCACATTCCTGTGTGGGAATGCCTGAAGAGTACCGCCTGCCCCCACAGCAGTCTCCTATTAAGGATGCGGCTCCATTTAACCCATCACATCCTGAGGGAGTATGGTTCACAGACAGCAGCGCCAAGCTAGTGAAAGGAAAGTGGACAGGGAAGGCTGCAGCAGTCTCAGCAGACACCTCTGCTGCACCCCTAACTGCAAACATAGAGGGGTCAGCTCAGCTTGCAGAGCTGGCAGCCATCAAACTGGCTTGTGAGACGGGTGCCAGTACCAACTACACTGACTCTTATGCTGTATGGGCTGGAGCCACCCAGTGGATAATAACTGGGAAATAGGGGAAAAGCCTGTTTGGGGACTGGAATATTGGAAATGGATATACCAGCATGCAACCCAACATGCCTTAAGCATAGGCCACATGTCAGCTCACCAAAAGAATGACACCCCGGCTGCACAGCTAAATAACCTAGCAGATGCAGCAGCACAGATTTCTACTGCCCAGGTGGATTGGGAACGCCTGTATATTTGGCTACATGAAACCTTGGGGCACACAGGAAGTGATGAGCTGGTGCGGCAGGCACATGCCAGGGAGTGGCCCATCACCCACCAACAAGCCAGGGATCTGGTACGAGCTTGTACCCGCTGTGCTGAACTCAGGAAACATATAACAGAAGGACAACGGTTTGCCAGACTAAGAGACGGAAAAGTACTATGGGCAACCTGGCAAATCGATTATATCAGTCCATTACCCACCAGTAAGCAAAGGTGGAAGTATGTTTTGACTGGAGTAGAAATTGTTTCAGGAATTGGTTTTGCTTACCCAACCCGTTCGGCAATAGGGGTGTCTACAATCATGGGACTAAACTGCTTAATAGCCCTTGTCCCAACACCCCAGGAGATCCAGTCTGACAATGGCTCACATTTTAAAAACAAGCTGGTAAATGAGTGGGCCCTCCGCAACGGAGTCCAGTGGACTTGTCACCTCCCGTATTGGTCCCAGTCTAATGGCATGGTCGAACGCTGGAATGGACTATTAAAAACCCGCTTGAGGCCTACAGATGGTAAATGGGGAAACAGATTAGATATTGTGGTGCAAAGACTGAACAATCGGCAGACCCCTACGGGCAGTCCAATCAGCAAAGGATTTTTCCCTACAGGGAGAACCCCTCCTAGCCCCACTGTACCACTCAAAGATCCTAAATATGCACCTGGAGACACTGTGGTAATCAAACACCCCAGCCTGGGAACACAAACACGCATACTGCACTCCTATAAAGGGAAAGGAGTTTGGACCACTGCAGACACTGGAATAACTCCAATAACCATTACTGAGGCTTGGATGTATCCAAGACCAGCTGACCTTATGTTTTATTACAGGAAACTGAGGCAATGACCCCGAACAGTGCTCCAGTGGAATGGACCCTTCCCAATGTGGGTTTGGACCTGGGAAACCACTATGAACTTTTTGTATATATACCACTTGCTGGTGTAGTGCTTGTAATCGTTGTTAGTTATAGACTGAATTATATGAAAAGACTTAAGCTAAAACGAGATATGGTACTCCAACTCGCCACAGTTTTCCTCCTCACCTCAACTGTTGCTGCCGTACCAGAACATCCGCTCAAAGGTGCTATTCAAACCATCGGCCTCTGCCGCCAGGCCATGAATTGTTGGATGTGTACCTTACTCAACTCCTCTACCGGACTGGGAATCAAGTTCATCCCTCTCAGCCCAAACGACTGGTGGAACAAGAGTGACATCTTCCGATGGGGGCCGGTGTGGTTTGATGACAGCGACTACCGCTATCCTCAAAATAACTCTGGGGGGAGGCAAGGGAAGTGGCAACGGACGGTATGGGGTAAGACATGCTGTAACTAAGGATGGAAAAAAACTCATGGCTAAATTGGTTGGCCCAACAGTTAGGATTCTCCCTAACTCCTTTCCTACACTCTATCATAACCACTGTTTTAATTGTAGTATCATCTTTTGTATAACATTGTGCATTGTAAAATGCCTGGTTAATGCAGCTATCTCCTCTGCACACATCCGATATACAGCACTAGAAAAGGATCCTAGCCAATTCCTCAACCCTGAACCCCCTAATCAGGCCATTGGGTATTTTTAGATTCCTCCAAGGTGGGCAAGAGGTGCTGGCATCACTGCCATCTTGTATCCTGGGACGTGGTGTGTCGTATCAGGGGGTGGAATGTAGCCAGACAGGAACCCCCCCCCCCCCCCCCGCAACATCCATCTTGCTTGCCCCTTTTAGGTGCTTCAGAGCACACAGGGCACAGAGAGCAATAAAATCAGCATAGTCTTTGAAGCCTTGACAGAAGGCCCGGATATGCTGGCTGCTGTGACCCTGGATGGCTGTAAACAGAGATACGCCAATTGTTGACCTGCAAGGGCGGCAGAAACTGCCCTTGGCTAGCACTGATATTAATACGATCACACAACCATCCTCGGGGGGGGAATCACCTGCTGAGAAAAGATTGCCCAGCATTCCTAATTTAGTTATCTCTCTTACAAGTGTAAATTAAGTTCACAACTCCCTTGTAAGAACTAGTGTCACAAAGACGAACCAGCACAATTTGGCACCATAGATAAGAAAGAGAGTACGTGACCCCACGGGTATAAAGATGGGTCCAGCAGCACACTCACTCTGAGCGTCAATCTACCATCTACCTGCTGGTTGGGTTAGGTAATTGCCTCCCGAGGTCCACATGGGGATGCCCAGCCTCGTATTCGTCTTTCCTGGAGAATTGAGTGTTCGGTCCTGGCCTGACACGCTGGAGTCGAGAGACGCAGAAGGGGGTAAAAATTGTACCAGTATGTGTCCTTTGTCTCAGTGTATGCATAGAATAGAGCTCTTTAAAGATTAAGCTGTCACTTGGTACCGTTATTTTCTATCTTCCTTTTTCCTTTGTAACCACTTTAAGATCTGTATTTGCTAGCAGTTAAGAAGTAGAACAATAGCCATTGTAACCATATGCTTATAAGTCTCTCTTAATAAACCTGTAATTGTTTAAGTTTTAACCTGACTCCTCCGGTTGCTGTAATAGAACCAGACACAATTAAAAGAACTCTACCCAGTCAAAGGGGTAGACGCAGTGAGAGCTGGGTGTTTGGGCTCTGCCGCCTCCACGGGGCAGACCCTTGGGGCACCTGTCAGCCTCCCTTGGCTGCCCGCTGCGAAGGGATCTTGCGTCCTAGCAGTCAAAGACACGGGTGTAATAAGCTCTCCCTGCAGACCTTGGGCCACCCGTCAGCCTGCTGGCTGCCCGCTGCAAAGGGACACAGTCCTAGCAGTTGAAGACTCGGGTGTTTAATGGGGCTCACAGACCACACACACTACCCTGGCCATCGGCTGACACTTACCTCATTAACACATGCTTATTTCCTTCTTATGGTCTGTACCTGAACCTGCTTTTCCTGCTAAATGGCTCCTTTCCATGGACACAGGTTTTGTCCATTACTAATTTAGTAAGAAGGATGGGCTCCTTGATTAGCTATCATACCTTCTTATTCCTTTACTCAGGTAAATCCAAATGTTCACTTATATTTGAGGAATCTCACAGTTCAGGGCAACAGAACAGAGAGACAAGAAAGAACATGGGGGAAATCAAATCCGTATCTTAGATGTCGGCATACTAATATGAGAAGTATGGGGAAAAATCAGGAAGAACTGGAAAAGCTAGTCAGTAAGTACAACTATGACAAAGTTGGCATCAGACACTTAAGTGGAATATTGCTATAGAAGGGTACTATTTGCTCAGGAAGGACAAGCATAGAAAAAGGGAGGAGGTATATTAAAAAGGTATATATGTGGACTAGGGATGTAAGCAACTAATGGACTATCCGATAAGCATGAGCTTATCGGATAGTCGAATAGTGATGTGACTAGTCGCTTCCCCCCATTGCTGCCTCTATCAGAGAGAGGCAGCAAGGTGCAGGGAGCAGGAGCCGGTGCTGGGGGGAGCCAGCTTAAAAGTTCCCCCCAGCATTGTCTCGACAGGAGGCAGGGGAGGTAGAGTCACAGTGGAAATGGTGTGAAGGGGGACTGAAGCAGTGTCCGCTCATGCTGGTTCTGCTGAGATTCTGCTTTTGAAATTTATATGAGCCCTGGTGGGGCTCTCGTACATTTCAAAGGCTGAGGCACCGCAGGGAAAGTGGGGCCAGTCCCCTGCTGGCCCCACGCTTTCTGTGGGGCTTCCTTTTGAAATGTACAAGAGCCCCATTGGAGCTCTTGTACATTTCAAAGGCTTAGGCGTGGCAGGGAGGCTCAGGCCCAGCAGGGCTCATGGTTACAGTTCAAAAGGTGAAGTTGCTCTTATCAACTAATCGAATAGTCAATGGAAATCCTATCATCTATTCGATTAGTTAATTAATGTAAATTTAACATCCCTAATGTGGACAGTAGTTGAAATGGAGACAGAATTGTTTAATGCATCTTGAACAAGGGTTAAAAACCCAGCAGTGAGGTCATAGAAGGTGGAGGAGGATCAACTAAAGATCACCTTCTCAGAAAGAGGAAGTGGCTGAGTTTTTTTTTTAATAAACAAAACCATCCAAAACAGACTTGTTGGTTATGAGGGATTTGAACTACCCAGACAGCTATTGCAAAAATAACACGGCAGAACACAGATTATTCAACAAGTTCTTGGAGATAATTATTTTTTATGTCATAAGAGTGGAGAAAGCCACAAGGGGCAAAACTGTTCTAGATTTTATTTTGACTAATAGTTAAGAACCAGTGGAGAATTTGAAAGTGGAAGGCAGCTTGGGTGAAAGTGATCAAAGTAATGATGAAATATTACAGTCCAGGATTCGAAGGAGTAGGAGGAGGCAAAGCAGTACAATAGAGAAAATGTATTTCAAGAATGCAGACTTTAGCAAACTCAGGGAACTGGAAGGCAAGATCCCTTGTCAAGAAAATCTAAAGGGGAAAACAGTTCAAGAGAGTATGCATGCATTTTCTTAAAAAGTGATTATTAAAAGCACAAGAGCAAACCATCTCACTGAGCAGGAAAGAAGGAAGTATGGCAAGAAAGCATTTTGGTTTACCCAGGAAAGTATCCATGATCTGAAATTTTAAAAAAATATATTACAAGATGAGGATACTAGTTCAAATTACAAAGGTTGAATATAAGCAAATAACATGAATATGTAGAGATAAATTTTAAAAGGTCAAGGCACAAAATAGCCAATTACGTTTAGGCACAAAGAATAACAAGAAAACATTCTACAGATATATTAGAAACACGAAGAAAACCAAGAACATAGTAGGTCTGTCATTGAGGAAGGGAGGACAATAAAAGAAAATGTGGAAATGGCAGAAGTGCTAAACACCTTTTTCTGTTTTAGTTTTCATCAAAATGTTTAGTAGCAATTTAATGTAATGCCAATAAAAATGAGGTATGATCAGAAGCTAAAACAGAAAAACAAGTTAAAAATTAGACAAGTTCGATGTTCTGGAGTCACCAGGGCCTGATGAAACATGTCCTACAATACTACAGAAGCTATCTGAGGAGATATTAGAGCTATTAGCAATTATCTTTGAAAATTCATGGAAGACAAATGAGATTCCAGAGGCATTTGGAAAAGGGCAAATGTAGTGCCCATCTATAAAAGGGGAAATAAAAACTAATAAGGGAATTACAGACCAGTCATCTTAATTTCAGTGCCTGGAAAGATAATGTAGTAAATAATTAAGCAATCAATTTACAAACAATAATAAGGTGATAAGTAAGAGTCAGCATGGATTTGTGAAGAACAAATCATGTCAAACTAACTTAATAGCTTTCTTTGACACGGTACCAAGCCTTACGGATGAGCGGATGTGGTCAGGCCTGCTGAGGGACGTGGGGTGGAAGACAAAGCGGGCAATTGTGACAGAAGCAGCGGCCTAAGCCCAAGGCTCTTTAAATTGCCACCAGAGTGTTTCATACTCCATGCTTAGGGCTGGGGGCGGGTGCCACACTCTGGGTAGTGCTGAGGGCTGACTGCCCCAGGTCCCGCCCCCTAGAAACTGAGGCCCCACCCTTTCTGGGGGTGCAGTTACCCACCCACACCTTGTCCAGGGTCCCACAGAGGCTGTCAGTGGCTTGAAGTGGTAGATGTGATATGTCTTGTACAGCTTTTAATATTGTTTTGCATGACCTTGTCATAAACAATATGGAGAAATAGATGGAGCTATTATAAGGTGTTTGGAAAATGATTTACAGAGAGTAGTTATCAGTGGTTCACTGGCAAGCTGGAAGGGTATATTAAGTATGGTCCTGCAGAGATCAGATATAGGTCCAGTTCTGTTCAATATCTTCATCAATCATTTAGATAATGTCATAGAGAGTACTCTTATAAAAGATGGGAGGGGTAGCAAGAGCTTTGGAGGACAGTATGGTGGTTTTCCATGAGTATGACTTCAGAACAACCTTAGCTCAGAACTAGCACCCTCATGACTGGGTTAGTCTTTCCTTTATACAGTTTGGCTCTTTGATCCTGAGTCTCCAGGAACAGGTAGTCAGCAGACAATGGTCATCTTCTCAGGGCAGACGTTCTAGAGTCTCAGTTTTTTTGTATAAATGGAAATGGGGAATCTGCATTCACCTTCTCCTCGATGCAAATTGTCCAAAAATGCCATTCTTGTCTGTCATATTGTTCAAATGCAGTCCTTTGAAGTTCATATTTCCCATGGTTCATATGACATCTCCCCTCAGAGTGGTTACCAACAAACCTGGCCCATAATAATGCATAACCATTTATATTTAATATAATGGACTCTAAAGAGACAAATAAATTTCAATAAGCTTTTTCAAATTGCCACAGGTCACAACTGAATTTCAGACCACCACTACGATTTGCCATGTGCAATGTAAACCCTTGTAAGAACAAGGACGTAACCTTCAGCAACAGGGTCTTCTAGCAATGGAAGAGCATTGTTGAGACGGTGGAATGGAGCATATGTCAACTGTCAATGAGATAACTGAAGATCATGTTTGTGAAATTTAAGTTGTAGGGTGGACTACTCCTAAAAGTTACCACAGAATCTAATGGGATAATGTACCTGTATGGAAATGAATTAAAAAAAAAATACAATGCTTATGCTATGAGTTTCCAGGAAATGTGCAATGATAAAGGACTTCACAAAGCAACTAAATGAAATAAAATGGTAATAGCAGATGTCATGAATTATTGCCACATAAACCAGTCATTCATATTGCAATGGGAAGAGGTTTAGAGAAGCAATTTTTCTGTATTTTAAAATGATAACTTCTTGTAGCAGCTTCTGGAGAAGCCACACATCTTCCCTGCATTTAGATTTCCAGTAGGTTCCCATATTTAGATGGAAAGACTTTAAACAATGTTTTGAGATCCTTATATAAAAGCATTATATAAGTGCAGAAATGGCACTAGTTTTCTTTACATTTGGGGAAAGCAAGGCCCAGAAAGCTGCCCAATGTCTCACACATGGCATGTGAAAAGGAGACTGTTTTGAAACACCTCTTTCTGCTGGAACCACTACCTTTTCTGGAAGCAGAAGAATTAAAAACATAAATATTGAATCTTTAGGCAACAATATTCTCTACTAGTTAAACTACAAGGGAGGATTGGAGTAGGTTAAGACATTGAAAAATCACTCAGCTGAGACAGAGAAGAACAGTTCAAAAGAGGAATAATTAGGTCGATTATGATGATTAGCCACTAGACCAGTTAGCATCAGAAGTTTGACATAATAGCAAAGGGCAAAATGCTCCAAAAATCATGGAAGTAAGAAAGTAGCTTAAGCATTTAAACTGTATGTTGTGGATCACAGGCTTCATTGCCACTTCAGACACCTGAGGTACAGGAACTGCATAAAAACTAGTGAAGTCTGGCCTGTTTTCATGCTGAATTGCCATCTCATCAATCAACACAGACTAGCAAGAATAGTTGAAGCATGAACCAAAAGAAGACTAGAAAGAAAAAGAGCCAGCTGGGTCCAAAAAAGAATAGAGTACTTAAACATAATAATTGTTATCTGTTAACATTATATACAGCTGCCATTGCTTTTCCAATGCCCCATCCCCCACCAATTTAATATTCAGTAGTCACCTGGATGTGGCAGAGGGGACTTCTTGTTCCTTTGAGAGAACAGTATCTTTCGAATCAACTGTAATTAAAGTGTTTGCATCCCATCCTCCTCTATGGTATGGCTGGCTAAACTAAAAAGAAGTTTTATATGTATATAAAGGAAAGCCATTCAAGCATCTTCATGGCAAATTCTGTATGGGTGGAAGCTGCCAACGTGATAGCACCAGAGATTGAATTATCCAATAGATGAAAAGCAGCTTCACCAGTGTTTGCCTCAGCACACCTCAACCTTCTGAGAGCAAAGGGCTCATTCCTCATACCCCCCTCGATGCATGCGCTCTTAGTCAAGCATGACAATATGCCACATTGAGGGGGTGTCCTAGTGATGTGAACATTTGCCAACTGCAATGGAGTGAGAACATAATTGCATTATTATTACTAGTCACTTAATAAACTCCTTCTGGTAATGATTCTTGTTCACTACTAACCAGGCTGGATTTGAAATGCAAGCCCCTCTGGGAGATGTGTATGTGAATTGAACCCTAGGCTGTCTTATTCCTTTACTTCCGATTAATGCTTATGTTATTATGCTATTTGGAGCTTTTACCTACAGTGCTTATGATTCTGTGTTTTCCCCTAGCTAATAATAGTAAATAGAATGATGTGGAAGCCTTTAAGAGTAAGATCCATAAAGAGACATAGGCTCCTAAATGCCATTTAGGTACAAAAGTCCCTTTGTGGGGTGCAACTTAAGCCACATCTCTCTCCTCTGTATTTCCTATCAGTAGCTTAGGTGGCTCCCTGTTCAGCTTCTTGGCTTCTGTGAACCTCATTCTTCAATACCTAACTCTCCCTGAGCAATGCATGCGGGTTTCACTTCAGTCAAAATGACTAAAGTCTAGGCATTGCAACACTCAGCCTATGTCCCTTTTGTGGAGCTAAGTCCTTATAATTATGAAATATAATATGAATGCTCATCTAAACTACATAATCAGTGAATAAACAAGTGGCATTGGAGCACAGCACCAAACTCTAAGCCGTTAACTCTAACGAGTTCTCTAGCAGATGCATAGTAAGTGTATATAAATGGGCATATTCTAAGGCACTAAAATCAAGTTGTTGGTTGCAAATGCATCTGTTCTGCTAGCCAAACATTCCTGGACTAGCTTTGATTTGCAGGTGTGGGGGTTAAACGTATCCAGAGTAAACAGCTGCTGGTAAGTTAAGCGAATGGGAAATAAAGTATAGACTAAGCACTGAAGCAAGATTACATGGCTTGAACAATGACTGTGTTGCATTCTGAGAGAGAGAAATACTCAAAAGGGTGTGTGTGGGGGGAGGGGATAGGGGATCAGGAGTAAAGTAAAATTATAAGCTTCACCAAACAGTAAACAAAGATGCCAAACTGCAGTGATCAGCCATTGCAGGCCACAGTGTTAATCTGGTTAGTGCACCCTCTCTACATGTATTTGTACAAAGGCATCTTTTGAAATAGGTGATATCCCAGACCTGGGAGTCCCTAGACAGCCACCACATTCTGCTCTCCATTCTGAAACCTGAGAGGCTGAGAAACTCGGAGGAGTTTAGCCTCAACTAAGGCACCGCCAAGAGGAACCGTGGTTGGGGATAACCAAGCTCCACCAATTGCTCCAGCAATTTCTGGCTATAAGCCAGAAGGAGACACAGGAAATTTGAGCCATAAAGTTATTTCCTGTTATGGCTGCATTGGACTCTGTTTGTTCCTGTCTCTTGGACCCAACCCTGTTCCTAATTCTTGCTCCATTTGTGACTCCATTCCTGTTCTCACTGGGCTCCATGCTTGATGCTTGCCTCACCTCCAGTCATTCTGGCACCAAATTTTGCCTCCGACTTCTGATCCTGATGCTGAATTGAGCCCTGGCTCTGGGATCTGGCAGTTAACTTTGGTGCTGATCCTTGCCTTTGCTTCCCAACCTGGATGCCTGTGTTGCCCACTAGACATAACTGTTCTCTGCCTTTTAATCCAGACAACTTACATCTTAGTCCATAATACAACCAAAGTTTGTAATGAAATACTAGAGGTAATAAGACTACAGCTTTGGCTATTTAAAAATCCCTACTTCACTGTAGGCCTAGATGCTAATGTTTTGTTAATATCATTAAGTCCCTAAAAAAGGCACCTTTCTTTTTGTAGGGCATGGCTATAGATGTAAAATTCTAGCCCTCGTATCAGTCTCACCACTTACAGATCCTGTCTGTGGCTTCCTGCAGTATGGAAATATGGAGGATCAATATTATTTCAAATTATCTTCACCAGAGGGAGTACAGAGGTGCAAAAAGTTTTAAAAAATTGGGGCTTCTATCTGTGGGGAAAAACAATAAGGTACATAATCTACATTCATTTACTATTCAAATGACTTGTTAGAATCATAGGGTTAGAAGAGACCTCAGGAGCTCATTGAGTCAAACCCCCTGCCAAAGCAGGACCAACCCCAACTAAATCATCCCAGCCAGGTCTTTGTCAAGCCAGGACTTAAAAACCTCTGAGGATGGAGATTCCATCAGCTCCCTAGGGAATGCATTCCAATGCTTCACCACCCTTCCAGTGAAATAGTTTTTTCTAATATCCAACCTAGACCGCCCCCACTGAAACTTGAGCCCATTGCTCCTTGTTCTGTCATCTGTTACTACTGCGAACAATTTCTCTCCATCCTATTTGGAACACACACCCCTTCAGGTAGTTAAAGGCTCCTATCAAATCCCCCCTGACTCTTCTCTTCTGTAGACTAAATAAGCCCAAATCCCTCAGCTTCTCCTCATAGGTCATGTGCTCCAGCCCCCTAATCATTTTGGTTGTCAAATAGGCATTTGCTTTCAAAATTATAACACCATAATTAAAAGATGCAGGGCTCTTCACTGTTAAACTGACAGTTAACATGATTTTGTAAGTGGGCACAAAGTTAAAGTTTCCTGTCTTTGCTGATGAGGGTTTGTTTGTTTTTATTTTAAAAATGAGCCAGTTCTAGCAAGTAAGGGTATGTCTACACTTGCACCCTCTTTCGAGAGAGGGATGCAAATGAAGACATTCAAAATTGCAAATGAAGCCGGGATTTAAATATCCCGTGCTTCATTTGCATATTCGCGTTATGGTGCTATTTTGAAATAACAGACCCTGTTCAGATGCGGTTATTTCGAGAGAAAACCCTTCTCTCGAAATAAACCTTATTCCTCATACAATGAGGTTTACCAGTTATTTCAAGAGAAGGGTTTTCTCGCAAAATAACTGCATCTTAACAGCATCTGTTATTTCGAAATAGCGCCATAACGCGAATATGCAAATGAAGCATGGGATATTTAAATCCCGGCTTCATTTGCAATTTCAAATGTCTTCATTTGCATCCCTCTCTTGAAAGAGGGTGCAAGTGTAGACAGACCTTAAGACATTTAGCACTATGGCTGTGTAGTAATGTAGGAAGCCTAATATGAGACCTTGAAATCTCAGAAGATTAGACAGTCTGGGCTGATGGCTTCATAAAAAATGCACTCAAGAAAATGGCAAAGAAAATAAGTCCCAAATATTCTGAACAAGTATTTTAATGCTGCAGAATAATCCACAGGGTCATATCTGAGGCTTATGTGCTGTATTACCTAGTCTAATTCATACAGCATGATCATTCTGAAGTAAGACACTACATTATGGGATACTCTAGACGGTGCTTGGCCCTGCCATGAGTGCAGGGGACTGGACTTAATGACCTCTTGGTGTTCCTTCCAGTTCTATGATTTTATGATTACAATAGCCTTTTTATTTCACCATCTTTCTAAATTACTGTAATTCAGTCTACTTAGACTTCTTCTAATATCTTTTATCATTTTCGTATGTCAAGCCATTGAATTGCAGAAGTGTTTTGCAAATGTAGTACAGCTAAATATTTACAGAAAGAGAAATTAACTGCATGTTTATTTTTCTAATCCAAGGAGCTGTCATTCTAACACATCAAGAACAATTTTAGAGTTCAAGTGTGTTTTAAATGCAAGTCTTAATTTACATCAAAATATGCTATTAAAATTTGTGGAAGGGATCTAAAAAGTGAACAGTATTTGGGACTTATTCTGTCAAATTGTGATGAATTTGTATGCAAAGGGGTCAGGAATATAAATGCTTTTTAACCCTTCTGCAGTGAGGGGAAATTTAGACACTCAGAGCAGACAGCAGTAGCACATAAGTGCGAGCAATTACACTAAAGACAAACTTAGCTCAGAGGCCTAAAACAGAAACACACATCCAGGACAATTTTGTCCATTTAATATTGGAAAGAAAAAAGGTATAGGCAAATTTATTTCCAATTGTAGTCAGTCACCTAATGTTTAAATGTGAAACAATGAAGCAATTTAGCCAGTGGTGTCCCCTTTAAGGAGTGACCCATACACTCAGAAAACATGAAGCTTATGTCCTGTCTCCATGCTCATTGAGTCTGTCGACTATTGAATTTCAGGGTTTGTCTTGAACAGGAGATAAAGATGCATTATTAGAAGTTGTTAGCTGACCGGTCCTGACATGCCTGTGCAGACAAATTAATAAAGACATTAATATGTGCCAAGTGGATGGAGTTGAAGGTTACCTAATCTACACTGTAGTTTTGAACATTTTGTAACATCTTCTATGACAAACACCCTTTTCAAGTCCTACTTGAGAAATATCTTTAGCTGTGCCCCAGCATATTACCCAATATCAATTCAGATAGATTAGAACAGGAACATTAAACATAACATTGTCCCAACTGGCAACGTTCATGGACTGGGCTGCATAGGGATTACTGGGCTATCGGATCTGGTATTTACATTCTAGTTCACCAAAACAATGTTGTGAGGTGCTACTAAAAGCCTGTGTCGTGCTGGCCATCTATCACTGTCACATGCATGCAGGGATGTTCTGTAAGGAGTTCCATATAGACACTAAAAATGTGTCTGTGTCGGGAAACAGGTCACCAGGAAAAGTGGATAAACAGTTTTTTTCAGGCAATAAATGTTTATCTATCTGCTTGTTTACATTTAAACTGAATATTGTGTGGCACACACTCTCTAGTCTAAATGGAAAGGTTTGCAAACACCTTAAAGGGAAAAGTAACAGAAAGAAATAAACTCTTTATTCCCAATATTCTTACTCTCACTTGAGTATCTGGTCTCGATAATAGGCTTTTTCTTGTTTTCGCTCCATATCCAAGTGGTGTGTGTTCAGAAGAGCTGTGTTCTGTTATAACTATAAACTGTGGTGTTCCTTGGAGGACAGCGGGCCTGGTAATTCACAGGTTGTACAGTCCATAAAGGGCTGGAGTTTGGTATGTGTATATCACTAATCTATAGAGAGAGATCAAGGTCTGTGGAGGCCTGGCAGGCAGTGCTTGTGTTGCCATAGGATGGTGGGGAGCTGACCCACAATTGGCACAAGACTTTATCCTACAAGGACTGTTTGTGGTGAAAGTGCCTCACAACCCTGATTCCTGGGGAACATCACCACCAAAGACCTAGGCAAAAAAATCTGTAGCTTTTACGGTATAATTTACACTGTTCATGTTTTTTAGCATATGCTTGGTAACACGCTCTAAAATAAGTCTAAACATTTAAGTGCAAGAAATCAAGTCATGTGGACTCCACAGAGCCATCATTTCACCAAAAGCTTTTATACATTTTGGACTGACAACAGTGGTGGGACAGGATGAGATCACAGAGATAAGTTTAATTGTCCAAACATCCAGGTCTACAAACTAGCTTTTTCCAGCACTAGGTTGGTCAGTAGCAGTCCTGATGATTTGGCACTTTTGCAGGGGGTGTTAATTTCATTTCATTCACACACCAATTTTTAATATTTGTAAAAGGGGGTTGGAGCTTTTGACGTGCACTTTGATAGTTTTTCTATCCTAACTCAAAAATAAAATAAAAATTAAACTGCAGTAGTCACATCCTTTTAAACAACTCAAGGATTGAGATGGACAAATTAAAACTTTTACTTCATTCTGGTATAATTATGCAGTGAGTCAGTAGTTCCAAATTTGAATTATCTTCATTTATAGTGCTTTCACAAATGACATGTAACTAATGCCCCAGTGGAATTCAGGCAACCGATGCCAAGAGATTCCCTGGTGTAATCAAAATATCAACGGGATCTAGGCTGTATGCAGCTTTGTTTCCCAGCTCTCAGTAATGCAAAGATTGATGCATATTTGTCTGGCTTTAAAATCCCCACTATAACATTGGATAAAGTATGAATGTATACACTTGAATATATTATAACAAAAAACTAGGAGTCCTGCGGCATCTTAAAGACTAACAGATTTATTTGGTTATAAACTTAGGTGGGTAAAATGCACTGCATCAGATGCATGTGACAAAGTGGTTTTTAGCCACGAAATCTTATGCTCAAATAAATCTGTTCATCTTTAAGGGCGTGTCTACACTAGAAAACTATTTCAAAATAATGTATTTTGAAATAATAACTCCCAAAATAATAATTTCGAAATAGCATGTCCACACTACATGGGGAAGCCTCAAAATTAGTCTGAGGCAGGTTCCTTTAATATGGACATACTTCTTGGACTTAGAACCCCAGGAAGCACTGGGGATTAATTAGTCTGAATGATTCTGGGGAGTAGTTATTTCAAAATAGCAGCAGCTGAGCATCCACACTCATGCTTTGAAATAGCTTTTGAAATAAGCGTTATTCTTCATGAAAAGCAGGAGTTGTTATTTCGAAATAACCAGCCCCTTAGTTTGCAATAATGGGCATGGTAGCATTGAAACTCCACTTGTTATTTTGAAACAAGGAGATTTTTTTTTTTTAATTACTCCCTAGTGTAGACCAGGGCTAAGGTACCACAGGACTCTTCCTCATTGCTTTTTGCAGATACAGATCAACACAGCTACCCCTCTGATATTGTATTGTAGTCAGAGATGAGCTAAAAATCTAATTTGTGATGCTAAGGAGTGAGAAAGGAAGTGAACAACAAATAGGAATGAGGAATAGTGAGATGGTTGCATATCAAAAAGATTATTTCTTCTAAGGGGAAATGACTAAGCCAGAGTCAGCTACTAACTAGAAAGGCCGAGAGGGTGTGATTTGCAGAAGGCTCTAATAGGTTGTTATATTCAGATACATTCAGGAGACCAGTCATGGTGCTCTTAATGTAACTACAGCCCTCTCGAAAAAGATGAGCCACAATACTTGGTTATATAGTAGGGCTACATCTACACTAAGGACCTATATTGAGATACCAGAAGTATCCCAAAATAGCTATTCCATGTCTTTAAAGTAGCCCGTTATTTCAAAATATCTTTCAAAATAACAGGCACACTATTCTGGCGTCCTTGTAATCCTTGTTCCATGAGCGTGAAGGAACATTTCGGAATAGTGCTTTGTTTCTAAATTTGGCGCTGTGTAGACAGCACCAAATTTCAAAATAAGGTATTTTGAAATTACCTCGAAATAAGCTACACAATTTGTGTAGTCCAAAATGCATAGCTTATTTCGAGGTAAGAGTGCAGTGTAGATGCACCCTAGGAATGTCAACTTCTAGAAATTATAAAGTAGTTTTATTTTCATATATATATATATATATATATATATATATATATATATATATATACTCGTAGTCTGAGAGGAAAGGAACTGATTGTGAGAGGTTGGTTAGCTACTAGACCAACTCAGCTAAGAGAAGAATCTCTGCTTGGAAGGAGACAAAAGAAAGCAACATTCTTGCCACTGCTAACTTCTGCAAAACATTTTGGCTGCCAGCGCACACCTGGCCATGTTTTGCCTTTCGTGCCAGCCTCCTATCTATGGTGTATTTGAAGGCTGACATTTGATGTATGTAAAAGAACAAAGGATATGTTTTTCATTAATGCCAAGTTGTTTCCCATGACAAGTTTTACTTAACTAATACAAGCGCCAGCCACATACAAAAGTGTGCACCTGTAGCGTATTTTAGAAAAATAACAATGCAGGAACCACCATTGTTGCCTTTCTGCCTTTTGTTAAATGCTGTATTGACACCTAGCTTTTTATTTTTTTCAGTGACAATTCTTTCTGAAAGAGCAAAGGAGCCAGCTGTGCTTGGGAGAGTGCACCTGGAGAACAAAGGAACCAAACACAACATTAAATAATGTTTCCCCTTGTGTAAAAGAAATTAAACAAAAGAGAGAAGCCGGGAGGGGTTTGATATTGTGCTAAAAACAAGCTGGCAAATGTCTGTATTTCATTAAAAGGGAATCACACACTGGGAACAGTGTCTTAATTTTAAAAATAGTTAACTGGCTTGTAAAGTACCTGGCACTCTTGCTCCCAGCTGTGCTCCTGGAAATAGATCTATATTGACATCCGGCAGCTTCAGCCAGCACTATTTGGAGGGAAGTTTGCTGAAACATAGGCAATAAAGGGCAGTACAGATTGAACCTCTCTAAACTGGGACTCTTTGCCGGACCATAGAAGCTCCAGGATCAGCGAGTCCTGGTATGCTGCAGATGGGGGGCAGGGAACCCAGCACACTGCAAGTGGGGCTGGGAGCCTGGCGTGATGCAGCTGGTGTCTAGAAGCCTGGTGTGCAGCTCAGCTGGGCTGTTGGGTGGGGGGAGGTAGGAAGCCTGGTGCACAGGTGAGCTGGAGTGCCCAGAAAGCCCAGTGGGGCAGTGGGGTGGGGGCTAGAAATGACCTCCTCTGATCTGGCAAAATCCCTTGTCCTGGATCAATCACGTCCCATGGGTTCCAGACCAGTGAGGTCTAACCTGTAGAAGGGGGAAAATAGTGGATCGTTAAGGGGTAAAGGGATTAGAAGGGTGGCTCGTCTTCCTGACAGCTTCTTCTCTTCCTTTTTGAGCCTGTATATCATCCATCTCCCACAGGGCCACAGAATGTGCAATGTAGTTTATATAGAGATAGTGACTCTCAAACCTGCCTCTTCTTGCTTTCTGTCTGACCAGACTCCTTCTCCAATATCATGGCAGGTGATATCCCTCTTTTCCAGGCCCACTGAGGTGGGGGGAAGTGGCCAAGGAGGCAATTTCCCAGGGCCCTTTAAATCGCTGACAGAGTGCCACATAGTGCACTCCAGGGAGTGCTGATTGCCTTCCTCTCTCGGACGAGAGCGTGGAGTTATCTCATTCCCCCACCTTGCCCAGGAGCATCTGAAGGCTGTTGGCTCTTCTGTTCTCTTCCATAAACTAACTATGGCAAAACTGAACAGCTGATCACTCCTCCTAAATCCTGCTTACTCCTCTTTATGCCCAGGATTATCCTAAACTTTGCTAAGCTCCCTATCACTCAAACCAATGAGTTACCTTCCTCCTCTTCCTTAGGTGACATCCAACATCTTCCCAACTCTTGTCACTCCTTCCTCTGCATTTCTAAAATCCAACTTTTTTCACTCAATCTACACTGCTAAAATCCTGGTTCTCGTTTCAGTCCCATTCATATGGATAATGGAACTTTGTTTTGCCCTAGCCTTCTTCTGCAAACTATCCAATGTTCAGCCGTTGCTGTCATCTCAAAGTAACAGAGATATCTGCAAGTACAGAGAAGAGACATGATTAGCTATGGAAGTGCTACCGGGACTCACATTCTCTAGCAAAGCTCTTCCTTTGCATGGCTACTTTTATGACATTTCAAACTTTACCAGAATAATGGACACAAGACAAAATTAAGTGGAAAATAGGCCTTTGGCAAAAAAGGCAGCTCTTTGGCGATATTCTGAGTTAATTTATGGTAGCTGCAGTGACTAAATTGTTGATTACAGGATGTTTCCATAAGTGCCACCACACTTTTTGTATACAGAGTCCTTTGCTTTCGGACTTGCTTTAAGCAATAATTACTTCTCAAGGTGTTAGTTAAGAAGGTTCCTCTCGTGGCAACTGCATACTGCAGTTTTCACTAAGTCTACCAGTCAAATTGACAGTCACAGTTTTGTGGCTATTGCTTGTGTTATTGATATTTTGCATGAGTGTTGCAAAGCTTAAAAATTGATTATTACATCTGAGCTGAAAAGAGTTACATTACTGGCAAATTTGGAGCCAGCAGCTCAAAATGGAGATGACCTGTAGCAAAACACTTTTTGACAATCTGTGAGCCAAGATCCAGATTTAAAGAGATAAAGTGGTAAAACTATAAAGCTGAGTTCTCCTTCTCCATCACAGCAAGTAGAATGCCAAGTGCTTAAGAACTAAATCAACACTGAAACTATATTAAGAGATACAGTGTCACTTTTGAATGTTATTTCCACTCATGTACTCACTACTCCTTCCCTTTGGCCTATATCCCTTAAAAACCATTGGAACATATATTATTAGAGGGAGCAAAATTTTCTATTTATTTTAATCTGTTCCCCTTTTATGTCTGTATCTTCATGTTCTAGGCATATCTAGTTTAGGGCTGAATCTTAAAAAAAAAAAAAAAAACGGGGGGGGGGAGGGAAAGAACCAATAACAGTCTGCACATATGTTAAAAGCTGTTATAAAGAGGAGGGTGAGCAGTTGTGCTTTATGTTCACTAAAGACAGGATAATAGTAATGTGCTTAATTTTTTACAAGGTAGATTTAGATTAAAATTAGAAAGTAAAACTTTCTAACTATAAGGATAGTTAAGGTTTGGAATTGGCCTACAAAAGCGGTTGTGGAATCTCCATCATTGGAGGTTACTTAGACAAAAACCCAACCTTTACTTAGTTCTGCCTCACTGCAGGGGTCTGGATTTATAATATTCTGATTTCCCTTCCAGCCCTATATGTCTATGGTTCCATTATTCTTTCACTTTGAGTGATGCTTTTCAACCGGTTGTGCATCCATTCACCTTTTAGTAATTTCATGTATACTACGATTCCCGAGTTTGCTTCTGAGAACTTTATGTGTCAAAAAGCCTTACTTAATTCAAGATATAACATGTCTCTTGTTTTCTTCCTATCCAGTAGACCAGTAACCCTTTCAAAGAAGGAAATTTGGTTGGCCTGATGTGATTTGGCCTGATGTGATTTGAAGGAATGTGTGCTGTGGCCAGCAGCTGGAAGCTGTGAGCTTCTAAAGGTTTGAAATCTAGAAGTCTCTGTTAATTGGCTGAGCCTTAGTCAGGGGGCGGAGCTAATCAGGCAGGTCAGGACTTTATAAAGCTGTGAGTCCATGACCAGAGAGCTTTGCAAATAGGAGCAGCAAACAGGGAGTTTTGAGAGGGAGTTCTCCAGGTAAAGGAGGAGCAAATACGGGACCCTTGAGGTAAGTGGCTGTCTGTAGTGTGTGTTTGTGTGTTTGGGGGTTACTTGCTGTGTGCTGAGCTTGTTTTTGTCTTTTTGTTTTGTCTGTTTGTTTGAAGGAACATGTGCTGTGGCCAGCAGCTGAAAGCTGTGAGCTACAAAAGGTTTGAAATCTAGAAGCCTCTGTTAATTGGCTGAGCCTTAATCAGGGGCAGGGCTAATCAGGCAGTCCAGGGCTTTATAAAGCAGTGAGTCAGCGACCAGGGAGCTTTGCAAACAGGAGCAGCAAACAGGGAGTTTTGAGAGGGAGTTGGGAAGGGGAGTGGGAAGGGGCCAAGTACACTTGTCATTCTTTATAATTTAGTTTAAAGGTTTTAAATCCAGAAGATTTGATTAACTAGAAACCCTATCAATAACCTAGGTAACTGTAGGAGAGAAGGCAGGCAGAAGCCCAGCAGCAGAGTGGGGGCTATCCTGTTTATTGCGCTCAGTGTATCATATATGATTACCTGCCCTCTGGGCAGGTGAAATATGTGTGCATTCGGTGCAAGGAGCTCCTGGCCCTCAGAGATCGCGTACAGACTTTGGAGGCCATGGTGGCTGAACTGGAGGAGCTGAGAGAGAGGTACGTAGATGAGGCTTTCCGGGGCACTGTAGAATTGTCCCACCGCCAGTCAGACAACCCCGTGCTGTTAAGGAGGATGAAAGGCTCAGGGAAGGAGAGCAGTCAACGGGAGCAGAGGGAAACCTCATAGTCGGGACCCTCCTTCCAGATGTTGGGGTATCCTCTCGCACTGAGGTTACCTCTCTGGGGGAGAGAACTCCAGTCACTAGGAAAAGGCAGTTGTTAGTAATGGGAGATTTGATCATTAAAAATGTAGATAGCTGAGTTTGCGATGACTGGGAGAACCGTATGGTGACTTGCCTGCAGATCTCTCCAGGCATCTAGATAGACTTATGTGTAGTGCTGGGGAGGAGCCAGTTGTCGTGGTACATGTAGATACCGATGACATAGGGAAGGGTAGCAGAGATGTCCTGGAGGCCAAATTTAGGCTGCTAGGAAAGAGACTGAAATCCAGGACCTCTATGGTGGCATTCTCAGAAATGCTTCCAGTTCCACGCGCAGGGCCAGGTAGGCAGGCAGAGCTTCAGAGTCTCAATGCATGGATGAGATGATGGTATAGGGAGGAGGGATGTAGCTTTCTAGGGAACTGGGGAAACTTTTGGGATAGGGGGAGCCTATACAGGAAGGATGGGCTCCACCTAAACCATAGTGGATCCAGACTGCTGGCACTTAACATTAAAAAGGTCGCAGAGCAGTTTTTAAACTAAGAGATGGGGGAAAGCCGATTGGTGCAGAGGAGCACGTGGACAGAGATGTCTCTTAGAGGAGAGTCTATTGATAGAGATTCTCTAGGTTTTAGTCAGGAGGAAGGATGGAAGAGGATAAAGTACAGGCCAGATCAGATGAAAAATATTCACATAAAAAAGAATCTGACACTTCAGAAAAGGGCAGACAACTGAACAGTTGGCCAGTATGGCCATTCTTATGTTCTTGATAAATCCATGTCGGCAGCGACTTTTCATACTATCTTCAAGGTGAGCAAATCCATGTTGGCTGCTTTTTATTTTGTCCTTGGGGAGCTTGCAAACTGTTCTATAATTTGTTCTAGTGTCCTTCCAGGTATCTAAGTTAGGCTGAGTGAGACACATTTCCTCCAGTGTTCTTTGTTCCTTCATTTTAAAGGTAGATATGCTGTTTGCCCTTCTCTCATCTTCTGGGACCTCTAAGTTAGTACTAAAGGTGTTACCCTGCCAAAATGTCATTACAAAAGTGTATGCTAATAGATTATTACAGAAGTAAACTCAATGCACCAATAGTCAGAGAGGTCCCCTCCTATAGTGGTACTGTGGTTTGTGTATCCGTTTAGAATAGCCAGGGTGAACTGGAAAACAGTTGTCTGCCCAGGGTGTTGGAGCAGTCAGAGGTCAGTAAAATGGAACAAGACTCAGATGTTAGAATATTTATTCCTGGTATGTGCCTGTGAAATCTTACTCTAAAAGCCTATGGTGACTTGAGAAATGTAATTTAGAAGCTGCATGGCTGTTTTTCTGGTTTGCCTGGTTGTGATTGGTGAAAGGAAGCAATATTTTTAGAGAACTAAAATAGGGTTGATAAGAGAATTAAATACAATTACAGTTCCTTAAGTGATTGGTGTGTAAATTCAGCTCATAACTGGGATGGGCTAAGTGACAGTCTGCATTAGAGAGACGAGGCTTTAGCCATGAATTCTGAGATATAAGCATCTATGACTAAAAACACTCTTGACATTGGTTGTGGGAGTTTTTAGTATTGTGCTGCACTTTTAAAAAAAAAAGATACTTTTAAATAAAGAAGCTTTTATTGGAGCGTTTATTGAATCCCAAAGAGATTCTGCCAGTCTCTCATGGTATCTTTAAAACTTAACTGTATTGCTCTAGCACACACTCTCCAATAAATCCAACCACTCAGAATAAAGCACATTAGCTGGATGATTGCAATAGTGAAAATATCAACTGTGATGCCCACTGAGTACAATTGTACAGTTAACAGTGCTAACAACTAACTGAGATTAATGGTACAGTTCACATCTCCTGAGAGCTACTGCTCTAGTATGTCTGCAGAATTTTCAGAAGGCAATCTTAACCATTGGAGGATGCAGAATTGTTTTTCTTCTTTGAACAACAGCTTAAAATTCTTCAGAGCATATTAGACCTACCCAAGCCTGACTCCCGCACTCAATCTGTGAGGTAGACCTTCATGTGCTGGACTAATATTTCCAATGGCCGCTACTACTTTTTTCTATTTCTTTATTTATCCATTACTATTTTCACTTACTATGTGATAATCCAAAGAGGCTCAGTTTACTACTTCATACACAATATGAGAGGTTATTCCCTGAACATGTACTTGTCACAAAGAGCCTATGGAAAACCACCTTCCCTCTGCCATTTGTTTTTCATCTGTGTACTGAAACCATTGTTATAACTGACTAGCCTTGTATAACCTGTTTAACCCAAGGTATTCACTCGCCCATGATGATCAGATTTGCATATTTTTTTCCTGAGGAATAGCAGATACAATAGACTTCTTCAAATGACAGCTTAAGTGTCTCCATGGCTCCTTAATCTCTATTCACAAGCCTTGTCTCCCTGAAATTTTTTTTGTATTTGCTTTCTTTAAAAAGCTGCTTGTGAGAAAAGTAATACATTATTAATGCTAAATGTCAAAAAATAAAATAAATGCTCACTTTTTGCAGAACGTGATCCACTAATCAAGAGTAAATGAATGCATCTGAATTATTCAAAGAACCTCAAATGTGCAAATTGTACTCAAATTGAATATCTTGAATATTCTATTCACAAGGCAACAAAAGGAATCCCTAGTCATATTAACCACTCCTTTTTCATACAGGGGTAGGAGGTTTTCACTAATGAGTGAATGGTTCACATGCCTTTTAGGAGCTGGAAGCCCAGAAAAGACTACTGGACTCTTTCACCTTTATGATCATGTAATGGCTTCTTAAATGGGCATCAGTCACATGCCAAAAATACTAACAAAAGGGACAGGCCACCAGATACTATACCAGTGCAACAGACTTTTGTGCCAGTTGATGCAGAGGTTCTTATTCTTCATTGGCAGGCCCCCTTAGCAGCCATGTAAAATGGGTGTCATGTAAAGTGTGTGACAATGCTGTGAGAGAGAATAATTCTGATCAGGCAGCTGTTTGTAAAGATGAGGGTGACAACACACTGGGCAAGGCAGCGGAAAATCAGAAGTTGGGAGTGTAATAAAAACATCTTCTGCATCCAGAACTTGCCTAGTTGGCCTTTTCCTATATATTACACCATATTTCCTCAAGGAATGACCTGGTATAGCGCTGGGAACAGCCTATATTGTAGCATCCAGTTTGGAATGTTGCTCTGGCATTCAGATGCCATGGTGCAGAATATGCAGGGTTTCCTCAGAGAACCAGAGGAGGATTATTTCTGGACTCAAGCTACAACCTTAAATTGTACATTCTACACTCTATATTCAAACTGATTTGCTCATGAGAGCTATTTCTGAAAGTCAGTTGGCACAGGTAATGGTTACAGATTATAAGAAGCAGCGTAATTCAGTGAGTAGGATCCTGGGAGTCCAGAGACCTAGGTTCTGTCACTTTGATCTCCTCTGTAACACTGGGTAATCGGTTTACCTTCCTGTGCTTCAGTTTCCCTATGCAAAATAGGGAAAAGCATGCTTCCCTTCCTTTGGTGTCTCACTATAAATGCACTATTCACAGAAAAAAGTGGGTTATCACTAGATTTTTGCTGGAAAAACTGCAATTTTTCCTTGCTGTTTGCAAAATACGACACTGTAACCATCTCTCCGGCCCACCGTAGGATTGGACATATAGGCTATGTCTACATTGTGCAGTTAATTTGGAACAAGCTATTTCGGAAGAAATTTTCTATAACAGCCTATTTCGAAATAGTGCGTCTTCACACAAAATCTGTTTTGAAATAGCACTTAGCTATTTCGAAATACAGCGTCTACATTGATTGGATGCTGAATCACATTTAAGGCCACCCAGAATCAATTCAGGCAGGGCATCAAGTCAGTAGTTACTTTGTGTGGGTGCTGCTTGAGGCTATCTAAGGCTCGTGCTTACAAGGACCCCTCTGGACAGCCATTTCTCAGGTTTTTCTGCTTGCTTACTTACCTCTCTGAGGGACAGCAAAGCATTTTCTCTTCTTGCTCTGGTCACCCTGATTTAGGACACCATGACACTCTCCATTATGGAGTTGGAGCTGCCTCCAAACAGTCCTCAGCTCTTGCAGCTTTTGCTGCAAGTCATGCCATGCAGCAGTTTCTGCACGCAACCTCCCAGGCTCTGCAGGGACCCAACCCCCAGACTTTATGGCAGACCCTCCTTGGGTCTGTGCAGGTGCAGCTCCTGCAGCTGGATTCCACCCTCCCTGCCCTGGACATCATGCCCTGCTGTCTCTGGTGTCTGGGACCACATCGTTTTGGAGCGCTGGGGAAACCAACAATGGCTCCAGAACTTCAAAATGACAATGGGCACCTTCCTGGAGCTCTGTGAGTGGCTCGCCCCTGCACTGAGGTGATGGGACATGCACATGAGGCCCGCCATCCCCCTTCAGAAGCATATTGCCCTCTGGAAACTCTCCACACCAGGCAGCTACTGATCCATGGGGAACCAGTTCGGCTTCGGGAGATTGACTGTCTGGGCCTTGGTCATTCAGGTATGGCATTCTCGGGCTATTGTCCCAGAAGGGGGTGGAAGGACAGAATGGGCTTCCCTAGGGAAAGGGGAGTAGGGGTGGGGGTGGTGCAAGCCTCCTCCCCAGGAGGGTTTGTTCAGTCCCACCCTCACAAAGCCCTGCCAGGGGTTGGGGTGATTGCAGGGGGTTGCTCCTGGTGAGTAGGGGGAAAGGGGACTAGGAGAGGGCACTGGGGAAACTCTCAGGTGCCCTGGCACCCCTGTGATTCTCAGATTTGGTGCCCAGGGCTTCCCCAGCTGCAGGAGGAGGGGGGCTATCAATGGGACCCACATCCCCATCCATGCCCCCGACCACCAGGCATTTATATACATCAACTGAAAGGGATGCTTTTCAGTGGTCCTGCAGGCCATGACTGACCAACAGGGCCAGTTCACGGACATATATGTTGGGTGGTTGGGGAAGACGCACAATGCACTTGTGTTTTGTAACTTGAGTGTGTTCTAGATGCTGCACACTGGAACTTTCTTCCCCACCCACAACATCTGGGTCGGGGTTGTGGACATGACTGTCTGCCTGGTGGGGGATGTGGCCTATCCCCTGCAGCCATGGCTCATGGAGCCCTACAACGGCCACCTGAACCCCTCCAGGGAGGTATTCAATGCCAGGCTAAACAGGGCCTGCATGGTCATGGATGATGCCTTTGGTCGTTTGAAGGTGTGGATTAGATGCCTCCTCACCTGCCTGGACCTCAGGGAGCACAACATCCCACATGTGGTGGCTGTGTGCTGTGTCTGCACAACGTGTATGAAAGGCCTTCCTGCCAGGGTGGGGGGTGGAGGCTGACCACATAGGCAGCACCTATGAACAGCTGTGCACGGCTGCCATCTGGCAGGCCCATCAGGGGGCTGTGTGCATCTGGGAGGCCCTGAGGAAGAGCTTCTCCCCAGGGGACCAGTGACACTCTCACCTGGTCTGCGCCACTGGGGGCATCTGCTTCACCCCTCACTTCCATCCCTCCACTTACCCCTCCCTTCTTCTCCTTCCCCCTTTCCTGATGAAAAAATAAAGGATACTTTTGGGGGGAAAAACTAAAAGCTCTGTATTTTTAATGTGGGGTCAAAGAAACTGGGGAGAGACTGGAGAAAGAACCTGAGAGAGGGGAAGAGAGAGGATGGGAGAAGGGGGGGGTGAGAACCTTGGAGGCGGGAGCTGGAAGGCGGAGAAAGAGGGAGGAGAGGCTCAGGGTTGGGGCTGGGAGTGGTGCGGGGCCCACGGTGTCCATGGGGTGCTTGTGGGAAGGATATTGAGGGAGGAGCAGGAGTGGGAGAGGGAGTGGGAGAAGGAGCTACAGCAGGAGTGGGAGCAGAGGCTGGAGCAGGAGGAGACCTCATGCTCAGCACATGGGAGTGGACATCTGCACACATGGAGCAGCCCTGTGCAAGCAGCTCCTGCCAGCTCTCCCAACACAGCTGCAGATCCTCCTGGACCCAGCCATGGATGGTCTGTTCCAGGGCTTGGAGTGCCACCAGATGCTGCCGCTGGAATTCGTCCATGGGACAGTGGTGCCTGTGAATGCCTCAGGTCCGGGAGGCTGTCCCGGGTTGTGTTCACTGCCCCCTGCTTTCAGCTGGTCCAGCTGTGGAGAATAAAGAGAGATGGTCAGTCATCCCAGGGGACACAGTGCCTGAAGCTTAGCCCCTATCTGCGAGCCGAGAGCAACAGTTCTCATCTCTGTCACAGGTGATGTGCTTGGAGCAAGGCCATGTGCGCTATGGCCAGTGGGCCTAAATGTCCCCGGGAGTGGGTGTTGCCCCGAGAATGTGGGCATGCCAACATGCCGTGTGTGGGACTGCTGAGTGTGTGTATGTCCCCTCCCTCCTAGAGGTGGCTTGTGGAGGGAGGGTGTCTAACCCCAGGGTGAGGAGCATGGCAGGCCTCTCCAGACACCCTCTGGCCAATAGCACAAGGGTCCTCTGTGGCAGCCTCCTGGGGCCATGTGCCCAGGAGCGGCATGGCACATGCGCCCACATGCACAGGCTGCTGCGCGATCTGTGGACAGCAAGGGCCAAGCATGGAGCACCCAGATCCACCCTCCCGGCCATCCCCTCCATCCCCTGTATGAAGGGAAAGTGATGGCACTCACATGATGTACCTTCCCCGGCCTTGAACTGCGCCTGGGACATGTCCACAGGGAGGCTTTCGGGCTCCTGGGTCAGCTGTGTGGTGAGGCTTACCTCGTCTGGGTCCTGCTCCTCCTCCTTGTTTCTCCTCCTCCCCCCAGCTCCCACAAGGATGACAATGACAACGGGTGTCTCGAGCCCGGAGTCTACAACCGAGGACGGGGAGGGGGGGGAACTGCCCCATCCCCCAGGATGCTGTCCAGCTCCTTAAAATACGGGCAGCTTTGGGGCTCTGCCCCGGACTGGGAGTTGCCCTCCCTGGCACTTGGCATAAGCCTGGCAGAGCTCCTTGACCTTCATCAGTATCTGTTCTTGGTTGCGATGTGGCCTTTAGTGGCTAGGCTGTTGGCCAGCTGGCCATAGATGTCCATGTTCCTGCATCTGGTGAGGAGATCCTGGAGGTTGGTCTCATCCCCCCAAACCTCAAAAAGGTCTAGGACCTCTGCACCGGGACCAGGAAGGCGCACATCTTTTCTGGCCTTCTGGGAGCTGTCTGAATGCTCCTGGGAGCAGTAGAGGTCTGGGTGGGAGCATAAGACTGGCTTATTGTGGGGGCACAGTTAGGGACAGCTGCAGGGTGGCTCAGGGCTGTCAGCCTTGATGCGAGCCACAAACCCTTTCTGCAGAGGCTGCAGAGGAGAGGGGGGTGGGCAGGGAGATAGAGTTTTGCTGAGTGTGGACAGAGCAGCAGTTCTCAGGGCACCCTGGGAAGGGCTGGAGGCCCCCTATTTCGAAATAGCCGCTATTCCCTGTCTACACAGCCCCTATTGCGAAATATCTCTTTTGGAATAGGCGCTATTCCTCGTAGAATGAGGTTTACAAAAGCCGGAATAAGCCATCCGCTATTTTGAAATAATTTTGAAATAGCGTATTTGCTGTTTAGACGCTTGCTTAGTTATTTCGGAATAACGGCTGTTATTCCAAAATAACTTTGCTGTGTAGACACAACCATAGTGAGATGCAAGTTGTTTCGCACGTCTCACAGACTTTAAGGCCACAATGGATCTTCTGCATATTGTAGGCCATAGAACCTCAGCCACCCATTTCTGTAATAGTCTCACAACCTCTGGCTGAAAAAATCTCAGAGGCGTCGCTGTGGTAGTATGTAACTTTAAAAAACAATGAATAGTCCTGTGGTACCTTAGAACAAAAATATGCACAGTATCATGAGCTTTTGTGGGCAAAACGCACTTCATCAGATGAGCTGGGGTGGAAGGTTTTCAAATCATGACTGTGTTGCAGAGTTCAACTTATAAAGAATGTACCATCTTCACTAGATTAAACGTTCAAGTGACCCATGCCCCATACTGCAAAGAAAAGTGTAAATCCCCAGTGACTACAAGAGAGGTTGACTGTTCAGATTTGTTCCCCAGACTTCAAGGGACATGTACAGGACAGTCTCTTTTGAAGTATGGATCCCTAAGAATATGCACTATGGAATTCACACTTCGGAGTCACTACCATAATGCAGGATTCACTTCCCACATAATGTGACCACGTTAGCATATTTTCCAATTTTCTAGCCTGTTTATGAGGGAGCTATGCAGGTGTTGAGAGCAGATCAAATGTTACTCCAATCAGGATACAGGGTACAGCCTACTTACAGCTTGCTCTTTTGATTTACTCAAAGACTTGTAAAATCCTCTATATCTACTCGTGCTCTGTGATGTCTTAAAACTTTGTCACACTTACAGTCCTCCTCCCTCCCCTGTGTTCCCAAGGAGAGCCCCCATTGTGAAGTTCACCTGAATGGTATGTTGGAGACTGCAGAATTCACCTTTCCAATCATTGTATAATGATTTCTGAGCCTGCCAAAGGTGTGCAAAGGTTTTTTAAATTCAGCCCTGTATAAGGGCTTGAGGCCCACCCGGGCTCTAAGAGGGGCATTTCCCCTTACCCCCCTGTCCAGGTCAGTGGCAGCCCCTCTGCCTCAGTGCACCCCTTCTCAGTCTTTCCTGGGGAATTGGCTGTACCACCTAGTGCCACTAGTCAAGTGCTCCAGCCTATGGTCAAGACATACCCTGTCAGTAAGCCCAGCACTCACACTGAGCTGGCCACCATAGTCCTGAGGCTCAGGCCTCTGGCAGGAGTGAGCCAATGGGTAATATGCCAAGCCATATACAAGTTGTCTGAGGCATTGGCTGCTGGAGCCTCTGGCAGGGTTGGCAGTTCCTCCAGATCAAAGTCAATCTGCAGGCCTGGCGGACCTGGCTAGTCCTCAATCTCTACTAAGTTCATAGCTGTCTCCCATCTCAGGAGCACGGGGCAGGCATCTGGCTCCTCTGGCAGCTGTGGCCTGACTGGGTTTCTGAGCTGGCCTTTGATAGCTCTAGGCCTGACTTCTGGTCAAGTGATGGGCCAAGCTCCCCCCATTAGGACTCTAGAGGGGCTGCTCCCCTTCAGGGTCAGTGAGTGGCCCCTCCACCTCACTACAGTGCTTGTTTATGCAGTGAACAATTTATTAGGGACACAGGACTGATCCAATATCTTCTCTGGGCAAAGACTAATGTTTGGCTACTCTACTGTTTAAGTTGATGTAAGTTACATCATTGAGGGGTGTGAAAACACCACCCCTCTCAGTGCTGTAAGTTACATTGATTTAAAGCGTATCCACATCATGCTATGTCGGAGATGGCTGGCTTGGCATTAGCCCATGCCCTGCTGGCAGCCCATCTCTGGGATTGTTACTGAGCTAAGAAAGAGAGACTGCCCATGCACACAACATAAAGACAGACTTAGCAACTCTGTCAGGCATGGTGGAAGGGATCAGGGGTCAGGAAAACTGCTGGGAGGTGGCTCTCCATGCTCATTATCAGGAGGCTCTAGTAAACAAGGTTGTGCATCATGAGATCCAATCAGCGATTGGGTGATGACAAAGGAGCTATAACTACACCTAGGGTATGTCTAGAGTACATCCCTCTGTCGCCAGAGGGATGTAAATTAGACATACTGACATTGCAAATGAAGCGGGGATTTAAATATCAAATGAAGCACAGGATATTTAAATCCCCGCTTCATTTGCAATGTCAGTATGTCTAATTTACATCCCTCTGGTGACAGAGGGATGTAGTTTAGACATACCCCTACAGTTTAATCGCACAAGTTACAGAGAACTTTTGTATCTCTGCTCCCTCTGGAGATAGTGGATTGTGCACCTGCACTTTACAGTATAAGCACCAAAGAGCTATTTGGAAACTGGCCATCAAGCTGAGAATTTCCCCACTCCCGCCTGGGCTTTGAAGTTGCAGTGTCCATCATGGAGGGTGGTATTTCCCAAAGTTGTATTTAGGGCCTTAATCCACCGCCCAGTGATCAAAGGCAATACCCCCAGTGACAGCAGGAAGCCAGGAGGATTCTTTCCATACAGTTCAATAGGCATCAGTTTAGGCCAAATGAGCTTGGCATTCTGTGGCAGAAGAGCAGCACATTTCTCCTTCAAATACAGGTATCTGAAGAGGAAAATGGCAAGATGGGATTTTGCTGCCCCCATGAGCTACATTCCCAAAGGAATCGAAGGTCCCCCAGTGTGAATATACATTTGCTAGCTATAATGGAAGAGTTACATAAAATCAAATTCCCTTTAACTATTATGTGCGATGACATCTGGGATAAACATCTTATTAGCTTGTGTGTCAAAAACCATATCGAAAAAGCTGGAGCATGTTAAAAAAGAACCCTCCTCAGTGTGAGGAATATATGCAGATTTCCTTCAGAGATACATTTGAATGTTATTTGCCTGACGTACACACTGAGCTCATTCTGTAATGTTTTCCTAACATGTAAATAAGAGTCGTTTTAATTTTAAAAGTTTTCTGGGAAATATATCATTATCTTTGCCAAGGGGAAGTAATATAGTATGTGTATACAAGCACTCACTCTAGCATAGACAGAGTGGTTCAAAGCAGAGTCAAAGAGAATATATTACACTGTTTGTCACGTCTTCTATCCAATCTCATCTATTTTTGCATCAACATGTATTCATCATACATCTAGTAGTACAGGTTGCCATACACTGGGAAGGGTAACCTTAGTAATATCAGTAGATTTATTCTCCAGTGAGACTGGATTTTAATAGCAGAGGTACTTGCCTTTCAGTCCCATGATAAAACTTTGCTGCAGTTTCAGAGAGAATTGTTTTGAAAATGACAGAGCATGGAACGAGTGAGATGACAGCATCCTGTAGTGCAAATAGAAGGTCAGACATGTTTTAATGTTGTTTTTCATATATCTCTGAACAAAGCTTAACTTTTAAATCTTGTTCACTAAAGACTCACCCTTGCTTTGGGGTGTGAGAGTTGCATGAAGTAGGGCACCGATCAAAAATCCATGGAATTCAATGGGAAGACACCCATTGATTTCTATGACTTTGGATCAAGCCCTGAATGAGTCAGGGCAGTTTCTGAGCAATCAACGATTCATAAGTGGCAGACTTCCTTTAAGGGGGACCTGAAATGTACTGCTTGTACATGAAATAGAAGCGGGTTTTGTTAATTACCGAAAAAACGATTTTATAGATAATTTTAATAATCAGTCTCGCTCTCCTCCTCCTCTGTTTATACTGTGTTCATTATTGTATTGGTTGCTTTTTTAGTTACTACCATAGAATAATAGAATCATAGAATCATAGGGATTGAAGAGACCTCAGGAGGTCATCAAGTCCAGCCCTCTGCCCAAAGCAGGACCAATCCCAACTAAACATATAAACCAGCTCTAACTTTCAGGGCATGCATTCTTAATACTGAATATTAACAAAAAAAACCCCTTTCAATGTATTTTACTTGAAGTACATTCCAACAGCATAATAAATCTGCACAAGCAACTTACAAGTCAATGTTGTAATCCTTGATCATGTATATCTTCCTGTGACTTTGTTCCAAAATTGGGATTTAGTAAATCTTGGTTTAGTAGTACTTCTCAAGTGTGGCCCTGGAAAGTATACAGAAGCAACTCTGATTGGATGAGTGGATGATCTGATAGCCTTAGGCAAAAGATCAATTTCTATGCTGATTTTGATACCAATCTGCTTATATATGAAGGTTCTAGGAGACATTTAACACCTTCATATCAATAGATTTGTAAAAGTGGATTTCATTTTATAACCTATGCTCTC
Source organism: Pelochelys cantorii (assembly GCA_032595735.1). NCBI lineage: Eukaryota > Metazoa > Chordata > Testudines > Trionychidae > Pelochelys > Pelochelys cantorii. The sequence continues at coordinate 40,825,481 of CM064337.1, forward strand.
TATAATGTTGTATAAGATATTTAGCACTGGAAAAAATGTGGGGTAAATTGTCCTAATATCAGCCTCTGTCAATGCAGCTGCACACACAGAATGAATCACTATGCTGACATTAACCTGACTTCACTTCTTCCTTTTCTTTTTCCCAGAGATTTGAGATGGGCAGTTACGTTTGTACCTGAGGGTACATCTACACTTGCACCCTAGTTCGAACTAGGGATGCAAATGTAGGTGACTGAAATTGCTAATGAAGCGGGGATTTAAATATCCCGCGCTTCATTAGCATGATCTCGCTGGTGCATTACTCCGTTCAACAGCTGTTTCGAAAGTGAAAGAGCATTTTTTGAGGAGTAATGTTAGTTCGAACCAAGGAGTTTGGTTCGAACTAACGCGTCCCGGCGCACACGTTCACTTTTGAAACAGCTGTTGAGCGGAGTAACGTGCTGGCGAGATCATGCTAATGAAGCGTGGGATATTTAAATCCCCTCTTCGTTAGCAATTTTGGTCGCCTCCATTTGCATCCCTAGTTTGAACTAGGGTGCAAGTGTAGACGTACCCTGAAAGTTTTCAAATGCCAAATCCCAAAAGAATTGACCCTATCCTCTGTCCTACTCAAGATCTTTCAGACCACTAGTAGGAAATGCAAGATCTTTCAGGTTGAAATGCTAATGACACCTAACTATATGGCTCATACATTAGGAGGAAACAAATCATCACATAGCTGCCTGAATTTCTGAGGAAATCTCAGAATAACCTCATGGAGGAAAGCTGTTGGCTTAAGCCTAGTAGAAAGAAGGAAATACTTTGAAGTGGTAGGAAGCAGGGTTCCTTTTTGTGGAGACATGTGCCTTCTATTTCCAAGAGTGCTGAAGTCTCAAGCTATGTCTACAGTACTAGCTAGTGCTGTAATTCTGCTGCTCACATATATATATATTTGTGCTAGCTTTCATTGAGATATTATGAGTATCAATCGCTGTGTAGTTCCAGTAGCATAGGTAGTGGCAGCAGAGGCAGGACTGAGTTGTGTTGAATACATACCCACCAGTTTCAGGAAGATTTGTACTTGCCATGGTAGTACATGAACCGATGAGTCACACCCAGGCTTCTAGTGTAGATGCCTTTTGAACTCATCTAGACACTCCATCTTTTCATTAATATGGAAACTTTGCTCTTTCTCTGAAAAGCAAACCTAGCCACAATAGTATAGCTTTGCTCCTCATGCAAGGCCTTCTGCCTATCTTTAGCCATGAGCTTCTACTGGTTCAATACAGTGTTGGCTCATTTGCACATGGGCAGCACCTCACACTGCAGTTCTGTGTAGTCTTACCATTCAGTTTTGGATCTTCTTCACAGCCCTCACTGTCAATACTCTCAATGGCAATAGCCAGGCTATCTCAAGGATTTTCCTCAGCCTGTGGCAGGAAATGGGTGTAGCTAGTTTTTAAGAAGGATCCTGTGCTACAGAATTCTTTGTGACCAAAGAGAAACAGAACATCATGATGGAGCTGGGCAAAACACTTTGTCTGACTCAAAATTTATTTTCCCCACAATTTTTGGTTTAGTCACTGTACCAAAACATTGGTAACTCACATATCACAACATCATATATCTTTAGATCACATTATGGGTGCATCTACACAGCACCTGAAACGCGAAATAAGAGTTGCTTATTTAGAGTCTATTTTGAAATAGGCTATTTCAAAATTTGGCGCTGTCTATATATCACCAAATTTTGAAATAAAGTGCTATTTCGAGCCATCCCTTACTCCTTGTAGAATGAGGTTTACAGTGATGGTGAAATAGCGCGTCCGCTATATTTTGAAATAGCGGACGTGTTCAAAAGACGTGGGGTAGTCATACTCTGTGAGATTAATTTTTTGCCTTTCTTTTTGGAAACATGGCCATAAAGGGACCATGAGATTGTTTTGAGAGGTAAACGATAAGGGTGCACCTACTTTGCACCCTTAGCCTGAAATAAGATACGCAATTTGTGCTATTCAAATTGCTCATCTTATTTCGAATCTATTTTGAAATAGGCTATTTTGAAATTTGGCATATTTACACAGCGCCAATTTTGAAATAACACACTATTTCAAGACATGCCTTATCCCTCGTGGAACAAGATTTCAGGGATGCTGAAATAGTGGGTCCGCTATATTTCACCATAGCAGATGCATTCAAAAGACACGGGGTAGCTATTTCGGGATACCTCTGTTATCCCGAAATAGACTTGCAGAGTAGATGTACCCTAAGGAAGGAATGGAAAAACTGGTTATCTGGTAATACTGCTTAGGAAGTTATTACAAACATAAGTGTAGATTTTTCCCTGACAAATTCCTTTTAAAATTATTGCTTGAGCAATGACTATTTTTGAAATTACATTTCAGGTATTTTCTTTAATGTTTCAGTACTTCACTTACTTGTACTGAAGAGGACAATGGTTTTCATTGTTTCTGAACTGAGCTTTGTCCAATGGTCCATGCCCAATTGTTTACATGTGCAAAACTGGAATTTGTGTATGCAAATTGTATATTTTAAGTGCCCCTCTTGTAAGTATTCATTTGTGCATGCACATCTGTACACATACTTATGAATATACATTTAGTTGCTTGCAATTGAAAATCTGTCCATAGAACAACTGTCAAATAAATAAGGGCTTGTTTACACTGAAAAAGCTGCATAAGTGCAAATCCCTAATGTAGATATGAATGTCATTGGTGCAGTGCAATTTCCATTGGTGCCATTTACCTTGTTGTGAAACCAGAATACACTGCAGTGGTACAAAACTAAACAGACAATGAGAAGCTTAGAAAATCATCACCTCACCAAAGATCCTTCGAAAAAAAGAACCTTGAGACAATGGCACAAGATCCATAATAAAGTGCAGCAGGCTGAAAAACATCTTCTGGTGCCTCAGACTTGTTTGCATAAAAATTGCAGCTTTGAGAAGCTCAGCATAAATCAAAATTAAAACTTTCATTCCAGCATGAAAGGCAGTAAACATGTGCTTGTTCATTCTCTCCCTGACAGAACAGCAAGCTAAACAGAAACAGAACAACTGAAAAAAACCCCATCATGATTAGTTTTGGTTGTGCCTGTTGTAAAAGTACAGATTGTGCATCCTACACTTTTATCAAACCACATATCTTAGTGATTTACATCTAATTTCCTTTTCAACCTGTCTCTGGCATTGCACATTCGAGGGATCTGATTCTCTGGCGCAGTGAGCAGTATTGCCAACTCAAAGTGCTTAAAAATCATGAACTCGACTCATGAGATGGACTTAAAAAAACATTTAAAAAAATGAAGATGGACATGTGAAGCTGCCTTCTGTTTCTGAGCCCTTAGGGTTCATATTTTCCAGCACAAAAGTGAGATGAAATTTAATTTAAAATAAACTGTTAAGACTCTACATAGTCACATGACTCTAAGAGCTAGAATTTTCATTACATGTCAGAACTGACAACTGTCCCTTCATCACCTTAATTTTCATTTGTATTTACAATTTCTGATGGCCATTGCTGCCCAGCATAAATTAGAGCTCCCTTCAGGCTGTTCTAGCACAGCCATGGAAAGTAGTCCTGCACAGAGCTACAACAAGGTTAGAACAGTGCTAAGGTCATTGAAAGGAAGACTTTTATCTCCTGCTCGCCTCAGCCTAAATTTTATGCAAATCATTTATACACAGTGATGTGACCCTATATCTGAAAGTGAAAATATGCAGCTTGCAGGCACAAAGAAAAGAACTGATATTTGAAATGTTTCTTGTAGAGCTGCTAACACCAAATGGTGAGTTATGGCAAAGATTTTGTTTGAGACAATTTTGCAATGATTTCTACTGTTTCCTTCACTTCATCAGACCAAATCCTCATGCTTTTGCAGAAGAGTCTGTTTGTGAAGTAATAATGGTCTCCTGAACACTGACCATTACACTGATCTGTGGCTGTCCAGCCTACTTCTCCTGTAGATGGACCCTAATGCATCTTTTCATTGCTATATAGGACCCTGAGTCTGGGTGGGAATAATGCCAAAAATGTGCCAATGCCCTCTACAAAGTTCCTGTGTGTTATCTAGTATTTCTTTATTCTTTGCAGAGTCTGCTTGGTTCTGTGGAATAACATGCCAGCAGGCTGGACAAAAATCCATTCTTTTTTGCATGGGATTTTGAACAATGTTCTTATTTATATTTCTTGACCGAGAAAATTTGGTTTTCCCATGGGAAATTTTGAAATGATTCAACATGGTAAAAAAAAAAAGTCAATTCAATATTCTGAAACAAGACAATTTTTGTTTCCATCATCTTGTTTTGGTTTTTCATTCAGGTAAAAATAAGAACAAACTGTAGATCCAAATTAACATAAAATGTTGTGTCTTTTCATTTCTTTGAATATGTAAATTTATCTTGGCTTTTTAGCTTATAAATCAGAATAGTCTGAAAGTTTGTGTTTCATCACAGCTTAATGGCAAGAGTCTAAAGGAACATTTTGATATTAATGTTTCCCATGGGATTTTTTTCCCAACAGACTTGACATTTTCCTCGCAATTTTTTTAGGTTGCTCAAAATTGCATTTTCAGTGTGAGAGCTTTCATCTCAGAAAGTTTCCACTGGCGGTAGTGTCCAGTTATTACTGATTTCTTACTATGAATGGCTATTCTTGATATTATCATAAAATCATAGAATCCTAAGGTTGGAAGAGACCTCAGGAGGTCATCAAGTCCAGCCTCCTGCCCAAAGCAGGACCAACTCCAACTAAACCGTCCCTGCCAGGGCTTTGTCAAGCCAAGACTTAAAAACCTCTAGGGATGGAGCTTCCATCACCTCCCTAGGTAACCCATTCCAGTGCCTCACCCCCCTCTTAGTGAAATATTTTTTCCTAATATCCAACCTAAACCTCCCCTACTGTAACATCTAACATGATAATAAAGAAACAGAGCAATAAACTAACAGAATCCATAATGGTCCACATCACGGTGGATGCAGCTATCCTTAGTGATGTTACATCAGGGATGAATGATATCCAGCACATGGGCCATGGGTGAAGCTACTGCTCGGGGAGGCAAGCTCTCCACATCTGTTCTGCCCAGGCCCTATCCCAACTCTTCCCAGGTCCCACCTCCTCCTCACTGTCTCCCTCTTCTCTTACCTCCTCATCCCTCATCACCCCTTCTAGCCAAATCTCTCATCCCAAATGACATTTGAAAAAACCCCCCACCCACTCTTCTTAAATTTCTTTCTAAAGAAAATAGAGCATGTTTTCCACTGTATGCCAAATTGTGAAGATAGTACATGCAGAATGTACCTAATTAAAAGCATTAAAATTGGGGATAAAAAATGTCAGACACAGGTTTTTTGTTATACCCTGAAGTTTATCAGAGATTTAGTTGCAAAAACTCTGTAGTAAGAGCAAGTCAGCTGTCCTGCTAAATACATTAAATATTATGGAGTACATGATGCACCTCTTCTCTGTTTTACATTTTCTTAATTAGTATTTCTGTGTTGATTTTATATTTTAAATTAACTTTAAAGTCTTCATGAAGTTATCATTGCATATTACTACATATTTTAATGCACTGAAACAAAGGCATTATTTTAAATGAATCAGTCAAAGTGGCTTAGTGTGTTCATAACAAAGTTCATTGCTTTTAGAAAAAAAGGAATGCTAATTTATTTTGTGTGATCTCCATGTTTATAAAATTTCACCATATGTTTATTTTGAAAATATGTTTTCAAAGATTGTATGAATAACAAAGCATTTCATATCTTACTAAGGTATAGATTTTGGTGGAGGGTTCTCTTAAAATTAATTCTTCAGATAGACAGAAGAAATGGAAACTCATTTGTCCAGCTATCTGGAAGAAAAGGGATGTTGTCCCTTTATGAGCTCTCTTCAATGGGGGGAGAGGAGTAAGGAGAAATTATATCAGTGTTGGGCAGAAAGGCGAAGACAGTATTGGAAGCAAGTTTTTGTACAATAGTAATTAAAATGTGTATTTTAGATAATTTATTGTGTTTTTGAAGAATGTGTTTAAAAACTATGTCTGAAGATACAAGCAATCAAGGCTAAAAGCTGCGTACTTAGACTGTGCATCTGAAAATGTGTGCATTGATTTTTTACAGATGTGATTTTATAATCTTCAGCAGCAAACTAATGAAACATTTAAAGCAAATTTTAAACTAAGGTCCTGTAGCCATATTACAGTAATGCACAACTGCTTTTGTCAGCAAATTTTGACAGTATATATATACACCTCAGTGTTGGCACATTACCGTTAAATGGCTACATTACCACTTAGTGGCTCTTTCACAGGTTCAATGTTATGCTAATAGGTCTGGCAAACTGGAAGCCTTTTCACTTTTCAGTTGCTAGAACCTGTCTGGAGGAGAACTCACCAGGCTGCACTAGCTGGCTCTGGGAGCCCGCAGGCATGGTCAGAATAGGGACAGGAAGAGGGGAGATGTTGAGCACTAGGACACAGGGAAGGCGTTGCCCCTCCTTGCCTCTTTTACCCTCTGCCATGATCTAGTAGCTTATATAAAACACAGCTTACTATAGATTGCCAACTGTATCAAACTACAGCATATTAGTTCAACTTTCACAGATATTAGCTTCAATTAAAGCTGTGTAAAAGACTTTAGAGAAAAGTATGCTGCAAGAGCTTTGTATCCATTTGCTTTGTGTGCCTAAGAGCCATTGATTTAAATGGAAGCAAGAATAACACATCCAATGGGGCAGCTGAGTTCAGCTCAACCTTGTGCTTCCCCCAGCAAAGCATCATTGGTAGAAAGACAATACCCTCATCTTAGTTCTCTGCCCAAAATCCCAGCTGGTGGTGGAGGTGGGAACTGCTCAGATGACTTCTCTCCGGCCTTGTTCACCCCAACCAACTTCCCCAGGAAACAGTGCAGAACTACTTCCTCACCACTGCTGCTTTTTTTAAAAAATGATTATCTCAAACACATAGGGTACGTCTAGACTACAGGCTTTTGTCAACAGAAGTTTTGTCGACAGATACTGTCGACAAAGCTTCTGTCAACAAAAAGCGTCTAGACTACATCCAGTTCTGTCGACAAAGCAAGCCGCTTTGTCGACATGACAGTGTAGACGCAAAGGACAGTGTAGATGCAATAACGCCTTCTGTCGACAGAACTCTGTCAACAAAAGGCATTATTCCTCGTAGAATGAGGTTTACAGCCGTCGACAAAACTGCTGAGTTCTATTGACGTAACTCAGCGGCAGTGTAGACGCAGGTATAGTTTTGTCGACAAAAGTCCACTTTTGTTGACAAAACCCTGTAGTCTAGACACACCCATAGGTAGAAATGCAGCCACTCCCTGAGAACAAGAATCAAGATGGCTGCTTTTAACCCTCCAATCTGTATATGGTAGGACCCAACCAATCGGGAGGATTAGAACTAATATCATGGTGTCTTTGTAACCAAGCACAATTAACCCATCCAGATTGAAATGTGTATGATTTAATGTGAATGATTTGCAATGGATTTGTGTGTAAACAGAAAACTTTTTGTACATTTTTTCAAAGTGGGGAATCACTCAGAGATTCAACTGAAATAGTCCAGAGATTTGTTGGGATTTTTTCTTCTTCGAGGCTTCCTTTTTTTTTTTCTGGTGGAAGTAGCAGAATCTATTTTACAGGATGAAAAATGGACAACAACTTGTATACCAATGGCAACAACTCTTGGGATATAATCAGTATCGTATGATTATAGTATGGGAATTCTCACTCCTACACCAGGGTTAACGTGATTGCCCAGTAACCCTCCCCCTGGTGTTTACCAGGAAACTTTTTGGAAGAAAAGATTAGTTGGCCTGTGAAGTAATGAGCCGGGATTTCCCGCTAAGAGCAAGTGGGCTTATTTTCCACTACCATTGGTCAAACAGATAAAACAATGTTCATGAATACAAGCACTCTGTTTAGTAAGCCACAAATGAACAGAGGCAGCAAAGTCCAATAAACAAAATAGTAGGTTGGGCCTTAGGAAACCTGGATTATATTCCCACCTCTAGAGCCGAGCAGCTGTGTGACCTTGGGCAAGAGGCACCTCTGTGCTTCCATTTCCCCTCACACCTCTGGACTGTCTCATCCATTTCAATGGTAAGATCCTATGGGTGGGGGATGTCTCCTACTATGTGTTTGTGCTCATGAAGTATCCCTGTGATACAACTAAAACATCCACTACCAAATATCTGTAAGAATGTTTACAAACAGTGAAAGTGTCAGATGTTAGCCCAGAATGATTATTCATGCGAAATGTTGCACTGTTGGGACACTGGCCACTATGTGTATTCCCCGGATTAAAATGTTTGAGTCACGCAATCAGGTGCTAGAGTAGCACCACACAGTGACCAACAGAGAAGGGCAAAGGCAACAACTGCCCTGGGGCCCAGTGATTCAAAAGGGCCTGGGACTTCCAGCTGCCACTACTGCTGCAGCAGTGGCAACCAGAGAATCGGGCCCTTTAAATCACCTCCGGAGTGCCATGTGGTGCACTCGGGGTGGCTTTGAGGGATGTGTGGAGGGAGTGCCATGGTCCAGGCTACCCTGGCCCCACCCACCCTTTTGTCCAAAGTCCCACCCCTTTTGGGAACATGGCATCATCCCCTGCCTTGCTCAGGAGCCTAGCGAGGCTGCCCCTCCCCCTGCTAATTCAGCACAAAAAAGGCAGTCTGTAATCTGCCTCAACATTACATACTAAACTTCAGAGAAATCTTATGCATAACAGAAACATGCAGCGATGATCAGGATCCATTCACGGGCAATTTGTCACCCAAAGCAGGGGCTAAGTTCATATAAAATTATTTTTAAAAGGAACAGTGTGAGCAGCTCCGCAGCACATAATCCATTTCCTGAGTGCAACATGATGGACCTTGGTGAACCTGAACCCTTTCTTTTGTTCTCCCTGCTTCGCACGCAAAGCAAAGCCATCTCATTTGGACTGTTTGCCAGCTTTCTGAAGAGGTGCAGTTCTGAGAGAATTTGCCAGAAGCAAAAAACCAGTCTTAGCCAGCCAAATGGCTATTATGAAAACAACACTTGTGCATTGGAGCAGAAAGACAGAGCTAAAGGTGAAAGTGTACACTTTGCTTGCCGCAATACATTTAAACCAGCTGAATCTTATCTACATGATCAGCATGCAGCACTTGCACTGGGAAAGGCAGATATTAGAGAGTTCATTCTGGCATTGGAGGGACAGGAGATGGAGGAAGAATGGTTTATAAAACTCCTAGTAAGTTTATCCAGAAGTGATTAAGCATTTTTTGTTGATTAAGTTTGCAGTTTTTATTGCTTGAGGGAAAAAAATCATTTAAAAGCTGATTTGCTCAGATGGTAGAAGAGGGAGAGCATACACACACACACACAGACATGGAAATTATCCAACAAACACAAAACCTGACAAAAAGAAAGAATGGAGGTTCACTGAGAAATGTTCTTTCCGCCCGGGTATGACAGCAATGCCCATTAGTAGCCTTTGAGAGCCATATGGGGGATCACAGCCATGCTCTTCTGCAGGCTAGAGTCCTGGAGATGTAAAATATGAAATGGTCACCTAATCCAATCACAATTTTTTCCTGCTTTTGTTTCTCCCAGAGTTGCTGCTTACATTATATGCATCCTTCAGGTGATTCATTTAGTTGGGGTTTTGTCCTGTTTGAGCAGAGGGTTGGACAGATGACCACCTGAGGTCTTGTTCACATTTACACCTATGGCTGTTATAGACCCTTAAATACCCAGGCCCCTTATACAGAATTCCTCCCAAAGCCATTTTAATGGGAAAAGACCAGAGCTCACTGTCCTTTCCCTTCTGCAGGGAAACCCACAACTTGCTCTTCAGAGTCATACCCTGCTCCCTCCCTAGGTCACCTCAATAGTCAGACCCATCACTGCTCCTTCTTACTAGCTGCATGAACAAAAGGAAGGCTCTTCCTAACAGGCTTTCAGTTCCCATGAATCCTGAAAATTACCACCCCTTGAATTCCTCTAAATTGGTTGGAATTGAGAAACAGGGATAAAGAAACAAGGGCCTGTCCACCCTATGATCGAGCAGCTGAATAGAATCATAGAATCATAGGGTTGGAAGAGACCTCAGGAGGTCACCGAGTCCAGCACCAAGCCCAAAGCAGGACCAATCTCAACTAAATCATCCCAGCCAGGGCTTTGTCAAGCCGAGACTTAATAACCTCTAGGGATGGAGCTTCCATCACCTCCCTCGGTAACCCATTCCAGTGCTTCACCACCCTCCTAGTAAAATAGTTTTTTCCTAATATCCAACCTCGACCTCCCACATTGTAACTTGAGACCATTGCTCCTTGTTCTGCCATCCATCACTACTGTGAACAGCCTTTCTCCGTCCTCTTTGGAACCTCCCTTCGGGAAGTTGAAGGCTGCCATCAAATCCCCCCTCACTCTTCTCTTCTGCAGACTAAATAAGCCCACATCTCTCAGCCTCTCCTCATAGGTCAAGTGCTCCAGACCCCTAATCATTATGCTTGCCCTCAGCTGGACCTTCCCCAATGTGTCCACATTCTTTCTGCAGTGTGTGTATGTGTGTGCGGGGGGACAGAACTGGACACAATACCTCAGATGTTGCCTCACTAGTGCCAAATAAAGGGGAATAATCACTTTTCTAGATCTGCTGTCAATGCTCCTCCTAATGCACCCTAATATGCCATTAGCCTTCTTGGCTACAAGGGCACACTGTTGACTCATATCCAGCTTCTCATCCACTGTAATTCCCAGGTCCTTTTCTGCAGAACTGCTACCTAGCCAGTCCGTCCCCAACCTGTAACAATGCTTGGGATTCTTCCACCACAAGTGCAGGTCTCGGCACTTGTCCCTGCTGAACCTCATCAGATTTCTTTTGGTCCAATCCTCTTATCTGTGTAGATCACTCTGGACCTTATCCCTGTCCTCCAATGAATCTATCTCTCCCCCTAGCTTAGTGTCATCTGCAGACTTGCTGAGGGTGCAATCCATCCCCTCATCCAGGTCATTAATGAAGATGTTGAATAAAACCGGCCCTAGAACCAATCCTTGGGGCACTTCACTTGAAACCAACCGCCAACCAGACATCAAGCCATTGAGCACTACCCATTGGGCCTGACAATTTAGCCAGCTTTCTATCCACCTTACAGTCCATTTATCCAATCCATATTTCCTTAACTTGCTGGCAAGAATATTATGGGAGACCATATCAAAAGCTTTGCTAAAGTCAAGGTATATCACATCCACTGACTTTCCCAGGTCCACAGAGCCAGTTTCCTCATCACAGAAGCTAATCAGATTGGTCAGGCATGACTTGCCCTTGGTGAATCCATGTTGACGATTCCTGATCACTTTCCCCTCTTCCGAGTGCTTCAGAATGGATTCCTTGAGGATCCCCTCCAGGATTTTTCTGGGGACTGAGGTAAGGCTGACTGGTCTGTAGTTCCCTGGATAGTTCCCTTCCTTTTTTAAAAGATGGGCACTACATTTGCCTTTTTCCAATCTTCCGGGATCTCTCCCGATCTCCATGAGTTTTCAAAGCCAAAGGCTCTGCAATGACATTTGCTAACACTCTCAGTACCCTCAGATGCATTATCCAGACCCATGGAGAATAGAGATGCTGACTCAACCATAAATTGTTCCTGATGTGTATTTAATTGTGCCTGATATCACAGGGTCAGAAACTTGTCTACACTGGTACTTTTTGTCGCCAAAAACTGCTTTTTGGCAGCAAAACAATCTGTGGCCTTAAAGTGGCTTCTTGAGTCCCATTTCCAATATAAATGTCTCAATGGACACCATTTTAGCTATCACTTTACATGCTTAGTTTTATCTACCAAGCATTTTTTTTCAGTCTTTGAAGTCATCAATATATTTTGAGTTGGGGCAGAGGGGAAGAGAAAAAAGTAGTATCTTTTCAGGTGAGAAATCTTTTAGGTACTGCTTCAAAACAGGATTTATCAGAATAAGACATCTTTTATGACTCCAAACACAGCAGGCTCATACTGTGAGCATTAATGTGTTCTTTGCCTTCTTTGATTGAAGAGGGTTTTGAAATTAAGTCAGGGGCATTTTAAAAAGAGCTGTAAGAAATTCACTGTTGTGAATATATAGTCATTTGAAAATCATCAAGACAATGAAGGGATGCTTGTTCACTGTTGCAAATTGTGTTTGTAAATCTTCTGAGCATTAGAGTAGGTGGATCATTGTGCAGCACAATCCATTCCGGCACACAAAGCTTGATTCAATGAAACACTTAAACATGTGCTTAAGTTCTTTTTTGAATAGGAATGATTGAAATTAGGGATGTTAGATATCGGTTAATTGAGGAGTCGAGTAACCTCATGAATTCTTATCGGTTAGTTGACTATTCTATAGTCTCTGGGGGCAGGGCCAGCAAGCAGTCCTGGGGAGCCCCTTGCCACTCCACACTGCTGCCCCTGTATCAGAGGCAGCAGCACAGAGTGCCAGGCGGGAGCTGGTTCACAAGGGGAGTCAGTTTAAAACCCAGCTCCCTTGCAGACCGGCTGTCTGTCACCCTGTGCTGCTGCCTCTGATAAAGAAGCAGCAGGGCAGGGTGGCAGCAGCCCCTGTCTAGGGAGGATCTGAGCTCCTGGACCTGACACAAGCCAAAATTGAGCCAGACTGCCTGCCTGGCTGGCTCCTAATACACTTTAAATGCAGAGCCATAGCAGGGGTAGGTCCCAGACCCGGCATGAGCCAGGACTAAGCCAGGCAGCTGATCAGCCTGCTAAAACATTTTCTGGCAAGGGAGGGGAGAGGGAAATACGTGTAGTCTATCGCATTAATCTATAAGGTTTTGCTTATCGGTTACTCGATCAATCGACTACACTGTTACATCCCTAATTGAAATATGTGCTTACATGCTCTGATGACTAAGAAGCCATTCACCTTATTTTCTAATATCAGCTCTGTGGACTCAGGAGACCAACATTCTATTTTTAATTCCTGCTGGAAGATCTTGGACAAGTCTCTTCCGCTCTCTGTGCCTCAATTGTCTCATCTATAAAATGGGGAGCATGATACTGACCTTGCTGTAAAGAGCTTTGAGATCTACTGATGAAAAGGGCTATATAAATGAGTGGTGATATTAGAGGGAGCAAAATACACATATACGCTTACAAGAAATCTCAATTCAGCAACTTCAATTACCTTTTACTACAGCCTATTTTTGACTGACTCCTTTACTTTTATGTCATACTTAATGAGACTTAAACTCACTTTCTCCTTCACTAAAGACCTAATCACAATATACAATTATCCTCAATGTTGTTTTCCTTGCAATTCTAGTCAGTTTTCGCTTTAATGAACCATGGGATTTTGATGTGGTTGTTCTGCTTTTCTGTTCATTAATGTTCATTAATTATAATGCTACCATTCTACTAGAGATTTATCAGGTAAATTGGAGTTCTTCTTTGTTTCCATCTTGGATGACTAGTTTTTGATTTGCAGAAGCTTGTCTATATCACAGATCCCTTTTTAAATTAGTTTCTTCTGGGTTTTGAACTTCTATGAGATAATGGAAAAATGAACAAGGCATCAGATTTTAAGACAATGTACCTGATTAAAACCATGAAGATTTTGCCTTCTATCCATGTCTTCTTATTACAAGTTTTGTTTGAAACAAATTTGCTGATGCAGGTTTCACTCAATAAATGACTTGTTCTATACATAAGGTAAGCCTGCTGGGTTTACTTGGCTTGCATTATTCCAAGACTAAATTACTTGGGAATATAAACTGCTCACACTTCGGAGATTAAATTTACTTTGATTGCAACTCCCAACAAATCTCCTAGATGTTGTAATAGAATCTGACTTGAGAGGAGGATCTAATCTGTCCATCTATCTATGCTAGTTAGCCAGCTGTGCAATATTACCTTACTCCTGTGGCTCAAGTGGAAGAGGTCTGTGCTAGTGATCCAAAGATCCAGGTTTCAGGCCAGATGGCCAGAAGGATAATCCAGTTATTAGAGCTGTAACCTGGGACTTGAAAAAGCAGTATTCAGTTCCTTTCTCCACTGAAAGTTTCCATTGTGTCCTTTTACATATACTCTTTGGCTCCTGGTTTTCAGCTGGAAATGTATTTTGAAGATGGGGACTGAAACTACCAAAAGGAGTGACAAACACACCCAAGGGACTGGGACTCCCCCTTAAACTTTTCAAAGCATTATAATATTTCAATTAACCCATAAATGGCAAAGCTTTACTAGGACCTTTCTTGTTGCTCCTTGTGTCAATTCACAATCCAACCATTACCTAATAATTTTTACAGTGCCTGTCCTCTGTGCAAGGTAAGGGTCCGTTGAAGCAGTGGCTTATTATACAAAGAGAGATATAAACAGATTCGATAGATACATCAGAACATTTTCAGGTAAAGCTTGTGAATGTAATGATGATCAATCAATAAAAATAATCTAGGAAAGTTACTTAAAATGTGAAATTTTTAAAACTGGACTCTCAGTTTGCACCTACAAATAATTGTGATGTGTTACATATTTTTTATCAAATAATTGGCACTACCCTGTTAAGAGGATAACTAGTTCTATTAGGAAGTTAGGAACTCTCATTTGCAGAGATAGTCTCTGGATAATGAAAAAGAAAATCCAAGGCTGTAAAATTAATGAAGAAAAAATCAGTAAGAAATCAATGACAAGTCAATGACAACTGAATGCAGTTCTTATAAATGTGACGGATAGTAAAAGCCGTCTGTGAAAGCTTCAACTAGAGAATTAATCTGAACTTTCTGAACTCTTCACTTTTATTTCTGCTCTTTTTCTTCATATATATCTTATTCCTGTCAGGAAAGTCTTTGCTTTCCCAGCAGCATTAAAGAAGATTTTACGAACTGCAGAAAACTAGTAGCAGTATATAGTAACTTCTTTCACAGAGAAAACTTGATAGTGCCATCTGGAATGCTGGGAAGATTAAACAATTTGTTCTTAAAATGTAGAAGTTTAAAATTTGTTTTGACTACATGTTTAAAAACATTTTATAATACAGGTCATATTGTGATCCCAATTTTAAAACCAGTGTGAACAAACAGACGGTAAGTGGGGTTCAGCAGATATCTGACCTTTGGTTCTCTGTTAGAGTTTTCTTGTTAGTATCTTACAGTAGAGCTATGTCCTTTTCCAGTAAATCAATGTCATCCTACACAAATCATGTAGAGCCATCTGCATTACATTACAGCACATTGTCTTAATGACTGGAGTATTGTCTTCAAACATATTGCAGTGGCAAGCAACTTTCCCATGATTTCACAATGTGCAATATGCTTTCTGTCAGTACAAATACTGACAGAGCACTTACATCATTAATATGCACTAACCCTTGAAAGAATCCATTCCTCAATTAGAAGAGGATAACAAACAACATGGGTTAGCAACATCCCTCATTGCATTAGGAGCTTGAATTTCAAAAGCACTGAGCAGCCATAGCACTCAGTGAAATCAATGGGAAAAGCAGAGCACCGATCAGCTGCATCATTACTTAGGGCTTGTCTACACAGAGAAAATGACTGGCATAGCTATAATGAGGGACGTGAAAGTGTAACTGCACTTGGCCAACTGATGATCCTGGGCTCATCGGTTAATTTCATGGTTACATGAAGGCTCCCGGCTCCCTATGTGTAGTGGCTCCCGGGAGCTGCCTGGCTCCCCCCGCACTGCTGCCTCTGTATCAGAGCCACTTCCTGCTTCAAAGCTGGCTCCCTGCATGCACTGGCTCCCATGGAGCCGACTGCCACCTGCGTGTAGCCATGTAACTGTTGAAAATATCAGCAGTTACACAGTTACTTAATTAAGCACTTTTTAACATCCCCAGTGGGGACACACTTCTGGGATTTAGTAGCGTGCCTTTTTTCAGCTTAGCCTATGTCACATTTGGTAAGAGAGCAAACTAAGACCAATATTTGCTGCTTTGCTCATAGTGGTTCCTCAGTAACCTGCCTTGCTACCTGTACAGCACCAGCAACGGGCCAGTGAAAACAAGCACAAATCTGGTCATCACATACGGTTCTGAGTAGTATACTGAAATGTGCCATCTTAGACAAAGCCATGAGAGCTGGAACTTGGGGATGGCTGCATTCAATATGTATCAATCATATTTTATGGATAAAGACATTGCTCTTCTGTTGTGACAGAAACTGCAAGTGATATTTGGAAAGCTGTCAAAATCACTGAAGTGTTTAGCAGTATTGTTCCAAATATACTGAACCCTCTTTCGCATAGCAAACAGGCACCCTAAGGAATTCACAGCCATAAAACATCCCTGAGTCAAATCCCGTAACTGCATATTTAAATAAGGGCAGAATAATTTACTTTATTAGAAGACTAGGTAGAAGCTGACCTTCTGTTATATTAAATCAAGAATAGGCCTATGCAACCAAAAGATAGGAAACAAACATATGATGGATTTTTCATTATTCCCATGAATTAAACAGAATTATCTATCCTTAAAATCAAAGTTCATTTTTTTCAGTATTAATGCCACATTATTCTGACAAATGGAACTAATAATGTCAAGTACCTAAGAATATAAACTCATAGTTTACTTTGGATTATATATAAGGAGCTTCATAGACGTATTACCTAGGACCCTATGACACAGAGCCCCATTGGTGGTTCATTGCTCTGTGTCAGCAACTCCTCTGAGGCCTGACAAACTCGGTGCAAGTAACTCTCTGTTGTCATGATACATACCTAAAAAGTGTAACAACATATAACTGTAATACAAACAACTCACTGATCATTAATATGTACAATAAATACACAGAGGTCTTTATACATATGTGCTGCAAATGTGGTCTTAGAATGTATTTGGTGAACCGTGCCTAAACCACGTCTGTTCTAGATCTAGAAAAGGAATGGGGTTCCTCCTGCTTGAATGTTTCTCTAATGTATACTTAGCAAGAGGTGACCAAACACAAAGAAAATCACATTTACATGCAAAGTAAAAAAAAAATTCAGGAGAGATGGGGAAAGATGATTTTGATTGGGGGTGGAGACTAAGTTCCTAGGAAGCCTTC
Source organism: Pelochelys cantorii (assembly GCA_032595735.1). Classification (NCBI taxonomy): domain Eukaryota; kingdom Metazoa; phylum Chordata; order Testudines; family Trionychidae; genus Pelochelys; species Pelochelys cantorii. Next base: position 40,842,527 of record CM064337.1, read on the forward strand.
CTGCCTCTTGAAGCAGGATCAAAGAACTTTGGGAAGACAGCATGGCAGCTGTATCCCAGCAGGAAAGAGAAACTTGATCTGGATTTACTTTTCAATGAATACTTTAAAAGATTTACTGGACTATATAAAAAGGGAGGAGATAACTCCAGAATTATCCTTCACTTTGGGATTAAAGAAGCCAGAGCTGTTGAAAACAGAGACCTTTGGGTCTTTCCACCAAGGGAGCTGCAGTCTCTGAGAACTGAGTTCAGGTGAGAAACCTGCTTAGGCAAAGACTGTAATTGAAATAAAGTTTTAGTCTTAGGACATGTTTACACTAGGAAATCATTTTGAAATAATTAAATTAGAAACAATAACTCCCGAAATAAATATTTCAAAATAAGCTTATTCCCCAAGGAAAGCAGAAGTACAGATTTTGAAATAACCAACCTGTTATTTCAAAATAATGGGCTTGATAGTGTGGACACTCTGCTTATTATTTTGAAATAACTCCCCAGTGTAGACCAAGGCTTAGAAACTTATTTTTACTTTTGTTTGCTTGTAACTCTTTCTTTCTTTATTCCTTACACTTGGCATCACTTCATGTTATAATCTCTTATTAAATAAACTTGGTTTATTTCTACGAGAAACCAATTTAGTACTGTGTTTGAAATAAGAGTGTTTGTCAATCTGCTGTTATATTAATGAGCAGCAGTCTCTTTAAAAGGGACAAGGAAACTGAATAACTTCTGTGAGTGTTCCAGGAGAGGACTGAATACTACAGGGAGATATCTCTAAGGAACTTGGGAGTTGGGGTTCACTGTTTCGTACCTGGAAGGCAGAGTCCTGAAGAGTTTCCTGGCAAAGTGGATGAGCCGGTAGGGCAGGCAGCTGTCACACAGCATAGCAGTAACAAAACTCTCACTTGCCAAGGTTGACAGAGGTAATGCTCTAACTCACAGTTCTGGGAACCTCACAGTCTTGTCACATTGGTAGATGATATAGGAGAAATTTGGACGGGGAGCATGTTGGGCTCATTCGAAAAGAGCAATTGCATGGCAGCAACCAGGATGTAACCTGCATGTTTTTATGGCTGGCTGTTAAGCCACAGTAGAATAGTACTTAAGGTACCCAGAGTTGCAGGGCAGATGGCAACACAACCCCTTTACTGATCTGGGCTGAACCCCAAAGCATCACAGAAGCATTCTCAGATCTGCACATTATTCAGGGATGTTGCAACAACCCTTACCTTGTATTGCTGATACATAAAGGTATTCCACAAAGTGCTGAATACTTCTGAGAAAAACTGAATATGCTCAACTTCCACATAAGCCTTCCAAGGGTTTCCTGCTTAGAACGTTATATTTGTTGCAAGTCATGGAGGAAAAGGAAGTGGGGTTATAAGTGTAACCCTTCTGCCGGGTAGGCCTGGCAGTAACCAGGGCTGGGTTCAATATCTTGGGGTCCATCTCACACAGAAGCGGCTCGAGCCCCCACCCAGTAAACTGGGAAATTCACACACCCCTGGGTGCCTCTGAGAGGCAATGCTTCCCCACTTGCAAGCACTGAGTCTGAGTGTAGGAAAGAAACATTTAATGAAACAGAGAGAGAAGTCATACGGCATTAACTTGGGGAAAACACCACAAACAGAGTTCATAACCCAAACATGAGCTAAGCGCCCCCCCCCCCGCCCCAGCCAAGAATCACCTGAAGTCCAAAGAGTCTCTGTCCCTGGTCCATGCCACCAAGAGTCCCAAAGTTCACCCGCAGGATTTCACCTCCCAACCTGGGTAGAAATGGGGGGGCGGGGATAGATAGGGGGCACCTTACGACACTCTGCCACGCTCCACCAGCTGTCTCGTCCCACACCACCGGATGCTCCTGCTGCCGCTCCTCACTTGCTGCCGCCGCTGGTCGCCCTCCTTGCCTACTGCGGCTCTGCGCCACGCCACTGGTCACCACTCCTCGCCTGCCACCGCTCTACGCCACGTCGATGGTCGCTGAGCCATGCCGCTGCTCGCCGCTCCGCGCCACACCGCTGGTCGCTGCTCCTTGCCTGCCGCCACTCCACTCCATGCCACGCCACGCCACGCCACGCCGATGGTCGCCGCTCCTCGCCTGCCGCTGAGCCTACCGGCCACGTTACGTCACCAGCCCGTGATTCCCACCAGCCACTCTGCTGGTTGCCACCACTTCACTGGCTGCAATGGGTCTGGCTCTCAGCCAAACCAGTGATTTCAGCTCCCACTGATTTCAACTCTTTAGCCACCAGCTGGACTGGAAAAGGAATCCAGCTTCCACTGGACTAGCAAAAGAAAAGACTCCTCAGGGAGTCTGCTTTAGGTCTGTTCTTAAAACAAAGGGGGAAAGTGGGCAGGTTGGGCCAGTCTTACAGCTCACACCTGGCAGGTGTGACACAGGCTGACTCCAGCCCTTTAACCCTTTCCCCCAGCTCAGTTCACTCAACTCTGGAAGGGGGGAGGCTTGTTCCTCCGAGACCTCTTACCATGATGGTGGTGTCTCTCCTGCAAGCACTGGTGGCATGTTTTACAGTTCCCACATTTAGGGGTAGCATGCTTAGTGACCCCCACAACAGTCCCAAATTATTTACAATTCTCCACATTCCATTCCAACACTGACCCTCCATCAGCCCTGGCTGAATGGGATTTACATAGCCACACCTCGTATTCCCTCCTGAGCTGTATTTACAAATCAACAGTTAGCAGTTAATTACCTTGCAGAGCTAAGCAACTGTAGTGGGCACACCCACCCCTCCTTTTAGCTGGCTGATAGCAAGCAGCAATTCAGCCCTTGCTTACATAAGAACAGCATGGAAGAGCCCATAAAATATCTTCTTGATGTATCTGAAGAAATATTGACCAGTTAGTAGTTTAGTAATGTCTCAGAAAATATAAATAATCTCAAGGTCAATGCTGACCATATAATTAATAAGCGGGACAGCAGTTGTCCTTTTCAGTGGCTTCATGATGGTACTAATAATTACATTTAATTTAGCAATTGAATTTCATACCTGTAGGAAGTGAACCCACACCACTGTAGAAAATGAGAACAGGCACCTTCAGTCAAAAGAGACTCTTAAACCTCACAAAAGATTTAGGACGAAATTTGCAAAAGAACCTAAATAATATAGACATCCAAGTTCCATGGACTTTTGATGCCACAAATGCGACCTTAAATCTATACTTTAAAATGAAGCTTTTAGAACATCAGGGACTATGTAGTAACTGCACCTTTTGGCTCTGGTAAATCCCATAGACAGAGTTCAGAAAATTGGACCAAAAATTCACATGGGGCTGGACACCAGGTCTGACCAAGAACATCTTATTTTGTACATGGATCCCAATATCACAGTGTCTGAATGCCTCACAGCCCTTTATGTATTTATTTTCACAACACACCATGATGTAGGGAAGTATTAACATCTCATTTAACAGATGGGGAACTGAGGCACAGAGAGATTTAGGGCTTTGCTAAATGGGGCCACTAAGAAAGATAATCTGAATTAACTAAAGGTGTGATTTTTGAACTGAATTACCAGTAGTTACATGACATTAAATCCCTATGTGGATGCTGTTATTCAGATTTAAAGTGGTCTTGCTTAACTCACTTTGGGTACATCTACACTGAACACTATTTCAAAATAACTAGCGCTATTCCAAAATAACTTGGTCTGCGTCTACACAGCAGGCAGTTATTTCGAAATACTAGTGTCAAGCTGGAGGACTCCTTATTCTGACTCCTGTAACCCTCATTGTACGCGGATTAAGGTACGTCGAAGGAAGAGTGCTCTATTTCGCAATAAGTGCTGTGTAGACGCTATTTTGAAATAAGATACGCAATTGACATAGCTCAATTTGCATAGCTTATTTCGAGTTAAGCCCTGTGGTGTAGTTGCACCTTTTGCTAACTTCTGTTCATTTATTTTCTTGTTATTTTGATCTAATTAATGTAACTAGTTTTAAATGTCATGACTGGCTGGAGTATGGAGAGTTTAATACTCACTACAGTCTGATATAGTATCTGGGACAAAGACTCCAATATTTAATCAAGAGATTCAAATAGTCTGGAAAAAAAAAAAACGAACCTTTTATGTGGTGAATTCACACTCTGCATAACAGATTGCTTGATATGCAAGCAGTTCTGCATCTCATCCTGAGGGACATACAATGGCTACAGCTCCAGCAGATGGCCTAGCTTTTGACAGTGGCCCTTTGTGGATAAAGAAAGCCTCCTCCAACAGCCATAAAAGCTTCTTTTTAGGCAACTTCAAAGTTCCGCCGCTCTGCACATATTTCCAATCCTTCTACAGAGTAAATGGAGCAAGAAAAACAAACTGAAAAGAGGTGAGATGTATCCATGCTTCTCTGTTCCAGTGCATGCATTTACTCCTTCCCCTCCTCGAATCATTACTGTCAAATCTAAGCATTAAAATATTATGAGTCAGCATCTCAAAAACTCATGAGATCCGGGTGGAAATAATAAATGTCAGGCTCTTTTTCATTGGTTTCTGATTTAGAAACTTTAGGCTGCATTCAGTTCACATTTTCAAACTTAACTCTGCAACCAAGAGGGCTAAAAGCTCTTCAATGAAAGGTGAGATTCTCATGCATTCTAATGATACCGGGACAAGGGTGCGCAAGATATGGCCCGCGGTCTGGATCCAGTCTGCCAAGCCATTTGGTCCTGCCTGAGACCACCCTGCTGTACCCCTGACAGTATCCTGTCAATCAAAACCTGGGAGTGGGGGAATGCACAAAGTCATTCACTGTTCAAAGCAACTGACAGCTCCCTTCCCCCACCAGGGCACATGGTTCTTAGAGGGAGCCACCAGCCTCTTTGAACAGAGAATGACTTTGTGCACAGCCCCTCCCTGGATCTTGATTGCCCTTGGGGCATGGGAGAGCACAAAGTCTCTTGGCCCCCACTCCCGCCTAGCCAATGGCATGCAGCACCTCGAGAGAAATACCCCTACCACTTGAGGCCCCGCCCCTTCCACCTGATGCCCCACCCTTTCTGGGGCAGGGCCATCCTGCAACCGTGACCCACAATTTGTGAAGTGCCCCCTCCTACCCCCGCAAAAATTATTGCCCAAGGAACTGGGGCATAAAATAAAATACCAAAATCACAAGAGTTGGCAACACCACATCCAGGTGGACTATAATTAATGGATCGCCACTTTTGCAGTTCATTATCTGACTCTGCAGGAGCAAAGGCTAAGCTCCATATGTTACCTCTCTCCCAATGGTTAATGGAGGGAGACTAATTAATGCCAATAATTGGAACCATCCAGTCTACACACTCCTTGCTTCTGGTCTGCAGAAATGCAACTGTTTCATGTACCACATGCTGGGAAACAACATGAAAGGTGGTTTTCCATGTTTCTAAAACAAAACTGGCTTTTTATTCTGAGAATTATTTGCAGAGATACCGCAACTGCAGCTAACGTCCCACCCACGTACATACTAGCTGACTTCTCAGTGCCTCCCCCAGACTCTTCCCTCCTGCAAACAACCTATGCTCCTTCCAAATTCCATCCAGATTCCTACAATTGGTAAGCAAAGGGGCCAGAGGTTGAGACCCAAAGGCAGCAGAGGCGAAGGATTTATGTCCCGGAGAGGCATAAAGATCTTGCGCAAACCGGGGTTTTTGTACAACCTCCCCACCCCCGCCCCCCGTCCACACTGCTTCTTTTTGCGCGAAAACCCCTTGCGCAAAAAGAAACAGCAGAAAATATGAAAATGATGTCCTGATTTATGCTAATGAGTTTCTGCGGCAAAAACGTGTAGCGTAGACGTAGCCTAAGGGGATAACATATACTGATTCATAACTGAATTATATGAATGAAGAAGCATTGCTAACGTTTGCTGGGTATAATTTTAATGATTTTGTAATTAGGGATAGTGAAGTAGCACTTGGGCCAAGGATTTGTTGGCCTAAGTGTAGATTTGCCAATTTTTTTACATAGAATTGCTGATTTGCTGAAAATGATGTTATTACTGACAGAACAAAGGTAACAATTTGCTAGAAGCTTTGAGGTAAAAACACATAAGCACGTACCAACAAAAAGCCCTTTTTTCTGGTAAGATCCAGGGGAGGATGATATAAAACCCCATGACCTAGAAGCTGTAAAACCAGTAGGAAAAATGAAGAATGGAGGTAATTGAAGCTTGTCCCTGTGTACAGGCTACCCAAACCTGAAACGGTTTATATATGAAAAGCCAATTGGATAAAAATTAAGTAATCTGTAATGTAGACATGCATTGAACATGGGCCCAAACTGGATCAGACTAGGAATCAGAGAAGGCAGCAGCTATTATGGAAGATTAGCACATGTACCCAGCATTTCTCAGGTCTTTAACTGAAGCAATTTTTGAGGGGTTTTGTTTTTGGAAAATAAATGAAAAATGTACATGCTTTATTTCAATGGTTTTAAATGAAGGAAAATGAAGCCTGGAGTGAAGGTTCGGGGGTAAGGAGAGGTTTAGGCAGAGGGTTGGGAGGTGTGAGCGGGGGCAAGGCAGGAGGTAGTGGCCTCAGGGTAGGGGGAAGGAGGTGAGGGGGCTCATGGGGAAGGAAATGGGGTGCAGAAGTCAAGGCAAGCAGGAAGTGCAGGACTCAGGACAGGAGGCAGGGAGGTGGGAGGGGCTTACCAAGGCTACCTGTGGTGATGAAGGTGGCGCTGCTCTGGTGGTGACTCCTCCCAGGGGACTGTGGCAGCACTCCCCAGCCAGCAGCTCTCCCTGGAGGGAAGCTCTAACCGGGAAGGGGCTTCCAGGTCTGCCCACTTGGTGGGTGGGGGTTGGCGCTCTGTGGGCCAGCCCCAGCCTCCAGATGTACCCCTGGCTTGCAGCCTGTCTGGTAGGGGCAGGCCCCAGACTATAACTGCCCCCTGGCCTGCAGTTGCTCCGGAAGCAGGGGTTTGCTTGGGTTAGTGGCCACCCTGTCCTGAAGCCTGTTTTGGGGTGGTGATCTGCAGGCTGGCCATGCCCTCCAGTGTCCCCTCCACAGCTTGCAGGCTGCCTGGGGGGTGAGGCTTCATGGGCTATCCTGTCCCGCACAGCCTGCAAGCTGGGGTGCGTCTAGACAGATTGCGTCGCTTATTCCAGGTCTAAGTCAAAAGAGCAAATTGCATACATTATTTAGAAAATGTATGTACACTAAAAAGTTTGAAAACCATTGAGCTAAGGTGACTCTAGCACCTCTAGCATCTATTCTTTATTTTATACATGTGTATACCTAAGGCCTGGTCTTCACTACACACCTCCATCAATGTAAGGAGTGCAACTTCAGCTACCACAGTATCTTCCATGGAGTAACGTTGGCAGGGGCTACTTTTCTGTAGACTCTGTCTACTCTTCTTGTCCTGGTGGAGTACTGGAGTTGATAGGAGAGCACTTGGCGGTTGCTTTAGAGAGTCTAAGCAGACATGGTAAATTGACTGCCTGTGGATTGATCGCTGCAGCATCAATCCACCATGTAGCTGTCCTCCAAGCCCTTGTGAGATACTGCCTGTAACTCAGCCTAGCTGGCCCCTTAGCCCTCAGTGTTACACACGACTCATTTTCCTCATTATGCTTTCTCTTTTCACTACTCCACATATCTGCATGAACAGGGCTATCTTGCTGTGCCCTGGAGGTCAGGTTTTACCTGCAGCAGTAGAAATCTCCTCATTCCCACCAGCTATGCAGGAGATGGAAAAGTCCTGTCCCACCAGTGCCCAGTCAGACCTAGCAGGCCCCCTTTGATGGGGTGCTCCCAGCTACACAGGGAAGATACAATCCAATTCCACAAGTCTGGCCCAGATGCAGGAACCTCCGGATGTTGCCCAGTCCCAGGCCGCATCTTGCAGCAGAGTGAAGCACCCCCTGGGGGATATGGTCTGGTCCCCTGATCCCACTGCCAGAGCAGTTTGCAAGGGAGGGAGAAATCCTGTTCCTTCACTGCCCAGTCGGAGCTAGGAAGCGGCCCCTGATGGGGCACTCCTAGGAATAAGGAGACATCAGATTTCATGGGGAAGGACTTATTTCATGGTCCATGATGAATTTTTCATGACAATGAAATTGGTAGGATCTTACCCGTAAATATCTTCCCCAGAGGCAGTCAGGAGAAAAGTTGAACTACCCATAAACTAAATTGGATGTAGTTCTAGAAACAGTTTCTTCAGTTAGGTTATCAGCGTCCAAATTATTGTTGCAGGTCAACTGGATTTTCTTTTGTTTTACACTCCAAAAAGGATTCTTAGCCATGTTTAGCAGGACAGAATCCAATACCTTGTGTTTGCCAAGGTTTTATTTTCCCAGCTCGTTAGGATAATGTTTTCACTGCCAGGATAGCTCTCAAAACCCATTTGTTTTAATTTAATAAGACTATAAAGAGGATTAATGTATCCTAGCAACAAAATAGTACCATCTGAATCTATATCTATAGTCCGCAAAAATTACATTGTTTTTATGGCTTTCTTCCCAAAAGAAGACAGGGAATTCCCAGAGGGTGTACACGAACATTGTCTTTACTATACCATACTGACAACATTTATCCCATGTAATGTATTTATGTTGGAGCTCAGTAAATTCAATGGAATCTTTTATATGGATTAGCTCTAGAATGTAACCCCACACAACAGTTTTGTATATGACCAGTGACATTTCCCCAATAATATTAATGTTTTTAAGTCAACTTCATGTTCAGATTGCATCGTGTTTCATATGCAAAAAAATGTGTTTAAATGTAGCATATAAGACATCAGCCATCCTGCTAAGCAATCTTTATTATGGTAGTGTCAGTGGAAAAGAACTCAATATTTGTTTAATTGCAACTGTGTAATGTCTCTTCATTCAAAGATATTTCCATATCTCAAATACCAGCAAAATAAATTTTCCTAAAAAGTTAGGCAACTACTCGATCCCTTCATTTTATCACTGTCAGGCAATGTGAGTGCCAGAAGCAGAACATGTTCTCATTACTTATGCAGGGTTTATATGCAGGAAAAGTTGGATGAACTTTTGGTGCCCTCTCCTTTTACCCAAAAAGGCATTTGGCAGCATTATTTGATGAGAGATGTTTCATATATAACAAGCATTTGGATGCAAAAGGACACACTATTTGCATGGACACACTATTTACTTCTTGTAAGGCTTCTGTCTCTGCAAATGATATTTGCATCCCATATTTTCCAATAAGATAAGGACATGACAAGGTTGTCCACAATTCCACATGCTATTTATTTTAACTTAAAAACCACTGATGGAATACTAACAGTCAGATAAGTCACCCAACAAATGTTGTTATTTTAAAAAGTCAGCAATGTTAGGTAATAAACCAGTTTAATCAAATCCTTGGGTAGTGACAACTGCCCAGATGCAAAAATCCGAGAGTTGAAAATAAATAATATCATTGTCATATTTGCCTGCATTTCAAACCCTTTTCTCTTTCTTTCTTTCTTTCTTTCTTTCTTTCTCATGCAGAGGTGAATATATTAAGTTGCATGCATTTTAAAATACAGAATTATTTAGAAAAAAAAAGAAAAGTGACACTAGTTCCATACTTCCTCTGGCCTCTGCATGGGGGGGGAGTAGAAGAAGGGGAGTTCTCTTTTGGAACATGACAAAATTAAGTACCTGCCCATTTTATCTACACGGCAATTAGACATCTATTGCTGGCCCATGCCAGTTGACTTGAGCTACAGAGCTGATTAACTGCAGTGTGGATCTCTGTGGTTGGGCTGGAGCCCGAGTTCTAAGATGTGGGAGGGGCTCAAAGCTCAGGCTGCAGACCAAGGCTGAACATCTACACTGCAATTATATAGCCCCACAACCTAAGCCCTATACACCTGAATCAGTTGGCATGGACCCGCCATGGGTATCTAACTGCAGTGTCAGCATACCTACAGATCACTGCTGACTTAGGTAAGATGACGACCTCTCCTGAGAAAGGACACAAATAGTGACAGGTGCGTGGAAGCACTTTTTGCTTCTCTTCATGGAGGCATGTTAATAGTACTAAAATAAGATCAACTACATTGCCTTCATACCTTAAAAGTCATTGCTTGCTAACTGTTTTCATATAGTTGCTTCCTGTTCTATACCCAGAGACAAAAATGGATGGAAACTGGTGTGAAATACCGACTTGTTTTAAGCAAGGTGACTGTTCCTAAGATCTTCAGAAAGCAAATATAAAGATCAACCCTTCCTATGGCAATTTCTGAGCCTTTTTGAAAAGGAAAGAAATAGCAAACAAAATGAAGTACTGAATTTCAAATGCATATCCTTCTATGACAGAGTAAGTTGTGAAAAAGCCAGAAAGAGCCTCAGGGAAGGTGACTTCATAGTTTTAAAGAAGTTGAATCTGTTTTTCCTCAGAAGTTATCCTCCCAGGGCTAGAATCCTGAGAGAAAAAAGCATACCAGGTTTCCTTCTCCCCTAGCTTTACTTCACTCCTTTTGGCAGAACAAAAGAAACACGTGCTTAGAACTTTAATCTACCTTTCCCCAGAACAGTTAGCACCATGTTTCTCCCACTGAAAAAAGGTGGAAGGCCTGCCTACTAATTTCCTTCTTGCAGGGTATGCTGGGAACAGGATGAGTCTGGGTCCTATATGATTCAGGCTTGTCTTTGCACTGGAGTAACACTAAAGAAGGAGTCCTGTCCTCCAGGTCTTCAAGATCCTATTTGCTGAAGATACATAAATAGTTTCTTTGTTATGGAGAAAAATGTTTTGATTATTTTAAGGGAAAGACTAGAGAATTAAGAGCACTTTGATAACCAAGAAGTTTTGGGACATTGGGATTATGGAACTTTTGTCTATGCTGATGTAAGGACACAGCTGAAATGTGGAGAAAATTGAATTTTTGTTTGAAGTTTTACAGTGCTTTATTATTTTTGTACTTTTTACACCTAAAATTTCATTGCCCTCCTGGCTATGATTAAGTTGTTTAAACAAATGTGTTGCAATGGTAGAAAAACATTGTGTGTGTCTGAAAACTGTAGGTACTCGAGGTACTTATATATTTTTTAAAGGGATACTTTATAAAAAAAGGTTGAGAAACAGCAGCTTCTTTCTTGCTTGTGTTGAATGGGATGAAGGCGGTTACAAGGTTTACAGGCAAGCACACTTAATTCAGGGGCACCTCGTTAAGAGCAGCATGTATGACTGTTGTATCACTGTCTGGACACTCACAAAGCTATTTTTCAAAGCCTCTCACACTTGCAGTGTCCCTTAATGTGCTCTCCTTGTTGTCCTGGTATCTGGCTGCTCATAATTAGTGGCTAGATACTGAGCCTCAGACAACCACGCTGACATAAAACCCCTACTTTCACGGATGTTATGGAGTGTACAGCAGGCAGTCACAACAATGGGAATGTTGCTTTCACTGAGGTCTAATCTAACGAATAAACTCCAAAACCTTCCCTTTAAATATCCAAAACCACATTCTAACACCATTCTGCACTTGCTCAGCCTGTAGTTGAACTGTGCTCCAGGCTGCCTGTATATGGCTTCATGAGCCATGGGAGCAAGGGGCAGGCTGAGTCTCCAAGCATCACTATTGGCATTTCAACTCCTCCAATATTAATGTTCTGATCTGGGAAAAAATGTCCAGCTTGCAGCTTTCTGAAGAGACCAGAGTTCCTAACGATGCACAACGTTTCCTGACCATGCCACACTGATGTCCATGAAACAGCCCTTGTGATCCACCAGCGCCTGCAACACCATCAAGAAGTACCCTTGATGAGGAGGGAATATGGGTCTGCACGGACCAGAGGGGGTGCCTGTGCATCTGGCTGTCCTGTAGATCTACCATGAATGTCATCACCTCTGCCATGACTGCCAAGATTTTCTCCTGTATCTCAAGTTCATTTTCTCTGCATTCTAGCCTGTCTTCACACTCCATTCGCATCTCCTACAGCCGCATTTTCCTCCATTTACTTAATTGCTCCCTGTCCAAGTGAGCAGATTGCATTTGCTCATTGAACATGTCATCCCTAGTATGTCTTCATCTTTGGATCTGTGCTAGCCAAATATCTGGAGGAGGTGGACCTAGGGTTGCTTGCACCAGCCTCACTGCTGCACCTGCTGTAATGAGAAGTGAAGGGCAGACTTCACAGGAGATAAACTGTGGAACTTAAAACCTAATCTCTTAGCATAATTGTCTACGGACAATGGGGATGTGTTATATACAAGGCCACATTTCAGCTTTTAAGCACCCACTGTGCAGCAGGTACACCACTGAGATCTTAAGGGAGCATCTGAACTTGGTTTGGTGGAAGGCATAGAAAGAGAAAGGTTAGGGCTTGCTCTTTTGCTTCTACTTTGAAAGAATGTGCAACACAGTGCTTGCAAATATCAGCTCCTACATTTGCAAAGGGGGGGCCACAGTGGCATTGCGGCAGGGCAGGGCACGGGGCTCACATGGTGACCATGTGTTTGGCACCAGTCCCTCCCACCCCCCATTTGCTGGGAGAATATGACTTTCCCTTTCCACAGAAGCCTGCAGGTGGGAGGATTCTTGCTGCATCTCCAGACACTATTTGTTCTGCAGAGCCCCTGCTATGTAGGCAGAGTGGCCTCCACACATCACATCCACTTGCCTTAACCCATATGTAGCATGACTGAAAATGTGAATTCACCAGCAGTGCCCTCCCTGCTATCAGGGCCTGCCAGGGAGACATCCTGGGAGGAGGGGATTGCCTCTAAAGTTAACAAAATGGTCCTGGTTGTCAGTGAGATTCGATGTTCCACTCACCTGCTGACCATTCTGCTCCTCCCCCTCTTACTTATCCACACGCTCCTCCACACTGTTGCCTGAGGTTGCCAGAGGAGTGTCTTGAGAGGAACCCGCAGACTGGCTTGGGAAACTGGTAGGGTTCCCCACTAGAATAGAATGGTGATAGAATAGACCTGGTAGTGTAGAATCCCGTGCAGCTGCTCCTAGGAGTGGCATGTTTGAGGCACTGACCCAGACCATCCTTTGGCCTCCTTTGTGTTCTGGTAGGCCTCCTTCAGCTCTTATTTTCCTCTTCTGGGTGTCCCTTGGACTATCTTTTCTCTACCACTGAGAGCACTGGGACACTGTGGGACACCTACCAGAGGCTAAGAATGTCAACTTTTCCAGTGCTGCATCTACACTGCCCTAAAGTTGACCTTACAAGGTTGTATTTACAGTTATTCCTTGTGAAAACAGGAGTACCAAAATCAGCTTTAATGGCCCTTAAAGTCAGTAGAGCGGGCTTGGTGGTGTGGACTCATTGTTTAGAAAACTGACCTAATGTGGTTAAGTTCGACCTAAACTCCCAGTGTAGATCAGGCCTTAATTTGTATGGCCAGTCTTTGAGAAATACTTGGTGCACAGCATCTCCTATGAGAACAGACAACTGTATTTGTTCCAACAGACCAGAAGTTGTGGACACACACTGCCACAACACACTTCCTTAAGGGGGGAGGTGCAAGTTGTCTAGGATCTTGTGCCCAGTGGAACTATTTCATAGCTGATTACTGAATACAGCAAATATCAGCATTAGATTTGATAGTTCACATTTCACTGAAATGAGTAGAGCAATTCCCTCCTTTGTCTTAGCTATTGTTTTAGACTGTCCATAGCCTCTGGCAGGTTTTACTACAAACAGTAATATTTTAAAAGAAAGCATAGGTGCTGAAGGAGCTCTCTTCAGCCAATTGCATAGCTGTAGAATAAACAGAGGCCTGCTTGTTGGCTTATTTCCCCAAGAGATTGCTCTGAGCTTATTCAGCCAATATACTCAGGAAATTCATTCTACCGACTGCCATGTGGAGGATGAGACATAGGCTTGCAAGTGTCTGCATAAGTTAAAAATAGAATTTTTAAAATGGTAAGATATGATAAAGAACTGGGGGTACTATATTTTCATGGGTGATAAAACTATCTGGGATGGCTGAGATCTGTAGTGCAAACAAAAAACCATGAAGAAAACATATTTCCATGGTATTATGCTAGCTGGTATCACACTTTTTCACATCTTTACCTTTCCTTTTTTTTGCATGTCTTAGGGGAACAACACATGCTAAATCAAAGTTAATGTGAGTATATTGCAAAATACTGAGCCAGACCAAAAAAAAACCTGCTTGTAGATATAATCAGTACAATTACATACTTTAAAATGTCCTTGTTAGAGCTTGCTAGTTAATGTGCTAAACTAGCAGAGTGGTCATTGGGCCTGTTTGTCTTTCCTACAGTAGCTTTACAATGCCATAAACTTGCTAAATTTAATGAGTGAGTCCTAATTTAAGCCTGATCCTGCAAAGATTTATGCATGTGTACATAAGTGTTTGCAGGTTCAAGGCCTTGCACCAATATAAGAGACAGAAAAATAAGTCCTAGTATGTATTGCCCGAATGGAAGCTCTAGTTTAGTAATGGCCCCTAAACTAATAGGCTACGTCTAGACTGCAATCCTCTTTCAGAAGAGGCTTTTTCGAAAGATACTTTAAAAAAAAACTCTTTTGAAAAAGAGCATCTAGATTACAACCAGTACTTTCAAAAAAGCACAGTTTGCATTACATAGCGCCTTTTTTCGAAAGAGCACTTTTGAAAAAATGTGTTCTTCCTCATAAAATGAGGTTTTCCGTGGTCAAAACCACTTTTTTCGAAAAAACCCTGTAGTCTAGACACACCCATAGAAACAAAGACAATGCAGGTCTTACTTTTCATCAAGTGTGTGTGTTAATGCTCCAGAGGGCTCTCTAAATCCATGAAGCAGCGTGTGTACATTATAAATCTGTGGTGCCCATATGTTTATCAGTTTCTTCTATTTTAGTAAGCCCAAAGCACTTAGTTACTGGGATCAAAATAAACAAAAGAATACCATCAACAGCATGCTTCCTAATCACATACCTAGAGACTTCTCAGAGGGAACAAACATAAATCCCAGGTTTTTTCTGCCTAATAGAGAAAAATCAAATGAGATAAGGGACCTCTTTAATTTACACTTCCAAGCCTGCTTCCATATGCAGAATGTTGGACTGAGAAGTTTTTGCATTAATACAGGAGAGATGAAGAATTGCTAATTTTGATTCTGCTCCACAAGACTAGACATCTTAACTGATGTAAAACAGGTGTAACTCCACTAAAGTCATTGTTAGGCTGGTGTAAGTGCAGAAAGAATCCATCTCAGGGCATTGTCCCCTGAAGAATTTATAGTCCAATAACCTTAATATAGACAGAGGAGCTGCGGCAGTTGCAAAAGGTTACAGCTGCTGCTATAAAACAAAACAACTCTACATTTATGCTCTTTGCAAATATGATTAAACTGATTTTTACTGGTGTTTCTGAAGCATTGTGAAAATACAATACAATGTTGCTGTAGCAGTGACCTGTCTGTACTTGACTCTAGTCTGTCACTTGTCTTGCTTTGTGCATTAAAAAGGGTACCATGATGAGTACAAAATCAAGAGGGCAGATGCTAGAGATAGACAAATCAGTTTAGATGAAGTGTGCTTCAGCTCATCTGCCAATAATGCCAACCCTAAGACCCAGCTTGTATCTGTCTGCCACAACTAGACCTTTGTCTATTAGCAGTTATTATTTGCAACACTGTAGTGTTTAGGAGCCTAGTCTAGGCCAGGATCCTGTTGTGCTTGGTGTTATACATGCCGCCCCTCCCTGCATGGAACATCCTTTCTCTGCTAAATCACAAGGCCTCTATCCTCTCCTCATAATTCAGACCCCTCTTCAAGATCTACTTCTTCCATAAACTGTACAAGAAGCTGTCTACCCGAAGGACTGATTTTTTTAGCTTTAGAGAGGTAGCTGTGTTAGTCTGTTTCAGCAAAAACAACAAGGAGTCTGGTGGCACTTTAGTGACTAACACAATTATTAGGGTATTAGAGCATAAACTTTCTTGAACTACAACTCCCTCCCTGAGATGCTGAAGAGAAAAAGTAAGAAAGACAGAAAAAAGGATACAGAGATGGGACTGTTACATCAGCGCTCATTAAATCAGAATGGATGTGGCTCATCTCCAACAGCGGTGAGAAATTGAGAATGGGAATGGGAAATTACCTTTTGTAATGCAAGAACCAGTCCATGTGTTTGTTTAGAGCTTGGCTGAGGGTGTCAAATGTGCACATGAACGCCAGCTCAGCAGTTTCTCTCTGCAGTCTGTTTTTGAAGTTTTTCTATCTAAGAATGGCAACTTGCAAGTCTGAAACTGTGTACCCAGGGAGGTTAAAATGTTCCCCCATTGGCTTTTGGGTGTTGCCATGTACATTGGACAAACCGGACTGTCTATGCACAAAAGAATAAATGGACACAAATCAGACATTGTGACGGGCTCGCCGAAGCCCGCATGGAAGCCAGGGTCCGCCCGGTTGGCCGTCCACCTGAGAAGCGGCGGGGGCATGGCCAGCGGGCTTTGGAACTGTGCCTCTGTCGGGCGGCCGCAGCCCACCGGAACGGCAGCCCTGCACCTGGCCGGCGTGCGCCGGAGCAGAGGGATGTGGGAGGGGCGGAACAATGCCCCGTGACGTCAGGCGGCGGGCCATTTAAACCGGCCCCAGGAGAGAGCCGGGGGAGAGTGCAGCGTCCGATCCTCGCCGTGGCAGGCAAGGGGACTCCCCTATGACCTGACCGGAGGGGCTTCCGGGGAGCCCAGGAGGCAGCGAGCCCACCAGGCTGGAGCCGGAGGACCAAGCCGCGGTAGGACCCGGGGAACTTCCCCGTGAACAGGGTCAGGTGGAGGGGATTAGGAAGCAACCCGGGGCAGAGCGCTTTTGGCGCCCATGGGCTGGCGAGCTTCGGGGCGGATCCCCATCAGCCGGGTCAGGGCGAGCAAACCCCACCCTTAGGGCCCCGGGTTGGGACCCGTTGGAGAGGGAGGGCCCAGGTCCCCCTAAACCCCTCCTCCCTCAGCGTTAGTGGCGGCATTGGACCCACCTAGGACTTCATAGGAGGAGCCAAGTTCCCCCTGAGACACTTCGGGCTCACGAACTGAACGGGCGGAGGGCTCGCCGGACTAGAGGGCAAGGGCTCACGCCCATAGAGCCGCCTTCGGGGAGAAACAGAGACAGGCAGGGGGCTCGCAGGGCTCCGCCTGGGCCAGGGAGGGTGCTCGCGCCCAGGAACCTGCCACAGACATCAAGAAAGGCAACATCCAAAAGTAGTTTTCCTTTAACTGGGGTTCCTCCTGTCAAACAAATTGTCATCTGCTTCACAGTACATTTGCAACACCTTGAGCACAGGCATTTAGAACAATCCAGTAAGTGCTTTGGAGTTAGTGCACCCTATATGAGCATTTCCTGCAAGCTAACACAGGGATTCTCAAACTTCACTGCACCACAGCCCCTTTCCGACAACAATATTGCCTCATGATCTTGGGGAAGGGGGAGAGCAAAGCCTATGCCCTCCTGAGCCCCGCGTGAACCCCAGAGTCCTGCATGGGGTGGCCAAAATCAAAACCCCGGTCTTCAACCCCAAGCAGGGGGCCTGTAATCTGAGCCCTGCCACCCACAGGGTTGCCAGATGGTTTCAACAAAAATACTGGACACACTTGGCATTACATCACAATCTACATTACATCTAATTTAGAAAATACCGGACATTTATATTTTCTCAATTTGTTTCCCGAGCAAAAAGCTAAAAATACTGGACTGTCCAGTTCAAAACAGGACACCTGGCAATCCTAGCCACCCACAGCTTCAACTTTAGCCCTAGTCAGTCGGTCTCAGGCTTGAAGTTAGACCCCGGGAAGACTAACACTTGCTCTGACAACCCCATTAAATTGGGGTGGGAGCATGACTCACTTTGGGGTCCCAACCTACAGTTTGGGAACTGTTGCGCTAAGGCAGTGGTACCTATGAGAATTTTAGTCTTCACACCATCACAGCTGTTTGCGATCAGCTTGTTCTGAAAGCCAAGCTTGGCATGAGATGCTACATCTCACATGGAAAAGGTGCCTGCCTTTGGCTCACATACGGGGAGGATGCTAGTGCCTCTGCCAGCAGTCATGGTGGGACTGACATGGCCATGAATTGGATGACTGCTATCATATGGGAGCTAAAGCAGAAGGCAACTCCTTTTTTAGCTGTTCTCTACCCACACAAGGAGAGGATGTGTAAATGTCAGTTATCATGACTAAAGCAGCTACTTAGTATTTTAATTTCTATTTATAGAAAAGCCTTATAGTCTGAGTTATAAAACAGTGTCTAGTGCAAAGAGAGTGAGTCAGCAAAAGCTCAGCAACCAAAAATCAGAAAACAATTATCCAGAAATCAAATAAAAGCTAAGTTAATATGCCCAACTGCCAACATCAGCCCTTATTATGGCCTGGGAGAAGCCAGGCCTTGCAGCTCAGTCTCCAGAGGATGGAGACTCTTTGGAGCCAAAGTGGAAGGAAGTGGGGTGTTTTTCATGAGGGCCCTTGAGTTTACAATCTGCTACTGCCAGCTGAGTACACTGAGCAGGCTTCACTGTGGAAACAGGCAGTCTCTCACATAGACAGGGCTCTCTGAGTCAAAAAAACAACAAATTAAACTCTGCCTAGAAACCAGAAGCCAGTGAGCACAGAGCAGAGCATTTGCTCCCAGTGAGAGATTCCACTTAATAAACAGCCTGCTTATGGCTGCCAATTTTCATTGGATGTATTCCTGGAGATTTCATCACATGACATAATTCTGAATTAAAGATTCATTTTTAATTCCTGGAGACTTGAAGACAATCCTGGAGGGCTGGCAACCTGAACTCTTCAGGTTCTAAGTTGATTTAAGGTGTCGCAAGTTGATTTAAGGATGTACCCTCTGCCTCCCAGCGGGGTCTCAGCACTGACAGAGATGGGAGCACGTAGCCTGCAGTCAGAGAGGAGGCTGCTGGACTGGAATCCTGTCCTATATTCTTTACAGAAAAAAAGCCTGTTCCTGGCAGTTTGTCTGAGTGGGTCTGGTCTGAGGTGCACACACACTGACACACAACACACAGCACACAAGGGAGCCTCAGACCTAGTCTCCCAAAGCTGTGTACAAAGTCGCAAGGCTTCCCCTATGCTGAATAACCTCATACTGGGTTAGTGAACAGGAAGAGCTACAGTAGCAAGGGGGGGAGGAGAAACTGAAAATAAAGGAATTCAATCAGCTTTTATCAGCTGTGGGTGCCTGTCTTTCCACTGGAATTGGAAGGAGAAAGTTCAACTTCTCTGTGGGACAGGGGGAAAATAGCACTGGTCATAACTTGGAACTTTCATTTTGCAGCAAGTCTACAATTTCAAAAGAGATTTCTGTTGATTTAGAACAAAACTCGAAAATTTCGAAGTTTGCTTTTATTTCCCCTAGTAAAATGGAGCAGCTGGCTGTCTAAAATCCCCAGGGCTTCTTGTGTTTTTCCCCAATCCTAGCATCGCCCCAGGGAGCCCTCTGCCATGAAGCAGGAAAGCTGTGAGGAGCCTAGCTCCCACTGTGTCTCCCAGAGCCTGCAAGGTTTCTAGGACCCTGACTGTACTGGTCTTTGCCCACGAAAGCTTATGCTCCAGTAAATCTGTTAGTCTATAAGGTGCCACGGGACTCCTCGTCGCTTTTGCAGATCTAGACTAACATGGCTACACCTCTGATACTTGACTGTACAGTAAGGAGTCTTGAACCCTTGATGGTCCCAGCTTTGGGGAAGGTGGCATGGGAGGAGTAGAAACCTGAGCTTCCCAGCAGACCATCAGATGAGCTGGCAGAAATTGAGGCAGATTCCCCCTAGAATCCTGCTTATGATTCTTTGGCAGTTCATCGAACTACTAAGTCTCTGTGAAACAATTCAGGTTTGACAAATTGGCATTTTCCACTAAACTTTGTTTTACCAGAAAATTCCGCACTAGCTTTAGGTTTAAAAAAAAAAAGGCCAGAGAATACAAAGGGCACTTCAGCCACAAAATAATAAAGATATACATTGTATTTAATGCAAAAATGAGATAAGTATTAAAAAGCCATTATATTCTGAATGTATTGCTACCTAAACTTGGACAGAAGAGTTTCCTAAAGCTGAAAGAAGAAAATGATGTCTACACATTAAAGGTGCAGGAAGGAGACTATCCTCTTTTCTGTCCATCATAGCTTATTGTCTGAAAAATCTTCAGGACACCCATTTAAACCACCAGGGAGATGGATGCTTCCATGGAGCAATCCTGTCGAAGACCCAAATTATACTATTTTATATCTTTTCTTGCATGTTCCCTTCCCATCACCCACTAGGTGTAAGAAAATATATAAGGGGAAGAACAAATTTAGCAAAATAAAATAAATCTGGTTGTGGTAGGACGGCTGCCCCACAGTGGCCAGGAAGGGGTTTAACCAGGAAGGAGTTAAACCTATACAAAACCCTGACCCAGCAGAGAGCCACTTGCTAGGGCAGCCCTGTATATAAGAAGCTGCCCAGCAGAGACAGGCAGTTGGGTCCTGACCAGAGAGGGTGCAGGACCAGTTCTCTGAAAAGCTCTTTAGAGCAGAGCTGGGCAGGCACCAGCCTGATACCTGCCACGCTGCAAGTCTTGCAACAATGGCCAAGGAGGGACATGGATCACAGGGGACGTGGACCAGGGAACAAGAGGCAGTAAAGGAGAGTAGAGAAGAGCAAGACAAGGCTGCTGCCAGAGAGTCCCTGGGTCAGGACACAGAATAGCGGGTGAGCATGGGTTCCCCATTTCTCCCTTACACCATACCTTGCCTTCAAGCCTGTGTCTTGCCCCTGAGACAGAGGGACTAGGCTTTAGGACCACAGTTGGCCACAGTGCCAGGTAAAACTGGGAACTGCTGATACCTTCTTGGAAGGGGGACGTGACCCATACAGACTGTGGCTTGCCCCTGAGATAGAGGGGAGAGAGGCTTGGAGGCCACAGTTAGTCACTGTGGGAATAGAAACCAAGGACTGGAGGAGAGAGACGGTTGTAATAGGCACTGCTGGAGGGCAGTGTCCCGAAGAGGATGCTATGGTCCGGGAGCAATGTGGTCCAGAACAAGAACAGGGTGTGAAGATGGGTGAGACACTGCCAGAATAAGAACTAACCTGGAGGAACCAGGCACTGCAGTGGTGAGTCCTGCCCTATTACACTTGCCTATGGCAAATCATTTCTTTGATCAGATCAAATGTGAATTAATTTTTTGAGATAGAGCAAATGTATTTGCATAATCCTAATGTTCTGACATACTTACAGAAAGACAATAGAATCGATTGGGAAGTTTTCTAGGTTCTGTCGGTCCTGTGACAGAGGAAAGAATGAGTGCTGATTTTCCTTACATCCATTGAAAAATTTCAGACTCACATTGCAGGCCTTGTAAGAGATTCTATTTTTTAATGGTCTCCTCTATTTTTATGAGTGAAAAAAATACAGGGATCATTTTTGCATTTTCTTATCACTGGAGTTGACATGAGCTGGCACCTGTGTAAATAAGACAGAATTGGACCCTTAGATTGTGTATTTTAAGTCAGTCTCTGTTGATAGGTCTGATTTGTTACCTACTCCCTTCATCTATTTGTAGCTATCTCTACTGCATTTGACAAGACTATTATAGACAGCTGTCATAAGTATAGTTTGCAGTTTTGATCTGATATTGTCATCTAGTATATTTTATATTAGAATGTGACATGTTCTGGACTTTGCAACATTTCTATAGCCATAAATTCAGTAGTTGTACAAGGAATACAGAAATTGCTTTTCCAGTAATAAAAAATGCATGAGTACCTTTTTGCTAGAGACTGGTAGTATGAAGTGTATATTGCTCCAATACTCCCACCCCCACCCAAACAGAAAGCCACTTAGCAATGAACCATTGGCATTATAAAGTGGCAGGTTTATTGACAATTATCATTAATTACTGTACAGTATAAATTACTTAACAGAACTACATTAGTAACTCATAGATAACATTATTATCCACTACTGACTAAAGCTTCTGTGCAGCTGGCTATGCAGGTCAAAATTGCCTGTTCATTATGCTCTTCTATATAAACCTGGGTTCTTAAGCTATACAGTGGCCACTGCACTAAAGATTAATAAACTTGCAGTAAGAAAGACTTGGATAATTGCTTCCTATGTTTTCATAGCATATGGAGGGACTATATCTCTGGTGAGGTATCTCAAACTCTCCCCATGTGCATAGACATAGACAACTCAAAATATCAACTCCTAAATATCCACCCTTCATAAATATGCTCTTCAGAACATGTTCCTTTTTCCTCCATCATAAGAAGTAAGCTCATCGGTTTCCTACAGCAAACTTGCAGTTTTTATAGAGCAATAAAAACTGTCACCCAGATTACCACCACCTTGCTCTACATGGTTCCTCTCATCTTCAGCTTATATGTATATTATGGGCTATGGCAGTACTCTCTGCATCAGAACTGAAGATATCTGCCCAGGATGCTTAAAGAATTCATTGACTTTCACAATAATAGTGTTGGTCCATTAAGTAATGCACCTTGCTTCCTGAAGGCATCTCAAGCCCATGTACTCTGGGAATTCAAAACCTAGACAGTGGGCTGGTGCCAATGGACTTTCCAGAATATAGCAAATTTGGTATGAAGTGTTGCAGTTGGGGCTAGATTAGGGTTGGAAAAGCAGCCAGATTTAAAGATGTCTTCCCAACTGTAGCCAATATATGTTTGTATAATTTACACAGGATTACAGATGTGATGTAGTATAATATTTTAGGATAATACGGTGTTCAGTTTTATATGTTGTTCCTTGCCAACAACCCTTTCTGAACAACAGGAAGGAAGGGCCTGTTGCTGTAGGAAGTTATGCATCAGCTAAGCTGTCAGTGACTAACCTGATGCTGAGGAAGGAAATGGTCAGGAAAGTCTCTGATTTATTATGGTCACTCTTAATCTAGGTTAATACTTAACTGCTTAATCCTTACAAAAATAGATTTTAGTAGTAGTAAAAGGCAACTTATTAAATAAGATTTGTTTAGCTTCTGTATAAGTTCTCGTTAGTTTACAATAAAATCTTTGCTTTGCAAGAAGTTTTGCTCTTTAATAATTTAGGGTACGTCTACACAGCAGCATTATTTCAGAATAACTAGCATTCTTTCGAAATAACAAAGAGCATGTCTACACAGCAAGCCATTATTTTGAAATAATGTCGAGCTGGAGGACTTTTTACTCTGACTCCTGTAACCCTCATTTCACGAGGAGTAAGGAAAGTCGAAGGAAGAGCGTTCTTCCTGATACTTCCTGGTGCATAGACAGCATCAAAGCCGCATTAAAATATTTCGACTTCAGCTACGTAGCTGAAGTTGTGTAGCTTAATTAGACTTTTGCCCTGGTGTGTAGATGTACCCTTACTGTTCTGTGTGTGAATGAGGAGTGCATGATATGCTAACAGACAGGAGATGACAGGACCAAATAGTGCAGTTGGCCTAGGAAGAGGAAAAAGATCTAGAGACACTAGTCAGATTATCAGAAGGTGCTGACGATGGCTGGAGAATGGCAGATTGATGACCCTACAGTACAGGTATACACCCCTAAAAACAAAGTAACAGATAAAGGTTAAACCAGATGTGGAAAACCCACAGTGACAACCATAAAAATAATGATGGGAATCCCTGATGATGATGATGGGATGAAAATCTTTTTAAAGATTAATGATCATAGCATGACATTCCAAAATCCATAGACTCAAATGGGAACTTACAACTACAAAAATAGTGCATGGTTCTTTGGGTTCAGTCCTGCAAAGTCTTAGACTTAGTGCATCCGATTGTGATGGACAGAGCCCAGCTTTTCACTCACATTCAATCTAAATGACCAGTAGATTGACTTGAGCCATGACAGTCTGGTAAGTATAAGACCATCTGTGGGAGGGGAGGGGGGGTGTATGTGCATGCACACAGGCTGCTTTTCATTTTTGTATTTTGAGTAAAAGCGGTGTATTGCCTTTTCCTCTGAAAAAGATCCTATGTGTTTCTTCCAACCATAACACAACCAGTCCTCTTGATGTCCTTATAGTTGATGGCTCCATGTTTCATGTGTTCTGTACAATCACCATGTCTGTGGGCACAGAAGCTGTGCAAAGAGTATTGTGAAATATAAAGAAATCCAAGGATAGTAAATACTTTAGTAGGCATATCATCCTTCTTGCCCTTGGTTACAGCCAGACCTCAACTCTCCCATCACCTCTCTAAATTGTTAATAAAATATACATAACAATAGCAGAGCACAACCGATTGTCCTAGCTCCATGAATGAAAGGTAACTTGACTGGTGCATTAAGTATCTAATTAACACCCTCCTTTCCATCATCCAGAGGAGATAGCATGACTACTTGGCAAAACTTTCTTCAACTCTATCACTTCTCAGCTTGAAATTATTAGCTCATACTTGTTTGATTACATGGTGTGAAGGGGAAAATGCTGACTCTGTCACACTCTGCTCTGGTAGACCATTTACTACATTGCTGTATCAGGCAAACTGTCTGATCCTTAAAACACTGAGCGCAAAGCTGGGCCTATAAGTCATTAATAGAATTACCTGCTGGGTAAGACAGATGATGACTCAAAACTATTCCAGCTTTTTTCTTGGCACCAGACCTAATGGGGACATTCTCATATTGTCAAGTAGCAGCTCATTATAGTAAATGGACCTGCCATCCTCTCCCACTGAAACTGTGCCTACGTTTTTGGATACCACCTCTGGATAGTGCACTGCTGAATTTAGCCTTTTTTGTGTAAGTAATCTGGGGGCTACATATTGTACCCAGCACAAGGGAACCTTGAACAAATCCTTCCTCTGAAAAGTTGTACTGTTTGCCACCATGTCATTAGTGGGCCTATTAATTGTCACCATTGTTTATACCTTCCTCTTCCCCTCCTCATAAACAATGGATTATAGAATTGCTGCTGCATTCTTTATAGAATTGCTGCTGCATTCTTTTTCTATCTGTTTATGTATGCTTATTGATATTCATATGCAAATGTTGACTCTTCCTTTATGGAGTCTTTTTGGCCAAGAAGGACTTCATTAAGTACTTTTACCCCCAAGTGTTCTCTGCAGTTTAGCTTTGTCTGTAGGTAGAACAGACACACAGGGACATAGCCTCTAAACTTTGAGGGTGCACTGAGGCAGACTCCTCCAGAAAGCAGACTCCTTTAGAAGAGGAGGCATGGGCTAATGGGAGAAAGATGTGACTAGAACTCAGAAAGTCCTTTGTTCCAAGTCCTCCACTGACTTCACATACAACCTTCTCAGGTCACTTAACACTGTCTCTTCTTTGCTGCCTGTAATAACGGACACATAAATACTTACCTAAGCCACTGGAGTGCTGCAAGGATTAATGACTTACATTTCAGTGCTGCAAAAATATAAAGCACTATGGTATGTGTGCACTAGGAATTATTATTAATATACATGAATTCATCTGCAGTCTTTACAAGATGAATGCATTGTTTATAGCTCATATATAAAGGATAAAATGTGTCAAATTTAAAACAAACAAACAAGCAATTTTTAACCTTATTAAGGTCTGGTGCTTTTTCTGTCTAGGAGGCTTAATCTGTTAATGTACAGCTATAAAGAACAATTACTTTTGTTTGTAGATTACAATTACATTCTAACTTGATTTACTGTTTGGCTAATATCCTTGATGAGCATTGGGTGGCTAATTGTGCTATATTTTTTGTTGTGCTCTATTTTATACAGCCTGTGAATGCATGCTTTTGCCTCCTAAAAATCCTTCATGCTTCTGTGTCAGCAAGTACCTCATGCCATGCACGACAATTTGCTGAGGATGTAGCAGCAGAAAAAGCATTGCTTTCTTCAAATGTGACATTTGGTGTATTACCTGCACGCGCAGTATTGTCTGGGGTGTAGTTTCTGACCTGCAATGCATTATCTGCTCCAGTGACTTCGGGGCTGTTTATCAACAATGACATGTTTCTTTCCAGGAACCCACCATTCTCCTGGTCTCTACTTTAAAGCAGTAAATGCAAACGTATGTCTGGAATTGGTTGGCAAGTTTGAGAATGAAAAGAAAAGGGATTATTTTAGAGTTGCCCAATTCCGCTCCTCCCCACAACTAACAGTGAGACAACGAGGCTTCTTTAACTGTGGCAGCAAATATTATGGTAAAATATAAAGGTCATTGCAAGAGCAAAGTTAATCATGCATGTTGTGCTTAAAGAACTGCATAGGATCTTTTGCAGGGATATAAGGCAAAACGCCACACTAATTGGTAATAAATACACCAATCAATACTTTATCGTATGCATATGATATATTACATTCATGCACTCTATCTTGTTGTTGTTACCAACTAATTGCTCCCCCTAATTTCAATGGCCCGGTGAATTAGATGGGGGAGGAGTGGAGTTGGGCTTCTGCCGATCTGGATCGATGCTCCAATGTTGAAAGGACGAGAACTGGGGTCCCCTTGAAAGACACCTTAGGTTTATAGTAGCTTCCTTCTCATGAAAATCTAAACCAGTTAGCCATCATATGCATATGCACAATCTATGTACTTTTGGCTGTGTCAGTTAGTCATCTGTGACACCTTCTTTCTGGTGTTGTCTTTATGCTGCCACATTCATCTTCAAAGAGGGCCTTTTGACTCTGCTTTCAAAAGAAGGTGCTTGCTTCTGACTCCCAAGGCCATCAATATGTCTGATCATCTTTCAATGAGCCCACTTGACAGGTTTTATTGTCCTTGGCTCTGGCTTCCACCCCCTCTCCAACTGTTGTAGCTGTTCCGAGGTGCCTGCCTTCCATGCCTTATCCATTCACACCTCATTCATTCAACAGGGCAATCAATTAAGTAAAAGGGGAGAGATCTAGTCTAGCACAAAGACCTCTCTTTACCTTAATTATTCTTAGGGATTATAATATTATATCAAGACTTCATACAAAGTTTCTGTATAAAAGGACTTTATACAAAGTTATATGAAAATGAAGGTTATATATGGAAAGACTTAATACATGGTTATATGAAGATGATCCAAAGTCATATGAAAATGATTAACACAGAGATTTATGATTAATACAGAGATGTATCTACAATGTTTCATGCTTGCTAGACTCACCTTACTGGTGGTCCCATTGAAATACATAGTACACCTGTGGATCAAAAAAAAATGTGTACTATGTACATATAGTACACCTGTGTGATGCTGCACAGATCAAAAATAGGTATCTGAATCTGCTACAGTGATCCGTGGATATCCACATCCCCCACGGATGTGAATAAATGCAGTATAAAGTGGATAGTGGCAGATTTGCAGGGCTCTGCCAGAGGGTTGCTAAAATTCAATAATTAAATAGTAGCACTGTTATATTTTCTGTATTTAAGGGTCCTACAGCAAGAAAGGGGTTTGATGTTTTATTGACCAGAAAGATATTTTCTTTTCTTTACAGATGTTTATAATTCAAACATTTTGATTTTACACTACTTAATTCAAACAAAACTCCCATGGAGCATATTGGGAATTTATCTGATGTGGAACGCAGGATCAGGCTTTAAGTTTAAACCATCTTGGGATGCTTGCCAAGGGAACCTTTGTCTTCTCTCCCACACATTACTGCAGATGGATGAGAACTTCCAAAGCAAAGCTGTGATAACTCCCTTGTAAAACATGCCAAAATTTCTTAAAGTGGCAATGCTCCTTTGCACTGTTTCACTTAAAATACTTAAGTACATCACCTGGCAGATGATGATGTATGTCTGGATATTTAAAGTTAAATAAAGACTAAGCTGAATGCTTAACATAGAATAAAACAGTTGTAACAGGAATGGTTGCTTAATAAGCAAGCGGTGGACTGTGGCAATCTACAGATATCTGAAGGGTTTGAACATTAACAAGGGAAAGGAATAATTGGCATGGTGCTGTACACTGATAGGTATCATCAGGGTGACATTTAAAAATATGACTACTTGGGCTAAAGCCGAGAGAACTTACCACAGAGTGTTAAGGGTAAAATGGTCTCAAGAAATGATGGACGTTCTCTTCCAAGAGATATATAACACCGAACTGAAAAAAGCATTAGGAAATACACAAATCCTTCCCTCATAGAAACATTTCTGAACTGGCAGCAGGATGAATGAAATGATCACTTCCATCTCTAACTATTACATTTCAACTCAATATCTCTTAAGCTTTCTGCCTGGAGAAAATACACTTCACTGCATCCATTTTCCACTTTTAGAGTAGTCATGTCCAAGGTCCAGAGGGCAGATTGACAACACTTCCTGTGATTGTATGATATGCTCTCTGTCCATATGCTCATTGTACAGCTCTGGTTTCAACCTGTGAGCTATATTTAAGATACACCCACATTTAGTACAGGGCATGGCACAAACTGACCCTTCCCCTCCCGTCATTCCAGCCTGAAAGCTGTTTCTCTCTAGCATTCCAGACTTCACAAATGAGAATGCACAAAGAACCTTCTAGTGCTTCCCCCCTAACATCTAAAATATATCTTCCTTCCTGCAGATTAAGCCCATTTCCTTGCCCTACCTTAAGTGCACATTATAAAGGGCTGTTATAAAGAGAATCATGTTCAGAAGGACAACTGAACAACACCCTATTTAGAACTGCCTTTAACATATCAGAAATCTGTTAGTAGGTCCCCTCTCAGTCTTCTTTCAGGTTTTCTAAACCTTAAATCATTTTCGTTGCTCTCCCTGTGGACTCTCTCCAATTTTCCCACAACTTTCCTAAAGTGTGGCATCCAAAACTGACCGCAATACCCTAGCCCAGGAATTTGCAACCCATGTCTCTAGCGCCAAATATGGTTCAGTATAGAACCATATATGGCTCTTTTGTCATTTCCCAAATATGCACACCTTTTTAAATTAAGTGAAAAGTTAATTCAAAATTTTAAAAACACATAATTACACGTTAAGCTGGTCTTTTTTTTTTTATTTGTCTATTTCACCTTTAACTGTTCATTTTAACAACCATCCATTCTCTCCACTCACTGGGGTCATGCATAGTCACTTTTCATTTGATTGGTTGAGAAATCTCTCCATCATCATATGTCATAGTGAACTCTGTAGTCCCCTCATAGCAAAAATAGTGAAGTGAAAGAGAGATGACGAGTACTGAAATTTTCAAAAGGTGCAGACAGACTTGTATGAATTTGTGGATAGGTCTGGATCACCACACCTTCTCATTTGTAGTGTGAGACTGTCCTCAAACAAAAAAATCAAATTTAGAATGGCCTTTTCTGACAAAACATGCAGCATTTGCTACAATATACCTGAGAGCGGTGTGCAAAAAAAAGCCTGTGAGGAGCTGCAGCAAAAAATGAACATTGGGCAAAATAGCCTGCTGGCATGGTCAAGAAAAGGTAGGAGCTTAAATTCTGCACATTTTGCAGTCTCACACAGCATTATTTGAGAAGGGAAGCCTTTCACAACAGGACAAAATCTTACAGAAAATTCAAGACATGCCATTATCAGCAAAAATAGTTCATGACGGAGCTGTGAAAATGGCCCATCAAATCGACAAAGAACAAAAGCAAAACTTGAGTATAGCTGCTTATTTTTGTTTGCTTTGGACAAGACAACCTACATGTGACGTTAATCGGTTGTGTATACTGGGATGATATATTTGCGGAAATGCTGTGCACAAAGAAAAGATTGAGATATTACCAATGAAAAATCGAACAAGGGGCAAAGACATTCTTAAAATTGTGATGAACTTTGTAAACGAGAAAGAAATACATTTGGATAATCTTGCATCTGTGTGTACAGGTGATGCACTAAGCATGGTTGGCAAATACAGGCAATTCCTTACTCTTTTGTCAGAACAGCTGAACTGCCCACTTTTGAACTTTCATTGCATTGTGCACCAGGAGGCACTTTGTGCGCAATCTTATGGAACCGAACTTGGAAATGTAATAGGACTGGTTGTTCGCAGGGGTGGCCCATGAACGTAGGCAAACTAGGCAGTTGCCTAGGGCGCCACCGGCCCAGGCACGGGGCGCCCCGTGATTACATCATGGCCATTGACGTCCGTGCAGGCGGGGGCGCCGATCCCACCATCCGCCTAGGGCGCCAGCTGCCGCAGCCGGCCTCAGGCCACTCCTGGTTGTTCGCATTGTCAATTGGATTCTTGCCCAAGTCCTTAATCACCGTTAATTTCAGTCACTGCTCGATGAAGTAGATTCCAAAGATCCCAATCTAATAATGCACAGCAATATTTGCTGGTTATCTTGTGGCAAAGTTTTGTCTCATTTTGCCACCTGCACTAATGAGATTAAGTCATTTTTGTCTTTTAAGGGTGTCAAACACTCCAAGCTTTCAGACTGTGACTAGATGCTCACGTTTTACTATCTTGTCAACATTACTGGTCATTTGAATGAGTTGAACCTTAAGCTACAAAGGCAAGGAAGTTCAGTCCTGACTCTGCAGCAGGCAGTGTATGGATTTGAGTCAAAACTAACTGTCTTCATCAAAGATATTGAGACGGGCAGACTGGCACATTTTGAAAGATTATGAATGCTTTGTGATTCATGTCAGAGAGAAAGCCTTGATTTGCAGCAGCTTGCTGGGTTTGTTTCTGAGCTCCTGATGGCATTCAAGTCTTGTTTTGTTGACTTTTGTAAACACAGTGCTCTGTTTAAGTTTATGATTCGTCCACATAAAGCATCCGTTGAAGAACTGGATTTCACAGTCATTCCAGGCATCTTAGTCAGCGATTTGGAAATGGAAATAACAGATTTCAAGGTGTCGGCTATCTGGATGGAAAAATTCGTCAAGCTGAATTCTGATTTAAAATGCCTTGCTCGACAACGTGCAGAATTGGCAAAACTGCACAAATGGGCTGACGTGAAGAAACTTGGAAAGAACTTCCTGTCACATACAACACCATTCTTGGGCTTACTTTCAATGTTTGGCTCCACCTATATGTATGAGCAGGCTTTCTCTCATTTGAATCACATCAAAGATACTTTGCATTCAAGACTGACAGAAGAGAGCCTGAAAGTATGCATGAAGCTGAACTTGATCAGTTATGATGTAAACTTCAAAAAAAAAGTATGAAAAGATGCAGCAGCAGAAGTCCCATTAAATAAAGTCATTGAGTACAATGTTTAATTGATGCTACTATTAATCATCACATCAATCTTCTTATAAATATTTCTGAAAGTTTGTTTGTTTGTTTGTGTGTTTGTTTGTCCAGACAGATCTCCAATACGGTAAGAGTTAGAAACACGAAATTTTGCATGGATACTACTGATTTCCTAACTTAAATAACTGGATTGGTTATATGTCAAAATCAGTTACCCTGGTTCTCCCAGAGCCCCAATTGGGCCCAATGATAATTCCAAAAGATCTCTGAAACGGTAAGAGCTGGAAACACCAAATTTTGAACAGTTACTTCTGATTTCCTAACTTCAATAACTGGACTGGTTATATCTTGAAATCGGTTCCCCCGATTCGTCCAGAGCCCCAATTGGGCCCACTGATAATTAGCTTTTATTAGCGCCTGATCATAGAAACACGACATTTGGCATGGATACTCCTGATTTCCTAACTTAAATCACAGAATTGGTAATATCTCAAAATCGGTTCCCCCAGAGTCCCAATTGGGTCCACTGATAATTAGCTTTTAGTAGCACCTGATCATAGGCATTTGCTGGACTGTTCTGTTAAGCGTGTAACATAGGCTTTGTCTAGACTACACCTCTCTGTCGACAGAGAGATGTAGATCAGGCACGTCGAAATTGTGAATGAAGCAGGGATTTAAATATCCCGCGCTTCATTAGTATAAACATGGCCACCACTTGTTTTCTAAATGAAACTTTTTCTAAAAAAAATGGCAGTCTAGACGGGGATCTTTTGAAAAATAAAGTCTTTTTCAAAAGATCCCTTATCCTTCATAAAATGAGGTTTACAGGATCTTTCAAAAAAGGCTTTATTTTTCGAAAGATCTCTGGCTAGACTGCCGTTTTTTTTTCCGGAAAAGCTCCGTTTCAAAAAAAAGCTATGGCCATGGCTTTATGCTAAAGAAGCCATGTTTATGCTAATGAAGCACGGGATATTTAAATCCCTGGTTCATTAGCAATTTCGATGTGCCTAATCTACATCTCTCTGTTGATCGAGAGGTGTCGTCTAGACACAGCCATAAACTGCAACTACGAGATCCTAAAGGATAAAACATGTTGGCTGCAGCACCATCAAGGGAAAGCCCATGGGGAGGAGGCTGCAGTGGGGCAGAGAATCAGCAACCGCCCCTATACGAGGGCACCAGCAGGTCTCCAGGACAGACCCAAATGTGGCTGATGCTGGCTGGGGTCTAGCCTTGCTAATTGTGGCTGGGAGAAGCCTCCAGCTATCACAGCCTCTCAACATCTTCACGCAGCAGGGCTCCTTCTGAACCCCTTCTGGAAATTAAAGTTGCTTCTCTCCCCCCACACCCAAACAAGCCATCCCACCACTCGCCCTCCTTTGGGCTGCGTGCGTTCTCCTGGCAGGGCTGTGTGCATTATCAGCAAGTGCCACGGGCATTATGCACTTTGCAGGATTCAGCTCACAGTACAAAGAAGCAGTGGGTAGGAGGACAAGGTTTTGAGCACCGTGGAGCCTGAGGAGGACACGGTACACTCAGAACAGCCTAGTCTCATTAGAACAGGTACGTTCAGGTGCTGCATGTTCTGATCATCTAGATATCATTAATTGCACCTGGTCTGAAAGTGTTTCGCTTTGTCTGATCAATGCAACTGGTCCAGCTGTTGCTAGGAAGTCCATTCAGGTTGCCTCATGAAGCGTGCACTGAAGGCACTCGGGGAGTGGCTACTTGGAGAGCAGTGATTTCCTGCTGCTGCAGAGCCCAGGAGACATCCCCTCCATTTTTCAGGGCTTCTGGCAAGGAGGCTGCAGGCATTGGTTTGCATAGAGTCTCTAAGGAAAGATGGGCCTTCCTGATTTGTGGGGATTGGAAAAAGAGACCCTATGGGATTTGTCATTTCGTAAGCACATTACTAGCTATGTTAATTTCTTAAAGTAATATATAAGAGAAACGTATTTCCAATAAAATATACTATATTAATGTAATTGACATAGTTCATTCATCGCACCTTTTACTATATTTTCCCCGGGTGATGCCGGGTATTTCTGTTAGTTATCAATAATATTAAGTTGTATATTTTCAATCATGCTAATGGGTGTTCTTATACTGGCTCTTTGTTGACCTCTTGTTCTGAATGTTGATGTAGTTTGGCTCTTTGGTTTTAGAAGATTTCCGACCCCTGCTCTACCCGAAGCCTTATCAGTGCAGAGTAGAGTGGGACAATTATCTCCTGAGTTTTATTATCCTACTCCTATTAATTAACTCCAGAACAATATTAGCCTTTTTTGCAACCCCACCACATTGTTGACACGTATTCTATTTATGATCCACTTGATTATTTTCAGCAGTATTATCTCCTAGCTAACTATTCCTCACTTTGGAGATATACATTTGATTTTTTTCCCGTCTAAGTGAAATACTTTGCCCCAGTATTTATTGAATTTCATTTTGTTGTTTTCAAACCAGTTCTCCAATTTGTCAAGGTCATTTTGAATTTCAAACTTGTCCTAAAAAGAGCTTGCAGCCCCCTCCCTCTAAAACTTTTATACTCCTCACTCATCCTAGTTATTAATGGAAATATTACTAGTACTGGTACCAGACTCCGGACTGACCCAGCCAGGATTCCCCCCATATTAGATACACCCACATAGTTTGATAACACACCATGGATAATTACTCTTTGGGAATGATCCTTCAACCAGTTTTGCACCCACATTATAGTAAATTCATTTACACAACATTTCCCTTGTTTTCTTGTGAGACGCTCTTGTGGGACTGGGGCAAAAGCCATACTAAAAAATAAAAATAAAAGATCAAGATATAACACATCTAGTGCTTTCCCCCATGTCCACTAGACCAGGTAAAGAAGGATATCAAGATGGTTTGGTATGATTTATTCTTGACAAATCAGTGTTAGTTATTCCTCAGAACCCTATTGTCCTCTAGATCAGGGGGACTCAAACTCCTGACCTGCAGGTCATCCCTGACTAGACAGATTGCACAATCTGGCCTGGAACTCCTAATAGGCTTCAGGACGGTCCTGTCTGTTACAGCCCCCAAAACCATCCCTTCCCACCATCCCCCTGCCCTCTCCCCTGCCATGCACCCCATCCCCAAGGACGTGGCTTTGGGGATCACCGGGGAGGGGGGGCTAGTGTGGCATGCAGCAGTAGTCGCACCCCTCATGGTGCTGCAGGGGAAGCAGAGCACACTGGATACTCGCTCCACTTCTCCATGGGTCCAGCTGTCCTAGGTGGTGCAAGGGGGATACAGCTACTGGAGTTGTGCCGCACCAGTCCCCCTACAGTGACTCCCAAAGCTACGTTCCCACAACGGGGTGTGATGGGGGGGTAGAGAAGGTAAGGTGGTGGCAAGAAAGGGCAGGGTTTGAGGGCCAGAGACAGACAGGCCACCCTCCCTGGCCTGCCAGAAGTGCTGGGCTGGATTGTACAATTGCTCCAGCCAGGGATGGCTGGGCTAAGAGTTTAAGACCCCTGCTCTAGGTTCTTTTAAATTGATTGCTTAATAATTTAAGCAATTATACACCTTTCCATGTATCAAAGTTAGGCTGACTAGTCTACAATCCCTGGTTCCTCTTTCTTCCCCTTTTACAAGACAGGTACTATATTTGCCCTTCTCTAGTCCAGCATGAAACACCTCAGCCTTCTTGCTATCATCCATTATTAGGACTCTTTCTCTGCTTAGTGGAGGAACTACACTTTCCTTCATCTTTTTACTGCTACTAACTTATTTAAAGAGCCCTTTAATTCCCCTTTCTGTTCCTTGGCAGATGTCAGTGTTCCCTGTAAACTGTGTGCTTGTGCAACCCCTCAAGAGAGATTTAAATGATGCCCAGCTGATGGACAGAGTGCCCACAATTAGGTTTTTTTGTTTCTAATGATGGTGTACATTCACACATGCCTCAGTGAACATAAAATTTATCCCACACCTGGATAGAAAAAATTAGAGGGAACATTGATAGGTGTAACTCATTTTGTGCCTAAGCCTTTCTGATGTTGTCCTGACCTGCTTGGGCTATTCTTTTGGACTGCTCCTTAGCAATATGTCAAGCTTTCCACTCCTGTAGCCGTGGTGGTGCCAGGGAGTCTTGAGTCTTTTACAATTGCCAGGCCCCAGGACAGCTGTTCACATAACTGCCCCATCAGAATATCAATATTCCAATAATAAAATGTATACCACTTAGTCAGAGATACCATTGAAGTAATAGTTTAGCTTATGTACAAATACTGCTAGCCCTTGCATTTGTTCAGAGCATATGTTGATGTTGAGCATATTCTCCTGCTTATTTTCCTCTTGCTGGTCCTATGACCTTATTATATTTTCCATGTTCCCTCCCAAAATCCAACTCTGTATTAAAATTGACTTTTCATACTTACCTGTGGGCTTTTTGGTGCCTGCCCCCTTTCTACCTAGCTTAAACCTCTCTTCTCTAGGTTGGCAAGTCAGTGCATGAAGATGCTCTTCTTAGAGAGGTAGGCCCCACCTCTACCTAGCAGTCCTCCTGCCAGAACATTGTTAGGGCTGACAGCTTTATTCTTTTTATATTTGCATTTTAGGTTTGGCAATATAGTAATATAGCAATATACATATATATATATATCTATATATATCAATATACATTTAATATTGTATTGAATTAAGTCCTTTTAGTTAAGTATATATCTCCTATAGCTCCTTGTTTTAAAGTGTAGTGCGTAAAGAGACAAAGTTTTCTGGGTATTGTGACTATGTTAATAAGATTAAAAATATCGAAGGCCCGGGCCTTCAATGTGAATTGTTTTGATTTTGCTTAATATAAAACAGTATTGTTTACCTTTTAAGGATTCTGTGTGAGAGACTGTTTGTATGAATGAGATACGGAGTGAAGGTCATCGTTAAAGCCAGATGGCCGGAGAAGGGGGAGAATGTGGGGTGAAGACAAATTGTAAAAGACAGGCTGCAAAGAGTAGAGAAACTGTCAGTGCGTACCCACGGTCAAGAATGGATCAGATTGGCAGATTGACGAACCTTGAAGCAGAGCAGACATCCCCAAAAGGACGATTGATTACAGGATGAGCCTTGAAGAGATGTTTGGGAACGATTGACATCAACAAGATAACATTATGGTCACAAGCTGACAGAGAGGGAACCATGGATTTTAACAGAGAAAACGGATTATAAAAAAGCAGGGTGCTTTGTATAAAAAAAGCAGGGTGATTTTAACAGAGAAAACGGATTATAAAAAAGCAGGAGAGGAGTATCGGATCGATCGACCGACAAGGCCCTGCTCCCCCCTGTGTTCAATCTAGCTGGCCACTAGATTGACACAGACTCTGGACTGGTAACTATGATATCATTTGGCAGGATGATGTATGCATGATGTTTTGTGTGCGTGTGATTGAGAAGCACATGCAACTGTTGTATTCTCAATAAATGCGGCATACTGCCTTTTCCCCCATAAAAGATCTCGTGTGCTTCGTTTAAGCACAACAACATTATCCCATGGCCCAGGGAGCCCTTCCATGGATACTGTTCATCAAGAAGCCAGTATCATAGGTGTGAATCTTCATCATCATCTGAGTACTGGTCCCTGATGTTTTCCATTCTTGAATGCAGTGACATTTTGAAATGTCTAAAGCGGGACTACTCAACTTTGGAAGCCCCAGGGGCCACAATGAGACTCACAGCACATGCCGAGGACCGCAACTTAAGTGTGGTTGCATGTACATGCAAATATATATGCAAATATATGCAAATAGCTTCCTTCGCACAATGCCCCAGTGCTCCTGGCACCTCCTCCCTGAGGGATAGAAACGCTGACACCTTGTATCCGTCTGTTCCAGTCAGCCCGTCCACTTGCATCTTTCAATGCTCACTCCGCCAGGAAGATGCCTCGCCATTGTGGAGTGTGTTCCCAGTGGAGGCCATGTTCAAAGAATCCCATCCGTGGGCCGTGTGTTAAGCCCCACGTAAACCCAAATTGCACCATGGACTGCAAAGAATTAGCCCTGGTCTAAAGCCTACCTATCTATCACAAGATATAAAACTCAAAATATTGGCCACAGGCCTCTTTAGTCAACTACTATACTGCCTTTTCAGTGCCGAAGAATACAACATTTTTAGTTTTCATAATTTTTACTAAGAGTGAGAGTTTAGAATGTGAATTTGGGACATTTGAAATCTATGAAAATGGGTGTTGGGGATCAGTCTCATAGTTCTCAAGAAAATGAGGAAAAGGTTCTGAGCCAAACTTGATATATGCAGAGGTTCCATGCACAACTCAGCAAATGCATGTCTATCCCCCAGATCTACACATGCTATACCATGTATTTCTTGTTAAAAATATAGGTTTGGTTTTGTGAAACAAATAAAATGTACATGAGAGAAATAGCCTGAGTACACCTAGCCCTTCATTGCTAGTGAAACATCATATGTGATGCAACAAAATTTCTTTTCGGAGAAAAGCACCCATCTGGACTCTTCTGCAGAGGAACCTTCTGCTCGAGTGAGGGTGCTGTGAATTCTTTCTGCCCTGCTCATTTTTGGTCCTTTCTCTAACTTCTTCTAAGACCAAGGCCTAAGGTTTTTAATCTATCATGACCCCTATTATTGATCTCAATAAAAATCTGCTTCAAAAAACAGATCAGGTATGGGGCATTTTTATCTGAAACTATCTGAATGTGTGTGATGTACAATAATGCTGTCTACAATATGCTCAGAGCCAAATTCATCCACATACAGTGTAACAAACATAAATTATTTCTCAATCAATTTCACTGACAAATTGATGACAACTCTAATGGTAGAGTATATGCTGTATTTAAGCTACAAGGTCAAAATGTTGCAGAAACATAGTACCAGGCAGTGAAGTCTGTGCTACTGCACTAGTTCTAGTTTGATTGGCTACGGCTACACTGCCATTTTTTTCCGGAAGAAGATATGCAAATCGTGCTTGCATTTGCATATCTTCTTCTGATTCTTTTTGCGGAAGAGGTTTTGCCAGTATTTGGTCCCATGTAGATGGGGTCAAATGTCAGAAAAAAACCCTCTTTTACAAGACCCCTTATTCCTCGTAAATCGAGGTGTACAGGGTCTTCCAAAAGAAGGTCTTTTTCCAACATTTGGCTGCCTCTCCACGAGGCCAAATAGTGGCAAAACCTCTTCCACAAAAAGAATCAGAAGAAGATATGCAAGTGCAAGTGTGATTTGCATATCTTATTCTGGAAAAAAAAGGCAGTGTAGTCATAGCCATTGGGAAGTATTCTACACTGCATATTGTTCAGCAATCATGTCAAACAGATGTATGTAGTATCTATATAACTATTGTCTATGTTGTGAACAGGTTCATTATAAGATGGCTATTCATTCTAGTAACAATAAACAACGTTAGATACATTAAAAAGTCAAAGAAAATCTTTCATGACTCGTAAATATTGAGAAAAATCAAATTCTTTAGGACATGTCTACACTGGGGAGTTATTTTGAAATAACAAGGTGAGCTTTCACACTATCAAGCCTGTTATTTTGAAATAATGGGCTTGTTACTTCAAAATAGTAACTCCTGCTTGTGAAGAGAAATAAGTTTATTCCAAATCAGTTATTTCAGGAGCTATTATTTCAAAATAACTTTTTTCAAAATAACGTGGTAGTGTAAATATAGCCTAAGATATTCTGGGTCTGACATAGCAAATGATTTGTGTAAATACATATGAGTGAGATGAAAGTTTAGAAAATAACTTTTCAGGAAAATCATCCTTTCAGATGCCAAAATCTGAAATGATACTAAAGATTTTTTGCTGAGGCAATTGAGTTTAGAGAGCAACAAAAGAATGATTGGATTTGCATTGGAGAACTTTAGCACTGGCTAAGGAAAAGCCCCAAAGGGGTCTGGGAGGTGTCTGACGACAAGAACATCCAGCAGTAGGACAAAGACTACATGGGAACCGAGAAAGTAATAAAGGCTGGAGCAAAGTAAGTGAGCATAGGGACCAAAAGGTCATGAAGCCAAGACACTTGCACATTTAGGGCTTTTGCACTCCCTAGTTAATATTGACTTCTATTACATGTAGGCATATACAATCAATTTGTGTTAATTAGGGCATGAACCTGTGAGGTATTCAGTGCTTCCCTTGAGAGTTAAGGGCACTCAGAACTTCTCAAGTAGTACACTTTAAACCTTCTACTCAAATTAGTATCTAACATATCAAAGCTGATTAACCAAACAGAAATTATTCACACCAATAAAATACCACATTTACTGCATGCACAGGTTACAAATATGGAAATAATGTAGAGACAAATGGTATAGTTCTATGTAATAAATACAGTCCAGTGGATATATTATTACAATAAATTGTTTCATTACTAGTGACTGTCAAAACAAATATTATTTATTCAATCTAACTGTAAAACATATGAAGTTTTAAGGTTTCCATGCCTAATAATCTGAATCTACACTCATCCATGGTTTGGAGACTTGGGTACAAGTGGAAAATCCAATACACATTTATTTTACTCTTGACAAAAGTATGTAGCCCATCTATGGGGTTTATCTCTGATGGGGAAAGAACATGTTATTCTGCATAAATGTGGGGGACTCACCATGTACATTCAGTCTGGAATAATTTGAGTTAAAATTCATGGAAATTAATGAAATAAGTTGAGATTTACACTAGTGTAAATTAAAATGGAACCTGGCCCACAGTATTTAATATAATGGTCCTGCTTCTCTATTGTGTAGTTGCTTACACTTCTCTGTAGAGTCAACTTATACCAAAGTAGCAGTCTAACTTTTTACACCTATTTTGTGCTTATTACGGTAACTACTTTCCCATATAGCTGAAATTATGAATCATGCTGTATGCGAAGTGGAGGAATAGGCACAAATATGGCAATTTTTATGCATGCAAAAACTACCACTGACTCCGATGGGACTTTTGCTTCAGTAAAGACTGGTGGATTGGTACCATTACTTATACACAATAAGAGTAAAAATAAAGAGTAAGTATCATGAGTAAAGATTTCTAAACAGCTTTATTCCTAACCTGATTTTTCCATGCAATAGGAAGGATCTATTGATAAAAGATATACTATAAACATTTATTTAATACAGATACATAACTTCATCCTAATTTGTGACTCCTGTAAACTGCCACAGTGTATTATAATGTTCACACAACCCTGTATGTTTTGTACACAGACCCATCTGTTTTAAATGCAGATGATTATGGATCACAGCAGATGGCACAAACTGTAAAGAGAGTTTACTACTCATGCAAACCAATACACTTTAATCATGAATCAATACATTTCATATACAAACTAATTAAGCTGCCATAGAACTTCATGTACTTACATATACAAATATTCTGTTACAAACCTACAAGACAATGTTTAATTAATTGACCAGCTTTTTAGAGGAATACAAAACAGATTGTTACACAACAGAATCAATACAGTAAAAAGAAAACTGTACAGTGGACACAAACAATCACACTTTGTTTGGTGCGTTGATTGACTTCATACAAGAATGATTACAAAGCAAGGTCCTGATCGCACAATTGGATCTGCACAAGTAAATTTTACACACATGTAAGCCTATTTGTTGGTAACAAGGCTCTTCATGGACACAAAGGCCAAGACCTTCAAAAGTGTATATACACACCTAACTTCAATTACAGCAAGAATTAGGTGTCTCAATGCCTTGGAAGATCTTGGGCCAAAGATGCCATGGCAGATCCAAATAGAGAGTCCAGGCCACATATGAACTCCTGTAATACAAACTGACAACAAAACACTGCCCTTGCTCCAAACATAGGGCATAACTTGATATGGATGGGGCACTGCATATGATAAAGCCCATGCAGTACACAATGCAAGTATAATGTGTGCAACTCCACAGTAGTTGTAAAACTCTTGAAGGGAGATAACCACAATTTTTAGCTATAAGTGACTGGTCCTACTCCTGCTCCTCAGTGAAGCAAGTGTTATTTGTGTCGATTTCTTTGTCATTTTACTCGGTTTTGTTAGATCACCTCTTTTTAAGGTAAACTAAATCGGCTATTTCTTAGTCTAAGATGACAAAGATAGGTTGATACTCCCATGCAAGAGAGGCTACAGCCATAAGACCTTGCTGTTGAGATGCAGAATAATTGAAAATACAGACAGGCTACCCCTCCTGTGTTCTCATTCACCAGTAAATTTAGCTTCTGGTGATTTTCCACTGCAGTGAAGGAAAGGAATAAAATGTGGCCTTTTTGAAGAATGCTTTGAAATTGGCGTGAAGGATACTTTTGTGATTTTTTTTTTTAATCCAAGGAGAAAAGGATAATTATTAGGCCTAGGGTCAATCAATGTATCTTTGGCAGAATTAAGAATACAGCCCTGGAGCCAAGTCCCAACTAATGTTGTGCCCCTTGATTTTTGGCCCACTCTTAAATACTTAGTGGAAAATTAAGTGCTCAAAACATATGAACTGCAGGCCCAGGATATTAATAATATCATCACTTACCTCTTGCGTGGTGCGTTTCTTCTGCAGATATCAAAGTACTTCACAAAGACAGTAAGTCTAATTAGCCACATTTTACAGATAAGGAAACATAGAAGAGAGTTATTTGCTTAAGGAGACCCACTAGGTCAATGGTAGAATTAGGAATAAACCCCACATCTCTTGGGTCCCAATCCAGAGCTCAATCTACTACTAATCTACACAATCTGACCAAAATTAGAACAGAACACAAGAGTTAGGGATTCTCAGTCAGCAATCGATTGAGTAGATAATATCTCCTGCATTACCCCATATTTCTCTAATCTCTTGATACATCTAGGAGTAAGGTGTAGGATTAAAGTAGCAGGATTACAAATCAGGGAAGATCACTTGACACTTCTGAACTTGTTGGAGCTGAGGCTGATTTTGGTAGGAGAAGTGTTATAGATGTTGAAAAGAGGTCTCAACAAATATCTTGTAGAATTTACTAGGAAGTTTTGTCCTGGAGACTTCCCTTAAAGGACTTGAACAGGATGCATCTATTCAACCAGTGGCAACAACCTCATGTTACCTATTACTGTTCTTAGGCCTTTTTAACTGAGGAAGGGCAGGAAGTGTGTGTGCGTGTGTACGTGTGCGTGTGGAGGGGTGGGATGTGCAACACAGAGGGTGCATGGCCAATGTCATTGTAATTTCCAGATTCCTGGGTCATTTCTGTTTTGGACTTTTAGGATGCCAGAAAGCTCTTTGCAATACAGTGAATATTTGAGAAGGAAATGGGAAACTTCTACCTTTTTAACCAAATGGAAAGCAAACTGCCTGATTAACACAGAACTTTTAATTTAGGTTGAAAGTTGTAGCCACCTCTGATGAACTGGATAGTAGATAGTCCCTTCTCATTTTAGAGATATTAAATTCTCAGCATTAGTAAATTTACTGTAAAATAATTCTTTTGCTGGTACTGGCGCAGAATATGCAGAATGTGACCTCTTAGAATTGCCTTGCAGGCTCACCGAAGAAGGGAGATGACACCAAAGGGGAATTTAATTCATTTCAAAGCAAAATTGTATTGCCTGCAAGAAAAATGTATAAAGTTGGGAATTCCTAGCAAAGAAGCATTAAGTCTCCGTGACTTAAAAATTATTCCTCGTTTGTATTCTGGTCCAATTTCTTAAGGAGTGCAAATGATTGAAAGAGCCCTGCATAAATAATTGATTTCTTTAACTCTAGCTATGATTTCCTCCTGCATGAAAGCCCATATGGAAAGTCATTTGTGGATCTGAGGATGTAACAGATTAATTATCTCTGATTTTTTGTCTTCCACATTGTAACAAACCTTTTTTCCTATGTGTCATTTATTTATTTATGTATTGGAAGGAATGGTTTGAGATTGCGTTCAGTTTCTGGCTCTTCTAACAAGTGATGCTAGGTGAGTTATTTAAACCATGTCTCAGTTCCCTATATGTAAAAACAGGGATTATATTTCACTATGATTAGTTGCAACTAGCCTAACAGAACTGGGATGTATAATAATAAAGAAAAATTTAATTTTTAAAATAAACTCCATGTTAATGAAAATGGTCAAAACATGTTAATTGTGTCTCTTACCATATTGATTAAGATCAAATAGGTATAAAATTGAATTAAAAGGTTTTATGATGTTAAATATACACATTTTGCATTGGTCTCAAAGGGGTAGTCTGGTTAGTCTTTAACTTTAAAAATGAGTAGTCCTGCGCAAGGGTATGTGTACACTAGGAAATCATTTAAAAATGTATTATTACAAAATAATGCCCAAAATAGCAATTTCAAAATAGTTTCTCCACACTACGGGGAAGCCTCATAATTAGTCCAATGCAGATGCCATTAATGTGGACATGTTATTTTGACTTAGAGCCCCAGGAAGAAATGGGGAGTAATTAGTCTGAAGTGCTCTGAGGAGTAGTTATTTCAAAATAGTGGCAGCAGAGACTCCACACGACCACTATTTCGAAATAACTATTTTGGAATTAGTGTTATTCCTCATGGAAAGCAGGAGTTATTATTTCAAAATAACCAGCCCATTATCATATATATAGTAGCCCAATGTCTGTGACTCTGTAACACTGTAGCGTTACGAGTTGCCTCTAGGGGGCGCTGTTGCCTCCCGCCATGGCGCTCAGCTGAGTTCTGTGCCGCTCAGCCGGGCCGCCGCAGGGGAGCCCAAACGGCCACTTGCTCCACTTGCTCCCCTGCGGTGGCCCGGCTGAGCGGCGCAGAACTCAGCCAAGTGCCACGGCGGGAGGCGAAGGGGGGCGGGGCCTGGCCATGTATGTCACCGCCCCGGCGGCAGGGGAAGGGGA
Source organism: Pelochelys cantorii (assembly GCA_032595735.1). Classification (NCBI taxonomy): domain Eukaryota; kingdom Metazoa; phylum Chordata; order Testudines; family Trionychidae; genus Pelochelys; species Pelochelys cantorii. The sequence goes on from CM064337.1 coordinate 40,886,355, forward strand.
GCGGAGCGGTAATGTACACCTCCAGGGGGCGGGGCCTGGCCGTGTATGTCACTGCCCCACCACTCTTCCCCTCCTGCCGTGGCGCTCAGCTGAGTTCTGCGCCGCTCAGCTGGGCCGCTGCGGGGGAGCAAGCGGAGCAAGTGGCTGTTTGGGCTCCTCTGCAGCGGCCTGGCTGAGTGACACAGAACTCAGCCGAGCGCCATGGCAGGAGGCAAAGGGGGGCAGGGCAGTGACGTACACGGCCAGGCCCCACCCCCTGGCCGTGTACATCACCGCCCCACCCTCCTTCCCCTCCCGCCATGGTGCTCAGCTGACTTCTGCGCCACTTGGGTTACTAGGTAGGGTAAAAAAAAAAACGGACACACTTAATCAAGGGCGGGAGGTGGAGGGGCCGGCCGGGAGAGGAGCGGGGCTGGCTGGGAGGAGGCGGGGGGGGTGGGAAGCAGAGCTGGCGGGGGTCAGAGGCAGCGTAGCTGGCCAGGGGAGAATGGGGGAGGGGCGGCCGGCGGGAAGCAAAGCTGGTCGGAGGTGGCAGTTGGGGGCAGCGAGGCTGGCCTGGCGGGGGACGGGGAGAGGGAATCGGCCGGTGGAGAGCCAGACTCACCCGGGCATGTGCAGATCCCAGGGTGCTGCCCGCCCCGCTCATGGTCCCAGTGAAGCAAGTCCTGCTGCGGCTCCAGCACGCGCTGGAACAGTGCTCAGGAGCAGGGACAGAGCTTCCCCTGCTTCCCAGAGGCAACTAGAGGCTCCCAATGCCGATCGCGCCCCCAGCCACTCCCCCACCCCCGCCAAGCTTCCGTCTGGCACCCAGCCAGAGAACCAGAAAATACCGGACATTGTACATGTCCGGTATTTTCTGATTTTTTTTTACCAGACAGAGGGCCCGAAAACCAGACTGTCCGGGAGAAAACCGGACACCTGGCAATCCTATACGTCACCGCCCTGCCCCCCTTTGCCTCCCGCCGTGGCACTTGGCTGAATTCTGTGCCACTCAGCTGGGCCTCCACGGGGGAGCCAAAACGGCCGCTTGCTCTGCTTGCTCCCCCACGGCAGCCTGGCTGAGCGGCGCAGAACTCCGCTGAGCACCACGGCGGGAGGTGAAGGGGGGCAGGGCGGTGACGTGCGGCATGACAAGAGCTCCAGGCCACAGTAGGAGGCGAAGAGTGGCGGGGTGGTGACATACGTGCCCGGGGGCAGGGCCTGGACGAGTGTGCATCCCCGATGGAGACAGAGGAGAGCAGTGAGAGAGTGACAGGCAGGAGGGGGAGAAGAGAAAGATAGAGACGGAGAGAGAGGCAGAAGGTGGAGGAGAGCTGAAAGAGAGAGGGGGAGGCAGTAGGAGGAGGAGAGAGAGAGAGAGAGAAAGAGACGGAGCGAGAGACCGGAGACTCAGGAGAGAAGACGGATGTGGAGGAGAGACCTGAAAATCCCCCCCCCTCCTCCCATCTTACGACAGGCTAATTGGCTAGTTTCATTATAATCTGCTTGGTAGTCTGGATGCTCTGCTTGTTATTTTGAAATAACTCCCTAATGTAGACCAGGGTTAGAGACTAACATAAATATATGTCACAAGCTTTCTTGGGTAAAACCCACTGGTTATGCATAATATCAGAAGAGGTTCCTAAAACACAATAGGAGAAAGAGAAAGACATAGTAAAGTGCAAATTCCTTACTTAGCATGGAAGAAGAGCTAATAAAGGATGATACCAAGATGGCGGAGGTGAGTAATGTGTATTTTCTTTTTAGTCTTCACTAAAATGGTTAATGGTGACCATATATTCACAACAATTACATTAACAGTGAGGAAGAAGGAATGCAAGGCAAAATAGGGAAAAAGAGGTTAAAGAATTTTTATAAGTTAGAGATATTCAAGTCCTCAGGGCCAGATGAAATTCATTCCAACTTATTTAAATAACTAACTGAAGCAAACTTTGAACCATTACCAATGATCTCTGAGAACTCATAGAGAATGAGTGAGGCCCCACAGGACTGGAGAAGGGCAAACTTAACACCTATCTTTACAAAGGTGAACAAAGAGGATCTGGGAATTATAGACTAATCAGCCTAACTTCAATAGCTGAAAAGATCTTGAAATAAACCCATTCAACAATCAATTTGTAAGCACCTAGAATTCAATAGGATTCTAAGGACTAGCCAGCATGGATTTGTCAAGAACAAATGATGCCAAACTAATCTGATTTCCTTTTTGACTGGGTTAGTGGCCTAGTGGACAATAGGGAAGCATTACACATGATATGTTGATTTCAGTACAGTTTTCGGTATATTCCCATAAAAGGGTCTCATAAGCAAAGTAGGAAGTGTAGTCTTGATGACATTTCTGTAAGTGGGATATGTAACTGACTGAAAGATTATACTCAAAGAATAATTATCTGTAGCTCGTTTCAAACTGGAGGGTGTATCTAAATACGCCCTAATGGAGGGTGTCTCCATTAGTTTAGAAAAGAGGAGGCTGAGGGGGGATATGATAGAGGTATATAAAATCATGAGTGGTGTGGAGAGGGCCAATAAAGAAAAGTTATTTATTAGTTCCCTAAATAGAAGAACTAGAGGACACCAAATGAAATTAATGGGTAGCAGGTTTAAAACTAATAAAAGAAAGTTCTTCTTCACACAGCGTGTAGTCAGCCTGGGGAACTCCTTGCCAGAGGAGGCTGTGAAGGCTAGGACTATAATAGAGTTTAAAGAGAAGCTAGATAATTTCATGGAGGTTAGGTCCATAAAAGGCTATTAGCCAGGGGATAAAATGGTGTCCTTGGCCTCTGTTTGTCAGAGGCTGGAGAGGGATGGCAGGAGACAAATCGCTTGATCATTGTCTTCGGTCCACCCTCTCTGGGGCACCTGGTGCTGGCCACTGTCGGCAGACAGGATACTGGGCTAGATGGACCTTTGGTCTGACCCAGTATGGCCATTCTTATGTTCTTATGTACCTGTAGGTGCTGGTCTTGGTTTGCTGCTGGTCAGTATTTTCATTAATGAGTTGGAGAATGGAGTGAGCAGTATTCTTAAAAAAGTGGGAGGGGTTGCAAGAACTTTTAGTTCTAGAATTCAAAATGATCTTTGAGAAATTAGAGAATCGCTCTCAAATTAACAAGATGAAATTCTGTAAAGGCAAGTGCAAAATACAACACTTAGAAGTAAAAAAAAAAAAAGCAAGCACAAGTACAAAGTGGGGAAAACTTGGCTTTTTTGTGGCACTGCTGAAAAGGATGGGAAGGTCTGGTGGACCAAAACTGAATGAGTTCACAATGTGATGAAGTTGCCAAAAATCAAAGGCACAACTATAAAACAGAGTAAATGGCCAAGTGGTAGAAGTGTGGAAAAAGTTCTGTTACAGTCGATCACAACTTGAGTATAAGTTAATACAGTGAAGTCCTAGGCACTGACTACTCTGGTGCTCAGCACCCATCATCAGCCAAGCTCCCACCCTGCACCTCTCACCCAGTGGTTGCTCTGCTGACCAACCCCTGGCCATTCCACCCTCCTAGCAATTCCAGTGCACTGCAGACAAATGATTCATGGCATTTAGGAATCTCTGGGAGGAAGGAGGGGAGAAGAACAGGAGTGGAGCAATCTCAGAGTTCAAGGGAGATGTAAGAGAAAAAGTGTGGTGGGGTTAAGAAGAGGCAGAGTGGGGAGTGGAGGCTTGGGAAAGGGTGGAATGAGGCAGGACAGAGCCAGGAAGAGGTGGTGATTAGAGGAAGGGGCAGAGTAGGAATGGGGCCAAGGGTTGGGGGGGGGGGTTTGAGCACCTTCCAGCAAGAGAGGAAGTTGACCACTGTGGATGCAGTTACAAAAAAAGACAAGATATTAACAGGCCTGTCATACACAGGAGGCAGTTTCCCCATTCTGCCTAGCATTGATGAGGCCTCTGGATTTTGTGTTCTTGTCTGAGCACCTCAGTGCCTGAAAGATATGGACAAAGAATGGAGAGAACCCAGGAAAGCCACAAAAATAATGAAAGGTTCAGAAAATCTGACCTATTATGAAATATTAAAAACTGGTTTTGTTTAGTTTTGAAAAAATAATACTGAGGGGAACAAGATAGTCCTCAATTATGTGGAAGATCATTATAAAGGAGACAGCAATCAATTGTTCTCCATGTCCACCGCAGCTAAGACAAGAAGTATTGGGCTTCATCTGTAGCAAGAGAGATTTAGGTCAACTTTAGAAAAAAACATTTCTAATTCTAAGTGTAGTTAGGCTTTGGAATAGGCTTCCACGGTTATAAATCCCCTTTCATGGAGGTTTTTACGAACAGGTTAGAGAAGCACCTGTCAGTGACGGCTGCCCTAGGTTTATTTGATCTTGTGTCAGAACATGGGGCTGGACTAGAAGACTTTGTGGAATCCCTTACAAGTCTACATTTCAATGAAACAAGAAAGATGTTTGCTTCCTACCAGTGCTGATGCTGTATTGCAACAGTTTTACTTGTCCTCAGATGGTGCCTAAGTGGGACATATGTTCCCACAAATGTCTGATTTCTGCACGCAGACATTGGGTACTTCTATGCCTGTTTTGTGCATGCAAAAAAAATCTAGAAAACTATGAAAACCTAATTTGGAAAATCTCTCTTCGTTTTTATTAACATTGACAACTTGCAAAGGTTTCTGATGAACTAAAGTAAGAGACAGACTATAGGGCTCTGTACAGAGATGCAAGCTCTTGTGTTTTCCTTGTTAGCTCAACAGATGAACCTCAAACTTTGGCACATGAATATGGAATTTGCTTCTGCCAGAGGGACTAGAAGTTAAGGTGGAAGGTCACTCAGGAAAATCTAACAGTAGCTGTAGTAAGGGCCTGAAATATATCACAGGTCTGGTGTGAGGCCTGAGGTCTAGATAGCAATGGTCAAGACTTTGCTAATATAAAGCAAAGTTAAGCTGTGAGTAAGAGGCAGGACCTGCTCATAGAAATTGGCAAGAACAGGGGCGATATTTCAGAAACTCTCATACCTAAGAGGTACTATGCACAGGTGATAAACACATTCCAGAGGAGCCATAACAGAACACCGTGTGAAGAAACATCTTGGTACCAGCGCACACCTCACAGATAAGAGGAACATACTAACCCAGGTACAGGACAAGGTCTAAATTGACAGCACGAGAGATAATGATCAATCCCCCGGGTACGAGGTAATGGGTGGATGCAGGTAACATCAGAGTTTGGCAACCTGATATGTCAGGAGTGATGTGTAACTTGTTTGTACCCGTGTATAAAAAATATACCCAAAGAGTTGCCTTTGTCCAGTCCAGGGGGTAGTGTCTCATTCCTGGCACTGACTGAGCTGTGCCAATGTCAGTGGGTACATATGCGTAGTGGTTCAGTAGGGACTACTGACAACTGCTACTGTACTTCAATTGACAATTTGGCCTAGTGCCTTTGATTTTGAGATCGTTGACGATTCTCGCTGAGTCTGTTGTGTTGGCTATTTGCAGAAGCCAACACAATACACAGAGAAGCATATGCAAGCAGTCAAACGGTGGTTACCACTGAAAGAGTGGGAGACCTGTTAGGACACCACAATGATGACGCCTGGCTACGACCATAGCCAGTTCAGAACAAAGCTCAGAGTAAGTTTGATACAAGTTAAGAAAAACACACCAAATTAGGTCTAATTTGTAGACCTAATCCTGATTCTTTCCTCTGAGAGAACCTTATTTTCCTTATTCACAAGTTCATTCAGTGTTTAATAATGTTGTTAACAATATAACAATAGAATATCTGAATGTTACATAATGCAGAATTACTAATATTTTAATTAAAATGTCTTATGTCCTTGCATTGATTTTAAGACTGGCACCCGATTCACCACTTTTTCTACTATGGAATTATTTATACTAATGTAATGGTGCTGAGAATCAGGCTTATATTATTTCAAAACTTAAATTTCTTAATTTAGTTAATTAATTGAGCATCTCATCTATTCACAGAAAATGGGTGGAGATAATAATCTATTTTTCACTTTTAATTGGATTATCAAGCTCTTGCGCTTTTCATGACACATTTTAATGCACAACTGGTTGGACATCCTATTGAAAAGGAAATGAACCATTACATTCAAACGAATTGTAAAAGGAAAAGAGTAAGAAGTCAAATCTCATTACCAAAAAGATACAGAGAAGTGATGTCCACTCCCACACAAACCCTGAGCCAGTTAATGTAAGCCAGATGGGACTAATTAACCTCATATGCTGCACGAGGAGGAGAACCAGGGCTATATAAAGTTAATGAAAGAAGGAGGACAACTTGGGTAGGAGTTGGGATAGGGGAGGGTTAGATTATAAAACCAAAAAGGGGATGCAAAACAGAAGTCTTTAATCACTGCCTACAGGAAAAGGGCATTGGCCAGGGACAAGGAGGAAATCCAGGGGAAAAGTAAGCCTGTGGGTCCTGCCTTTAACTAGAGAGTTTGGTGTGAGGCCTAGAAGTAGCCATGGGGAGTGGAGGAAGCTATCGGGGAAAACCCAGAGACAAGCAAGGAGAGAGAGAGGTTGGGTAGGAAGAACAGGGAAACAGCAATAGAGTCTAGGTTCGTCTACACTGCAACACTATTTCAAAATAAGTAGCACCATTTCGAAATAACTTAGTTCGTGTCTACACAGCAGGCAGTTATTTCGAAATAGTGTCAAAATACTGTCAAGCTGGAGGATGACTTACTCCGATTCCTGGAACCCTCATTGTATGAGCAGTAAGGAAAGTCAGAGGAAGAATGCTCTATTTCGAAATAAGTGCTGTGTGGATGCTCCCTATTTTGAAATAAGCTATTTCAAAATAAGATACGCAATTGACGTAGCTCAATTTGCATAGCTTATTTTAAGTGAAGCCCTGCAGTGTAGACACACCCTAAGACTGAGCAGACCAGGTTTCTAATTAGAGGGTCCCAGAACTGGAACATGGAGCAAAAGATGGGACTGAGTTTGCCCTCCAGTCACTGGCAAAATGTCACAGGACCTAGAGCTGGAATAGAAAACTGCCTGCAATGGCATATGAACAGGTTTGTCTGGTGAGACGTGGTTATCCCAAAAGGGGAGGACTATATAATGCCCTGGCCAGAAAACTGAGTCACAAAAGGAGACCACCCTGTATCACAGGGGGAGTGAGAGTGGTTACAGCATGAGAAACTGATGGAAAAGGGTTCCAGAAGGGCAAAAAGTAATTCTCAGAGGTGTATCTGTGGTGAGTGGAACCCCTTCAAACAGACATATATCCACAGGCAGAATAAAGCAGAGAACTTTATCTATATTAACTACTGCCCAAAAGAAGTTACAAGAGATTGGAAATGCTAACTAAAGGAACCACACTTGGATATCGTTTCACACAGCCAACTCACACTAGACAAGTATCAGAGGGGTAGCCGTGTTAGTCTGAATCTGCAAAAGCGGCGAGGAGTCCTGTGGCACCTTATAGACTAACTGAAGTGTTGGAGTGTAAGCTTTCGTGGGCAAAGACCCACTTCGTCAGAAAGCTTATGCTCCAACACTTCAGTTAGTCTATAAGGTGCCACAGGACTCCTCACGCTAGACACTGATTCAACTTCCCCTGAAGTCAATGAAATAACACCCATTTACCTGACTGGGAATAGATTCAGGTCCCAAATGAAAAGCTAATTGATACTCTATGAACTGGTCTGATGAGTTAGATAGATTCATGGAGGTTAGGTCCATCAATGGCTATTAGCCAGGATGGGTAAGAATGGTTGTCGTAGCCTCTGTTTCTCTGGAAGTGGGTGACAGGGGAGGGATCACGTGAGGATTACTTGTTGTGCTCCCTCCCTCTAGGGCATCTGGTATTGGCCACTGTCAGCAGACAGGATGCTGGGCTAGATGGACCTTTGGTCTGACCCAGTATGGCCGTTCTTATGTTCTTATGATGATGACAGTACAGAGAAATCATGAGCCTTTAGTCCAGAAATCCCATGGGATGAGAGGCCTGGAGACTGCCATAGTTAAGCAGACTATTGGATTATCTACTATACTTTTAGGGCTGCTAAGTACATCCTAACTAAAATTTGTTCAAATTTATTACTGAGGAATGTCTGACTACAATGGTTATCCTGGCAACATGACATTTAGGTAGGCTCCAGTAAAATATGAATTCTGAGAGGTATCAGTAGAAAAATCTCTCTCATTAGCTCATGCTATGATTTTGCAGGCCCTTAATATCGCTTTAACAGGGTTCAATAAAGAAAAAGATAAATTCATGGAGGTTAGGTCCACCAATGGCTATTAGCCAGGATAGGTAGGAATCACTAGGCGCTGTCAGAGGCGGGGAATAGGTGGAGGGAAAGGGATTGCTTGAAGATTCCCTGTTCTCTTCACTCCCTGTGGGGTATCTGGCATGGGCCACTATTGGCAGACAGGATACTGGGCTAGGTGGACCTTTGGTATGACTCAGTATGGCTGTTCTTATGTTCAATATGAAATGTCCAATTTTTGCTTCAACATTAAATTTCTTAGTCATCTCTAGCTCACTAAACCAAATCTCTAAGCAATTGAATTTTATGTGAATTGAAGGATAGCCGATCCTTCCCTCCCACCCCCTTAACTAACTTGAGGACCTTGTACTGTACTAGCTGGGAAACACAGGCATAATCAGATGAGGAAAAGCAATTGGCAGAACAGTGTTAATTGACCTGGAGAATGATGAACCCATGCAGAAATAGCAGGGGACTAAAATTCAGTTGGGCCCAGCAGAAGTTGTGCATCCTTTTACGATAATCTATACATATATAATTGTGCTGGGAGTGATTTTTCTGGGTCATCTACTTTTAATTGTAAATAGACTGCCAGTAAAAATTAGTTTTAGCAGATTCTAGTTCATGGAACTAATCTTCCAGTTCCTTGATCCTCCTTTCAGCTTCGTCAAATCTCCCAGATACATTTTGAAGATATACGTAGGAGCAGTCAACCAACAAAGACTAATTTTATTCTCAGCTCTGAGTTTCCTTTTCTAAATCAATGGAAATATTATGAATGTATCTGAGAATAATTCTATCACTGAGTTAATAGGATTACAGAAGCAGGATATATAGGAGGTGGACATGACCCGGTATCGTGCAAACTTTGAGAATATGGAATGGGAGAAGAGTCAGATTTATTTCCAGTCCAAATTTGCTTCCAGTTCAACCAAGACATTCAGCTATGTCAGTAAATGTGGATGGTTGTTGCTTCCGTGAAGTAAGCATTTGGGGAAATGTCTGTTTTCCTTGAAACCCCCATTATGATCCATTGACATCTTACAGTTTTCAACAGGCAAATTCCTTTGTAATAGTTAGGAGTCTCTTAGGGTATGTCTACACAGAAAAGTTATTTCGAAATAACAGCCATTATTTCGAAGTAACTTTACTTGCGTCTACACAGCCAAACCACTATTTTGAAATTAATTCGAAATAGTGGAACGCTTATTTCAAATTTGGTAAACCTCATTCCACGAGGAATAACATCAAATTCGAAATAGCTATTTCAAAATAAGTACTGTGTAGACACTTATTTCAAAATAGGGGGCCTCCAGCCTTCCCAGGGTGCCCTGGTGGCCACTCCAGCCTCAACCAAGAACACTCCTCTCCCTCCCCCCTCCCCAGAGCCCTTAAAGGGGTTGACTCTGGCCACAGTGCCTGTGCCAGCTCCAAGCCTGCCAGCCCAGAACCAGCAGTCACTGCCCCTGATCCAGTGGCCCCAAAACATGAGCCAGCAAGCCACTCACAGCCAGCCCTCCACCGCTCCCCAGGAGCAGTCTGCCAGCTCCCAGGAGCCTGCCAGGGCCCGGAGAAGGCGGGCACCTCCCTGGTCCAGGGTGGAGATCATGGACTCCAGTTTGGGGGGGGATGCCCCCAATGTCCATGATCTCCGCACTAGACGGAGGAATGCGGCTGTCTATGGCAGGATAGCTGCCAGCCTGGCCACCAAAGGCCACATGTGAACCCAGGAGCAGGTTTGCATGACAATCAAATTGGTCCAGCGAGACCCCCAACCCTGAGCCCTGAGCTTCCCCTTCCCCTTCTTTCCCTTGCTTCCCCCTTCCAGCTTCCTCCTCCCAGGTTTTCCCCTCCCCTCTCCCACCCTCTCTTCTCCCCTCTCCTACCTCCTTTCTCCAGTCTCACCAGAGTTCATTCCCCCCCCCCCAGTTTTGTTAAATAAATAAAGTTTGTGTTCATGAAAATACATGTATTTTATTTGACATCAGGAAGGGGGGTTAGGGATGGGTAGGACGTGAGGGAGGAATGAGGCACAAGTCCCCAGTGGGGAACACCAGGGAGGCTCTCAGTGCTCCTCAGGGTGGAAGCTCTCCTGCAGGGCCTCCTGGATACTGACAGCCCCCCGATGGACCTCCTGGATGGCAGCCTGCAGAAAGTGCAGCCAGGTTCACAGCAACGTGTCCACGAGAAGCACCAGAGTGCCCAGGGGCAGCTCTGGCTCCATGTTGCAGAGTGCTGTGGTGTCCCGAGTGAGGGCAACCAGAGCACGCAGAGACAAAATGCTTTGCTGTCCCTCATCAAGGTAGGCAAGCAAGCAGGGAAAGCTGAGAACTGGCTGTCTGGGGGGGTCCCTTTAAGCACAGGCCTCAGATAGCCTCGGGCAGCAGCCACACAAAGTAACTCCTGACCTGATGCCCTGCCAGACCTGGTTCTGGCCGGCCTTAAATGCGATTCAGTGTCCACTCAGTGTGGACGCGCTATTTTGAAATAGCAAAACGCTATTTCGAAATGCATTTTGTGTGTAGACGCGTTATTTCAAAATAACTTATTTTAAATTAACTATTTTGAAATATGATATTTCAAAATAACGCTGTAGTGTAGACATACCCTTAATGTTTGGTCACAACAGGATGAAGGTCAGATGGACCCTCCATGGTGGCATGAGCAGGGCACATGAGAGTCAAGAACACCTATGCAGTCCGTGTGCAGAGCCCTCAGTACATTACCCCTTTTATATTCATTATATCCATGTTTTGTTCCATCTCTATCACAACAGACCATAAATTCTGAGCATTTATGACCCCACTTGAAGTCCACAGAAGTTAAAACTACTCACCAATTTGATTTAACCCTATCACCTACCCTGCTGTCCATGTACTTTCCTTCAGGAGGGCTGCCTATCGGCCATTAAAATAATGATGGAATTCCTTCTATAACTGAATAATTTATGCTTAAAACTGTAAAACTTCTGGTTGCTTTTGTGAGGCATGAAGCTATATAAAAACTAGATAAACACGCTGCCATGCAGTGCTCTCTCAATGAGAGAGAAGTAGGGAGTAATGAGGATATTGCAAAATAACACTCCACAGTGAGTTAAATGTATACAGAAATCAATACAAACTATATAACAAGTCTCTGTAAGAGAAATAAAAACACTAACAGTGTTTATGCAACATTTAAAATGTCAGCTTTGTAACAACAGAGCCCATTTTTAAGCAGGGTAACAGAACACACAATTGCCTCGTCGGTAGAACAAGGTGCCACTAACGTACTGGGCTGACTCTGGGTTCTGCCCCCAGCTGTCAGTCTTTGTATTCACTGTACTAGCTGTGGACTTAGCACAATTGAATCCTGATTCATGCTAGGACTTCTCAGTGCAAAAAAATCACAATAATAATAAATACGTAGGCTCCTAAAACAGGATGTGTCGAAAATCCTGAGCATTACGACAAGCTTATTATAGTATCAAAATTATAAAGAGAAATCCAATTTATATGCAGAGATAAATACTTTATCAATTTATGGTACATACTCCTATTAGACACTTTAAACTGAGTGGTGTTTTAAATAGAATTCATTCAATACAAAAGAATGTGTGTAAAGATTATTCATAGACTTTAAGGCCAGAAGGGGCTACCGTGATCATCCAGTCAGACCTCCTGCATATTTTGGCCCACAGACCTTTACTTCTGTATCCTCTGGGTGAGTTACTGAAATTCTCAATTCATGTGATTTAAAGACCTCAAGTTACAGAGAATCCACCATGTACTCTAGTGAAAACATGCTGCAGAGGAAGGCAAAAAACCATCACAATCTCTGACAATCTGACCTGGGGGGAAATTCCTTTATCACCCCAAACATGGCAAACACTTGGACCCTGGACACGCCAGCAAGACCAACAGCCAGACACTTGGGAAAGAACTCTCCATAGTAACTCAGAGCCCTCCCCATATAGCAATGGTCACCAACCAGTAGATCAGGATCTACTGGTCGATCTTGGAGCCTCTGACGGGTGATCCTGATAGCCAAGAGGCTATCAAGTGACGGCCCTTCAGCTGCCCCTTCCCCCCACTGCTGTGCACCTCCTGCCCTTTGCCTTGGAGCTGCCTCCTCCCACCCCACAGGAGCCTCCTGCTTGCTGTGCAGGGCAGGGGAGGGAGAAGAGGGGCACTGATGTCAAGGTGCCCCCCTCCCACTCTGCATCCTATCTCTACAGAGCAGAGTGGGGGAGCACAACAGGACTTGGGATGGAGTTTGCTGGCTGCTTTTGGGAGTGGTGCAGGGCCAGGGCAGGGGTGAGCCTGCTTTAGCCCCATTGCACCACCACTCAGGAGCCATCTGAGGAAAGCAGTACCCAGCTGGTGCCCACATCCCAAAACCCTACCCCAGGCATGAACCCCTTCCTGAACCTCAAGCCCCTGCCCTAGACCCAAGCACCCCTGCATTCAAACACCCTCCCAGAGCCTGCACCTAGAACCCTTTCCGGTATCCCAACAGCCTGCCCCAAGCTCAGCTCAGAGCCCCTCTCACACTCCAAATCCCTTAATCCAAGACTGCATCCCAACGCTCTGCCCCACCTTGGTGAAAGGGAGGGAGGATGGGGGAGGAGGGTGGATGGAGTGAGGCCTCGGAAAAGGGGCACAGAGGAGGCGGGGCAATGGGCAAGGGTGTTTGGGTTTGAGGTAGATCTTGGATTGCACTTAAATTCAAGAAGTGATCTCATGCTTAAAAAGGTTGGAAACCACTGCCATATAGTGTCTCACCTCCAGCCATTGGAGATATTTGTTATGAGCAGACACACATGGGCCATATGTCATTGTAGACAGTCTCATCAGACCATCACTTAAACTTAACAAGCCTAACCTTGTTAATGGCAGTTTATATCTCTTTGTTCTTGAGTCCACATTGGTGCTTCACTTAAATAACGCCTCTGCCTCTGGTATTTAGCCCTATTATGTATTTATAGAGAACAATCATATTTCAAAACTGTCTTAGGGTATGTCTACACTACAAAGTTAATTCGAACTAACAGCCGTTAGTTCGAATTAACTTTCATAGCGGCTACACATACAAACCGCTAGTTCGAATTTAAATTGAACTAGCGGAGCGCTTAATTCGAACTAGGTAAACCTCATTCTACGAGGACTAACGCCTAGTTTGAATTAAGTAGTTCGAATTAAGGGCTGTGTAGCCACTTAATTCGAACTAGTTGGAGGCTAGCCCTTCCCAGCTTGACCTGGTGGCCACTCTGGGCCAAACCAGGGAAACTTTTCTGCCACCCTCCCAGCCCCAGAGCCCTTAAAGGGGCACGGTCTGGCTACAGTACTCGTGCCAGTTGCAAGCCTGCCAGCACCCAGCCAGCAGACCCTGCACCTGGCACGGCATGAGCCAGCCACCCGCTGCCACCCAGCCCTCCGCCTCTTCCCAGGACCAGGCTGGCGGCTCCCAGGAGCCTGCCCGGGGCCGCAAGAGGCGGGCACCCGCCTGGTCTAGTGCGGAGATCGTGGACCTCATCGAGGTTTGGGGGAGGCCTCCAACGTCCACAACCTCTACACTAGGCATAGGAATGCGGCCATCTAGGGCAGGATAGCTGCCAGCCTGCCCAGCAAAGGCCACATGCGAACCCAGGAGCAGGTTCACATGAAAATCAAGTTGGTCCAGTGAGACCCCCGACCCTGAGACCTGAGCTTAGAACATAAGAACATAAGAACCGCTGTACTGGGTCAGACCAAAGGTCCATCTAGCCCAGTAGCCTGTCTGCTGACAGCGGCCAGCACCAGGTACCCCGGAGAAGATGGACCGAAGACAATAACCAAGCGATTTGTCTCGTGCCATCCATCTCCAGCCTTCCACAAACAGAGGCCAGGGACGCTGTTCCTACCCCCTGGCTAATAGCACTCCATGGACCCAACCTCCATGAATTTATCTAACTTCTCTTTAAACTCTGTTATAGTTCTAGCCTTCACAGCCTCCTGTGGCAAGGAGTTCCACAGGTTGACTATGTGCTGTGTGAAGAAGAACTTTTGCTTATTCGTTTTAAACCTGCTGTCCATTCATTTCATTTGGTGTCCTCTAGTCCTTCTATTATGGGAACTAATGAACTTTTCTTTATTCATCCTCTCCACACCACTCATGCTTTTATAGACCTCTATCATATCCCCCCTCAGTCTCCTCTTTTCTAAGCTGAAAAGTCCCAGTCTCTTTAGTTTCTCTTCATATGGGACCTGTTCCAAACTCCTAATCATAGAATCATAGAATCATAGAACCATAGAGCTGGAAGAGACCTCAGAAGGTCATCAAGTCCAGCCCCCTGCTCTAGGCAAGACCAATCCCAACTAAATCAACCCAGCCAGGGCTTGGTCAAGCCGAGACTTAAACACCTCTAGGGATGGAGACTCCACTACTTCCCTAGGTAACCCATTCCAGTGCTTCACTACCCTCCTAGTGAAATAGTTTTTCCTAATATCCAACCTGGACCTCTCCCACCACAGCTTGAGACCATTGCTCCTTGTTCTGCCATCTGTCACTACTGAGAACAGCCTCTCTCCATCCTCTTTGGAACCTCCCTTCAGGAAGTTGAAGGCTGCTATCAAATCCCCCCTCACTCTTCGCTTCTGCAGACTAAACAGACCCAACTCCCTCAGCCTCTCCTCATAAGTCATATGCTCCAGCCCCCTAATCATTTTGGTTGCCCTCCGCTGGACCCTCTCCAGTGCGTCCACATACTTTTTGTAGTGGGGGGCCCAGAACTGGACACAATACTCCAGATGTGGCCTCACCAGAGCCGAATAAAGGGGAATAATGACATCTCTGGATCTGCTGGCAATGCTCCTCTTAATGCAACCTAATATGCCATTAGCCTTCTTGGCTACAAGGGCACACTGTTGACTCATATCCAGCTTCTCATCCACTGTAACCCCCAGGTCCTTTTCTGCAGAACTACTACTTAACTGGTTGGTCCCCAGCTTGTAACTATGCTTGGGATTCTTCCGTCCCAAGTGCAGGACTCTGCACTTGTCCTTGTTGAACTTCATTAGATTTCTTGTGGCCCAATCCTCCAATTTGTCTAAGTCACTCTGGACTCTATCCCTGCCCTCCAGCGTATCTACCTCTCCCTCTAGCTTAGTGTCATCCGCAAACTTGCTGAGGGTGCAATCCATCCCCTCATCCAGGTCATTAATAAAGATATTGAACAAAACCAGTCCTAGAAGCGAACCTTGGGGCACTCCGCTAGAAACCGACCGCCATCCTGTCATCGAGCCGTTGATCACTACCCACTGGGCCCGGCCTTCTAGCCATCTTTCTATCCATCTTACTGTCCATTTATCCAATCCACATTCCCTTAACTTGCAGACAAGAATATTGTGGGAGACCGTATCAAAAGCCTTGCTAAAGTCAAGGTAGATCACATCCACTGACTTTCCCACGTCCACAGAGCCAGTTACCTCATCATAGAAGCTAATCAAATTGGTCAGGCACGACTTGCCCTTTGTGAATCCATGCTGACTATTCCTGATCACTTTCCTCTCTTCCAAGTGCCTCAAAATAGATTGATTAAGGATCCCTTCCATGATTTTTCCAGGAACCGAGGTAAGACTGACCGGCCTATAGTTCCCTGGATCGTCCTTCTTGCCTTTTTTGAAGATGGGCACTACATTTGCCTTTTTCCAATCATCTGGGATCTCCCCCGATCTCTACGACTTTTCCATGATAATGGCCAAAGGCTCCTCAATGACATTTGCCAACTCCCTCAGTACCCTCGGATGCATTAAGTCCGGACCCATGGATTTGTGTACGTTTAGCTTTTCTAAATAGTTCCTAACCTGTTCTTTACCCACCACGGGCTGTCCATCTTCATCCCATCTTGCATCACTTGGCTCCTGGACTTCTGCGCTGACCTTGTCCGTGAATACAGAGGCAAAGAAAGCATTGAGTACTTCAGCTTTCCCCACATCATCTGTCACTAGGTTACTTCCTTCATCCAGTAGGGGCCGCACACCCTCTCTGATCACCTTCTTCTTGTTAACATGCCTGTAGAAACTTTTCTTGTTATCCTTCACATCCTTAGCCAGTCGAGATTCCATTTGCGCTTTCGCCTTCCTGATAACCTCCCGGCATTCTCGAGCTATACATTTAAACCCCTCCCTGGTCATTTGTCCAAGTTTCCACTTTTTGTAAGCTTCCTTTTTGTGCTTAAGTTCACCAAGGATTTTCCCTGTAAGCCAATCCGGTCTCCTACCATTTTTGCCTCTCTTGCTATGCGTCGGGTTGGTTTCTTTCTATGCCTTCAATAAGGCTTCTTTAAAATACTGCCAGCTGTCCTGGACTCCTTTCCCCTTCATGTTAGCATCCCAGGGGATTCTGCCCATCAGGTCTCTGAGGGAGTCAAAATCTGCTTTTTTGAAGTCCAAGGTGTGTATTTTACTACTCTCTTTTCTTCCTTTGGTCAGGATCCTGAAATCTACCATCTCATGATCACTGCTTCCCAGGTTGTCACCCACCTCTACTTCCCCTATTAGTTCATCCCTGTTTGTGAGCAGAAGGTCAAGCTGCGCACGGCCCCTGGTCGGATCCTTCAGTACTTGTACCAAGAAGTTATCCCCAACATTCTCCAAAAACTTCCTGGATTGCCTGTGTACTGCCGTATTGGTTTCCCAACAGATGTCAGGGTGATTAAAGTCCCCCACAAGAACCAGAGCCTGCGATCTGGAAGCTTCTCTCAGTTGTCCGAAGAAAGCCTCATCTACCTCATCCACCTGATTTGCCCTTTTCTGAACCCTTTCCAAGGCCAAAATATCATTTTTGAGGTGAGGAGACCACATCTGTACACAGTACTGAAGATATGGCGTACCATAGTTTTATACTTCCCCTCCTCCTTCTTCCCCTGGCTTCCCCCTTCCAGCTCCCTCCTCCCAGGTTTCATCCTCTCCTCTCCCACCCTCTCTCTTCCGCTCTCCCACCTCCTTTTCCCAGTCTCCCCAGAGGTTAATCACCCCCACACACAGAGTTTTGTTAAATAAAGAGAGTTTCTATTTTTGAACACACGTGTCCTTTATTTTTTACATCAGGAAGCGGGGTTAGGGATGGGTAAGTGGAAGGAGGTGAGGGAGGAATGGGGCATGAGCTCCCGATGGGAAGGACTGGGGGGGGGGCTCTGCGGGCTTCTCGGGGTGGAAGCTCTCCTGCAGGACCTCCTGGATCCTGACAGCCCCCCGATTAACCCCCGGATAGCAGCCTGTGGCAAGTGCAACCGGGCTGATGGCCGAGTGCTGTGATGTGTCGAGTGTGGGCACTCAGGGCACTCCAAGACAGGACTGCTTTGCTGTCCCTCATTGAGGTAGACAAGCAAGCGGGGGACCCTGAGAACTGTCTGTCCGGGGTGGGGGTCGGGTCCCTTTGAGCACAGCCCTCAGCTAGCCTGAGGCAGCAGCTCTACACTCTAAGTCCTAACCTGATGCCCTGCCGGCACTGGTTCCAGCCAGCCTTGACTTTGGTTCAGGGTCCACTCAATGTTAACATGTTAGTTTGAATTAGCAAAACACTAATTCAAATTAGTTTTTAGGTCTAGATGCACTAATTCGAATTTAGCTTAGTTCGAATTAACTAATTTGAATTAAGTTAGTTCGAATTAGTGCTGTAGTGTAGACATACCCTTCGGGATTTAGAGTTCTAACTCTCATTTTCCAAAGTGACTTCAGTGATTAGAATCCTAAATCCAATTGAAAGTCAATTCTATCCACCACCCTTCCAGAAGGGTTTTGTTGTAGCAAAATCTGAAGCAGCAACATCACAGGAAGATCTAAAGAGGAACAGATTGGAACTGAGTAGACTTGGAGGCTCTCATGGTTTTAATAAAAGCAATGAGGAGTCCTGTGGCACCTTATAGACTAACAGATTTATTGGGGCATAAGCTTTCATGGGCAAAGACCCACTTCACATGTATCTGACAAAGTCTTTGCCCACGAAAGCTTATGCTCCAATAAGTCTTTTAGTCTATAAGGTGCTCACAGGACTCCTCATTGCTTTTATTAAAACCATCAGAGCCTCCAAGTCTACTCAGTTCCAATCTGTTCCTCTTTAGATCTTCCTGTGATGTTGCTGCTTCAGATTTTGCTACAACAAAACACACACGTGCATATAAATCTGACTTGCAGAGTTTACCTACTTGAACATAAGATACAAAACTACAAGAAGGATTCATATAACTAAGTATTTTCTTTAGTGAGGCAAATCCTTTTTAGTTGCTTAAACAGTGGAGAAATGTAATTTGGAAAGATTACTGTTTTCATATCCTAGAACTTCAACTTCTTCCCTCTGATGGCAACCTTTAGCAAATTATCTGGCTTCTGGTCTGAAACTACAGAAATACTGCTCGGCTAAGGGGACTTGTCACTTGCCACAAGGTAGTTTACTTGGAAAGTGGAAAACTATGACAGGACATCAGTTCCGTTAGGCCAACAAAGTCAGTCAGCACAGCCATTCTGTCTCCCACGTCTTCAGCCTGCATCTTCAGAGGTATAAATAATTCTTAAACTGAGAAATCTCTGCTAGTTCTCTGTCAAAAAACCTATTTGAGAGCTTACATCACTCAAGATGACTGTACACCTTAGTGGACTTTGGCCATCGATACTATCCAAACCCATACAATACCTAGTCAGAGAAACAACCAAGCATTTCTAACTTTTCTGGGGTCTGCAAATATATCCAGGCTTGTACGGAGTAACTATTTTTGGATATATTAAAGATGTGAAGTTTTCTGCCAATTTATTTATCATACATTTTCATATATTCAGAGAACCCCACAAGCTAAAGCCAGAGAGCAAATTTCCCACCAACTATACAGATAAAAGTATTTCTGTGTGGAGCTGATTTGGAATGCACAGAAGCAGAAGTGTTGCAGAGATTCCATCCCCTACAATTTATCTGTGATACGCCAAACAATCTGTACAGTGAAAAATAAGGTGTTGGGCTCATTTAAATTGCAAAGTAGACAAAATTATAGTTACCCAGGCTGATGAGTGACATGGCAAATATCCCATAACAGTTATGCTAAAACAGAATGGTCTCTTCCAATCAGAATTCAGGGATGTTGAATACTGATGTATAGCTGTAAGTCTCCACCCTCCAACCACGCCTTGGTTATTCAGTCCCTACCTTCATTTGTTTTTAGAGTCTGGTACTTAAACTCTGTATGGCTATTTCTCATTAACCATATAGGACATAAATCTTTGCACTTTGATTGGGTGACAGCAGTTAGTAGCTAATCAAAGGACATGGATTTGCATAATATTTTTCTCTGACTAGCTAATCACATTCTGCCGTGGCTTCTCTGCTCAGAACATTCAGTCTGCTTGCCAGCTACAAACACTGCCTTAGCTTGTCAAAATAATAATAATAAAAAATGGGACTGTCAAAATGCAGAAAGAGTAAGGGTTAAAAACAACAACAACAACAACAAAAACTTCGTCTTTTTGCTCTCCTCCCCCGATGTCAAACATCTCTTCTGCTTTATTTCCTCTCCTATGCATATCTTTAGGGCAAGTTCTACTCAAGCACATGTTGATGCAGCCAGTGAGAAAGTGAGATGGTGAACATTTGTCCAGACAATCCGCAGCTCTGTTTATCATCGTGTTTGAAGAGACCCCTCCCTCTGAGACGTATTCCAAAGACAATGTGTAGAACATGAAAGTGGAACCAAACGCATTCATGGGACCCCTGCTCCCAATAAATAGTCTTTCAGGAGATGATCTATCTAATGCACCATGTGATGTTTCCATTCGAAAAGTGATGCTTCTGATGTAAGCAATATAGATGGATGCAGCAGGTACTGCATCTAAATCTGCAGGGGATGTACCTGCCTCACTGTACAATACATCCCGTGCACTGCATGAGATATCTAATTCAATGACAAATATCTCATTTGACATGTAATCTGTGTCTCCAATAAGTAATTATTTTTTGCTGTAACCAATTTATAGATTTCAATCCGAAGTACAACAAATCCGTCGTACACCCCAGAGTATTTCTGCTTGCCCCTGAAATGTTACCATTAACATACATTTTCATAACAGAGATAAATTAAGCTCGTTTAGAGGTGGTAGAATGACTGTGAATGTTGGATTTCCTCTTCCGCGCACTGCACTGTTTGGAAATGCAGCCACCCATACTTCTGTAATATCGTGGCACACTGACACAGACTTGGTAAAAGGACATACTGTTTATTCTGAAAACTCTTTCAGCAATTAGTAAGCGTTGTACTGTCTGAATCCTTCTTACGTTAGATGAGCTTGTCTTTCCATAATTGTTAGAGCAACACAAACACCTTTAGGAGGTATATAATATTTAAGTTAGATATTAAAATCTGAGTATGACAGATGAATGCCTAGAGAAGACATAGTAATTTGCCTTTTATCCAAAGATTTCACCATGTTCCACAAAGAGTGCTCAAACAGCAGGTTATGACCCACTTTTGTAAAGTAGATAGTATATTTCTGCAGAATAGAAAACTGAGAGGCACTAAAGCCAATCACACAACTCCTGTTCTGCTTTCTGTTCACTACTTGGATTGTTTTGTAGCTTGACAAAAAAAAATAGACTAATGGGAGTCTCTAGTTAACTTTTCTTTTATCGGCTCATACATTAGCGTAGTGTGGGATGCAGTAAACACAACCAACTGTTTTTCCCAATGCCCCCACTGCAATATTTCAGAAAGATTTTAGACAGACTAAGAAGATAGGAGAAAGCACGTTTGCTAAACTTTAGATGATCGGCCAAATATGACCATACACTGACTGTCTCTATAGGAAGCAGGGTTCAGGGGAGTTATTTTATTTTAAATCCTGATAGTAGTCTGAAATGAAGGATGAAGATGTAAGAAGGCTTGCTTATGTTCCCCTCATGGAGCTGATTTTAATTTCAGCATGTTGTTTTTGGAAGGTTGAGATATCTGTTCCTGCTCAAACCCTGATGCTACTAATGGTTTTCCCTGGGGGTTGGGACAGGGTAAGGCCTGGAGGAAAGACTGCAGCCCCAGGCCTTCTCCTCTGTATTACAGCAGTAAGACCCATATGCAGGTTGTCCACTCTTCCTATCAACTAACTGTCCCTCCAGGAGTGATTTGTAAGTGGTGTATATGAACCCTTATATATCTCTTACACTAATTTGCTGAATTTTTCCTAACACTGTAGGCAAGGAGGTCACAATTTACCAGTTCTCTCACATGGTACTGTATGTGTACTAGTATTTTTTTTAATTTCACCAGATTCAAGTTTATATAAGAAGTTTATATAACTTCTTAAGTAAATATAGCAGAAAGCATGATATGACCTTCCATTAATTGTATTTTCTTTAATGTTTGTCATACTGTTACTAATAAATTATTTTCTTCCTAATGTGACCAGTTTTATTATGTTCTTGTGCTAAAGAGGAGACAGATAATCATTGTTACCAACCTTAGATTTGATTAAGTTAAACCAAGAAACTCCAATTGAAAGACACTGAACTGTACATTTCACAGATAAAGTTTAAGTGGATGTGAACATTTTCAATTTTAATGAGACAAGGGTTTTTTTCTCAGGGTATATCTACACTGCAAAGTTTTTCTCGAAAAACAATGCTTACATCCACACTGCTATTGCGTTCTTTCGAAAGAAAGTCAAAAGAACGGAGGGGTTTTTGCAACGGCAGTAAACCTCATTCTACGAGGAAGAAGCCTTTTTCTGAAAAAGCTTTTTGGAAAAAGGCGTGTGTGGATGCGGAAGAGAGCGTTTTTTCAGAAGAAGAGGCCTCCAGGAAAAAGCACAAGTGCCCTGGTGGCCACTCCATCCACAGTAATCACAACTGAAATGCGAGATAGCATCCAATCAATGTGGATGCTATCTATCAGAAAAGCAGATCACTTTTTTGTTGCGCTTTTGCTGTGTAGATGCTCTTTCGAAATAAGTTTTTCCAGAAGATCTCTTCTGGAGAAGCTTCTTCTGAAAGAAGCCTGCAGTCTAGATGTAGCCTCTGTTATGTAAAGATATTTTTTCCACTTTCCTTGTTTTCTACCAAAAAGGAATACAAAAGATGCTTAAACAACACAATGGCTGAATTATAATATAAAACACACAAATGAGGCAAAGGTGAAGGATGAAATTCTATTCTTGTAACTCAGGGCTTAGTTTCTCCACCTTTGACAGCTGCATGCACCTGCTATGTATTACTAAGATGGAGGTTCAGGGCCTAATTCTCTTCTTACATATTAAAGTGTAAGCCAGGAGTAATTCAAATTAAATGAGTGCAGTTACAACTGTGTGAGAAAGATTGAGCCCTACACTTCCATTTTATAGTATTTTATCAGAATCAGTCACAAGCAAAAAACTCTAACATACTTTAACAATGTAATTGTTTCTTTCAGAGAGCACTTCATTTGTAGAAGGAAAAGATATAGCAAGCATACAATCACTATAATCACTGGTGGAGGTAAAGAACTTTATAGAAATATGCTTATTAAAGTGAGTGGGAATACTTTCTTGAGTGAAGTTGCTTTCATGGGCTTTTGTAGGATAGACCAGTAGTTAAAAATTTAATTCAAGATTTAACAATTCAAAGATTGTAACCTATCCTTTAAATCCACTTTGGTACCAAATGACTGGAAGATGGCCAATATAACACCAATATTTAAAAAAGGCTCTAGAGGAGATCCTGGCAATTATAGACCGATAAGTTTAACATCAGTACCAGGCAAATTAGTAGAAACACTAGTAAAGAGTAAAATTGCAAGGCACATAGAAGAGCACGAATTGTTGGGCAAAAGTCAGCATGGTTTCTGCAGAGGGAAGTCGTGTCTAACTAATCTGTTAGAATTCTTTGAAGGGGTTAATAAACATGCGGACAAGGGGCACCCAGTGGATATAATATACCTAGATTTCCAGAAAGCCTTTGACACGGTCCCACACCAAAGGCTTTTACGTAAATTAGGTGGTCATGGGATAGGAGGAAAGGTCCTTTCATGGATCAAGAATTGGTTAAAAGACAGAAAACAAAGGGTGGGAATAAATGGTAAATTTTCACAATGGAGGAGGGTAACTAGTGGTGTTCCCCAGGGGTCAGTACTGGGACCAATCCTGTTCAACTTGTTCATCAATGATCTAGAAAATGAGGTAAGCAGTGAGGTGGCCAAGTTTGCAGATGACACAAAGTTGTTCAGGACAGTCAAAAGCAAAAGGGATTGTGAAGAACTACAAAAAGATCTCAGCAAACTGAGTGATTGGGCAGCAAAATGGCAAATGAAATTTAATGTGGGTAAGTGTAAGGTAATGCATGTTGGAAAAAATAACCCAAATTACACGTACTACATGATGGGGTCAAATTTAGCTACGACAGATCAGGAAAGGGATCTTGGAGTTCTAGTGGATAGTTCTGTGAAGACATCCACGCAGTGTGCAGCGGCAGTTAGTAAGGCAAATAGGATGTTAGGAATTATTAAAAAAGGGATAGATAATAAGACAAAAGATATCATACTTCCCCTATATAAAACTATGGTACGCCCACATCTCGAGTACTGCATGCAGATGTGGTCTCCTCACCTCAAAAAAGATATATTGGCATTAGAAAAGGTTCAGAAAAGGGCGACTAAGATGATTAGGGGCTTGGAAAGGGTCCCATATGGGGAGAGGCTAGAGAGACTGGGACTTTTCAGTTTGGAAAAAAGGCGATTGAGGGGTGATATGATAGAGGTATATAAAATCATGAATGGTGTGGAGAAAGTGATTATAGAAAAATTATTTACCTTTTCCCATAATACAAGAACTAGGGGACACCAAATGAAATTGATGGGTAGTAGGTTCAAAACTAATAAAAGGAAATTTTTCTTCACACAGCGCACAGTCAACCTGTGGAACTCCTTGCCCAAGGAGGCTGTGAAGGCCAGGACTCTATTAGGGTTTAAAAAAGAGCTTGATAAATTTTTGCAGGTTAGGTCCATAAATGGCTATTAGCCAGAGATAAAGTATGGTGCCCTAGCCTTCATAACAAGGGCGGGAGATGGATGGCAGGAGATAAATCACTTGATCATTGTCTTCTGTTCTCCTTCTCTGGGGCACCTGGCATTGGCCACCGTCGGCAGATGGGATGCTGGGCTCGATGGACCTTTGGTCTGACCCAGTATGGCCATTCTTATGTTCTTATGTTCTTATGTTCTAAACAGGAACCGAATACACAGTGTGGAGAAATATGTCAGAAGTGATAGTAAGGACCAAATATTGTCAATTGTTTGGGCCACATTCTGTCATTTTCCCTCCTATTGGATACTAATAACCCTCACTGTGAGTGATCTTGCTGACTTCAATGAAACTGTACTGGAGTAAGGGGCTACTCAATATGAATAAGTGAGAAACTCCAATCAGGATAATTCAGCTGGATGCAGTAAAAGACTGCCCTGAAGAGCTTACAAGCTAATAACACTAAGATGATGTATTAAATAACTGTCAAGGGATCAGGAGATATTGAAGACAAACTGCTATATCTGTATTTGCCTTGCATAAATGTACATTATAAGCAGAGCCATATAAATAACTGATTTTTTAGTTCACTGAAAATTTCAGAAAGTAAAGATTTCCATGTGGACTGAACCTTTTTTCCAATTCACTGGGAATTCCAAAAGTTAAAATAGTTTTGGGTGACACAAAAAGTTTTGATTTTATAACTATGTGTAAGCTTTTTAAAACATGTATAAACACTTTAAAAAGAAATGTATGAGATGAAAAGTCATTTTTTAATCCCAAAACTGAAATGTTCCTTTCTGAAAATATTGAAATTAGGTGTTTTGATTATTTACCCTCCTACCACAACCTAAGATCTTAATAATTTGGTTAAACCAACATGAATTTGTAAAGCACTTGGGCTGAAAAATTTCACCCAGTTCTAACTATATACATCTATACTGCCCTGCTAGCTTGCTGTTATTTCCTCATTAGTCACAATGTGAACACTATTTAAGGAGCGGTGGACAGCCTAGCTAAAGTTTCATTGAAGAAAATCCATCATTTAAAAAACAAGGAAATTTGGTATGGAATGTTTCCACTGTCGGTGTATGTCATCCCAAAGAACTTACTTCTGTCTCCAAGTGATAAGAAAATAAATTACACATCCTCTACATTTTACAGTGTTGCCAGCTCTCATGATTTTATATCTGGGGTTGTTCTGATAGTCCCATTTCCTGGAACCATGTGAATAAGTGAGAATCTCAGTTGTCAAGGTTTTTTTTTCCAAATAAGTTTCCAGCTCTTATGAAGGGACTACATTGGAACTATGAAGCCTGAAAAATCAAAAGGACCTTGGAGAGTTAATCTGTTAGCCAATCTCATGATTTGAGGAGAGAGGAGCACAATTCATGACTTTTTTCTTACAGTTTGCAACACTACATTAATTCTCCTCGCAGTATAATGCAAAATATTAATTACAATCTTAACAACATCAGCAAGTATTGAGGATGGAACTTTGTTCCCAGGTAAAGTATGGCGAGTAGCGTGTGGTACTGGAGGCAGAAAGAAAGATTGTAATTAAGATTATTATAGTGAGGAATCGCCAGCTTCACAAATCTACCAACACAAATGGCAATTATGTTTCAGTCCTAGTGCTGAACAGTTCATAGAGCCACCCCTAAACACGCTTTTTTCATTCCTAGAGATGAGGCACAGCATAAGGGAATTTTACTACCATTTCTAATGCCTTTTCAACTTAACCAACTGTTCAAACACAATGCTGCTTACAAGGGAAAATATTTCTAGTCATAGTGTACTATTATCCTTATGTGTTTCAGAACAATCCATTAACCTATCTATCTATCTATCTATCTATCAAATAACATTTTTAACAGGCTAAAAGAAATAGAATTTGAGCTTCTAATTTGAGTGCATTGTGTTGAAATAACCAACCCTGCACTGTTGTTCTTTAATGAAGAAGCTGGCACTGCTAAATCATAATGAAAATCTATACATAGAATTTCTTAGGGTCTGTCTACAGTAGTTCGAATTAAGTAGTTCGAATTAAGGGCTGTGTAGCCACTTAATTCAAACTAGTTGGAGGCTAGCCCTTCCCAGCTTGACCTGGTGGCCGCTCTGAGCCAAACCAGGGAAACTTTTCTGTCCCCCGCTCCCGGCCCCGGAGCCCTTAAAGGGGCATGGTCTGGCTACAGTGCTCGTGCCAGTTACAAGCCTGCCAGCACCCAGCCAGCAGACCCTGCACCTGACATGGCATGAGCCAGCCACCCGCTGCCACCCAACCCTCCATCTCTTCCCAGGACCAGGCTGGCGGCTCCCAGGAGCCTGCCCGGGGCCGCAAGAGGCGGACACCCGCTTGGTCTAGTGTGGAGATCGTGGACCTCATCGAGGTTTGGGAGGAGGCCTCCAACATCCATGACCTGCGCACTAGGCACAGGAATGCGGCCGTCTAGGGCAGAATAGCTGCCAGCCTGGCCACCAAAGGCCACATGCGAACCCAGGAGCAGGTTTGCATGAAAATCAAGTTGGTCCAGTGAGACCCCCGACCCTGAGCCCTGAGCTTAGAACATAAGAACATAAGAACGGCCGTACTGGGTCAGACCAAAGGTCCATCTAGCCCAGTAGCCTGTCTGCTGACAGCGGCCAGCACCAGGTACCCCAGAGGGGATGGACCGAAGACAATGACCAAGCGATTTGTCTCATGCCATCCATCTCCAGCCTTCCACAAACAGAGGCCAGGGACACCATTCCTACCCCCTGGCTAATAGCACTCCATGGACCCAACCTCCATGAATTTATCTAACTTCTCTTTAAACTCTGTTATAGTTCTAGCCTTCACAGCCTCCTGTGGCAAGGAGTTCCACAGGTTGACTATGTGCTGTGTGAAGAAGAACTTTCGCTTATTCGTTTTAAACCTGCTGTCCATTCATGTCATTTGGTGTCCTCTAGTCCTTCTATTATGGGAACTAATGAAGAACTTTTCTTTATTCACCCTCTCCACACAACTCATGCTTTTATAGACCTCTACCATATCCCCCCTCAGTCTCCTCTTTTCTAAGCTGAAAAGTCCCAGTCTCTTTAGCCTCTCTTCATATGGGACCTGTTCCAAACCCCTAATCATTGTAGTTGCCCTTGTCTGAACCCTTTCCAAGGCCAAAATATCTTTTTTGAGGTGAGGAGACCACATCTGTACACAGTACTGAAGATATGGCGTACCATAGTTTTATACTTCCCCTCCTCCTTCTTCCCCTGGCTTCCCCCTTCCAGCTCCCTCCTCCCAGGTTTCCCCCTCCCCTCTCCCACCCTCTCTCTTCCGCTCTCCCACCTCCTTTTCCCAGTCTCCCCAGAGGTTAATCCCCCCCCCCAGTTTTGTTAAATAAAGAGAGTTTCTATTTTTGAACACACGTGTCCTTTATTTTTTACATCAGGAAGCGGGGCTAGGGAGGGGTAAGTGGAAGGAGGTGAGGGAGGAATGGGGCACGAGCCCCCGATGGGGAGGACTGGGGGGGCTCTGCAAGCTCCTCAGGGTGGAAGCTCTCCTGCAGGGCCTCCTGGATCCTGACAGCCCCCTGATTGACACCCCCGGATGGCAGCCTGCAGCAAGTGCAGCCGGGCTGATGGCCGAGTGCTGTGATGTGCCAAGTGTGGGCGCTCAGGGCACTCCAAGACAGGACTGCTTTGCTGTCCCTCACTGAGGTAGACAAGTAAGCAGGGAACCCTGAGAACTGTCTGTCCAGGGTGGGGGTCCGGTCCCTTTAAGCACAGCCCTCGGCTAGCCTGAGGCAGCAGGTCCACACTCTAAGTCCTAACCTGATGCCCTGCCGGCACTGGTTCCGGCCAGCCTTAACTTTGGTTCAGGTCCACTCAATGTGGACATGCTAGTTTGAATTAGCAAAACGCTAATTCGAATTAATTTTTAGGTCTAGATGCACTAATTCGAATTAGCTTATTTCGAATTAACTAATTCGAACTAAGTTAGTTTGAATTAGTGCTGTAGTGTAGACATACCCTTACTTTCGTTAAAGAAAAAAGAGAATGGGGCAAGAGAAGAGTCAATGACCCGCTATGTTTTTCTGTCAAATGAAATGGGGCTGGGAGAACTTGATTTCATGGAATCTAATCAGCATTTAAACTAAAGTATAGATATGGACAAAGCAAACCTTCACTTCTGTAACCTGGAAAAATGATTTAATACTACAAGACAGTCTAAACTTCTTTCTCATTGATGACTAAAATGCTAAATGTAGCAGGACATTTCAGTGATTTCTTCATATTTTTGGGTATTTCCATGTGGAAATGCACACTGGAGAAAAAGCAAAGCAATATAATATTGCAAAATTGTCTCACCAGAAAACAGTAGTTTTGTTACAGGCACCAGAACTGCAAAAATCCTTTTAGTGCCCCTACCCTAGTTTATAACCCAGGCATTTACAAGCCCAGCAGTTATCAAACTGTGGGTTGGGAGGGATCCAAGATTGTGCTGCAACCACCAAGGCTGGTGTTAGACTTGCTTGGGCCCAGGACTGAAGTGAAAATCTGAGCCCCACCTCCTGAGGCTGAAGCCAAAGCCTGAAGGCTTCTGCTCTGGGCATCAGGACTCGGGGCTTGAGCGTCAGCTCTGAGAGGTAGGGCTCAGGTTACAGCCCTTCCTTCAAGGACTGACACATTCACTTTTTGCCTGTTCCCCACAAGGAGGCAGGGCTTGGGCTTTGGTTCCCGTTCCCAGGATTATGAAGTAATTTTGTTTCTGTCAGAAGGAGGTTGCCATGCAATGAAGTTTGAGAAAATCTGAGCTAGTGTATTAACCAGTCTAATTTGAAATGTGTCAAATGATGGGACTTCTATGACTTTACTTGGCAGAGTATTCCACAAATTAGTAGATTTCAATGCCTTTTTTTGCATTTATCCCACATTTTCTGTCTTGCTTTCCTTCAATTATTTTTGCACTCCTTTTATTATGGTAATTTCTGCTCCATTGTTGGTGTTCACATCCTTCGTCTGTGTGTGTGTCTCTCTCTCTCTCTCTCTCTCTATATATATATATATATATATAGAGAGAGAGAGAGAGAGAGAGAGACATACACACACACACACACACACACACACACACACACACACATATACACAGAGATTGAGAGAAAGAGAGAGAGAATGGTTTCATGCTTAAGGCACAGGAGGCAGAGGGAGGACACCTGGGCTGTGGTCTTTGTTCTGCTATAAACTGCCTGTGACCCTTTGTAAAGGTCACTTAAAATCTGTTTCTTCATCGGTGTATGATCTATCTCAGTAGGTTATGTGGCAACTGAGATCTTGGAAGAGACATAAAAATATCTGAAGACTCTTCCTTAGCTATTCCTTCACCAGTTTATAATATTTATTTTCTTTCATTTCTTACACAGTTCCTAAGTCACTTCAGCTGATTTCTTAAACCTTTTCCAATGTAAGCTTGTGATATTTTATTAAATGAAAAACGTTGGAATGAATTTTGTGGAATGAGTATTTCCTTAGGACTTCCTTCCCCACTAATATATATATATGATTTCCTCATTTTCTCCTCTGAAATTGGAGGACACTTTAAAAAGTATTATATTTTAACATGTCTTAAATTTAATTTCTTTCAGTGGGTGGGGAGAGGAATAAAATTAGACACAAAACCTGCAGCAAAATATTTAGTAGCAAAATTAAAACACCTTTATTCCCCAAAATGTTTAAGGACATAAGAACATAAGAATGGCCATACTGGGTCAGACCAAAGGTCCATCCAGCCCTGTCTGCTGACAGTGGCCAATGCCAGTTGTCCCATAGGGAGTGAACCGAACAGGTAATGATCAAGCCATCTCTCTCCTGCCATCCATCTCCACCCTCTGACAAACAGAGGCTAGAGACACCATTCCTCGCCCATACTGGCTAATAGCCATCAATGGACCTCACCTCCATGAATTCACCTAGTTCTTTTTTAAACCCTGTTATAGTCCTAGCCTTCACAACCTCCTCAGGCAAGAAGTTCCACAGATTGACTATGCACTGTGTGAAGAAGAACTTCCTTTTATTTGTTTTAAACCTGCTGCCCATTAGTTTCATTTGGTGGCCCCTAGTTCTTATATTATGGGAACAAGTAAATAACTTTTCCTTACTCACTTTCTCCACACCACTCATGATTTTATATACCTCTATCATATCCCCCCTTAGTCTCTTCTTTTCCAAGCTGAAAAGAAGAGACTCTTTAATCTCTCCTCATATGGGACCCGTTCCAAACCCCTGATGATAGTTACCTTCTGATAATGAGATGACCAGAACTGAATGCAATATGATGGATGCAGATGAGCCAACTCTTTAGAGGTTTTTTGCTCACCCTCTTTATTCTTCTGCAAAAATTATTCTTCTGCAAAAATGCATGCTAGCATTGAGTTGAGGTATCTGTCATTTCTGCCTACTGACTTTTATTATTCTAAGCAGAAACTCCTTTCTTTCTTTCTCCTTATTTTTCTAAAGGTTTTTCAGTCTGTTAATAGTACATAGTATTTTTCAAATGCAATGAAAATTTTCTCTCTTTCAGAAGGAGAAATATGAACACTTACCTATCCCATCATGTTTTCATTTGGTTCTCTGTGATGATTTGGGAAATCTCTCTGTGTAGAATCTATGAATTCTAATTTATGTTATGAAGTTTTTCTTATGAAGTTGTATCATCCAATGCCTCAAGGTGGACATGAAATGCATCAGTTTATGACAGGTTTATATCATGTCTCTCCCAGACCAGATATAATGGAGGGTCATACACCTTGACAGTTGTAGCTACACTGAACCTATACCTTTTCTGTGATTTTGCAATGGGGTTGGGCTACAAGAAAACCAAATTCATTTGAGCCTGATTGTGGAGTCAGGCAGGAGTTTTTTTCTGAAACTTTGTGTGTGGAAAATGATTAATTGAAATGGAAACTGTTTTTGGCTCCAAGATGAAATCGAGAGAGAGAAATCACGCTAAGCATGCACTTGAATTTGGATTTCTAACCTCCCAGTGGCGTGCCGTATCCACCAAGCTATTGTCTTTTCTAAGGTGAGTATCTTAATTTTCTGAAAGGTTTTGAGCTAATCCTGATGTCAAAAGAGGGAAATCTTAAAAATGTTTGCAGTATGATAAAACAGTTTCCTGTCCAGCTCTATTTGTCAAAATTCAGTGTACATGGTCACAAAACACATGCTATTTTATGTCAAAGTAAATTAGGAACAAGTTCCCGCTGCTCTATTACCATATTCACTAGGGAGAACTGAATGAATTCTCATACGCAAACATTCACTCAAAACTCTGCTTGAACCTGGATTAAACTTTATGAGATTCATAGTTGGACTACTTAATTTTCGTTGCTATTTTTTCATTTTCATATATTTCGAGGGGTTAGAAAAGTATTATCCAAAATTCTACAAGAGGTGCTGTTTACATCACAGACCGTATTCTCTGCTGATGTAATTCCATTGACTTTAATGGAGTCGTACCGACATGCAACTTGGCCCAGTATTTCCAGTTGGACCAGAAACAGAAAATAATGACAGTCTTGTGTGAAAATATTTTGAAATTTCCATCAGTTTTGGCTGAAGCAATTCAGGATATTCATGCAAGTATCCTAATGTTGAGTTGCATACCCTAGCTGTACTAACCTCAGGACTCCTTGTACTTTTGCCAATCCTAATTCTCAGAGGGGTGGCCATGTTAGTCTGTGTCTGCTAAAACAACAAGGAGCCCTGTGGCACCTTACAGACTAACAGATTTATTAAGGTATAAACTTTCTTGGGTAAAACCCACTTCATCAGATGAATTGTTCATGTTTACATATGATAACAGCAAGTAAGTAAGGGAAGGTTAAAGAAGGACAAAAGTTTAAAAAATGATAGTAATATAGTATTTTCCAGACAGGCCACTCATGAAAAACTCTAACAGGTTTGAATTTGAAGGTGTTCTACTGGGGGGAAATGCATTCTGGTATGTAGTACAAAAGACTCATATGTACAAACAAGTTCATTAAAATTGCAAGAGCCTTTAGCACATTGGTAACAGCTTGCCCGAAGGTTAACATTTATTGTTCTGCACTGCCAACTTCCTGATTTTATGGAGCACATTTATATGCTAAATTGCCTATTATGTTAAGCTGTAAGTTCCCATTTAGCAGCATCAAGAATGAGATTTGACTATAAGTGTTTAGATTTTATTAGTGTTATGCTAGTCTTCTTAATAGCTCAAGCTTCCTAAAGGCTAAAAATTTGGTGCATCAATCTGCAGAAGGTGTTTATACAAAAAATGTGTTTACAAATAGTTGTTATAAGTAAAATGGGTAGATTTTGGTCATCAAAAGAAAAGATAGCGCTTCATTGCTTCTTACCCCTAAGCAAATCCTAAGTGGCAATACTTAAGCAAATATTACAGATAAAACAATCTAAGTAATGACCACTTTCTTAGTTAATGAGCCCAGAGAATGGCAGTTGAAAATACACCAAGAAGCTGGGGGGTTACTGATAAATAAATATGGCCCACAGTTTTCCTTTAGTGAGTTATTCCTCTATGTCTGATCTGTTAGGAGGAAGTGTGAAATATTGTGCACATAGTTCAGCAAAGTTTGATTTTATGTGCAATTCTCCAAGGTAAAAAAACCTGCTTTGCTTTTGAAATGTTGTGGTCTCCTATATTCCATAAGCCATGGCTATTTTTCAGGGGATTGTATAACTCAGGGAAATGGGATTAGTAATTACACATAGTCTTTTGACTTTTGGGACCTAGTTTAAATCCATAACAGACCCTGACTCTGCAAACATATGTAAGTATTTGCCACAGTCTAGCCAAATAGTGATGGAAAACTATCAATGGATGGCTGTTTGAGTCATTCTATTTGAAGTGGTTGGATAAAATAAAATAAAATAAAACAAACAAACCCAGATCCATTTTGAAAAAGTTGTATTGTTCTTTTTAAGGAATCACAAACAATAAAAATAACTTGTGTGTATCTCTTGCAAAAAATGTAAATATTAACAAATTGAAAAAGATACTCTGCTCTTAAGCTATTTCTAGTATGATAGAAAGAAGGAACATAAAAAAGCCATAGGACAACCAGGCTTCATGATTGTCAGCCCAATTTTGCAGATTTAAGAAATACAGGGAATAAAGATAATGAAAATGCTTAGTACTTTTATGGTGCCTTTCATCCAATTATATCACAGAACTCTGCAAATATTAGAACTTGTAATTTCTCCCCTTGAGTTAGGTACCATAACTATTAACCCCATTTGCTAATGGAAAATTCCACTAAAGGATCCCATTCCTTCCATTTCTTTATATAAATTGAATTCTCTTTTTCAGAGTGAGAATCAATGACAAATTATAAGTGAACAGAAGCAAAAACTGTGGGTCAGATATACAATATGTAGTACAACCCCCCCACAAAAGTGATGAAGAGGAGAGGATTAGCATGTGAACAGCTATTAAAATGAAAAGGCAAGGAGTCCAGATTGTGCCTTGTAAAATTCATATAATTCTTTTGATTGCAGTGGGAGTTTCTTATGTGAAAGGAGGAAGTTCTGTTGTTAGGATAGGGGACTGGACTTGATCTCTCCAGATTCCTTCCAGTTGTAGTGTTCTCTGATTCTATGAAATCCCTAATGTCATGATCAGATTAAAAATCCCTCATTGGACCTATCCAAGAAAGAAGCAGGGCTTGCAGAAAACTAAGCAGGATTTGAAGATATATATTTATTTTGCTGCAAAAAGCAGCCTGTGACAAATTCAAGATAGCCAACTTTACTTATTAAGACAATCCAACCAGGCAGAAGACTAAAACAGCTCATTTTTTAAAATGACCTATTTAAAGTTACATTTTTCAAACCATTTAAAGAAAAGCTTAGCTAATGCTGGCTTAATCAAAGTTCTTCTGCAAATAACATAAAGGTGACAGGTCATCGAAGACAAGCTTATTTAAAGACTGCATTTTAAGATTTAAAAAGCTAAGAGTCTTAACAAGGCTAATCTTCTAAGAATTATGAAAAGTATAATAAAAATTCAAAACCTTGTTTATTCGAAGATCAGATATTTTAAAGAACTTACTAGCAGAGACAGACAAGTATTAACACACCAGCTACTTCTCAAAGGACACCTAACCCTTTCATTTGGGAAATTGGATGACCAGTCCTCTTGGATAACCAGAATGTAGAGGAAGGGAGTTTGGTAACTAAAAAATGTTTCCTGAAAATTTTGCCTTCGGATTTTCTCATCTGTTTTCAGCAGCACATCTGAAGAGCAGCTGAAAACTTTAAATAAATAAATAAATAAAGTAAACAGAGAATGACAACAGTTAATTTTTTGATCTCCAGTAGATCCCTCTCACAGTCCAGTTTGAGAGTCTTTGCACTCACTAAGCAGTTGAATCTCCCACTGGTTACTGTTGTGGGAGTCTTATTTGCATATTGTTATATTATCTGCAAATCTGCAGTTGTGGACCTATATCCATAGTTGGCAGTGAGACGCATACCTTACAGAAAGTTAGCTAGCCCACCAAGAAGTCTGGAGGGAGTTAAGATCACACACAGTATCTCACACATGTTCACCTCTATCAATACTAATAATCAATCTCTTGTATGACATATGGTTTCTAAACTGCACACATTCCCCCTCATAGCATTGTCACTAACAATTTAATTCAGACAGCTTAAGCTGCTATCTGCCAAAAGGCCTTCATTTCTTGATAGCATTGCAAGGGCTGGTGGTTTTGGTCTGT
The DNA here is from genome assembly GCA_032595735.1 of Pelochelys cantorii. NCBI lineage: Eukaryota > Metazoa > Chordata > Testudines > Trionychidae > Pelochelys > Pelochelys cantorii. The sequence goes on from CM064337.1 coordinate 40,921,310, forward strand.
TTGGAATTTTAGTGGCAGGGAAAGAACATGTATGTCTGAGACATCAAGTCTGCACACTGGGGGATTTCAATTGTGTGAGTTCTTGTCACAGGTTGGCAGCCAGCAGCCGTTTTTTCTTTTATGGGCATTGGGAAAAGTTGCCATACACAGAGTAATAGAGTGGATCCATAGGAAGAGATGTACTTTGTTTTCTCTCATGGCTGCTCCCTCTTCCACTATATTTGACATTTTGGAACCTGAGCATTGTGAGGCTATTAACATCTGGCAGTGGGCTCTGGTAATGAGACTGCAGCAAGGCACAGAACTGTCAGCGTGAGGATGCAGGTGGAAACTTGTGGGATGCTCATAGAGGAATATCAAGCATAGGTTTTTGTTGTGTGCTACAGATAGTGCCATTAATATGAAATGGTCGGGGAAAAAAAGCAACTTCCCCATTGCTCTGTTTACCAAGTCAGGGAGAAACACTAGTGAAATGAAATGAAACACATGGGGAGACAAGATTCCAAGATTCCACAGTTCCCAGTGTGCTCAGTGCAACCCATTTCAGAACTTAAATAAAAAACAAACTCCAAACAATGGGCCATGTGACCAACTGGTGTTGTGTAAATAGCCCTAGTAACATTGTTAAAGCAAAGCCTGTTGGCTGAGGATTTTAACCTGCGTTCCCGATTTGCATGAACTCTAAATACTGCCTGTTTTGTAACAATAGTGAAAACAAGTGGTAACTATAGTCTGAAATGCAAACTATCTTCACTAGCCCTGCTGACTCAGGTATTTCCCCATATTAGGGGAATTCTCACTTCCCTCGGCTTTCTGGACCCACTGTGTCAAGGAACTGGAATGGGACCAAGTAACTGTCCATGTGTCTTTCCCTGACATGAATTTCACAAATAAATCTCACATGTCAAGGTACCAGGTAGGGATAAATGCTAATTAGAATTGCATGTACCTACACATTAGACAAATAAATTAACCTCATATGAGAAATGCGCCATGCTGGAGTTGTTTTGTACTCAGCATTAGGAGTAGGCAAGATAAAAAATGTTGGCTCTCCAGAAAGCAGAAGCCATAAACCTTCGGAAGAAGAAAAATTACATTGCTATAATGCAGGGGTGGGGAACCTAAGAGCTGGGGGCTAGATGTGGCCCTGAGTTTGCCTGGATTTGGCTCCCAAAGCTTGGGGTTCCCCCAAGCATTGGGGAGCCTGTCCTGGTCCTCGAGCCCTCCCCACCGTCTCCCTGTGGGGCTGGAGCACACAGAATCTACTCGGGCCCCCTTAGGCTCTGGTGTGAGACATGTCTTTCTCCTTTTTAGTTGGGAGCCACATCAGCATGTTAGTTATGGGTTGGGTTTTTTTTCCCCTTCTCACTTGTTGCAGCCCCTGACTGATTTTTCTGTGGGTCAGTGGCCCCTGACCCAAAAAAGGGTCCTCATCCTGCAATGGGATGGTCTCATCTTGAAGAAACAGGTAAGAAAATAGCAAATGAAATTAAAAGGCAAAATATAGGCCAAAAAAAGGTTTCCTCCACCACAAATCAGGTAATCCACGATAACCTAACCTCTATAATGATGCATCACTGGCCTGCATCTCAAACATATCTTTACTTAACTCTCTGGTCAGATCTCTTAGAGTGACAGGATCAGCATGCCATTTCACTTTATGTGAACACTTTTTGAAATACAGGAAGTTCAGGGAAGAGGGACAGCGTTCTAAAAAAATGCACTATGAAGGTATCATGCATCCTTAAGTTACAGGTATCCCACAGAAGTGACCCTAGAAACTTACCAGAGCCAGTCTAAGATTCATGAAACATGCATAGCAAGTGTTTTCAAATTAAAGCAACAATGCTGTTTAGTATTTGATTATGTGGGTAATGCTGAAGAGAAATTATGGGTGTTCACAGAAAGCTTTTAATAGAATTTCCTTTTTTTCTTTTGGAAATTACTTATTCAATGAGGGAAATTTCTCTTTGGTTATTTCATCAGTTAAACATCACATTTATTATAGTCAGAAAACAACTGACGTGCACAGCTGAGCCTGCACATATTCTTGTATCGGTTTCTGACTTCCTTCCTCACGTTTGTAATAAAGCATGAATTATATATGGAAACAGCCATGCTTTGTTTAAACTATTATACAAAGCACTTCTTGAGTACGTTAAACAAATGGTCCTCTCCCTCATACATTTTGACTGAATGTAATAACTAGAATAGGAGATTACACCAGAGGGCCTCCTATCTTCATTGTGATTCTCTTCAACTAAACAGAGCTGGTCAAATTCTGTTTGCCAGATCAATTATTCATATTTCTGTCAATTGTGAAGTAAATTATTTGTGAATCATTTTACATTATTCAAACCTGTTAGTTGTTTTGATAATTTATTCAGCATTCACTTTGGCTCTGGGATGTTCACACCCCAAAGTATAATTTTTAATAATGTTAGTATGCTAGAATTTGTTCATTAATGACCAGAATATAATTCTCATTTTTGTCTAGATGCTTAATAACTGGGTCTTGTAGTGTTAATCTTCTACACATAAATTAGGGCTTCCTCCTGATCCTGTTGGGAGCTTAGGCATGGTCCTTAAACAGACCATTAAGGAGTTAATATTTGGAAAGTATTTGGATAGAGTGGTACATGCAAATATTGGTTTAATGGCACTCACTGCTCCACTAATATACCTACAGTTCAGTGCACTCTGAGGTTAGGCTTCTCGGTTCTGGAAGGAACTAGCCATAGTAGTGAGAAAGTGCAGCAGGTACATGCTGATGAATTTTCATCCATAAAAATTGACCTTCTACCAGGGCTACTCAACTTGGGAAGCCCGGGGGCCATGGTGATACTCACAGCACATGCCGAGGGCCACAACTTAAGTGTAGTTGCATGTATATGCAAATATATATCCAAATAGCTTCTTTCACACTGACAGGCATGAATACAAAGATTAAGGCAAGACTATACAACATGCACGCCCCATTTAAGTCAGTTCTGCTGATATTAATAAAATGCAACATGTACCCAATTTCCACCCTTATGACAGCATTTTTAATGAGCAATGACAGTCCGGGAATTGAACTACTAAAATGCATATCAACAGAAGACCATTATGTTGACTTGCCATTATGGAGCATGTTCTCAGTGGAGGCCATGTTGAAAGGATTCCACCCACGGACCTCATGTTGAGTCCTGCGTAAACCCAAACCGCAACGCGGGCTGCAAACAAACAGAGTGCGGGCTGCATGCAGTTCATGGGCTGCGTGTTGAGTAGCCTGCCTTATACCATGGATGGGTAATGCAGACACAACTAAAGTAACAATGGGGAGCAAGACTGGAATAATGGAAAGTGGATCACAGTTAAACATTAGGTGAAAACTCAAGGGTCATCTTTATTTGTATGAATCGGCATCCGGGGGGGGAGAGGTGGGGAGGAGACAAAATCCAGTTCCCCAAGTACTGTAGGAGAGCAAGAGGGAGGAGCTGATGAAGCATGAAGCCAGGAGACTCCAGTGTACAGCTGGGAAACATTTACTCCTCCTCTCTCCAACAAGGGAAACATGTTTGACCCACACCAAACAGGACAAAACTTGCTTGTTCAGGACTTGATAATGCTTCCACAGATGCCAGGTCTCTCCATTGATTTAAGAGGCATCTGGACTGGAACCTTAGGTATTTCTCATTGAACTGAGTGTCCCCACAAATAACTGTAGGGACTGTTGCTGCCTTCAGAAAGCCACCGATACCCCTCAAAAACCCTGGAGTTGAGAGTAGCTTGAGCCATCCCCATTTGAACATCATAAGAAAAGCTGCAAAGCATCTATTTTAAAAGCATGGGAATTCACAGCCAAGAAACAAGCTTCAGGTATCTATTTACAATGCACACCTGAGTCTTGTAGAGCCATTTAAAATTTAACAGGAGTTCATTTTTATGAATTTGAAATACTACTGTGTCAACTCTGCTCTTTAATATGTATGTAGTTGGCATTCAGAAGAATGACATAAGGAAACAATCACCTGGAGAGCATAAACAGATGATGTAAGTGTATTATGACTGGATCATCCCCGCAACTGAGAAACAAATGTAATCATGCATTCACATAATTTCCTCAGAGCATCATACAAAAGCCTTTATTTGCCTCTTACTGTAACTGTAGAGGGATTCTGACTGGCAGCACTTGTAGGCAATTAGTATAGATCATGAATTCTAGCCAGTCACAATGCAGGTGAAAATTTCTTTCTGGCTTTCTTTTAATCGTAAAGAAAGCTTTACACTGATAGAAATACAACTAAACAAAAGTCGATAGAATTGAAATCTTCCACTTATACAGTGAGATTGAAGTCTATGGGCTAACAAAACAAAAGGTGAAACAAAACAAAAGAGGGCCTTCAACTTTGTATTTACATTGCATGTCTCATTCAGTAGGATCCCAAAAATTCTATGAAAATATTGCTTCCAGCAATAATCCAGCTAAGGGCTTCCCACCTCTACTGTCATGATTTGGTGCAATGTACAGGCCCAGCCCCTGCAAGATGGTGTGATTCCTCAATCCCAGCTGACCAAAGATCACACAGCATCTTAAAAGCCAATATATTATAAGCCAAGGTTTCCCAAACTTTTTGACACGGGGACCAGTAAATCCATTCACGAGCTTTCAGAGGACCAATAACATTCATTTGCATATTTGCATATCATTAAGCAAATGATGAATATGCAAATATGTTGGTTTTGGTCCTCGCAAAGCCCCGAGGGCCAGCTTTAGCAAAGCTTTTGATAGGGCCACCCACAATATTCTTACCAGGAAGTTAAGGGAATATGGATTGGAAAAATGGACTGTAAGATGGATAGAAAGCTGGCTACACCAGGGTTTCCCAAACTTTTACTTTAGTTGGAACCTGTTTTTTTTCAGTACTTTTTTTGCAGCCCAAAAATATAAAATCACATAAAAAAAAAAAGAATGAAAAATGAATAAATTTTCACCGTTTCACTCGCTGCATCCTCCACCCAACCCAGGCCAGGGTTTGGGGGACTCGGCGCCACACGGGCACTCCAGGAGGCAGGAGCAGGAGCAGGAGCAGATTGGGGGTAGGGTATCTGGCTAGGAGTGAGGGTGCAAGGAGGGGTAGGATTGCCAGGTGTTTAGTTTTGTACCAGACAGTCTGGTATTTGAGGGTTCTGTCCAGAAACAAATTGAGAAAATACCGGACATAGAAAATATCTGGTATTTTCTGATTAGGTACGTTTTTTTATTATTATTATTATAATTAGGTGTATCAGTTTGTAGTTGCCAACTTCCTGGCTGGTCAACAGATGCTGCATGAGCATGTCCACCAGCCAGGCAGTTCGCAACTACTCGGGGGTGGCAAAATGAAATCTAGGAGGCCAGACTCCTTCGTGCTTTGTCCGGACCATGCACGGGACGGGCAGCGCCCCAGGATCTGGGTGCGCCCAGATCAGTCCCACTCCCCGCCAGCTGATTCTCTTCCCCCTGCTTCCCCGCCCCCGCCATCCCCGCTCACCCCCGACCCTCTGCCAGCCTGGCAGTTCTCCCCCGCTTCTCCTGATCTTCCCCGGCCAGCCCTGCTGCCCACGCCAGCCCTGCTTCCTCCGGTCGGTTCTCTCCACCCGTCCCCATCTTTCCCGGCCAGCCCCACTGCCCCCCCCCCGCCCGCCGGCCAGCCCTGCTTCTGCCAGCAGAACCAGTGTAATCCAATAAAACCCTGCACCACCACATCGTGTATTGAAAAGGGGCTCATTTATTTTCAGAAAGCTGACACCATCTTTGGAAGTTTTTATCCATATTCTCATTCCGGATGGTGAATGCACCAGGTTCTCTCCATTCTGACACACTGTAGTGCCTTTAAACCCACCCATCTTTCCCGGCCAGCCCCATTGCTCCCGCCCCCGGCCAGCCCTGCTTCCGCCGGCCGGTTCCCCAGCTAGCCCCGCAATCTCCCCCAGCCAGCCGGTTCCCCCCCCGCGATCTCCCCTGGCCAGCCCCACTGCCCTGTCAGCCGGTGGTCAGGGCAGTGAGTGGTGTGTGTGAGCTATACACCCGAGACTTTAACTGCTAGGAATGGGGTCCCTTAGCAGTGGGCAACCTGGAGGAGGTTGACGGGTGCCCCAAAGAGTTTAACGTCCGTGTCTTTACTGCTAGGATCGGGATCCTTTGCAGTGGGCAGCCAACAGGCTGACAGACGCCCCAGAGTTTAACAGGGAGAGCTTTACACCTCAGACTTTGACTGCTAGGACACAAAGTCCCGTCGCAGTGGGCAGCCTGGGGAGGCTGAGAGGTGCCCCAACGGATCTGTCCCCTGGAAGCGACACGATCCAACGCTCAAGCTCTCCCTATATCTGTCCCTTATGACCAGCTGGAGTTCTTTTGTTTGTGTTCGGTTCGGGTACAGCAGCACGGGTTCAAGTCAGAAACTCAAACCACACTTGCTTATTTGTAGGAGAAAGAAAAGAAAGAAGAAAGAAAACTTGGTTCAATATATATATTTAAACTTATAAAGTGAATGAGGGCACAATCTTATTTTCTTGTTTACAATAGAAGTGAAACAGGTTGATTAGAGAAACTTATAATAGAGTAACTAAATTAAAGTGTACACATAAGAAACACATTGCAGGTATAATTCTCACCCCTGCGTTCCAGACTTGGCGTGGCCAGCGTCTTTCTCTCAATCCCTCGGGAAGAAGTAGGGCGAGGCTGGGCGTCCCACAGACCTCGGGAGACAACATATACCTGCCAGCAGGTATAGATTGGAGCTCAAATGGGGTGGGCTACTAAACCCCTCTTTATACCCCTTGGGTCACGTAGGCTTCTTCCTGGTCTCAAGTGGCCAGTTAGGAAAAATGGCTTTGAATGCCAAGTTTCCCACGAAGGGTGCAAAGCATAATTCACACCTGGGAAACTGCAGACAATGGGCACTTCTAGTATGTGATGGGCGAAGATTCCTCTCCTGGGACAGTGTAGGCGTGTCAATTACTGGTGCTAGCCATCAGGGCAGCAGGAGGGGGGGCCCCTCCGGTTATCAGCTAGCCCATTTACTGTCTGGTTTCTGTTTATTAGAGTCAGGGACAAGCAGCACACCTGCATTCCCAGGGCATCAAAGGCTGACTGCCTTTCTCTTGCTCTCTGGGGGGGGGAAAAACAAGATGGGGTTCATGTCTGGCTACATGCCCCCACCCCCCAGCCAGCCCTGCTTCCGCTGGACGATTCCCCATCCAGCCCCGCGATCTCCCCCAGCCAGCCTCACTGCTCCTGCCAGCCGATTCCTCCCCCCCCCGTGATCTTCCTGGCCAGCCCCACTGCCCCCGCCCCCCAGCCAGCCCTGCTTCCGCCGGCCAATTCCCCTCCCTATCTCCCCCGGGCAGCTCCACTGCCCCGACCCTGCTTCCCTGCGGCCCATATCCAACACCCCGCCCCACGCAGCCAGCAATAAAAGCTCACCTGGTAACCCTCACTATGCCTCTGCCGGGAGCCTGAAACATATGGCTGCATCCGCCCAGCCCGGCTGAGGGCTTGGGGGACCCGGAGCTGCACGGGCAGCCCGGAACACCCTGGCAGCCACACTGAGACCCGGTATTTTTTTCCCATGGCCCGGTACCGGGCTACAGCCCATAGTTTGGGAAACGCTGTTATAAGCTATCACGGGGAGAGGTAGATACACTGGAGGGCAGGGATAGGGTCTAGAGTAACCTAGACAGTTTAGAGGATTGAGCCAAAAGAAATCTGATGAGGTTCAACAAGGACAAGTGTAGAGTCCTGCACTTGGGATGGAAGAATACCAACCACTGTTACAGACTGAAGACCAACTGGCTAAGTAGCAGTTCTGGAGAAAAGGACCTGGGGATTACAGTGGATGAGAAACTGGATATGAGTTAACAGTGTGCCCTTCTAGCCAAGAAAGCTAATGGCATATTAGGTTGCATTAGGAGGAGCATTGCCAGCAGATCTAGAGAAGTGATTATTCCCCTTTATTCGGTTCTGGAGAGGCCGCATCTGGAGTATTTTGTCCAGTTCTGGGCCCTCCACTATAGAAAGGATGTGGATGCATTGGAGAGGATTCAGCGGAGGGCAACCAAAATGATTAGGTGGCTGGAGCACATGAGGAGAGACTGAGGGATTTGGGTTTGTTTAGTCTGCAGCAGAGAAGAGTGAGGGAGGATTTGATAGCAGCCTTCAACTTCCTGAAGGGGGGTTCCAAAGAGGATGGAGAAAGGCTGTTCTCAGTAGTGACAGGTGGCAGAACAAGGAACAATGCTCTCAAGTTACAGTGGGGGAGGTCTAGTTTGGATATTAGGAAAAACTATTTCACTAGGAGGGTGGTGAAGCACTGGAATGGGTTACCTAGGGAGGTGGTGGAATCTCTATCCCTCGAAGTTAAGTCTCGGCTTGACCAAGCCCTGTCTGGGTTGATTTAGTTGGTGTTGGTCCTGCTTTGGGCAGGGGGCTGGACTTGATGACCTCCTGAGGTCTCTTCCATCTCTATGATTCTATGATCACATTCAGCTTCCCCTTTTAGCACCCCAGTCATGTCATAAATGCTAGGGAAAAGAAATATTCCCAAGAGGGTCAAGGAATGCACAGGAAGAACATACTAAAAACTTAAGCCTAATGAAACCTGCCATTGCAGAAGATGAACACTCTGTGCTACACACACAATTTTCCATACTGAACCAGGACTTCAAGTCATGCGGACTCAGGACTTGTGTACTAATGACAAAATCTGCTGTCCAACTTTTGAACAAGGAATGATTAGTATACTGATTTTTCTTTGTTCCCTTTTTTTTTTTGTCTGTGTGTATTGCCCAGTGAAACCAGGCAAAACTAAGAAGCTTGAATGACATCAGCAGTTATAAAATAAAACTGTTCTGCATGTTGACAGCAACTGCCTTCTAGGTAAGTATTTAATTGCATATGCCTTAAGATTACAGTTCAGAAGATAGTCTGCTGTGATATAATTGTGAATTTACTGTAGGTTCCTCTTCTCCTCCCCCATCTCATTTTTTCCATAGGCTACATTCTATTTAATCAGATACTTTGGATATAAGTCAGATGACTCATTGAGCCTATTTCAGTTAAACTTAATATAAAAACTGGAAGATGACTGTTGCTATTTTGACACCTTTTCCATCTGTATCATCCCACAAATAATCCCTCCTTGGACATGCATGCACAGACTCTTCCTACTTGACTGAATCTCAGAAGAAATACAGATCAGGCTCTCCAATCAGTTTCTTTCATGAAAAGTCACATTTTCCCCAGGAACCCTCCTACCAAGTCCAACAGTATCACCACCCTTTCCCAGGTGGTACCTTCATCTCTCTCTTCCTCAGACACAGGAGAAAAAAAATTGCGGGCAAATTACAACCTTCTCACCTCAAAATGAGCAGCAGGGGCTATATTTGGATACACACACACATACACACACTTGCTGTAGTGAGCGCTACCTGATTATGGAGAGCAACTGATTTCACCATTCAAAACTGCTCTGTCCCCTGACAGTTCTATACACAGACTTAAATCCTATGCACAAAAGCCACAATCCTGCAAACATGCCCTCACTTGAATTTAATGAAGACAAATCCACTATACACAAGTGTTTGAAGGATGCTGGTGTTAACAGATATGTACAGCTAAAGGCACAGGCCGAGATTACCCAAGAACAGGTGCCTGAAGTTAAGCGACTAAAATCCATACACAAGAGGCTCAATTTTCAGGTTGCTTGATGCTCAGAACTATCAAGCTACTTACTTCAGAAGCCTAAATATAGATTTAAGAACCTAACTTTGGCATCTGCTTTTGCCAACAATTTTGCTTCAGCCAACAGTTTCTAAATGTAGCTCCTTCCCTCCCTTCTTCCTTCCCTCAGAATAAATCCAGGTGCTTTCAGTTTGCAAATATAAATACATGATAGATTTGTGGAATGAGAATTTGCAGTAGCAACATTTGCAAATCTCAGTGCTACTTGTGAATGTAATGTTCATAAAGTTGAGTCCCATCAAAACAGTGAGAGCAGTGAATTCATAAACAGGCATAGATGACATCATCTCTTCAGTACAGTGTTCTTTCTGAGTCACTAGTTAAATAATGGTTCTTTCTGAGTCAGCATTTCCAAATAAGGACGAGCTGGAGGAGTTCTTAATCCGACTCCTGGTAACCCTCATTTTACAAGGAGTAAGGGAAGTCGAAGGAGGAGTGCTCTTCCTTCAACTTCCTGCTGTGTAGACAGCACCAAAAGCCAAGTTAAACTATTTCAACTTAAGCTATGCAATTGATATAGCTCAAGTTGCTTAGCTTAATTTGTCTTTAGCCCTGCTGGGTAGATGTACCCTACGTGACTTAAAAATACTTTAAAGATATTTAAGGTCAGAGTTTTACGAACAAAACAGAACAAAACAAAACAAAACATCTTGTGATCCTGTTTTAAAATCACTGGAATATGTCAGAAAGACTAGAAAAATGCCAAAGTATGTTTGTATTGAATTCTTAAATAATACACTTTAGGAAACAAGACCCCAGGCAACATAGTAGGGCATCCACATTCTTCTTTGGACTTTGGTATGAGCTCTAAGACATTTGATTAATCTCTTACATCTCTGAAATGTATGCTGCTGTGACTGTCAAGATATAATCTGTTAAAATGGATATATTGGGCTATTACCTCTCCTATTAAAAAGTGCTCAAATCTGAAAACTGGGCCAACCACGTCTGTGCCAAACCAGGAAATTAGCCAACTTGATGAACGAATTGGAACTGGTTTAAAAAGAAACAAGCAGCATCACTGGGGATTTTGGCAATATTTTTCAAACACTTTCCGTTAGGACATGTGAAATGTTAATTTGAAAGATTAAAATGCAACATTTTTAGAAGTAGGAAAACAGGAAGAAATATGGATACTTCCCACTGAGTTAGGGCAAGAATCTGATTCCCTTTGAATTCAAAGGGAACACTTTAGAGTAGTTTTGCAGATATTTTATGTTTGCAATGAAGATGAATTAAAGTTAGCTGTATATCAGTTCAGCAATGTCTGAAAGGAAGTTGCATGATTGTAAGAAACACTTTCTTGAGCAAAGCTAGCCTTAGCGAGACAATGCAAACAATCTATTGCAGTTAGCTAGTCCTGCTTCGGATACATAAATCCAAGTTTGGATCAGAATTTATTCTGTGTACCCAAATCAGAATTGAGTTGTCTAATGATGAATTGGGGAAATATTACTTAAGATCATTTGTTCTGGAATCCACAAAGGCTACGTCTACACTGCACGCTTCTTGCGCAAGTACTGTTTTGTGCAAGAGTACTTGCGCAAGAGAGCGTCCACATTGATCACAGAGCATCATAAGAGCCATGCGCTTTTGCACAAGAGAGCAAGAGCGGGACGCTCTTGCACAAAAGCTTCAGCCTGAAACTACTTTGCAGAGGGCAAAAAGGCACCAGGACTTTCCAGGGGCGGGGGCTGGAGCTTCTTTGAGACGCATGCTTAAAAGGATCTCCCTGGACAGCCGTTTCTCTCCTGCTGCGTGCTTTGGGACCTCTTGCAGGGACTGATAGCCATAGTAGTTCTAGTTGTGGTTGCCCTCAGCCTCTTTGGACACCACAGCTTCTGTCCTAGTGCCTTTTGTGCCTTTGGCATTATCACTGCTGTGCCATGGAGCCAGGGGTGGCCCTGTGCCTGCTCTGGCCCCACACGGCCATTTTGGAGTGCCTGCAGCTGCTGCTCCATGCTGCTGTGCTACTCCTGCAGGAGCTTGAGACCGAGCTCGAGCTGGACTCCCTATCCACGGATGCAGTGGCGTCCCTGGGGCATCCCCACCCCACCATGGAGAGGCAGTATTGGAGACTGGACACCAGTACCGACTGGTGGCACCGGCTGGTCCTGGAGCAATGGGACGACCAGCGTGGCTCCGGAACATCAGGATGCAAAAACAGACGTTCCTGGAGCTGTGCACCTGGCTCGCCGCTGCGCTCCTCAGACATACCACTCGGCTGCGGGCCACCATCCTGGTCAACAAGAGGGTCACCATTGCCGTCTGGAAGCTGGCCACCCCTGACAGCTACCGCTCGGTGGCACACCAGTTCGGGGTGGGGAGGTCCACCATTGGTGCTGTCATGATGCAGGTAAGTCCTGGGGGGGTATTGCACTCCCTGCCTGGGGGAAGGGAAGACTCCAGGCTGGGGGGGGGGGAGAGAGTGGGGGACTCCCCGTCACCCTGGGGTTTGTGTCATCCCTCCCTCACACAGGTCTGCTGGTATGGGGGGGGGCCTGTGGGGTGAGGGGGCCCTGGTGTGTTTGGGGACAGAGGGCATCAGAGGGCATTACAGGGGGTCGGGCACCCCCCAAGGGATCATGCACTTACCCTGCCTCATTCGGTGTGTTCCCTGTCTTTCTGCGCGCCCTTCTGCAGGTTGTCCATGCCATCAACGACATCCTGCTCCACAGAGTCATCCGCCTTCGGGACATGGATGCAACAGTGGCTGGCTTCGCTGCCCTGGGGTTCCCCAACTGCAGGTGAGCCCTGGATGCGACCCACATCCCCATCCATGCCCCGGAACATCAAGCTGCCCATTTTATCAATCGAAAGGAGTTCTTCTCCGTCGTGCTTCAGGCCCTCATGGACCACCATGGCCGCTTCACAGACATTTATGTGGGGTGGTCCAGCAGGGCACTTTCTTCCCCCAGCGGGAATTTACTGTTGGGGACATCTACATGCCTCTCTGTGTTGTGGGGGACACAGCCTACCCCCTGATGCCCTGGTTGAGGCAGTCCTACACAGGAAAGATGGACCCTGGCCAGGCAAGTTTCAATGACCACCTGAACTGAGCCTGCAACCAGGTCGAGTGCGCCTTTGGTCGGCTGCAGGCGCACTTTCGTTGTCTGCTCACCCGTCTCGAGATGGGTGAGCAGAACATTCCTGAAGTTGTGGCAGCGTGTTGTGTGCTTCATGGAGCGGAAGTGGGAGGCCTTCCTCCCAGTGTGGATTGCAGCCGAGGGCCAGGTGTTTGAACAGCCCCACACAGCCGCCATCCGCCAGGTGCACCACGATGGGGTGCACATCCGGGAGGCCCTGAAGGAGATGTTCTCCCAGGCCCCACAGTAGGGTCACTTCTGTCTCACATTTACATCTCCCTCCTCTCCCTAACCCTTCCCTCCCCTCCTCCCCTCACCTCCCAATAAACAAAACCAAAACCAGTTTTTTCTTAAAACAACAGAAAACTTTTATTTGTCTTAACAATAGGGAGGAAGGGTGGGCAGTGGGAGGGGCCTCTGAACTGGGAGGGGTGGGAGGAAGGGGGCTCTCAGCTGGGAGGGGAAGCTACTGGTGGGAGGGGTGGCTCCTGCCAGTGCACCTGCGGGGGTGGAGGCCTTGCTAGCCTTCAGGCCAGGTCGGGGCAGGGAGCATGGGGAGGTGGGCAGGATGGGGTGCAGCAGGTAGGGGCATGGCGGCAGCAGGAGGGGCGGCAGGAGGGGAAGCTGGAGGGGCAGCAGGAGGGGGCATGGGCATGGCAGGGAGGGCAGGAGGATGTGGCAAGGCCATGCCATAGTGCACGGTGTGTCCGATGTGCGACGTCAGGGTGGTAATAACATCGCACATGCGGTCATACCATTGCAGAAACTGCCCCCATGCCTGCTGCCGCCACTCCAGGTCAGCATCGATTTTTCTGGTGACTGCTGCCTCAGTTCTCTCGACGGCCTGGACGTGCCGCCATAGTAGCTGGTCCCGCTGCCTGGCCCGCCGAACTGGTGCCTGGGAGGTTGGGGATGCTGCTGCTGCTGGAGGGTTCCTTGCTCCTGGATGGTCCTGCTGCAGAGAACAGAGAAAATGCTGGGGTGGTCAGGCAGCCCTGCCCACACTGTCTCTGCATCCTGTGCCCTCCGCCCTAAGCCCAGGTGACACCACACGACTGTGGCTTTGGCTCACTCGGTCCCCTTTGTGTATGTTTGCATACAGGACTCCCCTTGGAGTAAAGTGATCCTCCATGGATTGTAACCCCTTGGGAGACATCACTGTGACTGAAGACCTCTTGTCTGTGTCCTGGCCACTTGGCATGTGTTGTGTCAACCTGTGGAACTCCTTGCCAGGGGTGGCTGTGAAGGCTTAGGACTATTAACAGAGTTTAAAGAGGAGCTAGATAAATCCCCACATTGCATTGGAGCAAGTATGGCAGATGAGGTCTGGGCTCTCAGCCCCCTGTCAATTGATGTCCTTGGAGACAGAGCCAGGGTGACTGGGGAGTGTACCATCCTTGCAGCAAAACTCAAGTGGCCATAGGGCCAGGTCAATCGCTTCCCCGCTCCCCCTCCCACTAGCCCTCAAACAAGTAGCCCAGGGAAGTGCGTGGCCATAGTGAGGGGCTTCCCTCGGGGGCAGCCTAAGAGCTGGGAGCAGGTGAGGGGCTCCATGGGGGCCGTACTCACAGGGCTGGCTCGCTGCGGTTTTCCCAGGAGCAGCTGCTATGTTGCATAGCCAGGCATGGCTGCGTGCTGTCTGTGTGAGGCACCCTTCGGGAGCTGTGGGGTCTGGCCTGAGCTCTTGGGGCCTTGGCTGCTTCCAGCCAGCACCTCTCCTTCCCTTCAGTCAGGACGTGTGCGAGCAGCAGGGTTCCAGGCATGCCCTGGAGCTACCTGCTGCGTCCACATGGCACACAGTCAAGCTGCATGAGGTTGCATGAGCTGCGTACTGTTACAAAGCATGCAGCTCAAACTGCCTGAGTGACGCTCCCTCCCCCTTCACCCTGAGCACCCAGCTCCCCCCACTCTTGCGAGTGAGAAGCGCAAAACTCACCAGAGGATCCTTCACCGGCCTCTGATGAAGCCCTGGAGACAGCCTGTCTGCTTGGCACTGGCTCCAGGTGCAGGGTGACAGTGCTGCTGGGGTCATCTCCCTCGTCCTCGGATCCAGACCCAGTGGGCAGGTCACCCTCCTCCTCCGTGTCACGTGGCCTGGTCACTGGGGGGCACAGGCTGGTGTCCACTGGTACAGAGGGTCCTGAGACTGCTGTCTCGCTGAGGATGACGTGGAGGTGGTCATAGTGGGGGCAGGTGTTGGGTCCTGCCCCCTGACTCTTGGTGGCCCGGACATAGTCCAGGCACAGCTCCTTCACCTTAGCCCGGACCTGTTCAAGGATCCGGGCCGGATGTCCCTGATGGGAGAGCACCTGGGCCATGTGGCTAAAAATGTCAGCATTCCGCCGATGGGCACGGGGGTCATGGAGGGCTTCCTCCTCAGCCCACAGGTGGAGAAGGGCCTCCACCTCTGCCTGGGACCAGCAAGGAGCACACTTCTTGGTGCCTCTCCAGGCCTCCTGGGAGCCCTGGGGTGGCTGCTGGGAGGAGGGTGCAGGCTCTTGGGGGTGTCCCTCTGGAGCAGACATCTCCTCTGGGGGGCTCATGGATGCAGAAGGGCAGAGGTGCATGCTGGAGCTGCTGGCTGTGCTCCTGCTGCCACGCAGCATCTGCAGGCTGTGTGTGGCTTTAAGGGGGGGTCTGGTAACCAGGAAGTAAGGAGCTGTGAGTGTGGGTACGGAGCGTCCAAGCGGCCACTTGGCTTTTTTCCCATGAGGCCGGTTCTTGCGCAAAAACTCTTAGCTGCCTGTCTACACTCTTGCACAAGAAGGCTTCTTCCTGATAGGGAGCATCAGAGCTCTCATGCAAGAAGCCCTGTTTTCTGACGCTATACTATAGATTTACTTGCGCAAGAACGCGCGTTCAGTGTAGATAGCTGGCAAGAACCGCGCAATGTAGACACAGCCAAAGAGTATACAGATCACACAAAAGCACTTTCAGGCTAGGAAAAGCCCAAAGTCAAATCCTTTTGATGGTACCAGTCTTAATGGCCTTTGTTCTCGTAAATAGCATGTGTAACAATCCTCCAAGAAATCTGGCTTTGCTGAATCAGCAGGAGTCATAGGTGAGTAAAGACTGAAGAATTGCAGTTAACCTTAATTACATTTTCAACCTCAAAAACTATATGCGGTAACAAAAACAGGTTAACGTCTGTTGTGCCTTGTCACTATTACCCAGTGTTCTCTTTTTGAATACTTTGTAATCACCATTTATTAGCCACTCCATATAAAATTCTGTTTAAAGGAATATAATTAAATACCAATATTTGGCTATTGCCAAACCAAGAGAGAATCTAGTTTTTATTGTTTAATATACAAGTACAGTGACTAATCAGCATTTGTATTAAAGGAAATTCCTTTAAAATGTACACTCCAATTAGCTGAATGAGTTTTGGAAAGTTGTATATCAGTAGGTTCTGTCGTCCACCATTCAGTCGGCTAGATTTCATTTCTCTTATATGAGCAGTGCTTTATTTTCTAACCTCACATCAGCTGCATTGCACCAGTGCAATACATTGTTACCTTCTGTCACATCTGCTTAAATGTGACATGACATGTATGTCCTGAGACACAACCTGTTGGAAGACAGAGCATCAGAAATTTAAAGCCAAGCCCTTTCTTAGCACTGGGGACAGGAGCAGATGCTGAGATTCTGCTAATACAGAAGTTACTGTAGGCAGCAATACATTTGTTTACTAGCTACCTGAGTTAAATTGGAACATGTCCATCTTTTAATGTAAAAATATTTGCAGTGTCAACATTCATAAATACATCACTGACATTCATGGTTTCAATACATATTTTTCTGCCACTGCTTATTTCTATACCACTGAGTATGAAAAATTCACCTGTCTGCAGAGGGCCAACAGAACAGAGAAGCACCATTAGATCCTAATTAAGTACTCCAAATAGGTCTTACGTGGATCCTGGGTCTTCTGCTGGTTCTGTGTGCTGAGTGCACTGTAAGAGCTGCAAAAACGTCCTATGTGGACAATTAGATGGTGAAATAATTCAGTGACAAATTGACCAATTGCGTCCTCCAATGTCACACAAAACCTAAAATGCTTGTATTGAGAAATTCTTTGGACCAAATCCTTGCTCTAAAGCTGCATTGCACCACTGAAATTAATGCTAATTTACACCATCTGAGGAAATAGTCTTTTTACTTCAGCTTTGGACCAAATCTGGAGTCCTTACTTGGACAGAATTCCAACAGCTCTTTGGAATTTAGAGTGGGATCACAGATTACCAGAATATGCCATTAGGAGAATATGCTTACTTTTAAAATCAATTCTTTGCTGGTGAAAGGTGCCAGGGTGGTAGTTTTAAGGAATTAAAACTCGTATTAGTTAAATCACTGTTACAGCATAGACATTGCCCCCTTCTCTGGAGCTCTTTCTAGCAGTGTGAACGGGGGATATTCAATTTTCAGTTAGGGTGCATCTAGACTGCAGGGTTTTTTCGAAAAAATGGCTGTTTTTCCAAAAAAACCTGCACTTACGTCCACACTGCTATTGCGTACTTTCGAAAGAAAACTGAAAGGACAGAGGGGTTTTTCCGACATTGGTAAACCTCATTCTACGAGGAAGAACGCCTTTTTAAAAGAGCGGAAGAGGGAGTTTTTTCGAAAGAAGAGGAAAAAGCACAGGTGCTCTGGTGGCCACTCTGTCCATAATAATCACAGCTTAAATGTGAGATAGCATCCATTCAGTGTGGCCTCTATCTTTTGAAAAAGCAGATCGCTTTTTCGATGTGCTTTGGCAGTGTGGATACTCTCTTTTGGAGGAAGTTTTTTCAGAAGATCTCTTCCAGAAAAGCTTCTTCCAAAAGAAGCCTGCAGTCTAGACATACCCTTAAGATTTAAAAGGATGCTAATATATAAGGTACTTTCAAAAGTGCACACACCAAGCACTGGCACACATCTCTGTGTATACGTGCAAACCAGGGGCTGCACAAAGAGATGCTGGGCATCTGAAAGTATTCATGTGTGTCTTGAAATCAGGCCCATTATGCCAGGGATTGCTTAGCCAGTTGGTTAGCATATTTGAGGCAAATCAAGCTTAGAAAGAATTCAACCAGGAAGGTGAGCTGTTGGACTTTCACTTACATTTGATTCTTTAAGTGCTAGGTTGGAGAAGACAAACTAAAGAAGGCACCTTGGGTTGAGCCACAAACCACCTTACTTTCAGGGTTTTTCTTCCTCTTTGCTGGAGTGCTGTTTGATCTTTTCTTGACTCTTATTAAGTGAAGAACAAAATCAGCAATTTATCACATTTAGTTCTGGATGCTTGGTAGTTATTTTTTCCTGTGCTGTAGAAGTTACTGGCCTCCTGTGAAAAGACAAAAGAAAAATCAATACTTATGTTGAAAAAGAAGCTTGTGTATTTAACTTCACAAACAAAGTTCTTGCTTAAGCTCCAGGAACAGAAACAGTAATAGAAAAGATATGACTGCCTAGACTTAATTACTGAAGTACACACAAAAGTAATATTGCCTTGCCAAGTGCTGGAAGACAGAGAAAAAAATATGGTTTTCATTTATTTCAGAAGATAATATTTCTAAGGAAAATAAAAATGGACTGATAATGTTTTTACATGAGCATTTCAACAATTTTTATACCTTTTCCAAGAAGAAAAATAGGTACTTTTTGTGTAACACTGATGTCTGTCTACAGTGATTTGTTGATTCAGTGGAAAATTAAAAAAGAAAAATTAATTCCACATAGTTAAAGTGTAAAGGTGGGGAAAAGGGTGTGATTTTCTGTCACTTGTTGGAAAGAAGTGATTGTATCACCTGTGTAATCTTGTTGTTTCTCTTCTTTGAATATTTCAGGGTGTTCAGCGGGACATTCTGAAGACGAAGAAACTTAAGATAGTTTATGTTCTTAGCAGGAAAAAAGTGAAATCTTGTGGTTTATATTTTTTTCTTGAATGCTGAAAACCAACTCTGTAATAGATGTCAAATAAACATTTTCTCTGGCTGCTACCCAAATAAGATACTGATGAAAAAAAGTGTAGCTCCCAAGCTGTCTTGTGAGTCATACTAGATTGGCCAGGCCTTGCAAAATAATCAAGTGTAGGATTCTCCACAATATTAATATACATATCATTGCATTTCCTACAGAATTGCTCTCTAATTTCATATTAATAAGAAGAACTTGTCACACATTCACTCATCCAACAGGGTGAGAGGCCAAAATTATCTATAGATTTATTCTGGTTAACAACCAGAGCATGTCATTTAGCTAATAAAACCCATCTATTAAGACTAGGATTAGTAATGTATATTGCTAAACTTCTCTGGGATTACTGTTCTATTGGTATTTAACATTGGTAAGTTGCCTGCGAAGGACAGATGGCAGAAAAATTAGATTTTCACATAAAAATAGGGGAGGGGAATAAGACACTACCAGCGAAAGGGTAAGCACCTACACTGAATTATGAAATGTGTATCCATAGGGGTGGGGAATGACAATCATTGACAGTGCTATTTGTTGCACCTTTTATTGCTTGCCCTTTATCTAACTCTGGGCAATCTCTATAAACATCTATGGATCTTGGAGGTTTAAACAAGACAACTTAACATAAAGGAGTCCTTTGAGAGCTGGATCAGCCATCAGTAAGGACACAGAATCATAGGAAATGTAGGACTGGAAGAAACCTCAATACGTTATCTATTCCAATCCCCTGTACTCAAGATAGGATCATATAAAAATTAGACCATTCCATTTCCTGTCCTTAAAAATCTCCAATGACTGAGATTCCATAACTTTCCAAGGAAATTTGTTCCAGTACTTAACTACCTTGACTACCTAATGTCCAAACTAAACCTGTTGCTGCAATTTAAGAGCATTGTTTCTTGCCCAATTCTCAGAGGTTAAAGAGAACAATTTGTCATCCTCCTCCTTTTTTGTACTTAACTGTTATCATGTCCTCCCTCAGTCTTTTCTTCTGCAAACCAAACAAATCCAATTATTTCAGACTTCACTTTCTAGTTATGTTTTCTAGATCTTTTTATCATTTTTGTTGATCTTCTCTGGACCTTCTCCGATATGTTCATATCTTTCCTGAAATGTGTAGCCCAGGACTGGACATGACACTGAAAACTTTAGGGCATGGAGCAGAGCAGAAGACTTACTTCTCTTGTCTCAGGAAATTATGTAGCTGGGTAAGTGCACAGATGTGGGCGGCCATATGAAAATTTGGTACAAAATATTTCACTGTTAAATGACCAACTGTAGCTAGGAATTCATCTATTATTGACACCTACAAAATCACACACACGCACACAAAAGCTGATGAAGGCTTTTCAGGCAGAGTTAAATGAGTATTTTTCTAATACACAATACTGAAATTAGTATGTTCAGTCTGTTCTTTGTGCTGCACTCCACTACTAGGCAACTAGTGGAACTCCTAAGAAATGAATACATTAATTTGCATTTAAAAGTAAATGCCGGAAAGTCCTGGTGGCTGGACTCTTTTGTATGAGCAGAGGAACCATTTGAGTATGAGAGAGAGGAATCTGGATTCCAATTAGCATATAAACTAAATTACCACTCTCACGATTTTTATTCATCCCTTACTTAAAAAAACCCTCATGTAGGAGTCCTGGCTCCTGAGAAAGGACTAGGGATGCTTCGGTTGATCATCAACATCTGTGTATCACCAAGTTCAGATTCAGTTTGATAATCACCCCAAAGCACAGATGTTTATCCAGATTTTTTAGTTCCATAAAATGTGGCTCTTGTTTCTTTATTTTTACTTCAGATTTTGAAAAAGAGATGTGCTTTACATGGGTTAAAATTATAGTTCCTGATTAGCTATGATGCTGTAATGTTTCCCCACTTGAGAGAGGCATTGCCACATATGTACACCACACAAGCAGGTGAAAAGAATAATTTAGCAAGTTCTGGGGGTTTTGAGTCCTGAAATGATTTCTGCTTCAATTTTAAAAAGGCAAATAATTTTGGGCTGGCCACTTCCTTTTCCACTTTCATCTGGTTACACAGCCTGTGCAACTCTGTGGTGTTCTTTCTAAAACAAACTCTTCAATGTTGTGATTGCTTCGAAAAATAAAAGAAAATCAATGGCATCGCAGCACTGATGAGTGGTTCTCAATAAGAGAAGTGCAAGAAATAGATAATCATTAAGGTAACTAATTTCAGTCGTGAGTTGATAAAGAATTATTAAAACCAACTGTGTTAAAAAAAATCGGCCCTCTCCCAATAAAACCCCAACAACCCACCCTTAGGTACGGGAAACAAAGTCTTTCTTGTCCCAGTAAAGGCAAGTAAGGATCATACCTAAATGATGGGTAAAGGAGCTACCCCCCTGGAGTGGACAGGGTTGGTAAGATGCAGGCTCCAGGAATGTGAGCTCTGTGTCTTTTGGAGCTATCATTATGTCAACGTTTGCCAGGATTTTTCATCATGGTCTTTGCATAACTCTCCATTGACATCTTAGCGCATTTGCTAGGATTTTGTGCAGTTAGCATACTGTGCACTGTGCAGTATTCTTAGTATGCAAAATACCAGCAAAAAAGTTTGACATAATGACTCATTACAATTTAAATCTTATTATACAAAGCCTCATTCAGTCAAGAGCCATAGTACAGAACTTCAGGGGTACATTTTTTGCCTGGTGAGAGGAATGAGTCATGCGATTATGGTTAAAGGAAGGAATCTATCTAATGCCTCATGCTCTCCACTGGAAGTATACCTTGCAATTCATATTCAAATCATATTGGAAAGTAGCTACTTCATGGCTGCAGTTCGAACTTAAAAAGCATGTCTGTTTCTAATTTGTGAGGGACAGTATTGCATCTGGAGGACAGGATTCCCATCTCAGCCACAAGGACAAGTAAATCTTTCTGCCAACCAAGATGAGGAACAGTAGCTGATTATTATGGCTCTCATTGCTATCATCCTCTGCCTATCTCCACCACCAGCCTAATCTCCTTCCCCTCCTAGCCACCTCTGTTGAGGATAAACCTCAATATTGATGCAATAATGGTTATTTGTATATTATAATTTAGGCCATTAGAATCCTTTGCCTTAACTGAATTTAAAAAGTATATAGTTATTTTTATATATGTGATGCTGGGAGAATAATAGCTTATGTTTAGTTGTTTGTATTATTAAATAATGTTTTGAGGCTATTTACAGTAATTTCTAGGAAGACTCTGTTTTCTTACACTGAGAGGTAGGGAAATCTTGAAGAGCACACCTCTTCCATGCCAACAAATGTGTGCTTATCATTTGCACGTCCAGTAGCAGACTCTGAAAGTGATAAAACTGCTTCCCAATTGCTTTGTAATTGTCTATAATGTTTGTTTAGGTGATGTTAGAATGAGATATTGGAATATTATTGTGATTTCTGCTTTTTGTACAGTGTGTTTGATAGAAGTTTCAATTGTGAATTGTGGATGAAACGATAGTCGATTGTGATCTTGAGACTTGTTTGATTGACTAAAAGGCAGACAATCAATAGGAGCAGCTTCTCAAGCAATGAGATGCCTTCCCCTTCTTAGTGGATATATAGATGTTCTTCATATAGGATTTCATAAAAAGGTGATGTAAAGGCAGCACTTGATTTATCAAAAGTAGGCCTACAGCTTCTTATTTCTCCTTCCTTCACGCTTCTAAAGTTACATACAGAAGGAAAGAACAGTTAAAAGAATGAAGTACACTAAAGTCTTCATTCATTAATTCAAAGGAAAACATGGATAGTTGGGAAGAATTTTGGTTCTTTCTACCCCATGTTTCCACTTAAGTATTCAATAAATATGCAAAGATTTTCTTAAAGACAGTATAAGCATCATTTGTCACGTTTGTTGAAAGCCTGTTGTATCGCAGTGAAGGCAATTAAAGTGATACTTTCCTGATGTCATTGCTGCGTGAATAGTGGGAAGTTTTGTATACCAATATGAAATCAAATTACCTTGCTATAACTGGTTATTACCACTAAAAGCTATTGGAATACAAAATCTTTATATTAATTAGGGAATTAATTGTGTATCTGGCAGTGCTTGGGCAACTTTCTTGATCAAACCATTGAAGACCAAAATCCACAACTTCAAGAACTGTTAAGAAGAGAACCTGCTTTCTTTGAGAATTATTTAAATGAAAGACTGTCTTTAAGAATCACATAAGTTTAGTAAGACTACTTTAAAGCTTGAAGACTTTTATATAGAAAATAGAAGTGTTTGGACACATTGGAAACAATCAGAACTTCATCTCCTATTCAAAAGTTTCAGATGGGTAGCTGTGTTTGTTGTTTTTTAAAGTTTTTCCATTTACAGAAAAAGTAGTCTTGCAGCACCTTATAGACTAACAAAAATGTAGATGGAGTTTAAGAGGTCCATTCAGTTTTCAAATAAATAGCACAGAGACGGGATGGGGGAGGGAAGAGGAGGAAAAAGAAGAAAAAAAACGGGGGAAGAAATTGTCAGTTAGAGTGACCATGCTAATGTAGTCCCCTTACTAAAGGTGCCTCTGCTTATTTTCTGGGAAGACCCTGTGTGTTGCAATCCAGCCTCACAGACTACAGTTCCCATGAGCCCTTGGGAAAAATAGGAAGGAAGTGACTGTTGTGTGGGAGATCAGAGTCTCTCCATGTGCATGAGAAGAGAGGCTTAGCAGTCTGGGACTCTGCCCTTGGATTTTGGAACAAAAGGGGAGCCAGGCTGCTGTGGAGGAGTTTGATCCAGTCCAGGGGCTGTTGGATGCAGCTGCAGACTGGAACTAGATGCCTTTGGAACTGGGATCTAGCAGGCTGCTTCTGATAGGCACAGCATGAGACTGTAAGTAATTGGGCCTTTTGGGGAAAGTGCTGCCTGGGACAGAGCTGCTGCCTAGCTTGGACCCTCTTACGCACTGCTGCTTGGACTCTCTTACGCACTGCCTACAGAGACTCCCCACTACTGCTGCAGTTCTTCAAGTGCACCCATGCAAGCAAGAGTCTGGGACTCTGAGTCCAGGACTGTGCACACTCTGGGGTGGGATCAATATTGGCAGTGCAGATGCTAGATATATGTTCCAATTATTGTTGTGCACTTTGTTAATGCTATTCATTGTTAATCTGTTAAACCCTGTTTATTTAAGTTAAGATTGTTTATTTTAATGTAATCTATTAGACGTATATGATTTGTAGTTGTTGTTCTGGAATTAGATCCAGATTATAGCTGGAATGAGTATTATCCTGGAGGCTCTCAAGGCACTCCAGTAAGTGGGATGCCTCATGCAATGAGGTGTAACAGTTAACTCGAACTAAGGACTTAGTTCGAGCTAACGTTTGACTGCTGCGTGTAGCTGTGGGCAGTTAGTTCGGACTAGGGGGATTTAAAAATGGCGCCCAGATGGGAAGATGCAAATAAAGCCCGGGATATTTAAATCCCAGGCTTCATTTGCAACTTCGACTGCCTACATTAGCCTCCCTAGTTCGAACTAAGGGGCTAGTGTAGACATACCCTAACAGAACATATAGATCAGTGGTCTCCAACCTTTTTACACCCAAGATCACTTTTTAAATGATAGCCCAAGCCAAGATCTACTGCCCCGCCCCTTCCTTGAAGCCCCGCCCCTTCCTATTCTCCTCCTCTCCATCACTTGCTATCCCCAATCCTTATTCTGCTGCTTTTTTCCCCCTCAATTCTTCTGTAGGAGGAGGTATTTCCAACATTTGGCCTGTCTAGACTGGACCAAATGTCAGAAAATCCCCTTCTTTTGGAAGCTCCCTTATTCCTCGTGGAAAGAGGAACGTAGGGGTGACCAAAAGAGCATGTTTGCTCTTCCACTAAAAAAAGTAGAAGAACAAATGCATCCCTGGAGGCAGAAGAGATTTTCTGGGATATCTCCAGAATCCTGAAAAGCTCCTGCAGTCCAGCCGTACCCTCGCTGGGTTGAGAGAGGATGTGTAGGCTCTGGGGTGGGAATGAGGGATTTGGGTGTGGGAAGGGCTGAAAGGTGCAAGGTCTGGGAGGAAATCTGGATGCAGGAGGAGGTGGAGAAGGGGATGCTGGCTCAGGGAGGGGGCTCCAGGCCAGGCAGTGTTGGGGTACTAAGCAAGCCACAGGCTTGTGGATATGAGGGTGCAGGAATTTGGGTTGGGGTATGTAAGAGTCTCAGGGCAGGGGGTTTCAGTGTATGATAAGCTCAGATCTAGGGTTTGGGGGAAGGGGGAGTGCAGGAGTGGCTGTGGCCAGATGGGGGCTTGGCCCCAATTGGGGGTTTGTTGGCCAGGCTTCATTTTTAAATAAAATACTAAGTCAAACACAAAAAGTTTCTGCATTGTCTTTATTTATGAGAAGGGCAGGGAACCTGTCCTGAGTCGGGGTCACTGACCCACAGAAAAGTCAGTTGGGAGCAGGGGACATAGTACTGGGGAAGGGTGCTAGTGGGTGCTGGGGCAGTGAACAGGGTGCCAGTGGGGGCAGGGTTCTGTGGCTGGGGGCAGGGGTGAGGGAACAGGGTGACAGGAGGGCAGGGGACAGGTTTCTGCAGCAGGGGACAGGTTTCTGCAGTGGGGGGCAGGGGACCAGTGGGGGGCAGGTTTCTGCAGAGGGGAGACAGATTTCTGCAGCAGGGAGACAAGGGGACAGGTTGCTGCAGTAGGGGGCAGGGTGCCAGTGGGGACTGCTTTCTGCAGCGGGGGCAGGTTTCTGCAGTGGGGGGGGGCAGAGTGCCAGGGGAGCAGGTTTCTGCAGAGACGGGGCGGGGGGACAGTTCTGTGGCTGGGGGTAGGGGAGAGGGAACAGGGAGCAGGAGGTCAGGGGACAAGGTTCTGCAGCGGGGGACAAGGTTCTGCGGCAGGGGGCAGGAACAGGGTTCGGGGGCAGGGTGCCAGTGGGGTCAGGGAGTCCCCTACACCAGCCTCAGAGGGAAGCCTCCGTTGCGCGCTCCCTCCGGGGCTGACCCCCCCCTCCCCGCGGAGGAAGGAAGCCCCATCGCATGCCTCTGCCGGGCCTGACTCCCCCTCCCACGGAGCAGGGAAGCCCGCACACATGACCCCTCGGGACCGACCCCCCGCGGAGCAGGGAAGCCCACACATGCAACCCCTTGGGGCCAACCCCCCCCCGCCTTGCAGAGCAGGGAAGCCCGTGCATGCGCTCCCTCCGGGACTGACTTCCCCCTCCGGCAGGGAAGGGAAAGACTCTGGGGACTTACCCAGTAAGTTCCAGGAATGCCAGGGAGCTGGGGCAAGGAAACAGCTAGCGCATTTCTGCAACCCCCGGAAGTCATGTGCAGCTGTAGGACTTCTGTCCACCCCACGGGAAGCTGCCACTACCTCCATTGTTGCTTGAGGTAGGTAGTGGGGCTTCTGGGAGGGGGGGGGGAAATGGGGGGCCCAGAACACCTCGTGATCGACTGGTTGGTGACCACGGATATAGATGTTATCATGAGCTTTCGTGGGCACAATGCACTTCTTCAGATGACTGGATTATTAGACGTCCAGATTCAAGAATAAATAAGGGGGGGGGGAATAGGAAAAAAAAGAGGAAAAGGAAGGGGGAAAGAATTCCTTGATTATTTGCTCAATTATCTTTCCTGTAAAGATCACTGGACTATAGCCTCCTGGGTTATCCTTATAATCCTTATAATTTTATAATCCGGGTTATCCTTATAATCTTCTGGAATCTATCTCATCTTCCATGATTTTTCAAAGATGATAGCTATTGGCTCGGATGTGTCCTCAATCAGCTCCTTGAGTATTCTAGGAACAATTTCATCAGGCCCTGGTGACTTCAAGCTATCTAACTTTTCTAATGCTTCAGGGGGTAGCCGAGTTAGTCTGTTACAGAAAAAAACAACAAATGGTCTGGTAGCACTTTATAGACTAACAAAACGTGTAGATGGTATCATGAACTTCGTGGGCACAGCCCACTTCTTCAGATGACCGGAGTTATGAGTTTAGGATATGCACACGCAAAATAAATAGGAGAGGGGAAGTGGTCGGGGGGGGGGGGCGGGAGGGGAAAAAAGGGAAGGGAGGTGGGAGACAGAGAGCTAGAGGGAATCAGTAAGTATCTGAAGACTGGGTAGTTAAAACGAAGCAGATAAGAATCAAAGTCAGCAGATAGTATCCTTCCTGACATGGGAGTCTTGCACCTTCAATGGCTGTTAAGTTGGTAGTGTTAAGTTGGACCAGACCATTTGTTGTTTTTTTAACTTTTCTAAGTAATTTTTAACTTGTTCTTTCCCTATTTTAACTTCTTCAGAAGAAGTGGGTTGTGCCCACGAAAGCTCATGATACCATCTACACATTTTGTTAGTATTTATGATGCTACGAGGCTATTTGTTGTTTTTTAAGTTTTTCCTGTTACAGACTAACTCGGCTACCCCTCTGAAGCTTCTATACACGTGGGCGGCAGGTTTGTATAATTTTTGGTGGTGCCCCATGAGCCACGTCCCCTGACCCTCCGTTAGTCACGCCTCTGGAGGTAACACGCTCGGGGCAAGATGGACACATGACCAGAAGTAAAAGGTGTCATGTCACCCCTCTCGAAGGGCTTTTCCCACTATCCTTCTACCAAAAGGGATTAGCTTGGCCCCCACCAAACCCCCCGCATGCATCTGTCCTGCAGTTGCATTAACCCAATGTGTGTGACGTTAACTCGGGGGCAGAGAGGCTGGGGGAAGTGTTCCCTCTAAGGCTATGTCTACACTCGCAGCTTCTTGCTCAAGTACAGCCGTTCTTGTGCAAGAACCCACAGAGCATCCACACTGCCCGCCTGCTCGTGCACAAGGAAATTTACAGTATGGCATGGTAAGAGAGGGCGTCTTGCGCAAGAGCTACGCTCTTTTCTAACAGGTGTAAGCTCTCTTGCGCAAGAGGGCAGTGTGGATGCTCGGCAGGGATTTCTTGCGCAAGAAACCCCTACGGCTAAAATGGCCATTGGAGCTTTCTTGGGCAAGAGAGCATCCACACGGCCACGGATGCTCTTGTGCAAAAGCACAGCTCACACATGGCAGTGTGGACGTGTTCTTGCGCAAGACTTCTTGCACAAGAACCCTTGCACAAGATGTTCTCGCGCAAGAAACCGCCAGTGTAGACATAGCCTAAGGGTTTCCTCCCATGAGCAGAATGAATTGTGTTGTGCACCAGTACTGAGTTCATGTGGCTTGTTTGGATGTGCCACTGTGGCACCCAAGTTATTAATAAATATTTTTAAACCTTTACCTTTTCTCTCTGCTGCCGTGTCTCCTCCCCTTGTTCCATCAGCTCCCCTGGTGCCTGCTGCCCCCCCAACTCCTCACCCTCCTCTGCTGTCCTGACTCCTGCCCTTCTCACTGCCCTCAGCCCTCCTGCGATCTGCCCCCCTCCACCAGCCCTTCTCTGCCCCCTGTGCCCACTCCTCCAGTAGCCCCACTCTGATCATGTGAGCTACCCCTCCTCATCCCCTCTCCTAACACCTCCCTCTACACACCTGCCCTGCCTCTCTCCTCTGGTGCTGGTCCCTCCCCTGCAGGTGTCTGCCCTTCTGCTTCACCCCCAGAATCCCCTGGCACCTGCACCTTCCCTTAGCCCTCACCCTTCTGATGCCTCCCCCTTCCCTCACTGCCCCTGCCCCCTTTGCCCTCTTTTTCCCTGATACCCACCCCCTCACCACTCTCTGCCCCATTCCCCTCCTGCCCCTCACACATGACTTGCTCCATCCTGGCCTTCCTCATGCCCACCCCTTCTTTCAAGCCTTCTCCCAGCACCTCCCCCTCCCCCCTCTAGCCCCCAATGCCCTTACTCTCTCCTCTCCCAGCATCACCCTGTCCCCCCTCCCACTGACACCTCCCCTCCTGCCCTTTTCCTCGTTGTCTGCACTTGGCCCCCTGGCATTTGTCTCTCCTCTACCCTGTCCCTTTGGTGCCTTCCCCTTTCTTCCCCCTCTCCCCCTCTCCCTCCATACAAGCCCCTTCCTCTCCCAGCCCTTCCCCTTTCTTCCCCCTCCTCCCTCCCCCCTGCACAAGTCCCTTCCTCTCCCAGCCCTTCCCCTCGTTTCTCCCTTCCCCTCCGCACAAGCCCCTTCTTCTTTCACCCCTTCCCCTTTCTTCCCCATCCCGCTCTGCACAAGTCCCTTCCTCTCCCAGCCCTCCCCTACCTTCTGCCTTCCACTTTGTGGGGCTGGAGTCTGCGCTCCGCCCCAGAAGTCCCCGAACTCCGAACCACAACTCAGCCGCTCGGTGCCAGCAGTTTTAAAGTCCCAGGCCGGGCTGGGCCGTCACGTCACACCCGGGCGTCTCCCCACCCACCTGTTTGAGCACGCAGCACATGGCAGCAGCAGCCGGTAAGGGGGAACTGATTGAAAGTTGCGCACGGCAGGGACGGGACGGGAACGGGGGCCAGAGCCGGGGCCGGGGGAGAGACGCTCTGGGGCCGGGGTCCGCTCCAAGCAGGGCCGGGGGAGAGACCCAGCTCCAAATATTGCTGGAGCATGGGCACCACGAGCCCATATAACTCGCCGCCCATGTCTATACAATAAAGATAGGCTGAGAATTTCCAGCCACAAGGACAAAGGCAGTTACCTTCCTGCTGCATATGTGTTAACAGACTACTTACTCATTAGGGAAAAAAATGAACCCAAGACCATCCCATAAAGAGAGGTGTTGAGTCAGTGAAGGGCTGAGAGCAGCTGATATTGACACTTGACACTGTCAAGCCCATGAGTGAGGGAAAACAAATGTATAAAATCTCTCTGATTGGAAATCCCAATTTGTTTGCTGGCTGGAAAGGAGAAGATGAAAAACAGAAGACAGAACAAAAGAAGGCATAATACAGCATTGAGAAGATGTAACCTTCTATGTAAACACTGCTTCTGCAACTTGGTGACACCACCATTCAGGCCTGAATAAGAATCAAGATTGCTGCTTTCCAAATTGTTACATAAATCCTCCGAGCAACATGGACTCCAAAGCCCGTTGAGGCATGATGTCCGAGACATCCTGAGGATTTATGGGGCCCTATGCAGTACTATTTAACTGGTGTCCCGATGCCCAGCGACAGCCCAGTGTGGGAGGGGTGACGATTTGTTAGCCCTGTGATTTTATAATCTTCATCAACACACTAACAAAATAGCTTTGAAGCCTGGCTCTGCTAGAGGGGAAGGGCATTGAGTTAGAGTGGGGTGGGTTCATTAGATTAGAGCAGGGGGGCTGGGAGTGCCTAGCTCTGGGGGAGGGGTGGGTTCATTGGGTTAGAGCAAGGGTCTGGGGGTACTTATAATTTTTTTCAAGGGGTACTTTATCAAAAAAAAGGCTGAGAAACACTGATCTAAAGATTTCACAGATGTGATCTTTGATGAAGTGTGCTCACAGATGACCCCTTGGGGCTCTTCCATGTTGTGCTGATTATGCCACTGACACTTACCTTCTTGTTCTGTGGGGTGCCCCACCATCCTGTCCTGTTGGGCCAGATTCTCTGGTCTCCCTCAGACCAGGTACAGAGTTGGGGTAATCCCCCACCCCAAGAGAAAAGCAGACACTGAACTATATCAGCTCTTGGAGAATGCAGTTTTAGGGCACAGCACCCAGGAAACCAACCCTCCCCCCCCCAAGAGATCAAAACTGCAAATAAAGCTGTCTTTCTCTTTTTACTCATTGAGTACAAGTTTTACACAAAGAAAGCTCATGAGGATCTTTGCCCTCTTTATCAATTAAAAAAAGAATGTGCACACTGATTGTTCCCTTCAGTTAACAATTATTTACACTGGGCTTGATGGTAAACAAAGGTGATTTTATTAAGTACAAACAGGGGAATTTAATTTGTTGTAGGTGAAAATGGATAGAACAAAGTAAATTGCAGAATTAAAATTAAAAGAAAACACATAGCTAGTTCTAATTCACTTAAAAAAACCCACCTTATTACAAGCAGTCCCTTACTCTCAAGAGCTTATTCTTATTTCAGGCTAGTCTTCACGTCAAAAGATGATTGCTTCTGAACTGGGTCTCCAGTGATTCCTTTTGTTTCTTTTGTATCTTAGTGTTCCAGGCCCTTCCCCAGGCCAGCTGAAGACAAAAGAACAGATAGCTTCCCATTGTTTGTGTAGATTCTCCATGTGCAGCGAATTTTTTGTTCTCTATTCACATCTTCCATGGAAAATTACCTGGTCAAACTGGTACCCCACTACCAGGTGGTGTGGTCACATGTTTTCCTAAGACTAACTTGTTTATTCTTAAAGGACAAACAAGGCTGTTCTCAAGTCATTAAGTTGATCACCTAGTCATTAAGGCTTCCAGGGGCACCATCCGGGGCTCACAGTTGCACTTTTAAAAACCATAAACCATTTCATACCTCATATTTCTAACTTTTCATACAAAAATGATACATGCACCTAAATAAGATATACAGACCCAGCAGACTGGCACAGCAAAATTGATAGATTACATGAGATATTCTGTCCAAAGCATCTTCGAGTTATGCATATTTATATTCATAAGCCAATTTCATAAACTATGTGGGAAAATCATCACATGACCTATGGGGGTACGAATATGATACCTCATCATGAATTTTTTTTTCATTTTGCTATTTAGAAGTGTAGGAAATTATATATAAACCTATATAAGAAGAGCATTAAGTTTGCTAAGTCAAGCACTCACAATTAGGGAATGCCAGTTTCATGGTTGCTTGTTGAATCTTAATTCAACCCTCTTCTGTGATGCATTATAAGGAGAAAAAGGATGTCATTAAAGAATATATCACAGTACATATGCACAAAAGGGGTGTACATTGTCCAGCATGCTTCTTGTTTTTGTCATATGCTATATATTTGGTGGGCAATTGGAATTATAGTTCATTTTTTGATTAACTAATCAATTTATGATTTAAGACTAACACGACTATCCCTCTGAGATTTCTGATCTATTTATGATTAATTAAGCCCAAAGTGAAAATTACTTGTACATGGGTCCACTCCTTGTTGTGCAAAACACAAATAATTAAATAACTACAGTTCGAGTTGAGGAAAATAATGGAGACCCAGAGGGAATAAGATTTATTCATTCCAACCATCTGCGGTTGTCACTGCCCTATTAAAATCATTGTATCCCATCCCACTGTAAGGATACATTAGTTCTGTTGAGTTTTATTTCATGTTACACATTTCTGATCTTCACTTTAGAAACCACAAGACTTCCTACTGAGTTCAAAGAAAAATTATCATCACACCAAGTTCACCTTCAAATCATTCTGTATTGCTTTTTTGCTTTCCTTCTGTTTGTAAATCATAGAATATTGATTTCCCCTTCATGTTGCAGTGAAGTGGTTGAATCCCCCTTAATAGCCCATAATGATCATTATTTTCCTTTCTCCAAATCATATCAAGTGGATTTTTCCTTCACGTTGAATTGTGCTCTGTTATTTACAATAGGTCATTGCCCAGAACTGTTGCAGGGTGTCAGTTCAGGTTAATATTGTTAAAAATTTATAATAGGTAAAAGAAATACCATCCACTATTGTGTTCAACTATTCATTCTATTGTTGTAAGCACTTTTCAAATATATGTTCTTCAACTGATATTCTACTTCCCAATAAGTTGAACAGTGCATTGTACTCATCTGAAAATTGCTGAGGTGATTATATCACAGGATGTTTTATCTCTTTCACATTGTGCAGCATTGGCTTTTAATCCCTACTGCACATTGTGCTGTGCTGATTCATCCTCAACTTTTGTACTACTGGCTGTGGCCCCAAATTACACATCACATTATATTCACTCCCCAGTTATCTAGGTGCTGTAAAGGAGCACCCAGCCCTACATGTCACAGCCTCTCCATCAAAGTTCTTTTTCCTGAATAATCCTTCTGTCTCCAGCTCTTGTGGCTGAGGTTCAAGTTGTTGATCCATGACCCGGAACCACATTTCTAGCTGTAATTCACATAGATGAGAAGAGCTCAAGTTAGGCTTTATTTCTTAGACTCTGCATATAGGGCAAGAGGGAGGGATAGATAGGTCAGTGGTTTGAGCATTAACCTGCTAAACCCAGGAGAGTTCAATATCTCCAGAAACCATTTGGGAATCTGGGGCAAATGTGTCAGGGCTGGTACTTGGGCCTGTCATGAGAGCAAGAGACTGGACTTCATGACCTTGTAAGATCCCTTCCACCTCTATGAGGGTATGTCTATGCTACAGCACTAATTTGAACTAACTTAGTTAATTCAAACTAAGCTAATTTGAATTAGCTCATCTAGACTTAAAAGCTAGTTCAAATTAGCATTCTGCTAATTGGAACTAGCATGTCCATGTTGAGTGGACCCTGAACTGAAGTTAAGGCTGGCTGGAACCAGGACTTACAGTGTGGAGCTGCTGCCTCAGGCTAGCTGAGGGCTGTGCTTAAAGGGACCTGACCCCCACCCTGGATAGACAGTTCTCAGGGTTCCCTGCTTACTTGTCTACCTCAATGAGGGACAGCAAAGCAGTCCTGTCTTGGAGTGCTCTGAGTGCCCACACTTGGCCATCAGCCTGGCTGCACTTGCTAGGGGTGTCAATTGGGGGGTGTCAATCGGGGGGGCTGTCAGGATCCAGGAGGCCCTGCAGGAGAGCTTCCACCCTGAGGAGCCCACAGAGCCCCCCCAGTCCTACCCATCAGGGGCTTGTGCCCCATACCTCCTTCCACTTACCCCTTCCTAGCCCCCCTTCCTGATGTAAAAAATAAAAGACATGTGTGTTCAAAAATAGAAACTCTCTTTATTTAACAAAACTGGGGGGGGGATTAACCTCTGGGGAGACTGGGAAAAGGAGGTGGGAGAGGGGAAGGGAGAGGGGAGGGGGAAACCTGGGAGGTGGGAGCTGGAAGGGGGAAGCCAGGAGGAGGGGAAGTATAAAACTATGGTACGCCATATCTTCAGTACTGTGTACAGATGTGGTCTCCTCACCTCAAAAAAGATATTTTGGCCTTGGAAAGGGTTCAGAAAAGGGCAACTACAATGATTAGGGGTTTGGAACAGGTCCCATACGAAGAGAGGCTAAAGAGACTGGGACTTTTCAGCTTAGAAAAAAAGGAGACTGAGGGGGGATATGATAGAGGTCTATAAAATCATGAGTGGTGTGGAGAGGGTGCATAAAGAAAAGTTAGTTCCCATAATAGAAGGGCTAGAGGACACCAAATGAAATGAATGGGTAGCAGGCTTCAAACTAATAAAAGAAAGTTCTTCTTCACAAAGCAAATAGTCAACCTGTGGAACTCCTTGCCACAGGAGGCTGTGAAGCCTAGAACTAGAACAGAGTTTAAAGAGAAGTTACATAAAGTCATGGAGGTTGGGTCCATGGAGTGCTATTAGCCAGGGGGTAGGAATGGTGTCCCTGGCCTCTGTTTGTGGAAGGCTAGAGATGGATGGCACGAGACAAATGGCTTGGCCATTGTCTTTGGTCCATCCCCTCCGGCGTACCTGGTGTTGGCTGCTGTTGGTAGACAGGCTACTGGGCGAGATGGACCTTTGGTCTGACCCAGTACGGCCATTCTTATGTTCTTATGTTCTAAGCTCAGGGTCGGGGGTCTCACTGGACCAA
Organism: Pelochelys cantorii; assembly: GCA_032595735.1. Classification (NCBI taxonomy): domain Eukaryota; kingdom Metazoa; phylum Chordata; order Testudines; family Trionychidae; genus Pelochelys; species Pelochelys cantorii. Next base: position 40,955,652 of record CM064337.1, read on the forward strand.
CTTGATTTTCATGCAAACCTGCTCCTGGGTTCACATGTGGCCTTTGGTGGCCAGGCTGGCAGCTATCCTGCCCTAGACGGCCGCTTTCCTGTGCCTAGTGCGGAGATTGTGGACGTTGGAGGCCTCCCCCCAAACCTGGATGAGGTCCACGATCTCCACACTATACCAGGCGGGCGTCTGCCTCTTGCGGCCCCGGGCAGGCTCCTGGGAAGAGGGGGAGGTCTGGGTGGCAGCGGGTGGCTGGCTCGTGCCGTGCCAGGTGCAGGGTCTGCTGGCTGGGTGCTGGCAGGCTTGCACCTGGCATGGGCACCGTAGCCAGACCGTGCCCCTTTAAGGGCTCCGAGGCCGGGAGGGGGGCAGATGAGTTTCCCTGGCTTGGTCCAGAGTGGCCACCAGGGCAACCTGGGAAGGGCTCGCCTCCCACTAGTTCGAATTAAGTGGCTACACAGTCCTTAATTCGAACTACTTAATTCGAACTAGGCGTTAGTCCTCATAGAATGAGGTTTACCTAGTTCGAATTAAGCGCTCCGCTAGTTCGAATTAAGTTCGAACTAGCGGTTTGCATGTGTAGCGCCTATGAAAGTTAATTCGAACTAACAGCTGTTAGTTCAAATTAACTTTGTAGTGTAGACATACCCTGAGATAGGTATGATCTCCATATATATGTCACTCACAACCCCTCCCACTCATGCTGTCTTGTTGGGCTTTCTCTCCTTGAGTCCACCAGCTGTGGACCTTTGCCACACTGCTCCTGGATCACCTCTGTCCATGCGCTCTTTACTGGGGTAGTTTTAGGCTTCAACCACCTTTTGCCCCATCCCCTTTAGTTACCTCCCCTGAGAGATGGAGGAGCTTCACTTTCCTTCCACAGATGAAACACCCACTCAGCGATCACTTCCTTAAAAACAAGGTGTATTGGAAACACAGAATCAGGTGAAAGTAAGAATTGGCCTGTGTAATGTACCTCATCTGCATACTTAGCAACTGCCATGTCAAGTAAAGCTGTCTGCTTGTACAGTGCCCATCAACAGGGAATCCTGGTCCATTACTGGGGCTGGTAGTTGCTACTGCAGTAGAAATGATCATTGGCAAAAATACAGACAATTAAGACTCCACATTTTAGGCATTTAGGTGGGTTTACACCTGTGGCAGTGTATAGAATGCAGACACTGTATGCTCAGCTAGCATGGTAATAAAAGAGTAGCATAATCCTAAACAACAGTGTCCCAGACCAAGGAGATCCATGCCAGCTTGGCCCTCTACTCCACAGGCTTTTTTAACCCCACTCCCACATCTCCATGCTGCTTTAACAGCCCATGTCTTTCACTGTTCTAACCCCATGCCTTGGCACATGATGCTGGATGAGACCCTAGCTTGAAGGCTGTGGAAGAGCATGATGGAGGGTGGGTCAGAGGTGGTTGAAGGGTGGAGGACAGGCTGTTGAGTGAATAATACTGGAATGGCCTTCTGCTGCATTCAGCTTCACTACACCATTGCTAGTAGCTTGAACAGTGAGGCACTGCTTGGGGGACCAGAAACATGTCAGAACCCTCACATAAGTACACTCCTCAGGCTCTGCATGCCCAAGCAGCAGTTCCCTGTTTTCAGCACTGTGGTGTCCTGCTGCCTCCTGAGCCTCTCTCTGCAACAGTGACAAAAGGAAAAATGAAACTCCCCGGAAAGCAATACCCTTTGGACCTCCTCACTACTGCGACCAGAGAGAGATCCTAACTAACCCAACCCACTTATCAAGTTTTCGGTGTTAAAAGTCAATATCATAAAAGGTGAGTTCACCTCCACGTGTCTGATCAGTTCTTCGGAGGAAGTATCACTGTGCCTTATACCAAGATTACTGTCTACTAGTCACTTCTGCAGGAACTCCAGACTTCCTTTCTCCATGTCCATCATTTCAAAATGCCTCTTCATCTCCACTTCTCTAGACACTCCATTTTGATTGATTGGAGTGTTTTGGTTTGCAAATCTATGAATCCTTCACTAGAGGAATTAGTCTTTATCCTCCTGCTGAAGAAACACAGTTTCTCTTTCTATTGACCCCAGATCTCATTACATTTAGTCTCCTTACTCTTTGTGTAAATGTACACTGCTAATGTCTCTTGAGCAACAGCAAGGATTCTATAAGGAGAATGAAGATGGCAGTGTGTTTAAAGTATGGGGTTGGATGTATCTCAGAAGACAACTTTTCCAGCTGCATCTAGTGAATCAAAGGGGGCCTTTGTGAGGCAGTGATGGAAGGAAGACATAGGATAGGTAACCAGGGAATGGACACTTTTCAAGAGAGAGGAAGGGTCAGACCTTCTAGCTCTTTAATTATGTTAAATGTTGAACAAATTCTGGAGACCTGCTACAGATTGAGCCTCTCTAGTCCAGCACCCTTGGGACCTCTAGTCCAGCACCCTTGGGACCTGAACCAGAGAATTTATTGAACCATGGGAGGTCAATATTGTCTAGCAGCATGACCAACACTTCTACTGAACCACGGGAGGTCAGTATTGTCTAACAGCATGACCACTGCTTACTGGGCTCTTAGAAGACATTTAGGGGTAAATTAGAGCTAAATAACAGCCCAGAACACTGAGAGCCAGGGCTGGGGGCTGTAAATAAACTTTATGGGACTATGGGAAACTTGGCCACACCCATGATAAATGGACATCTGGCTCACTAAAATCATGCCAGACCATGGATGTATGTTGCTGGGCCAGAAAGTGCTGGACTAGAAAGGTTCAGCTTGTATTATCTTTTACTTGCCTAAAATGATGCAACTTGTGATTAATTTATCATGGTAATATATATTATATATTGCCCACCCTCTTTAGTTTGTTATCTTTGTTTAACACCATGGTGTAACTGAAATTGTACTTAAGACTCATTGTTTTGGGTGATGTCTCATTACCTTTTTCAAATGAAACATTGTGAAATGATTAACACATTTATATAAAATCTGTCCCAATGAAGGGAAGAATAATGAACTATCACGTGAGTGGGATGTAATTGCTACATCAGTGTGGCTAAATAGAAGCGCCTATTGTTTCAACTTGTAAGGTAGACATTTTTTTTAAAATCCCTAAATTCTGTTAATTGATTAAAGAAGATACTATGAAAGACTACCAGCTCCATTCCTTCAAATCCCATCTATCACATCCCAAATGACCAAGAAGATATATGGATGCCTATTCACAGCATTAGTTGAAAAAACTGTTATCTTAGCAAATCACTTTACTTTTCAGTCTCTGGCCATTCAGTGAGAGATGGACAATATGGAGTAGAAACCCTGGTGTCCTAAGCAAACGTGTGTTGCAGAGGGAACACAATAGCTTGATGCTGAGCTGCTGAGCTTCTGCCATTGATACAGCTCATTAGTTGGTTTAGCAGGTTTGGCTGCTGCACCTGCCCTGGAGTAGGGATGCTTCCATGTAGTGGTCGATACCCTACTATTTCTCTGCTGATCTCTGTACCCTTACTGCTGCTACTGGGCAGTAGCGCTATGTATTAGTGCCTGGGATGCAGAACCTACCAAAGCTGTCTCTCTGTGGCCTGAGTAATCAACATGTGTCCATGCTGTACCTATTAGCTGACAGCTGTTTCATACCAGTCCCAAACACTCACTCGCAAATAAGTTTGCTAATTGAGATAAATGCAATTAGTCCTGTCCATAGCAGCATGTGTGAGGTGGGAAAAATGTCATGGAAGGTGGCAGGAGGAGAACACAGTTGCATTTTTGTATAGCAGGCTGCTGAAAGTTGGCTGACTAGAGCTTTCGGGTTTGTAATCTGTTCTGTGATCATTTCTGGAATAGATGAAGGAGAAGCCACTCCTTCCCTGTCTGATCCAAAAGTACTCAGTGCCCTTTCTGCACTAACTGGATCACCTCTTTCTATTGAAGAATTGGATAGAGGGTACAGGCGTGTCAGTCACCTTTATTGCTAAACATCATGTTTTAAGAAAGGTCTGCTCTCGGGCTCAGTTCCTTATAGCATTAGGTCCTAAGGCTGCAGTTGTTTTAGACCTGGAGGCTTTGGGCACCTCAGCTGCAAAGGCAATGATACAATGCTGTTATGCTTCTGTTTTGAGTCCAGTGTTATGCTTGTAAGAAGCACACAGGATCTTTTATGGGGAAAAGGCAATATGCTGCATTTATTAAGAATACAATTCTAAAGCAGCTAGCATATGTTATACACACACGCACAGAGTCCTGCCAATCCATAGTATAGTTACCAGCCCAGGTTCTGGATTACTCTGGTGGCCAACCAGATTGATCATGGGTAGAGAGGAGCGGGGTTCTATGAGTCTGGATGGGTGCTCTGGGATCTTGGCAAGACATACCAAAAACTATGTCAAAGCCCCTTTTTATAGCAGTTTTCCTTCACTGGGATCAGTAAGTTTTGCACCCTCACACTATAATCAATTGCCGTGTGACTGGGGCTTGTTTTCTTAAGTTGTACTTCTCATATCACAGTTATCTTGTCCCAATTAATAGGTACTTGCCTTATCTTTTAGAGCAGTAAATCTGCCCTTCATCCGCACATCAATAGGTGTATATAGCAATCTTCTGGCACCTTTACCATCTGTTCTTGGCTTCTCCCTAGAACATCTTGTCTGGTGATGGCCTTCACACTTCTAACAGTCCTCATTCTGTACTTACACACACAACATTTACATGGTTGCGTCTGTAAAAATAGATCTAGTACAACCCCCCACCCATTCTTACACTCTTAAATTAAAGAAGAAAATGATCCTAGAAGTAAAAGGGTGACAATAGTGAGAAATAGACCCTTTTGGTCTATTTACGCTTTAATATTAATAACAAACACCAACAGCCTATATAATGCATCTTTACCAATAGCACTAGGCTCTTCCTTTCTGCAGGTCAGAAAGGATGGCTGGTAAGTTATACTGATGCACACTACATTGTATAAAGTTACATGTTAGCTACATGGCTACATCAGTAGGGAGGGGGTAATAAAAAAAGAGGGGATCATTTTGTACCAGAAATACAGTGTATCGAATCCCTCACCTCATTATATTAAGACCCTTGTGCCTATTTTAATAGTACTTTGTTACTGGTGTAAAGTCAAGATAGTCACCACTTTTTTTATGCTAAATAGCCAATGTATAGATGGAGGCCATGTGATACGACGTAATGAATCGCATGGGACATTTGAGTGAATGGCAGTGCTTGGAGTGTGTAGTGTTGGTTCACTGATTTACATTAGGATTTTCAATGGGAATCTCATTACTCTAGTTGAGTCTTGGAGAGAAACAGCAGCTTCCAGGGCCCAAGGAAGCAGAAGGGCTGGAAAATCATGAAGCTTATGCTAGCCCAAAGACTTATATCGTGTCAGGCAAAAGCATTACATATCTCGTTTTAAATCTCTCTTCTCCTCCTCCCCTGCACAGTCATAGATTTATTGTTAGAGTGCTATGAATAAAGGATTTGGAATAATGAAAAGAATAGGGGATGGTATCAAGGGAGAAACATTAACCTAGCAATCATCATACCTCTCACCATTTCACATCAAATAATGGATCAGTCCCTCAATCGCTCTATTCTCCTTACTCTAAATTCACCGTAACTAGTCGCACTGTTTCTCAGTATAAAACACCCCTGTGCAACCTGGGCAAGCCATTCATTTTTGTACCTGAGCAGCCTTTCTCCCACAACTCTGACTTCTGGACACTAAACTTGAAACTTAAAATCACTGAGCATTCATCAAGTTAACAATAGTAATGCTGCCCCATTGCATGAATCTGTATTTTGACATGTTGAAGACAGTGTTATCGTTTGTGTTCTCTTATTAAATTGTATCAGACTTGCAATGCATATAGTACAACCTGTTGATAAATGCTTGCCTTGCCTAGAATCTCCCATTTATTTTCACACTGTCAGACGTAATCCATAACCGCTGTTCAGCAGCGGACTGCAGCAGATGAAGGTGCAGCTCCACTCTCCTGGTAGCTGACTACAAGCAGCCCCAAAGGTACCATATTTCATCATCATTTTAGGCTGAAACCTGGCTTAATTTAGTTTCCCTTTCAATTCAGTTTTCTAAGACAAAACTATTTTATAATCACGTTATTTAATTGTTTTTTATTTTGTGTCAATTTTTTTAACAAGTTTGTAGGCAAAGAAACCACTACGTTTTGGTGAAGAGCTTTGTATATCATAAGTTAGTAAAGAATATAGTCAAGTATGTTATCAGAATTAATATTAATTGACTCGTAGGCATACTTTCAGGTCCAACTGAGTTGCTCCTTAGTACAACCTGAGGCTCTAGGCCCGGTTTACACTAAAGGGGAAAGTCAACTTAAGATATGCAACTCTAGCTACATTAATTATGTACAGACAGCCGGAGGTCGACAGGATGAAATTCTCCTGTCGACTTCCCTTACTCCTCGTGATGAGCTGGACTATCAGCACCAACAGGGGCACCCTTTCAATTCAAATTAGTGGGTCTTCATTAGACCCACTAATTCGAACACTAGGGCTACGTCTAGACTGGCATGATTTTGCGCAAATGCTTTTAACGGAAAAGTTTTTCCGTTGAAAGTATTTGCACAAGAGAGCGTCTAGATTGGCATGGACATTTTTGCGCAAAAGCACTTTTTGCGCAAAAGCATCCCTGGCCATTCTAGACGCAGTTTTGCGCAAGAAAGCCCCGATCGCCATTTTCGCGATCGGGGCTTTTTTGCGCAAAACAAATCTTAGCTGCCTACACTGGCCCTTTTGCACAAAAGCTTTTGCGCAAAAGGACTTTTGCCCGAATGGGAGCGTCAAAGTATTTGCGCAAGTAGCACTGATTTCTTACATTAGAACATCAGTGCTCTTGCGCAAATTCAAGCGGCCAGTGTAGACAGCTGGCAAGCTTTTGCGCAAAAGCAGCTGCTTTTGCACAAAATCTTGCCAATCTAGACGCAGCCTAGAAGTTTGACCTCTGGAGGGTTGATCTTCTCTGTAGAGTAGGCAAGCCCTAATAGGGCAAATGAGCGAAGCCATCTTTCATTCCTCTAAGTTTAAGGGTCAATCTAATATCCAGTATAAATTAGAACAGCCTTGAAGTCTGTGGCCTAGCAGTCATTATGTTCCTGGAGGCTGCCCACCAATCCCACAGTAGGGAGAGGTGCAGCAAGCATTTGTCAATTTCCCTAGCCAAGAAGAACCCACAGACTTCCAAGTATAGCATTTTTTGTAGTATACAAAATTGTATAAAGGGAGCTGGAATGGAGAGTACGGATCTGGTTCTGATGGTGGCTAAAAGAAAGAAGTAGAAACTTTATGGATTTTGCACTTAAACAAAGTGAACCACCTTCCAAATGAGTGAGTAAAATATTTTACAGTGGTGGATCTGAACTATCCATATTTCTAGTCTCAAAGGGGTAGCTATGTTAGTTTTTAAGGTGCCACAGGACTCCTTATGGTTTTTTCAGGTAAAGACTAACAGATTTATTTGGGCATAAGCTTTTGTGGATAAAAAACACTAAATCAGATGCATTAGTGTTCTCTAACATTAGTAAAATATAAGTTAGATTCATAAACAGTTCACTTCACATGTGCAAAAATAAAAGGCTTCCCCTGGAAAAATATTCCTGCCATCAAGTTGTTTAACAGTAAGATTTGTACCTGAGCAAAACTGAAAAAATGACTTCAAATGAGTGTATTTAAAAAATATATATTATTCGTAAGTAGTTTGTAAATGTCTGACGAATTAAAAGGCTTTGTGGCTTCTTAGAAAAAAATGAAAACTAGTGGAAAACCGTAAGTGATGGGGATTTTTATTGAATTATAAAACTTCTTCCTCTTCTGCTCACACCTTCTTATATTTTGCCATCCTTTTTTTTCCCATATAGCCACATCTGTTTCTGCTTTCAAGGATTCCTGCCTTAGAGATGCTTCATCCATTTTCCTCTGTGTAAATACACCATTTATAAGAGGTGACTGGAGCTGGATTGGAGAAATAAAGGACCTGATCTTTTGTCTTGTCCTAGACACAGCTGGCACCACCGAGAAAAATGCAAGCTAGGAAACAATCATCTGTATAACTAACAAGGTAAAAAAGAACCCGAGATGGTGAGCTGATCACCAAGGCACAGATGAAGAGGATTGGCAAATAAATCCATAGCTGGTGTGCCCAAGAGATAGTGGGAGAAAGTGCCAGTTATCATAGAATCATAGAATCACAGAGCTGGAAGAGACCTCACAAGGTCATCAAGTCCAGCCCCCTGCCCAAGGCAGGACCAATCCAAACTAAATCAACCCAGCTAGGGCTTTGTCAAGCCGAGACTTAAAAATCTCTAGAGAGGGAGATTCCACCACCTCCTTAGGTAACCCATTCCAGTGCTTCACCACCCTTGTAGTGAAATAGTTTTGTCCTAATATCCAACCTAGACCTCTCCGACTGTAACTTGAGACCATTGCTCCTTGTTCTGCCATCCGTCACTACAGTGAACAGGCTCTCTCTATCCTCTTTCGAACCTCCCTTCAGGAAGTTGAAGGCTGCTCTCAAATCCCCCCTCACTCTTCTCTTCTGCAGACTATCAAATCCCTCAGTCTTTCCTCATAGGTCATGTACTCCAGCCGCCTAATCATTTTGGTTGCCCTCCGCTGGACCCTCTCCAATGCATCCACATCCTTTCTGTAGTGGGGGGCCCAGAATTGGACACAATACTCCAGATGTGGCCTCACTAGAGCTGAATAAAGGGGAAAACAGGCATGACTACAAGGTACCTGCCACTTCTAGTCAAAGAAACACTTTTATTGCCTGACACGTGAGATAGTATAAATAGCCCTGGGGATTGGACTTTTAATATCCCTATCAGCAACCAAGAAGGTGTACAAATGCTTGCCAGCAGCTGGGTGTGGGGACGAGTGGGCCAGGAGAGGGATTTTTTGGTAAATGGAATAACAAACAGAAATAAAATCAAGGCAGTGTTCCTGTTACTCTGCAGTGCAATTTTATGTTCAAACATGATTCCATTTCACAACAAAGTAGTGCTCAGACACATTAGGGTGCTGAAATATCGGACCATCACAGGACTATTATTCCATGACAATGTGCAACTGCTTTCCATTGCAAACTGATTCTCCAGCTCACATTAGCAGCGATCTAGTGGCACTGTTAGTGCTGCCATCGTTCCTTTTATGTTCATACTTCCAGTTCAAACCTCTGCATCAGGACTTTATATCTAGGTAATAAAATCTGACTCCAGGATGATACTTGGCAAGTAAACTCAATGTCTAAGAGCAGATTTAAAAAAAAAATCCTTAATTTATATTTTCATGAAATTTGTACTTGCAGCTGTCATCCAAGCTTCACTTTGTTTGGCTACCTGACAGCTTTTATAGCCCTTTTGGTCCTAAAGTTTTTTTTTTTCCTTTGGAGGTTGGGAGAAAGAGCTGATAAGGTTGCTTTTCACAGGTTTACACTGAGCCCTGCATAGCTGGGATAGCTCAGCAGTTCGTCAGCTTTGACATCAGTATTCACTCCTTTTAGGTACCAGAAGATCAATGGCACCATAAAAGCAATTTATCTTATTCTTACTTTTAGCTTGTCTAGGAGCAAAAAAAATTTTTTTGGGGGGGGGGGACAACAATGTCACTAGTTGTATCATAATTTTCCAGCTACTGTACTGCAGTGGTAGGAAAGCACTTTGTGGCATACAGTATATTTCACTTTCTGCAGCTGTATTTATTCAAAGAGCATGTTCATTATAGAGACATACTAAAAGTGAAAATAAAACAAAATGAGTGCTCCTGGATGCTCCCATCTATCATTAGAGCTATCCGAATTGCAGCGATGCCATTGCATCATGCAGCCGCTTTCTCTGTCCCCACGGCTTTTGAGCCAATCTTGTTACTGCATCTGAATTGTTCCCTTGATTTAGACTAAAACGAACGGTTCAATTTCTCAATCCCTTTGCAATTTAAATTAATCAACTGAACTGAAGTGTGCATGTTTCCCCTTCCAAATGGCTTTTCCCCCTGCAAATCACTGAAAAGGTGTCCCATAATAGGCTGTTATGCAAATATTATTGTTTAACCACTTCTAATACAATGAGAGTCTTGTGTTGCTAGCCAATTTCCACAAGTTACCAAAGAGAGGAGAATAATGCAAATTAACTGTCATGAGTCTCTGGTAGACTGTTATCACTTGCATTTCACCGCTACTGCTTGACTGATGACTATCACCTGCAAAGCGAAGGCCCCAACTCACTTTAAGGCCAATTAAAACAGATAAACTCCACTACATTCATGCCAGAATTACATTGGCTGTCTTTGGCATAACCCCAGCTACTGGGCCACCAGGGGCAAAGTCTACCAGGGATAAGTATAGTGTTGCTCCACATCTCTGCTGATTTATGAAAAGGCAGGCAGAGAAAAAAAACAGTTCAGATGGATATGGATATGACAGAGAGTGGCTATGTTAATAGAACATGTATCTGATCAGACTTCACTAGTATAAACCCCTACACACAGCTTATGATGCCCTTATTCGGTTGGTCACTCTTTGGGTTGGTCACCCTAGTAGGCCAAGCTGCTACAGGAACTTTGCATTAATAAGACTGACTCTGGCTACCTTACATTGTTACATTTCAAAGTGATTTTAAGGATCTGGTCACCCTCTTCTGAGGAAAAAAAATCTGTAGGTGAGAAAAAAAACAAAACACAGTGATTTTTCTACGGCAGATGTTTTGCTGAATTCTAGAGTGCACATTGGGTAAGTGACCTCTGTGTGCCACTTGCATGGATACAAATACTATTACCGTACAGTCCCATTAAAAGAAAGGTTCCACTTCACAGTATGGAAGTTGTAGATAGGGAGAGACATAGTAAAGGGAATACAACACCAGGCTGTGCTAGCTTTTCTTTATATCCCCTACAGCACTAGGCTGGGCTACGGGACAATTTGTACACCAATGAACTTACTGCTGATCCAGCTGTACAGCACTGGAAATTTCATGACAATTTCCTGCAACATCACACTGAGTGAACCCATTTACCTCCACATTTGTGGAGAGACAAAGGGTACGTTTATACTTGCACTTGATTGACAGTGCTTAACCTCTCCCCGCTCCCTCATGAACAACAAAGTTTTGATGCAACAAGTGAAAGTGTGAACACTGCTTTGGTAGCAGGAGTGCTTTTCTGCTGATAAAGCAAAAACCCTCCTAGGAGGTAGAAGTATTTTGTCCCCCAACTGATGACAGAGACAAACAGTGTTCGCACACCCCAACTTTTAGCAACAAGTCTGTGTTAGGGATGTTAACTAATGATTAATTTACTAGTCAAGTAGTTGATGGAATATCCATCGACTACTTGAGTAGTCGATAGGCACTTCCACATTCCTCCTTTGAAATGTACAAGAGCCCCGGGGGGTTCTTGTACATTTCAAAGGAGGAACACACAACTCCGTGTGCACCCCAGGGTCAGTGGGAAGTCCTGCTGACTCCGGGCTGCACGTGGGTGTGCCAGCTTTGAAATGTAAAAGAGTCCCCAGTGGGGGCTCTTGTGCATTTCAAAGTGAGAGCGCCCCCCATGGAGCCTGGGGTCAGCAGGAGACTCTGAGTGCCCTGTTGACCCGGGCTCCATGCTACGCTGCTGCTTTGAAATACCGAGTGGAACTCCCCAGCTGATCCTGGGTTCCATGGAAATGCCGCGCGGAGCCTCCCCACTGACCCCGGGCTCTACGTGGTGCTGCCGCTTTGAAACGCTGCCTCGGCATTTCAAAGCAGTGCACACGGAGCCGACCCCAGGCTCCATGTGGTGCTGCCCCTTTGAAACACTGCAGCCCAAGCTCAGCTGTGATGCACTGCCACTTTGAAGTAGCCCTTCTTCCCTCCACTCTTTGCTGCTGCTATTTAATAGAGGCAGCAAGGGGGGAATCAACTAGTCGACTGACTATCCCACAAGCATTTGCTTATCGGATAGTCGAGTAGTTGACATTCCACAAGGAGTAACGGTAGTTCAAATTATGATTTTTAATTCGAACTACCTAGTCCGTGCCGCGTGTAGCCGCGGGCACGGAGTTCAGACTAGGGGGGATTTAAAAATGGCCGGGCCCGGGAAGATGCAAATGAAGCCCGAGATATTTAAATCCTGGGCTTCATTTGCAACTCCACTTGCCCTCATTTGCCTACCTAGCTCGAACTAACGAGCTAGTGTAGACATACCCTTAGAGGCTAACAAAAATGTAGATGGTATCATGAGCTTTCCTGGGCACAACCCATTTCTTCAAATGGATGGAGTTAAAGGGTCCGAAAGTACACATAAATAGCAGAGAAAGAGAGGGGATGGGGAGGGAAAGAGAAGGAAAAAATGGGGAAAAATATTGTCAATTAGAGTGTCTGTGCTAAATGAGGCACAGTGGGCTCTAAGCACCTGGTACTTAGTTTTTTATGTCATTAGGGTGTGGAATGTAGCGGCCCATCCAGGTCAGGTCTTTCTTCAGTTCAGACAGGTATCAAACTTGTAAATGAAACCAAGTTCTGCAGCTTCTCTCTCAAGCTGAGTTTTGAAATTGAATGGAAATAGTCACTTTTAGATCCATTAGTGAGTGCCCAGGCAAGCTAAAATGTTCCCCAACGGTCTTTGGCAGGATGAAAGGTTCAGGCAAGAACTTTACATATTGACAATAGAACAACTGGGAGAGCCTGTGTAAACAAACTACCTGTTACCTAAATTCCAGCTGTAAAAAATTCTCAAACAGGAATCAATGGTAGAAGAATGGGTAACACTCAAATCACTTTTCTCCCTGCATCTCTACTCAAGGCATCAATGATGTTTGAAAGGCAAAGGAAGTATCATTGAACTGGCAGGGGAGGCCCTGACTGAAGTAATCTACCCATACTGCTGTGCACTTAGGTAAGAAAAACATTTTTGCTTCTAATTTCACTTACTTGTTAAGTTAGGTGATATTTTATATTCTTTGGAACCAGTTACGATTTTAATGCATCATCTACTTGTAATTGCTTGAAATCTTCCTGTAGTTAATATACTTGTTTTATTGTTGTATCTAAACCAATATGTTTTAATTAAAGTGTTTGGGAACCTCCACGTGTGATAAGGCCTGTGCATATAATTTTCCACTGATGAAATTATGGACTGTCTAGGAGCTTGTATTGCCCATTAAGAGAGAGCTAGGCAGTACAAGAGACGCAGTTTTGAGGAAAGACCTGGGCCTGGGAAGTTGCTAGTGTCACCCTGTAAGCAAATTCATGAGCATGGGAGTTGGGAGTGATTTTGCATGGTGGAGCAGGACCAGGAAAGGTATGTTTTCACAGCATTGCAATGTAAAAGACACCTCAGGTTGGAGGTGTAAGGGGACGCAGCTGTTCGGCAGTTCAGACTGTACATTGGAGAATGGTTGATTATTTCATGTTTTAAAACTGAAGAACACAAAAATTGCAGAATTTGCTGTCAGACCAATTAAATCATGGACTAGAATTCTGGTATCAAAGCCTCTTCTTTGATTAAAAGGTAATAACGCCCACTGACAGAGAAGGGAAACAAGAAAATTAAAAAAATAAATCCAGAACAACCAAAGCCTTCTAGAATGTATTGTGAAGCTCACATATATATTGGGGTCAATCATGTGTATTTTTACCATGAGAGCACAATGGCTTCAATTATCCATTCACGGGTATGCCACTAGTGAACTGTCACATCTTCTTCACTCAGCTGGAAGAGAATAATGTCACTCAGAAGAACACTGGGCTTTGTTCCTTCACTTGGACACATCAAGTCTCTATAGAAGGACTAGTTGTGCAGGAAGGGAACATCAATACTTTAAACAACAATCATGAATGAAGAGGTGAGCTAAAATGATTGAAACATCTAGTAGAGACAAGGGCATGATTATGTTAATTAGCACATATGACAAACACTATTCGTATTAGTATAATCAAGTCCATGCTGAGATGGAAGTGTTTCATACAACAAGTCCATCACTGAATTAGAGCCAGGATATTGTATCCTGCCAGGCTGGTTCATCTTCTTTCTTTTCTCCAGAGGACATATCACTTTGAGCATCCTTCCGCTGTAGTGCCAAGGTTGTTCTCAATCATAAAGCTCACATTTAATTTGCATTATGCAATCACTGAGGCCATTTGTTATTAGAATATACCTGTGTGTGCTTGTGTTTGTTGTAGTTTTGTTTCCTGCATTTGGCTGTGGTAATATTCTGTGAAAAGATCTATAGTTCTATATTCTGTGAAAAGATCTATTGTTCACTTCTTGCCAAAAACAACAAGGAAATGAAGGAGGAAAACTGATAACATGGTTTCCAAACACCGTGTTGAGAGAGATCTTAGAATAGAATGGATATTGTAACCAAAGAGGTAAATTAATTCTCAGCTGATCATATTTTGAGGAAAAACTCTGAAAAAATAATTCATTTTTTCAAAAATGCATTTGACTAATATACTTGGACTTTTCCCAAAACCACCTCTTCCCCCTCCCCAAATTGAAACAAGTATGTTTGATGAAAACCCAAAAAATTTCCACAGAAAAATTTCAAAAAATGAAAAAAAATCTTAAATATTTTTTAGCACAAGACATTTCTCCAACTAATGCTAATCATTAATGCAAACAGAATGGTATTGTGTCTGTAGGGAAAGTCTTGGAAAGGATTCCTCCAAATAATAGAGATTTGTTATTGCAATTTGGCATGGACTGCACATTTCAAGAGGAAGACAGTAAACATTGTGGGAGACGGATTTTTCTTTTTTTATTTATATAAATAAAAATGTTGCATAAAATGTGAATCAAGAAGAAGAAAGGGTAAAGCTGGTGATAAATGAAATACTTAATTTAAGCCTCATAGTTTTAAATTAATCTAATTGTAACATCACTGGTGGTAACACTAATTTACAAACCCACTGGTAACCAAAATTTCAGAAAGAATCTTGTGTAACATACGTTCGGGTAAAGCAGTCATTCAGTGATGCCAATCAACCTTCTCCCTAAAATCAGACAACAAAGTCTAGAGAAAATGAAACTTGTGTAAGATTGAAGAAGAGAACAATATCAAACGCCCCTTTCATTAGGCTGTGGAAATCTATTCTACTCTGGCTATAAGGGCAGTCTATAACCCTTAAGCCTTCAGTCCGATCTCTGCAAACCACTGCAAACCAGGAGCAACTCCCTTGAGGATCAAAGAGTGTCAGTCAGCATAAATGACACCTGACTCATGCCCACAGACTGTTGCATTGTTGGCTGCTGAAGTGAGTGCAGCATTGTCAATACTAAAAATTATACAGTGTATTTTAAAGGTCCATAGATAAAAATATTTGGAACCTTTACTCATGAATATATTTAATTTGCTATTGCAAATTATTTCGATTATGTTTCACATAATACATAGCTGCTTCTCTTTTTGCAATTAAAGATTCCTAATAATACAGTCAACCCTTCTTAATCATTGTTCATTCTAGCATAAAGTAAATCTTGCTGTGTTTGAAGAGAACCAAGTCAATTCAACAGCATCCATTTTTTCTGTTCCTTTTTATTTCATAAGATTAGAATAGTTAATAGACTTTACCATATTTGGCTGGCAGTGGATGTGCGAAGCAGAATAAAATTTGCTCAGTGGATTATATGTGCGGGACAAAACTCAGTAGTGTAATTCCGTTTGGTTCTGTTGCTTAGGTTCACATGAAAAGGAAAAATTAACAATTCCTTTACTGAAGGTTTCCCTGGAGAACAGTGTACAATAAAACGTGGTCACAAACAGGACGATTATCTGAATGATTGCCCAAATCACTGATTTCTCTTATTGAAGGCACGTTAGGGGGTAGGAGAATTCAGTGAACAAGTTATCTTTCAGATGACAAATTATAAAGGTACTAATGTCCTGGCTACAATGCAAAAATACACATCCATGCAGGTATGCTTTAACCATTCACTACCTTCATTTTCTTGCAAGCCATAAAGTGACTATAAAATAAGCAAGAGCGATTATTTCTGACAAAGGTGATACCAGGGTCAAGTTAAATCCAGCTGTTTAAAGAAACAAAGTTTAGAAAACATAAAATGTGTTGCAATACAATATACATTATATTTATAAGAATCACAAAAAGGAAGCTACGATGTTGGATATAAGACCAGGCTTGTGTTTCTTTGCCAGTGTGGGGGGGTCAAAGTATTCATATGCTAGATAGTCTCCATCTCCCAGGAATGCTACCATATAAAGGATACAAACTGGTAAAGTGTTAAAGAAGAAACAGGCAACCCAGGAATGGGTGGGGTAGAAAGGACTACTTCATTGCCTACGCACGTTTACCTCGAACATTCAACACAGTGTCGGAGTGGCAACAAACTGGTGTTAATCACACCCTTTTATCTTTTTTAGTATGTTAATTCACATGTCTATCACTACTTTTCCTAAAGCTTTATTTAGTAATGTTAACTCCCATGAAATGAATATTAATAAGCAAAAAATGAATACAGTTATATATGCCCCTAATTACTATTTACAGAATTTCTAATTGAATCAACACTTCCTATGTTACAAACTAACAGGGTCAGAGAGAGATTACAAGGGATTTCGAACCTGAAGATGTGTTATGCAGAGCCAATGAGGATAAGCAAAAGACACAACAAAGTTAAGCTGCATGCTTATCTATTTTTCAAGGCTGCCAGGACAAAGGGGAAAAACATGTTTGAAGGGCAATGGCAATGCCTTTTCTGGCTAGACCCCTTACCCATTAATGTAGAGCCATTTCAGACCTATTAATTTGTACATACTCCAACATAAAGCATTAATGGCAGGATGCAGAAAACCGAGAAAGTCAAAGGACATGGAGAAAAAGAAAAGTGCAAAAGAAGAGATAGGACAATCACAGGGTAGTACAGGGACTCTTTCCCACCCTCAATAACTGAAATGAAAAATCTATTTTAAAAGAAGCTCTGGTTCTGACCACCATGATGATGTGGTGTACAAACAGGAAAGTACACATATGTAATAATGCTTTGCTCTGCGACAGTGTTGTTCTAATTGTCCCCAAATGCTTGGGAAAATTAATTATTCCCTGTACATGTAAAGGCAGGGGAGCTGACAGCCTTGCTGGGGCCCCTTGGCAAGGTGTAGGGAGAGGCCTCCATGCTCCCCATGGGGCAGGGCTTTGAGCAGAAGGGATGTGGCCAGGGCAGCCAGCCTTCAGCACCGCACAGACTGTGGCCTCCTTCCCCCCAGCCCACAACAGCAATTTAAAGGCCCCAGGACTCAGTAGCAGTGGCAGCGGTCAGCAGTCCTAGGCCCCAGAGGCCTGTCATCAAGCCTGTATAAAGGCCACAAGTATCCTTACTTTTCAGATAGGAAGCTCAGAGAGACTGAGGAAAAAATTAAGACCTTTTCCTAACTTGGGGTGCCTGACAGATTCTGAGGCATGACCTGCAGAGCTGCTGAGCAGTTGCCATTATTGTTGACTTCAGGAAACTCAAAATAACGGGAGTCAATGGGAGAGTGAACACTTGGCCATTCTCATTCTGAACCCAGGTGTAAGTCAGGTCTTAAATCTTCACTGTGTGGGTGTGAGTGAACATACACCGAGGCCCTGTGGTTTCAATCTCCTGGCTCTCATTGCACCTCTCTTTAGACCACTTTTGAAAATCCTAGCCCAGTGTCTTGCCCAATATGCACACAGCAAGCAGTGACAGAGCCAAGGCAAGGATTTCTCACCTGCAGTCTCTTGTGAAAAATGAAATCATACTTGGTATCTGGTGCAATTTGGCACGTGTGCTCTTTTGGAGATATCACAACAGTTACTGGAATTACCAGTTTATATTTTAAACTTCAGTTTTAATATGAGGCACTTTCATGAAATAAAAGAATGATGCAGCTGCAATAAGGATTGATGACCTTCCATTAAAGAGGTACTCTCAAGTCAAATTTGATCAGAAAACGTTTGTTAAATTTTTTTTACAAAACCCCAAAGAAACATTTCCATGATATTCCAAAAATCCTGATGGAAAAAATTTAGTACAAATATTCCTCTGCAAAGTCTACAACCCAGATATTATGGAAAAAGACAATAGCACACAGGCAATTAAAAGGCTACATTGATTAGAAACTCATTCTTCTGTAAATAGGAAAACTGACTAGTCATTTTGCATTTTCCTTGCTCAGAAAACTGCAACAAGAAAGAAGTAGCACAGACTGTTAAATGAATTCACTTTTGATCATCTAAGGAGTAACATGTACAGTTAGCGTGCTTTTTAAAAATGATTAACAATATCTATCCACAGACCTGAATGGAGCAGATGTTATGTACATCTTTCCTCCACCTGTAGGAATATAATGGTCAATTTAGCTCCAGATCTACATCTGGCTGACATGATCTCTAGCAAGTCAGTGCTAATGATGCAAGTTTAAACCTGGTGCAGCTACCTGTTATTTATGTTCTTTCTGATCTCCTTGGAAAGAATATTAACAAACATTAAAAGCTGTGAGGGTACCACAGGTCTGGCTAACATCTTTTCAAAATACTGCTGCAAAGTTTCTCGGGGATGCAACTTTAATGGAAAAATACCTCCAGCTTTTAGTCTAATTTAATGAGACATGGCAAGCTGTCTCATAGTCTGTTGGACTAGTGTTCAGTCATGGAGCTCTCCATTCCAATGACATGGCTTGAGGTGCCCGGCCCTTACAGGGTGAGCTCAGGTCAGATGATAAAGGCATAGAAAGTGGGCTCAGATAAACATGGGTTAAAAAAATCATCCAAATCTGATTTTTAAAAATTACATTAGATTTTTGTTTAAAAAGTAACCTATTAAAAATTGAATTTGAAATTGTGAAGATAGGGCTAAGGGCTAAACTTATTATCATCTATTAAAATAATTTAAATACATCCAAGCGTTACATACCTACTACCAACATTTTAAACAACCTTAGGCACTCAACTACTGGAAGACACTGGCTGAGAACCTGGAACCAGAATTTGTGCCAAGCACTAATCCAGTTTGTGACAACAGTATTTACATCTGTATTGAGAGAATATTTTCTTCCTACACTTTATTCACTTCATTCCAATGATTAGTTCATTCAAAGTTGAGATGCTGACTAGGAGTAGGAAAATCAGGAAAGGTTGTTTTCCAAACTAAGAATGAAAATAAAGTGTGGGAGCCAATGGACTAGTTCTAAAATCCACCACTGTCCACAAACCTTTAAAAGGCCAGTGGGTAGTGCAACCAGGGTTAAGGCAGGCTCCCTGGTTGTCCAGGCTCCATATGGCTCCTGGAAACATCTGGCGTGTCCTGATTTCCTGTGGCCCCTCGGTGCAAGAGTAGCCAGGGAATCTCCCTAAAACCCCCATTCACTGATTGGATGGGATGGGACAGCCAACACCCAGGCTGCCATAGTGGAAGCAGGGATAAGGTTTGCCCTGAAGTTAAGGAGGTGGGAGTGTGGCCTAGGTGATAGGGCATTCACCTGGGGGGAAAGGGTGGTGGGTTCAAGTTCTGCCCCCTGGGATAGGATAGCCACCACACAAGCCACCTTGGTGGAAGGCAAAATAGGGGATACCCTGAAGTTAAGGAGGTGAGGTGGGTTCTGGCATGGCCTAGGGGATAGGGTGTGATGCTTCCCCCAAAACCCCCATTGGCTGAGAACTGCTTCCAGTGGGGCAAGCTTAACACACAGCCCCATGAAAATGGCTTTCCTCATCTGAAAGTTCTGTGGCCACTGCTCATCACCCCAGGCTTGCATGATGATATGATCCCACCACTCAGTGCTTGTTTCATAAGCCCAACACCAGCTTTCTACTGTGGCCAGCAACTCTGTGAATGCCACAAAAAATCCTATGCTGTAGGTAAGATCAGTGTCTTAACTCCTCATTGGCACTTTTCAGCTAAAAGGGGGGAATAACTCAATTGCCATTTGTGACTCGTTGGTGAGACCTATCAGCATTTTCTTCAACCATTTGGGATCCATTCCCAATGACCGAGCACTAAGGGGCACTCACAGACAGGACTGAACCTGTTACAAGGTGCTTTGTGGGAGAGCTGCCCAGAGTGCACTCTCTGAATGCCTTTGCAAGTGCTGCAAGTTTGGCATGCAACTGCACTGGCAACTGACAGTGTGAACACACAACAGATGTTTCACTGCTGTGCTCTGTGAGCAGTGATGTAACCGATTGTACTTTACATCTGCTAGTGTAGACAAAGACAAAGTCAGTTTGACTCTCTGACTAGAAATAATGCTTCCTTTATTTAATAAATCGGTTACCTGTGACTGTAAAACATGTTTTGATAAATCTATGTCTCTTCCTAATGAATCCAGCATGATTAAAGTGTTACATTTAACTAATAAAAACCATTTGAAAATGCTGGTTTTGTGCATTTTTAATTGAATGCCAGTTTACATCCAACTGCAGTCTGACATAAGCAACAAGTAAAAATAAGTCATCTAGTAAATAAGAAATGCCTCATTTGCCATTTTCAAACATAATTAATGTAAAAAAATGAAGAATATGAACCATATGTACACTGAACTATGTAACTGTTTAAATAAATGTATGCAGACATTGCTTAGCCACCTGCTTAGTACTACAGAGTTATACCAACCTTTCTCTAGTAGGAACTAAATAACCCAAATACAAACAAACAAATACATCAGACAGATTATTTAAATTCATTTTTACTGCATGCTGATTCAAATTATGATTCAAATCTGTTCTCCCTACAAGGACCTAAATACAAAGATATTGAGAGGGAGCCTTGCTCTGGGAGAACAGGAGGGAACGTCATGATGGGCCATGCTAGGAGGGCAGGGAAGGCGTAAGGGGCTGGGCATTTTTAAGCTAAACACAGGGAATGTTCCCTCCCAGTGCCTTCTGGATGTAGGGGGCAGCAAGACTCTTTCCACACTGCTCAACATAGCTGGCTAGTCGTAGGGAAGAGGACAAGCCACAAGAATAGTACAGTATGCGCAGGCCAGATATCCTGATCTTCAGAAATCTGGGAAGGGAAACTTAGTAATTTTGCAGTTAGGTGTTAAGAGCAGTAAAAGAGAGAGAGAGAGAGAGAGAGAGGGAGGCGCAAAATAGTTTCCCTGAACTATTGGGTCTGTGGGTTTTTATTTTTAGTAAAAAAGAATGACACAGGAACTGTCAGATTGGACCAGAGTAGTGGCTCGTGCAGTCCTGTACCTTGCCTTCTAGAGTGCCCAGTGCTGGTTTTATTTGTTTCTGTTGACTTAAGTTATATACGGAGCTTAACTACTTTGGAGAATCTCCCATCTTTGCCCTAGAGATTGGTCTACCCAGGAGAAGGGTGATCTAGCAGTTATGGAACCACCGGAGGGCAGATAAGGTTCAAATGTATAAACTGTGACGGCGAGTTGGGGTTCCCCCAAACCCTGCAGACCCGTAGCAGCAAGAACAGACTCCGCCAGTCGTAGAATAGAGAGGGGTTTAATTGTTCCTTCAGGATACAGCACAGCACATATGTGATGTGGCTACATGGCCCGGGGCCAGGATGCCTCAGACCCTAGGGTAGGGGTCCATTGCCCCTAGGCCCCAGCTTAGCCTCTTCTCTCCATGCTTCCCAGACAGCAACTGCCTTCCCCCGAAACCTACAGTTGGTCTCCGCCCCCCTGCCTATTGTCTCCCTCCCTGCTCTCAAGCTGTCCCACAAGTTGGGGGGTCTTTTGCCTATGTGACTCAGCGACTGTCCTGCTGGACAGTGCTACAGATAGCCGCCAGTGGGGGTCCCCCACAGCCCACCGCCCAAGCATAGCAACCAGCAAGGTACTAATACTACATCACAACCCACGAAAAGGGTGATCTAGCAGTTATGGAACCACCGGAGGGCAGATAAGGTTCAAATGTATAAGGACAACTGAAACTTTAGCACTTGAGAGAATCTTGGTGGGGAAGAAAACAAAATCTTGCCCCCTTGATTAGATTTTGAAGACACTCCAGATCTTTTAGATATTGACATGCTTTAAGAACCATGAAATGTTTTTTGATAACCATGTATTTGAAATACTTGTCCCCTGCCCCAGGTCTGCATTGTATCTCCCCTCCCCCATGGAGTACATAGATCACAGAAATGATGTCCTAAATACAGTACAACTGACGGTTACTCTCTTACTCCTCCCATTATTTCCTTTTGATAGGCAAAGAACTTTAAATGAGATGCTGCACAAGTTTCTCCGAATGCAAAACTGGAGGAGAAATAGCATGCACCACAGAGACACACACTGCAGTAGCCTCAAGTCTTTATGGTCAGCCTGGTATTATTCCTCTTTTTGGTATGCTTTTGATACTACCTTAGCATCAGGCTGGGGCTGTCAAGGCTTCTATGACACTAAAAATATATTTGATGAAAGCCATTTAGTTTGGAAAAGGACTTTTCAAGTACTGAGCAGTATAACACAGGAGGAGCTGGGTTTGAACAAACTGGCTGCTTTTTTCCTAGATTAGTTTCTTAATATGTGCTGAGCAGCTAAGCAAGCCTATTTGTACTGCAAGCAGCAATGCCTGATACTAGAAGGTGCAAATTTTATCCTGACCAGTGGCTGAATGTCTCATTTCCCAAAAGAATTAGTCTCCTGCCAAACCTCTTCTTCCCAAACCAGTGGGGAGAGGTGCAGGTCCAGGTGGGAGAAATACATCTTTCTTTTATAGTCTACCTAAAGGAATACTATTAGTAGCTAGAATAGATGGAATGGTATTTAGCTTTCATACATGGCCAGACACATAAAAGGAAGGACTTACAGCTTTGGACAATAACGCTGAGTTCTGTGATTCCACCGCTTAACTCATCTGGAGAACTTCTTACATTGGCTGTTTGGAGACAGAGACATTTATGTACACTTCACATAATCTAATCTATAGGAGCTACTTTAAAATGTAATTTATAATGGTTTTGAGGACTCTCCATCTCCCTCTGAAATACGAAACAAATACCCTGCTTGCTGACACTTTGTTAAATGGATTGTATTTCTCCTCTAAGTGATGGTACCATCCTGTGAGTGAACCACACGTTTGTCAGTGATTCCTGTCCCTGTTAGCTTTCCCAATCCTTTCATTATCAAAGAATAGCATCTAGAGCCTTAACAAAAGAAAGCTATGGTCTTTTTTCCTACACATTGTTTTATTGGTATGGAAAGTGGTTTAATTGTTAAAATTATCAATACAATCAGGAACAGATCCAAAAAAAAAAAACCAAAAAAAACCCAAACCCAACAACAATCTTCATGAAGCAAGAGAAAATATTTAAGATATGACAACATATTTTAATTTTCTCTTTTGCTACCAATTCACAGCCTTAACTCAGGGCACCACAGTGATCTAAGCACTCAGTGCAAGAGGACAGTGAATATCATACCTTATGTTCTACTGAGTCAAGAAACTGAACAACCACTGTTCTGAAAACTAAACCAGTTTTTGAGCAATTATATGGCGGTTGACTCAAGCGTAATTTGTACATTTTTATTTTAGGAAAACTGTACTTAAGTCAATGTTAATCGATTTTTTGGATAAAGTCTTCTTAGTACAGGCACCTGAATATTTTCTGATTTAATATAGATTGAAGAAAATACACGATTTAAAACTATCTTTGCTGTTTAATGTGTTTTAATGGATGCTGCTCCAACATAGAGTCATCCCACGAATTTGATAAGATAGATGAAAATGTAACTTGTTGATGTGAATGGCTTGCCCCCTCCCTACCGAATCCAGAGGATGAGTCTACCACAGCTCACAGCTAAGAGTCCTTTGGCTCATGCTCTAAAGATTCATGATTTCAACTGGGCGTAATACTTGCCAACAACCAAGATAACTCCTTATGACACTATGACTGTGATCAGTGTTGCTAGGGCAGGCTATCCTCAAGGATGTTAGGGTACATCTAGACTACAAGCCTCTTTCAAAAGAGATTGTCTTGACAGCCACAACACTTTTGAAAAAGTGAGCTGCTTTTTTGAAAGAGAGCACCCAGGCACCCTATTTGCATTAAAAAATGCCTTTTTTTTTTAAAGAGCTCTTGGATAGTGTGCCCATGGATAGCAGTTGAGATTGGCCAACATATACCTTGAAAGGAAACAAAATCTACTTGAAAAAATTAGAGACTCTTACCAAGTCAGGCTCAGACCCAATTGAATGGCTGGACCACTAAACTTTGAATGCACCCTAACTATATCACTTCTGAGTGGAGGTAAATCCATCTCTCCACGTAACAATACTTCCACAAGGCTTTTCTAATGACTGCTGTTGATTTCATATTGTTAGAATTTTAAAAAGATGCTTTTACTGTATGCCACTGATGCAGAGATGCATGTGCAGGGTGGTGGTGGGAAGCTACTTTGTAAAGAAATGAATATCAAATGTAATTTGCCTATAGATCTTCTATACAAGAACAATTCCAAACTAATGCTTGCACCGAAATGCTGATTGCAACCCTATTTTTCACAGATATTGCACGATATAATGCTAGATGATACCACCCTTACTGGTGTTAGCAAGCTCTTGAACACATGAGCAGAAGTAAGGGTTGCATAGTCTAGCTCTATATCAACAAACTCCCCCCTGCCCTTTTCTCTTGCATGGTTACTTTATTGGTTTTCCTCACGATTAATGATTACACCTTGTTGGAGGAAAGGAGGTTGGACTTGATGACCTCCTGACGTCTCTTCCAACCTTATGATTCTATGATTCTGTGAAATGCAGCTAGCTACATGTAAGAGAATGTAAGTATAATTTCTGGAGCCTAATCTGGTCTCACTAAATCAGTTTTGCTGCTAACTTCAAGGGGAGGAGCTATTGTAATCATAGCAGGTGATTACTAACAGGAGTATCATTTAAAAATGTTAGGGGAAAGAAAAAGTCCTTGACAGGCTTTCTAAAAGGTCAATTTCAAGTTATTCAGAAATTAAGGTTTTTCTCAACATCTATTTTATTGACGTACTCCTGAAAGTTTCTCCCAAAAACTTTATCAGACAAACAGATAGGACGTGTGTTCTAGCTCGTGTTCAAGAAATTTAATTGATGCTTTAGAATATGATTGTACTGCAGTTTTATCAAAACCCTGCTATTGATTCTGGAAATCATTCATTTCTTTGAGGATATCTTTGAATAATTCTTTTGTTGTTTCTGTACTCTGAAAAGATTAAACATAATCTTCATGATAAAGATGTAAAGGAAAAAAACCATTGTAGCCTTGTTTCCTGCAGAGAAGAATCAGCATCCCAGGTTTACCTCATGTAGTTTTGCTCTTTATTATTATCTTTTCCAATAAATATCATCTCTCTTCATTCTGGATTCTAACATAGATTAATCCTGATATTATGAAGACTTTTACATCTCTCTCCTTGATAAAGGTTCATGTCTTTGCTATTACTTATGGTATTGGTTTTCTAGGTGGTGCTGTCCCTTAAGGTTTCATGAGTGTCTGTCTTAATGAAAGGCTTACTGAAATCCAACACTTTTACATTTTCATTTCATCTGTGTATTGCCATCTTAAGTGTTATCAAGACAATTTTCAGCTGTTTAGATCTTTCAGTATTGAATCATCTCTTTGCTACCCTAAATCAGAAGTTATATTTTTAATTATCTTCCTTTTTAATTTAAAATATTAGTCTCCGCCATTTCATGATTAGCACTCGCACCCTTATTTTATGAGCTGCATTAAAAAAAACCCTGCATTGTACATGAATGGATTAATTTAACTGCAGTTATTAAAACAATCGGAATGTTTTGAGGTTATTTATCTCCAGCTGAAGAAGTGATTCACTGCAATCACTGTGGTGTGTTTTGTGTAGCTTGCAAATTTTATTAATATGATTAACAAGATTTTATTGCAGCTTAAGACTAGAATAAGGAGATAGACAAAGTTAATAGCCTCTTGCCAAGTGCTTCAGTTCAACCTTGGGTTACATCTATACTGCACTTCTCTTGTGCAAAAGCCTATGCAAATGAAGAGCGGATTAGCACATTGCATAATTAATTAGGGGCCATTTTTGCGCAAAAATCCCCTCTTGCGCAAGAGCTGTTCTTCCTGAAAAAATTAGGAAGAACAGCTCTTGCACAAGAGGGGGATTTTGCGCAAAAAGAATCCGTTTACACAGCTCCTTTTTGCGCAAAAGTCTCTTGCGCAAAAACGGCCCCTAATTAATTATACAAATGAAGTGCAGCAATATGCTAATCCATGCTTCATTTGCACAGGCTTTTGTGCAAGAGAGGTGCAGTGTAGACATAGCCTTGCAGTTGAGTGATATTCTTGGAGCCATGCTGCACAAGTCCATTACTTCCAGTGCTCTAATTAACATGGAGCACTGGGGAGTAGGGGGCCTAACAGAAAGCTTGCAGGATAGATGTAGCCTTCCTTTCCCATTGTCACACTGAGGAGAGACCAATTGCTGGTTTCCATGAATTTGCAAGCAAATTAAATAGTTGTATTTCTTCAGTAAATTATATACCTCAGTTTCCCAGCAAACTGACAGTGAAGTTTCAGTAGCTAATGTTTTGAAGGCAATACTCATTGTTGACATCAAAGGAAGCAAGATTTGGCCTGACAAAGTACTAGTGATCACTTTTTACACTGACTTTAGAAGACTCAAATGTATTAGCCCATATGCATTTGGTATTAAGGATTTCAAAAACAATGGACACATTTGAAATTGTCATGAAATTGTTGTAAGCAGGGGCTGAACTGCTGCTTGCTATCAGCCAGCTAAAAGGAGGGGTGGGTGTGCCCACTACAATTGTTTAGCTCTGCAAGGTAATTAACTGTTAACTGTTATGTAAATACAGCTCAGGAGAGAATCTGAGGTGTGGCTATGTAAATCCCATTCAGCCAGGGCTGATGGAAGGTCAGTGTTGGAATGGAATGTGGAGAATTGTAAATAATTTGGGACTGTTGTGGGGGGTCACTAATCATGCTACCCCTAAATGTGGGAACTGTAAAACATGCCACCAGTGCTTGCAGGAGAGACACCACCATCATGGTAAGAGGTCTCGGAAGAACAAGCCTCCCCCCTTCCAGAGTTGAGTGAACTGAGCTGGGGGGAAGGGTTAAAGGGCTGGAGTCAGTCTGCTTCACACCTGCCAGGTGTGCGCTATAAGACTGGCCCAGCCTGCACCTTTCCCCCTTTGTTTTAAGGACAGATCTAAAGCAGACACCCTGAGGAGACTTTTCTTTTGCTAGTCCAGTGAAAGCTGGATTCATTTGCCAGTCCAGCTGGTGGCTAAAGAGTTGAAATCAGTGAGAGCTGAAATCACTGGTTTGGCTGAGAGCCAGGCCTATTGCAGCCAGTGAAGTGGCGGCGACCAGCGGTGTGGTGTGGAGCGGCGGCAGACGAGGAGCGGTGACCAGCGGCGTGGCGTGGAGTGGTGGCAGCAGAGGAGGAGTGGTGGGAGGAGCGGTGACCAGCGGCGTGGCGTGGAGCGGCAGCAGGCGAGGAGCAGCGACCAGTGGTGGCAGCAGACGAGGAGCGGTGGCAGGTGCCCAGCGGAGCGTCCAGTGGCGTGGGATGAGACAGCTGGTGGAGCGTGGAGGAGTTTCGTATAAGGTGCCCCCTATCTATCCCCCCGCCCCCATTTCTACCCAGGTTGGGAGGTGAAACCCTGCGGGTGAACTTTGGGACTCTGGGTGGCACGGACCAGGAACAGAGACTTTTGGGGTGTCGGACTCTTTGGACTTCGGGGGATTCTTGGCTGGGGGGGGGGGCTTGGCTTATGTTTGGGTTATGTACTCTGTTTGTGGTGTTTTCCCCAAGTTAATGCCGTATGACTTCTCTCTCTGTTTCATTAAATGTTTCCTTCCTACACTCAGACTCAGTGCTTGTGAGTGGGGAAGCATCGCCTCTCAGAGGCACCCAGGGGTGCGTGAATTTCCCAGATTACTGGGTGGGGACTCGAGCCAGTTCTATGTGAGATGGACCCCAAGATATTGAACCCAGCCCTGGGTACTGCCAGGCCTACCCGGCAGAAGGGTTACATAGTTACAGCAGAGATGTACATAGTCTCCCCAGTCTATGTGAGAATTCCATAGACGTTAGAGAATTGTGCAAAAAGATCCAAGGAAGTTGATCCCTCTCCCCACCAAAACACTGCACAGAACTGACAACGATGATATTGCTGGCAGGGACTAACAGCAGAGTCATACTAAATTTCATATTCATGCTTCAAAGCACAGAGGCTTAGAACATTTCAGAGAAAAGTTCTTTAGAAATGTTAAATGTGGATCCAACAATATGTTTTCCCTTAGTCTCATTCTTGGAAATGACTGGACCATCTTGATAATACCCACCTGGAAAACTGCAGCCCCCAAAGCTAAGATCTCACAGAGCTATAAACAGTTGAAAATAGAATCTTATATTGGGACATGTAAGGCGCTTTTAATAGATGATGTAAATGCACCCATAATACTGTCATTTCCTAACTTTAAAGGCTTGATTTTGCAATGTCAACAATGTTCTTTTAACATAGTCTAATGTGTGCAGCTGTACACGAAAGGCCTCAAGGCACATGGTGCAGAACATCCTAATGGTTCAATGAAGTCAATGGGAGCTTGGGATGTTTTGTACCTTACAAAAACACTCAGCACTTGATTACATCTATTCCCCAAGCCCCTCAAAAATATATTTTTTTCTGTGCAAAAACCTGGAGGTGGTGTTTTAGCACAGAAAGACGGGTACAAGAAGAAATATTGCTGAACAAAATCATGAATATTTTTCAATGTGCAGTGTTCCCATTTTTCTGACTGCAAAGATTCACAGAATATCGAGTTTGTTTCAAATTATTCCTTCTACTTTGCTAATTTGAATAATCTTTCTTTCTTTCTTTCTTTCACTGAACAGAAAACAGTTTGGGCATTAGTGGGAAGAGGTTTTATTCTTATTAAGATTTGGAGTAATGGATGTTTGAACTCATACCCATATTTGCTGTGAAAATGATTTGCATGAACAAAAGAACATTCATTTATTCACTGTTCATTGTGATTCATTTGGAATGATTATGGTGTGAGCCATGTGGTACATTTTTGGTTTCCACTTGGACATCCAAGAGTGAAAAAAAAGCTGAAGGAAACTGGTTTATCTGTTAAAACCCACCATTTGCAGGAGTCTGGGTGGACTTTCTAAATTCCACGGAAGTGAAAGGAGAGGTTGCTTCACCTGCCAGACTCTCACATACAATTTTCAGTGTGGCAGTTTATCACAGACAGTCAATCTTTCATTCTGTCATGTAGAAAACTTTCCCCAGCAGTCAGTAATGATGGAGATCATTGGTGTATTTTGACTGATGAAAACAGCTTTGCTGTCAACAGGATGTTGTATTTCATGCTAACTCACCAAAATGCAGCATCTACAACTGATTTGTTCATTTTTTTCTGTTTCTTCTGACTCAACTCTCTAACCCTTCCCAAAACACCACATAGGCTGTATTCACTCCAGCGCTATTGCATCAGCACTGTGCATCTTGACCAATAACATTGCATTTGGAAATCTTGTTGTTCAATTACAAAACAAAACCAAAAACAAACAAACAGGCCTCCTGTTGGAATTAAAAGAAAGATTCCATAATACATGTCCCCATGTATTGGCTACAAAATCAGAGCCATACACATTACATGCTAAGAACTCTACCCAGCTGCAAGTGTTCAGATGTCAGACTCATGTGCTATTTTGCAATGAAGCCGTTGATATAAGTGACAAGACAATTAACCATAGAATCATAGCATACCAGAACTGGAAGGGACCTTGAGAGGTCATCAAGTCCAGTCCCCTGCCCACATAGCAGGACCAAGCACCATCTAGATCAGTGGTTCCCAACGTTTTTTATACCATGGACCAGCAAACTCATTCAAAAACTTTTGGGGACCCGGCATGGAAACATTTGCATATTCATTATCATAATTAATTTATTTGCATGTTTACATGGTCACATGTTATTTTGCATTGCATCTGTGTGCACACAATACATGTAATTGAATTTATTTTTATTATTATGCCCCCCAAAGTAGTACTCAAGAATTGCAAAACATAACAGAAAATATGGACAGTGCTTGCTTGTCAAAAAACATTAATGATGGCACAGGCTGGGGTAGGGGCTCTTAACCCTCATGTTAAAAAAATGGGGAAAAAATGAAACTGTAGCATGCATAAGTAAGTGAGAGACAGCTTTCTGGATCCTGGGCTGACAGGGCTGAGGTAATGATGTGGACTTTATCAGAGAATTAAAGATGGTGAATTCTTGAATCGTCATGCCAATGTAATAAGAAGCTCTTCAAATATACGAAATGCAGATGGTGGGATAATAAATATAAATGTATAGTGCATGTCAAAATCAAGGAAGTGACTTTCTTTTTGGATTCCTTGATCCCTGATTTCCCTTGCTTCCTATACGTGAGAAGCCCCAAAGAAGGATAAAGTGCCCAGGGCTCAGCACAGCTGGGCGGCGGCAGGTCCCTGTGTGTGCACACTGGCTGGGAGCAGCTGGAGGCCAAGGGGAGGCTCCCACCGAGCGGCCGGAAAGAGAATGGGCTTGCCGGGGCAGCTGACCTCCATGTGACAACCACCCATCATGTGGACCCACCAGCCAGGCCGTGTAGCAGCCACCAGACCTGGAACTAGGGCCACGGTGAGGCTGCCCCATTAGGGACAGTGGCTGCCTGCTGTGCCACTCACTCTGCTGCTGCATGTGAAGTGGGTGGGAAGAGAATTTTTGGTGTGCGTGCAGGTGTGCACCTTATATAGAACCTCAGTAGGTGGGGCTCATTAGCAGCTGGGGGCATGGCCTGGCAGATTGCCGTGGCCTGGCAGACAGGGGCTCATGGCCCGCCACCAGTCTGCAGACTGGTGGTTGGGAACCGCTGATCTAGATCATCCCTGATAGATGTCTATCTAACCTGCTTTTAAATATCTCCAGCAATGGAGATTCCACTTGTAAATGTAAGCAGGGGCTGAACTACTGCTTGCTATCAGCCAGCTAAAAGAAGAGAGCTGCCCTGGGGGTGGGTATGCTCACTCAAATTGTTTAGCTCTGCAAGATAATTAACTGTTAACTGTTTATATGTAAATACAGCTCATGCCAGGATGGGGAAAGAATCCAAGGTGTGGTTATGTAAATCCAATTCAGCCAGGGCTGATGGAGGATCAGTTGTTAGAATGGAATGTGATGTATTGTAACTAATTTGGGCTGTTGTGGGGGTCACAAATCATGCTACCCCTAAATGTGGGAACTGTAAAATATGACACCAGTGCTTGCAGGAGAGACACCATCATTGTAAGAGGTTTCAGATGAACAAGCCGCCCCCTTCCATAGTTGAGTGAACTGAGTTGGGGGGAAAGGTCTTGAGCCAGCCTGCTTCATGCCTGCCAGGTGTGAGCTGTAAGACTGGTTCAACCTGCCTCTTTCCCCCTTGTTTTACAGATAGACCTAAAGCAGACTCCATTAGGACTCTTTTTGCTAGTCCAGTGGAAGCTGGAATCTTTTACCAGGCTAGGTGATGTCTAAAGAGTTGAAATCACTAAGAGCTAAAGTCACTGGTTTGGCCTGGAGCCAGACCCATTGCAGCCAGTGGGAATGACCAGCGGGCGGCCGGTAGGAGTGGCGGCAGGCGGCCAGCAGAGCAGCTGGTGGGAATGACCGGCGGGCGGCTGATATGAGCAGCGGCAGGCGGCCAGCGGAGTGGCTGGTGGGAACGACCATCGGGCGGCCGGTAGGAGCGGTGGCAGGCAGCTTGCGGAACAGCTGGTGGGAACGACCGGTGGGCAGCAGGGGCAGCATACAGGTGGCATCACATCAGGCTCTATGAGGGAAGTCATCAGGGTGATGTATCTGGGTCTGCACTGACTGGACAGAGCTGTAAGTGGGGGCATTTGAAGTGGGGTTGGACTAAAGACCTGTAGGAAAAAAAAAATTCACCCTGCAGAGCCTGGGAATGGTACCTTGCTCACAGGTTGGGCGTGTTATGGGTTTTTTATTGTTTATGTGTGGTCTTGTGGGTTGATGCTTGCCTACTGTGATTAAACAGACTGTTTCTATCTCTGACTTAGTGCTTGCAAGAGGGGAATAATTGCTTCTAAAGGCACCCAGCGAGTAGGCTGGAATTTTCCCAGTTTACTGGGTGGGGGCTCGAGCCATTTTGGATACGTCTATACTACAAAGTTAATTCGAACTAACAGCTGTTAGTTCGAATTAACTTTCATAGGCGCTACACATGCAAACTGCTAGTTCGAACTTAATTCGAACTAGCGGAGCGCTTAATTCAAACTAGGTAAACCTCATTCTAGGAGGACTAATGCCTAGTTCGAATTAAGTAGTTCGAATTAAGGGCTGTGTAGCCACTTAATTCGAACTAGTTGGAGGCTAGCCCTTCCCAGGTTGCCCTGGTGACCACTCTGGGCCAAGCCAGGGAAACTCTTCTGCCCCCCTCCCGGCCCCGGAACCCTGAAAGGGGCACTGTCTGGCTACACTGCTCGTGCCAGCTGCAAGCCTGCCAGCACCCAGCCAGCAGACCCTGCACCTGGCACGGCATGAGCCAGCCACCCGCTGCCACCCAGCCCTCCCCCTCTTCCCAGGACCAGGCTGGCGGCTCCGAGGAGCCTGCCCGGGGCCGCAAGAGGCGGGCACCCTCCTGGTCTAGTGCGGAGATCGTGCACCTCATCGAGGTTTGGGGGGAAGCCTCCAACGTCCACGATCTCTGCACTAGCCACAGGAATGCGGCCGTCTACAGCCGCATGGCTGACAGCCTGGCCACCAGAGGCCACATGCAGACCCGGGAGCAGGTCCGCTGCAAAATTAAGGACCTGCGACAGTCCTACTCCAGGGCCTTCCAGCCGGGGGCCAACCTGGAGGCATGCCCTCATTATGAGGCCCTGGACTGCATCTGGGGGCTCACACAGTCCATGCTCCCTGGGTGGTGATTGACCCCGGGGCAGAGGGACCCGTCCCTGACACCGAGGAGGAGGACGCCGAGAGCCAGGAGCCTGCAGGGAGCCTGCCCAGGACCCAGGACCCCCGAGGCATCCCACAGAGCACATCGGCTGTGTCGTCCGAGGCCGAGGCGGGCTCCACATGTGAGTGCCATCATGCTCCCCTTATGTGTACGGGGAGGTGGGGGGAGAGAGAGCCCAGGGACCGTGCACCTGGGCCTTGCCCACCATGGAGCAGCAGCTGGGTGTCATGCAGGGGCCCTGGCCCGTTCCCCACACGCCGACCTCGCCTTGCAGAGGGGGGTTGGGGGGCTGTGTCCCCAGGGAGAACTGACCACTGCTCTTGTTTCACCACAGCCGCAGCACCTGGGACTGCAGGGTGCACCACCCCACCTGCAACAGCCACCCACACCCGGGCCAGCAGGCGCACCAGGAACCTGGAGGACTACCACCGGCAGCACCTGCGGCTACTGGAGCACCAGCTCCGCACCCAGGACCACTGGGTCCGGGAGGACCTGCGGCTGCGGCAGCGGAGCTTGGAGGCACTGGAGGAGCAGGGCCGTGCCCTCAGAGGCCACCTCCAGACCCTGGTGGACAGGTTCCTGCCTCCTGCTGCTCCAGCCCCTGCGGCTGCCCCAGTTCTCGCTCCTCCTCCCACCCCTGCTCCCCTTCCCGCTTCCTCCACACCCCCCGTCCCTCCTGCCCCACCCTCCACACCCACTCCCCCTCAACACCCCCGCACCCGCAGTGCTGCGAGACGGGAGAGCCAGCAGGACCCCCAACCCTGAGCTTTCCTTTCCCTTCCTCCCCTTCCTCCCCCTTCCAGCTCCCTCCTCCCAGGTTTCCCCCTCCCCTCTCCCACCCTCATTCCCCATTCCCCCCACCCCAGTTATGTACAATAAAAAGAGATTGTTGTTTGCAAAACAGGTGTCTTTATTTAACATTAGGAAGGGGGGGTAGGGAGGGGAAAGGGGAAGGAGGGGCGGGTAGAAGAAGGCCCCAATGGGGCATGCAAGGAGAGTTCAGTCCTCCTCCACCAGGAAGGTCTCCTGCAGGGCTTCCCGGATCTGGATGGCCCCCCGCTGGGCCTCCCGGACAGCGGCGGTGTGGGGCTGAGCGTAGTGGCCAGCCATGCGCTCAGCCTCAGCCATCCAGGCTGGCAGGAAAGCCTCCCCCTTCCGCTCGCACAAACTGTGCAGCACGCAACATGCTGCCACCACGGAAGGGATATTGTGCTCGGCGAGGTTGAGGCGGGTGAGGAGGCACCTAAATCTGGCTTTCAGTCGTCCAAAGGCCCCCTCGACCACAATGCGGGCCCTGGTGAGCCTGGCATTGAAGGCCTGGTGGGAGGGGTTGAGGTGCCCCATGTACGGCTTCATCAGCCAGGGCTGTAGGGGGTAGGCTGCATCCCCCACCAGGCAGATGGGCATGTCCATGTCCCTGACCCTGATGTGGCGGTCGGGGAAGAAGGTCCCGGCCTGCAGCCTCTGGCACATGGAAGAGTTGCGGAACACCCTGGTGTCGTGTGCCTTGCCAGACCAGCCCACATTAATGTCCGTGAACTGGCCCCGGTGGTCAGACACGGCCTGCAGGAGGATGGAGAAGTACCCCTTGCGGTTGATGTACTGGGAGGCCTGGTGTTCCGGGGCACGGATGGGGATGTGCGTCCCGTCGATGGCCCCCCCGCAGTTGGGGAAGCCGAGGGCGCCGAACCCCTGGATGATGGCGTCCGGATCGGCGAGGCGGACCACCCTGCGGAGCAGCACCCAGTTGATGGCCTTGACCACCTGCAGAGAGACACAGCAAACTGCGAATCACTGGGGCGCCCGGGTGGCTGGGAGTGTTTGTTCCCTGGCACTGCCCCACGCCCCATTCCCAGAAGCAACCCCCGCTGCGATCCTGGCCACCGCCGGCGGCCTGTAGTATGGCCAGGACAGACCGAACCCTCCCATGTGGGGCACTGTCGCCTCCTCCCCTGCCCCCATTTTCCCTGGGGCGGCCCATTCCCTCCTTGCAGCCCGCTTCCTCCCCGGCCCAGTGGCTGGTGCCTGCCGTACCTGCATGAGTACTGCTCCGACGGTGGATCTCCCCACGTCGAACTGGTTCCCGACGGATCGATAGCTGTCCGGCGTGGAGAGCTTCCACAGGGCGATGGCCACACGCTTCTGGAGGGGGATGGTGGGCCTCATGCGAGTGTCCCGTCGCCACATAGCAGGGGCGAGCCACTCGCAGAGCTCCAGGAAGGTGTCCCTCTTCATTCTGAAGTTCTGGGTCCACTGTCTGTCTCCCCAGCGCTCCAGGACGATGTGGTCCCACCAGTCGCTGCTGGTGTCCAGACACCAGATGCGGCGGGGCACGCTGGCATCAGGGCGCTGCTGCGGCTCCTCCACGGCCCCCAGGGAGGCCAGGTGGAGAGGCAGGGGGCTGACGTGCACCAGGTGGTGCCAGGCAGCCTCCAGCCATTGCTGGCAGGCTTGCAGCAGCAAGTCCAAAAACTGGAGCAGAATGCCCAGGGCGAGCTCTGGCTCCATGGTACCAACTGCGGCAGCGTCCCCAATGGGAACCACCGACACAGGCAGGCGCAGAGGAAAATGCTTTGCTGTCCCTCGGCGAGGTAGGCAAGCAAGCGGAGAAGCTGAGAACCGGCTGTCCAGGGGGGTCCCTTTAAGCACGAGCCTCAGATAGCCTCAGACAGCAGCCACACAAAAGCAACTACTGACCTGATGCCCTGCTGGAACCAGTTTCAGCTGCCCTTAAATGCGACCCAGCGTCCAATCAGTGTGGACGCGCTAGTTCGAATTAGCAAAACGCTAATTCGAATTAGTTTTTGGGTCTAGATGCGTTAGTTCGAATTAGCTTAGTTCGAATTAACTAATTCGAACAAAGTTAGTTTGAATTAACTTTGTAGTGTAGACATACCCTTTTAGTCATCTTGTTGAAGGGACCCCCCCCCAGACATTGAACCCGGCCTTTCTGGTTGCCGACTGGTACCGGCCGAAGGGTTACATAAATAACAAAAAGAAATCTCAGACACTAATATATCACATCCTGTCACTGAAAAGCAATTTGACTAGTGTTTCTGACATTAAATCACAATCTATGGTTGTTCTCCTGAACAAAGTTGTAGGAAAGCTAAAAACAGGACTTGCAATAGCTTGTAATGCTAAATCACTCCAAGGAGATAAACAGAATGAAGCAAAACACTTCCCATCCATGGGTAAACTGCTCAAAGAGGAACATTCCCTGCTGATTTCTTCCTGTGGTGAGAGAGGTGGAAAAACTGGCTTTATGAAGTCTGAAGCCGTTCTTAAAATCCGGTTCTATACTGCAGTTTGGGGGCATTCCAGTTTGCCCATTCTGGCTCCTAACTGTTAATGTTTATCACTTTACTGATTGCTATGATCTTCAACAACAGAGGAAGTATCGTGTCTACGATGATCCTTTCTGGGTTATGCTAACATGGGAAGTGCTGGTAGTGGCATCTGTAGTTAAGGCTTTGTAACACTCTCCATTTTAAGATGGTTTTAAACTGCTCATAATTCTGTCAAGCTTTAACCTTCTAGTTTTTTCCATGTGTTAGCTTTTGCAAAGTTTCAGCAAAAACAGTTTAGCCTATTTCGTAGCATAGAGTTAAAAAAAAATCCCTGCAAGCCCTAGACCTCTGCATGTTTTGCATAGGGTAACTAGACGTCCCATTTGTATTTAAGCCCGTTTGCAGGTGTCCCAACTTTTTTCTTTAAAATGGGCAAATTGTCCCATATTTTCTGTCTCTCCCCCTAGTGGCTCCTACTGCCGGCCAGATCCCTGCTTGGCAGCCACCCACTGACTAGCAGTGAGTGGGGGTTGGAGGTCCAAAGGTCAACGATGGCGGTAGATGTGCGTATCTGGTGGTGAGGCAAAGCTGCAACGTTCAGGGCAGGCTGCTCCCCTGTTGGTCCATCAGCACAGCCCCTGCTTTTGTCAGCTCTCGGCCAGCAGGGCCTCACCCATTTCTGGATGACACTGACTGCATGCCAGGAGCAGAGATGGCTGATGAGCATGGATAGGTGCCAGGTAGTGACCAGTTTCTCCTAGCTTCTGCTGCCCAGCCATCCATCATCACTCCCCCTCTTACTGTCCTTTTCCTACTATGTCCCTTCCGGCCCCCAGTCCCAGTGCTCCTCCATATCCCCCTCTGTCAGGTGCATCCCTTCCCAGTGCTGTGCAGAGAACCGGTCCCTGCTCAGAGCACTCAGCTCACCAAAAGCCTGGCTGGCTGGCTCCTTCTTCTCCCCACTGCCTCTGGCTGGGCTGAAGCCCCATGAATGCCCAAGACCCTTCAGCCCAGGGTGCTGGCCAGGAGGATCCAGGCTGGGCATGTGCAAAAGCCCCACACAGTACAGGCATGGGGCAGCCTCTCTGGCCCTCCGCTAAGTTTTGGAGTGGTGGGGGAAGTGATTTCCAAGTTGTTTGTGCTCCGGCCTGAAGACTGCACCACAATCACCTGACCAGGGACTTAGCACCTTCTTCCCCTGGCCCCAGGGAGTGCAGGGCTGCCTCATTTCCTTCCTTGCTGAGCCATCTTGCTGGTTGGCTCACGGAAGCACCTAAAGCGCACAATGCGTTCTTAGGGTTTAACTCCCTCCCAAACATGCTGTAACTAAGGACAGAAGGTGCCTGTATTACGTTGGTGGCCAGAAGCGGCCTGGAGGTGTTACTGCCTTTCAACAGTGTGTGGGCAGGAAGGGACAAGCTGCTTCTTGCAACAGGGGAGTGGAAGGGGCAAGAGATGAGCTCTGCAAAAACACAGGGTCAGCCATTGCTTCCTCCCAGCCATCCCCTGCTGTTGGAAGTACCTCCTGTCCCTTCCATCCTGCAGAGTGCTGAAGGATGACTGCTGGTCACATTCAGGTGAGAAACCAAGCACAAATTGAAGGAAGGGTGGCATTAGACCCTGGGTGCCTACGAAGTGTTGCCTTGGAAAGACACAGAAGAGATGAACTTAAAAAAACAACAAATGGTCTGGTAGCACTTTATAGACTAACAAAACATGTAGATGGTATCATGAGCTTTCCTTGGCTCAGCCCACTTCTTCATATGACTGGAGTTTTGAGTTTAGGATGTGCAGACCCAAAATAAATAAGGGAGAAGGGAGAGGGGGAAAGGAAAAAAACGGAAGGGGGTGGGAAACAAGAAGCAGAGGGTATGAAAATATCAAAAGGTAAAACAAGTAGGCAGAACTGGCAATCTATAAGCATCTGAAGACTGGATAGTTGAAGCAGATAAGGATCAAAGGATAGCAATAGATAGGAAGAGTACTAACACAAGAATCTACACAAAGAGCTGTTGGCACCTTCATTGACTCTTAGGTTGATAATGTCCCAGCCATCCCTTATCTCAACTGAGAAGGCCATCAGCGTGAGAATTGAACTTGTGGATGAATTTTAATTCCAACACCTCTCTGTGTATTTGACTAGTAGAACCGGTTTGTGATATGACAGCCAAAAGAAATGAGTCTGTCACAGGAACCCAGTCAGGCACAGAAGACAGAGAGCACGAGCTAGGAAGGGTCAGGTTGGTCAGTCACCCCGCCAGGTGAGAGAGTTGTAGGAGAGTGTGTCTGTGACCCCCTTCCCATGCAACCTTTAAAGATAAGAAAGTAACTACAAAGAATCCAGTTGTACTGCATTTCTTTTAACGGGGTCAGTCAACGTGATATTGTTTCGAAATTTTGCTTTGCATAGTTCTGATGGGTTACCATTGAGCTTGCTAGAGTACAAGTAAGTTTACCTCGTCCTGTATTCAACACAGGGAATTCTGGTCCCCTAGTTTTGGAGCAAGGACTTGACATTTGAGAAGAGATTGCCAAGAAATTAGGGATGAGCTTTTTGCCATTTTGATGAAAATCTCCCCAGATATGGCCAAGGAACATATCTCTGGGGGGAGGGGTGCCCTTTAGGGTGTGGGAAGAAAACACCTTGAGGGTACGTCTAAACTATGGGGGGTTTTTTTGCAAGAGGATATGCAAATTCCTTCCGATGGCTTTTTCGAAAGTGGGTCTTTCAAAAGTGAAAGTAGTCTGTGTTTTTTTCAGACCCCCCCCCCCTTTTTGAAAAACCACGTAAACCTCCTTTTTTTAGGAAGAGCGTTTTTTTTTTTCAAAAAAGGGGTTTTTTTCCCCCCCAAAAAACTCATCCAAACTACTTTCACTTTGGAAAGACACGCTTTCGAAAAAGCGATCGGAAGAAGATATGCCAATTTCAGGGAAAAAACCCATAGTTTAGACGTGCCCTCACACATTCTCAGAGGCTTGTTAGGGGCTGGCAGCCTTACTGTCCAAAAACTGTCTAGGCTGAGCATGACCCATCTATATGAATATGGGTATACATATGCTTAACTGAGGGCTGGGCACGACACTAGAGACTGGAACTGAGAGCAAGGAGAAAGCCCTTCATGTATTCTCATTGCCTACCTCCCTCTCCTCATGCTCATGCCCAGGCAGCATAGAGAAGGAGGAAACAGTCTGATTTGGAAGCAAAGGGGTTAGGAGTGAGGGGAAGGGAGAAATGGCATAGGCTGGGAGAAATAGGAACAGAGGGAGAAAGGAGCAAATTGCTAAAGTATGCTCCCCACATCCTGCTCCTGGAATTGAGCCAAGGATAATATTCCTGTGCTGCTTATCAAATAGCAGTGTAGCCCACTGGCAAAATGAGTCTCTCCTCACTTGAGCCGTAGGTTCCCAAAATAACGCACTACTGCAACCAGTTATTCCATTAGCTCCAAGTGTTATGTTTGTGCTGCGGCTGTAAATCCACTGATGGCTCATGCGGACGTCTATATATTTCTACATAAGATGTGTTTTGGTTTGCTTTTTTTAATGGAGTTTCACATAATTTCCTTTATTTTGAAGTGCTAACATTGCAAAGCGAAGCACTCAGCAGTTAGGAAATGCATAATAATGCATGGTTTACAACGCAACCACAACCACATTCTAGCCCTGTTTATATTATGCGTGTATTATGATCACTTTAATTACATGATGACTTACTATTTTTTCTCTGCATCCTCTACCGAAGTCACTGCACAGAATAAAATACAGGAATTGCTACCCTGGGCTCATTGGAGTTCAAACCAATGTCACCTTTATTAGTTATGTTCTTGGAGCTAAATCCTACAACTGTTACTCAGGCAAAACTCCCACTGTAAGTTCTGAAAAATTTGCTCCAGAACTTAGGAAAACAAGATTAAACCAGAACCAGCTACAATATACAGCTGATTTAGGGGTGAGTGAAAAAAAATCTGTATTCATTGCTTGGTATTATTCCTCCTCCCAAGTATTAGGTTTGGTACATCCTACAGAGATTTTAAACAAAGCTAACCTTCAGAAGGACAATCCGGAGGTGACCAGAATTTTTAGCTGACAAGGACAAACTCTTACACTAAGAGTATGTTATTGATTTGTATGCAGCTACAGTGCAGAGATCAAGAGGAGTTCAAGACTATAAATTGTTGTTAAATTCCTTTCAGATTAACAGAACCTAATTATTGTACTTCCATTAAGGTACACAAAACGCAAATCTGTTCTAGTATTTAATTTTAAAATTGATCCTTTCCCATTCTTCTAGTCCAAGCCTTTTGAGCAGGTTATACTTTTTGATATATAGTGTATGGAAAATTACATCATAGAATAAACTAAACAAACACATTGTAAATAAATAGAATGGAGCCACCAATGCTTTGGTTGCTGTTTTATTGTGAGTGTTTTAAAATGACAAGAGAGACCATGGCTCAAGATGCTGCATTTTACTTAATCTGCAATATGAATGATTCAGTTAATCAGATTTTTTTTCCCAAACATCTGATCCAAAAAGAGATGCAATCATTTCTGATTCTCCTCTTAGACATATTTTCAGGATGATTCCAAGTTCTTTTTGCAGCCCTACAAAGTTTGACACTACATTTTGCTATTTTTGGTTTTTGTATTTTATCCACCACTGCCATTATTAATGGTTAAAAACAACCAACCAACCAGCCTAAGAAATATGCAGAAAATGAATGAATTTCATATGATTTGTAGTCTTAAACCTATTTCAAATAATTGCATCTGCTTGATACAAATAGGACATGTATTTTTCATTTTAGGGTCTTTTTTTCAAGCCCGATTTGTCTTTTTCCTCATTGTTGTGGCAGACATTTCAAAAGATGTTTGAACAGACAGTCTCTCTGGTTGATATTCTGTGTTGGAGACTGACAACAGTCCACTGCGAGTAAGCATTTAAGGAATGATGTACTGATGTATTTGGAAACTGCTGTGTCAAGGAGAGAAATGAACAATAAATCAGAATAAAATGGAAACACGCTTGAAACTTGGCTTGAGGATTTTTGCATTTGTGAGGACAAAGGACATTTGACAATATAAATCATATTTGTAGTGTTGCCTGTAGCTACTGTCAAATTATTTCTTAATACTATGGGGGAAAAGAGTCAGCCACAGCAAAGCTTAACATTTAAGAGGCTCATCAGAAAAATCACTGGAAATATTAGCAATTATGAGTTCCACATTCATACAACAAAAACATTCAAAATATTATGTTTGCAACAAAAAATAAAGCATGGATCAAATTCTGCTTTCATTGACATTGACCCAGAGGAAACTACATGCATATAGCTGTGGTCCCAAGGGTGGAAAATTGAAAATGAATATGTCTTGTGCTTTACACTCTGACACCTAGGCACTATGGAACACATCAAGACCTGGACTTTGTACCAGTGTATAAGGAAGGTGAAGAAAGGCACAAGACACCTTTCCCCCTCCCTTTTATAAGCCCTTCACCAGGGTCAAGTGGAATTAAAATCCTATGCCTTCTCTAGCTGCACTCTGCTCACTTCATCTTACATCACCAACTTTATGTTATGGGTGCTATGACACATCCCCTCACTGCAATAGTTAGAAAGGCTGGGTGTCAGTGGAAGGGGGTAATTGCTGCTCGCTCCTGATACATGGCACAGCACAGATTGTGCACACCACTGCATGTCTCCTGGAGCTATTCAAGAAAT
This sequence comes from Pelochelys cantorii, assembly GCA_032595735.1. Classification (NCBI taxonomy): domain Eukaryota; kingdom Metazoa; phylum Chordata; order Testudines; family Trionychidae; genus Pelochelys; species Pelochelys cantorii. Next base: position 40,997,576 of record CM064337.1, read on the forward strand.
GCTCTGCATCAACTCCAATGTGTGTTTGTGGTCGAAATGCAAGATCCAGACCCTCCTTGTATGTGTTTTTACAGGATATATTTTGTCCTTTCTACCTCTTCTACAGCATCAAAATGAGCACGTCCCTTCAAAAGTTTGCTGAGGAACATTAGGACAGTAGAGACTGTTTGATCCCATTGGTGGACATGGGGAACAAATGGATCACTGTCCTTTTACAACATTTTTGGTGTTTGAAAGCACTTATGCCCATCCCTCATCCTTCCCTTCTCTAGACTGAAAATGTGCCCGTTCTTTCCGCCTTGCCTCATAGATCATATCTCCAAGCTTTTATCTCCTCTGGACTCCTTACCATTTTTATTTATGCATGGTCCCTTGGGACAACAGCTTCAGGGGACATTGGCAATTTAGAGCCAGGCACAATTTTTTAAACATTTTCAGCCCAAAAATGCCGATTCTGTTCAACCCAAAACATTTTCCAATTTTGTGTTAATTGTAGCCAAATATTATATCTAAAATTTTTCTGAAAAAAAATTGAAATGTTTTGACATTTCAAAAGGAATTGGCTGGATTCAACATGATTTTTCATTTTGAATATTTTCCTTCAATTTCATTAAAATAGTTTTAAAAGCTTGAAATCTAAAATTTTAGTTTTGGGTTGAATTTTTTTTTAACTTTTCGATTCAATGAAATGTTGGGAATTTTTAACTTTGTGTCAATCTAAAATGATTTTTCCATTTTTTTGTAGAACTTCCTGAAAATCTCTCAGAACAATCCCAATGTCTATATAACCTTTTTGTTCCAGAGGCATCTAACCATTCCTCACGTGGAAAGTGAGTGGAGCTTTTGACAGAGGTAATTGATGGCAAAACAAATTCTCAAACTTCAAAGTTGTTTCCATTTCACAGGGTTCAAAATTTACTCTTCTTTTAGCTGAATTGTATGCAGGTTTTATAATGAAAAATTATTCACCAAAACCCAAGTCAAATCAGAAACTGCACAGTGAAGAGACAAACTAGACTTCAGTCGAGCTCATTCAGGCTATGTCTAAACAGGAGCATTATTTCAGAATAAAGGATGTTATTCCAAAATAACATAGTCTGGGTCTACACACAAGTCTATACACAATGTCCAGACAGAGGACTGCGTACTCTGGCTCCTGTAACCCTCATTGTACAAGGAGTAAGGAAAGTCGAAGGAAGAGTGCTCTATTTCAAAATAAGTTCTGTGTAGATGTCCTCAATTCAATATAAGCTATTTCAACGTAAGAGTGCGTAGCTTATTTCAAGTTTAGCCCATCTGTGTAGCCCATTCAGTGAACAGAACTGAATTGACCTGCCTAATCTTTCTAGCTCACTCATGCTAATGATTAATACAGACCCTGGATTGGCACTCTGGTCCAGGATGAGTTTGTGGGGATGGCAGAAGAAAATATTTTACTTATAAGCTGAACACTCTGATTGGAGCTTTTTCAGACACAAATCTCACAATGGCAAACTGAGTTATTCACATAAGGGAATAAACTAGAATCAGTTTACATTCCACCAAATATCTGATTTTGAAAAAAATTACAAATTGAATCAAACCTCCCCACATTATCACAAAATTAAATAGAAAGAAAGTTTAGTTTTGAATTAATAAAAGTGTTTCAAATCAATACATTAAAAATGTTTTATATTAAAAAAATCATTTATATAAACATTAATGAAGTCATTTTGAAATTAGAAAGATCAATACTGAATGAAACTTAATTGAAAACCATATGATTTCACACAGACACAGACACATACACACACCATCTACCAGCGTAACTTTGGACATTAGACTGTAAATAAGCCTGTAAATCTCCCTAACACATGCTTTCTTTGCGTTAACAGCAGCATGTGAGTTTATGAGGTGTTCTTCAGCAGACTTACATTTTTTTCCACTTCTACTTCTTGGTCAAAATGAAGAAAAAAGAGGAAAATCAAGGGGAAAACAAAAATCAAGGGGAAAACATTCCCTGGGTATAATACTTTTTCCAAAGCAGCAGCATCTCATTGATAGAAACATGTAACTTGTGGGTATACCACAACACTTGTTAATCACAGGACAACTGAAGTACATGTGGCACCACAACAATTAATTTGCTGTCTTCTTGTTTCTGACCTTAACTGGGTAAAAGAATATAAGCTATATGAACTAAGGCCACATCTCCACTTACTGGAGGATCGATGCTCTGGCGAGCAATTTTCCAGGGTTCAATTTAGAGGGTCTAGTAAAGACCTGCTAAATCAAATTCTGAGGCACCCCAACATCACTCGTATTCCTTGACATCGTGAGGGGTAAGGGAAATCAATGGGATCATTTCTCCTGTTGACCTGCTGCTGTAGAGATGGCACCAAGCTTGGCTTAAGATATGTTGACTCCAAGTACATTATTTACATACTGGAATTGCATACGTTAAACCGACCTTCCCCTTGCAGTGTACACCTGACCTAAGACAATATGGCTGTGTCTAGACTGGCAAGTTTTTCCGCAAAAGCAGTTGCTTTTGCGCAAAAACTTGCCAGCTATCTATACTGGCCACTTGAATTTGCTTAAGAACACTGACGATCTAATGTATGATCGTCAGTGTTCTTGAGCAAATACAATGACTCTCCCGTTCGGGAAAAAGCCCTCTTGCGCAAATGCTTTTGCACAAGAGGGCCAGTGTAGACAGCTGAGAACCGTTTTGTGCAAAAAAGCCCCGATGGTGAAAATGGCGATCAGGGCTTTCTTGCGCAAAACCGCGTCTAGAGTGGCACGGACGCTTTTCCGCAAAAAGTGCTTTTGTGCAAAAGCATCTGTGCCAATCTAGATGCTGTTTTCCGCAAATGCTTTTAACGGAAAAACTTTTCCATTAAAAGCATTTGTGGAAAATCATTCCAGTCTAGACGCAGCCTATATGTCTCACCTCCCCCCAATAAAACCTGAAATCACAAGCTCACTGGGCTTTATTGAATGCTACACATATTCCAGGATGGCCGAAGGAACTGAGAGGCCTCAACCCGATGCTGAGTTGTAGGGTGTGTCTAGACTACACCTGCGTCTACACTACCGCCGCATTCTGTCGACAGTAAGTTGACAGAATGCGGCAGTTTTGTCAACAGTGGAAAACCTCTATTTACGAGGAATAACGCCTTTTTCAAAAGTACTCTTTCAAAAAAAGGAGCTATTGCATGCAAACTGTGCTTTTTCGAAAGAGAGCATCTAGACTCTCTTTCAAAAAAGCAGCTTGCTTTGTCGACAATACTGATCGTAGTCTAGATGCTCTTTTTCGACAGAGGCTTTGTCAACAGAGGCTTTGTCAACAGAGGCTTTGTCAAAAAAGGCGTGCAGTCTAGACGTAGTTGTAGTTACTAGTTTCACAAGTTTAGAGGAAAAGCGAGGTATTGCTCAGCAGTATACTAAATGTCTGCATGGTTTGTGCATGACTCTAGTTTGCATTCTAACCAACATCAGTCTCCCAACTCAGATCATTGCTTGAGCTCCAGGGAAGAGAAAACCAGCTGGTCCAGCTGTGATGCAAGTAAGGCGGTCTGTTCCGGTGTGCTCTTCCAGTAAGATATTTACAACTGATACAGCGTGCCAGCGGTTCCTCTGGTACAGCTAAATTGTCCCCAGCCTTCCACAGAGCTGTATGCCTGCATTTCCGGTCTGCGCTCTGTACTGGAAGGTGCAGGTGGGGGCAGTACAGCTGCACTGGAGGCCCCACGTGCTGCTCCTTTCACTGCTGCAATTTAGGGAAAGCCCTGAAGCGCAGCTTCGAAAAGAATGGAGGCCCACTCTGGCAGCTCCTCTGGTGCAGCTAGACCACCCCCAATTTTCCCCTCCCCAGCCCTGTCCTCTGTCGGGGCTGCTAAACAGACACTGGACAGGACTTAGGAGATGCAGCTGCACGGAACGGCTGGGGACGAAGCTGGCGGCGGTGCAGCCATGCAGAAAAGCTGCCAGCATGGGGCTCAGTTGCCAGCGTGTCTGTAAGAAATATTCTCTGCTGTCAGAGGGAGCTGCTTTGAAGAAGAAGTGTGCCTCTTGTCTCAGCAGTCCACAGCAGCTGTGCTGTGTCCCCCCACTGGGAACGCTCCCATCCAGGTAATGTGGGATGGATTCTGAGGAGGGAAGAGGGTCAAAGGAGGGCTCCAGGCTGGGAGTGGGGCTGGGTCACAGATAGGGTCATTCCCCCCACCCACACACACTCTCTGTTTGGCTGGTGAAGTGGACTGGTAGGAAATGAATAGTACCTGCACCACTGATTTATTTTAGGTTTCAATGTAAGCTCCTATTTTTCTCTGTTTTACTTGTTTGCAAGTAGCTCTACACTTGCATGCTCTCTGAATTTAAGAATAAAAAATGAAAAAGCTTTTAAATGGGAGAGTTCCTCCATATCTGGAAGCAGGTTAAATGCCAAGGAGAAGCACAATAAAAAAGACTAGTTAAAAATAATTTGTGCCTTTTGTAGTAAAATGCCCTGAGGAAAAGATGCACAGCTTGATGTGGGGGCCTGCTTCACTTTCTAAGGAAAATATCAATGAAAGGCACCCTGAGGGACAGAAGAATGGAAGATCTGAACTTAATGAAGGTTGACAATGACTATTATTGATGTCCTTATCACAGATGACAAGTGGTTTAAGGGACTGTTCTACCATATTGACACTGTACCAGTTCAAACGCTTTTTTTTTATATATAATCTGGGGCACTGTTTGCTTCGATGCAGCATCTGAAAAACTTGATGTGGAAAATGACATTTTTTTCACCCTATCTTCCTTTTCTTCATCTTTCAGACTGAATAACAGCTACATTAGCAGAAACTATTTTAATCTCAAGATTAAAAACTGATCCCTCTCTACTAGATCACTGTTTCAGGATTGCTCCTGTCCACTCCCCCCCCCCCCCCTTTACCCCAAAACCACGCAAACACACATTTACAATACCCAGTTTTTGTGATGCTAGGATCTTACATTACACTCTAGTAATGCCCACAAATTGGGAATGGGGGATAGGATTGTTTAAACTCAGAATGATAATATATTTTAATAAAACAGACTGATTAACAAGGCACAAATGTTCATAATGACTAATATAGAGATTCAGAAGCTAGAAATGCCACCTTCCTTTTTACCAAGACAAGCATTGATAGAATGTGTCAGAGAGCCATCTTGTGGACCTCACAGGTATATAACAGGAAGTAGGCTAGAGAAGGGGGAAAACACTTATCTCCTATAGTTTCAGAGGGGTAGTCCTGTTAGTCTGTAACTGAAAAAACTTTAAAAAACAACAAATAGTCCTGCGGCATCTTAGAGACTAACAAAAATGTAGATGGTATCATGAGTTTTTGTGGGCACAACCCACTTTTTCAGATAAATGGGAAGATGAATGCCATTCATCTGAAGAAGTGGTTTGTGTCCACAAAAGCTCAAGATACTATATTTTTGTTAGTCTCTAAGGTGCTGCAGGACTATTCATTGTTTTTAAAGTTTTTTTCACTTATCTCCTATGACATGCCATTCCTGTGCAATGGAAAGAAGCCCTACCGACCTGTGATTTAAACATTTAAAAGGTCAGAATTGCCAACTCCAAGCATTCATATACTATAATCAGGTCCCCTTCTCGCCTCCATTTTGGGTTCTTCTGTTTGTCTTTTTGTTTCTGAGCAGTTAAGGACAACTGGATATGTTTTCAAATGTTCCCTCCCCCAAAAATAATGGGATTCTCATGCAATCATGAGATTCCTGGAGTTTTAAGAAAATCACATTGCACAAGACTTGCCCTAATGCTGTGAAAAATTGATAACAGTGAATTGGTGAAAGGCTCTACAGGAAATTAGCAATGCGCCAAGGTATCTACAGAAACAACTGTGTTACACCTTTGAGAATGAGGCTTCAGTAAATAAAATAATCTTTCCAGAAAGTAAATTCAACTTGTAACCCTTCTGGACAGACAAGATCTTCCATTCTCTGGCTAGTTAGGCAAAATCTCACCTGCACTGTTCTCCCTCTCAAACACACACAAGACAAGGCCATACTTTTCAAAAGGACATGTCCCTCTATGTGAAAGAAAAAAATAAAATTCACCAGTAAACCCACATTAGCACAATATCCACTTCTGCATTTAAATAGAAATTCTGCAATACTGGAGCAAGGATGGAGAACGGGGAGAACTGAAGCTTGCTGGCCAAGGAGAGCAGGAACAGGATGAGATGCCTGAGGAGTAGATAGGATGACTGGATGAAGAGAATGGGATTAGGATGAGATGGGGGGAAATGGGCAGAGGAATTTGTTGTTCCCCAGTACAGAACTCTCTCCTCCACAGATGGGAAAAGAATCCAAGATTCCTGAGTCTGACTATTCCTCTGCTGTAAGTGAGCATATGTGAAACCCACTTGCAAAGTCTCCCATTCCCTCTATCACTGGTCCATAGAGAGGAAGATGGCCTAATGCAGCTATCAGTTCCTCTGTTAGTTCAAGTGTTGCCAGAGGTCTGTGCAGTGGATCTTAAGCTGCCAGCCCTGCTGATGACCATGTGGATGTCATATGATGCTACTTTTTCATTAGTTAAAACCTACGATATGTCACAAACTACTTTTAAAGAGCATTGATATAGTTATAACACAAAGAACTCAAAAGTTAGCTTAATTCTGGAATTTCTTTTCTATTCCACCCCTTTTTGTGCATGCATTCTGATAGTCTTTAACTGCATGATCATTCAATCTTCCCCCTCCCGTCTTCTTCCCCCCGGTTTCCTGCCTCAATCAGGGTATGTCTATACTGGATTGCTATTTTGGGATACTGGAAGTATCAGAAGTATCTTGTACCGCTGCGTACAAGAAACACGTCCTCTATTTTGGAAAAATTTTTGAAATAACAGCCGCGCTTTCTTGCCATCCCTTAAACTTTGTTCAATGAGGAATAAGGGATGGCTCAAAAAAGCACTTTATTTTGAAATTTGGCACTGTGTAGCCACTCTATACTTTGAAATAGCCTCTTTTGAAATTAAATCGAAAAAAGATATTCAATTTGCGTAGCACAAATTGCATTTCTTTTTTCAATTTTAGAGTGAAGTCTAGAAGTAGCCCCAGTGCACAGGATGTCCTGCTCTGGGGACAAAGTAGGGAAGTGTAGGCTGATGACCATGTGGATGTCAATATGACGCTACTTTTTCATTAGTTAAAATCTAGGATATGTCACAAACTACTTTGTAGACACCTTACCTCATTTGTTGAAGAAGCTGGAGTGTGTGAAGTGAATGGGGATGGGGATTGCAGGGAAAGAAAGAAGAGTCCTGGGGCTAAAGAAGTGGAATGGAATCTATCCTTGTGTCTACCATCAACATTCCTATGTGATGCTGGTGAATTCATATAAATTAAACTTTTCTGAGAGGGTCACTAACTGTGTGTTCCTCAGATTGCTGGATGCTTGACTTAACACCCTTGGATCTCATTTAGAGAAGAGCACTTTGACATTCAACTAACGTCAATGAAAGCTATGTTTTATACATATGAAATGCCGGTTAATGCTAAGTACTTTGAAAAAATCAGGTCTTAGGTCTCTCAAAATTAGTAGAAACTTTTTAACCTTTTTTTGCCTCATTTTCCCATCTGTAAAAGAAAAGAGGTGGGACCCCTAATCTCATTAAGCTTTAGTGAAAATAAATGTATTCATATTTGTGACAATTATAATTATGAGGGAGTCATAGAATCATAGAGCTGGAAGAGACCTCAGGAGGTCATCAAGTCCAGCACCCTGCCCAAGGCAGGACCAATCCCAACTAAAACAATCCAGCCAGGGCTTTGTCAAGCCAAGACTTAAACACCTCTAGGGATGGAGATTCCACCACCTCCCTAGAGTGACCCATTCCAGTGCTTCACCACCCTCCTAGTGAAATAGTTTTTCCTAATATCCAGCCTAGACCTCCCCCACTGTAACTTGAGACCATTGCTCCTTGCTGTGCCATCTGTCACTACTGTGAACAGCCTTACTCCATCCTCTTTCGAACCTCCCTTCAGGAAGTTGAAGGCTGCTATCAAATCCCCCCTCACTCTTCGCTTCTGAAGACTAAACAAACCCAAATCCCTCAGTCTCTCCTCATAGGTCATGCGCTCCAGCCCCCTAATCATTTTGGTCGCCCTCCCCTGGACCCTCTCCAATGCGTCCACATCCTTTCTTTAGTGGGGGGCCCAGAACTGGACACAATATTCCAGATGTGGCCTCACCAGAGCAGAATAAAGGTGAATAATCACTTCTCTGGATCTGCTGGCAATGCTCCTCTTAATGCAACCTAATATGCCATTAGCCTTCTTGGCTACAAGGGCACACTGTTGACTCATATCCAGCTTCTCATCCACTGTAACCCCCCAGGTCCTTTTCTGCTGAACTGCTACTTAGCCATTCAGTCCCCAGCCTGTAACAATGCTTGGGATTCTTCCATCACAAGTGCAGGACTCTGCACTTGTCCTTGCTGAACCTCATCAGATTTCTTTTGGCCCAATCCTCTAATCTGTGCAGGTCACTCTGGACCCTATCCCTGCCCTCCAGTGTATCTACCTCTCCCCCTAGCTTAGTGTCATCTGCAAACTTGCTGAGGGTGCAATCCATCCCCTCATCCAGGTCATTAATAAAGATGTTAAACAAAACCGGTCCAAGAACAGATATTTGGGGCACTTCACTAGAAACCGACTGCCGATACTTTTGTCAGAAGAGGCTTTCCTGATATTTGGTCTGTCTAGACTGGGCCAAATTTTGGAAAAATCCCTCTTTTGAAATCCCCCTTCTTCCTCATGGAATGAGGAATACAGGGGCAAAAAAAAAAAAGAGGAAGAATAAATTCATTCCCTGAACATGGTGGAGTTTTTTCAGGATACCTCTGTTATCCTGAACCCCCCTACCCCAGTCTAGCTGTACCCTTAGAGATTAATGAGTCTACTCTATAGGTTTGGCTAATAGCACCTGGCTTTTAGCTCATGGGGTAGAGGCTCATGCACTAGGCTGCCGAGGTCCCAGGTTCAGTTCTGCCCATAGATAACTGGGGTCTGTTGGCATTATGCATTCATTTAATCAACGACTATCTTGATGCATATACACAAGGAGACCAAATGTTAAGTTCTATAGGCTTTAAACATTAATAATGTCCTTTTGACATAGTTTACATGGGTCAGAGTGTGAACCCTCAACCTTTTAATCCAAAGCGCAACCCTCTTCCACTTCAGTTACACCAAAGGAAGAGAGGAGTGGGGAATGGACCAGCACCTGAAGTAAGACATCACTGATGGCCAGAGAGCTACATGTGTATGATCCATGCCTGCAGTGGACCACTAGGCATAAAAATCCTGGGCTTCTATTCCTCATTTAGGGAGCAGACTGTTTCCTAGTGAGTCCAGACAGCATGGATAATATACCCCTATCTGGGTTCCTCTACATAAACAGAACTTCTCTATAAAGCAGGACTTGGTACTGCTTGAGCTAAAGAACCAGATCATAGCATGGAAACAGGAGCAAAGTCATACACCCCCATAGGGTTGGACAGAGTCACTGAAGGCAGAGCTCAGAATTACACCCACGTAACTTAACTGATCTAAGTCTCCCTCACTTTCTTGCATGGCCTTTCAGAAGAAATTAGATGAATTATATGCTGTCATCATGCACACCAATATAGAGCATAGAACTGGATCTCTCATTAGTGCATATGCAATGAGTTTGTTACTACCTCCATCATGCTTTACATATCTACAAGTCTGCTGAGGCCAATGGGATTTTGTGTGGTAGAAACGATGCTGTTTATTAAATGAGAGACGCTTTCAATAGGCAACTGTACTTCATTTAATTTCTTTTAGAAGCCATCTTTGAAGTCAAAAGTATGTATGTATATGATTATATCAGTTGCATTGGATATATAGAAGAACGACAGACCCTCTCCATTTCTGATTCTTTAATTGATCTTCATATATTGTGTTTTTGAGACAAGTTAAAAAAAATGTGTACCTTAATGACAGCACCTGTCTGCACTTTTTATTGTTTAATTTAAACCACATTTGACTCAATTATTCTAAAATCCAAGCAAAAAACGTGGAAGATCAATTAGTCTGTGTCATATCTAGTGAAGTATTTCAGCAGGGACTGTTGTCTGAAGCTGTTCTTTATTTCTGTTAGGGCTTTATGAAATCACTGCTGATGTGGAAGTAGCCAACAGTTACAAAATGTCAACATACCAACAGGGCAGTATACAACATAAAAGTGAAGCCAGCAGTTGCATCTCACAGCATGGGATACTGTTGTAATGGTTTAAATCATAAGCCAAATGATAGTTATTACAGAGATAGTGAATGTCATGCTTGCGAAAAAAATCGTGCATGTTAAAAACAACTGCCATTAAAAAGATAAGTCTCACAGGAGGAAGGGACCTCAAGTCTGTAAACAGACAGAAAAATATTGCAGCAGAATGTTTCCCTTGTCTAATAATCAGACTCAGCTATCTTTTATAGTACTCTTTGCTACCTAAAAGAAGGATGGAGATAGATTCAAAGACAGTAGGACCAATTATTTATGAAAAATGTAATGAGAAAATCTTCTCAAAACTGGGACCTTGTGGGCCAGTTTCTGGTATAGGTAAAGTATAAGGAATAAGGGCATTGCTGATTATTATTATTTATGTACAAATAGTGAGCCTGCACAAGGCAAACAGCGAGAGACAGAAGCTGCTCAGAGAAACTTAAAGAGTCAATTCTCCCCTAACTTGTGAGAGTAATTTTTAACTATGCAGAAATCAGAGTATTACATAGGCAACCCTTTCCATGGCAGGATCTATGCTTAGCCTGGAGAGTAAAAATACACAAGATCACAAATCTGAAATTCTAGACTCTGTTTTTTCTCTGCCATGTATAGAGGTAATGATACCCCCCTCCCAGGTGTTCTGCATTCATGTCTCTGAAATAAGTTTGCTAGGTATCCTGTTTTCAACTGGAATGCCTGGTCAAAATGGGACCCTGGTGACTTCAGTCAGCACTGCTGAACTGGCTGTTAAAAGTCCTGTTGGTGGCACAGCAGGACCAAGGCTGACTCCTTTAACAGCCAGCATTTCTTTCTGGCTCCTAGGCTCCGCCCCACCTCCACTGTTCTGATTGGGAACCATGGCCAATGGGAGCTGCAGGGACAAGGCCAGGAGGCACAAGCAGTGTGCACCCCACAGAACCTCCTGACTGTGTTGAGACTGGTCCTGCCTTGGGCAGGGGGCTGGACTTGATGACCTCCTGAGGTCTCTTCAGCTCTATGATTCTGTGACTGTTCCTTCATCTAGAGGCTGGACAGTGTGGAGGCCCAGCAGGCAGGAAGGCCACTTTGGCCTCGCTGCTCTGCTGACTGGGAGCTGCAAGATATAAGCACTGCATGACTGGACCTTGCACCTGGGATGCCCTGGCCCAGGGAGAACCCCTTTCTGTACCCTAACTCTCTCCCAGAACTTGAACCCTAACCACACCCCAAGTGTCTGCCCTAGCCAGAAGCCCCCCCCCACACACACACACACACTCTGAACCCCTCATTCCTGGCCCTATCATGGAGTCCTCACCCTCCCACATATTCCAACCCTCTAGCCCAGTGCAAGTAAGTGAGGCTAGCAGAAGGGGGATGGAGCATCAGAGAATGAGCAGGGCGGGGTGTTCAATTTTGTTAGTTAAAAAGTTGGCAAGCCTCCTCCAAAGTTTTTGAATGGAAGGTAATATCCAGGTGGAAGGAGTAGATCTTTATTAATTATTTATAGGGCCAAATCCTGAGCTTCTTAATCAGCTTTACTTATTTTTATTAAAAAACTGCTACTGATCTCAGTGGTAAGCAATTCCTTCCAGGGTCCGTATATACCACACTCAAAGCTGATCACCTAATAGGATAAGTTTTTATGCTGATAGCCTACTAGTTTTTTGTTCTAGAAGACATGGATTTGTGTAAAGGGCAACATAGCCAACAGAACCAAATACTGAACAGGAACGATATTTGGAACTCCAGTTGAGATTCACCAGGACCTTTGAAGCCGTATGCATGGCAGTGTTTAAAGATGAATCTTAAGTTTAGTGGGTGCAGATCTGCAGGGAGCTCCATTATGTTCAGACCTGTTTATGTTCAGACTCCATTATGTTCTCAATTGGTGTATTTCCTCTGGCTTTAAACTATTAAAGAGGATAAAAATTCTTGTGCTTCCTTTCCATTATTATTCTCATAATTGCATGACTGGACAACACCTGCCGAATTATTCCTGAACAGGCATGTTAGCATAAGGATAGATTGCATGAAACCCAATAAATCAGTATGCCAGACAATGCTTATTAAAGGTCAGCTTGTTCATCCTCCATTTGAATGCATCAGCAGGTGTGCAGCTGCCTACTATGGTGATAAGCTTCCTATAAATTAACAGAACAGTGGAAGACAGAAGGAAATCGTCTAAACTGGATAACAAGAAAAATGGTGCAATACCTTGCAGAGTTAAGGTACAAGGCACAAGGGTTGTCGTTCAGACAGATGGCGATGAGTAAAGGAGTGAACTCATAGAGGCCTCTTTCCTTGATCCAAAGAGCATAGATGTTCCTCTTAGATATAGTGATATGAGGAATTTCAGCCCGAGCTGGAAGATATCCATGAAAAACAGGTTCATTTCTGTGGACATTTTCTCAACAAAACAAAATAAATTTTTAATTTAACTAAAAACTGTTTGGGAGTTTGGAAAATTAAGAGGTTGTGGGTTCTCTCCCTCCCCCCTTTTTCAAAGAAAGAAAAAGGATTAAAAGAACAAGATAGCAAAAGGGCAGAGAAGAAAGTGAGCACCATAAAGGAAAATGACGTGTTAAATATAGGCTAAAACAAAATTGTTTCATGTTTTGATTAACAAACAACAGGTTAATGAAGTTTCAAAGAAAATGGTTCTGCTGATTTTTTAAAAAGGGAAAATTACTTACCATTTCCTTGGAAGTCCTACCTGAAGCTCCAGGGGGTAGCCAAGTTAGTCTGTAACAGGATAAACTTAAAAAACAAAAACTGGCATGGTAGCACTTTATAGACTAACAAAACATGTAGACAGTATCATGAGCTTTTGTGGGCACAGCCCACTTCTTCAGATGACCGGAGTCATTTTCTGCAGATGACTGGCTAACTGGAGCTGTTAGTGATCAGGATTCCCCAGCACAGGACTGAGGAAGATGGAAAGACTCATGTTCAAGCCCTTCTTGCAAACACAAACAGGAAGGAAGTAACGTGTGAATGCTAAGGTCTACAGGCCAGCCTCTGAACAGTGCCATACAATGTTTGCCTTGTATGAAGGGCTGTGGAGCAGCAGAGGATTTGTACTGTTGTGACAATTGGGCCAATAAATGTACCCTAATTATAAGGGCAACTGTAATAAGTAAAAGTTCAGAGGTTGTTACAATGAGCTGTAATATAAGATTATTTAAGAAAAGAGGTACCAGTGATATGGAAGTACTGAATTAGTTTAACCAGGAAAGCTTTTTACTGGCACTATTCAAGGACTGTGTTATGATTAGGTCTGATAAACAAGCAGAGTAGTCTTGGTTCGAACTAACGTTACTCCTCGAGGAGTATATGGAGATATACCTACCTATACCTATCTCATAGAACTGGAAGGGACTTTGAAAGATCATTGAGTCCAGTCCCCTGTCAAGGAGTAACGTTACTCTTCGAGGAGTAACATTAGTTTGAACCAAGGGGGTTCAGGACTAACGCAGCCTGGAGTGCACTTCCTGGTTCGAATCAGCTGGCGATCGGAATAACACATGGGCGAGATTATGCTAATGAAGCGTGGGATATTTTAATCCCCGCTTCATTAGCAATTTCTGTCGGCTACATTTGCATCCCTATCTCAAGATAGGGAGCAAGTGTAGACGTACCCTGAGAGTTTGCCCCACTTCACTTATGTATCCTTTTCCATCCCCATCTTATTTCCTATTTAACCTTCGGTGCAGTAAAAGTCTGGCTTAGTCAACCAAGGGGGGATATTTTGAAAACTGCGGTAAGCCTGTGACTAAAAAGAAATAACTTAAAAAAAATGATCCTGAACATCCCAATGCTGGTACATGTCTTCTGGGTCTCAGAGTGGCTGATGAGACTGGACGTGCTGTGCTTATTGTTTTTCCAACAGTGAGGCTGTAAATGAAAGTCAACACCACAGGCAGAAGCTGCATTTTTCTGTCTGCTGTTCTTTTCTCTTTCTTTGTGTGTTTGTACTCTCAGGAAATGGGGCTGGACTTTAATAGGTGCTGCAATCACAGTAAGTTGTGATGGCCTGGATCAACTTCTCTTTTCCCCAAAAAAGATAGTTACTACCATCCTGGAATATGTCTACTCTACCCTGTATGCTGGTATAACTTACATTGCTTAAGGGTGTGAAAATCCACCTCACGGGGAACATGAATTACCCTGATCTAAATGCCAGTGTGGATAGTGCTATGTCAGTGCGGGTGCGTCTACACTGCACCGTAACTCAAAATAGGATACGCAATCTGAGCTACGCAAATTACATATCTTATTTCAATGTTATTTTGAAATAGTTTATTTTGTCATTTGGCACTGCCTATATGGCACCAAATTTTGAAATAGCAGACTATTCCAAAACGTCCCTTACGCTTCCTAGAATGAGGTTTATAGGGACGTTGGAATAGCTAGCCCGAAATAACGGGCTTGCTGCGGAATCACGGTATAGTATCCCAAAATAGCGTTGCAATGTAGACGTAACCAGGGAGAGCTTCTCCCACCAACATAGCAACTGCTGCTGGGAGGGGGAGACTGAATTAATCAAGCCAATAGAAGAACTCCCTCCTGTCATCTTAGAATGGCTACTTTAGACAGCTTACAGCAGCACATCTGCACCACTGTAAATTCTCTAATGTAGCCGCAGCCTAAGACCATTAAACAAGGTTTTTTCCCCCCCCTTCTAGTGTCTCCCTCCAACTAAAAGGGAAGGGAACAAAGGGAAGCTCTTCAATCAAAATACTCATTTTATATTCCAAATGTTTTATTGTTTTTCCTCCATCTCTGTATATGAAATAAAAAGTAAAAGGGGATTTTTAAAGTACTGAGGCCACAGGCCAGCCTCACACCATGGTCATAACGTGTTCATATTGTACCAAGGGGCTATGGAGCAGCTGAGTGCTGTGGTACTAAGCAGGCTCAAGTCTCTGTTTACTAATCCTTGCTTCAAACTGCTTAATACTGGAGAGCTCCAGGATCACACCCACCACACCTGGAGTCTTTATTCTCTGCCCTGCTGTTGTATTGATTTACACAAAGTTGGTTTGAAGCCTCACCCCTCTGGGCTGCACCTCTGCTTAAGATGGCATGTAACTTGGTTTTCCAAGGGGTAGGTTCATTTATTTTCTACGTTCTGGAGTGTATGAGTCAGCACTGGACAATTTAATCCTATTTCAGGGGCAGTTAATAGTACAGACAGGCAAAACTGCTGTGACATTTATCCCTGCTTGAAACTAGAGCAATCTGCAATAGTGCAAAGAGCAGCTGCCCTTAATTTAGGAATTTTACAGTAGTGGCTGGGTGCAGATTGCCATTATCAGAGCAAACCCCACATGTAGCCAAAGCCTAAGTGAGGCGTGTCCTGATAGGCTGAAGTGTGGTTGCATTGGGGCCTCCGCCTATTCTCCAAAGGACCAAAATAGCAAGAAAGAAACTTTTTAAACCATTTTCCTAATAAAGATAAAGAAAATACAAATGCACAAGAGAGGTGAATTAATATAAAATGGCAACCGTTTCATTTTTTACACAGCAATAGCAATTTGAGGACTATCAACTATAACAAAGTGAAGGGGGAGGTCCGGTGTTGGAGCAAAAGAATGGGGAAGGGAGGAGGTTATAGAATGTTAACATGTAAAACACACACATAGGCCCTGAAGAGTATTCCTCCTCAAAAAAAAGTCCAACTGTAGCCAATGAAAATGTTCAGAGATATCAAAGTATAAAGGGATCATTATGATCAACTGGACTGATCTGCTGTATTCCAAAAGCCACCAGAACGCCACACAGGAATTTCTGCATCTAACCCATAACTTCAGTTTATGCTCCGGCATAACTAATAAAACGGCATGTAGTCTTGATTTAAAGACTTCAGATGATAGAGAATCCACCATGCTCTTCAGTGTGTTGTTCCCTAATTACCCACAGGGTTGATTGTGTGTGAGTGAAGAGTGAATGAGTGCTGTTTAGGGCCCTACAATGGGTAATGGCAAATATGACTATTGATTTAGCCACACACACAAACCGATGAACAAATATTTTCATTGCTAGTAATCAAAGTGTAAGGATATGCTAAAGTAAAGTAAGAAAATCATTTCATGAAGTCTGGTTAGAGTGTGGTTTGTGTTTCCTTTGTGTATTTTACTTCTAACATTGACAATTTGTGTTTTAATGGTTGTAAAGTTTGAATTTTTTTGAATATCCATGCCTGTCATGACATTGTTTTACCTTCTCCCTGACTTACCTGCAGCTGTGAAAATTTAAAGTGATAAAAATGGAAGAGTTTAGAACCCACGATTGTGTGTAATAGAAAAATGCCTAAAAATAAACACATCTGTCAACTTTATAAAAAATAAAATCTGCCAAGAGTAAACAGACCATGTTACCTTTCTCTCTGAATCCCCTGAGGTCTGTCCCAATGGTTACAATGAAGTATTTGCAAGTGGCTGTGTACCGTGGTAATCTCTCAGCAAGGCAATATTTGCCAACAGGGAGTTGCCTGGGTGCTTTCTATGATTAAAAGTACTGTGATGTTTGGATTAGTTATTACTAAATTTGGTTGGCAGATATACCTATCCCCAACTATCTCATTACTGCATCTGTATTTTTAGAATGAAACTCTTAAATAGTTCATAAGTCTAATATTCCATCTACTGACTTGAGGTTTCCTGGTGAATAGCTGCACAGTCACGATGTTAGCTGTGATAGCATGTAATCAATAAGGTACATGGGCATTAAATACACAAAGGACAATTTGTACTGTATGTACCTTCAGTATCTGTACCCTGGTATTTCACAGCAACTCATCAGAAGCACAAAAACTTTTAGCTACATTGATCACAAATATATATTCTTAATTTTACAAAAAATACCTTTAAAAAGACACAGCGAGGCAACTGTGTGTTACTTTTTCATTTTTTAGGCTAAATTTAGGCTTAATGTAACTGGATTTTAAAAAAATACAATTATTATGCAATACAATTAAGCTTTTTTCCTCTTGTCAATTTAAATGCACATCTGCAGAAAATTACAGGAGGTCAGATAATTATTTAATGATGGTAGCTACTGAGATTCAAACAGCTCAAGTTTCCCAACAATTAAAAATCCCACAAATGGTCAATACCACGGGTATGTCTAGACTGCACCCCTCTGCCGGCAGAGGAATGCAGATTAGGCAGGTCAAAATTGCTAATGAAGTGGGGATGTAAATATCCCACACTTCATTAGCATAAAAATGGCCACCGCTTTTTTTCGGCACCAAGCTTTGTCGGAGAAAAGTGGCAGTCTACAGGCTGATCTTTCACTAAAGAAAGCCTTTTCCGATAGATCCCTTATACCTCGTTTTACGGAAAAGGCTTTCTTTAGTGAAAGATCTGCCGCTTTTCTCCGACAAAGCTCCATGACGAAAAAAAAGCGGCGGCCATTTTTTTGCTAATGAAGTGCAGGATATTTAAATCCCCGCTTCATTAGCAATTTTGACCTGCCTAATCTGCATCCCTCTGCCAGCAGAGGGGTGCAGTCTAGACATACCCCACATATACAATATATAAAGTAAATATCCTTAAATCCAACAAATGAGTTTTCTTACTGTGCCTATCTGTAAATTTCAGTTTTCAATGACATTTCATCACTGTTGATGCATATGGAGGAAGTAAATGTGTAGTGAAATTTACCAATTAAAAATGTATCCTTCCAAGCCCATGTATGTTGTACATAATGGAAAATCAGGTTATTGGCATGCTTTCTCCTGTGGCTCTGAATCAATTTGTAACCTAGTACAAGTCACAACCATTCTGTGGAGCACGCTCCTCCAGCTGCAAAGAGGGTTAATACTCACCTTTCTGTGGGGATCTTAGAGCCTCAAATCAAAAGGCCTACTGTATATGTAGTAGGCAGAAGGCATCATTAGTATTCAAGTGCAACTGCCCCAAAGCTTGAATACTTATTACCTGAACCTGCACACATTTAAATGGAAAGTCGGTGAGACTAAAAATACAGCAAGAACAGGTTCTCTCACTGCATGGCATTATGACGGCTGTTTATCTAGGACAAAGATTTGCAATTATGAGAGCACAAACAACCAAAAAGTAACTCAATAATTCTGATTTTTCAAGGGTTTGGCTTTGTGTGCGTGTGTGTTCAATTCTATGACTTAGTCAAACATTAGCAGGGGAACTGTTTTGGTTTTTTTATTTTATTTTTTGCATGCAGTTTCACCCATCCCTAAATGTAACCAGGTAGAACTGCCAGAAAAGGAAATAGCTTTCCCTAGCACCGTTTCCATAAAATTGTTTCACTTCATTGCTTGTTAAAAATCAGAGGTTAGAACTACTTTGATGGTTGCCATTCTCCTGCTGTGTTTTACCTGAAGATATAATGATGTTTGCTCATGTTACACAGCACTAAACACAGTAAAAGTACTAGGGGCAGAGACAGTCTCTGCCCCATGCAACTTAGGGTATGAGAATGGGGTTTCCAAACTGCATTGGAGACAATGATATAATTTGTCCCCATCATTTGCCCTCCTCAAAGAGCACAACAGTATAAACTTCAAAGGCTACTACTTCATTATTCTGCAGGTCCTTGTGGACCACAGAGGTTGTTCATTTATCTAGCTTAATGTAGGGTGCACTGGAAAAGTTCAGAATTCCAGGGTTTTCCATGGATCGAGAATCTACATCAATGGACAGACAGTCGATTGTTAGACATTGTCATAAGTGAAATTACTGTCCCCTTTATTAAAATCTTCTTTTTTTCCTTTTGGTATGGAACTGAAGTGAAGTTCAGTGTGGAAAATAAGGATTCTTCACAGAAGCTCCCTCAACATAGCCTAGTAAACTGAATATTTCAGTTGCATACACTATAAAAGTATACTCTGTATAGCACATCTATGAGTAGAGTGGACAGATCAGCTACCAAGATGGCCATGAAAACAAACCACCATCCTTGCCTACATGAGATTATCTGTTTAAAATCACCACTTCAGGAAAATTTGTAACTCTCCGCATCTGGAATTGAGTCAAAATTCATGAGAGAATCAACAGGACAATGTATTAGTTTCCACAAAGCTTTTTCCATTATGGTGGCATGAAAAACACACAGAACTCAACTGAAATCCTCTGCCACCCTTCCCTTCACCTGCCAAAATTTCAAATCCCCATCAAATGATTTTGTAACTTGTGGCTGCATGGACTACCATTAACTGAAATGGACTAGGTTTGTCCATGGAACACATTTCCATTCTTCTGCCACACTTCTTCAGTGTTTCCAGACAGTGTCTTACACAGCTGAAGGTTTAAAGAGCAGCATACTTACAGGCATGGCAGTGTAAGGTTATTATTGTTAAGGAACAGAAGTGGCCTAGCCAAATCAACTATTCACTTTCAGATATTTCTACTATTTGCAGTTCCCAGTCATTATTTTGAACTCCATGTGGTGGAGTTCCACCATTAGTTGCAAGCTAGGGCTAATAACTTTGGCATGGGTTCATAGGACAGAAATCCCTCCCATTCCTATATTAATGAACCTAATGGAGGTGGAAGTTTACTAAGTGCCGGGGTGGCTTCTTTCGCTTCCATATCTGCTGCCAGCTCTGTAATAGGAGGCTCCTCACTGGGAGCATCAAACAGCTTCTCTGAGCACAATCCTGCAATGTGCTGCTGCTGCTCCTATTGCAAAGCCTCCGTTGGGCTGAGTTTCTGCAACAGAGTCACTTAACTGTCTTCACTTGGGGCTTGCTGATGGCTCCCATGATTCCACATGCTGGATTCTTGGACCAGCAGAGCCCTTCCTGGCTGACTATTCATGCTCCACGTTAGGTCCATGCTAGGCACTGTACCCAGCATCTGAACAAACTCCTTATAAAAACAGGCACGATGGTAGCAAGTTGACCAAGGTCCTATTCTGATTCCTGATTTTCCTATGCTCCATCTTGAGCTGCTTAATTCACTCCCTGCATTGGTCACAGGTCTAGTAAAATTTGCAATGATCCCAGCTCCTTTGCCATTTGCTGCTATGTGTGTTTATTCCTGGTATTCTTATTAAAGTTCATTACCGTTGTGCCAGAGATTTACTGAGATCTGACTGTGCTACCATGAAACAGGCCACTTTGCAAAAGATTACTTGTTGTTAGTCTCTGTTGCAAACACAGAAGGCTCTTACATGGTGTGCTTGAAGTTTCTGGACAACCCTGCAATGGGTAAACGCTGATGCACTGGGTTGCTGAACTATACAAGAAGGGGCTTGTTTAGCCAAAGAAGCACTCAAGGATGACAAGGTGTCATTAGAGAATGTTTTGGAACAAATTGATAAACTAAACAGTAATAAGTCACCAGTACCAGATAGTATTGACCCAAGACTTCTGAAAAGACTAAAATATGAAACTGCAGAACTACTAACTGTGGTTTGTAACCTACCCTTTAAATCAACTTCTGTACCAAAGGATAGGATGATAGCTAAAGAGATGCCCATTTTTAAAAAGGGCTCTAGAAGTGATCCTGGCAATTACAGGCTCGTAAGTCTAACTTCATTACCAGCCAAACTGTTTGGAACTATAGTAAATAACATAATTTTCAGACACAGAGATGAACATAATTTGTTGGGGAAGAGCCAACATGGGTTTTATAAAAGAAAATCATGCCTCATCAATCTACTAGAATTTTTTGAGGGAGGTTTAAAAGCACGTGAACAAGTGGGATCCAGTGGATACAGTGTATTACATTTCCAGAAAGACTTTGACAACGTTCTTCACCAAAGGTTCTTAAACAAAGCAAGTCACAATGGGATAAGAGGGAAGGGCCTATGGGATATGTCTACACTACATGGCTCTACTTAATATCTTATTGCCTCTACTTAAATCCATATACTGTGTGCAGATGTAGTAGCCTCATCTTAAAAGCAAAATATCTGTGTATTGGGAAAAATTCAGAAAAGGGCAACAAGTAAGATTAGAGGGATGGAATGGCCGCCATATGAGAAGAGATTAATAAGATTGTGACTTTTCAGCTTGGAAAAGAGGGGGTTAAGGGGGATATGATAGAGGCCTATACAATCATGACTGCCATGGAGAAAGTGAATAAAGAAGAGTAACTTGAGTCTACCAAATGAAATATTAAAACAAACAAAAGGAAGTTTTTCTTCGCACAATATATAGTCAACCTGTGGAACTCATTGGCACAGGATGTTGTTACGGAGTTCAAAAAAGAGCTAGACAAGTTCATGAAAGATAAATTCCTCAATGGCTATTAGCCAGGATGGGCAAGGGATGGTGTCCCTACCCAGTGTTTGTCAGAGGCTGGGAATGGGTAATAGGGGATGGATCACTTGATGAATCCCTGTTCTATTCATTCCCTCTGGGGCGCTGGCATTGGCCATGGTCACAAGACAGATTACTGGGCTAGATGGACCTTTGATCTGACTCAGTATGGCCATTCTTATGTACTTCTATTCCCTGAGTCGATAGGAGATTAGGAAGAGAAAAATGAAAGAAAGTTGGCCCATGGTTTTTTCCAGGACTCCCAGAACCCAAGTTAGGGGATGCTTTTGACTACATTGCAAAGCAATCGAGTTCAAACCAGGAGTCGTGGTTTAACTTGTACTTGAACTCTCCACCTCCATCAGGGTCCTAGGACTCTAGGACTAAGCTCAAGCCAGAAATTTATATGTAGACAGAAAAGGTGTTTGGGCAGAAGTCTGAGTATGACCAGGATTTAAACTGCTGTGTAGATATACCTGTAAGACTGGAGTCATCTTAGCCATGGGCTTACACATCTACATTTGTATATTAAGACCCTTTTAAACTGATACTCAAGCCCAGGTCTCTGGCATCAACACTGCGGTGAACAGCCCGCAGTCAAAGTAACCATATTCTAGAGTCCCCAATTCCCTTCCTCCCCCATCTGACTGCTCTCTAGCCTTACAATCATGGTGCACTGTTGGAAAACTTCACTTCTTGTCATGCACATTACAGGACATTTGAAGCTGCTCACTTTGCAAAAAGGCTTGATTACTTCATACTCCACTGCAAACCCAGGACTCCCTCTGACAGTGTGCTTGCAGATGAGTGATAAGAAGAGAATGGGTTAAGGCTGAACTAGGCTGCTGCAGTTCACAAAAGGTGGTGCTAGCTTCAGTTCTCAATAGAGTGGCTTGCAGATAGCTGGAACTAAACAAGTGGTCTCACTGAATCGTGGGATATTTCCAGCTCACTTCTAGGACCTGAGTCAAAAGGGGCTGCATTTACAATGCAAAACAATAGGGCTTGGACCCTGGGTCCTGGTGTAACTTGAACTTGGACCCTCCACCCCTGCAGGGTCCTTGGACTCTGAGTCCAAGTCCTGTATTAGTGAAACTACAGTGTAGTTTAAGTGGGGGTGGGGGAATTTAAGGTGCTTCTCTTCCACTGAAGGTCAGCAGGATCTGGGCATCTTACTCACTTAGGCACTATTGAAATCCCTCCTATGAAATTTAACATGCTAATTACCTATAAAACCAAATTCTAAAATGGGATTTGCTATATGCAAAACTGGAGAAACACTAGTTTCTTGGAACATTTATAGGTAACCCCTGCCTATTTTTATACATAACCATCGCTCTACTTGTTACTAAAGATTTTTAAAAAAATCCCCAAACCAGCAAACATTCTTCTTAATATATTTTGTCAGTTGCACAGTACTGCTGTATTACTGCATTCAGATGATTCTTTGCCCCTGTACAGTAGCTTGTCATTTCTCCTCTTCACCTCCTTAAAATTGCAGAAAAGAAATCAGATTATTGCCCTCCAAGCAACATTAGGAAAGTCAAATTAACTTGAGAATTCAGGTTCCTGGAAGGAAACTACCATTGCAAAGTATCTACATCTTATGAATTAGTTTAGCATTGACTTTGTGACTAAATTATCTTATTATCTCTTCCTTAATGCTACTAAAGCAAAATGAAGAATGTCACAGGTAAATGAAGTACTAACACAGAGGTATGCGTCCCCTTGGATATGCTTCACTCCTATGCATCACATTTTACTGCTGAGCCGATTAGTCATCTGTCTTTAGAGTGTTATCCAAAGCAGATTCTTGCAATTTACTGCACAATTGTGACACAGCCGTATAGACAGCATGGCTGGGATTTTAATACCTAATAAAGAAAATAGGAGGCAACTGGAAGAGAAGCCAAGGAAAGCAAGGCACAGAAAAGTGATCACCATTTACAGGCCTAGCTACTGCGTAGCGCCCATAGATTAATCATTGTTCTACAGACAGGGGGAAAACAACAACAACAAGAGAAGATGGTGGCATCTTTGATATTACCAGAGATAAAATTGTAGAAATGCTAACTTTTTAATATATTTCAGTTGATACTCATAAATCACTCCTTAAGTGTCCTTAAAATCAGTTTAATATGCGTTGGTAGCAACAGCCTAGACGCATTTCATTCATAAAAATATAAAAGGAAACAGGCTATCCCATGGTGCATTCAATACAGAGTTCAGCTCTGCTGGAAGACAATTTTTTGACATGAGTAGAAATGAGCAGGAAATTCTGGAAATTGCAACTCGGTGAATGTTCTGCTAATTATTCCATCATAGGAGAGTTCTTAACATCTTCCAGTGACTGGGAGTGGCCTTTGAACTACTGAATGAATTCTACAGCTATGGTAACCCAAAGCTTCCACACAATCATACTTTCTACCTTGGCCTTATAGCTCCTGGAAGAGCTCTAATGTTATTTACTGTTTCCTCATACAGTTGCTACTGCAGAGAGGACCAAGCAGAAGTTAATACAGATGGGAGCAGCATGAACTTGTCATATATCCACAGGCTCTGCAGGGGAGCATACCACTGGCAAAGCTACGAATGGAAATTTGGATAGGTCCCAAATTATGATAGACAGACAATGATCAGGCCTAGACTGATTCAGATTTTGTCCCTCTCCAGAAAAGGGGGCTAGCCCTCCCTGGGCATGATCCAACCCTGGAAGGTGACAGGAGCTGGATCAGGCCCAGTGGTGAATCTCTGCCTCATAGAACCTGTCTTGACCTTGCCTTCATGGAGAAACCAGGAGGTGTACCATGTTGCTGAGGGGAGCTGCTCTCTCTAGCCCCATGTGCTCCCATCACAGCTTCATTCTGAGGTACCCATATTGCTCTGGCACACTAGCTTTCCAAAGGGGCCCAGGAATCAAAAACAATTATCCCGCACAATCCAGCTCTAGCATTTTTGGTTTCTTTTGCTTGCATTAGAGAGAAGGGAAATGATGGTCTTTTTAATTAATGACTGATCATCTCTGCAAGTGAGTTTGCTTCTTGCTTCGGAAAGAGCTCAAAGCACATATGTCCCTCCCCCCTAGAATGGTTTAATCAAAAATACCGACCCCCCCCCCAAAAAAAAACATGGGGAAAAAATTCTGTTGAGAAAAAAAAGGGGGAAACCAAAGTTGTGCAAAAGAAAAAGGACCCCCCGACAGCAGTTAAGCAAAAAAAATTTAAAATAAAAAAATCAGCACGGCCCCTTTAAGAAGAGGCTTTTTTGCTGGCAGCCATTTTGTTTTTCTTTCCAACTACAAGACAAGCCCCTGTGGAATCAGGTAAGGGGGGGGCACTCTCCAGGGGAGCCTGGCGGGGGAGTCTGGGAGGGGCCTGCTTGCTGAGTGTGTTATAGGGTTGCCTGCCAGGTGTCTGGTATTTTCACCTCCTGTCAGGGAAAAAAATCAGAAAATACTGGACATTTTAGGTGTCCGGTATTTTCTGTTGTTTTTACCGGACAGGAGGCAAAAATACCAGACTGTCTGGGTCAATACCGGACACCTGACAACCCTACTCCCCCCAAACCTGGCTACAACTATCACTAGCTAGTAACAGGCATGCACTAGATGAAAAATAGATATCCAATTACCAGTCTGGGTAAGCTCTCAGAGGGGATAATTCTTGATTTTACCCATTTATGCTGGTCCCCAAAATATTCAAGCCACAACTGAAGGTACAACTGCATATCAATACAAAGGTTTGTTTTACACATACACTCCATCTCAGGAGTAAATTCAGAGACTGCATAGCATTACAACGGAAATGAGGGTTTCCAAGCCAGTCTTGGTATGCAGCTGAGGACCTGGCCTTAGTGCAAGAAATTTTAGAGACAGAATCTCCATAACCCATTACAACCTGCAGTATGGCTGCTATAGTGAAGGATCCAGGGTATTTTAATAGCAAGATGCCCTTGGATTTGCAGGCTTAGGAGTTGAGGGAAAAGAAGAAAATAATCTACTTACATTACTGAACCAGAAGAGTCATTGCAAACAGTGACCCCCATACTTTGTGAAGAAGTCACCTTGGGAAAAGCCAACACACTCTAGAAAGGTTGCTGAAATTCAAAACCCTCTATCTATATTAGATTGGCTTTCTGTTGTGGCCCAGGGACAAACTGAGTGTCACAGAGGGAGGTCAGTCAACAAATGTCACCAAGAGGTAGTCAGTGACTCTCAGCACTCCTAAAGGAGAAGCAGCCCTCCAGACCTGGCACCATTTCCATCTCCTCAGTGCTGGTGAGACTAAGCTGCCAGATGAAAGACCACAGCTGAGAGAAGGAAAACAGCCACTAGAAGGAGTCCTGAGTATCAGTGATGTTTAAGAAGAAAGAGAAGAGCCTTTGGTCCAAATCCTTACCCACCGTGTATCCCAAATAGAGACTAGAAATGCACTGGATGCAGACCAACAAAATAACTGTGTTTCTGTGTACCATGTAAACTGTTCAGATCTCATATGCCATAAATGTGCAAGGCATGAGAGAGCACAGCAGGAATTATCAAAGAAAACCTCTGACTGATACAGAGCAAAGTATGGCAGATTTATATTACATGACAACTCCATTTTGTTGGACAGATTGTTATATCTCCCCATCCTTCATCAGGAATCTTAGAGGGATGTTTAGAGGGATGTCACTGCACATGTAGGCTTGTGTGTTAAATCACTGCACAGTAAATCAGTTACTATAGCAGGCATAATCCTTTATTATGCAGCCTTTTGAGTGGATTCTGTTGTATTGCACTCTATTTGTGCTGATAGTTTATCTGGTAGATTTTCAAGGTCCAGAGCAGCACTCTTGCTAGATGGCATTCATAAAACAGTAAGGGAGATGGGTAATTATAAATGATTACTATTTATAACTATCCCAGTATGGCACTAAAATTGATAGGGAAGCATTTCTTTGGGCTTTTATCAAAACAATATATGTGAAACCGATTGGGGAAAAGGATCATCCTGCATATGAAGGTCAAGAAGAAAAGTGATTTACATACTCTGTTAGCCAATGCTGCAGAGGGAATAGGGATTTTATGTTGGCACTGGGTACTTAGTTATTTCTTTATTAACTTGAGTTTGTGTCACATATCACAGGGCTGCTCTGTACCACAGATTTTTAAGCATAACTCCCCCTTTGAAATCAGTGAAGAGCTCTGCTTTAAAACGAAGAAAAACAGAAAAGCCCAATGGCATGATATGGCCAACGGTTTTATTGGGAAAATATAACCAGACTGACAAACTGATTCTTACAGTCATTCAGACCATGAAAGCCAGCTGGGCACATTGGATTGCCTGACCAGTGTTTATCATGGTGACTTGGTTTATTTTGTTCAGCTGTCAGTAGCAAGTTCTATTATTCAGTTAAGGAATTTAGAGTCAGAATATAGGGACTGATTGATGAATATACCACAGTGACTCGGTTTTTATCTTTTTAGAAACACCTTCCACATCCATGTCCTTCCCAGTGTAAAAAGAGTAGGAAATGTAAAGCCACTGAAGAAACTGCAAAAGCAGCAGTGTAACAAACACTTCCATCCTATGTCTCTCTTTGCTCACTGACCCTTTGAAAATGCAGTTAAACACTGCTTCATTTCACCAGTTTCTGAGACCTGAAATTTAGCCTAATTTTATTTCTGTACTTTCCTTCTTAAATATTTAGCTGTAGTTTGTAAATTGTTTTTATAACTGGAAAAAAAGCCCCAAAACAAATGAATAAGTAATTTTCTTTGTTATTTTGTGTCTCAATTCTTTTCTGCGCTGTTAGTTTCCCTTTTATGTAGGTACTATCTTTTCCTATGTAACTGGTTCTTAAAAAGAAGTTTTATTAATCAGGACACACACACGACTACCGCAAAATTTCAGGATGAGGTTGATAATGTACACCTGGTTCAATATATGGGATTAACAAGGATGAGTTATGTACAGTGCACATGATTAACCCAACGCAATATTCAATATCTTGTTTAATAAAACATTGTAGCACTAACTCCACTGCATGGAGTAGGATATTCCTTTGGCCATATACACAACATTTTCCCCCTGCATAGTCGAACTGCTCATCCACAATATGAATTACAGGGCATCCAGTGATCAAGGATACATTTTAAAAAGGCAAACAGTGAGTAGTTCTCCCCTGAAAAGTGGAAAAATAAAACCATATTTATGACTTCCCATTACATATTTGCTTGTTAATTGTATTTTTATATGTAAACTAAGAACCAGCAATGAAGCCTTTTCTGGGGGTGAAAGCTCTTTTTTGCTTCATGCATTTTCACCTGTAGTAAGGACTTAGTGGACAAATTCCCTGTCTAGTTACTTCTAAACTGGGTTGCACAGATGTAATTTTGTTATTACTCTTTGAGGTTGCTTGAGATACAGTAGACTCCAGCTTACTGTCGTGAATGTGCTAGCTCTGCAGTACTAAGAGTGGTTAATAGGAAAAAAAAAAGTTGGGGAACCCCTCTCCCCCCAAACCCAAGTATATATTACTCTGAACATCCACAGAGCCAGTCTGTTGATTAAGACCATGGTATTTCAGAGTCACTCCTCAGGTAGTTACAGTTTAAGAAAAATTGATATTATGGAAGGGGCGGGGGGGGGAGAGGAAGAGATTCATAACTAGAAAGTTATAAAATGTTAAAAAATAGCATGTTCACAGTAGGACTTTGTATACCAATTTCAGTCAAAGGCAACATTTTTGCCAAAGTCATAAGCTCCAGAAACTAAAGATTCATCGTTTATAAGGCCAGAAGGGACCATTATGATCATCTACTCTGACCTCCTGTATAACACAGGCCAGAGAACTTAACTCAGTTATTCCTGAATCAAAGCGACAATCTTTCAGCTCTTCCATTATAATCCCATAACCATAATCTTTTTTCATTCAACATCACAATAACTGCTTGCTCAAAGATAGATTGCAAAGCTTCGGCCCTATACTTGATTTCTGTAGCATAAAATGCAGTTGCAGCTGGCAAAGCTCAGCATAATTCACCAAACTATAAATCCCTGAATTCAAGCAACCCTGAACTTTGGTAAGTTCTGAATCCAATTTCACTGCTCAGGTTGAACTTCGCTATAGACATACTTTACATTTATGTAGCGCCTTTCCATCTACTGAAATCCCAAAGAGGTGCTCACAACAAAACAAAACAAAACAAGTTATACACAAGTATAAGTAACTCTCCATAACTGAAGTGAGACTTCTCTGGAGACAGTATGGCCACTGTAAGGCTATGTCTAGACTGCACTGCTAAATAGGAAAAGATACACAATTTATGGTACACAATTGCATATCTTTTTTTGATTTACTTTCGAAAGAGGTTCTTTCGAAATTTGGTGTGTCTACATGGTGCCAAATTGTGAAAGAAAGTGCTTTTTTAAGCTATCCCTTATTCTTCATAGAATGAGGTTTATAGCGATGGCGAAAGAGCGCATCCGTTCTTTCGATTTTTTTTTTAAAGTGGACACGTTCCTTGGATGCAGCATTGCTATTTTGGGATACTTCTGCTATCCCGACAAAGCAATGTAGTCTAAAGGTAGCCTAAGAGTGCACACCAATATTTTGCTATATCCATCTGAAACTAGAACCAGGATGTAATTACCCAAGATAGGGTTATGCCAAGACACTCAAGAACAGAGCTGCAGAAAGACTCAGCTTAGCTTTTAGGTACCTGAAAACAATTGCCTGATTTTGACAAGATCTCAGCATGTTTGGTGCTTTTAAAATCCAGCCACAAAAATGACAGTAATAGCTGCTGATCTCTGGAAAACCTGTTTCCAGTTGAGGGGGGCTGAACACTTGAAAATGTGGCACCACAGCTAATCTTCCCTCCCATTTTTAAAGGGAGCTCGTTAGTGATCACTAGCAATATGTGGACCAGTATAGTGGGTCACTACTACCACAGTGGAGCATGGATATATCCGGTCAGAGGAAGAGCGCTACTTATTGACTCACCAACACAATTTCTTACAGCACCTGGCCAGCTCAGAGTTGGGACTGCCCAAATCAATTTAGCTGCTGTGCACTGAAAGGAATTGTGGGCTCACTCTCCCATCCCCCAAACTGGAAATATGCTCCTTCAGAGCAGCCTGTGATGTTTGTAAGTTCACTGTTATTTTTTCCCTTTCATTATAATTATTGTTGCTATCTGGTGGGTTGAGAGTAACAGTGTTTTGTTGCCAGCCTGAATGGATCCAGGAAGTGTCAGAAATCTCAGGCCAGAATCTGTCACACCAAAGGGACAGAGAATTTGGATGAACACACACATGATTAGGTGCTTCTCTGAACTGAATGAAGCACCAAATTTTCATCAGTGTGAGCTCTCATGATAATATCCTTCTACTCCATGGTGGCAATGGGGACTGTAGTCCAGCATGTTTGAGAAAATATTCTGCTGCTTTCAGAAAAACACACACACACACAAACCCACAACACCACAATAGCACAACCAAATAAAAAAGCCACCAAACAGCCTTCTCAGTGATGCTCCCCGGTAAGCCGAAAGGAATGAGTACAGGTTGAACCTCTCTAGTCCAGTACTCTCTAGTACAGTACTCTCTAGTCTGGCAAATAAAAATCCAGATCTATAACAGTATCGCTGGCTACCCTTGAGGGCAGAGGTAACTGATTGCTGAAAAGGCATTCTAGCCTCCGCTAAAGGGGAAAAACCACAAACAAAAAGAGAAATGGTTTCCTTCAGGCACAGAGAAAATACAAACCAAACCAGACACATGACAGCTTCCCACCACCTAGTCTAAGTAGCTACATACAACAGAAGATGGCTTCCCCCAGCAGAGTCCATCTGGGAAAACTAACAAAAAGCACAGACCTCCCTGTGAGTTTATTTTTTAAATAGATTCCAAGGCCAAGAAGGGACCATTTTGATCACAAGGTCTGACCTCCTGGATAACTAACCATAAAACTGCCCAAAAATTGAGCAGTCCTTCTAGAAAAAGATCCCAAAAATATGCCTTAGTTCAAGTCTAAATTTGTCTAATTTTGATTTCCAGACATTGGTTGACTCTTCCTTAGGTCATACAAAGTGAATACATCCATTCACCTTCCTCGGTGCAGGTCTGGGGCTGGAAGACAATCAGGTACCAGTTCTAAGTCTTCAAAAGCACCTATGCATCCACAGTCACAGAGATTTCTGCAGATACAACTTCTTCGCTACAGGTGCGGGAAACACGAACTTCAAGGAGCTAAAGCAGCTAACACTTGTCTCCAGGTCCTGTCTGTTTAGTGATGGGGTTTAACCCCTTTCCAGTTCACACAGAAACAAGGCCCAAGTATCCCATCCCAAGACAATATTGAAAGAGAATGGAAGTTATTTGTAATTCTCATATTTTTTCCAAAATGTTTTGGAATGGCATAAAAATGGATGCTGAAGTCTTAACCAAATATCTAAGTTAAATAAAATATCCAGTGTGATAATGTGACAGTGGCAACCTAAATGTCTTTGATGCTTTTTACAGGGACAACCTTAGTATCTGCGGGAGTTAGAAAGACTTTTGCTATTTACTTCAATGGCAGTTAGGGCAGGCCTCGTTTTAAGCATTAAGAGCGTGTCCACACTGCCATGTGCTTTTGCGCAAGAGCGTCCATGGCAGTATGGACGCTCTCTTGCACAAGAAAGCTCTGATGGCCATTGTAGCCCGTCCACACTGTTGCTCGTCCACACTGCCTTCTTGCACAAGAGCTCTTGCACAAGAGGGCTTATTCCTCATGGGGAGAGGAATAATTCTTGCGCAAGAAGCCCTCTCTTCTGATGCTTTACTGTAAATTTACTTGCACAAGAACACGCGTGCAGCATAGATGCTCCGCAACATACAACAGAAGATGGCTTCCCCGTTCTTGTGCAAAAAGCCTGCAGTATAGACATAGCCCATGTGACTTGTTACATGTGATAGCAATAGGACTATGGCACTAGACTTTCTCCACTAGCTGGCAATGAAGTTTTACTTTCTGTGTCAAACTTGTGTAAATAAATATAAAGTGATTTTCAAAACTGCAGATACATAAAGAGGTTTCTAATGTGGGTGCTCTCTATTACCAAGATTGTATATACAATGCAGAGTGAGATGTGTGCTTGGCCATTTGCTCACAGAAACTGAATAGATGCTGATGCCCTTTTGAAAACGAGGCCCAAACATGCATATCTGATTTTGGTAGGGAAGTTTATTGTCTCAGAGCGGGGTTGTTTTGTTTGTTTGTTTGTTTTGCTATGGAGATAGAGATGACATTAGCCAGAGTGGCGGGGTGGGGGAGTGGAGGGTGGATTATACAATTGAGGTTTCTCAATTTCATCTTTTTCCTTTTTGTGGTTCTTTTCACTTTCTCCACTGGAAGTACAGTGCATTTATAAGGAGCTATTTCACTGATATAGGCAGAATTGGTGACAGCCATTAATGCAGCATGAAGTCAATAAATACAAGTACTGTATATCAAATTGTATATCACAGGTTATGAAATAAAGGAGTTACTGAAATGGTTACCACCAGAATCACATCTCTCTTTCTGAACAACATAACCTGTTCAGTGAAGAGTATCTTCCTTTCATTGAAAATTAAAGTTCAATTTCCACATCAGTCAAGTTATCATATATAATTAATTGCTAAACCAGCCCAAATATGAAATTTTAATTGTATTAGTTTAATCACTGCCTGTTTTTTTAACCAGTTAATGACTTGTTTGAATTTCAAATCATGCATGATACTTGATTAGTTCACTTAAATATACTGGAGGTAACACTGTCTCTACTTATTCATACTTTAATCACAGCCCAGTAAGTGCTGTCAGAAAGTTGTTGTCTTTGATGTCTCATTATTTGCTGCTTTATTCCTTCTTGGTAGTTAATCAAACTCCCTCCTGCTGTGGTCAAAGAATTTTGATAACATCAGAGGTGACTTGGCCTAACCATCTCCCCCAAGTTTACTTATTTATTTGTAGAAAGGTAACAGTAAGCTTTCATTTTGCAGCTCCAGGCAAGATTCATCCTTATTCTTTATGATGAACTTTTGCCTAAGCAGCTGGGAAAATGTCCCTGTAAATTCTGCTGCTTAAGTGAAACACATTGTAATAATCAACTAATTACTTGCAGCTCTGAAACAAGTTGTGAAAATTTCTGCTGCCAATCATGCTGAATTAATGTTTCTTCTCAACAGACTGGAGCTAGAACAATTGTCAAAATGTGTTAAAACTTCAGGGGGCAGTAAGTCAAATGAGAGTATCCAGCTGAGAGAAATTTCTACCCTAGGATAAAAATGAACTTTTTATTTTCATTTCAAGCACTTGACTGAGACAGATTTACTTCTAAAACATCTAGAAATAAAAATTCTCAATGGCAAGATTTACTGGGCACATAGAACCACAAATGAAGTGCCAGCTCAGAAGGGGAAAAAAAAAAGGTTAGAAAATGATATGGGAGTAAGATTCATTATATAAGAAAAAAACTGAATACAGAAATGGACTGTCTGAATAAGACAGTGATTTTATTTCTCTACTAAGTTGACTAAAAGTCAACTACTGCACTGTCAGTTTTTAAACAGAACTCCTTACTGATGTCAAAAGGGAGATCTACTTAAGAACTAATGGTAGGATATGGTTTGGTGCTTTTTGAACTGGAATTTGAGGCCTGTAAATGATATTTTTCCATTTGTACAAGAAACAGGCCTTGAGAATATCTAAGCTGTGACATGAAGTGTGTTGCAAAAAAAAAAGTTGCATTTTTTTTCACAGACCAAATTCAGAAGAAGTGCAGATAGCGCTGAAGCACTGCCCTAGCCTCATCCCAAGAGGAAGATGCAAAGCTCACAGCTTGCTCCTATTTCTATATATAACAACTGGCCTGAGGTCTATCGTCTACCTGCTCTTTAGCTGCCAGTTCGGCCAAGTCTCTGCGGTGTTTTTTTCTTGGTTGCGTATAAAGCTCGGGACACCTCAGCTGCAGGGTGCACATTGCAAAGTTGGGTTTCTTTCTTTCTTTCTTTCTTACAAGAGGTAGAAAATGGAGCACTCATTGCTTAGCCAAAATATTCTTTTTGCCTACTCTACATTTCCTCTGGAACCAGAAGTCGGCAGTTGCTTATTGACTCCATTTTAGATATTCTGAGGCAGCTTCTCTAAGGGTACGTCTAGACTGCAGCGCTATTTCGGTATCCCAAAATAGCTATTCCACATCTTGTGAACCAGCCCATTATTTCAAAATAGATTTCAAAATAATGGGCTTGCTATTCTGACATCTCTGTAACCCTCATTCCATGAGGGTTAAGGGACATTTCAGAATAGCAGTTTATTTCAAAATTTGGTGCTGTGTAGAAATAAGCTATTTCAAAATTAGATCAAAATAAGATATGCAATTTGTGTAGCTCAAATTGCTTATCTTATTTTGACCTATGGGTGCAGTGTAGATGCACCCTGTGTGATATTATTTGAGCCTTAACACAATGCCATCTGCTGCTAGTAATGTGGTACTTTTTCTTTCCCTCGAGTAGAGAAGCAGCTAAATGTTAGGATATTGGTGCTTTTATTTTTGTTCTAATTCTGATTTCCACAAGTGGCAGTACCCAACTTTCATTTCTAGTTTTAATTTTGTCCTCTGTGTGACAATTCTTGCTCTTCTCACACTTTCTTACTGTATGTTTCCCACTTGATTAACTTCCTCCCTTTCATTTTCACATGACAGTAAACTGTAGAAGAGGCAAAATATTGTAAGGTAGATTTGTAGCTCAATTTTTCAGACTTCAGAGCTGGGGATAAGTTGCTAAATTATGGAGAACTTATTTGTATTGAATTGCTGACTGCTATGAGGAATAAAGAGAGAAAGACTAGGATTCTAGGGCCTGGTCTACACTAGACCAGGAAGGTTGGCTTAAGATACACCATCCAGTTATGCATTTTGCGTAGCTGGAATCAGCTTACCTTAAGCCAAGCTGCCATGGTGTCTACACTGCGGGAAGCCGACGGGAGCACACACCCCATCGACTTCCCTTACTCCTTGCAGAATGAGGAGTATTAGATGCTGGTAGGAGCTGCCCTCAGCATTCGGTTTGGGCATCTACACTAGACCCACTAAATCGAGCACTAGAAGATCAACCTCCGGAGGATCAATCATCTCCGTAGTGTAGACATGCCCTAGGTGTGTATTCCTTTCTGGAACTAATTGCTTTGTTCCTTGAAAAGTCACATAAGGACAGAACTTAAGCACTGATCAATAATCATTTACACTAGCTGAGGATCTGTCCTTTCATCTCTTTTTTTCCTCTGTTTGTCATTTTAAAAATCACTAATAGTGGCCACTTGTCAAAAGTAGGGGAGCGGGGCTTTGGGAAGTGTACATGCAGAAGGATAACAATTCTTCTAGAGTGTGATGACAAGGAGAAAAAATGGAAATGTTGGGAAAATATTCAGAAATATCCATATTTTCAGTTGCTTATTTGAACGATCTCTTATGGTCTACTCTCTCATTGATAATTTCAAAACCAATCCCTGACCATCATTTTATATAACTTGTATTATTGTTGCCTTTCTCTCTGCTGTTACTTTTCACTAGTTTTACCATGACAAACTTCCAATACAAATTTATAAGAACAGTTTAAATAGATCACTTATAGTTTAACTTATTCTTTTTTCTCTTTTCTTTCAAGACTGAGCAGAAAAAGAAAATGATGTTTTAGCCCCTGGGAGCTTTCTTCAGACTTCCTCAGATGGCTCAGAGACCAAAACAGTTTTCTTTCTCTTCATTCCTGTAAGTACTTAAGTTCCGCCTGACTCATATCCCTATGGTCTCAACCACTATTTTCTTTTCTGCTTGACTCAAAGAAATAAAAGGAATACGTTAAAATGTAAGCAGTCTGTTCAGACTCTTGTCATAATACACCTCTCAGTGTGCTTTGTGATTGAAGAAGAGTCTTATAAAAGTTGAACAGACAGCTGAAGAGAGTAAACTTTCATTCTCCTAATAGCACCCACTGATCTTATTCACACTCTAAAGATTAATTTGATAAGGTCAAAGTTCAAAGACATTATTCAGAGTGATACCTGCAGGCCTCCAAACAATCCTGAGTTCAGATGTATGCAAAGTTCATGGAACAGATTAGACCCAGTCTATTCCCTGTATTATTTGTCTTCTCTGCAGCTGATTTAGGATATTTCTGATACAGAGTCATGTAAAATTGTAATAAAGCTTCAGGGGAAAAAAAGAAACAACAGTAAGACTCAGATCCAGTTGGGTGATGAACTTCTCCTGCTGAGAGCTAAAGTCAAGAGAAAATGGGAACACCCTTCATCCGGCAGAATCTTTTAAAAAGATGCATTTTTATAAAGGAGTAGCCCGATCTATAGATTATGTATCAATTATATTGATTACTTAAGAACACTCAGTGATCACTTTGAGGATTGACAGGGTCATCTCTCAAGATCAGGCCAAGAATTATTAAAATGTTTATGTAGTGGGAAATCCTGATGTGCATGACTGCAACATTCACACGGTAGGTACCCTTCTAAGTTTATAGTAGTTTATTAATACATTTAGTAAAGTCACAAACACCGAACTCAGTAAGATCAATAATACCTCGATAATACAGAAGGTAAAGCTGAATATCCTTACTCACTCCATTCCTTGCAGAACAACCTGAAACATCAGCCATTATCTTCCTTATCACCATCAGCTTCCTCCTCAGCTATGTCTCCTCATGTACAACATTTGTCTGTTGTACTGACTCCACTAAATCCAATGCATATTCAGCAGATGTTTCTTTCCTCTTCCTTATATGCATTTCCACATTCCACTAATGTTGGTGTGCCTTTCTGCTATAGGTTACAGACACACATACCCTGCTGAACACAAGAAGTTGCAGTGCTATAAAGCGCCAGTGTGAATGTGCTCCCAGCACAGCTAGCTACTCCCCTTATGCAGTGGTTAATCCACAGCATTAGGAGAGCTACCTCCCAGTGCTGGTGTTGTGACCACACTGCCATGTTAAAGTGCTGCCATGGCAGCGCAATAAACTTACCAGTGTAGACAAAGCCTGATACACAACACAGCTATACAGGGTCAAGTAAACAGTTTCTAATTTCTCTGTTAGAATAAATATAGAACTGAGATGGGACCACAGGGTGTGTCATACAAATACAACAAACTAAGTAAAAAGTTTAATCTCTATAATGAAAGGGGCATGTTTTACTTCTCCAAATAAGTGAGCAATGTTTGACTGAGAAGGTCAACCTGCAATACACAGGGGAGTTCTAAGGGTAACTTTCATGTAGAGGAAAAACTTAAAAAACAACAAATAAACTAGTAGCACCTTAAAGACTAAGGTATCACAAGTATTGGAGCATAAGCTTTCGTGGGCAAAGACCCACTTTGTCAGACATGCATCTGACGAAGTGGGTCTTTGCCCATGAAAGCTTATGCTCCAACACTTCTGTTAATCTATAAGGTGCCACAGGACTCCTCACCGCTTTTGCAGATTCAGACTAACACGGCTACCCCTCTGATACTAGATGGTATCACGAGCTTTCATGGGCAAAACCCACTTCTTCAGATGACTGGAGTATAAGAAGTCCAGATCCAAGAATACATAAGGGAAGGAGGGAGGGGAGAGGAGTTTTTCCTGTTATAGACTAACTCGGCTACCCCCTGAAGCTTTCATGTAGAGTTCAGCCGGGAAACTCAGATTTTAAGCCTTTGTATGGTAAGAGCCAAATTGAGTAAACACTGATCACCATCTGAATCACAGAAGGCCCACAAAAGGAATGGATGGTCTTTTTATAGAATCTGGAATGATTGGGAGCTAGAATTGTATTGATTTAAGATGTGTGTTTTGACATGTTGGACAAAGCTTTTTTGTTTGCTTAAGGTAAACATAAAAGGTCTGACGCTTATAGACCCTCAAGTTATAGCACTTGGTGTAGAGCTGTACTGCAGTTTGATATGCAACCAGATTTATATGCATTTAGGCCTTCGTCTAGAGAGCTGGCAAATATTCACCATGGTCAGAAGCTTGCATTGAGGAAGCTTTTTTTAAAAAAAGTTTGTGTCAAGGGCAGTTGACTAGCCTTCTTGTTTGCTCGGACTGTGGCAAATCTTTGGTGTGCTAACTGGGACTTAGAATGTGGCAAATCTTTAGTGTGTTAAAAGGCATGTTGATTCCTGTGACACCCAAGTCTGATAAATAGTGGGATTGGAGAGAATAGGGGAAGCTACATAGCTCAGTAGACATAGTAAAATTAGTCACCTGTCATAGACACATACAAAGTACTAGTAAATGGCCTCATTTAATAAACTCCTTGGAATATCAAATCCTGCTACACGGATCCCACCCTTTGGACAGGGGATCAACTCACAATTTATGGCAACTTCAGGTCTGCCAATGGAGAACAGGGCCCTTTAAATCATCACCAGAGCCTCGGGTGGGGGCAGCACTGAAGGGCTGATGGGGGGGGGGAAGCTAGCCCCAAACCTGCTCGTTCCACCTAAGGCCCCTCCCATTCCAGGAGCTCAAAGCCATCCCCCCCAACATACCTGGCCAAGGGGCCCAGCAAGTCTGTTGCCTCCCTCCTCCCCCCCGACAACTTGTTAATGGCAAAAGGGACTATAAATCTGGTTGCTCTTCTGAGGAAGCGTGGGTTGAGGGGGGAAGAGGGTGGACAAGATCATGCATGTATTTTATACTTAGATTGCAAGATCTTTGGGCAGAGCTTGTAATTTTATACTGCGTGTACAGCAGTTAGCTAAAAGGAATCTTAATCCTCAGCTTGGGCTCCTACAAATACAAATTATAGGTTGCACTTCTATAAATCATGACTCTCTGGTCCCGCATCATCCATGGACTGGCAGGACCATGGATGTTCCAGGATCAGAGAGTTCCAGTGCTCTGGGGGGGAGGAGGGGAGAAGAGGGAAGACCCAGAAGTCTGGTAACAGCTGAGCTGAGCTGGGGAAGAAAGGGGGAGTGGGAGTCCTGCTCCCAACCCAGCTAGGCTGTTGGGGAAGCCTAGAAGCCCAGCGGGGAGGCAGGGCAGGGGGTAAGGCCAGCAGCAGAGAGGCCAGAAAAGTCCTCCCCTGGTTGGGCAAAATCCCTCAACTGGGACCAGTCAGTTCCTGAGGGTGCCAGACCAGGGTGGTCTAACCTGTACTGCTACTAATAAAACAATTAAAAATGATACTTTGCTACCTACACTAGTAATAAGTCATTAGAACAGGGGAATTAAGAACATAAGAATGGCCAGAATGGGTCTGACCACAGTTCATGAAGACCATCATCCTGTCTTCTGACACTGGCTAGGTGCCCCAGAGGGAATGAACAGAACAGACAATCAACAAGTGACCCATCCCCTGTCGCCCATTCCCAGCTTCTGACAAACGCTAGCCAGGGACACCATTCCTGCCCATCCTGGGTAACAGTCATTGATGGATGTAGCTGCAATGAATGAACCTAGCTCTTTTCAGTCTTCACATTATCCTCTGGCAAAGAATTCCACAGGTTGTCTGTGCACTGTGTGAATAAGAAGTATTTCCTTTTGTTTGTTTTTAAACCTGCTACCTATTAATTTCATTTCAGGCATGTCTACACTTGCAAATTATTTTAAAGAATAACTCCCAAAATAACTATTTCAAAATAGCATCTCCACACTACAGGGAAGCCTCAAAATTAGTCTGAGGCAGGCTCCCTTAATGTGGATGCCCTACCTCAACTTAGAGCCCAGGAAGCACCAGGGAGTAATTAGTCTGAATTACTCTGGAGAGTAGTTATTTCAAAATAGTGGCACAGGAACATCCACACTACCGCTATTTTGAAATAAGCGTTATTCCTCGTGGAAAGCAGGAGTTAGTATTTTGAAATAGCCAACCCCTTATTTTGAAATAACAAGCCTGGTAGTGTGGGTGCTCTGCTTGTTATTTCGAAATAAGGGGTGCTACAACTCCCCTTATTTCAAAATAACTCCCTAGTGTAGACCAGGCCTTGGTGACCTCTAGTTCTTGAGTTATGGGAAGGAGTAAATAACTCTTCTTCATTCACTTTCTCCACACCAGTCATGATTTTATAGACATCTATCATATCCCCGGGCCTCAGTTGTTTCTTTTTTCCAAGATGAGAAGTCCCAGTCTTATTACTCTCTTCTCATATGGCAGCCATTCCATATGCCCTGTGGGACCAACAGTCTTGCTGGGCCCCTGGACAAGGCAGGAGAGCACCCTGCTCTTAGCTCCTGGAAGGGACGGGGCCTCAGATAGAAGGGCTGGGGATAGGACTAGGATCCCCCAGGTGGCCCTCAGTGCCATTCAGAGAGAGCCATGCCTCTCCCAAAGCAGCCCTCAGTGCTGCGATGCCCCAGCAGCAATTTAAAGGGCCCACGGTGGCACTTGCGGGCTCCAGACCCTTTTGTATCACCAGGCCCTGTGGCAGTTGCTCCCTTTGCCTCCTCCCCCCGACCCCTCCATGCCAGTGGTCCTGCATCCCCCTGATCATTTTTGTTGCCCTTTTCTGAACTTTTTCCAAAGCTAAGATATCTTTTTTGAAAAGAGACGACCACATCTGCATGCAGTAATCAAAATGTGGCCATACCGTGGATTTATACAGAAGCAATAAAGTATTCTCAGTCTTACTCTTTGATCCTTTCTTAATGATTCCCAACATCCTGTTTGGTTTTTGCCTGCTGCTGCACAGCGAGTGCATGCGCAGACACATTTTTCCTCTCTCTGGCCCAATGACTATTTATGTCTCTGTCCACAGTGGAGAGATTTAGGTGGCTGAATGCCTTTCCCATCCCCACTCCCATTTATGAATTGCTCTGGGACTCAGGTGGGAAATAGGATCCAGACTCCTGGACAGCCAGCACTGGAACTTAGATACCTAAACCAGAGGGATAGGTGCCCATGTATCTCTGTGGATCTGGGTGTAAATCAGGGGAGGGGAACCTAGCCCAGGTTGCTGAATGTGGCCCTGGGTTGCCTCCCCCAGCATTGGGGAGTCCATGCTGAAAGTCCAGGCTTCCTCCCTGCAACCCCCCAGACCTTGACTGATTTTTCTGTGGGTTAGCGGTCTCTGGTCCAAAAAAGGTTCCGCACACCCGGTTTAAATGATTTGCCCTAGGCCACAGAGGAAGTTTGCTGCAGAATCAAAAACTGACCCCCAAGTTACCCAAGTCTTAGCTTAGTGCCTTTAACACAATTCTTCCTCTTTTTGGACCATTACTTGGACATCTGGTTACTCAGATACTACACTGGAGGGTGCATTAGATACAGTGAATATGGTTTTTTCCCTGTAACTTTAATTTTGACTGGAGAAATTTTCTTGAATATCTATTTTAAAAAGTTACCCTTGGGGATGTGTGATTTTCTACATTAGGGGAAGGGTCACAAGCAGGAAATAGTTTATATGACATTTGATAAGACTCAAAGACATTATTAATTTCCCAGGAAAAAAACAGAATCCAATTACATGATTATCTGTGATTGAGTCCAGAATTGAACCCAAGTCTCTGACCACCTTCTTAGCACTAGCTGTGGGTGTTAGGAATGCATAGCATGAACCAAATATATTTTTTTCTGTGCTATGCAAGGCTGACATCTTTGTTATCCTTATACCAGGGAAGCTATTTACAAGCTTGGCATAAAAATGTTTCTTTTTTAATTTCAGGCTCACCAGTATCTCTGTTGTTAAAATTCACACTGGGCGGAAGCTTGGCACACAAAGTCTCAGCTCAGGATGGAACCTGAAAGAGAAGGAAAAAGAAATGAATCACTTTGACTTAAAAATGGAATTTATAATGAAAAACACTGATAGAATCTTTGTACAGAAGTGTTTTCAGGTGTCACTGTGGTAATACATACAGCCCGGATATTTCACCATAATCCTAAT
The DNA here is from genome assembly GCA_032595735.1 of Pelochelys cantorii. Taxonomy (NCBI): domain Eukaryota; kingdom Metazoa; phylum Chordata; order Testudines; family Trionychidae; genus Pelochelys; species Pelochelys cantorii. Next base: position 41,038,984 of record CM064337.1, read on the forward strand.
ATTTGCATATGATTTAAATTTAATTTATATTAACAAAAAGCCAAAGGATTGTGAAAGTGGTATTAATAAATGATGGATCAATTTAATCCAAGATAATTCGGGTATGGGGAGCTAGGAAACTGAAATAGTATTAAGTGGCTTCTCTCCTGCCCTCCTCTGCCTGCGATCATATCTCAGTGGAGTCAATGCAATTGGGGTTTTTAGATGAATTGTTCATCCACTCTTTATACTTCCTTCAGCATGCTTGCTTCCCTTCTAAAAAGAGAAGAACAACTGCTCTGAAAGAAGGAAATGATCTTCTGATACCTAATCTGAGCTTCTAAATGGAGGAAATTATTTCAAGTAACTTTATATGAAGGGTATATAGCACCACAGTAATTAAATTATATTGAAGTTTTGCAGTTTTAATTAATTTAATGCCCTCTCTTCAAAAGCTCCCATTTTCATTCAGACAGGATTATGAAACAATTTTGCAATATGTCTGGATACCAATCTTCAGAATTAGTTAGGTTTGGGGACTGTCACATTCATGACAATGTAGATTTCAGCATCTGTGCCATCTTTATGGGTTTTTTTATATGAACTTCTTCCATTTGATAAAGAAGTATTGTTATTAGAGCTGGTTGTACTAATTTTTACTCTGAACAGTGTATGCACCAGGGTTTCTAAGGCATGTTTATAAATGTTTGCACACTAAAATTGCCACTTCATTTACATCAAAATGGCTGCCGTGCTGTGCCGATCAGCTATTTGGTGGCACAGCGGGGCAGTCTGGCCGTGCCGCGGTCGACAAGGCAAGCCTTTGTCGACTGCTCCAGTAAACCTCATTTCATGAGGCATAACGGAGCAGAGGCATTTTCCTATGTCTAGTAAACTCATCTACATGGCTCCGTCAACGGAGCCATGTAGTCTAGACATACCCTAATGGTGCATCTATACCTGCAGGGCTTAACTCAAAATAAGCTATGCACATTGAGCTACGTGAATTACATAGCTTATTTCGAAATAGGGAGCATCTACACAGCACTTATTTTGAAACTGAATACTCTTCCTCTGACTTCCCTTATTCCTCATACAATGAGGATTACAGGAGTCAGAATAAGAAGTCTTCCAGCATGACAGTATTTTGACACTATTTTGAAATAACTGCCTGCTGTGTAGACGCAGACTAAGTTATTTTGGAATAGCTCTAGTTATTTTGAAATAATGTTGCAGTGTAGATGCACCCTCAGAGGAAATTGTTAAGGCACTGAAACAAAAATCAGTCAGAAGCCTCCATTCAGGTCCCAGCTCTGCCATAGGCTTCCTCTATGAAGTTTGGCAAGTCATTTGATCTCTACATTCCTCGATTCCTTATCTTCTGCTTGTACTTGTACATCATATCCCTTGTCTATTTGGCCTGGAAGTTCACAGAACAGGAACTCTCTTCTTGTGCCTGTATAGTGCCTACGTCATGGTAATGAGACAATGGTGCTTGTTGGGCAGTTTCAGTGCTAATGAAACTAAAAATCATAATGAAAGAAAGACTTTCAACTCATAGTAGTATTAGTAAATGCACTATATACTCAGGTAATTTCTGGGTGCATGCACGTTTGTCCAATATCCTTGATCATGATCATATATTAGGTGAGACTATTCCACCCTATTCAGCTTACAGTTAATTTGTTTAGGACCATCAAACTGTTTAAGCATAAATTATGGTAGAAAGATCAAAACTTATTATAAAGCCTTTTCTTTTTACATAACCAAGAGCCACTGAACAATTAAGTAATTATGACTCTATAAACATAGGCAGACATAAAGCAGGCTTAGAACTCCAAGCACAGGGAGCTTGGGGGGAAAAAAAGGCTTATTGGAGTACATTAGGGGTTTTTTTTCTCCATTTACATTTTCACTGTAATTGTATCATTAGACTACAGGGTGCAATTAATGGCAAAACTTAGCTAAAGGTATCTACTTAAAGTAGATTATAATTTTTTTTTTGAATTTTAAACCTATCCAGTTCAAGTTAACTTTCACAGTGTAAAAAAAAATTGAGGCAAGGAGAAAAAATATGGACTAGTAAGGGATTCCACAACTATAAGCTGTGGCTCCACTTTGGAGGAAAAGGCCTGCTTCATCCTAGCTTGCTCATGGTTTCTCAGTATTTGAGTCAGGGAAGCCTGTCTAAAAACAAAAGCCTAAAGCTTGGGAATGGACTTTCCCTTGTTGTACAAGTGCATTCCTGAGGTCAGCCAGATAAGAAGCTGTTGCTAGCTGTTTGGTTAGAAGTAAATGGCTGATATTTGTATTCATCCCCAAATTAGAATCCCCCCTTCATTTCTCTTCTCTCCATTTTTTTTTGGACTATTGGGAAAAAAATCCAGTCAGGAGGTTGCATTAATTGCTGTTTGCACACCATAGCCACTGATAACCCGATTGTAAAAGCAGGGCTGGAACTAAAATACACTTACTTTAAAAACAAAGGCCTCTTTTTTTCCCTTGAGATAAATGAGACTCTGCATTAACTACCAGCCGCACAGGGCATATAACTCTTGGTAAGTGAGCAATTCTGTACAGTAGACAAGATGGCTGCAAATGCACACTGCACACTTCATTACATTATTGCTTGTACCAGGAGCTGACTGAAGAGGACGTTAGAAACCAAAGTCTACTCTCTAATTTCCAGAAGAGTAACCCAGTGGAAACATCAGCTCAATTGCCCCTGCACTACCACAGGAATGAATTATGGCAGCTGACCTGAAGAGGCTCTCCAAAGGCATGAGAGTATTTTATAACTTTGCTGCTGAGAATTCTGGCAAAGACAGCTGCCTAGGTCTCGCAGCAATAGGGAAGCAATTCTCTCATCTTCTAAAGATCCATTGAAGGTGGGGATGCTAAAATGAGCAAATTCAGCATTTTAGGAAATTGCTGTTTTATTTTTACTCATCTTCCTGGGAAATCTGGCTTATCAAGGAAGTAAGGATCTGGGACATTTTCTCCCATGGAAGGGCACAAATGGTTGTTACTCAATTGGTTTCTTCCTTCTAGTATTCTTGAGACCATTATTAGAATCATAGGATCATGAGGTTCGAAGGGACCACAAGAATCAGCCCCATCTAACCCCAGTGAAGATGAAGGATTTGCTATGTCTAAACCATCAGCTTCCTTTTCAAAACTCCCAGTGAAGTAGCTTCCACAATCTCCCTAGGCAGTCTGTTGCATTGTCCTGTCATCCTTACAGCTAGGAAGTTTCTCCTGAGATTTAATTCTTGTTTCATCAGCTCACAGAGTGTCGCAAAAAAGTGAGTCGGTATTAGCCCAACCGATCAAGAAAAATGGTTCTGCAATTAGAAATTGCCTAAGAAATTAGAGACCAACTCATGTGGCGTAAACAATATAATGAAATCTGGTTCATTGTCTCTCTGGTAATTTTTTTCCTTCACAGTCTCATGATTTGCAATAATGTTTTGATTTTCAGTTTAAATTGTTTTGATTTCATCTGGTTTAGCTACAGTCCTTATGAGCTCTAGTGAGTAACGGCAATGCAATAATTTTAATAGCTGAGCATCACACTAATATAGTGATTCTTAACTAAAAAAATTACCAGGTTTGGCTGGGTCCCTGAAGGCTGAGTAGCCTAGTGGCTAGGTCACTGAGTACATAGGCTGAAAGGGGGAGGGCTAGCCCCTCGTCCCCCTGTGTTCCTGACCTAGGAACTCTGAGCCACTCCTTATTTTAGTCCTTAAATCTGGGGCATGGGTCCAAGATTCCAGCTTCCCTTTAAGTGGTTCCCAATAAATTCTCCCTTGCCCTTTTCCCAGAGGGGTGTGGTGAGAGCATACTTGTTCTGTGGCTCCTCAGCCGACAGGCTGTGGTTAGTGACTTTAGACTACTGAACCAAGCTCCTGCCTCCTTGCAAGTCAGCCCCAACTGAGCCAGGCTCCTTCCTTTTCTTCCCATCCAGGCCTGGCATTGGTTGCAGGTAAAGCAGGGTGGGCTAGCTGGGCCCAGAGGCTTTCTTTAACCCCTGGGATGCTGGGCTCTCTTCTTTTACGCCCTCACACCAGGGTTTCAGGTATCCATTAGATGAGTTGTAATTGTCCTTTTCCTCCCCCTTGTTTCTTTCACAGTCCCTTCTCATTATGTGTGAGAATGTAGGTTACAGACCTGTCAGTGCATTGGGCTAGGATGAGCTACTGTTGTCACAATCAGGATGTGGGTAGTCTGACAGAGTGTCAAAGCAGGAGTTGGGAGTCAGGCAGGGGATGCCAGGAAGTCAGAGTGTGAGATAGGCCAGATCAAGAGTCAGATGCCAGGAGGCAGATCCAGTTAAGTTACAGAGAGAGTGGGGTCGGGTGACAGCAGGTTACAGACAGCAACCAGAGAACAAGGTTGAGGATAAACGAGGGTCAGAAGCTGGAGTTTATCATTAGCAAGGTCTGGAACAGAAGCAGGAAAACAGTCTGTGTTCGTCAGATAGCGTCCCGCTATGGCTCTCTCATTTATATGCTAGTATTGATCAACCAGTGACCTATGGGGTGGTACTTCCTGCTGAGCCTTACATTATGGGGTCCTCCCAGGTATACCCAGCCTTTACCTCTAGTGGTGACTTGAAGACATCAGCTGCCCACAACCCCCATAGGCCCAGAATCTAGCACTGCTGCTTCTTACAACTGTGCTGAAAAAATAGATACACGGGGAGAGTTATGTAAGTGTGTGCTTTACATTTTATCAATATGTGGAACTTTTTATAATTAGAGAGTTCAGGACTGGACAGTTAGAACAGGGACGAGAGTAAGGAGCATTGTCACTGACACACTTGGATTACATTGGCACCTTGAAATCAGCCTTGAGCAATGGGTAACATGTAGTTTCATTGTTTCTTGAACAGACAGGGAACCAAATTATGACATCTGCTCCATTTTTCAATAAGGGAAGGAAGTTGTGCCAGCACTTTTCTCTGGCACAACCCAGATTTCTCAGTGAGCAGGCTGCTGTATCAGATAGGGGGTGGAGCCAAGGTTCCATCTACATGGGAGGAGCAGTAATAGCTAACACCTAAAACTCTGTTACTTTGAGCCTCCCACTCCACTGGGCAGATCATGCATTGGCTGACTCACAGCTGAGCTTTGTGTGACTCAAGGAGCATGCCGAGTATAGTGAGGTTATATCGTTTCTGTATACAGCATGGGCAAGACTACAACTAGAATCGTGTCTGGTTCTTCAACAAGGATGTTGAAAAATTAGAGAGATATCAGAGAAGGGCTTAGTGAGTTCCAGGAATGGAACTGAAATTAAACAAATTCAAACTGGAAAGAAGGTGCACAGCTGTAACAGCGAAGTTAATTAATAGCACGGATGAGAAATGTTTAAAAGTTAAAAATTTGGCCTCAAAACCGAAAAAAAAATTGTCATCACAAAAACAAAAATTAAAAAATGTTGAGGAAAGTAAATACTATGGTAAAAATATTTAATTTAAACCCCAATCTACCCTATATTTGAGAGAGTTTGGCTCTCTGTGTGTCTGTCTGTTTGTTTAGGAACTCTTAAATAGTAAGAGCTAAGACCACCAAATTCGTGATACAGCTTCCTTTTATAACTTAAAGCAGGGTCAGGCTTTGGTTGTGCCAGAAAAATGGGATGTGCCTGGAATGGGATTGCTTCTCAGAAAACCATGCAGAAAAGAGACAGAATCACCAGGCAGGTGAAAGAGGCTGGCTGGGGGCACTGCTGGGATTACCTCAGCCTCAAACCTTCCAGCCCCCAAGGTGTCCTTTACAGAGCGGGGGTGTTGAACTTCCTCCCCACCAGGGCTGGCTTTAGGAAGTGCGGGGCCCAATTTGAACAATTTCGACGGGGCCCCGTGGCAATTTTGGTTGAGAAAAAAAACCACACACACACTACACACAAAAGTTTCAACAGCCCCGGAGGTAGCTAACACCCACCCCACCCCCCCGCGGCTCAGGGAAACCCTGTGCTCAACTCACACCTCCTCTGGGGCCGACACCCCCTCCCGCAGCGTACCCGGCACACTTCCGGGCAGGGGCGGCAGGTTTGTATAATTTTTGGTGGTGCCCCATTAGCCACACCCCCTGGCCCCTGTTAACCAGGCCTCTGGAGGTAACACGCTCGGGGCAAGATGGACACATGACCAGAAGTAAAAGGTATCATGTCACCCCTCTTGAAGGATTTTCCCACCATTCTCCTACCAACAGGGATTAGTTTGGCCCTCCCCAACCCCCCCCCCCATGCAACTATCCTGCAATTGCATTAACCCAATGTGTGTGACATTAACTTGGGGGGCAGAGAGGCTGGGGGAAGTGTTCCCTCTAAGGCTATGTCTACACTTGCGGCTTCTTGTGTAAGTACAGCCGTTCTTGCGCAAGAACACACAGAGTATTTACAGTATGGCGTGGTAAGAGAGGGCGTCTTGCGCAAGAACTACTCTCTTTTCTAACAGGTGTAAGCTCTCTTGCGCAAGAGGGCAGTGTGGATGCTCGGCAGGCATTTCTTGCGCAAAAAGCCTCTATGGCTAAAATGGCCATCGGAGCTTTCTTGCGCTAGAGAGCGTCCACACTGCCATGGATGCTCTTGCACAAAAGCACAGCTCACACATGGGAGTGTGGACGTGTTCTTGTGAAAGACTTCTTGCACAAGAACCCTTGCGCAAGATGTTCTTGCACAAGAAGCCGCCAGTGTAGACATAGTCTAAGAGTTTCCTCCCATGAGCAGAATGAATTGTGTTGTGCACCAGTACTGAGTTCATGTGGCTTGTTTGGATGTGCCACTGTGGCACCCAAGTTATTTATAAATATTTTATAAACCTTTACCTTTTCTCTCTGCTGCCATGTCTCCTCCTTTTGCTCCATCAGCTCCCCTGGTGCCTGCTGCCCCCCAACTCTTCACCCTCCTCTGACTCCTGACTCCTGTCCTTCTCACTGCCCTCAGCCCTCCTGCAATCTGCCCCCCTCCACCAGCCCTTCTCTGCCCCCTGTGCCCACTCCTCCAGTATCCCCACTCTGATCATGTGAGCTACCCCTCCTCATCCCCTCTCCTAACACCTCCCTCTACACACCTGCCCTGCCTCTCTCCTCTGGTGCTGGTCCCCCCCCCCTGCAGGTGTCTGCCCTTCTGCTTCCCCCCCAGAATCCCATGACACCTGCACCTTCCCTTAGCCCTGCACCCTTCTGGTGCCTCCCCCTTCCCTCACTGCCCCTGCCCCTGCCCCCTTTGTCCTATTTTTCCCTGATGCCCACCCCCTCACCACTCTCTGCCCCCATTCCCCTCATGCCCCTCTGTGCCCTCACACATGACTTGCTCCATCCCCACTCTTCTCATGCCCACCCCTTCTTTCAAGCCTTCTCCCAGCACCTCCCCCTTCCCCCTCTAGCCCCCAATGCCCTTACTCTCTCCTCTTCCAGCATCACCCTGTCCCCCCCTCCCACTGACACCTCCCCTCCTGCCCTTTTCCTCGTTGTCTGCACTTCGCCCCCTGGCATTTGTCTCTCCTACACCCTGTCTCTTGGTGCCTTCCCCTTTCTTCCCCCTCCCCCTCCACACAAGCCCTTTCCTCTCCCACCCGTTCCCCTATTTTCCCCCTCCTCCTCCACACAAGCCCCTTCCTCCTCCTCCCCGTACCTTACCTTCTGCCTTTCACTTTGCGGGGCCGGAGTCTGTGCTCGGGCCCCAGAAGTCCCCAGACTCCGAACCCAGAGCTAGGCTGCGCGGCGCAACGCGGCGACGAAAAGTTTTAAAGTCCCAGGCCATGACATCACGTCACGCCCGGGCATATCCCCGCTCACCTGGGAACGCCGTGCATGGCAGCAGCAGCAGCCCGCAGTGCTCACCAGCGAGCTGCACACGGCAGGGACGGGCTGGGGATGGGGGCGACGCTCTGGGGCTGGGGTGGGAGGACGCGTGGGGGTCTGGGGCCCGCTCCAGGCAGGGCTGGGGGAGAGACCCAGCTCCACATATTGTTGGAGCAGGGCCCCTGGCTCTGAATATTGGAGCATGGAGCATGCTTCCGGGTTCAGGGCGCGAGGCCCCTTTAGGCGCAGGGCCCGATTTGGGGGAATCGGACGAATCGGCCTAAGGCCGGCCCTGCTCCCCACCCCCGATTGGGAACATTGCTGATGATTTCCCTTTGTCAGAGAGTGAGGGGAAAGTGCATAGTTTGCTCATTCCTCACTCTGGCTAGGGAGCACAGAGTGTAGACAAACCTGGACCTCCCTAGCTCTGGCTGCTGGACCTGTAGGGGCTATAAAGAGGTGCTTCTCACCTGGCCACAACCTGCTGCAGTGACAGAGGGCTGGCCACCCACAGCCCCACCACAAAGCAATTATTTAAATGAACACAAATTAATTGAGAACCCAAGTGATGCCCAGTAAATCTTTTAGTTTTATAGTAAGTATATACACAGTGTCGAAGTTTTCAACTAATCCTAGGTGTCAATCATTGGACTGTTATAATTGTAGCAGGACAACTTTCCAAGAGATGTGATGAATTCTTCACCACGTGAAATCTTTAAATCAAGGATACAGGTCTGGTTAAAAAGATTCGCTCCAATTCTCTGTCACATGATTGGGTTTAGTTGAAGATTTACTGAACAATAGTGTATGTCCTAGATTTCAGTGGTCCTTTCTCATCTTAAAATCCTAGGAGCTAGACCTCTGCTTTCGTTGCCAATCTGCCACAGCAGTATAATTACTGTTTGCCACGGGTTTAACTCATCGCTGTTAGGGGGCAGAAGATTTTTCAAAGAACACAATTTCACTCTTACTGTACACACACATTTGTGGTTTATAGCATGCAGCTATCAGCCTACGTCTACTAACTTTTTTTTTAAATTTGGGCTGATGTTTTCTCATAGTGGGATTCCTGTAGGGAAAAAAAGAAATATATCTATTGTATTACCTTACACTAGATGAGCCAAAGGGACAGAGGGCCTTTCCTATCCTACTTCCATGAGCCGTTTGGTCCACTCTGCTCCTACTGAAGAATTTTTAGAAGGCACTAGATGGCAATTTATTCTCCCACTGTTTAATCCAGCAAGGTCTGCAAGAGGATGAATGATTTTCCTCATAGATGAAGAACTGGCTTCTTGCGAATGTTATATAAATGCCATAGTGTTAGTTAGATATCACACATCACTATTGTGCCACACTGTATAACGGGAGCATTTTCACCTAGTACATAGAGCGTTGTTAGATGCTTGGAGTTCAATAAAGACATGCCATTTTAAACTAGCAGAATAACTAGCTCTGAATTCCCAGTGCTCTGGTTTTTACAGTTTACCTCTTCTTGGTTGTTTTTGATTACATGTAGCCATACGCTGAATGATTTGGCATTGCCTGCTCCACAGATGCTACGTTTGGGGTCTGTTATAATTTACAAGGCCATTGGGAGTCTTGTCTGAGTAAGGACCCTGCATTAGCAGAATAAGGGCATCAGGCTTTGGCCCATGCATTTTGTTTGTAGTATAAATATGTCAATGCCTATTTCTCAAAGTGATTTAAAAATGTCAAGCTGAGTTCTTGAGGACAAGCTAGCAGAACTGATCAACTTGCTTATTTAACAACAATGTGATCATATCCTCTGCTTGCCCTCTGCCTGCTCGGAACAGGGACAAGAGGAGGAGAGAAGAGTACCACCTCCCTCAGGAGATGAAGCACAGCTCTGTCTAACCCTGCCCAGAACAGGACTAATCAACACAGAACCTCAAAGGCAGGTGCCAGCCAGCAGCCCCTCTCAACCTGTCTCATCCAGGTTAACACTGGGGAAGCTGAAGTAATTGCAAACTGCCAGTGCACAAAACCAGAAATTACATGTCGCCTAGTAGAGTTTTCCCTCTTATCCTTCCACTGGAGGCAGGGGCCGGGATGCAATGTGACACCCACTCTCATGCAGAAGAGGTAGATTTGCCCTTCTGATGGGGCACTTGCCTGCTAAGTGCCTCCTAGTAGCTGCCCATGGTGCTGTGTAATCTTTTCCCTGCTCCTGACGCTCCCGGTAAGCTACCAGCCTTGCCAGGCATATCTTCAGCAGCTCAACAAAGTCACACAGTCTTCTCAGGCCTTCTGCTCCCACCAGGCCAGTAAATGCAGCCTGCTGTGCGCCTTTGGCCATACAGGAGTACTTCCCAGCACATCTCTGGCCCCAGCCCAGGAATTCACCTCAAGTCTCTGCAGATCCTTTTATCTCAGCCTGCTGGGCTCTGATTGGCTGTCTCCATGTGGCCTTTTTATTCAGGCCTAGAGGAGCCACCTCTGCTGCTCTTTGCTGGTGAGGAGTGTAGCAGGATGACAAGGCTTCCAGCAGGGACCCCACAAAGGGCCAGGTATATCCCATCAGAGTCCCCTGAAATCACAGGAACATGCAAGAACCCTGGAGCGTTGGGCCACCTGAACTGGCCTCCAGATAACATGATTCCTGTGGAAGTGATGCTACTAAGGAATCCCGTCATCCACTATTCTTCACAGAGGTTCAACACTTTGAAGAGTAAGGCAGGTAAATAGTCATATAGATCCTGAATCTTGGGCAGGTCTGGATAGGCAGGTGGACAATCACTTGCACTGCAAATCAATTTCCTGCATGGTTTCTAGGCACCTGCACCGATAGAACTGGGAGGATGCAGTTCTCCCAGCGGCTATAGACTGCTTAGAATCTGCAACCACAAAAAACTCATTCAGAAAAGCACAAAGACCACAGTCCTACCACTGAAAAATAACTGAGTGAGCAATATTCATAAAAAGGAGCAATAACCTGACCTGAATAAAAAATATTCATTCTTTTAATTAATTATGTGATCCCAAACAGAGTCTTTTTCAAAGAGATTTATAAACAAAATAAAACAGAACCTCAGCTGAGCTTTTATGTACCAACAATTTAGCCAGAAGTGAACATTTATGGGAAACTTATAAACTTCTAGAAAAAGATTTAGATTAGCAGTGGTTACAAACCTTTAACCGTAGCAATCATTTCTCTGTAAAACAGGTTTATTGATTGAAATGGATGTACTTCTCTGTTTAATTAACACACTTAAGATTTTTTTCATATGCTGACAGGTGAAAACAAGGGAAGGATAATTGTTGTCCCTTAAACAAATGATCTCCCTCCATTTTGCTTATATATCAGTAATAAGATGGAAACATGTAATCAGAATGCTTAATAGCTGTGTTTAAAAAAAGCCAAACACATTTGATTTGATTACAAAGTCTCAAAGTTTATCATATTGGGGCTCCATCCCATTTCATTCAAAGCCAAGAGCTGTAATTTTGTTACACTATTGTTTTGCAGTTATGTAGCTGAGCATTAATATTGGTTCAATACATCATAAGTTTAAATGTTATGTAACTTATGAATGCCCCCATATAATATGAATGAACACACATGACAAGAGCTGAACTGAAGAAACAAAATGTTGATGCTCATTAACCACACTTTAATATTGGCCAGTGGAAAAGATTAAAAAAAGAAAATGGTTCCAGTATAAAAGTACCACTCCAAAAAAGGTGTGTGTGTGTGTTACATAGCTGACTACAAATGGGTAATCTAACCAACCCAGAGTCTCAGCAGCCAATAAGATTATGTCCTAACCCACAATCACCTAATTCCTACCCTGATCCCTGACCAGAATTTAAACTTTTCCCCTTCCAGGGTTCTGCTTTAATAATTACTCTAACAACCACCAAAGTGTGTCTCCCTGAGAATGGCAGTCCTTAATGTTTTCTTCTGAGTCTTCGTACCTACTTCCTCCTATGCAAAGAGCCCCTCCCACCTTCTTTATATTTAGGATGGCGTTACTGAGCTAATGAGGAAATGTTTTTGCTACTTTGATTGGACATGCTATGATACAATCTGGTAAATTTATCAGCATGCATGGAGGTTTTTATTGTGTTTCCTCTGTAGTGCTTTTACTTTACAAATAAAATAGGCTTTCATAGAAAATTTATGCCTGTGTGTGATTACTCTGTCATTAGTCTCTGAAGAGAAAGTAACCAAGCCTGCTTACTTAGGCATTTTCTCTTGCAGGGATATTCTTACCAGCTATTGACTAGATCTGGTGGAGAGAATGACGAAAGGTATACAAGTCAGTCCTGGGCATGCTGCTCCCCCGGTGACAGAGGAGCATTCTGCCTCTCTGGTCTTGGCCGCTGGCACAATGCACCTCTGCACTACCCCCAAGTTCAGTGTGTGGCTATTAAAACAGAGTTCTATGCTTTTGATTTAAACAATGGTCTTTTATTCGGGAAAGGAGCCATTGGAATTTCAGTGTGTGTTTAATAGGCCCCCAGGTACAAAGAAAATGGACCTTGCAATTTAGAAACAAGTAATATAAACATTTCAGACATTATTCCTAATCATACCTGTAAGTCTAGTCATTTTGAGTCCCAGTAGGAAAGCAAACTTGTCTTCTAAAGGGGCCAGATTAAATCTGTGAGGGATTTGGAAATTCATGTTCTGTAGCAAGCAAGATCAGAAGTCTAGCGAGAGCCTAATTAAAATCAATTATAAAAATTAAGAAATTAAAATGAGAGAGAGAGAGAGAGAGAGAACATAAAAGAACAGGGAGAATAAAAATTAGGTTTTTCTTAATGACCTTGTGTACTTTCCTGTGATGAGTCACCCAACTCACCAGCTGTGGCAATGGATCAGCACAGCAATAACACACAGCTCTCTACAGAGCTGGCACGCACATCTGATTATTTTAAAATTAAGTCTGTGCTCCCAAAAGTACCAAATTGAGATATGAAGCCAGAGCAGGTGCAGCACAGACAGTCCAAGTTTCCCCAACATTGTTTTCCCCAATTTGCCTTAATCCAATCCATAAGGAGCCACATCTAGAAGGAAAAGTTTAGTAAGGATTAGGTGTTCATGTAACACTTGATGTCACTGAAGAGACCCCAGAGAAAAGGTCCCAAATGATGGCTTTGGAAAGTCAACCTCCACCCACTAGAAATGGAAGGCACACACAGGCACCAACATGCCGACAAATAGTAATGGCTTGTTTCCCTGCTCACTTTTCATGTTTGTTTCAGTTGCTCCTCTGTTCCTGAGCCTCAGGCAATGTTCACACACCATGCTCCCCTCTTTCAGCCATCCCTTAATTTTTTTGAACCCCGGCCTCTTTTTCTTCATACTTTGTCGTTCGTTCATCCCTTTGTCAGAGGATGATTAGACTGATGCAGACACTAACAAGAAATCTTGTCTGGTCAACCCTGGTCTATACTAAGGAGTTATTTCGAAATAGCCCCCCCATGTGGAATTAATAAGTGGAGAGTCCACATTTCCAAGCTTGTTATTTCAAAATAATGGGGTGGTTACTTCGAAATCTGTACTCCTGCTTTCCTCAGGGAATAATGCTAATTTTGAAATAGTTATTTTGAAATAGCGTTAGTGTGGACGCTCTGCTGCTGCTAATTTGAAATAATTGACCTTCGGAGGCCTCTCACAGCCACAGCTCTGACTGATCTGGCCAAATCTGCTCCCCACTGCTCCCCTTCTTCATGGCTCCCCTTCTCCTGCAGAGTTTAAAACTCCAGGCAGCAGGAGAAGGGCTTCTCATGCGTGACCAGCTCTGCAAGCCCTGTGTGAGAGAGCAGCCAAAGAGGGAGCCATGACACACCCCAACACTCCGTCAGAGGCCCCTGTGGCTGCCAACACTACTGCTCCTCCCTCAGCTGCCACTGGCCAGGGATGCAGGAGAGCTCTGGCCTGGACTGGAGATCCTGGACGTCACTAAGATCTGGGGAGAGAAGACCAACCTCCAGGATCTCTGCACCAGGAAAAAGAATGCAGATGTATATGGCTGGATCACCACCAGCCTGGCTGACAAAGGCACACCCGGACCCTGGACCAGGTCTGCATGAAAGTCAAAAAGCTCCAGCAGGCCAACCACAACGCCTGGGAACAGAGAGGACACTCTGGGACAGCACCACACAGCTGCTGCTACTATGAGCAGCTGCATGCCATCCTGGGAGGGGGCCGGTTACTCCCCCCCATCATCATAGAGTCTGGCCACAACATGTCCAGTGTCAGCTTCCAAGAGGGAGGAGGGCAGAGGAGGAGTGAGAGAGGAGGAGACCAGTCAGGTGACCATGCTCACCAGGCAGGACCTGCTCCTCACCTTGGAGACAGTCCCCCCTCCCAGGACATCTCCCAGGCTTTGGAACCATGGAGGGCACTTCAGGTGAGTTCTCTAACTTTCCTTATCTATAAGTGGTGTCAGGCAATGGGCTGTGAGGGGCTGCATGATCCTCTTTCGGCCTACTTGGCCTGGAAGTCGCACAATAGCTTGTTCATGTGTGTGCACATGGAGCGCCAGTCCGGAGCACTCAGCCCCATGATGCTGTCACACAGGAACCCCTCAATCCTTCTCACAAGGCTCACAGACACCTTCCCTATCCTCTCCCCAGCCCCCCCCCCCCCGACCCAACTGTCTCCTCCAGCAGGCAGGAGTAGAAGTTCTCTGTCTGTGTTACCTACCAGCCCTGTGTTCTTGGGGAGCCAGGGAGTGATACTCATGGAAAACCATCCCCCCGCTTCCCCTAGGCCTCTGCTAGAATCAGACAAAGCAAGGAAAAGGCCAGGGAAGACACACCTAAACTAATTAAGGGAACACCCCAGCCTCATCTGCATTGAAGATAGAACTCATTAGCATACAGAATGGAGACCAGCTCCTCCAAAGCAGAACCGCACTGAACTATGGGATACCGAAAGCATGGCCTGATGGGAAATCTCTGCTCCAGATGCTAATGAAGCCACGCCTGCTCACACCCAAATTAGTCATTATCAGACCAATTCTAGTAATGGATCCTATTGACATCCAAAATACTGAAACTGCCTAGTTACATTGTGAGCTCATTCAAGGAACATCACCCATAACCAGGGGTGATCAGTCTCTATTGTCCCACCTCTGTTTCTCTTTGAACTATTATCCTATCCCTATAAAAACTCCTACGCTGTCCCAAGAAAAACTGTTCTGATACCTGGATTTAAACTGCATCAGTTCCATTGAGACTTCATCAGCTCCTGTCTGATAGTGCTGCGGGCTCTGCTCTGCTTGTCTCCTGCCCTCTGGACCCCAAGATCCCTGTAGTGCCCAAAATACTGTGGGGTTTGCTCATCATGTGGTTTACCTGAGAATGATTGTGGTGTGAAAGTGGGGATAGGGTGGTGCTGATCCTGGGGGCATATGAGGATGGCAGCTTAAAGTGCTGTTTAATCCAGCCCACTGAGTCCAAAGGCACATGAGGGTGCAATGTGGCATTGCTGTTAAACCCAGCCTGCTGAGTGCAGGACATATGAGGGGTCAGCTTGTGAGTGCTGATTACCCAGTCCTCTCATACGTGCTCTGTTGGTGGGTGTGAGTGTCTGTGTGTGTTGCTAAGGTGGGAAGAACCCCATCCTGACGAGCCTAGTTCCTGCAGGAGAGCTCCAGTGGGAGGGGGAATTGTCAGCAGGGAGAGAATTCAGCTTCATATGAGAGCACAAGTAAGCACCAGCAGCACACTGAGAGAATTGATAACCTTCCCCAGTCCCATAAGAGTAACCCTAACAAATGAGCATACCCCATAGTATTGGGCAAATCTGGTAACATCTGTGAGACGCCATGAGTGTTGGACCCAGTGTCTGCAGGACACATAATACTAATGTAATACTCCATACATTTTAAAAGTTGGTTTCAAATAGAAACATTTGACAAGGGAAGACACAGCAGAGATTTCTGCAACTAGACCCCGCTACATGCTTGCTGCTGGACTTCATGGGAGTTACTGAATGCCCCTGTGAATCAGTTCATCTTTAAAATGGAAATAACAATACTGTTGCCCCTGTACCAAGTGTTGGCAAATGTCCAGAGCCTTGGTTGCAGGACAGCTTGCCAGTGGAGGAGAAATTGGTGATATGAAGTTTGGGTATATTCTAAAATAATATACTTTCTTCAGACACACACACTGGCCCTAGAACAGCAATTGTCCAACAGCATGCATATTAATTCTTCTCTCCAAGAATCTCAGCCCAATACCAATGCCAAATACCCAGGGAGCAGTTCTGCCTCAAGAGGTTACTCTAAACAGAGGGCAAAGCAGAGAGCAAATTTCCCTGCTGCTTGCATAGCTCCATCTCTTTTCAGAATCTTGCATAACAAAACTAAACATCACTACAGAGCATGTCTTTCCAAGACAGAAAATTTTCTTGCATGCTAAGAGAGAAAGCAGGAGCTTGGAACACTATAAGTATGTCTATACTGCGATCAAAGATGTAAAGATAACCAAACTATCTTTGATCTAGACAGCTCAAATAATAATAGCAGTGAAGCCACAGCAGCACAACAGCTATACAAGTTCACCCAGGCCCTTGGATATCCACTTGAACAGGTGACCTGCAATGATGTGGCTTTTGCTGCTGTTGTTATTCCATCTTGGTAGAGTACGTCTACACAACATTTACAAGTCACACTTCCAATTACAGCACAGATGTATCAGGCAGTGCTATTACACACACGGTGATATCTGACACAACAATGCTCATCTATCTCTACAGGAATCTTGGAAAACTGACTTATCTCATGTAAAATGGTTTGACACCTTAAGAGGAAATATGCTCAGTATAAATAAATAAAGGCTGTCCTTTATGTGCATTACATAGACTTTAATTTGGATTCTGGGGTGACTGTTGGCAGTTACAACTCTATCCATTTCCCCTAGATCTTTTCTCATCATCAGAGTCACACACACACACACACACACGCACATATACACACACAATGAAAAAAATAGACAACAGGCCTGTTTAAAATACTCTTCTTTGCTAAGTTAAAGTTTCCTACAAATTAATATTATGGACCCTATGAGCACACAGAAGGGAATAATATACAGAGGCAGATTTTCCTTCTCACTCAGAGCAAATGTGATCATTTCATTTGATGCATTAGAAACAGAAAGCAGATTAGGTTTGCTATAAATCTCGGTACACTCATTTAAACGGCTATATTATTGCATAGCTGGGTGATTATTCATTTGACAATTTTAGAAGTCACATGAACAGTCAGAGCCAACAGATTTTTACCAAACTTTTCTGATGTTGCAATAACATCGATGTACATGTTTCCAAGCAGTCAGCATAATTTTTAAAACTGTTCAGTTAATGATAAATGAGGCTGTTTACGGCTACATGAAAAGATGATGGTAAAACTTTTGGTCAAATTAGTACCCTTATTATAACAATGAAAAGTCTTTATAGCTTAGTACTGCTAACTCAATATGTGTTGGCTTTGCAATGTGCCTGGGGGTTGTTATAAAAAAGAATATAAACTGGTTTGCAAATTCAGATTTTCCCTCCCACTTCCAAAATGAATGGCTTCGCTTGACAAACTGATCAGAACACAATCATTTGCTTCTTAAAAGCTAATGGGCCCAATGATCAAAATGACTTGTAAAAACATGTAGTTCCATCAAGTGCATGTTCTCCTTTTGCACAGAAATCAAGACATAGATAAATACTTTACTAGGAGGGTTAGCTAGAGTATGGGTATTTTGTCTTTTAATTTTCATCAGTCCGTTCTTTGCTGCTCTATGCAGTTTATCTAATGCATAGAAGTTAGATCCTGAGGTATTAAACAAAAACAAAGTAAAACAAAATAAAAACTAAAAACACAACACCGCAAAACAAATACCACAAAACAGCCTTTGGAAGCCCAGGCCAAAGTGGAATATAGAAAAAAAATCCATACAACTCATGACCACCATGCGCACCACACAGAATGCAATACACATTGCATCCTAGCTGCTTCACCTACTCATTCATCTTCGTGAGACATTATTGACTGAGTAGGCTAACACTCTATATATCATATAAAATACAGCCTGCAGAGAGAACCTCTGGGTTGGTTGAATAGTGAATCCTATATCAGCCGATAAAGAAAAAAAATCCCCATTCGTTGGTGGGATCTGAACACAGCTGCTATGTCTCATTCTTTTCATTAGTGTTTGGTTAAATAATAATGGCTAGGAAGTGAATTATTACTCTATGAGCATTGTTTTAGTGTTCTTTATTCTACGCGCGGTGAGCGGTCAGAATGAACCCGACACAGTAGAAGTCCAATGAAGGGATCTTTGAACATGGATTTCCAGCTCCTTTGTCTAAGTATTTAGATTCTGCTACTTGTGCTGTTACCTTTCCTATTGGATTAAAATAAGGCTCAACGCAGCTGTTCTGTTACATCAGTTCCTTCATAATGGTCGACTATGCAAAAGGCATGGTATCTATAGTAATTTTAAAAATAACTGCAGTAATAGCATTGAACCTTTATCCTCTCTCTGCCTCTGGGTCATTTGGTTTTAAACAGCTTGTAGTATCTCGTTACCAAGTGTCATCAAAAACTCATTTTTTCAGGAAAGCTATGCAAGTTAGACACAATGACTTGCATCAGGAATTGACTTATACCCTGAAGGTACAGTTGATTCCTAAAAATGAATTCACATCACCAATGTAAGTGGTTACTCTAATTTTTTTTACAATGGGTGGATTGTCTGATGCACACCACGCTCTTGGATCTGTCTTAGGCAGTCTAATTGTAATTAATTATCTAGTGCTGTGAACTTTCCATTGAAGAGCCTTTTCTTATCACCTTTAGTACACAATGAGCGTATGCTTCTGAGTAAATGCTACTCAACAGGAGCAAGGGCAGCAGAATTGGACATTTTAGTGATAAATTCACAGCACTATAATGTGGATGAAAAAACAAAAACAAAAACTAGTCTCAGCATCCTAATAAATCCATGGCTCCTGAGAATGCATAGAAAGATAATGGGAACTATCTGATGAGTAAGTCTTGTAGTATCAGACTTGATTATTAACTAAAGCTGGTCAGAAAAAGGAAAAACAACTTCACCAAAATGTTCAAAAAATTGAAAAAAACACCCAAACAACATTCAGAGCTCCAAATGCAACACATTTTGGGGATTCTAAAATTGTGAGACTTGTTTTCCTCCTTTGTCTCCTTTCTGACCCCTCTTTGCTAGAGTGTGATAAAATGAACAAGTTCCAGGGTTTCTGTCTTTCCCTCCTTACTCTGAAACTTATTTAGTTTTCCTTTTACTACTCTAACTTAATAAAACCTCCCCAACTCTTAAAAAGTGGCAAAGTTTTGGTATTTGTTTGTTTTTTTCATTTGCCACTCTGTCCAAAACTGAGTCTTTCGAAAAGCTTGAATGTCTGTATGCGGGAGAAAAAGCTTCAAGACATTCATTCTAGTGGCAAAAGGAAAATAAAGGGAACCCAAAATCTAAAAAGTTATGTTTTGGAAATTTTGCTTTCCATAAAAAGCTAAAAAAAGTGAAAACCAAAAAGATTTTTTGTGACAGGTTTCTGCTTCAGGAAAGTACATTATTAATTGAAAACAAGTTTTGAATGAACAGTTTTGATAAGCTTTAGTCATAATCTGGAAAGTATCTCATTTGACTTTTAGATCTGGGCTTTGGAAAAGGAAAAAACATTCTCAAAAGAAACTTGTTTCAAGTTTTCCATAAGACATGGGATAGGACATTGAAAAAATTATGAATTCTAAGTAGAAATGCAGTTAGATCATTAATAATATTCATTACAGCTGCTATTTGCTTTATTGCCAAGTCTTGGTGAATATTAAAGTTCTCAGAAGGTCAAGATATGAGAGAGCAGAAAACATTGGCAAGTATGATTCAAAGTCATCCTAGTGACTCTTTTACTGTGGTAACAGTTGGAGAAACATAGGGGATTTCTTGGGCAGTGACTCACAATGCAGAAAAAGACTACGGTATCTCTAGAAATGCAGGGGGAGATTTTGGAGATGCTAAAATCTGAATTTTACATTTTGTCTTCCTGTTTTCAAATAAGATGGATGGGGCCATATGATTTTGGAAGCTAATGCACTATTTACCAACTGTGAAAATCCTGGCCCCATTAGAATCAAATGGCAAGACTCCAATTTACTTCCATGGAACCAGAATTTTATCTTAAAAATTCATGCACCACTTAGGACACAAATGGAAATTCAGAGAAACTTACTAGAGATTTAATGGGCTTCTGTTAATAAAATAAAATAATGTGGAACAGCTGTGCTCAGTAAAGATCCAGGACTGAAATAGCAGTAAGGTTGCAGACAAAGACTGAATTGAGAGAGAAATGGCAGAAACCTTGGACTGTGTATGGCACCTCTTGAAGTACCTTAGCCTGTGTCTAGACTACACCTCTCTGTCGACAGAGAGATGTAGATTAGGCACGTTGAAATTGCTAATGAAGCAGGGATTTAAATATCCCACGCTTCATTAGCGTAAACATGGCTGCCACTTATTTTCAAAATGGAGATTTTTCGAAAGAAACCGGCAGTCTAGACATAGATCCATCGAAAATAAACCCTTTTTCGACAGATCCTGTATTCCTCAAAAAATGAGGTTTACAGGATCTGTCGAAAAAGGGTTTATTTTCAACAGATCTGTGTCTAGACTGCCATTTTTTTTCCAAAAAGCTCTATTTTGACAAAAAGCGGCAGCCATGTTTATGCTAATGAAGCACAGGATATTTAAATCCCTGCTTCATTAGCAATTTCAACGTGCCTAATCTACATCTCTCTGTCGACAGAGAGGTGTAGTCAAGATGTAGCCCCAGATTCCAGGCAATTACTTTGCTCACTCATTTTCACAAATGTCATGTGACCCCAAGAAATATATGCCATGTGTATGTAGTATGAGCAAATGTAAATGATATTTCCTGATTGGCTACCACGTTTGTATAAAATAGTGACTAACCTTAGTCTTCACTGAAAGCTCCAACCATATTTTTATTTTGAATCTGAGGAGCAATGTCAGGCTGACATGGAGAAGCTGTTACTGATCTCCATTTTATAATTTATTTATTCCCAGAATGAAGACATCTGTCTGCAGGAATCAAAAGCACACAAGGCCTACTTTTCACTCTGAGGCCTCCTTTTGCTCCACTTTCTCTTCTGATATAAATTTTTAGCTTTAGGTTCAGTCTGCAATGTTGTTTCTCGCACAGCACCCAGAGTTGCTGACTTGGCACATCCCACCAGCCTGAACGGTATGTCTTCCTCAGAGTGTGGCAGTTAATTACTATTACTATTCCCAGAACTATGCTGACACGACTGATAACTCCAGTGAACAAAGAGGCATGATACAATGCTATGCGATTCAATTTGAATTCACTGTTGTTAAACAAAAATAGCCAACTTTAATAGAATACTTATTCTAGAAAAGTAACAAGGTAGCAGACTGAGGAATTAAATAAAATAACAGACATGACTAAAACCTCAAAGTGACTTTATACCAACGTGAGAAGTTTAAATATAAGGTTCTTTCCCTAATGTGTGACCAAGAATCTAACCTGAAAAAAAAGTCTGAGGGAGGGAAAAAAATGTGTATGGATCCAAATCCTCAATCAACTATACCAGTATTTTTATACTGGAAATAATGATATTACAGGACATCAAGGATGGTAGCTAAAATCTAATAAAACAGGAAGAAAAGATAACTTTAGCTACCTTCATATAAAGTAGGCCCAGGTCAATGGTACATAAAACCAACTTATAGCACCCAAGTTTGAAAATTTTGGCCCTTTTCTAAAACTGACCCAGATTTGACTGCTGACTCCTCTGCCCATATCTTTTTTTAGCAGGACCTCATTCAAGTGTGTTAGGTTTTCAAAATTTTGTAGCAGCCTGCATGGAATTTGGAGGGAAGATTACGGACTGCAGAAGATAACAGTTAGGAGGAGGAATCAGGAAAAGTTTGCACGAGCTGCAATTGCAGCCCCTCTGTAAATAATCCTTTTCCTAAAGAGCCAGTTTAGATTTTAGAAATATGGAATCCTCTCATGACATCATGTAGTGCACAATATAGGAAACAAATGCGACTGGAAATGTTTCCTGCTTCTAGGTGCATCCAATGCACAATTCACCACAACTTTCCTTCAATCACTTCAGCGCCAGGCAGACTACAGAAGTGTAGTACCACACAGAATTTTTATTACGTCAGCTTTTCCTCTACGTTCTAATCTGTTTTCCCAGGAGCAAAAATGAATCCTGACGTACACTGCAGGTTACTGCTTCTCATCTTCGGTACATCTGCAGTACCCTGATGGTGGCTGCTCCTATTAACACCTGACTGCCATACCTGAGAGACTTTAAATTAGTCCCAGTTGTAGCCTATGCTTAATGGCAGCAATTGCCAAAGCGGGACAGACTATTTCACAGATCAGGTGATTCCTAAATCAAACTGGGGAGAAGAAAAGTCTGTCATCATCAAGTAAAAGAGCTTTTTATTAAGGCAAAGAGATCAAAACCAAAGACTAGCTTCTCAGCTTTAGGAAAAAGTTAGGAAGACAGAATCCAGCAGTAAAGTACATAAGGAAGAGAAACATACTTTATAGTCCTCTTATATCACATATCTACAGACCAGAGAGAGGTTCACAGTCCAGGGATTATTGTATTAAATGGGCACAGATGCAGCGTATGGTGAATGGAAAGTTGTAATTTTATATCATTTCACAGATGAGGAATTGAGACACAGAAACACTAAAGGGTTTGTCTACATAAAGGTTTACTTTGCAACAAGCTGGGGTATGTGACTTCCACCTGCGCTAGCCTGCTGCAAGACTAAGGCTACGTCTACACTACACAGTTATTTTGGAATAAGCTATTCCAGAATAGTTATTCCAAAACAGCTTATTTTGAAACAACATGTCTACACTGCCGGGAAGCCTCAAAATTCATCCGAGGCAGGCTTCCCTAATATAGACATGCTATCTTGATTTAGAGCCCCAGGAGGAATAATTTAGAATGGCCCTGGGTGGGGGGGGGAGGGTTATAGCAGAAGTGGAGTGTCTACACAGCCCCTATTCAAAAATAACTCTTTTGGAATAGGCATTATTCTTCATAGAATGAGGTTTACAGGAGTTGGAACAAGCCATCCGTTATTTCACAATTATTTCAAAATAATGGAATTGCTGCGTAGACACTCGCATAGTTATTTCATAATAACAACCGCTATTCAGAATAACTTTGCTGTGTAGATACACCCTAACTGTCCATATGGACCCTACTGACATGCATTATCAGTTCATAATGTACGCTCATGTTGTCCTCTTTGAAAGAGGACTTGATCAAAGTTCACTAACAAACTGTAAATGAGCATCAACAGGGTCCGCATGGACAGTCTGCAGCAGGCCAGTGCGGTTAGACTCACACCCTAGCTTATTGCATACACAAGCCCTAAGTAATCATATGGAGTCTGTGGTTAGCACAGAGAACTAAATCTTGTCTTCCCATTCTCAGCCTACTACTGTTGCCTCTAATTGGAGAATGCCGTCCTATTTAAATCTGAGACAGCTTGAGGCTTCTGGTAGACCACATTTTTCCCTTAGTTCTTTTTCACCAGTGGTAGAAGCTTTGCTATAGAAAGCCCTTTCCATTGCTAACATTTTTAAAAGTTTATCATTTAGCTGAGCTCTGAGCAGGTTGAGATGACCCAGTGGCTAAAACCCTAGCATCCAGCTAGAAGTCTGCCTGCACTAATGCTACATGGTGGGAAAAATAGAGCTGCCAGGTGCTCAACACTTTCAAATGCCAGGCCACTTATTTATGTTTAAGTATGATATTTGGAAGCTCACTCTAAGCACATATTTGAACAATCTTGGCTATAAAAAGTAAGTCAGTTATTGCAGGAACTAAATGTGTGCGTTGAAGCTATTTGCAGAGACTGATAAACATAGGAGCACAATGTGAAACCCAATATAACTTGAATAAATCATTCCAAGCACATATATTTAATAGGAGTAGGCATCCAGGAGCGTGGAGATCCCAGAAGATGCCTAGAAATGATTGGAGACAACAAATTAGATCAGATTTTATAATGTCACACCAGCAAAAATGGACAATGCAGTTTCTGAATACACATATAGTGTCATCCTATCACAGAACAAAGAGGTAATGGTATCATTCTGTACAGCTGTGGACTTATCAAACTTGGATCAGTGCACTCAATTTTGGCCACCTTTTTACCAAAAACAAAAAAAAGACAAAGTCAAAAGATTTCAGAGAAGAATAACAAGAACATTTCATAAGAAGCTGTCGGAATTGTTTTATGTGGAAAGCTGAAAACCTACATAAAATGTATACTGTGTTTAGCGACACCAGGTCTAAACCACTGTTATTTATATCACAAAATACTACTTTCCATTACAATAATATTTTAAGATAAATAACATTTCCAAAATTTACAGCTGTGAACAGATGATATGTAAAAGATTTATGGGCAAAGTAGAGAATTAACTTTAAAAATGTGTCTGATAAAGCTAAAATTTTCAAAAATGGAGATTGAAGTGCCATTATTTACATTTAAAAAAAATCTTTACAATAACTTCATCATTTAGGCCTAATCTAGCAAGTTATCTAGCCACACAAACAATCCTTCTCTTTTGAATGATGCCACAGTACTCACATTTAAAGCTAAGTACACACTTTGTTGGATCAGGGCCTTATACTACATCAGAAATATACACTATTTAACTAAGAAAGAGCAGACAGCACACATTTCATGGCCTACTTCTGAATTTATTATAAAGCTTTTTGTGTTTTAAGATGTAACTTTCAGTAGAGTCCTCAGCTATAACATTTGCTTTCCTGAACCTATTAATACTCCATGAATTAAGTTTATACATCTATTTACATGCAAAAAAAATACAAATACTAATTTACAGTAACTATGTAAACAGGATAAACTGAGAACCATGTAATTATCTCAAGCAATTATTTAAAAAAATCTTTTAACATTACAGGCCGTCCTCACTATGAGTCCAAGATAGGTTCCAAAAAAACGTGGACTTATTGCAAAACAACTTAAAGATGGGAGTTAAGGGAATGTGGATTGGTTAAATGGATAGTAAGATGGATAGAAAGCTGGCTGGAACGTCGGGCCCAGCAGGTAGTGATCAATGGCTCGATGTCAGGATGGCAGTCGGTTTCTAGCGGAGTGCCCCAAATATCAGTTCTTGGACCGGTTTTGTTCAACATCTTTATTAATGACCTGGATAAGGGGATGGATTGCACCCTCAGCAAGTTTGCGGATGACACTAAGCTAGGGGAAGAGGTAGATAAGCTGGAGGGCAGGGATAGAGTCCAGAGTGATTTAGACAAATTGGAGGATTGGGCCACAAGAAATCTGATGAGGTTCAACAAGGACAAGTATAGAGTCCTGCACTTGGGACAGAAGAATCCCAAGCATTGTTACAGGCTGGAGATGGAATGGCTAAGTAGCAGTTCTGTAGAAAAGGACCTGGGGATTACAGTGGTTGAGAAGCTGGACATGAGTCAACAGTGTGCCCTTGTAGCCAAGAAGGCTAATGGCATATTAGGTTGCATTAAGAGGAGCATTGCCAGTCGATCCAGAGATGTGATTATTCCTCTTTACTCAGCTCTGGTGAGGCCACATCTGGAATATTGTGTCCAGTTCTGGGCCCCCAATTACAGGAAGGATGTGGATGCGTTGGAGAGGGTCCAGCAGAGGGCAACCAAAATGATTAGGGGGCTGGAACATATGACCTATGAGGAAAGGCTGAGGGAGTTGGGTCTGTTTAGTCTGCAGAAGAGAAGAGTGAGGGGGGATTTGATAGCAGTCTTCAACTTCCTAAGGGAGGTTCCAAAGAGGATGGAGAAAGGCTGTTCACAGTAGTGATGGATGGCAAAACACGGAACAATGGTCTCAAGTTGCGGTGGAAGAGGTCCAGGTTGGATATTAGGAAAAACTATTTCACTAGGAGAGTGGTGAAGCACTGGAATGGGTTACCTAGGGAAGTAGTGGAGTCTCCGTCTCTAGAGGTGTTTAAGTCTCGGCTTGACAAAGCCCTGGCTGGGTTGATTTAATTGGTATTGGTCCTGCCTTGGGAAGGGGGCTGGAGTTGATGGCCTTCTAAAGTCTCTTCCAGCTCTATGATTCTATGATTTTTTTTCCTGCAGCTGACTTCCATTTGTGCAGATTGGTGGGGTTTTTGCGTGACGTAAGAGTGGGAAATGGGAGGACTTATAATGCATCAGTTCCTACAAACGTCAATGACTTTAGTGCGGAACGGATGTATACCGGGGTGACTTACAGCGGGTACATCCTGTATCATATGGAAACTAGGGATGTGAACTAGTCAACTATCAAATAAGTAAATGCTTATCAGATAGTCAACAGACTAGTCGACTAGTCGCTCCCCTGCCCCCCCTGCCTCTATCAGAAGGAGGCAGCAAGGTGGGGGAGGGAGAAAAGGAGCTACTTCAAAGCATCATTGCCATGTGGAGCCTGAGGTCAGACACAGGGCTCCATGTGGTGCTGCCTCTTTGAAATGCCCCATGCAGCCCAGGGCCAGCTGGGATTCCGGGCTGCACGCGGTATTTCAAAGTGGCAGCACCGCATGGAGCCCATGGTCAGCTGAGGCACTGCTGCTTTGAAATGCCGTAGGGAGCTTGAGTCCCCCACTGGCCCCTGCTCCCCACAGCGTTTTTGCCTTTGAAGTGTAGCAACAGCCCTGTGGCTGTTGCTACACTTCAAATGCGGAAGCACCCTTATCAAAGGCGGAAGCACCCTTATCGATGCAAATTGCATCGACTATTCGATTAGTGAAATAATTGAAATTTTACATCCCTAATGGAAACCCTCTTCCACAATACTGTGCATAATAATATTCAAGTCTTTTGCAGATGAACTATCATGTTAATACAATATTTAATTGACACTCTCTATTGAACATCACTGTATTTCACAGAAATAATCACACTTTTCTCCTAAAATACTAAGTAACTCAACTCTCTTTTACAAGGTGACGGAATCCTGGTGGCTTTATTCATTGTTAACTGATGTGTAATATTAGAAGAGAAACTAAAAGCTCAAAAAATAAATAAATAGATAGATAGATGTCACATAGAAGCTACCAAGTCAGATGCACACTGGCTTTTTGGGTTTCACCTTTGAGCCCTACAGACAAATCACATATGTATGCTTCACCTGATCTAAGACCGAAGAAGTGGAAAGAAAAAAACAAGAGGCTTGTACCACTTTAGAACAAGCTGTTGCTGAATTTTTTTTATTAACCAGTTTTACCTTCAATCAGATTGCATTTTATAGTTCAGTTCTACAAATACTATTCCTGGGGGGGCACACAGAGCCAAGTAACTTTCTTCTTCATGCTTAACAATCTCATATGTGAGGAGCCAGTCTAATTTGTGGAAATGAATTGCTCCTCAGGGTTATGTTATTTCAACCAATACTGAATATATTACTCATTTAAAAAGTAGCAATAAAGATTATATAAGATGTAATTCATTATTTTTCTAAATGTTCCATAATTCCATCGGGAGGTAAGACTTAAATAGCTTACAGGAAGCATACCTTAATTAGGTTGCTTTCAAATCAAATATAATATAATTTTAACATAAAAATGTCACTCCAGGGAAACATTCCATTTGCAAGGATGATTAATGAAGTTTAAAGGGAAAAAACTGTGTAGATCTACAGGTTATATAGAGCACAAGTGTGTGCATTTGCTGCACATGTGGAAGCCCATACCAAAACCCCTTCCACACACACAATTAGACAGATAATTATAAGCTACATACTCATATCCAACTTATACATGTACAGATGTATACATACATCTCCAGAAAAGGGAAGCACACCATGAAATACATAGCAGTCATGCTCAGGTGATTTATGTCTTCAGTCGCAAATCAGACCTGATCCTGCTTTTTTTTTTTAAACATTTGTATTGTTGTATATACTGAGAAATCAGAAAAGTAAGGAATCAGAAATGTTGAACATAAAAATACCTTGAATTCACATTATGTTCTTTGTTCTTATATTAAACCTATTAAAAAAAAAGAAGAAAACTTTTTAAAAGCTGTTTTTCAGATATCTTGTTTGACTTTATGACAAAAAGCTCATTGTTTGAACCTGAAATTGTGAGAGAGGTGCTATAACTCAGTTAATCTTCAAAAAATAGTGCTATTAAAATTTCAACAAGTATAGCATTTATTTGAGATATAGTAGTTATTGCCTGTTCTATGCATAGAGAAATATTTCAATCGTGTAGGAAGACAAGATGGATGAAGTAGTATCTTTTATTGGACCATCTTCAGCTAGTGAGAGAGACAAACTTTTAAGTGTACACTAAGCTTTTCTTCAAGTTATGAAGGGTATGTCTAGACTACAGAGCTTTTCCGGGATACCGCTGGTATTCCGGAAAAGCTCTGCCGCATCCAAGGAATGCCTCCGCTTTTCTGAAAAAAATGTTGAAAAAGCGAATGCATTTTTGTCGGCTTCCCTGTAAACCTTGTTTCATGAGGATGTTCTGAAAGAGGGTTTTCCCCCTGACATTTAGCCCCATGTAGACGGGCCAAATGTTGGAAAAGCCTCTTTCGGAAGAAAAGTGGAAAAAGATACACAAATTGTGGTTTGCAATTTGCGTATCTTTTTCCAACATTTCTTTGTAGTGTAGACATAGGTGAAGAATACCTCTGAAGACCTGAAGAAGAGTTATGTGTAAGCTCAATAGCTTGCTTTCTCACCAGGAGAAGTTGATTCTATAAAAGATATTGTCTCTCCTACCTTGTCACTCTAATATCTTGGGACAACATGGTTACAACATTGCATACCAAGGTATAGTAACCTTTTAGTAAATACTCACTTTTTCTCAAGGACCAGTCTAGTTGACTTAATTTGCAGACTGTAGCCCAATTAGGTTTGAGAGGCAGTATCTTCTAGCAATTAAAATTGTTTCCTGGGAGTCAGATTCTATTGTAGGCTTCACAACTTTTTTATTGTGCAAACTTGGTCAAGTGTAGGATGACTAAAGGCAGCTAAATCCATCTTGAGCCATCAAAATAAAAGTCCTGATTTTCAAAAGTGTTGTGCACTCACAGCTCTCATGCACACTTGGCTCCTTCTAAAGCCTCTGCAGCTGCCCAGTAGCTTTGGAAATCAATGTGGATTTAAGTCCCCAAATTGCAGAAACCCACATATGAATATTTTTCCCTTAACCTTTCTACACTATGTCTATACTACGGGGTTTTTCCGGGATACCGGAGATATTCTGGAAAAACTCTGCCGCGTCCAGAGAATGCGTCTGCTCTTCCACTTTTTTTTTTGCAGAAGAGCATATGCGCTCTTTCAGAAGCCCTGTCTTCCTCCTTCCATGAGGAAGAAGGGCTCTTCCGAAAGAGGCGGCTTTTCCGAAATTTGGTCCAGTGTAGATGGGCCAAATTTCAGAAAAGCCTCATCTGCAAAAACTATCGGAAAAAACTATCCTTTTCCCAATAGATCAGAGTAGTGTAGACATAGCCTGCATCTCCTTTCTCCAATTTGGAAAATGGATATGCTAAAATAACTGAAAGCCTGACTGAAGTGTTTGAGGCTTAATTACTTAATATTTGTTAGGCATTTGAGACCAGGAATGAAAGATTCTATGCAACTGTGTATTTAAAGGCTGAATCTTGCATGTGTTATTGAAGCACAACTCCAACTGAAATTAATGGAAGGGTGTGGGATTCTCAGAGCAAAGCAACTCCTTGTGAGACTTTGCATCAGCTTTTTATCATAATAATTGCTCTTGAAGAGCATGAATACCTGTAACTAAAACAGAATACGAATACAGTATTCTTTGTCAGTGGCTACTCCGCTATCCCAGTGATGAAACACCCCACTTCAATATTCCAAACTATTCTTGACCATTCAGAAATGATATTTTATTTGCAATCTCTTTATCAAGGACTTGCATCTAGTAATATGCTAGAAATCAAATAAAATAAAGTCAAATCACATTTGTTCTAGTGAAATCCAGCATAATTTGCAATACCATACTCATGGTGAGAACCTGTAAATTTTCCTATTGTTGGCAATAAGATATTTGCATTGTAATTTCAGGTATGTAATCAGATGTAGCAAAGTATACTGTTAGGAAATATGTTACCTAATTGTCCATAGAAACTGCATATTGGGTGAGTGTTTTTCACAAAGCAATCCCTCTATAGTTATCTATCAGTACTCATCCTCAAAGAAAACCTGTATAATACTTTCAAAAGATGAATCTGGGAGCTTAACATTAATAACTTTGCTAGACACTAAAAATCATGGACTGAATAGACACACTGGATTTATGGCTTTTTTACAGCAATCTATAAGCCACTAACAACCCTTCTCAGCTGCCGCTTCACCTTGAACGGTCCCTCAAAATTCATATTTACTACTTTTGCTAAACAATCTGTTCCACCTTGTATTTAGCTGTGAAGCTCTGTGTACATTTGGCAAGGCTGAGGAAGAGCTCTGTGCAAGCCTGTCTCTCTCACCAACAGAAAGATCAAATAAAAGATATTACCTCACTCACCTTCTGTTGCTAATATCCTGGGACTGATATAGTTACAATAGTATGGCATACAGTCTTTACATAATGAAAAAAAGAGAGAGACACCTTAGACTGTGTCTAAACTACACCCCACTGTCGGCAGAGGGAT
Source organism: Pelochelys cantorii (assembly GCA_032595735.1). Classification (NCBI taxonomy): domain Eukaryota; kingdom Metazoa; phylum Chordata; order Testudines; family Trionychidae; genus Pelochelys; species Pelochelys cantorii. The sequence goes on from CM064337.1 coordinate 41,069,501, forward strand.
GTAAATTACACATTTCGAAAGTGCAAATGAAGCAGGGATTTAAATATCCTGGGCTTCATTTGCATAATCGCATCATGGCGCTGTTTTGAACAAGCACCATTTTGAAATTGAAACCGCAGTTTAGACGCGGTTTTTTTTTTGACAATGGGGAGCTTTTTCGAAAGATCCTGTCTAAACCGCAGTTTCGAAATGGCACTTGTTCGAAACGGCGCCATAACGTGATTATGCAAATGAAGCCCAGGATATTTAAATCCTCACTTCATTTGCACTTTTGAAACGTCTAATTTACATCCCTCTGCCGATAGAGGGGTGTGGTTTAGACGTAGCCTTAGATACTACATGGTCTGGTATTTAAAAAATGAAAAACAATTGATCAATTACATGTGGCAATTTGGAAGGAAAGTAGTTACACTGATGCCTTGTCACAAACAATCACTGTGTACCCAAATTTTTATTACCTGCTTTATAATATTGTTTTCCAGATTAGTTATTATGCATATTTTAAGTAAATTACATCCATTGTTATGATTAATCTTTAATGACATTTGACAGATGCCATTCATTTTTTTTTTTTTTGCTACATCACCCACACTCTCTATATTTGACCTTATCTATCCTCCTGGCCTGGATACGTAGTTATTCTCAGAGTAAACGTTCCAGTTCTCACCGCAGAAAACAGTGCAGAGTTATCAAATGTTCAGACATCGTGGACCATTCCAGATGATTCCACCTCAGTAGTAGAGAGAACCCTCGTTCTCTCACCATGGAGAAATACTCCTTTCTCTGAGGCTATATCTAGACTGCAAGCCTCTTTCGAAAGAGGGTTTTTTTGAAAGATACTTTCGAAAAAGCCTCTTTCGAAAAAGAGCATCTAGACTACAACCAGTACTTTTGAAAAAGCAAGCCGCTTTTTCGAAAGAGAGCACCCAGGCAATCTGGATGCTCTCTTTTGAAAAAGCACAGTTTGCATTAAATAGCAGCTTTTTTTGAAAGAGCACTTTCGAAAAAAAGGCATTCTTCCTTGTAAAACGAGGTTTTCCATGGTCGAAAAAACTGCCATGTTCTTTCGATTTACTTTTGAAAGAACGTGTCAGCAGTCTAGATGCAGGGGAAGTTTTTTCGAAAAAAGGCCACTTTTTTTCGAAAAAACCCTGTAGTCTAGACACACTCTGGGTACGTCTACACTTGTTCCCTAGTTCGAGCTAGGGATGTAAATGTAGGCGACCAAAATTGCTAATGAAGCGGGGATTTAAATATCCTTCACTTCATTAGCATGATCTCGCTGGCACGTTACTCCGCTCAACAGCTGATTCGAACCAGGAAGTGCATGCCGGGACACGTTAATTCGAACCAAACCCCTTGGTTTGAACTAATGTTACTCCTCAAAAAATGAGGCCGGCGAGGTCATGCTAATGAAGCACGGGATATTTAAATTCCTGCTTCATTAGCAATTTCAGTCGCCTACATTTGCATCCCTAGCTGGAACTAGGGAGCAAGTGTAGACGTAACCTCTGAGATCTGGCAAAGATCTGGCAAAGAATAGGTATCTGGATTCCATCAGTGCCCCCATTTCAAACTGGGAATCCCAGACATGCACAAGAAGGGATTGATGTATTTGCATTGCCAAGCCTTAGGACACAGAGGACAACAACTTCTAGATAGCAGCGCACACATCCATGACACCAGCCCTGAAAGCTGATCTACCAGAACTAAAACAATTAACTACTGACTAGTATGAGTTAGTGGTTGTAAGCTTCAAAATTACAAATTGCCACACTGCTTCTTCACTATGAGGAGAGCTCCAACATAGGGATCATGGTGCTGCAGCTCCAGGGTCAGCACCACGCAGGTTTCTAGAAAAATGGCATTTGACATCCTAGAGTCCCTTAGGACCTGATTGTTCCTGAATGAAGTTTTCTGGACCAGGAATAGTCAATTCTGGTCCTTCTGCTGCTGGCCCCTGAGCTCTCCCTGGGGGCCACCAGCCTTTCAGCTGCACTTCCTTCACAACCACCAGACCCAGCCACTGGCTCCATTTCCAACCCTGGCTGGCTCCTGGCCCCCCAACCAGGCTCTGACTGCCATCCCTCCCCCAGCTCCTGGACCAGCTCTGCTCCCAAACCTCCAGTCAGGCTCTTCCACCATTGGACTCCCAGCTGGCCCCCACTCCTAACTGCTGGGGCTCTCAGGCTCAGGAGCTCTGCCAGACCAGACCCTCCTTTATTGTCCTGTGTGATGAAGTGGGGATGGTATTTGCTCTGCTCACTTTGTTGTGTCGAATGTGATTTCTACTGTCCTGTGTTAACCCTGAGTGTGTGGGCCTGAGTTTCCCTGGGCACAGCACTTCTACCTAGTTGGGAATGGGAATTCCAGGTGTGACTCCCACTGAGGGAGGCTGCCTCAGCCCAGCATGACGATGGAGGCTCTCTGTAACCTGAGCCTGGGAGGGGGTGTGTGACCAGGCGACACCTTTTTCCTGGGAAGCTGGACAAAGGCTGGAGCTGGGGTTGGCTGCATGGGAGATGGGCTGCTGGGGTGTGAGTTAGTCTCCCCTGGCTTAGGATATATAACAGGTGAGCATCAGGGCCTTGACTCTGCACCCCCCCGCCCCCCAGATGAATTGTATTAACAGCTTCTGGTTACTGTGCTAACAAGTCTGTTCTACACTGTGCTCCTGTGAATTAACACACCTTCTGTTCTACCTGCTGGTTGAAAGTCACATCTGACTGCAGATGGGTGTGCAGGGCCTGGAGACTATCCACACCTCCCTGATAGCCTGTCTCTCAAGTTATTGCACAAGTTGATACATCAACATCAGTTAATACAAATTAATGCCCATCAGAATCACCATACTTAGCAGAGTTTCTAGCATGCTACCTGACAGTACTTTGAAAATGGTACTGGGTTTGCAAAAGCCAGATGAACAATGTGATGAGAGGAATCAGATTTTTTTCTTCGCTTGACCCCCAAATCCCAGGTACCTCACAATGCACAGTTGAAAAATATCAAAGAGTGCAGATTCAAATATTGAGCCATGACATGTCTGCCCAGAGTACTGTGCACTTATTTCAGAACAAACCATGCACTTTTTCATGACATTGATTGATTTAGAAAATAGACAAATCCTTAATAATCACATCCACCACAATGCCACCACCTTTAACAGGACAGCTACAAAGTCTCTGAAACCCAACCCCCAGATAGTGATGAAACCAGTAGATAAAGGAGTGCCACAGTGGTCCTGAACCAGAATGACTACATTAACAGGACAACTCCCCAATACCACCTACCATAAAGATGTAAAAGATGATGCCACGCTACCATTCTCTCAGGCATTTAAGAATATCATATAATCCTTCCACAAACAATTCTAATATACACTGTACAACTTCATTCCCAGAAACCCACCTCAGGTGCCTTCTACATAGAATTATAGAATCATAGAATACTAGGACTGGAAGGGACCTCGAGAGGTCATCGAGTCCAGTCCCCTGCCCTCATGGCAGGACCAAATACTGTCTAGACCATCCCTGATAGACATTTAATAGATAGATATACATGTTTCCCAATATTTAAATCATGGGGGATCTAGGCAGACCCATCATATCTGGCCATTGCGCTTTCACAGAAGTTATATCAGTCCTCATACAAACCATCCTGAAACCAGTTACCACACAAAGGGTCAGTTTCCTCCAGAAACTCTGCAATATTGAAAACCTCACTCCAAACACCAACCATTTCACCTACCTATAGAATATCCTTCACCATGATGGCATCATTACCTGCCTCAAATATCTCGTGACCATGGATAACACTCAGATACGCACCCTAAGCACATCACTGAACTGATACATTTCATTCTCATCCATAAAAACTATGCACTTCTCCTCGTAACATTTCCTCCAAACTATGAAAACAGCCAGAGGTACTAGGAGAGCTCCTCAATATGCCACTCTCTGTGGTCCACCTACAGGAAGAAATTCTGGAAAAAATACACCATAAAATCAATTATATACCTGAGATACATCAATGATATTTTCATCCTCCAGACAGACCTAAACCCTCCCTCCCCATAGATTTCAATGTAAAAAAACTACCATCCATTCATCAAACTCTCTCTAGAACATTTCTGCAACTGTATTCACTTCCTGGACATCACAATAAGCTTCAACAATGAAAACCTACAGACAGCTACATACAAGGAACCCATGGATCACCATATTTATGTTCACAGATCTTGAAGCTTCCCTAGGTACATCAAAAAACCTGTTATCTACCGCAGACACTCAGATAACATAGAATATGCTCTGAAAACACCTTAAAACACTTAAAACTGCCTTCACCAGATAAGGACACTCCACCAGAGAAGTAAAATACTCAACTCAAAGTCACACCAGAAAAATAGATACAAAACCCGCAGACAGCTTCACTGCAATGATGACCAATAGCCCCTGCCACACATTTCAGGATCTATGGGAAACACATGTGATGTAACTCAGTCAGTGCATCAAATGTCCCAACAATAACAATGTGGGTGAAACCAGACAATCACTACACACTGTCAAATAATTCATACAGAAAAAAATAAAAAGCAAAATCACCTTATCATCTGCATGCAAACACTTTTCACAAAGATCACTCCACATCTGACTTATTAATCCTTCTTCAAGGAAAATTTGTACCAGGCTTTCAAAAGAAAAGCCTGGAAATTTAAATACATAACTCTGCTACACTACTAGCCATGAAACACCATGGTCTTTAAGACACTCCTTTTATGGCTCATTACAAAATTTGTAACCTACTAATTCTCTTCTGTCCTATGATTTCAGAGGTACTAATTGTCCATCTAATTTCTTTCAAAAGTATTAACTCATTATGCTTAGCAATCTGTCTCACCTTATATTTGGTTTTGACACACTGACTGCCTTTTCCAGACCTGAAGAAGGTTCAGTGAGGCTCTAAAGCCTGTCTCTTCCACCAACAGAAGTTGGTCCAGCAAAAGATATTACCTCAGCCATCTTGTCTCTTATTTTGGAACAATGCAGTTCTATGTGGTTGCAATCATGATCATAGAATCATAGAACACTAGGACTGGAAGGGACCTCGAGAGGTCATCGAGTCCAGTCCCCTGCCCTCATGGCAGGACCCAGTACTGCACAGACCATCCCTGATAGACATTTATCTAACCTGCTCTTAAATATCTCCAGAGATGGAGATTCCACAACCTCCCGAGGCAATTTATTCCAGTGTTTAACCACCCTGAGAGGTAGGAACTTTTTCCTAATGTCCAACATAAATCTCCCTTGCTGCAGTTTAAGCCCATTGCTTCTTGTTCTATCCTCAGAGGCCAGGAAGAACAATTTTTCTCCCTCTTCCTTGTGACATGATGAAGGAAAATATCTTAACATGGGATAAAAAAGCAGAAAGGGTCTACTGCTCATGCACCAGTTGTTCTGGATCACTTAGTGTGGATAAGAACAACCCTAAACAACTTTCACATATAGGCAAGTGCTAAGTATTAACCTTCCTCACTAAACTAAAGCAAGATTTAAAAATTCTGGCACAGTAGCGTTTGTACCAGGCACTTTATAGACTAGATGACAATAATGTTACTTCTACTAACTACAGGGATGAGTGAATAGGACCTGAAAGATTCCAAACATGAATGTTCCCGTATCGCCAACCTGAATCCTCTTATTTAATTGTGATTGATTGATTGATTGATTGATTAAAATAAATTCTCATTTGTCCAAGATGGAGAGCCTCAGTGCACAGTTAGCTGTTGCTGTGGAATGGAGGCCGTATCTGACATTAAAAGAGAACCCTGATTTTGCACACAGTCATGCATGCACTAATACTCCAACTTATCAGTCATCTCATCAACTTGAATAGGGCTGCTCACCTGCTGGTAAATGTGCATATACATAAGTACATTGCTGAATTGGGGCCATGAAGTGGACATTCAGTTCAAAAGAATAACACAAGTTATGGAAACATTCATTGAGAAATCAAAATGGTTGACAGGCATATCAGCTATTACCACTAATATCATCATCTGGGACTTAACATAAGAACATAAGAACGGCCGTACTGGGTCAGACCAAAGGTCCATCTAGCCCAGTAGCCTGTCTGCCGACAGTGGCCAGCACCAGGTGCCCCAGAGAGGGTGGACCGAAGACAATGATCAAGCGATTTGTCTTCTGCCATCCCTCTCCAGCCTCTGACAAACAGAGGCCAAGGACACCATTTTATCCCCTGGCTAATAGCCTTTTATGGACCTAACCTCCATGAAATTATCTAGCTTCTCTTTAAACTCTATTATAGTCCTAGCCTTCACAGCCTCCTCTGGCAAGGAGTTCCCCAGGCTGACTACACGCTGTGTGAAGAAGAACTTTCTTTTATTAGTTTTAAACCTGCTACCCATTAATTTCATTTGGTGTCCTCTAGTTCTTCTATTTAGGGAACTAATAAATAACTTCTCTTTATCGGCCCTCTCCACACCACTCATGATTTTATAGACCTCTATCATATCCCCCCTCAGTCTCCTCTTTTCTAAACTGAAAAGTCCCAGTCTCTTTAGCCTCTCCTCATATGGGACCCGTTCCAAACCCCTAATCATTTTAGTTGCCCTTTTCTGAACCCTTTCCAAGGCCAAAATATCTTTTTTGAGGTGAGGAGACCACATCTGTACACAGTATTCAAGATGTGGGCGTACCATAGTTTTATACAGGGGCAGTAAGATATTCTGGGTCTTATTTTCTATCCCTTTCTTAATAATTCCTAGCATCCTATTTGCCTTTTTGACCGCCGCTGCACACTGCGTGGAAGTTTTCAGAGAACTATCCACGATAACTCCAAGATCTCTTTCCTGATTTGTCGTAGCCAAATTGGCCCCCATCATACTGTACGTATAGTTGGGGTTATTTTTCCTGATGTGCATTACTTTACACTTATCCACATTAAATTTCATTTGCCATTTTGTTGCCCAATCACTCAGTTTGGTGAGATCTTCTTGCAGTCCCTCACAGTCTGCTTCTGTCTTGACTATCCTAAACAGTTTGGTATCATCTGCAAACTTTACCACCTCACTGCTTACCCCTTTCTCCAGATCATTTATGAATAAGTTGAACAGGATTGGTCCTAGGACTGACCCTTGGGGGACACCACTAGTTACCCCTCTCCATTCTGAAAATTTACCATTTATTCCTACCCTTTGTTTCCTGTCTTTTAACCAGTTCTCAATCCAAGAAAGGACCTTCCCTCTTATCCCATGGCCATGTAATTTACACAAGAGCCTTTGGTGAGGGACCTTGTCAAAGGCTTTCTGAAAATCTAAGTATACTATATCTACTGGATCCCCCTTGTCCGCATGTTTGTTAACCCCTTCAAAGAACTCTAATAGATTAGTAAGACAGGATTTCCCTTTACAGAAACCATGTTGGCTTTTGTCCAACAAATTATGTTCTTCTACATGCTTCACAATTTTATTCTTTACTATTGTTTCGACTAATTTGCCCGGTACTGAAGTTAGACTTACCGGTCTGTAATTGCCCGGATCGCCTCTCGACCCCTTTTTAAATATTGGTGTCACGTTGGCTACCTTCCAGTCATTAGGTACAGAAGCCGATTTAAGGGATAGGTTACAAACCACAGATAATAGTTCAGCAATTTCCCATTTGAGTTCTTTTAGAACCCTTGGATGAATGCCATCCGGTCCCGCAGATTTGTTAACATTAAGTTTTTCTATTTGTTCCAAAACCTCCTCTAATGACACTTCAATCCGGGACAGTTCCTCAGATTCATCACCAACAAAGGACGGTGCAGATTTGGGAATCTCCCCAACGTCCTCAGCCGTGAAGACTGAAGCAAAGAAATCATTTAGTTTCTCCGCAATGGCTTTATCGTCCTTGATTGCGCCTTTTATAGTTCGATCGTCTTGGGGACCCACAGGTTTTTTAGCAGGCTTCCTGCTTCTAATGTACTTAAAAAACATTTTGTTATTTCTTTTTGAGTTTTTGGCTAGCTGTTCCTCAAAATCTTTTTTTGCTTTTCTTATTACATTTTTACACTTGATTTGACAGTGTTTATGTTCCTTTCTATTTATCTCACTAGGATTGGACTTCCACTTCTTAAAAGATGCCTTTTTGTCCCTCACTGCTTCTTTTACATGGTGGTTAAGCCACGGTGACACTTTTTTAGGTCTTACATAGAACCTTGAAACCATTTGGAACCTAAGCACAAATTATACAAGTAACTATTCCCTATTAGCAGACAAATCTTTAGGTTTCCCCGTTGGAATACTGAAAACAAAATCTATGATTAAAAACCAAATACGCAGTTCAAGTTCATATATTAAAAATAAATAAGATGTGATTCATTTTACATAAATATAATTGCATTACATACTCTTACCCTACAGAAAATTAAAAGTAGGGGGGGACGGGGGGGGAAGGAGGCGAGATAAATTCTGGAAAAAATATTTTCTTTGAAGGACAGTGAGGAATTGTCAGTTGTGGATTTTTCTTTGCTACTATTTTATAGCCTGTTCTTCTGATTCTTAAGAAAGAAACAGCCTTCTCCCGTCTTATCTGTGAAAAGGAGATAAGGACACAGCACAGTATTTTGAACCATCTCCTAGACTTAAACTCTGCTCTCAGGCCTCATTATTCCCATGGGATATTGATAGAAATGTCTGTCTCAGGGATACACATTTTTTTCAAATTATATAGCAAGTCTTTAAGAGAGGATATTTGTCTGTTATGCAGCAAAATGTCTAGAAGAGGTATCCATCAAGAATGAGGAAAAAATCATTAATTTTCAGACCTGTCAGTCTGAGCAGACAAAATGGGTACCCATCTCAGCACAGAAAAATATGGGCTTCTCATCTTCCATTAAAGTTTATCACCATAAAGAGACCTCTGACATATACTAACAAGAGTTAGTTCTTCTTTCCTAGCAGTTATTTTACTTTGTAACCAGAAGCTCAAACTTAAAGCTAGAGTACAAGTATTCTAACTCTTGGATACCATAGAAATGACATAAAAAGTTCATAAAAAACCAAGAAATGTTTAAATCAAAGCTGATGTTGTGCTTTAGCTATGCTTAAAAGGAAGTGTTGCATTTCATGGAATTACACGACTCATCACCTTTGTGCTTCTCTGTGGTGTATTTCCCCTGTGACAACTGAATTATGAATGTTCCTTACATGTAAAGATAAAACAATAGCACCTCCAATATCACACCATAGTATCTCCTAGTATCTGATGTGGTGGCATGATTATCTACTTTTTAGGCATGAATCTGATGTCTTGGCAGCTCACTGTAACCGCAATCTCGTTACTGATAGGAAGCAGAAGCATTCATACTAATGGCCACATTATCCCATTCTGCAGTACAGAATGCATTCTGTTCATTAACAGATCAGATTATTTATTGCTGCCATTTTATTTTTCCAGTTAAATAAAAACAAAAATTTCCACTGAACTAACCTGATGCTGCAACTAAACAACTAAGGGCATGACCATACTTATGGCTAGATGACCACTACGGTGATGGATGCAGCGATGTTGATTAAGCAGGTCTGGTGAAGACCTGCTAAGTTAATAGCACAGTGTTCTCCTGTTGCCACTGGTATGCAGCTCCCAGAGGCTTTGTCTAGACTGCAGTCTGCTTTTGGAAGAACCTTTTTTTAAAAGAGATCTGCTGAAAAAACATCTTCTGAAAGAGAGCATCCACACACAAAAGCGCATCGAAAAAGTGATCTACTTTTTCGAAAGATAGCGTCCACACTGAATGGACGCTATTTCACATTAAACTGTGATTACTATGGATGGAGTGGCCACCAGGGCACCTTTGATTTTTCCTCTTTCCTCTTCTTTTGAAAGAATTCCTTCTTCCCCGTCCACAAACCCCTTTTTCCAAAAGAGCTCTTTCATAAAAAGGCTTCTTCCTCAGAGAAAGAGGCTTACTAATGCCAGAAAAACCCCTCTGTTCTTTTGATTTACTTTTGGAAGAATGTGATTGCAGTGTAGACATAACTCAGGTTTTGTCAGAAAAATGGCCGTTTTTCTGACAAAACTCTGTAGTGTAGACATACGGCAAGAAACAGAAGGTAAATCAGCAGGAGAGAGTCTCCCATTTATACAGTACCCATGTAAACACTGCTGTTAGTCAAACTAAACAACATCAACTTCAGTTACATAACTTATGCAACTGAAGTAGCAAAACTTAGTTTGACTTACAGCATAATTGCAATGAATAATTAAGTATTGGGTTGAACTGGCTAACAGTTAAATCTAGATGTGATGTTTTCCACCATGGCCCCATAATCGTCCCTTTGTACAATGAAAGGAAGAATTTCTTGGCTAGCTGGCAGCTTGCTGTATAAGCTTCCTAAGGTATCCATACCTAGCACATTTTCTGTAGCTGACTGTCTAGACCATGAGGTTGGAATTCTTGACTTCAAATGCTATAGGACTGGCACTGTGAATTTCAAAAGATCCTTTAGACAAATCTTCGAGAAAGGATTACAGAAGTCCAAACTCCATGGACTGGCCACTAGAGGAAGATATGAAAAACACTGAACTTCTTTCATTTGAGAAATTTTATCTCAAGTGTCTGACATCTTCCAGAGTTCAAGCCCCACTTGGGCGCCATATTTACAGCCCATCACTGTAAGGTTAAAAGTAGAATTTAAACCTAACTGTAAAAGCTTTATAAATATAAACACTTTATAGCAAGTATTGCCCATTTTTTTGTGTTTGCCAAGAACACAACTTCATAAGGCCATAATAATGCTTGGGGCCTTTAACTACTTCCATAATATAAATATATAATTAACAACAAATAATACACAATGACAGATTATAATAAAACTATGACCCTCCTTTACTTGATATATTGACTTTACATTCTGCGTGCATCCAAGGCTTTGTTGACATTTAAAAGTTTAAGGCCCGATGTGGCAGCACTTTAAACTAAAAGTGTGGCCACGGCACAAGTGCTGAGAGAGTGATATCTCCCAGCGTTCTGTGTTAACCACATCCAGGAGGCGGGCAGCTAACAGTTCTAGGAGCATGGCTCCCAGCATTATAGCCTTGTTCACACTGACACTTTATGGCACTGTAACTTGCTGCGCACAGAGGTGTGTGCATGGTTTTTTTTTCAAATCCTAGAGACAGCAAGATATAGCACTGTAAAGTACCCGTATAGACTTAGCCAAAGAATCCTCTCTCAGATCCAAAGTCCTCTAGCTGAAACCAGGAGCAGACTCAAAACTCTGTAGCTCAATTATTAGAGGAAGACACACAATACCTTTTGAACAGTGAGTTAAATTTCCAAAAACACACAATTATTTCGCTGTTTCCTATATTAATGAAAATTACGTGATAGCAAAATCTAAGTTACAATATTTTTCTAATGCACAATGAGACAAAGTGGGAGAGAGAATAGTTTCCTAGACATGAAGAAGGGTTCAATGTGGCTTGAAAGCTTGTTTCTTACCAGAAAAAGCTGATCCAATAACAGATACAACCTCACCCACCTTGTCTCTGAAATATCTGGGACTGCCACAGCTACAAGCTCAATGAATAATGAAAAGAGAGGCTTACCAAAACACACTGCATTCTGTAATTATTATTTACACATTTTCTTAACTCTGATCATTTCTTTTTCTGAATATAGATACTGTACATCTACACTTGTAATCGCTGTGTAATTATATTGTGTTGGTACCAATGGAAAATGTTCAGTAAAGAAAAAATTATACCAAGTGGCACATTTATAGCATAAGAGGACAATTCATTGAACAGATTTTCAAAGTTGCTGTTTTTACTTCTGTTTAATAACTGCATGGTTACTATAGCAATTGTATCATCATGTGGAATATATGTTCCAAAGTGATATTGTAACTGTGATTTAGTGACATTTGCTATGGTAACTGCCGTTATTGAAAAAACTGGTTTCATAATCTAAATGGTTCTCAGAAATAAATTCGCAAGGAATACACTTCTCACTACCAACACACACCCCAATTTTAAGCAAGTAATATTTTAGTTGAAATGTTAATTGTAAATTGACATATTTCTAAACAGTTTATGAAGTATAGCCCTGAATCAAAAGTTTGGATTTACAGTTACTATTCCTGTCACAGGTATTTTCTGTACCTTCAAAAATAGAAAGAAAAAAAGGCAAATGTCCTGTGTTCTCCTATAAGGAGAAGCAAACGAGCACAATACTGTTAGTGGCTTATTGGCCACAATGTTTTTTGCACTGCTTTCTCTTTTCTCCAAAGAGAAGGTTTCTCGGGTTTCTCAGAAGAGAAAACTAATGGGAGCTGATGCATCTTTATACTTGATCGGCTCCTGTGTGCTCTTGGTTAGAAGAACTGGGAGGAACCAAGATAACACATCTAATACACCCTCTTCCACCTCCATCCTCCCCTCTTTTGGTCCTTTAAGATATTTTTTTTTAATTTGGGCTCTACATTTAATATGAGCCTCTTTTATTAGTGTTTTTTAACAAGTTTCCATGCAGATTACTGGCATTTCACTTCCTGGACTGTACCTTTTAATTCCTGTTTAATTAGTGTCCTCAGTTTTGTGTAGCTCCCCTATATGAAATGAAATATGACGTAGATGGACTTCTTTGGTGTTTTCACTTCCACGAGGATGTTAAATGTAATGATATTATGGTCATTATTGCCAAGCAGTTCACTACCAAGAGATTATATGTAAATGTTTCTTTTTAATGTTAATGAGTTATTGAAATGCTATTATAATTTTTAAGGTACTAACAGTTTCTCGTATACCTGGGAAGGAGACAAAGTGAATCTTCATAAATGGCAAAAAAACCAGTGAGATTTACTTTCATAGACTCATAGACTTTAAGGTCAGAAGGGACCATTATGATCATCTAGTCTGACCCCCTGCACAATGCAGGCCATAGAATCTCACCCACCCTCTCCTAGAATAATCTTCTCACCTATATCTCAGATATTGAAGTCCTCAAATGGTTTAAGGACCCCAAGATGCAGAGAATCCTCCAGCAAGTAATCCGTGCCCCGTGCTACAGAGGAAAGCGAAAAACCTCCAGGGCCTCTGCCAATCTACCCTGGAGGAAAATTCCTTCCCGACCCCAAATATGGCGATCAGCTGAACCCTGAGCATGTGGGCAAGACTCACCAGCTAGACAACCAGGACCAATCCCAACTAGATCAACCCAGTCAGGGCTTTGTCAAGCCGAGACTTAAATACCTCTAGAGATGGAGACTCCACTACTTCCCTAGGTAACCCATTCCAGTGTTTCACCAATCTCCTAGTGAAATAGTTTTTCCTAATATCCAACCTGGACCTCTCCCACCACAACTTGAGACCATTGCTCCTTGTTCTGCCATCCGTCACTACTGAGAACAGCCTTTCTCCATCCTCTTTGGAACCTCCCTTCAGGAAGTTGAAGGCTGCTATCAAATCCCCCCTCACTCTTCGCTTCTGCAGACTAAACAGACCCAACTCCCTCAGCCTCTCCTCATAGGTCATATGCTCCAGCCCCCTAATCATTTTGGTTGCCCTCCGCTGGACCCTCTCCAATGCGTCCACATCCTTTTTGTAGTGGGGGGCCCAGAACTGGACACAATACTCCAGATGTGGCCTCACCAGAGCCGAATAAAGGGGAATAATGACGTCTCTGGATCTGCTGGCAATGCTCCTCTTAATGCAACCTAATACGCCATTAGCCTTCTTGGCTACAAGGGCACACTGTTGACTCATATCCAGCTTCTCATCCACTGTAACCCCCAGGTCCTTTTCTGCAGAACTACTACTTAGCTGGTTGGTCCCCAGCCTGTAACAATGCTTGGGATTCTTCTGTCCCAAGTGCAGGACTCTACACTTGTCCTTGTTGAACCTCATCAGTTTTCTTGTGGCCCAATCCTCCAATTTGTCTAAGTCACTCTGGACTCTATCCCTGCCCTCCAGCATATCTACCTCTCCCCCTAGCTTAGTGTCATCCGCAAACTTGCTGAGGGTGCAATCCATCCCCTCATCCAGGTCATTAATAAAGATATTGAACAAAACCGGTCCCAGAACTGAACCTTGGGGCACTCCGCTGGAAACCGACCGCCATCCTGACATCGAGTCGTTGATCACTACCCGCTGGGCCCGGCCTTCTAGCCAGCTTTCTATCCATCTTACCGTCCATTTATCCAATCCACATTCCCTTAACTTGCTGGCAAGAATATTGTGGGAGACGGTAACAAAAGCCTTGCTAAAGTCAAGGTATATCATATCCACTGACTTTCCCATGTCCACAGAGCCAGTTACCTTATCATAGAAGCTACTTTGATTTTTTGTTATAAGGCCTTCAGTAGCCAGGAATCCTAGTGGCTAGATCATTGGTTAGGGAGACTGTAGGGGGATCTGACCCCTCCTTCTCCCTCATTTGATAGCTTAGGTTCTTGTGCCCCTCAAGCCCTAAACAGCGGAGGAGATGGAGCTTTCTCCCAGCTGTGAGAGGGGGTTCAGGGCCTGTTTTTCTGGGCTTCTCTTTATGAAAATTCTTTTAGTTTGGGGTGTAGCAAGGGGCACAGTTGGGGCAGGGGAAGACTTACCTCCAGTAGCTACATTGACTGGCAGGTTGCCAGTCCATGTCTTCAGGTGGCAAACAAAGAGCTCCTACTTCCTCACCAGTCAGCCTCTAACTGAGACCGTCTCCCCACTTTTCTCCCCCCCTCCAGGCCTGACATTGTCTGTTGGTATAATGCAGTGAGCTATCAGAACCTGCAGGTTTTCTTTAACCCCTGCTATGCCAGGTAGCAGTTTCTCTCCTCCTTCAAAATTTAATATTTATTAATTTGCTTGACTCAAGAGTGCAATACTTTCTCTTGTTTCATGGTTGTTAGTTAAGATAATTTATACCTTCCCATTTAGAAACTATTTAGGTGATCTAGGATATACCAAACCGAATTCACTATCCCTTAAAATATATGACTTTGTCCATCTTCAGATAGTTCTAGTGATCTATATTATACAGTCAGCAGGACTAACTGTTGATTTAGGCAATAATACACTTTGGTCTTTCTTAACTTCTCCCCAGAAAGACTAGATCTCATTGGTGTGATCTCTCCACAGAAAGACACACAGTAAAATCTGCACCTGAAGTAGCAATGGCTGATTTGGTTCTGTTTTATTTAATTTTATTTTTTATTCTTTCCACATATACCACTTTTAGATGGGCTCCTAACAGGAAAGGCTGTCTTCAGACAAATTCAATAATTTGGCAGATTCCAGAAAGCACAACATACTTTAAATATTTTTTCTTCAGGTATCCTACTTGAGTTTAGATTGGAGGCTAAGAACTATTCAGGAAAAGTGGCATAGAAACATAATTTTAATCAGCGTTGGAGAGAAAAATCAGTAAGAATGTATGACTAGAATATTGCGTCATGCTAACCTTTCCCCACAGGTAAGAGATTACAAACTCATCTGAATCAGGGAAGACATCACCATCCCCTGGAAAGGAAATTCTTGGAGACTTGGGGGTAAAACACACAAATTCCTTATTTACTACATGCTGGCTATTGCTAATAAGGAAAGGGACAGTGTAGTTGAATGCATTCATAGGGACACAAAGGAATATGCCACTGTTATGACTTTTCTGCTTCACATAACCATTAACTGTTTAGATGGACATTTTGCAAATTAAGGGTCTGCCCAAAAGTGCGTAATTGTGAAAAGTTTCATCAAAAATGGCTCCAAGATTTTGAAAAAATATTTGCATAGCTTTAACACTGAAATGTTACTGAGCAGAAATGCTTCTGAGGGTGGTGGTGAAATGTAGTTCTGGCTTTACTTCATAATAACCAAGTAACAGATTAGTCTAATTTAATTACATGTTCTCTTCTTTGTGGCTTTAATATTTAAATACAGACACACATTTAAAAAGATAAGCATACATACACAGCTTTCTCCATCTGAATGCTTTCAGAATGATGTCTCTATGCAAACTAATGTGTCACAACCCTTAAGAAACCAATACAGCCATAGAGACCCTGAAGGCTGTTTGTATGATCAGATTCTGTGATTTCCTTCTGTACTTTACTTCCCTGCAGAGTAAAACAGCTGGTGTTTTAAAATATATATTATTTATTTCACCTTCTCTATCAATGATGTCTTCCCCAAAGGCAGATCAAAACAATACTGTAGCAATGAGAACAGAAGGTTCAAATAATGTGCCTTTGAAATACTATACAACACTGCAAGTCATTTAAATGAGAGTTCATTCTGGCTGCACAAGATTGTGTAATTGGGAGACAGCTGTCTAAATATTAATGTTTGGACATATACGCTATTATTGCAATATTAATTGTTAAACAGACAGGGGAAATGTAACATAAAACCTGTATAACCAAGTCTGTATAACTGACAGCATCAGTTAAGAATGGAAATGTAGCTATTGACAACATTTATAATTTGCCTGATGTTGTAATAATTCCTTTTCAAGAGAAGGTATTTTACTGCTTACTGGAGCCTGTTGTACACTGAGGATTTAACTTCAGTTAAGTGTCAAATGTGCATGAACAGAAATTAAACATGAGGTTCTGAACCACTTCCTTAGCTGTCCCTCTAAACAGCTATGCTCTATTACCTGAATCTATGTAGCAAAAAGTTGTAACCTAGAATGGAAAGCAGTTTGGGGAATCTCTCTGAACACAATGCCTCCCCAAACTGTTTTATATCGCAAGTTAGAAGTAATGGAAGCAGTGGCTGAATAGGCTGACAAAATAATTTACATGTTACCCAGGAAGTCTCACTGAAATATAAAAATAAAATGTATTGACAGAAAAAAAAAGTGTATGCATCTTGAGTATGCATCTTCATAAGCTAAGGTTTGAGTTGCAACGGAACAATCCAAAATGCCCTCATTTCCATGATTATTTTATTTTTCTTAGAAGTACCAAGAAGGGCAGCAGGGGCAGGGCGGGGAGCAGCCAGCCCTCAGTGGGTCAAACTTACCTTCTCCCTACCCTTCCTATCAGTGCTGGGTTTATGCACAAGCTAAAAAATCTACAGCTGCTAGCTGCTGGCCACATTCCCCAGCCACTGGCCCTGGCCACGAGCTCCAGCCCAGCTGTGCTCCCCAGACCTCCAACAGACTCCTGGCTGGCCTCGCTCCCAGCTGCTAGATTCTCTCTGGTCGGGTAACATCAATGGTCCAACACTAGAGAATCCCAGACCAGAGAGGTCCTACCTGTCCTTTCCAAAGGACAAGGTAAAGAAGAAGCAGACAAGACTCCATGGTAGCCTGAAGGTTAAAATTTCACTGATTTATTTGCATGTTTTTTCTCTGTACCCTTACCCCCATTGTACCCTTTTCCCTCCACCCCTGCAGTGATAATTTTGTGTTAAAGTACCTGATAACCAGGCTGAACATTTAATGGTACTTCATGATGTCTTTCAGAGCACTGTCAAACAAAAGTCTCACATTCGCTACTCTGCCTGTTATGCATACAGGCAATGCTTGTTGTCTTTCTAACTTACTGCTGCTGCTCCTACATCAGAGCTGTCAACACATGTCAATCAACACTGCACTTATCAAATCAAAATTACAGGGCCAACTCACCTTTGATCCCTGAAGAGAAAAGACTTTTTAACAGTAAAGAAAAAAAATCAAATGAAATTCAGCAGCCATGCAGATTTATAACATTTAGGGCAACTTGAGTATTATACTTCATATATTTATTTCTGGTAAATTGTAATGACTAGACAAAAAGAGGAGCGAATAATGCAATATAGTAGATAAAAATATGTAGTAAAGCTAGCGCCACATTTCTCACTGTTGGCAGTTTAAAGAAGGAAAAATAAATACATTGGAGAAGAAATATACCATAACTTTTCCAGATACAGTTTTTGCCTTAGTTTGTGCTGCTTTGGAATGAAAGTTAGTTTACATATGTAAAATATATTTACGTCTATGATGGGAGATAGGATCCAGCCAGAACCCAGATACTTCTAGCTAACACTCTTGTCTTACAGAACCATGTCTAAATCAGTCTGGACAAAATAAGCTGGTCCACTCCTTGATCATCTTGTGGGATTAAAAATCTGAAGTCATATTGGCAGGATCCATATTTAATTATGTCATTGTTATATTTTTGTGTCATACAACACAGTTCTGCCCACAAGCAAAAGAGAGGTGTAAAATGCTGCATTAATTCTACCATGCTCCTTTTCTTCAGATGGACTATGACAAAATTCACTCATTCTCATGCCATGGTCAGTCAGCTCCTTTTGCCTGAGTCTTTATTGTAGTCCCATTCTGGGCAACCCCACAAAAAAGTGCAAACCCACTGGTTTGTGCGGCTTTTTTTCCCTTTTACTTAGAGGGGCAGCTGGTCTTTGTATTCAGGTGCTCCTGAAAACCCTTAGGTTACATCTACACTGCAGGATTCTTGTGCAAGAACTGTTTTGCGCAAGAGTTCTTGCGCAAAACAGGTCTTGCGCAAGAGTGCATCCACATTGCCATGTGCTTTTGTTCAAGAGATGCGCTTTTGCGCAAGAGTATCCATGGCAGTGTGGATGCTCTCTTGCGCAAGAAACCTTTGTTGCCCATCCACACTGCCTTCTTGCGCAAGAGGTTTTGCACAAGAGGGCTATGCCTCGTGGGGAGAGGAATAACTCTTGGGCAAGAAGGCTTATTCCTCGTGGGGAGAGGAATAACTCTTGTTCTGACACTTTACTGTAAATTTAATTGTGCAAGAACCCGTGTGCAGTGTAGACACTCCGCAAGTTTTTGTGCAAGAATGGCCGTTCTTGCGCAAGAAGCCTGCAGTGTAGACATAGCCTGTGAATCATAGAAGATTAATCTTGGAAGAGGCCTCAGGAGGTCATCTGTCCAGCCCCTTCTCAAAGCAGGATCAACCCCAACTAAATCATTCCAGCCAGGGCTTTATTAAGCCGAGACTCAAAAACCTCTAAGACCAGAGATGCCACAATTCCCATTCTAGAGGTAACCCATTCTAGTGCTTCACCACCTTTCTAATGAAATAACTTTCTCTTATATCCAGCCTATACATCCCCCACTGCAACTTGAGACCATTGCTTCTTGTTCAGTCATCTGCTACCACCGAGGCTACATCTAGACTGCAGGCTTCTTTTGGAAGAAGCTTTTCCAGAAGAGATTTTCCGAAAAAACTTCTTCTGAAAGACAGCGTCCACACTGCCGAAGTGCATGTGAAACGAGACTTACAGGAGCAGTCGACAAACGCTTCCCTTGTCGACCGATCCTCATCTAGACTGCTGTGCTGTGCCGGATCAGCTGATTGTCGGCACAGCGCGGCGGCAATTTTTATTTTAATGAAGCAGGGATTATTTAAATCCCCACTTCATTGACTATGTCGAGTAAACTACTTCACATGGCTCTGTCGATGGGGCCATGTAGTCTAGACACACACTTGTATGCTAGGCCAGCATGGGGTATATATAGCCTCTATGACAAGAGATCTTTCAGTTACCATCAAATAGCAATCTACACTGCTTAGGCTGGTAACAGAAAAGATGTTAGAGTGGCTGAGTGAGTACAGAAAAGTACAACTAAAACACTTGCTATTTCCCACATACATCACCAGTAGCAGGACAGTAAAGGCTGTAGCACTGACAGATGTAGCAGCTGGACTCATTGTGTGAGAAGACAGTGAATAACCTTAGATTTGCTGATATTGACCTCACTGTATTGACCACAGAGGATTTACAGAGTATAAGTTATAAGGCAGAATAGCAAGCAGAAAATTCTAATTAAAAATTGGCACAGATAATACATTATGACAACTAGAAGACAAGAGAACAGGTAAAGTTCAACGTCCAAGATGAAAAACAAGAACAAGTTGGGGAAAATTGTGTATCTATGAGGGCTGGTGTTGGAGAATGGGAATTGTGAAGAAGAAGAAAAAAAATAAAAATAACAAAAGAAGATTCAGACTAGCCACTACTGAGTTGGAAAAAAACCCTGTGAAACCTTCAAGTTTTAACAAAATCAGCATCTGATAAGAAAACAGTGGGTTGGAATGTTGCAGTCTGAGGAGGAAAACCAATGAATGAAAGCTGTTGACTGCAGATATGAACTGGCTGAGAGGCCAAACTGAAAGGTACAAAGATGAAGTCATAAGGCAAGGGCTGGAACAGAAGACTCAAGAAAGACACCTGCATGGCTTTGACACATGTGAAGAATGGACCCAGAAAGGGGATCATACATACCAGAGTGCAAGGAGCTAGAAGTAAACGAGGACCATTGGATAGACATGGTGAAGCATGACATCAAACAAACAGGTTTAAGATAAATGAAACAGTGCAGCTGGTATAAGACAAAGTGTTGAAAAGACTTTATTTGGCCCATTGTCACTGCTGAGCTGACAGATGGGAATTAAAGAAAAGACATTTTGCCAGGTGCACATGCAGTTATCTGATTACATTTAACAAAACTTACTTGTTAAGTGAATACTTAACACTGTAACACTTACCCACTGGAAAGAATATGAAAACGAACAAGTAAAATGGATATGCAGAGAGCAGAACACGCTGTTCTTCTTCACTTGCTCTGGGTGACAAGGCAAATATTAACCTGCACCATGGCTGAGTGATTTTTGTCCACCACAATATCAACAACATGCTGTTCTGTTTTCCTCACTCACTGCCTGTCAACTCCCACTGAAATTTTCTATATTTCAGGTGCTGACTCTGGTTTCCTTGACATAAGTCGATGATTTGTGTCCCATTCAATTTAGTTCATGTGAAAATACTCATAGCTCCTTGCCATATGTCAGCGGATGATAATTGCATTGATCCACCTTGCAGAGGGCTAGGAAAGGGCAGCCTTCTGATAACTGTGTAACCGGAGGCTGCTGCTTGTTAGAATTAGTAAATTTGACCATTTGACTGATTTGATTCCAATCAGCCTTGACAAAGCTATGCATAAAATAGGGAGGGTTAAATGTGCCAATAAGCGAATTACCTTTATGTAACATTCCTGCTAGAGATATTGATGAGCATGCTATGGAACCTGCAGGTAAGACAATTTGCCAACATTGCCTCGCCTTAATAGGATGGATGAATGGTTCAGATAAAATAAAGAACCTGTCTAAACCTCCATCCAGTATCTGATTATTTCACTTTTAAATGTAATGTTAAAAAAAGCACCATAAGCTTTTCCATTAGCACTATCTTTTGTCCACTGTAACAGGTTGACTCACTGCCACCGTGCCTCCTGCTGGCCAGTCTTGGGAATTAGCACCTTCCAGTCTGGACCCCCCATTCTGGTCAGGGTCTCCCTACCACTATTTTCGCTTCTTTCTCCTCCACCTGTCAGGACGCATGTCCTTCCCATACTATGGTGCCCACATCTGCGTTCTTTTCCTCTTGGAGAACCCTGTTAGCCCTAAGCCCATCACTCTCCTCAGCATCCCATTGCAGTTCTTCATCTAGTCTCTTCATTCAGGGGCATACTGCACTCTGAACTGGCCATTCCCAACTGGCAAGGGGAAGAGTGCTGCCTACTCCTCCCCTGGCTGCCCCAATGCAGTTCTTTAGTAGCTCCTTGGGCTCCTGTATCCCCACCTTCAGGCTAGGAATTGGTCAGACCAGAGTTTCCATGGCTCCTCCTGACCTTCCCTAGCACGGACTGTCCAAGGTAACTTTGTTTGTGTAGGCAGCCACCTCCTGTCTCCAAAGCTCCCCTTCAGCCCTGCAGCCCATCCTGGCCCTCATTGGCTGCTTTCATCCTCCCTTTGATTGGCTGCTGATACAGCTGTCTCCAAGGGCTATTTAAGCCCTTGTTCATCAGTGCAGGCAACCGGCTCATCACAAAGAGGTTTCAATAAGTTTTAATAAGATTTAGACAGCGCCCTAAAATTTTCAGTGTTTTGGAACTTCACCTTCAAACGTTATCATTTCCTGTTACTACTATTTAGTGTGTGCTGAATTATCACTATATGCAAATACTCTCCAGTACAAGCCAAGGCATCAACATCACAACCTGCCCATATAATCTTTGTTCCTCCACTCAAAATTTCCAGGTCATTATTTTTTTACCCATTTCTATGCAACATACAGAAACTGAACATTTAGAAATACCCAAGACAAATGTTTTGAACCAGCATGAATTCAGTGGTAATTGTAACCTTTTCAGTTCCTGTCTGTTATGCGTATAGTCTATTGTATTTTGAGTCTATAGAAAGTTCAGAGTATTTTAATACTGCTACAGGTGCTTTTTTCTTTTGCACTAATCTTCTTTTTCTGCCTGTTTGCTAGGTGTACACAAAGATGGGTCCTTTTCTCTTCTTAATTTTGATAATTTATTAAACTTTTCTTACCACAAAAGAGGGAAGACAAGCTGGAACATGTGTTTTTGCACTATAGAGAATCCTCTGAAAAAAAGCCAAATAGAATGATTGTTGCAAAATCCATTATTCATTAAACTACTTCAGAACTTTTCTCATTAGATGATGAAAGAGGCAATGAAATTGCCTCTCTTTTGAAAGGGGAAGCAGGAGAAATTACTGGCAATTTCCCTCTTCCTTTGAGGTACCTACAGACCCAGAAGATCTGATAATAGTGGAGGCACAGGTAAAAAGCAGGACTCTTGCAAAACAGAAGATGAATGTGGGAAGTTCTATCAGTCTATCATGCCAAATGTTCTATAAAGATTTGTGATGTGATAATAGGTTTAGTGCTGCAAATACTTATTATACAGATGTCTCAGCCAATTGTAATTAGGTGACCTCTTAATCATTGTGTAATAGGGTCTGGAGATGCATCTCTATGAGCCAAGTGAGTAGCCAGCTGAGCTGAATGTGTATATTTATGCCTGAGGAATCAGTAGTTTGGATTATAAGTAGACTAGACAGCCATTTGAGTGTGTTGGACCCTGTTAGGACTCTTTAAAACATGAGGGAAATGGCTATAACCATAGTATGCCTCTGTCCCACCCCATTCCCTCCTTCTTACAAATACCCAGAGCATTCCCAAACTCCACTTTTAGATAGTTTAGCTGCCAACATTTCTTGCTCAAACTCCTCAAAAATTCTAGTCATAATTTTGAAACCCTGTCCATAACAATCTCAAAAAAACAAAAACAAAAACAACCCCCCCCCCCAAAACTTCCAAGAGGTAAGTCACACTTCCTGGTTTAATCACCTGCTTTTGTGACATTTCTTTCCACTCTGGGTGTCTGTATCTAGTCTCCCTGCCTGTGTTATGCATCGGCCTTCTTATGATGCTCATTTCCTTTGAATCTACATGCCTTCCAAACATGAATTACATAACCTTTCCAACATCCACAGCAAGCAGGGCAGTTCTAAGTGCACTTTACAGATGGAGACACTGAGACAGAGAGAGATATTAGCAGCCTGCTTTTAAGGACTGCCAAGCACCTTCAGGGCTGGAGTGTTCAGCATCTCTACAAATCACATTATGAATAAAGATGGGTGAATAGCAGAATTTTTGGTCAGTTGGCAATTTCAAATACTGGAAAAACATTTTGTTTTTATTTAAACCATTATTGTAATTATTTTATTATAGCATTTTAAAGAATTTTATCAAGAAAGTCTTTTTAAACAAAAAAAAACCACTACATAAAATCATCCCATTTTGAAAATGTCAGAGGCAACATTTTGGCCCCCCACAATCAAACAATTAGTTAAAAATCAACCACAAATTTGCAAAATGTTGCAGTTTCAAAAAATCTACATTTTCACTAAAAGAAGCTTTGAATTGTCCAGAGGCCCCCGTTCTGCCCTCTTACTTACAACATGTGCAATGTCTATTGATTTCAGTGGGTCATAGAGTTGTGTCTCAGAGCTGTGCTTTGCACATAAAATACTACTAGAACTACATCAAATATGACTCAATGTTCATTCGGTTATTTCCTTAAGGGCAAATTGTGCCAGCCTTTGCCACTTTGTTGAGAACTAACTCAAACTAGTAACCCTCCAAGTTTCAATGGGACAATTTAAGGACTACAATGCTATTTACAGTGTGTAAATGTGCAAGAAAAGGACTGTCAGTGATCAGTAAAGTCTTTTCTACTATATATTTGAGTTTGCATATGTGTTTGTCTGTGTGTCTGTCTGTCTGTGCATCTGTGTATGAGTCTGTTTGTTCAAGAACTCCTCCTACAGGTAAGAGCTACCAAATTTGGTATGCAGCTTCCTTTTACCATAAGTTAAAGCAAAGTCAAGGTTTGGCTGTGCCAGGTCAATGGGATGTACCTGGAATCTGATTGTTTCTTATCAAATGGAGAGGCAGAGCACTGATAGCAGGGATAGTTATTCTCCAGAATGACCACAGGGGGTAGCAAGCACAGGGGACGGTTGCACCCCAGCCCTCACCCCCTGCCCTGACTTCTACAACCACACCCTGACTCTGAGCCCCCCATCCCCACTCCACTGACTATCCTGACTCCTACTTCCCCATACCCTGCCTTGAGCTTGCCAAATTCCTGTCCTGAGCCTCCCCACACCCTGACCTGAGCCCCCATATACTCAACCCCCGGCCCTGACTCTTGCACTCCCCACACCATCAGCCCCCCTGTCCTGAAGGACTTGAGCAATGCTGAGTAAATCTTCTACTAAATTATAATTAAAAGCCAGATAGAGAGAATAGGACACATCCCATTGTAAATAAATGAATTTTGAAATAATGCTGACCCCGAATTCTTACCATTGTTTCAGTTGGAACACAGGAGAATTTTTATTAGAAGCAAAAACAAGCATGCTCCAGGGCATTTAGATTAATTGTAACTATATATTGGCAATTAATTATAATTAATTTAATAATTAATAATTAATTTAAGTCAGGTAAGAATCAACTTATTTGAGTCTCAACTTAAGCCAATGAGGAAATAAATACACTTGTGTTCTAATGTGTTGTACTGCTCAGTGAGGAACTGGCCAGCCACCCTATCTTTTTGGGATAAAAGAGATTGCCGAAGTCTAAGAATAGCACTATTGACTGATTTTGTGTTGAACTGGAGTGAAATTTTCAATAAATGTTGCAAGTCTGGAGAAAAGAGTACAAGGCAATTCTTGCAGACTATCATAAATTAATGCATGAAGATTCTTCTGCTGTTCCTTCATGTCTTTGGGATAATAGAGATGGGTAAGGTGCTTATAGTAAGTGATGGGAAATTAAATTGTTGAAAGAAAAAAATTCAGATAAACCATAGGTCAAAGGCCTCTTAATTTATTGGTTATAGTGAAGAGCAACTGGTGAGCAGGAGACTAATCAAAAAGCACAGTGAAAATAGCCCAGTATTTGCTGAGTCTGAATTTCATAATTTCAAGTTGTGTCTGAAAGATCGAGGCAGGTAGGGTCTGATCCACAGTGTGCTAAATTTGGGGTGGGGGCTTTCAAATCACTTCAGTGGATTTCAGACCAGACCCTTTATGGATATTAAAGTAAAATGCTATGCAAGCAGATACCCCCTTTTCTGAGTGAACCACATCTCAGTGGAGACTTTGAACTGATTGACCATCCTCCCTCCCACTTCCACTTGTGCAAATTACCCTCGCCTGAGAAATCAAATACCATCCCTGTGGCAACTACAACATTTACTCACATGGAAAATCAGTACCAGCAAAACATGTGTTTTTAGCTGTCATTAATGTGATTTGGCAGGTATAACCATGGAGGAGGGGCAACACCATCTGGCTGGCAAGATTTCCAGAGTGCCAGCAAACAGCCACAGATCACAGATTGCAAACTTCCTCTCTTCACTGTACGGTGCTTTGAAAATATGCTGCATTCTTCTTTTCTAAACTTATCTATAGATTAAACCAACTCTCTTGGCAGATTAACACAATTAAAAATATATCTACAATTGAAGTACATGTTGGCGTATAAGTGATATATGATTAAATGGACATTGATTACATCTAACTTGTTTTCTATTTTTTATTCCTTTTCTTTTTCTCAGATTTATCAAATTAGCCATCTGCAGGCAACCTACGAGTAAAATGACACTATAATAAATCACTGTATCGCGTTTACTCCTACATGTTAATAATGGGTGGGATTTGCTAAAGCACCTGTGGGATTTGTGCTCCTAAATATTTTAGGTGTTTGTGAAAATTCCACCTATATTTGACAAATTCAATGCAAGCAGTATAGGGAAAAAGTCTAAAATTATTCATATGCAGGGAGCAATGAGTCTTAACACCAACTGAATTATTTATTTGTCATATAGAAAGGAATAAATAAGGGAAAGACAGATAAGTAATATCTTGGTAACAGTATATACTGAATGGTCTCAGGTAATCTACAAAAGAAGAAAGTCTGACAATTTAATCCCCAATGAGGTAAATTCAGACCCGCCTCTTCCGCCCACTCCAAGCAACAATGCCATGTATTACATTTACATTGCCTTAGCAAAACTGGAAAAATATGGATTTTCTCCCCTTCCCCACTTCTTATATTCCAGAATGCCTTTTTACTTCCGGCTGTCTGAATTATCCTTTACTTATATACAGTGGATGTAAAAGTTACTATTAAGATTCTGCAAAACCACCAGAACAATTAATGAAAGCAGTGGAGGACAAGTTCTTAAATTATATTCTGAAATATTTAAGGTTTTGACGAGAGAGGCTAAATATATATTGTAATGCCAATTCCAGAAATGCAGTCAGTTTATCATGAGTCATTTTCTGGTAATCCCTGAAATATGGAAATTATACTTTAATGTGATTTTTCCATAACAATGACTTTGCAATGGAGAAAAATGCTGGGCCTGCTTCACCACTCCATTACGTGAGTGTGATGCCTTTGACATTGACGGAGTCATACTGGCATAAAATTGATATAACAGAATGTAGTGTCTGGCCCACTTTCTCTAATAATTGTATCAGCTAGTTCATAAGCTTTTTTTCCTCATCTTGCAATGCAGACTTTCTTATATATTAAATTTACTAGCAAAACTATCAGCAGGTTGACTTTAAAAAAACACCAACACTCCAACACTCCGGTCATCTGAAAAGTGGGCTGTGCCCACGAAAGCTCATGATACCATCTGCATGTTTTGTTAGTCTATAAAGTGCTACCAGACTATTTGTTGTTTTAAAAGCTTTTCCTGTTACAGACTAACTCGGTTACCCCTCTGAAGCTTTTTTTTTTTTTAAGAGTTGAACAAGGCTAATCTGGATTAGAGAGCATCGAACTCTAGTTACAGAATCTGTAAGGAAAAGAAAAGTTGTTTCTAATATAATATTAGAAAAGTTTTTAAAGGGGTCGACATGATTACTTGTTACTAGTGGTTAAAGAAATACACACTCTGCATATAAGTCTGCCTGATCCCCCTTAGATGCAGCGTAGTGTGGCCCAATGTTCAGAGTCAAATGTGGCTGCCCTCTACCCAAGGGCTGTGTATCCCAATGATCAGAGCCTCCTCAGGTGGGCAGTGTGGCGTAGTGACCAGTCTAGGGTTGCCAACTTTCTAATGCCAGAAGACTGAATGTCCTTACCCCACCCGTTGTTCTGCCCCTTCCCTAAAGCTCCACCCCTACTCACTCCAACCCCTTCCCTCCATCGCTTGCTGTCCTCCACCCTCATCTCACTCATGTGCTCATTTTCACGGCCAGGCCCAAATTGTTCATCACTCTTCCCTGTTAAAATATGTGCCTTATTTCTAATTTGAGTTTTTCTGGATTCAGCTTCCAGATATTGCAGATGCCTTTCTCTGCTAAATTAAGGAGTCCTATAGTATCTGATATTATTTCCCCATGACGATATTTCTAAACTGTAATCAAGTCACCACTCAGACTTCTTTTTGATAAACTAAACTTATCGAGCTCTTTAAGCTTCTCATAGGAAAGTGTTTTCTCAAATCCTTAAATTTTCCTTGTGGCTCTCTTCTACATCTTCTCTAATTTGTCAGTATCCTATTTAAAATGTAGACATCAGAAACAGAGTACTCAGCAATGCCATATACATATACTCCTACATGCTGGTGTTTTTCTCCAAAATCAATGAATGATAAAAAGGGGAAATGGTCAAAGTGAACTTAAACGTCAAATGTTGGTAAGACAACTGATACAAAGAGAAATTTTAAAACAGAAATTGGGAATTTATTTTACTTTCTTGGGAGAGGAGGGGGATAAAGTGTAATCT
The DNA here is from genome assembly GCA_032595735.1 of Pelochelys cantorii. NCBI lineage: Eukaryota > Metazoa > Chordata > Testudines > Trionychidae > Pelochelys > Pelochelys cantorii. The sequence continues at coordinate 41,097,646 of CM064337.1, forward strand.
AAAAGGAAAACCAAGAATCTTTTTTTTAATGACTTGTTAGATATTGCTATTGAAATTATAAAACCTGATGTATATAACATTTAATTGATCACATCATCAATATAAATGTTTAGCAATTTATAACATTTATAACAATTATGTTCCATCTATGAGAAAATAGACTACAATTCACATTTGTTGATGGTAGTAAGTTCTGGAAATGACAGACCAATCAATTAATTTGTTGTTTTTTTTAAAAAAAAACCCTATATTTCAAGTTTGTTCATGGAATTAGGAGCACAAATTATCATAGCTACAATGGGTCTAATCAAGGCTCACTCCTGAAGCTAAAAGACAAATCCATAGAGCACAACAATGAAATGGACACCTATATACATAGATCTGTGGAAAATCATTCCCATGCCTTCATGCAGATACACTTGAGTATTCATGTGTACACACCTTCCATGCACTAACACATATACTTCCACATTATTTACTATCACAACTGATGTTAAGTGCCTAGAGACCCCAATTAAGATCAGGATTTCAGGATGGTAGGTGTTAGACATACACATGAGAAGAGAGAGTCTGAAACAGAGTTTATAATGCAGCTATTGACAAAGGTTGAAGAAAAATCTGATACATTGCCTCTTCTATAATTACTAATCAACAACATGCACATTTCTTCTAGAGTTCCCTGTACTTTTAAAAACTCATTATGAAATGACTACACTTATATTTTAGGTAATCGGGGGGGGGGGGTGCGTGCAAGCCAGCAAAAAGAAAAAGAAGTCAAAGAGTTAATTTTATACACGTGACTTTTGAGACACTTTTAGATCCATTAGTGAGTGCCCAGGCAAGTTGAAATGTTCTTCAACAGGTTTCTGTGTGTTACCATTTCGAATATCCAATTTGTGTCCATTAATCCTTTCTCATAGAGACTTTCCAGTTTGGCCGATATACATGGCAGAGGGATGTGCAGTTATATGAGCCTCTATGGGTGGCTTATGTGATTAGGTCCTGTGATGATGTTGCTTGTATTGATGTGTGGACAGAATTGGCATCCGAGTTGATTGCAGAGGTGGGTTCCTGGATGAGTAGGATGGAGATGTGTTGTGTGGTTATTGGAAGGAATTTGTTTGAGGTTAGGAGGTTGTTTCTCCAGACTCTGATTCTGCCCCACATGAGTAGAAGTTGTCTGTAAAACCATTTTCTGCCATTCCCATCACCTTTGACACCTCTGCATCATCTTCAGTCCTGGCCTTACAATATGGAGGAAGATTGTTGAGGTGATTCTTCAGGTTACGATAAATGTAGTGCCCAGCATTCTCAACTCTTCTTCTGCTTATCACAACCCATATTCAACTTTTTCTCTTTTTCTGTCATCCAAGCACATCTTACATTTTTGATCCCAACGAAATTAACTGTGCCATTACAACCAGTGAATAGATTAAGTGTGTGCATCCTCAGTTTGGGGGGAGGGGCATTAATGCAGAAAGGTAAGATGACTTGGCAAAGGATTCACTTGATCTCAGTTCTTTGTTTGGGTCCAGTAAAGCAAACAACTTCTTGAACTATTAAGCTATGCCACTGTCTGCATGACATGCTCAGCAGTTTATCCAACTCCCTTGCTAGTGACTGGCATCTGCAGATAAGACACTTACTGAGGTTTACTTTCCTTCATTATTGTAGTTGTAGAATCCATTCCTGAAATGCATCTCAGGTTTCCCACCCCACAAATCAATTAGCTTCAAGGGTCACAAAGGGCACTTTAAAAGAGCTGTATTCTAGTATTGTTCTGCTGAGGCAAATTGGTTATCTGAAATGGCAACTCTGTTTAGCATTATGAATGGACCTTTAACCAAGGGAAGTAAACTCTTTGGGTGACATCTTGTGTCTGCGCTACACTTCTGAGTGGAAACACTGGTCGAGGTGTAGCAGTGCATATGTAATAATGTAGGTGCCATGTATGGCTTAACAGAGGGTTATTTGTTCTTTTTCAAAAATCCAGTACAAAGCAGAAGATTACCAGAATAACTATATTTTTTCTTAGCAATTTGTTCTGCTTGTGAGGCACCCACAGAACAATTATGACCTCATGGGAGGAACAGACAACTGAGGTAGATGTGCTTTTAAAATAGGGAGTCACATTTTTAATGGCAACAACACTAACAGATGGAACCCCTTTGGTTTTTTAGTGCTGTCACTAAGTTTAAAAGCAGGCTCAATGGTCTTAATTTTAAGCTGATGTGTCCAATATTAAAAAATAACTGAGGCAAGAAGAAGAAATATATCAGAATATTTTGATTTACCAGCAGAATTGTCATTAAATAGAATATTTTTCAAAGCTTTTCATGGACAAAGCTATCTACAGAGCTTGAAAACATCTGAAATTGCATGTAAAAATGGAACTTCAATAAATTTGAGTCTAACTAGCCAGCTGCTGTCCATTGCCAGTCACGTTCATTTATTATTTTCAAATATATACCGTCTGATTTATTTCCTCTTCTCTGAGTTTTCCCTTTGCCCTTATTTTGGATCACACATTCTCTTGCTTCCTGCTGCTTTAGATAAAAAGTAAAAGCTAGAAAAATCACCGCCTCTTGATCAGATATTCTTCCTTAGCTGCATTTTGTTTTCTTTCAATGGCGCAAATATCTTCAAGTCCTTATGGGGAATTTTTTAAATTTATCAAATTAAAGATAAAAGTCATTGCATTAGGTTTGCTACCAGAACAACATTACACATAGGCTGTGTCTAGACTGGCAAGTTTTTCCGGAAAATCAGCCGCTTTTGCGGAAAAACTTGCCAGCTGTCTAGACTGGCCGCTTGAATTTCTGCAAGAACACTGACGATCTAATGTATGATCGCCACTGTTCTTGCGCAAATACTATGATGCTCCCGTTCGGGCAAAAGCCCTCTTGCGCAAATGCTTTTGCGCAAGAGGGCCAGTGTAGACAACCCAGAATTGTTTTGCGCAAAAAAGCCCCGATGACTAAAATGGCGATCGGGGCTTTCTTGCGCAAAAGTGCGTCTAGATTGGCATGGATGCTTTTCCGCAAAAAGTGCTTTTGCGGAAAAGCGTCCGTGCCAATCTAGATGCTCTTTTCCGCAAATGCTTTTAACGGAAAACTTCCACCTCATTCCACGAGGAGTAACAGTTAATCTGAACTAAGGACTTAGTTTGGATTAACTTTAAACTGCCGCATGTAGCCGTGGGCAGTTCGTTCAAACTAAGGGGGATTTAAAAATGGTGGCCGGCCGGGAACATGCAAATAAAGCCCGGGATATTTAAATCCTGGGCTTCATTTGCAACTCTGGTTGCCTGATTTGCCTACCTACCTCAAATTAACGAGCTAGTGTCGACATACCCTACAAGACTTGGATTCTCTTTAGTTATTTTATTTTTCTTATTTATTGTGCATCTTGTTCCATGGAGGAAATACCTCTTTTGAGCAGTGAATAGGAGTGATAAATGAAATACAACGTAACATTTGGTCATAGTGAATCAGAGCACAGCCAATTGGGAGACAGCAGAGCGGAGCAGGCTTCCTGGCTGTTGGATCCTGCCATCATGGTAGGTGTGTGGAGGGGACCCTGTTGTACTCCCTGCAAGGCCCCAGGAATCCTCTGGTCCCTCCCATCCATAGCATGGTTGAGGTGGCCACCGGCCACCCTCCTTCCCAAGGCACGGGACCTGGGGCAGCCACCCCAAAGTGTCCTGGATGAGGAAGGGAAAGCTGGGCACGACTCACTGTGGAAGTATGTTCAGTCTCTCACATCCTGAGAACCAGGTGAGAGCAGATAACCCCTTGGGCCTGGAAGCAGGACAAAGCAGGAGGTGGGGCTGCCTGGGGGACTGTGAGCAGTGGCTGAGTGTGAGTTAAGTTTTTCAGCTAGCACCTCCTGCCCCCCTATTCCCAAGATGGATTATACTGAATGCTGCTGGTTCCTGTAACAAGAAATCAGAGCTATGCTGTGTCCCTGTGCACCAATAATCTTCTGTTCGACCTGCTGGCTGAGAGTCACATATGGCTGCAGATGGGGTGCAGGGGGACTCCCCTACGCTCTGTGATATATGGTTAATAGCACCTTTTGTTTAATGCCCCCCTTTTATGGTGGCAGAAAACTGCAATACGTACATTGTATTCAAATCTGAATCAGTGGACTGAGCAGTTTCAGCACAATCTTATATTACTGATCTTCTGGACCTAGTTTCATATCTATACATTGCCAGAAAGACTCTGGAAAATACCTCGAGCTTCCATTAAAGGATTTTAAGTGTTGCCAAAGGGCAACTACTGTAGATGTTTTAAACACCATTCAGATCCTGAAGATTGCAGTTCTTTAGGCAATATTGCTACATTATTGGTAGACACCATGCAAAAAAGACATAGAAAATCTTTCAATTCTGGCTCAGATCTTGGATTACTGCATAATATTTAGACAGCAAATTTAAATGCTTAGCCACATTTCCTATAAGAAATATCCCTCTTTAGTTACTTAATTCATACACTGATCAAACCATTTTTTTGTTTCAGTAGAAATATCACAGAGCCATCGATCAAAAGTATTTGGTTAATAATAAAATAGAAGACAAAAGTCATGGGAATGATAACACGGTTGCAAAGTTCTGTGGAAAATGTAATAGTATTTAAAAGGAAGACAAATGTTTGATGTATATTAAAAATCCCTCTCAATTTCAGTCAATATTAATATCTAATTGATGAAATAAATGCTTCTGGTATTTCTCTTTGAAATGAACGGACACAAAAATGTTCAAAAGGAATTCTTTATAGACCTCATATGTGGCCACATCAGAAAGCTTAAGAAGTTAAACTAAATCAGTAAGGGTATTAATACTGCCCGGGCATGGAGACATTGATTTGTAGAGATTAAAATGTTAGGAAAGGTACCACATGAAAGTGTCATTTTCCAAAACACTAACAGATCCCATCAAAACCTATTATTGTTTAATAAAAATAAAAATTATATCTTGGGACACCCTTTGTAATTAACAATAATGTTTTAACACTTATAATATTTGTATAAAATGACATGTGTGATACCTGTTAAAATACATATGAAATAAGTATCACTGTGTTACCTGTAGGAATTCTACTCTATATAGGTTTTTAGATCACACTCATCACTGAAGTGTCTTCCAGTAGTGCAGTAGTTAATATTACAGGTACAGAAAGTGAGGCACAGAGGTTAAGGTCTGTTTTCTGAAAGAAAAACTGATTCAGAATATCTAAATATGATACCGTAAGTGGTCACTAGTTACTTTTGATAATTGAGGCTAAATGACTTGTTCTGCATCACACAATTAGTAGCAGAGCCAGTCAAAAAAGAATGGACTCCAAGGGCCCAGACTCATTCCCATTACTGTCAGGCAGCAAGGCCATCCCTAGGGGAACATGGGCCTTGGGCAACCCCCACCCCAAGGCCTCAGGCTTGAGGCCCAGGGCAAATCCACTGCCTCTGCTCCATCCTGCCTCATTCCACCCCATCCCTGCTCTGCCTGTGCCCCACCACTGCTCTGCCCCTGCTCCCTCCCCTGATCAATATGGCCCAGGGAATCATGGGTCTCCCCCGACTCTCACTGCAGTGGTGGGGTGCCAGTGCAGCCCAGCAGCCAGCTTTGCCATGCCACAACGCCCTCCCAGCCTGCTGCGCCTCATTTCTGCATGGTGTCTGTAAGCGGAGCACCCTAGGCCTGGGGTGTTCTACTTCCCACTGCTATGGAGAAGCAAAATTCAGCTGGCTGGGAGAGGGCAGCACAGTGGAGCAGGCTGCCAGGCTGCTCTGGATCCTGCCGGGGTGAGTGTGTGTGTGAGGGGAACCCCCACTGCCGCCCTGTACCAAGCCCCATAATCTGCTGGGTCCCTCCCATCCATAGGAAGGTTGGGGCTGCCACCGCGGGGTCCCACAAAGTGCTGGGTCTAGGGCAGCCACCTCAATTCATCCTATGGATAGAACGGTTCTTCAGGCAGGCCTCCCCAAACAGAATCTCCAAAAAGCCATGCCACGAAGTGTTCAATACTTTGTGTAGTGTTCATGGAGAATAGGAAACAAAAAGTGCGTTGGAGAATCACGCTCAAAGCATGTTTTAAATCGCACCAGTGATGGGCATATTCAGTTCAGCAATTCCCTCAGAGAAACAAAATTGTAGGTAAGTAATTATGTCTGACTCACCTAGCTGACAAGAGACTGATTGATTATTTAATGCTCACAAGATTAATTAGTTAGCTGATATCAGGACAAGAAGCTGATGATATAAGCTGTTATACGGTAAGTTTAGACTTATTTTAATTGCACATTTCCAGTTATTCTCATGCTCTAGTGACGAGGGTGTGGTCAGTTATTCTGTTGGGTTAGGTGATCAGAGGATCAGATCTGGAGCCAGATTCATGGTAAGACATAAAAAAAAAGGGACTTAGAATGACATAGGAAAGCAGGAACCAGGAACAGACAAGGGGTCTAGGATAAGGAGAACAGCCATGAAGAGTCACTTAAGCAAGAAGGGTTTGCCATAGCAGTCAGACAAGGATTCCTCCAATTGCCCATGCAACTTTTTATGCCTCTTCCCTGAGGTACTGGACATTTTCCCCAGTTGGGAGCTTTGGGATGGACCCTTTGCAGGCTAGCACTTGGAGCTGCTGGGTGGTGGTCTGGTCTTGGCACTGCCTGGGGATCTGTGGCTTCAGTCTGAGGCCCACAAGCTCTCACCTCTTCTTGGCCAACACTTGTCTAGATCACCATTCATGTAATGTTTCTTTAACAGCAGAACAGATAGTCATTATAGAATATAACACCTCTTCTTTCTTCTTGAGTTCATTCATTCAGCCTTGTTATCTTTGCTCCAAATGCTTTTAATTTCATTTCTCCCATACAAAATCCTACAGTGAATATTTACTACTACTTTCAGGGCCATTGGCTGATTAAAGCAGGCCATGGTACTCTTAATATAGCACTCAGGGTAATTACCCTAGAAAGTCCTGCTACTTTGTCTAACATCTTTATAACATTATAAACAGTTCGGGGTGTAATTGCTTTTCTTTAATGGAATCTTTTTCACAAATAGATAAAAGAGGATCCATTAAATAAAATTATTCAAATTTTGTGGGAAAAGCACAGAACTCCCCTTCCCATCCAGAGGTTTTATTTTGCCAGAGTGACAGCTGAAGAGATCAAGAGGCAAGAATAAAAGAGAAGCAAAAGCAATAAGAACTGGCTACCTCCTCTGAGCATGAAATGACTTTGTAGGTGTGAATTTCTCCAAACCCTTTCCTGGTTGATGAGAATCTCTGTTCTCTTACACATGCCACTTATCTTTCTCAGCTTCCCAGCCACTCTGCTTCCCTCTTTGTAATTCTCCAGGTTATTCCAATCACATCTTTCTGCTGTTCCAGTACTACTGTTTCAAATCTTCCAGTGACACCAGACCCTCTTCAACTCTGCTTTATTCTTCTGATCCTTTTGGGGTTTTTTAGCTTTTCAGGCTATTTATATTCTTGGCTTTCATAGCTATTTTCAGTTGCACTTTTGGTTTACAGAAAGTGATTCCCTTTGCTTTCAATGTGTTTCCTGAAATAAGCCGAAAAATAGGGGCAAAAGAATTTGTAGTAAAATATTATGGTGACTCTAAGTGGGAGAGAAGTTATGAAAAAGTACTTTTTCAGTCTCCTTATGCTAGTGCTCATGTTTCTTGTAAACAGAGACACAAACTAAGGCATAGATCCACAAGTGGATTTAGCTGCCTAAGCATCAGTTTTACCCACCCAAATCTTGGTTTAAAGAAGGTCTGTGTGGTCAACAGAATCCCTGCTCCACTGCTGCCCAACTATGCAGATGTTTCAATTCACTTAGCAGCTAATTTTCCACTGTAAGGCCATGTCTACACTGCACAGAAGACCGCACTGCCACTGCCGCAATCGATCTTCCAGAGTTTGATTTAGTGAGTCTAGTTAAGACTTGCTAAATTGAACTCAGAGGGCATCCCCACTGGTGTCCAGTACTTCTGCTTTTGCCACCATGTGCTCCTGTTGGCCTCCTTCTGTGGGGACACTGCCAAGTTCAGTTTAAGGTATGACAACTACAACTACTTATTCTACATAGCTGGAGTTGAGTACCTTAGGCCGAGCTGCTGGATCTAGTGTAGATCTGTCTGTAGCGTTCCCAAGATAACTAAGTTTCTGCCTCTGTGCTGTATCTGGATTCCTATCTTCTACCTAAGCTGCAACACATTGAATGAACCAAGGGAAGATGAACGGTGGAACACCTGACTCTTCTGTGAGGCCTTATCCAGGAGGCATGCACCAACCATGGATTGGGCCTCATTCAAATTCTGGCAAGATGGGGAAGGAGGAAGTGATGTTACATCCCTTTTAGCTCAGACCTGAGAACACTCACCCGGGATGTGGGAGAATCACATCTTTCAATCTCTCCTGCTGAAGCTACCTCCTCCCCCCTACACTTTGTATGAATACTTAAACAGTGATTGGTCCAGAGAGTGAAAACAATTCTGTAGTCTGGTGATTAAGGCACCCACTGGGAAATAGGACACTCAGGGTCTAGTCTCTCTCTACTAAATGACTGGCCTGGTTTCTATGGGGAGGAGGGGAACTCATTACTTAAGTAACCCATTGGACAAGTCACTCAAATCAAAACATACAAATGTTTAGAGTAAGAAGTTCGCAGTCAACCCTCCATTTTATTTTAATAATTTTTACAATAAGGACCTTGAACTATAATTAAAACTTCTTATTCTTCCATCATGTATTTAGTGCCAAATCCAAACATTGCTTGATTTCAGCTATTGCTTTTCTGTTCATTTTGTATTGTCTCAACACCTGCAATATTAAACTTCAGCATTTTAATGTTTCTATCTACCAAAGTATATTTCCTAACTCTTCCTATGTTCATCTGCTTTCATCACCCATAAAACACTTCCAAACTTCTATCCTATTTACTGTATCTGGTTCTGCTCCTAGGACTAAATTTGTGATAGCCTCTTTCCAGTGTCTTGTTTGCTGATTAACTAGGAAGGCAGACTATCTCTTGAAACCTGTCATATTTCTTGATCATTTCTTCATTCTTATTCCAGACAATGTCAAGATAAAATTCACCAGTGATCAAATTTCTGTTCTTTCATTAGGCCTCCCTTATCAGTACAAACATTTCCTTCTCTACCTCCTTACACTGCCCTGGAGGTTTATAATAGCTTTATGTATTTTTTTAAACCACATCTATCTTTGATCTTGATCCAAGCTGGTTCTTTTGTAGTTAGCCAGTGGCGGTTTTTTAAACTTCAAACAGAATATCCTCTTGCATCTAAAGTATATAGTTGGGCCAAAGTTAGGCGAGGGGAGGTAGTGGAAAGTTGCTTCTCTTTACAAAGTAAACCAGGGAAAAACATTGCCACATATGCATATGCTGACCAGGCTATGGACAAACATAGTGTAACATAGCTAGTTAAGTTTGCTTAGGAGTTTGATTTGCCTCAAGTAGTTTCATACTGCTGACATGCCCTTTAACATTGGATAAAAACAAAAATATCAGTCCCTCGAGCTCAGCTCACTGGAACCTCAACCCAGGCTCACCTAGAAGAAACAGTGAAAGTTTTCCATAGCTCTGTCTGTTGACTTGCATCTCACAAAATGACTTCTTATTGTAAAATGGATTATTTGTGGGCAAAACTTTATCATCTGTGTGGAAGAGGTGAGGAAAGAGCTTTATAAACAGTACATGTCCCTTCCTATGGGCAGCTGTTATTTCAACATCATACATGTAGTATTCCCAAAGCAGTAATTGTGTAGAGTGTAATGATAAACGTGTAAAAATTAATTGGTTCCTCCTTAATTCAAAAAAACCACTAAACATTTCTCCACATACTATTCTGCCAAATGAAATATTTAGGTTATTCTGTAATCAAAAAAGGTAGGATTTTTGTATTTGTTTCAATATTGTTAGCAAACTACAATAGATGACATATAGACTGTCTTTAGAGTGAGAGTTCAGAAATTTGTGCTGGGAAAAATAAGGTCAAGTATATAAATGAGACTATGATTAATAAAGGTGGTCATGAACTGAAGTTTCTGTTCCTATGGAAAATCTGACATTTTGGGAGTTTTTTGTTCCAATTCAGAACCCCATAAAATCCCAAAATATCCTGTGAAACATGAATGCCAAAAAAAAAAAAAAAAAAAAAAAATCCCTTTGGACCACCCAAAAGTTTTATTTTAATAGCATTGTTTTGATCCTCTTAGTTTAGCTTTTCTATTATATACTACAACAAATTCCTGCAAAACATATTGATTTTAATTATATTTCAATGGAAAATTGATCCATTGAAAAATTTTCAAACTGCTACAATGATTATGTTTTTCTTAAGTTTCACAGCCTGCTCCATGTGAAACAAAGAGGATGGTTCAAAGCTAAATAAGGAAGTTATTTTATATTCAGGGAAAGTTGGTCACTTAACTACCTTCTTTGCCTTTGAAAAATCTTGACAATGTTCATATAAATTTGAGCTGAGTGCCTATAAGGTTAAGAAAAGCATTGTTTCATGACATATCTGCTTCACTAAATACCATGTAGAAGAATCCCACTTTGGGAAGTATGATTTGTATTGTATCTGTTTTTTGAAAAGCTGATTTCCAAGCTCAAATAAAACACTGAACATTCTGAGATAAATGTATCCCTTGTATCAAAATAGGTACAGCTGGATTTGCAAATGTCTCTCTGTTTTTTTGTATCCCAAATGGACACAACATAGTATAACCCATCATCTGTAACACTATGCTTTCTGGAATTATTGTCAAAATGAAAGGTCTTAAAAATGGAGTTGTGCGAATTTATTGCAACAAAATCCCAAAGTGAGCAACATTTACTTGGTTTGGACTTAAAGTTTAGCACATCAAATGTTTAAGCATTTTGATGAATCAGACCTAGATAGCATTGATTTATCAGTAGAGTAGGTCAAAACTCACATTTTCTATCTGTGGGGAATTGTAACATTTTAAAATGTTTTTATTCCAATTTGGAATGAAAAAAGGTTGAAATGTTCTATAAACAAACACTGAAAAGAGTTCCAGGACAATCAACACATTCCATTTGGGAGCAAAAGTTGCAAAATCATCAGCTACTCCATTGGAGAGAGAGGGAGGGGAAAAGAAATAGGATCTAGCCATGGCTCTCCCAAAGCCCTGCAGTGATATAGAACTAGGCAGAAGATACCAATAACTCTGGAGATACTAAGACCCAGGTGGTGTCTCCTCTCCCCAGCATGTGGCCTTGGGGGAAAACCGATGAAAGGAGCCAGCCAACGATCTCTTCCATTGCCCTTGATGCATCTAAAGTGAGATAAGGTCAACTGAGGATCTGTTTTTTTTTTTCATGGCACTGGAGCTATGTCTAGACTGCAGGCTTCTTGCGCTGTAAATTTATTTGCGCAAAAATGTGCTTGAGGTGTGGACACTCCATGGGTTTTTGCACAAAAACCCTGTACTGTAGATGTAACCTGAGTGTAATAGCTAAGTTGACCTGACTATATTGTATAGACCAGGCCTTAGACACCATTCTGCAGTTTCTGCCCTGTACGGATTGTCTGATTGCACTGATCCTCTCCCTCCCCTCCGATCAGTCTTTTCACCACAGACTCACTCCACACCTCCCACATCCAAAAAACTGTGGTGCTCCCCTGATGTTTGGTACCATCAGATTGTTCATACTGATTGTGTCATATACCTTCTTCTTCTCCGTGTCTGATGGGACTATTTAGATTTTAAATTCTTCGGGGCAGGAAGAATCTGCTACTCGGTATTTGTACAGTACCTAGCACAATGGAGCCCCATTCTTGGGTGGCCTTTGGGTGCCATCCCAATGAACGTTGGAGGATAGGTCCATCAATGGCTATTAGCCAGGATGGGTAGAAATGGTGTCCCAAGTCTCTGTTTGTCAGAAGCTGGGAATGGGTGATGCGGGAAGGGGAGAAGTCTAGGTTGGATATTAGGAAACACTATTTCACTAGGAGGAGGATGAAGCACTGGAATGGGTTACCTAGAGAGGTGGTGGAATCTCCACCCCTAGAGGTTTTTAAGTCTCGGCTTGACAAAGCCCTGGCTGGGTTGATTTAGTTGGGATTGGTTCTGCCTTGGGCAGGGGGCTGGACTTGATGACCTCCTGAGGTCTCTTCCAGCTCTATAATTCTATGATTCTATGATCACTTGATGGTTCTTTCACCTGTTCTGTTCATTCCCTTTGGGGAACCCGACATTGGCCACTGTTGGAAGAAAGGAAACTGGGATAGTTGGACCTTTGGTCTGACTCAGTATGGCCGATCTTATGTTCTTATTTTGATAGTTTTTTTTCTGATTTAGACTTATACTTCCTTATATTAGAATAGAAAATGAAAGTATTTCAAATAAATATTTGTGGGAAATGCTATAGACACCTGTATTAAGGACAAAGGAAATAAAATTCACTCTGCTTTTAATATTCTGCTTACCAGAAAGTCCACCTCCCATTTTCTATTTCCCCGTTCACATCCATGATAGGGATAATATACAGATAGTACATTTCCAAAGTAGTGAAAAAATATGCTAGAACATTAGTAGGGATGCTGCAGCTCAAATATAATAAATCATATGCTGATTTGTTTTGCTTTGTAATTACTGTAAACACATTGCTTTACCCTTTACAAAAAGCTAAATTGACTACATCCACATTAAAGCAGATGGTTTCCCTGCCTGAATTTTGATTTTCATTTCATCAAGGGGAAAAAAAGCTTCCTCTTATCTTCAAAGGTTATTAATTGAGAATTCTGTAACCTATGGTTTGAGGTCCTTATTGTAATTTAGATATACAATTAGATATGCAATTAGATTTACAATACCTAAGACAAAGATATAACTTGGTAGATGAGGTTTTTCTTCTGGAGCCCCTGGTGATTGGAATAGGCTTCCTCCTGAGCTCAAGTGATTAAATAGCATAATATCCTTCAAGCATGGCTTATAAGGCTATTTATAGGACAGTTGTAATTTTGAGTAATATCACCATTTAAGCTATATATCTTGTTTATATGAGATTTATATAGTACTGTGCCTTTTATGGTAAGCTAAATGGTGTTTTTATAATTTGTTTTCTGGATTAAGCATTTTTATTACTGTATTTTGGAGATTTTAAGCTTGCAAATGTGAAAGAGTGGGCCAAAATCTCTTCTCAAGAATATATAACTGGAGGAATAGATTTACACCAGTGTAATCAAGAATTTGACTCTATGCCTATTAAATTGTACCTACCCTCCTCTGGGATGCTATTGAAAATGAAATGTTGCACATTGTGAGGCTATCCTGTTAAAAGCATTTTCACTCAGCTGTCACTGTAACATACAAGAGCTATCTCCCTATCTTGTCAAAATGTAAAATAATGATTATGGTAGTTTAAATCATAATGGAGCACGGATTCCTATTATCATTGCCCAGTTTTCATCCTGTATTTAATGAAGCCCTGCTGATTCAATTTTTTTTTGGTGGTTTCCAGAGTAAGGCTAGGAGAACCTGGAAAGTTTAAGATATTTTGTTTTCAGAATTATTGATGTTCTAGGTGTCCTACATGAAAATAACCCAAAACACTGCATCAAATCTCACAGTCCTTTTTCGAGCAAAACTCTTTGAAGTTGATAAGAATTTTCCTGAGTAAGGATTGTGGGTTCTGTCCCATTATATATTGGTTGTAGGTGTCTTTGTTTCATTTTGTCCAATACTGAGATACAGAATATGGATGGCCAAACTTAATGAGAGGCAAAGCATAAGAAAGCTACCTGTTTCTCTTGTACCTGATCTGATGGACAACCATGACCAACATATAACTGGAGAGAAGCATTAATGCCATCAGCAGTGCTAAGCACCCCAAAGGGTAGGTGACTTCACTCAAAATCTTTTCTACAATGGCTGGCTGACTACAGTAGGGGAAGAAGAAGGAATGTGTGACCAAGTAGTCTTCCACGGCTGTAAGTGACATATAAAAATATGGACAGGCAAATTTATTCAACTTAATTTTGAACCCACTTTAGCACTGCACATGTAACAGTTTGACTGTCCAGTTTGTCATAGAAAAGGGTGTTCATAAATAAATACATAAAAGGAAAAGGGCACAGAGGAGAAAATGGGACAAAAATGGAGCACAGTTTGGGTATAAATGCAACGATACCATAAAATATAGCAAGGAACAGAAAGAAGAAAGAAATGCCAAGGAACTAGAGACTGGATCAGATTCTTAGCTTGTGGCTCCACTGGCCTCAGAGCTAGCTATATTGAGTAATCTCAGCTGAGCAAATGACCCATTGTATGCATCCCGAGCATCCAGTAGAGTAAGCCAAACCTTTTGTTGAGGAAATTATTTGGGATAAGAAACCAACCTCCCAACTCGCTTTCCTCAGGCTTTCCCTGTGCTACGTAAATATCTTTTATTAAAAAAATGCAGTCACTCTTACAAAACTTTGCAAACTCAGACTAATTTGTGAGTCAACTGAACAAGCTTATCTGCTTCCCTATTTTAAAGACTTGGTTATGATGGGCAAAAATTTCAAAAGCCAGCTCTAGGTGTCTTCAAATATTTGCTTACTAAAATTCACGTATCTTTAAAGGATATATTGTCAGTCCTTTCCTCGGTTTTTCTATGGAAAGTGATATATGGACATTAGATTTAAACTATTTGACCATTCTTCAGAAGATGCAAAAAAAACCCAAGGATATTTCAAACATGTTTGCAACACTGACATCCCCTAGCACCAGAGTTGAATCTTAAAGCACCACATGAATCAATGGTGTAAAAATTGCCACCTAGATATTTGACGCTTTGATATCCATTTAGCACTCCCACACTCAGCACATTAAAAAGTATGTTGGAACTTAGGCTCAGGAAAGTCACTTCAGTTGTCTTCGGATGAGACCTGGAAAGAGCAGAATTCTAGGACTAGACATTGTATAAATCTAAGTCACTTGTTCTTTTTTTCTCTTGGTTTTTGGAAATGTTTGGTTTGACAAATTATCTTTTCACAAGTTTACTTCATGTTTGTTTTCATTCTTGAGCACATAAAGTCCCTAGCTAAATAATATTTTCATAATCACTAGAAATCTACATAATTTCCTGTTGTAAAATGAGAACTTCAGATCATAGTCTGGTCAGCTCGAGGCAACTCATTGTTCAACTTTATAATTAGCTTGTTTACTGATTTTGTTGTGTTCTTGTTGAAGGTATAAAAGAGCAAAGACATAGATGTGATGAGAGAGGATGACCCCTTTGGAATAATGTCCTGGCTTGACCATAGCCCTAGAGTCAGGATGTTAATTGGATACAGCGAATAAAGAATACAGATTAATGGAAACACTTTTCTGTGCCAACTGCAATATTTATGTAGTAATTAAGCTTAGTTTAAGAAAATAAACACCAACAGTTACAGTAAAATGATTTTTTCACAAGAGCCTAAACTCATTTAGAAATACCTAGAGGCCTGTTTGTGTAAAATAATGAGTTACCCTCTAACCAATTATTTGTGCCACCAAGAGGACATATGCCTAGAAAGGTCTTTGTAGCCTTAAAGGGCTTATTTTAGACTGTAAACTGGCAAGCTAGCCAGTAGACTTTTATAGATTTATTATTTCAAAAGTGTAATCTTAGATTTAAGAATCAGAAGTTGGAAAGATTAAGATAACTATTTTAATGAAAAGAAAGGAACTATATAGCATAAGGCTAAGACTTGATGGAAGAACAATGGCAGTAGGGAGAGAGGAGGTAATTCATTTGTGGTTTCTCAGAAATTAATAATTGTGAACACAAAAAATTCTGACTTGCATGTCTAAAGTTCAGCAGATAAAACCATACTTAAATGTGCTCTAGTCTTTTCTGTGATACTAAATACTGATAGTTTCTATTGATGTCAGCAGGAATTCCAGGTGTCCAGCAGGTTAGATTATGACATTGCTTAGTTCTGTTCAGATGGTAATTTTAGACAATTGTGTCTAAATATGTTAACCCCTGTTTTTTAGAGTATCAATTTTCCTGCTGTTGCCTTAAGGCATTTGTGCAATCCTAGCAAACATGTAGACTCATATCTGAAGAACTCTTTAAAAATACATCTAATAGGGTCTTTACCTGATTGATCCTAGCCATCCAAATTTCATGTTGGATTAGTACAAAATAGTCTATTTGAACTCAAGTCTTGTCAATAAAGTACCGATCAACATCCATCTGGAAGGGTATGCCTCAGGGCTGGGATGTGGGCACCCTGGTCTATTCATTAGTGCCAGTCATAGGCCAAAGATCCATAGTTCAGAAGCCAATTTTCAGGAATCAAGCCAAGGTGGAATGCCAGGAGATCAGAGTTGGGACACAAACTGAATAGCAGGAATTAAGAGTCTGTTATCAAGAATCAGGCCAAGAGCAGAGGCCAGGTTCAAGGGATAGAATCAGAAGGCATGAACCAGGAGACAATTTACAAAGAACCAGGCAAGTCAGAATGCCAGGAGGTTGGGCTCAGGTGAACCAGGAGGCAGTTATCAAGAATAAGAATACAATAGAGCAGAAGACAGGAACAGGTAAACACCATGCCAGCAGTCCACAGCAAGGTGAAGCCCAGTTGTACAGACAACTTCCTGTTTCTCCCTTTGACTTACATAGGGGCTGCAAGTAATCAGGAGCCTTGCCATGCTCCCAGTCAGAGCATAGGGGCAGGACTTGTGCCCCAGTTGGGTTTCTTGGGCCCCAGGTACAGTTTTCCTGAGACTTTAATGTCTTGTGAGATGCGGGCATGGAGAAAAGGCCCTGTAAGCACCTGTCACAATTGGCTGGACCAAGAAGACACCGAAAGTATTCACCCTCCTGGTGCGCTCCCCAGATTGCTTCCTGGGGCTCTAAAGCCAAGGCAGGCTCTGTTAATGTGGACACGCTATTTCAGACTAATTTTGAGGCTTCCCTGTAGTGAGGACACAGAAGTTCGAATTTGTAAAATCGGGTGCCCAGAATTCAAAATAATCTCCTAGTGAAGACATGGCGGAGGTGACTGTTATTACTTCCTTTATCATCCATCACTCACTGCCCTGGTTTCTAAAACTTTCAGACTATTCAGAATACTTCTTTTGTATGGGGGTACCTAATTAAGGTTACCCAGGAAGCAGAATAGCATTGATGCTGAAGATCAGAGTTATGAGGCTATATGGGTGTCATGGTCTTGTCCTGTAGTAACCACATCATAGCATTAGTTTGAGTGAATTTGGAAATTCAAAGAAGGTGTTTTGTAGCAACTTGATTTAAGGCTACTATTACATGCAAATGCATGGGCAGCTGTTAAAAGCCTGGTACTAACATTTTTCAGCCTAGATATATTCAATTTCTGCTGAGTTTTGTTATTGCCCTGCCCTGTCCACAATCTCATGATAGTGCATGTTAGGTTCTGATACCAAATCCACCATTGTTGATTCATGACTCAAATCCTTCATGAGTCACCTTGTTTTGTGTGGCAAGGCATCTCCTTCATCTCACCAGACCTAATATTTTCCCCTCTGGTGATGGCAGGCCAAGGGTAAATCTGCCCCCTCGTGAGTAGCATTTGTCTTCCCCTCTTAGCCTTTATTTTCAGGGTAGGCCTAGGGGACAGCCAAAGGGGTAATCCTCTACCAAACAAAAAGGAAACCGTTCACAAACACAAAACAAAGGGGGACTCCTTTTCTTGCCCCCTTCGTGGGGTGGGGTATTGTGCTGCTATTTGCTCTGGGGTGTCAGTTCTTCCCCTAGCAACACTCAGATTAGGCTGATTCCCATGAAGGGAGCTTCTGAGAAGTTTATTTCTCTGCTGCCACTAGCCTGGAAGCTACTTATCTCTTTCTTCCTCTTTTATCTCACCAGATGAGGTGTTTAAAGGTTTCAGGAAACCCTTAATAGTATGCAGGTGCCCCTAATTGGCCTGAGGTAACCCTTCTCAGTACGCGTGCAAAGCCTCCTGGTTTTGCCAGCAATCTCCTGGAATTGGCTTCTATCTCCTGGAGGCTACTGAAGCCAATCTGGGAGATTTAAAGCCATTAAAAGTCCAGCAGCTAAGGTAGGCTCCATGTCTGTGCTGGCTCTGCACTGCTTCAGCAAGCAGCTGGCATGTTCCTATGGCCAGTGGGTTGGGGGCAGGAGGTCTCCAGGCACCGGACTGAGTGACTACTCTGCAGCTCCCATCAACTAGGAACTGTGGCCAATAGGAGTAGTGGGGGCAGTGTCTGCAGTCAGGGACAATACAGAGAGGCCCCCTAGCCATGCCCCCAAGGGTCCCAGAGACATGCCAGCTGCTGCTAGGAGGAGCTAGTGCTGGCAGAGAGACTGTGCAACTGAGTGAGAGCTGCCCAAAGTAATCCCTGCCTGGCCAAAGCTCCCAGAATTTGCACCCTTGACCCAGCCCTGAGTGCCTCCTATACCCCAACTCCATGCCCTACCCCAGTGACAGTGAGTGAAGATTGCGGAGGGTGAGAGGTGAAGGGAGAGGGTTGGAGTGAGCAGGGCTGGGCTTCAGAGAAGGGGCAGAGACCCAAGGAAGGAGCAGAGCAGGGCAAGGGCATTTGGATTTGTGTGGTTAGATAGCTGGCAACCCTACTTCCCAACTTGTAGGAGGGAGGGAAGGCCGTTAACATTCAATGTAGGGTTAACATAAAGACACTCCAGCACCCTCCTGCAGCCCTCTGGCCTGATTTTGTCACACTTATTACTGATACCATTGGATAGTCGTTTCTGCAATTTTCTTTTGGGGGGCCAATTCTGTGTGCTCTTTCAAGCAAGGCTTCAAGTGGGAGAGAGATTTACTAAAGAAAATAGCTTCAGGTGAAGGAATTACTAGGGAAACAAACTTCTTCACTCACTCTGCCTCAAGTGCTTCCATTTCCTTAATAGCCTGTATACTCCCTTCCAGACAAAACAATTGTTTCAGCCTTGATTTGTTTTCACAACTTCTGAATAGACCTGAGTAGTGATGCTATGAATAGTACTTGAGTAGGGAGCAAAGACAATTCTCATACAAAATGAGCTTTTTTTCTCTATGATCCTCAAGATGTTGGACATCAGATTCTTGTTCACAAAGTGCTTCCAGAGTAGATGTTACAGCTCTGTTTATTGTGTGGAGTACAGATGACTGCACAAAATCATAAGAGCAATATGTGACCAGACAAGTAAGGCATTTTTAAGTACAGGTTGGACCTCGCTGGTCCGGCACCCTCGGGACCTGATTGTTCCCTAACGAGGGGATTTGCTGGATCAGGGAAGGTCCCTCCTCTCCTGACTTGGGCTGCCACCAGGTTAGGGTGCCAGCCTGCCCCCCACTGCTGCACCAGCCCCCCAAGGCTCTCTAGGTGCTACCGGCCCTACAGAGCTCCATCGCTGGAACAGAGCTCTGCAGCCGCCTGGCTCCGTGACTGGAGCCGGAGCTCTGCAGCTGGGGCCGAACTCTGCAGCTGCCTGGGTCCGCGGCTGGGGCTAGAGCTGTGCAGCTGGGGCTAGAGCTCCCTGCCATGCTGCCCATTCCCCCCTTCCTCCACACACACACTAGGGCTCCCGGCTGAGTAACCGGTGCCCCCTATAGTACGTCTGTCCCGCCACCAGACCTCCCTGTTCCTGGGCTCTGTGGTCCAGGAACATCCATGGTCAGTGCTGGACCACAGAGGTTGCTGGACCAGGGAGTCCTGGTTAAGGGAGGTACAACCTGTACTGAGCTACTGAGCAGTATGTTGCTTTCAGTGTCCTACCTCATGATCTCCAGATAGGGACTGGCAATCACAGAACATTCAACTTCTTCTTTGCTTTGGTGGCCATTTTTTCTGATATGTGGCCCAAACCATAGTTCTGTGTCCAAGGTTTCTCCAAGGTACACTGGATTCCTCCCAACAGCAATACCATCTCCAGCCAAAGTGAGTTTTGGACTGCACTTGAGCATCTTAAGATTAGTAGTAAAGTAGGCAGACATTATTTTTGCTCGTTTCAGGTGGAATGTATATTCCTTTTGCCTATCTGATTACAATATCCAGGTTCTCATTCAGGTCATTCTCCAATACATCTATTTCATGACCCATAATGCAAAGCACAATATTGTCTGCATATGTGTATTCAGATGATTTCAAGTGGCCTGAGAATCCAGAGGTGTGCAGCAGGAAAACTGAGCCCCAAGTCGCTCCCACCTTGAGGGACCTTGTCTTTGAAAAAGTATTATTTAGTTTTACTACTATTTTTATGAATTGCAACAAGTCTTATCCAAAGATACATTTTACCACAGATTTCCATCTCCCTGAGTTCACTAAGTACCTATTAGGCCAAACTCTATCAAACACTGCACTGAGTTTCAAAAAGACTCTGGTTGATAACTGGCATGAGGGAACTGGAGGCAGGAGTATAAAGAGGAACTTAAAGGTAAGTGGTCTTTCAAAATGATATCCACATTGATAACATTTGATTGGTTGGTGCTGTTCTCTGCCTTTTGAATACCCCCATGTCCTCAATCACAACTAAATTGTTTTTGTAAAAACTGCACATGCAAACTTTATAATTTGATTAGGCAAAAAAGCTTATCTGAAATCCTGGAAACATTTATCCTGATGTCTCAATAAAACATATTAAATTGGCTTATACCACTTTGACCTAGTGATTTATATGTACCAAGATCCCGTAATGAGTAGTAGAAGGACCATTTTACCCTCTCTTACAGCATAATTTATAATTGATTAACCTTATGTGCAATAATGGGGTGCAAGAAATAGGCTATGCAAAACAGATATCCATTAAATTGCTCAAGATGTTATCAAACTGCAATCACACAGGAAGAATATCTCAAATGATTTGGCTGCTTTACACAGAAATGTAGTGTTGATGGGAGAATAGGAAAGAATCCCATGGCAAAAATCCCTAAATGTCAATATAAAAAATACCGTAGTTATTGTGTTACATATTCAATTAGGCACAATATTCTTCTCCTGGCTAAAGGCTAGGATTGGACACCTGTGGTTCGTGGAATTTGCTGGTCACAGTATAAACAGGGTTTATCAATTCTGAAATTAAAAACGTCTTAATGGAGAAAAACTGGTAGGAGGATAAGCAGAAAAATCTAGTTACCTTTGAAGTGGTGTCAGATGCCAAGCCAACCTCATGGCTAATTTCAAAATGTTCCACAAGAAGATCCTTGACATCCTTTTTCTGCTTGACCTTTGAAACAGAATACCCTGCCTTTTCTCCCCTTACCTCATTTTCTACCAATCTTCATATTTTTTGAGAGGGCTAATGGAACAGACAATACATTCCCTGAGGATTGCAGATGAAAACTCAAAGCTCCTTGCATTTCATCTGAGTTGAATTCAGGAAGTGGATTATGGATCTGGTTGGTGGGGAGTACATGGGGGATTTAAAAGCCTGTTCGTTTAACACACTGAAAGACTCGCTTACTGTAGTTCATGTTGCTAATCTTTTCGGCCATTGTTGTTTTATGTATAAGTCCCACACCCAGTGGTACTGCTGGTAGGGGTGTATGAGGTGCTGCCACATGGCTTGTCTTGGTGTAACAACCAATACCAAATGAGTGGTTTACATCATCAGCACTCCCACTATTAAACTGCTCCACGACCATTACCTTTAAAATTAAGTCAGATAAAATTACTAGGCAAACTAGGTAAACTGTCATGCAAATTTGAGTTTAAGAAATTGATACAAACTCTTTAGTATAAGCAGTTTTATATTAAAACAGATAATGTGGTAATCACGATTTTCCCACCAGCGTGCAAGTAGCTTTAATTTCAAATGATGCACTCCCATATTTTAGACAATTAGAAGAGGTATATGCTCCTCTACCAACAGTGGTCCACATTCTGAAGCCAATGGAAATTGTAAATCTCTGAAACTCAGTACAGAATTTGATCATGTAGGTTATTGTCTCATCAGGAAATTTTTTTAGAATAGTTCCTTCCATCTTTGTTTAGTCCAGCAAACAGGAATTAAAACAGTTCAAAATTCAATTATAAACTTATATCTGCAGATGCTTATACTTTTTAGCAATATACACCTTTAAAGCTGATTTTTGGAATGTTTTATTTATTTTGAAATAAACAGAGTAAAATACTGGTAATATAACAAAACATCATCTACATATAAGGGCATGCACTTTGTTACCGCAAAACTCATTCACTAAAAGCACAGTATGGGAATTCTCAATATAGATATTCTACAGTGCTGATCAAGTTACTTTTCCTTAAAAAATGTTCTATAAAGTAAATATACAGCAACCAGAAGGGAGAAAATGCTTTTTAAAAGCATTTGGGTGAAAATTAATTATTGGAGACAGAAAAGCCCTCATCCCTCATTTCAGGAATAACTGAGTTGAAAGTATACCTACAACTTATATCTCTTTTTATATATTGCTGAGATAGTGGTCTGTCTCTTTTTGTAGCCCCTTGTAAGATATTAATTAGAAAATATGTAATTAAACACCCACATGAATATTTTTGGGACATATAACTCATTCAAAACCAAAACATTTAAATACTACATGCGTTTGTAGGTGCAGTATAATAAGACAGAGAATATCTTATTGCCTCTGTATAAATCCATGGTATTCCCACATCTTGAATAACAGATGTGGTTGCCTCATCTCAAAAAATATATCATAGCACTGGAAAAAGTTCAGAAAAGGGCAACAAAAATAATTAAGGGTTGGGAACAGCTGCCATATAAAGGGAGATTAAAAAGACTGGGACTTTTCACCTTAGAAAAAGAAGAGCATGATAGAGGTGTATAAAATTATGACTGGTGTGGAGAAAGCGAAAAAGGAAAAGTTATATACTTTTCACATAACATAAAAACTAGGGATCTCGAAATGAAATTAATAGGTAGCAGATTTAAGCAAAGAAAAAGAAGTATTTCTTCACACAACATACAGTCAACCTGTGGAACTTCCAGAAGATGTTGTGAACCAGGACTTCAACAGGGTTCAAAAAGAAATGTATATATTCATGGAGAATAGGTCCATCAATGCTTATTAGCCAGGATGGGTAGGAATAGGGTCCCTAGCCTCTGTTTATCAGAGGCTGGGAATGGATGACAAGGGAGGGATCACTTGGCCCTCGTCTACATTAGGACCTTATTTTGAAATAACCCCCGCCCCCAAAGTTCGTATTTATAAGCAGTGTGTCCACACTACCAAGCCCATTATTTCGAAATAACGGGTCATGAAATTCAATCTCTGTACTCCTGCTTTTCATCAGGAGTAACGGTAATTCCAAAATACCAATTTTGAAATAACGGTTGTGTGGATACTTCGGTGCAGGTAACTCGAACTAATTACTCCCCAGTGCTTCCTGGGGCTCTAAGTCCAAAGTAGCGTGCCCACACTAACAGAGCCTGCCTCGGACTATTTTTGAGGCTTCCTGGTAATGTGGACATGCTGGTTCGAATTTGTTAAATCAGGAGTTATTAAGTCAAATTTAGTAATTTCAAAATAGTTTCCTAGTGTAGACATGGCCTTGATGATAACCTGTTCTGTTCATTCACCCTGGGGTACTTTGCATCGGCCACTGTTAGAATACAGGATCTGGGATAGACGGACCCAGTATGGCTGTTATTATGTTCTTAAGTTCAGTTAGTTAGCTAGTTCCCTAGTTAACATCTGAAGAGGTTCATGTAACACAAAGAGACTTTTGAAAGACTTTTGATCAAGAAGGCCTTGCAGTAGCCAAAACTCTGCTTCAGGGACATCTGACAGACCGAGTTCTTGAGAAATGAAAAGAAGACAATAAGTCTCCATCTAAGGTTGGTAGCTATATCAGCGTTGTTTGCCAGTATGCACAAGTCTAACATAGTTACTGAGGTTTTATGCTTGGGGAATTGAGGCTTATTAGGAAGATGTAGTATATAACCTTTTACTACGTGTGATACTTTCTCAAATAAACTGCTTAGCACTGAGCACATTGTATCTGGTTTTTCACTAGTCCCGGCATAGAGTAAAAGATATTTCCTCTAACACTTTGCATATGGGAGAAAATAATACAGATGTTATGAAGACAACTAATTGCCGAGATTGACAGACAGCAAGGATGCCTTAAATCAGAAGTGGCCAAATGTGCTGACCCCTCTGGCTGTCTATGATAATGTTCAGGCATTTGAGAGCTGACAGGGGTTCAGCCCAATAGGGCACATCAGCCAGAACTCCCTGCTCTGCAATGGGGTGGTGGGTTTAGGGAATTCTGCCAGTGGGGCAGGAACCCCAAGCCCTGAGAGGTGCCTCCCACAGGGCTGAAGCCAATACACCCCTCCCATTAGGCAGAGGCCCCTCGTCCCCCACTCCCACAAAGTCTGGTAGGAGGAGAATAGGAGGAGGCATGGAGGGCTCCCATGAGCTGCATTTGAACTGTAAAAGAGCCACATGCAGCTGTTTGGCCACCTCTGCCTTAAACTCATTTTACTGCTTTTGCACCTGGTCTGTGAGTTCTGTCCTGCACCTCAGAAGTACAGCACAGAATCTCATTAACTTTAACATCAGAAGTTTCTTGTGATAAATTTGAATTGCCAGGAGGATAAAGGAGAATCTTTACCCTGCTAGTCTCAGTTTTTGTTGCATTCTTACAGACATCTCTCTCTTTTTCTCTATAGGAAGTAAACATAATAGCCAAAGTGAGATGACGGAATTTTTTAAATCAGTGATCTATATTTAAATGAACTGTAAATGATGCAAGAATATCCAAGGGTGGGCAAATTTCTCTCTCTCTCTCTCTCTCGCACATGCACAATAATGCCGTAGTTAAATCTAAACCTTCTGATTCACAGGCAACCCAAGATTCTACTTTTATTATCTTCCAATATTCCAATTTTATGAATAAAAGCATTATCCTTAATCATCACACCTGAGAGATTTTTAAAAACGTGCAGTATAGGATTATAAATCTGTAACTTTCTCTTATAAACTAACAAAGGATTTTTTTTTAACAAAGGTACACGTCTTCTCCAACTCAGACATGTTGGGGATAAACAAATTTAATTTACTTTCTAAATGAGACTTGTGTGCTTGTACAGCTGCCAGGTAATATTTATGATTATTTTTATTGTAATCTTTGATGGGAGTTCCTTGCAAAGGTATTTTTCCTCCTTGCAGCTCTCACCACTTTTAAAACTGTTACTGCCGATTGAGATTTTGAAGGAGATAGCAGAATCACAGCTAGTTCTCAAACCATTACCAAAATATTTTGATTGATAAATATTTGAAGTAACTTGTAAAATAGATTACTCAAAAATAATCTTTTGAGGATGGAACATCAATTCCCGAGTAGGAATGTAAAAGTGCCAAGAGGATTCACATACTTTTTTCCTTCTCTATTAGTATTTTGTGTCTGATCCTACCTCTAATCCACACACAATGTGAGTTCTACACATGGGCAGATGGGAGGATCTGGTCCTTAACAAACAGCAGAAATGAGCGAAAACATTCATGTTGCATATGTGTGTTTGTGTGTATGTTTCCACCACATATCTTTAGTTCTGCAAAAAAGTGAAACATTTGGCACATTGGGTTTTAGCTATTCTCTGCAAAAAGGGGTCATCTCAGGCACAATCCATCTAGATTTTTATTCTCCCCAAAGGCATTTTTCATGAAGTTTCAAAATGTGAGCAAACCTGGGATTTGTTCTTTTAGTTAATGGTAAATGTCAGTATTTTCACACTTAGTGTTTCTATTATTTATATTGCAGTGGTATCCAATACATGCTCATTGCTTTCCAAACACAGAGCAAAGCACAGTCCCTTCCCTGAAAATGATGCATGCTAAAACAAAACCCCCAGAATGAAAACTCTGCTTGCTGAAAGAATAAGCAGACTTTTTTTTATCTTTCAACTGCATTTTCAAATTTTCCAGATCTTGAAGTCTCTTTTTACATATGAAAATTATGAATGTAAAAGACAAAAATGAAAGTCAAATACAACTTTAGTTGTCATGATCTACAAGGGGGAGTGATAACTTCATAATACATATGGGTCCTTGCTAAACTAAAAGTCTTTTTCCATTCTCTTTGCAACCTAAGGATGACTAATGCTCTGATTTGGGCGATAACTGGTGGCACACCAACACTTAATTATTTGGCCTGGATATTAATTCCCTACAATAGCACAATAACACTAGTGCAAAATAAGTCTGGTGAAGTATCACATGAAAATAAACATGCTGGCTATTAATATAATTGTAAAATTAATTTTTTGATGCTGGCAGGCCAGGTGCCAGCCCATGCCTAGAGCTCACAGAACATTGGTTTCTAGCTAAGGATGCCAATCTGGCTCTCCTGTCTGTTAGTATTGTTAAATAGGTATTAGGTTTATGAGAATGTGTTTAGCCTTTATGAGATACTTGTAAGAGGTAGTATTCTCACTCAAAATCAGTATCTCATGTTATAAGGTGGTATTATGTGTTTGCACTGTAATCTTCCACAGTTGTGTAAGTCACACAGGAAAGAAGCATTAATTAATGAAGAAACACCAGCTTCCAATAGAAGGTGTTAGGTTGTGCCACCAAGAGCACCCATTGAAACCAAATAAGCTATTTTGAAACAAATAACAAAGACTGTGTTGATTCCCCCTGCTAAAACACAGAAGAAAAGGAGATGTGCAGGTGGACTCAACCCATCAGCTTGAACACAGGGAGAAAGGGAATAAAACCCAGCAGGAATTGTAGCTCATTGATGCATTAGCTCTGAAGGGAAAACATTTCAAGACATGAATAGGAGTCCCCAGTGCTTGGCCTGTGTTAACCCTACAGAATATACAGGACTTGCACGTTATAGCCATTTCTATTACCTTTCGGAGCCTATGACTAACTCAGTTGTGTGTGTATGTTTACTTGCTTTAACCTTGTAAACAAATCTTTTCTTTTCGTAGTTACTAAACCTTTAGTAACTAGGAATCTTTATTATAGGATTGGGTGTAACTGTTGTCCTCGGTGAGAGAGATTTAGGGAGCAATTGACCTTTGACTGGTCCTTTGTCACTGGGAATAAAATGAATACTATTAAAAGCTTCGGAGGGGTAGCTGAGTTAGTCTGTAACAGGAAAAACTTAAAAACCAATGAATAGTGTAGTAGCACCTTAAAGACTAACAAAACACGCAGATGGTATCATGAGCTTTCGTGGGCACAACCCACTTGCTGTCATCTGAAGAAGTGGGTTGTGCCCCCAAAAGCTCATGATACCATAAATATTATTGTACTTTTTTGGCTAAAGGGATTATCTACTACAAAGGCAAGTTTCTCTGGTTGGCAAGATAGAGTGAAGTACTCAAGAGGACTGTTTTTGATTCCTTATGAAGGCTGCTATAGAGCATCAGGAATTCACAATTGATACTTGATTGGTGAAGTCCAACGGAACCAATTTGCATGCAGCTTCTTTAACAGTTTGCCCTGAGCTTGGTACTCTTGCTCCTATGCCACTCTAGATAGTTTGTCATATCTGTTAACTTTACTAACTAATGTGAAGTTATACATTCCCTCTACATGATGTTACCAGAACAGTTTATTTTCTTGTTATGTACATATGTATGCATATATATATATTATTTTCTAAGTCTATGCTGAAAAAATAAGGCTTAAAAATAGACATATTCAGTGGTACTTATATAGTTTGTTGGAAACAGTGCCGGCATCAGCTAGGTATTTTGGTATGAATTCTGCCAATTCCAGTGGCATTTCTTGAGTTAAAGTGTGTTAGAATACACAACGGCGTATCAAATCTACAAAATATGAATAGAAATAATTTGTCATTACAATGCCATGATGAGTGCTGTAACTAAAAACAACACAACTAGTTTAATCCACATGATGGTTGCAGCCTAGATTTTGACTCTTTTGGCAGCGTTTCTAATAAATTCTGTGGTTACACATTTATTTTGGGTGTTTAGTGGTAAGAGGGACTGAAATTAAAAACTTTGCAGTGGTAACTCTCACTGTAGTTTGAACCTGAAAGGAGCACCTTGAAAGAAATGGAAGAAGTCAGTGTAAATAAGACAATTATCTTAGAATGTAGTGAATAAGAATTAATTAGCGTGATGACTCCAAATACAGAGAAACAGCCAAAAACCTGGGACAGAAATATGACCTTTACTGTTAGAGATACATTATAATAGTATTTGTTAGTAACACATGGGGAGTCAGCAGAGGTAGAACATATTTGATAGATAGGTTTGTGTCTACCAGCAGCAAAGCGAATTGCAGGAATCAAGGCCAAAGATGGATGTAGATAATATGGTTCAACTCCTTTCATTAAAGTCCTTGTCAATCTTCTACAACTTTCTTTCAAATTCTCCCTTCTTGGCACAGCTATTTACATATTTTCTGTAGTCTTTTAGTGAATGCTACAATTTCTTGATGTGATGTGCTAATGCAAAATTCAAAATTATCTCAGCATTAATGGGCAAGGTTCAGACCTACTATCTTCTTTGGGTGACCAGGGCAAAACCATTAGTGAGGTTTCTTGTGCACAGCGGTCATACATACATCTAGTGCTCCTAGTAATGGGTCGGTTTATGCTTGGTCTCTCAATAAGCTATTAAGAATTAATATTATAATCACAAGCATGCTGCATAATGTACCAAGGTGCATAAATAGCTTACAAATAGCTTGCAATTTATTTACAGGACAGAAAAATTATAAATCCTCAGCAATCCATGCAAATGGAATTTCTGTATCTTAAGGGTTCCCCATTTCATTATAAAACCCTTAGGTATATTCAGGAAGCCATTTACAAGGAAATGGCCAATCCTTAAAAAGTCAAATGCATTTTCAGTAGTTGATGCATTTTCAGTAGTTGATGACATGGCATAATCTGCAAATAAACCATTAAATATGCCATAAATGAATCCTTTTAGCTGTAGGAAAGGCAAGATGTAGAAAAGGGAGCACATAGAGAGTCTACATGCAAAAGGGAATTAAAGAAGAAGTTTAAGCATGGGAATTAGACATGTGAATTAGAAATGAATGGAAAACCAGAAGTGCATGGCCAAGAGGCAGGAGTGAAAAACAGATAAAATTAGCTTATTTCTCAGCAAAATGCAATGAGAACAACATACCACTGAATTAAAACTAGGATGGAGGCAGGGACACCTGTGTAATTGGGATGCACAGAGTAATTTATTCTATGTACACATTTATGTTGGTGTGGGAGAGACAATATTTATTACCCAGAGTGAAGAGTGCAGTGTATTTCATCATCCAGCCAGGTAGCATACAGAATGCCTGTACACTGAATAGCTAACTCAAGAGTGACAGCTACAGTTTCTGAAAGCCAG
This sequence comes from Pelochelys cantorii, assembly GCA_032595735.1. NCBI lineage: Eukaryota > Metazoa > Chordata > Testudines > Trionychidae > Pelochelys > Pelochelys cantorii. The sequence goes on from CM064337.1 coordinate 41,126,953, forward strand.
GATTCACTAAAATTGTGAATGGAAAAGATGCAGTGCAATTGCTATGGACAGCAAACAGGCAGATGATAGAGCAGGACCTAATGAATATGGCTCTCTCATCCTTCCCCTAATAGAAGTCAGTGTCATGGGAAAAAGATCAAAGAAAGAATTCCCCCCAGAAGGGTCTCGTATTTTTATATAGGCAATTCATTCAGAGGGATTAGGAGGCCCCTCTGGGAGAACAGAAACATCTGGTGAAAACAAACAAGCTGAAATAGAAAAGGGAATAAAAATGGGAGAACTATCCTGAGCCTATTGTTGTCACTGGGAATACTGCCATTGATTCCAAGGGGGCTATGATGTCATGTGGGGCATACCTGATGCTTCTGATACCCACACTGAATGTGAGACTTTCTGATATTAAGAGCCACACTGGAGTTACAGCTACATAAAACTGATGTAAAACAGTGGAGAATCAGGCCTTTAAGAAAAAATGCAAATTTAATTGCTCCTCTTAAGGGCTTTCATGTGCACATGTAACTTCCAACAACATTAGAGTTAAAAGCACATTAGGGAAAGGATAAAGCCTTTAACATTCAACTCTTGCATCTATCTATTGGTTTTTTTGCCTTACACAGTTCTCTCTGCAATTCCCTGTCCGCCCTCTCCAGCCTCCCACCCCCAACCCACACAAATAGCCCAACCACTAATTCTGTTGAGGGAAAATAATCTGCTGTGCATATACTTCATCATTGAACAATCAAATGCTCTAAACTGTTCTTTTCAAGTTGGCTAATGTTAGTTATTTGCTGTTGCTAATGAACAATTTTCTATAAGACAAAAGTTTCAGCTGTTCCTTTTGTGAATAATGAAGTAATTCAATCTGGGCAAGAGACTAATCAGGAAATGTCAGGTTTCAGTGAGGTGGCATTTGCAATAAACAAACAGCATTAAACATGCCACTTTTGTAATAATGGAAACAAGCCAGAGAAAAGGGATGATTTCTTAGTTATATACACACACACGATCATTAAGAATTACTTATCCGCATCAAGGGAAAGAGACTGCAATACATCCCTTATTAGGGTGTGTTTACCTGATATAAAGCAGCATGAAAAGTTATGATGCTTAATTAATAGCTTGCCTTTGAGTACAGTCCCTCCAGAACAGATATGAGTCACATCAGCGCGGAGGCCTCTCTTCTCGTCTCTAATTCTGTACCTACCCTGTTTCTACTAATGTCTGATACCTTTTCTAAGCACTAACTCCACTTAGAAAAATGGGGGGTAGGGGGAAGGAACGAACTTAAGTCTCTCTCTCTAAATTTAATTAAATGTTCTATAGACAGTAGTGTTCATTCCTTAAAGATATTTGGGAGCATAGAATGCTATGTAATCAGATGCCATTTTAAATTGGAGATAATACTAATTTTTGATTGGTACCAAGAGTAACACAAGTACTAAAACACCCTTTATCAGCTTCTCTCCTGCAATTTGTGAAACAGATGTATTTTTAATGCATGTGTGTCAGGTTCCATCATTCCTCTAAGATCCATGATGAAGACAATTGTGGGAGGGTGAACTGTCGGCCTCTCCTGTTTTCCCTGCTGTTAGAAAAGGAGCTATGTAAGTTATAACTCCTCCATTTCTGAATTATGCCTACTCAAGACCAACAAGTTGGTGTCTGAGACAGCATTTGCTTTTAATATGAAAAGTGGTTTTTGGTTACAAAACTCGTGAGTTTAGAAACCTACTGTAGTATACATAATTTTCCTAATGGGGGAGCTGAATATTTATGAAGCTCTATAAAACTATTTCTTCAGAAGAACTTCTTGCTTGTAGAAGGGGAATTGGTTTACTGAGTAATAATGCAAGAGAATGCCTTTAATAGCAACATTCTGCAGCCTGACATAGAATGCAGCTGCTTTTGGAGCACATTATAGCAGAAGTTAATGGGATATTCTTAATAAAACTAAAGAGGACAATCAATTAACAATCATTTCTTTAGGCAATGGACCACAGTGCTTTTGGTGGAAGCTTTAACTGTACATATGTACAACAACCAGCAGAATGGGACATTGCTGTCTGTGGAAGCCTCTAGAGGATTCTAAATAACAAATGACTAAGCTTCATTCTGAGTACAAACTCCCACCACAAAACTCACTAGTGAGAAAAAAGATCCTGCCAATCAAAACTTCTACAACAGGATGATTTGGTAATGACTGTGGTACTAGTTACTAATAAATATTAATTACTGAAAGCAATATAGGGGCTCCAACGTGGTTGGCTTCTAGATGCAACTGCAATAGAAATATTAATTTTTAATGAAATGCTAAGAGGATTCACAAAAGGCACAAAAAGCCAATTAACTATCCAACTTCCAGTGAGAGTCAATGAAAGAGGGGTGCCAAACTCCTTTTTTTGTTTTTCAGATCTCTCCCTTAGATTTAATTTGATTGCTTTTACATTCAACATTTATATTGCCCTGGTGCCCAGAAGCAAAGCATGTCAGAACCCCATTGTTCCAGGTAATCATATAGTCCCCAACATTCCTCGCTCTGCAGCTCATCAATGGATCTCAAAACTATATTAAAAAAGCTCCCTAGTGTCTTAATTCCGAGGCCCCTCTTGTAACTGGGAGAAAATGCACAGCCTACTAGCTTGGCATAAAAATCTTTGCACACTGTTGGCAAACCATGTTCTCATAAAATGAGCAAAGACTATAGGTCAGATTCTCAAGTATCTCAGCACAGAGAATTGCATGCAGTTCATACAACTGAAAAATTGTCAGTGATTCAACCACACAAGAATTTTATCAAAACAATTGTATATCTTCTGGGTATTGTGTACACATTATCTATCCATTATGTGCATTTATCTCAGCAGATAGCATTGGGATCCTTAATTTTCCTCAGTCTCTATCCAGACTTGATTTGTACAACTTTATTTCTTATGATTAGTGAGGAATAAATACAGAGGGGTGGTTTAAATCATCTTAACTCTAATGAATGTGTTACAGGGACACTTAACAGATGTGTGCACTTCAAGGTTTTGCCTGAAATACAAAACCTTTGTACAGAAAAGTACATTGTGTCTAGAAGGGCTCTGCATGCTAGCAGGGTATGCTTTGTGACTGGGTTAACAAACTCAACTGGACAATTTGGTTCTCATGTGTTCAGGTTGCACTGGAGGTTCCATGAAAAAAACTGGTATCTCAAAGGGGAGCCATCCTTTGCTGCTCTCATTACTCTCTAACAGGTCCCTGCACTGCTAATCCCACAAACACCTCTATGGTCCAAAGCACCTGGTTATTGGAAAATATGTTGCTCATTAGAGATGAGGGGGAGGAAGATTCCCACCCCATCTGTTAAATATCCATGGGCATGGCTTGAGGCTCATGAATACATCGAAATGCAAACGCCAATCTCATTTCAGATGTTTCAAAGTTTGATATAAATATGCTGAACAGTTCTTGGGAAGGAGGCAGAATATATAACCAAGGGCAGCATAAATGATCATACCCTTATTAGTGCCATCTTCAGTTAGGGTAGGATTGGAATCCTTGTGTTATGCTATTGATAAGCATCAGCGTGACAACACAATACAGTTAAATGCAAACTATGGGTCAACAACCCTCTCATTCCTACATATCACTTAGCCTGGGTCTTATGAATAAGACCAAAATATTTTCCAAAAATTGAGATATTTTAAGATGTTTCTTATAAAGTATATGTGTAAGTAGCGGGAAAAGAATGTAAGTACAAGTGTCATACCCGGAACTACATACCTGCCTTTTGTAAGTAACAATTCACTGTTGGTTTCATTTAGGTTAGATGTGTACCTTTAAGAAGCAACTTATAAAACTGTTCCTGTCTCAGAGTAGTGCACAAAAGATGCACATTCTGTGCTTTATTGAGCAACAATATGCTTTAAGCCACTCCTCTGAAAATTGATTTGCGACAAGAGGCTTCAACACACAACATTATCTCTGCTACAATTATGTGAATGATATATTTGCCAATTAAAATTAATTCAAATAAGTCCCCATTATCCCAGGGAAAAGGCACAGCAAATGTAAGCAAAAAAGGAAAGGTGGACAGGGACTTCTTACAATCACACAAAGAAATCATCATGGAAGAGTGAATCATGCAACAAAATGAAAATTTTGGAGCAGACCCTCTCACCACAGAAGACTAAAGGCCTTGGCCATAGTTAATTGGTCTTTCACAAAACTCAGTTTCAGCTGTAGTTTAAATATGAATGGGAATATCATTAAAATAGGTGGATAGTATATAAAGAACCCTGTGTCATTGGTTATATGGTACAGAGAGAAGGAAATACTCATTGATTAGGCAGAGGTCAAGATGGTCATGCAGTATTGGCCCCTTTATCATGTAGCTACCACTGGAAAGCAAAATGTATAGTTCAAAAATTGTGGTGGCTGCTGTTCTGGGCGGTGCTTCGTGAACTAACAGAGGTTCCCTTTAGCTGTAGTGGGCTGATGACTTTTACCTTTGTTCAAGTCTGGTTTCAAATTAGCACCAGTTAACTTTTTGTTGAAATGTATCAAAGTGCAGAATTTTGATGCATTTCTTAGATGTGATAGCTGTTTTTACCCAATTCCTGGAACTAACAATTCCAAATCCTATTGACTCAAGGATTTCAGGACTAGAACATGCCTCCTGAAAGCACCACATGCAAAGGCAGAGATTTGCAATGTGATCACAGTAAAAACAAAACAAGAAATGGTCAAAACCAAAAGACAGCAGGGAAGCATGCATGCATACGGGAAAAGGAGCTAGTATCCTTACCTCCATGCCCCAAGATCGGATATAGTCATATTTTCACATATTGTGTTCCTGAAATATGGCTGATTTTAATGAAAAATTTGTAATGGTTGATGGAATATGCAAAAGTAAGAGAAAAAATAGAAGCTATGGAACTGGAATACAAAGGTAGAAAGGGCTAAGTAAATGAAGTTTTGGATGTCACTGATGATCAATATCAGTGTCACTGATGGAAATTCTTTAAGAGAAAAAAACAATAGAATGAGCTGAATACTTGGCAAAGGAAATCATAATTGGCATGTATTGTTGTGGATAATGTTGGATGACAGGAAGAATAATATATTATGATTCTATTTTTTTCCCTTAGTGGTATTACACCATTACACTATGATGCTATTTTTCCATAGAGGAAATTTTTTTGAGGGAGGTATTAAAATTATGTATATCCTTTTAATAAAGCCAACCCCAAAACTAGGATAAAAACACAGAATATACATCAGAAAATGGCACTTAACCAAAAAAAAAAAAAAAACCCAAGTGGAAGAAGTAAAAAGTTTAAGGAAAAGGGGTCTGGAAATAATACCCCTAGGGTATGAAAGTATTCCGGAAACACACATACAACGTCACCTTAGTAGCTATTACCCATTGCACTGGAAAAGGGGATACCATTACTTCTCATTCTCTCATTCATGAGTTATAGCAACCACAGCAATAGCTATCACAGCTCTCCTGGCCATAAAGAATCTCTGCTGTGAGAGTTTGGTGATTGTACCATGGATGATCCAGCCCTATGATTGTGTCTGTGCCCGAACTATAGGTGGTAATCCTTGCTCCATGTCCAAAGAGAGGCAGCTGTTGTGGATCTTAAAGTCGGTGTCACTGGAGCCATGGAGATATTGAAAGCTAACAGCAAGGGATCAGCTGAGCTAACTTCACAGTTTATTTCCTTTCTTTTTCACTACTTATGCCAGAGGAGAAAGATCAGCAGCTTGAATCTACACAGAAAAAAACAAAAAAAATTAAAATTAATTCAAATAAGTCTCCATTATCCCAGGGAAAAGGCACAGCAAATCCAAGCAAAAAAGGAAAGGTGAACAGGGACTTCTTACAATCCCACAAAGAAATCATCATGAAAGAGTGAATCATGGAAGAGTCCCTATCCTGGTCTAGGGTACAGGAATAAGAGTACTGCTCTAAGCAGATAATTCAGAAGATAGACTTTTACCTCAAAAAAGGGTAACAACTGCCTCCAAACACACACAATGCCTATATTTTGGTAATCAATGGCATGTTTATCCTTTCTGTGCTTTACTAGTAAATGTTGCCTCTTTCATAGGGTAGTGTTTTAAATACTTTTAATGTGTTGGAGGGGTAAAAAGATCTGCCATCTCCAACTAATTGGATTACAAAATTCATTTTCCCCCCATACCCACAAGTTCTAAGGCACTTAAAATGTGGCTTAGTTGTAGCACTGAGAGGCGCTATTCCTCACAGCCATCTTCCTGAATGCACTAAATATGAAATGTCTCTGGTGATGAATCACCGGCTGTCTACAGTTTACTACAATTGCGCCTAAAGTCTTGAATTATATACCCACATAGTTACAGAAGCTGATAGATATCTTTGTACACAGATATCGTCTACACAACACCCTAAACTCAAAATAAGAGATGCAAATTGCGTATCTCATTTTGAATCTATTTCAAAATAGCTCATTTTGAAATTTGGCACATGTACACAGCGCCAAATTTTGAAATAATGTGCTATTTTGAGCCATCCCTTAACCCTCATGCAAGAAGGTTTACCAGGATGGCGAAATAGCGTGTCCATTATTTCTAAAACTATTTCAAAATAATGGGTGGCTTGTGTAGACACAGGGTGGCTATTTCTGGATACCTCCAGTATCCCGAAATAGCCATGCAGTGTAGATATGCCCCTAGATACATAGCTCTGGCCCTGAAGACATTACAAGCTAAGTAGAAGAGACAAGAGGAATGAGACAGGATTATTGTTATCCCCATTTCACAAAAAGGGATGAAGTGACTTGTCCAAGTTCATATCGGAAGCTTGTCATAGGCCAGAAGAGGCCGATTCATCATCTAGTCTGACTTTCCAAATATCACAGGCCACCATCTCCAGCCAGCAACCTGAAAACCAAACCCATCAACCAAAATGAATAAAAAAATATTACAGTCCCCAGGTGACCAGACTTAGTACCACAGAAGAATAGGATGGCACAAAACACACTGGTGCCCAAGACCTCTGAAAGCAATATAGGGGCTCCAGGGATATTGGATACAAAAATGTGATGATTTAAAAATAAATTCTGGGAAGCAAATATTCACCTCTTGATTACTATAGAGGTATGCAAGAAACATCCCTTTCACCCCTGAATACTTCTAAATACACTGAGAAATTCAGACTCTCCACCAACAGTTAGGTTTCTTTTAAATTATTTTTGCTGATCAGAAGTGCACAAATTTTGTTTACACATTCAGAATAGTAGTTAATATTTTTCTACTTATGGGGAGAAAGTGCATGTTAAAATACAGCTTTTGCTGGGAGAATACTATACATGATTATGTACTGATTTGTATTTGGACTTAGTTAGACCTCAGGAAAAGGAATGCTGTTCCCCTGCTTTGGTTTCCATCTAATAAATACTTAATATATAGCTTCAAGGTTCATGGGCACGAGCCTATCCACTCTTTGGACTCCTGAAAATCATATTAAATAATAACTAACTAAACCAGAGGCCCTAAAGGAGAGTGAAAATATATGCAACTATCCACTGAAAGCTGTGCTCTTTAATAGGATGCAGGTTTCTTTTCACTACATCTGGAACAAATGTGCAATGTTTCAGTGGTAGGAAAGAAACAAATAGATACCTGCCTTCAAGAAGCTTTGTTGCAGGTAAACAAAAGTCTGTCAAAGCTCCCATTTATTACATAAAAACTGAATACGTTTTAACTAGTTACATGTGAAAAGAAAAAAAATGGTTTCCAAACTACACATCTTTTCCACAGACATGGATACAATTCCTAGTTTATCAATAGCCCAGGGCCATATTGAATGACTTATTAAAATTTCATGATATAGCTTCATAAGAATAGAACCACTCTAGGAATCTATTGTTTTCCACTCAGGAAACATTGCTTCTGAAACGTTAAATTGCCAGATTTAATTTTCAGGTTGAATTAGGTATAATGAGCTCCGTGGAGGCTTCATTCTTTAGTTCCATATTGAGTTACAAACAAGACTTATCAAAATAAATTAGAATGAAGGGAAAAGAAGAAAAGCCCAAAAAGGTATTTTAAAGAATTCTGATGTTAATTCATTTCCATGCAGACATATCCAAAACCAGGCAAATTCAATGGGAGACTTCAGGCCAATTTTCTATTTTATTTGCCATATTTCCAATATAATAGAACTAGAAGAGTCTTTCAGGATGAGGGATGGCATTGTGGGGGGTAAACGAGTCAGGGCAGGGCCTTGGAGATATGGAGGCTGGGGATGTGGAGGCGGGGTGCGACATTGAGGTTTGAGGAGTGGCTCAGGGCATGGGGTTCCATGCACCAAGTCTTTCTTGCCCCCCATTTGATGGGAGGGCCTTTTTCTCTTCTCCCCATTCCCTTGGCCAGTATAGGCCTGCTCTCTCCCCCAGCTCTCCTCAGCCACCAGGGGCCTTTTCTTTCTCCACTCTGGAACTGAGGCCAAGGATCGGTGGGATTTGGGGTAGGGGGACTACTTACCCTGTCTAGTGGCAGGCAAGATGGTGGAGTCCCAGTCATGCTGGCCACTCTCTTGGTGGTGTGGTTGCCCCCAGTGTCCACTCTGCATGATCACATCCCTCTTCTCTGTGCCCCTTCCTTTCCATGGTATGGAGAACAGTCCCATTCCCAGACCTTCCCATTTTCTTGGCACTACTAAACCGTGATCTTGCTTTCAGATAGGATAAGAGGAAGCTGTATAGCAAACTTGATGGTGCTAGCTCTTACTGTTTAGGAGGAGTTCTTGAACAAACAGACTCACAGACAGATATGCATTTCTAAAACATATAGCCAGATAATGGTTTATTTGCTAAAATACCTATAAGGCTATGAAGAAGAAATTAAATTACAAAGACTAATTTCCCTTAAAATTTCCTGTTTTCTTTTTTTTTTAAGATCAAACAAAGAAAAAGAGGAAACGGCTTTATCTAACACCCATTGAAGTGAATGGAAATGGAAAGATTGCCATCCAGTGAAATAGCATTAACAGAAAACTGCCTATTCATGCACCAAGATAGAGCAATCATAATAACATATCTGAACAGTCTCTATCATGGAGGGAACATCACTGGAGGAGACATGCTACAAAATCAGAGTTTTCATGTAATACTTACGTCTAGCTCCCATATGACGATAGCTGATTATAAAGATACATAAACAATGCGTTTATTTTACTTTACTGTGTATTTGCAGTCTTATCAAACATTAAAGAATTGTGATTCTACAAGTAAGGAATGGTATTCTCATACAAACTGACTGAAGTAAAAATCCAGGGCCCAATGAAAGTAGAAAAAAATTCTTGTAACGTCAATGAGATGAGCTATGAAAAATGATTAGCCTAGATTCTTTTAGTAAAGTTTTAGGTCAGACTGGATTTTTGTGTAGCAACAGCATGCTTTTCACACCAAAATTTCTGCTCTGCTTCTGGGTGAAGCTTGCAGGCTAGATTTTTTTTTTTTTTTTTGAGAGGTGATAACTCAGATTGAGTTCCTATTGAGACCCATCAAAGACACTGAATGATGATTCTTTCTGTTGATGGGAGTTGGAAGATAGAAAGCCTAAGACTGATCCCCAGCTCTGATGCAAACTTCCTGTGCGACTCTGGTCAAGTCACTTAACATTTCTATGACTCCTCCTTTGAAAGAGGTTTCATAAATTCTTACTTCTGAGAGATGATGGAAATGAAAACTTAGGCCAGGTCTGCTCTAGGGGAGAAGTTTGAATTAAGATGTACAACTCCAGTTACGTTAGTTGCATAGCTGGAGCCAATGTACCTTGATTCAAACTTTGGCACCACCCTCACAGTGGGAGGTTGACAGGAGAAATGCTTCCATTGACTTCCCTTTCTCCTCGCGAGAAACAGAAGTGTAACCCCCAAGGAGATTACCTAGTTTCCTGAGGCTTTGTCTGCTGGCAGCTCAGGGAGCGGCACTCTGAGTTTGCCTTGGCTCCCCCTCCCTACCAGAGACAGAGTGGGCCTGGCAACCCACAGGGAGTGAGATGCCCCTCCCAGAGGGTTCAGGGGAGGAAAGAGGAGCCATTGTTGGAGGGGTCTGGAGGCAGCCAGGGCAAGGGGAGGGCTGGCTGTGTGGGAGCTAGTAAGCCCCAGTCTTGCATGCAGGGTTTCCCCCTGAGAACTAGCCTCTAGGGACCTGAAGGCAGGATCCCTCAGCTGGGTTTTATTTCTCCACTGTTGATTCCCAGTTTGTGGAGTTTGCTGGGAGGCTTCCCCAGCCAGGCTGAGTTGGCTCTCCGGGTCCCTGGGTGAGACCAGTCTCCGCATGGTCAGCTCTGCTCTGTCTGCTGGTTTGGGCTGCTACCTGCTGTGTGTGTGTCTGAATGCTGGGGTAGGAGATTATAGTTTGAATTTTGGTGCAGTTGTGTGGCCTGCACCTTGAGCCTTGCACCCCTTTGTGGTGAGGGGAAATTCTGGGACCGAAGCAGCCTGATTCCTGCCCAAAGAGGATCCCTGCCAGAAGAGACCAGCCCCTCTGCCGTGACTGAGTCATCTCTGAACCTGAGGCTCATTCATGGAGTGTGTGAGTGCACCATCTTTTAGTTAGTAAGTCAGGGAATTTGTTTGGGGATTTTTATTACCTGCTGCATATTAAACCTGTGGAGGGATTTACTGTCTTCTCCCACTTGTGAGTCCTTTGGGCTGTACTGGACCTAGTCAGCCCCACTGCTAAACCACTGCAGAGAAGAATTTTGTGGTCAAAAGTCATCAAGGGCCCCAACAAACTACGCGTACCAGCGGGACACTAACTTTACAGTTGCTGGGCACCGGTGAACCTAAAAATAGTGTTTTATCCTGTTCTGTTATATTTGTCTCCTGTTTAATATAATTATGTTTATTATAGTGTATGTTTTTGTGCTATTTTCTGGGAGTCTCCAACTATTTGGCAAATACGTGGGGATTACCCTGGGTTAGAATTTTCCTCCCAAGCTGCCCTGGTGACCCTGCCAAGAAGGAGTGAAGGGGGTGGAGGCACCGCCACATAAATCCATCGGAAAAAATAAAGCTGAGTGGGTGGCGGGATCCAGAAGAACGCAGATCTATCCATCAAAACCTGTAAGGAGATTGGCCTTAAAGAAGGTAACCAGGTGGAGAGGAGGTGCTACAGAAGTATCAGCGCTGATGGGGTTGCCCTCAGCTTTCGATTTAGTAGGTCCTTATTAAATCGAACACTAGAAGACTGACTGCCATAGCGTATCAGCTGGTAAGTATAGACATAGGCTTACTCAGAGATCATTATGGAAGGATAAATTATGTTATCTTTAGTAAAGTCAAGACATACCAGGAGACCTGCATGAAACATTTTGCATGAACTGCTGTTGTCTTGTGTTGTGTGTATGGTGATGAGCTGATTTTTAGCGTAGCTGAGGAAAGATGTTGAGGAATCACGCAGAAGTTAGAATTTCCCATGGCTTTTCATTTAGTTTGTCAGACTTTGAAAGGCAGCATGGCCCTAAGTGCTGCTTTTTTTAAATCCACATGGCTCCTGGATTGTGAGGACATTTTGTAGGGTGATAGAAAGAACCACACATCTGCTTGGCATTGTGGATTTGGTTCACTTCTGCATTTCTCAGTAATAGGGACCCAAAATACTATATACCACTACCTGGATCACTTTTTTACTAAAGATAAATATCCTTTGCTTTAATCTTAGGCTTCCCCTCCCCACATATTTATAAGCATTTTAGTTTAGGGGTAATATTGTAATACCCTTAAGTAAATACATTCGCCAAGTAACATCTATACTTAATCAAAGCAAAGCAGTGTTAAGGGCATATGTTATTTAAAATAATATTTAATGAAATATTAAAACTACATTATTATTTTTTAAATAACAAGGATGCCAGATCCTCAGATGGAATGAATCACTTTAAATGAAACAAATTGAGCTAATGATGATTTAACCCAGCTGAGAATCATAGAGCGGGAAGAGAGCTCACAAGGGCATCAAGTCCAGCCCCCTGCCCAAGGCAGGACCAATCCCAGCTAAATCAGGCAGAATATATAAACAGTTTTGTTTTAAAAGTGTTGTTAATTATCTAACTATGGTCACTGTGTTTTTTTCCAGTACTCATTGTTCTCTGTGTAAATAAGGTGTAGGTACATTATGCCAGCAGTTAGCTCTGTGTATGACATCTTTAGAGATGGTTATATCTCCTAAAGGCATTTTTATCAATTTCCAAATGGAAAATTGAAATAATTTGTTTCCTGTATGAAGAAATGTAGCATTTTAGACAGAGCAAAGATATGCTTAGACATAGAAAAAATGATGGTGCATTTTCCTATAAAAATAAAAAAAAATCAATGACTATAGTAAAGTAGGAAAATTAATCTCATTGTCCCCTTTCATTTTCATCTTACTTACTGCTCGCTGCTTTCTACTTCTTTTTGTGTCATCTAAACAAGTCCTTTATTTTGACTAGTTTATATTCACATTCTTTGCCTTTGTTTGAGCTAGTGGAAAACAGCTATACACATATCTACGTAGATTGGTCTCCCGGCTCAGGGTTACCAATGTACATGGACAGTCAGTACAGATGTCTAATTGCATATTAAAGGTCTGACTCTGGACGGAAAGGGTCTTTCCTTTTTTCTTTAACAGGAGTTGGATTGAATCCTTGCAGCATGCACAGTTCAGGATTATATTCTATGGAATTTGCTTCCTGAGATAGTGTGTCCAGATTATGGAAGCCTGCCTTGGACTAATTTTAAGGCTTCCCTGCAGTATAGATGTGCTATTCTGAAATAAGCTATTTTGGAATAACTATTCTGGAATAAACTTAAAAAACAACAAATAGTCTGGTAGCACTTTAAAGACTAACAAAACATGTAGATGGTATCATGAGCTTTTCTGGGCACAACCCATTTCTTCCAGATGACCAGATGGATGTCCAGAATCAAAAATAAAGAAGGAGGAATTCTGGAATAGCTTATTTTGAAATAAGCAAGCAGTGTACATGTATCCTTGGAATCAGGCCCCTATGAAGTCAGTTATGATAATGGGGATTCATTGGATATATGAATTTTAAATCTTCATTTGATACCATGTGTATGTAACCCAGAGGCTTTGAGACTGCTGAAAAAGCCAGAGTGAAGACTGCTCTACAGCCTTAATTAAGAGCCAGTTGGCTTTTAGCTCATGTGGTATAGTTTTCCCTTTTTCAGTGGTCTCACTTAAAAAGGAAGGGATGTGCATTATGATTATCAGTGCCTTTGGGTTACCTGTATATACAAAGGGAAGCATGCACAAGAACATACATCAGTTTAGGAAAGCTGATTTTGAGTTATAAAAATATATTCTGGGTATGATATGGTAAAATGTACAGATACACAAAATAAAACATATTTAAATAAGCCGGAATTAGAATGTCAGTTTAAATTGACCCTAGTACAATCTACGCACACGCACGCGCGCACACACACACACACACACACACACACACAGAGCTTAGAAAGAGCAATGTAATAAAATTAGGATGTGAAAAGGATCAACAAATTGTAAAAACTTTGATAGTGATAGTGTTGTGTAAGAGAAGAGGAAAAAAGATATCAAATGACAGATGGTAAACTAAAGGTTTTTTTTCCAACCGAAATAAAGGAAAAAAATATCTCATAGCTAGTGATGGAAACTTAAGATCAAGAAATACGAAAAGTGATAGATTTGTTTTTGTTTTCTTAAATAAACGTTGAATCCATCTTTCTGGTAGAAAATGGCAGAGAACTCAGATCGGTGGTAGCCAAGAGAATTCCATTTCACACACAGAAATTCAAACTCTCTTAGGCACTTGAACTCCAGGATTATCATAATGCACATCCCTTCCATTTTTAAGGCGATAGTAGAAGTGGGTGAAAGACTTATTGATACATGGGGCCAGATCCTGGCCAGTGAGATAGTTGCTCTATTAGTACAACTGTGGATTTTCTGGTTTAAGTGGATCTCCTGCTAGTACAATGATGGCTTTGTTGACTTTTTACTACCCTTTCCCAACCTTCTTTGGCCCAGGGTGAATGCTGGGTATGTGGCCTATGTTCTCTTGCAATTTCCAGCCTGGTTAACAGCCCCAGAAGCATATTACAACACGGTGTGGGTCAGAGCAGTTAGGTTAATGATAAACAAAATTATTCATTTTATCTCTAGTCAGTGGCTAAATACCATGATGATTTGCAACGTATAATTTCCTAAATTGATTAAATAGTTGGGAATAATCCTACACCACATGGTTGGGGTGATTTTATGACTGATAATGGAAACCACATGATAAAGAATTCATAATATTGGATTAAGCCTCCAGGAAGGCAGCGATTGCTGAAATGCTGTCTGATAGCCATTTTACCCACAAATAGAAATTGCCTTAAAATTTATTAAAGGACACATGAACAATTCTGTTGAGGTGTGCAGTATGCTGTCTATTTATTAATGTGTATTTTGCACAAGGGAATTTTGTAACTAGCTGTGAAATATAATCACACGTTGAAATGTTACATTTTCTTTCCACAGGCAGCTTCTTTGCAGCTATTTATAGCTAACATAATTCTGATCATCTCATCTGCTTTTAACTCATTATGGTGTCTCCTCATGTTTCTTATCCAGGAGAACATCATTTAGCATCAGGTATTTTTAATGAACCTATGCTTCTCCTTTCTGGGCTTGTGGGAGCTATACCTCCTTACAGCTCCACAGGGCTCCAAGTGTAGATACTGCTTGCTGTGTTCATTAGGATTCAATAAAATGAAGTACTAAAATTTTATAGCTAGAAAGATTGGGTCACCTTGTTATAGTTAGAGTGGTAGAATATGTATGTTACATATGTGGCATGAAATGAAAATTCACATGGTACATTTATTTTCTGATAAAAATGAAGGGCATTCTATACTATATTTAGGCACCGTTGCACCGAATTTCAGCCCGAGCAAGCAAATTAACCTCCATTTTGTTACTGCTTTTCTACCTTGCATAGTATTATGCTATACTTCTTGCAGGAAAAAGAGGAATTATTGTATTGCATCAGATTACTGGTCCACCTAGTCCAGTATCCTGCTTCCAATAGTACTATAGTACTACTAGCATCTATTCCAGATGCTACAAGGAAAGTTCAAAAGCCACATCATAGACAGCTGTGGAATGTCCTACTCATAAACACATTTTTGGTCTAACTACACTTAGTATCTGGCTAATCCCTCATGTTTACTCTTTCTACTGCAACTAGATATATAATAGGTCATTATGTTTCTTAAAACCTACTAACTCACCCAGATTAGTATATGAACTCTGCAAAAAAAGCATCTCTTCTTCTCTGTCTGTGTCTGACATGGGGAGAAACTGTGAAGCATGTGATTAATAGCAAAGTGTTAACATATTTCTACTCATTTCTGTTCTCTCTGGACCCTCTTATTATATAAACCACATTTCAAACCTCCCATTTTGTGCAGTATGGATCACCAAGTGGGTACAGAGTTCAGCAATTACAATATTTTTATTTTACCCAATTTGTCTCTTGTCTTGTAGGTGATACCATCTTTTTGTCAAGACTGATTTGGAACTGTTACCACCAAAACCAGTACCTTTAGTGCTGGGCAGTTCTGGTAGTGATGGTGTTAGAAAGTAGTGTGACAATCAATTCTTGACTCACACAAAGAGGGATGAAATGGAGACCTTCAGAGGTAAAGGCATAGAATCATAGAATCACAGAATACTAGAAGTGGAAGATACCTCGATAGGTCATCAAGTCCAATTCCCTGCCCTCATGGCAGGACCATGGACTGTCTAGATCATTCCTGACAGATGTCTGTCTAACCTGCTCTTAAATATCTCCAGAGATGGAGATCTCACAACCTCCCTAGGCGATTCATTCCAGTGTTTAATCACCCTGACAGTGAGGAAGTTTTTTCTAATGTCCAGCCTAAACCTCCCTTGCTGCAGTTTAAGCCCATTGTTGCTATGGTCTGAGCTCTTGCTCTCTTGCTAAGGCGTAACAGCCTCATGTCCTCTGCAGATCAGGATAGAAAGGGATTCACAACACACACTCACCTCAGGTTAGCAGTCAGTCCAGACACTCCCTTGGATGCCTTTCTACTCTTCACTGGTTCAGTCCACAGTGAGGATATGGCTACTCTATGGGTTTTTTTCGTCTACATGGGGCGAAATGGCGGAAACACCCCCCCTTCCGAAAGCCCCTTTCTTCCTTGTAAAATGAGGTTTAGAGGGGCTTTCGAAAGAGGGGTTTTTTCCAACATCTGGCCCTTTGTAGACGGGGCCAAATGGCGGAAAAGCCTCTTCCGAGAAAAAAAACAGAAGAAGATATGCAAATGCGAGCGCTATTTGCATACTTCTTCCGAACACCCCCCCACAGTGTAGCCCTACCCTGACAGAAGATACCCTATTCGCTTAATACTGCAATGTGACAAGTGAGCGATCTCTTTGCACAAGCTAAGGGCTGTGAGAAGCTCTGAACATATGTGTCAAAAACAACAAGAAAAAAAACCACTTGGGGGAAAAATCATCATTGACTTAATTTTTGCCCTCAATAAATTTCCAGTGAAGTTTTTCCTTCAACCTTATAAAGCATAATACTTTGCCAAAGAGTAAGTTACTTAAATCAAAAGTTGGGGAGAACAATAGGCAAGTTCATTGACAGATGGGCAGACTTCACAGAAATGGCAGACTAAACACCAGAAAGAGTACCTTCTTCTGTATCCTCTCCAATCCCTTTCTCTCTGTGTCTTCTGTATTTTTATCACCTTTAATGTAATGCATTTATGTAATGTAATGTAATAATGAAATGCATTTCATTTTATGTATAAAATGTAATGATTTGTATCTTTATTCTATGTCTGTTAGCTTCCACTGTTGTGTTTACTGGGTTTACTGTGACATTAAAATTATATAAAAACCTTGCAATGGTGCTAAAAAATCAGGCTTACAGTGAAAAAGCCAGGCATTTGGCCCTGCTCACGTCCCCTCAGCAGTGCTCAAGAAGTTCAAAAGGGGATTTAAATAGACAGATACAGCTTTACGCTACCTTCTCCCACAGAAGAGGTGAGTTAGGAGCACACAGTTCTCCAGGCCATGTTTGGACAGCAGGGTAATCCCTGTGGAACCATCTTAGCCAGAATAACTAAGAGCAGCCCTGAGGCTTATGATCAGTGCATCTGAGGAATGAGGCCAAAATCTACACTCTAATGATGGAGTTGCTACTGACACCTCCATACCAGTATTTCATGTTTATCTATACTGAAGCAGTTTAGAAGCTTACTGGCTGTCTTGGGATTTGAACAATGGCTCCAAGCCACACTTATAAATCCTGTTATACCTGCAATGAAAAGCTAGAATGACAAACATTTGAAGTTAAAATCCACAAAGAAGGTAGCTAGATTCTTCTGTTCCTTTCTGGCTTCCTAAACAAGCCTGCACTTGTAGTGCTAAGTGCTGCGTAAATGAGAACAGAAAATAAACTTTTTTTTTAATCTGATGATCTAGTAAGAATTTAACAAAAAACAATAACTCAGGGCACGTGTAACTTGACAGTTATGATCATCTGTACCAAAAGCAGCCATATCACACCTAAAAGTTATTCTATACTGAAAGCAGTCCTGGCAAATCTTGTGTATTTTATCACCATGTTAGCGGTAATTTAGAATTACTCAAGTGACTTATTTAATGAAAATTCTAGAGGGATCTGACAAGCCAGCAGCCAAATTATACTCTGACATATCATTAAAAAAGTAACTTTGATGCTTTATTGGACATCTGGGGCAGAGATTGGAAAGTTAAATTAGGTCTGAGCCCCTGGAAGAGGATAAAGATTCACATTCAAAACCTCAATTGACACTACTCAATCTGAAATTCAGCCATCAGAAAAGTTGCTACCTTTATGGGATCCCAGTGAAAGTGTAAAGATGGAGACAAGGAAGGTTTTAACTTGGCAGCAGTCACACCAGCATGCCCTACTACACATGTTCTTGGCACACACTGCTAATGTGGGACTTGGGTAAGGAAGTTATTCACAAGGTTAATAGAAAAGTTATTCTGAAGGTGGATTTTATAAACACTTTTATCCTGTGCGGTGTAAATGAACGCAAGTTATTACTTAACCAAGTGAAGCACAAAAAGAAAGTTGTTTACAAAGCGATGCTGCAGTCAAATATCTTTTTCCAACTGTAGGGGCACAAATGTAGGTGGAATGAGGAATGAGGAGTAACGGTAGTTCAAATTAGGATCTTTAATTCGAACTACCTAGTCCGTGCCGCGTGTAGCCGCGGGCACGGAGTTCGGACTAAGGGGGATTTAGAAATGGCGGCGCCCGGGAACATGCAAATGAAGCCCGGGATATTTGAATCCCGGGCTTCATTTGCAACTCCGCTTGCCCTCATTACCCTACCTAGCTCGAACTAACGGGCTAGTGTAGCCGTACCCAAAGATAAAAGAATCAAAATGATTAGTAAGAAGGATTAAATATGGAGTAAATAACTCATGGAAAGAGAGAATTTGCAATACCACAGAACAATAGAGCATGCGTTGCGTGTATTGTCATACATGCAATGACATCATAACAACATAATTCTGGTAATTTTTTTTTCTCATTTCAACATTCATTTAAAAGTATTTGAAAATTAAACAGAAGGCCAGAATTTCTATTGTTATTGAAAATACTTATAACTAGCACAAAAAGGAATGCATATGTTTAGTTGATTTTTTAACCTAAGCAATCAGGTGTTCGAAAACTAGGGCTTTACTATTACTTTTACAATTATAGTCTACAATAAATGCACAATTTTAGTCTTATGAGTACTTGTGATTCTCATTTTACAGTCTTGTTAAAACTTCTTACCAAACTGTTCAACTCCAACACAATACAAATCTTCATGGGCACGAATTCTTCGGGATCACGGCTTGTAACATGGGAGAAGAGCTCTTGCGGGTTGCTGACCAAGCTTCACTAACCAGCAAGCAACAGCGACTTAATTGTATGATTGGTGAACAGTGGGCTACTAAGAATGACAGAAGTGCCAGCCTGTGTGCCCAGGCTGCAAACCCAGGTGGTGCTTTTTTGAAGCTATGCCATGACACGCTTTAACATTATTTACATACACAGCCACAGTCTGCAATAACTAATATCACCCAGCTTCTGACATGGCAATGAGGCACTGTTTCACAAGTACAATATTTCATACTTTCATTTATAAGAGATAACATATTCATCTATTTTTAAATAAGAAAAAAATCACTTGTGTCTAATTTGGCGCCTCTTAAAGCCTGGCACCGTAGGCAACCGCCTAGATTACCTATATAGTTGGGCCGGCCCTGCCAAAGCGTAGCACCAGTATCAAATGGGCAAGTCTTCCAAAAGAAAAAATTGTTATTTTCTTTCCTTCTCTGCTATCCACTCCCAGAATTATCACCTGTGTCCCAAGGTAAGATTTTGGGCTTGTGAGGGGATGTGACAGGTGCACCATTGTAAAGCACCAGATATGACTGGTGCACAAGCATGAGGTCAGAACTGAAAGAGCCCTGAATTACCTAGCTTTCAAAATCACACAGGAGTGAGGAAAATTCAGGGTATGAGTGATTACAATAAAACATATCATCTGACTAGGTTTGAGAGGCTTAGGTGGCAGGCTACACAATTACAGTGTAGCTATCGAGCTTCTGACTGGAGCTCAGGCTCTGGGATTCCATGAATGGGCATGACTACACTTCAAACTAAGTCTGGTCAGGTATGAACCTATTCCGCTTTCTGTCAACATGCAAATCAGACTGATTTAGGAGGAGCACTTGGGACTGGGCCTACAACCCTGTTGTGGGGTGAGTTAGCTAATCGTTCCTGCTAAAATGTGCATCCAATGTCAATTTGCAGTACTGATGAAGTTCAAGTTGCAGACCTGAGTCAGTGTAGCATGGACATATCAGCACATAGACCCAGGCTTGGTGTGTAGCATAGACATACCCATCATCTCTCTGTGTTTGAATTGGTGGGGATACTTTTTCCTCAAGCAAAGTACTTCTTGCTTGTTTTTTAAACCTCCCAGTTGGTTATGACTGAATGCATATTTCCCCTTAGGCTAGGATCACTTCTGAGTTATAGAAGTGCCTATGAGAATTGCCAGAGTTAAGGTACTGTCTGTAATACAGCAATTACTAGGCTCATTTTGGAGGGTGAAAGAATATCTCTATGGATGTTCAACTATATTTCCATCTGTTTTCTTAGGCCACACTCACCTCCATTCAGTACATTTAATTTTCATGAACATACTGTGACTAGTTTACTGGCATGCACATTTATGCAAAATGAATTGCAAAGATAGCTGCACCAGTATTTCCAGAAAGAGAATTTTAAATCAGCGCATGCAAGCATTTGTGCTCTGGGAAGGATTTGCTGCTCTGGGATTTATCTGACTAGTCACAAAAAACCCACAGCTCCTGTAGTGAATATCCACAGAACTAGTTCATGAGCAATCTAGATTTATTTTAAACTATGTCACGCTATTAACATTTGTGGAAAAAAGAATCTGATCATAGAGACAAAGTAGATGAGGTAAGTTTTTTATTATTATTATTTGATCAAACTCTGTTGGTGGGATATACAAGCTTTTTAGCTTCCTCTTCAGGTCTGGGGAAGGAAACAAGAGTTTCTGAGCTAAGAATAATTTGGGACAGACAGTTAAGCATAAGTGGTTAACACATGTTGTGGGAGACCACTTAAAATGAAGTGGAAAATTGTTCTAGACACTAAAAACCATGGACTCAGACACTCATATGGCTTATCACAACAATTTGTAACACATGGTACTGTCTGCTAACCTTTAATTGCTCACTTTATTTTAAGTGGTCTCCTACAACATGAGTAAACCATTTATGTTCAACAGTCCAACACCCAATTGCTCACTTCATTAAAGTGGTCTCCCACAATATACATTAATGCCTTATGCTTGACAATCTGTCCCAAATTTAGCTTAGACACTCTATTTTCCTTCCCCAGACCTGAAGGAGAGCTTTATGAAACTTGGAAACTCGTACCTTCCACCAGCAGAAATTGATCTAGTAAAAGATATTACTTCATATTGTCTCATATCCTGGGATTAACACTGCAGATGCTCTGCTCATAGAGAATACCAAAAAGGGAACTGAGGAAATAATACACAATAAATAATTTGACTAAATTTGGCTCAACCTGCTTCAGCAATTTAGAATATTTTGGGAGATAATGAGTGCGTGTATGGAGGGATGAAATTTGTAAAGTCTAACTGGTCAGTTATTTTTAAGAGGAAAAGGAATATAAAAATTTTAAAAGAAAACGAAAAACAATCCATGTTCTGAGGCCAGCTTTGCATATATTTTACTACCCATGTCATCCAACTTAATAAAAACTCAATTTTCCTCCAGGGAGAGAGGTGCTTGGCAAACAGCTTCTTTCCAAATGTTGGGGAGGGGGGGCATAAGCTTAGTCCTGCAAACCGTTATTCACTGAAGCGGTGATTATAGATGTGAGAGGTTAAATTGTGGTCAGGACTAAAGTCCTTTGAATCCTACCCTGAGAATGTACATATGAGCTGGGTTTTTCCTCTCTTAACTCAGCAGTCACAGAATATCATCTTCATGTATATATCATAGCTACATCTACCCAAAAAGGAAGAAAAGAGATCCCATTCCAAGGCTCCCTCTGTATCAAGGAGGCACCAGAAAGTTTGTAAAGGAAACATGGACAGCTCATTAGAAAACTGCCTCAAGCACTCTTGTGCTGCTCTGCCTCTCTAAAAGCCTGCACTAATGCACAGCTAGTGCCTTGGAAAGCAGCGTGTCACTGGGATTACTAATGTAGGCAGAGACCTCACCAGGGAGAACAGTACCCTTTTTTATTGCTTTTAAAATACAAAATTCAGGGCCTAAGGAAAATAGACCCGAAGAGAGGAGAGATGCCAACCTTTCGGAAAGTGAAAGAAACTAAAAAGGTACTATGGGAGCTAGCAGAAATGTAGAAGAAGTTAAAGATTACTCATCCAGAAAAGGGAAATCTGCTACATGCTATTGTGTTTTTCTTGTACTCTTAGTCACTGGCAGTCTCTAAGGACTCCTTCATCTCCCTCAAGTAGCTCTTTAGGGACCTAATAAGTTTCCTAACTTTACACTCCCCCCCCCCCCTTTCAGGAATCTGCCACTCAGAGCTATCTAAACTACTCTCCCCAGAGAGGTGAATGTAAAGTGATGAGGAATAACAGTGCCACAGCTAGTTTAAAAGTGGCTCCCATATGGCAAGTCAAAGAACTATCACTGGGTCTAGCTGGCTGATTTTTTATGCCTAGTATTTTTTTTAAATGCCAATTTTTATCGAAAGTGTATCAATACAGCATGTGTTAGCTCCAAAAAAAGCAGATTAGGCACTTTCAGACCAAAAAAGTTATAACAAAATATATTTGCCATGTATTATTCCTGTATCCCCACAGGGAGATCACAGTTATTAAATGATCTCATAAAACTGAGGCTACGTCTATACTACAAAGTTTTTGTGTAAAAACGTTCCTTTTTGCACAAAGACCAGCGGAGAGTCTACACCTCAAATGCGTTTTTGCGCAAAAAGATCAACAGAACAGAGGGCTTTTGGCAGTAGAGTTATTCCTCTACCCATGAGGAATAACTCCTTTTTGCGCTACAGCTCTTGCACAAAAAGGCAGGTGTGGACGCTCCAGAGGGGTTTTTGCACAAGAAACTCCTATCGGAAAAGCACAGGTGCTAGGTTCATCATGGGCTATTAACCAAGATAATCAGATATGCAGTCCCATGTTCTAGAATCCCTAATCTCTGACTGCCAGATGCTGGAACTGGATCCCATGAGATGGATCACTTGATAAATGCTCTGTTCTGTTCGTTCCCTCTGAAGCAACTGGCATTACTGGGCTGGATTGGTGTGACTCACTATGGCTTCTATTGTGTTCATAGGCACATATTTTTCATTTTAGTGTTTGCACAATGCATAGTGTGTAGTCATTGTGATTAATTAAAATAATTTTTTGCATAAAAAATCTATTATAAGGCCATGCATATTATTTATGAAAACTTTCACTGGTAGTGGACACTATAGTAAAGATGAAACATGTCCATTATTAACTAACTTTCAGAAGATAATAAACATGTCCCATTAAAAAATAAATCTAGCCAGACATTTTAGAATCAGAGAGAAAATGGTTGGTGTTTGAAACTACACATTTTCTTTGGTTGCTAAATGGTCTTTTTTAAGTAGCGATACCTCTGCTTGGATTAATTGTTTAATGTTTTATAGATAACTGAAAAGGAGATTCTTAGGAAGTCTGTTTATGATTTCTGCCTACGTTTATAAAACTCCACTCCAAACTAACAACACATTGTTTGTCATTCAGAAGGAGTAATCATTACATCCATTTTGGTGATAGAAAAATTGAGACAGTTGTGTAAAACAGAAAAATTCATATCAATTTTCTGACAAAGATGCAGCACAGCATAAAGAGGCTCAAACATATTTTTTGTCATCTTGTCATGAAAATGTGCTTAGGTTTTCATAACTTGCTTTTGTGCGTTCCTATGAGGCCAGACCTCAGCACTTGGATATACCCTTTTCTAGGGAAGTGGCACAAATACATTATAGCCTTCATTTCAGAGTGCTCATTAGTTGTGTGCACCTCAACTGGAGTACTCATCTCAAGGTATTTAAATGTTACAAGCAAAAATCAGCAGACAGTTTTGGAAATTTTGGCCCAAGTTCCTTGTCTAAGGCCACTCGTTAAAATCAGCGGAAGAACGGGGAAGAGCAGTATCACGTCTGACTCCTGGGTTTAGTTCCCTAGACTATGTAGCATTTATGGAAAGTAAAAAAAAATGAGGTTAGCATCTTAAATGAAGAATTTCCTTGCTTTTGTTGGGCTGTGACCACTTCTCAACATCATTAGAGTACAGTTTCAATATGAAGTGTCAGTAGGGCTGCCATTATTAAATGAAGGAAGACAAATTGCATTAACTGAGACAGTAATACTCAGGATAAGAGTATTCTTATCTACTGTGTTCTTAGTGTAAATTTCCCCCAATTAGAAAACTGATGAACATTTCATAATTTTCTTTCTTCCTCACAGTTTTATTGCACTATTCTTCTACCTGCACACCTCTGACAGACATCAGAATCCTTCTTTCCATTCCTTTGGGACTTAATGTAAGTATAGACAATTGCAAAGAGTGATAGAATTAAACAACATTCTTCAGTGCCACAGTGCTCCATAAACAGAGTTCCAATTACCCAGCACCTTCCCTAGCAAAGCTCAGGGAGAAGTCTGTGGGAGAAAAGAGAGAAAGTGATAGTTGATGCCAAAGGGGAAGTAGTGGTTGTTGTCTAAAGCAGTGGCTGATATTTATTGACAGATCTGAGTTTGGAAGCTTTGCAACGATTAGGCCAACGCACGACCCCTTGAGCCCATGGTAACATCAATGGATGTTCAGCCAAGATTCCTGCCTTTAGCATTGTCATCCTTTATCTTAGTAAACATCAAAATCTGAGCACAAGAGAGAGAAAATGAGCTATTGATTTTTCCAGTATTGTCTTAACCTGCAGTCTAATTGAAGGTCAGTATATGTATTCCTGTCAAAGGCAGAGTTTTGCTATGCATTGTGGATGTCTGACAAAAACCACCCCAAGAGGGAGAGCACAGCTATTCCTTTGGCACTACACAGAAGGCTAATACTCTATCCAATGATCTCACACATTCTCTTAGGAAAATTGAGGCCCGGAGAAGACAAACTGCAAAGTAATTGGACTAGATGTCAAAAGTCTGACAGAAAAAGGGAAAGCGGGAGAAGGCAAGAGAGACGGAAATGAATGCGTTTATCATTATAACACAGATTCAAAATAAATTGTCTATTTAGAGAAAGTGGATGTTTGTATCCCTCCCTCTATGTTATTCTTCCTCTCATTGAAGGATGAAGTGCTCCTTTTTCTAACACAATAAAGGAGTAGATTTTTTGTACAGAAATATTTTGCTTCATTAGAGGTCAGATGTTATATGACAGTAAAACAGAAATCAGGTAAATATTAAAGGAAAACTACATACCTACCTTATTTTGGCCATTGTGTTTCTGCTTTGTTTTCCTTCAGTATCGATTAATTGTTACCTTAGATCTTGAACACGAGAGTGAAGTGGTGGCTGGCACCCAAAACAAAGAGTGAGGATGGTTCCTTTCCCTTCTATTTCATATGCCTACATTCATTGACACACAAACACACACAAACACTCTGCTCCTTCCTTTTCAGAGTCTTAAATTTGAATTTTCTGTCAGTTCACGCGCTAGTTTGGATCTCTTTCCCTTCCGCAATAAGCAAATCCACCCTTCCCTGCCTTTACTTATACATATAAGTATAGCTCCCACACTCTCACCTCCACCTCCTGCATAATGACTGAAGTCGTGAGGAGGGAAATGGAAGAAGTTCGAGTTATATTTATTTGGTTCAATTCAAGTTATTTGGCTTAATAGTTCACTATGGCACTTCAAGATGTATTAGGTAACCCACAGTATTTTAATGCAGACATACATCCTGGCAGTCATTGTGAAGAACAAATTTTGAGAAACTATTTGACTTTATCACTGTAATTGCTACTTTGGCTCAGAGGTTTTTAATTTGCTTATTTAGAGAGTATGTTTAAAGCATGACATATTTTCCTATGGACAGGATGGAAGAGGAGGGAGGAGGAGAATTAGGAGAAAACAAAGAATCTCTTTTAGAGTCCCTATTTTATTTTGATAGCTTTACTGGCTGAGGTAAATCATCATCTCCATATGATTTTTTTTAAATTTTTCATTGGCTGGCAATACATTTATATATTAGTATTTATTTCTGCTAGATAGTTCTTATAATGTAATTATTGTTAGGGTTCTCGGGCTCTGTATGGACTTTTTTAAAGTGATTAAATCTAAAGAAACGAAACAAACCCATCTGTAACCACTGTGAAACAATTTAAGTTTTGAGTGGTCAGGAAATGTGTCCCAGAGAATGATGGCTAGTTGAGTTCTGGATAGGCACCTGGGGCTAGATTATTAAAACATTTTAAAATACCTTTAAAAATCTGGTCTTCAGTTTCCACATTGTTGAGCACAGTACAAGAGCCTAAACAGAATTTGTTATTCTTTTCTTGTTCTTCCTTTCTTTTTTAAGTAAATTCCAGAATATAGAATGACATTTTCCTTCAGAAATAGCCCACTCCTTTTGTGTTTTATATTAAAATGATGTGAGAGAGTCTTCATATTAATCCTGGCCACCTTTAATCTAGTTTTTCTCATGTCTTTCACAGGCCCAAGTATGCTGAACAGTTATGACAAATCCTTTTTAGGGCTGCCCGGGATTAGTTTTTACTGATTGTATAATAAGTCCTACCTATCTGTCCTGCGTATTGATGAGTGTTGCTGGAAGCTATAACGTGTCAAATCCCATACAGCAAGGGTGGGGAACCTTTCTAGGGTCAGGGGCTGCTGACCCATAGAAAAATCAATTGTGGGCTGCACACTACGGAGAAGCAAACAAAAAATACCAAACCCCTCATTGACGTGGCCCCCGACTGAGAAGGAGAAAGACTCTCCCCACACTCCCCTCGCACACCAGAGCCTAGGGAGGCCTGGACTAGTAGATTTTGTGTGCTCCAGCTCCGTGGGGGAATAGCAGGGGATCTGGAGCACCAGCACAGGCTCCCCAATGCTGGAGGGGGATCCCTGAGTCTTGGGGGCCGGATCCAGGCAACCCGGGTCGCATCTGGCCCTTGAGCCTTAGGTTCCCCGCCCCTACCATATAGCAGTTACATCATGATTTTTTTTAGCAGTTCTATAGTGCTCTAATCATTTGTCTGCTTCGTCCATGTCAACTAACTAACTAACCCACGCAACACAACTGGGTTGTCATCCATTTTATACATATGAGCAGTCTGAGGCACAGAGATGCAACCATCTACATAAGTTAATCGTGCAAGGTCAGGCCCCTGCAGTGAGTTCTTACCCAAAGCCAAATAGTAGAGTCATATCTAGAGCTTGAATTAGAATCCAGGCATTTTCTGTAGTGGAGCAGCTGCCCACTGTAGCAAGGGAGAAGTTAAAACCAGGCTGAGGTAGCCTGCACAAACCCCCCCAATTAAGGAGAGGCTTCTGGGGAGCCAATCAAAGGGTGGCTTGCTGGGGCAGTGTAGCCAGACATGAACCCCATCTTGTTTCCCCCCCCCCCCCAGAGAGCAAGAGAAAGGCAGTCAGCCTTTGATGCCCTGGGAATGCAGGTGTGCTGCTTGTCCCTGACTCTAATAAACAGAAACCAGACAGTAAATGGGCTAGCTGATAACCGGAGGGGCCCCCCCTCCTGCTGCCCTGATGGCTAGCACCAGTAATTGACACGCCTACACTGTCCCAGGAGAGGAATCTTCGCCCATCACATACCAGAGGTGCCCATTGTCTGCAGTTTCCCAGGTGTGAATTATGCTTTGCACCCTTCCGTGGGAAACTTGGCATTCAAAGCCATTTTTCCTAATTGGCCACTTGAGACCAGGAAGAAGCCTACGTGACCCAAGGGGTATAAAGAGGGGTTTAGTAGCCCACCCCATTTGAGCTCCAATCTATACCTGCTGGCAGGTATATGTTGTCTCCCGAGGTCTGTGGGACGCCCAGCCTCGCCCTACTTCTTCCCGAGGGATTGAGAGAAAGACGCTGGCCACGCCAAGTCTGGAACGCAGGGGTGAGAATTATACCTGCAATGTGTTTCTTATGTGTACACTTTAATTTAGTTACTCTATTATAAGTTTCTCTAATCAACCTGTTTCACTTCTATTGTAAACAAGAAAATAAGATTGTGCCCTCATTCACTTTATAAGTTTAAATATATATATTGAACCAAGTTTTCTTTCTTCTTTCTTTTCTTTCTCCTACAAATAAGCAAGTGTGGTTTGAGTTTCTGACTTGAACCCGTGCTGCTGTACCCGAACCGAACACAAACAAAAGAACTCCAGCTGGTCATAAGGGACAGATGTAGGGAGAGCTTGAGCGTTGGATCGTGTCGCTTCCAGGGGACAGATCCGTTGGGGCACCTCTCAGCCTCCCCAGGCTGCCCACTGCGACGGGACTTTGTGTCCTAGCAGTCAAAGTCTGAGGTGTAAAGCTCTCCCTGTTAAACTCTGGGGCGTCTGTCAGCCTGTTGGCTGCCCACTGCAAAGGATCCCGATCCTAGCAGTAAAGACACGGACGTTAAACTCTTTGGGGCACCCGTCAACCTCCTCCAGGTTGCCCACTGCTAAGGGACCCCACTCCTAGCAGTTAAAGTCTCGGGTGTATAGCTCACACACACCACTCACTGCCCTGACCATCGGCTGACAGGCAGCTCTGTTATAAGCAACTACTCAGCAGAGCAGAGAGCAGCTGGATCCTGTGAGGACTCAGGACTGGCCCCTCGGGAAGGAGTAGCACCGTAGCTGGAGCAGTGCTGGGCAGACTCAGAGGAGCAGAGGGAGAGGCTCCTTCCTGATACCTCCCAGGCTGCTGCTTTGATACAAGGCCCAAGAAGATGCAGGTGTTATGTGGACATGGCCCAGAGAGCATGAGCAGTTAAGGGGAAATGAAGGAGGGCTGGACAAGATTGCTATCAGAGGGTCCCTGGGTCAGGACCTAGGGTACATCTAGACTACATGCCTCTGGCGACAGAGGCATGTAGATTAGGCTACCCGGAATAGAAAAATGAAGCAGCAATTAAAATAATTGCTGCTTCATTTAAATTTAAATGGCTGCCGTGCTGAGCCTATCAGCTGTTTGTTGGCTCAGCGCAGTAGTCTGGACGCTCCGCGGTCGACATCAAAGGCATTTGTCGACCTCCCCGGTAAACCTCATCCCAGGAGGCATACCTGGGAGGTCGACAAATGCCTTTGATGTTGACCGCGGAGCGTCCACCCTACTGCGCTGAGCCGACAAACAGCTGATCGGCTCAGTGCAGCAGTCATTTAAATTTAAATGAAGCAGTGATTATTTAAATCGCCACTTCATTTTCCTATGCCGGGTAGCCTAATCTACATGCCTCTGTCATCAGAGGCATGTAGTCTAGACATACCCCTAGAGTGGTGGGTGGTCCTGGGTCCCTCCCTTCCCCCTTGCACTGAACCTTGGTACACTGAAGCGCATGGCCTATATAGACAGTGGCTAGCCCTGAGGCAAGGAGCTAGACTTTGGGGCTGCAGTTGTACAGAAGTAGATGGAGGTCTGCTGATAACCCAGAAGGAGGTAAGAACAGAGTGATGACACTGCTGGAGGGCAGTGTCCCGAAGAGGATGCCACGTTCCAGGGAGTGACACGTATCTAGACAGTGGAGACAGCAGAGCAGAGAGCAATGATGGGCAAGATATCAAACAGAAGGCAGTGCATTCAACTGTCAGAGTACTTCCTGGCGTGACCAGCAGGAGGCCCCGGGGAGGGAGTCGACCCTGCTACATTCCGTAGCACACCATCTTGTGCTCAGACTGTTGCCATGTTACACATCTAAGGGGTGCACCATGGATTTGATGGTGCAGCATGACATTAACATTTTGTCAATACCTGTTTGAGGTTGGCATCTAACTCACAAGAGGATAAGACAGGAATGAGCTCTGCACAACTTCCTAAATGAACACTGATAAGCCTATGTATCACATCAAGCAAGCTGTGCATATTACAGGGCAATGCATTTTAGGAACCATTTGGAGCATTTGGAAAGATTTTTAATTTTTAAAAAAATATTCCCTGCACTAAGTGCCTCATTACCCATAGTTCATTGTAGGATACAGAGGGATCAGTAAAATCTCTAGAAATAACTGGTGGTCTTTGAGTCTTTGACATGATTTTATAAAGTCTCTGGCCCTTGCAGCATACAAGTCAGTGCTGGGTCCCCTTGGAAAGCTGATAAATTAGCTCTTCCCAATTAAAGACAAACATAGTCCTTCTAGGGCTATTGGACCATGAAATAGCAATAAATGTTCCAATCTTCCCCACTCTAGGCCTCAGGCGGGTGTGATTTGGAGGGAAAATCCCATATTTGTGTCTGGTAAGAAAAAATGTTTATGTGGAAGGCTGATGTAATTTGAGCGTTCCTTGGGGAGTTAGAATGTGTCCTAAGCGATGGATTAATTTACCAAGTAAAGGGGAGCTATATGAGCAGTTTATTGTATGGTTCTGCAATTTACCATGGTCATCACTTCTCCAGGTTAGTTAGATGTACATGTAGCGAGATTCTAAATAGTGGAGACAATTTGCTTTTTATACAATTATAATATTTAAATAAGTGTAGGTAAGAAAGTTCCAAAGTTCTTTTGGAGAAATTGTGCGGGAATCTAGACTCAGGAGAAAGAACAATGAAAATGGACTATGGTGGAGAGGAATCATTTAGATTATTCAGATTCTTAAAACATATCCAAAATGAGTCTCTAAACCCTGTAGTAATTCCACCTATCTGCAATGTATCCTCTGTTTTTATTCTGTATTAACCACATCTATTTTCCATTTGTAGCTCTTTATGTTATGTAAATGTTGTGATTAAAAAAGGGAACATATCCTTTAAATGTGCTTTTTCTGTGTCAGTGCTGCCTTGTGTTATTAAACATGTTAACGCTGAAAAGCACAGCTAGCATTTTTATGTATTTATCAATAATTAGCCATTGAATAGCTTATTTTGTGAGTTCTGCCAGGGTTTCTTTTTTAAGTTTAATATATTATAGGGGAAAAAACCCTCTGCTGTAAATTATGCCATTGTAGATTTAACTCCAGTGGAATGACTCCAGAGTTATTTTGTGTTGGCAAATCAAAGTTTTCTCTCAGTGTTTTTTCCCCCAAAACTTACTTTTACATTACCCATTGTTCTTTAGTACTACATTGCCCTTTTGTAGCTTTCCTGCTCTTCATTTTCAAAGAAGGATAGTGCCTAGCCAACTGCAAGATGGAATCACTTTGGATCAAGTGCTCCAGGATGTACATGTTGGCCCTGATCTCTGCTCCCTTCCTGTGCTCCCTAAGTGCTACTGTTCTGTGCGGCTTGAAGAGAGCTGCTAGCTATAGCGGACAGAAATCACTGTCTTCATTTCACCATACTCCATTTCCCATCCAGAAGAGATGTTGTAGTAAGCTGCATGGTCTGAGTATTTTAATGGGCATGAGGATTTTGAGCCTTGTGGCAAGGCCATCACAACCAGAAATAATGTTAACACTGTCAGCTGGTTTTCAAGGAACAGAAGAAACTGAGGGCTAAATCCTTCCTATGCATCTAAAGGCTTCTGTAATGAAATGAAGCTCAGGTTCTATCTGGTGTAATCAGAGAACAGCAGGATTCCTTGTCAAAAGGATTTTACATTCACCTCAATACTCTATGGACCCTCTTTTGTGCTGCTTTTATGAGGTCCCAGTTGCTCTCCGGTTCCTGCAGAGAGTTTGTGTTTGCTGTGGAGAGCAGTAAAAATTTATATTGGTTGGGGGGAACTAGAAATTGTCTTCTCCAATAGCATAGACTTCTACACCATCGGGGGGTTCCCTTGGGTGATGGCTGTACACAGCCATGAAATTCTTTCTCTACCAGCTCTGTCAAGGGCAGGATTCACATGTATCTATGCTGGGTTATTATAAATCCCACTTTTTTTACTGCAGCCTGAAGAATCTTCTCTTCCTTTGCTACTTTATAAAGTAAATCCAGTGAGAGACACCCACATAGTGAGGAAGTCAGTTTAAAATGGGGAAGTTACACGTTAGTCTGTATAGAGATATCTTGTCCTTTATTATACACGATTAAAATTTAGATTACACAGTCTAAAGAAGGATTAAAGATAGTGTAATGTGCAATTAAAAGATAAATCAAGCACCTAAAGCATATCTATTATTTTACACTGTGGTCATGTATTTACCAGAGATACACGATATAAGCTTTTCACTGAGGGCTTGGCCTTTGATAAATAAGCCCATTATTCTCTCCAGGAAAAGCTGAAGAACTCACTGCTTTTCACTTTAAGACATAGGATGACAACCACCCAAAAAGCTGACAGTGGTATGAACTGTATTTTTTGCTGACAGACCTACTAAAGAACTGCAAACAACTTAAATATGCTGTTTTGCACCAAATCTTTGGAAACCAATGTCCTCTCTAGCATTCTGCCTCTATGCTGTATGTTCACAGGGAGTGTTTAGTACTTCCCCTCTCCCTGATTTAATTACTAGGAAGCTGGAGTAGAGTTCATTTCTCAGGGAAAAAAAGGACTTGAAAGTCAGCCATCCATCTCAAAGTGAACATGCCTACCTGACACAGAGGTGAATATACAAGTTAGAGTCATAAAAAGAAGCCTCTAGAGGAGGCAGGCTACTGTCAAAATGCTAATGAATGCCAACAACCATCCAGAGAACAAACATCACATCTTTTCCCCTGATTTTCAGCATGTTTGTCTAGGATAGACTCTCCCTGAAATTAGCATTTTTTGTAACATTTTGGTTGAAATGAAGAAATACAGAGGAAGAAGCCAACTATCTTAAAGTTGACCGACCACTTCATTTTTCATCTCAAAAGGGATTCTGCTTCCAAGAAATGGGAGGGATGGGCAAAATTTTGGTTTATTATTTGTATTTTAGTTCACTTGAACCTACTGGGCAGATAGCAGCAGCTTTTAGCAATCAGTTTGAGAGGGTTTTTTTCCACCTATATGGTCATTTAAGTAATTCTGTAGGCCCTGGTCTATACTAGAACCTTATTCCAAAATCATTCCCCCAAGTTTGAATTTATAAGCGGTACGTCCACACTAGCAAGCCCATTATTTGGTGTCGAATTTTGGGAAGTTGAAGGGAGCACACTCTCCCTTTAACTTTCCTTAGTCCTTGTAGAAGCAGAACTATCATAAGCAGTAACCTCTCAGTTTGAATTAGCATGTCTTCACTAGACCCGCTAATTCGAACCCTAGAAGATCAGCTGCAGCTGCTTCTATCTTATCTGTACTGTAGCCAGGCCATGAGGAGTAACGCTAATTCTGAAACAGTAATTTCAAAATAAAATTAGTGTGCGTGCTCTGGTGCCACTAATTCAAACTTACTGGCCTCCGAGAGGCTTCCTTCAGCTCCTCAGAGTGCTTCCTGGGTCTCTAAGTCCGAGTTAGCGCATCCACATTAATGGAAACCACCTTAGACTAATTTGGATGCATCCCTGTAGTGAGGACATGCTAATTCAAATTTGTTAAGTTGGAAGGTCTTAAGTCAAATTTAGTAATTTTGAAATCGTTTGCTAGTGTAGACATGGCCTAGGAAAATTTTTTAAAAACCTATTTGAGTTTAATTTTGGTTTTTTGAATGAACTATTGGACTGAACTGTGACAGAGTTAGATATCTACTTTGGCCTAAAATATTTAATCAGCTACTTCGGCTGATTACTGTTCACATTGAGAAAAGGGACAGGATTCAGATGGCAAGGGAAGAAGCTTAATTATCACCAATGAAAAGATTTACAGAAGCAAATGCAAGATGAAACCATTTTGTAAGAAGAGATAAAGAGCCCTGGATGAGGACAATTTGGGAAACTAATCACAGTAAAGAGACCAAGATGATAACTTTTCATATCCTCCTCATCTCTTGTTGGATTGCCTGTTTGTAATATATTCATATCAAATCCTTCATATCTCATGTCTCCTTGAAAAGCTTCGAACAGGCAGCTCTGAAATATAAATGCTAATAAAACTACTACTGACTGGGGAAATCTGATGTCATGAGGAAAGATTTTAAAAAGCACTTTAGTGCTGAAATCAATTTTGAAAATGGGACTGGACCACAGGTAAAATTTTCAAAGGCAAATAATTGAAAGTCTCAGATTGTGATGTTATATACACTACTGGCTTCAAGTACCACATCACAATTTTAGAAACTGTTTTTAATCAGAGTAATGTTTTACTGCCATTACCTAACCTTGCAGGATGTCAAGTGTCCTCAACTTTCCTGGACACAGTCAGTGGGAATGTAAGGCCCTCAGCTGCTGCAGATGAACACCCTCAACTCCCATGGACTTTAGGGTCATGTCCTAGTGGTCAAAGCGGGGGCAGGAGTCAGGCCAGGTCAAATACTGGAAGGTCAGAGGGCAAACCAAGAGTTGAGTATCAAGAGTGAGGCCAGGTCAGGTTACTAGGAGATCAGAAGTGGGAGATGAAGTTGAGAGTGGAATGATGAATTAATAGCTAGTCAAGTCAGATTGGGGAAGTCAAGACAAGGGAGCTGGAGTAGAAAGCCACAGTCCAAAACAAAGAGGATCCCAGTTGCATGAACAAATTCCCGTTCCTGTGTTGGATTTCAATAGAGGCTATGGACCAATCAGGGCTCCCTGCATTCTGCCAATTAGATCCCAGCATTGGGGTCCTCTGGCAACACTAAACAGGTCCCATGGAGTCAGCTTGTTAGCTCCAGAAAAGTCCTTTGGACCAGGCTCTCTGACATATAGTGTACGTCTAAACTACGTGTTATTTTCGAAAGAGGATATGCAAATTCCTGGGAAATTTGCATATCTTCTTCTGATCTCACTTTTGAAAGTGGGTCTTTCGAAAGTGAAAGTAGTCTGGATGTGTATTTTTTGGAAAAAAACCCTTTTTCGAAAAACCACGTAAACCTATTTTTGTAAGGAAGAGCGGTTTTTCGAAAAAGGGTTTTTTTTCCTGAAAAAAACACATCCAGACTACTTTCACTTTTGAAAGACCTGCTTTTGAAAGTGAGATCGGAGGAAGATATGCAAATTCCCACAGAATTTGCATGTCCTCTTTCGAAAATAACGCATAGTCTAGACAAAGCCTTAGTGACAGAAGGGGAGAAGGCTATTAAGATATCCTCTGCACCTTGCATGAACAGGACCTCTGACACTACTGTGCACTCGAGTGTATGCTGAAGAGCCAGAAAAGAAACTCTAGTTGTAACAGCTACACATATATAAGAATGTGGCATGAACTATAGCTATTAGCCTTCTATAGCAGGTCTATTGTTCAAAAGCAAATGGTTTGGGTGCAATATGACATGCTATCCTCCATCAAGTGACCATGTTGCATAAAAACAAATTGTAAAGATCACAAGAAAATCGATAAAGTTTATATTATATACCGACCCTATAATGGGAGTAGATTGTCTTGTCCCCAAACCTATATCTATATATTTGAATAAACATTTCTCACAGTACATGTAATCCATAGTAAATTTCTTACCTGGGGTTTGACTTATTAAGAAACAAACTATCATAACCAAGATCAGCTCAAACTCTTGATCCCAGACTTTGATGTTCACAGTTTCTCATCCAAAAGACTGCTTAGTGAACATGATGCCTGCCTCTTAGCCATTTTCTACCTAATAGCAGTCAGGTAAACAGTATCATCAGGTTAAATATACATGAATTATATGATACATGTGCACACATATACGTTTGCATATTTTAAATTAACATAGGGCTCTAAATACTAATAGTAAGACATTACATTAGACTTGCTGAACATCAGCAATCAGTTCATGTCACAAGGCCAGGAGTTTTCCATTCTCACAGCTGCAGGGCTCCATCCTATCAAAGTCAATACATGTCTTTCCACTGACTTAAGTGGGAGTTGGAGGAGGTTCACAATGCCTTGAGCAATTACCATGCAATGTCCTGAAATATTTTCATCTCGTTTCAAAGTAAAATGTAAAGCCATGACATTATATTACTGTAACTTAGATCATGAAGGTGAGAATTATCATGGCAGAAATCTTTCTGCAGGGTTTGGGAGAGGGGGTGAGAAGATTTCAAAATATTCCTGATATTAAAAAAAACTCTTCTGACACCTGTCAAATACTGGCTTTCACTCCTTCTACTTGGAGTCAAAAATGACCTCTGAAATACGTATCATCTTAACTTGCTGAAAGCATAGCTGAGTCAACGGATAGGGCAGCCACTGAACAAGGGACATTCTCTATACATTTTCCCTTTTCCACAATAATGTGGGCCTAACCAAGACTGGCTGCCGTGAGAACAAAGTCATGACTAATATGGCTTAGGAATGGAAGCTGTATCTGTATACTGTGAAATGGAGGTTCAATCCACGCAGGCCTGAGGCAGCACATGGAGACGTCCCACCACCACCTGCTGGAGTCACAGGGATATGCCAGCTGCTTCTGGGAGCAGTGTGGAGTCAGGGCAGCTAGGAAGTTTGCCTTAGCTCTGCTGCACTCCCAGACATTCAGTGTGTAAGAGGTGGTGGTACATGAACTGGTCAGTGTGGTGAAATCATGCTCCACAAATAGAAGCGGCACAATATTTAATTATTCTCATTCAGTACTGGATCTACATTACATACACAGGGTATCTAGAGGTACTGTACATGGTCCCCAATATGCATGCCAAGAAAAAAGTTCATTTAATATCTCTATATTTAATATTTATCTAACTAAAATGGGAATAGTAATGGCTACCTCACAAGTGGTATGTCAAATGAGAGTCAATAAGTGAATGAAGACTTATTTCTTGTGATAACACCAGGCCCCTCCCTCCATCCCCAAGAAAGTAATACCAGCTTATAAAAAAGGAATTTTCTCCAGCTGAAAACTTTGCTGTTCATTGTGAAAAATAGCCCAGGAATAAAGAATGCTTTGCTTTTTGGCAAAACACACTAGTATGCATTATCTGTATTTATAAGGCATTTACCTACCACACAAACCTCTGGGAGTGTTTAAATTATAACACACCACAGTAGTAACAAATTGCCAAGAGTTGGCAGCAAGCAGACAATCTCTAGATTATTCACAACCATGACCATAATTTAAAGGAATCCAAACACCATCCTTAAGCAGTCATTGAAGGTGGTTTTTACAAAAGTGCCGAAGTGAGTTACGAGTAAGCACCAGCCCCATTAAAAGCTAATGAGTTCCAGCCCATGATACTCCCCAACTATTTCAGAACATAAGGAGGCAGGAGGGAAATGTTTTACTCTTCTGCTGGAGTCTAATGTTGTTGGTTGCCTCCCAGTAGGTCCTACTGCTCTGGCAGCTCTGTGCCCTCACTCTTTTCTCTCCCTTCCCCCAAAGGGTATGTTAACACTCAGCCAGAGGTGTAATTTCTATCTTGACTAGACCTACCTCTGATCAAGATAATATACTAAAAATTAAAGTGTAGCCCTGGCAGCACAAGTGGCTGGATGAACTAACCATTCTAAGGGCTTGTCTAGACTATGGAGAAGATTCCCTCTGGAAGTTGATCCTGTAGTTTTCAATTTAGTGGGTCTAGTGTAGACACCCAAATTGAATCCTGAGGGCAACCCCCACTGGTGTTGTGACCTCCTTAATCTGTGTGTGCCTATCGGCTTCCCACAGTGTAGACGCTGCGGCAGCTTGGCTTAAGGGAAGCTGAATCCAGCTACACATTTTGCTTAGCTGGATGGTGTATCTTAAGCCAATCTGCCTGATCTAGTGTAGACCTAAGTTAAGAGTCTATCTGAAGCTCTAGGTATGAATTTGCATGACTGGCCCATTCCACCATGTGCATCACCACAGCTTCATATTTTTGTCACATTAGCACTGATGAAGCTCCTTTGCATATATCTACCCAAGTCAGAAACTACAGCTCTGAAGAAGTGGGCTGTGCCCACGAAAGCTCATGATACCATCTACATGTTTTGTTAGTCTATAAAGTGCTACCAGACCATTTGTTGTTTTTTTCTAAAGAAGAAAGAGAACCCCACCTGCTTAGGTGCTGGGACATGTTTTACTAAGATGGGAAGAGAAGCAAAACAAAGGTGGCTCATTACTTTTTTCACAAGAGGCAATAGAGAGGGTGCGGTACTTCTCTGCTTGTAAAATCCACCAGCTTCCACTTCCTTTATGTGAATAATGTAGTGGCCTGGCATACTTGCCAGATTATTCCTCACCTGCTCAAGATCTGTTGCTCCTGGTCCCTCAGAGCCACCCTCCATGTTTTTCTGCCCCTTTAGTGGTGGAAGTGTGACACCCAAAGTGACCAAGGTCTCTCGCTTCTCATGTTGCTATCTCCATTGGCCCACTGCTATTCTCGGTACTGTAGGACACTGACCTGACTACATGGTGCAAAAAGGACAGGTAGCAGAAGTAATTCCAGTGTGCAGGATGCAGTTCAGTAGAAAGTCTTGTTGATCATTCAGGTGCATTAACTCATCTCAAGACACAGGGAGGAAAACCCATGGAATGACGCTTCTCAATGTAGCCAGGACCCATGCCATCTGTAAAAGTGCACTCAGAAGCAAACAGAGGGTGATGCAGCATATGGAGTGGAGGTGTAGGGACTATGGCATGGATAGCACTGCATAAACATGGGATTTTCTACATTAGCCAAGCCCTCTGTTTGGCCACCAAGCGCAGTACTTGGTGCATTATTTGCCTCTAGTGTGACAATTGGTGAGTTCTAACTACACAGCTAATTCTACTTACAGCTACTCTGAAATCTGGGATTAAGATACCTACACTCATCTACAGCATCATATTAATACTACCACCAGAATCTCATGCAGATGTAACAGAACTCTGAGTTTTTTAGGATCAGTGCTTTAGTCATTGCTGAAGCATCCTTTTCTTTTTTAAGCAAAGGAAAAGACTCATCTATTTGGAGTAAAAAAGGAACAAAAACTGAAGACATTAATAAACATGATGACAATCACTGGGACTACTAACTTTTGTCTGAACAAAGTGCTTTTAAAAAAAACCCACTACACCAAATTGAATCTTTTTAATAAAGGTTTATTTTAAAGTAAGTCCTATTTTGTTCGGTGTGAATAAAACTCTTAGGGTAACAGCCTGTCTTTCACAGTTAATTGCTGGTTGTCTCCTTGAATATCATCATTTGCATAATTGTGATTCTTTTCAATAAAAAAGGGATTATATAATCTTGGAGAAGCAAACATCATAAAATTTAAATTTACATGAAATTAAAGGAATAAATGTGCCATGGTAACAGAACTATTAACTTCCACCAAAAGAATAAAGTCTTTTAATATTATAGTCTCTGTATTTATAGAAAATCGCTTTAGACTATACTATTCCTCAAATGTCATGCGAAATTAGAACATCAGAATTTACTTTGAAGTTACAGCATTGAAATGGATATTAATGCCCACTTAATCTTTGTAATAAAGGACATAAGGTATCTTGAGGTTGGTTTTATACTTTGATTTAGACAAACTGCTACCTGGAAGAAGAAAACATCTATTTAGATAGGCAGCATTTTATTTTATTAACAAGTGTGAGTTTCCAATATATTTATATGCCTTACCCAATACACTACCTTTGGTCTTTAAATGCACAGGTGCATCTATAAAACGGAATAAATTCTATCAATTACCTGAAGGTGTTCAGGTCATATTAGGGTTTTCACAGTCATATAGCATTGAGCTAGATATACACAGTCGTGTCAATGACAGTTGGTCAAAAATTTTGTCAAAATGAAATATGAAGAAAATGCCATCTTTATCTACATAGATGTTTAGGCAAATATACTCTTTTGAAGAAATTTTGTTGTGAAAAAATAGACAAGACATTTTTGATAATACTGAATTGAGATTTTTCTCTAGATTTTTGGAATGGAACTTTTACAGTTCAAAAAAGATGTTTCAAAAAACATCTATGATTCTAACTTTTATGTGTAGTTATAAAATTTGAGAAAGGCAAAATCAAAACAACGTTTCAACTGGCTTAAAATAGTTCTTCTGGAATTTCAATTCTTGGGAAAGCTCTTTTTTTTCTCTCATTATGTTTCAGAACACATAACTTTCAAAACTGTAAAATGGCAAATGTGGTTCCTGTATACTTCTGATGTCAATGCACCTGTAAAACATTTGTGAAATTGTAGGTCTCAATTAATGCAGCTTGAAAGCAGCTTCTTATTAAGTCACCAAGATTACTTACCTTTAGTAAGTGTATGTTTTCTTACTCAATGATGTGTGGTGATTGTTGAAGTTCATAAGTGAACCCTGAAAGGAATAGTTCTCTTAGGTATGGTATTTTACATTGCTTCACCTTTTCAAAAAATGTGCACCCAGAATGTTGAGGTAGGTGACAGAGTCACTTTTGACGAGAGAGGAGAAAGTATCAGCTCCAATGACAGCAGATGACAAAAAGTTCTGCTCCCCTTTACTGAATGGCCCACACTTTTACATGACATCAGAATCTGGGCAGCAATGGATTTGATCAATCCTGCCCTGCCCCTTTTGAAAATGTTGCCAGAACCAAAAGTTGGGGTATATGGCTCTTTTGAAAGGAGAATTTTTAGCCCTGCATACTAATATGGAATCTTCACCTCAATCTGTCTCCTTAGAAAAGGAAAAAGGGGATTTGAAATAAAGAATTTAGAGAAGTTAGCAGAGAAATAGTTACAAGGAATTTAACTGTAAAAGAATAAAACCAAAATCTCTGCAAAATAATGTCCAAGCTTTAAAAGTCACTGATTTAGAATATTTCTTCATTGAAAAGAAAATTGGAAACACTCAAGTCAGGTTAAAAAAGCAGCAGCATCTTTAAGGGTGCAAATGACATTGATTATGAACCTCAGGCCATGGGAGAAGAGTTGGCAATCATTTCTGAGGGGGGTGGGGCATTCAAAAAATGTGGTAATTAGTGAAAGGCCACACATTTCTATGATATTAATGGAGGGGATGCAGGATCTGAGATGTTCATTGGGTACAGGAGGGACTCTGGGTAGGTACTGGGGTGCACTAGGGGGTGTCCGGCCTGGGATGGAGTTTGGGTGAAGGAAAGGGTTATGACCTGAGGCAGGAGTTCAGGGTGCAGTGTCTGGGAGGTGGTTTGGGGCAGGATAGAATTCCGACCCAGGGAAGAGGTGTACAAGGAGTGCATTCGCTTAGAGAGCACAGGGTGGTGGGTTCAAGTCCTGCCCCCTTTTCCCCTCACACCCTGGGAGCAACAGGACAGCCAACACATGCTGCTCCAGGGACGGAACTAGCACCCACATTTGGAAAGCAAGATAAGGGACCTGGTGAAAATATGGAGGTGGAGTGTGAACTCAGGGATAGGGCATCAGCCTCTGGACCCCAGGGTGGTAGACTGGAGTGCCCCAACCCCTACTCAGGCAGCAGCCTGGCAGGCAACACCAAGTGCCCCAGGGATGGAGCTGATGCCCACATCAGGAAGGCAGGATAAGGGATGCCCTGAAAGTAGGGAGGTGGGCTGGGTTCTGGAATGGCTTAGGGGATGAAGCACAGGGTGCTTGATTCAAGTCCTGCCCACCCTTGGAGAAACCAAACAGCCAATGCTCAATAAGGGACCCTCTGACAGTAGGGAGGTGGTGTGGGTCCTGGAGTGGACTAGGGGATACAGCATTTGCCTGGGGAGGGCAGCCAACACCAGTTACCTGAAGGATGGAGCTGACTCCAGCATTAAGAAAGCAAGATAAGGGACCCTCTGAAGATAGGGAGGTGGGGTGGGTTTTGGAGGGGAATAGGGCATTTGCCTGGGGGAGGGCAGGGTTCTAGGTTTGAGTCCCACCTGTCCTGGGAGCAGCCAGACAGTCAATACCAGTATTTATCAATACTCTCTGTGTGGAGATGGGGTACAGAAGTGTGGGGAGGAGGGACAGCCTGACATCAGTACCCCCCTTATCTCCCTCCCACACCTTGCATAGCAAGCAGGAGGTTCCCAAGGGGCAGCTCCAAGGCAGAGGGCAGGAGCAGCATGACAGTAGGTGGAGAGGCAACTGAAGAACCAGCACTTGACAGCTTCCTGGCCAAACCAGTCAGGATCACCTGTCAGAGGCTCAAGATCTACTGGTGGATCCCGATCTACTGGTTGGTGACCACTGCTCTAGCATGTGAGAAAGGGTTTACAACCCTTCACTGGACAGAAATGTCAGGAGTGAAAAAACGTTCCTCATTATTCCTGTCACTAAGGCTACATCTACACTACACATTTTTGTGACAGAAAATATGCTAATGAGGGACTCATTAGCATAAGTCGTGACATCATTAGCATATTTTCTACCATTTCTTTTTGCGCAAAAAGACGCAGTAAGAACTTTTTTTTTGGTGCAAAAACGCTGTTTTGCACAAGATCCTTATGCCTGTCCCAGAGAGGCATAAGGATCTTGCACAAAACTGGGTTTTTGCACAAAAAAACCCTGCCCACACTGCTTCTTTTTGCGCAAAAACCCCTTGTGCAAAAAGAAACGGCAGAAAATATGCTAATGATGTCACAACTTATGCTAATGAGTCCCTCATTAGCATATTTTCTGCTGCAAAAATGTGCAGTGTAGATGTAGCCAAGGAGCGCTCACTGCTCTGGAGCCTCCAGCTAGCTAGTTCTGTAAATTAGCTCAGCCCTTCCATGGCTCAGACACCCTATCAAAATTCCAAAAAAACCCTACCAGCCATTGAAGAAGTCTATACTTTTGGAACATTATTCAGCTAAAGAGAACTACAAAAGATTGTAAAAACCAGCCAAACTGACACCCACAAGTTCTGAGAAAAGGAGGACAACTAACATGTCTGTATTATAATAGCTTCCCTATTTTAATAAACTCTCTTCTCCTATTGATGACAGACTCCTTTATCCTAACAGCAGTGTGGAGACACTGTCCACTCTGCACTGGAGAGCCTCTTAGAATTGTTTAACAAGTTTTGAAGATCCTTAGTGAAGCAACACTTAAAGTTTCATGGAATTTAGTTTAATACTTACCCTAATGTACTTTAAAAATGAGCATGTCCTTTCTGGGCATCAAACTGGGCTAAAATGAGCTAACTAGGTATGTACAGGACTTTGGGATTTGACCTGCACTTAACTTGTATTTGCAAACCTATTATTCATCTCAGCATGATATTAAGAGAAAAGAAAAAACGTGTGCTATGTCAAGGGAAAATCTTGCGTACAGATAAATCAAGTTACGTGTAGGGAACCTGATTCATTCTGGGATTACCAAAGAAAATGGAAGATTTACTAAAGAAATTTCATAAAGTTTAAGTTTTTTTCCCCTCAAATCTATAATCAAAAGGATGAGTGATGCAATCTTTTACTAAGCCTATAATATGATAAAGAGATAGGAAATAACTTGCAATCATAATGCACTATTTTAAAAAAATTAAAAAGAAAGGCAAAGGAGAAGGAAATACTATATTTTGGAATAGCCATGGAACTTAAATTTTCATTTTGGATTCCCACAGTGCTAGTATGGGCAAAGTTTTACATGCGAATACCTATTCTTTGTCCCAGTTTTCCTCCCCCAAAAGCTAACCCATTGAGCATTTAAACCCAGTGCATCAGTGGGCTGAACACAAGCCATCAAGTCTTTTCTCCATTGAATTGCAGCTTCTTCTCTTGGGTAGATTGGCTGATGACATTTGGGCCAACATTGGAAGAGGGAAATGTATGATGGAATTCAAAATAGGCAGGCAACCTAAGGACACAGAAATCAGCAATACTGAAACACATTCTAGCATTCCTGCCACCGAGACTCCCACCACTACCACTGCAGACCATTGCTCAGCCGCCAAAGTTTTCAACCCTGCCACCGGCTTAGTTTGACTCCCATGGAAGGACACCCAGCCACTGGCCTCCCTGCAGCCAGCCTGGCTGGGTTCCCGGCCCCCACAGTACTCCTGACTCTGGATCTCCACTGGGTCTCTCTGCTCCAACAACATCTGTGGTCTTGCCAGACCTTGGATGTTGCCAGACCAGGGAGTCTCAGTTGAGACAGGTTCAACTTGTACAACTCCT
Source organism: Pelochelys cantorii (assembly GCA_032595735.1). NCBI lineage: Eukaryota > Metazoa > Chordata > Testudines > Trionychidae > Pelochelys > Pelochelys cantorii. Next base: position 41,170,701 of record CM064337.1, read on the forward strand.
CCTGCAGGTTTGCCATTTTGGCCTGTATCAATGACAAGAACATATTTTGTAAAGTGCAAACAGACAGATGAACTTTACGGTCTAGTATCTCAGTTGGACACTCTTCCATGGTTAAAATGGTATTGCCAACACATCTTTGAGCTTTGAACTCACAAAGTGCACGCTAGCTGAGATATAAAACAGACACTTGAAATGATTCAAAACAGATTGAAATGATTTCAGCTGACCATCCTGAGCACATGGAGCTTTCATGGATAAAACCCACTTCTTCAGATGGGATGATCTTGAGTGGAGAAAAAAGGGGACCTTCAGAATAAGAAGGGAGATGGAGGGAAAAAAATACCTGTCAATTGTAGTCCTGGTGCTAATGAGGCTGAATGGGCTGGAAGTGTCCCACACTTAGCTTTTGATGTCAATAGGGTGTTGAATATAAGGAAAGCTGGTTATATATGCCACGTGACCTCAGGATGGGTTACAATACATTTCAAAATAATCTCTTAAAATCTGAATGTGGTAAGACAGCAAGAGAAAGCAACTGCCAGTGGGTTACTATACATTCTGCAGATCCACCAGGAAACCTGAGTATTGCTCAAAGTGGAGGCTCACAGATGTTGCACAAAAAGTGAGATCAAGGAACCAGCTTCCATCTATCTTCTGTAAGGGAGAGCTGAGAGTAGAATGATGACATCTTGTCAGCTCAGTGCCAATCTCATGATCCAAGGAAATCCTCCTCAATCAATAATATTAGGAAAAATGTGACGGAGATCAAAATGGTTTCTGTTGCACGGCTTTTATTTAATAGAATTTTCTGTGCAACTTGGCCATACTGTTTCAGGTGGCCCAGTGCCCATAGGTTTGACAAGATGGCCATTTTCACTAAAAGTTTGACAATGTGTACAATTTTCCTACTTACAATGAGGTAGTTGGAGGGGCCAGGGAAATGGGAGCATTGTAGTAATGACCCTGCCCCATCTTAAATTTTCAGTGGTTTTGTGTTTCTTTAAGAATGTGACACACATCTTCAATAATTCACAACCACTCTCTGGGATCCTTTGAGAAAATATCTTAAAAGTCTCATTTTAAGTTTTGGATGAATGTTCGAGGGAGTTCTGACTTTACTAGATACATTTTGTCCAGCTCTTTGAGAGTAATCAGGCAGGGCATATAGTGTCCTGGTCTGCACTTCTTCCTGCAACTCCCATTGGACAGGAACAGCAATCCACAGCCAATGGGAGCTGCAAACAGCTGTACCTGCAAACATGCGGGTAAATAAAGTACCAGCAGCCTGCGAGGGCCGAACCCTAACAAACCGCCACCAGCTCATTGCTCATCACTGAACTATATACTAGAGCCACTTTGTAATTTTATATCTGGATTTAAAAATTAAAGAGTTAAAAACCCATGTAGAATTTTCAAGTGTATAACTGGAAACCTCTACTACAAGCAGTGACGACAGTTTGCTTGTGGGCTGTGTATTTTCCAGACTTCTCACAAGTTAAATATAAGTTATTGCTGCCACCAACAGGCTAGTCTTCAGTATGTTTTATCTTCATGCTTTACACAATTTAAAATGTCTGGTGAACAATATGCCCGCAGTGACGGATTTTTAAGATACCAATGATACAGTTTTGGTGCAACGTTAGCATCTGCTCAGTACCAAAGCATCAGGGCTGGCCTTACCATGAGGCGAACTGAGACGGCTGCCTCAGGTGCCAGACTGTGGGGGGGGGCCACTAGGACCCAGAGTGTAGAAAATTGTGTCTGCTGCGGGTGCATATGTACTCTCTCTGCTCTAGATGCACAGAGATGGTGGGGTGCTGTGCTGGAGGCAGGAGGGCACAAGAGACATAACAGGCAGGCAGGAGAAAAGGTGGCATGGGGGCATCATTTGAGCTCCCCATCTCAGATGCCAAAATGTTGTGGGCCAGTCCTGCAAAGCATTCTGCAAACCTAATGTCCTCTGCTGATCACTGAACCCAGGAAGGAAGATCATTTATTTTCTTTACAAAATAGTTTTACACCAACAACTAGCTCAGCATTGTGGGGTTATTCCGCATGCTTATCTAACAGCTTTCTCAGGCTTCACAATTACTTCTACATTGCAAAGCCCACATTACTTTGCAAAGAAAAAGAAAAAGAAATTCAGTTGAAGAACATTTCCCTACATTAAATAAATAATTTTCCCCAATATGTCAAGTGTATTTTTGTAAAGTTTCATTTTTTCTTAGGTTTCCAAACTGAAATTACTTTTTGCATTTTCATAGCACCACTTCTTTCATAGCACACATGCATGGAAAATCATTTAATGCTTTCAGTGGGAGTAGGTTAGAATGTAAAAATATAAATGGTAGAGACAGCAGTTTTCTGTCTAGCAGAGGTAAGATGTCCAACGACTTATTGTGTTACTTTACCCAAAGAAGCATCTGATTTTGCTACTTCTGTTCAATTTCAGTCGTACCTTATCATCCAACTGGGCTCTAAACAATCCCATTGATAGTAGAAGTGAGACAGGGAGGGGGATTATTTAGTCCATGCATCCTTTGACCAGCAGCCATGCTCCTATAGGGTACGTCTAGACAGCGACACTGTTGCGGGACACTTCCGGTATCTTGAAATAGCTATTCCGCATCTTGACGGTGCGTCTGTTATTTTAAAATAGCTTTTGAAATAACGGGCTCACTATTCTGACATCCCCGTAAACCTCATTCCACAAGGATTAAGGGACATTTCGGAATATTGCTCTATTTCGAAATTTGGTGCTTTGTAGATCGTGCCAAATTTCGAAATAAGCTACTTTGAAATACACTCGAAATAAGCTATGCAATTTGCGTAGCTAAAATTGTGTAACTTATTTTGAGCTATGGGTGCAGTGTACACGCACCCGTATAGATCAATTACATCTCAACTTTACAGGGAAGGGATTTGTGGGAATAAACATTTTTAAATACATTTGTGCCAGTTGGTTGAAAGATCACATCTCCACTAAGGTGAAAAAAACCCAAACTGGCATGGATAACCAAAGAAACCTGAACTATAATGTGTGACGGGAATGTACCGAAATAATGTACACTGATCACACGATGGCTTCTGAGCAAAACTGCAAAAACTTTCAGAATGAAAGACCAGGCCAGATCTCCCTGGATTTTAGTCTGTGTTACAGAATGAGAACAGAGACCATGTTTGCTAACTTTCATCTTGGCTCAGTTTTAAGTGATTCTGAATTGTTTAACCCTCCCCCCCAAAAAGATAAAATGTCGGCTTGCATAGTATCACACCATTCTTAAGCAATATAATTTTATTGGCTTCTTCTTGAATTAGGGCCAGTTTCTGTGGTTTATAAATTCTCCCTTCACCCCCCGCTGTGAGCAGGATGTTTTTCATTGAAGCAAAATTTCATGAATCTCTGCCTTATTGCATCCTTGTGAAATATTTCTCTGAAATGGACTGAAATGCACTCAGTAAAGTATGTTGGCTGCAGTGTGGATCACCAATGGAAAAAAATTCTAGAAACAAAACCAAATAGCCCAAATAGCAGGTTTCTCAAAATGGTTTTATGGTCCACTTTGAAAACCACTGGCCTAGTCTGTTCTTTGACATGGAGGTCCTGCCTAGATCTGTGCCTTTGTCTACTTGAAGGCTAAAGTGTTACAGATATCAGAACTCTGATGCTGCAGAAAACATGTAGCAGCTGATTGAGTACATTGCTGAAATCAAGCTTGCATACACTATGGACAGTCTCTTTGAAGACAGTGAAAATACTTAGTAAATGACTAAGGAGGGAAATGATTCTGCTCCTATTTCTTCCTTTGAATTTCTGATACAATCATGTTTCTTTTTAGCTCTAAAGAAAAGACTGGAGCATCAGAAACTAATAACATTTGAATTAAATATAACATATATCTTTTAGGATTTTTATTCTGTTTTTTATGATGTTCTGTAAGTTTGTCATTTGATCCCTTATCTCAATTATTTTATACTGGCACCTATTGGTAGATCATAACCACTACATGTTCATATGTACTTCTTCTTAAATCAGGAACTTGGAAGTTTTATATGATAATTACTTGTTTTTTCCCCCTTCATTAGGAAAGTACATTCTGTTAACTGTTTACATTGTTTAAACACATGTTGTTTGAGAGAATATGATGAGTGTAAAAGTCTTTTTGGAGCAGTCCAAAAAAACACTTGAAACCATGTCAACGTAAATTTATTTCCTCTCAAAGAAAACTGGAGTTTAAAAGTTGTTTAACTGATTTATGATTGCAGTCAGAATATCTACATAGTACACTAATCAGCTCAGTGTGATGGGCCAGAAATCAAATGATGAAAACCGCAATTTTTCAAAGGAAACACAGGCATTCTCTCATCTAAATCTTAGCAAGCTTGTCAACTACAAAAAGATAGTGTACCAAAAGATAACGGATGATTATCCTTTAAGTGGTAATTAACTAGAAAAGAAATGTTAAGAAATAGAAACAAAAGAAAGTGTAGCCGGTGCTTATGAGTTACCTTTCTATTTTTGGACGCAGTTTGCACTGGAAAAAATTGCAACCACTTTCTAATCAAATAGTTGGAAGAGAAAGGGTTCAGAGATACATTTGCAATTTGTTTTGGCAGTTGGATCTGCAAGCAAGGCCATCCAGTACCTTTGGAAGTCTGCCCTGAATGTGTAGTTCCTCTGCACCAAAGGAATACCTAACTCAGGGGCATGCTCAGATTAAACTCCTTATTCCCCCTAATGACTGTTCTAATTAGTAGTCCAGAGCATTAAGATTTAGAGAAATTTAATTTCCTGTTTACTTTGTACTCTTTTGCCCTACTTTTGTTCTGGAGCCAACTCCCCTATTTCTCCTCTGTTTTACCCCTTCTTGAAAGCCTCTTGTTGTAGCAAGACGCACTAAGACAGTCTGCACACTTTCCATGAAGTATTCTCCTCACAAGGGGTAGGAGGCTCTGCCTCCACAATATTCTCAGCACCCACTTTAGGAAGCTTGGGATGAAATAGGTCCTGAACTCCATTGCTTCCAGCATGCCGTCTCCAAATTGCTCAGCTTCTACATCTTGCTGTGGGCCTAATCCGCTGAAGTCTATGGGAGTTTGTCCATCATCTTCAATGGGCTTTGGATCGGACTATATGCGATGATACAGTTTGAGGGTGACCAGATGGCAAGTGTGAAAAATTGGGATGGGATTGCAGCAGGGGAAAGGGGGTTAACAGGAACCTATAAAAGGCAGAGCCCCAGATATCAGGACATGTGGACACTCTAAATCAGGGGCAGGAAAACTCTAGCCTCTGGGCCACATTCAGCCTGTCAGCCATTTTAAACTGGCCCTTGATCTCCCACTGGAGAGTGGGATTTGCCTTTTTCGTTCATGCCTTGGCTCTGTGCAGCTTGCAGACACAACAGAACATCCTGCACCTCCCAGTTCCTATATGTAAGGGCAGCCAGAGGGCTCGGTGTGCGGGCCCTGCCCCAAGCATTGTCCCTGAAGTTCCCATTGGCTGGGAACAATAGCCAATGGAGCTGCAGGGGTGGCACCAGAGGGCGGGGCGGGGGGCGAGCGGGGGGAACAGAGCTGTCTGGTCATGCCTCCACATAGGAGCCAGATGGGGATGTGCCACTGATTCCGGGAACTGCTTGAGGTAAGCGCCACCCAGAGCCTGTTCTCCAAGCCCCCCATATACTGAAATCCCCAACCCTAGCCCTGATCCCCCCCCGCCCTTTAAGCACCCCAGTCCCAGCCCAGAGCACCCTCGTGCCACTCCAGACCACTAATCCCCAACCTCACCACAGAGTCTATATCTCCTGCTGGAGGCTTCAGATACCCCTTGCACTCCAACCCTCTGCTGCAGCCCAGAGCCTCCTCCCCCAGCCTGAATGCTTCATTTCTGGCCTCCCCCAAAGTCCACACCCCCAGCCAGAAGTTCAATCCCTCCTGAACCCCAACCCCAACTTTATAAACATTCACAACCATTCAGATAAATTCCATACCCTGATGTGGCCCTTGAGCCAAAAAATGTGCCCACCCCTGCACCTTGGTACAACTGCCTGTTCTCTAGAAGTAAGGTTTGTACTCTTTGGTTAGGTATGGAACTAACTACAGCAAGCAGATAAATGTTTAGAGCTGCCAGGTATGCAAGAGTGGTGAAATATACTGAAATTTGCATGAATTTGTGCTATAATTTCAATAGTTGTTCGTCATTTCCTATTAGTTATTGTCCTTTTTGTAAAGAATCAGTTACACAGAAACAAAACCATGGGAATGAATGGCTAATCTGCAAGATCAAACATCATCATAACATTTGAACAGTCCACGAGAGTGACTATCACTATTTTTGTAATGAAGTTGAATACTTTCAGATAGTGTGTGTATCCTTGATACACAGGACTAGTTTGTGAATGATTCACCCCTCTCCCCAAATGTGGCATCTGAACAAGTTTTGAAAAGCTCTGGCAATAGCTGAATGCAGGTAGTGAACACAAGTTCTGGTGGGCATTTTATCTGTATCTTTATTCACTTTGAATTCAGCAGGAATGCCTCAAGCACACCTCTTTCTGGTATTGTGGTCATGATTTCATTTCACATCATGAACTGCCATCACCACAGCCTTATCATTGCAATTTGTCATACATACTAGCGTGAGCACTCTGAAAATTTTATCTCGCTAGTCACAATCACAGAATACTAGTTTAAAGCAAAGCTCTCAGACATTATAGGAAGATGAAATCACAAAAGATAACATTAATAGACACAGCCACCACCATGAACCCACATACTCACAGCCTTTGCAAGCTCTGGAAAGTCACATTTAGACAGGATAATAGCCAGGTTTCCCTAAGCACACAGGGAAAAACCCACTTACCATACATTTCTGACCCATTCACACATTTTGCTCAAACACTTTACCCACAGCATAAGATTCTGTTTGTTCTCTCTCCTTCCATCATCTTCTCTCCCATTTGTGCAATTAGGAAAAAAAATCTTTGTCCCTTTTCAGTCCACTTCATATTCATACGAGTTTCATACATTGTGTACAATGTGGTATTTCCTCTATCTTAAGTTTGCTGATATTATGGATATTTGCTCTGTAAGTACCCATTGGTGTGCAAGACATATTATTAAAAGGGGCAAAATAAGGTACAAATACTTCCCCAAATACCTCACACTAATTAGGGAACAAGTGTCCAATGAACTCCAGACAATCAGTCCATGCTCTCCCCCCCCCCAACCAAATTCTCAACACCACACAGAAGAAAAGCCAAATAAAAGATGCTTGGACTAACTCAGCATGTATACACGCATAAGGGCAGATACGGTTTCTCTTCTTGCATGCCTGTGAAGTGCCCAGCACATTTTGGCTGAGGTGCACAGAGTTGATCACACATTTGAGAGTGATCCCCTTACAAGACCCTGTTTCTACTACAGGTACAATGCAATGGGAAAGAATTTTTAACTCTCTTACCTCAAACAGACACTGAAGCAAGTTGTTCAGATTTTGGTACCCACAGAGAGCAATCCCACCCATGACTTAGTCCAAGCCAGGATTTCAGGAGGCCTTATCTGCTATCTTAACTCTACAACCCATTAGAACTACAGGATCTTCTTGGCATCTGGCAGCCCAAGGAAAGAATACTACCTTTTTAGGTTATAAAAGTTTTCCACCCTTTGAGCCTCCTCCCTGGAATCTGTAGAAGCTCAGTTACAGAGGTCATTAATTTTGACTACTATATTAAACTAGCCAATTAGCCCATCATAAGGCAGGATTTTCAGGTCTCTTCTCCATCTCGGTCTTCTCTCCTGAGCCTCCGGTCTCTTGCTCTGTCTCTCTCTCTCCTCCTCCTACTGCCTCCCCCTCTCCCTCTCTTAGCTCTCCTCCGCCTCCTGCCTCTCTCTTTCTCTTCTCCTCCCCCTCCTCCCTCTCACTCGGGGGACTGCGGAGCCCAAACAGCCATTTGGGCTCTGCACTCCCCGTGCTGCATGGGCAGCGTGGAGCCCAAATGGTCGCTTGTGCCACTTGCTCCCACGGGGCGGCCTGGCTGAGCAGTGCAGAAGTCAGCAGAGCACCACGGCGGGAGGCGAAGGGGGGCGGGGTGGTGACGTTCATGGCCAGGGGGCAGGGCCTGGAGTGGCTGTCACACCGCACGTCACCACCCCGCCCCCCTTCCCCTCCCGCCGTGGCGCTCGGCTGACTTCTGCATCACTCAGCTAGGCCTCTGTGGGGGAGCAAGCGGCCGTTTGGGCCCCGCACTCCCCATGCAACACGGGCCGCCCAGAGGGAACAGCCAGTATTTCAGCAACAGTGCCGCCCAGAGGGAACAGCCAGCATTTCAGGCAACAGCGCCGCCCAGAGGGAACAGCCAGCATTTCAGCGTTACAGACTCACAGACATTGGGCTACTATATATATGATGAACAAGTGCCTTAATATGTGAGAAAGCACAACACACTTAGTGATTCCTATGCTAATACATCATTTGGTCTTCACTAAAGCATCTTCAGTAAAAGATGCAGGTTCTAGAGAACCAATTGTTTCTGAAGCACTGAACTTTAAGAAGTTGGTTCTATATTAATTGGAGATATTTAATTAGACCTAACACAAGTGAGGTTTTAGTTTTGAAAGTAGTGCTGAAATAGAGCATACCCCCCCCAAGTATATGTATGAGGTCTCAGACAAAAATTTTATGGCACTAAGAAATAGACAAAATAAGCTATAGAAAAATAAGTGAAATTAGAGTAAGTGATAAGCTTATCGGAACTCAAACACTGAATGGGGAATTGGCCAAAGGAAGAGTGGTATTTTGTCTGAACACAAAGGAATGGGAGTTGAAATCAATGAGTGGTAAATCACAAAAACATAGTATACTACAAAATAAAGAACTGATTAAAAATATAAGTAAAGATCTAAGGAGCACACAGACATTCTCCACCCATGCTATTAAGGGACATAAATAGGAAGTTAGTGACAGGCGAGACTGATATTACCAAGGGCCTGAATTCTTTACCCTGGTATTCATAAAAGAATGTGAAGGTCACCTCCTATAGAATAGGAAGGCATTATCTTGGAGATATCCTTATTCTTGAACAGATATAACAGTTTCACAATGTAAGCTATTAAAAGTTGTCATTGTATGTGACCCACATGAATCACCCCTCGGTATTCTTTAAGGAATATTGAGGAGTAAATCCTTCAGCTTTGAAAAACTTGGAAGGCACCAGAGGACAGGAATAAGGTTAATGGATAGGGATAGTGATTTCCATGGAAAATATAACATTAAACCAACTGCAGAGCTGAAAGTACTATTTTGGATGGAGATCTGAACCTAAAATGAAGAAACTTGCTAAAAATTGCTCAGATACTATATATAGATGCTAAGAAACTATATCTAGATGAATACGTGAAAAATGTAACTAATAAAATGGTGTATTATAGCAACCTACACAATGTTATTCATGATCAAGGGCACATTAAGTGTTCCACATACACACAGTAAGACACTCCTTGGTCTTCCAGCTGTTTGAGGTAAAGTGTCATAATATCAAAAGCCTGTGCTTATAAAAATGCAAAATAAAGGTCAGTAATAAATTGCTCACCTAGGAATAAATTAGCTTTAATTTTTTAAAAACACCCTTATGCCACCACTTTAGGGCAAGGACTGTCTAACTCCATGCTGATATAGTACTTAGCACAATAATGTCCTCTTTTCAAAATAGAGAATAGCAGCTCAGACAAATACTTTATCTGCTAGGATGGTAAATATTATAAACTTTTAACTAAATACAAGAGGGATAAATTAAATACATGGATGCACTTAATGACACACTACTGATTTTTGTGTGTGTAAGTGCTGAAGATTACAGAGAACATCATTAATACATCTGGAAAGATAATAATTATGATAGTTTATTTGACTACGCATGCTTATTAATGTTCTGTGGATGGTTGTCATGTGAAAGTCCTAAAAAACAATTGTCGTTATTGGAAATTTTCATTTCAAGTAAAATAAAGTGATTCATTTGATTCTGATTTTCTTAAGGAAAATTTTCATGTTTGGTTTCTCCAAAATTTCTCCAGATTTTACTGGCTTTTATCCCCCGTATTATTCTAGAAAGGAAAGAACCTTACTTTTCTCAATTGGAAAAGTTAAAAATTTGTTTTTTAAAAAAGTGAATAAAGGGGAAACCCCTCTCATTCTATGTCCCGCAATCCAAGAAAATAAAATGTGGTGTTAAAAACAGAACTACAATGAAATGTAAAATTACAATTGAATTGGAAATCTATTTTAACCAAAAATAAACATATTACATTTGGTCTAAAATAATATTTTCTTCCAAAAACCAGGTTTTGACCAACCACAATTTTAGGGTAGAATTTTTTTTGTGGAAAATAAACTATTTTACCCACCTGAAAGAACAATACAGCATATCAAGACTTTTGAACAGTTTGTATGTTGATCTTCACGACTACAAAAAGGCATTAATGAACAAAAGCCCACATGTTGCTTGTGGCAATACTATACATGGATTTGTAATATGCAATATTAAAATATAATTTAGTGCCACATTAAAATAAAGTCTATTTTCTCTGTTAGAGGCACCTGCCATTTTGCCAGCACTTTTGATGAAAATTGTTAAAGGCATTTTTTTTTTCCTCATTTTTTGAGAAAGAACGGCTCTTGCTCAAAAGGGGTTTTTTTTGCGCAAAAAGGCGCTGTCTACACAGCACTTTTTTGCGCAAAAACCTCTTATACAAAAGGGAAAGGAAGAGGAATGAGAACAGGACATATGCAAATGAGTGTTCTATTTGCATTTGCTCTTCCACAAGAGTATCGTAGTTTAGACGTAGCCTATATCTGCCTTATAGGTTTCACATAGCAGTATGTAATGAAGTTCAAAATTTACTTATTTTGCCATGTTCAAGGTTTAGGCTGATAGCACTTTTTAGAATGATATCTGGATAAGGCTTCTTCATGTTATTTTTTTCATAAAAGGAACTGACTTGCTTATTGTAATGTTTACACTAACATAACATTAGTATGCAACTGCATTTTAAACTATTTTTGCTTTATATGCATTGTGAGTTTCACAATGGCCATTGTAAATATACCAATTTAAATACATACTGGACTAGACTGTCTTCAGGAAGAGGAAGTTTCTAACTGTTCTGAAAAATCATTGGATGACTCCAGAAGAGAGCTCTCTTCAATGTTAAAACAAGTTGACTTTTCTTCACAGTGAAGTTTATTAACGGCTTTGTAATGGGTGCATTGATCATAGAGTCATAAGTTGGAAGAGACCTCAGGAGGTCATGATACCATCTACATGTTTTGTAAGTCTTTAAAGTGCTACCAGACTATTTGTTGTTTTTTAAGCTTATCCTGTACAGACTAACTCTGCTACCCCCTGAAGCTTTTAAATCATCCCAAATAGGGCTTGTCAAGGCAGGACTTAAATCCTCTATGGATGGAGATTCCACCACCTTCCAAGGTAACCCATTCCAGTGCTTCACCACCCTCCTAGTGAAATACGTTTTTTTCTAATATCAAATGTAGTCCCCTTACTGAGGTGGCCTCTGCCTTTTTCTGGGAGGATCCTTTGTGCTGCAGTCTAGCCCTAGAGACTACAACTCCCATGAGCCCTTGAGGAAAAAGGAGGCTTGTCCAGGCATTTTGGGAGAGAGAGAGGGGCTCTCCATTTTGCGAGAGAGGAGCCAGGCTGCTGTAGAGGAGCCATTGTCCAGTCCAAGAGCTGTTGTATTGCAGCTAGAACATGGGACTGAGAGCCTGTGGGGCTTGGATCTAGCAGGCTGCTTCAGAGTCTGTTGATTGTCCCCAGAGAGGAGAGACTCTGGCTGTGCCCATGGCTGAGAAGGGCTACATGTACCTGCACACAGGAAGAAACTGTAAGTAACTGGGCTCTTTGGGAAAGTGCTGCCTGAGACAGACCTCAGAGATATAGACTAACTCTGGGTCCTAAGAGAGACAGACTGACCAGCTGAGTGAATCAGAGCTGCTGGCATTTGGTGGAGCTTGCTTCAGTGGCAGAGGGATTTTGCAGCTGGCTGCTCAGCTTGGACTAACACACAGAGAACCTGCACACTGCTGTCTCCACTCTAGCTGCAGATCTTCAAGAACTCAAGCAAGGGTCTGGGACTCTGAATCCAGAAGAGTGTGCACGCTGGAGTGGGAAAATTGGTGGCAGTGAAAATGCCAGATAGATAAGTTCCCTTTATTTCTGTGTACTTTGTTTTAACAAGTGGGCTTTATTCACTTTTAATTTGTTAAACTCTGTTTCTTTCAGTTGTTAAGTAAAGGTGTGTTAATTCTAATTTAATCATTTAGATGTATATTATTTATAATTGTTGTCTTGGAGTTTATTCCAGCAATAATTTGGATCAATTTTATCCCTGGAGCCTCTCAAGGCACACCATAAGTGGGTACAGGGCTAGCTAGGTGGAGGCACCACCACTGTATATTCTTTAGGAGCAAGGGACTGCAGAAGGCAGGGGGGACAGCTGGATAGGAAATCCCCAACTAAACAACATCACCACTGGTGAGCTGCTTTTATTTTAAATCATCAGGCACCCAGACACACATATGAGTGTGACCTGCTCCTGAGTAACCCAGGGAGGAAAAAGGGGGTATACCAACTTAGAAATCCCCCACTACAACTTGAGACCATTGCTCCTTATTTTGTCATCTGTCACCACTGAGAACAATCTCTCCATACTCTTTGGAACTCCCCCTTCAGGAAATTGAAGGCTGCTATCAAATCATAGAATCATAGAGCTGGAAGAGACCTCAGAAGGTCATCAAGTCTAGCCCCTTGCCCAAGGCAGGACCAATCCCAACTAAATCAACCCAGCCAGGGCTGTCAAGCCGAGACTTGAACACCTCTAGGGATGGAGATTCCACCACCTCTCTAGGTAACCCATTCCAGTGCTTCACCCCTCTCCCAGGGTATGTCTACACTACAGCACTAATTTGAACTAACTTAATTCGAATTAGTTCATTCGAACTAAGCTAATTTGAATTAGTACATTTAGACCTAAAAACTAATTCAAATTAGCGTTTTGCCAATTCGAAATAGCATGTCCACATTGAGTGGACCCTGAACTGAAGTTATGACTGGCTGGAACCAGTGCGGGCAGGGCATCAGGTTAGGACTTAGAGAGTGGAGCTGCTGCCTCAGGCTAGCCGAGAGCTGTGCTTAAAGGGACATGACCCCCACCCCAGACAGACAGTTCTCAGGGTTCCCCGCTTGCTTGTCTAACTCGATGAGGGACAGCAAAGCAGTCCTGACTTGGAGTGCCCTGAGTGCCCTTGCACTTGCTGCAGGCTGCCATCCGGGGGGGGGTGTCAATCGGGGGGCTGTCAGGATCCAGGAGGCCCTGCAGGAGAGCTTCCACCCCAAGGAGCCTGCAGAGCCACCCCAGTCCTCCCCATCAGGGGCTCGTGCCCCATTTCTCCCTCACCTCCTTCCACTTACCCCTCCCTAGCCCCCCTTCCTGATGTAAAAAATAAAGGACACGTGTTCAAAAATAGAAACTCTCTTTATTTAACAAAACTGGGGGGGGGGGAATTAACATCTGGGGAGACTGGGAAAAGGAGGTGGGAGATGGGAAGACAGAGGGTGGGAGAGGGGAGGGGGAAACCTGGGAGGAGGGAGCTGGAAGGGGGAAGCCAGGGGAAGAAGGAGGAGGGGAAGTATAAAACTATGGTACGCCATATCTTCAGTACTGTGTACAGATGTGGTCTCCTCACCTCAAAAAAGATATTTTGGCCTTGGAAAGGGTTCAGAAAAGGGCAACTACAATGATTAGGGGTTTGGAACAGGTCCCATATGAAGAGAGGCTAAAGAGACTGGGACTTTTCAGCTTAGAAAAGAGGAGACTGAGGGGGGATATGATAGAGGTCTATAAAAGCATGAGTGGTGTGGAGAGGGTGAATAAAGAAAAGTTCTTCATTAGTTCCCATAATAGAAGGACTAGAGGACACCAAATGAAATGAATGGACAGCAGGTTTAAAACTAATAAGCGAAAGTTCTTCTTCACACAGTACATAGTCAACCTGTGGAACTCCTTGCCACAGGAGGCTGTGAAGGCTAGAACTATAACAGAGCTTAAAGAGAAGTTAGATAAATTCATGGAGGTTGGGTCCATGGAGTGCTATTAGCCAGGGGGTAGGAATGGTGTCCCTGGCCTCTGTTTGTGGAAGGCTGGAGATGGATGGCACGAGACAAATCGCTTGGTCATTGTCATCGGTCCATCCCCTCTGGGGTACCTGGTGATGGCCACTGTCGGCAGACAGGCTACTGGGCTAGATGGACCTTTGGTCTGACCCAGTACGGCCGTTCTTATGTTCTAAGCTCAGGGCTCAGGGTTGGGGGTCTCGCCGGATCAACTTGATTTTCATGTGAACCTGCTCCTGGGTTCGCATGTGGCCTTTGGTGGCCAGGCTGGCAGCTATCCTGCCCTAGACGGCCGCATTCCTGTGCCTAGTGCGGAGGTCGTGGACGTTGGAGGCCTCCCCCCAAACCTCGATGAGGTCCACGATCTCCACACTAGACCAGGCGGGCGCCCGCCTCTTGCAGCCCCGGGCAGGCTCCTGGGAGCCGCCAGCCTCTTCCTGGGAAGAGGGGGAGGGTTGGGTGGCAGAGGGTGGCTGGCTCATGCTGTGCCAGGTGCAGGGTCTGCTGGCTGGGTGCTGGCAGGCTTGCAACTGGCACAAGCACTGTAGTCAGACCGTGCCCCTTTAAGGGCGCCGGGGCCGGGAGGGGGGGCAGAAAAGTTTCCCTGGTTTGGCCCAGAGTGGCCACCAGGGCAAGCTGGGAAGGGCTAGCCTCCAACTAGTTTGAATTAAGTGGCTACACAGCCCTTAATTCGAACTACTTAAATCGAACTCGGCATTAGTTCTCGTAGAATGAGGTTTACCTAATTAGAATTAAGCGCTCTGCTAGTTTGAATTAAATTCGAACTAGTGGTTTGTATGTATAGCCGCTATTAAAGTTAATTCGAACCAATGGCTGATAGTTCGAATTAACTTTGTAGTGTAGACATACCCCGTAGTGAAATAGTTTTTCCTAATATCCAACCTAGACCTCTCCTACTGTAACTTGAGACCATTGTTCCTTGTTCTGCCATCCGTCACTGCTGTGAACAGCCTCTCTCCATCCTCTTTGGAACCTCCCTTCAGGAAGTTGAAGGCTGCTATCAAATCCCCCCTCACTCTTCTCTTCTGCAGACTAAACAAATCCAAATCCCTCAGTCTCTCCTCATAGGTCATGTGCTCCAGCCCCCTAATCATTTTGGCCGCCCTCCGCTGCACCCTCTCCAATGCGTCCACATCCTTTCTATAGTGGGGGGCCTAGAAATGCACACAATATTCCAGATGTGGCCTCACCAGAGCCGAATAAAAGGGAATAATCACTCCTCTGGATCTGTTGGCAATGCTCCTCCTAATGCACCCTAATATACCATTGGCCTTCTTGGCTACAAGGACACACTGTTGACTCATATCCAGCTTCTCATCCACTGTAACCCCCAGGTCCTTTTCTGCTGAACTGCTACTTAGCCATTCAGTTCCCAGCCTGTAACAATGCTTGGGATTCTTCCGTCCCATGTGCAGGATTCTGCACTTGTCCTTGCTGAACCTCATCAGATTTCTTTTGGCCCAATCCTCTCATTTGTCTAGGGTCTCTCTGGACCCTATCCCTGCCCTCCGGCTTATCTACCTCTCCCCCTAGCTTAGTGTCATCTGCAAACTTGCTGAGGGTGCAATCCATCCCCTTATCCATGTCATTAATAAAGATGTTGAACAAAACCGGTCCAAGAACTGATATTTCGGGCACTCCACTAGAAACCGACCTCCAACCTGCCATCAAGCCATTGATCACTACCCGTTGGGCCCGACAGTCTAGCCAATTTTCTATCCATCTTACAGTCCATTTATCCAATCCATACTCCCTTAACTTGCTGGCAAGAATATTGTGGGAGATTGTATCAAAAGCTTTGCTAAAGTCAAGGTATATCACATCCACTGACTTTCCCATATCCACAGATTGGTCAGGCATGACGTGCCCTTCGTGAATCTATGTTGACTATTCCTGATCACTTTCCCCTCTTCCAAGTTCTTCAAAATGGATTCCTTGAGGATCCCCCTCCATGATTTTTCCAGGGACTAAGGAAAGGCTGACTGCTCTGTAGTTCCCTGTATTGTCCTTCTTTTTAAGATGGGCATTACATTTGCCTTTTTCCAATCATCCGGGTCTCTCCTGATCTCCACGAGTTTTCAAAGATAATGGCCAAAGCCTCCACAATGACATTTGCCAACTCCCTCAGTACCCTCGGATGCATTAAATTTGGGCCCAAGGATTTGAGTATGTTAACCTTTTCTAAATAGTTCCTAACTTGTTCTCTCCCCACCAAGGGCTGTCCACCTCCTTCCCATGCTGCATTGCCGAGTGCATTTGTCTGGGAGCTGACCTTGTCTGTGAAGACAGGGGCAAAGAAAGCATTCAGTACTTCAGCTTTTCCCACATCATCTGTCACTAGGTTACCTCCCTCATCCAGTAAGGGTCCTACACCCTCTCTGCTCACCCTCTTATTGCTAACATGTCCGTAGAAACCTTTCTTGTTACCCTTCACATCCCTTGCCAGCTGCAATTCCAATTGCGCTTTCCCCTTCCTGATAACTCCCCTGCATTCTTGAGCAATACATTTATCCTCCTCCCTCATCATCTGTCCAAGTTTCCACTTCTTGTAAGCTTCCTTTTTGTGTTTAAGCTCACCATGGATGTCCCTGGTAAGCCAATCTGGTCACCTACCATATTTGCTTTTCTTGCTGCGTATCGGGATGGTTTCTTCCTGTGCCATTAATAAGGCTTCTTTAAAATACTGCCAGTTCTCCTGGACTCCTTTTCCCTTCATGTAAGCATCCCAGGGGATCCTGCCCATCAGTTCTCTGAGGGAGTCAAAGTCTGCTCTTCTGAAGTCGAGGGGGTGTATTTTGCTACTCCCCTCTCTTTCTTTGGTCAGGATCCTGAAATCTACCATCTCATGATCACTGCTTCCCTTGTTGTCACCCACCTCTACTTCCCCTACTAGTTCCTCCCTGTTTATGAGCAGCATGTCAAGCTGCTCATGACCCCTGTTCAGTTCCTTCAGCACTTGTACCAAGAAGTTATCCCCAGCATTCTCCAAAAACTTCCTGGATTGTCTGTGTAGTGCTGTATTGGTCTCCCAACAGATGTCAGGGTGATTAAAGTTGCCCATGAGAACCAGGGCCTGCAATCTGGAAGCTTCTCTCAGTTGTCCAAAGAAAGCTTCATCTACCTCATC
Organism: Pelochelys cantorii; assembly: GCA_032595735.1. Taxonomy (NCBI): domain Eukaryota; kingdom Metazoa; phylum Chordata; order Testudines; family Trionychidae; genus Pelochelys; species Pelochelys cantorii. Next base: position 41,188,038 of record CM064337.1, read on the forward strand.
TACCTGATCCGGCGGTCTATAGCAGACACCAACCACAACATCACCCCTGTTGCTTCCACCTCTAAATTTAACCCTTAAACTCTCAATCGTCTAAGTACTGAAACTCCGAGCAATCATAGTGCTCTCTTACATACAATGCAACTCCTCCTCCTTTTCTCCCCTGCCTGTTCTTCCTGAACAGTTTATACCCTTCCATGACAGTGCTCCAGTCATGTGAGTCATCCCACCAAGTCTCCATTATTCCACCAAGTCTCCATTATTTGCCCGCCCACTTCTAAAAGCCCCTTCCCCAGCCTTAAAGGAGGAATGACTGGACCTGGGGTTCAACTAAATACTTGGGACAAATAATGAAAAACACGGTCAGGGGGTGCGGGTCACAGGGTCAAAAGAAGAGAACCGGATGGGGACACCGAGCAGAGAACCCCGGACAGCGCCCACTGCTCCTCAAAGCTGTCGATGGAGCCAGTGGATGCCGCCCAGAGGAACTCTGCCCGGATACGTGACGCTAGGAATGAATGGAAATAGGCCCCACAGTCGCAGGGAACCCCCTCATCTAGCATCCTCTCTCTGGTATTATAAATGGTGGCTTTGGCCAAAGCCAGGAGGAGGTTGATGAGGAGGTCCTGCGACTTTGTGGGGCCACGGATTGGGTGTGCATAAAGGAAAAGGTGTGGGGAGAAGTGCAGCCAGAACCTCAGTAAGAGGTTCTGGAGGAGCCAGAATAGGGGCTGCAACCTGGCGCATTCAAGGTAGGCGTGCGCCAGGTTTTCCCTCACGCCGCAGAAAGGGCAGGTGTCCGGGATGGGGGTGAACCGCACCAGGTATACGCCTGTGCTCACGGCTCCGTGAAGGAGCCGCCAACTGATATAACCGATGGGCCGCGGGATTAAGGTGGAATATACACTGGCCCATCGGGGTTCCCCACCCTCAATGGGTCTTAGGTAGTCCAGCCATTTGGTATCAGGGCGGGACACGAGGGTGCGGAAATGCAGAGTGTGGAGCACGAGCGTGTACAGATGTTCTCTAGGCACGGTTCGAAAGCAAACCGGCTGCAACTTTTGCAGCCGGCTGGGGGTCCAAGGGTGGGAAGGCCGGGAGGGCCCGCGGAACAGGGGCCCGATAAAAAGAGACGGAGGGTTTGCAGGAAGGGAGGGGCGGGGGATACCCTCTCGCACGGACCGCTGCAGGAAGTCGAGAGTGGGCCGCGGCAAAGCCGCCTTCACCTCCTGGAGTAGGCGCAGAGGGGTTCGGGGGGTGGAGAGCCCCATGCGCCAAGCGAGTGCTCGGGGATCCACCCAGTTCCCCCGTCGTAGTCCAGGAGGTCTCCGACCATGGTGGTTTCTGCCAGGATCAGCCTCCGGTGCACCAAGGGAGACTCCGCCACCTGCACGCACAAGGCTGGATTGTGGAGCAGGGGCTCCGCGAGGAGGTCTCCTCCCACAATGGACCTGGTCGCCAAAAACAGCTTCCAGGACTGGAGGAGGTCCTGGTAGAATTCCGGCAGCTCTGAGAGGTAACGCGGAAGACCCCTCGGGTGGATAAAAAAGAGCTGCCAGTCGTATCGGAGCCCTCGTAGGCGGCGGAGGAAGGCACACGCCAAGGTGCTCCATGCCGGACTACCTGCACTAAAGAGGAGTCTCTGCAGGGCCTGGAGGCGGAAGGTCCGGACCTGGCTGCGCACACAGACCAGGCCCTGGCCCCCCTCCTCCACGGTCAGCCCGTCCATGCCCGGGCTTTTATTGTTGGGCATGAGACGGAGGGCTTCCGAGAACTCGGCCAGAGTGAGAGGCATCTCCAGCCGGTCTCGGTTGCCCTCGCTGACCGTCGGGAGCTCGGTCCAGAGCACCTTGCAGGCGTCGGCTTCGGTCGGATCCGGGGAGAACAAACTGGCGTAGAAGGCCCTGGCCCCTCCACGCATCTCTGCCGGATCCGTGAGGGGGGTGCCGTCCTCCGCCAAAAGGCAGGTGACGTGCTTTTTGGCCCCCCTCCTTTTCTCCAGGGCGTAGAAGAAGCGGGAGCCGCGATCCATCTCCCGAAGGAGCTGGATGCGAGATTGAACGAAGGCGCCCCGGGCCCTGTGATCTTCCAGGGCCCGGAGCTCCTCCCGCCTCTCCCGGTACGCCTCGCGGAGGAGTGGATCCTCGGGGGCGGATAGCAGATGCCTCTCAAGCTTCGAGACCTCCCGTTCCAGCTGCTCTATCGCCGCATCCCTCCGCCGGCTGGTGCCCCGGGAGTAGTCGCGGCAGAAGAGCCGGGCGCGCACCTTCCCCACGTCCCACCATCGCCGCGCCGAAGGAAAAGGCGGGCCGCTGCCCCCGCCAGGCCAGCCAGAACTCCCGGAAGGACGCCACGAAGCCCGCGTCCTCCAGCAAGCTGTTATTAAAGTGCCAATAGGCCGGCCCCCGCCTCTCCGAATTCAGAGAGGCTTTCACGGCCACCAAATGGTGGTCCGTGAACGGGGCCGGCCCGATGCTGGAGGAGTGGGCTCGTGCCAGATGGAAGCGGGAGAGGTAAATGCGATCCAACCGGGAGTGGCTCGACCGATGGTCCCCCACCCGGACGTAGGTGAAGGTGGTATTGTCGTCCGGGTGGTGGTCTCGCCAGACGTCCACCAGGGAGTGGTGGTCCACGATCTCCCTGAGGACGCCTGCTGCGGCCTGGCAGTTCGTGAGTCCTACACGGTCCCGGTCATCGAGGGTGGTGTTGAAATCCCCGCCCAGGACCAGACACTCGCGAGGATCCAGAGTGCCGAGGAAGGTGGCCGCCTGCTGATAAAAGGTGACCTGGTCCGGGCCCGCGTTCGGGGCGTAGACGTTGACCAAGTTCAATGTCAGCCCCTCCACGTGGGCCCGGACGTGCAGCAGGCGGCCCGGGACAACCTCGGCTGTCCCCAGCACCTCGGGCCGTAGGGCAGGGGAGAACAGTGTGGCCACCCCGGCCGAGCGGGTGCTGAGGTGGCTAAAATATACCCCGTCCCCCCACTCCAGCCGCCAGCCAGCCTCGACAGCCGGAGTCATGTGGGTCTCCTTCAGGAAGGCCACCGAGTACCCCCCCTCCCGAAGGAAGGAGAGTGCCCGGCTCCTGCGGAGACCCGCCCTACAGCCCCGGGCATTCAACGTCGCGATAATGGTGTACTTCATTGAGAGGGCTGGGGTGGATCCTCACGGGCAGGACGATTGTCAGCCCCCCGCAGGTCCCGCAGCAGACCGCACTCTGCCCCGAAGGTCAAGAGCGCGTCTCGAAATCTGCGGGTCCGGCGGTAGGCCGCGTCGCCCTGCCTATCGGTCCCTCTCCCCTCCTGCAACAGGGCTCTGGTGGCCTGGAGGATGGGATGAAAGTCCCCCCAGCGCTGGAGGGCGAGCTGCACCTTCCCCTTTACCCCGCGGTTATCCGCGAGGAATTGGCGCAGCTCGCCCCTCAGCGCTAAGGGGGAACCAGAATTCTTCTCCGTCCGGGCCCCCGGGTGGAGCTCACGGGCCACAGAGATGGGCAAACAGGGATCCGATCCCCAACGCGCCGCCGACACCGATGGCGCCGTGCTGCCCGTCCCCGACTCCGGCAAGGGAGGGGGCGGCGGAGGGAACAAGGCAGCCCCTAATGGGTTGGGGACCGGGGATACAAATACCGCCCCCAGAGGGCCGCCCACGACTAACGGGAACGAGACGGCCCCCGCGGGGGCGGCACTAGCGGACATTTGGGGGGGCGGTGGGGATGGATCAGGTGTTACGGCAGGGACCGGGGTGGGAAAGGGACGGGGAGACGGCAGCGGAGGAATGTTCTTCGTGGTAGGGGCGGGAGAAGGAATGGGCTCTGAGCCGGACGGTGGGTGGGGGTTGGGAAGCAGGGAAGAGGTAGGGCTTGGAGGGGAGTCAGGGACAGGGGAGGACTCGGGGCTGGAGATGGGTTCATAAAGGGCGGAAACAGGGGTGGGGGGAGGATCGGGACACGGGAGAGGATCGGAATCCCGGGCAGGGTCTGGGTAGGGGTCTCCCGTGGCTGTCCCACCGGGCTGCGGCACCTCCCGAATGGGGACCTGGGAATCGGGAGCAGGAACAGGAAGGGGGCCCACGCCGACGCCGGGTTCAGGTAACGAGGTTGGAGTTGATACATTGGCGTCGGCCAGAGCGGTGTCTTCTGCTGGACCCCCAGCGGGAAGGGGAGATGACCGCCCCACCTCGGTTGCGGGAAAAGGGGCATCCTCAGACCCAAGACCCGGCCACTCGGCACCAGCCATCACCCCTAAGGGCTCGGCGGCATCGACTCTGGCGCTCGAGTCGGCCGGGCCAGTGGGCAATATCAGAGGCGCCCCAAGTGTGAGGACGGGGTCGGCCACCTGGGACACGGGGTTGGGGTTGGGGGGGGAAGGGGCGGCGCCGCAGAGTCGCCGCCCAGACCGAGGCCCGCTGGCGGAGGGTCGTCCTCCCCCTGAGCGAGCGGGGTCAGACCCAGGGCCTGGATCTCCTCGAAGATGGAGCTAAGTTCCATCCCCTCGGCCCCGGAGCCCTCCCCCGCGGCCGCCAATGCAACAATTATCTCAGCCAGAGCGGGGGAGGGCTCAGCTGGAACCGGGGCCGGGGGGGCTCCACCCGAGGCCTCCTCTTGGGGGGGCTCCACGGGGGGGGCGACATCGTCCCCCCTCGCTGCCACGGCCGCCTCGTCCGGCGCCTCCTGCTGAAGCTCATCGGGGGCGCTCTCGGCAGCGCTGGCCCCCCTCGAGATCTTTCGGAGGGGGGCCTTCCCACCCTCCCCATCGGAGGGGGGAGATTGAGCCTGCGAAGGGCGGGCTTTGCGCTTCCCCCGAATGAGCGTCCAGCCCTCCGAGGTGGAGGTGGAGGGCTGGTCAGCAGGGGCAAGGCCAGGTTTGTTTTCGGGGGGGGCGTTGAGGCAAGGGAGGGAAAGAGGAGGGTAGAGTGACCTCCACCTGGGGGGAGCCCTCTCCCTCGCCCGGCGGCAACCGCGCCACCCTCTCCTCTTCGGGCCCTGCAGAAACAGATCGAATAGAGTCAGGGCCCGCCTGCTCACTCGGGCACGCCGGAGGGGACGCCTTCGACTGCCGAGCAGAGCCGTCGGTTGGAGGAGGGGCAGCCGCGGAGGCCAGACTTCCAGGGGGGCCGGCTTCCTCCCGGGCCCCGGGGGACCCAGGCGCCTCCTCCGACCGGGCCAAGGGACAGTCCCTCCGGACGTGCCCCATCGCCCGGCAGAGGAAGCACCGGGCCTCCCCCGAAGAATAGTGGACCCGGTAGAGGGCCCCCTGGCAGGGCACCATAAAGGACCCCTCGAGCGCCACCCCGCCACGTGCCGCTGGCGGCATTTGCAGTTGCACCTGCCGGCGGAATGACAAGACGTGGCGGAGGGCGGGGTCCTTACAGCCCAACGGGAGAGGGCTGATAACGGAAATTGGCTTCCCCAGGGTGGAGAGGGAAGGCAACAGGGCGGCATTGGGGAGGAAGGGCGGGACGGAAGTGAGAACCACCCGTACGCCCAGGTCCTCCAATGGCTCGAGGGGCACATGCACGCTCCCCACCGCCAGGCCCCTCTCCACCGCCTCCTGGGCGGCGGCCTCCGAGGCAAGGAAGAACACCACCTTGCCGTACATCTTGGAGGCTGCCACCACGGCCGAGGCCCCCACCACCCTCGCCAACGCCCGCACGTAAGTTTCGACGTGGGGCGAGGCGGTGACCAGGAGGCAGCGAACACCATGCCTCCTGGTCAGGGTGGGAAAGGGACCCCGGCCACCAGGGATGGCGCTGGAGGCGGCGGTATGGGCAGATGACCCGGCACGTGGGGGGGCGGCAGCGGCCACCTGGGCGTACGCTCTGGGGGCCGTGGGTGGATTTCCCCCAGAGCTGGTGGAGGGAACAGCAGGGGAAGGAGGGGCTGTGGCGGACGATGGGGCCACAGTGGGTGGGGCAGCCTCGGCCGTGGGGGGTTTGGCCTTCGGGGCCGGGCCCTTGCCTTTCTTCCCCACCCGGCCCTTTTTTCCGGCCGAGGTGGAAGTTGCTCCCGGATTTGAGGGAGCATCGGTCGTGGCAGCGGCGGAGCTTGGGCCTGGGGTCGGGAGGTCAGCCGTGGCATTCTTTGGGCCCGGTGGCAACGGGGAGACCATGGGATCGACAGGGGAAGGGGTTTCCTCCATCATGTGGGGAAGGAGGAGGGAGGCACAGATGGCAGGAAGGGAGGGCAAGGGTTAACCGCTCCTCCCCACCAAACAGCAGGCAGGGGAGGAGGGTGTCCGTGAGGGAGAGGGCAGGGAAGAGGGAGGACACTGGTTTCGGGGAAGGGCAACTGGGAAGGGGTGGGGGGGTTTGCAGCCTCTCCTCCCTGCTAAGGCTGTGGCAGAGGAGGAGGGCGCTATTGCAAAGGGGAGGAACGTGAGGGAAGGGATACGCGATTGGGGAGGGAGGGAGAAGGGGAGAGACAACCACTCCCTCCCGCCGAAGACTGCAGGGAGGGAGGGAATCAAGAAGGGGCAGGATGGAAATGACCGGGCACCGAGGAGGGCCAGCAACCACTCCTCCCTGCAAGGCTGGAAGCAGAGGAGGAGGGCGCTGGCATGCAGGCAAGGGTGGAAGGGAACAGGTGCAGGGAGGGGCCGGCTCCTCCGGCTGCACTGGGGTACCAAGAGGGGACAGTCGAGGGGGGGTGCGATGGGCCGGGGCCTAACTTTAACCCAGGGGGGGACACTATTCTCGGGCCGGAGACTGGAACTCTGGGTGGGGCTAGAGGACTAGGGAGGCTCGGAGGGGAGCCGGGTGAACAAGACGGGGTCGGGCAAGGCAGGGGGCTTGAATAAAACACTAACTGAATGCGGGCGGGGTAGGTAAAACAAACTGAGGCTGGGCGGGATCGGTCAGGCAAACTGAGGGAGGGAGGGGGAAAGAGAACTAGCTACTGGGGGGGAGGGCAACGGCTTCCCCAGTGGGGACAGGGCGGGGAGAGCAGGGGTGTGAGGGGGGGCCGCAACAAGGACTGCAGGTTTGGGGGCCAAGGGCAAGGGAGGGGTGGAAGCACGCCCACGAGCGCTTGTGGCAGCCTCCCTCCCTGCCCAAGGCTGTGGCGGGACAGGGCCAGATGGGAAACGGAGGGAAGGAACAGCCAGCCCCACCGAGGGGCGGAGCAGATGGAGCGAACCTTCCGAGGGTCGTGGGGGGGGGGTATGGGGGGGGAAGGTGGCAGCTGGAAATGGGGGAAGGCGACGCCTCACCCCCAGCCCCCCTCAAGGTATGGGAGTTGGGGGTCCCCAAGACCAGATGAAAGGCTCAGTCCTAGCTAAGGCCCCCTGCACAGTCCAACTGACTTCTGGTCTCCCTTGTGGGGTGCAGGTGGTACGTGGCAGCAGCGGAGGGCAGCAGGCCAGGTGGGAAAGGCCTCTGGGTGGTGGTGGCAGAGGGGTCCTCTTCCTCAGGGACTGGAGGGAACGGGGGAAAACCAGCAGCCTGCCCCTCTCACCACCCCTCAGTTTCAAAGCAGCACAGCAGCAGCAGCAGCCGGTAGGGCCCCCGACGGTGTGGCAGGAGGTCAGGTCCAGCAGCACAGAGGCCTCAGGTGGTGGCTGAGTGAAGCAGGGAGACCAGCTGGTGCAGGAGCAGAAGCAGGAGCAGGAGCAAGGGAGGGAGTGCTGAGTGCCAACACTTGCACAAAAATGCCTCTCCTCCTTCTCTGGAGTGGAGTGGGGCGCTGAGTGGCTGCCCACTGACCTGGTAGGAAATGAGCCCCTCAGAGAACCCTTTTGGGCAGAGCCTGACCCCACCCACTCAGCTGACTGGAAGTTAGGAGGTATGGCCAGGATTATAAAAGGCCTGCCCAGGAGCTCAGTAGGGGCCCAGCCAGCAGAGGAGGCAGATGTCTGCCCTGTGCTCCCAGGCTAGGAGGCTGAGGACTGGCCTGGACCCCGCACCCTCTAGAGGCTGAGGATTGGCCTGAATCAGAAGACTGGCTGAAGCTGACAAACCCCAATTATGCAGTGGATCTGTCAGAGACCCAGGTACGCAAGGAGGGGGGAATGGAAGTAGCCCAGGAATTGCCAGCCACAGTTTAGGGGGCCACTTCAAAGTCAGTGTGTTCGGAGCGGATCCCCGCTGAACCAAGAAGCAGATTGCTACATACAATGGAGCCCTGGGCTGAGGATGCAGTTGAGTGGGCTGAAATACGTCCCTCTTGCTACCCAATCTCCACATGGCAATCTCTCCCCTTTGCCATCTCAGACAAGTCTCCTACTTGCCCTGGATCTCCGCCCAAGCCAGTGGACCTGAAACTGTTTGTTTGCTGCACTGCCCTGAACCAGGGCCTGGGCATTTGAACTCTGAAACTATTGGTTTGCCCAGAGAACTTAGGCAGAGTGGCTGCCCACTGACCTAGAAGGGGAAGAGCCCCTCTGCGAGCCCGAATGGGCTACAGGGCCCCAGCATTGGCTGCACTAATCCAGATGTGACATTACCAGTGCTGAATAAGGGGAATAATCAATGCTACTACTAAAGCACGTCAATATGGTGTTAGCCTTCCTGGCTACAAGGGCACACTGTTGACTCCAGCTTCTCATCCACTGTAATCCCCAACTCCTTTTCTGCTGAACTACTGCTTAGCCAGTCTGTCCCTAGCCTGTAATAGTGCTTGGGATTCTTCCGGCCCGAGTGCAGGACTCTGCACTTCTCCTTGTTGAAACTCATCAGATTCCTATTGGCCCAATCCTCCAATTTGTTTAGGTCATTCTAGACCTTATCCCTACCCTCCAGCATACCTACCTCTCCCCCAGCTTAATATCATCCATGAAATTGCTGAGGGTGCAATCCATCCCCTCATGCAGACCATTAATAAAGATGTTGAACAAAACTGGCCCTAGAACCAACTTTTAGGGCACTCTGTTTGATATTGACCACCAACCAGACATCACTACCTGTTAATCTAGCCAGATTTCTATCCACATTACAGTCCATTTATCCAATCCATACTTCTTTAACTTGCTGGCAAGAATACTGTGGGACACTTATCAAAAGTTTTGCTAAAGTCAGGGTATATAACATAGATCTTCAGTTGTTACATATGCTAATGTAACCTTGCACTTATTGAAGGTGGCAGAAGCATGTGCGATGCTGGGATGTGTTGATAATGTCTTCATTAGAAAGTTTAAAAAACAAACAGAAAGCTATCACATCCGGAAAGAGCAGAACATCCCAATGAAGAAGGTAGAATTGTAAGCTGAAGTTTAACCCTACGTTCTTCTCTAAAAATAAATAAAAAACAAGAACACCACATAAGAGTTATAAAGTGGATCCTACTTCAGAACTCAGGTAGACTTTCAAGGACACAAAAGATGAGGAAGCAATTGCACAGTGAATTTCAATGGAAGTTGGGCACAACTTCATGTTATATCTTTGAAAAAGATCTCTCTGAAGAAATGAACTCGTATGAATATTGGGAAAATAGGAATTAGGTTTCCTAGAATGAAGAGTGTTTAATTTGGTTAGATTCTAAAGAATTTAGCTGCCACTCAACTGATCATCATAAGAGAAGAAAAAACAAGTGTCAATGACTCTAAAGTCTGGTCTGAACTACAGGTTTAAAGGGCTATGCAAGCTGAACTCTCCAAGCAGGTGAGAGCTGGAATGAACATTTAGAAAGATAGTATTACTTAAACAATTTGATAGTAATTATGGACTAAGAAAACAAGTAGAAAATGCAGAATGCTTGATGAACTCATGTTGGAAATTTGGAGAAAAGGATGTTTGAGGAAAGAAGTCAATATTGAAAAGGATACATGGCCTAATTAAGAGGCAGGGGTTTCAGCGCGCAAGTGGTAGTTCAGATATTGAAGCAAAATGTTTTGATTGCTTTGGTGAAAGAGTGGTAAGTTTTCATAATATGATGAATCAGCAAGTACATTTGTATTGACATTTTTTCTTGAAAAACAGGAGGATGTTGCTGCAGAATGAAAATCATTTCAAGACAAAAATGAAAAGGAGTAAAATGCTTAAAAGTTTATAAGTAAATAGGGAAAAAAAAAAGAGACTGCCTTGGGTTAAATTCAGAAATACTCATGAGACAAGGTTGGATAAATTGAGATGTAGATAACATGTCAGATTTTGAACCTGGGGATGACCAGCTTGAATTCAGAATAGCAGAAGATCTCAGGGTACATCTACACTGTAGTGTTATTTCAAAATAAGCTATTTCAGAATAATAACTCCCGAAATAGCTATTTCAAAATAACACATCCGCACTACAAAAGCCCATCGGAATAGCATAGATCTATATCGAAATAGAGCATCCACACTGATTGGAGGCTAAATTGCATTTAAGGCCCCCTGGAAACACTCCGGGCAGGGCATCAGGACGCAGTCACTTCCTGTAGCTGCTGTCTGAAGCTACCTGAGGCTCACACTTAATGGGGCTTTCCTCTATAACTGTGTCTCAAGCCCTGCCTCCTCAAGGGACAGCAAACTTGTTTCACTGTGTGCTCTGGTTGCCCTTGTGGAGGCCACAGCACTCCAGCCATGGAATCGGGCCTGCTGCAAAGCACTCACCAGCTTTTAGACCTCATGCTACCCATCCTGGTGCAGTTACTTCATGTAGGCCTGCCTCAGATCCTTGACTTTCATGAGCACCTGCTCTTAAGTGCGCATTTGGCCCTTCTGGCCCAGACTGTCCACCATCTGGCCGTAGATATGGGCATTCCTGCACATGGTATGGAGATCCTGGAGGTTTGCCTCTTCTCCCCAGACCTCAGTGAGATCCAGGATTTCTGCACCAGACCAGAATAGTGCCCTCCTCTTCCAACCCTGGCCAGGGGCTTGGGAGCCAGCTGCTGGCTTACTTGCTGCCGTAGAGGGCTTGGTGGGAGTATGGGGGTCTGCCAAGGTACCAGGGAAGGCAGAGCAGTGTGCTACTACGGGGCACAGGGCTGGCACGGCCTGCTTTGTGCCAAAAACTATTTCCCCTGTGGCTGCAGCTTTAAAGGCTGCAGGGGAAGGGGAACTATAGAGTTCTGATAGGTGTGGACAGAGTGGCCAGCAGGGCAGCTGTGAGAATCCCTGGAGGCCACTTATTCTGAAATAACCACAGCTGCCCCATCTACACATACCCTATTTCAAAATAACTATTTCAAAATAGGCATTACAGGAGGCCCCCGACTTGTGGTGTGATTGGTTCCAGAGGAAGCGTCGCAAATCGGGGGCATTGTAACTCAAACCCGCATTTACGGTGGGTGCCGTGCGCCGTCATAAATGCGGGCCAAGGATGTAAGTCGGGGGTTTCTGGTTCCTTCCGCACTCACAAAAATGGTTGTAAGTGCAGGGGGTCAGAAGGCAGGCAGTTGCATCTCAGGGGCCTCCTGTATTCCTCATAAAATGAGGGTTTATTATTCCGAAATAAGAGCCCGTTATTTCAAAATTATTTCAAAATAACGGGCTTGTTGTGTAAATGCTTACCTTGCTATTTCAAAATAACACTGTAGTATAGACATGCCTTCAAAGACCAGGGTTACATTGTTAGAACAGGCAAGAATATTTTGAGAGATGCTTCATTTGTAATGGAAGGAAAAAAATCAGTAATGGGGAGAACAAAGTAGCAAGGTATGAGCATAGCATTTTGAGACAGCTTTTTAGTGTAGTCAGTGACAATGAACAGGGCGAGCAGAGACGTGTGACTGCCCAAAGACAAGGTACAAGGGAAATAGGAGGGGACAGCTTCAAAAAGATTTCCACAGAGAGCAGGAGAGAACAAGACGCAGACCTACTGACATACAAACTGAACCAACCTTCAGAGAGGTTGGTGTCTGAAATACGTTTCACAAGTGAGGATGAGTTGTCAAGGAGAACATGACAGAAAGTGTCAAAGGTGTCAGAGGTCAAGGAAGATAGATTAGAAGAAGAGGTCACTACAGATATTAATTAGAACTATTTCAATAGAGTAGAGAGCAGAAGTCAGTTTGGAAGTGATCCAGACGAACAAGGCAATGATTGCAAATGGCATGTTCAATTTGTTTAGTAATAAACAGACAAAAGGGCAGTAGTTAGAGACACTTTGACGATGAGGAGGCCAGACCATGCTTGTACTGCCAGGCTAAGTCCCAAAGGGTATTTTGAAGGGAAGGAAGGGAAGTTCTCTGGGCAATCCATGGGTCCCATGGATTTTTTTTTTTTTTTGGTCACAGTCAAGACAATTATATGGAGAATAGTGCTTAGGCACTTGTCCCTTTCTGCTAGGTCATAATAATTTTGCTGCTTTCCACATCACAACAGGGAGCATATGAAATAAATCTTATTCTGAAATATATTAATAGAGATCTATGTTGGTGTCAGGGTGCACGCTCCCCACTGTGCCTCAGTGCCCCCTGACTGTCCTCATCTAGCGCCTCTCAGGGCAAGTTACAGTCTGTACAGGTTGCTCATCATTGGCATTGGGGTTATCTCTACTGTGCCACTTACCTAGGCATTGTAATCTGCCTCCGAACGCTGGGCCTTGCCTCCGGCCCCTAGCCAGGGAGAATCTTGGCTGGCCCTCTCCCAGCCCTAGCTGGCTATCCCCAGCTGTTCTCCCTCCTGGGAGTCCCTGCTTCCTCTGCAGTCAGCCCTTCACTGGCTCCCCCTCCCTAAGCAACTGTGCTTCTCTATATAGCTATCCGCTGGGCCCTCACCCCCTAACAGCTTCAGCTGGCGTCTTCAAGCAAACTGTGCTTCACTAGATAGCTGCCAGCTGGGCTCTCACCAGCCCTAACGGCTTCAGCTGGCTGCTCTGTTCTCAGCCCCGGCTCAGGGCCTGAGTCTTGGCCTTAAAGGGCCAGTGCAGGGCAGGCGCCTGTCACAGTTGGCAATACTAATAATTCACATTAAAAGTCCCATGTTATACATCCTGATATGTAGGAACAGCAGATCACCAAAGTAAATGGAAAACATGTGGTGATAAGTTTTAAAAGTCTATATATTTAATGTACTGATTTTGAATCTTTCTTAATTTTTAACAGTCAACAATCGCTTACATTTTTTTAAGGATTTCTCGATCATTTCCTGTATTAATGAAGATATTTCCATCTACTTAAAAGTTAGGTAATACTGAAATGCACATTAAAAATATCCTGACGATCTTAAGTCACAACATGGAAAATGTAATGAGCCTATTTTTAGTCCCACAAAAAGTGTTCTCATTGCTATGGACACTACCATTTAAATGATCTCCTTAGGTCCTAAGATACATGACATCAAGACATAAAATAATCTGGAAGTCAATTTTACTCAGTCCCACACTGAAGATGTACTAAAGACCATTATATTTAACCCGCTGCTTAACATTCTTTCAGCAAGTCTTCTTTCACACTGAAGAGGCATATAAATTCCAGAAGCACCAGTACAATCTATTGAATCCAGCATCCTTTCAGTAGAGAGAATATTAATGATAATTAAGGATCAGATTTCACATAGTGCTGAGCAAGAACAAATTGTGTAGGCTGAGTTGAGGGCACTCTGCACCTCACAGGAACAGGCCCTATACTGATTTAATCTATTGAATGTTGCTGTTTTATAGTTTGTAAGCTGCTCAGGAAAAATGAAGCATAACTGTAAGCTAAGAAAAATCTTGCAAGTAAACTAAAGTGGTTTAAAATGCCACCTTTTTAGAAATATGTTGCTTATCTAAAATTCTGAAATTTATTTCCATTTAAAAAAAATCTCACACACATACAATTGGGGATCAAAGCTGAAATGCAACAAAGCAGAAAATGCGGGAGGGAGTTTTATTTTAAAGGAAATAGTTTTAATAATGTTCTCCATTAACTAAGATTAAGGGATAATAAATACTGAAGAGTGTTAAAAAGCCGTGTTTTTAGTGGCAAGGGGGAAAAACACACCACTGCTTGGAAAATTTTCTATCAAAACAAGTTTCTATTGAAAATGGCCTTTCAACCATACGGATTGTTTTTGGTTCTGTCTGGAAGAAAAACAAATGTCAAAATATTGAAATTTCCCATGAATGAAAATGTAGAGTCTTAAATAACTGTCCCAAAAATAGTTACTTTGTGTGGCTCACATCTCTCCGAGTTGCTGTTGCTTTCAGGACTCAAGAAACAGTCTTAAGGAAAACCTTTACATTTCACCTGGGTATGTAGCCAGGGGTCTCCACCCCCACCCCCACCCCCCAGTGTTTGTACAGCACCCAGTACAATAAGGTTCCAAGTGCTACAGTGAATCAGCTAGAAGTCATAAAAACTCAACATAAAAACTCAGGCTATATTTGGTAAAAATGTTTTACCATTTCAGGTTAATTTTAGCATCTGCAGCAAATACTGAAATCAGAAATTCTAACCGGTTTCTGGATTTGCTGTGAATAACTTCAGGTGTCTTATAGTTAGATGTCCCATTTTTCTTTTGAAACAGTGATTCCTTCTATGAAGAATTTATTGTGCACACTCCACTGGGAGTTACCTTATATCAAGATAACAAATAGGAGATCTATTGATCATGTCTGCACAGCATGGGTGCTGACAGAGTGCTGACTCAATAACCAAAGGTGTGATTCCCAACATGTTCCCCATAAAATCTATATAGATTCTCTGGTGGTGGCAGTCTTCTCAGTTGGTCTACAGTTCGGCCAACAATTTGTGAAGGGGTCCTAAATTATTACACCACTCTTGCTTCAGGAATTATTAAATTCATTGGGGCAGGGATAGTCTCTCTGTCAGTGCAGTGCCTAGTGCAAAAGTGCTTTTTTTTTTTTTTTTTTGCAAAGCATCCATCATTCATCCGTCCTTCATACATAGGAATGCAGCTGTATGGAAAAAGAAGCAGAAAGTTATGAAGACACCTCTCCACAGCTGAACATCTCAGATTACAATTAGGAAAATACGTATTTGCTTTGGAAAACCAGTCACAGGTCTCCAGGAAAAATCCCCCAGCTAAAATAAATTCTGGTGACACAAAATATCCTACAACTGAGAGTGCCAATGAGTGTGATGGCCATGTGTACTTAATACATATATTTCTCTCTTCTTTACTTCTCAAGCAGTATAATAATTAAATGTGTGCTAATTGTTCCCTTCTGTAACTTAATAAAATCAAGGACAGTTACCTTAGAAACAGGTTGGTTAGACTACATCACTGCTACATAAATTTAGAAGAAAGATCTTACTGAAAGTCTGCATTAATGTCAGAGTTGCCCAGGTATTGATTGATTTTAAGGTAGTTTGAATGCAGAAATGTTTCCTTTTCTTTGGGCCCCCAAAACACTTTTGTTTTCAACAAAAGTCTTGCTTGGGCTGTTACTGTAATTTGCAATATTAAAGTTGTGATTGATGCTTCGGGAAAAAGAGAGACTGAGGATATTGCCCTTATTGTCAAAAATAAAGAGATACAAATTAGAAAGTATTGAGTTTAAGCGCAAGAGGAGATGACACTGGATAAGAGATGAACAATGGCAGATTACAACAGCACCATGGTCACTTCTTTTTTGTTTTACTTATACTCTCAACAGCAGCTTTCTAAGTTTGCAGATAAAAAGCTTTGGAAAAGTCATTTCCTCACTGCATTTGGCACACTCATCCTCATGATGAATAAGATCCATGCAAAGACAGCCTTTAAACTAGTAAGGGACTTCTCTGCTTTTTTGTGTGCATGAGAAGAGGGGGCAGAATGCAGCCAAACAGGTTCAAGCACAGTGGCTAACCCCAACACAAGGGTACTACATTTCCACATAGAAAAATAGGTTCCTCCAAGTTTGAATCTTGGCAGAAATTAAAACTCTCAAATATTGTGTCACACTTTTATAACATTGTGAACTGTTTCAGGATTTGTCCTCTCTTTTCTTCAGAGTTTTAATCCTTCAAATATGTTTTCCCATTCCATGTATAGGAAGCTTGGTTGTTTTAATTTTACACTAGGTCTAAAAGAAGCACAATGCAAGTTATTTAGTGAAATGGCAAAGGCTTGTTATCTAAGCAAGTGACAGAGCGAGAAGGATGAGGGGCAGAGAGAGTTAGTGAGTGTGTATGGATGTACAAGTTATAATCGTGCTTTGGCCTGTGAGTATACCAATGTGACCAGCAAAGTACTTAAGAGGGTATTTAACCACTCCAGCGAGACTACTCACAAGCTTACAGTTAAGCAAAGACTCAGCATTTTGCTCCTGTGGGACCTGATTTATAACAACTAAGCCAGTTTTTGCTACCCTCCAAAACAGATCAAGGGTACTCAACTATTGTCCTTCCCTGGATTTACTAGAGGCTTCCTTCAGTAGATGGAGGCTATGTCTAGATTGCAAAGAAAAGTTGGAAAAAGATATGCAAATTGCGAATCACAATTTGCATGTCTTTTTCCGCTTTTTTTTTGGAAGAGGCTTTTCTGAAATTTGGCCCGTCTACACAGGGCCAAATTTCAGAAAAACCCCCTCTTTCAGAACATCCCTTCTTCCTCATACAATGAGGAATACAGAGATGCCAAAAAAATGTGTCCACTTTTTCCGAAACTGTTCTGAAAAAGCAGACGCGTTCCTTGGATGTGGCATAGGTTTTCTGGGATACAGGAGGTATCCTGGAAAAGCTCTGCGGTATAGACATAGCCTTAGTTATCCACTTTTGGCAAGATGAACATGGTCCTGCCCTAGAGAAATTGCTGGGGTTTTACCAGAAATGTCCCAGTAGACCTGCTACCCCAAAGAGGACAATGATATAGCTTTCCAATATATCTGATTAGCAGCCATGCAGTGCTCTTGCAAAAGGAAGTGTTTTCTTTATTTAATGTATCAGGGAATATTGGTTACAACAAGTGTAAATATAAATCCCTTAGCACAATCCAGGGGTATTGGCACCATAAACATATTCTTAGAGCAATACTGGCTTCATTCTGCTCTGGGTGATCAGTCACCTGCTATCACTGATAGTAATCATAAACTATAGACGCATGACACCATTCACGACATAAACACATTTTATTAGCCCAAACATTCAGACACAATAGTCCTATTTACATCTATATTTTACACAATGCTAGCATGTTTACTCTTTGTAGTATCCTCTCCCACTGTTCTGTCAGGGGCCTGTTCTGCTCTGTCCCAGCAGAATTGCTGCTCTCCTGTGGTTGCCTCTTCTTACTTAACCTAACTTCTGCTCCTAACTGCTCTCCTTGTCCGAATTTCTGAACTTCCGCCTCCTGCCTTTATCTTTCATACATTTGCGACCTGTTCTGATTGATTGGAGCAGAAGGAAGGATTATCATATATAGCCCTGGATTAGTCTAGTTTTATAATCCAATCACAATTGCTCAATCCAGCTGTCAATCAAGCTGGTTACATAACAAGCATTCATATTATGGTCTATTTATTATTATTGCGATAGTGTTAGATGGAGCATGCCGCACAGACCCCTTTTCATTTGACCCTAGATTACATTTGTTTGCCTCCCAGCACACCAGCTGTGCGCTGAACTGAAAACTGTCAGCTCACTCTTCTTATCTATGTGCCAAAATTGCACATATATTTTAATCTGATTTTATATTTTGATCTTATTACCATTTTATTTTAAATCTTCCCCAGTTTTCAGTTAATGGTGGCAAAGCAATGCTTATGATGCTGTGCTTAGGAAACTGAATAAATCAAGGTAAAAATCTCTAGTATCACCATATACAGGCCAAAAAGCTCCTTAATCTAGAAATCTGTCACATCGCAAAGAAATGCAGTTTCAAGAGGCTGGATGCCGCAAACCAAAAAAGGGGGGGAAATGGCATTATAAAGGATTCCACAAGCACACCACATCATTTAAACCTTCATTTTTAGGATCTGGGACTGGACATCAAGTAGCCAAATACTGACCAACTTTTCTACAACACTATGGTGTACAGAAGTTCCTTACTGGGGCTTTTGTCCATTTATCATCCAAAACAATCCAAAAGATGACCAGAACAGGCACCTAAAAAAAATGGAGTCTGAGTCTGCTCTGTACCCTTATCTTCAGAAGGAAAGGACAAGTAGTTCATTTAAATGAGCTCTTCACTCCCCACAACAACTCTCCATAGATCCTGGTCCTCTTCTTTCCCCTCGTTGCCTCAATATAGGTTTTGCAATCTGAGCTGGCAGTTAGTTTTTCCATGGAAAAACAGCACATATGATCTGGAAGAAATTAGAAAATCATTGCTGGTAAGTTGTGCAGGTTTCAAAACCTGGTGCAACAGCAAATAATGTTGAGGGCAGATCTATATGGATCACACTTTAAACTGGACTCACTTGAACTATGTACTTTTTGATACAGCAAAATGCAAATTCATTCATTGAGAAACAAAGAATGTAGGCTATTTACAAGAAGAGGCACACAGAATCATCGAATTGGAAGGGACCTCAAGACGTCCCCTGTACTCCTAGCAGGACCAAGCACCATCTTAATAATCCCTGATAGATGTCTGTCTAACCTGATCTTAAATATCTCCAGTGATGAAGATGTCACAATCTCCCTAGGCCATTCATCCCAGTGTTTAACTATCGCAGTGTTTAACAGTTAGGAACTTTTCCTAATGTCCAACTTAAACCTCCCTTGCTGCAATTTAAGCCCATTGCTTCTTGTCCTATCATCAGGTGTTGAGGGGAATATCCCTCCTCCTTGTAACATCCTTTTGGATACTTGAAAGCTGTTGTCATGTCTCATCTCAAGTCTTCTCTTTTCCAGACTAAACAATCCCAATTCTCTCAGTCTCATAGCTCATGTTTTCTAGACCTTTAATCATTTTTGTTACTTTTCTCTGGACTTTCTCCAATTTCTCCACATCTTTCCTGAAGTGTGGTGCCCAGAACTGGACACAATATTCCAGCTGAGGCCTAATCCTATTTTGGAAAGCAGCAATTCAGGAGGACTTTGGCATCATGGTGGATAACCCATTGAGCATTACCTCCCAGTGCAGTATGTTGCATAATACGTCCCACTTAGATTCTTCAGGCCATGTCTATACTTAGTGCACCAAAGATCAATCTTCTGACATTCGATTTAGTGTATTTAGTAGGAACCCACTAGAGGGTACCCTGGTCAATGCCAGTATTCCTCAAGTCACGGTGGAGATGGCACCCAGGTTGGCTTAATGTATGTTATTTATGTAGCTGCAGTTGTGAACCTTAAGCCGACCTTCCGGGTATAGTATAGACCTGGCCTCAGTGTATACGCAGGAAAATATCATGGAGAAGTAGGAAGGTTATTTTAACACTGTATACATAGCATTTACTGGAATATACACTTTAAGAAGAACATTGGCAAAGGATTCAGAAAAGAGCTACAAGAATAATTTGAAGTTTAGAAAACCTCTTGTACGGTGAGAGACTTATGAATTCTTATCTTAAAAGAAGTTGGAGAGGTGACTTGATCATGGGCCACCAGCACTTATGTGAGTAAAGAGCTTGGGTTAGTGGATGGCTTTTCAACTGAGGAAACAAAAGCTTGGCTGGATATAAAACTAGACAAGTTCTGACTAGAAGTAAAGCACAGATTTTTAACATGGTGGTAGTTAATTATTGGAACAATACACCTAGAGGTGCAATTGACTCTCACTCACTTGAAACCTTAAACCATGTTGTCTATTTATCAAGATAACTTCTGGTTGAACTAGAACATATGTTCTTACTGTGAAAGTTGAGTTAAGCAGTTCTATTGGCTATGTTATGCACAATGTCAGACTAGACAATCAAAGTGGTCCCTTCTGACTTTAAAATCTCTGAGTGTGTGTGTATATATATATATATATATATATATATATATATATATATATATATATAATGGAAATGCATTATTTTAACATCACAGGATGAAAGAACCACCACCAAGGACCAACATCTCTATTTAAAATGTGTCACCACAAACTTCAAAGTGCACCACATATATTGAAAGCTACAGATAAATGGTAATGAAACCATACCACACAAACAGCAGCGTTATTTTAATTGCTTGACTACCAATGATGAAAATGAATTAAACATCTAAATCTGTCTATGGGCCTTGAGGCTCTTTGAGGGAACAAGAACAACAGTTGCATGTACAGGGGAAATGCACTTACTACAGATGGCTTGAAAAACTGACTGCTTTTCATACTTCACCTATGGAGCTCTCTCCACTGGCTGGGAGCTGGCCAGACATTCCTCTCATCTCTAATTAATGGAATATCATCACATTGCTTTCATAGACTGATTATATTGATCTATATAACACATGCTTAAGGCTTCTCTACAGAAACATTTTGTTTGCAGCAACCTTGGATGTTAATACTTCCTGCATTATCTTGCCACATGGACCCTTCTGATCCAGATTAACAGTTCATGAATGTGCTTTGATATTTGGAAAGATATTCTTACAGTATCTCTGGCTCTGCTTGAAATGCCAAAAATCATAGGAAACTTCCTGCTTCCATGGGAATTTTAGACACCCAGCCTCATGGGCTGGATAAACATCCTAACTTTGGGATCAACTTCTGAACTGTTTTGAAGAAACACTTCATGTGTCCATATCCAGACAATTTGCTGTGCCCTATCCCTGACCAATCAGAACCTTGAGTGAGTACTGGCTGACAGCACATTTACTACTAGAAGATTGGCGTGGAATTGTTCAGGTCCTTCACTCAATTAATTTTTTTTTAAATTTAGGATAAAAATGTACATGCTTAATTTTAATCATTGCTCTGGGATTGGGCTGGGGATGAGGCATTCAGTGTGTAGGCTGCTCTGGGTTCAGAGGACTATCCCGTCCCTCTCACTGCAGCAGCTTGGAGCCAGGTGTGAAGCGCTTCTCCATGGCTGGTGCAGCTCCAGTGGGTACAGCCAGGAGAGGGATGCATGTCCCCAGACTGGGGAAGGTCCAGGTTCATCTGCTCCCTGAACTCCCTAGCCTGAGTGATGCATTCAGCAAACTGTGCACTTTCCCCTTGCTTCCTGATGAAGGGGAACATCCAGCAACATCCCTGTATGAATTGGGGGATAGCTTCAGCCTTCCCCGCCTCACCTCCTTAAAGGGCACCGGGAGGAAGAGACTCAGGGTTGGGACAGTCTCAGACAGATGGGACATGCCTCCAGCCAGCCCCTTTCACATGACTAGTGATTCTCTTTTCTGTTTGGTTTTATGAGACACAATCGCATTCAAGGTATATCCCTCTTTTCCTGCAACAAAGAAACCATTACCTCACTTTAATTTTTGACAAGAGGAATCTGTACATTGAATTTCGTGGCCTTAGCTCTTACTGTTAGGAGTTCCTGAACAAACAGACAAACACACAGAAAGACAGACAGACAAATTCTCTCAAATATATATTAGCTGCAAGCTATTCATTAGTCATTTATTGCACAATGGGCCCCAGATCTCCAAACACTGGTGCACATACTCAACTTTACACTGGGTATGTCTAGACTATAGGGTTTTTTCTAAAAAGTGGCCTTTTTTTGAAAATACTTCCCCTGCGTCTAGACTGCTGCCGTGTTCTTTCAAAAGTAAATTGAAAGAACGCAGCAGTTTTTTTGACCACAGAAAACCTCATTTTACGAGAAAGAACACCTTTTTTTGAAAGTGCTCTTTCAAAAAAATGCTCTATGTAATGCAAACTGTGCTTTTTCGAAAGAGAGCATCCAGACTGCCTGGGTGCTTTCTTTCAAAAAAGTGGCTTGTTTTTCAAAAGTACCTGTTGTAGTCTAGATGCTCTTTTTCGAAAGAGGCTTTTTCGAAAGAGGCTTGCAATCTAGACGTAGCCTCGCATAGGATGCATCTACGCTGTACCCAGAGCTTGAAATAAGCTGCTCAATTTGAGCTATGCGAATTACTGGTATGTGGCTTATTTCAAGTTAATTTTGAAATAACTTGTTTTGAAATTTGATGCTGTCTTCACAGCGCCAAATTTTGAAATAGAGCACTATTCCGAGACATCCCTTATACCTCATGGAATGAGGTTTACATGGACATCAGAATAGCGACTCCATTATATTTTGAAATAACAGGCTTGCCCAAAAGACATGGAATAGCTATTCTGGGATTCTTCCAGTATCCCAAATTAGCTCCGCAGAATAGATGTAGCCTTACTGAAGTGAATGGGACTACTCCTGAGCAGAAAGTTAAATGTGTGCTTGCAGAGTCATAGCCACTGTAGCTCATATAAAGAGGCTCATTGACTAAACCAAGGGCTTTGATTCCAGATCTTTTTCAGGAAAAGATCCATGATAATTCCCCAACACGTAATATGTTATCCATTAATCTAAAATGATGATATCAAAAAGTCAGGTTATTGAGCAGAAAGAACAATGTTCATATATAAAATAAAGTGTTTGCATTTTAAATTTTATATGCAAGAATATTTTCATTGAGAAATTAGTTTATATTTCTCTAATAGATGTAGTTACATGCAATTATTTAGTGCATATTTTTCTGGATTTTTATGATCAATTTTAATATAGTAATGTATTGCTTTTTGCACAGGTTCAGCTGCCACATCTCTATGGATTGCAGTTTATTAAACACTAATGTTAATCATCCTTTTGATCACTTATCAATTAAGTGATATTTAACTGTGAGAAGTAAATCGTTCATGGATTTAAGAATCCATGGATTGTAAAAATAATTATTGAGCCTAGCATTAGAAACAAAGGCTAATTATAGGGAGTTGCTGAGGCTATTAAATTGACTAACTGGTATCCACCCAGAATTGGTCTCACTTTTCTTACTGAAAGAAATGGGACTTGGCATCTCTGTAAAAAGTGATACAACCAACAATTACATTTTTAAAAGGTCAGCAAAGCTAAACTAAAAATAAAGCAAGATAAACATGAAAATAAGATTAAATCTACATGATAGACTTGGTATAGAACTGAAATTAAATCATGAAGGGCAAGTCTACACTGCAGGGCAAAAATCGAATTAAGCTACGCAACTTCGACTATGTCAATTGCGTAGCTGAAGTTGAAATAGCTTAATTCACCTTTTGGCACTGTCTACACAGCAGGAAGTCAAAGGAAGAACCCTCTTCCTTTGACTTCCCTTACTCCTCGTAAAATGAGGGTTACTGGAGTCAGAGTAAGAAGTCCTCCAGCTCAACATTATTTTGAAATAATGGCTTTCAGTGTAGATGCGCTCTTTGTTATTTCAGAATAACATTGATTATTTTGAAATAATGCTGCTGTGTAGACATACTCAAAATGAGTTTGCTCAATTAATACTGAACATAATCTCTCCTTATAAATTCTAAAGAGGAGTCTAAGGAAGTGTCTGATTATAAATCCTAACTCAAGTGTTTTAATTAAATTCAATCCAGTCTTGGGAGCTAGGTAATACAGAAACCAAAGTACCTTGTGTTTGAACCACATACTTAGAACTATGAAGCTTCCTTTGTAGGATTCTATTTCTGGAGGTGGTTAACATTATCCTTTGCTTCCCATAACCACAGATATTATAATAGAGTAACAGAACACTCTTGATAAACAGACATTTGACAACTCTTATTTACAAGAGTTGATGGCTTGGAAATTTCACTTATTCCACCATCCAGTGACAATTTCTCTAAGACCTGGGACAAACTGGATGATATGTAGTTTAAATCCATGCAATTTGGTCCAATCAGGTTCAAATTAAGCCATTTTTAGCATCAGTTTGATAAAAGGTCCATTTAAATCAGAAATAATTAAAATATTCTGTGTTTTACATATACTGAAGATTAAGTCTATGATCCTCTAAAAAGATTTCTTAGCATATGGTATGGTCTTATCTCAGTGAAAAGGTCTTGATTTGGCAGATCATTAGTCTACAGAAAGTTCTACTGAAAAAATCTTTAAAAAATAGCTAATTGCTAGGGTTCATTTTTAATCACCACTTGACAGTTGCCCATCAGAATTTTAAAAATAAGTTGAACAATTTGTGATCAATGTCATCTTTCTTCTTGCCAAAGAGAATTTGCAGTGATCATTTTATTTTGGAATTAAACTACAAGAAAAAAAAATCTTATCTTAGAGCATGTCTGCTCGATGGAGAAAAATTACTGTAAAACCCACCCAGGTGGCATCCATGTGGAACAATTTTTAACTTTTATATAAGGTCTGTATCCTCATATAAGTTGTTTCTTTCAAACAGGACAAATTCTTTTTTAAACTGAGAATGCAGTTGCATTATGTTAGTTTTTCCAGTGTTCTGTTTGCAGGCAGACTCTTCAGAGGTGAAATAATATTCTTCAGCACCCTGTACATTACCAGCTTACCAAGTAGCAGTCATCTTTACATTAATCTTTGTACATAACCGTTTTTGAGACTTGAAGGGCAGAAAGGTTAAAGAGCAGAGAGAAAGGTCAAGCCAGATAAGTAAAAGTCCATATTTCATGGAATTACTGATTTACTTATCACTTTCCTTGAGGTTTGACAGGCATACCAGTGATTAGGTTAACACCTTCAAACAGACTCTGGGGAATTTTTATTCAACTTACCCTTGGGGATGTCTTGATATAATGTCTTTATTGATGGCAGTTGTGATTCTTAAAGGTCTCAGGAAATAATGAAGAACTTAAGTATCGGATATATTAAATATTCTGGTGGCAAAAAATGCACACAAAAGCTTCCAGAGCTCCAAGTACTTGTTGCTTTTTTACCTTAGAATGCTACTAACTTCAAAGCCTGATTAAGAACATGCATGAATTCAGCCCTTCTTTCCATAGCTCCTCTACTTCGCTCTAATTGGCACTTTACTTTCCCATCTGTGACCTTGTTCAATACAGGGGCCAAAGCTAGCTTAGAGGCGATTCTTCAGTATGAGTAAAATGCAGTTGGGCTCCAAGCTCAATAGAACGATGGAAGCCAAAACTGTTGGTGAAAGTGTGTCAGGAATGGACTGAAAAATAAGGAAATCTGGATAAAACTTGTTGAATCAAATTAATATCTTTGAGATCCATTCTATTAACAATGCAATTGTTGGTGTGTTATTCTGGAACTGAATGTAACTTCTCTAAGGCCTGGTCTACACTAAAGTGGAAAATCAACTTAAGATACGCAACTCCAGCTATGTTAATTATGTAGATACTTTGAATACATTAATTACATAGACATATATGAGAGACATACATAGACATATATAAAAGAGGCAATAGCTAGAAGTTTAGGGGGCATCCTTGACGGACTATGGAAGGAAACAGTGTAACAAGCAAACAATGATTGCTTCCTAGTTGATCCCACCAAGCCTAAATAATAATTGTGCTCCCAGTTGCACAACAATACTCCACAAGTTCTTACAACAATTACACCCAGTCATCAAATTCAGAGTTGTCATTGGAGGCTAAAATGTTAAGAGTGCTAGTCAAATCTTGACATGAAATCCTGCCTTCACTGTAGTCAAAGGGAGTTTTCAGAGGAACCAGGATTTAGAATCATAGAATCCTAGGGCTGGAAGAGACCTCAGGAGGTCATTGAGTCCAGCTCCCTGCCCAAACCAAGACCAATCCCAACTCAATTATCCCAGCCATGGCTTTGTCAAGCCAGGACTTAAAAACCTCTAGGGATGGAGATTCCACCACCTCCCTAAGTAACTCATTCCCATGTTTCACCACCCTCCTAGTGAAATAGTTTTTCCTAATATACAACCTAGACCTCCCCGACTGTAACTTGAAACCATTGTTCCTTGTTCTGTCATCCCTCACTACTGAGAACAGCCTCTCTCCATACTTTTTGGAACCTCCCTTCAGGAAATCGAAAGCTGCTATCAAATCCCCCTCACTCTTCTCTTTTGCAGACTAAACAAGCCCAAATCCCTCAGCCTCTTCTCATAGGTCATGTGCTCTAGCCCCCTAATCATTTTGGTTGCCCTTTGATGGACCTTCTCTAATGAGTCCACATCCTTTCTGTAGTGGGGAACCCAGAACTGGATGCAATACTCCACATGTGGCCTCACCAGTGCTGAATAAAGGGGAATAATAACTTCTCTAGATCTGCTGGAAATGCTCCTCCTAATGCCCTCTAATACGCCATTAGCCTTCTTGGCTACAAGGGCACACTGTTGACTCATATCTAGCTTCTCATCCACTGTAATCCCCAGGTCTTTTTCTGCTGAACTGCTACTTAGCCAGTCGATCCCCAGCCTGTAACTGCTTGGCATTCTTCCTTCCCAAGTGCAGGACTCTGTACTTCTCCTGTTGAACCTCATCAGATTTCTTTTGGCCCAATCCTCTCATTTGTCTAGGGTCACTTTGGACCCTATCCCTGACCTCCAACGTATCTACCTCTCCCCCTAGCTTAGTGTCATCTGCAAACTTGCTAAGGGTGCAATCCATCCTCTCATGCAGGTCATTAATAAAGATGTTGAACAAAACTGGCCCTAGAATCAATCCCTGGGGCACTCCACTTGAAACCGACCGCCAACAAGACATCGAGCCATTGATCACTACCCATTGGGCCTGACAATCTAGCCAGCTTTCTATCCTCCTTATAGTCCATTTATCCAGTCCATACTTCCTTAATTTGCAGGCAAGAATATTGTGGGAAAATGTATCAAAAGCTTTGCTAAAGTCAAGGTACAGTAATTCCTCATTTAACACGGTAGATACATTTCAGAAAATGATCATGCTAAGTGAAAACGTGTTATGCGGGGTCAATTTTCCCATTGAAAATAATGGAAAAGCTGGGGGTTGCGTTTCAAGCGCATGTGCACTCACAGCTCCGGCCTGCACTTGTTAGCAGCTGGGACCGGGACATAAGGTTGGGGGAGAAAGGGGACTGGGTTATAGCAGGGAGGGGAGGTGTTTGGCTCTGGAGACGGGAAGGGAAGGACAGGGGAGCGGGCTTACAGCCAGCGGCTGGGTTTCCCCAGCTGGCCAGTCACCAGCAGCTGCGCGGGGCTTCCTGTGTCTTCTTACAAAGTGGTGGAGGTTTGCTGCTCACCGTGCAGTTTCCCAGTGACCCCCTCTGGCCAGATGCCTTGCAACCAGCCAGAGGGGGTCACCGGGGAATGGCGCTGCGAGTGGCAAACCTTTGCCACTTTGCAGGGAGGCAGGGGAAGCCTCGTGCAGCTGCCAGCCACCGGCTGGCCCTAGGGGAAATCATGTTATTGCGGGGATGGGGTCGTGTTGTTTGAAAAATGTTCCCTAAAAAAAAAATCTTGCTATCGCGAAAACGTGTTAAGCGGGCACGTGTTAAGTGAGGAATTACTGTATATCACATCCACTGACTTCCCCATGCCCACAGAGCCAGTTACCTCATCATAGAAGCTTATCAGGTTGGTCAGACATGACTTGCCCTTGGTGAATCCATGTTGACTATTCCTGATCACTTTCCCCTCTTCCAAGTGCTTTCTCCATAGATATTTGTGCTTAATGTAATCAGCAATGACTGTATTATCCTATTACTCTACTTCAAGTATAGGAAACACCTCAAACTTGGAGGTTTACT
Organism: Pelochelys cantorii; assembly: GCA_032595735.1. Taxonomy (NCBI): domain Eukaryota; kingdom Metazoa; phylum Chordata; order Testudines; family Trionychidae; genus Pelochelys; species Pelochelys cantorii. The sequence goes on from CM064337.1 coordinate 41,215,377, forward strand.
TAAAGCTGTTTAAGGAACAACAACATGTGTGCTATAGGTTGATATTACAGTACTGCAGATTGTATGGTTTTCTGAACTGCCAAACTCTTATAAAATTCTTTCATATAGAGTTAGAACTAAAATTTGGCAAAAACTATGCCTAGCTTCTGCACAGATGAAATTAATAGAACCTCCAAATGTAATTCAGTCCATTATACTTTGATCTCCAAGTTTCAGCAAAAGTATCTGGTTAAAAAAAAGGAAATGGTAAGGCCAAGGTTGCTCAAAGCCACGTTGGAAAGAATGGGACGGGGGGGGGGGTGCATTCTGAGCCACTGAATGCAAGACAGATCAAGGAATTGTTCTTGCAGCAAGGAATAGGCAAAGTTGTTTTAGACCATGTAGTGCTCCCTATTCCATGGGATCACAAGGAGATCTCAGTAAATCTATGGACTCTCTTCTATTTGGTAAATCTGTGGACTCTCTTCTGTTTCACTGACAGGACCCAGACACTGGTTTACACCAGAAAGCAGGAAAAAATTCACTCCCTCATAAAAATGCTTTAAGTAGAGCCTGGCTAACTACCAACAATTTCTGTTGGCAGGTTTCTCTGTCCTGAGGCATCATTAATCTCAATCTTAAAACAAAAATGAGACACACCGAGACATCATCTCCATAATTTAAATAATGCATGAATGTCTCCTGGAAGTACCATCCCACCAACCTGATAGCAGGCACTAAATAAATTTGCAGTCTATTAATAAATGTATTACGTGCAACAGAACTTAACACAGCAGATATACTCAAATGAAAGAGCCATTGCTGTTGTGACTATACATGAGTGGATGGGCATTGTCCCCTTCTGACTTCCTCCCCATCCCAATTTTTCAGTAATCTAATTGTTTTAGCCTATATATGCCCCTTATAGATACCACTCACAAGACATGACAAATTCTGAGTTTAAAACTAGAGCTTCAACATCTTCAGCTATGTGATCTCCCCTCCGTCACAGAGCCTTGGATATGTGGACTCAATTTTCCACACCGTTTCCTGTGATTAAACCTGGGTACATCCCCTTGGCCAGAATGGGCTGTTCCTCTCGGAGTGTTCCTCTCTCTTTAGATACTATTAATGCCCTCCACATTCTTGAAGATTAGGCTAAGGCCAGGTCTACTCAAAAGGGGAAGGTCGAATTAAGATATGCAACTCCAGCTACATTAATTATAGCTGGAGTCGACATACCTTACATCGAGTTTCCCCATCATCCTCACAGAAGAAGGCTGATGGGACCAAACACAGGAACAGGAGTACTGGTACTGATAGGGGTGCCTTCTGAGTTTGATTTAGCGGGTCTTTACTAGACTCGCTAAATTGAACTCCAGAAGATAAATCGTGGCATTGTCAATCTTCCCCCTAGGGAAGACATGGCCTAAGTGTGAGGTAGGCTAAGGCAGCTCGGCTAAAGCACCTTAATATTAAGGGAATGATGCATGAATACATAAAGAGGGGAAAGGACACCAGCTTCTTTCACAATCAAAGCCTTGGCTCAGTTTTTGTCTCTTCAGCTTCTGAAGACACCTACTCGACTGGAGAAAATAGTAGTTATTCCTCTCTTCAGTTTGATCCAAAGAGGCTGACTGTTAGCTATTTTCTGACAGCTCATCTTCCTGTAACTGCCCCAGCTCCAATGAACACCAGCTGTGCCCAATTTGAGACACGGGGCAAAAATAATCAACCAGCAGGAATTGTGAGTAATTCTTCTGTTGAAAAGTTCAGCATCAGAAAGTCAGGGTTAATTTTAGGTTGTAGCTCTGAACTGAAATTGGTCTTTGTATGCTCTGACATTTGGGAAGCTGTAACCAACATTTTGTAAGTCACAAAGGCTACATCTCCGGTTCACATCGCTGGCTGTGACACACAATGTAAGTGTAGCTACACACCATAGCACAAGGCAGGCTACATCCACATGGCAGCGTATAGTTACATGTGTCAGTGAAAGGATCTGGCAGCAGGAAATCAGAGCCTTTCCACAATGCCTTCCACTGTCAGAGCCTTTCTGGCCACCCATGTCCTACCCTGAAGCAAGGAAAGGTGCCAGAAGCAGGGAGGCAGTGACACACTAAAAATAGCAGTGTCAACTGAGAGGCCTGGCTTATGCATGTATTCTTCAGCTATGGTAATTAACACATGTTCTGGGGGAGGGCTGCAACACGCATAACACAATATGTCACTGCAAGAAGCACATAGCATAGATGTACCCTTAGGGTACGTCTAGATTGCAGATATTTTCCGGAATACCAAATGTACCCCAGAAAAACTCTGCCGCGTCCAAGAAATTCATCTGCTCTTCCAAAAATTTTTTCAGAAGAGCAGATGTGTTTTTTCAGCATCCCCGTGAACTTCGTTTTATGAGGAAGAAGGGATGTTTAGAAAAAAGAGGTTTTTTCCTGACATTTGGCCCAGTGTAGATTGGCCAAATGTCGGAAAATCCTCTTCTGAAACAAAGAAGCAGAAAAAGCTACTTCTTCAAAGACTACAAAGTTCTTCTTCTGAAAGAACTTTGTAGTCTTGACACAGCCTTAGAGACAGATTTTTAAGCACATAGGCATCTAATGGGATTTTCCAAAACATACTGATGCCTACATATCTCTAAAGTGTGGCCCTTTGGCACTTTTCAAGTTTTCCTCTGCAGTCAACTTGCAACTTAGGACTAGATCCACAAAAGGTTTTAGGCAACTAAATACCTTTGAGAAATTGAACCTTACCCTGGTCTTAAAAATGCTTAGAAGATTCATTTTGTCCAGTAGCTCCAGAGTCCTTCTCCAGAGTGCAAAAATCATGCAAGCACATTTTCTTACTATTTTTTAATACTCTCCTTTACTGCCAGAGGAAGCATAGGAAATTGACTATATACAGAGGCAAGCAAACTGACAAAAATAGGCAAATACTATTTCTGACCATTTAGTTTTTGGTGTTACTTGTAACACTAGTAGGAAAAAATAACTGATGAGAGATGGGAAGCTAAGAGACTACAAATTCATATTGTGATCTGGTAAGATGTAGTAACTTTAAATTCTCAGTTTGGAGATAGTGGCTTCATTTGTTACACTCTTTGGGTATGTCTACATGAGCTCGTTAATTTGAGCTAGGTAGGCAAATCAGGGAACCGGGGTTGCAAATGAAGGCCGGGATTTAAATATCCCAGGCTTTATTTCCATATTCCCATCCGGCCGTCATTTTTAAATCCCCCTTAGTCCGAACGAACTGCTCGCGGCAGTTTAAAGTTAATCTGAATTAAGTCCGTAGTTCGGATTAACTGTTACTCCTCGTGGAATGAGGAGTAACAGTTAATCCGAACTAAGGACTTAGTTCGGATTAACTTCAAACTGCCACGTGTAGCCGTGGGCAGTTCGTTCGGACTAAGGGGGATTTAAAAATGGTGGCCGGACGGGAACATGCAAATAAAGCCCAGGATATTTAAATCCCGGGCTTCATTTGCAACCCCGGTTCCCTGATTTGCCTACCTAGTTCAAATTAATGAGCTAGTGTAGACATACCCTTTAAGTGCTTCCTAACAACCCATAGAAATTGAGGAAGCCAGGATGACAAAAAGCCCAGAAAGCAATTTGAATTCAGTATTTAGAAAACTGTCAGCATTAGAAGAGGCGACCAAAATTACAGCAAAGAAGCTGTGAGTATGATTCTAACAACAAATTTTTATGCCCAGACCACAGAAATGGATGCTGCTAATGTGTTTATGAAGGATCCAGAGCTGTAAGTTAATCACAGCAACTTCTCTGTAAAACATATTACCCAAAATACACACTTTAAGAATGGCTACATCTTCATGATATTGAACACTCCAGAGGAAATTACGAGCCACATATGAAACTATCAGGTTTACAATATTGCTTCCTTAAGTCAGCATCATCTGTTTCTACTGAAACAATGCTGAAGTTCCTACCCCTAACAAGGTATAATTTAGGACACCAAGCCGCTATTCAACCTAATAACCAGAACTCTGTCCCCTCAATTATTATTCCTCTGGCAGACAATTTCATTAACCCCCTCTTGTGCAATAATTTGTTCTACCATGTTAGAAAAGTGATTTTCCATCTGCTCAATAATGTGGCCATAGTAAATGGAAAGTGTTGTCTGGCAGAAAGCTGAAACACAAAAGAAGTTAGCAAATGAAACTCGCTGCATAACTTAGTACAGTAGACTTCTGATAATCCAGCACCTTTGGGACCTAGGTGGTGCCAGATTATCGGATATGCCAGAGTACCGGGAGTTACTATAAGGGGGCATACTCCCAACCCAATCCCCCTTCCCTCCCCTCCCCTTCACCAGGGCCAAACACCTCCCCTCCCTGCGATAACCCAGTCCCTCTTCTCGGGTGCTCGCGAACAGGGTGAGTGCTAACAGGAGGGAGTTTTGAGAGGCTCTCCTGGAGGAGGAGAAGGAAGGAGCAAACTAAAGCACCTTGGGGTAAGTGGCTGCTTATATTTGGAGGTTTTGGGCTTGTGTGTGTTTGTTTGGAGTTTGTTTGTTTGGAGTTTGTTTGTTTGTTTGGAGCGTTTGGAGTGCTGAGCTGAGTGTGTTTGTTTGTTTGTTTGAAAGGCCGTGTGCTCAGGCAGGCAGGCAGGCAGTTGGAAACATGGTGGAATGAGGACAATCAGTGGGACACTATCATACCGGGATATAAATTATATCGGAAAGACAGAACAGGTCGTGCGGGTGGCGGAGTGGTACTATATGTGAAGGATAATATAGAATCAAATGAAGTAAAAATCCTAAAGGAATCAAAATGTTCCATAGAATCATAATGGATAACAATTCATTCCTCTAATATGAATATGGCATTAGGAATATATTACCGACCACCTAACCAGGACAGTGATAGTGATGCTGAAACGATAAGGGAGATTAGAGAGGCTACCAAAATAAAAAACACAGTAATAATAGGAGATTTCAATTATCCCCATATTGATTGGGTGCATGTCACCTCAGGACGGGATTCAGAGATTAAATTTCTTGATGCCTTAAATGACTGCTTCTTGGAGCAGCTAGTACAGGAACCCACAAGGGGAGAGTCGATTCTCGACCTAGTCTTGACTGGAACGCAGGATCTGGTCCAAGAGGTAACTGTTACTGGACCGCTTGGAAATAGTGACCACAATATAATAACTTTTAATATTCCTGTGTTGGGAAGAACACCGCAGCGGTCAAACACTCTGGCATTTAATTTCAAAAAGGGGAATTACACTAAAATGAGGAAGCTAGTTAAACAGAAACTAAAAGGGAGAGTAATTAAACTAAAATCCCTGGAAGCTGCATGGGAACTGTTTAAAGACACCATACTAGAGGCCCAACTTAAATGTATACCCCAAATAAAAAAACACAGTAAGAGACCTAACAAAGAACCACCATGGCTAAACAGCCATGTTAAACAGGCAGTGAGAGAGAAAAGGGCAGCTTTTAAAAAGTGGAAGTCAAATCCTAGTGAGGAAAATAGAAAGGAACATAAACACTCCCAAATTAAGTGTCATAATGTAGTAAGAAAAGCCAAAAAAGAGTTTGAGGAACAGCTAGCCAAAAATTCAAAAAATGATAGTAAAATGTTTTTTAAATACATTAGAAGCAGGAAGCCCGCTAAAAAAGCAGTGGGGCCCTTGGATGATAAAGATATAAAAGGAGCGATCAAGGAAGACAGTGCCATTGCGGAGCGATTAAATGATTTCTTTGCTTCAGTCTTCACGGCTGAGGATGTTACAGAGGTTCCTAAATCTGAGCCAGCCTTTTTAGGTGACAAATCTGAGGAACTCACTCAGATTGAAGTGACATTAGAGGAGGTTATGGAATTAATTGATAAGCTGAATAGTAACAAGTCTCCGGGACCAGACGGCATTCACCCAAGGGTTCTGAAAGAACTCAAATGTGAAATTGCGGAGTTATTAACAGTGGTTTGTAACCTATCCTTTAAATCCACTTTGGTACCAAATGACTGGAAGATGGCCAATATAACACCAATATTTAAAAAAGGCTCTAGAGGAGATCCTGGCAATTATAGACCGATAAGTTTAACATCAGTACCAGGCAAATTAGTAGAAACACTAGTAAAGAGTAAAATTGCAAGGCACATAGAAGAGCACGAATTGTTGGGCAAAAGTCAGCATGGTTTCTGCAGAGGGAAGTTGTGTCTAACTAATCTGTTAGAATTCTTTGAAGGGGTTAATAAACATGCGGACAAGGGGCACCCAGTGGATATAATATACCTAGATTTCCAGAAAGCCTTTGACACGGTCCCACACCAAAGGCTTTTACGTAAATTAGGTGGTCATGGGATAGGAGGAAAGGTCCTTTCATGGATCAAGAATTGGTTAAAAGACAGAAAACAAAGGGTGGGAATAAATGGTAAATTTTCACAATGGAGGAGGGTAACTAGTGGTGTTCCCCAGGGGTCAGTACTGGGACCAATCCTGTTCAACTTGTTCATCAATGATCTAGAAAATGAGGTAAGCAGTGAGGTGGCCAAGTTTGCAGATGACACAAAGTTGTTCAGGACAGTCAAAAGCAAAAGGGATTGTGAAGAACTACAAAAAGATCTCAGCAAACTGAGTGATTGGGCAGCAAAATGGCAAATGAAATTTAATGTGGGTAAGTGTAAGGTAATGCATGTTGGAAAAAATAACCCAAATTACACGTACTACATGATGGGGTCAAATTTAGCTACGACAGATCAGGAAAGGGATCTTGGAGTTCTAGTGGATAGTTCTATGAAGACATCCACGCAGTGTGCAGCGGCAGTTAGTAAGGCAAATAGGATGTTAGGAATTATTAAAAAAGGGATAGATAATAAGACAAAAGATATCATACTTCCCCTATATAAAACTATGGTACGCCCACATCTCGAGTACTGCATGCAGATGTGGTCTCCTCACCTCAAAAAAGATATATTGGCATTAGAAAAGGTTCAGAAAAGGGCGACTAAGATGATTAGGGGCTTGGAAAGGGTCCCATATGGGGAGAGGCTAGAGAGACTGGGACTTTTCAGTTTGGAAAAAAGGCGATTGAGGGGCGATATGATAGAGGTATATAAAATCATGAATGGTGTGGAGAAAGTGATTATAGAAAAATTATTTACCTTTTTCCATAATACAAGAACAAGGGGACACCAAATGAAATTGATGGGTAGTAGGTTCAAAACTAATAAAAGGAAATTTTTCTTCACACAGCGCACAGTCAACCTGTGGAACTCCTTGCCCGAGGAGGCTGTGAAGGCCAGGACTCTATTAGGGTTTAAAAAAGAGCTTGATAAATTTTTGCAGGTTAGGTCCATAAATGGCTATTAGCCAGGGATAAAGTATGGTGCCCTAGCCTTCATAACAAGGGCAGGAGATGGATGGCAGGAGATAAATCACTTGATCATTGTCTTCTGTTCTCCTTCTCTGGGGCACCTGGCATTGGCCACCGTCGGCAGATGGGATGCTGGGCTCGATGGACCTTTGGTCTGACCCAGTATGGCCATTCTTATGTTCTTATGTTCTCCCCCAACCTTATGTCCGGGTCCCAAGGCAGATGCCTGTGCTCAGCGGCCAGCTGCTAGCAAGTGCAGGCTGGACACTGTGCACGGGGGACCATGAGTGGAATGGCGCGGGCCGGGAGCGCACATGCGGCTCACAGCGGCCCGGCCGGGAGAGCGGCTGACCGGAGCACATCTGGATTCCAGTTGCTGCCGGACTATTGGGAGTGCCAGACAATTGGAGTTTTACTGTGGTAAGTGCCAGGCAAATAATGGATGAAGTTGGGAACACTGATCTCTTTATAGGCTTCCAGTGTTTGGAGAGAAATGAACATGAGAATTATGAACTATAGATCATAGAATCATAGGGTTGAAAGAGACCTCAGGAGGTGATCGGGTCCAACCCCCTGCTAAAAGCAGGACCAACCCTATCTAAATCATCCCAGTCAGGGCTTTATCAAGCCGAGATTTAAAAACCTGTAGGGATGGAGATTCCACCACCTCCCTAGGTAACCCATTCCAGTGCTTCACCACCCTCCTCGTGAAATAGTTTTCTTTTTTCTAATATCCAATCTGGACCTCTCTCATAGCAACTAGAGACCATTGCTCCTTGTTCTGCCATCCGTCACTACTGAGAAAAGCCTCTCTCCATCCTCTTTGGAACTCCCCTTCTGGCAGTTGAAGGCTGCTATCAAATCCTCTCCCTTATTCTTCTCTTCTGTAGACTAACTAAGCCCACATCCCACAGCCTTTCATCCCCCTAATCATTTTTGCTGCCAAAAATTGTCCATCAATGAGGAAGAATAAGGATCTGTTTAATTTTCTACACACAAAGGAATAATAAGACGGAGAAGACCACGAGGTAAAGAGCCTCAAAAGGACTTCAATAATTTTCTTTGCCAGAAGGGTATGTAAATTGGCTCCCCTAAAAATCTAATCTCCCATTTGCACAACACGCTGTCAGTACAGGAAATGGTGTCTCCTCAGCAGATACAAGCATTTGAATGGGTATCCAGTATTAATTATTTTTTATTTATAGTAAAGAATAAGAGAGAAGGAAGGTCTCCTGGGATTCTATGTTTGAAAAATCTATATAGGCCTAAAGTGAAGTGGGTGGAGTTGAGGTAGATAAAAAAGCTTTATCACTCAGGATATGTCTACACTTGCAGCCTAATTTGAACTAAGGCTGCAAATGTAGGCATTCAGAATTGCAAATCAAGCCCGGGATTTAAATATCCCACGCTTGATTTGCATGTTCCCGGCCGGTCGCCATTTTTGAAACTTACAAGCCCGAACTAACTGCCCGCGTCTACACGCGGCAGGGAAACGGGTGTTCAAAATAAAGCCTTATTCCGAACTACCTGTTAAACCTCATTGCAGGAGGAATAACAGGTAGTTTGGAATAAGGCTTTATTTCGAACGCCTGTTTCCCTGCCGCGTGTAGACGCAGGCAGTTAGTTCGGGCTTGTAAGTTTCAAAAATGGCGACCGGCCAGGAACATGCAAATCAAGCACGGGATATTTAAATCCCGGGCTTGATTTGCAATTCCGAATGCCTACATTTGCAGCCTTAGTTCGAATTAGGCTGCAAGTGTAGACATACCCTCATTGAATAACCAACCAGGGGAAGAGATTCAGGAACACTGTAAGGGTCTGAAGTGTCTCAGCAGTGAGAAGTCACAATAAGTCAAGAAAGATCTATGATGTGGTCCATTCACAGTCACAGCTTTTGCTGGTGATTTTAGGGATTAGCTCTTAAGGCTGACACCCCATTTCTGTGGTATGCATGTTACTGCTCTGTCTCTCCATCGGGTTTGTTGCCCCTCTCTCATTCCAGGAGCTGCGGCATTTGTGTGACTCCATCCTGCAGCTGGGTCTCTCAGAGCTCCCCTTTCCAGGGTAGCAGAGTCCCTTTTTTCCTAGCAGTTCTAGGCAGTCTTCCCTCTCACTGCTCCACGGCACCACTCCCTCCATGGCTGATAAGGGAAACCAGGCCCATCTTCTACTCTAGGTTCCAGGCCAGGGACCTTCAACTCAGCAGTTCTGGGCTTTCCTCTCTAAGCCTTCACTACTCCTTCCCTGGACTGCTTCGTACCATATGTATTTCCCCTCATCACTCTCCTCCTTCTGCCCACGGGGTGGGCTACTTCCTGCAACATCTTCCAGCAGTCCCTTTCTAGTGCCAGTGGCCTGGCTGTATAGAGGCTCCTCCTGTTCCTGAACAGGTCAACCTGCTTCTGATTAGTTCCCTGCTCCTTGACTTTCTCCATGTGCAGCCTGTGGAGTTAATTGGCCTACCAGGGTACCTCTCACAGAGCTCTTGAAAATATAACAGATGCCAAAGGAATGAGAGTAATTCACCATGGAAGCTGATCAATGAGAACCATATTTACATCCAGGGGGGCTGAGGTTCAGAGATAGGGTGACTCTGAATATCACACAGAATCATTAATGAAATCCACATATTCTGAACTCTTTGTCCTATATCTAATCTGCCTCACCACAGTGCATCCAAATCAATTCACTTGTAGCCTAATTTTTCACAGATGTCCTCATTGATGTAAGTGGGAACTATGGGTTCTTGACACCTTTAAAATTAGTCTAAGCAGAGGAAGGAGAAAACAACAGAGTACACAACCAATCCTTGCAGTTCACTGGATCTCCATTTAGTGGCAGATCCAACTCAGCTTCCTGGTTCTCATTTTCAAAGCTCTCAATGGATTGACTCTTGATTCCCAAAGAGCTATCTTTCCCTATGGCTCCCTGACATGTCTTATGTTTGCTGTATCTTTTCATAAATTGTATGAGTATGATGCGAAGCCCACAGAAAATAATGACTCCCAAGTGGCTTTGAATCAGGCCCATAGACAAGCAAATTACAATTTCTGATATCACACACCCTTTCAATAATATAAAAAGAGATAGCCAAAGGAAGACTATGCATTGTTTGCCCATTTCTAGGCCTAACGGATGTTCTCCGGTTCAAACTTTTGATATTGTAAGCTGTACTAGCTGAATTTGTCATTACAAAGCACAATGGTAAGACCCTAGATCCCCATTCGTAGAGAGTGAGGAATTACTGTAGCAAGTTTTACCAGAAAACGAAAAAGCTTTCTAAACAGAGTGTGGATTTTTAGCAAAGGCTCTCTGATGCAAAGGTAAAGGGACATCTACTGCCACACTTCCAGAGACTTCTGGGCAAGCTTCAGGCAAGAGCAGCTGCATACAAATGGAAACATTGCCCTAAAATAAATTAATGTTAACCTATGTCTTTGTTCTGTTATACATGGGAAGAGAATGACCATATGGCCAGGGATTGCTCAGTCCTAGAGACTTCTATACTCAGAGATGGGAACGAGATGTATAAGCAGTTAAGAGAAAAGCGTGAGTCACAGAGGATGCAACATAGTCATTAGTGCCCCAAGCTTTAAAACCGGTTAGGGCTCATGGTAGGGAAAGAAATAGGAGTCTGAGACAAGCATTCAAGTGAGTGACTCTGTAAATAAGATGGAGAGATGCTCACTAGTTGGAGGAAAACCAACATTCCCTGCAGGAGGGAAAATGCCCAGAGTCTACTTCATTTGTATGAAAAACTAAGACATACATTATTGCAACAAACTAAAGCCAAAACAAATTTTCTAAAGAGCTAATCGGGCTACAGTATGCTGTAGAGCTCTCTGCTCAACACTACTGTGTAAATATATTTTAGAAACTAATACTAAACAATGTGGAAGTAGTCTTTATGTATTTTCCCTACCTCCATACAGTCTACTGAATTAATAGGGGTTTTTTTTTAGAAATATTAGGAGGGATATTTTGTGCACTGACTTATGCTTATTCAAAATTATGAAACTACAGCTGAAGATATATTCATCTACATTATAATGAATGCTACGGTATTAGTAATTTAAACAAAGAAATTCCATTACTCATGGCTGAAAAGATTGAAGGGTGGGGCAGGTTAATGGGCCTGTAATGAAATGTGCCTGATAAGCTAATCTGTAAACACAAAACACATTGTCCAATGCTTTACAATTACTGCATATTTTATATATAATAAATACAGATTAAGATCCAGCAATACACACACACACACACACACACACACATATATATATTATATACATATACATATATGTATGAGAGAGAGAGAGAGAGAGAACTCCAGATTTTTCTTTATTTAGGGCATGTCCACACCGGAGCGTTACTTTGAAATAATGTGTTATTAGCACCAGTGTAAAGCGTTCTTTTAACCAAATAGCCAGTATAGTTTTAGAAATATGGAACCCCCTGATGTCACTGCCCAGCATATAGTAGGTGAAACAGGAGCCATGGTGCTTTTGAAAATGCCTTTATGGGTATGTCTACACTACAGAGTTTTGGCAGAAAAACAGCCATTTTTCTGACAAAACCTAACTTATGTCCACACTGCAATCGCGTTCTTCTGCAAGTAAATTGAAAGAACAGAGGGTTTTTTCAGCATTGGTAATGCTCTGTCTTCGAGGAAGGAGCCTTTTCCAAAAGAGCTCTTTTGGAAAAAGGAGTGTGTGGACAGGGAAGAGGGAGTTCTTTTGAAAGAAGAGGAAAGAGGAAAAAGCACAGGTGCCCTGGTGGCTACTCCATTCATAGTAATCCCAGGATAAATATGAGATAGCAGCCATTCAGTGTTGTCACTCTTTCGAAAAAGCAGATTGCTTTTTCGATGCGCTTTTGTGTGTGGACACTCTCTTTTGGAAGAAGTTTTTTCAGAAGATCTCTTCTGAAAAAAGGTTCGTCCAAAAGAAGCATGCAATCTAGACATAGCCAAAGAGTTTATCTGCATTGTTAAGGTGCCTACATATCGTTAAATATCTGTTTTCAGATGATAGGATGTTTCCACCGTATATTCTAGACAACATGAAAACCGAGAAAATACTAAAGAGCAATTTTAGTATTTCCTCACACAATTTGCAGAAATGTTGAACTCTCACAGCCCTAATGTAAATCAATGGGAACTGTGCTTTGGACATTTAAAGTGTTATAGAAAACTAAACACTATGAAAAAATAAAGTCCTAGGTGTCTCCAATCAGTCATCCAAACCTAGTGAACACTTTAATCTTATTCTTTCTGTGGCTCAGTTCCCTATCAGTAATACTGGGATTATACCCCATCACATAAGCAGGGTGTCATGAAAACACATTCATGAATATGAATCACACAGATTCTACAGTGAGCAGCACAATCAAAAAAGCTACTGAGGAAATTAATAATTTTGTTTTCAGAGCAGGGTTTGAACAGTGTGCAGTAAATAAGACTCAGGGCCACACAGTGAACTCTGATTAGAAAACAAAATATTGAATACCCACTCCAAAAGGGCATGTCTACACTGCAGGGCAAAAGTCGAATTAAGATATGCAACTTCAGCTATGTCAATTGCATAGCTGAAGTCGAAATAGCGTCAAAAGCCGAATTAAGCTATCTGCACAGCAGGAAGTCGAAGGAAGAACACTCTTCATTTGACTTCCCTAACGCCTCGCAAAATGAGGGTTACAGGAGTTGGGGTAAGAAGTCCTCCCTCTTGACATTATTTCAAAATCATGGCTTCCTGTGTAGATGCACCTTCTGTTATTTCAAAATAATGTCAGTTATTCTGAAATAACGCTGCTGTGTAGACATACCCTTTAGTGAGCATGGTCCATTCTATGCACTGAATAAGGCAGCAGTCCTCTGCAAAAAGAAAGAGTACAGGAGGCCCCCGACTTGCGACTGCCTGAGTTCCAAACCCCTGCACTTACAACCATTTTTGTAAGTGCGGAAGGGGCTGAAAACCCCCTACTAATGTCCTCAGCCCTCATTTACGACCGCGCACGGCGCCTATCGTAAATGAGGGTTCAAGTTATGACACCCCCGACTTGCGACGCTTCACCCGGAACCAATCGCGTCGCATGTTAGGGGCCTTCTATATGTGATCACATTATTGAAGAGTGCATCATGATGCATATGCAGAAAAGAGACAAATTAAGATTACACAAGCAACTTTAATTCTGGCATTTCTAAGCTTTTGACTGCTTGACTTTGCAATACTAATAATGTTCTTTTTATGTAGTTTATTTTTGTGTAATATTGTATGTGTTTTTCTACACAGATGCAGGATGATATTAACAGCTGGTGCTTAGGTTAGGGAAAAAAAGATGCAAAACAATAAATCCATCTCTCCAAAAGATATAATACTGTGCACTAGAGGTATTCTAAGAGCCAGTTCATGACATGAATACCAATGGAAAGCTGCAGATACAGGAGCTTTTCAGTTTTGCAATGCTATGTCGACACAACAGTAAGAGACAGACAATTGAAGGAATATGGTGGTATACTGAACTAGCTTGAGAGCTTATCGGAATGTCTTAAGTTGAGAGACTATTTTTTATTTCAGATTCTGTTTTCTGCTTTTTCCTTTCACACCTTTCTTTGTGTTTGCTTTAGTGTAGGGTCTTAGAGCCACAGTTTTTAGTCTAATACTAGAGAGTTCCTTGTAAACAAGAGTCACATCAAAGAAAGTTTATACCATCTCTTGAAATCGTTAGTCAAACATAGTCCCCAGAGCCAGCAGTCAAAAATGAATTACTCTTTCAAAGCACTTGGTCCCAACTACAGGAAACAAACCTTCTGTATAGGTAATTATAGTGGGAAAATATATTATTAAAGCACAGAATGGTGCCCTTGACATATAACTTAAGAAATAACTGGCTCAGAATTCTCTTTTGTACAGTATTGTACATTAAAAACAACAACTCAGAAACATTCCTAACATTGATCAGTCAATATTGTGAATGGATGTTAATTCTCATATACATTCATATTTTTAAAATATCTTTTTCAAGTTTCTCAAAAATATTTCACTCATGAAACAGACTTGGTGACGGGTCATATCAGTCCTGGATAGGAATGCATTGTGACCATTTTAAAATGGAGTTGATTAATGTTTTAACTAGTGCAAGGATGGGTAAGTCAGAGGGGTTTGCCAGGGTTAGCCCCTAGCAGCTACCACCATGGTATTTTTCTGCACCTTCACGGGTATGGATTCTTGCAGCTCACTGTTACTGGCCAATGGGAGCAGAGGGAAGTGGTTTCCCAGTCTCTGCTGCTTCCTGTAGCTCCCATTGGCTGGGAACAGCAATCTGCAGCAAATGGGAGCTGCATGCACCCATACTGATGGATGTGCAGGCAAATAATATGATGGTGGCCTACCGGGGGGTACCGTGAGTAAACCATGTCCACCTCATGGGTCAGTTATTACCCACCACTGAGCTAGTGCATTCACCACAGATGGAGCCCAGCAAAGCACAGTAGTTCTGCAAGGATAATTATGGAGGCCAGAATTTTCAGGGGTTTTTTTTTCCCCAAGGAAGATCATAACTATGCATTCCCAAGTTATAAACTCTTAAGAAATACCTGGCAAACTAGAGACACGCAAACGTGAAGTATGGGTCAGACATGTGCAGAAAGTAAATACAGTAAGCAACATTAAACCCCATTTATGCAATTAACACATACTCAGCCACAAACAGAGAATAGGAAACATGATATGGGAGGACTTATGAAAAGGCCTTTTTACTATTAATTGTATGGTAGGAAATGTACTACATTAGAAGAAAAACTGAAATGCTATGAAAGCATTGACTATGCATGCTGCACTGCATAAAAGAAATATACATTCATATACATTACTTCTGTCTTAATTTATGGTTATAATTTTGAAATATGTTGTTCAAGAATATGAGTGTAAAACAGATGTTGCAAGCTTCATTTTCAGTATTATTGTACTCCATTAAAATCTATTCTCTTTGGCAATTTTGAATTATAACTGGAGTCAGGTTTGGTGAGAAATGTTTTATTCACAACTCAGCTGCATTATAAAGACTTAGGATTTTTGGAGAGAAATTCAAGTTACAAGGAATTCTTTTATGCAGGTTTCCTTTAGTGAATGCATATTTTCCAAAGCCTGATATTTGCCTCTTTTTTTAAAAAAGGATACATATACTTTGTTATTCCCTCTGCTTCTATTTGCTTATTCTATTTTTAATTGGTTACTCATTGTATAAATAGATTAGACCTGAACTTGTTTTTAATTTCCTGTGTGCTCTGTCATATTAAATTGGGTTACCTTGAATCATACTACAATCTGGCATAATACAAATGAACACAAAATGGCATAACATGTTATAAATACAGAGCACATAAAACTACTTTGACCGAGGAAAGTAGTTCTGGTTTATTGAACGTGAATAAGGTAGTGGGAAATGTCCTCCACTTGAATGGTTCTAATATCTATTTTGAGATGTTAGCTAATGCCAACTTGATCTCTGGGGAAAAAAAGCTTCTTTTTTTTGGTTTAATCTCTGTAAGCTGGGACTTCTCAAAAGAGCTAAGGAAGCAGAGAAAAAAAAAACAAAGCTTTAAATAAGACATAAAAGAGGCACCACTGAAAAAGTGGACCTTGAAAGGAACAGCTCCTAATTCCGGAGGCTATGGAATACAGTATTAGGAATGGATTAAAGACTGTGTACAATCAGAAGACTGATTTTGGAATCATAACTCTGTGCTGTTCCTTATTTATTCTCTCAAAACTCCTATGTGAAGTTTGTTGTATGCTTTGGGAAAAGATTGCCCTGCTTCTAACATTTGGTTTAATGAGTTCCTCCTTTCTATGTCACTATATGTTGTGTACATTCTCCTGACATCAGGAAGAGATGTTTTCAAACTGAAAATAATGTACCAGTTTCACCTCAGCCAGCACAAGGATGTGGCCATTATGGGCATGTCTGCACTGGGGAATTATTTCAAAATAACTCCCCTTATTTTGAAATAACAAGGCAAGTATCCACACTACCAAGCCTGTTATTTAAAAAAAAAAAAAGGGGGGCTTGTTATTTTGAAATAATAACTCCTGCTTGTGAAGAGGAATACGTTTATTTCAAAATAGTTATTGGGTATGTTTAGACTACATTGTTTTTTCGAAAAAATGCCCTTTTTTAAAAAAACTTCACCTGCGTCCACACTGCAATCACGTTCTTTCGAAATTAAATCGAAAGAATGCAGGGGGTTTTCAACATTGGTAAACCTCAAATTACGAGGAAGAATGCCTTTTTCAAAAGAGCTTTTGAAAAAAGGCATATGTGGACGCAGAACAGGGACATTTTTTGAAAGAAGAGGCAATTGAAAAAAGCACAGGTGCCCTGGTGACCATTCTGTGAATAGCAATCTGGGCTTTCTTTCGAGAGAGCATCCACTCAGTCTGGACACTCTCTTTCGAAAAAGCAGATTGCTTTTTCGATCCAGTTTTGAGGTGTGGATGCTGTCTTTTGAAAGAAGATTTTTTGAAAGAGCTCTTTAGAAAAAACCTCTTTCGAAAGAAGCTTGCAGCCTAGATGGACCCATTATTTCCAAACAACTTATTTCAAAATAACCTGGCAGTGTAGACATAGCTTATGACTCAAGATTTTACCTGACCACCCAAGTCATAGGTGTTTGTGCATACAAAACCAACTACATACAAAACAACTTGGCTGACTTAAGTACTTTTGAAAATCTTGCCTGATCTCAAGTTCTCAAGGTCTTTTGTGACCTGAATTACAGAATCTGTCTTTAATAGTAATAGGTGGACTCAGTTGTTCTTCTCGTAGTAGAAATGGCATCAAGTTTCCATGGGGAAATGATTCTTCTGACCTTTATCATTAAAGAAAGGATTGCCTGGAAAATTGTTTTAATGTTTAGCTCTGGTCCCACATATTGTTAAACTCTCTGGGTATGTCTACACTACCACCCTAGTTCGAACTAGGGTGGCTAATGTAGGCATTCGAAGTTGCAAATGAAACCCGGGATTTAAATATCCCGGGCTTCATTTGCATCTTCCCAGGCGCCGCCATTTTTAAAAGTCCCCTAGTCCGAACTCCGTGACTACGGCTACACGCGGCACGGAGTAGGTAGTTTGAATTAGGTTCTCTAATTTGAACTGCCGGTATACCTAGTTCCATGAGGAGTAACGGTAGTTCGAATTAGAGAACCTAATTCGAACTACCTACTCCGTGCCGCGTGTAGCCTAGTCACGGAGTTCGGACTAGGGGACTTTTAAAAATGGCGGCGCCTGGGAAGATGCAAATGAAGCCCGGGATATTTAAATCCCGGGCTTCATTTGCAAATTCGAATGCCTACATTAGCCACCCTAGTTCGAACTAGGGTGGTAGTGTAGACATACCCTCTCTTCAAGCTGCGCCATGTACCTGTCCACAAACCTTCATTAAAGGTATCTTACAAGAATTTAGGAATACCACGTGTGGAAATTGCGTTTGTCTTTAGATAAACTTCCAAAATAAGAATGTTATTCATATGCCTGAGTTCTCACACACTGACCACTACTTGCTGAATATCAGAAGGGCATTGGTTTTCTGAATAGCAGGCTTATCTACTCAATATTTCAGTCTCCAAAGCTATGCTGATGTAGAGGATATTGAGCATTTAGGCCCTGATCCTACCCAAGTTCTTTCACTGGATTCAGTGAATGCAAGATTGAGCCCTTAGATGGACAATAGGCTATAGTGGAGTGGTCCCAAGTTTGTACATACACATACATCTATTAGTCCTTAATTCAGCCAAAATGATTTCTTGAAAAGAAACACGTTGACAGTATAGGAACCTTTCCTCCTCTCCTCCTTGATTAATGGTCATGAATGAAAAATTATGCTAACCTGAATGGCAGGTCTACATACTCTATAAATGGATACCCTACCCTGTTACCTACTGACTGTCTTCCTATTCTAACAGGAAGCAAAAAGGTTTAATTTCACAACCCCCCTTCTTTTGCAAAGCTGATTAAATAATTGCTCTTGGTGTTTGCATTTTCCCAGATGCATCTAATTTCAGTTCAACCAATTGATTATATACTTTAAATAAATGGGAATGGGAATTGTTGAAAACTCCGCTCAATTACATTTCCAGGCACTATCTACCTAGATCTTTATGCCATGCTCATGGTATGTGAATGGCTTGAACAGAAATCTCGGGAGCCCATTTCTTGCATTAAGAAATATGCACATTGCAAAATACACATTGCATATAGTTAAACCAAACTCTGACAAGTTTCTTTGAGACTTGTATCAAAGCCACTTTTGTTTCATTCCTTGTACAATCAACTTTTGATTCTTTGCTGTACTAATTACAAAATTACTTTTCCAAGACATGCACCATTTCAGTGATCTCCATCTCTCCAGACAAGATGAACATCCTGCCCAGTAATTTCAATAGCAGTGTGTCAATTTACAAATAGCAAATGAAAGTGAACTTAAAATGTGTGTGGTAATGAAGGGGTAGGTTATAGGGTAAGACCATTCCTGGAATGATTAGTAATTGTGCCTAATTCTTCCCAATCACGATCAGTTCTCCACCTAGTTAGTTTGAATGAACTCCTTGTACTTCCAGAGTAAAACATATTTGAAAGGTTTATTTTGAGTTGACTAAAGTATTTAGTCTGATGATCATTCTAGTGCTTTTTATAAATTCCCAAGTCAGCAGATGTAATGTTAATGAAACATGAAGAGTCAACATTAATTAGAGGTAATGAAAAATTAAAACTTCTTTGAACTGCTGTGTATCTATGACACCCTGCTTTCACAAATTAATGAGAGTCGTGTTGTGCTTTTCTTTACACCACATTCCAAAAGAGATCTATAGGTATGATTTTAAAGTTATAGACATAAATGTTCCATAGATAAAAGTATTTCCTTGTGGATTTCCTTCATTTAGGTTGGTACGCAAACACTTACTGTGACTATTACTGACTATAAAATGCTAAGTGGACATGTATAATTGAGAAGTGTCTTTACTCAGTGTAAATTACAACTGAGTTAAATTCTATAAATTCTATTTATCTATGAATACACAGTGTTCTAGTTGTATTGGTCCCAGTTTATTTGAATATGCTTATTTTTCCCTTTTTGTTTATCTTTTCTTCCTGCTTGTTTTGGCACTATACTTTTTCACATTTCATCTTCTCTTCTCTAGGTGTGCTGGACACACACATACACATACCCATTCACTTGCCCTGCCTGGTTGCTTTATCCACAGGTTTTCCATAGTTGAATTGTGATGATACATTAAAGATGTCAATATAACACAATATAAAATAATTCAAATTTTTGAACAGATTTTCTTCCACATAGCCATTAAACTAACTGTGGGAGATGCTGAGAAATTACAACCCCATTCGAAGGAGCAGTAGCTGCTCAGAACCTCTTGTAAATTAGGCCATGGTTTATCCTCGATGCAATTTACAATTCAAGACAGCCCTGCATAATTATTGTTCTATGAAAGCACAGTGCCAATTTTAATATTTACTTAACAGAAATACTTGGTTACACCCATATTTTATCTTCAGAATAATTATGTAAAAAATTGGATCAAAAACTTTTTAAAGTGTAAGATTTAATAAGAGCACTGCTGACAGCACACACAAAAGTGGGTGGGAACACTGTGGGAACTGCAAACTGAAGTTCCATCAGACTTCCAGGAATACTAATCTCACCATACTCAAATACATCTCTATATAGAAGCATTTTTTTCTTTCAAGAACACCTAATTGAAAAGGAGGAACAGGTTCTGAAGGAATGTGTCCCTTACAACTAGCTGGCGGTAGGGAGAGACCCTGGGTGTATATGTATAAATACTACTTTGCTGCCACTTTGCTGAGGTTTGTTAAATATTCAGCTGATGGAGTGGTGTTTTGCTCATTGGAATCACCTTGGCTGGCGTTGGGTCACAAGTTGTGTTAATACTAATTGCAATGTCTGTTAGTATCATGGGAATACAAAAAAGAAAGACTCTGCCTAAGCTGGCTCAAAAGAGGGAAACGCTCTGTTTAAAAATGAGACTCTGGGTGTGTGCCTGTAAATACAGTTCGCTCCTGTTTGCTTAGATTTGCTAGAGAGTCAACTGCTACTTTTAATTGTTGTGGGATCAGAAATTATGTTAATGCTAAATGCAAGAATTGTGAAATAGTATCCCCCAAGCTTGCAATTACTGTGGGAATACAGAAAAGACAGGCAGTGCTTACCTCATTTCAAAAGGAGAGAGAGAGACACTGTCAGTGTAAAGGACCTTCGATGGACAAGGGTTCCACTGCAGAGTTCTGTGAGGTTAAGAGGGGAGAGTAGGCTGTAAGACTGGTTCAATCTCCTTCTCCCCACTGTCTCAATGGTAAAGCTAAAATAGGCTCCATAGGGAGTCTCTTATTATTTTAAATTTATTCCAGTGGATGCTGGAATTTCTTGTGACTGGACTGTGCTTTGGGACAAAAGCTGAAATGACTGGCTGTTTTGGTCCAAGCCAAATCCACCACAAGCAGGCAGGAGCAGCGAGAGGATGGCCAGCGGGGCAGCTGATGGAGAAATGCAAGGAGTGGTTAGTAGAGTGGTGGCAATATGATGAGTGGCCAGCAGGGTGGTGGCAGAGAGACGTAATGAGCAGCCAGCAGGATGGCAGCAGTGTAGCCAGACAGGAACCCCCCTTGCAACATCCATTTTGCTTGCCCCTCTGAGGCCTGGAGCATACAGGGCATAGAAAGCAATAAAATCAGCATAGTCTTTGAAGCCTTGACAGAAGGCCCAGATATGCTGGCTGCTGTGACCCTGGATGGCTGTAAACAGAGATACGCCAATTGTAGATCTGCAAGAGGCTGCGAGAACTGCCCTTGGCTAGCACTAATATTGATACGAACACACAGCCGTCCTTGGGCGGGGGGAATCGCCTGCTGAGCAAAGAATGTCCAGTACTCCCAATTTAGTTCTCTCTCTTACAAGTGTAAATTAAGTTCACAACTCCCTTGTAAGAGCTGGCATCACAAAGACGAACCAGCACCATTTGGCGCCATAGATAAGGAAGAGAATACGTGACCCCACGGGTATAAAGATGGGTCCAGCAGCACACTCACTTTGAATGTCAATCTACCATCTGCCTGCTGGTCGGGTTAGGTAATTGCCTCCCGAGGTTCCATGGGGACGCCCACCTCGTATTTGTCTTTCTGAGGAATTGAGAGACCGATCCTGGCCTGACACACTGGAATCGAGAGACGCAGAAGGGGGTAAAAATTGTACCCGTATGTGTCCTTTTGTTTTAGTGCATGCATAGAATAGAGCTCTTTAAAGATTAAGCTGTCACTTGGTACCATTATTTTCTATCTTTCTTTTTCCTTTGCAACCATTTTAAGATCTGTATTTGCTAGCAGTTAAGAAGTAGAATAGCCATTGTAACCACATGCTTTTTATAAGCCCCTTTAATAAACCTGTAACTGTTTAAGCTTTAATCTGACTCCTCCTGTTGCTGTAACAGAACCAAACATAATTAAAAGAACTCCAGCCAGTCATAGGGGCAGACGCAGTAAGAGCTGGGCATTTGGATCATGTTGCCTCCCCGGGACAGATCCTTTGGGGCATCCGTCGGCCTTCCCTAGGCTGCCCGCTGCGAAGGGACCCCGGTCCTAGCAGTTGAAGACTCGGGTGTATAACACACAGACCACACATACTACCCTGGCCATCGGCTGACAAGCAGACAGAAGTGAGCAGGTGGATGGTGAGTGGCCAGCAGAGTCAGTAACATGCCTCTTTACCTCCCCCGCTCAGGATGGGAGATGAGCTCTGTGGATGTACCTCTGAGCTCTGGGTCTGCTCTGACTGTAGGCAGCAGCTCTGAGTGGGTACAGAGAAGGGTTGGGCATGTGACATGGACATTTAAATTGATGGACTTAAGAATTCAAGAGGAAAAGAACATTGTCCAACCTACTTGAGGTGGGACTTTTACTCATGGTTTTTGTTTATGAACTTTGGTTATGGTGTTTCCCCAAATAAATTGCATGTTACTTCCCCTTTTTATTATACTTTTTTTCTATGCTCAGACTCTGTGCATGCAAATGGGGAAACATTCATACCTCTCAGAGACACCCAAGGGTGATGTGTAAATTTCCCAGGTTAGTGGGTGTGGGCTCAAGCCAGTTCTGAGTTGGATGGATGGAAAGCATATTGAACCTGACTCTGGCTGCTGCTGGCTTCACCTGGCAAAAGGGTGACAATTCTAAACATTAGTTCTTGCCAGAATGACACATACTGGTACTATACTTTCACCTAAAGCATTTTCTGCCATTTGTTAGACCTTTTTGGGGGTGATGAAGCAGCTGTCTTTTATATAAAATATAGGGTTGCTGGAAGCAATATCCATTCACAAATAGGTGGCAACAGAAGAATCCCTTCTTCTACCAAAGCCACATGGTGTGTTATATTTAGACCACATTTCAGAGCTAAGAGATATATGGATTCTATACCCATCTCTGCCATTTTCTATGCAACTAGCTAGATTATGTGGTTATCTGATAAATATCATTAGCTATATTTTACACAGATAAAAAATGAGACCGAGCTGTGATGTGACATGCCTAAGCTCACGTAACAAGTCTGGGCCAGAACTAATATTAGGCACTTAAGCTTAGAACATACTGGCAAAGTTTTCAAAACCTAACAGAAAGGGAGGTTATTTTTGAGAACCTTCAAGCTCCACTCATATCAATGGGAGTTTTGATATTTACCTACTTAGCTATAGCTACTTCAGGTTTGAAATATTTGCCTTTATCATATCTTTGACTGGGCTCTTGTCTTATTCGAATCCTCTAGAGTACAAGCCCCTAAGGCAAGTTACAACTGCTGTGTTTTTACATTCCTCAGGCCTATGGTCCCAATGTCCATGCAATTTAAGTGCTGCATGTCCCATAAGGAAAGGCCAAACATAACACTTCCCCTATTTTAGTGACAATGAAACTGGGACTCAGTAAGTCAAAATTATTTGTATTTATATCATATTTTTTTCTTCATGTCTACTGGGAAAGTACACTTATTTTCCTCGTCATTTTTTATAATCATATATTTACTGCAGTTTCTCTAAGGTCATGTCTACATTACGCAGAAGATCGATGCTGTGGCAGTCGATCTTCCAGGGTTTGATTTAGCGGGTCTAATTTAGATCTGCTAAATCAAACTCAGAGGGTGCCCCCATCAATAGTAGTGCTCCTGCTCCTCATAAGGAGTAAGGGAAACCAATGAGAATGTTTGCTCCCGTTGACCTTCTGTTGTATGAACAGCGTGGAAACTTGATTTAAGATACATCTACTCTAGCTACATAATTAACGTAGTTGGAGTTGCATATCGTAAGTTGACCTTAACTCTGTAGTGTAGACTAGGCCTAAGTGTTTATCTTCAATGCAAAGTTAACTTGGGCTGTTTCCATAGACAAAAAATTTTCTCCCATGCATTAGGTGGTTTGAACCAGGGTTTATTTATGCAGGTGAAAATATAAGTTAGAAGCAGGTTTCACTTTAAGATTGTCTCTAAAATGTCCACTTTGCAGCGGACACAACTAGAACCTGGGTTACAGAGCTTGGATTGCTATAGTCCTCCACCGCCTACCAACTATTCCTTGGGATCAGTATTTTCTTACCTTTCAACCTGCTGACTTCCTACTATCCTTCTATGTGCCAGAAGATGTCCACCATTTGGCAGATGGTTGGTGTTCAGATCCCTAATTCCATGTTGCCTGCTCCATTTCTGCAGAGCTCAGCTTCCATAGCTAGCACTAGAAGATATTGTCCAGAAGATCCTCATCCAAGTTGACCACCAAGGTTCTGGTGGACCTCTGATGTGTGTACAGTAGGCATCAAGATTTTGAGAATTAGAAACCCCAAAGGGCAAAGTATGTTGCACAAATCTGGAAATTTCCTATCAACCTGCCCCTAGTGCAAGGAGTTTGACCAGGTGCTCATCAGCATCCTAAGCATGAAACCCACTTCTCATGCCCCGTGGGCTACTGAGATTAATGGTTTGATTTTTAGCTCAGAGACAGCAGGACCAGTGGAGCCAGAGGAGAATGCAGTGGCAGAGGAGTTAGAAAAAAAACCTAGCCAGAGCACACAGCCAAAGTGGCTAGGGGAGATCCTCAGGCTGGTTAGATCTGTTCTGGTATGGACCCAGGGAATGGACTGGAGAGAAAGCAGTGCTAGAGCTGGAACAGTAGCCATGCAAGATGCCACAGCCAACCATGTCACTCTTATGGGCAAACTGCAGTGTAAGTGGCAGAGTTTCACAGGCTTATGACTAATGCAGTTATTATGATGGAGGAATTGCATGCCAGGAGGTGGACTTTGCTTCAGTTGAGGGTGGATAAGACCTGCCCCTCTCCCCTACCCCAAAGCATGATGCAAGAGGGAAACCAAACAGAGGAAAATATTTAAACATACAAGCAATTTACCTTTGCCAGGATTTAACTGTTACTGACAAATAATTTATTCAAAGCTGTGAGAATGCAGGTGTAGTAAGCACACATACATCACCATGTCTATGTATACAAAACATGCACTCTTGTTAAACCTGTATCCCCCAGCTACAAATACACTACTTTGCAGTTTTCATATATATTGTACAGTGTTTATAACCCTGTTATGTTGTTACTAACATTAGACTAGTTTTCCAGACAGCTTGCATTGTAAGTCCCACTTACTGTCATAAGGGAAGAAGTTGCTCATTGCTAGCTTTTGTATCGTAGTTCAGCATCCTGTTGGTTTTCACCTGCATTCTTGCCCACTCCCAGCTAATGATGCAGAAGTTCTGGTGTCACTTCTGGTCATCCCAGGTTTAGCTGCCCATGTAGTGTGTCCCACCACTCTGTGCTTGTGGTCCTGCAGGGGAATCCTCAAATACTGCCACCTGCATCAGCTTATCTCCACCTCACCTTGTCAATATGGAACCTAAATGGCTTCCTCACCAAGGCCTGTCACCACCTTCTGTCAAATTGTCAAACCAGGGCTGAAATCCCTCCCTGCACAAAAAGTGTCAAAGGCAGCAACAGGCCACTGACCTGAACTGGATCAAGGCCTTGGCACTGGCTGGAAGAGACAGACAAAGAACTGGAGGTGCTTATGCTTGTTGTCCAGAGAGGCTAAATATCCTTCTGCACAGGGGCTTGGGAAGGACCAGTTCTACCTCAATACACCATGGAACAATTCCTAGAACAATTCCTAGTTCAGTGCTAAGAACAATGAGACATGCCCCCAGAAATCCTAATGCCTTACCTGGGTTATTACAGCTTCCAGGTGGATGGACACAGCTACATGGGCCAGGTTTGAATGGGGCTCTGCAGCATGCCAAGGGGATGTAGCTAGCACACATACCCTAAATCAACTGCAGACTCAGCTGGAACTGAAGTTCAGCTGGCATGAAGATGGTATCTGGCCTGGTTTATACTCACAAATCAGCCAGGTAACAACGCTTCACCCATGTAAACACAATACATGCTCCAATGAAGCCCTGCCCCAGTGCTAAAAGCAGGCTGAAGAAATAAAAAGAATAGATCCATAGACCCCTCACAATCAATACCAGAAGCGTTCAAGATGAAACCATTGATCACATGAAATCAGGCTTTTGCAGCCCCTGAAATACTAGGGATGGAGGAAAGGATGAGAGAGCACACAGAGAGCACTGAGGTTTGTGAAGATGAGTAAAAGACATTACAATCCAGTTATAATGGCTAAGGGGAAGGATACTTTCATACTGTTGATGACGAGCTAGCTGAGCTCAGGGCTTGAGGAAATATTCAACTACTGAACATCAGTATTCAGAGCAGCAAAGGGCCAATGAGATTTTAAGCTCCCTCCTGTGACTTGGGCCCCAGACCTGCAAGTGGATCATGGAGGTCAACTCTTGCACTCATGCAGAACCCCATTTAAGACATGTGCTGACCTTCCATCACAAACAGAAGAGTTGCCAACAGAATCCCTTGCCTGGCTTGCCACACTCATGTGTGCAACATGGCACCCAACCGAATTTCAGGCACAAAATTAAAGACATCATTTGAAAATGTGGCTGTGTAAAATTCAGAATTATGCAACCAAATCAAATGAACTCTACAGATGCAGTTTCTTCAAGCACAGTGAAGCAGCTGCAAGCAGTTTACAGTTGTCCTGGTTCCCATGTGTAGACCAACCTCCAGAGGTCAATCGTCTAGCACTTGATTTAGCAGGTTTAGTGTAGACTTACCAATTGAATGCTGAGGGCAGCCCTTGCCAGCATCCAGTACTCACTGAGCCCTGAGCAACCAAAGTGGAGCTGCTGGAATAAGCAGTGTGTACAACAGAAGTGAGGGAGGTTAAATATTTGATGGAACAATGTCAACACATCACATTAGTATGTTGCCCCTGATTCATTGCTTTTTTGAGGAACTTGTAGGCTCAGCAGCAGTGTTTCAAGTAGCATTAACCAAACAGAGAAGAATTCTAATCAGACTGGTGATGGGAAAAATCTGTATGAAACTGACCGTAGGAGAAAAGTGCAGAAAAAGTGTAAACACTTATAATGGATAAGTATAAAAGGGACATTTTCAGGTTTCCATCAAAGGCAACCATGCAAATTTAAGGCCCATCAAACGTGAGGACATTGTTAACTTCGCACTCTCCCTGTATAATTCCTAAGCAGTCTTCCCATGGTTGTACTTGCTTTTATCAGCATTTGAGTTTCTCGCTCTTTGGCCAAAGGAACAAAGACCACTGTCTTGTCCATCTTTTTCCATTGAGAGCTTAACTACTAAGAGAAGTGAGTTGAAGGTAGATTTGCATGAAGCTTACTGGACTTGTTAAGAGCCTGGTCACATTGTAGTCAGAGGCAGTTTGGTAACAGAATCAGAGTTTAATTCTTTAATTCTGCAATCAGTTCTGCTTCTGCAGCATTCATTGGCAGCAGACAAGGGCAACATTTTCAAACTGTGCTGTCCTGATTTTGTATCTGCAGTTCAGTGAAGGCAACCATTTGCTCTTGCAAATAGCTTTAGCAAATATGAATCAGACCTGCTGTTCTAAAGATGATTTTTATGGGGTGGGGTGGGGAGAGGCATTAGGAATACTCTGTTGATAGCACTCATTTCTAGGTCAGAAGGTTATTTCCTGTCCCACAAGAGACCTTTGGGGCTTATCCAAAGCTTACACTGCAATTCATTGTGTGTTGTCTTTTCAATGAGACAGGTTAAACAGTTCACGGCTGCAGTGGAGGCAGAAAATCTCATGAAATATTTGGAAAAAGAGATGGATATAACCAGTGCCTCCTGGCCTGCATTCCCATAGTCAGCTCAATATGACTGCAATGTACCTTCTGTCAAAGTAAACAGGTCCTGATGCTAAAATCTATGTTATCTGCCCCACATCACAGGAATCATCTGGCTGGACAGAGCTTTTCCATTGCTATTGTCCTACTAAAACCAGTCATTTCAGAGCAACATCACCACTCAGCACCTCCTCCTATCCAGAACTAAGGCGTGAGTACTACCCCTAGACACTCCATTATGCACAATGTTGGTAAGGAGTTGAAAAGCCATGACAAAGGCATTGTGTGTAGCTTACTTGATCCCTTACTACACTGTTGCTCCCCTGTGGAAACAGACAAGAGGCTCCCCGAAGTCAGTCTTTAAACTGAGAATGATCACCATTCTTTCTGATGGCATGCTGACTCCGCTCCTTCATTCCTCTTCCTTTTCCACATGGTCCTTTTCTATGGGAAGGCTGGGAGTTATTCCAACGCATGGAGGAAACTACTAACCATTCACAATTAGACACAAATCTCACACATGGTGGGACAGACAAGCAATCTTAACTAATTTAGGAGCACAAGTCCCTTGACTGCAATTGGGCTTAGCTTCTAAGTGAGTTAGGAAGCTGTGAAAAGTAATTAAAATACTTACTAAACTTCCTTTTGCCATCCTTCAAAAAAACAAAACAACCTCTCTCAGAATGAAAAAAACTCTATGGACTTTGCACTATTGAAAAGTACCATCTCTCCTACCACCTTTCTGTAAGCCCCTCAGATCCTCATAAGCTTCTTTTTTTCCTGTCTGTTCTTGGAGAGAAATGTGAAGTCAAGGGTGCTCATCAGAAAAATCGAGATGCAGGGTAGCGGCAATACTTGTGCAACAAAAGCCTTCAGTAAAGTCTTTGCTCACTGTACATCAATAGAATGGATACTGATTCAAACTTCTGTTCATTTTAGTGGGTTGCTGATGGAAACCAAATAGGGGCCCTAGTTACATTAGCAGCACCATACTTGATCCTGCAATCGTCTGGAATTGAGAGAGCGCCACTCTTCACAGTGATGTTCTATCTTTACGTATTGGTGCTGGCATGCTGACTCTGCTTCTTCATTGCTCTAGAAGTATTGCTCAGTGATGTTTTGGAAGCACATATGCATATTCCAGGCATGTTTATTGCTCTGCTAAAATTACAAAAATATTTTTGCAGATTACACCTCAACAGAAGATGTTACCTCATTGCTGGAAGTGAAAATCTGAATACAATAGCTTGCCAATTATGGATTTATTTCAGGCAGACTTGGGTGCTAAAACAATTTTTAAGTGTGGTCCTGAGAACCACTGAACCAGATCCTAAATACTACATAGGATGGAAACCACTTCAAGCCAGAGGGTGCAGCAGTATCCCTAACACCTCTAGCTTTAGCCCTTATGAGTTAAATCAGCTACTGGGGCTCAGTCCACAAGAATAAATTTGTCACTCTACTTGTCAAACTTTCTTCCCGGATTGGGGCATATGTGTTGAAGTATGGAAGTAAGAACTGAAGATATTCTCTCACTCTCACACACACACACACCCACTTGCTGTGCCATGCTCTATTTAATAAGAAACCAAGATCTGTCACTATCAATAGGGAAGATACATAACAACTTTCCCTTTTTGCTCTGCTGCCAAACTTGCCCCGAGTAAATTTTGGGGTAACAAACACTCACTCGTAAATTCTGCTGAGATCTGGCACACCAGGTTGCCCACTACCAGAAGGTAATGTATAGTGACTCATCCTAACCACTGAGGATTTAAAACATTAAGACATTTCTCCCTCCGTAAAGGAGAGACTGTTATGCTTGAAGGATAGATAAGGCAAAGAGAACTAGCTTGCTGAACATGCCAGATGAAAGATTTATATTTTAATACCTCTGTATTTCCGTAGTCTGTTATGCGCTCATCAGAAACTGAGAAACAAAATAGCAGGTACTTTATCTCTCTCCTGCCTGCAGGTATACAGCCACACATTAAGTTGATATGTCAGTTCTTATTCCACCAGGTACCCTTATCATTTGAGATTATTTATTTATATAGATCATGTTTTTCTCAGCAAGATGTTGATGTAGCATGACTGCCTTTCCAGTTTGTGAAGAGGTATATTTGTTACATGGACCCAATTATGGATAAAACTCTACTCCATACATGACAGCAAATTTTCCACAGTGGGGTGAGGGCTCAAGTGATGGATGATAAAACTTAAGCCCAGCTTCCCTGATTTTCACCCCCCGATGACATGTTTTTCTCCAGTTTTAGAGGTCTGATATGCTGAACTGCTTTGTTATTAAATTTCACAGATGGGAAAGACAATTATTCGGGCTGGTTTGGCTAAAAAGGGAATCAGAACCCTGAGAAAGCAATAAAATACTGGACCCAACCAAAACAGGGAAGAGGGGAAATGAAGTTCTTGAGCTCTGTGTAGTTATTTACTAAATGTATGATGGGAGTAAGACACTACCAGGCAGAATGATAGCATCTCACTCTCACTTTGCAGAATAGAGCAGTGGAGAATCAGATCCAATAATTCTCCAACTGTAATTGAGGGACTATATATTCAGCTTTCATATGGCTGTTCAGAATGCACAAGACCTGTCAAAATAGCACTAAATTATGCTGATTTCCATATGGAATAATTCTTCAGTCTCAGAGTTTGTCTTGATGAAGATAAAAAAATTTATTTTTGGAACACGTTAACCGGCATGTTCTAAATAACATGTTCTAAAACTCCAGCGTGGCAGGACAAGTTGTAATTTAGGATGTGCTCAGTCAATCAGCTTGCCTTGTCTACCCTAGAGTTTAACATGTTCCAGCTAACATGTTCCAAAACAAACAAATAATAAAAGTCAAAACCAAAACCAACCTCTTTCCCCCTATCATGACAAACTCATAGTCATCAGAAGGACTTGACCATTTTCTATGCTTAAAAAAAATCATCCTGTAAAACTGCCAGCCAATAAGATCTATGTTTAGGCAACTGGAATATCTGGAAAGGTAACAGAACTCAGACTCACCACTGTGGCACTTCCTGCTGGTCAGTGCAGGAATTAGCTTAATCCCAGTTGAGTGCATCATCTACGGCTGGTGTCCCACCCGTTGTTCAATTGCCTGTCTCCACTGTCTCTGGACCCACATCACTCCCATGAACCACGGCATCTGCTTTAGGGCATGTCCTCTGGCTGTACCCCCAACTCTATTCTCTACCTTTCCAGGCAAATTGGCAGTCACTCTGCAGTCTCTGTATCTGACCCCAAGGCCAGCTGCAGCCTCAAAGGGTAGCTCTTTGCCTCAGGAGCAACCCACAGTCTGATCTGGCCCCACTCCTCTGAGTCAAGTGCAGTGCAGGGGGGAGGAGAGGGACCTGGGTCCACCTGCTACTCTGTGCCATGATCCAGGGTTGCTCTAGTGATGGCCCTATACTGCCCATGTTCCTTGGGCCACTTCACTGTGTCCTTGCACTTTCTTGGTCCTTTTTGTCAGGGCCTCAGCCTTGAAAGAATCAGGCTCGAGCTCTCCCTCTGCTCCCAGAGGCTGCCCAGCATGGCTCTGTCCAAGGTGCTGCTCCTTCTAGAGGGATCCAGTCCTTTGCCCTTGCTGGTCAAGACTAATCCGAGTTCCTTTACACTCTGAAGCCTTTTTATCAGACGGAGCCTGGCTCCTACTGGCTAGCCTTTCCCTGATTGACTCTTAAAGGCCCTCCCTGATTGGCTGCGGGTTTGCACAGCCTCTCTAAGGCTCCTTTTGCCCCTCCCCTTTTGGAATGGGCTATCACACTACCACAGACAGTCATTTTAAATAACTTTTTGAGAATGCTATGTAGTTAGAGTCCTTCCTGGAAATAAGGCACAATCTTTAGATCCTAAACTTGCAAACATGGATGTGCTCTGTGTTTAGAAGTTCTATCAACTTCAACTTAATCATACATAATTGCTTGCAGGATCAGATGTAAACACCCTGGAAATATCAAAGGCTTTGCTGCATGCTGTTGTGGTTCATGCGCTTCTCATGATTACGTCTACTTAGCCAGTTTAACAACTTCTTGAGAGAGGATGGCTGAGGCCTGAATAAAGTACTCACCAGTATTGTGAAAAAATGAGAACTGGAACAATAGGATACATATTTTTTGTCTGGTGATGATAATCAAGTAAAAGATATATATAGATATATAGATATATGTATATATATATGTGTGTGTGCCATGCAGAGACTTTATACTTTGTCATCCACCCTGGAGTTGTACAGGGCTTGACATTCTGAAATCCAAATTGGCAAGAAGAAATTAATCCACATCTTTCAAAAGGATTTTTAAAAACATCAAGCTTTCTTTGTGTTGATCCTGCAACCTGCACAGCACCTTCACCTCCACACCGGATTTCAGGGAGTTAGGGACACCAATCATCTTTCTGGACCAAGCCCTTTGTGTTAGCAACGCTCCTGAATTTCACTGAGAAGATAGAATTGAAGTTGATAGCACCCTGTGATGGTCACTGATCATTGGAAGCATCACTCATTGGCCACTATTGGAAGACAGGATACTGGGCTAGATAGACCTTTGGTCTCATCCAGTATGGCGGTTCTTATGCTCTCTTTAATGGAGGGAAGGGGTTTATAGAGGCGCCCTGGCCTTTCCACTGGGCTCTGACCCCATACCTGTAAAGATTATCCAAGTTTGGAAACCAGGAACAGCTTAAGGCTTCCCTCCCTAGGGCACATCCTATCACCCATTCAATGGTCCCAGCTTTGCTGTCTGCTGTGAATGGGTAATAGAAGTAAGTACTCACAGCACCTTCACTCCATCAGGATTCAACACATTGTTTCCATTTCTCGAAATTCTTTCCTGCACAATTCTTTCTTGGGAGCAGCCAGGGCATCGCCTTTTCCCTGCCTGTTCAGCCCCTTCCTGAGATTCCTGTCACCTTTTCTGCTTTGCCTGGCTCACTTTTCTGCTTCCTCCTTCATCCAGTGGATGGTCCTCAGTGCACCTTGGCAGGGTCATTTGGGGCCCCAAGTTGCTTTCTAACTCTTTCAGTTCTAGTGCAGGGTTCATACACCCCCTCATGCTCCCATAGAGCTTTGTTCTATTTTCCAGATGAGTTCATGGGACCAAGGGTAGGAATAATGAGACTTCACAACTTTATGGACAAGTCGAAAATTATGGAAGAAATTCAACACTACCTTTCAAGACATAATTACAAAGTGGAAATCTTTTGCAGGTCTCAAGAAAAATCATCAACCCAAAGGGGCAAACACAAGAAAGTGGTTTACTCACAAGATGTAAGTCACATCAAATGACATTTACAAATTCAGATGAAATATTGCAAAGAAACAATTACTGCTCCTGCAAAAAAAAAAAAAAAAAAAAAGTTGACTATAGCTTCTTCTGTACTTTAAACACCCTGCTACCTTAGTCCAACTTCTATAAGAAAATCATTTTGCTCCACCTAAATCAGTTGGGACAAAAGGGAGAAAAGCTACTCTAACATAAGCGATGGGTCACAAAGGGTAATGGATTTCCAGATTAATGTTACTATTTGAAGAACAGATTATGATTTTCTTTCCCAGACACTTACTTCTCAGAAAGACAGTATTAACATCACACTGACTAAATCCCAGGTCCCCGTAAACTATGCCTTAGAATGGTGAGACAATACATATTTTTTCCGAAAGAAAGTCACTGAAAGTAGAGATGTCGGCCAAGATCCTCATAAAGGAGGATTCCAGACCTTTCATAGCTCTGCATCACCTGTAGTTGTTTATAACTTTGGAGAGTGTGTGTTAAATGCTACCATTCTGCCTGGCTATGGAAAAGTAGTCCTTACATAGATTTTAAGGCCATTGGCAACCATTACTGTCATCTCATCTCAGCATTTGACCACAGAATTTCATCCAGTAATTCCTGAAACAAGCTCATAACTTCTGATGCAGCTTGGGTATCTCTTTAAAAAGACATCCTGAAAAAAAATTCTTCCAGTGACACCTCTAGGTCAATTGT
Organism: Pelochelys cantorii; assembly: GCA_032595735.1. NCBI lineage: Eukaryota > Metazoa > Chordata > Testudines > Trionychidae > Pelochelys > Pelochelys cantorii. Next base: position 41,249,040 of record CM064337.1, read on the forward strand.
TCCAACAGCTAATTATCCTCTTGGTTAAAAACCTCTCATTTCTAGCATGAGTGTGTTCTTCTTCTGCCTCCATGCAGTGTATTGCATTGATTAAAAGATCCCTCTATCAGAAGTCTCCCAAAGTAGGTACTTATGTACTCATCAAGTTCCCCTTATGTTTTTCTTGGGTGTCAGGGTGCACGCTCCCCCCGTGCCTCAGTGCCTCCTGACTGTCCTCATCTAGCCCCTCTCAGGGCCAGTTACACTCTGTACGGGTTGCTCATCACTGGCATTGGGGTTACCTCTACTGCCCCACTTACCTAGGCTGCGTTGTACTCCATCTCCAAACCCTGGGCCTTGCCTCTGGCCCCTAGCCAGAGAGAGCCTTGGCTAGCCCTCTCCCAGCCCTAGCTGGCTATCCCCAGCTGTTCTCCCTCCTGGAAGCCTCTGCTTCCTCTGCAGTCAGCCCTTCACTGGCCTCCTCCACTGAGCAACTGTGCTGCTCTATATAGCTCCCAGCTGGGCCCTCCCCCTCTAACGGCTTCACTAGATAGTTGTCAGCTGGGCTCTCACTAGCCCTAACGGCTTCAGCTGGCCGCTCTGTTCTCAGCCCCGGCTCCGGCCTGAGTCTAGGCCTTAAAAGGCCAGTGCAGGGCAGGCGCCCTGTCACATTGGGTATGATCAATCTATTGAGTTTTTTTAAGTATCTTACTGTAAAGAAGATTTTCCAGCTGTCACACCAGTGTGGAGACATCAGGCAAGTCACTAGCCCTTTCTGTGACTCTGTTTGCCCATCTGGAAAATGGCAACAGTGATACTTATCTTCTATGTCAAGTATGAGGAGACCTACAGGTGGAAAGTGGTATGTAAAAACTAAGGATTAACTGTTAATAAATCATTCTTGTAGCTCTTTTTGGAAACCCTTCCCATCATATTGATATCCCCTTTTAAAAGTGTGAATGTTACCAAATGGCACAGTGACAGTACGTTTAGTAGATGTCACGGGTAACTACATTTTTCATGACTGCTCTCTGACCTTTTGATAACAATGCACTCCTCTTCCTCCATCCCAGGGGGGTCTGACCACCACCAGCAGCATCTAGCACCCCGGCATAGTAGTTCTAATTCCTCCCAAATGTCATTGGAGAATAAGCCCACCTCACACTCATCCCAGAGAGCAATGGCTCCTGTCTGCGGGGCTAGGGCTCACCCACATGCTGGGTGCTGTGTCCTACCATGCAGGGTCACCATGCTGCTCATTTTTGACACCCACCCCCATTACCCATTGTGATGAAGGGGTGGTGGATCACACCTGATCACACCCTGTGCTAGGTTGCAGTCAGACCTGCTGAACTTTCCCCCCTTGCTCCCTTTCTTGATGGGAGATGAAGGGGCAAATCTGAGCGATGCTACAACTCTGAGGCTCCCTTTTAAACCTCCCCCACCCTACTGTATCCTCTCTTCAATGGGTCAGGCTCACCACCCAATTCCCCTTAGCCCCTGTGAGGTCTCTCTGCCCTGCTGGATTGGAAACCCACCTTCTGGGAAAAAAACATGGGCAGGATAAATGTCACTAAGAAATGGAATATCCATGGCATCTGTGACTTCTCCCTCCCACGTTCCCTGGTAGAAACCTGCTGTTTCACTAATGACATACAGTAATAAAAAGGCTTCCTTACAGTAAAAAAAGGCTTCCTTGATTTTATTCTTTATGTTCCTGCATAAACATCTAAGGAATGCATTACCTCTCCTTACCACTAAATTACCCTGCAACCTTGCATTCAATTAGTTATCCACCACAACCCCAAGATCCTTTCAGAATCACTGCTTTCTAAAACACAGATGGTCTTTTCCCTACACCCTACATGCTACATAAGTGAGACTGATATGTTTTGCTCTCGGACAGGTGCCCTTTCATGTGGTATATTAAAATACATGTTAAAACTGAGCAGTCTCTATGGAACATTGAATTTGTGTGTTATCTGAAAACTTTACCAGCAAAGATTTCGTATTTTCTTCCAAATGAGTGATTAAAAATAGTGCCTAGGACTGGGCTAAGAACAGATCCTTACAATTTTTTAAATTAGGCAGGGGTACAAGGATGGGTGGCTCTATTATATTTTTCTCCCCATCAATGACACAAGTATTGGTTCACACAATTATGAGACAAAAAGCAGAATTTTCTCTTGTAAGTGAAGGATACTCACAGAGTAGCTGACAAGTTAGGCTACAGGCTGATGATACTCCACTGAAGAGATTTTTAACAAGAGGATTTAATCCCTCCAGCTTTTGACATACAGTAATTCATCTTCTGGCCTGATTTTAGTAAAAATTATATAAATCAGAAAAAAAATCACACTTTTTACCTACAGAGATATCAAATATGCCTATTTGCCTCTCAAAATGCTTGAAGATATCAGAATATGCTCTCTCCATGTCCAAGAAGATTACATGCTAAATAACAGTATCTACTCTCAGACGTAAGTAAGCTCTCTTGATTGATGATATGGCTGCTGTTATCCTTCATAAAATGGGGGGGGGAAGTGGGAGGAAAGAGGTGAAACAACTGATATGGCATCACAAGCTCTTCACAGAAAGCCTCGAACAGATGGAGATGTAGGTTCTTAGATGCATGTGTTCTGGAAGTTTGTAAAGGTTGATTTCTAAGTTTTAGAAGATCTTGAAAAAATAAACTACTTCACAGACTCTCCTAGTGCTTTAGCTCAAAGACCTGACACGCGCACGCTCTTGAAGTGAGGTGACAGTGAGTGCTAAATTATAGCACACATCATCTGGATTGACTTTTTTACCAGCTACCAAGTGGTAAATCATCGGAAATTTAGGAGGAAGTTTTACCATTAATCAAATTACTTGATACTGAGTCATGGTTCTGTTCCATCTTAAGAACTCAGTGAAACACAGATGGAAAAATACAGATTGCACTGATAAAAAATAAGGACACGGTGCTGTCATGTTTCTTCAGACAACACTCCCACTAGCTTCAATCTTGAGAAAAGAGAGAAAAAAAATAACTGCTGTAGTTGGTTAAGGACTCTTCTTCCACTTCAGAGACAACTTGGTACTCCACATTTCCAGACACAAGGATTTATTAAGTTGCTAATATGAAGAACCACAGAAGATTCCTTGCTGCTTTGTTTACAGTATATTGTGAGGATTTATTAATATGTACTTAGTTGAATTAGTCAAGTATGACTAAAGGAAATCTCAGTAAAATCTTTATTTAAAAAAATATTTCTGTATCTAGGAGAGAGCAATTTTATTCAAAGCAGCACAATTTAGCTCCATAATAATTAGCAGTATGTTTCAAAGAGCTTAAAGTAAAGGGCATGATGTCCTTACCAGAGATTACTCCCGGCAGATGGAAAAGTGGAGCCTTTTAGCCAGCACACAATTTAGGATCAAAGCCGAGCAGTTTGAATTGAATATGCCAGCAATGGCAACAGAGTCTCTCTGACAATTATGGTACTGCAGTGAATGTACTGAAGTTGAAAAGACAGGATAGGAGCAGAACAGTGTGACAAAATAGGGAAAAAATCAATTTACTTTTGCAATGGTGTAAGCCCATTTGGTCTATGTTTGAGTTTTTTCAACTGTATTTAACTAAGAATGTAGGAAATAAACACAGATCTTCCATTTTTTTACCACAATCGACCAAACTTAAATAACATTTCCTCTGTGTTGATTTCAAATTTGGTACAAGATGACTTCAGAAACTCGCTGTAAAAGAAAATTGCATTATTCATCTGTTCTCACGAACAGAAAAAAATCCAAACAAAACCTTATTTTCCACACATACACAGCATGTCCGATAACTTTCTCCATTAAGACTTTTTGGTTAGAGTTAACAAATATTATGCAAAAGATCTGAGAAAAAGCTAAACAAAAGTTATGATTAGATTTAAAACAGAATATAAAGCACTGCAATTCACTGGGTTTTAGCCTTTACGGGTAGTATAAGCTCCTCTGCTTTAGGAATGAATATTCCACAATTTAATGCAAAATGTATTGACATCAGCCAAACATTTACATTTTGTCCATGGACAGATTCTTATTGACCTTTTGATGTGACATCTCTACTGTCACTAAGCTCTAAAACGGGAATCTCATCTTGCCTCTCTTTTATATACAGAAAGCAACTAATTTGTCAGCACGCCAGCTTTAACTAGCTGAGATGAAGGTAGGCTAATTTAATAGGAACTGTTCAATAGCTTCGACCCACCTGACACTGTCAGTTAAGGCGTCTTCACACTGCAGTCTTTCATTATTTCCAGCTCTTTCTTCAGAATACTTGAACACCAAGTCAAATAATATGCTTAGGAGTCAATAGGCCTGACTTTTTCCTCAAGGACATTCTTTTGATGCCAGGAACTGTCAAGTGGAAAAACACGCGGTGTGAAGGTGAGAGGACACTAATTAAATATACATAGCTCCAGCCAAAGAAGAATGAGGCACAGCTTGCTATCTGAAAACTCTGTTGCCTGCTTCACTGAGGTCACAGCTGTTGACTTGTACAAGTTCTTAAGTTGCAGTCTCGGTATGATATAGTTTAACATTCTTAAATATTAGACAAAAGCTATCTTCAAGGATTCAGTGTCGAGCTATATGCTTTTGTATTATGTAGATATAATGGATTCCTTATTTAAACTCCACTGAAAATAGACCAGGGTTGAAATACCTACCTCTCTGCTTTTAACTGTCGGACTTTTAGGGACTATGATATTTGGAGAATGTGATGCAGGATTTCATGCTTTTTTTTTTAAAGATACAAGTGCTGAGTGACAAAATTAAAAAATGCCATCACCTACCAGTGCAGAATGTTTTTTTCTTTAAAAAGGCAGTAATTGACAAGCAATTTGAAAAAGCTATGATTATTCATTACAGATATATACACAATACCTTTAAAAGATGCAGTGAATAAGAGCGGTGAACAATGAGTACACACATTCTGTAATTATGCATGTACGTGCGCGTGCATGTATATTAACTCACACATCAATTGAAAATGTCAAGACACCACCTACTTCAAGACATTAACTGCACCACCTTATTTTTACAAACCTTTTCACCCTTTCCTCTATTCCCTCCTGCATGTGGGTTGGGCTCATTCATTGCATCTTATCTAAAGGCTACGTCTCCTCTACATGAGCGAAGCTCCACGCGGCAGTGAAAAGCACACCATGCCCACACTGCCGTATAGAGTGACTTGTGTCAAAAGAGGGCAAGCAGCAGCAAATGGCTAGAGCCTTTCACTGCAGTGAGAAGGAGCACTGGCAGAGCCAGAAAGCCTGGGCCTTTCACCTACTCCCAGAGCCTTCCCCTGTGGCTCCAGCTGTGAAGAGGGCCTGAGCCTTTCCCGATCCCTATGTATTTCCTTGCAGAGGGGATGGCCCTAAGCAATGGGAAACTGCACTCCCTGCTGTCCCCTCACTGTCAGAGCCTTTACCTGGTGAGAAGGGATCCGGCTGCTGGCATCTTTCCCCACAGCCTGCATTTCTTCCTGAGGAGAGAAGTGGCTCAAGCAGCGGGAGGCAACGGTACACCCCACTGACAGGAGGAACAGCTCAGGCCAGGAGGGTATGTACTCCAAATACAGACCCACATCTTCAAGGCCTGCCTTTCCTAGCTTAATCTGTACCTCACCATCAACACAATGATTTAAACCCCACCCAGGGGGCTACTGGCGCATGTACATGACACAGCTGAAATAATCCTGCAGCATAGATGCTCCCTTAGGCTACATCTATGCTAAAGCCCGGATTAACGTTCTGAGACTGATCTACCGGCAGGCGATTTAGCGGGTCTAGTTAAGACCCACCAAATCAAACTCAGATCACTCTCCCGTCGACCCTGTTACTCTATCTTGGATGAGAAGAGTAAGGGAAGTCAACAGGAGAATTTCTTCTGTCAATCCCCCATGCTGTAGAGTCTGCGGTAATATGATTTAAGGGGCGTCGACTCTTGCTACATTATTCACATAGACGAAGTTATGTACCTTAAGTCAACTTTCTGATGTAGTGAAGATATAGCCTTAGATAGGATTGTCAGTTATCCAGAGCTGGTGTCTTATATGCATTATGAAGAATCTAGCATACTTTTATGGGTGCTATAAAAGTAAACTGACAACAATTGTTAATGAAGATGAAATAATCTCTTACATAGAAAACACCCAAAGGCCATACATATAAGCACAGCCCAATTTTTTGCAGCTACAAGGGGAGTTATATAGACCTGAAAGTTTGGAGGAATAAGGATTTGGACATAGGGTTTCTCCTGGCCACTTTTGAAACAGACTGGCCATTTTTTTTGTGTTGATTTGACTAAAAGATATATGTGTTAGGGGTTTCCCCCTCCATTTGGGATACAATAGAATGCTCTGTAATTCATATGTTAGTCTGAGCTGTGGCACCGTGTTAGGATAAGATATGAAAAATAATAAAACCAAAAAAATACAGATTTATGTGTCTATAACATGATTCTCAAACATGTGCACATTTATAATTCTACTTCATCTCTGGATCTCATATCACCTCCATTCTCCACTGTTATGTGTAACACCTCCCCCCCCCCCCGCCCAGTGCTTCCCCATGTTTTCTTTTCCCAGTTCTAACAGCACCTTTTTGCAGTTGGTCAGCGCCTTTTGTACCAGGCCTGTGGAAAGAAGATTCTTTTTTCCAATGTAGTCAGTAAGAGGGAAGCTGGACTCTGACCACTGGGTTTTACCTGCTGGCTAAATCTGACACTTCACCCAACACTTAGCTGGCCAGCACAATCTCTTCGCACCAATGCCAGGGAGAGGGAGAGGGGAAGAATGGATCCTATTGCTGCAAACAGTAGCACGTTTGAGATGTCAAACTGGCTTTCCATTATCTCCCTCACCTTCTTTCTACTAGAGACTCAGTTTGGTGGGTAAAGGGTTAGAATTTAATGCACAGACCATTACATTAATGCAAAAGCCATTTGGCTGAGACCCTTGGCTTCATCTTCCATTGGAGCAAGAAGCAATCATAGGCCACTGTTGGAGGTGGGGCCCCTAGACAAGATTGGTCAATGCTTTGCTCAGCTCTAAATTCTGTCAGCACCTGCTCCTGAGTTCCATTTGCCACCAGATATATTTTTCAGGTGTGCGCTTTGATTATCCATTCAGAAGTATGTGCCTCTGCCCCTACAGTCCATGGGTAATCAAGATCCATAGAGATGTGGTATGGACATCAGCTGATTTAATTACTGTGTTTGATTTCATTCTACTCAGGTGAGTTTTTTTCCCAGTTTTATAAAACTGCAAAAGCAACAGCAAACTTCCTACACTGTCAATTTTTAACATCTTGGACCTCACACAGAATCTATGAAAACCAAGTGGAAGCAGCTGGCAAAATAAAGCTTCATGTATTTGGTGCTGCCAGTAATGTCTGGATAAGACAAATCCTCCACTCCTTTTAATCCAAATTTATGAACAGTGTAATTCCATTGATTGCAGAGGCATCACTCCAAACATAACTGAGAGCAAAATTTGGCCCTTTGGGCTTAATCATGGGCCAGAATTGGCATGGCCGTCTCTAATGTATTTTGATTCCAAATCCTATCAAACAAAATCCTGTCCAAAACATAGGAAAAGAAGAAAACTGATGTGTGTTTTGAGATTTTACAAATTCCCTCATTTCCAAGCAATAGGAGATATAGCACTACAAAATGAATGTATAGTCCTATTCTGGGGGGAAATATAAATATAACTATCAAGGAAATTGTGTCTGCCAGAGATTGGATGATGGGAAACACACTGAATGATGGCCAAAAAAATGTTCAAAAATACGTCCGACTTACCATACACTCTCAGACAAATGCTAACATATTAATGGCAGATAAATGTGAAACACCAAGATTCTTAAGAATAAGACACCAAATCTCTGTTCTGTAATTAGAGATCCTCAGGCATTGACCCACTTAAAAATCAAAGTGAATACACCTGTTTCCATCCCTTCACGCCAATGTTTGTAAAGTGCTATGCACAGGTCTGGTACTAGATACATTATTTTTAATAATGAAATAATTCCAGTTCTGTGCTCAAGTCACAGCTGTTAAGGGACTCGCTCTCTCCCAGGTGTAGGCTGTATATGTTGGCTCCTGTTTTGGAGCCCTAGAGAGAGTGCAGGGAGCAGGTCCCAAAGCAGCAGCAGCAACATGACCTCATTGGCAAACTTGGAGTCAGATTAGAGCAGAGACACTTTCAAAATTCGCTTAACAGAGGTGTGTGCCAGAGAGGTGCTGAGCCATGGCAATACAAATGATCTTCACTGATAATTGCAATTGCTCTGCACCTGGCAAGATCAGGCCATTGGTGAGTACACGCTCGGCTGAGACCAGACCAAGTGGACATGGACAAAATTTGGACTTCAAGCCCCCTGTCTCCCTTTTTCAATGTTACTGCCAGGTTTGTCAGGGTGCATCTAGACCGCACCCTTGGCTCAAAACAAGCTACGCAATTTGAGCTATGCAAATTGCATAGCTTATTTCAAGTTAATTTCAAAATAGCTTATTTCATAATTTGGCACTGTCTACACAGCACCAAATTTTGAAATAAACCTCTTTTCCAAAACATCCCTTACTCCTTGTGGAACAAGGGTTACAGGAACGTTGGAATAGCAAACCCATTATATTTCAAAATAACGGGCTTGTTTCAAAGACACAAAATAGCTATTTCGGGATACTGAAAGTATCCCAAAATAGCGTCACAGTGTGGACGTACCCTTACAGAAGAGCACCACATCTGTTCTCTCAGGAAATGTTGACTGTCATTCTGTGAAAAATGTAACATTTATTTTTTTCCATAATGACAACTCAGTTTGCAATAATCCACTATTTCAGTATTTAAGACAGAGCAAAATGATTCACTGGCTCAGCTGCATAAATAACAGCATCAAATTTAGAAAGCTGTTACTTTAGGCAAGGGAGACCAGTTTCTTTTGCATCATTTGTTGGCAAAATAGAATCTGGGGAATATACCTGAAATAAAAAATGAAAGGAAAAAAACAAGCAAAAAACTCTTCCGCCAATCTTTTACGAAGTCTCATTTTAAACTAGGGCTGCACCCTACTCTATTTAAAAACCAAAGGGAGTAGGAGCAAACCCCTAGCTCTTCTTACCCTGTTAGCATGTTATGCCTAATCTTTCTCAGCAAAAAGGACATCACCCTCAAAATAACTAAGAAACAAATTCTATTCAAGAAGTGTATGTCTACACAGCAAAGTTATTTTGAAATAACTTTATCAGCATCTACACAGCCAAACCGCTATTTTGAAATTAAATCGAAATAGCGGAGGGTTTATTTCATAATTGCTAAACCTCATTCCATGAGGAATAGCACCAATTTCGAAATTGCTATTTCAAAATAAGCGCTGTGTAGATACTTATTTCAAAATAGGTGATCTCCAGCCCTTCCCAGGGTGCCCTGGTGGCCACTCTGGGCACAACCAAGAAAACTCCTCTCCCTCCCCCCCCCCCGGAGCCCTTAAAGGGGTAAACTCTGGCCACAGTGCCTGTGCCAGCTCCAAGCCTGCCAGCCCAGAGCCAGCAGTCTCTGCACCTGACCCAGTGGCCCCAGCATGAGCCAGGCAGCCAGTGCCAGCCAGCCCTCCATCGCTCCCCAGGAGCAGTCTGCCAGCTCCCAGAAGCCTGCCAGGGGCTGGAAAAGGCAGGCGTCTGCCTGGTCCAATGTGGAGATCAGGGACCTAATTCAGGTTTGGGGAGATGCCTCCAATGTCCATGATCTCCGCACTAAATGGAGGAACGCAACCATCTATAGGAAGATGGCTGCCAGCCTGGCCACCAAAGGCCACATGCAAACCCAGGAGCAGGTTCTCATGAAAATAAAGGAGCTGTGGCAGGCGTATGCCAGGGCCACAGGGGGCAGCTCCCAACCGGGGCAGACCCAGACCCCTGCCCCTATTTTGATGCCGTGGACCGCATCCTGGAGGGCAGGATGGTCCGTGCCCCCCAGGTGGTCATCGACCCCGGAGCAGAGCCTGCTGCCTCCTGCTGCTCCAGCCCCTGCTGCCTCCCCAGCTACCGCTCCTCCTCCCACTCCTTCTCCCCCTCCCGCTTCTTTCTCCCCACCCTCCCCACACCCCCAGGGATGCTGAGGCCCCTGCACCCATGGTGCAGGGAGACAGTTGGGTCGGCGAGACCCCCAACCTTGAGCCCTGAGCTTCTCCTCCCCCTTCTTCCCCTTGCCTCCCCCTGCCAGCTCCCTCCTCCCTGGTTTCCCCCTCCCCTCTCCCACCTTCTTTCCCCAGTCTCACCTCAGTTTCATTCTCTGCCCACCCCATTTTGTTCAATAAAGAGGCTTTGTTGTAATGAACACATGTGTCTTTTATTGTACAGCAGGAAGGGGGGTTAGGGAGGGGTAAGTGGACGGACGTGCGGGAGGAATGAGGCACAAGCCCCCAGTGGGGTACACCAGTGAGACTGTTACTGCCTGCAGAACGTGCTGCCAGGCTCGCAGCAACACATCCAGGAGAAGCACCAGAGTGCCCAGGCTGCAGAGTGCTGTGGTGTCCTGAGTGAGGGCAACCAGAGCACACAGAGAAAAAAATGCTATGCTGTTCCTATGCTGTTCCTCAGCGAGGTAGGCAAGCAAGCAGGGAAACCTTAGAACCGGCTGTCGGGGGGGGGGGGTCCGTTTAAGCACAGGTCTCAGATAGCCTCAGGCAGCAGCCACACGAAGTAACTCCTGACCTGATGCCCTGCCAGAACCAGTTCCAGCCAGCCTTAAATGTGATTCAGCGTCCTATCAGTGTGGACGTGCTATTTCGAAATAGCAAAACGCTATTTCAAAATGCATTTTGTGTCTAGACGCATTATTTCGAAATAAGCTATTTTGAAATAATGCTGTAGTGTAGATATACCCGAAGAAACTATAAAGGAAGACATTAAAACCTACATGTTTATTCACTGTTTTTGGCCACTTTAAGGTCTGGTGAAGTAGCTCATGAGTCCAGTAAAGCAGGATTCTCATGTCTAGTCAACCAGTTCAAATTCAGCTCATGTTCTTTGTGACTGAAAATAGTTACCATCACTGACGTATGCAAAATGAAGGCTGTGGTTTCAGGATTCCTCCAGGACATGAGGACCGTTACAAAGTCCATGTTTTTTCCTCACATGTCAAAGGGGGTTTGAAAGCTAGGCCATTTGCAGAACGGGCATCAACTTTTAACCACTGGCACAAATCTAGAGGTGGCCTTTAGTTCCCAGAATAGGGGTTAGTAATACTGGCCAATAAAAACCCTTCTGCCTTTTTCAACAAAGTCCAGTCACCAGAACTATCCATTTCTAAACTTTTATAAACACAAGGTATTCTTTACATGGTGGGTACATCTACACTATGGGACAAAGTCGAATTAAGATACGCAACTTCAGCAACATTAATTGCGTAGCTGAAGTCGAAGTACCTTAACTCAGCTTTTGGTGCTGTCTACACTGCAGGAAGTCGAAGGGAGAACACTCTCCCTTCAGCTTCCCTTACTCCTCATTAAAGCAGGACTACTGGCATAGACCGGAGCACCCCCTCTCGGTTTGAATTAGCTGTCTTAAGGCTATGACTACACATCAGCGTTATTTAGGAATAACTGACATAGCAAGCCTTTACTTTGAAATAATGTCTAGCTGGAGGACTTCTTGCTCTGACTCCCTTAACTCTCATTTTATGAGGAGTAAGGGAAGTCAGCGGAAGAGTGTTCTTCCTTCGACTTCCTCCTGTGTAGAAAGTGCCAAAAGCCAAAATAATCTATTTTGACTTAAGCTATGCAATTAACATAGCTGAAGTTGTGTATCTTAATTCATCTTTAAAACTTCTGTGTAGACAAGCCCTTAACTAGACCCGCTAATTCAAGCCCTGGAAGATCGACAGTGGCAGCTTCAAATCTTCCTCTATAGTGTAGACATACCCTAAAAAACCAAATGAATGTAGAATTTGATACCAGTTTTTATATTTCTTCGGAATAGCACAGAGAACATATTGATTCTGTTAACAGAGTGTTCAAAATCAGAGTTTCAATTACTGTTACTGGATTTATAGGAACATTCAACGTATATGGACGCAAATGTGATGGCTGATTCCTTCCCCCAAAGCATTCTTAGGGCTTATCTGCACAGTGGTTTTGTACTGCTATAGTTAATATAGCAGCTTATACATGGAGTGAAGAATAATTCCTTGGTGAGAATGCAAATTGTACCTTAAAAAGATGCTCATATAGGTTATTCCCATATAAGCACTTTTTCACTGGTGCAGGTATACTTGCATCCACACTTGAGTTCTATGACATTAACCATTTTGGGTTCTAAAGTGATTGTTCTTTGGAGTATTGCCATGTGGAATCCTCGTTTAGATTAAGTTCAGATCATCAACCAGTTATCGCTCCCATTGAAGCATGATAATTTGAAATGCATATAAGAGTTCCTTGTGTCATCTGAGCTATCGTTTTTTGCTAAACTAAGCCTATCTGCTATCCACCTCTTTCTGATTCATCATCTATCTATACCATTATGAAGACTGACATTTGCCCTCTTCTGACTGACAGTTCTATGAAACAGATCCCAGGCAGTTTGGCAGATACAGTGCATGTGGATTTCACAGGCAGTACCAATGAGTTATTGCAAAAAGTGCCCCTGAATAACAATGTTGGCAAAACATGTCTTTAGAGCAACTTCATCTCCTCACCATATCACCTGCCTCTTCCCATCATTACAGCAGATGTGCTGTCATAGGGCCACTGCAACCCTCTTGTTGCTAGCTGTGGCATAATAGGTATGCCTGCCTCAGTTTCCCTTCTGTTTGACCAGCAAATAGTTTGAAAAGAGTTTCCAAGTATATATATAGACCTTGTGTGATTAATTTATCGCAGAAACCCTCTGCATATAAACCATAATAAAAGTCCCATAACAATAATCCAAAATTCTCCAGGATAGTCAAAACTATTCAATCTTCAATACCCAGAAATCCATCAACAACCAAATAAGGCTCAGGCTCTCTGATGCAGCTCCAGCATCTCCCACCCCACTCATCTCCAAGGTACCACCCAGCATCTCCCACCCCACTCATCTCCACGGTACCACCCAACATCTCCCACCCCACTCATCTCCAAGGTACCACCCAACATCTCCCACCCCACTCATCTCCAAGGTACCACCCAGCATCTCCCACCCCACTCATCTCCAAGGTACCACCCAACATCTCCCACCCCACTCATCTCCAAGGTACAGCTGTAACATCTTTCTCCATGCTTCATTCCCTCAGCTTTCAGCCCTCTCTGACCTTCTGGGCTTCAGATCTCAGAGAGCCAGTGGGCATCTCCCTCTGCTGCTTTCAGCCTTCAGTCATCCCCTGCCTTTTTTGTCTGGTTAGGGAGGTCAGCAGACTAGCCCTTCCCCTGGTCTGCTAGCCTTTAGCCATTTTCAACCATCCAGCACTGTAGGTCAGAAGACCTCCTCTGCATCTTTACAATGCTTGCCTTTTTCCTTGGGAGGCCCTGAAGAACTTCCCAGAGGCATAGCAAGGGTGTTATGTGCCTGGGGGCAAAAGAAAAATTCGTGCCCCACCCCCGGCCACCATTGCCACATGGCTGGGCCCTGAACCTGGCACACAGCTGAGCCCAACCCTGGAAGGAGGGGTGGAATTGTACTGTGCCTTCCCCCTCCCCCTCCAGTTTGGGACCGGGCCCTGGCATGCACTAACCTGCCTGTGGAGATGGAGGAAGGTTGGGCTGGGGGTGGAGAGGTGGGAAGGAGGCTCCAGCTGGAGGCGGTGGGCGGAGGAGGAGCAGTCGAGCTAAGGAATGACAGGGGGAGCGGAGGGGGACTAAATTGGTGCCCTCCTAGCATGGCACCCTGGGACAACAGCCCTCCCCTCCCTTGCTATGCAAGTGGAGCTTTCTGTTCTCTGAAGCTTTCCCAAATGTGTTCTATCTTCTGGCCTCTGGCTGCTCCCACCTAACAATCTCCTGACTGACCCTATTTCAATTATACAGCCCCAGTGCTCTCTCATACAACCCAGTTAGGAGGCACCTAATGAGTCACACAGGCACTGGATCCCACACTCTCTGAAAGAGGCTAATCACCTTGTGATACCTACACAGCAAACTTTTCGGCATCATGCTCCCCCTTTTGATTTTTGAGAAACCCACACGCCCCCACCCCCAAAATAGCAGCAAAACTTGGGGTGGGTTTGACAGGGGTGTGTGTGTGTGGCTGGGTTGCCTTGTGCTCGCCCTGGAATTTCTTCATGCCTCCCCAGGGGGGCACACCCCCCAGTTTGGGAACCCATGGTCTATGGGAACCTGGGTCATTAACATTCTGACATTTTTAATCACAGAAATAGACTGCTAAGTATTTCTAGACTTCATCAGTCCCTCTTTTCAGTCAGTGCAGGATTCATACCCAAAGTATATTTGGCAGCACTTTATAGAATGTAGTGCTAATCTTTAATAAATTAATCAGTAAAACTCATACGGGATAGCATTTCAACCAGAAGCTGCATTGCTTATGTACCAAACTAAATTGATCCGAGAGGGGGCATTAAAGAAATATGATGGTACAGATAAGAAACTAAGTATACAACATCTCATTATAAAAGAGCAAGGAGACAGCTAGTGAAAACTGAAAAGTAACAATTATAATTGACAAAAAAAGGATTTTTTTACATAACACACCGCTAACTCCTTGCTGCAATATTGAAACTAAGGGTGCATCTACACAGCACCTTAAACTCGAAATAAGATATGCAATTTGCACGATGCAAATTGTGTATCTTATTTTGAAACTATTTCAAAATAGCTTCTTTTGAAATTTGGTGTGTCTACACAGTGCCAAATTTCAAAATAATATGCTATTTCTAGCCAACCCTTATCCCTCATGCAACAAGGTTTACTGGGATGGCAAAAAAGTGTGCCCATTATTTCAAAAAATATTTCAAAATAACCGGCGGCTTGTGTAGGCACGGAATAGCTATTTTGGGATGCTAAAATGAAGTCCAACCCTCTTTTGAAATTGTTATAGAAAATAAGAAAAGCAAAGATCTCAAAGAATGTGTTTGTCTACATTTGTTTGAATAACTGGTTTTTCAGTTGGCTGGCAGAACTGAAAGTAAAAAAAAATCATTTCAGGTTGAATTAAACATTTTGTTCATCTTGAACAAGATGAAATTAAATGAAGTTAGTGGGCAGAAATAATTTGGTGAAAGTGATTTGAATTCATGTGGCTTATTGGTCTAGGTATATGATTCTTGCTTTCTATTCAAGCAGTCTTGGGTTCCAAGCCCAGACATCAGCCTTTTGATTTAGCTGGGATTGGTCCTGCTTCTAGCAGGGGGTTGAACTCATGACCTCCTGAGATCTCTTCCAACCCTATGATTCCATGACTTGACTCTTCTTGAACCAAAATATGTATTTTACAGTTAAAAGTGTTTACAGGTTTTTGTCCAAAAACTTCTCTTAGCTCTAGCTTTGTTGTAACCAGGGGAGCCAAAACGTTGTTTAAAAGTAATGGGTTTACAGATCAGAACCCACTTTGCAATCTTAGTGCTCTTTCCTTGTGGGAGAGAATCTGATTTTTCAGATTACATTTTGAATCAGATTAAATATTTACAAGTTGTTTATCATGAACAAATTTGTACAGTATTGTTAACAATTATAAATAGACGGAGCTCTAAAAGGAGCTCTAAAAGGAGTCCTTACAGCTAGCTGGGGAGTGGCTGATACAGTTTCTCAGCCCAATAGAAGGAATCTTTTACACTTCAAAAAGTAAGATCTAAAAGTGCTGTTGATATATCTGGATTTTAGAGCTTGAAATATGACAACCAGAACATATTTAATCTGATTCAAAATGTAATCTGAAAAATCAGATTTTCTCCCACAAGGAAAGAGCACTAAGATTGCCTTTCAATGTTAAGCTCCTTTTCCCTGCCTGGACTCTTGGATTATCTGTTTCTGTTAACTTCATCGGAATGGCTCACCTGAATTGAAAAAATTCAGCTGCGTACCATTTTCCACTTCCACAAGACACTGTGTTGCTCTCATCTTTTTCTTCTTTTTAATGTAATGACATGTCCTCCAGAAAGCCTTATTTCCTCTATATTTACTGTCAGTGCCTGGTGGTTAAAAGAGCATCTACAGTAACAAAACCATTATGATTTCCAGGAACTAATTCATGGGGATGCATCACTTGGATAAACATAAATCTAAAACCTTATTTCCAGAACAATGAACTAAATACCTTGAGCTTCTAAAGATCATATTTATGTATCTCTGCAACTTCTGATTACGTTTTAAAAATCCTGTTCTCATGAGATTCCCACCCCAAACGTCTCATGAGATTCCTAGCCCAAATGTGAAGGTCTGAAAGGAACAAAAAAGAATAAATACTTCTAACTGAATCTCTGAAGTTCATGGATGAAATTCTGGTCCTATTAAAGCCCGTGAGAGTTTTGTCACTGACTTTAATAGATTTCACCCTTTCAGTTTTGTGTATTGCATTACAACAGCACAGTCTTTTAAATATGTATTGTGCAACTGGGCAAATTCTTCCCATGAATTTTACTATTTTTATATGCAGGCCTGTTAAGAGGGAAAAGGCATGTTTGTTACTTAGAAGGAAAATATTTTTTATTTGCTTTTTTCAGATCACTCAAAAATTACAACTTCTAAAGGACAAAAATTAAATACTTCCAAGATATCTGGCTCCTTAAAGTTTCCTCTATCCGTCATGAGAACGTCTATTGAGTAACATTAAGTTTCTCTTAAAAACACTTCCTTTCTGGAGATCAGAAGTAATTTTAAGAGGCAAATATATTCCAGTAAAGGATTTTATAGTACTAGACATATTCAGTGAGTAAATGAAGCACTTTTGATTCATTACCTATGTAGTAATGATAACACATGGATTCTGGGCAGCTGTAGTTATTTACGTCAACAAACACCTAAGTTCAAAACATACAGAGCACAACCAAATCGCCTCTCAAGTTAACACTGAGGTCCTCTCCAGACTAACAACAAGTCAGGAAATCTAAGTGTAATTGCTTGGCTCGCTCTCACCCTCCCACCGCCCCTTCCACCAATCACACATTAGAAAACACTGTAAGTCTGATATTTTACAGACAGAGAAACTTCAACCAAAACATTTTCTCAAAATATCCAATAACTTAGGAAAATCAGATGTAATTTCTAGTTCAGTAATGTGGTGTATTGAAAACTGTATTAAAATTGTAATCTATCACTTTAAATGCTCATGTTTTTAACCTGGTCTAGCTTGAAGCCTGGGGAGTCCAGAGAGAGCATGTGATCTGGGCCAATCAGCGTCAATCAACAGAGAGAAAGCCTATCATAAAGTGGAGTAAGTTAGGCCTCTGGTTTTAGTGAGCACTCTGCTTTTTCTCTCTCTCTCTGTTTTGCAGGTCTTTTGTATTATCATTCTGAATTCTAAGAAATAGTGTTATGTTGTAAGCTTCAGCAAGAATACTTAAGATTTTACTCTATTCCTCCCTGTGTACAAAACTCATCACCTACTATTACTAATAACAAGCTTGTATAGATGAAAATCCAAATCCATTCTGTGTCCCATACACACAAACAGCTCCCACCACCAAAAATAAAGAAAAGGAAAATGGGTCACTAAAATGATAATGACTTCTTGTTGTGATTTTTGTGTTAATGTGACTTGTTTCTTCATTGTTCTCAAGATGGTATATGATGTTTGGAAGCAGGTATCCAGCTTCAGCAACACTATTTCATTGGGCACAGACAAAATTAAACTTCATATCTACATTCATGGCAGAAACTGATTACTTTTCCAACTAGACTATCATCAGAGCTCATCGTAAGCTGTCCCTAGAAAAAGTTTACAAGAGAAAACTGGGTAGAAACTTTTTGCCAAGTGAGACAGCACTACTTACTCTGCCTTTTGGACATGGTGAACCAACTGGATGCTTTTGCATTTGTAAGAGCACCAGTGTTATTTATTAGGTCCTCTCTTCGAACTCCTCAGTACATCCTTGTGCAGCAAAGTACAAGTAGACTTAGACCTCTCCCTTCGCCGATTTTCGAGGGCGGAAGAGGGAAAGGTCTCCTTATCATATAGCCCCTGTAGCCTGCTAGCCTCCTCCCCTTGCGCTTCCTTCCACTCCTTTGACTTTTCCCTCCTGATGGGTTGATTTCTCTCAGTAGGTTGTCAACCTTGTAATTAAACATTCAGCATTCAACTTCCAATGAAGAGCATGCCAGGGGGACATAGTTAGTGCCTTAGGATATGTCTACACTATGAAACTATGTGGTTGACATTTAGTATTCAATTTAGTAAAGTCAAAAACATATGTGGTCAACGGAGTGCATCCCCACTACCACTGCCATTGCTAATATAGACTGTAACAGTGATGCACTGTGGGTAGCCATCCCACAGTTCCTGACATCAATATGAATTCTGGGTTAGGCTCCCAATGCCTGATGGGACAGAAACAATGTAATGGGTGATTCTGCGTACATGCGGTCAGTCTCCCATGATGCAACAGCAAACAGTAGCGCACAGCAGAGCACTGGCGGCTAAACTGATTTTGGAAACAGGCATGGTTTTGCTTCCACTTTGAAAACATGTCGGGAAAGGTGCTGGCAAACTATAGCCCTTACTTTTTGTTCGCACGTTTGCATTTGCAAAGCAGGGGCTGCATTCGTGAGGCAGACTGCAGCTTTCCTTTGCCAAATTGACCTGAATAGCAAGGGGGAGCAGTTGGGGATTGTAGGGTCTCAGACTCAGAATGTGATTGCCCCTGCTCCCACACAGCATGGCTGTTCTCCAGGATGATCTCTTCAAGCCCATCGCAAAAAGGACAACAAAGCTGGGATCATAATTTGTTGGGGAAGCGCAAACGGAGGTGGATTGCCTCAGAGCTATCAATTACAGAATTTCCCCATTTCACCCAGGTCGCCATGTGTTGGGCCTGAAAGCCTTGACTTTTTATTTTAGTTTTGGTAATACAGTAATGTAGTTTAACGAAATATTAAATGTGTATTAACATACACCTTATATTGCTATATTATGGCTACATCATTAAACTACATTACTATATTACCAAACCTAAAATACAAATATAAAAAGTCAAGGCTTTCAGTCCCAACAATGTACAATTTCAGTCTTTTTTGAATCACCGTCTTCTCCGAATCTCCATCTCTGAAAAGGGAGCAGATGCTGAATGAATGTGGCCAGAAACCTGGGCCTTATGCTACTAGGCTTTGTGCTGCAGTGATGCTGGCTTGGCATGGTACAGTGTCCTGCCATGGAGAGTGTAGTAAGGCAGCCCTCCCCAGAAACCTTCTGAGAAGGACTGCAGAGAACCTTGATGACAGCTTTGTGGAGATGTGTAGCGAGGATTCCTGATCCTTTCCCAGACATGTTAACAAACTTTTCTGGGGAGCTCCCACTGTGTCTGGCCACTACTTTATCCCAATTTCTCAGGGCAGATCAAAGATTAAACTGAATTATATTTCACCACTTTGGGGTGATTACAAATGTGAACTCACCAGAGGTGCCCTCCTTGCCCTCAGGGTCCAGCAATGAATAGGTCCTAGGAGGGGATTAGCTCTAAAGTTAGAAAAAATGTCCTGGCTGCCAGTGAGATCAGTTCTTCCACATGCCTGCTGAGCATTAGCCTCTTCCTCCTCTTCCTCATCTACAATGTCCTCTTCATTGTTGCCAGAGGCTACTTGAAGAGTTGCCTGGGAATTATCCATGAAGTTTTGGGACAGTGGTTGGGTCCCCCACTGGAAGTCTATGCAACTGCTCCTAGAAGCAGCAAGTCTGAGGCTCTGACCCACAGAGACCTTTTGCTTCCTTTGTCTTCTGATACGCTTGCTTGAGCTCCTTGATTTTCACATGGAACTACTGGTTGTTCCTGTGTATCCTTTTTCCACCATGCTCTGGGCAATTTTGGCATAGACATCAGCATTTCTTCTGCTGCTTCAGAGGTCTGACTGCACAGATTCTTCTCCCCACACAGCAGTTGGATCCAGTATCTCCTGTACACTCCATGCTGGTGCTCATTTGCAGCTCTATGCACTGGCCAAACAGGAAATGGAATTCAAAAGTTAATGGGGCTTTTCCTGTGTACCTGGGAATGCAGCACAGTTCAAAGTGCTGGCTAGAACAGTCACCTTGGGGCGCTATGGGACACCTTCTGAAGTCTAAGAACACCAAATTGAACAGCATTACCCCAAATTCAACCCTGGAAGGTCAAAATTAGTACTACTTCTCTCATCAAGGTGGCATATTAAAGGTGACTTTAAAAGCCCTTATGGTCAGCAGAAGGGGTTTGGTGGCATACAGTCATTCATTATAAAATCAATATAATGAGGCTATCTTAGACCTAACTTCATAGTGTAGACCAGGCGTAACTGACATAAGAATATAAGAATGGTCACACTGGGTCAGACCAAAGATCTATCTAGCCCAGTATCCTGTCTTCCAACAGTGGCCTATGCCAGATGCCCCAGAGTGAGTGAACACAACAGGTAATCATAACATGATCCTTCTCCTGTCAACTATTTCCAGACAAACAGAGGTTAAGGACGCCATTCCTACCCATACTGGCTAATAGCTAATAGATCTAACCTCCATGAACTTTTCTAGCTTTTTTGAACCCTGTTAAAGTCCTAGTCTTCACAACATCCTCTGGCAAGGAGTTCCACAGGTTGACTATGCACTGCATGAAGAAAAACTTCCTTTTCTTTGTTTTAAACTTGCTACCTATTAATTTCATTTGGTGACTCCTAGTTCTTACATTATGGGAACAAGTAAATAACTTTTCGTTATTCACTTTTTCCATACCAGTCATGATTTTATAAACCTCTATCATATCCCCCCTTAGACTCTTCCATTCCAAGCTGAAAAATCCCAGTCCCTTTAATCTCTCTTCAGTGGGACCTGTTCCAAACCTAATAATTTTTGTTGCCCTTCTCTGAACCTTTTCCAATGCCAATATATCTTTTTTTGAGATGAGGTGACCACATCTGTGTGCAGTATTCAAGATGTGGGCATACCATGGTTTTATACAGAGGCAATAAGATATTCTCTATCTTATTCTCTATCCCTTTTTTAATGATTCCTAACATTCTGTTTGCTTTTTTGACTGCTGCTGCACACTGAGAGGGTGTTTTGAGAGAACTAACCTCAATGACTCCAAGATCTCTCTCTTGACTGGGTCAGTTCTAGGGACTCTAACACACCAAGAGTTTCTGCTTTCTAGAGAAAGTATTTTCCTTTCTTATGAAAAGTCAAAAATTGCCTCTGAAAAATAGTTCTGATGTGCTCTAATAATATGTTGTGATTAGTATCCACCCTTTCAACTTCACCAGAAAGAGGATTCTGCCCCGATGCACACAGAAAGCTTATGAGTATTCAGGTAGAGAGAGAAAGACAGAGAGAGAGATTTCCCTATAGTTCTAGACATATTAATTACAGCAAACAAGCTTAAGGTTGATTCTACCTAGCCTAGACTTGGACTTTGAATGCCAGACTGATTAGCATCTCACATTACTGGAGAATGGCAATGCCCCAAGGCCTTCTCTAAAAGATGTCTTTGCCTTCTCTAAAGGAAATATATAGAAGCATCTATATTTAGAAATCCTACCAAAACAAGATACTGCTCCACTACAAAATGTTCTTCTTTAGGGGAGATGATAAGGCCAAACACATGGGACATCCAGTTGTGCAGTTATATGGCTTAATCCACTATTGGCGTGGAGAATGGTATAAGGGCCTATACAGAAGAGAAAAGAATTCAGGGTCACTGTTGGGAGCTTTGACCATTTACTTTGCAGTTGAGGGGGAAGAATATAAGAAATGTTATTATTAAGGTAAAAGTTGGACATGGATTCAATGTCTTTAGCAGGTCTCTATGACTTCTTCAGGTTCAGTTTCCACAGCACTTGGACTTCAGCTGCAACCCCAGGCAGTGGGGCTCTGGCTTTGGCCCCATTGTGACCGTACCCCTAACCCTAACCCTCCCCCATGACCGTTCCATTAATTTTGCTTAATTGTACCATGACAAAATCATATCTATAGTTCTTTTACCAAAAATATATTGTTCAGCCAAGGAGAACCAGAAGAGCCCATCTGTCCAGTATATTTCACCATACCCAGCAATAGGTTTTCAGAATAGGTTTTCTTCAGTTAGGGAGCTCTTAACCTATGATGGAGTTCCTAGTTCCCTTTTAGTGGGTCCTGCGCTGGGGAAGGGGAGGCAATGGAGGCTGCCATGAAGCAGCCTCTGTCCAGGGCGAGCCCAGGCCAGCCATGGGCAGAGGCTGCTTCGTGGCAGCAGCCCTTGTCCACAGTGGGCCCAGGATCATTGGGGGCAGAGGCTGCTCTGGCAATAGCCCCTGTCCGTGGTGGCCTGGGACTGCTGCAGACAGGGACTGCATCCTGGCAGCAGCCCCTGTGTCTGTGGAGGGGTCCTAGCCCCCACTGATGGGGCAGTTACCAGAGTAGCCTCTGTCTGCAGCTAGCTTGGGCCACAGTGGCCTTACATTGCTGCCTCTGTATCTCCTTGCAGACCGGCTCCTGCCTGGCACAGCACGATCTGATGGAGAGGCAGCAGTGCGGGATGGAAGGGGGCTCTCTGGGAATGGTGCCAGATTGCACTGGCTGCCAGCCCCGCCCCTGGGGACAACAGATAGTTGACTGACTTCTAAGAATCCATGCAGTTAGTCGACTATTCAATTAACCAATAGTTAACATCCCTATTATAAAGGCGGGATCTTGTGATGTGCAAAAGGTGTGAAGCTAAATTTTATGCATGTACTTCTTTATGTCCTTGCTGAATGGGATAGCGAGTCTTCTGAGTGGACATGGGCCCACAGAGCACCAGTGTATGCTTGGGTGCTTTGGGGGCTCCATGAGACCATTTGCTTTTTTCTCTTTAGCTAGAACCTATCACATGTCTGAAATTTCTTTCCATTTAAATGGCTCCTATGATTTATGGGGTAAAATTTGGCACCCAAGGTTCTACTCATTTATTATTTTGCTCCTCCAATTCAGCTATAACTTAAGAAGGTAGCCAAATAGAGTTTTTATGCTTCTATAATTAAATTATTAACTTTTTTTGTAGCCAATTAGTCTATAATGAGAAAAAAAATCATTTTGGTATATCGAAAAAAGTTGTGTAATGTCTGAAATACTGACATTTCAATTTTCTGCAGTGCATGATTAGTATATTTTTTTCTCCCCTCTATGTTTTGTAAGGATTTTTTTTATACCAGTGCACACCAGAATTATATAATTACACATTATAATAACTGATTACATATATTTACAGTAATTACATAATCACATGCAATTACATGAATTATGCAAACAATAGACCATGTAAAATAGCACTGAAAAACAAGAAGGTTTTCACAAATAACATTATGCTTTTGAGCAAAGAAAAAAAAGGGATTTACCATTAACATTAAAGTTGTAGCGCCAAAACACAAAGCATGTTTTGTCTAAGTACTGAAAGCTTTTAAACTTGATTATGAAGATGGTGTACTGAGAAATATTTTGGGATATCTGTGTTCAAATAACATATGTAGCTTTAGTGCTAAAGAATAAACAAATTAGAAGAAGTAGAGAAGGGATCTACTAGGAACATGGCGTAAAAGGTTCAAGACTGCTCAAAAGAGCAGTTAGGTGCTTATGTCACTTAAGCACCTTTGAAATTTTACCTACAGTGTAAAAAACATCAAAAAACAATGCATTGCCAAAGTTTTCTAAAGTTTGGCAGAAATCATTCTATTTATTTACAGTACATGCCTGTCAATTAATCCAAAGCACCATTGAAGTTGCTCCCAGATAGTACCACCTATTTTGTTTCCTAGCTCTGTGCGCAGCTCTTGAAATGTCTAAAATAACAAACAGATTGACAACAAAATGCCAACCTCTGTGTATTAAAGAGGTGGCTGGTCTAAATGTCAAGTCACTTTGGTTCTTATGGACAATGGTCTCTCTCTCTCTGCCCCATCTTTATTATTGTTGTTGTTGTTGTACATGTTTTTGGTGAAGGGGTTCAGAGCAAACCATTTGAAAGTGCACCTTCTCCATTCCCCCAAAGGAAAACCATCACTCAAGGAAGCCAGTGTGAAAACCAGGAGGGCACTGGGAGGTTGGGGTACTGTCCTGTACTCTTCTTCTCTCCTTGCCTCTGAAAACACAACAGCTCAATTTTTCCCTCAGTGTCATTTTATTTAAAGTGTTTATTTCTGGTCTTCATGTAAGGATCACAGCTACTCACTAGGCAATAGTAAGGCAGGATTCTTTATGCTGGCTCCTCTCCTCCAATATGGATCAGTCCTGTATTGGAGGTCACAGTTCTAATAAAAGTAATTCAGTCTCTCCATGCCCATGCACTCTTTGTGATTCCGCCAACAAGGGTGAAAATTAGAGCTAAACAATGGGATGAGTTGCAGGGAGGAGGCAGGGAATGGAGAAGTGGGATCTAAGCTCATTTCAAAGAGGGCTTTGCTAGTTCTATATCAGAATGCAGCTTTGTTCTAAATCAGAATGAAAGTGGTAGGCAATTTGGATGAAAGTGATCATGAAATGATAGAGCAATCTTGTTGCAAATCGTGATTCTAGCAAATGGTAAGAGGAAAAACAGCACATTAAAGGCAATGGGTTTCAAGAAGGCAGACATTAGCAAACTCAGGGAGTTGGTAGGTAAGATCTAATGAGAAGCAAGTCTAAGAAGGAAACACTTCAAGACAGCTGGCAGTTTTTCAAAAAGAGTCATTATTAAGGGCACAGGAGTAAATTTTCCCACTGCTTATGAAAGATAGGAAACATGGGAAGAGATTACCTTGGGTTAACGAAATCTTCAAGTATCTGAAACTCAATAAGTGGGAAGTTGGTCAAATTATAAAGGATTTTGTAAGGACAAAATCAGAAAGACCGAGGCACAAAACAAGATTAAGCTAGCTGGATGTACAAAGGGTAACAAGAAAACATTCTACAAGTAGAAATAAACAGAAGCAAGAAAAAGACCAAAGACAGAGGTAGGCCCATTACTCTTGAACAGGGGAAAACAATAATAGAAAATGTAAAAATGGTACAAGTGGTAGGTGCCTTTTTTTTCAGTTTTCACAACAAAGTTTACTAGCTATTGAATGTCTAACATAGTGAAAGCAAGTGAAAATGAGGTTGGATTGGAGGTTAAAATGGGGAAAGAACAATTTACAGTTATTTACACAAGTTAGATGTCTTCAGGGCCTGATAAAATACATCCTGGAATACTTAAGGAGATAACTAAAACATTAGCGATTATCTTTGAAAACTCATGGAAGATAGGATTGATACTGGAAGAGGTCAAATGCAGTGACAATCTATAAAAAGGAGGAAAAGGACAACCTAGGAAATTATAAACCAGTCAGCATAACTTAGGTATCCAGAAAAATAATGCAGCAAATAATCAAGCAATCAATTTATAAACATCTAGAAGATAACTAGGTGATAAGTACCACAGCAAGCCTGGCGTTTTCAAGAACAAATCATGTCAAGCCAATCCAAAAGCTTTCTTTGAAAGATTAACAAACCTAGCAGATGGAGGAAAGGGAACAGATGTAGTATATCTTGACTTTAGTAAGGCTTTTAATACCATCACTCATTACCTGCTCATGAACTTGAGAAATACAACTTAGATGAAGTTATTATAAGGTGGGTACATACCTGGTTGGAAAACTGTTCGAAGACAATAGTTATTAATGATTCGCAGTCAAGCTGGAAGGGCATATTGAGTGGGAGTCCACGGTGATCAGTCTTAGATTCAGTTCCATTCAATATTTTCATCAATGATTTAGACAATTGCACAGAGAGTATAGTTTGCAGACAATGCCAAACTGGGAGGGGTTGTAATTGCTTTGGGGGATGGGATTAAAATTCAAATTTATCTGAAAACGGGAAACATGGTCTGGAGTAAATAGAATGAAAATTCAATAAAGATGAAAGCAACATACAGTGGAGTCTGGATTATCTGTCACCCAGTAATCCGACACTCCGCTTTATCCGACCCTGCAGCTCCCGGGGACTTTGTCCCCGGGAGCTGCAGGGTCGGATACAGTGTGGGCCGGGAGAACAGCCCCACTTGCTGCCCCGTTGCTCTCTTGGAGCAGCTGCTGCCGCTTCTGCCTGGAAGTGGCCCCGGCAGGAGCAGCAGCAACTGCTCCTCGAGAGCAACAGAACAGCTGATGCCGCTCCTGCCGGGGACGCTTCGTCCCGGCTGGAGCGGCGTCAGCTGTTCCATTGCTCTCTACAGTAGAGTCCCTATCATCTGACATATTTGGTAATCCAACCATGTGTCGGTCCCTTTTAGGTCGGATGATAGGGACTCTACTGTACTTCTCTTACCCTGGTTTACGCTAGGGAGTTATTTTGGAAATAACAAATTTCCCCCACTTATTCCAAAATAAGAAGTGGAGCATCTACACTATCCAGCCCGTTGTTTCAAAATAATGGGCTGCCTATTTCAAAATCCATACTCCTGCTTTCCTCGGGGAATAATGCTTATTTCAAAATTGTTATTTTGAAATAGTGTTAGTGTGGATGCTCCGGTGTTGCTAATTCACAATAATTGGCCTCCAGAGGCCTCTAGCACTGCAATTGTGGCGGCTCTGACCACACCTGCCAGCTCCACTGCTCCCCTTCTCCTACAGAGCTTAAAACAGCAGGCTGCTGGAGAACGGCTTGTGGCATGTGGCCAGCTTGGCAAGCCCCATGACATACCACAGGAGCTGACGGAGCCAGGGCAGATCCCAGAGCACCCTCTGAACCCCCAAGGGCTGCCAGCATTCCTGCAGCATCCTTGGCTGCCACTGGCCAGAGACATTGGAGAGCACTGGCCTGGACTGGTGTGGAGTGTGGATGTAATAGTATAGTTGATTAACCAATTAACTGATAAGCAGAAGCTTATAGGGTTAATGCTCGAGACTACACGCATTTCCCTCTCCCCTTCTCCCTGCCAGTAAATTTTTTAGCAGCCTGGCTCAGTCCTGGCTTGAAATGGGTCTGAGACCTACCCCTGCTGTGGCCCTGCATTTAATGTGAATTAGGAGCTGGGTGGGCAGGCAGCCCAGCTTAGCCCCAGCTGGTTCCGGGACCTATCCCCATTTCAGCTCTGCACTTCAAGTGTATTAAGAGCCAGGAAGGCAGGCAGCCCAGCTCAGTCCTGGCTCGCACTGGGTCTAGGAGCTCAGCCCTCCTGCCCCCCACCTCCCGACAGGGACTGCTGCCACCCCGCGTTGCTGCCTCTTTCTCAGAAGCAGAAGCACAGGGTGACAGGCAGCTGGTCTGCAAGAAGAACTGTTTTTTAAACTGGCTTCCCTCACATACGAGCTCCCACCTGGCACCCCACGCTGCTGCCTCTGAAACAGTTGCTGTTGGCCCTGCCCCCAGGGACTCATAGACTCATAGACTTTAAGGTCAGAAGAGACCATTATGATAATCTAGTCTGACCCCCTGCACAATGCAGGCCACAGAATCTCACCCACCCACTGCTAGAATAATCCTCTCACCTATATCTCAGATATTGAGTCCTTGAAACGATGGTTCAAAGACCCCAAGATGCAGAGAATCCTCCCACTAGTGACCCGTGCCCCATGCTACAGAGGAAGGCGAAAAACCTCCAGGGCCTTTGCCAATCTACCCTGGAGGAAAATTCCTTCCCGACCCCAAATATGGCGATCAGCTGAACCCTGAGCATGTGGGCAAGACTCACGAGCCAGACACCCAGAAAAAAGTTCTCTATAGCAACTCCTATCTTCCCACCATTGGCCTATATACCACTGATAGTGAAAGGTCAATTAATTGCCAAGATCATGTTACCTCATCAAACCATCCCCTTTATAAACCCATCTAGCTTTATTTTGAAGCCAGATAGGTCTTTTGCCCCCACTACTTCCCTTGGAGGGATGTTCCAGAACTTCACTCCTCTGATGGTTAGAAACCTTCGCCTAATTTCGAGTCTAAACTTCCTAATAGCCAGCTTATATCCATTTGTTCTTGTGTCCACATTGGTATTGAGCTTAAATAATTCTTCTCCCTCCTTGGCATTGCTCTCTAATATATTTAAAGAGAGCAATCATATCTCCCCTCAGCCTTCTTTTGGTTAAGGTAAACAAGCCAAGTTCCTTGAGTCTCCCTTCATAAGACAGGTTTTCCATTCCTCGGATCATCCTAGTGGCCCTTCTTTGTACCTGTTCCAGTTTCAATTCATCCTTCTTAAACATGGGAGACCAGAACTGCACACAGTATTCCAAATGAGGTCTCACCAATGCCTTGTATAACGGCACTAACACCTCCTTATCCCTACTGGAAATACCTCGCCTAATGCATCCCAAGACCGTATTAGCCTTTTTCACAGCCATGTCACAATGGCGGCTCATAGTCATCCTGTGATCAACCAGGACTCCGAGGTCCTTCTCCTCTTCCATTACTTCCAATTGATGTGTCCCCAGCTTATAACTAAAATTCTTGTTATTAATCCCTAAATGCATAACCTTACACTTCTCGCTATTAAATTTCATCCTATTACTATTACTCCAATTTACAAGATCATCCAGATTTTCCTGTATGATATCCCGATCTTTTTCTGAATTGGCAATACCTCCCAACTTTGTGTCATCCGCAAACTTTATTAGCACACTCCCACTTTTAGTGCCGAGGTCAGTAATAAAAAGATTAAATAATAATGGTCCCAGAACTGATCCCTGAGGAACTCCGCTAGTAACCTCTCTCCAGCTTTACAGTTCACTTTTCAGTATGACTCGCTGTAGTCTCCCCTTTAACCAGTTCCTTATCCACCTCTCAATTTTCATATTGATCCCCATCTTTTCCAATTTAACCAATAATTCCCCATGTGGTACTGTATCAAATGCCTTACTGAAATTGAGGTAGATTAGATCCACTGCATTTCCTTTATCTAAAAAATCTGTTACTTTCTCAAAGAAGGAGATCAGGTTGGTTTGGCACGATCTACCTTTTGTAAAACCATGTTGTAATTTGTCCCAATTGCCAATGTCCCTAACTACTTTCTTCCAAGACCTTGCATACTACCGATGTGAAACTAACAGGCCTGTAGTTACCCGGGTCACTTATTTTCCCTTTCTTAAAAATAGGAACTATATTAGCAATTCTCCAGTCAAATGGTACAACCCCTGAGTTTAGAGATTCATTAAAAATTTTTGCTAATGGACTTGCAATTTCATGTGCCAGTTCCTTTACTATTCTTGGATGAAGATTGTCTGGGCCCCCTGATTTACTCCCATTAAGATGTTCGAGTTTGGCTTCTACCTCGGATTTGGTAATATCTACCTCCATGTCCTTATTCCCACTTGTTATGTTGCCATTATCCCTAAGCTCTTCATTGGCCTCATTAAATACTGAAGCAAAGTATTTGTTTAGATATTGGGCCATGCCTAGATTATCCTTAACCTCCACTCCATCCTCAGTGATTAGCGGTCCCACTTCCTCTTTTTTTGTTTTCTTCCTATTTATATGGCTATAAAACCTTTTACTATTGGTTTTAATTCCCTTTGCAAGGTCCAACTCAACATGACTTTTAGCCTTTCTCACTTTGTCCCTACATGCTCGAACCTCAATAAGGTAGCTTTCTTTACTGATCCCTCCCATCTTCCACTCCTTATATGCTTTCTGCTTTTTCTTAATCACCTCCCTGAGATTATTGTTCATCCAACTTGGTCTAAAACACCTACCTATGCATTTTTTCCTCTTTCTTGGGATACAGGCTTCTGATAGCTTCTGCAACTTTAACTTAAAATAATCCAGGCCTCCTCCACTTTTAGATCCATAAATTCTTTAGTCCAATCCACTTCCCTAACTAATTTCCTTAATTTATTAAAATTAGCCCTTTTGAAATCAAAAACCCTAGTCTCAGATTTATTTTTGTTTATCCTTCCATTTAGTTTGAACTGAATTAGCTCATGATCGCTTGAGCCAACGTTGTCCCCTACAACCATTTCTTCTATGAGGTCCTCCTTGCTACTCACCAAAACCAGATCTAAAATGGCTTCCCCCCTTGTTGGTTCAACAACTACTTGATGAAGGAATTCATCAGCTATCACATCTAGGAAAATCTGAGCCCTATTATTATTACCAGTATTTGTTCTCCAGTCTATATCTGGAAAGTTGAAGTCTTCCATGATTACACAGTTTCCATTAGTATATACTTCTTTAAAAACATTCAAGAGGTCTCTATCCATATCCAAATTAGATCCTGGTGGTCTATAGCACACCCCAAGCACTATCCCGGGGAGGATCTAATAGTTTTCTTCCCCAATGTAATTTTTGCCCAGACAGACTCCATCTTCTCCATTCCTTCACTTTTTAATTCTTTGCAATCTACCTCATCATTGATATACAATGCTACTTCACCACCTTTACCTTTATTTCTGTCTTTCCTAAACAGCACATATCCTTCAATACCTGTACTCCAGTCATGCCTAGTATTCCACCATGTTTCTGTTATTCCTATAATATCTGGTTTCACTTCCTGGACCAGTAGCTCTAGTTCCTCCATTTTGTTACCTAGGCTCCTCGCATTGGTGTACAAACATCTTAATTTTTGCTGTTTCACCTCACTCACATTCTTTACCCAATTTGGCACGGACATTGTACCTCCAACATAACCTGTTAGACTAGTATCCACTCTGCCCTTCCTCCTTATGTACATTCTCCTACCCCCGGCTATATCCTTTCTTACTTCGTTTTCCTCCCTCTCAATGCTAAAATCCGGCGTAGAGATTACCTGGACATCTCCCAACCGTCTCCCCCAAATTCCTAGTTTAAAGCTCTCTTAATCAGTTGTGCCAGCCTCCATCCTAGAGGTCTGTTTCCTTCCCTACTTAGGTGAAGTCCATCCCGAGAGAACAGTCCTCTGTCCGTGAATGCCTCCCAGTGGCCATACATCCCAAAGCCCTCCTTATAGTACCACTGCCTGAGCCACCTATTGAGCATCATAATCCTATCACACCTTTGTTGTCCTTCTCTAGGAACAGGCAGAATCCCACTGAAAATCACCTGAGCCTCGATTTCCTTAAGCGTCCTCCCCAACCTAGCATAGTCTCCTTTGATTCGTTCCAGCGAGAATCTAGCCGTATCATTTGTTCCTACATGAAGGATGATCAATGGATTCTTTCCCGCTCCCTTTAGGATCCTCTTAAACCTTAGTTCCACATCCCGTATCTTAGCACCTGGCAGACAGCACACCCTTCTGTTCTCTGGATCAGCTCTGGTTACAAGCCTGTCTATTCTTCTCAATAAGGAGTCCCCAATCACATAGACCTGCCTTTTCCTGGTGACAGTGCGATTCTCTGGTCTATCCCTTGTTTCCTCTGGCTGCAAGTCCTTTCCATTCCTATCTTCTCTTGTAATCTTCTTCAACCCATCCTGTATCCTCCTGGTGCTCATTATTGGTGTTGTCTCCATCGACTCTTCCCCTTTATGTATGGGACTAGCCACTCTTCTCTTCTTCCTTGCCTTTCCACCTTCAGTGGCCACCTGCTGTATCCCTTCTCCATTCTCCAACTCTGCATACCTGTTCTTGAGCTCTATTTCTCCTTCACTGGCCCATCTTTTCCTCTGCCTGGTTCTCATAGTCACATGCTTCCACTGTCCATTTTCTTTGCCCAGCAGTCCCCCCTCAGAGGCCTTTGATCCTGCTTCAGTCTGCATGTGTAAGCTTTCCCTTTCAGCCACCTCATACCTTTGCTCCATCATCTGCTCAGACCCCCTTCTAAACTCGACCAGAGTTTCCACCTGCATCTCCAATCCTCGGATCTTTTCTTCCATCAGTTCTATTAGGCGGCATTTCATACAAACAAAACTCCTTTCAGGTACCCCCTCCAGAATCATATACATACCACAGCTGCCACATCCACTCAGGCTCATCGTGTCCTCTACTGCTTGGGTTATGGCCACTGCTATCTCTGTGTTAATCAGCCTTCTCACCTAAATCCTGTTAGTCCGGCAAACACAAAAACAAAAACAAACCAAAACACCCCGCTACGGCTAAAACAAACCCTAAACGAGTCCTACAATCCAAACTCCCCTTACAAACTCCCACTCAAACTCCCCTGTTTACAGCTCTGTTTGCTGGCTCCTGCGCCGCTGCTGCTGTCTGTGCTGCTGCCTGACTGGAAGGCTACCTTTATAGGACCCCTAATCAGTGAAACCCCACCCCCTAATCAGGGCTCAGCTTCTCTCCCAGCACACTGTCCCTGCAAGCCTAGGGGACTATAGACTAGTCGACTAACCGATAAAATGTCATGAGGTTACTTGACTATTCTATTAACCAATATTTAACATCCCTAGTATGGAGATCCTGGACTTCATTGCCTGGGGCAAGGAGACCAACCTCCAGGATCTCCACACCAGAAAGTGGAATGCTGACATCTATGGCTGGATGGCCACCAGCCTGGCCGGCAAAGGCCACACCCAGACCCTCAGCCAGGTCCAGATGAAAATAAAAGAGCTCAGGCAGGCCTACAACAAGACCAGGGAGCAGAGCGGAAGCTCTGGGGTGGCTCCTCACATGCGCCACTACTACGAGCAGCTCAATGCCATCCTGGGAGGGGGGACAGTCTCCTCCCCTTTCCCTTGTTGAGTCCAGCCAGAACATGCCTGTCATCAGCCTCCACGAAGGCAGGGTTGCAGATGAGGAGGAGGAGCAGGAAGAGGAGGCCCGTCAGGTGAACATGCCCACCAGCCAAGAGCTACTCCTCATCCTAGAGCCAGTCCCTTCTTCCCAGGATGTCTCCCAGGTATCAGATTAACCCAGGGAAGGCACTTCAGGTGAATACACACGCAGGGGCAGACGGTGGACTGTGAGGAGCTGCATGTTCCTCACTCAGCCTGCCCAAATCCCCTTCCCTGAGCCCCTTATACACCCCAATCAAGATTGCTGCACCCTACATCAGCAGCCCCCTGCCATAAGATTGAGAGGAGACAGCCTGAATGCATGCATGAAGCTGGAATACCAGTCCAGAGCACTCACCTCATGATGCTCTCACATAGGAACCCCTCAGTTCTTCTCACAAGGTTCCTGGACAAGCCTGCCTTACTCTGGCCTCTGTGGTGGACACCTTTCCACAATAAGCCAACACTAAGGAGGTTGGGGTCATGGAACCACAAGCAGTGCTGCACACGTCACAGGGTCATGCCCTCACTAAGGCAGCATCTGCTCTCAGTCAAGTTTGGTGATGCAGAGGAACCTGACAGGGGGAGAAAGAGGAAGAGACCCCAGTGGCCCTCTCTCTGGCAAGTGGCCTCTGCCACTCACACACAACTCCTCCGACACTTCTCCCCTCTTCCAGTGGGGAGGGATAGAAGTTATGTCTCTGCAGGTTGCTGCCAGTGCTGGACCCAGCACGTGCAGGACACAGAAAGAAGCTGAACCACTTCCTCCACCCCTCCCCCCCCGCCTCACCCGCAGGCTCCTGATCTGAACAGCACCTTCCCATGACATGTCCCTGGGCCGTGGGCGTAGTGATGCTTCTCTGGGACATCCGTGCCCCTGCAGGGAAGTGCCCACTGTCAAGGCAACTGAGACCTTTGGTGTCATCTCAGAGATTAGAGCTAGGTGTCATATACAGTCTCTTCTGGGATGACTGCCCTTGTGACTTTTCTTCAAAGCTGGGCTAATTGTGTGTGTAGCATGTCCAGTACCTCCCATACCATGTTCCCATCTCCATGGGATACACAGGAATGTACCCACAAAGACCTAATGAAGGAGCAGATGGCCTGTCTCCAGCCCCTCATCTGGGGACTCGACAAGGAGTGCTAGGGCAAGCTGCTGACTGGGAGGAGTGCCAGGCTGACTGGGAGCAGCAGAAGGCTGCCTGAGACGAGCTGGTATGCCAGCACGAGGCCATGTGCTCCTCCCTTACCTTGATGATGGAGCACATAGCTTCATGCATGGAATGGGCCACCAGCCACATCCCAGCCACCCCCCTCACCCCATGGCTTCCCCTCCTAACCTCTCAGGGGCCACTGGGGCCCCAGAACATGGGGTAGTGGGACCTTTCAGGCAGCCAAGGCCTCCCAAGCTAACTGCAGCATGCAACAGTCCCATACCCATCCCTGAGCCCTCCTCCTCCTCTCTCCTCCCTTCCAGGTTCTTTCCCCAGTCCCTCCCCCGTTGTATATCCCCCCAGATAAACAGTCTTGTTTTCAAAAAAGAGGCTTTTTTTTTTTTTTTTTTTTTTTGCTCTACAGGGGAAGGGGGAAGGTGGGAAGGGTGGGGAGGAAAGGCACACAGAAGGAATGCACAGACCCCTTGTAGAGAGGCACAAGGGAAAGTCTCACAGGTAGCCTTGGATGAAACTCTCCCTCAAGGCCTCCCTGATGAGCACAGCCCCTTGATGTGCTTATTGAGTTGCACTGGTGTCCAGCTGGTCATAAGGCCTGGCCAGCCATTCAGCCTATGCCCCCCATCCTGGCAGGAAAATCTCCCTCTTGCTCTCACAGAGGTTTTGGAGCACACAACAGGCCACCATCATGGAGGGGATACTGTGCTTGCTCATGTCCAGGTGGGTGAAGAGACTCCTGAACCTCCCCTTTAAGTGGCCGAAGGCACCCTCCACAACCATGCGGCATCTGCTCAGGCTGGCAATGAAGTGCTCCTGAGTGGGGTTCAGGCTGCCCGCGTAGGGCTTCATAAGGGGTAGGCTGCATCACCCAGGATGCAGATGGTCATGTCCATGTCCCCAACTCTGATGGTGCGGCTGGGGAAAAAAGTGCTGGCGTGAGTCTTCTGGAACAGGCAGGAGTTCCGGAAGATGCGGGCATTGTGCGCATTCCCCGACCAGCTAATATTGATGTTGGTAAGGTGTCCCTTGTGGTTCATGAGGGCCTGCAGCACCAGGGAGAAATGCCCCTTCATGTCGATGTAGTCTGAGGCATGGTGGTCAGGGGCAGGATGTAGTTGGACTTGCCTTTTGCATGCTGTTTTACAGTATAGTGTGCCTTTCCTGGTTTTAAATATTAACAGTTAATACAAGAATTTAGTTTGTTGCAGATGCATGGAGAAGCACTGGCAGGTGGCAACAGCGCATTTTTTAAAGTCAATTTTAAAATTAACGTTGGAGAGAGGCTGATCTCAGTAGTGACGGATGGCAGAACAAGGAGCAATGGTCTCAAGTTGCAGCAAGGGAGGTCTAGGTAGGATACTAGGAAAAACTATTTCACCATGAGGGTGGTAAAGTACTGGAATGGGTTACCTAGGGAGGTGATAGACAAAGTCTCGGCTTGACAAAGCTCAGCCTGGGATGATTTAGTTGGGACTGGTCCTGCTTCGGGCAGCGGGCTGGACTCAGTGACCTCCTGAGGTCTTTTCCAGCCCTATGATTCTATGAGTCTATGAAATTTCCCACATTTGAGTTATCTGAATGAGAAAAATTTTCACAGCCTATTTTATCATTCCATTAGAACTGTGGTTCAACTTTCCTCTGGACAATTTCATGAATACAGGTCCCAGTTCTTAGTCCTTGTTCACATATTGCTGCACTTGTAGATTCAATACCTCTCCATAAGGGCATAAGGTTCCACTGAAAAATCACAATTCACATTAGAAAAATCAGAGTAATGGAACATATCAAGACCATGACAATCTGCACAGTGTAATAATGACAATCGGTACAGTGTAATAATGGAGGAAGACAGCAATGTGTTTCAGTAACTAGAAGATGTTATTTTTTACATTTGGGGTGGGGGATGGAGTGCGGGGAGTCCATTAATTCAATTAAACTGAAAAAAAGACATAGCTGCTGGGGTCAGCTTTCAACTTTAGCAAGTGTTGCTTCTATTCTTTACCTGAATTGGCTCTTTGATATTCAAAAAAACACTTTTTTTTATTACAGGTAGGATACTTACTGTTCAGAGATTCAGTTGCAGAAAAGTTGGACTTAACCTCCTTAATTATGCTGTTCTCATGCTACCTTTTTATTTAGTAAATGACAGCACTGCTGAAGGTTTAATGAGCTGTGAATGACTATACAAAATGTATGGGATCACAAATCTTGCTGTTAGTAATTTACATGAACAGTTACACCTAAGTGCCAGATCTGTGTCATGATCCATTGCTAATATACTCTGTACGCTCTCTCACAAAGACTGGTTGGAATATAATTATTTTCAAGCCAAGTCACTAAACTAAACCTGTCCTTTCTGGTTTTCCTCTAGCTGAGCCATTCTTCAGTGCACAGGGAGAGCACAGAGTATTTGGAGAACAAAGTGAACTCTCTTCAGGTTTTCACATTTAGAACATTTGATATTTCTGTATTGAATAAGCCTTCTAGCACATTAAGAGTTGTTTTGTTTATGAGAGCAATTACATTTAATCTATTGGAGCAGATTCAGCTCAGGGGTATAGTGGCTGCCACTACTGTTCTTGCAGTGTGGGGTGAAAGGGCCTTTCAGGAAGTCAATGTGCTTAACATTTATGGTAGTCGTCTACTAGTTTATAGAACCACACCACCAAAAGATCTGAAAAGGCTGTAAATCACTTTAGCTGGGCTAGCTTTTACAGCAAATCTCAACATGGCATTTAATCTTATTAATTAAGAGAAGTACTTTGGTGCAGTTCCTGAACTGCAGCTCAAGAGATCTGGGCTCCATTCCCAGCTCAACCAGTCACTTGGTGTGCAAGACCTTAGGGAAACCTTTTCTGGGCCACTGTTTCCCATTCTGTCATCGATACATCTTCATTATTTTAACTAGACTTTTTTGAAAAAAGGACTGGTTCTCACTATGACATTTGTCTAAACTAGAATTTAAAAGGTATGTTATTACACTGACACTTTGGTTGTGTCTAGACTGCAGGCTTTTTTTGAAAAAAGTGGCCTTTTTTTTTAAAAAAACTTCCCCTGCATCTAGACTGCTGCCATGTTCTTTTGAAAGTAAATCGAAAGAACGTGGCAGTTTTTTCAATCGCAGTAAACCTTGTTTTACAAGGAATAACGCTTTTTTTCAAAAGTGCTCTTTCGAAAAAAGGCACTACGTAATGCAAACTGTGCTTTTTCGAAAGAGAGCATCCAGACTGCCTTTTTCGAAAGTACTGGTTGTAGTCTAGATGCTCTTTTTCGAAAGAGGCTTTTTTTTTAAAGTATCTTTCGAAAAATGCTCTTTCGAAAGAGGCTTGCAGTCTAGACGTAGCCTATGTCTAGACAGCAAAGAAAAGTTGGAAAAAGATATGCAAATTGTGAACTGCAGTTTACATATCTTTTTCCGATTTTCTTTCGGAAGAGGCTTTTCTGAAATTCGGCCCATCTACAAGGGGCCAAATTTTGGAAAAAAACCTCCTCTTTCCACACATCCCTTCTTCCTCATACAATGAGGATTACAGGGATGGCAAAAGAAAGGGTCCTTCTTTTTTGGAAATTATTCCAGAAAAGCAGATGCGTTCCTTGGATGTGGCATAGCTTTTCTCTGCCGTGTAGACATAGCCTGAGTTATCTACTTCAGTCTAACTAATTTCTTCTAACATTCAGGTTCAGACAAAGCAGTTAGCGTGTACTAAATTGGTCAAGTTAGAAATTAGTTTCCCCTGTAAGTTTTATTATGACCAATTTAGTACATGCTTACAAGCACAATTGCTTTGTTTTGACTAGAGTTTAAGAAGGTTTTTATTGTTTAGTGTTTTTATTCAAATTCATTATGCCAGCCCAATACCGCACTTTTAAATCTTTACATATATGCAGTTTAAACATGCCTTAGTACGGAGGGCACTGGCCTAGGATCTGATATTCGTTTTTCTCTGTTCCACTTAGTGCATTGATAAAATTGAGACTGACAATTCCAACCAAAGGTATGGCTATATCTAATATGAATTGAAAGGATTTTATAGAGGACCTTATTTGGATTCAGAAATCGTTATTATAACTTTGCTAGCATTAACTGCTGGAAACACCGCAACACCGGTTGTGTCACATCATTGAAATTGCTAAATATATAACAGTTGGGCTTATCTGGAACAATTTGCAGAGGATTTTTTCCCCTTTCACAATGACATTACCACCATTATTTCTATTTAATTCATTAACTGAATAATGCAGACATGACAGACGACACAGGGAACTTGTAAAACTTGACACGAGATAGTTGATGCTCAGACGTGGCTGGTTCCTTGGCTTAGTATTCCATAAAAAAGAAAGCACCCTCACCACCATCTGCACTTCTGTACAGAGGCCCACCAACACCATGCAGAGACATTCGGTGAAATCCATTGGCCTATGAAAGTCAGTGAGAGTTCTGCTATTGACTTCCATAGAAATAGAATTCACCCATTGTGTCAAAATACTAGCTACTGGATATCCTTAAAGAACATTGATTTTTTTTTAAAGGTCACCATCTCAGGTGCTTGTTGGCATGGCAAAGTCTGATAGACAACTGTACTATGGCAAAGTCTGATACACAA
This sequence comes from Pelochelys cantorii, assembly GCA_032595735.1. NCBI lineage: Eukaryota > Metazoa > Chordata > Testudines > Trionychidae > Pelochelys > Pelochelys cantorii. The sequence continues at coordinate 41,287,525 of CM064337.1, forward strand.
CAGAAAGCACTACCATTCTGTACTCTAACTGCCCCTTGTCAATCCTTAGGTGTGCTCTAAACTGTCCCTAGGTCATGTAATATAACGTTAATTCAAAATCTAGTAGATTTGCCAGTTCCTACAGGCTTAAGACCATAGCTCAATAGAACATAGATATAATATAAAAAAATCCATTATGTTACTTTAGATGTGAATTCATTATTATTTACATAGTTATTCCTTAACAAAGCTGTTTATGTTCTGTAAGACCATTTGTTCCATAAAGAACAGCAGTAAAAGAAAAGCAGACTATTAAACAAATAGTTTAATGTACCAAACTATTAAAAAGAGGTCTCTTCTTTCAAGTTTTCATGTAAGTCCAAAGCCCTCCAGTGCTTAGGAAGTGGAATCAGACAGGTAAAGCTAGGTATAGGACCTGAAGAAAATCCATCTAGCCACTCACATTCTGCAGAATTTTATTCTTAACAGGATAAACCAAGATACAAGACAAATCAGAAAAATAAATAATTACTACTAACGTAAAACAACAAATCAAAGGTGCAATGACCTATTCCATAGCCATTACTTTTAATTTCTATGCACTGTTCCCAGTGGCCATTAAGGTGAACTGCCTCCGCTCATTGTCCTTAAATGAGTGCTGACGTATCCGAGAGGGGTAGCCAAGTAAGAAGACTCCCAGTCAGACAGAAGAAGAAGAAGAAGAAGAAGAAGAAGAAGAAGAAGAAAAAGTACATTAGAAGAAAACACTATATTGGACAAAGTCACATCTGAGTATTTCATAATCATAAGTTGATTTTGCTAACTTGGTATGGACCAGCATCTCATAAGATAATAGGCTTCTTATCCCTTTGTTCATCTATCCTCTTAATTTCTAAAGTTGTAATGCCTTGTAAAGTTCCAGGCTACAAATGCTAATGAGAAGACTGCTTGGGAAAAAAATGTTACAGAATGATTTACAAATGCAGCATAATTTAACCAGTTGATTTAGCAGGGACAAAACCATCAATCATGAAGTGTCTGCTTCCCAAACCATTGGATTTGAGCCAAAATGGCAATGTGCCTCTGGCTACAAAATCATTAAACTTACTATAAAATTTGGCTGCAGTTGAGAATCATTTGCTGACATATGAGGGAACCTAAATATAAAAACCTAACATCTTTCCTTAAGAGGGGTGATGCTGACATCTGTCATGCTGGTCATGCTTGAAAGTGTACACAGCCTAAGTCCACCTCCCCACAGGGCAAATCCAACGCAAGTCTGGCTCAGCTAAGGCATGGCCCCATAACACTGGCAGAATAGTCATGGCAGTAGGAAGTGGAAAGAAAGGATGTGAAACTTCATCACTTGCCATCATTTTTCTGGTACTCATGTTTATTGTCTATTATAAGACGGAGTGGCTGGAAGTTCCCCATAACAGAGCAAACTGCCCCTTTTAAGGACCAGGGAGAAACCGTTCCTGTTCTGCAGAGAAGCCCAGAAGGTAGATGCTCTGAGTCACCCAACTCAGCTCAACAGCATCAAGTGATTGGGCATCTCTGTTACGGTACGGCTAGACTGCGGGTGGTTTTCAGGATACCTCACTCTGCCGCGTCCAGGGAACGTGTTTGCTCTTCTGCTTTTTTTTCCTGGAAGAGCAAACGCGTTCTTTTGGAAGCCCCTGTAATTCCTTGTTCTACAAGGAAGAAGGGGGCTTCCGAAAGAGGGTTTTTTCTCAACATTTGGCCCAGTGTAGACGGGCCAAATGTCAGAAAAGCCTCTTCTGACAAAAGAATCGGAAAAAGGTACGCAACATGCAAAGTGCATGTTGCGTACCTTTTTCTGACAAAAACTTATAGACTAGATATACCTCCGGGTAAAGAGCCTATGATGATACCCAGCTAGGAGAGATACATGAAATGAAATGCCCAGTTTCCAGGAGGGAGTCTGCAAACCAGAGGAGGACTGGGAGCACACTCTCCCAAGAGACCAGCACAAGACTATCAGAGGGCAAGCAGGCCCTGGGGATACCCATAAACTAGGGAAGGTGCAGACCATTCAGCTATCAGAGATCCCAATGATCTAAGCTGTGAACCGCACTGTTGCTCTTTGCTATTGTTGCACGTTTCTTTCCATGTGGGTGTTGAGAAATAAACAGAGCTCTGTGGTGGCAGTTACAAACTGAATGGATCAGGGTTGAATGGATCATGGTTGGTCCAAAGCTGATTATCCTATACCCCACTCACTCTTGATAGAGAATGATCTTGGTAATTGCCTGTCACAAGCTGATAGTGGCCTTTTTAGGGTGCATCTACACAGTGGAGCTAGCTCGAAATATGCTATGCAATTTGAGCTACAGAAATTGCGTAGCTTATTTTGAGACAGTCTGTTTCAAAAAGCCCTTTAATCCTAGTGGAACGAGGTTTACCGGGATGTCAGAATAGCAAGCCCCTTATTTTGATTGCATTTTGCAATAACGGGAGTGCTGTTAAGGTGCAGAAAACGCTATTTTTGGCATACAGACGTATCCCGAAATAGCGCCGCTGTTTAGCGATAATGGGGGCTATTGCATCCATGACTCATTAGCTGATTCCCAGATGGGGTTAAAGGACGGCAACAAAGGCCCTAGGAGTGTGGCTTAGTGACTCTCTGTGATCCAGAACACTCTATGAAAATCAGTCAGGAATAGGGGAGGTGAGAACTACTAGGGAGTCAGAAGACAGGAGGAAGTCTCTGAGGAAAACTGCAGAGAGCAGAACTCTCTCCTCAGGCCCTATCTGGAAAGGACCTAAAACCAGAGGGTCACAGATGGCTAGGGAAGAAGTGTGGAAAGAGACTCTGAAGTGTAGTGCTGGGGCTGATGATTGATGGCACTCAGGGACTTGCTATTTGCTCATGATTTAAGTGCACTGGACTTTTGTAATGAGTCACCCCACAAGGACTATTCATACTTGATGAGCATTTACAGACTATTTGAGGGGACTATTAAGGGGAAACTGAGGCAAGTGTGCCTGTCATGCCATGGCATACTGCAGGATGCCATACTGCATACTTGGAATACTGCAGGATGGTGCTCCAGGTGGGGAGTTTTCTTATGATACTGTCCCTTGAAACCCTTTGAGACTCAAACATTGCTGACAGTTGTCAGTTATTCTCAGGCAAAAATTCTAATTCTACTCTATTTCCAAACAACAGAGGATATTTTAGACCATGAATTATTTCCTTACTAGCCAATTAGCCCGTCATAAGACGGGATTTTCAGGTCTCTCCTCCACGTCGGTCTTCTCTCTTGAGCCTCCGGTCTCTCGCTCCATGTCTGTCTGTCTGTCTCTCTCTCTCTCTCCTCCTCCTCCTCCTGCCTCCCCCTCTCTCTCCCTCTCAGCTCTCCTCTGCCTCCTGCCTCTCTCTCTGTCTCTCTCTTTCTCTTCTCCTCCCCCTCCTGTGTCTCACTCGGGGGACCGCGGAGCCCAAATGGCCATTTGGGCACCGCGCTCCCTGTGCTGCATGGGGAGCACCGAGCCCAAATGGTCACTTGTGACTCTTGCTCCCACGCAGCGGCCCGGCTGAGTGGCACAGAAGTCAGCCGAGACCCACTGCGGGAGGCGAAGGGGGGCGGGGCAGTGACGTTCATGGCCAGGGGGCAGGGCCTGGAGCCGCTGTCACGCTGCACGTCACCACCCCGCCCGCCCTTCACCTCCCACCGTGGCACTCGGCTGACTTCTGTGCCACTCAGCCAGGCTGCTACAGGGGAGCCCAAACGGCCGCTTGCGCCGCTTGCTCCCCCGCGGCAGCCCGGCTGAGCGGTGCAAAAGTCAGCTGAGTGCCACAGAGGGAGGCAAAGGGGGGCATGAAGGGGGGTGGGGCGGTGACGTACACGGCCAGGGGGTGGGGCCCGGCCGTGTATGTCACCGCCCCGCCCCCCTTCGCGCCCCCCTTCCCTTCCCGCCGTGGCACTCGGCTGACTTCTGCACTGCTCAGCCAGGCCGCTGCGGGGGAGCAAGCGGCACAAGCGGCCGTTTGGGCCCCACGTTCCCCATGCAGCACCCTTATGCTGCATGAGGACCATGGCTCCCAAACGGCTGCTTGCGCCACTTGCTCCCCCGCGGCGGCCCGGCTGAGCGGCGCAGAAGTCAGCCAAGAGCCATAACGGAAGGCAAAGGATGTGATTCAGGTAACAGCGCTGCCCAGAGGGAACAGCCAGGGAGGCAACAGCGCCATCCAGAGGGAACAGCCAGCATTTCAGCGTTACAGAGTCACAGACATTGGGCTACTATATATATGATAATGGTTCTTTACCAGTCTTTCCTTTTTCTCTGAGTAAAGAAAACTTTTCAGACTTATTTGTTCTATAAAAAAGAAGGGTAAAAGGGAGGGCAAAAAGAGGGGGTTTTTTGCACATATTAGAGCATTTTTGTCACTTTTGGTCTTGATGACTCTAACTAACCTCCCTCACGTCAGGCTCTTCCCATTCTGAGCCTGACCATTTGGTTAAGATTTAGCGTGAAAGTATATTCAGCAAGCAGAATTTACCTTTTGCCCTTCCACTGTACCTTTAACTTTCTCAGCAAAGAAAGCTAATAGGCCACTACCATTAGTGAAGGACCTTTTCTCACTGGACTTGAGATGCTCAGAATTTTTTTATTAGATGCTCTCCTGCCTTGTGACATGACAAATCTATTATTTCCTCCCCAGTCTGCCTAATGATAAGTTTCTTATTTTGTTATAATCTGATTCCATATCAATGGCATCTTTCTCACTCATTTTATTATGTCAGATGTTGTCCTCCTCTTTTCTATTTTCCACCAATGGTATCCAATCAAAGGCTTGTCAGGTTTTTCTTTTTGACATCTGTACAACATTTCCAAACCACTTCTATCTTCTTTCTCTGATCATTCTAAAGAGGAATTGAAAGAACCGTGAAATTTATAGCACTTCATCTGCTGTAATATGGCTGGTGTAGAGGGATGAAAGTTACCGAGCCATGTAAGCAATATGCTTTTATTGCTGATTGCCAACCTGAGAAAAAGAAATTCATAAGATGCTCTGTCAAACACTTAATCACTTATTCTATGTTATTAATTAGTTTGAAATATACAATATTATAACATTGTAAAAGAATTTGCAGCAGGCATTACATGTAAAGGCTCTGATCATTTGTTACCCCCCCATTATAGCTGGGCTACTTTTTACCAAAACTTTCCTTAGATGCAAAAACTTGTAGAAATACAGTTCCTAGTAGAAACTTCACTCTGAGACAGAGGGTTGGGAGGGTGTTGGAGAGGAAGTAAAACAGTCTGCTTCACACATAAAATGAGCTGGTTATAAAGGAAGATTCATGTAAATGAAGCATTCTCATTCTATTTCCAAAAATTATACCCCAGATAATGGCAAGTACTCTTTGGGCTAGTCTGACTGTTTTCAGATAAGTCAAATGCTTTATTTGGGAGTGGAGATTAAGACATTAATGTAATAGAACCTGAAACCAAACACAATTAACTCACCTTCTTAACGCTTGATTTATACTCTTTTATTTCATTTTGTTCAATGACCCAGTCTTCCTGCCTCACACACTTTTAATTTCTCCACGTGCTTTAGATGTAATAAGAATTATTGACTGGAAATCTTCAATGTCAAGTGGCCCATTGAGTTTGTACTGTGAGGCAGTAAACATTGGGATTAATCCCAGCTTTAACCCTCTGGTGTAGGGAGGTTTTTATATTTTGAGATTAAAGTCAAATGCTCTTAGGCATTTCTTTTGCAAATTAAGCATTCAGATCAGTGGGCCCAATTAAAATGATGCCACAACTCAGCAGTAACAAGAGTACACTGACCTTCTGGGTTGTTCACAATATGTATGTTGCCAGCACAGGTACACTTCTTCCCATAAAAGTATTTGATTACAATTGCACTTTGAAAGAAGTGATAAACATCCAGTTTAATATGATGCCAATTACAGCACTGCTCTCCCTGTCTATTTCCTACTGCAAAGCAGTGAGAAAATTACGCTAAATTTCTCAGATATTTTCCCCTATCTTAAGGCTATTTGGATGAGATGCAAAATTTGATTCAAAGTACTTATGCAATTCTCTCTTAATGGATATTTATATTTTCCTGTGATTACCATATAGAGGAAACCCCACATGCATCAACTCTTCAGGTTTGTACCTTAGGGTACAGCTACACTAGCTCGTTAGTTCGAGCTAGGTAGGGTAATGAGGGCAAGCGGAGTTGCAAATGAAGCCCGGGATTTAAATATCCCGGGCTTCATTTGCATGTTGCCAGGCGCAGCCATTTTTAAATCCCCCTTAGTCCAAATTCCGTGCCCGTGGCTACACGCGGCACGGACTAGGCCGTTCGAATTAAAGATCCTAATTCGAACTACCGTTACTCCTCGTGGAACTAACGAGCTAGTGTAGCCGTACCCTTAGATAGTACTATAACAGAGGTGAAGTCTTTCTGGCATAAGTGATTGACCACCCAAACATTTCCAACCAAAAAAAAAAAAGTGTAAAAATGAGTTTCAGATTCACTCCCAAGGTAAGCTTGGCAGAGGCTTTAATAGGGAAACACTTCCAAGCACAAATAATGTATAGTTTCTTGGCAAGAATAATCCAAGCTCATTACTATTTGTCAGCTATAAGCTAAGTAAAATTACCAAATTTAACATACAATTGCACCAAAACACATAATTAAAATCAGCTATAATGAAAAATAGCAGTCGTATGTTTGGGGGCTAATCCAAAACCCAAGACAGTTGAATTTCTTTAACCAAGCAAACTTTTCAAGTGTTGTCTATATTTTCCTATCTTTGTGACTTCTTATTTCTAGCTCCTTTCCTTCCTATCCTGATTCCAGGTACAAACAAACAAACAAACAAAAGTAGTTGTTCTGAAATAACAAAGGGTATGTCTACACTAGCCCCCTAGTTCGAACTAGGGAGGCTAATGTAGGCATTCGAAGTTGCAATTCAAGCCCGGGATTTAAATATCCCGCGCTTGATTTGCATCTTCCCGGCCGGTCACCATTTTTGAAATTTACAAGTCCGGACTAACTGCCCGCGTCTATACGTGGCAGGGATCCGGTAGTTCGAAATAAAGCCCTAATTCGAACTACCTGTTAAACCTCATTCCAGGAGACATACCCAAAGAGAGTGTCTACACTGCAAGTCATTATTTTGAAATAATGGCAAGATGAAGGACTTCTTACTCTGACTCCTGTAACCCTCGTTTTATGAAGAGTAAGGGAAGTCAAAGGAAGAACACTCTTCCTTCAACTTCCTGCTGTATAGACAGCGCCAAAAGCCAAATTAAGCTACTTCAACTTAAGCTACATAGCTTAAGTTGCATCGCTTAATTCGACTTTAGCTCTGCTGTGTAGATGTGTCCTGACAGAAAATCCAGTGACTTGCTCTGGAGACCTTTTGAAATGCTGTTGTTTATTAGCTGAATGATGACATACTTTAAAAAAATATTTCTGGCCTTTGCACAAATAATTCACTAATAAACCATCACAGAAAACTAATGAAGAGACATGAAAAATAAATGTTCAGAGAACCATTTTCTGCACAAACTATTAGACCAAGTCAAGCTGTGAATGTACCCTGTGATTTCAGTACAATTGTACCCTAAAAGATATACATTCAGCATCAGATCACACCCTAAGAATGGTTGGAAGGATACTTTACTTCCCCACCTATGCTGCAGTACTTAATCTTCAGAGAATTTTATGGATGTTCAAATGGGGTGCAATTCAATGGGAGTTTGGGGTATTTATACCAGGGTTGACTTTTCCCATAGAAAGTCAACCCTTATGAAAGAGGTATTAGAGTATTCAGGGGATAGCCGAGTTAGTCTGCTACAGAAAAAAACAAATGGTCTGGTAGCACCTTAAAGACTAACAAAACATGTAGATGGCATTAAGAGCTTTCATGGGCACAGCCCACTTCTTCAGATGACCAGAGTTATGATTTTGAGATGTGAACACTCGAAATAAATAGAGAGCGGAAGGGGAGGAGGGGGAGGGAGGGGAGTGTGAGACAGAGCATCAGTAAGTATCTGGAGAATGGGTACTTAAACCTAAGCAGATAAAAATCAAATAGATAGATTCCCATGTCAGGAAGGATACTACTCAGAGAACTGTTAGCACCTTCAATGGTTGTTAAATTGGTAGTGTCCCAACCAACCTTCATCACGATTGAGTCCTTTAGTATGTGAATTGAATTTGCAGATGAACTGTAATTCCAAGGCTTCCCTGTGGATCTGGCTTGTAGAGCTGGTTTGTGACAAGACAGCTACTTGGAGATCTGTCATAATATGATTTGAAAGGTTGAAATGTTCCCCAATAGGTTTCTTTATGTTTCGTTTACGTATATCTGATTTGTGTCCATTGATTCTTTCCCGCAGAGACTGTCCAGTTTGTCCAATATATATAGCAGTGGGGCACTGCTGGCATTTGATGGCATAGATCAAATTACTGGATGTGCAGTCAAATGACCTTTTGATTTTGTGGCTTATGTTGTTTGCTCCAGTGATGAATTTGCCAGTATAGATATGTGGGCAGAGTTGGCATCTCTTTTGGTTGCATAGCTGTGTTCCTGGAGGCTTATGATGTGGTTGTGTGGTATGGTTACCAGAAAGAATACGTTTCAGGTTAGGAGGTTGTCTGTAAGCAAGAATAGGTTTTTCTTCCAAGGCCTCTGAGAGTGAGGGATCATTTTCCTAGCTGGGTTGTAGGCTGTGTATAATGTGTTGGAGGGGTCTGAGTTGTAGACTGTAGGTAACAACAAGAGGAGTTCTGTTATTTTCTCTTTTGGGTCTGTCTTGAAGTAGTTCATATCTACGTACTTTTTTGGCTCTGTCAATTTGTTTTTTCACTTCTCCAGGTGGGTATTTCAGTTTTAGGAATGCTCTGTAAAGATCCTGTAGGTGATTGTCTCTGTCTGTGGGGTTGGAGCAAATCCAGTTGTATCGTAGGGCTTGGCTGTATACAATCAACTGAGAAATGTGTCTGGGATGGAAGCTGGAAGCATGAATGTAAGTGTAGCAGTCGGTGGGTTTCTGATATAGGGTGGTGGAAATTTGTCCATTATTTAACTGTACTGTAGTGTCCAGGAAGTAGATTTCTTGTGTGAACTGGTCCAGGCTGAGGTTGAAAGTAGAGTGGAAGTTGTTGAAATCCTTGTGGAATTCTTCAAGAGTCTCTTTTCCGTGGGTCCATATTATGAAGATGTCATTGAGATAGCGTAAGTAAAGTAGGAGTGTTAGGGGGCGAGAGCCTAGGAAACGTTGTTCAAGGTCAGCCATAAAGATGTTGGCATATTGCGGTGCCATGTGAGTGCCCATAGCTGTGCCACTGACTTGGAGATAGAAATTGTCTCTGAATTGGAAGTAGTTGTGGGTGAGGACAAAGTAATCAGGTCTGCGGTGTTGTTATCGGGGATGGTGTTCTTGATGGCCTGTAATCTGTCTTCATGTGGAATGTTGGTGTAAAGTGCTTCTACATCCATGGTGGCTAAGATGGTATTTTCAGGAAGATTATTGATGTTTTGGAGTTTCCTCAGGAAGTCAGTGGTATCGCGGAGGTGGCTAGGAGTGCTGGTAGCATAAGATCTGAGGAGGGAGTCAACATAGCCAGATAATCCTGTGCCAATGCTGGAGATGATGAGCCATCCAGGATTATATATATGTACATTATAATGCATGTGACCAAAATGTTAGGACTTTATACTCAATTCAGTATATTGAAAAACTGATTATAGCAACACTGTTTTTGATGGTTACTATCCCCGGTTTACTGATGGAGAAACTGAGTAAAAAAGGATAAGGGATTTGCCATGCTGCAAAGCAGCATTGTCCTATTGCTATATTTGTGAGCTCTGGAGCAATAACATTGCAGAAAATGTCTCTTTCCCCTCTGAAATGGAAGGATGACCATGTTTTCTTTTAAATTGCTTCAAAAATCAGTTAAACTGGATCTACTTATGGGTTTCATTATAAAGCTACAAATTCCTAAAAGTGCTTTTTTTAAACACATAAAATTGAAAATACTTTTAGGAATTTGTAGTTTTATACTGAAAACTACAAGCAGAACCAGTTTAATTAATTGCTAGTAATTTAGACAGCAAATGTACTGACTTTGTATGTTTATGAGTTATCCACAAAAGTATTGACTTTTTCTCAATTAGAGTTTGCTGAATAATGAAAAAATGTTCTAAGTAATTTGCTCAATTAAAAAAGTCAAAATTTCCACCAAATAAACATACACAGCACTTCAAAACGTTTCATATTAAACAGAAGGAAATGCTAATTTAGCTACTCTAATTTTTTCATGTTCAAGAAGTATTGAAAAGTTAAAGTGGAAAAATTACAGCGTTTTATTTTTCCTTTTCTAGGATAGTAATAAAATGTTGGCATGGACAAAATGGGGGAAAAAAACCCCAAACCCTAGCTATTACCAATTTCAAGGTCAAAAGGAAAGAAAAAAGAATTCAATTTTTTCATAAAACATTTAGCAGATAATTAAAAAATGTTTCATTTCAAACCCTCTGATATGGAAATAATTGCAAAATTCTGTCGTTTAAATGCAATTTTTCTTTCAATTTTCAGCAAGAGTTAAGAGTGACCCTGTCATCCCTGTGTAGTGACTATGACTCTGAGTCTGAAACAAGTTAACATATGATAGCCTACGACTCACACTGGAATTTGACACTTCTGCTCCTGAGATTGCAACATTCTCTTTACCCCACAATTGTATGCAACAGAAATGTCATCCTTTGATTAGCTCAGTTTATATTATTTGAATGTTTATTGAACATGGGAGACAGTGATAAATATAAGTAAACCAGCCTGTGAAAAGATTTAAAATTGCTGTTTCGCTTTACATTGAATAATTACTAATGAGGGCCATTTTTATCAGGAGATAATAACAGTCTACTGCAGGATATTAACAGCTGAATGTAACATTTACTTTCCTGATTTCCATGTACTCTGCAGGTCAGAGTGATGGTATTTTCTCTCACTCCCAAGCTCAATTTATGAATTTATTCTGATACATGATGTGGTAAACTCTCTGGCTCAAATGAATTGCTAAGAGGAGCCAGGCACTCTTGAATATGAGGCCACTTACAGAGGTGCCATTTCACAGAAATTTTGGAAATTTGACCTTTTTTCTCACATTGGAACAAAACCAAAACCTTTTGAATGTTTTGGGGGAAAACAGAAACTGTATATGTACCTCCATCTCAACTGAGGCCTCTCTGAGTGAGGTTCCAACCAAAGATGTGGAATACCTAGGTTCCAATCCCTACACTGCCCTGATTCAGAGCAAAGTTACAGTGCAGGAGAACTACAGTTCTAACCGCCTCAAAATCCATAGATGCTCTTGGATGCCACACAAAGATATGGAAAATTTGGACCAATAATTAAAAAAAAAACTGTGCTCAAAGTTCATCAGCCATAAAATGGGCACTCTTTGTATGACCCAAGGGGGTCTGCCTGCATCTTCTTCATCATGTCACTTGTATTTATGTTGTGGCTCCCAGGGCATCTGGGGACAATTAAATCATCAATAGAACATAATAATTTAATTGCCTATAAATTATTAGGAAATTTCTTTTTGAACTTCAGGATCAAAAAGGGAAAATACTGCCTAATCTGTTGAGACAAAAAAAGTCCTATGACATATTAAAGACTAAAAGATTTATTCGTGGGTAAAACCCACGTAAGTTTCTGTCCTAATAAATCTGTGGGTATGCCTAGACTACAGGGTTTTCTTGAAAAAAAGTGGCCTTTTTTTGAAAAAACGTCACCTGCGTCTAGATTGCTGTCGTGTTCTTTCAAAATTAATTCGAAAGAACGCAGCAGTTTTTCTGACAGCAGAAATCCTCATTTTACAAGAAAGAATGCCTTTTTTCAAAAGAGCTGTTTTGAAAAAAGTCGTTCTTGAACCCAAAATGGCTTTTTCAAAAGAGAGTGTCCAGATTGCCTGGATGCTCTCTTTCGAAAAAGCAGATCGCTTTTTCGAAAGTAACGTGGCTGTCTAGACGATCTCTTTCTAAAGAGGCTTTTTCGAAAGCACTCTTTCGAAACAGCCTCTTTCGAAAGAGACTTCTAGTCTAGACCTACCCTGTTAATCTCTAAGGACATGTCTACATTAGGGAATTATTTTGAAATTACTAACATCAACATAATAACTCCCTATTTAACAAAATTGAAATAGCTTGTCCCCTCTACGGCAAAGCCACGAAATGAGTCCAAAACAGGCTCCGTTAATGTGGATGTGCTACCTCGACACACAGCCAGGAAGTGCTGGGGAATAATTAGTTGAAATTACTCTGGGGAGTAGTTATTTTGAAATAGTGGCACCAGAGCATTCACACTAATACTATTTTAGAATAATTATTTTGAAATGAATGTTATTCCCCAAGAAAAGCCGGAGTACAGATTTTGAAATAATTCAGGATTGGTCCAGGGAAGTCCATACTATATTTTCTCCAATTCTGATGCCCACACTTCAAGAAAGATGTTGGTAAATTAGGGTTCAGAAGAGAGATGAGTCTTATTAAAGAATCAAAAAACATATCTTATAATGATACACAATCTATTTAGCTTAACAAAGAGACAGTTAAGAGGTAACTTGTTTTCAGTAAACAAATACCCACATGGAGCACAGACATTTGATAAGAGAGCTCTTCAATCAATCAGATCATCTTATATCTGTGGACCATGTTTGCAGATGGATGAGGATCCACATTTTATATTTAGAGCCCTACACTAGATAATCACAGTGATCCCATCTGCCTGACAGACTGATTTATTGGAAATAGGACAACTTGTTGAAATACAGAAAAGTACTAATTTTTTTGCATTTGTCACCTACACTGTTTTTCCAAGAATTTTCTTGCTTTGATGCCAAGTCAGATTTATTTCACTCCACCAATCGTAAAGCATTTTATATGACTTTACATTTGTGTTCTTTTCTTGACATACAGAAAAGGAAAAAGGTACTAAGACATACATCTTCTCTTTTCTCATGAAAGCAAACCTTCAATTCTCTCAATTTCCATGTAAAAATTGTCAATATAATAATCTATGACCTGTGAAAAAGAAGAATAAGTTAATTGAAAGGTTTTTTATTTGTTAAAAAATGTGCCCCTCAGAATCTTCAAGAGATAAAAACTATAATTAAAAAAGACAACTAAAGAGAGAAACTCCAGTCCACAGATCAAATTCCATTTACTAAGTCTACCAAATCTGCCATTTACCAAGTCTACAAATAAAGAACTAAATAAAATAAAATAAATAAATAAAATAACCATTGCAACATGGCTTGAAGGTGAACAAGCAACCTTTGCTGAGTAAACAGGGAATTCTGGGCTCTCTTTTTCTCTAGCCCCAACAGATCACAACTCATTACCAATTGAAGAATAAACTGGTGGCAGGTTTGGAATTCAGTGATCCATCTTGATGGATGCTAATGTAGTTTTGAGGGAGAAATTCCATATTTGGGAGGGGAAAAAGTCAAGGAAACAAGTTATCTGGATGATCTTTTTTTGTGCATTTTTAAGGGGGCTGTTTGAAGCTGCTTAAGCATTTATAATATTAAAAGTAGTTGGCATAGAAGGATTTGTGGGGAAAACACAGGTATGATGGTAAAGAGTCCACCATTGTAAATGTGGCTAATTACATGGATATCAGCACTACCTTGAGGCAGGGACCAGGTTTTTACTATCTGATCCAGAAATACCACCAATTTTTGGGTGTTCATAAACAAATACTTTCTGTCTCTCTCACACACAGCCAGTTTAATCCAACTTCTGAGATTTTTACTAGCTCCTCAAAAGACTTTTATTCCATTTCCAAAAGACAACTTTCCTAATTTGTATTCTCAAGCACTCAGCATTACTTCAATCCTATTGTCAGTTTCCATTTTTGGTTTGTTTTTCAGTTTGTCTGATGAAATTGCATAGTCTCCACAAGACCAAAGGCAAAAACTAGTTCAAAGTTATATTCAGAATATTTTGGACTCCAACTAGAATGACGAAGACAAAAAGGGAAGATAATCAAGTACAACTGATGTAGGAACTATGGGAAAGAATAAAGAATTCTAAAATCTCATACATCAATTATGACAATACACAGTGGGAAGAAAAAAATATAATGGACTTGGTTCTGAACTGTTGTATCACATATGATCCAAAAATATTCTAAAAAGAAATATGGATATCATTTTAAAAAATACATCTCAAATTATGCTCCCCTCTCAATTGGTGGTATTGTATAAGTGACACTATTATTACCCTACGGTTCACTTTCTTGCAAAAGTGTTATTACCAGAAAGTGGCTGAGCTCTACAAAAACAGTTTTTATGTTAAGTACTATATGACCCAGTTTGGGAACAGTATTCCACAGAAAGAATATTAGCTGCTGTATCTATAGGTCTATTTGGTGAAACACCCCACTGCTTAGAACAAACACCTACTGTCTTCTTGATAAATCATCTCTCTAAGTGCATTCTTAACGTGTCCCCAGGTTCAGTGGGCTCAGTGGCCCACTTTGTTCCAGCTGGTTTCTTTACAACAGACAAATGATGCACTCCTGGCCCCCTTTGTATTTATATTTTACCGTTGCATGTAGGACAATCAAAGTACAACACTCAGATGACATAAGAGAGCTGTGACCATCTGGAAAGAATTTCAAGGGACTCAGGTTTTTATTCTGCAACAGAAGCTGGACAATATTTATTTATTTTCACTGATTTTTCTTTTTCCACTTTGCAAAGGTGCATTTTCTTTCACAACCTCAAACATCAGCCCTGCTGAGACTCAGTACAGGCTTAGGGATTAGCTCACAAGGATGATTGCAGGCACAGGGCCCTAACTATCATTGTATGACAAGCTACTAGGAGCCACATTGCATGGCCTTTGCACAGGCAAAATACCTGCGGTCTTCACGAAACTTTGGTTGGTGCACCAGAATGAAGCAGCAGCCAGCCAGCCAGCCAGCTGATGGTATTCAGTAAGCATCTGCTATAGACCCAGCAAAGGGAGTGCAGTACTAAAACAGAGTAGGAAAAAGGAACAAATGTCACTTTGGATGTTTACTGAAAAATCTTTCCATATACAATTATAGTGCTTTTTTTATATTAGGCTGTATTTTGGAACTAAAATATTTATCTAAATTTCTTATGAATAATATAAGCATCCAGATGAATGACAGTCTGATCATTATCTTCAATTCTAGATTAAAACATTCAAGACTAAGGATAGCATTCCAGCCAAAGTTTTATTCCATTATTGCCAGCACGCAGGCGTACCAATACCAAAGTTTAGTTCTGAACAGCATCATTCATTTCTGGAAAACCTGAAGAGCACACCACTCTCCTGACATGGCTTAGCAATGGTGAGACAAAGGAACTGTTAGGCTAAGCAGGATCTACTTATAATCAAAAAAGGTTCACCAGCTTACTTGCAGGCCTGTATGCAGGGGGACCTTAAAGGGGGTGAAAGCACCCACCCCCATGGTCCTCCATGGTCCCCCCAGGGGCTGATTCTGGCTGACCGGGGGAAGGCAGGAGCAGTGCATTGCCCCAGTCCTCCCTCCCCATGCTTCAGCTAGCCAGGGGAAGGCCCGGGCTGATTTCCTGCCTCTCCCTTAGGAGTGAGTCTGGGGGTGGGGCTGGGCCTCGCTCCTGGAGGAGGGGGGTGGGAAATCAGCCCAGCCTTTCCCAGGTCATCCGGAGCATGCTTACTTGGAGGACCATAGCGGGGTGTGTTCACACCCTTGCGGTCCAGATTTACAAAAAAAGCACACTCCACCCCCAGAAATTCCCATGTACGGGCCTGCTTGGGATCACAAAGCATTTGAAACTGAAGAGCTGCAGTATTGTATGCATGGTATGGAATGCCTCCTGAAGGTGTATTTATAATGCAGCTTCATACTCCCCATCTGAAACACACTGGTATTGTATCTCCCAAACCCCTCAACCAAGGATCTGGTGGCTGCAGCAGTGTCACAGGAAACAGAGCCTGCCCTGGCCTATTACACTCACAGCCCATGCTCCAACTATTGCCTCCATAAAGGGAAGGCTTTCTAGCATTATTGATCTTTGGGAAGATCTGGTTTTTAAATGGCAGACAGGTGCTGGCAGCACTTGAATGGGAGTACAGCAGGAGGTTTTAAGATACAGCCTTCCTATTAAGTGACTATTTAATCCTTTTTTTGACCAAAGAAGGTAACAAATAAACATGGAAAAGATTTAAAAAATGATTTTCAGTGCATGTGCTATTATTAGAAGAGCCGTTAAGATTAATGATTTACCATCATTGTTTGAAGTTTTTAGCAAACTTTTTATTTTGCAGTGAATTTTCTGGTTAGCTGGTTCAATTACATTATATCTTAGCACAGAATGTAGCAGGGAATGGCAATTTACATTTGACAATGGAAGTGTATAATTTAATATGGGTGATAACTGTATTTTGATTAGCACACCTGTTTGGAGACACCCAAATAACCCTAAAATGAGCTAATAGAGCCCATTACAATGTGCAGCATTAATATATTGCAGCTTATAACTGCTCCTAACTTTGCTGGCTAGATAAAATGTCAAGGACCTTTTGTGGAATTGTTTGTTGGCTTAGCCTGAGGCCAATGCAAAACAAATGTAAAAGCAAGTACTACTGTTAAGTGGTAGACGCTTAAATACAAAATATTACAGAATTGGCAGCCAGGCCCATTGCAGACTGTAATTTACAATTATTCCCATGCCATTTAAATAGGACTTGAACATGCATAAATCTGATTACCTACTCTTATATGCCACTGCCACATTCAAGCTTTTTTCCTATTTCTAATCTAGTTGCTCCTCCATACCCTCTCCCCTCCCTCCAACTCACCGATGAGACATTTACTTCCCCCAAGTAAAAGTTGAGGTTCCTAAACTATCTTCTTAAACAATTATTGCTACTTCGCTTTTAGCCTGAGCTTCTATTGTTGCCACTGCTCCAGTAACGCTTTGCTATTTCTAGCCCAAACATTAGTTTTGAGGTATATCATATGCCAAAGCACAAAAGGAATATTGGCTATGCTATTTATTGAGAAGGGATAAAGTATTAAAACTTGCCCTGTGTAATACACTATCTATCTGTACATATGAGTATTGTGTCCATCTGCTTAATATATTGAAACACACGTCCAATTGCCATCTCATACATTCTACGATAATTATCAGTGCCTGGGGCATTGCCTAGGATGGTTCAGAATATGCTTAAGGGATGCTTCTGCATCGGAGTAGGAAGAAAAGTTAACCAGATAATTTGCTCCTGCATTTTCATTTAAATTAGATAGCAAGGTAAAGAAGAAACTCAAGGGAAAGGGAAAGGAAGCTGCCCTAATCTTGCTTGAGACTAGAGTAATTGTTATCTCCTATAAAAGGAGCCTGAGATTTGCTTGTTTTTACCACAATGTATTTAATAAAAAGTAGATATGCGCCAAGTAATTAAAAAATACGTATGATCTATGCAGAGATACTAACAGTTTCTCCAGTTCAGATATAAAAAAACTGTATTATCCTTTCACGAAAATTTGATAGTATCCTTTACATCAGCTAATTCATGCCCCAAAGACTACTTTTAGGGCCAAATCCTGGATGCATTCAATTAACTAAAGTATTTTTATTGGTCTAATGAGACTAAGATTTGGTTCTTTCTTCTGTAATTGAAATACGGTCTCATATACAGAATTTCTTACATTTGCAAACTACTTTTGTAGCAACTTCAAACTTGTCTTTGAGTTGACA
This sequence comes from Pelochelys cantorii, assembly GCA_032595735.1. Lineage (NCBI taxonomy): Eukaryota > Metazoa > Chordata > Testudines > Trionychidae > Pelochelys > Pelochelys cantorii. Next base: position 41,305,295 of record CM064337.1, read on the forward strand.
GAAATTTTCTTTTTGCCTGATCAACTTTAATAGCATCTGAATTACCAACCATAATGACAATAATCCACTGACGTTTCCAGTTGATTTGTTATATTAGAAAGCTACAAACATCACTGCCTACTGACTTAACTTCTAGCAGGGGGAGGGATAGCTCAGTGGTTTGAGCATTGCCTGCTAAACCCAGGGTTGTGATTCAATCCTTAAGAAGGCCATTCAGGGATCTGGGGCAAAAATCTGTCAGGGATGGTATTTGGTCCTGCTGTGACAGGGGGCTGGACTCAATGACCTTTCAAGGTCCCTTCCAGTTCCAGGGGATAGGCATCTCCATTCATATATTATAAACACAGATTTGTATATTATTACTGATGTGAACACTTCAGCATTTCTAGGAAGAGCAAATTTCTCAACAGGAAGTGAAGTACAGAAAACAATAAAAGAAGATGACAAAGGTGAAGATGCTGCTTCATCTAGCCACTCAAAAGACAATACCCATCTCTCCTCAATGAGAGACACATAGTTTAATTAAATACAGCTGGAAACTGCACAAAAGAAATTCATTTAATTAACTGGCAACCTGCTGACACTGTAATTAAGCTATGAAAGCTCAACTGCCTCATACCAGATTTTAAAAATTAGTCAAATACATCTGCTTGGAAGTTTGCCTCACCTCTTAAAGACAATTGGCAAATAGTGAAAATGAATTTTATTGTAAAGATGATTTTTTTTATGTTTACAGTACATGTGCACCAATAAGAAGACCTGCCATTGGGGGGAATATTAAAAGTTTTGAGCCCTGCAACAAGAAGTTTTGCTATACTTTTTCTTCTCTGGAGAAATGGTGTCAGACAAGTTGCAGTGTGACTGCCCTGCCTTTCTTTCGGAATATATGGGAAGGGAGCGCACAAACTTTCTCTTGTAATCTAGGTGTGTGGCTCAAAATGTGTGTTAGAACGCTCTGTGAAAAAAAGCAGCAAGGCATTTTTCTTAACTGCTGCTTCTGCAGATATCTAGTAATGAACCTCTGGTTCAAGCATAATCTTATTGAATTTGCAAAAAATGTACACTGCCCATAGGAAAGTCACCCATTTCACCAACCCTTGAGTCTTTAGCTGAGATCTAAAATAAAGCACCACTTACTGTACTATTAGTCACAACAAGTTGGAACAAGGAAGATTTGTACTTTCCTCGTGTTTCCCTGCCTAATGGAGCAACAATAATGCTTCAGCTGAGTGGACATTAATGGAAGCCATCTGGTGCATTCTCTTTCCAAGCCACCTCCATCGTGTCCTTTGAAACCACTACTTACAAGTAATCCCTGTCATTGGTTTCTCCAATAACATTTTTTAAAAACCACATTGAAATTAGGCTGACCCTGATCTGTACCCATGTCCCTTTTTAATAGACCAGGCAAAATATTGGAGAGTTGTTGTTTTTTTAAGATCCCAGGCTTTGTAACTTTGCAGCTGCTTTTTAGAAGCAACCAAAATTCATAACGTTTCAGAGTAGAAGCTAATTTCAGAAAAAGAAGCATTTACCAGTTACAGCAAAAGGTCTAAACCAGAACCTATGTGACATGCCAGCATGGGCACAGCTGGGGAGGAAACGCATCCATACCCTGCCCCCAAATTGCAAGTTTTAGGCATACATGGAATTTGCCCCTCTCCCCCCAGGCACAGCCCCATTTGCCTGACTGGAGCTGCCCCCCTGCAAATACAGATGCCAGACTATGCTTATGTTTATCAACTAGGTCTGCACTTGTAGAACTGTGTGGAGCACAGTGTGTACAGCAGGTCTGGGAAACCTGTGGCCTGGGGTCTGGATCCAGCCTCTGGATTGCCAGGATCTGCCCCCTGAGGCTTGGGGCTCCCCCACTCCTGCACTGGGGAGCCCACACTTTGGCTCCAGCCTTGTGGCTCCCCTGTGGGACTTGAGCTCCAGCTCCCTGATGCTGGTGGGGAGACCTAAGCCTCCCGGGACAAAGTCAGGCAAGTCAGGGCCAGATCCGACCTGCGGGCACATCCTGGCACATGGAGGGAGCAGCTCTGCATGCTGCTGCTCCCCCTCCCTCGACTGGGGAAAAGGCAGTACAGCAAAGTGCTGCGTGGAGGCTTTTTCCCTGCCACTTTGACTGGTTGTAATCGTGGCCAGTAAGAGCAGCAGGGGACACGGAGCCATGTGGGTCCCCAGGGAGCTGCACCAGATAAGTGCCCCCATCACACAGACCCTGCACCCACACCCTGCTCCTGCATCCCTCTCCTAACCTCCCACCCTCGCCCCCATTCCTGCATCCCCTCCTGCCCAGATTCCCCACTCCCAGCCCGCTCCTACACCCTGCCTCCCACCCAGACCCTATGCCCCCACTTTGCTTCTGTACCCTACCTCCTGCCCTGACACCCCATCACCAATCCCCAGCCCATTCCTGCACACCCTCCTGCTCAGACCTGGCACCCTCATTTTGCTCCTGCACCCTAGCTCCCACCCAGACCTCCCACCCCCAACCCACTCCTGCACCTTTCCCTCCCACCCCAAGTCCACTTCCCAGCAGCTCCCTACCACACACTGAACCCCTCATTTTTTACCCCACCCCATGCCCTTCAGGGGGCTACAAAATCTACTTGCTCTCGTGTGTGAGGGGAATGTGGAGAGTATCTTTTTACTTCTCAGTGAGTAGTCATATCTTTTTTTTTTTATGCGTCTTGCTTTTGTGTGGCCCCGACTGGTTTTTTTCTGTGGGTCAACAGCCCCGACCCAAAAAAGGTTCCCCATCCTTGGTGTACAGTTACATGCTGCAGTGAAAGGATGTGACAGAGGGGAGCTTGCTATGTGATAAGAAGCACACAGGATCTTTTTTTCAGGGGGAAAACGTAATACACCACTTTTATCGCAAATACAGCATGTGTGTTCATTCACTCATACAGAGGAAGAGAGAGAGAAATAGAGTCCCGCATCTGGTGTCATAGGCTAGGTCTAGACTATGAGGCTTTATCAGAAAAAGCTATGCAAATTGCACTCCACAATTTGCGTAGCTTTTTCCGATCACTTTTCTGGAAGAGGCTTTTCCTCCCATTTAGCCCAGTCTAGATGAGGCCAAATGGTAGAAAAGGCTCCTCTTTCAGCGGAGCCCTTATCTCTCATGGAATGAGGTATACAGGGTTCCCCGCAAGAGGGCGTTTGCTCTTCCGTGAAAAAAAGCAGAAGAGCAAATGCGCTCCTTGGACACGGCGGGGTTTTTCTGGGATACCTCTAGACGTAGCCATAGTTACCAGTCTTCCTGGTACTTGTGCCAGACTAGTGGCCAATTATGCTGGGCATGAGGAAGGAGCCAGGTTCTGTCAGCTGTGGTCTGATGCTCCAAAGTTGTCTTCACAGGACTAACTCAAAGCTTCATAGCTACAAACCCCACTTTTATGGTTGTAAGTCCCAGCTTTCAGTCTTTTTTTTTTCAGTGTCTTGCTGAAGTCATCTAATTGTTTTACCTCATGGCTGCTTGTGATCCTCCTATACTTTGATGCATATCCTGAGAGAGATGGCAGTTGGATTATCTCACTCACAGAGTAGTCAATTCTGTCCCTCTTCTGCCATCCTGGATTTGACTGACACCTGAGTTCACACCTCTTTGTTAATCATTTTGACCATCTGGTGCTGGAGTCTTCTGTCTCTAGTCTTCTCATGTTCACACATTCCTCACTGACACAAAGGACAGTTCATTTCAGAGAAAGCAATTTCTCTTACAAAGGAACAGGCAGGATTTCTTACAGACTTGCAAAGTTAAAAAGACAATTTTAAACTATTTCTTGCTAGCTTATAATACCTAGAATATATTTTAATACCTATATATATTTATGCATAACAAAGCTTATGAAAGAAAATCTATATATTTATTGAAAGCAAGCCTATAAAATAAAAGCTATATAGCTACTACTATGGGTGTGTCTAGACTACAAGGTTTTTTTTCGAAAAAAGTGGTCTTTTTTTTAAAAAACTTCCCCTGCATTTAGACTGCTGCCACATTCTTTCGAAAGTAAATCGAAAGAACGCGGTAGTTTTTTCGACCGTGGAAAACATCATTTTACGAGGAATAACGCCTATTTTCGAAAGTGCTCTTTCGAAAAAAGGCACTATGTAATGCAAACTGTGCTTTTCTGAAAGAGCGCATCTGGACTGCCTGGGTGCTCTCTTTCGAAAAAGCGGTTTGCTTTTTCGAAAGTACTGATTGTAGTCTAGAAGCTCTTTTTCGGAAGAGGCTTTTAGCCTAGATGTAGCCTATGAGTCAGACCTACAAGCTAGAGTAGCCTAGCCCCTCTGCCTCACTGCTGTTGCAGCTGTCCCTTGCGGAGGGGAAAGGCGCTGGCATTGGGGAGGCAGCAGGAAACTATACTGCTAAAAATAGTAGTGGACGTAGGAGGCAATGTTTGTGTAGGATACACACCTGGGTTCAGGCATGTAAGGTGCTCTACTGTCCTAAACTGTGCTTCCCCATCTACACTGCTATTTATACCCATGCAAGCAGGGCATGTAACATCTATACTCTATTTTGGGGTGGGCAAAAGCTCTCAGTGGGCCGGCCCACAGGGCAGTTCCTGGCCCCGCCCCCAGCACGTTGCCTGGGGGCCCAAGACGCATGAGCCCTTTTAACTGCTTCTATTTAAAGGGCTCACATGAGGCCCAGCCGCTTCTGCCGGAAGTCCCGCCCCTTCCAGATCGGCCCACAACCGCTTCCAAAATTTGTGAAGTGGCCCCCCCTTCAAAAATTATTGCCTACATGCTGACATTAATGTCAATGTACCAGAGACAGCCAAATCACTCTACCCCTCTGGAATACAGTAGTTTGTACCCACCTCAGAAATGTTTTGTGAAATCTCATTAATGGGCACCTGTGAAGAGCTTTGAGATCCAAAAGGAAAAAATTGCTTTAAAGTGCAAAAGTAATGAAAACGTGTTGTACATGAAATTGAGGTGCTGCAACACAGGAGAATCCATTTCCCATGTGAACTAACACAGCACACATAGCACTCTCAGAGGTAAGAAAAATTAACTATAATGGCCTGGAAGCTCAGCTGATATAATCTGGCATACCTCCTCTGAAGTTAATAAAATTACTTGCATGTGTGCGAGCTCAGGATTCGGCCACCCATGTTTACAATTCTATTCATTGTCATCTCATATCTTTAAATAAAACCTGTAAGTTACAATACATGCCCAATAAATTAATCAGATATCAAGAATTGATGAAGAGTCACAATTTCTGTTAGAAGTAACAGTGGAACTAGCAACAAAACCTCTGTTTAGTATTTGTCATCCTTAGCTCACAAAGCACTCATTGAACAAAGACAATCCTCATTTTACAAAGAGAGGCGCCATATGTTCAGAGATTTTCAAAAGAATGTATGTTCGGGATGTCCCAATTTTGTTCATGCCACTTGGGACACTAGGGAACTGATTTTCACAGGTGTAGTAGCCATTTTTTTCCCACTCAGATTTTTGCTTAGTGGCACTTCTGAAAAAGCATGCCCAAGATGATAAAAACTTCATACCAAAAAAAAAAAAAAAAAACCCCAACAGAGGCTGCATCTGAAAACCCCATCTTAAGTGATTTGCTCAGTCTTTAAATAACAGATGCATGACAGAGGTACAAATAAAGTCTATCACCATATGATCTGAGAATCAAGGTTTCCTGTTTACCAACTCACCGAATCTTCGAAAAATTGTCTTTTAAACTGTCACCATATTTCTTAGGTATATCTGTGGTCTGCATGAAATTACCACAAAGAGGGTGCAGAAACTATACAAATCATATTCCAAGAACAGTTATTAGTGTTTTACTGTCAAGTTAGGGGTCTCACAGAGGTCTGTTTTAGGTTCAGTATTTTCATTCATGACTTGATTTATGGAATGGAGAGTATGTCTAAAAAATTACAGATGAGACCAAGCTGGGAGGGGTTTCAAGAACATTGGAGGACAGGATTAGAATGCAAAATGACCATGACAAATGGTAGAATTGATCTGAAATGAACAAGGTGAGGTTCAATAAAGACAAGAGCAATGAATTACACTTAAGATAGAAAAATCAAATGCACAGTTACAAAATGAGAAATAACTGGCTAGGTGGTAGCATGGCTGAAAAAGTATCCAGGGATCACAAATTGAATGAGAGTCAACAAAGCAATGCAACTAAAAAAAAAAAAAAGCCTACAGGCTGCCCCCAACTTGCTACACGATCGGCTCCGGGGAAAGCGTTGCAAGTTGGGGGCATTGTAACTCGAGCTTGCATTTACAACAGGCGTCGTACGCTGGGGTGAGGACGTAAGATGTAAGTTGTAAATGCTGGGGTGAGGACGTCAATCAGGAGATTTTGGCCCCTTCCGCACTTACGGAAAAGGTCGTAAGTGTGGGGGGGTGTCGTAAATCGGGCTGTCGTAAGGCCAGGAATTGTGTGGAGATAGTCAGGCCTAAGCTGAATTACTGGCGCCAGTTCTGAGTTCCACACTTTAGAAAAGGCATCGACAAATTGGAGGGAGTACAGGAGAGAAGACCAACTAAAATGGAAAAAAGATTAGAAAAGTCATCTGATGAGGAAAGGTTTGGTCATGTTTAGTCTTGAAAAAGGATGACCGAGGGGATTCAGAAACAGATTTCAAATATGCTAATGATCAAATGTTCTCCAATGCCCTCTGAAGGTAGGACAAGAAATAATGGGCTTAATCTGCAGCAAGGGAGATTTAGATTAGATATCAGGAAAAACTTACTAACTAAAAATATAGTTAAGCAGTGGAAGTCACTTTTGAGGAAGATTGTGGAAGTTCCCATCCTTGGAGGTTTTTTAAGGTAAGATAAGCAAACACCTGTCAGGGATATATATGGAGATATACCTATCTCATAGAACTGGAAGGGACCTTGAGAGATCATTGAGTCCAGTCCCCTGCCCTCATGACAGTACCATCCCTGACAGATTTGTCCCAGATCCCTAAACAGCACCCTCAAGGATTAAGCTCACAACCCTGGGTTTAGCAGGCCAATGCTCAAACCCCCCTGTCTATGGTCTTAGCAGGCCAGCTCAAACCACTGAGCTATCCCTCCACCACCCCCATGGTCTAAGTATACTTCTCAAGGTTCCAACAAGCCCTCCATTTCTTTTGTTCTCGGGTAATATTAATATTTCAAAATCACTATTATGATAAACAGTAATTTTCTTGGCGTACACTTAAATGGTATCAAAGGGGTAGCCAAGTTAGTCTGCAACTTTAAAAACAACAAGTAGTCCTGTGGCACCTCAGAGACTAATAAAAATATATATTGTGACAGACCTAAACCAGCAGGCTGCCGCACTCGAATGGACAGCAGATATACAGGGCACTGGGTAAATAGCTTTTCTTCCCCGAATAAGCTCCTAGAGACTACTGCCATGAAATGAAGGCAGGCAGACACCTGGGGCTAGTTAATGACTTGCCTGAAAGAGCAAGCTGATTAAACACCTGCAGCCTATTAAAGCTCATGGGCTGCTTTATAATATTTCCCCCAGTGAAGGAAGGGGAAAGAAAAGAGTGATGGACTGGAAGGAGGAAGTGCAGTACAGAAGAGCTGTATCTGGGGGAGCTGATGACTGGCTGGCAGGTACCAGAGGGAAGGAATAACAAGCAATGCTCTCAGGTTGGGAGGTCTAGGTTGGATATTAGGAAAAGCTATTTCACTAGGAGGGTGGTGAGGCACTGGAATGGGTTACCTAGGGTGCTGGTGGAATCTCCATCCCTAGAGGTTTTTAAGTCCTGGCTTGATGAAGCCCTGGCTGGGATGATTTAGTTGGAGTTGGTCCTGCTTTGGGCACAGGGGTGGACTCTTGAGGTCTCTTCCAACCCTATGAGTCTGATTCTAAGGCACTTGGAGGGATTGTGTGGGGGAGTGCCCCAGGAAAAAGCAGCCAGATTGGAAGTAAAACAACCCTGTCTATTGGTGCTGCCAGAGGGTCCCTGGGTCAGAATCTGGAGTAGTGGGTGGGCCTGGGCTCACCCCAAACCTCACCCTATGCCAGCACAGAGTCTCCCCCTAAGAAGGGAGACCAGGACTATCAAGGGGTTTTCATCCCAATATCATGAACTAGCCTGTAATGAGTATAGCTCAGTAAGCTGTGGTCCCTGCCTCTTGTAAAGTGAAAGAGGTGGTGTGGAGGGCCACAGCGAGCCTCTGAGGCTAATAGTATCTATCAGTAGTGCGAGACCTATGGGGCATGGCCAAAGCTTTGCCACAATATAGAGTATCATGAGTTTTCATGGGCAAAACCTGCTTCTTCAGATGAGATGATTAAGCAGTAGATTAACAAAGACCTTTATTCTTTCATTAGAAATGACCATTCTGTTCTGCAAAATCTAACAAGTCCAGTTTAGGAATATGCAACTAGTTTTCACATCTGACTCCATATGCTCAAGTTTTGAGGTATATTTTGAATGCAGGATCTTGAAGCAAATCTAATTAAAATTCAGAATGTCAACTGATGTTTTGTGTTAAAATATAGCATACTGACGATGAGTAGCAAGGGGCCATGTGCCACCACAAACACCGTGAGGGCTGAGGAGACTAGAACGGGAGACACCCATAGCAGGGGTCAGGCCCCCTTGCACTCATCAGCAGAGGGGCAGGGGGAAATGGAGGAGCAATGTTGATCTGCTCCCTGGCTGCTGGCTGCATCACTCAGGGGAGGGGTGGGATCACCTGTGCACTCACTGGCAGGAAGCAGAGCAATGCAGCTGGCAGCGGGGAGAGGAAGCTGGATTGCATCATGTGGCTTTCCCCTAGTGATGCTGGTGGGTGCAGGGTGACCCATCTCTGCTGCCAGTGCCAGGCACCCTGACTAGTCCCCTAGGCTGCATTGCTTGGGAGGAGTGGCTTGGGGGGAGAGGTGAGGTAAGGGAAAGGCCTGGAGCAGAGGGGACATTGTCCCAGCCTTCCCCCAGTGGCTCAGGAAGGTTGCACCTTGTACAGTGTAAGTTCCAAGAATGAGTAGTGAGAGCTTAGAAACAAGATCCTAACTTGTAGCATATACTACAGACCTTTTGGCTTCGAGGAGATGTATGCGTATGCTTAACTACTTTGCCATATGGGAATGTGATTACTCATGTGGTTTAAATTAAGCATGTCCTTACGTATTGTGCTGAAATGGAACCGGCGTCCCTGGAAATCCATCAGAGGAACAGTAGTGAAAGTTCCATTGTTCATCATTGAGGGGGGGAAAAGCAATGAAAGGGGTGAGGACCTCATAGAATCTGCTCTTGCAGGTGGATGGTCAATGTCCCAAAATACCTGAGTAACAACGTGCGCAATGACAGCAGAGGGGTAGAGAGAATGAGGTGAATCAATGGGGTGTTGCTATTTCTAATTCTTTGGATAGCAGGCCAAATTTGCAGATGTAACCAAGGTAGCAAGAAGCTCATCATGGGAAGCCAAAGTGGCAATGAAGCTGCCAAGATGCAAGAAACTCTTTTTGATCATTATCACTACCTCAATTTAGTGTGAAAGTTCTGCTGCCAAACAAGTGAGGTTAGACAAGGTTAAACAGGATAATGTCATTCCAGAGATTACAGAGACTCACAAATAACTCTTTGAATTGTTACAAAGAGGAATAAGCATGAGCTGAGATGATGGTGCTAGAGGGAGGGCACAGAAAGGAGGGAAATTGCACCAAAATGCAATTCTGGGCTGTTTTGACATGCTCCAAAAACAGAGGGTGATTTTCTTAGAAATTTAGGCCCCAATCCTTTCGAAGAGCATTGACCCTTGTACCTATTCAGAGCTCACAGAAATTAATAACTGAGGTCCCTCCATCCAGAATTCTCAGAGGATCAGGTTAGTTATAAATGTATTAACAGCAGTTTTCACTGGGTAAGTTACTTATATTCAGTACTTTTAGACATACTGGAAATGACAAATCTAAGAAAGAGATACGGCAAATGGAAGAGAAATTCTCTGCTCATCCAGTTATTGTATTATCATCAGGCTCTTTTCTCTTCACTAAATTCCAAATAAAGGTTAACATAGACAGAAAGAGAGAATCTGCAGGTGCTATAGCACCAGTGGTTACCGCTGCAGCAGCCAATTCCACACCGAATTACAATCAAGACAATAGACTGGAGGGGGAAAGGACAAAAGATACATTGACAGCTGGAATATGTCAACAGCCATATCTGGGACAGAAAAAAGGGAATACAAATATCCAAGAAGAAATGTTCTTGTAGAGATGAAATTATCACCATTAAGTGAAGTAATTAACAGAATAAATGGGGAAAGCAAGACAAGAGAATAGCTAATAGAACCTCCATATCCTACGCATAATAAAAGCAGCAGGAGAAAGAGAGTTCTACAGCACAAACATCAATGACTTAACTAGGATCACTAAAATCTGCAGTCTGTGCCAGCCCAGTGTTATCCTGAAACAAAGAACAGAACTAATGTCAATAAGTCACCAAAAATGGAAAATAATCAATCGAATACACACTGCAAAAATATGACACGACAGGGTCGTGGACAACACCTATAATGCCTTACCTACAAATCACCTTCTCCTAAAAGAACTTGCAAATCAGCACACTGTATTCTGCTTGTGTACATGGGTAATCTCTATATAAACACATGCCCCTCTTGAAAGAATTTTTCCTAGTTTTGAACAGGCCATTTCTGCCTGAAGTCCTTTGTAGTATTGTTTTGTTTTATTTCAGCTGTGCAGCTTCACATGATTAGAACCTTTTCTTTGGTCAGGATTTTGACACCTCTGCATGAGACACTGTTTAACACCTCATCAGCTGGTATACATATGCTAATAATTGCTCTTTAGCACCTGTTTACACCTTCCCTGCTGTTCAGACACACACAACTATCACAAAAGATCTGCTCATGGCTCTCTTTCTAGTATTATGAAACTGCTTGGAATAAACTGTTCACCATACAGATGATGTTCACAGAGTAACTCTGTCTGGGTCTCATTTGTGGAAGTTTAGCACAAATTTCTCACCTTTTCAGGGAAACAAGTGAGAAATTACCTGGCTGAGGGGATGGATTACACCCTCAGCAAGTTTGCAGATGACTCTAAGGTAGGGGGAGAGGTAGCTCTGTTGGAGGGTAGGGATAGGGTCCAAAGTGACCTAGACAAATTGGAGGATTGGGCCAAAAGAAATCCGATGAGGTTCAACAAAGACAAGTACAGAGTCCTGCCCTTGGGATGGAAGAATCCCAAGCATTGTTACAGGCTGGGGACCAACTGTCTAAGCAGCAGTTCAGCAGAAAAGGACCTGGGGATTATAGCGGATGAGAAACTAGATATGACTCAACAGTGTGTCCTTGTAACCAAGAAGGCTAATGGTATATTAGGGAGCATTAGCAGGAGCATTGCCAGAAGATCTAGAGAAGTGATTATTCCCCTTTATTCGGCACTGGTGAGGCCTCGTCTAGAGTATTGCGTCCAATTCTGAGCACTCCATTACAGAAATGACGTAGATGCATTGGAGAGAGTCCAGCAGAGGGCAACAAAAATTATTAGAGGGTTGGAGCACGTGATTTACACGGAGAGGCTGAGGGATATGAGATTATTTTGTCAAGAGAAGAGTGAGGGGGTATTTGATAGCAGCTTTCAACAAACTGAAGGGGAGTTCCAAAGAGGATGGACAGAGGCTGTTCTCAGTGGGGACAGCAGGGCCGGCCCACAACATTTCCCCACCTGAGGTGGGGAGCTCAAATGACACCCCCATGTCCCCTCGCTTGGGCCAAAACTTTGAAAGGTCTCAATTCTGCCTTCTTCCTTTTCTACTCCTCTCATGGTACTGCAGAGAGAATACATATGCACCAGCAGCAGACACAATTTTCTACACTCTCGATCCTAGTGGCGCCCCCCCACAGTCTGGCACCTGAGGCCATGGTAAGGCCTCATGATAAGGCCAGCCCTGGGTGACAGCTAACAGAACAAGGAGCAATGGTCTCAAGCAGAAATGGGTGGTAGAATATCTGTCCCTACACCACGGTGTCCAACATACCAGCCACATGTGACTATTGGGTCAGTTGAGTGTGGCTAGTTTGCTATAGTGGCTACTCCTTCAGAACTGGTTGGACACCATGGCCTTAGAGGTTTTGACATCTTGGGCTGACAAAGCCCTGGCTGGGATGGTTTAGTTGGGATTTGTCCTGCTTTTAGCAGGGGGTTGGACTCTATGACCCCCTGAGGTCTCTTCCAAAGGATTCTATGATTCTAAAATGCTGTGTAGAGCATGTTTCCACAGCCAGAACTATTTTTACTATTTTAGTTATACAGTGGAAAAGCAAGTTAAATAGAAACAATGGTAAAGAAATGGCCCTGGCACTAGCAGACTTATCTGCAATGCAGCTCCCACGAGTCCTAACCCTGTTTCTTATCTGGTGGGAATTTACTGAGAAATTTCTGTATAGTAGACAGGGCTAAAAATGAGGGCTAAAACATGACGTTTTTAAAACTCAGCATAGTTTATTTCTAGCATAACTCATAGAGGCATGCTTAATCCAGATACAGTACTAAAACTAAAAGATGAGAGAGGGTAGAACAATGTTAATACAATCAACAATATTCACAGCAATTGCCATCTCAGAATGCACTGCAGACTGCACCACATGCACAGAAATTATTTCATCCAGAAACACTAAAATACAGCCTTGTCCTGGGGTGGCCAGAGGTCATTCTGCATATCTAATACTACATAGTGTTGTCCTCAGGCTGTATTAATGTACTAGCAGATATACCCGGCATTGCTCAGGTCCTTCACTGTAGTAATTTTTTTCAATAAAAGGAATATGTACACGGTTTATTTAAATGATGGGGCTCTGGGCAAGGAATGGGGGGCTCAGGAAACAAGGCAGGGGATTGGGTATGGAAGGCTCAGACCAGTGAATGGAGCATGCAGGGATGGGGGCTTGGGGCAGGGAGTAGGGATGGAGGGGTTGGGGGCTCACTGCAAGGGGTGGGGGTGCAGGAGTCAGGGCAGGAGTCTGGGAGGTGTGTGGGAGGCTTAGAGTAGAGGGTGGGGAGTGCCAGAGTCTGGGCTGGAGGTGAAGGGCTCAGGGCAAGGGTTTGGGTGTGGGGGGAGCTCAAGGCATAAGGCACGGATGGGTGCAGGAGTGATTGCTGGGAGCTGGGGGGCTCAGGTAAGAGGTAGTGGTGCTGGAGTCAGGGCCAGGGGTGGAGGTTCAGGGCAGGAGGTGTGTATGTGTGTGGGCTCAGTGCAGGAGATGGGAGTGCAGGAGTCAGGGCAGGATATGGGGGGTAAGAATCAGGACAGGGGATTGGGGTGAGGAGAAGCTCAGGGCAGGGGGTTGGTATGTGGAGGTGCAGGAGTGAGGGTTGGGGGTGAGGAGGGGCTCAGGCTGGAGTAGGGAGGTATGTGAGGTCTCAAGGCTGTGAGTGGGGGGGCTCAGGGGAGGAATGGGGGTGCAGAAGTTAGGACAAGGAGTCTGGAAGGTTGGGGGGGCTAACTGGAGCTATCTGTTGTGTTGAGGGTGTTGCTGACCCCATGGCAGTTCCTTTCCAGGGGCTGGGGCTGCACTCCACAGCCAGTGGCTCCTGCTGGGGGGCCAGGGCTGTATTCCTGAGCTGTCAGCTCCTCCTAGGGAGGTTGTGGCTGCGCAGGCCAGCCCTGGTTTCCCGCTTGTCCACGAGGAGCTGGGATTGTATGGATTGGCCTCAGCTGCCCCCCACTCCGTAGCTGTCCCCAGACCCAGCCTCCAGCTGCCTCCCACCCCCACACACTCCAGCTGGTCTGGGGAGGAGCAGGGCTCTACAGGCTGACCTTGGTCTCCAGCTGTCTCCCCCCAGCCTCTACTGGTCTCTTCCGGGGGAGGGAGATGGGCCTCAGTTCCCATCCTTCCATTGGGGGGTGTCTTTTCAAGGGGGTGGCTGGGCCATGGCTTCTGGGTCGCTTTTCTGGAGGGGTGACCTTTCCTCCAGGGTGGTCTGGGCCTAAGCTCCTGGCCTCTCCTCAGGGGCACGTTTCTTCCTGGGAGAGGCCAGGCCATGGTTCTTGGCCCCAGTCTCCCTTGGTGGGGCATAACCAGGGGTAGCTGGGAAGGGGGTGATGTTGGTGAGGTTGCACTGTCAAAGCAGGAGGGCAGTGGGTATCCCTTCCCCCTTCTGGTGCTGTTTAGGGCAAGCGACCACTTATTTGGTCCAATAGCTGGCAATGTGGAGCCCCAGCCCTAGCTGGCCACTCTTGGTGATGCAGCCACCCTCCTGCAGTATAGTTGTCCCGCCTATCAGCCCCTTCCCTTTCCATGTCATGGAAGATAATCCCATTCCAGGCACTTCCCATTTTCCTGGAACAATCAAACCCTGACCTTGCTTTAAGTTAGGATAAGATGAAGCTGCCTACCGAATGTGGTGGTCCTAGCTCTTACCGTTTAAGAGTTCTTGAACAAACAGACTCACAGATGGATGGATAGACAGATGAACTCATAGACAGACGCATTCACAAACTCTCTAAAATATATAGAGATACACACTAATAATCCTAGAAACTTGCAGTGAAACCTTAGGTGAGTTATAAAAAGAAAACATTTCTGTAATATCAACTTTATTTCTAAAACTTGATTCAGTTTTATGTATACCTTTAACATTTTATGTATACCTTTTTTGGGGCTCCTGAAATCACACCCTTACTTTGGGCAAAATCCTGTCGAGGAGGAGTCCTAGGTAAAAGCATCATGTAGGAACCTCTTCCACTCTCCTCCCACAGCCAAGTTTTACAGTTCTTCTACTCTCTCACACACATTATACTCCGCAAGTCTTACAAACCAAGCTTGTAAGTTCATTGAACCATACCTATAAATGTAATAGCATTACAGAAACCATAGCTGTTGTTTAGAGTTGACAAGGTCAACTGATGCAGAGAAGCACAGCAATATGAGGCTTTGTCTACTACACCTTCGTTGTTCATAGGTGCTTAAAGAAGCCCACTTCCCCAAATGACAATAGTTTTGTGTGGCAGCGTGAATGGTTCTTTCTCGGCAGAAGCACTCTCCAGTTGGCAACATGAATTCCACTCATATGGGGAGGAAGTACTTTGTCAACAAAAGTAACGGCTAATAGCGTCCATACTGCCAGATGTTTAGTGACACGGCCATGTTAACATGGCCACATCACTAAGGGCTAGTCTAGACTAGGCTGAAGTTTTGAAAGAGGATATGCAAATTCTCCAGGAATTACCATATCTTCTTCCTATCTCACTTTCGAAAGCAGAGCTTTCGAAAGTGAAAGTAGTCGGGACGCATTTTTTTTCAGCAACCCCCCCCTTTTTCGAAAAGCTGCGTAAACCTCATTTTTTTAGGAGGAGCAGCTTTTTGAAAAAGTGGGGGGGTTGCCAAAAAAACCCACGTCCTGACTACTTTCACTTGTGAAAGCTCCGCTTTCGAAAGTGAGATTGAAACTTCACCGTAGTCTAGACATAGTCTAAAAGCTATGTAGTGTAGACAAAGCCTGAGTCATGAATGGTCTATAAGGGCAGGTCTACACTAGGAAACTATTTCAAAATAACTAACATCAATTTAATAGCTCCGGAAATAATAAAATCAAAATAGTGTGTCCATGCTCTGGAGAATCCTTGAAATTAGTCCGAGGCAGGCTCCATTACTGTGGACATTCTACCTTAACTTAGAGCCCCAGAACCACTGTGGAGTAATTAGTTTGAATTACGCTGGGGAATAGTTATTTCAAAATATCAGCATTGGACTAATGCTATTTCACACTAATGCTATTTTGAAACAACTATTTTGAAATTAGCGTTATTCCTCGACAGAAGCAGGAGTACAGATTTAGAACTAACCAGACTGTTATTTCGAAATAAAGAGCATGGTAGTGTGGGATGCGCCACTTGTTTTTTCCAAATAAAGGGGGGTATTTCGAAATAACTCCCTAGTGTAGACCAGAGCTAATTGTCGGCATGGAGTCACACTATTATTGTGAGCCTGAGAAGCAAATGACCCCATCACCCGCAAGCTGACTCAGATTTATAGGACTACCACTGATATTCAGGAGCATGTTCAGGGTTAAGGAGATAATGCCCCTGCATATTCTGTGTGGGCGTGATTGTAATAAAAATAAACCAACACCAAAACCGTTGAAACTCATAGCCTGCTGACTGCCCTTAAAAGTAACTGAAGTTGAACTAGTGAGTTTTTTCCACACGTCGGAGATGTTCAACAATAGGATAGTGAACCTCATCTGGGTTTATTTCAGGTCAACATGCTGTCTCAACAACTAAAAAACCCATTTTCCTTATATCCATCCCATTTCTTTCTGTTTGCTGGGGGGATAAATGGGAACAAATTGTATTAAATCTTGTGAGAACAGACTTTTATGAAGTTTTCAGTCCTACATGCACCTGACAAAGCTGAGAGAACAGACAGGACTATGCAGCACTTTAAAGACTAACAAGATGGTTTATTAGGTGATGAGCTTTCTTGGGCCAGACCTACTTCCTCAGATCAATTTGTGGAAGAAAATTGGCACGACCATATATACCGAAGTGATACAATCAAAAAAAAGTGAACACATATAAAATTGACAAATCAAATTTTAGAACAGAGTGGGGGTGAGGGGGGAAGGTTAGTGTCTGTGAGGTAATGACATTAGGGGTGATAACTGGGGAAGCTATCTTTGTAATGGGTGAGATAATTAGCATCTTTGTTGAGACCCATACATAAAGTGTCAAATTTAAGCATGAATGACAGTTCTGAGGCTTCTCTTTGAAGTCTGGAGTTAAAATGTCTTTGAAGCAATATGCATGTTTTAAGGTCATTGAGAGAATGTTCAGTCTGGTTAAAATGGCAAGCAACAGTTTTCTCTCTGTGAGAGTGCCTGATGTCTGTTTTATGTGCATTGATTATCTGGTGAGGTGTCTGAGAAGTTTGTCCAATATACATAGCAGACGGACACTTTAGGCACATGATGGCATAAATTATATTTCTGGATGAATAGGAATATGTGTTCTTGATCTTGTAATAGGCATGGTTAGGTCCAATAATGGTGTCAGCAGAGTAAATATGTGGACAAAGCTGGCACCGGGGTTTGTTGCAAGGGAAAGTTCCAGGGTTGGTATTAGTGTGGTATGTCCTGTAGCTGTTGGTAAGAATCATCCTGAGGTTAGGTGATTGTCTATAGGAGACTATGGCTCTGTCTCCCAGAGCCTCTTGGAGGGTAGTATCCTGTTCCAGTATAGGTTGTAGTTTATTGATAATGCATTGGACGGGTTTAAGTTAGGGGCTATAGGTGATGACAAGTGGTGTTCTATTGTTGGTTTTCTTGGGTCTGTCTTGAAGTAGATGGTTTCTGGGTATTCGTCTGGCTCTTTCAATTTGCTTTTTCATTTCTCCGGGTGGGTAATTGAGGTTTATAAATGCTTGGTAGAGATGCTGAAGTTTCTGGTCTCTGTCAGTGGGATTAGAACAGATGCGATTGTATCTAAGGGCTTGGCTATAGACGATGGATCGTATGGTGTATCCTGGATGGGAGCTGGAGGCATGTAGGTAACTGTAGGAGTCAGTGGGTTTTCTGTAGAGAGTGGTGTCTAATTTACCATTGGTGATGTGTACTGTGGTGTCCAGGAAATGGATCTCTCATGTAGAATGGTCCAGGCTGAGATTGATGGTGGGGTGTAGGATGTTAAAGTCTCTGTGGAATGCATCCAGTGTTTCTTGGCCATGGGTCCATATCATAAAGATGTCATCGATGTAGCGTAAGTAGAGAAGGGGTAAAAGGGGACGGGATCTGAGGAAACGTTGTTCTAAGTCAGCCATAAAGATGTTAGCGTACTGTGGGGCCATGCGGGTACCCGTGGCTGTGCCGCTGATCTGGAGGTATAAGTTGTCCCCAAATTGGAAATAATTGTGGGTGAGAACAAAGTTACATAGGTCTGCTACCAGATTAGCAGTGGTATCCTCTGGGATAGTGTTTCTAATTGCTTGTAATTCATCTTCATGTGGGATGTTGGTGTAGAGAGCTTCTACATCCATGGTAACAAGGATGGCATTATCAGGAAGGTTATGGATGTTTTGCAGTTTTCTCAGGAAGTCAGTAGTATCTCGGAGATAGCTGGGAGTGTTGGTTGCGTAGGGTTTGAGAAGAGAGTCTACATAGCTGGATAATCCAGTAGTGAGCATGCCGATACGTGAGATGATGGGGCATCCGGGGTGTCCAGGTTTATGGATTTTGGGAAGCAGATAGAACAAACCTGGTTGGGGTTCAGAAGTGTGTCTGTGTGGGTTTGCTCCTGAATAGAGTTCGGGTGTTTTTTAAGGAGACAGTGTCATTTCTTTTGGTATTCTGAAGTGAGATCAGAGGAGAGAGGTTTGTAAAATGTGCTGTTGGAGAGTTGTCTAGTTGCCTCCTGGTCATAGTCGGACTTATTCATAACGACCACAGCACCCCCTTTGTCCGTTGGTTTGATTATAATATCCGGGTTGTTTTTGAGACTCTGGATAGCAGTGTTCAGCGCAGCTGAGATTGTATGTCGCTTGTTGTTTGTGAATAATGTCAGTCTGTGCATTGTTGCGGAAGCATTGTATATAGAAATCCAGATTGTAATTCCGACCATCAGGGGGAGTCCATATAGAGCTGTTTTTCTTTTGGTGTTGATGGGGGGATCAGGTTGGTCAGATTGATGTTCATTGGTAGTTTGGAAATATTCTCGTAGGCGGAGGCGGCGAAAGAAAGCCTCAAGGTCACCACAAAATTGAATCCAGTTAGTGGGGGAGGTGGGGCAGAAAGAAAGCCCCCGGGATAAAACAGACTCTTCTGCTGGGTTGAGTTTGTAGCTAGAGAGGTTAACAATATTATCCGGTGGGTTGAGATAGTTGCTATTGTAGCCTGTGGTGTGGAGCAGTTAAAGTTTATTGTTTTTTCTTTTTTGTACGGAATAGAAGTGTGTATAGTAGATTTCTCGTCTGGTGGAACGAGACAGAACAGGTTTTTCTATGGGTCTGCTTTGCTTCCACCTCTAGATCTGGTCAGAGACAAGAAGTGGAGGAAGGTAAAATTGAAGAATATTTCAAGATGAAGGCTATCAAAACATTTTCCACAGTTCAGTTTGGTTTTGCTTAGTTTGAGAAATGCTTAAAAGCTGAATGTTCTATCTATTCTTTGTGCAGACAACGATATTTACCCTCCCCGAAGATGTTACTGATGAAGTTGAGCACCCTGCAGAGACAAGTGAAAAGGCTGACAAATATACAATTAAAACCAGAAATACGATCTTTCTGCTTAATTATTCAAAACATCAAGCTGCTCTCTGTAAAAAAGAGATCTATTTTTCTGCAATAATTCTTGTGTTTATTCCCATGATATCAAAGGTACATACATGAATAGATTACTTTTTAATGTCAATGAATGCAAAGAGCAAAGAGAAATTTTCCCTGGTTGAGGTTGCTATGGTGAAGAAGGTATAAGCGAGGAGTCATGGCCAAGAGATATAGCTGGAAATGAAAAAAGAAAAGCAAATGCTAGAGAAAAGTAAGTGCACATAGAAAACTTGTATGGCTGAAACCAGCTCACAACCACATATTGAAATCAAATATGAAGGGTAAATTTTCAGTGCATTAAATTGGGGCACTGTGTGATAGTAAAGGGAGTTGAAGTTTCCTCGCTAAAAGCCCATGTACTGCTTTTGTAATTGCTACATGAACATTCGTTATTATTCTGGAAGCCTTCCTATACTGCAGCCAAGTGCAGCCTTAGCATTGCATTGATCTACACTGCACGAGTAGGTGAGAAAAAGGGCACCTGTGAGCAGAGTGTTGACAGTTTTGTGTCTGTAATGCGGTTGCCCTAAGCGATCTTTCAATCCTAGTCACTTCTCAGGGAAATTTTCCAGATGACTGGGAATTTTCATTCTGATGCCAAACAGTTGACTTCAAATGTTGGTTGTGGATCATCCAAATTGTAAATGATCTTTCCTCTCTGAAAGGAGGCAGGCGTTAAATAAAAGTCTTTTTGGGTAGCACGACAAACCCAACACACTCATTTCTAATTGAAAACACTTAAATGTCTTCAAACTGATGACAAAAAAGAACATTAGCTGGGGAAGAAGAATAAGCAATGTTGCAGAAAAGAGTGCTGTCCTGCCTCTGCAGAATTAGATACTGTAGACCTGAGAGATTTGCATATTCCTATAAAACATGACAATCACACTTCTGCTTCAGATATTAGAATGGCCTAAACTTCATGGCAAAGGAATGGCATTAGTGCTTTCAGGCTTAATTTCTCAAGATATCTTGTAGCATAATTTGGCTTTGTGTTGTTAGCAAGTCTATAGCCAAACTTGCATTCCCTCCTGAGCTATTATAGGGTATCTTGCACAGCTGTGTTATAGGAACCTATGAAGGGACAGAAATTTGCCGACTTTAATTTGAAGAAAGGAATAAATTGCATGCAGCTTGCCAGCTCCTTGACATTGAAAATAATGGGGTCTGACAGTTCTAGGGTTAAGTAGCCACTCATTCAGTACAGCATCGTTTATCTGCCAACAGTGCATGTCTCTTGTTGTTACTTCAAAGGAAAAATTCAATAAAAATTTAAATAAAAACAGAGCTGTCAGTGTAATGCTTTAATATTTTAAACCACATGCATTCTCCTTCCTTTGCAAAGTGCTTTCTTACTTCCTGAAATAGTCCTATAATATACAATTCTCATTATTAAAATGAAAGAAAGCTAGTATCCTCTTTAAACATCTACACTTTTCTGAAATATTAACATTAATTTTTAATAGGTAGCATTATGAAATAGAGTGCAGTGTTTTAAGAATACCATAGCATGTTTAAAACCTTTCTACATCTAGATGGAGAGGGCTATAATAAACACACTGCAGTACTCTAACATAAATGCATATTATTCCGTACAACTAAGCTGCATGGTTAAGCACTCAAGGTTGTGTCTACAATATCAATGGTTTCATTTCCTAACTGAAGTCCCCCACCCACCTGTGTATATGCAATTACAGAGTCTCTCATATATATAACACTGTTAATCTGCAGAGCCTTTGCTTTATACACCATGCAAGTTTTGAAATAAATGAAGCAAGGGCTCCCATGTATTATTTAATATTTGATCCAAAGCCCATTGAAATCAAAGGAGCTTGCATTTTCCCTAAGTTTTTCACTAAGCACATGCACACTTAACGAGTCTAGCAATTAAAAAGTCTGCCATATATATACTGCTGAGTGTCATTTTCAGAAGCTTCTAGTTTCATCAACAATTCAGTTTTTACTGGCACACTGAAAGTCTCTACTCATGTACAAGTGCATGTGTGTGTATTTCTTCTTTCTCATTCACTCTCCCCTTCCATCCTCCATAGTAGATATGTATGTAATAAAATAGGGGTGTATGTGGGTACTATACATTGTAATTCCAAAACTTAGTTCTAAAAGGTAAATACTTCAAAGGAAAAACAGTTATTGTGCATATATAGGAGATTCACATTTAAATGCCTTTAGTAAAACTGGTCTGTTTAACATTCGCTAAAAATCAAATTACCAGTTTCCCAATTAGTTCATATTAAGAAATGAACTTGTAAAATATCTTCAAGTTTATACACATACACCCTCCCACACAGTTATATTTAATTTAAGAAGTTCCTCTCAGACTGAAATACATTTGTTTATATTTCATTTCAGAGTAAAGTTTCATATCAGAGTTACAAACTATTGTTCTGAAGTTTTGTAGATAAATTTATGATGAGAACTGATATTCAACATTAGCTTTACTGGTCCAAATACAACAATAATCAGGAGTAATATATTATCTAACCCGAGTATATGTTTAGTGCCTTGAATATTTATTCCCCATTAGATGCAGAAATATCCTCAATATTTTTAAGGGAGTTGTAAATGAGCAAATTCTCTAGTTAGTAAAAACATTAAATATAAAATTCTTGGATAAATTAGGAAACTAAACTCCCAAAATACTGACAATAAAACTCAGTGTCTTTGTTAGATACTAACAAACCCATTGCTGAGCACTCTAATCACTGAACTAATATAATTAGCAGTCCATGGAAAGCAGGGGAGGGTTAGTGTTTGGCGGGCCATTGCTGCTATATTTACCTGAGTGTCCACAGGTATCGGATGACTGGAGCTCCCGTTGGCCGCGGATGACCTTTCACGACCAATGGGAGCGATGAGAAGTGGCGCAGACTGGGACATTTTCCTGCCACTTCCATTGGCAACGAATGGCAATCCACAGCCAATGAGAAGTACGATCACCTGATACCTGCAGAGGTGCAGGTAAATATAAATATGGGGGCCTGCCATGGACTAACCCTGGTGGACTAGATCTGGCCCTTGGGCCAGTATTTGCCTACTCCTGATATAATGGATAATGTAATGAGGTTGTAGGGATGTTGGCAATAAAAAGACAGCAAACTTGAGCTCCATACAAACAGTAGGTCTGCACTGACGACATACAGACAACTGCCCCATAACTCTATTAACATCACTGATTCAAGTCTGCCAAACAACAGCTCAACTGTCCCAACCATTTCAACTGTTTTGCTGAAAACCCCTGCAGTGAGGAAAACAAAAGTACCCATCAAAAACCTCCTTCATGCCTGAAATACAGTTATGAAATAAAACCAATGATAATCACAAGGGAACACACAAAACAAGACACCAAAAACAGTCTTGTACACAAAACCAACCATCAAGCTGCAAAATCATGCCCGAATGCCCCACATTGCCCGCAGATAATTTGCAACAGAATTAAGGATGACATGATGTTCAGTTGAATGCTCCTGGATTCTGAATCTAGCTTGTGAGAATATGCTACCTTCTTAGGAACAAGTGAAATTGAAAGAAAAGAGTAAAAACACCACAAACAGAGCTATATTGCTCACTCCTAGAGCAGAGAAAGCTACAGTCTAGAGCAATAGTGTGATACCATTCAAAATGGATACGTTATGGCCACAGCTTGTTGGCTACTTAAAGGGCCAATTGTCAAAGCAGAGCATGATGGGTAGGGTTCCTTTAAAAGCACTGCATCCTCACTCAAAAGTTCACTGATGATATGGCAATGACTGATTGATTAGCTTTTAAGGGAAACATACAGGAACAATCTTTTCACCCTCAACAAAATCAATAATGGGGGGGCAGGCATGCATGCAAATATGGTGCCAGAGAGTAGGCTATACATCAATGCACAGCTGTAGGGTCCCAGATAACTAGGTACCACTATTCATTTAATAAATTATGTCAGTCTTATATTGAACTCCAAATGAAAATATGGAAAATATGCAGGCCCAGAAAGACTTGCTTGAGAAGTTGAGCAGACTTAATTGCAAGAGACGGTCACAGAGTAACTTCTGGTTCCACCTTAGCTTCCCTGGGTTCATCTTGATTTGTCTTGCACCCTTTTGGATCACACCTTTCTGGTCTTCCATTATTTTACTCAATAGAGTCCCCCCAGTTCTGAAAGGACAAATAATGTTCTCATACTGTTTCCTGTACCTGTGTTTTATTCCTTTTACATGATTCCCAGAGCAGTGCTTCTTGTTTATCATACAGATCAAAATTTTCACAAGTGACTAGTGATGTGGGGTTGCCAAAGTGTGACATCCTAAAGAGCCTGATTTGTGTGTTAAGATTACAGGAATGGTTTTAAATTGCAAGGAGTTTCCTGCTCCTACTTGCAGACTAAGAAGGGGTATATCTACACTAGCTCGTTAGTTCGAGCTAGGTAGGCAAATCAGGGAACCGGGGTTGCAAATGAAGCCCGGGATTTAAATATCCCGGGCTTTATTTGCATGTTCCCGTCCGGCCGCCATTTTTAAATCCCCCTTAGTCCAAACTAACTGCCCGCAGCTACACGCGGCAGTTTAAAGTTAATCCGAACTAAGTCCTCATGGAATGAGGAGTAACAGTTAATCCAAACTAAGGACTTAGTTCGGATTAACTTTAAACTGCTGCGTGTAGCCGCGGGCAGTTAGTTCGGACTAAGGGGGATTTAAAAATGGCGGCCGGATGGGAACCTGCAAATAAAGCCTGGGATATTTAAATCCCGGGCTTCATTTGCAACCCCGGTTCCCTGATTTGCCTACCTAGCTCGAACTGACGAGCTAGTGTAGACATACCCAAGCTCGGTTGAGAAAAGTGCAAGCTGGGCCTTTGGGAGCAGATTTGTAAGGAGCCAGTCTGCTTTGAGTTGTGCTTCTCCCTTAGGGAACTACCAGTTTTTCCTCTGCTTTTAGTTCTAGCATGTTAGGGTTCTGGATTTAATGGAATTAGTGTTGTATTGTTTTTATCTAACTACTCCATGTTTATGCTGCAAATGTAACAAATATATTTCTAGGGTTTGAATATCACTGTTCTGCACAAATACCAGGAAATTTATAATCTCATTCTTTCACAGCTTGATATGTAAAACATTTCCATTAAAATATGCCAAACTAAGAAAATATACTCACCTGCCCTTGTCCAATGCCAGCATTGCTACACTGAGGAAAGGGATAAAAAAGCCAATAATCATTCACTCAGTTGCTAGGAAACTATAACAAAGTTGTTAAGGAACCCCAGATTGACTGAATGCTGGCTGATGAACCATTTATAAGTGGAGAAGTGTCATAGGGTTCTATGTTAAGTTTGATTTTATTTAATATCTTAATTAATGAGTGAAGAGTAGAACAAAAGAGCATGTTAACAATATTTACTGCTGATACTAAACTGGGAGTTGTTGCAGATATTAAAGAAGGTATAGAAATGAAACACAGGAACCATGGGAGACTAAACATATGGACAAAAGGACATAATAAATTTCAACTTGGAAAATACAGACTAAGTACATCTGGGCAGAAATTACCAGGAACATGTATTCTTTAGGAAGAGGAAAACCCTGAAAAACTATGGAGAGATTTCTCTAAGCAGAAATGAACTGAAGTGAATGTGATGAGTCACTGACAAAGATTGTGAGCTAGATTGCATGTACAATCAATACTGGACTTATTGGTCAGTAAATGTGGGTCCATGCAAAAGTAAATATCGTACGAGTGAAGTTTCTGTATGGAACAGAAGCTGATTTGGTCATTATAACCTAACAACAGAAGATCATGCAAAGGCCAGAGTGAATGACTGTTGAGTGAATAAAAGTGGGGTGATTTTGGATCCCACCTCTCCTAGCCTCTTATAAAAATACTAATTAGGTAAAAAATAGTAATAATACACCTGCTGGGCAGGCTTTTAAGGCATGTGACTCCTTTGGGAAAAAAAGGTAGTATAGGAACAGAGAATCAAATGCATTAGTTTGCTTGGTGGTGGAGATTAATTCAAGTACCTGAAAAAAACAGTGACACTCCACTATGTAGATTATGGGACTCTAAACCAGAGGGGTTTTGAGGCAACCAAGACCTTGCTTCAATGAACAAGACCCATATGAGAGAGGACCAGAAGAAGAGAAAATGAGTCTTCTATAGATTATTAAACACCTCCCTAATTGCTGGACTGGCACTCTGTGGGACCAGCACCTGAAGTCTCTGTGTATGTTTGTGAAAGAGAAGTTCATTTAAGGGAATGTTTCTCACATATTGCTGTGTCTAACATAGAAGCTATGTCCTAGGAGTAACTCTTTTACAGCTTGTGTGATTCCTTCTCAATAAACTTGCCACATCGGCATGGGCAAATTCTATGGTTTGATCTTTTTCACCGACAGCAAACAGCAACCTGCTCCACTGGGAGTTAGTAAAGATCCAGAAAGGATAAGTGTGTGGGGGAGGAATTGAGTGAGGGCAGGAATAAGCCCCAAATCACCTACTGTCCAACATATGGGGCACCTGGATATCAGCAAGGAGCATTTAACAACAGGGGGAGTAGGTGCTGCAGGTTGGTTGAATGTGCCTCTGGCAGATTGAAGGCAACATGGAGGAGTCTCTATGGTAAGCTAGACTTCACAGAGGACAATATTGCCATGGTTACTGTGGCTTGCTGCATTTTGCATAGTTTGTGTGAAAGTAAGGGGGAACTGTTTGCTCAGGGGTGCACAGTGCTTGGCTGCAGAGTTTGAGCAGCCAGGCACTAGAGCTGTCAAAGGAGTTCAAGGGGCTGCTACCAATATCAGGGAGGCTTTGATGGTGCACTTTAAAAGTGAGGGGCACCGAAATAAACCTCTGTAAAAGTTGCTTTCAGACACCCCCTATAAGTGCAATCAGTAACATGCCTTTAATACCTGCACCTGGAGTTGCAGTGACTGGTCTGTGACATGGTTAAACAGTAAATGAAAGCATAGAATTGTTCCAAAAGTGTGCCATTATTCATTAGAAAGCAGTGCACTGAAATATAGTGAGCCGCCCCCTCTCCCAGTGGTGCTGCAACTCACAGATGCATGTGGACTCAAGTGTCTCCACAGCTGGGAGAAAAGGTGTAGCGCATGGGAAAATTTTGACTCCCAAAGAAGGAAAAGGAATGTGAGGACGTGCGGGGAGGAGTTGCTGGACATGGAATTTTGAATCTGCCATGGAGGTGGGAGTCTGCTCCTCCAGGACCCTGATCGTGCAATCTGTGGCCTGACTAGCAAAGGCCTCGTTGACCTTGTGGGTCCTAAGCTTCCTTTCCAAGCACTGTTCCCGACATTGACACATTGACACTAACTCAATGACCAATTTAGCATTTTCCAAACTAAATCCTCCCTATTTCTGTGTGGGAGTTGCCTTATCTGTAGCAAACCGTTTGCAACAGGGCCACCAAGGTCTCCTTGCTTTGAGCAGGGAGATATCTGCCACATGGAGAAGTGTGGCATAATTAGGACTGTGTTTGTTCCCTCAAAGGGTATGTCTACACTAGCCCCCTCGTTTGAACTAGGGAGGCTAATGTAGGCATTCGAAGTTGCAAATCAAGCCCAGGATTTAAATATCCCGCACTTGATTTGCATCTTCCCAGCCATTCTTGAAATTTACAAGTCCGGACTAACTGCACATGTCTACACGCGGCAGGGACCCGGTAGTTTGAAATAAAGCCCTAGTTCAAACTACCTGTTAAACCTCATTCCAGGAGGAATAACAGAGTTCAAACTAGAGCTTTATTTCAAACTACTGGGTCCCTGCCGCGTGTAGACGCGGGCAGTTAGTCCTGACTTGTAAATTTCAAAAATGGCGACCGGCCAGGAAGATACAAATCAAGCGCAAGATATTTAAATACCGGGCTTGATTTGCAACTTCAAATGCCTACATTAGCCTCCCTAGTTCAAACGAGGGGGCTAGTGTAGACATACCCTTTGAGGGAACAAACACAGTCCTAATTATGCCACACTTCTCCATGTGGCAGATATCTTCCTGCTCAAAGCAAGGAAATCAGGGCACCACTTCTCCAGGCTTGTGGCTTTCTCTCTACTCCTTATGTAGCCCACCGATGTTCTGACATTGTTCCCTCACAAGTGATTGATGAATGGTGTGGGCTAGTGTCCTACAATGGAGAAGGGGACAAGGCAGCACTGCCAAGGAATCTATGGCAGAAAACATACAAATAGTTGTAATAGTCTCTCTCTGCAGGAGTCCATTGAGATCATGGCGAGGCATCAACATGCTGCTTGGCCATATGGATTAGAATCACAGGGATATGTGCAGCTCCCAGAACCACAGCCATCTCCCACTTTTCCAGCCCTGCACTCTATAAAACACAGCCACTTATCCTATGTCTCATCCCCTGCTTCCTAGTCCCTGGAAAGTGGCTGCTTAGATTGGCTATGTCTGTCAGTAGTGGAGTACAGTTCCTGGCTGTCATACACACTTGGTAACCCCAGAAGGAGCCCTTGGTCTTCATCTAGCTCAACCTCTTCATCTATAATTTCATTCTCTGGGTTACTTCCTCTGCATACTGCCTCTGTGCCCTTCGAAGTATTCACGGGGCTCTTGATGGTCAAGGTGGAGTCAACACCAAAGATTGCGTCCAGCTCCTTATAGAAATGGCAGGTCTTCAGTGAAGCACTGGAGCATTGGTTTACCTCATGGGCCTTATGATAGGCTTGACTCAGTTCTTTAATCTTTACTCCACAGTACAATGTGTCCCTCTCACACAAGGCACAAGAAATGTGCCCAGATGTGTCCTAGTTCCTACAGGTCACTTGCAGCTGGGACTGGACAGACTTTTCTTCCCTTACACTCATCAGCTTCAACAGCTCCAAGTGGGTAAGCATTTGGTGCAATGGCCAGGCATGGGCATCTGTGAAGACACCATCAGACCACTGATTGCAGAGACAGCCCATGTGTATGTAGACTTCCAGGTGTTCATGCTTCAGGAAATGGGATTTAAAATTTGTGGAGCTTGCAAGGAGGTGGGGCCACTAGCTGATCACCTTGCTGAAGGGCTGCAGAGTTTAAACTGATGATCAGAGTGACTGTTTGGGAATTGTGGGCCACTTCTTGGAGGCCAGAATCAGTAAAAAATACCTTAAGGTTTCTACGTTGCATGGGTGTTGACAACACAGGGATGGGAAAAGATAAGTCTCTTGTGGAACTGGAAGTTTTTTGTCAATGAAAATGGCCATTTTTCATGACAAAAGTTACAGTGGAGTGTGAATGTTCATGGACTTTTATCGACAAAAGGCACTTTTCCTCAACAAAACTTGCCAATGTAGATAAACCCTTAGATTTTGTGTGAGTCCAAATGAGTCATCCTTCTGCTTTCCCTAGATTATATATGTTCTAGAATCATAGTGAAATAAACCCAAATAAAAAGTTTTGGATGAGAATGAAATTAACAACAAAAGATTTCATCACCACGAAAGCAGTCTTATCACACCACAATTTCCAGGTTCTCCAGTACTTTTCCCATTTGGTCCTAATATTCAGAGTGGGTGAAGATTCAGATCCTACTATGTGATCATAAAGCCAAAAAAAATAGAACCATAATCCTCAAGTTAGAAACTCAACAAGCTTTCTTTTAGTACCAGTGAAAAACTTCAATGATCCCCCAGAAAGACATTCAGATTGAGCTCTTACTCTGATTTGCACTACTGTGTTACCCCCCACAGCATCCCAACAACTTACTGGTCATCTTTCTACGTAGAAGCTCCAACTGGGAGTGTTTCCTTTAGTTTTTTGTGCAAAAGCCCATTGGGCAATACTCAATTAATCTTGTTAAAAAATCCCTGGAGGGAGGAGAGGTTCAACAAATTTCCTGAAACTTTTTATACCTAAAATGTTTTGGGTATGTGCTTCTTTTCCAAATTTACTGAACCGCGGAGTACTGAATAGACCATCCAGCAATATTAATTCTGTTTGCTGACTTCCAGTTCTTAAACAATTATTCTCTTGGTGACCATAGAAGCTTTAAGTAGGAACACTTCATGTGCTTTATTGACTGCCAGAAGGCTACCCTAATCCCCAATCAAAAAAGTTCTAGGATCTAATAGGAGATCCATGCGTAATATTTGATTGAAATGTCTGTTTATTTCCTCCCTTCTGTTTCATTACTAATGCACAAAAATAATCTGTGTTTGTTGACGAGAGGCCAAAATTAGTAAGGAGGATTTATTTCAAACTTCTGAGCATATATTTCAGAGAAGAGATGCTAACATGAGTTTTTAAACATTTAGTATCTTCCCTTCCACACGAGGGACTACATTCCCATTTAATATCATGCACAGGGCTAGCATTAAATTCAGCATGTTCTGTTCTAACCCTTAAGGGGCTGGGAATCTGGAGAGTTATTAAGGCTTGTCTGCACAACATTAGTTTGAGATAATCTGGTGTGTGAATCTGCACCACGCAAGGCTGCTGTGCTCTTACTCTCCATGTGGACCCTGCTGTTGTGCATTAACAATGCCCTTTGATCTACTCCTGTTTCAAAAAAGGGCTAGATCAAAGTGCATTAATGACTGTTAATGTTCACCAACAGGCTCCACATGGACAATTAAAGCACAGCAGGCTAGCCCAGCCTAGACTCATACCCAGCTTGCTGTGAACAAAATGTTCATGTAGACAAGCCCTTAGGATCTATCCCTGATGACATGCAGTATGAATTTGGGCAACCCACTCAGATTCCCCGTGCCTCATTTCCTTCTCTTGTGAAGTGGTAAGTTATCCACATTGATAAAGTTCTGTGAGATACTCACATGAGAAATATTATTCAACTAAATCTATTTTGTACATTCAAGTCAAGAATCAGATCATTAGTTCCTACTTTCCTTAAAAGTCTAGGAAAGTTTAGCAATTTTATATAGATAAAATATAGGTCTTTTAAAGTGAAGACAAAGAATATAAGAGAGTTCTTGCAAATAAATGAGACAAAAATGTTTTTGCCTCTGCTACTGATTTATATCTGCCTAACAATCACCCTGAAGTATATGTGATAAACAAAATACTCTGTTATGAGGTAATAGTAACATGCAAATAAAGTCTGAAATCCCCCTGGGGCAATCTGGCCAAACAATCAATGGAAATCTAACAGCTAAAGTCTGATCTGAGGAAGTGGGTCTGGCCCATGAAAGCTCATCAACTAATAAACCATCTTGTTAGTCTTTAAAGTGCTACATAGTCCTGTTTTTTATTTCATGTATGGGCAGCCTTCCTTAGGCCACTGTTTTACAATCCTGAAGTCGATACAAAGGAACTGGAGTCAGTCATAAAAGCACTGTCTGGTGCCTAATACAAATGTACATTTGCAAGTTATCTATCAAACAGAGGGAAATGCCTAGACTTAACATGTGCCATGAAATAGTAAAGGTTTTAGTGTTCTAAGGGAAGATTAGCATCAATGAGGAGGGCATTATTTTTAAAATAAAGCTTTCCAATATGTAAATGACTTTTCTAAGATAAAAATTGGGATTAGCAAAAAAAGAACCTTTAAACTAATAAAGAAAGAAATGGATCTATTACAAACACAGTCTTTGGCAACCACTGCTTTACCATTGCATAATGAATATAAGCTTTCTGTCACGTTTCAGACAGTTTACGTGTTAACCCCAGCCCCTTTGAAAGTTAGTAGCACTTCTCAGATAAACAGAATTAATTTTACGAGTATTTCCATTCAATAAAAGCACTTGTCACATTTATTCCCCTCCCCCAAATACTTCATAAGAATGATTTAGTGACTGCACAGGCCAACTTGTCAATACAAAAGCTAATCCGCACACAACACTGACCTTGTTCAGCACTGGAAAAAAAGCTGGCCATGAGACAAAGATGATATCCCTGTTTTAAACCAATGCATGCCAATGAAAAGGAGTATGCTCTAAGGTGGCTGTAAGTACAAGCTCATGGCTGGAGCAATGATGCAGCCCTAACTTGAAGCAGCACTCCCTCAACAAAAGCCTTCATTCTGCAGAGCACCACACATAGGCACTTCTATGCAGTCCAGGACTTAAGTACACTGCATCTAAATGGGGAGTAGAGTGTCTGCTGTTCTAAGCCTATTTTCCTTTATGCTCACTGATTTTTGTTTCATGACAGAGTGCGACTAGCAACATATCAAAAATGCACTGACATAGGGAACAAGTCTTGTGCACACTCAAAGAGTCAACATGTAATTCGCACTCTCTTCATAGTCATTGATCTACCTGGCTTCAACTTGCTTTGCCCACCCACCTCCTCAACTGCTCTCCTAGTTGTGTTACTGGGGACTGTCTCTTCAAGAATAAGCTACCAACATGCTACAAAGCTATTATTTTGGACACCCGATTTGAACTGGACATTGAACAAAGCAAATCCCTTTCAGACTCCTAAACACTGGGTCATCACCAACCAACCTTTAGGTTGGACATTAAGACAAACTTCCTAACTGTCAGAATAAATTGCCTAGGGAGGTTGTGGAATCTCCATCACTGAAGATATTTAAGAGCAGGTTAGATAGACATCTATCAGGGACGATATAGACCAGGCTTAGTCCTGCCATAAGGGTAGGGGACTGGACTTGATTATCCCTCGAGGTCCCTTCCAGTTCTAGTGTTCTATGATTCTATCACTGAATACTATATGGCAACACAATGGAAATTAATTACCTGAAAATGTAGAAAATCTTCCTCGCTGCAATGGAAGTGCTACACAATGGGAAATGTGGCACACACTGCTTAGAATACTCAACAAGGATATCAACATGCCTTTCACCAGGACTGGTTGACTTGGAGATGTTTACATTGCCTCCAAACAAATGCTGACAGTTCAAATGTTAATATGCAGCAGTGGGGTTATTCCAATGACCCAGACACACGTGACTTTGGTGAACCATTAATCATGGAACTTCTGTTGGTCTGCCAGCTTCTGGAAGAACTGTTCACCTCAGATGAACTTGTAGTGGGATTAAATCGTAATAGGTCTGAGAAACTGAAGAAGGTAATTAGGCTTCAGTCCTGAGCAGCCATGATATTAAGTAATCTAAGGACACCTCTAAGGAAGGTATTGGTACAGTCTGCTTACAACAGTATAGTCAATATGGAGATCAGTGTTTATGAGTCATGAGTACTAACAACAAGAAAAAAAAAAGAGTGTCAATATGCTTAAATAGAGAAGGTGGCTTCCTAAGTCCAGGGGTGTAAAAGGTTTCATGTAGAGTTTTATACAAGGAAATCTGATTTAAACAAAATCTTTTCTGGTCTCAAACAAAATTAGGACTATGATAGCCAGAGCTAATTTTCAGGGTGAAACCTCATAGAAAGCAATTAAGATTATGAGCATGGAATGGAACAGCACATTCCCAGCTCTATCATCAGTTTAAAGGGGAGCTCTCAGTACATAATGGAACTTTGTTTAAGAGGCACCAAGACAGTGATTTGAAAAGTGTTACAGAAAAACATCAGGGGAAAAGAAACACACATGAAGGTCATTTAGAGATTGAAAACCTAAGAGGGGGACTGGAGATGTTTTATTCTGGCCTCAAATAAACAGTGACATTGATGAAGCTGTTAAGACTTGTGTCATATGCCAAAAATGCAAGCTAAGTCAAGTGATGGAGTTCACGTTAGAGGCATAGGAAAAACTATCCCCTGGGACAAAGTAGACACAGATTTTACTCTAGTAAACTGCACCACTGCCACCATGCACATTTCAGAGGGGTAGCTGATTTAGTCTGTATCTGGAAAAACTTAAAAAACATAAGAACATAAGAATGGCCATACTGGGTCAGACCAAAGGTCCATCTAGCCCAGTATCCTGTCTGCCGACAGTGGCCAGTACCGGGTGCCCCAGAGAGGGTGGACCGAAGACAATGATCAAGCGATTTGTCTCCTGCCATCCCTCTCCAGCCTCTGACAAACAGAGGCCAAGGACACCATTTTATCCCCTGGCTAATAGCCTTTTATGGACCTAACCTCCATGAAATTATTTAGCTTCTCTTTAAGCTCTATTATAGTCCTAGCCTTCACAGCCTCCTCCGGCAAGGAGTTCCATAGGCTGACTACACGCTGTGTGAAGAAGAACTTTCTTTTATTAGTTTTAAACCTGCTACCCATTAACTTCATTTGGTGTCCTCTAGTTCTTCTATTTAGGGAACTAATAAATAACTTCTCTTTATCGGCCCTCTCCACACCACTCATGATTTTATATACCTCTATCATATCCCCCCTCAGTCTCCTCTTTTCTAAACTGAAAAGTCCCAGTCTCTTTAGCCTCTCCTCATATGGGACCCGTTCCAAACCCCTAATCATTTTAGTTGCTCTTTTCTGAACCCTTTCCAAGGCCAAAATATCTTTTTTGAGGTGAGGAGACCACATCTGTACACAGTATTCAAGATGTGGGCGTACCATAGTTTTATACAGGGGCAGTAAGATATTCTGGGTCTTATTTTCTATCCCTTTCTTAATAATTCCTAGCATCCTATTTGCCTTTTTGACTGCTGCTGCATACTGTGTGGAAGTTTTCAGAGAACTGTCCACGATAACTCCAAGATCAATTTCCTGATTTGTCATAGCCAAATTAGCCCCCATCATACTGTACGTATAGTTGGGGTTATTTTTCCCGATGTGCATTACTTTACACTTCTCCACATTAAATTTCATTTGCCATTTTGTCGCCCAATCACTCAGTTTGGTGAGATCTTCTTGGAGTACCTCACAGTCTGCTTCTGTCTTGACTATCCTAAACAGTTTGGTATCATCTGCAAACTTTACCACCTCACTGCTTACCCCTTTCTCCAGATCATTTATGAATATGTTGAACAGGATTGGTCCTAGGACTGACCCTTGGGGGACACCACTAGTTACCCCTCTCCATTCTGAAAATGTACCATTTATTCCTACCCTTTGTTTCCTGTCTTTTAACCAGTTCTCAATCCAAGAAAGGACCTTCCCTCTTATCCCATGGCCATGTAATTTACACAAGAGCCTTTGGTGAGGGACCTTGTCAAAGGCTTTCTGAAAATCTAAGTATACTATATCTACTGGATCCCCCTTGTCCGCATGTTTGTTAACCCCTTCAAAGAACTCTAATAGATTAGTAAGATAGGATTTCCCTTTACAGAAACCATGTTGACTTTTGTCCAACAAATTATGTTCTTCTCCATGCTTCACAATTTTATTCTTTACTATTGTTTCGACTAATTTGCCCGGTACTGAAGTTAGACTTACCGGTCTCTAATTGCCCGGATCGCCTCTAGAGCCCTTTTTAAATATTGGTGTCACGTTAGCTACCTTCCAGTCATTAGGTACAGAAGCCGATTTAAGGGATAGGTTACAAACCACAGATAATAGTTCTGCAATTTCCCATTTGAGTTCTTTTAGAACCCTTGGATGAATGCCATCCGGTCCCGGAGATTTGTTAACATTAAGTTTTTCTATTTGTTCCAAAACCTCCTCTAAAGACACTTCAATCCGGGACAGTTCCTCAGATTCATCACCAACAAAGGACGGTGCAGATTTGGGAATCTCCCCAACGTCCTCAGCCGTGAAGACTGAAGCAAAGAAATCATTTAGTTTCTCCGCAATGGCTTTATCGTCCTTGATTGCGCCTTTTATAGTTCGATTGTCTAGGGGACCCACAGGTTTTTTAGGAGGCTTCCTGCTTCTAATGTATTTAAAAAACATTTTGTTATTTCTTTTTGAGCTTTTGGCTAGCTGTTCCTCAAAATCTTTTTTTGCTTTTCTTATTACATTTTTACACTTGATTTGACAGTGTTTATGTTCCTTTCTATTCATCTCACTAGGATTGGACTTCCACTTCTTAAAAGATGCCTTTTTGTCCCTCCCTGCTTCTTTTACATGGTGGTTAAGCCACGGTGACACTTTTTTAGGTCTCTTGCTATGTTTTTTAATTTGGGGTATACATTTAAGTTGGGCCTCTATTATGGTGTCTTTAAAAAGTTTCCATGCAGCTTTCAGGGATTTGGCTCTAGTCACTGTGCCTTTTAATTTCTGTTTAACTAGCCTCCTCCTTTTTGTGTAATTCCCCTTTTTGAAATTAAATGCAAGGGTGCTGGACTGCTGAGGTGTTCTACCCACCACAGGAATGTTGAATGTTATTATATTATGGTCACTATTCCCAAGCGGTCCTGTAACGGTTATTTCCTGGACCTGATCCTGCACTCCACTCAGGACTAAATCGAGAATTGCCTCTCCCCTTGTGGGTTCCTGCACCAGCTGCTCCAAGAAGCAGTCATATAGACCATTGAGAAATTATATCTCCGCTTCCCTTCCTCAGGTGACATGTACCCAGTCAATATGGGGATAATTAAAATCCCCCATTATTATAGAGTTCTTTATTCTGGTAGCCTCTCTAATCTCCCTCAGCATTTCAATGTCAGTATTGCTGTCGTGGTCAGGTGGTCGGTAATATATCCCTACTGCTAATTTCTTATTATTGGAGCATGGAAATACTATCCATAGCGATTCTATTGAACATGTCAATTCACTTAATATTTTTATTTCATTTGATTCTACATTATCTTTCACATACAGTGCCACTCCACCACCCACCCGGCCTGCTCTATCCTTTCGATATGTTTTATATCCCGGTATGATTGTGTCCCACAGATTTTCCTCATTCCACCAGGTTTCAGTGATGCCTATTATGTCAATCTCCTCATTTAATACTAGGTACTCTAGTTCACCCATCTTATTAGTCAGACTCCTAGCATTTGTGTAGAAGCACTTTAAAAATTTGCCACTGCTTATTTGTCTGCCCTTTCCTGGTGCATTGGATTCCTTTGTATGTGGTTATTTGTCTGCTCTGGCCCATGGTTTGCCCTCTCCCCTCCTCTCTTTCTGACTACAGCTTAGAGAATCTCTATCAATGGATTCTCCTCTAAGAGAAGTCTCCCTCCGATTTACGTGCATCTCCGCACCAATCGGCTTTCCCCCATCTCTTAGTTTAAAAACTGCTCTACGGCCTTTTTAATGTTTAGTGCCAGCAGTCTGGTTCCACCCTGGTTTAGGTGGAGCCCATCCTTCCTGTATAGGCTCCCCCTCTCCCAAAAGTGTCCCCAGTTCCTAATAAATCCAAACCCCTCTTCCCTACACCATCGTCTCATCCACACATTGAGACTCTTAAGCTCTGCCTGCCTACCTGGCCCTGCGCGTGGAACTGGAAGCATTTCCGAGAATGCCACCATAGAGGTCCTGGATTTCAGTCTCTTTCCTAGCAGCCTAAATTTGGCCTCCAGGACATCTCTCCTACCCTTCCCTACATCATTGGTACCTACATGTACCACGACCACCGGCTCCTCCCCAGCACTACACATAAGTCTATCTAGATGCCTCGAGAGATCCACAACCTTCGCACCGGGCAGGCAAGTGACCATACGGTTCCCCCGGTCATCACAAACCCAACTATCTATGTTTCTAACAATCGCATCACCCACTACTAACACCTGCCTCTTCCTAACTGGCATTCCCTCCCCCTCAGAGGTATCCTCAGTGCGAGAGGATACCACAACATCCTCTGGGAGGAGGGTCCCAACTACGGGATGGTTTCCCTCTCCTCCCATTGAATGCTCTGTCGCTTGAGACTTTCATCCTCCTTAAGAACACTGGGGCTCTCAGACTGGAGGTGGGACAGTACTACAATGTCCCGGAAAGTCTCATCAACATATCTCTCTACCTCCCTTAGCTCCTCCAGTTCAGCCACCTTGGCCTCCAAATCCCGAACCCGGTCTCTGAGGGTCAGGAGCTCCTTGCAATGGGTGCACACATATGCCACCCACCCACAGGGCAGGTAATCATACATGTTACACTCGACACAAGAAACAGGATAGCCCCCATTCTGCTGCTGGGCTTCTGTCTCCATTTTTCTAATGAATAAGTTTAAGCAGAAACTGGGATTCTTTTTAAACCTCTGGAATATAGATTATTATAAGAGTTATGTTTTAAAGAAGGTCAGAAGTCCCTAGTGCCCTCTAACCTCCCTCTCCAAACTCCCTGTTAGCTGTTCCTGTTTGCAAGCTCCCTGGTCGCTGAGTCACAGGCTTATATAGCTCTGGTAGCCCCTCCCCCTGACTGAGGCTCAGCCAATTAACAGAGGCTTCTAGATTTCAAACCTTTTAGAAGCTCCTTCAAACAAACAAACAAACAAACAAACCAAACACACAAACACAAGCTCAGCACACAGCAAATAACTCCCCCACACACAAACACACACTCCAGACAGCCACTTACCACAAGGGTCCCGTTTTTACTCCTCTTTTACCTGGAGAACTCCCTCTCCAAACTCCCTGTTAGCTGCTCCTGTTTGCAAATAGTCTAGCAGCACCTTTAAGACTAACAAAACATGTAGATGATATCATGAGCTTTCGTGGGTGTAACCCACTTCTTCAGATGACTGGAGTATTGAAAGTCCAGATCCAAGAATAAGTAAGGGAAGGCAGGGCGGGGGAGAGGGAAAAAGTGAATTGGATTGTTCAGGTTACAAGAGGCTGATAAGAACAATTTGCACTTCTATAAGTACCCATTGGTTGGTTGGTTGGTTAAGTCATTAGGATGTGAAAGGTAGTGTGCGAGCCAGCCAATATCTTTATTCATTCCTCCCTGTGACTTTGAGATGCATTAGTCATAACCACATCAGCCACTACATCAAGGGCTCATTTAACTGCACATCCACTAATGTGATCTATGCCACCAAATGCCAGCAATGCCCCACTGCCATATATATTGGCCAAACCAGACAGTCTCTATGGGAAAGAATTAATGGACACAAATCAGATATCCAAAAAGGCAACACACAGCAACCTATTGGAGAACACTTTAACCTCCCTGGGCACTCATTAATGGATCTCAAAGTCATAGTGTTGTTTCAGGCCAATTCCACAAGCCAAATGCACAGGGAAGGGTTGGAACTTAACTTCATTTACAAGTTTGATTCCTATCAGGGAGGAATGAATAAAGATAAGGGCTGGCACACTACCTTCCACATCCTAATGACTTAGCCTCTCTGTTATCACAAATAATGGATGAAATGGCAGTGATGTCATAAGGGTTAAACCTGTGGTCATATGAGATTGTCACACCCAACACATACATACTATGGGAGAAAAGGGAAATTGAGGCTACTATTGCACCTGTGAGTGTGTAAGGCAGCTAACAACCACAGCCACTGAGACACAGAGATGTGGAGCACTTTGAAGGGCTGAGTCCTCAAACGAAGTCTGACAGTGTGTGTTATGAAGCACTTGTTCTTGTGCACAGCCAGTTGGAACTAGACTGAGAATAAAACAGATGTCTTTTAAGCACAATGGGCACAAAGGGATCACTAAATGCATCATATTTTCCACTCTACACTGCAGCTCTTCCTGCTGCACTTACTGTCCTTAAAGATACTGAACATATCTCCTTGTTAGGCCTCAAGTAAAATTCAAGAAGGAAAAGTTAGTACTTTAAAAAAAATGTAAATAGAAAATGTGCATCCCAAATCCACACATATGGGTCTAGACCTTGTTGGCCTATTGACTGTAGACTATGACTCTGTTGACTATAAACACTGTGAAAGAAGCATACTCAGCCCCAGTTTTGCCAATGCACACATAGGGCATATCTACACAGCAGGGCTAAACTCGAAATAAGCTAGTCAACTTGAGCTATGCTAATTGCGAAGCTTAAGTCAAAATAGCTTATTTCAAATTTGGGCACGTGTACACAGCACTTATTTCGAAATAGAGCACTCTTCCTCCAACTTCCTTTAATCTTTGTAAAATGAGGGTTACGGGAGTCAGAGTAAGAAGTCCTCTGGCTTAGGCTTTGTCTACACAGCACTGACATTATGTCGAAATAACTGAAATTATGTCGAAATAACTGCTTGTGTGTAGGGGTGCACTTTGTTATTTCAAAATAATGTCAGTTAAGGCTGCAAAAATGGGCATCTGTGATATTATTATAATCAATACAGATGCGTTCACTTCTGTTCATCCAGGCACCAAGAAGCTCAGGGAAAATTTGATAGTTCATATTCTTTGTGGCATTTTGGGCAAAGGATGGTTGAGCTAATGAAAAATAGAGAACAGGTGTGATTTGGCTAATGAGTTAAGGAAGGCACATACTAATCATAAATGAACATGTTTTGTCGGGTTAGAAAGGAAGAAATTGTAGTTTTTGTTGGTTTATCAAACTTCAAATAGAAAGATGTCAGTTAATCAAAAGCTGCTACGTTCTTTGATACAAAAAAGGATTTCTTATGTCCTTCATTTTATGTTACCTTTAGATGAGAAGAAAAAGTTGACTTCTGAGCATCTAACATTTTCTATAGACAGACATCAGACTCCCACAAAAGTAAAATTGTTAAACTACTCTGCTTGTGCTCAGAGAAAGGGTTTGCAGTTGTGAAATTACCGTGACATTACTGCCAAATTAGAGGCAAGAGACAGCATATAGTAACGAAGGCCCCCTTTCTGAAAGCACTCATGTCCATGCTTAACTGTATAGATGTGAATATACCCATTGAAGCCAATGAGACTACTCATGTGAAGATAAGCATATACATAAGCATTTATAGGCTTGGAGCCTATTACTGCAGAATCTTCATAAGAAACTGATGAAAGACATTTAATATGGAACACCATTTTTCACTTTCTCTACTGTAGCTTTTAGTAATTTTTTTTCTAAATCAAATTAGTGCAGTTATACATCATTGGAACACTGACGCATGCACTTGAAAAGAATGTTCTTTTGTCCTCTCTCTTATTAGCAGCAAGAAAAGCAACAAGAGACAACTTGTGTATTAGTCAGAGGCACAGAGATTGCTATGAGCCACACTGTGAAAAACAATTTTAGGCTGTCCTGAAGGTACCATTAAAAATGATAGGGCTTGAATCATAGAAATGGAGGCCTTTAAAGCACATCAAAAGGCCATCAAGTCCAGTTCTAGGCATTGAGACAGAACCAAGTAAACCTAGACCATCACTGACTGTTGTTTAGCCAACCTGTTCTTAAAAAAATGAGAGGGCTTCCACATCATCCCTTGGAAGCCTATTCCAGAACTTAACTGCTGTTGTAAAGTTTTTCCTAATAGCTAACCCAAATCTCTCTGCTGCAGATTAAGCCCATTACTTCTTGTCCTAGTTTCAGTAGACATGGAGAACAATTGATCACAGTTGTTTCAGATAACAGTCCTTAATATTTGATGACTTACCAGGTTCCCCACAAGCATTAGTCTTTTCTCTAAAATAAACATGCCCAATTTGTGAACCTTTCCTCATTGGTCAGGTTTTCTAAGCCTCTTATTTTTGTTACTCTTCTCTGGACTCTCTTTCTCTCTGTCTTTCCTAAAATGTGGCACCCAGATCAGGACAAAGTACTGTAACTGAGACCTGAGTAGGAGGGACAGTTACCTCCCATACATCTCATATAACACTCCGTTAATACACCAGAGTGTAATATTAGCCATTTTCACAATTGTACCACATTGTTGCCTCACATTCAGTTTCAGAGGGGTGGCCGTTTTAGTCTGAATCTGCAAAAGCGATGAGGAGTCCTCT
The DNA here is from genome assembly GCA_032595735.1 of Pelochelys cantorii. Classification (NCBI taxonomy): domain Eukaryota; kingdom Metazoa; phylum Chordata; order Testudines; family Trionychidae; genus Pelochelys; species Pelochelys cantorii. The sequence goes on from CM064337.1 coordinate 41,346,143, forward strand.
GGCAGCTTATAGACTAACAGATTTATTGGAGCATAAGGTTTCATGGGCTTTCAATTTGCAGATGAACTGTAGCTCAGCAGTTTCTCTTTGAAGTCTGTTCTTCTCAGACAGAAACAAACACCTACAAGATTTTCACCAAGAATTCTTGAAACTACAATACCCTCCTGAGGAAGTGAGGAAACATATTAACAGAGCCAGATGTGTACCCAGAAGCCTCCTACTACAAGACGAGCTCAACAAAGAAACCAACAGAACACCACTGGCCATCACCTACAGTCCTCAGCTAAAACCTCTCCAACACATCATCAGTGATCTACAACCCATCCTGGATAATGATCCCTCACTTTCACAGGCCTTGGGAGGCAGGCCAGTCCTCGCCCACAGACAACCCGCCAACCTGAAGCAAATTCTCACCAGCAACTATACACCGTACCACAGTAACTCTAACTCAGGAACCAATCCCTGCAACAAACCTCGGTGCCAACTCTAGCCACTTATCTACACCAGCGACACCATCACAGGATGTAACCAGATCAGCCACACCATCATGGGTTCATTCACCTGCACATCTACCAATGTAATATACGCGATCATGTGCCAGCAATGCCCCTCTGCTATATACATCGGCCAAACTGGACAGTCCCTACGTAAAAGAATAAACAGACACAAATCAGATATCAGGAAGGTAATATACAAAAATCTGTAGGAGAACACTTCAATCTCCCTGGACACACAGTAGCAGATTTAAAGGTAGCCATCCTGCAACAAAAAAACCTTCAAGAACAGACTTCAAAGAGAAACTGCTGAGCTACAGTTCATCTGCAAATTTGATGCCATGGCTGTGTCTGGACTGGCCAGTTTTTCCACAAAAGCAGCTGCTTTTGCGCAAAAACTTGCCAGCTGTCTACACTGGCCGCTTGAATTTGCGCAAGAGCACTGACGTTCTAATGTAAGAAATCAGTGCTTCTTGCGCAAATACTTTGACGCTCCCGTTCGGGCAAAAGTCCTTTTGCGCAAAACCTTTTGCGCAAAAGGGCCAGTGTAGACAGCTCAGTTTTGTTTTGCGCAAAAAAGCCCCGATGGCTAAAATGGCGATCGGGGCTTTCTTGCGTAAAAGCGTGTCTAGATTGGCCATGGACGCTTTTGTGCAAAAAGTGCTTTTGCGCAAAAGTGTCCATGCCAATCTAGACGCTCTCTTGCGCAAATACTTTTAATGGAAAACTTTTCCGTTAAAAGCATTTGCGCAAATTCATGCCAGTCTAGACGCAGCCCATCAGTTTAGGATTAAACAAAGACAGTGAATGGCTAGCCAACTACAGAAGCAATTTCTCCTCTCTTGGTTTTCACACCTCCTAATCAGTTGATTGAAGTGGGCCTAATCCTCCCTGACTGAATTGACCTCATTATCTCTAGCCTTACTCTTGATTGGTACTCCTTTCTTATGCCTGTATATTTATACCTGCCTCTGGAATTTCCACTACATGCATATGACCAAGTGGGTCTTTGCCCATGAAGGCTTATGTTCCAATAAATTTGTTAGTCTATAAAATGCCACAGGACCCCTCGTCACTTTTTCACATTCAGTTTGTGATCCATGAAAACCCCCAGGCCCTCTTCCACAGTTTTCTCACCTAGCGATTTAGTCCCCATTTTGCAGTGGAACATTTGATTTGTCCTTCTTAGGTGGAGTACTTTGCATTTGTCCTCGCTGAATTTCATCTTGCTTATTTCAAATGAATTCTCAAATTTGTCAGGTAATTTTGAATTCTAATCTGGTCCTCAAAATGCCAGCAAATGGACTGAGTAGAAGACTCATGTGTTTCTCAGTCTTTCTCCTTGCTCCCATATTTAAAGAACCTTTTATTTCCTTTTATGCCCCTTGTCAGGTGAGGCTTATTTTGTTCCTTAGCCTTTTGTCCCTACATGCTTATGCTATTTTTTAGGCCAAATTATTAAGAAGTACATGTTACCATTTTTGTAGGATTCCTTTTTAATTTTCAGTCAGTAAAGAGGTCCTGATGGAGCCATATTGGTTTCATAATACTCTTTCCATCTTTCTTTTGCATTAGGATAGTTGGCATTGTGCCTTTAATATAGTATTTTTGGGAAACTGTCAGCTCATCTCAACCCCTTCATCCCTTATGCTATGTCTAGACTGCAGAGCTTTTTCGGGATACCAGAGGTATCCCAGAAAAGCTCTGCTGCATCCAAGGAATGCGTCTGCTTTTTTGGAACAGTTTCCAAAAAAGCAGGCATGTTCTTTCGGCATCCCTGTATTCCTCTCAGTGAGAGGAATAAGGGTTGTTCTGAAAGAGGATTTTTTTCCTGAATTTGGCCCCATCTATATGGGGACAAATTTCAGAAAAGCCTCTTTCGGAAAAAATCAGAAAGAGGTATGCAAATCGCGGTTCTCAATTTTTCCAACTTTTTTCGGAAGCTTAGACATAACCTCAGTATTTTCTTTCTGTGGGACCTTACATATAATTTCTTTGAAATTGTTTAAAAAAACCTGTTTTTTTAACCCCATGTTGACATCATTCCTATTTTTCCCCTTTTATCTTTGTGCAGCAATTTTTAACTGGTCTGCCTCTCGCCTCTTTCTGGACCTCAGAAAAATTATGTTGTCTTAATGCACAGGGCAACACTGTCTCCCTTTGCCCTGTGCCTTGTTGCATAAAAAAGCCTCCGCCTGAGCTCACTAGATTTATATACATGGATTTTCTGAAGCTACACCAAACTGTAAGGTCTAAGGTTTTAAACTGCAACTCATTGTGATCTTTGTCAAACTTTGTAATCTGTGTAACTCTCAAACTTACTGTAAACTGCAACTTTGTAATCTTTGCAACTCTCAGCCACCTTGCTTGTAACTTTCCCTAAGCTGCATTCTCCCCTGGGTGAATGGGGAGAGAGTGAGTGTGAGAGTGTGTTTGAAGAAGGCTTGGAACAGTGGAGCACATTTCAATGAGTCATCACAGTATGGGCATGCTCCCTGCTGGATAAAGGGAAGTCTGGGCATGCTCCCTGATGACAAGGTGAATGAGTCACAGGAGCCATTCAGACACTATATAAAGAGAGGGAGCACATGTGAGACTCTCTTCTTTCCTTCCCCGATCCTGAGAAGCTCCTCTCCAGTGTCTCTCCAGACCAGCTTCCCCAGCCATGATGAGCATACAGACCCTCCAGGATCCACATACCTTGGCTCCTTCTGCAACCCATATGTCTGTGTAAGTGTGTGAGTGCCTGAGGGCAGGAATGAATGGGTGTGAATGAGTGAGTGAATGAATGGAGGGGTGTGTGCTTGCTTGCTTGCTTGCTTGTCTGTGTGTGTGTGTGTGTGTGTGTGTGTGTGTGTGGAGAGAGAGAGAGAGAGAGAGAGAGAGAGAGAGAGAGAGTTCTATCTTTAGTTTAAACCTTTGGTGGCTGCTTTCTCCTCTTTAGTTTTACCTAGTGGAAATAAACCCACACTAGTGTAACCCTGGGTGGTCTCCAGTGAGAATATTTTTGGGGTAACACCCCTAGCCTGTCCTTCCTGAACAAGCTGTATCCTTTTTACTCTTTTATACCAGCCATGAGATTTATCTCACTGAATCTCTTTGCAGATGACACTACGCTAGGGGGAGAGGTAGATACACTGGAGGGTAGGGAAAGGGTACAGAATGACCTAGACAGATTAGAGGATTGGGCCAAAAGAAATCTGATGAGGTTAAACAAGGACAAGTGCAGAGTCCTGCACTTGGGACAGAAGAATCCCAAGCATTGTTACAGGATGGGGACCAAGTGGATAAGTAGCAGTTCTGAAGAAAAGGACCTGGGGATTACAGTGGATGAGAAGCTGGATATGAGTCAACAGTGTGCCTTTGTAGCCAAGAAGGCTAATGGCATATTAAGGTGCAGTAGAAGGAGCACTGCCAGCAGATCTAGAGAAGTGATTATTCCCCTTTATTCGGCTCTGGTGAGGCCACATCTGGAGTATTGTGTCCAGTTCTGGGCCCCCCACTATAGAAAGAATGTGGATGCATTGGAGAGGGTCCAGTGGAGGGCAACCAAGATGATTAGGGGGCTGGAGCACATGACCTATGAGGAGAGGCTGAGGGATTTGGGTTTGTTTAGTCTGCAGAAGAGAAGAGTGAGAAGGAATTTGACAGCAGCCTTCAATTTCCTGAAGGGAGGTTCCAAAGAGGATGGAGAAAGGTTGTTCACAGTAGTGATGGATGGCAGAATAAGAAGCAATGGTCTCAAGTTACAGTGGGGGAGGTCTAGGTTGGATATCAGGAAAAACTATTTCACTGGGAGGGTGGTGAAGTACTGGATTGGGTTATCTAGGGAGGTGGTGGAATCTCCATCCCTAGAGGGTTTTAAGTCTCGGCTTCACAAAACACTGGCTGGGTTGACTTAGTTGGGATTGGTCCTGCCTTGGGCAGGGGGCTAGACTTGATGACCTCCTGCGGTCTCTTCCAGTTCTATGATTCTCTGAGATGCCAGTTACATCATAATGTAGTGCATGCACAAATATTTCCAGTTCTTCTGTTCATTTCCTCCGCTTCTTGCATGTATTTATAGAGACCTAAAACTCTGAGCATCTTTGAGCACCGGTTTTCCTATGACCATAGTGCAATTTACCATGTACCTCTTTACATCTAACTCTTTGTTAAGGATGCCTTTTCTGTGCTTACCACTGGGCTTTTAGAATCTGTCCCCCTTTTGAACACACTCAGCAGGTTGGCAAATCAGTGTGCAATTATGTTCTCCCCCTTTTGTTCAGGTGAACCCCAATGCTTCCTAGCATTGCTCCTTCCCAGAATAGCATCCTACGCTTCAGAAAGTGGAAGCCCTCCAATTAATTCAGTCTGCACAGTCATACATTCATCTCCAGGATGCATGCATCCCTTCCAGGTCCTTACACTCAATCAAGAAGGTGGATGAGAACACAACATGTATTCCTGACTCATAAACCTTTACTCCCAGAGCCCTGTGGTTATTGCAGGCCTGCTAAGGACCATGCCTTCCTGTATTGTTAGTGCCCATGTGGATAAGCAGCATGTGGTCTTGATCAGAAGAACAGATACACCTTAGCAACCCTTCCATAATGTCTCAGATGGGTTCTCCAGGCAGCACACCACCCAGGACATTGTGTCAAGTCAGAACCGTGGAACTCCTCTTCCTTGGTGCAGCATGGCTCATCTTCCTCAGTCCCTGGGGTCTTGTTCCTCAGTTCCTATTGCCAGTACAGCATACTGGTTCTTCCCCATATTGGACAGGGGTCCTGAGTGTGGAGGTGGATCACTGTCTGTTACCAGAAATGACCAGAAGAAACTTTCTTCTTTGTGAGCAACTGACTCTCCTTTTTCTTCTGGTGATGCTCATGTCGGAGTGCACTGAACAAGGTGACACCAATGGACTATGTTATGTTTAATGATAAAGGAAATAAAAAATGATTTTCTGCTTAGACAAATCAAGGACCCACTCTATAGTCTGAGTAACTCCTTGTATTTCTCCTCACAACTATCTCTACCTATAAAACGTTCTTTTACAAAGACTGTGTCCTTTTTTAATATTTTCCCCTCTCACCTCCTTTGGTATTACTTAGCTTCCAGGTTTCACTGTTTGAACCATCCCCTACAAATAGAATTTAGTGCTGCTTGCTCAGGTAATAAAGCCACTTTAAAAATGTTGGTAAAGTTAAAGAAACAGTCACCTTAGTCTTTTTCTTTATTAAAGCTTGGCAGTCATGACTAATTTGTTTTTCTGCTTTATTGGGGCAATTAGAGGACAATGGAAACTTTCCAGAAAGTCATAAGTTTTTGATAATTCCCAATGTGCAAGCAATATTTCCTCTCACCTGCCATTGGATACAGCATTGTAATGATATTAAGTACTTCCAGTTCCCCAAAGCTACACAAATCCCAAACTACCCTTTTTATTACCCTTTTTTTATTGATGATGTTTGTCATTTTATGGGATGTGGTATAATAGAGTGCAATTTAGTCACTGATGCACACAAATGTTACCTTATTGCAGTGTGTCAGCAGCAATAATCCTCTCTCAAATATGTTGAGCAGCAGCTATAAACCTTCCCCAGCCACAGGCAAGTTCTAGTGAGTGAAACCGTCAGCTGTGTGAAGAGATCTTCACAGGTTGGGCTTTTTAATATACATATTCATCAAAATAGTAATAATTAAAGTGCAGAAGTAGATACGTTCTTAGTATGGCCCAAAGAAAAGAAACATAAGAGTATCTGTGTTTTCAAAACACTTTGATCTCTTTTTAATAGTCCCATGTGCAAAACTGTGAAGGAAGACTTGAAGACCAGATGTTGTTTGCATCTCAGGGAATGAGTGATTAGACCAGAGGCCCTGGAGTGAGTAAAACTGGGGTGAAATCTTGACACAACAGAAGCAAAACTCACACTACCTTTAACAGTTTCAGAATTTTACTTCTGGGCTCTGTGGCTCAGAACCCACTCCCAAGAAAGTCAATGAAAGTTTGCTTTTGACTACAATGGAATCATATCTTATTGAGCGTCTGATTCACTGTGTGCACCCTAAAAGTTAACTGGATAAAAGCTACAGCATGTGAGTGCACAAAATAGCAGCTTTTGTTTAAAACTGACCATATTTATTTTTCTCCCTCATTAGAAAAAACTCTCCAGGTTTCTGAAAAATTGGAGTTATTTCATGATACAAGTTACAGAGCTGGCATTTTCACTTAAAAGTATCTGAATTAATTCACTTTGTTGTAATTTACGTCTGGTAGTACAAAGGGAAAAGGCAAATTACCCACTAAAATCTGCCTCTACACAGGCTAACACCATAAACTATCATCATAATTTGCAGGAGAAATACCTCCAAGAACCAATAGTTCTAGGCGTGGCAGAAAAGCAATTAGTGTTGTGGACTAAGCACAGAACTAGGAACCAGGCATTAGAGGATTATAATTTTGACTCTCTCCATAAATGACTTTGTGGCCTTGGAAAAATGAGGATGTCTTTCTAAAAGTCTTCCAGGGGCATTGTCAAGATTACCAAATGTTTCTGAAGCTCTTTGAAGTTGCAATGTCATATTCAAAACAAACTTGCTAGTTTTTATCATCTTTTTGCATTTATTTTCAGCATCACCTTCATGGGTAAGTGCTCAAGCATCAGAAAAACTCATTTTTAGGAGAAAGCAATCCATGTAAGATGATAAAATTATCGTCTGTTTCTAAAAATCTCATTGAACAGGGAATATGACACAAAAATATAACTATGCTACCAAATGAAAACAGAGCTGATGCAAGATGGCTGAAATCAAATATTTCAGTGAAAAAAAGGGGCACTCTGTACCTAAGGGAATTTTCAGAGCTAATAAATTGCAGTTGCCATCTACCCTAGCTTAGCCCTTCTTTCAGTTTAGCAGCATTGAAATCTGTTCACCTGGCTGGATTTTTTACCAGGAGAGCTCATGCTGGAGGAAGCCATTGCATTTTTTTGGATTATTCATGTATTTGTCATAGAATCCTAGGGTTGGAAGAGACCTCAGGAGGTCATTGAGTCCAACCCTCTGCCCAAAGCAGGATCAACCCCAACTAAATCATCCTAGCCATGGCTTAGTCAAGCCAGGACTTAAAAACCTCTAGGGATGGAGATTCCACCACCTCCCTAGGTAACCCATTCCCATGCTTCACCACCCTTCTCGTGAAATAGTTTTTCCTAATGTCCAACCTAAACCTCCCCCACTGCAACTTGACACCATTGCTCCTCATCTATGTCAGTGTCTGAATTATTTTTCTTTTGTTCCATACCTTTATTCCTAAAACAGTGCCTTGCTTCATATATATGAGGAATAGTAATAGAAAATATGGGTAAGTTTACACAGCAGCACTATTTCGGGATAATGTCCGGAATCCCAAAATAGCATTGTGCGTGTATATTTGAAATAACAGGCATCTTATTCCGGTTTCCTGTAAACCTCGTTTCATGAGGAACAAAGAAGATGCCAGAATAGTGCTCTATTTTGAAATTTGGCACTGTCCATCTCAAAATAAGCTACCCAATTTGCATAGCTCAGATTTCGTAGCTTATTTCGAGCGACATTGGTGGATGTACCCTATGTGAATGTAAACTACTGTCATTCCTCTTTTTAAACTGTCCAGATGTATCTGTAAAATGTAGCTGTATCTAGGATGGAGGGACTAGCCAGACAGACAAAAATGGGAAGCAGCCTGATAGAGGAGGATGAGACTTTGGCCAAGCATGTGGGAATATTGATTCTAACGTTATCTTGGCTCATCTTACATGGATTGCTTTCTCCTAAAAATGAATTTTTCTGGTGCTTGAGCACTTACCGTGAAGGTGATGATGAAAACAAATGCAAAAAGATGATAAAAACACATTTAATATATTAGACATATCCTGATGCTTGTTAGTCTCCCTCTGTGCATAATGACCATTTCTGGCAGGCTACTCTAGCCAGCAGTGCTTGGCCCGAGAAACTGAAAAGCACTTAGTTTCCCCCTTGGGACTGGAAATTTCAACTCCCTACTTTCTACTGGCTCTAGGCTTTGAGACATGATTCCATTCTCTTAAATTGCAGCGCTGCTGAAATTCCACTGGGTTATTCTTTATTTAAATTCTCATTAAGAGAGGCATGGGTAACATTACATTTACAGTACACTTTCCCTAGAAACTGTACTTTGAAATCCACCTGTCATAGATAAGCAGTTCTTTCATTAGCTCACAAATGCCAGACAGAGCACTTGCTTGACAACCACAGGTTTATTGTTATTTAACAAATAATAATAATTGTTATTGTTATTATTAACAACACAGATAAAATTATTTTCTAAAATATAAAAGGAATTATACTTATAGTTGGTGTTTGAAGATAATAACTTATTACAGGAGGAGAAGACAGTTGAACATTAAGTCATCTTGTCTAATATAGTTGCATGCGATATTCCAATCCCAGTGATTCACAGTTTGACCTTTTCAGGGTGATGGGACAAGTTGTTAATTCAAGTTACAGAAATCTCAAGAGAGAAAGCTGTGTTGCTTAATATTTTAAATCATATTCCTTTGCATATGGCAGTTGAAGGGCAGGATGAAGAATAGAGTGCTTGAAAAAACGGAGCTAAAAAAAATCTTTAAACAATATACAAGTTAAAGAACTCGCTACAAAGAGGAATTATTCCTCAGGCCTTTTTCCAGACTGAGTTGATATTGATCACACCACAATGTTGGGATCCCAAATCTGCACCAAATTAGTTTCCTTCAAAGTGAACTACTGCTACACTATTTAGAGGTGATTAAAATAATATGTTCTTTTAAGGTGATGCAACACAAGGAAAGATTAAACTATTGATAGTTTTTTTAAAAAAAATTGAAAGGTTTCTTTTTAATTACATGAGAGATCTGATAGTCCCCCATTGTTGATATATTTTTATACACAAGAAAAATTGATTAATCTTGATTCAGTGTATGTTATTTACCATTTTCTTAGTACAAAAAAGTCTTTCCAGGTACTCTGCCAAGGAAGAATATACAACAAAAGTAGGTCATCACACCTATTTAGTCTGGTGCTGCAGCAAATGAGACACAGGAGTCCCCATACCCATTATTTTGAGAGAGTTCTTTTTCAGTAATTAAGGGTTTAATGTTTCTCACTACTAACTGTGTTCTGTTCTAGGGGCCTACTATAAATGAATTGGATGTAGGGGGAGAACATTAATTCCATATGTTATGTGTAAAGATAAAGCACTTTGGACTGAAATTACAACTCAACCTACAAACCAACCAGGCATGCCCCATGATTCCACCGCATGAAGACATATTCTTCCTCTGTTCATTAGAATCGGGGATCTGGAAATCTGAGCTCTCTGTCTCAGTAGCCTTTGGGCAGGTCTCAGGCTATTTTCAAAGGTACCAGGAAATTTGGTGTCAAACTCCCATTGACATTCAATGGGATTTAGGTACCTAAATCTGGTATAATCCTATCTTTAATCTCCAGTTCAATAAAGCTCTTGATTATGTGGTTAATTTTAAATCCTGTAAGCTTCCTCTTTACACATTAAAATGTAGAAATACATTCTGGGTCTATATCAAACTCATTTATATTATTAGTTATCCACATTCTTCAGGTTTTTCACTTCCCCTCCCCTTTTTGTCGTTCTTATTGCTACTATTTTTATTGTCACTGTTACTATTCTGATTGTTAATGTTACTGTTCTTCCTACACATGTTGCCATGCCAGCCACAGAATATTCTAGCTTCACCATTTCCTATGGTGCTATCAGGTTACACCTTCAAAAAGGTGCCTAACAGACTTGCCTTCCACATAGCATTTGGTGACTGACAACTCAGATCATCCCACAACACAATCCAATGTTTTACCCACCTTAGGTCTAATTAGGAGAAACTGACCAAGGAAATGGCAAAGCAGACATAAGAAACCAATTATGAGACATGTAATACTACACAAAACCATTTTAGCATCAGCTTAAAACAGTGCAATGCATATTAAAATTGATGTTGATTAAAGCAAGATCTTGCTGACAACACACAATATATGACTTCATCGGTGATAAGTACTGAGATCTGAGTGGATAACAGTGCAATCCATGTGCTAGGCTACTGTGTCCCTCCAGGGTGCCTGGTACATCACAGACCCAGATGGGACAAGGCGGCAGATGGCACTACATTCAACTTCTCATCAAACATCAAATCCAAAAGAAGTGCCTCAGGTAAGACAAATTAATTTGAATTCAGACATCTAACAATAGAAACCTGAACCAAAGCTAACAGATTTCATACTCATTTACAGGCCACCACAGACTTCTGGATTCATTAAGGAGCTCACAGACACCTTGTCAGCAATGGTAGGGATCTCTCAAACTTGTCATCCTGGGCGATTTCTACATGCATGTCAACAAAACCATAGATACAAAAGCTCAAGAAACAATCATCTAACCTGATTCCCTTGGACTTTCCTAGGTCAGCTTTGGTCTAACCTATATAGCCAGTTACATCCCACATGAAATCTTCTGCCTAGATGCCAATAGCTAAGGTAACACAACCTAGCCACTATCTTGGACTGACTAGCACCTCATTATGACAGCTGTTAGGGCTTTTGCAGCTGACAAGGTGACCATAAGCTCCTTTATGAATCCAATAGTCTGTGGTGGCCTGTAAACAAGTATGAAATCGGTATTCAGCTCCCAAGCTACAAGAGCGATTGGTGATCCCAGTTTGACTACAAAGATTCATGGACTCCACCAAATTCCAAAGTATGCTGGACAACAGCCATCCACCCACAGGGCAAGGAATCACAATTTTGGGGAATCATAATGAACTTTCCTGTCTGCCTATGCTGAAGTTGCTAAATCCTTCCCCTTAGAGATGTGTGTGACTGTGAAATGGTTTATCTGCAGTATGTACAGCCTATATCAGAACCGATCACACAATACCCAGAAGAGCTATCATCCTACTTCAGGACATACACACCTGGGAAAGTTTCTCTACCTGGTCTACCCCACCTGTATCCACTTAGTAGCCCACTGGTGTTCCCAGGGTTCTGTGCGTTCAATCATCAAGGAATTCTGGACACCACAGAGGAGTTACAACCCATGACTTGTGACTTTGACCCATGTTCTTCCTGGCTTGAGAAAGAGTTATGAGCAACTGTTACCTAAATAGCCAGTGCCTCATTCATAGAAAGAATCTTTCCCTTTCTCTTTCAAACACCCAGTAGTCCAATCACAGAACAAATTGACCCTGGATAAATCAGTTTTAGCCAATTAGCAGAGTGCCAAACCTCTCAAGCTCAGAAAAGTCAGCCAACGGCCAAGTAAGCGTTCATTTCATTAAAGCTAATGCCTTAGACTCCCCATGAGCTGGATTCAGGCCAGGATATGGGACTAAAACCATTTTAGTAGCACCAATGGAAAGTTTCCTCCTATCAATGGAAAGAGAACAGCCATCCATTCCCATCAGCCTGTCTTTCCTGATAGTGGCAATACGGGTGTAGGGTTATATGCCATTTTCTTCCTAAAGGAAACCACCAAATAAATATTGATGGGAAACTGCACCTCCACCACTGGACACTTTGCTTGTGGAGTCCCATCTCACATACTCCTATCTTCATGCAGCCAGAACATGTGCTGATAGATGATACAGACTTAGTGCCTGCAACATGCAGATGAACACAATACTAATTATTCTTCACCACACACAACCATACTATCACCACCCACATGGCCCTGACCTTGGGCGAAATTAGCCATACAGCAAAAGAGATGGCTGAAGCTGAACCCAAAAAGACAGAGGCCAGGCTGGTGGGCACTGGCAGACATTTTGAAGAAATTGCGACTATGATGCAGTCTCCTTTGGGTGAAGGCACAACTGATCAGTTCAGTCCATTAACAAGCACTTTTGGATTTCACATGAATGTTGCACTCTCACATGGTAGAAAGTACTATTCATGAATACTGCTATCTCTGCTTGGCTAGGAGATTGCACTGGAGCCTATAGGATGACCTGGCCTCTGTTGTATATGCCTTTGTCACCTCGCAACTGGACTAGAGCAATGCAATACATGGGTCCTGAAATCTTCAGCCTTCAGAAAACTCCAACTGGTACAGAATGCTCCAGTATGTCTCCTCAGTAACATGGGCAATTGTGAGCACAGCAAACAAGTAATTCACTCTGTCCCAGTGTGGGGCTACTTCCTCCAGTCAACACTCACTCAGGCACCAGTGTACCTCATCATCGTGAGTGGATATATGCCATTTTCGGCAGCCGCCCTCCCTCCTTTCCCGTTGCCAATGTCCCTATGTGCTCCCCACAAGTCCCGCACCCCACACAAGTAAGTCTCAAGTCTCTTGGACAAAGTCAATAGTCCTAAATGTTTACTTGGCCCACTCACAGAGGGTAGAGGGGATTGGTCCCACCCCCACTCCAGTCCCCAACCCAGGACCCTAAGAGCAGGGATATTGGTCCACTGCTCGGTTGGTGGGGACTCGTCTAGCAATGCACCAACCTGCGGGCTCCAACGAGGCCTTATCCATGGCCTGACATCCATCTTCCACCTGTCCTGGGTTACTTCCTACCCCCTTCATCACGTTGGTCCGTGGTTATATCGCCGGATGTGTCTCGCCCCGTGATCTCATCTGGCGCCGTCAATTCTCCTATCTCTGGGCCCACCCTGGGGGTCAAGAAGCCTTCGCCCATCATGAGGGAATCACCAGTCCACTGCCCATCTCTCCACCCTGTACAGCCTGTGTCCTGCTGAGGGCAACAGTCCGCAGTCCTCGCCTCCTGTCCGCCACCCCTTGCTGCAGGGGCTGACACCTTTTCAAAGCTGGTGCCATCCCTTCGGGACACCGGCGCAGGTGCCATCCCACTGGCTGGCAAGCCGGCCCCAAGCGCTTCTGTGCATGCGCCGGTGGTGGCCATGGAATAGCCCTGGCACCGCTGCGTGGGAGCAGCTCCGCGAGCCCAGAGTGCCTCCGCTCCCCGCTTGCTCGTGCAGGGTTCGGGGATCTTCACCATGCAGGGACCCAACACCCTGTCACACACTCCCTCTGCTATATTCCCATAGAAAATCAAATCGAGTTCAAGGTCTCAGTCCTTACTTTTCAGGTATTCAATGGCCTGGGCTCAATATATCTTAAAGACTGCCTAAAGCTCTGGATGATGACTGTGGTGACAAATACACTCCTCTGGCATCATGGACCTTTCTGCAGCCAGGGTAAAGCTCATCTGTGTGGGAGACATGCAAGGGCAGAGTTTTGGGAAGGTAGTGGGGGCAGCAGCTGTGCGCTCTGGGACATGGCTTGATTTTCATCCTGTTCCCTGGAATATGAGGAGGTGAAGGGAAAGTACTTGCATTCTGTTCATGCTTCTCACACCTGGCTGGTGAGCTCTCTTCACCAGCCCTGTGTGACAGGCATGCACAGAATGCAAGGATTTTCTCCTCACTCTCTGATAGCCCAGGGAACAGAATGAAAAGCAAGCCATGTCCCAGAGCATGTGGCAGCTATCCTCCCTCACCCTCCCAAAACTCCACACTTGGAGACACAACCTTCTCTCAAAGGCAGGCCCAAGAACATTTAATGAATATCGTTAAGACCTAAGGGCCATCACAAACCTCACCACCTTCTGCTCTTGCAAGCAGATTTCTTTAACCTTGCATCTTCTAATATACATAAGCATACAGTAACTTATTACATTGTGTGCGTGTGTGTGTGATATGACATACCACTGCACACACATCTTCCTAAGATATACTGTGAAGGGAAAAACATCTTATGGCAGATATAAGTCATAGTGCTTAATATACTGCTGGAAGAAACTTATATTCTACAGCATGACATAAGATGAGGCATGAACATGGCATAAAAACCTCTATAAATAGGAGAACAGGGATAATTATACTTCTGTCAGAGTTATTCAGAGTCTACTTTCTTTAATGTTTGTAAAACACTTTGAAATGTTCACATAGCAGACACTATAGAAAAGTGAAGTTTTATTTTGCTAAAAGTCTCAGTCTTTGCCAATCTTTAATGAGTACTCATTAGCCAGGTATGGAAAGTTACTCTTCCTCCAGTTTCAATATTTCATTATACAGTGAAGTTGAGTCTTAAAAAAGGTACTTTGCGGGGGTAACTTGAGCATATATACAATGTAGTACATCATATACAAGGTGTGTTTGGGAATATGGAAAATGGATTTAAGCAGTAAAAACAATGATAACAAATGCCATTTCCACAATTCTATGTTAATAAAATCCCAAATGAAAAGATAAAGGATAACTAAATAAGGAGTTTAATACCGAAGAATAGTAAGTTTTGAGTAATGTTACTCTTCAGAATATTACTGAATTCCTATTTAATGCAGAATTTAGATACATATTCTCTGATCTCATCCATTTTCAGAGCAAAATTCTATTGATAGGAACCCTGGAAACAAAGAAAAAGCAAAATACTGGTTGGAGCTGCACTTACAGATAGGACTGATTGAGTGAGACTTCTCAGGTTGAAA
This sequence comes from Pelochelys cantorii, assembly GCA_032595735.1. Taxonomy (NCBI): domain Eukaryota; kingdom Metazoa; phylum Chordata; order Testudines; family Trionychidae; genus Pelochelys; species Pelochelys cantorii. Next base: position 41,361,156 of record CM064337.1, read on the forward strand.
CAAGACTTTAATGGTATTAAACCAGAGATGGCTGACTTACTGCATACAAGTGAAATAAAAATTCACTCTTCCTGATTAAGTTTTTGAAGTACATTGCAGAAGGTTCTAAAATTTTCAAGTATTTGAGTTCCTTTTTTTTCCTCAGATTTTACCAAACAACAGGAATCACATTTAAACAAACAGCTCACTAGGTGTGGAGGCTGGGAGGTGGGGAGGAGAATCACACAGTCCTATCTCATCAGAGCTTTAAGCAGAAGTGGACTCTCACATAACAACAAAACATCAGACGTGCTTAGATAAAGAGTGATGGGCATCTATGGTTTCAGGCTGGAATTGAGTAGTTGCAGTAAACAAAGGATTTGGTTTGGGTCTGGTGGGTAAGTGCTAACCAACTCAATACAACTCTACTTTCTGCCAGCTTCTTCACAGAACAGCATCAGCAGGTGTTTGCTTCTAATGTCAATTTTAGGGACAAGTGCTCATGAGTGGCAGAGTTCCAAGTGCTGGAGCTTTCCCCAAGTTGCTCTGAAGCAGGATACGGCCATTGCACCTGGCACTTCAACAATTTCTCTATTGATCACTTCAGCTTTTTTTCCCCTGAAGATATGTCATTCTTATTTGTTGCATAATAAATGGTCAACAACTTGATTATGTTCAAGGAATCATAGATCCATTTTATGTTTGCCGTAACAATTTAGCAATTCTAATAAACTGAACCTAATTAAACTACAATTATAAACAAAATGACACAGTTTCCCTGGGGCTGCAAATCAAACACATGAAAACAGGCTTAGTAAAATATTTTCATGTAAACATTTCATCTTTAAAGGTGATAGTTTAGTCTTTTATATATGCTTAAGTGGTCTGTTATGGGGCTTCCAGCTGGTTGATCTGGGAATTAGCTTGTTGACTTGCTGGACACCTCCCGCTAGCTGGTGTCTCCCCATGTTCACACTCTTCCCTCTAGTCTAGACTGGGGTCACTCTTTGACCACGGTGTCCTCTTCAAGACATTGCCCTCTGGCAGTGCACGCTCCAGTCTCTCTGCACCCCCTTCCCGGAGGGTGTTGTTTACCCAACTGTGCACTCCAGGGTCCTCCCCTCCCAAGGGGCACCCAGTTCTTCTCCCAGCGAACACGCAGTTTCCCTGTATCCACCTTGCCTCAGTGACCCACTGCCAGTCTTCATCTAACCCCTGCCTCAGGGGCAAACTGCAGTCTGTAATGGCCACTCATCATTGGCAAAGGGGTGTGGACCTACTGCCCCTGCCTACCAGGACTGCCCCAGGAGCTTCAGGCCTTGAAGTCTGGGGGCTTGTTTGGCCAGAGCTTCCCCAGCCATCCTTGCCTGCCTGCCTGCCTTCCTCAGCACTGCTCTACCTCCAGGAAGCCTCCTGCTTCCCAGGCAGCCAGGTCCCTCCTGCTCTCTAGCCAGAGCAAGAGGGAGCTTTTTTCTTTCCCTCAAGGAGCCCTTCTTCATATAGCCCCCAAATGGGCCCTCATTAGCCAGAACTGCCTCAGCTGGGGTTTCACCCTCAGCCCTCCCTCAGGGCTGGTATTTTTGCCCTCCCTGTCACATGATCCCTTTATGAAAAAGCCAATAATTTTTGGTGCTTCGCTGTCAATATAGCCAGGCATAGTACTACAACATTTCTTGCTTTCAGAAATTCTCTGAAAAAGCTCACCCCATAGTTATAACACATGCTGAACCACAGAAAGTATATTTAATGCAACATTCCAATAAATGAGTGTTGAACTGTATTCCTCAGGAAAGTGGCAGAAAGCCACATCATATTTTCTCCCATGGTACTTCCCTTTCCACAGTCAGCATCTCTCCTTTGATAAGTCATTAGAAGAGATGACATGTGTATCCTGGTACAACTAGATCCCAGGGAAAAGTTGACAGATGTTAGAGTATAAATCAGCCCTGATGCACACTGCATTGCCTCCAGAGGCATCTTCTGGTCCTCTACTAAAGGTTATTGAACCATGTATAATGCAAAAATGCAGATACAATTGTAAGAAATAAATGTAAGGTCCTGTTCTACCCCACTTAGAAAGTCTAATCTATGAATAATGTTCCATCTGCACAATGGTCAAATGTGAATGAAATTGATTTTAGATGTACAGCTTTGAGCAGCACTGACTAACAGGCTTAGTGACATGAGGCACCTTGTCAGGAAACTGTACAAAATTCATGATACACGATATCTGTATAAATGTGAAACTGGGACAGTGGAAGAGAGGGGTTACATCGAGAGAAACTTTTGTATCTAGTAATCCAAACAGATCATACATTGAAGGCATTCTCGGGAAGAAACTAACAAAGTTTAGTTAAAAGAAATTTGTTGTAAGTATGTGAAACATGTCAAATGTTGCCGTGCAAGTACATACCCTGGCCACTAATGTTTCTGGATGCATAAATAACATGAAAGTAATGGGGACAAAGCAGCCTTCTCCTTACTAATAAGTTTATCTGGATACATTTTCTGCCCAGAGCCTCAACCTTTCAGCAATCCACTTTTGTCTGCAGCATCAAGTAGCATACCCCACCTGCACCTGCAATATTCTGCAGTGGCTGTAGGCTTCCTTATATCATTCTTAAGATGCTAAACATTAATCCATTGACAGCTGGCAATTCTGTAGAGGAAAGAAAGGAGAATTGTAGTAATAATATTCCACGTTTTTCCTTTCTAATGCCAAATGCTCTATGACACATCGATGCTGGTGGGAATTGATGTGTAGAGAATTGCTTTAGCCTCATAGCTCTTGATCACACTCTTGCATGTACAGTACAGTAATCATTCAGAGCAGCCATATTAGAAGAACAACAGGAAGAACCTGTGCGTGATCTGTATTTGACAGGAAGGAAGCCATGTTACTGCAGCCTTTTCTTGCAATAGCTCTTTACAACATATTGGGACCTACCATTCCACATCTTGGATTCACTGGTGAGGGTCCAGCAAAGGGCAAAAAAATGATTGGGGGCTGGCGCACACGACCTACGAGGAGAGGCTGAGGGATCTGGTCTTATTTAGTCTGCAGAAGAGAAGAGTGAGGGGGGATCTGATAGCAGCCTTCAACTTCCTGAAGGGAGGTTCCAAAGATGATGGAGAGAGGCTGTTCTCAGTACTGAGAGATGGCAGAATGAGGAGCAATGATTTCAAGTTGCAGTGGGGGAGGTGTAGGTTCACTATTAGGAAAAACTATTTCACTAGGGGTGTGTCTAAACTACACCCCTCTGCCGACAGAGGGATATAGATTAGGCACATCGCAATTGCATATGAAGCGGGGATTTAAATATCCTGCCCTTCATTTGAATAGAAATGGCTGCTGCTTTTTGCCGACGCGGCACTTTGCCGGCAAAAAGTGGCAGTATAGACCGGGATCGGTCGACAAGGAAAGCCTTTTCCGACCGATCCCTTATGCCTCATGCAACGAGATTTACAGAATCTGTCGGAAAAGACTTTCCTTGTCGACCGATCCCGGTCTATACTGCCGCTTTTTGCCGGCAAAGTGCCGCGTCAGCAAAAAGCGGCGACCATTTCTATTCAAATGAAGTGTGGGATATTTAAATCCCTGCTTCATTTGCAATAGCGATGTGCCTAATCTACATCCCTCTGTCGGCAGAGGGGTGTAGTTTAGACACACACTAGGAGAGGGGTGAAGCACTAGAATGGGTTACCCAGGGAGGTGGTGGAATCTCCATTCCTAGAGATTTTTAAGTCCTGGCTTGACAAAGCCCTGGCTGGGATGATCCATCTTGAATATTGCAGTTTTTTGCACAGGAATGTGGGGAATGGGATAAAGACTTCCTGCTCTGGGGAAATTCTATTGAGGGGAAGGGAAGCAAACAGCAATGGTCCACAGCTCAGTTCACAGACTGCTTCCTCACCACAAGAGGACACATGAAAGGATCTGAAAAGAATTCTAACTAGGGGAGGAACTTCTAGACTCAGGTCAGGAAAAAGATCATCTCTGGCCAGAAAGAACTTTACTTAGGAGAACTGAAATAAGAACTAGGGTGAGAAATGATGATTTGTAACAATTTATCTTAGTATATTAGGCTTAGCTGGCATCTTCTGTTTCATTTTAGCTTCGTAACTTACTTTGATCTGTCTGTCATCACTTGCAATTACATAAACCCTATTTTTATACATAATAAAATCACTTTTGTTTATTATCAAACCCAGTATAAATCATTGTTACCCAGAGGAAAACAACAGCAGTGCATCATTCTCTCTCTAAGATGGATTTACTTGGGGTTTTGGTCCCCTTGCGGCTGTACACCTGCATCTGTCAAGCCCCTGTGACTGAGCCCTCCCGAAGCTGAGCTGTACTCATTGTCTGTATTACTGTAATGGGAGGGGCTGTTACCCCAACTCTGTGTCGTTGCTGGGGGAGACCACAGGTTCTGGTTCAGTAGGACACGGTGGTGGCTCAGCCAAGAGGGCAGGTAGGTGAGCTCAGTGGTATGATCTGCCCATCAGATGACAGTCTCAAGGAGATCTCTGTGATCCACCCTGCCACAGTTATATTTAATTTTAAAACAGAGTCACTGTTAAAGCACCTTTTTTTTCCAAATTGTGCAGATGGCAAGACTTATGTCTGGCAATTGGTGTACTTCATCTTCCCCCATAAAACATTTTAAAAACCTGCTCCCTCTGTGTAATGTATTTGACTACTAATTGCTCCTTAATCTCTGTATCTATTATTGACAAAGCCTACATTAAAACAATCAAAAATTTGCAAAGTCAAGCACCAAAGAGTTGGGAAGTCCCAGAATACACATACACTCTTAATTAGATCCTAATGTGTTTCTGCATTCTGTGTGATGCATTGATGCCTTTCATAACATGGTCACACACTATTCTGCCACAAGATCTCTCCCTCATTCAGTGCATAGGATCAACAGTGCTCACTAAATAAGCAGCTGTTCAGTATTCCTTTCACCCTCCTCCACCAACGTGTGGACTAATGCCTTACTCTCTGCACACCAAACAAATGTTACTCTGAATCCAGAATTTCCTCATGAAATGTCTGTTGCCTTTCCTTAATCTTCACAGAAGGAGGAGTACCGGACACAGATGGGGGTTGTCCTCAGCATTTGATTTACAGGTCTGTACTAGACCCACTAAATCGAACACTAGAAGATTGACCTCCAGAGCAGCGATCTTCTGGTAAGCATAGATGTGTCCAGGGAGATTAAGGTCAGAAATCTTCCCTAATTTTGGGTGCCCAACTTAAGTTACCTAGTGCCTGATTTTTCAGCTTATTTACCATTATATAATACTTTCTATGTTCAAAGCACAGCTTGCACTGACTTCAGTTGTGAGTGTGAATGCCCAACACTTCTGCAAATCAGACCACAAGATTTAACATTGGACACCCAAAAATGAGAACAAACATTTAGCAATGAGCTTTGAAAAGTGTGGTTTAAGCAGCTTGCTCAGTATCACATAGGGACTAAGCAGCAGAAGCAGGGGAAAAAATAAAATGGCTTATTTACTCACTGTGGCAAAGTACACTATGGGGGTGTGATGTCTAAAGCAAATGAATGTGTTTCACATTAATTGGTCTGTGGGAACCCTACTGGTGCATACTAAAAGTTTGCTAGTGCTCTTTCTGGTGATACTGTTTAAGTACCATGTGAAAGTTCATTAGGAGCGCGAATCAACCGGTCTACACTGACCAATTAGGGTCACACACTGGTAGCACCACATTGCCACACCATGCAGACATGCCTGAGTCCTCCCATGCAACTTTTAACTGCTTTAAAATAGAACAAATATTTTTCTTCCTGAAATCCCCTGCCTCATTCATTATACCCTTCCAAATTACTCAAGAAATGAGGCAAGTGTCTGTAGACAACAGTCCCCTTCAGTGAACAACGCTGATTCATCCCTAAAGGGGATACTTCCTGTGCACTGAAAGAGGCAGGGATCCTGTGGAAAAAAATAACAGTATTTAAAGATTACCAGACTGCATATTCATAAGATACCACAATCTGCTTGTCCATTCCTGGTGAAGCTGAAGTCCACTATGCATTTCAGTCAGGCTACTTTGTCTTCCTCCTCCATGCTGTCTGAGGCTACGTCTACTCTGCCAGTTTTTGCAGCAGAAATATGCTAATGAGGGACTCATTTGCATGAGTCACTATCTCATTTGTATATTTCCTGCCAATCCATTTTTGCACTATGGGTTTTTGCACAAAAAAAAGAAGTGTGGACATTTCCTTTTTGCACAAAAAACCTTTTTGTGCAAGATCGGTAAACCTCCTTTTTTGAGGCATAAGGATGTTGTGCAAAAAGGGGTTTTTGCACAAAAAGGAAACATCCACACTGCTTGTTTTTGCGCAAAAACGGATTGGCAGAAAATATGCAAATGAGATTGCGACTCAATTCCCTCATTAGCATATTTTCTGCTGCAAAAACTGGCAGTGTAGACGTAGCCTGAGAGTGCACTGAATATGCAGGAGCGACAGTCTTCCAGCTCTCAGTTCCAGTGCCCAGCTCCACTGTGGCTCCTTGCTGCCAACAGCAGCCAGTGCAGGGGAAGTCCTGTTGAGCTCCTGTAACTCTGGGCTGAAGCATGCTCAGTGTAGACTTAAAGCTTAGAGAACTTACCAACCAAATTCTGACAATGCTCTATGGGGAAACATGCAGAAACCGGACATTCAGAAAGGGTTATAAACCTGGGCAAATACGGGTAGTTTTGCATAGGGAGAGCAAAAGGCAGATTTTGCCAGATTTCAAGTCCCTGCTCTAAAACATGGAGCAATCACAGACTTGCAGCAAATATGTCGAACACACACACTAAACAAGTAAACCAATTTTTACTAGTTTCAGAAATAGATGAAGCACTTGGGCCTAAACTTTCCACAAAAGTTTTATTTGAGGCAGTTACCCAGCATGGGAAGTTTCAGACAGAACATTTATAATTTTGTCAAAAAGCAAGCAACTGAAATCACAATTGCATAATGTGAAGTATTAAACAATCTTAACAGGTGACACTACCTGTTTCCCTCATAATTTGTCTTTGTAGATTTCAAAGCCATCTTCCCACCACTTTATCTTCAGGGATGAATGTTCTATTTGCAGAAAATTGAAATAAATAAGCTCTAGATTTATTTTTGCTTGTCAAAGTATTAGCCAAGTTTTGTGTGACACTTAGGGTATGTCTACACAGCAGGGCTAAAGTTGAATTAGACTATGCAACTTCAGCTACATCAATTGCATAGCTTAAGCCAAAATAGCTTAATTCAGCTTTAGGCGCTGTCTACACAGCAGGAAGTCGAAGAAAGAACACTCTTCCTTCAACTTCCCTTACTCCTTGTGAAATGAGGGTTACTAGGAGTCGGAGTAAGAAGTCCTCCAGCTAGACATTATTTCGAAATAAAGGCTTGTAGTGTAGACGCACACTATGTTATTTCAGAATAACGTTAGTTATTCCGACATAACGCTGCTGTGTAGACATACCCTTAGTTATAAATAATATTCAGCTTGACCTTCTTTTTGTGCCATTAGACTTGCATAAAGATCTGTTTTTGAACTGAAATGTCTTGCACATGATTGGCATAAACAACAAAGAACAGTTTTCACTTTCAGAGTATGGTTGGCTAAAAGTAGATACCAGTTCAGGTGGCTTGCTCTAACACCAAATTGAAAGAAACGAACCCCTTTTATTTGAAATCTCTTCAAGATATACATGCATCAGTTAGCTCTAATTATCTTCCTATTTTAATATCTGAAATATGCATACATGCACATACTTTGAACAGTGATTTGTATATACCTTGTTCTTGTTTTCTTCTACTGTGGCTTTTGCCAGAGTTTCATTGTTATTTGAAAACATTGCTTTCAAAGTCTCTTGATCTACCACCATAAAGTAACATAAGTTCTTTGAAATATATTTACCCAAAAGAGCCTTCATGCTGCACCACTGTATATGTTCATGCTCTTTGTCAGATTCCAAAAATCTATTTATTGGTTTGCCATAAGTATAATTTAAAATTATACACCTATTTTTGACCAATTAATTTCCAACCACAGAAAAAACCCACTAGGACAGGAGATTAGCCATTCTATTTCATCTAAATTATTTTGTTAAGTTAGGGAGGTCAATGGACATTGTTCTCAACTCATGAAAGACATGAAAGCTGCAGGAAATCAAGAGTGTATCAGCACATCCATAGAGGCATGATACAAGTGCAGAGACCTCAATGTCCTCGGGGGAAATGACTTCCTGAGAAGCCAGACTCCTAACTAGCTCCTCGCACATCTGGATTAATACCTCACACTCACTCAGGAGGGCATGCAGCAGAGTAACACAAGATCACACTGTCAGAATTGCTGGATTGCTGGCTGAGACAGGAGCAGATGCAGGATTGAACACGAGGTTGCTAGCTTTAAAATAAAAGCACATGTGGGCTAGAACATGAGCAAGGGTCAGCACAAGCAGATGGTAGAAGCACCGAGGCTAGTTCTATACTGCAATGATAAGTCAGAAAAAGAAGCTTTATTGTTGAAAGAGGCTTTTCCAAAATTTGGCACGTCTACACAGTGCCAAATTTTGGAAAAAAGGGTTCTTTTGACACATCCCTTATTCTTCATAAAATGAGGTTTACAGGGATGGCAAAAGAGTGCATCCGCTTTTTTGAAATTTTTTGCGAAAAAGTGGACACATTCCTTGGACATGGAATTGCTTTTCTGGGATACCTCTGGTATCCCGGAAAAGCAGAGCAGTCTAGACATAGCCTCAGGTACAGATGTTGAACCAACTGCTAAGAGCTTCCTTTGGAAGCCTATATTCCTGCCTTGGGACTCACCTACATGGCTCTTTGTCTGTGAGGCTATGTCTACACTGTGGAGCTGTTTTGGGATACTGGAAGCATCCCAAAACAGCTATTCCATGTCTTTAAAACAGCTTGTTATTTTGAAATAACGGGCACACTATTCCAGCATCCCTGTAACCGTCATGCCACGAGGGTTAAGTGACGTTTTGGAAGAGCTCGTCGTTTTGAAATTTGGCACTGCGTAGACAGTGTCAAATTTTGAAATAAGCTATTTCGAAATTACCTCAAAATAAGTTAAGCAAATTGTGTAGCTAATTTCAAGGTAAGGGTGCAGTGTAGATGCACCCTGATCGTCTGAATACAGATTGAATAGTATGGGGTCTCTCTCAAGACTTGCAGATAATTACCTCTAACTACTATCACATCCTCTGGCTCAGGGATGACTCATCAGGCTTAAACAAATTCAGAGGTAAGTATCACAGACACTGACAGGGGCCTCAGTCTTCAATTTAATATTGCTGTTCATGTTCCTTAAACTATACTAGAAGATTTACCTGGGGTTGCTTGGGTCCTTCAGGGCAGGGGACTGCGGGTGTGGAAGGTGCAGGAATCCGGGCAGGGGCCTGGGGCTGTGAGAAGCTCAGGGCAGGGGACTGGCTATGTGTGGGGGTCTGAAGGCAGCAGATGGGAATACAGGAGTCAGGGTGGGGGGTGGAAAGCTCAGGGAAAGGGGTGGGAAGTGGGGGGGGGCTCAGTATTGGGGCTGCAGGATTCAGGGCAGATGTGTTCAGGCCAGGGGGCTCAGGGTTAGGGGCTGGGAGGTCTGTGGGGTCCTCTGGGGCCCTCCATAGTGATGAGGGTGGTACTGCTTCAACATTTGCTTCTCCCAAGGAGCTGGAGCTGCACTGCTCTGGTGGCTCCTCCTGGGGGGCAGGGCTGTGCTGCCAGCTGGGCCTCCCCAGCTGGCAGTTCCTCAGGGGGTCAGGGTCAATGGCAGACCGCATCTGGTACTGTGGCTGAGGGTCATGGTGGAAGAGTTTAGGTGCTGGGAGGGTGGGGGGCACTTAGCTGGACCCAGCTAGTTACTGACTTCCTGGTGTAGTCCCTCCCTCTGGTGATTCTGCCCCCTGTGGTCATTGTGGAGCATAACTGTCCCTCTGACTCCTTTCTTTCCATGTTACGGAAAACAAACACATTCCAGGCACATCCCATTTTCCTGGTACAAACAGACCCTGACCTTGCTTTAAGTTAGGATAAGACGAAGCTGCATACCAAATTTGGTGGTCCTAGCTCTTACTGTTTAGGAGGAGTTTTGGAATAAACGGACTCACCGATGGATGGATGCTCTCCTGGATAGACAAGATAGACAGATGCACAAACTCTCTAAAATATATAGATAGATAGATTTAGCGATCCTTTTGTGAACTATACATAGCTTTGCACCGAAGCTAAATGACAGTGGCATTTTTTCCAAATCAAGTGTCAGATTAATTGACAAAATCCTGGCTGGGATGATTGAGTTGGGGTTGGTCCTGCTTTGGATGGGGGACTGGACTTGGTCACCTCCTGAGGTCTTTTGCAGCCCTAGGATTCTATGATTCTATGATTAATTGCATTATTCTGATTGCACAACATTAGACATCCCCTTATATATAGCATGCTTCAAAATTGTAGTTTACTTGGCCATAAGATCTCACAGACACAGAACCTAAAAAAAATAGTTCTTAAAGTCCAAAAAAGTAATACATTTTACTTAAATGTAAAATAACTCTTTAAAAACTTTAAAAATAACTCTAAGTTAGCTCACTTCCATTTTCACTAGAAAATAGCAAAGAAACATGTCACCAGGTGATTTTCCCCTATCTTGACATAGTGGATGTTATTATTTTGCTTTTTATTCCATTTAGTGTTTCACCTTTTCACACAAGGAACTTAAAGATAGTATTCTATATTTAATTTTTTTTTTTACAATGGGGACTGCAGCAGCTTGGAAGATGGAGGCTAATAACTTCAGCACAGTATGAACAACATTTTATGCACAGAAACTTGGCAAGCATACGAGTGTTTTTAATGGTATGTGGATGTGCTAATACTCCCTTCTGTGAATAATTCCCTTGCATGGCATAATCAAGATTTCCATGCAGTGCTCTGAGACACCTTTTCCTCAGAAGTTGCTTTCTAAAATCAAATTACCGTCATTATTATTAATTTTACTATTGTGAAAGATTTTGAAAGTTATTGCTAATTACTGTCACTATCATAAGCTGGGGGAGTTGGATATCTTTGCTGCAGTTGGATATGAAAAGTAATAGCAATGAGCATACATGCAGCCTTATTATATAACAATAGATACAGAGTTTTGATAAACAAAAGTGCACCACAGAATCGAAAAATCTGTCATGAGAATAAAGTATCCTCTAAATATCCCAATAAATGATATTTAGCCACTAGTGTTTTGTTCCATATCAGGGAAACCAACAACCGCACTGAGCCCCTGGGCAAGGTGGGGGAGGACAGCTCTCCCCTCCCAGAAGAGATGGGGCCTCAGGTGGAAGGAGTGCCACCTGCAGCTTGCCACGCTGGCCACCCCCCAACCCTGAGAGCCACTCAGAACATGCCACATGGTGCTCCGATGGCAATTTAAAGAGCCTGGAACTCTAGATACCGCTGCTGCCAAGTAGCGGCAGCAGTGGCTGGGAGCCCTGGGTCCTTTTGAATACTGGGCCCCAGGCTAGTTTCTACATTTGTTCCCCCCCATGCATTGGCGGGCCTGTACAATACAGTAGGGTTTTTGCAAATAAACCAGTGTTAAAGCTAAACATCCAGTGTTTACTTATTGTATTGCCTTTACATTTAGAGTTGATATAACTCAGCACTTGTCTATGGACTTTGCAGATAAGACTCTGCCCTGTGTCTTTCACAGATAAGATTTTCCTTTGAATGTCTATTTTTGGACAATTATAGGACAGCCAATATACATTGTCAATTTTGGAGAACACTACATTGACTTTATTTCCAGAACTAAACACTGTTGAGTGCAAAAACCTGACTTCAGTAGCAGTTCTGTGCATGGAACATTTCTTGTTGTTATAAATGTTCTATTGTCCAGTCCAGGAATACATTTAAGCACATGCTACTCCTTATTCAACAAAGTGCTTAAGCACTGTCTTAAATTCTGGGAAAGTCAGCAGTATGATTTACATGCCATCTCCTTGCATCTTGTCCTAAACAATATCAGCCTTGGGAGGTCTGGGACAGTTACTTCCCTGTGCTTAGAATGGCTTCCTTCATGAAATCCAGTGTACAAAAAGAATTGGTCCCATGATTCTATAAGTCCCTTTAATCTGACAAGGGAGCAGACCAGAAAGATCTCCTTTAAAAATTAGGAATCACTCAGAAAGTTAGGGAAAGCTGCTATACAAGCTTAGCTCCTTCAAAACTAGCAAGGTTTTTAAATAACTAATTTTGTTCTTTGGCCTTAAAACTCCAATTAGAAAAAGTGGTATTTGAGAAAAAATGCGGTGTCAGTTTGTGATATTTCATTGGAAGAGCAGACTCAAAGAGTTGTCTGCCAAAAAGGGAGACATCACCCACTGCCCTTAGGGTCTGTATAAGCTATACAGCCAACACAGTTTAAAATAATGAAAAATTGACTATATAAAAGTTATTTACTTATTCCCACGATATAAGAACTAGGAGGTCACCAAATGAAATTAATAGGCAGCAGGTTTAAAACAAACAAAAGGAAAATTTTTCTTTAGTCAGTGCACAGTCAACCTGTGGAACTCCTTGCCAAAAGATGTGGTGAAGGCTAGTACTTTAACAAGGTTCAAAAAGAGCTAGATGGATTCATGGAGGTTAGGTCCATCAATGGTAATTAGTCAGGATGGATAGGAATGGTGCTCCTAGCCTCTGTTAGTCTGGAAATAGGTGACAGGGAAGGGATCATGTGAGGATTACCTGTTGTGTTCCCTCCCTCTAGGGCATTTGGTATTGGCCAATGCCAACAGACAGGATACTGGACTAGATGGACCATTGGTCTTACCCAGTATGGCCATTCTTATGTACTTATGTAAAAGAATGGTAATATTTAAAGGGAAGAGAATTAAATATTTTTTTCTTCCCACCCCATCCCGTTCATGTCATGACTGCATTAAATAAAACTGTACAATATCCGAGGGCTTGTTTTAGTTGGGAGATCATGCAAAATAATATTGATGTGTTTCAAGTTTTCAGCCTGAGTTTCATTTTGATTTGAATAACTCCAGATGAAAAGCAAATTCAGTGGGATCTTTTCAGTTCTGTGAAAAAATAAAACACAGAAAAAGTGGAAACACATTCATACTTTTGACACAAGTATATATTGGCTCAGTTTCATCCAGTTTTGATCAACACTATTCTACATTAAAGAAATAATAGAGTTACAGTTCTCTTACAAACTGGTCCCTGGTATGGACACTTATACACAGTCTAAAGAGCAGACCCTTTAGTTTATTTAATCCTTCAGTTTATTTCCCCTTCCCTGCTTTTTTCCCCATTACACATTATATAGCAAATAGTCAACAGCACATATCTGGAGTGGCTATCTCTTCATTATTGAAGAACTGTTCTATATAACCATGACTTCACTTGTGAATGTACTAAAGCTTAAAGTACTTCTATAAGGTGCTTCATCCTTTTTAGGATCCAGATGGGAGAACCCCTATCCCAATCCTGAAAACATTTAACCTTTAGTGCTTGCACTCAATGAGACTCTAACTAATATGCTTTGTGTCAAATTTGAGTAGAATAAAGCTGTATGTTTGCAAGATTGAGCCTGTAATGGGTTTTGGATTTCTTTAAGAGTATGCAATTTAAATAATTGGATTTACAAGAATTCTTGAGTTTTACAGAATAATTTCTCACTTTTTTTTTTAGCCGCTGTATTTTCTGGCATTTTTAACTAGATAACCAAAGTAGAAATAGGCAAAGAAAACAAACCAGTAAACATAGGTAGAAGTTAAACATAAGGCAAAACACACAAACAAAGCATCTGCTACAATCCAGTACTGTTAATTAAAACTCAGAGGCACAACTGAATACTTTTAATTAGTGTCTTCGGTGCTCAGGTTTTCATGTTGCCTGAAGATAGAAGATTTGTGTTACTGATCCCCCTTTCTTTGAAGTTTAAAGCTTAGTTGACTATTTGATTATGTATACCTATTTCATGATTTTTCCAGTTAAGAGTCTGTTCCCCATAACAAGTTTATTATTACAGATTGTTCATGATTAGTAGATGACTAATGGGTAGCAGGAGGGGTTGTTCACAAGTGTTGATTTGGGGCTTAACAATAAAAGCAGCCGAATTAAATATAGGCTTCATAAATGTCAAGAAGGATACTTTAATTACATCAAATCCATACATGGACCTCTTAATAAAAATTACAACTATTCCTTTAAGGTGTTTGTTACAATTTTCTAGTATATGCAAAATGTTAATGGGATTATTAAAACGATATGTTTTATCAGGGGACTTGATTGGACTTACATTTTATATATAACTTGGAGATTTACCCGGCATTGCTCAGGTTCTTACCTCAGATAAGTTTGGTTTTCTTCATTTAAATAATTGCTCAGGAATGGGGATAGGGATGACGGGTTCACAATGCAGGGTGCCCTGGGGAGAGAGGACAACCACAGTCCTCTCTCAATGCAGCAGCTTGGGGCCAGGTTAAACTCGCCTGTCCATGGCTGCTGCAGCTGCAGCGGGCACACCCAGGGTTGGGGTGGGTGTCCTCCGGCTGGGGGACAGACACAGACACAGACACAGATGCACAAACAGACAAATTTTCTGAAATACGTAGTAAATAACTGTCCTTTTCTGGACCCCTTCCCACTGCTGGCCCAATGGGTTTATAGCTGTCCTGGACCCCATCTTTGGCCCCTGGCTACCCCCTTACAGTATAACTGTCCCTCCAACCTGACCCCCTCTCTTTCCATTTTACGAGAAACAATTCAATTCCAGGCACAGCCCATTGTCCTTTCACAGCCAACCCCTTATCTTGCTTCAAGTTAGGAGAAGAGCAAGCTACACACCAAATGTGGTGTCCTAGCTCTTGCCATTCAGGAAGAGTTCTTGAACAAACAGACTCATGGACAGATGGGCAGACAGACAGATGTACAAATTTTCTAAAATACACAGTAGATAGAAAAACAAAGAACCTAACTAAATATTTTATATATCGTTAGTAATAACTGTTGAAACTTCATTACAGAAAGTACCGTGAAGTGCTACTGCATTAGATTGCCTGTGAGTTCAACTTTAAATCACCATGTTTCCATTTTTTCTCCTTAAACATCTGTGAAGTATAATTATAATTAAGCATGTTTTGAATATTAATTGTTATAATGTCATTGACATAAAGTCCTGGGATACAGTGAATCATAACTGCTTCAAAGTCCTGCTTTATTTAAGAGCTTCTCCAGATGTTCTAATCATTTCACTTAGATTTTTCCACCAGAAAAACAGTTGCTGAGACTTGTGAAATTCTTGTCTTTGCCAACTGTTAAGAAAATAATGTAATCTCCAAACAGTAGGTGAAATCTCTAAGAATTACTTTTTTATCCTTGATGTTTCAGAAACATTTGTTTTGATGCTGGTTCATAAAAGATTTTCTGAGAACAATGCACTTAGTGTAATTATGGGTAACCATGTGCATTTTTATGGGGATTGCTTATACAGTATAACTACTGTGTATCTCAACTAGATTTATTATTTGCATCTTATTTTCCCAGGCTACATGGTATAAAATTCAACACATTTTGTTATAGTGTCACTCTATTGCCTTCAGGGGAGATGTGCCAATATATATACTGTCTAACCCTAATCCAATAACTCTTTGAATGACCCTATTTGTAGCAACAGTTAGTTAGTATAGCACAGTGAAGTCTGTCAATTAATTACCATTAACTTGCGCAATTAACTTAAAAAATGAACAATGGTTAAAAATGATAAGCAAAAATGATAACCAAAGGAAACAGTATTTTTCAGTTTATCGAATACAATTACTGTAGTGCAATTTCTATCACAAAAGTGCAAATTACAAATATAGATTCTTTTCTGGTCACAGCACTGCGCCCAAAACCAAAAACAATGTAAAACTTCAGAGCCCACAAACTTCAGTAGCCCACTCAGTCCTACTTCTTCTTCAGCCAATTGCTAAGACAAACAAGTTTATTTACATTTATAGGCGATAATGCTGCCCACTTTTTATTTACAATATTACCTGAAAGCAAGGATAGCCGCATGGCGCTGTTGCAGCTGGCATTGCAAGGTATGTACATGCCAGACACGCTAAACGTCCAAATGCCTTTTCATGCTTCGGCCACCGTTCTAGGGGACATGCTTCCATGATGATGATACTATTTTTTTTTTAAAGGGTGCTAATTAATTTTGTGACTGAACTCCTTTGTGTAGCATTATATGTCTCCTGCTTTGTTTTGCCTGTATTCTGCCATATATTTCATATTACAGCAAACGCAGATGATAACTCAGCACACACTGTTCTTTTAAGAACACTTTCATTGTAGATTTGACAAAAAGAAGTGTGTATGTGAGACTTCGAAAGAGAGCTTCAGCACTTGACCATGGTTTAAGAATCTGAGAGGGAGGAGGCGTATAGCTTTCTTTCCGAAATCTTAAGAGAGCAACACTCCAATGCTGAAACAATAAAACCTGAACCACCAAAAAAGAAAAATCATCCTTCTGCTATTGGCACCTGACTCAGGTGACTAAAATAAACATGCATTGGTTGGCACTGCTTTGGATCATTGTCAAGCAGAACCCATCATCAGTATGGATGCATGTACTCTGGGATTGTGATTGACCCATAAAGGGACATAATTTAGAGCTTTTGACATGTAAATGTCTTGTGAAACTAGCCTGGTCTCACTTTCATGTCATATTTTAAAGTAAACACAAACATTATCTCCTGCAAATGGAACAAATTTGTTTGACTGTAGGGGTGAAAGTCAAGGGACTTACCATTATGCTGGAGATCTCCTGGGCAAAGTGGGGGGAGCAGCTCTGGACCCCAGAAGGGGCAGACCCTCAGATGGAAGGGGTGGGGCTGGGGCCCAGATTCTCCCAGCTAGCCCTTCAAGGACACCGCTACTGTGGTATCAGGGCTCTGGTGACAATTTCAGTAGCCTGGGGCTTCTGGCTGCTGCCATGGTAGCAGTGGTTGAGAGCCATAGACCTTTTTAAATTGCTGGCCCCTCTCCCATGGCAGCTGTCCATTTCCCCTTCCACCCTGATCAAATAGCCCTGCCAGTAGGATCCTGCAGTGCTGCCGACAGGAAGGGAGCAGTTTAAGGTTAGCCGTGTACGGGCCACTACTGACTGCCAGTTCTTACTGGTGCACTGTACTGGCCTGCACTGGCCCACTTTCACCTCTGTGTGTCTGAGTGACTGCCTGAGCAAGAAGTAAGAACTGAGTGCACTTGTAGGCTCTGAAGTTTCACATTATTTTATTTTTGAGAACAGTCTTCTTTTGTACATCCTTCCACCTATTTTTGTGATAAAGAGATTGCGCTACAGTAGTTTAGTTCCCATAAGACAAGTACCATTTCTGTGCTTTTCCAATTTGTAGTGAAAATATTTGTGAACAAATAATGTAAAATGTCCACTTAACACTTTGTATTCTGCATGGTAACTGAAATCAATATATTTAAAAACATAGAAAACATCCAAAAATCATTAAATAAATGGAATTCTCTTATTAACAGTACAATTCATTGCATGATTAATTTAAATCACTTCACTGACCTAATCATAATCTCTCACAATGAATTGGTTTTGCTTGCTGTTCAGCCATTCATAATCTTTGCTTACACAGAGGAAAATAGCCATTGTGCCCTCTGCATTATGCAATTGCTTTCCCACCACATGTATTAGAAGCCATTTGTCCTAAAAGTCTTAGGCTTCACTTACAGCTTTCAAATCATGCTCGTACGAAGGTCTGTAAGCTGTACTGATTTTCCAATAAAAGAAAAGAAAAGAAAAAATACAGAATTACTTTGGGTCAAGGACGCACAACCCAGTGCTAATATGTTCAGCACTTTATTGGTGCCTTAAACTGAGATCTCAATAGCATTGTTTGGCATAGGTCTTATAAAAAGGCTACTTTATAAAACTTCTATTTAGCACCAAGTTATTTCAGTGGTTGCTCCTGCAAGGATTAAGTGCATGTCAAGAAGCAATGAGCTCCCTCAACTCTCATAGACTTCAATAGGTGTTTAGGTACCATGGAGATGAGTGCAATTTAAATGCATAGAGAGCTCAAAAGACATTTTACAGGATGAGGCCATAAGTGGTTAGTCTTCACTTTATGTGAGTTTAGTGTGTGGAAAGAGAGGGAGGTGGGTTTCATTGGCCATGATGATATTCTTTACGAAGCATAAGAGAAACACAAGATATAGGCCGCCATCTGCTTGGGATTTGGTTGGATGAGTTTTTGTGTAGGCACGTTTCAAGTGCATCCATAGGTAAGCACTCTTTTTGACTATACAAGGTAGCAGCCTGTGCCTTTGCTTGCCAAGTTCACTACACACAATATTCATCTGCACAGAAATAACTTTAATTAGCACACAGTAGCCAAGAGGAGTTTGGCGAGTTGCATGGAAAACATGCCTCAATTGACTCTGCTAACTGCAAAAAGAAAACCAGCGGTGCCAGCATCTCACTGTGTCTAACATATTCACCTAACGAACAAGTTCAGCATGATCGTTAAGAGTATCTGAGAGTGGAAGACGTAGAGTGTTGATAGGGATATTTCATTTCCATAGAGCTCCATTTACACAGTCAATTCCATTGCCAGCCCCTGTCTACACAAAGAACTTCACTGTATTTAAACAAAAGCAAAAAAAAGGAAGGTGGGAAATAATGAGAAAATTGCAACCAAAATTATTAATGAGCACCATATAAATCCAGGAAGATAGAGGCTTATGAAGAGTTTGTATAATTAACCATATGCCTGTCAACAGGGATTCTTCCCTTCCTGGGGTGAACGCCACTGAAATGGATTAAGGGGAAGTAATGTGCACAAAGGTCTCCTCACAGAGTTTCCTCCACATTGTTCCATTGTGGTGTACAAGTAACACCAAGATTCTTTATCCCCTCAGATAATAGGGATCTACAAGGGACTTGTTTCACCCATCCAAATTAACTGTATCCTCACACTGACTGTGGAGCTGGGTTCCCTTTCCATAGGTGCAGAATTTCATTTTTCCCAGTGAATACTTCACCCCCACTCCACCCCAAGTCTCCACCCCACTCTAGTCTCTCCCTTGAGACCCCATGCTCAGCCCATTTCCTGATCCTACTCCATCCTCTTCCCTGACAGGGCTGTGCTGATGTCCTACACAACCCAGCACCAGCACCCTCTCCCTGAGGAGGGAGGGGGAGTGGCTGTAGGAGGTAAGGGGGTCAGTGCATGGCAGAAGCACCATGGGGAAGTATCCATTCTGGCTGATGTATTCTGTGGCCAGGTGGGCTGGCACAATTGGAACACGTGTGCCATGTATGGTCCCACCACAGTTAGGAAAGCCCATGTCCGCAAAGCCAGCCGCTAGGTCATCCATATTTCCTAGAGTCACAGTTCTCCACAGAAAATATGTGATTTATTACCTTGCACACATTAAGAAGTAGACTTCCCCACCTCAAGCTGATTGGCAACAGAACAGTAGCAATCCATTCTGAGCTCCCACAATGCCTGAAGAAAGAAGGTAGCACTAGACATTATGGGATGCATAGCCTTAGTTTGACAACAGAGAAACTAAAAATGTGGCCATAGTCTGGCCAGAGGGAGGCAGTATAAACATACCTGAGTGACTTTTTTTTTGCGACTTCTGCATGTTGACATTAATTCCTTCACCAAAACTTTACAGTATAGACACCCCAAGATGTAGTCAGTCCACTCTATGGGTGCGTCTACTCAGCAGGCCTAACTCGAAATACGCTATGCAAATTCAGTTACATCAGTTGTGTAGTTTATTTCAAAATAGCTTATTTTGAAACTGGGAGAGTCTACACAGCACTTATTTTGAAAAAGAGCACTCTTCCCCCCCAACTTCCTTTACTCCTCATACAATGAGGGTTACAGGAGTTGGAGTAAAAAGTCTTCCAGCTTGACAGTATTTCAACATTATTTTGAAATAATTGCCTGCTGTGTAGATGCAGACTAAGTTATTTCGAAATAATATTGCTGTGTAGATGCACTCTAACACTCCATCTGTCTGAATCAAGGTATCTTAGGCTATGTCTACACTACACTTCTTTTTTGGAAAAAGGTATGCAAATTGCAGAGTGCAATTTGTGTACCTTTTTCTGATTCTTTTTTCAGAAGAGGCTTTTCCAAAATTTGGCCCATCTACATGGGGCCAAATTTAGGAATAACCTCCTCTTTCAGAAAAGCCCTTATTCCTTCTCTAATGAGGAATACAGGGCTTTCGAAAGAGTGTGTCTCCTCTTCTGCAAAAAATTTCGGAAGAGCAGACACTTTCTCTGGACACAGCAGAGTTTTTCCAGGATGCCAGAGGTATCCTGAAAAAAGTCTGTAGTGTAGATATAGCCTTTCAGAAGTTTTCAAAAATTATGAATGGTATAATTTTAAAAGGCTCATATTCCATTAAAAAGAACTATGTTGTAACCTGCTTAAGTATCTTGATTAACATTTCATTAGACTGATAAAATAATCAAAGTAACTAGTTCTGAAAAGAATCTTAAAAAGCAGATGCATGGGGGAGGGGGAGAAACAGTTTCACACCAGATTCAAATTAGCAGATGGTATTATCCAATGCCTTATATAAACAAAAAGAAAAAAACCTCAAAGAAATAGCCTTAACTTGGAACATCAGAATATGGATTTTAAAGCAATCAGAATTCTAAATATTAATTTTCATGTTAAAAGAAAAAGTAGAAGAGAAAGCTCTTTAATAGCAAGATTATCATTGAATAAATAGAAGGAGGAAGATATTCTTCTGATATTACTGAAAAAGTCCTAATCCTCACAATTTTATCTAAATTTTCCAGATGATTTAATAATCTGTCCTAGAGCTTCACAAAAGAATAATAGCTGGTAAGAGTGCTAAAACCTGTACTTTGTCAATTATCAAAGAAATAAGTCAATACAAAAGAACCTCCCTCTTGCCTCCACAATCATTTTTTTCATTTATAGGTAAGGACATTTCAATACTAAAATACTAAGTGATTTTCCTAAGATCACAGCAAGTCAAAAGCCAGGGACTAGAACTCATTGCTTTCAAATCACAGTTGGGTCAGTTGCATGCTTTATCTATTGGCTCCCAATAAAGTCAACAGAATTCCTTTTGTTTCTGGAATTTTTAGAAATATTTGTATTACTGCATCATACAGAGAAAAGCTGCTATGGAGAAAAAAGGAGCCTCAGAAAAGATATGTCCATCTTCTTTAAAAATATAAAACCAGTTGAAGTTGGACTAAGATGATCACCCATTTTCCTCAGGGTTACCTTACTTTTCTGTTAGCTCATTTCTTTTTCAGAAAGGCTCACTCACCAGATCAAACAAAACAGCTTGCAAAAGAAAAATGTTAGAAAAAAATGCCTACTTATTTCCATCTCGCAGGGAGTATTGAGAAGGGAGGAGCTTTGGCTCCTATATGAGACATGCTGTTTTACTTCACAAACTTTCTATCTTTAAGGACCTCATAGATGATGATTTTAAAAAATCAATAGCACTTAGATTACTAAGCACTTCTGCAGCATGGAAATACGAATAACGTATGTCTGCTGATATAATTAGCACCACCTATGTAACAGATTGGAGGACATTGCTGATCAAATGGTGAACTCCATTTTGTTTTGAGAATGCCATTCTGTGTTTCAATCTCCATTTTCATTGCAGCCTTCACTTAGTGCTATGTCCTCCATTTTGAATTAGAACATCCCTTTTCTGGTGGAGACTGAGGAACGACTATGAATGAGAAAGTTAGAGAGGCCCATCAACATTTCATGTAATGAACCAATGGTTCTGTAGTTGTCAGGGACCAATAACTGTGAACAGACTATATCAGAAACCTGTCTGAGAGCAGGAGGTTGGAATTTTAGAGTCTAAACACATGGCTGGAAGAGCTGCAGCTCCTCCACCTGAATAAAGTGGAGAGAACATATTGAAGAAGGAAGCTTTCTATGAGGGGGGGATGCCCGTCCTTTCCTACTTGTAAGTACAATTTACTGGGGAAGAGTGAAAGCAGGAGGAAGACTACGTCACCTAGGGATGCTCACTAGAGTCAGGACTCACAGACAAGGGTGAGAATAGACCCAGGATTTTGTTATTTTCCAAAGCTCTGTAGCTCTAGTGTTTCCAAGAATAGAAGTGCTTGTGATGAAGATATTCCTTTGCTAAGCCTCCAGTCCTTGCTTGCCTGCCACATTGTCCTTAAAAGATTCATGGAGAATTAAAAGTTCCCAACCACTACTCAGACCTAAGAGGCTTAGAAGCAAGTGGGCCCAGTACGAAGTTTAATTTACAACTGACTGTACCTGTCCAGAGAGGGGCACTGGGTCAAATTATAAGAGCATGTTCAAATAATTACACTGTAGTCCTCTATACAACAGCGCTCCAGTGGTGATTTATAGGGCCCAGCATCTATTTAAAGGGTGACAGCTATGAGCCTTTTGAATTACCAGGCCCTGAGGCAGTTGTCCCTTTTGCCTCCCCACACTGGAGGGCCAGTATCCTGATGACTGGCAGCAGACCCAATTTTTTGGTCACCCTACTTTATATAGATTTTGCTAAAGGCAGGATCCCTCCGTGTTCAGTTTAAACTTTTTCTCACTTTTAGTGGAAAAGTACAATATCTAAGATAGGACCCAGAATCAGGTGACATTGCCACATGTTTTGGTAGGACCAACCACATCCCCTACTCCCAGGCTTATGGGAAAAACAAGGCTTTTCACAGATCTCTGTCCTGAGTATTAGGCCATTAAGTTCCTTGAGTACTACCAATGGCCCTCGTTTAGCATAACCACATTAATAACTCAGGTTTTTACTTCAAATGTCTAACTTCAAATACAGAAATGATACATGCATACAAATAAGAAAATCTACATTCTAGTACATTCTAACTTCTAACCTTATACGGGGGATTTCACATAAAATATAGTCTAATTATATCATATTCAGAAACATATTTTCACATGGAAAGCCCCATGACTCATATTCTTTGTTAGAATGACATATACTTGAAATCAGTTGAATTGTTGCTAGACCTGGGGAGGTCCCTCCCAAAATGTCCCGTGCAGAACTCCTGCCCTTTGCTAGGACTCCAGCCCAGCACTGCTGCTGTTTTCCCAGCCATTGCTCCCCAGACTGGATCTCCCTAGCTGCCACAGGCTGGAGCTCTGGGGCAGCTGCTGGATCCGGAGCTCTGCCCCCGTGACTGGAGCTCCACAGCAGCTGCTGGACCCCGAACCCTGGACCCTGAGCTCCACAGCGAGGGCTGGAGCTTCACAGCCACTGCTGGACCCCGAGCTCTGTGGCTTTGCCAATCCCTGCTACCTCCTGGCCACAGGGGGAAGAACTCTTTTCAGCACCACCTGCCCCTCTGCACCCCCCCACATGGGGCTCCCAGATGAGTTCCCCCCCACACACACTCCTTCCCCATGACCCGACTTCCCTATACGTGGGCTCTGTGGTCCAGGAACATCACTGGTCCTGCCAGACCAGGGATGTTGCCAGACCAGAGAGTCCTGGTTAAGGGATGTACAATCTGTATAAAATCAAAGAACAGGGACTATCTATATTTTATTTAAAATAAATGCTGAGTGTCTCAAGAGAGAGGTGAAGCAATTTCCTGCCTGGGCTCAAAAAAGTTTGAGACACATCAAGTACTGAAATTTCTTTCAGCTTGGAGACAGCCAGGAGGTGTTTATCATCATTAGTGATAGTTAAATTGTGCTGACTGAACTAGAGACTACCTAACTACTGACAAAAATGGTTCTTGAGTGTCACTGATAAATGGGACAGAAAGACATACACGGTATATAGATAATAAATGCTTCAATAAATGCTTAATCATTTAAAAGGTTAATAAAAATCTCCCTTGACATCGAAATTAAAATTAGGTGGCTTTATAGATTGTGCCAGAATTTAAGCTCAAGCAAAACACCAGAATAAGTGTTATAATTTAATAATCATTTTATAGCATGCACCTGAAAAACTTAATGCAAACTAGCCAATTACACTTTTAAAGATGGTAACTATTTAAGGAAAAGGCTGTTCTCCCTGAGCCAGAGCAATAACATTTAATATACCTTAAGTGGTTATTTTCCTCTTTCTTGATCAACTAATTTTGATTTGGCTGGCTGTGGAGGAAGTGCTGGCTATGAGCCAATTGCAACTTCTCCCCTTTCCATCTTGTTACTAGAAGCTTTTAATTAACATTTGAGTACTTGGCACAAGTGCACCAACTGTAATATCCTCTTGACAGCTGATGCAGAAAGCAGAGAAACCCAATTTCATCTTCTGGATCATGGCTTAGCTGCACACCAATGTAAGATCCAAACTAATTCTTGCATATTCTTGTTTATGTGGAATTACTCTGTGACTAAACAAGAAACTGGCATTATAGATCTTTCGGAGTAAATCTATAATAATTAGCACTAGTACATACCAGTTTTCCTTCCAAGATTTCAAGGACTTTTGGAACAGGTCTCATGACAATCCTGTAAGGTCATTTGCCAAAGTCAGTTTTTCAGAAGGCTAAATGATTTGGACAAGTCACAAACAACAAGTCAGTGGCAAAGCTGGGCATAAAACCTACCTGTCTGGCTCTTCCTGTTCTCTGTAACCCCTACACTCCCCTCAATTTCTCTGCCTCACAATGCTCTCGACCAATCTGCTGAGCACACTGGAAGATTTTTCATGTTGAGAGTCACATGGGATATGTGGCATGCATATGATTATTTCATAAAGTTGCAATCTTCAATGGGCTCAGTTCACTGTGCTTCTCCATATTTATCTTGCTAATCAGAAGGCTGCCCGTTTTCCATCCCATTTTAAAATCCAAGCTGCAAATGAGGCCCTCTGTTGAATTAAGGTTAGTAAGCCCACAACTGGAGAATAACATCATTACCAATAGCACCTCCATGAGGGGGTCAGGTTTCATCCCACAAGAGGATATCAAAAGGGTTTGCCCCAAGGATGAACCAAAATGTTCGAGAGGCCCTAATATTAATACTATCCTGTTGCCAAAACTGAAGTACTGTAAAATGTGGTCATTCTGGCCACCCATACTTACTAGTTTGACCTTTATTTAAGAAATGCACCCTTTAAAATAAAGTCCCCTTAGTCACAACACACACAGTTTCACTTATATTTATTCCTGTAAATTACACAGTCAGAAGGGGGCAAGACATTATTCAGATTTAAATTATGTTTTATTTAAAACCCTTTCCCTGAGTTTGAGAAGCACATATACATATGCCACATGATGTGCGGATATTCAAATCATTCTGATTATCTTCCTCCCCAGTGACAAGTGCCCCAGAAGGAGGATGTCTTAAGTTCTCTTATTGTATAACAGGTCTGAAGTTGCCAACAGCAAAATGTTTATGAGACAGAGAAAGCTGGATGAACAAAAATTGCATCTTCATTAATTACTAGAGCCACCTGAAAAGCAGCAGATGTGTGCAAACATTCACATGGACTCACCCCCTTTCCTTCATGCTTTAAAGTGTTGCAGATTTGCTTTCTTTGCAAGGAAATGTCTATGACTAACACTACTTTAATACATTTAATATTGCTTTGACATAACCCCAGATAATGTTGCATTGCATCCATCCTTCAAGTTTGGAATTTAATGCCACATGCTAGTCCCAGAATGAGGCAACATTCTCCTTTCCCCCCCTGCCTATTAAAGGTTTCTTGAGAAGCAAAGCTCTTAAAGGGAATTCACAGGCAAAAGACATTCCCAATAAAAGAGGCCCAATCACTGAAATATGTACTGACAAAACTGTAATGCAATGTAGAAATCGTGCAGTCACTAGTTTTACATTTAATGTCACTTTTTTTTACATAGAAGCTGTAGAATTTTGAAAATGCAATTTGTATTATCCAGTTTGCCTGAGCATTAATATATTCTGCATCACAAACAGTTATAAACTATGCTTATTCTCAGGGTTACATGACCTAGTAATTTCCACTTTCTAACAGAATTGTATTCAGGAAGTTTATTGAAGTTTTCACAGCAGATTTATCTACCATTATGGAAAACGGGGATTCTGGCTTTGGAATTTCTCCCTGAGTTGTGCTTACTTCGTTCAGTTGTGAGCATTAGGCCAAATAATTTTCATGTCTTATTTTTCTCTAATACTATATTTCTATTAATTATTCCAAGGTACAAGGATTGCATTTATCTTTCTGTAATATTTTAATGAAATGCAAGAGAGCGTGAATAAAGAAGTGTAACTAGGGAAATAAATAGTAGTAAAGCTAGTAAATTAACTATGAGTGAAGTTCAAAAATTAAATTCTCATTGACTTCAAATTTGTCAAAGGCTGGCAAACACAAAATCTGACTTTCCTGTCCCTTGGATTCATTGCCTACTGTGCACAGCTGAATGGTAGACTTTTGACTTATTTCTTGTCTTTGGGGATGAGGGTTTGAAGGTACCACTGTGGTTTTTGTGTAGCTTTCTATTAAGGGCAAAGTAGCAATAAAACTTTAACAGACTACATAGTACAATACTTATTCCAGATTAGGTTAACATTAGAAGAAACTGGCTCAAGATTCTGGCTTATTGCTGAAGAGCCTTCTCCTTTGAGGATGCTTAAAATGGGTGGTCAGGTTCCAAATTCCAGTCCTCTATGACGTTTCTCTTGTGTATGAACTTGGTATGAAAGCTTTTCCATAACAAGGATTACTTATATTTTACCAGAGGGAACAGGGGGCACATTAGATGCTACCAATAAGGAAATAAGTCATTCTGTTTAACACTGCTCCTTTACTGAAGCATTCAGTGGATGCCTAGGAAGCAGCGTTTTGTTGTCAGATTAATCACTTTCTCACGTTCCTCCCCAACCATCTTATTCCATCACAGCCACTGCAACATGCAATTATATTCCCATTCTCTGCACCACCTCCAACAGAGTGCTTCCCTAGTTATCGAAATAGGAAGGAATCAAATGCCATATACAGTATGTCTACACTGCATTCTTCTTTCGAGAGAGGATTTCAAATGCAGACAAGTGAGATTGCGGCCGGCCGCTTTTTCGAAATACCATGTTTTGAGATAAAAAAATGCTGTTTAGATGTGGTTATTTCGAGAAAAAAACCTTCTTTCAAAACAGCCCTTACTCTGAGGTTCAAGGGTTATTTCGAAAGAAGGTTTTTTTTCTTGAAATAACCACGTCTAAACAGCGTTTTTTATCTCGAAATAGGGTATTTCAAAAAAGCAGCCAGCCGCGATTATGCAAATGAAGAGCGCGAAATTTAGATCTGCGCTTTATTTGCAATTTTGTTTGTCTGCATTTGCATTCCTCTCTCGAAAGCAGAATGCAATGTGGACATACCCTAATTTATTTTAAAAAACCCTTCTTTATAAGCAAGTTGAAGATGAATATCCCTTTCCCATAGAGCAGGGGGTGGGTACCTAAGGCTCAGAGACTGGATGCTGATGCCGGTTTGCCTGGATCCAGCCCCTGAAGCTCAGGTATCCCCCACCCCAGCACTGGAAAGCCCATGCTGGTGCTCTAGTTCCCACCCCATCCCATCATCTCTCTGTGGGACTGGAGCACACAAAATCTACTAGCTCGGGCCCCCCAGTGCTCTGGTGTGCGAGGGGAATGTGGGGAGTGTCTTTCTCCTTCTCAGTCAGGGGCCGTGTCAGTGAGGGCTTTTGGGTTTTTTTTGCTCCTCATTTGTGTGTGGCCTCAGACTGATTTTTCTGTACATCAGCAACCCCGGATCCAAAAAAGGTTCCCCACCACTGCCATAGAGAGATCCACCAGCCTGATCAATTTCTTTGTCCAAATCCCTCTTCCATCAAGAACTTTTTTCAATTAAAATTGTGTGTGTATATGTGTGTGTGTGTTTATTTGTTCCAGCTTACTCCTGAGTCAAGTCCTCAAACTTTGGGAAAGGTCTAGGTCGTGTCACCTCCCATCCACATGTCACAATAAAATATTTGACATATAAATACTGAAACCATGGGATCTTTATATTATTTATATTATCACATATCTCTTGGTATGATTTCACATCAGGACCCAGGAAAAGTTGTCCAAATTACATAATCTGAGCTCTAGTTCACAAAGATTGGCATTCTCATAGTTCCTTCCATAGTTTTTAATTAAATTTAGTTAAGATACCAAATGGTACTCATTAGATAATTCCTGGTTTAAATTAAACCTTGTTATAATTGTTTTAAGGTTGATCTAAATCAATTCTTTGCAATTTTTACATTTCTTCTGTAGTAAAGTCTCTGGTGAAGATGAATGATACAGTACTGACACAAAACATTCAGATGGGTAGCTGAGTTAGTCTGTCACTGGAAAAACTTAAAAAATAATGAATAGTCTAGTAGCACCTTAAAGACTAACAAAACACGTAGGTGGTTTTAAAAAACCGTCTACATGTTTTGTTAGTCTTTAAGGTGCTACTAGACTATTCATTGTTTTTTAAGTTTTTCCTGATACAAAACAGTTAGCATTTACTAAGTATCTCCAATGCTACCCAACTAATGTATCTCAAAGCTGACCTGAAGGAATGACCTCAAAAAGGAGAGATGTTAGCTCCATCTGCATTTGATCCTTAGCTATTTGCCAATTCATCCAGCCAGTAACAACTGAACAAAAGTCTATCAAACATAGTCAGACTTGAACTGTGTGTTTCACATAGCTAATGTATAGTGAGTGCACTATCTCCATCCCTCTGCCTCTCCCCACAGCCCTAAATCGTTGCGTGATAGAATGTTTGTATTGTTTTGGTGGGGTAATTGTGTTTCAAAGAATTTTCAGTATGTAAACTTCCATATTTGGTACTGTGATATCTAGAAAAAAAAAAGCATTAATGATGACATACTTTAAATGCTGACGTGTGAAGTTTAGTAAGCAACAATGGCCTGTATATTAACTGTATGATAAATTTGTGCAGTTTTCCAACTTATTTCTGAAAATTTTCTGCTAAACTATATCTTATTATTGTTAATATTCATGACACAGATATGAAGGTTCATGGAATTATATCCATTACATCCTTGTCCCTTATTTTTAAACAGAAAAATAAGCCGTTCTGAACAGTTGATTTTGGCACATGAAAGCTAAAACAGGATATTTAGCAATACGCTGATTTTATATTGCCTATGACACAGGACAGAATAACACAGTCAGATAATTGATATAAGAAAACTGTTGATGCCTGTCTAATGATAAAGAGGCCAAAGAAAATAGATCTATAGTGTAGACAACTATGATCATTTTCTCATTTATTAAATGAAATACAACCATCTATAACCTGCAGAAATAAGCATTTTTCTTCATGTGAGTCCAAACTAGACAATTACTCATGTTTAACCAACAAAAGTAAAATATATATATATATATTT
The DNA here is from genome assembly GCA_032595735.1 of Pelochelys cantorii. Classification (NCBI taxonomy): domain Eukaryota; kingdom Metazoa; phylum Chordata; order Testudines; family Trionychidae; genus Pelochelys; species Pelochelys cantorii. Next base: position 41,390,571 of record CM064337.1, read on the forward strand.
ATTCTTGTCAAAGCAAGGAAAAATTGATGGTAAAAAAGAGGTTTAAATGAAGACAAAAATGTTGGACTCAAACGTTTAAAAAGATTGATAAATGGTTTGAATCCTAACAGATAATCTGAGCTGTGTGAACAAAGACCTCATGACTCAACATTAAGGAATAAGTCTTGAATAAAAAGTGATAAATACCTGTGATAGTAGGTCTGACAGCATGATAGCACATACATCACAGTAATCCAAAATGAAAACAGTATCATTCCATCTTCTAGTACCTAACAGACCCAAGCTATTAGCTGCTAGGAAGTCTCTCTGCAGGTTCCTAAACAGAGAGTTTCACTGATTCTCCCACCGCACATCATCTCCATCCCAAAACAAAAATAACTCCCCACAATCAACCATGATAATTCAGTTAGTTTCATTTGGCATGAGGCCAGTAGAAACTCATTCTGCCTCCCGACTCAATGTGTGACCTTGACCTAATCATTTACTTTCCCATTGAACTGCTCTGCTATTTCCTGTGTATATCATAAACCCTACCTGTCCCATAAAAATTCCTGAGGATTAAATTAATTCAAGATGAATACCGCAAATGCTATGTAAACACTAATGAGTGTATATTAAGCTTTTGTCTCATGGTATCCATTAACAAAACATTTGTTCAATTGTGCTATTTTAAAATTCAGAAAGGATTATTAATTGGTTAATTTTTGAAGCCTTGTTGGCAACATAACATTTTTCTTACATAACTAATGAAAATAGATGTCAGACATCATGTGACATCAGAGATCAGAGCTAAAGCTATTTCTGTTAGGAAGCTACCTTGACTACAAAGCAATTAGGTACAACTTGTGTGTCAAGCCCACAACTAGTCAGATGACAGATGGCTTGATGAAACTTCACAACAGTATGTATCTAATTACCCTTAAAATAACTCTGTGTGGTTAATGTTAATGAAAAAAGGCAAAGAGACTAGGGGAAGAGAGCTATATCTGAGATCCACTGGCCAAGACTTTAGGAAAGGAACAGAGCACAGTTCAAGTAGTAGTCCCTCATAAGCCACCCAGGAAAATGCTAATATTTGCTAGGGTGATATGCCTGGGCCTAATGGTCACTGCTTTCTACAGAGAACTAGTCATCACAAGACAGAGGCATATATTCACCACTGAAGCCATGACAGCATCACTGGAGTCAAGGCAAACTGTTCCTTTGGTAATAGAATGTAACATGGCATTATTTCCAGTTCAGTTTGAGTGCCATCTGAATCATGTGTGAATGGCGGAATGAGGTTGAACACATTCTGGGCTGTCAAACACAGATAACTACTTGTATGATATGATGTAAATATTGAATCTTGTCCTTCCAATAATCCATCTTGAACTTACATTTTAACCCAGTGTAATGTTCTGTCTCAGAATATATATAACATTAACCCTTGCTAGCATACAATCTTTTCTCTCCCTTGGTGAACACAATAAATACTTTGCACCTAGGCAAATAAACTCTCAAGCCTGTATCACATGTCCCGCCTTCAGCACTATTTTAATATTATATTCTTAGAACAAGACATCTGGTTTAGCTCCACTATTAAAAGAGAGAGAGCTAGGAATAAAATGTATTGAGTTTTACTTTTAAACCTTTTTTTTTTTTGGTTCATATCATTAGCAATGACCATGGATAACACCTCCAAAAGCTGGAGAAAATGCAGTACTTTGGAAGGAAGCATTCCTTTTCGGGTTAAATGCCATAGCTTGGCCTGACTTTCTTTCACATTTTTATCCATCATTGTATTAAGGGGTTTTTCAGATGATAAAAGAAAAATTTGCCTCTTTGAGACTGCCAGCTTGTTCTTTGCTGTCCAAAAGAAAACTACAGGGATTTTTTTCCTCCTTTTTCTTCTTATGAATTTGATGCTTATAAAAAGACCCGATAACAGTGGGGAATTTGGAAACCTCTTTAATCCCCAAAATGTTCAGTGTGTGCATTTTGTAGTTCTCTTCTCCTAAGGATAAACTCAATAAGCATGAGCTTGGACTACAGTATCTGCTTGTCCATGGACACATTTCCAAAACACCCAGGGAGAACAAATGTAACAACAAAACAAAACAAAATGTTTGCACAAATCCTGCAGTTCAAGACCTCTTTGTCCACTGTCTAGGTGAAATATGCTTACTTAGAAGACACATTTTTTAACATTGCTTAAACCAATGTGCTTCAAACATGCCCAGCAAACGGCACCCAACAGAGCAGGAGTGGGCAACCTTTTTTGGGTCAAGGGCTGCTGACCTACAGAAAAAAAACAGTCGGGGGCTACACACAAGTGAGAAGCCCCTGACTGAGAAGGAGAAAGACACTCTCTACATTCCTCTTGCACGCCAGAATCTAGGGGGCCCAGGCTAGTAGATTTTGTGTGTACCAGCTCTGCTGGTGAGTGGCAGAGGGGCTGGAGTGCCAGTGCAGGCTCCCCAATGTTGAGCCTCAGGGCTGGATCCAGGCAAGCTGGGGGCCACATCTGGCCCCTGGGCCTGAGATTCCCCACCCCTGCCACAGAGGATGGTTCATTCTACATGCTGTCCATCTGGGTATCATTTGCAATGCTGCTTCTTACATGGATACCTATCAATTAGTAACTCCTTTAGGTTTATTTTATAAATAGCAGAGACCAGTCAACTGATGGCTATTCTTTGTATGATACTAGAACTACTAATGAGAAAAGAAATACTCAGAACAAAGTATAACACAGGTTATAGGATTCCTGGGCTATTACTTCTATCTGAAAATTTTTTGTGAATTCAACTTAAAGACTTCAGGATCTCAAAAACCTACAACAATCCTTAATATTTATATGCAGACCCTCACAAGTCTCACTTGAAAATTAATTGATGTAATTAATTGATGTAAACATGATCATATGGACTAAAAACATGCTACGAGATTTAGTTTAACAAGTAAGGACCTACTTGATGTGTGATATTGCTTATCTCACAAATATTAGGCTTCCTCCACAATTTTGTCAGCTTCCCAGGGCTCAGAGCAGGAATTCTGGATATCAGCTGAAGTCAGTTCCCACATTAACAGCTGTAATACGGTTGCAGCAAAATGTTTGGTTAGTCAAAAAAAAAATAGCAAGCATGACCTAATATTTGAGTGTTTATATTATTTCAGATTTTTTTTCTTAAACAGATAAGCCTTCTATGACTTTCCAAATTACTGCAAATATTAAAGGTCCAGTATTCATTTCTATGATTTTCCATGTTTTGTCCACATCTCAGCTGCAATTATTTGACAATCATTCCATGATTTAAGTTAAGCCTTAAAAGTAAATAAAATACCAAGTTTAAGGTAAGCACGTAGTGCAGGAGTAGGCAATATTCAGCTGTAGGCCAGATGTGGTTTGCCAGGGTTAACCCATGACTGGCTGCCAGACACTTTGTTTACCTGCATCGCCACTCACACTTCCTGTTGGCTGCAGTTTGCTGTTCCCTTCCAATGGGAGCTGCAGGAAGTGGTGGCCCAACCTATGCTGCTTTCTGCAGCTCCCATTGGCCAGGAATGATCAACTGTGGCCAATGGGAGCTGTGAATGGCCATGCCTACAGATGTGCAGGTAAACAAAGTGTCTGGTGTCCGCCAGGGACTGGCAAGGCTCTTCCCTACTCTGAGTTCAGAAGGCGTTTTCCAACTCTTTCCAATTCTTTGCAGTTCTTCTCTTTTCCAGGTGTTATGGATCCTCTTAGGGTGGAGAGGCAGTATCAAAAGGAAGCTGAAGACCATCCTTGTTTACTCCATCTCTCTTAAATAGAATTTCCCCAAGACTGGAATACTTTGTTCAATCCTTCCATGGCAAAATACCAAATTCAAGCTGGATTCCAGCACCAGCTGCCATGGTCATGTGTCCTTTTAGGACCATCCACAGTTTGGGCTAACAGGAAAAACAAAATCTTTCACAGATCATTGGCTTGAGCACCTGGCCATTAAGTTCCTTAATTACCACTAATGGCTTTCATTAGAAGACCTAAAATTAATAAACAAGTTTACACATCATATACCTAACTTCACATACAGAGTGATGCATGCACACAACTAAAATATACACATTCAGGGGATTACAGACTCTTGAATGATAGGTTACTTGCTCTGTTTTACATAAAGCGTAGTTGAGTTATGCATATCCATTTTCAAAAAACCATAAGAATATGGAGATGAAGCATCATGGGTACTCATTACCTAGTACCCAATAAAACAACTATTTGAGTTGTAGTACATACAGCTCTTTGCATTGAGTCAACACTGATCCAGGCATCTGCCCTTGTCTTCATTCTTTTTGACGATGCCTCATCTATATCTGCTTTCTGGTGACATCTCTAAATGCCACTGGACATGCAGTTTGCCAAAGAAAGCACTCAAGTCCAGGAGATCCAAAGGGGCACAAGGGAGCAGGGGTGATAAAAATGCATTTGTGACTCCAAGATCTACAGCTGGCTGAGGTGATATTCAGTCAAGATGACCACAGACTCGTCAATGGCATGCCAGTGTACAAACAGGCCCACCCAGGAATGAAACAGTGCAGTATGGGATTACATCAAGACTGCCAAAAGTGGAGTAGTTAGACATAAATCCAAGAACAGATAAACTCACTCTGAAAAAGAGTTACTCCTTTTCCAAGGGAATTACTCACTGCATTGTAAGACAGCAAACAATTTTTTAAAAATATGAGCATGTATATACAAACCACTGTACAGTAAAAAAAAAACCCTAAAATTAATTCTTCGGTAGACAAACCTTTATGCTACTAGAGCCTTGACCTTGCATTTAAGCACGTGAACAGCCCCGTTAGGATTCCACATTGAATTAACTGCTCCTATTGACTTAAGGGGAAGAAAAAAGTAGTGCAATACAGAATACTTCTGAAAAACCCCATCTTTGGTTTCCAGAGAAAAAGTTAAATTAAGCATTGGTTGTGGAATCCACACAGTGTATTGAAAAAGAGATATCTATACCATTAAGCACTAATGTGAACAGAAAAGATGTAACTCAAGTGTGATTATAACTTACAACACACAGACACTTTTATGAACTTGTTGAATATTTAAGAAATCATAGCTTTGCATGAGCTTTTCAAAACTATGGCTGGTCAATATAGGTCAGGTCAGGCAAATGAGGCAGGACTATGAATTGTTTGGAATTGTAGCCATCAAACGTAAAAGCACAACCACTTTTTGTGGCAAAAAGTTAATAACATGAGTACAATTGCTCAAGCTGAATGCAAATGTGAAGGTTCCTTTAAATCACAAGGAGAGGCGAAAACCTGACAATCCCTTACTGTGAGATTGGGATCTCAGATTACAAACAGCGCCTTGATTTAGAGTAAATGTAAAGCTGAACTCAAATGACATGTAAAAGAATGAACAAATTTCCATGTGCTTCAGTACTTCATTTTCAGTAAGAGAATACTGCCAGGGTACTTATAATGCACAACACTAGATTATCTTGTGTTTTTTCTCCTTTGAGTGAAACCTTTTTTTCCTTGTACATTTGAGCTGTGCTTTTTTCATTCTTTACTTCATTTAACATGAAGATGCCTGGCAGCAGTAAAATCTTTTCTCTTCCTCATTTTGTTGTCAGCAGCATCACTATGACCTTATCAAACAAATTTATGTTGACAATTTTCTCAAATTGTATATTCTCCGGTGAGCTACAATAACATGCGTCTTTAAATTATCAGATGTAATTGAGATGTGTGAGAATTTCTTATTAACTTTGTCTTGTTTTTTAAAAGTATATTTAAAAAAAGAGACCAAACCTCAGCTGAATAAAATGTATATTATTCTTTGTGAATAAAATTGACCAATGCATGTTAATGTCCCTGTTTTATTGACTGGAGATTTTTTTTAACATAACGTTTGAGATTTTTTGCAGTCAAGTGAAGTTTCCCATCTTTAAATGTTTGTCATTAAAATTCTATTGTACTTTTTAAGTTTGGAGACATGGGAGATGCTAGTTCTATTATAATCATGCAATGAGAATGAAACAAGGACCCAGGTGACTTGGTGAATCATCAAAAAATTATAGAATCCCTTTCAGAGAGAGCTTTTAGCGACACTTGGGATGTATGCAGCTACCGGTTGACTGGCAGTTTCTAATTATTTCAACAGTGTTTTATTAAACTGCACTAAAATGTGGATGCTGAAGAAAATATTAGGTGCATTATGATCCTGCTGCACAAACCCTTTCAATGTTTTTTTAAAACAATCTTTCAAATTTTTTCAAAACCAGAACTATCATGGCTTAGTTGAAGTTGAAAAAAAGTGGGTGCGTCTATACAGCAGCATGATTTTGGAATAACGGCCATTATTTTGAAATAATAATGTGAGCGTCTACACAGCAATTCCATTATTTCAAAATAAATTGGAAATAATGGACAGCTTATTCCAAGTTCTGTAAGACTAATTCCACAAGGAATAACACCTATTCCGGAATAGCAATTGTGTGGACGCTCCACTGCTGCTATTTCGAAATAGCTCCTTCTCAAGGCCATTCAGAGTAATTACTCCCCAGTGCCTCCTGGGGCTCTGAATCGAAGTAGCACATGCACATTAGGGCAGTTTGCCTCAGACTAATTTTGAGGCTTCCCTATAGTGTATTTCTTCTGGATTTGCTTATTCCAAAATAAGAGTGCAGGGTATATGCTCCCAGTGTATGTTTGAACCCATCTGCTTTTGGTCAAAATGGAAAGAGAAGATTTAGGGTCATTGGGTTCATATGCCCCTGCATGTTCATAGGAAGTGAAAGACTTCATTTAGATGTCCAAATCTGACACTTCCCAGGGGAAAAAAATTCCCGATACATAATTATCAGTCAAAATATATGAGTTCTCACAATGGTCTTGATCCAGAAAGCACATGCTTATTTCTGAGAACAGAAAGGGTCCAACTGCTGTTAATGGATGAAAATACTTAAGCATCTGCACGAATGCTTCCCAGGGTGAGGGCCTAACTGGGAAAGTTACCAAAGAGAGTATGCAGAAATATTCAACTATTCACTTCTGATACAATGGGGAAATGCAGATTTGACAAAATTTTCTTTGCAAAACTGAGCTACAATAAAACAGGAGAAACAAGGAAACAATGAATTACTCAAGCCATTGCCTGCCACAGGTGGCATTAGGATAATTTTGTAAAGCACTTTCCCAGCTAAACCACAGAGCTCAAGTGAAATGCAGGTCCTCTTTTATGAAGCCAATTCCACAGTACGCTAACATCTTTATGGCTGACTTAGAACAACGTTTCCTCAGATCCCGTCCCCTTTTACCCCTTCTGTACTTACACTACATTGCTGACATCTTTATGATCTGGACCCATGGCCAAGAAACACTGGATGTATTCCACAGAGACTTTAACAACCTACACCCCACCATCAATCTCAGCCTGGACCATTCTACACGAGAGATCCATTTCCTGGACACCACAGTACAAATCACCAATGGTAAATTAGACACCACTCTCTACAGAAAACCCACTGACTCCTACAGTTACCTACATGCCTCCAGCTCCCATCCAGGACACACCATACGATCCATCGTCTATAGCCAAGCCCTTAGATACAATCGCATCTGGTCTAATCCCACTGACAGAGACCAGAAACTTCAGGATCTCTACCAAGCATTTTTAAACCTCAATTACCCACCCGGAGAAATAAAAAAGCAAATTGAAAGAGCCAGACGAATATCCAGAAACCATCTACTTCAAGACAGACCCAGGAAAACCAACAATAGACCACCACTTGTCATCACCTATAACCCCCAACTTAAACCCATCCAACGCATTATCAATAAACTACAACCTATACTGGAACAGGATACTACACCCATAGTCTCCTATAGACAATCACCTAACCTCAGGATGATTCTTACCAACAACCACAGGACATACCACACTAATACCAACCCTGGAACTTTCCCTTGCAACAAACCCCGGTGCCAGCTATGTCCACATATTTACTCTGCTGACACCATTATTGGACCTAACCATGCCAGTTACATGATCAAGAACACGTATTCCTGTTCATCCAGAAATATAATTTATGCCATCATGTGCCTAAAGTGTCCGTCTGCTATGTACATTGGACAAACGTCTCAGACACTTCTCCAAAGAATCAATGCACACAAAACAGACATAAGACTCTCTCTGTTGCTTGCCATTTCAGCCAGACTGACCATTCCCTCAATGACCTTAAACCATGCATATTGCTTCAAAGAGACTTTAACTCCAGACTTCAACGAGAAGCTTCAGAATTGTCATTCGTGCTTAAATTTGACACTTTATGTATGGGTTTAAACAAAGACTCTAATTATCTCACCCATTACAAAGATAGCTTCCCCAATTATCACCCCTAATGTCATTACCTCACAGAAACTTCCCCTAGTATCATCCCTATGTCATTACCTCACAGACACTAACCTTCCCTCCTCACCCCCACTCTGTTCTAAAATTTGATTTGTCAATTTCACATGCATTCATTTTTTTGATTGTGTCACTTTGGTATATATGGTTGTGCCAATTTTCTTCCACATATTGATCTGAGGAAGTGGGTCTGGCCCACGAAAGCTCATCACCTAATAAACCATCTTGTTAGTCTTTAAAGTGCTACATAGTTCTGTCTTTTAATTCCAAATTATGTCACTGTAGTGTAGATGCTGAAAATGCTCATCTCCAGTGCTAAATGCTGAGTCTTCCATCTCGTGACTCATTCCAGATAAAAAGGCTGTCCTTCAATCAGGGTGGAACATATCAGCTATACAAGAAGGTATCAACCACATGGCAAGACTTCTACCTCACCAAAATTGAGGTAATGATAAATAGTTAGCATCTCATCCATGATTTAAATCATCCTCTAGAGTGAAGACTGATTTTACTGGGTCAATATACTATGCAGGGTCAGACCAATGGTCAACCAAGCCCACCATCCTGTCTTCCAACAGGGATGGGTGCCAGGCTCTTCAGAAGGAATGAAAAGAACAGGACAATTATTGAATGATCTAGCCCTGTGGGTTAGAGCAGGTCTGGCTTCTGGCAGGTGGAGTTTTAGGGGCCCCATTATGGAATTAATAATAGTCAATAAGCAACACCTCTATCCAGCAATTTAATACTCTTGCACAAGTTCATTGACAGTAAGAAACTACCGCAATAGGAGAAGCTATATTAGGGATAACACATGAGAAAAACCCATTGCCACAGAGCCTGCAAAACCAAAATCCATGTGCGTGACATTCACCCAAAGAGCTAAAACAATGATTGCATTGTGTTCTGGAAAAGAAATATAGTGCCCATGAAAAATAGAAGTTTAACATTGAAAACTGTAGGAGGGATATACTCCCCAGGGGCCCCTTTACATTCATGTTCTGGCCCCACTGTAGTTAATGGCAGATCTACCACATGCTTCAAGTGGGCCAAGATTTCACCCTCCATTTCCATTTTTCCATTGCCTTTTCACTTCATGGTATGTTTTCCCTGCAGTCTTTTCACCATCGAGGAGCAGCTTTGAGTTGTTTGTTTGCTTGCTTGTTTTCTGGAGTTCACCGTTTAATATTGTACATTTCTGTTCAGACATTCATTAAAAAAATCATCTCTAACGGAGTCCGTATGTACATTGAACTGCAGGGGAGATAGCATGTCCCATTCCAGTAGTTCTCAGGTTGTGGCTTAGGGCCACAGAGTGGCTTGGAACCTCATTGTAATGTGGTTGCCAAGGTTGCTTCGACTTGCTGTGGCTGCTAGCTGAAAGCTGAGCCCCACCACTCAGGGCTCAAGCTGAAGCCTAGGAAGTGGGACTCATGTTACATGCCCCCTGCTGGGGCTGAAGCCTTTGGGCTTTCGCTTTGGCCAGTTCTTTGCCCACCTGAGGCGGTGGGGCTCAGCCATTGGCCCCGACACCCCCTACCCAGCACAGTCGGACTCAGGTGGGCTGAGGCTTCAGTTCCTGCCTTCTGTGACCATATAATAATTTTTGTTGCCAGAAGGGGACTGCAGCACAATGCAATTTGAAACCCTCTACCCTATTCCAAAACCCAGTTTCAGCTCCTAGTTCCTATCAGCATCCTGTGACACACATTAGAGGGATTTTAATATCCTTTTTGAACAGTTTACAGAAAAAGGCACCAAACTAACAGTGTCAACCCAGTATTTCTTACTCCTAGGACAATGGATAAGAAAAATAAGTGGATATTGATATATACACATTGAGATCATCATTTCAAGTGGACCGTCCAGCACACCTATTAGGTGAAATCTCTACGGGTATGTCTAAACTACAGCGCTATTTCGAATTAACTTATTTCGAATTAGTTAATTCAAAATAAGCTAATTCGAAATAATGCATCTAGACACAAAAACTAATTCAAAATAGCATTTTGCTATTTCGAAATAGAACGTCCACACTGATTGGATGCTGGATCGCATTTAAGGGCAGCTGAAACCAGTTCCAGCATGGCATCAGGTCAGTAGTTGCTTTGTGTGGCTGCTGTCTGAGGCTGTCTTGCTTGCCTACCTCGCCAAGGGACAGCAAAGCATTTTCCTCTCCGCCTGCTTCGGTCGCTCTTGTTTGGGACACCACAGCACTCGGCACCATGGAGCCAGAGCCGACCCTGGGCACTCTGGTACTCATGTTGAACATCTTGCTGCAGGCCTGGCAGCAATTGCTGGAGGCTGCCTGGCACCTTCTGCTGCAGGCCAGCCCCCTGGCCCTCCCTCTGCCCCCCCCCCCGGCATCTGGCATCTGGACACCAGCAGTGACTGGTGGGACCATATCATCCTGGAGCTCTGCGGAGACCAATATTGGACCCAGAACTTCAGGATGAAGGACACCTTCCTTGAGCTCTGCGAGTGGCTCGCCCCTGCTCTGCGGTGATGGAACACACGCATGAGGCCCGCCATTCACCTCCGAAAGCGGGTGGCCATTGCCCTCTGGAAGCTCTCCACGCTGGATAGCTACTGATCCGTGGGGAACCAGTTCGGTGTGGGGAGATCCACCATCGGAGCGGTGCTCATGCAGGTACGGCACTCACAGGCCACTGGGCCAGGAGGGGGGGCTGCAAAGAGGACATGGGCTGCCCCAGGGAAAATGGGGGGAAGGTGGAGTAAGTGCCTTCCCCGGGAGGGTTCAGTCTGTCCCGGCCGCGCTACAGACCGCCTGCGGCGGCCAGGATTGCAGCGGGAGTTGCTCCTGGGAGTGGGGTGCGGGGCAGTGGCAGGGAACGAACACTCCCAGCCACCCGGGTGCCCCAGTGACCCTCGGTTTTGTGTGTGTCTCTGCAGGTGGTCAAGGCCATCAACAGGGTGCTGCTCTGCAGAGTCGTCCGCCTCACCGGCCTGGACGTGGTCATCCAGGGGTTCGGCGCCCTGGGCTTCCCCAACTGCGGGGGGGCAATCGATGGGACGCACATCCCCATCCATGCCCCGGACCACTAGGCCTCCCTCTTCATCAACAGGAAGGGGTACTTCTCTGTGATCCTGCAGGCCATGTCTGACCACCGGGGCCAGTTCACGGACATCAGTGTGGGCTGGTCCGGCAAGGCACACGAGGCGCGGGTGTACTGCAACTCCTCCGTGTGCCAGAGGCTGCACGCCGGGACTTTCTTCCCCGACCACCACATCAGGGTCAGGGACATGGACATGCCAGTGTGCCTGCTGGGAGATGTGGCCTACCCCCTACAGCCCTGGCTGATGAAGCCCTACACGGGACACCTCAGCCCCTCTCGGCAGGCCTTCAATGCCAGGCTCAGCAGGGCCCGCATTGTGGTCGAGGGGGCCTTCGGCCGACTGAAAGCACGATTTAGGTGCCTTCTCACCCGTCTTGACCTCTCCCAGAACAATATTCTGCATGTGGTGGCAGCGTGCTGTGTGATGCACAATTTAGGTGAGAGGAAGGGGGAGGCTTTCCTGTCAGCCTGGATGGCAGAGGCTGACCGCCTGGCTGGCCAGTATGCACAGCCCCACACGGCTGCCAGCCAGGAGGCCCTTCGGGGAACTGTCCGCATCCGGGAAGCCCTGCAGGAGAGCTTCCAGGCGGACAAGGACTGAAGTCCCCCTGGCGTGCCCCACTGGGGCCTTGTGCCTTACTTTCCACCCCCACCTCCTTCCCCTCTCCCCTCCCTAACCCCCCTTCCTGATATACAATAAGAACATCTGTGTTGCCACAAAAAAATCTCTTTATTTAACATAACTGGGGTGGGGGGAATGAGGTTGGGAGAGGGGAGGGGGAAAACCTGGGAGGAGGGAGGGGGAATGGGGAGGCTGACGCGCACGGTCCCTGGGCTCCCCCTCCCCCCCCCGCCCCGCATAAGGGGACCGTGATGTCACTTACATGTGGAGGCCTCCCCGGCCTCGGATGAGGCTGCTGACGGGTTCTCTGGTTTGGCTCGGGAGTCCTGGGTGCAGGGCACGATCCCTGCAGGCTCCTGGCTGCCGTCGTCCTCCTCTTCCTCCTCTTCCCTTGTGTCAGGGGCAGGGCCCTCTGCCCCGGGGTCGATGATGACCAGGGGGGCACAGACCATCTGACACCTCAGGATGCGGTCCAGGGCCTCAAAATGCGGGCAGTCCTCTGGGTCAGCCCCTGGTTGGGAGGCCCTGGCATAGGCCTGCTGCAGTTCTTTGATTTTGCTGCGCACCTGCTCCTGGCTGCGCATGTGGCCACTGGTGGCCAGGCTGGCAGCCATGCGGCTATAGACGGCCACACTCCTGCGCCTAGTGCGGAGATCGTGGGCATTGGAGGCCTCCCCCCAAACCTCAATGAGGCCCACGATCTCCGCACTAGACCAGGAAGGCGCCCGCCTTTTGCGGCCCCTGGCAGGCTCCTGAGAGCCAGCCTGGTCCTGGGGAGCGGTGGAGGGTAGGGTGGCAGCGGGTTGCTGGCTCATCCTGTGCCAGGTGAATGGTCTGCTAGCAGGCTGGCAACTGGCACAGGCACTGTGGCCAGAGTCTGCCCCTTTAAGGGCTCCGGGGCTGGGGAGGAAACAGACAAGTTTTCCTGGTTGTGCCCAGAGTGGCCACCAGGGCTCCCTGGGAAGGGCTGGAGGCCCCCTAATTTGAAATAAGTGTCTACACAGCACTTATTTCGAATTAGCTATTTCAAATTAGGTGTTATTCCTCGTAGAATGAGGTTTACCTAATTCGAAATAAGGGCTCCACTATTTCGATTTTATTTCGAAATAGTGGTTTGTATGTGTAGATGCTATTAAAGTTAATTCGAAATAACTGCTGTTATTTCGAATTAACTTTGTAGTGTAGACATACCCTACCTTGTGAAATCCCTGTCGCACATGATTCAGGAACCTTGTTTTGTACAGATCTGGGAGCAATTAACATGACATCTTCTGACATGTACATTCCCAGAGGATCAAAAGGAGTCTGCAGGCATGCATCCTTGGATTCTTCCTAAGGAAAAGAGTAGCCACAACAATTGTAGGAACCAACAATTATAGGACCTTTTCTTAGGTTGATATTCCCCTCCACCCTCTCACCACTTTTGCTGGTGGGAAGTGAATAAAATCTATAAATATTTGAGCACAGAGTTGTTCATGACATTTTATTGCGGGATAGTGGGATGGCTACAGTATGAAATTCCAAGATCAATGATTTATTTCATATTTTATACAGTTCTTCATAGAGAGATGGATGTGAAGGTGACAAATAGGGAAAGTTGTCCTACCTGTGAATTTCATTTTATGCCTTATAAATTTTCATAATAGCCTCCAGAGTGGGGAACTCCTCTGCTCCATTGCAACTGGAGGCAAACCAAATCTTTGCTTTGTGCATGGTTTTAGGACCACCCATCAAGAAGAACACTCCAGAATTTAAAAAAAAAAGTACTAGTGGTATAGAATTTTAAAAATGCTGGTTTGGCTCAGACTATTTCCAGGACCTTGATAGGAACTGTCTCCATGATTTCCTGGAGGAACACCCATTTCTCTTTCCCCCAGCCTTAGCTCAGCCCAGCTGAAGACTGGGCTTAGAAACACACACATTTTGGATCAGACAAGTTGGATATAGTAGAGGCATCTAGATGAACGGGCTAGGTGATCAAAAGACCAGAGAGCTGAGATGAGAGGAGAAAGGTTTGAAGATAAGAATAGGTGCCACCTGTATTTTAAATCAGGCATTTCAAAGAAGCAGGTGCTTATCTGAAAGGAGGCAGGAAAGGTACGAGCAAGGGCCCTGCACCTTTGTGGGACATTCAAACCTCTGTAAAAACTGGACTATTTTTAATCCTTACCTGCCTGTCACGGGGATGACTGACCACCATGGCACCTCCAGCCAGCAGTCCTGGGTATTAGCTTGTTTGGCTTATTGGATGCCTCCCTCTAGCTGGTGTCTCCCCGTGTTTTTATTTGTCCACGGCGTCCTCTTCAGGACACTGCCCTCCGGCAGTGCCCACTCCAGTGTCTGAGTCCCCCTTCCGGGGGTTGGTGTTTATTCTGCTTGCACTCCAGTGTCCTCCCTTCCTCAGGGCACCCTGTTCTCCTCCCAAGGAACACCCAGTTCCCCTGTACCCCCCCTTGCCTCAGTGACCCACTGCCAGTCTTCATCTAGCCCCTGCCTCAGGGGCAAACTGCAGTCTGTAATGGCCACTCATCACTGGCAAAGGGGTGTGGACCTGCTACCTCTGCCTACCATGGCTGCCCCTCTATAGCCCTAGTCACCTCGGGCCTTGCTTTAGGCCCTGCATCCTGGGAGCTTTCTTGGCCAGAGCTTCCCCAGCCCTGCCTTCATTCCCCAGCACTGCTCTACCTCCAGGAAGCCTCCTGCTTCCCTGGCAGTCAGGTCCCTACTGCTCTCTAGCCAAAGCAGCAGGCAGTTCCCCCTCTTCCTCCAGAAGTCCTTCTTTATATAGCCAGAACTGCCTCAGCTGGGGCTTTGCTCTCAGCCCTCACTCAGGGCTGGGGTTTTGCCCATAAAGGGTCAGTGCAGGGCAAGCGCCCTGTCACACTGCCCTAAACAGTTTCCAAAGAACAAGCCAAACAAATGTTTGGGGAACTATTTAGAAAAGCTAGACATAAACAAATCCATGGGTCCGGATTTAATGCATCCGAGGGTACTGAGGGAGTTGGCAAATGTCACTGAGGAGCCTTTGGCCATTATCTTTGAAAACTCGTGGAGATTGGGAGAGATCCCGGATGATTGGAAAAAGGAAAAATATAGTGCCCATCTTTAAAAAAGGGAAGTAGGACAATCCAGGAAACTACAGACCATCAGCCTTACCTCAGTCCCCAGAAAAACCATGGAGGGGATCCTCAAGGAATCCATTTTGAGGCACTTGGAAAAGGGGAAAGTGATCAGGAATAGTCAACATGGATTCACGAAGGGCAAGTCATGCCTGACCAATCTGATTAGCTTCTATGATGAGGTAACTGGTTCTGTGGACATGGGGAAGTCAGTGGATGTGATATACCTTGACTTCAGCAAAGCTTTTGATACAGTCTCCCACAATATTCTTGCCAGCAAGTTAAGGGAGTATGGATTGGATAAATGGACTGTCAGATGGATAGAAAGCTGGCTAGACTGTCGGGCCCAATGGGTAGTGATCAACGGCTCGATGTCAGGTTCGCGGTCGGTTTCTAGTGGAGTGCCCCAAGCATTGGTTCTAGGGCTGGTTTTGTTCAACATTTTTATGAATGACCTAGAATCATAGAATCATAGATGAGGGGATGGATTGCACCCTCAGCAAGTTTGCGGATGACACTAAGCTAGGGGGAGAGGTAGATACACTGGAGGGCAGGGATAGGGTCCAGCATGTCCTAGACAGATTAGAGGATTGGGCCAAAAGAAATCTGATGAGGTTCAACAAGGACAAGTGTAGAGTCCTGCACGTGGGACGGAGGAATCCCAAGCATTGTTACAGGCTGGGGACCGAATGGCTAAGTAGGAGTTCTGCAGAAAAGGACCTGGGGATTACAGTGGATGAGAAGCTGGATATGAGTCAACAGTGTGCCCTTGTAGCCAAGAAAGCTAATGGCATATTAGGTTGCATTAGGAAGAGCATTGCCAGCCGATCTAGAGAAGTGATTATTCCCCTTTATTCAGCTCTGGTGAGGCCACACATGGAGTATTGTGTCCAGTTCTGGGCCCCCCACTATAGAAAGGATGTGGACGCATTGAAGAGGGTCCAACGGAGGGCAACCAAAATGATTAGGTGGCTGGAGTGCTTGACCTATGAGGAGAGATTGAGAGATTTGGGCTTGTTTAGTCTGCAGAAGCGAAGAGTGAGGGGGGATTTGACAGCAGCCTTCAATTTCCTGAAGGGAGGTTCCAAAGAGGATGGAGAGAGGCTGTTCACAGTAATGATGGATGGCAGAACAAGGTCTCAAGTTACAGTGGGAGAGGTCTAGGTTGGACATTAGGAAAAACTATTTCACTAGGAGGATGGTGAAGCACTGGAATGGGTTACCTAGGGAGGTGGTGGAATCTCCATCCCTGGAGGTTTTTTAGTCTCCGCTTGATAGGGCCCCGGCTGGGTTGATTTAGTTGGGATTGGTCCTGCCTTTGGCAGGGGGCATGGACTTGATGACCTCCTGAGATCTCTTCCAGATCTATGATTCTGTGATTCTATGAACTACCAAACAGCATAGTATCTTATGAAGGCTGTTGATGGGAGTCTGACATGTAGCAAAAAATAAGTACTAGACATCCTGTTTCTACTGCTTGTCAAATCCACAGATCCAAATATGCTGAACTTTTGGATCCTGATAGAAACAGGACATGATTTATAGACATTCATTTTTTGCTGTTCCCATAAATGTATCAAGCACCAGAGCCAATGAATTAGTCTACATTAATGTTTGTTATGCATTTGGAGATCATAGAAGGTTAGGCTCTCAAGACACATCAGGAGGTCATGTGGTACAACTCCCTACTCAAACAGGACCAATTCCAACTAAATCATTCCAGGTAGGACTTTGCCAAGCCTCACCTTAAAAACTGCTAAGTATGGAGATTTTACTAACTCTCTAGGGAACCCATTCCAGTGCTTCGCCACCCTCCTACTGAAATAGTTGTTGCGCTTCATCAGACCTGAGGAACAAACCCGGACAAAGGGTGGGCTGGAACAGTACTGCTTTTGGGGTTGTTTATTGGCACAGATTCTTAAGAGTAAAGTGATACACACACACACCACATTCATGCTGGCAGTTTGGAGGCCAGCTGCAAGTGCAGTGTACATTACTTATGATTTTGCTGGCAGCTGGAGTGCTGGCCAGGCATCAGCTTCCCAGAGACTCCACCATGATGCTCCTTGGGAGATCCCTTCAGATCTGCAGGAGGCTTTACTCCCTGGGCCGGTCCCGGGTTTCTGCTGTGCTGTTACATTTTGTCCAGGAAAGAGAGATTCTCTGGCGGCTTCTCAGTTAATGTATCTGCTTGCAGGGTCTTTGTCTGCCTTAAAAGGTCACGGCTCCTAAACTGCCTTTTTGGTTGGGTATTTCTCATTCACACCTCACACACACTCCATAGGTTACATACATATTCATAGACAATATGTATCAGAGGGGTAGCCATGTTAGTCTGAATCTGCAAAAGCGGCGAGGAGTCCTGTGGCACCTTATAGACTAACCGAAGTGTTGGAGCATAAGATTTCGTGGGCAAAGACCCACTTCGTCAGATGCATGCAGACTAACTCTGGTTAGTCTATAAGGTGCCACAGGACTCCTCGCCGCATAGACAATATGGTTTCTAAGCCAAGTGGGGCCTCATAGCCTTGAGTACAAGAAATTGCATTGTACTAAAGATAACATACCAAAGGCATGATAAAAAGCTTTACAAATTATAACTAAGAAAGCCAAGGTCAGGGAAGAGGGAAAAGCAGAGGAATATGTCTGGTCAGCTAGACACCAGTGAAAAGGAAGGCATAGGGTTGTGTCCGACTGGTTACAATAGTGTTTCCTAATATCCAACCTAGACCCCCCCCCCAAACTCTGCAACTTGAGACCATTGCTCGTCGTCTTGTCATCTGCCATTACTGAGAACAGCATGGCTTCATCACCTTTAGAACTTCCCTTCAGGTAGTGGAAGGCTGCTATCAAATCCCCCCTCATTTTTCTGAATACTAAATGAGCCCAATTTCCTGAGTTTCTGCTCATAAGTCATGTGCCCTTGATCCTTGAATGGAAGGGGATAGTGCAGTACAGTATATTACTGTAAATATACAGGAAAAAACACAGTGAGTAGTAAAGAAACAGTCATATACAGATAATATATTAAACCTGGCAGCATTTAGAATGTCAAACCAAAAGCCTGCCCATATATTAGCTACATAGGAGTCTGCCACTGAACACAGTGGTCAGTCTAACTGCTCATGAATGCCTTTGTGAAGCAGCAAGAATCCACAGAACAAGCTCACAATTTTATAGAAGCAAATGGCTTTTGATATTGAATCTTTCAAGTACTGAACACATTACTGATAACAGGCCATTCCCCTGCAGTAATAGAAGATTATAATGTCTGTGATAATGTCAGGGGGCTAGATGTGCAGCATTAACCAACATAGCAGCAAGCAGTAATGTATGATGCTGTTTTACTCATTTTCTGGGCTTAGTCACTTCACAAACAACCTTCGATAAACCGCAAATCCAGTTTAACAGCTGCTCTGCGCAATCAATCATTCGGAAACAAGATTCAGAGCATTCCTAGTGAGCATGCGGAAGGCAATTAGATGCCACATTTGTGAAATAATATTGGTGGGAATTCTTCTCCCTCATCTGATTTATTTCGATCAATCTGTAGTTTATATTCGATGTCATGATTAACTCCTTTATCCTGGGATGCTATGTAAATTGAAGAATGCCATTATTAAATGATTCCAAACCTTACAAATGCTAAAGAAATTGATTAAAAAGAGTGAGTTAGAATTGCTAATTTGCAGCTGCTATTTCCAACATCAGACTGATAAAGTAAAATGCTATGCTGGAGCATAAAACTCAGTTTATGTAATATATGAACTTGTATAGTACATATTTGCATGAATATTTGGTAGAATAAAATGAGTCCTTGGGTAGTTTTTAGAATATTCAGACTGGTGAATTTGGTACAAAGGGCTATAAAAAAAGTTAGAGACTGCAATACACAAACATAAAGGCGTAGACAATTACGGCAGGGAGAAACTTCAGGAGGTCATCTAGTCCAAACCTCTGCTCTAAGCATAGTACAGAATAATTCATAAAAAGTTTCATTGATCTTAATGAGTCTTTAGATGGAGATGGGGAAAGGTCAAAGTATAAAGTTTTGTGTGAAGTTTAGTTTCATGTGAACGTCTCTTTTTTGCTTGTTTTGTATTCTCAGCTGTGGTCCATACTGAAAGTACTACATTTTGCATCTCTATTTAAAAAAATAATAGGATTCATCAGTGAATCCCATAAGAAGTATTTATTCAAAAAGTGTAAGCCATGTTTCTGGATGTAACAAGGTTACATCAACTATATCCACAGCATTAATGCACTCTGGATTTATACTAATGAAACAAAAGAACAGGGTCTAGCCTATTGTACTTGAGTAGCCTGATTCTGTTTTCTCATCCACTATTTATATAACTATAACTCTGGGAAGTTCATTCCAGCTACTTACGATTGACAGTGGTGTGAGTAAATTGTAAGAATTTTTACCTTCAGTTGATTTTTTAAAAGATTTCTCCTTTAAACAAGCCTTCAGATGTTATGCTTTCACTGCCAGTCATGATCTGGATCAGAGAAGACTAATGTTTCTGAGTGGGACAGCTTGGGAAGTCTTACATTGTTTCTGTCTATGCCATACATGTTCTGCAGATAAACAGGCTGTTTCAATCTTAAGTGCTGTTGAATGCCATTTACAGACCTAAATTCTCTTACTACATCTACACTGTGGAGCTATTTCAGGATACTTCCAGTATCCCAAAATAGCTATTCCGCATCTTTTGAGCAAGCCTGATATTTCTAAATACAACGGGCTTCCTATTCCAACATCACTGTAAACCTCGTTCCATGAGGAATAAGGGATATTTTGGAATAGCGCTTTATTCCAAAAAGCTATTTAGAAATTAACTTGAAATAAGCTATGTACTTTGCGTAGCTCAAATTGCATAGCTTGTTTTGAGCTATGGATGCAGTGTAGATGAACCCTTACTGCCTAATCTTGGACCCACTCAAGTTAACGGAAGTATGCTATTTCATTGGGAGCAGGAATTAGTTTTCTTCTGGCTGTTTAGGAATTAAATTCTTAGTGGAGCTAGATAATAAGATGCGATTTCCTCAAAACAGGCCACATTTTCATGGGAAAATATTTTAATATAAATGTTCAAAGAGAAATTTTGAAACAAAACTGAATAAATTCTTTCACATTTAAATTTTTGGTTTAGATTTCAAAAATGTTTTTTAAAAAATCAAGTTTGTTTTTCTTTCTTCTCCTTTTTTTGCTGTAGGGGTGCAATTGAATGAATGATGTCTAGAGTCCTTTTCTCCATTTCCCCA
Source organism: Pelochelys cantorii (assembly GCA_032595735.1). NCBI lineage: Eukaryota > Metazoa > Chordata > Testudines > Trionychidae > Pelochelys > Pelochelys cantorii. Next base: position 41,411,049 of record CM064337.1, read on the forward strand.
CCTTTTTTCTTTGTCTAATTCTTCAAAGTTCTTTGGAAAAGCAAGTGGAAAAAATGGAAGATGAAACATGAACTTTGCCATTCTGTAACACTCCCAAAATTGAAGAAGTTTTGAGAAGTTAAAGTAATAGAAGAATTTTGTTTTTCCTTAATTACAATATTACACCATTTTAAAGCTGCCCATTTTCTAGATGTTGGGTCAGTTGTGAAATTTGTGTGTACCTGATGAATATTGGTAGTATATGACCTCCTCCTGCAAGGTTCATACATTTGGAATTCTCATAGAATTGTCTGAACATTTTGTGGGTTAGGGATTAGCAGGATCAGAGCTATATAATTTACATTTTATTTTGTGTACAGGAAAGTTATAATCAAGGAAAAATAAATGTCCTTATGATCCTACATTATGTATAGAACTGTAAAGGACAAATTCATATTAAAACCACAATGTTTGAAAATTATTAGCTTCTTTACTTGCCTGCTGAGATCTGAGATCAAAATCTTATGCCATGCAACTTCCAAATGACAGGAAACTTAAAACAGGTCAGGGAGTATGGGATATTACTGTTTGCATGGCAGTAGCTGTTAGTGGTGTCCTTGACTAATGCAGGAGAAACACAGAATACTAATCTTTAAAGGATTTTTTTCATCTTTAAGGTATTGAAGTCATCTTCAAATCTAAAAATGTAAATACAGAGAATTTTTTTATTTACATACCAGTTTTGTCTTGTCACAATGCATTTGCTAAAGATAGATATATAGCATCACCTCTTTTTATCAATATTCCCCAAAGTTCATTAGCTGACAGTACCATCCCAGGTACAATTCAAGGTCTTGGTTCTTAATGAGCCAAGTTATCTCTCAAGCCATCTCCCTCCATCACAGCAGCATTATGGCTAATGAATCCCTCATTTAAATTCAAAGCAGATGCTCTCAGTGAAGGTCTGTGGCCCAGGAACTCACTCCAAACAGATCAGGCTGAGCCCAGCCATGAAACTTTCAAATCTTGGTGCAAAATTGATGCATTCAGCAGATATTCCCTTAACAAGATGTGCTTTTGATCAGCCTTGGTAACATGCCCTTAAAACTTAAGCCTCACTAAGAGGTTAGAATAACTGCCTATTTTGGCACAGGATTGTTGTATGTTCTTTACTTTCACTGTTGTTATCTAGACACTTCACTGCATTGTTCTCAGATACACATGATGAATTAAGTGAAACAATAACATGACATATTTGCTTAGATTAACATAACTGTCATGGGGCTTACTTACCACTGCAGTGCCTCCTGCTGGCCATCACAGGGATTAGCCACTCTGGCATCTGTTGATGGTGTCTTTCCCACTGTTGAGACTCACATCCAGGAACCAGAAAGTTCTGCTGCTCTCTACCACATGTACACTATCAAATTTCAGGAGTAAACATCTTAAAACATGAAACTGATCAATTTTAAATATCCCTGGTCATGAATATGACCATAGTGAACTGTGTATTTGGTAGGGCCCTACTCATTATATGTCATTTTTAAATTGGGATCTGCTATCAGTGTATTACTCACTTAATCAAGTTTCATTCAATTAATGCCTCTGATTTCAACAGCTGAATGCTGAAGATTTTTTTTTACAGGATTTGGCTCTTTTGGCTAGCTGTTCATTCTAGGACACAGTGTAAGGGCTGTTTCTCTACCCTTAGCATAAAACATTCCTCTTGCACCATAAAAATTCGCCCGTTGGGAGATGTGGTTAGTTGCTGACCTTTCACATTGCTGGAGCTGCATGATGTGGTCCAGATTGAACCCAGAGTCTTGATTAGAGATACAGGCAAAGATCCAACAGCACTAAACACAAAATGCTCTTTGTAAAGCCACTGTAATCTGTTTTATCATCAGGCCTTGTCTATACTGGCACATTTTGTCACCAAAAACTGTCTTTTGGTGACAAAACAGTGAGAGCTGTTCCAATTACATGTTTTTGGAAAAAACACACAGTTTTGGCAACAAAAAACTTCCAGCCCCACAAGAGACTTTCATCTTTCCCGCTCCCATTGTTGGCGGCAAAGAGCCAGTGTGGACTCTGCTGTTTGTTTTGTGGAGAAAACTAGCTTCTGCCAGTATCGCACAATGCCTGCCCTGATGGCTCTGTTCAGTGTTTTGTGATCTCTGCTGCACTGATAGCATGTGCCAATCCTCTTTCAAAGCTATCTGACAGATGAGTGAGCTGCTCCATTTGAAGAACAAACAAAGAACAAATCATTGGAATGCTCCTGTTCTGTCCTGTACTAGGAACACAGAAGCAGGCAGATTGCTGCTGCAGGGGGAGGGCTGGAGAGACTGCAGTGCTGCTTTGACATTTCTCAATTATGGAGAGCTCACAAAATGATGAAGGAACCCCAAGAAGTGCAGGGATCAGCTCTGCCTTCCTACAACACTGCACTATGGGATGCTTCCCCACATTGCTTTCCTCTTTCTGTCAATAGGGTGCTTGCATGTGGCCATGAAATGTGAACGTGGGAGGCAGTAAAGCTAGATTGACTGGTTTTCACTTTTGGCAACTTTTGTATGTCAACAGCCCTTTCCTTGCTAAAGCTTCCCAGTGTAGACATAGCCTCAGATAAAATGTTATCTGGATAAAGTTTCCAGTTTTAGCATATATAGAGCTATATTCTGCAGTTGAACTGAGCAAAGACATAATCAGCATCCATGAGCCAGGCACCAGTACAAATAGCATTAGTTTTACTCAGCAATACACAGAAAATACAGGTGGCTTTCTGTAAGCTCTGGCACCTCCTCACAGAGAATAAAATGGTTACTCACCTTCTTATAACTGTTCCTCAGCAAGTACCACATATGTCCATTAAACTGTAGATATGTGCACCTCTTTGGCACCGGTTTTCCTAAGCAGTATCTATAGATAGGGATCCATCCACAGCTGAGCTTGATGTGGTACAAATGTGGTATAAAGATGGAAGATGCCAGCCCTCCTGAAATTTCTTCATACCAGAACCTAATGGCAGACTCTGATGTACCAGAGAAGGAGGCTAGGTGGGATAAGGTACATGTTCAACACATCTCAAAGAACAACAGTTATGAGAAGGCAAGTAACCATAATTTCTCTGAGTGTATGTCCATTGTACTGTAGGTAACTCCCAGAGTGTTATCCAAGGGAGTGGAGCTTGGAACCCCATTGGAAGAGGGGCTGTAGGCCTGCCTTATCTGCATTTACATCTTCCCTTGAAGTAGGAGACAGTTCATAATTTCACATGAAAGTATGAATCAAGGACCATGCATTGTTTTACAATGTCTACTGAAGGGACATAAATTCTGGATGGAGAGAGGGGGTATAGAATTTATATTCTGAGAACATGTGCGGTGGGTATAAGAGGCAATGGAGGCATGTCTTCCCTGGGTCTTAGTGCTCAACCTTTCTGCTCTTATTATCCCTATTCTGACTGTTCTTGCAGGCTCCCACAGCAGGCTGTGGCAGCCTGATGAGTCTTTCTTGGGATGGGATCTAGTAACTTAAAAGTGAAAAGCCTTCCAGCTTGCAAGACCTACTAGCATAACTCTGAACCTGTGAAAGAGCCATTAAGCGGTAATGAAACCATTTAAAAAGCATGTGGGAACCCAGAGATAAATATCAGTTTCTGAAATTTCTGACAAAAGCAGTTGTGCATTACTGTAACGTGTCTACAGGGCCTTGGTTTAAAATTTGCTTTAAATATTTCATCAGTTTGTTGCTGAACATTATAAAATCACATCTGTAAAAAAATCCTCCCATAGATTTTTAGATGCACAATCTGAGTATTCAGCTTTAGCCTTAAATGCTTGGTTCTTCAGACACAGTTTTTAAATTAATTTTTCAAAGACCACTCTTATCTAAAACACACATTACCTATCATACAAAAACTTGCCTCCAAAGTCTTCTTGTCCATCGCTACTGCTGTAATCTTTTTTCTTTCACCCCAGTGTTGAAGAGAGTCCTTAAAGAGAACAGCCTTCCAGGTAGCTGAACAAATGAGTTTACCTTTTTTTACTTCTGACTATTTGATGACCTAGTTTTAAGAGATCCCTCCATCAAAGTCAATAAGATATAATTCTTTATGCCTAAAATCTTGGGAACATATTTTTAACTTTAACATATGGTGACATTTCATAAAGATGTCTATTGTTGTGCAGATCACACAAAATAAATTAGCATTCTTTGTTTCTGAAAGCAATGAATGTTATGAACACACTAAACCGCTCGGACAGATTCATTTAAAATAATGTCTTTGTTTCAGTATGTTAAATATGTCGGAATCAGGAATGATTACTTTATGAAGGTTTAAGAGTACATTTAAAATATGAAATCATCTTGGAAATACTGGCTAAGAAAATGTAAAAGAGAGATGAGCTGCATTATGTATGCCGTAATATTTAATGTTGTTTTCATCAGGACAGCGGACTTGCTCTTACTACACCATTTTTGCAAATCAATCTCTGATATAGTTCAGGAGATATCAAAACACCTGTGACTGACATTTTTTTATTCCCAAATGTAGTGCTTTTAATTAGGTACCATCAGCATGTTCCATCTTCACAATCTGGCATGAGGTGGAGAGCATGCACCATTTTCTTTAGAAAGAAAATTTTAGAAAAGTGTGGGTTTTTTTTCAAATGTCACATGCTGCATTTGGGTTCAGGCAATTGACTGCAAGGGGTGAGCAGGAGGGGGAGGAAAGAGAGGAAGGAGAAAAAAGGGGGCAGGCCTGGACAGAGTGGGGGTGGGGCCTGGGTGAGGTATGGGCACGGCCACAGGCTGGGGAGTTTGTCTCCCCAAGCTGCAGCTGCTCCCACTGCCCATGCCGGAGTACAACATGCTTAGCCCATTTGTCTAGTGTGAGGGACTACCAGGCAAGTAGGAAATCAAACAATCTAACGTGGAAAGACTAAGAAGGACCAGATGGATCCAGGCTGAGTGGCATTATATCCTTGACAGAAGAGCCAAATCTGCTATTGCAAGGTCTGCTCTGAAGCTGAGGAACCAGCTTACACAGCTGAATGACCCTCTGTGGAAGAGTCCTGCACCATTCTTTAGTAGGGATGTAAGTAACTAGTGGATTATCTGATAAGCATACGCTTATCAGATAGTCGACTAGTGATGCAACTAGTCCAGTGTTTCTTAAACTTTTTAAGACCAAGGAACACCAAACAATAATTTTTTTTTAATGTGGAACACCAAGGGACGGGGAAAAGTGGTTGGGCAAAAAAAAAAAAAAAGACTTTGCCCTTTTAACAGGAGAGCAAAGAGGGAGGCCATTTTGAACTCTGCTCTCCGCGGCACACCTCCGACCGCCTCACGGCACACTGGTGTGCCACGGAGCACACTTTAAGAAACACTGAACTACTCACTTCCGCCCCTTGCTACTTCTATTAGAGAGAGGCAGCAAGGGGTGGGGAGCAGGAGCTGGTTCTGGGGGGAGCTGGCTTAAAAACCAGTTCCCCGCTCCCACAGCACCTTTTCCACAGGGGCGCAGGGGAGGTAAGTCCTGCAGTCCCTGCAGGGCTTCCTTTTGAAATGTACAAGAGCCCCAGTGCTATATTTCAAAGGCTGAGGTGCTGCAGGGAGCGTGGGGCCAGTCCTCCGCTGGCCCCACACTCCCTGGGGGGCTTCTGCTCTTAAAGAAGAACTGCTACAAACCAAGAGGACAGTTAGCACATCTGTGCCTCCTCGACGCACCAGTGAAGATAAATACCTATCCTAACTACTTTCTAGTATTGGAATACATTTTTCTTGCAAGTGTAATTCAGGTGCCTTATATTGGATTGTGGTAGGGTAGATACACCCAGTTCTGTACACTGGACAGCCTCCCTCACCAATGTAGAAAATTATCAGTCACAAACAAATCAGTCTTTAGGACTTGCTTCCAGCCTCCATTTATTATAAAAAAGAAAAACAAAACTTCCAGCTGGAACTTCCCACCTGGAGTGTCCTTTCTCCAAGAACCTGTCCTTTCCCTGTTACAACTTCTTTTTGTAGTTCCCCTTCCCCTCCAGCTTTACAGGGAACACTCAAATACATCTGATCAGTGAACAGAACTGACTGGCTCAAGGCCTCTGTTTTTTAAAAGAACAGGTCCCATTAAGCACCCAATTATTAATTAAAACATCTTACATGCCCTGGTCCCCAAGAATGAAAAATCTGAAAAATACCAGTGGAAACTCTAGTAGGTGTAGTAGAAAATCGAATGATGAGAATTGGGAAATTTCTGGGTAGAATGGCTTTACCAATACTGAAAAGTTTAATAAAACAAAGCATTTCAAAGAGAACCAAAATGTTCAATTGACACTGAAGATGCTATAAGAAATGCTGCCAAAGTCATACTTGTAGACAGAGCTTGGAGCACAAGTATAATGGAGCTGAAAACTTCATTTTAGATGTGTATGGGAATGTAGATATACAGGTGAGATGGGATACTCTGAATAAACATGAATTAGTAGCATAAAACTACCCGTGGAAGGAAGAGATGTTGTAAAGGCAATATTTCAACAGCAGCAAGTATAAGTTAAGGATAACCAAAATAAGCAGGTGAGTGGACAAAGAAGCAAAAAATGTTCAGAAAAGAAACTGGTTAAACTAATACGTGATTTGAAGCAATAACAGGCCAGAAGAGCCAGAGCCTAAAGCATGTCAGAAAGGAGCTATGTTTCGATACAAAAAGAATGAGAAGAGGTTTTCATGCATCTCTAGCAGGAATGAATTACAGAGATTTTAACTCTTCTCTTTGATACTGTTTGTTTTTTTAATTGCTAGACAATGACAGTTTACTTAGGGCTGGACCCAGTAGTGTTGGCATAAGGGTGATGCAAGTTACACTTTCCCTGTGCCAGCCAAGTCCCATTCACCTAAAAAAGGGAGGCAGACATTGGTACCACTGTCCCCTTCATTGAGGTTTCTGTGACCTGGGGAAGCTGAAATTAGACTCAGGGCTTCACAGGAACTCCACTGAGAAACCACGAAGGGGATGCTCTGAATCAGCCAACGGTTTACTCCTCACCTAGCAGTTAATTTCCTTCCTTGGGATGTGCTATCTCTTATGAACTTTCTGGGGAAGGGGAGATTATCTCTGTTTGCCACTGAAGACTCAATGGCAGAACTTCTTCTCTCAGGATACGTCTACACTTGCTCCCTAGTTCGAACTAGGGATGCAAATGTAGGCGACCAAATTGCTAATGAAGCGATTTCTAACCCTAACCCTAACCCTCAAAAAATGAGGAGTAACGTTAGTTCGAACCAAGGGGTTTGGTTCAAACTAACGCGTCCCGGCATGCACTTTCACTTTTGAAACAGCTGTCGAGCAGAGTAATGCGCCGGTGAGATTATGCTAATGAAGCAAGGGATATTTAAATCCCCACTTCATTAGCAATTTCGGTCGCCTACATTTGCATCCCTAGTTCGAACTAGGGAACAAGTGTAGATGTACCCTCAGGCATTGCTAGTATTAAAGACCATAGGCTGGAGTCCTTCTAATACATTTTATTTAACCAAATATCTTTGATCCTACTCAATCTTTCTTCACCCTGCCCTAGGTCCATTCATTTGTGGTTTCTCATGGTCTGTGCAAACCCTGAGAACATTTTCTTCCTGCACTCCCTGTTGCTAATACAGCTAATAGAGTTTTGACTTTATGAGGGATTTTCTCTTTGAAGTTTTCCCTGCACCATCTGAATAATCCAAGCATCAAGCAAGATTTGAGAAGGCATGGAAGGCCTCATTCCTCAGAATTTACATTTCTGAGCAGATCTCTGTAGATTTCTTTTACCTCATGATACCCAAAAGAAACTCAAAATCTCATGAAATACCCACTCAGCAGCATTTCTTTAGGACACAAGCTGAACGCATTCTGTTAATAAAGATAACCATATTATTCATGCAGCTGCAGCAGCAAACAATGCACCGAAGCATCAGAACTCATACTCACATGAGATTTGCAGGCCCTGTCAAATTGCTTGCTTCTGGCTATCTTCAATCTCATAAAATTTTCACATTCATCTTGGACAGTATGAATTATCCCACTATTTAACAAGGAGTCTTTGGGGGCATTTAAACTTGTTTGGAAATAAATAATAAATGCATTCAACATTACTAATTAGCAAAACTCAGAAACAGCTACAGTTACAGCTCCTGGAAACCTTTTCTAAACTTGTCAGGCAGTTAATAATGAATAAGTTGGAAATGACTAATTAACACAGTGTAATAACAGCCAATGTAAATTGTGAAAGGATGCTACTTTCGGTTCATAGTTTCAGTACTTGAGAACATCCTGACCTTGCTACGTCAGCTTTTTCTTTAATGAGAGCAATGTAACTACACAATCTGTCAGAGATGCTACCAAATCTTGGAGGAAGAGTGAACTTTCATAGTAAACTTCTGGAGAAGTGTACATGAAATGAGCAATCAAAAGAAAAACAGAAGTGACAACATGGCCAAGACAGAGGCAGGCCTTTGAAATTTAAGTTGAGCTTTCTCCTGTGCTTTAAACACAGAAGGTTCATGTTAGATAACAGGAGATACATCTTTGCCATTGTACTCATCTAGCAGATATTTTACAGCTGGTCAATATGCTGCAGTGGGGAAAACTGCTCAGCTATGAAATAAAGTTGGGTTTAACTAGTGTATATCTATTTACCAGTTGGAGGGCTTGAGAGAAGTGAAAGTGCAGCATAAAAGACTAGAACTGAGATGGCCTGTCACCTCTGTCCTTGAGGGAGACACACAGATTATGGTGTCTGGACCAGGAGTCAGACAGACAGCAGAGCCTTGGACTAAGGTCTTGGAGAATCTGCACTGCATGGAACTGACTAAATATTTGTGCTGTGCCTGGACAGACTCCGTGTTTGGGAGGAGAAACTGGGCCATACCCTGACTTGACCTGCATGCCCTGGATAGCCTGCACATAACTGGGACTGCTTCAGTGTGGAAGCTGAGCCTGGATAGGGACAGTTCATGGGAAAGAGCAGGCAGGTTACAGCAGTCAGAGGGGAAGCACTCCAGAGTAGCTCCCAGAAGCAGAGAGGCCATTTGATCTCTTTTGTGCAGAGGCTTGAGACTGACTCCAGGCCCCCTTTTGAGGAAGGGGAGGTCCCATGACTTTTATCCCAAGAGGGATTTAAACAGGGATTTCTGTTACCTCTCAAAACACACATCCTAGCCTAGTCCTGTGGAAATACTTTGGAACAAGGGGTTATTAATGATTCTCACAATATTTATCCATAGTCCAACAGCTTCAAGACTGGGCCAGAGACCATGAGCTAGCAAACATGAGAATGAGTTTAACCTGCTTCTCTGAGCACTCACCGAGGGGAGGGGCCAGGATCCAGTGCCTCCGCCCTAATTTTTTTTTAAAATGTATCCACATAGGGTTGCTACGTGTCCGGTTTTGAACTGGACAGTCCGGTATTTGAGCTTTCTGTTCGGGAAACAAATTGAGAACATATAATTGAGAAAATAGAAATGTCCGGTATTTTCTAAATAAGATGTAAAGTAAATTGTGATGTAATGTCGAGTGTGTCCGGTATTTTTGTTGACACCATCTGGCAACCCAATATCCACAGCTTCAAGAGGAGAGGTTGAAGGAGCTCTACCATCAGAATATTTCATAGCAAGGGCACTCCACCTGAGAGATGGCAGGTCCCTGTTCAAATCCCTTCTCCTCCTCAAGAGGTGGGGAGATTTGAAGAGAGGGGTCTCTCACACTTTAGGTGAGTACTCAATCAACTGGGCTACAAGTTATGAGGGCACACTTCTCCCTACTAAGCAGCACAGACATCTAACACAAAGAGAGGGTGGGCAGCTGAGACTCCCAAGCAGTGGGTGGTGCCACCCTGAAGCCCAGATCTGAGAGATGGGTGGGGCTTAGTGCATACCCTTTCACATGGCACACCCTGCCAATGGCCTATAGCATCTCAGTCAGAGCTCACACCTCTTGTCTGCTGAAGCTGAAGTATCATCTAAGTATTGTAGCCAAAACCAAGAGTCTTAGCAAAGGCCCGTTACTCTCAGCAGTAGAATAAATTAGGTGGAACAGAGAAAGAGAACGTGGATGCTCAGAATGAAAGAGTGTGCAGAAGTTCTATGATTGTACAATTCATAAAGAGAATGAACTGGCATGCCCTTTGTTGGGTTAGCCAATTAGACTGCATCTCTGAATGCCTCAGGCATTCCAGTATAAATGAAACATGAGATATAGAAATCACCTGATCAAACAGTTAAATATCTCAGGGTGGAAGCAGATGTATCAGAAGATGGTGCATGAAACCCCAGCGGGTATTAACCAGTCCATTACATGCCTTTTAACCTCTTCCTACCTTTGCTTTGCTTATATTTTGTAGCATGAGGTATTATTTCTCTCTTTTTCTTTACTTTTTTTCATTGTACCATAAATGACTGTGGACATATCTATAGCAATGTCTACCTCTGTGTTAAGCATTCCTAGGCCTCAGTGATATCTGGAGCAGTGAATTCCAGTCATCAATTATATACAGTTAAAAAACAGTTTTCTTTGTATATAATTTTCTTTCATCATTTGCACATATTTTGTCTTTGAATTTCATTAGGTGCTTCCATGTACTTATACTGCAAGAATGAGGAAGTGCAAACACATGATTAATGCTCTCTATAGAAATATTATTTTATGTCTCCGTCATCTCCTATTTTATTTATTCCCTCTCTAAACACTCTTAATTTTTTCAGTCTCAGAGGAGTAGCTGTATTAGTTTGTAACTTTAAAAACACCAAGTAATCCTGTTGCACCATGGGGTACATCTAGACTACAGGCTTTTGTCGACAGAGGCTTTGTCAACAGATACTGTCGACAAAGCCTCTGTCGACAAAGAGCGTCTAGATTACAGCCAGTTCTGTCGACAAAGCAAGCCACTTTTTCTACAGAGAGTCTAGATGCTTTCTTTTGAAAAAGCACAGTGTGGATGCAATAGCGCCCTTTGTTGACGAACTCTGTTGACAAAAGGCGTTATTCCTTGTAGAATGAGGGCTACTGCCGTCGACAAAACTGCCACATTCTGTCGACTTACTGTCGACATAACACGGCGGTGGTGTAGACACAGGTCTAGTTTTGTCGACAAAAGTCCACTTTTGTCGACAAAACCCTGTAGTCTAGACACACCCTTAGAGACTAGATAGATAGATTCATAACTTTCATGGCAAAACCCACTTTTTCAGTCTCTCTTCACAGGGACACCTCTCCATTTGTTTAAATCACCTTGTCCATCTTTGGACCTCTTCTTTTCCAAATCTTTTGAATGAAGTTCTGAGCAGATGTGAGGACAGTGATTCCCGGGAGATCTATCATCAGTTTATAGAACAACAGCTTAGTACAGTCTATCCCATTTCCTGTAACCTAGCATGCCAACTATTACTAAAGCCTCTTTCATGAGTGTTAAAATTCATTTGGAACCCATGCTCAGGGGTGGATCAAATTTTTTTTCCAGCATGCATTACCGTGTGTGTGTGTGTGTGTGTGTGTGTGTGCGCGCACATATATATAAACTTCATTTGCCATCATGCTTCCCTATTCCTTAGCTATGTTAGAGCCTTCTGAAATTCCTCAGTGTCTTCTCTAGGCTTGATTAAACTGTCATGTACAGATTTTACCACCCTATACATCCTCTTCTCTAGTTCCTTAGTAAATACTAGTCTGAACATAGATCCTAGCAGGCATTCCCCTGTGAATGTCTGTGCTAAATATTCCTTATTTATCCCAAATTTTCTTTATCTCTGAGGCTGAAAAGGTCCTTTTGAATGAATGGGAAGAATGGAAGTCTGATTTTTCCAAACTGGTAACGGTATGTAGCCCCACTGAAAAGGCCATGTTCTTTTTACAAAAATGTGCCTGTGGTTTATACCCAAAAAATGTAAGGTACTCTTGTATTTTAATTTGTACAGAACTTAGCCCAGCAAGATTCTGGTCCATCACTAGGACTCCTAGACCCTATGATAATACAAATACTATTACTACTACATACACACATGCAAAATAGTTGCATAAATAGACAAGAGAACCACCACCAAAATAGGAAGATTGAAAATAATATACAATTGTTAATTACATCACTTGATCTCTTGCAATACTATTTTGCCTAAAACTATTATGAAGTGTGATGGTGTTTATATATCACACTGGTGCATGTTTCTTTACCCAATGTCTAGCTTCCAGTCTACAAAAATAGCAGAACTCCATGCAATAACATTGTTGCTACACTACCTATTCATTTATTCATGAACTGTAGAGGAAAACAAACATGCGGAATGTGTACAAATTGTCAGTTTAAAAGTTATGGTCATCAAGGGACAGCTTTAAGTTATGCACTATCTTTAAAAAAATATTTTTCCCCAGGAATGCATGCATTGCATCTAATGAATCTATCCTTGGCTGCGCCTCTTTTGAAGTGAGGTGTTTACTGCTTTGGGCGTATATCTTTAGAGGTGTATAAATGAGAAAAAGAATTTATTCTTAGCATTTCTAAACTCCCGTTCGCATTTTTTTTTCAAATTGTTAAGATTGGTTTTAATCAATTACTCCCTTACTGAATACCCTTGATTTTTTCATATCATCATACAAAATAAATATCCTGATATCTAGAGTATGTATATAACAGTTACAAGAGGACAAAGCACCAAGGTCCTGATCGTACCAGGGATCCCACACAAGGTAAGAGGTTCTGCTCAATGGGCACTCTTTACAGATTTGGAACTGAGGTACCAGTACCTGAACACCACATATTCTTTTTGCCAACTGGCTTCTTTTAACCATCACTGTCCATGACAATTTAGTGTTTTTCACTTTGTATAGCCACTAAAGTGAAACATTCCAGAACTTTTGTCTTCAGTTCCACTGAGTGATAGTCATACATTAGGACCCAGACGCATCAAAATAAAATTGATGCTATGCCCCTGTACAAAGTGAGAGATGAAGATGATCCTTTCAAAGTTCCCCTAAGAGCTAAACATTCACTAATCCTTAAATTATAAAACTGAGTACCATACTAGTGTGATAAGAAGAGCTGTGCATTATGAAGTAAAATGCGATTCAATAGATTATCAGAGGGATAAACATGAATTTAATGTTTGGCTGTGATAAATAGGAAATGGTTTTATTTTTTCTCCCCTTTTCAACCTTGACTGAAATGATTCTTTTTGCGATATTATAAGGAGTTTTTTGTCCCATATTTTAAATGGAAAGATCTTGATTCTTCAATGAGGTATGCATGCAAGGCCCTTGCAGCTAGATCGCAATTAGACTATTTCCCATTCTTTATATATCAGCCAAATGGCAGTATAATAAGATCTAATCCCTACACTTTCTTTAAAAAATTCTAGAGTCAAAATGGAGCTATTTTTTTTTTAAAGTGTAAGATTCATCTAAAATGTTCTCTGCTTTAAATAGACTGAAATCATCATGCAATCATGCTAACCGATGCGGGTGAGGAGAACAAAAGGGACAAGCGAATCAGGGACCTGGTGATTCAAAAGGGCCTGGGACCACTGGCCACAGCCACTACTACTGCAGCAGTGACAGTGGCCAGAGCCCTGGGCCTTTTAAATTGCTGCTGGAGCTCTGGATGGCACACTCTGGGCAGTGTGCTCTTGGTGGCACTGAAGGTTTGGTGGAGGGAGGCTACCCCCAGCCCTGCCTCTTTCACCCATAACCCTAACCCTTCTGGGAGCATGGAGCCAGCTTCCCATCCCCCTACTTGTCCCGGGGCCCAGCCGGTTTGTCAGCCCCCCTGCATGCAATCTCAGCTAGTTACAGCTGAGACAGAATAGAGCTCTGTCCTAAATAGACTATACACATTCTAATAATATATTATGAACATTAGATCCAATTAAAATGGACTGCTGATTTGATTGTGTGCATGTTCCATTTTAAAGTGAACAAATCAATGTAAACTTTCAAGTATGAAAAATTGAATATTTCTATCAATTCAATGGTACTGCAATTTATAATATATATGCATTTAATAAATCACCTGACATCTTAGTAAGAGTTGCTGTGCATTCTGAGGTAACTTTTAATGGGAATCAATGCAGATTCAGTGTTTAAATTCTCTAAAAAGCTCTGCTAACACACATTTCAACCTTCTGTGATGACACTCATAAAATGTACATTTTTATTAGTGATTAATACTGTTTCGAATATTGAGAAAATATAGGCCTGAACCTGGGAAGCTTTTTTTTCCTCTCTCTCTCTGCTTCACAGAAGAAGAGTTTTCATGGCTGTGGAAAAACTGCCAACTAACTCATAAGATCTTAGAGGAATCTCTATTTTCCATGAAAAATATTCATTTTACTTTATCATTTACCAATGCAAATTTCAGAAATCAACCCATTTTATAAGAAGCTAAGCTTATGAGATAAATTAAACTCAACATACTACGCTAAAAATTGGAGTTATTCAAATTGTTCTCCATACAGAGATAAAACAAAGATTATTTTGATTAGTTTTCTTACTAGGAGAGAATAAACACAAGATTCCAGGAAACAGTTTTATTCTAACTTTAAAACATTGGTTGATTAACCTATTAGCAGATACCAAAGATTGCAAGGGGAAATAGATTTATACCAAAGGTATGTCTACACTTGATTTCTCCTTCAAGGAAGGAATGCAAATGTAGACATCTGAAACTGAAAATGAAGCGGGGATTTAAATATCCCGTGCTTCATTTGCATAATCGCGGACTGCTGCTTTTCCGCAATAGCGCTATTTCAGGACATCAAACTCAATCCCTGCGGGGTTATTTCGAGAGAAAACCCTTCCCTCGAAATAACCCTTAAACCTCATTTTTTGAGGAGTAAGGGTTATTTTGAGGGAAGGGTTTTCTCACGAAATAAGCCCGCGGGGACCGAGTTTAATGTCCCGAAACAGCGCTATTGTGGAAAAGTGGCAGTCCGCGATTACGCAAATCAGGCATGGGCTATTTAAATCCCTGCTTCATTTGCAATTTCGGATGTCTACATTTGCTTTCCTCCCTCAAAAGAGGAATCAAGTGTAGACAAGACTGGGAGAAATAGGGAGCTGATGAATTGGGGGAAAAAAACAAACAAAAAATACCACAACATGAAGTGAAAGCCTTTAAGGTAAGCCCAACCAAACCAGGGTGGTCATCTGAAGAAGTGGGTTTTGCCCACAAAACCTCATGATACCATCTACATGTTTTGTTATGTCTTTAAAGTGCTACTAAACTATTTGTTGTTTTTTAAATTCAAACCAGGCTTATTTTACATTTGGCTTGAATACTAAGGGTATGTTTAGACTACATGCCTCTGCCAACAGAGGCATGTAAATTAGACATACCGACATAATCAATGAAGTGGGGATTTAAATATCCCCTGCTTCATTAGAATAAAAATGGCCGCCGTGTTGTGCCGGCTCAGCTGTTTGTCGGCACAAAGCGACAGTCAAGACGGGGATCGGTCGACAAGGAAAGCCTTTGTCGACCGATCCTGTAAACCTCAAATCGGTCGACAAAGGCTTTCCTTGTCGACTGATCCCCGTCTTGACTGCTGCTTTGTGCCGACAAACAGCTGAGCTGGCACAACGTGGCGGCCATTTTTATTCTAATGAAGCTGGGGATATTTAAATCCCCACTTCATTGACTATGTCGGTATGTCTAATTTACATGCCTCTGTCAGCAGAGGCATGTAGTCTAGACATACCCCAAGTGTAAACACTTAATTGTAAATAGCTAACTGGAGGAGGGATAGCTCAGTGGTTTGAGCATTGGCCTACTAAATCCAGGGTTGTGAATTCAGTCTTTGAGGAGACCATTTAGGGATCTGGGGCAAATCTGTCAGGGTTGGTACTTGGTCCTGCCATGAGGGCAGGGGACTGGATTCGATGACCTCTCAAGGTCCCTTCCAGTTCTATGAGATAGGTATAGGTAACTGAGAATTATAAATCACCTATAATTGAACCAAATAGTGACTATTCCAAGAAATTAAAGATAACTTTATCTGTATTGTTGGATGAATACACAATACTGGTGAAAAGGAAAGGGCTAAAAGAAACTTGATCTATTGGATCTTGATCAATTGCAACATCCTGCAGTAAATTAATTCCACTCAAAGTTTGCAAACACAGTCATATCACCATCTTTGTTTTATTTTCTACTTACTTATTTAACTTTACATATTGATGAACAGAATGTATACATTTATGGAGGTCTAGTGAGTTCGCACTGTAACTAAGCAACCCCAAAGCCAACAAATGGATGAGGAGCATGGTTAATGTTACTTATTTTATGTCTGTTTTACATTGTAGCTGTCATAGTGTTGTTACACTTGATGCGAGGCTGTATACAATCTCTCTCTATCACACACTCTCAAAAGGCAGGGTTGGAGGTGAAGAGACATGTAGAAAACTTTTGGAGTAATGACATATGATCAGAATTCTGATTACCACCTGCTGTACCATTTAACTGGAAACAAGATCTAAAATCTCTCTAGAGGATATATGACTCTGATTTAGCTAACTGACATCTGGATGTTCTACATAAATATAGCTGAACGAACATCTTTCTGGCAGTTACAAGCCTGGCTGGTAAAGTAAGCAGTTTGAGTATTAAGGCTTCAGGCAGTTCATTATAACTCCATTGACAACACAAATATTTTTTCCCTAAATCTCAGACTATGTTGTTAAACAGGTACTTCACACAGGTGGTAGGCTGCTTTCATGTCTGATTTTGGGAGTTTGATATTTCTTTTTGAAGGGACTATCCACAAAATATACCCAGTGAATAGCAAGTTACAGATAATACAGGATTCAGTTCTGCTTCAACAAAAGGCACAAATTCATCCTAACGTTACAAAAAGTATTTTTGCAGCAAGCATCCTGCAACTTATTTCCCTCCAGAACAGCAGGGTCGATGAAAACATATCACAATAAGGATTCAGGTATGGACAGATTTAATATGTATCCACAGACCAACAAAAACAGATACAGGAAATTCAAACCAGTGCTGAAGTGTGCACTCTTTAATACCTGGGGTTTATGTGTGTAGAGTTTTTATAAGCTCGCCTATCATTGTGGTATCTGAAAATCTTCCAGAAAAGGAGTGATAAGAAGTATAGTTTTGGATTGGCCCTGTGCATCTGAGTAATTACCTGAAAAAAGCTTGAAATAATAATTCAAAGGTAAAAAGAAGCCCAGCCTTAATTCCCAGCATGATACTTGTCTTAAGAGGAGAGTTGATTGCACCCAGTCTAAGGAACTGTTCTTAATTGTGGCTAATGAAAAATGAAAACTTGAAGCTAGGATTTCAGTGTACTGTCTGTTTCCTTGATGCTTCCAGAGCTCTTATTTTAAGGGCACATTCAAAGGGGCTTGTCTCACACGTTTCATTTTCTAACAACATAAGATAAACAGATAAGTGAAATTTACCCTTCTAAATACACAGAAAGCCAGGTTAACCTAACAGGCATTGTAGAATCAATAATGACTGAAGAATACACATTCCATCACAAGGATACCCAGTTTTTATGAGATTAAAAAAGATATTTGGGGTCCTTATAGGACAATAATAGTGTATTGTCTCTTAATGCAACAGCAAGATGGGTTTTAAAATGCAAACCAAAAAAGTGAAGTCATAGCATTACCTGAATCAATTTAATTTGCTAAATTCCATTTAGTCAAGTTTGAGAGATCTTTTCTGACGGCATTAGTGCTTTCCTTGCAGTGGGTAATGATATTACGACTATATGAGATAAAGGTTATATGACTGGTCCCATTATGGTTCAGAGTATTAGCAGCTTCTGCAAATGTGTGCTTTGAGTGAAAGACCCTTAAATAGATGGGTTTAGATTATAACTATTAGATACAAACAGTCCTTGCAGACTGGAAACAGATCAGAAGCTGTAGTTTTCTAAATTATTCAAAAGCTTCTATAATCGCCTTTCCATATTTACTTTTTCAATTAATGTCATTCACCCCCAAAAAACTTTAAAAAAAATGGTCTTGTAGCCTGTAGCACCCAAGGGTACATCTACACAGCAGGGCAAAACTTGAATTAAGTTATGCTACTTGAGCTACGTTGCGTAGCTTAAGTTGAAATAACTTAATTTGACTTTTGATGCTGTCTACACAGCAGGAAGGGGAAAGAACACTCTTCCTTCGACTTCTCTTACTCTTCATGAAATGAGGGTTACTAGGAGTCTGAGTAAGTAGTCCTTCAGCTCACCATTATATCAAAATAATTGCTTGCAGTGTAGACAAGCTCTTTGTTATTTCAGAATAATGTCAGCTATTCTGAAATAACGCTGCCGTGTAGACATGGCCTTAGAGAATAACGAAAATACAAATAGCATCATGAGCTTTCATGGGCACAACCCACTTCAGATGAGTGGAGCAAGAGGCCACTCATCTGAAGAAGTGGGTTGTGTCCACGAAAACTCATAATATGATATTGATATATATATATATATATATTTGTTCATCTAAGGTGCTACAGGATCACTCATCGTTTTTTAAGACTTTTAAAGATACAGATTAACTCAGCTACCTGAGTGAATGGAATATTGTGTATTTTTGGGGTGAAACATTACTCATATATTTCCTAAAACTATTCAAAGACCTCCTAGAATGACTCTTGGGACGAGGCTCTACTTTTGATTCTGCCTCAGGTTGTGTGTATGATTTCAGGCAAATCACTGATTCATACCTCACTTACTTACTAACCACACATGCTCAGTATGAAGAATACTTCAAGAATACTTTTTTGACAAAGTGGTGTTATACTCTGTACCACAGAATAGTAGCATTACTTGACAAACTCATTATAGAAAGGCCAGTACACAGTTGGAAAGTAACAATTTTCAGTGTCCCTAATTATGGCTTTCCACATTTGCATTTATTTTGTATTTCTTGGTCCCTATAATCCCCGCTTAATTTTGATTATAATAACTGACTCTCCAGATTTGTTTAATAATTAAGGTTGGGATTTCTAAAGTACTTAAATAACTTAGGACAAAACTCCCATTGCAAATCAGATACGTGTTTCTCAATCATTAAAGAAAAATCCCAGTTGTCATCTTTGGTGATAGTTATTTAGCTAGAAACAGATACATAGCCTCAAGTACCCTAGTACAAAAGTGGAGTGTGTGTGTGTGTGTGTGTGTGTGTGTGTGAGATGTGCAATCTTCTTGATGTGTATTGCTCTCAGAATGAGAATCATCCTTATTTAACAAAAATCTACTGCCGTCCTACTTTTGAAAGGGAAAATAAACCAAAGATATTTGCTTCCTACATCTAATTGAACTAATCAAGAAATGTGCACACACAAACAATCTTCTCTTTACAAACAAAATGAATTGTGGTATGTAACCTAATCTATTTATGGGTTACTCTCCTCTTTTCTCCTGTCTGGTCTCTGATGATAAGACGGCACAGAAGTAGGACAATCTCATTGTGACTACTACACAGTAGTTTGAGTGGCACATACTGGCCCAACTCCCTGGTTGTATTTAAAGAGTCATCTGAAGTTCTTTGATGAATTTGACACACTTCAGGCTCACTCTTCTTTAGCAGAAATGGTCCCACTGATTCTGGAAATAGTCAAGGTACCAACTATGTATTTATTTGATTACTTGGTACCCTTCAATACAGTGTGGTTATCATGCTCTATGGTGACACTATGCAAACAAGCTGGGCTTTCAGAAGACATTTCAGCATGCCAGACAATGCTATTTGACCAAATGACAGCTTATAGTGTCTCAGTAAAAAAATGGACAGAGAAACATAATGTATGTGGAGGCTGTATATGTGGTTGACCGCTAGTTGAGACTGATACCCCACTATTCATCTACCACTTTCAGGCGGTCAAATTCTCAGCCCTTTATAAAAAACAAACTTGAATGAGGAAATACATCCAGGGCTATGTCCCTCCCATAACACTGCCTTCCACAGAAACACCGTCTTTCTGCAAGGCATGGCAGTGGTAGTGTCTCTATTATACAGTTTTGGGGAAAATGTATGCAAACTTTGTAGAGACTACTGGATGCTGCTTAGAATCTGGATCCCAATTCATTTACTCCACCATCCCTTTACTTCCCATTCACACATACTCTCTAAATGAAATGAGTTCTCTGCCCCCTTTAAAGTCATTCTGAGGACTAATTTAGTAAAAGGTGTCCAGAGAGACTCCCTCTAATGAGGCCGCCATCCCCATACATGTACAGAATCATGAAGTACAATAGGGAAAACCCTGCAATAAAGTCTGTCAGAACTGTAGTCTGGAGAATCAGCCAGCAAGGGGTTCCAAGACTTTTTTGGCTACTATCTCACCCTGAGGCTTCCCCTTGCCTTTAGGCAGATCCTAACTTTAATTTTGTTCATAGGCTGTATAAGCAAAGCTATCTGTGCACAACAGGTGTTTTACACTCAAACATGCTCCCAGAGTTCCCAAGAAACACTGACACAAAAATACATGGAGATGGAAGAAAACTCATTTTTCAAGTTTTAAAAGTAGAGCATTTTTAATAAATAAAAACATTATCTGTTACTTGATTTTGAACTATCTTGGCGGAGCCACCTGCTTGCTCTATTATAGATGTTATGGACAGTTTTATGTAGTTTTAAAGTTATTTCTGTGTTAAATAAAATACACACCTTGATGTATTTTTGATGAGATGTATGAAAACCCTACATTTCTCCAAAATTCATACATGAAAATTCTAAAATAATATTGAAAGTTATACATGATTTAAATATACTGTAGTCGGTAAAATGGAAATGGGTTGCATTAGGAATATGGTCCGCTTGATTTGGTAACAGTGGGACAATATTTGGGGTGTACCATGAGTACAACATTTGATCTTAACCGTTAAAAGGTCCTAAACTCATACTTGGTTAGTGAGTTTATTACTTACTCAGATGGAAGAGCATCTCCTTCTAAATCACTAATAACAAATCTTGAAAAACAAATAATCCTGTGGCACCTTCGGATGCATTTACACAGCACCCAAAACTCAAAATAAGATACGCAATTTATGCTACACAAGCTTATTTTGAGTCTATTTTGAAATAGCTTATTTCGTCATTTAGCGCTGTCTACACAGTGCCAACTTTCAAAATATAGCGCTATGAGGTTTACAGGCAAGACGAAATAGTGTGTCTGCTATATTTTGAAATAGCGGACAAGTTCAAAAGACGCAGGGTAGCTATTTCGGGATACCTCTGGTTTACCAAAATAACTTTGCTGTGTAGAAATACCTTTAGAGACTAACAAATATACATATATATATATATAGTATCATGAGCTTGCATGGGCAAAACCCACTTCCTCAGATGAGCTGGATTAGAAATAAAAGGAACCCAGAATTTATTAAGGAAAAAAAAGAGTGAGAGGATGGTATGTTACAATTGTAGGACCGGTGTTAATGAGGCTAATTGAATGGGCTGGAAGCATGAAATGTCCAAGATTCTGGACACCTTTCACTCCAGTTACTGTTCAGGTTAATTTATGTAATCTGAGAAGACCTCAGCCCAATATGGAACCATTGTAGCACATGATATTACAGGACATCTCTTCAAAATATGCATCTGTACCCATTGAATGAAAAACCTTAACAAACCAGAACAATTATGTTAAATTTGCTTCCGCTTGGAAGCCATTCTCTGCTTATCTTATATATTAAATACTCTGTATTGGTTGTTAATGTCCATTATGAAGCAACTCAAAACATGTTGTATATCAGGGCATTACGAATATTTCCACACTTCACATTCATGTGTTTCTGTACTGCAAGCCAGTGGCAATTTTCTGTGCAGATGCAGTAACAACAGCTCAATGAAGAGTTCACCTACATACATACCTAACAGGATATTCATTTGGGTTTGAAAAGGCATTTTTGTCCATATGCTTTAGCAAATTGAAGTCTGTGTGCTTTATTTTCCTTGAATGCCTTGAAGCATATGGGAATTAAATCAAATCAATCCAAAAAACTAGCAATTTGAAATGGAGAAAGACACAGTCAGGCCAAATCAGAGAACAGTTTCTGTCTAATGTAGGTGGAAGAAAATTAATGAGGTGACAAACTGAGATACCTTTAGGAGTCTAAAAATAAGAAAACATATCAACCATACGTGGCAGACCTAGAGAAAGGGAGCAAGAGATCACACAAGCAGAAGTTATCAAAATACATGTAAGATTAATTTTCCCCCTTCCCTTTAAACTCCCTCAGTACAGTCCAGGAGAGCTGGCAGTATTTTAAGAAAGCCTTATTAAAGGCACAGGAAGAAACCATCCCAATGCGCAGCAAGAAAAGCAAATATGGTTGGCCACCAGACTGGCTTACCGGAGACATCCATGGTGAGCTTAAACACAAAAAGGAAGCTTACGAGTAGTGCAAACTTGGACAGATGACTAGGGAGGAGCATTGCCAGCAGATCCAGAGAAGTGATTATTCCCCTTTATTCGGTTTTAATGAGGCCACATCTGGAATATTGTATACAGTTCTGGGCCCCCCACTATAGAAAGGATGTGGACGCATTGGAGAGGGTGCAGCGGAGGGCAACCAAAATGATTAGGGGGCTGGAGCACATGACCTGTGAGGAGAGACTGAGGGATTTGGGTTTGTTTAGTCTGCAGAAGAGAAGAGTGAGGGGGGATTTGATAGCAGCCTTCAACTTCCTGAAGGGAGGTTCCAAAGAGGATGGAGAGAGGCTGTTCACAGTAGTGACAGATGGCAGAACAAGGAGCAATGGTCTCAGGTTACAGTAGGAGAGGTCTAGGTTGGAAATTAGGAAAAACTATTTCACTAGGAGGGTGGTGAAGCACTGGAATGGGTTACCTAGGGAGGTGGTGGAATCTCCATCCCTAGAGGTGTTTACGTCTCGGCTTGACAAAGCACTGGCTTGGTTGACTAAGTTGGGATTGCTCCTGCCTTGGGCAGGGGGCTGGACTTGATGGTCTCTTCCAGTTCTATGATTCTATAGTTCTCATGAATGGTGAAGGTCCGAGAGGGCTAGGGGCTGAAGCCCTACTTGTATGCACAGTTGTAGCAAAACCAGCAACAATCTAATTTTTCCCAGCATAGCCTGCCAGGTACTCTCTAATCAGACCTAGAATCATAGAATCATAGAGCTGGAAGAGTCCTTAGGAGGTCATCAAGTCCAGCCCTCTGCCCAAAGCAGGACCAATCCCAACTAAATCAGCCCAGCCAGGGCTTTGTCAAGCTGAGTCTTAAAAACTCTAGTGATGGAGATTCCACCACCTCCCTAGGTAACCCATTCCCGTGTTCACCACCCTCCTAGTGAAATAGTTTTTCCTAATATCCAACCTAGACCTCCCGCACTGTAACTTGAGACCATTGCTCCTTGTTCCGCCATCCGTCACTTGTGAGAGCAGCCTCTCTCCATCCTCTTTGGAACCTCCCTTCAGGAAGCTGATGGATGGAACCTAGATGGAACTCAGAAGGTAAGAAAGAGGTTAAGTCTCCATGCCCATTAAATCTTTGGCCTCTGTGCTAAGACTTGTAATTGGTACCAGTTGTGATAGTTGTGATATCACCTGAGATATGTGTCCGCTAAGAACTCACACTACTGAACTCACATAGATCAGACAGCAATGGCTTTGGATTACTGCTGAGCTAGACTATATTTGAACTTTTAACCTAGAAATGAAAGGTTCTCCATGCTATCACCAATCCTGTTAGCCATCCACAATTCATCTATTCAGTTTTTACTGTGAACACTGAAAGATTTTAATTTGTCCTTTTGCATACACACACACACTTGCATGTATCTATGCATGTATGTTGGGGGTGTTTACATATTTTTCAGTAAAGATGGCATCTTTGTAGGGCTGACAACTGTCTAATTCCAGGAAACCAAACACTTTTGCCCCACCCACTGCCCCACCCCTGAGGTCTGGCTCCCACTCTTTCCTTCATCCTTTCTCAAATGCTATTTTCACTCCTGGAAATGCTAGCACTGGTACAAAAATACTCAAAACGGGTAATTTTTTAAATGAAATTTTGCAAAGTTTTTCATGATTCTTTCCATGTTTCATAAGCAGCTGCATGTTTTTTTGTCCACTAAAGGCATTGTAAATTTGTGTGTGGAATTAGGACCATGCATTATCAAAAATGCAATGGGTCCATTAAAGGCCTGCTCCTGAGGTCCAAATGCAGATCCACAGAACACCGCAATTAAATGCACACCTGTCCACACACCTATACAAATAAATCCTTAGAAACTGACTCCCACATATAAATGCAGATGCACGTGTGTATTCCTGTGCACACATCTAATATGACTAACACATATTCTTCCACATTATGTAATATAGAAGATTTACCCATCATTGCTTGGGTCCTTGACTCAATTTTTTTTTTAAATAAAATGAAAACGTAATGTTTTATTTGAGTCATTGCTCTGGGGTGGGATTGGGGATAAGAGGTTCAGTGTGCAGGCTCCCCAGGATAGAGCAGATTACCCCAGCTATCTCTTTCCACAGCAGCTTGGGGCCAGGTGAGAAGGACTTTTCCATGGCTGCTGAAGCTCCAGTGGGCACAGCTGTGGGAAGGGTGCATTTCTCCCAGCTGGGACATGTTCAGGTTCTCCTGCTCTACGTGCTCCCCAGCCCAAGTGAGGAATGCAACAAAGTGTGCACTTTCTCCTTGCTCCCTAATGAAGGGGGCAGCCAGCAATGGGTCCCATACAAAGTGGGGGGAAGGTTGGAGCTTCAGCCCCCCCCCCGCTCCCTAAAGGGCACCTAGGGGGGTAGGAAGCTTGGGGATGGGGCAGTGCCAGATAGGAGCCCCCCTTGCCCAGCCAGCCCCTTTCACCTGCTTGGTGATTCTATCTCTTTTCTGTATGGTTTTATGAGACTGAATCCCATTGCAGGCACATCCCATTTTCCTGGCACAACCAAACCATTACCGTGGTTTAAGTTGTGATCATAGGAAGCTGCATGCCAAATTTGGTTGTCCTAGCTCTTACCATTTAGGAGGTGCTCTTGAACAGACACACAGACAGACAGACTCTCTCAAATATATAGATTAGAATTGTTTAGTGCCCTGCTAAGGTCAGGGCTGCAGGTGCTGGACACACACACACACACACACACACACACACACGCACACATACACAGAGTCTGCAGGAAAGAGTTCATAATTTAGTCAGAGACTGGTGGCGAGAAATATATTGCCTCTTCTGAAATTACTAGTTAACAACATTCCCTTTTTTAAAACTAAGGGTATGTCTACACTACAGTGTTAATTCAAGTTATCTTAATTCGAAATAGTTAATTCAAATTAAGCTAATTTGAATTAATGCATCTACACACAAAATGCAGTTCAAATTAGCGTTTTGCTAATTCGAAATACCACGTCCACACTGAGTAGACACTGATTTGGATTTAAGGCTGGCCGGAACCAGGTCAGGGGTCAGGCATCAGGTCAGGAGTGTCTTTGTGTGGCTGTTGCCTGAGGCTATCTGAGGCTTGTGCTTAAAGGGACACACACACACACACACACACACACACACACACACACACACACACCCGGCAGCCGGTTCCCAGGTATCCCTGCTTGCTTGCCTGCCTCGCTGCAAAGCATTTGTGTCTCGAAGTGCTCTGGTTTCCCTCACTCGGGACACCATAGCACTCTGCAACATGGAGCCAGAGCTGCCCCTGGGCACTCTGGTGCTTCTTGTGAACATGTTGCTGCGAGCCTGGCTGCACTTTCTGCAGGCTGCCATCTGGAGGTCCATTGGGGGGCTGTCAGTATCCAGGAGGCCCTGTGGGAGAGCTTCCACCCTGAGGAGCACTCAGAGCCTCCCTGGTCTGCCCCATTGGAGGCTTGTGCCTCATTCCTCCCTCACATCCTTCCATTTACCCCCTCCCCAACCCGTTTCCTGATGTCAAATAAAGTACACGTATTTTCATGAACACAAACTCTCTTTATTTAACAAAACTGGCGGGGGGTGGGGATGAAACTCTGGTGAGACTGGGGAAAGGAGGTGGGCGAGGGGAGGAGTAAACCTGGGAGGAGGGAGCTGGAAGGGGGAAGCAAGGGGAAGAAGGGGGAGGGGAAGCTCAGGGCTCAAGGTTGGGGGTCTTGCTTGATTTTCATGAGAACCTGCTCCTGGGATCGCATGGGATTTGGTGGCCAGGCTGGCAGCTATCCTGCCATAGACGGCTGCATTCCTCCATCTGGTACAGAGATCATGGACATTGGGGACATCCCCCCCAAACCTGAGTAAGGTCCACCCTGATCTCCGCCCTGGACCAGGAAGGTGCCTGTCTTCTCTGAGCCCTGGCAGGCTCCTGGGAGCTGGCAGACTGCTCCTGGGGAGCGGTGGAGGGCTGGCTGCCAGTGGCTTGCTGGCTCATGTTTTGGGGCCACTGGGTCAGGGGCAGTGACTGCGGGCTCTGGGCTGGCAGGCTTGGAGCTGGCACAGGCACTGTGGCCATAGTCTACCCCTTTAAGGGTTCCAGGGAGGGCAGGGGAGGGAGAGGAGTGTTCTTGGTTGAGGCTACACAGCACTTATTTTGAATTAGCTAATTCGAGTTTGGTGTTACTTCTCGTAGAATGAGGTTTACCAAATGCGAATTAAGAGCCCCGCTATTTCGAATTTAATTCGAAATAGCGGTTTGCCTGTGTAGACTCTAGTAAAATTATTTCGAAATAACGGGTGTTATTTCAAATTAACTTTGATGTGTAGACATACCCTAATACATTTCCTTTTGAGTTCCTTTCTCTTTTAAAAACTGATTATGAAATGAATTCACACATTTTATGTCATCAGTGTGTTTGCATGCAAACCAGCAAAAGTCAAAGAGATAGGCTGCAACTTTCATTCACACAGGTATACACACACACAGCAGTACACATACCTGCCTACACAAAGACACACAGTCTCCTATACATATACAATGCATGCAAACACATGCTTGACTACAGAGAGACACATTTTTCCTGTCTGGGGCGAGGGGGAGAAGAGGTAGGATGGATTGGGAAAATAGGGGAGAGAGAGGATGTGGAAGGAAAGATGCCAAAGAGGAAAGCAGGGTGGGGGCAAAAGGGACAGTGAAGGAGAGAGAAGGGATGTTACAGTGTTAGATGGGGTGGATAAAGGTTCATGGGGAGGCAGAAGGCTAGAAGTGCATGAGGAGATTGGGACACAAGGGTTTATAGGGACACAATAGGAGTGAAGCTGTATGTGGAGGTGAATGGGGTGCAAGGCTGTTGGGGGTGAGGGACATAGGGGTGGTGGCTCTGGAGGATGAGTGGGAGAGCACTCTAGTGGTACAGGGCTGGGATGGATAGGTGTGGGGGGCAGGCTAGCTAGGATGGGATGGAAGGAGGATGCAGTGACAGGGAATGGGGGTGCAGCCCCCCGGCCAGCACTCAGGGGTGGGGATATATGTACCTTGAACTCCTGGGTTCCGGTGATGGGGTGACAACAGGGGTTCACCGGAGGGCAAGCACCACAGCTCAAGCCCAGCCACAGGAGGAGCATGAGGAGAAGAGAGCTAGTTAGCAGGGGGGGGAAGCATGCGCCATGCAGCTCCTCAACAGCCACGTGCCGAGTGTTCATGCGTCGTACTAGTTCCTCCCCTATGCTGTTCCAGCCAATGGGAGTTGTGCCTGCAGGTGAGGGGTGGGCCAGCACATAGACACACGTGCCCCCAGCTGCCCCTAGAAGGTTGGACAACCTGGGAGACAGCTAACAGGGAGTCTGCCAGCACCCTGTGCAGCACAACACTGCTACCAGCCAATCAACGGCCTGGTTAGTGATGCTCACTGGAGCTGCCAGGATCCCTCTTTGACCCAGTGTTCTGGTCCAGAACCGAACATCTATTCCCCTTACATCTTTGGTTAAAAATGATCCCACTTGAGACTTGGAGGGACGGGTAATTCAAGAAGCAAAATCCCTGCAGTACAAATGTCAGCTGAACTTCTACTGTACATTAAATAAAATGGGAAAAAAGAGGTTTAACTAAAAAAGCAATACCAACCCCATGTTGGAAAAAATGCTCTAGGCTTAAATGTGCCAGAATAACTACAGCTCATGAGAAAAAATGGACCAGCTTCTATAATGATCTTCACATTTGCATTCCCTCTTCCATGCATTCAAAGTATTGTAGGTGTCTCAAAATAAACTGGAAATAATGCTGAGGAAGCTCTTGGAAGGCTTAGAAACATTTTCACAGCAAAGCTATACCATTCTAAGAGTAAGATCAAGCAGGGAAATTTAAATTCCTTATATTTTCTACCATCTTATGTATTGACTAGTAGTGATACCCAAAGAATGTTATACTTGAAAGAATTTCACAGGATCTTTTTAGGGGGATAAGGCAAAATGCCACATTTACTGACAATGTCACGTTACTCTGGTATATGCACATTCACTCACACACAGAGTTTTGTTGTGGCTTAAAGTTACCAGTTTGTTGCTCACATTAACTAACTGGCCAGGCAAGTTAAATGTGAGGGAGGAGGAGTGGGGGCTTCTCTCGGTCTGGACCAACGCTCCGATCTTGAGAAGATGAGACCTGGAGATTCATGCAAGACACCCCATCTTTTATAGGACTTCTCTCCCATTCAGGTCTATACATTTTGCTGCATCAGCTCTTACTCACCATCAGTTCTGTTTAACAACTGTTTATCTGGAAGTCATTTTTCTTTGTCATCTGGCATCAGAATGTTGGTGCTCCTTCCCAGTGTTTATCTGTAAAGGGGTGCTTGCTCTTTACTCTAAGGCGGTCTACATGTCCTGCACTGGTCTGTCTTATATGGAACACAATTGATGGTACCTTGGCATCCCTGAGTCTTCCAGTTTCTTTTGGACTCTGAAATTGCTGAGCCTACAAATTATCTTTCTCCAAACCCTCACATGCCAAACTCATTCACTTCCCCTCCCCAGGATCTACATAATTGTTTCTCCTAGTAAAAGGGACACAGTTGTCCATACAAAAGGTATCAATCTATTTCCAATACAAAGGTTCTATCAGTACAAACTTTTAATCATTCATCATATGTTCTTTATAACACAATCTGTATTCTAATTACTCCTAAGAGCAACAGCGTGATCATGCTGAAATCACAAAGATCTTTCTGATCTCTTCCTTCTTTGACATCAGATACAGACACAAGTAATCTGTTTGATGCATCTTTATTAAGGGCCTAAAGACTCCCTGCTAACCAGAGAAGGGTAGCAGACAGAGCTATAGTTGCTTAACATTTATTCTCACACTACCCATTAAGCACATTGCATAAAACATTATAAAACTCTGTTGTCTACAAGAACGCTGGCTAAAATATTACCAAAAGAGGTTATCTTTTTTAAAAATTTATATTAGCTGTCAACTATGGGAGATACCAATGGTTGCCTGAAATACTGTATAAAAAAAACTCAGCATAGTGACTGTATTTTTGTTTTAATTTAGAATAAAAAGAAGCAGCTCTCCTAAATAAACAATGTGCACTCAGAGGACAACACAATTTTATTGAGCACTAGTTGTTAAAATGAATTCAGCATCTCCATATGGCGGTACGGATGTTGGATGAATGTTGTATACTCAAGAGATAGTGAGGGTTTTAGAGTATATGTTTACATATAATGCTGACTTGGTGTATGAGTATTGCCTGCTTCTATTTTTGTATTTGTTATTTTTACTTTTTCTATGGGTAACTTTCAGTGGTTTAAAAAACACCCAGTGATTGAGAAATAATTTTCCCTTAAAGGAAGATTATTCTATAATTGTCCATTGAGAATTTCTTGCACCATTCTCGGAAGCATCTGGTTGCCATAAGCAGCAGAATATGATTTGCTTTGGTATGTCAATTTCTAAATTTTTCTACAGTATTGAAAATAAAAAGGACAAACCAAGCAAAACCTTTATGGATGAACCAATACTAAAAACTTAAAATTTCTTTTAAAATTTCTTGAAACAATGGCTGTATCTACAACTCCAGACAAAGTTATCAGTATTAACAGTTCTCATTTATTATGATTCTACATCGATTTGTGCCAGATGGAGAATATTCAAATGTTCATGACTTGTACTAGTTATGAACATATGTTCCTTGAATAATGGCGTTGTTTCTCAGCAAATAACATCCTAGATTTAAAGACCAATGATGAGGTACATAACAAGAGAAAAAAACATAAACAGAGATGGGCACAGCTGGATCAGAAGAGTTCTGGTTCTTCATATCATAGAGTGTTATGGTGAGCAAGAAATTCTCAGCACACCAGCAATGTATTCACTGGGCAGGTAATTTAGACTTGTCTCATTGGCTGGAGAGGAGTGTTGTCTATACCCAACCTTCTTCTCAGATTTCTTTATCAGTTCTCAGCAAAAAATTGCAGCTTCCCTGTGACTGTGAGACAAAAACTTCCACAGGGTGGGAAGGATAGCAAAGTTACAGAAATACAACTCTTCAATCCGCTAGCTCATTTTAATGTCTATCTTGAATAAATGCGCTGTCATGGGGGGGAAGAGAAAGGAATGTGCATGATCTGGGGAACCTCTTCTCCAACAAGCACACCTGTGTAGAAGCTAGGATACAGACCTAGCACTAACCTTCTATTGTACAACAATCCACAGTTGAAATTCCATTACTGTTTTGCTCCATTTAATTCTGGAGGAGTGTGACCGGGGACACTCACCTCTCATGAGTGCTTCCTGTTGGCTAGTTGTGAACTTGCACTCATTCCTTTTTTGTCACCTCTCTTGGGCTGTTGCCACCATCCGGTGGATTTTCAGTGGCGCAGCCCTTCGGCAAAGTCACACATTTTCTCAGCACTGAAGGAACCCCATTCTGGGGCAAGAGGTCCAGTAATGCTTTGCCCCGATACTGTCTTTAGCCCTGTCTCTGGGCTCAGTCCTCAGCCTCTTCTGGGCTAGCTTTAAGTCCGTGTCTTCTCGAGTATGAAGCAGTGCCCCTAGGGTTTTCTCTCTAGAAACTCTATGTCCTGCCCGTCACTTTAGCCTTTAAACAAATCTTATCCCTTTCTTGGGGCTTAGGCAACCCTGCCAGTGAGGTCACCAGGGCCCACTCAATACTCCAGGTCCAAATAGCAACCATGTGCTGCTTCCTGTAATGGCTGCTGCTATTCCCTGGACTGCCTCCCATATAGCCCCTTTCTCTACATCCTTACTTCAGGATTCCACATCTGTTTCCTGCTTGAAACGATTTTTCCAAGGCCTCCTCACGTACATCAGAAAGGGACCTCTTCTTTCCTGAATAGGTTTATTGCATCAGCAAATGTATATTTGATTATGATGTCTCCTATGTTTTTTCACAGCTGTTCATAGGACCTCACTATGATGAGAAAATATCAAGTTTACAATATTTTACTTTTTATTTACTATAAATTAATAAAAATAACACTAACATTCAGTCTGCTGTTCTTAGAAATACTAGGAAACTAATTTCACTTAGTTTCCTTGACAGATTTAATTTATTTTTTTCATTTTTTTGAGGCATATGTCTTATCTGCCCAGATAAAAGTCTCAAAATTTAAAATGTAAGGTCCCCAAAAATGAGAACATTAGCTGCCATGACATGTATACATTTCATAAGCCCTGTAAAATCATTTGGTTCATCTGATCAGTTTATGTTTGAGTAACGCTCCTTCTTTGGGGTTTTAGAGCTATTCAGGGACAGAATACTGTCCATTAGGGATAAAATACTATAAATTTTGAAATATGGTCTTAGAACTGGCTGTTGCAGCTCTGAAAAGATGGTCATAATATTTATTGAGCGTTGCCAGTTGTGATGGCAGCATTTCTCGTCCTCTTCTCTAACTGAATGTGCACTGAAAATGAAAACCTGTTGGATGAGATAATAAGACATGCATGTGTTTGGTCTGATAGCAGTAGCCCTGGTGATAATCCTGTGAATTTCTAAAATAAGTCCCAGAATGAGTCACAGAACAAATGTTACACCCTGAACACACTGGGGGAAAGTTGATTTTTCAGAGACAGCTACAACAAAGCAAGCATCCAAAGCACTGTTTGAGCAGACCATCTGAAAACAGGGATTCAACCTTCTGATAGAAGTCAGCTAAGAAATCCACGTCTCATCTCCTGCCAACATGTAGGTCAGTCCTAGCTTAGTTCAACACTATTTGCTGTGTGTACAATTAGACCTGTAAGCAATGCTTTCAATTAGAGCTCAACAAATAACAACAGTTTCAGATTGCTGGTGGTTCTGGAAAAAAAATCATTTTGGGTCAAAC
Source organism: Pelochelys cantorii (assembly GCA_032595735.1). Taxonomy (NCBI): domain Eukaryota; kingdom Metazoa; phylum Chordata; order Testudines; family Trionychidae; genus Pelochelys; species Pelochelys cantorii. The sequence goes on from CM064337.1 coordinate 41,443,291, forward strand.
CAAACTGTAACTTTTAAACATTGTTAGTCAATCAAAAAAGTCACCTCAAAGTCTTTTTGAAGGAAGCCAAAAAGTTTTGTGTCAGATTTGTTAAGTGTTCGGCTGACCAAAGCTACATTTTGCATTGAATACACTATTTTTCAAAAAGTTCATCCATCTCTATTTACAATACAGCATTGTAGGACAGGCAAATGTAGACCCTGGAATAAAATTGGGCTGCATTCTGTCTCCTCTGTTGTTTGTGTTGCAGTCTTTATTACCCAGTCTGTGGAAATGCCAAACACTGTCATAACATGAGTAGGATACAAATACCTTGAAGAACTAGACTTTTCTGATGATACCTTGCTATTTAACAACACATAGGAAAAGCTACAAAGATGGATACCATGGCAAAAAACAACAGGCTAAATAGGGCTAAAAAATCAGATAGTCTGAAACAAATCTCCAGATACCAACCTGTTTCATCATGTTAGAAGACAAAAAAAGTAAAGAAAGTAGGATAGTTCATTTACCTAGAGAGCAACATACTAGGCAACAGAGATTTCGAGAAAGAACTGACATGAGGGATAGAAAAAGCATCCATAGGATTCACTAAGCAACATGAAATCCAAGATATTAGTACCAAAACAAAACTGAGAAATTTCAACTGAAATTCATTTCAGTGCCATCATAAGGCTGCAAGATCTGGAGATCTATTAAAATGTTGGTTAGAAAACTAGATGTCTTTGAAACTGAGTTCTGTGTAAGATTCTGGGCATTGAATGGAGACACTTCAGGGTCAATGAAGAGATTGGAGAAATTACCAACCAGCAGCTTGCCTCCATTAAAATTAGAAGGAAGCATTGGATATCTTTGGGTACAGTACTCCAGATGCCAACACTGGGGCTACATCTATACTGCTTCCTTCTTGTGCAAAAGCCTGTGCAAATGAAGCCTGGATTAGCATATTGACATGCTTTATTTGCATAATTAATTAGGGGCCATTTTTGCACAAGAGGCTTTTGCGCAAAAAGGAGCTGTGTAGACGGCTCCTTTTTGCACAAAAAAACCCTTTTGCGCAAGAGCCGTTCTTCCTCATTTTTTCAGGAAGAATGACTCTTGTTCAAGAGGGGATTTTTGCACAAAAACAGCCCCTAATTAATTATGCAAATGAAGCACCTCAATATGCTAATCCACACTTCATTTGCATAGGCTTTTGTGCAAGAAGGAAGCAGTATAGACGTAGCCACAGACTCCTACATGAAGGGGCAGGTGGAAACCAACTGGTGTGCCAAAAGAAGGGTACCACGTAACCCCTCCCTAGAACGTGCATGGGGGACATCAAAAGAATCTTTTAATCAAGAGATGCTTTTTGGCACAGCTAATGAAACAGCAACCAGAGTCCCAGGCCCTTTTAAAATGCCATGCCCGCAGGCACTTGCCCCCTTTGTACCCCTCCCCCCATTGGTGGACCTGTTTCACACCTGTACATCCAGACCGATACACTTCAGCTGGGTGGGAAAGGCAAGAAAGGCTTCTGAACATTATGGACAACCAGCTATAAATCCTAAACCTATTCTTTCCCTTAAAGTGCAAAATACCAAGATCTGCTGTAGAAAAAACAAGAAGTGAAAGCGATGTTAATTCTTCTTCTTATGACCTTTTACTGCCATCAATCCGTGCAATAATGTCCGGTCTCCATTTTTAGCCTTCTGAAGAGACTCTAAATGTAGCAAAGAAGGCATGTGAAATATTATGCACATAACTCAAAACACATTAATTTTTATTTTGATAGATAATAAAATATAACTTTTTCACTTCTCTGTATTTTTTTGTAATAAATGCTTTTGCCTTGAAAACTGCATAAATATTACATTTAGTCTGTAAACTCAATGGAAAAAGCAACTTAACGTATAAAATACTGACTAATTTGATTAAAGAAAAAATACATTTCATATGCTAAAGGATATTTGCAGCTTTTTAAGAACCTTTTGGTTTGCTGAGTAGTTGTTTTTTTTTATTGGCAAGAGAGATTTTAAATAGTCTATTCATGATGATTACAAAGAAGATAAAGGAAATCTGATAGGGCATTTAAGTGAATTTTTGTGGCTTGTTGAAGTAATATGCATCTCATTGCCTTGATCCTGCTCTGTGAAAGTCATTGGAATTTTTGGCATTGAATAAATGAATTCTAGCACATGCCTGTTGTGAAGTTCTTCTTCACAGGACAGGACAGCTTCTCTACAGCTGGCATAAATTGTCACAGCTGCATTGATGCCAATGGAGATATGACCATTTACATCACTGAGATGCTAGCAGATGCTAAGTCTTGCACAAGCTGTAATTTAGCATATGACTCATTGACCTGGGTGGTAATCATTCATTACTTTGCTGAACTAGACATGTTTTAATTTAATCTGTTCCTCATATAGTTCAGTTAGGGTGCATCTACACAGCACCCTAAACTCGAAATAAAATACATAATTCGCACTACGCACATTGCATATCTTATTTCAAAATTATTTTGAAATAGCTTATTTTGAAATTTGGCATGCCTACACAGCACCAAATTTCAAAATAACGTGCTATTTCGAGCCATCCCTTATCCCTCGTTCAATGAGGTTTACTGGGATGGTGAGATAGCATGCCCCTTATTTCAAAAAATATTTCGAAATAATGGGTGGATTGTGTAGACATGGGGTAGCTATTTCGGGATCCTGGAAGTATCCCGAAATAGCTGTGCAGTATAGATTTATCCTTAGACTTCTCACCCTCTTTGAAATATTTGCAAAGCAGAAGACAGCACACCAGACAGATATTTTGCCTCCATCTCTACAGATCAAACTAAGATCCGCTCAATCTTTTAAATTGTGAACTCCCAACATTTGAGGTTTGAACCATGACTCCACAAGTCTATCAATGCATTATACCAGTTTGTCAATGCATTTCTTCTCCCAGTTTCCCATCCACACCACTGTGCATTACTGATTGGTAATTGACATTTCTGATGGTCTGACAAACTTGAGTGAATTTCTAAGGTATACTAAATTATTCTGCGTTTTTCCCCACTTAAAATAATTGGGTCAGACTCCTAAATAATTTCTTCCTTGGCCAATATAGTTTTTCCATGAGCTCACCCAAATTCCTCTCTATAACCAAGAAAAAAAAATCACTCTAACATTTTGATTTCTTCTTTTTTGCACTCCTCTTTCTGTATGAAGGACCTGTATGAACTAAAACTGACCATTTTGTTTCCAGTTAACATAAATACAGGGCACTCCCCCATGAAAAATATGGGCAGACAGCTAAACAGTTCAACTGATATGAAATAAAATCTCTACGAAATCAAACTGTAAAGACAAGCTTCTCAAGGTTAACTGAAAAATCTTCAAATACTATGTTGACAGTCCATAAGAGTTATCAACAAAATTGTATCACCAGCATCTTCAACTCTAATACACAAGGCTTTTTGGTGAGTTTGGGGGCAGGTGGATAGGTTATAATACCAGATTGTGACATTGCAATGTGTGGTATGCACACATATATGTGCATGCATGCTACATTAGTCACTTGTTTCCTCATTTGCTTTGAGCAAAAATTCTCTTGGCTTCTTTTGGTTAAAAGGATAAATGGATCATGAGGTTAGGTTGGATTTGGAGACAATTCCACCTCTATTTCAGTAGTTGAATTCTGGCTCTGGTTCGCAGTAATCAAAATCCATAACTATCTAACAACTGTACAATGATATACAAAAGGAAAGGCATTGTGCCCTCCAGATGGCAAGTGTTCACAACAACATGCCTCTATTTATCCTGACTGTAGTTGGGGGACTATATATAGACAAGTTCATTCTCCATGTCCACACAGTCCCACAGAAATTAAGAAAGTTCTATATGAAGATGGCGGGCAGAAACTCAGAAAAGGATATTATATTCTATTTAAAACTATTGTTTTTTCTATGGAAAAACAATACAGGTTTCAATTCTCATAGTTTCTCTGGGAATTTCCCCATACTAGAAGAATCAACAAAGCAGTGCCCAGACAGCACTTCCAAAAGGCAGGTTATCACAAATCAAAAATTCTTAAAATACAGGAAACTGCATACACAAAGTCAAAAATACTACATCCACCATGTTCTCACCTTCTATAAGGCAGTGACTGAATCAGTGTAACTAATTGCAGTGAACCACATCATTTTAATGAAAATGTACTTCCCTATATGAAATTTATATTCCTTCAGTTACTCTGTGAGAAGTATGCTTTACTGCATTACTTGCCTAGATTAATAAATGTCTCAGTCTGTGTACTTATCATTTAAAACCATGGGGAATGCAATGCATAGGGAATGCAATGGGACCACAGGATGTTAATTAGCCTTATGGTACTGTACTGCTATTCTGTGTTCTGAACAACAGTGTTGTTGCATTACCAATGCCTATTCCTTCAAGCATTTATGAAAAAGATATGTACTTGGACAACCTGAAGTATATTCCTTTTTCCATAAGGGAAAGAGAGAATTGTGTGGGACACACCAGGTTTAAAGTGAATTCTACTAAAACATTCATGAGTTATTCTTTAAAAAGGCTTTTCTTTTATGTTCAGTTTATGCACATGGCATTTTTATGTATTTTTTATTTTGCTCAGCTGTTCTCTCCTTCCAGTTTGCAGGCTCGAGAAACCATTCATTGAATTAAATAATTGCAGACAAATGTAAAACAGAAAATACGCTTTTTGTGTGATTTGGAGGTATTTTCTTTCTAGAAGCCTTTATGTAAAAAAATACACCGAATTTTTTTGGTGCATTCCAAAAGAACAAATGAGCTCTTCAAAATCTTTTTATCAGGTAGTAATAAGTATTTCCTGACTGCAGTGATCTAGCAGAAGAGGAACTCTACCAGCCATGGAAACTCTTACTTTACTTTCTAGTTTATAACTTTCTCTGCCCATCCCCTACAAAACAATTTAATTCCCCAGTCAACAATAACCATTGTATGTGCCTGAGACTATCTGTGTATCCTAGCAAGAGAAAGACAAATTGAAATGTTTGTGGGGTGTCTGAAAATTATTGTTACCCCCATGCATATTTGTCTCCCAAGTCAGCTAGTCACTTCATATGTACATCTTTCTATTGCCTACTAGTTTCAATACTGCTGAGTACAATTCCTCCTTTGTCTCAGGCCACTCTGCTTCACATTTTGACAATCTTAGTACTGCTAAAACCTGCAGCCACTGGGCCCCCCAAACCTTTCTCCTGTCAGAAGGACACTACCAAGTTCAGTGAGATTTATTGTTTGTGCTCCAACAGCCATGTGATGTTCATTATAATCTGCTTCATGCTGACAGAATTTTGGGAAACACCTGGATCCCCCTAGAGAATGAAGGAAGGCCTAGCTTGCATGAATTCTCAATTTTCCTCCTCCCGAATGGGAAAATCCACTGACTACTCCCCAAAATGCTGTTCTCAAAACACATGCCCCAATTCTGTAAAAGTTTTATTACTAATTCTCTCCCCTGCTGAAATCCTCTAGGAAACTCCTGTTCTCTCTCGTCACAACGGGGCACCAATCACACAACATCACATGAGGCCCCCAGATTTGTTTGAACCAGCCTTTAGAATCATATTTATTGACCTTAACAATGTAGTGTAAAGCAATAGCTTGGTGCAAATTGATTGGCTAGCTGACTGGGAGACTAATACGCTAGGGGGTAACAATAATTCTCAGTCGCCCCACAAACATTTCAATTTGTCTTTCTCCTGCTAGGGCACACGGATAGTCTCAGGCACATAGAATGGTTGTTGTTGACTGGGGAATTTTTGATGCGAAGAAATGTTCACACTGCTTTCTTTCTATTTAGAAATAAGTTATTGCTCAATCTCTCATGAGATTTATGTGCCACACTCTAATGATAAAACTAGAGACGTGGGGGTAGTAAAACATCTGCCAGAGTAAATCATGTTCTGATATGAAAAATCACCCACTTCACACAGGTTTGAAATTTAGTAATTATCAACAACAATGTTGATCAGAAACCTAGCCCTCTAATTTATATTTTACAAACGGGATTCTTGGCGGTGTTTCTTCCAAACAAAAGTGTGGGGGAGAGATTCCCTATGGCCCTATATGTATTCTTCCCAAAGCTGTGCAAAGTGCTGTCATATGCAGGCAAGAGCTGCCAGTATTTATGCTTCAGTTCCTGGGTACCAGTTTTTCTCTCTGATTCAAGGGCATTGCACAGCCTCATAGGCAGATATTATTTACTTTCTTAAAATATAAGATGTTGCATTGAGAGTGAATTTTAATGTGCCTTGCTACGTGGTGGATCAGGACCATTTCAGTCTCAGACAGTGCTTCTTAATTAATTTCTTAATTGACAGTCCCAAATTTAAAGGCATCTATTAGAGCTAAAATATGAAAACTACTCAAATGAATTTAATGGAATGATTATATTAATTCCCAGGGATTTGCTTAATTTTTGACATTTCTCATCAATTTCTGTTTAGCAGTGAGTAGACAAGTTTTCACGAATATATTGTCATTACTGATTCCATGCATGTGCACACACATTTTCCAGGTCAATCTAATTTAATTCATCGTTAAACCATTTGGTTCTGGTGCCTGATTTTCAACATCTTTGAGGAAATCACTTGTGCTCTATAGCAGAGAAAAGTGAATAATTTGGAATAATTATTTAATTCATTGAGTCTATTGAGTCTTCAATCTATTTACAGGACATTTGTAAAAATATTCACATTTAATCAAAATGATCTGTTATTCCTAATATTAGTCCCATTCAGAACGAAGAGGTCATAAAATAATATTTAAATGACAAAATTTGCTCTAAATTATTTACTTAAGTCATGGATTTCTATTCACTGATTTCACGACTGAATATCAACATTAACTTTTAGAATACTGTAATCAAATAAAAAAACTCATGTGAAATACATATTCAAGGTTAAATTTCATTTCTCAGAGTATTTATGCAAGTAAAGATCATCGGTTTAAATGTTTGCAGAAAGCAAACATAAAACAGCCGTGAGCAAAATCAGATCCAACTAATTTTTCCCCACCACTGAATAATTATATTTTGTTTGATAAGCTCCATTCTACAACAATTAATAAGACTTCATCTTCAGAAAAGAGGACTAGCTTTTCAATCTCTCTTGAATCAGAATGAACACTTCACAAATTTCATGCTTATTTATTGTTTATTGTATGAACCTATAATGGCAGGCATTTTTCTTGTCTAATTTGGTCAAATTATGGTTAATTAAATTGACTTACGCCTTCCTGATGCCAAAACAATGAGTCAAGAAAACACAATGTCATTACAGAAATACATCTCAAAAGATATGTCGCAGGAGCAAAGTATTTGTAGCATTAAGCAATTTCTTTGAAATTCTTTGGACTTTAGATTGATGAACTAAATCCCCCCAAAACTATATAGTATTAATTAAAAAAGATGTTTTAACTTAGTTTACAATAGCTCTGAAGCACATGCTCATTAAGCAGTACCTGGTGGGAAGTAGAGAGGCAAATTTCTGATATATTTTCTTGTTCCTGCTTGGTAAGCTCCTGTCCTCTGAACAGTACTTTGTCTGAAATGCCATACCCTTACCAACTCTATGTCTCACTCATGACCCATATTTTTCTCCCCACGTGTGCCCCATCCTGACTGCAGAATCTTATTCTGAGTCAAGCTGAGCCAAATAATTTCATCTAACCTTCAATTTGTGCAAGTAGAGTCCGTATTCCAGGTCTGATCCTGTTTGAAAGGTAGAAATTTGCACCATGGTGAAATATTTAATGGAAAAATCTCATCTTCAACCAGCTATCTGGCTGTTCCCTCTTCCTCATCACAAGAGGTCCCCCATAACCACCCATAAGGTCCCCCTTCATTTTTTCAACGCTTCCAGTGCTATTCTCTCTCAGTGGCTAGTCAGCTCTGTAATTCCTACTGCACTTTTATTTAAGAACTTCCGAGGCTCCACAGCATCACTGTCTCTGGGAATGGGTAGAAAGTGACTCAGAGAAGACTAGTATTGTGTGCCCTGAAATTGAATTTCCACCGTAACACCTGAATCGGGTGATTCTCCCACTTTCTGCATTTGAGGAAAAAAAATAAGTTATGAGCCGGAACAAATAATTTATTTCAGCACATGTGGCATCCACAAGGGCAGATACAGGGGCTGGAGGTGCTTCAGGACCTTTTGAGTACATAGAGATTCAGAAAAATCAAGCCTTAAAGGTCTAGCTCTAAAAGTCTGTCAGCTAGCAATCAACCTGCAAAGGACCAATGACCTCTCAGATTTGGTGGCTGCATGCTCAGGGCTTTGGATCTTCAGAAGCCACAAGGAAACTGAAACAAGACAGTACAACAGTTGTTCATATCCAGATGACATGGCCACCTCCAGCACAAGCATCGGATACAACCATGTACTAGCACAGAGTTCAGTTAAGATTCATAAAAATGTGCCCTCGGCTTACCAGTCAGGCTTCCTGTAACAAGTATACTTTGGGAGGTCTCCCATTTCAAATACCAATATTAATTGGGAGTGTTTATACTAAGTAAGATCTGACATGAACCGAGTGGATTTGGCACAGGGCCTTTCTCCTGGGAGTGCCTTTTCCCTCTGAATGAAGTACTAAGATTTCACTCCTTTGTGTTCCTGTCAGTTTTGAGTGCTGGTTATAGGCCAAACATTTGTTGTGCCTAGTGAAGTGTGTATCTAGTTAGCAACTAATACGATTGCTCTGGATAATGGATTTTAGATGTATTATTTTAAACTCTGGGTAGGTAGATTAAATTAGTGTAGGAGGGAAACAGATAATGAATATTGTATTTTAGAAACTGTGGGCTTTTAAAATATTATAAGAATTACAGTTGATCCATAACAATTTTTCAATCCCCTGTTGCTAGAAGCATCTGCTCTTAATATAGATTTTTATTAGTGAGACATGTGTTTAATTCCTTTACTTTGATATGTTTTCTATTTCCAACCTCCATTTATTGCACTATAACAAAACTCCCTGAGACAGTTGGGCTGGTGAAATAATAAAGAAATGACAGTATGTAGGAAAAAAGCAATACTGTAAGTATCTAAGACAAATCTTAAATGTGTTGGATAACTTTAAGGTATAGAACCATGATGATTAAAGATAAGAGTGATTGAAAATATCCACAAACCTCTTCCCCCTCTCTCCCTGGGTAATAATCTGATAAAGTGAGAAGAAAAATATTTTTCCTTACATGCTATAGGAGATAAGAGGGAATGTTTAGAACTTTTTGTAAAAAGAGGTGTATTTATATTCAGGAAGGAATTTTGAAGGTTGGTCTCTGTAAATCCTAATGCTACAAAGCAGTATCGCAGTCAGCGATAATAAAAACATTCTATTACACTTACATTCCAGTTGCATATTTGTACTCTCTTTTGGAGAAATCATTAGCTCTCTGTGACTGTCATTAGCTGCAGCTGTATTGAACTCTGATGTTTCTGTCTCTTCTGCTATAGAAGTCCTGCTCTATTACCACCAAACCCTTTTCCTTTTCCAGGGTGGACAGCAAGAGTTATTTGCCCATATTGTTCCAACTTTCTACTGAGATAATACACTTATTTCTGTTTTGAAAGAGGCCTCAGGGTATAAGCTGATACCCACCAAGTCATTATTTTCTCTTTCTCTAGCCCTCAGGCTTAGCAGGAAGGTTTGTGTAACAGTGACGGTCTGTCTGGTTTTCTTTGCATTGTTTTCCTCTGCTTCTTTCTGTTGTGTTTCTGCTGCTGTGACTTAATTTGTGCAATTGACAGCATTGTTTCACTCTCCCTCCTTCTGCCAGCAGGAAAGGAATTAGTGCTTGGCAGTGACAGCTGCAGATGAGCCTGTACAGCTAAACACATTCTGGTTTAATTTAACTTGGTTGAAGTACTGCTACTCCACCCACTAAAATAACCTGTCCTATAGCCAAACAAAGGTGTAAAAATCCTCATAAAACTGTGTCTTTGTGTGAGGCTAAACTTGGTTTGGGTTTTGTGACATCCACACTGTTCATTGTTCTCCCTCCAGTACAGCAAGAGAGAGGATGCAATTGGGATGGGCAATATAAACAGCCTGAGTTAATATATGGGAAAAAATAAACAAGCAATTATGAGGCCTTTCTTTCTCTGATTAATTCATCCAGACCTGAAGGGGATTTGGGATAAAGGGATACCGGCAATTTTAAACCTAGAAGTGGTTCTGAAAACAGCTGACTTCTTTGTATCTCACTGTCTAATGTCAGGAAAGTTGGATTTCACACAAAATAGTGTCAGCACTGTCTACAGTGATCCCTAGTAACTAAAAACCCCACAACAACACTGCAGGTGGTGCAGAACCATGAGAAGGTAACAGTGTTGAAGTATCCAGCTAAGCAGGGAACCAAAACTAATCTGTGCTTTTGGTGCCTTTTTCTGCTGTTCCTCCAATCACCACTAGGACCGAGCCCAAGCAATGACATTGAGGTGACTACCCCAAAGTCAATACAGCAAGGCAGGACATGGATACAGGACTCCTTTCAAGGTTAAAAACTTCCATGTGTTTGTGGCTGGCAGGCTGAAGAGCACAGCATTACAAACAGAACTGGATCAGCACAGGTGGTGGGGTATTAACCTGGGGTATGTCGACAGAGCAAAGTTATTTCGAAATAACTTTACCAGTGTCTACAAAGCCAAACTGCTATTTCGAAATTAAATCGAAATAGCGGAGGGCTTATTTCGAAATTGGTAAACCTAATTCGAGGAATAGAGCCAATTTCAAAATTGCTATTTCGAAATAAGCGCTGTGTAGATACTTATTTCGAAATAGGGGGCCTCCAGCCCTTCCCAGGGTGCCCTGGTGGCCACTCTGGGCACAACCAAGAAAACTCCTCTCCCTCCCCCCATCCCCAGAGCCCTTAAAGGGGTAGACTCTGGCCATAGTGCCTGTGCCAGCTCCAAGCCTGCCAGCCCAGAGTCAGCAGTCTTTGCACCTGACCCAGTGGCCCCAGCATGAGCCAAGCAGCCAGTGCCAGCCAGCCCTCCACCGCTCCCCAGGAGCAGTCTGCCAGCTCCCAGGAGCCTGTCAGGGGCCGGAAAAGGCGGACGCCTGCCTGGTCCAGTGTGGAGATCAGGGATCTAATTCAGGTTTAGGGGGATTCCTCCAATGTCCATGATCTCCAGACTAAATGGAGGAACGCAACCATCTACAGGCAGATGGCTGTCAGCCTGGCCACCAAAGGCCACATGCGAACCCAGGAGCAGGTTCTCATGAAAATAAAGGAGCTGTGGTAGGCGTATGCCAGGGCCACAGGGGGCAGGTCCCAACCAGGGGCAGACCCAGACCCCTGCCCCTATTTTGATGCCATGGACCGCATCCTGGGGGCAGGATGGTCCATGACTCCCATGTGGTCATCGACCCTGGGGCAGAGCTTGCTGCCTCCTGCTGCTCCAGCCCCTGCTGCCTCCCCAGCTACCGCTCCTCCTCCCACTCCTTCTCCCCCTCCTGCTTTTTCCTCCCCACCCACCCCCACACCCCCAGGGGTGCCGAGGCCCCCGCACCCATGGTGCTGGGAGACAGTTGGGCCAGTGAGACCACCAACCCTGAGCCCTGAGCTTCTCCTCCCCCTTCCTCCCCTTGCCTCCCCCTTCCAGCTCCCTCCTCCCAGGTTTCCCCCTCCCCTCTCCCACCCTCCCTCCTCCCCTCTCCTACCTTCTTTCCCCAGTCTCACCTCAGTTTCATTCTCCACCCACCCCAGTTTTGTTCAATAAAGAGGCTTTGTTGTAATGAACACATGTGTCTTTTACTGTACAGCAGGAAGGGGGTTAGGGAGGGGTAAGTGGAAGGACGTGAGGGAGGAATGAGGCACAAGACCCCAGTGGGGCACACCAGGGAGACTGTTACTGCCTGCAGAACGTGCTGCCAGGCTCACAGCAACTTGTCCAGGAGAAGCACCAGAGTGCCCAGGGACAGCTCCGGCTCCATGCTGCAGAGTTCTGTGGTGTCCTGAGTGAGGGCAATCAGAGCACGCAGAGAAAAAAATGCTTTGCTGTCCCTCAGTGAGGTAGGCAAGCAAGCAGGGAAACCTGAAAACTGGCTGTCCAGGGGGGTCCCTTAAAGCACAGGTCTCAGATAGCCTCAGGAAGCAGCCACACAAGGTAACTCCTGACCTGATGCCCTGCCAGAACCGGTTCCGGCTGGCCTTAAATGTGATTCAGCATCCTATCAGTGTGGACGCACTATTTCAAAATAGCAAAACACTATTTCGAAATGCATTTTGTGTCTAGATGCGTTATTTCAAAATAAATTATTTTGAAATAACTATTTTGAAATAAGATATTTCGAAATAATGCTGTAGTGTAGACATACCCCCAGGGAGGAAAAGCTCTGGAAGATGGAATCTTTAGCATCATAAAATGTACGTAGGAAGATTTTTTTTTCCATTCTGAACATTGACTGAAGTTGAACTATTACTCCTAGGCCGACATGCTGAAGAAGCTAGTTACAGAGAGGGAAATAGACTCTTAGGCCTGGGTGCACAAATAGATCTAGGCAGAGTGACACTGAGCCTTACATAAGAACATAAGAATGGCCATATTGGGTCAAATCAACGGTCCATCTAGCCCAGTATCCTGTTTGCCAACAGTCACCAAAACCAGATGACCCAGTGGGAGGGAACACAACAAGTAATTCTCATGTGCTCCCTCCCCTGTCACCCATTTCCAGACAAACAGAGGCTAGGGACACCATTCTTACCCATCCTGGCTAATAGTCGTTGATGGACCTAAACACTAACTCTTTTTTTGAATCCCGTTAAAGTCCTAGCCTTCACCACATTCTCTGGCAAGGAGTTCCAGAGGCTGACTCTGTGCTGAGTGAAGAAAAACTTCCTTTTGTTTGTTTTAAACCTGCTGCTTTACAGCTCCTAACTTTTAGGTGCCTAGAGAATCACAACAATTCACAAAGGTTTATACTGATGTTCATAAAAGCCAGCATACTAGGCAGGAAGATCCCTAAGTTAAACAATGGAAGATGCCAACAGGGCAGAGGTAGGAGAGTAAGCTAAGACTTCACCGAGATAGGCACCTACACCACCACTGAAGGGAAGAGGAAGAAGATCTCCCTCTTAACTTTTATGGAAGTGGACTGAGTATTCACTTGGGTGTGGGAGACCCCCTCCTCCACAATTTCCCTTCCCACCTGAGGGGGAAAAGGCAATTTGAATTAAAGAGTTATTTGGACCAATCTGGGAGCATGCAAGTATAGTCCCCTTACTAAAGGGGCCTCTGTTATTTTCCTGGAACGACCCTGTGTGCTGCAATCCAGACTACAATTCCCATGAGCCCTTGGGAAAAACAGGAAGGAAGGACTCTTGGGGAGAGAGGACTCTTCTCTCCATGTGCCTGAAGAAAAGAGGCTTAGCAGTCTGGGACTCTGCCTTGGAGTTTGGAACCGAAGGGGGAGCCAGGCTGCTGCCAAGGACATCGATCCAGTCCAGGGGCTGTTGGATGCAGCTACAGACCGGGACGAGATGCCTGTTGGAACTGGGATTTAGCAGGCTGCTTCCGATAGGCACAGCATGAGGCAGTAAGTTTTGGACCTTGTTGAAAAAGTGCTGCCTGGGACAGAGCTGCTGTCTAGCCTGGACCAAATCTCCACTACAGCTGCAACATCAGCGCGCCAACGCAAACAAGTGTCTGGGACTGTGAGTCCAGGGGTGTGCACACTCTGGGGTGGGGTCACTGTTAGTACAAATATAAGCTTCAATTATTGTTATGTGTTTTGTTAATGCTATTCATTGCTAAATCTGTTAATCCCTGTTTATTTAAGTTAAGTAAAGATTGTTTATTTTAAAGTATTCTATTAGATGTATATGATTTGTAGTTGTTTTGGAATTAGATCCAGATTTATGTTGGAATGAGTATGTTCCTGGAGGCTCTCAAGGCACACCAGTGAGTGTGTACAAGGCCAGCCAGGTGGAGGCACCGCCATTTTACATTCATTACAAGCAAGGGACTGCAGCAAGGGGGTGGATAGGGCTTTCCCCAACTAAACACCATCACCACTGGGGTGCTCAGGATCTCTTTTGGGTTAAAACATCAGGCGCCCAGGCACACCTGTGAGTGTGACCTGCTCCCGAGTAACCCGGGGAGGAAAAAGGGGGTTACACAAGTGCATATGCACACAACAGAAGAATGGCCATCAGTCGGTGGTTACAGCAGTCATCCAGGAGACATTGAGTCCCCCTCTCCTATCAATCTTCATATATTTATGCAGAGAACAAAAGCTTCAACAATAGAGAGTGCCCAACATCAGACTATACCATAGTACAGTGGTTGGAGCACTCTCCAGAGAGGTGGCAAATCCCTTCTCCTACTCAGAGGGAAGGGGGACATGAATTGGGACTCTCACGCATCCCCAATGAGGAGCCTAACTACTGAGTAAAAAGTTACGAGGAAAGCTTTTTTGTGAGACTTTGCCTGAGAAATCCAATCTAGAAGCTGTGCTCAGAAGGTGCCTGCTGGTTTGGGCTCCATGTTATACATCTGGCTGCCTACCTTCCCAGTCTATGAATCAATTTGGAGCTTAGGGAGAAGATAGGCTCTTGCACACAGAGGAAGGCAGTAGTGCAAATGCCTGAGGGCAGATATGTAAGCTAGGGAACTTCAACTGCAAAAACTCAGGTGCCAGGTGAGTTTTGACACCCACAGGGCTCAACAGAAATGTTGTGTGTTGCAGTGGAGACAAAACAGGGTCTTATGTATCTAATTCATTTGGTGCACCCAAACCTTAGATAAGAAGGAATGTCCAAGGAGGGACACAATACAGATCAGATAATAATGGGTAAGAAGATGGGAAGGTACAAGCAGTAGTATGGTTTACAGACAGGATAATGGAAGGAAAAGCAGTAAGCTTTCAAAGGCCACGTGCTAAACAGTACTGGAGAAAAGTAAGCATTGGCATCAGTGAGTAAAAGACATGTTCTTGGAAAAATTATTTACTAAGAATAAATGTCAAATTTCTGGGATAGATAAATGATGTCAAATAAGTGTGAAGAATATATTCTGATTCCTATAAAGAAGCTTTTGGGGTACTATGCAGAGTTCAGGGCATCTAATTATCAAAAACCAAGAAACGCTACAAACACTGAGACATGGTCTACACTAGGGTGTTATTTCAAAATAACAAGCGAAGCATCCACACTGCCAAGCCTGTTATTTTGAAATAAGGGGCTGGTTATTTTGGAACAATAACTCCTGCTTTCCCCAAGAAATAATGCTTATTTCAAAATAGCAGTAGTGTGGAGGCTCCAGTACTGCTATTTCAAAATAACTACTCCCCAAAGTCAAAGTAATTACTTCCCAGTGTTTCCTGGGGCTCTCGGTCAAGGTAACACTTCCACAGTAAGGGAGCCTGCCTCAGACTAATTTTGAGGCTTCCCCATAGTGTGGACATGCTGTTTCAAAAATAATATTTTGGGAGTTATTATTTTGAAATAATTGCCTATTACAGACATGTCCTGACAGTCCAGCAATGGGGAACTAGAACAATATAGAAATTCAAGGCTATTGTTAAAAAGGTTAAAGTCACTAGGCCTATCACACCCTTGACAAAGGGGAAGTGTGGATTCAGGAAGACAACCAATTCTGAAAGGAACAGATAGACAAATAGTCGAAAGAGTGCTCAAGCTACTGTTGGAAACAAGGAAACAAAAAAGAGGAAAAGGCATGGTGTTCCAGTAGAACTCAACAGGATGACAGGGAAATATAAACGAAGGGCTTATTTATACCTCTTCTAGTATTGAGCAGGGTTCTCTTTAAGCTGTGTGAGAGAATTCAAATGCCCCAGCTGATTAGCAGAGTGCCTACAGCACCCAGAGCTAGCAGCATGTGTTTCTACTGGTGGCGCACAGCCACACATGTCTTGGCACACATAACAAAATGCATTCTGCACATGGAAGAAAAAAATAGAGGGAACGTTGGAGGTGAAGTACGCTTGGAAGTGAGAAAAAATCAGTGGCGGTTGAAGGTATTTGGTGAAACTGTGACACTGATTGAAGTCAATGACAATACTCTCATTTACTTCAAAGAGGCCATGATTTTACCCACACAGCTTTGAAAAGCATGATTCCTCCTTGCCAGTGAGGGAGGCTTTTTAGGTAGGACCACTTGCTTTGCCTATACTGTATGGGTAAACAGAATAATACAGAAATTACTGGAGTACATATCTGTTCCTCCCTACCCTAAGTTCTGTGATCCTAATGTATTGGTATTTCCTCTTGGAGCCAGGAGGATAAGTTCATGTGTACAAATATTGTATTGCATTTATTCAAATTCTTCATTTTTACCTTTTTTGTTATGTTAGAAAAGGACAGGCAATGTATTTCATATTTACTAAATGTTTAAGTTTTCAATCTTGGTTTGCATCAATGCTACATTTGCATGAAAATTGGAATTATATTAAAATTATAAAAGACGGAAAAACACCAATTTAAATTTGTGTTTTATAAAATAGAACTGCTTTAAATGTGCAGAGCACATAAGAAATAAGCATTAGTAAAACATATATTGTATCTAAAACTAATTGCTTTATGAAATTAATGAAATATTACCTGTTGTTAGTGAAATAAACTTCATTGCCATCTCCTTTAACATTTCAGAAATTATAGATCTCACTGTCTCACATTTTGCTTACCGGTATATTCATAGACAAAAAGAGGAAACAACCTTTCATGCTTTTTGAACTCCCCACTGGTTTCTCAACTTTAAATAAATTAGTCATTGAAATTAATTAATTAAATAAACTGAGAAAAAGAAAATATTCTCCCTCTACCCAAAGAAGAGGCTATTTCTGGCAAAACCTGGGTTAACACCTCAGCAAACACTGGTTCTGGGTACATAGCTGATTGCTGTCAGTTCAATGGTTTTCCTTTCTTTGAAACTTCAGCTGCAAACATATACTTGATATTTAAAAATATTTTAAATGGTATTAATCAATAATAGGAAGTCTAAGTCTTTAGGTTGTCTTAATTTCAACTTTAAATATGTTTCTTTTCTAAAAAAAGAAAAAAATTTATATCTATATCTATATCTATATATATATGGCTGGGGAGAAATCCTGGATCTACTGAAGTCAATGGGGACAGATTTTTACCTCAGGTTTAGAACTTGGATTTTACTTTTAAGTAACCACGTGCACTGTCAATATAGTTTATCAGGGCACCACCTAATCAGAAGAAGAAAAAGCAACTGTCATTGCTGTGGGGATTGTGCCGAATCTTTACTGCAAACATCCAAAGTACTGCCTAAAATGTTTTGAGGACAACTCTTATAGATGCAGATGTGAACAAGAATGGAAAACACTCCGGTAGATGGTCTAAACTGTCCACTGTTCACTTTCCTCTATGCTAATGCACCATTTTATTTCCACTCCATCATAGCATAAAAGTTTAAGTGAATAATCCAGATTTTCAAACCCTTTCTATATATTAAGTTCAGCCCAAAATTATCAGCTTGTAGAATAGTATGATCCATGCTGTATTTGGCAGGACAATTTTGTCCCCTTTTAATCAAAGACAAGTTACAGGAGGCAAATGAGTATTATTTTTTTTTCATTGACAGTACAAACAGATTCCTTCCTCTGGAATAACATTTTTAGATTAAGGAAAACAACCAACTATATTTAGGAGAAGAGAGAATGTAAAAAGTACTTCCCCTTGACACCAACCTCCATCCTGAATTCTTGGCTCACAGCAGGCAGATTTTTAACATTTTCACTAAAAGCATAAAACAGACAGCAGCATCATAGCTCTGGTCCCTTTAAGAAAGATCATGTCTATGTCAATTTCTTACCTTCCACTCTTCAATATATAGATTTACAATGAAGCAAGAAAAATAGTCATTACATAGTTACCAACTTACAGTCTTATTTTTCTGATAGAATGGATTGATGGAGAACATGGGTGGTCGGTGCGGCTAGGGGGAGGAAGCCCCCTAACCCCATCTACAGCCCCATCCATTCTTCTGAGACCCCACCCCCACACAAGAAGGGGAGGAGATGGGGTAACATGCTAAGGACAAGCCCCCACCACCACCACCATGGGGAGGGGAAGAGAGGGCAGGAGGCGAGCACGCATGCCCCAACCTCCCCAGCTCCGGAGAACCAGAGAGGGAGGAGGCCACACAGCTTCAGCCTTCCCAGCCCGGAGCATCCAGGAGGGAGGAGGCCATGTGGCCAAAGCCTCCTGGCCCCAGAGTACTGGGAGAGTGGGCACTGGGGGCAGCAATACTCCACCCCCTGAACACCTACAGTAGGCATTCTGGGGGAGGAATGTGGGTGGAGTCATGCCTGGTGGTTTGGGAAGGCAAAGCCCTCCCCCACCAAGGCTCCTGAATGCCCATGATGGAGAATTAAAAACAATTCAGAGTACGGAAATCAACATCTGGAGTGTGAGAATGCCATTGGACTAGGTATAGCTGTACAGCTTTCCTCTTCAAGCTGAAATAGAAAGTTATAATATCCCACATCCAAAATTGTGGAATGGGCCTTGAAAGCTCTCACATCTCTGAACAGAATTCCTGGATGTTGCTGGCCCCTGTTTCTTTAAATAGCTCTCTAGAATCAACCCAAATGTTTCCTCCAAAGAGAAGAGAACGTCTGTGCAGAATTTCTGAGGATTGGTGAGTGATGCTCTTCCAAAACAGTCAGAAAGAAGAAAAACAACAGATGATAGATGGTTTCAGGAATAAAGCCCGAGGGGCAGGGGAGAGATGGTTCAGACATATACTTTGCTTTTGAGAAGATTGCAGGGCAAAACAAGCAAACAAATGAAATCCAAAACAAACAACAAAATCCTCTGCCAAGATATATTTAAAACTAACAGGTGCAATAGAAAACAGAGAAGAAATTATGTAGAGGGGGTGTTATCTCTGTGGGATATAGCCAGCTCTACAGTAGCATCCTCATGTGTTTGGAAATTTCCAGGCCAAATAATCATTCCAATCCAATTTACTCTGATGACAAAGGAGAATGTTTCCACAAAGTTTGAAGAAAATTCAAACCACTTGAGCATTATGTGTAGTCAGGGAAGTTGACAGTCACACCAGGCCCCTGGGCAAAGTGTGTGTGGGGGGGGGCAGCTCCACGATCCTGGAAGGGGCGGGGTCTTGGGTGGAAGGGGCAGGGCCAAGGGCAGCCAGACCTCAGCACTGCCTAGAGTGTGCTACACCAGTCCTCTGCCCTGAAAGCCACCCAGAGAATGCCTTTAGAATGACCAGGCCTGGGACAGTTGTCCCCTTTGCACTGTTCCCCGCCATCCCACAGCAGCAGGCCTGCATGTAATTTACTCTGAGATTTGGACTACTCTTTGTTTATCTCACTTCATCAAAAACTAGTGTCATGTACTGGATTTTTGAAAGCAGCTGAATGATTTTAGAGGATAGATCCCTCTAAACATAAGTAGGGTTCATGTTCCTAATTCACAGAAGCACTTTTGAAAAATCTCATCTCTGCCCATTAACTTGTGGTGACTGTTTTGCTTGAAAAACTACTCCTTCTAATTATAGTACAAAATTGGGGTTGAAAGAGAAGATTTTCCACCATCTGAAATAGGTGTATTATAAAAACAATTACATATCTGAATATGATATCATGTAATCAGAAGAAAGTTAGGGTATGTCTACACTGCCACCCTAGTTCGAACTAAGGTGGCTAATGTAGGCATTCGAACTTGCAAATGAAGCCCGGGATTTAAATATCCCGGGCTTTATTTGCATGTTCCCGGGCGCCGCCATTTTTAAATGCCCTGTAGTTCGAACTCCCTGCCCGCGGCTACACGCGGCACGGCCTAGGTAGTTCGAATTAAAGCTCCTAAATCGAACTACCGTTACTCCTCATTGCAGGTTACACTAATGGCTCAGATACCCCATATGAAGAGGGATGGAAGGCCATTCTCGATGGAACTCATTCTCCCCCGCTCATTCCCAGACATACTGTTCATTCTGTTTCAAGAGAATGCTGATGCAATTACGACTCAAGCCACTACATCATGATGTCTCAAGTGTACAAGAGGTTCTCTGTGGCAATCTTTTGCTTAAATAGATTCTTCTTTTTATCATTTTCATTATAAAGTAAAAACCAACTTGCTAGGATTATATTTTTAATAGAATAGGGGTTGATTTTCAATACTTGATACATGTTTGGAAACTACTAGATTCCACTGTGAACCAAGTCAGAAATACATCTTATGTAATTTTATGCTGCTAACAGAATGATTTAGATCTGGGTAACTTTAACAAGGCCATTCATACATCAATAATGCTGTAAAATGAATAATTACAAATGAAAGCTGTAACAAAGGGACTCCTCTATCTTGGGGGGCGGGGGCAAAACTTGATTAATGGGTCACCATTGTAGCTTGTCCTGAAAGCAGGTGGAAACTGCAGGGGAGATTTTCATAGGATGAAAGGTGAGTTAGATGTCTAACATGTAGTCACTCAATGGAAACTGAGAGCTTAACTCCCACTTGTGCTTTTGAAAATCTGTCCTTTATGTTTTAGCCAGTGATTTAATCCAACCAACTTTTAGGTGCCCAGGACTTCTGAAATTCTGGGCAGTTCTTTAGTCTTCTAAATAAAATATGGACTTGAGAGACTAACTTTAGGCTTCATTTAAAAAGGAGAAACAAACAAATAAAACAAACCAACACTTTGTCCTGAGTGTGTAATAGCTCCCTAAAATATGGGGAAATGAGCATTTGGCAGGAATGAGCAAACTTATTCAGAAATAGTAAGAACTCATCTAAAGCCCGGTCAGTGGAATGGTTTTGTACTTGTCACCTAACTAAATTTTCTTAAAAAAACCCAGTCATGTCTTCTGCCTTCAGCAAAGCTAACAGTGAATAATTTTAGAACATGGAGTTAATTCAGAAGAAATAAATTTAAATTCTTGATGTTCTAAGTACTTTGAAGAATCATTAACAGATTTTTTTTTCCTGCATTGCACTTTTAAATTTATCTACAATGATGGTTTGCCTACACAGGTCCCTTCACCAGATTTGGGCCTTTATTTATTAATGGAATTTGAAATTTAGTAACTTGCTTTGTGAGTTTACACTCTCAGTAGCAAATCCAATATTTGAAGATGATTAATATTCTACTAGACATTTTAACTTCTGCTCAGATATTAATTAAGGAGTGTAACTTCCTCAAAAATAATAAGCTCAGGCTTCAAACTCCTTAGTCCCTTGCTGCTGAACAGACTTACTGCCATCTTGACAACAATTCGAAAGTGAAGAGTTTTCAATACTAAGGTACAATTCATGCTAAACCAATGATATCTTTTCCCATACCCCATTCATTTATCTTGCAAAACAATCAGTGAAAAGTACCATATGAACAGCATTTGTGTACATCGTTGCATAGGTTATGAAATAGTTTGGACAGAAATTGAAGGAACTCATTGCTAATCAATTGCATTTCAAAGTGGCCAGGCTGCATGTTCTGAAACACAACAGCACACGTTAAACCCTTAGGCTCTGAGTCAGACAATTATTCTTAGTCCAACTAGCGTCAAATTTAAGTATTTGTTTAAATGAATGAGACTAGGGGTATTTGCAGGACTGGCATCCAACAGTTTAATCGATACAGGGGTGTTACAAAGAAAAAGGGCTTGATACTTTGGAAATAGTCATATTTTTCTAACAGTAAGTTTCCTGCATTATAAACAGGAAGCTATACAACATTTTCATTATACACACATCAGTATTGCAGTTCACAGTGAAACTGTTGATTGCTCTACAATCATTTCACAGTAAGTAGGCTACTAATACCAGTTTTAGACTAAAACCCAGGCCTGGAAATGGGGGGCGGGGGAGGAAATGGGCAGTTGCCCCAGTGCCCAGTGATTCAAAGGGGTCTGGGGCTCCTGGCCACAGCCAATGCTACTGCAGTCAGAGCCCTGGACCTTTTAAATTGCCACTGGAGCACCACACATAGGACTCTAGGCAACTCTGAGAGCTGGGGGGCGGGGGGGGGGCACCATGGTCTGGATGGCACTGAGGGCTGGCTGCCCCCAGCCCTGCCTCTTCCACCTGAGAGACCTCTCCTTCCAGAGCTTGGAGCTGGCTCCCCCATATCTTGCCCAAGAACCCGCGGAGGTTGTCGGCTCCCCTGCAAAACTTTATTACCTTATACAGAAGCAGCATTTGCACAGGTCTGTGTTTGTCCTAGATCATCTTCCAACTTTGAAATGTATCTACTTGCTATAATTAACGCAAGTGTTTAAGAAAATAATTTGATAAGCCAAGATATTTTAACTGTTTCCATCTATTCTACTCTAGCTGTTTCCAGCACAGCACAATCAGCAGTGATCATTATCATTATGTTCCGCCTTTCTGTGATTTAAAAATAATTGGGCTTTTTAACATTCAAATGGTGACTTTTTTTCTGGAACCAGTCTTAGATGCCATCAAAATCAATCTTAAGAATTTCCTCAAGTCCTGTATTTTTCCTGATGTGCTGTGTATAATTTGCATTCACAAAGAGGTTATTCTCTGCATGTCTTTAGCAAACAGAACATACAAAAGGCACTAACATAGAAACCTTTGGTAACCTCCTTTTGATCTCTCTAACATCAGGCCTTCAAGCAGAAACTTTTCCTCTCAGTTGTCTGGTAAAACCAAAAAAAGCAGTCATATAGCACTTTAAAGACTAACAAGATGGTTTATTAGGTGAGGAGCTTTCCTGGGGCAGACCCACTTCTTCAGATCATATTCTGAAAGTGAAATGGCATGACCATATATAACAGAGGGATACAATGAAGAAGTAAACAAATCAGCTACATAGAATAGAAGATAGGAGGGAGGGGACAAGGAAGATGAAGAAAAGAAGGAGGAAATTGCTTATTGTAAAGGTCAATTAAGCGGCTAATCTGGAGTTATTACGAATATCAAAAGGTGGGGAGGCTGTTTTTGTAATGTGTAAGGGAATTATCATCTAAATTAAGGGTCAAATTTTAGCATAAATAAAAGTTCTGAAGTGTCCCTCTGTAATCTAGTGTTAAAGTCTCTTTGAAGTAAGAGGCATGTTGTCAGGTCTTTAAGGGAATGGCCAGTTTGGTTGAAATGTTGGCTAACAGGTTTCTCTGTGTGGAGATGTCTGATGTCTGATTTGTGAGCATTAATTCTCTGGCGAAGTGACTGTGAGGGTTTGCAAAGCATTTCACTAGCTCAAGAGTATCACTTTTTAAAAGATGTAATTCTTCTTGTGCCATTATTATGAATATATAGCATTTGGCAACAGGACAAGTTACATAACCCCCTTCCCCAATATTTCCCAAAGCTGGTTTGTAAAAGGATTAAACGGGTTTTAATGCATCAGGGCTGCATGGAGGGCAAGCCAAATGGTCTATGAAATGAGAGTGTTTGTTGACTGTGATTGCACCTCTGAAGAGCAAAAGGAATGAAGATATTTTGGTCTCAGAAGAAAGATTTAAAAGAGAAAAGTACCAGGTGAGTTATTCTCTATTCACCAAGGGGCAGACTGAGTCATGAACCTTATCCTGGATTAATGGTCAGCTCAGCTCACTCTGAGGAGGCCAATAGTGAGAATTTCCCCAACAGAAAGGCAGCAACAGGAAGGCAACTGGATGGAAGTTCAGATAAAGCACAGAGGAGATTCAGATATAATCTGCTTCAGAGAAACAGACTTCCACAGTATGCTCAGCAATGTCAGGTGAAGAGCCCACTCTCCTGTGGCTGTATAATATCACATATCTGCGTCAACCTCATCGGGACCTGTGGTAATAGCAAGTAAGTCTGCTAATGGCCCAGAAGCATATACTAAGCACTTATCCCTGATTCAGCCCCTTTTCCCCACACTAGGTTCATTAAATCACATCAATACACAGTCAGGGTTCTGGAAGGAATAACTCATTCTCCATAGCGTGCACAGCACACAAGGTCAGTAGATCCTTTCAATAGGACAACATTTCCATCTTGGGGGGGGGGGGGACAAGTAAAACCCAAATCTATTGTCTCAGATGGAAAGATACAAGAATTAAAGGGGAAAAGGAGAGTCACAACAGGAAAAACTCTCTCAGTCTACGATCCTGCTTGGAAAACACAGAGGAATATGAAAGGGCAAGCAGATTCTACCAATACGTGGGTCAGCCTCAGGCAAAGGCAGATTAACAGAGGGAAACAATCAATGATCTGAAAAAAGGAACGTGCAAAATAAAGTCATATGCTCCCTGGGATACAGATCTATGGCAGAATTCAGACCTTAAATTTGCCACTAAAGTAGAGAGATGATGCAGGGCAGAGTCTTTTTCAAAGGCAAATAAAGCTACTCTAATACTATAACTTTTTAATAACAGAGGAAAGAGAGACATCTAGTTGCTGAAGAGAAATTAGCAGGACACTGCTTAAATAATTGATACAATTTAACAGTAAAACCCAAAATGGTAAGGAACTACATTAGGACTTTATTTCAAAATAACCCCCCCTTAGGTCGAATTTATAAGAGGTGCATCCACACTACCGAGACTGTTATTACAAAACAACAGGCTGGTTATTTCAAAATCTGTACTCCTGCTTTTCTTGGGCTATGTCTTCCGCAAAAGAGATCTTCTGCAAAAATTTCTTGCACAAAAAAGCGCCTGAGGTGTGGACACTCCACCAGTTTTTGCACAAAACCAGCCGTTTTTGCACAAAAACCTTGTAGTGTAGACAAAATTTGGGGAATAACACTAATTTCAAGATAATTATTTTCAAATAGCATCAGTGTGGATGCTCCCGTGCTGCTATTTCGAAATAACTATTCCCCAGAGTAATTTGAACAAATTACTCCGCAGTGCTTCCTAGAGCTCTAAGTCGAGGTAGTGCGTCCAAATTAACAGAGCCTGCCTCGGACAAATTTCGAGGCATCCCTGTAGTGTGGCCATGCTAATTCAGTTTTGTTAAATCAGGAGTTACTGAGTCACTTTTAGTCATTTCAAAATAATTTCCAAAGGTGGACATGCTGCAAATGACTGATGAGGACAAATTGAAATCATCTGAAAACATAAGTCTGCATCACAACAAACACAATCACAAAAACCAAAAAGGAAACAGGAGAAGTAAAAAAGACTTGTCCCTAATATATCTGTATTCAAGAGGATTGTTCGGAAAATATGCACACCGTAGGGTTTTTTTTTTAAGTTTTTATGTTGTGCACTATATTTTACCTTCTTTCTCACAACACATATGTTGCAGATAACTTGAAATATAATCATATTTTTAAAGTGAGGATACATTATGTGCTAAGCAAACTCAAAAGTTGAGAATAGCTTTAAGATTTGTATATAAAATGGAAGGGAGGCTGCATGACACTATGACTTAATTCTCTCAGTCTGCCACCTTGGTGCAGTTCTGTTCCCCATCTCTGCCATCAGTGGACTCTGGGATCTTGGGTAAGGAATGTTACCTTTCTATGCCTGGCTCTTGCTACATGCAATAGGAAACAATAGTTTGTCTCCACAGATATTTTGTGAAGCCTGTTTCATTCATATTTACAAAGCATTTTGAAATCTTCAAAGGAAAAGTTCCAGATACCAATTTTAAGAGTCAGTCCCATATCTTGTTACAAATATTTAACGTCCTCTGAGATCCTTAAGAGAAATAATTACCTCTCTCTCTCTCTCTTTCTTCCTTCATGTGTGTGTATGTGTATCAAGAAAACGGTTTGTGTCTATAAGAGATGGAACAGTTCAATGAGAGAACTAAGACACCTTGGATAGCTGCGGTGTTATATAAAAGTATATAACACTTTCAGCAGATCAACCTTACTGATTTCTAAAAAGTCAAATATTTTGGATGTTAATATATTTATTTTTAAACTGTTTATTTTGAACTGAGTGTGATGTCCAGATCAGCAGCTGAAAAACACAAAAACTAAAAAAAATCTTTCTATGGCCACCCAAACCTCAACTGTAGCAGGAAGCACTGATGCCATGGTAACCCCATTTTTCATACACAATCAATCACACATAGAGGAAGAATATCTGTGTCTAAGCCAGTGTATTACGCCAATCAGACAATGTTCAACCAACCATAAAACCTATTCTGTGATATGTGCAACAAAAACAGTCCAGACTTCACTGTTTTTGAGCGCAGGCTGCTGTGTAACCGACCTGCACTTTGCATACATTTAATATTTCCTTTGGGTGTGACAGAATCATTCAGGTGTGAATCTTGCACTTTCAAGTTCTTGTTGTTTAGCTTTTAATACAATTCAAAAAGTGCTACAATAATACTGAACTTGCCTTCTGCTGCTCAGCTTTTGTTTAATATCTAATATCTAATTAGTTAATTGCATGCATATCAAGAGGGTGACCTGGCTCCTTAAAACTTGTTTAGGAGTGAAATAGTAACTGTTTTAACAAACCCTACAAATGTTACCATTATGGTCTGCTGTTCACAAAGCAAACAGGAACATCTCAAAACTGATGGTATGAAAAGCATTTTCTTCACAAACAATTGATGTAAAATATCACATGGAAACATCACATGCAATATTGAGGAAACTGTTCTCTGACTGAACATGTTTGAAATGCTCATTTGCTTTGACTGAATGATGGAAACAGCCACAGGTCTGCCAACCCAAAGGAAAGACACTGATCATGGCCTGTGAAGATGCTCCGTCAAAGAGTTCTTAATAATCATGCAGTGTATCTGAGCAACAGCCGATGTTCCAAACCCCCAACCTACAAATTGCCTTTCAGAGATTAGAAGAGAACTTTGTGACATGGAAACAAACTTTTATTTGAACCATTTCATAATCTGCTGGTTCATCAAGGATGGCCCAGCAACTTCCAGTATATTGCTTTAGGGTAATATTTGACTATCTGTCCTGTGGTTCACATTACTTTGTGGTCTTCATTATGGTGAGATTTTTTGGCTGCTCGTAATTCTTTTGTGTAGTGAGGACCAGTGTACTCTCATGGGCTCCCTCATAGATGAGCTATATTATAGGTACAATTATCAACAGTGAAGTGCATCATATCAGCCTTGACCAAGACTTAACTTGATCAGCTACTTCTCCCCAGGAGTCAAATATAAATATGCACAAAGCAATGTGGCTTCATTTCATATCATATTTTAATACCAGGAGTCCAAACATATGGTGCAAGATTGTTGCAAGCCCCAGCTGCACATGTGGACTAAAGACACAAAATGAGACATGCCTACACTCTTCAGGGCAATCAGGGGAAGGTTAAAGTTCAGACCATGACATACCTCTCTTGCATTTGCAATAGTTATTGGTAGGGCATCAGCCAGTAGGGAACAGAGGCCTGTTGCCTGGTCTGTCATCTACTTCTAGTGGAGACTACCAGATTCTTGGAGAAGCCAGCTATCTGTGTGTGGTGCTGTTCTATGGCATTTAAGAGAGTGTATGTGATGTTAGAATAGTTCTGGGGCAGTTTTGCTATGTTGTGCCACAAAAGAGCATCAAATGTAGACTGAGGCAAACATTGAGAGTCCAGTGTCAGCTTTGTAGATGGTGGCCACTAAGATAACACATTACATCCACAAAATTTTGCACAAGCACTAACTGATTTAGCCTTGCACCTCCCCTGTGAATGAAAACAGCAGCAAAGAGCTAAACCTTTAGCTCTAGGTGGATGTACTTATTTCCAATGGTTCTGAGGCCACAAGAAAACAGTATGCCAGGGAGGGATGGAGGCTCTGCAGTTTGAGAGGGAAGGCCTTGAGTAGGCCTCTTTCCCATAGCGAATCCCACTCTGCTGGCTTCTTCTCCTGCCCCAGCTGGACCCCTCAATGAGATACTCTCCCACACATCTCATTAAATAATTATACAGAACCATACTGAAATGGGGAAGGGACCATACATTAGAAATTCCCCTCCGCCCCTTCTGCCTCATCAAGGACCTACAGTGAATACACTTCTTAAGGTCCTGAGGATAGAACAACCACAGAGGAAGTCAGTGGAAGAGCCAGGATTACATTTTAAGAATTCCTAGCCCCCAGACCTGCAGCTACACCACTTCTTTCCCCCATACTTACTGTCTCCAGAATTAAGTGCCTGGAAGACTTAAAAAGAAAATAATCTCTCCTGCTTTGTTATTCTATGTTTAATAGCATGCCTAAGTTGTTGGAAAAGGTTTGGCAGCGTGATCTAGTATGATTGTTGTACTTGTCTCTGTTTGTTTGCTTCAAGTTGTTTTCTTTGGCTTTCATTTTTGAACCATTTCCCCGGTCTGCTGGGCAAGCGGCTGCTGCTGAACTATTTTTATGCGCTTGGCAATGATTGGGGAACTGTTGCTCTAACATAAGAGCAGGGCTGATGAGAGAGAGGTGGAAGAGGGAAACAGTTCGGGGGTGGGGAGCCTCCAAAATGCCTGCCATGTCTCTGTCAATAAAATGAAATGGAGGGGCAGAGAATACAGTGTCTGCAAATGGGCCTGTATAAGAAATTGTGTGTGTGGGAGAGAGAAATGGGCCACGATGCACTGTGCACAACATGTACTGCAGCAGCACATGATGATCTGAGTGTAACCAAAAGCAAGGGACCATAGGGCTACGTCTAGACTGCTTTCTTCTGCAGAAAGATATGCAAATTCGGAGCTAAATTGCATGTGTTCTTCTGATCGTGTTATCGGAAGAGGTTTTGTCAAAAAAGAAAGCAGTTTAGATGCGATTCTTTCGGAACAAAACCCCTCTTTCGAAAGACCCTTCTTAAAAAAAATGAGGTGTGCAGGGTTCTTTTGAAAAAGGTTTTTTTTTTTTTTCCGAAAGAACCACGTCTAAACTGCTTTCTTTTTTGACAAAACCTCTTCCGATAATGTGATCGGAAGAAGAAGACATGCAAATTAGCTCTGAATTTGCATATCTTCTTTCCGCAGAAGAAAGCAGTCTAGACGTAGGTGTCCTAAGGAAACAGATGTGAGGTTTAGAAAAACAGGCCAGTTGGCAACTGAGCAAGGGCTAATGGATTGTAACCCTCCACCTAAGAGTCACGCAAGGCTACTTATCTTATGAAATGAGATATCTGGAAAGGTGCATCACAAAGAGGCAGTGGCAAACATTTGCCAGCCAGCTTACAGCTGTTCCTGAGACAGAAACCGGAGATACCTTGTTACATCTTGGACCATAGTTCAGGCAATATTTTGGGCTTCAGTCAAAATTCCTGTCTACATCAGATTTTGAAACTTTCACTAAACATAACAAGCTTCCTTTTGAAATGACACTCTTACGTTTACTCTTAAATCAGGGAAGAATATTTTGGGTAAGTCTCATATGAATTAGACAAATAATTACTGTGTGGCAGGGCAGGGGAAATTTAGTATTTGGGACACTGGAAAAAGGGTCTGCTCTTTTCTAGGAAGGTAGATATTATAAATGGCTTGAATTTATTGAGAATGGAAAGGATAAACAGCATAGGTATGTCTATACTGTATGGGTGCGTCTAGACTGGCAAGATTTTGCGCAAAAGCGGCCGCTTTTGCGCAAAAACTTGCCAGCTGTCTACACTGGCCGCTTGAATTTGCGCAAGAACACTGACGATCTAATGTAAGATTGTCAGTGTTCTTGCGCAAATACTTTGACGCTCCCGCTCAGGAAAAAGCGCTCTTGCGCAAGTGTTCTTGCGCAAGAGGGCCAGCGTAGACAGGGAAGGAATTTTTTGCGTAAGAAAGCCCCGATGGCGAAAATGGCCGCCAGAGCTTTCTTGTGCAAAATAGCTTCTATACTGGCCATGGATGCTTTTGCGCAAAAGCACTTTTTGAGCAAAAGCATCCGTGCCAATCTAGACGCTCTTTTGCGGAAATACTTTTAACGGAAAAACTTTTCCGTTAAAAGTATTTCCGCAAAATCATGCCAGTCTAGACGCAGCCGATGGCTATTTTGAGATACTGGAAGTATCCCGAAATAGCTACCCCGCGTCTACACAAGCTGCCCATTATTTCAAAATATTTTTCGAAATAACGGGCCTGCTATTTCAGCATCCCAGTAACCCTCATTCTGTGAGGGTTAAGCGATGTCTCGAAATAGCATCTTATTTCGAAATTTGACACTGTGCCAAATTTCAAAATAGCCGATTTTGAAATTCAATCGAAATAAGATACGCAATTTGCTTAGTGCAAATTGCGTATCTTATTTTGAGTTTAGGGTGCTCTGTAGACACATCCCATGAGAAAGTCAAAGCACTAAAGGAGGCAGTTTGAAAGATAAGGAAAAAAGTGCTCTAAAAAAATCAAAGTGGATTTGTTAACTGATTGGCCCAAATTGCATCTCTTCAAAAGTAAAATATCTCATGGACAACTTGGCAGTCAGCTCTTTAAAAGGAAGTGTTACTGAATTCCCATGAAAATAATGGCTTTCACCTTTTAACATCATACATTTAGTTTTCAAAATATGTAGCAATTTTTAGGGCAGAAAGTTTGCCACTGTGATTCACCTAAAATATATTAAATATGAATAACTAGTGCTTTAGAATTCCCTTTTCATCATCAGTCTGAGCTACAAGGGCTTCTAGCCCTGCTGGTGACTATCTTCACATGTTTTCAGTAGGGTTATGCAGTGGAATCTTCAGCCCTTAGTGCACATTTTCCCTGAATCCTTGATCTTAGATTCAGTAGCCCATTCCTCAGACACTATAAGGTATAAAGTTGAATTAAGATACACAACTTCAGCTATATTAATTACATGCTGGTAACCCTGATTTCATGAGGAGTAAGGAAAGTCGAAGTAGCTTAACTTGGCTTTTGACGCTGTCTATGCTGCAGGAAGTCGAAGGAAGAACACTCTCCCTTTGACTTCCCTTGCTCCTCATGAAAGCAGGGTTACCGGCATCAACTGGAATGCCCCCTCTCACTTTGAATTAGCTGTCTTCACTAGACTGCTAATTCAAACCCTGGAGGATCGACAGCAGCAGCTTCAATCTTCCTCCATAGTGTAGACGTATACTCTGTGATCGATCATCATTGCTCCCCACCATCACACCCAGAGACACTTATTCAGCTTCTCCTCAAACAGCTGGAATACATGTTAGTAGTAGAGCTGTGTGAATAACTGATGTAAACAATAATTTTAGATCAAACAAAAGGCTTCATTTTGGACATTTTATATCAATTTTGAGCATTTTAAAAATAAATTTAATTGAAGGAAGCTTTGAAATTAAAGGTTGGTTTGAAGAGGAAACAATTAAAATATTTAGTTTAGATATTTTTAAATTTTTGGTTTATTTTTTTCCCCTGACATGAACAAATTAGAGAAAACAGATAAAATTATAAAATGTTTTAGTGTTGGCCAATCTACATTTTTTTGGCAAATATTTTTAGGACAAAAAATTTTACACTACTCAGCTGTGAAAGTTGTGAGGAAAAGGGACTTTGAAGGATACACTATCTGTCCATTTGAGAAAAGAGGTTTTTTTCCCTCTAGATGACCTTTATACCCAGGTACCCATCCTCTTCCTTTGTGGGATTTTTTCCCACTAGGATAATTTGGGAAGTAATAGAGAGGCATTCATTTTGCTGGAGACAGCACCTTCAGGCATTCTGAAGGGGAAACTGGAAGTGGTAGAAGCTTCACTTCTTTTCATCCTTCTCCTAACTCCCCTACCACTTGCCATGGGAAGGGACTAATGATGCTAGAAAATCTTCCTCACACACAAACACAGAATTTCAGGAAAGCTGTTTTCTCTAGCCCATCAGCATCAAGCTGGTCCTGTCTGGACTCCACATCTGTCAGCTATGCCTCATCCAGGCCACAGTATTGGCTTGGCACTCGGAGAGCAGAGAATGTAAAGTCAGTGTAGAGCAAAATATTATCTGCATATTGATGGCCCTGCGGTAAAAAATGACTATCTCCTCATAAGCCTCACACACACACTGAACAGGATGAGTGACAGAAGGAGTCTGACTGTTTCATAGTGGAGACCCTTTTGGACATAGATACCATTACCCAGTCCTATCCCCTCACAGATTAAAAATATTCTATTTACTATACTTCTAAGTTCTGGATCCATGTCATCAGGACCTCATGGTCCACAGTATTAAAAGTAACTGTGAGATCTAAATGGAGGAGCATGGATACTTGGACTTTGTCCATCCTTTCTGCAGAGTTATTGGACTATTGGTCACTACTGTCTAATATAGTAGGGTCCGCCAGCATTAACGAGCTTAAGGCTAAAATTGTCCATTTGGAATGTAAATGGTGAGGGCATGTCTCATGAATAGCAAGATGCACCTGCTCTAGGTCAGCAGGATGAGCTGGAAGCACTACTAGTTCTTTCCGTCCATCAATTATATGTTTGCAAATAATATTTCAGAGTAGGCAACTGGGAGAGAGGTGACTCAGTTCATGTCATTGGCATAGCATGAAAGGTTTTATCTGTCAACAAATGGGTTTCATGATCCATCATTAACACACGATTGATTGGCCCAGCACACTGGCAGCATCATTTTAAACTCCAGAATGTGTTTCAAGAGCCATTATAACCACTGATTCATTGGAACCGGGGAATATTGGCAGAGGGCAGACTGTTCCCTTGAATTCATTGCTGGTCAGTGTCAGAGCATTGAGAAGACAGGGACATGCTGCAATTCTCCTCATTACATCTGTTTCCATTGTGGTGAATGCTGTCACGCCTCTCCTCCATCGGGAAACAATAATAATCTCCCTAGTAATAGATAAACCACTTTCCTTTTCAGATGTAAACAATTGGATCCGCTACCTCTAATACATAAATGAAAATATTCCTCTTTACAGCTCTGCTGTAGTTCTCTGTGCAATAAAGAATTGATACACTCAAACACAAGAGAAATATGTTTATTTACTGCGACAGATTGGACTCCATCTGTCATGGTTTCATGTTTGACAGAGATTGAAAATTGTAGATAATGTGAAAATATTCAGGTACTGGCCTTTTAAACAAACGTCCCAGAGAGAGAAAGAATGATAACTTGCTTAAGGTAAAATTCTGAGCCAAGCAATTGGAAGCTTAATTAGGATCCAAAAGGATAGAAGACAGAAAAGACAGATGCCTGAGAGGGGTGTAGTGGGGCAAAGGAGGCTAGTTTGGACTGGGACAGAAATGATATACAGATGACCTTTACCATCTGCCAGGAAAGCACATGCATGGATAGCAGATACCTCTGTACACTCAAAGAAGCTTTTGACATTAATCTGAGAAGAGACTAGAATTGATGGCACCTGGTTTATTAAAAAAAAAAAAAAAAAAAAAAGAAGGCCTCTCCAGAGAGGAAGGATGGTTCAATGGTTATACCACTCGCCTTTGACTCAGGAAACCTGGGTTCAATCCCCAGCTTTGTTACAGATACTTAAGTGACCTTGGAGAAATCAATAAGCTTTGTTGTGCCTTAGCACCAATTCTATGTAAGCAGAGCAGTTGGGTAGCCACCCAGCAGAGATTCAAATGCTACCCAGCTGATTAGCAGAGTGCCTCCTGCTGGCAGCATGTGTTTCTGTTGGTGGTGCACATCTTCACAAACCTTGGTACATAACAAAATTTGTTCCACAGTTGGGTAGAAAAATTTAGAGAGAACATTGCTCAGCACCCCATTGTAAAATGGAAATAATCCTACTTACCTGCCTGAGCAGCATGTGATAGACATGCTAAGGAGTGGGATACTCTCAGATACAGTTGGGGGTCCACATAAATACCTAGCAGGGAGCGCTAGATACGGTACTGAATGCATTTACAAGAATAATATGGCTGCTGTATTGGGAAAGAATTGTCTCTAGTTTAGAGCACCTGAGCAAATATTAGTTTTACCTCACCCAAGAGAAAATGGGGGATGTAAGCTCACTCCTACTTACTGCAAAGAGCTCAATGACTAAAACTGACAGACCAGATGAGTAGCATGAATAGAGGGCACTTAATTCCTGAGAGATTGGGAGGTGAACTTCTGACTGAACTTCTGACTGACAAACTAAAAAGGGTAAAAGCAGCAGATGGAGAGAGTTGACCACTTGCACTTTAAGATGCAGAGAGTGAATACGAGATTGGTCCTTACTTACATTAAACTCTTGCTCAATTTGAAGGCCAGTCAACATAAGGGTTGCAGGGGGCATGAAGCAAAGGAAAGGGAAGATGTCAGCACAGAGGCACATTGAAATGTTTTGATGCTGAGTATCCCAGAGCTACAAGTGTGCAGATGTGGCCCGGCAAGGAAAAAAGCAAACGTAACGCTAGATTTTTCCATATGTCCCATCAAAAAATAAAAGCGCTTTGCTCCATGGTTGTAAGTGAAAATTGTTTTTCACCACATGGAATAGACTTGGCCCGCTGAAAACATGTGTGGAAAGACTGGTAAATAGATAAAAGCAGCAGAAGGAGTTAACAGCCACTGGCACCAGTTCTGTGGAAAAAAAGCTGTCTGGCTAAATGTTTGCACACAGCTGCTTGTGCTGTGCCGATACCCCTGTGATTCAGTGTATTAGCTGCACTTTGCTTTTGGCATCAGTAACAGGGTGTCTTACATTCCTGAAGAGGAGCAGGGTGACTGCCCTATAATGAGCAGCAGGAGACTGCAATGAAGTAGTGGAATTGTGCAGGGATCACAAACCACTTAGAGCGAGCAGAGCTAGCAGAGAGCCCAGGGAGTTGGGACTGACACTCCTTCCAGATAGGGTCTGGGAATTGCCTGCCAATACAGGAAAGCCCAGGCAGGAAGCTGTAAGAGGAAGAGAAACCTTATTGTGTGAATGTGTGGATTTTTGGATGGTCTAGAAAATTTTATTTTGAAAGTTTGTTAATAAGCACAACCTGGCAAGGAATGTGAAAAGACAAAAGAGGGTGTTTTATTTTTTTTGAACACTCCAAGGAGAGAAACTGAGGCAGGCTATGTGCAAAGTTACCCTAGGCCATGAGAGTTCAAAGGCCATTGGACCAATCCTACTGCAACTGATTGCCCTGCTGGCCACTTGGAAGCTCTAGTAGTTGTTTTGTTTTAGACATACAAGCTGAGACACTACTGATTTTCCCAGCAGTCTTGTTCTTAGGAGTAAAATGTTCAAACCCAGCCACCACTTCTGATCACAGTACTAAAGAGTGAAAAACTCCATTTATATTGGCTTTTTAAGGAAGCTTCTGATAACAGTGAAAATTTCTCAATGAAATTGCTATGAAATGGGACAAAATTAGGCAAGATTGCTACCAGGCGTTAGGAAGAGAAACCCATACATTTTCCTCATCTGTATGTATTTTCACCTCTAATATATAATTTCCACATCTGTACTAAAATGCTGCTTACTTCAAAATATATTATTTCAGGGCAGACGTCACTTTTCCACCTGCAGAAATGCATGCAATGTAATAAGCAAGTTACATATGATGATTTCTGTGGTAAGGAATTATATAAATTATGCCTCTTCTTTCCTGCATATGGCAAGGCAAAGTAATTTCAGAGCTGGATATAATACACATGAGGCTACTGCAGTAATTGTCAAATCTAGTAAACCACTGGCAGAACTACAGCAAGAAGATTGCAATAATTTTTTATTCACATGAGTATGTCTCTCAGCTCTACAAAAATACTTTCCTCAGAAACAGGAAAACACTTTATACTGGATTCCTGAACATGATGGAACAAATTCAATCATTCAATATACTGTATGTTTGCTTGTTCGGCAAATTATAAGTAACTGAAAATACCTGTGTATACACATTTTGACATTTACAGCAGGTCACTGACTTTATTATTTATCACTTTTATGGTAGTAATATATTTGCCTAATTTTTACCACCTTAAGACTGAAAGTTCAGGTTGATACCAAGCCTGCCACTGGACTGTAGTTGGCCCTTTTACTGCCAAGCAAAAGAAAGCACTACAGGCAATATTCAATACTCCCACATTTTGTTACAGCTGCTAAAACTGAGCAGAAGACACTGGTTTCTGCTTCATTTGTTTTCTTGTTTCTGCCTGATCAAGCTAAAGAAATGGACTGTGCCATTTACAAAACTAATTGCAAAATTTTCTTACTCTCAGGAAGGCTGATAAGGAACTAATACACAAAAAGGAACTTCATTAATAATTGGTCTTTAGTGTCAGTATGTGCCAATTAACTTCATGCTGAAATACAAAATTTAATTTAACAAAATATCACACGCACACACAGAGCTAAAAGTCTCCCCGATCACACATCTTTGTTAAAATGATATCAAGGTGCAAATTTTCAGCGAGGTTCATAGCATGTTACAGAAATTAGCCTCGTTAACAATGATGGGTATTGGGCATGTAATTATCATGTGTACCTCAATTATATTTGCCCTCGTGTGATCACTTGCAAAAGGCAGAGGTGCTCACTGAGCTGCAGGTACAATAGAGAACTAATATGCAGCCAATGAATGTAACTAGTGTAGGAAAAGGATGGGCCAAGAATTCATGCATATTATTTTCAATGGATCTTAAGGCTATCCTCCGGTCACTCCCAACCATCCTCTCTTACTCAAGCAGTTATACTGCTGAACACTCAGTGGTATATTGTAGCTTACATTACAGTTGCTGGACATAAAAAACCACCTAGCATACAAGTGGATTAATATACATCTTTCATAAAAACACAGCTCTTCAGTATTACCGGGAAATTAATCATATACTAACAATATGATTATAGATTTGAGGAAAAGGAATTTCTCACTGTTGCCAATTCAAGGAAATTGCATGTATCCAAATGGACATAAAAGGGACTATATTCCCTTTCTTGAGTCCTAGTCTAGTTGAATGCTAAGCTAACTTCAACTCTTATTGAGGTCAAAGGAGTGGAGGTCATTCAGCCCCTTCCAAGATGCTCTCAGCATCTTGCGGTATTGGTGCCTGGGTTCATAACGCAAAGATAATGGCTTATATATGGATTGGAGTAAGTAAACATAGTCGTAACATGTTACTGCATTTATTCAGTCAGGTTCTTTCTTCCTACCAGTCCCCCTTGCTTTCAAGATTCACCAGGATTAGCACAGCAAAACATGTATTCTTTGAATCTTTCCACGTCAGCCCAGATAGACATCAACATTTGCTGAAAATGGCCACGTCACTGGTGTGTTAGATATCATTGTGGAGTATTTGTTGAAAAATGCTGGGTTTATTTTTGAGATGGGGCTACTGTGTATGAATGCAAGGAAAGAAAGGTGAGGTTTGTAAATGGGACACCTATTAAATTCCCTCAAAAGATTAGAAAAAGGCATTATATGCTACCAGTGGCTCAATGACAAGAGAGTAATCAGGCAGAAATGATTGAGGTGCGGATGATGATTCTGCACCCCATCTGCATCCTAAGACTGGAAGAAAACATGGATTTTCTTATATAGTGAGAATCTGATATAGTGAAAATCTCAAATAGTGATTTTCTTTCTTTTATTTTAAATGAAAGACAGTGATTGTTTTTTCTTCTTACAAAACAAACAAATTGGAATACAGGCCTGAGACTACTCAAAAGTTTAGTCCAAGAAATCATTCAAAGAACAATTTATAAAGGGTTATCCCTCACATGCTGCCAAAAGGAGAGACATTTTGTTACCTGCCAAGTGTTCAAATTTATTGTTTACTTGTGTAGTCATATCCAAAATCAGTTTTAATTGCCATTAGCAGCTTAACCATAAACTAACTCACTATCCTACTTTTTTTATTTTTGAGTATACATACCACTGCATATCTTTATATAAAAAACCTACTGTATTATATATTAATACTCCTACATACAGGACAATGCTATCCTGTCAAAAATTGTGGGCTCTTACTCAGCTATTTATAAGATATCTATGACCAGGGCAGCTAAGCATCAATACCATAGTAACCACATCAATTTTTTAAGCAGGCCTCTAGTGCCTATATTGAAAGAATCCCATAGCCACATATGTAATTTGTAATGAAGTATTCCAGTTCAAGGTTATTGCACAAGAAAGTCTTCAGGGATTTTCAATGTACCTTGTAGAGGGAAATGTCCATATACAAAGTGAAAATCTGTTCCACATAGGTTACAAACTACCAAACAAAAATAACTTGTCCTTGACCCAGACCTAGTCTACCTCAGCCCCACTGGCTTAACACCATAACCTATACTCATGCTTTCAAACATTTTACCTTGCTTACTCCAACTCCCATCCAGAATGTGAAGGATACTGTTGCCGTCTTTCCACAGAGAAGCACAATATCATCTTCCCATTCATTCCAGGGCACAATTAAAAATTGTTCCCTTAATTTTTAAAATTCGGATCTGATACAACACTCAATTCCTCCTGTAAAAGGGTCTCAGTAAAATATGTCAAGCAGCATTTACTATGGAATATACTGCTTCTAGTATGACTACTGGAACATAAGAGATATTATCTCACTTACCTGTATTGGAGTATAAGGCCTAAAACTCCCTTTCCATAACCATCTAAGCAGGCAAAACCTGTTTGCTTTAATTTTCATGGAAATGGAATATAAAAGTGACAATCTCAGCTGTGGGGAATTTATCTTTAAATGTGAGTCTGTGCTTGGAAAATTTGTTGTGATATTTGCCCATCCACACCATTTACCTCTCTTGTCTTGTAGAGTGGACTCCCAGTCCTTCTAAGCTCCCTCAGAAGGATTCTGATTTACAAAGGCTGGACATTCTGGTTTCTCGTTGAATTATTGTGTTTGTTTTTGCTGAACTGCAGAACCATCCTGAGAAATATTACGACTCTGCTGTAGACTTTACCATTTGTTTGATTTAACAAGTGAAGTAATTCACCAACTACAAAAATGCCTTCATTTTGAGAGCGGGGAGACATGGAATGAGATATATAAGGTTCACTAGTCAAGATACTATTTAGGATTCAGTTACAGGTGGTATCACTGCACAAATTTAGCCAGTATAAAGCCATCAATAACTATTACTAATGAAAGGGTAGGTTAAGGAAGACTATTAATGATTAGGTGTATAATTGTTCACGATAGCCATTCAGAAGACAGGAATATTGCCACACTTAGATATATTGCGTGCAATCAACAACACAAAGCACCAGACAGAGGATTATTGCTTATCTCTAAAATACTGCATAAGTCACACAACAGGAATAAAATTTGCTTGCCAAATATTTAAAACACAAAAGGAGGAAAAATGACTAGAAAGAGAGTGTCCCCTTCAGCAAGAAAAATACTAAGGCAATCTACCTTCATTGATGCTAGCAGCACTCTCCCTATTCTGTTTCTTTTAACTTGTTTTTCATAAGAACGAACCTAGTGCTTTAGGATTTGAGGATAATCAGAAAGTGCTAGACACTATTTTTATATCAATTGTACCTCTTAATATTTTACCAAGCATTCACAGATTAAATGAAATACCAGTGTTGTTCTTGTCTGTGCCATAATCTTCCTATATGTGATCTGCCTCTTTTGTGATCTATCTTCTCTTATTCCTCTGCTCCCTCCTATTACCACCAATTCCCTGGTTGCCTCTTCTCCTTTCACCCTCAGCTTTCTTGGTTTCCTTATTTAGAACCCCTCAATACAGAATTGTCACTTGGCTACTTTGGGTGCTTCTCACACCTCGTCCCCATTTCTCCATTCCAGCACCAACCCCAGCCTTCTGGCAGCAAGGATATACTAATAGCATGATGAAATCACCATTAAAGGTTTTTAAGTCTAAAATTCTGCCCCCCATATGGATTACTAGAAGCCAAATTATTATCCTGAGATAAACCGTTCAATATTTAAGAAATGGGGAAAGTACGAGAATGAGCACTCTCTCAAGAAAGAACAAGTCCTTACTAGCTGGAAGAAATTAAGATGGTATAGAAACT
Organism: Pelochelys cantorii; assembly: GCA_032595735.1. NCBI lineage: Eukaryota > Metazoa > Chordata > Testudines > Trionychidae > Pelochelys > Pelochelys cantorii. The sequence continues at coordinate 41,483,072 of CM064337.1, forward strand.
AGAAGCCAATTATAAAATGGCTCCTTTGATGCTGCAGTGGCATTTTTCTGTCAGATGTAAAGGGGCCAGGACCCAGAAGGCAGTCTGGGAAATACATTCATATAACAGAATAATGATGTAGTAGGGAAAGGTAAGTAGGCACCAGCAACAAAAATCACACAAGGGTGTTTCAGCATCTCTTGCACACAACTAATAACATGCACATACTCCTTTTCTTTTTATGGCTGCATCTTTTATAACTTGTAAATTCATTACAAAATTACCAGAAAATGAACTGCCATACTGGAGCAGTCCAGTGGTCCAGCTAGTTCAGTGCCACTTCACCAAAAGCAATCAGTGACAGATTTGTCGAAAGAAGTTTCAGCAAATCTTGGAGAAGAAAGTTATGGGATAATCTGCCCCCGGTAGGGATGTTAAATATTGGTTAATTGAATAGTTGAGTAGCCTCATGAATTATTCGACTATGGGGGTGGGACTGGCAGCCAGTGCGCTCTGGGCCCACTCCCGAGGAGCCCCCAGTCATGCTGTGCTGATGCCTCTGTCCTGTTTTCTGAATGGCTATCGTGCACAATTAGACTTAATCATTAATTGTCTTCCTTAACCTACACTTTCATTAGTAATAGTTATTGATGGCTTTATACTGGCTAAATTTGTGCAGTGATATACCTGTAACTGAATCCTAAATAGTATCTTGACTAGTGAACCTTATCTAGCTCATTCGCCATGTCCCCCCCCCGCTCAAAATGTTTGTGTTTCACCATGCATTTTTGTAGTTGGTGAATTACGTAACTTGTTAAATCTATCAGAGGCAGCAGTGTAGGGCGCCAGGCGGGAGCTGGTCAATGAGGGGAGCCAGTTTAAAAAACCAGCTCCCTCGCAGACTGGCTGTTTGTCACCCCATACTGCTGCCTCTGATACAGAGGCAGCAGAAGTGTGGGATGGTAGCTGCCCCTGTCTGGGGCGGGGTGGAGGGGAAGAGTCTGAGCTCCCAGACCCAGCAAAAGCTGGAACAGAGTCGGTCTGCCTGCCCACCTAGACCCTAATATACTTGAAAGGCAGAATTGCAGTGGGGGTAGGTCCAGGACCTGGCACAAACACTTTAAATGCCCGTCTTCGTGTGCAGGAGGTGAAGTCCCCCTCGGTGCACCATAGGTTGATCCTGGCAGAAGTCACCAGGATTGGAGACCTCCTGGACTACCACTGGTGAGACTGGGTGGTTCCTCCAGTACTCGCCCAGCTCATGGGGCTCTCCACCCTTCATACTCCCCTGCATGTATTTCAGAAGGCGAGCGATGCTTTGCTGCCTGCTGGTCGGGTTTACCTCGACCAGGTCCTATGAAAGGGTGCACCCCACCTACCACTCAGCCCTGGCTATATGGATTTCTCCATTGTCCCCCAACCCCACGTGCTTTCCCAACCACCTCCCCCTCATCACTCAAGCCGGATGCATGCATTGCAGTTGTTCCCATTTCGAACCACATCAAAAAGTCATCTGTAAACACTCGTGCTTCTCTTTCTTCACTTCTCCATCCTTGTGTCCTGCCCAGATAACAAATGGCTGGATCTCTTACCTCCAATAGAGGGTGTTGAACTCTGATGGGCCAGCCTTTACTCCACCTTGGTTCTGTGGCCCACTGGGGACGTTAGCTGGAAAATCCTCCATGGCACAGTGAGCACGGGCACGTACTTGGTGTGGTTCACCCCTGTTCCCGGCACTTGCCCCTTCTGTGGCATGAGGGAGACCCCTGGCGCATGTTTATCTTGAGTGCTCCAGGTTACAACCCCTCTTTCATCTCCAGAATCTCGTGTTTAGGTTCTGGTTGCACTTCTCCCCTCACCTATTAATCTACCCCATCCACGGCCCCACAAAATCACAGGACCTCCTCGTCAACCTACTCCTGGTTATAGCCAAAATGGCAATTTACAAGTCCAGGGAGTAGAGGTTGGCTGAGGGAGGGGCCTGAGACTGTGCAGGGCCTATTTCTGCTCCTCTATCCATTCACATATCCATGCAGAGTTCCACTGGCCAGCATCCACTGTCTGTCTTGAGGCCTTCTAGGGGCAGTTAGCACTGTCCGGGGTTTTCTGCTTGGTGTCCCCGTCTGGCTCCCTCGTTTTAGGCCTTTGAGTTCCACACCTGTTCTGTTTCCTTTTTATTTGTTTCCCATAATCACTTGGCATTCTAGGCTCTGTGGCTCCTCTCGGCTCTGTGGCCCCTCTCCAAAGGCTGGGGGGAGGTCCTTTAGATGTGAGAGGGTGCAGACTCCAATAGGACCAGCAAGTGGCAGATGGCTAGTCAGAGCCTGTTACAGCATGTTATATTTTCCAACAGTAATTGTAGCTGGTATTGTATTTTTGTTAATTTTAACAGTGTCAACCTTGTGTTAGGAGCTTTCCACACATTAACTAAGATACAGTTTCTGACTTGAAGAACTTGAAGTCATTGGTCAATCTATACAGCTTTGCTTCCCCAAGTAGAGAGGAGGATAGCATGCTTTAATGCACCTATTTCATTAAAGGAAAATACTGGATGTGTGTATTTGAATAACTAAAACCTAGGGGAAGTCTGAAAAAGCAGTAATACAGTAATGGTAAAAGTCACAGCAGGAACTGAAGCACACATCAGTAAGCCCGGGTCTTCTAAACTTTCCATCTTCAATGTAGCTCTGGATGTTTCTAAGGAAGGGATGGAGCCTGAAAATGAAAGAAAATATTAGAAACATAAATTAAATATCTAAATATCAAGTGTTAAGCCATTTTTAATTGTACATTCAGCTGGTAGACTAAAAAAAAATATGCATTTCAAGCTAGTGCAATAAGTATTATACAGTTATTCGGCATAATGGTAGTGAATCAAATGGGCCGAGCATTGGAAAATATTACAAATAATTGTCAAATCATTTGACAGTACAATCTTTCACTAAATTATTTGTAAAATAGTTTTCAACCATACATAAAGCTGGTTGAATAGCAGAAAACTGTAGATGTAAACAAAGTATGCAAATGAAACATCCAAAGTCTAAACGCAGGGAAAACAGGGCTGGATGCAAAATCCTTTGGAGCTGATAACAAGTCTCCCCTTTGGCCCTACACCAGTCCCATACAAAATGTTAATGATACTAAGAAACATAATGTAACTGTTCTTAAAGACTTCTCCTTCCCTGTATGAATTGATATTGCCATTTGTTAATGTAATATAAAATTTGGTTTATTCTTTTTAATACTAATGCTTAAAAGAAAGACAAATTCAGAACTCTTATGTCTTGATATCCATGTGGGTTTACTTTACACAGTGACTGATTAACTTATGCCTCCTTCCAAATGCACATTACCGTGAAATATTAATGTTTACTCAGTTTATTACTAAATGCACTGTTGTAATATAAATCTTTAAAAATGTGCCAGGCCCTACCTTTGCTTTGTGAAGGATTGAAAATCCAGGCTTAGAACAATCTGATTTCCCAATATTATTACTGCTGTACAATGTGTAAATGCCGAAGTTACTGATTACATTTTTGTAAAATATTTATTTACCATCTGACAGAGTGTTAGTCATGGAGAGAAATTAAAAAAAAAAACAACATGATACTAATTAAAGAGATCCCTAGCTTGCTGCCATATATCAACTTTTCAGATGAGCTATTCTGTTGTTTTAATAGACCACGGTCACTTCCTTGAAAATAAAATTGTTTTCTGCAGCATGGTAATGTTATTTCCATTTCATATGTAACAGGTTTCTTTGCAAGGTATTACCAATAAAAGAGTCTTCTGCCTTCCTGGAAAGGTGAGCATGTGGCAGATGACACCAATGATGGCTAACCAGCAGACACAATTTGTGCAGAAGTAAAATAATCATGATGGATCAGTAATATAAATATTCATTGCTTTACTTAGTACTGGAAAATATTGTAAACCATCCCACTACTGAGTGGGGTGAATAAAGTACAAGGAAATCAGAAAAGTATAAAGTAAAGGAAGAAACCCTAACAACAGAAGCACTGAGGTCCTGGTGAGCAAGAGAATGAGATACCGAAGGGTCAGTCATGGTTTTCTTCACAGTCCCCTTTGCAAATGCTATCAAGCAGTGCAATGTTCCAAACTGTGGAACCGGGGGAGTTTAAGAAGCAAGGACCAGATCCAGTTCAGACAAGGAGTTCTGAAAGGCAACACCCTTGAAACCTATGAGGAGGAGCTGACTTTGCAATAATTGGTGCACAAATCACTAGATTTTAAAGATCACCGTTTTTAGTTCTCTGCTGTCTTTGGCGCTTTCAGGATATAGGCAGGTCATATTTTCAAATCAAGAGTAACATTTTCAAAATCACAAAAAGCCTAATTCCCATTTTCTAACATGACTTAGGAGCTAAATCCACGGCAAATCCGAAAGAATTGGGCACCTAAGTCTATTTAAACATCAGAACCGTGGCTACCAATTAACTAAAGTGATTTTGAAAATGTTACTCTTCTCAGCAGCCATGAGGGCTAAAACTTACTTTTCTTTTTAAAATTAAAGCAGCAATTCTCATGTAAGTACAAGATTCCAGGAACTAGAATTCTAACAAAACACATCCACTTCCATGAAATTTGTGATGAAAATCAGAACATAAGAACATAAGAATAGCCGTACTGGGTCAGACCAAAGGTCCATCTAGCCCAGTAGCCTGTCTGCTGACAGTGGCCAGCACCAGCTGCCCCAGAGGGGGTGGACTGAAGACAGTGATCAAGTGATTTGTCTCCTGCCATCCCTCTCCAGACTCTGACAAACAGAGGCCAAGGACATCATTTCTATCGCCTGGCTAATAGCCTTTTATGGACCTAACCTCCATGAAATTATCTAGCTTCTCTTTAAACTCTGTTATAGTCTTAGCCTTCACAGCCTCCTCTGGCAAGGAGTTCCACAGGTTGACTACATGCTGTGTGAAGAAGAACTTTCTTTTATTAGTTTTAAACCTGCTACCCATTAATTTCATTTGGTGCCCTCTAGTTCTTCTATTATAGGAACTAGTAAATAACTTTTCTTTATTCACCCTCTCCACACCACTCATGATTTTATAGACCTCTGTCATATCCCCCCTCAGTCTCCTCTTTTCTAAACTGAAAAGTCCCAGTCTCTTTAGCCTCTCTTCATATGGACCTGTTCCAAACTCCTAATCATTTTAGTTGACCTTTTCTGAACCTTTTCCAAGGTCAAAATATCTTTTTTGAGGTGAGGAGACCACATCTGTACACAGTATTCAAGATGTGGGCATACCATAGTTTTATACAGGGGCAGTAAGATATTCTGGGTCTTATTTTCTATCCCTTTCTTAATAATTCCTAACATCCTATTTGCCTTTTTGACCGCCGCTGCACACTGTGTGGAAGTTTTCAGAGAACTATCCACAATAACTCCAAGATCTCTTTCCTGATTTGTCGCAGATATATTAGCCCTCGTCATACTGTACGTATAGTTGGGATTATTTTTTCCAACGTGCGTTACTTTACACTTATCCACATTAAATTTCATTTGCCATTTTGTTGCCCAATTACTCAGTTTGGTGAGATCTTTTTGAAGTTCTTCACAGTCTGCTTTTGTCTTGACTATCTTAAACAGTTTAGTATCATCTGCAAATTTTACCACCTCACTGCTTACCCCTTTCTCCAGATCATTTATGAATAAGTTGAACAGGATTGGTCCCAGGACTGGCCTCTGGGGGACACCACTACTTACCCCTCTCCATTCTGAAAATTTACCATTTATTCCTACCTTTTGTTTCCTGTCTTTTAACCAGTTCTCAATCCATGAAAGGACCTTCCCTCTTATCCCATGACAATATAATTTACGCAAGAGCCTTTGGTGAGGGACTTTGTCAAAGGCTTTCTGAAAATCTAAGTATACTATATCTACTGGATCCCCCATGTTTGTTAACCCTTTCAAAGAACTCTAATAGATTAGTAAGACATGATTTCCCTTTACAGAAACCATGTTGATTTTTGTCCAACAAATTATGTTCTTCTACGTGCCTGACAATTTTATTCTTTACTATTGTTTCTACTAATTTGCCCAGTACTGAAGTTAGACTTACTGGCCTGTAATTACCAGGATCGCCTCTGGAGCCCTTTTTAAATATTGGAGTCACGTTAGCTATCTTCCAGTCATTAGGTACGGAAGCCGATTTAAAGGATAGGTTACAAACCACAGATAATAGTTCTGCAATTTCCCATTTGAGTTCTTTTAGAACCCTTGGATGAATGCCATCCGGAAAAGTTGGCAGGACTGGGCCAAGGACAAAACTTGCCCTGGACAAGGGTGGTTGGGGAAGAGGAGGAACTGTCAGATGAGACCTTGAAAAGTCCCAGGAAGAACCACTACAAACCAGAGTGAAATAAAGAGAAAGAAAGGCAAAATATCAAAGAGCCAAATAGGTTACTGATGGTAAAATAAACATCAAGGAAGGGTCAAACTGAGCTTAGGTCCTAAGACTTTGCCTTGGAAAGTTAGAGATTTTAGCTGGCATGGTTTCAGTTTAGCTAGTGGAGACTCCTAATCTTGTAAAGGAACTTACTGTTGTTTTAAATTACACAACATGTTTCAAACTTTGTTGTTCATGCACCATTTTTCACCTTGACATGCCCATTCTTCATTCCCTTAACAAAAGCATTCTACTAAAACTTTAAATAGAAAAAGGCATGAATGGGGGATGGGTTTATTTGCAGCTCCCATATGACCTCAGTCATTTTCTGTTTTAATCTCTTGTGCAATGATAACAAATTGTCTAGATCTCTCTCTATTCCTTTTAAAGGGATATCCAAAGGAACTCCTCAGTATGGTTTTTGGCGGCATAGTTTTTTATTCTCCTATCATAGATCTGTTGTTTCTCATGTCCTCTTGCTGTCTCTTTATATGACTGTAGCCAGGTAGTTAGTGCACTCATATGGAAAGTGGGAGACTCACAGAGTTCAGTCACCCAGTAAAATTACTCTAATTGTTTATTCACCATGGAACAGCTTCAACAGATGCGGCAGAGAGCCCACATCAGAATATCCCAACGCTCAGTGACTAGTGCACTCTCCTAAGAGGTAGAAGACTCCTGTCAAAATCCTTCCTTCTCAGCAGACACAGGGGAAAATTGAATCTGGTCTCTTGCATCCCAAGTGAATGCTCTAATGACTGGGTTGATCTTTCTCCACTCAGGTTTTGAATCTGACCCAATCTGACAGGTGGCCATTGAAAACACCTACCAGCTTGGTCCCCACGCATGAGGTAGGCAGGCACATTCTTAACTCCCTACAGTTCCTGGGTTGATCTGGGCTTTAAGGGAGGTGGGAGTCACATGGATGGTTAGTGGGAGGCAGCAATGCATGCACCTGGAGGCAGGAATATAGGACCCACATGAATATTTACCCTGAAAACTTAGGCACTAGGAGAGTTAAGTTGCATACAGGACTCAGCAAGAGTTTTGTAGACTGCAGTTGACCCAAATACCTGAGTTCCTTTGAGGACCAGGGCCTAACCATTCCCCAAGACTATTTGCCTTTGTCTCAATGACTGTTTTTTTTCCCCTTTTAACTTTATCCACTTCCCTTAGACACAAAGTATAGGGTAACTGTTCTCTCAGAAAAAACACATAGCATAGGGTAACTGTTCTCACAGAAAAAAAAATATCAACCCTACCAAATACTTCCTAAAATAATTTAAGATTTTTTTAAATTCTTCTTATTGATCTTTCTAATCCACTTTGCACTTCACTTGTTACTACAAAATAATAAGCAACAGTCATACTAGATACGACAGATAGAGACTAGATTTGTTCATTTTATTTCATGTAATATTGCATGCATTTTTTCCCTCTAACACATATAATATCCCCAGTATGAATAAGATATATTTATGATCAAGAAAATACGTACACCGACACAACACTGTCATTTTTAGTACCTAAATGGCACAGTGTTTTCCAAATATGATGGGAAGGGGATATAAGAATGTGCCCTTCCCCATTAAGAAGAAATGATGTATCAAATTAGGAGAGAAAATGTTTGTACTGAGAGAACTGGAATTTTTATTGCTCTAGGAAAACTGGCATGCTAAAGTCAGTGACCTTTCCTTCAAGGAAAAAAAATTAATATGGTTGCCACATCAAACCTGTCAGCTATCGTTGTCCTGTGTCTCCTGCGGAGGGTTTTTTAAGTGTATTTTTTTCCTTTGAGAAATACTGTTCTCTATTTTATCAAGCTTCCTGCCAGGTCAGTTAGTATTGAAATTGATATTAATAACCTTTGACTAATAAACTCCATCAATGTTTTCATTAGGTTGATTTTGGCAAGAATACCATATGTCAATTAAAGCTCTTTTCAGGATTTATAACACCGGGAAAGGCTGGCATTTGTCAAATCAAAAGCATTGATTTTCACATGTAAATATAAAAAAGTGCCATACAACAGGGAGAAGATATAAATAATGTTTCAGGAGTGTCAGTCTGAATTAATGTGAACAAGTGTTATCCCATAGAGCTCAGTTAAAGGGATTATTGCACTACTATTTTTCTGTGCCCAAAAGCCAGATAGGAGTGCTTTTAATTAATCTGGGTGCCTACTAATTGATTAGCTGAATAATGTAGCCACCAGGGAGAGTAACATTGGTTTTCTTTCACAACTGATATAAAATTAAGCTTAAACGGTTGATAAAAGCTTTGGCTTATCTTGGGGGAAAGCCCAATCCAGAGCAGAAGAACATGCATGAAATATGATAAATGAATGAACACAACATGAACTGGGACAAATTGTTCTTTGGTGTAACTCCAGTGCAAAAAAATTCACCCACTGAACGTGGCCAGTGGCATCCTGGTGTCTTATTCATGCTGTAAAAGTAGCTACACCTCATATTGTATTCTTTTTCAATTTATGTTTGGAGACGTTTAATAGGGAAATTAGTCTTTATGGGGGAATAATAATGATGGAGGAGACAAAAAGATTTGGAGGAACAATTCCATATCTGGATTCTGCACCCAGTTAAGCTAAACTCTTGAGTATACAAAGCTTAAAAGCTCATGAAAACAGTCTAATGAGAGATTTCTGATGGTTGTCTGCTTCTGGGTGGGCCAGAATACAACCCACACAAACTCAAATTCGGGGGAAGGCCATTGTCTGGATAGGTGGGAAAGGAGTACTGACAACCCCTCCCCCCCCCATACTTCCTCTGTAGGAGGAGGAAGGCATCACCTGAGCTCTGGAAGAATCTATCAACATGATACCACCAGCCTGCCTCTTGTACCTGATTTGGAATTTCTGATCCAAGATCTCCCATCTCCTAGTCTCCAGATAATATATACAAGCAATCCTAATGTCTTTCTGCACACCACACATGGGTTCAGGGTGAGAGTAGTGGCAGTAGGCAATGAAGTGTAATTCTTCCTAGCAGGTGAACTGTTACAGATCCAACACCTTTGATCCAGCTTGCAAAAGGAAATTAGGGATGGAAACTAAAGGTCACTGAGGGCTTGTCTACTCTACCACTTACATCTATGTAACTCATGTTACAAGAATGTGAAAAAGCTACTCCTCTGAGTGTCACAAGTTACCTCCACCTAAGGGCTGTCCACACTAGTGCTATGGAGACAAGGAAATGCTCTCCCACTGGCATAGTGCATCTTCACCTGATGTGCTGTAGTGGTAGAGCAGCATGGGTGCAGCTGCACTGATGTAGCATGGTAGAGTAGCCTAGCCCTGAGAGTGCTACCCTTGCAGGGAGAGGGCATACGCTAGAAAGAGTTCCTCTCTATATAACTTATATTACAAGGATAGGCAACAGTCTGTCTTCAGAGAGTTTATACAGAAGAGTCTGCTTCATGCAGATGACTCTGTAATGCAAGCTGGGAGTCCTACCCGTAGAGGTCACTAACTGCCTTTGCCTAGTGGGACAATGACGCACAGTTTATTACGGCAGTGGCTAAAACGCCAACCAACAGCTCCATGTGGTTGCAACTTGGATCCCAGCTGGAACCCAACACAGCTCTGTTCTGTGACAAGATCCCAGCTGAGAATGGGGAAACTGAAACATGGCTGAGTGATGAAAGGGACAGCTGCATCAGGAAAGGAGCACTACATGATAGTCGGTTCCTACAGAGAGTGGGGAAATGAGCCATGCCACTTGGATTTTCCAGACACAAGCCTAATCCATGGTTGGAGGGAGGAGTTTGGACTGTACAGATACACATGCAGCTGTCATGAGGCCACTGCCTACAAGAGCAAACCCTTTACCCCTTTATACCCTATAGCTGCCCTGACTAGCAGCCCACATGGAGGTGGGACAGAAAGAGGAGCTGGTCTTGGGGAAGGGAGCACTGGGTTAATCCATCAAGGGGAGTTGGTTCCTAATACACACACAGCCCAGAGGTGGAGACAGACTTTAGAGAAAGCAGGAGTCTGACACTAGGTAGCTGTGGACCTGGTGCTACAGATTGGTTAAAACTCACAGCACAGTAGGGGGTCCAGCTGGATACCCTTATTTAGGACAAGAGTGGATTCCATGGACAATACCAGTCTCTTGAATTCTTTGCATGTTTGCATGCCAGCAAAAGAAAACACACAGTCCACCGCACCCTCCTCTGTCCTAGACTGACTAGACTGGATTAGCAACAGATGAGTGTCTCTACTTACTGTGAATAAGCTTACAGGAGTTGGCTTGGAGGACTCTATCATCCAAGAAACTACTTTTCATAAACTATGGGCTTGGACATCTTCAATTTCACACCCCAGGTGCTGCCTTTGTGATGGGTATTTTGCACTTGGGCACATAAGGTCCAGAAGCACAGTCCATGAGATAAAGGGGAAGATGTGACCAGTGCTCCATACCAATAGTGATTGTGGGAGGCAGCACGAGCAGCTAAACAAGGACAGCACTGCAAGGAACATGGCAAGTTTAACCATTTAACCAACACAGGAGTGCAACAGGAGATGAAAAATTCAGTCAGGCTTGTCATGGGAAGGAGTAGAACTCTCTCCTTGACTCTGAACACAAAGCGGGATCAGAGCTAGGGGGGAAGAGGGAAGAAGGAATAACCTCTGTATATGAGACAATGTTAATAATGTATGATTTTAGCTGAATGGCAAGGCCTCTGGTGTGACTCCTCGGGGTGAATCGGACTCACACACATTACAAAAAAGCAGGCACACTCTAATAATGTACAATGAGAGCATAATGCAGCCTACAGGAATATGGGACCTTGTGGTAACTAACCAAAAGCAAACAAACAAAAACAGACAGTACCAACTGAAGTTTGTGGTTGTGGTGAGTAAGAACCAGAGACTTCTCTTTGGGAATAGAACAAGGCAAGCTGCAGATCTTATCAGGGCACCAGCAGAATTGTATACCTGTACAGGTTGGACCTCCCTGGTCTGACACAGTTGGGACCTGACCAGTCCCGAATAAGAGAATTTGCCAGACCAAGGGAGGTGTTCCCTGCCACCTGCCTGGAGCCAACTGGCCTCCTGCCTCTGGCCTCCTCTACTCCCTCCCCAGCCGGGCTGTCTGTCATGCTGCCACAGCCTCATGACTCTGGGATACCATGGGCAACCGGGGTTCTCCTGCCCTGGCACTGGCCTTGTGCTGTCACTGACATCCAGGTGTCCTTGGCTTCACGCTGCTACAGGTGGATGGGCTTCTTCGGCCTGCACTGCACAGGAAGCTAAGGTTCCCCAGCCCCAGACTGCAGCAGTCTGCTGGGCTTCTCTGGTCCCCAGCCCCATACTGCCGCAGGCAGCTGGGGTTCTCCACACCCTGGCTCCGTGTTGCTGCGGGTGATCAAGGTTCCCTGGGCCCGCATTGCTGTGGGCTGCCAAGGTTCTATGACCTTGCACTGCTCTGGGGCTTCTCTAGCCCTGCTGCTCCCACCCCTGGCTGGGCTGCTGCTGCTTCTGCCATGAGGCTCCTGGACTCTCTGGTCCAGGAGCATCCATGGTCCTGCCAGACCATAGATGTTACTGGACCAGAGAGTGTCAGATTTCAGAGATGCAACCTGTAGAGTAGTGGTCTCCAACCTTTTTAAGCACAAGATCACTTTTTGAATTTAAGTGCAACCCAAGATCTACCTCAAACCCAAATACACATGCCCTGCCTCCTTTGTGCCCCTTTTCCAAGGCTTCACTACATCCTCCCTCCCTCCCCCATCTTCCCTCACTTTCACCAGGTTGGGGCAGAGGGTTGGGGTGCAAGCTCTGGTCTTGGGTTAAGGGATTTGGACTGTGAGAGGGGTTCTGAGCTGAACTTGGGACAGGCAGTTCGGGTGCCAGAGGGAGTTCTAGGTGCAGGCTCTGGGAGTGTGTTTGGATGCAGGGGTGCCGGGGCGAGGGCAGGTACTTGGAGTACAGGAGCAAACAGGAGCAGCTAACAGGGAGTTTGGAGAGGGAGTTCTCCAGGTAAAGGAGGAGTAAATACGGGACCCTTGTGGTAAGTGGCTGTCTATAGTGTGTGTTTGTGTGGGGGGGGTTACTTGCTGTGTGCTGAGCTTGTGTTTGACTGTTTGGTTGGTTGGTTTGTTTGTTTGTTTGTTTGAAGGCGCTTCTAAAAGGTTTGAAATCTAGAAGCCTCTGTTAATTGGCTGAGCCTCAGTCAGGGGGAGGGGCTACCAGGGCTTTATAAAGCTGTGAGTCAGCGACCAGGGAGCTTGCAACCAGGAGCAGCTAACAAGGAGTTTGGAGAGGGAGTTTAGAGGGGGAGGTTAGAGGGCGCTAGTGACTTTTGACCTTCTTTAAACATAACTTTTATAATAATCTATATTCCAGACATTTAATAAGAAGCCCAGTTTATACTTAAACTTATTCATAAGAAAAATGGAGACAGAAGCCCAGCAGCAGAGTGGGGGCTATCCTGTTTATTGCATCGAGTGTAACATGTATGATTACCTGCCCTGTGGGTGGGTGACGTATGTGTGCACCCGTTGCAAGGAGCTCCTGACCCTCAGGGTCCGAGTTCGGGCTTTGGAGGCCAGGGTGGCTGAACTGGAGGAGCTAAGGGAGTTAGAGAGCTATGTTGATGAGACTTTCCGGGACACTGTAGTACTGTCCCACCTCCAGTCTGAGAGCCCCAGTGCTCTTAAAGAGGATGAAAGTCTCACGGGAACAGAGCATTCAATGGAAACAGAGGGAAACCATCCCGTAGTTGGGACCCTCCTTCCGGAGGATGTTGTGGTATCCTCTTGCACTGAGGATACCTCTGAGGGGAAGGGAAGGCCAGCAGTTAGGAAGAGGCAGGTGTTAGTAGTGGGTGATTCGATCATTAGGAACATAGATAGTTGGGTTTATGATGACCGGGAAAACCGTATGGTGACTTGCCTGCCTGGTGCGAAGGTTGCGGATCTCTTGAAGCATCTAGATAGACTTACGTGTAGTGCTGGGGAGGAGCCGGTGGTCGTGGTACATGTAGGTACCAATGACGTAGGGAAGGGTAGGAGAGATGTCCTGGAGGCCAAATTTAGGCTGCTAGGAAAGAGACTGAAATCCAGGACCTCTATGGTGGCATTCTCGGAAATGCTTCCAGTTCCACGCGCAGGGCCAGGTAGGCAGGCAGAGCTTCAGAGTCTCAATGCATGGATGAGACGATGGTGTAGGGAAGAGGGGTTTAGATTTATTAGGAACTGGGGACACTTTTGGGAGAGGGGGAGCCTATACAGGAAGGATGGGCTCCACCTTAACCAGGGTGGAACCAGAATGCTGGCACTAAACATTAAAAAGGCTGTAGAGCAGTTTTTAAACTAAGAGATGGGGGAAAGCCGATTGGTGCGGAGATGCACATAAATTGGATGGAGACTTGTCTTAGAGGAGAATCCATTGATAGAGATTCTCTAAGCTGTAGTCAGAAAGAAAGGAGGGGAGAGGACAAACCAGGGGCCAGAGCAGACAAACAACCGCATATAAAGGAATCGAATGCATCAGGGAAGGGCAGACAAATAAGCGGTGGCAAATTTTTAAAGTGCTTCAACACAAATGCTAGGAGTCTGACTAATAAGATGGATGAACTAGAGTACATCGTATTAGAGGAGGAGATTGACATAATAGGCATCACTGAAACCCGGTGGAATGAGGAAAATCTGTGGGACACAATCATACCGGGATATAAAATATATCAGAAGGATAGAGCAGGCCGTGTGGGTGGCGGAGTGGCACTGTATGTGAAAGATAATGTAGAATCAAATGAAATAAAAATATTAAATTAATCAACATGTTCAATAGAATCACTATGGATAGTAATTCCATACTCCAATAATAAGAAATTAGCAGTAGGGATATATTATCGACCACCTGACCAGGACAGCGATACTGACATTGAAATGCTGAGGGAGATGAGAGAGGCTACCAAAATAAAGACCTTTATAATAATGGGGGATTTTAATTATCCCCATGTTGACTGGGTACATGTCACCTCAGGAAGAGAAGCAGAGATAAAATTTCTCAATGACATAAATGACTGCTTCTTGGAGCAGCTGATAGAGGAACCCACAAGGGGCGAGGCAATTCTCGATTTAGTCTTGAGTGGAGCGCAGGATCAGGTCCAGGAGATAACCGTTACAGGACTGCTTGGGAATAGTGACCATAATATAATAACATTTAACATTCCTGTGGTGGGAAGAACATCTCAGCAGTCCAGCACTCTGGCATTTAATTTCAAAAAGGGGAATTACGCAAAAATGAGGAGGTTAGTTAAACAGAAATTAAAAGGCACAGTGACTAGAGCCAAATCCCTGAAAGCTTCATGGAAACTTTTTAAAGACACCATAATAGAGGCCCAACTTAAATGTATACCCCAAATTAAAAAACATAGCAAGAGACCTAAAAAAGAGTCACCGTGGCTTAACCACCATGTAAAAGAAGCAGTGAGGGACAAAAAGGCATCTTTTAAGAAGTGGAAGTCCAATCCCAGTGAGATAAATAGAAAGGAACATAAACACTGTCAAATCAAGTGTAAAAATGTAGTAAGAAAAGCAAAAAAAGATTTTGAGGAACAGCTAGCCAAAAACTCAAAAAGAAATAACAAAATGTTTTTTAAAGTACATTAGAAGCAGGAAGCCTGCTAAAATACCTGTGGGTCCCGTAGACGATCGAGATATAAAAGAAGCAATCAAGGACGATAAAGCCATTGTGGAGAAACTAAATGATTTCTTTGCTTCAGTCTTCACGGCTGAGGATGTTAGGGAGATTACCAAATCTGCACCGTCCTTTGTGGGTGAAGAATCTGAGGAACTGTCCCGGATTGAAGTGTCATTAGAGGAGGTTTTGGAACAAATAGAAAAACTTAATGTCAACAAATCTCCGGGACAGGATGGCATTCATCCAAGGGTTCTAAAAGAACTCAAATGGGAAATTGCAGAACTATTTTCTGTGGTTTGTAACCTATCCTTTAAATTGGCTTCCTTACCTAATGATTGGAAGGTAGCTAACGTGACACCAATATTTAAAAAGGGCTCTAGAGGCGATCCTGGCAATTACAGACCGGTACGTCTAACTTCAGTACCGGGCAAATTAGTCGAAACAATAGTAAAGAATAAAAGTGTCAGGCACGTAGAAGAACATAATTTGTTGGGCAAAAGTCCAACAAAAGTTCTGTAAAGGGAAATCATGTCTTACTAATCTATTAGAGTTCTTTGAAGGGGTGAACAAACATGCGGACAAGGGGGATCCAGTAGATATAGTATACTTAGATTTTCAGAAAGCCTTTGACAAAGTCCCTCACCAAAGGCTCTTGTGTAAATTACATGGCCATGGGATAAGAGGGAAGGTCCTTTCTTGGATTGAGAACTGGTTAAAAGACAGGAAACAAAGGGTAGGAATAAATGGTAAATTTTCAGAATGGAGAGGGGTAACTAGTGGTGTCCCCCAAGGGTCAGTCCTGGGACCAATCCTGTTCAACTTATTCATAAATGATCTAGAGAAAGGGATAAGCAGTGAGGTGGTAAAGTTTGCGGATGATACCAAACTGTTTAGGATAGTCAAGACAGAAGCAGACTGTGAGGGACTCCAAAAAGATCTCACCAAACTGAGTGATTGAGCAACAAAATGGCAAATGAAATGTAATGTGGATAAGTGTAAAGTAATGCACATCGGGAAAAATAACCCCAACTATACGTACAGTATGATGGGGGCTAATTTGGCTATGACAAATCAGGAAAGAGATCTTGGAGTTATTGTGGATAGTTCTCTGAAAACTTCCACACAGTGTGCAGCGGTGGTCAAAAAAGCAAATAGGATGCTAGGAATTATTAAGAAAGCGATAGATAATAAGACACAGAATATCTTACTGCCCCTGTATAAAACTATGATATGCCCACATCTTGAATACTGTGTACAGATGTGGTCTCCTCACCTCAAAAAAGATATTTTGGCCTTGGAAAGGGTTCAGAAAAGGGCAACTAAAATGATCAGGGGTTTGGAACATATGAAGAGAGGTTAAAACGACTGGGACTTTTCAGTTTAGAAAAGAGGAGACTGAGGGGGGATATGATAGATGTATATAAAATCATGAGTGGTGTGGAGAGGGTGAATAAAGAAAAGTTATTTATTAGTTCCCGTAATAGAAGAACAAGAGGACACCAAATGAAATTAATGGGTAGCAGGTTTAAAACTAATAAAAGAAAGTTCTTCTTCACACAGCGTGTAGTCAACCTGTGGAACTCCTTGCCAGAGGAGGCTGTGAAGGCTAGGACTATAACAGAGTTTAAAGAGAAGCTAGATAATTTCATGTTGGTTAGGTCCATCAAATGCTATTAGCCAAGGGATAGAAATGGTGTCCCTGGCCTCTGTTTGTCAGAGGCTGGAGAGGGATGGCAGGAGACAAATCGCTTGATCATTGTCTTCGGTCCACCCTCTCTGGGGTACCTGGTGCTGGCCACTGTCGGCAGACAGAATACTGGGCTAGATGGACCTTTGTTCTGACCCAGTACGGCCGTTTTTATGTTTATGTAGGAGGGGATTCATGACTGCGGTAGGATTTCAGGATGTGGGCTTCCACTGGGCACTGCTTACCTCAGGTGGCTCCTGGGTGGTGGTGCAGTGGGGCTTAGGCAGGCTCACCCCTGCCCTGGCCCTGCACCTCTCCCAAAAGCAGCCAGCAATCTCCATCCCAAGTTATGTTGTGCTCCCTCTTTGCTGTGTGGAGACAGGATGCAGGGTGGGAAGGGGGGCACTTTCTCCCTCCCCTGCCCTGCACAGCAAGCAGGAGGCTCCCGGGGGTGGGTGGAGGCAGCTCCAAGGCAAAGGACAGGAGATGCACAGCAGTAGGGGGAGAGGCAGCTGAAGTGCCTGCACTTGAAAGCCTCTTGGCCAAACCAGTCAGGATCACCTGTCAGAGGCTCCAAGATCTACCAGTAGATCCTGATCTACTGGTTGATGATCACTGCTGTAGAGAAAAGGGCTCCCTCTATGAAAAGCATATGGGGAAGTTTTCAATGGTGACTGTTGCCTCAAACTAAAACTGGTATTGGAAAGAGACCCCACAGATGGTACCAAATGAAGTTTGTGGTTGTGGTGAGTAAGAACCAGAGACTTCTCTTTGGCTATAGAGCCAGGCAAACCACAGATTTGATCAGGGTACCGTCAGAATTTTATACCTGGACAGCTTGGACCTCCCTGATCCATCACTGTTGGGACCTGACTGGTCCCAAATGAGACAATTTGCCAGACCACAGGAGATGTCCCCTGCCACCTGCCCGGAGCGAACTGGCCTCCTGCCTCTGGCCCCCTCTACTCCCTTTGTGTGCTCAGCACGAAGGAAAATTGCAGTGGCACTACCTAACCCAGTAGGCAAGGAGCTAATATGTCTGCAAAGCAGGGGTATCATAGAGGTGAATGCAGCCTAGGGAAGCAGCATGCTGGAGATAAAGTAAACATCAGGTAATTTACTCATCTGCCTAGATCCAATGCCCCTGAACGATCATTGAAAAGAGGTCATCATCTACTGCCCATAATTGAGGGCATCTTGCCAGAACGTTCCAAAGCCAGAATCTTCATGCTCTGTGATGCAAAGACCAGATTTTGGCACACACGCCTGAATAAGGAATCCAGAATGCTGACAACCTTTGCAACATCATTCAGTCACTACAGTTGGCTGTGCATGCTGATGGACAGAAGCCCAGCTACCAGAGATCTTCCAGAGAAGTCTCACACAAACACTGGAAAGTCTTTCTGGGGTGAAAGCTGCACCTGCTATCTTCATTGCAGGCGAAAGGAGCAATGATACAGAAGGTGAAAGAGACCATGACAGAAAACTACAAGCTTGTCTACAGAGAGGCAGAGATGAGAACATAAAACTGAAACTTGACCCCAAAATGTAACACAAAGACCATGAAGTGACATACATTGGACATCTGCCCACCACAGAGGGACTGAAAGCAGGCCTCAACAAGACCTAGGCAATCTAGGTCTTGATTTCCCTGCCAGTTCCAGTGGATGTAAAAGGGGAACAGCACTGCACAGGAATAATTATAAATTTACCCACACCTGACTGCAGTAACCGAACCGATAAGCCATCTCACATGGCAGGATGTTGAGTGGAGGTGGGCAGGTCCCCAACAAAAGACATTTGATATACAGAAACAATAGATTCTCCAAAGTACTACTAGCTAGAAGAGTCACAGACATTACAGTGTGATGCATTGGGTCAGCTCCGAGGCATTTATGCCAGCAGAGCCCTGTTAGGGTACGTCTACACTAAGGAGGAAGATTGAAGCTGCCGCTTTGATTTTCCAGCGTTCGAATTAGCAGTCTAGTTAAGACGGCTAAATTGAAGTGGGAGGGGCACTTCGGTTGATGCTGGTAACCCTTCTTTCATGAGGAGTAAGGGAACTCGAAGGGAAAGTGTTCTTCTTTTGACTTCCTGCAGTGTAGACAGCACCAAAAAGTCGAGTTAAGGTACTTCAACTTCAGCAACACAATTAACATTAGCTGAAATTGTGTATTTTAACTCAACTTTGTCCTGTTGTGTAGATATACCCTTAGAGACCAAACAGGGGTATACCTAAATAGAAAAAGAGCTTCTATCTCTGCTATTTGGAGTAGCACAGTTCCATAAGTACATCTATGGACACCCCATAACAATGCAATAAGACCACAGACCGCTTGAGATAATCATAGCAAAACCCCTTTTCAGCATTTCAAAGAGATTGCAGAGCATTTCCAGGTAGATATCAGATAGTGTCCAGGATGACTACTGGTCCGAGATGAAACCCTCATCAGGGCAAACATTAGTGATCTGGGGGACTGGGACATTGAATTTGTAACATGCTGCACTATTTTCCAGTTTCAACTGTGAAGCTGATGGAAATCTAAGAGGCTCAGAAAAGGACACCAAACTAGAGGTAGACAGGAGTGATACTGACACAGTGATGAAAGCAGTAGGATTAGAACTATTTTGAAAACAAAGATGTGCTGACTGTACAAGATTCAATGATGATTGAATCATCCTTTGAGGGTAGAGAACTGTTGCCCCTCCCCCCATGACATAAAGAGGTCACACAAAAATACATGCTGCACTTCTGGGCATAGAGAGCTGTCTAGATGGGCTTAAAAATGTATTTACTGACTACGGACAAATACACAGCTTTGTTCCTTGACATAAGGATTGTCAACTGCCTGTCAGGTGATAACCACCAGCAGAAAGACTGTTATCACATGACCAATAGAAAAAGGGTGTGAGGGGGACTTAATTATATTCAATAAAAGGTAGTCCTTGATTACAATAGATCATTCAATGTTTTGTGAAATTGATGTTGTGCCTAAAACAAGGAATAAGTCAGGGTATGTCTACACTTGCCCCCAGTTCAAACTAGGGAGGCAAATGAAGCATACCGAAGTTGCTAATGAAGCACGGGATTTAAATATCCTGCGCTTGATTAGCATATTCGCGGCCAGTCGCCATTTTAAAAAGCCAGACGCCCGATTTAACTCGCCGTGTATAGACGCGGTAGTCCGATCCAAAACCCTTCCCTCAAATTAACTGTTACTCTTCATTGCAGGAGGAGTAACAGTTAATTCGAGGGAAGGGTTTTGGATAGGACTACCACGTCTACGTGCGGCGAGTTAATTCGGGCTCCCGGCTTTTTAAAATGGCGACTGGCCGCAAATATGCCAATCAAGCATGGGATATTTGAATCCCACGCTTCATTAGCAACTTCGGTATGCTTCATTTGCCTCCCTAGTTCAAACTAGGGGGCAAGTGTAGACATACCCTCAGTGATTAGCAAACTTTGTGTGATATGGCATTTTGGACACTGTACTCACCAAAATGGACTCGAATTACAAGGAAGAATTCCAGGAATGTGCATGCAAATAAGAATTTGACCACCGCACCCCTTCCCCAATTAACCCCCGGGGTTATGGGAAGGTGGATTCTTCTCTGAAAACAGCTAAGAGATTGCTCTACAAGTGTGCGTCTACACAATACCCTTACCTCGAAATAAGCTACACAATTTGTGCTATGCAAATTGCATAGCTTATTTCAATCTCATTTCAAAATAGCTCATTTCAAAATTTGGCACTGTCTACACAGTGCCAAATTTTGAAATAAAGTGCCATTCAGACATGCCCCTTATCCCTCATGCCGTGAGCTTTATAGGGATGTCGGAATAGCGAGCCCATTATATTTCGATGTAACAGGCTTGCTTTTAAGGCATGGAATAGTGTAGACATAGCCTAAGGCTGCTTCTTCTGGTTCAGATACCATGTTAGCATTTTTGGCACACATAAGTACTCCATCACCAGGTTCCAAACAGGCACTGATGGAACAAAGGACTAAAACCCTATTACCAATAAGAGGTGAGAAAGCTGCTGCAATCTTAAGGATGGGGGCACTGCCATGAGAAGATGGATCACAAATCAGAGAAAGCAGGCACTAGAGTATGACAGGTTAGTCAAGGACTACTTGGTTGGGCACTTTAGGATCCATCCCTAAAGGAGTTGAGGGGGATGCAGAGGCATGAGGCTACTACACAAGAAGGATAAGTAAACTGAAAGAACCAGGGACAGAGTCAGGGACATTGACTGCTGGGTCATCTGACTCATCATCCAGCCAATAGAGATAATCACAGAATGGAAAGACAGAACAATTCAGAAGTGAACAACAAGGCGGGGGGGGAGACCCCACAGAAAGAGAAAGTTTACTAGACTTGGAGGCAGGTGACAGAAATAGTTTCCACTGGCAACACCACTGGAGTGACCTCTCTCAAAGACTATACAAATATATCTGAGCATGTGGTAAGATTCCAGCTAAGCAACATGCTAGCAACTTCTGAGGGACAAGACATGGGGTAGAGATCTACATGCCCGTTTGGTAATGTTCATGATAAAATTTTTGTAAAATAGGGATGATATATGATGACTGAAGTCAGAAGGCCCAAGTTCCCTGTATGGACTCTTAGGGTGTGGCTACACAGCAAAGTTATTTTATTCTGAAATAACACAGAAATTCTGTGATTTTGAAATAATTTTGAAATAACTGATGGCTTATTCCGACTTCTGTAAACCTCATGCTATGAAGAATAATACCTATTCCAAAATAGCTATTTTGAAATAAGGTGTGTGTGGACGCTCCACTGCTGCTGTTTCAAAATAGCCCCTCACCAGGGCCATTCTAAGTTATTTCTCCTGGAACTCTAAATCGAGATAGCATGTCTACATTAGGGAAGCCTACCTCAGACTAATTTTGAGGCTTCACTGTAGTGTAGATGTGCTATTTTAAAACAAGCGATATCAGAATAACTATTCCTGAATAGCTTATTCTGAAACAACTGTGCAGTGTAGAGGTAGCCTCAGGGCAGACCAGAGGAAAAGAGAATAGGTGGAGTGAGGCAGAAAAGAACTCAGCCACACAATCAGAGCAGTCCATAGGGTTTAATTAATTCCACTTGTTGAACTATCCACTCTGTTAATGAAAGAGGTGAAAGGGCATTGTATGGAGAACAACAGGAAGGGTCACATTTGGAATGACTGGTAGTAGGCTTACAAACATGCAGCCAGTTTCCTTGGAAGTTCATATCTGGGCTGCAAGAGTGAGACAAAACTGAACTGCCATGCAAGAGGGGCAAACTCTTATACACCTTTTAGATGTTTTGGCAGCCAGGAAACAGCCGCTCAGATTGATTACTGTGCACTGGGCTGAAAACAAATTGTGATTGGGTTAGTGGGTTGATTTAATCATCAGGACACAGAGACAAAAGGCATATCCAGGACCTTTTCCATGCAGGTACAAAAAACTGGTCTGGAATACTGCAGTGGAGGATTTGGTAGGAAGCCTGAAGGCCTCCATGGATTCATAAGGCCAGGAGACATGAGGCATCTGGATTGTGGAGGACCGTTAACTATCCACCAAAGAGATCATATTTACTGCCTGAGTTTTCAGGGATGGTGAAGTACGCATCTCCAGCTGGGGAGCAGATGGGTTTTTGGCTGATATCCTGGAAGGAACTGTTAACTATCTGAGAAGCTGGCTGGGGTGGGGAGAAGCAGCCAAACTAATTGCTGGCACCTCTGCATGGCAGGTGTCTAATGCAATCATTCCAAAAAGGATCCAATTCCTTAATAAACTGGAATTGGAAATGGACTTAGGGGAAGGCATCCATGAAAGAAGCTAAAAAAGAGGGTAAGAGCTCCTCATGTCTGGACCAGATAGGAGACAGCCCCCTTTCCACAGCCCTTTAATCTTTGTATGAAGGGAGGGCCACGGGACTGGGACTAGCTATGGAAGGACAGAAACTAATGTCTGCCCTCCATCAGCAGGGAACAGTTAAAGAAAGAATCATAATATTCCCTGTTATTACCAGATGAATTAAAGAATGAAGTTGTGGTCCAATTAAAGCACATTCATCATCTAGCCTTTCTTCCTACATGTCTGAGCCAAATACTTATATCCTAATGTGTAAAATGCACATGTGTGTTTTTTATTTCAGAAAGTTGTACACGGAAGCTGGGCTTTTTGGGGGGTTTTTTGTTTGTAAATGAAGTGCAAGGGTACAACAAAGAAACAGAGGTATCAGGTACCAGAGTCTTGTGATCTAATTGTTAAGAACATGCCTTATCATGCAGCTCATGGTTATCAGCTGCATTAGTCACTAAACTGTGATCTGCACAATTCTTTTCGCCATGTCACCCATCATAGCACAACCACTTATAGCAGCATTTGAAGCACTATAACAAAAATATTTCCACCCGTGCTGAATAAGTCAGCAGTAAGCTAACTCCTTCAACAACTAGATTCCTCAAGTGTTCCACATCCCCAAGTACAGTACTCTTCAGTCACACTTCTCACTCCACTCCACTGTGTCTAAATTTCTGATTCCATTTGCTGTGCTTGTGGGTTTCTGCAATATTTACTAGCAAATTAATAGCTGGCCAGAGGCAAGGTATCCAAGTCCTGAGGCATCATAAACAAATTGTATGTATTATTAGCTACAGAAAACTCTAATTGCAACATGTAGAGCTACAGAAACTTGCAAAATTTAAGGTTCCAACAGCAATAGTAACTCAGCCATACTGAAAATTGTGCATATGTACTAGTGTACCCTTTGCAATTCAAGTAATTCAGTTAGATATATATTAAAAGAGAAATAGGAACCAAAAAGTAGTACATGGAACAGAGTATTAGTCCTTAAAAGAGGCTTATGTTCATCCCCGAATAAGTGTGATGTGGTTAAAACTTTGCATTTACAATGGGAAACATGCACTTTGGTCCATTCTCCAATTGCACAGAAATGGCTGATGTCACTGAATTTACTTAAATAAGTAAACAAGCAAACAAATAAATACCAAAACCCACACATCTTGTAGGCAGAGATCACGCATGTGCCCCAAGAGTGTCTTTTTGCAAAGACAGACATGGAAGAGACCTGCTTATAACGGAAACAGTAGGTGCTTGACCAATTATATAAAAGCTAATAGTTTACAGAGGAAAAAATCTCTGTATTGTGACATCTGAATTGTGATTATTTGAAGTAACAAATAAAATTGAAATATTGGCCATATCCATTTCAGAACATTTCACAAGTATCTAACATGGGATTGAAACGTTAATTTCACAAGCTAAAGTAAATTAGACTTATAGGAAAAAGACGCGAGAGAGTCTTTGAGTGTAGATATAGTCTGAGAGAACTGAACAGTTCTTTCCTAGCTAACATAAAACACAGTTGCTTAATTGATCAATGGTTTTGTCACTAGGGCATTGAGCTAGGATTCAAGAATTTTGTATATGGACCCCAGCTCTGCCATAGACCTATTATATGGCTAGTCATTTAGGGTGGGATTTTCAAAAGCACTTCCATGATTTAGAAGCACAAGTCCCCCTGAATATCAATGGGGATTGAACATAGCACTTCCAAGTCCTAGTTTAGTGCTTTAAGGACAGGATCATTCTTCCATTTCCTATTCCCTATTACTTATTTAAGTAATTGGTGTAATTGCCACAGGATGCTAGCAAAGTGGAGGGAAGCTGCATGACTGGGAGCAGAGGTGTCCACAAGACACCATCTTACGAAGAAGTGAGAGACCCTCTACCTTAAGTTTTCCTTTTGACGTTTATAAAACAGCAAACTACTCCCAATGCTAGATTAGGTGTGCTAGCATTTTTTATGGTACATTGCATTCCAACAAATGAATGACATTTTCATCGTCATATGAGAGCTGGAGTACTTTTTTGCATGTCACCAATTCTTCAGGATTAATACATCTTGTTTTCTGAACACTTCTGTTCCTTTTCGCAATTGTGCTAGTTTAGCTGTCTGTGGAATTATACAGTGCTCAAGCACATACATGAGAGGAACCACTGGCTGGCAATTAAAATGAGATTTCATAAATCACAGGGAATGCAAAATTACATAGTAGGGGGAAGGCTCATTCCACACTATTTAAAACACATTTTAATCAAAACCAAAAATGTTCTCATTTATCAACAGAGCCAGAACAATCCCTAGTGCCCCATTTCACATGAGTACTCCTGGTTTCTTTACCTATTACATGTCTCCACTAACATGATCTTTTTAAATGTGTACAACTTTTATTCTGCACATTTTTAAAAACTCCCCTGTTTTGTTTTAAATCTGCATAGTTTTGTAGTTAAATATTCTTTCACTCCGTGTGCATCTTCTCCATGTTTTGACTCAGCAACATCTTATTTTTAGTGTTTTATATAATTGTTAACTAATGCCTCATTAAAGCTGAACACCTATGGCTTTGGTTATCTTATAGATAAATTAATTAATGTGGAAAAATGTTCCCTAGAGAAGATTGGTTTATACACTTGAACTAGGACTATGGAAATGCTTAATATTTCCACATCTCTCTTCATTTGTTTCGGTTTTTCAAACTGTTGTTCAAGCTCTAATATCAGGTGAGGAGAGAGTTTTGCCAGATGGAAACAAACTCACAAAATGATCTTTGTAGATATTGAAACACTATAATTTGGGATTACTTTTAATGAAGAGACAAGCCATAGCACATCTACAGGCTTGGAATGCTGCAATAAAACAACAATAGATCTACATGATTATTCTTTCGTTTGAGGATGAGTTGCTCGTGATTGTCCATCCCAAGAGTCTTAGCAAATTAGATGAAGCTTCCAAACTCTGACTTTAGAAGGGCTGAGTGTGCAGAATAGCCTTAGACTTTGTCCACACTGGGAGTTTGCCCTGATTTCAACTATCAGGCTACGTCTACACTACAGAGTTTTTCTGGGCTACCAGAGGTATCCTGGAAAAACTCCACCGTGTCCAGGGAACGCATCTGCTCTTCCGACATTTTGTGTGGAAGAGCAGACATGATTTTTCAGAAGCCCTGTAAACTCATTTTATGAGGAAGAAGGGCTCTTCCAAAAGAGAAGGTTTTTCCAAAATTTGGCCCAGTGTAGACAGGCCAAATTTTGGAAAAGTCTTCGGAAAAAACAATCAGAAAAAGGTACACAATTTGTGGAGTGCAAATTGTATACCTTTTCCCAAAAAAGAAGTGTAGTGTAAACATAGCCTCAGTTTCCAGCTACTTGTGCAGCCATATCATAGGGAATGAAAAACTGCTACTCCTGCCAATTCTCTTCTTACGTGTGCTCAAAACCAGGGTAAACTCCATGAGTGCAGACTGAAATTTGCCATAATGCATCCTGTCTATGCCAAGGGTTTACATCAGAGTATTTGCTCTGTTCACCAATGGCTGAAATTGGAGCAAATTTCAACTGTAAATAAGGCCTCACAAATATTTAGCACAGAAGTCAATGGAACAATGCCAATTTACAATATCTGAAGACCTGTCCAATCAGTTTGTTTGAACATTAACTGGTTTTGTTTCTTGTTCTTAACTATCTTTTATAAACCAAATCAAATATCTTGAAAAATCTTAGCTTCTCTCATCATAATATAGTGGTTTGGCACCTAAAATTGTTCTGTGCAGTTATTCAAGAGTTCTATAGAAAGTAACAGACAATAAATTGCAGAAATAATTTATAATATATCAAACAGGCCCTTAACACAGTCAGTAGACATTAGCTCTTTGCTGCCCAATACAAATCTGCCCTGAGTCAGTAAGATTTCCTGCTACAACAGGCCTGCATCCCTATTCATCCACCAGTAACAGGACATGACATTTAAGATAGGCCACACACTTAGCTTCTGTTATACTGACCTAAAACATGAAAACATATTGTTATGGTTTGTTCTAAAAGTGGTTCTCTGAACTTTTTCAAAACTAACTATAAAATAGACTCCCAGCCTTATAATGAAGTAATTTCATGTTTATTTACAAGTAGAAAAAGAAAGTAGATAGACACTCAAAGACAATTTGTCAGATTTCATAGAGCAACCAAATATCAGAATAAATGCTTCGTTTAAATATTATAAAATAAAGAGTATCTAATTCAAACTGTGGGTGATGGGTCCACATGTTTTCAAATTTGAGTTACAGGAAAACAAAGAGGTGTCGCAAAATAATTAAATTCTATTCATCTCAGAGTTTGGAACTTTGAGACAGGTTTGTAAATGAAACATAGGGTATGTCTACACTTGCCCCCCTAGTTCGAACTAGGGAGGCTAATGTAGGCATTCGAAGTTGCAAATCAAGCCCGGGATTTAAATATCCCATGCTTGATTTGCATCTTCCCGGCCAGTCGCCATTTTTGAAATTTGCAAGTCCAGACTAACTGCCCGCGTCTACACACAGCAGGGACCCGGTAGTTTGAAATAAAGCCCTAGTTCGAACTACCTGTTATTCCTCCTGGAATGAGGTTTAACAGGTAGTTCGAACTAGGGCTTTATTTCGAACTACTGGGTCCCTGCCACGTGTAGACGCGGGCAGTTAGTCCGGACTTGCAAATTTCAAAAATGGCGACCGGCCGGGAAGATGCAAATCAAGCATGGGATATTTAAATCCCGGGCTTGATTTGCAACTTCGAATGCCTACATTAGCCTCCCTAGGTTCGAATTAGGGGGCTAGTGTAGACATACCCTTACTTTTATTGCTTTACTGAAAGATCTGAGGAATGAAAAATACCAGATCTTTTGGAACAACTATGCCCCATTGAGAGCTCACAAAATCAAACATTTTAGCACACAGAGAGACCTGAGATTCCCCAGCAGATTATTTCAAAATGAGACATAAAGAGAAAGGTAATCTCTTACATGAATGGGTCCAATGACATATAGGGTTTTAAAGAGAAGACCTTATTGTGCAGCTGGACCTGGATAGATCCCCAGTGCAATATTGCACGTGTACTCTTGGCCACCCATCCCACCCAAAGAGGCGACATTCTGCTAGCTGGCATCCCCAGGGAGTTCTCATTTAAGTAGTATGCACCAGAGTTGGAAAAGCAGGACGACTTGTGTGAAGTTCATGAAACACAAGAAACAATCACAAACTGTTCATCAGCCATGTCGGGGGAAACAAACAATCTGAAACCACCACTGCTGCCTAGGGTTCTAGAAAAGGGAATTAGCCAGTAAGATATTGGTACTGCTTACCTTTTTTTGAGGGAGGGGCTGGAAGGGGGGGAGTAGAAGCAGATTTACATACCAAGTGAAATATGCAGGAGTAGTTTTCTTCTGTCCCTCTGGGCGGATCCCTGGATACATAGTTACCTCCATTTTGTCCAGGTTTCAGCCTTAGCCACTTTTCTTCCACTGAAATCCAAAACACAGTAACCTGGTGAGAAAGCAGAGAAACAGAGTTTGTTTGCATATTGGTGACAGCTCTTTATAGAATAATAGAGTGATCCTATGAATTTTACTGGGAGGATCCTTTGTGCTGCAATCTAGCCCTAGAGACTACAACTCCCAGGATGCTTGGGGGAAAAAAGAAGGGAAAACTGTTTTTTTTTTCCAGGCTGTGCAGGGAGAGAGTGGGGGGGGGGGGTGGCTCCAGTCTGGGGAGAAGAGACAGATTGCTGGTGTGGAGTCTTTTATAGTCCAGGAGCTGCTGCTGGAAGCGAAAGCCGGCTGCTGAGAGCCTGCTGGGGCTTGGATCTAGCAGGCTGCTCCAGGGGCTGTGGGTGTGATTGTCCCTGAAGGGGAGAGACTTAGGCTATGCCTGTGACTGGGAAGAGCTGCATAGAAGTAACTGTAAGTGACCGTGGCTGTTTGGGAAAATGCTGCCAGTAACAGAGCACAGAAGACAGAACAACTCTGGGTCCGAAGAGAGCCAGAGTGATCTGCCCAGTGAACCAGAGCTGCTGGCATTTGGTGGGACCTGCTCCAATGCTGGGGGAATTTTGCAGTTGTTGCCTGCCTGGACTGACACACACACACAACTTTCACAGTGCTGTCTCCACTCCAGCTGCAGACCTTCAAGTATGCCCATGCCAGCAAGTGTCTGGCACTCTGAGATCCAGAGGAGTACACACTCTGGGGTGGGATAAATGGTGGCAGTGTAAATGCCAGTTAGACAAATTTAATTTATTTCTGTGTACTTTGTTAATGGATTTTATTCATTTTTAGTCTGTTACACCCTGCTTTGTTTAAGTCGTTAAAGTGTGTGAATTCTAATTTAATCAATTAGATGTATTTTATTTATAATTTTTGTTTTGGTGTTAGATCCAGTTTATTGCACACCATTAAGTGTGTACAGGGGCCAGCCAGGTAAAGATACCACCATTGTATATTCCTGTAGAAGCAAGGGACTATAGCAAGGTGGATAGGGGATCCTCAACTATCCAGCATCACCATTGGGATACTCAGGATCTCTTTTAATTTTAAAACCATCAGGCGCCCAGGCACACAAGTGAGCATTGCCTGCTCCCAGGTAACCCAGGAAGGAAAGAGTGGGTTACAATTAGATCAAAGTACTGTGGGCCTGAGAGGGATCTTGAGAATTCATCAAGCCCAGTCCCCTGCACTGTGGAAGAACCAAGTAAACCTTAAACATTTACTCTATATGTTGCATGCACATTTGTCATGTTATTCTTTCCACCCCACGCTTCCATCCATTACCATGTTTGGGTGCAATGTCACTCCTACAAAAAGGCAAGAGGAGTTAAGTTGCAGGAATTTACCCTGATCATCCTTTAGCCACAGAGGTTCCTGAGGCCATCAAGTCACCCATTTCATCAATCTCAAGCAGCAGAGTGATGCGCTAACAGAGAAATAGATCCACACCTGAAACAGATCAAATCCATTGAATTCTGACCAATAGTCATGATGCCAAGTGACCATCTTTCATTCTATTGTCATGTACCACAATTACTGCTATGAAATCATCATTGATACTGTAGTTTTGAATGTCAATCAATAGATTATTACACAAATGAAGCCCTACTATCTAAGGTACCTGGTGCTTTAGAATAAGTGCTTTAATTATTCAGTTAAGTGCCCCTCTACACATGTACAGCTTTTATTCATAATGTATTAATGATTTATATTAATGACTGAAATCCTGAGACCTAATTAACAAACAGGAAAAGACATCTACAAGTAACATGGGGTAAGTGAGAACCAGTCATATATGTATTTTTTATCATTAAAGTTGACACAAGCTAGAAAAAAAATCCAGTGATTCAAATTAATGTGGACACTTAGTCTTTAATCAGTGCCACAAGTGCCTTCTCTCTTTGCTCTAATACATTTCTCTGTAGAAAGGTCAAGCTCTTTCCAAAGCAAACAAAACAAAAAATCACAGAACTTTAGAAATACCATCCTCATCAACATGTTAGATTCACTTCAGTACATAAATACTACCATTCATGTACACTACATTGTTATGCAGACCTGTTGCTTTTAGAAACAGAATTTCTCTCTTTTAAAAGTGGTTTGTTTCCTTGTGCTCCCACAAACATGGCTGTAATAGTGGTTAGATTAATTTGCCATGATAGGGCTATGCCTTTGTGCTCATGCAGTCTATAAACCTCTCACAATTGGGCTCTTATAGATAGCCCTCTTCAGTAAATTAAAGAACATGGGGCTTTTAAAAATATCCCTTGCATTCAATCATAAGCTCTATAAAGAGTATTCCATGCTTTTCAGCAGGAAAAATCTTTCCGACAATTTTGTAATTGTTAGTATCTTTGTCCATGCACTCATAGGCTATTTCTACACTGCAATGCTATTTTGGGATACCAGAGTGTCCTGAAATAGCTATCCCGCGTCTTCACAAAGTCTGTTACTCCAGGCTCGCTCTTCCGACTTCCCTGTAAACCTCATTCCACGACGAGTAAGGGATGTTTTGGAATAGTGGGTTATTTCATAATTTGGCACTTTGTAGACAGCACCAAATTACAAAATAAGCTATTTTGAAATAAGATCGAAATAAGATACACAATTTGCAGAGCTCAAATTGCGTATCTTATTTCAAACTACAGTACAGTGTAGACGTGGCCAAACTAGGGACTTCATCTGCTGTTAAAGAAAGAAACTTATTAAACTGAAAGCCAGCTTGCATAGTTGTATAGAATTAATGAATGTGTTCCTAAAGAAACAAGCTTAATGTCATACTGATCTCCCCTCCTTTTTTTGGTCAGGGAACATTTTTGGAAAAAGACACACCATTTTCTTTTATTCAGACAACTTCTAACTGTCCTCTGTATCTAAGCAACAGTACATGGTGGAAGACATGGATTTAAATGAAGCCTTAAGACCTAGATTCATAAGAACTCTGAAGACTGAAAAGGGATCACACAAAAGTAGATCCAGTTTGTGTCTTTCTGCAGCAAATCCAAAAGCACTACATGGAGAGGCCTTGATCTCAGAGCTAAACATATCCCCCCATTTAGGACTCAGAGGAGACTGCATTGTTGTTTCAGTAAACCTTGCTAATGTTAACTGTAGAACCCTGCAAGGACAGATGATGGACAAAGAGCAGTATAAAGAATATATTGACCTAGTCAACTGTCCCAACAGTCCACATTTCCTCCTATATATAATTAGGACATTTTGCCATGCAATCCAGACCATCAAAGAGCTTCATCACCCTTCCCCTGCAACCTGGAAAGCTTCACAAAAATTTTCCACTGTAGCTCCTAACCTGGGCTCCTCACAAACAGCCACAGAGCATAAAGGTCACACCCTGAGTGTCTGTCTATAGACAGAGCTCTGGTGCAGTAACTCAGGGTATGTCAAGACTGCATCCCTCTGTCGGCAGAGGGATGCAGATTAGGCAGGTCGACATTGCAAATGAGGCAGGGATTTAAATATCCCGTGCCTAATTTGCATGAAAATGGCCACCATGTTTTGCAGACTCAGCACTTTGTAGGCAAAAAGCAGCAGTCTAGAGGGGGAGCTGTCGAGAAAGAAAGCCTTTTTCAATAGATCCCTTATGCCTCCTGTTTACAACTTACATGTAAATTGAGGAAAACATATGCTCATTTAAGAGCTACTTGACCACTCATGCCTAATAGAGCTACATGGGTTTGAATGTATGCCATCATCATTTAAAGGACACACATAGCTTTACATATAATGTTGCTACGCACATTTTATCATAATGTTATTTGACCATTACACATTTCAAATGATACCTCACAAGGCATATTTTGTGCTACGGTTATTACAATAGTGGCTGTGGTGTGAATATGGGGCTGCATTCAGTCACAACTGTACAATGCTTGCCCTCAGTAACTGAAATAGTAATAATACCAAGCCCTGTGCATTGCACTTTTCATCAGTAATTCTCAATGCACTACACAAAAGAGGTGAGGCCCCCCCATTTGACAAAGGGGATGCAGATATGAGGTGCATGAAGTGATGTGTCCAAGGTTACCCAGAAGGCCAGGGGAAGAACTGCAATCAGATCCCTAGTTTCCTGAACTGCAGTCCAGTGCTTTAACCTTTGCCTCCCAATATGAAGAGAGTTCTCACTACAACAGGAAGACTGAGAAACTACACAGCTTGAAGCTGGGGGTTCTGTTTTGCTTTCATAGTGTGAACTGTCCTGCTCAAGGCCCCCCAGAAAACTTTTTGAAGCTATTAAAATAAAATCATGAGTGGGTATATTGCCACATAAGAGAGAGGAATGCTCAAACTCAGTGGGAAGAAAATAGCAATTATATACTTCAAGGTTCTTGTGACTCAGTGATTTCACTGTGTAAAGGCAATGGGGAAAATATTCATCAGATGTGCAAAGCAGGGCACCTGCTAATTTAACTGTGACAGTAATTTAAAGGTAGGTAAACTCTCCATTTATGCCATTTTTAGATTTGTGCTTTTCACATTTTAGTCACCTGTTTTAGCAGGGATGTCTGTCTACACTGAAAAGTACCTTCATATCTGCTTTCTTCCGCTGGCATTTATCTTCCACTCTCTCAGCAGCTTGAGCCAGACTCCAGTGGTGCAGAATGATTGGAAATTTTTTCTCCTCCTGTGAGGAACAAGTGAACCATCTATCTTAAACAGCAGAGAATATCAATACCCTGCCCCCTCCCCCTCTAAGAACTGCAAAAGATAGGTAGGAATTTAACA
Source organism: Pelochelys cantorii (assembly GCA_032595735.1). Lineage (NCBI taxonomy): Eukaryota > Metazoa > Chordata > Testudines > Trionychidae > Pelochelys > Pelochelys cantorii. Next base: position 41,515,948 of record CM064337.1, read on the forward strand.
CAATCTGACTGGGAATTACAGCTTTAGATTAAGTTAATCTTTGCAATTAGCATACATGGGAATCTGTGTGTGAATGGATCAGTGGATATATGAGGGTGTTACCAAAGGACAGGCGATAATATTCTTTACAGACAGAATGCAATGCAAGGAAGGTATTACCAAAAAGTACAGCGACAAGTGACAGATCAATTGGATGTTTTGCCAACACAGAAGCAATGACAAGATTGAGCTTTTAGACAGCAGCTCTCATTTTTAGGGCTTGAAGGGTCAAGTGCCCCAACCATCCTAAAATTTCTTTTACTCCAATGGATTGTGGCAGCTCAGCAAATGGATTTGTAGCAGAGAAAGAATCAAAATGCTACTGTCAAGCAGCATATGTGGGTCAAGCGATCGCACTCAATAGCCCTAACAGGTGAAGGGTATGTCTACACTGCCACCCTAATTTGAACTAGGGTGGCTAATGTAGGCATTTGAACTTGCAAATGAAGCCCGGGATTTAAATATCCCAGGCTTCATTTGCATGTTCCCGAGCATGGCCATTTTTAAATGCCCCGTAGTTCGAACTACCTGCCCGCGGCTACACGCAGCATGGACTAGGTAGTTCGAATTAAAGCTCCTAATTCAAACTACCGTTATTCCTCCTGCAAGGAGGTTAACGGTAGTTCAAATTAGGAGCTTTAATTCGAACTACCTTGTCTGTGCCGCTTGTAGCCACGGGCAGGTAGTTCGAACTACAGGGCATTTAAAAATGGCGGTGCCCGGGAACATGCAAATGAAGCCCGGGATATTTAAATCCCAGGCTTCATTTGCAAGTTCGAATGCCTACATTAGCCACCCTACTTCGAACTAGGGTGGCAGTGTAGACATACCCTATGGGATTTATACATGTTTGAAGAAGAGTAACTACTAGGGATGTTAACTTTCGATTAATCAGCTAATTGAATAGTCAATGGAAGATCCATCAATTACTCGATTAGTTGATAAGGGGAAGGGTGGTGCTCGCTATCCTTGCTGTACCTCTGCCTTTGAAATGTAGTAAGAGCTGCCTGCGACTCTTGCTACATTTCAAAGGCAGAAGTGTAGGGGGGAACTGGTTCCCCGCTGTGCCTGTGCTCCCCCTGTGTGTCCTCCCTACACTGCAGAGACAGTGCTGGGGGAACAGGCTTTTGAGCCAGCTCCCCCTGCACGAGCTCCGGCTTCCCCCCCCACTTGCTGCCTCTGATAGGGTATGTCTACACAGCAAGGTTATTTTGAAATAACAGCCGTTATTTCGAAATAACTTTACCAGCGTCTACACAGTGAAACTGCTATTTCGAAATTAAATCGAAATAGTGGAGGGCTTATTTCGAAATTGGTAAACCTCATTCCACAAGGAATAGCGCCAATTTTGAAATTGCTATTTCGAAATAAGGGCTGTGTAGATACTTATTTTGAAATAGGGGGGCTCCAACCCTTCCCAGGGTGCCCTGGTGGCCACTCAGGGCACAACCAAGAAAACTCCTCTCCCTCCCCCCTCCCCAGAGCCCTTAAAGGGGTAAACTCTGGCCACAGTGCCTGTGCCAGCTCCAAGCCTGCCAGCCCAGAGCCAGCAGTCACTGCACCTGACCCAGTGGCCCCAGCATGAGTCAGGCAGCCAGTGCCAGCCAGCCCTCCACCACTCCCCAGGACCAGTCAGCTCTCAGAAGCCTGTCAGAGGCCAGAAAAGGTGGACGCCTGCCTGGTCCAGTGCGGAGATCAGGGACCTAATTCAGGTTTGGAGGGATGCCTCCAACGTCCATGATCTCCACACTAAACAGAGGAACATAACCGTCTACAGGTGGATGGCTGCCAGCCTGGCCACCAAAGGCCACATGCGAACCCAGGAGCAGGTTCTCATAAAAATAAAGGAGCTGCGGCAGGCATATGCCAGGGCCACAGGGGGCAGCTCCCAACCAGGGGAAAACCCAGACCTCTGCCCCTATTTTGATGCCGTGGACCACATCCTGGGGGGCAGGACGGTCCGTGCCCCCCAGGTGGTCATTGACCCTGGGGCAGAGCTTGCTGCCTCCTTCTGCTCCAGCCCCTGTTGCCTCCCAGCTACCGCTCCTCCTCCTACTCCTTCTCCCCCTCTTGCTTCTTCCTCCCCACCCTCCCCACACCCCAAGGGAAATTGAGGCCCCCACACCCAGGGTGCTGGGAGACAGTTGGGTCAGCAAGACCCCCAACCCTGAGCCCTGAGCTTCTCCTCCCCCTTCCTCCCCCCTGCCATCTCCCTCCTCCCAGGTTTCCCCCTCCCCCTCCCACCTTCCTTCCCCAGTCTCACCTCAGTTTCATTCTCCCCCCCACCCCAGTTTTGTTCAATAAAGAGGCTTTGTTGTAATGAGCATGTGTCTTTTATTGTTCAGCAGGAAGGGGGGTTAGGGAGGGGTAAGTGGAAGGACGTGAGGGAGGAATGAGCAGAGGCCCCCAGTGGGGCACACCAGGGAGACTGTTACTGCCTGCAGAACATGCTGACAGACTTGCAGCAACATGTCCAGGAGAAGCACCAGAGTGCCCAGGGGCGGCTCCTGCTCCATGCTGCAGAGTTCTGTGGTGTCCTGAGTGAGGGCAACCAGAGCACGCAGAGAAAAAAATGCTTTGCTGTCCCTCAGCGAGGTAGGCAAGCAAGCAGGGAAACCTTAGAACTGGCTGTCCGGGGGGTCCGTTTAAGCACAGGTCTCAGATAGCCTCAGGCAGCAGCCACACAAGGTACTCCTGACCTGATGCCCTGCCAGAACCGGTTCCGGCCATCCTTAAATGCAATTCAGCGTCCTATCAGTGTGGACACGCTATTTCAAAATATCAAAATGCTATTTTGAAATGCATTTTTTGTCTACGCGTTATTTTGAAATAAGCTATTTCAAAATAACGTTGTAGTGTAGACATACCCGTAGAGAAGCAGCAAGGGTGGAATGTGAGTCGTAGACTATTTGACTACTCTTTTATATCCCTAGTAACTACAGAGTCACACAAGGCACTGGGTAGAGCAAATAGCTCGGGAAAGAGGCAGAAGTAGTGCAAGAATGGATAGTGGGAGAGCGGTTTATTTTACTGCTCCTCTTTTTTTTTTAAACCAGACACTTAAGGATTTTTACTTTGTCACATCATTTGCCTACCTATAATATCCCCAGGGTCACAAATGAAAGCCACAGTCGTACAATAAGCTTTGTAGAGGCAAATTCATGTGGTGCTTTCTGTAGAACCAGGACCTCATTTTACATGCAGGATGTCTCAAAAATGTAATAATACTTTCCTGTGTGCGTGATTTCATTACAGTGGGAGTGGCAAGTGTAGCTACAGTTTCCCTAATGAAACCTTGTTTTCCAACTCTCATACTGCAAAATACAGCAAAGGAAAATGGCCTTAGGGAGCTAAGTACAAAGACAAGGTGATTAATCCTTAAGTTAGAAGTCATTCTCAATCATTATCTTACACTTATGTGGCATATTTTATTCGGAAGGGTACTAATGCACTTTAGAGGCTATGTTTACAAATATCACTTTCCCCCACCACGGAAAAGCAGCTCTCTCTGGTATGGCATGCAGCAGCTGTTTAACAGAGAACAACAATTTGCCACCACAAATGAACACCACAATGTATACAGTTGAATCTATGGGGGGAATTTAGGGAGGCAGAAAACAGTGACAAAGTGATGGCATGGGAGTTCTGCAACTAGATGCATGCACTTAATTCTTCAATCTATATTGCAAAAGGGCACATATAATCTTAATTCTACCCAAATCATATCCAATGTACACAAACAGACAGATGTTCACACATTATGAACTTTCTCTCATGCCTGTAAATGAGGCATTTGCAAAATAAAAATGCTTTCCTATTCATGGTGTACAGCATAATAGAATAACATTTATCTGTATTATGAAAGTAATATAGACTTTAGGTTAAATTTTGCCCTCACTTATGCCATCGAACTCTACTGCCCGCATAAGGGCACCCAACCATTAGGACTATTCCCTCCTTAGAGTAGCTTAACCATCGGTGCCTACCATAAAACAAAGGGACCTTCCCCGGCTTACTCTTCTCTTGTTTGACACACTTACTGCATTCCTCTAATGATCCAATGTGTTACTCCCCCTTTATACCAGGCACACAGTGCTGAAGTGACTTGCCCCTCAGTGTATCCTCATTTGATAGATGGGAATAATGATCCTTACCTCGTTTGTAAAGCTCTTTGAGAGCAGCTGCCACAAAGCATTGGATAAGAGAGCTTTATTATTATAAGTCCACTTCCTTAAAAGCCATTTGATGGCAATGAATTATTGCTAGGCAACCACTACCAATATGCATGCTGCAACCTGTCATATTTTTTCATGCTTCAGACAATTTCTTCCATGCTTGAAACATTACAAACAAGTTCTGCTAAGTTGCAAATTCCCATTCACATGACTGGCAGTAGCATACTACTGGTGATACCCCACATACACAATCATGTTCCAAGACAGCATAATTGAGAGATGCTGCGTGAAATGGCTACTTACCGTAGATCAACTGTGTTTCTTTCAAGGTGTGTTGTCCATATGGGTTCCACTCTTGGTGCACACGTGCCTCCTATGTTTAACATCAATATCTTTTGGCCAGAATATTTGTTGTGGCCATGCTTGAGCTCTCGGTCTTGTTTCATGTACCAAGGACTTAAAGATTGGAACAGGCCCAACTGCGCCTCATGGGCCATGGAATCTGCATGGACAATGGATCTCAAAGAATTAGATACTGGAAAGTAAGTAACTGTTTCCATTCGTTGAGTAGGTATGTGCCAATGTTGGTGGCTCTCAAGCAATGACCTTGCAGGAGGCATAAGGGATCTGTCGAAAAAGGCTTTCTTTCTCAACAGATCCCCCTCTAGACTGCCGCTTTTTGCCGACAAAGTGCTGAGTCAGCAAAACGCGGCAGCCATTTTTATGCAAATTAGGCGTGGGATATTTAAATCCCTGCCTCATTTGCAATGTTGACCTGCCTAATCTGCATCCCTCCGCTGACAGAGGGATGCAGTCTAGACATACCCTAAGGGTGCATCTAGACTCCATTCCTCTTTCAAAAGAGGAATGCAAATGAGGGAAATTGAAAATGAAATCTAGACTGGGTTCTCTTTTTTTTTTTCAAAAAAATCTCTTCTGAAAAAGCGATCGGAAGAGATTATGCAAATGAAGCATGAGATTTGTAAATCAGCGCTTCATTTGCATTTTTATTTGCCTCATTTGCATTCCTCTTTCGAAAGAGGAATGGAGTCTAGATGCACCCTAACTGGAGAAACTTAAAAAAACAATGAATAGTCTAGTAGCACCTTAAAGACGAACAAAACATGTAGATGGTTTGAATTATTGGAATTGTAGATCTGAAATAATTTGAAAGACTTCAACAGTGAGCACATTTATTGCCGAATGTAGGCAAAAGTCACCTCCATTAAGCAATACCTCCACTCGTTAAGTTTGAGCTTTGCCTCATCTACTCTTGGAGAATCAGCACCATGGGCTCTCCTGAGACCATAAACCTGGAGCCACTTCTCTCCTAGTGACTGACTCTTTGGTTTTCTGAAAAGCCCCAGGCCTTGGAGACTTCCATCCTCTGTCCGAAATGGCCAATATGCATTGTTACACAGATCACTTAGCAGATAAAACAGTGAAGAGTGTACAAATGAAACTTATGGAATTTGGGAACTGAAAGCTGCTACAGGGAAAAATATAGAGAAGAAGAAGGAGAAAACATGCAAAGAAAAGGAAGATGTTGAAGGGGGGAAAGGGAAATGTATTATTAAAAAAAAGTGGACAGAAATGGCAACAGTTGTATAGGACAGCATATTTTTACTGTTGGTCAATGTTAAAATAAGGCCTTGTCCACATCAGAAATTGCACTTATTTATTCAAGCTGTTATTTTAAACCCATTTCATTAAACCAGTGCAAAAAGCAGAGCCTTACTTCAGTATATTTTGTATTGATTGGGAATCCATTTCAGCAAAACATAAAAAAGCTGCTCAAATTCAAATAAGACTGTTCACAACGAGTTTTGCGTTAGTTTAATGTCAGTCAGAAGTAGTAAACTTTAGTTAAACAAGCAACAACATTATTGCATAGACAAAGCCTTAGCCAGTGAGTAAACAACAAATAGTGATAGTAATGAGATTGCTATTACAATAGTAATTTTGCTCTTCATCTTTGCTCTTCGTGCTAACTTCCCACTGATGTCTGTGGAAAAAATTCACCGTGGATCAAGGGGAGTGTCAGGGCTGTTCCTCACTCTGGCACTCCGAGTGCAGAAGGGGGAGACCCACAAAGCCTTTAAATATACCTTGCCACTACAGGCACTGGTTACAAAAACTTCCCACCAGAATCACAGATGCACAGATTTTAGGGGGTAGCTGCCACCATCCAGTGATTTTTATCCCTAAAACTGGGGCAAACACTTGAATTCGCTCCCAGGGGTACCCTAAGTCTTTTGCCCCAAAAAGAGCTTGAAAAAAAGAAGAGAAAAAGAAGTTGGTAGCGGACCTCTCAGTCTGATGCGTGCAGACATCCACACACAGACAGACCTCCTGTACCTTCCAGGACACAGGAATCAAATCATCACCTTAAAAAGTGATTTTTTATTACAAAACAAAAGATATACTTGATAAAGCATACTTGGTTGCTAGATGTTACAGAGAAACTAAGGCAAACAAATTAAAACACAGAGAAAATCTCTGGGAACAATGCTAAGATGGTGAATGGGGAGGGAAGGCATAGATTCACACAGAGCAGTTCAAACCAACCCATGGAATAAAGAAAATACCATGATCATGACTAGATTCACTTTTTCCCTTTACTTACTCCCAATCTTTTCTTGGTTCAGTCCACTTCCATGCCTCAAATTCCTTGGAAATATGGTAATCCTGCCTGGGTTTAAATCTTTCTGTGTCTCTCAACTCCTGGTTTAACTCTCCCACACAAAGAAAGCAGGCAAGATACCTTATACAATTCAAACTTCAGCACTTTATTCCTATTGGTTCTCCTGACTTCCTACTAACCTCCTTGCTAGCTACCTTAGTTTAAGCTCTTAGTCACTGGGTGCTGGCCAGCACTTCTCCTATCCTTTACAGGGAGTATGGAGTATAAGGGTATGTCTCTCCACTTCCTAGCTCTCCTCTCACCTCTTTGACTCTGAGGAGCAATGTTGGGTCACCTCCCTAGCTATTTTCTGTGTGTTGCATTTTGGCCTCTTTCTTATCTGCTGTAGCTTGTCTGCTAGAGTTTGTCTCTTGAACCTCAAGGTCTCCACTGCAAAATACAATGCACGAAAGAGGGATTGTTAAATTCCATCTTAAAACTGAAATATTTCACTTACAAGCACTTTTTGGAGCATGTCCAAACACTCTCTCACTGATCCTTGCAAGGCACACACATCTTTGCAAGCACCATAAGCATGAGGGTGGGGATTGGAGGTGGGGGGGAGGGTGAGTATATGGACAAAAGAAACTACATGTGGTGCAGTTTTGCAGGGATTTATTCTAATTATCCCACACTTCTCCACAGGCAGGTATCGCTTTACCAGACATCTCACTGCTGAGAATAAAGAGAGGAAACCAGGGCTCAACTACTGGATGCTTGTGGCTTTTGCCTTGCTCCATATGCAGCCCTCTTATATGCCACTTTGGTCTCTGACCAAGTGATTGCAAAATGATACAGGACAGTGTCCTACAATGGGGGAAGGAACACAGGCATACAGGCATGGAACCTGAGGCACACGATTAACAAGCACCTCAGGAAAACTTTACAAAGTATCTCCCTGGAGGAGTCCATTGAGATCTGGGTGTGCATCAATACCCTGCTTGGACATAACAATTAATTACACAGGGCTATGTGCAGCTTCCAGAAACACAGCCAGCCTCCCACTTTTCTATGCCCTACATCCACCTCTGAACTCTGCTGTTATGCTGCCAAGTTGGTGTAATTATACTGAATGGATGCGAGTGTAGCTTTGCATGACTTAAAGATGGCTGAATGATAGAGATTCTGGGAGCAGGTCCTCTCTAAGCAGAAGTGAGCTGAAGTAAACTTGATGAGTCAGACAGGTAACGATTGTGGACTGGACTGTGCGTACAATCAATAATGAACATATTGGTCAGTCAATATGGACCCATGCAAAAGTAAATATCATATGAGTAAAGTTCCAGGGTAGAGCACAAACTGACTTGGTCATCAGAACCTAACAGTAGGCAAAAGCCAGAGTAAATGGCTGATGAACATGTGGCTATGGGGAAATATTGAGTACCACCCTTCCTAGCCCCTTCCAAAAATTCAAATTAGGTAAAACATTAGTAATAATATACCCACTGGACAGGCATTTAAGACACGTGACTCCTTTGGGAGAAAGGTAACATACAGAAGGAAACAAGTTAACTTACTAGGCAGTTGGGCTCCCGATTTTGAGCACCCAAAAAACTCCATGATGGTCTGCTCTGTGGATCATGGGATTGTGAACCAGAGGGCTTTCAAAGTTATCAGGATCTTGCTTTGGGGGAGCAGATCAGACCAGAGAGGCACAGAAAAGGAGATGAGGAGCCATCTGTAGACTGGTAACCACCTTCTCTGTAGCTATAAGTGAACCCCAACTATCCAACAAACTTCACAAGCCACAGCAACTTCCCATGTATCTCATCTCCTGCCTCCTGCTCCCCAGGGAGCAGCTGCTGTGACTGACTCTGCATCTCAGGAGTGTTGAATAGTTCTGGGCTCCCAGCCAAACCAAGCAACCCTGCTGGATGCTCTGATTCTTCATCTAACTCAGCCTCTTCATCTATTATTTCATCCTCCAGGTTAGGTTGTTTTTCTGCTACCTCTATGCCCTCCAGGTATCCATTGGCAATGAAGGTGGGGTCACCAACGAGGATAGCATCCAATTCCTTATAAAAAGAGCATGTCTTAGGTACAGCACTGGAGTGACAGTTTGCTTCCCTCACCATTATTTTTGTTCTTCACTGCAGCATGTCCTCCTAATTGCACTTTTCACACAAGCATTGAGAAATCTGTCCATACAGGTCCCAGTTCTTACAGGTCACTCCCAGCTGGGACTGAGCAAACTCCTTTCTCCATACACTTATCAATCCAACAGCTCCATAGTGCTCCGCACAGGAGACCGCTTGGTGCAATAGCCAGCCCTGTCCACCTGGGAAAACCCCATGTGACCACTCCACACTGAACCAACCAACAGGAAACTGAATGTAAAGTTTCCTATGTTTGCTGGGGCGGGGGGGGGGGGGAAGGGATGGATAGGTGTTTACTTGGCTGCAGGGCAAAGCGCAGAGTTCAAAGCGCTGACCTGAGAGTCTGCATGGGGATTCTGGGACAACTTTCTGCACAGCAATAAACATGATAAAAAAGACTCGTGGTGTCTCCACTGCACATAGTAAAGGGAGGAAAAAAGAAAAATGTCTCTCATGGGGTCGAAGTTTTTTGTTGCCGAAACTTGGAATTTTTACCACAAAAGTCACATTTCAGTGTGTACCCTCTCACTGTTTTGTCACCAAAGGGCAGGTTTGAGTGACAAAATTTGTCAGTGTAAACAAGCTGACGTGTATATGGTTTGGGAATTTGGCTCTCTTCACAAAAAGAGCTTGACTTCCTTGTCCCATAATATACATGAATCAGCTATGGAAGTGGTAGGGTTTTGAAGTGAGGAACTTTTAAAATGTTTGCATTAAATGTCCTAGTTGACCCAATTTCCAAATTCTGCTCTTTCTAGATACAGTATAAAAGCTTCTGTAAGTTACAAGGACACTGAGGGTTCACAGAGCCTTTCTTTTTAGTTAAGGAGGTCAGAGACAAGTGATCTAATGAACAGGAACTGTGTATTAGATGTTACTTTCTCTGATATTATAGTCTAGCTCATCAATATATAAAAGTTAATTCTGTAAAGAAATAAAGCTTTGGTGTTTGCCTCTGGCCTTATAGTGACAAAGCGTTCACTTCTATTTGATCATCACTTACCACTTCTGATAATTTGTGACAGTTGATTATCACTCTTTTGTTATGTTGCTGGGTTAACACTGATATCTAGTAGGCAAAGAAAACTTGTATTTGTTCAGCTAATGGTTTTGGTGGAGAGACAGATTTAAAGTTCTAATTCTACAGTTTACTATTTTTCTCCTGGTGTATATAATGGAGTGTCATGCTGTATACATCATGTAGAGCCCGTGAATTTCTCTTGACTTTGATGCTGTAAAATTCTTATGTCTGCTGGATGTTTTGATCCTTTATCACGTCTCTGCAATTTATTCACTACCAAACTCCTATTCTCAGTGGGAGTTATGAATTCACATCTAATGCAGAAACTCTCTAAATGTTTATTCCACTCGTTCAGGTTTAGGGCGTTTTTGTTTAGCACAGTCCATTGTGGTTTTACTTCACACGTTGAGACTACTGTGGTTTTTGTTCAGTGAAGTATAGTATACTGGTTTCTGTTCCTTGGCTGAACAGACAGATGGGAAAGCTGGAGTGAAATGTTAAACTGCTGTCTGATCCTGCCTCCTACCTCACCAAAATATCCTGTGGAGCTAGGATGCGATGATATGGATCTGGAGACCTGTCAAATGTGATTTTAAATGTACACTGTAAATTAAAACACAGAAAGGATCAAATGGGAGCCACATAACAAGAGAGCTCCCTATTTCTGCAGAGTGGGTGAAGGTGGAAATTAGAATGTGCCTATAAGAGGGCCAATGTGTAGGTATTGAGGCTTTGAAAAAAATGCTTGTCTGGTAATTAATGTTGTTATGAAGGGGTCTTTCTGCAAATCTGTGGTGAGCAGAAGGACAGTTTGATTTCTCACTTAATCTCCTTAATTAGAGTCAGTTCTTGAGATAGAGAATCTTGATAGTAAACAGGCATTGGTATTAAGCTGAGGCTGCTGTTTATGACTGCTTCTGTTCTAGGACTGGTGTATATGTGTAAATAAAACAAGTTGCATTTTGAATATATCCAGCTCTACATCAAGGATTTTAACTTGACAGAGAAGAGGACCTGACAGCAATACCAGTCTCCCAAGTTCTTCTACAACTCCGGTGAAAGAAAAGGGAGCAGTGACATTCATTCAGAGTAATTACTCCCCTGTGCTTTCTGGGACTTTAAGTTGAGGTAGCGCATCTACAATAACGGAGCCTGCCTCAAACTACTTTCAAGGTTCCCCTGTAATGGGGACACACTATTTTGATTTTGTTATTTCGGGAGTTATTTTGAATTTAGTTTTTTCGAAATAATTTCCTAGTGTAGACATGCCCTATAGGGGTATGTCTACACTTGCCCCCTAGTTCGGACTAGGGAGGCAAATGAAGCATACCGAAGTTGCTAATGAAGCACGGGATTTAAATATCCCGCACTTGATTAGAATATTTGTGGCCGGTCGCCATTTTAAAATGCCGGTCGCCCGAATTAACTTGCCGCGTGTAGACGCGGTAGTCTGATCCAAAACCCTTCCCTCGAATTAACTGTTACTCATCATTGCAGGAGTTCGAACTAGGGGGCAAGTGTAGACATATCCTAACAGAGGAAATAAATAAAAGGAAAAGAACTATGAAGAAGGAGAAGAAGAAGAAACTTTTCATGAGAGAAACAATTTCTCTGTTTGCCCAATGAAGGCACGTACAATATATCAAACACAAAATGGGATTGCAGGGTGGCAAGTGGTGAGAAAATGTGTATAAAAGCTAACTTTAGAAAACATTTCAGAATATGTAGAAAAATGTATGAATACTGATGTTCAGTGTATTGCAGAGCGAAGGACAGCACTGTTGTAATTAATATTGATATCTTAATACATTATATTAGATCCCTCGTCTCATTGTGTATTAGAAAGTTTCTTTCTAAGCATCAAGTGTTTTAACTGTTTCATATTTCTTATGCAGCATGATATTTATTTACTACCCATATCTTGACTATTTTTTATGAAATTGTGTAGTTAAGTAAAATCCAGCATAGGATAATTTAAATGTATACAGATTTTCAAAAAGTGTTCTTTCCCTACACTTATTCAATGGCAATGGAAGATTTCCTCCACAAAGCAAAGACTGAACAAACAGCCTCGGATTAAGGATATAGAAACAACTACATTTGACTAAATTGATTTCAACAGACTATGTCTTGCTGACTGCATAAGGTACTCTGATGAATTTTTTCCAACACGCAGGAAGGATAATTATGTTTGTGTAGTGAAAAAAAAATGCACGTGCATATTAGGAACTAGTCTCCTTATGTAGGAATTAAGTCAATTCCCATTAGCACTGATAATAGTCACCCTCATAAATCCCTATGCATTGATTACAAAGAGAACTAACAATGTGTAAAATGCATTGATTTTCACTAAAAAACAACCTCCATTTAAATGGATAGGTAGTGTAAGTTAAAATACCCCATGCAGAGATTTCAAGTACCCAATCTATTTTTGACAGGGTTCCAAGAAGGACAACTTCAATCAAGTCTTCCAAAGTTTGGAAAATTCTTTTTTTTATTAACATATCAGGGAGTTTGCTATACTCATAGAGGATTGCTGAATCTGACCTGCCTCCTTATTATGCATCGTTTCCTTTAGATGCAGGACAGGCTTCAACTTGGGCTGTCAGAGTAACAGCAGGAGAACACTGCTATGATGGAAACATTTTTAAAATGATAAATACCCCCACCTATTACGAGGCTGAAAATAAATAGTCACCCACAGAGAACAAGATTATTTGAAATGTGGCCCTCCATGATCAGGGAAGATCATCCCCTAGGGCGCAGAAATCTTCCAAAATGGATTGTAACCACTTATTTCTCTTCAGAACGCAGAACTGCCATCATATTAAATGACATTTACAAAGGGTAAATAACAGTCCAGAATAGCAAATGGGAACCAATAAGTCATACGGATAGAAAAATAAAAAACTGAAGAGACTAATTGCTATGCAGTAGCAATACAATGTATTCAAAAATAAGCCAATGGGGTGATTTTGTATCTTAAAAGATATGTCAGGAGAACATAAAGATACTGCAAAATAATGGGAAATAAATATACAGCGCTGACTATATTACGTTTTTTATATTAACATCACATAATTGTATCCCACCCCTGACATCTTCCTTCCTGTGTATGTCACTGTGACCAAGGGACACCACTGAGGTTACTCAGGCAAACTGCAAAGACTGGGGCAGACAATCCACATGGATGGTGGATATTCCAATGCATGATTTACCAAATCGGCAGAACACAGCTTCTACAATACCTTACTAGTTACTCAGAAGCCTGAAACACAGGTTCCTTAGAGCCAGCTTGGGTCTCCCAGACAGCCAAGTCAAATATGACACTTCCAACAATCCCAAAGGCTTGGAAACATTTCTAAATCATATCCAACTTATCTTACCACACAAGTTTCCCCTGCATAAAACATTAACCAGATCTGAGATAAAAAGATCAGGACTCAAGGATTTTTTAAACAATTCCAAACCTTATGTTGATAGTTTGGAGTCTTTAACTGAACGATAGGCAATCATCCCAGGTTTTAATTAGACCTATTTTTTAAGCGTCACCGGTAATTAACTGCATGGATTAACTTCAGGCAATTGCCTGTTTTCCACCATTTGCAGGTGATCTGCTATATACTTCAACGAAAAATCAATATTGTGATACTACTATATTTACAGTTAGTTTTCTGAATTAGCAGAACACAGCATATACTGGAGCAGGAACTGTTCATCTCTAACTCTGTTATGTAAACAAACAAAATACAAACATGATCTATCCTTAAGTCTCTAAAGGTTGAATTTGAGTTATTTATCCTGCAGAATGCTTAACTTTTCTGCTCATATGTCAGAGTCAGCATTAGCCCATGTCAGCTTTCCTTTAGAACAATTAGTAAAAAGATCCCACAGTCCTATTGGTTTTACAACAACGAAAGATCAACTTGTTAATTCTGGGCCAGTTCTGCCTCCCTCGAGATCAGAAACCAGAGGGATAACTAAAGGCATGTTTACACTAGGAAAATATTTTGACATAGCTCCTGATTTAACAAAATCGAAATAGCATGTTCCCGCTATGGGGAAGCATCTAAATTAGTTAGAATTATTCTGAAAGAGCAGGTACACACTGAGTGGAGCCTGCTTCAGAATTACAGCCCAAAGCACTGGGGAGGGCACCAGGAGGCCGGAGACATCCTGTGGCTCCTCTACTGCCACCCCCTGGTGGGACACAAAAGGGATGCAGTAGGCATGTGCCTTTTCGTGCTCTGGTTGCCCTTGTGGACACCACAACACTCATAATATGGAGTCAGAGATGCTGCAAACCCATGCTGGGCTCACGGGCCTCATGCTGTGCCTCACGGCGCAGTACTTCCAGACTCTCATCATGTTGCTCCAGCAGGACAAGGACCATGACCTGTAGGATGAACATCAGTGTAGACCGCAGGCTCTGCTCTCACAAGTCCTGGCACTCCTGCTGCTGTGCATGACCCTCAGTCCCCTGGACACAGAGGAACACCACTTCTGGTGGAAGGAGACGAGCTGGGACTGATGGGACCGTGGCATCCTACAGGTATCGGACGATCAGCGGTGGCTGCAGAACTTCCACATGCAGTAGGCCACCTTCCTTGAGCTCTGCGACTGATTCACCCCTGTCCTCAAATGACAGGACACCAGCATGCAACCCGCAGAAGTGCATGGCCTTTGACCCGTGGAAGTTCGCCATGCTGGACACCTACTGCTCCATTCGGAACCAGTTCGGCATGGGGAAATCTGCATTCGGGGCCATGCTCATACATGTCCAGGAGCTCCACACCAGTCCAGACCAGAGCTCTCCTGCATCGCTGGCCAATGGCAGTGGAGGGAGCAGCATGAGTACTGGCAGCCATGGGAGGGTCTGCTGGAGTGTTGGTGTCGATTGCTGCTGTGTCGCATGGGGCTTTCACAGCTCACTATGTGGGGCAAGTCCTTCTCCTGCTGCCTGGAGTTTTAAGTTTTTAAGCTCTGCAGGAGGAGGGGAGCAGTGGAGATGCCAGGAGTGGCCAGAGCAGTCAGAGCTGCAGCTGCAAGAGGCCTCTGGAGACCAATTATTTCGAATTAGCAATACCAGAGCATCCACACTAATGCTAGTTTGAAATAACTAATTTGAAATGAGCATTATTCCCAAGGAAAGCAGGAGTACTGGTTTCGAAATAAGCAGCCCATTATTTCAAAATAACGGGCTTGGTAGTGTGCATGCGCCACCTATAAATTTGACCTTAAGGGGTTTTTTTCTAAATAATGCCCTAGTTTAGACCAGGACAAAGTGAGGACAGTGCTTCCCCCACGATAACAGGAACCACCAACCAAATTAGGTGACCTCAAACAAAAATAACTTCATTAATACACAGGGGAAATCCTGAAGTAAAATATATCAGTACAACTCAGACTAAAACACTTCACAGGCAGGGTTGGTTCCTGTTACTAAACAGAGCACTGTTACCCAAAAGCCTTTCCCACAGTTCAGAAGGTCTTGTCGTCTTAAATCTACACAATTTGTCATCTCAGGGAGACAGATGCCATCACTGTAAAATGTGGTCCACTAGGTCTCCTCTTTCTCAGGATCACCTCACTTAATAGAACAACTTTCAAATATCCATTACAATTATATAAGGGTTTACTGAGAAAAGTTAGCATTGCTTATCCAAACCTCTAAGATCTGCAAATTTAAACTGGATGTCTTACAACAACTGGCTACTATTCAAACTTCAATATGTTTAATAAATAATATTATGAAAGGTTTTCATAAATCCCAGATAAGAGAAACTGAAAGGACAAGGACTGTCAATATCCTATTGACTTAAGCAAAATGTTTAAGCTCTTTGCTTTGCTGTTATGCAAAAGAAATTTGTTAACACAAGATTTCTGGAACATATGAACCAATGCATGTGTGCCTACACACAATGTACGCATTTTAAAACACGTTGTTTTAATACATGACATGTAACACCAATTGCTTGAGTTCCACAAGAAATATGTCATTTTAGCAAAGATTTGTGTACAGTTTTCGTTAAAGGAGAGCATTATACCCATGAACTACAACTATGAAAGAATATTTAAGATACTGATATTCATTGCCATGGATTGATAGAACAAATCAGAAATAGGTACTTTTCAAGTTCAAGTTGAGATAAAAATACCTAGATCACATTAGATAATTGGAGACTGTAGCAGAGCTAATAAAGTTCTCTGGACAAGGGTCTGGAGTTGCTCATTCAAATGGCAACTTTACCTTTCTATTCTTCACCTTCACTATTCTAGAATCAAAAAGGAGAATCAATTACAGATCAAGGCTCAGCAAAACTAAGTAAAATAACTTGGTCAGTGTCACACTTGTGTTTCCATATGTGGGGTCCCCAAATAATTTCTAATACTATTACAGTGCTATTGTTATTTCAGTGCTCCTGTCAATTTTGAACAGATACAACAATTTTGAACAAACTCAACTTGGAGCAAACATTGGTAAGATCAAGACTATGGGCTTGGCTTCACCACTGGGGAGACTGATGCTGCTGCAATCAATGAAGGATGTTGATTTAACAGGTCTTGTGAAGACTCACTAAATTTATGGCAGAGCTCTCTCTAGTCAACTCTGGTACACTAGCTCCCCAAAAAGGCTAAGGTAAGTTGATGGGAGAGTGTCTCCTATTAATAAAGTGTCTTCACTCTACTGCATTAAGTCCACCCAAGCTACGTCAACTCCAGCTACATTATTCACTCACCTGAAGTAATGTTGCTTAGGTTGACAAGGTAGTGTAGATGAGGCCAATGATAGCTGAGGGAGGAGGACTTAGCATAAAGGATACCACAAGTGGAAAGCTTAGAAGAGTGGAAGAATTTAAGTTTCTAGGTTCAATGGTTGTTGACAATAGCTGGCCCGCCTGATGCCAAAGCTAAAGCTGCTTAGTGCAAATGGCAGAAGATGACTCCTGTTCTCTGTGACTAAAAGATGCTAATGAAGGTAAGAAGTAGAATATAAAAGAAGGCTGTCAAGCGATTAAAAAAATTAATCACCATTAATCGAACTGTAAAACAATAATAAGAATACTATCTAAATATTTTGGATGTTTTCTACATCTTCTAATATATTGATTTAAATTACAACACAGAATAAAAGTGTATAGTGCTCACTTTATATTTATTATTTATTACAAAATGTTTACACTGTAAAAAAAAAACCTTCAGTTCACCTCACTTGAAGTATTTGTAGTGCAAATTCTATCATGAAAGCTGAACTTAAATTCTTCTATATAATCAGTATATTTGTGTTCTATTTAAAGAGTCCTTTTTTAGCTCAGCCCCAGCTGTGGGTGGCACAGGGCCAGAGGGGGGATAGACTGTGCCGTGGGTGGTGCAGAGTTCGGGGGGCTCAGTCCCCAACTGCAGGTGACATGGGGCTCAGCCCCCAAGCTCAGGGGAGGGGTCAGCCCCTGGGCTGGGGGTGGGGGGAATAGACCCCACCATGGGCAGTGCAGAGTTCAGGAGGGGGGGACTCAGCCCCTGAATCAGATGTTGGGGGAGGGTCAGTCCCAGCCCAGGGGGAAAAGAGAGGATGTCTTGGGAGAGCCCTGCCGTGGGCAGGGGGGAGAAGGGAGGAAGGAGGGACAGTTTGGGCAAGCCTCCCACCAGGCTGTTTTATTTTAAAAGATATGGTCACCTGGGAGGGGAGAGGGACGGGTGTCAGGGTCTTTACTTTTCTTGTTTACTTCTCCACTGGAGCTGGAACCACGGCTCCAGATTTTTTTCCTCTTTTCTGGCTGCTTTGTTGTTCCGTTCACCTCTGGTGGCGGTTTGCATTACTGCGCCTTACCAGGGGTGGTCTCTGAAGCAGCTCATGCTGGTTTGCTGACCTCTGCGATTAACGCGAGTTAATTTTTTTAACACATTAATTCTGCCCTGCGTTAATCACAGGCGTTAATGCCCACTAATTGACAGCCCTAACATAAAACTGTAATATGACCCATTCTAATGCATGTATCGAGACTTGGCCAGCTATGAAAATATATATAATATGTCCTCTACCATGGAAATGAAGATGTTGAGATAGTTACTCAGTTGGACATTCCATGGCAGGAAATGAAATGAGGTTTTATAGGGTCTATCATAGGTTGCTCCAACTAAAGATAAGTTGGGAGTGACTAGGTAACATTGCTATGGACATATCCATCAGAGACCAGAAGGTTAAACTGGAAGGTTGGTTTTTTAAATGATGGGGAATGGAAGATGACCAAAGCATGTACCAAAAGTTTGGTCCACAGCTCAGATATCAGCAGAGCAATCTGTACAATTGCTTCAAATATGATCACTGTTTGGAAGAAGGCTACCCAAGTCACTGATCCTGAACAGAGAAGTGGCAAAAAAGAGATGCTTGCAGTGCTCTCCAAGGGTGCGTCTACACAGCAGGGCTTAACTCAAAATAAGATACTCAGATTGAGCTACATCAATAGCTTATTTCAAAATAGAGCACTCTTCCTCCAGCTTTCCTTACTCCTCGTACAATGAGGGTTACAGGAGTTGCAGTAAGAAGTCCTCCAGCTTGACAATATTTCAAAATAACGCTAATTATTTCGATATAATGTTGCTGTGTAGACAAAGCCCAAGTTTGGCAGCAAAAAAGTCCTGAGGAGAACACATCGCTCCAGTTTCCCACTGCACCCATTGCAGAGTGACAACTTTGTGTGAAGGTATTACATATGCTATCCAACAAGCTATTTTCAGAATCACTATTTCTGCATCTCAACTTGGTTTCCAGTTTAGAGTGGCAACACTAATGACTGTTAGCAATATCTGACAGTAACGGACCATCCAATACTGTGATGCCCCAGAATACCTAAAACTTCATTTTGTTCGACTGTCTTTTCCAAAACATTTACAGTACTCCAAATGCCTATCCAATAATTCAGTAACACCACTGGTCCTATTTGCATTTTCCCATCTTGACTCTTCTACTAATAAAAAAATCCCTTTCCTTAACAGAGGAAAGGTGATTTTCCCAGAAATAAAATAGTGTAAAAACCCACTGTTATATAAAACAAAGCATCAAAACTTGGCATTACATGTAAGTCCCTCCATAAAGTTGTGTGTCTCAGAAGGGAGACGAGCCTGAATCAAAATTTCACAATAAAATTTTACTATTGTTAGATGGAGATTTTTTAGTGAGTGAGCAATTTAATTACATAGCAAGAGGAAAACTGGTGCTAACTATGAGAATTCAAAAATTAAAAAAAAGCCATGAACTGGATTATTTAAAAGGAAAAAAACAAAATCCTTAACATGCTATGCCACAACTTACACAGTCTTTCATTCACGTTTCTACTACAAATATCTACCAGACTCTTCTAATATCTTACCCATATGGACTTATTGGTACAGGAATCTCAGAAGCATGCATGAGCATTCACCATGCCCAGCTTGCATGATATAAATCTTTTCAACCATTTCTGGATATCCAAATTAGAATCAATCGTCAATATGTGAATGATTAACACTCTGATTCTTAAGTACATAGAGTATAAATGAGACTTAGTCATTCCCTGTCGGATGCTAGATTTCTGTTGTCTGTTTGGATGGGTGAGTTTTTTTATTCACACTCTGATGGGCATGTCTATAGGCCAGGAACTTGAACCTTATAACCAAGAAATAAAGAAGAGGATCCTAAATGTAATGTATTGTGATCTAGGGAGCCCCACAATGCCAACTGCCAGAGGGCATCCCATCCCTCTCATCAGGCCTAATACACTTGTTGTAACATTTCACTCTTGCCATAATCTGTATCTGAAAGGTGTCATGTAAGTTGTCATATGCAAACTAGTATATCCTAGTATATCCATGTGCAAACTGGTCTCTTATCCTTTGTCTTGTCTATTTAGATTGTAAGCCAGGGGTGGGGATGTGGCCCTGGTTTGCCTGGATCCAGCCCCCAAGGCTCAGGGCTCCCTTCCTAGCATTGGGGACTCTGTGTCTACTGAGGGACTGGAGCACACACAATCTACTAGCCTGGGCCCCACTAGGCTCTGGTGTGTGAAGGGAATGTGGGGAGTGTCTTTCTCCTTCCCAGTAGGGGCCATGTTAGTGAGGGTTTGGGATTTTTTTTTTTTTTTGGCTTCTCACTTGTGCGTGACCCCTGACTGATTTTTCTACAGATTAGTGGCCCCCAACCCCAAAATGGTTCCTCACCTCTGTTGTAAACACTGTGAAGAAAGGATTATTATGTGTTGGCAGCATATTTCGCTCTTGATCCAGATTCCAACAATCCCTATATTCAGGATCCAGAATTTTTACCTGAGCTCATTACCGAGATATTTTTATGCGTATGGTAGAATTTAGAATTCTTTGTAGCAATAAAGTCATTATTTAATGCAGATATGCAAGAGCTAACTTGCTAGCATTGAAGTAAGGTTTTTCTTGTTAACACACTTGAAGATGTAGGCTGCAAGTTGCATTTGTACTCTGAAAATATAGTGAAGATAATTTATAATTCTAATTATTGACTTTTTTCATCTGCATGGCTTCACTTTTCAGTAAAGGGCAAGTTGAGATATGTAAGGTCCCAAAGGTGAGGTTAGAATCAGTATTATTATACTTGGCAGAAACTTTGTGACTTAGATCTGTCAGATCTATCCATACATTTGCTGAAATTTATCTATTTTAACCGGTAAAACAAATCAAGAGTTGGGGTAGTCACTTACCTTAAAGAAGCTGATATAAGTTAACCATAACAAATGTCAGAGGAGAATAGTTGGAGAATCTCCACAATAATACATTAAGCAATTTAATGATGCCTGTGAGTTTTAAACGCAGCATTCAATAGCCTTGAATCAATTGTTTAATTTAAGCCCAATACACAAAGCACTTCTTCACACATTTAAATCTATCCATATTCTTCAATGTCCTTAAGCACATGTTTAATTCCTATTAAGGACTTAGACACTTATTCAGAGTTTTACCTCATAAATGATACAACTAACAAGGCATTTACATGACTATCACTGTTCCTGGGGCAATTATTGCAGTTTCAATAACAGTGATTCAAACCTAAGACATTTTATATATATATAAAGCTAAAACTACACCACAAGGCCAACAAGCCACACAAGGGCAAAAAAAATATGTAGTACAAGATTGCTCAGTTTAAACAGTTGTCTCTAGCTTAAAAAATACACCATATACACTGCTAGTTTACATACATATAATTTAGGTTAGTGTTGAAAAAATACCACCCACAAGACTCTTGTTCTTGCTGTTAATCAGTGTCTATGTTTAAGATTAAAACATCATTTCTGAAAGCTGTGCTCACCAGAATTGGCAGCCACTGCATGGAAAGCTGCCATTAATGATTAACTGATAATGAAGAAACAACCTGCTGGGGCACCTGGGATAAATTTAGTTTTTCAAAGCTTTATTATTCCACTTGAGTGAGATAATAGATTATAATTTCAGGGGAAATGACATATGGAACATTTATGAGTCTTTGCAATGATCGCTTGAAACCTTTAATTTAAACCCCAGATTACTGAGGTGGGTTTTTTTTAAAACACAGCATTAAAAATCTCACCTTGTTAAGACCTCAGTGCACCTGACATGTCTAAGCACATGAGAGGTCTCAGAGACTTGAGAGAACTATTTATGGGCTTTACATTCAGCACATTCTTAAGTAGGTAGTTGCATGAGTGGTCTCAGTACTTACTGTGAACCCAGCTGTCAGCAGGCTCCTGTGTGGATTCAAAAGATGGGGGAATGCATAAAGAATGTCCTTCCCCATCTTGCCATGCCGAGGCGGGGCACAACTGCAGTCCTCAGGCTCCCCCAGAAATAAGGTGGTCACATACTAGTGCTAGAAATAGGATAGCTAGAGAAAGAAGGGAATATACTCCACCTGTTGTCCACTCCAGACAGGGCTAGCCAACCCAAGAAGGGCTTTACAATTTGAGCTTGTACCCATAGTAACAAGAAGATAGTAATTCTGCACACATAAAGGCCAATTCTGCACACACATTCTGCACACATAAAGGCCAATGCGAACCACTGCCTCAAACACAAAACCAGAATCTTTTCCAAGGCTCTACGGCAAGCCAATAGCAGAGTCTTAAATAACATTGATTCGCATTCCCTCTGTTCCATGCAACAATCTCGGGACTAATCTCATGTCCTTTAAGATACAACCATCATTGTCAGTGTTTGCTATTTTCCTATTGATTCAACTCCACGCAACTGCTAATGCATTTCTTTCACAGAATAAAGTTCTCATTGCAATGTACCAGTTTCCCACTACAGTAATCATATAATACCGCTTATCCCTAGCAGCTGAAGTTACATGTTATTAGCTTCAATAATGTACAGCATGAAACGACTACAGGAAGTAATAAAAGAGGAGAAAACAACTGTAAATAAGCTATTAAGTCTTTTCAATGTCTAGTTTCTATAACCTAATCTCATGCCTATTGCAGTGGAATTTCCCAGATTTAACAGCAGAATGTAAAACAGTGAGAAGAGTACACATTCATATTCTTTACATAAAAACACTTACTATAAAAAAAAGTCTTAATCTGTGTAGTACACTTTTTAGTTTGTGTAATGCAAGTGAGTACACATGGGGATGAATATATGTCTATGTTTACTTCTCCATCACATTCAGAGCTATTTAGATTGCGTTTATTAATGGCTTTAGGGCAGTATGCTTGTTTTTGAGTGCATGAATCTTGCTGCTTCAGTTATGTGTTGTCTGTTTCTAAATGAATCATTCATAAAACTTCCAAACTCACAACACAATATAATGGCAAATAAAATAAAGTGAGAAAAAATGAACATTTCCCAAGTCAACCACGGTTCCTATAGTCTACCAGAAAATTATCCATATATTTGAGGGACATTAAACACTGAGGCTACATCTAGACTGCAAGCCTCTTTTGAAAGAGGCTTTTTCAAAAGATACTTTCAAAAAAGCCTCTTTAGAAAAAGAGCGTCTAGACTACAACGAGTACTTTCGAAAAAGCAAGCCATCTTTTTGAAAGAGAGCACCCAGGCAGTCTGGATGCTCTCTTTTGAAAAAGCACAGTTTGCATTACATAGTGCCTTTTTTTGAAAGAGCACTTTTGAAAAAAGGCTTTCTTCCTCGTAAAACAAGATTTTCCATGGTCAAAAAACTGCCACGTTCTTTCAACTTACTTTCAAAAGAATGCGGCAGCAGTCTAGACGCAGGGGAAGTTTTTTCGAAAAAAGGTCACTTCTTTCGAAAAAAAATCTGTAGTCTAGACACACCTTGAGAATATGTCAACAGTGCATGATTATTTCAGAATAAACTATTCCGGAATAGCTTATTTTGAAATAGTGCATCTACACACAAAAAGCGCATTGAAATAGCGCTGAGCTATTTTGAACTAGAGCGTCCACACTTATTGGACACTAACTCGCATTTAAGGCCACCCAGAACCAGTTCAGGCAGGGCATCAGGTCACTTCCTCGAGCTGCTGCCTGAGGCTGAGACGTGAGCGTAACCTCCCCATACTGCCATTTCTCAGGTTCTTCTCTTGCATGCCTACCTCTCTGAGGGAAAGCAAAGCATTTTCACGGTTGCCCTGTTTTTGGACACCACAGCACTCCCAGCTATGGAGCCGAAGCTGCCTCTGGGCACTCAGTGGCCCCACACTGCCATGCTGCAGTTCATGCAGCAGTTTCTGCAGGCTGCCCTCCAGGCCCTTCTGGAACATGACCCCCAGCTATTTGAGGAGACCCTCAACTTCTGTCTGGGAGTGCAGCTCTTCCAACTGCACCCCCTTGTGCACCGCCGCTTCTGGCAGCTGGACACCAGCCCCAACTGGTGGGACTGGCTCGTGATGGAGCGGTGGGACAACCAGCAGTGGCTCTAGAATTTCCACATGTGGAAGGAGATATTTCTGGAGCTGTGTGCCTGGCTAGCCCCTGCCCTCCTGTGATGGGACACCCAGATGCGACCCTCCATCCCCTTGGAAAACTGGGTCATCATTGCTGTTTGGATGCTCATCATGCCAGACAGTTACCAAACCATTGGGAAGCAGTTTGGCATGGAGAAATCAACCGTCGGGGCCCTTGTCATGCAGGTATGGTGCTCTTGGGCTGCAGTCCCAGGAGGGGGAATGAAGTGCTGGAAAGGGAAGCCTAGGGAAAGGGGAGGGTGGAGGTGGGGGAAGCCCCCTTCCCTGGCCAGATCTCAAGTCCCACTCTCACACAGCCCTGCCGGGGGACTGGACTACATAGGGGGTGGCTCCTGGTGTGGTGGTGGGGGGAGGGGCAGGGTCTGGCATGGGAGGAGGGACAGGAGTGGCTGCAGAAGCAGGATCTGATGCTGGGCGAGTGAGGAGAGCCTGCACAGTTGCACACATATTGTGTCCCTGCTGCAGCAACTCCATCCAGGTCTCTCTCCACCGCTGCGTGTCCTCCCGGACCTTCTGGACCAGTGTTTCATGCAAGGCCTGGAGTATGGAGATGTGCTCCCTCATCAGTACCTCCTGCGTTCTCCGGTGCCTGCCCCCCTCTCACAGCTGGTCTGGCTGGGGAGAATAAAGAGAGATGGTCAGTCATCCCTGGAGACACTGTGCCAGAAGCCTTGCCCTCATCTGGGAGCCAAGACTGACAGTTCTTGGTCAAATGAAGGTGATGTCCTGGGAGCAAGGCCATTTGTGGCCTGGACAGAGGGCCCTTTTCTTACAGAGGCCCGCCAAGACGTCCCCAGGGGAGCATGCTCCCCCATGTCCCAGGGACCAGCAGGCATGGGAGGTTGCCAGACACACAGGGATCCAGTCTGTAGGAGGGGTCCTCAGGCTGGCTGGGCTTGCCTTGGTGTCACATACACTGTCTGACAATGGTGGCATCCCCAGGGGAGAGAACTTGTATCCCTGACTGCTGGGGGAGAAAGGGAGAGGTTGTAGGGGGGGAGGGGAGTGTGAGCAGCAGACATACCTACACCTGGCAGCGCTCTCCCCGGGAGTGGGTGCTGCCTCGAGTGTGCAGCACTTCAGAATCTGTGTGTGTGTGTATGTGTGTCTGTCCGTGTCCCTAGACTCCTTCTAGTGGAGGCTTGTGGCGGGAGGGTGTCCCGCCTGGGTGTCTGAAGCATGGCTGGCCTCCCCAGACCTTGTGAGCAGGAGCCCAGGGGTTTGCAGATGCAGCTTCCTGGGCCTGCGTGGTGCAGACTGCTGCTGCATGTGCATCCACGTGCACAGACTGCAGCGCAATTCCCCAGGCTGAGAAGGCTGAGCGAAGAGTGTCCCGCAGCTCCTCACCGCCTGCCACCTCCCCCTGTCTGCGTGAGAAAAATATGCTTACTCACCAAATGTTCCCTCCCTAGCCTTGAAGGATGCCTGGGACAAATCCAGGCCGTGGGGTACCAGCTCCAGTGTCACCAAGGTGATGATGCTGGCTGACTCGGGCTCCTCCTCGTCCTTCTCTTCCTCCTACTCACCAGCTCTAATCCCCAGGCAGGCAAAGATGGACATCTCCAGCCCTGGGTCAACCACCAGGGGTGGGAAAGGGGCTTCACTGCCCCCGAGGATGCAGTGCAGGTCTTCATAATAGGGGCAGCAGTGGGGTTCTGCCCCTGAGTGGGAGATGCCCCCTGTCGGAGCACTTTAACTTTCAGTAACTTTAACTTCTTTAACTTTAACTTTCATCTGGACCATGCGGCCATAGATGTCAGCGTTGCGCCATCTGGAGCAGAAATCCTGGAGGTTTTCCTCCTCACTCCACACCTCAATAAGGGCCAGGATCTCCGCTCCAGACCAGGATGGCGCATGCCTCTTGTGGCACCTGGCAGGCTTTTTGGAGCCATCAGAGTGCTCTCTGGAAGTGGGGGTGGGGGTGGGACTCATGGGGGGGCTTGAGGGACTGCCATGGTGGCCCACTGAGTCACTGTGGCAGCTGCAGTGTGGCTGGAGGCTGTCAGGGCCAAATTCTTGCCACGAGCCCTTTCCCCTGTGGCTGCAGCTTTAAGGGCTGCAGGGGAAAAGGAACAATAGAGTCCTGAGGCGTGTGGACCATGTGTCCAGAAGGGCACTTGTGGGATTTCCTGGAGGCCCTTTATTTCAAAAGAACTCCCTGTGCTGCATCCACACATGCCTTATTCTGAAATAGCTATTTCAGAAGTGGCGTTATTCTTCGTGGAATAAGGTTCACAGAAGTCAGAATAAGCCGTCTGTTATTTCGAAATAATAGAATTGCCATGTAGATGCCCACATTTTTATTTTGGAATAACGGCCGTTATTCCGAAACAATAGGGCAGAGTAGACGCAGCCTGAGATGTTATGTGGCTATGCTGGAAGAAGGCCAGCAAGCACTGGTCATGGTTCAAATTAGGCTGCAACCTTATTTTTAAATATCTCGGAGAACCCAAAAGATACAATTATAAAGTGCATGTAATTCCATAATTATTTCAATATAAACAAGGAGACTGACATCAGCCCTCCAACGTTTCAATTCAAAGCCAAGCTAACCCCTCCTGGGACCCTGCCCCCCATATGGCAATTATGGAAGGGGCAATAAAGGAAGATGGGTTGATTCCCTGCCATGCCCCAAATCATCATTCTCTGCTCCTTTACAGAATGCCTCCTTTAAATCCTTTATCAACCAGTACAAACTCCCTATGGTGTCTCTGCATTGGAGAGTCACCACAAGCAGGCACCAACAGTCAGGTTGGCTGCCTGTTTAGCATAAGGAAAACACTCAGGAATGGTGCTGAACAGGACGCTGTCACAAAAGAGCCTGGAGAAATCAAGGCCTGGCTACGAATGTCCGTTAGCAAGGCATGCTGAATGGAGAAGCAGTCTGGGAACCAAAGTTAATACAGGCTCTTCTGCTTTTAGTCATTCGCTGCCGGACAAAACGGCACCCAGGAAAGCAGGGCCATCCCAAGTGGAGTTCGGGGCCTGAGTTTCTAATCTGCTGGGGAAAGTTCCTCCCTGGCTTGGCCCAGGCCATGTCCCCACTCCACCTCAGTCTCCCCCCGTTTTTTTTCCACCCCATTTTGTCCCCCTCTTCTCACCCATTTATGCCTCTCCCCCAAGCATGCTGTGTCCTCACTCCCCTCCTCTCCCAACACCTCCCAAGGCCACAGAACATCTTATCTGTAACAGACAGTAAGTGCTGGGGGAGAAGGAGAGATTCTGGTGCGGGAGGCTGCACCATTTTTTCCCCATGCCTCCTCATTGCTTCCTGCCTGCTACTAACCTCCCCATTTGCCTTCTCACCCCACTTTCCTGCCTCACCTCCCCGCGGGGCATCCCAAAGCACAGGACCACAGGCAGTAACCCCAGTTTTCTGTACTTAAGGTGCTGCATTTTCTTCCTGAAGAGCCATCCAAGGACACTAGACGACATCATCTGTTGAAAACACAAGACCGTGTTTCATAAGAAGCAATATACAATAAATACACTGCCCAAATCATTCTTAAGGAGGAGCCATTGGGAAAGACAATAGCTATTTATATCTAAGCACCTTTAGGGCACTGGATTCCATTGTGTGCATCTGCTAGCATAACACACCCTCCTGTTTAATAGTACAACTGTGTCTCTGTCCTCTTTTAGCATACCACTTCCATGGTAGGAAGTTTGTAGCTTTGCAGTTACCCAGGCACACACTCTAAATAAAACTATGCTGATCTACTGCAAATGTTTCATGTCATGCATTTTCAAAATATCTTATTTCTTACCTCTAGTGGAGTGATTTAGCTATTCCAGATTTGGCTGAAGTACAAAAATGCTTTTAGACATACTGGTAGTAGGACTTAGGGAAGCAACTGCAAGTTACACCTGTGATTCTTTAATTGCTAGTGTGTATTTTTGGAGTTTGGTATTTATATTCATAAGGGGCTGAACAGCCAAAAGATAAGGTGTTAGTTAAAAGAGCCAGAAGCCATTTAAAGGTTTGAAGAAGAAGAAAAAATAGCTAAAAAAACAAAGCTATAAGGCTTCAAATTGTGAGAATGCAATAAGCTACATAGGCACACCTCATGAGTAAGGGAGGGCAACATTGCTGGCTCTGTATCCAATCACTTTACCTTAAGGTGCACTTGCACATCTGCTAGGTATTTACTTATGTGACTAGGAAACTAGAAAAATGTCAAGCAGATGAGTGTTTAAAAGACTAAGTGGACTCACTTGATAAGCAGCTGTGAAATGAAGTGGGTTTGTGATGATAAAATACTTTCAGCTATGATATTATTGAACTGTGATCTGGTTAAAAAAATCAAGTATTTGTATTACACAATTACATGGGGAGGAAGAAAATAGTTTTAGCTTTACCTCTGAATAATCTTTTAGTCAAAACTTTGAAGGAATATCAACAATAATCAATTAGGAAAAGTTTTCTAATACTTTATGGCTACATCTAGACTGGCATGATTTTGCGCAAATGCTTTTAACGGAAAAGTTTTCCGTTAAAAGTATTTGCACAAGAGAGCGTCTAGATTGGCATGGATGCTTTTGTGCAAAAGCACTTTTTGCGCAAAAGCGTCCGTGGCCAATCTAGACGCGCTTTTGCGCAAGAAAACCCCGATCGCCATTTTAGCCATCGGGGCTTTTTTGCGTAAAACAAAACTGAGCTGTCTACACTGGCCCTTTTGCGCAAAAGGTTTTGTGCAAAAGGGCTTTTGCCCGAACGGGAGCATCAAAGTATTTGCGCAAGAAGCACTGATTTCTTACATTAGAACGTCAGTGCTCTTGCACAAATTCAAGCAGCCAGTGTAGAAAGCTGGCAAGTTTTTGCGCAAAAGCAGCCGCTTTTGCGCAAAAACTGGCCAATCTAGACACAGCCTATAAGTCTTCTCAGTGTTTACAAAAATTATGAAGTGAGAATGATTGAAAAACCCGATCATGGTATGTTATAGAAATAATGCCTCAATAAGGGTCAAGAATTCTCAGATCCTGATTTTTGGGAATGCATGCTTCTCCTTATTTAAGAGAAAAGCATTTTTTTTTAAATGAGCCAGGTGTGATATATTGGGGATATGTGAGTTGTAGCCTCCACATGTTTGGTGAACCTCATTTAGGTTCACAGGCTGTGGTTTGTATTGGAACTATTTTGAAGTGTGAACCTGATGTCATACTGCAGCTTTCTTGGTGGATTACAGCATTCATTTTGCAGCAGAGGTTTAACATGTCTGAAGTTGTGACAGAGTTAAAGGCCATCAACAGTGAATGTTTCTCCACTACCGGAGCAGTAAGTTTTCTACTGATATGACCACTGACTTTGAATGACTCTCTACTCAGGCCTGGTCTGCATTACAGAGTTAGGTCAATTTAAGGCATCTTATGGTGACCTGATTCTGTAAGCATCTACACCAGGGGTTGGCAAACTTTCTGAAGTGGCATGCCAAGATCTAACCCTCCTGCCCTGGGCCATGACCACTCCTGAGGGTGGGTGAGCTCTCTCCACTGTGCACCCTGCTTGGTCTCCTGCCCTGGGCTGTGTACCACCTTTTCCTATGAAGAGGGCATACATCCTTCCCCAGAAGCTGAATGTGACACAGAGCCTCATGGCTTTCCCCTTTTCTCACAGGAAGCTGGTGCTGGCTCCAGTGTTGCAGGGGGCATGATGTTGGATCACCGGCACAGGCAGGGGTCTGAGTGGCTTGGACGGGGTGGGCAGTGGGTTAGAGAAACGGGCGAGGCAGGGATGGGCAGGGGGGTGACCCCGGGGTGTCCAGCCCTGCTGGGAGCAGGGTCCATGGAGCCCTTGCCTTCCTGCCAGGGACCCAGGTGCCCAAGGACCAACATGGCCTTCTCAGCATCCTTACCTCCAGCTCCTGTCACTGGCCAGACACTGTGCCTCAGCTGAGTGCTTGAAGCGTTTGAAAGACCCTGGAGCGTAGGCTCTGGACCTTGGTTTTGTGCCTCGTGGCTGCACCATGACCGGCAGGCTGGAACAGCAGTGCGAGTTCCCCACTGCATGGGGGAGGAGGTGAGGCTGAGCTCGAGCTGTGGACTGTGTGCCACTCAAAATCGGCTTGTGTGCCATTTGTGGCATGTGTGCCATATGTTGCCAACCCCCCCCAAAATGGTGCTCCAACTGCTGCGACTTATCCAAAACATCAACTTAAGTGCTATGGCTCTCATGGAAGAGGAGTCAAATCAATGTAATTAGATCAATGCAGTGTCAGTATAGATGCTACACTGATTACATCAATTGTTGCTGCCTTTCAGAAACTGTCCCATAATACCCTGTGTTGGCAGTTAAAAAGATGCAAGTGCTCCTGGTGAGGGTGTGGACCACTGATATAAGGAGCTTAGTTTGGACATGTAAAACTGCTTCACTTACTGTGTGTTGAGGTAACTTTTAGGTTGATAATTTTGTAGTGTAGACCTGCCCTTGCAAGCCAAATGGAAGGGAGGGAGTGTGTACACATCAGCTTAATACTTGTGGGTGCTATCAGACCAGGGACATTTTGACCAGTGTGTTTTTTCTTTAAGAATTTCAGACATTTTGAACCAAGATGGATTTCTTAACAACAAAAGATGTTACTCATCCTAAAGTGAACTGTGTGTATTGAAATGTTTGCACATGGGGAGGAACCAAAGTAATAAATTAGTCATTTTTGTCCATAGCGGATTACGTCAATGGGCTTGAGCATGTTCTACATAATTTGGATGAGGAAAAATACTACTTATGTTAGATCATACTTTGAAAAGTTGGAGGATGACAATATTTACAAAAAAAAAAAATGAGTGCATAGTTGCTGGATTTTGAAAGAGCACAAGATGTTTTCAGGTTTTGTGAAGGCATGTCAGCCACACGTGTTTGATCTTCACATCTTGGGAAGATAGTTGTCCACCCATATTTAGATATTACTCAGAGGCAAATTAATAGGCTATTTGAAATGGGTGTTTGTGGGAGGATTTGCCCCTTACAGGAACTCCAGCAGCAAAATCCAGGACAATTAAGTAACATTCCAAGCCAACCTTTCACTGAATACAGTCCCTGATGCAAAAACAGCTTCTTTCCTCTCCTTCCCGTTCTTCTGACTGTCCTTGATACCATGTCATGGATGGTATAGATCAGGGGTGGGCAATAATTTTTGATGGGGAGCTACTCCAAGAATTTGGTAGGGTGTCAAGGCTGCATACTTCCATGATATTAATGGAGGGGGTGCGGGGTAGAGAGATTGTGGTAAGGGATTGGGGTGCAGGAAGGGGTGGGGGATTTGGGAGGAAGTTTGCGTGAAGAAGAGGGCTGTGACCTGGGACAGGGGATTGGGATGCAGGAGGAAGTGCAGAGTCCAGGAGGGGGTATGGATGCAGGAAGGGATTTTGAGGGTATAGGAGAGGGTGCTGGGTCTGGGAAGGGGTTGTGACCTGGAACAGGGAAGCAGGAGATGGAGCAGTGATTTGGGGGGAAGAGAGGGAGTGGATTGCCAGGTGCAGGCTCTGGCCAGGAGGTTTTTACCTTAGGTGGCTCCTGGCTAGCAGCCCAACAGGACCCTCAGGCAGGTTTCCTGCCTGCCACATGCCACTCAAATTGTCCATCTACAGGGACCATGTGCTTCTCTGTGTGCCACACAGTCCACACCCTTTGTGTGAGACTCTGCATTCTGCCTGCACCACAATGCATGACCCAAGCAGCTCCCTTTGACCAGTTTACAGTCAATGGGAGCTGGGAGAGTGTACAATGCTTCTTCCCACACCCCCAGATGCACATGGCCCCCACAGCCAGCAGTTTTGGATGGTGTGTAGGGTTGAGGCAGGCAGGGAATCATCCACCCTGCTAGGCCATGGGATGGTGGTGAGCCAAATCCAGCCTGCAGACCAAATGTTCCTTGGTCCTGCCAAGAGTGCAAGGGACCAGACTTGATGACTTCTTGAGGTTTCTTCCAGTTCTATGATTCTATGACTAGAATCCAGTTGTTGATGGTCAACCAAACACAAATATTCAACCTATTTTTTTTAAATGGGTCAGTCGCCTTTCTTATAATAGCATTGTAAACTGAACACTGCACCATCTGAGAGGACTGAGAACAGACTGTAAAGGAACTAGACAGTTCATAGCTTTGCAGTTTACCTATTACACACTGGGAGCTTGATCTGAATCTCCCACCACTTCACCTTCTATTATCGTCACTCATATGCACTTCACAAATAATAAGAAAAAGCCCAATTCAAGAAGAAATTTGACATCATTGTTTTCTTTTAAATTCTCAATCCCTTGAGTAGTCTCTTCCCCACAAGTGCTTCGTCACTCTTTGTGTACCAATTACTATTTAGCCATCAAATAAGATAATGAGGAAAGAAAGTTAGTTATGTATGTACAGGGCTGTACTGGAAGTATTAAGTTACTTTTACACTAGGTATATGCCAATGCTGAGAAATAAATAGAAGCAATTAACATCAACTTGTTTACTTTTTCTCCAAAGGAAAAATATTTGTTTAATTAGATGATTCAAATTAAAAGAGAAACTTAATTACAACAACATATTATAGCTGAATGGCACAATTTGCCAAAAGCAGACATTTCTCTTTGGGACCATATTTTATGCTAACCTATCATGTAGGCAGTCAGGCAGGCTAAAGAATGCAGCGCACAGCCCTTACCTTTTTCAAACGCCCTTACCTTTCTCATATATAAGCACATAACCCTTACCTTTCTCAAATATACAAGTGTTCTTAAGCTTAAGACATTCTAATCACCATCATTTCCAAGGTAGGAAATACCATCAATGCCCCACTGAAGAAGAGGGAACTTACAACATTACTCAGTTTGACCTGAACACTTTACTTCAGGTTAAATACATACTAAGGCCTTCACTTTGGTGCATGAAGGTAACTTGCTTAAAGAGACATGACTATAGGAAGGGGGCTATAATCTGCTGTGAAGTAAGCTTGAGCACACTGGAAGGTCCTTGAAGAGGGTGTTTCCCTACCCACAAGGCATTTCCCTGTAAACAACTCCCTGAACCCCTCTTCACTTCAATTACAATAGGATCCTTCTGTATTCCTGGAGGATGACACGAGATCTTCAGAATTCAGCAAAATCAGAGGACTTTTGGCTATCTTTTGGGGGTGGCAGTGGGAACCATCGCAGCCTGCATGATTCTCAAAGGAGTTCCAGCACAAAAAAGAATTTGAGAATTCCAATCTACCTTGTCCTTCATAGAGCTGTGAGTTGGTATTTCACTCTTATATGTTGCTGTTTAATATAAAGTTTGGATAAAGATTTCATTACCCTTATCTTTTTCAGAAAGGGAGATGTAATATTAGCTGTGAATATTTAGAGTGGCCACTAGGGAAAGAGAGCATAAACAAGAAATCAAGACAGTCTGGCGTTCATCCCAGCCACGGTGCACCACAACTGTAATCTCTACAAGCACTTTATTAGATTAGACTTTCGGTAAATTTCAGTGCCTTTTATCTCCTATGGACTGTGTTATACAGGACAGACTTGCAATGGTCTCTTTTGGCCTTGGAGTCTATGAATCTATGAGCCCTTATTGCTTACCATTTTGTCCTCAATATCTCTTAATTGCCTAGTTTATAGAAATTTGCTAATTAATGCAGAATGTGTCTTCATTGCAGGGTTGCATTCCCATGCATACAGAGTAGCAAAATTGTATGTGCATTTGTGTGTGTGTGTGTGTGGGGGGGAAGATCTTACAAACAACGCATGAAAATCCAACTAAAATATATGATAAGCCTTAAAATTCTTTTTTTAGACAGAGAGAGCAAAGAATTAAATTTGCTTTAGTGTAAGGAATTGGATTTCCAAATACAGATCAGAACCACCAAATACACAGATGCCTCCTTCAACAAACATACTGCATTTTTACTTTCACATCTCCCTAAATTCTACTCTTACTGTCTCTGAAAATACGAATGAAACAGGCAGTTTATCACTTAAAAATGTAATACAGGAAAAATCAAAATCACAGTAAAGGAGCTGGTTATGTTATAACTGCAGCTGTTTCCTGTAAATTCCATCTTTTGAATACTAAAATTTCTGTGCAATTAAAAGCAATTGGCACTTCTGTTTTCCTGTTGGTAAACATTTAACAAAACCTCACCCTTTAACTACTACCTTCTCTGTTTATAACAAAGCACAGCAGCATGACACGGCACACCGGCCTGTCCAGGTAAAGCTGGGTATACAGTCTAATCCAAAATAAGATTTAACAAAACTGGCTGATTTCAGGTTTCCTCTGATGGCCACACAGACCACATCAGTAAAGCAAGTTATGGTAAATATGACCCCCTTACTGAGCAGTTTACAATACAATCTATGGCATACACTTTTAGTACAATCTGTTTTCAAATTATAGAGCCAAATTCTGTCTGTGCATAAATATACACAACCACCATTGAAAGAATGCAGAGCGACATCTTAGGGCAGAGTTCACATTGTACTTATACTTGAAACAAAAAGAATATTGTATAATCCTGGGAACCATTCTTTTTAATTTGCATGCTTATGCTGTATCAGTATACATTAAACAAACATTTCTAATAGAGAATTGCATTTACAACGAAAGTATAGCATGCACATTTCTTAATTTAGTATTTGCTTACAGCCCTTGTAAAATATAAAGTATATTTTTAAAAAGACATAACTATTTGCTATTATTCCCTCGGGTACGTCTACACTAGCCCGAAGTAACTGCCTGCATCTACACGCGGCAGAGAAACGGGATTCCGAGATAAACCCCTTAGTTCGAATTAACTGTTAAACCTCATTCCACGAGGAGTAACAGTTAATTCGAACTAAGGGGTTTATCTCGGAATCCCGCTTCTCTGCCACGTGTAGACACGGGCAGTTACTTCGGGCTAGTCAGTTTCCAAAATGGCGACCGGCCGGGAAAATGCTAATCAAGCACAGGATATATAAATCCCGCGCTTCATTAGCAATTTTGGTCGCCCTCATTAGCCTCCCTAGTTCGAACTAGGGGACTAGTGTAGACGTATCCTCATGCTATGACAGATGTCCACTTCTGGCATCTGTAGACAATGATAAATACACAAATCTCAGTGGATTAAATTGCTCCCTCTGCTACACTAGTCTGACCCCATAGCAGCTTCAACATCAGTGTGACAAAGCAGAATATGACCCTAAAATTTTTCCAAAGTTAATTACATATTCTTGACAGTTACCATCATACCTAACAGTGATATTGATTAAGATTCAAGGGGTAAAATCCTGACCCCATTAACATCTCCCAAGACTCCCATTGATTTCAATGGAGTCAGGATTTCCTCAGATGTCACCTTGTTTTAGGCATAGCTGAGCTTCAAAATATCCAATAAATACCTACAGTGATCCACCCTATAAAATGGTAGATCCAACATTGCCTGATCCAACCTTGCCAGAGGAGATGAGTTTCCAAGGTATCTAACTTACAAAAAAAAATTCATTTTAGTAAATAGAATCATAGGGTTGGAAGAGACTTCAGGAGGTCATCGAATCCAACCCCGAGAGAAAACTTTCCTATCTTCTCCTCATTATACCATTCATTGGGTTGCATAACTCCATCTTCACACATGTCTGTTGGGACAAAATACTTCCTCCCATAGGCTGCATCTAGACAACAAAGGTAAGTCAGAAAAAGATACACAAATTGCATATCTTTTTCCACTTTTCTGTTGAAAGAAGTTTTTCCAAAATTTGGCGCGTCTACACGGTGCCAAATGTCAGAAAAACCTGCTCTTTCGACACATCCCTTCTTCCTCATAGAACAAGGTTTACAGGGATGGTGAAAGAGCACGTCCGCTTTTTCAAAAAAAAATTCCAAAAAGCAGACGTATTCCTTGGACATGGCATTGCTTTTCCGGGATACCTCTGGTAGGCTGGGATGGGATTTAACCCCTTTTTTCAAGAGAGTTCCAGTGCATTTAGCTTCATACTGTCTGATCATGACATGCAAGGGATTGGGAAGAATCAATTATTTCAGTCACTGTGGCATGGAGGTGACACAGCTTCACAGCATGCTTTTCCAATGTGCAATACCATTTTCAATATCTCATCTTAGAGCAGGTCTGGGCAAAATACGGCCCACAGGCTGGATCCAACCCTTGGATGCAGTGGGGAGCTTCCCTGCTTGCCCTGCAGCCCTGCATATCGCTCATAAAATTGGCTGCTGGGCCATTTCTCTTTCCAAACTGTGAGCCCAGGGTGGGGGGAGGCTTCAGGCCTAACTCCCACCCCGCACCATAACCCACTGGCCAGGTTCTGGCCAGAAACTGGCCAGTGGGAGCTGTCTGTTTGAATAACGGGCAGCACACAAAGCACCATGCCTCTTTCCTCTCTGGCTCAGTTACTCACACAAGCACATGACCATGCAGCTGGTATAGGCAGGCAGGCTTTCTGAGAAACATTTTAAACTCTGCAAGCATTTAACTCCTCAGGCAGGCAGGCTGGTTGGGCTGCTGGCTGGCAAGTCTCTGGCCAGAGCCTGCCCCAACCCTCTGACCCCAACTCAACACACCCAAACCCTCTGCCTCCTCCTGTAGCCATACCCCTCCCAGATCTGGCACCCCAATCCCCTGCCCCAGATCACAATCCCCTCCTACCCTAGGTTACATTCCAAACCCCCTGTACTCCACTCCAGTGCCCTACATCACAACTGCCTCCTTCACTCAAATTCTCCCCCAAACCCCATTTTACCTCCTGCACTCCAGTCCCTTATCCCAAGCTCCCTTCTGCACCCAGCCTCCAATGCAGACCCCGCACCTCCTTCATAAATATCATGGAAGAGTGAGGCTCTTGACCACTTTCCAAAATCTTGGAGTGACCCCCCCCATCAGAAATTATTGCCCACCCCCTCTTAAAGACTGG
The DNA here is from genome assembly GCA_032595735.1 of Pelochelys cantorii. Classification (NCBI taxonomy): domain Eukaryota; kingdom Metazoa; phylum Chordata; order Testudines; family Trionychidae; genus Pelochelys; species Pelochelys cantorii. Next base: position 41,552,758 of record CM064337.1, read on the forward strand.
ATAAGCCATGTTACCTCCCCAAATTAAAAAATGTTAATGGCTACTAGGGGGAGTGGAAGGGAGGGCATGCTTATACATACACACTGTTTTACTTGTGATGTGTTACTAGTCAAAAGATCAGCACAAGCAGCTAGCAAATAAAGACCTAAAAATGTTCAACCACTAAGCAGGTGATCAAAACCAATGGCAAACTTGAGTTTATTAATAATGGTTTAACATTGGCAATTGCCTATTACAGATGACCTGGTGTCGAAATTTCAGAGAACTTTTCTCTTTGCCATCCATAGTTTGTCCTGGCTAATGAGGTTTGAAAGATATGGGATTCTGTATGATGGATTTGAGTTAGCAAAGGAAGAAATCCTCTTGTTCTGTGTCCTAAGCAATTAAACATCTAAAGAAAGTCTTCAAAGCTGGGAGGCTGCACCTCAGCCAAGCAATGCCTGAATGCAGCAGATCCTAACTCACTACTTGCCTCTTCTTTCTTAGGGGGGGTAGCTAGAATCCTCTGCTCCTATACTGTCCACAAGACAGCTTCCATCTTCATCTGAAACTTTCACCCAGTTCTGTTTAACAGTTTATTTGACATAAAAGGCAGTTTCAATTGACCCGAAATGATTCACTAATTTGACACAAATGGCTTCAGCCATTCACAAAAGTGGCCAGAAGAGAGACAGGGGTAGTGTTGCTGGTATTGCTACTGCCTCCTCTTGTAACTTAGCCCAACAGTCATGACATGAGACACCCAGGTTTGAATCCCTGCCATGGATGTTTTTCAATTTGCCAAAAAAATTGAGCTGAACCAAAATTTGTTTTTTATTTTTTTGGAATTGCCACTGAATCAAAATAAATAAATAATAATCAGTGATTTGTCCAGATCTAGGCGGGTGCTTGCCATACACCTCTGCCATCCCTTCCTACTCCTCTAAGGCCATCTTCCTGTTCAGGTCCAAAGGACGGCTGAAGCTTTCTTTGTACAAAAAATAACCTTCAGTAAAATCGAAAGGCACTCTGCTTCTTTAATCTCAGAGTGCAAGAATCAGTTCACAGATGCCCATCAAGAGGAGGACTGGCTAATATGGCACCTAGCTTTTGTGTTAGTAGTCATAGGAACTAGTACCAGAGTGGGCAGTGGGCCACCTCAAGAAGGTAGTAGGAGTTTATCTGAATAGGGACAGTCGCAGCAGTTTCTGTACCTTGCTGACAATTTTTTCAAGTACTGTGCAGAAATATGTGCAATAAATATAGTTGTCTTTTCAGGACAGCTTCTCTTATTTGCACTTTGAAATAATATGCTACCAGCGCCTAGGAAAGAGTATTATAAAAATGAAACTATTAAATGTCAGTGTCACGTATGGCACCACTTAATACTTTGCTATGTTAGCACTGAAAGCAGCACAATGGAATGTAACACAATCAAAGTTTCATAATGCACTTAAAGAGCTTCAAAAAGATCAATTATCTTTGTGTGGCTAAGAGAGCGACTAATGATTCCAACAGTGTTATTCAAATTAAACGTACGCCAGTGAAAGGCACTAATCGCTATCACAAAGAGTAATGCATGAGACTGACCCACTGGCATTCTTACCACAACCAGAAGGGATGCTGCAAACACAGAACAGTAGGTTCTTTGTGACCACAAGGCGGAATCTCTCCTACATTGGACGCTTTCTAGATGAATGGGATTTAAAATCTATTTATTTTAGTAATGTAATATTGCGTGGCTAAAGAGTGGAAATACAGCAGTTGTGAAAATCACCAGGTGCAACTTGATATGTGGGACCAACTGTGTCTGGTTAGGTGAGCATGGTTCTTGTAAGGATGAAGAGCACAAGAAGCTTTACCCATCTTGTGGCCCCCAGGAAGAGACTGGTTCCTGTTACCACCAGTGCAGGCTGTCAGTATCCCAAAGGGAAGAAAGGCCTGCCCAACTCTCTGTAGTAACACCAGAGCCCTCTGATGTTTCTCCAGAGATTGCTTGCTTCCAGTTTCATGCTGTGACTTAATGGCAAAAATCTGGCTACAAGACAATGTGCTCTTTCCCCTCCTTTCCCTGAGGAGAATGTAATTAGAAGCCTAATGAAGTAGGAAGGTCTTTATATCTGGAGGACACAAGTGCGGATGATTAGCACATGATTTACCATTGAGGAAGAGCCAAATTAAAGAAGTTTTGGGCCCTGTGCAATAAGGAAATTACCACTCTTACCTACTGTAAGGGACCAGACACACTGGACTTCACAGAGAAACCCCTGCTCTTATATGGTTCCAATCACTATGGCCATCCTTGAGACTGCCAAGAAGAGGGCCAGCAAGCTAAGGTTCCCAGTCTCAAGCAGTATAGCTACATCATGTGCCAGATTTATCCTGTCCACCCCGTTCTCGTGAGTCATGATGGGGGAAGCAGCAGCTAGGTCAAACAAGGTTGTCACCTCCAAGAGGTAGAAAAACTATACTGCTCCCTGCACCAAGCTGACTCTCTTCTTCCTCTCCTAGACATCTCTCTCACCAGCCTCTTTTCCCCAGAACCCCTATACCTGCCTTCAACCGTGTGAAGGAGCCCCTGTTTTCCCCCTCTGGACTCTGCTCCTAATAGTGAGCCTCAGGTAGGTCCTGCTTTCTGGAGATAATGGAAGCAGAAGCATCTGCTGCCACATCAGCATGTTGTGGGGCTGGACTACAGGACAGTGCTGGGTACCATGATGGCTGTATTCCCAGCAGCCATGTAACCTGTGCATGGTAGCTGAAGCAGGAACTGGTGCCCCCCTGATTAAAAACATAGTTCCCACCACTACCACCTGTAAGCAAGTTACAAATGGGGGAAAATATGCCAGTCCAAGATTGGCCAGGTGGTTACCTTAGGCCCAAATCTGGTTGGGGGTCCCTGCTATGATCAGATTCCAGGTTTGAGTGCACACAGGTGAATCTGAGCCTGCTCTGATGCCCAGGAAAAGTTCTGAAGATAAACTCTTCACCAGAGCAGGATTATACCCCTATTGCTCCCGATGATGGGCAGTTATTCTCACAACTGCTTGCTTTGGCTTTAATGGAGCCACTTTCAGTACTCACCCATGGGCTCTAGGTTTTATTAACCTTTCCTATCCTGTCCCCATAGGACAGAGGCTGGTTACTGAAATTGAAAACTTTACCCATTTTTCAGGGCAGGGCGTCTGGTGTGGGGAACCTGAATACTTCATTCTGTTTCTGGAATTGTCTTTAAAAATCTTGGGAAAGGACTTTTCCAAGACAAATAACCTATTAACAATCTACCCAGGAAAAACATTCATCTCTGGGGAAAGGACAATTGAGGCTACTAAGCACCTGCATCTTCTCAGTTCAAATAGAAGCTTGAGATACAGTGCTGAGGTCTACCCATTCCACCTTCACTGCTACCCACTCATGTCCTAATCCTCCAGTGAGCTCCATGCAATCTATTCTTATATGCTTCCCCTCCCCCCATCTTCTGCCAACAGTGCTTGTGGGACAGTGCTCTCATCTTCAAAAGTTACTTGCTCCTCTCTATTCGAAACACTATTGGGAACAAATTGTTGGCCTGCAATTTGTCTTAGGGCAACTTGAGGCAGTGGCTGTGTATGGAGGAGAAATCTATCTTCATTTTTATATCTCACTCATCACCATGGTAGAGAAGCACCTTTGTTCCTCCGTCCACTACAGAAATTTTATACTGTTGCTACATTTGATTTCTACAACTCTCCCTGCTCCTCTGAATCGTTCATCTTACTAGCCATCCACAAGCTGTCACCCATTTATTTTGTAACGTGTTTATTATTTGGTGTTATTAACTAACTGTCCTGATTCATGTTAAATTTTGATTGACCTTCTATAAATAACCTTGCTATTTGATAACAAACTCTGTCAAATACACATGCACTGGTTTTTTATTTCAAAGGAAAAAATCCATGCAATGTCTTTTTTTTTTTCCAGGCACTTACCGATAGCAACCAATAATATTGATTGTCTGCTCCCCAATATCAAATAAAACAACTTGACAAAATATATAGGATGTCATAGCACAGTTTGCACATTTAACTAGGGAGAGGTAAGATCAAATTAAAATTAAGGCATTAAAATGGATAACAGAGAAGGTCATAGGGTGCTGATTTATTTATTTTAAAATGCAATCATACCCTTATATCTGAACTTGAAAGCCTATGTTTATTACCGCCAGTGTTAAGAGCAGATGTGAAGAGTTGAACAGAGAAATCATATGCGAGAACAAGATTCATTGGTCCCACAAATCTAACAAAATATACTATATGTTCTTGAGTGCCCGTATACTGTAAATAGCTACTGTATTAACAGAGAGCACTCTTGTAACACTGAGGACAGTGCATCCTTTTATTCAAACAGACAACCCACCTATAACCTTCAAACATCATTTCTAAAATAATATCTGAAACACAATAGATTAAAATCCACTGTAATTAACGGAGGCCTAATCCTCTACTTGACAATCTCTAGTTTGTCTCTAAGTCTGAGCTACATATATCAGGGCTCCAATATTAACTATTCTTGTAGGCCTGTGGTTGTGTAAACCACTTAAAAGGAAGCACGCGCATACTCCCACATGCACACACACACCCACACATGCACACCTCTCACTCCCTGAAGATCTGGGTGTCAGATGGGACAGACTGTAAATGAATTACTGCAAAACAAGCTATTGTCATAGTACTTCAGACACCAAGAATAGTGATGTAATGGAGTCACATAAGAGCCTGCTCTTGAGGGAGAAAGAGCTCTAGATAAATCCCCTAAACTCTGAGGCTTAGTCTATATGGCAGGGTTTTTGTGCAAGAAGCCTTTTGTGGAAGAGTTCTTGCACAAAAACTTCTTGTGCAAAAGCACATCACTTTTGTGATGCACGTTGAGGTCTGAATGTGCTTTTATGCAAGACAACGTCCACACTTCATAGACACTCTTGCACAAGAAAGCTCTGATGGCCATTCACAGGATGTCCATCAGAGCACTTGTGCTTTTTCCGTTAGGGGTTTCTTGCATAAAAACCCCTGCGGAGTGTCCACACCTGCTTTTTTGCACAAGAGCTGTAGCACAAAAAGGAGGTATTCCTCCTGGGGAGAGGAATAACTCTACCATCAAAAGCCCTCTGTTCTGTCAATTTTCTTGCACAAAAACATGCTTGAGGTATGGAAGCTCTGCCGGTTTTGGGACAAAAACAGCTGTTTTTGTGCAAAAACCTTGTAGTGTAGACATAGCCTGAATTGCCTGCATTTCTTTCAGTTGCACTGCTGGCTTCACTCCTACACATTGCCAGTCTAGCCACATCCACTATAAAGCAAAAAGAAACTCTTTTCTGCTCTCACTCTCTTCCCTGCATAACTCGGTCCCATGTACCAGAGCACACTCTGTTGCTGTGCTCACGTGAAGTGTAACTTTTGCTTTTATTCTACGAGGGAAAAAACTGCACAAGAGAGAGGCTAGTTAGCAATGTCTTTTGCTTTTTGCATTCTCAGGGTGACTGCACAGATCACACATTGTTTCCAACACCTTGCCTCCTTTGTGCATAAACTGGTCTGCAGCGAGCTTTCAGTCACCCAGAGAGTGCTTAAGGGCAGTACCTTGATGTAAGGGAATGTACATTTTGACATCCCAGGAGGCCATGATGGATTTGCCAAGTTTCTCAAAAGCAATACATCTAGTCTGTCAGTTTGCAGTGCCACTGATTTCTCTTTTTTCTTTCCCCTCCTAATAGGGAATTCTGTTTTGGCACACATGATTACCAAGATGGTGACAAAATGAAATGGTAAGTGATGACAGAATAGCCCGCCCATCACAAATGACAGACTTTTGACTAATGTGGGGGTTCTATGTCATACAAAAACAGTTTCCAAACTGTGGCCTATGAGCTGCTAATGGTCTGCAGAGAGCTGGCTAGTCACATTTCCAGCTGTTAAATCATAAAAAAGCAGCTAAAATTACATTAGTTGCTTCAGTAATGTTACAGCTTTACATAAGCAGTGGCTGTAGATGGCACAGTGATGCTATGCAATCATGAGAAATGGCACTATGCAATAGCCCAGTGAGCCACCTCGCTAAGATGCTCAATCGTGATGTGGTTCACTGTGTGAAATGATTTGATGGGCTATGGACTAGAGAAACCCATATCTGGGTGACACCTCTGCTTTCCATGGAAAAGAACACATTTTATAGATGAACACATCATCTTGATACATGGAAACATGCAGGACGAGGCAAAACACCACGTACAAAGGGAGCATCAAATGTGTGTTGCTGACACAATAAAATCTCATCTTGGAATAGAAAAATAGTCTGTCCTTGCTGGGACCCAGTGGCAATGCCATCACCAACTGCTGCTCAGAGCAAGGTATTCTTCCTCAATGATGATAAAACGCAGTGCCTATGCAAAGCCTTGTTTTCAATTCAGGTTAAAATGGAATTGGTATTCTTTAAAGGGAGCACAAAGAGATGTATTTAATGATACCCTGTCTTTTTGCTTGTGTGCTGAAGACCTTCAAGGAAGCAGAAAAGAAATAATTCTGTAGGACAGATGAGTTACTTCTGAAAAGGTAGTGAGGGTGAATTATATTACATGGGCTTGAAGACAACATTTCCAATGAGCATACTCTTTAAGACAAAAATATTGTATTAAATCTGTTCTCAAGACACCACCTTTCACCATCAGGCAGCCACTTTAGTTGCTACAATCCCCACACCCATAAGTAGTGTAAACAGACATGCCGATATTATTGGGTTTGTTCTGATGTTAGGGACTTTGTATAGGCAACTGTATCTTCTTCTCTGCCCCCTCCCTCCCTGAAAAAGGTGTTCTGATTTTTCACACTTGCCATCTGATCTCTCTACTCATAAGAACAGCTGAGCATGTCAAAAATCTAGTTTCAGTGCACAGAGATTAGCTGAGCTGCTCCCATTAGAGTTAACTGAGTTATGTGCTGAATCCCTACACATTGAGTTGACAGGGTTTCCTTAAGCAATAATGTTCCTGCAAGATTCTAGTTTCCAAAGTTATTAAAGTCACAGTCCGCTGTGTAAATTAGAGTTACTGTAATGCATAGCCTGCTTGTTTTTCCTCTGTACATTAACCACAATGAAATCTTCCCCTCAAGATTTCCCTACTTCTTGTAACTTTACAATCAAGAGCATTTTGAAAGGCCCATGGGAGCTTCCGTAAGACTAAATAGTATAAAGAAAGAGGTTATCTTTCAGTGACTCAACTGGTATTCATTTTCAGTGGGGAGGTTTCTAGGTTTACTGTGCAAATAGTTTTATAAAACAGTCTGTGTTCTCTGAACCCTACGTCCACATGGAGCAATTTTGGCATCTCTGGAAATTAAGAGCACATGAAGGGGAGAATGAGATTTCAAATCATTTGAATTCTGGCTCATAGCCTTGCCATCAGACATTTAAAAGTAGTTCACGTTTTAAAAAAGGAAGGTTGTTTTATTTGCATAGAACATCTGCAGTAATGGCCGCACCCCCCACCCCCACCCCCGCAACTAAACCTCTGTTGGGATAAAATCAACCTAGTTTGTCAAAGGTGGCTTTAAAACTTCTTCATGTATAACAGAATTTTCAACTAATCTTAAGCTTGTTCTTGCTCATACAAATACTAGACTGGAACAATCTATTCTTAGTAGTTAGCAACTTTAAGAGTTCTGAAACTGGTCTGAATTATGTTAGCAGTGATTTCTGGCTGTCTTCAGACTGCCCCCAGTTTCCTAAGAGGTTTTTTTTTTAATTATTATTATTATTCCCTGTCAAGAGAAGGGTATAAGAAAATGTATTTACAGTAAGCATGTCCTTTCTCTCTGCTGTATATCCTCATGACTATTAACAGATTCTAGAATGAACGCTAGTCGGCATATTGTTTGAACTGCCATAGTTTCAGAAGTGCTCCCCACTGCAAAATTGCACCTGTAGCACCAATTAAAAGAAGCTAATTGCTTTGGAGTACACAAGTTTAACAGGCAATCTTTTCAAGATGAAATACGACTTCCAATTGAGTAATTACTTCCTAGAGAGATTCCACTGTGGAGGTTATCCAGCTACAAAATCCTTTTTTTCTAAGTATGCTTGGTACTGGAAGATTAGTGTAGGGAAAAGTGGATAGAACAAAGAAAGAACATGTTGCCCAGTTTTGAAGTTGTTCAGGAATTTGGATCATATCAAAAGATGGAATGTGAGAGCAAAAAGTGCCAGACATCAAGGATGCTGGGATGGGAGCCCGAGCAATTAAAAAGCCAGCAACAAAAAACGGTTTCAAAATAGCTTTATGGTGTACTAGCAACAGAGCAAGGATGGTCCAGTGTGCCATACCAGTAAAATATTTAAAGCTGGTATGGAGTACCGGAAAGAAGAGTGACATAATGTAGAGCCACAGCTCCTCTGGCATAGCCGAACCACCCCTAGCCCTTCCACACAGGGTCTCCAAATCCTCTAACAGGGGCTGGGGGAAGTATAGCCATTTTGGAAAGCCTACTGTATGGGGCTGCCTGGTGGCCCCATGTTCTGCTCCTTTCCCTAAAGGCCCACTGACAGGATGGGGGGGCGAACAACAGGGGCAGTTGTTCCAGGGCCTAACAAATCAAAGGGGGTCTATGGGCTCCCAGCTGCTGCCGCTGCCTCTGCCTCTGCAGCAGTGGTCGGAGCTCCACCAGGCCCTTTAAATCACTGCTAAGAGCACTGCACTGTGCACTGTGGGAAGCTCTAAGGGCAGGGAGAAGGGGTGCGCAATGTGCTTTTGGTGGCGCAGAAAGCTGACTGCCACCAGACCCACCCCTTCTGAAAGAGGTGGGGTCTCAGGCAGGAGTGCAGAGCCGGACCCTCCCTCCCCACACACACACACACACAGCTTGGGTAGGGGCCCACGGAGGCTATCGGCACCCTAGTCCCCCCACTGCAATTCCTGGCAGACCCCTACAGTTCAGAGGATAGGGCTGGGTGTGGTACACCCACTGGAGGAGCTCCTGGCATTCTACTCCTCCCCCCCCCCCATTCCAGGGCTCCCCCAGGAAGCACAGTAGGGAAAGGAGCAGAATGTGGGCACACTAGGTGGCCCCATGCAGGCAGCTCCTCTGGTGTGACTGTACCAGCCCCAGTCGTGCCAGCCCCTGCCCTGTCACCCGGCAGGGCTGGCTGCTGTGCGGATGGAGGAGACCCTGTGTGTAAGGGCTGAGGTGATAGAGCCTCTCCACGTTCTGCTCCTTTCGCCGCTGTGGCTCCAAAGGCACAGTGGGAGTAAAGAGGAGGATCTTGGAGAGGGGATAGGTCGGAGTCACGTGGCTCCCTTCCCCCCTCACCAATAAGAAGTAGATTCCATTTGCACTGCTGTGTAAGAGTCTAAATATTTAACCAGTGAATGCCCAGAAATAAAGATTAATCATATCAATGGGCAATTTCTACCATTGATTAATGATTCCTAAAAAGTACTAATAAGGAATGTGTCTAAAAGCAAGTTACATGAGAATTTTGTACACAAAATACCTTCCCTTTCAGGGTGATAGACTCTGATAGGCAGCACTCTCCCGGTTACCTCCCTTATTCTACCTCACTATCACACTCTGAACTCCATGCTTTATCTTGCTGCCTCATTGTCCGCAATGCTCTCCTCGCCTTTATTCCCTCCTGCAAACAACTCCTCACCAAGCAATCTGCACTCTCATCTTCCTTCACCTGGAACGTTGACCTAAATTCTCTCTTGCATCCAGAGGTCTCATTTGGGGTGGAAGGTCACGGTGGTGAGCAAGGTGGTTTTTATATTTGCCATCCCAGTCAGCAGGCAGAGAACTCCTCTTGGTACTTGCAGCACCACAGTAAAAACAATACATTGGGCTGAGATGATGCTCCTGAAAACATGACGAGGAGCACACTGTTCTAAACGCAAAGGGGAAAATTGGTGTCAACTTGATAGTAAAGGTTTGTGGCATGCGTTGTCAATAGGGCGTTATTGTACAGTGTTTCAGTATTCATTAGAAATGTTGCACTGAAGCCCAGGAAATAGATTTCATCCCTAGTACAGAAGAAAAAAAGTGTTTATCATGCAGAACAATTTCTTATGTCTCCGTGAAGGCCTTCCACACACAGAAAACAGGAAGATCATTAAGCTTCCTTCTGTGCCTCCCTTCAAGAATACAAAGCTGACTTCTAATTGAGCCAGCCATGGCTTTTCACTGTCCCAGAAGATTGTGATTGAAGTCCACTCAGCTCCGAGTAGGAGAGGGTGGGGGAGAGGAAATGCATGAATTCATCATTACATGCATGTTTTGTGACAAATACCATGATTAATTAATGTCAGCTTGAAAGCTGCTACATAGCCCTTAGTGAATTCCACTGTGGCTTAGGTAGTGCAGGGGGTCTGATTGCCAAGCTTTCAGAAAAAAGGGTGGGTCATGTTAAATCCTAGTTGAACACTAGGGTCAAGTTAGAAAGCAATGCACTCTTGGAAGGTAGGCTAATCCAAGAGAAATCAAACTAAAAATATCTCATTGCCATTAACCCTCCTCCCCCCGCACACACAGTTAAATGGAGAACACAGTTGACCAAAATTACCTATTCATTTAGATTAGGGTGAGTGCCAGTTTCCTCACACCATCCTGGAGTAGGGGAGGCCTTAGTCTGTTTACATATCCTTGAGGAAAGGAGAGCTACACCATTTGGTTCTGTTCTCCTCATGCAGCCACACACCATTCTGCATTAGTGAAGTCCTTGTTATAACCTGAACCTGGGTGCTCAATAGTCTCTGTCCCTTCAGGGTGATGGGGAGTCCCAAGATCCATGGTTCTAGCAGAGGGCTAATCAGCTTAGGTCCCCGGGCTTTAGGATATTCTTCTGCAAAAGTCTGCGGCTGGAATAGGAGGAGAAATCCAGGCTCACTCCCTCCCTTGGGTTACAGCTCAGGGCGTTTGTTTTGAACAATCAGGGCTAGGTCTTTTCTGTCTCTTGTTGCTTCTTGGGCTGCTTTCTACCTTCCTTCTTCTGTAGGCTTCCTAGCCTCTTACCCTACTTCTCCTTGGAGTATTGGTTTGTCTAGCACAGGGTTTCCCAACCTATGGGTCGGGACCCAAATATGGGTCACCATTACATTTCAAAAGGGTTGCCAAGTGTCTCCCCAGGTGGCTTTGCCCTTCCTCCTCTCCCCGTTTTTGCATTGCCTTGGGTCACCAAGACTTCCTGAATTGTCAAAATGGGTCCCCATCTGGAAAAGGTTGGGAACCACTGGTCTAGCAGATCCATTCAAGAATCTGGGGAGGAGGGGGATTCTCTCTGTGTCCCCTCTGCCTTTCTGTCAATCACCCCTCACCCGCCTCCCTTGCAGCCCTTTTATTCTTACAGCAGCCGTGAGCCTGCCCATCAACTCTGGCTGAGAAACTTCATTAACTGTCTGGTAGCTGAATCAATAGGGTGTTGTCATGGAGTGTGAAGGAGTCACCAGACCCTGCACTCCCAAGCCAGCTAGACTCCCTTCTCCCTAAACGGGCCAAAAAACTAAACTCACACACCCAGCAACTGGTCCCAGCCCTCTAGGCAGCCCCGCCCCCTTCCTTTGTTCAGGTTCCTGGGCAAGGGATAACTGCTCTCACCCGGTCCTCAGGATGTGAGAAACTGAACATACTTCCACAGTGAGTCATGCCCAGCCTTGCCCTCCAGATAATGGTTCAGGGAAACTGAGGCGCATGCACACACACAGTTACTACAGAACAGCACAGGACAGTAGAATCACATACAACATAGCAAAATGAACAAACAGTGAATATAGTGACTGCAAGAGTGAATGCAATCCCCGATACGTCACAGATGTAGGGACTCCATGACACATGTTTTGCCCATGTATCTCATGCCTGTTCTGAAAAGATAACCACAAGCATCACAAAGACAATACATTATCTATGTGCATGCAAACCTTGATGTCACAGCATCAAGGGCAACATTAATTAAATCCTTTTGAATGAAGCTGATGGAGATATTTCCATCAGGACCTTATTTTGCACTAGCCATAATACCTTTCAGATAGCCAGGACCACGGGTGAAAACCAACTTAAACAGGTCTGGACTGATAATATAAGAGTGAAAAGCTCCATCATTTTCAATCTCCAGATCTCCCACATTGATGCTAATAGTTACTGCATTTATATTAATAACTCACAACTACAAAGTGTCAGACATTGTAGTTCCTTTACATTATTATTAACAGAGCCTTTTCCTTTCACAGCTCAGACGAGACACTAACAATGGTCTATGGGATAGGGAACACTTTGAGCACTTAGAGTTAAATAAGAATTTGATATAATAAAGGTAAGACCATTAAAATATATTTGTAAAGGGGTGGATTTGTGTGTTTGTGATGCCTGAGTAGCACAAGAATGAGAGAGCGGCTCTTTCTATGCAGTAATTCAGCAGCATAAGGCTGCCACGCTGCCATAGAAGCACACTTAACTTGTCATGAAGCTTTACAGTCTATTTGCAGTGAGCTACTGATTGCTCTGAAATTTTGTTTCTCCAGGTAATTTGCTAGAGACATTTAGCAACCATTTTTATGGGGTGAGCCTTGAGTGCCACCTCAGGAATACGCATCCAACTGTTGCGGAGGGAATTGTCGCAGCCCATACTGGGTCGCACAGGGGAGCATGGCTCCAGGCCTTACCCCTTTTCATGGCTGAGTGAAGTCTGCTTCATTTATGACAGGTCATGGGGGAAGGGAGAAGGAGGGGAAGAGGGACTTACTTGTTTTTGGAGAGCCCTCTCTGTTCTCAGAGGACTCAATTTTTCACCACTGAAATCAATGGCAAAGCTCTTATTGACTTACAAAGTTCAAGGTCAGGTTTGCTGGGCCCTTAGGATGTATAAGGAAAGAAATTCTTATTATAAGTCTCCTCAGCCTCTTTCTTACTTAATAAAAAATAAAGACAGTTACAAATATTTTAATACTCTGCTTCCAAATCTTCCCAGCTGCTTTCTCCCTGGGTATGGTTTTAAAAGGAGTGCTTCATTCTAGCCTTCCTTTTTCACTCCTTAACAAGCAATACACTGGGCTCTTCACTGCCCTCCAGTGAAGAATTAAGAGCTGCTTGAAGAGAGATCCTCTGGTGTATGTTGGCCAGTTGTAAGCAGGTGTGTGGGAAGGTAATTTACGTAAGTGTGACAGCACAACTATCAGGCCTCTACAGAACTTATTTGGATTCCCCAAAAAAGATCTGATCTAACTAATCAAATCTCTAGGGCTACGTCTACACTGCACAGTTATTCTGGAATAGTTATTCTGAAATAGCTTATTTCGAAATTTCATGTCTACACTGCAGGGAAGCCTCAAAATTAATCCAAGGCAGGTTTTCCTAATATAGACATGCTATCTTGATTTAGAGACCCAGGAAGAATAACTTAGAATGGCCCTGGAGAGGATCTATTTCGAAATAGCCGAAGAGGAGCGTCTACACAGCCCCTATTCCAAAATAATCATATATATAGTAGCCCAATGTCTGTGATACTGTAACTCTGTAGCGTTACGTGTTGCCTCTGGGGGACGTTGTTGCCTTCCGCCGTGCGCTCGGCTGACTTTTGCGCCGCTCAGCCGGGCTGCTGTGGGGGAGCAAGCGGTGCAAGCGGCTGTTTGGGGTCCACGCTCCCCATGCAGCACCACTTGCTGACCCCAAACAGCTGTTTGCACCGCTTGCTCCCCCACGGCGGCCCGGCTGAGTGGCACAGAAGTCAGCCGAGCACCACGGTGGGAGGCATAGCGGGTGGGGCAGTGACGTACACAGCCAGGGGATGGGGCCCAGCCGTGTACGGCACCGTCCCGCCCCCCTTCGCCTCCTGCCGTGGCACTCAGCTGAGTTCTGCGCTGCTCAGCTGGGCCGCCGTGGGGGAGCCCAAGCAGCTGTTTGCTCCTCCTCAGTGGCCCGGCTGAGCAGTGCAGAACTCAGCCGAGCGCCACGGCGGGAGGCGAAGGGGGGTGGGGCAGTGACATACACGGCCAGAGGATGGGGCCCGGCCGTGTACGTCACTGCCCCACCCCCCTTAGTCTCCCGCTGTGGTGCTCGGCTGAGTTCTCCACCGCTCAGCTGGGCCGCCACAGGGAGGAAGCGTCTGTGACGCTGAAAAATAAAGCCATGGACAGGGTGACGCTGAAAAATAAAGTGATGGGCGGGGCCATGCTGAGGGCGGGGCCGCCATATACACACTGCCCGTAGCACAGAAAGAGTGGAAGCTGCTGGTGAGTCACTGCCCCCCCTCGCCCTCTGTACCAGAGCCCTGGGCCTGCAAGGCAGCCCCAGTCCACGAAGGACCACACGAGCCTCGCCCACACAGCACCCCAGCCAGAGCAGAGGCAGGCCCCACAGTGCACACACGTGCAGTCTTGTGACATCCCACTGCCTTACCCCACAGAAACATCCCCCAAACACAATGGTACCTCAAGCTCCCCAGCTTCCTAAAAATAACCCCCAATCACAGTACCTTCCATAGGGATGCCTGCTCTGCCCCTTCCTCCCCCACACCCCACCACTGCCCTGCCACAGTAACACTTCAACAACCACCATGGCGGGTGATAGCCTCACTGGGGCATCAGAGCCCTTTCTGATAAGTCAAGTTTGCATGGTGTAACGTTTTGACAGTGGCAACAGGAGCAGTGAGCACCTGATGAGAGCCCTGTGCACGTCCACCATACACTGTTTGTGCCAATCAATGTTTTCTACATTTGTGTGTGGGAGGAGAGCAGAGAGAGAGTGAGAAGCAGGAGAGGGAGAAGAGAAAGAGAGAGACGGAGCGGTGAGAGAGAGTGAGAGGCAGGAGGAGGAGGAGAAGAGAAAGGGAGAGTGAGAGGCAGGAGGGGGAGAAGAGAAAGAGAGAGATGGAGAGAGAGGCAGAAGGCAAAGGAGAGCTGACAGAGAGAGGGGGAGGCAGTAGGAGGAGGAGAGAGAGAGAGAGAGAGAGAGACAGAGCCAGAGACGGGAGACTCAGGAGAGAAGACTGACGTGGAGGAGAGACCTGAAAATCCCGTCTTATGATGGGCTAATTGTCTAGTTATTTCAGAATAGGCGTTATTCTTTGCAGAGTGAGGTTTACAGAAGTTGGAATAAGCCGTTCATTATTCCAAAATTATTTTGAAATAATGGAATTGTTGTGTAGATGCTCGCATAGTTATTCTGGAATAACTGCCGTTATTCTGAAATAACTTTGCTGTGCAGGCACACCCCAATGTAGAAACTCCAAGTCCACAGTAGGAGAGAGGGGAAGATTTGTTCCAGCTCCCCCTGAGCCATTGCATACACTGAAGAGAGACTGTGTTTGATGAGGAGAGTCTTGGAGAGGTGTTTGATAATCAAATGCTTCTAACCCCATGGCCTTCATCATGTGTCTATGTAAAATTACATAAGTAGACTGAAGTTCTTCTTGCTACCTACTCTTTCCCTCCCCCTCAAACTTGCACGCTTCTGTCTTCCTGTACATTTGGTTTAGCTTTTCAACATACTGCAATTTTAGGAAAAACAAAAAAATGCACAAAAACACACAAAACTCCCCAGATACCTCACTATTATATGCACTAATTGGTCCTACATGCATATAACTGCAAGAAACTGGTGTTTCATCAGTGCTGATCTCTGCTCATATCCTTGCATGACAAACTATTCTCAGGTGAAAATGATTGAGACTTAAGTGTTCATTTGAGATAACACACTATTAACATGGCAAGTCTTGTATAGAAGATTTTCTGCCTAGTCACTTCATCTAATTTTAACTACAGTAAAGTCTTTTAATATCAGGCACAAATTAAAAAAAAAAACCCAACCCAACCCCTTGTGACTTGAAAGTCTGACAGATCCAAAAAGATAATGACAATTCCTTTCAAGATGTCACCCCAAAAGCTTTTTCATATGTTATAATGGAAGCAGGTAAGACAGGAAATCTCTTACTTCTAGTCACTTGTGTAGTGAAGCTGCATTATCTATTTTAGAAAAATACTTATCAGGTGTCTGTGAAATTGTATAGCAAAATTTATTAGCAGTAGCATAGCACAATCAGAATCTTCTTCTTACATAGTTGTGCACCACCCTCCCCATGAAAAAAAAGACAGATGTTATACAAGCTCATGTGGAAAACGATGTTTTATTGATAGGAGAAATGCATTAAGTGGGGAAAAGTATGGTAGCCCTTCTTTTGTGAGCATACTAACCACTCTGCATATGATTTACAATGACAATTAAGTCAGTTTAACTTATTTTCAATTGACTAGTAACATTAGGATCTCAGTGGTGGAGCAGACCATTTTCCTTAGCTCAGGCAATTCAGAGCCATAACAGTAAGTTACTGCTTGTTTGTCTTTCAAAAATAAGAGAGCCATAAAAATCCCTGCATATCGGGCTGAATATTTTAATGGCTGTCTTGTAACAGACTATATTAGCCATCAGTATTTCATTCTGCTGCTACCTTCAGTGAGAAGTTCCCAGATGACTTATTGGAAAATTAATTATGTCCTCAAATTAAAGATGCACCAGAAAACAGGTTTCCAAGTTTCCTTTGTTTTAAACATAGATCATTTTCAGGTCAGACATCTGGTCTGAAACAGGAACAAAAACAAAATAAAAAAACAAAGTAAGCAACATAACTGAACCATTATGTTTGAAAAATCAAATAATTCCAAACTGCAGTCCTGTCCTCAGATATTACTAAATTCAGAGGCTTAATGAAAAAAAATCAGAACTAACTTCTTGATGGCTGTATTGCAATAATACAGTTATGTGTTAGGTTATATGTCTCTGAGGCTGCTCTTCATTTGAGAGATCTGTAAGAAAACATTAAGTTCCTTTATGTAACCAAGTAATTGGCCCCTACCCCAAACACAGGCACATGTCACTGTCTAAGCTAAGGCAAGGAGTATCTCTTCAGTGCAGTGGGAAGGTATGATTCCCAGCATCACACATTCTAGCTTCTGTTTACTTGCTGTGACCAAGTCAGGTCTGAGGGCTGCAACAGAGTGGGAGAAAGGCAGCCCTACAAGGGAGAAAAAAGAAAAGCCAACTCCCTTGTTAGTGAGGAGTGGGCCAGTTAGGAGCAGCTGACAAGGACCTGTTTATGCCAGTTTGGGGATCAGCTGAGACTAGGCTACCTTGGACCAGTTAGGGCCAGCTGACTCCACTTTGGGCCTGCTGGAGACCTTTTAAAAGCCTCCCCTGTTAGGTGAAGAAAGATTGAAACTCATTCATATACACAACAGATAGTTGCGGGGGGAGGGAAGAGAGAGAAGTGCTTCAGGAGGCAAGGCTTTGCTCCTTCCCCTCATCCCAGGGACAGACTAACCTGCTTCTGAGAGGAAGTCTGATTGTCCCCTACATGATAGACAAGGAGGTGCTTTGCCTTAGGCCCTTCTCACCAAGGGGAGAAGAGCAGAATTTGGCAAGGAGGCTCTTAGTACAATACCTAAATTCACATGTAGGTGGAGGGGTTATGCAGGCTATTGTTTTGTGGAGGTTTGTGTGACTGTGCAAGATAGGCAGGCACAAAGACTAGAATAGATGAGAAAGAAAGTATCAAAGAAGCAGCAAACACAATCTGAACAAGCCCTTTGAATGTAGCCTGGAGAAAAGTGAGGTGAGAACATTCTGGGGGCAAAGTGCTGCCTGAAACTGTTTCCTGCTTAATTTCCCCCTGTCCGGAGTTCAAGGAAATGGGACTTTGTATATTCATTGTAAATAAACAGAAAAGCACCCAAGACAACAGACTCTTCCAAATGGAAATAACTGCCAGAGCTCCCAGTTTTGGTAACTGCTTGAGTCAAAAAGGGATAATAGATTTATAAAGTGTCTTCAATAATCAAGATCCTTTGTATTGGAAGAAGGAAGTTGTATGACCAATGAGTAACAACAGTGAAATAATGATAAAAAACAATGTTAAAGAGCAAGTCTATTTAGCTTGGAAAGCATATTGTCATTTGATGAAGCCATGAAACCTGAAAAATGATATCTAACGTGTGGACATAGGTTTTAATGTTAGTGGGGACTGTTAGGTTGCTTTTGTTTAGAGAATCTTTTTAACATTTCTTTGGGGGGGGCGGTACGTTTTTTCAGTCCCTGAAGGCCAATTCCAAATCCCACTGAAAGAGACTGCCATTGACCTCAGGGACTTAACATGGAATGTGACTAAAATGAAAAATTAACAAATCCAAAGTTTAAAAAGAATTCTAATCACATAGAAGAATCACTTATATTTAGGCCCTAATCTTTCAGTTGCATTTGCCAGGATGCCATTACCTTAACTTCAGAGTCTATTTTTATTATCTTCCTCAGCAAAAGGAAGATATTTTGAAAATAGAAGTGCTACTACATTCTATAGGGGGGACAAACTTGTGCATGCACATTTTTACTTGCTGTATTTTTAAACTAATACACTTTAACAAATCATCATTTTGTTCTAAGTAAAATATTTGAACTCTTAGAAAAAAATCTCCTGATAAGCAACCTCTTTCTTTATAAATTTCTCCTAGTTTGTGGGGCAAGAGAGAGATTAATGTAACCCCAAGCAGTCCACTAGGAAGAAAAGAGCTTTTGAAATGTGCTATTCTGGGTCAATATAGCTGGTTCTCCCATATGCCTCCCCAAGCTATCATAATCTCCATGTAGAAATATAGATGTATGTGCAGCTCTCAGGCTTTTTTCCCATTACAGTCCTAGCAAGTAACTGGTAGTGAATTTGCAAGCTTTGTGCAGGAAGCCCAGTGTGAAAAGTTCACTCGAGCAGGATTTTAAGTGCACATGAGTGGCATAATTCAGGTTCAGTCACTCTGCTTGGCCATAATTAAGCATGCAAATGGGGCAGGCTCTTTAACTATTTTATTTCATCACAGAATTATTTTATTGTTGATTTTAATACTGCAATACACTATTAGAATGCTAGAACCACTGAAGTCATTGGAAAGACTCCCCTTGACTTCAGTAGGCTCTTGATTGGGACTTTAATGACAATAATATAAATTGGCTTGTTAGATCCTATCTAAATTATTTTATTTTAGAAAGAGTTTAAAAAAAAAAAGCTTGGTGCTTATTCTGTAATATCACTTACACAATGTATACAATAACTAGTTTATAATGTATTTAATCTGCACCCATAGATGGGAGATTTTGATGACCTTAAAACAGCAAGAAGTCTTAGTCCTCTAGTTTGTGCCAAGACTATTGATTCTTTCCCTCTTTGGTTAATCTGTTGCCTGTGCAGATCTTCAGATAAGCATGGGATTTTCCAAACTTGTGGCAGTTCAAATAAAACAAGAGGTTTTTTTCAAAGTTAATTTGAGAGGGACCTTGGAACAAGCAATTCTATGGCATTTCAGTTTGCTTTCTCATAGCATCCATATGCCTCAGATTTGTCTTCAGCATTCTTCTGGTTTCTCCTTAAACTGGAAGGAGCTCCACATTTTATCAGCCATCTGTTAGAGGATTACAATGTTATAATCAGAACCTCCAGACAAGTAACATCTCAGATCTGCCTTTCCCCAAGTGTTAAACCACCACTAGGTTATTTTTATTGTAGCAACCAAGTGTATAATAAAATGAATTCTCAAGAAGATGACAAAGAGCTTTCACAAGAGGTAGGCAAACCTCAAAGGTAAATAATTTCATTCTAGCTGAAACCTCTGCCTCTCACAAAAATAGTGGACATTTGGTGAGACTATGTACTTCTTTGGTCTCAGCTACCCAAAGTTAGAACAGATGCATTTCAATCCTTTCCAACCATGTTCTGTATGAAGCAAGTAGGAGAGGATTAGATTAAGGGAGAGTGTTCAGCAAAGTTCTTATACATAGAAAAAGGCCTTATCACTTTGGGGGTTGGGTGATGTTTCAAGCTGTTTAATTTAGCCAAAGTGGCATTTCCAGTCCTCATTGCATTCAGAGAAATGAATGAATAACAATTAGAAAAAAAAATCTGAAAAACAGCATTTACTGATGGCCTGAGCACAGGACCAGGGGCTAAAAATATTACTTTTCATCTTGGATTTGCATTAGGGCCTCAGACAAGTCGGTTAACTCTCTTGGTTCTATATTTAGTAACAAAAGTAAGTACATCAGAAGCAAAAAACCTGCTAAACAACTAGTGGGGCCACTGGACTACTGAGATCCTAAAGGAGCACTCAAAGATGGTAAGGCTGTTGCTGAAAAACTAAATGAATTCTTTGCATCTCCCTTTATGGGTGAGGATGTGAGGCTGATTCCCAGACCTAAGACATACATTTTGGGTGACAAATCTGAGGAACTGTTCCAGAATGAGGTGTCATTAGAGAAGGTTTTGGGAAAAAGTGATAAACAGTAATAACTCACTAGGACCAGCTGGTATTCACCCAAGAGTTCTAAAGGAACTCGAATGTGAAATTGCAGAATTACTAACTGTAGTCTGCAACCTATTATTTAAATTAGCTTCTGTACTCAGTGACTAGAAGATAGCAAATTTGTTGCCAATTTTTAAAAGGACTTCAGAGGTGATCCTGGCTTCTGTACTGGGCGAACTCGGTGAAACTATAGTAGTAAAACTATAGTAGTAAAACAGTATTGGCATATGTGTAGAAGAACACAAATTTTAATAAAGGGCGGTCATGCTTCACCAATCTACTACAAATCATGGAGAAGGTCAAAAAGCATGTGGACAAGGAGGATCCAGGGAATATAGATTTTTAGAAGGTTTTTAACAAGCCTCAGCAAAAGCTCTTATGCAAAGTAAGCTGCCATGGGATAAGAGGGAAGGTCCTCTCATGGACTAGTAACTGGTTAAAAGAAAGGAAACAAAGCATAAGTATAAATCATCAGTTTTCAGAATGGAGAGAGGTAACTAGTTGTGTATCCCAGAGATCTGTTCTAAAACCAGTCCTTTTCTATATATTAATAAATTATGGGGAAAACTAACAGTAAACAAAATTTGCAAATGATACAAAACTATTCAAAGAGCTACGAAAGGATCTCTCAAAACTGGGTGACCGGGCAACAAAATGGCAGATGAAGTTTAATGTTGATAAATGCAAAATAATGCACATTGGAAAACTTAATCCCAACTATACATATAAAATGATAGGATATAAATTAGCTATCGTTTCTTAAGAACGAGTTCTTGGAATCTCTGTGAATAATTCACTGAAAACATCCACTCAATGTGCTGCAGCAATCAAAAAAAGCAAACAATGTTGGGAATCATTAAGAAAGGGATAGGGAATAAGACAGAAAATATTATCTTGCCTCTCTATAAATCCATAGAAGGCCCACATCTTCAATACTGCATGCAGGTGTGGTCTCATCTCAAAAAAGATATATTGGAATTGCAAAAAGGTCCAGAAAAGGGCAACAAAAATTATTAGTGGTATGGAAAGGCTTTCATATGAGGAGAGATTAATAAACTGGGACTTTTCAGCTTGGAAAAA
This sequence comes from Pelochelys cantorii, assembly GCA_032595735.1. Lineage (NCBI taxonomy): Eukaryota > Metazoa > Chordata > Testudines > Trionychidae > Pelochelys > Pelochelys cantorii. The sequence goes on from CM064337.1 coordinate 41,574,161, forward strand.
ATACACTAAGGGGGGATGTGGGTGAGGTCTATAAAATTATGACTGGTGTAGAGAAAATAGATAAGTGTTATTTACTCCTTCTCAAAGCATAAGAACTAGGGGCCACCAAATGAAATTAATAGGCAACAGATTTAAAAAGAAAAAGTAAGTATTTCTTCACAGAATGCACAGTCCTCCTGTGGAACTCTTTGGCAGAGGATGTTGTGAAAGCACCAGCTATTACAGAGTTCATAAAAGAACTAGATAAAATTCATATAGGATAGGTCCATCAATGGCTATTAGCCAAGATGGGTTTCCCCAGCCTGTCTGTCAGAAGCGAAGAATGAACAACAGGTGTCCTAGGACTAATAGTTTTTAACAGGGAATGGATCACTTGATAGTTATCTGTTCTGTTAATTCCATCTTGAGCACCTGGCAATGGCTATTGTTGGAAGATAGGATACAGGGCTAGATGGACCTTTGGTCTAACCCAGTATGGATGTTATGTTCTTATATTCTTATGTATGTTAAAGGTTAGGGGAAGGGAAAGTGTGGGGAAATGCAGCTCACCCTGCTTCTGCTGAAAGAATTCACACAGCTGTCTCCATTTACTTTAACCCCTGCCTGCCTCATGGCATGGCTGTGTGATTAGCTATTCTTTCATATAGGGTTTTGGATATGGAAGTCACTACCTATGGTAACCTTTGTATTTCATTATCACCACATTGTTAGTTTCCAAAAAAGTAAGTCATACTTATTGAGGTTCAGCAGCACAGTGATGGGATACATGCCTCCATTTTAAATCTCTCTCTAGACGGCCTAATGTCCTGCAGACTAATACCAGATGTGCAGTCTCTAAAAAGTATGGCTTTACATGCCTCTTCCAACCCAGCAGAGTTAGAAAGGCAAGAATAAGAAGCCTGACCACTAACATCAGTGCCTTCAATTGTAAGTGCAAAAATCAATTGGACTTTGCATTCCCACAAAAATGACACCCACCATGACCACAGATCAAAATGATTATTTAGTGTAATCTAGTCAAGATGTATTTTGTACAGGCCGTGTTGGTTGTTCAATACTTCCAGGTACTCTGACACAAATGGGAGGAAGGCACATTAGTACCTAGATGAATTAGAGACAGATCAGCCCCAGAAAGACTTTGCTCTCTGCAGCATAGTTGAAAGGAAACACATTCTTTAAGATTGTTATGGGAGGCCTTGAACAAAAACAGAGCTGCAGTGTTGGCTTCAGAAACTTGTATTGGATAATTTGTTGTTTCTTCTACTGGCAGTAATTTGGGTCAAATGATGATCATACTTGAGAGAATAGATAAAAAAAAAAGCCCGACATTGTCTTCAAGGCTACTCCATTTTCTGCAATAGTGAAAAAAGCTAAATAAAGAGATAACATGGTGTGTGAGTTTTCTGGTAGCTTTGTGTTTCCAACTATATAATGCAATTCAGTGATTAATTCTTATGCTATAGAAACATAACAGGCTTTCCATGAGAATAGAGACAATTTCTACCCGTAGTCTTGCCAATTAATATCTAGCAATATCCCCGTAAGGTGAAAAGTAATGACTACCTACTGAAGTGGAACTATATAGAACTATTTTGTCCTCTGGAAGACTGGTGACATAAGAACAGATTCTGATAATCCAACAAGCAAATTAAATATGGCTTAAGTCACTTTAATAACTTTCCAGTTATTGTCTCTTCCCTACAGTTGTGTTATCATTTTGCTGGAAACCTTAATGGTAATAAAAAAGATTTCTGGTGACAGAATGGATCCTTGCTCATACTCGGTTGTACTTTTATCACTAAATAAAAAAAGTTAATCTGTTATTCTGAGTCTCCTCCAAACTGAAGGACAGATGGAGAAAATAGATAGGCTTAGGGTAAAATTTTCAATAGATGCTATCATTTCTGAGTGCCCAGTATAAGACAACCTTGGTCCAAGTTTCAGAAGTGGTGGAAAAGTCACAACTGCAACTGGTGGGAATGGAAGCAGTTGATGTTCAGCCTGCTGAAAGTAAGGCTCAAGGTGTCTGAAGTTGGCCACCCCAAAAAAACAAAGTTCCCAAAATTAGAGACAGCTATTGAAAATTTGGGCCCAACTGATTTACAAACAAAAACTCCCCAACGAACAAACTCACCACCAATGTGTTTTGGTGTCAAAGCTGGATTAGAACTCACAGTTTCCTGCACTCAGAATGGTACTGTATGTTAGATCATGTATGTCAGGCAAAATTAACTTTTGATAGGGGTTTCCGGTTATGAGCTCACAGAGTTATAGACATATTTTAATATTCTGCTTTTTGTATATTATTCTGTTGTGCAGTCATTATGTTTTAGTGTTAGAAAATGCCATAGTAGCTCATATTGCCATATGGTTACTTGAAAAACTTTACTTGGTGGAAATACATGAACATGATTCATTTATACATGTTGGCAATATAATTCAGGTGTTCCTTAATGTATTGCATGGCAGGGATCTCAGTTTGATCATGCAATCATAAACAGTAAGTGAAGTGTCAACATTAACAGAAAGATGAACTTAAAAGCCTTGAAAAATAATATCTTTTTTCTTATTTTTGTCTGATCACGAAAAGTGTTTTTAAAAATTCATTTCAAACTGCCAAGATGAAAAGAACATGCCTTCAATGATATTTAATTGCTGCTCCGTGGATAATTATTTGTTCAAACACTGCAAGCGAAATTTAGTTGATAATCTTTTGCTGCCATCTATTGGTAAGTAAAGGGTAATAAAAACTGAAGAAGTTGCTGAAGTTAAATGGCAATGAAAGATGATAAAATATATCTGAAGGTAATGGCTAACTAGAGGTATGTTTTGTGGTATTGTTGGTTAGTTTACAATAAAAAGTTCATCTGCAATCCCTCATTGAATATTTGAAAGGTTCATTCATATGATGCAAAGGTAAGTTTAATTGTTTAAAAAAAAAAAAAAGGAAGGAAGGAAGGAAGCATGCTGAAAACATACTTTTGAAGTTGACCTGAGCAAAATTTACCTTAAAATGCTACAACAATTATATCGTCAAATTGAAGTCCCAAATTTTACAGAGGTATTTAGATAACTAAAGATTCAAATTCCCACATATTGGGATTTTCAAACACACTTGAAGTTACATTCCCAACTCCTGTTCATTTAATTGGGAATTAGATGCCCCACCCATCTTAATATCCAGGCGCTTAAATGCTTTTGTAAATATAGCCCATAGGCTAGCAAATCTTAAAGCCCAGTTCCCCAGCTAGAGAGTCCAGCAGCAGCATCCTTTTCTGGGCTAGGCTTGAGAGGAGCACAAAAGTGATTTCCATATCCCATGCCCCACTTGCCAGGGATTAAAACAAACACTCCTGATTCCTGAGATCTGTGCCAGCCCTAGATGTACAGGCCCTAGAACCAAAGCTTAAATCAAACTGGGCTACACAGTTGCAGACCTTGCCTGTAAGAAAACTCTAAAGAGGAGTCAGTTGTTCAATGAGGGATTGATGCAAGTGAATCTAAAGTAGCTCATACTGAACAGCAAGGCAGTTTCATTGTGTAAGTCACCCTAGTTCCAATTATGTCCCCGTTCCTTCAGCACATGAAATAATTAGAAATGGGGTAAGACACATTAGAGGCATGAACTCAGAACAAGTTCTGTATATATGTCAGGCAAGAAATAAGCTGCTGGGTTTGTTTCAGTTTGTTCTTTTGATTTCTGATATCTTTTTTTTTTGAAGTTGACAGTGCTCCCATTAGTCATTCAGGAGCCATGAAGTCTGGAAATGAACCCAGAGCCGCAAAAAAGAGCTTGCTGAAAAAGCTAATGCAGTGACTCAGTGTTTCGCAGTTGGAAAACTGACTTCCATTTTTCATTCTACCCAATATTAAAATGCTTCCTTCCCCATCAAAGACAGTGACAACCATCCAACAAACAATATCTTAAAATTTTGAGGAACCAAGATAATCCCTTCAGTGGACAATGCTGGCATCTGCGGCCCACACTGCAGTTGCTGCAGAACGCTAGCGCATTTACAGTTCGTACAGCCGCAAAGTGGAGCCTTGCTTGCCATGGGGATTGCTGTGTTTGCCAAGGGGGTGTGTTGTATTGGGAGCCTTATCATGGCTGTCGGTGATAAGGAAGGCTGACATATTAATGGGTTCACTGGTTCACTTGGAGGGAGGGGAAATCTTCCCAGAGATCTAAAACAACTAGCAAAGGGGAGCTTGGATGAACAAGCAGAATGGTAAGGAAAGCACTGGTTTTCCCTCCCTTCTCCAGTTCTTTGATGGCCATGTTAAGGGTCAGTGTGGAGAGGGGTAAGTGGGAAAAGGGGCTTATTTTTCAAAGGCATGTCAATGGGCTACTTATAGATAGACTAAGCTATCCAGACAATAAGTTGAAAACACACTGTTATACTAAGATAAAGCCTTTGCAAAGGTAGCAATCCCCCTCTGTCCCTAGAAAAGAGTCTAGAGTTAAGAAACTGTATATTTTTGTCTAGTTTTTATTAAATTCAAGAGGACGAAATCCTCTGAGATAACAAGAAAATGGGAACAGGAGCTCCAGGTGGAAATCACAGATGAGATTTGTATTGAGGTTCATAAATACATAGATGGTCCAAGTCGGCATGAATTTCACTACACAATAATCATCAGTTGTTTCCCATACTCCAGCCATACAAGCCAGGAAAAGTGGTCAGAAAGAAATACATTTATGTCTGCTTTGTTTGTGTCAAAATTTAATCTTTTCTGGTCCCAATTTCACCCAATATTAGAAAATAATGTCACCAGACAAATATAGCTTCATCCTCCTTTTTTGATATAGTCCCGAGTCAGCATCTAAGAAAAAAATTCGGAGAGACCAAAGTAATTTCCTCTCATGAAAACTCATGCTTGTGATAAATTTACTACCACATGGGGCTTGAGGAATTAGTGCCAAATTCTGCAACCATTGCTCATCTTGAAGAGAAACCTTCTACAAAAATAACTTCGCTGGTGGTTGTGTCTGTGCATAGGAAGGGGGAGACTTGGCAAATTAAGGTCCCAGTTCAAAAACATATAAGCATTCATTTTCAGCACATCACAAATCCTGATTAGTCACATGTGTAAATTTAGTCACCTGTGTTTCCAGGACCAGTATTTACTACCCAAGGTGAGCAACAGTAACCCAGTCTTGCTCTAACATTTCATGGGTAACAATTCTTATTAAGTGCCTCACAAAGTGGGGAGGAAAACCAACCAATTTGTAACCGCCGGTCTAACCTTGCAATGTGCATAGTTGACTCTCATTGAAATTAATGGAGACCTGTGTGTACCTCCAAGGGAAAAGTCTGTTGCTCAGATTATAAATAAGTCTTTGCAGATACACATCTTCTGTTACCAATCACATTGATAATCAGCCAATTGCTTGATTAGATGCTTGCCGCAATAAGGATTACTTCAACTCATATTACAGCACTGAAACCTTTGCCCAACAGAACAGCAGCTGATAGTATATACAGCAGGAGTGGGCAATCATTTTTGAAGGGGGGCACTTCAGATGTGGTCATGGGTTGCCCTGGAAGGGGCGGGGCCAGGAGACTTTGCATGCTTCCCCTCCCACAGACCCTGATTGACCTGGGGATGGGGGAGCATGTGAATTCTTTTCTGCCCACCCCTGCCCTGCCAGGGGCGTGTGGTGCCTAGAAGGAACCGCCAGCTGTTTTGAACAGCTGGCGGTTCCCTTTGGTGCTGCATGCCTGTGGTGAGGGGGAGAAGACTCCATGTGCTCCCATACCCTCAGGTCTTGATTGGCCTGGAGGCGGGGAAGTGGCAGGGTAGGCACTGCCCAAATCAAATAGCCCAAAGATGCTGTCTTGCCCACCCTGATATTCATTGTGATTAACTAGGAATAGTTCTACCCAATGAGGCATTTGGATCTCTAGATGATGCTTATATTGAGATTTTATGAACATATTAGAAACTTTATTTAGTCCTTTGCATGTATGATTAATTCTCTCTCTCTCCACACACACACACACTTTTCAAAATGTCCTGTTACGGTCAGAAGGTATCTTGATTCAAGGATGGTAAGAAAAAAACAGCAAGGTGCCTAGCACCACTTAATATGTCATTGGTAGAGTGATGATTAGAATTCATGATTTCTTCCAATCCTGCAAAGCAGTCCACACTGTCTAACCAAAGGGTGCTAGCAACCCTATTCCATCAGCATTTAAGAACAAGCGCAACTGTATTGTGTCGAGCTATGATTCCAATATGTGCACTTCATCTTTAGAATTGAAGAAGTCCACTTTTCTACTAGATTCATTCCTTTGAAGAAAAAATATTAAAAGGTTTACACTGTTTATTTTTCACATGGAATTTTGTTTTTCTTTTGTTTTCATTAATGGAAATAAATTGTAAATACCTTTTTCCCCACAACGGAAAAAAAAAGGTAACTGCTATTCCCCCTCTGGACACCAGGTGGTATTACAAAGTATGAAACAAATGCAAACACATCCCCGCCTTTGGCTTAGAATCCAGGCTCCAGGCCAGCAGAATAAAATTGAAAGCCAACCAGATAATTGCATTTTCAAAGACGCAGAAGCCAGCATATTCAGAATTAGGTACATACAGCTTCCATAGATCAAACATAGGTAGGTAGCTTTGTACTATTAAAATCAGGGATGGATTCATGCAGGACCTCGAATTCAGGGCACACATTTCAAGTAAGTTAGATCTAAATGTTTCATTCTGGGTGCATGCATAAGGTAATACCTGTGCCTGGACTAGAGATATGAATAAACAAATGCTTATTGGATGCTAGTCCACTATTCACTTCTCCCCCCAACTCACTGCCTCTATCAGCAAGGAGTGTGTGTGTGGGGGGGAACTACGGGGGGTGCTACAAAATGGCAGCGTTGCATGAAGCCTGAGACCAGACCCCGGGTTCCATGTGGCTTTGAAATGGGAGTTCCCAGCTGGCCCCGGGCTGCATGTGGCACTGCCACTTTGAAACGCCACATGGAGCCTGACATTGGGCTCCCCGCCATGTTTCAAGGCAGCAGCACCGCATGGAGCGCGGGGTCAGCTGGGGACTCAGAGTCACCACGGGGAGCACGGGGCCAGTGGGGGACTGCTTGAGTCCCCTGCTGGCCCCGTACTCCCTGCAGTGCTTTCACCTTTCATTGTAGCAACAGCCCTGGGCCTGTTGCTAGACTTCAAAGGTGGAAGCATCCTTATTAACTAATCGAATAGTTGATGCAAATTGCATTGATTATTTGATTAGCCAGTTAATTGAAATTTTACATCCCTAATCTGGACACATGTTCCCTGTACAATAAGTTACTGTGCACTCTGTCTTCAGACCTTTATGGGCCAGACGAAGTCACTTACAAAAAAAGCACCGAAACAATCCCTTTACACATTAGGTTCGGAAAAAGAGTGTGAGAACTGACATCTGCTTACTCAGTATATATACTTCCTGAGTCTATTCTGTCTTTATCATGCTCACTTTACTGTCACATGAAACCTGTTAAAACTGCAGTGAAAACAGCTGAGAGTGTGTGTGAGTGCTGGATTGCATCCCAACTCCTGAACCAACACAACTGGTTGGAACTATGTAAACTGTGAATCCCAGATGACATGAGGCAGAAGAATGGGGCACAATGAGCTCAGGCATTTTCATCTCCATAACAGGTTTTGCTAAATATTTATCCCAGTCTTCCAATATTATGAACACAGTAGAGGGGCTGCTAGCTAGCAGAAGCAAAATGTGTATTGAGTAGTAAATTCAAAGTGAATAATGAGTCTTTGTTGAAGGTAGATAGATCGCACCATGCTTCACAGGGAAATGAGGATAGAAACCTCAGCCTTCAGCTCAAAGTAGAGGCCTCTATAAAGGAGAAGTCCCTAATGAAGGGACATGCTGCCCACTTCCAGGACTTGTGTGGAGCCAGGGCAGGTAGGAAGTCTGCCTTAGCCCTACTGAGCCACCAGAATTGTAGTGTGTGGGAGATACTAGGAGGAAAAGGAAGGAGTTGAGGGAGGGGGAGGAGATGATCATCAGGGGCCGCAGATTCCTCCATAACAACATTGTTCAAACTGGTGTCCGTGGTCTTGTTTTCTGGGGTACCCTCAGAAACGCCAGTGAGTCCATGGACCCCAGTTTGAGCATCGTTGTTATAGAGGATCATGTTCCTGGACACCGTGATCTACATCAACAGCGGGATTCTCCCAACCCCCACTCTTCTTCCCAAACACAGCAAGAAATCTCCAGCCAGGCATTCAGATACCACAAAATATGCTCCGAGTAAATCACTGGAGAGCAATATGCCTCACACACACTGACAAGGCCAGTACACAACAATACATAAAAACCTCCCAGAATTGTAGATATGTAGAACTGGAAGGGACCTTGATAGGTCCTGATCTGTGGCAAGGTGGGGGAGGCAGTGACTGTGGCCAGGAGCAGCATATGGAGACCCCTTGGTCCCCCATCTAGGAGCCACTGCCAGAGAGATGTGCCAGGTTCTTTTGGGAGCCACTCAGGAAAAGTGGCATCCAGCCAGAGCCTGCAGTCTGCACCCCGTTCCACACCTTAGCCCCCACCACGGCCCAGAACTTGTCTCTAAGCTAACTCCCTCCCAGAGCTTGTACCTTGCACCCAAACTCACTTCCAGACCCAATGCTTCCTTCCATTCCATTCCTTTGCCCCCAGCCTAGGAATAGTGAGTGAGACTGAGGCCTAGCAAGCAATGGAGTGAGTGGGATCAGGTCTCAGACAAGGGGTGGGGCCTTGGGGAAGGGGCAGGACTAGGTTTGCATGGGCGGCGGGGGGGGGGGACTTGGGAGTCCCAGAAAAAATTAACTCAAAATGGGGGGGTTGGAGTTGCTAAAGTTTGAGAAATACTGCTCTACAGTGGTGAAACTATTGTGTGCTCTGAGCTAAGAAAATAAGCCACCTAGCAAAGCAGATGAGATCCTACCCTTAAAACATTTAATTATAATTAGGACCAGCTAACATCACCACCACAGAGAAAAGATGACAGTAGAATGTGCCAAAGGCCTAATGAAGAAGTGTGTGAGGTAAAATGATTAAACTTTATCTCAGTTAGGCCCATTAATATCACACCAGTCTACTATACCCTACAGCCTATACACACATACAAAAAAAATCCACGGGGACACCTTCAAAGCTTTATGATCATATGGAAATGCTGGGAAATAGAGAGGAACTGACAAATAAGTTTTATTGACAACCATCTTCGGAAAAGGAGTCTGAAAAATAACAAGGGACATAACTATTATTCAATATATTTGCAGTTTTCCATTATCCAGAGAAATTCTAAGCTAGAATCTCAGACAGTTAACATGGCACTGATGGAGTATTACTCACTAATAGACCATTTACTTCAGTAAAGCGATGTCGATCTACCCTAGCTGAGGATTTGGCCTAAATGGAAGGGGACTTATGTTCATAAAACTATTTTATAAGGTAACAGTTTTGATAATGGCATACTCCAGATTATACAGCATTTATATTCTAGTGCTATTGGCACAGTTCTGTAGAAGAAGAGAAATTAGTAGAAAACATTTTAGCCTTGAGTCATGGGGTGGGAGGAGGAGGAATCCATAGAGGCAGATTTCCTCATACTGAGAAACACAATAAAATCTTTTTCCTTGGGTAAGAAAAGGAACCTTGAAATTAAAAATTGATGCATTGTACTCATTCATATCCTCAGCCAAAAATTCAACAAGCATACTACTGTCTTGCCATTATGAAACATAATATTATTGTAACTCTAGTATAGGCAGAAAGCAATTACTCTTTTCATTAAAAAAAAAAGGCTAAGTTAGGAATTTGACAGTCAGGAATCTGCCCAATACACCCAAAATGGGGAGAAATACATGGCAATATTCAATGCGCTGCTAGTCAAGTGGGGGAAATAGAAGGAAAAAAAAGACAGGTTTCTCTTCCACTGCTGATTCTCTTCTACCACTGCTCTAAATTTTTACATTCTTGATACCACTGGTACTGTCATACTGACATTCTCACAACTGCCAAAGAAGCTGATTTATTTTGTGCCATTTTAGGGCACCATTTTGTTACGGAAATGACTTAATGCCCACATTTTCCCATCACAAATTCTGTGAAAGACAGTAAACTATACTTTGAACTTTATGGTGCTCAGTGATTTAAACATGGGCTATTAAAATACCCTTTTTTCCATAGGCCATGTAATCAGGGGGGGATCAGGTGTAATAGACATCCCATCAAAATGCTAAATATTTGAAAGGTCGAATATAAAATGTATTTAATTTCTGAGCGGTAATACATTGGGAGAAGCAGAGCACAAGAAATGGCAAACATGAAACCATCCTATGACAATGACTGAAGTAAGAGCATTCAGTGGAACAAACTTACCAGTAATTAAATCTGGTTAGAACATAACACACCAAATACTGACCTCAACTCCACTGAGTTCATGGGCTTCCATGGATTGAAAGAAGAATTTAGGTCTTTGTAAACCTTCCTGGAGATGCATGTAGTTGTGGATGTAGCAGATAATACCAGATATCAGATATCACATCTTTTAAATTTCCTCCTTTCATATACAGCTATGAGACTCAAGGTACAGCTCTAGAGTATGAAATTAGTCCACCCTAGTAGCTAGCTAATATTTTAAGTGTTTCTTTCTAATGATTTCCAGGCTTGTGTCTAGTGGGGGGAAATGACATGACAAAACAGAAATTGTGGGTCCAAAGAGAGCTGTTACTGTGGAAGAGCTATCGTCATTTTTTATCATCAGCTGCATGGCCACTGGAGTGTCCATAGCTGGGCATGATGCTTCAGATTTCCTAAAGAACATTAAGGAATTAATACAGATCCAGGCATTTTTTTAAATGCAAACCTTTTTCTTCTGCAAAAATATATGCAGATTTGGGTTCACTGAAACAGCACCCAAGTTCAAGACAAATTCGCTCTATTGTTTCAGCTGACAAAGGCAGAAAATATTAAAAATCTAAACATTTATTTTCAGCTTCTGCAAAATGAAATATTTTACTTTGATTCCCCTTTTCTTTAGAATTTTACTGCATTTTTATGTGAACAAAGTTTTTCCAAAAAAATCCTGATAATGAAATATTTCATTTTAGGCCAAATGAAATGTTTTATTTCACCCCAAACAAAACATTTTTGACTTGCAATTTGCCAAAAACAAAAGCAAGAACAAACGGATTTTTCAGTTCAGCTGCCAAGCTGAAAAAAAATCAGTTATGCACAAAATCCCTATTGGGAATGGAAAGGCCATCATCATTTTTACACTGCTTGTTCATAAACAAGGGGAAATAATAGCAGAATTATGTTAAACTAAATATGTATGAAAAATAAGAAGAAAGGCTAGAAGTTTCCATTAGCATTAAAGTGATAAAATGTCAAATTAGGGGAAAAAACATGTAACATTGTTTAAAACATGTTTACCCTAATCAACATGAACCAATAGTTGGTAGAGCCATTCTAGATATATGTGCTAATTTAGCAGTAAGCCAGAAAAGTACTACCTCCTATCCTGCTCTCAGGCTGAATTCTCACTCTGGCATCCTGAGAAAATTACTCACTTTCCTATCTGTGCCTCACAGTTTGTCCCTCTCTGCTCTCCCCTCATAGAATCATAGAATACTAAAACTAGAAAGGACCTTGAGAGATCATTGAGTCCATTCCCTCCTCGACTCAGTCTGACACCACAGATATAGAGAAGGACCAGATCCTCCATCACTGAAATAAATGGCAAAGATAAAGTGGCTCAAATGAGGCTTTAAATATATTCTACCCCAAATTCAATCATCAGGTCACCATAGCAACGTACATGTTGTAGCAAGGAAAAAAGGTGCCTTATGTTTTGTTCCATCATGAGACAAATGTCATCCTTAGTTTGACTCTATGGGAAGTTTAAGAACATGTAGTACCTACATCATCAGAGATATGCCACATTCTGATAATATTTTTATCTATGGGCTTTTGACGGATTGCACGTTCACAATAAAACGTAATAATTCAGACAAAACATTTTTATAATCTGTTGTAAATTTCTCTATTGATTACACCCCAGCTGTAAAACTATTTTGAAATCTGTTTTGCAGGGAAATAGTCATGCAGGTGCACCTAGCAGATGGCAATGAGAAGTCTTTCTGAAAAGTCAATGAATCAGTTTTTCAGAACATTCAGGGGGTTTTTTATGCTCAAAACAAGAAGGGTAGCAGAATTCCCCTCATTTCTAGGAGCTGCTTTTGCAAATTCCCCCCCCCCCCCACACACACACTACCACCCATGAAGACAATGAAGCTATGTCTACACAGCAGCACTATTTCAAAATAACTAATGTTATTCTGAAATAGCCCGTGTTTACACAGCAAGCAGTTATTTTGACACGTCAAAATAATGTTGAGCTGGAGGACTATTTACTCCAAATCCTGTAACCCTCATTTTATGAGGAGTAAGGGAAGTTGGAGGAAGAGTGCTCTAACTCAGACTTCCTGCTATATAGACAGCACCAAAAGCTGAAAAAAGCTAGTTCGACTTAAGATACACAATTGACATAGCTCAAGTTGCATATGCCCTGTTGTGTACATGTGCCCTTAGATCCCTGCCTTTCTCACCAGAAAAACATTCTTGTCAAACAATTTGGTTAAAAATACATAATTGTTTATTATCTCAGCAATTGAGAGGACGGGGGTGCATGCAGTGGGGGGGGGGGGAAACAGTTGGAAGCACACACCTAGGTTTATTTCCAGAAAATAGACAAACAAGCTCATCAAACAGTGGTTGCTCAATGGAAAAAATGGCTTTAAACAAAATTCATAGAAGCTTAGTGGAAGGCTACGTGGACAGGAATGCTCTGATTTATTATAGGACCAACAAAACTTCCTTGCCTAACACTCCAATAATGAAATACAGCAGAATCACTGTATTATCAGAACTAACTCGCTCACCCATATAGTTGTATTGCTATTGATCAATGCTGTATCTTACTTTAGAATCAGGAAATCATGAACCAGGCAGGAAGGGTGAAATAGAAACAATGTCACTAATAACAGCACCAATGCCTCTTTGACATAACAGTTTTCAGAGCATCAAAGAGGATAGATAATAAGTACCTCCTCCCCGACCTCCAGGTTCTGCACCAGTTCAGCTATGCCAAATTCAATAAGCGTATTCCATGATGGTTGTGTTTTGTTGGGTAGATATGGCCTAGAAGGGGTAGAGTTTGCAAAAAGGAACCATTCAAAGAAGTTATCTTGGAATCCATGTTGCCTGATGCTTTTTTGCATATGACAGCAATAACAATTTAAAAATGCATCTCCTATTCTAACTACACAGCTTATAAATAAAACTGATTAAATCAGGAAACTATTTGGGTCCATTAAAAATATGTTTTCAGGTTAATACTCTTTAAGAATCTCTAACAAGTAGCTGAGTGCATACAGCATTTTGGGTATTTCTACACTGCGTGGCTATTTCGGGATACCGGAGGTATCCTGAAATAACGGGCCGCTTGTTAAGACACGGTGTAGCTATTTCAAAACACGTTTTGAAATATCAGGCATGCTGTTTCGGCATCCCAGTAACCCTGGTTCCCCGAGGCTTAAGGGATGTCTCGAAATAGCACATTATTTCAAAATTTGATGGGTCAAATTTCAATATAAGCTATTTTGAAATAGATTTGAAATAAGATACGCAATTTGCATACTGCAATTGAGTATCTTATTTCGAGTTTAGGGTACTGTGCAGACACACCCTTTGAGAGAAGGGTTGACTTGATGGCATCTCCCATAATACATATCATATGCATGTCTACGTTACTATAAAATTAAGCTTCAGTGATCTAGAGTCAGAGACCAGATAAAATGAGGACAGGTTGCTGCTCCAACTTGTTTCCATGGTGCAAAATGAAGTATTGTTAGCTTGATCTTGCTTTTCTTTGTCATTTCTGGTGTCAAAAGCAGGTGAGTGCTCAACATCTAGTAAAAAAAATCATATCCCTTATTTTGGTGCCAAAATACAGATTTAGGACACTAGCTTCAGATCCCCAGCTTTGGAAGCATGTGTTCATATCCTTTATTCTTTGCAATTGGCAACCTGGAACTGTGCCTTGTTCTACTCTGTTAACACTATCTTCCGGGCAGCATTCCTGTCTGAGAGCAAACAGGTGAATTCTCTGGAGTTATGAAAAGCTAACCGCTCAGGAGCAGATATGTCATCAGCAAGCTCGGGCAGGGGGGAAGGGACAGATACCAATTATATGCTTTTTTCTAAGTCATAGTTTGTATTGTGCAAGAGAAGAGATTGTGGGGCTAGTTCTGCTATTTTAAAATATGCAAGCCGTGAAAAGTAAACAGAGAGGGCAGGCAGATATTGATTGCCAGACAGCACTTTCTTGGATTTTGAGATTACCAGGATGTGCCTGTACTGCCTGATGGGAGCCTGCAAGCAGTAAGTAGCCAGGAGACTGATGATCTATAAACAATAGGATTAAAGTGCTTTGTGCAGTTAGGACTACAAAACATTTGAATAATCCTTTCAAAGTTGTAATGGAGAAGGAAGGAACTCGACTGGGGAGGAAGTCTGAGAGCCTGAAAAGATCACCGCTTTCACATATGCTTCTAAATATAATTCAATGCATGTACAAAGGGTTTTTTTTTAATTTACAAAGAAATAATCAATTTGAGAATTGTAAGATATTGGATATAATTTTTGTGTGTGTTATTGCTGTCCCTAAAAGTCAAGGTCTAACTTTCTATAGAGTGTGCTAAAAATTGGGCTGTGCCAAGTTTCACAAAACTACAGTAAAAATGTCCTTTCTTTGAAGAGATAAGATCAATGGCCGGGAGAAAGGAAGTGTAGTATTACTCTCTTACAGCTGTGGAACTGAGTCCAAGAGAGTAAAGGACTTGCCCAAGGTCACATATGTTTTTTTATAGGGCTATGTCTACATTACAGTGCTATTTGGGGATACCAGAGTATCCCAAAATAGCTACCTAGTGTCTTTACAGCAAGCCCATTATTTAGAAATATAACAGGCTCACAATTCCAATGTCCCTGTAAACCTCATTCCGCGAGGAGTAAGGGACGTTTCAGAATAGTGAGTTATTTCAAAATTTGGCACTGTGTAGACAGCAGCAAATTACAAACTAAGCTATTTGGAAATGAGATATGCAATTTGTGTAGCTCAAATTGCATATCTTATTTGGAGCTATGGTGCAGTGTAGATGCACCCTGGCAGAGCCAGGAATTGATCTCAGGTTTCTTGAGACCCAGTCCTCTATTTAACACTGCTATCTGTCCTCTTTCTTAAAGTGTGCTTCATTTCTGGAGATACCTAACACCAGCAGCCTCCTCTGAAGTCAATGGGAACTGAAATAAAGGGCCACTGAAAATTGAGGAAGCAATAATGCTGAAGGTTAATTTTCTTACTATTGATTTAATCTGTGATCCCACATAAGGACTTTTCAAATCTTAGAACTATGGTTACAGGACAGGCATGGATTTTGAGAAGAAAGTCTAGCAAACTCAGGGAGCTGGTAGGCAAGGTCCCATGGGAGGAAAGACTATGAGGAAAAACAATTGGAGACAGTAGGCAGCTTTTCAAACAGACATTATAAAGGGTGTGAGAGCACACCATTCTACTGAGTAGAAAAGAGAGGAAGTATGACAAGGGACCACCCTGTCTTAACAAGGTGATCTCAAATGATCTAAAAATCAAAAAGGAGTCCTATAAAAAGTTGAAACTAGGTCAAAGTACAAAGGATGAATATAAACAAATAATGTAACTATGTGGAGGTGAAATAAGAAAGATAAAGGCACAAAATGAACTCAGTCTAGTTAGAGCCATAAAAGGTAACAAGAAAACATTCTATAAATATATTAGAAGCAAAAGGAAGAACAGAGTAGGCTTATTAGCTCAATGAACAGAAAATGTGGAAAGGGCAGACGTGCTTAACAACCTCTTTGTTTCCATTTTCACCAAGAAGTTTGATGGTGATTTTATGCCTACAAGAGTGAATTCTAGAGAAAAGAAGGGGAGGGATCAGACGTTTAAAATAGGGAAAGAACAAGTTAAAAATTATTTAGAAAAGTTAGATATCTTCAAGTTACCAGGGCACAATGAAATTCATCCTAGAATACTCAAGGAGATGATGGAGAACACATCCAAGCCAATAGCTATCATCTTTGAAAAATCATGGAAGATAAGATCGTTTCCAGAAGATTATAAGGATAACCCGGATTATAAAATTATAAGGATAACACAGGAAGCTACAGTCCAGTCATCTTTACAGGAAAGATAATGGAGCAAATAATCAAGGAATGCTTTCCCCCTCCCTTTTTCTCTTTTTTTCCCCCTTTTTCTTCCCCACCCCTTCTCTTATTTATTCTTGGATCTGGACTTCTAATATTCCAATCATCTGAAGAAGTGGGTTGTGCCCACAAAAGCTCATGATACCATCTACATGTTTTGCTAGTCTTTAAGGTGCTACTAGTCTATTCATTGTTTTTAATGTTTTTTCTATATTTTTTAGTAGTCTCTATGGTGCTGCAGAACCATTCATTGCTTTTTAAGTTTTTTCAGTTCCTCACTAACACGCCTACCACTCTGAAACGGGTTGGATAAGATTTGTCATCATGGGGCAGACAAATGATTTGCATTAACATTCTTGGGTAACCCAGTTTATATAGAGTAGCCCAGAGACCCTATCTGTTGATCATACCAAAAGCTGTTTTTTATGGCAATGAAGACTGCGTAGAGGTCATTGTTCTGCTCTACATTGTTCTGCTCTATTTTTCTTGGCTATGCCATTCAACAAAATTCATATCCTTAATCCTATGATCTAGTCTGAAACCACACTGTGCTTCTGGCAGACTCCCCAGAGATAAGTTTGCATTGATTCATATGAGTAGTCATAAATGAGAATTGTGACACCCATTGCCAGCGATGGACTACCATTAGAGGGTACAGTGAAATTCTTTATGAAAAAAAGTAAAAAAAAAAAGACTTCCTTTCTATTAAAGACACTTAGTACTTGCTTCAAATATGTAGGTACAAAGTTTTCATACATGTGTGATTTTCAGATAACTGTCCCTTCAAATTTAAATATTTTTCTTTTCCCTTGGGTCTTTTTCAACTGAGAATAGAATTTTTCCATAAGGAAATAATTATTTCAACTTTTTTGTTACACACACAGTGAAAGATAATCTAGTCAAACTTCAAAAAATTAACAAAATAACTTTCCTTACAGAAATTAAATTTAAAACTAGCAATTGCAAATACTTTTGAATTACAGTTTAGACAAACATATCTACTCAGATTCATTTGGGATTACATGATTTATGGTCAAAGAGTGCTGTGACTTTTGGGACATAAAATAAAAATATAAAATTTAAATGCTTCCTATAAAAGAGCAATACTAAGATGGTAACTGCTGCTGTGAAAATAAAGGCAAAATGTACAAAGGGGAAGACTATGGAGAACTTCAGTAGACTGTAATCCTTTATGTGAACAAGATGACCCATTACTAATGTCTTAGAAAAACTATAAAGGGGAAATGCTTCCAACCACTGCTCCGAGGTAGTCTCCACTTCACTAGCCTTGCCATAAACATCTAACAATTATACTTCTACCACCATTGGTCAAGCATTTAAAATCCTTTTTCAAAGCCAAGCCTCAAATGCTAATATCTAGTGCCACTATATGAAGCCTACCCCGCTGCTAAGGAAACCGTGGCCTCTTATGTTCTAAGTACCTTGAGTATAACTTGTAAAAAATGTTATTTCGAGATCTACAGACGAAAAAAGCTACATGAGCAACGCACTTTACAGAACTAAGAAAGTGATATGTAGTAAGAGCTGCAAGAACCAGATTGCATGACCAGAGGAAAATAAATAGTTTTAAACTGGATTAACAAAATGGTGTGATGCATGCTTTTATACAAAGACAGGCCTACACTAGAAAATGTTGCAGGCACAGGTATGCTGAGGGAATGGAAGGGAGAAATGATAAAATGCTTTACCAACATGGCTAGTATAATTTATTTTGCTCACCAAATTGGTGTAAGTTATATGGTGGAAAGCACGTTAGTGTTATAACTGTGTTTATACTAGGAGGGTTTTCTTGTGTAGCGATAACATTAGAGTATGCCTAATTTTATTTTCTTAAAACAAACTAGTTGTTTGGCCCTGAGAGAAAAGCAGTTATTTTAATATCCAAAAGTATGAAGTGCAATTTCAGACACATACAGTTGCCTACTACTTAGGGGAGGAAAAGTAGCCAGGTAAGGACTAGAGGCATTTGTACACACAGCAACTAAGTTCAGATTTCTGCTTTAGCAGATTGGTTATTTTGATCAAAAATCATTATTCTGAACTAGTGCTTATCTCTCTATTAAAAAAAAGATCAGACGTGTTTCCAATGAGTTCTTATAGAGAGTAGAAAGAAAATAAAAATGAAACAGTTTTACACTGGTGCAAATTTAATTATGTCAAGAATACAGCAAAGTCTTCTGGCAGCAGCTTACTGAACCATGGCTTGAAAAAAGAAGTGAACTCTGAATTTCTTGTGTCAATTTGTTGACCACCTAATGAGGAATAAATGTAAAAGCTGTAAGATGTGGCAGCTCCACTTGTTTGAAAACCTCAGAGACAAATACCCAATTCAATAGAGTTACTAATTTATGCAGGATCCAGAACTGAGAAAACTAAAAAGAAAGAAACAAACCAAAATATACCACAACACTAGGACTCACGGAGAAAAAAATCATAGGGTTAGAAGGGAATGGTTCATTCTAGTCTTAACCCCTACCCCCATACAAGATGCGGGATTTGTTGTGTCCAAACCATCTAAGACAGATGGCTATCCAGCCTCCTTGTGAAGACCTCCATGCACAACCTCCTGAGGAAGTCTGTTCCATTGTCCTACTGTTCTTACAGTTAGGAAGATTTTCCTGAGATTTAATTTAAATCTGCTATGTTGTCATTTGAACTCATTGTCTTTTGTCCTGCCCTGTGGCAAAAGAGAACAATTCCCCCCCACCCCCATCATTTTTATGACAGCCTTTCAAGAATCTAAAGACTGCATTCACATCCCTCTCTAGTCTCTTCTTTTCCAAACTCCATATACCTTGCTTCTTTAGCCTAATTTTAGATGGCTTGTATCCCAACCATCTGACCATCTCTTGTCTCTGGATCTTTCCAGTTTTTCTATATCCTTTCTATGCATTAGTGACAAAAATTGGACACAATACTCCAGCAGGGATCAAACCAGTGCCTAGTAGATGGTACTAACACTCTTGTGACTTGCATGCTATCCCTCTGTAAGTGCACTTTAAAAGTTGTTGTGCTTTTTTCCCCAACAGCATTGCATTGCTGATTCATGCTGAGATTGTGATCTACCAGAATTCCCAGGTCCTCCTCAGCATGCTGCTGTCAAGTCAAATTTCCCCCCATTTTGTATTTGTACATTTGCTTTTTCCCCTTAAGTGTAGCCTCTTACATTTGTCTTTGCTGAATTTCATTCTGTAGTAAATAGCCCTGTTCTCCAATTTATCTCTGAATTTTAGATCTATCCTACAAAGTATTGACAACCCCCCTGTAGGAGTTAATTGCGGAAGAACTTTGTACGTGCTAGTTTAGGGGTGGTGAGGCCTGCATTCTTTCCCTTTTCCCTATATATGATGAGCCAGAAGCAAGTCTTTGGGAACATACGCCATTTAAGATAAGCATTGTTGCCAGTATATCAAGAACAAGTATAAGATAAGGGTAAAGGGCAAGAACGCATAAACAATTCTGTTTACCCTAACGTACTGATCACGTAAACAAGGCCAAAGAACAAGCAGAACTAGATCAGAACCAAATCGATAACTAACAGCTAAGCCCTACATCAGCACATAACGAGTAACCCCTGGAAATTTCCAAACTGCAAAACAAGGCAAGAGAACTGTATTTAAGTCTGCACCAAAGCACAACAATTTGAACCTCACTGATGGACTTCGTCCGCAGCCTACCTGGGGTTCCAGGCTTCCAGGAAGGGACGTAAGATATGCCGCTTCTTTATTATATTGTTCTTTCAGTTATGGGGCACAGCTGTTAGCTGTCAGGAAATAAACTACTTGTGTTTGACAGATAGCTGTGTAGCGTCCTTTGTACTTTGAGAGCCCAGTGTCAGATCTTAGACTCTTAGACTTACTCTTGCCGACAACACCCCCCAACTTTGTGTCATCTGAAAAATTTAATCAGTATACTCTGTATACCTATATCCAAGTAATAAATAAAGATCTAAAAGCAACACTGGATGCAGAATGGATCCCTGTGGAACCCCACTGGAGACATAAGAACAGAAGAATGGCCATACAGGGTCAGACCAAAGGTCCAACCAGCCCAGTATCCTGTCTTGCAACAGCGTCCAATGCCAGGTGCCCCAGAGGGAATGAACACAACAGGTAATCATGAAGTGATCCCTCCCCTGTCACCCATTCCAAGCTTCTGACAGAGGCTACGAGCACCATTCCCACCCATCATGGCTAATAGCCATTGATGGATCTATTCTCCTTAAAAGTCTCTAATTCTTTTTTGAGCCCTATTGAAGTCCTGGTCTTCACAATATCCTCTGGCAAGGTGTTCCACAGGTTGACTGTGTGGTTTGTGAAGAAATTTTTCTCTGTTTTGTTTTAAATCTACTATCTATTAATTTCATTTGGTGAATCTAAATTTTGGGGTTACCTAGAGCAGTGTTTCTGAAAGTGTTCCACAGAATCACTCTCAGAAACATGTTAACTGGCCACCCCAGATTGTTTATTTACCGGCGCTGCGGCCACGGAGCCTTGTGGCTCCCATTGGCTCCGTTTCGTCCTTTGCAGCCAAGGGAAGCCACGGGAAGCAGCATGGGCCAGGCCACCATTTCCCGCGGCTGCCCTTGGCTGAAAAGGACGAAACGGAGCCAATGGGAGCCACAAGGCTCCATGGCCGCAGTACCAGTAAATAAACAGGGATGTCCAGTGAGTATGTTTCTGAGAGTGATTCTGTGGAACACTTCCAGAAACACTGATCTAGAGTATTGTGTCCAATTCTCAGCCTCCCATTACAGAAAGGATATTGATGCATCGGAGAAAGTTCAGAGGAGGGCAACAAAAATCTCGGAGGGGGCTAGCACATGACTTACGAGGAGAGGCAGATGGATTTGGGCTATTTAGTCTACAGAAGAGAAGACTTGGGGGGAGCGGGATTTGATAACAGCCTTTAACTACCCAAAGGGGGGGAGGGTCCAAAGAAGATGGAGAGAGGCTGTTCTCAGTGGTGACAGGACAGAACAAGGAGCAATGGTCTCAAGTTACAGTAGTGGAGATCTAGGTTGGATAATAGGAAAAACTATTTTATTAGGAGGGTGGTGAAGCACTGGAATGGGTTACCTAGGGAAGTGGTGGAATCCCTATCCTTAAAGGTTTTTAAGTCCCGGCTTACCAAAGCCCTGGCTGGGGTGATTTTGTTGGGGTTGGTCCTGTTTGGGCAGGGGGTTGGACTCGATGACCTCCTCGATATCTCTTCTAACCCTATGATTCTATAATTCTTGTATAATGGAAGCAAGTAAGTATTTTTTCCTTATCTACTTTCTCCATGTTGGCCATGATTTTTTAGACCTCTACCATCTACCCTTTTAGTGTCCACTTTTTTAAGAAGAAATGTTGCAGCATTATTAATCTCTCCTCATATGGTAGCCGTTCTAAACCTCTAAACATTTTTGTTCCCTTTTCTAAACTTTTTTCCAATGCCAAGATATTTTTTTGATATGAAGCAACCACATCTGCATTCAGTATTCAAGATGTATGTATACCATGGATTTATATAGAGGCAATACATTATTCTCTGTCCCCTTTTCAAATTCATAACATCCTGTTTGCATTTTTGACTGCTGCTGCACATTGAGTGGATGTTTTCAGAGAATTATTCAAAAAGACTCTAAGATCTCTGTCCTGAGTGACAACAGCTAATTTGCTCCCCATCATTTTATATGTATAGTTGGCATTATGTTTTCCAACATGCATTACTTTGCATTTGTCAACATTAAAATTCATTTGCCATTTTGTTGCCCAGATACTTAGTTTTGGGAGATCCTTTTGAAGCTCTTCACAGTCAGCTTTGGACTTAACTATCTTGCACAGTTTTGTATTATCTGCAAATTTTGCCACCTCACTGTTTACCCCTTTCTGCAGGTCATTTAGGTGTGTGTTGAGTAGGACTGGTCCCAATCCAAATCCCTGTGGGTATCATTAGTTACCTCTCTCCATTCTGAAAACTGACCATTTATTTCTACCCTTAGTTTTTTATCTTTTAACCAGTTATCAGTCCATGAGAGGACCTTCCCCCTTATCCAATAAAAGCTTACTTTGCTTAAGAGCCTTTGGTGAAGGAACTTGTAAAAGGCTTTCTGGAAATCTAGGTGCACTATATCCCATTCAAAGAATTCTAGTAGAGAAGTGAGGCATGATTTCCCTTTACAAAAACCATGTTGACTCTTCCCCAACAAATTACATTTATCTATGTGTCTGACAATTCTGTTCTTTACTATAGTTTCAACTAATTTTCCAGGTACTGAAGATAGACTTAGTGGTATGTAATTGTCAGGATCGCCTCGAGAGACATTTCTGAAAATTGGTGTCATATTAGCTATCTTCCCATCATTTGGAATAGAAACTGATTTAAAAGATAGGTTATAAACCAAAGTTAATAATTCCACAATTTCACATTTGAGTTAATTCAGAACTTTTGGATGAATGCCACCTGGTCCTGGTGACTTGTTACTGTTTAGTTTATCAATTTGTTCCAGAACATCCTCAAATGATATCTCAATCTGGGACAATTCCTCAGACTTGTCACCTAAAAAGAGTGGCTCAAGTTTGGAAATCTCTCTCGCACCCTTAGCTGTGAAGGCTGATGCAAAGAATTCATTTAGTTTCTCAGCAAATATCTTATCTTTGAGTGCTTGTTTAGGATCTCAATCATCCAGTAGCCCTACTTGTCATTTAGCAGGTTTCCTGCATCTAGTGTACTTAAAAATTTGCTTTTACTTTTTGAATTTTTGACTAGCTGTTCTTCAAATTCCTATAGTCACCTCATGGAGCAGATCCTGCGTTCCACTTAGAACCAAATCAAGAATTGTTTCTCTTCTTGTGGCTTCCAGACCAGCTGCTCCAAGAAGCAGTCATTAAAGGTGTCAGAAACCTTTATTTCTGCATTCCATTCTGAGGTGACATGTACCCAATCAATACGGGGTAGTTGAAATTCTCCATTATTAATGAGTTATTTGTTTTTATAGACTCTCTAATCTCCCTTGGCATTTCAGAATCATTATCACTATCCCGGTCAAGTGGTCAGTAATGTATCCCTACTGCTATATTCATATTATTAGAGCATGGAATTACTAGCCATAAACATTCTGTGTAACAGATTGATTAATTTAAGATTTTTACTTCATAGAATCATAGAATACTAGGACTGGAAGGGACCTTCCTTTGATACTATGCTTTCTTTCACATATATTGCCACCAGCACAACTTGTTCAGTCCTTCCAGTATATTTTGTACCCTGTATTACTGTGTCCCAGTAGTTATCCTCATTCCACCTCATTCTGTGATGCCTATTATATCAATATCCATATTCAATATGAGGCACTCTGGTTCACCATCTTATTATTTAGACTTCTAGCATTTGTATACAAGCACTTTAAAAGTTTGTCAGTGTTTAGCTGTCTGCTATTACTTGATGTGATTAAATGGGACTCTTTCATTTGACTATTTCTCATCAGCTCTTACCTGTATTTTATCATCTTCTATCCTCTCCTCTTTACTAGGACATAGAGAATCTCTGTTAATAGACCTTCCCTGAAGGGATGTCTCTATCTGATCCATGTGCTCCTTCACACCTATCAGCTTCCCCCCAACCCTTAGTTTAAAAACTGCTCTACAACCTTTTTTATTTTATGTGCAAACAGTCCAGTTTAGGGGAAGTCCATCTTCCTGTATAGGCTCCCCCTTTCCCAAAAGTTTCCCCGGTTCCTAATAAATCTAACCTCCTCCTCCCAACACCATCATCTCATTGAAACCCTGCTGTTCTGCCTGTCTACCTGGCCCTGCATGTGGAATTGGAAATATTTTGGAGAATGCTATCATTGGGGACCTGGATTTCAATCTCTTTCCTAGAAGTCTAAATTTGTCCTCCAGGACCTCTCTCCTATCCTTCCCTATGGCATTGGTACTGGCATGTACTATGATCACTGGCTCCATCCCAGCACTACACATAAGATGTCTGGAAAGATCTGCAACCTTCGCACCAGGGATGCAAGTCACCATACAATTCTTCTGGTCATCACAAAGCCAGCTGTCCATGTTTCTAATGACTTAGTCCCTGTAGCCGGTTGGGGTGCTCCTCAGGGAATGAAGGGGACTCCCCTCAGGGTCAGTGGGTGGCCACGCCAACCCGCTACAAGCCCCAAAGCAGTCAGTAGCCCGGCTCTAATCCCAGGCAGGGGCTGCAACAGTCAAGCAGTCTAAGCAAACAGTCAGTAGCCCCACCCTAACACCAGGCAGGAGCTGCAATAAGCAAGCAGTTTATACACAGACAGTGACTAGCCCAGCCCTAACACAAGGCAGGGCCTGCAACAGTTAACAGTCAGTAGCCCAGCCCTAGGGCAGGGGAAGGGCTTCTCCCAGGACAAAGCAACCAGGTCAGTCAGTACACCCAGGTACGTAGTCTGTCTCCTTACTCAGGGAAGGTTCGGGCCCTTCACCTGTGGCTGCACACTGCTGGAGGGGAGACTGTCACCCAATCAAGGGGGCAAGGGGTGTGTGGGCCCTCCCTTCACCATTGTACCCTGGCCCAGGGCCCTAGTAGCAGCTGGTAATCAGCTGCCAGGTCAGCCGGGATCCGGGCCAAAACTCACTGAACTGTTGCACCGGGGTCAGTGGGGGATCCACTCCGCAACCCACTGGCCCCCGGCCAGACCAAGGTCGGCTACTCCTGGGCCGGCTCCAATTCTCCCCTATGTCCTGGGTACCTGGTTCCCTGAGAAGTCTTCCAGGCGGCCAGGAGCGGGGTCTTCTGGCCACAACAGCAGGCCCGCATGGTAATCCTCCCGGAGAGCGCCGGGAGGTCCAGGCCAGTTGTCCAACTCCACTGGCTCTGGCTCTGACTCCTTCGCTGGCCAGGGTGTGGACACTTTTGGCTCCTCAGCAGTCAGGGAGGCGGAGGCCTCTGGCTCCCTTGCTGGCTGGGGAGAGAGTGCCTCTGTCTCTGTCTCTGGCAGGCCACCAACTGGCCTTGCAGGAAGTCCTTTTCCATCCCTAGGCCCACCCCCTGACTTCCTCCAAGGTGAGTCCTCCAGGTGAGCCCAACCTGGCTCAGGGAGGGGCACTTCCTCCTCAGGGTCAGTGGGTGGCTACTCAGAATCACTCCAGAGAAGAAGGAGCAGGGTACAGGTGCTGCTCTCCTCCTCTCCCCCCTGTTTCTGCTGCCTGCACCAGCCAGAGCTCTCCCTGCCCTACTCAGCCACCACCCGCTTGCTGAGATCTCAACTGCTGGACCTGCTCCCCCTGGACGATGCTGCTGCGGCTCCTGGGGTATGTCTACACTACCACCCTAGTTCGAACTAGGGTGGTTAATGTAGGCATTCGAAGTTGCAAATGAAGCCCGGGATTTAAATATCCCGGGCTTCATTTGCATCTTGCCGGGCAGGCGCCATTTTTAAATGCCCTTAGTTCGAACTCCGTGACTGCGGCTACACGCGGCACGGAGTAGGTAGTTCGAATTAGGTTCTATAATTCGAACTACCGTTACTCCTCGTGGAACAAGGTGTACTGGTAGTTCGAATTAGAGATCCTAATTCGAACTACCTACTCCGTGCCGCGTGTAGCCGCGGGCACGGAGTTCGAACTAAGGGCATTTAAAAATGGCGCCCGCCCGGCAAGATGCAAATGAAGCCCGGGATATTTAAATCCCGGACTTCATTTGCAACTTCGAATGCCTACATTAACCACCCTAGTTCGAACTAGGGTGGTAGTGTAGACATACCCCTGCTCCTGCTCCCCACCACCAGCTGCTGCTGCTGTCTGAGGGGAGGGGAGGGCCTGCCGGCCGGCCCCCCCCCCCACTCCAGAGGAAGAGGAACCCACCAGCACCCACCACCCAGAGGCCTTTCCCAGCTTGCTGCCATCCGCCCGCTGCTGCTGCTGTACCACCTGCACCCTGCCAAGGAGGAATAGAAGAGGAAGACCACCATTTGGACTGTGGAGGGGGTTTGTTTTTTGGAAATGAGCTTTTTCACCTGCTCTTGGGGTGGTGGTGGACTGAGTCTTCCCTTCCTGTTGGGGGCCCAACAGAGAATACTGGAGTAGGGGGGCAGGGTGTATGTTAGCCACCTCAGCGCTTGCGCGGCAGTGATGGTCACCCCTGCCCTATGGCCCGAGGTGCTGGGGACTGCCGAGGTTGTCCCAGGCTGCCTAATGCACGTCCGGGCCCGCATGGAGGGGCTGACACTAAATCTGGTCAATGTTGACGCCCCAAACGCGGGTCCAGACCGGGTCACCTTTTACCGGCAGGCAGCCACCTTCCTTGGCATCCTGGATCCTCACGAATGCTTGGACCTGGGCGGGTATTTCAATACCACCCTCGAGGACCAGGACCATGCAGGACCGTGCAGGCTCCCTCCCACCCGCCCTTCAGGCCATCAGGTGGGGCGTGGGTCCGCTGCTCTATGTGGGTGTTTATTTATCCGCCACGCATCCCTCTCCACCAGAGAACTGGTAAGGTTTAGAGGCCAGGATGGGTGAGCGGCTGCAGAG
Organism: Pelochelys cantorii; assembly: GCA_032595735.1. Taxonomy (NCBI): domain Eukaryota; kingdom Metazoa; phylum Chordata; order Testudines; family Trionychidae; genus Pelochelys; species Pelochelys cantorii. The sequence continues at coordinate 41,601,002 of CM064337.1, forward strand.
ATGGACAGGACTCCTCTGGTGTCTCTCCCTTCGGGGAAGGGTGCTGGTACTGAATCAGCTGGTCCTGTTCATGCTCTGGCACCAGCTCAACATCCTGTGCCCGGCCCTGGAGGTCCTGGCCAAGCTTCAGAGGATAGCTTTGGAGTTCTTTTGGCCAGGACTGCACTGGGTCTCTGCAGGGGTTCTGTCTCTTTCACTGGAGGAGGGGGGCCAGGGCCTGATCTGCGTGCACAGTCAGGTCCAGACCTTCTGCCTCCAGGCCCTGCAGAGACTCTTTAGTGCAGGTAGTCCAGCGTGGAGCACTTTGGGGGGGCGTCTTCCTCTGCCACCTCCGAGGGCTCTGATACGACTGGCAGCTCTTTTTTATTCACCTGAGGGGTCTTCTGCGAGACCTTTCAGAGCTGCTGGAATTCTACCAGGAACTCCTCTAGACCTGGAAGCTGTTCTCAGCAACCAGGTCCATTGTGGCCACCGAGGGAGCAGACCTCCTTGGGGAGCCCCTGCTCCACAATCCAGCCTTGTGTGTGCAGGTGGTGGAGTCTCCCTCGGTGTACTGGAGGCTGATCCTGGCAGAAACCACCAAGGTTGGACTACGACAGGGGGGACCGGGTGGATCCCCGAGCGCTCGCTCAGAGCATGGGGCTCTCCACCTCTCGAACCCCCCTGCGCCTACTCCAGGAAGTGAAGGCGGCTTTGCCGTGGCCCGCTCTCGATTTCCTGCAGAGAGCCCTGTGAGAGGGTATGCCCCGCCCCTCCCTTCCTGCAAAACCTCTGTCCCTTGTTATTGGGCCCCTGTTCCACGGTCCCCCCCCCGGCCTCCGCATCCTCGGACCCCCAGCTGGCTGCAAAATCTGCAGCCGGTCTGCTTTTGAACCGCGCCTCGAGAACATCTGTACATGCTTGTGCTCCATGCGATTCACTTCCTTACCCTCGCGTCGCGCCCCGATACCAAGTGGTGGGACAATCTAAGACCTGTAGAGAGTGGGGAACCCGGATGGGCCAGCATGTATTCCACCCTAGTTCCGCGGCCCATCGGGGACATTAGTTGGTGGCTCCTTCACGGAGCCATGACCATAGGCGTGTACCTGGTGTGGTTCACCCCCCATCCCAGACTCCTGCCCCTTTTGCGGTGTGAAGGAAAACCTGGCGCATGCGTATTTGGAATGCACCAGGTTGCAGCCCCTATTCCGGCTCCTCCAGAACCTCTGACTGAGGTTCTGGCTGCTCTTTTCCCCTCACCTTTTTATTTATGTGCACCCTATCCATGGCCCCACAAAGTCGCGAGACCTCTTCATCAACTTCTTCCTGGCCCTGGCTAAAGCCGCCATATATAATACCAGGAGGAGGATGCTGGACGAGGGGGTTCTCTGCGACTGTGGGACCTACTTCTGTTCCTCCCTTGTGTCACGTATCTGGGCAGAGTTCCTCTGGGCGGCGTCCACTGGCTCCATCGACAGCTTTGAGGAGCAGTGGGAACTGTCCAGGGTTCTCTGTTTGGTGTCCCCATCCGGTTCCCTTGTTTTGAACCTGTGACCTGCACCCCCTGCCCCTTTAGTCATTCTTTGTCCCCCGTGATCAGTTGAGCCTGGGTCTAGTCATCCCTCCTACAAGGCTGGGGGCTTTGAGAAGTGGGCGGGCTGTGGTCTCAGATAGGAACCATGGTCTCAGATAGGAACCCACTACAGTCCCCCATTACTAACACCTGTCTCTTCCTAATGACCAGTGTTCCTTCCTCCGGAGAGGTATCCTCAGTGTGAGAGGATACCACAACATCATCTAGAAGGAGTATCTCTACTATGGGATCATTTCCCTCTGCTCCAGCTGGATGTTCTCCTTTCCTGAGCCTTTCACTTTCTGCAGCATCATAGAGGCTGTCTGACCGGGGTGGGACTGTTCTAGTTTCATCTATGTACCTCTCTGCCTGCCTTAGCTCCTCCAGTTCAGCCACCCTGGTCTCCAAAGTTCATACATGGTTTCTGAGGGCCAAGAGTGCCTTGCACTGAATCCCCACATTTGTATGTACTCCCCTTCAAATATCCCCGCTAAGCTCCCTCAGGAAACTCCCATTAGCTGCTCCTGTTTGCTAAGCTTCCCTGTTTGCTTAGGAGCAGGCTTTTTTAAAGTCCTGGCCCTCCTGAGTAACCCTGATCCATGGTTAAGGCTTGATGGTATGAAAAGGATTAGATATCAAAGCCTCATTAAGAGGATCTCAGCATTGCCTAGCAGGCTGGTAATCTCACTTGGTGCTTCAAACAAGCAAACGCAGCACACGGACCAGCAAACAAGCTCAGCACATGGTATCTTTCAGGCAGCCAGCAAGTACATCTCATCCTCATCCAATGTGGCAACATTCCCATACTAGTTACTCTTTGTTTGTGATTGCTTAACCAGTTATGTGTCCACTTTAATTGTAGATCTGTTCAGCACACATTTCTCCAGCTTACTTCTCAGACTAGCATGTATGACCGTGTCAATAAGTTTTTTTCAAGTCAAGGTATACTATGTCCACTGCACTCTCCTTGCCCAGTAAGTCAGTTATCTTGACAAAGAAGGAAATCAAACTAGTTTAGCACAATTTGTTCTTGTTAAATTCATGTGGATCACTTATCTTTCATCTACACTGGAATATGACTGGGAATGATACTGATATTGAGCCTCTAGTATTACATACTTTAACTGCCAGCTCCCATTCACTCCTTTTCTTTGTACTTGGTCTTCACATGGAACCTTGCCTACTCTTTCTGTGAACTGATTGAAATCTGCTTTTCAGAAGTACAGTGTCCTTGTTTTGCTGTTCTTAAGTGCTCCTTCCAATAGGATCTTGAAATCTATGAGATCATGATCATCTTGAAGTCACTGCTGTTGGTCAAAGTGATGCTCCAAAATGTATGATTCCCCATTAAAAGCAATGGGAACAGAAGCATGTAATGTTTCCCACTCTTAATTCCAAAGCTGGAAAACTGGATACTACCACTACTGAATTAGTTTCATTTGTCAACTATAACTCACATTTTGAGTGGTCCACTCAGCACTGTGATATACAGAGTAACCCAGCAAGTTAAGAAAAAAGGCCTAGGAAATGGAGAAATATCAAAAACATTTCTTTCAAGAAAACATGTTTGAAATGATTGAATCTAGTTTGTAATGTGATAGAAGAAATCACATCAGTCAAACAAGGCGGCTTTTAAGTTGCCTTGGGTAATTAATGATTTAAAAAAGGAAGGCATTAACATGTGCATGGAAATCTTTATCCTAAGTACTACTCTTGCATTTAAAAGTATAAAATTATTGCCGAGAATCAGAGAATACAAATGGCACGTTTATGAAAATTGGGCACTTTTGTGGTGTTTCAGTTAAAAAATGCAAAAAAAAACCCAAACCTTTACTTTGTCTGTACCAATGAATAATATTAAAATGCATTCTGAGTCTATTAACTTTAAATTTATTCCCAGCTTTTTCCTAGAGCATTTGGTGCAGTCATGACATTTATACTTATTTTTAACGCATATTTCTTATTTTTTACTTATACAAACAAAAATTATATAGTTACTTTAATCTTTATATATATTTAATACTAGATCTGTTCTTACAAATTCAGCTATGTAACCCTGGCTTACATAAAGCAACTATTACTATTACAATTTTTTTTTTTTTTTTGGATACAAAACCATTTTTTACACTGCTAAATTTAAAGAAGAAAACAATTGTAACAATCACAGGGTGACAATACAGGTTGCACCTCCCTGGTCCAGCACCCTCAGGATCTGACCAGTCCTGAATAAGGGAATTTGCTGGCCCAGGGGAGGTTCCCTCCCGGCGGCTTTCTAGTCCTCTGCTGGCTCTGCTTTTAGCCCCAGCTGGGCTACCTGGGGTGTAGCCCCAGCCCAGCTCCTCTGCTGGGCTGCTGCTTCCCCCTTCCGTCCTGCGAGGCTGTCACAGCCAAGTCCCCCGATTGCACTGTTGTGGCCCTGGATCCAGCTCCCCTGATGGGCTTGCCACACTGCCATGAAGCTGGCCTACCACATGGCCCCATCTTCCCTGCCGGGCCCCCTGCTTACACAGTCTTGGCTCCCCTGGACTGCTGCTACTAGTCCCATTGGGCTCCCAGAAGCTCCCAGCTGCCAGCCCTCCTGATGCCTGACTCCCAGACATTGGGGCGCTCTGGCCCAGCAACATCCTTTTGCTGTTCTTTCTGCACGTTGGGAGGATTTGTTGCTGCACCTTCCATAAGGCTTCTTTAAAATACAGTCATCTTTCCCATACTCCTTTCCCCCTCATATTACCCTTCCAGGGGATCCTGCCCATCAGTTCCCTGAGGGAGTCAAAGTCTGCTTTTCAAAGTCCAGGGTCCATATTCTTCCTTTTCTCAGGATCCTAAACTCAACCATCTCATGTTTAAGATTATATTTATTCTCATAGTCTGTTCAATAAAACTCATAAGAGTACTCAGGACTCATTTATACTTTCATATTGCAAAATGGACAAATTATGTAGTGAACTCAAATAACATGTAAACACATAAAATAACATGCAAACACAGTAGAGAGCCACTTGGTCCTCTTTCTAAGGGTATGTCTACACTACAGCACTAATTCAAACTAACTTAATTTGAATTAGTTAATTCGAACTAAGCTAATTCAAACTAGTGCATCTAGACCTAAAAACTAATTCGAATTAGCATTTTGGTAATTCAAACTAGCATGTCCACACTGAGTGGACCCCGAACCGACGTTAAGGCTGGCCGGAACCAGTGCCGGCAGAGCATCAGCTTAGGACTTAGAGCGTGGAGCTGCTGCCTGAGGCTAGCCGAGGGCTGTGCTTAAAGGGACCCGACCCCCACCCCGGACAGACAGTTCTCAGGGTTCCCCGCTTGCTTGTCTACCTCGATGAGGGACAGCAAAACAGTCCTGTCTTGGAGTGCCCTAAGTGCCCACACTAGGCACATCAGAGCACTCAGCCATCAGCCCGGCTGCACTTGCCAAAGGCTGCCATCCGGGGGTGTCAATCGGGGGGCTGTCATGATCCAGGAGGCCCTGCAGGAGAGCTTCCACCCCGAGGAGCTTGCAGAGCCACCCCAGTCCTCCCCATCAGGGGCTTGTGCCCCATTCCTCCCTCACCTCCTTCCACTTACCCCTCCCTAGCCCCCCTTCCTGATGTAAAAAATAAAGGACACGTGTGTTCAAAAATAGAAACTCTCTTTATTTAGCAAAACTGGGGGTGGGGGGATTAACCTCTGGGGAGACTGGGAAAAGGAGGTGGGAGAGGGGAAGAGAGAGGGTGGGAGAGGGGAGGTGGAAACCTGGGAGGAGGGAGCTGGAAGGGGGAAGCCAGGGGAAGAAGGAGGAGGGGAAGTATAAAACTATGGTACGCCATATCTTCAGTATTGTGTAGAGATGGGGTCTCCTCACCTCAAAAAAGATATTTTGGCCTTGGAAAGGGTTCAGAAAAGGGCAACTAAAATGATTAGGGGTTTGGAACAGGTCCCATATGAAGAGAGGCGAAAGAGACTGGGACTTTTCAGCTTAGAAAAGAGGAGCCTGAGGGGGGGATATGATAGAGGTCTATAAAAGCATGAGTGGTGTGGAGAGGATGCATAAAGAAAAGTTTTTCATTAGTTCCCATAATAGAAGGACTAGAGGACACGAAATGAAATGAATGGGTAGCAGGCTTCAAACTAATAAAAGAAAGTTCTTCTTCACAAAGCAAATAGTCAACTTGTGGAACTCCTTGCCACAGGAGGCTGTGAAGGCTAGAACTATAACAGAATTTAAAGAGAAATGGCTTGGTCATTGTCTTCGGTCCATCCCCTCCGGGGTGTTGGCCGCTGTCAGCAGACAGGCTACTGGGCTAGATGGACCTTTGGTCTGACCCAGTACGGCCGTTCTTATGTTCTTATGTTCTAAGCTCAGGGCTCAGGGTTGGGGGTCTCACTGGACCAACTTGATTTTCATGCAAACCTGCTCCTGGGTTCGCGTGTGGCCTTTGGTGGCCAGGCTGGCAGCTATCCTGCCCTAGACAGCCTCATTGCTGTGCCTAGTGTGGAGGTTGTGGACGTTGGAGGTCTCCCCCCAAACCTCGATGAGGTCCACGATCTCCGCACTAGACCAGGTGGGCTCCCGCCTCTTGCGGCCCCAGGCAGGCTCCTGGGAGCCGCCAGCCTGGTCCTGGGAAGAGGGGGAGGGCTGGGTGGCAGCGGGTGTCTGGCTCATGCCGTGCCAGGTGCAGGGTCTGCTGGCTGGGTGCTGGCAAGCTTGCACCTGGCATGGGCACTGTAGCCAGACCGTGCCCCTTTAAGGGCTCTGGGGCCGGGAGGGGGCAGAAGAGTTTCCCTGGCTTGGCCCAGAGTTGCCACCAGGGCAACCTGGGAAGGGCTAGCCTCCAACTAGTTCGAATTAAGTGGCTACACAGCCCTTAATTCGAACTACTTAATTCGAACTAGGCGTTAGTCCTCGTAGAAAGAGGTTTACCTAGTTCAAATTAAGCGCTCCGCTAGTTCGAACTAGCGGTTTGCATGTGTAGCGCCTATGAAAGTTAATTTGAACTAACAGCTGTTAACTTTGTAGTGTAGATATACCCTAAGTGAGTACCTTTGACCATCACAATTGTCTGCGTCAGTGGTTCTCAAACACAGGTTTCAAGGTCTTCTGGGGATACTCAACTCCTCTAGATACATACCATTTCTTCATCTGGGGTTTGTAGCTCCCAGGTGGGCTGAGAGACTGATGTATGTGGAGGGGGTGGTTTGCAAGTACTGGGCTGGCATTGGGAGTGGCAGGCAGGGTAATTGCCAAAGGCCCATGTCACAGAGGGCCACAACAGTAAGTTATATGCTTCAACCCCACCTTCTGGGTTCAGAATTCAGATAAAGTTCCCAAGTGGAAAAACAGGCTCAAGTATCGGGAATACAAATGTATGGGAATACGAATGTTGCATACATTTCAATCAATTTATTTCATAATTATATGGTAAAATGAGAAAAATTAGCAATTTTTCAGTAATAGTGTTCCTTGACCCGTCTATATTTTTTACCTGATTTTATAAGCAAGTAGCTTCTAAATGGAATCAAATCTGGGGTACACAAGAAAAATCAGGCTCCTGAATGGTTCACAGTAGTCTGGAAGGGTTGAAAACCATTGGTCAGCTTGTAAAAGGAACATGACATGCCCAATTTACTTGAAACTAATTAATTTACTGTCAAAATGATAATACCAAGCTGGAAGGGGTTGCACGTGCTTTGGAGAATAGGCTTATAATTCAAAATGACCTGGACAAACTGGAGAAATGGTCTGAGGTAGATAGGCAGAAGTTCAATAAGAACAAATGCAAAGTACTCCACTTAGGGAGGAAGAATCAGTTTCACACATACAGAATGGGAAATGACTATCTAAGAAAGAGTACTGGAAAAAAGGGGGTCATAATGGAGCACAAGCTAAATATGAGCGTCAGTAATGTGACACAACTGCAAAATACCCCAATCATACTGGGATGCATTAACAGGAATGTTGTGAGCAAGACACGAGATGTCACTCTTCCACTCTACTCTGTGCTGATTAGGCCTCCATTGGCGTATTGTGTCCAGTTCTGGGCACCACATATCAAGAAAGATGTGGAAAAGGTCCAGAGAAGAGCAACTAAAGTGATTATAGGTCTAGAAAACATGACCTATGAGGGAACACTGAAAGAACTGGGTTGTTTAGTTTAGAAAAGAAAAGACTGAGAGGGGACATTGCAGCAAGGGAGGTTTATGTTGGACATAAGGTAAAACTTCCTAATTGTGAGGCTGGTGAAGTGCTGGAATAAATTTCCTAGGGAGGTTGTGGAATCTTCATAATTAGAGAGATTTAAAAGGAGGTTAGATAAACATGTATCAGGGATGATCTAGATGGTGCTTGGTCCAGCCGTGAAGGCAGGGGACTGGACTCGATGATCTCTTGAGGTCCCTTCCAGTTCTAGTATTCTATGATTGTATGACAAATAAGGCACCTGCTACACTTTGACTCTGTCTATGCTGGACTAGTTTCAAGTGGGTACGTACTCAGCATGGCTAACCCATGCTTCTGCTGACAGTACCTGGACTGTGATATTCAGACATATCCTCACTCAAGGAGAGATAATGTGAGTCTGTACACACAAATACAAGAATCACACTTGCACTCCTAAAACAGATGTGGCCTTCAAGAGAAACAAGAGCAGTGAAACATCTCTCGACTGTGATATTCCTTGTAACAATGCCATTAAAAATCAGATTTAGCATGCCATATTTTTCTAATCAGATTTAACAGGTTCTATTTTTCTAATCTTAAACAAATATTACACACACAAGTACAACCTGCCCTGTCAGAATGACAGATGGAAGTTATGAAACTTGAAGTAATCTTTCCATAGAAAATTGTTTTTCCTCACTGCACTTTTGCATATGTTAATTTACCAGGTGCCTCAGGTTGCTGATCTAAATGTTGCAATTAAGGCAGCAGGGTTGCCAAGAGTCTCAAGTGTGACTAATGTGGACATTTTGGTAACACTTGTATGATTTCTATGCACATTTCAGTTTCCCTTTGTGTTTGGATGCCCATGCACTGAGTGCAAAGGGAAGAGACAGGTGCTAGACTCATGTAACTTCCATGTTGGAGACCAGAGTAATTAACAAACTGACTAGCACCTACACACATGAATGGAGGATCCAGAAGAGAAAGTGGAAACTCCAGTGGCCAGGACTTACACAATTAATAACTAACAGGAGGAGCAGACAGAAGGGGAAAGTTGTTAGGTTACTGTGTTAAGAAATGAATTCACAGAGGCATATGGGGCCTCAAGTGAGTCTCAGCAGCAGGGCCAACAGCCTGGCTGGGCCCTTGGGCAAGGCAGGGTAGCCTGCTCTGCACTCCTGGAAAGGGTGGGGACTTGGATGGAAGGGGCGGGGCTGGGGCTGAGTGCTTCCTGGAGCATGCCAGGATTTAAAGGGCTGAGGACTCCACTGTTGCCAAAGTAGCCGCAGCAGGTGAGAGCTCTGGGCTATTTTGTATCATTGGGCCCTGGGGCAGTTGCCCCCTTTGCCCTCTGCCTTGTCCCCATTGATGGGTTTGGGTCTTAGAAAGGAAGAGAAAATTATCCCTACACCAGCATGACTCAATGGGAGGAGCCCTCACTTTAGACAGCATGGAAATATGTCTTAACATTTTCTTCTCCGTGCTAACCTACAGACTTTTAGAGACCGTACTCCAGCTGACTGGTGAGTGGTTGCTTTATTTTGAAAAGGTTGCCTTGCCGCAAATATTCACATGCTGTTTTGCCCTAAAAGAGAGAACAAATCTCTCTGATGAGCATGGCTTGAGTGGACTTATTGCAGGGATCTCTGGAGAGAGACAGAGATTGCTGGTGCCCAACAGCTCAGTTTTGGAATTGTGGAGGTTACAAGTCTCCCTCTGTGGACCTATGTGTGTGGAGAGGATATGAAGAGGTTGGCTGGGGGCAGAACTAGTTGAAGGAAGAGGCAGGCTGGGAGCAGAGTGGGGGTAGAGGGTTGAGCAGGCTCCCCACTAGAACAGCAGTTGAAAGATCAGTAATCACGATGAACATGCTAGGCTAGAGAATGTAGACTGGCTTCTGAACATATGCTTAAGGGGTTTTCCCCCCAGAGTTGTTTCTGTTTAGCAATCCAGTTGTGTTGCAAATGAACCACTCTCACGTCTCACTCTCACAGCTCTGTGTCAGCATTCCATTTATTACTATTATTTGCACTGTGGTAGTGCTTTGGGACCCTCAACAGATAATGGTTTCATTGTGTGTGGCACTGTATTAACAGAGGAAGACACTATCCTGGAGTCCTTACAGTCTAACAAACAAGTGAGAAGGGCTCAGAAGAATGGATGCAACTTACAGTGATGGTCTGTAGGTATCATTTTACATTTTTTCATGGAATCACCACATCATAGACTCTCATAGGGTTGGAAGAGACCTTAGGAGGTCATAGAGTCCAAACCCCTGACCAAAGCAGGACTAATTCCAACTAAATCATGCCAGCCAGGGCTTTGTCAAGCTGGGACTTAAAAACTTCCAGGGATGGAGATTCTACTTCCTCCCTAGGTAACCCATTCCAGTGCTTCACCACCCTCCTAGTAAAACAGTTTTTCCTAATATCCAACTTAGACCTCTGCCACTGCAACTTGAGACCATTACTCCTCATTCTGTTATCTGTCATCACTGAGAACAACCTCTCTCCATCCTCTTTGGAACCCCCCTTCAGGTAGTTAAATGCTGCTATCAAATCCCCCCTCACTCTTCTCTTCTGTAGACTAAATAAGCCCAAATACATCAGCCTTTCCTCATAAATCATGTGTTCCAGCCCCCTAATCATTTTCATTGCCCTCCACTGGATGCTCTCCAATGCATCCACACTCTTTCTGTAATGGGGAGCCCAGAATTGGATGCAGTACTCCAGATATGGCCTCACCAGTGCTGAATAAAGGGGAATAATTACTTCTCCAGACCTGCTGGCAATTCTCCTCCTAATGTATCCTAATATGCCATTAGCCTTCTTGGTTACAAGGAAACACTGTTGACTCATATCCAGCTTCTCATCTATTGTAATCCCCAGGTCTTTTTCTCCTGAAGTACTGCTCAGCCAGTTGGCCCTCAGCCTGTAACAGTGCCTGGGATTCTTCTGTCCCAAGTGCAGGACTCTGCACTTCTTCTTGTTGAACCTCATCAGATTTCTTTTGGCCCAATCCTGCAATTTGTCTAGGTCACTCTAGACCCTATTCCTACCCTCCAATGCATCTACCTCTCCACTTGGCTTAGTGTCATCTGCAAACTTGCTGAGGGTGCAATCCATCCCCTCATTCAGGTCATTAATAAATATGTTGAACAAAACCGGCTTCAGAACCGACAGCATTATAGATGTCATGGCAGAGCCTAGAAGTTGCAATCTCACGCCTCTCACCACAGCTAGTTTTACCACAGTGGCACAAGCCTATTGCCACAAGTTAACCATAAGTCTATTGCCTCAAGCTCAGAGACCCTCAGGTAAAGGAAGCTGCTGACTGTAAGGAGTTACACTGAGTCAACATTCTGTCTTTCCACAGAATGCTGTGCGTAATAATGAAACCAGCCTGTGCCATTTACTACACAAGATTTGTGTGTCCTGACACACAATTCCAACTACTTGTACAGCTATTAAAATGCATTAAATAGTGTAATTATGAATAGATGTAGCTCCTGCTATGTTAGAACCACTATTTTAATTATAGTTAAAATAGACCATCCAACATCAGTACATAACACAAGTAAATAACATTTTACGGCCTCTACACCAATAAACTATATATAAGCTTTCCCAAACTATGTAAAGAATTACTGCTAACTACCACATAGTATATATTAGCTGTTCAATATGAATGTTACCACATCAGCATTACTGTGTGATACTTTTGTCATAACGCAGCAAACCACATGCTGTCATCTTGCTCACACATACTTAGAATCGTAGGGTTGGAAGAGATCTCAGGAGATCATCACATCCAACCCCTACTTAACACTTTGTATTCAATAGCCAGAATGTTTAATATAGCATTGTTAATACAGTGTTGTTGAATCTCCAAGTAACAGCTGGATTGCATCAAAAGAGAAACAAATATTGCAACTGGTAATATTTGGAAATTCATAGTAATGTGAATTCACTAACTTTCCTGTTGCTGGTCATTTGACACAATAGTCCAATCTGTTCAAACTTAGAGTTATACTTTTACAACGACTAAGGAGAGATTTCAGGCATGTACTAACTGAGGTCTTTGAGTCCTCATTAATATGTGCCTACATAGACCAACTTCTATAATAGTGATAAAATGATGACGATGGTGACATTTAATAAAGACCATGGTGGGAACCTTCAAAACTGTTTAATGTTTTTCTCATACCTTTGAAAAAAATGCCCTTATGGAAAGGATGCTGGGAGTAATTTAGGTTTCCATCCTGTCAGGTTTACAGCCTATAGAAGCTCATTTATCTGAAAGCAGCAGATCATTTATATACAGAAAGCTTCCAAGGTATTTTTACCCTTGATTTTACCACCTACAGATTAAGAACCCAATCTCCCTCTTAAATGAAAGATTAACATAAAGTATGTGAGAAGTCCCAGTGACTTTAATGGGGTAGTCACACGGTGAAAGTTAAGCACCTGTGTTATGGGCTGCGGGGAGAGCTACCTTTGATCTCTCCCTCAGTCTCTCTGTGGAAAATCTTTTCAAGTGCCATGCATACCCCTGCTCTATTCCCAGTCATCTGAAGAAGTGGGCTGTGTCCACGAGAGCTCATAATACCATTTACATATTTGTTAGTCTTTAAAGTGCTACCAGACTATTTGGTTTTTTTAAAGTTTTTCCTGTTACAGACTAACTCGTCTACTCTTCTGAAGCTTTTGTTTTTATTGTATGACTACTTGAAAACAGCAGTCATCCTTAACACTTCACACATGGAAAAAGTTCTGATGTATTTTTTGTTCCCATATGTTTCAGCTGAGAGGGTGTATATCCTGGGCCCTCCTCCTGCCAGTTAATTTAGACAAAACCCACTTTTGCAATGGTAGATTTGCTAAACTGAAAGCCAAACCAAGCTTTCAGGTTGCTTTAGTCATGAAGTTCTGAAGTCAAGGGCATAATGTAACACCATACTGATGCCCAGTGCCCATGGCACGTCTGATTAAATTGGTGACTAACAGAATGCACTAGAAGAGGAAAACATTTATTTTAATGGCTCTCTTTGGGATGGCTGCAGATGATGAAACTCTGTTATTCATGATCTGGTAAGTGATGGAAGCCAAGGGGCTGGTGCACTTCATACTTGCATTCTGCCAAGAACATGATGCCCAGCATGCTTCCTGCGCAGTGCACCAGTGGACAGATATTAAAACTCTTTGGATACATTTACAGTTGTGACCAATCATCATGACTGTTCCTGACACAAACTTTTTCTTAAGTTACTATTCGTTGTCTAAGATACAAGAGCTGCAAACTGAAAAGAAGAAGAAGAAGAAAAAAACATGTCACAAGATCTGGATAGTGCGTAAGTGGAACTTAAGAATCAAGTAGCGGAGCTGCTCCAGATATATGAAATCTCATTCAAATAAACTACTAAACTAGATTATTGTACTGTAGCAAATGTTGCACTGGTATTTTAGGAAGGTACCACGGATGATATTGGTAGTTACAGACCAATACACTTTCCCACCAACCTACTATTTATTATTCTGTCTGTAGGTGGATAGCTCTATCGAAGTATCACTCCCACCAGTATACTTAGTTCACAAAGTAAATAACCACAATCTCCAAATGAAAACCAGGGTCTCAAGAAATCTATTTGAATTCTTGGAGTTTGTCAGCAAAATAGCACATAAAGGATAAGCAGAAAATAATGTGCTTTTTCTCCCCAAAAGTCCTGTTCTAATATTAGAATCATGCCATTGCGGAGTGGTAGCAGCAACCAAGGGCCTTGCAGGTCTACTTCCCAGTAGAAGACAAAATAGTGATAAGGCTTAGCTGTAAATAACAAATCCAGACTTTATCTACATGGGGCCTCCTAGTAAAGGGTTAATCCTAAACTAAAGATATACATTTGAAGTGGATTAGTTAACTGCATTAAACCTTCACGGGTATGTCTACACAGCAACATTATTTCAAAATAACTAATGCTATTTAATAATAATTTAGTCCATGTCTACACAGCAGGCAGTTATTTTGAAATAATGGCAAAATACTGTCCATCAGGAGGACTTCTTACTCCAATTCCTGTAACCCTCATTATACAAGGAGTAAGGGAAGTCAGAGGAAGAGTGCTCTATTTCAGAATAAGTGCTGTGTAGACACTCTCAATTTCGAAATAAGCTATTTCAAAATAATCTATGCAATTGATGTAGCTCAATTTGCATAGTTTAGTTCGAGTTAAGCCCTGCTGTGTAGACATTCCCCATGTGAACACTAATCCAGAATTAAAGTAGCCTTTATTTGGTTTAGTTTAATTCACTTATAATGTGAATTAACATAAACCAAATTAAGGCCACTAATTTACAGCAACAGCATTCCCACAGGAAATGTATAGTTAAGTGGTCCACTTCAAATGCACATCTTTAGATAACGTTGATGAATTTTCCTGGACATGACTGTGTAGGCAGCCCATAAAGTCCAATTCTGAAATAATAGTGATCACAAACAACATGTTGGCAACCCTGGCTTTTCAGGACTCTCAGAATCTCAGTGCCTAATTCACAAGGAACAACTCTGTATTAAGAAATAATTCACCAGAAACGAAACGTAACACCAGTGTGCATCCTCCTAAGTCTGAGCATTTGATCATACACACAGAACAAGGAAAAATATATAAGATCATGACCCAATAATGCCTTCCATAATATATTGTACTTATAAGAAGCATTTCATCAAGTGACTCAAAACAGCCAACTAGACATTGAGTAGTTGGAGATGAGAGGCAAAATACGTCTATGGATTACAAACTGGTTAAACTAGAGTTGGAAGAAGTCAATTTTTAATACTGAGAAATGTTAGGAGAGCCACTAAGTCTATTGTTGTCATGGAGTCTTTCACAATCTTGAAAACGGCAGAGCAGAGAGATGGGAAAATTTACAGATACCATTGATTTATTTTAAGGAAGAATAGAGAAAGTTTTGAGGAACTTCAAAGAGAACTAACAAAGCTAAGGGCATAGGCAACATGATGACAGATGAACTTCAATCTTAATAAGTGCAAGATAAAGTACATTGTAAGGTATAATTTGAACTATTCATTCATATAGGTAGGATCTAAATTAACTATATACATTCAGAATAAGAACTCTGGGTGTTACTGTGGACTGTTCAAGAAAACCAATTGCTTAATGCACAAAAAATATATAATAAAATTAAGTTTGGATGAGTGAAGAGATAGAAAATACTGCAGATATAACCATGCACAACAACTTGATCAAGACAAATCCCAGAGATTCAACTTCCTTGAAAATGGAGTTTAAAATGGTTCAGTTTTTAGCTTGATGTGATCAGCTTTTTGGCAATCATGTGATCAGGAGCAGATGTGGTGATCACACATTAATGTAAAAGTGCTCAAAGATCTTTTAGAATCAGATCAATAAATATTTCTTATGATACAACTCAATGGTGAACCCACACATTAAACATGTTCCATTCCAAATATTGTATCTCAGAATTAATAGGAAAGAAATAGGGTGGACATGAAGCTGGGCAATGAATTGTTAGAGGCTAAACTAAGATTGTTCAGCTGAGAAGAGATGACAGATCTAATGGACGGTACAGATTAGGCACGATAGGTACAATTATTCGGTCGAAAGACAGACAAGGGGACTATTCCAATGAAACTGAAATTGGAAAGCAAAATGTTTCACAGAGGGGAAAGGTCAATTAAATATAAAGCATAATTAGCCTGTGGCATTTATTGTCTCAAGACGGAGATTAGAAACTTAACAAAACTTTTAAAAAGATGAGATATTTTAAAGATATTACACCATCCACGGTTTCACTAGAAAGATTTTTAAATGCTATTCTTTGGAGTTAGTCAGCCACTAACTGATGAGCATGATACTGTAGGGTTGTCCTGTATTTTACTATGAAGCATAGTACTAAGTATCCTGATTTTCACAATTGATACTAAATGGATCTGTTACAGAAATACCTGGGATGCAGGATAAAGATCAGCCAAATAACAGGAATCCTGTTAATCACATCTTCTAATGAAATGCTCTTGAAAATACAGAAAGTGTAACATCTTCACCAAAAAATCCAGTCATAACTAGCTACTTACAATGACACTTATCTAGTGTGGAGTCCAGTTGCTCTAAGGAATTGATTGCGCATAATCAAAAAGTTAGAATTTGAATTTATTAATTCACAGCAAAATAAATTACCATTGTTCTGCAGCAGTGAAACTCTCAGTGCAATAAGAGAGAGACTAATTAACCCATTTATCACAAATACAAAACAGGCCAATGATTTTTGTAATTATCAAGACAACTCATTTTTTGCTTTAGTATGCAGGCTTATTTGCTCAGCTGAATTGGAGATAATCAAAATTACTTACAATACACTGGCTACCAAAGCATGACAAAATTAGACTGTTACCACCAATTAATTGAACTTAATAATGGTTTTAAATTATTTTTGTTTATTAGCATTCCTTTGAGGTTAATGAGGTAGTCCTTTTAGTCTAGGAGGAATAATTAATTTGTTTTTAAAGAAAATTAGATTTGCCGTTTGTTAGGAAAGACCAGTAAGACTCCCTAATGGGTAAATAATAAATTGTTCCTCAGAACCAACTCTTAAAACATTAAATTAATTTGTGTTCTGTGTTAAAGCAATCAGCCTAAAGACAATTTATGTCTATGTGGTCAGTTTACAGGCAAGACATTAAATATAAACGGTGAAAGATCAGAAATGAATGTTGGCTGTTACTTGTGAAATAGTTAAAATGTTATATGTATGTAATTCCCAGTACCTTACTTATTAAGAGATCCTGATCTGCCCTTCGTTATCTGAAAATGGTAACAGAAAGATTTTAACCACATTGTTTCATTGTGGTTGCCTAATTGTAATAATAAATAGCTGATAAGTTAATTGCTTTAACAACAATGTCAATCTAATTAGCATTCAGATATTTATATGCAGTCATGCCATATCAGTGGACAGCACTAATGCTTGGGAACTGTGATGAAGTTACTCCTCTATGCCCTGCTTTATTTATAGAAGGAATGTGGAACTGTCACTGAATCTTCAGGGCCACCTGATAATGTTTTCAGAATTTTCAAAAGCTTCAGAGGGGTAGCTGAGTTAGTCTCTAAGGTGCTGCAAAACTATTTGTTGTTTTAAAGTTTTTCCAGTTACAGACTAACAAAACTTGTAGATGGTATCATGGACCCACAGGAAAGGGACCCTTGAAGAATTTCACAGGAATTTCAACAACTTCCAATCCACCATCAACCTCAACCTGGACCAGTCCACACGAGAGATCCACTTCCTTGATACTATAGTACAATTACATGACGGACATATTTCCACCACCTTATACTGGAAACCTACTGACTGTTAAGTTTACCTTCATGCCTCTAGCTCCCATCCAAGACACATTTTTCAATCTATTGTTTACAGCCAAGCCTTAAGATACAACCAGATTTGCTCCTATCCCACTAACTAGGCACTATACAGACAGACCAGAGGGTATGCTCCCTTCCCAAAGAGTTTAGTATTAGAAGTATAAATGCTATTAGAAGAGTCATATGGCCTGAAATTCACAAAGGCACTTAGGTGTTATAATGCTGAGTATTGCAATGCCTAACGTTTAGGCTTCTAGAAAAAAAAAAAACAGAAACACACCACGACTTGCAAGTCTCAGCTAGCTGCCTAATCTCTCAGTACAATGAATGGAAAGTTGTGGGAGTGATGGTGCAGCCTCATGATTGACACACTTCCTTAAGATGTAGGAGACCTGCATTCAATTCTCCAACTGTGGCCGATTTGAACAGGAGTCTCCCAACCATTCAGGAAAGTACTGTAACCACCACACTATAGACTCATTCTCTTTCTCTAGCCTAATGGCTACGTATTTATCCACAATGGAATAGCTTGAAATACTTAGATGCATTGGGCCAGAAAGGGAGAATGACTCTGTAGCTTTTTTGCCACAGGAAACAGCTGAGAGGTTGGAGATTCATAGAATCATAGAGCTGGAAGCGACCTTAGGAGGTCATCAAGTCCAGCCCCTTGCCCAAGGCAAGGCCAATCCCAACTAAATCAACCCAGCCAGGGCTTTGTCAAGCCGAGACTTAAAAACCTCTAGGGATGGAGATTCCACCACCTCCCTAGGTAACCCATTCCAGTACTTCACCACCCTCCTAGTGAAATAGATTTTCACTAGTTTAGTTTTAGTCACCACCAACCTAGACTCCTCCCACTGTAACTTGAGACCATTGCTCCTTGTTCTGCCATCCGTCACTACTGTGAACAGCCTCTCTCCATCCTCTTTGGAACCTCCCTTCAGGAAGCTGTAGGCTGCTATGAAATCCCCCCTGACTCCTCTTCTCTTCTGCAGACTAAACAAACGCAAATCCCTCAGTCTTTCCTCATAGGTCATGTGCTCCAGCCCCTAATCATTTTGGTCAGCCTCCGCTGGACCCTCTCCAATGCATCCACATCCTTTCTATAGTGGGGGGCCCAGAACTGGACACAATACTCCAGATGTGGCCTCACCAGAGCTGAATAAAGGGGAATAATCACTTATGGGTGCAGCCCTGCTGCTGCACTGACTATTCACTCAGTTCTCAGTTATCTTAACGGGGCAGGGAGAGGTTGAAATAGCACCCACACCACTATGTCCCACAGCTCTGGGGTTAGTACAATCTCTTGAGAGGCAGGAGACCCCTGTTTAAATCCTTTCCTGCCTTGTGTAGAGCAGGAATTGAACCCAGGTCTCTCAGATAAAAAATTAACAGTGATTAACAAATCGCTCTTGTGTTAGCAAAACCGCATAGATTTTAACCATGTTTGAAATGATCTGGCAAGTATTTTGTGTTAATATTCAGCTAACGTTGTAGTGTTTCTTATGTTGCATAAAATTATTGGAAAGTATGCTTTAGAATGCATCCAGCCAGCTTGGGAAGAATGAAGGGTATGTGTTTTAGACAGAAAATTAACATTTCATTTTTCATCCTTGTTTGACTATAACACTTCAAAATATAACAATACACGAGAGGAATGATTTACATTATTTCACAATGCAAACCTTGACTATGGAGAAATCAGAGTAACATGATGAATGAAAATTGGGCTCTCTGATGCCATTTAGCCTCATTTACTGGAAAAGAAATGCTAGAGAAAGGGGGCAACGAGACATTGATTGTAGTCATCATCATACAGGCCACAAGTCAGAAGAGTTTGTTGATTGTAATATGATCGGCAGTAAGCTTTTGTTCATATTGAAAGAACTACACAGCTTGGCAGGATGATTGACAGCATTTGGAATTTACAGTGTTGTTATAGCAGCATTTGTTGGTCCCAAGAAATGAGACACACAAGGTGGATGAGGTAATATCTTTTAACGGACCAGCTTCTGTCGGTGGAAAAGACAAGCTTTCAAGCTGCGCAGAGCTCTACTTCAGACCAGAAATTGGTACAGGAGGTTCAGGCAGAGAAGCGTTGAGAAAAATGTTTTGCATCACATCTATTAATGTGTTGTAATCAATGTGTCTAGTTGTAATCAATTATTTTGCGCTGAGGCAAAACAGTTCTCATCTTCAGCATTTAAAATTCCATCCCCAAAAGGAAAACTTGTGAACATACAAAGACCAGGGCCTACTGTTGTTTCCAAATGCAAGCTTACTGAAATTGATACTAATTATTGTATCTTTCTTCAAGATATGTCAATGATAGTGATAATAGCTAGGCTTCTAAAAACAAAGACAGGAAGAGAAAAAGAGAGCCAGAGAAAAGACAACACTTTCCTGCTGTAATTATCAAGAATTCTAGCCTGTCAATGAAAGTCTGGCCACTCAGCGTCATCATTTACTTCTGTTGAATGAATCATGTCAAATTATAAATGGAGAAAACTCCCTATTTTAGGGCCTCTACACAAAAACTTGTATCACAAACAAGCTGCATATCCAATTTACAAAGAAATTCCCCACTTGTACAAATTTCTTCATTTTCACAAAGTGTCACAAGGGACAGCTAGCAAGATGAGCTCCTTGATGGGGGGGGAGGGTTTGGTTGGTTTTGGTTTTGGTTTTTTTGGAAATAGTAAATGCATAGTGGTGCCTCTGTTTGTCTACCAGTTATTTATTTATTGAGCTTTTATTGACTCTATGTTACAGGAAGGTAGATCTTAGTTTGCAACCCATCCAAGTCACTAAGACTATGTCTACCCTGCAGTTATTTCAGAATAAGCTGTTCTGGAATAGTTATTCCAAAATAGCTTATTTCGAAATAGCACATCTACACTGCAGGGAAGCCTCAAAATTAGTCTGAGGCAGGCTTCCCTAATGTAGACATGCTATCTCGATTTAGAGCCCCAGGAGGAATGGCCCTGGGGAGGGGATATTTTGAAATAGCAGCAGTGGAGTGTCCACACATGCCTTATTTTGAGATAGCTATTTCGGAATAGGCATTGTTCTTCATAGAATGAGGTTTACTGAAGTCGGAATAAGCCATCCATTATTTCAAAATTATTTCAAAATAACAAAATTGCCGTGTAGATGCTTGCATAGTTATTTTGGAATAACAACCATTATTCCGAAATAACTTTGTTGTGTAGACATACCCTAAGGGTGCATTGCAAGTCATTAAGGGTACATCTACACTGCACCATTCTTTTGAGATAACTAGTGTTATTTTGAAATAACAATGCAAGTGTCTACACAGCTATTCCGTTATTTCAAAATAATGGACAGCTTATTCTGAAATCTGTAAACCTCATTCCCTGATGAATAATGCCTATTCCGAATTAGCTATTTCAAAATAAGGCGTGTGTAGACCCTCCACTGCTGCTATTTCAAAATAGCCCCTCACCGGGGCCATTCTAAGTTATTCCCTCCCAGTGCCTCCTGGGGCTCTAAATCGAGATAGCATGTCTACATTAGGGAAGCCTGCCTCGGAGTAATTTTCCCTGAAGTGTAGACGTGCTATTTCTAAATAAACTATTTTGGAATAACTATTCCAGAATAGCTTATTTCTAAATAAGCGGACAGTGTAGCCATACCCTAAATGACTGTGAGTGTCTGCATATCTTTACAGCTCTTTGAAAGGAAGACCTGAATTCATGCTCAGTACATTTATATCTATATCTATTTCACAGCCCTCTGTGTAAATGCTCAAAGTTTTCTGGATACAACTTAATTTCAAACAATAATCATAATTAATAACACTAATTTCAAATCTCTGTAATTCTATTTTGACCCAAATTTGAGAATTTGCTATTGGACTGTAGCTTTCTTATTTATTTGTACATTTAAACAAATCAGGATTGTGTAATTTCATTAAAGTATGTAACTAAATACCTTTGAACTGACATTTAGAAAAACAAAAAAAAGCTCAATAAATATATATCTCATTCTTCAAAACTATTATTATTCATCAGTTATGCATACTTTACCTGATGATGCTGATCTATTTGCACAGGGAGACTTGTGTATTTTCCCCCTAGAAATTCTGCACATGTACTAAGGTTTTATTGCTCAGGAGACAGTCAGTCATGACTGATGGATAAGTAAATATTTTGCTGGACTAGAACATTATGTGCACCATCTAATCCATGTTGAGGAAAATTGATTTTCTGTAAGAGACACAAGGGAGTCATATTGAGAGAGTTTTACATGAAACGAATATGGAAAAAAAATCATACTTATTGAGTGAAATAGTAGTTCTTCAAGAATGGGAGTCAAAGAGTTAAAGACAGCAAAATTCAAAGGCATTGTCAGGTCACAATGCTGAGCAGGGGAAGGGCAAAGAGAGTCAGATTGGACCTCCATTACATACAATCTACCCAACAGTCTTCAGTAGGGTTCTATGGATACACAACTGAAGGTAAATTTTGTTGCAAAACTCTGCAGAGTAACTAACAGCAAGTAACTAGAAAATGGAATACCTGACCTTAATTGCAAAATAGAGTTTTAGTGTAAGTGCTAAGGTTTTAAAAAGTTAACATTAATTTAGTGTTAAGAAAACAATGCAAGATTTGTCATGGACATTAAAGAAGTAGCCTGGAAAGGTGCCTAAAACCCCATTGTTCCTTCTGAAGAATGGTATCCACTTTTCCTTCCATCCTGTTTGACACAATCATAGCTAAGACTTTTCCTGTGATGGAAAGAAGGGTCACTCCTCTTCAATTCAAGCAGGGTATGTCTACACTACAGCGCTATTTCGAATTAACCTAATTCAAATTAACGCATCTATGCACAAAGACTATTTCGAAATAGCATTTTGCTATTTTGAAATAGCACGTCCACACTGAGTGGACCCTGAACCAAAGTTAAGGCTGGCTGGAACCAGTGCTGGCAGGGCATCAGGTTAGGACTTAATGTGTGGGGCTGCTGCCTGAGGCTAACTGAGCTCCGTGCTTAATGGGACCCTACCCCCACCCCGGACAGACAGTTCTCAGGGTTCCCCGCTTGCTTGTCTACCTCGATGAGGGACAGCAAAGCAGTCCTGTCTTGGAGTACCCGCACTTGGGACACCATAGCACTCGGCCACATGGAGCCAGAGCTGCCCCTGGGCATGCTGGTGCATCTCGTGGGGTCGTTGCCATCAGCCCAGCTGCACTTGCTGCAGGCTGCCATCCGGGGGGTCCATCAGAGGGCTGTCAGGATCCAGGAGGCCCTGCGGGAGAGTGTCCACCCCGAGGAGACCTCAGAGCCACCCCGGTCTTCCCCACCAGGGCTCGTGCCCCATTCCTCCCTCACATCCTTCTACTTACCCCTCCCTAATGTCAAATAAAAGACACGTATGTTCAAAAATAGAAACTGGGTTTATTGAACAATACTGGGGGGGGGGATGAACCTCTGGGAAGACTGGGAAAAGGAGGTGGGAGAGGGGAAGAGAGAGGGTGGGAGAGGGGAGGGGGAAATCTGGGAGGGGGGAGCTGGAAGGGGGAAGCAAGGAGAAGAAGGGGGAGGGGAAGCTCAGGGCCCAGGGTTGGGGGTCTCGCCGGACCAACTTGATTTTCATGCAAACCTGCTCCTGGGTTCGCATGTGGCCTTTGGTGGCCAGGCTGGCAGCTATCCTGCCCGCATTACTCCATCTAGTGCGGAGATCATGGACGTTGGGGGTATTCCCCCCAAACCTGAATAAGGTCCATGATCTCTGCCCTGGACCAGGAAGGTGCCCACCTTCTCCAGACCCTTTTAGGCTCCTGGGAGCTGGCAGACTGCTTCTGGGGAGCGGTGGAGGGCTGGCTGCCAGTGGCTTGCTGGCTCATGTTTTGGGGCCACTGGGTCAGGGGCCCCGGTGGCCATTGCTGGCTCTGGGCTGGCAGGCTTGGAGCTGGCACAGGCACTGTGGCCAGAGTCTACCCCTTTAATGGCTCCGGGGCTGGGGGAGAGGAGAGTAAGTTTTCCTGGTTGTGCCCAGAGTGGCCACCAGGGCTCCCTGGAAAGGGCTGGAGGCCCCCTTTTTCAAATTAAGTGTCTACACAGCACTTAATTTGAAACAGCTATTTCAAATTTGGTGTTACTTCTCGTAGAATGAGGTTTACCAAATTCAAATTAAGCACTCCACTATTTCGAATTAATTTCAAAATAGCGGTTTGCATGTATAGACGCTATTAAAGTTACTTCAAAATAACAGCTGTTATTTTGAATTAACTTTGCAGTGTAGACATACCCGCAGTTACTTAAGTCTCCTGTTTTCTGTTGCCAACTCGTCACCCACATATTTAAGCATTTGGGGTGAGTGCCATCTAGTTCTGGCGCCTTGTTATTTTTTAGTTTGCATAAAGCATCCAAAGCCACATCAACTTTGATCTGAGATGCATCAATGTCTAACTTTAGCAGTTCCTCTTCACTGATCTCAAGCTGAGTTATTAGACGCTGGTTAAGCACTTCTTTGAAGCGTTCAATTCATTTGTTCTCTTATTCTTCGTGAGTCTTAAGAGTTTCACCAAATTTCCCTTTCACTGGGACTCTACTGTTGTTAAACCCAAACCCTGTTAGCTATTTCTAGATCATATAGACAGTTCTAGTGTTGTTTCTTTGTTTTGCATCTTCAGCTTCCTTGGCCTTGCTTACTAACCAATTTTGTTTATCCTTTTTACAGCATCTCTTTGCTTCTTTGCCAATATTCCTATGGATTTGCTTTGTGTCCTTGTCTTTATTTTGAAGCACTTTCGTTTTTTGTTTTCTCCTCCATGCTGAGATCCAGGTTTTTGGCAAAGTCATGCATGCATACATGCAATTTTCACCTTAAGAAGGGTTATTGAAAACATGAATTAATTTCAAGGCGTCCTAGGTATACATTTCATAGACTTTCAAAAAGCATTTGTTAATGTAAATAGGGATACAATGTAGAAAACTGTTAGGCAGTATGGAATTCCAAAGAAACTTATCAATGAAATGAAGACATTTTACACTAACTCCAAATGTTGTATTAAAATGGATAGAGGATTAAGTAAGTCATTTGAAATTAAGACAAGGGTGCATCCTGTCTCCATTCTTGTTCTTGTTTGTCATTGATTATCACCTCAAGTGATGTAACAGTAATCAATATGTCTTAAGATGGAATCATTCGAGATAATTCAATCTAGATTTCGCTGATGACATCACTCTGCTACATGAAAATGATGAAGGACATCGAGCATACACAAGTCAAGTTAAAGAAATGATAGAGAAGGTAGGACTGCAATTCAATGTGAAGAAATGTAACATCCTGGTAATGATGAAGAGCTAGAGAGGATAGATCGATTCAAATATCTTGGAAGTACAATAAAGCCAAGATGGAACATACTCTGAGGAAAAAAGAATAAGGAAAGTGAAACCTATGGCAGTGAAACATGGCAACTTAAGAAAACAGATGCTAAGTAGTTAAATATGTTTCATCATTAGTACTTGTGGAAAATAATAGGTGTAAGCTATGAGGAAAGAAAAATGGATGAGGAGGTCAGAAAAATAGCGAAAATGGGTTATGATATTAAAGGAGATCCTGAGTATCCCACTGCTGATGTTGGGTAGGTGGAATCTTCTAACCACCCTCTTCTGCAGTTCCTTACTTCTAAAGGGATTCAATATTGATGGGACCTCCACCTGACTGGCCCCTGTACACAGGCTCCAAGCTCAGTCAAAGGCTTGGTTCCACGAGGCTTGGTTCAAAGAATTTGAACAGGTGAGGAATCTATCAGTGTATATCATCCTGCACAACTCAGAGCTCTTTCTTGGGCATGTGGTGGAATCAGGGGAGCTGACAGACTCTCCAGGCCCCTGGGCAATGTGTGTGTGGGGGTGGGGGAGGGTGCTCCATGACAGAAGGGGTGGATCTGGGGGCAACCAGCTATTGGTGCCATCCAGACTGTGCTGCGCTCTCCCCCCTGCTGCCAGCCCTTACCACCACCCTGACCAGAGCTCCCGCCGCTGCTCTATTAGTCCTGGGCCCTTTCGAATCACTGGGCCTTGGGGCAAGTGCCCCCTTTACTGTTATCCCCATTGGTAGGCCTGGGCAGAGCAGGTAGGTTGTTGAATTCTCGATAATAAGGTTGGATTCTGGGTGGATTGAATGCGGTGAATTGCTGTTACGGATCTTTGGACAATTCTGTGTGTATGGTTGGTTGAGAAGTGCAGAATACTCATAGCTCCAGTTAGGTGCTGGAAATCTCCTCAGCAGGAATGTCCAATCGGAGGGCAATGGTGTTCACACAGTTTGTATTCAATTATGAATTTAAAGCCTATTCTCTTGGGTGCATCCAGACAAACAGCTCTCGTGGGAACCAAGAGCAGTTTTTCCTGCCAGCTCCCGATTGCAGATGCACAGTGGTTCCCTTGCTGGCTGTCTGCTGACTTGCAATAATGAAGACTAGCTCTGGATACTACCTGCCTTACTTTCTTGACATGCTACAGAGAAACCAGGATAGGAGCTCAACCACTGCACTCAGAGGATTGGGGAGAGTGCTAGCATAAAAAACTTTACTTCTCAAGGAAGAGTGGAGAACAGACAAACTACATTTGCCCAATTCTCTGCTCCTACCCTGATGATGGTAAAGCTGCCATAAGATCCCCAGGGATTGCTGCTACTAGAGGATAGTCAGATTGCATCAACCTCCAGTCACAGCCCCAAGCATGAAGGGGAAACTATGGGTTGATGTAGAAGCTGACTATATGCCTACAAGGGAATCCCAGACCACCCAGGAACCCCTTTCCCTGTGATTCTGCTCCTTTTGCACAGCAAGAATGGCATCAGTCCACGTGCCCTAGATTACTGATTACGGGCTCTTGATTTCCCGAACTAAACTGTTCATCCCTCAAGCTCAAAAATTTGGATGTTTATAGTTGTAATTGAGATTTTGGTGCTGCTGAAATTCCTAGCCAAGATTTATGTCTAATTCACCGCTCAAGTTCTCATAACTAAGTATTTATTGGGTAGCTTTCTTGGAAGGTAGCCTTTCATTTTAGATCATCATATTACTATCCTTTTCATTTGAACAGATATTGGTGTGATGGCAGCTTTATTTTATTGTGCAGTAACCAAGCTTATCACATAGCAACCAGTTTGTTATGAGAGAGTGTATTAATGATCTCTCATTTTAAAAGGCCTCTCCTGAACAGGGTCTGCCTGCAGGATAGTGCAATAACCACGCTAGTTCATGATTCAAACAATAGCAAATTATATATTGGCAGCTATTCGAAAGAAAAAGAAAGTGTGAAAAAACTAGGGCAAATTTCTTAAAAGGACATCGCAAGGCTTTGGTTGTTGTTTTTGTCAAAAAATATTAATTTTTTTGTGGCTTCTAGAAAATTAATCAAGAATTCTGCCTAGGAAATACAGGTCAAAACTCTAGAGACATCAGTGCCCACCCACTAGACTGTGCTGTTGATCTGGATATGATATGTTGTGGAATCATTTCATGTTTCCATTTAATCTCTTGTTGGATTAAACTGCTTTGTTCTTTTTAACTCTTTGGTGCTTATACCATCCTCTTCACTGTAATAAACTTGGTGCCATATATTGCAGGTGGGTTCACAACGCCATATTTTACCCACAAATACTACATTAATATCATCTTCCTTATTTTACTTTGAAGAGGCAGGCACAGGATATTAAATGATTTAATCAAGGTTAATACTTAATTCAGATTGATAATTTTATTTTTAGAGATGTGCAAATGTTTGCCTTATTTTCCCCCTCACCAAAGATCCATTTAATTTAGTATTGATCATTTTTGGATCCACACAGATACTATGGGTGCATCTACACAGCAGGGCTTAACTCGAAACAAGCTACACAAATTAAGCTACGTCAATTGTGTAGCTTATTTCGAAATTGGGAGCGTCTACTCAGCACTTATTTCAAAATAGAGCATTCTTCCTCCGACTTCCCTTACTCCTTGTACAATGAGGTTACAGGAGTCGGAGTAAGAAATCCTCAGCTTGACAGTATTTTGACATTATTTTGAAATAACTGCCTGCTGTGTAGATGCAGACCAAATTATTTCGAAATAACGCTAGTTATTTCAAAATAATGTTGCTGTGTAGATGTACCTTAAGATATAAGGAAGTATTTTCCATAATGTAGCTTTATATTGAAGAACTGTTTGACCAATACAAAATAATCACGGGCTTTTACATTCCCATATTTGCCCCTTTTCCAAATTCTTTGTGACATACTCTAACTTGTTGGCTTGATTCAACTTTGGTGGTCTGACAGAGGATTTTAACTACCTACTAAAATATCCTACATTATGAGCATGATGTTTTCAGGCAACATGGCCTGAAAGAATTATCATTGTTCAACCAATTCACAAAAGTACAGCTGGCGCATTTGCATGAAGCTTGTGCGTTTCCCTAATAGGGGGAGGTAGTGTTTAAATAGTAACTGTTTCTATAAGTTATCTGGTGGGGTACACTATGCATCACTATACATTTTGAACTACTTTGTTATTTGAAACACATATATGGTCATTAAAGACTGATCTTCAAGCAGGCAAAGTCCTGATGCAGTTACTATCACTGGCTTCAGAGTTTGGGTATTTGTCCGTACTAATGATTACTTATACTCCCGACTAATTATCCCTATGCAAAAATATCGGATTTGTGTATGCAAATGCCAGTACTAAGATGTGTATCATTAGTGTATCATTAGTGCATCTAAAGTCAGGTCCTAAAAAAGCCTATTTTAAAAATAAAATGGAACAATGAAAGCTTATGGACATAGTCAACTGTGGTCAAATTAAAAAATCCTTTGTCATAATTTTATTTTTTTTAATTAAAAAGCCTTGCTTTTTGCCAGTACGAAGGACTTGCTGTCAAAAATAGTTCCAGTGAGCCAGAAAGCCACATTTCCCTTTGTTTTTTAAACAAACTTCTGGGAATTAACATAAAATATTTAGCTTTCTGAACACTCAACCTCATGCAGTTTACATAAACTGCAAATTGATTTTTCATCAACTGCCTTCAGATTTCTTTAAGTAATTGTACTATATATTAAACAGGAGTCATGAACAAAACATCACATAGCTATAATTATCTTTTCAACCATATACCATCAACATTCGAGTGTGTCCTAATGTACCTTAGAGAAGTCTTGAATCTCCATGGGAACTATGCCTCAAACAACTTCTGAGAGAATCACGTACATTCCAACAAAACTGAAGTGAACTGGAATCAAACTTGCAGTACCACAACAAAGATGGGGATCATAGGCTCTGATAATCCATGATATTATGGGGGTGTTTTTTCAGTTCAGTGGAAACTGGGCAAATAATTTGGAAAGCCAATGCTGAAGCTAATAGAGGAATTAGTATATTTAAGAGGAAGCAGATGTCATATAACCTGGGTTGTGATTCCTGCACTGTGTGTCTACAGTGCCTCAGTTCAAGTTCTCAAATGATAAATGTTCAGCCCATACGTATTCTCTAGCTCTTGAGCTCTCAGCTGTTAGTACAGAGCACCCCTCCCCCCACAAGCCCCTGTTAATTTCCCTTTTTTTCATTATTGAAAATGCAAATTGTTAGAATATAGTTGCTCTCATATCTTTGTGTATGTCCATATGCTGACTTGTGGAGTGAACGGAAACAAGCGGTAGAGACAACACTTTGATGCTGGACCGCAGGTTATGAAGCCCAGTTACCCCTCATCCCCTGTGCTTCAGGGCCAGAGCTCCAACTTCAAAGTGTTGTCTACACAACTCTTTTTAGAGCATCAGTGTGAACCCATGAGCCCATGCGTTGACCCACTCTAGAAGACTCACTCCAAAATGCTGCAGTAAAAAAAGCAAATAAGATGTAAGGAATTATTAAAAAAGGGATAGAAAATAAGACAAAGAATATCTTACTGGCCCTATATAAAACTATGGTACACCCACATCTTGAATACTGCATACAGATGTGGTCTCCTCGCCTCAAAATGATATTTTGGCCTTAGAAAAGGGCAACTAAAATAATTAGGGGTTTGGAACGGGTCCCATATGAAGAGAGGCTAAAGAGACTGGGACTTTTCAGTTTAGAAAAGAGGAGACTGAGGAGGGATATGATAGAGGTCTATAAAATCATGAGTGGTGTGGAGAGGGTGAATAAAGAAAAGTTATTTACTTGTTCCCATAATATAAGAACTAGAGGACACCAAATGAAATTAATGGGTAGCGGGTTTAAAACTTATAAAAGAAAGTTCTTCACACAGTGCACAGTCAACCTGTGGAACTCCTTGCCAGAGGAGGCTGTGAAGGCTAGGACTATAACAGAGTTTAAAAAAGAGCTGGATAAATTCATGGAGGTTAGTTCATAAAAGGCTCACCCTGCTCACTCCTTCCCCCTTCCTCCCCTAATCTCATTCACTTTCACCAGGGGTAAGGGGTTGGGGTGCAGGCTCTTTTCTTGGGCTAAGGGGTTCGGAGTGCAGGAGGGGACAACCTGAAGGTGGATAGGTGGAGTGGGTTCTGGAGTGGCCAAGGGGCTAGGGCATTTGCTTGGGGATAACAGGGGTGTGGGTTTGAGTCCTATTCCCTTGGGCAACTCAAATCCTACCCACCCTAGGAGTGACTAGACAGCCAACACAGGTTAAGGGACCCTCTGAAGGCAAAGAGGTGGATTCTGGAGTAGAGGATAGGGAATTTGCCTGGAGAGTGCAGGGTGGTGGATTCCAGTCCTGATCCCTGCTCTGGGATGGGTGGAACAGGCTCCCATATTAGGAAGGCAGCATAATGGACCCTCTGAAGGTGGAGTGGCTGAGGGATAGGGCATTGGTTTCTGGAGCATGGGGGGGGGGGGCTGGAGTCACCCCTGGCCCCCCACTCTGGCTGTTGCCTGAAGAATGGAGCTGGCTCCTGCAATAGGAAGGCAGGATAAGGGATGCCCTGAAGGTAAGGTGGTGGGCTGGGTTCTAGAGTGGTCTAGGGCAGCAGTTCTCAAACTAAAAATTTATGCAGAGCCCCAGTGGTCCACTGATGGTATGTGTTGTACCTATCAATGTTTCCAGTTTGTCAACCTCATGGCACCCATGGAGATGTCTCATGGAGCCCTGGGGCTCCACAGAGCACAGTTTGAGAAACATTGGTCTAGGGGATACAGCATTTATTGGGGGAGTGCAAGGTGGTGGGTTCAAGTCCTGGCTAGATAGGCAAGGGGCAGCTCCAAGACAGAGGGCAGGAGCAGCATGACAATAGAAGGAGAGACAAATGAAGGGCCCGCACTGGATAGCTTCCCAGCCAAACCAGTCAGGATCACCTGTCAGAGGCTCCAAGACCTACTGGTAGATCCCAATCTCCTGGTTGGTAACCACTGTTTCATACTGAAATATAACAGGCTTGCTATTTCAACATCCCTGTAATTCTCATTGCATGAGGGATAAGCGACATTTCAGAATAGTGCTTTATTTCAAAATAAGCTACACAATTTGCATACCACAAGAGTAAGGGTGCGTGTAGACACACCACAAGTGTGTTAGCAAACATACCTGAAGGCATAATTAACTGAAAGTCTTAGAAAACAGACTGTATACACTACACTCATGTATAATCCTGTGCAACTCTCTAGATACATACTGGGGTGGGTAGCTTGTGTCTGCCAAAGCTAGGAATCATAGGCTATGTCTACACTACAAAGTTAATTCGAAATAATAGCCGTTATTTCAAATTAACTTCAATAGCATCTACACAGGCAAACCGCTATTTCAAAATAAATTCGAAATAGTGGAGCACTTATTTCAAATTTGGTAAACCTCATTCTACAAGGAATAACACCAAATTCAAAATAGCTAATTCGAAATAAGTGCTGTGTAGACACTTATTTCGAATTAGGGGGCCTCCAGCCCTTCCCAGGGAGCCCTGGTGGCCACTCTGGGCACAACCAGGAAAACTCGTCTGCTCCCCCCCAGCCCCGGAGCCCTTAAAGGGGCAGACTCTAGCCACAGTGCCTGTGCCAGTTGCAAGCCTGCCAGCACACAGCCAGCAGTCTCTGCACCTGGCACAGCATGAGCCAGCAACCCGCTGCCACCCAGCCCTCCATCGCTCCCCAGGACCAGGCTGGCAGCTCCCAGGAGCCTGTCAGGGGCTGCAAAAGGCAGGCACCTGCCTGGCCTAATGCAGAGAACGTGGACCTCATTGAGGTTTGGGGGGAGGCCTCCAATGCCCACGATCTCTGCACTAGGAATGCGGCCATCTACAGCCGCATGGCTGCAAGCCTGGCCACCAGAAGCCACGTGCGCAGCCAGGAGCAGGTGCAGAGCAAGATCAAAGAGCTGCAGCAGGCCTATGCCAGGGCCTCCCAACCAGGGGCTGACCTGAAGGCCTGCCCGCAGTACGAGGCCCTGGACCACATCCTGGGGAGTCAGACGGTCCCGGCCCCCCTGGTGGTCATTGACCCCGGGGAGGACGGCAGCCAGGAGACACAGGAGCCTGCAGGGAGCGTGCCCTGCACCCAGGACCCCCGAGCCATACAGGAGAGCCTGTCAGCAGCCTCATCTGAGGCCAGGAAGGCCTTCACATGTGAGTGCCATCATGGTCCCCTTATGCGGGGTGGAGAGGGGAGGCGGAGTCCAGGGGCCGTGCGCGTGGGCCTTGCCAACCACGGAGCAGGCAGCAACCTGTGCATCTGCCATGCCAGCCAGGACATGTGGCCCCAGCTGGGTGCCATGCAGGGGCCCTGGCCTGTTCCCCACGTGTGTCTATGCGTGAAGGCACATGACAGGCTTCTGACCCCAGGGAGAGACACTGCACACTGCCCTCCCTCCAGACGCCCCCTCTACACAGAGGCAGGGCACATCTCCTCTCCCCCACACACACACTACACTATAGGCAGCACAGGGGCTGGGGTGCAGTCCTGGGCCAGCTCACACTCCCGGGGATAACAGGACATGATCGAATCATAGAATCATAGAACTGGAAGAGACCTCAGAAGGTCATCAAGTCCAGCCCCCTGCTCTAGGCAGGACCAGTCCCAACTAAATCAACCCAGCCAGGGCTCTGTCAAGCCGAGACTTAAACACCTCTAGGGATGGAGATTCCACTACTTCCCTACGTAACCCATTCCAGTGCTTCACCACTTTCCTAGTGAAACAGTTTTTCCTAATATCCAACCTGGACCTCTCCCACCACAACTTGAAACCATTGCTCCTTGTTCTGCCATCCATCACTACTGAGAACAGCCTTTCTCCATCCTCTTTGGAACCTCCCTTCAGGAAGTTGAAGGCTGCTATCAAATCCCCCCTCACTCTTCGCTTCTGCAGACTAAACAGACCCAACTCCCTCAGCCTCTCCTCATAGGTCATGTGCTCCAGCCCCCAAATCATTTTGGTTGCCCTCCGCTGAACCCTCTCCAATGCATCATCCTTTCTATAGTGGGGGGCCCAGAACTGGACACACTAGTCCAGATGTGGCCTCACCAGAACTGAATAAAGGGGAATAATCACTTCTTTGGATCTGCTGGCAATGCTCCTCCTAATGCACCCTAATATGCCATTAGCCTTCTTGGCTACAAGGGCACACTGTTGACTCATATCCAGCTTCTCATCCACTGTAACCCCCAGGCCCTTTTCTGCAGAACTACTACTTAGCTGGTTGGTCCACAGCCTGTAACAATGCTTGGGATTCTTCCGTCCCAAGTGCAGGACTCTGCGCTTATCCTTGTTGAACCTCATCAGATTTCTTGTGGCTCAATCCTCCAATTTGTCTAAGTCATTCTGGACCCTATCTCTGCCCTCAACCGTATCTACCTCTCCCCCTAGCTTAGTGTCATCTGCAAACTTGCTGAGGGTGCAATCCATCACCCTCATCCAGGTAATTAATAAAGATATTGAACAAAACCGGTCGTAGAACTGAACCTTGGGGCACTCCGCTAGAAATCGACTGCCACCCTGACATCGAGCCGTTGATCACTACCCGCTGGGCCCGGCCTTCTAGCCAGCTTTCTATCCCTCTTACCATCCATTTTTCCAATCCATATTCCCTTAACTTGCTGGCAAGAATCTTGTGGGAGACCGTATCAAAAGCCTTGCTAAAGTCAAGGTATATCACATCCACTGACTTTCCCATGTCCACAGAGCCAGTTACCTCATCATAGAAGCTAATCAGATTGGTCAGGCACGACTTGCCCTTTGTGAATCCATGCTGACTATTCCTGATCACTTTCCTCTCTTCCAAGTGCCTCAAAATGGATTCCTTAAGGATCCCTTCCATGATTTTTCCAGGAACCGAAGTGAGACTGACCAGCCCATAGTTCCCTGGATCGTCCTTCTTGCCTTTTTTGAAGATGGGCACTACATTTGCCTTTTTCCACTCATCCGGGATCTCTCCCGATCTCCATGACTTTTCAAAGATAATGGCCAATGGCTCCTCAGTACCCTCGGATGCATTAAGTCCGGACCCATGGATTTGTGTATGTTTAGCTTTTCTAAATAGCTCCTAACCTGTTCTTTACCGACCAAGGGCTGTCCATCTTCATCCCATCTTGCGTCACTTAGCACATTAGTCCGGGAGCCGACCTTGTCCATGAATACAGAGGCAAAGAAAGCATTGAGTGCTTCAGCTTTCCCCACATCATCTGTCACGAGGTTACCTCCTTCATCCAGTAGGGGCCCCACACCCTCTCTGATCACCTTCTTCTTGTTAACATGCCTGTAGAAACCTTTCTTGTTATCCTTCACATCCTTTGCCAGTCGCAATTCCAATTGTGCTTTTGACTTCTTGATAACCTCCCCGGCATTCTCGAGCTATACATTTAAACCTGGTCATTTTTTACAAGTTTCCACTTTTTGTAAGCTCCCTTTTTGTGCTTAAGTTCACCAAGGATTTCCCCTGTAAGCCAATCCGGTCTCCTACCATGTTTGCCTCTCTTGCTACGCATTGGGATGGTTTCTTTCTGTGCCATCAATAAGGCTTCTTTAAAATACTGCCAGCTGTCCTGGACTCCTTTCCCCTTCTTCAAAAGCGGTGAGGAGTCCTGTGGCACCTTATAGACTAACCGAAGTGTTGGAGCATAAGCTTTCATGGGCAAAGACCCACTTCGTCAGATGCATGCCTGACACGGCTACCCCTCTGATCCTTTCCCCTTCTTGTTAGCATCCCAGGGGATTCTGCCCATCAGGTCTCTGAGGGAGTCAAAATCTGCTTATCTGAAGTCCAAGGTGTGTTTTTTACTACTCTCTTTTCTTCCTTTGGTCAGGATCCTGAAATCTACCATCTCATGATCACTGCTTCCGAGGTTGTCACCCACCTCTACTTCCCCTATTAGCTCCTCCCTGTTTGTGAACAGAAGGTCAAGCTGCGCACGGCCCCTGGTCGGATCCTTCAGCACTTGTACGAAGAAGTTATCCTCAACATTCTCCAAAAACTTCCTGGATTGCCTGTGTACTGCCGTATTGGTCTCCCAACAGATGTCAGGGTGATTAAAGTCCCCCACGAGAGCCAGGGCCTGCAATCTGGAAGCTTCTCTCAGTTGTCTGAAGAAAAGCCTCATCTACCTCATCCACCTGATTCGGTGGCCTGTAGTAGACACCAACCACAACATCACTGCTGTTGTTTGCACCTCTAAACTTAACCCATAGACTCTCAACAGGTTTTTCTCCCTCTATGTACTGGAGTTCTGAGCAATCATAGTGCTCTCTTACGTATAGTGCAACTCCTCCTCCTTTTCTCCCCTGCCTGTTCTTCCTGAACAGTCTATACCCTTTCAGGACAGCGCTCCAGTCAGGCGAGTCATCCCACCAAGTCTCTGTTATCCCAATTAAATCCTATTTCTTGGACTGGGCCAGGGCCTCCAGTTCTTCCTGTTTGTTGCCCAGGTTTCTCACATTAGTGTACAAACACCTCAGATAACCAGTTGATCGCCCCATCTTCTCCATTCGAATCAGGGGTCCTCCTTTCTTGCTCGTTCCTCTTTGCGTTTCTTCCCGGTATCCGACTTTCCCACTCCCCTCAGGGTTTTGATCACCGTCCCCCACGAACCTAGTTTAAAGCCCTCCTCACTAGGTTTGCAAGCCTGCCCGCGAAGATGCTCCTTCCTCTCTTGGTTAGGTGGATCCCATCTCTTCCTAACAATCCTTGTGCCTGGAACAGAGTCCCATGGTCAAAGAAACCAAAGCCCTCTCTGCGACACCACCTGTGCAGCCACGCATTTACTTCCTCAATTCGATGATCCGTGCCCAGTCCTTTCCCTTCAAGAGGGAGGATGGACGAGAACACCACTTGCGCTCCGAATTCTTTGATCCTTCTTCCCAGTGCTACATAATCCGCAGTAACCCGCTTAAGGTCATTCTTGGCCATATCGTTAGTTCCCACGTGGAGAAGCAGGAAGGGGTAGCGATCCAAACGTTTGATCAGTTTTGTAAGCCTCTCAGTCACATCCTGAAGTCGATCTCCCGGTAAGCAGCACACCTCTCGAGATTCCAGGTCCAGATGGCAGATGGATGGCTCAGTCCCTCTTAGGAGGGAGTCCCCGACCACCACCACCTGTCGTCTTCTTTTGGGGGTGGTGGTCATGGAACCCCCATCCCTAGGACTACGCATCCCATGCCTTCCAGTAGATGGTGTTCCCTTGCGGTTTCTTCCTTGTGATGTCCCTTCCAAAGCATTCAGCACTTCAGAGCCTGTGGAGAGAGCCTGAAAGTGATTACTTACCTCTGTAGCATTGGGGGATTCCTGTGCTGGCCTTTTTCCCCTTCTAGAAGTTACATGCTGCCAGTGATGGTGCAGAGACCTGCCATCCTCGCCTTGCAGAGGGGGGCTGGGTTTCACCCACTGTGTCACGAGGGAGAACTGACCACTTCTCTTGTTTCACCACAGCCGCAGCACCTGCGAGTGCAGGATGCACCACCCTGCCTGGAACATCCACCCGCACTCAGGCCAGCAGGTGCACCCGCAACCAGGAGGAGTACCAGAGGCAGCAGCTGCGGTTACAGGGAAAGCAGGTCCACAGCCAAGAGCAGTGGTTGCAAGAAGACCTGCAGCTGCAGCGGGAGAGCTTGCGGGAGCTGTGGGAGCAGGGCCATGCCCTCCACGAGCACCTGCAGGCCCTGGTGGACCGATTGCTGCTTCCTGCTGCTCCGGCCCCTGCGGCCGCCCCAGCTATCGCTCCTCCTCCCACCCCTGTTCCCCCTCCCACTTCTTCCATCCCCTCGTCCCTCCTGCCCCACCCTCCATACCCACTCCCCGCCGGGAATGCCGAGGCCCCTGCACCCGCAGTGCTGCGAGAGGGGAGGGCCAGCAAGACCCCCACCCTTAGCTTCCCCTCCCCTTGCCTCCCCAGTCCAGCTCCCTCCTCCCAGATTTCCCCCCTCCCCTCTCCTGCCCTCATTCCCCCCTCCCTCCCCACCCCATTTATGTTAAATAAAGAGTGATTTTTGTGGCAACACAGGTGTTTTTATTGTACATCAGGAAAGGGGGTTAGTGAGAGGAAAGGGGAAGGAGGTGGGGGTGGAAAGTAAGGCACAAGGCCCCAGTGGGGCACGCCAGGGGGACTTCAGTCCTTGTCCACTTGGAAGCTCTCCTGCAGGGCTTCCCGGATGTGGACAGCTCGCTGAAGGGCCTCCCAGCTGGCAGCCGTGCGGGACTGTGCATACTGGCCAGCCAGGTGGTCAGCCTCTGCCATCCAGGCAGGCAGGAAAGCCTCCCCCTTCCTCTCACATAAATTGTGGAGCACACAGCACGCTGCCACCACGTGCAGAATATTGTGCTGGGAGAGGTCGAGGCGGGTGAGGAGGCATCTAAATCGTGCTTTCAGTCGGCCGAAGGCCCCTCGACCACAATGCGGGCCCTGCTGAGCCTGGCATTGAAGGCCTGCCAGGAGGGGTTGAGGTGTCCCCTGTAGGGCTTCATCAGCCAGGGCTGTAGGGGGTAGGCCGCATCCCCCAGCAGGCACACTGGCATGTCCACATCCCCGACCCTGATGTGGCGGTCAGGGAAGAAAGTTCCGGCGTGCAGCCTCTGGCACACGGAGGAGTTGTGGTACACCCGTGTGTCATGTGCCTTGCCAAACCAGCCCACACTGATGTCCGTGAACTGGCCCTGGTGGTCAGACATGGCCTGCAGGATCACGGAGAAGTACCCCTTCCTACCGATGTAGAGGGAGGCCTGGTGGTCTGAGGCACGGATGGGGATGTGCGTCCCATCGATTGCCCCCCCACAGTTGGGGAAGCCCAGGGCGCCGAACCCCTGGATGACTGCGTCCAGGTCGGTGAGGCGGACGACTCTGCAGAGCAGCACCCTGTTGATGTCCTTGACCACCTGCAGAGAGACACACAAAACCGAGGGTCACTGGGGTGCCCGGGCTTGAGGAAGGTGTCCTCCTTCATCCTGAAGTTCTGGGTCCACTGTTGGTCTCCCCAGCACTCCAGGACGATGTGGTCCCACCAGTCGCTGCTGGTGTCCAGACGCCAGATGCAGTGGGGCACATTGGTGTCCGGGCGCCGCTCCTCCACAGCCCCCAGGGGAGGCCGGGGGGGGGGAGGGCCAGGGGGCTGGCCTGCAGCAGAAGGTGCCAGGCAGCCTCTAGCAATTGCTGCTAGGCTTGCAGCAAGACATTCAACATGAGCACCAGAGTGCCCGGGGGCGGCTCTGGCTCCATGGTGCCGAGTGCTGTGGTATCCCAAATGAGAGCGACCAAAGCAGGCAGAGAGGAAAACGCTTTTCTGTCCCTCAGCAAGGTAGGCAAGCAAGAGGGAAAGCTGAGAACCGGCTCTCCAGAGGGGTCCCTTTAAGCACGAGCCTCAGATAGCCTCCGACAGCAGCCACACAAAGCAACTACTGACCTGATGCCCTGCTGGAACCGGTTTCAGCTGCCCTTAAATGCAATCCAGCGTCCAATCAATATGGACGCACTATTTCAAAATAACAAAAAGCTATTTCGAATAAGATTTTGTGTCTAGATGCGTTATTTCGCTTTAGCTTAATTCAAAATAACTATTTCAAAATTAGTTAATTCGAAATAGCTCTGTAGTGTAGACATACCCATACTCCTTGTGCTGTTGTGTAGAAACACCCTCAAAGACTGCACCAGGGGACATATATAGAGATCTCAGAAGTTGTTATAAAAATTTCATGATTTGGGGGAGGGCCGATGTGATTTTTGAATATCTGGGGGGTAATTCTGGCTCCATCCAGAATGGAGTGGACTTGATTTCAAGACCAAAATAAATAAATAAATAAATCAATAAATAAATAAAATCAGACTACTAATCGGCTTTTAATTTTTTAATACAACATGCCCATCAAAATTGTTTGCAAAGCTTGAGAGATGGGCCTACGCAAGTGAGTTATTGATTTTTTACTGAATATAATGAGATTCAATTTAAACAAGTTGTTTCTTCCATAAATGTTCTGTGTATCAATGAGACCTATGGTAGACTCAAACCAAACTTTAAGTTCTAAATCAATAATAGACTTGTTTCATGGCATTTCATTAAGAATAAATGATTACCTGAGATATTATAAAGCAGGAAATTGCTGAGACCTAAACCCAAAGTAATTTCAATTATCTCTTTATTTCAAACATGTAGCGTGCTTAGTTATTCTTTCTGATTCTGCTAAGACATTATTGCTGCTTTACTGCCAGTAAAACAGTATGTTTTCAAGTCTTTATTATAAGATGCCAAAGGGATGTATGTATATGGAAGAAGCAGTTTGGTATTTCCCTGAAAGATTTCTCAATTGTGCTGAGTCTGGCGAAATTCAATACATCCATTCAAAGAAATATTTGTGGCAATACACGCAGCAGGAAGCACTGCACTCATATTTCACATTCATAAATATTCATCTGGGAAATTTCCATACAATTGCCATTAACAACACGCTCTGTCTACTGTAAATAAGGCTGAAATATTAATCATCCGTTCCACTGCTCAGCATCAAAGATGGCCATGAAACTCTTACAAGGGAATTGATGTCAGGGGAAAAGGGGAGCTCTGCTTCTTAACAGGGAAAACTTACATCTAAATACTGAAATATGAAAGTTAAATTTTTGTTTGCATGGTACACCATTGAGCAATTCATGCAGGCAGGCATAAGGGCAGGCAATTTCAGGAATAAGGGAACCATGGGTATATGAACTGACCAGTGGCTGACAGCTGCAATGGCAGGTAGACACATAACTCTATTAGTTGGCCTATGTCTACACTGCGAGTTTTTTTGGCAAAAAATATGCGAATGAGGGACTCATTTGCATGAGTCATGATCTCATTTGCATATTTTCCGCTGATCCATTTTTGCACTAGGGTTTTTGCACAGAAACAAGCCGTGTGCACATTTTCTTTTTGTGCAAAACCCCCTTTTTCTGCAAGATCCTTATGCCCCCAAAAGGAGGTATATCGATCTTGCAGAAAAAGGGGTTTTTGTGCAAAAAGAAAACGTCCACACTGCTTGGTTTTGCGCAAAAACACCTAGCACAAAAATGGATTGGCAGAAAATATGCAAATGAGATTGCGACTCATGCAAATGAGTCAATTAGCATATTTTTTTCCAAGAAAACTCGTAGTGTAGACATAGCCTTGGAGGCTCAAGCAGTAGGGGTTTTAGAGTATGTCTACACAGCCCTCAGGGATGAACCTCAGAGCCCAGGGCAATAAACTCAGCCTATGGCAGAAAAAGTAGCTGGGGCAGTAAAAATAGCTGTGTAGAAGTCATAGCTTGAGCTGGGACTTGGGCTGTGAAGCCTAGAGAGGAGCATGAGCTTCAGACCCTGAGGCCCAGCCCAAGCCTCAATGGCTGCACAGCTGATTTTAGCATGGTAGCCTGAACCCAAGTCTGTCAGCCTGGGCTCTGAGACTTGCTCCCCTGAGCTGCCACTCACAGTGTAGATTGGTGCTCCTTGTCCTTGCAATAGAAACTCACTCCACTCCAATGATACAGGTAGAAACTCACTCTACTTCAGGCAAACAGGCAGTATAGATATATTTCAACAGGAATTAGATATACAATTAGAAATAAAATATCACTTTTCTATGAAAACAAGGAGCATGATTAACTTCAAGAAATATTGTCTTCTAGTACATGTTAATTGGAATACTGAAAGACATTTTCTTTCTCTTCCACATACCACAGTTAACATTTTGTCAATGTCACCCTCGAAGGACCCTTTCCCCACCCTTCCCCAGTTCCTGTCCTGCTTAAAGTTAAGCACATAATTTAGTCCGTTGCTTTGAGATAAGCCTCAAAATACAAATTTGTACAAAAAAATTATACAAAACGTGAAATAGCTTCGACATTAAATGTTTTCCCATACAAAACCAGTGAGGTCTTTATCAAGACATTTTCAGTTTTCATAAAGTTCTACTTACAAGTGCAAAGCACATGATTAATGGAAAGGCCATAATACCCCAAAGAGTGATATCTTACTGATGTTTATTGGGTTGGTGGCCTGTCTCCAATTCATAGCATATTGTCATCTAGATAACAAAAGTCACTCTTGCAATTCCCCTTTATTGGGAGCCATAGCAGACAGGACAAGCACTCAAGGGAAATGATGACTCCTCTTTCTCCATACAGGCAATCCTGCCAAGGCACAAGCAATGTGCATTGGTGATTGCTACTGGTACTGTTGCTATAGCTGCTTTTTGCACAACTGATGAGCCATATGACTACACAAACATTTTAAAATTAACAGGGGTCAGAACTAGACCCCCACTGATGTCAATGGACTTCTGATTTCAGTGGGCATTGTGGGCTCTTCAAGTTTCAGTGAGTCTGGATTTGTTTCTTCTAAAAAGATCAGATTTTCCAACCCTAAAAACACAGACTGAGGTGTCCATTACAGCCAACAAGTAATAACTAGCTATGAGAACTCGATGATCCAAACACTGTTATCCCCAGCAGGTCACTAATTCCCCGGAAATGCCCTCTGCCAAGTTATTTTCCATACTTATTACAGACAATAACCTATCTTTTTGGTTTGTCTGGCCTTTATTTTCTTTTGCAAGCACTTGATAGGTAGATCATGTCTCACAGAGAGCTGGGTAAAATATTTCTAGAGCATCACCGCCCAATGAATTGTACGCTGAGAGGATTTGAATTGGTTTATAGCATCACATGTATCTGAAGTGTACACTGCTCAGAAAGGTTTATAAGGGCCTGGTCTACACTAGACCAGAAAGGTCAGCTTAAGGTACTCAACTCCAGCTATGTAAAATGCATATCTGGAGTTAGCTCACCTTAAGCCAAGCCTTGGTGCCTGCTCTATTTCTGGGCAACCTTAAAAGGGAAGAGCAGATTTCTAGTTATATATTAATGTGGCTTTAATAGAAAATATAACTTGCTGACCTTTACTAAGTATAGTCAGGTATATTTACTAAGAAGCTGAAGTACTCTAAAAATGGCAAATTAGCAACTGGGACACATTTTTTCAGAATCAAAGCACCCTAACTGGGAAGTGAAATAGCAACCTTCCATCCCAGTCCCACAGTCCATTCATAAATATTAGTGTTTGCGTGAGGTTGTACTCCCATTCTGCAAAGACAGGGGTATCTACTCCAATGATGTGTAGCACATAGGGCTGCTGATGGGGGAAGAAAGGGAGCAGGACACTTGTCCCATGGCATGGTGATTTAAAAGACACCCAGGGCTCCTGGCTGCTGCTACCACATCCACGGAAGTGACCAAAGCTTTGGGACCTTATAAATTGCTGCTGAAGCCCCTGGCTATGTGGTCCAGGCAACACAGAAGGGCTGGCAGGATGAAGGTAGCCCCTAGCCTGCCCCTTCTGCCTGAGGCCCCACCCCTTACAGGAGGGCCCAGAGTGTTCCCTCACACCTTTCCCAGGGGCTCGGCAATTCTGTCCTCAGCCTGGTAGCACACAAGCAAGCATGAAAGCAGTAAAAAGCACACATGGCAGTCAATAACCCAGCAGAAGAATAGAGGTGTTATCAGAACTAGTTCACTCAAAAGCCTATGGCAATCAAGGATAGATACAATGAATCATACATAGAAGCCATGAACAACTCCTGATTTTCTGGCACAGCTGCCTTCAAGACACTGCAAAGAAAAGCATCACATGCTGTTGGATAATGAATCGGGTGGTTCATTCATTTCAAGTTCTTTTAACAAAGTGTTTTGTTGGGGTTTTTTGTTCTTTTACTTGCATAGTGTTAAGAATGCCACCCACATATAACAGAGAGGGACTGTCTCCAGTGTTATGTATAGTAGATGTCTCTGCCTGCAATCCCAGCAATAGTGCAGAATTCTCTGTTTAAAAAAGCAATACGAGGAGTAACGGTAGTTCGAATTAGAGATCCTAATTCGAACTACCTGCTCCGTGCCACGTGTAGCCGCGGGCACGGAGTTCGAACTAAGGGCATTTAAAAATGGCGCCCGCCTGGCAAGATGCAAATGAAGCCCGGGATATTTAAATCCCGGGCTTCATTTGCAACTTCGAATGCCTACATTAACCACCCTAGTTCGAACTAGGGTGGTAGTGTAGACATACCCTTAGTGATTATTTTGCTTTCAGGAAAAAGAAAGAGATTGGTAATGTCCATAATCAATTCATTCATATAATGGATTACTAATTAATTTTAACCCACTGCTTCTTGTCCTAGCATCAGAGGTTAAGATGAATATTTTTTCTCCCTCATCCTTGTAACAACCTTTTGGGTACATGAAAGCTGTTATGTCCCCTCTCTGTTTTTTCTTTTCTAGATTAAACAATCCCAATTCTTTCAATCTTCCCTTCCAAGCCATGTTTTCTAGAACTATAATAATTTTTGCTGCTCTTCTATGGACCTTCTCCAATTTGTCTGCATCTTTCCTGAAATGTGGTACCCAAAACTGGACACAGTACTACAGTTGAGGCCTAATCAGCGCAGAGTAGAGCGGAAGAATGACTTCGTGTGTCTTGCTCAAACACTCCTGTGAATGCCTCCCAGAATCATGTTTGCTTATTTTTGCAACAGTGCCACAAGCGTATCTTGTGGTCTACTATGACCCCTAATCCTTCCTGGACAGTAATTTCCCATTCAGTATGTGTGAAATGGATTGATTGTTCCTTTCTAAGTGGAGTACTTTGCATTTGTCCTTATTAAATAAATGGTATGAACAAACAATGGCTGGCTCCCACACTATTTTCCACATCTTATGACTTAACCTACCAGCCAAACAACGGAGGTGTTAATGGTTCTTATTAGCCTCTTGTAACTATTTAGTCTTGAAAGTGCTACTAGACTATTTGTTGTTTTTTAAGTTTTTCCTGTTACAGACTAATTCGGCTACCCCTCTGAAACTTATATACTCACTCGCTCTCTTTTTTCTTCCTCCCCTCCTTTTTTTTCTTTCTTTTTTTCCTTCTCCTCGCCTCCCCTCCCCCCCACTCCTTCCCTTATTTATTCTAGGATCTGGACTTCTAATACTCCTGTCATCTGAAGAAGTGGGCTGTGTCCACAAAAGCACATGATACCATCTACATGTTTTGTTAATCTTTAAGGTGCTACTAGTCTATTGTTGTTTTTTAAGTTTTTCCTGTTACAGACTAACTCGGCTACCCCTCTGAAGCTTTTAAACATCCTGTTTACCTCAAAAAACAACGTTAAAAAAAAAAGAGTAGTACTGTGGCATCTTAGAGACTAACAAAAATATATGTATAGTATCACAAGATTTTGTGGGCAAAACCCAGTTCTTCAAACTCCTTTTTTATTTTTAGATTATTATTCAGAGATTTCCTGATTAAGCCAAGGTATTTTTGTGCCATACTTCCTATCTTTTCTATGATGTGAAATAGTTTGCTCTTGTGTCCTTAATAATTCCACTTTTTAAAAAACTGTCAACTGTCTTAAATTGCGTTTCCTTGTAGTCCTTCTTCCCGTGGGACCTTACCTAATATCTCCCTGAGTTTGCTAAAATCTGCCTTCTTTAAATCCATTGTCTCTTTTTTCTTGTTCTTGCTCCTACCTTCCTTAGAATCATGGACTCTACCATTTGCATGATCACTTTCACCCAAAGTGCCTTCCACTTTCAAATTCTCAGCCAGTTCCTCCCTATTGTTAAAATCAAATCTAGAACAGCCGCCCCACTAGTAGCTTTCTCCACCTTCTAAAATTTAAAAAAAAAAGTCTCCTGGACATTCCAAGAATTTGATGATAATGTCCTGCTATGTTACTTTCCCAAGAGATGTGTAGATAGTTGGAGTACCCCATCACCACAAGTCCTGTGCTTTGATGATTGTGTTAGTTGTTTTTAAAAATCCTGATCCACCTCTTCTTCCTGCTTAGGTGGTCTGTAGTATACCCCTACCATAACATCACCCTTGTTTTTTACTCCTTTTTATCTTTGCCCAGAGACACTCAAAAAGTCTGTCCCCTATGTCCAACTCAGTCCAAGTGTATACATCGCTAATATATTAGGAAACATTTCCTCCTTTTCCCCTGTCTTTCCTGAGCAAGTTGTACCCTTCTGTACCAATATTCCAATCATGCGCATTACCCCACTAAATCTCTGATTCCAGGTTTTCCACAGCTCCTCATAATACTTCACCTCCCTAGGACTTTTGCCAGACTCCCTGCTCCAGGCTTACTCTTC
Source organism: Pelochelys cantorii (assembly GCA_032595735.1). Taxonomy (NCBI): domain Eukaryota; kingdom Metazoa; phylum Chordata; order Testudines; family Trionychidae; genus Pelochelys; species Pelochelys cantorii. The sequence continues at coordinate 41,645,682 of CM064337.1, forward strand.
CCTTGGATTCCTCATTGCTCCTGGCTAACCTTCATCTCTTATAATGCATGATTGAAGACCTGCTTCCTGTGCACAATTACATGCTTTATATTCCAAGTTCTGCTCCTTCCTCATCTGGGCTTCATCTGTGATTAGTGTTTATCAATTCCTGGCTTCTCTCCAGTGCAGCGTATAGGATTAGTTGGCACCTTCAGGCACACATAAACCTTCTTGTGTGGGATGGGCATCTCATCATAATCTCCACATTCTTGCTTGCAGCTCATATGTAGGTAAGTCTGTAATTACTGCATTCATGCAGCACTCTGATCCCCTTTTCCTCTTTTGTCTTTGACTCTTCCAGTTCCATCACTTACACCTCCAATACCATACTATAGATCAGGGCTACTCAACACATGGCCCACGGGCCACATGCGGCCCACAGCCCGTTTGTTTGCAGCCCGCGGTGCAGTTTGGGTTTTCACAGGGCTTAACGCACGGCCTGCAGGAGACGGGAAGGAGGAGCCAAAACAAAAAAGTAGTCAATATAATGGTCTTCTGTTGATATGCATTATAGTAGTTAAATTCCTGGACTGACATTGCTCATTAAAAGTGCTGTCATGTGGATGGAAATTGGGTAAATATCGCATTTTATTAAAATCCGCAGAACTGACTTAAATGGGGGCCTGTATGTTGTGTAGTCTTGCCTTAATCTTTGTATTCATGCCCATGAGTGTGAAAGAAGCTATTTGCATATATTTTCATATATATTTGCATGTCTATGCAACCACACTTAAGATGCAGCCTTCGGCATGTGCTGTAAGTTTCATTGTGGCCCCCAGGGCTTTCAAAGTTGAGTAGCCCTGCTATAGATGGGGCAATAGTATTTTAGTGTATATAATCCTCGTGCATATATCTGACACACTAGCTGATTGTGCTAAATGCATCCTTGGAAGAGTTCTATAAATATAACCACTGTGTTATAATAGAAAATCACAAGTGTCTTTTTTGCCAGAGGAATCTTTGTTCCTGATTTTTTGCCTGCATGCCAGTGAAATAAAGAAAAAAGAACATTTAGACTTTCTACAAGGACTTCTAGCAGATAACATGTACGTATAACAGAAGCCTCAGTGACACTGTGTCCTGTAAGACTGATGAACGCCACCACTTGCTTCCTGGGGCGTATTCAATGAATTATAATAAATCAACTAAAAAAAGTCAAGAAAAAGCATTTCAGAGTAGAAATGTGTGCTGAAAGGGTCATATCAGACTAAGTACTCAGTCCTCCCATTTCAATTGCTTCTCGGCAGTTTGATGGGGATCTGCTTCGGGCATACTTGAGTAAGCATCCCTATTTACTTCTGGTCGGAGATCAGCAAAGGTTTGCTCATGATCATTAAATGGAAGTATTTATTAAGATGATAGGTTACTATATGCCAGAGAAAAGTACATCTTGATGGTTGTAATGAAGCAAGTTTCTCCTTCCCCAGCAATTCGAACAAGCTATCAACCATACTAACTACTAATAAAAAATACTCAGATCATCCACCTTTCACATTAAACATTTGAAATTATTTTCTAAGAATAGTGCTCAGCAGAAATGAGCCATTACATCAAACGATAGACATAGAATTTTATATTTTTTAATTGGGAGAGAGCCAGATCCAAAATACAAGTAAAAGCATCATGTTAGTCATTTGACTGCTTCATATCCTAGGTACTTCTTGGTTGAATGCATGTGTCGTGATGTTGACCATGTCAGGAAATTTGACCTAGGGGGCCATAAACAACTGGCATTGAAGTCCATGCAGTTCTTCCCGCTAACTTCACTGGGGGATGGATGGAGTCCTTGAGTTTAGAATTAGTGGAAAATTGACAATTTTTGTCTTTTTTGTACACATGACTCATTTGCATGCCAGTCCTGATTTTCCTCCATGCATTATTCCTTAGTATTCACCAGAAAGTTTGTACTAAGAATGTTCAGCCTGTGTTTGCTAGTGTAGTAGTAGCAGCCTATGATTATGATAAGAAGAGAAGCTCGTGGTAGGAGTATTAACTGTCTTCCTGACCTCAATCATGTGACTAATGCTGTTTCTTCTCATGTCAAACATGGAACTCTTTACAACTGAAATAATTGCAACACAAACAGCAATTCATATCAAGTCACATGACACAGTATCTGTGTCTTAAACAGAAATTAAGCACTTCTGGAACCAATAATCATTCATTTTAAAATTTAAGAAGTTTATCAAAAGCATTATTTGGCCCCACTTTCCACTACAACTCTATTCCCTCCTCACATGGGAAACAAGCTTATGATGTTCACAAAAATACTCACAAACTAGTTTGTTATTCAAATATGTTAACTACTCAAATGCATTCTCTGGATTAGAGAAATGTTGCAGCACAGACTCAAAGATGATAAAAGGACATGCCATTTTCTCCTTTGCTGTTTGTGGTTGCTTTGGTAGGATCTAAGGATCTAGGGGATTTCCAACCACCTCTCTCCCATATGAAGGAGTCCAACTGACATTTAAAAACACAGACAAAATCCTGCCTAAGATTTTCAAGAATTACTGTTTCCCTGCTTGGGATACTTTAAAGGAGGCTCCTTTTCAGACAGTAGTGTTGTGTATTGGGTTGTAGATATAAATCTTGTTGTTATAGTAACTGAGTTAGGTCACTGGGGTCAGCCCAGCTATTGTGGGCTTGTTCTAGTTAGTTCTGTGCTTGCGATAAAATGGACACTTGCAACTAGTCAAGCTCTCTGCATTTCCACTGATTTTCTTCCTATACTGTGAAACTCCCCACAACATAACAAGTAGCTGTTCAGTAATTTCTGAACAGAAGTCTCTTTTTAGGTGATCTTTTGCCCATCCAAAATTAAAAGTCAGTAGTTAATTTTGAAAATCGTAGTCTATGACTCTGACGTGTGCAAGGAAGAAGGCACAAGTAATCATTGTGCCCAAAGTAGCACACACAACTGGTTTTCTTGAGGAAATACTTTCTAGAGGTAAGCAGTATCCCCCTAAAGTGAAACATCAGACATAATTTTGAGTTGAACCAAGTACCAAGGATGTAATCCTGCAAATATCCATATAAACTGAAAGGTAGCAACTGGAAATCAAGAGCTGGCCAAAGTCCCCTGGCAGATTTCAGCTGCTCCAAATTGGTTGACATGCACCATGCACCAAATTCCAGATGGCCAGCAAATGCCCATTCTGCTGACCAGATTGACTGGAAAAACCAGGGAAGTATTTTATGAATTGGGAGAACAAGAAGCTCTAGACTATGTGCATTATAAAGATTCTGTATTGAGGCAGTTCAAGGTCACTCTTGAATCTTAAGTTTAGAAAGTTGAAAATATCTAATGATTGTGCTTTTTAACATACTGAGTACATTCCATAAAAGTGGGTTGGGAGGGCAGAAGCACATAGGAGTTTTGGAAAACTGCTGGATTTAATAACTTTGGAGCTATTTTTAGACATTTTACCTGACCATTTTGGACCCGTCCCACTTCCATTAGAAAAGTGGTATGTCATTTGTGTGGTACATTTGGATATGTCACACCAGAGTGTCCAAATGTAAAAAATAACTCACCAAACCCCACAAATGCTATTCCCTTTATTCTAAACACACAGGCAAGCCGTACAGAGCCCAGCACTGGTGCCTTGTATGCAGAGGCTGTTTGTACCTCTGAAGGAGGTAAAACTCCTATTCGAGCTAAGTATGGGAACAATAATTCAGAGTTTATTAGTGATGCTGAAGTTAATGGAGTAGAGTGTGTGGGATAGAGAGAGACTGCAGCAGATATTACTTTGGTTAAAGCAAGCCTTGTCAAGGAGGAAGATTATTTACCAGGTGAAAATCTAACCAGTGTCACCTTATCTGAGTGTATTGTAGAGTGCATTTGGCTAAAATCCATCTTAATTGGAAGGAATTTGATGGCACTATGATTGTGGGAGTTAACAACACTATTCCTAAGGATCCTATAATTGGGAATGATATCAAACCTTTGTTAAGTCAAGATAATAACACGAAACAAGCACAGCAAAAGAATGATCCTGAACCTTTCTCTATTCAGAGCAATGACTTGCCTGTGAAGGGTTTCTCCAAATGTTTGTCTGGGGAGGTAGCTGTTTGTGCAGAAAAGCAGTGTATCTGCGAATGAGGTTTCTGATTGGCTAATGTCTCAGAAGTTAATCTGGAATTAGATCAAGCACAAAGTGCTTTGATTTGCATTGGTCAAGGAAAGGGTTCTCTAAATCAGATTGAAGTTGATGTTCAGGTAGAAGCCCTAAATGAGGAAAAGGGTAAAGTGATTGTTGGCTAGTGGAGCTTGTAAAGGGACCTTTAACAAGATGTAAATTATTCTGTTTAAGGGAGCTCAGAGTGATCAGCCACTATGGAGAATAGCAGTTTATCTGCTGGGGATGGTAATTTGTCTGTGAAGAAAGCTCTCTCAATTTCCAGGTGTGTGTCTGAAACCAGCCATGTCACTGGGACAAAGCAGACAGTGTCTCCAATTGTTTATCAGTGTTAAACAACAGCAGCATGCCTAGGAAAAGTTTCTCTCTGGTTCTTTGTCTGTGCAAGATGCCTCTCACTCTGTGACTGTTGAGGATAATGCAGTTGTTTCAGAGTTGGTTCTGGAACAACTGAAGCCCAGAATGGGAATGGCCCTAGGTATGCTAGGAAGCATGAAACTGTAACTAGGTTGCATTCAGTTAGTGTCATGACAGAATCCCAGAGACTAAATGATTCTGGAGCTTGTATGTTGTCTGTTGCTAGTGTGTTGTTGTGAAAGGATGAAACAGCCTGGTGGTACCCTAGCCAGTGCACAAGGAGAGCATAAAGTTGATTTAATTGACAGTATGGAAACTTGTACCGAGGAGCAAATGATTCCTACCCTTGTATGTGCTAAGCCAGGCAACCATGGTACCAAGTGAGGAAAGCAGAGGGAAGGAGAGTGCCTCTGACCTTTTACCTAGTGAGTCTGTTTGCTTGAAAAGGGGGTTGATGGGCCCACGATGATTCTGGGTGTAAGAGAAACTCAGGAGCAGGTTGTGGTTCAGCAGAGCAATGCTTCTGTAGAGCCAAGTGAAGGTAAAGTGCTACTTAGGGCTTCTAAGGAAGAGAATCCTCATGGTGTTCTTTTGCAAGAAGTTTGCTGTGGCTGAATGGAGTTCTCACAGCTGAATTCCCCACCTGATACTTCGAGTGTAGGTAATGGGGGCCGGTTAGTAAAATAAAACCACTGTCAGATTCTGTCTTTGCAGTTCCCAGAGACAAAAAAGTTTTTCTGATTTCTGTTTCACTTTAAATCCATTTGGTATTATCACCACCAAGTGTCCAAATCTTTTTCCAGGTAAGAAATCACTTGAAATCTCTTCCTTGAGGGCAAAACCCCCCAACCTCCTTTCTCCAAAAAGTTGGAAAACAAACAATCACATTCTCGCAGAGAATAATGAACCTGTGCTTTCTCTCCGGTAACGTGTCTGCAGCCAGGCACTCAAGTTTAGGGACACAAAAGATCAACCAATACTGCTTAACAGAACAAAACAAAACAAAAAAAGAAAAACACACAAAAGAAAAAGAAAACACTTATTAAACAAGACTAGAATTGCAAGCATAGTAAATGACTTGGTGTTAAAAAGCCATGAATTGAAACAAAACTTGGGGATTCTCCCTGGGATTAATTTTTGGTTACAAGAGAGAAAAACAAAAGACAATTAACCAGCTCAAACATAATTTCCAAACCCCAAACAAGGAAAACAATAAACCTGACAGATTACCTAAACTCTTTCCTACTCATACTTTCTGATGAATCCAGAGGATCTCTTTTTTTTTGGGGGGGGGGGGGGAATTCATTTCCTCCCTTCATGCCCAGAAAAAATTCCCCCCTCTCTCAAAAAAAGGGGACTGCTTTCCCCACTTTGAAATTCTTTAGCTGCATTTCATTGGCTCAATGCCCAGCCCCCTCCTTCAGGTGCAGAATAACTTAAAGTTAGCTTAACCCTTTCCTTGCTCTCCAGGTAAATTTTGTTTGGAAATGAGTGACAAGGGAGGGATCATGTGAGGATTACCTGTTGTGTTCCCTTCCTCTGGGGCATCTGGTATTGGCCACTGTCAGCAGACAGGATACTAGGCTAGATGGATCATTGGTCTGACCCAGTATTGTCATTCTTATGTTCTAAGTTAAGATCTCCCTTGCAGCTCCCATTCATGACAGAAGTGGAATTGATTTGATTGAGGGCAATAATGAGAAATATCTGTCTGTAGAAGGCAACAGTTTATTGGTTGAGAGACTTGTTTCAGTTCCTAAGAGTCAGAATATTCCCATTAAAAATGACTTAACTGACTTTGCTTTAGAACAATCCAGTGTGGAGAGCTTAGAGTGGTAACTGTCATACAATTGGAATGGCCTTGTGATGTCCAAGGGGCTATGCTTAAGCAATTTACTAGGAAGACAATGCTGTTTGATTCTGTAAGTGGACAGTGTGTGTCCCAGGTTCAGAGAAAAACCTGGCTGTACAGAACTGGATGAGCTGAGTGTGCAGAGCAGAAGAGTTGTGAGGTTAATCTCTTGAGAATGCAGGGGATGACAGGTAAAGTCTCATCTCTAGACAATGTGGACACTTGTAATCTCTTAGGCTACATCTACACTGCACACTTATTTCGGAATAAGCTATTCCAGAATAGTTATTCCGAAATAGCTTATTTCAAAATAGCACGTCTACGCTGTAGGGAAGCCTCAAAATTAGCTTGAGTCAGGCTTCCCTAATGCCTGAGCATTAGGGAAGCCTGACTTGACCCTTTCAGCAGCAGCCCCAGAAACCTCCAGTATTACAGCTTTAATCATCTGAATTGTATACTGTCTGAAAAGGGGTTAAGTTAAAAAGTGACAGTTACAGAGTCTTGATTGATGCAACCATGATTATTTTCAGTTTCATTTATTCTTACTGAAAACCAGTGACTGTTGCTCGGCAGGAGGAAAAGGCATAACTGAGAGGTTCCTCAGCAAATAAATTTAAATACATTTGATTAAGACTGAATGTAGTTTCCTGTCTGCTATTGACTCTTCCTTGCTGCGTTTTTCATCGTGCCCATAACATCTCACAAGTAAAAATAACTAGTCTGTTTCACAAGATAATTCTGAATTTTGTGTACCCAGCCATAGGGGAGTGTGTTCTGCAGTTCCTAACAAGTAAATACATTAGAATTATACAATGGTTGTAAAAAAATCGTGTATTTAAATTCCATTATTTTTGAGCAAGGTTTTCAGCTTACATAAACCCTCTCATTGTACTGAAATAGTGAATGAGGAACTAAGGCCATGCATGCAAAGTAATCCAGAGGTTTTCCACAAGATGTACGATTTGTGCAGGCACATTGTCTTGCCAATCTATTTTCTCTCTGCATCCAAGTGCTATCAATCTGGGAATTACAAAGGAAATATATCATACATAACAGTTTATGAGCGCCATTGAATCATAATAATATAGTTTTAAAATCAGCCAGGTGGACTTATAAGTAGAAGGTAAGAATACAAGATAAAGCTTTACATAGTACATCTCACATACATAGCTACTTCTAGCTAAGAAACTCAGACAGCAATCATAACTTCAATTACTCTTCCCTCTGCCCCTCCTCTACAGGGTAGCCATCACTGCAGTGGAATTCAGCTGCTTAACAGCAAACAGCTATGTTAGCTTTTGACAAATGGTGGAGAGCTCCTAAACAAATTGCAACTGCCAGTGCCAGATTAATATAGGAAGACTGGACATAAGCACCCAAGAGAACCTACCTGGCAAATGGTCTCTGGTACTCACTCCCCTAATACTTAGAGGGCCAGAGGATCTGTAATGACCATGCTCAAAATCTCATCTCCATCACTCTTCCTGAAAGTGGAGCACTAACACTGTCCTGAAGCATTCATTCAAAGGCAACAGAGTTTCAACTACTTACTCTCTCCAACATCTCTTTGCAGGACCCATAGTTAACAATGTGCACAGATTGTTCTTCTAGATTTCCTTAAAGAAACAAGGTTAAAAAATGCTTTTGAGCTGTAGCTATTTGAAACCACTTCCTCAGCCATTTCTAGTCAATTATATAAGATACCTTCTAGCACTGGAACATTTAAAAAAAAACCCATCCATACAGCATTTCATTTTTAAAGAAAGATTAGTGCCCCATGGCCTTGAGATTCATGTCTCATGGTCTCTGCTCAGCTAGCCTCATCCTCAAAAATAACTGCAACGGGACATGAAAGAATCTGAGACCTGTGCTGATTTTGAAGAACTGAGGCTGCAACTTTTTAATACCAACATTGGTTTTTTTCTTAGACACATGATCTTGGGGATTTAATTGCTACTCCCTTGGAAGATTTGTAATAGACCAAAGCAAATTAAAAGATTTGCCCCCAAAATTTGTAATGCAAGTTTTGTAATGTAAGTTTCCAGGGGTTTTTTTTCATGAAAATGGGATGGTTTTGGATTGAAGAACTCTTTTTTTTTGTAACAGAAATATGTGGTTTGTCAGAAACCAGCAGAAATATTTCCATCAAGATGAAAATTCCTAGCAATTCTTTGTTGTTGTTGTCAAACAAAGTTGTCTAGCTCTTGTTTTTGACTCTCTTTGAAAGTGTTCATACCTGCGTGGTGGTGGTTGTTGTTGTGATTACTTTATTCTTTGCATTGTTGGAATAACTGAATATGCTTCTTAGCATTTGCTGATTTTGTGGTTACAACAATTTCTTGAGACTGTTGTTACCTGTCCTCAAAATAACCTGTTTATACCCCCTAATAAGGAATATGGGAATTCCTCAGAGTCTAATCCTTCAATCCCTTCTCTTTTCTCTTTACCCTTGACCAGGTCAAATGTCTGTGCAGTTGACTTCTCTACCACACAGAGGCAGACACTCTGTTAAACACTTGATATCCATTGATTTAAAAATAAACTTCATCTAGATATTTTTAAAATATTTTTCCCTCTAACTCAGAAGTTTCCAATGTCTGAATTTTAGAGGATAACACCCAATGCACTCAAGGTGCTCTACAATTGCATTAAATTCTTTCATCCACAATATCACAGAGTGGAAATGCTGGGGAAATTAACACAAAACCTCCATCCTGCTTGCAGTGTAACTTTTTTATCAACCTAAGTTATAAGGTACTTATGTTGTTAAGAAACTTCTCTGCAGATTATGCAGAAGCCTGGAATTTTTGTCCTCAACTCCTTTCTGTACCGGAAAATCAAGCATTAGAAGGAACTGATTGCAAAGACTTTCCTAACTTCCTCTGCCTGAATTTAGTCTGACTGAGAAATAATACTCATGTGTCTAATACTCAGCCAGTTTACAAGCAACCATTTTTGACAACCTTATTGTGAAATACTATTATGGAATCCGTTCTTTTAAATAATAAATAAGTTAATAGCCACATGTCAATAAACTCTGCACTCACTCGGATCCTTTTTCATTGCTTCATAATTTTATAAATGCTTTATATTCCACCAGCATGTAAAATTAATAATCTGTACTTAGGTTATAATCTTCTTTACAAAGGTGCATAGCCTCTTGTGATATAAAGGCTGTGATACTACATTAAACCCTATAAAAACATAGTGTATAGCATAAAATTGGCTTATAAAAGGTCAAATGCTGATTTGTGCCATAATGTGTCATAAAATCTGATCTTGTATAAGCTACACGACTAGTTTTCAAATATAAGAAAAGTGGTGATAAGTTTTAATCCACTCTTCCCATGCAAAATTGTCAGGGCATGCAAAAAGCTACATAATAAGAAGGATTACCAAAAAAAAAAAAAAAAAGTGCAGTCACCGCTATGGAGGATACTGCTGTTTTCAGGAAAACAACAACAGTTGGACAATTTTAAAAGCTTTAAAAGGGTTTGATTCTAACTGCTAGGGTACCAGCTCCTGGCTGGCCCTCCAGGGATTAGCTCTTTCTAAGCTGAATGCTACCTTCCTCTGCTCATCTGCCGCCTCTCTGCACACTGGAATGCTCTCTCTTCATGACTTGGCCCTCCAGCCAGACCACTATTGGCCCCTGTCCTTCTGGGGTACCAGTCCACAGAACACACTGTTTCCCTTTCAAATGTCCAGAGAATGGCAACAGGCTCCATTACTGTAGACCCTTTTTGTTCCCAGCTTCCTTACTTTAAAAAAGCACCTCTTGTTTCTTCACAGCTGGTTCCATCATCATTCAGGAATTATTTAGGCCCCTCAGATGTGGCACAGTCAGTTGACTGCCCCTTTCCAAGCCTCATTAAACCAGTTCTTGGCCACTGTGGGGCAAACCCACATGATAAAAGCCTACAAACGAAAAGTCAAAGTCAGAGCACAGGCACTTCGAACGTGGTCTTGAGTAAACTTTAGCTCTTCAAGGGGCTAAGCCAAAGTTCACTGAAGCCAAAGAAAAGATTCCCGCTGACTCTTCATTAGGATCCAGGTCAAACACTCAGCTCATACTGGGATAAATGGGAGCCATTACCAGCCGTCAGAATGGTTGTCCCTGCAAAAGCACATCTCTTGTGCAAAAGCAGATCCGGTGTCCCAGAGCACACTGAAAAATTCAATCCGGATATGAGCCTATGTGCAGCCAGAGACCTTGTTTTAGCCCAAATATAATACTTGCAGCTCATTAATTTTATATCATGACATTTATTGCAACTGCCTTCCCCCATTTATTTGATCTGCTGAAGAATACAGGTCCGATTTAACATTGCAGTATATTATCATTAATTGTCAATCGTGCACTTAGCAGAGTTTTATCACAGCCATGACTAAGGAAGGTGTTAAGGTAGCTTCTCCTTCGATTTGAATATTGAACAGAATGTCAGGGCAATCTTGAATGATGCACTGATTGAGGCTTGATCAGCTTTTACTCACCATTAGCCCCCACAGCAGTTAGTACTCTCTCTCTGGAAGAGGCCTCTTCCCAAAGAGGAGAGGAGGGAGGCCTTGTCACAATGGAATCGGAGTAGCACCACTGTACAGATGAAAGTTCGGGGAGCGCACAACACCACTTTCGGGCAGCGAATGCTGCAGGAACTCTCTGGCCAATGCAGTCAAATAGGGGTGTCTCTGAGAGGCACAGGGGTGTTTTTAAGGATATTGAGATGTTTAGAAGATGCCAACCATCCATGTAGATCATTTATCTTATCTATAGTTTCCCCTGAAGTATCTAACACCATAACATTTTTCTCATACACTCTGGCTACGTTTACACTGCAGGCTTTTTGCGCAAGAAGGTCTGTTCTTGTGCAAAAACTTGTGGAGCATTTACATTGCACGTGCGTTCTTGCGCAAATAAATGTACAGTAAAGCATCGGAACAGAGGGCTTCTTGCACCAGAGTTATTCCTCTCCCCATGAGGAATAAGCCCTCTTGCTCAAGAGCTCTTGCGTAAGAAGGCAGTGTGGATGGGCAACAGGGCTTTCTTGCGCAAGAAACCCCTATGGCTAAAATGGCCATCAGAGCTTTCTTGCGCAAGAAAGCATCCACACTGCCATGGACACTCTTGTGCAAAAGCACATCTCTTGTGCAAAAGCACATGGCAGTGTGGACGTGCTCTTGTGCAAGACCTTTTGCACAAGGACTCTTGTGCAAAAAAGTTTTTGTGCAAAAAGCCTGAAGTGTAGATGTAGCCTATAATAAAAACTGTCCATGAATGCCCAGATTTTGTGCTGCCCTTATCTTAAGACACAATATACAGCATTTTGCTCTATTTTGTATTTCAATACAGGGCTACTCAACACGTGGCTCGTGGTGCGGTTTGGGTTTACGCGGGCCTCAACACATGGCCTAAGGGTGGTATACTTTGAACATGGCTTCCACTGGGAACACACTCCACAACGGTGAGGCATCTCCCAGGCAGGGTGAGCATTGAAAGACACAAGTGGACAGGCCATCTGGAACAGACGAGTGCAGGGTGTCAGCGTTTCTAGTCCCTGAGGAGGAGGTGCCGGGAGCACCAGGGCATTGTGGGAAGTGCTGGCTGCTTAGCCTTGTGGGCAGAGCCTGAGAAGTGCTGAATGGCTCACACTAGTCACGTTTGGGTCCAGTGCCACGGCTTAAGGCTTAATCATTGTATTCATGCCAGACAGTGTGAAAGAGGCTATTTGCATATATTTGCATATATATTTACATGTATATGCAACCACACTTAAGTTGCAGCCCTCAGCAAGTGCTGTATCATTGTGGCCCAGAGGGCTTCCAAAGTTGAGTAGCCCTGACTTAATACAATGTTTAGTACAAAATACTCCAATAGGTCAGAAAAATGTAATTTTGATGTCAATGAAAAGCATTACATCCAACATCCCCATGCTAACTTGTATTTCCCTATGGTTACAATATGTGGCTGGAAGGCTTTTACCAATAGAAGCTGGGCTAACTAAAGATATTATCTCATCCACCTAGCTACCCTATGATTACAGGGCAGATTGTCTTGGGTGCATAAGAAAGTTCACAACAAGCTTTAACCGTGATACTCTATTAGAACAACGGGAGTCTTTGAGCACAAGGCCTGAGGCAAAATTCATTTTGAAAAATGAACTTCTCTCCTTTGACCTTGGTGCTCTCTGGACCAACCATTAAGGAGCCAAAGTCTTCTGCCAGAGGAAAGAATACCCTGCAGCCCCTACCCTCCCAGGTATTTGAGAGATGTTGAGTCTGGCTGAGAATAGTATAGGATATTGATTTCTAGAGCTGCTTCAATTTGTTTATTGTTTCTATTTATGATGCTATAATGATGTGAGATCTGCAAAGGAATGAGCCATTCTCCCTAGACAGAACTAACTTTTCTTAACGTTTTTAGGGAGTTTAATATCAGGAAGAAAATTATTGGAAAGAAAATTAAAATTGTATAAGAAGCCAGCTTTAAGTATAGGGAGCGTAAGACCAAAGACAAAAAACTATAGAAGAATTGTGAAAAACAGAAAAAAAACAACACAAAACATCATGCATGGATCATAAAGCTGAAATTAGTATCCTTGATAAGCACAATAGGCATTTTTAAAAGCCCATATGCACAATAAAATGGAGCATAGGACTTTTAGATCAACGGTCTTCTGGAAAGAACAGTCCATTTTATAGAAATAAGAATTAAAAAATCACCTTAAACTTTAACTGTCACCACTGGCCTGGGTAGAAATGACTAGGGAGAGCTTTAGTTAATATCCAACCTTATTGGAACAAGAGTCTGAATGAATAGAGTCTGAGAGTGATGTGCTGCTCAGTCAGGCTGTTGTAAACCTAATGGCAGAGAGTGAATTTATACCAGCTAATAATGTTTTTAATGGGGCAATTAAAACGGTAAGAAAACAAGGAAAAGACATCTCAGGGAAACTTGCATAGATACCCTCATAAATGATTTAGTCAAAGAAAAACAACTTTCATGGGACTGTTAACTTCATCTGCATCTGTATCTTTTTAAAGTCTGTTTAGATAGCCAATGGCAACTTCTTAAAGACCAAATCAAAAGGAGAAAATACATAAAAATTATAAGCTCTTCTACAGAAGACATTTTACATTATTGTATGTGTTCTTTCATAAAATAAATACTTCCTGCGTGTCAGCTTTTTTGCTTGTCATATCAATTTAACTTTGAAGAAATTACTCACCTCTTTAAAAGGTAGGAACACGCTTACATGCTTTGCTAGATCAGGGCCATAGATTATAATTGTTAAAGCACAGACTTCATTACTGTGCGAGTGGCTTAGACTAGAGATGCTACTGTAATACACAACAAACCACTGCCTGAACTGAGCAACAAAGTGGTTCATATGAAACAACAAATTCTACCTTTAGGTTTTAAAATGGTCGGGGTACTTTATTGTCTGGCTTTGACTATGCTAAGATGTGGAAGCAACCAAGCCCTGCAAGAAAACCTGATCTCACAGGCAAGCAGAGAAAGCTTATGAACAAACAGAAATCTTATGAAACTCCAGCCTCCCAGTCCTACTTTTGTGATATTTCCACAAAGACATGCTGCATAAAATGTCCTGAGCAAATATTTGGAGGTGAGCACTTATGAGATACTACAAGAGGTCAATGCCCATGATAAGAGACATATATTTCAATTATTACAGTTTTGATCTCTGGAAGTCAAAGCCCTCATAAAAGTGATGCCTATGTAACTTGCAAGTTTTCATTTAACGCAGACGGGACATGATTGTTTTGGCCCACATTTCAAAAGCTAATTGGACATAACTGCAATTCTCATAAGTACAGTAAGCTTTTAAATTTTAATTTTTTAAAAAGAACAGTGATTACTAATCTATAGAGTTATTGCTTATTTTGCAATTGGCTGAAAATGAGGTAATTTTATGAAACTAGCATAATATTATAACACATAAAAGGATTCTTACAGCATTTCCAGTTACACCCACTTCCGTGAAAAATATTTCAATGGGAGGTCATAGATTCTTTGAATAAAGCACATGTCATTGTTACATATCAAGAAAGTTTTAAGAACATTGTTAATATAAAACTTATCATTTATTTAAGTAATTCTTACCAGGCCACAGTGCTCTGCATAAGCTTTGCAGAATTGCAATATTATTGTATCTCTTCTAGCAATAAAAGCTGGATACCGGCGGAGTGTGGCCTGTAAATAGTTCATGCTTAATTAATTCCCTGTAATTTTTGTTTCCCTAAAGAACAACTCAGAAGAACATTCCTTTAAGAGAGAAGAGTTTTAATTTAGGAACTCATGCAAGTTCTGTTGTAATTCTTGCGCAAAACAATTATCTCAGCAAACTGTAATGGTATCTTGAAAACCACCCGGTAGCATGAAAAATCAGTTTTCTAAAGTTTTAATGTAATAAATGAAGACTTCCTGGAGTTTACAAAAAAAAAAAAAGTCAACAAGAGGCATATCAACAGTGTTCAGTACCTCACCAAGTTCAGTTTTATTCATAATCAGTGGAACCAGTGTTTTTACTGGTTGTTTGTGTCACTTTGCAATGTCATTTTCTGCTAAAATCGATCCATACTTCCCATCACTTTTGGTGCAGGGATATAGCATTTGAAATTTTACTACATACACAGTATCATGAGCTTCCCCCATGCCTTATGAGAATTGGCTTATAATATGCTTTATTCAAAACAGATCATGTAACATAATAATTTTATAGTTACAAACTCCTGAATCTGTATATCCTATTTTTTTGTGCATGTATCATTCTTGTATGCAAAGTTAGAAATATGAAGTGTGAATCTCTTTTTAATTCTAAATGTGCTAATGAGGGCCTTTACTGATGCTCTGGAAATATGACTTGGTACTCAAATGAATGACTTGTGAATGGCTGTGTTGGCCCTAGAAAGACATGTGACCATGCCACTGGGTACTGGAATCCATCTTGAACGTGGTATTTTTCCAAGGGAGAAGGTATAAGGGGTGCCAAACAATGGTTTATTGCCCCCAGAGAAATTCTATTTAAGCAACAGGAAGCCATCAGTCTTTTGTTTTCAGCTGGCTTTTAAAAATGGCACCCTAGAGCTACACAACAGAGTTTTTGTGCAAAACCAGCCATTTTTGCACAAAAACTTGTGGAGCATCCACACCTCAAGTGCGTTTTTGCACAAGTAAAACAAAAGAACAGAGGGGTTTTTCCGGTGTAGGTATTCCTCCTTCTATGAGGAATAACTCCTTTTTGTGCAAGAGTTCTTGCACAAAAAGGTGTGTGTGGATGGGCAACAGGGGTTTTTTGTGCAAAAACAGGAAAGAGGAAAAAGCACAGGTGCCCTGGTGGCCATTCTGTGGGTAGCTCTCAGCGTTTTCTTTCAAGAGAGCATCCATGCAGTGTGGATGCACTTTTGTGCAAGAAGTTTTTGCGGAAGATCTCTTCTGCAAAAAGCTGCTTGCCAAGAAGCCTGTAGTGTAGACACAGCCTAAGAGGATACAAAGAACTTGGAAGAAGCTGTAGACCCAGGTCAGAGTAAAGATCATTTCTTACTTGAAACTTTTTATTAGAGATAAGAGTAGCTGTTTAGGGTGAGAATTTGCATGCAACGAGTTTATTAGTGGATTAGAACTAGCTAGCATTTTTTGTTCATTTTAATTTCGTAACTTACTTTGATCTGATTGTTTTCACTTGCAACCACTTAAATCCTACTTTTTATATTTATTAAAACACTGTTTATTATCAAGCTCAGTGTAAATAATTGTTACTGAGGGCTCGGGGCAACCACTGCACATCTCTCTTTCATTGATTAAGAGGGCTTATGAGCTTTCTCTATGTGACACTTTTACACAGAGTAAGGCAAATTTATTTGGGGTTTTGGACCCTTTTGGGGGTTGTCGGGCATTGAGTTATTTCTTAGTCTCTTATGTTATAATTTCTTGTCTCCAAAGCCTAAAATAGCTAAGCTAAAGTCTTGCAAGCTTCAGTTTACAGCTTCTTGCATTTCAGCTTATCTTATTCATGTCTAATACTTAGTTCCTCTAAATACTAATCAATTTTATACTTTTATAATCATACAAATTAACTCTAACATATAATGAATATACCTAATTGATTAATCATAGAATCATGCAATAAATGGTTAATGAACTAAAATCATTGGTTAAATTCTGTTTAATGTCCATCTAGCTCTGAACAATGCATGACTGTCACCTGTTTTCCTTTACAATCACTTTACTGCTCATTATCAGCCAAGTACTTTGTAGAGCACTTTGGCATATAATTAGAAAAGATGTTCTATGAAATCTAATATGAATTTATGCACTTGATATTATCAATACATGAAATGGAGACATAGAACATAGTGGAGTAAAAAATATCACTCATTTCTATTAATGAACAATCAATTGTTCTTGGTCAGATAACACCTTTATTGATTTGCCACAAGTCATCTTAGCAAGATAAATTGCTTTTCACTGAAATGAAACTTAGGAAGATTGTTTTAATTTGTTGATTATGCAATTGACAGGAAAAGGTAGCCTAGCTTGCCTATTATTGGTTACAACATAAACAAATATCTTAAGCTATCTTTTATGCTTTGTTTCTGGTGGTTCAAAATTTGGCAAGAAAAAAAGTAAAAAACCCCCACTTTTCAACAGAAACACTCACACGCACACTCAGATGGGCCATATCATCTAATTGGAATATCTCTATTGACTTCAGAGGCATGTCTGTTTATATTATATTTATATTTTGTATTATTAGGTACAGAGTATGATTTATTTCCCAGCATGTCACCAGTGTCCTGGGAGTAACCTCTATCGTCAGAAGTCATCAGTGTGGTCTCTTGACAAGTATCTTACTCTATCCAATGATAATAACTATTTGGCTGCATGCGTGTGTTCCTCTTGTGTGTTGCGATAACTCTG
Organism: Pelochelys cantorii; assembly: GCA_032595735.1. NCBI lineage: Eukaryota > Metazoa > Chordata > Testudines > Trionychidae > Pelochelys > Pelochelys cantorii. The sequence continues at coordinate 41,663,014 of CM064337.1, forward strand.
TGCCCATAGCCAGCAGAGCAGACTCTGAAAGAACCCCAAAGACAATATAATCAGATAAGGTGTGAAGGCACCAGGCCAGGTTTTTGTAAATGCAGCACAATAACAATACCTAGTAGATTTTAGGAGGGTACTAAGAATGTGTGTGCACAACTCAGTCAGTGGTGGGACTCTCTGCTCCCCCCTAAGCTGGACAATGACAACCCCTTTACGATACATTTTTATACATAGGTGCAAACAAATTACACTGCTCTACAGCCAAAATGCTTTTGAAATAAATGTAGTCAAACTTTACTAATTCTGGGTCACTGAGAACGAAAATGATGCTTAAAATTGTTGATTGGCTCTAGTTTTCAAGATATGCTATTGGGTCAGTATATACGACCCTTGACTTGGGAATGGAGGAGGATAAGTGAGTTATAAAGGGAAAGGATCTCAATTTAAACCAGAAATGACTAAAATACATCTTTGACTGGATCTATGAATAAATCTATGACTGGGTTTGGACAGTACTTGCTTTTTAGGCAAAACAATGAATGATACAATCTGAAGCTGGTATTGCATCATACATGATATGAATTGCATCATGTTATTCCTAGAAGTCATGGATGATGCAATCATAATGAAGCTTACATCACTCTGCTGAACAAATTGCCTTATATCAGCTCTAGAAATCATACAGTGTCGTGCTCTCTTATTTGTCAGTGTTTGATTTTGCAAAGGGACACATTTCTGTTGAGCCAAAGTGAGCAGAGATGCCTCGTACTTGTGTGAACAGTGCAGATAATTCTTCTGCTATGTTTGTGGTGAAGTGACTTTTGCATCACAAAAGCGCAGTATAACCACTATGGTTAAGAAAGCCTATGACCTTTATTTTGGCTGCAAAATTGGAGATCAGGACAAGAGGTGGGCCCCACACATATGCTGCAACACTTGTGCAACAAATCTTCGCCAGTGGTTGAACAGGAAAAGGAAAACTATGCCTTTTGCAGTGCCAATGATTTGGAGAGAGCCAACAGATCATACCAGCAATTGTTACTTCTGCATGGTGCCTCCAGTTGGGAAAGGTGTGTCAAAGAAGAAAAAGTGGACTGTGCATTATCCAAACATTCCATCAGCTATACACCCAGTACCCTACAGAGAAGGACTGCCGGTTCCTGATGCACCAGAATCATTCTCACTCGAGTCAGACGAGGAAGAGGAAGAGGATGAAACTTCTGGTCCTGAACCATCAATGTCACAGGACCCACATTTTCTCCCATCCTCTTCCTCCGAACCACACCTCATAACACAAGGTGAACTGAATGACTAAACTATGTACGTAATAGTTTTTTGCCTTTTGTTTCATAATCAATTTTATTTATGTAACCCTTTTGCTGATTTTTAAAGTGTTACATAAACAGGACAGGTGAAGTGTTATCATGTAAAGCAACCATAAACACATGAAAAGACCTAGGTTTACAATTTATGATTAAAACTCTACTATCTACACAATACACATAGACATAAAATGTAAAAACTGAAATATCTTGGAAACAGTAGCCAATCAGTTGTTTTAATTGTCATATTTGAATTCAGCACATCAAAATACATAATAAATAGCACATTTTATCTCTGAAGCAGACGACTTCTAAAAAATTGTAGACCAGTGTTATTTGATAGTTTCAGCTCAGTTTAGTTAACGTGTCTTCAGATCACCATGACATCCACAATTAGCACTTCTGTTAGCATTCTCAGCAAACAGCTGTAGGAAGAACTTTAAACAGGCCTGAAATAGCCTGTTCATGATATGCATAGACCAAGACACACTGTTTTATGCATATGTACCTTGCAAACCCTCACATGTCTATTACTTCTCTAGGAAGAACTTTACAAAACATGGAGGGCCACCCCTGTCACATAAAAAGCCATATGTAGGCCTGCAGGGGTTAAATTTGTATTCCTCTAGGCCAGCCACAAGCCCTGCTGGTGAAAATACCAGGTGTTCTTTAACAGACAACCTTCATCAGTGGCAACTCCCTATGCTTGCTAGCTGAGAGCCAAGTATGGGATAAATAACATGACCCCCGGAACACTGAGAGTGTCATTGGGCCAACTCGCGCACACTCAGTAAACAGCTCAAGTGTAAGATCACTGGGAGTCCCGCCCCTCTGTGAGTCTCACCAGGGACCTAGACCTTGAAGGGTGCCCTAGATCCCCCTAGTTGGAGGTCCACTGTGGCCGGGTGTGAGGTGACCAGAATGGTACTCTCCGCAGGCTGAAGGGGTGTAAGCATTTCCAAGTGCCTGTTACTCTTTTATTCATTGCACTGCCTATGCTTATTGGCGTATTACTTTGCAGTAGCTGTGTAATTATCTGGCAATAAGCCTGTAATAGTAGTGACGTAGTGAAATTAATAAAAGCAACTATCCCTAATCGACTCTGTCTTGCAGCGAATCCATAATCCTGTTGGGCGCTGGCCCTGTGAGTTGACAACCTCTGAAAGTGACTCTTCTGCAATTCAGAGTCAGTGAGGACTGTGAGAGCAGCATGAGACATTTATACAAATATAGCCCATGTTTTATTCCTTCCCCCCAACAGGTCTATAGGGCTGTCTATTCACCATCCTCAATTCACACAAAATGCCCTTTTTAAAATTAAAAAGAAAAAACCCACCCTATTTATTTTGCCTGAAATACCAGTCTCCAGTGGGAACAGTTTCAGGGTCTTTGCCGAAAATTTTACACCATTTCATTAGTTGAAATTATCCGAAGTACATGATGATGGGCAGCATTTATATTCTCACCAGCATCCCCGCAAGCAGTGAGACCTTCCCAATTATAACACGCCCATTTCAAAGGCATTGTCAAGATTTATAGTGGATTTTTCAAATTTATGTAGAATTTATTCTTGATCAGTGCCACATTTTCATAACTCCATTTTGTGGCCAGTAGTGTATACACTAATAGCTGTCAGTTAAGCTCGAAATCAATTTATCTTCTGTTGGCCATTTCTTAATTTCGTCCTTTATTTTCTGCCTTAACTGACAAACATTCATTTACTGTAATCAATTGCAAAGAAATCCTTACCTGTGGAAGTCACGTTAATAAAAAGCCTGGAGTGGAAAGACACCCTCTTGTTGCAATAATTTCAGAATTTTTGAATATGAAGACCAATATCTATGAGTATTTATGTCTCTGTTACACTTGATTTTAATGTTTTAAAGTAATTTTACTCCTGTTACCCAAATGCAGAACTGGTTTTCATCAAAAAGGGGACATGATTGCCTTTGATAGCAATGGTTCAGTGCAATATTTCCTGATCTCTAAAGGGAGAATCTTTGACAAGTGCACAATGTGCAGTTCATGGAAAGTGACTACTATCATCATAAAGTCATATTGGACTAAAAAATAACACACACAGTATATTGAGCAGGAGGATATCTGCTATTGCTGTATGAAATATGTCTGCCATCTTTTCAATGTCTTATTTTGATTTTACAAAAAATTACAGAAATAAATGTCATTAACATTACTTCAGACTCAGGAAGAAGTTTTAGTATAATACTTTATTGCCAAGCAAACATTAATGACAAATTTGCTCTTCTGAGAGGACTAACAACAGCACAAGATGTAAGTCTTAGGCCACTTAACAGCAATGGACATGTGAAGGTGTGCAGCAAACTGCATATCACAGCGCTGTGGGACATTTCTATGCACAGCAATTCTTTATTCAAACCCACCATGGGATAATTCTACCAAGAGACTGGAATATTATTTTTTTTAATGAACACTATTCAGAATATGCTCCTGTCAAGTCACACAGAGCATTTTCTCAGCAATGCTCTAAACCAAACCAGGTCAATTTTGATCAGGCTCTTGAAATATATATATTTTAAGAAATAAATATTTAGAAGATAGAGGAACCTAATATGGATTGCTTGTCAATTATTCACTACACTGTGTTAATTGATTTCTATATAATTATTTGAACTTTTCTCTTCCACAGTTAGGCTCCTATCTAGTTCTTCTGGTCATCTGGGCCTTGTCTACACTACAGAGAAGATTGACACTGCTGCAGTCGATCTTCTAAGGTTTGAACTAGCAGGTCTAGTGAAGACCTGCTAATTCAAATGGAGAGGGCACCCCCGTTGGCACCAGTAGTCCTGCTTCTCACGAGGTGTAAAGGGAAGTTGAGAGAAGCGTGTGCTCCCATTGACCTCCTGTTGTATGGATGGCACGAAAACGCAATTTAAGATACTTTGACTCTAGCTATGAAATTAACATAACTGGAGTTGTGTGTCTTAAGCTGACTTTCCCCTTCAGTGTGGATTAGGCCTTGTAGAGCACCTCTGGATATACATCTTTTCCTCTCCATCCACGGGGCTACAATCTGTTCCCATGTTTTGAGTATATCTTGACTAGACTATTACAGCTTCTGTCTTTCTGACTATTGCGTTCTCACTTTGCACCTCTTCAAACAGTGATGCTTTTAAAAGCTGCCTCTCTTGGGGTATGTCTAAACTACACTGTTTTAAAAAAAAAAAAAAACCGCCTTTTTTTCAAAAAAATGTCATCTGCGTCCACACTGCAATTGCGTTCTTTCGAAATTTTGACATTGGTAAGCCTCAAATTACAAGGAAGAATGCCTTTTTCAAAAGAGCTCTTTCGAAAAAAGGCATGTGTGGAAGCAGAACAGGGACATTTTTCGAAAGAAGAGGCAATTGAAAAAAGCACAGGTACCCTGGTGGCCATTCTATGAATAGAAACCAGGGCTTTCTTTTGAGAGAGCGTCCATGCAGTCTGGATGCTCTCTTTTGAAAAAGCAGATCGCTTTTACGATCCGGTTTTGAGGCGTGGATAGTCTCTTTCGAAAGACGTTTTTTCTAAAGAACTCTTTTGAAAAAGCTTCTTTCAAAAGAAGCTTGCAGTCTAGACGTACCCTCAGTCTTAGTCCTTCCTTCTCTTTGAATCCTTTCTCTGGCTTCCAGATCTGCTTCACGCTTCTTATTATCCACGTTAGAGAAGTCTGCACAGTTGCATACCTTCACTCACTCCAAACATCTCTTGATTGCTCTGTCCTGGATTTCAACTGCTAATAAATATGTGTATTGATTAGGAGTGCTTTTTCTCCTTATCCTGTAACTGAAAGGGTTACTGGAAACCATGCAACAAAACCCCAGAAGATAAAAGAGCAAAACAGAATTTCTACTTAGAAACAAAGGTTGGGACTATAATTGAAATAGAGAACTCAGGTCAGCAAACTGACTATTAAGCTAAGTAAAAGACAAATCCATAAATGTGCAATTCATTATTAGAATGGTATATGGAATGTAAATATGCTTTTGAGAAGATTTAAATGTTAACTATGTTGTATCTATCAGTGCTCTTAGTGTAATGAGCAGGCACCCTTTAAATATGCTCCTTGTTATGTTCTTCCTTGTTTTTGGCATTTAAGGCATAACATATTATTAGTTGATCTGTTAATGTAAAAAAGAACATTGGGTCTAATTACATGAGAAATGGTAACTCACTGGAAAATAAGATACTAAAGTCAGCAATTGTTCATTTCACACTCCCAGCACATTCCAGGTTGGCATATCGTGAGGAGCAATTAACTTTGTCAGGGCAACTGAATTCAAAACACATAGAGATGTCATTTCCTCTACATTAAGAATCATAATTAATAAAGAAAGTATAGCAAGTTGTCATGAACTCTCCAATTACTGAAACAACATCCTTTTTCTCCAAAAATTCAGAATGAGGTTTTCATAACATTAAGGTGGCAGAAGAAAATACTGTACAGGTACTGTGTCTACAAGAGGAAGCCAGAACTGCATCTCTACGTTGGTTTTATAGGCAGGTAACTACTGTTAGAATAGCAATTCAAGATTTACTTGTACAGTGCAAAAATTGTCATTAGATTAAAAACAGTTGGGGACTAAAGTTTTATATTATATTCTGCCTTCAAAAAGCACATGAATAGTAATGACAAACATGATGACAAACTCTTTTTGTCACACTACATCATTAACAAGCTTTGCATTATAATTATAATATGGCAATAATGTATCAGTGAAGGATAACTTTCTACCACAGGAACCTTCCTGTCAGAATTCTATTTTTTTTTGTAGGTGTTTATGAAAAGTGATCTTAATCAGAGGGCCAAATACTGCCAGGTTTTCTTTATCTGGCTAGATAGGGGCCAATATACCCATCTCCATGTTGCCCGCATGCAGACTATTAATTGTCTGTGATGTTGTGTATATCTTCTTATGCAATGATTCTATTTAATTAGAGAATAAAGTAGATTTCCAAGTAAATGAGCCAGATCGGCACATACCCCACACGACTACTTTCAGATAAGTCACCTGACAAAATAAGTACTATAACATCAACACTCCAGTTTAAAATTTTATAATGGGGATCCCTTCACAGTAGGAAAAGACGTCTGCAAAAATGGTTCACCGTACAATCTAAAGGATTCTGTTTTCAGCATGAAAGACACCAAAAAAGCAGTTGGGTTTCTTGGCCACTTTTCACAGGACAGAGAGGTTTCATTCTCAGAATAGGTATGATTCTTTGAGGAGGAGTTTTCTTACTCATTTGGGTTTTCATGCAGGTTTATGACAAAAAGCACAGAATAAAAGGGTTTATTTATGTAACTGAGAAGCAGGAGCCCAGGACTATAATCCCGGGACTATTGCAGTGTGAGTAGTTTGGGGTAAAGCTATTAAGCTGCTGTACTTCAATTTTCTATCTGTACAAAGGGAAAGATCCTCACCTACCTCCTAGAAGCATTATGAGTCCTATAATGGTTACACTTGTGCTTCTAAATCTTTGGAAGCTTTTTTTGTTTGTTTGTTTCTTCTGGTCTTCCCCTTCCAATCCTAAAGGAATACTATATTCACAATGTGCTTCGGGGTCTCTAGCTAGCTTAATATTCCACTTAATATTCCACTCAGCACCATTGCAGGTAGGGATATGAAAGATGGTGGCTGTTTAGTTGAGCCTATATTCCAGTATCCATTTAAAAAGCATAAGATTTATGTGTGGTTATCTGCCACACAGAACCAATAGACCAGCAGGAAGGAGATGCAAAATGAGAATTGTTGTTTAATTTTTACCTTTGGAAATAATTCCATTATTATTATTATGCAAATTTCTTAGTGGAAATGCTAATTTTTCAGGCTGAAGTTTACACACAAACATAGCAGCAAAGATCCAGTTAATCATCCTTCCTAAGTCTGTCATAAATGCTAAAATACCAGTAACTTAGGGTGTGTCTAGACTACAGGGTTTTTTCCAAAAAAGTAGCCTTCTTTCGAAAAAACTTCCCCTGTGTCCAGACTGCTACTGCGTTCTTTCAAAAATAAATCAAAAGAACACAGCAGTTTTTTCAACCACAGAAAACCTCATTTTACGAGGAAGAACGCCTTTTTAGGAAAGTGCTCTTTCGAAAAAAGGCGCTATGTAATGCAAACTGTGCTTTTTCAAAAGAGAGCATCCAGACTGCCTGGGTGCTCTCCTTTGAAAAAGTGGCTTGCTTTTTCGAAAGTACTGGTTGTAGTCTAGACGCTCTTTTTCGAAAGAGGCTTGCAGTCTAGACGTAGCCTTAATGTCTGATAGGTAGTTAAAGATGTTAAGAGGTGACATCTCTTATAGAAATCCAAGACCTTGATCTGCAAGAAATCATGCACAAAATCATGTGGGAAATCACTATACCAGCACAGTTTGAGTAAGGTTTGTGAGTTCCTTGCATCACTGAGGTTTAAATGAAATCTACATAAAGGCTACATCTACACTGCAAGCTTCTTGCACAAGAAGCCTTTTGTGCAAGAGTTTTTGCACAAAAACTGCTTGCGCAAGAACACGTCCATGCCTCAAAGTGCATCATACTGCATGGATGCTCTTGTGCAAGAAAGCTCTGATGGTCATTCTGTGAATGGCCATCAGAGCACCTGTGTTTTTTCTTGTGCAAGAAATCCCTCTGGAGTGTCCACACTTGCCTTTTTGCGCAATAGCTGTAGCACAAAAGGGAGTTATGACTCATAGAAGGAGGTTTACCTACACTGGCAAAAGCCTTTTCTTCTGCTGTTTAACTGCTGATTTACTTGTGCAAAAGCTCATTTGAGGTGTGGACGCTCTGCAGATTTTTGCACAAAAATGACATTTTTGTGCAAAACCTTGCAGTAGGTATAGCCAAAAAGGGATGTGCTACGTCCCTGCATACATCTGTTCTCCAGCCTCTTACACTGCTTTGCTATAAAAGCATCCACCCTTGGGCTGTTCACACACAGCCTCTTGCATGTAAAATCACTCCCAGCTACACAATAGTGAGTGCTATTACCCACTCACATATTAAACTGCAGAGCAACGAAGGGAAATACACAGTCCCAGACCCTTTCTCCCAGAAATGTGCATCTTGAACCACTCAATGCCCTCCAGAACAATACATGCTGCTAGAAAATCCATCATTCCATCAAAGAAAAATGATTTACACCGGATGGGACAGTTTAGCATGTTAGCCACGGCACCCAAAGCAGCCTGAGGGAAAGCCTGACGTAGGGCAGCAGCAGGTGTTGGGCCCCTTGTATTCACTGCCATCTCCCAGCCAGGTCACTCTGCTTCACCTCCGCGGTGTGAAGTACAGAAGACTCCTGCAGCCCCATATACCCCAACCCTCTGCCCCGAGTCCCTTCTTAAACACCCACACACCCATCCCCCTGCTCTGAATCCCCAAACTCCAATGCCTTTGCTCTGTCTTCTGCTGTCCCTACACCCCATCCCCTTTCCCTAAACACCCATCACCCCCCCCCCCCCGCCCACTCCACTCCACACTTAAATTTCTTACAGGTACTGTTGTAACCCTCTCAATGCCCTGCCCTGATCCCTTCTCCTCTCCCGGCGGGATGAAATATGACAGTATCTATACAAAATTTAAGTTAATTTCACCTCTGCTGTAAAAATCAGTAAGTAGAAAAATTCTGTACCAGCTATATGGTTGCCAGATTTGGCATAGACATATGATATTTAACCACTTGTACCTCTGATGGGAGTTTCAGTTCTGACATCTGTCTGTCTATCTGTCTGTTTCTTTCTTTCTCTTACACACATGCGTGCATACACACACACACATACTCTTGAAAGCTGCACTCAGCCAAGTTTTGATGAACCTCTCAACCTGAAACATAAAAAAAAAAAACCAGTTGTTGAAACATCTCATTTCAATATTTTTGAACTGGAACATTTTGCTTTTTCAAGTCAAATTATTTTTCATTGTGAGTCATTGGATTCTCTCCCTCTGTCTCTCTCCTGCTCGCTCCCTCTCAATTTGGGTTTGAGAACAATTCAACTTTTTTATTTAATTTATAGCAAGACCTTTTTCTTAATATCTCAAAACATTTTTGAGGAATGAGAAAACCTGTTTCTTACCCAGCTCTAGGCAATAGTTCTGCGCTAGCTACAGAAAGATAGTTAAAGTTGATGAGAGTGACATGGTTAATACTGAACAGGGGAATATATTGCATCAGGACCGAATCTAGTGCTCATTCAAGTCAACTAAAAGGCTCCCAATTGGCTTAAATGGATGCTGGATCAGGCTCATTAGACTAAGAAAGTATTTCTGCCAAGGAAGGAGGCTATGGCAGTCTGCTTTACTTGTTTAGACTCCCTTTGCTACAGTGTACACATACACAGTGAGAATCTAATGACTCTCTCTGGTCCTCATCACCATATACAAGTGGATAGGATGGAAACGAGGCAACTCAGTGGCAATGGCAATGTTTATAAAACCCAATTTCTTCCCTTCACATTTTAACCAGGGGTTTAAGAGCACAGCAGCTAAATAAATGCAAGAGATAGGTAACAATTTCATTGCACTCCTGGATAATCCAGTAGTAAATATCTCTCGATTGCACAACTCATTACCGCTACTAATAAAACTTTTACAATCAAGTTTTCTTCTGTTCATAGGATTTTGAGTACCATGCCACAAGGGAATCAAATGCACTGCATATTTAAAAGAGTTAAAATATTTATGCCATCTCTCTCTCTCATCTCATCAAACATCTCATAATGTAAACTACAGCGGTATCATCATGAATATTTATGTATCATTCAGCTGGGGAAATTGATGTAAATTAAACAACTTTAAATGCAGATAATATTTGCTTAGAACCCATGTCTTTCTAAAACCATTCCTAATGTGTTAGTTACTTTAGCATGACATCCTGGAGAGAGCAGCAGCACATTGTCACATGTCAACACTCAACTATTTGTATTGTCCCAGATTTGACATCTGGAGCCTGGTAGCTCATTTGCATGTGTGCTGCAAATAAAGTCACTCTGTTAAAGGCCTTAAGAAGTGCAACTGGCAAGCATGAGGACATTAGCAATGGCAGCGAACACAGTCACAATTACCTCATTCAGTGCAAGTCAGAAAACATCGTAGAAATCGAGAAAAAGGTGAAAATGTTCAGACATTCCAAACAGTAGTGAAACTACACTGCAGTGTTTTCCCTCACAATAACATTAGTAAGATCTTGTAAGGCCTTTGGAGAAAATCAGCATTTTCAGTCATTTCTATGGCTACATCTACACTGCACAATTATATCGGAATAAGCTGTTCCGGAATAGTTATACACGTCTACACTACAGGGAAGCCTCAAAATTAATCCGAGGCAGGTTTCCCTAATGTAGACATGCTATCTCGATTTAGAGCCCGAGGAGGAATAACTTAGAATGGCCCTGGTAAGGGGCTATTTCGAAATAGCAGCAGTGGAGCATCTAAACATGCCTTATTTCAAAATAGCTATTTCGGAATAGGCATTATTCTTTGTAGAATGAGGTTTACCGAAACCGGAATAAACTCCATTATTTTGAAATTATTTTGAAATAACGGAAATGCTGTGTAGATGCTCGCATTGTTATTGAGGAATAATGGCTGTTATTCCAAAATAACTTTGCTGTGTAGACACATCCTAAGACTTTGGAAGTTGTACCTCTTTATTAAAATGTAACAACTCATAAAATAGTGCGGAAAGCCTGCAGAGTTGATATGTATGGGCCAGACAGCATCTTTCCATTCCTCTGAGTGGATGTGTTTCAGCTGAAATTTTGTTGCCAGCTGTGGAATTAAACCCCAGTGGAGGAAAGCATTAAATTCCAGCTACGGTCCATAGGAGTGCTTGGGGTGCTGGGGCAGTAACCATGGTGAGCAAGCCCTTGTATCTCAATACTGCTACAATCCAGGAAATGAAGAGTGAGCCATGACTCCCTCAGCTCTGTGAGCACCACAAAGCTCTCTTAACCATGAAGGTTGCCAAACCCTAAGCAGAATCACCATATTTATACTACTCTACAGTACAATTGGGTCTACATTCCCCTGGGAATTCCTCACCAATGTGTCTATAGCAGTAAAGAGAGAGACCTAGTATAGTATGATTCTGCTGCAGGTCCCCAATATGTATTCTGGGCTTCATCCCTGTGTCAATCTTTCACAGAAATTGATATCAAAGGGAATTCCACAGCAGACGCAGACTGCTGTTAGACACAGAATACAGGATAATTTGACTGGAAGGAATGTTGACTCAGAGAGGAATAAAGACATGGATGAAAAACGGAGGCAAGTGGAACAAACCCTGAATTTGTTCTGTTTACTGGCTGCTGAGGGAGAAATCCTGCCCTATCTTGCTTGAATGAACATGGAGGAAGAAATGTGATTCCACTGCCTCAAAACAACAAAAGTACGTGGAGCACACTGAGCAATATGCTTCTTTTGCCCTAAATCACAGGTTGTTTCAGGCAGTGGGAGAAGGGTAAGGGGAGGAAAAAGAGGGTATAGGCCAAACTCCACTGCAGCAGGGTATTTAACAGCTCTGTTGTTGCTCCTTAGCCTAAAGAGGAGAATTACATGCTGGACTCCAGCAAAACTTTCATGTTCATAGTCTGTTTACAACCATTTGACCCTAAATGTCTAGGCATTCTTCTTCAGCCCCCTTGTATTCTATTGGTAAGTGATCAGGGATCAAAGAAAGGAGGCACCTTACATTCTATTTTTTAAACTGCAGAGGGAAGAGGGATTATATAGCGGGAGACTGACTCAGATTAGTTTGATTTGCTGCTCTCATAAGCCCCTGTGGCCTACGCAATATAATTTCTATTTCTAAAACTTATCAGTGCTGTACCAAGTATCATCCTCAAGGGGGCCACTCCAGGAGGCAAGCAAAATTCCAGTGCAGCAAACCTCAGAACCTGGCAGCCCCAGGAGCAAGAGAGAAACATATCTAGAGCAGGTGGAAAGTTGTTCATGAAAATGTTTTCAGCAACCGATGTTCACTAAACAGCTTCTGCTTTCATGAGCAATGTTTGGTGTTTGTTAACTAGGAACCCTGATTAACAGAAATGCAAAATGTTCTCAAGAAAAGCAGCAGCAAAAGAGAACAGTGTTGGTTCATTCCCCACCTCTCAAGTAAATGTTTCCTTTGCTGGCTCTGCTCTAAATCATTTCATTGTATTGTCACTTGTCAGAGACAGGAACAAGGTCCTACTGTATTCATAGAAATTCCCTTCTGCATTCTTATTATCAAAGAAATGGCACCTGTTTCAGCATCAGTTTTCCTCCACAATTTTACACCTATGTACCCTTTTTTAAAAAAAGAGACTTTTCACTCCACTACACAAAGGCACCAGTGCGGGTCTATGGAAGCCTGATCAGTGTGTGCCAACTCTACTGAGCCCAGAAGGTGCATTTCATAGCACAGCATCTGCTTCCAATTTTGCACACAACGCCACAAAAAACATTCAGTCTACTCAACAGAAGTTTTCTTTGTACAAAAGAATGAAACACACCAGGCACAATACAGAGGGTGTCTCTTGCTTGAACCAGGAAACACCAATCAGCAGTAATTCTTAGCTCCTTGAGAAAATGCCCAGTGAAGCTGTAACGGGGGATTGCAGTTTTCTTCACAAGGTTGCCAGATGGAGCAAAGAATACAAACAAAAGGCATTTGTTTGTCACTAAGGCTGCAGTACATTTTTTCTAACTGTCATTCATAAACTTTTAGTGATGCTGTCTGTATCTGATATTTTAAAGTATTCTTTACACTAAGGTCTGTGCCTTCACTACTCTTCTCTCTCCAAATGTCCTGCAGGCTCCTTTTACACAAGAGAATTGAACTTCTTGTTACTGAACATGTCACAGTGAAATGGTTTGGGTATGTACAGTTCTATGTGTTCTCATATTCTTTTTGTTTAAAACAAAACTGTTGCAGGGTGGCCCTGTATCATGCTAGTAGTAACCTAAAACGGTGGCAATAACCTCGGTGTACCTAGCCCATCCAATCCCAGTGCAGCTCTCAGGAGTGGAGTCAGAGGGATTTTGAAAGGCCAGGTATGTTCTTATGGAGGACTGGTGGCATCACTTCCACTTCAAGTTTCTGCACATTAACATTGCCACTAACCTACTTTTGATGGAAGTGGTACAGAATGAATTTAAGCAATGGGCTTAAACTGCAGCAAGGGAGGTTTAGGCTGGACATTAGGAAAAATTTCCTGTCAGGGTGCTTACTCACTGGGATAAATTGCCTAGGGAGGTGGCGGAATCTCCATCATTAGAGACACTTAAATGCAGGCTAGACACACACCTGTCAGAGAAGATCTAGATGTTGCTTGGTTCTGCCATGAAGGCAGGGAACTGGACTTGATGACCTCTCGAGGTCCCTTTTGGTTTTAGTATTCTATGATTCTTTTCTGAAGTGTGCTGAAATGCGAGTACTCTTAAGAACCAGCTGGTGATATGTTTTACAAACAATTGAAAACTTTCTTATAGTGGTAAGTTTCGATTGGTAGAGAAGGCTATTGTTGCTACTTCTGGGTTCACTCTGACAGCAATAGCATCACTGGGCTCATTATTGCCATCCTCTTATGCTAACGCTTTGGTCATTGCTACTGTGACCTCGGGATGCCTGGGGCAGCCATCACTGAAATGGCCAGGCTGAACAAGGGAGACAGATAACCACTGGTTTGGGGATTAATACTGAAGTTAAGCTCAGTGAGTCACAAACTGTGTTTCTCATTCCCTATGCCGGTTATCAAGAAGCTGAAAAAGGAAATCACACAGTCCCCTTTACTACATTTCAGTTCATTGGCTCCCAGTCAGCCCAGAGGTCCAGGACAGTAAGCAGTTATTTAGAAACTCTGGTCACTATAGAAAATGTTCCCCTGATCCCAAAGGGACAGCCACATTGACAGTTTGGTTCATATTGAAAAATACCAGGCTGCCAAACATACCTTTAGGGCCTAAAATGAAAGGTTTATTATAAATAAAAAAGAAAGATCATGTAGAGAGTAGTTAAATGATAAAGTACTCAGATACATTTAGGGGCTTCAGAGTCCATATATCAGCAGCATTGGTGAGTTTGGTGGCTCAAAAAGTTCCCCTGGAACATATCCACAGCTTGGATGGGTCTTTCAGTCCTTTGTTCAGAGCTTCAGTTTGTAGAAAAGTTACTCCAGAGGTAAGAAGCAGGAATGAAGACAAAGAAGAGATGATGTGCTGGCCTTTTATATTCTGCTGTGTAGCTGGGTCTGGGGAGAGAAGGCACAGCATGGCTGTGACTGCCCTGAGGCTCCTCCTGGCAAGGGATCATGGAGGCTTAGGGCTCCTCTGGCTGGGGGGGAAGAGGTGTGCTTGGGGCTTCTCTAGGCAGGGTGGAGGAGGATGCTTGCAGCTCTAGCTGCAGGGTGTGGGTACAGGAAGGGGTGTGGAAACAGGTCTAGCCTCCATGGGGGAGGGGCGCTTCACCTGCCACCCATGTCCCCTAGTTCCTTTAAATGGGTTCACTGTACAATTGACAGCCCTTGATGGGAAATCAAATGGGCTAGGCAGCACTGATGCCTGTCCGGGGGTGTCATCTAGAAAGGCAACAAAGTTTTGAAAGAGATATGCTATAAATATTTATAAATCACAATACAAAAGTTGATACAAACATATAGAAACAAGATCATCATATTTGGCAAATCATGACAAATATGACATTTTTGCAGATATCTTACATGGCATATCTGGTCAGCTTCCTTGAAATTTTTATAAAATTGGTTTCCATAATATAATAAAGTGTTCCACAGATTCCTTAGAGCATCACAAGTATCACTACAGGGACAATGATGAGCAAATTTTAGCAGTGAAAAGGTAGCATTGCTGCAGCTGAGCAAACACAGTACATTCTATTCTCTGTGTCTGTTCCAAGTGTCTTTCAGGGCAGACCCTGTGAAACATAGAATCATAGAGCTGGAAGAGATGTCAGGAGGTCATCAAGTCCAGCCCCTTGCCCAAGGCAGGACCAATCCCAACTAAATCAACCCAGCCAGGGCTTTGTCAAGCCGAATCTCTGGCTGCAGTTTAGAATCTCTGGCCCTTCAAAGTCAAAAGATGCTGTTTCTTCTTGCCAAAGATCTATATGCCCTTTCCCCAGAGCTCAAGATGAGGGGATGAGTTGAGGAGCATTTCTCTTCTTGGGTGTGGGAGGAGCAATTAGTAATATCTTTTGTCCTCTGATTTTCCATAATGCTTGTCTGGTGTCTATGGACCTTCTTTTGCTAGACAGGAGATAACACCTCTGTAATAAACTAGTTTTTCACACTTGGTAATGTTCTCTCCTGAGTGTGGGGGTCTACAGTTTCAGAGCAAACACTTAAACGTTACCTTAGAACAGAAAATATAGCTGTTGCAAATTAGATTAAAGCATGCTGCAATTTCCAAGCATTTCTCAGAGTCAAAACGCTAAATACATTCTTTTAAGACTAATACCTATTTTGAGCAAAACTAACATATAGCTCACCTCGTCTGGTCCCCAACTATGAGTTTGTCAGAAAGTGTGGCCATGGCATGAGTCCTGGGCTCTACTCTGTGAGGGGAGTAGCTTAACAGTGTTGGAACCATGGCTCCCAGCACTGTATCCTGGTTCAGATTGCACTCACGGAGCATTTTTTTTTCATACTCCAGGGCTAGAAAGGTACAGCACTGTCAAATGCCTGTGTAGTCTTGGCCTAAACAAGACTGGCATTTGGCCTATTGGTGTCACAACCAGCATCCTACATTTATTCTCTGAAATAGGCTAGGATGTTGAAATTTCAAGTTGGAAATTCAGGGGTAGCACAGATTTAAGTTCCCTCTAAGCTGCATGGCTACACAGCAGCCCATAAAGGTTGCACACAGTTGCTCAAAGATTCAGTGGTGAGAGCTGCTGCTCTCCTGGTGCCAGAGAGCAGGTCAGGGCCGGCCCACAACATTTTGGCACCTGAGGCGGGGAGCTCAAACGATGCCCCCGTATGCACATATGCACCAGCAGCAGACACAATTTTCTACAGGGGTCCTAGTGGCGCGCCCCCCCCCCCCCACAGTCTGGCACCTGAGGCGGCTGCCTCACTTTGCCTCATGGTAAGGCCAGCCCTGGAGCAGGTGGAGGGCTGAGGGAAATCCTTTCTCCCCTCCACAGCCCTGGGGCAAGTTGCATCCCAAACCCCTCATCTTGAGCCCCTAGCTTAGAGTTCACACTCACTGCTGAAGCCTTCACACCCCTGCACTCCAATCCTTTTGCCCTTGCCCTGAGCCACCTCTCACAGACTGAACCCCTTAACCCCAACTCCACCACACATCACTGGTGCACAGACGATTCATTTCAAACATGCATCATTGGGAAAATTAGAGGGAACATGGCCGTATATATGATTGTAATTGACTGAAATATCTCCCTTGCTAACTAGATGAAATTCATGTTGGCTCATGTACTCAGTATCAACACTGCACTAGTGCCTTCACCAACTGGATAAAAAACTGACACTCTGCAGAAAAGAGAGAATACTATCGTGAACCTGCTACTGCTTGGGAGTCATTTCTCAGTCCAGCATACTTCAAGCATGTGGCTCTGAGCATGACCTCTTTGTAAAAATGCAGTATAGACAGTATTTACCGAAAAATAAGAAATCAAAAATAAATGTGCAGCAGCAATCCCCTGCCCCCAAATAAGAAAATGTATTATATTGCTCACCAGATTAAAAAATGCAATATAGAAAGAGAGTAAAAGGGAACCCCTATATTAGTTCCAATGAGCTAATGCCCAGATTCTGAAACATGAGAGCCTTGGTGGGAAATCTACAGTCTGCCTCTAGATACTTTTAAAAGCACCTGGATCATTAATTGTTTTCTCTGCATAAATGCTTATTTGACTGCCCTAATGTAGCAGTTAGACTGCTTATTAAAGATGCCCATATTTGGAAGCAGAGCTCCTAGGGACAGATTTTCCAAAGAGCTCAGTTCTCATCTAGGAACTTGTGTAAGTGCAGAATGTCAAAACCTCAGGAAGTTATCTTTTTGTTTATTTTTAAATCCAGCCATAAGAAGTGTCACAAGGGAAATTGCTTGGTGATTAGCATATTTGAAAAGCTGACATTTATTTAGGTGTTTGAAAGGTGTGAGTGGTTGCTGAGCTTTAAACACTGGTTGTATGTTTATCTGAAACTTTGAAACTCAGGCTCAACCCTAAACCCCCTTCCATATACCTACAAATTGCACCAACCCATGGCTCAGACCCAGGGTCTCAGGACCACATGGGAATGAAGGTCCCAACCTTGAATCACGCCAAGACCCAGGGTTCAAGCCCTACTGCTTTGCAGCCTAAACACAGACCACTTGACTTGTGCTCTGGCAGTCCACAGTAAGCGTTCAATAATCCCACAGAAATCCTGATTTCTTTGTCTTCTGGGCTAGTACCAGATGTTTGAGGAAGAAAGGTGAATGACACCCCACGATGGCAGATATTTTGGTGAGGAAACATAGGTGAGCACATGGTGTAGTTAAAGAAAATAAGCGATATAGACAATATAAAAGACAACTTATGATTTAGCCTCCTAACATGAAAAGTTACACTGAAAAACAATAAGTTTATGAAATGAGAAATGCATTACTTATGATCCAGATGTGCACCATACTGACATGAAACATTCAAGCAAAGGGCTTAATAGAATTGACAATAACAGGGAATAGACCTTTATATATATAAGAACTTTTATTTACATGAGGTAGGATAAAAAAATGTTGAGTTATGTAAACCCTCATACTTCAGGGCATAAAGAAATAGGGTATGTCTAGACTACATGCCTCTGGCGACAGAGGCATGTAGATTAGGCTACCCGGCATAGGAAAATGAAGCAGCGATTTAAATAATCGCCGCTTCATTTAAATTTAAATGGCTGCCATGCTGAGCCGATCAGCTGTTTGTTGGCTCAGCACGCTAGTCTGGACGCTCCACGGTCGACATCAAAGGCATTTGTTGACCGCCCCGGTATGCCTCGTGGGATGAGGTTTACTGGGGAGGTTGACAAATGCCTTTGATGTCGACCACGGAGCATCCAGACTAGCGCCAAGATTAAGCTTGGTGGTCCTAGCTCTTACCTTTTAGGAGGAGTTATTGAACAAACAGACTCACAGACAGACAAACAGACAGACAGACAGATAGATAGATAGATAATGGTCAGATTAATGACTTCTATAGATACCCAGAAAACCTACATATCTCAGGGGCTTGGTAAAATGAAAAATGTACATTTCATCGCAAAATTACTATTATGAATATTGTCCAGTTCTGCAGTGACTACAATTTGTTAAGATTTGACAGCTGACAGAAATCAGTGGTGGTCCCTGTCCAATTTCTCAGGCAGATGTGTCCCTATCAAACAGCTGCCCCATTTGGTTTTGACCATTGCTGGCCATTTCAGGACCAAGGTAATGGACTGCGAAGGTTTTGGGATTTGAGGGATTTGCATTATCCTCTTGCTCTCCAAGAGCTATTTTCTCCAGATCATAATAAATGCCGACCCTATTACAGTAAAGTTGGGGAAGGTTTTAACCCTCTGGATGGGTTACATGTGGAAATACTTGTCTACCCCCATCACTACTTTATGGATAAACATAACTCTTCAGTTTCTAGTTTGGCCTATCTGGCGCTGTTCATGAGCACTGAATTCACTTTACTTATTAACTTTAAAACCGCTATTGCTTTCTTTTATTATAGCTGCAGTAGGTCTGGGTTAAATCATTTTCTTGGCTTTTACATCTAAGCTTAAAGTTTTTAGGTGAGTAAACGAGCTACTACTGGTTTCCAAACTACTTTTGTTATCAGCAGGTTTGCACAATGCATAGTTGTTGCCTACAAGTCAAACGTTCAACCTTCCAGAAGGCCAGCTTGGAAGCAATTTTTAATCAAGATAGCAAGCAGGACTAAACATATTTTTGAAGTTGATGTAATTATAAAGGTAAAATTGAGTTTGATAATGCTGGCATTGACATTATAATTAATGACTGAGTTCAGTAAAACTTTCTGTGACAGTATAACTTGCTCAAGGCAAAGGATGCTTGTGTGGTATCACCCTTGCTTTTTCCCCTCCTCAGTAGGTTAGCTCTCCCCTTTCCTCAAGAGTGGACCACACCTCTACTTAGCAGTCTTTCTTCTCAGAACAGCACCCTGAGGACAAGGAAGTGAAAGCCCTCCTGGTGAAACCATCCTTGCAGCCAGGCATTCACCCCTCAGGCTGCATCTGTCTTTGCTTTGGCCCTTTCCCTTGAATGGAAGGATTGAAAAAAACATCATCTGCATCCCCAGCTCCTTCTCCCTTACCCCCAGATCTCTATAGTCACTTCTGATCTCCTCAGGGTCATCTCTCACAGTATCATTAGTACCTATGTGGATGAGTAGCAGTGAATAGTAGTAAGAGGGCTGGATGATCCTTGAGAGTCACTCTGTAACATCTCAACTATGGGCCTTGGCAGACAGCATACCACCCAGGATGCCGTGTCTGGCCAACAGATGGGTGTCTCTCTCCCTCCGTATGCCTCCTCCTGGCAGTGATGGCTGCAGTCCTCCCAGTTTTGAGGGAATGTGACTTTTCCTCCTCTGTCTTTGGGGGTTATTCCTCATCATTTGTTGCGAGGGCAGCATAATGGTTCTTCATCCATGTTGTGAAAACCAGGACTTTAAGGGTATGTCTACACTACAAAGTTAATTCGAACTAACAGCTGTTAGTTCGAATTAACTTTCATAGGCGCTACACACGCAAACCGCTAGTTCGGACTTAATTCAAACTAGCGGAGCGCTTAATTCGAACTAGGTAAACCTCATTCTATGAGGACTAACGCCTAGTTCGAATTAAGTAGTTGGAATTAAGGGCTGTGTAGCCACTTAATTCGAACTAGTTGGAGGCTAGCCCTTCCCAGGTTGCCCTGGTGGCAACTCTGGGCCAAGCCAGGGAAACTCTTCTGCCCCCTCCCGGCCCCAGAGCCCTTAAAGGGGCACGGTCTGGCTACAGTGCCCATGCCAGGTGCAAGCTTGCCAGCACCCAGCCAGCAGACCCTGCACCTGGCACGGCATGAGCCAGACACCCGCTGCCACCCAGCCCTCCCCCTCTTCCCAGGACCAGGCTGGCGGCTCCCAGGAGCCTGCCTGGGGCCGCAAGAGGCGGGAGCCCACCTGGTCTAGTGTGGAGATCGTGGACCTCATCCAGGTTTGGGGGGAGACCTCCAACGTCCACAACCTCCGCACTAGGCACAGCAATGAGGCCGTCTAGGGCAGGATAGCTGCCAGCCTGGCCACCAAAGGCCACACGCGAACCCAGGAGCAGGTTTGCATGAAAATCAAGTTGGTCCAGTGAGACCCCCAACCCTGAGCCCTGAGCTTAGAACATAAGAACATAAGAATGGCCATACTGGGTCAGACCAAAGGTCCATCTTGCCCGGTAGCCTGTCTGCCAACAGTGGCCAACACCAGGTACCCCGGAGGGGATGGACCAAAGACAATGACCAAGCCATTTGTCTCGTGCCATCCATCTCCAGCCTTCCACAAATAGAGGCCAGGGACACCATTCCTACCGCCTGGCTAATAGCACTCCATGGACCCAACCTCCATGACTTTATCTAACTTCTCTTTAAACTCTTTTCTAGTTCTCACCTTCACAGCCTCCTGTGGCAAGGAGTTCCACAGGTTGACTATTTGTTTTGTGAAGAAGAACTTTCTTTTATTAGTTTGAAGCCTGCTACCCATTCATTTCATTTGGTGTCCTCTAGTCCTTCTATTATGGGAACGAATGAAGAACTTTTCTTTATGCACCCTCTCCACACCACTCATGATTTTATAGACCTCTATCATATCCCCCCTCAGTCTCCTTTTTTCTAAGCTGAAAAGTCCCAGTCTCTTTAGCCTCTCTTCATATGGGACCAGTTCCAAACCCCTAATCATTTTAGTTGCCCTTTTCTGAACCCTTTCCAAGGCCAAAATATCTTTTTTGAGGTGAGGAGACCCCATCTCTACACAATACTGAAGATATGGCTTATCATAGTTTTATACTTCCCCTCCTCCTTCTTCCCCTGGCTTCCCCCTTCTAGCTCCCTCCTCCCAGGTTTCCACCTCCCCTCTCCCACCCTCTCTCTTCCCCTCTCCCACCTCCTTTTCCCAGTTTCCCCAGAGGTTAATCCCCCCCCCCCTCAGTTTTGTTAAATAAAGAGAGTTTCTATTTTTGAACATACGTGTCCTTTATTTTTTACATCAGGAAGGGGGGCTAGGGAAGGGTAAGTGGAAGGAGGTGAGGGAGGAATGGGGCATGAGCCCCCGATGGGGAGGACTGGGGTGGCTCTGTGGGCTCCTCGGGGTGGAAGCTCTCCTGCAGGGCCTCTTGGATCCTGACAGCCCCCCGAATGACCCCCCCCCCCGGATGGCAGCCTGCGGCAAGTGCAGCCAGGCTGATGGCCGAGTGCTGTGATGTGCCAAGTGTGGGCACTCAGGGCACTCCAAGTCAGGACTGCTTTGCTGTCCCTCATCGAGGTAGACAAGCAAGCGGGGAACCCTGAGAACTGTCTGTCGGGGGTGGGGGTCGGGTCCCTTTAAGCACAGCCCTCGGCTAGCCTGATGCAGCAGCTCCACGCTCTAAGTCCTAAGCTGATGCCCTGCCGGCACTGGTTCCAGCCAGCCTTAACTTCGGTTCAGGGTCCACTCAATGTGGACATGCTAGTTCGAATTAGCAAAACACTAATTCGAACTAGTTTTTAGGTCTAGATGCGCTAATTCGAATTAGCTTAGTTCGAATTAGTGCTGTACCCTAACAGGGTTCAAAATAGAACTAGATAAATTCATGGAGGTTTGTTAGCCAGGATGGGTAGGAATGGTGTCCTTAGCCTCTGTTTGTCAGGGGCTGGAAATGGATGACTGGAGAGGGATCACGCGATGATTACCTGTTCTGTTCACTCCTTCTGGGGCATCTGATATTGGCCACTGACAGTAGACAGGATACCGGGCTAGATGGATTTTTGGTCTGACCCAGTATGGCCATTCTTATGTTAATCACTTTGGTACATGGCTTGGGAGTAGGGTTCAAACCCTGCTGGCTTACCAGAAGCATCCTGTGTCCTGCCTCTGAAGCTCTGCCCCTTCTTCCGGACTTGTGGCTAATACATAGTCTAGTTCTTGGTGAAATTCCTGGCAGTCAGATATTCTCATCCCTTTAAGCTTTGTGACACAGACTTACACAGCTGTATACTTGAGTGGATTTGAACCAGTGATCTAGAATTGAAAAGCTTGGTATGCTGTCTACCTGAGACCATGGTTATATACAGTTGGATTCCTCTTTGAAAAGCATGATAAATAACCATGCTCGATACCCTCAAGATTTAAATTTCCATCAAGCCTATAGTAGAAGATTCTTAAGGTAAATATGACTTGTATTTCCGTACTCTAGGAAAAGAAACCATGAGATTCATTTAATATAGTTCCTTATACACTTGATGTATGCTTTTTAAACATTATATTAAAAAATTCAACCATTATAACTCAAATACACCGAATCTCGTTTAGTTCTCTATCCACTGAGACAATGATCAAGAAGCATACTCATCAATATTAATCATGTTGATGATATCGATTTATACTCTTTTTTTTTTGGTGTGTGTTTAAATTTCCAATTACGATGGTTATAATACGTCTTATACCACACTGGTTTATCTATCAGACATTTTAAGAATTTGTCATGTATGTGCAAACTGACGTTTCATCACTTATGACTTTATGAACTATCTGAATAAATAAATAAGTACATACATACACCAAAATGCAAGGAGCTATACTATAATACAGGAAGGCTACGTCTAGACTACATCCCTTTTTCAGAAAAGGGATGTAAATTAGACGTATCGCAATTGCTAATGAAGCAGGGATTTAAATCTCCCCCGCTTCATTAGCATAAATATGGCTGCCGCTTTTTTTCCGCACAGAGCTTTGCTGGAAAAAAGCTCCAGTCTAGAGGCTGATCTTGTGGAAAATAAAGCCTTTTCTGAATGATCCCTTATCCCTCTATGAAATAAGGGATAAGGGATCTTTCGGAAAAGGCTTTATTTTCCCTCTATGAAATAAGGGATAAGGGATCTTTCGGAAAAGGCTTTATTTTCCGCAAGATCAGCCTCTAGACTAGCGCTTTTTTCCGGCAAAGCTCCGTGCGGAAAAAAAGCGGCAGCCATTTTTATGCTAATGAAGCGGGGGAGATTTAAATCCCCGCTTCATTAGCAATTGCGATACGTCTAATTTACATCCCTTTTCTGAAAAAGGGATGTAGTCTAGACGCAGCCGAAGTGTGAAGCAGGTGCTTGTTAGGGGATTTCCATCTCTGCCTTCCAAGGCATAGTGTTAGGCAGCTGTTTTTGCAGTGTACTGGAAATATTGCTAGTAGTCTTTAGGAAACCCAGAGGTCAAAGGTTGGCTTTTGTGTGAAAACTTAAGCACAAATACAATTCTGTAGGAAACCAAGTTGATAAAGCCACTCATTTTACACTATAACAAGTGGATTATTACCTGACCTGCTGAATGAAGTTCACATTGATACAATTCCCCTTTTGAGGCATGCTAAAAATGCAAGTGTACCAGAACATCCTTGTTAGTACTTAAAGTATTTCTACAACTTTCAAGTGCTTTCCCTTTGGTAGCAGCAAAAGAATTGACTTTTTATCACTAAAGCATAAATGGAACTGGACATAAAGCTTTGCAGTACAGAGACAGGTATCAATGATGGCACTTTAAAAAACTAATCAAAACAGGTAAAAGAAACAATGTAAAGTCTTTTAAATGGTGGCAGTGCTTTGCAGTACAATTGAAGACATTTCTTTTGTAAGTTTCGCATTGGTGATTTAGTAACTATCTTATAATAGCCACATCACCCACATCCTCTTTCAAATTAGTTCAGTAGAAGCAGCCTTGCCAAACATCCTGGGAAAAGCTAAATCAAAGGAGAACAAGAAAACCTGGACGGTAGCAGCTATAGGGTGAACACTCCAACCAACAAATCTGGGGGAAAATACTCTCTCTGTTTTGAAATCTGCACCTAAAACAGACACATTAACAGCTATGGTCCCATTGTACGGCTTTCTTCCCGTTACAGTTTTAAAGGAATAGCATTTATCCTCACACTTATCTCCATTTCTCTTATGCTGTTTGGAGTTTCTTGGAAGGAGATGGGCAAACAACATGAAATAACATCATGGTTTGTTGCCAACCATGGACCATCTTTGTATGAGTCTAAGCATGCACAGAAGGACTTCTGGATGTTCACACAGTGGAAATAAGGCTTACCCAGCTCTCTTACACCCTTCTCCCTCAGCCTTTTTTCCATTAGCACAATGTGAAGGGAGCTTCTGCGTCTATGTGATGGACATTTAGGGTGTGTCTAGACTACAGGGTTTTGTCGACAAAAGTGGACTTTTGTCCACAAAACTATACCTGCGTCCACATTGCCGTCGAGTTACGTCGACGTAACGTCGACATAACTCAGCAGTTTTGTTGACAGCTGTAAGCCTCATTTCACGAGGAATAACTCCTTTGTCGACATAGTTCTGTCGACAAAAGGCAGGTGTGGACGCAGGGGAGAAGTTATGTTGACAGAAAAGACCTCCAGGAAGAACCCCTGGTGGACACTCCTGCCACAGCCTGCAACTCTATTGTTCCTGCCCGTAGCCATCTTTAAAAGGCACAGGCACCCAGGATTGGCACTCTGGCAGCAAGCCAGCTCCAGAGCAGACCCGGACTGCGCAGCTCCTTGTGTGGTGAGCCAAGCGGGAGCCATGTCCCAGGGACAAGCCCCCCCAAGACCCCCCTGGCCCTTCCAGGGACTCATCCCCCCAGGAACCCTGGGGCACTAAACGGCAGGCACCCTCCTGGTCTGGCCCTGAGATTAAAGCCCTTTTGGAGCTGTGGGCTGGGGAGGAGGCACTTCAGCTCCCACAGGCCAGGCACAGGAACATGGACATTTACACCAGATTGGCAGATGGCCTGGCCAGGAAAGGCCACCACCCCCCCGCACAGCACCGCAGGTCAGAGCCAAGGTGAAGGAGCTGAGGCAGGGTAGCCTGTGAGCACAGCTCCTGCTCTGGGGAAAGGCCACGCTCTTGCACCTACTACGAGGACCTGGACAGGATCCTGGGGGCAGGGGAACCCCTGCCTCCTGAGAGGCTCGTGGAGTCCGGGCTGGAGACCCTCGTGATACAGCGGCTGCAACACCTGCTGGGGGACCAGGAGCTCCAGGAAGAGGAAGAGGAGGAGGATGGCACCCAGAGCACCCAGGAGCCAGGCACCCAGACACAGGAGGCTTCGCAGACACCGGGGAGGGAACATCAGGTGAGTGCTGTGAGGGTCCAACACACACAGGGCAGGGCAGGCGGGAGCAAAGGGGTCGGTGCAGTGCTGTGACATGTCATGCTGAGCACGGCCTGGCGGAAGGGGAGGCACACCCATGGCCACCCTCAGGGAGGGCCGTGCTACCCCCCTGCACCCACATGGCTGCTAGGCACCGCCTGTCCCTGCAGGCAGGGATGCCACATGCAGGCATGGGCTGGAGACACTGGGATTGCCGCACAGCCGCAGGCCTCTCAGCACTCTGCGGGAGCCTCAACCATGGCCCGACACTCGTCCGTGCTGCTCGGCCATGGGGGATGCGTGAAGGGGGCATGACGGTGGCCTGCACACCGCCTGGGCTCCAGGGAGGCTGTGGCTGTGGGCCAGGCCACACCATGCCTTACTGAGACGCACATGAGCAGCCTCTGACCCTAGGACAGGTACTGCCTGATGAGAGGAAGGAGGGCATGCCCTCCCAGGGAAAGGGTGAGCATGCATGACTGATGACTTTTCCCTCTTGTCCTCCACAGCCGGACCAGCTGAGCAGGAGGGGGGCGCCACACCTGCCCCACCACCGAGACGGCCACAGGGAACCCGTCGGCACTGGCACAGCTATTCAGAGCTGGTGCGCCAGCACATCACGGTCCTGCAAAGGATGCAGGAGTCGATGGACAGGAGGCTGGAGGCAGAGGCCGAGTGTCACCGGCAGTTGCTGCAGGAATTTGCCCTGCAGTGCAGGGACATCTGCACTGCCATCCAGGAGGCCATGGCCTTCCCCGGTCCTTTGCCTGGTCCTGCCCCTCTCCCTCCCCGGGTGTGACAAGGCCTCCAGAGCCAGGGGCTCTTCCTCCAGGCAGCCCCCTCAGCCCTGAGCCTCCCTCCCCCTTCCCAGTTGTCATTCCCCCTTCCCAGCAGTGACACAAATTGAGGGACACACTATATTTTTTTCCAAACAGTTTATTTTATAAGAAACAAATATTTTTTTCTCTGAACACAAGAGTTATTTATTTTATTTTGTTCCAAAAGAAACAGTTAAATAAACTGCACAAAAGTTTTCACCACCACCTGTCTCCATTCTCAATGTGTGATGAATGGGTCGATTGAGTGAATGTGGGGCCGGGAGGCATCGGGGGCATGGGGCACTCCCTCATGTGGAAGGCCCTGGGACCAATCAGGGACCTTCCTGTGTGAATTGCTCCCTTGGGGCTTCCCGAATGCGCAGGCCCAGCTGGTGGGCTTGCCGGATGGCAGCTGTCCAGGGCTGCTCAAAGTGCCTCCCCTCCACGTCAGCCCATGTCCCCCACGCAGGGAGGAAGGCCTCCCCTTTCCTCTCCACGAGGTTGTGCAGCACACAGCATGCTGCAACCACATCAGGAATGTTGTGTTTCCCCATGTCCAGCCGTGTGCGTGAGAAGGCAACTAAACCTGCCCTTCAGACGGCTGAAGGCGCACTCCACCTGGAAGCGAGCCCTATTGAGGCGGGAGTTGAACAGTTCCCTGCTCGCATCCAGGTGGCCGGTGTAGGGCTTCATGAGCCAGGGCATGAGAGGGTAGGCTGCATCGGCCATGATGCATGTAGGCATCTGCACATCCCCCACTGCCAGGTTCCTCTCTGGGAAGAATGCCCCAGCCTGCAGCCTGTCGTACAGGTACGAGTTCCTGAACACGCGAGCATTGTGTTCCCGGCCTGACCACCCGACACAAACATCGGTGAACTGTCCCCTGTGGTCGACCAGGGCCTGCAGCACCTTGGAGAAGTAGCCCTTCCTGTTGATGTACTGTGCTGCTTGATGGGCCGGCGCGTGGATGGGGATGTGGGTCCCGTTGAGTGCTCCACCACAGTTTGGGAACCCCAGCCCCGCAAATCCGGCCAGGATGGTCTGCAGGTCTCCAAGGCGGACAGTCCTGTGGAGCATCTCGGAATTGATGGCCATCACCACTTGCAGAAATAGAAACACACAGAACAGGACATTAGAGGGGTTGGCTCAGCTGCTGAGGGGTGATCCTCCCTCCCCCGACCCCAACAGTCCCCCCCCCAGACAATCTCTTCCCCACCCCCCGCACCATGGCAGGGTGAGGCTGAGAGGGCTTCTACCTCTGCCACCCCATCCCCAATTCCCTGTGCCTGGTTCTGACTGCCCCCCTGGAGTGTCCCCTGAGAGTGATTTACCTCCATCAAGACGGCCCCGACGGTAGACTTCCCCATGCCAAACTGATGCCCCACAGAGCGGTAGCTGTCGGGGGTGGCCAGCTTCCACAGCGCAATGGCGACACGCTTCTTCAGGGGGATGGCAGGCCACAAGTGGGTGTCCTGGCGTTGCAGAGCAGGGGCAAGCCAGACACAGAGCTCCTGGAAGAGTTCTGTCGACAAAAGGCACTATTGCATCCACACTGTGCTTTTTCAAAAGAGAGAGATTACACTCTCTGTTGAAAAAGCGGCTTGCTTTGTCGACAGAACTGGCTGTAGTCTAGATGCTCTTTGTCGACAGAGTTTTTGTTAACAGTATCTGTCGACAAAGCCTCTGTACACAAAAGCCTGTAGTCTAGATGTACCCAAAGTACCCACGAGCAATACCATCTTCCAAAAATCTCATCCTACACCCCAATGTCCAGTTACTAGGAAGCAACTCTGCACCAAGAACTGAGTCTGTCAGGGAGAGACCTTCAAGCTGTTTGCAACAGTTTCCTCTACACAATTATTTGTAACCAAACATATCTAGTATTAAAAACCTGCTTTGTGCTAAGGAAAATAACTTGGAAGATAATATGTTGTGGTACCATCTGGGGACACCTGTTATAACAGACTATTTTCTATCTTAATGTAACAAAGTCAACATGACAATTTCACTGTGTGAAAGCTTCTAAATTATTTAAAAATTTCAAGGTTATAGGATTTTTTTCCATTTTATTTTAAAGTTTCAGAGAAAAATTAGAAGCAAAATGTACCACTGTCTGCTAAAAATGGTCATTTAGAGGAGCAGGATGATTTTTGCAACACTGTTTAACTGAAAACTCTTTAGTTGATTTAGATAAAATCAGTTCCTCTTAGATGTATGAAATTCTAAAGTTTGCATCTTTTCAGTGTGAAAATAGCTATTTCGTGGAAATTTTGGAAGAAAAATTAGATCACCGAGTGAGTGATCTGGGTCAAAATGAAAATCTTAGTATTTCAGCCTAATTCTGGAAAGAAGTGAACAGTTGGTAGTTGCTCATGGGCAAAACAGTTATCCCACAGTATGGGAGTTTTTCTGAATTTTTTAATTTTAACTTCCAGAACTGTAGCTCTGTTCAGTGTAGTCTCTGCACTGAAAACATACCCCAGGGTAGCTAGGTGTCTCAGGGGTATGAAAAATCTCTGAGACATGCTGCTAGGTAAGCGTAATCCTTGGTGTAGTGCTAGGTCAACAGAAGAATTCTTTCATTGACCTAGCTACAACCTCCTGGGAAGATAGATTAATTTACAGTAGACTTGTCAACATTATGAAGTTAGGTCAAAGAAACTACACTGCTCAGGGGTGAGAAAAATCCACACCCTGGCATGATGTAGTTGAACTGACCTATCCTGTACTATAGAAAACACTGAGTCTGTGGCCATAACTACCACTTTGCAGGGCTTGGTTATGCTTGAAATGGTACACTAGGTGAACTGGGCAGCGTTGACAACACTTATACCAATAGTTATAGCACCGTTCCAAGATGGACTAGTAATTAGATAAATTAGATTGGATACTAATTAGATAAATAATGTCGATAGATCTAGAATGTCTCATATCTGTTAATTCAGTTATTGTTTGATGGCTTTAAGGTGAACACCTGGGCCTACCTGTAAGGCAGCAATATATTCCAAAACACCATCAAAGAATGTATGAGACACCCTTATGGCTCAGGGTATGTCTACACTACCACCCTAGTTTGAACTAGGGTGGTTAATGTAGGCATTCGAAGTTGCAAATGAATCCCGGGATTTAAATATCCAGGGCTTCATTTGCATCTTGCCGGGCGGGTGCCATTTTTAAATCCCCTTAGGTCGAACCCCATGCCCGCGGCTACACACGGCACGGCGTAGGTAGTTCGAATTAGGATCTCTAATTCGAACTACCGTTACTCCTTGTGGCTTCATTTGCAACTTCGAATGCCTACATTAACCACCCTAGTTCGAACTAGGGTGGTAGTGTAGACATACCCTCAGATGCTAAAGCCTGACATTAAGATTCAGTGCAATTATTGCTGAGTTATTCTGCCAGGCATTTCCAATTTGCTCTAAGCAGCATATAGATGGCAATAGGTGTATCTTTAAGTCAGAAGAAATTAATATGGAGGGAGCCTTTGCAGAAAGTCATATAAACTGTTACATTCTGGAAAAAGGCTGTGGCTTCTGTTGCAGTATTGTTTAGTCAACTACTTATAATGTTAAACCCTAGGAGTGAGAAGTGAGTTTAGGACACAAATTTTGTGTGTGTGTAGTCCAAAGATGGAGGAGAAACATCACTTGTCCATATGCCTCCTACATGTGCAGTTCCATAACATCCCACCAGTTTTGGGTTACTCCCTTCACATAACTAAAATTTATCTATGTCCCTACATGTCTCATTAAGCAAACTGCTCTTTTTGCCTCATAATCCCTTAGTCAAAATCATCTGTGATTTGTTTCAATTGTTATATTTGAGGAGGCAAAAGGAGAATAGGAAACATTCCTCTATTCATTCCACGTGTCTGGGAACTGCTTCTCTAAAAGGTCTTTCTCTTCTTTCCTTGGAAAGTTCAGTTCTGAATACTTTCTTGTCAGGAGGCCAGATCCTAAACTAGTTTATGCCAGCAGAGGATTTGACCTACAATATTAAGTTTTTGCTATTCTCCTACATTGTGCTTCAGGTTACGGAGAAGTCATGAAACACAACTTCATCTTAAGGAGAAGAAGGTTTGAAATGATGGTCTGGAAACATGTGAGGTCTAAGCACAGGGAGCTCCAATGGGGCTGTGTGTGCACTTAGACTATGTCCACACTACAGAATTTTTCATCCCAGAAAAACTCTGCCGCGTCCAGGGAACGCATCTGCTTTTTCGGATCAGTTTCCGAAAAAGCAGGCACAGTCTTTCAGAAGCCCTGTATTCCTCATTTTATGAGGAATAAGGGCTCTTCTGAAAGAGATGGTTTTACCCACATTTGGCCCATGTAGACGAGCCAAATGTCGAAAAAGCCTCTTCCGAAAAAAAGAATCGGAAAAAGGTATGCAAATTGTGATTTGCAATTTACATACCTTTTTCCAAAAAATAACTGCAGTGTAGACATAGCCTTAGAACTGAGATTAAGCACCATGCAGAAGCAAATCTTTTATTAGCCGACTGAAAACTTTTCCTAGTAGAAAGAAACGACAACTTTTTTTTGTTTTGGGGGGTTTTTTTTGTTTGGGTTTTTTTTTTGTTTGTTTTTTGTTTTGTTTTGTTTTGTTTTGTTTTGTTTTGTTTTTTTGCTGCTGGCTGCTCTTATTTGGGTTATGTTTAACAAGGCAATTTATGTAATCTGAAACAGAGACAGTAGGATAAGGGTACATGCATATACTTTCAGTGTTTTAATACAACAGCTGCATCTATGCACAAGAGGGGCAGTTCTACTGAAAGGACATTGAGCTAGAAATGACTGCATGGTCATGCAGTTCAAAATCTCTCTCATCTAGATCCATCTGCTTCAATGGCTCAGGCTGTACAGTACATTCCTGCAGGAGGTTCTAGAGCAGGGCTGCTCAACTTTGGAAGCTCCGGGGGCCACAATGATACTCACAGCACATGGTGAGGGTTGCCACTTAAGTGTGTTTGCATATACATGCAAATATATATGAAAATATATGCAAGTAGCTTCTTTCACACTGACAGGCATGAATACAAAGATTAAGGCAAGACTACACAACATGCAGGCCCCATTTAAGTCAGTTCTGCTGATATTAATAAAATGCAATATTTACCCAATTTCTACTCATATGACAGCACTTTTAATGAGCAATGACAATCCAGGAATTTTACTACTAAAATGCATATCAACAGAAGACGATTATATTGACTCCTGCTTTGTTTTGGCTCCTACCCATGGGCTGTGTGTTGAGCCCTGCATAAACCCAAACCACACTGCGGGCTGCAGACAAATGGGCTGCGTGTTGAGTAGCCCTGTTCTAGAGAAACACCTCATGAAAGATTCAAGGGACATTATGACAGCCACAGAGGATGGAGGGACACTTTCAGAAGCACCTGTGACAGGTATTGCAACCTCCTACAATCATTGCAGGGAGCAATTTGTGCCACGTGTATATGTAATACTAAGGGCTAGGGATT
The DNA here is from genome assembly GCA_032595735.1 of Pelochelys cantorii. NCBI lineage: Eukaryota > Metazoa > Chordata > Testudines > Trionychidae > Pelochelys > Pelochelys cantorii. Next base: position 41,695,013 of record CM064337.1, read on the forward strand.
GTATGTAACTTAATGGGAGGTTATTAGGCCACAGTGGCACCACCCCCTGGGAAGGCTTGAAAGTACCATTGCCAACTGAGTTTCCCAGAAACCAACAGAAAAAGGCTTTTAATATAAAAACTCTGTGTTGAAATTAATGTGGAGCCCTCTTTCTAATCCAGCAGACAGACAGCACCTCTGTCCAAGAAGGCCTTAACCCTCCACATACAGGTGTGTCTTATCTGTAATGTTTTTAGACTACCAAAAAATACACATAACCTAAAAACCTAATTTAATTTAGGTCATTTTTGCAATATGAACACAATCAGGTGGCTATTCACAATTAAACTCTAATCCAGCAGTTACAACACTAGAAGGTCTTTCCACTCTACTGGCCTTCTTGAGGGGAAATCTCACTGAGGTGCAGGGGGACTGCAAATCTAAACCTTTAGCCTGGATAGGGAGGTATGCAAGTCTCACCCAATAGAGGTAACAGTTGTGTATGTCTAAAACCTTAAGGGGGTACCCTTGAGGAAGCTAGAAGCAAGAGGTGCTCAAAGGTAAGTCAACCCTGAAACTGTGACAAACCCTGCTCAATAATTTGACCTTCAGCCATTTTTGACCAGATGAGGGTGAAACTACCAAGCTTTTAGGCATCATGAGGCAGAGAAGTTTAAGGTACATGCAAGGCTGAGATTTGGCAAAAGTGCCATTTTACACAGCAAAGTTATCATTTTATTTCTTTCAAAAATTCAACTTTTGTCATAAGTGCTAATGTTAGTGAAGTAAATAAGTTCTTAAAATAAGTTGTTGTCCTCTTATTGCCACTAGAAATAGGGAAAAGGTAATCAAGGAAGTGGAATCCTCTTGTATATAAAACACAAGTTTGTGTTAAGCTCTAATCAGTTACACTTGTGCAATTACAGTATACAATAGAGTTGGCACATCTCTCACTGAGAGCATCGTATGCTTGAAGAAACTGTGTGATTATGTGCAACAATGCTGGCACCCTGCTCTCCTTTCCAAAATGAGCTTTGAGTTGGCAGCTAGTGAGAGAAAAAAGCTGTCTACTTGTAAATTGAATACTTTTTATGAGAGTCTTTTAAACAACAGATCTAGACTGCTACAATGTCATCATTTTATATAGTCACTTTTCAGGACAAAAAAAAGCACAAAAGGAGCAAAACAAAACAAAACCAAAAATGGCCTATATGAGGAAATATACAATTCCTTTGTTCTAAGTGGACTCTACTATTTTTAGTAGCAACTCATCTGGGTAGTCTTCACAATGCTGTTTCTGCATCTGTAGCAAGACGAAACCATTATACCAGCCAAAGATGCTGCAGTAGAAATTAAATAAATAACAAAGCTCTGTGTATATGGCAAGGATTTGCAAGAATTAAGCAAGAGTTTGCTATAAAAAACATGATTGCTAGGGTTGTGTGCATGACTTGGTAATAATATTTTTATATTTGAAATGTGTTCCCTTTAATTGATTTTGTGGCTTTCCAAGATGTTTATTAACTTAATAAATGAACATGCCTGTATAAATGGATTTAAATATTTGTACAGCATACCTACAATCTCCACTCACTCCTAAAGCACAGAAAAGAGGATTCAAATGAAGCTGACACCTTGAACAGCTGCCAAGAGGAACCTGTGGCTGGCTGAAAACATGTTGGGAATATACAGTGCAATTAAGGCCCTTCACCTGCAATTCAGGTATTACACAAGAAGGCCAGTAGAGTGGAAAGACCTTCTCGTGTTGTAAATGCTGGATTAGAGTTTAATGCTGAGTAGCTATCTGGTTAAGGTCATTTTTGCAATGTGGCTACAAGGAGAAGGATTGTAGGGAATTTAGCTTGTATTGCACTTGAAAAATGAGTCCTTCAATAATAGAAACAATAGAACAAGAATCAATAAATGTTCAGCTCCAGACTATCATTCAATTTATACTGGCTGCCTGGTATAACAGAAGACCATGATTGACGTTGCTTAATTTTCTTTTTCTTTAACAACAGACTAACAGTGAGGCTGTAGCCAGTAGGGGCAGAAGCAGCCAATGCAGAGACTTCTGCACTGGGGATGTCAAAGGTGGAGCAATGGGGTCTTGCAGGAGCCACCTCTGAGCTCCGAACAATTTGCACCTTCTCTATCAGCTTTTGTAACTTGAACACTCTAATGCACTATTTTTCCCTTCCTTCCCCCTCCCCCCATCTCCTATTTATTTTTGGAACTGGACTTTTAATACTCCATTCATCTGAAGAAGTGGGTTGTGCCCACAAAAGCTCATGATACCATCTACATGTTTTGTTAGTCTTTAAGGTGCTGCAGAACTATTTGTTGTTGGTGGTGGTTTTTAAGTTTTTCCAGTGACAGACTAACTTGGCTACCCCTTGGAAGCTTTTGTGCATAGGAGATTCCCTTGCCATGCACTGTAGTTGTACTACAGCCCACGCAGTGTTTCTCTTGGCTTACTCTGTGGAGCACTTGTTGCCAGGGGCACAAGCAGCCAAAGTAGGAACTTTCTCTCCCTCTTGCTGATTGGTTCTTTGCTTCAACAGTCATCCCTCCCTCCCTCCCCCCCGCCGCAGTCTCTTCACCTCAGTATGACTCCTCTTTTACTCTCTTCCCCTCTCTGTCCCCTTCATTCCCTTTCCACCACCAGATAAACACACACACACACACATACACACACACATGGCACCAACCTCATGCTTGCTACCATCATATGGTTGTATGACTCTGCTTGTGTGTTAGACACAGAGGTGGGGAAACAGGCATGCCTACCTATTTAAATTGTAAACTCCACAGGGCAGGGACCATCTTTTTGCCCTGTTCGTAGAGTTCCTAGCACAATGGGATCCCGGTCCATGAGATGCTAAATTAATACAAATAAATAGTAATAAACACTAAGATCTAGCAACCTGTTTCTCATCTGCGTGGCACTCCTTTGCAAAGAGGAAATATTAAATAGAAAATTATTGAGAATGGCAGGTCAGCACCCGTCAGCTGAAAGAGTGAAGTGCCACCAAGTAATACATATAACAAAGCCAGAATGTGCCCATGTATAGCGATTTTTTTGTCATTTGCCCAAAGACGCAATCATAGGCTCATTTTTTGTTGCAGAATGCATTGCAAACAGTGGTTGAAATAATGATTACGGGCCCATGTACTAGCAATATGGATTCCCTGCAGTGCAAAAAGAATGTTGACCATTGAATATGACACAACATCATATCTTACCACATGCAGTTGTAATGCAAGTACTTTTAGAACAGAAACTTGCTTGAGACTCACACTTTATGTACTCAACCAGCTCCCCACAAATTAGAACTTTTAACCTTCAAGGTTAAGTTAGAGCAAGAAACATAACGAGCAATTGGAATTATCCCTTGACTCTTGCCTGGATAAATTGTGTGTGCATATTATTATGAAGATCTTGTGATAATGTGAAGAATGTCCCCATTTACAAACAGAGGGCCTTTGCATCTCCATAATGGATTTATAATACGTGATGAATACTAAAAGGGTTAAGTAGTTGCTACATATATTGTAGCAGCTGCTTAACTAAGTAAACTATCTAAGACTCTAAAAGGGTATGGAATACTGTCCTAAAACATTTTTATGTCTAAAAATAATCCAAGCTTTCATTAAAACCCCATCATTTTCATATTATATCTGTATGTATGGTGTATTTACAATTTTTTAATCGCTCTTCACAGATTCTGCCTATTCCACGATGGAATTGAAGATACTGCAAAACTTATCCCACTGTATCTTAGAATAGCAGTTTTTCATAATGGCTACAAATATCTGTGAATAGATACTATAATGTCACATTAGCATTCTGAATTTCCTACTTAGTGAACATTTCCATGACAAAAGAATCACATCCATTAAAGAGGAAAGCATTTCTCAGGTGCAATAATTACAGAAATTTGTAGAATAATTCTCACAGGAATATGTCTCCAACTTACCAGGAAAAAATAAAACTTTTATGTTGGCCAGGAGTGTGGTAAAAGAGATGTAAATATGATATTCTTATAGAAATAAAATATTGGAAACACATTCCTCCACCTGGAAATGAGATTTTATAATTGGTCAGCAATTGGCCGTTTTGGCCATTTATATTTATATATATGTATATATATATATATATACATATATATAAATTCCATATCTAAGACACAAGGTCAAGTTAGAAGCTGATGATAGAAGTCTTGGGTGAGAGATTGTTGAAAAATAATGTGAATTTTCTTATGTCAAAAGGCATTAATTTATTTCCTGCAATTTGTCTGCATGAAGAATTTTGGACAATCACAGCCATAAGCAGCAGGAAATGAAACCCTTAGTGAGTCTCACTGTGTTTAGTTAACAGATTAAATTTGATTTCCTTCATACTGTCATTACCTTATGGTAGCCTCTTGAGCCCAACTGAAATAGGTGCCCCGCAATGCCTGTTGAGGCAGCTGTAAGATCTTTTTGAGCAGGAAGTGTCTCTTACCGCCAAATACACAAAATAAAGGATGCAGTAAAGAGACTTGCCCAAGGTCACACTACTGGTCAGTGGCAGAAGTAGGAGTAGCACATGGCTGTCCCTCTACCAGACCATGCCCTTATACTGCAGGCCATGCTGCCTCCCTTACTGCCTCCACACAGATGACATGATACAAGAACACTGGGGCTACGTCTACCCTGGCGCGTTCTCACGCAAAAACACTTTTGCGGAAGAGTTCTTCTGCAAAAACTCTTCCAGAAGAGAGAGTCTACACTGGCATGTGCTTTTGCGCACGAGATGTGCTTTTACGCAAAAGCATCCATGCCATTGTAGACGCTCTCTTGCGCAAGAAAGCTCTGATGGCCATTTTAACCATAGTGGCTTCTTAAGCAAGAAATTCATGTTGCCTGTCTACACTGGCCTCTTGTGCAAGAACAGTTGCGCAAAAGGGCTTATTCCTGAGTGGGAGCGTCAGAGTTCTTGCACAAGAAGCCCTGATTTCATACATTAGAACGTCAGTTTACTTGTGCAAAAACACACGGCCAGTGTAGACAGGCAGCAAGTTTTTGCGCAAGAGTGGCCGCTTTTGCACAAGATCGCGCCAGTGTAGACACAGCCTAGCAGCCTGGACTTTGAAATCTAGCAATAGCTTCAATAAGCAGAACTGTGCGTGCCTTCATTTTACATACAGAGAACATGGGTTTACAGAGAGCCTACACCCGACTCTGCAACCTCACAACAAGCCCTTAGCCGCCAGTGTTTTAGAGGTCTGATGGCTTTGTAAGAATTCTGAACTCACAAAAACTGCCCTAGCCCCGTTGAAGGTCCCCTGGCTGGTTGGTCACCAAGCTGCAGTGTCTGGGTCCCTGTAAAAACATGAGCCTTTATGCCTGTCATCTTGTCCAGAAGAAACTGCACAGACTCCTCTTGTTGTACATTCCCAGTGCCATTTGAGTTCCCTCTCCCAATACTACTACAGTCTATTTGCAATATCTTCTGTGTGTTTGGGCCTCTCCTCAGGAATGGAGGAGCGGAGTTCTCCCTTCCCTGAGATGTCTGTGGAACCGGACTTAGCTATTCCTCTCTCCATTTGCACTTCCTTCCTGTGCTTCTTTCTCCTTCTTGGCTGATGGGCTGTTTGGATCTCTCACACCCAGCCTGCCAGCCTGACTAGATAATTACCTCAGTCAGAGGGAACTAATTGGTGTCCAAGAGATCAAGCTCATCTGTTCACTCCCTACCCACCGCTCTAGACCTCTGTGTGCTCTTAGTTCTTTCCCAGCACATTTACAGAATGAATACCCATCACTTCCATGCTGGTACAGAGAACAAAAATTCATGTGATGGGGGTGGGACTGAGGGGTTCAGAATGTGGAAGGGGGTTCTGGCCTGGGGTCAGAGATTTGTGGTGTGAGGGCTCCAGCTGGCAGTGCAGGCTCTGGGGTGGGGCTGGAGATAAGGCTCTCAGGTGGGACAGAAGGTTAGGAGAGGCCTATGGCTGGGGGTGCAGGCTCTGTGGTGGGTCCAGGATGAGAATTTAGGGTACATGCTACCCTGGAGCAGTGGTGCAGAGAGAGGACTCCTCCCAGATCTCTCTCCCAGAAGTGAGACCGCTTGTGGACTTGTGGGGACCTCTCCCCACTGTGGCAGCTCCAGAGCTGGGGCCTTGGGATAAGCACCTGTCCCACAGCCATAGAAGGTCTGGGCTAGGCTTGGGTTCAGGCTGGGAGAGGGCCACACCTCCCTCGGTGGCAGCAGGTTAGGGGCAGGGCGAGGTTGGAGCATGGGGAAGGAGCACTCTTCTCCTGGCCATGGCGGGTCCACCAGGGTTAGATTTCCTGAGTGACTGTGCAGCATTTCATAGGCTGCTGAATAGCTTACAATGAACTTAATTGAGCACTGTCTCTTTCTTTGGCCCCTCTGGCACAGCCTTCTTGTCTGTTACCCCTTCACAGAAGCTGGACGTCCCTGTTCATTTGCCCTAGGAATCCAGGACCAATGCTGCCTCGCATCCAGACACCCTTAAACACTTTCCTCAGAAGCACCCTGGGTTACAATTTACTCCTCTAGGAACACATGATAGTTGAAGCACACACACAAAATCACTTTATTTTCAAGAGCATAGACAATCTAAAGACCTAGACAAAACAAATCATTGCTGTGTCATTCCCTGCCTAGGCTTCCTCATCACTTGGACATCCTTTGGGATTTGGTTAGTGTCTTCTTGAGTGTCCAGGCTCTCCCTTTCCAGCATCTGACTTCTTCCCCAAATCTCTCTGCTCAGCTTTAAATAAAAACTTCAAAGCAAAAACCAAAATGTCTGTCGCAATCAGGAGAGTTCACAGATGCAGAAAGAAACAATTCAAACTCTCCCCATCACAGAGTGTTTGCTCTGAAAACTAGAAGATCAATCCAGTCTTATAGCTCCTATGACACCCACCAACCATTCCCCTAAACTCCTTGCTTTTTTTCTCCACCATTACCAGCAATTATAAACTGCACAAAGAGCATGAACTAGTGTTTCAGGTGAGTGGTTCTGCCCTCTGCCATAGGTAGTGTGAAGCCATTGTGATAATATGCATCAAATGTCTGACCTTCCTTATGAGGTAGACGCAGTATCCTCTGTTCTCTTAAAAGCTCCTGAGGTCCATGCAACAGTGGGACTCTCAGTTTTGACGCAACCAAACTCCAAATGCAGAGGTTAAAGAAGCAGAATAAAAAAAATTTCCTTTGTCTCACCAGGTCCACAAAGGCTTCCTAGTATGTGTTTCCTAATCATAGGTATTCTAACATAGGGTATGTCTACACTACCACCCTAGTTCGAACTAGGGTGGTTAATGTAGGCATTCGAAGTTGCAAATGAAGCCCCGGATTTAAATATCCCGGGCTTCATTTGCATCTTGCCGGGCGGGCTCCATTTTTAAATGCCCTTAGTTCGAACTCCATGCCCACGACTACACGCGGCACGGAGTAGGTAGTTCGAATTAGGATCTCTAATTCGAACTACCGTTACTCCTCGTGGAACGAGGTGTACCGGTAGTTCGAATTAGATAACCTAATTCGAACTACCTACTCCGTGCCGCGTGTAGCCGTGGGCACGGAGTTCGAACTAAGGGCATTTAAAAATGGCGCCCGCCCGGCAAGATGCAAATGAAGCCCGGGATATTTAAATCCCGGGCTTCATTTGCAACTTCGAATGCCTACATTAACCACCCTAGTTCGAACTAGGGTGGTAGTGTAGACATACCCATACAGTTTTGCACCGACTACCCACCACCTTATATCCCTGCACTTGAAGAGAATGCTTGTATTTCAGAGGTACAACAGTGCCCCACTGAGACAATCTTCTGGGCAAATCAGTACCACTAAATGGCATTCTGAGACATATTCCTTATGCATCCTTTGACGATGATCTTCTAAACCGCAAACCACTGTGCTCAAATGCTGTTGCCTGCATCTCCTAATAGGAAACATCTTAGAACAAGTTGCATAAGAGGCAACCTGCAGGAACGTTGCAGGAAAAAAGTACTTTTTCATAGTCTGCAACCCCTGCTCCCCTCCCCTGAGTAGTTACCCTGTTTCTTGCCCTGTGACATTTCCCAATAATACAGGAGATTAAGTGGTCATCACCTTCCTGCAGCTGCACAAACCCTATAATAGTTAAAAAAAAAAAACATCATTAAGAAAGCATCTGGGCATATAATTCCCAAACCACCATCTTTACCTGGTTAGATTTACTCTTCTTTTCACTATATTATGTCTATTGTCCCAGAGCATCTGGGGAAAAAAATCACCTTTTCACTTCAACCTGCAATTTCAAGGGGAGGGATAAACATTTACCAGATAAATACAACAACAAAAAAGCAGTGTTTTAACTAAATTTGTCTTTTCTGCCCAAGTCAGGGTCCTGCTCTTCCACAGAGTCTCTTTATCTTGACAGGAGGCAAACTGTTTCTCCCATTTCAGTTTCAACATCTGAACCACCCCCGAAGCTTTGTCCCAAAAGATCGAAGTATTGGGAGGGGGGAAGCTCTGGAATAGCAAAAGAGCATCCCAAAATCCCCACCCACAAAGCCTTGCACTTCTTCATGTTAATCCGTCTTGCCTCTGAATACAGGCTTAAGGTTTCAATAATGCATATGTGACGGCGCGTTGGGGTTTCGCCGTCTCCTGCACCCCTGTAGTGGCACGAACAGACTCCACCATCCAGTAGAATAGAGGGAGTTTATTGCTTCTCCAGGATACAGCACAGCACAGATGTAATCTGGTTACAGGGCAGGCCTAGGATGCCTCAGCCCCACTTGAGATGGGGAGACCTGGGCCCCTAAATTCCAGCCTACGCTGTCTCCTCCATGATCCCAGACAGCCACTAACTAACTATCCCTTCCAGCCCTGCCCCCCAGCCAGGGGCGCATTCCACCTTCCTTTGTTCCTCTCCCTGGGAGGTAACCGGTAGAACAGGTTACCTCCCTGTCCCATCAGCTACTCGGCTGGGCCGTGGTACAGACAGCAGCCAGTGGGGGTCATCCACAGCCCAAGCCTAGCAACCAGCAAGGTACCCACACTACGTCAGAGCATATTTCTGTGTTATGAACTGCCCAGCAGCACTGTGACATCTCCACAGGTCAAACTTCTCCCCTTTAGTCTGTACATTGAAGCTCAAATCTTTGCTCACCATACTCTGAAGCCAATAAAGGGTCCAAAGAAAAACAGAATAAACTCAAGCGGCAACCTTGTCTTACCTGACAGTGTATCCATACGCCCTCCCCCCTCCACTCATGCACTAATGTGAGGTATTGGGTATGAATGTACACAATCCATAGCAAGTTTACAAACAGTAGAGGGGAGGGGATACTGTCCATTTTGAAATGGGAGTAGGCTCGAGTCTTGCTAACAAACTGTTAACATTTATGTGCCGGGACCACTCAGACAGTCAATCTGCAGCAGACTAGATTCTCACCCTAGTTTGCTGTGAATTAATTGGTAACATAGACAGACCACATACTTTAAAAGGACCAACCCTCTTAAGGATGGCAGTTTCACTCTATAAAAAGCATTGGCCTGATACAAGGCCTAAAAAAACCCCTCCTATTCTCCCTGTTCCCCAGTTTAAAATACTTCCTGCAAACTACACAAAGGCTACGTCTACATTGTGCATTCTTGCACAAGAAGATATGCAAATGAGGCATGGCGATGAATATCAACACACCTCATTTGCATACCTAATGAGCCACCATTTTTGCACAAGGGGCTTTTGCTCAAGAAGGAGCAGTCTACACTGCTCTTTCTTGCGCAAAAACCCTCTCTTGCGCAAGAGCCGTTCTGCCTGAAAATAAGCAGCAGAACGGCTCTTGCGCAAGAGGGGTTTTTGCGCAAGAAGGAACAGTGTAGACTGCTCCTTCTTGCGCAAAATGGCGGATCATTAGGTATGCATATCTTCTTGCACAAGAATGCGCAACGTAGATGTAGCCTTTAAAATGTCTCTGTCTGCAAAATTTTCGCTTCATTAGCTGTACTGGGATGGAATCATTTCTCTGCTGTTTTTTCCCAATTTTTTTGCTGAAATGGAGGCCAATTCTTTGTAATCCAATATACCTCTAATTCCTGGTATCTTCTTAATCCCCTTTTCAGGGGGAAAGAAAAAAAATCAAAGGCATTCATAAAAAGATGTTCCAAAATGTCCCCGTATTCAAGGCATCACTGAAAGCACAAGAGAGCATCAAAGAATCATAGAATCATAGAATACTAGGACTGGAAGGGACCTCAAGAGGTCATCGAGTCCAGTCCCCTGCCCCTCATGGCAGGACCAAATACTGTCTAGACCATCCCTGATAGACATTTATCTAACCTACTCTTAAATATCTCCAGAGATGGAGATTCCACAACCTCCCTGGGCAATTTATTCCAATGTTTGACTACCCTGACAGTTAGGAACTTTTTCCTAATGTCCAACCTAAACCTCCTTTGCTGCAGTTTAAGCCCATTGCTTCTTGTTCTATCCTCAGAGGCCAAGATGAACAAGTTTTCTCCCTCCTCCTTATGACAGCCTTTTAGATACCTGAAAACTGCTATCACGTCCCCCCTCAATCTTCTCTTTTCTAAACTAAACAAACCCAATTCCTTCAGCCTTCCTTCATAGGTCATGTTCTCTAGACCTTTAATCATTCTTGTTGCTCTTCTCTGGACCCTCTCCAGTTTCTCCACATGTTTCTTGAAATGCGGTGCCCATAACTGGACACAATACTCCAACTGAGGCCTAACCAGCGCAGAGTAGAGCGGAAGAATGACTTCTCGTGTCTTGCTCACAACACACTTGTTAATGCATCCCAGAATCATGTTTGCTTTTTTTGCAACAGCATCACACTGCTGACTCATATTCAGCTTGCGGTCTACTATAACCCCTAGATCCCTTTCTGCCGTACTCCTTCCTAGACAGTCGCTTCCCATTCTGAAAAGAAAAGGCTGCTCTGATAAAAATCCATTGTTCAATGGTCTGTCCCTGATGATTTCCCTTTCAGAGACAAAACAGTGGCACAAACCTTCATTTCCTCAACTGGCCTCACTAGCTAGTCTCATTCCTCTTCTGCAAATATTGGAAAACCTGAAGTACTATTCAAAAACTGCAGCTGGAAGAGGAAGGAAGGTTTAGTTCACTGTAATATTCAGGAACTATCCTCAACAAGCCATAAGGTCCCTACAGACCTGCCCAGTACTAGGATTTCATAACCCCACCATATCCCACTGCAGTCACTTTTCCTTATATCTTGCAAATATATCAGAGAGAGCTGCCCCACCTTTTGTCATAATAATCTTTGCAATTTTAACTTATTCCTACATTCTCCTTCAATACTTAACCTTTTCTTTCTCAACTGCCTCTGAGGATCCTTATTTTTATGCACTCTCCAGTGTGCAGTCAGTTATGACACTCTCTCAAATGGCTCTGTAATGATAAATAACCTTTGTAATCAGTTGTATATAGATATTCTGAAGAGAGATGTAGAGAGGTTACCTGGCATGGTTTGGTCATGCCATGTGGGATGCATAAAATTCCTAAATTGTCTCATTCCATAAAGATGCCTTCAAACTTTTTTATTTCAAGTTTGCTACTAAGTAATTGATTACGAATAAGCCCAGCCAAAGGTCAACTTTCCATACTTGCTGAGTTCGATTCAGACAAAGCAGTGTCCAAAAAAAGTCTCTCAGTTTGCTCTGTACCTTGTCCGACCATTGAGATAGCTGTCACATATGCCCTGTTTAATCAAGGGCCCACTATCCTTCTAAAAATGTAAATGCTGCCTCCTTTCTGAAATGAAGATACTCCAAAACATCCTTAACCCAGAAGCATCACATCCTGCTTGTAATTCAGTTTCATCAGGTTTAGGTTGCTTCACTCTATTAATCACAGCAGCCTCCCCTCATAAAAAACAACTGTCAAGACATCAGTAAAAAAAGAAGCAATATCAATTAAAAAAAATCTTTCCTTGGCGTCTAACACTGTGGGCTGTAGATAATGACAATGCTTCATACCCAGATATCAGAAATCAGCTATTAACTCCCTGCCCATTTGCAATTCTACCACCCTCTGCACTGATTTTGCATAAGTACTGGGCAATACCCCCTATTCCACCATAAGTATAAAGTCCTGTGAACCCGAAACGATGGGCCCTTCCTCTAATCCCTCTGACTTCAATGTTTCTTAGGTCCCCGCTTGACCCAGATCCTTTTGCATTAAAATCTGAAGGACCATCTGCCATTGGAGCACACAGGATGGAGAGTACCTTTCAAGTCGCAACTGTCACTACCCTCTAAATAAAGATTTTGATCCAAGTCAACACACACTTTTGGGCTATGTCTACACTGCAGGCTTCTTGTGCAAGAACTGTTTTGCGCAAGAGTTCTTGTGCAAAAGGTCTTCCACAAGAGTGCATCCACACTGCCATGTGCTTTTGTGCAAGAGATGTGCTTTGGCAGTGTGGATGCTGTCTTGCGCAAGAAAGCTCTGATGGCCATTTTAGCCGTAGGCGTTTCTCGCACAAAAAATTCATGTTGCCTTTCTACACTGCCTTCTTGTGGAAGAGCTCTTGCGCAAGAGGGCTTATTCCTTGTGGGGAGAGGAATAACTCTTCCAGAAGAAGCCCTGTTTTCCGATGCTGTACTGTAAATTTACTTGCGCAAGAATGCGCGTGAAGTATAGACGCTCTGCAAGTTTTTGCGCAAGAACAGCTGTTCTTGAGCAAAAAGCCTGCAGTGTAGACGTAGCCTTGCAGTCCCCAGCTAGCTGACCATCTTGTCACTGCTTTCTCTCTCTCTCTAGCTCTTTTTCTTTCCTGGCCACACTTTTTTTGTTTACTGGTTCCCAACATGGTGTGGGAGCAGCTGAGCCTCCACATCCTGATCCCAACTCTGCTGGAAATTGGTCAAGCCCAGTAACCCACAGGCTCTTTCCCCACAGTCAGTGTGCTTGTAACATGCCCAAGTTCTGCTCCCTCTGCACTTCCTCTACCACTAAAAACCTGGTACCCATTGGGCCTATGGAAATGCTGTGTGGCCACTTCCAGTTGCTATAACCTAAGCTATCTTCTTGGATACTCTCTATCCATATCTGGTTTCAAGAAACTGTCCTACTCCTGAGGTTGAACAGATCAAAGCTTGCTCCCTGAAACTGGTGAGTAACTTTTGCTTGTCTGTCTATCCCTGGTGGCTGGGATTTCTGCATAAACAATATTGCATGCAGTTGTTACTACACCAGTTTCTCCTTTCCCCATCCAATAGTTTCCCCCACATTACTGGTGGTGGTGACCCTATCTGTGTTAACCAGAGTGTCGCTCTCTCCCTTCATACCATCTTCCCCATAGACAGCTTCTTTCTTCCTCAGCTGATCCCTCTATTAAGAGCCATCCCCCTGCTAGAAAACCAGGCCCCTCTCCTTTCTTTTACTTTTAACCACTGTGGTTTTAAATGCTAATGCCAAGACCTAATTGCTTGGTTTACCCCTTGAAGAAATCCCACCTACTCAAACTCCAACCCACTGCAGAGAAGTTAGAGAAAACTGACTTCTCTTAGGATGAAGCCATCATCATCAAGTGTTCCCATTGGCCTGGGACCTGTTTCTATTAATGATTCTCCATTGCCCCAAATCTGAGGGGGGAAGTGACACCACTCTTGATAGAGTATAGATGACTTGTATACTTTAAGGCAAGTAAGGATCCGAATGCTCATCTATTCTGACAACCTGCATATCACAGGCAACACAACCTCAGCCACCCCTCCTTCAGTAAGTCCATAAGCTCTGGTAAGGTACTACAATTCACCCTTAACTCTCATCCAAACCAACAAGTTGCCTGTGCAACATGTGCCAAAAAAATATCCAAGGTCTCTGCCCACCTGAGGAGGCTCGGGGGGGGAATTGCTTCCCAATCCTGTATATGGTGATCAGTTAGACCTATCATGTGGGCAAGACCCATCAGTCAGGCATCTGGGAGAAAATTCTCTTTAGTAATTCAGAGCTCTCTCCATCTTGTTTCCAATCTCCAGTCACTGAATATATTTGCTAATAGCAGCTATGGAAGGACCATGAATCACTGTCGACACTTTCATCATCCCATCCCCTCTGTAAACTTATCAAGCTCAGTCTTGAAACAAGTACGGTTTTTAGACCCGACCTCCACTGAGGGACTCAAAGGGTACAGCAACTTCATAAAATCAACATGACTTCATACGTTGCACATAGACAGATGCTCCAAATCATCGTAAAACCCATCTCCACATCCTCCGCCTCTAAATCTCTAAATTCTCGAGTTGTCAGTGGAAACAGTGACAGCAAAATACTCAGTTCAGAACTTTAGCAAACAAAGTACATCACACCGAGTGAAAAATAAGCCAATTCTGAGTTTGACTGCTCACCATAAGATGTTTTGACATGAAAAATGTTCTCCTATGAGTATTGAATGTGCAAGAGGTTCCCCACTGCCCTGGCCCCACTATTTGTATAAGCTATTTGCAGACCCTGGCATGAGAGAATTTTTCACCCCCATTTTGAGAGGTAGTAACTACTGAGCTAAAAGGCACTATAACAAACATACTTTGGTAGATAATACAGAGTTATTGAAAATGATAACACAAACTCTGTATGAAAGTGTTGTACCCATGGTATTAACTAGACATTAACTTCATTCCATGCAGGATTAGTTTCTTGCAAACCCTGCCCTTCCCCCCCCCCAAAAAAAACCCCGAAATTTGCCATGAGCTACAAAACTTGAGAACAGTTAATACTGCTGATGCATTATGATGACAGCCTATTATGCTGACCAAAATTATCTTATTGTTTTCTTTTCTTCATGCCTCTATCTGTCTAGCTCTGTCTAGTGTCTTATATTCAGATTGTAAACACTTGGGAACAGGGACTGTTCTTGTTCACTGTTTGTACAGTAGGTGGCACAAAACTGTGTCTGGGACTCTGAGGTGCTATAGTAATACAAAGAATAAATGGATTAAGAACAATTCAGCAAATGTTTGTTAGTGATTCTTCCTTGTTTCAACCAATTTAGTCTGATTGATCAGCTAAGTCATCTGGTAAGGGGGCCAGATGACTCAACTCTCCATGAGGGAAGTATCATTCAGGTATTTCCTGGGTTATGAGAACTTACTGTGTGTGTGTGTGTGTGTGTGTGTGTGTGTGGTAGAGGGAGGGAGCACCTTAGAATGTATAAAGTAATACTTTGTAAATGTTGCCTGACTAGCACGGGCTATTACTGGTTCCTGACTTCTTGTTGAAAATAGTGATGGGGCTGACAGCCATGCTCCCTCTTCACAGCATAGACATCATGCTGGTAGGTTACCATCCAGCAACAGGACCATATGTCGGCATGTGTCATATACAGTGATGGTTCCACAGAGGGGTTGCTCTCGGATGGAAGTTCTTACAGCAGTTTGCTTCCTGTTATGGGGATGGAACCCCTGTAAAACATCCTCATGCAATGGGCCAAACAGACACTGCTTGAGGCTCTCCTCTTTATGTAGTGAGTGCTCACCCTATTATGTACCCTTGGCTTTCAGTCTTCCTACCTGTCACCCGTACTTCCAAACACACACAGACAGTTAATGTATGCCAACCAGAAATAGGACGACACGAATCCGCCTCCAAACACTTATATGAACAAAAACTGAAAAGCAATCAAAAGGGAACAAATGCAGTCAGATGAGTAACTCATTGGATTTAGGGAACATGTTTTGCATAAAATTTGTTCAGCGACTTCCCAGTTTTGCTTAGCACATTGTGTATTGTGCAGAATCCCTTGAATGCATGCAGGAGGCACATTACATCAGGATTTTGCAACCTGTTTCTTTCTGTGCCACAACAGCTGCTCTTTTACATACTGTATAAAAGCCAGGGCCAGCGTTAGGGAGGGCAACTGCCCCTGGCCCCATGCCATAGGGGGCACCACAAAGCTAAGTTACTTAGGCTTTGGCTCAGCCCCAGTTGGTGGCACATGGGTCCCCAGTCTCCTATGGCAAGGCTTGGGCTTTCTGCCCTGGGCTCTATCAAGTCTAATACCAACTGTGCTTAGTGGACCCCCTGAAACCTCCTCATGGCTACCCCAGAAGATTCCAGACTCCTGGTTGAGAACCACTGCATTACATCACTGTTTTCCCACACAGTTCTCAGCACCATGCACAAATGCCATCACTGTTACCAGTTGCATTTGTAAAAAATCACCCCTCTCTCAATGTACTGCAGCACAGAATGGGCCCCAAAGAACAATACTAAAAGCTTAGCCAGCACACATTAAAATATGCATAGCATAGCTTTACCAATACCTACACTTGCTAACTTATAAATACATCTTCTGTAGCATCCCTTCTGCACTTTTGCCCTAATTGCATCAGTGAAGAAATTTTAAACCCATGACCTGATTTCCCTTTGTCCTCCTCATAAAATTCTGACTTCAGTACAATATTGTTGCTACAATGGTAGCCATATTCTCCAAACTAAAGCTTGTAAAACTATTGAAAACACACACTTTCAGATACATTTTTAACAACAAAATTATTTGCTGAAAAAAAAAATCCCTTAATTAAAAATGTTCAAGCAAAATCTCAAACAGCTATGCAACACAATCTGCTCTTTATGGAAATACAAAAGGCCTGAAAATATGGAATGTATTAAAACGTGTGTGATTTGTTTGACATTTTCATGTAGACCTTCAGTGCACTGTAAAAATAATGTGGGGAGGGTGCCAAAAAACATGTTTGTATGTCTCATAGCTGTAATTCTTTCCATAATTGTTTTCCAGAAGCCAGAAAGGAATGATCCATTGTCCTTCTACCCTTACAGATGAAAATGATTACATTGTAATTTTACTGACAATAGTTTTGGTGTAAGAATATTCAAGTGAGTTCACAGTAACTCTACACTTACTTTATAGCACCACCAGTATCCTGAATTAGAATAAAAGGAGTGACTCAGCTCTTAATTTGGTTTTTAATGCTGTGATTCTATGTGAAGACAGCAATTGCGAAATGTAGGTTGCTGCAACGTCATCTATATAGTTGATTTAAAACAATTCCATTAGTCCTCTCGATAACAGGAAAGGAAAGAATTTTTTTTTTTTACTTGTGGGGAAGACTCAAATCCTATGGTGGGTTTTTTGGGGAAAATACAAGTACCTGCATAAAGCAACTAATGAAAAAATAGTTGCAAATTAGTTCTATGTTAAAACAGCTACCTAGTTTGGTATGTTAATGGAGTATCCACCAAGATGTATGTGCTGTTAAAATGACATTGTAGGTCACTCAATATGCTAATTCTAATACCAATTCTGTTAAATTGTGGATTGTTATGTGTTAGCTTTAAAAAACTGTTATATTTGACAGTATACTCAGCTAATCAAAATGTCATTTCTATAATGTCCTCTAAGTCTAAAGTTTGTGGGCTTTAGCAATAGGCTTCCAGGAGACACATATAATATTGAACAGTGCCATCTAGTGGTCAGTTGGCTTACTCACCACTCAGTGTTTCCTATGTAACATCCACATTCAAACTATGCATTCTCAGCATTTTAGCTATCATCACCCAATACTAATTTCAACAGCACCTGCACTACAGTCGATATTAGCATCTGTTGTATAAGATCTATGATAATTTTCTAGTCTTGGCAGAGTTCTAATTCCTTCCAATATTAGTGTGCAGTTGCCCTAAATTAGCTAAAGCTATTAAGATAAGCATCAGTTCCCTTCCTGTCTGAGAGGACTGATCATTAAAGGATGGCAACAGCAGTGATAAACTGTGAGGCCCTTGATGATTTCCTTTGAAACATAGTTAGAATCCTGTTGACAGATTTTTATGCCAGGGTCCTAGTTTGTGGAAAAGAGTGAGACAGAGAGGGCATGTCTAAACTACATCCCTCTTTCGAAAGAGGGATGTAAATTAGACAGATCGAAATTGCAAATGAAGCCGGGATTTGAATTTCCTGTGCTTCATTTGCATAATGGTGGCTGCGTGTTCTTTCGAAAACTGCCTTCTAGACATGGTTCTTTCGAGGGGAAAAGAAACCTTTTTTGAAAGATCCAGTACTCTGAGAAGTACAGGATCTTTCGAAAAAGGTTTTTTTTTTTTTTTTAAAGAACCACGTCTAGACGGCGGTTTCACTTTCGAAATACGCATTTTCAAAAGAACACGTGGCCGCCATTATGCAAATGAAGTGCGGGAAATTCAAATTCCAGCTTCATTTGCAATTTCAATCTGTCTAATTTACATCCCTTTTTCGAAAGAGGGATGTAGTTTAGACATAGACTAAAAGGGGGATAAGAGGAAGCTTGTTAATTAATCTAGAATTGTGTTCCCCCAAATGGTAAAAGAATCTGAACTGCTATCTGCTGTTGTATTATTCTCTACTGCACCATTAGTTATTGACAACAGTTAGATGTTCTGAGTGAACCGGCAGCTAATGTATCAAAACAAGGACAGCATTCAGGAAAAAAAATAGTTAAAATTGGCTTCCCAAATGACACAGATATTGGCATTGACTATATTTTCAGATCTGAAGAATTTCATGTCAAATGAAGGCACGTCAGAGTATCTCCATATAATAACTGGAACACTGAAGAGCCATCAACATCATAAGAGCTCATTTCTTTCCCCCAGCTTTATAATTCTTAGTCACTTGCTAGCATGAATCACAGCTCCATTCAAATAATGAAGGCTTAGCAATTTCATTATACAGCGTAGCAATATAAATCTGGCCGTTCCATTAGAACTGACTGCATCAAAGACCAAAGTGAACTTCCTAGAAGTAAGCAAACTACTTTTAAAAAATTACTTGATTTGCTCTCCAGTCAGCAGGCTACAAGCTGATAGGCTGTATCTAAATGCGAAAGCTATTAGTCTCAATGCTTCTTTACAGAAACAGCACTGATAATAAACAGACATTATACATTCAAATGGTAACTGTATATAAACAGTCTTCCTCCATGAGAAGCTGGACATACAAGAGGAACAGAATACAGATTTGTGGGTATATTCTACTGTTAAAGAAGGTTTAAAAGGTTTATTGTTAAACTACATGGTCAATGTATAAATTCATATCTTATCTATAAGGACAGATTGCCAATATAATGACTTTGGATGAGTCTGACTAATCAGTTCTGTTTCTAAAATCTTAAGGTTTGAATATTTTTGCATGTCTTTGGCTCAAGGTGATGTCCATAGTCAAAGCTTATAGATGTTCAACATCTATTGGTCCCATTTTAATCAAACCTTTCAGTCAGAAAAGCATTGTAATTTTCACACTAAATCTGGGAATTTAACATTCTGGTTGCTATTCATGAGGAGTCAATTATAAGGGCTGGTATCATTTCAGGTGGTAATAAAATTATAACTCAGAATTTCTTACCCAGTCTGATATCTGTATACTGGATTCTGCACATTAGAGTGACTGGATAGCATATACAGTTTAACTAGTATTGGGCCAGACTTTAATTATATATATATATATATATATATAGCACAGAATGTTCAAAATGTTATAGGCCTAGTAACAGTGAGAGTCCAGGGTTCTCAAAAGCATCCAATACTCAGGGTATATCTACAGTGCACACTTCTTATGGTGGTGTGTAGAGTACATATACTGCATACCCCTCCTCCCCCCAGCACAGATATCAATGGTGAGACAATGCTAAGGTGAATAAAGACATACCAGAGCCTTGGGGTACGTATCTTACATGGGTCCAGGGGCGGCCCTAGACTAGCTGCCAGCCACTGGCTCCCCAGGTGAACCATGCAATCGACACCCCCACCTCCAAACCCCTCAATGATATTGCACCACCATTTGGCGCCCCATTTAACTTGGCGCCCTAGGCGACTGCTTAGTTCGCCTATATGGACGGGCCGCCTCTGCATGGGTCTCTAGACACCCAAGAAATGTTTCCTATGTCTACACTGCTATTTTTAGCTGCATACTCTTCCACCACCTGGAGGCTGCCAGATCTGTTCACACCACAGGGAAAGGCTCTGGTAAAGTGGAGGTGGCAGACACGGGGTCTGTCAGCTTCCTGTTGCCAGAGCATTTCCCCGCTGCCTCCTTCATGCCTGAGCCTTATGCTCACATGTGTAGTTATACACTGCAGAGTGGACATAGCCTGCTTTCCATTGCAGTGCGGAGCTACGCACAACCCACATGCTGCTGCCAGTGGGTTTCACTGCAGGGCTGGTACCTCAGGCCTGGGGGGGAGAAAACAAACACATCTGGACATTTGTGTTTGCCAAGAGCAGAGCACAGATACACTCAATTACTCTGCAGAGGGAAGAGCTATTTCACAGACCAGGAATGGCCTAGAATTTTAATGTAACCTCTCACCCTGTAGGTAGTCACCAACCAGAAGTGAGGTTCTTCTCTTCTCTCTCTAGGCAAATGGAGAAGGTCTTAGGTCAGAAGAATCCTCTGCTGGACTGCAGCAGACCTTCTGCTTCTAGTCCATGTGAAAATCATCCCTGAGAACCTTGTAAAGCAGAAGAGATTGAAGGTGCTACTTCCTACTCAGGAACTGAAAGGAACTGTGACAGTCCGTCGACAGACAGAAGCAGTATAATCTAAGTCATTTGATTTCCCTGAAGAAGGAGAAACCCTAGGGTGCTTTTTTTTCTTCATGGCCCTAAACTAAGAGCTAAAAAGATTCCAGAAGTTGTTGCCGTTTCCCTGCTGTGCTCTCCTTCCTGCTGTGACCTGCACAAAGAAAAGATAATTCCTTTGGAATATAGCACTTCTCACCTGCCACGCAGGAGACAATTTAAGATGATTTTAATAGAGTGAAATTTTTATACTAGAGTGAAAGTCCTCCCAGATGCTCTGATGATTTTTGAGATTTCTCTATGAGGGATGTGATCCTACTCCCTCTGAGGTCAAAGAAACAACTCCCACTGACTTCAGTGGAAGTTTTATGAGGCCCTAGTTGAGACATTTTTCTCTAAACTGAGAAGGATTTAACTTAATAAAGGAAAGAATTAAAAAAGCATTCTCTCAGATGAAGTACTTATTGACAATACATGCATCCAGTCATGTCACTCCATTTCTACTGAAGCCACCCCTTCAAACAGCTGCATGTTTCAGTCCTGTCTACAAAAGTTATGTCACTTCTGAGCTGCCCCTAGACCTCAAAGTTCCTTCAATGAGAAGTCAGGGAGATAGCAGCAAGAATTTTCAATCATAGGAGGTAAGAACACTGCTTCAGATGAAAAAAGTTCATAGCTTGGAGTGTATGCTGAAGTCTTCCCAGTTACCACATGCAAGACTATTAAGACTACTGAGCAAGTCTCCTTTGACAACCCAAAAGAATTAGGACATGACTCGCTGTCACTGAACATAGCAAAGCATGGCTGCCTCTGCAGAAAAACAACCATTTTTTCCACACTCTGATGTGAGATGGACAACTGGTAATTTTCACATACCATTAATGACCATGTCTTTTTAAGGGTCAAATTTTGTAACTGAGTCAAGTAAGTGAGCTGTATATTGAGATCTTCTTCTAGGATCGTGGCTTTGGAGAGAGAATGAACTCCCTTTCCCCACCCCAGAGCATGCAGCAGACTTGGAAATGCTGCACCTCCATATTATATACAGTAGTGTTTTCAGTTCCTGATTAATGGAGGGAAACAAATGGTGAGTAAGTGGAAGGGAAGCTATTTCCATACCTTCTCCTTCCACTCTTTCATTGTGGTATAAAAAGGTCCCAGGAGAGCTCTCTAGCATCCAGGCTTTACTTCCTCCTCTGCTCCAAAGCAGTGAAAGCAGTGAAACTAAAATGTCTCTGTTGCCTTCAGGGTTTCTTAAGCCACCATACTGCCACAGAATTGATTCTTGAAATTTTCTTGAAGTTAAAAAAAAATGTTAAAACCCACTCCCAGTTAAAACCCACCCACTTGCTCCAGACAGTCACTATAAATTGATTCAATGAAGGCTTAGCGAGCCTCTTCATTTTCCTTAATGTGTCTGGATGTAAGAATTTGTCAGCTCTGAGCTGAAAAAAATGCATGAACAGAATGGAGTTAAAGTGGAAAAGCTATAACAATTGCTATTTGACTCAGAAAATATTATCTAATACAAAAAGCATTCAGCTAGAATGTAATTCACCAATAACACACCTATATTTAAATTATTTACCATCGGACTGGAAAGGATATGTATTCACTAGGGACAATCAAACCTGGTTGAAATTTGGGATTAATAAGAACTCTTATACAAGCTTTTCAAATATTTCCTCTAGCATCACTGACAAACTTTTAAGACATGCAACAGTCTGAAAGGAACAGATGTATGTTCACAGCTTGTACAGTTTTCAGCAGACTTTTGTTTCCTTCTCAACTCTGTTTTGCTAAAACCTAAGCACATACAAGAGATGTGTTAGTTACAGTACCAACTCTGAATATGAGCTTTTGTCATATTTGTGTTCATTAAATATTAATCCTTTAAATGTGCATTAACATACAGACTATTTACTAATTAAAAGATGTGAAGTAGAAAAGTTTAAAAGATTGTTTGAGTCATTACCAGATGACTGGCAGGTCACTTATTCATTCCTAAAGCAATGTGTGCTTTGGACTTCTATTTCAGTAAATGCACTTCAAGTGCACACATAAGACCTAAGCCTGTCACCTTTTGGTTTCCCTGGGAGTCTTGTTTTCACTAAGAGCTTCAGCTTTGTATAACAGTCTTAAACCATATCTGCTAATTCCTCTGGTCAGAGTTAATGTGTCCTAATTTGATAGGACTGGTGTGAACCAAACCTTACACATATAATATGTATATTTAGATATTAGCATGCAGCCACAATGGGAGACTTAGCAAGCTTGACTTGCTTCTAGTGGGACTATTCATTTCAATAAACTGTCTCAGTTTATTCCTTTTTTTGGGTAATTTAAATCCTTTCCCAAATTAGCTAATACCAAACCTAAGTGACCATTTATATTTTCCTGCTAGCCTCATACATTTAGATGTACACTGTCAGCAAATCACTCCTAAAGATTTATGTCTCCATAAATGTAACTATGATTCAATTACTTATGAGCGCTAGAGAAAGTTAAAAAATCAATGTTGCATTACAGACAGAACTAAACTTATTTGTTAGCTATTATTAGCAAAAGGCTTGTCATTTATTAGTCTCCTTAAAAACTGTGCAGAAGGTTTATACAGTAATTATTTTGCATTGGCAAGTAACAGGCACATTATCAAATAACTCTGTTTCTGAAAAAGAACTTAACTCATTAGTATTTCTATTGGCCCAGTTAATGAAACTCCAAACTCTTTAATCCCCAGACCAACAAAAAATGTCTTCAGAGGTTTGGATTGATTTGTGCAGTCTGTACTATGTCTCCCAACGTTCGATAGTCCAGATTTTTATAAAGTGGTGTGGTCCGTAGTAAGAGAAAGTCAAACTAAAAGTAGCCTAAAAGTACAAAGACATACTTCAGCTGTAGATTCTAATCAGAATGCCTAATGACATCAATGGACAGTGGGAGTGGCTCCATTACTATTTGAAAAATACATTTAGAGCCAGTTTCTGTTCCTACTCAAATGGGTGTTTTGCTGATAACTTAACAGAAGCTGGATTGAGCTCACCATGTAATAAAATAATCTTCCTTCAGTGCACTTCTTTTTTTGTACTGTAAAATTAGCCAGCGCTTATACTAGATATCTACTTAATGAATTGCAAAACCATGGGTAATGGGTCTGGTACAGTGCACAAGAATCTTTAGAAAAAAATGTAGGTAGGTATCAGGTGTAGTAATGAAATGTACAACTAGAACTAACGAATTTTGCATCATATAATAGCTTCTGTTTTGTGTAAATGACATATAATCTACGTTCAAGAGCTATTTGGTCATTTTTTGGCAAAATAGATCTTACTGGTCAGGTGGTTAGCATCTATTAAGAACACTTTGCCACAACTGACAATGCTGAACTCTGTGCTTTCAGAAAGAGAATTAGCTGCAACAACATCAGGATTTGGTTACTTCCAACAATATGACTCATTATATTAATAATACTAATTTTCCTGTTAGCTAAAGTAAAACAATAATGCTTGAGAAAAATATAGTTCCAGTATCATCCAGAGAATATATCAATTAAAATCTCAATAAATAAAGGGTTGGGTACTGGGATGGAAGGGCCAGCAAAAGAAGATTGGAAAGTCATTTTCTTCACTTTGACCACCTGTCTATTCCTGTGAAAATCATGGTCATTCATCTGCAAAGAACAGCTGAGCAAAAAAGTTTAGGCAAAATAATTTTCCCACAGGAAAATGCAATTTAGTCAGAATTAAACTGTTTCATGGAAACGTGACCATTTTGACAATTTTTAATGGAAGAAAGTTAACACAGTTTATTCCCCCCTTTTGTTTCAATAAAGTCAAGACTTCTTTCAATGAAGTAGAAACATTTTATTTAGATTCCTTTAGCTCACTTTCATTTAAATACCACATATTTCAACATATTTATATATTTAATTACAATTTTTTCGAAAAGCTACCAAATAAATTTGAAGTATTAGAATTTCCCATGAAACAGAAATTCCACTGTCTATCCAGCTCTGTAATTAAGAAACTTACTGTAAAGGTAACAAGAAGCATATTTAACATCCAGAAAATATGCAACTTCCATTAAATTCTTTAGCCTGTAACTGTCATTTTGAACTTAAAAGTGGCTGTTAAAGGACAATTCTTTTTTTAAAAAAGTTTGGTTTTGGTAGGATAATTTATTTTCCCACTACTTTGCTTTCCCTTACAATTAGTTTATCTTTCCCTAATGTAAAGGATATGGAAGCGGGTGGGTTGGGGAAATTGGAAACTTTATTTTTGTTGTATTGGGCAAAATACTATTTTTTGTGGTGAAATTTGTAAGAAAAGGAGAGCAAAAAGGAAAAGGAAACTTAACAGCCAGAACTTAGTATCAGATAGACAGACATCTATCAGGGATGATATAGACTGTGCTTGGTCCTGCCATGAGGGCAGGGGACTGGACTTGCTAATCTCTCCAAGTCCCTTCCAATTCTAGTATTCTATGATTCTATGTGAAAACTCTTCTCCCCTTTTACTTTGGTCAAAGTGTTTTTCAAATTTTTCAATTACAAGTATTTAACCATCTCTAGTGGCTAACATATTACATTGTCTTTGCACATCAGGGGTCTCCTGCTAGTTCCCTGGTATAATAACCCACTACTAAAAGCTAAGGGCACTCACTCTAAATCAGGTGGGTGAATCCTCTAGCTTTTGGTGCTAAGTGTTCTGGCTCCAACATGTGTATAGACACTGTTTCTTACAAGTACAATAAAGACACCAGCCTGGATTCATGAAATGGCCAGTTTGAAGAATGGTGATAAGTAATATTGGTTGTGCTTATTTCCTAGCTGTTCAATAAGCAGCAAAATCATTCAATCTTGATAGTCCTTCTTTCAACATAATGCCTCAGAACCTTTGCCTCTCCTCATACTACAGCCTAAACAAATTTTATTAATGTTAGTACACAATTTCCTAAGCTTTTATTGAATCTTGTGAATATTAAATGGATTTTCTTTGGAAACCTGTTTTTAAAATGTTTACTGTACACAAGAACTGAATGAACACAGAGATGTTTGCAAAGAGAGTCCTTATGGGATTGTACGTTAGTGCATGAATTCTCTTTGCATCTAATACTAATGTACCATGGCATTAATTTTGAAGCAAGCACTGGATTAGATGAAACTGTTCTTTGCTTCATGCATATAGGGGGATATAGCTTCATCTTTCATGATCCATACAGTGGTTACTATTTTGCTAATTTATTCGTAAAGATCACACATCTTGGAGAACATCCTTAGAGAGCTGGCTAAAATACAGATTCCTGAAAACTTCACATCCATTCCTGATAGACTAAGAAAACGGGGGAGGGAGTGTTTTATGTGTGTAATGTACAAATTAGCTGAAAGTCTCATGACTGACAACTACACTGTCATGGACCTGGCCTTCCTTCCATTGACATCAAGTCCTGGTAGCTCTCCTGGTATAGACTGGACACTAAACTGAAAAAAAAAACCCATGTTCAAAGAGTTTGTTTTATAACACTTTATATGAAAATGTAATTTTCATGTGTTAACAATGGTGCTGTACTAACAAGGACATCTGATTTAGTATAATTTATTAAATTTAAATCCGCTCCTCACCTGGCATCTGTTGCTTGTTTATACTCTAATAAATAGGACTGGCGTATGTAGGCGGCCTGTGTGATGAACTCCCACAGAGCAGCTGCATATCTGGGACCCCATCACTGGCACAAGTTTTCCAAGGTTAATGAATAACAGGGGGACAATGTCACAGGTGCAGATAATTAATAATGTTTGGAAAAGTGCCTATAACACTTTCCTACTCTGTCCTTATTGAAGGCTGCATGGTCTGCAATAGAAAAAAAAGAAAGCAAAGATAATTGCTGGTAGTAGCAGTAAATAACTTTTTAAAACTACCAAATTTTATTCATATTACTAGCACTGGACATCCTGCATAAACTTTCTAGCGAGCCAGGGTTGGATGGTGCTGAGTTTTGTTAATCACAGGACCAATTTAGGAACCTGTCAAGGGCTGAGAATCCTCCACATCCAATGAAAACTGAGGATACTAAACACTTAACAACTCAGTTGGATAAGTGCCATGAAGGCAAAGACCCTACCCCAGCCCTCCAGAGTTTATATAAAGAGGTTACAAGACTAGGAGAGAATGAGACACAAGAATAACAAAAAAGATAATGGGTCATATCCCTGTGTGATGGGGCAGTCAGGTACCTTGCAAGGCTGCTTGGGTTGCTACCTCTTTGCTCTAGTCCATGGAGCAATCCCATCTACACTCCACCCTCATACAGGCATGGGGACAGGTATCCTGATGATGTGCACTTCCTGATGCTGTGCACTTCCAAGTGGCCTAGCACAGCGCTCCTTGAGCACTTACCTCCTTTGTAGTAGGACTTTTGCTCTCCACTCTCTTGGGGTGCGTCTACACAGCAGCAATATTTCAGAATAATGGCCATTATTCCGAAATAACAATGTGAGCGTCTACACAGCAATTCCATTATTTTGAAATAATGGACGGCTTATTCCGACTTCTGTAAACTTCTTTTCATGAGGAATAACACCTATTCCAAAATAGCTATTTCGGAATAGCAGTAGTGTGGATGCTCCACTGCTGCTATTTTGAAATAGCCCCTCCCCAGAGCCATTCAAAGTAATTATTCCCCAGTGCCTCCTGGGGCTCTAAATCAAGGTAGCGTATCAACATTAGGGAAGCCTGCCTCGGACTAATTTTGAAGCTTCCCTGTAATGTAGACGTGTTATTTCAAAATAAGCTATTTTGGAGTATTTCTTCTGGATTAGCTTAATTCGTAATAAGCATGCAGTGTAGATGTACCCCAGATGTGAGAATGCTCTGACTGCAAGACAAAAAAAATTTAAAGCACAGTTTAATACAGTCACAGCTTGACAATACACTACATGATTTCCTCATGTAGGTACACTGACAAAATGCATTACCGTAGTGTTCCAATCTCATTTTTTTTCCCTTTCAAGCCAAGACTGTAGAACAAATGGTGTAGAGCTTCCCTAGGTCTCCTGAACACACCCAGCTGGCATCTATTCTGGCTGCCAGACCCATCACTCCTTTAGTTGGTTTTAAAACTTCTGGAAACACAATCTTCTAGTCTGATAGCAGAATGGCCTGTGGAGAATTTAAGGGCCACTTCCCATTCTTAGCAGCTTGGGCCCCACTTATTAATCTGTCTTTTTGAAGTATTTTATATTCTACTGACACCTGATAGTATGAGGAAGTGGAGGCTTGACTACAGCACATATAAGCTAACAGTAAAGTGCTCATTTCAAAGCAAGTGGTCATTGTACGAGATGATTCCAGATCAAAGACCCTAAACACATATTAATAAAAAAATTAAATTTTTTAAAGTTTTCTAAAAAGTTATTTTTGAAGTAAATTAAAAATATTTTGCCTAAACAATTACCCCAAAAAAATGTTGTTTCCATCTTTTAAGGCAAAAAAAACAAAAATTAACAAGGGGCTTTAAAATTCTTTCAAGGTTTATAAGTCAAAAATCTTTTTTTTTAAATCTTAATAAACGGAGGGAATTAAAAAAAGGGAAAAAAATTTATTTTAAATATTGTTTTTTGAAATGGGTTAATTCAAATTAAATAAGTTGTTCAATTAAATTTCTAAAAAAATAAAATCCAATAAAAAAAAGGTGGGGGAGGCAAAATGAATTTTTTCCTCAAAGTAAAAAAAAATTGAAAATTTCCGAAAATTATAATTGAACTTTATTTTAGAAATATTTCCCCCCTTTTTAAAATTTAAAATTTTTTCTTTTTTAACTTATTTTATATTTTTTAAACAAAATTATATTCCAAAATCCATAAATAAGAAATTACAAAATCTAATTTCATTTATAAAGTAAGATTTTTTTTAAAAAATTGTTTGGATTTTTCCTTTTCCTATTTTTCCAAAGGAGGGGTGGGAATGAATTTTTTTTGGAAATTTTTTGAATTAAAAGAAAAGAAAGAATACATGGTGCCGGGGGGTACACCTCATTTAAATCCCTTTTTGAATTTTAATTTTATATTACGATTTTGGGCTCCGAACCAAAAGGAAGGGACTTTGATGCATTTAAAACCGTAAGCTTAAGAATGTTTTCTAAAAATATCTTTAACACTTCCCAAAATTTTATATTCATTTTATATAAGTTTTTGAACTTTTAAATTAAAATTAACTGGTTATTTAACGTATTTAAGTAATTTTGGGGTTTCGTTTTATTTAATGACTGAAATCAAATCTCAAAAGGGGGGTTTAAATAAAGCGCTCTCTACGCGGAAAAAAAAAAACCTAATTTTTATTAAAATTTTAAGAAGTTATTTAATTAACCCGTTTTAAAGGGGCACCGGCCCGATTTCAGTAAAGGGGAGATAATTGAAACATTCCTTAGGAAAAAAAAAAAAAATGAAATTTTAAACAATTTTTGCAATTCGGTGGTTTTAGCATTGACAGGGCTGAGAATCCTCCACATCCAATGAAAACTGAGGATACTAAACACTTAACAACTCAGTTGGATAAGTGCCATGAAGGCAAAGACCCTACCCCAGCCCTCCAGAGTTTATATAAAGAGGTTACAAGACTAGGAGAGAATGAGACACAAGAATAACAAAAAAGATAATGGGTCATATCCCTGTGTGATGGGGCAGTCAGGTACCTTGCAAGGCTGCTTGGGTTGCTACCTCTTTGCTCTAGTCCATGGAGCAATCCCATCTACACTCCACCCTCATACAGGCATGGGGACAGGTATCCTGATGATGTGCACTTCCTGATGCTGTGCACTTCCAAGTGGCCTAGCACAGCGCTCCTTGAGCACTTACCTCCTTTGTAGTAGGACTTTTGCTCTCCACTCTCTTGGGGTGCGTCTACACAGCAGCAATATTTCAGAATAATGGCCATTATTCCGAAATAACAATGTGAGCGTCTACACAGCAATTCCATTATTTTGAAATAATGGACGGCTTATTCCGACTTCTGTAAACTTCTTTTCATGAGGAATAACACCTATTCCAAAATAGCTATTTCGGAATAGCAGTAGTGTGGATGCTCCACTGCTGCTATTTTGAAATAGCCCCTCCCCAGAGCCATTCAAAGTAATTATTCCCCAGTGCCTCCTGGGGCTCTAAATCAAGGTAGCGTATCAACATTAGGGAAGCCTGCCTCGGACTAATTTTGAAGCTTCCCTGTAATGTAGACGTGTTATTTCAAAATAAGCTATTTTGGAGTATTTCTTCTGGATTAGCTTAATTCGTAATAAGCATGCAGTGTAGATGTACCCCAGATGTGAGAATGCTCTGACTGCAAGACAAAAAAAATTTAAAGCACAGTTTAATACAGTCACAGCTTGACAATACACTACATGATTTCCTCATGTAGGTACACTGACAAAATGCATTACCGTAGTGTTCCAATCTCATTTTTTTTCCCTTTCAAGCCAAGACTGTAGAACAAATGGTGTAGAGCTTCCCTAGGTCTCCTGAACACACCCAGCTGGCATCTATTCTGGCTGCCAGACCCATCACTCCTTTAGTTGGTTTTAAAACTTCTGGAAACACAATCTTCTAGTCTGATAGCAGAATGGCCTGTGGAGAATTTAAGGGCCACTTCCCATTCTTAGCAGCTTGGGCCCCACTTATTAATCTGTCTTTTTGAAGTATTTTATATTCTACTGACACCTGATAGTATGAGGAAGTGGAGGCTTGACTACAGCACATATAAGCTAACAGTAAAGTGCTCATTTCAAAGCAAGTGGTCATTGTACGAGATGATTCCAGATCAAAGACCCTAAACACATTCCTCAGTTTCTGTCCTCAAAGAAAAAGACCACGTGGGTAGTGATCAATGTTCCCTCTAATCTTTTCCAACCATGTGTGGAATAAATTTTATGTGTACCAAGACATGTGCAAATGTGCACTACCAGGAGAGACACAAACCTAGCTGTGGTTGCTATGTGAATAATGTAACAGAAGTTGATGTAATTTAAGTGAACTTATGGCAGTGTCTATATGGTGCCGAAGTGATGTAATATAGTAGACATACCATAACTTTACAACAAGAATGAAAGATTTAGCTTGATACGTAATTAATCAGAGTGAACCATAAGCCATACAATACAGAGACAAAATAAAAGTTGCTTTTGATTCACTGACTTCTGTATAGCTTATTAAATCAGATTCACATGCAACATTTGCATTATGCATTTCTTGTGCACTACTTAATTCAGTTGCAGTCTCTTAATGACACTGTTTTATCTGCCCCCAGACATTGTATTGGAGTTCACTATTGGATTGCAAATGACTGTACTTTTAGAAGCTAATAAACCAGTCAATTTCGTTTTCAAGATTGACATGAACTGTCATCTTAAATGCAATTAAACAGTTATTTTGACACTGTTTCAGATTCCTCATAGCATGGTTTGGATAGGGATAGGATCTATTCAAAAGAATAACAGGCAACCAATCTGCAGAATACTTATAAAATGAGTCAATCGATATATATTATGGGCCCAAGGGAAAGTGCATTGAAACCAGTAAGATAAGGCTTTTTACACAGTAGTTAATAACTTGACTATCTCTGTGCTCCATTCTTTCAAACTCCAATTTTTATCTTTGCTAGTGTAGTAGCAATACTTCAGAGAATTGGATTAATTTTTTACCTGTGCTTCACTTCATGAATGTAACAAATATTGTAATTGGGTTCATGTAAATCCAGATAGGCTAAAAAGGCAATAACTACGGGGGGTGGGGGGGAGGTTGGTATGTATAATCCCAACTATTGTAAAATGTACATAATGAAATGTGAAATCACATGTAACTCTAATTTGGGTTTAGTGGAAACTCTGTCAGCCTTTGTGTTTTATGAATGACACATGACCCTGGGAGGTTTGCCACACCTTTCTACTTAAAACGTGGGATTTAAGAAAAACGAGCAAAAGTAGACCATAGGAACTGAGATTGTTTGAGTTATAAAGTAAAATAAACCCAGAGGGCCAAATATGTACTGCTATACATAGGTGCTGCTCCCTTATTTGCAAAGTGTCTCTCATTTACCCCAATACAGAAGGTGGCATAGCCTAGTACAATTCAAATGTGAACAATCCATGCAGTGTGAAACTAAAGGAAATGTTGCTTTGACGCCTTGCAAATAAAAAACCACTTAATTTCACACAGCTCAAATTATAGCTATGTGACAGAAAAAGTGAAAGACTAACTC
Source organism: Pelochelys cantorii (assembly GCA_032595735.1). Classification (NCBI taxonomy): domain Eukaryota; kingdom Metazoa; phylum Chordata; order Testudines; family Trionychidae; genus Pelochelys; species Pelochelys cantorii. The sequence goes on from CM064337.1 coordinate 41,726,802, forward strand.
CTGAAATGATGTGTCATTCTTCAGGCAATGATAACATAATGATAGTTAATCAGGTTGTGTGACTTCCGATCTGGAGATGCCATAGCTAATTACTGTAGTGTGTAGTCCTGCTTCTTCAGTAGCATTGTGGTTGAAATTTCTTATGAATTTAATGAAATTCCATACAAATGCTTCATGAAGATGCTAGAACATTCAGTAGATATGTATGACACAGCAAAAAGATTCTCAAATTCATTTAAATTTCACTTCGTGTGGCAAAAATGGCTAAATTATTGCAGTAAGTAAGCTAGTTAAAATAACACATAAAATAAAAAAACGGATGGACTCTTGGGCCATGTCTACATTAAGAAACTATTTTGAAATAACTAAATTTGAATTAATAACTTTTGATTTTACAAAATGGAAATAGCATGTCCCCTTGACAGGGAAGCCTCAAAATTAGTCTGAGACAGGCTCCATTAATGTGGATGCACTACCTTGTCTTAGAGTCCCAGAACCACTGGGGAGTAATTAGTTTGAATTGCTCTGAGGAATAGCTATTTCAAAATAGCAGCACTGGAACATCCACACTAGAGCTATTTTGAAATAACTATTTTAAAATTAGCGTTTTTCCCAGAGCAAAGGAGTACGGCTTTCAAAATAAGCGGTCCATTATTTCGAAATGATGGTCTTGGTAGTGTGGATGCTCTGCTTATAAATTTGTCCTAAGGGGGATTATTTTGAGATAAAGCCTTACTGTAGGACCAGGGATTGTGGGTCAGTTGTTCCTCAATGGATTGCAGTTGGCACAGTTAATGTTGAATTCAGTGAACCGAAAGTAGCGCTCTCTCTCTCTCTCTCACACACACACACACACACTTAACCACATGCTTAAGTCTCACTGGAGATAGAACTCAAGCTGATCCTTTAACTTAAGCAATTGCTGAGGTGCTTTTCTCTCAATGCTATAGGCTCACAGTGAACATTGAGTCATCCTCCTCTCTACCCATTTTTTAGTGAAAAGTAAGAGGACGCTTTATTCTGTTTGCTGCTCTTTCAATTTAAAGAAAATGCTCTCTTACATGACAGAATGCACACTTGATGTAGTCATTTTCACATGCAGTCAAGTTAAAGAGTGTGGCAGTATTTCCTATTTTCAAAGGCTCTGTGATTTCATAAATATTATTGCTTGGAGACAAGTTAGTGAGCAAAATCATATGGGTGACTTCCTGCTGATGACAGGAAGGAAACTCTTCCAGCATAGCATTGTACAGTTGGGGATGATCCTGCAAACTTCTGTTTGTGCAATCAATATCAGCACATATTTTGAAAGAATCTGAAAGGTTCAGCAACTGCTTCAGATACACTACTTCCTTTACCCTTCACACCAGAAACATGAAGTATTGTGTACTGTTCCAGCAGAATATAGAGATTCTCTCTTGATTTTGAGTATTTAGTAATTCCACAGAATTCAATGGAATTACTCATGCTAAAAGCTAAGTCTGTACTTAAATGCTTGCAGGACTGTGGCATATAATTTTTAAATGCCTATTGATGCAACCAGACATTAAAGTAAGTGATTTTATCCAACCTACAGTTTCTGCAGGTAGGCCATTTCTAGTGTTACTACTGATAATTTCTGAAAATAAAGACTTGAATACTGTATTACAGCAGAGAAATAAACATTGGAAATTATTATATTCAGCAATAACGTTTTAATTAAGAAAATTATAAAAAATTCTAAGGGTGAATAATTATTAAACAACTTGTGTGCTTAATTAACTGTTATATTATGATAGTTTATTAGGCTGCAATAATTAATCCATTAGCAATTCTATTGGCTCAGATAAAGAAACTAATTACTTTAAATCTTCATGCCTATGAAGAGATGAAATGCATTATGGTTATCATTAGAATAATTTTTACAGTGGCTTGGAGAAGTAATATCCTGTTTTATTTTGCTTGTTAGAAAAGCTATTATAAGATTATAATCAGTTTCTAATATCAAATGGCACAGGACAATTACATAATGTAATATGTGCTATATCTGAAAACTCTATTTTAGACTCATTTAGTAGACTTACATTTTACCAGTATTAATAGCTTTTTTATTGTGAAATGTGTAAGCTGTATACCTCCCTGATTCAAATATTTTCAGATGTACTGTATGTACCACAGTGAATTTGGCACCTGGAGATAAAAAGGCCATAACAGAATTTCATTATCAAGTTAACTTGTCTTATAATTTAATATTTTAGCTCTGTTATAGTTAATTAGCTTGGGTTATTAATGTGGGGTAGTCATCAAGGTACCATTATGGGAGTAACTATGCAAGTGAGATGCTATTGCATTAGTTTGTGAATGACAATTCTAATACTTATGATAGGCCTCTCAATTGATCAGGTTAAATTCTGTAGTACAACAACTGAGCATTTGGTTGTCCAATAATTATTCCATTATTATTTATATTATTGTAGCATCTAGGAACTCTGTTCATGGCAGAGGGACCCCACTGTGCAAAAACATTGTCCCGTTCAAAGAGCTTACACTCAAGTATAAGACAAGTCCCAGTAGGTGGATGGAGATGGAATCTGAGAAAATGACACAATATTGGTCAGCATGAAAAGGCTGCTGGTATGTTGACACCCACTGCTAACTCTTCTGAAGTTTTTTGTGTGCATTATGCAAAGGAGAAGGATTTGAAGAAGAAGAATGAGCTAATGTTGTGGATGTTTGCAGGTTATTCCTCCCAAGCCCAAAGGGCAGCATGAGAAAAAGCACAAAGATGTTTGAAAATTTAGCAAGAAAGCAATGACAGCTGGATTTACAGGCTTACTGGATATGGGAGCTAATATTTTGATATTGAATAAGAGATGGTAGATATGGAGAGAATAGGGGATAGGCCATGCAGGGCCTTGAAAGTGAAGACAAGTAACTTATGTTTGATGTGATAGAAATGGGGAGCTAATGGAAGTTTGCAAAAAAGAGGTGTGCGATGCAGAGCCAAAACTGGATTTCAGTTGACCTTTTCTTCCATACTTCTCATTTTTGCTGACTGTATTTATGTTTCTGATAACAAAGCTGAGTAATTAGTGTCAATTTCTTAGTAAACTGCCTGCATCAATGCAATCTAACTGCCTATCAACAAAGTTGAAATATTTCCCCAAAACACCTTTTATCAGAAAAAGAAGTTAAAAGCTTGTGGTATACTGTTATCTACTGATCAGTTGTTTCGTTCACTCATCATGGGAAAGGCAGAAATTGGTGACCCCGGATGACTTCTTGTCCTGCTTTCATGCTGAGCATAAACAACTGTCCATAAGCCCCTCTTTGCTAATATCTTTTAGTGTGTTCCATACTTGTCCTGGGCCATGTTTTAAATTAATAAGGCACAGCAATTTCTATCAGGATTATATCCCACCATGTTATCAGCTGCCAATGTATGCTTAACTGTACTAGTGGCACAGGAGAGGGAAGGATCATAAGTCAACACTACTGAACACTTTTATGATCTATAGGATTGTTTAAATCCTTATAGCTACCAAGAAGAGGACTAATGAGTTATAGTAGAAAAAGAGAGTAGAGTTGACACCCCACTAGTGGGCACATTTTATTCTTTAATCATACAAGGGCAGAATGGGTCACTTGAGTGACCTAATGCCTGTTAAACTGTCTTTTTGGACAGTCAGCAGTCTACATATCTTGCTATTTAAATTCATCAAATAGGCAGTTGTAACAAGCTGAAATCCTTCTATTTTTCTGCCATTATTAACTACTCTTTTTATTAAGTAGCATGTTTTCAAAGAGATATAGAATTGCAGAGTTGGCACTATAGATTAATGCATTAGAATCTCCTCTGAAAATTGGGTGTAAGTCAAACTTGGCAGGTGAAATCCATTTGTTAATCTTCATCCTTAGTCCTCTTAATGGACATTTTTATGTATATTATAAACTCCACAAAATTAAGCACAATTGGTACCATTAGCATCCTCTCCTAAGGTTAGTTTTTGTGAAAGTCAGGCTCATGTAGGTCAAGACCGAGTTGCATTAGCAGGTCCATTTGTGACCTTATTCTACCTTGCTTTAGCCATTACTATCTGGCTTTTATTTTCATAACCACTAGCACAATCAGATTTTGAGTGAATAAACTGAGAGGAAATGGAACCTTCCACACTTAGGGTACGTCTACACTAGCTCGTTAGTTCGAGCTAGGTAGGGTAATGAGGGCAAGCGGAGTTGCAAATGAAGCCCGGGATTTAAATATCCCGGGCTTCGTTTGCATGTTCCCGGGCGCTGCCATTTTTAAATTCCCCTTAGTCCGAACTCCATGCCCGCGGCTACACGCGGCACGGACTAGGTAGTTCGAATTAAAGATCCTAATTTGAACTACCGTTACTCCTCATTCCACTTCAATAGACATAAATTTGAGGGGAATAAGTTATTGCTTTTACAGACTATAATCTAAAACATCAAATGTATGTAGGAATATATGATGGTATCTTGAAGTAAGTATGTCTGGGGATTACAGTGGATGAGAAGCTGACTGTGAGTTAACAGTGTGCCCTGCTAGCCAAGAAGGCTAATGACATATTAGGTTGCATTAGGAGGAGCATTTCCCTTTATTCGGCATTGGTGAGGCCACATCTGGAGTATAATTGGCATTGGTGAGGTCACATCTGGAGTGGGTGTCCAGTTCTAGGGCCCCCACTATAAAGAGGATGTGGATGCATGGGAGAGGGTCCAGCGGAGGGCAACCAAAATGATTAGGGGGCTGGAGCACATGACCTATGAGGAGAGGCTGAGGGTACGTCTACACTTGCCCCCTACTTTGAAGTAGAGAGGCAAATGAAGCATACCGAAGTTGCAAATCAAGAGCGTGATTTAAATATCCCGGGCTTGATTAGCATATTCGCGGCCGGTCGCCATTTTAAAATGCCGGTCGCCCGATGTAACTTGCCGTGTGTAGACGCGGTAGTCCGATTTAAATCCCTTCCCTCGAATTAACTGGTACTCCTCATTGCATGATATTGGGGAAGGCATGCAATGCGGAGTACCAGTTAATTCGAGGGAAGGGATTTAAATTGGACTACTGCGTCTACACGCGGCAAATTACATTGGGCGACCGGCATTTTAAAATGGTGACCGGCCGCGAATATGCTAATCAAGCACAGGATATTTAAATCCTGCACTGATTTGCAACTTCAGTATGCTTCATTTGCCTCCCTACTTCGAAGTAGGGGGCAAGTATAGACGTACCTGAGGGATTTGGGCTTATTTATTTTGCAGAAGAGAAGAAGAGTGAGGAGGGCATTTGATAGCAGCCTTCAACTTCCTGAAGGGAGGTTACAAAGAGGATGGAGAGAGGCTGTTCTCAGTAGTGATGGATGGCAGAACAAGGAGCAATGGTCTCAAGTTGCAGTGGGAGAAGTCTAGGTTAGATATTAAGAAAAATGATTTCACTAGGAAGGTGGTGAAATACTGGAATGGGTTACCTAGGGAGCTGGTGGAGTCTCCATCCCTAGAGGTTTTTAAGTCCCAGCTTGACAAAGCCCTGGCTGGGATAATTGAGTTGGTCCTGCTTTGGGCAGGGGGCTGGACTCGATGACCTCCTAAGGTCTCTTCCAACCCTAGGATTCTATGATTTTATGATTCTATCATTCTATGCCTCATCATGGGGTGTTGGATCACGTAGGTTTAAAAGGATGGATCGAGGTGGTTCTGCATTTAGTTAGGTCCAATGATAATCCTTACTGTAACATGGGGTAGTATTGTCTAGTGACTAGAGTCAATAAGGTATCCCTTCCCATTAGGGTAGCATGGTCCAATAGCCAGAGTCTGTAAAGATATCCCACCTCTGTGAGACTGCATGGCCTGTTGGCTTACTGGGAGAATGGGGCACAGCTGGGGAGTGTGTGGAGCCCTGGGGAAGGGGACTCCTTCCCTCCCTGCTTCCCTGAGTCCCAGCCCAGGGCCTGGGCCATGGTGGTGTTGCTCACCATCGAGTCAGCAGGGATCCTCCCAAAACTAAGTGACCAATTCTCTGGTTCACTCACCAGTGAAGCGTTTGAGTCCCTGTGGGCTGCTTCTTACCCTTTTCCTCTCATCAAAACTCCCTGATTCCCTCAGGTCTCTGTGGTCCTCACATGGCTGGGCTCCCATTTGTGCTATTCCTTCTCTTTTTTTAGATGTGTGGGAGATAATTTGTCTGAGTTACTTTGTACAAGATGCTTCATTCCAAATTTCCTCATGTATTTTGGCACTTGAGATTTATATTTCACGTTTCTTGCTTTATTTTCATTGATAGGTGACCAGATATTCAAAAGTGACAGCAGAATGTTACAACATGTGTCATGCACAAGAAACCAGTTTACAGTCGAAACCTGGGCTTTAATTTCTGAAAGGAAGAGGAAGATAAACTCAGAGTATGTCTATGTGGCTAATTAGCGTGCAGGAATCTAGGGTATGAATGGATAGAATACTTGCTTATTGTGCACTAACTGGCCATGTGGACCTGGCAACAATGAACTGAAGGTACATCTACACAGCAGAGTTATTTTGGAATAACTGATGTTATTCTGAAATAACAAAGAGGGTGTCCACACTACAAGCCTTTGTTTCAAAATAATGTTGAGCGGGAGAACTTCTTACTCCAACTCATGATAAGTTCATTTCACAAAGAGTAAGGGAAGTTGAAGGAAGAGTGTTCTTCCTTTGACTTCCTGCTGTGTAGACAGTGCCTAAAGCCAAGTTAAGCTATTTCAACGTAAGCTATATGATTGACATAGCTCAAGTTGTGTAGCTTAATTCGACTTTAGCCCTGCTGTGTAGATGTGCCCTAAAAGCCCCAGAGTACATACTATTATAAAGAAAAGCAACAATGAAGGGGGGATGGAGCAACTTTTAACATTCTAAAGACAAGATGCATGTGTCCTGACATGTTTAAGAGACTCCCAAGTAATGACTATCAATATCAAGGACATGGGAGACTGATCATTGGGTTTGTTTCCTCTTGAGAGCTGAGAAGATTACCTAAGAAATTCATGAGAACGTTTTTTTGACCGCAAACATGCTTTTGGCAGCTCTAGAGATGAAAAGACTAGATTTGCTAATCTCAAGTCTCTATTCCTGTGGTAAAAGAGGAAATGCAGGCTATTGGAGGGAGGAGCGTTATAAGTTAATTGTTGCAAATTTAATAAATAAGAAGTAAATTTATTATTTTCAGTTCACAGCCAGTCCCAATTATACAGGCAACCTAAATTCTGGTATGTTTTGATCTGCTTCACAATGCAAGCTTAATAATGTTCTTTTAACATAGTTTTGTGTGTGCAATATGTTATACACATATGGTATAGCTTCACCTTCTTAAAATTAATACGCCTTCTGTGCCTCTGTTGTACCAATGAAAAGCAATTAAGAGAAAACCCCTTCAGTTAAGCTTTACAATTATTCATCAGCTGGAGCAGCTGACATCTGAGAACTCCCATAGTCAAAATATGCAATTGAAAAATAAATATGGCCACCACTTACAAAGTTGTTTGATAAAAATTAACCATGTAACTAACTAATCAGGCAAAGTTGGAGTCAACGGGAGATATGGCTCAATCCCTCTGAAAATAGGCCACCTAACACTAAATTAAGCACCCAGGTTCAGTAACATTGATTACTTTTGTATATGGTTTGCTTGATTCATTACTATTTGCTCCTAGGGGGTATTTCCAATTAAATGAATGGAGACTCACTAGTATGAAACTCAAATAATGAAATATGAATTAAGCCCTAGAAAATCCGTTTTAAGGACTGATCATATGCTCACTCTAGTGGCAAGTTCATCTGACAGAGGGAATTCAGGCATATAGAGACTTAAAATACTGTTAAGAAATTTAGATCCAAATTTGGGCTATGCATTTTAGGCAGATGGGAATTAACACACACTTGACAAATCTCAATACATATATAAAATTCTTTATTGTGTTCAATTCAAGCATGTGGTTGTCATCAGCTATACCAATCCAAATACTGCAGAATCATATTAGTTTCATGAAAACTTCTCGAGGAATAATTTCCCAGTCATCTTTTCTGTATCATCATTATCATGGCAAATCCCAAAGGGTGTGGCTCCCTTGAAAAATCAGGTGCCATCTGGACTGCTTTCTGGAATGGTACAAGCAATGTACCATTATTGAACTACAGTAACAAATCACAGCCTTTTGAAATTCCCATGGAGTTTCGAAAGGCTGTGGTGTATTGATCAGCTTCTGTGCAAACTGCCCCAAACACAATGAAGTGCAAAAAGTAAAGCAAAATGCAAAATGCAAAATTCTAATAAAAAATGTTAAAATGTAATCAAAAGTGTTATCAATATTGCCAGCAAGAAACCTTTATACACATGACTTCTCATCTGACAATATCTCCAGTTTCAATCTTGGCAATAATTTGGTTTTTAAATGATCAACCTCTGTATATACAGGGAAAAACAATCCTAAATTTCTGGTGTTACTTGTATTGTTTTGTTGCCAATCCCTTGTCAATTAAAATGCTAATAAAAATGGAAATGTTGGACTCTTATTGGTTATCCCATGCAATTATGATAAGATGGGTTAAAGGTGAATGAACTCTCTTGCTGATGACTTTCCTTGAGTTCAAATTTTCCAAAATAATCTCATTGTATACTTACACTAGCTCTTTTTAAGGCTGGAGAAATCATCCCAATCCTCTCAACAAGACAGGCCAGATGGAGAAACATAACGTAAAAATCAAATAACCAGAGCACACATTTTCCAGACCTGTAGTTTCTCTCAATGGAAACTCATAAGGCCTATTACCCTTTTAAAGAAGGGATTATTTACTCAGGTCACATTCACTGCACACACTTATGAATGCATATTCATAGCCAAATATATAACTTTCATTTAAGCTTATGGAGTTATGGGAGTAGGAGTTTAGTCAGTGTGTAAAAAAAAATGAGAATGAGACAATCAATTATGCCCATCTAAAATAAACATGATTATGAGAAATCCCTAGATGATTGGCAGACTAATTAACTCAAGGTTTATAATAGGATTCACAAATAACTGCCACTATTGAGAATCAAAATATTAACTGGGTCTCATTCTGACTGGCCAGCAGAGGCACACAGGGAATCCCCTTCCCATGACATTGTGGGGGAGCAGCCATGGATGATTGTGCCCCCTGGAGCTAAGGATTAGTTTAAACACTACCAGAAAGCTGTTGTCTGAAGAAGTCAACCCATTCAACATCCTGTTCACTATGCTTCACATGGGCATAGTGTCTCTAGATACTACTGCTCCATCAGTTCACCTCTTCACCTACCTTATCAACGTCTCACTTGTCTTCATTGTTTTTGTAAGACACCATACCCAGACACTGTCACTCTGTTGTTCATGTTTAATGTGCAACTCATATAAAGCAAGCAATGCCCTGGGATTTTGTTAGGCTACATGGTACTTATCTCTTGTGTTCCACATCATTGGCACAGGTTTAAGGAAGCAAGTGTGTGTGTGGGGGGAGGGAGGAGTGGAAGTTGTTAACTCCTTTGCAGAGACTCAGTTCATGGACAATCATCAGTCTGAGCCTAGATACTCTTCTGCAGAGAAGTTTCAAAGGTAGCAAATTCTGACTCTTCGAAACTGTGACTCATTTCTTCTTTAAAAGGACAGAAATATAGACCAGACATTTATATCCATTTTTCTGTCATATATACAATTTAGTTTCTTTCATTGCACCCGTGGAATTTCATCTGTTGTGCTACATGAGTTCATCAGGAAGCGCAGTAGGAAAGCTTTAGACCTGGGGTCAGAGGAGCTAACCTTCTGAGGTGGAAGTGAAAGGAAAATCCCAGCAGAAGCTGGTGATGCAGGCTGCAGAGCTGCAGTTTGCTCTCTTGACTCCAGTAAAGAAGAAAACCAGCCTGGAGGCTTCAACTCAACATGCGGGATTTCATGAAAAGGACAATGTTGCACCATGTGTGAAATCACAAACACTAGCGCCATAATGGTATGTGCCCAAGGGGCCACTGTAACCCACACACCTACTGGGTATGGGTCACTGTCCCATGTAGAGTTGTACTTAGGGCATGAAACTTATACTGCTTGAACTATCAAACCAGCTGTCTCTCAGCTAAGGCACTAGAGTAACCTCATTCTTTCTTGCTGTAAGTGGTCTATGCACCAGAGATCCCAGGTTTGGGTCCACCTGTTGCCGTTACAACACTCCAAACCCAGCCCAAGGTTGTCTGGGTGCCTATACTATGTGCAGTTCTGAAGATGTTGTATTTTTTTTTTAATATAAGCTTCAATTTAAATTGTTCTGGGTTTAGAATGCTTGCTTCTAGAATCATTGCAATAGCCCTGTAGTTTTTTAAGGCCTTAAATTACTGATAGCTACTGTCTCTGTCAACCTTAATCCCACCTTCATGTCGGTTGTCTAATCTAGTAGCCATTAGGGAACGTTCCTTGCTCTGGTTGTTTCCTATCTCCTATCCCTTTAGACTCACCTAAACAAATGGTTCCAAACCTCTTACAAACCAGGATCCAAGTGTGTCAGGGCACTACTCACAGCTTCTTGTGGCACAGTGTGGCCCTGCAGGCCCACTGCTCCTTTGGACTCCCTTCTGCTGATTTACACCCAGACAAGAGTAAATAAAATCATGATTCCTCCTGTGGGGGGGGTTGTTAACAGTTTTTCCGAGTTCAGACTTATTAGCCTCTCGTGTCTACCCTTCTTCCTTGAGACTGGTTGTAAATATCAACAGGGCTCCTCCCCAAAGTTCAGGAGTACAACAGCGTCCCTTTGGCCTAGATGATAATTCAGGCAGGCTTACCTGCCTTGCATTCAGCAGTAGCATATACCTTCTCTTGGGGCTGGGAGGTACACAGTCACTCTCCTCTAGAATCAGGAGACCCTAGCCCTTCTCTTGTAACTTAGATCAGGCCAGCTGCAACTCTCAGCCCACTTCTTCCCACCTGGCTGCTTTTCTCTACTCATTCCTTTCCAGCTTAAGCTTGGAGAGGTCAAGCTGGCATTCTGCTGGTCTCCTTAGGCACACCGGCCCCCAAGTCAGATCTGGAAGCCTTTCAACTGGCCCAGGTGCTTATCAGTCAGGGAGGTGCTGAGTAACCAGGTAGGCATATAGGGATGTTACAGTTATACTTTGGAAGCTGGGATAAGGCTCTTTACAAATTGTGACATGAGTTATCTTTGGCTAACTTCATCTTGAATCATCTGAAGATGTGAGCTGTACCCATGAAAGCTCATGATACCATCTACATGTTTTGTTAGTCTTTAAAGTGTTGTTAGACTATTCGTTGCTGTTTTTCAAGTTTTTCCAGTTACATACTAACTCGGCTACCCCTCTGAAGCTTCATCTCGAATACACAGTCAATGTTAATCTTTTTCACGAGGATCAACTACAGTGCTCATTTAGGATCATCAGCAGTTACTCTTCCTTTAAGAACTAGAACAAAAAGAGTGCCTGCTCAGAGCTTATGGGGGGTGGGTAGACACATTCTATATAATAAAAATATAATAAACATCCTCAAGTACTAATACTTTTCATGAACCAAACTTTAAACATTAAAGACCTCGCTCCTTTTCAAGTCCTGCTTGATTGTTCCCTGTCTTGCAAAATGTCTCCCAGAGCTCTACAATTCCTTTTCTTCACTCTGCTCACTTCCATTGAGATCTCCAGTCCTCCTCTCAGAACCAGCAACTCTTTCTACAGCTTAGCCTCTTCATGCCCTGAGAGTCTTGGGACAGCCAAAGGTAATGAAAGACAAGCTAAAGTTTCAAAAGGAAAACTGACTGGTCCCAGAAAGATGGTAGAAAGTTGCAACTGCCAGAGAACAGCATATATCCTGCATATTCCTTCTCCTTGCTGTGCAATAGAATTCTAAGAATTAATTTCTCCAAGTTTAGCTATCTTCTATTTTAGGTTTAAAAAATACCTTAGTCATAGGGATGTTAAAGTAATACTTTGGAATAATTTACTTTGATCGTTCCAAGGAAGTACACTCTCTTCCCAGGGCTGGCAGAGTTTTCTGGCTACCACCAGTGAGCTGAAAAACAAAACAAAGATTTCTTCACCCTGATCATCCCTCCTGTATGGGGATAAGAGAAAAAAGCTAAACATAAACCTTCAGACTGACTATGATATTCAGCTGTTGTGTGCAGCTGACTAGCAGAAATAGTCCAAGCAGGAGGAATTCTGCTCTGGAATACTTTGCCCTCTCCCCTTCTCCCTCAGATGCCAATTTCAAATCTAGCAATCTAACAAGCATATGTTGTTTACTTACTTTGCATGTCATTATCCCTTGATGTCAAGGGGAGGGGAAGTCAGAGGCTACTGACAGAGGAAATATAATGCATTTTGTATTAGTGTACCGCATCAAGAAATTCAGACTGATCATCAAAGGATTAAACATGAATACAACGGGCGAGCACTTTGCACATGCTTCATACGTCTAAATGAATGCTTCTCACTCTTATCACGAAAATAAATCAAAGTCGAGCTCCTGGGTTGGATGGCAGAAAGGAATCTTTCTATTGCATTTCAAAAGTGATTTCTTTTTGTAAGTAGGAAATACAAATATACATATGTGAAGATGTAGAACACAGAACTTAATAGAGTGCATGTCATTAGACCTCTCAATATATTTTAACTTTCATAAATGAAACATTTGTGGTAATATCTTCTTTGCAGAGAAGTACATAGTGAAGTTCAGTTTTAAAATTACACAACTAAAATTAAAGCGGTTGATAATAATGACGTCAGAGTCAATGATTAATAATCTTGCTTTCCTGGTTTGATCAAATTACAGTTTTATCTGAGAGTTCTGCCATAACAGCAGTAATTATCACTGTGCAAACACTCCATGGTAATTACCATTTGATTGAAAAATGGCAACTTCTATCTAAAGCTTTGATATAACTATTAATGCAGAAACATTCTCTAGGTCTTGTGGTTAAGTACTCTAATCTTTTGACTGCTTTGTTTTTCCTATGCATACTGATTATAAAAACATTAAATCAATAGCATATTGAATATAGACTTATTTAAATGGCAGTACTACTTTTTGTTAGTTAAAAATTAAGAGAGAGTTCACAGGAATGGACTTTTAAAGCATTCCAGAAAGTTATTCTATTTGTTATGGCATTGTTTGAAAGCCATAAGCTATGTCCATAATAGCATGTATACTTAAGTACTGGATCATGTACATGAAACTGTATGGTCCCCATACATGGTCTGAGCCTCACATGTGCTGTGCCGGCCCTGGGTGTAAAACTGTATACGCATGTATACCCAACATCAATTCTGGTACTGTTACATGATGTTAGTGCTTGTATTTCGTACCGTAATTCCCTCATGGACAAGCATAAATTACCTTTGATTTTTAAAGAAGGTCATTTTTTCCTCATTTGAGGAGTGACTGACATTCAGAAACAATAATCATACAGAGCTATTAGCAACTTATCAGGATTTCCAACCTGTTACAGCTTCCCCAGTGCTGCAGTAACATTTCATACCTGACTTGTTTTGATCTATTGCTTGTAGGGCTGTTGGTTAATTGCAGTTAACTCACACAATTAACCCAAAAAACTAATCATGATTTTAAAAAATCAATCATGATTAATCATAATTAATTGCACTGTTAAACAGTAGAATACCAATCTAAATCAAATACATATTTTGGATGTTTTTTTGACATTTTCATATATATTGATTTCAATTGCAACACTGAATACGAAGTATACAGTGCTTACTTTATGTTTTTATTACAAGTGTTTGCACTATAATTTTCACCTCATTCAAAAACTGTAGTGCAATCTGTTTGTTGTGAAAGTGCAATTTACAAATTTAGGTTTATTTTTATTACATAACTGCATTCAAAACCAAAAGAATCATAGAATCATAGAACACTAGAACTGGAAGGGACCTCAAGAGATCCTCAAGACCAGTCTCCTACCCTCATGGCAGGACCCAGTACCATCTAGACCATCCCAATGTTCAACTTCAGAGCCTTCGGATCCACTCAGTTCTACTTCTTGTCCAACTAGTTGTTAAGACCAAAAATGTTTGTTCACATTTACAGGAAATAATGTTACCAGCTTCTTATGTACAATGTCAAATGAAAGTGAGCACAGGCATTGCTCAATGGTGCCATGTGAATGCCTGTTCTCTCTTTCAGGTGAGATTTTAAAAAAAGAACAAGATTTTAAACAAATTTTAATATATTTGAACAAGTTCTGAATGGAATTGTAGACACTAAAGTGTTACATTGTTTCATTTTTGAGTGCAATTTTTTTGTACATAATTCTACATTTGTAAGTTCAACTTTTGCCCTGGTCTACCCTAACCCTAACCTTTATTTCAAAATAACAAGCAGAGAGTCCACACTACCAAACCGGTGATGTCAAAATAATGCCTGCTTTTAAAATAACTACTCCTTAAAGTCATTCAAAGCAATTATTCCTCAGTGCTTCCTGGGGCTCTAAGTTGAGGTAGCGCATCCACATTATGGGAGCCTGCCTCGGACTAATTTCGAGGCCTCCCTGTAGTGTGGACACACTACTTTGGAATAGTTATTTTGGGAGTTATTATTTTGAAATAAGTTTTTTTGAAATAATTTCCTAGTGTAGGCATGACCTTTATGCTAAAAAGAGCATTGGGTGAATTCTTTTGTTTTTACAGTGCAAATATTTGTAATAAAAGCAAATATAAAGCGAGAACTGTATACTTAGTATTCTGTGTTATAAGAGAAATAAATATATTGGAACATGTAGAAAGCAGGCAAAATATTTAAATAAAAATTAAACAGTACTCTATTATTGTTTAATGCAGCAATTAATCACAATTATTTTTTAATCACTTGACAACCCTAATTGCTGTTTTGATCTATTGCTTGTTTAAAAATAATTATACACATACCTTTACATTGTATTACCACCCAACTGTCACCATCTCTATATTGCAGAACTTTTTTACTCCAATAGCCTTTGCTTTCCAACTTGGGGAAATGCCCGTTGCTCTTTGGACTAATTACAGGACAGTCTTCTAGCCACTTGCTTACTTCATCGAACATAGTTGGAAATTTTGCAATAAGAACAGTGTGTGATGGTCCACTCATTATAGTTTAGAAATGGATAAAGCTATAATTTTAACAGGGGCTGATGGGATTGTAGGCATTCAGTTCTCATTGAAAGAAACCAATTAGTAGAGCAATTAACCTTTCTTTCAATGCTTGTTTGGTAGTTCCAGTCTACATAGGGTTCAGGGGGTAGCCAAGTTAGTCTGTACAGGATAAGCTTAAAAAACAACAAATGGTCTGGAAGCACTTTATAGACTAAGAAAACATGTAGATGGTATCATGAGCTTTCATGGGCACAGCCCACTTCTTCAGATGACCAGAGTTTTATCCAGTCTACATAGTTTACCTTCAAAGTTTTAAGAAAAGTTTATTAACACTCTTAAAAGAAGTCATAGAGGTACGTTTTTAAAATGAGAAGTAATAAATAAATAAATTCCAGAGTTACAATGGAACCTATTTAAAGCCCACAGAAAGGTACCAATAGGTAGCTAACAAAGTAGGTTCTATATAAGAAAAAGTACAAAGCACCCTAAGAATGGGGCTTCCATAAAAACTTCTAAGCAACATGGAAGTTAAGGAAATGGATGGCTTGAACATAAAGGCTTGTTGGATGTATCATTTTGTAAGATTTCTTTCCACAGTTGCAGAAAACAATAGATGACATCAAAGTACCAGTGTTATCTTTAAGCATACTCTCATAGTAACTGTCGGTGAGTAAAAATATGGTTGTGATAACTGGGCCTAAAAATTTACCAAAATTGTGAGCACTATTGAAAAGTGAATGGAACCTCAAAAAAATCTCACAGTAACGAATAACACTTTCTGATGGGAATAGGTGGGAAAGGGAGACAGAGTGAACTAGTCCAAACAAAAATGAAGACCTATGGCTATAATTCAAGAGCTGTGTTAAGATCATGCTTGGTAGACAAGGAAAGTGTGAGACTAGAAGTCATTGGACAAAAACTGATGCATTGGAAATTATGCTTAATGAGGAAAATAATGAGGTGGTTGTCTATTCCATCCGTCATTCCTTTCTGAGGTTCTTAAGGAAACTGCCAGGAAATTAGCAGAAAAAGAAACCTGCCCAGCAAAAGCTGGTGTCTGGGATAAGGTTTAATTGAAAAGGAATAAGCATCCCCATCTCCTGGAGCCCTGGAATCTACCATAACATTGCTGGGACCTGATTCTAAGAAATGTACTGAGTAGACCAGTCTGATGGAAGGACCGCAATGATGTTTATAACCACTACCAGAATTAGTTAAATCCCAAACTGTACCTGGGATATGACATTGCCTCTCCCTCATACACTCACTATGATCTTTTATGTGTCCTTTTGTGCGGGTGTGTCCTTCTTCCCCATCTTATTTCATTTTCTACCTATGCCTCTTCTTTTTTTCTTCTTCTTCTTCTTCTTCTGTCTAATAACTGGCTTAGTCTGTGTAGTTTGCAATGTTGCTGTGAGCCCCAAAGCCAAAAGCAATGCCCCAAACACCTCACTGCTGGTTCTTGTTTGCCAGGTCTGGGAATGACTAATAAAATGGTATGTGATGCCTGTGTTTTTCCAGCAGTAAGGTTCCCAATGAGATGCAACACCAGAGAGCGAAAGTTGCATCTTCTATCTGTACTGTTTCTTCTCCCTGCCTTCCCCCTGCTTTCATAAGTGTTTGTCTTTTTTTTTGTCTTCTAGGGAATGAAATCAGACTGAAATCACAGCTCCAGCCCATCTCAGCCAATTCCCTCTTTTTGCCTAAAAGAAAGGTTACCTCTTTATGACAGTCTTTTATAAGGTGTTTTTCAGGCTAAACTCAGCTAAAAAGAAAGGAAGCAAAAAGTGCCATCAGAGCATATTGGATAAAACTAACCTTCACTCCCCAGCAGGTAATCTCTGTATGACACTCCTCCCCACCCATATCATATCTACAGAGCTAAATATGATATGTAGCAGATTGGAGGATAAATCTATAGCCTGTGAGAACAGTTTATCATGCACTCTCACAGAAAGCAAGGTAGTCGCTATTCTCATTTACATTATGGTGGTACCCAAAAGGAACTATAACTGTAGCTTCCCCAATCTGGGAGCAGGTTTATCCACAGGTGGAGGTTACCGTCTTGTTAGTTAAATGCCACACAAATGGTGCTTTCTCCAATTTAATTTCTCCTTCTAGACCATGACATAGGGGGCTCTAGCAGCGATTCAAAGGGCCCAGAGCTCTGGCTGCTGCTGCTACCACGGTAACAGCACCAGCAGCCCAGCAGCCCAGAGCGCTGAGTCCTTTAAATTGCCACTGGAGTGCCGTGCGGTGTATTCTGGGTGGCTCTAAGGACTAGGGAGGCCAGTCTGGTGTGCTCTGGGCTGCGCTGAGGACTGGCTGCTGCCAGCCCTGCCCATTCTACCTGAAGACCCACCTCTTCTGAGAGCACAGAGCCGCTCCCCCCCCCCCACACACACACCTTGACCAAGCTCAGGGGCAACTGCCCCCTTTGACTCCTTCACCTTCCACTGGACACCCTGACCAAGAGGCCAACTTAGTGACATGAGCAGTTCAGTGTATTTGAAGATGTGTGGCGCAGTCTCTCAATAAATCCCAGCAGCTCACATATTTTCGCGCTCTCATAATCCTAACATGTCTGAATATTTGCATAACTGAAATGTGTTTCATCCTTCAGGATTTTAGTGGAAATAAAATGAATGTTCCATATAAGAATATGAGACTCCAATTTAAATACATTTAATTCATTTTTCCTGAAAAACAGGATAAACGGTAGCAGAACTCTGATTGGAAAGAAATCAGCATCCTCGGATGCAGAAGCTATTGAATAGCTGAGAAAGAGGTTTTTCAGGAAAGGAATGTTTTTAAAGCACTACATAAAAGAATAAAATGGATGAAGACAAATTTTAGGACCACACTCTAAGTTCCAAACTATCACTAATTCTGAGAAGGTCATTAGATGTGTATTACCTAAGCCACAGGTGAGGAACTGGTTTGCTCTGCAAGGTGTCTAATACAGCCCCCTTTTTTTGAAAGAAATGTGAAGTGTTGGATATTTACTGCATGCTATGAGACATTTTCTAAAAGAAAGGAGTAAGCCATCATCTCAGAAAGTATTGCCAAAAGAAATTATATCAAAAGTCCATCATTTAAAACCTGCTGTAGAGAAAATCTTACATCTACCTATTTTTGCAACTGGTAGAAGTAGGATACCATTCTTTATATATCTTATTTTTAAAGGTTCTTTATTCAGCCAGTGGTGGCCTATTGGATTTTTTACTTCACCTATTCATTACAGAGGAGTTTTTAATTTCAAAACAAAAGCTACTTTTTTTAAACAATGGTGCCTTTATTTCTCTCACAACCCAGAAGAAGTTCATTGCATTCTCTCTTCTTCAAATTATAGTAGCTACTGAGGCCTGGTATAAAATGTAGATCAGTATAGGTATGGCACTCATGAGTGTGAACAGTCAATACCTGGGTATACTGTAATTATACTAAATTCTACGCCAGTGTAGACACAGCTAAGTTAATGGAAAAATGCTCCTGTCAGCCTACCTGCTTGACTCAGGGAGGTGGTGTTCCTCTTATAAGATTCTTCCATCACTACACTCAGAATCTATATTACACTGATGCTATGGCACGATAGCACCTGTAGCCTAGACATGGCCCTTTGTGACTCTCAGGCTGCGTCTAGACTACCCTCTGCTTCTGAAAGAAGATATACAAATTAGGTAAGAATTTGCATATCTTCTTCTGATCCCTTTTTTGGAAGAGGGTTTTTTCCAGAGAAAAAAAGAAGTCTAGACCAGGGTTTTTGTGTGAAAACCCCATCTGGACTAGGTTTTTTTTTGAAAAAAACTCTTCAGAAAAAAGGATCGGAAGAAGATATGCAAATTTGCACCTAATTTGCATATCTTTCAGAAGCCATGGGTAGTCTAGACATAGCCTCAATGTAACAACAGTCACAGAGCCCATAAATAGTGGTGACTGACATGGGGAATTACAAAGCCCCTTTCTCAACCCCTCCTGCACTGTGCCCAGTAACCAATCATGGCAGGGAATACTCCAAATATGACCAACCTTGGAGCAGCTACAGCACATATTTTGTAGAAAAAAACCTGCTGCACAAAAAAAACCCAAAACCAAAAACCCTTTGCTACTTTATTTTAAAATGTGGATTTCCCCATGTAGACATGCACACAAAGTTGCCATTTATATCCCTCAGCTCAGTGTTCCACTCATTTCTGAGCACTTAGAGATTTTATACATTAATTAGCCACCACAAAAATGAGAAATAAGTCTTTCCAAAAGAAATTAATTGAATGCAGCTCTCAAGATAATGGATATCAAAATCCTACTATGTATACACAGAAGTTATATCTGTGGAATATATTTTCAATACAATTTTTAGAAATATATTGAGTAATTTTTCTTTTGTATCAGAGGTCTACTCAGCTAAATCAGAGAGGGTTTTTTTTTTAAATGTTTCTAGCTCTCATGCCTGCAGACAAAAATGCTTGAACAATGACTCAAACACCTGAAAGGTTCCAAAACCGCAAAGCAAATAAAGTATCAGCGGGGTAGCCATGTTAGTCTGAATCTGCAAGAACAACGAGAAGTCCTGTGGCACCGTATAGACTAACAAATTTATGGGAGCATAAGCTTTCGCAGGCAAAGACCCACTACATCAGATGCATGTCTGATGAAGTGGGTCTTTGCCCACGAAAGCTTATGCTCCAATAAATCCGTTCGTCTATAAGGTGCCACAGGACTTCTCATTGTTAAAGCAAATAAAGAACTTGAAAGATTTTTATTTTTAAATCCCATGATTTGTAATCCAGTATCTTCATTTTTGAATGAATGGGTTGCCAGAAATGTTCTTATGCCACCAAAATAGACCATACATGGCACATAGAACTTATGTCCTAGCTTTCTGTTGCCCAGGAGTAAGCGTCACCCGGTATGGGGTGAGCGCCCACAATGGAACAGACTGCATATTGTGGAAGCTCCTTCCCTGGCGGTTTTCAAAGGAGGCTGGAGCGCCATCTGTCTTGAGTGATTTGGAAACAACAAATCCTGCACATCTTGGCAGCAGGCCAAAATGATTAATGACCCTTGTGATTTGCTCTAATCTTATGATTCTCTGAAACTCTACAGGAAAATGAAAATGTATTTGATTCTTTCATTCCACAAAAAGAATACAAAAAGGTATTTCTGGTTTTAGTCTACAACATATTCTTCTACAGGGTCTGGGGAAGGAGGGTGGGAAGGGGAGCACTGGCCTGCCTACCAGCCTAATAAAGAAGTGTTATATCGTGTATTTTTAAATGAACTGGTAACTGGAATGCTCTTCCATGAATACACTGGCACTTGTGGCTTCATTTTCATATGTGCTGTGCCAGCTCTTATTGACTCCTGTTGCTTCTTTTGAGGCAAGCAGCTAGGCATAGTTCCAGGCCCTGAGGGAGGAGAGTTACATCTTTTCTTTGATGCCATCTTTTTTTCTTTACAAGGAAGGAACACTTGTTTTCCCAAACACAGGGAACAACAAACAGAAAATAGTTTGTTTCCTTACCGCCTAAGCCTCGTTAGCCCTCTTGCCCCTCCCCCCAACACTCCTTTCTTGGGTTTTGTTAGGGTCAGGGACACACAAAGGCTATGTCTACACTGCAGGCTTCCTGCGCAAGAATGGCCATTCTTGCTCAAAAACTTGAAGAGCATCCACACTACAAGCCTGTTCTTGTGCAAGAAAGTTTACTGTAGATAGTCAGAAGAGAGGGCTTTTTGCACAAGAGTTATTCCTGTTCCCACGAGGAATAAGCCTTTTTGCGCAAGAGCTCTTGCGCAAAAAAGCTAATGTGGATGGGAACAGGGGTTTCTTGCGCAAGAAACCCCTATGACTAGAATGGCCATCAGAGCTTTCTTGTGCAAGAGAGCATCCACACTGCCATGGACGCTCTTGTGCAAAAGCACATGGCAGTGTGGACGCGCTCTTGTGCAAGAACTTTTGCGCAAAAAGTTCTTGCGCAAGAAGCCTGCAGTGAAGACATAGCCAAACTGTTTGTCCATGTAGTGCCTTTGTCTTGGAGACCAGTACTGTTCCTTATGATTAACCTGGAGGATGAGCAGCTGTTAAGCTGGTTAGTTTAACTAACATTGAACCCACATCAACTCTGTTTAAATTAGTGAGCACTCAGTATTCCTGAAAAACACATTCTTAGGCCAATATTTTTGGTTCTCCAAAATAAATCCCTCTTTATTAAACAGCTGGAGCTTTAAAAAAAATCCAGAGGTACTGAACACTCACAAAAACTACTTAAATCATTGGGAGATGTAGGTGCTCAGCACCTTTGAACACAAAGCCACTTGCTCTTCATTCCTAAATCTGCATTTGAGAGCATACATCTAGAGTTGCATATTTTCAGCATTGACCTTTGTACAAAAGCAATTGATTCTGGCAGCTGTTAAAGCATACCCTGACTAGAACTTTAATCTTTGTGACATTCTAGTGTTAATGCTACAAAGTGAAATTGCCCTAATTGACTACAAATTCTGTAGTTTTTCATCTCTAACAACTTGCTGCTGTTTGGATAGTTCTTTCTCCTGGCCTTTCTCTATGGAAGTGTTTCTCAAAGTGGTCTGCAAAACCACTTTGAGAAAGCTGCTAACTTGGCCATGCCAGTTTGTTTACTTACCAGCACCATGGTCATGGAGCCTCATGGGTCCCATTGGCTCTGGCTCTCCGTTTGCAGCCAAGGGGATCCGTGGGAAGTGGTGTGGGCCGGGTCCGTTGCTTCCCACAGATGCCCTTGGCTGCAAATGGCGAACCGGAGCCAATGGGAGCTGCGTGAATCCGTGGCCACGGTGCCAGTAAGTAAACAAACCAGCGTGGCCAGCTAGCATGTTTCTCAAAGTGGTTTCGTGGACCACTTTATAAAACACTACTGTATGGTCTCATCAGTTTAGTCTCAGTAAGCAATGAAAACCAACAGTGGATTTTTTTCCCCCTTCCTTCCACAGCAGGAGAGCAAGTGTTACATACAACTTTTTATATCAAGCTATTGAATATTATTAGAATGTGGAATATTGGCTACACAAATTCCTTCCATGTTACTACGTTCCCTGACTCTCAACAGAAACAGGAATTGAAGCAGATAAGTGTGGAGCTGCGGGATGGCACACAAAGATTAAACACCTAATGCTCTGGAAATAGGGATGGAAAGTAATACTAAAAACAAATGACCAAATTTAGATATATTCTCTGACCTCTAAATTCTTTTCACCAAGGAGTTTGAGGATGTACAAAGTTAATCTAAAACAGATATTGAAATGATTACAAATTCGTAACATTATCAAATGGGCTTCTGGTCTGGCAGAGGGAGAAATTTAGTTTACTTCTATAAATCCTGAGTAATCAGACATTATAACACTGAATTATGTGAGAGGTAAGGAGGGGAATATCCCATACGGTTATGTGATGGGGTATCTGCCCTGCAGTGGCCCCTGAAGGGTTAAAACCCAGCCCTGGGGAGAAGGCTGGGAGATTGTAGCCTGCAGCTGCTGCAGATATAGCCAATTAGGGCCCATCTGGAACTCAAGTAGAAACAAATTGATTAGTCCAATTAGCAGGTCCCTCCCCAAGGGGATCTAGAAATAAGGTCTAAAATGTAAGTTTAGACTCCTCCTTCCCCATGGAGTCTTAGACAACACATTTTAAATCCTACAAAAAAATTGTCACAACTGTCATCTCAAACAGGATGCCCCCACTAAAGACATTACTGGCCACTCCCGCTTAACAAAAGCACCTCGAACTCTCCGAAGCCAAATGGGTGCCCTGAAATTGTCCCAAGAAATTAAACAACATATCTGGAAACATGAGTCAGCTGAATGTCAGTCTAATATGAAACGAGTTATTCAGTGTCTTTGCTGTGTAAAGCAAAGTAAAGAACTGTCTGGAAATGCAATTAGCATATCCACACTGCCAACACAAAAATGAACTTCCAGATGAAACATTGCTAGAATTTTTTTTAAATTGACTTTATTTACAGGAATATCAAATCCCCTGACAAACCTTCATAACAGACTTAAGTCTACTTGAGTCACTATGTATAAAATTCTGGCCACACAGAGATCAATGGTAAAACTACCAGTGACTTCAATGAGGTCAGAACTTCACCTTTTATTTCACTTGTATCATAGTAATGCTTAGAGACCTTTATGAAAACTAGAGCATTTTTTTGGACAGCGTCAGTCAGGGACAAACCTTCCTTAACAGAGCCACAGTGCTCCAAGCAAAGATGACAGAAAAGGTTGGAAGAAGATCAAGAGTACAAAAAAAAATCACATGGTTACACAAACTGTTGCACAACTTGAAGTTTCTGAATGGCTATGTTCTTTGAACATATTAAATTGAATTGGCTATATTGGATTCACACACAAGTACACAAATGGCTGAAGTCACTATTTTCTCTCTCTCCTCATCTATGTGCCAAACATTTACATGATACATTCTCCCAGGAAATATCCAGTCTAAACTGGCTTTTGATCTTGTGCATCGGTTGTTCCTGCATCTACCTTGCACAATTAGGAATCCATGTGAGATCTCCTGTGGCATTTCATCCCCATCCCCAAACACTCTACAGGTTGACCCTCCAAAATCCAGGACTCTCTGGTCCAGCAACATCCGTGATCTGGTGGGACCATGAATGTTGCTAGAACAGAGAGCCCCAGTGCCCGGGAATGTGAGCTGGCTCAGATCCTCACCCTCAGGGAGCCCCAGCTGGGCGGAGCAGCAGCAGAACTGGTGAGTCCCATCCCAGGGGAGGACCAGCCAGGCAAGGGAGAAGCGGGGCCATGGTGGCTGGGGAGCTCTGTCCCCGAAGAGCCCCAGAGGGCCAAAGCCCAAGTCCAATCCCTGAAAGCTGGAGCCCAGTGGCAGTGGAGCCCGAGTGGAGCCAGCCGCAGGGAGGGGGAAAGTCCTGGGATGCTGGTGGCAGGGGACCTCCCCTGCTCTGGTAAATTCTCTCTTTCGGAATGGGTCAGGTCTCAAGGGTGTTGGACCAGGGAGGCCCAAGCTGTACGTGCACAAACAGAAAATGCACACAAGTGCGAACACCTTATATTAAATGGACTGGGTTTTAGTTATTTAGCAACTTCATACACTATTATTACAATATTTTTATTTAAAATATGTGCTAAAATGTAAATAAATACCCTCTGCGAGCTTCAAAACGTATTTCAATTGTGTTTACCTGACTGGTAATTGTTTCGCCTTGCTCCCATCCCCCAATGTCCTGTGTATAATTTGATTATTTTAAACCATGAAGGAAAGTGTCTTTACTTCAAGACACTTAAAAATAAATCTGGCACAATAAACTCAAATAATTAGACCTTATCAGGACACAGCTGATTTTTGACATCTAGAATATTGACTACACAGCTCAGAATAGAAGTTATGACTTTTACCAAGAAGAAAAAGTTATCTGAGCAGTTTAAAGGGAGCTTCAGAATATGTTATCTGCGCATGATTCTTCTGTTTCTTGGGCAGCTTCTGAAATTAACACAAGACATGTTCCTCTGCAGACTGTCTCTTCTAGCCTAGAGCGAAGGGCTACAAAAGGAGAGAAAAAAAGCCCTGCCCTGAAGATACTGGTGTGTGTTTAACAGAGTGTGCACAGCCAGTTCAACTCAAGTATTTGTGGGAGGAGGGCCCTAGTATTCCTAAAAGACAGGCTAAACAATGGACACATCTCTGGGCTACCATGGCAATCCATAATGTTATTTCCCAAATTTTCTTCTAGAAAATTAGGAATTCTAAAGCCACTAGTCACTTATGTTGGCATATGTCATACAGGGGTGAATCTGACCTACTTAGCTGTTATTAAAATAAACTTTGAATACAGCCTCTCCCCAGGTTACAAATGAGTTACAGACCAAACACTTGGATGTAACTTGAAGCGTTCGTAACTCAGACCCCATTGAGTTCCATGGCAACTGCACTGCTCATAAGCGTGGATCACATTCGTAACTCGGGGACTGCTTCAGTTGTAAATGTGAATGGTCGTAACTCGACTGTTCGCAACTCGGGGACCAGCTGTAGTACTACTGATGGGCTTGGTTCTATCAGTTGGCTTTCGAGGCAATTGAGAGTAGATTCAGAAAGTAGACATAGGTTTCCTTGGAGCACTCCCAGAAGAGGTCAGACGGCTTTGCCTGAGGTGTTTTCTTTCTCCCCTCGGGCTAGAGAACACCAGTTAAACAGGGCCCCAGGTGGCTCTGGTTGGTGCCACTGACTGGGCTGTTAAAAGTCCTGTCGGTGGCACAGCGTGGGTCCAGGGTTAAGGTATGCTCCCTACCTGCAATGGCTCCGTGCAGCTCCTGAAAGCAGCCCCTTGGTTTCTGTGGCCCATAGATGCAGTGCGGTTCTGCATGCTGCCCCCACCCCAAGTGCTGACTCCACCATGCCCATTGGCTAGGAAATGTGACTGATGGGAGCTGCAGGGGTGATGTCACTGGGCCACACTCACACCCCAGCCCTCTGCGCCAGCCCGGAGACCCCTCCTGCACCTAAATCCCCCTCCTGGATCCCACATCCCAATCCCATCCCAGAGCCCACAACTCCAGCCAGAGCCCTTACCCCCTCTGCATCCCAACCTGGAGCCCTCCCAGACCTTAACCCCCCCATTTTTGGCGCCATCCAGACACCACATCCCTCACCAGAGCCCTCAGTGCCCCTGAACTCCAACCCTGTGCCCCAGGCCAGAGCCCCCTCGATTGCCCCAAACCTGTCATCCCTGGCACAACCCCTGATCCCTGCACCCAACCCCCTGACCCAGCCTGGTGAAACTAAGGGAGGGTGAGGGAGAGCAAGCAATGGCAGGAGGGAGCTGGAGGGAGCAGGAGGGCAGGGCCCCAGAGAAAAGGTGGAGGCATTTGGTTTTGTGCAATTAGAAAACTGACAACCCTATCTGGAGCTAAACTCCTTGGGATGTTGGGTTCACTCTGAACACCTGTAGTGTTCTTCCCAGCACCCAGTGACGTTTTTTGGAAGAAGTAGGCTTTTGCTGTTATGCCATTGAGAGCCTAAACCAGGGCTGTACTAGGAATGTTTACTTGCATTCATTGGCATTGCAGAAAGATTGGCAGGGCACTCAAATACACATACAAACACATAAATCCCAAAGGGGTTTGCATTTACAGGTTGGAAGATGTACCCTGCATTTCCTACTATACAAATAGGTCAGGCAGATGTGTATGACAGCATTACTGTTGATATGTAGTAAGATGATCGGATCTGATGTACGCATCTAATTATGTGTTCCACAGAAAACACACCTCTTATAAATAGGGTAGGTTGTTTATTAACCCCACAATTCTATGAATATTAAACCATAATAACCTTTACTATAAAATAGTATAAATCCTCTTTAAGGACTAATTGCTCTACATATAATATCATTACAAAAAGGTAAACATTTTAACTATTTATGACAATTACTGTCTAACTGTATGAAGATTTGCTCACAAATAAATGTATATGCTATAAATAAATGCAACAAAATATCTACAAGCTGTCCAAAGAGGTTTGGGGGAAAAAGGAAACATAAATAGAAAAATACAACAAAGCTCAGTATTAGGCAAAGCAGCAGCTTTTTGGTGTCACAATGAGAAGCAACGAGGTGTCAGCCTGTGCTGTTGGTTGCTGAGGGCAGCTGTGATGTGAGCGAGGAGTCCATAGGACCACAAGCTATTTACATGCACTTTATGAAAGAGAGAGACTGAATCATGTGCTCTTTACAAGTTAAAACAATCTAGCCTAAATTTTTCCAGCTTGGGGGACAAAATTTAGACACGGGAAAACAGAGGCTGGTATTTCCGAAGTGATGAATGCTCACCGCTAAATTCAGGCTCTATTTTAAGCATCTGAAAATGGCTTTCAGTGTCTAAGTACCCCACAAATTTCAGAAGCTTCAAAAGAGCCATTAAAACAAAACCACTGTCGGACAAACTGATTGTGAACAGCTTCTTGTGTTACAACTTAGCACAGTGGTTAGCGTTGGTCTGAAAATGGAGAGGGAGAGGTAAAGTCATATTACCTGAACATTTTTGTTCTCTTAGCAATTTGCACAATGGTTTTTACACTCAGGAAGACTCAGCAATGAAGCAGAAGAAATAAAGTAACTTCAACCTTCAGTGGTGTAACCATTCCTAACATATAGTACAATTCACAGGCATTATTTATATATTTAGCGTGAGCATAGTCACCTAGCCAACGGATGGCATCTTCATGGGTGCAATTCAGTTCTCTAGACCACTGCTGAGCTAGTCAGCAGGCATTCATCAACAACATGAGTCATCTGTTTTGTGCTGCAGCAGGCACAAAGGGCTATCACAAAGGCCCAGGTGATACTCGTTGGCTACACAGAGACCTTGCCAGTCTGGAACTTGTTCCACAGGGACCACTGGTGACAAGGCAGGTCAAAATCAGGCAGGCAGATTGTGGGGTTGGTGATGAGCGACTGGTAGGAGATTATAAGAGATATGCATACCTCTTACCACAGTGTTTCCACCCTAATACCCTGGCGTGGCAAATGAGACCATAATGGGTGATGTAACGGCAAGCATGCAGCTGGTTGTTTAAAAAGCTCATTGTGCAGTGACAGGATTGCATTGGTGCATACTTTCTCTAGTCACTTGCGGGTGGTAACCTCTCTTCTGATATGCGGAGGAGCAATATCGCTCAGAACTAGAAGCCATGGAAGTGGAGCTGGATGCAACGTGCCAAAGATGACGTGCATGACACAGATATCATACACGTACAGACATGCAAATGCCACTTCAGGTTTCAGTCAGCCACGTAGAGAGGCTCAATGTTGTGCCTTAACTTTTGAAAAGGTTGCTAAACAATTATGTGTAAAAGTGCTCTGATTTAAGCTGGCAAACCTAGAGCCTTGAATTATTCCCCAAACAGTTTACACATCTCATTCCACAGCTATGACATGTGAAGCTCCACAGGTTTATGAGTTTGGATTTGGTTAGTATGGATGTAGAAAACTTGGTTACTTATGCATTATTTTTTTATTGGAAGTAAGCAAACTTTCTGAATATACAAATTTTAAATAACTGTCTTGTGAGATTTTCTGTGAAGTTTCAGCACTATTTGTTTTCCACCAGACTGAAAGCAAAGGATATTTCCATGTAGCTTCATTAAGTTTTGTTTCAATCCCAGCAGAGATTTAGAAATCTAATTGCTTCTAGAAATGGCTCATAATAGGTTAAGCCAACATTCCGTACACTTTAAATGTGTCAGGGGTAGAAGCAGCAGTGAGAAAAAGGAAGTCCCTTTTTTTCTGAACTGCTTCACCTATCCCTATACTCACAAACATTATTACAGTTTGTTCACAGTCCTTACTGGTGTGAATAGGTTACAGTTACTGTAATAAAAAAAAAACTTTTTTATTTGCTGTACACCACATGAAAGTAATCTCATTTTCATACTGCTGAAATATCCAAAGGTTTTCATAGACTTGTTTTGTTGCCGAGAGTGGGAGTGAGCGGAAGCAATTTTCTCTGGCTCTTCCGTTATGCATGCCTCTGTGGATGCTGAAGATATTGGCCATGCACAGATAACACATTTAGAACTCCTGGGGCCAGGTCCACAATGGATAGTGAAATTCCACTTTTAAAAGTAATGAATTGCAGCTCCATAACAGAACTTTGGGAATGTTTTTAAACATTCCAATTCTAAACAAAGTTTAAGAAGGCAAGTTTGTCCTTCTGTTTTTCTGACAGTTAGCCAAGTCCTCATTTATACAGAAATATGCATGAAGAGACCTGGAACTAACAATGAGATTGCATGTAAAAGTAGCAGATCACTAATTCTTAACTATGAGTCTATCGAAAAGGAGCAATGCTTCTTTATTTTCTCCTTGTATGTCTGTTTTTCTGTCAAAATGTAAATCCAAATCATGCCACAAAAAATCTTACCTTGAGAATCTGCAGCTTTTGAGGTTATATATTTCTATTTATGTGCTTAATCATTTTGCTAGTTTGATATAAGCAAATACTTTTGCCAACCTGCTCAAAACCAGAGTAACAATGCAATTAAGAGAGACAAAGCCACCCCACTTGGTAAGATGTGGCTTTTCTAAGAATCAAGATACAAGTAAAAGTTGTTTTCATCCCATCTCCCATGTTTGGCTACTCCAGATGACTTTCCAATTCTCTACCTGAATAGTAGTGTCACTACCCCTTACACTTACACTTTATACCTTCTCCTGGTTCATTACAACCCACTTAAACTAATATCTGATAATATTTGATGTTAGGGCGAGAAGTTCATGCAAAACCCATCAACCTGCCACATACCTAACTCCCACACTAAGCTCTGGTCTACACTAGGACTTTATTTCGAAATAACCCGGCCCAGGTCAAATTTATAAGCAGAGTGTCCATGCTACCAACTCTGTTATTTCAACATAATGGGCCATGGAAACTGGGGTAAAACCATATTGGCAGAAACTTTGTTTTATACTATTACAGCACATCTGTTTTAGGGGTTTTCCCCATTGTAGATACATTGGTAGAGCTACATTGACTTCAATATAGTCAGGACAATAGTTAAAACAGTACAGAGGAAAATGCTGACAAAGTAAAACCAACCCTGTTTTATGTGAAGGAGAACTAATGGTTGTTACAACACAAAACAGGAAGAAAGAGTTAACTCTGTTCATGATAAACTGGGCTTGGGAATTCATTCAATCTGGGGTTGTTTATCTCATCCAGACGTTGATATTACCAGGACTCATGGACTACCTTATAACTTGGACATTAAGCTTAGACTATAAACACACTTCTGCACAGATTTAATTTCCCTGAAGAGAAGGTGTCTGCCTTTCCAATCATGTAGAGTCAGCAGTTGAATTTTATTTTATTCTAGTCTGCGTCAAAACAAGTGTATGAAAAGCAATTCTGAAGTTACTGGTTATATGTTGTTTCAAAATCTTAGGAAAGTGGAAATTGCCCTACTGGATCAGTACAGTGGCCCTATCCAGTCCAGTATCCCATCTCTGACAACAGCCATTAACAGACTATTACATCATATAACATGTAAATTAGAAATCAGGGCACAAATACTATTGCTTACTTCCAAGAAAAAACTGGGACCACTCACATTTGTCTAGCTTCTTGACATTGAACTGTCATTGACCTTGAGAGGTCATCTAGTTCAGCCCCCTGCACTGAGGCAGGACAACGTACAACTAGACAACCTCTGATAGCAAACCTCCAGTGGCAGAGGTCCCACAACTTATTGGAAGCTTATTGCAGTGCTTAACTATCCGTCCAGTTAGTATTAATATTTAACCTAAATCTCCCTTGCTGCAAATTAAACTGACTGAAGAGAAGACAAGAAGCAGTAGACATGAAGAAGAATCAATCGCCATATCCTTTATAAAACTCCTTTAACATATTCAGAGAGGTATCAGATCTCTCTTCAGTCCTCTTCTCAAGCCTAAACATATACATTTTTAAATCTTTCCTCATAGGTCAGATTTTCTAAATTTAATACCATTTTTGTTGCTCTTCTCTGGACTCTCTCCAATTTGTCCATATTTTTCCTGATGTGTGGCACCCACAACACTACTCCAGCTAAGATGGTACCAGTGCCAAGTACAGCATACCAGTTACCTCATGTGTCTAATATACAATAATTCTACTAAAACACCCCAGAATGATATTATTCTTTTTCACAACTCCTTCACACTGTTGACTTATCCAATTTGTGATGCACTATAACTCCCAGATCATTTTCTACAGTGCTACTGCCTAGCCATTTATTTCCCATTGCATAGTTATACATTTGATTTTCCCTTCGTAAGCCTGGGACTTTGCACTTGTCTTTATTGACTTTCCATCTTGTTGATTGAGTCATTAATGAAAATATTGACTAGCAGTGACCCGCTAGATATGTCCTCCCCATTTAAGAGTGAATGACTGAGTTTCTGTGTTTCTCAACTAGCTTTGTGCCCACTTTATAGTAATTTCATGTAGATTACATTTCCCTGGTTTGCCTAAGAGAATGTAATGTGTAATGGTGTCAAAAGGCTTAGGCTATGACTATACTTGTACTTGCTCAACAAAACTTTTGTTGTTCATGGGTGCTCCCTCCCCCTGTTCCCATAAAAGCCAAGCTCTTGCTGTGGAAAGTGTACACATAAATTCTGTTTTGTTGGCAGAAGCACTCTCCTGCCAATAAAGTGAATTCACTCACACACTGACTTCTATTCACGAGGCTGTGTCAACACAACATTGACACTAAAAGCTGTGTAGTATGGACATACCTTTACTAAAATCAAGGTGCATCATGTCTCTTCCTTCCTCACAATTCACCTGGCCAGTAAAAGGAAAATTAGGCTGAATTGGCATGATCTGCCTTTTTACAGGAAAAAAAAATTCTGTCTGTTTCTTATTACCCTATTATTCTCTAAGCCTATGACTACACTAGGTAATTATTTCGGATTTAGTAAATTTGACTTCTGTGCACCCCATTTTATAAATTCAAAGTTCCATGTCCTCACTACAGGGAAGAATCGAATGTAGTCCAAGGTAGCAAGTTCAAGAATAGTGTTACTCCTCATGAAAAGCAGGGCTACAGAGTTTGAATTCCACAGCCTCTCATTC
Source organism: Pelochelys cantorii (assembly GCA_032595735.1). NCBI lineage: Eukaryota > Metazoa > Chordata > Testudines > Trionychidae > Pelochelys > Pelochelys cantorii. The sequence goes on from CM064337.1 coordinate 41,758,558, forward strand.
TAGAATAACAGGCTTGGTAGTGTTGATGCATTGCTTAGAAAATCGACCTTAGGGACTAATTTTGGACTAAGGGCCTAGTATAGTCCAGGTCTAAAAGCTTATAAATGGCAGAAAGTTTGTTATAGTATCTTTCCAGAGTTACAGTATCTTTCAAAGTTAGGCTGAGTGATCTGTAATTCCTCAGGTCCTCTTTGTTCCTCTTTTTAAATATATGTGCTATGTTGTCTGAATCTCCTCTGTGCTCCATTCATTCTCAAAGATAAAATTGCTAATGGTTCCAAGATTGCTTCAGATAGTTCCTTAAGTACCCTAGGTTCTATTTCATCACTGACTGAAATACATCTAATTTATCTAAATATTCTTCAACCTCTTCTTTCCATACCTTGGCTTGCACTCCTTCCCCCCTTGTTACTATTAATTGTGTGAAGTATCTGGTCACCATTAACCTTTTTAATGAAGAATGAATCAAACTAGGCATTAAATACCTCAGCCTTCTTGATGTCATCTCTTATTAGCTCTCCTTCCCCGTTAAATAGTGGACCTACACTTTCCTTTGATATTTACCAAAGTCAAAGACTGAAGCAAGCACAAAGACAGCCAGACCTGCTGTGATCCTGACAGGCACTTTGTGTGTCCTCTGCAAGGTGAGAGAGACTTCAGAAGATGATAGGAGGAAATATAAACATAGTGGGTTTGTCAAAGGGTGGAGATAATGGACATTACCAGGTCCAAGGAAGATGGAAGAAGTTAGTCGTGGAGAAGGTTTGCTTATTATATTATGCTGGTGCAGGAAAAACCAATAGGAAGGGGCTGCATGGTTGCGGTTTTTTTGTATATGTATCATTCTACAATAACAACACCCACAGTAAAATATTTGGATAATAAGAGAATAGAATAATAGGCATTTAGCACCTTCCGCCTGAAGATTTCAGAGCGCTTGAGAAACATTAATGACTACAGCCGTACAACACCTGTGACAGACAGAGCACTATCAAAATGTTAATGATAGAAGGGGAACCCTGAGGCACAAAGTGGCTCATTGACATTTATATACAATTCATGGTCCCATGCAGAAGAGTTTAAAATGAAATGTGTACATAATCTTTTCTTTTTATAATAATCTCATACTATCTGGGGAGCATGCAGTGATCTAAAAATTTTGCATGCCTGAGGCAAACAGATTTGCAAACTCTGAAAAGAATAGAAAAAAAAACCCCAACATGTACTTCTAACATCTGGGGAAATGGGATGCAGGGAAGAGGATTTTATGCCCCCTCCCAATATACATCAAGAAGCAACTGCAGGATCCTTAATTAATTTCTTCTTAGGCCTTAGTGAAAATGTAAATAGACTTTCCATTAGGTTTGAAATGATATGTCACCCATTCAATGGGATATCCAAGACCTTATCATCACACTATTGGTCAAGGTATGGCAGCAGTAAATGTCACGTCTGTCAGGCTGTGGTGTTCTGAACCAATCCATGTTAGATTTACTCTGAGTAAATGTCAGTGCCATTGAGAGCTGCTAGAAAAAGCTGATTTTTTTTTCTACTGACAAGCACTTAACAATAAATTGTCTGCCTAGTACAATAGCAGCAAGCTAATGACTAGGCCTTGCTTCTTGGAAAGATTTGAAAGTTGTAACATAGCTGATGCTCCATATCAGGCAGTTTTCCAGAGGGAACTTATTCTATAGAAGGGATGTGCACAAGTGTCCAGTGTAGTTAATCTAAGCAAAGCACTATTCATTCAAATAAAAGTGAACTCTCCCACCACAACATTTTTAAGGCAGTTGACACTATTATCACCTACTAATTGCTACACAACCTGAATGCAGTTCTAAGCCTTACAAACACACACACACACATATGCGAATCAAACAGTTTATTGGATTAGTACTTACCTCTACTGTCTGGGACTCAAATATTTCCAATTCCATACTTAAACAGGGCATGCATAATTAATGTAGGCATAAAGTAAACGATTTTGCACTGAACCTTTCCATAATGGAAAGAAAGTGGCTTTATATATCCACTGAACCTTAATTGCTCACTTAGTCCAGCTCCTGAAAATGGGAGTCAGAAGTCAGAGCAGCCTTCTGACATATTCTCCATTTCATTTACAAGGAACTAAGATCCTAATCCTGCAAAATCTTTTACACATGAAATACCCAAATTAAGCAACTGGTACTAGTCACAGGTATAAAACTAATCATGTACATAACTATTTGCAGGGCCAGACTTGTGCATTTGTTCCAGGGTTAATTTTAGTGTAACACCATCCAGGAAAGATTTCATTGTAGAGTCATGTTTCTGATTTGTTTGTTAGCCAAAAAGACTCACACAGAGATTGTATGCTGACTTTTTTAGCATGGGATATAGTTCAACTCCATCTAGATTTTTTTGTCCTTATAATCATCTATTTCCAATTTGGCAATATTGTAGTTCAGCAACTTTTTGCTAATCTATATTTGATTTTCCCCCAATTATCAAGCAGGTAAAATGCAAAGGCTGCTTGTTCTTAAAGTGGAAACAAGCATAGTATAAATATTTAAAATTACAGTTGGCCTCATCTATTCAGCTGGGCACACTGCATTTTGTTTATTAGTGTTGATTATTAATCCCAACACCATTAAACATAATTTAGAAAAATAAAATGATGAAAAAGCAATTGTATTCTCATAACACTTTAGCTGTACAGTGGCATAGTTAAGAGATAACGCTTAAGAGAGAAATTCTTAGTCCTTCCTACAAGCCTTTATTAGACTGGTAATTTCTTTTTTAATTAGGATATAATCTATACTAATCAGCAGAGTAATATAGATTTACATGGAAAAATTCCTTTCCCTGATTGATTTTCATAATATACAGACTAATTCCTGGAAGAATATTTCTAGCAACTTGTTCATGGAAACTGGATGCTTTTGGGAAATAAAGTTCATACCACCTAAATGCTGCCATATAGCTCCACATCTTTAATATTGATGGGAAAAAAAGGCACAGTTAGCTGTTTTTTCTTTCCTCAGTTTTGTTTGTGCATGAATGTTTTGTTGTGTTATAGCATATACATTTGATACTCGGGGCCCATAATTTCATGCTCCTTCCTTGCCCATCTTTTAAACTTTTAGAAGCTGAACTTCTGCTACTTCCCGCCTTCCCCCACCTCAAACTGAGGCTTCCTTGCTCCCTTACTGCTGGTGACTGAGATGGGGTAGATGGAGGGAGAATGGGGGAAAAAAATCTTATCATTTGAAAATGGAAGACTTTGGCATTTTCTTGCTAAAATGAAAAAAGACCAGTAATTTTCAGGCAAAGGAAGTCTTTCAAAAATACATTGACCTGAAATGAAGTGGTGTGTTTCTGGGTGGCTTTTACTCTTTAGCCATTACAACTAGCCAAATATTTAAATAAAGTTGTTTTTAAACTGGAAGTTAAAACATTTCATTTTGAATTTTGACAGATGAAACTACTCATCAATTGCAGCCTAAATTTACAGATATTGGTTGACCTGACACTACACTTTTTGGTGAATCAACTATTTGACCCCACATAAAAACGTACTCAGTTGCTCTTGTAACAGATTATTCAGTTATTAATCCAACCAATTAAATATTTTTTCACAGCTATTCTCCTGATGGTCTACAAATCTATGCCCTTCTTCTTCCCTAAAAGGAAAACTGTACATAAAAATTTAAAAAGTTAATGGCTTACAGACACTACAGGTTTTGTTCTGATATCACACTAGGGTGAAAACTCATTGGATGAGTGTTGGAAAACACTGGATTATAGTGAAGACAGAAATAGCAGACCAAGTGCTCCAACAGTTCTTTTATGAAGCATCCAGTTTCAGACTGCCCATGTTTAATTACGTATTTTACGGTTTGTTGTTTCCATTTCACAGACCCTCAGAGAACTCCTCCCACATAAAGAACTGTCTGCTGTCTGTGTGACTGTGTGCTTGTGTGCTTGAAGACAAAGGATGCCTGAGATGATGGGTTATGGAAGCTCACGTCAAGAAATGCCCCTTTTATGATATAAAAGATGGAACGTTTCTTGTGAGTGTTATCTGACTACTCTCTGCCAAAGAGGAGTTTTGATTCTGAATCCAGACAGAAGGTCAGTGATTTGTCAAAAGGGAAACTTGGACATGAGGTAAGAAAGGAGAATGCAGAAGACCAGACCCTGTTCAGAATTATTAACATGTTCAGCATCATGCAGCTCTGAATTTGAAAATCATCCCACCTTGTCGTACTGAGGCAATGCCCAAAACAATTAACACAATGCCATGTCCTCGCACTGCTGCTGAATGGCATCTTGTCAAACCCCTACACCAGAAGCACACTTAACTTGCTTCCAACCTTCTCCTCTCTGTTTCTTTGAAAAGAGCCAAAGAGATCACTCGGGAATGGGTCACTACAGTATGATACCACAGAACAGAACTGAACTCCTGCGTCCTGTTCATATACAATATAACGCTTCTTTCTAATAGCTGGGATGCTTTTCCATCTTAGACTAACATTTATTGGAGCATAAACTTTCGTGGGCATCTGACGAAGTAGGTCTTTGCCCACGAAAGTTTATGCTCCAATAAATCTGTTAGGATATGTCTACACAGCAAAGTTATTTCTAAATAACAGACATTATTTTGAAATAACTTTCCTAGCGTCTACAAAGCCAAACCGCTATTTCGAAATTAAATCAAAATAGCGGAGCGCTTATTTTGAATTTGGTAAACCTCATTCCACGAGGAATAATGCCAAATTTGAAATAGCTAAATCGAAATAAGTGCTGCGTAGATGCTTATTTTGAAATAGGGGGCCTCCAGCCCTTCCCAGGGTGCCCTGGTGGCCACTCTGGGCACAACCAGGAAAACTCTTCTGCTCCCCCTCAGCCCTGGAGCCCTGAAAGGGGTAGAGTCTGGCCACAGTGCCTGTGCCAGCTGCAAGCTTGCCAGCACAAAGCCAGCAGTCTGTGCACCTGGCCCAGCATGAGCCAGCAACCCAGTGGCACCCAGCCCTCCACCGCTCCCCAGGAGCAGGCTGGCAGCTCCCAGGAGCCTGCCAGGGGCCACAAAAGGGGGGCGCCTGCCTGGTCTAGTGCAGAGATTGTGGACCTCATTGAGGTCTGGGGGGAGGCCTCCAATGTCCAGGATCTCCACATGAGACAGAGGAACGCTGCTGTCTACAGGCGGATGGCTGCCAGCCTGGCCACCAAAGGCCACATGCGCACCCAGGAGCAGGTGCATATGAAAATAAAGGAGCTGCGGCAGGCCTATGCCAGGGCCTCAGGGGGCAGCTCCCAACCAGGGGCTGACCCAGACTCCTACCCCTATTACGATGCCCTGGACTGCATCCTGGGGGGTCAGATGGTCCGTGCCCCCCAGGTGGTCATCGACCCTGGGGCAGAGGGCCCTGCCCATGACACCAATGAGGAGGAGGAGGACAAAGATGGCCAGGAGCTGCAGGAGCCTGGAGGGAGCATGCCCCGCACCCAGGACCCCTGAGCCGTCCCAGCAAGCCTGTTGCCGGTGTCATCCGAGGCTGGGAAGGCCTCGACATGTGAGTGCCATCACTGTCCCCTTATGCGGGGCAGGGGGGAGGGAGAGGGAGACCAGGGACCGCGCATGTAAGCCTTGTTGAGCACAGATCACTCAGCAACCTGTGCATGTGCCATGCTACCCTGGCCATGGGGCCCCGGTTGGCTGCCACACAGGGGTCCTGGCCTGTTACCCACACGCATGTATGTATGAAGGCACATGGCATGCTCCTGATCCGGGGAGGGACACTGCATGTTGCCCTCCCTACACAAGCCTCCTCTATGCAGAGGCAGGGCACATCTCCCCTCCCCCCCCCACACACACACTATATACAGCACAGGGGCCAGCTCACACTCTGGGGATAGCAGGACATGATGGTGCGGAGACCTGCCGTCCTTGCCTTGCAGATGGGGGCTGGGCTTCACCCACTGTGTCTCCAGGGAGAACTGACCACTTCTCGAGTTTCTCCACAGCCGCAGCAGCTGCAAATGCAGGGTGCACCATCCCACCCAGGACATCCTCCCGCACCCGGGCCCTCAGCAGGCTGACCCTGAACCAGGAGGAGTACCAGCAGCAGCACGCACGGCTCCTGTGAAAGCAGGTCTGCTGCCAGGAGCACGGGGTTCAGGAAGACCTGCAGCTGCGGTGGGAAAGCTTGCGGGAGCTGCCTGACCAGGGGCGTGCCATCCGCAACCACCTGCAGACCCTGGTGCAGAGATTGCTGCCTGCTGCCATGAAAGTCCCAGTGTGCAGCCTCTGGCACATGGAGGAGTTGTGGTACACCTGCGCGTCATGTGCTTTGCTGGATCAGCCCATGTTGATGTCCACGAACTGGCCCCGGTGGTCAGACACAGCCTGCAGGATGACTGAGAAGTATCCCTTCCGGTTGATGTAGAGGGAGGCCTGGTGGTCCGGGGCACGGATGGGGCTGTGCGTCCCGTCGATTGCCCCCCCACAGTTGGGGAAGCCCAGGGTGCCAAACCCCTCAATCACCTTGTCCAAACTGGTGAGGCGGATGACTCTGCAGAGCAGCACTCTATTGATGGCCTTGACCACCTGCAGAGGGACACACAAAACACTGAGAATCACTGGGGTGCCAGGGTGGCTGAGAGTGCACCTTCCCCACCACTGCCCCGCGCCCCCGCTCCCAGGAGCAACCTCCCCTGCAATCCTGGCCACCGCGGGCAGTCCACAGTGCAACTGGGACAGACCAAACCCTCCCGGGGAAGGGACTTGCACCACCTCCCCCCCCTTTTCCTTGGGGCAGCCCATCCCCTCCTTGCCCATCCCCTTCTGGCACTGTGGCTGGAGACTGCCATACCTGCATGAGCACTGCTCCGACGGGGGATCTCCCCACGCCGAACTGGTTTGCCACGGATCGGTAGCTATCCGGCATGGAAAGCTTCCAGAGGGTGATGGCCACACGCTTGTGGAGGGGAATGGCAGGCCTCGTGCATGTCCTGTTGCCGCAGAGTAGAGGCGAGCCACTCACAGAGCTCGAGGAAAGTGTCCTTCTTCATCCTGAAGTTCTGGGTCCATTGTTGGTCTCCCCAGCTCTCCAGGATGATGTGGGCCCACCAGTCGCTGCTGGTGTCCAGACGCCAGATGTGATGGGGCACGCTGGCATCCAGGCGCTGCTGCTGCTCCTCCCCGGCCCCCAGGGGGGTCAGGAAGAGGGCCTGGGGGTTGGGCTGCAGCAGATGCTGCCAGGCAGTCTCCAACAATTGCAGCTAGGCTTGCAGCTAGGCTTGCAGCAACACGTCCAAAATGAGCACCAGAGTGCCCAGGGGCAGCTCTGGCTCCATGGTGCCAAGTGCTGTGGTGTCCCGAGTCAGGGCAACCAAAGCAGGCAGAGACAAAAATGCTTTGCTGTCCCTCAGCAAGGTAGGCAAGCAAGCAGGGAAAGCTGAGAACCGGCTGTCCAGGGAGGTCCCTTTAAGCATAAGCCTCAGATAGCCTCAGGCAGCAGCCACACAAAGCAACTACTGACCTGATGCCCTGCCGGAACCAGTTTCAGCTAGCCTTAAATGAGATTCAGCGTCCAATCAGTGTGGATGCCCTATTTCGAAATGCATTTTGTGTGTAGATGCGTTATTTTGAAATATCTTATTTTCAATTAACTATTTTGAAACAAGATATTTTGAAATAACGCTGTAGTGTAGACTATAAGATGTCGCTTTTGCAGATTCAGACTGACACGGCTACCCCTACTTTTCCATCTTGTGTGCAATCATTTTATTTTATTTTATTTTTTCTGATCAGTAGCAGGGGTCTCAAGCTCCCAGCCCGGGGGCCAGTCCAGGCCAGAGCAATCACGCAATATGGCCCAGGATTCCAAGTGGGAGAGAAGGTGGACTGCCTGTTACTGGCTCCCAAGCCCTGCCTCTTCCCACCATCGGCCCATCATGGCACCCAGTCTCCTGAGCAAATGGCTTTGGGGATCAATGAGGGGAAAGAAGGGGGCTGGCAATGCACAACAGCAGGAACCCTGGGGGAAGTGGAGTGCACTGGGCAAGTGCACTTGATCCACTGAGCTCTGTTTCCCTTATAGCTATAAAAAGGAGCAGCTCAGCTCTGTTTCCCTGGGTTGAATTTACCAACTGTAGCTGCTAGGCCTTACTGCCCTGCTATGAGGCAGGGGGTGAGAGGCCTGGGATTGAAGGGTGAGAGGCCTGACCGCTGCTTCTGCGTGGTGCCAAGCCTGCCCAGAGCCCCAAAATCATATGCTCTGGAATTGGGGTGCTTTGAGAGAAGGGGCCCAAACTGGCCCACGGGCTGGAAGTTTGAGACCCGCAGTTAGAGAAATGGCCACTTGTGCCAGGGTTGGGGGAAATCCACACAGCCTCCTCAACCTGAGTCAGTATATTCACCCTTCTCACCACAGTGAGGAGGCCTAATAGCTAATGCCAAATTATTTACACCTTATAGCTGGGCAGTGAGGTGAAAATAAGCTCACTCTTCCTCATAGCAGGGCAGTAAGGCCTAGCAGCTACAGTTGCTAAATTCAACTAAGCAATAAGGCTTAGCAGCCAGGATCCATGGACTCCCCTCCTCCTACCAGCCACAGTCAATAAATTTTCTCTTTTCAGCAGGGCAGTAAGGCCTAGTGGCCAGTGTTGTGATGGGGGCTCCCACATACAGGAAAGTGGGTGGTGGCCTGGACAGGGAGGTCCAGGCCCTCGTTCTCCACTGGCCCAGGCCAGGTCCCTGGTGGTAGCAGGGATGTGTTCCACTGAGTTAGTTGGGAGTGGGGGAAATTTCCAACTGACTCAAAATTCTGGTTCACTAACCCTGTCAAACTCCCCAAGGCTGCTTCTGACTGTTGTTTTCACTGTCACAGTGTGGGCATCTCTGTTATCTCCAGATTCTCCAAACTGTGCTGTCCCTAGCGACTCCAGATGAAGTGAAGTCTTCACAGATACCTGGTGTCTGCCTGGGTTACAGTGTCTCTGGCCTCTACGGCCCCATGCATTGGCCGATCCTTGGCTGGAGCCAGAGGAGTACATTCTCCTTCCCTGGTGGTCAGCCCCAACTGAGCTGAGCTGCTCCTTTTTATAGCAGTGCTCTTGTGGGGTGCCCGGTATGGTGAAGGGGGCATGGTTTCCCTTCCCCATCAGGCCTGGAGGTGAATGTGCCCTGGCACACCACTTCACACAGAAAACTAATTGCCTCCCTTTAAACGTTTTAGGAGCATGGACACCCAGCCTGGCGAAATAGTACATAAATGTTGCCCTGACTGTGATTCCCAAGTATTCAATCATGATTCTCAGAATAAACTGTTTCTTAACTACAGCTATCACTTAAATATGAACATGAGCAGATAATGCTTATCCATATGCTTGCATCCCCATATATTTGATGCTCAAGTTTTACTGCCATTGGAATTTTTCACTCTTGATTTAACAGCTGTTTGCTATAATGAATTTCTAATACTTCCCATAAAGACTTCTTTCTTTGCACTACACATTCTGTGAGGATAAATATGAATTCAAAGGACTTCCTGCTCCAATTACCATGCGAAAAAGCATTTCAGAGAATGTTCCCGCTGGCTGTCTGAAAGAGTTAGATGGGCCAATTTGGGATCATTATGGGGGCATCATATGTTTTTCCTCCATTCCAAAAATACTTGTATTTACAGTGCACCATCAATCAATCCCAAAGTGTTTTTACTAACATCAGGAAATATATACAGAAATCCCTGAAGCCAGCCATAAGTGAAATGGTAGCCATTCCCAAGAGTGAAGTAACATTGGCATGCTGTGCTTTGGGTGAAATCCACAGGCACAGGGGTAGGTATGTTCACAATGGAAGGGAAAGCTTCATTAATGACAATACAGAAGTTTCCAAGTTGCAGATGCAACATCAAAAGATGACCATTGGGTTAAAGACAAAGCTACACGGGTATGAACATAGTTTTTTATTTAGAATGATTTATCTAAAGCTGTACTTGTAAGATGTGAGATGTATGTTTATCTTTTTTTATTAATTCTAGCGACATTTGACATATGTGTCCACCTAAAGAGGTCATACTGTAGAAGGCCGCAAGATACACTTACATAATGTGATGCTAAGGAGCTGTTTAAACAATGGGTTAGGACCTAAACAAATCAAAACTAGAACTTCTCTCTCATTACTTCTATCCCATTACATTCTGCTGCCACTTCTCTTCAGAGCTAAAACGATCATACTCTCTCTCAATAAGGCATAGCTCATTCAACCAACTGCCATGCTTTAGTGTTTGCAAAGCTGCTTGTGTAGCATTCCTCCAATTGGCTAATTCGTGTTTGCTCATTTGTCACATTCATGTACTTTAACTTGCTGTGGATTTATAGGCGGCTTATACTGTTAAGTTGTCTTTGAAACTGGAAACCATGCCTTTAAAAAAATAGTTACATTGAAAACAATTTAAAATGACATGTTCTTTTTGACTAATATGAGGCATGATTTCCCAGAAAGCAGCATTACTGTCACACTGCCTGGCTTTACTTTTGGAAGTAAACTTCGGGTACAAGACAAATATCATAGTACAAAGAACCTTATGTGCCCTTTTGGAGGAATTTGTTGTGGCACAGTTTTTTCTCATTCCTACTAGCCTGGGGCAGAGTGAGAAGCAAGGAACCTCCACTGTCTCAGAGCAGTGTTTGTTTATTTATTGTACTTTCCCAGTTCAAGACAGCATATGCTAACAGTTTATGTTGCAGTGATATCTATAAGCTTGTCAATTGCAAACCTCTACCATCATGTACCAAAAGAAATATGAGACTGACGCAAAATTCAGGGGATTTTAAAAATTGTTTGGGCGTTCTCTGTTTTTGCCTTTGGATCCTTGAGTGTTCTTTTTCAAACTTTCACCCACAATTATGAAGGCCATTTAACTTTTTTTAGTAAAAGCTGATATTTTGCCATATTCATAAGACTCTAGCAGTCAGGACTTTAAGGCAGACAAAAAAATCACACGACTCGTGAGAAAAATCGCAAGAGTTTGCAAAACTCTTTTTTTCAAACTCCTCTGTAATTGCAAACTTAAAAAAAACCACCTGTCTTCATTCAAAAAGAAAATGCTAATGTGCTACATCTTTCCTCTCCTTGCCCTTATATATGGGCATATTGGGGGGTCAATATGTGTACCTAGAATGGACAAGAAACGGTTTTGCTTTTGTATACTACATAGGTCTGGCATTAATAAAAAGGTGTCAGGATTGAAGACATCATACATGTAATGTTTTGTTTTCAGAAAGAATAGAATTGGACAAAATTGATGTTAAACTTACCACTTTCGCCATGAGATACAATTGTTTTAAAAAAGGTGTACAAGTAAAACCCTAATTTCTCTGGCAGCCAAGTCCTGATTCACAAGTCACCCACAAGCCCTGAGTCAAGTCCAATTACCTGCTGGTGTGTTCTGGGATCATTCAGCATTTGCGGCTTCATAGATTGGTATCATCACTATCATGTGGAATCATTCGACATCTTTAAAAAGTGAATCAAATCAATGCTTTGCTATGTCTCTCTTCATATACATGCTACATTGATTTTTGTCTAACAGTATTGTTCAGGTGATATCATAAGGTTACATGACAAGCCAAGTCTGCAGTGGGCTTTTCAGTTCAGTAAATTTGATTAATTTAGATAGTGACCATCTAGGATCATTAGCAGGTAGGATGAGAATAGCTCTTGAATACATTCAGGGGTTTTTTAAAGAAACCATACCAACACCCCTGCCACCAGTGACAGCAAAAAGTATGCAGGCTTGACTTAGTGTGTCTTCAGGTCTATCAATAACCTCTTTTCCTGAAAAAAAACAACTAATGGTCTGGTAGCACTTTAATTTCTTGGACTGGGAAAAGGTCTTCAACCTCTTGAAGCAGATTGACCTCTAAGCAACACTTTTGAATGTCAACATTCTCTCTCATCCTTTTTCCTGCAGACACTATTTGTCCCAAATACTTCTTGATCCAAATAGAGTTTATTTAAATAGACGTGGGGTAGAACTTACACGTTCAGTGAAGTGCACCTGTTACCACTCTGCACTGCCAGTAACTGCTTCCAGGGGTGGTGACAAATCCCTTTGTCAATTCAGAACAAAATATGTCCAGTTCTAAAAGGAGTTTGAATCACTTCCCCTGGAAGATTGGTGGCAGGAATTTGTGGAGGGCATAGAATATAAATAGCAAAATGGGGATGATGTGAGAAGGCAGATTCTCAGGACTACTTATATGACCAGACAGAAAAATTAAAAAGACATACAGGTTGAACCTCTCTAGTCCAGTACTTTGAGACCCGATTGGTGTCAAACCAGAGAATTTGATGGACCACAGGAGGTCAATAATGTCTAACAGCATTACCAACATTTCATTGCTTATTAGGATGTTAGTAGTAAATTAGAGCTAAATAACAGCAGAAAACACTGAGACCCAGGACTGGTGGCTGTAAACAAATTTTATGGGTCTGTGGGAAACTTGGCTGCACCCACGATAAGTGGATATCCAGCTAACTAAAATCATGCCAGACTACGGATGTTGCCGGACCAGAGAATGCCTGACTAGAGAGGTTCAACCTGTATTAGGAGTGATGGATGCAAGAGATTTGAAGGAGAAAGTCCCAATTCTTCCACATGAAAATATTGTCTACAACTGGCTCTTTCCCCTTACAATATTTCAATACTGACTTCTTCCTATAACACACATTTTGAATTTCATTACCTTTCAAGATTCTGCAGCACTTCTCTTGTTATTGTTTCTCCTCCGCTGCTCTCAAATGAGGGTGGTAAAACAAGCTTTTGTCAACCTTGTTTCCTTTTCATCCATCTCTCGCTTAAATTAATTGATCATTCAGCATTTGTGGCTTTATAGATTGTTATCATCACTATCATTTGGAAGCATTCAACTCCTTAAAAATAAATCAAATCAATGCTATGCAAGTTGCTCTTCAAATACATGCTACATCGATTTTTGACTAACTGTATTGTTCAGGTGATGTCAAAAGAGATCTGGGATCAGAAAGTCTATCAAATCTACTTAGAGAAGGTGAAAAATACAGAGCTGACTAGGGTTAGGATTTTAAAAATTGTTCTCGGTTGCTCTGGATTGTATGCATTAAATAGAGATTTACATGACACACAGAAAAGCACACGAAGCCTTGAGCACTTTAAACATGATTTTCCTTGTCTTCCTTTACAAAGTACTGTAACAAGAAGATAAGACAGTAATTGATTAGAAACATTGATTGGGCAGTGTATAAAAAAAATCAATTAAGGCAATTTGGAAGGGTGGTTTGCCCTAGGAATTTTAAGCACGAGAAGATCAGTTTTCCTTTCAGAGAGAACAAAGGAAGTGTAACTTGTATATCTCAAACATGATAGGTCTTTATAAAAACACTGTACTGTCCCCTAAATAAAAAATAATAATTCCAGCAAGAGACATATTAATTTTAGAAATCAATACATACAAAGCCATTCTTAAAAGCACAATAGTATTCATTGTATTATTGCTTTGTACCTCTACATAACTATATAGAAATATATACACAAACACAAGTTGATATATACTGTGCACATATATAGATTTTAAAATACTTTAAATACTTTAAAATAAAATATACCTCTAAAATAGTTGGGGAGGCAATATGGTTCCCACTCAGAAAGAGTAGCAGTAATTATGATTCCTGTCAACGTTATGTTGACAGATCAAAGATTAAATTTACAATTGCCTACAAACTCTAACTATTTCTAAGCATGACATCTGTTTGGTAATGGGGGACTTCAACACCAAATTTGAGGATGACAACAATGGAGTGGATAGTGTGCAAGCACAGCTTTGGTTCCCAAAATAAAATGATGAAAGACTGATAGAAGTGTGCAGATAACAGAGCTTGTGATTGGTAGAAAACTTTATCCTCACAAAGCTATCCATACATTAGTTTGAAATTCACTGATGGTGTTACTGAGAATGAGGCTAACCATCTGTGTATTGAAAGGAAATGCAGATCAGCTCTTTGGGGTGCCAGCATATAGAGAAAAGGTGATATCAAAGAATAGCATGATTTTTGTGAGCAAGACTGAAGATCAAACTCAAGAAAAAAAAAGCCCCAAAGAGCTCATGCTTTGAGGCTTAAAACAGGAGTGGGTATGCTTGGGCCCTGAGATGCTCCCCCTTCATTAGGTTTTAGAGCACAGGACCCCACCTTGACATTGAAAAACACTAAGGTCCTAATGGGCAAGTTTACTCTAGCATAAACAAGGAAGGACTTCAACAACAATGAGCTTAGTTACAGTGCCGACTAGGAGAAGTGAGGGGCTGTATCCTTGTGGGATACCAGTGTCTACATTCAACAGTTTGTTCATGTCTGTTTAATTTACATTGTAGCCCCCTTCCTGCTTGCCATTTTCATCCATGTGCATGTGAAAGCTGGCACTGCAAAAGGTACATAAATCCAAATGCCTTAGAAACGAAGGCCTTAGAAAATTCTAGACATTGAATTGATGTACTGATAACAAACACAGGAGATTTGAGTTCAACAACCTCTGATCTCCAAAGGTATAAGAGAAGGGGGAAATATCTGAGGCATAAGTTAAGAATGAAACCAGAGCATCTTCCTTGATAGGTGTGAATTGGGCAGCTGGAGGAATATGTAAGACGAGTCAATAAAAAGAAACCCAATATCAAGCAGTGTTCAGTGAGGGAAAGCTAACAGGACTTAACACAAATGGTATAGAGAGATGGACCTAAGCTAGACAAGGATGACAGAGCCTTGTTCATGTCCGAAACAATATCTGATGCTGCAGGAAGGATTCAAGGCACTTTAAACTGCACAAAAAAAATGTCCAAACAGATTATTTAACTAACATCGTACTATCATAGTCATGGTAAGTGTATGAACTGCATTCCTGTTACATAACATGATGGAATTTTCAAAATTCTCATGGTAAATTAATATAATTGTTAGTTAAATAATCTGTTTGGGAAGCCCTGAGCCCCTGCTGAAGCCACATGGGGGAGTGGGGCAGCAGGCAACCTCAGGTAACTGAGTTAATGCCCCTATTACTCCCGCTGGCATGTAGGGCAGCAACAAAGGTTCTCCATTTTTGTTTGTCTTTGGCCATTTTCTCCAGTGTGTCCCAGGTAACTGAGTAGGGCCCCATAAATTGACAGCACGGCCCTTTGAGCCTCTCATCTCAAAACAAAACACAACGTAAAATAACAATGTAACAATGTAAAAAAGCAATGCAGTGTAACAATGTACAAAACACAATGTAAAATAATAGCTGACCTCTTGAAATTACCACAATGAATATGCAATAAATTAATCACCACAATGAATATGCAAATATTTCAGTGCCAGTCCACCAACAGTTTTTGAATGAGTTTGCCGGTCCTCAGTATAAAAAAGGTTGGGAACCACTGGTTTATATGGTGTTTATGAGCTAACTATGTATTGAGTATTTTTTATTTGCTAAGTACATACTTCTAATGCAATGTTTTTCTATGCCAGATTAGCTGGCATCTCATTGTACTGTACACGTGGACTGAAGATGCAAATCGTGTTAAATATAACCTGATGTTTTAAAGGGGGCAGAAACAGGACATATCTCTGGATTTGCAAAGTAAGTTCCTGTTCAAATGAAAGAGACATTTACCATGCATGTGAAGCACTTAAATAATTCTTTACATTCAATTTCACACAAGTCAGAAAATACATAGATCAAAGCAAAGAGATTTCCTGTAAGATGTCAAAAAGGCAGTACTCAAACAAGGTTAGATGTACAGAGAAAACAAATGGAAGACAATTAACCAGAAAAGTTAAAAGGAGCAAGAGGTCAGAATCATGGGAATATGGAAAATGAGCAAGGTCAGTTTACATGCAGCAAGGGGGGGAATGGTCATGCATAAGGCAAAGTATTAAAATAAAGTGGAAATAACATAGGCCTAACTTACAACTAAAATTAAAAAATAAAGCACCAACCATTAAGTGGAATACATTGCTCCCAATGGAAGTTCCAGGAGATCAGGCTGAAAAACTCACATTTAACTAGTTTTGATGAATACATCTTTTTTTCTAAAATACATCTTATACATTTAAAATACAGTAGGCTTACATAGGGTTAATGGAGTCTGTGCTTGCCTAGTTTTCTTAGCAACGTCTGCTTTTTTCTTGGAAATCAATATGGAGTGAGATGTGATGGTGTGTATAAATTACTGTACTTGTTTAGTCCCCATTTTTCATCCTTAGGATTTTATTTTTATGTTTTTTCCATAGAACTACTTAAAAAAACAATTAAAGCATGTTTGAACCCAGAATGCACCCATGCCCATCTCGCACTCAGGGTACCTGAAATTTCCTCACACTGAAGTGTGTTAATGATTTTTAGTTGCTTTGTTAGAAAAACGAACGTGAAAGATTTTGAAAAGAAGCAGAACAAGTTGGAAACATAAAGCATTTGACTCCACTATTGTATTTACAGTTGTAATGCACTCTAATGTTACAGTAGCAGGGTGAAGGAAATACAATACAAGTCTTCTTCGAAACATAAAATGGATAATCAATGG
The DNA here is from genome assembly GCA_032595735.1 of Pelochelys cantorii. Taxonomy (NCBI): domain Eukaryota; kingdom Metazoa; phylum Chordata; order Testudines; family Trionychidae; genus Pelochelys; species Pelochelys cantorii. Next base: position 41,775,139 of record CM064337.1, read on the forward strand.
CAAAGCCCTCACCTGGTCCTATTGGGCTTGTCTACACTTGAAATACTACAGCCGTAAAGCTGCACCTGTCAAGGAAGGCAGTACTTGCAACAATGGGAGGGTTCTCCCATCAGTGTAGATAGTCCACCTTCTTAAGGGGCAGTAGCTGGGCCAATGGAAGAATTCTACCATCAACCCAGCATTGTCTACACTGGAGGTTAGATTGGCTTAACTGCTGCTCAGAGGTGTAGATTTTTCACTCCCACAATGACATAGTTAACCTGACTTAATTTCTGAGTGCAGACCAACCCACAATATCTAACCAAAAGACAACTAATAATCTACCACACAAATGCCCTTGACATCAGCTCAATTACCATCAGAGTTAGCTCTACACCCAGTAGTAGGTGAATCCAGGGTTGGACTTCAACTCTGCAATACTTATGTGTAATAATTAGAGTAATGGTACTACTCCTGTGATTAGGTATTACTTACCATGAGTAAGGGCTGGTCTATAATGAAAAGTTACATTGGCACAGCTAGTCTCTCGGTTGTGAAAAACACACATACGTAAGTCAAACCAATGCCCACTCTGCCAAATCTACATGGGATAGTTTAATAGAAGAATTCTTTTGTCAACCTAGAACTACCTTTCAGGGTGATAGCTTATCTATGCTGACAGCTCTTTAACCACAGACATAGCCTAATAGTTATACTATCAGGCCCTTAAAAAAAACAACAGTACATTCAGGTAATATTCTGACCATGTTTTCTTCCTTGTGATTGAAGTGGATTTATGCCAAGAGGACTGTATGGCCAACTCTCTCCATCAAAAACCTCCATAGTCAGTTTTGTAAATAATACACCATGATCGTAATTGTATTCTACCTGCTCATGCCTTCTGTAGATTACCTGTGCATTGATGTCCCCACCTAAACAGATACAGACTGCAACATTGTCTACAGACATAACCTGCTCAAATTCTCATATTCCTATCAATGCAATCTAGAAAACATTCTCAACAACCCAAAAAGCACAATCAACAGCTCCATAGAAAAAGGGTAAATGTTTCTTGGAAAAGCTAAGCTAATTGTGTGTTAAAGAAACTTACATTTCAACAGGAACATAAAAATCACACTGAAAACGCATACTGCTTTAATTTTCAACAGCTGAACTTGCTTTAAATGAATAGTATTTGACTTGATCAGATGAATTGCCTTTGGAAATAGTGGTAGTGTGTGTGATTCTACTATAGGACATAACTTTTTTATTAGAAAGGATTGGATTATTCTTCTTTATAAATAAGGTAGCCCTATTGTGCATAGTCTTTCTAGTACTATATTCCACTGAAAAGTTCATTAGTCAGTGCTGTAGCTTGTCTAAACAATAGAGTGCTCAATGGGGTGTGATTTCTAAAGCACACTTACGTGATGCACATTAATTGCTCCGACTGGATCCTTCTGATGCATATCTACAGCACTTTAACATAGGGTACAGCAAGTTGGTGCACTTTAGAAAGCAACCCTCACTCTCCCCACCACCGAAGGACACCCATTGTGTGGTCAAACCATCAGTCATGTCATCTACCAAACTACTGACAGGTGCTCTGGTATTACATTGATGAGGGTAACATAAAAACCTATATAGGACAGAATAATTTGTATAAATGACCTTTCATGACGGCTTAAAATAGTACTGCATGAGACATTCAACACACACATGGTACATAACCAATGACAACTTAATTTCTACTGTTCCACTTTTGCATTCTATATGGATTTAGGGAGTATAAAAATGAGAAGCTATCGCTTCAGTCCCACACTGAAGGTGACTTATTAGATGGTGCCCATCTCAGGATCAAGGGAGGACCAATTCTTTCCTGCATATTTTGAAGTAACCCCTGATACCAATAAAAAGTAGATCCATCCACTGAGGAATCTAGCCTCCCTAACTGATTCATTCATGAATTAGACACAGAACAGGTATTTAAGAGAGTTTGGTAACAAGGAATTTAAAGCCCTTCTTTATAAATACAACAAAAAGCACTACCACACGAGTTATACAACTTGATTTTACTCTCTGATGGTGTTGTCCAGTAGTTTGAAAGGATTGGGGATTTGGTTCCTTGTTCCTAATCAATTAGCATCCTGGACATGTCTTGGTTATTTCAGAACACAAAATCTTCAAAAGTTATCTTTAAAATTGTGTCAACAATTTCTTTGCAACATCTTTGCAGTCAAATTTAATCATCGATATTTTTACCCTCAGAATACCAAATGTGCAAGCTGTTTGTTTAGACACCCACCTACTCTGTTCCGACATATGTACAATTTGCTTGTAAAAACCCTGTCATATGTTGTTATAAGGCACTTTACTCACCCCTGGATGATGCCACATCCTGGCCATTCTGGGGATTAACTTTGCCAGGCCAATGTCCCTTCTGGCAGTTGCATTCTGTATTGCACTCTCTGGCTACATCAAGACTACAAAGAAAAGTTGGAACAAGATACACAACAACTTTGCAACATCTTTGTGTATCTTTTTCTGCTTTTCTTTTGAAAGAGGCTTTTCCAACATTTGGCACATCTACACGGCACCAAGTTTTGGAAAAACCTGCTCTTTCGAGCTATCCCTTCTTCCTCATACAACGAGGTTTACAGGGATGGCGAAAGAACATGCCTGCTTTTCTGAATTTTTTTTCGGAAAAGCAGACACATTCCTTGGATTCGGCTTTGCTTTTCCGGGATAAGCGCTGTAGTTGAGACATAGCCTCTGAGTGCACAGCCTCTCTTTCACTGTAGGAGTTCCTGTTTCCTCTTTGACACTTCAGAAGGGGGAAATATGCTGAGTGACAGGGAAAGAGGGCTGAGTTGCAAAGTCATTCATTACTAGAAGTCTTAGACAGTCCTCCCATTTGCTGCCTTCCTATTTGCTGCTCCCCAGCAGCTGGTAGGAGAACTCATGCTCATTAGGGGAGTCAAAAGCCATGCTGGGCCCTTGGGCAAGGTGGGGAGGGCCCAGATCTGTATTTCTGGAAGGGGCGTGGCCTCAGGAAAGGGGTGGAGCCACGGGCAGCCAGCTTCAGTGCTGCCCAGACCATGGTACCACCCTCCAATGCTGCCTGAAGTGTGCCATGCAGTACCTCCACCACCCCAGGCAGCCCTAAGAGCTACCTAGAAAATGTCACATGACAATGTGGTGGCAATTTAAAGAGCTCGGGGCTCCGGTGCCATCACATACATATACAGACTTTCAATGGGTCAGATGAGGAAAGTATTTGCAAATTTATGACTGCTGCTTTGCAAGATAAATTCCAGTCCCTTTGAACATTTGATTCTCTTAGACCCTTTGTATTCATGGTTTCCATCCATCAAATAATGACAAATTGACATGAAAGTTATTGTCACAAAACTCAGAAACATGATTCATCTGTATTATGCCATTCAAACTTGATATAATGCTCTTGATAGTTGAAAATCGATGTACTTTTCTGGTAGCTTTCTACTTTTCTCTCACAAAGTGTTTCTCCCCAGGTAGCTGATTAAGGATGACAATCCAAACAACACAATGGGGGGCACTATTTTCCCCCTGATTATCCAAAACATAAATATAGCTCTCTCCTTGCACAATACCTTATGTTGACAGACAGGGTACTGTACCTTGCTAAAATATTTAGTGTCAGGAACATGACAGCAACAACAATTTCCCTGTAAGAGTGCACATTGCAAAGATTTGTTTGACAGAGAGGCTGAGTCACTGCACATGTAGACACCTGGGGTGCAAACTTTGCATTATCAATTGACTTCGGAGCATGATTTCAGGGCTGAATTATGATCTTCAAATGTCCAAGCTGCACAGCTCCGACTGTGTTTGATAGGTGTTGAGAGTCCCTGGTGCTTCATACTCAAAGCTGAAATAAGAAATCCAGCTGTTAATGGGGACAGACAGGTTTTTTCTATCTTGCGATGGTGGCGAGATCCTGTAGGGTCACTTTTGAGGTCAGATCCCAGGTTGCAATTCTCCACGACTAGTGGCAGGAGTTCTCCTGTGCCATTTAATCTGACCCGCTGCCAGTGCCTGATCATAGAAGAGTTACAGGCCACCATACAATGCACATTGTAATGTTAGATAGTTACTATATCCTGATTAAACAGCAATGTCTGGGCCCTGGGTAATAATTACACTGAATTATCCTTTTGATAATGTTCACTGTTCTGACTGGTTCAAGCTTAAGCTGAGGTTTTCAAAAGCCACAGGGTTGGACTCTATGGCTACATCTACATGGCAATGCTATTTCATGATACCAGAGTATCCCAAAATAGCTATCCCGCATCTTCACAGCAAGCCTGTTATTTCGAAATATAATGGGCTTGCTATTCCGACATTCCTGTAAACCTCATTCCACAAGAAGTAAGGGGCATTTTGGAATAGCGGGTTATTTTGAAATTTGGTGCTGTGTAGACAGTGCCAAAGTAAGAAATAAGATATGCAATTCGCTTCGCTCAAATTGCTTGTCTTCTTTCGAGCTAGGGTGCGGTATAGATGCGCCTTATATAAGCATCTGAAAAAAATAACATATTTAGTAAAACATAAATCTGCTGCTACTCTTTGCAAGGAAGCAGTCTTGCCTTTGGTAAGAAAATATAAACAAGTAAGCAAAATATTAACATAAATGCAGAATTACTTCTCCCCTAGCTTTTTTCCGTACTTGTGTTGTTTTCTAGAACCCAAACTTACCATGAGCTACCATTCAGTAGAGAGCCCATTCCTCCTACCACATAAAGGCACTTTAAATACAGCAGGTGTCTGTTAGCCTTTAATTTGAATTGAACACTTTCTGTGTCTTGTCCAAAGCTCTCAAACTTGTAGCAAATATGTTTTGACTGGGGAATAAAACATATGTTTCTCTAACTGGTTTTTCTCCTCCCATTTAACAACCACAGTTGTTTAACTTTGATTCTCCTTACCCCTAGCCCTTCTTAGCATTTAAAGCCCTTTAGATTCTCTTGCCTGAACTAGGTACACTATCATGTAAGTCTGTCAATAAGAAGGAGGTGCTATTCCTTTCCCTGAAATTGCCTGTTAGAACAATTAACTAGAGAAAGCTAGTTGTTAGTTATATCTCACATGGCCCATCTTTAGCGTGAGACTTGTAGGACTAAAAGAAGATAGGTCCATCAATGGCTATCAACAGGAATGGTGTCCCAAGGCTCTGTTTGTTAGAGGATAGGAATGGGTGACAGGGGTGGGATCGTTTATGTTCATATAACTATTGGCCCATAACTGTAGCCCAAAACTACAGCCAACTTTACATTAAAAAGAGATTTTTTTAAAAACTTTCAATCTTTGCACAAACATAACATTTTAATCTCAAACTTTTCTGGAACCTCTTCCCTTTGGTCAAAGCCATTCCTTCTGCAATGGGATAAACATACTTTTTTCCACACGTGTCTCCTGTCTATATACCAACTATGCACCTCTCAGTGCCAGGATACTTGATGCATTGGTTTCTGGAAGCATTCATTTGAAATTATTTAAAGGAAAAAATATGAGCAGGTTTCACTTCACAGATACTCTATAAACTTCACAGTTACTCTATAAACAGATACATCCAACTGCTGTGAAATTGAAGGGCATGCATGAAACTTCCATGCATGGAGCTGTATGATCTCACTATACTGTGACTTCCTTGATGGAGAAGGGTCAGGAAAATGATACTTATTAGCTGCAATTACCAACAACAATTAGTTCATCTTGATTAGTTTTATAATCATACTGCAATTCAAGTAATTGTACAGGCCGCATTTTAGGACTTTTCTCACATTTGCTCAAAGGTTGTGTGACACACACTCCTGTTACCTGAAGCAGTAACAAATGTCCCCTATTCATGGGTAGGTGTGTTCTCCTATTGTAATCCTAGGACCATCAGGCTTTTATCTGTGTAAGAAAACATTACCATTAGATTTAGTAGTGAGGCAGAAAGCCAACTTTTAAATATTTCCTTAAAGAAATAGAAGAGCATTTTGATTGCAAATATAAAAGGTTAACCTGCCACCACAACACCTAACTTTTGTAAAGGCTACTGAATTTTGTTAACATATCAACTGTAAATTAATCAATCCAGACAGCACACTCCTTGGTGCTCTTTATCCATGTGTCAGTTCTATTCCTGAAAAGCTTCAGAGAAACATTTTATCATTCTGTCTTTTGAGGAGGTTTTTAATGTCAGAATCACAATTCATTCTGATGGTACATCTAATATATAGGCATATGTCATTGTGAATGATTTGCACTGTAGAGTGCTAATTCACTATTAAATATTTTAAAATATAGACTTAGGTTTATTACAGTCATGGTAATGTAACCCCTTTCTGTTCTTCATAGACATGTATCTGCGTAGTTGAAGAAGAGTTCTAAGAAGGAAATGCTAACTTCGATATTATACATTTTCTTCGGATCAAAATCCACAAAGGGTTGTTATTGAATCCCATCCACACTCGTGAAATGCCAAAGCAGGCTTTGAGAAAGCTTCTCTCCTCCCCTCAGGCTTGATTTAACATGCAAAGCCTCCGATTCTTACAGCTCAACAATCTGTGGAAATAACGGCAGGCCAATCCATACCTCTCCAGAGCAGGGAACATTTTGTGGTCAATACCACCATAATGAACCAAAGATCCATAGGTTTCTGATGCAGAAGAACATTTTTTTGTTTTCTGGACTCTCTAAGTAAAAATTGAAGATGGTTTAAGAACATAGGAATGGCCATACTGGGTCAGATCAAAGATCCATCTAGCCCAATAACCTGTCTGCCGACAGTAGCCAATACCAGTTGCCCAAGAGGAAGGGAACACAACAGGTAATCCTCACATGATTCCTGACACCCATTCTCAGGAAAGCACACGTCCTGAGAATGGACAATAATTTTAAGAAAGTATGGCTAAATTTGCTCAGTTTATTTCACTGTACAGAGAAGTATTATCATGGACTCAGTCTATAAATAACTGCCCTGTTGATCATTACCTAGGAGTGCAGTTAGATGAAGAAATCCTTAACCTGTTTCTTTGTGAACACATCCTCCCCTGAGAATAAATGAAAGGACTAAAGGCACGAGCTTCCTATACAACACCAGCAAGTTTTGAGAGCCTCCCAAATCACGAGTTAAACAATAGCAACAGTTGGATGGAACATCTCCAAGAGTGCCTCTACACTGCACCAGAGCTCAAAATAAGATACGCAATCTGAGCTATGCAAATTACGTATCTTATTTCCATCTTATTTTGAAATAGCTTATTTCGTACATTGGTGCTGTTTACACAGAGCCAAATTTCAAAACAGCCCACTATTCCAAAACCTCCCTTGGTCCTCGTGGAATGAGGTATACAGGGATGTCAGAAATAACGAGTTTGTTGTTAAGACACAGGATAGTTATTTCAGGATACTTTGGTCTCCTGAAATTGCACTGCAGTGTAGACATAACCCAGGAGAGCAACTAAAAAAAATGGCATCGATGTCAGTCTTCCCTTCCCTTTGAGTCAGCATGCATTGCTGTGTGGCAGGGTAGATGGTGTCTGGAAGTGCTGCATTTCAGACAAGAAAAATTATGGTGTTACCACACGCAGTCATTAGAAATTCCATGGCATGCGGACGCTGGGCATGTTCAGTTCTGATACCTGGACCTTCCTTACCCAAACGTCCTAGCAGCTAAGAGTGACAATGGTTCTCAGCCCTTTCCCATCTTGGCAGGAAGCTCCTCCCATTAAGCAATAAAGGAAGGGCAAAGTGGTTATGGCCCTGATGGCTCTTTGCAACTCTGCAGTGGAGAACCCCAGGCCCAGGTTATTCTTCTCAATAGCTCATCCAAATGAAGTTAGGTGTGGAGCCACCCCACCTCAGAGGGAGCTCTGAGAAGGATTGTGTGTCACAGAGACAACAATCTCTCCGTCCCAGTTCCTCATGTGTAATCCCCATTTTACACCTGAAGAACAGAAACCAAGTGACTTGCCCAAGGTTCCACAGAACACTGCAGAGAGCAGGAAATTGAGACTTGTCTTCCAGGTGCTAAGCTTCTATCTCTCATAGAGTGACATCACAGGATGCCTCATTTCTGTGCCGGCTGGCCTATCACTGGCTCTGCCATCTCCTTGGCCCGGCTGAGGTACCAGGCATTCCATAGATGGGATAGAAGAGAGAATTCCATGTGTTCAGGAAAGCAAAGGGCATATAGTAGCTCTCAGCCTTTGAACAGAAGAGAGTGTGGTAGAACGGGAAGGGGACAGTGCTGTCACCTTGTCACTTTGTAACACCTGGCACAACCTGGCCCTCAGTTTGTAAGACACTCTGGGATCCTTTAAAGACTCTATTTAAATGCATGTTTATGACCCATTATTGCAGCTGAGATTAACTGTTCAGTTTACAGTAATGCAGGTTCTTTAGCTCTGTAATTTAATACAGTAGATTAATGAAAATTTTATCATAAATCATAAAGCTCATTTATAGCATGAGTGGGAGAGAGACAGAGATGTGTGTTTAATTACAATAAGTAGTTTAATTTAAAATGTTTAAGTATAGTCCAGACATTAATCAGAGCTTTAATCCTATTCACAGTAGGAATTAACTTAAAGATAATATATTCACTAGTTTAAACCTACCTTTTTGACATATTGCAAATATTTCAAATATTGTATATGTTGCAAGTTCAGACATGGCCACACACTCTTATTCCTCCAAAGGTCAGATCATTCTTCAACAACAAGACCAAAACATGCATCTGAATTTCCTTATATTTCTTCGGTTATCACTATTTTAAAAGCAGGTCAGGAATGAAAGGGGTAAACTAACCAAGCTTTCAGAAGTACATGGAGTCAATTTCTAGTTAATTTGACCTTTTTTCTCACAGTAATTACTCAAAAAAAAAAAGTTCAGACTTGCCCTTGATTTCTTGTAAAGGGTATATTCTGTTTTTGAAACTAACATCCGTCTAACTCCTAAGTTTTCTTCAGTAATAATGTTCAGAAAAATGTCTAAAATTTTACATCCATAATATTAACACTAGACTTTCTAGGTAATTTAAGAACATAATTTTAATTACACTGCATGTCTGAAATGGGAATTCATTGATTTAAGAACTGAAAGGCCCAATACACTCAGAAGTATGTCCAAAAAAAATAAAGTAGATGCTTTTGATTGTGATATGAAACAAGCTGTCATGGGAAATTTTTGGTGTCTATCTGGGTTAAAAACATGCTCTATTATTATTAAAATCCGTTGTGTTTTTCAACTTCACATTTTTCTTTTGGATAATACCAATTTGTCAACATGAAAACATTTCAAATAAATGTATTGGTTTTGAAGAGAATATTTCTTGGAATGGAGTTTCTGGACTGACCAACCCATCCACTCCACTATGAGTGGTTTAAGGTTAAAGATTTTATGCTGCCTGATTCAGAGCCAGAACTTGAAGGTGGATCTCTTCTATCCTGGGCAGGGCCCCAGATATTGGCTTGGTTTTGTTCCACACTGGAACAGAAGTAAATATCAAAACACCAGATTTTTTCATGAAACTAAATTCCTGTTTTCTGGTCAGCCCTATTTATAATATTCCCCTGAAGAGACCAAAAGATGACCAATAAAGTCTGATTAGATACTCAAAAACACCTGGTTTTCAAGCAACTTTAGATTTCAGTGTAAATAAACTGAACTTGATAAAATTTGGACTGTAGAACACAATTTTGGACAGTTTATTTTCATCATTATGGTGGAGGTATAAGCGGGGGAATGGTCCCGCTATTGTGGGGAACTTTCTGGCTTCTATACTACCCCAGTGAAATGGACCAGCGAAAGGATCTGAATCCCTGCTCCCACTTCCTTTACCTGACGCCCTCCCTGACCCTGAGGGCTCCCCTTCCACTCTCCTGAGTAGCAGAGTCCTCGAAATCCCAACAAGGCTAGGCCCAGGTTTTCCGGGGCTTAATCTCCAACCTTGTGGTCACTTGGGGCCGGGGCTGGGGTGTCCCCACTCCGGGGTGCTCTCTGCACACTGCATGCTTTCTTGACCCAGTGATCATTTCATACAGTTCAAAGCAAATACAATTTATTAAACAACAACTGATTAAAAAGAAAAGAATAAGGAGAAACGAGAAAGGTTAAATGAGAACACATAGTCCTGCTCTGTAGCATGGGAACATCACAAACAGCAGTCTGCAGAGTGTAAGGACAGTTCACAGTCTGTTCCTTATAGGTCCCAGGGCTCTTTCTCAGGCCCTGGCTGTGCTGCAGGGGGGCTGCAGGTTGGACACGCTTGCTCTGGCAGTGACCACACGGCCTCAGACTCCAGGTGGCAGGACCCCTCTCCCAGTTGGAGTTACAATCCCTCTCCAAGTCTGGCCTGCAGGACCTCTTGGCTGGTGGCGTGTCCCTGCCCAGAGCCTCTTTTCCCCCCTTTGCTGGTCCCAGCTGCTCACCACACCCAACTGCAGACTGTGCTGCTTTGCCAGACTCCAGCTCCTTGTGTTGCTTCTCTGACCCCTTTGGCTCTCTGGTCACTGCAGGTCTGCTGCTCAGCACAGGGTCTGTGCTCCTTGGTCTATGTGTGTGGCTCTGTCACTGCAGGTCTGCCCCTCAGCACAGCTTACACTCCTTGGGCTGTGTGTGCCTGGCTCTAACATTGCAGGTCTGTCTCTCCACACAACTTGCTTTTCCTGCTGCTCTTCTGAGCTCTCTCTCCTTTTCTCACAGAGACCCAGAAAATCCCAGCTCACATGGAGGACGGGACCTAATTCTAATTCTCTCATTGATCTGTCCAACCAGTCAATCAGGCTGAGCTGGAGTGTTGGCCTCTTCCCATTGTCCCTGGGGTCTGTCTGTCTCAGGACCCTGATTTATCATGGACCCTTCCCCTTTTGGTACTGGGAGCTGGCCAACCAAAAACTCCCACTGAGTTTTAATAAGGGGCTAACAGTCCCCTTACAGAGGCATAGCTCCATATGTTAAGCTCTATGGGCCCTATCCTGAAACCACAGGATTTGAAGTTCTAGACATTTTGTTAGCATCTTCTTTCTGCTTTATTATATTTCTACTTTAGTATTCTCTCAATAGTCCTTTCTCTCTTCTTCTCATGCTTAACATAAGAAAGGGAAGTTAGAAATTTAGCTAAGTGCCAGCTTTATATTCCTGATGAACCTCCACAGAGGCACTGACTTCTAACTTGCCTTGAATGAGTGAGTGTTTGTGTGTGTGTGAGAAAGATCTTCTAGAATAGTGTTTGTTTACCATAAAAAGGAAGTTACCACTGTATAGATAGTATTGAAAAAATAATGAATTGTATAGGCTGCAAAAGGTTAAACAATCATTCTGAGATTTTTTTTGATTGAGAGTAAGCATTACAATGGTTCAAAGAAGAAGTGATATTGAAAATGTCCAATTCAGTTAATTAATTGGCACCAACCTGTCTGCAGATTTCACCTCAGCATTAATGCTTCTTGCATTTGCTAACTGCATCAGGAAATCTGGACTCGTTGCTTCCCACGCGTAGGCTATGTCCACACTACAGAGGGCTTTTTTGGAAAAACAGCTGTTTTTCTGAAAAAAAACTTCACTTACATCCACACTGCAATCGCGTTCTTTTGAAAAAAAAATTGAAAGAACACAGGGTTTTTTCCAACATTGGTAAACCTCTTTCTATGAGGAAGAAGCCTTTTTCCGAAAGAGCTCTTTCGGAAAAAGGTGTTTGTGGATGGGGAAGAGGGAGTTCTTTCAAAAAAAGAGGAAAGAGGAAAAAACACTGGTGCCCTGGTGGCTACTCTGTCCATAGTAATCACAGTTTAATTGCAAGATAGCGTCCATTCAGTGTAGACGCTATCTTTCAAAAAAGCAGATCACTTTTTCGATGCGCTTTGGCAGTGTGGACCCTCTCTTTTTGGAAGAAGCTTTTCTGGAAGATCCCTTCCAGAAAAGCTTCTTCCAAAAGAAGCTTGCTGTCTAGATGTAGCCTCTATGGGTGTGTCTAGACTACATGGCTCTGTTGACGGAGCCATGTAAAGTAGTTTCTCGACATAGTCAATGAAGCGGGGATTTAAATAATCCCCACTTCATTAAAATAAAAATGGCCACCACGCTGTGCCGACAATCAGCTGATCCGGCACAGTGCGGCAGTCTAGACGCGGCATGGTCGACAAGGGAAGCCTTTGTTGACTGCTCCTGTAAGCCTCATGAAAGCCTGTAAGCCTTCCCTTGTCGACCACGCCGCATCTAGACTGCCGTCTAGAATTTCCATCTTGTGAAAAATTCTAGAAGTTTGTTTTCCCTTGAATGAGGATTGTGAAAATAACAAGTTGAATAATTCCATAAAATGATTAGACTGAACAATGTGGAAAAAATTGTTGTGAACTTTAATGAGTCATAGCAGGAATTCAACTATTGGCTATTTTAATTTTAATCTCAGAGGGTATGTCTACACTCCAAGTGTATTTCAAAATAAGCTATTTCTGAATTATAACTTCCAAAATAACTATTTTGAAATAGCATGTCCACACTACAGGAAAGCCTCAAAATTAGTCCAAGGCAGGTTCCCCTAATGTGGATGTGCTACCTTGATTTAGAGCCCAAGGAGGCACTGGGAAGTAATTACTTTGAATGGCCCTGGGGAGGCGCTATTTCAAAATAGCAGCAGTGAAGCATCCGCACTAGAGCTATTTCAAAATAGCTATTTTGGAATAGGCATTATTCCTCGAGGAATGAGGGTTTATTATTCCGGAATAAGAAGCCTGTTATTTCAAAATAATTTCAAAATAACAGGCGTGCTGTGTGGATGCTCACCTTGTTATTTCGAAATTATGCTGTAGTGTTGATGTTCCCATAGATACCATTGCAAGGAAGAGAGGGTAGAAGGAAGGCAGGAGTCGGGCTCTGTTGCTGTCTTCCAGAAATTAAAACAAAACATTCCCTAGAGTGGAGAATGATAAGGCTCAGGTGAGGTTGAGAGGGAGGAAGGGGACCTTCATCCCTGCATGGTACGCTACTCCCCAGTTTAGGAGCACTTTCATGCTTTCCCCCACTGTGATGTTATCTCTCACATGACTAAGGGAAGGACTTATTTCAAGATCTATTTTCTCCAGTATTTCTTGAGTAGGTAGCTTAAGAGATGGAGAATATATGGAGAGCGTGATTTTGTTATGTTTATATTTTGGGGGTTTGTGGTGCATTCGAAGGATTTGTGGATACTTTTGTAATGAACTATGATGTTCAGCTTTTCTTTTTCAAAACAGTATGCAGGAATCCCAGATTCAAGATTTGTTGATCCTGGATCCTTTTCACAAATGTCAAGAGCCTAGGATTGGTTCTTTTACTGAAAAGGATATAAAGACCGTAAAATAGATTAAATTTGAAGTGGTTTGACACAAAATAGCTACTGTGGTCATTATAACTTTCAAAATTACTGTTCTGCATTGTAAAAATTTCAAGTTGAATATAGATGACCTCTAAAATCTGTTCTAATAGATTACATGTTTCCAAGGAATCAATATATAATGATAATGCCTTTTCAGCAGCATGAGTCAGATTCGTAAGAGCCTCATCTAGACAAACAAGTCACGGTAGTCAGTGAATGAGAGTTGATTATATATGTATTCTTCTGCAAAATACTTGCTTTAATGTTAACCTTTTACATATACATGCACACTATTTTACGGTACAGTAAAACATGTAGATCTTAAAAACCTGCCCTCTGCCAGATCAAGTAGCAGAGACACAGCCAGAGCAGACTGCGGATGCCTTAATGGAACTGTACATATTTCTTTAAGAAAAGAAAAAGATGATAACAGTGGTAGCCTCACATCATGCATTCTTGGACACAGGCAGGAGGGCTTACAGTACATAATGGAAAATGAAAACACTGCAGCATGAAAAAAGGAAAAGCTGGCATAGACTCAAGGGTTGCACATGGTGAGTACAGAACAAAGGGATGAGCACTGACATGCAGTGTGTCAGAATCAGACAGACATCTGAGCTGAAAAAATCATACTTGTTTATATCTAAGCCAAAGCATGAATGTGTAATGCAGAACACTCATTTCATTGTGTCCACTTTACTGTTAAATGTAGCAACAACTGTAACTTCTATCACATCTTATTCTCTGCCTAATATGGCTGACCTCACATATTTCATAATGTTCTCCTGTCTCAGCTGCATCCTGTTATTCCTGCTTAAACCAATTGTTATGAGCCTATGTTTGGGTGCTTAGGAGAATATGTTACATGGGGGAAAATGCTACACACTACTTCCCGTGTCTGAGGAGCAGGAACGGATATTTGGAGTGCCTGAAATAATCGTGATGCCCCAAATTAGAAATAACAAGTGTTGCAGTTGGAGAGTTAGGCTAAGTTTCTTGCCTGTTTATATGTTAGATATTAATTGGACCAATAAAGGCAACGCTAGCTTAGCTAGTAAAATATAGGCAGTTGTGCTTTCCGCTGTGTTTTTTAACAATTTGTCAATTTTACTGCTAGCACACATGCAGTGCACTGTGGTCCTTGGTAAGCTAATCTTTCATCTAAACTAATCCTTCAATTATTTCTGTGTCATACAAGTACTGAATAAAAGTGCTGTTGATTTGAAATGAGGCCATAAAGTATAAAAACAAGTCTCTAGGAGTACATAACAGTCTCCAATTTTTCAGAGATGTAAATACAATGCAAACCTCATCTAAGCAATTTTAATGAAAAGTGGGTTTTAAACAAGAAGATATGTTCTTGTTATTTATCTTTGGCTAAGTATATGCACATATCTATGTACATAGACTAATGTGTGTCTGGGTATATAAATATAAAGTTAACAAGTGTATGTTGCATCCAGATTTAGAATTTCATTTCTTTCCAGTATTTATCTTTAGAACATTCATATTTTACAAAACAATTCTCTCCCAACCCTTGAAATATTGATATGAGATTTGCCACAGGCTTATCTACACTGTGGTCATTGCAATTGTTCTAGTACATTCCCTCCTCCACTCTGCCATCAGTATGGACATGGTACACAAGTGATTTGTACACGTGTGGCTTACTGCAATTACAAATTATAGCAAGCAACACACCAGGCAGGACCAGTATGCAACACTAGAGCTTATCATCGGTGCAGCTCTATTGGTGCATAAAATCCCCAGAGTAGTCAAGTCTTTAGGGTCAAAACTTTATTCCATTGACTTCAATGAGTGCTGGATCCAAATTGCTTTACCTGTTCCTGGAAATACAAAGTCTTGGACCACTAGGGAACCAGTTTAAATCTAGCCTATTTAGTCATAACAGATATGTGACCATGGGCCATCAAACAAATTTCTCTGAAAGTTATTTGGCCTTGTGGTAATTCTCAGTGGATTGTTGACCTGGGGAGAGAATTTGGAAAAAAAACAATACACCGCACACTTGCGTTTAGTAATTTTAGTTAAGATATACATTTCCCATGCATCTGGTGACTTTTCAGATTGCCTAAGGCAGGGGTTCTCAAACTTCATTGCCCCCCAGTGGTCTTCTGACACCACAAGTTACTACATGACCCCAAAAGAGAGGACTTCAGCCTTGGTCTGTGAAGTTACTGACACCAGTGTGATGTCATTCACACCAGTGTAAACTCAGTTTAACACAACACATCCTCAGCTACTCCCCCAACACCAGATTTAGGAAAAGATCAAGATAAGGGCTATGGTGAAAACAGGGCACCCCTATGCATACACATACCAGGTCTGTGGTAGATATGTGCAAAGAATTCCTGGTGTTCTCCCCAAAGGAGTATGCTAATCAGCAGTAGCAGAACTGGTCCTTCGAAGAGGTGTCCTAACAGAGGGGAAAGTGAGCAGGGGCACCCTGCTGTTCAGCTTCCGCTAGAACTGGCCGAGCTGCGGCAAAAGCCAGCAGGGAGCTATTTAAAGAGCTAGCAGGGACCCGGACTGCAATAAAATAGTACCTGTAAAAAATTCTAAGTTACTTTCACTGCTGTGCGCTGATGAGGTAGGGGAATGATATTAATAAGATTTGTTGCAAAAGGTTGTTAAGAGGCTATGCTAATTCAAGTATGAGAGACAGGATTAATTCACATTTGTTTTCTTGAAACCTCTCCAACAGTGAAGGACAGGTGCTGCAACCCCTGACATTTCTGTCACACGATATTGACAGGCAGGACTACTTCTGAACCACTGTGATTGGTCTGAATGCTTAACAGTAGAGTAAGGTTGTGTCTAGACTACAAAGAAAAGTCAGAAAAAGATACACAAATCATGAACTGAAGTTGGCGTATCTTTTTTTCGCTTTTTTTCAGAAGAGGCTTTTCCAAAATTTGTCCCGTCTACATGGGGCCAAATTTTGGAAAAAAACCTCCTCTTTCGGACCATCCCTTCTTCCCCATACAATGAGGAATACAGGAATGCTGAAATAATGGTGTCCGAAAAAACAGACACGTTCCTTGGACGTGTGTAGGCATAGCCTCTGCAGCGTAGGCATAGCCTAATAATCGGCAGATTAGCCGTACAAGAGATGCAGGAATATCAAGTTTTTAAATTGTTATGAGAGCAATTTCTATGAGCCCATTTTGCTGGTGACAGCCAAGCCCTTTAAATTAACAACATTGAACCATATGGGGCCATCACCTCTGAGAATCACAGTTGCTGTGGTAAGCAACCATGCTTGAGTCATCAAGTTTTAACGGGAGCCTTTAATATTTTGTGAAATAGGACTGTGACTGATGCAATACAGATAGCAAACAGCCTTTGGATGGCAATGAGTTTTAATGCCCATAATCAGAGGATGGATTTGAGGTTCTGACTGGACAGCAAAAGGCTTTATATCCCATTACTGATTTGCTGAGCCATCTAGCTCTGAACTGAATACAGGACAATAGAAAAGGAACAATTTTGCACATCAAAAAGCTTTCAAATACTGATGTACAAGGTACAGAAATTACCAAATCAGACCATTAGTCCATTTAACTTGTTATCCAGTCTCGGTCAGTGGCTAGTACATAATCCTTCAGAAAAAGGAAAATAAGCCCTTAATATATATATAGTGAGTTATGCAGTTCTGTATTTGGTGGGAAAATAAATCCCTTATGCCCTCTCCATGTTATCTGTAAAGGTTATTAATAATGGTAATAAAATTATCCAATTCCCTTTCAAATTAAGTCACGGATCTTCAATAGGTAAATCGTTCCATAATGTATTAAAGATTTAAACCCACACGCACTGCCAGATCTCACTGTGTTCTGTAAAATTACTGCTGTCCTTTGTCAAGGTGATGCTTATTATACTCTGATCTTTACTGTGGCTCTGCAGAAATTAAAAGGCTCATGGACATTTCAAGACTAGATGCTGCCTTTTCCCCTAATCAAATAGCAACAAACAACAAGTAGAGCACCAATGCAGGGTTGTTGGGATTTTTTCTCAGCTCCTTTCTCAGAGACAGTAAATGACTCATTAAGGAATCATTGCCTGACTTAATTGTGTTTTTGCTTGAAATTGGCCTCATATGGTAATCTATTTGAATAAGTTTACTTATAGCATGTCTGCAAACCGACCTGCAGAAACCAGAGCTTTTATCATTAGGCTGATGACCAAAATAAATTCATCTTAGAGTACACCTGCACTGCAAATGAAGCCATGATTGTAGCGTGGGTAGTTTTAACCTACCTACTTTGGGTCACAACAGTAGCGAAGATGTAGCAGTGTGGCTTTGGCACAGGTTTGTTGTCCCAGTACAACACCTCCAGAGATCCTGAGTATATTCTCAAGTTGCTAGACTGTGTCTGAATCTGTGCCACAAAGTCTTTACTACTATTGTTGCCACTGTTAATTAAATTAAAATGAACACAGGCATTTCGATCCATGCTACAATCACACCTTCAATTGTGGTTTATGCATACCCTTGGGCTGTACACTTTGGCTGTATCCCGAAATAGCTACCCTGTGTCCAAGGAACGCGTCTGCTATTTCATTGTATGAGGGATAAGGGATGGTGCAAAATAGCACTTTATTTCAAAATTTGGCCCCGTGTAGATGCACCAAATTTCAAAATAGCCTATTTTGAAATAAAATTGAAATAAGATACACAATTTGCGCTACGCAAATTGCGTATCTTATTTCAATTTTAGAGTGCAGTGTAGTCATACCCTTTGAAACAAGTAGGGAATTAGGAAACAAGATCACATGACTCTGACAAGTGTGTATGTTCAATTCTAGTGAAGTAGGAACTGGTTTCCATGGGATCTATAAAGACTGTTGTAATGAAGTTATTCCTGCCTTACCGGTGTGTCTGCAGTGGGTATCTCAAGACTGTTGCTCTGACTAACTCACAATGCAGCAGAACTTGCTCTGAAAAAAACATGTACAGGGTTCCTTGTGAGTATATCCACAATTCTCTGTAAATCTGTGCAACTGCCTTCTGCTTAACAACTTGATGGGAAAATAAAACTTTGTCCATTCACTGGGTGATACACTTTTCCTTATAAGCATCAAACTACATTGCTTGGAGGAAGGAAGCTATGATTTTGGCATACAGATTCTGAGCTTTTGTATTGCTGAAGTTCTGATAAGCTGGTTAGTAATTATCCGCCTGTCCTCCAGGCTTGTCTTTATAAATAGGAACTGGAATTGACACTCTGATCATATAACTGTGTCTCATTTTGAAAGTCTCATGATGCATAAGAGGAAACACATTGAGAACAGACTTTTATTGTAATCTGCCTTTCTAGAAAGATGACACCAGGATAAAAGTGTTTGTGACCAACTGTAATAAATAAATACATAAATAATACAATTTTTCGTGGTCAGAGGATTCTGCCTTCGGTGCCACATCATATAGTAAAGGAAATAAAGGCGTTGTTAATTAAATCTAAATAGAAGTGCAATGTTATTTTAACTTTGTAGAACAATGACAATGAAGTTTGAGGAGGCTGGGAAGATGCTCAGGTAAATGAGATTCCTCCTCACACTGCTTCCTATCTCCACATATGACCATCCTGCATATTACTTGGTTCGCCAAAGTCCTGTACCTGGTCAAACATGAAATCCAAAATACACTTCTCCTGCCATACAGTAGCATGGTTCCAATAAGTAAATAGCAAGGCACATTTGCAGTTAATGACATTTTGGATTGAACTCTTCTTCAATGCTCTGATTTCAAAATCCATCCTCAAATATTAAGTAGTAATATCACTTAAAAATCCACCCACCCAAAGTCATAATTAACAAGAGGGAGGAGGCTTCCAGTCTGCTTCAGATATTTTCTATGTAATTCTGATTTTAGTTTTTCTTAGTCTGGAGCATTTCGAGTGTTCCCTGCTGGAAACCATTTATCAGTTTAATGAACAAATTCAAGGAAGGCTAACTATAGGGGTGGAGGAGGGATGATATGATTCCTTTGTTGCTCACATAGTATAACTATCCAGCTTTTAGTAAATCTGACACCAAACATTAAATTAACTGAAATGAAAACCTCATTTTGAAGTGTGCTTTTCCATACATACCAAACAGTCTGTGAAATGCCTTAGATTTTTATGTCCAAATCCATTAAACATAATGCAGGGGGAAAAAAGGAAAGCAAACGCATGGTTGAATATATGCTCACAGAAAGCTTCCATACTTTGTTAACTTCATAGCTGAATTGATCCACAGGGTGCAAAGCACTGAGCATACTAAATGGCATGGCATAGCATAAGTGGAAATGATACTGCATACCAAATGAAACAGGAATGTTTGGGAGAACCTTAGGATGTAAGGTATTTTGTGTGGTTCCTTTACATCTGAGCACACGGATGTTAAGCTAGTGAGCAATTACAGCTCATAGGAAATTAGTCTGTATTTAAAGGCACAGGGTTTCAGTACAGACAGTAGATTAGCAGCTCTCTCACCAGGCTGTGTTTTCTAATTGCACGATTGTCTACACGTGTATAGCACATTTTCATTTTATCATGAAACACCTTCATTTAAATATCTCACTATATGTAATATGCTAACACACCTCCATCTCCAAACCTTGAACAAGCTTACTATTCTCTCTTTTGATAAAGCACTAGGCACAACTATCTAAAGTCGGCAGGAGGAGGCTAATGGCAGTGAACTAGAATAAAACTAAATGTCACTACATCTTACTTTTCTATAAAACCTTCTAAGTAGATAAGACATGTTCAGAAAACTGTAAAATGTGCCCTTTGCTTACACGGAAAAGGTCAGTACTGTGCTAACAAATTGTAATAGGTTAGTCATAAATGATCATATCATCAACTGAGATATGGTACCTTACACATACTTTAAATATTATTACAACCACTTTAGTCCTAGAGAGAGCCTGTTTTGCATAACAGAGTACTCTGCATATTAAAACAGTATGAATCAAGAAAATCTGAAAAAGGGAAAACCATCAATTCAGTACAATGAAACCTGTCCAACAAATCACCGTGAGGTTGCCTCTGGCATAGGAGACTGACTCAACAAATACCTAATACACATGCTACAGTCCTACTCAATACATATTAGAAGACCACATCCACTCAGTAACCTGTTCTTGTCAGTCTTTGAGGGATCAACTAAGAGAGGTTTCATTACCTGTTCAGATAACAGCTAGAGGTAAGAGATCAAGTTAACAAAAATACTTCATTCTGGATTATCTCCAGAGCATAGATTTGTCCAGGCAAATACAGTATGAATGGGAATAGGGTAACACCTCATTTGACTGAAAATAAGTAAGAATACCTGTAGTATGTAGCAAAAGTACAGCAATAAATTTATATGCAGGGGGCAATTATATTATACTAGACAAAAAAAAATCTCAAGTTAGCATAGTCAAGAGAGACCCTGCACTGACATAATTCTTAACATAACGTGATACAAGAGTTTTGCTGTTTATCCATTATGACTAGAATAATTTATATTAACAGTTTCCATTGTTGTGAACATAAGTGTTTTATTCAAATAATTTCTATCAAATAAATAAACCCAAGTGTGCCTACTAGAAATATCGCTCACGTGAGTGGAAATACTAATACACCTTCTACTAGCAATTACTTGCTATCTACTTATGTGCCTTTGGGGGGGGGGGGACTTTAATATGTGCTATCTGGTAGCTAATTGGTAATTGTTTGTAATGAAACAATTAGGTTCTTATGTTATGTTCTCATGTTAAGACAATATGCTGCAGTTAAAAAAAGCCTGTGTGACAGGCTGCACCTGTCCACACAGACTATTTGGAGATCTTCAGCTGTTAAACACCACCATGTAGTTTATATGCATTGCTCTTCCTTACTGATCCATACAACACAGTATTTGCAGAATCTGTTTTACCTAAGCCCTCTATCAAGGAGAGACAAGAGATTTCTCCTCTCAGAGATCCTTCTTTATTCTGGATGTCCTAGCCTGCCTTCCCCCACAGCACTGCCTCTCTCTTTCCCCTTTGCAATAATGGGTAATTAGCTCTTTAATCCTCACCAGTCCATTCTAATCTGCTAATTAGGCACAGCAAGTCCATGGGGAAAAGGTGGAGGGAGGAGTTAATTGGTGTTTAAATGATCATGCTGTCTCAACTGTTGGCTCCCAACACTCTGTTGCAGTCTGTGACAGCAAAGACTTCAACCAAAAAAGCCCAACCCCCACCCTGGTTCTCTAATTAATTTGGTCTTTGCTTTCTGGGGAGGTGTGCCAAACCTTGCTGCTTAAATAAAATCCCAAGAAGGTAGCACTACCTGTGCTGTCTCTGCTCTGTGGGAAAAGTATGCCAGTCTCTTGGAGTGAAATCCTGGCTCCACAAAGGTCAGTGGCAAAACTTCACCCCAAGATTGTCAATCTGGCACTTTCCATTTATGGTAAGCCTTTTAAAATACTAATCGGAGGGGAGGGGGGCTGCTAACAAGCATTTTATAATAGTTTCTCACAGTGAGGCAGTACATTATAGCCATCAGTGACAGGGTAATTACCCACATTACAATACACAATCATGGGCAACATCATTCACTGCAATGTTTACATGCTACTGAGTTTAAAAGTCACCAATTTGGAAACTAACAATGCCCACCATAATGGTGATGCATGTTAATACAATATTAATGCCGTTTGTTGAAGGCCATATAGCTATTCTGTAATATCTCACAGATAGCCAAACTAACACTTACAAAATGTGCAGAAAGGCTATAATCGGGGAGCTGAGATGTGATTACTATAAAAAAACTCCCCCTCTCCATTCCAACTGAGACACTTACCTTTGAACTGCCTTTTTGAGATGGTATTTTGTATTGTAGTCCTTATGTTGCAAGTCAGTTAAGGCAGCAGCTTGAGCTGCATGGCAATCTGTATGGCACATACCTATCCTGCTAATGAGGTAATAGGCATAGCTCTTTTCATTTATATAGTAATCATGTAAAAAGATGATATGAACAAGCTAAAGTAGTTATTGGCTCTTGTGTCCTTTTGTAAACTCACTTTTATATCCTTGGAGTGAAAGCACATTTTGGGTAGAGAGAGTATATTGTTTTTTATCTGCACAATTACATTTTACATAATATATTCAGCTGACATCTGCACATCGCCACTAGTAATGATAGAAAGATGCTCTGTAATGTTCACTTGTTCTGTAATGAATTGTATATTTCATGAATCATGGAAAATACAGTTCTTATAAGCAGTCATAAAATGCAGGTGGTAAAGTAATAAAATGCAATAACATGGAGGCTATCATTTTCTATTTCACTTGTAGGATTAGTTAAGGAGCTAAAGAAAGGAAAAAATAATATACACAACACATTTTTTTTAGTTTTTACAGCACCTTTATCTTATTCTAACAGTTTGAAACTATGTATGGGAAATTACTGAGCTGTATTGCTCACCATCTACATGGCCAAAATCAAACAATAACTATAATAACAATGGCAAATTTAACAAAAATATTTGAATGCTAATGGTTTAGTTTGGCATTTTAAAGAATTAGGCACTTAGTCCTAATCACTCACATTTCTCTATAGCTGATCAAATCTCAGAATGTTCAAAGCTTAGATACTTTTCTGAAAACTTCTACCAAGAATCATCCTCTATATTTTTTTTCAATTTTCATTTTTTATATTATTCATAACAGCAGTATTTCACACTGTAAGACACACATGCCTACAAAATAAATCCACCTTCTGACCCAAATAGTATTATTGTCCCAAAGTAAATTTGTTGGGGTTTTTTGTTTGAGAAATATTGTAATTCAGCCGACCATCATAACCAGTGTGCAAGATGGACGTGCTCTTAGTCAGTATATAGCTACATTCATTGATGTACAGAATTACATTTATCTGGCAAATGTAATCTTCTCAGATGCCTCCATTTTCAGTAGCATTATTTGATAGATGTCTTCAATCAGGAAGCTTTGGAAAAAGACGCTGGGGAAGAACATCAGCTGGGCAGCCATTCGATGGCAACAGGCCAGCCCATCTGATCTTTCTCCCCACACTTCTGTTGGGGCTAGAGTGAAGTGGAACAGATTCCACAGGCGCTGGACTTGGCAGGATTTTTATTCACTCCCTCCACCTTTTTACTGAAGTGTTTTCATACTTTCTCCTTTGACTGCCTTCATTGTGCCTGTGGGTGCCTTATTATATAGGATTGTCCTGCCTCTGCTGGAAGGCATTCTGTTCCCATACCTCTTCCTCTCTACCCATCCACTGACTGGTTTGTATTCCCCAATAGTAAGAAGATTAGTATAATTTAAATGTAACAGTCTTGAAAATCGCTATGCTTCCTACACATTGCTCTGGGCTGTAGGGACTGCCTCTCTACTGTTCATAAGGAAGTTTATTTTTGGAGCATGAATGGTATATTAGAGGTTTTCTGATTTCTCTTGAGCATCTCATACCATTTCAGCTTCCCTATTAAACAGAATTGGGTTAATTTGTGGAAGGCCAAGTGAAGTACCTATTAATCATTGAGTTTTGTCAAACATGTCAAGAAAATGGGGGGAAAGGTTCAGTTTGGAACAAATATGTCTCTCAATCATTTTTTCCAAAGCTACATTCCTTTTTCTGAAAAAAGTTCTCAGAGGCATGTTGTGGTTTCCATTAATGCTAATTTGCTCTTGATAATCACACAAACTATTTTTAAGTTTTTGCCAATGGCTTGATTGCAATCCAATGCCTGCTGACATCTTATGATGTGGCATGTTAGTCACAGGATGTTGTTTATATTGCTTGGTTATGTAACATCACCTTAATGAAGATGCTGACTGTGAACTCTTTGGGACAAGAAGGATCTTTTGTTTTGTTTTGTGTTTGTAAAACAACAGACACAATGGGTTCCTAGTCCATCTCTGGGAATCTCTGGTACTATACCAGTACAAAAATATATGTTTGCTCAGGAGCTATCCCATTGACTGGTTTATAGTTACCTCCATACCTTTATAATCTGGCAAATTTAAGGTGCAAGAAAACAGGTTTTTGGGTTTTTTGAAAAATGGCTTTTCAGCACTCTTTGGGCTAATATTCATGGCATGCTCTTTCAAATACAATCCTACAGAGAAAATAAAACAACTTGTTTTTCCTGAGCACTCACAAGCAAATAAAAAGGAGTTATGAATACCAAAAACTAATTTCTTTGTAAGACAATGCCACAAGCATTTTTTTTCCTCTTCAGAGGGACTCAGTCCTCAGTAGATACCAAAATCCAGCCAAGAGAAGCATGATTTCATTCTTTCCAGGATAACAGATTTCTTACAATTCTAGTATCTAACCATGTGCTCAGTGTTAAAACTGCAAGTGAGGGGAAGAAAACCCCAAGTTCACATATGAGCTTAGATTTTCCAGTTATGCAGTTCTGATACACTCATACCACTGAACTATGATCCTAACACTGCAGCAAAATTCTGCAATTTGAAAAATGAATTTAAAAAATTTAAAATATTTTTAATTTCTAATCTTTCCCTGAACAGGTGTTTGAAATGTGATCAAATAACTTGATGGAGTTTATCCTCCTCCACACTTACCACCTCCTCAACAAAACCTAAATTTCTCTTGAACACGCACATCAACATATTACCCACATACAATTTCTAACTTAACAATATTGTAGGATGTTAAATTAGGTGTGAAAGAATGGTTGCTGCACTTCTGCTCAGTGGAAATACAGGCTGAACCTCTCTCGTCTGGAACCCTCAGAATCTGACTGGTTTTGAAGAGGAGAATTTTCTGGAGCACGGGAGGTCAATATTGTTTAGCAGCATTACCAACACTTCCACTGCTTACTGTGATGTTAGAGGACATTTAGGAGTAAATTAGAGCTAAATAACAGCACAGAAGGCTAAGAACTAGGACTAGTAGCTGTAAACAAACGTTATGGGATCATAGATACTTGTCCATACCCATGAAAAGAGGACATCCAGGTAACTAAAATCATTCTGGATTAAAGAGGTTCAACTTGTTCTTCAAGGAGTAACAAAAGCATGGTCTGTTTCTGATATACTTGAATTCTGGCAAGTATCAATTTACTTAATTCTATTAAAATGAACCTCAGGTGTACTACAATGAGAAGTACTAAATTTTGTATCTTCACTTCATAGCAACTTCAGGATGCACAAAATTTGCTCACTATCAGGCTCTGCTTGCCTTATTATGATGCTAACAAAATAATTCATTAAACATCAAGGTACCAACCTGTTGAGTTACCTTCTTAGTCTTTTCATTTTATAAGGTCATTTTGATAGTGTCTGATTAGGCTGAGGTGGATGGCCTGAGAGCACCCCAGCCATTGTGCTTTCTTTGAAATGCAATCTCTTAAAATGAAATACGATGCAGTCTTTCTAATTAAAAATCTTGCAAGAACTTGAAGGCATATAAGGTATTTAATTGATTTTTTTTCAAGCAAAAATTATCCTTTCAACTGGTGAATGTGGCTTTTTTATATCAAGAGCAATAACTGAAAGGGCAGTCTAGTCTGTGCAATATGAACGTAAATAGTGAAACTAGAGAGTCTGCTAGTGTTGGGGGGAAGGAGTCTGTGCCACTTTTTTGCACCACTGTGTTGCAGTTGTAGAAGTACAATGATTATTATTCATTCATTGAATATAATACTCAAGTGAGTTCACATGATCAGCTCCTGAGTTGTGTGTAAATACATATATTTTATTATTTCCAAGATGAAAGCATTTTTTGCAACTATTGTTTTTGCAGTTGTCACTAAGATTGTCTACCAGGATGAATCATTAGGAAACCAGGCTACACCAAAAGAAAATGGTACAAAATGAGGACATTTGAATTTCTAGGGTTTAGTGGAATTGCATGTGCATATTTTCTGTTCATGTAGATTTGCATCTATAAAACCCATCACAAATCATTGTTTTTATCCAGATTCCAGCCAAAATTATTCCAGGTGTCTGATTTTTACAAGTTCCAAAGGCTTCTTATAAATATATTCTAAAAGAGTATGTTGGTCCCACTTTAGTTAAAATAAAGGCTTGCTAGCAGTGTGTATAATAGCATTGTTATTGATTCATGTTAGCTGAGAAAAGTCAATGAAGCTCCATGGATACTTGAATATCTATAAAGTATTTGGTCTCAGAACAGTACCAGGCCTATGGAATGTCAACAGAGTTAAGAATTTATAGCTCAAGATATTTTTTGTGTGCATCATACTTGTTTTTTGAAGCAATTTGTTCAAAGAAAGTAGTTGATATGGAGGAGTGGAAGGAGTAGAGATGTGTCAAATTGTTCAGTTGTAATTTGAAAGCTGGTGAAACCAAGAAGTTCATTATTCTATTTACAAGGGTAAATTGATGTGTACCTCATTTTAACAAAACAAAAATTGGACATCAACCATTTGCCAGTCAATGTTTCTAATTAGGATGTAGAATGAACACACACAAAATTAAGCAGATTACACAAATACTAGATAAAGCTGGACTCCTGACCACAGCTGAGTGATTCACAGAAGCCAGAGCCATAAAAAAAGTTATTTTACAAACAAAAATGAAACAAAGTCAATGATTTTTGAGGCTAAAGAGATGGACAGTTTCTATTTCCACTAGATATTAAGTAGAACTATTTCCAGGGGGAGGGGTTTGGTAAGGTTTGAGTTTTCCTAGCTACAGCAAGACTCGTAATAAGTCCTTGATGTTAGTCAGCTCTTTAGGAAATTAATAGTAACAAATTTAGGTTAATATGAGTTACCTATTAGAAGGTGTGCTGAGGATTCCTCCCAACATATGCACCCCCCCACCCAAAAAATACCCTCACCCTTGGGAGTTCTAACATCCTGTTAATTAGCAACAATTTCACTTTCGCTCAGTGATATAATATAACAGTAGATCAAGCTCTTCTACTTTAAAATAGGAATGTCTTGGTAATGCAACATTTGCAAAGCATTGAGCGCATTGAGTTCTGCACTGTTCATATATCAAAAGTGGAGCTGTAAATATTCTGGTACCCTTTTGCACCTCCAAATGGGTCACTAAAGTTGTTATTACCTGTTATGCCTTGCAAACCTAAAATCTCTGTCCAAAAGATTCTATGTGATTATTAATAGCTGCCAAAACTTACCACACTTGTAACTAATGTGACAGAAAAAAACGTAAACATGCGCTACAATTAAGTAACTGATGGCCAATGTTTTCCAATCCAATGACCATTTGCTTCCAAATAAACCAAAACTGTTAAATAAGAATTATGGGGTTACTCACGCATTGTATGATTTACAGAATGCTTAGGAGCTTGACAAAAAAGTTAAGAACATAAGAATGGCCATACTGGGTCAGACCAAAAGTGTACCAGCCCAGTACCCTGTCTGCCGACAGTAGCCAATGCCAGGTGTCCTAGAGGGAGTGAATTGAACAGGTAATGATTAAGCGATCTCTCTCCTGCCATCCATCTCCACCCTCTGACAAACAGAGGCTAGGGACACCATTCTTTACCCATACTGGCTAATAGCCATTTATGGTCTTAACCTCCATGAATTTATCTAGTTCTCTTTTAAACCCTGTTATAGTCCTAGCCTTCACAACCTCCTCAGGCAAGGAGTTCCACAGAGTGACTATGTGCTGTGTGAAGAAGAACTTCCTTTTATTTGATTTAAACCTGCTGCCCATTAATTTCATTTGGTGGCCCCTAGTTCTTATATTATGGGAACAAGTAAATAACTTTTCCTTATTCACTTTCTCCACACCACTCATGATTTTATATACCTCTATCATATCCCCCCTTAGTCTCCTCTTTTCCAAGCTGAAAAGTCCCAGTCTCTTTAATCTCTCCTCATATGGGACCCATTCCAAACCCCTAATCATTTTAATTGCCCTTCTCTGAACCTTTTCTAATGCCAGTATAATTTTTTTGAGATGAGGAGACCATATCTGTACGCAGTATTCAAGATGTGGGTGTACCATGGATTTATATAAGGGCAATAAGATATTCTCCATCTTATTCTCTATCCCTTTTTAAATGATTCCTAACATCCAATTTGCTTTTTTGACTGCCGCTGCACACTGCATGGACGTCTTCAGAGAACTGTCCACGATGACTCCAAGATCTCTTTCCTGATTAGTTGTAGCTAAATTAGCCCCCATCATATTATATGTATAGTTGGGGTTATTTTTTCCAATGTGCATTACTTTACATTTATCCACATTAAATTTCATTTGCCATTTTGTTGCCCAGTCACTCAGTGTGGTGAATAGTAGTAGAGATGTAGCCGTGTTAGTCTGGTCTTGCTGAAACAAAAGACAGGACTATGCAGCACTTTAAAGACAAACAAGATGGTTTATTAGGTGATGAGCTTTCATGGGCCAGACCCACTTCCTCAAATCTGAGGACGGGTCAGATTGAAGTGTCATTAGAGAAGGTTTTGGAATTTATATTGCAAATGTTGAGTCCACTGCTGAGATGCAGTATTTCAAGAAACTTAGAACCTTATTTTCTGAGGTGCTGGACACCTACAGTTCCCATTGTCCGAAATGCAGATGTTCAGAATTCCTGAAAATCAGAAGGGTGATGGATTTTGTGTCCAAACAATTAAAGTAGACTGGTAGCAAAAGTAGTGAAAGATACAGGCCTGACTTTGGGACAATGGGAGCTGCCCCAAACTCTCATTGATTTAACAAGTCTGTAAATTGGGCCTTATGTCATCAATTCAGACTACAAAACAGCATGTATGCAGCTGACCCATCCAGAAACTCTGATTGCATACTCCACACACTCAGTATATGTGATTGCTCACTTTGAAGAAGTGGCAAACAAAATTGCATCACATAAGCTTGTGTGTAAAAACAATTTTTCACCACGCAAAAAATTGGGTTGTGTTTTCCTTCTCATTCTCCTCTTCCACCAGAAGTGTTCAAGTCCACTCCCACGTTCTTCATGCTGGTGGTGATACTTAGATCAACCTTAAGAGTGTTGAACAAGTATGATCTTCTAGCTGGTTGCCATTCTGTCAATATTGTAGGACAATGATACATGTTTTAAGTTGATTACTGATGTTTACTATGTTGAGCAGGCATCTCTTGGAGAAGTTATACCGACACAGTAAATCCTAGAATAATTAAAGCAAATCCCATATCATATTGAAATTACTTTAAAGGAGGGACTGACTGGTAATATTTTGTTTGACATTTTAATCTTGTCTACTACAAATTGTATTTTTTCCAGAGAAAATAAATATGTATATAGAGGATTATCAAGAAAATGCATTGAAGAGGCCCAGAGCATGTGTTGCTAAAACAGATTATTTCACAGACTTCACAGATATTTGGTAAAATAGAGTCTAGGGAATTCATTCAATCATAGCTTTTTTTTTTTTTTCTTTAATTGATCTCTAGCGAACAAATATTAATATGGAGGTATTATCTGTCTAGGTTTTAATATAACTATTTATTATGGTATCTGAACACCTAATTGTCTGAATAACGTGCTATATGGATAATATGGATCATATGTGTTGCTGAGAATACATCTATACTGCAGCTGGGACTGCCCCAGCTCAGATAGATACGCAATAGCTCTGCAGCAGCTATCTAAGTTGTGTGCCCTAGTATGCACCCAGGAGGTCTGGATGGGTTTGTATTCAGGAGGCTAATCTGAGTTGCTTCTCCTGTCTATCCTGATATTTTTAACATGCTAACTTGAGCAGAGGTAGCACAAGTCTGTCTATCCATGCCAGGAAGCATGCTCCCACCTGCAGTGTAAGCCTATCCTGAGGCTCTTTAGTGACCCAACATCTGGACTGAATTATAAAAGTAGCTAGTTTAATTTTTTTTCCTTTGGAAGCTTCTCCGTTGCACCCCATGACTGCAGTGTTCTTGTATTAAAAGTGGAAAGTAAGGTAGTATTCAAACTGAATTGCTGTAGGCAATTGGTAGACCTTTGTGCCTCTGAGCTTAAAAAAAAAAAAGAGAGATAAAGGGCACATATGCACACGAATGATTATATACTGTTGGTGTGAGTCCTGACTTCATACACAGCTTTAACTGCTGTGCTGCTGTTCATTTTTTCAGTTCCTCTTTCAAACATGATTACGCTATCAGCGCATCTCATGGTTCCTGGGGCTTTTCTCCAGAAGTGCTCGTAACCTCTTCAAGAATGAATTTGCTGAGCATCCACATTCAGCTGGTGAAGATGTTGGAACTTGCAAGTGAAATCTTGGCTCTGTCTGAAGTCCTGTTTAATTCAGCACGGTCCCCTGTATTTTAATTCTCCTGTATTGTTATGTTCCTGACATCTACTGGCAAATCTCCTCTACTTTCACAGCTCTGGGGGGGGTTTTTTGGGGGGGGGGAGGGATTTATTTATTTGTTTGTTTTACTCCTGAATATTGAAATTGAGATGAAAATTTAAAAGTGACATTACCATAATAAATGTAAACAATTGAGATATCAAATAGAAAAATTATGGTGCTCAGAATGCCATTAGTTTTGGTACATTTGCATGTAATTTGACTCTTCTATTCTGTTGCTTTTAAAATGTATTAAAAGAATAAAGGAACATAAGGTTTGCCAACCACCATCTTGATGACTGCTTATGTTCAACTTCTGAAACTGTTTAAGGTGAAGTTATTACTAAGTTTTGTTCATACTCTAGCTATTCTACATTTTAAAACACTATGGAGAGACGAAATATTCAAATGTAATGGGAGAGACTGAGGAAATAATTACTACATATTAATTTGTTTTAAAATAGGAGTTATGTACAGCATAGCAAATATCTGCTAAAATAGAATAAAAGCCTCTTTTATTCTGCATGCTGTGAAATACTTCCAATGTATATGAGGGGCTGTAAGTAGTGGACATATTCTTCATCACTCTCATGTGATATTTTAGTGATGTCACTGGAGTGTGGGAAGTCGCTTTTGCTCTATGAAAGACTAACTGTAGTTTGTAATTTGCTGCAAATATCTGAGATCTTCCTTGATGAACACATAAGGGTAAAGAACAGAGCTAGGGTAGGAACAAAATATTGATTTCCTTTATCCAGTAAGTACAGCGGAATTCCTTCCTCATATCAAGGTGAAGAGTAACTTTTCAAGGTAGTTTAATCTGTGTCTATCTGTAATGAAGCAGGAATGGCATTAACTTACGAATTTCATATGTCTTACATCACAACTGTGTGACATTCCAAGTGTTCATGAGACTAAATGAGTCCAGTTGTATGCCCCATATCCACTACCTTTTGGGTAGCAGGATTTTACATGCCTACTGACTCCATTTTGATTAACTCTCTACAAAAGTAAATTGGTGAAAGCATTTGAGTGAGTAGACAGAGCAAGGTAGAGACAAATGAAACCGATGCTACTTCTCCTCTTGGTTATTCCTACCAGAGCTTCTCATTGCTGAAATTCACAACTACATGATGCATGATGATGGCTTTGGAAAAACGGAATCAGTGTCTCAAGTCAGTGATCCAGGGATTACGGGCTAGAAGTAAATATGTTTTGATCATCAGACATTAATGTCTTCAAAGGAAATGGCTAATGCAGTGAGTTCAAATATATCCCGAGTCAGATATACAGATTCAGGCTTCTCAGATTAAGATAGGAGTCATACAGTGGTGTCAGCAGTACTTCACGCATTTATATGGAGATCATGACAACTGTATAAATGTTCAGCAATTTCTCTGAGACAACTGTGTAATAGCATTGCTGCAATCATATGGGCACAGACAGAAACCTATTTTATTCCGATGAGAAATTCTTATCATAATGACAGTCAATGATTTCAGTTAAAGAATTTCATATTTCATTGGCATTGCAGCCTTCATAGAACTACCACAATGATTCCAATGAAAGGGGGTGGACAATCCCCATTTACAAAGACATTTAAATATCTGTTGTAAAGCTTCCTTCCATTTCATGCCCTTATCTGTGAGATTATTTCCATTGTACTGAATTGTACATCATTCACCTCTAGTACACGCAAAATGGGTTTGATTTGGAATGGGGGAAAATGTTACTGTTTGTAGTACTATTTAATTTACTCTGCATTTGTTCGGTTTTAGTGATTTTTATATGCTTTTTTCCCCCAAATCAGTTTAGTTTTGAACTCATCCATATTGTGCAACTAAAATTAAAAAAAAAAAAAAAGTCTTTCTGAAGCACAGAGATTGACTGTTCTGCAGGCCAAATAAGAATGTGCAATAGATCAGCTTTGAAGGAAGAAAAATAGTTTGTCATTCCAAAGAAAAAGGCTGTTCAAATAACCTTCCTGAACTTGCAACTCACTTGACCCAATTTTCCCCTTCAATATTGGCATAAATTGCATTCACTAGAGCCCAGCTCCATGTTTGGTCTTAAGGGCTGCTCCCACAAGGAGTTCAATAACATTTATTTGGAAAATTGAATTTAACAAGCTTAAAAACTTTGACATAATTTCCCAGAGTCTTATTTAAGATTTAACTATCCACTTAAAACCAGGAATCTCCAAGCATTAAAATGTCATGTAACATGAAATACCATATGATCAGAGGGTGCTTGAACTTAATACAGAGTAAAAGATTACACTAACGGTGGTAATATTTAGTTCATTTAGAAAACGACTGCTCTTGAAAAAGTTCTTATAACAATTCTTTGCTTCAGGCTTCACAGCTGAGGATGTTAGGGAGATTCCCAAACCTGACCCGTCCTTTTTAGGTGACAAATCTGAGTACATGTATTACAGTAGAGAAAAATGCATTTGATATACACATCTACAATACTCACAGATCAAACAAGGTAGCTCACACCTGAATACTACCATAATAAAATTTAGTTCTGAATAAATAAAGTTAATTGTAGGCAAGAACACAAGGACAAGGTGGACAGTTCAATCTTCTCTGGATCTACTGTAAATAGCTTTACATTTTTGCACATGTACATTTGTTGCAGTAGAAGAAAATAAAAATAACTCCCCTAGTGTAACCAGCCAACTCTCTCTTCTCAGTTAGGGGTCTGCACAATTAATATTCTTTTAGCTCCACAGGCATTCTTGGCTCTGTAAGAATGGAGCATCTGTGCAGTTCTGGTAGCCAAATATAATATTTAGTGGTCAAAGAAGGTCACACTACACCTTTTTTTCGGACATGAATAAAAAAACAACTCAGTTTGACATTGCAGATAGTCAAACTAGCAAAGATGAAATAAAAGTCTCTCTCAACACTCGCCCCCCCAAAAAACCTTAAAAATTAAGCATCAAAGTTTCAGGTTTATTTTAATAATATTTGGTTTTACGCAGTATTGAGAAATACAATCAGGACTTATAAGAACCAACATATTGTGAGGAGACACTCTCGCCTATTCGGTACAATTATGAGTAATCTATTTTTGCATTGTATCCAACCCAACTAGTTTACAAAAGTATCAGAGGGGTAGCTGAGTTAGTCTGCAACTGGAAAAATTTAAAAAACAACAAATAATCTAGCAGCACCTTAAAGACTAACAAAACATGTAGATGGTATCATGACGGAAGGGTTGGAACTTAACTTCATTTGCAAGTTTGATTCCTATCAGGGAGGAATGAATAAAGATATTGGCTGGCTCACACACTACCTTCCACATCCTAATGACTTAACTAACCAACCAATGGGTACTTATAGATTTGCAAATTGCTCCTATCAGCCTCTTGTAACAATCCAATTCACTATTTTTTTCTCTTTTTTTTTTTTTTTTCTTCCCCTATTTATTCTTGCATCTGGACTTTCAATACTGCAGTCATCTGAAGAAGTGAGTTGTACCCACGAAAGCTCATGATACCATCTACATATTTTGTTAGTCTTTATGGTTCAGCTAGACTAGTTTACAAAACAAATTCTGGTAAGACTTGCATCCTTCAAGGGTTGCATAGAACTATATTCACAACAACAAAGCAACCTTAAAACCTTGTG
This sequence comes from Pelochelys cantorii, assembly GCA_032595735.1. Taxonomy (NCBI): domain Eukaryota; kingdom Metazoa; phylum Chordata; order Testudines; family Trionychidae; genus Pelochelys; species Pelochelys cantorii. The sequence continues at coordinate 41,809,444 of CM064337.1, forward strand.
ATTTTTGGTTTCGTTAATTTCATTGGGTTTAGTTTGGGGTTCTGTTTACATGCAAATAAAAAGCATAAACAAGCATCCAATGTATAAAAACAGCACATGATTGATCATCTCTTCCCTCCCTCTGCATGTTGCTTAACTTTTTATATGGTATGATTCCTACATGTTTGTACAGAGCACTTCAGAGTAGACTCCTGATACAGATTACTAATTGCCTCCATAATAGAAACGAAAAATAGTAATATGAGCAATGCAAACTTAGTTTCACTGCTCAAAATGATCCTGATTTATGACTTAATCTCTAAAGACGCCAAGTGTGAGATCTGTAGGCATTCAGCTCTTTTGAAAATTGGGCCTTTATTGATCCATGCTTTCTGTATCAAATTTATTCTCTCTTTGTTTATGTATTCAGCTGCAGTCCACTGTAAAGCAAGACAGATAGGGGTATTTTAGTTTCACCCTGTTATACGGATACACAAGTATTTTCACGTAGCTAGTTTGCTGCAGAACATCACTAAAATCATAACTATTAAAAATGGCCACCACTTCCTTCAGTGGTTTTGAATTGTACTTAACATTTATTTTCCATACAAAACTTCAGCTTTACTTTGGTTGAAAAGAGCCTGTTGTGACCTAAATGTCAAAGACAACATTCCAAAGCAAAACAAGGGGGGGACACCAAAAATAAAAATAAAATATGAAGTTTGGAGAACTACTTCAAACACTAATATGTTTTTCCAGATAAATAAAAACTCCTCCTTCAAAGGACCCTGCACTCCAAAACAGCCACCCAGAATAACTTCATTGATGATGAAGAGATAGATATGGAGCCTGGCAAATTACCATAAAGATTTTTACATTTATATTATCTAAGATAAAAATGTGCATGATGCCATCTGCTCATTCACAATTGTCATGAACATGTGCACAATGAAGAAAGGTATGTAACATGCAGTAATAAGTCTAGAAAGATTTTACTGAAGAGCAAATAAAAAAGCAGCAGGCATGTATGTTAGCATAGGGTGGGGAATTGCTCTCCGTGGAAAAAACTGGGGTACCCCTTAACAGAAACAGTTGTCCAACAGATATCTAAGTAGTATATTCTTACTACTCAAAGGTGTTTGCAAAGTGTTTGACTATTCTTAGCAGTTATATACAGCAAGACCTAGAATTAGGCTGCTGACCATACCCCAGGCTAGCCTGGTATTGGCACTCCTACGGCAGCATCTCAGCCAAAGCTGTGCTGACCAAGCTGAACACAGGCTGAGTTTTTACTTGCATCATCAAGCTAAAAGTCCTCCCCGTGCAGCATGAGGACTCATCCTCTCTTCCTTTGATTCCAGGAGGGGGAATAATTCAATATCACTACAAAACAAATGCCTTAAAAAAAAACTCCAAAAAACTAAGAGGGGAAAAATAAGTCTGGCTTCTTTGCTGGAGGAGAAACTTACACTGCACAAACTTACACTGCCCCTATCCCTGAGTTCCTAGAACTTCATCTATCTCATCCCTGTGGAGGGCCTGGAGGATGAAGGGTATCTGGTATCAGTAAAACAAAAGAATGTTGTAATATTTTAAATCTGTCATAAACTAAGATTGTTTTTGTCATTTAAAAACAGCTTTTAAAATAGGCCCTGCCACTACCATGAGTTCTGCATGATAATCCCATAAAGCCAAGTGACACAGAATCATAGAACTGGAAGGGACCTCGAGAGGTCATTGGGTCCAGTCCTCTGACCAAGCACTGTCTGGATCATCCCTGACAAGTGACTGTCTAACATGCTCTTAAATATCTTCAGTCATGAAGGTATCCATCCATTAAAGTCAACTGAGGTATGCCCACATGATAGAGTTTACTGTAGACTGGAGTCCTTGATAGCAGTAAAATGGACATTTATTCAAAGGATAGGCAAGCTTTATGGGAAATATGGAATATAAAGAAACAAAATGGAAAATAGAGCACTCTCTTATCTCCTCATTTATCTAATTGAAAATATGCATCCAATTATACATAATACCTAATTTTAGGAATAAATAAGAACATTTCTCAGCAATAATTCCTTTTATAAGAGTCCCTTCTTCTCTCATCCACTGACCACTTGCCTTTCTTTGCCTACCCTCTTCCTAGTCAGTGTAGCAATAAATTGCCAGAGATTAATTTCTAAAAGAATGAGAAGTGATGAGCTTATGGCAAAGCTATCTTTTAAGCAGTCCTCAAAATATTACACTATTTTTTCATTTGCCAGAACTGTTTATAGAAAAGGTTCTGAGAAATTAACAAAAGTCATGCTTAGAATGTTGCTAGTTGCTTCAAACAACAGCTATACAAACAATTTATTTAAGTGGCATGGCCAGACCAAAACGTTGGGAGAAAAATAAATTTGGGTCAAATGGAAATCACAGTAATCTCAATGGGGTTGCCCATTGTGTGCTTATCATGCCACTGTTGCCAACCTTCTTGCTCTCTGGGGCTTCTCACCACCCTGTCCTGCTGCGCCAGAAGCTCTGATCTCCCCCAGCAAAGGTACAAAGTTGGGGTAACTTAACTACCTCCCTGCAGAGCAACAGAGGCACTGAACCAGTTCAGCTCCAAGAGGGCTTAGTTGTAAGGGCTTAGCATCCAGGAAACCAACCCCCCAAAGGGACCAGAACCCCAAATATATCTTATTTTGTGTAAAAGTTTTATACAGAGAAAGCTCATAAGGCCAGGTCAGCCCTCATTATCAATGAAAGAGAGAGATGCACAGAGGTTACCCCCACTCATAACAATTATTTACACAGGGCTTTATAATAACCAAAGTGTTTTATTAAGTATGAAACATAGGGATTAAGTGGTTGCAAATGAAAACGGTCAGATCAAAGTAATGCTCTTAACGCAGGTAAAAAGCTTTAAGTCAGAGTTAATCTTTAATTTGGCCTGGGTCTACAGCTTCTTCAAAGTTCTTTGCATCCTCTTTGGGTGGGCTAGGCAGTTTCAAAGGCCATCTAAAGACAAAAGGTCTGATCTTATATCTTCACTGGGTTTCAATAGACTCCTCCCCTCTGGAGAGGAACCGTTGTTCAGCAGCACCACCACTGCCCACGGAAAAATACCATATTCAAGATGAATTCCAGTACCAGATGGCGTGGTCACATGTGTTTCTAGGACCAACCACACTTTGGGCTTGTAGGACAAACATGGCCATTCAGAGGTGGTTGGTCTGAGTACTGAGTCATTAAGATCCAGAGCATCAGAAAAGGCCCTCATTAGCACAGTTCAAATTATAAACAGATTCACACTTCATATTTCTAACTTCACATGCAAGAATGATACATGTACAAAAATAGGATGTACAGATTCTGCAGACTGTAACTGTGAAATTGATATGTTATATGGTCTATTTTGCATAAAGCATCTTTGAATTATACATATTCATATCCATAAGCCAATTTTCATAAAGCATGGAGGGGAGGTGCTGTGATAATAGGTAGCAGTGATTAGAAACAAAAACCTAAAAGGTAAAAAATGTTATCTCCAAAGCAGTAAACTTAGATATTCTTCCATCAGGAAGGAAATGACTGAAGAAGATATTGACTCTTTCAGTCAAACTCTTCATAATGCCAAATGTTCTATCCTGCCACCAATTTCATTTCAGCACTTGGCATCTTTATTGTCACTGACCATTCTTCTAATAATATTTCTCATTCTTAAACATGAACAGATTATTTCGCCAAGATACTGAAGTTTAATCATTATGCAGAGATTTCTGTCATCATCAAATACACAAATGGTCAGATCATCAGCATACACAGCATGAGTGCTTTCCTAGAGTAGACACATTTCTACTTTTGGACTCTGATAAATGTCAGGCTATGTACATTTCAGGCAACAGCTCTTTCCTGCTGTCTTTCACAATTTTGCCAGCTACACTAAATGTATTTACAACTAGCATTTCTGGGAAAAGCAGCTTGAATATTTAAATGTTATTTGGAGTTAGTCCGTCAGGATTTTCTTTATCATCTTTAGCATTCCAACTGGCATATTAACAGCAGTAAGCATTTCTTTGGATGTTTGTTTGTTTATGAACACAGATCACATTCGAAAATAATTTGCGCATATAACGCTGCAATAGTCTGTAAGATTCAGTCGCAGATTGACTTTGCTACCACTGGGGAAAGAGGAGACTGATTTTAAGTTGTACATTATATCATTGCTGGAATTGATTCATCTTAACCTTGCAAGGGAGGAAAAAGATACTTCCACGAAGCTGTTCGAAGATTAAATATAATCCTTTGCAACATATGATCTGGCAAATATATATTTCTGCTTTCTATTATGTGGTATTAAATGTTCAGCTATGATCTTAGGCCCTATACTTACGCTGACCATACATCCTGGAAAATCCAGGACAGTCACGATTTTGGTGTGTACCTACACTTTTCCCTGTTTAGGGAAGTAAAGGGAGAAGAGAGAATAGAAGACAATATTTTCCATTCTAACCTATTTACCTGGACTGACAGTCTATCTTGGGTAAAGGTAATGATCAGTGGGGGTATTTTTGCAGTTCAGTTCAGAGATGTTTGAGGTATTTACCTTCAGTGAGATAATACCTACAGACCTATATCAGGGATCAGAAACCAGGTGTCCTGGACAGTGCCCACACTTGTAACTAACACACTGTCTGCCCCAGAGAGTTCATCATCTAGGAGTCTGATAATGTGCAATGGAGGACAGACAGCCATGCAGACAGTGGTGGATTGGGAGCACAGAGTAACATGAAATTGAGGTACACAGCTGAATAGGTGGTCACCAGCCTAACAAGTACTGAGTGTTCAGAGGGACATGATTAATTCTTGATACTGTGTATCTCTAACATTCCCAAACTGTTTCTATGAAAACTGAGACAAGGTGGGTGAGTTAACATCTTTTACTGGTAAAATTCTATTTGTAAAAGACAAGTTTTCAAGACACACACAGAGGTCTTCTTTGGGTCTGTCATGATTATGAGGGTTAGCCAGCAGCCTGGGGACTAAGGGGTTAACTACACCTAGCCAGGTGGAGTGGCCAATAGAAATGTAGGTAGGAATTTCAAACTGGGACAAAGGAATTTGGGTTTTTCCCTCCTTTGTCTCTCTGTGAGTTCCTCTGCAGCTACAGAGAGAGGCAGACAGACATGCCTCTCTCCCCAAGAACACAATTCTTCACTTTCTGTAAGTAGGGTAAAGTTTAGATAAATCCGTTAAGTTTTCTTATTTTATGGTTTGGGTATGGAATCTGATGTCTGTGCACTGTGTAAAAGATGTTTTGGCTTTTCTTTGTAACTAAGTTCTAGGCCCATGGAGTCCTCCATGATTGTATTTTGTTACCTTTCCATCTAGTCATTATGCTTGCAACAGGAATATCGTTGTAATAATAAAAGTTTTCTCTTTTCTTTTTATTAACCTGGCATTGGTTAATTGTGTGCCCTGATTTTTATTTTAGGGGTGAGATTTCCCAAATAATCTTTCCCCTAATTTCATTATTAATATTTGGGTGGTAGCAGCGTAAGTTTTATTCCCAAAATCTAGGGTTTTAAGATTTTGAGGGAAGCTTTATACCAAAGCCTGGTAGATAAAGTTTTGGGGTACACTTGCTGGCCCCCACTTCAGCATTTATCGTGCCAGAGTGGGGAAGGAGCCATGACAGGGTCTGAGAAAGGTACTCTGAGCCACGCAACTAAATACAAGGCCAGATGGAGCCGGCTCCCGCATTAGGAAGGCAGAATAAGGGAACAGATTATTTAGCATCAGTAGTTAACACATATTGTAAGGAACCATTCAAGGTAGAGTGGCCTTAATATCTTTGAAGTCACAGGACATAAAGCAGAGAGGGTAGTAAATAGAGCTCATTGTAATAAGTCATAAATCTAGGGCCTCTGTTCAGTCCATCATTTTTAGTGTCTAGCAGAGTTAGGAATTTTAGCTCCCAGGCTCATCTTTTGAAAGTGTTGTGTAGGTTTCCTTTGAGGATGAGGACTAATAGGTCAGGAGCAGAGAGATCACTTTGAGAAAACGATAGAAATATTAACAATCCACTACTTCGAATAGTCACTTACAAAATGTAGTAACTACTTATGCTACCAATCTGTTCCACCTTGCATTTAGCTATGACTCTTAAGGCTTGTGTACACTACAGGTTCTGTCAGTATAATTTATATATTATAATGTATTATAATTTATTTTAAACATTGATTATAATTCAAAGATGTGGAAAAGCCACCACCATGGCATATTTACCACCTCTTGTGGAGGTGGTTTTCTTATGCTGACAGAAGAGTTCTCTCCTGCCAGCTTACAGCATCTTCACCAGAAACGCTACAGTACTGAATTACTTCTAATGTAGAGTAGCCCTCAGAGTATCTTTCCCAAATCTGAAGAAGAGCTCTGTGAGTCTCTAAAGCTGCCTCTCTTAATAACGGAAGTCAATCCAATAAAAGATATTGCCGCAGCCATCTTGTCTTTAATATCCTTTGACTGTCGCAGCTTCAGTCACACTAAATACAACATATGGAAACTCATTATTAAAAAAACCCCTGATTTCACATGATTCTGCAGTTTCAGGCAAAACATCAGTTTAGAGTCAATCAAAAATGACCTATTGTCATTTATAAGCAAACTTTCTTCCTTGTTATATTAAAAATTCATGAAAGAATAATGAAGTCATTAGTCTGCAAAATATATTCTTTTTCTGCAAAGTTGTCTTTTAAGTTTCTTTTTTTTTTTTTGACTGCATAGCAGATGCCTTACTGCTGGTTATTCAGTACCTATTACTATACCATGTGGTGTTTGTTACAGTACATGCTGAGAAGCCAGTCAGTCAGAGAGGACTGGCAGAGAAATGGGTACTTCATGAATAAACATTTGCTTAAAGATCACATTATGTGACCATTTCCCACTACTTCAGTGGTTACTCCGTGGCTGTAAATTGAAATAAAACCATGTGAAACCTACTACAGAGTTTGAATTTCCACTCCAGTTGAAATTGATATAGGCACATGTGGTACATTTGGGTAACTGTGGTGTCTCTGTACTCCCAAGTTTCCCGTTAACATCAAGGCCATTATCTTGCCCCTTTGAGTGTTCCGACTTTCCTTCAGCTTTTACCCTAACTAGGCCAGAATGAGCCAAAGCGTATCACAGAATGAGCAAGTAAAAGAAAAAAGAGAGTGGTAATGCTGTCTGAGAAAAATGGTTCCCTTTTGGACATTAATGGATTTGCTATTCACAGTGTAGATGCTTCACTATGGTTAGTGACAGATTGGTTCTGGAGTGAGATAAGATTGGAAAAAAAAGTAAATGTTTATTGCTTCAGCATAGCCCAATTTAAGGCTTAACCAGGGGGTTAATGATATTTTCCTTAAAAAGGACCTAATTGATCAAGAATTTAAGGTTTGATCACTGATTTTTGCACAGCCTGCACACCCTAACAGGACCTTATTTTCACCGAGTGCATAGCAACTACTCTGTGAATTAAGCCCCTTTCATATGTCTCAGATTGGATACCCTAAGTTTGAGGTGCTCAAAATCACTAGCTACTTTTCAAAGTGTGGCCTTTGACTTTAGCACTCAACCTGTTCTTAATTTATCGTCTCATTTTTCCACTAGTATTTTGTTTGCTCCTTTTTGAGTCATCTCTCCCTATCCTTCTTTCTCTATCATCTCTGCAGGATGCTGGCCCTATGGAAGTGTCACTAATGGAGAATATTTTAGCAAAAAGAGGGAAAGTTTGACAAGGAGGAATCTCAGCATACTGCTGTGAAATATAGATAGAGGGGTCAAAAATCAAATCATCCCTAGCTGAGAAATATCTAACAGCCAGTAAACATAATTGCTTATTATAAGGAGTATAAAGAGCACCTATAGAATACTGATGCAGGCATTCAATTATTTCAAGAGTGACAATAATGATTTTATATAAACCCATCAGTGTCAGGAACATCACTGCACAGAGTATTCTATTATCTGTATAAATATAAGATATAAGTGTCCTTTCCTGTAAAATCTATTTTTTCACCACTCTAACATTCAGTTTCAAAATACACAACATTAAGGGTACTTCTAGACTGCAGAGCTTTTCCGGGATACCTCCAGTATCCCGGAAAAGCTCTGCCACATCCAAGGATGGCATCTGCTTTTCCAAAAAAAATGTCGGAAAAGCAGACACGTTTTTTGGCAACCCTGTAAACCCCATTCTATGAGGAAGAAGGGATGTTCCGAAAGAGGCTTTTTTTCTGACATTTGGTCCAGTGTAGACTGGCCAAATGTTGGAAAAGCCTCTTTCAGAAGAAAAGCGGAAAAAGATACGCAAATTGCAGTTCGCAATTTGTGTATCTTTTTCCGACATTTCTTTGTAGTCTAGATACAGCCAGAAACAGCAAGAAAATCTTTACATCAGATATGTTCATTATGATAATATGGGAATTCTGCTAGGAGGATAGCAAAAGAAAAAAGTGTAGACATTTGGTTAGGAATATTCTTAGTTAGACTGATCTAATTTTTGGGAGTTGTAAGTAGTGGCCATATATTACTCGAAACACCACCACAGCAATATTTTGGAAGTGCCAAGTTAAAGAAAGCTAGATTTTATATCCTGTTCCACTGATGAATATGTAATTAAATCCATCTCACTCTGATTCATTTGTGATTAAAAAGAGATTAAAGCTACACAGATCATGAAGCAAGATGTGAAGTAAAAGAAAATTACTGGAAATGACCACATGCAAATAATACTCTTTCAAGAGGTGATTTAATGATGAAAGCGAGGGGAAGAAATTCAAACTCAATATAAATTACCTCAGAGTTCAGAAAAATGCCACTAGATGCTCTAAATATGATTTGACACTTTCTTCCAATTAATGAATGGCCAAGTAATTCAAAGAGTATTAGCTCGGTCCTGAATATTAACTTTGTCCACTACCGAGGCAAATTAATATAATTTCCTATAACTCCCCGGCAAAACTTTTCAATGACCTAAAGTTTTGATAATATTCAGATTACAGGGTCAGTAATGGCAACAGTTCAAATCCACTCCCAAACAACTTCTAGGCATTTATTTTCTCAACTCAAAGCCATTCACATTGCACTGTATGATCTGATTGAGAAGGCCCAGCATGAGTAATATGTGACTGTAGCTGCCACCCTAGCAGATCTGCTACAGATTTGAGACACTTCAGTGAGAACATTGGTCAAGGCAGAAAAACCCTGTAATTGAGAGTAAGAGGGGGGCCAAAGAGTGGCCAGTTGTTATTTACATTTCAAGAAGCAAAGTGATCGGAGACAGCAAGTTAATCTTGGGGAGACATATTTGTAACACATGGGAGCTGCAATTTTCAGGTATTTTACCCCAGGAACTTGAAAGAATTGTGAAGATTAAATTAGTGTTAAGTTATAGCCATAAATGACTTGGTTTTACCCTTAAGAAAACCCATAAAAATATGGGGAAATTTAACATTATAGTTAGCTAATGCTTATTTGTTGCGGTGTTGTTTTATTCAAATTCATAAAGGAGCCAAATGCACAGCTTTGGCAGTTCATGGAAGGAGGTGAGTTTTCAACTTAAAATTTCATTTTTGTACATCTGCAAAATTAAATACTCAACGTCCAGAACAATCTCACTTAAGAGTCAAAATAAACATTCAATGCTGAAAACTTTCAGAGAGGTTATGGTGTTATATTATCAGGAGGTTATACATTTATATTAGAATATCTAATGTAAGAAAATTTAATTTGTACTACAAAATACTTTGAAAGCCGTGTGTCATTACTTTGCCTCTGCAGTGTGAGAGTGTATGGGTACATCTAGACTACGTTCTTCTTTCGAAAGGAGATATGCAAATTCAGCACTAATTTGCATATTTTCTTCAGATTGCTTTTCAAAAGTGGTTTTTTTTCGAAAGTGAAAGCAGTTTAGACAGTGTTTTTTCTATAAAAAAAACCCTTTTTCGAAAGAACCCTGTACACCTTATTTTTTAAGGAAGAAGGGTTCTTTTGAAAAAGGGGGGTTCTTTCAAAAAAAACCTCAACTGCTTTCACTTTCGAAAAAACCATTTTCGAAAAAGCAATCGTAAGAAGACATGCAAATTAGCACCAAATTTGCATATCTCCTTTCTAAAAAAGAATGTAGTCTAGATGTACCCTATGTGACCATTCAGGCTTCTTTTGGTTTTTGGCTATCTTCAAGAAATGTAATGTAGTTTGGAGTGCGGGGAGTGGAGGACAAGGGACTGTGGGGAGGGGTGGGGGAAGGACTCAGGGCAGGCAATTGGGTGTGTGTGAGGGGAACTATTGGGTTCCTCAATTGGGTGAGGCTAGGACAGCGGAGATTGTGATAGCCAGCCACCGGACCCCTGGAGCTGGAGCATGGGTGAGCTGTAGCCCCACCGCCTATGGCACGAGCAGCATCCGATGCCCTGTCCTCAGTCAGTCAGTTTCTTATCGTTCGTGACACTGGGGTGCACTGGCTTATGTTCACCTTTGGCTGAGTATTTTAAAGTAAAACATTCCCGAAATAATGAACACTTTTCCAGAGAACAAGTCGCTCTGAAAGAAAAAACTTTTCTTGGTGCATCCTTTGTTCTTCCCTGTCCATGCCACCACCTAAATTCGTTTTGCTTTCAATAAATCCAAGTAAGGGTATGTCTACACTACCACCCTAGTTCGAACTAGGGTGGTCGTGTAGACATACCCTAACTGAGGCCCAGAAACTGTAAAGATTTGCCCACATTTTAGGTACTGTGAGTAGCATTTCTGAAATCAATAGGGTGATATATTGTGTCACATGAAGTCTATGTGTAAGTCTTTGTAAAATCAGGACTTTAATTCATACTCATGAAATCAAATCCCTTTCTAGTTTGGTTTTCAACCCCTTTCTCTTGAGTTTTGGCCATGTTTGAAAATGGAGCTCTACCTTAGGAATCCTATAAACAAACAAACAAAAAAGGCTTTTGGAATCATACATTTACTTTGTATAGAAAAATATGGCAGGGTGCATAAAAAATCATGGGAACTGTCTAAATTAATTATTTTATGGAAAGTAATTAATTCAAGAGAAATCCATGTGAATAGAGTGCTTAGAATTTCTAGGAGCTCAGGCTAAAATTCTAGGTTTAAATGTCATCCATAGACATGCTAAATACCATTTTCTGCACTTTTTGCTTATCAGTTTTAATGAAATGGTTATTTCATTTAGAGTGAGAAAGATTGTGCTAGGGGACAATTTGGTAAAAGAACATTACCTTTGATGCATTTGATGAGTTAGCATTTTCTCCCCATGTAATAAGCTCCAACCCTATGGAGGGTATATTTAAATTCAGTGAAGAACACGAAGTTTGAATTAAAGGAAAATATTGGGGGCAAATAATTCATAACATGTTCTAACATACAAAAACCTGTAGTATAGGGGAACATTTTAACCTGCCTGGTCACTCAATCATGGATTTAAAAGTAGCCATTCTTCTACAAAGGTATTTCACCACTCAATAATATAGACAGACTGCAGGACTGGAATTCATCTACAAATTTAACAGTTACCCAGGACTTGAATGAAGATATTAACTAGTTAATGCACTACAAAGCCAATTGCCCCTGCCTTTAACATTCACATTTCCACATCAAAAGCTATGAATGAGAAACTTCCAGCCTACTTAATTAGCTTCATTAACATGGGTCCTACAATTAATAGGTACTTCTTTTGCTGTTATTATATATATATATATATATATATATACTGGATTCTGTTGTTTTCACTCCAGCTCATCTGATGAAGTGGGTCTTACCCACGAGAGTTCATGATCCTATATGCTTTTGTTAATCTCTAACATGCCACAGAACTACTCATTGTTTCTAATCATTTAGGAAAAAGAAAAATATTTACATACTGCCCATTTATATAGCACATTAAAACCCAAAAAATCCCAAAGCAGTTTACAAGTGGGAAGCACCTCATTCAATCAAGTGTGACATGGGAATATTTCGTCTACCCAAACAGACCTGGATAGGGCTTCTGAAGTGGCTGTTACTTTACTTTCAGTATTGGCTAAATGAGAGTTGGTATGGCTTGCACTCCCTTAACTTTCTATGTGTTCCAATCAGGGCTAGCCACGTAAACAAGAGATCTAGATTATACCACAAGCAATACTCACATCACTTTGTTCTGCTCCAGAACAAAGCCATTTTACTGCATTACATGCATGCAAAGCAGATACACTTTTCCAAATGGAGATGTAAACATGATTAAAATAGACCCTCCTCCCAATTTTGGGAGAGTCTTTACACTCAGGCTAAATCCTCTGGCGTATCTAATGAAACACTGAAAGGCTCCTAACAGATACAGCATGATTTGTTCAAGTACTGTATAATAAACACAGACTTCCTGCAATCTTGCTTGTCATTCGGAGTCCAGTGGGTGATCTGGTGTATGTGTGTAAATTTTCCCAAATAAGCCTAAAGGGGCCTTTAGCCTGCATGCTGAACAGCTCCAGGAAGACAGATGTAAGAAACGATTTAGCCACACAGTTTAAGAACATATCTGCAAAACAAGTAAACATTTGTAATTACCCAAGCTTTCCAACCCTTTTTTTTGAAAACTATAACAATTCAACCATAAGCTTTTCAAACGTGAACTCAGTGTGACTTTTCCATATACCCTTTTAGGAACTAGGGAAATCAGTTATCGATATACATAGCAGGAGAGAGACAGGAATATATACAAAATGGACATACATATTCCCTCCTGCTGTTCTTTTTTTGAGAGAGACAGGGACTGGCTGAGACATTGCTTTTTGTTGGTGGATGGTGGTAGTGGGAACATCCAATAACATCTTTCAGAAACTAGTGTTGTTCATGTGCTAAGGTCTCCTGGGACTGAAGAACACAAAGAGATGCAGAACATTCCCTGTTATTTATGAAGTCTCTTCCAAACATACGTATTACTTTGTGGTGGGGACACCTCAGGTTCATCTTGTGGATCCTAACTGCCAAGTCATATGGCAAATAACCCCTTGCTTGCCTCCCATCATATTCAAACAACTTGGTTCCCTTCCCAAACTTTGAAAATACAGGAATTAACCTCAGTAATAAACAACAAGAGATTCAGGACCCCTATAAGGAGTTACAATTCCCCCCACTGCCAGTAATATAAAGCACTGAAGTCCCCAGGACCTAAAATAGTAAAGAGTGTAAAAGCCAGCTCCCATATTTCAGTCACAAGACGGTGGATCATCTGTATCCTGCTATATTCAGTGGCACTTAAGTATGGTGTAAGCTCGGAGGATGCATTCAAGCCACTCCTGCAATATCTGGTTCCTTCCTATGGACACAGTGCTGGTCAAAACTCCTTTGTTAAGTTGAGATTGCTCCATCACCCTGGTTGGGGTCATTTCCCTACTTGTTCCAGAGGCCCGTCCTCTTGCTCCAGATTCAGGTGGATACCCTTTATCAGTAGCCATAATATTTTCTCGTTCCTCAGCTAGGTGTCTTTTCTCTTGAGACCTGTCCCTGTGCCAATTGAAAGGCCCAGTACCACTTAAATCCCTGTCTATTTGGGTAAGGGAAGCACTCCACAGGGTAACTGTTCCAAAGCAAGAAGGCAGGAAGAGATCAGTGAAGAGATCAACACAGGGATCTTTGTTCAAAAAGAAGAGATTTTTAAAGGGTCATTGGAAAGGAGAGAAGGAGACTGCTGATATATAAAGAATGGGAGGCTGTTTCTAAATGTAGGAAGGACATGAGGATGTGAGTAGGGAAAACAGAAAAGTAGAAAGAAGAGCCATAGAATGGAGTGGAAGCAGGGACAGAAATAAGACAGAATTTTGCAGACTCTTGTTAGTACAAAAAATGACCTGAACGAACAGAAGAGAGGGATATTGCACAGTGAATTATGGAAGATTTAATCACTCAGTGCAGCCTTTATGAAGTACTCTCCAATATTCCATAATAATAGTCCAAAATATTATAGTAACACTCTTGAATTTTGGAGCTGGAGTTTAGAATAGTCTAGTATCTTAAATGGGGGATTCCTCCTCCTCTCCCTGCCGATAAATTGGTTTTTTACCTAGTGAATTTGTGGTGCCTGTTGATCTGAGCATGGTAGTGAGGGATGATAAACAGAGGGATAGATTTTAAGAAAGAGGCAGAAATATTATTAATGGAGGGGTGGGGCACCATCCACCATGTCATCTATAGTCTCACCTACCAGCCATTTTAAGTGGTTATAATGCATAGATTACTGGGCTTCTACCATATACCCCATAAATTGTCATAGACTCTTCTCAGACTACCTCTAGGACCCAGCTAGCTCTTCGGAGTCCTACCTCCTTCTACCTGAGTAGGTCAGGGGATACTGAATGGGGATATCAACGCCGGGAGGCCCATCCCATGAGTATTGGATCCATCAGTAAAATTCCAGATCTTTTACTTCTGAGAACTGTTTGCTGTATCCTTCTAACTGTACAGGAAATGGGCTGCAAGCTGCAACAAACTAACATGCCTACCACATAATACTACTAATCATGAAATCAAGTTCCTATTGATTGTAAATGTGTCTCCAGAATGCTGTGAGGAAGGCAAAAAACTCCTGAGAGCCCTATGCCAATTTGACCCCTACAACAACAAAAAAATCACTCTGACTTTAAAACAGGGGATCAATCAGACCTGCCGCATCTGCAGAACACAGCCCGTCCCTCTGCTGTCTGGGAAATGAGTGGTTAGAGGCTCTGGAGACAGAGGGGCCACCTTCTGCAGTTCCCCCAGCATTTGTTCTCCTCTCCCATTCACGGTAACTACAGCCCCCAATAAATTTCCCCACTCATTGAGGAAGGAGGGCAGGAGTTTTCCACCGTGTTAACAAATTGTTTGCCTGCTGGAAAAGTGCAAAGAGGTAGTGTTGAAATTTCATCATTTCCTGAAGAAAACAAAACAATAACATCATATCGGGCTACCATTCGGCCGTATCACGATAAATGGACAGTCCTCTGAGCTCCACAATATTCTCTTCTCCACTTTGTGTGTGCCAAGCTGCTTCTCTTGTGGTGTTCAGTGCATTACACTTGAGGAAAACTCCTGGCTGACAGTCTTGAGCATGGGCTTGTTATCTCTCCCCAAACATTTGTGCAGGGGGAGGGGAAAGTAAGCTGGAGTTCATTCCTTGTTTGTCCAGGACCATGTAGTTCATCTGCATACACTTATATATGATTTGGGGATTCAACAGTGTTTGAGATCCAGATATCTCTGAGGAGCCCTTCAAGACTAAACCTCTGCCTATATTGCATGTGAGTTGCTCAGTTCATTACAACAGTTGAGCTACAATATTACACTTCCCTGCATTCAGCCTTTCTCTGCTACAGAAAGTATTTCTAGATGCCACTATAAAATATTTCCATGCTGCATTTCACACTGCTAATAATTTAAAAGCGAAGTTCAATGTTCAATCTGCAAGGTTGTAAATGACAGCAAAATTTAGCTCTGACTATTGTCAATGCACTTTTGTTTTGTTGCTACATTACAGTAGATTAAAAAATTGATACGCTACAGATCTACGTTACAAAGTGGAACATTTTTCAGTCACAGGAATTATAAATTCCATCCAAAAATATGCTGAATCACAAGAAAGAATTTTTCCGGTAAGTGCACGAGGACTTAATCAAGGGGATATACATGTGACATAAGAGAGACAACCCCACCCCATGTGCGCGCGTGCACATACACACAAATTCTATAAGCTTACTGAAAAAATACATTCTGTTCTACACTCGATAGCAGTCTTGTTCAGCAACTTGGACCTCCTGCCAGGTTGAAATTCAATCTGCTTCCAGGCTATCTAAGTTCAGCTGTAACTGACAAACCCTAAATTGGTTCCTTCCAACTCACCTCTTTCCTAGCTCCATCTGGGCCAACAGCAAAGTACTGCCAAATTAAACAGAACCTCAAAACAAGAGTTCTCTTCCACCTTATTTTCGCCACTCCTAGGCTCTTCTTTGATGATGCTCTTGCTTTCAGAGTAGCCAGATCCAGGGCTTCTCCCTGGGGCCTCTTCAAAGAATAAAAAACTACAAACAATGCCCTCTAATGCGTTCTTCCTCAGCCCCCCACTCCCTTCCACGAACCCTAACCCCAAGAGCTGCCTCTGTGGAGTTTGTTCTATTGCAGGAGCTAGACCCACTGCTGTTGCTAGTTCTGTCAGACCCCCCTTCTCTGTTGGGCTTCTCCCCTTTTAAGTCTTACCTAGCGCAAGTGTAACAGAGGAGAAAAAATCGAAAGAGGCTTTAAATTTAATAAAGTTGTAGCAGTTAAACTGCAAAAAGCTTCCTTTGTGCTGCATATAACCTTCCTATTCCTCCAAACTTCAAAATCGAGAGGCCCTGGACAGTCAAATCAATGGATAAATCATTTCAGTTTAATTAAAAAATGCCTTTACAGGTGCTGTCAGTAATCATATAAAAAGTAACAAGGAAACATTGTGGTTCTTAAAACAGATTATTTATAGTACAAGAGCTCAGTTGCAACAAAGTTTAATTTTTTTATATTAAAATATGTTGCAAATATGTAGCAATATTTATTTGCCTTCAGTTCATGCTGGTTGACACTTGTTATGGTTTATGTTGCAATTCTTCAAAAGTTCTTAATTTATGTTTTGTATTTTCACCAAAACGAATGAATGAAATCATGAGGGTCCAATAGATTTCTCAGTGACCTCAGTGGGAGTTTTGCTGAGGTAAAAGCCCTCACTGTTCAGCTCAGTGAGGGGCAGCCTAGGCTACTCAGTGGACCACAAGATTGTCATGACCAACATAGTCTCCGAAATACAATAGTTTTACTAACTGTGCTTGTGTACCTACAATTTGTGGTGTGTACTGACTGAATCAGAGCAGCACTTTGACTGTGTGAGTCATGTGCTCCCTCAGCATCCAATCCATGGTGTGTACAATCAGCATGCACCTCGCTTCATGTGCCCTTGCTTTATGCATGTGTCACTTGAGTAATACTAGTAGGAACGAATCTACAAGGACGGAAACCAAAGGGGCAATGCACATACCAGCCTGTCAAAGTTAGTTGAAGACTCTCACTTCTGCTCAATACACAGCACTGAGATTTTTTTCTAAATAAACTTCTTTTGTTACAAAACCAAGAAAAAGAGGTGTAAGTAATAGTAAGCAAGACAAGAGAGACAGGCAATAGCTACAAATAAAGCAAAAATAAAACATGCTTTCTAGAGTCTACATTTTAACAGATTACAACCTTGGTCTCGGGCAATTTCTCAAATATAGACAGTTCCCAGAGACATCAGTCAAATAGTTGACTACTCTACCTTTCACAGATTACAAGAGCTCTGCACTCTTTTGTCCTTAAGAGATGGCAATGGTCTTTTTACTTCTTTATAATACCCAATGCCTTTTTCCTTTGCTTCAGAGCCAAAGAGTGCAGATTCCCCAAACCCCCCCCCCCCACTGCCTTCTAAGCTGTTTCTGTCTCTCCTTAGCTTGATTACCTTGTTTACCATTTATGTAAATGTATTTTCATTGACCACTGCATGCAGTCAAGCCAGACAGAGAATCCACAATCCTTTGTCTGGAGCAGGCTTGATTTATGCACTGCTTCCAAAACACATTTTAAGAATCACGTACATAACTCTTTAAATCCAACCCATAGAGATATCACACAATGATCTCCATGACCAGGTTTTCACCCATTTACATGATACCTAACAAGACAGCTTTTGGATATGTATTGTGACAGTAGTGTGTTGCTACTGTAATGAGCATGACAGACGTCACAGGAGTTAGAGGACAGTGGACCCTATGCCAGAGCGCATCTGGGAGACCCATAGTGTCACAAACATGTTTACATTTTGTTTGTGAGAGCATTGTACTGGCTTATTGTGTTGCTAAGTATTGTGTTGAATTAAATATAAGGCGTTATGCTTGTCAGAAAAACTTCATAATAAATTATTTGACATAGCAATTGATGCTCCATTACAGTGATGCACCATTTACAAATGCTGGAACTATGTTACAGGCAAGCTGGACTAAATTCAATAGGATTTGTGCCTTGTTATTCAAGAGCTGAATTTTACTGGATACTCATAAATGGCTCCAAACTGTTGTTTGGCAAATCTCCATTATTAAGATTGTAATAGACAGAACCATAGTGAAAATTCCTCAGTCCTCTCCTTCTGTCTTGAGTCAGATCTGTTACAACAGGATCTTTACCAGGTGCTGTATTTGGCTTTAAGCACCTGTTTATGTTCCAATTGGATGGCTTCCCTTTAGACATCAATAGCCTCTGGTGTTGTATAGAAATAGTGACAGTGCCAACTTAAAAAAATAAAGCAAAACTAATAATGGTATTCGAGGCATTGTTGTCTTATAATTAATAATGCACTGTGTGGTTCAACAAGGATATAATTAAAATTTAAAATACAAACATTATAAATTACTGATACCCTGGGATTATAAATCTCTGTATTGTGTTTCTAATGAAAATAATTCATACTGACATTGTTGCTAAAGGAATGAGTTTGTTTCACCTTCACTCTTAATACCTGATTAAACTTTCTAATTCTGTCTTTTTGAAACACATTTGATAATACCTTCTTCTTCCACCAGAAAACATTCAATTAGTAATGGGCAATGCTGTAAAACAAGCAAGCAAAAGTGCATACATATTGGATGCACACACAGGCTAACTATTCATGGAGGTTTAGCAACATTCATTAAAGGTTGCAATAATTGCTTTAGGCTTCATGGATATATGAATACTTCTATTATGCTACCTGATGCATAAAATTGTGACTTCATTGTTAAGATGTCTCCAATCGAATAATCCGGTCCAATTTGATTACAACAGTCACATTTACAGCTTTAGTCATAAAATGGAGATAAAAGGGAAGCTTGCACAATGAAATAATCTTAAAATTCAATTGCTCTTAAATGGACAACCAAGCAATGGAAGATTAAAGCAACAATAAAATGCAATGGCATCCGCTTGTCAAAATGGATCTTCCAAGGAAAACCATTTTACACACACAGAACATGTTATTAATATAGAAAACGTCTAAATGCACATTTGAAAGAGAAGTCGGTCAGGCTTAGCTGCTGCCACAGTTAAATGCGGTAACTAGGATTTTTTTGGCTTTCCGTTCTGGCAATCTATCTGATAGAAAGGGATACTATACACCTGCTATGGCTTCCAAACAATTGCTTATTTAATTTTCCAAACCTCAGATGTGATTGTTTTATTGAACAAAATATTACTTGTGTCTAGAATAACCCAAAACAACTATATTATTAATCAGCCCCATATGTTCATGCACACACAGAGAAAGGTAATGCATGGTGGAGGTAAGTATATATGCCAAGTTGTTCCTACTTCTGATTAAACAGACTTCCTGTATTGGCACAACACTACATCCTCCAATCTGTCTAGCTTGATGGGTGAGTGGAGCCTACACATTCAGGGGCTAGTTTTGATGTGGCAGTGCTTTTCCCAGATGAAGATGGATACATCACCAATCAATAGGGAAGAGCATCCGAAGTATAGCTCAGCAACAATTTTTACGCAAAGATTTTTGCCAAAAAATTCAGTCAGATTGACAGAAACCCTTTTGCAAAATGATGTCAAAACCATAGCATGGTTTGAGTTGAAAAAGAAATACTTCCAGAACAATTTGAAAAGGTTTCGTTTTTAGCTTTTTGTAAACAAAATATGTCAATTGAGAATGACCTCTTTAAAAATGTATTTCAGTGTTATTGATAAAATTTTAAGAGTTTTGATAAAAGTATTTTAAGAAGTTCAGAAACAAAACATGTTTTGTTTGGAGTCAAATGAAACATTTTTGTTCTACTCTGATATTTTTTCCTATCTTTTCAGTTTGCCCGATTTTTTTGTGAAGATTTTTATTTCAAGGTGACCCAAAACTCAATTCCCCGGTTTTTCAAAAAGCCAGTGAACCAAACAAAAGCCGGTTATTTGCACAACTCTAGTCTTAAGTTGCTTTCCTTTCTTCTGTTTCTACTAGAACTGACGTCCCACGTGATTATGTTGCAGAAAGGACCACAAAACCCGTTTTTGCCTCCTGCTAGTAGAAAATGAACGATATGAGTATTTTCACTAGGGGAGGTGACAGAGGGAGGAAACTGACCTGGGAAACACCAAAGAGGAAAAGTGGGGAATTGGACATTGGTTTTCAATAGAAAGGGAAATCACAGGTGACTGAAAAATAAGGGTTCAGGTAGAATGGGTGGATTGAGACATACTGAAGGGAAGTAGGAAGGCATTCCAGATGTAGGAATTCATGATAGTTGTGAGGTTTTGGATAAGCCTTTTCTGCACTTCATGTTTGCTCAGAATTTTACAAAATCCCAGTCAACAGTATTTCTGTAATGATAATTTGGAAGTGCAAAACCAAATTCCTTCCCTATGCACAGGTTGCTAGGCACCTGGGCTAATAATTTCAAGAGAGAATAAATGCTTATCAAAATGAACACATAGGGTGTGTCTAGACTACATGGCTCCGTCGACAGAGTCATGTAGATTAGGGTTGTAGGCAAAGGAAAATGAAGCAGCGATTTAAATAATCGCTGCTTCATTTAAATTAAAATGGCTGCCACGCTGTGCCGATCAGCTGTTTGTCGGCACAGCGCTTTAGTCTGGACGCTCCGCCATCGACATCAAAGGCATTTGTCAACCTCCCTCGTATGCCTCGTGGGATGAGGTTTACCAGGGAGGTCGACAAATGCCTTTGATGTCGACTGTGGAGCGTCCAGACTTCAGCACTGTGCTGATCGGCACAGCGCGGCAGCCATTTTAATTTAATTTAAATGAAGCGGCAATTATTTAAATCGCTGCTTCATTTCCCTTTGCTGAGTAAACAAATCTACATGGCTCCATCAACGGAGCCATGTAGTCTAGACGTGCCCTTAGTTTGTACAAGTTGAACCTCGCTAGCCCAGCACCCTTGGGACCTGACTAGTACTGAGTCTGAGAATTCGCTGAACCACAGGAGGTCAACCATAGCTCAGGGGCTATGATGCTGGCCCCAGGAACCCAGGTGCCAGCCCCTCGCCCAGGACCACAGCTGCCATCCCCAAGTCCCAACTCCTGATTCTTCTGCTGTTGCTCAGGCTCCCTTTGCCAGCCCAGGGGATCAGCTCCTGTCCCCTGCCTTGAGCTCCATAGCCGACCCAGCTGTAGTCCTAACCTGGGGCAGTGAGGGGTGTGAACAGGGGTAAGAGGTGTAGGGAAATTGGTCCCACCCATGATAAATAGACATCTGGCTAACTAAAATCATGTCAGACCACGGAACTTCCTGGAAGTGCTAGCCTAAAGACATTCAACCTTTAGTTCACAGTATCCTGCTGAATGCTGAGGTATCCATGTGGACTCTGCTACCTTGCATTAAAAGTTCCTTAGTGCACTTTGATCTAGCTCACTTTGAAATAGGAAGAGGCCATCAGAGATGACAGAGGTCTGGGCTACCATGAGGGTGGTAGTGAGATCAAATTGTGACAACATCTGACTCTGTGGCTTATGAAAAGTCTGAGGTATGAAATAAGGCTTTTTAGGGCTTGGACAATACATTGGGTACTTCCAGATGATCAGTATTCAAATTAATTCATAGGTTACAAGTTCAGCCTGCTGAATGGGTTCAAAGATCATTTACCGTCACTAATGGGGAATCCTTTCTCCTGGGGATAGGGATTTGGTAAGAAGGGAGCAAAGGGAGGAGTGCCCTCAGGTAATATTTCCAAGCAAGAATCTCGGGTGTGACAACTGACTACAGACTGGGTTGTAATAAACCTGGGATCATGATAATCTCACTGGTAAGGCTGCTCTAGGCTCCAGAGCGACTTTAATTAAACTTCCCCAGAGAACCTAGATGGTAAAATGACTTATTGCCACTGCTCCTCTATGGGATGTGCCTACTGTGCTACAAGAGGCAGCACAGAATCTGACCCCAAATGTTCACAGACCTGTCTAGAAGCTTCACAACATTAGTGCAGGAGGAAATACTGCTCCGAGTTGAAAATGAAAGAAATGGGATGGTGCATTTCTGAAGATAAGTTGCTCAAGATGCAAATGAGTATAAGACATTATTCAGAAGATTGATTTTATACACCACTCAACTTGTCTAGGATGATCAAGAAAAAAAGGAAGGGGAAGAACAATGTTAGGAAAATGAACTTAACAACACCCAAACAAGTGCCTGGAAGCTTGATTAGTCAGAGAGCTAGCTGCCATTTTGGACAGGAGCCTCCCTCTGAGTCCTAAGCCTGTAATCAGTCCATTATGCATGTGTTGAAGAGATAGTCTGGAATTGAACCACTGAGCATTCAAGTGACCAGAAAAAAAATTTCAAAGTACTTTGAAGCATGGGATTCAATAGAACTTGAAACCCAAGTAATTCTTTTAAAATCCTCTCCTCCCGCAGAGATGCATTTTGTTGTTCAATAGCTATAATATCACCTGTCACTGAGGCCAAGACTTGTGATCATCAAAGACCTCTGAAATGTCATATGTAGTTGAGGTTATTTAAGTTATTTATTATTCCTAGAGACATATTTTGTTGTCATGAAACTCAGTAAAATTGTGTATTTTCTCATTTTAAAGCAGCTAAAAAAGAAACTCGATAAAGAATTTTTAAAAATGGAACTGTACATCTCTGCAGAAGTAGTATAGGAGAAAACATTAATTACTCTTTACTAAGAAAGTATAGACAATTGGCTCTGTATACAACCTCCATTACTCCTAAGAAATAAAGCAGCAAGGAGGAAAGGGAAAATTATAATAATAAAGATGGCTGAGGCAAATGACATATAGCAAAGCTAAAGGACAGGGATTATAAAGCAATATTTGATATCTGTTCCAAAGGAAGACTAGTTTAGCCAAGAGGTGTGTTTTGGCATGAAGGGAAGGATACACAAGGGTTTGTAACAAGTCTCTAAGCATAACCTTTGGTCCGTCAAATATTAATGTGCATCTTTTTCTTTTGAAATAAATTGAAGAAAGGGAAGTTACTGAGGACTATGATGAGGTGCCAGTCTGATTGGTTGGCCGAGGAGAGAAGTTTCCCCCTTGAAAGGTTCCACCCAGTTTTGCATTGAGCCTGTCCTGATAAATGTTGCCAGAATTTGTGGCCTGTTTTGGTTTTTGATCAAGTTTTGATTTTATTTATATTTTTACCAAAAACAACAATGCCAAAATCTTTTAGTAATGTACCTGAAAAAGAGGAAGGCACTGATTATATCAGATCGTAGAAAGAAAAAAAAGTCCCAAGAAATTAATATCCAGAATATGGAACTCTGTCAGGCACAGAAGATGCAGATAAAGCCATTTACTGCAATTACAAAAACCAGTGGGGTATAGCAAGTATGGAACCGTTTTGATAGATGATTCCATCTACAACCTAAACTTCTAGGCTAAAATGCAACTAGATAAGGAGATATACCCATCTCATAGAACTGGAAGGGACCTTGAGAGGTCATCGAGTCCAATCCCCTGCCCTCACAGCAGGACCAAGTGCCATCCCTGACAGATTTGCCCCAGATCCCTAAATGGCCCCCTCAAGGGCTGAACTCACAATCCTTAGATGACAGCTAAGAAGACACATTAAGCCTAATAAACAACTCCTATCCCCTACTTCTTCCTGTACTGAACCTATACCTGATATAACGGTAACAAGGGCTTTAGGCAATCACAAATGGAGACAATACCACTTTTTTCTTGCATTTTATTGCTGAAATACTCTCTTCAGTTATAGAAAGAGCAAGAATTTAATAACAATTCAAAGCAAAGAGATGAGATAGGTAGATGGACAACAGTTCTCCTTATAATGAAATATCACTCAATCTGTTGTGGCTTAAGACAATTAATAGTGCTGTGAAATACTCAGTCAGGGCCCTGCTCCCCTGCCTCAGTTCACTGATTATGAGGATTTGTCCAACTATTAAGTGCAATTTAGAAAAAATATAAAATGAGGCATGTATTCAGTTGTGTGTGTTCACCTGCACTATGCAATGTGCCCATATAGGTATAACCACTGGGGGACATAAAAAAAGATGTGTGCCCTCAACCTTTTGTTGCCCAGTTGATGTACCCATCAAGGTGAATGTGGCATTCATGCACACGCACATAAATTCTGGTTTCTTCTCTGACCAAACTGGTTTGTTATGTGGTTGCACTTTTGTATTTTAAGTAAATGTAGGATGAAACTGCATGTTCTAGTAAGCTTGTTGCAATAGTTTAATTGCTCAGCCAGTCCACTCAGCCAGCCAGCAATCATCTGATGGTAGCAGGAACCCTAACAGGAGTGGGCTGCAGATGTTTGTAGCAAAAGTTAGCAGAGAAGCAAAGAGTGAGAGGCAGTGAAGGTTTAAGGAAATACTGTTTTTCTTTATTCTGATTAAGTTTCTTGTTCAGAGGGAGAATCATAGAATCATAGAGTACTAGAACTGGAAAGGATCTCAAGAGATCACCAAGTCCAGTCCCCTGCCCTCATGGCAGGACCAAGCACTTTCTAGATCATCCATGACAGGTGTCTGTCTAACTTCTCTTCACTATCTCCAGTGATGGAGATTCTACAAACTCCCTAGGCAATTTATTCCAGTGTTTAACCACCCCAAGAGGAAGTTTTTCCAAATGTCCATCTGAAATCTCCCTTGCTGAAGTTTAAACCCATTGCTTCTTTTCCTATCATCAGAGGCCAAGGAGAACAATTTTCTCCCTTCCTCCCTGTGACATCCTTTTAGATACCTGAAAACTGCTATTATGTCCCCTCTCAGTCTTCTCTTTTCCAAGCTAAACAAGCCCAAGTCCTTCAGCCAGCCTTCCTTCATAGGTCATGTTCTCTAGACCTTTAATCATTCTTCTTGCTCTTCTCTGGACCTTTTCCAATTTCTCCACATCTTTCTTGAAACGTGGTGCCCAGAACTGCACAGAATACTCCAACTGAGGCCTAATCAGTGCAGAGTAGAGTGGAAGAATGTGAGAAGTTAGTGACTTTTGGATGTTCATGGGCAACTCCTTGATCTAGTCATCTCCCCTTATCACAGTACCCCCCTCATTTAACACTCTGTGCTTGTCCACCTCTCCAAAGCAAATAGTTCTAGAAATCTCATTGCAACCAGGCTTTTTGTTATCTTATACCTTAAGCATGAAAACTTCTGTGTGGACTGAAAAATAGATAATTTTGCAATTAGTTATCCTAAAAAAGTCAAAAGCTGTGAGGATGCTGTAAAATTTCCCAGTGATTCAGCCACTTCTCACCTAAGCAGAGATTTCAATTGTGGAAGAAAGCAGCACTTGCTTCATTTGGACTTTGCAAGGTGACAAGCTATTGTGCATTCAGTACACGGTACTATAATTATCAGACGACAAGCTGCTTAGACCTCCATGTGGTCGCCAGGAATACTCTGTCATCATGGCATCCCACAGGAAAAAAATCAAGAACAGACTCTTCCCCTGCTGATTCTTCAATGGCTGCCCTAGGATCCTCTGCTGTGAGCATCACTGTACTTTACTGGGCTGGGCAGAGAGTCAAAGAACTCCTTCGGGTTTTTAACATGCCTACAGACATAGACACGCACAAAACAGAATCACCCTAAGCACAATGAGGTTCCAAAAATTAACACCCCATCAAATCCACATATCTGGCTAACTAGCTTACTTGCTCCCTTTGTTCTTAGATGGCACCCAATGCACACAGTGGCAGAGTTTGCTGCACAGGTTTTTAAATCATTGATTATTAAGCATTCTGTTACCTTCCAAATCTGATTTCTGGAAAAAAAAAATCTCTTTCAAATCTGGTGCAGGATTTCATCCCATTGGAGGGTCTCTGTCTGATTCATACTCCACAAAACATTAAGCAATTTAAGCAAGGAACAAACAAGAATTTTGGAGCAATCACCTTAAGTTTTGTTCACTTATCCATTTACCTATAACTCAATTCAGAAAAAATTGTTCTGGAAAGGTAGCAAGAAACACGAGCCAACATTTACACATGAATATTCTCATACACAAGCAGGAAAAAAAAGAGAACAGCCTAATGGATGTCAAACCAGCAGCCTGCAATTTAAAAAAAATAGAGATGCAGAGTAGAGAGCCTCTTCCAGAGAAACAGGATAATTCAACATACTATCACCTCTTTTTACCTCTTGATTTCCTCCTAACTGCTCTCTCGTACTTAGATAGGTTGTTTAAGCTCAGTTACATTTGATTTACAATTATGACAAAATGAGACAAATTATTAACATTGACAGTCTCCAAAAATTAAGTGTTTTGCTTTCAGCCTGTCTGAAGTTTTGCAGCAAAACAGAGGCACGGAAGCTACAAATGCTGAGAGATGAAAGAACACCTGCTGTGTTTGAAATAGTAACTGACATGCTTAAAAAATTAATTCTTCCAGGAAACAAACTATTAGATAAGAAAGGTTAATTGACACTGCTCTACCGTTACCACCACAACAACAGCTCAGCTGAATCATGAGCTGCTTTCCCTGAAAGGAAAGCGACATTTTCACAAAGATATTCAAACAAACCAAACAGCAACCATTTGTGAAGAGGGTCTAACTAAAGATTTTTTTTCTGGTTTAACTAAAACAGCTTTTCCTTCCCCCAGTTAGTAAATATGATGGTTAAGGTTAAGTAAGACCTTAACCTTTAACAGTGTTGCCCAGACATACACCTAGTGTGGACTCTGTGTAGTTCAGAGGTAGTGTAGTGAATAGAGCACCTTGGTGATATGTTCATTTTAATTTGTGTGGCGAAGCAGATGGGCTGCTGCATTTTGAATTTTTCAGGGTGCATGGGGGCTCTATAGTACAAGTAAGCAATCCTAGATGTCACAAAGTCAGGGAGTACCTCAGTCCAATCTGTCTGGTAGGATGGGTGTACAGGTTGAACCTTTATTACCTGGGACTCTGACAGGACCACAGATGTTCCAGGACAAGAGAGTACCAGTGGAAGGCTGGCAGCTGGGCTCCCCACCGGTGGGCTGCCTGGTGCGCTGTAGCTGGGCTGCTAGGTATAACCCAATGGGGCTGCCTGGCCGGGGCCAGGAGTCCAGCGTTCTGCAGCAGGGTTGCGAAGTGTGATCAGGAGTCCGGTATGCAGGGAGAGACTTTATTGCTACTTCTAAACTAGCTTACTTAGAAGACAGAGATGAGACACGGCATGGTTATGTTTGAGGCCTCTAACATCAATTGATGGTTTCTTTACTATTGATTGCACTATTACATGTTCCTCTTAAAGGAAGTGTTGGCAATCTGTCTTAGTAAGGGATCTGCTCTCATTCAGTGTGCAAGCCGTGGTCCATCATAGACAATGGCCCATACAATGTGATGGGGACTAATTTAGCTACAACTACTCAAGAGAGAGATCTTGGAGTCATTGTGGATAGTTCTCAGAAAACATCCACTCAGTGTGCAGCGGCAGTCAAAAGAGTCTCTTATGCCATATGCAGTCACGCACATGAGTCCAGAGGTTTTCTCTGAGAACTCAAAAGACAGAGGGTGCGTCTAGACTACATGGCTCCGCCGACGGAGCCATGCAAAGTAGTTTACTCGGCATAGTCAATGAAGCGGGGATTTAAATAATCCCCACTTCATTAAAATTAAAAATGGCCGCCGCTCTGTGCCGACAATCAGCTGATCCGGCACAGTGCGGCAGTCTAGACGCGGCACGGTCGACAAGGGAAGCCTTTGTTGACCGCTCCAGTAAACTTCGTTTCATGAGGCATACTGTACGCAGAATTTTATGTATATGTAAATGTCTTGATTATTATTATTATTACTATTATTCTATTTTAATAAGAGCAAATATGGAAAATGTAAAGCCTGAGTTCATACGTTATCTGTACACCTTATGCAAAGAAAACAGAAAAGAGAACATTAGAATGGATTGAGATCAAATGTCAATCACTGAGGTTGTCAATCATTGTAAACTACCATAATGACAAAATGTTTTGGCATGTAGCTCACGTATGTCACGGCCACCAACTTACCTGTTGGAATTTGAAAGATAATGTATGTGCTTGTTATGATTCTCCTTAGCCAATCATTGTAAAGTTATGTAAGTTAGCATTTTGAATGAGCCAATCGATTTAAAGTGAAATATTATGAATATTCATGAACCCATGTTATAAAAGCCTGTACCATGCAACAGTTGGGGGGGCGTCGGGTATATGTGCGTCGGGTTAGGTATAGTGTAAGAGAGTGAGAGAGGTCCAGATCTTTGTCCTAGGTAAAGAGTATGAGAGAGGTCTAGTACAACTTTTAAGAATTGAGTAATGCGGAAGGCTTTACTCCTTTCTTCCCTTTAGGTAGCTTAGACTTAGTTAGATAGTTTAGTATTATAGAATAGTTTAGCTGTCGTCGTCGTGTCTGTTCGGCAGGCTGCGTCGTGGGCTTATCGGCCGTCGTCGTGTCTGTTCGACGGGTGCGTCGGTGATTAGAGTAGGGTTTTCTTTTAGGTTAGATAGGATAGGATTATTAGAGTCTAGCGTCCATCGTCTGCTCCAGCCGCAGCCGAAGAGCAGGAAGAGGATCGAAGACCAGACGCATCTGCGGAAGGTAGATCGGCCGTCTTCGGAATCTTCCTCAGCGCTTCGAGGGATCGCACAGGCTGTTCCTCTCCAAGGGCTTCAAATTAGCCTAAGGATTGAGGTCGCCTGACCAACGACCCTGCCACCGAGGGACTCCTGGTTGTTCCTCGCCCGAGGCTCTCAATCAGCCAGAGGCTTGAGGTCACCAGCATCGCCACCATCGTCCTGTTTGCGCCGAGGACTCTGGTAATTATTATTAGGGGTAACCATAGGAGGACTGCCCTCCATGGTTATTCGATGTATGTTATTTAAATTTGCACTACAATATAGTCCTGTTGTTTAACTCTAATCACTTGCCAGTTTTTATTGACTGCGCCTAAAATCTACTGATATTACGACTGGTGATAGATCCGAGTAGTGAGGACCTTAGTCCATCCCACGAGGATGTGAATCAACTGTAGCTTCCCCGCTAACAACACCGGAGTGGTCGACAAAGGCTCCCCTTGTCAACCGTGCCGCGTCTAGACTGCCGCGCTGTGCCGGATCAGCTGATTGTTGGCACAGCGCGGTGGCCATTTTTATTTTAATGAAGCGGGGATTATTTAAATCCCCGCTTCATTGACTATGCCGAGTAAACTACTTTACATGGCTCCGTCGACGGAGCCATGTAGTCTAGATGCACCCAGAGTGAATGCTGACACAGTATCCCAAAACTCCTGCAAAGTCATCTGGGTGAATGTTAATGTTGCCTTAGGTAGTGAAGTTCAGTACTATGTCAGACTGCATTTTTAATTCTGTTGTGCCAAAAAGTCTTTGTTATATGGAAGCATATTGTTTAGCAGTGTTAACAGTTGAATGGTGTACTTTATACTCAGATAGTGGCAAGGTGAGTCGTTGGGGTAAAGATCTGAAGACACAGAGTGTCATAAGAGAACTTGACAGCCTAGGGTACTATGCAGTTTCATCCAGATGAAGAAATAACATTGCTGAAACTCTTGTCCAGCATTGAAGAGTGGGGCCGTTCTAGCGCCTATACTGAACCTATATAGTTGAATACTAAAGTCGAAATCATACTTGCCTGAAGGCAGCTGGGATCTGTCCATTTTGACATCATTAGAAATCCTGGTTCTCTTCAGTACCTGAGAAGGCAAACATTCCATGAGATGCAAATAAGTAAGAGCCATGTTATTTACTTAATCCTACAACATACGAACTAGGGGTCACCAAATGAAATTAATAGGCATTAGGTTTAAAACAAACAAAGGGGAGATTTTCTTCAGTCAGTGCACAGTCAACCTGTGGAACTCCTTGCCAGAGGGTGTGGTGAAGATTAGGACTTTAACAGGGTTTGAAAAGGAGATAGATTGATTCCTGGAGGTTAGGTCTATCCATGGCTATTAGCCAGGTTGGGTAGGTATGGTGTTCCTAGCCTCTGTTAGTCTGGAAATGGATGACAGGAGAGGGATCACGTGATGATTACCTTCTGTGTTCCCTCTCTCTGGGGCATCTGGTATTGTCTACTGTCAGAAGACAGGATACTGGGCTAAATGGACCTTTGGTCTGACCCAGTATGGCCATTCTTATCTTCTTATGTAATGACAGCATGTACAACTGAATGATAAATTAACCTATGCAAGACTTAAAAACACAGTTGTGATTGTGCGTCTCAGTGTTCCCAGCAGAGGACATAAGCCACAACCCTGAGGAGTCTCCGAGAATTATCTGATCACTTTACAACATGTCTAAAGAGACTACAAGGAAACCTGGAATCCCTAATGGCTTCTGTGTACAATGCACATGGTAAACATGGAGACAGACATCCAGGGAGCCAGTACTAGTAATTTGTGCCTATCCAGCTCTAATTACAAATAAAACCTAACCATTATTTCTTTCATATTGGTTCAATCACTAAAACAACTGGTTACTGTACAATACAATTAAAACCAAGATAAAGGCCTGTAATGGGGGCTTTAAATTTAGCAGGTGGGATATGGGCAAAACAGGCCAGCAAAACACAGAAGCATCAAAAGCGGGGTAAATAGGAAGAGGAAGAAGCCTCAGCCCAGGACCCTGAAGGAAGGAGAAAGAATGGAAACTCACAAAGGAAAGGAAAGCACAGAGAGAGTTGGAAGTAGGGAAGGAAGAGGAGTGATCTGACAGAGGGTAAGATTTAAAGTGACACTGCAATAAAAAGGAAATGTGATCATGTGAAAAGAGAAGCAGACATGCAATATTTTCTCCTTCCTGAGTGAGATCAAGATTTTAAACACAAGACAAGGACTTTAAATGTGTTTCCCAAAAAATTCAGATGTAGACAGGATTGGATTTTTGTTGCTAAACTGAGTCTCACACAGCTAAGCCACTGAAGAGTTGATGTGCTGCATTGCCCAGATCACAAGAGGCTGAAATGCCTCGACTTTGCCAAGGCAGAGTGGCTACAGCAATTTCAGCCTTACTGGGAATTATATTTGTCTAAATCCATGCTTAAAATAAGAGCTTTTATGAGCCACTAATCTATACTATACAAATATAATTAAAAGGCTGTTAGAAGTTAATTTGAGACAGGATGTCAGAATCAAGGTGTAGCTAAATCCATCATGGATAATGTTTGTGTGCAAGAGTCACTCCATGCATATTCAGAAGTTATGTGAAAAATATGCACTAGTAGACAGTAAAAGATAAAGGAAAAAAGCAATATCTACGTCCTTTGGATTTTTTCAAAAGGCACCTATCAGTGTTTGACCCTGGCCCTGCAAGTTGTTGCACAAGGGTGAATGCTCACACCTATGCTAGTGCTCCTTTTGATTTTCACAGGGCTCTGCACAAGTACCGAAATAGTTTGACACAGGTTTTACAGTTAATTGGAGGTAAGTAATTTCTCATTCGCAGGCCTTTGTGTAGTCAATTGTTTTTCGGTATTGTTGCAACAAGATCTTTGGAGAGCGAGAGAATGTTTGACTGGCAGCTTCTTTTCATGCCAAGTTGACGTGCGAGGATTTATTTTCCCTGGACTATTTTTATCTCTGGATTAATAACGGTTATCTGAAAATATATATTGAAAAGACAAGCATCTCCATCTCAAACTCCAAATGCTTAAAAATCAGCAGCAGGCTCTCCCCAATACTGAGCTCCAAAAAGCAAAAGCTATTATTGGAAAATCATATGCAGGCAAGCATATCTTCAGTTTACAGTGAGTCACACGTCAGCTTGGATGTGGTAGAGTGGGGAACAGGAGGGATTATCAGACAAGACTGAATTTGAAGACTGAGTACAGCCACAGATGGTTTACAGTGAGGCAGGTATTGGACTGAACAGAGAACACATTGCAAAGATGACAGGACTAATGAATAGGGAATGGATGGAAAAAAATCTTTGGACAGTGGAGCTCCACAAAGAAATGAGAGATAATTCAAACTGAATATTGGATATTTTCCAGGAAGCAGGCATCCATATTGTACATATCGCCTATTCAGGAGTAGATGGTTATTACAGTGTACAAGAACAGTAAAATATTAACTCATTACTTAAGTTTTGCATAAATTGCCCATTAGTGAGCTGGAGATTTATTTCTAACAAGCTTTTTGTCCTGCAGGATTGTAGGAAAAGCACTGGGTGAGAAGTATTCCTACATCTGATTCAAGTGTATCAGAATGCAGAAACCATTGACCAAGAAAGTATTTCAGTGGCATGAGATTAGATAATGTACTAGATAACATGACAGACAAATGATAGTGTAGTAGGGATGTACCTTTGTTGTCATGGTTCATAGAAAATGTACATGAAGGTAAACCTGCATCTGGCTGGCTGGCTGTGAGTCTGTTTGTTCAAGAATGCCTCCCAAATTGTAGGCGCTAGGACCACCAAATTTGGTATGCAGCTTCCTCTTATCCTGACTTAAAGTAAGGTCAGGGTTTGGTTGTCCCAAGAAAATGAGAAGTGCTGGAAATGTGACTGTTTTCATAACCTGAAAAGTGAGGGGCTTGGGGAATAGGGCGAGAGACAGAAAGCCCCTGGCAGCTCTCAGGGCAGGGGGAAGATGGAAAGCCCAGGCTGGCTGGGGATTCTGGGGGAGAGATAGAATGGTCCTGGTGGCTCCTGGGGGAAGATGGAAAGCCCCTGGCAGCCAGAGGGGCTGTGGGGAGAGAAAAGGCCCTTGACAGCCAGGAGGGGGTGGGGGTAGAAAAGGCCCTGCTGCCCAGGTGGGGAGAAAAAGCCCTAAAAGATGGGACCGCCCCCCATTCTGAGACCCTCCTCATCCCACACATCCCCCAACACTCCAACTTCCTGCTGTGCCCTCCCCCATCTCCAAGGGCCTGTCCTGACTCCTGCATCCCCACACTGCCAGCCCCTTGCCCTGAAAGCCAGAGCAACACCGGGTAAGTCTTCTAGTACCCATTAAAGTCTCTATAAAGATCTCTTCAAACGCCTCCTGCTGGTCCAAGGGTTTATTGGGTCATTCCCATAAAATTTGAATTGGACTCTGAAACTGCATGTGCTTATCCCATTTCAGCTGCTTATAGTTTGCCCATTATTCTTTGGGCATGTTTTTATAAGAATTCTCAGCAGGAACATATCACTTGTACAGGTTGAACCTCCCTGATCCAGCACTCTCGGGATCTGACTGGTCCCGGATGAGGGAATTTGCCAGACAATGGGAGGTCACCTGACACCAGCCCTTCAGCCCGCTGCTTCTTCCCATTGCAGGTTCCTTTAGTCTAGCCAGGCTGCCTGCTGGCCAGGCCCAGCCCTGGCTCCACCACCTGCAGGGTGGCACGTGGCCTGGCCACGCTGCTTTTGTTGGGCTTCCCCGCCAGGGCTGCTGCAGCAGCAGCCCCAGTGCTGCTGCCAGGAGGCAGACAGCCCCAACCATGTTGCTGCTGCCAACCTGCTGCCGCTGCCAAGGATATTACCGCCCCGCTGGGCTCCGCTGCTGTGTGTGTGTCAGGCAGAGAGTGCTCCATAGCCACCTGGGCTGCCCCGGCACCGCTGCTACTCTGGCTAGACTCATGGGGCTCCTAGCTGCTGGCCCTCCTGCTCCAGGGTTCTCTCATCAAGGAACATCTGTGGTCATGCCGGACAAGAGAGTCCCAGCTAAGGGAGATGCAACCTGTAGTATAAGTCATGGAGGATGTTCTCATAGATTCAGACTTGCTGGTTCTTCTGACCTTAATGATCATCTGATTTGACCTCCTAATTAACAAACTTCATACATAATACACAGACTGATATCCAGGATTTTTGTCACCAAAGCCATGAAATGTGTTGAGCATATGGACACTGAAATATTTGTATCTCACTGTACTTTGAAGCAGTAGCAAACGTACTGTCCTTCAGAAATGGTTTAGTAAAAATAATGCAGAAGAGTTTTTATTCTTGCAGCCATGCCCAAAACAAATGAACGTCAGACTTCAGAAGACATTGATTTCATTGCAGAAATTCAGTCAGTGGAAGACTGAAAGGGGCTAGTTAAGCATTGCTGCCATCCCAATACTGCTCAGGGGAAGTTGCACTTCGACTGTTGAAAGGAGGAATTGTTCCACTGTTTAGGAATTCATGTTTCCATCATTCCGGATATTACTTGCACAGTTGAGTGAGGTTTTTGTAATCACATCAATGAAGAAAAGACTCTGGGGTCACATACTGGAAAGCCAGCCCTATCAGCTCCCTATGTTGCATTTATATCTGACTTCACCAGCTAAAATTCTCTCCAGCTTTTCAAAACCTTTCTAAAAGGTTACACATTATAGAAATACAATGAAAAGAAGAGAATCATCAGCCATCACTATCAGTTGGTCTTAGAAGAAATTTAGGTTACTTGGTGCCACGAAAGCCCACGAGTCTTTGAAAGGGTGGTGCTTTCTGGCCTGTGCAATGAGCTGAGATCCAAAAAGATAGCAATTAGCAATTTGGTCAGTGTGGTATCTCCAAAGTAGCAGAATGGCAAATAATTGTAGCTTACTGCTTTTGTACATAGGGGAAATTCTGATTTTAAAGCCCGCCAAGGCCTCCAAGGGGTGAGTTAGTAAGTTTCCATGTTTTAGGATTTTCTCTGGTACATAAGGTAGATTACAGCCTTTTTGGCATGTTTCATTTTTGCCAAATGCTGTGAAAGTGGCATACTTTAGCACAATTCCTTTGGTATTTTGTTAAATTTAAGTACTAATACTTTTATACAGCTAGGAAAATTTTATGAATATACTTATTTCTTAGCAACTGTTTCATAATTATGTTTTCCTTCTCTGCAGTTAGCCCCAAATATCCAGACACATCCTGAAATTCAGTCACCACCTTACAAATTAAAAAAATTAAAAAATACAAAACATTTTAGACCATCTATGTAAGAGGATAAGATTTCCCCATTCAGTGAGTTTTGAAAATCTAATACAGGTTGAACCTCCGTGGTCTGGCACCCTAGGGACCTGAGGGGTATCAAACAAAGGAATTTGCCAGACCAGGGAAGGTCGGGCATCTGGGCTCTCCTGGGGCCCCCTTCCTGGCTGCTGCCCCAGGAGAACCTGGAGTCCTAAACTCCTCCGGCCCACCTGCCTGGTTCTGCTGCCCCTAGCCTGCTCGCAGGGCTCTGCTCCAAGGGTTCCCTAGCCCCACACCAGGTGGTGGCTGCTCCCAGGATTCTCCAGCCCCGTGCCGGGTGGGGTGAAGCTGCTTCCGGAGCTCCCTACTCCCATCCCCCAAAAGGCAGCAGTCTCTCCCACGGCTCTTTACCCTCCAGGGCTCTTTACCCCCAGGTCATTGGTCCTGTGGGCTGCCGCTGACCAGGCCAGCTCCGCTCCAGCTGCTCTCAACCTCTGTGGCCAGGGCTCGCTGGTCTAGCAACATCTGTTGTTCTGTTGGTCCATGAATGTAGCTGAACCCAGATGAGAGAGGTTCAACCTGTACCAAGCATGGATACTGCAGGCTTCTGAAAATCAGGGCTACACCATACTTAATTTTAAACAGAGTTTATAATTTGCTTTGCAAAGTAATGGGATCAGGCCTTAGGAGTAAAGATCAGACCTTCCTTTCCCAAAACTGGTTTCCAGTGATTCTCATGTTTCTATTTCTGACTCAGACTGAGTAGGCTCAGAATGAAAGGGATTTCTTCACTTTTGGGGACATTTTCAAAGGAGAAAATTCTCATACCACTGAGCATCTCTGTTACAGCACATATCAATTAGAGCTAAGGCTATGTTAATGGGCCTGCCTTGGCAGTGGATACTTTTTACTTTTCCTCTACTCTCCTACATTAAATACTTTTATCCTGGTTATCAGACAGACCAAATATCTACCATGCTATGGAATTTGATGGGAGCAGGAGCTGCTTTACTTCTAAAATATATAAACACATTAAACATATGGTTAAACAAACTACCGCCCAGACTCATGATGATAATTAGACACCTAACGCCCACCAAAGTCACTACAAGTTAGACACTTAAATGTCTTTGAAAATATGGGCCTACCTGTCTATGGTAAGTAGTGATACGCCCTTACTGCTGTAATCCTCTTATCCTTCCTTGCACCATTCCCTCAGTGCATTTTACTTTTCTTGCATGAAATTAAGCCCTGGTTTTGCAACAAAGCACATGCTGCACCTGTACGGTTCCTGACTAAAGTCTTTGTCTCTGCAAGATGTATCCATGTGAAGCTGATTGCAAGATCAGGGTC
Organism: Pelochelys cantorii; assembly: GCA_032595735.1. Classification (NCBI taxonomy): domain Eukaryota; kingdom Metazoa; phylum Chordata; order Testudines; family Trionychidae; genus Pelochelys; species Pelochelys cantorii. Next base: position 41,845,654 of record CM064337.1, read on the forward strand.
TTAGTCTATGAGGTCTTGATTCCATCCTGTGCCATGGTAGTGCAAAGTGCCACACAGAAGAGGTGTTAATCAAGACTTCTTGGTTCTTAGCCAACAGCCTTTGCGTAAATTAGAGCTGAGGGGTTTTGGCTGTTGCTGAGGCCTGACAAGTCAGGGAACTTTTTACTTTATTACTCGCCAGCATGGTTCACTGGGGTGAGATTTTCAAAATCACTCAGCATTGGCTTAATACTCTTCAGATTGAAGTGCTGAGTTTGCTGGGACCACAGACAGAGCAGCATGGAGTGAATATACTTGATGCAGTACCACAGTGCAGGAGAGAGATGGAACCTGATATAAAGTGTGCAAAAGAAACAGAAAGAAAACATTACCAGGCAGGGGACAAAGTGCAGAAGCATGGAAAGAACACAGATGCAGAAATAGCTAGAGAGAAACTGAATTGCAAATAAGTTAAGAGGGAGAGAGACTGATCACTTTTTTAGACAAAAACGTCCACTTTTTCTACATATATTTCAAAGAAAAGGTTGTTCTGCACCATATGATCCTATGTTACTTTGCGTTTTTTTCTTAAGTAAAGACACCCAAATTAACACACTCGAGCATAAGAAATAGCAAGGAGTCCTGTGGCACCTTAAAGACTAGCAAATTTATGTGGGCAAACATTTTTGTGGATCGGAATCCACTTTCTCAGATGCATTCGTTAGTGCCACAGAACTCTTCACCATTATTTCTGCTGAAACAGACTAACATGGCTATCTCTCTGAAACTTGAAACCTAAGACGTTATTTTTGATTGCATCTCTGTTGCACTGCCAACATATCATGTATAATCCAATTTAAAGTTTTAAATTGTGCAATGGGATGGGATGGGGCAGAGCAGTAGAGAGGTATACAATACAAATAATATCCATCCCCAACCCCATTTTTAAATGAACAGGAGAATTTAGCTGTTCAAGTTGAGAATCCAGTTAATATTGTGAATTTTACAGTATTTTTTCTTATGTATTTTAATTCATTTTTTATATTTATGTTAGAATTCTTTTATGTGGGGACAACACAACCTTGTATTACTGTAGAAGGCAATAATTGCCCCCACCCACACTGTTGGCATCAATTCATACTCTCAAAGAATACAACAGTTTCCTTTTAAAGTAACCTGAGATTAAACTATAGGGAATGGGCAGGGTATTACAATCAGTCACAGAGAGTTTTATTTTCATTAAAAAAACTGGGTGAGTCGGTGCCTGACTGCTCTGAATCACAGGGGTCAAACTGTGTTGTAAATGCAAAACGAAGTGAAATACAGAGATTTACAGAGTAGTGTGCATCTATGGGAGGCAAATCTAAGGCAAATAGGCATAAAGTACAAGACCCAGAAGATGATTAAATACAAAACCTTTTCACTTTATCAGCTGACTAGGAACATAAGCCACAAGGGAGATTGTGTACCATCCTATTCAGTACTAATGAAAAAAAGCCTGAACATTTTGATCTACACCCTTGGGCTGCATACCAAGTGACAGAATGACGATGGATATGATGGGCACTGGGCATCAAGCTGTTTTCTGAAATAAAACTAGCTGATCCCTGGTTGGTACATACAGCAGGTTTGAGTGACATTCAACAGAACTGGTTTGCTAATGAAAGACATTCCAAAAATCTTAACAGTGAAATCACTTATGCTGGCTGCCAATCAATCACATTTTTGCAAATAGAAGTGCACATCCTACCCGAAATGGGTTCAATCTACCTTGGTACTTAAAACATTGCAAAATAGTTATCCTTGATTGCAGAAAGTGAAATGCCAAATTGAAGTAGCAGAGAGCAGCAGATGAGCAGCATAAGCAATACAATACGAGGGAGGCTAAGAGAAAGTAGATGTCAGGCACAGAAAGAAGTATACACACGTTAAGTAACAGCAAGGAGACATTTTAGGAGATGGAATACAGTACACAACTGGAGAGAACTGCAGAAATGAGCTAAAAAAATGAGTGCTTTTACAGGGGGGAAGGATTTCCCTCTAGCACACCACCTTGAGCATAAAGAACAGGATTTATCTCCCTCATCCCCTGAATCAATATCAGCAAGCTACTATTAATCCTTTAGCTACATAGTTATTCACTCAGATGTGGGAGATGCTACATTTTTTGAAAAGATAGTGTATGAAGGAGTAAATATAAGACAGCATGGTCCAGTTGCTAGAAAGAAGAATTTTGCCGTTTATTCATAGCCTGGAAGCGGTCAGGCATTAAAGACAAGCACTCTTTCCTGCACTAGCTGATTCTAAAGCTTAATGGGATGGAGCCTAGCATATTTGCAGATGATAGGCATTTTTGGAGACAGATTCTCAATTACTTTGTTCAAGAAAGATAAGGGGAGTCAGAGGCTGGGTCTATGTGTTTCAGGATGGTCTAGAAATAAATAGAAGCGTAATAGGCCCTTAGTCAGCAGGCATTTATTCACCTCTTTCACAGGCACTTGCAGAGCATCCAACTCTCCACCCCTGAGAAGCAGTAGGATATGATGCCAGATTTATACAGCAGTGACAAGAGGATTTGTTAATGGGATTCTGATTATTCCATAATGAAAGTCAAATGAAACTAATAAAGCTTTATTGCAGCCTGCAGGGATCTTACCAGGAGCAAGACAGTTAAATGTTTGAATTGAGCATGGGAGGTCTACAGAAAGCTGAGAAAGGCGCAGACACTAAAGAAACACAAGTTATAGGCAGGCGGGGTGTGAAAGGCCAGCCCATGTACACAGTAGAGGAAGCAGGAATGCAGATGAGTTCTCTGCAGGGAGGCCTACAGACTTGCCAGGCCCCTGAGCCAGGTGGGGTGGGGGACAGTTCCATGCTCCCAGAAGGAGAAAGGCCTCAGTCAGAAGGGGCTATCCACCTATACCCCCCCCCCAGCCCCCCACCCGGTAATCCCTCAGTGCTGTCCAAAGCGGGGCTCCAGCAGTGATTTAAAGGGCCCAGGGCTCTGGCCGCTGCCGCTACCACAATAGCGGCAGCAGAGAGCTCCAAGCCCTTTTGAATCACCAGGCTCTGGGGCAGTTCTTCTTTTTGCCCCACACCCCGGCTTCCGGTTGGTGGGCCTAGTTCTCTGCCAGAGTGGGGCAGAGTGTCTCTCAGGAAAACTGATAACGTTGTTTAAGAGTGACTAGGAATGTTGCATCTTTGCCTATCGCTGAGATTTTAAAGCAAATAAAGGACATCCAAAAGCTTTGGGAGCAACTAGTTATTTGTTCTGTGACATGCCCAATATGGACACCGTTTTGATATGACTTACAATGTTGTTTTGTCTGCGTGATCTGTCTTTTGCTGGAAAAAAACAAGATACTATGAAAACTCTTTTGGGAACTCATGATTTTTGGATAAATGGTGCCATTAGATGGGAGGCGGGGAATTGTCTGTATTGCAGGATCCTCATTCTCAGAGCCTTATTTACAGTAAATTTGCTTCAGTTAATATGGACCTATCAAGAGTTTACCTTTCTACAAAGCTACACTATGAAGCGGTGCACATGGAGTGAAAAGTAGGTTGCAATCCCAGAAATTACATTTCTTTTAAGACGAGATTAGGGTCAGGTTTTGGAATGATAAAAGGTGTCCATGCAGCTGAATTTGCTTCAGTGATGTAAAATGCACTTAGTATACTGGGTGAAATATGTCTCTCAGTAGCTTTTCAATATTGAAGTATTTGCCTGTTGCAGAATGCTGCCAAACTCATGCATTCTCCAAGACTATAGAAACATACCACAATTCCAGGGTCACTTAGTACAGGTTTTGGTTTTGGGTGTTTGTTTTAATTGAAGACACATTGGCTAAAACACCACACTTTGTCCATTCTTTTTGAGACATTCAATTGGATCTTCAGATTCTCCTCCATAGCCACTAACACTGAAAACCATTCAGGACATTGAACTTCCATATTTCAGCCAGGCTAAGTAAAACTCCACACAGTGTTAAAGGCTCATTTGGGAGCACTACACCACACTTGCCTCATGCTGTTATCATAGCAACAAAAAACAATTTCTGCTCATATGGGCTGAGGCTAATCAGAAACCATTAGGAAATGGGGTACACTGGAAAATTAAATCTGCATCTGGCAGAAGTTTTGAGGATTTATTTTTTATCCAGTCAGATTTGTTCCACATTGGGACAAAACTGGGACCTTTCGATTTTTTCCCCATAAAAAGTCAGAGGTACCCCACAGTCCTGCTCCAGATGAACCAATAGCCTTTGAAGCATTGAAGCATGGAATGAACCAAGCAAAGCATGGAATGAACCAAGGTCTTCTACATGTCAGGTCAGTTCCCTAACCACTGGTTTAGAAAACTGATTCTGGAACCCAACACAAAATAGAAAAGCTCCAGCAAGAGGGATTGGGAGAAACAGTTGATAGGCATGTGCTTTTATTTTCCTGAGGCTCCTGAGTACACAGCATGTATTCTAGAAGACACCAACGTGCCAAACACAGTACTGCAGCATTAGATCTAGATAAGGCCTATGTCTTGGGAAACAAGAGGTGTTTGTTCATCAATCCACATAGAAGGCTATATCTTGCCTTGCTGCCCATTATTTGTAATTGAGCGCAAGATGCTGACCAGAGAAATGTTAAGATATAGTCTTTGCCCCAATACGCAAAACACCATTGTAATATGAATAAAACAATTTCAAAAAGCAATAACCTACTCACAATGTCTCTAACCTGGCCCTTCTCGCAGGTCTCCATCCCACCTCCATCTCCAATTCTATGCTATGAATTATTCAATTTTTTTCAGAGATCTTTGTAGAAGTTCCAAGAACTGAATTAAACTTACAGAAGTTGCATTTCTCCACTGTTCTAGTTCAAAGCTTGCTACCTCATTCCACCTTATGTTCTCTTTTTCAAATGCTGTCTGTCTCAAGCTAGCTTGGAAATAAAAATGGCTGACCTGCATGCTGCAGTAGTGTATTTCCCATCAAGAGATATTTGAAATACCAAGGACCCTTCTCACATTTTTGTTGATACATTGATGATCAGTGGATATTAGCTGTAGATAGCACCATCTGCTTACTCTAGCTCAAAGCAGGATACATGAGAAATTGTGGTCACACCATGAAACGAGTTCTATAGGCAGTAATTATTTCTGAACCATTTGGCACGTCACTGTGCAGAAGTTTTTAGGGATTCTGACAGTGACCAACTATGAAAACACAGGCAGAATAAAAAGGACAAGAATATAGTTGTAAAGCTTCTCTCGACAAGTACTACACCAAGGTAGAATTCTGTTTCCACATCTCATTAACAGTTTGAAGGGAGCAAAGGGGGCAGAGCAAGAGAAATACTGCTGCTCTTGCAGTACTTCATTTCTACCATGTGATACCTCAGGGTGACTAAGTTGGAGCCCCAGATTTATTAAGTGAGGCTAAATGCTAGCTGCTTCTGTGTGGTGGGGAAGCAGCCTTTTCTTCCTGATTCCACTGCACAGGGGGGCAATCAGAATCCTCATGTTTGCACTCCAAGTGCTGGTGCAGGAAGTTTTAAAAGAGCACATCAATATTGCCCTGTCCCATAGATTGGAGTAGACACAGGGGTGGGCACAGGAGACTAGCCCTGAGGGAAGCACATACTGATCTCTTTAAAAGGGCATATTTTATAGTTGACGGTTAAGAACAAACTCATCCACTTTGACAGGAAACAGTCTGCCTTTTTCTGTGCTCCTCAGATGGGACAACCATTAATAGAGGTGGTCAAAAATTGGAAAAGGCATGTCTAGAAACACTGATCCATTTAGTCAAAATCTGACTGGAAGTTATCAGAACAGTTGATGTATCGGAGTCAAACATGCATTGAAACTGACATGCTTTGGTGTGATTAAGACAAAATATCTGGGAATATCTTATTTCATGAAAAATTGAGATTCTATATATGAATTTTCTTCTCAGTGCTGACTTGGGGACAAAATCAACTTAGAAAACTTTGCAATTTCCTACCACAGTGAAATGTTTTTCAGCCAGCTCTAACCACCAATCATTGCTGCTAGTATGATTCACATTTAGAATATTTCTGTTGTAATGGCAAAAGAAATGCACTTTTCAGCTAGACTGCAAGCAGTCTTTCCTTCAGAACATTTTCTCCTAGCTGTCTGATACTCGTGGCTAAACTCTTCTTCTGTAGTGATCTGCTGGGTTTTTTCCCCCTAAGTTTAGTGATTTTATGCTAGTTCTTCAATGTCAATCTTGCAAAATATGTATTTGCTCATTAGCCTTTGGCCAAGAGAAGTCCAGAAATAGTACAGCAAAGGTGTATTACTCTAGGTTGAGTTAGCTGAATTAGTTTAATTGGCAGAGTTGTGGGAAGCTTATACAGTGCTTGCTCTCCAGTCTATCACCTTTCTGAACACACAATTTTTTCCTTAAGAAAACTATTAGCTACACTGATGCATTTGCGAAGCCCAGCAAGAAGCACAGCACCTGTACCTGTTCTCCACAAGTATGGTATGTTTGTTAAAATTGCTAATGATCTGCACCAAAGATTTATTCTGTTTATTTTTTTTAACTCACAAATTTCTCACTTTGAGGGCATTTTTGGTGAGAATTAGTCAAGAACGCAGACAACAGCAACACTGAAAAGCCCCAGCACGAGGACCCTTGTAATACAATTATTCTGGGTGAATGCCTTAAGTCCGTGTTTTGCTTCAAAATAAGTTTATATAGGTTGAACATCTCTAGTTCAGCACTCTCTGGCCTTGCAACATCCGTGGTCCAGCATGGTTCAAGTTAGCCGGATGCCCATTTCCCATGGGTGTGGCTAAGTTTCCCGTGGTCCCATAAAGTTTGTGTACAGCCACCAGTTCTGCCTCTTGGTATTTTCTGCAGTTATTTAGTCTAATTTATCCCTGAATATCTTCTAAGGGCCCAGTAAGCAGTGGAAATGTTGATAACACTGCTAGACAATATTGACCTCCTGTGGTTCTGTAAACTCTCTAGTTCAGCACTGCTCAGGTGCCGGATTAGAGAGGTTCAGCCTGGAGCATATTAAGGACCTGGCAGATACCATTAAGTCCCATTCAAGTAATCAGGGAGTCATGTACACTACAAAGATCTGGTCATATTGCAGGACATGGGTATGAAGGAAATTTTACCTGAAATCTTAAAAATGAAGCTAAGGAAGCCATGAGGTAAAACTCAGCACTGGATTTATTTACCAAGGGACTCCCACCTAGTCTCTCACCCATAAAACAATAACTTTTACCTTGTGTAAGCTTTTAAGAAATTCATCACCCCAGAAAGCTATCCAAAATGCAAGGGTTACTTGAGACATAACAATTAGCTCCGCTTTATATTTAGTTCTGTTAAGAGTTACATGAGCAGGTTTGAACTGGGTACACTTATTCCTTTGACTCTGGTAAGAATGCGATTTTAAAAATTCATTATTGGATTACAGTATTTATCAGTCCATTCCTATTCCCTTATTGGATACACAATATATTTGCATGCATAATACCATCCAAGGAGAAACAGCTCCATCTAAAGGTTAATGGACTTTTTCTCTTTGCAGCTCTCTTTTCACGTAATCTATGTCACAAGCAGAGGCAAACAGTAGCACCAAAACCCCTTTAAGATGTACTGATCTATAATGTACAAATATTCAAATATTTTATTTTTAAATCAGGATAGTAGGGTTTATTTTTGGGCTCACGCTTAACCAGACAGGAACTTAACTCGACAAAAGCCATTAAGGGTTGAAGCTTCCTTTGAACAGCTTGATACATGCCTGGGATTTGGTTTAATGAATATTCCTGTTTGTCTGGGAGGCTTCCAAATCCCCTGTGGTGGTAAATGACTGTAGAATTACCTCACACCACTTGCATGTACTCAAATAGCGTTCTTTGATAAGAAATAAATGAGAGTTTAAATATCATTATTATGTGAGCTAGAACCTCAAACCACTTGCAAATGTCATGTTTAATACATAGGTGATGTACAGATCACCTAATTAAGGCCTCACTGACCACATGCATTGGAACATTGTTGCACTTTCATTTGGGAGGGGAAAGTGTTGTTTTAAAGCCTGATACACAATGCCCAGCTGAGGGAGAATATCCTGTGCACATAAGAACGTAAGAACGGCCATACTGGGCCAGACCAAAGGTCCATCTAGCCCAGTATCCCATCTTCTGACAGTGGAGAGCACCAGATGCCCCAGAGGTAGTGAACAGAACAGGAAATCTTCAAGCAATCACCCATTCCCAGCCTCTGACAGGAGCTAGGGACATCATTCCTGCCTATCTTGGCTAATAGCAATTGATGGCCCTAACCTCCATGAATTTATCTAGTTTTTTATTGAACTCTGTTAAAGTCCGAGTCTTCACAACTTCCTCTGATAAGGAGTTCCACAGGTCAACCATGTGTTGTGGGAAGATACTCAGTTTAGTATCATCTGCAAATTTTGCCACATCACTGTTTACCCCTTTCTCCAGATCATTTATAAATAGGTTGAATAGGATAGGTCCCAGTACGGACTCTGGGGGGATACCACTGGTATCCCTCTGGGGGGATACCACTTCTCTCCATTCTGAAAACTTACCATTTATTCCTACCCTTTGTTTCCTGTCTTTTAACCAGTTATCAGTCCATGAGTGGATCTTCCTTCTTATCCCATGACAACGAACTTTGCTTAAGATTTGTGTAGTTTGAGTAGCAGAGATAAGTCATATAACTCCTACTTTTCCAGTCAATAAATACAAAAGTTTGGCTACATCTACACTGCAGGCTTTTTGCGCAAGAACTGTTTTGCAGAAGAGTTCTTGTGCAAAAGGTCTTCCACAAGAGCGTGTCCACACTGTCATGTGCTTTTGCACAAGAGATGTGCTTTTGCGCAAGAGCATCCATGGCAGTGTGGACGCTCTCTTGCACAAGAAAGCTCTGATGGCCATTTTAGCCATAGGGGTTTCTTGCGCAAGAAATTCATGTTGCCTCTCTACACTGCCTTCTTGTGGAAGAGCTCTTGCGCAAGAGGGCTTATTCCTCGTGGGGAGAGGAATAACTCTTCTGGAAGAAGCCCCGTTTTCCGACGCTGTACTGTAAATTTACTTGCACAAGAATGCGCATGAAATGTAGACGCTCTGCAAGTTTTTGTGCAAGAACAGCTGTTCTTGCACAAAAAGCCTGCAGTGTAGACGTAGCCTTGGAGAAAAGTCTCATATCCTTCCAGAGGTCCTTTGAAAGCCTCTCATTCTAGAGATGCCTTTCTAGAAAAGAAAAGAAAAATCTCAGGTGTTGCAAAAAAGATTAGAGGTTCTAGGCTGTTCTTTCTCTAGCCACGTTTTTTACACCCACAAACACATTGTGCTATCTACTCCATTGCACAACTCTGATTGTGCAGTAATGTTCCTGTATGAATCGGGGGAGGAGGAGCTTCAGCCCTCCTCTCCCCCCCCTCCCGCAAAGGGTGCCTGGTGGGAGGGAAGCTTGGGGTTGGGACAGTCCCAGATGGGGAGGCCCTCCTGCCTGGGCATTCTGCTTCTTTTCTGCATGGTTTAATGAGAAGCAATCCCATTCCAGGCACATCCCATGTTCAGGGCACAACCAAACCCTTACCTTGGCTTAAGTTAGGATAAGAGGAAGCTGCATACTCTTAGTAATCCCTGCTCTTACCATTTAGGAGGAGTTCTTGAACAAGCAGACAGACAGTCAGAGACAGACAGACAGATGCACAGACAGACAAATTCTCTCAGGTACATAGTAGATACAAGTGTATTCCCATGAAATTCACCATTTTGGTGTGTTCCATAGAGGCAAAAAGGAGACAGGTACGTTAGTATAACTGCCCACTCCATTACAATATTCCCCTTCAGTGCTGTAACTGTTTAAAATGGGTTTTTAATCTGACTTCTCCACACCTCTCAATTTTTCAGGAAAGGAATGAGAGTAATATACACTCCAGTAAAGGGTGTTACTGCCTCTGCTGGCTCATTAGTATTTTATTTTATTTTATTTTTGAAGGTAGCATTATTTTAAAGTGAATACTGGGAAAGATGAAAACATTTGCAATGTAAAAGAATATGACCAAGCTCAGCAATCACATCACATCACAGTGAACAACTTTTCCAAAAGATCCAGCTCCTTGTTCCCTTGTAGAGATGACTATTTTTCACTCATCCATACTTCATGACTGTATCTTTAAGTTTTCGCAAGTTTCACCAGGGTGTGGCTGTACACTGGTCTTCATCATGTGCCCAGATTTCAGTATCTGTTGTTGGGGCTGTTGCTTTTGTTTTGCCCTTATCATCTTTAATGAGAGTAAGCGAACAAGACTAGGGAGAAAACTATTTGGTGTATGAAGATTGCCTTGCCCCTTTAGCATAGGGTATCTTTAGTGCAAATAAGTTTCCATTTACATGATGAGTAGAAAGTATCTAGTTTGATTCTTACAGGAACACACATTTGACTGGATCCTTTATTTTTCAGTGAATATGGTTGGGAAAAAAAGCTGCATTTCAATAGCCATACTAATGACTTTGAGCAAATGCCAACTCCTCATTGCTCCTAAGAATCCTGATGGGAAATAATAGGGTATTCCTGATTGCTCAGGCAGAAAAGAACAGATGGTCAATCTCTGTCCCATGATAGATTCTCCTTTACTTTTAACTTGTCGGTAGCCTGATATGCACGGACTGCCCCAGAGATTTCAGAGAATGGTGTGAAACACACAGGAAACAATCATACACCAGGCATTTCCACCTCCCATACATTATTTAGAAGATCACACAAGAAAACCATCTTCAGAGTTGAAAAGTTACTTTAAAAGATTTTTCTTTCCAATTAAGTGGTTAATTTCAGTTAAGACAGTTTATAAATAGAAAATGATAAAGTAAAAAAGCTTGTTTGGAGTCCAGAATAGAAAAAACGAAATAGATTATATGCATTAAAGCAGCAGCCCATGAGATCAGTAACCCCAGTGGGGGAGGCATTGTGCAGCCATGGTAAGACAGTCCCAAAAATGAGCAATCTGTGTAGGGAGACAATGGGAAAACAAAGGCATGCTGTATCACAGGTCAGAGAACAGATTAATGACCAAGCCAAGAACTGAACTCAGGTCATCTAAGTTACAGGCCTGTGCTATGAGCATTGGACCACACATACTTTCCCTCTAGAAGCTTCCAAAATGTTCTGTTTGTAATTATTATCAAGCATCTTATGTTCAACAGTGCAATAGCCAACCAAATATGGGATTTATCACTGCTAGAGCTAAAAAAAAAAGTCATTGCTTTTCCTTTCTGGGTATAAAATGGACAGAATGCAGATGAATTTAAATAATAAAGCTGTCTAATGCCAGCTGAAACTAATACAGCAAATTGTCTATTCACTTATTGTTAATGCTTTGCTCTGGACAGCAAGGCATTTGGCAGCTGACTTCATGCCTGGGTTATGAAAAAATCCTAGCTTATGTATGAGTGCCCCCTGCTGTTTGATTTCTGAATCACACAGAGAATCCATGGCCCAACTTGCAGGGTATCTAAGGCTATGTTTACACTGTAACGCTATTTCGGGATACCAGAGTATCCCAAAATAGCTATCCTGTGCCTTAACAGCAAGCCCGTTATTTCAGGCTCACTAGTCCAACGACCCTGTAATACTCATTCCACGAGTAAGGGATGTTTTGGAATAGTGGGTTATTTCAAAAGCTGGTGCTGTGTAGACAGCGCCAAACTACGAAATAAGCTATTTTGAAATAAAATCAAAATAAGATACGCAATTTGCATAGTTGAAATTGTGTATCTTCTTTTGAGCTATGGTACAGTGTAGACACACCTAAGAAACACAAATAAATAAGGTGGAACAATTTGGTTAAGAAACAAAATCTTACCTTCTCCTGCCGTAACTTAAACCTGACCTCTGGCTATGGTTGAGTTTAATTTCTGTCTAAGTTCAGATCAGTTTGTATAAAATGCTCAGTTCAATATCTACTGATGTCAGGGGGTGTTAGATATTTTGGCTTTTATACAATGCTTCTCTCTTTATTGTTGTATGCCTGTTTTCCTGACTGTCATTCATTACTGGGTTTGAATATCACAAAATTCATGGTGGAGACCCAGTAGGTTTGTCAAACTCTGCTCAACTGTTGGTAATGTTAATATTGAAAAGAGTTTCTCCAGATTTCAGAAGGGCATAGCCCACCCTGACGTTCTCCTTTGCCTAGTACAGGTGTTGGTCTGTGACCAGTAAATGCAATACTTGGGTGGGGAAGAATAAAAGGTCACACACCTATCCTACAAAAAGCCAACTTTGCTTTTTTGAGTAAAACACATGATTAGGTTGATTATTGTTTAATTAACAAGCATTGCTAGGTTTAATTAATTGCTGCCTGAATTGCTTTGTAAAGGTTGCCTCCATTTTTTTCTGCTGGTATGAATATTACTGCTGATAGGTGAATGGATGGGACAGGCACTGAATGTTTCTATACTCACTTCAATCTCAAAGTACATCTGTAACTGCCACAGGGTGGATTTGAACCTGGCACCTCTGAAGCTGAGTATAGGCACTTCTACCACCTGAGTTAAAAGCCAGCTGGCTCCCAGCCCCTCCTGTAGAGGTCTCTTGATTTTAGCTGTTGCTGTGGTCTAAGTGCTACTGCCTTGGTCAGTGAACCACACAAGGTGTGGGTTACACATGCACTCAAATTGTGTCTGTGCCTTGGAGGGATAGGGCTTCATGTCTAATTTTCCCAACTAAGCACATATAACTATAGTAGGGGCAGCATTAGAGCTGGCCAGAGAACAATTGTGACAACTTTTGAGATTTCAAAATTTGATTTTGTTACAGTATAGAACAAAACCTTATAAAGCTTTTAGCCAAATGGAAGTGTATTGAAATGGTTCGATTTTTCATCTCAATCTCTCTCGCTTGTGTCCACAAAGGCTACCCCAGATCTGAAAATCAACCTGACAAAAGTTACGTTGAAATCAATACATATTTGTGAACCATTTCAGTTTCCATGAAATAGCATTATTGGATGAAAAAAATGTTTCATCAGATAGTTCCTGACTAGCATTAGTTATGAGCTTGAACTTCCATGAAAAGTGTATTTTAAAAATGATCATTATAACAATAGCTTCTCCAGTATGCCTTGTACAGATGTGAGGATGATGGATATTAGCTGCAGCAGAGCAACTGTGTTAAAAAATTCTAGCATCTCTGTAACATTTCTCTTTTCAAAATAATCTTTTAAAAATGTTGAGACGTCATGCATTGGAGAAAACTTCAGATGCTAATACAGTTATTATCATCATATTGCACATCAACAGTACAAAGACAACACAGCCTGCAGTAATTTCACAAGGAACTAGATGAAGAACTTTCCTTCCTCTATTAATATACTCCTGTATGCTTCTTGAAGTTAGTATTTTGGCAGGAGAGACAGTAACCAATATAGTGAAGAAAAAATTACAGTTTCCATTCAACTTCCATATTTTCAATCATTCGTTAATTTTGGGAACTTTCACTAGTTGGGCTGACATCTTTCAGATTTAATCTCTGCCAAAAAGGGCATTTTTATTCACTCACTTTTAGGTTTCATACCAAACTAATTCAGTGAGGACAAAATGGATTAGAACAATCAAAATCCCACTCCTCTACCAATCCTTGTTTTGAAGAAAAATAGGTTTCAATTTGTTAGCCTAGTAAGTTTACATAGTGAATATGCAAAGTAGTTCTTTTGGCTAAATCTTAAAAAGCCTAATCCAAAGCCCACTGGAGTCTATACAATGCACCTCTTTGACTTCATGGGCCTTGAGCCAGGTTTTCAAGGTACAATGAAGGAAAGTTTCACTTCAGATACATGACTAGCTAAATTATAGGAAGCTGTACAGAAAAAATAGAAGAGCTTCAGGCAAGGTCTTAGTGGCAGAGGGGAGTGAGGACTATTTAGGATATATGGGGCATGTGTACATGGTCCATGGAAAAGAGTTTCCAAGACTGGTTCCATGGACTAATGGAGCTCATGCTAACACTATAGAAACAGCTGTATAGACAACACTCTGAAGTTGCACCTGGGACCAAAGCCCAGCCCCTTCCCAAGGCTTCAGACCCAGGCTTTGTCTAAGCAGCTATGACAGTGCTAGCACAAGCCCTACTAACCCAAATCTGTCAGCCCAAACTGGGAGGCTCACTTCTGTGGGCTATCCAGACAAACCTTTGAATGATAAATTCCTTGGGGCAGGAACGATCTTTTGATTCAGCATTTGTACAGTGTTTAGCACAACATACAGGAAAGGCTGTCCAGCATTTTGCAAGCACATTTATTTATGATTTCTTTAGGTTTGAGCACACAATTATGAAAATAAAGAGTTTTCCCCTTTACATAGCCAGCCACAAAGACTATGCTTAGTACCCCCTTTTTAATTAGAAATCCAAGTACCCATCACACCCAACAATTAAAGAAATAAAACAAAATTGAAATAATCAAGATCTACCATCAGAGTCTTTCAATTCCCTAGAGAAACAAAACAAGTAGACAAACAACATCTCCTCCTCCACCTTTTCCAACCAACAGATATTCCGGTGTGTGCATAAGAAAAATGAATTTAGAAGTGTTGGGGGGAGAAAGTTCCAAAGTCATGTGTGGTTCAATGCAAATTAAATCCTGCCAGATGCTTCCTCTCTCTCATAAGAATGGCTCACCAGCTCAGATTTCCTGGCAACCTTGCCAATATGGTATTGAGAGAGGCACTCTGAGCTAAGTAAGACCCAAGCCATTTAGACCCTCCAACATGCTCGGATGTGCGTTGAAAGGAGACTGCTCCCTCCCAGTTCCAAAGATTTGTTTTGTTTTATTTTTACCATGAAAAGATGTTTTAAAAGCAAACCATGAGGACACTATATTGGGGTTGAAATGTTCTCATCTTTAAGTCTAAATATTGTTCCCATTGCAAGCAAGCACATAAGTGAGTTCATAGATAAAAGGATTTGGCACCGACCATTCTACTAAAGTTTACTTTCAAAAACTAGAGATTTTAACAAGCTACATCTGGGAGATCCAGGTGCCTTCAGTTATTTTGGCAGGCAACCAATTACCCAATACAATTACTGCAAAATAGGACAGCAAAGCAAAACTGATATGAAAAATTATGTGATGCTACTTATTACAGAATAAAAAAAAACATGTTTTAGAAATGTTTATTGTGAAATTTACCAATGTAACAATGTAGTCCATTAAGGGAAAAAAGTTTTTTTCTCTCACTTCACTTACAAGTTCAATAAGTGTTCATAAATAATGATAGCAAAGTGACAAAGAAAATATCCACTGAATACCGCGTGCAATATTATTCCTTATGTCTGATAAAAAAATCACCCATTCTCAGAAAACAGTTCAAAAAGCATAAATAATGGTCTTGGAAAAAACTCACAAATGCCTGAATGCACAAGATCCGAACAAAGGACAAGAGAAAGTATTTAAAGACGAAGATAAAGTTTTTAAACACCAAGCAAGCATCTTTAATCCACAAGTCTGTGTTCAAAATACTGTCACCCTAATATTTCATGTTAAAGATAAGTCAGTTCAAACTTCCCTTTCTATACTTTTTTCTCCCTGGCATAGCACTTCAGTGTACGTCAAGTAGAAGGCAGGTAGATATACAATATGATAGTAACAGTGGAATATTACAAAAATCTCAGAGGGGTAGCCATGTTAGTCCGTAACTCTAAAAACAGGAAAAAACTTAAAAAACAACAGTCTACTAGCACCTTAAAGGCTAACTAAACATGTAGATGGTATCATGAGCTTTCGTGGGCACTGCCCACTTCTTCAGATGACAGGACTCTAAAAACAATGAGTAATCCTGTGGCACCTTAGCCCTGGTCTACACTAGGTCATTATTTCAAAATAACTCCCCTTAGGTCGAATTCATAAGTGGAACATCCATATTACCAAGCCCGTTATTTCGAAATAACTGGCTGCTTATTTCAAAATCTGTACTCCTGCTTTCCTCAGGGGATAATGCTAATATCAAAAGAGTTATTTCAAAATAGCATTAGTGTGGACGCTTTGGTGCCACTATTTCGAAATAAGCACTCCCCGGAGTAATTCGAACTAATTACTACTGAGTGCTTCCTGGTGCTCTAAATCAGTGTTTCTTAAACTGTGTTCTATGGCAGACCGGTGTGCTGCTAGGCAGTCGGAGGTGTGTTGCGGAAAACAGAATTCAAAATGGCCACCCTTAAAGGGGCAGGTGACCCTTTTTTTTTTTGGCTCAATAACTTCCCCCCTGACCTTTTTTTTTTCCTTGATGTTCCCCATTAAAAAAAATTATTGTTAGGTGTTCCTCGGTCTTAAAAAGTTCTGCTGCTCTAAATCAAGGTAGTAAGTCCACATTAACAGAGCCTGCCTCATCTAAAGAATTGGGTTTTGCCCTCGAAAGCTATGAATATATGTTAGTATCTAAGGTGCCACAGGACTGTTATAAAAATTGTGTGTGTGTTAAAATATAACACAATAGCTCTTCTGTTGATATCAAAATTTACCACTTTTGGTTTTTTAATGCAAGTCCATATAGGTCCTGATTGTCCAAACAATGATGCATTAACTTCATACACTTGTGCCCCTATTCAGCAAAGCACATGCTTTCCTCCCATGGACTTCAGTGAGCTTTGAGCGCATCCTTATAATAATCTCTACCTTGTATCTTGCCCTCTTCATCTATAGATCTCAGAGAACTTTATCATCAGGAGCATGGGTAGTTGCATATGCACATAAAACCACGTGTCTGTTTCCAGAATCCAGAACATAGTAAGGAAAGGTCATTCAAACTATTTACTTCTTAAAAGTAGCTGATTCTACTGCTACTTTGACGACAGCCATTCTCCGTTTTTCTGGCTCCTTTGTTTTAAAAGTCTCTTAAAAAACTCATTGACTAAATGTGTAAGCCTTAATCAGTAATGTGTAAGCCTTAATCAAGACAGTGAATCAACTGACCATGAAATTTCAGATTTTTTTATAATCTCAAGAATGATCATTTCATGTCTTGTTGTCTTCTGTGTAGTTACCTTCCCAGCAATCTCGGTAATCTGAAATCCCTTCAAGAAAAATCAAGGAGACTTGCACTCCTTGGTCAATTAATTGTGTTTAAAAATCTCACTCTGGATGGTTAGACTGAAAAAAGCACTACAGCTGAGCAATTAATGTTGGAGACAAGTGAAAAGGCAAAAACTGGAAGAAAAAAGAATACCCTGAACATTTAGATTTAGTGGGATGTAAATTGAGAAGTCCTTAAGCCATTTCTACATGGAAATAGATTCACATATCAGACTACAATCTGAAATTTCTCTGGGTATATTACGCTGCCACCGATGGAAAAAACCTATTGGATCATTTAGTATTCCCCACAACTCTAGACAGTGATGGGTAGTTCCCCAGTGCATATTCAAATACTGATTCCAGTCCCATTTTAGGTGACCCAGAATAACTCATTCTTTCAATTGCCTAAATCTGGTTCTCAACCAAAGATACGTGTATCCCTGGGGATACACAGAGGACTTCCCGTGGGTACATTAACTCGTCTGGATATGTCCTTAGTTTTACAACAGGCTACATAAAAAGCACTAGCAAAGTCATTACAAACTACAATTTCATACAATGACTTGCTCATACTGCTCTATATATTATACACTGAAATATTTATAATCCAAATGACTTATTTTATAATTATATGGTAAAATGGAACAGCAAGCCATTTTTCAGTAATAGTGTGTGGTGACACTTTTATATTATGATGTCTGATTTTGTAAGCAAATGGTTTTCCAGGGAGTTGAAACTTGGGGTACACAAGACAAATCACTCTGGAAAGGGGTACTGTAGTCTGGAAAAGTTGAGAACCATTGTCCTAAATTATGATTTGGCCTGGTAAATAAGAAGAACACACTCTGGTATACAGCTGGCTATATCACATCCCTTTCTGCCATACCAGCCCTCTCTTGAAGTGCAGGGGACATGATCAAAGCATGGCCCTAAAGATATATTACAAGGCAAAATGTTAGAGCAGCCCTGAGGCTTAAAAGCTGACTTGACTCATCTTCTTACCCCAGGGGTGCAAAGCAGAACATTGGCACACCAGAGGGGCATAGTGCAGAAATCCATTACATTCCAATTTTGAATGTACTGAACTTTTAGATGATTCTCTGTATGAGCCAATGAATATTTTCCCACCACTAACAGCTATCTGGGTAAAGTTATTATTTCACATACTGTACTGCATGTAACTTGATCTAATTCACCACCATATCGCTAGTGTCCTCTGCTTCTCCTTCTGTAATTATCACATTCTCCACACAGCCCGTTTTTGTCAGCTAAAATTAAATGTTACAAGTTAACTTTTTGTAACCTAGTGCTTGCAACGACCATATTCTTCAGGCAGCTAATAAACCCTGTGTGAATTTAAACAGTGGGATGCTAACTTATTTTCATCAAACACATAGAGAAAGATGAATTATTTCCTTTAGGGGAAAACCTGTGGTGGGGTTTCAATGTTCAGACAGTTTTAGACAATAAATCAGTGGTTAAAGCAAGAAAGCAATCCCCTGTTTAGTTCAAAGTTGGATGTTCATACAGGATCACGGATTTTCCATGGGTGTTAGGTTTGTCAGGCCTGACCATTCTAGCTATTATGTTTTAAGAACTTATTAACCAGAACAAGGGTGGGCTTTTAGTAAGGTCTTTAATATTTTCACTCATTTCCACAAGAAAAACACATTTGCTTCCAATCTAAAATAGATCGTGTTGGGGGGGAGGTTCATCTCATACTTTCATTTTTCTTCCTCCTGTTCATCCCTTACAAAGCTTCAGTGCCTTGATTTTCTAACACAGTCCTCCATTGCAGTGTGCAGCAGTCAGCTAGCAGACTGCTCATTGCAGACTGCTTAAAGCATTTATATACCAGGATTAAAGTGCCCAAGTAAACCTTTTGTTCAGGATCTCTCTTCTTCAAGGTTCTTCGCAAATGTTAAGTATCTGTTTGGAAGCCAAAGTCCTCAATTAGTTCTAAATGAAGATAGTCAGAACTGCATTTTGTTTTAGAAGCAAGTTAAAAGCTGGATACATATTTTATCTGAATTTTATTAGGTAAATAGAATTCATTGCCAATCTATTTGTTACATGTAGCACAAGAAGACATTGACAGAGCTCCATTGTGCATCTCAAAATTGTAGCTTTATTTAGGAGCTTCAGGGCAAATATTGAATATTCAATAATAGATTCCAAAGAGATGTTTCACATTGAGTTGCTCCCTCTGTCAATATTTGTATTTATGAAGCAGAAGGAACGCAGGTGTAATTTGGTGCAAAGCAGATAGAATCATCACAAAGTTGTGCTACTTCATCAGAAAAAAGCAGATCTGGACAAGGGGGTTACCCACACAATAGATGGAATAATTTGGTTTCCAGCAGCTTGGGAAGCACTTGGACACTCTCTGGTTGCACATTAGATCTAACTACATCTTCTTTTAAACCCTGTGCACTTTTGTGAAGAGAAACCACGTTTTAATTTTTACAGCTCAATCCATTCTTTGTGATTTCTTATAAACCCAAGAAATCTGAAAAGATGGCTAGAACTAATCATTAAGCCTCACGTGCTTCCCCTTTGGGGAAAAACATGCCTCTTATGTATGCTGAAGTATTATATATAAGTACCGTATTTCCATTTCTATTAGAGCCTAGTGAAAATATCCCTTTCTTGGCATGTTCCCTGCTATGACAAGTCAGTACCTCATCTCACAAAACAAAGCACTTGAGAGATGCGGTGTTGTATAAAATATTTAAGACAATCATTTTCTTTTTCCAGGCATAGCGATGGTTCCCACCTGACATTGTTTTCAGACTATACTTTCACATTAATGACAGCTTTATTCCTATTAAACTGTGCTTAGATTTGTCCAGCCACTAAGTGAAATCACTAGGATATGTACATTTGACAAATATTCAGTTCTCGCTGAAGACTGCAGTGACACTATCAGCTCCAAACCATTTCACACTGGCAAAGGAATGCTAAGTTCAAAAAGGGTTAGCTATTTAAAACTGTCAGGATGAAGACAACAATTAAGACTCTACACTCCCTCATTTATGGTTCATACACTGCATCTCTGAAGTGAGAAAAAAGGAATATGATGACTCAAATTATGTCCTGTTTACTTGTCCATTTTCTAGCTATGCACATAAATATGAATGAGACAACCTGTGATGCAGAAAATGAGTGAATTAAATACTTATGCAATGTATCATTTCTTATTTGCCTTTTTTGTGAAATCAAAAACTATTGTGGTTGCATTTGAGAAATATACTGTACAATCCACAGTCACATTTTAACAGTTAAAATGGACCTTGTACTACATTTTTTAGGTGAAGATCAGTATAAGACCCTAGAGAAAATAGCATAGACTAAATTAACCAGCCCAACTTCTGTTCCACAGACTGACTACCGGACTAACTTCACTATACGTGAACCAATCCATCTGAAATTTCACAAATTTCAGATTATGAAAAGGTAAACTTTTTCTGGATAATGTGAGGGAAGCCAATCTCATTTGGAAGATATTGTGTACAGAATACATGATGATCACACTAGAAGTACCCATGGCCTCCCTTTAATGCCAAAACAACTGTCCTGGAAACTCTCAACTTGCTTTAGTCATTTGTCCTTAGTAAGGATTGAATCTTTGATTTGCTTTCTGTCAAATCTCAGTGTAATTATTCAGTTGTTAAAAGCCATTTCTCAATCGAGGAAATATACAGCAAGTTTGATCCCTGTCCTCTAGTGCATGAGACAGGAGATTCCAAGGCAGTTTCAAATAAAAATGTATATTAAAAAAAAATCTCCAGAAATAGGCAAACCAATATTACCCTACAAAATTCCAATATTATTAATCTGATATTAAATTCACCATTACATACTTCAAAAGGTTTTTAATTTTCAGTTGGTTGTAGAACTTTGAACTAAAATATTCCTAATGGTATCACAGGAGTAACTGGGGAAAGCTAGAGTTTCTGGTCTTTGTGTAAAGGACAACTGAGAGTTTTTGAAGCAGTTGGTCAGGTTGTTTTTATTTGTGAGATCAGCTTACTAATGGGATAATTAAATAATTGGCAATGAAATAGTTAATGTTAACAATGAAATCTGCATGATTATATGGCATCCTAATGAGAATGAAGACCCATAACTCACAATGGTCTGATATCCAGCATATTTACTGTGCACAGACACAAGCAAACATCACTGCTTTGATGGACACTTGTTTCCCATGCAGAAGGTTTTTTCAGCAACTACTATAAAGACTTGAAAGTTAGGCACAGTGGTAGGGGGAGGAGTGTGTCTGTTAAAAGGAAGTTTGGATTTTGGAGTACAATTTAAAAGGCAAGAAGGGATTTACGTGCCAGATTTCATGGCTGCCTAATGATGATGTATAGGGATACTGATTAAAGGCTTGGTAAAGTTTATACCATCTATGGGTGCATCTACACAGCAGAGTTATTTTGGAACAACGGCCGTTATTCCAAAATAACTATGCGAGCATCCACACAGCAATAGTGTTATTTGGAAATAATTTTGAAATAGTGGGAGGCTTATTCCGACTTCTGTAAACCTCATTCTATGAAGAATAATGCCTAGTCTGAAATAGTTATTTTGGAATATGGGTTGTGTACATGCTCTACTTCTGCTATTTGGAAATAGCCCCTCACCAGGGCCATTCTAACTTATTCCTCCCCAGTGCCTCCTCCAGCTCTAAATTGAAATAGCATTCTACATTAGGGAAGCCTGCCTCAGACTTATTTTGAGGCTTCCTTGCAGTGTAAACATGCTATTTTGAAATAAGCTATTTCAGAACAAATATTCCAGAATAGCTTATTCCGAAATAAATGTGCAGTGTGATGTAGCCATTATATGGCTTCAGCATAGGTATCCAGAATGTAAACCTATATAACATCTCATGAGTGCTGTTGGAATACTATGTCCTATTCTAGAGTGCATAATTCAAGACAGATGTTGATGAATTGGAAAGTGTTCAGAGAAGTGCCATGAGAATGATTAAAGGACTAGAAAACATGCATTATACTGAAGACCTCAATCCATTTAGCCAAAGAGAAGGTTACATGTGACTTGATTATAAGCTGCAAGTATCAACATAAGGAACACATATTTACTATTAGGCTTCTCTATCTCGCAGAGAAAGATATAACAATGATCCAAGAGCTGGGAGTTGAAGCTAGACAAATTCAGACTGGAAACAAGGCATATATTTTTAACAGCGAGGATAATTTACCATTGGAATGGGCTGTTACACAGGAGGTCTGACTAGATAATTGCAATGGTACCATCTCATCTTGGAATCGATGTGCCTATGAATCTCTGATATGGATGTTATGTGTCTCTGTTATACTAGCCTAATGATACCACATTACAATTTTTTTTCAAGTCAGAGTATAGCTAGTCCAAATGACACACAAATATTATGGTGAGATACTAGACTCGGTGTTAATTATTTAAGAAGGGACTAAGCTGCCTCTGTAATATATCACATTTAAAATGGCAGACCAATGAGCTGTTCAGTCCAGTGTCTTGTCTTCTGACATCATCTGGTGCTAGATGCTTCAGATAGAGTGAACAGAACAGGACAATTTTCCAGGGAGCCAACCCATGTCATCCAGGTCCAGTCAAAGGTTTAGGGCATGGGTTTCAAACTCCTGACCTGCCGTCTATCGTGGGTGGGAACAATTGCACAATCTGGCCTGGGAAGCCAAGCAGGATGGAAAGGGGCTGTCCGTTACCATTCCCCAAATCCCAGACCTTCCCACCATGACACCTTATGGATTCGGGGATTAACTGGGCAGGGGGGCTGATGCCAGCGGGAACCACATGGAAGCAGAGCATTCTCAGCGGGTGTACAAACTCTGCTTTCCTGTGCATCCTGCCACTGCAGGGAGAGCAGGTGGGCCGACACTGCTGCCACCCATGCCAAACCTCCCCCCTCCCCACAGTGATTTCTGAAGCCATATCCTTGGAGAATGGGGTGCCATGTTGCGGGAGAAGCAGTAAGGAAGAGGACTTAGGGAATGGACAGGACCTGCCCCACACTGCCCTTCAGGACTCTTGGGCTGGATTGCACAATTGCTCCAGCCCAGAATGGCCTGCAGGCCAGGAGTGTAGGGACACTTAGAGCATGGGGTTGCTTTCTTGACCATCTTGTCTAATAGCCATTAATGGATCTATCCTCCATGAACTTATCTAATTCTTTTTAAAATCCAGTTATATTTTTGGACTTCCCTTGGCAGTGACTTCTACAAGCTTGATTGTGCATTGCGAGAAGTACTATCTTATGCTTAATTTATTCCTCCTGCCTCTGAATTTCATTGGATACACGTGTAATGCTTCTCTGTTCATTTTCTCTATATTGTTCATGATCGTCTAGTCATCTCTTTTCTAAGATGAATTGGCCCTGTCTTTTTAATCCATCCCCATATGGAAACTATTCCATACCCCAATGATTTTTGTTGCCCTGCTCTGGGTTGTTGGTTTTTTTTTTCAGTTCCAATATTTTTTTCAAGATGAGTTGACCAGAGCAGCATGCATATTCAAGGTATGAGCATATCATGGATTTATATAGTGGCATTATAATATATTCTGTCTCATTAACTATCCCTTTCTCAATGGCTCCTAACATAGTTAGCCTTTTTTTCTTTTGACTGTTGCTGCATATTGAGCAGATGTTTTCAGAGAACTATCCACAATTACTCCAAGATCTCTTAAATGGCAACAGCTAATTTATACCCCCATCAATTTGTATGTATAGTTGGGATTATGCTTTCAAATGTGCATAACTTTGCATTAATATTGAATTTCATCTGACATTTTCTTTCCCAGTCACCCAGTTTTCTGACATCCCTTTGTAGCTCTTTACAGTCAGTTTTGGGCTTACCTTGAATAATTTTGTATCATTTTCAAACTTTGACACCTCGTCGTTTATTCCTTTCTCCAGATTATCTATAAATACGATGAAGAGCATAGGTCTCAGGAAAGATCCCACAGGGTTCCCACTATTTACTGCTCTCCAATGTGAAAACTACCCTTTCACAGAATCATAAGACTGGATGCCAAATCCCTGCAAGCTGCATGGAAACTTTTTAAAGACACCATAATAGAGGCCCAACTTAAATGTATACCCCAAATTAAAAAACATAGCAAGAGACCTAAAAAAGAGTCACCGTGGCTTAACCACCATGTAAAAGAAGCAGTGAGGGACAAAAAGGCATCTTTTAAGAAGTGGAAGTCCAATCCTAGTGAGATAAATAGAAAGGAACATAAACACTGTCAAATCAAGTGTAAAAATGTAATAAGAAAAGCAAAAAAAGATTTTGAGGAACAGCTAGCCAAAAACTCAAAAAGAAATAACAAAATGTTTTTTAAGTACATTAGAAGCAGGAAGCCTGCTAAAAAACCTGTGGGTCCCCTAGACGATCGAACTATAAAAGGCGCAATCAAGGACGATAAAGCCATTGCGGAGAAACTAAATGATTTTTTTGCTTCAGTCTTCACGGCTGAGGACGTTGGGGAGATTCCCAAATCTGCACCGTCCTTTGTGGGTGATGAATCTGAGGAACTGTCCCGGATTGAAGTGTCATTAGAGGAGGTTTTGTAACAAATAGAAAAACTTAATGTTAACAAATCTCCAGGACCGGATGGCATTTATCCAAGGGTTCTAAAAGAACTCAAATGGGAAATTGCTGAACTATTATCTGTGGTTTGTA
Organism: Pelochelys cantorii; assembly: GCA_032595735.1. NCBI lineage: Eukaryota > Metazoa > Chordata > Testudines > Trionychidae > Pelochelys > Pelochelys cantorii. The sequence goes on from CM064337.1 coordinate 41,870,430, forward strand.
ACCTATCCCTTAAATCGGCTTCTGTACCTAATGACTGGAAGGTAGCCAACGTGACACCAATATTTAAAAAGGGCTCTGGAGGCGATCCGGGCAATTACAGACCGGTAAGTCTAACTTCAGTACCGGGCAAATTAGTCGAAACAATAGTAAAGAATAAAATTGTGAAGCATGGAGAAGAACATAATTTGTTGGACAAAAGTCAACATGGTTTCTGTAAAGGGAAATCCTGTCTTACTAATCTATTAGAGTTCTTTGAAGGGGTTAACAAACATGCGGACAAGGGAGATCCAGTAGATATAGTATACTTAGATTTTCAGAAAGCCTTTGACAAGGTCCCTCACCAAAGGCTCTTGTGTAAATTACATGGCCATGGGATAAGAGGGAAGGTGCTTTCTTGGATTGAGAACTGGTTAAAAGACAGGAAACAAAGGGTAGGAATAAATGGTAAATTTTCAGAATGGAGAGGGGTAACTAGTGGTGTCCCCCAAGGGTCAGCCCTAGGACCAATCCTGTTCAACTTATTCATAAATGATCTGGAGAAAGGGGTAAGCAGTGAGGTGGTAAAGTTTGCAGATGATACCAAACTGTTTAGGATAGTCAAGACAGAAGCAGACTGTGAGGGACGCCAAGAAGATCTCACCAAACTGAGTGATTGGGCAACAAAATGGCAAATGAAATTTAATGTGGATAAGTGTAAAGTAATGCACATCGGGAAAAATAACCCCAACTATACATACAGTATGATGGGGGCTAATTTGGCTACGACAAATCAGGAAAGAGATCTTGGAGTTATCGTGGACAGTTCTCTGAAAACTTCCACACAGTGTGCAGTGGCGGTCAAAAAGGCAAATAGGATGCTAGGAATTATTAAGAAAGGGATAGAAAATAAGACCCAAAATATCTTACTGCCCCTGTATAAAACTATGGTACGCCCACATCTTGAATACTGTGTACAGATGTGGTCTCCTCACCTCAAAAAAGATATTTTGGCTTTGGAAAGAGTTCAGAAAAGGGCATCTAAAATGATTAGGGGTTTGGAACGGGTCCCATATGAGGAGAGGTTAAAGCGATTGGGACTTTTCAGTTTAGAAAAGAGGAGACTGAGGGTGGATATGATAGAGGTCTATAAAATCATGAGTGGTATGGAGAGGGCCGATAAAGAAAAGTTATTTATTAGTTCCCTAAATAGAAGAACTAGAGGACACCAAATGAAATTAATGGGTAGCAGGTTTAAAACTAATAAAAGAAAGTTCTTCTTCACACAGCGTGTAGTCAGCCTGTGGAACTCCTTGCCAGAGGAGGCTGTGAAGGCTAGGACTATAATAGAGTTTAAAGAGAAGCTAGATAATTTCATGGAGGTTAGGTCCATAAAAGGCTATTAGCCAAGGGATAAAATGGTGTCCTTGGCCTCTGTTTGTCAGAGGCTGGAGAGGGATGGCAGGAGACAAATCGCTTGATCATTGTCTTCGGTCCACCCTTTCTGGGGCACCTGGTGCTGGCCACTGTTGGCAGACAGGATACTGGGCTAGATGGACCCAGTACAGCCATTCTTATGTTCTTATGAACATAAGAACTGGGCTAGTCTGACCCAGTACAGCCATTCTTATGTTCTTATGTTCTTATGGATCATATTGAATGGTCTTTTCATCAAGTTCCCTATACTCTAGCCAGGACTACACATTACCTAAACCATCCCTGACAGGTGTTTGTCTAATCTGCTCTTAAAAATATCCAATGATATAGATATTGACCCTTTGTTCCTAATCTTTAACTAGTTACCGATCCATTAAAGCAATTTCCTTCTGATCCCATGATCGTCCACTATGCTGAAGATATTCTGAAAATCCAAATACTTTATATCCCCAGGATCACCCTTGTCCAGAGGCTACGGAACCCTCAAAATTCTAGTAGATTTGTGACACATGATTTCCTTTCCCAAAAGCTGTGTTGACTTTTCACTAACACATTTATGTATCTGATAATTCTATTCTTTACTACAGTTTCACCCAATTTGCCTGGTACTGAAGTTGAGCTTACAGGCTTGAAATTTCTAGGATTGCCTCTGGATTTTTTTTTCTAAAGTTACATTAGCTAGAGTCATCTCACACAGATGCTGATTACATAAAGGGGGTCCTTGCTATATGTCCAAGATACATTCCAAAAAACTTGGACTTATAGCAAAACAACTTAAAGTGGGGAATTTTTTTCCTGCGGCTGACTTCCATTTAAGCAAATTGGGGTGAGTGTTTTGCACGACTTATATCGGGGAATGGGAGGACTTATAACACATCAGTTCCTACAAACATCAACGACTTTAGTGTGTGACAGATGTATATCAGGGTGACTTATAGCAGGGGCCCCCTGTACCCCATTTACTAGTTCTGCAATTCCATATCTGAGTTCCTTCAGAATTCTGGGTAAATACCATTTGGTCCTGGTGACTTATTCATATTTAAGTGATCAGTTTGTTCCAAAACCGCCTCTATTCCAAATCCTTTGTTCCAAAGCCTCCTCTACATCATTATGTATGTATGCAGAAATTAGTCTATGTAAGTTGTAAACATGCTCTTGTCACTAATAATGGCTTGCTCTTCTTTTTTTGCTCTATCTCACCATTAAGAAACAACATTAGTTCTGTCATTTGGATTCCAAATAATCTGAGTCTTTAACAGATGTCTGTACAATGAATAGGTGGAACTACTTATTCTTAAAATGTGATCCCATCAGAGGCTTATTTGTTTAGTGAACAAGGCTCAAGCAATTCCTGTGCAAGGAAGCATATAGAAGCAATGAATAAACTATAGGGTTGAAAGAGACTATATTATGATTAGACATCTGACAAACTAAAAGACATTTTTAAATATAACAAAGCTGTAATGAGGAAGTGATGTCTTCACCATTCCAAACACATTTTGCAACCAGGCTAATGACCAAATTAAATTCTTTCTTTGTCGTTGTTCTCTTTAATCCACTGCTTCTATTGATAGCTATTCAGGTTGTTAAAAGTAGACTGTAGCCAAAAGAACAAGATTAATGGAAACTTTCCTTGATCCATTTTACAATGAAAGACAGAGTAGTAAATTATACACAGAACTCAATTACTAAGTGATAAAAGGCAAATAATAATCCTCACATTCGTCAATGACATCAGCATTAACCATGTAATAAAATACATTAAAATGTTTAATTAAACATCACAGTGAATGCTAAGACATATAGGGTCAAAATCCTAATGTTTCTCAGGCCCATTAAATGTTGTTCAAGACTGAATCTTATTTAAAAGTGAATGCAACTATTTTGCTCTATCAACACAAAGCAAAATAAATGCTCATGTTTACATGTGCGTGTTACAGCACACATGTCTCCCTTCTGCAATATGGACTTGTGGTCCTACTCATGCATTTATTAGGCACTCCAAATTTCCATTTATGTCCTAAGGATTGCTTCCTATTAGGAGAAAAAAAAAGTAAAGAATTTATTAGAAATAAACCCAATGGAAGTCTACAGAAATTACTCTAAAGATATAGAACTTAACAGAGAAACACAATCATCCTATAAGCTTTTTAATTTTTTTAAATTATCCTGTGGAATTTTAAATATCATGAATCTAATTCATAATTAAATTCTCTAGTTTATTTTAATATGCCTACAAAACAACAATTGTTCTCTTTGTAGTTCTATAGGACTTTTTGATAAGAGGAAGAAAAATTAACCAATTCTTTTCTTTATACTACTTGTTGCCTTTCCTTGTTTCTTCCTAGCAATTTTCTATCATGTAGCAGTTAAAAAACAACAACAACAAATGCCACATATATTTGGTCTATGGAAAAGATCACCAAATTATATGCTCTCACATCTGTATCCCCTATAATTCTGGCTTCTTCAGATCAGGATTTCATAGCTAAGTCTTTCATTGAAAGGTAATTCAACGCACAGAGTTCTTGGTTTATTTTTTGCTCCTATAGGTCCTTTAGACCCTGATTCAACACAGCACATGAACTTTCTTAATGCATTTAAGTACCTTGCTGAATTGGAGCTTTAAATACAAAATATCACAGGCACATCACAAAAGTCTGGGATTGTGGTAGTCAAACCACAACTATTTTGCTCCTGTAACAAAGTTCAAGCCTGCCAAATTGAAGTGTCCCAACAGCTGTGCTGAAAACAAAAGCACGGTACACATTCTATATTCTCTATAGGCTATGTCTACACTGCACAGTTATTTCAGAATAAGCTATTCCACAATAGTTATTCCAAAATAGCTTATTATGAAATAGCAGGTCTACTCTGCAGGGAAGCCTCAAAATTAATCTGAGGCAGGCTTCCCTAATGTATTCTTTGTAGAATGAGGCTCACAGAAGTTGGAATAAGCCATCTGTTATTTCAAAATAATGGAATTGCTGCACAGATGCTCACATAGTTATTTCGGAATAACAGCTGATCAACTTGACACGATCTAGACTTGTGTCTTAGGCAAGAAATTTGCTTTTTTATTATTTCTTTCCTTCCAGCCAACAACCAGCCAACCAACCCCTATCCCTACTCAGTGACATTTTCTCCTACAAAAATTTCGTCTCTTGCCCCCCCCATCCATCACAAAAGTCCTTTACACTAAGGGTATGTCTACACTATAGCGTTATTTCAAAATATTTTATTTTGAAATAGTTAATTCGAAATAAATTATTTCGAAATAACGTGTCTACACACAAAATGCATTTCGAAATAGCGTTTTGCTATTTTGAAATACTGCATCCACACTGAGTGGACACTCATTTGGATTTAAGGCTGGCCAGAACCAGGTCAGGATTAGGGCATCAGCTAAGGAGTGTCTTTGTGTGGCTCTTGCCTGAGGCTATCTGAGGCCTGTGTTTAAAGGGACACCCCCCTCCCCCCCCGGGCAGCCAGTTCTCAGGTGTCCCTGCTTGCCTGCCTGCCTCGCTGCGGGACAGCAAAGCATTTGTGTCTTGGAGTGCTCTGGTTGCCCTCACTCGGGACACCATAGCACTCTGCAACATGGAGCCGGAGCTGCCCCTGGGCACTCCGGTGTGTCTCGTGGACGCGTTGCTATCAGTCTGGCTGCACTTGCTGCAGGCTGCCATCTGGGAGGTCCATCGGGGGGCTGTCAGTATCCAGGAGGCCCTGCGGGAGAGCGTCTACCCTGCGGAGCACTCAGAGCCTCCCTGGTCTGCCCCACTGGGGGCTTGTGCCTCATTCCTCCCTCACGTCCTTCCATTTACCCCTCCCTAGCCCCCCTTCCTGATGTCAAATAAAATACACGTATTTTCAAAAATATAAACTCTCTTTATTTAACTGGGGGGGGTTATGAAACTCTGGGGAGACTGGGGAAAGGAAGTGGGAGACGGGAGGAGAAAGCGTTGGAGAGGGGAGGGGGAAAACTGGGAGGAGGAAGCTGGAAGGGGGAAGCAAGGGGAAGAAGGGGGAGGGGAGTCTCATCAGGCCAACTGTCTCCCAGTATGGCGGGTGCAGGGGCCTCGGCGTCCCGAGGAGGATGGGGAGGAGGGTATGGAGGTTGAGGTGGGGGGTGTAGAGATTGAGGAGGAGGGTGTGGAGGTTGAGGAGGGAGAGGCGGGAGGGGGAGAAGAAGTGGGAGGAGGAGCAGGAGCTGGGGAGGCAGCAGGCGCTGCACCAGGGTCTGCAGATGGGCACAGATGGCATGACCCTGGGCAAGCAGCTCCCACCGGAACTCGCAGGACGACCCAGTCGTCCTGCACCCACTGCTCCATGGTGCGGTGCAGGGCTCGCAGGGCCCTCAGGTGCTGGTCTCGGTACCCCTGCAGTGTTCGGGTGGACCTGCTGAGCCCTCGGGTGCGGGAGGATGTCCCGGGTGGGGTGGTGCGCCCTGCACGCACAGCTGGTGCGGCTGTGGAGAAAGAAGAGAAGTGGTCAGTTCTCCCTGGGGACACAGTGGGTGATGCCCAGCCCCCCTCTGCACAATGAGGATGACTGTGCCCTGCACCATCAGAGCTGCTGTGCGTGCACAGAGGCCATGGTCGGAATGTCCGGCTATCCCCGGGAGTGGGAGCTGCCCCGAGACCGCACCCATGCCCCTGTGCTGTGTATAGTGCAGCCGAGGGGGGGCGGGGAGATGTCCCCTGCCTCTGTGTAGAGGGGGCTTGTGAAGGGAGGGTGTCCTGCTGTGTCCCGCCCCAAGGTCAGGAGCATGTCAGGTCTCTTCACACACACGTGTAGCTATCAGGCCACGGCCCCTGTGTGGCACGCAGCTGGAGCCACCTGCCCAGGGGCGGCACGGCACATGCTCACATGTGCACAGTTGTTGTGTGACGGTGATGGCACTTACATGGTGTGGCCTCCCCGAATGACCCGGGTGACTCCGCTGCTGGGACAGCTCGGGGGTCCAGCCGGTGTGGCACCCTCCGTGGCAGCTCCTCCTCTGCACCCTGGTCAGGGCCCTCCCATCCCGGATCGCTGCCCCCCGGGGTGGCACGGACCGTCCCGCCCCCCATGATGCAGTCCAGGGCATCAAAATAGGGACAGGTGTCTGCCCCTGTTGGGGAGCTGCCCCGTGTGGCCCTCCTGGTGCACGTGTGGCCCTCCTGGGTGCACATGTGGCCTTTGGTGGCCATGGTGGCAGCTATGTGGCTGTGCACAGCAGCATTCCTCCATCTAGTGCGAAGATCATGGACATTGAAGGCCTCTCCCCAAACCTCAATGAGGTCCATGATCTCTGCACTAGTCCAGGAGGGCGCCCACCATCTCTGGCCCCTGGCTGGCTCCTGGGAGGGGGGACTGGGCAGTGGATGGATGGCTGGCACTGGCTGCCCGACTCATTGTGCGGCCACTGGGTCACGGCCTGGCTCTGGCACATGCACTGTGGCCAGAGTCTACCCCCTTAAGGGCTCCAGGGCTGAGGGAGAGGAGAGGAGTTTTCCTGGTTTGGCCCAGAGTGGCCACCAGGGGGAACTGGGAAGGGCTGGAGGCCCCCTATTCGAAATAAGCATCTACACAGTGCTTATTTCGAATTAGCTGTTTGGAATTTGGCATTATTCCTCGTAGAATGAGGTTTACCAAATTCGAAATAAGGGCTCCGCTATTTCAATTTTATTTCAAAATAGCGGTTTGCCTGTTTAGATGCTATTGAAGTTAATTCGAAATAACGGCTGTTATTTCGAATTAACTTTGATATGTAGACATACCCTAACTGAACAAAACAAACAACAGTGTATCAGAATCTGCAACCACTTTAAGAGCCAAAAGGTGCTTCCTGCAGATAAATATTCAGAAACCTTTTAAACATCAACCTACTGGTCACATTCTGCAGCAGGAAAGGAGCTGTGTAGAATAGACCTTTAGGCAAAACCACCACAGAAGCCTGTACGCTAGTTTGACACCCTCTCACAACTCTGGCCACCTTCTTAGTCTATGTCTCAGATCTCACCTTCCCATAACCTGTGACCAAAAGGGGAGTGGTTTTGCTCACAAATGTAAATTTTGCAGTATTAATTCCCTTCAGCTACTGCTTTTGATTAACCTTTTAATCAAATAAAAAAGACTCATGAAGTATAAAATATGTGGTTTGGCAGAGAAACATTTCTACATTGTGCAGTTCTGACAGGTGTCTGCTCTAAATGCCCTTGTAATTTAACAGTTCACACCAAAGGTATTATTGAAAGGGGGCAAAACAGGTAATTTGTGCCATATAATTGATACTTAAAATATTACCAGTTTAAAGATAATGAGTTTTAAAATTGTAACAGTGATAATATTGAGCTACACCCACTGCCATTTATCTTTCCAAGATCTATGTTGAAATAATTTTTGAGTTGGAATCTGTGAACTTTATCCTCTATTGAAATTACAAATGTCGTTGGTGGTTGGAGAGAGAGCTATAAAACTTAAATAAGAAAGTCTTATGAACCTGATCTAAAACTGGAATGAGGAAAACCTCTTGGCTGGAGTTGCCAGTCGTATTCTTTTTGACCAGAACACCAAGTCAACAAGAGACTGTGATGGTTCTGATTGGGACCACTGACTGAGACATTAAAAATCTGGTTGGGGACCCAGGACTAAGGCAGCTGCTTCGGGAAGCTGTATGGAGTCCAGGCAAGTAGGAAGCCTGCCTAAGCACAGAGAGGCTCCATGTGCTTCCCCCACCCTGAGTGGCTCCACAGCTCCCATTGGCTGGGAAACATGACTAATGGGAGCTGTACGGGAAGCACCTCTGGGTGTGGAGGCAGCACATGGAGCCTCCCTGTGCTTAAGAGCCTCAGGGGCCTGACAGCTACTTCCTGGGAGGCACAGCAAATACTGCTGAGACTCTGCATCCTGAACCCCCTCCAATATCTCAAACACATGGATGTGGGGATGCTGAGGCACCCCAAGCCCTGAAGTCCCTCCCACACCCCAAAAACTCATCCATGGCCCCACACCAGAGCTCACTCCATCCAAAGCCCTCACTCCCCCTCACACCCTTCCCCAGCCCAGAGCCCCTCATACACCCCAAACTCTTCATCCCCATCTCCACTCCAGAGCCCACACCCCAGGCACCCTCATCCCCCCTCTTGTGCCCTAACCCAGTGAAAGTGAGTGAGGGTGGGGGAAAACAAGCAACAGAGGAAGGGAGGATGGAGCAAATCTGAAGCAGGCCTCAGAGAAGGGGCGGGCAGGAGTACAGCCAAAGGGGCAGGAAGCAGGAGGCGGGGGGGTTGGGCAATTAGAATGCCGGCAACCCTACTCTTAGTATTTAGGAGGCTATTCAGAAGCAAAGGTTTAAGTTAAATCACTAAATCTAGGGAATGTAGAATCTTCAAAGATCTAAAGATCTAATTTAATCTAAATTAAGACCGATCATAAAATAAAAATTGTCTTTAATTTTACAGATTAAAATAAATCTGTTTCTGAGTTATAAAGTTATAGCCATACTCTTATTTTACTGCACAGTGAGCTTGAACTAATTAGTAAAATCTATATTTTAAACCTATTGAGGGTAAAGCAATAGCAGCAGCTGCTAAATTTGAAATAATAAATGCATACACATTTAATATAATAAACACATTCACATAATAAAAAATGTTAAACTATCTAGAAAGCCTGGCCTATCAGGAAAGATTTAAAAAATGGGCGTGTATTGGCTGAGAAAAGACTCTTGAGCAGGGAGGGGGGAGGGATGATTACATTTTTCAAACATGTGACACAAAGAAGACTCTGATTCATTGTCCTCCATGTCCACTGAAGGCAGAACAAAAAGTAATGGGCTTAATCTGCAACAGGGGAGATTAAGGTTGTGTATTAGGAAAATATAACTATAAGAGTAGTTGTAGGTATCTCTGCGAGGTGATGGAGTCCTTATCATTGGAGGTTTTTAAGAACAGGGTGGGCAAATGCCAGTCTAGGTCCTGCCTCAGCACAGTGGGGTGGACTAGATAACCGCCTAAGGTCCCTTTCAGTCCAACATTTCAATGATACTATGACATCTGCCAGACCATAAGTCAGGAGAGGATACAACAAAATTAAGGATGGTTGTATATGATAATGTACTGTAGTTTTCTATTTTTAATTGTAACAGAACAAAATATACTTTAACTAAAGTTAACCAAAATCTGTCTTATTGCATTGACAATTTTAGTTTTAACTCACAGATCACAAGAGGGAATGTTTCACAAGGTGCATAAATCCCTTTCATGTATATTAAGAACATAAGAATGACCATACTGTGTCAGACCAAAGGTCCATCTAACCTAGTATCCTGTCTTCTGACAGTGGCCAATGCCAGATGCCCCAGAGGGACTGAACAGAACACAGAATCATCAAACGATCCCTCTCCTGTCATCCATTTCCAGCATCTCACAAACAGAGGCTAAGGACACCATTCCTACCCATCCTGGCTAATAGCCATAGATGGACCTAACCTGCATGAATTTATGCAGTTCTTTTTTGAACCCTGTTAAAGTCCTGGTCTTCACAACATCCTCTAGCAAGGGGTTCCACAGGTTGACTGTGTGATGCGTGAAGAAAAAAATATTAATTAAGAACTGCTAACTGCAGACATTGAAGATTTTCTGAAACAAAGAGATAGGTTGGTATAAAAACCTGAGCTTTTCTGGAGATTGTCTTTTTACATCAGAAACCATCGTGAGCAGAATAGATGGCATATGTTCTTTGTTTTATAGCTCTGAAAATATATTGCATATTCTTACTTTTTGTGCATGCTGTCCTTACTAATAATGATACATAGTTTTATTGCCATGAACTATTTAGTATGGACACAGCAAATTCAAACTGTATTTCACCAGGGTGAGGAAAAAATCCAATTTTAAGTTTAATGCTAGTAAAAAAAAACCCTTCAACCCTCTGGCTATTAAACAGTTTGTATAGAGTAGGTTATGGTTTTGGAAATAATTCTAGCTAAAATTTAGCTTGGAAAGACAAAGTTAAAAATACCTGTGTTATGGAGAAACAATGGTGGTAGCACCAAAGAGGATTCCCGTGGCGCCTTAAAGACTAGCACATTTACTTGGGCATACACTTTCGTGGGCTAGAACCATTTTGTCAGATTCATGACAGTTCCAGCCAATGAAAGCTTAAGCCTGAATAAATTTGTTAGTCTTTAAGGTGCCACAGGAAGCCTCATTGTTTTTGCTGAAACAGACTAACATGGCTCTCTGAAACTAGTGGTAGAAATAGACCTAAACCTGTGCAGATTGTGTAGTGTATAGGTATTTATTTTACAACCAGTAATGTATTTTATAAAGCAATAACTTTTATATGACTTTTAAACAGAAGAAAAACACCCTAGCTGGTATTTTATTTTAAAATTTTACAATACTGTTTCATGTGTTTTTGTACTAAAGTTGTTGTCCACAGCATGGTTAAAAAAAAAAAAGACTCCAAGTCCAGCTCAAACAAAACAAAAAAAAGAAAACCATCTGAAAAGGCAGTGGTCAGCAGCTGACAGATAGTTAAACTCCATTAAATGTACTTGTGTGGTCATCTAATTGGTTTTATTTTTAATCAAATACATAGGTATGGGAGGGTTTCAGTGAGAGAGATTGCAGAGTTGCAGGGCAGATGTGTGGGGCAGATTTTTTTTTTTGTTTTCTTTTTGTGTGTGACCTTTTTAAAATTCGATCCTCTGTGGTCCTGATAGTACCACAATCAGACCTATCACCAGGGGTGGATGAGGATTTTGCGGGGCCCAGGGCAGCACAATTTTGCGGGGCCCCCCCTTTGACACGGCACATACGCCGTGGTGCCACAGCGCATGTGCAGGGCTTCTTGAAGCACGAGGCCCGGGGCGGCCGCCCCGCTCGACCTGCCCTATATCCGTCACTGCCTATCACCAACACAACCAACAAAGAACTGGAAATCTGCTCTGAGACCTTTAACAACACCACCAACATAAAACAGCTTAAGAGCACAGACAAATCACCAGACTAGGTAAAAGCTTGGACATGATAAGCCAAAGGATAACACAAAATACTCTGGTAAAAAGTAACAATGAACGTGCACCTTCAGTTCCTCAGTGGTTGACATTACACCAAGCCTTAAGAAATCTCTGAGCGGAAACACAAAGATTCACAAATCCAAACATATGCTTTATTCAGGGTTGTGAATAAAACAATCCAGAATGGAAAGCTTATATGAGTCAGGGGTATTCCTTTTTGAAGTATCAGAATTTTTATGAACTGGGATGATGTTATGTTCAGAAAACTGATGGACTGTGTATCCTCAGGGATTTTAAAAGGGGGCTACTGGAAGCTACTGTTATCAAATCACCTCTCATTCTTTTCTGCTGCAGATTAAATAAACCCAGTTCCTTCAGCCTCTCCTCATAAGTCATGTGCTCCAGCCCCCTAATCATTTTGGTTGCCATCAGCTGGACCCTCTCCAATGTATCCACATCCTTTCTGTAGTGGGGGGCCCAGAACTGGACACAATACTCCAGATGTGGCTTCACCAGTGCTGAATAAAGGAGAATAGTAACTTCTCTAGATATGTTGGCAATGCTCCTCCTAATGCACCTTAATATGCCATTAGCCTTCTTGGTTACAAGGGCACACTGTTGACTCATATCCAGCTTCTCATCCACTGTGATTCCCAGGTCCTTTTCTGTTGATACATGTTGATGGGACATTATGCCTCATGAGAATTATAAAACACTTTGCCAAGGTGGCCACAGAGTTCTATCTTTAACGGTCTAGTTGACCATAAAAAGAGACACTATTTAGTAGACTTGATTTACAACTGGGACCAGTCCATGTTTTGGTGGTGGCCCATTGATCGTCATGTCTGACAGTAAAGTTACAGATGAAGTGTTGTTAGATGATCAGGAACGCTGTATGAAAAAATGAGGTGGTCAGATAAAAAAAGATTATGCTCAGCAACACTGCTGCATTTGAACAACATTTACAAGTCAAAATACAGATGGTACTGTATCCATAGAAAGGGGTCCAGGATTAAATGAGGGACCTGGTTAACCCAAGGCTTTTTTCAGCCTGCTGCTCAGTGAATATTGCTATGAGTTTCTGGATACGAAAAGCTGTTTGGGGAGAGACGTTATTGTGAATTTTGCCAAATGCTGTTAAAGCCACAACTACACTTGTAGATATTGATGCCATCTTTTGAGCCCAAGGTGCGTAGACAGTATGGGCGCGTAGGTGAGATGCTCCAGCTGTAGACTGTATTGCAGGTCTCAAGAGTGTTTAGAAAGGCATGTAGACTTGGAATAAAAAAACTAAGTCTCTCTGTCAAAAACGTTATGTGATAAATATCACTCTTAATGCGCAAGGGGCACAAATACAAAGAGAGTCACAGTAAGCCGTGTCAAGGTTTGATCTCTGCTGATGTACAGTCATCCATGTTTTATGGAGAAACGTAGAAAGCCTGAGTCATCAGAAAAGTGTATTATTGGAATGTAAGAGACTGGGTAGCAGGGGGCGAGTGTGACAATGTTCACAGCATAGTGCCTGGGGAGAAAGCATCTAGCCTGGTAACAGGACAACTGATACAAGACAAGACATTTGACTTGCAGAAGGAGCTGGTGTATTACTGTCAGCAGGATGTCAAGATGCTGATAAATTAATAGAGGTAAAATTGTGCGTAGTGCCTTTCCAATACATAATGTTGGCATCTGTCTGCATAGCTATGCACAGCTTTATGTTTTTACAAACCAGCACCATTGCATTTCTCCATCTTGACAACTGAGTGTTATATACCACTCACAAAGAAAATACGCAGGTACTGCATGCACTGCAAGTAGGACTCTGCTTTCTAGATGATTATGCCATTATTGAGAAGAAACACAAGGACTTTGAAATTAACATCCCCCTCCCATGGCTGTATCAATCATTGTTGTGAAAAAGTGCAGGATCCTATAATAAAGAAACCCAAAACTTGTTTGTATTACCAGACACAGCTGATTGACTCTCTGAAAAACCAAGGGTATGTAGTCAGAACTTAATGGGAGCACAAGTGTTAGATGATGATAGAAACAGATGGCCAGCTTTCAGATTTCTTAAACAAAGCCCAGATTGCCTCAACCTCTGGTGCCTGGGGATCTCTTTCTGGGAGGGGTGACTAATGCTGTTAGCATGTATTACACCCTTACGTTTAAAGGTTAAAGCATACCCTCATAAGACCTCTTTTTCACCCCACTGTAACCCCTCAGAATGGATGGGGGACTTATGCGCTGATTTCCCCCAGTTATGGGGGTTCATCCTGCAAGTTTATCGATGATCGAACCGCATGTGTCTTGGAAGCATTCCGAAGAATGCTAGATGGTGTCTGGCAGTACAAACATCTTCATAGCTTGTTTTCCCACTGTTTATGCCCACTTAAACTATACAGCCTGTCAGAAAGGTTGCAGGAACAGTGTCAGTTCCATAACATAGACTTGATATCTGTGGAACAACTCAGTGACTGGAATTGCCCTTTGAGAGATTATTTAGGAGACCTCACAAGTGAGATCCCCCCAGATCAACAGGTCACTGAGTTTGTGTTAGCAGGTCCAAAAATTCACCTGCAAATTGTCAGGTGGAAAGTCCTGTATGAAAGCGAAAAGAATTGCCTTGAACACAGTAAACTGTGAAAAGTTCAACTTTGGCAGTCTGAATTCCAGTCCTAGACTATAGCTAGGGCCCTCCAATTTCACCGTCAGGATTATAAAAAAAATAAATTTCATTATTTCAGCCAGTTAAATCTGAAATTCATATTGCTGTAACCATAAGGGCTCTGAGCTAAAAAGTAGTTGGAGAGTCACAAGATTATTGTAGAGGGGGTAATGGTATGCTTCTTATGCACTGTTTCTGGTGGCTGCCTTGCCTTCAGAGCTGGACAGCTGGAGAGTGATGGCTGCTGGCCGAGAGCCCAGCTCTGAAGTTAGAGTTGCCTCCAACAGCAGCACAGAAGTAGGCATGACATGGTATGGTTAGTCCACCCTTTCTTCTGTGCTGCTGCCTGCAGAGCTGGGCCCTTCATCAGGAACCAGCGCTCTCCAGCAACCCAGATGTGAAGGCAGCAGTTCAGAAGTACAGGTGGCATGCCAATCATTCTTCTGCGTTGCTGCTGGTGGGGTGCTGGCTTCAGAGATGGGCACCCAGCCAATCGCCACCACTCTCTAGCCATCCAGCCCTGAAGGCAATGAAGAAGTAAGGGTAGCAATACTGAGACTCCCCTAAAATAACCTTGCAGTCCCCACCAACTCCCTGTTGGGGTCAGGACCCTCAGTTTGAGGAAATATTGGTCTCCCCTGTGAAATCTGATTAATAAAGAGTAAAAGCACACAAAAGACTAGATTTCATGATCCATGATACATTTTTACAGGCCATGAATTTGGTAGGCTCTTATTATAGCCTAGACACAAGGGAGAGCAACTCAAAAGAGATAAAGGTAGCACGGCCTAGATCATACAGGGAGAAAAAACCTATAGTGACAAAGAGAGACAAATACCCTTAAAAAAATGCAAAAAGTCATTTGCAACAAGGAAGTCATCACAAAAACCTGCCTTACAGCTCTGGACACCGTTTTTCTGCAATTCTCACAGGGCTTAGCAACTGAAGGAAAAGTAATTTTATTTTAAAAATATGTTGGATAATGCTTAGTGAATGCTGCCTGTTATGCCTGAGAATAGTGTGTGATGTACAATTGCTGGCAACCTCCGTATAAAAAAACTAATTTGTAAATACCTTTTTATCAATTTTGAGCTGTATTCAGAGGAATGAAACATCATGTCAGAAACCGGAGACTTCATTCCCACTATGGAACAAATGCAAGAACTTAATGCCATGCCAAGCAAGCAGGAACTGATAGATGCTATAGACACACTGTTGAGCGGAAAAGTGCCAGGCATAGATTGCATTCCTACTGAGGTACTCAAGCACAGCAAAGACTGTCTCATTCCCCCTCTTTATGACCTCCTTCTGAAGTGCTGGATGAAAGGAGAAATACCACAAGATATGAAAAATGCAAATATTATCACCTTATATAAGAACAAAGAAGACAAGGGAGATAGTAACAACTATCATGGCATATCTCTCCTTAACATCGCAGGTAAAGCTTTTCCAAAAGTCATCTTAAGACACCTCCAACTGTTGGCTAATCGCATATATCCAGAGTCACAGTGTGGTTTTCATACAGGAAGATTGACCATCGACATGATCTTCTCCCTTCACCAACTACAGGAGAAGTGCCATGAGCAAAATATGCCACTTTATATCTCTTTTGTGGACCTCACAAAGGTGTTCGACACTGTTAGCTGACAAGGACTTTACCATCTACTTGAGAGGATAGGCTGCCCACCAAAACTATTGCAGCTGATCATAGCTTTTCATGAGGGTATGAGAGCTACTATCCAGATAGACGTATTTAAAACTACTCTTGTGTTTGAACATCAAATAGCAAGATAAAGTTCCAAATGAGAAAGTATTAGAAAGAGCTGGAATGTCAAGCACGGGAGCCATTCTGCATAACAGAAGGCTACGGTGGCTGGGTCACGTGAAGAGAATGGACCATAACCGCATCCCAAAGAACATTTTGTACGGAGAACTGGCAGAGAGAGCAAGACAAAAAGGATGCCCAAACTCCATTTCAAGGACTACTGCAAAGCTGCTTTGGTAAAGTTTCAGATAGACATTGATAGTTGGGAAAACTTGGCAATGGATAGAAATACCTGGCATCAACACCTCTGCCAAGGACAAAAGCACTACGACAAGACTTTGGCAGAAAACCAGAACAAAAAAAGAATGAAGAGGAAAGAATGGATGATAACAACTAACACTACTACAGCATAGAGCTGTACCTACTGCAGCTGAAAATGCCTTTCTCACATTGGTCTATTGAGCCACACAAAAAATTGCAAAAAGCAACCAGTTTAATGCTGCATCCCACCATCTTTCGAGACGTATGGAGGCCGTGATGATGATGGAGGTGGTGTCTGGTGCTGTTAACAATGACCTGTTGTTTCCTACCAATAAAGTAAATAGGATTATTATGAACAATTTCAGGGACTCCTTGTACAAGTTATGGAATTTAGAAGGCCTTTACTGAGTATGTGCATCACAGAAACCTGAGCATTAAATATACACTTTGCACCTCCCTAAATCGGGATTTTCTCATCCGGCAACATCAGTGGTCCAGCAGCACCATGAATGTTGCTGAATGACAGAGCCCCGGGAAAGGAGGGCCAGCAGCTGAAAGCCCCGGGCAACGCGAGGCTGGTGGTAGCGGGGATGGGCATCAGCTGCCCGGTGGTGGTTGTGTAGCCGTGGTAGCAGGGCTGGGGCAGCCCGTGCGTGCCAGCCTGGCAGTGGGATTGTGCCTCAGCGGACCAATCGGAGCTGCATGCCAGCCCAGCAGTGGGGTTGTGCCTCAGCGGACCAATCGGAGCTGCATGCCAGCCCAGCAGTGGGGACAGAGCCACAGAAGACTGGCTGGCAGTGAAGTTGATATTGCCTAATCTAAGATTACATTTTAATTTCTAATTACCACCTTTAGGGTTGACTGGTTCTTTGTCCCAGGATCAGGCCCTGTATTCAATTATTTTATGGTTGGGAACCCTGATGTGCACATTTGCAACACTCACACTAGAGAAACTCTTGTATATTTACAAATATAGTTTATTAATACAGTTAGCACAGTCACAAACACCCCGACTTCATAAGACAGGGAATGTACATCCATATTTCCATACCATATACTTACATCATTCCTTCTAGAACAATCTTAGGTGTTAGCCCATCATCCTTCTCATTATCTTCACTTTCCCCATCACCAGGGGCCATCATTCTGGCCCTTCCAAGGACTACATCTTCTCCTCCCTATCACCTCTAGGCTGGCGTCCCACTTCTGTAATATACGACACTGACATGTTTGATGTATATTCAATAGGGGATGTTTCTAATGTTGAAGTGTCCTTTTCCTATAGGTCAATGTATCATTGCTCTCAACTTATTATCATATACGTCAATGTGTTACCATGGGCCTTTGTGGTCATCTATCACATCCTGTGTCCTGATTACTCGGTTCAGCCTGAACCAGTTATGTTGGGACTTTTTATATAATGATGCATCTGCTGAGTCTGAGGGTATTTTCCCTACCATCCTATCTGGGTGAAAGGTCCTTTCGAGTCCAGGGAAGCTATAAATAAGCTATGACCTGTGTCTGGGTGAGATCAGTGTCTCAACCACAGAAATCTGCTAACCTTAGCTTCTGTCTTAGCTTCTTGCAAACCTTCTTTAACAGATTTCCTGTGTTACAGCTCTTAACTATTACCTCTATATTAAATCTACCCATTCACATATTAATGCATTAATCTTAATCAGCACAACCATATTATTAGCATGATAGGCAAGCAACTTGATAGGCTACACAGACCCACAGGGAAAACCTGTCTGGGGCCGTGGCTGCATAGGTACAGCTTTGGAGCCAGGGCTGCGGCAACCAAACTGGGGCCACAGCAGTTTGACAGCTTGATCAGTCCATGTACTGGCAGCAGGGCCAGGACTGTGTCACCCAGCCAGCAGTGGGGCCGAATAAGCCAGAGGCGGCAACGGGCAGCAAGCTGAGGTGCCCAGTGGCAGGATACCTTTCCCTGGTCTGGTAAATTCCCTCATCTGGGACCGCTCAGGTCCCCAGAGTGCCAGACCAGGGAGGTCCAACCTATAGTTCAAAATGTATTTTGTCAGGGAAGAAAGAGTCGCACAATTAACCTAAATATTAAGTACCTAATTCTATTTAAAAACCCCTGAGGATAAATTACAAATTGTTACACTTGGCTCAGCAAATATACCTGGCAAGGCACATTTCTTTCTAAAACCTTTTGAGGCTGCTGCCAAAAAGAACTTATGGGTACTTGGTGGTGGATTTAAATGCTGCTACACTAGAGGCTTATAGATTAAGTACCAGGCTTTTCCCTCCAGACAGGCAAGTGGTTTATATTTTGAAAAGAACAGCAACAGGGTATAAAAAGAGATGAATTATCGGCAGGTCTTTTTTAACAGACAAGGCTGCCGACTGAAAATACGTCTGGCTGTGTGAAGAGAAACCTAGCCCTTTTAAAATAACTTAGCAAATCACCCCCCGTAGCAGAGGAAGGCTATAGCCTCTGTTTGGCCTCTGATGATTTAGTAGCGGCTATCTCAGAAATAGCTCTCAATACCTTAAAAGGGAAAATACCTTTGACAGAATATCAAGTGCGCGCACACTGTAAAAGATGCAAATTCGTAAACACTCTGTGAAGTAAAAGGGTCTCACTTAAAAGAAAGAAGCATCTCATGGAACCATCCAGGGAGTTTATTGGACCTCTATTAAGTCGGCTCTTCCTCTGATCATGGGGCTTTGACCAATAAACAATGGAGTATGCAAAATAAATGTACTTAGTGCCTAGTCACCAGTTTGAGAAATTAAGTATTCTCCCTCCAGCAGAAGAATATGCCAGAACCACAGTGACTCACTGGATGCTGAAACGAAGGCTATTCTCCAAAGGACTGAATTCAAAAAGGCTTAACTTTACAGTACTGTGCTCCAAACCTAACTAACTTATGTGAAGCAGAACAATGTGGATAAAGGGATAATAAATCTGTTTCTACCTGAACAGGAACAGAACATGAATATCAACCTCCACCTCTCTGAAACAGCAAAAAATCTCTGACTCTGTTACTCAGAAGACGTCAGATAATGTGAATAAAAGAGTTAAAAGGAAAGAAATGTAGCTGTATTGCTAAATTAGCTGGGACTGGTTAAGAACATTTTTTTCATGAAATGATAAATGGAATTCTGCTTAATGAATGGTTCTGACAAACTGAAGTTAGTCAGGGCTGCCACCCAGATACATCCATTCCTAGCAGACACACCCTTAAAGATTGGCTGTGATTATGAATGCTATGGCGGAGCTGAATGGACTACCTTATCTCCCAGGCAAAGCAGCCAACAGAGATCTTCTGTAATGCGTGGAGGTCTCAGCCACAGATGTAGGTGAAAGAGGCTAAAGCATGGACCTTGTATTATAAGGCCTGAGGCTGGAACAAAAGTAAGGGCCTGAGTAACAGGAAGGCCCTGTCAAAAGCAGATGTTTGCCTGCAAGTCAGTGTCCAGGACACAAACTTGGCACTAGTATTGCTAGCGCTGCTAAAATACATGTAAATTCATTCAAACAGGACAGTACAAGGACGGCCCAACCTAGCACATGATAAAATGGCTTGACAAAAGTGATGAATAGTGACATTTTGTCTGAAACACCAGGAGTGAAAGCACAATAACAGGTGTTGAATAAGAATGCTTTCTTTGAAATACCAAGAGGAAAGTACAGAGGGAGGTAACAAACATGTCATTGACATATAAGATGATACCTAAGGCGTGCATCATAGATTGTCTCAGTCTATAAATATTGGAATGCCTGGTCTTAACTCTTTGTCTAGCTTAGGGGGCAGTGACGAATCCCTGTCCCTCACAGAGCTGAGTTGAAATCTCCTGTAATTTTTGCTCAGAAATTGACTTTTTTGACACTATGATTGGGGCCCAAACTCAAACAATCGCTAGCTCCCTACCAGCAGAGATGGAGTAAACAACACGGGAGGGATTTATGTCTACGTTTTCTACCCACATGGTTGCATTTTGTAACCCACTCGGGTGGTCTCACCCAACTATCTGCAGTACTGTTCATATGATCCAATAATTGAGGTACGGCCTCCTCATGTAGTGATACTCCATTTTTTAACTCCAAAGGTGATTTGAAAAGGGGAGTCCTTGCTTCTACTGCTCCATCCATGTGAAGATTGTAGATTCAAGAGCATACCTAGCTGTATTGTAAAGTTTGAGTTGGTGTTGGGAGATGGGGGAGAACAGTGCTGGTGTTCCTGGGCAAAGTGATATGAAAGCTGCCAACATTCATTTCTCTCTCTTTCTTTGCAAGGATAATTGTCCCTCCTCCATCTAAATGTCACAGAGTTGAGTAGTTTCCATTCACAGGTTAAGATGTCTTAAGGTAATAATAATAACACATTTTTTCTCTCCTTTCCATTCTCAGCTGGAGCTATTTCAGTCTGGTGCTGTTTGATGTAATTTTTTTTGTGATTCTTCAGAGTTAAGAAGAAACAGGAACTCTCTCACCTTCATAATCTTTTAATCAATACGCAGGCCTCTGACCCATTATTAAAGCTTTGTCCACTATGATTGTCTCAGGGGTAAATCTTCATTCATTACCTTTATCAAAAGCTATTTTTGTTTTGTGTCTTCCATTTTTGTGTTTTCTTAAAGGGGCAGCAGCTGGCTATATTTTAAAACTGTCTCCATAAGCCACTTTCCATACCTTCAAAGAGTTTGATGGGTTAACATCATTTCGTCTGGTACTTATAGATCTGTGAAAGTTGCGGATGCAACTATTTATACATGAGGTGATATGTTGAACTAGCAAAATTGTTTGTGGGATATAAGATATGGGGCTATTTTACATTTTACATTTATGCTAAATTGCTCCACAACTCCAGCTTTGACTTTATTAGTAACAAAATGGTGAACATCATGTCTCTAATAATTTCCATAAAGGTTTGTTTAAAAATTCTTTTGCCTGATCAGTTTCTAATTTTTGAGGTACATAAAGGTCACTGAAAACAGCAGTAAAGACTTTGGAAACTTTACCCTCTGTCTTGTCTTCTTGGCCAAACTCCCCTACCATTGCTAAGATGTATTTAAAACTGCTCTTGTGGTTGGACAACTGTTGCATATCCACCAACTCTGCATGTCATTGTTCATCCACTTCTGAAAGAGTCATGTTTCTTTTAAAACACTTTCAGTTTGCTTTGTGTAAAGTGTAAGCAGATTGTCTTTCAGACCAGAATGTTTTTTTGTCTTCCATTCAAAGTTTTTTATACTTCTTTTCCACTTGAAAAAGAGGGTTCACACCTCTGAAGGGCACAACTTCCACAGGAGTGTAACATTTTCTTTAACAAAGTCAACTGTATAAACATGAGTGTTAGTAAAAGACATAACTAACAGGGGTAATTCCTCCATTTTGTTCTCATCTGTGGTCTCCTCTCAAAATCTCTCAGGCATGAGCAAAACAGCTGATACATGAGTGGTAACCCTCTGGGGGGAAATCTATGTGTAGGTGTTCCCTGGTTTCTTGAAAGGCCATTAATACGCTGTTAGCAGGGTTTTTTTTCAGATAATAAAACGCTTTAAGTCCCAAGTGTTTAGATTTATGCAACCGCAAATCAGTTCCTACCCTGTTACATCCCAGACTTGACAACTACTTCTTATAGTTTATTTGCCAGGGCAATATCATTTTTGTTCACCTTGTTCAAAAGTGACTCTCGTATGCTGTGGTCATGTTCCTCCCTGAGGGTGGATGGTAGGTGGCCATCAGTTTGCCTAACAAGCACTTCAATTTCAGAGTCACATTCCAACTTATTCATTAATGATTGGACTCCTTTTGGCAGTTCCTTCCTCCTCACAACTGTTGCTGATGTAGTGCTTTCATTGTAGGTGACTGACAACCTCTTCCCTCATTCTCGTAAGAGGGGTGAAGGCCATTTTTCCTCTGAGCATTTTCATGATTTCAGAAAAAAAATATTATGTTAAAAGGGGCTTCCCGTGACTGGAGGTGCGGTGCTAGGACAGGGTTGATGTTGGATTGATGTAATAATCTTAAATGACTACTTTCCCCCCCTTTTTTTTAATGTCCTGATTTCAGACAGTTTGACCTTGGAAGAACTCAGACTAGTGACATTTTATTTAAATAAAATAGTCACAGTAGTTTTGCTAATATACTGATATGTCCAATAAATGTTTAACTTTGCATGTATGTGTGTTTTTTGTGCATGCATTGGAAACAACATAATAATTAAACGTTTATATACAGAGTAAGTGCATTTAGACTGGATCTAGGAATTGATTATAGCACTATCATGGTTGTAAACTGTGTAACTGAACAATTTGTAGCTTGACTGAGCAAGTTGCTTTCTCAAGGCAGTTTCAGAATATCTAGACTTTGTATTCATTTAATCATTACCATGGAAGTGTGACCTTACTTCTGATCTGGAGTTTTCTAAATTTAAGCTACAATATATAGATCATAAAGAAGTGCTAACTATTGATAATACACATAGAAAACACCAATGATAAACACTGTGTAATAAAGATTTTAGCAGCACCTAAATCACTTTAAAACAAAAGACAAGGGAAATGGAAAAGTAATTGCTTAACACATGATCTTGAAGATTTTCACCTAAGGGTATGTCTACACAGCAACATTATTTTGAAATAAATAACGTTATTTCGAAATAGCTTAGTCTGCGTCTACACAGCAGGCAGTTTTTTTGAAATAATGTCAAAATACTCTCAAGCTGGAGGACTTCTTATTCCAACTCCTGTAACCCTCATTGTATGAGGAGGAAGGGAAGTCAGAGGAAGAGTGCTCTGTTTCAGAATAAATGCTGTGTAGATGCTCCTAATTTTGAAATAAGCTATTTTGAAATAACCTACACAATTGACATAGCTCAATAGGGTCTGTGTAGATGCACCCTCAATGTTTCATCTAAATGTTCTTGATTAAAAACAATGTATGATGACAGTCATCTGTCCTTCATTTGCCATCTATCCAACTAATTTCTGTTGATTAGGCCTTTGATGCCAACCGCCGGCTGCTAATCACTTCTCTTAGCGGAAGCACGGTTTTATAGGGCAGTGTAATGCTTTTGCACAGTACACATATTAATCCAATGTTTGAAATGCTTATTCAAATTTAGGCTTGTCAAATTAATAACTAGCCTAAAGATAACATAAAAGTGTTGTGTTTGAACTCAAAGGATAACCTGCCTTGCCTCCACATCATGTGTTCTGTATACACTTCCAGACTGGTGGATAGAATCATTGAAATGTATATATAGCCACTCGCATGATCGATGCAGGGGTCTTTGGAGAAGGAGGAGAAAAGCTATCAGAATGTATCTTAGGTCAATCTCATAAATGGTCTCATAATTATTTGGAAAAACTTTCATTACTATGACTGGAGAGTGAATTATTTCTTGCTGAGATCAAACACTCCATACTGAAGGCAGTAACTTGGTCAATATTTGTAGTCAAGGACATTCTTGGCTGAAAATATTGACAGCTGCATTGAAGAGAAACAGTGAAAGAGAAGCCCACATTAAATGCTCACAGGGTCATAAATGGCACATGGCAAAGGGATTATGTTTTGTAATGGTAAAAATTTAATTTGGATTCCTAGCAATTCATTTTTTTTCCTGGACAACAGTAATGAGTTGGAGATAACACATTAGCATTGGAAAATGCTGTTGTATCACAGACTGTGCTCAAAGACTCATTTGGTTAATCTGTAACATTTACATAACTTTGTGACTGCTTAACACAAGCAGTGGCCAATCAGAGCATCATTTAAGAGAATCTATATGCACAGCTATTGTTATGACAGTCCAGTCCTTACCCATTCAGTTGCCCAGGGGCAATTTTGGTAACAAAAATATAAATTAATAACTCTTATGTAAGGACTGTTTAAATTTAATAATGATTATCTCTCTGTATTGCAGCATAAATAGAATCATAGAATCATAGAATACTAGGACTGGAAGGGACCTCGAGAGGTCATCGAGTCCAGTCCCCTGCCCTCATGGCAGGACCAAATACTGTGTAGATGATCCCTGATAGACATTTATCTAACCTACTCTTAAATATCTCCAGAGATGGAGATTCCACAACCTCCCTGGGCAATTTATTCCAGTGTTTGACTACCCTGACAGTTAGGAACTTTTTCCTAATGTCCAACCTATACCTCCCTTGTTGCAGTTTAAGCCCATTGCTTCTTGTTCTATCCTCAGAGGCCAGGATGAACAAGTTTTCTCCCTCCTCCTTATGACACCCTTTTAGATACCTGAAAACTGCTATCATGTCCCCCCTCAATCTTCTCTTTTCTAAACTAAACAAACCCAATTCTTTCAGCCTTCCTTCATAGGTCATGTTCTCTAGACCTTTAATCATTCTTGTGGCTCTTCTCTGGACCCTCTCCAATTTCTCCACATCCTTCTTGAAATGTGGTGCCCAGAACTGGACACAATACTCCAACTGAGGCCTAACTAGCTCAGAGTAGAGCGGAAGAATGACTTCTCGTGTCTTGCTCACAACACACCTGTTAATGCATCCCAGAATCATGTTTGCTTTTTTTGCAACAGCATCACACTGCTGACTCATATTCAGCTTGTGGTCCACTATAACCCCTAGATCTCTTTCTGCCGTACTCCTTCCTAGACAGTCGCTTCCCATTCTGTATGTGTGAAACTAACTGTTCCTTCCTAAGTGGAGCACTTTGCATTTGACTTTATTAAACTTCATCCTGTTTACCTCAGACCATTTCTCCAATTTGTCCAGATCATTTTGAATTATGACCCTATCCTCCAGATTAGTCGCAACCCCTCCCAGACTGGTAGATAGAATCATTGAAATGTGTATATATAGCCACTCGCATGATTGATAGGCTATCATACTCACAATAGAGGGGCAAAAACCATTAATATTTATTGAGTTTAACACAAATAATAGGATATATACAGACAAAATTTGTAGAAAATGTATTAAACACACTTTTTTTTTGAAAAAATAATTAACTGTAAAACATTACAGTTAATTACTTTTGTCTGCCAGAGTAGGAGTGGGGAACATTTTTTGGTTCGGGGGCCACCTACAGAAAAATCAGTTGGGAGCCGCACACGTGAGAAGCAAAAAACCAAACTTAAACCCTCACTGACGTGGCCCCTGACTGAGAAGAAGAAAGACACTCATACAATACAAAAATAATTAACTGTAAAACATACAGAGGAATTTCAAACTGAAATAAGATAGCAATATGAACAACAGGGATACAATTTGATGCCTGTTGAAAGAAATCAATAGATTCCTGTTAATATCAATGTTTATTGACTCTCTAATTCAATGTGATCTTATTAAGTTATGGTATCCAAAAAAATTGACCTTGAGAAGCTGAAGATATTGCCCCTTCATAACTTCAGAAATCAAACCTGAAACTGAACTGGCTTTTCCTTTTCTAAACCTTGCAGTTAGTTTGTTCCATAGTCCAACTGGCCAGACAAACCTGGGGCTTGGTTCCATTCTGAGCAAAAGATTCAACCAGACTGGCTTAGTCAATATTTTTCTATCCTCAAGGAAAAACATATAATCTTCATCTTGTTAAATTTAGTCAAATAGCATGATGTCCAACTTATTGCACCTGCTCATTTAGCTTCACAGCCATATTCCAATTATCCATTGTTCAGTAACTAAAATATATTAACATTAGGTCTATAACATTGCAATTATCCCAATTAAGGCATTTTCTGTTCATCAGGGTGTTAATTAAGCATATTCTACTGTGGGCTTATTTCTTCTGATCTGATGCATTAAGTAGATTTGGACCTGTTCAATACTTGCATGTAAACCCTCCAGAAAACCCCCACAGTCCCATGAGACCCCACAGCCATGATCCATTTCTTTGTTTCCTTGAAACTGTATTATTGTTATGTACTGACTCTGGTGTTGCACCAAAAGATGACTTGTAAAATTTAGCTCATGATACCATCTACATGTTTTGATAGTCTATAAAGTGCTACCAGACCATTTGTTGTTTTTTTCTAGAACGTACTGTTATTTCATGAACACATTACAACTGCCCTCTGGGGTCTCCATCCTCTTCTTGTTTGTTTCCAAGTTCAGTTTAATACAGTGCTACTGGTGAGTGCCAGCCCATGGATACTGCTGGGCCAGAGAGCCCTGGGACCAGAGCCCCCGACTGGGAGTCTGACAGTCGAGAGTGGGACAGGGGGCCAGCGGCTGGGAGAGGAGCCAAGAGCCTAGCACTGGGACTGGCAGTGGAGCCAGCCCCGAGGCAGGGTGCCCAATAGCCAGTCTGGTGGCCAGGAGGGGAGCCAGACTAGTGGCCAGGCCAGCAGCAGAGCTGGGTGGGGGTGCAGAGACTGGCCGGGACTGCTGATGGGCCTTAGAGGAACCCCAGGATCCATCAACAGGAATTGACCTGCCCTGGTTTAGCAAACTCCTTCATTCGGGACTGGTCAGGTCTCATTTGATATGCTTAGTTACCCTGGAAAGGGTACTGTACTTGGAGTAATCTCCCTGGAGAGCTGGGGTGAGAAAAACTGGTAATTCAAAATGTCTCTGAGGGAAATGTCCTGAGAACACTGCTCCATACCAGAATAAGAACAGACTGGGCTTTGCTCTCAGCCCCTTCTGGGTTAGCTCTGAGACCAACCTAGTCATAGTAATAAACTGTCTGTTGGGCTTCTCTTACCATGTGAATGAACAAACCCTTTCCAGGGTGACTGTGTGTGACCTGACTGGAGGGCTGGGTCACTGAAGGCATGATGAGGATGACAGCCAACACAGGGAGGCAGGAAAAAGGAGAGAGTGCAGGATCGCATCCGACAGATGGGATTCACTGTTCATAGACATAGACTCATAGGGTTGGAAGAGACCTCAGGAGGTCATTGAGTTCAACCCCCTGCTAAAAGCAGGACATTAAACAACATAAGCTCATTTACCTTTATTATCTGTCATTCTACTGCGTCCTTCAGAACAGATGTCAATATTGATAGCAGATTGGTGTTCTCTTACCTAAGATGTCATCCCATACTGCTTTTGAGGGTGATGAGCCATGACAGTATTGCCTGGAACTGAAAATTGCATATTGGTGGTAGATCATGTTTCCTAAAGCAGGATTTGTAACTAGGTGGAGAGAGCCCCTTTTGCCACCAGTTTTCATTGACTATTAGAGTGCAGAATCTTGAAAACCAGCCACAGTACCAGGATTTCTGGCTCTGGCCCTGAAAGGGGCCCCTTTAGAGGGCAGCTGTTTTAGGCTGCTTGTTGTTTACAACACAGGCCTATGTTCCGTGTTTCATTTATTTTAATTTTTCTTTATGCTACTCATAGGGTAAACCACGAGAAGGGAGTAGACATGCCCTCAGCTACTTAGATAAAATATTTCCTGTTGTCAGACAAGAAAGAGGTGACTACTAGGGCCCCCTTAGGCTCTTGTGTGTGAGAAGAATGTGGGGAGTGTCTTTCTTCTTCTCAGTCAGGGGCCATGGCAGTGAGGGTTTAGGTTTGGTTTTTTGCTTCTCACGTGTGCGGCTCCCAACTGATTTTTCTGTAGGTGGCCCCTGAACCAAAAAATGTTCCCCACTCCTACTCTGGCAGACAAAAGTGTAATGAGATGCAAGGCATATTCAGACTAGAAATATGACACATATTTTTACCAGTGAGAGTAAGTAACCCCTGGAACTATTTATCAAGATATATGGTAGGTTGTCCCTCATTTGAAGGCTCTTTCTCAACATTGGATGTCATAGCATACACGAATATGATATCCCCCTAAATATCCTTTTAGATAGTATGAGCCCTTTCATAGTGCTAACCATGTTTGGCATTGGAGAAGCACAGAACCCAACAGGAATAACAATGCACATGTAGATATCTATCAGGGATGATCTAGATGGTGGAAAGACATCTATCAGGAATGAACTAGATGGTTCTTGGTTCTGCCGTGAGGGCAGGGGACTGGACTCGATGACCTCTCAAGGTCCCTTCCAGTTCTAGTATTCAAATTTGACCTATAATTGGGGGGGGGGGATGTTATTTTTTTAGGCATTGTGTTTAGAAAACACCCCTCTGTGTGTATAGTTTATTCATCTAAAAAGCAAGGAAAAGGGTAGTAGTGAGATTTACCCACTTCTGCAAAGCACTTTGAGATGTGTGGGGAAAAGTGCTTTATACTTAGTAAATATTGTTGTTATTAATTTGAGCTCTGGAACAGATTCCTTTTGTGGCCTTGGGAACACATTTGCCTTCTCTATATTAATTCCTATGCTGAGAGTGTTGCTTCTTAGGAAATTCACAGGAATGTGGTGAGTGGCAGAAAATATTTGTGAAGTGCCTTGAAGCTCAAAAACACTAAATAAAAACAAAAGATTATTAATGTTTTATTATTTTATTGAGGTAATGCTGTAGGGACCACTCTGGTAAACAAGGACCTTATTGTTCTAGGCACTATACAAATATTAGATAAATGTACCTCTGCAGTTCAGTAATCTCTGAACAATGTGCAATCTTTTGATTCATACCAGTACACATTGCCAAGCCTACACACTGGGAAATGAGTTACAAATAGGATGGCAGCTTTAAATCAAAACATATTTATTTAGCTTAAATCGAATGTAAGTTTATAAATGACCCATTGTACACATTAACAGGATGGCTTATGTCATCCTGACCAGATAGTAATGAGAAACTTTAAATTTCCATACATCTGTTGGAAAAATAAAATATTAAAATGTCCAGTAAATTCTTGGTAAGTAACTGGAGACATCTTCTTGTTCCAGAAAGGGGAGGAACTAATGGAGTGCCACTTTTGACACTTGCCACATGAAAATTTCATAGGCAAATCAGAGAAATGTGATCTTGATTAAATCACTATAAAGGGGTGTGACGCAGTGTCGGTACCTTGCTGGTTGCTATGCTGGGCGGTTGGCTGTGGGTGACCTCCGCTGGCTGCTGTCTGTAGCACGGCCCAGCAGGGCAGGGGATGAGTCATTATGCAAGGGGGCTCCGAACCTGTCCCACCAGTTACCTCCCAGGGAGCGGAACAATGGGAAGAAGGCGGAGTGGAGCCCTGGCTGGCGGGGCAGGGCTGGAAGTTAGTGGGTTTGGTTTTTGTCTGGTATCATGGAGGAAGCAGCCAAGGAAGGGGCTGGGATTTAGGGGCCCAGTCTCCCCCATCTCAAGGGGGGCTGAGGCATCCTAGGCCGCCCTGTAACCAGATTACATCCATGCTGTGCTGTATCCTGGAGAAGCAATAAACTCCCTCTATTCTACTGGCTGGTGGAGTCTGTTCGTGCCACTACGGGGGTGCAGGAGGCGGGGCAACCCCGCCACACCGCCACAAGGGGGTGCACATCTGGTTGAAAAATATACTCAGCATAGTTATTGTCAAATTTGTTATCAAATTGGAAAGGCATATCTAGAAGGGTTTCACAGGGGCCTCTCCTGGGTCTGGAATTATTCAACAAAGC
Source organism: Pelochelys cantorii (assembly GCA_032595735.1). NCBI lineage: Eukaryota > Metazoa > Chordata > Testudines > Trionychidae > Pelochelys > Pelochelys cantorii. The sequence goes on from CM064337.1 coordinate 41,899,991, forward strand.
CATTAATAGAGGCAGCAACAGGAAAGCTTCAGAAAGAGGGAATGTGAGCGGTTTTCCTTCTAAGATCAATGTGACATGTGGTAGCAAGATAGCTAGCAATGGTGAGATGAAAGTGACCTGCAAGGACTATTCCATGTTCTTTCCTGCCTGAAGACAGAAGGGACTTCATGCACATGAAATGGAAGTCAATGGCTTTGCTGGAGGGAACGATTCTTTGAATGGAGGGGCAAGCAACAATACTAATGAGAATCAGAGTAGGTATCTAACATTAGATGGCCAGATAAGCATCCAATGGGAAGCAAAGAAGGGAGCTGGTCATTGGAATTGGGGGGGGGGAGGGCAAAAAGTATGCCAAATAGCTTGTAACCACAAGGGCTACAGATCAAGGTGGCATTCTCCATGGCTGGGAAGAGATGAGAATGGGAAGGATCCGGCAACCAGGGAAGAGAACCAGGAGGAATTCCACACAGCTAGAAGTGTCAAATTAATACCAGGCCCGCAACATGAAAATTATGGAAGATGCTGCTCAAGACCCTGCAGGTCCAAGGGCACAGAGAGTTCCTGCTGATCTGAAATGTTAGAAGTAGTCACAGAGGAGACATTGCCAACAATCTGCCAATAGTCAAAGGTGAACGTTAAATAGATTGTATGGTATGACTTTAGCCACTGTCCATGGGAGGTGTTAGATGTAGAAAAAATCTCCACATATCAGTTACCTATAAAAGGGGAATATTTAAAAAAAAAAAGAAAAACATAAAATGTTGAGCTTGTAATCCTTGAGCAAACAGCTTCAAGTTCAGTAGCCTCAGGCTACGCCTGAAATTGATATTTTATATAGAACTAGCAGATTTATCTGGCATTGCCTGGGTCATTCAGGGCAGGGCCTTGGGGATGTGGCAGAGGAAGGGAGGTGCAGGAGGCTGGCCACCAGAGTCAAGTTCTCCTCCCTTCCCCTGGCTATCCCCTCAGCCCCCCTGGGGCATGTTCTCTCCCCATCCCTCCCCAGGCCACCTCCAGCCTGTTCTCTTCCCCCAGCTCCTTAATATGAAAACTCTTATGAACCTCCTGTGGAGAAGACATTTTGATTCTTCATACATCTTTATCAGACATGATGTTTGCTTGGCAATCAGGGGCACAGCCACCAGTCTAAGCTTGTCAACACCAAATATTCACAGGCCATAAAGATTAAGTACCCCATCATACCCAGAGGTGGTCTCTCCTGTTCATGCTACAGACATTAAAGAACCAGTCATCATTGCTGCTGTACCTGTTGTAAGGACTTCATTTCCTATCAGACTATAATTTTGGCCCCTTTTTAAATTCAGAATTGACACTAGCCTACATTTTTAACAGCAACCTCTGTTTGTGGGCAGCTCATCTTGTAAGTGTTCAGCTTGTGATATCTTGGGTCTGATTTCATGGGGGTGGAGCATCTACTGCTAAACATGGACTTCAATGGGAGTGATGGGTGCCTGGACCTTCTGCAAGTTAGATCTAAGGTGCCTGAAGTTGCACACCTGAGTTTTGAGACATCCCAAATCCTTGCCAGTGTTGAACATGTGGCTCGTGTTGAAACTGATTTCACTGCATCCTCAGCCCTCCAATCACCTTCACTTTGTTATAGTTTTTTCCAGATTCAACTTGCACTTCCTACTCTTTATCTCTGTTATGAAATGTATACATCCTACACAGGCCAGGCAACCAAGGAGTTAATACAGGAACTGAGATCCAGGGTGGATTGGCAGTTTCACAGTAGCTGGGAGAATCAAAGAGCTAAGAAGCAGCAGAGTGGGGTGGCTGCCGGAGGAATCAGCTGATTACGGAAAGAAGGTTCTTCCAGGAACGTGGGGGAGGTGGCAACAATCCAGAGAAGGTACAGCCAGAGACACAGGCTCCAAAGGAGGTAGAAAAAAGTTCAGGGCACAGCAGAAGAATTGATCAGTACTGATTCTGCCTGCCTCAGTAATGGACCTAAGGAGAAATCCCATTCTCATCTCTTCCCAGCCATGGAAAATGCCGCCTTGATCTGTAGCCCTGGTGGTTACAGTAATGGACCATGCGTGGGCCTGGCCCCTTGATAACAAGGACAAGATAACCCACACCACACATAAGGAGAAGTTCTTAGTCTACAGCACAGCAGATATGAACATTCTTGTCCCTAGAATAGGACAATAGAGATTCAGACAAGGAAGGTGGACTGACTATCCTGCCAATCTGTGCAGATTCTGTTTAATAGCCTGCCTGACGAAAGGAGCGTGCTGATACCCTGACGTTTCAGTCCACAATCTCTCACAAAATGCCGTTCTGTGAATGGAATATCGCACTCTTGCTACAGTACCATCAGGCAATTGTTGGGTGTAATTACTGTGAATATTCCAAGATTTTTTTTCCCAGAAGAAGACATATTTAATGTGACATATGGTGATTCAGATCACAGTGGAAAAAAACTATTTACCTTGCTACTAATTATATTATTAACTACTCTGAAATTAAACAGAAGAGTTACAAAGGAAATTTAAACTAGACAATGCAATGCTTTAAGATTAAATTAAAAAGTATTGTGAGCCATTTAAACTTGGTTTCTCTTTCACAAACTTCACTGTGATTCTTAAAGAACACTATTGCCATCTTATGGTATTCCTGTTGAACTTACACTGATAAGCAAAAAAGCTAAGTCCAATAAATATAGATGTGGTATAATATGATCCAAATAGTATACAGTGAAGAACATACCTACTTTCTTAGAAACAATGAAGTAACATTTTCCTCCAATATTCACCATAGAGAGTTCAAACTACTTGTTACAAGGAAATTTTAGGCAAGATTTTTTGGATCTTTCACTGAATGTGGCCCTGGTAGGTGAGAGGCCTTAAATCAGCAATCTGTAAAATGGGTATATTAATATTTATCTCACAGGGTCATGGTAATATTTAATACCAATTAATGCCTTCTGCTCCTTGAATCATAATAAATCTATCCTCTCTTTTTATCCCAAAATAGGATCAACCTAGTACTGAACTCGCCCCCCGCCCTCCTCCAGGACTTAAAGGCAATGAGGAAGTTATTCACACTATGACACTTTGTCTAATGACCCACAAGTCAACTAATATTAGCAGTTCTGCTTCCCAAGAATAGAAAATAAAGATGGCTAAGTAAGAGTACTGTTAATTGTCTATCATACTTTACATATGGGTTACATCTAGACTGCAAGCCTCTTTCGAAAGAGGCTTTTTCAAAAGATAATTTCGAAAAAGCCTCTTTCGAAAAAGAGCGTCTAGACTACAACCAGTACTTTTGAAAAAGCAAGCCACTATTTTGAAAGAGAGCACCCAGGCAGTCTGGATGCTCTCTTTCAAAAAAGCACAGTTTGCATTACATAGCACCTTTGTTCAAAAGAGCACTTTCGAAAAAAGGCATTATTCCTCGTAAAACGAGGTTTTCCGCGGTCAAAAAAACTGCTGCATTCTTTTGATTTACTTTTGAAAGAACGTGGCAGCAGTCTAGATTCTGGGGAAGTTTTTTCGAAAAAAGGCCATTTAAAAAAAACCTGTAGTCTGACACATCCATGGATAAAAACATTCTCTCTTTCTCCCCCTAGCTAAACAGAAATCTCAATAAATCTAAAGACTGTGAAATATTTACATTCAATCAAACAATGTAAGGACTATACCCACTAGATTTAGAAGACTATTAAGGGTGGGGTTTTTTTTCTGGTTTTCTAACTGATGTTTGCACTATAAAAGTCATGTGACTCCTATGACACAAGAAGGCAAAAAAAGGATGCTGAAAGATATAAGCCTCTACCCGGGCTATAACTTCAAATTATTAAACAAAATTGTCAATTGTATTGCCTTTGTTCCTTCCAGCCCTCCATGCTTTTTAAGCAGTTTGGCCTACTAAAGAAATCCTACCCTTGAAATGAATCAAATATAAGGAACCATCAATAAAAGGACTAATGATATTTGTTATACATCAGTGCCCTCTACTGGACACTGACTGAAGCAACAGAGAAATTGAGACACCTGAAATTTTAGCACTGAAGTGTCTTATATAAAATAAGGGGATTGGTTGTCCTCCTCGAATGGACCCTAAAACAGGGTATTTACACTGGGGGATCACAGAGTTGACTGAACCTCCCAAAAAACTTCAGAATCCACAAGTGCTAACAACACTCCTGTGGAAAGCATTCTCACCCTTTCCAGCACTAAAAGAACCAATCCCAAGTGGTAAGATTTCATTTCAAATACTGTATTTCTTTCACTGTTCTCTAATGTAAGTAACTGAAAGTTATGTTGAGACTACACTCTTTCTAGTGAGACCTCAAGGAACCAATTTTGTTTTTTTTACTCACTATGCATGTTCTCCTTTGTAAACTCAAGCAAACTGGTCTAGGAGATTTAAAACAATGAACTTACACAGTAGCTTTTGATGTTTTCAACTTGTCCCTTTTATACCAAACTTTTCAAATAGTAGGGATCACTCTCCTAGAGCTACATTTAAGACAAGTGAATCCTTACTTTTTAAAAAAACCCTGAAAGTGTAATAAATATGTTAGAGATACAGGTCGAACCTTTCTGGTCCAGCACCCTCGGGACCTGAGTGGTCCCGAACAAGGGACCAGGACCAGGGTAAGTCAAGTGTCTGGGCTCTCCCGGGGCTCCCGTCCTATCTGGTGCCCCAGGAGAACCTGGAGGTCTGACTTCCTCCAGCCCACCTGCTTGTTTCTGCTGCCCCCAGCCTGCTCCTGAGACTCCCTGCACCCATCCCCGTGTGGGGCAGTAGCTGGTCTCAAGGTTCTCTGCTCCCAAGTATCCCTGGCCTTGTGCAGGGCAGCAGCTGCCCTCAAGGTTCCCTGCCCCTGGCTGCCCAGCCCTGCACAGAGTAGTAGTTGCTCCTGGGGTTCCCTGCCCCTGACTGCCCGGCCCTGTGTGGGATGGCAGCTGCTCCCAGAGTTCCTTATCCCCCTGCGAAGCAACAGCTGCTCCCGGGGCACCCTGCCCTCAGCCCCATGCAAGGCAACAGCCACTCTTGCAGTCCCTAGGCCCCTCTGCCTGGCCCCGTGGTGGGCTGCAGCTGCTCCTGGGGCTCCCTGCCTCCATGCCCTATGGGGCAGCAGTCTCTCCTGGGGCTCTCAACCCCCAAGTCACGGGCCTTACAGGGTGCCACCCACCAGGCCAGCTCCACTTCCAGGCGCACTCAGCCTCTGTGACCATGGCTCTATGGTCTAGCAATATCCGTGGCCCTGCAGGACCATGGATGTTGCCAGACTGCAGAGTCTCAGATGAGGTAGGCTCAACCTGTACTAAAGAAATGATAGCGGAGTTCCTCAGGGATCAGTTTTGGGGCCAATTTTATTTAATCTTTTTATTGCTGACCTTGGCACCAAAAGTGGAAGTGTCCTGATAAAATTTGCAGATGACACAAAGTTGGGAGGTATTGCTAATTCAGAAAAGGATCGGGATATCATACAGAAAGATTTGGATGACCTTGTAAATTGGAGTGATAGCAATAGGATGAAATTTAACAGTGAGAAGTGTAAGGTTATGCATTTAGGCATTAATAACAAGAATTTTAGTTATGAGCTGGGGACACATCAGTTGGAAGTAACGGAGGAGGAGAAGGACCTCGGAGTCCTGGTTGATTATAGGATGACTATGAGCCGCCACTGTGACATGGCTGTGAAAAAGGCTAATATGGTCTTGGGATGTATTAGGCGAGGTATTTCCAGTAGGGATAAGGAGGTGTTAGTGCCATTATACAAGGCATTGGTGAGACCTCATTTGGAATACTGTGTGCAGTTCTGGTCTCCCATGTTTAAGAAGGATGAATTCAAATTAGAACAGGTACAAAGAAGGGCCACTAGGATGATTCGAGGAATGGAGAACCTGTCTTATGAAAGGAGACTCAGGGAGCTTGGCTTGTTTACCTTAACCAAAAGAAGGCTGAGGGGGGATATGATTGCACTCTTTAAATATATTAGAGGGATAAATACTAGGGAGGGAGAGGAATTATTTAAGTTTAATACTAATGTGGACACAAGAACAAATGGATATAAGCTGGCTAGTAGGAAGTTTAGACTTGAGATTAGACGAAGGTTTCTAACCATTAGAGGAGTGAGGTTCTGGAATGGCCTTCCAAGGGAAGTAGTGGGGGCAAAAGATCTACCTGGCTTCAAAATTAAACTAGATGGGTTTATGAAGGGGATGGTTTGACAAGATAACATGGTCTTGGTAACTAATTGACTAGTCATTATCAGTGGTAAATAGGTCAATGGAGGGATGATAGGGGTTACTATAAAGAACTTTCTGGGTGTCTGGCTGGGGAGTCTTGCCCACATGCTCAGGGTTTAGCTGATCGCCATATTTGGGGTCGGGAAGGAATTTTCCTCCAGGGTAGATTGGCAGAGGCCCTGGAGGTTTTTCGCCTTCCTCTGTAGCATGGGGTACAGATCACAGCTGGAGGATTCTCAGCATCTTGGGGTCTTCAAACTATTTGAGGGCTTCAATATCTGAGATATAGGGGTGAGGATTATTCTAGGAGTGGGTGGGTGAGATTATGCGGCCTGCATTGTGCGGGGGGTCAGACTAGATGATCATAATGGTCCCTTCTGACCTTAAAGTCTATGAGTCTATAATCATAACGAATGCAATAAGAGTGTGGTGATTTTTATTGTTATATGGCATAACTAAGCCTCAGCCCTAGTCTGATATGGCAAATGCTTGAATGCTGTGTTTGTTCTCAGTGTATGCCTAGAACATGAGCTGTGTCTACACTTGATTGATGAAGTGTTGATTGTATACTTATGTGATTCTGGATGAATTAATAAGTTGCTGATTAAGTGCATGAAGTGACCTGATTTGAGAAGTACTATCAACAACATAGTGTTTCAACTAATTAGGTTCCATTCCAATATTGGCTACAAACAGTTATCACATTGGCAAACCTATTTTAGTAGATTGCAGCTTTGAAAACTAAATTGCACTGTGGCAAATTCATGAAATGGATTCCCACTCATTTTTACATAATGAACAAACTTGCCAGAGAACCTTTAATCTTTGGCTTTTAGCTCCCTCCCCTCCTTTCAAACATGGCATGCTGTGTCCGTTCTGAGAAGCAAGATTAAGATTTAACAGACCAGTCACCCTTATGCAAATTATGTATGTTTGTTTTATGCAATTGGAAGTAAACCTTACTAGGATCAGGGGAGGTCCAGGCCAGCCCCTCTGCTTGGGGGCACCAGCCTGCAGGGCTCTGTTCCTAGCCACTAGCTCCCAGGGATCCACTGCTTCAGAGGCCTGTTTGGATTGTCAGGGCTCCACTCCAGGGCTCTAGTCTTCCCTAGTCCAGCAACACTCCGGGACCACTCAACAGTTTTTCCCCATAAGTGCTTCAGCCCCGGAGCACCCATGGTGTCACCAACAATGCTGGACCCAGGGGTGTTACCAGACTTAGGAACTCAAGATTACAAGAGTTCAACCTGTAGTGTATTTGTATTGAAAATTTGTTAAAGAACTGGGGAAACTTAAGGGGGAGCCCATAGAGGAAGGATGGACCTAAAACAAAATGGAACCAGATTCTTGGTACTTAGTTTAAAAATTACTTTACAAGCTTTTAACTTTAAGGGCTAGGGGAATGCTGAGAGGTGAAAAGGATCACATGGATCAGAGAGACATCCCTTAGGGGAAGGTCTATTAATAGAGATTCTGTGTGTCCTAGTAAAGAGGAGAGGACAGAAGATGGGAAAATATGGGTAAGATCTGATGAGAAATAGTCAAATGAAAAAGAGTCCCACTCAATCACATCAGGTAATTGCAGACAGCTAAATAGTGACAAGTTTTTAAAGTGCTGACAATACAAATGCTAGAGGTCTAAATAATAAGATGGATGAACTAGAGTGCCTCACGTTGAATGGGGATATTGATATAATAGGCATCACAGAAACTTGGTGGAATAAGGATAATCAATGGGACACAGCAATACCAGGGTACAAAATATATTGGAAGGACAGAACAGGTCGTATTGGTGGGGGAATGGCACTATGTGTGAAAGAAAACACAGAATAAAATGAAGTAAAAATTGTAAATGAACCAAGCGGTTCCATAGAATCTTTTTTGGATAGTAAATCCATGCTCTAATACTATGAAAATATTTAGGATATATTACCGATCACCTGACCAGGATAGTGATGGTGACTGTAAAATGCTAAGGGAAATTAGAGAGTCAGTGAGGAGCTTTGGAACAGAGCAGGACAAGAACCACTTGATGTTCAAATCAAGAGAAGAAAGTGGGGATGGCTAGGCCACACTCTCAGAAAACCATCATCCAGCATAGTCCGTCAAGCTCTCACATGGAACCCGCAAGGAAAATGCAAAAGAGGAAGACTTCGGACAACGTGAAGAAGATCTACTGAGATTGAAGGACAACAGCTGGGGTACTCCTGGAGTCAGCTAAAAGTTTTGTCTCAAGACAGAGTGAAGTGGAGGAGACTTGTAGATGACCTATGCTCCACTCAGAGTACAAGGGTTTAAGAAGAAGAAAAATTTAAAAACTCAGTAATAATGGTAGATTTCATCTATCCCCATGTTGACTGAGTACACATCACCTCAGGACAGGATGCAGATATAAAATTTCTTGACACCTTAAATGACTGCTTCTTGGAGCAACTGGTTCTGAAACCCAGAAAAGGAGAGGCAATTCTTGGTTTAGCCTTAAGTGAAGGCAGGATATGGTCTAAGTGGTAAATATAGCTGGATCGTGTGGAAATAGTGAGCATAATATAATTAAACTTAACATCTGTTGGTGGGGAAAATGCCACCCCAGACCAATTTTGTGACATTTAATTTCAAAAAGCAGAGCTACACAAAAATGAGAACAGAAATGAAAAAGCACAGTGCCAAAAGTAAAATCCCTGCAAGTTGCATGACAACTTTTCAAAGAGACCATAATAGAGGCTCAAATTAAATGTATTCCCCCAAATTAAAAAACATGCTAAGAGAAACAAAAATGTGAAATCATTTAAAATGTGGAGATTAAATCCTAATAAGAAAACAGAAAGGAGCATAATCTCTGTCAAATGAAAAGTAATAATATATTCAGGAAGGCCAAAAAGGAATCTCAAGAATAGCTAGCCAAAAACTTAAAAAGTAAGAGCAAAAAGTTTTAAGTACATCAGAATCAGGAAGACTGTTAAACAGGCACACTACCTCTACACTGCGCATTCTTGCGCAAGAAGATATGCAAATGAGCTGCCATTTTTGCGCAAGGGGCTTTTGCGCAAGAAGGAGCTGTCTACACTGCTCCTTCTTGCGCAAAAACCCCTTCTTGCACAGGAGCTGTTCTTCCTGAAAATAAGTGGCAGAACAGCTCCTGCACAAGAAGGGGTTTTTACACAAGAAGGAGCAGTGTAGACAGCTCCTTCTTGCGCAAAAGCCCCTTGAGCAAAAATGGCAGCTCATTAGGTATGCAAATGAGGTGCGGCGATATTCATTGCAGATGATATTAAACTGCTCAAGACAGTTAAGACCAAAGCAGACTGTGAAGAGCTTCAAAATGATCTCACAACACTAGGAGATCGGGCAACAAAATGGCAAATGAATTTTAATGTTGATAAATGCAAAGTAATGCACATTGGAAAAAATAATCCCAACTACGCATAAAAAATGAGGGTGACTAATTTAGCTATAACCACTCAAGAGAGAGATCTTGGAGTCCTTGTGGGTAGTTCTCTGAAAACATCCACTAAATGTGCAGTGGCAGTCAAAAAAGTGAACAGAATGTTAGGAAACATTAAAAAGGGATAGAGAATAAGACAGAGAATATCTTATTGCCTCTATATAAATCCATGGTACACCCACATCTTGAATACTGCATACAGATGTGGTCGCCTCATCTCAAAAAACATGTTGGCATTGGAAAAGGTTCAGAAAGGGGCAACAGAAATGATTGGGGGTTTGAAATGGGTGCAATAAGAAGAGATATTAAAAAGACTGTGACTATTCAGCTTAGAAAAGAGGATACTAAGGAGAGATATGATAGAGATCTGACAGGTATGGAGAAAGTGAATACAGAAAAGTTATTTACTTGTTCCCATAACATATGAGCTAGGGGGTCTCCAAATGAAATTAATAGGTAGCAGGTTTAAAACAAACAAAAGGAAGTTTTTCTTCATGCATCACAGAGTCATCCTGTGAAACCACTTGCCCAAGAATGTTGTGAAGACCAGGACTTTAACAGGGTTCAAAAAAACATTTGATAAATTCATGGAGGTTAGATCCATCAGTACAGGCTGCACCTCTAAAATCCAAGATTCTCTGGTCCAACAACATCTGTGGTCTGGCGTGTGGCTCTGCTGGGCTGAGAGGGAAACCAGGAAGTGGGGGTGCAGAAGCAGGGGGCCTGAAATGACTTCCCTTGGTCCAGAAAAATCCCTCATCCATTCACAGTCAGACCAGGGAAGTCCAACTTGTACTTATTATCCAGAATGGGTAGGAATGGTGTCCCTAAGACCTGTTTGTCAGGGGTGGAAATGGATGACAGGAGAGAGATCACTTGATGATTACCTGTTCTGTTCACTACCTCTGGGGCATCTGGCATTGGCCACTGTCAGAAGACAGGATACTGGGTTACATGGACCTTTGGTCTGGCCCAGTATGGCCATTCTTATGGATTATTGAGATGCTAACGGAGCACTCAAGGATGTTAAGGTCATTGCAGAGAACTAAATGAATTCTGTGCATTGGTCATTGTGACTGAGGATGTCAGAGAGCTTCCCAAATGTGAGCCATTCTTTTTAGGTGACAAATCTGAGGTGCTGTCCAAGATTGATGTGGCAAATTGGAACAAATTGATAAACTAAACAGTATCAAGTCACCAGGACCAGATGGCATTCACCTAAGAATTCTGAAAGAACTCAAATCTAAAATTGCAGAACTACTAGCTGTGGTATATAACCTAGCCTTTAAATCGACCAAATGACCAAAAGACTAGAGTGTAGCGAATGTGATGCCAATTTTTAAAAAGGCTCTTGAGTTGATCCTGGCAATTACAGACCTGTACTTCTAACTTCAATACCAGGCAAATTGATTGAAACTATAGTAAAAATCAGAATTGTAGACACATAGATGAACATAATTTTGGGGGGAAAGTCAACATGGTTTCTGTAAAGGCAAATTATGCTTCACTAATCGACTAGAATTATTTGAGGGGGTCAACAAGCATGTGGACAATGGGGATCCAGCGGATATAATATACTCACCAAAAGCTCTTAAGCATAAGCAAGGTGTCATGGGATAAGAGGGTAGGATTGATATCTGAATAATAGATAGGAAAGTAAGGGTAGAAATGGAGAAAGGTAACTAGTGGTGTCATTCAGGGGTCCGTACTAGAGGCAGTCCTAGTAAACATACCCATAAATAATCTGGAAAAAGAGGTAAACAGTGAGGTGGCAAAAATTGCAGATGATACAAAATGGCTCAAGATAGTTAAGACCAAAGCAGACTGTGAAGATCTTCAAAAGGAGCTAACAAAACTAGATTTCTTGGCAGCAAAATGGCAAATGAATTTTAATGTAGATAAATGCAGAATAGCATATATTAGAAAACAATGTCCAAACTATATGTACAAAATGACAGAAACTAAATTAGCTATTACCACTCAGTAGAGAAATCTTGGAGTCATTGTGGGTAGTTCTCTGAAAACGTCCACTCAATGTGCAGCAGCAGTCAAAAAAGCAAACAGAATTTTAGGAATCATTTTAAAGGGAATAGAGAATAAGACAGTGAGTATCTTATTGCTTCTATATAATCAATAGTACACCCAGTTCTTGAAGACTCTGGGCAGATGTGGTCACCTCATCTCACAAAATATATCTTGGCACTGGAAAAACGTTCAGTAAAGGGCAACAAAAATGATTAGGGGATTTAGAACAGCTGCCTTATGAGGAGAGATTAATAAGGCTTGGACTTTTCATTTTAGAAAAAGAGAAGACTAAGGGGTGGATTTGATAGATGTCTATAAAATCTTGACTGGGGTGGAGAAAGTAAATAAGAAAAAGTTATTTACTTTTCCCAATAACACAAAAACAAGGAGGCATCAAATGAAATTAATAGTAGCAAGTTTAAAATAAACTAAAGGCAGCATTTCTTCATATAACACAGAGTCAACCTGTGGAACTCCTTGCCAGAGGATGTTTTGAAGGCCAGGATTTTAACAGGGTTCATAAAAGATAAATTCTTAGAGGATAGTTCAATCAATGGCTATTAGTCAGGATGGACAGGAATAGTGTCCCTAGCCTGTTTGTCAAAAGCTGGAAATGGGCAACAAGGGATGGATCACTTGATGATTACCTGTTCTGTTCATTTCCTTTGGGGCACCTGACATAGGCCACTGTTGGAAGACAGGATACTGAGCTAAATAGACCTTTGGTCTGACCCAATATGGCTGTTGTTATTTTCTTATATAAAATTCTTTGTTTAGGCATTTGCAATTTAAACATATATTTCAATATTCCCAAACTGAACTGTCTCACCTTGGTTTGCTGAACCAAATGAACCGAAACATTTCCTTCTGGATCATTTCAAAATCAAACTTCATTCATGGGAGTTGAAATGAGGGTACTTTATGACCCAATTTTCTTCCACTGGCTGTGCTACCTAGATGGACTTTGTATCCAGTGATGGAACACACCATTTCCTCTAAGAGGACTCTCTAAAGATATTCAGCCATTGGTATGGACAAATTATGGCCCCTTTAATCTGCATGTGGAGGTGCCCACTATGTATATCAGGGGACCTTGAAGGACTCTACAGCATTTTCTCTATCCTCTCATCTATCAAATGTTACAGAGGACTATCTGTGGACATCATTATCTGCAGAGCCCATGTCTATATTAACTTTTTTATCTTTTTTCCCTATAGTAACAGGAGAGGTATTATAACTAGGAAGAGTCACAGATAGCTTCAGAAAAGCAGGGGCCAGCATTGCACAGTGGTAAAGGACCGGTCACATGTATCCCTTGAAATACACCAGACTTTTCTGCGGGGAATTCAAAACAACCCACTTCCATCCAAGAGAAACTACCCTTCAGATTTTAATGTGGGAGGGTATCATTTGACCAACAAACTAGAACACATGACTTGAATCACAGAGATCTATACAACCTGCTATAGCAAACATATTATAAAAGAAATTAGACTCAGAAGGACATGCACTACTTATATTATGGTCATCATTACACATAGCACTGACAGGATTTAACTGAGCTCAGGATACCATTGTGGTGGGCACAATACAAGCATAGGAAAAGACAGTCCCTAAAGAGCTTACAATTTAAATAGAAGGGGAAAAAACCCAGATAAAAAATGGGAGAGGGATGAGAGGCACAACATGGTCCAAGATCAGACAGCAGGTAAGTGCCAGGATCCGAACTCAGGTATCATGAGTCAGTGACCTACCCACTAGGTCATATATCCCCATGAAATTCGGCATCAATATATTCTATACTGAAAGGTTACCGGTCTCCAGTCAGCATTTATAGATACCAGCATAGTCATGGGCAAAAGGGTTCAAAGCTCTTCTCTGATATCTGCTTTCAAATCTGATACCAGACTACTTCTTGGCTTGATGAAAGCAAATAAATGTTTACATAAAAAATCAAATGAAATTCTCTAGAGCAGAAGTCTGCTGCAGAGATTTTCAGCTTTGTAATAGACACCAACAGTGACATTTCCAAATCTAATTTACCATTTTTTGTTCTTTTTCATTTTTAAGGGAAACTTATAACCAGCATAATAACTTTGTGGAACTGGACACTTTTATTCCCATTCATAACAGAAGGCAGTAGCTGAACAGGCATCAAAGTGAATCATTGTCAAGAGAACAATTTTTTGAAGCCTCCTTACATTTTCTATTTTATAACATGTAAATTTTTTCACAGACTGGTAATAAACTGCAAGAAAAGGCTCAGAAAGGTAATTCATGGCATTCTCAGATAGCTTCTTAAATGCATAGACACAAGCATCATCTATTCATACTTTTGAATAAAATAGAGCATACTGTATATTTGTTAAAACTTCTAGCTTCATGTCAAAATGCCCAACAACAAAGGAAATACTGATGAAAAGCTTGAACATCAGCATATAAGATTTTACCTTTACTTTATTGCTAATTTGTATGCTATCAATTCCAATGCATGCAGGCTCATGTAGGACTATTTCAGTCTTATTACTGAAGATAGTTTCACTTTTTGATGGATACAGTTTGAAACATTTCAGGCATTTAAAGAAACCAAACCCTTTGAAGTTTCAATGTTTCAAATGACTTTACAAAACATTCCGCACACTCTTTTCTAAATCCCTCTCTATGCTTTTTTTTTCAATTGTCATCAGGAGACAGAGGAAAAAAAGCTAGACATACACAAATCCATGAGTGTGGATTTAATGCATCCAAGGATACTGAGGGAATTGTCAAATGTCATTGCAGAGCCTTTGGCTATTATCTTTGAAAACTCGTGGAGATTGGGAGAGGACCCGGATAATTGAAAAAGGCAAATGTAGTGCCCATCTTTTAAAAAGGGAAGAAGGACATTCCAGGGAACTACAGACCAGTCAGCCTTACCTCAGTCCCTAGAAAGTCCCATTTTTAAGCATTTGGAAGAGGGGAAAGTGATCAGGAATAGTCAACATGGATTCACCAAGGGCAAGTCATTCCTGAGCAATATGATTAGCTTCTATGATGAAGTAACTGGCTCTGTGGACATGGGGAAGGTGGTGGGTGTGATATACCTTGACTTTACCAAAGCTTTTGATAAGGTCTCCCACAATATTCTTGCCAGAAAGTCAAGGAAGCATGGATTAGATAAATTGACTGTAAGGTGGATAGAAAGCTGCCTACATTATCAGGCCCAACAGGTAGTGATCAAAGGCTCAATATCTGGTTGGCAGTTGGTTTCAAGCGGAGTGCCCCAAAGATTGGTTCTAGGGCCAGTTTTTTTTCAGCATATTTATTAATGACCTGGAGGAGGGGATGGATTGCACGTTCAGCAAGTCTGCGGATGACACTAAGTTAGGGGGAGAGGTAGATACATTGGAGGGTCAGAATAGCATCCAGAGTGACCTAGACAAATTGGAGGATTGGGCCAAAAGAAATCTGATGAGGTTCAACAAGGACAAGTGCAGAGTCCTGCACTTGGGATGGAAGATTCCCAAGCACTATCACAGGCTGGGGACCGACTAGCTAAGTAGCAGTTCTGCAGAAAAGGACCTGGGGATTATAGTGGATGAGAAGCTGGATATGAGTGAACAGTGTGATCTTGTAGCCAAGAAGACAAATGGCATATTAGGGTGAAATAGGAGGAGCATTTCCAGCAGATCTAGAGAAGTTATTATTCCCCTTTTTTCAGCACTGGTGAGGCCACATCTGTAATATTACATTTAGGTCTGGGCCCCCCACTATGATGTGGATGCATTGGAGACTGTCCAGCAGAGGGCAACCAAAAAGATTAGGGGCTGGAGCACATTACCTATGAGGAGATGCTGAGGGATTTGGGCTTATTTAGTCTGCAGAAGAGAAGAGAGTGTGGGGCGGGGAGGGATTTGATAGAAGCCTTCAATTTCCTGAAGGGAGGTTCCAAAGAGGATGGAGAAAGGCCATTCTCAGTAGTGATGGATGGCAGAACCAGGAGCAATGGGTCTCAAGTTACAGTGGGGGAGGTCTAGGTTGGATATTAGGAAAAACTATTTCACTAGGGGTATGTCTACACTAGCCCCTTAGATCAATCTAGGGAGGCTAATGAGGGCTACCGAAATTGCAAATGAAGCACAGGATTTAAATATCCCGCGCTTGATTTGCATGTTCCCAGCCGGTTGCCATTTTAGAAATTGACTAGCCCGAAGTAACTGCCCGTGTCTACATGTGGCAGTGAAACGGGATTCCGAAATAAAGCCCTAAATCGAATTAGCTGGTATTCCTCCTGCAATGAGGTTTACCAGCTAATTCGATTTAGGGCTTTATTTCGGAATCCCGTTTCACTGCCGCATGTAGACGCGGGCAGTTACTTCGGGCTAGTCAATTTCTAAAATGGCGACTGGCCGGGAACATGCAAATCAAGCACGGGATATTTAAATTCTGTGCTTCATTTGCAATTTCAGTCGCCCTCATTAGCCTCCCTAGATCGATCTAGAGGGCTAGTGTAGACATACCTTAGGAGTCTGGTGAAGTACTGGATTGGATTACCTTGGGAGGTGGTACAGTCTCTATCCCTAGAGGTTTTTAAGTCCCAGCTTGACGTCCCAGCTGGGATGATTTAGTTGGGATTGGTCCTGTTTTGGGCAGGAGGCTGGACTTGATGACCTCCTGAGGTCTCTTCCAGCCCTGGGATTCTATGATGCTATGGTTCTAAATCAGTTATTGCATAGTGCATTTACTGTGTATATTTAGATTTGTTTATTTATTTGCTTCATCTCATGTATAGATTATATTTATGTGTCACTTTCTGTACTTCCTGCATATTTATCAACATTCTTTTTTTTAAATAAAGCAAATGTGAAAAATAAGATGACTGTAAAATCCACGAATAGGAAATGATGACAGCTGGCTCAACAGGGAAGCAAGCTCTAGACATGTATCAAATCTAGAAGTTCAAAAGATATAAGCTGGGTGGGACAGTAAAATCTTTAAGGTCTGATGAAAGCATTGTACCTGAAACTCTGGCACTACACAGTAATTGATTCCTCTGTCTCTTGATGGCAATCAAAAGCATAGAGGGGGATTTTCAAAAAGTGTGTGGGATGTTTTGTAAAGTCCTTTGAAACACTGGAACTTCAAAAGGCTTGGTTCCTTAAAGGCCTGAAATGTTTCAAGATGTATCTATCAAAAAGTGAAACTATCTTTAGTAATAAGACTGAAATAGTCAATGAAGATTATGCAAGCCTTTTTATTGGACCAATAAATTATAATACCAGTTTTTATGGTTCTGGTAATACCATGTTTTCCTTCTGAAGAGTAAATATTTGCTGAATATAAAAAGATTAGATAACACACATATCACAATAATGGTACTTTAAAGTGTTTTCCTTTGGAAAAAAAGTATTAATTTCTTACATCTGCATAAAATATACATAGAACCATATACAAGAGCTCTTTCAGTCCTCTGTTGTAGAAAGTCAGTTTTGAAACCATTGACTTTTATCTTATAGCATCCACAAAAGCTCACAAAGTCCTTAAAAGAAATTTTCACTGGAGAAAGTGCATGCTTTTCATGATGCTTATACTTTGGTAACTGATTTTCATATGCAATGCATACTACTTCTTTCTGCAATTTCACTCGATGACAAATTGGATTGTTCAAGTTTTGTTATAGAACCACTCTAGATTAATCTTGCAAGCTGTCTTTGAGGGATATTATTTATAATATATTTTGAATGAAAACTATAACTTTGTAAATTGATATTTCTGTCTGTTGGGTTTCTTCATGTGGTATATTAGTTTCAAAATTTGTTATGACTGTTAGCTATCAATAAATCTAAAGCTTCAATATTAACTTGACTTTTCCATAAAGTGAAACTCAAACTAGGTCAGAACACATACATCTTAAAAAAGTCATTTTACTTTTTGTTAGTCTTCCAAAACTTTATAATGTCATCTATGTTCCTAATATAATGAATTATATAGGCATAAAATAGATTCACAAATTCTTCAAATAATACTTGTCCTTCCAAATAGCCTACCCTAAGGTTACAAGAGAGGAAAAAAAACACCTTTCACAAATGTTCATTAAAATCACTCCCTGAAATATTCAGTTGGTCAGAGCAGTCAACTGGGATTTGGGAAGGCAGGTTCAAGTCCCTTAATCATTCCTAATTGGGAGGGGAGACTTGAGTTTAGGCTTCCCATATCTCCATTGAGTGGCCTAGCCACTGGACTATAGGTGATTCTGCATTAAGGGGTAGGGAATTCTCTCTTGTATTGACCATACATTGTAAACTGCCCTTAAAAACCTCCCCAAACAAAACTCTCATTAAATCAGCACGTTGGCTAAAAGATCCAATTGGTTTCAACCAGCATTTTCCATTGAAAAAAATGTGAAAAAAAAATCCAGCTCTGGTCATAAATCTATCAGTGTAAACTAATAACACTAGTCTGACACCTCGTGCACAGGTGGGCAAAAGGTGCAAATACTGGGCAAAGGAGATGATGTTGAATAGTGGTTGCAACACATGCAGTCCCCATCCCCCACATTTGGGATTCGTGGAAAATCCAGGGACACATGACCAGGCAGCATAGAAATAGAACCTTGAAACATGATCCCATGGTAAAAGGTCTGCAAACATGTTGCAAATTTCAGTGGAATATAAGTATATTCATGTCAGGACTAATTATCCATCCACTGCTGTGAGGCCTTTCTGCCACATGGGGCAAGAACAGACACATCCAATTAGAAAGTGAGCTGGTGATGAACTATTGCTGTCAGTGGGAAGGGCTCAGAGGCAGAAGGAGCCCTGGACTTGGATCTGTATTTCCTTTGGGTGTCTAGTTTGGGATGACATTGGCCACAGCTGTGTGGGACCGATTATGGAAGAACTTTTTAAAAATATAAAAAAATATTGTAATGTTGAGGCATTTCCAATAGTATATTTCATTCTGGCACTTTTGGTCCATCAAGGGGTTCTGCATCATGAAGTTCTTTGGATACAGATTGTGTATTTTAAAACTCAAGTGTGCACTTATTTTAAAAAAGAAATATTTCAAAACAAGAATTAGTTGTAGATTTCTCCAAAGGATTTACACCGAGTCACAATCTCGGTTACATGCCATAAAACTTGTCGTCAGTGACAGAACTCAGACATTTGAACAGAAGCAATAGTTCTAATAGATGTGGAGCTGAATCTTAGTTTCATAAGATTGCGATGCACCCTTAACTTTGTTGGCTTGTAAATACAGCCACACACTGCTTCTTTTCCTGATGCACGAATAGCTGTATCCAATTTTCCAGCAGGTGCTATGACACAAAAGGAAATCTAAAATTCAATGCAATCTGTCATTTCAAAAAATTTGCTTTCTTCTGGTATCTAGGCAGAAAGCCAGTGTAGTTTTCACACTGCACATGGTAGTGGGATCTGTAATTGCCGATTGAAACTTGGAGAACTAGCAGTGAGATTTACTCAATTTCTGACGAGACTTATT
Source organism: Pelochelys cantorii (assembly GCA_032595735.1). NCBI lineage: Eukaryota > Metazoa > Chordata > Testudines > Trionychidae > Pelochelys > Pelochelys cantorii. Next base: position 41,919,170 of record CM064337.1, read on the forward strand.
TATAAATGACGTGTTTCTTCCAGTGGCTTAGTCTATACATAAATCATTTCTCTTAACGATTCCTAAGATTTAATGTGATAGACATTCTCTTTTCATGATGTAAATTTTATAAGACCACTATCTTTCAATAATTTTTATTCTCTGAAAAAAATAAAGATTGATTTTAGCAGGGAAATTATCAAAATAATCAACACCAATGGCCATCTAAACCTCAAAGAAAAATAATGATTTTGTAAAAGCGGTGTTGGGCTTATTTTTAGGTACTATTTAGATAGTCAGTCAAAGCACTAAACTTTAATACAAATAGGAGGCGCATTTCTTGTTAAAATAGAATAGAAATTTTATTAGAAGTAGTGGCATAATAAATAGAGTGCTTCTGAATTTGGTAGTCAAATTAAAGCTCAGGAAACAATAACCACCATCAGAAACTGTGCTTGAAGAAAAGCCTCTCTTCAAAGAAACACTGTATAGTGCAAGTCTGAGAAATAAATAGCCCATCTATCCTGCTTTTGCATAGCATTCTAGCTATACTGTCTATCAGTGCTTTTGTCACTAGGTCTCAGACCAGACATATAATGTGGTGGACTAGTACATTATGGGGAGGGGGTGCAATTCTTGAAGAAAATATGCATGGTGAAGGAAGGAGAAATCAACACAATTCATATTATGGGAGGTTTTATTGCTAGTACACTCTAGTATGTGCTAGTATTTGGTGATACAGGTTGAACCTCCCAAATCCAGGACTCTCTTGTCCAGCAACATCTGTGGTCCAGCAGGGTCAGGGATGTTGCTGGAACAAAGAGCCCCAGAGCAATGCAGGGACTGGGCCAGGTGCCATCTGGGGAACCCACCCTGGCCTAGAATGCCCAGCATTAACAGAGCCAGGCAGCAGCAGGGGAGCTGCAGCAGGGTGAGCCGGGAAACTCTGGCAGTAGAGGGGCCACATGGCCAGGGAGACCCAGCTCCAGCCAGGGAATCCCCACCTGCAGCTGGGCTGCATGTGGCTAGGTGGCCCCAGCCAGGAACCCCAGGAAACCCCTGGTGGCAGCAGGGCCAGTGTGACTGGGCAGCCACCATCAGGGAACTCCTGGCTGAAGCAAGGCTGGTGGAGACAGGCAGACGGAATCCCCAGCAGCAGTGGGGGCAGCCCCAGCAGCAGGGCAGGGTGGCTGGGTGGCCCCAGACGGGAACCCAGAGAACACTTTGGCAGCAGGACTGGCAGCAGCCAAGTGGTCCCTGCCAGGAACCCAGGAGACCCTGGGGCAGTGGGTGGGCAGCAGGGTGGAGAGCCATAGTGGGCCAGTGTTGGGGGGGCCAGTGGTAGGGCAGGGAGCCCCAGAGAGAGGAGCGCAGGAGTGGGGCAGCCAGCAGGGGAGAACTGACCTCCCCTTGTCCGGCAAACTCCCTGGTCTGGGACAGCTCAGGTCCTGAGGGTGCCAGACCTGTGAGGTCCAACCTGTAGTTGGAATGTAAGCTGGTGAGCAAACCTTTCTTCATATCTGTATTATAAGATAAACTGAACCTAAGTCTTATGAATCCTCCATGTGGGTGGTCTGATCTAGAAGTGAATGGGGGTTAGGTCTAGTGGACAGAACAGGCAACCAAACTGGAGAACAAAGACCAAAGTTAGCACCAGAGCCAACTGTCAATTACCGGAGCCTGGGCTCAAGCCAGAGTCAGAACCAGGAGTCAAAGCTGAGCATCAGAGTGGAGGTCAGATACCAAATGCCAGAGCCAAGGCTCACAATTTGGAGGCTGGAGCCACAGCCCGCACAAGTAACTGAGGATTGAAGACAGCGTGTAAGGGCAGGAATCAGAGGAAAGGTAAGAATCAAGCACAGAGCAGGAACTTGGTGGGAACAGGACAGAAGGCAAGAGTGAGGCCAGAGCCAAGAACAAGAATCAAGAACAAGAATACGATCCAGGACACAGGCACAAGCATGGTCCAATGCATCCATAACTAGAAATCCCCTTGTTCAGAATAACTTCCTGTGATTGTTTCTGGCTTAAATAGCATAGTTGGATGAATTGTTGGAGCTAGGCAATCCTCCAGCTGGGGTTACCATTAGTGATGCTTTGGCTAAGGTTATAGTCCTACTAGCTTCTCAGCCCAGCAGGTTTCTGTAGGTATTGGGTAGAGGCCAGGATATAGCAACTGACCTGGGCTCCCAGGTTTGGGTTCTAGGCATAGGGCAACTCATATTTAAGTTATGCATCTTTTTATGTAAAAACTTGATGCTAATCAGATTCAATGTAATGCCAGAATGGATCTTTGGGATCCGCGGTTTGTTTTCCTGCACATAATAAGTCAAAGATTTTCCTTCAGTTAATTCCTGGTTAACTAGAACATCACACATTCTTGATTTTAAAATGTGAAGGGATGGAGTTCTTATGATTAACTATTCCCTCCTCTTGAAAATGAACACCTCGCTTGAAGTCTGGATTTGACAACTTTTAGCTCACAGTTATTGGATCTTGTCATACCTTTGTCTACTGGATTAAAGAACTCCCATCATCAGTTTTCTATTCTCCATGCAGGTATTTAAAGACTGATCACATCAGCCCTTTCATGAGCTAAAGAGATTCAAGTTTGCTTCTCATTCCTATATTCACAGACTTACAGCATGACTCCTTTCATACAGGCAAAGGAAAGGAACTAACTAAAGCACTGCTGATGTCTGAGCCTTCCTGGGAATTTGTTCTCTTTCCTTTTTAATCCATACTAAACAAAGGCCAGGAATCTATGGGGAATTAGATGAAGCTGTGCCTGTTTCTAATTTACACAAGAGTTAGAATGCAGTAATAAAATGAGCCTTTCCGGCAATTCAGGCTTATACCAATGGACAAGCTATAAATAATATTGACTCTCTACTTACCTATCTGCCTTTCCAAAGCACAGTTAAGCTTGCCTTGCCGAGGACACCAAGAGCCATGGAAAAAGACATATGTAAAGGGAAGGAGATCATGTTTCTGCTGCTCCCGAGCAGCTGTGTTACAACCATAGTATGATGGCTAGTAATTTCCAGAGCTGTAGCTAGGTCAGGGAAAAGATCACTATGGACTCGCCTAAGATGGGCTTACATGTCATTGTAGCAGAGCTTGTTCTTGTAAGTTATTTATTTATAAATAACAAGAGCCAACAAAGTTGAATTTGTCAGATGAGCATTTTACAATTGAATTTTCAATTTGGTGTCACAACCAAAGGAGAGACCAGTCTGAAATGGTGATTCACTGGTATGGTGACTTAAGGTCAAAGCACAGAGAGGAAATTATTTTTGTTTGAAGAATCATAGAATAATAGAAGTGAAAGGAACCTTGAGAGGTCATCAAGTCTAGCCTCCTGAACACATGGCAGGACCAAGCACAATATAGACCATCCCTGACAGTGTGTGTCTAACCTGCACTTAAAATTCTCCAGTAATGGAGATTTCACAACTTGCCTGAGCAATTTATTCCAGTGTTTAATGATCTTAAACAGATAGGAAGTTTTTCCTAATGTCCAACTTAACCTCTTAAGATAGGACAAGAAGCAACAGGCTTAAACTGAAGCAGGAGAGGCTTAAGGAGAATAATTTTTATCCCTCCTCCTTATAACTACCTTTTAAGCACTTAAAAGATGTTTAGTCTACAGAAGACTAAGAGGGGACAAAACAAATCCAATTCTTTTAAACTTCCCTCGTAAGTCATGTTTTCACTTTTATTACTTTTCTCGGGTATTTTACCAATTTGTCCACATCTTCTCCGCAAGATGGCACTGAACATAATGCTTTATTTGAGGCCTAATCAGTGTGAATTATAGCAAAAGAATTACTTGTTGTGCCTTGCTTACAACACTCCTGTTAATACATGCCAGAATGATGCTTGCTTATGTTATGCAGCAGCAGCACATGATTGATTCATATTTAATTTGTTGTCCTCTATGACCCTTAGATCCCTTTCTGCAATACTCCTTCCTACGTAGTCATTTCCCATTCTGTATGTGTTCACCTGATTGTTCCTTCCTAAGTGGAGTACTTTGCATTTGTCCTCATTGACATTCCTCCTAATTGCCTCAGACCATTTCTCCAGTTTGTCCAGATCTTTAAAACTTTCTATGCCATTATCTAAATAATGATGGAACTATTTAAATTGAACCAATCCCAGAACTGATCCCTGTGGAACCCCACTCATTATGCTCTTCCAGCATGACTCTGTACCATCGATAGCAACTCTCTGGGAATGATTATCCAACCAGTTATGCACCTACCTTATAGTAGCTCCATCTACGTTGTATTTCCCTAGTTTACTAATGAGAAGGTCATGCAAGACTGTATCAGATGTCTTACTAAAGTCTAAATATGCCACATGTATGATCCATAAAGGTCGTTACTCTGTCAAAGAAAGCTGCCAGGTTGGTTTGACATGATTTGTTTTTGACAAATCCATGCTGACTGTTGCTTTTCACTTTATTACCTTCTTGATGTTTGCAAAATGACTCCTTAATTATTTGTTCTACTATCTTCTGGATACAGAAGTCAAGTTGATTGGTCTGTAATTCCTTGGGTTGTCCTTATTTCTGTTTTTATAGATGGGCCTTTTCCAGTCTTCTGGAATGTCACCCATCTTCCATGACTTTTCAAAGATAATAGCGAATACCACAATCCTCAGTCAGCTCCTTGAGGATTCTAGGATACATTTCACCAGGCCCTGGTAACTTGAAGACATTAACTTGTTATTTTCCCTTTTAGTTTCTGAACCTACCCCATTTTTACTGGCAATCACCACCAACATTCTTAATGAAAACCAGAACAAAGAGCTCATTGAACAATTTCCACATTTTCTGTTATTGTTTTCCTCTCTTGTTTAAGTAAAGATTCTTTCCTGTCCTTGGTCTTCCTCTTGCTTCTAATGTGTTTAATGTTTTGGGATTTTTTTGTTACCCTTTACATGTAGCTTTGTTACCTCTAGCTACAGGTTGAACCTCCCAAATCTGGGACTCTCTAGTCTGGTAACATATCTGGTCCAGAAGGAAGGACCACAGATGTTGCTGGACAAGAGAGCCCTCGAGTTGAGGAGCACAAGCCAGCTGGGAGTCCCACAGGTGCTTAGGAGCCCTCGAGGAGCTGGCAGGGGCTGGTCCTGAGGTGGGTGGGGAGTCCAGTCCTGGGGAGCCCCAGGCTGAGGACCCTCAGCGGTGGAAGAGAGAAATCCCCAGCTCAGGCCAGGAACTCAAGCCACAGCTGAGATGGAGGTGGCAGGGTAGGGAATCTCCGGCTGCAAACCCTGGTGGGAGCAGAACCAGCGGTGGCTGGGCAGGATCCCCAGCAGGACTGGGATGATCCCTGGTGGGAGCAGGAATAGGGGTGGCCAGAAGAAAGCCCCAGCCCAGATTCCCTGTGGGGTGGGACCAGTGGTAGCTGGGAGGAATCCCAGCCCAAGGAGACTGACTCTGGGAGCCCCAGCATGGGGCCAGCAGCAGGGAGGGAAGCCCAGGCTCAGGGGACACTCATGGCCAAGAGAAGAGCATTGACCTCCTCTGGTCTGGCAAACTCCCTGGTTCGGGACCGTTCAGGTTCCGAGGATGCTGGACCCAGTTTGAACATGCCCCTATATCCCTGAGTTATTTGTTTATATTCATCGATTATAATTTGACCTAATTTCCACTTTTTGTAGGACTCCTTTTCGGTTTTTAGATGATTCACGATCTCCTAGTTAAGCCATGATGGTCTCTTGTCATACTTCCTGTCTTTACTATGCAATGGAATAGTTTGCTCTTTTGCCCTGAATAATCATAGAATCATAGAATACTAGGACTGGAAGGGACCTCAAGAGATGAACAAGTCCAGACCCCTGCCTTCACAGCAGGTCCAAGCATCATCTAGATCATCCCTGATAGATGTTTTATACAACCTGCTCTTAAATATCTCCAGTGATGGAGCTTCCACAACCTCTCTAGGCCATTTATTCCACTGTTTAACCACCCTTACACTTAGCAAGTTTTTCCCAATGTCCAACCTAAACCTGACTTGCTGCAATTTAAGCCCATTGCTTCTTATCTTATCATCAGAGGCCAAGGAGAACAATTTTTCTCCTTCCTCCTTTTATATACTTGAAAACTGCTATCATGTCCCCTCTCAGTCTTCTCTTTTGTAAACTAAACAAGCCCAATTCTTTCAGTCTTCCCTAATAGCTTATGTTGTCTAGACCTTTAACCATTTGTGTTGCTCTTCTCTGGACCTTCTCCAATTTCTCCACATCTTTCTTGAAATGTGGTGTCCAGAACTGGACACCATACTCCAATCGAGGCCTAATGAGCACAGAGTAGAGTGAAAGAATGACTTCTCATGTCTTGCTTAGAACACTCATGTTAATGCATCCCAGAACCATGTTTGCTTTTTTTGCAACAGCATCACACTGTTGACTTATATTTAGCTTGTGGTCCACTATGACCCGTAGAGCCCTTTCTGCATTACTCCTTCCGAGGCAGTCTCTTCCCATTTTGTATATGTGAAACTGATTATTCCTTCCTAAGGCTATGTCTACACTACAGAGGTTTTTCCAAAAAAAACTTCACTTACGTCCGCACTGCAATCGCGTTCTTTCAGAAAAAAATTGAAAGAACAGAGGGAGGTTTTCGACATTGGTAAACCTCTTTCTATAAGGAAGAAGCCTTTTTCCAAAAGAGCTCTTTTGGAAAAAGGCATGTGTGGACGGGGAAGAGGGAATTCTTTTGAAAGAAGAGGAAAGAGGAAAAAGCACAAGTGCTCTGGTGGCCACTCCACCCATAGTAATCACAGCTTAAGTGAGGGATAGAGTCCATTCAGTGTGGCTGCTATCTTTCGAAAAAGCAGTTCGCTTTTTTGATGTGCTTTGGCAGTGTGGACGCGCTCTTTCGGAAGAAGTTTTTTTGGAAGATCTCATCTAGAAAAGCTTCTTCCGAAAGAAGCCTGCAGTCCAGACATAGCCTAAGTGGTGCACTTTGCATTTGTCCTTATTAAACTTCATGCTGTTTACCTCAGAACATTTTTTTAGTTTGTCCAGATCATTTTGAATTTTGACCCTATCCTCCAAAGCACTTGCAACCCCTCCCAGATTGGTATCATCTGCAAACTTAATAATCGTACTCTCTATATCATCATCCAAATCATTGATGAAGATATTGAAAAATTGCCAACTGTCTTCAATTGTTTTTCCTCTAAAATTTGCTTCCCATGAAATCTTACCTACCAACTCCTTGAGTTTGCTGAAGTCTGCCTTCTTGTAATCCATATTCTTTCTTTTGATGTTTTCCTTCCTACTGGGTCTTAGAATCAAGAATTTCTATCACTTTCAAATACTCAACCAGATTATCTCTGTTAAAATCAAATCTAGAACAGCCTCCCCCTCAATCCCCCCCCCCCATTTATCTTTCTTCACCTTCAGGAATAAAACATTTTCTCTAATATATTCCAAGAATTTAATCTGCCCTACTGTGTTATTTCTCCAATTGGTGTCCAGATAGTTTAAGTCCCCTCTCACTAACATGTCCTGTACTTTCAATGATTTTGTTAGTTGTTCAAAAAAGACGTCATCCACCTCTTCCTCCTGGTTAGGTATTCTGTAGTAGACCCCCTACCATGACATCACCCTTGGCTTTTACTCCTTTTTTCCTTACCCAGAGACTCTCAAAAATATGTCTTATGTCTTTCTCAACTTCAGTCGTATATATATTTGACTTCAATCTTTTAATATATAAGGCAACACTTCCTCCCCTTTTCCCTGCTGGTCCTTCCTTAGCAAGCTATACCCTTCTATGCCAATACTCCAGTACTATCCTACCAAGTGTCTATAATGCCAATTATGTCATAGTTGTGTTTATTTACTCGCATTATGAGTTATTTCTCCTTTTGCCTCATACTTTTTGCATTAGTATACAGACAACTAAGATTTTGCAGCCCAGTTCTGCTTTGTTTCTCTTTTATCCCTGCTATTACAGCCCTCCTTTCAATTTCTGACCTTCCCCCCAGGCATCCATGGGTTTTTTTACTTATCTGTGGGCTTTGGTCACCCTCCCCTGTAGAACTTAATTTAAGGTTTGAACCTAGTTTGAAGAAACAAAGTATAAGTGAGCAAGGAAAGGCATTTTTATATTTTTACTGAGAGTTCAAAAGGAATATTTTTTCTTTTAAAAATAATCCATTATCTTGTTTAAAAAACTGACATAAAATAGAGACAGTCTTTAGTTTCCCTTGCTTGAAAACAAAACAAAACTATTATTTTCCTCACCAATCACCTAAATACTGCATATTCCATGGTTTGTGAATTCAAAACACAAACACAGCAAGAACAGATTCTGAGTATCTTAATGGTGAAATAATGTTCATTTGAAGTTAAGTTGCTAGGGACAGATTTACAGTGTTATAAGTAACATGAAAAGAAAAGAAGGTCTTTCAATCTACTCTTATTTTGTTTTATGCAAAAGATATATTGTATAAAATAAATTCACAATAGGTAACACACGTACGTACACACACACACACACACACACACACACACACACACACACACCAAACAAATAATTATACATAGAGTATATGCTTTATATTAGTAGTAGTGATAGCTGAAAACGACATACATTGGTGATGTTAGCTCCCATTTTTACTTTGTTTTAGGTTTGTATGATCTACCAAGTTGTGCAGTTAGTCGGGACATGAAACAGCACCACTTTGCATGTGACACTCTAAATATATAGGGTTTGATCAAAGAACTCAAACCCTATTGTTGAAGTCGTGCTGATTTTGTTTTATCATGGAACCTCAAATCACATACTTAGGCTATGTCTATATTACAGAGCTATTTCAGGATACAGGCGGTATCCCGAAATTGCTATTGCACATCTTAAGAGCAAGCCCATTATATCAAAATATAATGGGCTCGCTATTCTGACATCCCTGTAAACCTCATTGCATTAGGAGTAAGGGACATTTTGGAATAGCGCCTTATTTCAAAATTTGGTACTGTGCAGACAACTGCAAATTTCAAAATTAGCTATTTCAAATTGCAAATTGCGTAGCTTATTTTGAGGGAAGGGTGCTCTGTAGACACACTGGGCTTCCATGATGAGATTTTAATAACAGGCTGATGAGACTGTAAAACAGGTTGGCCAAATTTTTCATCCAAAACTTGTGGGGAGGTTTGGTGGAAGAAAAGGTAGATGTGGCAACACCAAAACATTGAGAACTAGTGTCAGTTTTGTAGAATTGTTTGTGTAAGAAAAAAAATTAAAATGTTTAATTTTAACTTTTCCAAGAAAATTCTTTTCAATTCAAAGTAGCCTCTTTTGAAATTTCTTGTAACAATTTTAATTATTTTAAAATTAAATCTGAAAAACCCTGAAAACTAGCATAATATTGTATTTTGAGTCCAATGAAAATTTGAGTCTTTTAGATTTGCTGAAAATATAGTTTTTTTCAACTTGACACAATTCCTACTCCTCTCTCCCACATTCCCTCACACACTTTATAGAACTGCCAAGAGAAAAAACTCAATTTTTTAATAACTCTGGCCTGGAGCTGTGCAAATAACTGGCTGATGTAACAGTTTTCCATATAGAATGCAATTTTGGTGAAAGATTTCATAGGAATGTGTCAATTTTCACTGAAATTTTTGACCACAAAAGTAAAAATAAATCATTTATATTTTCTCATTCAATTTTGATCATTTTGAAACATTTTGTTTCAATAAGGTGAAAATATTTTATTCTGAATTTGGAAAGACAAACTGGACCAACTTCTGTTGATGAAAGGCAAGCCTGCATATTACACAGAGATCTTCAGATCTGGGAAAGATATTCAGTGATGTCACGGCCAAGTACTAAGACTGCTCTGCAGTTAAAGTGGGGTTGTCTGGGCTTGCTGAAGGAGGACAACTGTGCTTTATGGAATGAAGTCAGAGATCACTGAAAAATGGAGGACAGTAGTCAGTTTTGTACTGCTGATTCACCTTCCAGGAATGTGAGGCCTCATGGCCATAATGATGCAAGGCCCTGGGTGGAGGGAGTCACTTTGATTCACACAGCAAGCAAGCCAGTACCCACTCTCCCTTCCCTAGTGGAGGTGAATATCATGTTTGTTTGGATCTGCCTTGGGCATTAGGCTAGTTGCTCCTTTCTAAGGGGGACTGTGAAGGAATTTTTCCAGCACCACCAAAGTGGTGTCTTTGGCTGAGTGAGGTTTTTCCATCTTCCCCATGATGGGTGCCAGGGAAGACCTTTTAGGCCATATGTCACAAATTATTTTACAAGGTTGGGTGAATGTCCAGTGCAGGTACTCCATAGGAAAGGCATCCAGTGCTTGGATAAATAGCCTGACAAAGGATTTAAAAGGAGGTGCTGGATAAAGGAACAGAATGGAGAATGGGAACTTGGGGATCCCCCCATTCTCATAGACAATACTCATATGAGGGTAGGGGTGGTGGATGGGAAGGTCCAAGCCATGGGTTGGCTGCAGGACCTGGATGGAAATGAAGGGGGTCTGGTTGAAGCTCCAGGCAATGATTTGAATAAACATGCCTGCACTGTACACTTTATCTTCTGGTTAGACCCAGACATTGGTACAATAAAGTTGCAGCCTGATTAAAATTCATATCAAGAGTCTCCCCTGTCTTTCTTTCCATGTGCCCAGACAATGCAGAGTCGATTGTTTAGCATAAGTAGCTAACACATTCTTAGGGACCAGTCAAGGTGCAGTGACCCACTAACAATTCTGCAGTCACAAGACTAGAAAAAGTGGTTAGTGTGCTATAGATTGTTGCAATAAGCCATAAAGCTAGTGGCTTTATCAAAACTGTGATTTTTAGTGTATAGCAAAGATATTAATTTAAGCACCATCTGACTTCATTAGTTTGATTAATGTCCACTATTATATTAAATATACATAATTAAATAGAATACATATTGTATATAAATTGAAATATAAAACATGTTGGAATGTGTTTTGCTGGAAATTTTAAAAAATGTCTTTTTTTTTAATTGGAACAAAAAGACAAATTTTTGATATGTTGGAAATGGAATGGGAATTCTTGTTTCTGACCGAGTTTCAATGAGACGTACAGTATGTTAATATCACTCTCATCTCACTTTGGTTCTGATCCAGAATAACTACTTGGAAGCCAAGTAAGTTAACAGTGTAACACTAGATGAGAGGTGTATAAAGCTGAACTGATGCCAATGAAGGTCCAAAAGTATTACAAGCAGAGCTAGGTAAATTCTGATTTCCTTTACTTTTACATCATGAAATGTGAATGAGTCAGGCCCGTTGTGACACGTGAATTACAGAGTTTCTGCTTGTATGAGAGTTAATACTTGTTTGCAGAACACAAAACTATTCTCCACAACATCTTTCTGAAATTCTTTACTGGAAGTGCCCTCTGGTGATTTAATATGTATGCTAGAAACCTGAAGTCTATGCATTGCTCTGTCACCAATTTGCTGTTTAACTTGGAGTAAGTCATTTAACCTCTCCACACCTTCATTTCAGTCTGTAAAATGAGAAGAAGAATACATATCTATCACACAGTGAAATTAGGTGGCTTAATTCCTATTTGTGAATAGTAATTACTTAAGAGCTTCCCTATCATAGAATAAAATAGAGCAGCGTTTCTCAACCAGTGGTATGAGTACCGTTAGGGGTACCTGAGAGAAGTCTGGGGAGTATGTCAGCAAAACTGAAATTTGGAGAAAACTGAATTTTTGTTTTAAGTTTTACAGCACTTTATTATTTTTGTACTTTTTATACCCCAAAATTTCATCGCCCGCTGGCTACAATTAAGTTGTTTAAACAAATGTGTTGTAATGGTAGAAAAAAAAAATGTGTCTGAAAACTGTAGGTACTGGGAGTACTTATAATTTTTTTAAAGGGGTACTTCATAAACAAAAAAAAAGGTTGAGATACACTGGAATAGAATACCTGAAACATTTCTCCAGTTTCTCCAGATCATTTTGAATAATGATCCTATCCTCCAAAGGACTTGCAACCCCTCCCAGCTTGGTATCATCTGCAAACTTAATAATCGTACTCTCTATGCCATCATCTAAATCATTGATGAAGATATTGAACAGAACCAGTCCCAAAACAGACCCCCCGCAGAACCCCACTTGTTATGCCCTTCTAGCATAACTGTGAACCATTAATAAATATTCTCTGAGAATGGTTATCCAGCCAGTTATGCACACACATTATAATAGCCCGATATAGGTTGTATTCCCTAGTTTAGTGATAAGAAGGTCATGCAAGACCATATCAAATGCCTTACTAAAGTCTAGGTATACCACGTTCATCACTTCCCCCTTATCCACAAGACTTGTTATCCTGTCAAAGAAAGCTATCAGATTGGTTTGACATGATTTATTCTTTACAAATCCATGCTGACTTACCTATCACCTTATTATCTTCCAGATGTTTGCAGATGAATTCCTTAATTACTTGCTCCATTATCTTCCCTGTCACAGAAGTTAAACTGACTGGTCTGTAGTTTCCTGGGTTGTTCTTATCTCTCTTTTTATAGATGGGCACTGTATTTGCCTTTTTCCTTTTGTCTTCTGGTATCTCTTCTGACTTCCATGACTTTTCAAAGATGATAGCTAATGGCTCAGATACTTCCTCTATCATTTTGTCAGGCCCTGGTGACTTGAAGGCATCTAACCTTTCTAAGTAATTTTTTAACTTGTTCTTTTTTAAATTTTGACTTCTAAACCTATCCCATTTTCACTGGCATTCTCTAGAATTCATTAAAAATATGCACTTCTGTAGTGAAAACGTATATGGAAGAGTTAAACTGGAAGACTGGAATTTAGTTATGTCACTGAAGCCCATTTAATAAACTACAGTTTTACTGTAGAAACCATGAAAAATTGATTTTGAGAGAACTCTTCTGCCTTCTACAAGCTCCTAGAGTGTGAAAACTGGACTTTTTATTACTATTATTGAAGCACATTCTAAAATAGGTTTTTGTTTCCACGGTTTTTCCCCCCTCCATGCTTCATTGTTATTCCATAACATATCCATCTCCTCTGCCAGACAGCCCTGCATCATGACACTTTATATCATTTATAAAGAGAAAAAAAGCATTTATAGCAGAAAAAAGAGATTATTTTATGGGTATTTACTGCAGTTTCATGACCTGAATATGGCCCACAAAGTTGATGGTTTGGCATATTGATTCCTCAAGTTTCCCTGATGTATAGTTCACACTGACAAAAATTGTCTAGCATCAGACTAGGCTGCTGGAAGATGGCAGGAGACAACCCACCATCTGAAGATGTGAGGAGTACTTTTAAGTAGCCCTATGGCCAACATGTGTGAAGCTGTTAGCAGGACACTTTTTTAAAAGAAGTTTAATCTTTAAAAAAAATTTTAAAAACCTCTGCAAATACTCCTACATTCCTAGTCACTCAGTAGCTTTCAACATTGCCATTTATTTGCTGATCCCATTTATACTCCACTCACAATTACAAGACTTAGGGCATGTGTATGCTATGGGGTCTAAACTGGTGTAGTTCAGTCTACATATACTGTGATGTAGACAAAACCTATACTAAGAGAAGAGGTATTTCCAAATGATGGTAATTAGGTCAATGGGAACATTCTTCCATAAGAAGTGCACATACCTTGGAGGTTAGGTCGGTGTCGCTAAGTTCATCTGCACTATGGACATTTCTAAGTATTCTTCCACATATTACACTGACTCTGTAATAGGTAGAGTAAATTTCTTTTCTCTGTACCATTGTGAAATATTCTCCAACCATCCCTTATATCAAATATGTCAGGTGTTGGAAAATATCCCACTCATTTGAATGAGGTGGCAATAAACTGAGTTGATTGTTGTCCCAGTTGCAGACCTGTTCTTTCATCTCACATACTTGTTGTCTTCCGTTCATGCTCTATGGCTTGACACTGCTTCATCTGCTGCTTAACGTAGGAAGCTAATGGGAATTGAGGGTGCTCACCATCGTGTAACAACTATTACAATTCTTTTTGGCAAGAAAACAAAGTACACTGCAGCCAGCAGATGATTACTGCTGTGAACGGTACCTTTTTTGCAGCGCTAGTATGATAGTTAGTGCTTGCATGATATGCATTTCTTAATGGCTGCAAATATGTACCTATAATAAATGTATCATTTCCCAGCAGCAAACATGAAATCATTTTCAGTAAAGCAATGGACTGCCTTGGTTATACATACATTAAAATAACCTATGACTTGTTACAATGAATAAATAAAAAGCCAGTTATGTTTTTCTGTATTTATAAATGTCTCCATCAGAATTAATTTTTCACCAGCTCTGGTTATAGTAAAGGCTAGATGTGGAAAGGACCATCGTTTTGTTCTATGTTTGTATGGTCCTTAGTACAAAAGGAACTTGGATTCCCGCTAGGGTTCCTAGGCCCTACGGCAACAAAAATACTGGATTGGGGGGAGGGGACCAGTTGCGAGCCTGAGGTCAGGCTGACTGCTTGGGCTACTAGCACCAGGGCGAGGGTGGCAACTGTGAGCCCAGTGCCCAATTGATAGCTGGAACTGCCAGCACCAGAGCTGCCAGTATCCAGCTGTCAGCATCTCACAATGCCCCACTTCAGTCAGTAGAAGTGCTCTTTGGCCTGATCTATCTTAGACCAGGGGGGTCACCTGAAGGCTCACATCTCCAGCTACACAATTTACAGATCTATACTAGACCCGCTAAGTCAAACGCTAGAAGTTTGAGCTCTGGAGGATTGATCTTCTAGTAAATATACATGTGCCCTTTGTGAGGACGTGCACTGCCAACTGAAAATGCATAAAGTTGACACGAACCACCATTTTAATTACTGCAGTGGCAATGCGTTGATTTAAGTCAACTTAATTTTGTAGTGTACGCAAGCCCTAAGGCTGTGTCTATTTTCTAGAGATGGCATATAAAGGTTAAATGACTTGCTGAATGTCACAATAGAGGGTCAGTGTCAGAGCTAACATTCAAAGTATTCAGTAGCAAATGTAAAACCTGCCTCTCCTATCCAAGGCTGATTTAAGACCTGGGCACAATAGACCCAAGACTACAGGCCCGTCTCCTGGTATCATGAGATTATATCAGACTCTCAACTTTCCTTTTGTTTTTAATTAAGTCACCAGCCCTCATGGTTACAAAAAATAGCTTGAAAACATTACCCAAGTATAACTGATGCAAGAAAAAACTTTAAAAAACAACAAATAGTCTGATAGCACTTTAAAGACTAACAAAACATGTAGATGGTATCATGGGCTTTTGTAGGTACAACCCACTTTTTAAAATTTTTCCTGTTACAAACTAATTTGGCTACCCCTCTGAAGCTAAATAACTGATACAGTGAGTTTGTGGGAGTCTGCAGACAACCAAAACAAAACTGAATAGTGTGAACGAGTCTTTTCATCTTAACAGAGAATCAGTTGTAAGCAGCACCTCTCTGGGGCCCTTCACTGAAAACATTCAGCTGCATGGCTGGAGAAGAGTGCAGCAAGGCATGGTCCACCCCCCCTAACCACAAGCACTCCAGATGATTCTGAGGGGAGATAGGGCCCTGCGTCCCATTCTCAGTTTAGAAACCTTAAGCTTGGTGATTTGCTGAGCCATGCAACTTTGTAATCTTTGTACTCTCTGCCACCTTGCTTGTAACTTGCTCTAAACTGCATTTGCCCCTGAGATATGAATGTGTGTGTGTGTGAGTGGAGACTATTGTGTGTCTGGGATTAGAGACTGCAAGGCTGAGCACATGGTGATGAGTCATCAGACCAATTAAGAAGACTGCTGCTCCACTAGATCAAGGGAAGTCTGGGCATGTTCCCTGGTGAGGAATGTGGATGTCACAGGGGCTGTATAGAAGCAATAAAAGGAGAGAGCATATGGCAGAAACTCTCTCTCTTTCTTTCTGAGAAGAAGCAACCAGTTTCTTTCCTGACCAACTCCCCAGCCATAATCAGCAGATAGACCCTCCAGCACCAACCTGCCTTGGCTCCTTCTGCAACCCATATGCCTGTGGAAGTGTGTGAGTGCCTGAGGGCAGGAATGAATGTTTGTGAATGAATGAATGAATGTGTGCTTGTTTGTGTGTGTGTGTATGTGTGTGTGTGTGCGCGCGTGCACACCCATGCACGCACGAGAGAGAGAGAGATAGCTGGTTCCCTTTTAGTTTAAACCTTTAGTGGCAGCTCTATCCTCTTTAGTTTAACCTTGTAGTGCATACAGTGGAGTGTTAATTTCTCAATCAATAAATCCATACTAGTGTAACCTTGGGTGGTCTCCAGTGGGAATTTTTGGGGGTAACATTTCCTACCTCACTTCCCTCTCTCATGCCAACTCTCCCCCTCTACTCGGTCCAATACTATTTTTTTACAAAGGACCAGAGAACAAAAGAATAAAAATATAGCTTGCTTTCTATTAGTGAGGAAGAAAGATTCAATTTCTGTCATTCTTGCTCTCTAATGGTTAAATTAAAATGTGAGAGTTCTGTCTTAATCTGTGGTGTCACTCCACTCCAGATATAAAAAGGATTAAAACAGTCCTGGGAAAGGGCTGAAGCTAGAGGTCAATCATGAGAGGCCTTCTGGCAGCCAATCAGAACCCAGAAGTGCTGTGTAAAAGAGATGACTGGCCAGGCTGAGCACACTCTCACTCCAGCCCTGGAGGGAGAAGGAGTTGGCTGCCTGCTAGCTGACATATCATGGACAGACCAGTGCTGGGGAAAAGGCAGGATGAGACAGGGGAGCTCCAGACTGAGTAGTCCCAGGCTGAGGCCCAGTGACAGGGGCCTGAGGGATACAAGGGCTGTAGGGATGCAACCAGGACAAGCAAAGGCAGCATAGATCCCCTTAGTTATGATGAGTGGCCATGTCAGATTGCAGTTTGCCCTGAGCTAAGGGGCGAGATGATGGCTAGCAGTAGGGTCAATGAGGCAAGGTGGGCACAGGGGCTTGGGGGATCTCAGAGGGGGGAGACCCCAGAGTGTGGGAGCACTGCTGTGGGGCAGTACCTGGAGGAAAGGATGCCATGGTCTGGGAGGGATGTGGTTCCTAACGCAAGGTGGTGGAGAATAACAGGTAACAGCAGGTGTGACACCAGCTGGAAGAGGGACTCCAGCATTGAGCAGATCTAATTCCCAGAGTTACCAGCAGGAGGCGCTGCAGCAGTGAGTTGCACCATGTCACAGCCCCCATTCTATGATATGACATCTCACTCACTGTCTCTCACACACACTTGCCTGGCTTTAATTAATGTAGCCTACATAGCAGCCAACATGGAACACAACTGAAATCTGAGTTAGGGTCCCAACATACCTGGATGCCATTCAGAATGTAAAAATGCACAAAAAGGCTGTTGTAAGTAAACCAAAAATAGGATTTCATTTCAAGATCGGTAATAACAGTAATTCTGGAGTGATAAGGCAGGCACAGATATTGATCCAGCTACCCTAAAACACACTATTTGCCATGACCATCCTTAACTTAATCTCACATATTGTACCTTTCCAGAAACTATATAGCAAAGCCATACAAAGTTGACATTAAAAGCTGATCATGAATATCTCCTGACTAGAAAAGATCTTTTTATTCTGATCAATTGACTTTCTGGTGAGGATGGGTTTACAGATGCCAAGTTGCTCTCTAACAAGCACCCAGAGGCAATATGAGATGAATGTTTCCAGGGAGAAAAGTCATTTATTGCTTCCACTGATTTTTTGCTTCAATGAGCTTTGTTGGGTGAATTCTTCGGAATAGGAATATTTTTGCTCAGTATTTGGTTTTAATTTCCACAGAATAAAGTTATCAGTCTTTCACACACAAGCTCCACTAAAAGTCCATTGCTTCCTGCGTGCATAGAAATACACAGCATTAACTAGAATATTCAACCACCACATAAAATTCTCCTGATGAAACAAAATTCTGAGCATTCAACTTCCTTTTTGTTAAGGTATAGTTTCCCTGATATTTCTGCTGCTAAGAAAGGCATTATTCCTCCTCCTCCCCCCATGTGTCTGCCTTGACAACAGATCTCCACAAAATTGTGTCCTGTGCATGCCATGACCTAGAAAGCATTGTACATAAGAGATCCTGTATGCAGTGTGGTGTCATTTTGTAGCTCATGTACTTCTGTATATGCCCCACAACTACCTTCCAGTCCATGGCACTGAAAAACCATTGTCACACTGCCTATCTCACAGTAAAGAGGGAGTATAATCCAATGATTAAGGCCCAACCATTATGATTAAGAAACCAGTGTTCAGTCTCTGTTCTGATACAAACTTCTTGTGAGCAGATCACATCAGCCTGTCTGTGCCTTTATTAATTACAGGGCTGATGGGTTGATAAACACATTGAAGTCTTTGTGGCACTAAGACTGATAATTGTTTCACATTAGCTTGAAGAAAATGGTATAGCCAAGCTAAACATGTTAAAATTCTATCACCTACAACACAACATGCCAAAAAAGTCTACACTTGAGATTCTTAGAGCACTTGCCATAGGATTCAAGAGTTTCACTGATGTATAGAATTCAAATACTGATTCTTTTAATTAGCTTGTCTTCCTATTGTAACATTTACATACTTTAGGCTATATTATAAATACAACTGTATAGCCCTTTGTATATGATTTGTGATCTGAGCTAATGTGATATTTTAATTATAAGCAGATGCAGAATATGCATCTGCTTATAATAACCATGAAGAAATAACATACCAATATGCAGAAATAACCGACTAATGTCAAACCATAGGATTAACCAGTGCTCCTTGGGAAAATATTAATGTAATCATGGATACAATTCCAATCTCTTTCCAATAGATGGCACTACCGTTCAATAATTGCTTCTAGAACTGTACCTACACTGCATCTTGAACTCTGGGAATTGGATGGCTATTTTATTATACATTAGTTATTAGCCTGATAGCATAATAATGCCTCCTAATAGGGGAATATAATAACTGAGAGTAAAAGAGTCTGAGAGTTTTTTTCCTTAAATATTTTCCTAATTAGGTCAGCATTTTTAATACAGTAAGAACTACCAGAAGTATAAAAATCGAGTGTTCTAATAGACATCAGATTAACAAAACATTGTGTTGCTAGAGATACTTAATTTTTATATGCATGTCTATAAAATGTAAATACAAATATATACACCCACATACAAATAGATGTAATACATGTCCAGAATATACAGTCTACATACATTTATTTTTCAAGAAAAAAATCTGTCATTTTTGAAAATCATGCTTTCCTGAATATGTACCATAAATATTTCTCTTTGAGTCCCAAAGTAACCACAAATAGCAGTAAAAGTGAAATAACATTTTAAAATATCACCGTCACAAACCTAATTTTTAGATAACAATTAACCATGTGTATCTCCTCTTTCCCATCTATCTTCAGCTCCTGGAAAAGACTGGAAGATGGAGAAGCAAAATTCATTGCAGACTGTGCACTATTATAAAAAATATTTGTCTGGAATATGTGAGTTTACTAGACTCTTTCCCATTCCAGATACAGGCAATCCCACAAAAAAGGTGGTCCAGTCAAATATTGTCACAGAAAATATTGCTGGTTTAATGGTGCTTATTGGAAATCTATTCAATATGTAAACACGTATTGTGTACTGTATGTATCTGACAGGCAAGACTAAAAGAGAGAGCTTTTATTGCTCTTGCTAGCTACATAAAACCTGCTTGTAAAAAGCGTGTGTCTGTATTTATACATACATACAAACAATTCAGGAACAGAGGCTGTTGTGTTTTATTAAGCAACATTTTATACAGAACCATGGCAGATAACTTTTAATAAAATACTCTTGTCATCTAAGGTCAGGGGTCTGCTTTAAGCCAGCAAACAGGAAATTTTTAAAAAGGCACTGACACCCTGTCCTTTCAGTCACATTGCTGTGCTTTTTTTTTTCTTCTCTTACAAGAGCATAAGTTGCAGATGGAATGTCAACCTTAACTGTCAATTTCTTGAGTTCAGACAGTTTAAACTAGACCTTCAGCAGTTCAGACTCTTTCTTCCAATTTCATTTTAAGACAGCTTACTCAAATGGCCTAATAATTATTAAACTCTCCTGAACACTTACCAAACACAATACTGAGCAACTTTTATGCAAATCTATTATATAATTCTTTTCTCTACAAAAATATAATCATATGGGGCTCTCTCTCTCTCGCTCTCTGTATACATATATATATATAAATATAGTATACAAACATAATGTATTTTATTGTAGCAATCTATTTTCACTCTAATGTAAGCCTGCAGAAATAAAAGTTAGGAAGTTAATGTATTGTACATTTTTTGAGAAATTAAATTAGTCTTAGCTTTGATTGCAGTAATTGCCAAAATCACTGTAGTAGTTTGTATTATACGTATCATTATAAAGAAGATTTTAAGTGATAATTTTCGAACTGGGTAATTTTCAGCTAGTTTTCCTCATCTGAAAAACATCAAAGTGACATGTTTTCACAGTCACAGCTTAATTACTGTATTTTGCAGACCTGTTGATAAAGCCTACAGGAATTCTAATTAGCTGTGATTTTGCCTTGCTTCCCCTGTAGTATGTACCACTGTTCCCAGCTTGTGCTCTCCAATAGTGCAACTTGCTCAGTCAAGGATGAATACAGCTGCTGGCTCTTGGCTCCAACCCAAGTTAGAAAACCTGCAGTGGTTATTTTGTGTGGGTAGAGAGGGGTGATTTTTTATATATATAAATCAAGGTCTGCTTACTAATTCTCTCTTTAATTTTCCAACTCTGGCTTTCAATTTTTCTGAGGCAAAACATTTCCTTATAATCAGAAAATATTTTCTGCTTTGTATATGTATCAGCTTTTGTGCATGTATTTTTTACAAACAAGACACAATGTGAATGTAAATCAATTATTTCAAATGTTTATGCTTGCTATGAGTGAAGCAAACACTGAATAGATATTAAAATACTCTCCTTTTCTGTTTATTGCAATAACAAATTTTCTTCAAGACAAAGAGCTTTTATTATGCTGGATTCGAGCATTTTTTTATTATAATAAATAATTCTTCAACAGCCTATGTTTTGCAGAATTGGACTTTCATATTATGTTTTCTGTGTTCTTCACAAGAGTTGGTTTTGGATGAGCAATAAATTACAAAGAGGCTGTTAATTTTGCTAGACCAAAACAGAAAATGTTTTTGTCCTCATGTTATTGCAACACCCATGTAATTCCCTCCACTGCTTTTTAATGTGAAAGCAAAAGCTTCTATTTCTTTTCTAAACAAAATGAATAACAATAGCAACCCACCAGTGTGTACACAATGCAAGAAAAAAAATCAAACCAGTTAACAATTTCACATTCAAGCTTCCACCATATTATAGACAATAGTCAATAACAAAGGAACTTTGAATATTACAGAAACTGCCTTGACACTGGCTTTTGAAGCCCTTTCAAGTATGCAGGAAGTGTAGAGCATCCTTTAGTAAGGTCCCACTACACCTGCTCTTGTAGCACATGAAAGGCTCCAACTGGCATTTTAGTAAAAGCGGGGAGATGGTGGGGGGATACAGAGCAAGGGGTAACACTAGAGCAACACTGGCGATTCCAGCCCTTCATTGAAGATCTGAGGCTTCAATATAGGGTCTTCTGCAATTATTGTAGTAGACTCTGGTATCTTACCGGTTCCGATCCAGGATTGATAGGAATGGCGTCCCTAGCCTGTATTTGTCAGAAGCAGGGAATGGGCAACGGGATGGATCACTTCCTGATTACCTGTTCTGTTAATTCTGTCTAGGGCACGTGGGATTAGCCACTGTTGGAAGACAGGACACTTGGCTACATTGACCTTTGGTCTGACCCAGCATAGCATTATGTTCTTAATTCTACTTCATTGCTCTGAATTCTGAGCAATAATACACCCCCAAAAGGTTGCTCCCTAAAGGTACGTCTAGACAGCAGAGCTATTTCAGGATACTGAAAGTGTCTTGAAATAGCTACCTCGCATCTTTGAAACGCGTCCACTATTTCAAAATATTTTTCGAAATAAAGGACGTACTATTTCAGCATCCTTGGTAAGGGATGTCTTGAAATAGCATGCTATTTTGAAATTTGGTATTGTGTAGAAGCGCCAAATTTTGAAATAGCCTATTTTGAAGTACAATCAAAATAAGATACGCAATTTGTGTAGCGCAAATTGTGTATCTTATTTCGAGTTTAGGGTGCTGTATAGATGCACCCTAAGATAGTGGAGTTCAACTTTGGCTTGCAAGGGGTGTCACCTTGCTTTAAAGCTGGTTCTTTCCAAACTGACTGTTTGCTGACTGACTCGAACCAACTAGATCATAGAAACCCATAGCCATGGACCAAGAAACCCCTCATGATTAATGTAAAGGCTTGTTTGTTTTCAGCCCTTATCCCCCACTAAATCCATGTACTACCAACCTTCCTCCCAGACAAGGATCTTGATTTTTCACCTGGAAAATCACGTCACCGTGTAAACACACTAGATTTTATTTTTCAACACAAAACACCACATCAGATTATTAAACTATAATAAACATTTTCAGCTATACAAAATTCAGGAAGCTCAAAGTTCTGGAGAGACTTTTCTGAACCCTGTGTATATGAATTCATTTATCAGACTATAGTACTTAAGACTTTTGACAGTTCATGTTCGAATAATATCACATACCCAAGAGTCTCTCTTGACTCTCTAAGGATCTAAAGTAGCTCTTGATCAGCTTAAGTTTCAAAAACCTACGTTCTACAGCAGCCATACTGTAAGTCACAGTACAACACAGCAGGGTGAGAAATTCCTCCAGTCGGTATATATTCCAAAGTCTTTGTAGTGGTTTGGCCGTTACTAATCACAACATCAAAATACGGTGACCCTATCTCCCTATATTGAATATGGGGCACTGGGAAAACAAATTCCACAGCAACCAATCCTACAAACATTCACATTAACAGCAATTTGACTGAGCTCCTGTTTCAAAGAAATAGTGCATAGTTGGATTCTTTTAATTTGCCTTCTTGTCTTTAAGGCTTGACGGTTTAGATAAGTAGTGGTGACAACGCATGCACTCCTGTACATCTCCCTTCCATGCAGGTGACTGACTGACCCAAGCTTTCCTGCCTGGCACTCTCTGCTAGGGCACTCTAGAGGATGAAGGAAGGCCCAGGGCTGGAGGTGGGTGAAGACGGTGTCTGTCCCAGGAGCTGATGTGGAGCTTTCAGGTTCAGGGTGTGAACAAGCTACTCCTCTCCTTCTACTCCAAAACTTAGCTGAGGGGTAGTGAAGCTTCCCTGTGCCAGCGCTGTGTGGGGCTTTGGCACATGTAGGGCTTGACTCTTCCAGGCCAGCACCCAGGCCAGAGGGTCTTGGGCTTTCCTGGGGCACTGGCCCCGCCAAATTCAGTGGGGGACAGGAGGAGCTTGTCTACCAGGTTGTTAGAGAAAACAGTGCTTTCATCAGGGGCTGTCTGTCTGTGCAGCACTAGGAATGGGATGTACTCTGGGGGGATATGGAGGAGCAGCAGGGCTTGGGGGGAGACTTCAAGAGGCAAAGCAGGGAGAGGACAGCAAAGGGGGAAGCACTAAGGGCTGATGCATGGGCGGCCAAGGTGACATGTAACCATCTGCTGTCTGGCACCTGCCTGCACTCATCAACTGCTGCAGCCAGTGCTAGCTGGAAACAGCATGGGGGAGGGCGCATTTGGCTGGCAACAAGGTCTGTGCTGACAGACCGGCATGGCCGCATGCGCTGCATTTTCAGCCTGCAACCAGCCTTGCACACAGACCCCTATCGTTGGCCATAGAACCCCGCCACTCACCGCTGGTGAGCCCATGGCTTGCTAGCAATGATCTGGAGAGCAGCAGGACCTGCCAGCACTGATGAGGGGGGAAAGAAAATGTGACACAATTGGCCAATTATTAAGAAAAAGTCAGTACACCCTCTGGAGACTGTTGGGGGACTGTCCCTTTTAAAATGGGGCATCTGGTCTCCCTAAATCCACACAATTTCTATTGTCAGGTAGTATTTTTTAGAGAGCTCTAACATGTCTGGTTGGGTCAAAAAAATAATGATTTACTCTGTCTGCAAATGAAACTCACTCATACCCACTCCACTGGACATGAGACAGGGCTTTGTGCTAGCAGAGCAAAATGACTTTTGTTGTACACCCTGAACTTAACTGGCCCTTAAAAATTTTGTACCACCTTACTGAATGGATCTTGTCTCCATACATCCTTCCCTTCACACCTTCCATTCCACCACCTGAGCCAGCGTTAACCCTCTTTGCTGCTTCTCCTACAATGGTCTTTGCACTTTTCTTCCACATTGCTCATTGAATTTATTTGTGGGATGCCATCCCCAAATTAAGCTACAAACCCACAGTACATCCTATTTTCACAGAAGAAATAAACCAAGCTGGAGACAGTTGATATTCATTAAAAAAGTGAAACAGTTCCCTACTTTGCCACCAACTTGCAGATCTGTGGCAGAGAAACACTTGTCACCTAAGGCCATGTCTTTACTAAATGGAAAATCGAGGCTGCCACGATTCATCTTCTGGAGTTTGATTTAGCAAGTCTAGTTAAAACTCACTAAATCAAACCCAAAGGGCACCCCCATTGGCATCTGCTTCTGCTTCTGCAAGGAGTAAGGGAAGCTGACAGGAGGCACCTTTTCTCCTATCAGCCTCCTGGCTGTGGGGATGGCAGGGAAACTCAAAACAAGGTACATTGACTCCAGCTATGTAATTAACATAGCTGGAGGTGTCTATCTTGATTTGACGTTACATTTTAGTGTAAATGTGGCCTAACTCTACAACTCAGAACTGGAGAAACGACAGGGCTGAGATTCTCAGAAGCATTTAGACACCTACCTGAAATCAATTGGAGTGAGGCAGCTAAGTACTGTTGAGAATCTGAGCACGAGCATGCCTCTATCTTCCACTTAAAAAAAATTGTCAGAATACTTTTACCTCATATTCCTAGGCCCATGCAAGAATTTCAGGCTATCTGGAAACCAGAAGATATACCATATAAATTCAAATACACCAAACAACAACAAACAATCTCAGCTCAGAAACAGAAATGGAAAATTCGTTGTGAAATGTATGTAAAGACATTCATTTTAGGCCCTGCTTCTAGACAAGTAATGCTGATGAAACACCAAATGTTCACAAAAGCTCTTACCAATTTAAAAACATTGGGCACATTTTAAATGTTCTTACATTTGTATTACATGTTTTGCATTTTGCTTGCAAATCCAGGATATGTTTTTAAGTCTCTGAATGCAAAGCTAATTCCAATTAATCTACAGAAGTTAAGCTTTTGCAGACTTAACTTTACATTGCTTAAGTCAAATTCTTTTCACCGACATACAACGGTATACATGTACTGTCTTCACAGGTCCATACAGCCTTGAATAAAGTGAGCAATACTTATTTCATAATCATTACATACACAGAGCAGTAAAATTACAACATGCATAGTATTCTGCAAAATTTGAAGCGTAAGTAGCACTTACGGATACATGACTTCACAAATAATCGCATTGTACTCAGTAATTTGACAGACCATAAGCATTTGTTTTCCAAGTGATAGCAAATGAAATGTCTGGAGTGAATGCAGTAGAACTGTGCAAGTAGTTTTCAATGAATACTTTATTCATTCAATTTAACCTTTTTTTTCTATTTGTGGAAAATCCCAGAGCAGATGGCAATTAACCTTAATTTATGCATTAAATCTAATTTACTAATTCTGGGGGGGAGTTATTGTTTCTTTTTACACTATATGGAATGATCACAGTCATTAGCCTCCAAGTATTTGAGATAAGACACAAGATAGAATCTAACTACGTTTGTTAGCTATGTCACGTGAACCATAAGGGGTTTTTTTTTTCTGTTCTCTGATAGGATGAATTTAAGTCGAGAGGATAGCTTTAAGAATCTTTGAATATATTAAAGAGGTAGCATTTATGCAGGATTAGAGAATTTTATAGCATTTGAAGATTTTATTTTCCCCTTTTCTAAACCACACGGATCTTGCAGAAGTCATAATTCCGAGAAAAGCTAAACTACTTCAAAACTCAATGGCTGGAGGCAGAGTTTAAATTTAATTTTCTTATCACATTGCCACAAAGTAAATATTTTTAATGTGCATGTAGTAGCTGTAAAGAGCCAGATCCAATCCAGGAATGGCTCATTTAAATTACCTCTGTGCCAGGTTTTGAGAAAAGGGGTTTTGGGGGAGAGGATGGAGGGATTCTGTGACTGCTATAAATAATTATACCAAACGATGAATGTCATGTACATTTCTCTGCTCACATTCCTCTGCAAGATTAGGTGAACTATGCTTTCGCTCCAGTTTTCTCCAGAACCATTTTCACCTGCAAAAACAGCTTCCTGGGTTGGCCCACACAAAAAGGAGCCATTCTGTGTTGCAAATGGTCAGTTTTGTCTGGGAAAAAAAGATTACCTTTTCTCTTTGTGAAAAGAGGGAAAACTTTTAGATGAAACCACTCAATATTTTGCTTTCACAAATACATTCCCTCTCCGCCAATGCTTTTCCTGAACTGCATTGCTCATAATAATGAATGCAAACTGATTTTTTTTATGTTTATAACACTGAACGTTCACAGTGAAGAAAGTCCTCAAAAGGTTTTGTTCCTTTTTTTCCGTGGTTCAAGGATAGCACATTCATGGTACTGCCACGGAGCATGTTAAGTAGGTTAAGGGAGGCCCTTTGAGCCTTATCAAGAAGCCTCTTATGACCTAATTTAAAAACATTTTCTTTATTGCCTGCAAACACTTACTGCTTCAGGGCCAAGCATTCCTCTCCCCCACATGGTACAGAGGAAATAAAAGAATGCAAAAAGGAATTAACAGCTCTGACATTCATACAAGTTACAGAAGCCAAGTAGCATGTCCCTGCCCACACACATAATATCCCTTCTTATAAACCCCTCATGTTTGGGGTTCACACTGTCAATGTGGCATGCTTGATTGAGTTAGGGAACAATTGCACTATTTGGCATCCTAAGCTAATGCTACCTAGAAAGGCAATTTAAACTGATTTTAAGAGCATTAACTACATTACTTTCCAAACACATGTAGGCTTAGTAAAGAATAACAGCAGCAATATCACACAAGCTAGTGAAAAAGCAATAGTGAATTAAATCAGTATCTTGACACATTTAACTGTGTGTTTTATACGGAGGTAATGTTTTCAAATGGGTATGATAATATTTGATCAAGGGACAATTAAAGAATTAACAAAGGACCATACAGTGATGGCGATATGCTCCCTGCAGGCAGAAGGGATGAGAAGAAGGCTGCTGTGTATTAAGACCATTCACAATAAACTTATTGTCCTAGTAACACCTCCCCTCCCCATCTTGCTCAAAAATGAATTTTTTCATTAACCCCTAAAAAGTGAACCAGTTACAGGTGACATAGAAACTGAGTACAGTTGTAGTTGTTTATATAATAAAGAGAATTCATCTGGAAAAAAATCTGTTAATAAAATTATAATACAAATCACAGGACAAACAACCGTCATGTCAAACATTGCATGTAAAAATCAAAGATAGACATTGGACCATTGTTTCTTGGAGCTTTGTCAGAAAGTCCACTGTCGGATACCGACTTTGCAATAGTTATTTCACCTATATGATTTACTTTTCCCCTATTAAGTGAAAATTAATAATCATTATTTAACAGGGCATCCCAAAGGGTTAGAGAACGATGGTAAAATGATTTGTGAATTTTTCATAATTGGAATTAGAAAACACAACAAACATTTAATCCTCCATATTCAGATAGCACTTGAACCAAACCATGGTTCAGGGTAGTGGTTTGAAGAAGTTAGAATTCCAGGTTACCAATGACTCAGTAAAATGGGTGTCTCATAACTCGGTAAACAATGGCACTCTTATTAATTAAAATGTCTCAATTCATCACCTCCTCTCGCTGAAGTTACAGTTTCCAGTGCCAATTTCTAACAAAAATAATGGGCTGTCATGCTGAAGTTCACATTTTAGCTCTATCACAGATTACATTTTATAACCATTCTTTTCATTACAATTTTTTCCTAATCTGACATATTTCTTCAGGGCCTTCCACTAAGGTCAATAGGCATCTTTCCAATAACTTTATGAGGAGTTGAACCCAACCTTAAATGCCACCCTAGTACCTGATTATCAAGTATCATCTATATAAGGTGAGTCATTGATTTCCACCCCCAATATACTACATAAGGACATCTGCTCCTCACCTAGTCTGGTTTTTGAACATAGGACTTCCTGTGACAATAGAAACCTGGATAGTGAAGACTTCAGTAATTAGCAGGGGAGGATATGGCTTTCTAAAGTGGTGTACTGACTTCACCGTCACAGTTATGGGGCTCTACTAAACTAAAGAATAATTAATCTTTCCTTCTCCTTCCACTTAATGATTGTTCCATAGGAGAAGAAACCTACAAAAGCTGTCAGACATTGAGTGGTGCTTTAGTTGTAAATAGAGCTGGTTGAAAAGCCCATTTTCCCCCCTCATGAAAAATATTCATTCAAAGTTTCTGTTTTGATTTGGCTCTTTATAATTGAAAATTATGTATTAAATGTGAGTTTTGGGATTTTTAGGCCTCTCCCACATTTCATCCCCTCCACCCCTGCCCAAAAACACACACTATACATTTTTGGCCGGAAAAAAATGTCCACAGATTGGTTTAGTGTTCTGTTCTGTTCTGTTTTTCATCCTAACTTTCTAAAAATCTCTAAATGTAAGAAAGTACAGAGTAACCAAATAAAAACGCAATTCTGTAAGGATGCGTCTACATTGCAGCGTTTTTCCAGGAAAACTGCCATTTTTCCAGAAAAACAATACTTGCGTCCACACTGCCATTGAGTTCTTTTGACAGAAAGTCGAAAGAATGGAGGGGTTTTTCCAACTGAGGTAAACCTCATTCTACGAGGCAGAAGCTTTTTTCCGAAGAAGCTTTTTTTGGAAAAAGGCATGTGTGGATGCAGAAGAGGGAATTATTTCAAGAGAAGAGGCCTCCAGGAAATACCACAGGGGGTGGCCACTCTGTCCAGAGTAATCACAACTTAAATGCGAGATAGCATCCAATCAATGTGGATGTTATCTTTTGAAAAAGCACATCGCTTTTTCATTGTGCTTTTGCTGTGTGGATGATCTCTTTTGAAATAAGCTTTTCCGGAAGATCTCTTCCAGAAAAGCTTCTTCCGAAAGAAGCTTGCACTCTAGATGTAGCCTCACTCTACCTTTTTGTTGCTTTCCCAAAGCTGCAGAAGTCTTGAAATGAGGTTTGAAAATATAGTTGGGTCAAGAGGGGAGAGAGAAATAACATACTAAAATAGAAATAGTGAAAAACAAAATAAAGTTAGGTATGAAATCATTTATTCCATTTTATTTGGTGGCAAAATTTGGTGGAAGTGGGCATTGAGAAATAAAACAAAAGTCCCCCTTTTTTTTTTCTTTAGAAAATTACCCATCAAAATATTTTAAAAAATTATCAAGTTAAAGTTTCCAACATAAATATTGTTATCACCAAAATCCATTTTTTTATAGGAAAAGTATTCAGTTTAAAAATTCTGATAATTTCTGGTAGTAAACAAACTTTCAATGAAAGCTTGCTACTTACTTCCAGAGCAAGTGACCAGGGAAGAAAGTGTCTTCCAAGCAGACTATGTTGGAATTCATTGAGTATGCTCGGTGTATCTGCCCAACCTCAGTGTCATGAGCCTGACAGCCCTCCATAAAAACATATTAAAGCAAAACAAAACAAAAAACATTCTGGAAAATTTGCTGGTTGTCAATCTAAGGTAAGTGGAAAAGCAACCAAGAAAAACTAAATTGGGTGATATCCTTGGGTGGTTTAGATTGATGTAACTGCATCAGAATTAATGGAACTATTATTTACACCTGCTGAATGTCTGGACCAATTTTTTTGTTAAACAACAAACTACCAAGTACAATTTAGGTGAAAGGCTGAAACTAATAACTAGAGAGACAGACAGAAAGAAAATGAATATAAGCTTCTAGAAAGATGATATTGCTGGGCATATTTTTTTAATTGTTTCTGGAAAAAGAGAAAGAAAACCCTCAAAAGAAGATCCTTAGGGGCAGAATAGCGTCTTTTCCTCTCTAAAGGTGATTCTACACAGCACCCTAAACTCAGAATAAGATACGCAATTTGCGCTATGCAAATTGAATATCTTATTTCAAATCTATTTTGAAATAGCTTATTTTGTAATTTGGCGCATCTACCCTGTGCCAAATTTCAAAATAATGTGCTATTTTGAGACATCCTTTAGCCCGCGTGGAATGAGGGTTCCCAGGATGCCGAAATAACATGCCAGTTATTTCAAAAAATATTTCAAAATAACAGGCAGCTTGTGGAGGTATCCCAAAATAGCCGTGCAGTGTACACGTACACTGAATAAACAATAAATGGGCAAACATAGCTATAGAGTAAAATGGTGTGAAACAAAAAGGTTACAATATTTAAACAAAGTGTTTCAGACAACTAGAATTAGGCATTTTTAAACTTAATATACTATTTTTCACGCTGCTCTATTATATTATATTCAGAGTGATTCTTAATCCAATCAGTCTAGTTTAGCACCTCTCATGCCGAAGGCACAGCCATTCATCTAACTTTCTCTCTGTGCAGCTCATGTGTTACTTTTAATAGTTACATAATAAAGCTACATTGCATAATAATGCCATAGCTTAATTAGCTGCCCTTATTTTAACTTTATTAAATATTCATGTATAAAATGATTGTTAAACAAATGGAAAACTAACTATATTTATAATTCCAAACAGTCCAGTTTACAACCAAAACAAAATCCCCAAACATTTAAAAAGCATCAGCTTCCTATAATGTATTATTATTATTCCTCACATATTTTCATGTGTTACAGATTTGAAAATATTTTCCTATAATTGTCTGAACATTCTATTTCTAATGTTTTAATAAAGCTGAAATTTACACCCCTTTTAAAAGTCTAGTATTAAGGGTTCAAAAATAATGCCTATTGCCCCTTGCACAGGCACATTATAAAAATGTAATTAAAGATTTGGCTTGAAATGCAACCGCCAATTTAATTTCTTAGTATATAGCCAAGAGAATATTATGGCCTCTAGTGCATTTGTAGTAAAATATGTTTGAGCTTTGGCAGTCTTGTGTTAGAATAAACCTATAGGATGCACTAGTTAAACACTGTAGAGTCAACACATGGAGCTAAACAGTCTTGCACAGCCCTTATGTAGTGAGTTCTGATTAAGTCAATGAGAGTTTTGTCTCCATAGTCACTGAAAAATTAGGCACTCAGGACTAGGGCCCAGGTTTTTAAAGGTATTAGGCAGTGTTGCAATGCCTAAATGATTTAGGAGCACCAGTATTTTCAAAATTGATTTAGGCACTTATGAATCTAAATGCCATTGATGATCAGTGGGATTTGGTTTGTATGTGCTTCAATCACTTTTGACAATGATATTTGGGATCCGAAATCAGTTAAGTCTCCCAACATATTAAAGCAAATGAATGCAGCAACATGTAAATATCTTTAGAAAGCTGGGCCTAGATTCTCAGCTAATATAAATAAGTCAATTACGCCAGCTGAGAATGCCCCTCTCAGTTGGAATTAGCTGTCTTAACTAGACCAGCTAATTCAAACCGTGGAAGATTGACAGCAGCAGCTTCGATCTTCTCTGTAGTGTAGATGTACCCTAAGACACTGCAGAACTACTTGTTGTATTTATTTTTTTGTAACCAATCCTGGCTTTTATATTGCATTACTTGAAATCCTTTATGGAAAGATATATTTTATTAATAAACATGATTTAGCTAAATTTGTATGTGCTTGGAACAAAGTCTTTGTAAAATTCATTTCAGATAACAGGATTGGTTCACATCATTTTCTATTAATGAAATGGACTATTTAGGAGTTCGTATCATACAGGAGGGTATTGGGCAGTACAAAATGCATTTCTGAGGACATGACTGGGACTGGGAATTTGCTGGTGTCACTCTCTAATATAATTCAGGAGGGTCTAATTTACATTCTAGAGGCTGTTTATGAAAAGCCCAAGAGCAGGGGCGGCCTGTGACTATAGGCTGACTCGGCTGTCGCCTAGGGCGCCGCCTTCAACGGCGCCCGATGATGACATCACTCCATTGACGGCCGTGCAGGCGGGGGCACCGATCGCGTGTTCCGCCTGGGGCGCCAGCTGCCACACCTTGCCTCGGGCCACTCCTGCCCAAGAGTGTCTGTTCTCATGGCAAAGCACTGTAACAAGCATCCCAGGTTGGAGAATTGAGGGATTTTATTCAGATCATCAGAAGTCTGGATAAGTGAGAGGGCAGAAGCTACTCAGACACAAGATGATGCACTTGTCGCTGGGGTTCATCCTTTTTCTCTTCTTCTTCACACTCCTGGCTCCTCCCAGGGATCTTGCGCCTACAGGGATTGGATGTCATCCACTGTGAAACAGCACAGCAAGCCTTCCGCAGCTTCACTGTTGTTGTCCAGCTCACTTCTACAAAACAGGGCTGGAGAGGGCTCCCTGTGCTGCCACTAATGCTCCTTTTAATCTGTTCCACCCATGTGTGGAATAAATTTTTTTATGTGCACCATGGCATATGTAAATGTGCACCACCAATAGAAACCAAAAACCCGGCTGTGGGCACTCTGCTAATCAGCTGAGCAGCATTTGAATATCTCATGAGTGGCCATACAAGCATGCAGCTTACAGGGGACACTGGTTGTCACAGGAATCATTCAGCAGAAGGATGGGCTCCCGTATGGCTGGCAACTTGTCCTCCTTCTCACAGTCCTAGTGAAAGGCTCTGCTCTATTACCCGAGCCTCTGTGTGACAGGGTGCTCCACTCCCCCCTAGGATGGTGCCTCCTTGCAGTCACTCTGGGAAATAGCTTGTGAGGTCAAAGCCCATTTCCCCAGTTGCACACTGTCTCTCCATGTCTCTCTATGGCAGTGGTTCTCAACTCGTTTCAGTCCATGGACCACCAGGCCAATCAAAACATTTTCGAGGACCACCTCCTTTTTGAGAGATGATAAAAAAGAGCAGACAACCAACATTTTGGTTTGAAATTTATTTCTTACTAACAGATTTTTGGATTCTCTTCTCACTGGCAAGCTTTTCAATGTTTGGAGTGGTACTTGATAATGCACAATGAATATCACTTTCCACTGCAAGCCGATTCCTCTGTTTGGACTTAACGTGCCACAAACACGAAAATCCACTCTCACACATATAAGTTGATGCAAATGGCAAAAGAAATCTGACTGCATGTGCTGACAGATTTGGGTAACTCCCAGTCACCCTGGCCCAAAATTTCTCTATGGTAGACTGCTGGTCCATGTCTTGAGCCACAAAATCATTTTTCAGATCCAAGAATTCCTCCTGCAGATCCTCTGGAACACTATTAACATCTGTTGTAAATGGATTCCTGATGAAAGATAATCCATCCCTTGTCCTCTCCACCTCTGGACGGTATCATTGGAATTCGTCTCGTAGCTTCCGTAAATGATTGAGAATTTGCGTCCGAATGGCTTCCTTTTCCCCAAGCATGGCATCCACATATGGAAATTGAACCAAATTATTGCCTTCGACTCTTACGATCCAGAGTTCCAATTTGTTAAGAAAAGCCTTGATGATGCTTTGTGAGAGAACAGATTTGCACCTTTCTCTTGAAGCTAAAGATTCAGTTTGTTCAAGATTCCAAAAATATCGACAAGATACGCGAGTTCTAAATTTGACTGCATCAGCACATTTCAGAATTCCTCTTTCCCTTGAGCCCTGGAGAAATAAATCCAACTCCTCTCTCAGTTGAAAAACTGTGTTGAATACGTTCCCTGCTGACAACCACCGTACAGAAGTATAGAACAGCAACACATCAAAGTCGGAACCCATGTCCAGGCAAAATCTTTTGAACAGCCTGGTGTTCAGAGCCGATGATTTGATGTGATTCACCACTTTCACCAACCCTTTGAAAAAGGCGTTCAATTGATCAGGCAATGTTTTTGATGCCAAAGCTTCCCTATGAATGAAGCAATGAACTCTGGTTACCATTGGAGCACGCTGTTTCACCAGCATTTGGAAGCCTGATCTTGAGCCCAGCTCAGTGGTGACACCCACAAGATTTACCCAATCCAGACCATGTACTTCAAAGAAATTATTAATAATTTCCATCACATCCTGAGCCTTTGTGGTGGTATCAAGAGTCTTACAAAAAAGAAACTCGTCTTTGAAGTCTCCGTCAACCATGTATCGTGCAAACACCAATAGCTGAGAGCACAATGCAACGTTGATCGATTCATCCAATTGTATGGCAAACAATGGAGACTTCTTTATTTCATCCACAACTTGTTCATTGATGTTCTGTGATACCTCATTTATCCGTCTCAATACTGTGTCGTTAGAGACAGATATATCATTCAGCTTCCTTGCTGCTTCCTTGCCAAGAACAAGCCGCACCATTTCTTTTGCACAGGGGAGCACAAGTTGCTCTACAATGGTATGGGGCTTCTTGGCCTGTGCAACTTTGTATGCAACAATGTAGGAAGCGCAGACTGCATTGCTTGTCTTATTGTAGAATGCACTTGTTGAGTTGAGGCGCTGCCGTTTCAGACCTGATAACCGCCGTTCAAAATAATCTTCATCCTTTTGCAACAAGTTGGAATGACACTTTTCGAGATGGAGTTTCAGCTTAGCCAGCTTCATTGAGTCATTCCCCAAGACTTTGAAACAAATAACACATTGTGGCAATCCACGCCTTCTTTTTCTTGACAAGTGAAGCCGAATTTGATGTGGTCCTCCAAATACTTGCGCTTGACATTTCTTCCTGTCGTTGCCATTATAAACAAATTACACCACACCTGTAAAACAGCACATGTAGCACAAGACAAATGACCCAGCAACCACTCAGCATGACGGCGGCAGCTACACTGATGCTCAGAGCCTCAGATGGAAGTTACTGGCAACACAATGCGGTTGCGTCCTAGGTGATGCTATGGATGACGCGCCGCATGCTTGTGAACACGGCGTAAAACAGCCTAACGGCGGCACCTGCTCACGCCATGTGACTTTGGACAATGTTCCTGTGGACCACCAAAAAAGTCACCATGGACCACCAGTGGTCCGTGGACCACCAGCTCTATGGATTTGCTGCCCCCTCCCATTCACTTCACAAGCTGCTGCCTCTTTGTGAGCCAAGCCTCTGGACAGGTCACACAGTATGTGTTTTCCCTTCCTGGGGGACTCAAAGTCTCCCTCCATAGTAGCAGCGTCAGCAGTATTCCCATTCACTGCTCCCTTGCTGCCATTCCTCTGTGGCTAGCAGGGAAACCCAGGCTGGTCGTTCAGTCTCTGGGTTCTGGCCTCCATCCAGCAATCAAAGTCTGCTCCTTTTTAGACCTTACTGCCTTTCCCTGAACCAGGTCCTACTTTCTTGGCTTCCAGGTTTGTCAACCCAAACACACCTCACTTGTCCCAGTAGGGGTCTGCACACTTTCACAGAAGCCCCCTTCTGCTACGAATTTGCCGCCTTTATAGTTGAGAGGCATCAGCTGGGGATCCTCATTCACTCAGGGGATTTCTTAGCCATCAGATTCCTCTCTACTATTGCCTTCTGGGCCAATTAAGTCTCTTCTTAATCTGCATTTATCCCAATTCCTTCCTTGCCCCCTCAGCATGAAACACATTCTGCAGAGAGCATATATCTCCTGCTGAGTGAGAAGGGAAAGTGCCAGATAATCTGCAGGTTCATATAATAGGGATAAGGTAAACAGTAATATACTCTATATTGCCTTCATAGGAATGGAGAAAACCTTGAAAACAAGATCTAGCTCTAATGGCTACAATCATGTGTGCCTGAGAGTGCAGTGCACCTAAGACAATTGCTCAAAGAGGTGTAAATGGTGTCATTCACTGCCCTGGGGTACCCAGCCACGCCATCCTGTCTCTATGTGAGAGCCCTCCCTTGTGCCATGGCTTTGCTAGAGTGGTGCCAAAAGGGCCGCAGTCATTCAAGCACACAGAGAATAAGTGACAGCTGATAATTCCCCATCCAGGATAGACACTAGCCTGCCGCCAACCAGAAAGTAGCGGCCCAAGGACAGGGACATGCAGCCTGTCCAAAGTATGAGGTGGTGTAGCAAGCCAATCCATCAGTTCTTTGTGTGGCCTCTGAGACTGACGCCTGTGAGAGGAAGGGCCATGTTGCACTTGGTGTGGTTATTTTGCTCATAAGAAGCATACGGGGCCTCTCCAC
Source organism: Pelochelys cantorii (assembly GCA_032595735.1). Taxonomy (NCBI): domain Eukaryota; kingdom Metazoa; phylum Chordata; order Testudines; family Trionychidae; genus Pelochelys; species Pelochelys cantorii. Next base: position 41,955,464 of record CM064337.1, read on the forward strand.
ATAGCTAGAACTCTGAGGAGAATATAAATTTATGTACAACCTATAAAACCTCTAAAGTGCCCTAATATTGTTTCTGTATATAAAAATATCACAGTATTGTACTTTGATAGTTTGGGTCTTTCCAGGCTGAAAATAAACTGCTATGGCGTCCAAAGGGTAATTGGGAAGCTTGTCCTTTGCGATATTATAAACCTCCTATTTCTAGCTACGTAAGATCATGAGAAAGAGACCTTAAACATACATCTGGTGCATGACATAAAGGGTGTATCTACACTGCAGCGTTTTTCTGGGAAAATGGCTGTTTTTCCATAAAAACAATACTTGCGTCCACACTTCCATGGAGTTCTTTAGACAGAAAGTTGAAATAACAGAGAGGTTTTTCCAACGGCTGTAAACCTCATTCTATGAGGAAGAAGCCTTTTTCTGAAAAAGATTTTTCGGAAAAAGGCGTGTGTGGACACAGAAGACTGAGTTCTTTCGAAAGAAGAGGCCTCCAGGAAATAACACAGGTGCTCTGGTGGCCACTCCATCCAGACTAATCACAATTTAAATAGGAGATAGCGTCCAATCAATGTGGATGCTATCTTTCAAAAAAGCACATCACTTTTTCGTTGAGATTTTGCTCTCTTTGGAAGATTGATTTTTTTCTAGAAAGGTAATAAAGTTGCTTAGGGTATGTCTACACTAGCCCCCTAGTTCGAACTAGGGAGGCTAATGTAGGCATTCGAAGTTGCAAATCAAGCCCAGGATTTAAATATCCTGCGCTTGATTTGCATCTTCCCAGCCGGTTGCCCATGTCTACACGCAGCAGGGACCTGGTAGTTCGAAATAAAGCCCTAGTTCGAACTACCCGTTAAACCTCATTCCAGGAGGAATAACAGGTAGTTCGAACTAGGGCTTTATTTCAAACTACCGGGTCCCTGCTACGTGTAGATGCGGGCAGTTAGTCTGGACTTGTAAATTTCAAAAATGGCAACCGGCCGGGAAGATGCAAATCAAGCGCGGGATATTTAAATCCTGGGCTTGATTTGCAACTTTGAATGCCTACATTAGCCTCCCTAGTTCGAACTAGGGGGCTAGTGTAGACATACCCTTAGAGATTTGGGATTTTAGTCCTGTGAGATATGGATCAGTGAGCACAGTGCAGGAAAGGAAATCAAAGGTGCATAATAAATGCAATTTAGCACAGAGCTACCTCCAGTACATATATAGAGCATGTATATTTGAGGGGGATTTTTTTCCAAAAAAAGAGAAAAAACAGGAGTAAAGGGAAGAGCAATAGGTGGAGATTGATGGTAATATTCCTCCTACCCCTTTTCTTTAGACAATGCAATTACCCATATAGTAGTGCTGTGTAAATTCAGGTCTTTGAAAGGTCAAACTGATTTAATGAAATGTATTTAGATAGCGGAAAGAGCAGCAGTTAATACTTTGACCATGGATCTCTAGAGAATAGCTAGACAAATCCTGACTAAATGAACATAGAAATGCACAGATTTATGTTTCACCCTCGTACACATCTGTTCTGTAGCTCTATTGAACAAGAGCGTGGATAGCTTGGAGTTTTTAAAGCAACTCTTCAGCAATTTGAGGACAAGTTCATACACAAAACTTACTGTATATTCTGTAACATAAAAAAGCAATATAACTGAGTTGTAACAGAGACTAACTTTCCAAAAGCTCCATTGTACATCTATTCTAAACAGGTACACTCTGGAGATAGCAGTAATACAGCATAAAACAAATAGAAGTTTCACTTTAGATATAGTCTTCCACTCCCACGGGTCTTCTGTTGCTGCAGAAGAAAATTTATTTAATAAAGCTTTTGATAGCCCTATGTTTTATTCAACTTGAAACATGTAGCACTAGCCACAAACAGGACGTAAGCACAAATGGCTCAAACCCTACCCACTGGGATTTTTGAGATCAGATTCTCAACATCCACATAAAACCACAAACACTTCCAGCATCCTTATGATTTTCTATGTGCCTGGATCTCCATATCTGAGGCCATCCCCACTTTACTTTAAGCTTTTAGATTCATTTTGAATTCTCGTGTGACACAGCATAGTATGAAGTTGGAGGAGACATGACAATGGATTGATAAAACATGATGAAACCAGTGGGGCTTTGAAGTGACATCTTGGGAAGGGAGCTATTGGAAGCCCCATGTGTTCCATCACTCTGCACTCCATTAAATCTTGAATTTGGCCTTAAAAGTACCAGCAAATTATGATATTTATAGTCCTATTTTCAAAGGAGTTGAGCACATATAACTCCCACTGAAGTCACAGTTAACTGCACTTCTAAATCAGGTAATTAATGCTTACCACAAACACTAGTAATAAATAATTTCAGAATATATACCTAGTGGCCCCTAGATAAATGGAAAAATGTCCCTATGCTAATACAAATAGTCTCTCCTAGTGGACCACTCACACACATAACAGTAATGATTTGTAGCCCAGCTGCGTGACGGACAACCATGGCTTAATGTAAACTCACTAGGGTACCTTTTCATAGCAGCAAACAGAAATTTAGCTGCATGACTCCCATTAACATTAATGGGTGTCACATGGCTAAATTCTTATGGACAACTCTGAAATTATATATCCTGCTCTATGTAATTGGAAATAATTTCCTTTAAACTGACTTCTTTCTATACAACTGCATGCTGTGACAGAAATATACAGCAATGCCATTCACCACCATGTTTACAGACAGGTTTCACAAAAGGACTGAGAAATGCTTTCCAATGATCCTGATAGCTTCACTCTTGCTTTGACAACTTCCTGTTCAGTTTCTTGCTATCGACTATCATGTTTTGTGAACCTGGACTTTTCAATTCAGAGCAGGTAAAACCAATGTTAAAAATTTACTTTTTAGCATCATACCCAAGAAAGAGCAATGCAATTTGAAGTAATAGATGAAAGAGAAATGGTTCCATCGTGTTTTACGTACAGACCCAGGTGTCAAGACTACTGGATTCTCCTTTTCTGTGTCTGTCAGACTTATTAAGTCTCCTTGGGCAATCTGGGGTTGTCCAACATGTAGGTGTGTCCTCTTCCCAGCCCTAGGGTGCCAGAATCCCCCAGGCAGTAAGCAGTGTTCCCTCTAACCCAGGGCTACTGAACACGCAACCCGTGGGCCTCATGCAGCCCTCAACTCATTTGTTTGCAGCCCGCAGTGCAGTTTGGGTTTACGCAGGGCTCAACTTGTGGCCAATGGGTGGGAGCCAAAACAAAAAAGTACTCAACATAATTGTCTTCTGTTGATATGCATTTTAATAGTTAAATTCCTAGACTATCGTTGCTCATTAAAAGTGCTGTCATATGGGTGGAAATCAGGTAAATATTGCATTTTATTAATATCAGCAGAAATGACTTAAATAGGGCCTGTGTGTTGTATAATATTGCCTTAATCTTTGTATTCATGCCTGTCAGTGTGAAAGAAGCTATTTGCATATATTTGCATATATATTTGCATGTCTATGCAACCACACTTAAGTTGTGGCCCTTGGCATGTGCTCGGAGTATCACTGTGGCCCCCGGGGCTTCCAAAGTTGAGTAGCCCTGCTCTAAGCTGGGTGGCAGCACAGCTTCACAGGTGATAAATCATAAAAATGGCCACCGCATTTTGCCAACTCAGCACTTTGTAAGCAAAAAGCGGCAGTCTAGAGGGGGATCTGTCAAGAAAGAAAGTCTTTTTTGACAGATCCTATAAACCTCCTTGCAGGAGGCATAAGAAATCTGTCAAAAAAAGGCTTTCTTTCTCAAAAGATCCCCCTCTAGACTGCTGCTTTTTGCCGACAAAGTGCTGAGTCTGCAAAACGCGGTGGCCATTTTTATGCAAATTAGGCATGGGATATTTAAATCCCTGACTCATTTGCAATGTCGACCAGCCTAATCTGCATCCCTCTGTTGACAGAGGGATGCAGTATAGACATACCCTATAGTGCTACCAGACCATTTGTTGTTATGAAAGAACTGGGCTTGTTTAGTTTACAAAAGAGAAGACTGAGAGAGGACACGATAGCAGTTTTCAAGTATCACAAGGAGGAGGAGAAAAATTGTTTTCCTGTCTGAGGACAGGAAAAAGCAATGGGCTTAAAATGCAGTAAGGGAGGTTTATGTTGGACATTAGGAAAAACTTCCTAACTGTCAAGGTGGTTAAACACTGGGAGGTTGTGGAATCTCCATCTCTGGAGATATTTAAGAGCAAATTAGATAGACATCTATCAGGGATGGTCTAGATGGTACTGGGTCCTGCTGTGAGTACAGGGGACTGGACTCTATGACCTCTCAAGGTCCCTTCCAGTTCTAGTGTTCTATGATTCTATGATTCTATGATTGCATATCACTATGAGCCATGCATGTCATGCACCCAAATCAAAAAATACACTTAACACAAACTGTACTGAACATAATTTAATGTTTCTTTGATGATTCAGAAGGCACTCCAGGATCTTGCTTCGGGTCATCATTATCAACATCAATTATCACTGTAGATGTAGAAGGTATAGGAGATTGGGCTGCATCTATATTGACCATACAACACACTTGAAGCTGCTTTTTTTTAATAAATACCTGATATCAGCTGCTTGTCCTCTCCTTCTTTTGCATTAAAGCAGATGCAGACAATGTATTTTCATAATGTGCTGGGCCAAGGCTACTCAACTTTGGAAGCCCCAGGGGCCACAATGATACTCCCAACACATGCCAAGGGCTGCAACTTAAATGTGGATGCATATCCATGCAAATGCATATGTAATATATGCAAATAGCTTCTTTTACACTGATAGGTATGAATACAAAGATTAAGGCAAGACTACACAACACACAGGCCCCATTTAAGTCATTTCTGCTGGTATTAATAAAATGCAATATTTACCCAATTTCCACCCGTCTACAGTGCTTTTAATGAGCAATGACTGACAGTCCAGGAATTTAACTACTAAAACACATATCAACAGAAGACTAGTATATTGCCTTGCCATTGTGGAGCGTGTTCCCAGTGGAGGCCATGTTCAAAGGATCCCACCCACAGGCCGCGTGTTGAGCCCAGAATAAACCCAAACCGCACCATGGGCTGCAAACAAACAGGCCGCGGGCTACATGCAACCCGCGGGCCATGTGTTGAGTAGCCCTGTGCTGGGCAGTATACTCATCCCAGTTACTAGATGAAGATTTGTATTGGGAGATAAATGCCGGTTAATTGAGCTTTCTGGATAACTGTGTGATGGATAACAGAGCTTTGACTGTAGATGTGCTAGAATTTAAGCCTAACTGGTTGACTAAATAATGCTACTCTGCCCATCACTCCCTTTTTGGATCCTTAAAGAAAAAGAGTTTAAAGACAAAATGTGGCTACTGGAGGAAGGTTCTCCATCATGGCTGCAATCCTCAGCAACTTCTGGGACCTTGGCTCTTCTTTGTCCTAATCCTCAGACAAGGAGAACCAGATGATGCCATCATGTCTACCAGCTCTGGCTGAATCCTGAACACTACCTGAGGTATGAGACTCTTTCCCCTCTCCATGCGTGTGTGTCTCCAGCAATGAGGCTGCAAGTGAAAATCATCACCTGGGACAAAATCTGCATTTTGTAACTTTGCTGTTTTCTTGCCCGTCTTGTGCATTTTTTCTTGTTTTGTCTTTTAGGAAACTAATCAGCCATTAACAGCAGTGACAGCAACAACAGACGGCTCCAGCTATTATGGGGTTATTTTGGTACCATGGACAGCTCATATAGTAGCTTGTTTAATTTCTTTCACCTCCCGAATCATTGCCCCTTCAAAAATCTTTTCAAACATTGATAATTTAAGAAAAAGAAAAAGCCATTTCCTGGATTATATTTATTAGGTGCTCTACTTTCCCATTTTCCAGACGCTTTTTACTTGGAAGGTACTCAAGTAATATCATGATGGATAACATATAAAACCTTAAGATAGGACAAGCGGAAAGAAACTGATTTCCAGATTCTACCTTTCCCCTTCAGTCTCACTAACAATACAGCACCATGCCAAGGATCCATGATATAGTCATTCAGTCTGCAGTACATGAACTCCAAATATTCCTAAATGTCCTTCATGTTCACACTGCTAGAGCCATATAATCTCCAACAGTAAGATAAATGGTAACCTCAGCATTGCGATTATCAGATATCTAGCAAACAGGTTACTTAGACCACAGTCATTTTCAGGCACTGCAATTATACTGCATAATCATTCTTCTCTATTCTCTGTTCTTGATTTATACACATATTCTGTCTCAGGCTGTTTTCTTGCTAATAGTGTTTTCACTACCTTTCCAGATCTTACTTGTTTCTTCCTGCTACACTAATGGCCTTACTTTTTCCTAATTCTGACACTATTTACACAATATGGGGAAGATAACATGTTCCTAATACTGTATTTAGTGACACCAGCATGGACTCCCATTATCCTTTATATCAATATTGCCTCTGGATTAGTGCCACTATTTACATAGGACCTTCCATTCAACTTCTTGAGTAAGTGGGACTTCCATAAAGTTTCAGTTGGCTTCAACTTCAGACAAATTGTTTAATGCACATACTTCATGCCCTGCTTTATTCACAGTCAGGTTATTTCTGCCCTCCTTTCTTTCTTATGATCATTGACAACACTTGCAAATCAATGGGGTTTTTTAGTATTGCAAAATAATAAGTTATGTTATATTCATCATTAACTAGATTCATTGTACACCACTGACTTTTTGTGAGGTTCAGGCATAATTCTTAGGGAATACTATGTTTTATATAGGGCTTGGTCATGCCTCATGGATTTTTTGAGGTTCAGATAGACCAGAGTCATTCCTGAAAGACATGTTGGCAGTACTGGATCTTGGCATTGTTGCTATCTCCAGACTTGTTCTACGTATGTTGCTATCTCCAGACTTTCTCAGACATTATAGACAAGCAGATTGAAATATACCTTGCAAGTAATTTTAAATTTGAACAGTGGATGTAGCAAAACAACAACCAGCACAAAAGACTCCTATCCTCTTTTTAAATTGTAGAGACTTCACAATCAGGTTAATGTACATGTGTGTGTGTGTGTATTTTAGTGGCTAAAAATACACAGTGTAAAGAAAAACCAACAGGCAGCTAGTTTACTGAAGATGTTTTTCCACTGTGAACCTGGATCAAAGTTCTGATATTAGACAGTGATAAGTGACCTGTCAGTGCAGTAGACAACTTTGATCAAGAGCTCAGGAGAAGTATAATCAAATTCCTGTGGTACCTATGACTAACACATCTCAGATGCTGGACAGAAAATATTTGACTGCCTAGAACACTAAGCTGTTCTGATTTTTTTCCCGTGAGCAACCATGTTGCTCTTCTTTGAGAAAATGCACGCCAGTGACGGAGAGAAAACCAATTTCTTTTGTCAAAATTCATTTAGTGTATATTGCGGATGTTCCTCCATTTGGCAGATGGAGGAACCTTATATTAAAACTAAAAGCAATGTCACTGTCTCTTGAACTACTTATCTCTGACATTTCCTGTCACTCCACTAGAATCTCAAAAGGACATGTAAAATTTTCAATTCTGTCCATGCAGAAGAACTAAACATTACCCATCTTATTGGCCCTTGATACCAAGCAACCCAATGCTAGTCACTGGGATGACAATGGACTGAAGGGCTAACAAAGAGCTACCAACATAAAGACCTAGTGATGCAGGTCCTTTGTTTTATCCATGGAAGAATGCTTACAGCATTAACAGGGGCTAGTGCAAGCTTCCTCATATCAGTGTTTGCCTGTTAAATACAGAAGAGACTGAAATGTTCCAGTTATAGAAAAGTCAGTTTAATTCAAAATAGAATATAGGAAAATAATGATGAAAATGATCAAAGAATAAGAAACAGGAGAAAACTCTCTGAGCTACAGATAGGCTTCTCTTTGGGCATTGACTCTTGGCAGACATAATCACTGTATTCATAATAATTCCATTCACTGGAGAAGGGAGAGACTTTAAAAAAGGTTGAAATTATCCCTTCAGCACAACCACCAATTCTGAAACTCAGAAACCATTCCCAAGTCACTAGTGGTCAGCAAAGTCTCCATTCTCATTACTATTCTCAGTGGAGAGGCTGAGAAACAATCAATACCATAGAAATGAAAATGTTTGATGTACATAAGGCTTTTTTCTCATTGACTACATAACAGCCATTTGGCAGTAACAGGTATCAGACATTTCTAGCCCAATCATCTATATCATTGAGCAATTAGAATTCTAAACAACTGTGATAAGCACTCTGTCATAAAGTTGAATGACTTTACATATAGCATAAAAATGTCAACTTTATATTAGCTCACAAAGCTTTGAGTGCAGATTTCACTTCCTGTGATGCTTAGTTTTGGATCTTAATCTATTTCAAAGCCATTATTATTGCTTATATCAATATATTAAATAGAGCAGATACAAAGTCAACTCTTTATCTTTAACACCAGCACATGTTAAGTATTCATGAAATGTTGCTAACCAGGACAGTTCCCAAAAGGAAAGCAAGAGCACAGGTAGAGCAAAACCCAAGACAGCAGCACTGAGATGTTATCTCTGCCTCAGATGTAGACTCATGTTTGGTCTAGAGCATATAGTAAAATGAGAGCCTGAAACATAAGCCAATGCATCACAGGCCAGGTATGAGGCCTGAGACCTAGACAGCAATGGTCAAGTCTTTGCTAATGTAGCCCAAGGTTCAGTGTAGCCCAAGGTCCAGTTTCAGTAGCAGCCCTGGGAACTACAAGTTGTGGACTACAAGCCGCAGCATGTTGGGAGAACTTCCTGGTTCCTGCCAGGAGGTACCCTCTGCCCTCAGCAGGGTCTCAGCAGGGACGGTGCTAGAAGCAGCACACAGGCTGCATGCTGAGAGGAGGGGCTGCTGAACTGTGATCCTGTTTTATGTTTTTTTACAGAATAAAACCTGTTCTTGGTGGTTTATCTGAGTGGGTATGGTCTGAGGTGCGCACACACACAATACACAACGCAGAGCACACCAAGCAGCCTCAGGCCTAGCCTCCCACCAGCCTTCCCCAATGCTGAATAGCCTCACACTGGGCTAGCGAACAGGAGAGGTTACACTAATATAAAGCAAAGAGAAGCTGTGAGCAAGATGCAGGCCCTGCTCACAAAAGTTGGCAGGAACAAGGCAGTATGACAGAAACACTCATACCTAAGAGATACTAGGCACAGGCTGTAAATACATTCCTGAGGGGTTGTAACAGAACACCTCATGAAGAAACATCTTAGTACCAACCTCCTCTCCACAAATAACAGGCATACCAATCCAGGTTCGGGACACAGTCTAAACCGATAGTATGATAGATAGTAATTGAACCCTACTTGTATGAGGTAAGGGATGGTAACTAAGCAACAGGAGGTGGCAACCTGATATGACAGGAGTGAAGTATAACTTGTTTGTACCTGTGTATAAAAGTGTGCCCCAACAAGTTGTCTTTGTCTGACCTAGGGGGCAATGTCTCATCCCTGGCACTGACTGAGTCAGTCCATTGAAATGGGCATACATGTGTTAGCCTAACTTTACATTCTTTAGTTCAGGGAAGCTAGGACTGTGCCTCATCTACAATGAACCTGGCCAGGAGCCTTTGATCCTTATCTGATTTTGTGGGCTCTCTTGGTGTGTAGATTAATTGTGCATGGTCAACACAGTAAAGAGGGGAGCACATGCAGGAATGCACACAGCCGAATGGTTATCTTCATTCAGGACCTGTCAGGATACCACACCAGTGAACTCTGACTGCTACAGAGTAAATTCATCTCACTGAAGAAAACAGATTTCTGCCTACTGCTTTCCTTTTAATAAGGCATTCTTGGAATGGAAGGTGTTCCAGCCCTACATAATTCAGGCTTTTCTCCATTCTGTGCTGAAGCAAGCAGCATCAGGAATGAAAGTGCTGTTCCAAAAATCTTTAGAAACCCATAATCTGTTGGTGATTTACAGGCAGTGTATGAAATATTCTGTTAACAGATGAGAATACCTTAGGAAACCAATAGCACTCAACTCAGTAAGCATCTTTGAGGGACTGAACTCTGAGTAACTTTGAATATCTGCTGGTACATTAAAACATTTGTGTTTAAAGAATTATACTCTGTTCTCTGGCATGTCACTACTTCTTAGGCGGATGACACTGTATTAAGTGCTGCCCTTTCTTTTCAAGCCACAGAACTCAATCCTGGCTCATACATTATCGTTGCTTGCCTGGATTACTCTAGCCCTTCTCCTTATTCCTCCCATGACATTTGCCTTCCTACTCCTCAATCTATCTAATTGGTTGGAGCTAAAAATTTTCCTCTCCCACTTGAAAAACTTGATCTTTTGACTTCAATCATACAAAGTTTTTTGCATCTTTGTTACCCTCATTCTTCTCTTTCTTTCTCATGTATTGTCTAGTGATATTACTCACTTATCTTTATCTTATTTAGAATAAAAACTCTTCAAAGCATAGGCTGTGATTTTTTTTTATTTCTGTGAATGGCCATTAAACTTATAGTGCTATAGATATAATACACATAGGCTTTGTCTACACTATAGGATTTTTGCGCAAAAACAGTTGTTTTTGTGCAAAAACCCATGGAGCGTCCACACCTCAAGCGTGTTTTTGCACAAGAAAATGTACAGTAAAATGGCAGAACAGAGGGCTTTTTGCAGTGTTGGTATAACTTTTTCTGCAAGGAATAACTCCTTTTTGCATAAGAGTTCTTGTGCAAAAAGGCATGTGTGGACACTCAACAGGGGTTTATTGTGCAAAAAGAGCCTATCACAAAAAGCACAGGTGCTCTGATGGCCATTCTGTGAATGGCAATCAGAACTTTCTTGCGCAAGAGTGTTCATGCAGTGTGGATGCTTTCTTATGCAAAAGCACATCGCTTTTGCAATGCACTTTTGAGGTGTGGATGCACTTTTGCTCAAGAAGTTTTTGCGGAAGATCTCTTCCGCAAAAAGCCTGCAGTGCAGACGTAGCCATATAGTAGTAGTATTTACAATTAAGTAACTGAGATCAAAACCTAGCCCACACTCCCAGTTACCTGGCACTGTTATTTTATATTCTTGATCAACTTCCTTCTTTCTTTCCTTCCTTCCTTGTTATTTTTATTTGTTTCTATATCCTTTTATTTTGCTGTCTTTAGCGCTTCCATTAAAAGTTATGTTCACAAGAAAAAGTGTAGGATGACAGAAGAACCTCATATTGCATTGAATATCATGTAGCCAAAGGGAGACTTGAGACTCAGAATGTGTTGAAATGTGCTAAGCCATTTCCAAGATCATGAGGCATCACTGGTTAAGTCTGATGCTGAAGCACAGTCTTCAAATATATGAATAATATATCACTGCTGCATGACTTACAAGACCACTTGTGCAGCTGTAAACTATTTTGTGTCAAAGGTAACGTATGTTAAAGTGTGATTTATTTTGACAATTTATTTTATTTTCTGTTATCATCTATCCTTCTAACAACAATAGCTCATCAATCACCATAATATGCACAACCCTATGCTTCACTGGGCAGGTGGGTAGGTCTTTCCTGATAGCAATTGGTCTTTAACATTCTATTGTTCTGCCTTTTCAGTGTGGCCAAAGCTTTGTTGAGATGTTTTTATTTTAATTGAATTCATTTTATTATAATTAGATGGCAGTTCTGGCTAGTGAATATAATCATACCAAGCTAAAGAGAAACAGATTTTGGAAAAGGGGAGGTCAGAGAAGGAAGCCTTGAAGTACAAGATTTCACTGTCTAATTCATTAGACTGTGTAATTAAGACAGGTTAAACAACAGTCAAATCAATCTAAATGAGTATGCATTGAAACCAGGCATTTCTGAGATTGTATGATTTGGGCAAAGTCCCTTGGACCCTGTTCCTCATTTTTACTGTCTGTAGAAATTAATTAGGCCAGATCTACACTAAAAAGGGAACATTGAATCAAGATATGCAACTCCAGCTATGTTAATTATGTAGCTGGAGTCAATGTCCCTTGTTTCGAATTTCCCTGCCATCCCCATAGCAGGAAGCCAATGGGACAAACTCTCTCATTGGCTTCCCTTACTCTTACAGAAGCAGGATACCAGCCACCAATGGGAGCACCCTTTGAGTTTAATTTAGTGAGTCTTAACTAGACTCACTAAATCAAACTCTGGGGCTACACCTACACTGTGCATTGTTGTGCAATAAGATATACAAATGAGGCACAGGGATGAATATTACCACACCTCATTTGCATACCTAATGAGCTGCCATTTTGCAGCACGGGCTTTTGCTCAAGAAGGAGCTGTCTACACTGCTCTTCTTGCGCAGAAAAAACCCTCTTGAGCAGAGCTGTTCTGCCGCTTATTTTCTGGAAGAACGGCTCTGTGCAGGAGGGGTTTTTTTGCGCAAGAAAGAGCAGTATAGACAACTCCTTGCACAAAAGCCCATGCCACAAAAATGGTGTCTCATTAGGTATGCAAATGACGCGTGGCAATATACATCCTGTGCCTCATTTGCATATCTTATTGCACAACAATGTGCAGTGTAGGCATAGCCTGGAAGATTGATTGTGGCAGCGTCAATCTTCCATTTAGTGAAGACATGGTCTTAGCTACTCATATAGCTAACCAGTGATAAGATAATATTTTAGAAATCCCCACCCAGCAATCTGCAGGCTTGACTTGAATGGTAACAGGACAGGCCCAAAAACATTTCTCTTATTGAACAGTAAGGGACATTTTCAATATACAACAAATCTGAACAATGGGCATAAAATATAAGTCTTGCATGGAAGATCAATATTAGACCTAATATTTTGCTAGTTTGATCTAAAGCTTCATTGCTTTTGATACAAAAAAATGTGATACAGAGGAAAATGGACAATTGAAGCTATATTTTCCTTTCATGGTAGAGATATTAAGCTAGTAGGAAATAGGCAGGAAGAGCATACCAACAGAAGAACAAGTTGGGCTGACTTTTTCTTCACTACATCTTTTCCTTATGCTCTTTTGGACCAGTACTCCAGTGCTCAACCCAGGACCTACTACTCTCATTGTCCCATTTTGAAGACTCTATGGAAGAAACAAAATATTCTAGGGATCTCAGAGTTTAATTACCAGGTTGGACTGGGCTGACAACCTTTTTTTAAAGGATGAAAGAATTGTCACTCTGCCCCCCCCCCCCCGGTCTAGCTTTATTTATTTATTTTTAGATGTAAGAAAAGTTAAAACTGTCTGAAATGCAGAGAAAACTTTAATTGATTGTGGGAACCACATCACATCCTGGGTGACAAAATGACATCTTTTTATTTAAACTTTTAATGCTTTTATTTGTAAATGGATCTTAGACTAGCAGCTCACTTCCTTTCCCTTGGCAGTTTAGTCCCTTTTTATTTCTGACTGTCTTATTCTTGCAACCTCCCTTCTCTTTTCTTGTCAGTTTCCATTGCTTTTATTGTTATATTCATCTCATTCTTGAAGCCCTTAATAGGCTTCCTTTGTCAGTTTGTATCATATTTATTTTTAAATCCATCTTATTACTTCAGCCCCTTCCTTCATCCTTATCAGTTTGCATCACTGTTATGTTTTAATCCATTTTATCTCTGCGGTCCTCTTCATTGTTCCTTTGTGAATCTGTGCTGCATTAAATTTTTGGCAGTGTTGTGGCAGGACTCCCTTCTGTTTCTTCCTTTGCCAAGTCGCCCAGGAAACAATTAAATAGAGTGTTTACAAACTGGTTTATTCCTCTTGATTTCTTTCTAGACAGTGACATGACATTGTTAATTTGAAGTATCTCTTTAAAAATAGTTGAAAAGAAACGCTTTCATTTTCAGATAATGCCCTCTAGTTTCAACTGTTTCAGGCAAATTAGGTATTTGTTGATAGCCTGAAACAGACAAAATGCAAACTTCAGAATCCAGCCTTATAAATATACCTCAGTGTCAACATAAAACACTCCATATACTTCACATACCTGAAGTGTCCTTACAAAGTTATTGAAGTGTTCCTTTAACAATTTAATAACATGATATGCAGAAGTACCTCTCACATTACACATTTTTAACATTATTATAAGGCATTTAAACTACCTCAGTTGACTATTAGGGAGAGAAGGTGGGTGAGGTAATATCTTTTATTGTATCGACTTTTGATGGTGACAAGCTTTGGAGGTTATAAAGAGCAAAGCAAGCTCAAAAGCTTGTCTCTTTTATCATCAAACATCGATACAGTAAAAGATATTATCTCACCCATCCTGTGTTGCTGATATCCTTGCACCAACATTGCACACATCAGTTAAATGTGTTGGCATTTCTTTCCCATAGTAAGTGTCTGAGCCAACTAAATCCAGTGGGGAGGAGAAATTGAGGTAGCTAGCTGGGGTATTTTTAGTATGTCCATCACCTCAGCAGCTAGACTCTTGGTCCAACTTCAGCTGGTGCCTATGGGAGCCTAAACATTATTTTACTTTGAAATAAACTGAACCATAAGTGCTTGAAGTGGTCTTGAGCCAGCTCAGAAATTAGAATAGATATTTCAGGTGCATGTGAGGGTGTTAGATTGCAGTGGCAGGCCAAGAAAAAGATCACTATCGATTCACACAACAGTTACAGTACAGCAACGGCAGCATAATATTCCTGCTACTGCCAGATTATTCCTGAATGCTGCCTGAACTTTGAAGGAACCAATTTCAGAATGAAAGGGAAGTTCATCTCTAATCAGTTCAGTCCTTTGCCTCTCTGCTGAGACTGCCAATTGTGATGATATGTGTTCAAATACTTCAGCCCAGATGAAGGCAGGTGTAGCAATACAATTAGACTTCAGATTGTGCCAGAATGTAATAGTACTCTAGCTCTAGAGAGAACTAAATTATCCAACATGTGTTAGCATGACATTCTGTATCAATGTGTGGTGGGGGATCTTCCTTATCAACTGAATATTTGAGAGAGTTTGTGCATCTGTGTGTCCGTCAGTCTATCTGTGAGACTGTTCAAGAACTTCTCCTGAATGGTAAGAGCTAGGGCTGCCAAATTTGGTACGCTACTGCCTCCCATCATAACTTAAAGCTAGGTTGGGATTTGGTTGTGTCAGGACAATGGGAAGTGCACGAATGTGACTGTTTCTCATCAGTCAGAAAGGGAGGGATCTGATAGCAGGGGCAGTCATATTCCAGAATGATTACAAGAAGGCAGCAAGCATGGGGGACAGATGTACTGCAGGCTGACCACAGGGGACAGCAAGCAGGCACACCCCTGACAGCCCCAGAGAGCTACACAGGAGCCACCGGCCAGGCAGCGTGGCCTTGCCATCTTGGGCCGGTACAGGAAGAAGATGCCAACCCCTGCCCTGAGTCCCCTGACCCTGCCCTCGCTCCTACACCCCCCACTCTCTGCCCTGAGCCACCCACTCCTTGCCCTGATTCCTGCACCTCTACCCTCTTCCCTGACTCCTGCACCCTCTACAACTCAGGCACCTGCCCTGAACCCCCCCACATCTCCAAGCCCCTGCCCTGACTCTTGCCCCCTGCCCTGAAGGACCTGAGGAATGCCAGGAAAATCTTTTAACACTTCATAAATGTAAGAGCTCCCAGTTAAGAAATTTAAACAGTCTCAAAGATGGTAGAAAATGATAATGGGCTTTGAGAATTTGAAGAACAAGCTTTTATGATCACATCTTAGGCAGCTGATGACAATGCTGGAAGGACCAGAAGCAGAGCAGAGGGCCATGTTACTAGCAGAGTTATCCATCATGTCCTACTACAAGGTATGTTAGACAAAGTAATATAACGGAATCAGGGCTATAAAACAATGTGTAGGCAAAGAAATAAAGATAAAAGAGGTAGAAGCCGAAGCTGGGCATATAAACAAAGAGGTCAAGACAGTATGTGGAGAGCAGTGGATGGGCACATGACAGTTCCATGTGAAGATGTTTTAACGTTAAGAATGAAATGGAGAGATACTGTCTATGGAGCCTGCATTGCTAAGATAACTTCATCAATGTAAAAATGTTGCTGTTTCAACACACGGAGTTGTGAACCAAACCCCACTGGTTTCACCCAACTCAGGTATCATATTCTGTACTCTGTTTATAATTATAGTTTAGTCCTTAATTTGAAACTGGACACCACATGGCTCTGTTCTGAAAGGTCCGAACCATACAGCATTTAAGGAAGGGCTGGCTCACAGGCTAAAGGTTAAGCAAAGCCCCAGTGCAATGCTCAGTCAGGGTGCGTCTACACTGCACCATAACTTGAAAGAGGATTGGCAATTTGAGCTACGCAAATTGCTTATCTTATTTCAAAGCTATTTTGAAATAGCTTATTTCATCATTTGGCCCTGTCTGCACAATGCCAAATTTTGACATAAAGCGCTATTCCAAAACGTCCCTTACTCCTCGTAGAATGAGGTTTACAGGGACACTGGAATAGCAAGCCTGAAATAATGGGCTTGCTGTGAAGACACAGAATAGCTATTTGGGGATACTCTAGTATCCTGAAATAGCGTTGCAGTGTAGATGTACCCTCAGAAGGCTATCGTAAATACTGGAGGACCCAGATTCCTGAGATACAAGGCAGAGTGCTTAAGATCTTCTGGTCACCTAGAATGGCTGGGTGAATATAGTCAACACAACCAGACTGAGTTTGCTACATGAGCTTTTATTATGCTAAATAACATGTATGACAATATACAGATTTCTCATTATTATACTACATTTAATTCCTGGTTGGTATGATTATCACTTCTCCTTGCTATAAGTATAACAAATGGTAACTGTAGCACCAAAAGTTGTTTTCATGTAGATGCTCTGTACAAAATCCAGCAAGCATCCCAGGATTTCTACTAAAACTCAGCTGATGGTTGGTTCCTGAAGTCTCATGATCTCGTGTGGAAGATGAAGATGTAAGATGGAGCAAAGCGAAGTGTAGGAAATGTCAGCGTTCCATAGTAATACACAGAGAAGGAAATCTTTAATCAGCTTCTGCTTTAGGACTGCAAGATGCATAAAAAGGGCTCTGTGTCCTGTCACAGAGTCTGTGGAAGTCATTGATTCCACGACTTTCCGTGAATTCAACAGCAGCCAGAGTGATTGATCCCAGAGCTGCCTAAGCACTTGGCTCTGGGACCAGCTGCTCAGGTAGCCACTGTTGGAGGGACCCTGGGGGCAGCCACCTGAGATGGCCCTCAGCAATGGTCTTGGAGCAGTCAGAGCAGCTATGATCCATGGCACCTGGAGTAGCCGAGGTCTGCTGGCCTTGGCAGTAGTTCCCATACAGCCAGCCAGAACAACTGCAGTCCACAGCCCCTGGAGTGCCTCCCCCAACACCCCACCCACAGAAGCAGCCTTCCTCCCTTCCCCCACAAGATTTAGTCACAGGTATTTTTAGTATATTGAATTTTTGTTTATTGCCTGTGACCTGTCCATGACTTTTCTAAAAATACCCAGGACTAAATCACAGACTTGCTCATAAGTCCTTTATCGATTCTGCATGTATCCATCACACAAGGGATGCACGCTGTGCCTGCATATATTTCACAGACTACATTTCAATGGGCCACGGAAACATTTTCCTCGCGCTGTCTTTGTAAAATAGTGTACACGTTCTCAGCCTTCTTCTTTCTGAAGCCCTCTCAACATGCTACACATGGAGCAGTGCACAGCACAGAGACCCCACAACCCTCCCCCTGGCCGCAGGAATGCACGTGGCAGCAGTGACAGGCCAGAAGCCATCCTAACCTCACTGAGCTGCCAGCACCAGCCCCCCCAGGGGCATTTTAAATCACTTGGGGCAGCAGGTTGGGCTGGAGGATGCACAGGGGAGCACATGGGGCAGCAGAGGTCTTGGGGGGTGCTGGAGGTAGGTGGGAGCAGCAGCACCCAGTGACCCCCATTTCCCCAGGAGCCATTGCCAGAGGGAGGTGCCCCCCAGGTGAGTGTGGCTCTCCCCACGCCTCCTTGTGCACTCCATGCCCTCCTGAGCTGACACCCTCTCCTCCACTCCCTGTCCTGTGCCAAATTCTCTTTCACCTTCCAGCCCCCAAACTCCCTCACAGAACCTGAAGCCCAGACCCTCGACTGCACCCACATTCCCTCACAGACCCTGCACCTCTCCTGTATCCCCATCCCCAAACTCCCTCCCCAGGTTCCCATCTGCACCCAAGGCTCTCCAGAGCTCCACTGTCACCCCTCCTGCACCCACACTCCCTCCCAGGGCCTTCCCCTCTTCTGTTTCCCTGTCCCCTGCTCCAGTCCAGAGCCTGCACCCAGCACCCAAACTCCCGCCCAGACTCCACCTTTCCCCACCTAAACTCCTTCTCGGAGCCTTATGCAGGTGGTGAGAGGGAGGAAGGAGTTTGAGTGAGAGAGGGCTGTTGGCTCTAGGCAATCTGGGTACCACCATATTTTTGCAAACCTAATATGTGAATGTTTTTTCCTTCAAGTACTAAGCCCACTATGCTTAGAACCATCCCATAGCAGTGGCTGTAAACCTGCTCCTTTGTGTTTCTCCTGCTCTAAACCAGTGGTTCTCAGCCTCTCCAGACAGCTGTAATCCACCTCTGGGTACGTCTACACTTGCTCCCTAGTTTGAACTAGGGATGCAAATGTAGGCGACCGAAATTGCTAATGAAGCGGGGATTTAAATATCCCGCGCTTCATTAGCATGATCTCGCCGGCGCGTTACTCCGCTCAACAGCTGTTTCGAAGTGAAAGTGCGCTCCGGGACGCGTTAGTTCGAACCAAACCCCCTGGTTCAAACTAACGTTACTCCTCAAAAAATGGAGGAGCATTTTTTGAGGAGTAACGTTAGTTCGAACCAAGGGGTTTGGTTCGAACTAACGCGTCCCGGTGCGCACTTTCACTTCGAAACAGCTGTTGAGCGGAGTAACGCGCCGGCGAGATCATGCTAATGAAGCGCGGGATATTTAAATCCCCGCTTCATTAGCAATTTCGGTCGCCTACATTTGCATCCCTAGTTCGAACTAAGGAGCAAGTGTAGACGTACTGAGTCTGACTGGACTTGAGTGCCCCTACCTTTCACCTCACTGAAAAACCACTTGCTGACAAAATCAGATGTAAAAACACAACGGTGTCACAGCCCACTAGTACTGAAAAATTGGCTTATTTGTCTCATTTTGACCATATGAATATAAGTACATTAAAACAGAAATATTGTCCTTATATTGTGCAGGGGTGAAAGTAACTTACATTTCTTACAGTTATTGTCCTATTGGGTCAGAGCAAGGGGTGTGGAGATTGTGATACAATAGTACCTGTAAGAAATTTAAGTGAGGCAGAGAACGGGGGCTCATGGCAGAGGGTTTGGGGGTGGGGGTGCAGGAATAAGGGTTGGGAGATCGGGGCGGGGCTCAGGGCAGGGGTTTGATAGGTGAGGAGAAGGTACAGGAGTTGGGAGAGGGGTCTCAGGACATAGGGTTGTGGTGCGTGGAGTGGTGCAGGAGACGGGGCAAGAGGCCGGGATGTGTGCAGGATGCAGGAGTTAGGGTTGGAGGTGTGAGAGGAAGGTGTAGGAGTCAGGGCAGGGACTCAGAGTGTGGGGGGAGGCTCAGGGCAGGGGGCTGGGATGCATGTGTGTACAGGGGAATGGGGGTGGGGCTAGTGCTGGGGCAGTCCCTGTGGCAGTCAGATTACCTTTCCTGCCTGGTGGTTGGGTCCCTCACCTGCAGCTCCTGTTTGCTGCCAAGGGACCTGTGGGCTAGCTGTGTGGGGTCACTGCTACAGGCAAATCGGCGGTGTGGGTGAGAGAGACCCTCTGGTCTGCTGCTCCCTTCCCTGGCTCCTTCTCTGGGGCCGCCTGGCTCCTTCTCTGGGGCCGCCAGCAGCTGGGCATGTCATGGACTGCATGTGCACAACTGAGAGGGGCAGGAGGACAGTACGGACATACCAGGGGCCTGCTGGAAGATACGTCCATGCGCATTTCTTACAGAACACCCCCAACTGGCCCCTTTCACAACTGCCTTCTTCACTCTTTCACCTGGGAGCCAGGCTGGGACAGCACACAGCAAGCTTCACTGCATGCTCCTACAACATAGCACCCCAGCCTGCCCCCAACAGAGCACCTCAGCCAGCTCTTGACAGAGTGGCCCACCAGGATGCCCTGCCTTAATTTCACCTCTGCATTTCAGTGTATGGTATTATAGCAGCATAAACAAACCATTGATTGTCTGTATGAAATTTTAAGTTTGTACAGACTTTGCTATGATTTTTATAGAACTCTTTGTAAAACTAGGTAAATACCTAGATTAGCTGATGTACCCCCCTGGAAGACCTTTGGGTACTCCCAGAGTATGCATACCCCTGATTGAGAACCATTGCTTTTAACTGATACTGTCTTTCACAGACTTTAATATGCAGAAAGAACGCTGTCTTTACTGGAACTACTACTTTATTTTACTGTAGGGTGAGTTTTGTAAAAAACAGAACTGATCTCCCCAACCCCCAGCTGTGTCCTTCAAAAACCTAAGCAACAAAAGAAGCTGTCAATCTACCCTGCAATATCATTATGTGACCAATCCTTCAACAATGAGATCTTCTAAAACCTTTGTTGGAAGACGAATCAAATTCTTTCTGTAGCTAAAACACTTTGCTGACGACACCCATTGAAAAACAAGTCACAAGGTGCAAAGGATAATAAGATATACCACAAGCTTATAAATAATAGGAGGGATAACCCCCCCCCCCAAAAAAATGTAATCTAAAGGGAAGTTTTTATGCTGGTAGGGTTGTTGACGGAAAGCAAACGTCTTGAAAAAGTTAATGCCAGAAAATGCTTCAGTGAAGGTCCATGCCAGAAATGATCACCGGATCCCCCTGGAATCTTTTTGAGTTCCTATTCTTATTCATTGGGCTCTGTCATCCTATTGATGGGTAAGATTCAGGGCAGGAGGTTCTCAACTTTCATTGCACTGTGACCCCTTTCTGACAACAAAAAATACTACATGACCCTGTGGAGAGGGCCAGGACCCAAGCCTAAGCCCTGCCACCCCAGATGGGCAGGGCAGCAAAGCCAAAGCCAGCACCTCTCCTGGGCAGCAGGGCTTGGGCCTCAGCACATCTCACACCCATGCTGGCAACCCCATTAAAAATGGTTCACAACCCACCTTGGGGTCTGATCCACAGTTTCAGAACTGCATGTGTAGCCTTCCTCTCACTAATTTCTACTCGGCTAATACCATAACTGAGGCACCTAGATTAGCACCATAAACAAGGAGCCGAAATCAGTCAAAGAAAGTAGTTAATGAACAATCCAGTGGCTGATGTATGTTGTCACAAAGGCAGACAGTGCTTTCAATTAATGAGCAAATTAATAAAAAACAAATATTTATTGTTAATGCATCAACACTAATTAAAACAAATTCTTTCCTTGCTGTTTATGGTGAGCATAGCTGTATTAGCTGATAATACAGCACCAGTACATAGGTAGAAAGGGTTACTGCAAACGAACACCATGTTGTGACAGCCATCATTCCCGGCTGCAGAAATAATGAGCAGTACATTGGGTTATACATGGGGTTAGCAAATGTGCCTCATATGAAGTGTGTCACCATTCTAGCCACTTTGAAAAATATGAGCTTGTGAAACTTGGATGTTTTAAAAACATGTTGAGAGAGAACAGAGAAGCCAGATCCTCACACCCTCTGCCAGCTGTTCAAGCAGCACAAGGCAGCCACAAAGCTACTCAAGAAGGATAGGCCTGCCATTGGAGAGGGTTGGGGGGAGAGCAGAGATCCTAAAGGGCCCAGGGTTCACGGTGGTGACAGCCAGAGCCATGAGCTCTTTGAAATCACTGCCAAAGAGCGGGAAGGAGCCTCGCACTTGAGCCAACCCTGAGGGCTAAAGACCGGGGGCAGGGCAGTGCTGCATGGTCTGGGTTGCACTGAGGGCTGGCTGCCCTGCTCCACATTGCCCAGGGGCCCAGAAATGCTGTGGCCCCTCCTGAAGAAGGACCAGAAAGGTTGGAGGGTCCCAGAGCCTTGACTGCAACCCAAGCCCAAATATCTTCCCTTAAATTAAACAGCCCTTCAGCCCAAACTCAAGTTAACTGGGGCTTTTAATTGCAGTGTAGACATATCCTTAGGATCTATAGCAAAGTATTTGAATCAGGTTAGGTTTGTCTTCTAGTATTTCAGAGGGCAATTGCCACCCACTGTAGCCTGCCTAATTTCTCCACTGCAGCCTGCCCGGCTTCTACTTTTTTTTCTCTTCCGCATTCTGGTTCCTATTTTTTATCACTCACATCCTAGAGTGAGGAATGACAGTCTCCCATACTGTCCATGAAAGGGATAGCACCCTTTTCTCCATGCACTCTTTCACAAGCATCTATATTTGGAATCTCAGCAAAGATATCACAAGCTAGAGGAGCATGGAGCCTGATATACACCTTAATACCAAAGATAAAGATCCCACTGAACGTGAGTGTTGATACCCAATGGAAACTGCACTGTTACTGCTCATGCAGCAATTGTTCTTCAACTTTATGTCAGTAGAAGATATGAGGCTTCCAGGCTGTTATTACAGCAGCTTCTATGTAGTAAATCCATGTATTAATTATACGAATAAGGAGTTAACAAATTAAATCAGTGAATTAAAACTATGTGGATTATTGCTGGAGTCATCAGCTATCTATTAGCCCTACAATTAATCTTGTGACAACTTAAGATATATATTATCCAAGCAATAAATCTAATAATGGAGCACACATAAATGCAATGTCCTCTTAAAAAAAATATAAATGGGAAAATTGGAAAATGTGAAGCCAGAAACAAATTAAACAAAATCCTATTTTTGGTCAAATTAGTCCCTCTTTTTATTAAAATGACATTTATTATATAGCAATTTACTGCTAATAGTGCCACTTCAATTATTCCATATAATAAAAAAATTAAATGAAATGTCTGTATTACAATCTGACCAAATTAATTGAATTTATTATGCAGAGTTGCATAGAGGTTTTATTATTATTACTATTTTTAATAATAATAATAATAATAATAATAAACATGTGAAAAGATGGGGTAAAACCATCAAATGTTGGGTAACTACAGCAGTAATATCATATTCTGGTCAATTCATTAAACCTATTTAGTGTCACACATTAACTATGTTGCACACAAAAAAAATCTATTTGTGCAGAAGAAATTTTGTGAATGCAATTGATTTCTTAGACCCTATAGTATCATTCACTCTGTTTCCAAAGAAACTACAGAACACTAAGACTCCTTTACATTATACTAAACGTATAGTTTCATTCAAGTATCTCAAGGAAGAATTGCTTATGTTAATTAACCCTCTACATCAATAGGACAAATATTGCACTCATTTCACCAAGGGATAAAATGACATAAGCAGTTAATAGATTAAACCAGGTGTCCTAGGTAGCACAAAGTTAGCAATACAGACAGAACAAAAATTTTGACTTTGAGTTCTTTTCTGTAACTTCCTGAAAAGCAATACAATCACTTAAAGACACTACCAGAACTCTCTATCTTTGCATATAGTTTTTGTCTCTCCAACTGCAAAAAACTAGAATGCCTGCCATTAAAAATAATGTAAAAAATTACAAATACATCACTATTATTCCATGCTTTCAAATGTAGTATTTTACATTTGATAATCTATTGGTTGGTAAATAGTGACTTTAAATGGCAACAAGTGTGCTATTTGGGCTGTGAAGTCATTCCTTTCAAGGACTGTATCATCTTTCTGGGTCACACCCAGGCATTTTTCCAGCCTTTAAATTGCTACAGAGGAAGACCTCTGTAAGAAGGCCATATCAGTGGTTTGAATCTGTACATCATGCAGTTTGACAAATGTCTATCATAGGGAGTTACTTTTCACCCAATTAGCAAAAGAAATTCCCAAACATGAATAACATGAGTAGTAAGTCCAAAAGAGTACCCTAATTGTGCAAGTGAATGTTTCAGTCACATGCACTTAACAAGAACTCAGGATTACCAGAAACAATTAAATGTATTTAATAAGACTATGTCTAGACTACAGGCTTCTTGTGCAAGAAGCTTTTTTTGGAAGAGATCTTCCAAAAAAATTTCTTGTGCAAGAGAGCGTCCACTGCAAAAGCATATCAAAAAAGCGATGCGCTTTTTTGAAAGATAGCATCCAGACAGTCTGGACGCTATCTCGCATGCAAGCAGTGATTGCTATGGACAGAATGGCCACCAGGGCACCTGTGCTTTTTCCTCTTCCCTCTTCTTCCAAAAAAACTCTCTCTTCCCCGTCCACAGATGCCTTCTTGCAAAAGAGCTCTTTCACAAAAAGGCGTTCTTTCTCATGGAATGAGGCTTACCAATACGGCAAAAACCCCTTTGTTCTTTCGATTTACTTGCAGAAGAATGCAATTGCAGTGTGGATGTTCCTCAAGTTTTGTCAGAAAAATGGCCGTTTTTCTGACAAAACTCTGTAGTGTAGACCTAGCCTAAGAGAGGGGGTTGTTGGGCAGAATTCATAGACTGAAACCCCCTCTTTTCAAAACATACCGTAATCTTCTTAAACTTTAATGCTTTCTCCCTTTCTCCTCCATTCAAAAGGAGGCTACATAAAGCTATGAATGTTTCATGTGTACAATGGCAAGGAAGTAAAAAAGGCAATTAAGAGGTGGGTGGAAGAGGTATGTCTGAGGGAGACTGTCCGTGTGATCAGTGTTGCATTACATATGCAGACAAAATAATAGAATATAAGGAAATCAGAAGAATGGAGTCAAAAGCAGCGATGGGACAATGTAATTCTTCGACAAAATCTTTGCATGCCTGTAAAGCCTGAAACACCATTCCTTGTATAGACTTGTATATGTATATTGATGGACTTTGACCATGTAAATATGAAAGACTGGATCCATAATGATTATGGGGATTAAGATTATTAGTGTGTAAAGCATAAGTGGGGTCAGGATTAAGTATTCCAGTTGATGGTATCTCAGGTCAAATTAACTATTTTGCCACTATTTCCCTCAAAATTTCCAAAAAGATAATATCTTTGGGGAAAAATAACTTGCTCAGAGTATATCTCATGCTTGATAGAGGATGAAATCTACTGAGATATGTGATATTCTGCAGGCTTTATAATACCAATTTTATATATCTGCATTGCAGATGGAGAATGACAAAAAAAATCCCAAAAAACCCAGTATTACTTTGAATAGAATGTTAAGAATTACTAAGTATAACTACTGTGACAGGCACAGCTAAGCTGGCTACACAATTACAATAATAAACTGGCATATTACATTAAAAAATTATATTCAAGCTTATAAAAGGAAATACACATTGATAAAAAATTAATTAAGCCGTGGAACTCATTGTCACAGGAAGTCACTAAAACCAAGAACTGAGCAAGATTTGAAAAGTGATTGGATATATATGTTCAGGACTTAAGCCAACCTCTTTAAAAGACAAAGGTGAATCCTATGTGATGGGACAAGTTACCCCATATCTGCCTGCTGCAGGGGTTTTACACCATCTTCTGCAAAATCTGATCCTAATCATTGTGGGAGGCAAATTGTTAGGTTAGAGGAACCACTGTTCTAATCCTGCATGGCAATTCCTGTGTTATTATAGTATGTGGAGAAGTGAGTGATATGTCTGGTACATACCAAAAATGCCTAGCAGCCTGAGAATTGTACAGTGCAGAATACCATAACATATCATTGGTGGGTCTCTTGAGTTTTGATAAGGTATTTTTTCTGCATAAGGATTTTAAGAAGACATTTTTATTGGTGCTTCCAGTTAGCTAGCACCATATTTTAAGAATTTTAAGTCAAATTTCCAAGGTCACAAGCTTTGTGGATTTGAGAACTGTGTAACTGTTCATAAACTTTAACTGGGTTAAAACCTTTTTTTATCTATACCTAGATAAAAATCTGCTAGATGACCAATTAATACTGAATAGAATATGCTGATTATCTGTTCATGAATAGCAGTGTAGCAGACTGGCAAATCCTCTAGAGAAGAATTAAAATTCTACATAAAAATATTAGAAGGGCAGTAATGGACCATAGCTTCCATAAGTAACTAACCCGAATGTCTGATTGGCCTGAATATAGTGCTCATTAACCACCACTGGCAATTTATTGCCGATCCTAATGTTTTTAATGATTTCATGAAGGAATAAAACAGTAGACTGGCCAACTATACCCTTAACAAATGTATTCTAATCCTTTTGGTTACTAGTAGTAAATTGGGCTTGGCTCTCTTCTTCTCTTTACATACCTCCCTTTGGAAAATAGGCAGGCAGAAGACTATGTCTTGAATAGCAGAATAATATTCCCATATCAAACACTATATGTCACCACTTCACTTCCTAGATTTTGCATCAATTTATAGCACAGCTAGGAAAATAGAGTGAATAAGAAATATTAGAAAGAAGCAAAAAAGTACAAGATGAGTCAATGGCATCTACTAGTAGAGGAGGGGGCACAGTGGCTTTCTCTGGTTCTATTTTCTTCCCTGAAAGTAACTTGCCATGTAATCCTGGGCCAGACGAATGATGTATCCACTTTGGTTGCCTCAGAGCAGTGTTTTGAACATTAATTTAGATTTGTAAAACAAGCGATCCTTGAATGAAAGCTGTCATGTTAGAAGTTCAACATAAGCCACTATTTATATTACGTTTAAAACGTTTCCGCCAATAGCTCTAATTACTTAACCTTGATTATTAATTAGATTAAATATTGCTATTTTTTTCATCCAAGTAACAAGTTATGGGAATAGTGTACAAACTTAATTTTTTCAATTAGCTCTCCCCCTGAAGGATGTATCTAAAATAGTAGCTTATTCAAAGCAAATCATTTAATCTTTCTGCTGTACTAGTCCAGTTTTATATTATCTACATTCAATAACAGGAAAAAAAACCCCTAAGCTTATATTACAATTGAATACTAAACATTTCCTCCCCACCCCCCAGTAGTTTTATAAGACAATGGCCCAATGCTATGTTGTCTTCATGAACACAATGGCAATTGATGATACTCATCATTTGACAGGATGCACTTCACTGCATCAGGTCTTGAAGTGTGATTGCTAATAAGTGACTCATTTACAGTGGCTCCTTATCAGTCATCTCTATAGACACCTGCAGCTCATGATGAATGAGGCAATTAATTGCTGGAGAGAAACACAATAGTTATGCATGGCAGGGAAGCTTATTTGAATTTTTGAAACATTATTTCCAATGAAACAAAAGAGAAGCGTGTGAGTGGGTGGTCTCCTTTTTAAGCCTAGACAGCATGACTCTTTTTAAGATGCAGTCTAAATTAGTAGAGTTGTCAGGTTGTTTTGTCTCACAGGGACACTGCCTACTATACAGTGTAAAACAACACATTGAGACGAAAGAAAAAAAAGTACTCCTCCTGCAAGCCCTGTATCTAGACCTGTCCAGTGTGTCTCATAATGAATGAGTTGAACTTCACTTACAGTAAATTTTATGGTCTTGGGGCCTCTGATTTTCAGTAGCATCTCTAGAATCTCCATATAATTTTATTGATAAATCCGTCATGGAAGCCATTCAGATGTAAAATTAAAAGCCCTTTGTTATAGTCCATAAGAAAGGCCCTATTCTCCAGCAGCTAAGATGGCCATCTGAACAGGGGGTATTAAAGCCTACTAATTCCTTAATTGCAAAATGGGGGAATATGACATTGTACAGGCTGGTATTCTGACATCCTGTGCAGGAACACATGACCTCAGACGTGCTTGGTAAAAAGAAGCAATGGGATCTCCAGTGCAGTGGAGGGCATGTGAGGAGAAGGGGGAGAAAAGTGCATTGTTATTAAATCCTGAGCGTAGCAGCACTAAAATGAAGCAGTAAGCTTTTAAGGTTGCTTCATCCAAAGTAAACACCCCTGACATCTGCATGTGGGTTCCAAAACAAGTACCCAACTTTTTTTTTGTTTTCAAAAAAGTGTTTCTTTATTGTACACACCTCAATGTGTATTCCTTCATTCATCTTCTGCGGTAAGTGATCCCCACATCTTAAATGTCATTTTAACTACACAAACTTGTCCTGGGAACAGATTCTTAAACAACTTAATTTCTCCATTGTAATGCCCCTTTCTAGAGGAAGGGATGTTGCACTCACTTCAGGATGATTAAAATTTACCCTGCTAGTACCAGGGGGTTAACCAAGACCAACCATGATGCTGAAGTAAAGGGAAAACCTCAGATACCCTCATAAGCAACACTATTTTAAATGGCAGCAACTGTATGTGTATCTATTTATAACCAACAGAGATGTATCATTAAACTCACCCTCCCACTTTCTTCTTCTTCTGTTGCTTTTGTTCATTTTCCTTGACTGCATTAATAGAAATAACTACTGTATACTGTGTATATTCAAGAGCCCTATTATTTTCTTACTTCTTTTACAATGGCATATTGTACAGGACCTTTAATTACCAAGAGAGCCTATAAAAACCTCCTGTTTCTTTCCAATTTATAATTCTGGCCTTGGGAACGCTAAAAACTAACACCAAATGACATGACTGGAAGCAATTTTACAATTCTGTGTTGGGGATGCTGACAAACGGAGCCAAGCTGCTTAAGCTTAGCTGTTTTCCAAAGGCGTATTAATTTACATAACCCAGAAATGGAATTCTAATTTCTCCTAATGAGGGATAGGAAATATACACTGCTTTTTATCGCTAAAATCAGCTGCAGATTAGAATTTACTGCAGATAACACGTATACATGATAAGCTCATCATAGGAGGAAAATAGTTATGGATAAAGATTAACGGCAAGTAATTTCCTGATATTTCTTGTGAGGCCATTTTGATTCTAGTTAGTGCAAGTGCTTCCATGAATAGGGAAGGGAACATAAACACACTGTAACTGCAATCACTGGCTCAGAGTATCCAAGGCTAAGCTGTCCACAGGGCTGTATAGCTTCCCATTAAGCCTCTTGCCCCAATCCCTGAAGCTGCTGGGGACAGCACAGAGCTGCTGTGGATGGTCGGGGGCATCCCTCTCTGCTGGCCCCAGCATTGAGCTGCCATGGCCTCATTAGCCCCAGCTCCTTCTCACTAGCTCCAGACCTCAGCTCCACCTTGAGCCCACCCCACCCCGGAGCACCTTCCTTCACCCCAACCCTCAGCCCAGACCCTGTACCCATTCCTACATCCCAAACCTGCACCACAGACCCCTCATCCCCAGCCCCACCCCAGTGCCTGCACCCTCAGCCAGAGCCCTTGCACCTTAAACCTCTGTCCCAGCCCTGAATCCCTCAACCCTAGCTCACCCTAGAGCCCACAACCCCAGCAAGAGCCCTCACATGCCTGCACCCCAGCTCTCTGCCCCAGTCCTCAGCCCCCTCCCTCACTTGGGTTCTTGACCGCACCACATGAATTTTGTTATGTGCACCAATATGAAAGTGATGTGTTGCACATCGCTTCCGTATCACACATCACCTCCACATTGGCGCACATGAGAAAATTCACTCCACTCAGGGATGGGAAAAATTAGAGAGAACACTGATCCAAGATGATGTTACATTGCTAACTTAACCTTGAGGAGCTCTGTGGTGATTCAATAGGTTACAGTATGTCCTTCAGGGTACGTCTACAATGCACGGCTATTTCAAAATAAGCTATTCTGAGTTATTCCGAAATAGCTTATTTTGAAATAGCGTGTCTACACTACAGGGAAGCCTCAGAATTACTCCAAGGCAGGCTTCCCTAATGTAGACATGCTATCTTGATTTAGAGCCCCAGGAGACACTGGGGAGGAGTAACTTAGAATGGCTAATTCGAAATAGCCCCTATGAAGCATCTACACACGCCTTATTTTGAAATAGCTATTTCAGAATAGGCATTATTCTTCACAGAATGAGGTTTACAGCTTTTGGAATAAGCCATCAGTTATTTAGAAATTATTTCCAAATAATGGAATGACTGTGTAGACACTTGCATTGTTATTTCGAAATACCGCTAGTTATCTCAAAATAACGGTGCAGTGTAGACATACTCTCAGATGCTCCTGGTGACACTAAGTACTATACTTGAAAACAAGTGAGTGAGAGGGGTAGAATGAGGAACTGGTAAAACCTTCACATAGAAAAGTATTCATTGTCCTGTCCATAGTGCTTGATAGTTCTGAGTCACAGCACTTTTTCTTCTACTCTGCACTATGGAAGTTAGTGAAACCAATAACACTAGCATAGGGACCGTGCATAGAACGGTTAATTACTATCAATATTAAGGTTTTCCCACATATCCAAGCCCAAGAAGGTCTTTGAATCATCGTCATCTTTCAGAACCGGCTGGAAATAATGTCATGCCTTCAGGGCATTTTGAGCCATATAGAGTGTGTTAAAGCAGTGACTGATGTTACCTTGGTTAAGGGTCTGGTCATCTGATATTGTGTAGGTGCCTATGAAATAAATCCAGAGCTTAATCTCAGTTATTTTTCACACCCGCTTCCAAGATTGATATTACTGCTCCAACCACAACAAAATGTGTATGCCACATCTCTCATGTGTCCATGAGGAGGATGTCAGAGATGATAATCAATATAATGTTGTTTTGCTTTCTTCTAAACATATTTCAATCAGTCACAATAAAGTAGAATAGAATTCAGTCTGACCATCCAAAACCAAGCCTTCCCTTTAGTGAAGGTCTAATTCTTGAAGCATCCTCCTAGCATCAGAGCAATTTGACTGCTGAAGTATTTATTGGTTGTTGCATGCACTTCATATAAAATTTTGAATTCAACATTGAAATTCATTTCTACTTGTAAACAATTGCCTCTCCAATATATATATATGCACAAAGGACAATTTCTTCTAGTAGAGGAATGCAGCAAAGCATCTTCTGAGCTACCTAATGTCACGATTTGTATTGGATATGTAGAATGGGAACAACTGTTTCCCTGTGGGAAGTAAATATAAGTCCCCTGCATGAGTGTTGATTTTGCAAAAGATAGGTAATTGTGTGTGTGTAAGGTGAATGTGATTTATGCAAATGCACAAGAGATTTACATCAATTCACCTGCCAGTTGAATTGCCTTTAATTAGGAGCTTTCAGCTTCAGTAGTGATATGATGTCTTATCGCTGTAATTCTCTCTAGCATATTTGATGATGAATATTACCATATATGTCCTGTAAATTAGCATCTGCAGTTCTACAAAACTAGATCTAAAGTCTGTGTCTAAATTTGTCTGGATGTTCTATTTCCATACATCGATAATATAGTAAAACCACCAAATGCATGAGTCACAGCAAAATAAGTCATTAGAAAGCCTAGTGACTTTATTCAGGCATATGTCCATACTCATTCAGCAAGAGCTGTTTATTGTATATAAAGATAGGGGTATGAAACATATATGATGAAAAAATACTATACTAAAAACCACATATATGGAGGGGAGGCATTGGGAGTGATGATGCTGAGATTAAAAGCAACCAACTCTTCATTGCAGATTTAGCCTAAGCTCTTAGATCAGTGTTGTCCTGAGCTCTGTCCCCACTCCCCAAAATAACCCCCTCTCGCCTGAGTATGGTGGTGCTTTAAATGCTCCTTAGATGCCTCAGGTAGGGGTATTATTATAACGCAGATGCTGCTTTCACTCAGGCTGATAACTTGCCCAGGTTGCAGTGCAGATGCAAACTAAAGCACGCAAGTGCAAAGTCTTCCGATGCCTTCCCACAATTCCCTCCTGGGCCCGGGCCCAGTTCCATGCACCTCTATATTGTAAATCAATCTTCACAGCAGCAAGACTCAGAGCGCACACCAACTGCCTTGAACTTGTGTGGCTTGCACCAAAGGGCTGCAAATAGCAGTGTAGATTCCTGATCGGACTGAAACCTGAGTTCAGCAACCCTCCATTCTCACAAGGTGTCAGAGCCCAATTTGCAGCCCAAGCAGAAATGTCTACACAGCCATTTTTAACACTGTAACATAAACTCTGCCAGCCTAAGTCAGTTCACCTGGGCTCTGAGACTCACTGCTGTGTTTTGGGGTTTTTGCAGGTAGACATATCTGAATTCTCCCATAAGAGAGAGTCAAAGATTGGCTTTGCTTACTGTAGCTCAGGAGTGGAGAACCCTTTTTGGGTTGGGGGCCACTGCCCCATAGAAAAATCAGTTGGGGGGGGTTGCACACAAGTGAGAAGCAAAAAGAACCCCCCGCAAAACACAAATGCTCACTGACCGTGGTCCCTGACTGAGAAGGAGAAAGACACTCCTCACATTTCCCTCACACACCAGAGCCTGGGGGAGGGGACAGGCTAGCTAGTAGATTTTGTATGGTCCAGCCCTGGGGAAGCCCTGAGCGTTGAGGGCCAAATGCAGGCAAGCTGGTGGCCACATCTGGTCCCTGGATGTGAGACTCCTCACCCCTGCTCCAACTGACAAAACTCAGAAGTTCTGTGACACATCAGTGAGTTCAGCATCAGTGAGGGCACAGTAACTCAGATAGGGATTTGCAGTGTGGCTGCTCACAAGCTGAGTAGGGTAAATCAAGTGCTGACCACCTGCGTTAAGCAACGTGTCTACTGCAAAGTGAACAATACAGACACCAATACCTCAGGAACATTAGAACTAAAGGAGAGCAACCTGATATGTATGGCTTCATTAACAACAGTCAAAAGTGGCTCATGCCCTAAGACAAAAATCTGAGGCTGAACCAAGTAGCTCTGAAGTGTGATCTCCTAAAATATTTTTTACTTAAATGTTATTGAAGGTGCTGTATATCCCAAACAAACAGTGGGATGTATGCCAGGTCCAGACATCTCATGACAACCCTGAAATCTCTGTCCTATTTATATCACAGCTATTGACATTGAACAGGACCCAACATGAAGGCTAACAAGGAAATGTTGACCAGAGTTAAGAAAACAAGGAGGAATATGGAATGAAACACTTGGCTGTCCGCCTGTTTCAGGCTGAAATACAAATTACCCCGCTGCTTTCTCAGATCTGAAGACTAACACCTTCTGCTTGACCACACATAGGCTTGGCAAATGAAGCTAACTTCCTTCTGAGAACTATGGGCAGAAAGAACCAATGCATTCCACATAGTTGTCCTCTGATAGCTGGTCAGAGGTTTACCTTGTTAACTATTGACCTAGGTTGGCATCAAACCAGTGATTAAAGATTCACGTCTGGTTAACAACCTCTTGAGCCATTCTGTCCCCGCTTGTCTGAATGCTGAATGAATCTGGGCAGTGAAACTGTCAACACATGTTTTCTGACGTGTGCTTGCTTTTGTAGAGAATACAGGTGGAAGTAGTAGAAACAGGCCCATCACCCAATAGCTGTAATTAGCTACTGTGATAGTCTAGTTAGACTAAGGTAGCAAATGTCAGAGACAAATTAGGATCACTGCGTACCTCAGATTTTATTGAATTAAGTATACACCTTAGGAGGTCATCATGTCAAAATGCAATTGTGTACGTTATCAAGGGATGATATGAAATTTCTCTGGGAGGAAGTGTTATGCTAATATAATTCCTCCAATTATCATTCCTTTGAAGTTGTGGTCTAAGGAGGTTTGACCTCACTCCGGCTCCTATCAATGTAGGCTGGGACTTGGCCACAACCGAGACCCCAGCCAGAGTAGTGGGGGGAAAGACAGGGCCTCTGCACAGGCAGTGAGACCTGCTGGGTCATGTGGTCTTTGCCGCAGCCACCCCCCCACATGTTGCAAAAGAGATTTCCAGTGGGGGTGGGACTGAAAGTTGCGATTTTTTCTGCAAATTCCAGCAAATCCCCCTCCCCACTGGCCTTGGACAAGGCTCAGCTGCAGGGGGAAGGGAAAATAGAAGGCACAGGATGTGGTGGACTGTGTGGCACAGGCTGTGGGGGAAAGGGGACGCTGAAATGCAGCCGAGAGAGCCGTTCCCAGCGCGCAGACAGAAGCAAAAACAATCCCATGCATGGCTCCTATGACATCTCTGGCCAGCCCTAGTCCAGCCTGGGACATCCCCACCGCCACGTCTCCCACAAGGGCTATAAATAGAGGAAGTTGGCTACTGAAAATTTTGAAGCATTAATTTTTTTTTATTTGACTGCATATTAAATAAACATTTTAAAGTCATACACCTTGCTAAATATCCTGTGGTTTAATATTCTTTCTTCTGTAACATTTAAAAAATATATATAAGATATTTGTTAATAACTTAGATGCCACGGTGGCACACATCCAAACAAGCACACACGACCTCAGTCTTGATGCACAAGACAAAACTCACTTCTCTTGTGGAAGGAAAAACTTAGAGGGAACACTGGTCAGGATCCTGAAGTTGACCATCTCATAATCACTGCTGCCCAGGCTGCCACCCACATCTATTTTCTCTACCAATTCCTCTCTTTGTGAGGAGCAGGTTGAGTGGCACATGGCATCAATTGCAGAGAAGAGAACTAACATCGATCACACATTTGACTTTTCATCCATTGCCACATCATAGGAAGGTCTATATAATCACCGATTAGAATCAATGAAATCTAAGGCAGGCAGACACTCAGATTTTTCCTGCTAACACCTTTGCTTGATCTTAACCAAAAATTCTGATCTTAGAAAGTTCACTAATTAGGCCTGATTGTGATTATTATGTGATGGTTTATTGAGCAAAGGTTGTACATATCCTTCCTTAACTGTTTTCAGCATGCTGTCCTAAAAAAAGCATGATGATCCCTTCCAATAAGTGAACAACAATTTTATCAAAAATACAATTGTCAACCTTACCCCTTTTTTTTAGGAACACTCTTTTTAAAAGACATTGAAGTGGGCCAATTATCTTTTGGCTTGGTATGCAGTAAATGAGAAGGTACCATGTTGCTCTTTGTTGGAACTTTAGATAGTTGAACACATGCTTTAATAACTCACAAGTAAAAAAAATAAATAAATATCAGTGATGGGAAGCAAAATTGCATGAAGGTTCCACAACAGATGAACTGTTTAAATAGCAACGCGTCAGGGAACAGACCCCAATATAACACCCTCGAACAGGGTCAACGATCCAAGTGTAGGTGTTATTGTGTAATACCGATTACCAATCCTGTCACCAGTGAAACATATTGCAGTCAGTGATTAATAAAACTGCAAGAACTTCAATAATACTTACAACAGGTTTCCTGATGACCTGAACTCCACAGATTCCAATAAAACATTAATCATTCTCATTGATTCGGCATAATGATGACACTGCAAGGTGATATAAGGGCACCAGTACAGATACGTTATGAACGTCCTGTAATTAACCTGTTTTTTCCTCATTTCAGGTTCTTTTTGTGCATTTCTCCCACAAACTTCAATCCTTTGGCATATCTGTGGAGGCAGAAGGGGGGTAATTACAGGAACTGGCAGATATAATAAAAAACTTCTGTAGTAAAGCTAATTGTGAGTAAGGACAACACCAAAACTGACCTTTGCTCAAGGCTTTATTACTGCATGAGCACCTTCTAAAATTGAGAAAGTTGGTAACCGTGAGGTCAGGAAGTTATCTTCTCCAATTCACAAGTATTTCTGAGCTCAGTCGTGGAACACCTCAACACCTGTTTAACTGTATTTTAATATTATCACAGATTCATAGAATTTAAGTTTATATGGGCCATTAGGTCATCTATTCTGACCTCCTATATACCAGAGGCCATTACATTTCACGCAGCACCCTGCGCTGAGTCTAGTAACTTGTGGTTGACAAAAGCGCTTTCTAAAAGTGTAGGCATCTAGACATGGAGAATCCTCCACTTCCATCGGTAGTTTGTTCCAACTGATAATCACCCTCACCCTTTTAGAAAAAATGTACCTCATTTCTAATTTGAATTTATAAAGCTTTGGTTTCCAGCCTCTGGCTCTTCTTATGCCTTTTCCCCTCTAGATTAAAAAAGAGTCTTTTAATACCAGTTATTTTCTTCCCAGGAAGGTATTTCTACACTGCAAACTTTGTGAAAAGCTAAACAGATTGAGCGCTTTAAAACTGTGGCCATCAGGCATTTTTCTTCAGCTCACAAATCATTCTTATGGCTCTTTTCTGAACCTCTCCAATTTTTCAACCTTCTTGTAAAAATGCAGAATTGTATGCATGATACCAGTGTCGGTCTAACAAATATGCCAAGATAAAATCTCTTCATTACTCTCCTGCATATACGTCAAGGATCATGTCAAAGCTTCCTGACACACCAGTTCCCTGGAAGCTCATACTGAGTTACTTGTCCACTATGACTGCTAAATGGTTTCCAGAGTCATTACATTTCAGGATTCAGTGCCCATTTCTATACATATTTTATAGGCAGCAGGTTTAAAATAACAAAAGGAAGTATTTTTTTCACACAATGGGTGCTGCATGGGGAGCGCGGACCCCAAACGGCCGCTTGCCGCCGCTTGCTTCCCCGCCGCAGCCCGGCTGAGCGATGCAGAACTCAGCCGAGTGCCACAGTGGGAGACAAGAGCGCCCCTCCAGAGGCAAGACTGTAATGCTACAGCGTTACAGACTCACAGATATTGGGCTACTATATATAAGATGACATATTTTAACATAGCCCAATGTAATATCTTGTTTAAACAGGCCTACCTTACCCAGAAAACCAGATCATGTTATGACTGCTCTGTGCTCATCACTATTCACCAGTTTTTGCTTCATGTGCAAATTTTATCAGCAGTGACCTTATATTTACTTCCAGATCATTGATAAAAATGCTGAGTAGCATCAGGTGCAGTACAGATCTCTGTGGAGCCCCACTAGAAACACCGCCATTGCATGCGATGATTTCCCCATTGATAAATACAGAGATGCCTGTCATATAGCCAGTTCGTAATCCTTTCAAAGAGTGCTTTATTGAGATTGAACAGTGCTTTTATTAAACAGCAGATTTTTTTTTGTGGTGCTAAATCAAATACATTACAGAAATCTGAATATATAACATCCAAGAAGTTACCATTATCATCCAACTTGAAATCTCAAAGGATGAAATCAGATTTGTTTGACAAGGCCTATTTTACATAACCCCCTGCTGACTGGCACTAGTTATACTCCTAGCCTTTAATTCTTCATTAATGAAATTCTGCACTAGATTCTCTATTATTTCGCCCAAGATTGCTCTCAGACCAACTGGGCTATAGTTACCAGTGTCATTTCACTTGGACTCTTCTTTCACGACAGAAAATAAAAAGGCAATACAAAAGAGATCTAAATAGTAATTCTAATTAGCCTATGAATTAATTACCTGAAGGTGAAAGAGAAGATGTCATTTCTATTTCTTACATTGATTTGGGCCTCCCCCCTGATTTAGGCTTGATCATTTCACATAATGAAGGTAGTTTAGTTTCTCTCCAGGCTACAAACCTCCATCTTCTCTGTGTTAAAACAAAAGGAAAAACTGTGCAGCA
The DNA here is from genome assembly GCA_032595735.1 of Pelochelys cantorii. NCBI lineage: Eukaryota > Metazoa > Chordata > Testudines > Trionychidae > Pelochelys > Pelochelys cantorii. The sequence goes on from CM064337.1 coordinate 41,992,815, forward strand.
CTTTAAAGACTAACAAGATGCAAGATCAGACTAACACGGCTACCTCTCTATGTTAAGACTTCCTTGCTGGACTAGTACAGAAGCTCTCTCTGACCCAAGAAGGTGACTTCCAAAATCATAAAACACCAGTGAATATTTCCTTTGGGAGGAGGTTTTAGATACCTGATGGGAGCCATGAGAAAAGAGAGAGGGAGAAAATAACTACTTGGCTTGCCCCAAAATGCAAAGGTCTGCGAGGAAATGATAATAACAAATGTACAAGTGCTTGTCTGTTTCCAATGTTCTAATGACAGGGATTCGAGCTCATGTCCACTTGGACCTTTCTCAGGCTGCTGATATCACCTATCCAGACCACACTTTGCTCCATTGTTCTGTGGAACACTGCTTGCAGACTCAATAGGATTGAAAGCTAGGCTAGGTTACACTGGCATACATATAGGTATCTGGGAAAAGAATAGGGATTATCTTTTCCCTACAGTCCTGTTGTTTGAACAGTCTGTTGAGAGTTGGAGCTAGACTGCTCAACTGCACCATTGAGGACTGTAAGTATAAGGTAAGGTAACGAGGTAGCTGGTTGTCCTGGAAAACATTATAAGGGAACCAACATTAATGCTGCTGCAGCACATGAGTTCCTCAGATTACCCAGATAATTGAATTTCCCAGTTATTGAAAATCCATTCTCTTCTAAGTTTGAACGATGTCCGCAGAAAAAATTCTCACTCGGTGATCTTCACGTGAGGGAGCTTCAAAGTCACAGCGCTCTCCTAGGGCATGTAGTGTGGCCCAAGAATGGGTTTAGAAAAGAAGTTTTATCCCAGCAACACACTAATTGTCCACATATTTATACAGCCAATCACCTGAAACAACTTGTGTAAAAAGGTTTCTGCAAAATCTGCAGTTGTTTGTCTCTATACACCCAAAGTTACCAATTTGACACCATCGCAGTGAAGGATTCTTGTCCATAACTTCATTAATATTTGACCTATAAAAGCCCAAATTGGTGTAAAATTATTGAAATCTATATGGAAGTACTAGAAGACTTATCTGGCAGGGGTCTGGTGGTGTGGGGAGTGCAGACATCAGGGCAGGGCCTTGGGGATGTGGGGGGAGGGCAGGGCAGGAGGCTGGGGACATGGGAGTGCAGGAGTCAGGGTGGGGATTTGGAGGGGCTCAGGGCAGGGGACTATGGATATGGGGGGGAGGGTGCAAGAGTGAAAGATGGTGGGAGAGGAGGGTCTCAGGGCATGTTGTCCCATCCAGTGGGGCTTTCTTCTCCCTCCTCCCACCCACCAGCGGGGCCTTCCCTCCTCCAGATCCCCTGGCAGGGGTCTTCTCTCTCCTTTCATCCCCACTCACTGGCCAGGGGCCTTCTTTCTCCCCCCAGCCACTCCCTGACTGGCAAGAGCCTTCTGTCTCCCCTTCCTGCCCTCCCCCTCTCCCAGCCAGCAAGGGCCTTCTCTCTCCCCACAACTCCCCCCAGTTGGAAGGGGCCTTCTCTTTCCCCCAGCCCCTCCCCGAGTGGCAGTGTCCTTCTCTCTCCCCTGGCCAGCAGGGGTCATCTCTCTTTCCCCAGCCCCTTTGGCCAGCAGGGGCCTTATCCCTGCCCCCAGCACTGAGCCAAGGGCCAGAGAAGGAAAAAGGGTTTGAGTCTACTTATCCAGTCTGGTGCCAGGCAAGATGGCCCAGTTGGCCACTCCCTTAGTAGTGTGGCTGCTCCCAGTGGTCACTGCAATGCTCTCCCTTGCACTCGCTGACCCCAGTGGCCACTCTCAATATTGTGTCCCTCCTCTCTGAGACCCCCTCCAGACTCACAGACAGACAGATGCAGGGCACGTTTCTAAATATATATAGATAAATTTATGGATAATAAAATATGCTAAATAACCATAAATACTTGCACAACTGGAGTGTTTTATGTAACAATATTTTCTACAATAATCAGTCTAACCGATAATATGCAATAAATTGCCAGGTCTACCTTTTGGTAGTAAGTATGAAGCCAGGTAGTACACATCCCTAAAATTTATTTTTCTTGGCAATACTTTTCACTATAAAATGGATTATGTTACTATTTACCCTCAAGAGAAGTATTTATTCACAAGTCTAGCAACATGGAATGATAAACATAATACATCTGATGCATTTTTCTATAGAAACATATAATACTATCTTTCTTAAAAATGAGGATATTTTCCTCAGCAACAGTAATGAAAAAAGTAAAACACATCTTTTAACTGGAAACCCCTTGAATATGAAATTTTATTTCTCAAACATTTATGAGTGACAGATTATCTCGATTAGGTAAGAATTGTGGTAATTATTGATATAAATCAATATTTTATTTCCTTATTTAAATCCCATGTTCATTTTGAATTATGTCTATTGCTGTCGGCACAGTAGTGCTTATTCCCCAAGTAAAATACATTTTTATTTCCCAGTCTGACAATCATGACATCTTACCCATCAAAGTCACTCTCATGGGACATGTAATCATTGTGAATGACAGGCTCAGCGGCTTTTTTTGTCAAAGTTCTCACACTTCTGACACTTTCACAAGTCTGTGCAGGAAAGCCCAGCAGCAAGACAGAAACACCTTCCTGTCTGACATCTCACATGCTTGCAGACACAGCACACTGCCTGCAACATACTACTTGGTGTGGGACCTTTTGTCATGCAGGTGATGGCAAGTCCTTTGCTTTCCAAAACCCATCAATGGCCAACAGGGGAAAGAGCATTTATCCTCTTGACAAGACAGTGCCTCATTATAGCAGCCCAGCAATTTGCTTGCTTGCTTTGTTGGTGTAGAGAATCACATGTCTGTATCAGGCTCTGTTCAGGCACTAAACATGCAGATCATCTTGTATCAGGCATCACTGACATCCTGTGATGATGCTTGGCCAGACAGAGGGACACAAATTTCTCAGACATCAAGGGAGGTTGAGTTTTAAAGTGTTCTTTCCCAAAGTCAATAACATCAAGGGTCTTTTCACTCTCCGACGCCATGGAAAATGACTCTCCCTCCCCACAGAAGGCACTTGTAGCATAACATCCTGTAACTATGTGGAGTCCAATAAAGAAGATCCAGACTGTGGGCCTTGAGCAGAAGTGATTTTCTCCAAATCTATAATGCAGCTTTGAATCCCAGCACTGGTGTGTAAGGGTTGAATAAGGGGTCTTGGTAAATGCGATCATGGTAATGGGGCACAGCCCAGGCAGACGCTGCTTCTATTGATTTACAGGCTTGATTCCTCCTTCCCCTTTTAATGGATGCTCTATGTGTGAAACAAATGGTATCTCCCTACCCCTTTATCCATTCCCATTCACTCTGCAGTTTACATGCAGGATCACAGCTCCTTCCCCCCCTTGTAAGTTGCTGATTTAAGGAGTTTTGGGATGTGAGAACTGCATACATCAACGCAAACTCTGTAAACAGGGGCACACATAATTATATTCATCACATGGTTATGGTTATGCATTATCTGGGTGTTCACATTACTAAATTAGGGTTTAGGAGATGATTAATTGATAAGTGTATTTACATACTAACTAAGATCAAAAGGTGAATTTATTGCTCACTCAGATCCCAAGGTGGGACGGTCTGAGATGGAACGAGTAACTGCTCTACAGGTGCCCATCTACCCCTTCCACCTCTGGGTAACCTGTTTCTTTCTAACAGTGAAGAAATGCAAATGGATTGGCAAGTGTAATTTCAGACTCATGCTTATGATTGCAAATCTGTGTCTGGGCTTCTAATGATTACATTGTGGTAGTCCTTGGCAGCATATTATTATGTGAAGAAATATACACGTGTCACCTTCCTCATGGCCATCACTTCATTCATGAACATTTGGGAGACAAGATTTAAATGAAAATCTCCACGAATGACAGTGTTCTTTGCTGTTCCTACACTGTCTCAAATATTAATTGCTATTAGTAGGAAAATGTACAAGCTACAAGCACCTTTTATTGTGTTCCTACCATTTTTTTCTTGTTTGAAATTAAATGTATCATTTGAGACATCAAAACCTCTTTGGCAAATGTAAAGCTTTTATGTGCTATTTTTCTACCATGCTGCTACAAAGGAAAACATGCTGTTTGCCATAAAAAGTATGTGACTGAGTATTTAAGAAGAAACTACTTTAAAATAACATGTATTTATCATTGTCATATTTCCCTGGTGCAACACGGCAAACATGTTTGGCTTGGGAAAAACCACACAAATGGGACTCCTTTTGAATGTTATCACCCCTGGAAGGGGCATGATCTTCTTTTGGCTCCCTGGTCCAGAGTCCTGGGGAGGTATTGGCTGGCTTTAGGTAGCTGGCAGGAGGTTTCCTGACTCTCTGACCATTGGTGTCTTTGGGGGCTGGAACTATTGGACCCATCTTTAGACCCCTCAGCAGGGAAATTGGAAGCTAAGCATATATTCCCGGGGCTGTTCACCTATGCTCTCACCTCCCAAACTCAGAAGTTACAAAAGTGAAACTAAACCCAGCCCTTTTGCAAATAGGTCAGGCTGTCCCCTGCCACTCTTGTGTGAGTGTGTGGGAGACAGAGGACTGCTTTGGACATGGACCGCTATATGTTGCTACATCGAGGGTGAGAAATAGAAAAAGCCTGTTTGTTCTAGCAAAAGACAAAAAAGCTGCAAATATTGTCTGTCCACAAGCTCTAGCTAATGTTTCAGTCACTTTCATTCTTTTATTAATACAAACTACTTTTTTCCTTTTTTTTTAAATGACAACCATTTTAATAAAGCACGGACAATGTTATTTTATTTAAAAAAATTTAATTGAGCTGAGGACCTGAGCAACACCGGGTAAATCTGCTACTATTTAAATATTATGAATGTATTCTACCTTTTCAAATATTTTTATTTCAATTACAATACAGATTATGAAGTGTACAGGGTACAGTGCTCACTCTATATTTATTTTTTACTAGTAGACATAGCCAACAAAGCCCAGATCCTTCCAGGCAGGGAGCTGGTGGTATGTGGGGTACAGAAGTCAAGGCAGGGCCTTGGGGATGGATGGGCAGGAGCACAGGCGACTAGAGGTGGGGGAGGGGTGCAAGAGTGAAGGTTGAGGGGTGAGTGGGGAGGGAGGTGGGAGGTGCCATCAGCATGGGCCTTTTTTCTTCGTGATTGCCAGGTGCCTTTTTATTCTCCCTCCCTCCAGTGCTGCAGTCAAGGGCTGAAAGGGTGGGGGGAGAAGGTTTAGGGCAGGGTGCTACTTACCAGTGAGTTGGCAGGCAACATGGCAGAGCCCCAGCCGTGCTGACCACTCACTTGGTGGTGTCGCTGCCCCCGGTGACCAGTCTACATATAGCTCTCCCCAGCAGGCTCGCTGCCCCTAGTAGCCACAATCAGTATCACTTCCCTTCAAATAGTAGCCCCTCCCTTTGCATGTTATGGAAAGCAGTCTCTTTCCTGAGGCTTCCAGTTGTCCTGGCACAACCAAACCGTGACCTTGCTTGAAGTTAGGAGAAGAAGAAACTGCATACCAAATGTGGTGGTCCTAGCTCTCACCGTTTAGGAGTTTTTGAACAAACAGACTCACAGACAGTCACACAGACAGACATGCTGTAATATATATAGAGAGAGAGATTACAAATACTTGCTCTGCATAAAACAAAAGAAATAATGTTTTTCAATCCACTTATTAAAAGTACTATAGTGCAATCTCTTTATCATGAAAATTAAACGTACAAACGTAGAGTTGTGTAAAAAAATAATTGCATTAAAAAAACAAAACAATGTAAAACTTTAAAGCTACAAGTTCACTCAGTCTGACTTCCTGTCCACTCAGACAAACAAGGTTAGTTACATTTGTAGGCAAGAATGCTGACAGCTTCTTGATTACAATGTCACCTGAAAACGAAAACAGATGTTCGCATGGCACCGTTGTAGCCAGCATCCCATAATATTTACATACCAGATACATAAAGGGTGTGTCTAGACTACAGGGATTTTTCGAAAAAAGTGGCCTTTTTTCAAAAAATCTTTACCTGCATCTAGACTGCCGCCACGTTCTGTCAACAGTAAATCAAAAGAACACGGTGGTTTTGTCGACTGCGGAGAACCTCATTTTATGAGGAATAACACCTTTTTTCGAAAGTGCTCTTTCGAAAAAAGGCGCTATGTAATGCAAACTGTGCTTTTTCAAAAGAGAGCATCCAGACTGCCTGAGTACTCTCTTTTGAAAAAGTGGTTTGCTTTTTTGAAAGTACTGATTGTAGTCTAGACGCTCCTTTTCAAAAGAGGCTTTTTCGAAAAGTATCTTTCGAAAAAGGCTTGCGGTCTAGATGTAGCCAGAGTTGTATGTCCCTTCACACTTCAACCACCATTCTAGAGGAACATGCAGCCATACTCCCTGATGGTTTCTGCTCCAAACGATCCAAAGCAGTGCAGACCAAGGCGTGTTCATTTTCATCATCTGAGTCAGACGCCACTGGCAGAAAGTTGATTTTAGAAGGCACTTCAGATTCTTAAATTAGTTCATAGCTATCTTTAGAACTATCACATTGGTATCTTCTTTGTGTTTTGTCAAATCTGCTATGGAAGTGTTCTTAAAATGAGCAATATATTCTGAATCATCATCCAAGACTTCTATAACGTGAAATATATGGCAGAATGCAGGTAAAACACAGGTAAAACACATGCAATTTCCCCCTGAGGAGTTGAATCACAAATTTGATTAATGCATTACTTTTTAACAAACATCATCAGCATGGACATGCCCTCTGGAAGGACAAAGGGCATACAAATGGCACACTCCCTTAGCCATTAACAATTTTTTTTCTCTTAAGGGAAGTTAAGCTCTTTAATTACCTTTCATAACTCTGTAAAAATATTCTCCGTAACTTCACATCTCTGTGTGGCAAAATATTCTAAAAATCTTCTCATGAGAAAATTTTAAGAGGAGGTAGTTGTCTAATTCAATATACTATTGCCTGCCCTTTATATTTTTAGTCAATCTTTTTCGAAAGATAGTGTCAACCTTGATTGGATACTATCTCGCACATAAGGCCACTTGGAATCAGTTCAGGCAGAGCATTAGGTCAGCAGTTACTTCCGGGTGCTGTTGCCTAAGGCTAGCTGAGAGATGCGTTTAAAGGGACTCCCCATGACAGCCATTTCTCTGCTTCAGCTGCGTGCTTGCCTACCTCTCCGAGGGACAACAAAGCATTTGCAGTGCGTGATCTGGTTGCCCAGCTTTTGGACACCACAGCACACTCCTTGCTATGGAGCTGGAGCGGCCTCTGGGCATGTAATGGCCCCACCCTGCCATTCTGCAGTTTGTGCTGGCTACCTTCATGGTCCTGCACAAGCTCGACACTGAGCTCATCCTTGAGACCCTTTCCCTGTGAGCGGGAGCCAGACCCGAGCAACCGTCTGTGTTGTGTGTTTGTTTGTCTCCTTCTGCAGGTTGTGAGGACCATCAACTCAGACCTTCTACGCAGGGTCATCTGCCTGGGAGACCTGGACCTGATCATCACAGGATTTGCCACCTTGGAGGTCCCTAACTGAGGGGGAGCTATTGATGGAACCCTCTACCACGTCCACACATGCCTTTGTCCGAAAGAGCTCTTCCATGTGTTTACCCTCACTTGTGCAAAAAATAGGAGTACTTTGTTTACTTCAACTATAACCTCCACATTTTTAGATTACAAATCAATAGTACTCCTGCTTTTGATGGTATTAAAATGCCTCATCCTTGAGGCCTCTGGAGCACTACATTGACTATGATACTGATTTTTTCCTACACGAGGTTTTATTGCTCCATTTGGCATTTTAATTACTGACCTATTGTCAATTTTACATACTTGCTGGAGAGAGAAAATGTGAACCGAGCAACCTCCCCATGAATTTACATTATAACTATGGTTTCTGAAACAAATAAATAAATTAAAAATCACAGAGCATTTGAGAGCTGTCTTGTTTCTATGATGTGGTCAGTGTGTATAGTCCCAATCCTGCCTCAGGATCTAATGACTCAAAATCTCTGTGCTCATTTGACTCAGCATGGGAACAGGGAGCTGTGGAAGCAGGTCTTGATTCAGCATCAGGATCTATAGCACTCAGATGAGAATGAGAAGCATCAAGTCATTTGTGTTGTGCAATTTAAAAGGGCCACACAAACACTATAAAACATAGGCCTGAGATAAGTAAGAAGAGAAATCAGTATGTTTGACTAATCCTTTCCCAGTTTCCATCTGTTCATGAACTAATGATCCAAGGACTCGGAGTTGCCTGTCAAAGATCTTTTCACCTATTTTCCTACAAACAAACTTGCTGATATTATTAGTGAACAGCTGCCAGAACTCATCAGAACACTTAACACATATCCTGTAATAGATGACAGATGTGAAGCAAGGTTTTTTTCATAATCAGTAGGTCTGACATGCTACAGCATAATTAGCTTTTCTTAGACCATTTATGTCATCCAATATGTGCCAAAAACACAAGCTAAAGAGTTTTTCCTTTCATTTTCAGATTCATGTAAAGTTTTGGTAATGCTTTATTAAAATTGTTTAATAAAACAATTTTTCTAGTATTAAATATACTTTTGACTTTCTATTCATTTATTTTAACATAAAAGAGGGAGTTCAGAAATTTTTAAACAGTTTTTAGGATTTGTTCCGCATTTCAGGATGGAAAAGTAATTATTTCTGTAATTCAATAGGAAACAGTAAAAAGGGTTCCAGAATTTTTAAATTTATCACTGGCAAATAATTTTGTATAAATCTAATTATTTTAATTACCCAGGAGGGGTTGACAAAATACCTAAGAATTATACAGATTTTAATTTTCATTCTGTTAATTTACCTTTTTATTTATTTAATTTGATATGCACAGTATATTCATTTGAACTTACTAAATTACAATGAAAGTGGCAAAAGAGAACCAAGGATTTAATTTGATTACTAAAATACAGCATAAAGTTACTTTTACTTTATATTACAGAAATATAGTTAGCAATTTATATGCTTCACAGCAGAAGGACAAGTACAATTAAATAGATGGTACACAGACTCAATTGCAGCTGTAGACACATTTAAATGGAGAATAAAAACTCATCATTTTTAGCATGAGAAACACTGACACAATATTGAAGTTGAATTTAGGTAAATAGATTATAAATAGTGTTGCAAGCAAACACAGAGGAAGGATGAGAAATGAGAAAAGGAGGAAAGAGTGACTAAGTTTAACAAAATGTCAGAAAATGTGAGTGAAGACAGTCTATCCATAAATGTAGTATTCTTACCTGTCAAACATAATATTTAAGGTACAGCAGACAATATAAAAGACAAAAAACTGCCATATACATTTCATGGAAATAGCATGCAGCATCCAGGAATGACATTGGTCTGATATTATGTGAAACTAACATATTGGCCATGTGTGCTTTGCCTCTCCCTCTAGTGGTTAGGCTACCAGAGGATAACAACCTCCTGTTGCTACACCTCATGGAGCTATTCCTTTCGGCAGTATGACAGATGTTAGCTTTGGTGTTGATGATTCAGGGTTCAAATACTGCTGATAACCCAAGGCAGATGTGGTATGGGAAGAGATGTCACTGTGACAGGCAGTTGGAGGGATGTGTTCAGGAGGATGAAAAAATGGAGACAGTTATTATGTGCTAGGGCAAAATACTTTGAAATTCTAGCTCCTGCCCAGGAAACAAGTTGAATAAACACAAAGTAAAGATGATCTTCTTACAGTATAAAGAATGGGCCAAATTTAAAAATAAAATTTACCCTTGCTATGGGCAAAAGAAGTAATCTCAAGATTCTCCGCAACATCCGACCATTAATTCATAATGTTTTAGGTAAAGCAATGCATTGATATTTATTGGATCAGCTTGTTTCAGCCACATCATATACTTTCAAGTTACCTAATGTGATCTGACAGTGCAACTTGACATAACATGGCACGAAATATGTCATATATTAAAAGGAAGGGGGGGATCTTTTTCTGGACACCAAATTAATTTTTCTCCTTTAGAGAAAGTCTCTTTAAAAAAACATATATTTAATATATTTGATAAATAAACAAGTCCTAAGATCCATCTAATTGTCATACCCATTAAATGACAAGAAAACTACAACTGTGAATATGTCAAGTGAATTTTTTGGCAGGTAAATTTTTGATGCTAGAATTTCTTTATTTCTTATATTTGTCTTTAGAAAATGTGCTCTTTGGAAAATCAAATGGATCCCCAGATCATTTTCATTTCCCCCCTACCTCTGACAATTCCTGATTTATAGTATGAGCATTTACTTGTTCATAAGTAGGGTTGCCAGATACTTTCACAAAAAATCCCGAACATAGCAGGAAAAAAAATTGTTTGAGAAAAAAAAACAGGGAGCCAAAGTTGTTGAGCAAAAAAAAAAAAGTCTCTGTGCCTTTAAATATCCCCATGCTCCTTGCTCCCCCCGCCCTCACCAGACATGGCAGAGGAATAATGTCCGAGAGAAGCAGAAAATACCAGACATTTTACATATCCTGTATTTTCTTTTTTTTTTACTGGACAGGGGCCAGAAATAACGGACCGTCACGGCAAAAACTGGACACCTGGCAACCTTATAAAGTGTATTCTGTTTTTACCCTGTACTTATTGCAACAGACTGAGGACTTATTGCAGGTTAAGTAATGACACACAAGCCCCAGAAGTGAAATATTGGAACTTTCACAGACTGTTCCATCTCTCTTCCTATCAGCCCACAATGCAATGAGTGACCAAGGGCTTTAGTGCTCACTACATAGCTGAATGAAGGGGATAAGAAGAAAAGCAGAAACCCAGACTAGCCAGTAATGGAGCATTCTAAGAGAGATCACTTAAATGGATGATCTGTATAATAAACAGATTTACATCTGTATAATAAACCTTAAGGAGCAGCTCTCATAATGCAGTCATTAAGCAAATGCTGCCAACTCTGAAAACATTCTGCAAATGTTTCTATATGGTTTCTATTTTTCCTCACTAGGTTCTGATCCTGCAAGCTGTCTTCAGCCTGAGCGTGTGCACCGCATGAATTATTAACATATTCATTTATATTTATAAAAGCACCTACACATGCTACACATGATGGTAGAGTTGTAGTTAGAGATATATCACTAATAAAAGTTCTTCGTATGTTGTGCACTCTGTCTTAATAAAATAAATACTAATAAATTGTGTACTGTCAAAAATTTTGTTTAGCTTCAATAACATTAGTAATTTAAGGGACAGATTCTCAAGACAGTAGAAGCCCAAGGCCATGCACAATTACAAGCTTAATTTGTTAGTTTTTTTCCCATGGAAGTGCCCAGTTCAATCTAGCTATATATTTTAGAAATGTCTGTTTGTCTGTGAGTCTGTTTGTTCAAGAATTCCCCCTGAATGGTAAGAGCTACGACCACCAAATTTGTTATGCAGCTTCCTCTTATCCTAACTTAAAGCAAAGCTGGGCTTTGGTTGTGCCAAGAAAATGGGAAGTGCAGGGAATGGCACTGTTTTCCATAACATGGAAAGGGAAGGGACAGAGAGAGGACGGACCAGAAAGGGAGGGTCACAGAGAAGCTGGGGTGGAGAGAAGACTGTGAGGAGAGAAAAGGCCCCTGCTGTCTGGGAGTCTGGGGGTGAGAAAAGGACCCTCCCCCCAGCCCTTCTCTGCCTCCTGCACTCCCAACACCGCTCACCCCATGGCCTGAAGGACATGAGCACTAGAATCTATTTAACCATATTCAGCTGGCCCATGGTCCTTGAAAAGGTAGCTTTGGTCATAGGTACAGTTTATAAGTACACAAGGTCTGAATGTCATAAGCCCTCAATCAATATTAGCTGAAAAATATTGCCCATCTATAATACTGATAACAGTTACCAGTGGGTGGGAGTGAGGTCAAACACAGAACTTTGAGCATCAAAAACATAGACTTCTATCAGTTAACTTAGGGGATCATTTCTTTGGGAAGTCTTGGGGAGGTAGCCATGTTAGTCTGTAACTTAAAAAAAAAAGAGTAGTCCTGTATTACCTAAGATGCCATTGTGTGTATATATATATATATATATATATTCTATGAGAGGGAGACATAATCTTACACCAAGAAAATGAGAAGTCTACAGATTCTATCAAAATTATTTTTTTGTCTGATGATCTAATTGGTGTGGTTAGTTTAGAATGAGTCTTGTCAGCCTTTATTCGAGTGAGCATTTAAGAGACCTAATTTCAACTGTTGGTCCAAGTCTGTCATTTATAGTTTAAAAATATTACCTGATTGTGTAAAATCTTTATGTAAATATTTGACATTTCATCTCCCACGGTCACACTAAGATGGCCATCAGCACATTTCACCTTTCTTAATCATCTGCTTTATAATGATTTCCTAACCGAATTTCTTTATAACTGGAGAAGCTGCTCCAGCTACACAGTTCTTGTAACTGCTGCCTTCTGAAGCACTGTAGTATGATATTGCATCAGTATGGGGAATCATCATCAAGGACACCAATGACATGAAAACATATTGAACTTTAGTTAAGGACTGAGACCACTGATGTGCTCTGATCATTAACTGAAAGAGCAGCCAACCTCCTAAAACCCCAAAGCATTAGGTTTGCTGAATTTCCTACACTGACTAAGCAGCTTTATCAATTCAAGGACAGAGGGGGAGAAAAAGGACTTCAACTCTCCCTAAATGTAAATTACTGACACAATTCCAGATACTTATGCCAACATGAAGCTGAATTTAACAGGGCCCTCTGGAGTTTTAAATCCTCTGAACGGTGAATCTAATGGGCAGTATGCACTTTCTTTCAGGCAAGTTGTCAGCATTAAAATGAGAAATATACAGGTAGGAGAATATTCACCTTAGTGAACTATTTGCAAAATAAAAATTAATGATCATTGTCTTGTTTAGGTCCAGTATATATGCTATCAATAAAAAGAAATTGGATCAAATACCCACTGTCTGTGTTTCATACCATTATCTAGAGAGCATATCTGGAGATAGTTTGTAATGTGATAAACACCAGGAAAAACAATTTGCAGCATAAAACTACTATTATTTTCAAGTGTAACAAAAGTGTAGGCATGGTTTAGCATTTCCCTCTAATACATTAGTAATTGCCCAATATAAATTATACAACTACTTAAAATACTTCTTGTACAATGGTGACATTTTACTAGCTATTTTATAGAGGCTCGAGTCCATCTCATTTCAATTTATGCATTTAAAAGTATAATTAGCAATTAAACAATTAAAATACTAGCTATCTACATCAAATACTGATAAAGTCTCCAGGAGTACACTAAATAGCTTGAGGTTCTGACAGCCCAGTGACAAGCACAGGCTAAGAACTCAACTAGAACGAGTGCGGCAGCACAGCTTCACAGGTGATTAATCAAGCCTGCCCAGTCAGAGGCTCAGGGCTCCTTGCATGCAGCTGACTGACTGGGCAGGGCTGATTAATCACCTGTGAAGCTGTGCTGCCCCGCAGCTTAGAGGGAACACTGAGATCAAGGTACATATGCTTCTGACTCACAAGGAGATTCACACTCAGCTTAACTGGAAGTTCTACTGCACACACACTATAGGGTCAACCTGTGAGGTCATTTCACCCTTAGATGTAATACCTCCAGAACAAAAGGCAAGAAATGACTGTGCCCTATCTGCATATCATAGAAGATTGGGGCTGAAAGATATCTTAGGCGCCATCTACTCCAAACCCCTGCTCATAAGAGGACTAACTGCCACTAATTATAGCCAGGGCTTTATAAAACCTGTAAGGTTGGAGATTCTATCACCTCCTAGGGAACGCATTCCAGAACCTCACCATCCACCTAGGGAAACCGTTATTCTGAATATCCAACTTAGACTTTCCCCACTGCAACCTGAGACCATTGCTCCTTCTTCTGTCATTTCCCACCACTGAAAATAGCCTGGCTCTATCCTCTTTGGGAACTCCCCCTTCAGGTAGTTGAAGGCTGCTATCAAATCCCCCCTCATTCTTCTTTTCTGCAGACTAAATAAGCCCAGTTCCCTCAGCCTCTGATCATAAGTCATGTGCCCAGGCCTCCTAATAATTCCCACTGGACTCTCTCCAATTTAACCCTTATCTGCTAGCGATACTCTTACCAATGTAATCCCAATATGCTGTTATCCTCCTGGGCAACAAGGGCACAATGTTGACTGGTATCCAGCTTCTTATTTACTGTAGTCCCCAGCTCCTTTTCTACATAACTACCGCTTAGCTAGTCAGTCTCCAGCCTGTAGCAATGTACAGAATTTTACTGTCCTAAGTACAGGACTCTGCATTTGTCCTTGTTGAATCTTATCTGATCTCTTTTGGCCCAACCTCCAATTTGTCTAAGTCACTCTGGACCCTCTGTCTACCCTCCAGCATATCTACTTCTCTCCCTAGCTTACTGTCATCTGTAAACTTGCTGAGGGTGCAATCCATCCCCTCATCCAGGTAATTAATAAAGATTTTGAACAAAATTGTCCCATGGACAGATACCTAGGACTTCATACTGTCTACCAAGTAGACATCAAGCCACTGATTATGATCCACTGAGCCTGATGATCTAGACAGCTCTCTAGTCACCTTATAGTCCATATATCCAACCCATACTTCTTTAACTTCCTGGTTACAAAACTGTGAGGCACTGTATCAAAAGTTTTGCAAAAGTCAAGGTATATCACATCCTCTGCTTTCCCTATAACCATAGAACCGGTTACCTCATTATAGAAGTCACGTAGGTTAAAGAGGCATGGCTTGCCCTTGACAAATCCATGCTGAATTTTCCTGATAACTTTCTTCTCTTCCAAGCATTTCAGAATGGATTTCTTGAGGACCTGCTCCATGATTTTTCCACATACTAAGTTGAGGGCTACTTGTCTGTAGTTCCCTGGATCTTCCCCCTTCCCTTTTTTTAGACATAGACAATACATTTGCCTTTTTCCAGTCATCTGAGACCTCCCCAAATCACCTTGAGTTTTCAAAAATAATGGCCAATGGCTCTGCAATCATCTTGGCCAAGTCCCTCAGCACACTCAGCAAATGCTCCCTTTGGCTTCCCTTACTCCTCATGACTGCGAGAAGTACAAATGCCAGGTGGAGCTGCCCTTAGTATTCGATTTACGGGTCTATACTAGACCCACTAAATCGAATGCCAGAACATCAATCTCCAGTGCAGCAAGTGAAGACGTGTCCTTAGATTCATAATCATGGACCTAGAAACTTAATTTAGGTATGTTTATGTTAAATCTTAGCCCTCATATGAAATATATAGTTATTATCTGAATTCCTGGGCAAGGACAATCCAAAGACATGAAAAATAGTACATCAAAAACTACTAAGTAATTGAACATATCAAAATGGCTGATTAATCCATCATGATCAAAAGCAGATCCCTCTTCTTGCTGAATAGCACAGTCCCTGCATCAAAAGACAAGCTAATCTCAGAGGTGCTCGCTAACAGCAATTGATACTCCTGAGCCTTTTCATTCACCTTCCCTGAAAAGGCTGAGCTGAAATGTTTATTACAATAAGGAATGCAAAAATTAAACCTAATGAGGAAGGAGTACAAGGTGTTATGATAACCTAATTGGAAGAATTAAGTGTTAATATAAAATTATGGAAGAGCACAGAAGCAAATTGACTGTACACAGTATTAAGACTAATAAAGGCCACCAGTGAGAAATGAATCTGAGAGCTGGGCATCACTATCACCATTTGAGCTAAAAGATTACATCTATTCAATCCAGAGCAGTTGAAAACCGTTATCCTCTATTTGAGCCAATAACATGTCTGATTTAGCCAATATGTTAAAATAGCAGTGCACACGCTCATTGCATTATCATGGATAATTTAGGCTCCTTATTATATGAGTCAGATACAGTTCAATGCTAAATTCCTGTTCATAAAATCGTCTCATATGTTGGCCCTACATTACATATTGGAGCCAGTGAACATATATTTCTTATCTCTAATATTTCTCAACACCCTGCAAACCTATAAGGATCTAATTTTATTCACAGTTGCAATTTTATCGTAGGTGCATTTGATGATCATTCCAGTACTCCCATCATAAAGCTAATGCTGCCTGAAGTTTACATTCACCATCCCTGAACCTAAATGTGTGAGAAGAAATATCTGCAGTTTAGTCATGTCTAGTATTGTTTTTGAAAGGGATATTACAAATCTCCAAATTGAGCTCCCTTTCACCTCTAGCTCATTGTGCAAAAACTAATCTTAAACTTTAAAATATATTGCTTGATATTTTATAGCCATCAGAGCCAAATATCATTTTTAAGTGTTAGTGGAAATTGGATAAGAAACCACATCTCAAAGGAGAATCACCAGAGTATGGAAGTAGGTTATTAATTTTCTTCCCATTACCACCCGGAATCTCCTTTTACTATTCACACCAATCTATCATCTGTTCCGCTTAGTCTATACCCATAAAAATAATTTCATGATTATATGACTGAAAAATACCATCTTGTGATTTATAGTTGATCAGTAATCTAAAAGTAACACTTGAAATTAAATGTCTCAAATAAGCATTTAATTTAGATGTAACAAGACATTTATTGTGCAGTATGTTAATTAAATAACCATTGATCGCTAACATGGACCTAAAAGAATGGTTTTTTCCTATTTTAGTTACTCAAGTAAATGACACATTCATTCTTATTCATCTTTATAAGTTAGGTGTGGCAGGGGTAAAAATGCCTTGATCTTACCCCCAAATTACCCTCCAAAACATCTTTCAAAGAAAGGAAAGGATGAGGACATAGGACATAGCCTGGTGATTCTCCAGTCTTCGGGCATCCTATGCCCCATCATCCATAAGTGGAGAAATATCTGTCTGTTACCTTGTACTATTAATAAACAAAAATTTTGTTAATCATTTATACCTTAATCATTTACATACACAAAATACCTCGCACCAGCACAAAAGCTATGATTTGAAAACTTAAGACATTTAACACACTTGCCCATAACTTCTTACACCAACGACTTGCACAAATCCCATGTGCAACAGGCCGCCTGCTATCATGTTACTTCTGCTCTCTTAGGTCATGTCTATAGGATGTGATCGATCTTTCAGGGTTTGATTTAGCAGGTCTAGTGAAGACTCGCTAATTCAAATTGAGAGGACACCCTGGTCGGCACTGGTGCTGTTGCTCCTCACGAGGAGTAAGGGAAGCCAATGGGAGGATTGGCTCCTGTTAACCTCCCACTCTGTGAGCGGTGATTTAAGATATGTTGACTTCAGCTATGTAATTTACATAGTTGGAGTCACATATCTTTCCCTTTAGTGTAGATGTGCCCTCCGAGATGCCCGCCTTCCCATTTATTCCTCCCATTTCACAGCACTACTGTCCCTTTTGCACCCCTGCTCCATCTCACTATTCCTTCCCAATTCTATTAATAGGTATGACTTTTTGTGAGGATGTATGGTAGAAGGCTGGTGTCCCTTAAAGAGTGCAGTACAGGTTGTGGTGAACATACAGTTATTGTGCTTTTCCCATAATCCTTAACTGCCTCCCATGCCTTCCCCAGAAGGTAAGAACCACAATTGCCTATTATACAGCCTCCAAAACATCCAATTTCACCCCCCCCAAAAAAGTTCTATTATAAAGTTGGGAGGTTTGAATATAAAACACATTGGCATATTGAATAATTAAAGTGCAGGGATAGTACAATATAAACTGAATTGAATCCCCAAATAAACAACACTGGGACTGCCTATTGGCGGCATAATTTATTTTCATATATAATTCATTAAAACTCTTATTTTGTAATTTAAATGGAACTGCCATGCAATTTAAAGCCTGCCACATGAGTGCTGCAGAATCCAGAGTCCTCACTACAGAATTTCGGTTCAACCTGTCGCAGAGTGCACTGGGCCTTGAACATAACGTGCACATCTTACATTTCAGTGGTTATGTAATAAATTAATCAGCTATGAATAAACAGAAGGGAGAAACTTAAAAAAAACTAAGTGCATAAACAAGATATAGTTTCCAAACTGCTTAACTTTATGTGACTTCAGTTCTCTGGTGCTTGGCAAGAAAGTAGCATCTCATAGGGCTAGGCCTAAATAAGGAAGCCAAGCCCTGTAATGGCCTGTGGGTTCAATTGCTGGTCCCCGTCTCACTAATTCTGTGGCAACAGGGTTGGAAGTTTAACAGGGCACAATAGAATTCGCTGTTCCTTATTAAGCAACAACTTCATGGCAGTTTCTCCCCTCCCTCCCTTTCCAGTGCTCTTGAGATTTAGGAAAATGTAATCAGATCATGGTACCCATAAGGAATTAGCAAATAAAAGATAGAGGATCTTCATAGCATTTCTAGCTATAACAATTATTTCCCTCATCCCCTGGAATTTCCTTCCATTTTCTGTCCCATCCATGCTGAGTGGTAGTGTTTCTAGACCAAAACCAAAAATAAATTGTGCTTCTCTTAATCAGCCTATCTTGCCCTGATTTATTGATGGCACATCCACTGAGCATGAAGCTAGTATGGATGTGATACTGGCATCACGGAAGGTCTGTAGCAGAAGCAAACTGCAAATTACAAAGGAGAATTCTTATCTAGGCACAAAGTGTCATTTCTTTCTTCCTCCATTCTTTGCTCTTTTATTTTTACCCACGTGACTACAATGGGCCCAAACAAATATCACAAGCCAGAATAATTCTAAACTTTGGGAGAGATATAATCTATGTGAAGATTGAGATCCATGTTTTGCATTTGGTTAATCTCTCCATAAAGACTGAAAATAAAACAGAGAAATGCCATCACATTCCAAAATCATAATGTACATGAATTTTGTAGGTCTTGGATATAAAAACCTTGCAAGTCAAGAATGATTGTCAAGGAAATGATAAATGGATGTTTGAATTGCAGTCTACTATATATTTTACAGAGTTTGTCTGTTTGATCATGAACATCTCCTAACTGGTAAAAGCTCGGACCGTTAAATTCAATAAGCAGCTTCCTCTTATTGAAACATAAGGATTTGGTTGTACCAGGAAAATGAGATGTGCCTACAATGGGACTGCTCCTCATAAAACCAAAGAGAAAAGAGACAGAATCGCCAAATAAAATACAGTCCTCAAAATTGACATAACTCAGCAAAAGTTGACAGAGGTGGAACCAAGATGAGCCAGAAAAATAGGACGAACCTGCACTAGGATTGCTTCTCAATAAACCTTACAGAAAAGAGATAAAATGGAGAAATCTGGCATAGTGCTCTGTGTTGTCATGGCTAAATCAATCCTCAACGTTTGAAAAGTAGAAGAAAATGTTATGGAAAACAAATTGACCTTTTTTGTTAAAACATAGTAAATGATAATACAGGTTGTACCTCCCTAAACTGGTACTCTTGGTCCAGCAACATCCCTGGTCCGGAAGGACCATGGAAGGTGCTAGTCCAAAGAGCCCAGGGATAGGGAGATCTGGCAGCAAGGTCAGGAGTGTGGCAGGAGGGTCCCTGACAGGGTGAGGACTGGCGGCACAGTGGAGAGTTCCAGTCCCAGCTGCTGAGGAGCTCTGGCCCCAGCCACGCAGTGGGGAGCTCCAGCCCTGGCCCCAGCAGCAGCAAGTCTGACGGCACAACAGGAGCTCTGGCCGCCAAGTCATGCTGACCCTGGCTGTGCAGCGGGGACAGGGCCGTCCTTAGGATTTATGGTGCCCTAGGTGGGATTATTAAACTGGTGTCCCTATGCCTGACTTGCTCTTCCACCCCTACTCCCTCCCCTTCCTTTCCCAGAGACCCCAGCAGCCAATTCCCTCCCTCAGACTGTGCTGCAGGCAGCGCATTCGGCCCTCTCTAGGACCCAGCCCTGCTGTTACATGTGTAACCCTTCCGCTGGGTAGGCCTGGCAGCAACCAGGGCCGGGTTCAATATCTAGGGCTATGTCTACACTGGCAGGTTATTGCGCAAGAATGGCTGTTCTTTCAGAAAGTGTCCACACTGCCCACCCGTTCTTGCGCAAGAAGAAGTACAGGATGGCGTGGTAAGAGAGGGCTTCTTGCGCAAGAGCTGCGCTCTTTTTTAACAGGTGTAAGCCCTCTTGCACAGGAGCTCTTGCGCAAGAGGGCAGTGTGGATGCTCTGCAGGGATTTCTTGTGCAAGAAAGCCCTAAGGCTAAAATGGCCATCAGAGCTTTCTTGCACAAGAGAGCGTCCACACTGCCATGGATGCTCTTGCGCAAAAGCACAGCTCGCACATGGCAGTGTGGACATTTTCTTGCGCAAGAGTTCTTGCACAAGAACCCTTGCGCAAGAACAGCCGCCAGTGTAGACATAGCCTAGGGGTCCATCTCACAAAGAACCAGCTCGAGCCCCCCCCCCAGTAGCCTGGGAAATTCACACACCCCTGGGCGCCTCTGAGAGGCAATGCTTCCCCACTCACAAGCACAGAGTCTGAGTGAAGAAAAGAAACTGTTAATGAAAGAAAGAGAAGTCACATGGCATTATCTTGGGAAAATACCACAACAGAGTTCACTTACCCAAACTTTCTCCGTACCCCACTTCAGTTACCCCACTTACAGCTCTGTCCAGTCAGTGCAGACCCTGACACATCATCCAGATGACTCCCCTCCTTGAGCCTGAGGAGTAGCACCTTTGTGCTACTCTTGCAGGGCTACGTCTACACTGGCAGCTTCTTGCGCAAGAACTCTTTTGTGGAAGAATTCTTGTGTAAAAACTCTTCCACAAGAGAGCGTCTACATTGCCATGTGCTTTTGTGCAAAAGCATCCATGGCAGTGTAGACGCTCTCTTCCGCAAGAAAGCTCTGATGGCCATTTTAACCATAGGGGCTTCTTGCGCAAGAAATTCACGTTGCCTGTCTACACTGGCCTCTTCTGGAAGAGCTCTTGTGCAAGAGGCCTTCTTCCTGAGAGGGAGCGTCAGAGTTCTCGCGCAAGAAGCCCTGATTTTCTACAGTACAATGTCAGTTTATTGCGCAAGAACGCGCAGTCAATGTAGACAGGCAACATGAGCGGCCATTTTCACGCAAGAATGCGCCAGTATAGACACAGCCTTAGTGATTTCAACTCTTTAGCCATCATCTAGGCTAGCAAAAGATTCCAGCTTCCACTGGACTAGCAAAAAGACTCTTCATGGAGTCTGCTTTAGGTCTGTCCTTAAAACCAGGGGGAAAGGGGCAGGCTGAGCCAGTCTTTCAGCTCCCACCTGGCAGGCATGAAGCTGGCTGACTCAGCCCTCAAGCCCTTTCCACCCCAACTCAGTTCACTCAACTCTGGCAGGGGGGGAGGCTTGTTCCTCTGAGACCTCTTACAATGATGGTTTCTCTCCTGCAAGCACTGGTGTCATGTTTTACAGTTCCCACATTTAGGGGTAGCATGATTTGTGACCCCCACAACAGCCCCAAATTAGTTACAATACACCACATTCCATTCCTACAATGATCCTCCATCAGCCCTGGCTGAATTGGATTTATATAACCACACCTCAGACTCCTTCCCCCCTCCTGTCATGAGCTGTATTTACATATCAACAGTTAACAGTTAATTATCTTGCAGAGCTAAACAATTGAAGTGAGCACACCCACCCCCCAGGGCAGCTCTCCTTTTAGCTGGCTGATAGCAAGCAGTAGTTTAGCCCCTGTTTACACATGCTCCACTGCTTCTGTGCTTCTTGGCAGAGTGATGCCCCAGAAATACTGTTGCCCTAGGCAACTACCTATTCTGCCTATGCCTAAGGACGGCCCTGAGCGGGGAGCTCCAGCTCTATGGAGCCCCAGCCGGGCTGGCAGCAGGGGGGCTGGTGCTGGAGCCCAGCAGCAGCAGGTCCAGGTCTGGAGCCCAAGCCTAGGGGCAGTGGGCTCAGGTGCAGGCCGGAATCAGGCAGTGGTAGGGAGGGGCTGGGAGGCCAATGACAGGGGGCATTCCATGATCCAGCAAATCCCCTTGTTCAGGACTGGTTAAGTCCCAAGGGTGCCGGACCCCAGGGAGAGCCAACCTGTAGTTTATAGGGATGAAGAAAAAAAATACACTTGATGGATTTCTCATTTTAAAAAAATTACTAAAAAAGTTAAACAGAAAAATGTTAACATTTTATTTAAGAAATCCAAATTAAAAATTAATTTCACAAAAATAACACTGTGTTTCTGAAAAATACAATTATTTAAATAAAGCAGGTACTTTTTCCTTTCATTTTCTAATCCCTCCCCCCTCTCCCGCCAAACCTTAATTGAGTTAAGGACCCAAGCAATGATGTGAGAAAAGCTGAAGTACTCAATGCTTTCTTTGCCTCAGTCTTCACAGACAAGGTCAGCTCCTAGACTAATGCATTAGGCAACGCAGTATGGGAAGGAGGTGGTCAGCTCTTGGTGGGGAAAGAACAGGTTAGGAAGTATTTAGAAAAGCTAGACATACACAAGTCCATGGGTCCGGATTTAATGCATCCGAGAGTTCTGAGGGAGTTGGCAAATGTCATTGCAGAGCCTTTGGCCATTATCTTTGAAAACTCATGGAGATTGGGAGACATCCCAGATGATTGGAAAAAGGCAAATGTAGTGCCTATCTTTAAAAAAGGGAAGGAGGACAATCCAGGCAACTACAGAGCAGTCAGCCTTACCTGAGTCCCCGGAAAAATCATGTAGGGGATCCTCAAGGAATCCATTTTGAAGCACTTGGAAGAGGGGAAAGTGATCAGGAATAGTCAACATAGATCCACAAAGGGCAAGTCATGCCTGACCAATCTGATTCACTTCTATGATGAGGTAACTGGCTCTGTGGATATGGGAAAGTCAGTGGATGTGATATACCTTGACTTTAGCTAAGCTTTTGATACGGTCTCCCACAATATTCTTGCCAGCAAGTTAAGGGAGTATGGATTGGATCAATGGACTGTAAGATGGATAGCAAGCTGGCTAGAATGTCGGGCCCAACGGGTTGTGATCAACGGCTCAATGTCAGGTTCATGGTCAGTTTCTAGCGGAGTGACCCAAGGATTGATTCTAGGACCGGTTTTGTTCAAAATCTTTATTAATGACCTAGATGAGGGGTGGATTGCACCCTCAGCAAGTTTGCAGATGACACTAAGCTAGGGGGAGAGGTAGATACGCTGGAGGGCAGGGATAGGGTCCAGAGTGACCTAGACAGATTAGAGGATTGGGCCAAAAGAAATCTGATGAGGTTCAACAAGGACAAGTGCAGAGTCCTGCACTTGGGACAGAAGAATCCCAAGCATTGTTACAGGCTGGGGACCAAATGGCTAAGTAGCAATTCTGCAGAAAAGGACCTGGGGATTACAGTGAATGAGAAGCTGGATATGAGTCAACAGTGTGCCCTTGTAGTCAAGAAAGCTAATGGCATATTAGGTTGTATTAGGAGGAGCATTACCAGCAGATCTAGAGAAGTGATTATTCCCCTTTATTCAGCTTTGGTGAGGCCACATCTGGAGTATTGGGTACAATTCTGCCCCCCCCCCCCCACTATAGAAAGGATGTGGATGCATTGGAGAGGGTCCAGCGGAGGGCAACCAAAATGATTAGGGGGCTGAAGCACATGACCTGTGAGGAGAGACTGAGGGTATGTCTACACTTGCACCCTAGTTCGAACTAGGGATGCAAATGTAGGCATTCAAAATAGTCAATGAAGTGGAGATTTAAATATCCCGCGCTTCATTAGCATGATCTCGCCGGCCTGTTACTCTGATCAACAGCTGTTTCGAAAGTGAAAGTACGCGCCGAGACGTGTTAGTTCGAACCAAACCCCTTGGTTCGAACTAATGTTACTACTCAAAAAATGACTCTTCAAAAAATGAGGAGTAATGTTAGTTTGAACCAAGGGGTTTGGTTCAAACTAACACGTCCCAGCACACACTTTCACTTTTGAAACAGCTGTTGATCGGAGTAATGCGCCGGCGAGATCATGCTAATGAAGTGCAGGATATTTAAATCCCCACATCATTGACTATTTCGAATGCCTACATTTGCATCCCTAGTTCCAACTAGGGTGCGAGTGTAGACATACCCTGAGGGATTTGGGTTTGTTTAGTCTGCACAAGAGAAGAGTGAGGGGGGATTTGATAGCAGCCTTCAACTTCCTGAAGGGAGGTTCCAAAGAGGATGGAGAGAGGCTGTTCACAGTAGTGACAGGTGGCAGAACAAAGAGCAATGGTCTCAATTTACAGTGGGGGAGGTCTAGGTTGAATATTAGGAAAAACTATTTCACTAGGACGGCGGTGAAGTAGTGGAATGGGTTGCCTAGGGAGGTGTTGGAATCTCCATCCCTAGAGGTTTTTAAGCCTTGGCTTGACAAAGCGCTGGCTGGGATGATTTAGTTGGGATTGGTCCTGCCTTGGGCAGGGGGCTGGACTTGATGACCTCGTGAGGTCTCTTCCAGCTCTATGATTGTATGATTCTGATAAATCTGCTACTACTTATATATGCACGGGGAAACTGGTGGCGACCAACCAAACAGTTTTTGTTATAAAAGATCCTTGTGATTTTATTGGCACACATTTACCTTTCCATTGTTTGCAGGAAATCTTTGATCTTCAGCAGATCTTTGATCTCCAACACTCTGAGACTAGAGATGTGCTTTTTTCTTATTCTGTGACTTTCCATTCAGCATTTGCTGAAATACAAATTGTTCAATATCACCATTTCCCTCCTTGCATTTTCTAAGAAAATGGTGGCAGCATTATGAAAATCATAATTCAAACCCCAAAACTTTTAACGCTAGACTCACACTGTTGCCAAAACAGTAGCAGCTGCTGCTGCCAATGTGGTGGGAATGCCTGGGAGCTAAAGGAACAGTTATGAGGTGTGCGGAGAAGGTGGTAAGCTAAACGCCTCTACTCTTGAACCAGAATGTGGCCTTAAGCCAAGCTTTCCCCATCCATCATCGCCAGACTCAGCACTTGGCCCTAGCAACCAATCTTCTGCCCACACAGGGGCAACACATAATACATTGGAATGTGAGTGAGGGTGCATCTACGCAGTAGGGCTTAACTTGAAATAAGCTACACAAATTGAGCGACGTCAATTGCATAGCTTATTTGAAATTGGAAGTGTCTACACAGCACTTATTTCAAAATAGAGCACTCTTCCTCTGACTTCCCTTACTCCTCATACAATGAGGGTTACAGGAGTCAGAGCAAGAAGTCCTTCAGCTTGACCATATTTTGACATTATTTTGAAATAATGTTGCTGTGTAGACATACCCTGAGTGTGGAGCTAGACTCCTGACAACCATTCCCCAGACTCATCAGCTTCCTTCAAAGAGCACCACACAGAGCCAGGACCTAAGGGTCTTCTCCATCTTGAGGGTGTGTGTGTGTGTGTAAGAAAGCCATGTTAAAAAATGTTATATTCACTGTTGCCCTGTTGCCAGTGCAACCTGAATTCTATCTCCTTTCCCAATGTATATGCATAATACATTCTTTAATTATATGCTCACTTTAATTTTTCCAAAGGATCTGTGCCTCATCCATGCCTGTACCTCTCCTTGGGGGGAATCTCATGAATCTCCCATTCTTGGACCAGATCCTCAATAGGTTAATTTCCACCCATGCTCACACAGTACATTCGGTGAGTTCAGGTACCTGTTTCTTCCCTTCAACTGTGACCAGATATTTATAAAAACTTAAAAAACAACAAATAGACTAGTAGCACCTTAAAGACTAACAAAACATGTAGATGGTATCATGAACTTTTGTGGGCACCACCCACTTCTTCAGATGATAGTCTCCATTTATCTGAAGAAGTGGGTTGCACCCATGAAATAGGTAGAACGAAAACTAACAGTTGTGGCATATGTCCCTTAATGACTTTTAACTGCCAGTGGCTGGGTGGCTGCCTGGAGCCATCTCCTGTTGCCTGTATTCCAGACCAATCCCATATGAACTAAAACCCAGTTTTCAAGCATAGGACACCACAATAATCAGGCCAGCCATGCAACAGAGCAGCCCCAAATCCATCAAGCAAGGCTATCGTGCAGTAGGGGCTTCTTACTATTATTAAGCAATCTTGTTAGAAAATATGGTAATAAATCAAAATGTCATGCAGAACAAGGAAAGGGATACATGGAACAGCGTCTGACGTTGTACAAGGAAAACAAGGGGCATTTAGTACCTATTCAGATTTTTACATTCTTATGCTCTCAAAACTGAAAGGCTGGAAGCTGCCGCCTCACAGAAGTCTTTGTGTACTGAATCCCTCATGTTTGTCTCAAATGTATTTGTGTAGTTATATTGAGTTCTGAATTGCAGTCACTTCAGGGGATTTTATGCATATTAGGACACCAGGTGCAGGCATTGTCATGTTGGATTTGAGAAGAAACTGCATCTAGTGGTTGTATTTTTTTATTTTTTTATTTTTGGATACTGAGGTACCACCCATGCAATTATGGATGCATGTATTTAATGTTTTATATGTGGCATCTTAAGACTGAAAAACCTTAGATCCCCCCATTACAAAATCACTGCATCTCCTGTAACTAGGTGATATTTTCTGTCCTTTACATTGCTTTAAATACTGCATGTTTTGGACTGTTTATAAGCTATTTTAAAAGGCTGGCTATAAATTTCATTCACAGATAGTGTACATTTTAATTGTTCCACAAACTCAGATGTGAGTATGAAAACATGATTATATATATTTTTTGTGAACACACATGCAAATTCTATTCAAATTGGCATAACAGTTTGGAATTTAAAAAACAAATCAAACAAACATCAACTGCAGTACATGAAATAAAAGTATTAGCATAATTTAGCCACAGGATGGCACTGCAGGATTTCATAATCAGCATGTCTTATGGTGAAAACATAGGCTGAAATAATGCTATAAAAATAAAAGGGGCATACCTGCCAGAGTCCAACAAGCACTAATTTTTATATATAAATTTGTATTGGCATCTTGGTGCCTTACGTCAGCACAATTAACTTTTGAAACAATGCACCAGCTTTTACAAATCAAACCCAGCAGCTTTATATATCCAGAGTTCTCACTGAGGCAAGTCTGAATGTCACAGTTATGGTGCTGACAGCAGTTTTGTCCCCTTTCAGGTCTTTCTGAGAGCTTGATTGCCCCTGAAGTATTCAGCCTACTTGTACCCGATTCCACAATTCTCAGGCCTGGTTCTGAAAGTAATACTTTGTCTGTGCCAACTGCTTATTACCTTGCAGTTCCAATTGGATGCCTGTGTTTCTTTCACTCAGAAACCAGTGACCAGGGACATACCATGACGAAATGCTCTCTTAAAACAAGTGGATTTATTAGCAATGGAACAAAGCATTAGAGAAAATGATTAACACACAGTCTACAAATGCCTCAGAGAGGTAGTCGTGTTAGTCTGTAACTTTTTTGTTAGTCTCTAAGGTGCCACCGGACTATTTGTTGTTTTTAAAGTCTACAAATGGTTTGACTCATCTAATCTTATGCTTCACTACAAGCTAAATTGGACGGGCTTTGCTCTTGGTTGCAGGAACAAAACATACCCAATTTACATTCTTCTAGCAAACCCAGAAGCTTCTGAGACCAAGCTCAGTCTCCCTTTCTTTCTTCTAGAAGATTTATTCCACTGTGGGTTTCCTTTTCCTAGTGAAACTCCCTTTCTCCCAGAGTGCCACCATCTCTGTGACCTGAGCTCAATTAACATATAGTTTAATGACTTTTTTTACAGAGTCTAAGTGTGACTCTTTTTTCTTAAACTGGTTTCTCTAAGGGTATGTCTACCCTAGCCCCCTAGTTCGAACTAGGGAGGCTAATGAGGGCAACCAAAATTGCAAATGAAGTGCGGGATTTAAATATCCCGTGCTTCAATAGCATGTTCCCGGGCGGTCGCCATTTTGGAAACTGACTAGCCCGGAATAACTGCCCGCGTCTACACGTGGCAGTGAAACGGGAGTTCGAAGTAAACGCCTAACTCGAATTAGCTGTTACTCCTTGTGGAATGAGGTTTAACAGCTAATTTGAGTTAAGGGGTTTACTTTGAACTCCCATTTCACTGCCGCGTGTAGACACGGGCAGTTATTCCGGGCTAGTCAGTTTCCAAAATGGCGACCACCCGGGAACATGCTATTGAAGCACGGGATATTTAAATCCCGCGCTTCATTTGCAATTTTGGTCACCCTCATTAGCCTCCCTAGTTCGAACTAGGGGCTAGTGTAGACGTACCCTAAGATCATCTCTACACTACAAAAAGCATGTCAAACCAATTTACATCTGCATGTAGCCACCACAGTTATTAAATTGCTTGTGTGCACATTCCTAACATTGGCAGTGCACGTCCTCACCAGAAGGCTTATATCGATCATATTGTCAGTGCAAGGCATTATGGGATGGTTCCTGAAAGCCCATGACAGTTGATGTAAGCAATGCAGTTTCTACACTGACACTGCATCAACCCAATCACATGAGACGCAACTCTAGACTGATGAGGGATGAGGCCTTACTAAATAGCAGGAGCCAAATTTAACTGAAGACATTTGCACAATTTGGTTCATGGAAGGCAGCTTACATTGACCTTTGTACTCTAGACCAGGTCTGAGTCAATCAGTCAGGCTCACTGGTTGTTCAATTGTTTGTCACTTAGATCCATCCAGCCTTAGTGGCTTTAAATCCCAAGCCTTGTGACTGTGGAGGAGTGAGCTGAAATTCCAGCATACTATCTGAGAAATCCTACATATATAATGTTATGGGATACAGAACAATATTAATTATCAAGCAAGTGTGTATGCTTATCTCACGATTTAGAACATGTGTAGGTTTGAAATACTGAGACACCCACATTTGGTCAACTAAGCCAACCCAACTAGCGCCAGAAGAGAGAAAATATCTGTTCTGAATCCAAAGTCATTACCATGGAGAAGTGTGCAAAATAATCATTTTGTCTGAACTTGGCACCACACTCCTAGATCATAGAAAGAAGAAATGACAACACACATACACACACACACAGAGTATCACCCTGAGAATTTCTGAGATTATCAAAATGAATGTTAGCTGGGGACATACCAAGTCTCCATTTAGGTCAATGGTAAAAGCCTTACTGTGCTTAAGATGTCCAGGATTTTACTCTCATTGTCTTATATGACTAGGATCACAGACTAATGGGATAGATGGATGGGCATCAGAAGATGCAGTGCTCAGATGTCATCCAAACCTGAGGCGCTTTCCCTCACAGAGTTTTTATTCTTCTACTTTAACCATAAACAGTTCCAGTAAATCCACAGTCAGATAGTTCTGGGGAAGGCTTCTGATTAGGAGTGCATGTGCTTCCACATCAAAAATATCCCATGTATTGCAAGCATCAGAAAGGACATAAATGGGTACCATTTATAAAAGAGAAAATACTGCCAGGACCAATCTACCCTAGATGTGGATGTGTCTACTGGGAGTTACACAATTCTCCCTCCTTCCATTTCATCCACAGCAAGACTCTCAGAAGAAGCTGCTGGTAGCCACAATTCTCAATCAGAGAGCATTGATTTGTTTGTTTAAAAAAGGTAGGTTACTGACAGACTCCGTCTCTGCACATTGCAAGGGAAGGTCTATGAAAAAGAGGATAGCTAAAGGCTTTCTTATTTATGAAGAGATGGCTGTTGAAAAGAGGCAGGTCTTAGGGAAAGAGAGACACTTCACATCTCTTGGTTAAAGGGAGATGGATTTATTATGTCTCAAACAATAAACTATGGGTTGATTCATGTTTGGAGGACCGCTTAAGTTAAGCTCTAAGGCAGAGTGTGAAGAAAAGCAACTATTTCAGTATGAAACACTGGATTTTGGCATCTGAGATCAGCTGCAACGTTCACACAGTTGAACACATCTGGAGCACAGATGCTTAATTTTATATCTGCTAGTTCTCCTGCAGAAGACAAATGTCCTTTGGAGTTCACCCATTGCTGCTGCACTGGCAGACAGTAAGATAGCAGTATTAATCATCCTCCCCAAAGAGATGTAAGTTTGAATCAACATTATTGTTTTCACTTTTCTAGTCTCAACTGAGTCATTCTCATTATCCCATGACCAATTTTCTAGCACTGGGCAGTAGATTGTTTGGGCTGCTCTAGAATGGTCACAGGCGGTGCGGTAATTCTGAGCGCCTGTATATATGTAGCATCTGCTGCAAGTTCTGTTCTCCTTACCTTTACTAACATCCTTGGTCCCTGCTACACCTCTCCTCTAGTGTGGGAAAAGCGGGAAACCCCAGATGATCCTTAATATTCAGGAGCATGATTGTTATTCACAACAGGAGAGGTCTTTTGATTGATGGTATGCCACTGAGAATGGATAAAGCAGCTGCAGAGATGGTAGTAGCATGCCCCTCCAACTCCAGGGAGGTAAATGAACCACAGCAACCTGGCGTTGCAAGAGCAGGAACCAGAGGACTGACTGCAGCCAACTTTCTCCTGTGTTATTTTTCTCTCTTTCATTTTGTTTGACATTTGTGAAGCAAAAGTGTTCTTACAGATGAGTGGACCATGGCAGCTGGCTGGCAAGATGAGGCTTCAGTGAGTGATAACACACACACCCGAATGTGTGAAATATTGAAACAGCAAAGGCTGTTACAAAGGGAAAATGTGTGAAAAATTGAAATGACAAAGGCTGCGTTAGCAGCTTGTCCCACGGTCACAGACAAACTGAAATGGCTGCTAGCAGTTTTTGGAGTCAGAAAGAGGTAACATGATGGAAAGCATGGCTGCTAAGTGACCCCTACCCCTATCTTCCCTCTCTCTAGAAGAGCCTTCAAAAAGATACTCTGAATGGCCCAGTTTTCAGTAACTAAGGGGTGCCATAAATAGTAAAATATTTATGTGTAGCCAGATATTATGCCCTGCTCAGAAGTATTTGAACTTCTTTGAACTGTGTCATCACATGTCCACATGATCATTCCACTGCTGTTTGCCATTTAGTATCTTTTAGTGAAAGCTCAAGGTTAAGATGCCCACTGTGTGCACTTCGTGATTATTTATATTCTAATTGATTCACACTAAAAACATATAATATTCCAAAAAAGACTGACAACAAAAAAGCATAAACAGAGGTTAGTGCAAGCAAGAAGTCAAGAGCTCTCAGCAGAACCATCTGCAAGCAGAGGATTAGCAAGACATGATTTTCTAAACGGGTCACTGCTTTTTGGATGCCCAGTTTGAGTTACCTCAGGCCTGATTTTCAGAGTCACTGTGCACCTATAGCTCCATTGAAGTACTATAGGAAGTGTAGGTCCGCAGTGCTTCCAAGAACTTCCTGAGACTATTTTGTCTCCAAATGGGCAGCCAAAATTCAGTGAGCATTGCAGAAAGTTTGACTCGGGACCAGCATTTGCTCAAATCAAAATTTTGCCCTCACTTTCAATAAGTGTGAATTTTTACCTCACCAGTTAGAACACTTGTAAATCTAGGGTGCTATGAGTCATGACTTATAGTTTGGAAAGCTGGGAAATACCAATTAATTGTGCTAAAAATGGAGAATATTTTAATGGAATCATAAGTGAAATTATTGAAGATCTGATTATTGGGCTTCTTTTGGTTGACCATGCAAAGCCTGCCAGAGGTATACGATGCCCTGTTTGCCCATTTAAAATTAAAATAGTAACCAAGTGAGGAATATATTCTACCTCCTCCTCTGCGACTATCCTTTGGGCTGGAAGAGGGCAGTAGCTGCGATTTCAACTGAGCACCTACCCACATACCCAGCCGGTCTAAATATGACTAGAAAGACAAGCATGAAGCTGACTCAGAAGATTAAAAGACAGGATTATGTGTCAGTGAGCTAGAGGACAGCCCCCTGCTCTAGTCCTATCCTCTTTCAACAGCTAACTTACTTCCTAGAGGCTTTAACTGAAGATGCTTTTCCCATCCCCTAAATCCACTCGGTAGTAAGAGAGGGACAATTGAGTTATGTCAAAGGCTTATTTCTAAATTCATCTAACAAATGCTGGAGGATAAAATTGGATTTAATAAGCAAAACATCCAGCTTCAATGTATTAATGTAGTTTGCTCTGTTTCTTTTCCTACTACTCATTACCCCCTCCCTTCCTATCCAGTAATGTCCATGATAAAGGGAAAAAAATATTGAATTACACAAATGATTCTGTTCCATATTTCCACTGACAGGAGAGGGGGAATAAAAGGAAGCCAAATCCCCAGTTTTTTCACTGAAGTGGTGTATTTCCATTTATCATTATGTGACTCAATACGCACAGTTTCTGTTGCTAACCACTGTGGTATAGGGGTTTCACCAATAAATCTTTTCACAGGTGAAGTTTTGTGGTGATTTGTCACATTCAAAAGACATCTTCTGTGCACAGAAATTCAAAGCTTCACTTTCTGACTGACAAATAGCCCCCATACCCTGGCTGAGGCAGAGAAGCTGTGAGATCAACTCAAATAGAATTATTTGTAAAATGTCACATCTTGCCCCCAAACTGTTAAAGAAAAAACTTCCGAGTTGCAAAATTGTGAAGTGGATAAAGCTGCATCTGGTAGAATCTTAACAATTAGATGCTGGTAGTAGGAAGGGCAAAATTTAGTGGATTATTTTATAAACATCACTAACTGTTTGGTTTGTGCTGATGGACACACCTTCAACTCAGTTCTGTTTGTCCTCAATCCATTTAATTTAGGAGATCACGGTTCTAGTGTTGGCTCTGCTAGTAGCCAGTTGTGTGACCTTGGGCAAACCATTCAACTTGGTACTCATGCATGCCCTCCCACCTTTTGTCTGTTTTGTCTATTCTGTAGGACTGGTCCAAAAAGGGAAGTATTTTCTTTAATAATGGTGTTTCCTTCAAAATATAGTTTTTCTACAAGAATTTTGGATTTTCTTTCTCTCCCACTTTGTGTGTGTGTGCATGCGCCAAGGAGGTTGAGATGAGGAAATGAAGGGAAGGAAACAAGCTCTCAAACTCACTGACTCTTTTCAGAAATTACTGACAAAATGTCAGCTGAAAGAATTTTTGAGGAAAGTGCCATTTTAGTTGGAAAGTCAATTTGCAAACAGCTTTCCCATTTAGCCTGTACAAATTGATTAGGTCACAAAATACCTCAAAGCTCATGGGAGCGGGGCGGGGGGGTGGGTGTTCCTAGTGTGTGTAGACATACTAGTGTTTGCATGCTAAAAACACTCACATTGCAGGGATAGAACGGGCACTGGTGACATCAGGTAGCTGCATGGAGTATTTTCCCAGAGGTTCAGGCAGGTTTGTATTCAGCCATAGCAGCACAGGCAGTGGTGAGTGGCAGAGCAAGCTAGCCATGCTGAGTGCAAACCTACTGAACCGCACTGGCCAGCCTTTGGCTCCAGTTGCCCTTACCCTGGCTAAGGTCATATCTTTAGCATGGCGGTATCATGTGAGCTAGCCTGAGAATGGGAATCACAGCCCTAGCAGAAAGTGTAGAAGTTTTTCTGCAGGAATATAAATAGCACAATGAGACCCTGTTGCAGCTGGGGCCTATGGGGCAGTAAAATACAAAGACAGAAGCATATTGTAAATACGCACAGCTTGCCTTTCATCTGGAGAGTCACCAGTATGACAGATCTCATCTGGAATCAAGTATCAGAGAGGTAGCCATGTTAGTCTGAATCTGCATAAACGAGAAGTCCTGTGGCATCTTATAGACTAACAGATTTGTTGGAGCATAAGCTTTCCAAGTTCAACTAACAGGCCACCCACAATTCATAGTTGACTAACTGGTAATATCAGTGTTCTTGGGGTTTTTTTGTTTGGTTTTTTTTGTTAATGGATTGAACTGTTTTGACTCAAAATTACACTGAGGTTAATGTAATGAATTGAGGCATACAAGGTATACAGATAATAAAATGAAAAAAATGATATTGTAGAACGCCAGCTGTGATCCTGAACAGTGCAGAATAACTATTGTGCATGAGTCCTTGGATTTAATAACATATTCATGAATAAAACTGTAAATGAAATAAATGTCACTGAACTATTACCCAAGGAACTGTAGGCCCTGTGGCTTCTGTCAGACAACACAGTTCTAATATTCTTACTAATACATTAGGGCCTCAGCCTCATGGAAATGTTTTAAATTCCTTTGGCTGAAATCCTAGTCCTATTGTGTGCCAATGGGAGTTTTTCCTACTGAATTCAACAGAGCCAGCATTTTATCTCATGATCTTAAATTGCCTTTTTTTTCTGATTCTGAATAAAAACCCCAGAAGAAACACTTCCCAGAAAAAAATTAACTTTGGAGCTATTGCATGTAAGATTACAAGTGTATTTGTTTCTTTTAGGCTATTGTTAGGTATGGGTGTTGTGAAAAATAAGTCATACCAGGAAGCTAGCTTCAGCCTTAATTATGGATAGGCCACCACTGCTCCATAATGATCTTTTTATGCTTCTGTGTTTTTTACAAAGACAACATTTTCTCTGTTTATCAAACCCTCTCTCCTCTGCTTCTTCTATTTCAGGATTTTTTTTTGTACTGTCACTGTCATGAGGTTTGCTCCACTCACCACTGGGATGTCCCCTTGTGTTTCCTCTGGGAATTAGCTCAACATTGGTCCGATGCTGCCTCTTACAGTTTTTCAGCCTCTCTCTCACACTCCATCAGCTGCGGTGCTTCCTCTTTGTAGCTTGGCTGTCTGGCCAAATCACTGCAGTCCTCTTGCCCCTTTCCAGGTATCAAAGTCTCTCTAAACACAATGGCCTCAAATGATCTTCAGAGTCTACTGCTCTGTCCATGCCCCTCCCCCAGTTGCTGGTCGGGGAACCTAGGTCTGCCTTCTCCACTGGCTTACTGCCTAGGGGTCCTATAATAAAGACTTTTCTCCAGTTTATATTTCCATTCTGTGATTACCGGAATTGACTAGATTCAGGGCAGTACTGTACCTGCTATGCTGCACTATGGCTAGTCAATTCCTGTAATCACAGAATGGTAACACAAATTGAAGAAAAAGCTTTATTGAGGTTTTTATAACATACTCATCACCATGGTATCTGCAGTTATTTTTTTCAATGAAAAAAATCTAAAATTAGTAATCTTCCAGAATATTTAATCATAAAAAGGAATGAAACTACAGAATTCTTAAGTTTCATCCAATTTTTTGTGTGAAAGACAGGCAGTCTTACTAGTCTGTTGAAAAGATTGTGTGACAGATAACAACAGCATGCCTCCTCTCTATGGGTATGTCTACACTACAAAGTTAATTTGAACTAACAGCTGTTAGTTCGAATTAACTTTCATAGGTGCTACACACGCAAACCGCTAGTTCGAATGTAATTCGAACTAGCGGAGCGCTTAATTCGAACTAGGTAAACCTCATTCTACGAGGACTAACGCGTAGTTCGAATTAAGTAGTTCGAATTAAGGGCTGTGTAACCACTTAATTCGAACTAGTGGGAGGCTAGCCCTTCCCAGGTTGCCCTGGTGGCCACTCTGAGCCAAGCCAGGGAAACTCATCTGCCCCCCTCCCGGCCCCGGAGCCCTTAAGGGGCCATGGTCTGGCTATGGTGCCCGTGCCAGGTGCAAGCCTGCCAGCACCCAGCCAGCAGACCCTGCACCTGGCACAGCACGAGCCAGCCACCCGCTGCCACCCAGCCCTCCCCCTCTTCCCAGGACCAGGCTGGCAGCTCCCAGGAGCCTGCCCGGGGCCGCAAGAGGCGGACGCCCGCCTGGTCTAGTGCGGAGATCGTGGACCTCATACAGGTTTGGGGGGAGGCCTCCAACATCCACAATCTCCGCACTAGGCACAGGAAAGTGGCCGTCTAGGGCAGGATAGCTGCCAGCCTGGCCACCAAAGGCCACATGCGAACCCAGGAGCAGGTTTGCATGAAAATCAAGTTGGTCCAGTGAGACCCCCAACCCTGAGCCCTGAGCTTAGAACATAAGAACATAAGAACGGCCGTACTGGGTCAGACCAAAGGTCCATCTCACCCAGTAGCCTGTCTGCCAACAGCGGCCAACACCAGGTACCCCGGAGGGGATGGACCAAAGACAATGGCCAAGCCATTTGTCTCGTGCCATCCATCTCCAGCCTTCCACAAACAGAGGCCAGGGACACCATTCCTACCCCCTGGCTAATAGCATTCCATGGACCCAATCTCCATGACTTTATCTAACTTCTCTTTAAACTCTGTTCCAGTTCTCACCTTCACAGCCTCCTGTGGCAAGGAATTCCACAGGTTGACTATTTGCTTTGTGAAGAAGAACTTTCTTTTATTAGTTTGAAGCCTGCTACCCATTCATTTCATTTGGTGTCCTCTAGTCCTTCTATTATGGGAACTAATGAAGAACTTTTCTTTATGCACCCTCTCCACACCACTCATGATTTTATAGACCTCTATCATATCCCCCCTCAGTCTCCTTTTTTCTAAGCTGAAAAGTCCCAGTCTCTTTAGCCTCTCTTCATATGGGACCAGTTCCAAACCCCTAATCATTTTAGTTGCCCTTTTCTGAACCCTTTCCAAGGCCAAAATATCTTTTTTGAGGTGAGGAGACCCCATCTCTACACAATACTGAAGATATGGCGTACCATAGTTTTATACTTCCCCTCCTCCTTCTTCCCCTGGCTTTCCCCTTCCAGCTCCCTCCTCCCAGGTTTCCACCTCCCCTCTCCAACCCTCTCTCTTCCCCTCTCCCACCTCCTTTTCCCAGTCTCCCCAGAGGTTAATCCCCCCCTCCCCCACCCTCAGTTTTGTTAAATAAAGAGAGTTTCTATTTTTGAACACACGTGTCCTTTATTTTTTACATCAGGAAGGGGGGCTAGGGAAGGGTAAGTGGAAGGAGGTGAGGGAGGAATGGGGCACGAGCCCCCGATGGGGAGGACTGGGGTGGCTCTGCGGGCTCCTCGGGGTGGAAGCTCTCCTGCAGGGCCTCCTGGATCCTGACAGTCCCCCGAATGACCCCCCCAGATGGCAGCCTGCGGCAAGTGCAGCCGGGCTGATGGCCGAGTGCTGTGATGTGCCGAGTGTGGGCACTCAGGGCACTCCAAGACAGGACTGCTTTGCTGTCCCTCATCGAGATAGACAAGCAAGCAGGGAACCCTGAGAACTGTCTGTCTGGGGTGGGGGTCGGGTCCCTTTAAGCACAGCCCTCAGCTAGCCTGAGGCAGCAGCTCCACGCTCTAAGTCCTAAGCTGATGCCCTGCCGGCACTGGTTCCGGCCAGCCTTAACTTCGGTTCAGGGTCCACTCAATGTGGACATGCTAGTTAGAATTAGCAAAACGCTAATTCAAACTAGTTTTTAGGTCTAGATGTGCTAATTCGAATTAGCTTAGTTCGAATTAGTGCTGTAGTGTAGACATACCCTATTTTACAAAGTCACTGGATTTGAGCTGATCTAGTTTCATTGTTGCTCAATATTTCCTCTTTCAGAGGGGTTTTCCTGGGGAGATGTCCAAAGTACACTTCCAACTGAACAATTATTTAAAATAATGTATTTTATGGAGTGGGGAGTTGAAGGAAGAAAAGACAACAGATTAGCTAGAACATACACAAGTTTTCACACACATTCTCACTTTCAGACAGGGCAAATGGGTAAAAACATTGCTGTGACTGAGGACAGCCAAAAAAGGAAGACTGCCTGAAATGAAGGGTGTTTCCGAAGAAATGAGCAGTATCTCCCATAAAAGGCTGACTACAAATAGTAAACTGTCCTAAATGAATAAATGTGTACAATTAATAAAGGAGAGGAAAATCATATATGTTCCTCCCCATGGTCAGTATCACCCATTTCTGCACAATCCCTGTGTATTTTCCAAGCTGTACAGAGCCCTGCTCGTATATCTGTCAAGTTCACCGGAGGTGGACTCCATTGTCAGAAGGGCAGAACAGCCTTTTAATTCTACAGGACAGAGATGCACAACTCACCTTGTCACATTAAATACATGGAAACCTAAACTGCATGCTGGATGCGTAAGTGACAGGTGAAGAGAGCCTTACGGCTTCGAGTGTTCTGCCTGATCGTGGATGTGATGCTCAGTGCTGAATCTAGAGGAAGATAGTAACTGCCTTGTCTTGCCAAGCAGAAGTACAGCGAACAGTGCCTGGAGTGAGGAAAGAGCAGATAAAGAAAAGCAATAAAGGGAGGAAAATAACATTTTCTGAAGAAGATAATGTCTTCCCATTTTGACCCAACAAAATTCAATTTGTTTCATTCATGTGATGATTCTTAAAAAAGAGGACAATGGCAAATGTGAGTGACCTGGACAATGTGTATTTCTTTGCTTTCTCCTCCTTCATATTTCTCCTCCTACTATACATGTTTTGTACACACATCAGGCAGCCTGAAAATATTGCTCCCAATTTGATCACTCTTCCCAGTGAAGGCTGGGGAATGGATAAACATTTTCAAATAAGAAACAGCTGTTTAGGTATGTGTTCTGAACAAGTATATGCATCAAAGGATCAAGGGATAATGCAGAGCATAGTCACACCTTGTATATTGTGTGTGTCTTTACTTCGATTTCTGGATTTGAGTGCCAGCATAGGAAAAACAAGTGCAGGTTGGACCTCCATGGTCTGGCACCTATGGGACCTGACCAGTCCAGAATAAGGGAATTTGCTGGACTAGGGGAGGTTTCCTGTCACTGGCTTCCCAGCACCTGCTAGCTCCACTTCTGGCCTCAGCCAGCTCTCACAGCCTTCAGCCTGCCTTGCTGCCAGCCCTGGCTGGACTCTTCAGCCCCTAGTACTGACAACTGTGCTGCTGGGCTCCCTTACCACAGTGCTCCCCATGCCGTTGGAACCCCCTGCCGCATGGCTCCCAGCCGTGCTGTGCAGCTCCCTGCACTGCCTGAGCACCTGCCATGCTCCTGGCTCCACCGCCAGAGCTCTTCGTGCCCCCTGAGCTGCCTGCTGCGGGGCTCTTGGCTGCGCTGGCAGAGCTCCCTGCACTGGCGGAGCCCCTAAGCAGGACTCCTTACCCCACCAGAGCCCCCTGCCACAAGGCTCCTGGCCTCATCGCGCGACTCCCCGCACCACCCGAACCCTATGGCGCTGTGCTCTGCACCTTGCCTGAGCCCACCACTGGCCTCCCTGCCCCTGGGCTCTCCGGTGTTAAGTTAGGCTTCTAAATCCATTCCTGGCTCCTTACTGACAACTTTTGTTCAGGTGACTACCCCAAATACTCATGTTCCACATTCCATTTCTTCTAGAAAGCAGTAGTACAAAACAGAAGACCAGGGGACTGGCTTGTCAGAAGAAATGGTAACTCCCATTCCATTTCTGAAATGAAGCTAGCAAAAGGAAATGTTCATCTCTGCAGCATCACTATGCACAGCAGCTCGTCCATGATGCAAAAAATCAGAGCAAGACTAAGCAATCAGACTTACTAAAATAACATAATGGTTTAATTTTTGAGCTGTGTGAGTCAAAGGCAGGGGCAGCAGGTTTGTAAAATTGTTGGGAGTGCCCAGAATGGGTCTAAGTCCCTCCCCCACATACACCAACCTAAGGCTCTGGGCAGCGGCTGATATAGGGCAGGGCGAGCGGGGCGGCTGCCCCGTGCCCCACTCTTCAGTAGGCCCCACGCCAGCGCCAGGGGTGGACTGGCCCAGCGGGATACCGGGAATTTCCCGGTGGGCTGTCCGCCGAAGGGCCGGCTGGTGGCTGCTGAAGGAGGAGGGGATTGGGACGGGGTGCCGCAGCCCCTCACTTTAAATTCCCTGGCACCGGCCAGTACAGGCCATGTAGGGCCGAGGGAGCGTATGCGCGTCGTGCTGAAACACCGCGCAACATCTGGGAGGGGAGACGCCCGGGCGTGGCATGACGTCACGGCCCAGGACTTTAAAACCGCGCGGCCCAGCATTGCACCACTCGGTTCGGCATGTGGTCTGGAGCCTGGGCCGGGGTCGCAGCTGCCCTGCAAACTGGAAGGTAGAAGGTGGATGGCAGAGGAAGGGGCTTGTGCTGAGGGGAGGGGGGGCCGGTCAGGAGAAGAAAGGGGAAGGCACCAAGGGACAGCATGGAGGAGAGACAAATGCCAGGGGGCCAAGTGGAGACAATGAGGAAAAGGGCAGGAGGGGAGGTGTCAGAGGGAGGGGGGACAGGGTGATGCTGGGAGAGGAGAGGGTAAGGGCATTAGTGGCTAAAGGGGGGAGGGGGAGGTGCTGGGAGAAGGCTTGAAAGGAGGGGTGGGCATGAGGAAGGTGGGGATGGAGCAAGGCATGTGTGAGGGCACAGGGGCATGAGGGGAATGGGGGCAGAGGGTGGTGAGGGGGTGGACATCAGGGAAAAAGAGGGCAACGGGGACAGGGGCAGTGAGGGAAGGGGGAGGCACCAGGAGGGTGCAGGGGTAGGGAAGGTGCAGATGCCAGGGGATTCTGGGGGTAAAGCAGAAGGGCAGACGCCTGCAGGGGAGGGACCAGCACCAGAGGAGAGGGGCAGGGCAGGTGTGTAGAGGGAGGTGTTAGGAGAGGGGATGAGGAGGGGTAGCTCACATGATCAGAGTGGGGCTACTGGAGGAGAGGGAACAGGGGGGATGCCTTTTTTCTATTTTTTCTCCAAAGGGGGGCCCCGCAAAACTCTCATTTGCCCCTGGCTCTGGGACTGAGTATGGGTGGGGGAGGGGTGCAGGTTCTGGGAGAGAGTTTAGAGGTGTGAGAGGGGGAGGGAGATGAACAAGAGGTGGAAGAGGGAGTGAGTAGTGCAGTGCTTAATTGGGGTAGCTCCTGTAAAGTGACCTGCACCCCCTCTGGCAGTGTCTCCTGGGAAAGGAGGAGAGATTTCTGCACATTGCTGCTTGCAGGTACTGTCCCCTCAGCTCCCATTGGTCTCAGGGATGCTCGGGGTGCGGGCAGCACAGAGACACACAAACATACCACCCCAGAGGCCAAGGTATAGCTTTAGTCCCACTATGCTGCCAGGAGTATGGTGGGGGCCACTGGCCCCTTTTAAGTCACTCAGGGGCTGCAGGCTGAGCCAGGGGATTCACTGGGGAAGACATATGGGGAGCAGCAGGTGGGACCAGGGGAGATACCCGGCTCTGAACTTTGTTGGAGCAGGGTCCTTGAGCCAGGAATATCCTGGAACCAGGCACCGTGGACCCATATAACTTGCTGCCCCTGGCCAAGGGGGGAATTTTTGCCTCTAGGTTTTTTCACCACTAAAAATTGTGTGCTTAAATTCTTAGAATTTAATAGTGTCATACCATTTATTTCCAGGTTAGAGCTTAGCTCAGTAGTCTTTTTGTCTTGGGATAAACAAACAAACAAATAAAAAGCCACACTACCTGAGACTGAATCCAAAGCCCAAGGGCTTCAGTCCTGGGTAGTGGGTCTCAGGTCACAGGCCCCCTGCCTGGGACTGCAGTCCTTGGGCTTCAAATTTGGCACCCTTACTCAG
Organism: Pelochelys cantorii; assembly: GCA_032595735.1. Lineage (NCBI taxonomy): Eukaryota > Metazoa > Chordata > Testudines > Trionychidae > Pelochelys > Pelochelys cantorii. The sequence goes on from CM064337.1 coordinate 42,034,099, forward strand.
AATAGTAGGACTCAGTCAGGCTCAAACTTCAGTCTCCTCCTGGGGTTGTGTAGTAATTTTTGGATCAGAAGTGGGTCACGGTGCAATGAAGTTTGAATATCCCTGCATTAGTACAATACTTCAGGCAAAAAAAAGAGGCTTTTTCCTCTTGATGTGGAAATGTGACAGGCCATAAGGAACTAAACAGAAGAGTGAGAAACAGACGCCACAAATAAAATCAAGGTGGTGTTTTTGTAACTGCCAAGACTTGGACAAAGGGTCTATAAATAAACCTTCTGAGCCATTGTAACAACTATGGTGTTATGGAAGCTGTTGGGAAAAATAATCTTTAGCCTGGCCTGGAAGGATTAGACACGGACATAATTTGAATCTGTAAAACTGAATCTACATTAGAGACTTTGAGTATTTGCAAAACCTGCTCAAACATCTGAAACATCCTGTCCACACAGATGAGTGCTCCCGAAGGGTACATCTAGACTGCAAGCCTCTTTCGAAAGAGATCGTCTAGACAGCAACAACACTTTTGAAAAAGCGATACACTTTTTTGAAAGAGAGCAGCCAGACAATCTGGATGCTCTCTTTCGAAAAAACCCTGTTTGCGTTCAAACGCCTGTTTGCGTTCAAGAGCTCTTTCAAAAAAAAAGCATTCTTCCTCGTAAAATAAGGTTTACCGCTGTCGAAAAAAATGCCGCGTTCTTTTGATTTAATTTCGAAAGAATGTGACGGCAATCTAGACACAGGTGAAGTTTTTTTGAAAAAAGGCCACTTTTTTCGAAAAAACTCTGTAGTCTAGACATACACAAAGATTCAGAAGTGAACTGAGTGTGGATACACATGCACAAGCTGAGACAAAATTCTGAAAGTGGTTTCATCTGAACAGTTTCAGTGATGGTAGCTTAGCTGGGTAGCATGGGCAGTGTAGCCACATTGGTCCAGTTAGTCCTTCAGCATAAGTCCACAATATTGTGGATAAATAGGAAGAACAGTAGAGTTCCTAGTTTTACAAGTGGCATTCCTGCATTTCCCATCTCCACTTACCCGTGTTTCTTGTTAATTTACTGTTTTTTTGATAAGCAGATAGTACCTCCCATGCTCCCAATTCCTTTCTTGTTTTAGAATCTGGGTGTTTTGTTTCTGTTTTGTTGTTTGCTTTTCAAAGCAATGTGACCTATCTTTTCCTTGCGAAACACAATGTCTCCCATTATAAATTAACATGCTAGTTTAAGTAAAATTGCATACTGTATTTGTATCAAACCTCTCCAGCTCTGATTATAACTCCCACAAACTCCCACTTCAAAGAGTTCTGCCAGAAAGTGCTCAAGAGATACTCAATACAACAGCACTGCAGCAACCAGAAGTGCTGCTCCACATAGATACTTTAACAAGGTTTGTACAAATCAAGGCGGACACTGTGGATACAAATGTTTCAGGAGGAAATGATTCTATAACCAGTTTAAAAACGTTTAAATCTGGACTCCTCAGCCGTCTGCTATAGGTGAGCCCTAAGAACCAGGCTGTCTTATGGCTGCTTATTTACTAATGAACAGTTTTGACAAGCAGCTGGTCAGCAATTTGAATAGCTTTTTCTTGGATCATAAAAATGTTAGAATTGGGATTTACTACAATAGGCCTAACTAGAATAAGATGTTCAGAACCAAATACATTGAACCAGCTGATTCATGGGAAAATTCGATTCCAATATTTTCATAGTCACACTGGTCATTTGATAATGGTAAATAATGATGGAAAGATAGGCTTTCTTCTAACAGCGACTAAGCAACATCTTTAGAACAAGTACAACATTATTACCTCTAAACCGGCTCTCTGCTTTGCCATAGAAGTTCTGCCTAAATTCTTGTTCAATCCTCTTCCCCTTCTCTCCCCTCCACCACCAACAGGCTTTCTGCAACAGATTGAAAAAGACATATCCTCAAGGCTCTGGGATTAGAATATAGTTTGGGAGGTGTGACTGACAGTCCCTGCCTATTCCTTCTCATCCCATACAGTTGCAATAGAATTAAACTAGCAAACAAAAGATAAAGTCAAGAGGAAAAGTCTTCTGTGATTTGTACCATTAATGATTACATGATTAAATTATGTCAGAGTCATATCTTTTGTTTGCCATATTACAGTGAAACTAAAGCTATGTCTATGCTATAGTTTATGTTGGCATAATTTATGTCACTTTGGGGTGTGAATAAATCACCTTCCTGAGTGATATAAGTGACACTGACATATGCGCCAGCGTGGACAGCATTATGGCGGTGGGAGTTTGTGGGGGCTGGAGTAATTAAGCATGCAAAAGAGCTCTCTGCCATCATAGAATCATAGGGTTGGAGGAACCTCAGGAGGTCATCAAGTCCAGCCCCCTGCTCCAACTAAATCAGGACCAATCCCAGCTAAATCATCCCAGCCTGGGCTTTGTCAAACTGGGACTTAAGCCTCTAGGGATGGAGATTCCACCATATCTATAGGGAACCCATTCCAGTGCTTCACCACCTGCCTAGTGAAATATATTTTCCTAATATTCAACCTAGACCTCCCCCACTGTAACTTGAGACCATTGCTTCTTGTTCTGCCTCTGTCACTACTGAGAACAGCCTCTCTCCATCCTCTTTGGAACCCCCCTTCAGGTAGTTAAAGGCTATCAAATCCCCCCTCACTCACTCATCTTGAGAGGCTACATTAAAGAGCTCACAGCATTTCAGCTGTGTTGCTGTAAGGCCTATAGTGTAGCTCTACCCTGTGTGTATGAGGTTAAAATGTAACAAATGTATTACAACAAGAAAAACAGTTGATACTGTATCTGGATCATCAACAGAACTGTTCATATGTGTCAAAGTAGAAGAAATCTATAGATTATTGGAAGAATACATCATGGCTCCTCCTCACATGTCCCAGAGGAATGAGAAGAACACAAATTATGTATTTTGAGCCATAAACACATCAATGAGGCTTTATGAATGTTGTGAGTTTTCACAACTCACTAACATGACATTCAAACTACACAAAAGTTACAGTTTTGGCTTGTCCATATTTCCAAAACCATTTTGAAAGTAAGAAGTCTGAGTCCCCATCATAAACTGCTGTATAAACCTATAACACCTTTTTAAAAGAGTAACATCATTTCCATATATAGAACGATACATACAACTATGAATAGTCTAGCAGCAAACCTACAGCCACCAGTGGGAATGTGAAGGGAGGGTCACACTGTCACAGATTGCCCAAGCACTTGCATAGAAAGTCTGATCCAAACTCCACTGAGCTGAAAGGAAGTCTTTTCTGTGACTTCAGTAAGTTCAGGATCAGACCTAAGCACTTCTCCATGGGCTTTTTTACAGGAGCTATTAAGGAGCAGACAGGGATGAAATCTTGGTGGGGCATCAGCCGCACACTTGTGCACATATCTCCTCAACACAGTATTTGGCCCTGCAAAGACCATTATATATTCCCCTGGCATGAATTATATGAGGAACTGTGTAGTATGCTGATGTAGGCTATGTCCCAGTGTATCTTCATCCTGCTTTCACAATATAAAGAAAAGCACTAGTGCAATATAGCACCACAACTTGTGCCGAGGCATGCACGAACCATCACTCGGTACATAACTGATGCTCTACACTTAGATGGTTGTTTCTGCTACTGCATTAGACTTTGTAGATGACAAACAAATGAAACCTAAATTATCTATTGCTAATGGCTGCTAATGACCCCTGTTCACCCTGTAAGTTACTCCTAAGTGAGACGCTACTCTAAAAAAAAAGCCACTCTAGAAAAAGTAAAGCTTATCTTCAATAAACTATAACCAATTGCACCGAGTAGATATTGTTCTGATATTTATACCAAGAAATTCATTGACATTCTGTTAACTTCAGTCATTAAATTAATCCTCCAGCATTGGAAGGAGAAAACAGAATTACGCATTGATCACTGGATTCATTATGTCTTCATGACTTTGAAAGATGCTATGCCATGAAGCATGGTAAGTTAGAATAAGGAATGTTCCAAAATGCATAATATGTATATAGTTATGCATACTAACAGGATAGATGTATTCCTAGAATAGTCAAAAAGGTAGGTATGGCTTAGAAATGTGTATCATTTTTACACTGAGCTCTGCAAAGACAATTTGAAATGAAATACAGTCTCATTTTGAAAAGGAGTGATAGTGCTTGCATCCTGGAATTCCTCAGTATATCTTAGCTATTGGGGGAAGTTAAAGGGTCCTGTTTTCCTTTAGGGCCAATCATGCTTTACATATTACAGTGAAGGGTTAAAGTGATTGTAACTTTACCCTGCTTCTGTGGATACCATATGCTTTGTTTCATTTTCCTTTGCATTATTTCCAAACATACCAATAAAGCTATGGGATGTAGGATTCTTTTTGCCTTTTCCTTCTACCCTTTCATTACAAATGGCATATGAATAATGAGCACTTTCAGGGATTTGCATAGAAAGAAATAAGATTTCTTGATAAAGGTAAATGTGTACGTCTGCTGCTGAATGTTTCCTTCCCTTCTTAAGTATCTTGCAGATATTACGCATTTAATTTTAGCTGCATTTGTACACTGAGAATTCTACTCCTGTACAACCAATAGCCCACTGGTTAGCACATTCATCTGGGATGTGCCAGTTCTGGGTCTCAGTACCTGCTCTGAAGCAGGGACATAAATCTAGGTCTCCCACATCTCAGATGAGTGTCCTAACTGCTACAATAACCAATAGCTCAAGGAGAGTTTCTCTCAGTCTAGCCTATGAAAATGTTCCATATTATGTAATTCATTATATGTTTCTTAGAGCAGCGACTGGAATCCCAAGTGTCCCCCCTCCCAAGTTAGTGTCATAATCACCAGGTGATGGAGTAACTGTCACTCCCTCACAATCTCTCTGGTGCAATGATTTTTTTTTTAATTATTCAAGCAAGGAAGAATGGAAACACTCATCTCAGAATATCCCAACACCTATTGCAATGGATGTCTCTGTTCTGATCATAAATTTTCTTATGGTCTTTCCTATGGCATCATAAACTGCTGCACATTTTTAAAAAACCTGACATTTCAGGTTATTGTCCAACTATTTTTGTCACCTTGGTAACTGCCAGTGAGAATAACAGATGTAACACTTGTGTGTTGTAAGTGTAAAACCACATTAATAATATTTGTAGATGACATACACAATGAAAAAAGCAAACTTCAGCTTGCGTCAGTGTTAACTGCAAGTCTTTTGTCTTATCTGTCTGTGTCTCTTTCACATTAACATGACCCCTTTCTACCAGTAGCCAGAGGATTTTTTCCCTAGTTCAAATTGAACATATTAGGTTCCTTTTCTATTTCTTCTTCGTTCTCATAAAAAATTATGCATTTACTTTGTCTCCATTCTGTCTGGTAAAAGAGGCAGTTACTCAGCCTGTACATTAACTGAAGTGCTTTGATATGGTTGAGCCTATGCATGCTTCACTTTGAGTGAATCTGTATTCCTGCACTTGTCATCAGTAGCATTATCGGGTTTCATTGCACATGAGCTGTCCACGATCTGTGCCACCGATGTGGAAGTTACATAGTGCAGCGAGACCAACATTCTCACCCCCAGCCAGCTCCTTTTTCAACACAGGTAGAGAGAAGGTGGGAGGGAGGATAGTGGACCATCCACAAGGACAACCATTGCAAAGAATCTCAGTTACTACAACAGATGAGTAAAGTTCTCTTCTCCTTTAAGGAGCGGCCTTGTGGGTGCTCCACTTTAGTTGGCTGTAGAGCAGTTCTACTTGTTGTATGGAAAGGGCTTCAAAGTTGCCGTCATGACAGATGATAAAATTAAATGTGTCTGATGTCAAGTCCTGCCCTATTGCATAACATTATGTGAACATGTGGGCTGACACCCAGGTTGTACATCATTGAGGAAAGCTAATTACGTAGCAAATGAACAGGTGGAATGTGTGAGGGGGTTGTAGCTGTTGCTGGCAGTAGCAAAGTTCAGAGATCCATTTCAAAAGCCTTAGGTTGGATATGGCATCTTGTTTAGATCTTTCCATGATGACAGAAACAACTTGGATGGCTTTCTGGAAGATTTAGTTCTCATCTGTTCCCGTAAGGGTTTGGGAAGAAAGATTGGAGATGGATGGGCTGATTCAAGTGGAATGAGGAAGCTATTTTATGTAAAACATTTTGAATGTGGTCTTAGAGGAAGCTTGTTTTTGAAGAATTGTGTATGGAGGCACATGCCACGAGAGTCCCAAGTTCTCCTAGTTGCCTTATGGATGTGATAGCAATGAGAAAGGACACCTTCATGGAGAGGTGGAGAAAAGAACATGTCACCAAAGGTTCAAACATGGGCCCAATAAAACACTAGATTAAGGTCCCATGGTAGAATAGGGGTTCCTATTTCAGGGTACAAATTATGAATAAAAACCCTTTAGAAATAGTTTGGTGTCTGGGTGGACAAAGACTGAGAAGTCACCGACTCTATGATGGAAAGCTATGATTACTGTGGGGAATGTTCTGATTAAGCTCTGAACAGCTCATTTCATTGCTTTGGAATCATTGAGTAGACATGTTTTCAATTAGTACTGTTGAGTTTGGGTAGGAGACTTTTCCTGCATCCTGAGACAGGAGATGTGTAATGAGGGGAAGGCTGTGTGTGTGATGGGCACACCACATCAGGTAAGAGAACTACCTTTGCCTGGACCACATGGAGGCTAGCAAAATGACCCTGGGGTAGAAGAAGGATGAAAGGAAATGTGTATTGTGTGGTTGTGCAAATGTGCTCCTCAACTTATCAGAGAAGCCTTTGTTGTGAATATCATTAATGTAGGCATCTGTGAGAAAGGAACTCCTGCATAAATGTTGTGTTGTCAAGTCCACCAGTTCAGAAATCTTTTTTTTAATTTTGACAGGCATTGTAAGGCACTTGTTTATAGTGTGTGTGTGTGTGTGTGTGTGTAGAACATAGACTATCCTAAGCCACCTTTGGAGAAAGTGCACCTTGTTGATGTGTTGGAGGCAGGTCCTGGATGAAGTCTGTGGGCTGGTTTCTGTAGTGATCAGATTGATCAGATTGACTACATGAAAAACCTGTGTGGTGCTAAAGAGGCTGTGGCCTTCAGTGAGTCCTGCTAAGCCCCAAAGAATTCTAGTCTCTGTACAAGTATGAGCATTGATTTTTGCATGCACATTTGTAGCCCAGCTGTGTGAAGAGAGTGCATGTCATTTGGATAGCTCTTATGGCCTCTTCTTGAGTAGATGCTTTGAGTATGCAATTGTCCAGCTAGGGCAATAGCATGACTTCTTGTCTAAAGAGGTGACACACCCCCACTGTGAGAACTTTTGAGAACACCCATGGAGTCATAGATAGGGAGAGCTTTGCATTGGTAATGGTATTCTTCCAGAACAAATTTGAGAAACCTTCTGTGTGAAGAATGTATCGTAGTTTGTAAATTGGCATCCTAGAGTTCGAAGGCCAAGAACCAATCCGCTCATTCTAGTGCTGTAATTATCATTGCTAGCATGACCATCCTGGATCACTGGTTTTTCACAAATTCATTGAGTTTCTTTAGATTGAGGATGGGACTCCATCCTTTGGGTTTTTCCTGGGTTAAGAAATAGTAGAAATAGAAGCCTTTCCCTCTGAGTTGTGTTGGTATTGGCTCTATGACACCCAGTTTCCTTGGAGTTACAGTAAGTGCGTGTAAGCAGGGAGATTGGGTGAGAGAGATGGAAGGAAATTGGATTGGATGGCCAGTCTTGATCATTTTTAGTATCCATTTGTTCGACGTGATGTTCTGCTATGCTGGGTGAAATGGAGTCAGATGGTCCCCATGAGGATAGATGATAATGGAGGATTCCAGCACTTGAAAATAGGGGAGGCATCTTGGGCCTTCGATAAAATGCTCAAAGTAGCACTTTAGAGGGTGATGTTGGGATGGGATTGGTCTCTGTCTTTTGTCAGACATCTGAATACTTGAGTGGTTGTTTTTTATCTTAATGCTTTGTAATTGGCAATCCAGAACTGCAACTGCAGGCTTGCAGATGAACAGGCCTTACATCCAAAAAATTCTCACCATTTCCTGTCCCTATCATTCAGAGTCAATGGCACTGACAGCCTTCACAGGCCCTGGCCATGGTATAGGGGGGCTGGCTCCATACTCCCAGAAGGGGCGGGGCCTTGGTAAAAAAAAGGTGGGGCCAGGTCAGCCAGCCCCCAGCACCATCTGAGGCACACCAGGCCTGCTCCCAGAGCACAGTACGTCCCCCCAGTCCCTTAGCGCTGCCCAAAATGCATGGCATGATGATCCTTAGGCAATATAAAGGGCCCGGGGCTCTGCCCCTTGGAATTTCTGGATCCTGGGACAGTTGTCCTCTTGCCCTCCTCCCCAGTTGGTGGGCCTGTATAGAGGATCTGGAGTGTTATTGTCTGCTTAAACCATTCATGGCCTCTACAACCAGAGAGTTTGGTGTGGGGTGTGAAAATTAATATTCCTTTCCCTTGGAAGGGACATAATATTTTCTGTCTGCTTGTTTGCAAGTGGGTGCTATAGTCACTGTGGTCTGCCAAATTGTTTTGGCTGGGTCCATAAGTGCCTCATTTAATTGGGAGAGCAATCTTGGAGGAAGTTGATATCTGTAGGCTGTCCAACAACTTAAGGGACTCTGCCACGTCTTCCAGAGGTATCTCCTGTGAATCTTCAATCCTCTAAAACCATTCTTGGAACTATTTAATATCATCCCTCATTGTAGTTGGTGGTGGTAGCATGACACCTTTGTGAGGAGAGGAGGAGGAAAAATTAGCAAGTGGGTGACCTCCAAATCAGAAGTCTCTTCCAGTGGTTCAGAGGCTCTGGGTGTTGAGGGTTGTGGGAAATGTCTTGACCTTTCTCTGTGTGTTTAGGATAGTGGTGACACTATGCAATCCATGAGTCCCAGTAAGCCCACTGTGGTGAGAATGGCATTGGTGGTGGCATCCAGGGGTGTCTGTACCACCCATTTGTTTCAGGCCAAAGGTGATTTCAGGTTTTTGTGGTGGACCTAGCCTGATGACTGTCTTGATGGGCTGTCTTGATGGTGTGAAGAATATAACTCCTTTTCCTCTTGGTCCTCGTCTCAGGAGAAAGAAGAAGCTGGCCTGGATGGTAATAAAAGTTTGTACAGCAGCAAGCATGTTGGAGTCATATCAGTGACAAGGAGAGGAGATTCCAGTGCTGAAGAGAAGAGCAAGTCTTTGTGCCAGAGAAATTGACTTTTATAGAATCACCGATGAAGATGATTTTCTGGTTGATAAAAGTATTTGATGACTTAATTAAATAATAGGATTTGATGAGTGGCCAGTCACTGGATGAGAGGGGTCAGTCTTTTCATTTTTCTCTAGGGTATTGGGGCCGCAGATTAATTTTGTGATGGAAATGTTAATGGCACACGCATCCATTTTCCCATCTTCTTTTCCTTTGAAATGGAAACAGACTGTGAAGCAGAGAGGGCTCAGAGACTGAGCTAACTTTCAAAGCCCGACTATAGCTTCTCTAATGTTCCCTAATGTAGGTTACACAGGGAAATTTACACACTATCACTTCCTAGATCATAGCTGTTGCATGGATCTCGGTTTCCAGGGCTGCTGATCTAGCACCATTTTGAAGCAAATCATTCACTGAAACTAGCCATCAAGCACTTTTAATGTGTCAGTGTCTCTCTCCTCACCCCCTTTCTTGATCAAAGTTTTGAAACAAAATATTTCAACCAGCTCTATCAGTCACACACCAAAATGAAAAAGAGAAATACTGCAGCCAATATTAGAACTCTTCCCCTCCTCCTTCCTTTAGAAAGTCAATAATTCAAAGGCTTGGAATGCTATCACTGTACCATTGTTTACCTTGGACAGGACTTTTATTTATATTTAAATCCTGGACATCATCAATGTCAGAATGTACTAATCCAACCAGCCTCTAGGATAGTTCAAGTGAGTTTGTCAACCTATGCTGAAAATTAACAATTAACACACCTTTCTCCAAGTCACCATTTTGTTTCAGGCCAATTCCACAAGTCAAATATATAGAGAAGGGTTGGAACTTAACTTCATTTACAAGTTTAATTCTTATGAAAATGTTATGAACAGGGAAATTGGCTGGCTCACACACTACCTTCCACATCCTAATGACTTAACCAACCAACCAAACATTGGAGGTGCTAATTGTTCTTATCAGCCTCTTGTAACTATTTGCACCATCTACTCCTCCTCCTGCCCCCTTCCCTTATTTATTCTTGGATCTGGACTTCTAATACTCCTGTCATCTGAAGAAGTGGGTGGAGCCCATGAAAGCTCATGATACCATCTACATGTTTTGTTAGTCTTTAAGGTGCTACTAGACTATTTGTTGTTTTTTAAGTTTTTTGTGTTACAGACTAACTCGGCTACCCCTCTGACAGCTTTCTCTGTAATTCAGAACCTCAAAGCCATGTGTTGGAGCAGGTGACTTGACTCAGGAATCCTGGTTCTAATTCTGTGCTCTGTCACTGAGATGTGACAGCATCTTGGGCCTAGACACCATTCTGCTTCTCACTTTCCCAACCAATCAAGGACTGTATATGTGGCACTTTGCAATAGTATCTTGAGTCTTAATATCTGTGAAGTGCTTGAGATCTGTTAGGGTGCGTCTACACAGCACTGTAACTTGAAATAAGATATGCAATTTGAGCTATGCAAATTGCGTATCTTATTTCAATGCTATTTCAAAATAGATTCTTTAGTTATTCAACACCAAATTTTGAAATAAATCCACAAAACATCCCTTACTCTTCATAGAATGAGGTTTACAGGGCTGGCTGTCAGAATAGCAAGCCCGAAATAAGGGGCTTGCTGTATAGACTCAGGATAGCTATTTTGGGATACTCTGATATCCCAAAATAGCGTTGCAGTGTAGACATACCCTTAGTGAATGAATTCTGATCAATTTACACATTCACGTGAACTTTTTCATAACTTTAATTTGATTTGCTGGACTTTGTGTTGATAAGCAATGTGGCTAGCTTTCTTAGATGTAAAGGATGTTTTTACCTGAGTATTTTGTATTAACTACAGTATAGAATTTAGCTTTTTCTTCTTTAAATACTATACTTTTTATGAAGTTGTTTTCTATGGCACACACTGGATAAAAAACTGAGATAATCCCACCTAGGCTAATGGGATTAGCAACCCACACTGAACAAAATTAATTCAAAACATACGCACACACACAAATATATTTCCTCTCTATATTGTGTCTGGTGAGAAGCAGCTAGATTGTGGCAGAGGGATTTGTTTCATGGCTCTTCAAAATGGACACACTAGAACAACTCAAACAATAAAAAAGAAGAAATATGACAGTGAAGTTCTGTTGACAAGCAGGAAGCAAGAGAAACCATAAGTTATGCACAGTCACAGTGAGCAATATTTTGAAAAATTTATTTGATTGCTATTGAATGGTACTTGCTGGATAAAGCTACATCATGATAAAAAATTAATAGTTCATTTTCTTTACCATTAATTGTATTACGATGGAACATGCAATGCTGCAGTTTCGGCTCAAAATAATTTCTTTAATACAGTTTGCATGATGGGTATTTATTTGCTATGTTACTGTTGGTAGTTGTTGCTCCATTTAGAGATCATGAAGAAAATACAAAGTAATACACCACTGCATTCATAGATGTAGTCTTAAGAGAGGGAAAGAGAGTTATTTAAGACTTAATTACTCTACGAGCAAAGTGTTTTCTGTGTATTTTTATGGAGTTTTAATGAGTTGCATGTCACGCAAAACATGGATCTTTGTCATCTGTATTTTTACAGATGTGTTGACAGCAACACAAACTTATACAATCTGAAAATGTCATCATGGTCCTGAAACCACACAGTGGAGCTTCAAGTTAAACACCTAATTAGATCAACTGCCATTTTCCTGCTTCGTCAGGTGAAAGGTTTCATGCGTTAGACACATTTTCTCCATAACATGCCCATAAAAGTCAGAAGTAGTTCCCTGTTGTGAACTTGCTATACAATTATAGCTAATACCATATTTTAATTCAGACAGTTTTAAGAGAAAGTATCATAGAAGGGAATCTTTATGCAAATAATTCTGATCTTAATACCTAACGAAGGTCCTAAAATGAAATCTATTTAAAGATGATGACACCCTATGTATAAGACAGAAAATCCTCTTTATGTGCTCGCTCCATTGGTAATTCAGCCCCGAGATCCATGAGTATTAAGGGTTTGATGATCAGTAGCGCTATTTCCATCCCGACGTTCGTTTCCCACACTTCTCTGCATATTTTATTTTCCATTTCTGACTTGTCCCCAACCATCCTGGGTGGATCCTGCTTCCTGCCCACATGTGACTAGTTTGACAGTCTAAACCAGCTGTATGCTACATTGATCATTCATCAGAAACTGCAGACACCCACCTTCAGGGCAGCGGTGCGGAGACAAAATGCACAAAAGCCAAGCAATATGCCCCCTCTGTCTCAAGGAAATGAATATATTGCTATCATCCAAGGCCAAGATGTAAGAATCACAAAGTTTGTTCATGAATCTTAATATATACTAATTTCCTGTGACATGAACCAGAAAGTCAGCTTTTAGGGGCTGCAAAACCCATAGGCAGAGACTCACTGATTTTTAGGTACTTAATAAGCATCAAGACTAACCTGAGCTTTCATTTAAAAGAGAAAATGAAGTCTTTATTAGCCTCCTTCCTTAGAAATAAACTCAGTCTTTTGGAGAGACTTAAGAAGTCTGCAGGCACCTACATATTTTTTCATATTCTTTCCAAACCACTTTTTCCCCAGAGTTACATGGAAGTAGAGCAAGCCAGTACAATGCTGAGGTCAGACCCCATGAAATCTCTAGATCCTTATCTTCTTGGAAATGGATTCCAAAAGTAGATGAGAAGGAAAAGGGTATTTTACAACGGCAAGCTGCAAGTTGCTGAAGTTCTCCGTCAAATCTACTCAGAAATAATTTTGAGTAGTGGATTAAGCGAAACCCAAAAGCATGGAAATGTCAAACAAGAACAATTATTTTGCTTTCAATTCAACCCGACTAACATTTCCTTTAAAATCAGCCAAAAGTGGTTTTTATAAAGAGATGCCATATTCAGCATCTGAGTAAAATATATTGTCAATGTTGCCCATGCAGTCTGTGCTGGAAGTCTAAGCGCGATGAATGAAGACAGACACTGGAGTTCCCATACAGCATCAGTATCCTGACTCTGCCTGGTCTCTAAAATTTAACTTTTATTGGACCCAAGACTTGATGTATTCCAGTAGGTAAGGAGTTAGTAATTTAAAACCACCACAAATTCTTTAAGGACATTAAATGAAACGATTGCAGTCCTATTAAATTAGAGCAGTAAAATACTGTATGCGTCATTTATTTAATTCTGGCAGTTTTGTTCCACGCTTACTGAAACAGAACACATTTCCACAAGAAATGCGCTCATGGCTTGCCACTGTTCTAAGATTAAGAATTATCATTTGACCTTTTGTAAAAATATTACACACATCAAAAAGCATTAGGGAAACATACTTAGGAAGCTACTATATGATTCTTCATTCACTAGTTCAGCAGAGTTTTCATTCACATTTTCACTTCCCAGCATCCCAGTCTACATAGTGCTTGGTATTGGCCAGAAGTGATAGAAAAGCATATGAGAAACAATTGCATGATATGGGTCATCGTAACAGAGAAGAGAAGACAGAAGACAGGAAAGAAAATTAGGAGATTGGAGGGGAAAAAAGTAGTTATTTTCAATAATGCTAATCTCAAAAGAAATAAAGTCATATGTGAGGCACATGCTCTACAGCAGTGAAGAAAAACTGGAACATAAACCACTTTAAATAATCATCTGCAATTTAATAAGAGACATTATAACCTTATAAGTCAAATGCTTTCATTACCAGCTACTGATACTAAAAGGTTTTTCCAATATACTATATGCACATAGGGGAATAGTTGATCAACTTCCTTTGAGGTTTTCAGCATCATTTGCAATTTTTTTCCTAGCATTTTACTGCTTATAAGCTTACACTTTTGGGGGCGTATATTAAACATAATTTCTCCTAGTAGATAGAACACTTTTTCACCCGCTGCAAGAGCATCAAGAATGGGATAAAATAATCAACCTTGGGGAATGACAAATCAGCATCTGATGAATCTGGAGCACGTTGAGTTTTATATGCGATCCAAAAAAAAAAAAATCCTATTTTGCATGGCTAGACCACACAGGAAAAATTGCTACTAAGGAAGAGTTAGTTATCTGAAAAATTACTTGACACAAATAAATGGAGAGTTATTAGAAAACCCATCTAGAAGTGGAATTTTGTAGCATTAATATAGACACAAAACTCAAATCAATTTCTTTCGTGCAGTTTTCCTAGAAATGTTATCAAGTATAAATTTGGTTAAGTAGTCCAGGGGATATTGCTTACACACGTTGAAATATATTATCGATTCAGCAGAGTCTGAAGAGTTTTTGAGAAGAAGAAATGGAAAATGAGCATTGTAACACTAAAATCACAAAGACTGCTCTGAAGGTCTTTGCTTCATTTCTTACTTTCTCATGCTTTATATCAGAGACCACATGTGCTACATATGTACATTTGTGAGGAGTTACCCTGACATTTAAAGTTGCTTTCAAAAAAAGCAGAGAAATATCTGAAGTGGTTTATGGATGAAAAGAAATCATTTAGTTACAATCTAATTAAATTCAGGATGGCTGGCATGAATCTATGCTAAATATGTTTCAAGCTGTCTAAAGTTTATTTCCAGTCATCTAAAATGAAGTATCAGGGAAATAGTGTACGATAAAGAACATCAGACCTCTATAATGTTTAACAGTATATGTAAGTGTTTTAAGTGACTGTGTATTGTCAGTTGCCTTTAAAGCCAAAATATTTATCATACCAGTACTTTTTAAAAAGAGGAAATTTTAAAACTATAACATGATAGGGAAGATGGTTAGGATGTCTCAGAAAGATACTGTGGTTTTATTCTTTTTTTAATCTAACAATTATTTCTAGCTATAATACCTATCAGATAGGTTGCACCATCATATATATAGTAGCCCAATGTCTGAGAGTCTGTAACGCTGCTGTAGCATTACAGACTCGCCTCTGGGGGGCGCTCTTGCCTCCCGCTGTGGCACTCGGCTGAGTGCTGCGCCACTCAGCTGGGCGGCGGCAGGGGAGCAATCAGAGGCAAGCGGCAGCTCAGGGGGCACCTTCCTCATGCATGGGGAGTGTGGACCCCAAACAGCCGCTTGCCACTGCTTGCTCCCCCGCCGCCACCCAGCTGAGCAGCGCAGCACTCAGCTGAGCGCCATAGCAGGAAGGGATGGGGGGGCGGGGCGGTGACGTACACGGCCCCACCCCATGGCCGTGTACATCACCGCCCTACCCCTTCCCCTCCCGCCATGGTGCTCGGCTGAGTGCTGCACGCGGTGACATACACGGCCAGGGGGCGGGGCCCTGTACATCACCGCCCCGCCCCCTTCCCCTCCCGCTATGGCACTTGGCTGAGTGCTGCGCCCCTCAGCCAGGCTGCCACAGGGCAGCCAGCAGCGCAAGTGGCCATTTGGGCTCCCTCGTGGTGGCCCGGCTGAGTGCACAGCACTCAGCCAAGCGCCACAGCGGGAGGGGAGGGGGGGGCGGGGCGGTGACAT
Organism: Pelochelys cantorii; assembly: GCA_032595735.1. Lineage (NCBI taxonomy): Eukaryota > Metazoa > Chordata > Testudines > Trionychidae > Pelochelys > Pelochelys cantorii. Next base: position 42,049,784 of record CM064337.1, read on the forward strand.
ACACGCCCTGCCCCCGGCCGTGTACATCACCACCCCGCCCCTCTCCCCCACGGCAGCCCAGCTGAGCGGGCAGCACTCAACCGAGCGCCACAGCGGGAGGGGAAGGGGGGCGGGGAGAGACGGAGCGGAGAGAGAGGCAGGAGGAGGAGGAGAAGAGAAAGGGAGAGTAAGAGGCAGGAGGGGGAGAAGAGAAAGAAAGAGATGGAGAAAGAGGCAGAAGGTGAGAGAGGCAGGAGGCGGAGGAGAGCTGAGAGAGAGAGGGGGAGGCAGTAGGAGGAGGAAAAAGAGAGAGAGAGAGACAGAGCGAGAGACAGGAGGCTCAGGAGAGAAGACCAACGTGGAGGAGAGACCTGAAAATCCTGTCTTATCATGGGCTCATTGGCTAGTTTAAAATAAACATGGACATATACTATATTTCTAATTCAGACCTGGGCCTTTTCAACATTATAGCCATGTAGCTCAGATTTATTGGGTACAGGCATAATTTCAAGTTAAACACAAGATTCTGTTCAATATCTCCCTGAAGGGTTGTTTCTATAAGATTCTAATATAATTGGTTTGGTTTCTAGAATCACCTTGCTTCAGCAAAAATTTTCTTCTGGGTTGCTTACATCACACCGCACACAGACTGGCAACAACTGTGAGACCTCACAGAATTCCTTTTCATAACGGGGTAATAATACAGATTACCTGAACTGAACTGCCTTTGCTAGCACCATCATTACATGTGAGAATACATTTCCAAAATGCAGGTCATTTTCTTGTGGGAAGAGAAATGGATAAGGCACAGTCAGTCAGAGTAGTGGAACTTGTTTATTTACACTATACCCCTTTGGCCTGCCACAAAGGCGGTCCCAAACCGCATGCAGGCAATCCCATTTCAGGAATCTCAGGCCCAACACTAAGGCTCAGTTTCTGCTAAACAACCCCTGCAGCAAGAATTGACTCTGGTGAGACAGAAAATAAAACAAAGAGAAAACTCATTTGCTGTTCACAAGTGCTCCCTATTTCTAAGGCAGTGGTCACCAACCAGTATATAGGGATCTACTTGCAGATCTTGGAGCCTCTGACAGGTGATCCTAACTGGTTTGGCCAAGAGGCTACCAAGTGCCAGCACTTCAGCTGCCGCTCCCCCCATTGCTGCTCATCTCCTGCCTTTTGCCTTGGAGTTGCCTCTCCCCCCGCACCCTGGGAGCCTCCTGCTTGCTGTGCAGGGCAGGGGTGGGAGAGGAGGGTGCTGATGTCAAGGTGCCCCCTCTCCCACCGTGTATCCTTTCTCCACAAAGCAGCGAGGGGGCACAACAGGACTTGGGATGGAGTTTGCTGGCTGCTTTAGGGAGTGGGACAGGGCCAGGGCAGGGGTGAGCCTGCCTTAGCCCCACTGCATCAGCACCCAGGAGCCTCCTGAGGTAAACAGTGCCCAACTGGAGCATACATCCTGAAACCCTACCCCAGTCATGAACTCCCTTCTGCACCCTTAGCCCTTGCCCTAGCCCTGAGCATCCCTGCATCCAAACACCATCCCAGAGCCTGTACCTAGAATCCCCTCTGCACCCCAATGGCCTGCCCCAAGTGCAGCTCAGAGCCCCTCTCACACTCCAGATCCCTCAATCCAAGACCAAATCCTGCACCCCAACCTCTGCCCCAGCCTGATGAAAGTGAGTGAGGATGAGCAAGAGAGGAGTGAACAGGGGTGGGGCCTTGGAGAAGGTGCGGGAACGAGGAGGGGCCAGGGTACTTATATTTTGAGGTAGATCTTGGATTGCACCTAAATTCAGAAAGTGATCTCATGCTTAAAAAGGTTGGAGACCACTGCTCTAAGACAACCCACATCTTAGTATTTCTTCTGAAGACTGAACAATGCTTGGATAGTAAGAAAAAGAACTTGTACCAGGGCCTGTAAGAGCACCATCTAGAGCACCTGCCACAACAATGAAAGAAGTCTGAGCAATACTGAAGTTATTTTTCTTGCTCCCCTGCTAATGGCACCCTGAAGCAAGAGGAAAGTATTTTGTATTAGCCAAGCCAGTATAACCTACAAAGCTACAGACTGAAGTTTGTCCACTTCTAGTTGACATGAAATTAAAAGAATCTGTATTAGTAACTAGTAAAAAAACCCTACATTTTATAAATAACCATAAGATATTTTTCTTGTTTTTCAAGTATCAGCGGAGTATTCCTGAGTATTTGAGAGCACAGAGGTAATTTCATTGAACTGTTTTTAATTATTTGTTCGAGTGAGTATGAAAGTGGCCCAGATTGACTGAAAAAAATACAATGCAGGCAGTGCCAATCTAAGATCTCCCATATTACCACATCTCAATTTCTACAGAGAGGAATTAAACCTGAGGATTAACAAAATACAATTTCTCCACCTTTTCAGGGCCTGGAATCTCTCTTAAGGGTGCTAATTAGGGTCAGTTATTTTGATGCTTTCATTTATTGTGTCTACTTGTCATCACAGATGATAAAAATATTTAACATTTTCCATTTATACAGTAAAGCTAAGTACATTAGCCAAGAATTTTTGCTCATTACACAAGGTGTTTATAATGAAGGTAATGTCTGGAACTCATTTGAGCTTCAAAAGAGAAGATGAAAGTCTCAGACAACATTTTCAACTGAAGAGCCCAGTCCTACAAATTCTTCTTCGCTGGCATCATCTTTTTTCAAATGAGTGAGGATTATTCATGTAACTAAGAGCCCTTGATTCACAGTTGACATTTCTGTTTCTTCCAGCTTTAGGAAGACATTTTCCCCTCCCGTCAAGCCCAGTTAAGAAACCAGTAACAGACATTGCTAAGGGATGGAAAATTACCATATATGTATGTGTAGTAAGCACAACAAAGGTAATGAACAAAATGTGTTGATATATAGAAATATTGGTTGTAGTGTTGTGACAATGTTGGTCCCAGAATACTAGAGGAATAAGGTGGGTGAGGTAATATTATTAAATCTCTTTATATTGGTGATGTGCTGTGGGCAACACCTTAGCCTGCACCCACCCTACCCCCCTTCCACCAGAAGTCCTGTTCCTTTAAGAGGCACAGCCCCCAGCCCGTGGTCTGGAAATGTGAGGAGAACTGATCATCACAGCATTGCAGAGATGTCTGCAGGTTTTGTATCTGTCATTATGACTTCTTAGAGTTGGTGGGTTCTGGTCTATGGCAAGCTCTGGGCAAGTTAGAAAGCTTGTCTCTTTCACCGAAAGAAGTGAGTCTAGTAATATGTATTGTTTCTCTTACCTTGTCTCGCTAATATAGGTTACTGACAGATAGCTCTATTCACATAGGGAAACACTGCCCTCCATGCTGTGGGACAGTTCAAGGCCTATGCCAAATGGAAGTGCTTTGTTGAGTACTTTTGTGGTGAGTAGGGCTTTGCATGGGTCCCCTACCATGGAGTCAGTTTCGCTCAAGCATTTTTCAGCAGTATCTGTGACACAAAGAAAGACAGGATTAGAATGCTCCCAAAGTGGGGTAAGCTGTTGAAACAATTAATTCATAGCCTGCAGACATGGATTTAATATCTGATGAGGCGCTAACTATATTCAAGTGACATTTCTGTGGTTTGAAAGGTAATTTCTCGTACTTTATCAGCATTTGACAGTGGGCACTTAATCTGGCTAATCAGAAATGGATTATATCATCAGAATTGAGGCACTAAAATGCCTTAATAAATGTTTTTGATATGTTTTATTCATTTAAATAGTTGTGGCTCTGATAGGCATATTAAAATACTTATTCTTTAAGTGCATTCTCCCTTTAAGCATTGTTTGCCTCTGTCAGTTACTCAGCTAAGTGTGATTTATTTTTACTGGGGTATATTTGGGAAAAAATAAAAATAAAAGATGGCTTGCGAAGAATGCAGCAATGGAAATTCACTCATTCACACCAATGTTAAAAGCATATCATAAAAATCTCATTGCTCATTTATTTTGAAAACTCTAGTTTACTTTTAATTATTTATAATAGTATTTCATAATGTAGCAGTGTGAGATCTGTAATATAGTTTGTAAAATAATGAGCCCTAGTAATGCTAATCAGTTGATACCTAGACAGACCTTCCAGCATTGGTTCTGCTTTTGTGTACTTTAGGGGATTAGTGAGGAGGGAGAATGTCAAAGTGCTGATTAGAGAGGTTCTATTCTGACTTTATGTATAGATATTTCACAAGTCTAAGATTAAAATGTGCAATAGAAAAAAAATCTATTGCTCTCATCCCTGATGAGTCAATACTTTTGAAAGAATGATCAAGATAGGCAGGAAATCCTAGACAAATTTCCTAGACAAATTTTTCACTCTCCAACTGCATTTTTCCATAGCGTTTGTTCATTCTGAGTCCTTCCTTGAGTGACAAGATGATCTACCCCAGGTGGATTATAGACAGTTCCCCTTTGGATGCCCATTTCATGAGACAACATTATTCTTCCTCCCAGCTGAGCACATATGCTTCAGGAAGTCAACTATTCAGATTGTCTTTGCAAACTATTGTCCTTATGCTGAATTAGACTATCAGCTATGGTGAATTTTAACAGTGAATCAGTATCGTGTATTCTTTGGAAATGCTGGTCTATCCGCTTTATTTACCCAACAGGTGTTTTCTCTTTTGTTGAACAAAAGAGTTTACTGAGTTGGTGGACAACTTTTCCAAAATGGAGATGCCACGTCTATGCTACAGAGTTCTGGAACGGCTGTGTCAGCCAGTCTCTGAAGAGGGGTGATGCTGCTACAGTAGTGCCGGCAGAAGCCCCTCACATAGACACAGTCATACCAGCAAAGCTGAACTTTCGCTGGTTTAGCTTGTTTCTCTTAGGACCTCTGTGTGTGTGTGTAACCAGCTGTACAGGTAAAAGTTCAGCTTTGATGATATAACCTACATTCATACTATGAATGCTCTGCCACTCTCGCATACTGGCATTCCTATATCAGGAAAGTGTCACCATGGCCCTCTTTATGTCACTTTATAATTTCAACTATAGAATTCTAATTCAAAAATTGTAGAAAGGATGTTTCAAAAATCAGCCGTTGAAAAGGTAGGACAGAATAAAAAAACCCATTGATCAGCACCCGGTACGGATGCTCCATAAAGGTCCATACATAGTACAATGAACTATGCACAAAACCCACACTTCTGGGTGGTACAATTTTCCCTGCATTGAGAAAAACCTTAATTTTTTTTTTCAAAGCTTTGTCTCCTAACTCCCAAGTTACACAGAAATCTCGCTGATCTTCACCAACCCAACGGGTACTTAAAAAGCAGAAGAGGGATGGGAAGTGAGGAAAACATTTTGCATTGAAATGTCTTGTAAAGAAATCCTTTATTTTAACTACCTTACAGAAAAAGGGGCTGGTGCAGTTTGGCGCTATCAAAAAAAGAAACAAACAGATGAACGTGGAAGGCATGCGAACATAAGACTGCAAGTGCACACTCTGTCCCTGATCTGACATGAACCCGCCGTAAAGACCTGAGAGTTCAACTCCCCTTGAAATCAAGCATATCTAAGTGTGCTTCACACCTAGCAGGAAATACAGCTTTAAGCCATTTTCCCTAGGACTGTTCAGTAGGGTCATGCACCTTTGTGAACAATCACTGTGGCACACCCTTCATATTCTCTTAGCCCCAGAGACTCAGGGCCAGCTCACATTAAAATTTAGATTGACCTAGCTACATCGCTCAACGGTTGAGAAATCCACACCTGAGTGCTGTAGTTAAGCCACCATTAGCCCCAGTGTTGATGCTGCAGCTCAACAGAATAACTCTTCCAGAGATGTGGATTACCCAAATCCATAGGAAATATCCCTTCCGTTGACACAGGAAGCATCTACACTGCCATGTAGCACTACAGGGAAGACAGGCCCTCACTGAAACATGCTTAAATACACCGGCAAGAAAAGTTTAAGGTTTGTGTGTACCTGGAATGAGGATATTTAGTATTGGCCAAAAAAGCCATGTACCTACTGTAAGCAGAGAAGCACCAGTGTGCTGCACGGTAAATGTGCTCTCTGCCCAGGGAGCAGGAGGGTATGCTCAGCACCCAGCATGAGTACATAGTGCTCTTGGTGTCTGCTGTTTGATGGGACCAGCTCCATAAGTTCTACTTGGCACTGGAACCTACCAGATCAGTCGTAGGGTTGCCAGGTGTCCGGTATTGAACCGGACAGTCCAGTATTTTCACTTCCTGTTTGGTAAAAAAATTCAGAAAATACAGGACACCTAAAATGTTTGGTACTTTCTGATTTTTTCCTGGCCAGGAGGTGAAAATCCCGGGCTGTCCGGCTCAATATGGAGGCAGCCTGGCAACCCTAGTGCTTACCGGGTTCTGCAGGGGAGCTGTCCGGCCTGGCGCAGGGAGGCAAGATGGCGGGCAGCTGCTGGCTGCCTCTTAGGGCCAAAAAGCCTCACCATGCATTTTTTTAAAGGGTTCACGCTGTTGGGATTTTGTTTTATTAACAACAAACTTTTTCCTAGAGTGTTTTTTGTTGTTGTTGTTTGGTATTTTTTCTGAAACAATCTGGCAACCCTACAGATCAGAAGAACACTGTGAAAATGTGAAGCATCTGGAGGACACACATTTCATTGGGGAATCACAGCAACCCCACAAAATGAAGGGAAATGCCACGGCATACCTTTCAATGTTCATAAACGATTCTGGAGCTAAAAAGGGGGAGGCATGACAGAAGGCACATAAAGAATTAATTGTATTGGTCTCACTAACACCAGGAAGTAGTGAGACAATCTGTGTCACTTCTGGTCTGTCATTGCCTACATAAACCCTTATTTGTTTTGCAGACACATATTCCTCTCTTGTTCCTTTCACCCAGCCACCACACTTTTCTTTCTCTTTACTGTTTTCTACTACCACGAACTGAACAACAATACCCCAAAGCTTTTCTGGTAACACCCTGACCATCTAACTCATCACCCAACTCCCCATTCTGAATCCTCTGTAAGCATACACATTCCTGCTGCACATGTGCTACCCAGCGAGAATTATAATGCAGAAGAGAAACTGATTATACAGTGATAATGGCCCAACCCCTTCAGACATAACAATGAGTTGAAAAAATAAACTATTACAACTCATTTAAAATAAGAAAAGTTTCCTATCAACATTTCATAATTGTCAAAAAATGCAAAGGTTTGTGCATAATACTATTGGAAGTCGTTGTCATCTGACATCTGTGTAAACGTAATAGGGTAATGGCTTTTTTCATGCCAATAAAATGCATTATTTCACAATAAGTGGAAATATCTCACCAACACACTCAGGGAAAGCATTGTTATTCCTTTGGGTAACTAATAATGTTTAGAAAAAGGAGCTGGATCAGAATTTTCCAGAAATTAAGCTGCATTAAAGTACCTGAGATATGCTAAGCAACTGCAGCTCTGATTTACTTGAATGGAAATTACATTCCTAAACCTAGATTTGGAGAGGTGCATAGGATGTTGCTATGCTAGTATCAGGGACAAATGTAAGGATCTATCATTCAGAAACAAACAGGCTAACTTGCAATCCTAAAAGTGGCTGTTCTAGAGTGTGCCTGCCTATAGCACCCCCTGTAGATTAAGTGTGGCACTGCAAACTCCCTACCTAGGTGTTGTTTCTCGATGCTATGCTTACAAGAAGCACATGAGAGCTTTTTCAGGGGAAAAAGCAATATGCCTCATTTATTGTAAATACAACATGAAAAGCAGCACATGCATTCACACACACACACACACACACACACACTCACTAGCCCTGCAGATGATCTTATAGTTACCAGTCAGTCGTGGCTCAAGTCAACCTAATGGCCAGATAGACTGAACTGGTGTGAGGAACTGGGATCTGTTGGTCATGATCCCAAGCCTTTGTAGGACTGAATGCAGAGTAATATATAAGTTCCCATTTGAATCTTTAGATTTTACAATGCAATCATTAACCCTTAAGTGATGCTAATCTTAGGGTTTTCTGCTCTTATTGTCGGGCATCCCATCCTTATCTCTTACTTGTCTTGCTCTCTGGGACGTTTGCCTCATTTCCAAGGTTGTCAATTCTGTTTTTTCATTGAGTATACAGCACAATGGAGGGAGCTTTTCTGATTGTCTCCTTGTGTGTCCAAGACTTTCACTCCCTTCTTGACCATTTGGACATTCAGGATGCCTTTCACACTTACCCGTAACTATGCATACATCCTTCGCTCATGCCAAACAATTTTACAGAGAATTAAGATGGGATTACATTGTGGGAAGGATTACGTAGTTATGAAAGAAACTACCAAATAACTTTACAAAACTTAATTTGCAATGCAGGCAAGAAGCACAACTTAACTTGTAATGCATACAAGAAGCAAGACCTTATAGCAAGCACTGGAATCACACCTTGTCATAAGATAAAAGAAATGACCATAATAAGTTATGGTGTCTTCCTGCCTTAACATCAGAGTATGCAATTATCAGCTTCCTCAGTGCATATCTACCAAGAGTACCAGGCAGTTCCTTCCTGCTAGTCGGAAAGAGTGGCTGGCAGGATACAGTATATAAAACTGACCATTATATTACTCTAAAACATTCTACTTCTACATTCCATAGATAATACTGTAGAAATCATATAAACGTTGTATTTTGGCTACATCAAAAAGCCAGTAACTCCACTTCAGGCAAGCCAGACATTTGACTCAATAATATTCTCCATGGTTTGTTTATTATAAATACCTTTTATGGAAGGGCCCATAACAAAAAGTCCTAAATAAACAAAAGAAGCTTCTGGCTTTGATATGACTCAGAAGCCTTGCCCTCTTCCCAGTCTCCTCCTCACTCTCTCTCTATGGGTACATCTACACATGGATAAAACCATCCTCTTCCCGCCGAAGATCCCAGAACTTGAGCTCCAGCCCAAGCTTGAATGTATAAACCACAATGTTTTAGCCCCAGTGCCCAAGCTGGCTGAACAGGACCAGCCATGGTATTTTTATCCATGTGCAGACACACCCTAAGTTTCTCCTCATGGTAGAAGTCCCAGCCCTTCTCCTGGAGCTGGGTAATACTGTCCCTCCGCTATCAGGAATCTCTAGCTCTTCTCCTGGCACTATGCTGCCACTCAACTCATTACAGGGCCCTGGCCAATTTCTCCCTTCCTGGCCCCATTTAGTCCTCAGGCTCAGAGAGTTTGACAGCCTCCTCCTGCACGTGTCTGCCTAGATCCAAGGCAGCACTTAAACTTGTCCCAATCTCACATCTTATCCCCACTCAGCTAGGTAAGAGGGGAACCCTTATCTGCCCTCTTTGGAAGGGTCCTGCTCCAGGGCCCTTAGAAACAGTAACAGGATTTCCTCACAAACACTTCTCATGTCTTCTCTCCCAGTGTCCCCCAGGTCCTTGTATCTATAATCAGACCTTTCCACTCTTAAACAGCATGCCAAGAGGTGGGGAAGACTGATCTTCATGTAGGATGGCCCTCAAGAGAACCACTACCCCCCCCCCCCACACAGACTCTCAAAACGAAGTTCCACATTTATTGTGCTCTAAGTTACTTTGTTGCCGATTGTACAATAAGCTCTGCAGACACAGCCTACTGAAGAGCCCTAGTGAAGTTAATGGGGCTCTGTGTGGATACAGAGACATGAACCTCATTGGAGGATGAAGACCTACTGAAAATAAAGAAACTTTACTCTGAATGCACATGGGGACATTCCCCCAATATCAGAGGCTGGTTTTACATAGTATATTGTAGAGCAGAACCACACCCAAGAACACTACTAAGGCTATGTCTAGACTGCAAGCCTCGTTCGAAAGAGGCTTTTTCAAAAAAGAGCATCTAGACTACAACCAGTACTTTTGAAAAAGCAAGCTGCTTTTTCGAAAGAGAGCACCCAGGCAGTCAGGATGCTCTCTTTTGAAAAAGCACAGTTTGGATCACCTAGCAACTTTTTTCAAAAGAGCACTTTTGAAAAAAGGCGTTATTCCTCGTAAAACGAGGTTTTCCACAGTTGAAAAAACTGCTGCTTTCTTTAATTTACTTTCACAGTCTAGACGCAGTCCAGATGCAGCTCTGCCTAAACCCCATGGCAGTCTGCAAGTTCCACACCCAACTCCCTTCAGCCCTTTTGAAAATGCCAGCCAAACAATGACAAATTCTCTGCCTGGTCTTTTCCTTTACTTCAATGCTTGCCCACAAGATGGGAGCTTTTTTGCTCCTGGTGTTTTTTTTTTTCCTCTTTAAAAGGTCAAAATGTGAAAGTCACCGAGTTGTGGCCATTTATGTGAAATGGTCACAAATGATAGCCTACCCCGATTAATTAGACAGTATGTTTGAAGTTCACAATATTCATCAGAAATATCTCTGTGAGCATTAATGGTGCGATTACTAGCACAGAATGGAGTTCAGACACAGCTAGCTACCAGTGCAGAACAACTTTCCCTAGCCTTTCCCATTATAAATATATAATCTTCCAGAGTAAAGTGCACACTAAACATGATGATCAGTCACTAGAAGGTGACAGAAAAGAAGCCTGGAGAGAAAGCACTTAGGGCAGAAAATCAATTGCCTAATATCACACACTAGGATCCTTCTAAGAAGAACAAAAGGAGTTGGTCACACCCTGATCTTACCCCTCTGCAGGTGCATCACTGGTTCTGCCAGTAGGATAGTCTGACAATCAAAAACAATGAGCAGAGACATCCAGCCTTTGCCCATGCATTAGAGAGAGTGGGCAGAGCCAGGTTTTGCAAGTTGGGGGTGATGTGTCACCGGTAGTAGGCTGCAGAGTGCGCCAATATGGCACTCAGCAGCTCCAGCAGCTCCTGTCCCATGGCTCTGTACTCCAGTCGTTGCAACTTGGCTTATAGGGTCAGTTCTGGCTGGATTGACCATTTGTTCCGGATGGAGTACTGTCTTGAGTAAATTAGAATGTGTGGCATTGTGACTTGGGGGTAAGGCGCTACAGTCATATCTGTGTCATGTTGCACCACTCAAATTGGGGAACTAGGCCAAGCCTTGAGGGGAAGAAGCTGCTGCTGCCCCCGCCATTGTCCCATCACTGGGAAGAGATTACTGACCAACAAGACTACTATAGCCTCCAAAGCCAGGTCAAAAGCTAGACTGAAAGCCTGTTGACTCTCAGTGATTTTAGAGCTCTTTCCATGGAGGATGACTACTCCTGCTCAGAAAAGAATGGCTGGAGAGAGAAAAGTGACTGCCAAACTTGCCAATATGGTAAGAGATGGTTTTGAGGAAAGATCAAGCAATTACTTTTTGTGTACGTGGCTCCCAAACTGGAGACCATTATTAAATTCTCACAATAATAGTGCCAGTACCAAACATCCCACGAGCTTTTACTTGGTAGGAGGAAGCATTTCTCTCCCACTGACATTCATGCACACTTAAGCCCAGAAGATGGGACTTTGCAGGAAGCAGTATTGAGTTTTTAAGGCTTCAATAGCCATTGCAATGTTTTGTTAAAGGAATAGACTATCTCTCTGTGGGTATTAGGAACTTCCTATGTTTAAGCCTAAAAGCCAGAAGACTTAGTGAAATGGAACTCTCTGCTTTCTTTACAGGAAAATAGCCATTTCTGGGAGATTCTGTTCTATTTCTGACATCATATGTGGCTGGAGGAGTACAGGTTTATTAAATTCCCTAGCTGGAGATGGAGTCCCTATTTCTGGCTATTGCTGGGGCAAAATCCTTATTGTTCCTACGATCTGGTTCCATGCACAAAAAGTCCTGCATTGTTTCTCCATGGTCCACCTGGCTGTATGTGAGAGGTGGAGAAGCCCGTACATTTAACTGCATGATTTGTAAGTTACCAATTTTCCTCAAATATTCATGATCGCAGAGAGACCTCCTATCAGCACTTATGCTAACAAAAGGGGAAAGGAAAAAAACAAAAAACAAAATCCTCCAAATACATTCCTCTTTCATATCCAATAAAATCACCCCTGGTTATTACAGTGGCAATGAAACTGATCTCAGATATGGATGGTGTGATGGATGGGAGGGGTACTAACCTTTTCTAGACATCCCATCATTCAGTAACTGAGGGTATGTCTAGACTGCATCCCTCTGTCGGCAGAGGGATGCAGATTAGGCAGGTCGACATTGCAAATGAGGCAGGGATTTAAATATCCCGTGCCTAATTTGCATAAAAATGGCCACCGCGTTTGCTGACTCAGCACTTTGTTGGCAAAAAGTGGCAGTCTAGAGGGGGATCTGTCGAGAAAGAAAGCCTTTTTCGACAGATCCCTTATGCCTCCTGCAAGGAGGTTTACAGGATCTGTCGAAAAAGGCTTTCTTTCTCAACAGATCCCCCTCTAGACTGCCACTTTTTGCTGACAAAGTGCTGTCAGCAAAACACGGCAGCCATTTTTATGCAAATTAGGCATGGGATATTTAAATCCCTGCCTCATTTGCAATGTCGACCTGCCTAATTTGCATCCCTCTGCCGACAGAGGGATGCAGTCTAGACATACCCTGAAGGGTTAAACCCAGAATAGTGGGTATCCAGGAAGTGTTGTCAGGGAGCCAGGAGAGCCAATGGGAATAGAGTGAGAAATCTGAAATGAAAGTTTTTGCCTACTTCAGTCTCCTTTGTATGTGACTATATATCTTCTTTGCTTTGTTAATAAAAATCACCTTCTTAAGAGTATAATCTGATTCCTGTGTCCTAGAATGCAGGAAGTTCTGTGTCCATGTGCCTAAAACTGAAGGTCAGATATTAAGAGTTTTCAGTTTGTTTTCAAGCTCTTTCCTGAGGGAAGGTTAAAAAGCATGGGATTAGTCCCACAGGAAGAAGTTCCCAAGTGCTGCTTCCTGCCCGTCAAGGGGTTTTTAGCATTTGGGTGCTGGCAGCGTACCATCCAAAGACCTTGTGGAGGTTTTAACGCAGAAGACTTTAGTGGCAGGGTCTCTTGTGGGCTCCTGCCTTCTGCAGTCAAAGTGCCAGAGTACGGAACAATCTTGACAGATGGCAACTCCTGAATTCAGTTCACTTTTATAAAATCTCCTAAAATCCATTTTGAGGATTACTTATCCCTACTCACTCTGAACTGTAGTTAGGAGGATGACTTACCTTAGTATAAAATCTGTGCTGCTACCTACATTTTAAAGGAGCCATAGTCATCGTAAACGGGAGCCTTTTTTTCACAGCCACTGTTTAATATCCCAGGTCAACCAAGAGAATAATTTGACTGCTTACTTATTAAAGCAACATATCAAATTCTGTTACATCTGTGCACTGGCAGTGCTTTGTTATATAAGTAAAAGAGAAGGGGTCTTAAAAGCTTCAGGATTAAGATGAGCAATTTTGAGGACATATTGTCACTTTATATAGGGGCAGGGAACCTTTGACCCATTGGCTGGACATGGTTTGCCAGAGCTAGCCTTTGCTGTACTGCCAGACTCTCTAGTTACCCAAGAGTCTGCAGGTACTCCTGTTGGCTGCAGTTCGCTGTTCCCAGCCAATGGGAGCTGTAGGAAATGGTGGCCCAGCCTGCGCCATTTCCCTCACCTCCCATTGTCTGGGAATGGCATACCACTGCCAATGGGAGCTACAAGTGGCTGTACCTGTCAATGTTCTGGTAAGCAAAGTATGTGATGGCCTACCAGGGACTATGCCTGACAAACAGCTTTTGGAGGGTGCATCGGAGGTTCTCCACCCCACCTTATATTATTAATCAGGAAGCAGCACTGTAAATAATACCCTTGGTTTTATATTGGAAAGGAATGAAAAGAAACAAAAATCTAATGTTGAGTGCCTTTTTATATATCAATTGTTCATCTATGCTCTATTTTTGCATTAATTTTTCTAACTTTATTTCGCATTTTCTGAATGGATCTGTAACACGTAGTACCGAGTAAGGAACTTAAGAAGATAAACAATAAAAAGATAAAAATGAAGTGTTAGTCACCATCCCTTACCTAGTTGTATTCTTGCTACCACTACAGTAGCTAGTTGGTCAGCTCACCCAGTATTTAATCTCTCCCCTGTTACATTTTCATCTTCTTTTTAAACTTTGTAACCCGTATAATGAACATTTACCACACTCCACAGTAAGGTATCCCTAATGTAGCTGAACAGCTCACAAACAACATCCATTTGATCTGTTGTCCTGTCTCCCAAGAATATTTTAATATTTAAACTCATTTGAATAGTTGGTTTTGAAAAGATAAACAAGCTATTCATTTTCTTAACTCCAACTGTTCAGTTTTATAGGAGAACGATACAAATCACCAGCACCACCTCGCATGTGATTAAAAGTATTTCTCCAATACTTGTTTTTTAATATAAAAAGGTGTCTTGGCATACAGCAATTCTCATGTCATGTCCCTATTAAATAGTTCCAATGGTTATCCCTCTGCTTAACTTTCCACATTAAGTCAAAAAGCACTCAAAGTTCAGCCATAGCCTGGAAATCTCTTTTGGATCCTCAGAAAAGTTTTCCATTTCGTTTTACTTTTTATTTCTTTTTGGCTCTTTTAGACACTTTGATGAACAATGGCTTCAATAAGTTAGCACAGGCATCATGACACACATTAAGACATGATGTGCTAACAAGTGTTTTACATTTTTGTTATTTGATCCCACACAATGAAAACAGCTTGGTGGGATATTTATGAAATTTTAATTGAGATTGATTCCTGCAGAGACATTAAAGACATCATTTTTCTTTACAGACATAAGTACATGAAAACCAGGTTTTTTCTTTGTAAAGGAAGCCAGCCTTACAACACAACTTTATTTCTTCAGTGGGTAATAGGTGACTAACATTCTTAGAATTCAGAGTACTGTCCTCAAACTATGATTGTTTTCCCCTAAATGTTTTCCCCTGAATGTCATGCTATTTGACAAACTATCAGGCTACGTCTACACTGCATGCTTATTTTGAAATCAGCTATTCCAGAAGAATTACTCCGAAATAGCTTATTTTGAAATAGCACGTTTACACTACAGTGAAGCCTCAAAATTAGTCGGAGGCAGGCTTCCCTAATGTGGACGTGCTACCTCGATTTAGAGCCTCAGAAGGCACTGGGGAATCATTACTCTGAATGGCCCTGGTTGGGCTCTATTTTGAAATAGCAGCAGCGGAGCGTTCACACTACTGATATTCTGAAATAGGCTATTTTGGAACAGGTGTTATTCCTTGTGGAATGAGGTTTACAGAAGTTGGAATAAGCCATCTGTTATTTCAAATTTATTTCAAAATAACAGAATTGCTGTGTAGACGCTCACATTGTTATTTCGAAATAACTGCCATTATTCTGAAATAAAGGTGCCCTGTAGAAGTACCCCCAGAGATTTGAAGACTTAGGCACATATTAATGTGTTTTTGCAAAAGTCTACTCAGATACTTGTTTAGGGTGAGTAATTTCTTCTGACAGGAGAGTAGACTATCATTTAATCCTATCCTACCCCTTTCTTATTATAATCAATCATCAGGGTAAAAGGGCATGTGAATAGACTTTGTGCCTTCCCTGGTAAATTTCAGTTCCAAGTTGGGCTGTGTTCAGTGTTTCCGGTACCTCCCAAGTTCATAAAATAAATCCAATTAGTTTAACCCAATACATGCTAAGGCCATCTAAGCTATAGATGGATGCATGGATGGATTTTTTTTTCTTCTACAAGGATTGTGAAGATTCAGATGAATTGGTCTCTAAGACCTAATTATAATAAATTAAAGTTGCGAGTGGCAGTTATCTGTACCATACTTTTAAACCAATTTTTATTCTTTCTTTGCTTTTCAACCATCTCTCTTGCATCCCTGGCAAGTTTCCTAATAGCTGACATCAGGAACTGCAGATGTGCAAAACCACAACTGGCACCTATTTAAATTGTAAATTAATTCCTTACAAATAGAACCCCAAAATTCTAAGAGCACAAGTACAAACTGAAGTTGTATACTGAAGCTATTTTTTCTTTTCCAGACACTAACACATTTCATTAGACACTCTTAAAGCACTTTAAGATAATTTAATTTTACATTTTGGTAAACTGAGTCAGAGAACAAGTTAGGAGCAGAGCCATAGGTGAGGACCATGATTGCTTACACTCTGTCTCCACCATGATTGCTTACACACTGTCTCCAGTTTCAGTCACTAGACATATTGTTTATCCAAGACTATAATTCTGATAGGTAATCTGCATAATAATATAAACAAAAAAGTGCAACTTCACCAATAAAATCTGCATTTGGATTTTTGAAAGTCAAACATGGTTTATCTGAGAAAAGTTTTGTCTAATTTACATGCCATGGAAATGTAAGCCAGGCACAGGTAAAACTCAAGTGAACGCCACAGTAAAATAAAAGCTAAAAGACAAAAATTCTTGTCTTTCTACAATTATCACAAAGGATGGAAGTTAATGCATATTAAGCAACTGATTATCACTGGGCAAACCCTAGCATTTATTTAAAACAGTTGTGTGCCAAAAGAATGTCTTGAACTATAAGGTGCAAGGGAGAACAAGCAACACACAGTTATAGAAGACTATCCTCAGTTTTAGCCTTGCTATCTTAATTACATGTAGGTTTGCCCATTTACTCAGTTTCATCCACATGGGGCCATTTTCCTAACTCATAATAATGAATTCAAATTAGAAAGAAATATGTCTATGATTACATACTTGCCCTGGATAAACGTTACTTCTCTTTAAAAGCATTGCATGAAAGGGAATCTCTGGAATAAAACACTAGATCTGACTGAGAATTTTTAAATGAAACAATAGCTTGTTTTTTGTCAAAAATTCCAATTCATCAGAACAAACTGTTTTCCTTAGAAATGTATCAGTTTCCACAAAACTTTCAATCCAGGATCTAATTTCTGGTCAAGAGACAAACACCACCCTGTAGGATAGCCAATACAGACAATAGAAATTCCTGCTCTTCCTCATTTTGAAAGAGAAGGTCTCCTAAACTCTGGAAATAAAAGTTCAATTAAAGCTAGTAGAATCATGAAAATTGAGTAGCAATGATATTAAATACTTAAACACCACCCTAGTTAGCTCAAACTAAAAACATATCAATTAGAGCACACTTTAATTACCAGTACAGAAAGTGCCAATTAGCCATATAAATAAACTCAATAGCCTAATAATGGCTAAACGTTAATGAAAGAAAGGCACACAAGAGACAAACAAGTGATAAAATAGCGAGTTAAACAAACTATGCTGAGTAAATTAGCAAACACTTGTAACTATCATCTGCAATATCATTTCTGAATCACACAAGAAGGAATTTACAGTTAGATAAAACTGAATAAAGTGATTTGTTCCTAGTGAGAGGACTTTTTTATCCCTTTACTATATATATGTGATACTAATTTAGGGTATGATTTTTTCCTCATCTTTTAAACTAAAAATACACAGAATTGGCTATTTTGATTTACACTTGTCATTTTATTCCTCTAAACTTGAAGAACACTTGCAGTGAATTTTGTGAAATAGAAATCCTTTAAAACTAAATAGTGCAGAAACAATCAATATATTTTTACAGGTATTCCCAAAGTACCATTGCCCGGATAAGACCTATTGGTCTTTTTTCACGGGCTGCTTAAGACAGCTATATTTGTAGGCTGACATATTATGGGCATTTTTCCCCCTATGTAGCAGAGAGCAAAGTATTGATCTTGAATAAATTATTTCAACATTTTCTCTATGCAAATAATCTTCACTGTATCTGATTTCGTTGTTGTTTTAACTTAGATTCCAATTTGTATTCTATTAATGGAACGAAGCACTGGTGTATGAAAAGTACCTCTTCTATGTCTCGTTTCCACTCCACATAGAATAATCACCTTACACCACACAACTGAATTTGTTAAAGTCCTTGGCTCTGATTCTTTTAAAAAAGACCAGCTATGACGTTAATGTTAAATAGTTACTCAAGTTGCAGGCTGTGATGGATAGTGCTATTCTTGCTAACTAGCTGAATTTCCATATCTTATCATTATCAACCTACAGCTAAGAACTAGGCTTTTGGTACTGATCCTATGTGGGAGAAAAAGTTGTTCTACAGTTGGCAGTTTCTTACTGTAAGTAATAATTTTTGAGTCAGTAACCTGGGCAGAATACCAGAGCCATCTCTTAAATCCAGGCCTAGGAAGCTTGAGTAAAAAAGCTGGAAGGAAAATTTTAGATGTAGCTAGAGAAGTATTGAAAAAAAACCCTCTCTTCTGTCACTGTGCCACATTGGTTAAAAATCATATATTTTCTCTGAGCTGTGAACAGCTTAGCATCGCTGGCTGTATTGGCTGTGGAGCACACAGACTTACAATAGTTGGTCTTTCACATTTTTCTTCTTAAGGAAAAAGCTGTATACAATTGACTTGCTAGCTTGCCAGGGCTGGGACAGGGGAGCTGGAGAACAAAGCAAGGATTTTTGTTGGTGGCACCTGCACATTTGGTTGGTGAACAGACAAATATTAAAAAATTACCAACTGCCATGGAGGTGGACAAATAGTAGGAGGAGTATTTTTTACAATACTATATCTATAGCTCAACGTTGGGCTGTCCGAAACACATCTCTTAGCCCACATGCATTTCATTTACCAGTTCCACGAATGCTACCTCATCCAGTGCTCTGCCACTCCTGGCCACATAGCCTATCACAGTGGTTATCACCACCAGCAAAAAGACAGCAAGGCCACAGCTATCTCCACCAGTGCTTTGTCTAAGGTAGATTTAACTCCACACTGTCAATTCTAATTGCCCATCCGGTCAGTTCAGTTAGTGACCGTGGTACTGGTGCTCTGATGCAGGTTTCTTCTATATAAAGAGGAAAGAAATTATGGTGGCTGGTTATGGAAGGTTGCAGGCCATGATGCCTAAGGCTAATGGAACAACCTTCCATTTATGGTGGCTGATACCCTGTTCAGGAGAGAAGACTATGACCTGCTTCCTCTGAGTCAGTCCGTGACAAACCCTCCTGCAGCTTTGTAAGGATAGAAGTCAACCCTAAGCATCTCAGGGCCAGAGGCAAGAGAGATCAGGAATGAATTCAGCTGGTGTGTCCAAATCAGTGTTACCCCACTCATTGTGGTTATACTGTGTATCTAAAAGGTGTTGTGGAATATGTCATTGAAAAGCTAATAACTCACTGATCATTAATATTCTTCTGTGATGTAGGTTTGTGGTCTGTATTAAAATTTATGATTAAAGAATGTTCACAGCCAGGCACATCAGGGGGACCTGTTACACTGGTCTGCCCTAGACAAAGGAATATGTTTGCTTCTCTGACCATAATGGTCATCAGGCAGAGATCAGGGAGATCCATTTCCATATGTTAAAAAAAAAGCTACCAAACTAACAAGATGGGGAGGAGAGAGCTTGATATCTACACCCTTTCAGGGAAAATAAACTTTATCTGGATATAAAACCATGGGGTCTGAATCTGAAATAATAAGCAATTGAATCAACTGGTTGTATACAACATTTGTATTTTATAAAAATAATGTGAGTGAGATGTTTATATAAAAGCCTGTAACATGCTGATGATTAATAGCATTGTGAAGTGTGTGTATAAATCCTATGTAAGGAATTATGGATATGCATTATGCTTTACAGTCTGTGTCAAAACAAAAGGAGAAATAGGACTTCTACATAGGAGGGAAAGTCACAGCTATCTACGTGTCTAAAATAAAATTAAGAAAGGTGTGATCAAGCAGAAGTCCTATTTACACTAAAATCAGCAAGAGGGTTGGAAGACCCACAAGAAGGGAAGAACAGCATGAGATCCTTCTGCCTCTTGAAACAAGGCCATGGATCTTTGAGAGGTATAAGCAGAGACAAAAAGCTACTCTGGCATCCAACACTAAACAAACCCATAGCCATTTCAAGCTCAGAAAGATGGGAGAGAGGGCTGAAGACGATGCAAACTGAATATAGAAAGCTGCTTTGATATACAGAGACAAAGGAAGCCAGCACCTTGTACTTCTGTGGAAAGTCTTGGCTTGAGGGAAGGTCAGCCAGGGCTGGGAACAGGAAGAGTGGTGACAGAAACTATCATGAACAAGCTAGTACCTTGCTAGATTAAATTTTAGACTTTTTGAGGCACACTTTCACTTTTCTTTTATTTTAAGCATCTCAACATTTTTTTAAACTTGGCATCACTTAACATATGTTCTATTGTTCTGTTCTAGAAACCAACTGTATGGTTGAAGGGAAGGATGTATTCGTCCCAGTTAAGTGAACAAGCTGTAACATGCTTTTGTCTCTTTAAAGAAAAGCAGTGACACCCCCACCCCCAGAAGAAGTGTGGACAATTCAGGACATACGCTTTTGGGAAAATTCAATATTGGGAGTGTAAGTAATAAGCAAGGCTGCTAGAGCCAGAAATGTACAGAATACATACACTCTGGGTGTGACCTGCCTGATTTAAGGCATCTAAGGTTTCTGGGCAGGAGGGACACAACCTCTGACTGGCCTGAATTGCATCTCAAATAATGACAACTACATTAAATAGGGGTTCAGGTATATTCTAGACCCAAACATTGATTGAGGCTGGTCACCCAAGTGAAGAAGAGCATCATGACATTTTTTAATGTCTCTCTGAAGATCACCCATTCAAGTCATTGGAATGAACACTGGAGCTTGGTGAATGACTGAAATATTTTCCATGAAAGTTTCCTTGAATGAAATTTCCTTCACCCCTGTTCTGCACCCTCTCATTTGCTAGGATATTTCTGGAACAAAACACAATTCCCACTGGCAGCAATGCTGACAGAAACAGGATGTTTCAAGAAAACTTGCAGAACATACATTTTTCATTTTATACTTTTGCACTCAAATATGCATCCCTGAAACTTGATTCATTGAGTCAGACTTATCAAATCAGGGCACGCACACAATGCCACATTACAAGCAGGTCCAGTCAAATTTTCAATACTGAATTCTCAAAAATCATTTACAACTTTGGATTTTTCTTACAAATCATTCTTCTAGCACTTTGAAAAGGCAGTAATCTGACTCTAGAGATCTCATAAAAAGAAAGAGGCTAATTTGACTGAATAGATTATATTGACTATATCTTCAATCAGCATGATTCAATATGGAAAATTCTCCATGCCTGAGTCCTTATCAAATTCACAAGCCACATTGAGCCAATTACTTATATCAACACCACTTATGCAATGTCCATAGACCATTTTTCCTGCTTCTCTTCCCAACAGTAACTATTGCCTTGGCCCCTGGTCCACAGGCTCACATGCTACAAAAGCCCCAAGTTTTTGTCTAACTCAGTAGCACTTTACACTTTATTTTGATTCTTCCAAATATTTTATTTTGATTCTTCCAATATTTGCTTTATTTTGATTCTTCTAAACCTGCTACATAGAGGTCAGATAAGGAACCAACAAGGTTAGCTATGCAGTTGTTAACAAATTACCTTGCTGAAGGCAAACACTATGGACTTGTCAGACTTGTTATCCCCAGGAGCAGCACACACCGGCTTTCTTCATAAATTTCCAGCTGATTGCCAGTCTCATCAAGTGCTCTAGAAATTACATAGCTTCACCATGCAAACTAGTTTCATTTCAGCGCTTGTTGTCATTACCAACTACATCTAACTCACCACTAAAAGGCATGCAAGTAAATTATTCAGGAATCATTACAACTACTGCTGGCCAGAAATCTGCAACCACACATGAGGGCTGAGTCTATAGACTGGCAAGATTTTGCGCAGAAATGGCTGCTTTTGCGCAAAATCTTGCCAGCTGTCTACACTGGCCGCTTGAATTTGTGCAAGAACACTGATGTTCTAATGTATGATTGTCAGTGTTCTTGCGCAAATACTTTGATGCTCCCGTTCGGGCAAAAGTCCTTTTGCGCAAAAGCTTTTGCGCAAAAGGGTCAGTGTAGACAGCTCAGATTTGTTTTGCGCAAAAAAGCCCCGATGGCTAAAATGGTGATCAGGGCTTTCTTGCGCAAAACCGCATCTAGATTGGCACAGACACTTTTCCGCAAAAAATCCTTTGGGGGGGAGTGGGGAGTCATCCCTGGAGGAGGCCTGTGCCAGGGCTTACCTCCTCTGCGGGGGGAGGGGGAGAGGGAGAGGGAGGGGAGAGGAGTATCGGGAGGAGGCGGGTGCGGGGGGACTGCCTGCCCCCACTGGCACCCTGTCCCCTGCCCCCACTGGCACCCAGTCCCCTGCTGCAGAACCCTGCCCCCTACCCCCCGGCACCCTGTCCCCTGCCCCCACTGGCACCCTGTCCCCTGCCCTAGCACCCACTAGCACCCTTCCCCAGTACCATGTCCCCTGCTCCCACCAGCACAGTTGGGGCCACATTAATGAGGCTGGCGGGGGGGGGGGGAGTTTGGAGGAGGGTTTTTTTTTTGCATCTCACTTATGTGGCCCCAACTGACTTTTCTGTGAGTCAGTGACCCCTGATTCAAAACAGGTTCCCTGCCCTTCTCATAAATAAAGACAATGCAGAAACTTCTTATGTCTGACATAGTATTTTATTTAAAAATGAAGCCTGGCCAACAAACCCCCAATTGGGGCCAAACCCAAATCTGGCCGCAGCATCATACCACTCCTGCACTCCCCCCCCCAGACCTGAGCCTATCATACACTGGAACCCCCTGCCCTGAGCCCCTGACATACTTCAACCCAAATTCCTGCACCCTCACATCCACAAGCCTGTGGCTTACTTAGTACCACAATCCTCCATCTGACCCCAACACTCCACAGCCTGGAGCCCCCTCTCTGAGCCAGCGTCCCCTTCTCCACCTCCTCCTGCATCCAGATTTCCCCCCAGAGCTTTCACCTCTCACCCCTTCCCACACCCAAATCCCTCATTCCCACCCCAGAGCCCACATATCCTGTCTCAAGCCATTGAGGGTATGGTCTAGACTGCAGGAGTTTTTCCAGGATTCCAGAGATATCCCAGAAAAACTCCTCCACGACCATGGATGCATTTGTTCTTCCACTTTTTTAGTGGAAGAGCAAACATGCTCTTTTGGCAAGCCCTGTATTCCTCGTTCCATGAGAAATAAGGGAGCTTCTGAAAGAAGTGTTTTTTCTGACATTTGGTCCCATCCAGACAGGCCAAAAGTTGGAAAAACCTCTTCTTACAGAAGAATAATAAAAAAAGCAACCGTGTAGAGTGTATAAGGGCTGGGGATAGCAAGTGATGGAGAGGCAGAGAATAGAGAGGAAGGGGTTTCAAGGAAGGGGTGGGATCTTGGGGGAAGGATGGGGTGGTAGATCTTGGCTTGTTCTGACATTTAAAAAGTGATCTTGGGTGTAAAAAGGTTGGAGACCACTGTTCTAATACCAAAAAATCTATAATACCAAAATTCAAAATGTTTATGAATACATCCGAGGTGGCCGAGGCCATGTGTGTATGTGTGTGTGGTCAGGCGTGGGCCGCTGCACTGGCTCAACCTTGGTTTCTTTGGTGCCAAAGTGAATGACGTCGCATTATGGTTGAAATCAATGGAACGGACGTGCAATGCGCAATGCGCGATGGTGCATGACAGCAATGCGTAGGCCTGCTTTGTGCAACGGTGGAATTGGTAATGGAGTCACTCTAGTCTTGACCAGTGAATAGAGAGTATGCAGTGGTTGGATAAGTTCTGTTATTGTCTGTCATTGTGCGTGTGTGGTTTTCCATAACTGACAATAAATAACAGTGTGAGTACGGTGTAAATGAACAAAGATAGTGTGCATGAAAAAGTTGGCCATTCTCAACCCATTTCCTGGGCCTATTTTGATTGCCAGTCTACGCCTGGACCCCCCCACCTCCAAGATTCAGATATGAAGAACGATCTCTAATGCTATTGGGGATTGTGTCACAACAGGAGATGTCCACTTCTCGGATGTGGATTGGTGAATGAATGTTACTAATACTGAGAGTGCCCAGTTATTCCTGGATGACTATTATTTTTTTGCCAAATTTCCACTGAACCAACCAGGAAGCTATGCAATTTGAGCCAGATCAAGTGATCCCAAACTGATTCAATTGAAATTAAATGGAAGGATAACTAAAACCAGATCATCAACTATGGATTTTTATTTGAAAAGGACAGGTTTTGGGAAATTAAGGGACTTAGTTAAAGAAGTCAACTGGACAGAAGTGTTCAAAGACTTAAGAATGGAGGAAGCTTAGAATGTTTTCAAAACAGCTGTCCAAAAACTAGCTAAAAGTTGCATTGTAAATTGGAGGATGGCAGGGTGGATTGTAGGGAAAGGCTCCAGACTCAACTGAATGAGTAACAACCTCAAAAAGTTATTAAGGAGAGAGCCCGCAGGGAATTAATAAAAGGATTGATCAGCAAAGAATGTGCAGGTTAGAAAAAGTAGAATAAAAGTGATAATTACAAAAAGTCAAGTTTAATTAGCTTTTGCCAAGGACATTTAGAGTGTTTTAAAGTTATATAAGCAAAAAGAGAATAAAGAAGGAGTCTCTATGCAGGGTAGATAGCAAAGAGATTAAAGATAATCTAAGTATGTTCCAAACAAAAATAAAATCATTTTGTGTTCATTTTCAATAAATGTTGATTTGGAACATGGGCATGAAGGCTGGACTGCTAGTTGAAATGAGATATAGAAATGGAAATTACTGCATCTTGAGATAGAAGAAAAACTTTCATAACTTAATTCAGTCAAATCAGAGGAAACCAATTTCCATTCCAAAAGGCTGAACTGGGATACACAAACAATTTGCACATGAGATTCTATTCTGGTTGCATTTTTTTTCTAATCTGGGATAGTACCATAAAATTGGAGAACAGCTAACATCATATCTTGGAAATTACTGACCTTTTATTCTGACCTCAGTAGTATGCAAGTCTTCAGAACAAAGTGTGAGGGAAAGAATAATTAAATTCATGGAGGTAAATGGTAAAGAGGCTGTGATACAACATGGGTTTAGCTACATTAGAAAATGGGAAACTATCTTGATTTCCTTCTTTGAGAAAATAATTCGTTTAAGGAAAACATAATAGATTTAATATGCTTGGACTTCAGAAAAACATTTTACATGGTACCACATAGGAAACCAGTTAAATTAGAAAAAAAATGGGAAATAGTACAATTTTAAGGTGAACAAGGACTGGCTAAAGAGGAGAAGACAACAAGTTGTGCTGACAGATTGGAGGGAAGTTACTAGTGGAGCTTCTCAAGTATTCAATCTTATTCATTTTTTTCCAGAATGAGTTTGGCCAAAGAAAGGTAGTAGTGTGGTAATGATATAAAGTTAGGAGGCATCATCAATACAGAAGAAGACTGGAATAGTATACAGGATGACATGGATGACCTTGAAAACTGTAGTGACAGAAAGGGGATGAAATTCTAGAGTACAAAGTGCAAGGTTACAAGGTTATGCACTTTGGGTCCAAGACTTTCTGCTACAAGCTGTGAGTGCATACCCAGTAGTGGCAGAGGAGGAGAGAAAACTGGGTACGTGTGTCAAACATAGCATGACTTTGAGCTACCAGCATGACAGAGCTGTGAACAAAATTAACATTATCTTAGCCTCAGTCAAGCAAGGCATTTCCCATGGAGCTGGAGAAATATTAATGTCAATGTACAACACACTTATAAAACCTTATCTGGAATATTGTGTACAGTTCTGGGTCACCCATGTTCAAGAGATTGAAATTCAAACTGGAACAAGTTCAGAGAAGAGCTACTAGAATGGTCAGAGGCATGGAGGGCTATAATATGAAAGGGGGCTGAAAGAGTTTTGCTTGTTTAGCCTAGCTTGCAAAAAGAAGGTGGAGAGAGGATAGGATTGCATTGTACAATCAAAGGAGGAGGGAACATGACATCAGGGAAGACAAAGAGCTACCTAAGCAAAAGGACACTGTTGGAACAAGGATAAATGGGTATATATTGGCCATGAGCAAATTCACACCGGAAATTGGGTTTCTAATCATCAGAGGAATCAGGGTCTGGAGCAGTCTCCCGATAGGAATTGTGCAGGTAAACAACTAAAGAAAATGTATGAGTGTGATTGTATGATGGGATTGCCCGTAAAGGGTGGAGGTTGGACTCAGCAGTTTTAGGGTTCACTTTCAGTTTACATCCTATGCTCCCAAAAGCTTTCAACCCAACACTGGAAAGGGTCAGAACAGGATTCTATCTCTATTCTCCTCCCCACCCCAACCCCAAACACGAGTGGGGCTTTTTTGTCTCCTTCCTCTGAAGCATCAGAAGAGGACACAGTTGGAGACGTGACATGGGACTTTCCTCTCTTTCCAGTGTGGCTGGCTGATTCTTGCTCACATGCTCAGGGTCTAAATTGATTTCCTGCTGTTGGGTCAGGAAAGACTTTTCCCAAGGTCAGAGGTCTTGGGGGGTTTTTTCACCTTCCTTTGTAATCTGTGGATGACTTGCCAGGATTATCTGGGTATATTTCATTCATTATTTCCCTGCCATTTCAGGAGCCTCAGCCATTGGTGCACCTCAGTCCCTCCTATGCCCTGCCTGTAGCATGTACTAGTCAAATACATGCTGTAAATTTTATTCTAATTTCATCTGTTGGATTTAGTGTACAGGTGCTAGGTGGCAATGGTGGCCTGGGATATACAGGAGGTTAGAGTAGATGATCTGGTGACTCCTGCTGGCCTGAAAGTTGTGTAAAGTTATGCTACTATATGGGTATAAGACAATCAGAATGGTCCTATTACACTTTACAAGCAGAATGAAATGCAAAAGCTTAAAAGCTACAGAAAGAGTGAATGCTGATTAGCTTTTAAATACAATGATAAGATCCTAATTGAGTTAAGAGTTCATAAATAATACACTTGCAGTGATTTTTCTCCCACTGAAGGACTTTAAGGGTGCGTCTACACAGCAAAGTTATTTCGGAATAACGGCTGTTATTCCAAAATAACTATGCGAGCGTCTACACAGTAATTACATTATTTTGAAATAATTTTGAAATAATGGACAGCTTATTCTGACTTCTATAAACCTCAGTCTATGAAGAATAATGCTTATTCCAAAATAGCTATTTTGAAATAAGTCTTGTGTAGACGCTTTACTGCTGCTATTTTGAAATAGCCCCTCACCAGGGCCATTCTAAGTTATTCCTCCCAAGGCTCTAAATTGAGATAGCACGTCTACATTAGGGTAGCCTGCCTTGGACTAATTTTGAGGCTTCCCTGCAGTGTAGACATGCTCTTTCAAAATAAGCTATTTTGGAATAACTATTCCAGAATAGCTTATTCTGAAATAACTGTGCAGTATAGACGTAGCCTAAATGTCCATCGTTATGCTACCTGTGTAAAATGTTCATTTTTGTCCCCATTTAGCAAAGCACATGCAAAAGCCCATCCTTATTTGGCCAATCACTTGTTTATTAGGCAACAAAAATGCTTAAACTTATGCTTAACCACAGCTCTTATCCCCATTATAGAGCTACTGAGGGAGAAGGAAGAGAAGTTGCTTAAAGCCTCAGAAAAGGGTGGTGTCTGTTTTAGCACACTATTTACCCTTGATTTCATGTGGCATTTTAAACTAGCATCACTAGTACCACTGTAACTTAGAACAATGTTCCAATTTTCTAGTTTCCAAGTTATATTTGAGAATCAGTATCCTCCTCTTAATTTGTTTCCTCAGATATCAGCAATACTCTTCTTGCATCCTAACGAGTTAACCTACTTTTCCTTAGCACAAAATTTTATTCTATGCAGTGGAAGCAATATATTTGCACTACATGGGTCTTGTTTTTAATTTCTTCTGCTTGCTATTTGGGAGCCAGAGGAATTTCAGAATTTTTTAGAAAAATGCTGTTTGGTATAACCTTGATAATGCAGAACACTAACAGCTTCACCAGACCCTCAGGGACACCAGTAAATGTTTCATGAATTTAGCAACTGAGGTTTCACACCGGGATGTATTTTCTGTCATGTAACCTGAAAACCCCACACCTGCACAAGAGCATCAGTTTCCAGCTTCCACTGAGCTACTAGATGAAAACTCTTGTTCCACAGCAAGTAATAATGACACATTGTCCTTACTGCTACCTTTACTCAAGAAACAGAATGACAGTTGGAGTACCTCAGAGTTAAAACAATCCATTTCAGAGAATGTTTATAGCCGAGGAAGGAACATCAAGGACAAAACAAATCCTAGACATGCAATGAAAAATGAGAGTGAGAGTGAAACATGGAAAATCATTTCGATCCTACTTTCAGACCTTTAAAATATAATGTAATTTGGCTGGAAATCCAGCTTGATCAGCCATTATATATTATTTTTCAATACAGAGACAGGGGGAAAAAAGCCAGTTGGCAACTGCAAAATCCATATTGCTTCAGGACATTATCTACAGCTGGAAGACAAGGGAGTTTCCTTTTCTATATCCCTGTTATTATAGATTGTAGCATTGCACAATTGGCCAGGTACCCAGTGAAGGAAAGAGGGGGAGTCACCTTCTGTGGTGTCAGTAATAGACCAATGATAAAAGAATATCAGATCAGATGCAATGTTTCCCCTTGCACGCACATTGGACCCAATCTGACCTATTTTATTGAGGAGTCTAATGGGGCTGGTGGGAGGGGGGAGGAAATTAATGTAATTTTAGTTCAGATATCATTGACCCGCTAGAAATGTGTTTTTAAAATATAACAACAAATGCGCTACGTGGATCTAAGCCATTTTTAATTTGTTTGTGTTTTGCATAAAGGTAATAAAGGAAAAAGCTCTGCCTCAGATGCACTCATTCTGCTCCTATTTCACAGGGAGCACGGCATACACCTAAGATCAGAATCTTACTAAACTGTTATTTTAAAAGGTTGGACAAATACAAAATAGAGTTGATGCACCACCACAATCAGTGTGTGATTTCGGTGTTATTATTTTTCAGAAAGATCCAAACTGTTTATATGAATAGCCATGGGATATAAACTGTCTTAACTTTTCAGAACTGATGACCAGTTTTGACAGCCTACCTTGAAGTACTTGAGTGGAGTCTGACATTCCAAAAGCGCTAAGCACTCGCATTCTGTGATTCATATTCCTTAAAAGTGTTTCTAGTCAGGCACTTAACATGACTAGTTCCTGTTGAAGACTTACACTATAACCTTTATCAAATGCATTATGCTAGCAGGACATTACACAGAACTATCCAAAAATGCCAATGTTATTGACTATTACACAAAATCTGGAACAAGCTTTTCAAGGAGTGGCTCTACTGAAGCTGTTCCCAGAGTATGGAAGGGAGCCTTACTAGATATTACAGCTGATTCAAAGAGAAACACAGCATCTCCAGCTTCTGCACAGAAATAGCATGGCTAAGATTGCAATTTCCACAACAAATCAATTTGCCATCACTTCTGCAATGAAACTCCAGGCATATTTTTTTCAATCAAATCAGGCTTTTATATCACATCAACAGGATGAGAGAGACATATCTTTGTTCCCCTATAGATACATTATGATTTGTTACAGTTTTTCACTCTGTTGAAATCACTATATGAAAGGCAGGTATGTCAATTATACACAAATACTTTTGCTGTTAAGAGAAACTTTTCATGATAGCTTAGAAGCTCAGAATAAGTTTGATGTTACAGTAAAGCCGTAGAGAGACCTTTCATTTCTTTTCCCTGTAAGGAGCTGAAAGCATTACTGGTCAACATAATAATTCATTTCATATTTGTTTAGGGCTGGGGGATTTAGGAATCAAATCTTTCTTGTTCTGTATTGAGTCTCTCTCATTGAGTTTAATTTTCAGTTTCTGAATCGGTTTATCATCAAGACAGGATATGTCATGAGGTTATTAGGATGAAAAAAAGAGACTGGTGTATAAACAGAAATACACAGCCAAGGGTGTTTGCAAAGTGTTTTAAGTAGGTGATAAGCTACTGTATGCTTTATCTTCTATTGCCTACAATTCCAATTTTATTTGGAACACCTCTTCACTGGTTTGGCCAAGATGCATGAATTGAATTTAGGTGATCCAAATTATTACTTCTCTATCTCCACTGACACTAATGGAGTTATGCTAACAACAAATTTGGCCAGATGGGTATTTTGATTTAAAGGTGACGTGGA
Organism: Pelochelys cantorii; assembly: GCA_032595735.1. Taxonomy (NCBI): domain Eukaryota; kingdom Metazoa; phylum Chordata; order Testudines; family Trionychidae; genus Pelochelys; species Pelochelys cantorii. The sequence goes on from CM064337.1 coordinate 42,079,760, forward strand.
GGGTGTTTGATTTGCCAAATCATGAATTCAAGGTTCTGTGACTCTCATGCAGTAGTGCACAAGCTAACATCTGATGCAAAGCAGAAAGTAGCTGTTTCTAAATAGGGGGAAAGACAAACTACCAACTTTTATAACATGCATCTAGTACTGTATATGTTAACTACATCTTTTAGATTGTTTGCTCATTGAAGTACGAACTATTTCCTTTGCATTAGTGAAGTTTATAGCACAATAGGGCATGGTGCATTTTTTAACCACTATTAAACTAGGTCTTTAATTTGACATTGTGAAGTAGCCAGGAGCAAGAATTAATTACTGTATTTTCACTGGACCTTTTTCTGCTTTTTCCTGTTTGCTATGTGAAAGGAAGGTGTTGAGACCTACCCAGAATATGTCAAATGAGCACCAGTTTAATTGTAAGTGTAAAGGAAAGGCAGCATTGTGAGATACAGGAGATGTAAAATAAAAACAAAATTTGATTGGATGACCAACAGTAACCCCGCTTTTAGGGAAGTAAGTAACTCAGACAGCAGTATGCAACAAAGCGCTGATTACCCCCAAATGGAGCTGACGAAAGTTTTTGTAAGGGCAGAATAAGACAACAAAAATCTAATGTCAGCAATTTTCAGGCGAGTGGAGGAATACCAAAATACCGAAACAGGGTATATAAGGTTGGATGGATCAGACCAAGAGCGGACGGGTTGCGAATCCAAAAAGCTAGGTCTGATCAACCAGGGCTCCCTCCCCGGCGCTGAATCTCGCTGCCGCACATAAGCTCCGAAAGGGGAACAACACCGGTTGGAAGTTGCAATGAAAAAATCAAAAAAAAGAAAAGGAAAGACATAAAGAAAAGAATATCTCCTAAATCTAAGCAATGCTTCTATCTTTCTTAACGTGAGTATTATATATTTGTTAATTCCATAAATTGTTTAAAGGTAAATCAGGAGGGTATATCTATAGGAAAAGTTATTATTTTTTAGGTTTTTTTTAATTGTACTGTTTTTCTACTTTTTATTTGTATATTATATTGTCTTCAAAAATCAAAAAGAGTGAATTGATTTAAATGAAAAATTAATTATAAAGTAAATAGAAAAATAAAAATCTTTGTTTGACCCTAAAAAGAAGTATTCCTTTGTCTGTGGTTTCAAATCCTTTAAAGAACCAAACCCAGTTACCGAAATGCTATAGCTGCACAGTGGGGATAGCAGTATAGACCACACTGCTCTCAAGTCCATGGATAAGTTTTTCTATCTAGTAAGTATGCTATCAATGAATGGCACAATTCGTGATGAGATCACTCACTGCATAGCCACAGTCATCTTTGGAGTATGAAAATAAGCAGCAAGCTAAATGTCTCAAGGATCCATCTTTGGACAAATCTTATTTAAGGTTTTTATTAATGACCTTGGCACAAAAAGTGTGAGAGTCCTAATAAAATTTGCAGATGACACAGAATTGGGAGGTATTGCCAATATGGAGGAGGACAGGAATATCAACATGGGATGACCTTGAAATTTAATAGTACAAAGTCATGCACTTAGGGACTCACAAGAATTGTTTACTATGTGATGGAGATCTATTAGTTAGAAGAGAGAGACAAAGAGAAGGACCCAGGTGAGGTGGTTGATCACAGGATGAGTATGAGACACCAACGTGATGTGGCCATGAAAAGGGTGATGTGATCCTAGGATGCATCAGGTGGGATGTTTCCATTAGAAACAGGAAAGAGTTATTACCATTATACAAAGGCACTGGTGAGACCTCATCTGGAACACTGTGAGCAGATCTGGTTTCCCATGTTTAAGAAAGACATTGGAACAGGTACAGAGAAGGGTCCTAGGGTGATCAAAGGAATGGAAAACCTACCGTATGAGAGGTGAAGCAAAAAGCTTGACATGTTTTGGCTACCCAAATGAAGGCTTAGGAGAGCTATGGGTTGAGCTTTATAAATACCTCAGAGGGAGAAATACTAGGGAGGAAGAAGACTTCTTTAAGTTAAGTGCTAGTGTTGACACAAGAACAAAATAATATAAACTGGCCATCAACAAGTTTAGGCTTGAAATTAAACAAAGGTTTCTAGCTATCAGAGAAATGAAGTCCTGGAACAGCCTTCCTAGGTGAGTAGTGGGAGCAAAATCTTCAATGGCTTCAAGACTGAGCCTGGTAAGTTTATGGAGGGGATGGTATGATGAGATTGCCAACAATGGCACATAGCCAGCCTTCAACTTCTAACAACAAATATCTCCAGTGACCTATGATAAGACACTCGCTATGGATGACTATGAGTTACTGCAGGGCATTTTTTCCTGGTGTTTGAGAGGTGGGCCTTTCAAATGACCATAATATTTGGGGCAAGAAGGGATTTTTATCCTGGGTCAGATTGGCAGAGACCCTGGTTTCCTCTGCAACATGAGATACAGATCACTTGCATGTTAAAACTAGTGTAAATGGTGGATTTTCTGTAACTTGACATCTTTAAACCCAATTTGAGGACTTCAGTAGTTCAGTCAGAGATTATGAGTCTATGACAGGAGGGAATGAGGAGGGAAGAAAGAACGGAGGGAGGAACAGAGGGAGGGAGGAGTCAGACTAGATGATCACGATGGCCCCTTCAAGCCTTAAGCTCTATGTCTCTACTTCACTGTCATGTTTCCAGTGTTTCTATATGGTTGTGACACATGGCTAACATACTGCTGCCACATAAGGTAACTTAATCAGTTCCATATGCACTGTCTTCAGTCTGTATGAGGGTCAAATGATGGGACAAGATGTCTAATATAATCATGGTTGGATGTCTGGTATTCAAAGCATGCTCATAACAAGTTCCGTTTTGTTGTCTGCACCTTTCATTTATACGGCCAACTCAAGAATACCCCAAACCATATTTTATGGTCAAACTTAAAGCACATCAGGTTGAACCTAGCAAATGGGAAGTTTATGACTCATAACAGAGCATGGCGGAAGTAGTTTTGTCGCATAGCAATTAATTGCTCTGAAGCATAGCATATTAACACTTTATGTCTGTGGTGTCCAACATGCTAGCCACTGGCCCCATGTGGCTATTTGGCTGGTTGAGTGTGGCTAGTTGCTTGGAACAATGTTGAGTGTGGCTAGTTCCCTATAGCAGTAGCCACTATAGAACTGGTTGGACAACATGGCTTAATGTGACAAATATAAATAGCACAAGGCAAGGATGCAACAGCTTACAATGATAATGGACAGTCTTCTCTGTCCTACATTAACCGTTCGTGGTTGTTGCATTTGTCTGACTCACATATACATGGTTGCCTATAGGCTATATCTAAACATTCCTCTGTGTATGAGCCTGATCTAAAATGCAACTGAAGCGTGGATTTACAAATTTCATGCTTCATTTGCATAATCACGTGACAGTGTTTTTTCAAAAAAGGGTTTTTCAGAAAAGAAACTGGAGTCTAAAGGGTTTTCTTTCAAAAAAAAAAAGAAACCTTTTTCAAAAGAACCCGTACTCCTGAAAAAATCCTTTTTCGAAAAAGCGCTCTCACGCAATTATGCAAATGAAGCACGAGATTTGTAAATCTGCGCTTCATTTGCATTTTCGATCAGGCTCATTTACATTCCTCTTTCAACAAAGCAATGTAGTTTAGACGTGCCCATAGTGTTTTCTGAACCCTTCTTCATTGTCATGGAGTCTCATGTCAATCGTCATCACAGATCGGTAATGGTCTTTTTTAAGTGTTATGTGGTAAAGCCCACTCAAACGACTATTGTTGTGACTACCGGAAGTGTGTTTGTATTAGGATTTTCATTGTAGCCACCATCAGAAGAACTGTGACAAAGCAGCAACAGAGCAAAATTTTAAGAAATAAAGTCCAGCTTAGATGAGGGCTGAAATCCAGGAAAGTGGTGGGAGCGGGGTAATCTTGTTTAAATTCTGCCTCCATAACAAAGATTAAATTAGAATAATTTTCTTGGCTTCAGCAAAGCTCATCTCTCCCTATTCTTGGTACTGTTGAAACTCCATGCTATGGATGATTTCTCATGGGGGCACTTAAAGAATTTCTGAAGAGCAAATATTTGTCTTTATAATTGCACATACATTTGGGTATTTTATGATTTGCTGTTATGGCATCTAAGTTCTTCCTTCTTCCTACCCTCAATATTTAAAATGACAAGCTGAACACTGCTTCATAGTCAATACCCTCAGTTATTTTTCATAAATAATGTGTGTGTGTCTCTGTGTGTGTGTAATCTCAAGATCTAGTATTTAATGTGCATAAGTTGGTTTGCATCTTTAATTGGGAAGATTCTGAGAAAACATGGCTTTAAATGAGAAAAATAACTGAACAGCTCCCTCTCCCACAAAGTATATATTAGTTGCAGTATAGATAGGTGTGTACCAATCTGTGATGATAGGAAAACATTTTTATGGAAGTCTCTTATTAAACAGTGGAAGCATATCCTGGTAGAAGTGATGGATGGTACTCAATCACTCTTTAAGGCCCTAATCTTGCACTCAGTTCCATGTGGAGCATGTACATAACTCCATGGAAGTCTAAGACGTTCCATATGTAGATCATCTTGCAGAACTTGGGCCTTAGGTACATTCACATTCAAAACTTGAAATCTGGCCTTGAAAAAGAACTTTCCAATATTTTTTTCTTTTGAAAGAAAATGTATCTTTGCTTATTTTGGAAATTAGTCTGTTGAATATTTTTTTTTTCATTTAAAATAGCTTCCTTCTTGGAGATAATCAAAATCTTTCCCATATCACAAAGTGAATGAAGCATTTACTCTCCCGGCAACTATGATTGCTGAGAATCTAATGGTGAAAAACTATAAACCAGCAAACAACGAACAACCATTGGGCACTCAAGCCTTGGTGAAGTGGCATATTTAGAAAAGATTGAAGACCTGTTAAATGGTGAGTGTGAAAAAAAATCAGGAAATATTGTCTGTTTCCTATGATGTTTGTAGGCGAGGAATGTAATGCTGTTAATGGTCACTTTCATTATTTATATTTGTATAGCTTTGATATGTATTTCCTGTGATACTGGAGAATTTAAAGCTGAAACATTTAAGTTTCACAAATATACATATCCTAATTCTCTGTATTGAATTCATAAAACTGGTTAGATTCCAGACCTTAAGCCTCAAAAACAGAGTCCAAGTTCAATATATTACACACATTTTCAGCTTTAAGTATCTTTAAAAGAGGTAATACTAATATCTTGGTCCTGCTAGGTATTCAAGGTTGATTCATTTTTGGAATATTATTGCAAAATGACTGCAGTTTCATTTAATTTACATTACATTCACTTGGAAATCAAAAGTTCACATTTCTATGAGATATTTACAGTTAAACCAGAATAACATTCAGCTGATATTAACAAAACAGAAATTCCTGAAAGATCTAGCTTCAGGTCATTTCTTGAATACTTATCAATACTTGTGCATAGAGAGAAAGTAGTAGATGGCAAATGGTTCGGAAAATCTGACCTATGAGAAAAGGCAAAAAACAAAAACTGTGTAGGGAACCCTAGGCGGCCCTCCCTTGACCAGAACAACATCGTCTGCTTTGTCAGGCTTTGCCCTGGCCTTGCCCAACCCTAGGCATGTCTCAAGTCTGGTGCACGTAAACACTCAGACAAGGCGGGGAAGCTTTGAAAGACAGGAATGCTTACACAATCATGCAGAGACTGCATAGTACTGCAAGACCAGGCCAAGAAGACCAGAAACCACCTGGTACTGGTACATCCCATTTCTGATGAGTGAAAAATTCCAGATACAGCCATAGAACTGTTAATTAAGCACTTAGTCTTCCAACAACCTGGATGCACCCCAAATATTGGCACAATAGGTATCTTACACAATATGCAGTTGATTGGTAGATATTATTAGAATGACCAAGTCTCACTTTGCGATTAAGTGGACTTAGTAAAAAGAATCAGTGGGAGTGAGTGAGCAGGATTGACCTACAGGTCCTGCTCATTGTAACTAGAAGTAATATACCCCTTCATATCGGTGACCCCAGTGCATGGTGTTCCGACATGTGGGAATCAAAGGACCTCCTGCCTGGTAATGTAGGTAGCATACGGGTGAAGTGTAAGTGAACTAGGCTTAATTATTGTATTATAATAATCTTCTATTAATTGCTTTTGCATTGCTTTGCATTGTATTAATTGCTTTACAATTTAAACCTTAAATACTATAAATTTTATAGTAATTGTTTTTTAGGCTTGTAAAATTTAAACAACTATATTAACTGCTCAAAGCTTGCAATAAATAAGTCAGTGGTTAAGTCTCTCTGGAGTATCCTGGTTACCCCTGGATCTCAAAATCGAACTACACAACAAACTGGTCATGTTTAAGGACACTGAGAAGGGATGTGATAAGTCATTGAATATGATGATGATAGTTACAAAGAGAACAGTGACCAATTTGTCTTCCAGTAAAGGCAGGGCAAGAAGTAATGGGCTTAATCTGTTGCGGGGGGAATTTAGACCAGATGTTAGGAAAATGTACAAGGGTAGGTAAGTACTGGAATAGGCTTCCAAGGAGGGTTATGGAATCCTATCATGGAACATTTTTCAAAATAGTTATATCAGATTATTTGAGACTACCTCTGCTCACAGAAATTCATTACTTCATGAAGTCTCTTTCATGTCTATGATGATGGTGCTCTAATGAGAGCCTTCATCAACTGGCTGTCAACTGACTATGAAACCTGCAACAGCATTTGAGTTGGGTTTTTGATACTTTATAATAATGGTTGCGCATTTCCTTCTCACATATGTCTGATTTTATTTTATTGCTTTTGTACAACAGACTTTAGGTTATTTGCTCAGTTAAATTTTACACAGGTCACCGACTTGGATTGTTATCTGACTATATTTTTGTATGTGGTTTACCTTTACCTCACTTAGAATGTTTATCTTTTGTACTAGTCTGAAAGCAGAAAAGTACAACTTTAACATTACAGAAAGCTGCACTGTGGTTTTTATAAACATTTGAACCATGAAAATAACTATGTTGCAAAAGAATTCTAAGTTGACTGTGTTGGGGAAATCTCGCTCCCCTGGGGTACAGAGTCCCCAGAAGGGTCCGAGGCTGGAGGTCAAAGCAGTGAGGCAGGAGAGAAATCCAAAAGGAAAACTTTATTATGCATGCAGGCAGGCTGACCGCTACCAGAGTGAAAGCAGCAGCAGCCCTGAGAGACAGTTTTAGGGATCCTTTATACAGTATGTTCAGATAGTTTAGTTGTTGATTGTTTTCTTTAACATATCAAAGTCTCAGCAGAAGTACTCTGAGACGTTTCTGTTCACACCAGAAGTGCTAGAAGTAAGTTTTACAGTACAAAGGCACATGAGAACCTGAGTGAGGAGTCTACATGGCAACCTGTGACAAAGATAAGAGTTTACATGACAATTTGTGACAGACTAGGAGTCTCCATGAACTTGCTATAGGAGGCATTGTAAGGGTCTTGATTAGAGTTAAGATGATTTCTCTGTTACAGAGAGAGAGAGGCCTGGAAAACTTTTAACCCTTGCAGCAGTTTTCTTCTAGAGAGTTTTGATTTCCTGCACAGTCCCCCCTTAGACACAATTGGAGTTATTTGATTTTTCTCCCACAACTGCCTGCTGGCATTGTTGTCTGAGAAGCACAAAAAGAAAGACAGCCACTTGAAAACTTGTTTGTCATCAGAATGTTGCTACTCTTGCAATTTTCAAATGAGGCTCTTTAGCTTAGTCCAACAACTTCTTATGCAAAAAGTGGACTATACCACTGTGGTATGATGAGAAAGAAACAAAGAAAAAACAATGGAGGGATGAGAGTGTGTAATCGTAAAAATAATTGAACAGTCCATTTTTTAAATCATCATTGAGCAATTAGTCCTGAATTTGGGCCTCCTGCTATATCAAATTGATTCATAAGACTGGGCACTTGATTTTCATCTCTGAGGTTTCCCTTCATTAGAATTAAACAGCAGACAGACCAATCCAATTTCACTGTGCTTTGGTACGTATCCAAACTGAAAAAGAGAGATTTTTTCAGGCACAATGTAACCAAACAATATGAAACCAAAACCTGTCTCAGTACCACATTGTGGGTGATCTTCAGGATAGTCTCTCTCTTTCCTTTTTGAACATGTAATCCAATTTTTACCTAACAAACACAAGTTAACCCCACTTTTCCATTTACCAAACATTCAAACTGTAGTTTAATTGCTAAGATATATTTTTAAAATATTTGGTTTGGTTTTTTTAATTATTTACCCTGGAAGTTGTTACACATCCATCCAATTAAAAATAAAATAAAATAAAATAAAATAAAATAAAATAGCCAATATCATGCAACTCACTTACCAATCGTAACTAACCAGCACATATTATTTTGCAAATTGAAGTGAAGCTCACTGCACTATTTCAGGGGAAATCATCCAAAATTTCATGATAAATGACTTCATGTCTAGTTTTCACTGTAGTGGTCACTTCTGCTGTACCTTAGCAACATCTAATAATAATGTTTAATAATATACCAACATGCCTTACTCTTAGCCAACGCATCAGGGAACCATGCAGCATAATAAATACGACGAAACAGGATAAAGAAAGCCTCTAAAATGAAAGGGGAAGGGAAGTGAATTCTGTAGAATCCCTAATGGGCAAGTTCTGGTCTATCTCAATTATTATACTATACTCATCATCATCACATCAGCACACAGATCAGTTAGCAAGTCTTGGGTGTAACTGGGGTTTTAGAACTTGTGATGGAATTAATTCCATTAATTAATATTCTTAAATACCCATCCTGCAAACATTTAAGCACATGAGTGACTGTAATAAAATGGGATTAGCAACAAGCTCAGAGTTATTCATTAGAATTCGCTGGATCTCTGCCCTAGTCTATATTGGGGGAGCACACAATCTACTATATATTTCAGAGTTTGTCTGTTTGTGTGTCTGTCTGTGCATCTGTCTGACCCCCAGCTGCAGGACATGCACGATTCTCCCAGTTGTGCCTGCTGCAGCAGCTTGTCAAATGGCACCAAGATGCTGTGGTGAGACCAGGTTGGGGTAGTCCTCTCCTCCCAGGGAGGCCTGCCTACTGAACCCCTCATCCCCAGCCCCTCTCCAGAACAATGATTTAAATGAAGAAAATTAAAACCTACTTGAGTTAAGGACCCAGGCAATACTGAGTAAACCTTCCAGTTTGCATATATCGACACCTCTGCCTCTTTCGAGACTAGCTGCACTGAGAAATTGCTTTCCACCCAATATTTTCTTAGAGGAAAGTAAGAAAGTAACACTACTTACTAAAAAGTCTTATGTTAGTCCATTCAAAAGCAGTATCTGGGAACTAAAATAAAAAGCAATGTTTTGCTAAATTACGACTAAATAATACATTGCATTTCTCTCAAGCATTTGAAATCTCCATAATAAGGGGCTGTTTGCTAAGGCTGCAGAAAGATAAAACAGCTAAAAGGCAGCAGGATGTCAAAATGTGCAGATAAAAAAACGTGTTAGATCTCAATTGTATTCGTCTTCATAGCCTTGCAGCCTCACCCCCTTCTTTTCACAAACTACATTGTATGTTTGTATACACACACACTTGCATGCGCGTGCGCACACACACAATTTTTCTTGGTTACTCTAAATCTGCATGGAGTTAACACTGTATCCACCACTCAGATTAGAGCATATGAGAAGCTTGTACAGACAACACATTATGCTGCAAGATACTGAAACCTGCTTTTCAGTCAATGGATTTGTAAATCAACCCTACCACTCAGTCTGTAGTGATAATTCTGGCCTTTTGCGCCTGGATTACAGGTGGCAAGAGTAGATACAAAATTACAGAAGAGGCTTAAAATAAAAAAGACAATTATAATAAAGTATCCTTAATATATTCATTGTAACTCTAATGATTCCAATGTTTAAATTCTCCTCAGGAATTGTGTACATGTACACTAAGGACCATATTTATGTAAAAGGAAGGATAAAAAAAAACCACAGGATGCCCAAGGTATTTACTAATTGGCAAGTGATGTAAGTAGCGTTTCTGCTTACCTTGCTATTCTCTTATTTTTTAATCTTTATAGCACTTGCACCCACTCCCCCCTTCTGTTGCATGAATGAAAAGAGGTTTGATTTAGTTTTCAGTATAAATTGAGTCAAGAATGTTTTTGAAGGAGTTAAAGTACATTTGCCTCTAAGCAAAACCTATACTTTTAAAAAGCAATATGATTTTAAAAGCTGGTATCTAAGGGTATGTCTACTCTACAGCGTTAATTCAAGTTATCTTAATTTGAAATAGTTAATCCGAATTAAGCTAATTTGAATTAACACATGTACACACAAAATGCATTTTGCTAATTCTAAATACTGAGTCCACACTGAGTGAATACTGATTCAGCTTTAAGGCCTGATGGAACCAGGTCAGGGGTAGGGAATCAGGTCAGGAGTGTCTTTGTGTGGCTGTTGCCTGCGGCTATCTTAGGCTTGTGCTTAAATGACACACACACACACACACACACACACACACACACACACACACACACACACGGGCAGCCGGTTCCCAGGTCTCCCTGCTTGCTTGCCTGCCTCGATGAGGGACAGCAAAGCATTTGTATCTCGGAGTGCTCTGATTGACCTCACTCAGAACACCATAGCACTCTGCAACATGGAGCCAGAGCTGCCCTTGGGCACTCTGGTGCTTCTCGTGAACATGTTGCTGCAAGCCTGGCTGCACTTTCTGCAGGCTGCCATCCGGGAGGTCCATCGGGGGCTGTCAGTATCCAGGAGGCCCTGCGAGAGAGCTTCCTCCCTGAGGAGCACTCAGAGCCTCCCTGGTCTGCCCCACTGGGGGCTTGTGCCTCATTCCTCCCTCACGTCCTTCCATTTACCCCTCGCCTAACCCCGCTTCCTGATGTCAAATAAAATACACGTATTTTCATGAACACAAACTCTCTTTATTTAACAAAACTGGTGCGGGGGGGAGGAGGAAACTCTGGTGAGACTGGGGAAAGGAGGCAGGAGAGGGGAGGAGAGAGCGTGGGAGACGGGAGGGGGAAACCTGGGAGGAGGGAGCTGGAAGGGGGAAGCAAGGGGAAGAAGGGGGAGGGGAAGCTCAGGGCTCAGGGTTGGGGGTCTCACCGAACCACCTTGATTTTCATGCGAACTTGCTCCTGGGATCGCATGTGGCCTTTGGTGACCAGGCTGGCAGCTATCCTGCCATAGACGGCCGCATTCCTCCATCTAGTACGGAGCTCATGGACATTGGGGGCATCCCCCCCCAAATCTGAGTAAGGTCCACCCTGATCTCCACCCTGGACCAGGAAGGTGCCCGCCTTCTCTGGGCCCTGGCAGACTCCTGGGAGCTGGCAGACTGCTCCTGGGGAGTGTGGAGGGCTGGCTGCCAGTGACTTGCTGGCTCATGTTTTGGGGCCACTGGGTCGGGGCAGTGACTGCTGGCTCTGGGCTGCAGGCTTGGAGCTGGCACAGGCACTGTGGCCAGAGTCTACTCCTTTAAGGTCTCTGAGGAGGAGGGAGGGAGGGAGAGGAGTGTTCTTGCTTGAGGCTGGAGTGGCCACCAGGGCACCCTGGGAAGGCTGGAGGCCCCCTATTTTGAAATAAGTGTCTACACAGCACTTATTTCGAATTAGCTAATTTGAGTTTGGTGTTACTCCTTGTAGAATGAGGTTTACCAAATTCAAATTAAGCTCCCCGCTATTTCGAATTTAATTCGAAATAGCGGTTTGCCTGTGTAGACACAATTAAAGTTAATTAGAAATAACGGCTGTTATTTCGAATTAACTTTGATGTGTAGACATACCCTATTATTGTACCCCACCACAGTAGTAACAGAATATCATTATAATTAACTGAGTGATTATAGTTCACTCTGTGATTCTCCTACAAATCCTCCACAGAGTTAACAACTGTTACCTGGGAGATGGGATTCAAAGTTGGACTGTAATGCTTCTGCAGAATTTAAGGTTATGACATCAAGGAAAAAATCACTCTTTGTTACATTGTCATTAACTTTATGTTCATTTTTTCAAGTGTGAATTTAAGTTCTACTAAAATAATATCAACCTTAGCTGTAGGAAAGCACATATTATAATGTGCCTGAAGACCATGCTTAGCTTTGTCTCAAGGATTATTTGGCTGTATAAAGATATAATATTTTGTAAGGGTGATATTTGCTTTCTAGGTAACTCTTACTGCGCCAGTGGGACTTAATCACTGACGAAAAAGGGTTCTATTTGTGGGATGTCTTTTGAAATACTGATAACAGCTGAAGATGGCCCAACATTCACTTTAATTTCCCAGACAGATTTTTAAAAAAACTGAAAATTTCCTTTTGATTTTGCAGAAATTTCATTTTCTGCTGGAAAAATAATTCAGATGGAAAATTCTGCCCCACCTCTAATATTTATGCTGTGTGTTTGATAAAATTACCACCTGATTTTCTAGCCTCATGGTCTGATAGCTATACCCTACCAGTTACTAAATGTAGCACTTGTGTGAATGAGAATTATCCCTGTTTATTACTAGAAAGAAGAACTACTTTTCACCTGTTAATTCATTAGCATTTGAACCCAGTTCTCCACAGATGAAAGCTTATTTATGGGAAAACACAACCAGCCACCTGGTTCCATACGCATCGCCAGTCACCTTTTTTCTTTGCTATCTGACTGTTTAACATCCTGTAAAATCACATTACATAAAAAGAGGAACAAGCCACACTGTTGTAATCACATCACAGTAAAAATAAAATAAACACACACACACACACACACACTTTTCTTTAAAGCAATGTTTTTATAGATTTACCGCTTTAGATTACGTGTTTGAATGTATTATTGACAAGTGTTGTTAGATAATGAGGAGCCTCTCCAGTTCTTATCTGGACTTCTCATTTTCTTTGCCCTTCATCTGTACACGTTTGCTAAAATAGAAGCCCCTAATGAAAAACAAAGGACACAATTAATGATAATGAAGGGATGACTATGTAGATTTCACGAGAATGGTCTTAGCAGTTTCAGATTCTAGAGATTTCTAGCAAACTTTTTCATGCACTTGGGTTTAGTTGGTTTAAGATTTAAGATTTCTTTTGCATCTGAATTCTTAAAAAAAAAGACAAAATTCTCAGGCTACATCTACACTATGAGTTTTTTTGGCACAAAATTAGCATTTCTTTTTGCACAAGGGGTATTTGCCCAAAAAGAAGCAGTCTGGAGAGACATAAGGATCTTGCGCAAAACAGGGGTTTTGCACAAAAAGGAAATGTCCACACGGCTTCTTTTTGCACGAAAACCCCTTGTGCAAAAAGAGATGGCAGAAAATATGCTAATGATGTCATGACTCGTGCTAATGAGTCCCTCATTAGCATATTTTCTGCCGAAAAAACTCGTACTGTAGATGTAGCCTCAGAGAAACTGAAAAGTGCATTCAATTCTTGATTTCATCAATGACAGTTTAATACCTATAGCCATAGATATTAATGGTCATGATTTGGAATAAGGGGTGCAAGAAATAGTATACATTCAGGTTCTGGATTAAGCGCTAAAAGTTAGTGCACTTGAATCTGAACTGACCTGCACGGTCACTGACCTTCAGTCCCAAAGTCAGTCTTAGATAGCTTCAAAGTGGGGCTCAAGCTAAGATGACTAATGAAGGGAAGGAAGCAGGTTCTTCATCTCCCTGAGGAATAAAGTGAAAAACAATTTTGTGCAACTGGTGCTATCCTGCCACCTACTCACAGTGGCTGGACCCCTTTCTGATGGAATTTTCCAGGAGGTGGTGTTGTGGCAATGTTATTCCAATCAAGCACAAGACATCTCAGTATATGACATTGCTGACTTGACTTTTGCTTTTTTTTCCCTCCACCGCTTGCCAGCCCTAGTTTGTATGCAGTGAAATGTTGACTACACACAAGAAAAGAAATCTGACAGAAAATGAAGAAAAAAAGTCAATCCTATCCCCATTTCAAAATGAAAACAAATGTATTGTACATCAGTTGTGCAAATAAGATAACAACCATAATTTATACCAATACTAGAAAGCAAACAAAACTTCTTGCTCTCATCTTTTCCAGTAGAGATATTTGCCAATTCTTGGTTGTCTTTGTTTTAGGCAATTGCCTGTTACTTCCAATCTTATTCAAGTATGCAAATGAAACCATTTGTCTCTTTACTGTCACTGTCTAGGAAGAAGCAAAACAGATATTTCATTCAGCTGCGATTCCAATGTATTTGAATTTTTGATATTTCAGTTTGACCAGCCACTTTTGCTGCAATTCCAGGAGTTTCTCTCTTACAGCTAGTGCAGTGATATCCTCATATCCCTCCAGCTGTGAATATAGTTCAAATCATTCAACAAAAGGTGGACAACAACTTTACATGGAATGAAGTTTTTTTAAATTGATAACTCTGGGTACGCCTACACTAGCCCCCTAGTTCGAACTAGGGAGGCTAATGAGGGCAACCGAAATTGCAAATGAAGCATGGGATTTAAATACCCCACGCTTCATTAGCATGTTCCCAGGCGGTCGCCATTTTGGAAACTGACTAGCCCGGAATAACTGCCCGCGTCTTCATGTGGCAGTGAAACAGGAGTTCAAAGTAAACCCCTTAACTCGAATTAGCTGTTAAACCTCATTCCACGAGGAGTAACAGCTAATTCGAGTTAGGGGTTTACTTCGAACTCCCGTTTGACTGCCGCACGTAGACGCGGGCAGTTAGTCCAGGCTAGTCAGTTTCCAAAATGGCGACCGCCCGGGAATATGCTAATGAAGCGCGGGATATTTAAATCCCGCGCTTCATTTGCAATTTTGGTCACTCTCATTAGCCTCCCTAGTTCGAAATAGGGGGCTAGTGTAGACGTACCCTCAGACTGCTGTTGCTGCAAGTATAAACTGTAGGAGTACGTCTACACTGCACTGTAGTTTGAAATAAGATATACAAATTGAGTATCTTATTTCGATCTTATTTCAAAATAGCTTGTTTTATCATTTGACAGTGTCTACACAGTGCCAAATTTCAAAATAACCCGCTATTCCAAAATGTCCCTTACTCCTTGTGGAATGAGGTTTACAGGAACATTGGAATAGCGAGCCCGAAATAACAGGCATAAATAAATAGCATTGCAGTGTAGACGTAGCCTAGAAGGGCAACCTTCATTCAATGCTAGTTACTCTGGGCAAGGTGGCAGAGTATATAGGCTGTTTATTTTCCAGGGATGGAAGGGAAAGGTGTGCCAGAAATTGCTACACTGATTGTTAGCTAGTTTCAACAGATGTGAAACACCTGTTATATTTTTGTTTTTGATATATCTCTCCATAACTGTGGAAGATGGGTTACTATTGAAAGATGGAGCTTTTCATCTTTATTTCCTCCTGCTGCTTTTCAGCCTTCCTCAGCCCCCACATTTCACTGCTGTAGAGCAGAGCTGGCATACCCAGGCTTCTACAGACCCACAGCTTTGTAGCAAGCTTGGTGTTCTGCTGAAGGGCCTGCAACATGGTAATGACTGCTGTTCTGTGAGTGGCCATGTCTTTCAAGCATCCTCCAGCACTGGCCATGATGATGCCCAATTATTTGACAGTTGCCACCTTCTTCATGTCCCATCCCAACAGATAAATACTGAGTTGAAGAGAACCCCCCACTCCCAATTACCAATACTTACAAGACAATGCAAAGAACAGCTGGGAAGTCTATGCCCAACTTCCTGGGATTGACTGGGTTTGGGGTGCCAAGGACAAACAAAGACACTCATGTCTGTCTCAGCTGGCAGGAAAAGAAAAAGACAGGGATTATAAGGAAACCATCTGCTCCCTATCTAAAGTTGGGGTGTCTGGTTAAGCTAAACCTAAAAGATGGTCTCCTCTTAAAAGCTGACTTGGATTAAGGTAAGGTGTGAAATTAAAGTGCAGTATCCATGCCGGATCTATTCCCCATGTGGGAGAGTTGTGAGCAGGACACGAGAAGTGATTCTCCCACTCTACTCTGCACTGATAAGGCCTCAGTTGGAGTAGTGCGTCCAGTTCTGGTTACTACATTTCAAGAAAGATGTGGAGAAATTGGAGAGGGACCAGAGAAGAGCAACAAAAATTGACTAAAGGTCTAGAAAATATGAGCTGTGAGGGAAGACTGAAAAAACTGGGTTTGTTTAGTTTAGAAAAAAGAAGACTGAGAAGGGACATAACAGCTTTCAAGTACCTAAAAAGGTATTATAAGGAGGATGGAGAAAAATTGTTTCCTTGACCTCTGATGATAGGACAAGAAGCAAATTGCAACAAGAGACATTTAGGTTGGACATTAGGAAAAACTTCCTAACTGTCAGGGTGGCTAAACACTGGAATAAATTGCCTAGGAAGGTTGTAGAATCTTCAACACTGGGGATATTTAAGAGCAGATTAGACAGACATCTGTCAGAGATGATCTAGATGGTGCTTGGTCCTGCCATGAAGGCGGGGAACTAGACTTGATGACCTCTCGACTAAAGACTGTTTATTGGACTACGTGAAGTAAGTTGCTGGTTTCAGTCCAATTCCTAGTTATCAAATGCAATCATGAAACTTTTAGCAATAATTAGCACCATTTTGGGGCAGTGAAGCCAAGGATTAAATCAATAACAAGACTGAATTTTCTTTTTCTTCTTATACTATTTTAACTTAAAGATTTTAATGCCAATGTTGATTATTCCAGGCCAAAGGGTATTAAGAAATAATTCAAATCAAGCAAATGTGAGCCTCATTTTTTAAAAGAACAGACCTTAAATTGCATACAACTTTGCACCTACACTTAATTATGGGTGCAAAAGTCTTGACATTTTGATGTCTTGCCACCTGCCTGCCCTTGTGTAATATGTATACTTGTTAAATAGTAATGATATACTATCTAAGCATTTAGACTAAGACTTTTCATCAGTAAGTCTCAAAGCACTTTACAGAAGGTCATCGGTGTCATTATCCGTACTTCATAGATGGGAAAACTGAGGCACAGTGGGCTGTAATTACTTGGCTAAGATCATCCTGTTGGCCTGTGGCAGAGCTGGGAATAGAACTTGGGTTCATCTAAGTCCCAGTCTTTTTTAATGATCACTACGCAACACTTCCTTTGAATTGGCTGGCTTTTTGACCTAATAAACCAGCTTTTTCTAAACTGAATAGTGTTTCTAAAATGGACAAATGAGAGGTATCCTCCAGGGAGATATTTTGACAGTCTTTCCCTCATCACTTTGACACTGTGTGCTGATCTTCTGAGATTACAGAAGAGTTTCTTAAGAATATAATAAAATAGATAAAACACTAATGCCCAAAGCACACAATGGCATGAACTCTTACTACATAATAGAGTACAAGCTGTATGCTAATTCTGAAAATGGAACTCAACGTTATAATAATATTATTCATATTCCGTAGCACATAAAAGTTTCAATTAGCATCAGGGTCCCCATAAGGCTATGAATCTTGCAAATATATAGAAAGAGATGGTCCTTGCCCTTAAGGGTTTGAAGTCTAAATATCATTGGGACTTCTGAACACAAGTTAAACTTCTGTCACTATGAACAGACACTTGAAAAACTCAGTTGATGTGGAAAGGAGCAGAGGCATATCATCCAGAAATATAAGAGGAAGAAAAATGAAGTACAGTCCATACTGAAGCATTCTAGTCTTGTATATTAGCCCATAATAATACAAGATTACACTTCTGTATTAGCCAGAAACATGGTAACTGTAAAAGAAAGTAATGTATCATGCTGTTCCCTTTCAGGTTTATCATTCCATGCACAAAAGTGATTCATAAAATAATTTGATTCCACATGTAAATCAGTCATAATATTATTACTGCTAGTGGATAATAAAAGTCTTTCATTTCTTTGGAAAACAGTATTCAAAGGAAGTCACTCTGGGAAAGCAGATCATTGAAGTTGCAACAGAATCTGAGTTGAAAGCCAGCTAAACTTCTGAACTTTCTAAGGCAACAAATGGAATGCATTCTACAAAATCATAGGTAAATAGTTGTGATCTGAGCAGATACCTACAGCACCTCAGACTGACACGTAAGAGGGAACACACATGTCAGAAAAGAAATTGAGTTCTTGTTTTCAGCTCTCTTCATCTCCACTGATCTTTCTAACAATGATAAAGCCATCAGTGGCTCTCCATTCCATTGAGCCACCTGTAATTATCCCTGTTGTCCCTGGACTGGTTGAGAGTGAGACTTAGGTTTTGTCTATACGATAGAACTTATCTTTAAAAGTTAGGCAGGATAAATACTGCGTGTCAATATTTTTGCTGACAAAATACTTCCACCCCTTATGGATGGAGTTCACATTGTCTATGGGAGACCACTTCTGCTCACAACCAATCATTTACTCTGCCTCTTATCCTGGCAAACTTTTGTCTTGTGTGTGTGTGTGTGTGACAGAGAGAGAGAGAGAGAGAGAGAGAGAGAGAGAGAGAGAAGCAACTGTGAACCACAAAAGTTGTGTCAGCCAAACCAGGGCTACTGCTCACTTATGTGCCCCTCCAAGAGAGCTGAGGTGAGTCACCACTCCAGCATGCAGTCTCAGGTATTTGCTGTAATCTGCCTATCAGTCTGTGAACCAACACTACATGGCCCAAAACCCTCCTGGTGCTTTACCACAGAACCACCAGACTCCCAGTCTGCTCTTGATCCTGTTACTGCCTCAGCCTTGCCTGAGCCCTGGTCCAGTCTTTTCTTCTTTGTTCTACTTTGACCTTGCTTCAACTTTATTAGTGATCTGCTACAGCCTTGCCTCTGCTTCGATCTTCAGCCTGTATCTGGACCCCAGCTATGATACTGACTTGGCTTTTCCCTGCACTGACCACCTGGCTTCAAAACTTACATCTGGACTCCTTGACTTGGCTCAGTTCTGGCCTGTCCTGCATCTAGATTCCAGCATCACCTTTGGCCCATTCCTTTTGAGTTAGTGCTTTGGAAAATGAGGTAAGGAGGGATTTGAGAATGAAGATGGTAAACAATGCACTGAGTTCTGGAGCAAATGAGAAACTGGATTTCAGTGTGTGTGTGTAGAGGGCTTTGGGGAGGGGACTATACACCACACAAATTTTCAGTCTTTTCCACATCTGCTACAGAGAAATGTTTGTACACAGCAAAAGTGCTCCCTACCATCCTGTTCTCAAGGGTTCAAGTATGTGCCATGTTTTCCCCATTGCTAATTCTGTCTTTCCATGAGTCTTATGAAACAGTAAAAAAATTACTTTTCATCAGCTCAGGTTTGCATTTTTTTTTTCACGATAAGAATAGGAGCTGCAGAAATCCTCAAAGTCGTTTTGGTAGCATAGCCCAGTTCCTCATAAGCAAAGGACAAAATGGATTTATAGTTGAATATAAGCCCTTACAGAGCAGCCAGAAATAGTTTCTTTACAGCTGAAATTTTCTGCAAGGCCATCTCATTAGTATTCAGCACAGCTGCCATCGCACGAAAGAGAAGTGAAGATACTCAAGAAGAGAGACGATAAAAAGAGAAAATGAAGGGGAAAAAATTTGGTAACTGTTCTATGAACTTCCTCTCTTTATATATCCTTCTCTTAACTCACCATGTAAAGCAATTGACATTTGGTATTTGCCAAAAAATTCATTTTAGTTCACAAAATAGCAATACTTACTATGTTGCTCTATTTATAATCTTAATATAAACACGAGTGGACAACAAAATGGTTTGGAGATGGGACATTTCATCCAAATATATCTAGATTCTCTGCTTTCACTTGTTTGGTGAGAAACTTGTTGGATTAGAACCTGTTGCTAAGAGCAGGGAATTGCACAATGACTATATAAAGGGATTGCTGAAATGAGAAGATGGGGAGAATGAATGCTCCATCATTTGTAAGCCAACAATCTGTCCCAGGGTAAGAGTCTGAAAAGGATTATGGACAATTAGAGAGCAGGAAAGTTCAGTTACAATAATTGTGAGGAGATAATGAATTCCCAGAGACTGACTCCAGAACTAGAACCATCCACAGGGATCACTGAATTCCCCCACACTGTTGCTTTTCCAGTATAAATGTGATTCAAAAAGAACAGAAACCGCTAGCAAACCAGGACTTTAGCTGAGTCCTCCTGTGGAATGAATATCTCTGTGAATGCTTTTACTTTAACCAGAACTTTTTTTCTAAATTCCCAGCTTATTTTTTGCTGACATTATTGTAATCTGACAGGAAAATGTTCTGATTGGAATTCCTCGGACAACTCTATAGTAAAGATCCAAGGCCATATAGTATATTTTTAAAGGGGGGCCTCTAGTTTATCAATAAAAATGTGCATAAATATGTGTGTGCTGCAAAATTGCCCTGAGTGTGCAAAATCAGCTTCAGATTGCCCAGTGCATCCTATCCTGTTGTTGTTGTTGCCGTTACTATTATTATTTTGACCACAAGGGTCCATAGAAGTAGTGCTGTGTATTGTTAACCCAGAATTGATTTGTTCACCCAAATGAAAAGAAGGTGGGCACCTATTTGTTTAAAATCTGTGCATGTGTGAATACACAAAGGTCTAGACAAATTCAAAAACCTGATTGAAATGAGCAAGCAAAGTTTAAATCCATCATGGTTCCCCAAAGAAATAATGATATCAAACATTCTACATGTATATCTGAACATCCTTAATATACTCACAATTCTTATGATCCTGCAGTGCCCCAGTGACACTCAGAGAAGATGATTCACAGGCTGTAGGACACAAACCCAACATTTCCCCTAATTTTGGATGTTTGGCAGCACCTACAAACCCCTTGAATTGCAGCACATGTGCACATGATTCTATTTTTTGGTCTTGGATGCTAGTTTCAAACTAGTACCCTCATCTCATGATGAGGCCTCAGACAAAAAGAGCCAACTCAGAATAAAAATATTTTCCATGCCGTAAGGACAGGGGGCAAATTTCACAATTTCTGGGTTTTGTCCTCATCTGGAACAAGGGAGGAAAAAGCCCTCCAATGGTTAGAATTTCCTGTAGAATAGAAATTCCCATTCCTGACTAGCTCTTTACAATTGATATAGGCAAAGCCAAGTACAGCCAGCCTCCTCTGCAGTGTTCTGCAGCGTGCCTAAGAAAGATGTGTTTTTGCTTGATATGTTACTTCAGACAGCGCTCTATGCAAAGGAACCCAGTCAATGCCAACAGCTTCTTGGGCCTGCAAAGGAATAATGGTGGATGGGTAGATTTAGTGTAATTAAATCCGCTCTCTGAAGTCCCAGGCAATATTAAGAGTCAGATCCCCCAGGTCCTTCATGAAGTTCTCTCTGTTTTTTTACTGCAATTTAAGTGGCTGGCCATTAATTTTTTGGGCACTCAGAACTCCTATTGCAGCTAAAGGGGCTTAGGATAGGTAAAGAATACAGAATTTCAGCCTAAAATTGCTGCCAGAATGCCAGAAAGGGATAATGAAACAGCAATGTATCAAGTTCCCTCTTTCAATAGCTAATTTGAATTTAAAGTCAGAAATATTTAATTCTTAATTAGGAATTCAATAGTTTGTAAAGCAAATTAGCTTTTATAAACAGTCTACTTCTGCACTTCCAAGAATTACCCTGTTTGGAGCTGCCTATTACAGAAGCATAGAAATATAGAGCTGGAAGGGACATAAAAAAAACCCAGTCCTCTGCAATGAGGTAAGACTGAATAAACCAACACCATCCCTGACAGGTGTTCGACCAAACTTTTCTTTAAAAAACCTCTAATGGGGGGAGGGAAGAATTCTACAATTTGCCTGTAAGAGTATTCCAGAGCTTGACTACCCTTAGAGTTGCAAAGTTTTTCCTAATTTCGAACATAAACCTCCCTTGCCACACAGTAATCCCATTACTCTTGTCCTACCTTCAGAAGAACGACATGAAGAACGACTAGTCCCATCTTCTTTATAACAACCCCTAATTTATTTGAGGACTTATCTGGTCTCTACACAGTCTTCTTTTTCTCAAGATGAATATGTCCAGTTCTTTTTTAACTTTTCATCATAAGTCAGGGTGTCTAAAATTGTCATAATTTTTGTTGCTTTCTTCTGGACCCCTCCAATTTGTCCACATGTTTCCTGAGGTACCTAAAATTGGTTGCAGTACTTCAGTAAAGTACTGAATGGAATGGGAAAATTATCTCCTGTGTCTTTTACATACGATGCTCATGTTAATATACCTCAGAATGCTTTTAATTTTTTCACAGCCGCATCGTATTTTTGACTAGCATTCAATCTGTGATCCACGATAACCTTCACCTCCTTTTTAGCAGTACTTCTGCCTATACATTTATTACTTTTTTATAGTTCTACATTTGATTTTCCCTTCCTAAATGGAGTATTTTAAATTTGTCTTTTTGAAATGTCATCTTGTTGAATTCAGACCAATTCTCCAAATTGTCAAGGTCCTTTTGAATTCTAATTCTGCCCGCCAAAATGCTAGCAACCCCTTCCTGCTTCTCCTTCCCCATAAAGTAGAGGACCTGCACTTTCTCTTGCTACTAATTTATGTAAAGAAGCTCTTCTTTTAGCCTTTCAGGTCCTTTGCTAGGTGTAAATAATTTCATGCCTTAGCCTTTCTGACTTTGTTCCTACAGGCTTGTCCTGTGCTTCTAAACTTCTCCTTAGCAATTTGTCCATGCTCTTGGCTTCCTTCTTGATTTCCAGGTCAGTCAATTGCTCTTGATGAAGCCATATTTAACTCTTACACTATTCTTCCTATCTTTTCTTTACTTAGGGATAGTTTGAAGTTGTGTCTTTAAGATTGTCTCGTGGAAAACTGACAGCTTACCTAAACTCCTTTTCCCCTTTACATTTTTTTTCTGGGATTTACCTACCATTGAAAAAAATGTGCTTCTTTTCAAGTCTGTTGCTCTTATTCTGCCAATCTCACTTCCTGTTTTTTTCTTTAGAATAAAGAATGAATACTGACCATTTTCATCCAAATTAACTTCCAACTTCAGATTGGTTACCAATTCCTCCCTGGCACTCAGAATGAAGTCTAAAATGGCTGCTCCCCTTGTTACTTCCTCCACTTTCTGGACCAATAAATTTTGTTCCCTGTGCATTCAAAAAAATTAATGGAAATGTTGTGTTTTTCTATATTCCAACAGATGTCTGGGTGGTTAAAGTACCTGATTACTACTATACCACATATTTTGGATATTTTTATTTATTTCAGCAATTCCATATCCATCTCCTCTTCCTGATTTAGTTATCTACAATGGGCCTCTACCACAACATCGCCCATATTTTACTCTTTTTTGTCATTATCCAAAAAGTCAACCAGTCAGTCATTGCACTCCTTTCTCGACCTCTGGAGTATGGATCAACCCCTCCTCTCCCTTTTTACTCTTCCGGAACAAGTTTTATCCCTCTCTACTAATAGTCCAATCATGAGACATCCCACTAAGTTTCTGTGCTACCAATTAAATCATAATTTAGTTTCAGTACTAATATGTCCCAGTTTTCCTGTTTATTCCACCTATTGCTGGCATTTGTGTTCAGACATCAAAGATATTGAACACAGTCCTCCACCTATTATTTTCTTGCCTATCACCTTACTGTACTTTTTAACGTCCCCCCACAATATCTCACTATCTCTTAACGTCATTTTTTATACTTACCTGTGGACTTTTGTCACCAGCCTTTGAACCTAGTTTAAAGCCCTCCTCAGGAGGGTGATGAGTCAGTGTATGAAGATGTTCTTTCCTTTCTCTACCAGGTAGAAAGAAGAGCTATCAATGGTGCTTGTGACATGCCATTTTCCTCCCATGATGTGGTCTTTGCAGAGTTCCTTCAAGTTAAGAAAACAAGAAGCACCACACAACTGTATACCCCTCCACTGATGAACTCAACTGTCTCTATTCCTCATATCAGCCACATGTCTTACAAGTCTCTGGAAGCCCATTTTATTCTAATTCTGGGCCATGAAATGTGAGATCTCACCTCTCACACTCAGCCATCTCTAATCACTGGCCTACCCAATCACAAACTGCACTGCTCTCACTTCGGAGGACCCCTTTCTGGAACACTGGGGCTGACACTGCAGGGCAACCTAGTCCAGACAGGGAGTATCCAAGCCTAGATTTCCAAATATAGCAAACACAGCCCAGATTCCTACCAAACTTGAATGCAAGTTCTCAGCATTGCTCAGAACATGCCTCTCTTTTGCTCTCCAGTATTAATATCAATAATATAGGAGTGTTGGGGCTGGAGCACATGACCTATGAGGAGATGCAGAGGGATTTGGGCATATTTCGTCGGCAGACAAGAAGAGTAAGGGGTGGTGGGGAGGATTTGTTAGCAGCCTCAATTTCCTGAAGGGTGGTTCCAAAGAAGATGGAGAGAGGCTGTTCTCAGTAGTGATGGATGGCAGAACAAGGAGCAATGGTTTCAAGTTACAGTGGGGGAGGTCTAGGTTGGATATTAAGAAAAACTATTTCACTAGGAGGGTGGTGAAACTCTGGAATGGGTTACCTAGGGAGGTGGTGGAATCTCCATCCCCAGATGCTTTTAAGTCCTGGCTTGACAAAACCCTGACTGGGATGATTTAGAAACAAATGGTCTGGTAGCACTTTATAGACTAACAAAACACAGTGTGGGCCCACAAAAACTCATGATACCATCTACATGTTTTGTTAGTCTATAAAGTGCTACCAGACTATTTGTTGTTTCCTGTACAGACTAACTCGGCTACCCCCTGAAGCTTCTGGGATGATTTAGTTGGGATTGGCCCTGCTTTGGGCAGGGGACTGGACTCAATGACCTCCTGAGGTCTCTTGCAGCCCTAGGATTCTATGATTCTATAATTCTATGCAGAGATACTCACCAGCTGAGTATGTTTCTAGATGCTCCTTAGTTATCTGAAGTAACTCAGATTAACTAATCAGCATACATTACCCATTTTGAAATGTACTCAACAAGAAGTCAGTTCTAATCTGCTGCCCTGTCTCTTCTCCGGTCAAAATTTGGTGTTGAGGTTAGTTTATATGCTAAATTATGTTTTCTCAAACTTCATTGCACTCTGACCCCCCATCTGACAACCAAATTTACTACACGATGCCAAGAAGGGGAACTGAAGTCTAAGCCTTACCACCTCAGGCAGGGAAGCCAAAGCCCAAGCCTCACTGCCCCAGGAGGCACAGGGGATGCTTGATAGCACCCAGGAGATGCGTTGCCCCCCTGTACTCCTGCCAAAATTTCTATTGCTAAATGGGGTGCTCCCTCATGCCCATTCCCTATTCCTCTGGGTAGCCATCCCTGCACCGCCTCTCCTGCAGGCACCAGTTGCCTAGGCTGGGGGAACCAGAGCTTGCAGGCTATAACCCTGGGCAGTTAGACTCAGACTTTGGCTTCATCCCCAGCAAGTCTAACACCAGCCCTGGAACCCCATTCAAATGAGTTTATGACACACTTTGAGGTCCTGACCCTCAGGTTAAGAATCACAGAGCTAACTGTAGGCAGGGCCAGGCCAGTTGTGCTCAGAGATATAATCTGCTCTGGAAACTGCTAGTGTTATATTTTGTAACTACTTAGCCCTCTACCAAAGAATTACAAATAAGCTATTCATATTCACAATGTGTTATTAATTATTAATTAATTATTAATTAATCTTACTGGTGCAAAAGCACTTCTCAGTAAAACTGCTGTTTCAATATTTCCTTGTTTGCTCATTAGAGGGCAGACTTTAGCTAGAAATGTGAAATCCTCAACATCAAAAATCACACAAAAAAGCTTTTTCTGTTATAATGCGACAAAAATAGCTAACAAGATGTTAACATTAATTTTTATCATAACCATCATTTTTATCATGCCTAAAATAAATGGATTATCAAGATATTTGATAGTGTACCTCTAAAATACTGAATCTACTAAAGAGGGTGGGAAAAGGGGAAATAATCTCTGCATTAAGGTTTAAAATAAAGATGTGGTAGAAAAAACAATACCAAAAATTTCTTAACCACTCATAAATCCAACTTTGCAGGACCAACTCCTCCAGGGAAAAAACAGTTTTGTTGGGAGGGACTAGTAGGAAGAGCAAGAATAAATTATTTCTCTTGAATTTAATTTCCAAGCTACAGTGCCAAGTTTTCATAACAATGATACTGCTAGCAGCCTGCACAGTATTTATTTGGGGTTTAAAGAAGGAATATTTTTTTTAAATGTGCTCGAAAATCAAGTGTGAATTTTGAAATGATGGCATCTTGTTTCATCTCTGAATGAATCTCTATGCAGGGTGGAAACAACCAGAAGAGGTTGGAGCAACACCTCACCAATCCTGCATAAAGAAAGAACACCCTGAGCATTTTGTCAGCCTTACTGAATTTTGTTCAAGTCATATCAAAACCTGCAGTAGAGCAAAAAAGATTTTTAAGAGCCTTCAGTCTGAAAGGTTAATCACAAAACAGGACCTTTCTTTGCTTTTGTAGCATATTATGGCAGTTCCTGTGATGGGCATCGACACAAGACCTCACCCTGCACTACTTATGCCAATGGCAGTGCCTTCCTTTGTCTTCACTCGAAGCAGGATCAGACCCGCTGTTGCAGCCAACAGTTTGCTGATTGCAAATTTATACGGTTGAGTTTAAAAACATCAGAATCTATTTCGTATTATTCAGATATAAATTAGATAAATGAAAAATAATAGGACTGGTTTGAGTGATCCTCTAAACACTCAGCGCTAAGAATGTTGCTAGGTGAGTTGATCATATTTTCTCTGGAAAGTAGTTTAACCTCTGACTTCACAGCTTTAAGGCAATTGTGCTACCTAATCAGCCACCACATTTCAGTCTTTTTCCTGCAGTTGCTGAAATCATTAGTAAGGGAATTGGTGAGGAAACTGTAGAAACTCACAGTAGCAGTGGGGTATAAAGTCTTTAACAGTAATAACTCACCGTAAGAATGACAATTTATGGCTTTTTTACAGCATGTAATATAATGTATGAGATGTTACACATTGATGTGTATGCCTAACGAGTATTGTATAAAGCTATAAATCATCAGTATTTCCAACTTCCTATTAAGGTCTTGTGTATTGCACCATCCACAACAGTGCAATTTCTCATGATAACCACACCTTTGTCATGGGGGGGGAAAACAGATTTATTAGTAGCCTGAAATGGCACTTTATATACAGTATATAGATATAGATATAGATATAGATATAGATATAGATATAGATATAGATATAGATATGACAGAAAAACAATCTCACCTGAAAATGCAGAACGAAAGAGGGATGAGAATCTTAGCTGATAAATGCACTGACCGTTCTGATCTTATTTATTTTATTAATAACTAGGGGGAATACATGGAAAACATTTTACCACATTTATCTGCTAAAATGCAGCATCTCCTGTACAAAGCTAATGTAAAGACAGGAGGGGTGCAAGACTCTAAAGCAAGGAATAGACTTTTCCCTCGATGGCCAATGTTCCATAGAATCTTATATTTTGAGTGCTGCTTTCTCTCTCTCTCTCACACACACACACTGGAGTACAGTGTAAACTCAACTAATCAGCTGGAACATGTGGGCAGTCCTTTACAGTAGCTTTTGGTAACTACTGAATGCAACACTAAAATACTTCAGCATGCTAAGCAAAAGAAGCAGGACTGCCTCTCACATTAAAAAAAAATGAACTTGGAGCAGACTATTTCCTTACCACCCCTTTTATACACAAGGTGCAAGATAGTTTCAAAGGAATCCTTGAATACAAAAGCAAATGTGGTGATAGGGCTGATGATTCCTATATAATATGTGTGTGTTGCTGGTCCTAATTTGTAAAGCTGTGCAAACATTTGTAATTCAGTTCACACCCAATTGCAACACCTCAACTGTTACATCTGTTACATTTACAAATGAGATGATTGTACCATGTTATACATAGAACTGGTCAGGAATTTCTCAAGAAAAAAAATCTTTGTGTTAAAACAAACTTTTCACCAAAATCTATTAGTTTTGAATAAACTTTTTTCAGCCAGGTTTGGCAGGTCCAGAATGGAATTTCTGGTAAAAGCCAGACAGACAACCTAATAGTTCCAGTCCTCATCATAACCACCAGCCCAGGATATTTCTTTGGGTTATAGTATCAAGACCCTGCTCTGAATCAGGCAGAATTGTAAGGCAGGCTGACCACTGAGGCAATGTCTACACTACCAGCTTATTCCAAAATAAGCTATTTTGAAATAATAAATTTCAAAATATCTATTTCAAAACACACTTATTCCTCTTCACATTCCTCCCATTATTTCGAAATAACAGGCTTGGTAATATGGACACTTGCCTTGTTATTTTGAAATAAGGGCAGTTGTTTTGAAATAACTCCCCAGTATAGATATGCCCCGAGTTACTGGCTATTTTGGGGAGTGTCTTAATAAATAAATAAATATCCAGAGGTCACACACTTTCAGTCCATTACAAAATGAAAACATTCCAAAGCCTTTACAAGCAATTCTTGTGTCCCAGCCAGCCCCAGTTTTAGATCGTGAGGTGCTAAGCACAACATGTTAGATCAGGTATCCAGGAAATGTGGACTGCAGACTTTTAAATAAAGACTTTTTTGAAATGATAGGCTTTGTGGAGAGAAGTCAGTTCAAGGAAGGAAAAGGTCAGTGGCAAATGGCTGTGGATCAGATCACAGCATAGGAATTTGATTTCAATCAGTATCAGATAGTGTTGGTAATAGGTATTTGGTAGTATAGCAAAATAGAATGGGTGCCTGTCATAATTCAAATAGCCAGTAGGTGTCCATGTTTGTGGTGACATTTCAGATCAGACATTGTCCCATCTCCAGTCACAAACCTGGAATTCAGTTCTGGTCTGCTGAGATTCATAAACCTTCACATGAACCTAGGCCATGATTCAAGTAAACCTGAGCTGACAATCAAGAGAATTTTTTAGCCAAATTTTGAGCAAACAAGGTTCAATTTATGGTTTTGGGTGGAAACCCTGTGAGACAGTGCATTTCATTGTGCTTTTGTGTTTGACTGAATCTCAAACTTGGGAGAGAACTCAAGGGAAGCAGAAGCCCAGAGAAAACTTAAATGGGGCTTTGCACAAACTGCTGGGGCCTGAAACATCTTTTTTTTATATATCGCTGAAGCTGCTTTAATACATATTTTCTGTTCAGCAAGTCTCAGAAGACTTTACTCTCTGAAAGTAGGTTTCTTTTCCGTTAACTTGGAGTGCACTTTCTAGGGACAGCAAGCATATGTGGAAATGGTTGATCTACCTCAGCCAGACACAAGTTACAGTAGTAACAAGCCTGCTCTAATTTATGTGGATAGAAACAGTCCCTTTAATATTGTTTACCAGCCAACAGCGGTGAAGGATCCTCACATGCATGTGTGTCTCTGTGGTTTACAACACGATTAGGAAAAAAACAGGACAAATTATTAAGTAACTTCTGTGGTTTAAACCTAAAGCACAAACACACAAAAAAGATGTAGTTATCCTATAAATAATGGAACTCTGGAATAAAAATGGACCTTGTTGAAGCTGACTATAATAATAAAATAAAATATAATAAAAAATAATAATAATACTTTGTATATATGGTAGATTTCATTAGAGGATTTGACAGTTCTTCTTAACATTAACACCCTGTGAGGTGAACAGTATTAAACCCTGTATTCATATTACAGAGGGTCATTCTGAGTTACAGAGAGGTTAGATGAATTATTCATATTTACCCATGAGCTAATATTTGTTCTCTCCCTCCTTCTCAAGCACAAAGGGTCATACTTGCAGCCAGAGGAGAATTCCTTACCTGCCTCTGAGCCTTATGGAGCCATTATCCAATGTCTGCGGCCAGTCATTACCAAAGGAAAGAATGGATCCCAGGGAACCTGACTTCCAGTCTCCTGCTTCAACCAGAAGAAGACAGAAGCTTCCAGTGGTGGAAACATTTAATAGAAAAATAACAAAAACAGGACTCGAGAGGTACTCAATAACGAAAAGTGTTCTGAGTAGTGAATTAGAAACTTACAACCATAAATGGAAGAGTGAGAGGCTTCCAGAGTCTCATCTATGGATTTCTGGCTCCAAAATCAAAAGTTCTGGAGTTTTAATGTATTCATTGTGGGCTGTGGAGAGGTCATTCCCTTATCCCTTCCCATAGTAAGATGAAAAGGTTGATTTTATATCTCTCTGAATCATCACACATCTTTTTACACTTTGATAATGTAAAAATAAAGTAGTTTGTATATCACACAGAGGACAAAGAGAGAGAAATTATCTATGGCCCCATATGGAAGCACAGTGAAGAGAGATTACTCTAAGTCAATAAACCACAAGAAAATGTATTTCATGCAGAAATATTACACAACAGACCATTTTGGTTTTGCATTCAATAGATCATCTCTAACCATGTAAGACAGCAACATTTGTTGATGGCACAGATGTAAAAGAAAGTCTATTATAGTATCACTTCTAGTAGGAGTCTTGACTAAACCCCCCTAATATTATACTGTGATGATGTTTGAGTTTGTAGTTACCAAATCTGATTTTTAACTAAAATGGTATGCTTGAAAACATTTGCGTAGGTTGTTTATTTCATTTCTAATGTGTTCTCATCTACATTATCTAGCAATGGATGTGTCAATTTGCTGCAGAATTCAACAAAGGATGAAGATGGGTTGCAAAGCAACAAAAGTCAGCAAGAGTCTCCCCACCAAATGTTATGCCTATTAACAATTATGTTTGATTTTTTGTTAGTACCGAGTGTGTAGGTCACAAGATTGAAGGAGAAAGACAGTTGGATCAAAGAGGACCTACTCAGTGACATTGTAAGGAGTGAAAATATAATAGTCCCTAATACAGGTCTGAGCATTATTAACTCAACAGTTCCATATGGTACTGTACTTCTCTATTGAATGGTTATACCCTAGTGGTCTTATCCCCCATCAGGTTGTCTTGTGTGTCCTGTCCATTGCTTATTATGGTTTTCTTCTCTAAAGACATGCTGCCTTCTAAGCATTTGAAAGGTCAGATTCTAAATCATTCCAGCAACATCGACATACTTTCCAGATTATTCAGTGTCTATTTGCTTGGAGGTAATGAGTAGTTTACTTTCTGCCCGCTCTTGGTCAATCACAATATCAGGATGGTCTGGGAAGTCCAGAACTTTGGAGACTTATTTGTAAGGCCACAGATCTCAAGCCTACTGAATTTAGCATTATCCAAAACAAAGTTAAATATTTCTTCCCAGACAAGCTTGCAGGCAAGAACTCTTTGGGTACTAAGTTGTCTAAAAATGTGAGCCAGATATCTGAGAGGTTTATTTGCACACAGCCAATGAAATTGCAACACGATATTAAAAATGGACAGTAGCCAAAGCACAATTTCTACCCTGCTAGAAAAGCTACTTTCAAAGTCATGAAACATACCTTACAAAGGCAGGATACATCAAATGTTAATTTTTATATATCAACATCACAAACCTAGAAACAATTTTCTGAGAAATGTCAAGACTGAATGGAACTATGAGGGAAAGAATTAAACAAAAACAAAAATAATCCATTAATACAAAAACTCCGCTAATCTTGGATTCCTCCAAAGAGCATGATTCAACCCCTCGAGCACTTCAACCTGCTCAGTAGTGATAAAAGTTTCAGCTTATGCAGCTGCTTTAAAAACAATTCTCTCTTACAAATTCCACTCCGTTTTTCCAGGGATAAAACTGCAGATATTACTGACCCCAGCTGCTGAAAAGACTTCTTCCTGCTGATCTACTGCATAGATTACTAGACTGGGAGTCAGCAAACCTTCTCTGTCAATGACATTTGTTAAACTATTTTTCCCGCAGTGCCTTGTAAGCTTCATTTAATAGTCTTAAACTTGCTTTGTTACAGTCTATACAGTATACAAGTACTACTGAAACTGAGTCTCAATATTAGTGATAAACTGTCAAGAGGAACAAGGATGGACGGATCAGCCACAGAATGAATACTAATGTTAAAACATTATATAATTAATTTTCTCCAAACTGGCTGCACAAGATGGTCCCTTTCTCAAAGAGTTGACTGACTAAAACAAGGAAGACATGCAAAAGGTAGTATGAAAAACAGACGTATAGATACTTGCCTATAGTCACACAATAGGTCAAGAGAACAGGAATTGCTAACAGGGAGTTTGGAGAGGGAGTTCTCCAGGTGAAAGAGGAGTAAAAACGGGACCCTTGTGGTAAGTGGCTGTCTGGAGTGTGTGTTTGTGTGTGGGGGAGTTATTTGCTGTGTGCAGAGCTTGTGTTTATCTGTTTGGTTGGTTGGTTTGATTGTTTGATTGCTTGAAGGAGCTTCTAAAAGGTTTGAAATCTAGAAGCCTCTGTTAATTGGCTAAGCCTCAGTCAGGGGGAGGGGCTACCAGAGCTATATAAGCCTGTGACTCAGCAACCAGGAATTGCTAACAGGGAGTTTGGAGAGGGAGTTCTCCAGGTGAAAGAGGAGTAAAAACGGGACCCTTGTGGTAAGTGGCTGTCTGGAGTGTGTGTTTGTGTGTGGGGGAGTTATTTGCTGTGTGCAGAGCTTGTGTTTATCTGTTTGGTTGGTTGGTTTGATTGTTTGATTGCTTGAAGGAGCTTCTAAAAGGTTTGAAATCTAGAAGCCTCTGTTAATTGGCTAAGCCTCAGTCAGGGGGAGGGGCTACCAGAGCTATATAAGCCTGTGACTCAGCGACCAGGAATTGCTAACAGGGAGTTTGGAGAGGGAGTTTAGAGGGGGAGGTTAGAGGGCACTAGTGACTTCTGGCCTTCTTTAAAACATAACTCTTATCGTAATCTATATTCCAGAGGTTTAAAAAGAATCCCAGTTTATACTTAAACTTGTTCATTAGAAAAATGGAGACAGAAGCCCAGCAGCAGAGTGGGGGCTATCCTGTTTATTGCGTCGAGTGTAACATGTATGATTACCTGCCCTGTGGGCGGGTGGCGTATGTGTGCACCCGTTGCAAGGAGCTCCTGACCCTCAGAGACCGAGTTCGGGCTTTGGAGGCCAGGGTGGCTGAACTGGAGGAGCTAAGGGAGGTAGAGAGATTTGTGGATGAGACTTTCTGGGACACTGTAGTACTGTCCCACCTCCAGTCTGAGAGCCCCAGTGCTCTTAAGGAGGATGAAAGTCTCAAGGGAACAGAGCATTCAATGGGAGCAGAGGGAAACCATCCCGTAGTTGGGACCCTCCTCCCAGAGGATGTTGCGGTATCCTCTCGCACTGAGGATACCTCTGAGGGGGAGGGAAAGCCAGTTCGGAAGAGGCAGGTGTTAGTAGTGGGTGATTCGATCGTTAGAAACATAGATAGTTGGGTTTGTGATGACCGGGAGAACCGTATGGTCACTTGCCTGCCTGGTGCGAAGGTTGCGGATCTCTCGAGGCATCTAGATAGACTTATGTGTAGTGCTGGGGAGGAGCCGGTGGTCGTGGTACATGTAGGTACCAATGACGTAGGGAAGGGTAGGAGAGATGTCCTGGAGGCCAAATTTAGGCTGCTAGGAAAGAGACTGAAATCCAGGACCTCTATGGTGGCGTTCTCGGAAATGCTTCCGGTTCCACGCGCAGGGCCGGGTAGGCAGGCAGAGATTCAGAATCTCAATGCGTGGATGAGACGATGGTGTAGGGAAGAGGGGTTTGGATTTATTAGGAACTGGGGACACTTTTGGGAGAGGGGGAGCCTATACAGGAAGGATGGGCTCCACCTAAACCAGGGTGGAACCAGACTGCTGGCACTAAACATTAAAAAGGCCGTAGAGCAGTTTTTAAACTGAGAGATGGGGGAAAGCCGATTGGTGTGGAGATGCACGTAAATCGGAGGGAGACTACTCTTAGAGGAGAATCCATTGATAGAGATTCTCTAAGCTGTAGTCAGAAAGAGAGGAGGGGAGAGGGCAAACCATGGGCCAGAGCAGACAAACAACCGTGTACAAAGGAATCCAATGCATCAGGGAAGGGCAGACAAATAAGCAGTGGCAAATTTTTAAAGTGCTTCTACACAAATGCTAGGAGTCTGACTAATAAGATGGGTGAACTAGAGTACCTAGTATTAAATGAGGAGGTTGACATAATAGGCATCACTGAAACCTGGTGGAATGAGGAAAATCTGTGGGACACAATCATACCGGGATATAAAATATATCGAAAGGATAGAGCAGGCCGGGTGGGTGGCGGAGTGGCACTGTATGTGAAAGATAATGTAGAATCAAATGAAATAAAAATATTAAATGAATCAACATGTTCAATAGAATCGCTATGGATAGTAATTCCATGCTCCAAAAATAAGAAATTAGCAGTAGGGATATATTACCGACCACCTGACCAGGACAGGGATACTGACATTGAAATGCTGAGGGAGATTAGAGAGGCTACCAAAACAAAGAACTCTATAATAATGGGGGATTTTAATTACCCCCATATTGACTGGATACATGTCACCTCAGGAAGAGAAGCGGAGATAAAATTTCTCAATGGCTTAAATGACTGCTTCTTGGAGCAGCTAGTGCAGGAACCCACAAGGGGAGAGGCAATTCTCGATTTAGTCCTGAGTGGAGCGCAGGAACAGGTCCAGGAAATAACCGTTACAGGACCGCTTGGGAATAGTGACCATAATATAATAACATTCAACATTCCTGTGGTGGGAAGAACACCTCAGCAGACCAGCACCCTGGCATTTAATTTCAAAAAGGGGAATTACACAAAAATGAGGAGGTTAGTTAAACAGAAATTAAAAGGCACAGTGACTAGAGCCAAATCCCTGCAAGCTGCATGGAAACTTCTTAAAGACACCATAATAGAGGCCCAACTTAAATGTATACCCCAAATTAAAAAACATAGCAAGAGACCTAAAAAAGAGTCACCGTGGCTTAACCACCATGTAAAAGAAGCAGTGAGGGACAAAAAGGCATCTTTTAAGAAGTGGAAGTCCAATCCTAGTGAGATAAATAGAAAGGAACATAAACACTGTCAAATCAAGTGTAAAAATGTAATAAGAAAAGCAAAAAAAGATTTTGAGGAACAGCTAGCCAAAAACTCAAAAAGAAATAACAAAATGTTTTTTAAGTACATTAGAAGCAGGAAGCCTGCTAAAAAACCTTTGGGTCCCCTAGACGATCGAACTATAAAAGGCGCAATCAAGGACGATAAAGCCATTGCGGAGAAACTAAATGATTTCTTTGCTTCAGTCTTCACGGCTGAGGACGTTGGGGAGATTCCCAAATCTGCACCGTCCTTTGTGGGTAATGAATCTGAGGAACTGTCCCGGATTGAAGTGTCATTAGAGGAGGTTTTGGAACAAATAGAAAAACTTAATGTTAACAAATCTCCGGGACCGGATGGCATTCATCCAAGGGTTCTAAAAGAACTCAAATGGGAAATTGCTGAACTATTATCTGTGGTTTGTAACCTATCCCTTAAATCGGCTTCCGTACCTAATGACTGGAAGGTAGCCAACGTGACACCAATATTTAAAAAGGGCTCTAGAGGCGATCCGGGCACTTACAGACCGGTAAGTCTAACTTCAGTACCGGGCAAATTAGTCGAAACAATAGTAAAGAATAAAATTGTGAAGCATGTAGAAGAACATAATTTGTTGGACAAAAGTCAACATGGGTTTTGTAAAGGGAAATCCTGTCTTACTAATCTATTAGAGTTCTTTGAAGGGGTTAACAAACATGCGGACAAGGGGGATCCAGTAGATATAGTATACTTAGATTTCCAGAAAGCCTTTGACAAGGTCCCTCACCAAAGGCTCTTGTGTAAATTACATGGCCATGGGATAAGAGGGAAGGTCCTTTCTTGGATTGAGAACTGGTTAAAAGACAGGAAACAAAGGGTAGGAATAAATGGTAAATTTTCAGAGTGGAGAGGGGTAACTAGTGGTGTCCCCCAAGGGTCAGTCCTAGGACCAATCCTGTTCAACTTATTCATAAATGATCTGGAGAAAGGGGTAAGCAGTGAGGTGGTAAAGTTTGCGGATGATACCAAACTGTTTAGGATAGTCAAGACAGAAGCAGACTGTAAGGGACTCCAAGAAGATCTCACCAAACTGAGTGATTGGGCAACAAAATGGCAAATGAAATTTAATGTGGATAAGTGTAAAGTAATGCACATTGGGGAAAAATAACCCCAACTATACGTACAGTATGATGGGGGCTAATTTGGCTACGACAAATCAGGAAAGAGATCTTGGAGTTATCGTGGACAGTTCTCTGAAAACTTCCACACAGTGTGCAGCGGCGGTCAAAAAGGCAAATAGGATGCTAGGTATTATTAAGAAAGGGATAGAAAATAAGACCCGGAATATCTTACTGCCCCTGTATAAAACTATGGTACGCCCACATCTTGAATACTGTGTACAGATGTGGTCTCCTCACCTCAAAAAAGATATTTTGGCCTTGGAAAGGGTTCAGAAAAGGGCAACTAAATTGATTAGGGGTTTGGAACGGGTCCCATATGAGGAGAGGTTAAAGCGACTGGGACTTTTCAGTTTAGAAAAGAGGAGACTGAGGGGGGATATGATAGAGGTGTATAAAATCATGAGTGGTATGGAGAGGGCCGATAAAGAAAAGTTATTTATTAGTTCCCTAAATAGAAGAACTAGAGGACACCAAATGAAATTAATGGGTAGCAGGTTTAAAACTAATAAAAGAAAGTTCTTCTTCACACAGCGTGTAGTCAGCATGTGGAACTCCTTGCCAGAGGAGGCTGTGAAGGCTAGGACTATAACAGAGTTTAAAGAGAAGCTAGATAATTTCATGGAGGTTAGGTCCATAAAAGGCTATTAGCCAGGGGATAAAATGGTGTCCTTGGCCTCTGTTTGACAGAGGCTGGAGAGGGATGGCAGGAGACAAAGCGCTTGATCATTGTCTTCGGTCCACCCCCTCTGGGGCACCTGGTGCTGGCCACTGTCGGCAGACAGGATACTGGGCTAGATGGACCTTTGGTCTGACCCGGTACGGCCGTTCTTATGTTCTTATGTAGAAGTGTGAATATAATCCAGTTCTCCTGATTCCCAGACTACCCGCCTATGGAGTGGACCATGCCTCTCTATGTCTAGGTGTCAGAAAACAGACAGCTAAACTAAATACCATTGTTTCAAACAATCAATGCAGAGAGATAACATGAGACAAATTCCATCTATTAGATATTGGTTTTACCTCTTCTGTTTTTTTTAAATTGTTTTACATAGTTGCATTTTTCATGGCATGTGTTGGAATTAATAGACTGTATTCAAGGCATGTGCATTATTCAAACAGTTATAGAAAAAAATTAATACTACATTTCTGATAAATGTAATTTATTGTTAGTTGATGTTATTGGCAAAGTAGGTTGGCTTCTTTTGTTAATGTGTTTAGAAAGATTTATATTGTGCAAGCACAAACTAATGAATACAATCTATATCCACACATTGCTTTACCTCCCCTAACAAATGTTATGCTGTGGATTTTGAAGACAGGAGGAGGATATGGGATGAAAACTGCCACCCCAACCCACTTTTGGCACATGTGCAATGAGGCACAAAAGAAATGGAAAAAATGTTTCTATCTTTTCGAACTGCAGGCAAAGAAAAATAGGCCACTTTTTGCTTCCCTTTGCATCCATTGAGCCAAATGACATGGTGGTTGAGTGATGGTG
Organism: Pelochelys cantorii; assembly: GCA_032595735.1. Classification (NCBI taxonomy): domain Eukaryota; kingdom Metazoa; phylum Chordata; order Testudines; family Trionychidae; genus Pelochelys; species Pelochelys cantorii. Next base: position 42,117,367 of record CM064337.1, read on the forward strand.
CATTTTAGGACCCCACAATTGGTCAGAGTCTGAATCCCAGGGCAAAAGTATCACTATGTTAGCACAAGCAATAGTGCATGGACAGAGAGAAGGAGGTTTGCATCTCACCAACTCTGAACCTACAAAGGCCATCATAGTTTCCAGAGCAGGCTAAGTTGGACCCCTGGTTTATGACCTCTACGGTGCTTGCGGGTGAACAGAATCAGGGCACCAGTTTCCCCATCCACACACACTCCCAAAGCTCCTCTACTCTTTTGATTCTATTCTCTCCCCACTCTGTTCTCAACCTTAGAATGTCTAGTCTCCTGGGGTTGCTGTAGTGCCGATGCAGAGCAGCCAGAACTGCTGTGTACCAGGTACAGGACTTCCCTGTGGGAAGCTCCTCCCTGCACATATAAGGTCCTTGCTGAACTGATTTCTTCCAATCCTTATGTAAAAGACCCCCAGATACGTCAGTAATTAATGGGCACATCTAAAGAGCAGTCAGACAGAGCTGATGCATAGTTATTAAACATGTGTTCACAGCTGGGTGAGCTTCTGTAACAAATCTGAAACTTGTATGGAGACTTACCACATGGCTTGCTGAAGTTCAACTTTTACATGTAAGGTATGTCTAGACTACATGCCTCCGGCAACAGAGGCATGTAGATTAGGCTACCTGGCATAGGAAAATGAAGCAGCAATTTAAATAATCGCCACTTCATTTAAATTTAAATGGCTGCCGCGCTGAGCTGATCAGCTGTTTGTCAGCTCAGCACGGTAGTCTGGACGCTCCGCGGTCGACATCAAAGGCATTTGTCGACCTTCCCGGTATGCCTCGTGGGATGAGGTTTACCGGGGAGGTCGACAAATGCCTTTGATGTCGACTGCGGAGCGTCCAGACTACCATACTGAGCCGACAAACAGCTGATCAGCGCAGCACGGCAGCCATTTTGATGTAAATGAAGCGGCGATTATTTAAATTGCCGCTTCATTTTCCTATGTCGCCAGAGGCATGTAGTCTAGACGTACCCATACTGACTACCAAGCCTGAGTAAATTTTTTAGACAGCTGGTGAAAAGTATCATAACATTTACTAGTTTCAGAGGGGTAGCCGAGTTAGCCTGTAACAGGAAAAACTTAAAAAACAACGAATAATCTGGTAGCACTTTAAAGACTAACATAACATGTAGATGGTATCATGAGCTTACATGGGCACAGCCCACTTCTTCAGATGACCGGAGTGTTGGAAGTCCGGAACCAACTTGGCTCTGGACTTCCAACACTCCGGTCATCTGAAGGAGTGGGCTGTGCCCACAAAAGCTCATGATACCAGCTGCATGTTTTGTTAGTCTTTAAATGCTACTAGTCTATTTGTTGTTTTATAACATTTACTAGTTAGTGCTGAATTTGAGTTTGGGGCTCATTATGACCTAGAACTTCAAGCAAAATTTAGGCACAACCCTTGTGAATAGCAACAAAAAATGAAGTGTGAGTGAAATTGTGGCAGTCCTTATTTTTGCACATTTCTAGGTACAGACAAACAAGGAATTTCCAGCAGATATGAAGTAGTTTATATACTATACAAGTAAAACTAGCATCAACAAATTTTTTTAGTGTCTCAGTCAAGGGAATTAAGGCACCTGTGTGCCTCAAAATCCAAAGGCTTCAAATCCTATGACTCCCAATTTTGTTTGTAATTCAAATTCTGTGTTCATTTAAAAGCCTACAATCCTTTGGAGGTTTCCCACTCTAGTATCTTCCAACTTCATGGTTTGACAAATGACTGATGAAACATTGACTCATATGAAATAGCCATTAACATTAATGGGTGCATTTGATAATTATTTGCAATAAGAGTTTTCCTGACTTATTTTAAGACAGAAAAATCTCCAGTCTCCTAGGAACAGAGTTAAGAAGTAAGCTATAAGGTAACAAAAGCCTATGAATCAAATTCCAAATTCAAATCCTCACTGGATTTTCCTCAGCTCTTGTTGTCAGTTGCCTATTTACACTGCATAATAAAATATGTTTTTCAGTACAGCAAATTCCATTTATTCCGACTCTCCTGTCTAACAAACTCTACCTTAAACAAACACTAATTCTGCAGCATGCTGCTTGCATGTGGAAAGGATGAATCTGGCACAGCTGGATAGGATTTTAAGCCTTGGATGGCCAATGGCCGTATCAGTTGGCATGTCCCACCGTACCTGTCACCCAGCCAGTCGTCAGCCTGCTATTTGTATTTCTTTCCAGTAAAATGAGCTATTTATTATCCAAGAACACTGCTGGACATCACTAGGGCATCCAGCTTGGAAATATTATTTAATCAGTAAGGAACAAATCTGAGACAACATGCATTCATCCCCCACCCCTCACCTGGGCAAAGTTCAATAAAGAGCCAGTTGTCAATTTACATTTTCACAGAAAACACACTGGCAGTTCTTGAAAGTTCAAAGGCCAATAGCCAACTGTTTCTGATTTGTCGCCTGCTGAGTTAACATTTGTAGGATGGTTTGTACAGACATCCTGTACCGCTACAGGCAGGTCTATGCTCATATGGTGCATAATGAACATTGTACTTGTTTTGCATTGAAGAGAGACATAATTTCTGCTGCCAGAGAGATGGAATTGCACTTCAAGATGTGAATGGTTAATTACTTACAACTGCAGGAAGAATAATGTTGGGAAGCAGTAATAGATTATGGTATTCTTTGCCAGTTTTTGTCCTAAAATGATGTGTAGCATTCCTATGTACTAGTAAGTACTAGTCATGTATCATCCCAGAAAAGGCTGCATTGCAGAGATGTGTGAAAAGATTCCCAAACCCACAAGTTTGGGATGTGCTTTGGGATGCCACAAGATAGAAATGTGCTACACATTATTATGACAATTTCCAGGTTTCTCTCTTAAAGGTGCCTTCTGGCAGAAGTGCTACATAATTGCAATACTGTGTGTGTATCTAGTGTCTATAAAACTTCCCTTCAGAGTCCCGCACACAAAAAAGTGAGGTCTGAAGCAAAACTCCGGATGTCAGTAGTCCCAAACTCTGGATGGAGGGTTAGAAACATGGATCCTGATCTTAAGAATTAGGTGCATCTTTGAGCAAGGAAGTTTGCCAATTTCACTGAGGGAATGAAAACCAGAGGCGAGGATCTCTGCTGCTTCTGTCCCTGAATGAGTCTGCAGGTGAGGGATCAGAAACACTATGCCCACTGCCTCTCTATAAGCATGCAGAGCCTTAAGAATTAGCCGAGCTTTAAGCCAAGCTGGCTGTTCATGCTGTGCATAAGGCAAACACCACCTGCTTCTGCAATGCCCTGACACAATACAAGTATCTGTGGAAAACTATGAGCTTAATGCAAAACCCACTGAAGTCAAGAAGGGCCTTACTATTTACTCGAATGGGTTGCAAAGCCACAATGAGCAGGCCTAGATGCGGTCACCATGGGATAGAGGCAGATACTTTCTCTGGATATTTCAAATTTACATTGAAATAAACAACTATTTTCCCCAGATATCTATAGTCTCTTCCCTATGAAATAGATACCTTATGTTCTAATCATTCCTCTTATCTGAGACACCAGATATAATCTTTTAGTTACACATGTCAATTATAAAAAAATGGAAACAAAATATAGTTTGAACAACCTAATGGCATTTTTATTGGAATATCGACAAATAAAAGGATTCCCAGAGCATTGGAAAACTGGGTTTGTCATGCCCTAATAAATGCTGTAATAATTTGTAAGTGCCCCTAAAAGGCTTTTTTGTTTTTAAAATGAACATAGGTAAATTTTTTTTGTTTATTTTATACACTCAAACTCATGTATTTTATTTAAAGATTTATAGGTCAGCACCAGCAGTTGCCACAGTAAATTAAGCTAATAATTGGGTTTAATAGATAGAGGTGTAATGCTATTTGATGAGCTTTTATCTATCTGTAATAAAGTGGCAATAAAGCGAATTAGCAGACCTGCAAAATTCACTTGCCTACATTACTGGATTCACAAAATTCACAAAAGATTCTGAATAAGAATCTTTATGGTATAACCTTTGCTATGAAATTAGGGAAAATGCTAAGCATGAAAAGAATAGTTATGCAAAGGTGTATACTCTATAGGCAATTGAATCCCTACTGGGCACGTCGTTGCTTCATCAGATTTGCAAAATAAAGCCAATAACCCTGGGCATTGATTTTAGATAATCACAGATTAGGAATTGTAATCTCACAAAAATTAATAATTTGTTTACTATTCCGGACATATCCATCTCAGTATACTATTTGAGAACCATGGGAAATCATTCTCTGCCTACATACAGTTTCAGTATTTTTAAACCTTCGATGTCTACATCAGCTCTATTATTAATGTTAAAAAGATATGTAATCACCTGAGTATTCACATTATGAAAAAATCTAGTAAATTATGAAATATACACAGGTCAGCATTGGTCATCCAGTTCCAATGCTGCATCCAGCGTCAACACCCAGTAACACAAGAGATGTGTTAAAATATTCTGACTTGTGCTGGACACCAAAAGAAGAGTGAGCTTCCTCATACTGTTTTCCACTGTCCCTTTGGAATTGTAATATTAGGTCATGTCTGAAGGAAGCATGAAAACCAAGAGAATGCATATTCCTTGAATATTTGCATCACAGACATAGTGCGATAAGTACATCACTCGACCACCTCCTGACAGTGTGACAATTCCTCCCCAAGCAAGTTTTCCAATAGACGAGTGCCCTGCTGTACCTACTGGAACCTACCAACGATCCCCAGAAATCACACCAGCTATAAAGATCACTCTGATATTGTGCTGTGCTATTATCCATTGTGTGCTATTAAGCAATCTGCTCATATGGACACGGATGTGCTTTGTTAGTACATTTTACATCTCCATACATAACTAATTTTACATACTATGGAGATTCACAACAGAGAGCACAGGACGTGTTTTTGTGAGCACAGTACAGGTCCTTTGTTGCAATGTGGAAGTACCCCACACTAAGATAAGAGGCTCCCTAGCTACATCATGCTACACAGGATGACCCAGCTGGACCAGACAATATCACGATGGGAGGCTAGTAAATTCCAGCAAGAGGACTGGAAACGATTATTTATTTATAGTAACTGGGGCAAGCTGCAGACTTCCTACCTGCACTTGACTTCCTCAAATGCAACCGAGCCCAGTTTCATTCCAAGCCCCACCAGGAGTAGCGTGTCAGTCAGGAAGCAAACAGATCAGGGTTATCTACTAGGGGACAGGTAGCACTGCAGAGACATAATTCTTTACTGCTCTAGTTCTGATTTCAATGTTTAAAAATTGTTCAGGGAACGGGGCCAGACAAACACAGCTGTTCTCTTGTTATTTTTGGTTCATCAAAAAAAACACACCCCAAAACAAAATAAGGCAAAAAAAAAACCCTCACCCAAAAATATAAATAAACTTGGCATTTGAAAAAGGATTGTTCTGTGCCTGACCTGGGAATCCTGCTAAGTTTCAGTGCAGCTGCATGGAGCTTGGTCCTGCCATAGCTTCCAGAATTAATAGTATAGAAATGTTTATTAACATATTATGCCTGATTACTCTTTAAACTAAAATGAGTATGAAATGTAGTTTTATTAATATGTACAATTTTGTGCATTTGCTTCTCCGATGAATGCTATTTATGCGATTATTCAACAGATTTAAAAATTGAAAATATGGCTGATTAATGGAGATTGTCTTCTGCTAAAGCCACAGGACTGTATACAGTCATTGCAGATGCTTTGAGACAGTCTCTTCAACAGAGAAGGGTGGTGTTGGTGGTAGACTGCAATTCAGTGCAGCCCTGAGCACAGAATGCATGGAAGACACTATGTTTTGGACAACCATTACATCCTGGACAACCGAATGTCTCCTTATTTCCTTGCTGCAGTGGGGAGAGGGGTACAAATTTGCAGAGCTGCTGGCTGGCATATGGGGTAGAGACTAGTCTTTGGCACTCAGAATCCCTTTCCAAGGAAGGGCCAGGAAAGAGGGAATGCACAACACCCAGCTACTCCAGCATGCCAAGACCAATTGTTCAAGGAGAATTTGTAGGCATGGAAGCAGACGTCCGATTCCCTGTTATATCCTAACATGGGTGCACAGTCTGTTTGTAATCAAGCCCTAATTAGTCACAGAAAGGATGCTGCGTGTGTCCCCTGTAAAATCTACAAAGCTTACCAACTAATCAGCAAGGAGATAAACTGAAATGGCATTTAGGGCTGAAAGCAAAGGTGAGACTGTCAGGAAAATGCAGGTTGCTCAATATTGCTGCTATCTAAAAATACTTTAAACCAAACCCTTGTGGTTATGCCACTTCCATTCATTGCAATGTATTAACACAGCCCACCTCCAGGGATAGTGTTTTCTCCACAGTCTGTCACCACCAGTCACTCCTTGAATTCAGTTCCCTTCTCAGAACTGGTTGGTGATGGGGCAGATGAGGGGGGAGGAGAATTGTCTAGGGATGAACAGTGAATCTGTGCAGTAAAACCAAGAGTAACAAAGTTCAACAAATACCCACCTGGGTATGGATACTCCTCGGTTTCTTGTGCTGCCCTTCTACCTGAGTGGTTATTCTTTTGTTTCCAAATGCCAATTCACTCTCACGAAATTCATGTAAGATAGATACTTGAGAGGGGCGATTGATTTTCTTCAGCCATTTCTTGATTTCTAGGGTAATACAAATTAAGGAACCAGGCACCCATTGTGTTTTAAAACTTGTTTCTCAGGCCCCACTCTATTTTTGCACTGACTGTACAAATCAGGGCCTCTTCATCGATTGCCTTCATCCTCAGAGCTCCTTTTATTTTTTACCCACCTTGTTTGAAAATCAAAAGTAAAATCCATCTCTACCAAGATAAAAAAGTCAGATTTGTGACTGTAGATGAAGCTCAGGTATTTCATTAAGCATGCAGTCATAAAGTATAGAGCCAGCACAGAGTGGCTCATTAGACCACTGCAGCACTAAGCAATTCTCTTGGTTTAGTCAAGAGACAGGTAATAGATTCAGGTATAGATTTTCTTCTTATTTCATCTCTCTTATGATATCTGTATTTTTAGAAGGAATCATGTAATGTCTTTATGCTCTTAAAAGTTCAAGTAAAAATACAGGCAAAAGAATTGGATGTTGCTTCAAAGCACCCACAGTTTGTCAATGTCTGAATTCTTGTCAGTGGCTTCATCTCTACCTGCTTTCAGTAAACAGAAGCAAGCCTCAGTTTGTATAAATTAGCACCAATTTGAAATGCAGTAATTGGATATATTCATATTCAAACCAATAACAGCATCTAATACATATGTCATAATTATACTGCATGCAGCTTTTCTATTACAGAACTGCAGTCTTGTTTACATTCATCAGTGATAACAGTTTACGCTCCAGCTCTTTTGTTCCAGGGGAAAAAATTGAGGGGGGGAGGTTGTCCTTTAGGTGAGGAGTCAAAGAGATACCCTGTTGAAGAAACAACAAATTAAACCAACCATCTTTGTACTTTAAATGCCATATAATCTGTGCATCAGAAGGACAAATGTTGACAGGGGAAAGCTTTAGGGCAGGTCTCTGAAGATAGGACTAGTAAAAAATAAGCCCCTGTGTGGATTCTGAAGATATACAGGGTACCCTGTATCTGAAATGCAGACAGATATAATGGCATGTTTTCACAGAAGTGTCAGGAGGATTGTAATAATGCATACTTCTTGAACAAAAGAAGAAATAAATGGGATCTTCAAAGCAGACCCAGGAGTGTACGCTCATATTATTAGCTTTTGTTGCCATTTCCATCCTTAATTAAGTGCAAAACTAGGCAAGCAATGAGGAAACCTATTCTGGCATAGAATTATACCAATTTGTGAAAATGTCACTAACACAACTCATGCAGGTTTATAACTGTGGTATGAGTGGTTATGAATTTGTAACATTTGCTATCTCTGTAAAAGCCTAGGAGATGAATGATGGTACTCATTTCCAGAGACACAATGTCAAAAGGGCTTGGGATACCTTAGTCTCAAGAATAAAAAATGTCTGCAGTCAACAAATGTTCTACTAGATACAAACACTTTTCTAGGTCAATGTTTTGCAATTTTGCCAAGACTTCTGAACATATAAAGCTTATTTTAAAGTAAGCTCACATGCACACAAATGTTGCTTGAAAAGTAGAAGACAAAACCTAAGCAAAAAAAATAACAAACTGATTTTCTAACTATCCACAGTATTACTATGGGACTTTGCCATACAAGCCCCATTATGGCCACAATACACAATTAATTATTTTAATCAGTTTACAGAGTGCCCAATTCATAAAACACTAATTAAATTGTTTTAAAAAAAGTCATTTAGCCCTACTTTAATCTTAGAGATCAAAAAAGTCTGCGCAAAGTCAAACCCTATTACTGTAAGACAACTCACCTATCAAAGTGACTCATCAGGCGGCTGTGACTGGTGTAATCACATTGTGTTCTACTTTCTCCAACCCCCAGACCCTAGTCTGAAAGTTCTTACCCTTGCCCAAATGAACAACATGCAGATACTATAATATTGTGCATTTATATCTCTTAATCAATATCTCAGCCTAGCAGTCAAGCATTTAGTAGGTGTTTCCATTTCCACAGAAGATAGGAATGATATGTAATAGAAAACAAGATCCTTTTTAAAACACAATGCTGAGGTGAGAGCAAGTCAAGGAACTTTTCTGTTTTAATGCTATTTGGTTATTCATCTTTTTTAACTGAATTTCATTCAAGGCTATAGAATCACAAGACTGGAAGGGACCTTGAGAGGTCCTCTAGTCCCATCCCCTTCACTCATGGCAGGACTAAGTATTATCTAGACCATCCCTGACAGTGTGCGTCTAACCTGCTCTTAAAAATCTCCAGTTGTGAAGATTCCACAACCTCCCTAGGCAATTTATTCCAGTGCTTAATACCCTGACAGGACACTTTCTTAATGTCTATATGATGAAAGCAAAGGTGAAATAAATCTCTGTACTAGAGTGGATGCTGTAGGTACTTGTACTATAAGGAAACAATACTTATGTTATTGCTTCAATACAGAAGCACTTACTATGCACAAATGTTAACTAATTTTTCTCAGACCACCCAAGGCACCTTCACAAGCAAGGCAAGTTTTATAATCCTCATTTTTTAAAACAGAAGGGAAAAGTGACATATACAAAGCTCACTGCAGAGCAGGAACGAGAACCCACAAATGTCCACTTCATTCTCTGTCTCCAGATTCAATGAGAGACATTCACTACTTGGTAACATTATAAATGATAAAGCTAGAATTCAGAATGCTTTTAAGTGAGTTAATTCCCTATGCAGGATAGCAAAGAAGATGACAAGCACAGGTATAATCAATGCAACTCTTCCCACTCTTTTAAAATGTATGTGTACAAACTGAGAAGGTTTCCAATTCAGCATATGTAACAAGCATTGTCTCCACCCCACCCACGGAGGGCTGGCACACATGCTATGAACCCTCAGCTGCCCAGTTCCCAGGAACTGCCTGCCCCTTACTCCCGCATTTTTCTAAGGCAATCATGACATGACCTGAGGAGATGGAGTACCATGGAAATCTACTGCTCCTCCCAGGATTCTTCACTGCAGCAGGTGGCTGACTGGAAGCAGACAGCTGAGTACCCCAGTCCCTGCTGCTTAGCAATTGTAAGTCCACTCCATTTACAGCCTCATATCCTGCCAAGGATCCAGCTTAAGCTTTAGGTGAACTGAACAATAAATTTGTCAGACCAGGCCCATACATGGTGGGGTGGGGTGCGAAGGGCGCAGAAGCACACCTGCTCATGGTCCCCCAAGTAAGCATGCTCCGGCCAGCCAGGGGAAGGCAGGAGCAGCGCGCTGCTCGAGCCTCTCTCCCACATGCTCTGGCCAGCTGGGGGAAGACTGGGGCTGATTTCCCTGCTTACTTGGGGGATCTTAGGGGTGCACTCACACCCTTGTGGTTCACATTTACAAAAATAGCACACACACACACCACAGCAATTCCTGCATACAGGCCTGCAGCCAGTATAAAAATCAAACTGAAGAACTCAGGTTCCTGATATTCTTTGTGCCCATTCCTGTCAAAGATCTGAGAGCCTATGAGCAATGGAGCGGAGATTAGCATTCCTACCTCTGCCTCGTTTATTAACCCCTTTGCCACTCAGCACAAGGGAAAAAAGGAGTGCTTGGATACCCCAGTCTTCTGTTAAATCATGGTCCCTGACGGTTATTGAAATAGTCACTCTTTCCTAATACCTTTACCCAAGCATTGTGCTATTAGACTACAGATTTGCAAAAGATTCTCTTTACCAGAATGAATTGTCCAGGATACCAGTGTAAACCCAGAGATTAGCAACACTCAAACCAGATCAAATTCAGCTGACTCCAGGTTTCATGAAATGGATCATGAACTGCAAGTATTCATTACAGTGGGGTGGTTGAAATCTTGGTCGCCTGCCATGAGTACCATTCAAATTCTCTTTTTTCCATCAGATATTTTTCCTAAAAAACATTCTTCCTCTTTTCTCAACCAGCTGTAGCTATGTCAGAGTGGATCTCACCTTTCTCTTGTGTGGCAATGCAGAATGTAGACAAGGAGTGTTTGCCAAAGGGATTCCACAATTTCCTTAAACCCCAGGAAAATAATGCATAGAATCATAGTAACACAGCCAGAATTGGATTGGTGCTTTGCATCTTAGCCTACTAGCCCAGAAATCCACACAGGGAAAAGGATGGCTCTGCAGCCTACAGTCACTACTCCAGACTAGAAGCTGCAGTAACACCCTCAGATGCACCTGACCACTTCCAAACTGGACATCCCAATCCCCTGTAAGATTCACAAACTAATCCTGTTTATTCAAGCTTTGTGAAGGGGGCATGAATATCACCCTTAAAGGTATTTATCACTTTCCGTTCCTGAGCTTCAGGATGTTCCAGGTTTCTGATCAAGAACTACTGAGCTTCCTGAGGTTTGGCATCTACTTATTGAAAACATTTCTATTGTACTCATGAGTGTCAGGTCTCTGTCATAGTCCAAGTCCCAGCAGCACTTTGTGCTTCAATTTTCCCCATCTATAATACTGGGATAATGTTACTTACCACCTTTGTAAAACACTGGGAGAGCCAGTGATGAAAGGTGTTATAGAAAGAGTGGACTTTTATTATTATTATTATTATTATTATTTTTATTTTTATTTAAAGAACCAGACAAAATGCTTCCCTTTAATCAGTTCATGAAAGTCTAGAACAGGGCTACTCAACTTTGGAAGTACCAGGGGCCACAATGATACTCACAACACATGCCGAGGGCTGCAACTTAAGTGTGGTCACATATACATGCAAATATATGCAAATAGCGTCTTTTACACTGATGAGCATGAATACAAAGATTAAGGCAAGACTACACAACACACAGGCCCCATTTAAGTCAGTTCTGCAGATATTAATAAAATGCAATGTTTACCCGATTTCCACCCATTTGCCAGCACTTTTATGAGCAATGACAGTCCAGGAATTTAACTACTAAAACACATATCAACAGAAGATCATTATACTGACTCCTTTTTTGTTTTGGCTCCCACCCGTGGGCCGCGTGTTGAACCCTGCATAAACTCAAACTGCACCATAGGGCTGCAAACAAATGGGCTGAGGGCCGGCCCACTGGCCTCGTGTTGAGTAGCCCTGGTCTAGAACCTGAAGTTCACAAGCATCTTAAGCAGCTGCAGGTGTGCACACAAATGATTTCTTAGCATATTTTAAGTACTGTTGTCATGTACTAAGTTTAATCCAAAAGTATTGGCTTTGACTGGAATATTGAAGGGGAATTGATATACCCAATGGTGACAAACACATGTATCCTTAATCCTCTTAATTTGTAATGGGGAAAAGAGCAAAGTAAGTCCAGGTGGCCTCCAGAGGAGCTAATGTTTAATATTTGATAAATCTGTACAAATGTGTAATGTCAATAGTAAATATTCTGTCATTCTTTTGACAATAATAATTGCAACAGTGCAACATTTCTTCTAGTAGAAGTAGAGCAGAGCTTAACTTATGCAATTTTTTTCTAACTTATTTGCACATTTCCTAAGATGGATCATGATTGCAAATGTATGTTTTCTGCAAGGAATACAGTGATAGAAATTGTGAAAGTACATGTTCACCCACATGGGCAATGAAGTAATAATCCTATTCTGTGGATAAACTTTAAGTCTTGGTAACTTTGTTGCTTTGCTTATAATATTATGAATCAATCACCATAAATGGTGCGTTTGCTTAATAAACTAAAAATAGCAATAAGTTATGAGCACAATAGCAGTACCCAGCCTAAGTGATTTTTTACTGGTGTGTGTGTAACCCAAGAAAAGTAAAATTATATGAATATTACTAGGACAACTTCATGCTTTGACATGCAGATAAACGGTACACATAAAGCACTTTGAGATCCAGTCAAGGTGAACATTCCACCAAGTGAACATTCCACCAACATATTCTAGATAGTATACAAATGTCAATTACATTCATGTTGCACTTATTGTATCAGCATAATGTACAGAACTGAAAAAATAACCTGGTAGCTTAGGAATCGTAAGACCAGAGCTTTTACATACAGAGATCACTGCTCTCGATGACTGATCAAAAGGATCTGAATCATGTGCCAGTTGAAGTTAAAGCACTGGAATATGATTTTTCCTTGTATGCATAGTACACAGGATAATGCTCACATCAGTGAAAAATGTATTTCTTATCACTTGAAGATAAGCTTACCTTATAATAAGTAGTGTATCTAAAAGTGGTAGTATTTGCGGGAGGGGGGGAGATATCTTGACCCACAATGCTAGCTGCAGCCATTAAATTTTTCCTGATGTATAAAACTACTAAAGTTATAACTGTTTATTATGGGAGTCTTCAAAACTCCTCTTGATGCAAAAGATCCTGGCGCACTTGGATTTCTTGTTTTATAGATTAGTTTCAAATGTATAGTTCTTCACTTACATATCTAAACTAGAAGGAGGCAAGACTCATAGGTTTATCTACTGTGATGGTGATCCAGTTTAATAACTGCCAATGTTTGTTTTTTCTCCACAGGTTATTCCATGCTTTGCTTCAGTCTATAATTAATGGACAGACAGAATGGAGCCATCATTTCTTCCAAGAGATCATTTCATGGTATAATTGTCTCACTGTTAGGATTCTTTCTCAGTCGTATTCATTCTAATTTTTTTCCTGGCTGTGTCTTATCCTAATACTCCCAGGGATGTCCTGCAGGGTATTCTACACAATGAGTCACCTTCTGTGGTGGTTAGACTCTAATTACTTGTGAACTGCTATTTCCCCTTAGTCATCAAAACTACGGAGATTAATCCGGACTTAGATGTCATATATACCATTGTAAAATGAGGAACACTTCACTGGTATCCATGGAGAAATTCTGGATTTACACCACTAACCGGAACCACAGTTTGATCAGTTTAGTTGTTTTAAAAGTTTCCACACAGTAAGTCTATCTCTTCCTATGCCCTTTAGTCATTAGTGGGGGAGGAGAGGCTGAATTATCTTTACTTCTTACATAACCAGTAACTACATATGTGAAGATTTTAATTCAGAAATTACCATTAATCCATAATAGGCTACGTCTAGACTGCAAGGCTCTTTCAAAAGAGGCTTTTTTGAAAGATACTTTCGAAAAAGCCTCTTTCAAAAAAGAGCATCTAGACTACAACCAATACTTTCGAAAAAGCAAGCCACTTTTTCGAAAGAGAGCATCCAGGCAGTCTGCATGCTCTCTTTCGAAAAAGCACAGTTTGCATTACATAGCGCCTTTTTTCGAAAGAGCACTTTTGAAAAAAGGCGTTCTTTGTCCTAAAACGAGGTTTTCTGCAGTCAAAAAAACTGCTGCATTCTTTCAATTTACTTTTGAAAGAACACAGCAGCAGTCTAGATGCAGGGGAAGTTTTTTCGAAAAAAGGCCACTTTTTTCGAAAAAAACCCTGTAGTCTAGACACACCTATACAGTCCAGAACACCGAAATTACTGGATCCAGTTTTAGCTATAATTTTAAAAAGTGTTTCCAGAAGTTATTGTACCATCACTTTAAATGCTGCACACTGAGCATGTAAGTACATCTGTGAATTTCAGCACACTACATGTATCATACTGGGAAAAATTCTGCACTCAAATGCACCTCTGCAACCCAACAGCCTCAATTGCACATGTTAATTTCATGTTAATTTCACATATCTTATATTGAGATACTTTGAGCCTTGATTTCCACCCTTTGAAATTTTAGGATTGTAACTTTTAGAAGCATGGAATATATCCTTTGCATAATCTCAAAATAGGAATTGAATTAACATGCAATTTTATTATAAAGACTTGCTTTTAGTGTATATGATAAAACAATTACTGCAATTGTATTAATCAATATGTTATTAAACTATAGTGAATATTTATTAAGCACTTATTTATAAATACATTATCTGAACCATTATTCACAAAGGAGCAGTTAAGTATTTTCAAAGGGAATACTCAATGTGGCTGCAGAATCAGGTTGTACATCTATCAATGCTTGTTAGCAGACACCAGTGGACAAAGATTCTGCAATGCATCATACCTGTTACTCTAATTAAAATTACTGTAATCCCTTTTGGGCACTGGTTATAAATCTCCTTTTCTTCTGGTATACAGACAATTCTAGTGTTACTGACATTTCAGAGGATTACCTTGGACAGGAACTTAGTCAGATAATAAAAGAAGTCACTGGCTCTAAACACAAACTGAAGTCAAGCTATAAAATACAGGCATGAAGTTGCCTTGGTACAAAGGAGAAGCCAAATAGATGCTAAAACTATAGTAGACAAAATACTAGACCAAGGCTACTCAACATGCGGCCCGCAGTCAGTTTGTTTGCGGCCTGCGGTGCAGTTTGGGTTTATGTGGGGCTCAACACACAGCCAGCAGGCAGGAGCCAAAACAAAAAAGTAGTCAATATAATAGTCTTCTGTTGATACGCGTTTTAGTAGTTACGTTCCTGGACTGTCATTGCTCATTAAAAATGTTATCATATGGGTAGAAATGGGGGTAAATATTGCAGTTTATTAATATCCGCAGAACTGACTTAAGTGGGGCCTGTGTGTTGTGTAGTCTTGCCTTAATCTTT
The DNA here is from genome assembly GCA_032595735.1 of Pelochelys cantorii. Classification (NCBI taxonomy): domain Eukaryota; kingdom Metazoa; phylum Chordata; order Testudines; family Trionychidae; genus Pelochelys; species Pelochelys cantorii. Next base: position 42,132,530 of record CM064337.1, read on the forward strand.
GTATTCGTGCCTGCCAGTGTGCAAGAAGCTATTTGCATATATTTGCATATATATTTGCATGTATATGCAACCATACTTAAGTTGCAGCCCTCGGCATGTGCTGTGAGTATCATTGTGATCCCCCAGGGCTTCCAAAGTTGAGTAGCCCTGTACTAGAACATGTATTGAGAGAGACCATCCCTGCCTTTACTTGACAAGTGGGTCTCTCTCATCTCTGGGAGGGTTATGATGTCCTTACTCATGGAATCAATGAGTCTGTGAAGAGTCAGTGTCATGACCCACAGGTGTTGTGCCCAAGACAACGAGATTCATGGGAACCTCTGTGCTCCAATCCCCCTACTTGGCAACCTGCTGGCAATAGCTTATCTGAGACCCACAAAGCCCACACTCACTGTGAATGTACACCTATAAGGTCCAATTGCCAAAAACCCAGGACAACTGCTTGGCCCACTGGCCTACTTAAACCATCAACAGAACTAAGTCTGAATAAATGAACACACCCTCCCTCCCTCGCTTCTAACTACCTACTCCAGTTTGATCTCTGGGCATCCCAAACACAACATCAGTTCCTGACATTTAACTTGTGGTTCCTGGCCTCCAGTTTCTCTCCTGCTTCTGAGCCACTGTTATTCTGGCACAGGCTGACTGTTTCTTGACTGGTGGGTCTGATCACCTCTTTATCTCCTGCTTCTGACCTCCTGATATTGGAACCTAGAGGAGTCTTGACTCCTGTCCCTTGAGTGCCAGTGTCGCCTCTTACTCCTAGGTATACTCCCCATAGCCTGGCTGTGACAGTCAGGAAGGAAGATTGAGGATGCAAGAAATTAGCCCTAGGAAAAAGCAAAGCAGTCTTCCTCCAGAAAATAATCCAATGGAATTATTTATTATTACTATTATTATGACAATTTGCCCATGTCAGGACTGTGAGGTTGTGTTTAGCTTACACAGTTCTATCGGAGAAAGATATGCAAATTGCAAACCGAAATTTGCATATCTTCTTCCAATTATTTTTTCAGAAGAGGCTTTTCCAACATTTGGCCCATCTATACTGGTCCAAATGTAAAAAAAAAAATCCAATCCTTTTTCAGATCATCCCTTTTTCCTCCTAAACCGAGATATTCAGGAATGCCGAAAAAACATCAGCTTTTCTGAATTTTTTCTTCAAAAAAGTAGATGCGTTCCTTGGATGTGGCAGAGTTTTTCCTGGATACCTCCCATCCTCTGTAATACAGATTGTTTCCAATACTAAAAAATCTGAAGAAAAATGAGTTTTCTTCTTGTAAATTTCAGACTATAGATCACACAGTTACCTATGTTTTTGGAAATTGGTATCTTGATCTTGGGGCTGTACTTCCATTCTAATCTTTATTTTTCATTATTGTTAGTTGTGTACATTTTTGTTTGATGGTTTCTCTTCTGCTGAATTTGCCTGTTTGTTTCCATTCATATTAATAAGCTTCAAAAGGTAATAAATACATCAGGCAAAAATTACTTCTAGTTGACAGGTTTCAGAGAGGTAGTCATGCTAGTGGGTTTCAGCAAAAAACATCAATTGCATGTAGGGTTACCAAATAGCAAACATGAACAATTGGGTTGGGGTGGAAGGTGATAGGTGCCTATATAAGAAAAAAACCCTGAATATTGGGATTGTCACTATAAAATCAGGACATCAGGTTACCCTAATTACACCAGCTGAAACTCAAGAATAAGAGAGCCCGACATAGAGATGACATGTAAATTATGTATCAGGACGTAGCTATGATTTCTAGAGAGACTAGACTTCTGTAACATGAATGCTAAAAGGTGCTGAAGGAGTTATAATCCACATTAGCTTAGACCTTTGAATTTGGCCCACCTTTGATGCTGTATCTCTGAGATATGCTATTCCCTCTTTTGTAAGTAAAGTTTGGTTATTACAAGGCTTGAAAAAACTGTCATCCCAAATTGTGGACAGTAGTACATGCAGAAGCATCAAATAGCAATGTGTAGACAGGCTGCACACATCCTGTTTTCTCAAGTCTGTGAACTAGCCTTACTCATCTCCTAATAAAAATCCTTTTAGCAGAACCAGACACTCAGCAACTCTTTCACAGGAGAGACACTATTCTTTTAGTGGAACAACTATTTTTCATCCAACGGTCTTGTTGACATAAGGAAAACTATGCTGGAGTCACTTTAAATGTTTCCTTCTATTTCACAGAAAATTCCATCAGTCGGAATTACAATATGCTGTGCTGCAGCTGAGGCAAGAACGTTATGAAATGTCAGTTCGGTACCAGCAGGAATCCTTGGTTCTCAAGAAATACTCAATCACAGGTCAACTCTTGCACCACTGCAATCTCTAAGTGTTCACAAAAGTTATGCTTTGTACCAATTTTAACCAATCTGCAGGTAGCTATTTCTCCCATTCAGGATTTTAAGCAACATCATAATTTATTTGATTGATTGGCCCAGCCTGAGTTTTCCACCGTAATGTAAAAAACAAATAAAGAATATCCTAGTTGTTGTATAACCCTCAAGCAGTATCCATTTTGAATTAAATTAAGTTGAGCAAGAGTAATTTCAGTCTTTCAAGACTATTTTCATTTTTCTCTTTTCTGGACACCTTCTCAAACTCAAATTGCTTTCACTAGCCTGTAGGTTTTCTTTAGACATTATTTCCAAAGAGCAAGATGCATATTGTCTGTAAACACACTGCCTAACAAGAACAGCAGCACCAACAGCACTGTGCTAAATATGTTAATGCTGATCATTTCCATCCTCTCTATATTATTTTTATAGTTCTATTTATATGGAACTAACTGGCATCTTGGGGGAAAACCTAATACTTTTATAGTGAGTAATATGAAGAATCTGGGTTTTTTCCAGCTTTCAATCTTTTGGTGTTTGTTTGTCAGTTGAGTTAGAACTTTTGCCCTTCAAGCCACTTGTTTTATTGGTTTGTGTACTTGAATGGGAAATCACTGAACATGAAGAGGAGGAGTTCCCATCAATGGTATTTCAAATTAATATTAAAATGTTGGTAAATAGAGTTTTGTTCCATGTCCATTTCAGTAAAAATCTCCGGAAGGAAAGGGCAATATAAAATGCCTTTGCCTTTAAAAAATAGGATTTCCCAGAACTATAAAAATCAACAGTAAACGACAGTTTATTTGCAAACAAAAGTCTTATGTTTCTCACCGACTTTACTATGCTCTGATAGGGTAAATTCTCTGAGGATTATATCCTGAAAATGTTTTCTGCAAGACTTCTTGCACTTGCAACATGCTGCTTTTTAAAACAAGTAGTGTTTTAAATCATGGCACTTGCTTATCTCATCTGCCTGCAGCTTCCAAAGAAATTGACTGAGACCCCTGGGTAATCTGAACTGCTAATTACCTGCAAAGATTTGGGATGGGTGTTCATTACTAGAATTAATTTACTGCACAATAAAGACTGACTGTTCATTCCAGGAAGCCAAAATAAGGTTTATTTTAAGTGGGTCTTTAGGGGGTGGGGAGGTGATTCAGCATTGAAGCATCACTGCTTCAGAAAGAAGGGGAAAGTAAATAAAAAAAATGAAGGGGGGCACATGGGGAAATCAGCATTCATGGGAAATGCTGCTCATATGCAGAATTAGTGATTTTACTGGGTTAGAATGTAGATATGGATGATAATCTTCCAACCCCAACTCCTCAACCTAAAAACTGATACATATCAGAAGGATCCTTTTACCTCGCCTTCGATTTGGAGATGAAATTAACTTCAAAAATACAAAGATTCTGATTTGCAGTGAGGACCATGAATTTTGACCGTAAAGGAAAATAACCATGTGCAAGAGTATAGTCATAACCAGGAAACTGTCTGAAGACCCTTCTTACCCTATTCAGATATAGAAGATTATAGCAAGAAAAACTAGGCAGGTCAAATTTAAGATCTAACATTTAAGATTCCAACAGTTGGAATTACAATATGAGGAAAATACAATTTTCCCCTTATTCTCTCAGGTATTCCCTAAATTTAATATACACAGTCTTAGCACACCCTCAATACAGTGAACTCCTGTACTTCTTGTTAGTGCTTAAGGGTAAGGCTACACTAGCTCGTTAGTTTGAGCTAGGTAGTCTAATGAGGGCAACCGGAGTTGCAAATGAAGCCGCCATTTTTAAATCTCCCTTAGTCCGAATTCCGTGCCTGCACTACACGCGGCACGGACTAGGTAGTTCGAATTAAAGATCCTAATTTGAACTACTGTTACCCCTTATTGCACGAGCCTTACCCTAATAGTAACAGTCAATATTTCAATGGTAGTCACAGCTTACAAATTATAATTTTGCCTTCAAGTCTCCAATGGATCAGAAAATCTAGAGATGTACAAAAAATAAAATGAAAACGGGGCCCAAGGGTGAAGGTTTCTCTGAATTTTATCAAATACTCAAAAAGATTGAGTTCAGGTTGAGTTTTGGGCAAAGATTTTGGCATCCCAGCCAGAAGCAAAGATAAAGAGAGATCCAAATTGAAAGAAGGAAACAATCATGTCAGCCTTCATATGCAAAGATGTGTTCATCAATTCTGATTGCCAAAAGAACAGCATCAGAGTCGTGGCATTTTTTAAAACTCAGAGTCCATCTTGCTTTATAAAGCAGGAACAATTTTATAATTGGGTGAATGTATTCTCTCTGGGGGCTATTGTATTACTCTATTTTATTGTAATTCCATTTACTACAGATGTCAGACACCTGAATGTAAGATTTAAATCATGTTTAATGGAGTAGAATAGCTATATGAAAGAAACAAGTCAAACTGAAACCAGCAAGTGATTCTTAAAAGGAGATATAATAAAGGTGGGAGAAAGGAAGAAGAAAGAAACATGTGTTGTTAAAAGCAAAATAGGATGTTAGGAAGGTAACACACCCATTGACTACTTTTATATAATTGCTTTAAATTTAGCTTAAGATTCAACAATAAATTATAGCTATTCTCTGTATTCTGTGGTATTTCCAACCACCTGACTCTGTACGTACAATACAGTACAGCATTGCGGTCACACGTGTGTCGCACGAAGCCTGCACAGTGATGTCAACCACCAGTGGGCAGGCCTGCTATCAGAGACTTAACAGGCATCTAGCTCTATCATTTGTGTTTGCCAAAGTGCTGAAACGGTGTAAAATATTTTTGTGCAAGATCTCAAAAATAATCAGCAAGAATAGCAGAGCCATTTGCCAGCAATACTCTAGATTTTGTGTTTGAGTCATTTTTATTGCAGTCTTAATGCACTTCCAAAAACCTGCAATATTAGAAATTTGACTTGCGAATGTAGTCTTGTCAAAAAGTAACTGTAAGTAATGCTAAGCTTGACAAACTAGACGTATGCCCAGACACACACCACTCACAGCATGATGAACTAAATATGTGGATTTATATTTCTCTACTGGAACTTTATAATTTTGTAACTTTAGCTCTTCAGCACTCTTACTACTAAAGCAATTTCCCTAAGCACTGCAATTTGCAGGCAGAAATGTACACAGCGTTCATTTAGCTGATCGGCTTTTAAAAGGGGGGCTGTCACAAAGCACAAATTGCCTGCTTTGAAGCTTGTTTGTTTTGCTTTTAATGTATTGAAGCCCTGGGCCAGCTGGGAATCAGCCCCAACAAGCTGATAAATAATCCAGCTGACAGCCATATTGCTTACCTGCCGTCAGCCACTCCCTAAACAGAGAGCTGGCAGTGCCCCAATCAGCCAGCCAAAGGAAGCACCCTCCTCCAGAATGAATCTCTTTACTCAGTGAAGTGAGAAACCCATGTCCCAACCGTAGCAGTCAGAATTCTAACCAAGGCTTTCAAGCAAAGTGGGGTAGGGGATGAGCTGTCTGCTTTGAAGCTCATGGCTTTGAATAAGAGTTTACAGTTCCATCTCCATTGTATTGTGTGTGTCAGAGAGAAAGTGTCTTCTTCCTTTGCAAGCCTCAAAAGGAAAAAAAAAACCTATTACAAGCATTAAACTTTGCATGGCAACTATTGCAGTAAGGCGGTAGGGTATGCACTTTGATTGCCTAAACATTGCTGAGTGGGGGCTGACAGTAGCCTTACTTTGCAAGCATCTCTTCAAAGGCAAATAAGCAGGCTTTACATGTCGCTTTACTCTCCCCCTAAAAAACCTTTAACAAAAAAAAAGATTTTATTTGTAATGAGTTGGAATGAGGCAGTAGGGATTATCTGTTATTTAAAGGCATCCGCTTGATGTGTAGCATATCAGATATAAGACTTGAAGCTAACACCTAAATTCTACTCCAAACTTAGAATCATAGAATCATAGCACACTAGAACTGGAAGGGACCTCGAGAGGTCATCGTGTCCAGTCCCCTGCCTTCACAGCAGGACCAAGCACTGTCTAGATCATCCCTGACAAGTGTCTGTCTAACCTGCTCTTAAATATCTCCAGTGATGGAGACTCCACAACCTCCCTAGGCAATTTATTCCAGTGTTTAACCACTGTCACAGGCAGGAAGATTTTCCTAATGTTCAACCTAAACCGTCCTTTCTAAAGCTTCCTTTCTAGGCTCCACATGGTGCTGCCGATTTCAAATGCTGTGTGCAGCCTGGGGACAGCCCAGCTGGTCCCCAACTGCAAGTGGTGTTTCAAAGCAGCAGTGTCGCGTGGAGTCCATGGTCTGGCCACAGGCGGCGCTGCCACTTTCGAGTACCCCTTCTTCTTCCCCCCCTTGCTACCTCTTTCTTGTAGAGGCAGCAAGGGGAGGGAGTGACTAGTCAACTATCCTGTTGACTATTCAATAAGCATTTGCTTATGGGATATTCAGCTAGTTGACTAGTCCTTCACATCCCAAATATTGATTACTTTTTTGTTTTGGCTCCTACCCGTAGGCCATGTGTTGAGCCCTGCATAAACCCAAACCGCACCGCGGGCCGTGTGTTGAGTAGCCCTGCCTTAGAATCATGAACTCTCTAATTCCCAAGCTGCCTTCCACTTTCAAATTTTCAGCCAGTTCCTCCCTATTAGTTAAAATCAATTCGAGAACAGATTCCCTCCTAGTAGCTTTCTCAACCTTCTGAAATAAAAAATTGTCTCCAATACAGTCCAAGAACTTGTTAGATAATCTGTACCCTGCTGTGTTAGTTTCCCAACATATGTCTGGATAGCTGAAGTCCCCCATCACCACCAAACCCTGCATTTTGGATGATTTTGTTAGTTAGTTAAAAAAACTTGGTCAAGGGTGAGCTCGATTGTTGTGGGCAAGTTACCTGATGTTTCGATGGCATCTGCCCTACCATCCTTTATCTGCCTTGTTAACTTAAATTGGATAGTCTTCATGGCACTGCTCCCCCTCACACACCCATACACATACACACCATGTGTTTGTTAATAGGTAGCAGATTTAAAAGAAACAAAATGAATTTTTCTTCATGCAGTGCACAGTCAACCTGTGGAACTCCTTGCCAGAGGATGTTGTGAAGACCAGGACTTTAAAAGTGTTCAAAAAAGAACTAGATACATTCTTGGAAGTTAGGTCTATCAATACTTATTAGCCAGGAGGGGTAGGAAAGGTGACCCTAGCCTCTGTTTGTCAGAGGCTGGAAATTGATGATAGGAGAGGGATCACTTGATGATTAACTGTTCTGTTCACTCCCTCTGGGGCATCAGGCATTGGCCACTGTCAGCAGACAGGATACTGGGCTAGATGGACCTTTGGTCTGACCCAGTATGGCCATTGTTATGTTCTTATGAACATTACCTAGCACAATTCCCAATTTTGGTTGGGGCCTCCAGGGGCTACCAGAGCATAAACAATAATGATATCAACTGCTCTGCTTCCAATTGCTTATTTTATAACTCTTATACCATGTTGGTAGTCTCTGCTCAAATAGTTAATAGATGCCAGAGTGAGAGTGCCATGTACCTTAGAATGTTATAGAGCATTATGAACCTCCAGTGCTCTTGTTGGCATAACAGAAGTGATTTGCTGGACTTAGTCTCTTCAGGACAGAAACTCACACCACTGAAATGATCACTAAAGTATTAACTGGCATCCAAACTTTAAGTAATCTGAAGATAAGGCTCCCCAAGACCAGCTGATGAGAAGTGTGCATTACCCCCTTCATCCCAGAGCAGGGATAAGGCATGTGTGCTTGTGATGTCGTCATTCTGCAGAAACAGTAGATGATTTCAGTTTCTACTTCTATCAACGCAGTTTCTTTCACTCAATTCACAGTAAAGGGTTAAGAGACAACAAATGATGATCTGGTCTCAGCGCCTGCATAGACATGCTAATTATGTTTTAAAATAATATTTAAGGATGTCATAGCTTATTAATGTTGAAAAATAGGTGGTTTTTTCCTTATAGATTGTTTAAACTGGGATAAGCAAAGTGGTGGGAGCTTCCCGTTAATGAGATGAAGATATTCATTCTTAATATTCCTTACTAACTAACTGAGCTGAAAAAACAGCTCTGCTAACATAAAGCCAGAAGAGACTATCCTATATAAAGAATGACTGACTTACAATTCATTACATTTGAGAGTTTATAAACTAAACCATTTTTGTCATTTGAGAATACTGAACATTCTGGAATTTGGAAAGTCCATTTCATCTTTTATAAACAGACAAATGTGCAGCAGAAGACTTTTCAGAGGTTGCTTTTATTTGAAACACTTCATGTTTATTCAATCTAATACCATATGCAAATTTATGTAAATATATTGCCCTGATGTGTTAAATATGGGATTACATCAGAAACAACCAACACCACAAGTTTTTTTAGATTTTACTCAATCAGATTTAATTAATTCCAGTCTCAATTTTATTGGGAGACTTAAGTTGTATGATTATTAGTTCATGATGTCACAGACAAGGAGTCTAACCATTCTGATAACCAGACCATTGTTCAAGGAGGTATGGGTCAGAGACATTCCACTTTGTTATTTCAAAATCTTCCATAATTACTGTGTTTTGGAAAGGTTAAGGACAATAGATCACTGGAGATCAGTGTTTTGGGTTCATTAGTAAGTGTAAGAGCAGAAAAGGAATAAAGAAAATTTTTCACATCACTTTATTAGAAGCATTAACAGATGCATGTGTAAAAATTTAATAAACTCAATGGATTTTGCAATAATTAGCAAAAAAAAATCAGTGGAAGCATTTCTATTTTTGGCCTCTCCCTATTCATCTTCATGTCTAAAGAGAAAAAAGGGAATAATGGTCTAGCAGAGAGATGGAGAGGGCTCTGCTAGAGACTGAAAATGGGCACCTGCAGCTGTTTATCAAGTTTTTTATATTATTTGGTTTCAAAGGCACTGATCCTGCTGCCATTCATTATGGCCTTTGAACTGAATGTTGTCCACATCCGATCAGAAAGTTTTCCCATCCGTACTTACTGCCTAAGTTTAAAAAAGTAAAAAAAAAAGAAAAACCCAATTTTTGTGCTACACAAGTTTCAGCCTACAATGCAGGTGCAGTAAGTTACATGAGTAGTCTGTTGTCTAGACTACAGCCCTCTTTCGAAAGAGGGATATAAATTAGACATATTGAAATTGTAAATGAAGCCGGGATTTGAATTTCCCACACTTCATTTGCATAATTGTGTCACAGCATTTTTTCAAAAAATGCTATTTCGAAAGTGAAACCGCGGTCTAGACACGGTTATTTCTAAAAGAAAAGCCTTTTCTGAAAGATCCTGTAAACCTCATTTTTGAGGAGTACAGGATCTTTCGAAAAAAGCTTTTCTTTTCGAAAGAACCGCATCTAGACTGCGGTTTCACTTTCAAAATAGTGTTTTTCCAAAAAACACTGTGATGCGATTATGCAAATGAAGTGTGGGAAATTCAAATCCTGGCTTCATTTGCAATTTCGATATGTCTAATTTACATCCCTCTTTCGAAAGAGGGAAGTAGTCTAGACATATTAGAAGGTCAAATTATCCTTTTAGAAGAAGGGTGAAGTCTCCTTTCTGGCTATTATGCTACTTGGGTCACCCACTGTTAACAAGGAGTCTACTAGGACTTCAAGCCCTTGGACTCCTAGAGGGAAATTTCCCAGGTTGGATGACAAAGTCAGCACTGTGTCCAGTTCCCCAGTGTTTCCTCTCTTCCACTACCATTGATTCTGTTTGCATGGATTCAATTTGAACCAGTTTTTCCTCAACCAACAGGGTGAGCAGTGAGGCGGAGATTTTACAGGCTCTGGAACTTTTGTGGTGATGCTTGCTGCACACATCAATAAGGAAATAAAATGCAGAGTGTAATCAGCATATCATTTGGTATTAAAGCATATCATTTGGTTTCTTAAAGCCTCCCTAGTTAGCCATTGCAGGGGGAAGGATTGAGGTGCAGAAGGAGTGAAGACCCTATTGGGCTCCAACTGTGATTGTTTGTAGGCATGAATAAACATTGCCCATCAAATCCTTGATGAAATGAACAAATGCAATCATTAAAACACCTTTGCTACTTTTTCAGTATGTCTGACCAAAAAGTGAGGTGCTGAAGAGTAAACATTTATACTGCACTCATTGCTATGGTATTTGAGTACTGTTGATACTCTGTGTCTTTCTAGTGATTTGTCCATGTAGTTTTGAATAATGTACACCTCATAGGTAGGTCAACATTTTTCCTGATATCATCCTACTTTCTTTCCCTTACTCTTTATTTATATACTTTTAAGCCAGCCTACAACAATACCCCCTGAATAGGGCTTTGGGCTGTGGAAAATGGTCTAGATGTTTAACTTCTATCAAATGTTAGACTGTGTTCCCATTCCCATGTGAGTTTTGGAAGAGAAAAAAGAATTAGATGCATTTTCTTGTTTCTGTTTCCATTATCTTTTCATGATAATAAGCCTAAAACAGCCTCATTGTGACCCACAGGGAAATGTGTCAGTGCTATTGACCTGGGAGGGTACATTTATGTCATATTATTGTTACAAGAAGAGAGGTTGCTTATTATCCTCATGAGAACATTTTGGCAGCATTACCCTGACAGTGTTCACCTCAGAATGTATTTTCATCCTGAAGAGATGCCTGCCATGTTTCTGTTGATAACAACATCAGAATTATTTTCACAGAAACACTTACATTCTGCCCTGTCAAAAATTACTCTGTCGTTCTATTAAAGGAAACTATCTTGAAGTTAGACCATCAGCATTACTTTTCTGCACTCACAGCTATTTGTTTGGGGAAGGAGATGGAAGATGCAGAATCTAGAAGGTTCTCCCAAAAGCACAAAAAGAAAAAAGTAAACAGGCAAAAGGAAAAGAAACACCTCAAAAAACTATTGGTGCAAATTGGATAATTTGGAGCATTTCTCCAAAGTGTATTTTATTTATTCTAGATGCTAGATAAACTGCTGAAGGTAGTATGTGATTTAGTCTTCAGAAAACATCCACAATGCTCACTCTGGGGACTAAACCTCCATAAATAGGTGCACACTGGTTATTTGTCATTCAGGTTGGATTTGGGAAGGAGATTGGGATTGGAGTCCCTCCACACCTCTTTTATCCTTCATTTGGTTTTAATCACTGAGTTTCCCTGGCAAGTGAAGTAATGAGTTTCGTAGATGAGTACAGCACAAAATATGCAAACAAACAAAAAAAAAGAATGTTTAGAAAACCATCACTCTTAAACAGTTCAAGTGACAACCCTTTTTTCCCCCCACTGGTGGTGAACAAAGGAGAATGGGAATGGCTATGTAACCATAGTAACTTTTTAAAATTGATTTTCAAAGAATTTATGAGACATTAAAATTCATATTCTGTATTCTGAAGATAAAATTTGTATTGAGAAGAGAAATTGGTGAAAAAGAAACTCCATTTTGTTTACAGTCTTATGAGTGCCATTGTGCAGGCTTCCTCAGATAGCTTAAACTATTGGTCAATACTTAGGCTTGGCAGAATTTGATTTTTTTCTTCTTCAAATGTCAACAGATAACATAAAACTTTTAAAACTTCTTTACATTTTTATTTATTTCAATTTTCACAGTTGTGGGAAATTACAGAGGACCAGAAGATGTTGAGATTGAAAAAGTATAAACTTTGTAGATTTTGACATTTTGTTTTAATTAGTATAAACTAAATTTCCATTCATAAAATTCTAAAGTTCTCAAGCAGCATTTTTCTTTTTGTCAGTTTTGAGTATTATTAGCACAAGTGTATTTTTTGGTGGTTTGTCTGCACACTGCAAACAGCTTTTACCGATATTTATATGCTGCCAAGCATATATATACTGAATCATCTCTCAGGAATTAAATTGTCAATGCATACATGTGTCTGTTCTTTAATAATGTTTTGTACACGGTTAACATGCATGAACTGCACAACTGATGGAAAGACTGCATTTGACAGTTACTTTTGTTGATAAAAAGGTAATAATATTTGCGAGTCATATTTAATCTGCCCCAATCGGAGAAAATCATACAGTGTATAAAAAATTCACAGAGGTCACCGCTTCTGTCTCATCTCCATATATTACCCACATACCTAAAGGTCCTGCTATTCATGATCAGGACAAGGGTCAGGCCCCAAGTACAAATATCTTGTCTTTTGTTACTTAAATCAAACTTGAATAGGACCTCCTTCCACCCTTGACTCCCACCTTGCTTAAGAATTTGCATTATTCAGACCCATCTGTTTAGTTTTGATCAGAAACCCCACTAATCTTCCAGTTTCATATACATAGGTTTATGATGTCACTCAAGGGAGTTTTAAGAAAAACAAAAGAATTATTAAACTAAAACATAGATACTGTTCAATGTATTGTAGATGGTCATCAAGCATGTGGTTTAAGTATCAGATCTTTAAAACAAATTCTCTTTTGTTATGCCATCTGAGACTGTTTTTCAAGCAGGAGCCTTTCACACTACATCCATTTCCTCGGAGACATGCGTTTTCAAAGCTAGATTTATCCTCTGTTCTTAATCTCAGTCTGTGATTGCCTGGAAAAGCCATCAGGTCGTACACTATCTCTTTGCATCTGGCAGAGTATGTTGGTTACTGAATTCAGAAATGAACTTTCCACTGGTTTCCTTTAGTGTCACAGCTGTATGCTGCTCTCCTGTTTTTATGGGCCTTATTTATTATTTGGCAAATTCTAGCTGATTTACCATTCCAGATGCTTGTATTGTTTCCATGTTCATCAATGCCAAATTTTGACTGGAACAGTAACCTTTTTAACATTTATTCCCACATAACTTCAAATGTAAAATACTAGCAGGGGAGATTTTTGAAAGCACTTAAGAGATGTAGGAGAACAAGTTCCATTCACTTTCTAATAGAAGAACTTGTGCCCCCAAATCTGTTAGGCCCTGATGAAAATCTCTCTCAATTATAAATATTTTGCCTAATATGATTTCCCCTCCATATTTGTTTTCTTCCAAGACTTGGCAATAACTGAATAGACCAGGCTCAGATCACCCACACTCAGGCTATGTCTACACTACAATGTTCTTCAAGAAAAAGATATGCAAATTGCGAACTGCAATTTGCATAATTTTTTCCATTTCTTTTTTCAGAAGAGGCTTTTCTGACATTTGACCCGTCTACATTGGGCCAAATGTTGGAAACCCACCCCCCTTTTTCAGAACATCCCTTCTTCCTTATAAAACAAGGTTTACAGAAATGACATAAAAGCACGTCTGCTCTTCCGAAAAAAATTTTGGAAGAACAGATGCGTTCCCTGGACACTCTCTGTAGTGTAGACATATCTTCAGTTATATAGTGAGCCTAGAGCAGATGCTGGTAAAGGACTTCAGTGATCTTCCTGCAGTGAAGGCATGATCAATGAAGCTCATAATTACGTGACTGCTCCACTGAGCCTCTGTACATTAATTTAAAGCGCTCCCCTATAAAGTGAATCATGAGATATAGCTCCTGTGTCATAGTATATCTACTTCCTAAGAGGGAAGGGGGAATCATATTTGCAAAAACAGGGAAATAGAAGAATTTGTGTGCTTTTCTATTGACATGAATAATAAAAAAGGCTTCTTGTGCCCAGTCAACAGGCCATATTCTCTCTTTGGCTCTCAGCCTGTGCAATGAATAGTTCACATTAACCTGCACTTTACAGCCTGCCTCTCAAACTTATTTGTTCCATTTATTTCTCATGACAGATCTTCCAATCTCACTTTCTCCCCTCCCATCTAGAATGAGGAGACTTTTTTATTAGTTTGATTGTGTGATTTCAGTATCCAAATCTTTCATAGAGTTCAGATGCATTCCCTTAGCCCTGGGAAGTCTCCAAAGAAGAAATCCCTACCCACCCGTTTATCTAGGGTACATCTGCACTACAGAGGAAGATTGAAGCTGCTGCTGTTGATCTTCAAGGGTTCACTAGACACGCTAATTCCAACTAAGAGAGGGTGCTCCAGTCAATGCCAGTAGTCCTACTTTCACAAGAAATAAGGGAAGTCGAAGGGAAAGTGTTCTTCCTTCAACTTCCTGCAGTGTGGACAGTGCCAAAAGTTGAGTTAAGGTACTTCGACTTTACCTATGCAATTAATGTAGCTGAAGTTGCGTATCTTAATTGGAATTTCCCCTGTAGTCATACCCCCAGAGTTCAACTCCTATGTGACTAATAGGGCACATCTACACGGCAATTAAAAACCTGTGGCTGGCCTGTGCCAGTGGACTCAGCTTCCCGGGGCTCAGGCTAAGGGGCTGTTCGATGGCAGTGTAGACACTGAGACTTGGACTGGACCCCAGGCTCCAGGACCCAGCTTGGGGAAGGTCCCAGAGCTCAGGTTACAGGCAGAGCCTGATTATGTACACCACAAATGCCTGAGCTCCATGAGCCTGGGCCAGCCATGAGTTTTTAATTGCAGTGTAGTCATACCCAGAGATTCGTGTGCCATGTTGATATTCTGGGAATAGCAGCTGACAGCTTTTACATCACTTGTGCTTGCTCTGCTAAACAAACTGTGCCTCTGACCAAAATCCACTGCCCACCAACATTAAAAGAGTTTGTACCATCTGCTGTAAAGAGCAGTCCTAATCTCAGATGATATTTATTTACATTAAAAATCCGCTGAACTATTAAGTACAACTTGCAATCTCTTCTCAAAAGAATTCCAACCCTATAAAAGTAGGGGATATTGTAGACAAGAATATAAATGAAATGGGAATTATGGGAAGAAGTTTATAAAACACCTATGGTTACAGCCAGTCAAGTAGATTTCAAGTAGATTTCAGTTCCCTTTTGAAAATTCTGTGGTTAAATTAGTAAAGGAAATGAAAGGCAACTCTAACAATTTACGTGGACCCAAAGCAATTCCTATATACTGTGTCTTGAAGGAAGTGATTTAATTCTGATTGAATACCATGTAGGAATAAACAATACACCAGACTTCAAAGGTGCTCCATTAGGAAGGGAAAAGACACCATGTTCTTATGTGAAATTATTCTATATATCTTAATCAATGGCCAGCATAGTTGTAGTTTTCAATATTCAGTCAAAATACTTTGTAGCACTAATGTTTTGATACATGTATAAATTCCAAGGATATTTTATGGAAACTGAATATCTAAAAGTGTATTTCAGAAGGTTCTTTTTCAAACTCATGCCCACATTCCAATTAGCAATTGACAAACATGAAATATTCTTCAAGAGATGGGAAAAGATACCACACATTACAATTCTTTTCTCTTTTACATTAACGCTAAACATCATTTTCATTATTAACTCCCCTCTCTTTTCGCCTCATCAGCCCTCTTCTACATTTATGTTCAAGGAAATCGGTCACTTAGCTGTTTCAAAATTATTTGAACTTATTTCCCTCTATCTAAAAGGTAGTTCTTTCCTTGATTTCAGCTTCCTAATAGGAGTTTTAGATAGTCTTCTTGATATTAGTACCAGCCTAAAGACCTGTGAGCTATCACTTGAGAGTCAACAATATTAATATTTCTCAAGCCTGCATTGCTGAATCCCTTAGGAAAGTGCTCAAATTTATGTTTCCTTGTAAGGCTGTAACTCTAGAGATGAAAATAGTTAGACCTCTTCAAACTACAGGAGGTAAGCAACACCGTAAGGAAAGTTAAGAGCATTTGGAACAAACACATAAAAACAGCAAATATTTCAGTACATATCATCTAAAACAATGTTTATTTAACTATTGAACAATAATAGTATATTTATTTGAGTTACTCGTAGGAGTTGAGAATGGTGAATGAGAAGGAAGCCACACACTTCACCACAAATATATGAGATTTTCAAACTGAAGCTTTTTTTTAATGTTATTTTGCAAAAATGTATAGTTGATGTTCAATTTCAGTTTACTTACATTTTCTGTTCTCCAATTGTTTACATTTTCTGTTCTCCAATTCTGCCCATGTTGTTAATAAAGCGGGCAAAGGCAAACATGAAAAAGGAGAAAGATAATTGTAATAGTATTTCCTACATTAGTTATCATGTAACTGTAGCCATCTTGCTGTTCTCATACATGCTGCTCTTAACCAAGCCATATTGATTCACTTCTGTTTTATCTTACGTCTGGCTAAGCATTATTTCCCTAAAGGTTGCTATCTTCTACTTCAGAATCTCAGGTGCATACAACTTTGACAAAATTTAACCTTTCAGATTGAATGTTTCCATGCTTGCTTTCTGCCTCAGGATGAATGATTTAGGGATGTTTTATTTCAAAGACTTGATCATTTCCAAGAACTGATGTTGAGTAAAAACTTCAGCTTTCCCAAAATTATCTATTTTCCATCTCATTTTTTTCTTCAAATACCTCTTTGACTTCATCCTTAGAAAGTTAACTTCAAATTTGGCCAGGAGCCCAAAAGACTTTTGCTGCTTCATAAAAATTCACCAAGAATTCTTAGAATAGGCTCAATAGAACTTGTTAAAGGTTTGCTGCTAAAATTTCTAAATAATTTATCTGTAGTTAGCATGCTTTGACCATAGAGAGCTCCTTATACACAAGCTTGCCAGCTTCCCTGAAACCCAGCACAGCATGTATGATCATATTTTCAATAGTCACACAGTGTTTTAGCAGTGTGCTGCCATTTTGATATCTCCTCACTATATATTTTAGAAATGTGCATCTGTCTGTCAGTCCACCCATTAGAGAGTCTGTTTGTTCAAGAACTCTTCCTAAATGGTAAGAGCATCAAATTTGGTACTCAGCTTCCTCTTATCACAACTTAAAGCAAGGTCAGGGTTTGACTGTGCCAGGATAATGGGATGTGCATGAAATTTAATTGCTTCTCATAAAATGGAAAGGAAGGGGTCTGATAGGAGGGAGTTATAGTGCAGAATGATCACAAGGAGGCAGCAAGGGGCTATAACTCCACTGGGCCAGCAGGGAGCAGGGTAGAGAAAGGGACTGGTACCATATATATAGTAGCCCAATGTCTGTGAGTCTGTAATGGTGACGTACACAGCCAGGGGGCGGGGCCATGTACGTCACCGCCCTGCCCCCCTTCCCCTTCCGCCATGGCACTCAGCTGAGTGCTGCGCCACTCAGCTGGCCTGCGGCGGGGGAGCAAGCGGTGGCAAGCGGCCATTTGGGCTCCCCCATGGCGGCCCAGTTGAACATGCAGCACTCAGCTGAATGCCATGGCGGGAGGGGAAGGGGGGCGGGGCAGTGACGTACATGGCCCCACCCCCTGGCTGTGTACATCACCGCCCCACCTCCCTCCCCCACGGTGGCCCGGCTCAGTGCACAGCACTCAGCCGAGAGCCACGGCGGGAGGGGAAGGGGGCAGGGTGGTGACATACACGGCCCCGCCCCTTGGCTGTGTACATCACTGCCCTGCCCCCCTCCCCTTCGGCGGCCCGGCTGAGCGGCGCAGCACTCAGTGGAGCGCCACGGCGGGAGGGGAAGGAGGGTGGGGAGAGATGGAGCGGAGAGAGAGGCAGGAGGAGGAGTAGAAGAGAAAGGGAGAGTGAGAGGCAGGAGGGGGAGAAGAGAAAGAAAAAGACAGAGAGAGAGGCAGAAGGCGAGAGAGGCAGGAGGCGGAGGAGAGCTGAGAGCGAGAGGGGGAGGCAGTAGGAGGAGGAGAGAGAGAGAGAGAGAGAGAGAGATGGAGCGAGAGACCGGAGGCTCAGGAGAGAAGACCAACATGGAGGAGAGACCTGAAAATCCCATCTTATGCTGGGCTAATTGGCTGGTCTACTATATATTTCACAAAGTTTATCTGTTTGTGTGTCTGTCTGTCCTCCAGCTGGGGAACATGCCCTCCCCCTCTGGCCTGCTACAGCTGCAACCTCCATGAAAAGGTTCTCTTCACCTGACCCCAAGGTGCTGTGGTGAGAAAGGTCTGAGGCTATCCTCTGTCCCTGGCTCAGCCTGGATGCTCATCCCCTCCTCCCCAGCTCCACCCCAGAACAATGATTTAAATGAAGCAAAACAAAACTTATTTGAGTTAACAACCCAAGCAACTCTAGGTAAATCTTCTAGTATTTTCTTAACTCAACTGTGTAGATCTTGATTTGTGGCTAGAGCTTATAAGAGTACCATTACTATCCCGTATCCAAATTTGACCCTGAATCTGATCCTAGGTTTTCCTTCCCTGATCTGGGGAGAACTCAAAAGAGCTTCAAACAAAGCAAAAAATGAAAACTATTCCATGGAATTTTTTTTAAAGTATCAAGATTGTCTCTTTCTCTCTCTCTCTCTCTCTCTCTCTCACACACACACACACCCACCCACCATAATATCTGGATAAGGAAGGGTCATATATTTCCATGATACATACAAAGGAACTTTCACAAAGGAACTTGACTGAAAACTCTTTTAAGCAAAAGCATCATCTTTTTGTTCTATAAAAAGTAGTGATTCTTTTCACTACAAAGCATTTTCCCTATGTATAAAATAACCATTGTCAGAAAATTGTAAGTACCGCTGTTGAGCAGAAACAAATTCTCATGCTAGTTATTATTCTGAGCTGAGTGATCATATAACCTTTGATTCCCTGAACCGCAGTTAAGAGATACCTCCCTTGTTCCCTTTTCTGCTATGCTTTCCCTGTTTTCCCCGTTGAAAATCTGAATAGTGTACTCTGCCTTCTTTAATCAACCTACCTCTAAGCTTTGCTTCTACAGAAGAAATGTGATAAGATAAAGAAGTGCACTGTAGAAATGCTATTCATCTTGTGTGGCCAAAACAAACTAGTTATCTTATAAAAAATAAATTATTCTTCACTTTTGCTTGTTAGTCATTTATGAAATTTAGTAATCTATACAGTATTTATTTGCTCTAGGAAAGTATGTTGTATGTTGGTTTTAGAGTAGGGAGAGAAAAGGTGGTTCCATGATTAAAGAACTGGGCTAAGATTAAAAAGCTCTACATTGCATTCGTAGTTTTCCCAATGACTGAGTGATTGTGAGGAAATTACTTATCGTCTATACTTTAATTTCTGCTGACCTATTTCAGATTATATTTGTAAAACTTATAGGAGCTGTGCAACCCTAAACAATGTTCATAAAGCATGGAAAAAGCTATGCTAGTAAATGGTTTGTTCAGAGATCCTTTAATGCTCGTTAAAACAGAAATAAAATATGTAATAACTTCAGGGTGATAGGGCCAGTAAGAAAAACTCTGGAGCTTCCTAATAAATATTTAGATAAATAATGTACTTATACATAATAAATACAGCAGAATCCATTTTGTTTTACCAATAGGAATGGGAAAAACTAGGGAAAAGTGCTGATAGAATCCAAATCTCTAGCCCATCATCATAGTGCCTTTTCACCAGTCCTGCTGAACCAATGTAGCACTGTAGTGTAGACTGGCCCCTTGATATACAACTTTTCCATTGCAGTTTTCAAATGCATTTTGGCTGAATAGATCAAGCTTATCAAATGACTGTGTTTACTCTATGTCTGCCTTGTCCTCAATACTACTCCACCAATATTTGTGTCATGGGCAAATTTTATCAGATGTGGTTTTATATTTAGTTTCAGATCACTGATGAAAATGTTGAGCGGCATCAGGACCAACACCCTTCCCTGCAGAATCTCACTAAAATATTCCATTCAATAATGACTCTCCAGAAATGACCACTTTTTTTGAGATCTATCAGCTAGCCACTTTGTAATTCATGTGTGCTCAGCTGATACGAAGTGCCAATTTTTTTTAAGAGAATGCCATGTTGCACTAAGTCAGTGTTTCTAAAATTGTGTTCCTTGGCAGTCGGAGGTGTGCCGTGGAGAACAACAGAGTTCAAAATGGCCACCCTTTAAGGGGCAGGCGACTTTTTTTTGCTCAATAACTTTCCCCCCAATCCTTTTTTTTTTTTTTTTTGCTCAACAAAAAATCCTTGGTGTTCCTTATAAAAGAAAATATTGTTTGGTGTTCCTCGGTCTCAAAAAGTTTAAGAAACCCAGCACTAAGTCAAATGCCTTACAAAAGCCTGTTTCATTTGTGTGGCTACCTTTATCCATGAACTTTTAATCTGATCACAGAATGAGATCAGGGTTTTTTGGTAAGACTCTTTACCATAAAATTATGTTGACTGGTATGAGTTGCATTCCAGTTTTTAATTCAATCCCAGACCATCTCCTTGATTATTTTTCCCAGCATTGATATTACACAAACCAACCTATTGTTACCAACATTATCCATCTTGTCCTTTATGAATATTTGGTGTCAACACTGGTACAATACTAGCACTTTCGGTCTAGAATTTGCTGTGTATTCCAAAATTTATTTTAAAACCACCATCAGTGAGACAGGCATTTCCTCAGTTGACATTTGCAGGACTTTTGAGTGCAAGTTATCCGAGATGGATGATTTAAAACTGTTTATCCCTAGCATATGTTGTTTTACACCATAGTTTCTGCTAAGTTGAGCTCCTGCACAGCCTCACACAAAAAAATTCTTTCCTCGCCCACCTCCTCTGGAGAGCAGCACAGCAGCACTCACATGGCAGGTGGCTGCTCCAGCGGGCAGGGCTGGCTGGCAGGAGGGAGCCACTGGGGCAGGACTGGGGGAGGAGACGGGGGAGGCCTGCTCCGGTGGCTGGGACTGCCCCGTTGTGGAGGGGCTGGGGCCTGTTCTGGTGGCTGGGGCCAGGAATGGGACCTGCTGCCTGGCAGTAGGGAGTCTGTTCCGGCGGCCAGCAACAGGACATGACACATGTCCAGGGGCGAAGGGCGGGATCTGCTAATGCACTAGAAAGTACAGGTAGGACCTCTGTGGTTCAGCACCCTCAGGACCTCAGCTGCAGGGCCGGATTAAGGCATGGGCTAGCTGGGCAGCTGCCCGGGGTTTCAACCTATGGGAGGGTGCCTGATGGCAGCTATAAGGGGTGCGCAGCGCCCCTTACAGCTGCCATCAGGCAGCGCGCACCCAGCTCCCGGATCGCGGGCTGCAGCAGCTCCCAGCGGCCACTCTGCAGCGGCCGCCTGGGGTGGGGGCCGCGTTAACCCCCGCAGTGCCAGCCAGCAGCACCCTACCCCCTACGGCCACAGGGCCCTGCACGGCCAGGCTCGAACCACCCCGGGTGGCCCCAGGCTGCGCGCCAGCGGCAGTAGCTGTGCTTTGCTGGGCCAGGCACGTGCCTCCTGCCGCCACCAGCTCCGCACGCCCTCCCCCACGTGCTGGTCGGGGGCGAGGCCGCGCATGTGCCCTCCCCCAACCCGGGGCACAATTAAACTGTCTGCCTGGGGCGCCGGAATGGCTCGGTCCGGCCCTGCTCAGCTGTCCCAGACCAGGAAGTTTGCCAGACCAGGGGAAGTCAGTGCTTCCCTGCTGGCTGCCCCACTCTGGGGTTTCTCTCCCTGGGGTTACCTGGCCTGCCGCTGGCCCCACTAACACTGACTCAGCATGGCTCCCCACCCTGCTACCCACCCACTGCCCCAGGGTCTCATGGGATTCCCAGCAGGGAGTGCTTGGCTGCTGCCAGCCCCGCTTCTGCAGGGCATTCCCCGGAGTTCCTGACTGGGCCACCCAGCCACCCTGCTGCTAGGGCTGGCCCCATGGCTATTGCGGATTCCAGCTGCCCGTCTCCACCAGCCCCGCTGCCACTGGGGGTTTGCTGGGATTCCCGACTGGGGCCGCCAACAGCTCCACTGCAACTGAGAGTTCCCTGGCTGGGACTCCCCAAATGACTCCTGGCCTCACTGATGCAGAGGTTCCCCGGCCCAGGCGAGGGCTCCCCAGATGCTGCCTAGCCCAGCCCCTGCGTTGTTCCCACCTCCGGGCTCTTAGTCTAGCAACATCGGTGGCCTTGCCAGACCACGGATGTTGCCAGACCAGAGAGTCCCAGATCTGGGAGGTTCAACCTGTACTTCAGCTGTGTGTGAGACATCCCGTTTCTTTTGAAATATGGAACATAAATATTTATTGAACACTTCTGCCTTTTCTGCATCATGAACAACAATTTTACAATCTCTTTCAAATAATGGACCTTTATTTATTTATTTATTTAGTCAGGTTTCTTCTACATGATCTGGATAGGTTTAACTGTGTCTCTGCAGCAAAAGAAAGCTGTTGCTACCCCAGTTAGATGAAAGGGAGAAATTCAGATTTGTATCAACAGCGAGGGGGGCGGGGGTATTATTTCCCGTAGGTGAAAATTAGCAGTTCTCAATTCCTTCGGCATGGGCAAATGCCCTGAATACAGAAAATCTAACCCAAGCCTGGAATTAGTTGGAGACACGAGTCTATTTACACAATTGCCTTCTTCTCCTTCTCAAGAAGAAATAAAACACATTTCATTATACACAATGTAAAATATTACCAAGTATTATTTATCTAAATGTTGAGAAAAGGAAAATTATACCAGAGTAAAAGGTATTCCCATTTGATACCAAGAGAGTAACAAGGTGATCATCATTTACCACCCACATATGAATTTGGTAGAAAAAGAAAACATAATGGCAGCAAACATAAAATCAAAAAACATCAGAAAAATATCCATAAGGTAGAAATGGAACAAAGATGAATTTTCTAGTCATAGAAAAATTATGTCCAGGACAGGAGATACCATGCAACTACATAGATCACTAGCTTCTATCTCT
Source organism: Pelochelys cantorii (assembly GCA_032595735.1). Lineage (NCBI taxonomy): Eukaryota > Metazoa > Chordata > Testudines > Trionychidae > Pelochelys > Pelochelys cantorii. The sequence continues at coordinate 42,155,473 of CM064337.1, forward strand.
ACATCCAGGGCTACCCTTCCTTCCTTAAGAACACCCAGGATAATTGGGAAGCTGGATCACCTCATGAACTCCCTTTATGATATGCAATATATACATTCTCATGAACACAGTTCACTGTGTTTGAACCCTTTTTAAAGCTAAAACGAGTGCCTGAATCTTGAATCTCAGCCATTTACAAATACATTTAGGTACAAATGAGCACCTGTAGACATCTAACATGTTCTCATCTCAGTATCTGCTGACAAATAATTATGTCCATAAAAAAATCACATCCAACAATATGCGGAGTCATAGTGCTGCAGGAGTAAAGAGGGAAGTTAAGTTGATTAGTCAAACAGGGTCAACTCGAAGTGCTGTTAAATATAGCTGCAGAGGATTTTTTCACACACTCACCATTGATTTATCAGAAACCTATATCTCAAGTTGTTATCCTCATATAAAAGTAATGTCTGTTCTTGTCAATTCTCAGAAAGAAATAAAAAACAAGCAAGTTGATTTTATATGAATAACTTTGCCATTAATATGCTAAGCTTTCAACATATTGGCTTTTTAAAAGGTATGCAGGAACAAATCGTGGCTCCTCAAGGACAAAGAGAGAGGAAGTCTTTGAATCACCTCTTTCTAGTGCACAAGATGGTCTGGCTAGCATGGTCAGAAGTGCAAATCTGAATGGATCTTCCCTGAACAGTTGCACACCGGTCAGTGGCTGTGTTTTTGTTTTACAAGAGCACAGTCCACACCTGTTCTAGAGACTGAACTGATCCCGCCACTGCAAATTATGAGTAAGATCAGTGAAGTATCTGATCAAATGCCATCATCTAAAACGGTGAAATCAATGCAATATAACAACATATAAAACTATCCCCATGGTCTGTTCAGACTTTGCCAATCAACCTTTCCTTTACCATCCATCCCATTTTTCTTAAGTTGAGGGGTAGAGTATAAAGTGGGAATGGAGCATTTATGAAGATGAAATATTGGTCTAATTTCATAATATCAGTACTTGGTTTCGTCTTGTTTCTACATAGTCATTATTGGCAAGATAGGCATAGTGTATTTTTGTGCTTTTCTTTAAACGTTCTAATAAATTTATGTTCACATAAAATAAATGGCAATATTAGTAGAGAGAAAATAAAAATATTTATCACTCAGAAGACGTTTGGTATTTTATAGGGATCAGCTATCTCACTAAACATTCATAATGAGGCTCTAAACATGGTATTATGATTGAACAACATTCATAAGCACCAGAAGAAATGAAATACAGAAACAAATGCACTTACTGGAAGTTATCAATTCTCACATTCCCTCTGTGCCCCATAGCTCTTAATCAAAACAGGGAAAGCCAATTAGTTCAATGTTTCTTGTGAAGAAGTTTAAAGACCTTCTGGCTTAGCATACGACCACTAGAATAGACAGAAAAGATGCAATAAATTTCATCTACTTTCACTTCCAGAAAGCAGATGGAAAAGTTCTGCATACAAAGTTAATGCCAAAGGTGCAAAGTTCATGTAATAAGTGGAAAGTTGGCTCCATAGATTGAAAGTCTAGCAGGTGATTAATTTATAACATGTCATATGTCAAATTAAATGCCTGACAATCAGAGTCTCCATAAAGGGCGGGATATGACTGGCAGCCATAAATGAAACATTGAAGCAATTTACCTAACCTGGTTCCTATGATACAAAAATGGTTCAAATCTAGGGCAGAGGTTATTTCCTTAAGGAGCAAAGTCCTGTTTATCATGGAACTGACCTTTAAGGGTTCAGACTTACTACAGGGAGTTACAAACATGGGAAAAAAAATGCACAATGCTCAAAAAAGAATAGATTAAAATTAAGACAATAAATTGGAGGTAGCTAGAGAAAGACAGCTACATTCCTTTTTGCTGGAAATGGTTTGCAAAATGAGCATTATTTTACAAAATTGAGCAAACATGGCCATGCTAAGTAAACAATTGTATGGGCAGCAGAGGTGTTTTTGTTTATTGTGGATTTTTTTTTTAATAAAAAGCCTGCAATCTGAAACTGTTAAAATAAGCTAGACATTTTTTATTATCACTGCCCAAAAAGCTCAGATCCAACTCTTTCTTTCATGACTTTCCAGTTTTTAAATTAGAACATGAAAAATATGATTTAGCCATGCAGGACGAACAAAGGAAATATGTTTCCTTAAAAAAATATTCCAGACAGAAAACATATTTTTATTCTCACAAAAAGAAATTAACCTCAGAAAAACAGCCAGTTTGGAAATAACAGAAGACATACCACATTGAAATTACTGGTGAGCATTAAGTGTAGTCAGCCTCCCAAACAACACATTATGTTAATTATGCCAAAATTCTTGTCACAGACATCATAGGAACCTGCTTTTCTACTGAGAAGATGAAATGCTCTGCAAAATTTGCTAAAGACAACATGCAGCTGGGATCTAGATTCTAATATCAATAGTAAAATTAAAATATGTAAGACCATATAGCTACACAGGATCTCAGCTTTAAACTTTCACAGCTGAAGATCATTTTAGACCGAATGGTACATTAGCCAAAATGAAGGTAGCTTTAATAAGAGGCGATATGTCTACTCGAATTAATGGGAAGGAGAGGGAAGGAAATGGAAATTCATTACACATGCTGTGGTTCTGTTTTATACTGACAATGGCCAGTCTAATTCCTTTAAGCTTCTCTCAGGGTTGTCCTTCCTCTTTTTGAACTTCAGTAAATATGTATGCCTCCCAGCATTCTGTAATTCACCACCTAATGAACACGCAGGATCGGGATGTGGTATAAGTGCCGTGTGACTTTCCTCAATATACCTCAACAGCACAGTTATTTGTACTACTTACAGGTACGAAAATGAGAGAGATGACAATCCTGTGAGGGCTCAATTGCACTAAGCAGAATTAGGGCTTCGTGTGCCTTGATGTCAAACTGGACACAAAGAAACAATTTTGTGTGACATGCAAAAAAAATTTTAAAATATGTTTCATCCCAAATGGATAGACTATCCTGTCAACAAGTTACAAAACTCACAGTAAACAATACGCCATACAATTCTCAGGATATTATACCAGAGAAACAGAAGTCAGGGGGATACAAATTGGTTGCCTCTTTCAGATGAGCTGCAGCACTTCAGAGAGACTCTAGGTCTGAAAAACTGACAAGCAAAGGCGCACTCATGTGCAATTTCAACTGAAGTATCTGTGAAGCACCTGAGATGTTAGGAAAGGCAAAAAGAGCCCTTCCTGGTCGCATGGCTATGTGATCTGTTAGCCTAACCTATTTGTCTAGGGAAAGGAAAGGAAAATGGAAGCAAGTATATGCTCTTTAAAGTAGGAAAATGGTTATGACTGTGCCTCTCTAAACAGGTCTCATCAGACATACACATTCAGTAGAAATTAAAAGGAACTGGTGCATGGGGATTTAACATGGTAGCTATTTACTAAACCCTCTCTTGCATCCAGGAGCGGCTTTGCAGGCACCCTGTCTCTGTTACCCCCTCTTGCAGCTCCCATGAGAATTCTACACAGTCCTTCTTGTGACTAAGAGAACTCCTGCTTGGTGCTGGTTGAGCAACAGAAATGACTCAAACAATCCTCCCAGGATTCAAAAATTCATAACCATAACCCAAAATCTCATAATCACCTTCATTTTCCTGCAACACATGGAACTCCCATCTCCTTCATTTGAAGCCAGCAGTCCCAATCCCTTTTCTCCAGCTCTAGCATCCGTCTCCTGTCAGCCACACCCTGCGACTTCCAGAACCCCTGCTATCAGAGTCTTTCTGGCAGGAGCCTCTCTTCATTCCTACGGTTTCCTGAGCTGCAGCCACTTGCCGCCCTTCCTAGAAAATTACAGGAACCAAATCAGAGACACCTATTTTGTAATCAGGGTTGGCTACTCTGAGGCTTTACAGCCCTCAGTGGACAAGCCATCCCATTATAGGGAAAATAACTTGGTCTCAATTTCTGTCAAATTTTTGAAAATGACTCATTGCAGGTATGGTCACTCAAGGTGTGTCTAGACTACATGGCTCCATCGATGGAGCCATGTAGATTAGTTTACTCGACAAAGGGAAATGAAGCTGTGATTTAAATAATCGCCGCTTCATTTAAATCAAAATGGCTGCCGCACTCTGCTGATTAGCTGTTTGTTGGCACAGAGTGGCAGTCTAGGCATACAGGATCTGACACCAAAGGGTTCTGGAGTCGGCAGATCCCTGTCTAGACTGCCGCGCTATGCCGACAAACCGCTGATTGGCACAGCGCAGCGGCCATTTTGATTTAAATGAAGCGGTGATTATTTAAATTGCAGCTTCATTTCCCTTTGTCATCCTGCCTCATCTACATGGCTCCGTCGACGGAGCCATGCCATCTAGACACACTCTCAGGGTACGTCCACACAGCAACATTATTTCGACATAACCAGCGTTATTTTGAAATAACTTAGTCCGCATCTACACAGCAGGCAGTTATTTCGAAATAATGTTGAAATACTGTCAAGCTGGAAGACGTCTTACTCCAACTCCTGTAACCCTCACTGTACAAAGAGTAAGGGAAGTCAGAGGAAGAGTGCTCTATAAGTGCTGTGTAGATGCTCCTAATTTTGAAATAAGCTGTTTTGAAATAAGGTACGCAATTGACATAGCTCAATTTGCATAGCTTATTTCGAGTTAAGCCCTGCTGTGTAGATGCACCCTTACATTTTAAGACCTCTGCTAATACGGCGTACATAATATGTTCTATTCTAATGTGGTAGAACAACCATAGGTGATGGCTTGTATGTTGATGATAGACCACTGCAATACCCAGCCTCACATTTGGGAGTTGAGAGGAGAGTGTTACCACTAACTAGCACATCATATTTCCCTGTCTGTAGTGCTGGTCCACATAAAAGATGGCAACCTACTACTATTATCAGCTAGTTTACTAGGTCAGGTGGCAGAGTTCTAAGCAGCTTATCTAAGGGTTCAAACCCTGCTGATGATCCATCTGATGCCTCACTGGATTTTTTCTTAGTTTGCTTTTTGAAAACTTAGATAATTACATGGACAAAACATTAAAAGAAAAACTTTAGTCAGGCTCTCAAAACTTAGGAAATGCCAGAATTAAGACATTTGTCTGGGCAACCTTCATTCAGCCCCCTTAGGTATTATCATACACTGCATATATTAACTTCAAAAATAGTATAATCATTTGTATAATATATGCCTCTGCAGAGGCAACCTTGTTTTTAGCATTCCCTACCTTTTGATTGCTTGACTTCCCTCTCTTAATTAGATTTTTTTACTTTGTGTGTGTGTGTGTATGTAATATATATATAGGCATTACACGTACATTATATAAAAGAATCTTCACACTTCAGATTAAATTAATAATCTTTTTCAAGTTTCAAAAAATGGAGTCTAGCACCCAAAAAGTTTCCATACAAATCTTAGATGTTTCTCTATGGGCAAAGAGCAAGCACATTGTAAGAGAAAGTTCATCATTTTGTACCCCCATCTTCCATATTTAGAATTCATCAGTAGTTCCTCTGAGAGTACCAATGCAGAATTGTTATAGAGGGTTAAAGCACTTCCTTTCCTTATAACATCTTTGATATTAATTTAGTGATAATTAAGATAAGGTAGAATTTACAGTCTCCCCTTCCACTTCTTATGAGTCATAATGCAGGAGTAGAAACACAGAAAATATGCAGTGGAATTTTATTGGTATATTTATATCAAATGTATAGTGCACAACACACTCTGGGACTAACTACATATGTACACAGACATCCCTACTTTACAGCTTGCTAAAGCATAAAGAGGAAAGAAAAGACTAATAATAATTTGTGCCAGAATTTAAGCAAATATTCTTGCAGTTTCTTAAGAATATTTGGCATACAGCTAGAATGCAAAGCAGGGTAAATCTTCCCATAAGTAGGTAGAACAGTCTATGCTATGCATGTTGACATCCCGTATGTGGCAGGTGAATGTAATTAGGCATTGACAAATATAAGCATAGGTACTAACATACCTGAGTAAAACAAGTTATCCCTGCTGCAAGCTGAATGGCTTACATGGTATTCTGATACATTAGAAAGAGACTTCCTTCAGCAATGAATAGGGCATTGTATGTCTTCTATATTTGTTCGTCTATTGCCAATACCTTTGTGGTGCTCTTTCAAAGATAGCTTAGGTACCATTGTATCTGTATGTTAAATATTCTATGCATTCTATTTAGGAGATGGTGCTTCCCAAAATACTACAACCATCTTGAAAGAGAAAGTGCAGAAGACTATTTTCATTTTGCATTTAAAGGCTTTTGAGCAGCTTAGAAGCACAATGGCAGAAGCAGCAGCAATTGTCATTCAATGCAACTGCCATCTTCCACTGGCTTCATTAAAGAGAAGGGAATTTTTTTCTTCTGGAATAACAGTTGTAAGTTAAACCATTAATAGAGCACAAATTTGTGCTCCAATAATCATTTGAACACCTGAAAAAACTCTTAAGTTTCTCAACAACATATATCAGACATCCTCAGAGCACAAATCTGAATTAGTACTATAATCAGTGTCACCCAATTAAACCTCCCAGAATTAATCTGCATTCCAAAACACATGATATAAAACCACATGGACAATGTGGGACAGAGGTAGTAGAACTATTAATTCATTTAAAGGATGAACAGAAATGATCATTTTCTTTTAACATTTCGTTTATCTTATTCTGAAATATAGTTTTCACACTGTGTATTGATGCGTGGGCTGCGGTTTTATGAGCTAATGCTTTCTGTGAAATATATTAGGAACTTGTTTGTTCATGCAACAGTTGGCATAGTATTGGCAACACTAGGCTTTGGAATAGCAAAGCAAATGAATGCTGAAGCCAAAAAAATACAAGAAAGTATAATTTACAGCTGGCTTAAGATTTATTCATCGGGCTACCTAATACCATTTTCTATACATATATCATTACACAGGTTGTACTTCTACAGCTAAATTTGTCTTGTACTATTTGAATGGACTTATAATAGCCATAAACTATTTCCTCTGCACAGAAAGTATGTGTGGTTTCAGAGAGCAGATTTATTGTCTTTGACTAGTATGATTTCACATGGTGAGTTCATTCAGAAATTCTGCTCACCAAATCCTTATATCTCCAGAGCAGTTTATGGTATAAAACTCTGATAACTCAAATGACCAATCTTTATATCAACTTACAATTAACAGTCACTAAAATAAGCATCTAGGAAAAACCCCCACAAAGGATTAAAATGATAAACAAACGTTTTTGGTGGAAATTTCAAAAGCATTTGGGACTGACATAACTCTGCTTCCATTAAAGCCAATGGGCAAACTCCCACATAACTCTACTTTTGAAAATCCTATCCAATATATTCAGAGTAAGAAGATTATAATAAACAAATTGCATCAAAGAAAAAATTCATACATACTCTAATTGTACACGAGTAAAGTTTTTCCCCCTTAACCATTGTGTTATCTCATGCACTATTCAAATAAAATCAACTTAGATGTGATCAAATGTGTCAACAGAGAGCAAATTGACTTGACCAATGGTTACACTTATGAATTTCCTATCCCTTACTTGACCAATGGTTACACTTATGAATTTCCTATCCCTATAATTGCTTAAAGACACGATTTATTCATGCAATTCACCTAAACATGATGCATCCCTACTACAACAGCTGTGGAGCACATTCTGCACCTTGTAATAAACAAGAGTCCTGCCTGTGCACAGCGACAGTAGCCATTTTATTCTCAATGGTCTTGTAGTTTTCTACACAGAGCACATATTTTTTTCCTCTGCTCAATCTAAACTAAGAGGCACTCTAAACTAAAAATAGATGGCTGCTTTTTACGTAGGCACAAACACAGTGTACCAAAGAATGACCATTCTTAAAATACTGCTGAAATAGAACAAAATAATGAACAACATTCAGGACACCAGAATTTGTAAGTATGATTATATGTCATTCAGAATAACCACCAGTCAAATATGACTTATTGATTATGCCCCATTATATGCTAGATATCAGTCGACAGAATATACCAAAAATAGTTGTCAGGATAAAAGATTTTTTTCTCCTAACAGCTATTTCTTCTCTAGCTTTGCAACCTGCAGCCTCCAAGTTCTACCATGGGTTTGAAGTGTGATAGTGAAAAATCTTTCCAGCAACTCATGATTGATTTGAGAGCAAACATGAAATTTGATCCAGGTGGGCTAATCACTTAGTACTTTGAAATTATAATTAGAAGTCATTTCATTTAGAAAACCATCTACTGCCCCTTAATTACCTTTAATCAAAATTGTCCTCTGTGTGTGCTGTAACAGACCCTAATGAGCTTGAAGGTTAACAATCCACAAATTAATACATCTTTGGCATTGGAACCCTCGCAGCCTGTGTGCATGATCCAAACATTATGAGTTCATAATAGGCACTGACAGAGAGTATTATAGTCTAGTGTGTTAATAATCTACAGTTTAAACTACAGCGAGCCTAAATAAGCCTCCATGCTAAAGCTGTCAAGCTCTATTATATCAATAGCTCACATACTACAAAGTCCCCAATAAGGGCTCAACACGGACCATAATGACTACAAATTACAGCAGTAATTGTATTATATGCCAGAAATGATTCATCACCCACAGGAAAGCCAGAGTCAAGTTATTTTTATACACTTTGCCTGCTTTATAATCTACTTTTCTGTAATACATTTTACATCAGCATACCATTGATTTGTTTGCCACAAACTATTTCATACAGTTTTTGAAGTCTAAACTAACTTTTTAAACTTATGACCACCAGTCATTTAGTAATGAATGATTAAAGTATTCTTCAGTAAAGGGAACTCCTGAAATGTTCCGAACATTATCCAAAGTCATAGTGAAATGGATAAAGTTCCCCCTATATCACGCCTTTGTCTCTCTTTTATCCAAACTAATCAGATTATTTTTTCTTTACCTCAGCCTCTTTTTTCTACTCCCTGAACATAACTCTACTGAGCACTGGCTATGGGGAGTTCCTAATCCCTCCCACTACTCATAACAAATAAAACCTTTATTCTCTTTAGTAGTATTCTTTCAGAAACAGTTTAATGGACATGTAACCTTTCTTCCTGTGTTCCCAGCTACCCTCTTCAGACTCTGTTTGCTCTTTCATTTCCTTAGAACACATCCCACCAACCCTTTAAAAAAACAAAACTTCTGTTCAAGACAGACTGTGTATTTATACCTTCTTCTCTTCTCACTCCCAAACAAGAATCTATAAAAAGAATTCAAATATGAGAGTGTATGTAACACAGGACCTACAAAGAATTTCCGCTAAAATATTAGGTCTTAAAACACATGTGAGCACTAAACAGGATGCGTCACATTACAAAAGCTCCAGGAAAATTAAGATTTTAAAGCATAACTAATTTTTGCTCTTGAAGGATTACTGAATGGAAAGAGTTAAAAGGAATAGGAAAGCCACCAAAGTGCAGCTTCAACAGCCAGAAAGAAGATCCATTACAGCAAGAATTTACCAAGGATAAAATTTTCAAAACCACTTACCTGACTTAGAAATCTACCTCCTATGTCACCTAAGAATTTGTAATTTGTTTACCCCTGGCTAACTGATAAGTTGCTCAGTTATTTTAAGATGCTCAGCTATTTTGTTCCGCAGGATAATAATAATATTTAAGTACATTTTCTTTACAGCAAAAAGCTTGTAAAGCAATAATAACATCCAGTAGTATTTGTCTAGGTCATTACTACAGAAAATGAATGACTATGTTACAAAATGTACACAATTAACATATTCCCAAACGTACACCAGTAAAAATGTCAATAATGCAACACTGAAAAGACAGAGGTAAATGGGTAGAAAATTTGTTCACATCCAACAAAGATCCTACCATAAAACAAAGTTCTCATTCTTAGAATTGTAAAATAAATTTGCGAAAAAGGTATGTTAGAATGTATGTCTTCATGAAATCAGCGAAGAATAAATTGTAAAGTCACACAAGATGTATAAGTAGAGATACAAAGAATATTTTCTTCCACTAATACATATTAATCTTGCTTACAGAGAAGGCAGAAAAGAAACAGCAAAGGCACACTTAAATTCTAAGTGTACCTGCTTATATCGCAAAAGTTGAAAAATGGGTTAATTTGTGAACATTGACAAACATGCCGAGTGGACCTGCAAGTGAAATCTAGAATAGAGGGTAATATCAAAGCATTAGGATACAGGTCCTGTAAAGTGTTCCAGCAAAGTAATGAACACTTCAGGAAATAAGGACCCCTGAATCTCAAATGCTGATAACTTGGCCAGTCTCCAGTGCAAAACTTATAAATAAAAACCTACTCTAATTGGCATGAATAAAAAGTTAAGGCCTCCTACCAGGCACAGAGAGAAATTCATTTGTGTGGATCATCAACAACCCACTCCTTCCATAATTAAGCAAGAGAAAAGAATTCAAACAGATAAAACATACTCGCCACCACTAAATCCTGGCAAGGCGAGCATCCTTTGAAAAGCCCAGGTGCATAATCAGTATCCAAGGCACAACATATAATTTAAGGATGAGCAAACTAATCTGCATACTTTATACCAAAGGTCTCAGCTACAATCAGAAAGAGCCATAGATTTCATTGGACTTAAGAGGCTGCTCGATACACAGAGGAATAAATATAGTGAAGATTATGAACAGATAAAAGTCACCTTTGCCATGATAGCAGTCTGAATGGTCCTGGATATATTTCTGAAAAAGAAACCACTTTTTAATTTTTAGAGTGGATCAATAATCAGACACAGGATTCCAGCCAATGTGTGTTTAAAATACAGTAAGTAGAGACACACTTTCAATGCAGCTTCATGAATTTAGAATGGCTATATTCATTTTCTGATGAAGGTTAAGTCAAATTGCTTGTGTGCGTCATAAAAAATAATAACCTTAAAAAGGCTCTCTTTGGTCTGGTTTTAGTTAATGTAAAGGTGTTAACTGTTCAGTTGGAAGTCCCAACTAATTTAGGGTTTTTCTGAATCCAGAACACCAGGAAATAGTTGAGAAAGAAAAAAGGAGCTTTCTTGATGGAAGAACAGCAGAAGATATATAAAAAAACCTTAAAAAACAACAGATAGTCTAGTGGCACTTTAAAGACTATCAAAACATGTAGATGGTATCATGAGCTTTGGTGGGAGCTATATAGGGAGAGTGAGAAAAGTTTTGGATTGTTGAAAGAATAAGGTGAGCATGGAAAGGAAACAGTTAAAATTGGTCCATATCATCCTTGGGATGCAGTGAGTTAGGAAGACACACAAAAGTTAACCAAACTTAATCGAAAGCATGGCTGATTCAGTCTTGGTTTAAACAATTAGTAAAGATCCAAGGAGGCTCTCACGGTTTTGTCATCCATTTGTTTGCCCATCTTTGGTGACTTTCTGCTGTGCTCACTCTGAAAAGCCTACAAGTTTGGTTGGCAGCTAAAATCTATTTAATCTTTTGGCAACAAAATGCACAGGAATACTAATGAGGGAGACTTAATTGCTACAGTATTTGTAGACACCTACACACACATATACATATACACACACACAGGGTGTGTCTAGACTACAGGGTTTTTTCAAAAAAAGTGGCCTTTTTTTGAAAAAACTTCCCCTGCATCTAGACTGCTACCGCGTTCTTTCGAAATTAAATCGAAAGAATGCGGCAGTTTTTTCGACCGCGGTAAACCTCATTTTACAAGGAAGAATGCTTTTTTTTCAAAAGTGCTCTTTCAAAAAAAGGCGTTCTTGAAGGCAAACAGGGCTTTTCTGAAAGAGAGCATCCAGACAACCTGGGTGCCCTCTTTTGAAAAAGCGGCTCGCTTTTTCGAAATAAGTGGTTGCAGTCTAGACACTCTCTTTCGAAAGAGGCTTTTTCGAAAGATTCTTTTGAGAAAGGCTTGTAGTCTAGACATAGCCACACACACACACACACACACACACACACACACTCTTAGGGTACATCTGGACTGCGAGCTAAAGTCTAGTTAAGCTATGCAATATCAGCTACATTAATTGTGCAGCTGAAGTCAAAGTACCTTAACTGGGCTTTTGGTGCTGTCTACACAGCAGGAAGTTAAAGGAAGAACACTCTCCCTTCGGCTTTCCTTACTACTCATGAAATGAGGGCTACAGAAGCCGGAGTAAGAATCTCATTATTTCAAAATTATTTCAAAATAATGGACTTGCTGTGTAGATGCTCACTCTGTTATTTTGAAATAACATGAGTTATTCTGAAATAAGCGTGCAGCCATACTCAGACAATCACAAATCGGAGGACTACAAGGGAATTTGAGAAGTCAAGTCTAGTCCCCTGCACTCACAGCAGAATCAAGCACCATCTAGTTAAGGGGTGGGCCAGATACGGCCTGTAGGCCAAATCCGGCCCACCAAGCTGTTTGATCCAGGCCAGTTGGAGCCTGGGGATGGGAGAGTGCATGAGAAGAAACCAGGAGAAGAAACCATCAACTGTTCAAAATTGCTGGCGGTTTCCAGTGGGCACCGTGTGCCCCGGTAGGGCATAACTGGGGTGGAGGGAACTTCCTGTAGTCCCTCGCCCCACAGAGGAGAGTGCAAAGTCTCCCCCCCGTCGGGCATATGGGGCCTAAAGGAAACTGCCCCTTCTGCCTGAGGCCCTGCCCCTTCAGGGGCTGGCCTGCGAGTACAGGTGAACATTGATGAAGTGGTTCCCTCTACAAAAATTATTGCCCACCCCGATCTAGATCATCCGTGTTAGATGTCTATCTAACCTGTTCTTAAAAATCTCTAATGATGGAGATTCTACAGTAGCCTTAGGCAATTTATTCCAGTGTTTAACCACCCTGATGGAAGTTTTTCCTAACGTCCAATCTAAACGTTCCTTGCAGCAATTTAAGTCCGTTGCTTCCTGTCCTGTTCAAAGGTTAAGGAGAATAATTTTTCCCTTCTCCTTGTAACAACCTTTTAGGCAATTGAAAATGTATGTCCCCTCTCAGTCTTCTCTTTTTTTGATTAAACAAACCCAGCTCGTTCAATCTTCCCTTATGAACATGTTTTCTAGACCTCTAATCATTTTTGTTGTTTTCTGGACTTTCTCCAGTTTGTCCACATCTTTCTGAAACGGGACACTAAGAAGTAGACACAATGTTCCATTTGAGGCCTATTCAGCACAGGGTAGAGTAGAGTGGAAGAAATACTTCTTGGCTGCGTCTAGACTGGCATGATTTTCCGGAAATGCTTTTAACGGAAAAGTTTTCCATTAAAAGCATTTTCGGAACAGAGCGTCTAGATTGGCATGGACGCTTTTCCGCAAAAGCACTTTTTGCGGAAAAGCATCCCTGGCCAATCTAGACGCGCTTTTGCGCAAGAAAGCCCCAATCGCCATTTTAGCCATCGGGGCTTTTTTGCGCAAAACAATACCACGTTGTCTACACTGGCCCTCTTGTGCAAAAGCATTTGCGCAAGAGGGCATTTGCCCAAACGGGAGCAGCATAGTATTTGCACAAGAACACTGACGATCATACATGAGATCGTCAGTGTTCTTGCAGAAATTCAAGCGGCCAGTGTAGACAGCTGGCAAGTTTTTCCGGAAAAGCGGCTGATTTTCCGGAAAAACTGGCCAGTCTAGACACAGCCCTTGTGTCTTGCTTACGAGACTCCTGCTAATATGTTCCAGAATGATGTTTGTTTTTAATGCAACAGTATTATGCTGTTTACCATACATACATAAAAAAATACAGACAGGCTGACAGACCTTTCACCCTTTACAGAGGATGCAATAAGTGTACTGATAAAGACAAAAAGAGTACATCATGTGAATTGACTTACTATGCAGATAGTTTTTAATCAGATTTGCTTTGTGGATCCAGCAATTTAAAAAAAAAAATCTTTCCATACCAATTATTAGCAGCACTTACCTAAATACAGTAGACTTACACGGTTATTACTATCAGGAGTTGGATTTTGCTTTGATTTTAAGCTGTTTTACTCTGTTAGATTATTTTTTAAATATCTAAAGGCAAAGATCTCAAATGTTTACCGAAATTAAAAGGGCTTAATGAAAAAAAAAAGATTTTACATGTTATTCAGCAACTGGATTTTTTGTAAAACTGACTCTTACAAATGGGATCATTCTAGGATATATTTAATGGCAAAGAGACAGGCTAACATCTATAATACTTCCAGTTTGTGTCCCAGCGTGAGTAGAATTTACAACTCTATTCATTAACCTTGTTTTCGAGCAGCGATGTTTTGCTTTGTTTTAATAAATGATCATGAATTTACAAGCCTAAACCCTGCTTCTCATTACAGAGATTTTCAGTGACTTAATGCTAGACCTTTCCATTCTCGAAGGATTGCTAATAATACAACCGCCACAGAATATAATTATCCTTATTCTGTAGCCAAATGAAAAACTTTTGAAATCTGATCTTAGTCTTGGAAGCTGAGGGTCCCAGGAATCACAAATTTAAAAGTTATTTTGCTCGACAGACAAAAGGTTATTCGCTTTTACTAGATCTCATTACACCAAAGGCTGAAACAGCTTTGTCTTTAGTAAGTATAATGTAGGTTATGAAGATCAGGAAAGAAGCCAAAGCAGCTATGGGCTCCATATGGGAACAAGTCATAGAGAATTCCTGAAAGCTAGTTTCCTCTTTCAGGGCCCAATCACTGAAGGTGCTGAATGTCTCTTCAGATCCATTGCAAACAATCACATCTGGCCAGCAGAAGTCTGGTTGGTTCATCCTTTATGTTGTATATGAGTTGCAATTAAATTGCTTGCACTAGAGATCCCTCAGAAGTGATCAAGGAACACTGCTTCATGCAATTTATTTGACTCCCAAGAGTTGGGCTGGATTCAGATCAATAACCTGGAAGGGAATGACCTCATATCTCATAATCATCCCCAGGGAGCATTCATATAGATGACAGTGATTTATTTGGTTTATTTCTCCAAAGAGCTTTGCAGCCTTCATTTTTGGGAGCACAAGATTGTTACTATGTGGAATTTTCATCTTTTTGCACTAGTGTGGTAGAAAACCAAATACAGCCCTCTTCAGATAAGTATTTCAGCTCTTCCTATGAAGAAATACATGAGGTTTCAGATACAACTGGGGAGGAAATGGTGACAGTAGCGAACATAAAAGTCTAAAAGTCAGTATTTTTGCCATTTATTACAGGCACAACTGGTAGTGGGGAAAAATTCCTGCCTCTGTTCCTTACTTCCTTAATCAAGAAGAATAAGCTTAGTAATATTGTTAAGCATGAAGTCCTGTGAGTTAAAGTATAGAAGTAAGATCTTAAAACATTTTAGAAAGATACTACACGGTGATTCTGTTTTGGCTTTCCTTTAAGTTAATAACCTAAAAATATTCTCAGGAATCCTAAAGCCAGCATCTCTGAGTATAACCAGGCAAGTAAAAACTTTGTGTGCTCATTTTGAGCATTGACCTGCTAAACCCAGGGTTGTGAGCTCAATCCTTGAGGGGGCCATTTAGGGTATTATTTTGAAATTAAATCAAAATAGCAGAGGGCTTATTTCAAAATTGGTAAACCTCATTCCATGAGGAATAGCGACAATTTCGAAATTTCTATTTCGAAATAAGTGCTGTGTAGACGCTTATTTTGAAATAGGGGGCCTCCAGCCCTTCCTAGGGTGCCCTGGTGGCAACTCTGGGCACAACCAAGAAAACTCCTCTCCCTCCCCCTCTCCCTGGAGCCCTTAAAGGGGTAGACTCTGGCTGCAGTACCTGTGCCAGATCCAAGCCTGACAGCATAGAGCCAGCACTGCACCTGACCCAGTGGCCCCAGCATGACCCAGGCAGCCAGTGCCAGCCAGCCCTCCATCGCTCCCCAGGAGCAGTCTGCCAGCTCCCAGGAGCCTGCCAGGGGCCAGAAAAGGCGGACGCCTGCCTGGTCCAGTGCAGAGATCAGGGACCTAATTCAGGTTTGGGGGGATGCCTCCAATGTCCATGATCTCCGCACTAAATGGAGGAACACAAGCGTTTACAGGCAGATGGCTGCCAGCCTGGCCACCAAAGGCCACATGCGAACCCAGGAGCAGGTTCTCATGAAAATAAAGGAGCTGCGGCAGGCGTATGCCAGGGCCACAGGGGGCAGCTCCCAACCAGGGGCAGACCCAGACCCCTGCCCCTATTTTGATGCTGTGGACTGCATCCTGGGGGACAGGACAGTCCATGCCCCCCAGGTGGTCATCGACCCTGGGGCAGAGCTTGCTGCCTCCTGCTGCTCCAGCCCCTACTGCCTCCCCAGCTACCGCTCCTCCTCCCACTTCTTCTCCCCCTCCTGTTTCTTCCTCCCCACCCTCCCCACACCCCCAGGGACGCCGAGGCCCCTGCACCCATGGTGCAGGGAGACAGTTGGGCAGGCGAAACCCCCAACCCTGAGCCCTGAGCTTCTCCTCCCCCTTCTTCCCCTTGCCTCCCCTGCCAGCTCCCACCTACCAGGTTTCCCCATCCCCTCTCCCACCCTCCCTCCTCCCCTCTCCCACCTTTCTTTCATCTTACCTCAGTTTCATTCTCCCCCACTCCAGTTTTGTTCAATAAAGAGGCTTTGTTGTAATGAACACATGTGTCTTTTATTGTACAGCAGGAAGGGGGGTTAGGGAGGGATAAGTGGAAGGACGTGAGGGAGGAATGAGGCACAAGCCCCCAGTGGGGTACACCAGTGAGACTGTTACTGCCTGCAGAATGTGCTGCCAGGCTCACAGCAACCCGTCCAGGAGAAGCACCAAAGTGCCCAGGGGCGGCTCCAGCTCCATGTTGCAGAGTGCTGTGTGTCCTGAGTGAGGGCAACCAGAGCATGCAGAGAAAAAAAATGCTTTGCTGTCCCTCAGCGAGGTAGGCAAGCAAGCAGGGAAACCTTAGAACCAGCTGTCTGGGGGGCGGGGGGGGGGGGTCCCTTTAAGCACAGGTCTCAGTTAGCCTCAGGCAGCAGCCACACAAGGTAACTCCTGACCTGATGCCCTGCCAGAACAGGTTCCGGCTGGCTTTAAATGCGATTCATCATCCTATCAGTGTGGACGTGCTATTTCAAAATAGCAAAATGCTATTTCAAAGTGCATTTTGTGTCTAGATGCGTTATTTTGAAATAAGCTATTTTGAAATAATGCTGTAGTGTAGACATACCCTCAGAGATCTGGGGCAAATCTGTTAAGGATGGTATTTAGTCCTGCTGTGAAGGCAGGGGACTGGACTCGATGACCTTTCAAGGTCCCTTCCAGTTCTATGAGATAGGTAAGTCCTGTTACATTTATCGGTGTATCACAATGAGGCTGGTCAAACGGTGTTTGCATAAACCTTAAATATGCTGCAACTTTATACTCTGAAAATATGACACTCGCTTGATCTTCATTTCAGCCTCAGAAATAACCATTCACTAGCTGACATGGTTCTGAGATACAGGATTGCCATGCTATTATCAAGGAAAATGTTAAACTGTTGAAATTTAGTTTGCAAATGTTATTAGTGTAACTGAAAGAGATCATTAGAACACTACTGAATATTAGAAAATTCTTCTGTGTTACTTTCCTATCATTTTAAATTTGGCTTGTGTTCTGTGGTCATAATATGCTACGGGTTCAAATTACGGATTTCACCTTAAGCTATGATTTTCACCTTCTTTTCCTTCACTGGGGAAACAAATTATTATGGGGTTTGGCCCTTTTCCAGCCATTGTAAAGGCTGGAAATTAATATCTTGTAGAAAATTGAATAAGCATCAGATCAAAAAATTACACATTCTCCAATTTCAAAATAACCATGGTAAGTTTGGGAATTTAAAAAAGGACTTCTTCAGGCACCTTGACATTCCACAACTATTGAACAACAATGCAAACCTTAGGCAGCATTTCAGGATATTTTCATTTCTCCGATGCATTACATACAAACAAGATTATATTCAACGTCAGACATGCATGTCTTTCTCTACCATGTTTCTTTTACTCACATTAGTCATTGTGGATACTTGGAACTGAAGTTAGGTAGTTGGAAGAGCAACTATAAAAACGTCATCAGGGTTTTCATGTTTATAATCTCAAAAACTTCCACGTCAATTGCGTAGTTTGCAAAAGGATTTTCCAACAGGCAGCTCTGCAAATTCAACCAAGGTAAATTCAACCTTTGTTCTTTCTGCTACTTTATATCATCCTTAGTAATGGCAATACATTATCTGAAACAAGAGAGAATCCAGCTGAATTCTTTCACAGCTTTATTACCTCTACAGAAAAAGTTTACTCCGTTTAGCACTGTAAACAGGAGTTTCATTCCAGTTTGTCTAATGCAAGGATTTGAAGGACACAGATAAACTATAGAAAATAGACTTGAGCCAACATTTACACTACTAGGGAGATAGATTCCACCACACTTAATGCAGTGGATATCGATTTAGCGGGTCTAGTGAAGACTCACTAAATCGACAGCAGAGTGCTTTCCAGTCAATTCTGGTACTCCACTCAGAGAAGAGTAAGGTGAGTTAACAGGTGAGCAGACAGGAGAGAGAGAGATACTTTCTAAAGCACTTTATTTTTTGAAGTTTAGAAACAATTATTTGCATTTATCATCCCATGAAATACAGATTTTAAATAAGCATCCATATCAGAGCCACAGTTTTCAATGTATTTTTCTGTCACTCAGAACTCTAACCAGACAGCTGGCTTTTTGAATGCTTAATTTTTCCAAACACATTCTTTGCAGTTGCACTTGAATGAGTAAAAACAATCTAGATTTCAAATATTTATCAGTGGATTTGGATAGAAATATGCAAACACAGAGCCATCCACCTAGGTCAGGAACAGTTTATAACACTTGAAATAATTTCAGATTCATGCTAATTGCATGCTTTATATATACATTGTAGAACATTTTGCTGTTAAAGGATAAGATTAGTAGATTATTAATTTTATAAAAATTCTTTCAGCAAAGGATTATCTAAAGAAGTATTATAGCTGCAGATCATACTTACATAAAACATTAGATTTTTCACACACAAGTAATACCAATTATAACTGAACTGAACTGATCTTTGTCAGCTCTTCCTTCTATATAGACACAATCTAGTAAATAATCATTCCTGCCTGTTATAAATTTGATTACAACTATGTAGCAGTGAGAAAGATGGATATTGATTTAGCATATTTATAATCCAGTTTTAATAAAATCAAAATCAGTAAGAGAACAAATATTTAGTGTTCTGAGTAAATTTCCATATTTTTACCTCCCATCATAAACCCGATTTATTAAAAAAAGGAGAAAGAGAATGTCAGAAGAAAGAAAAACAAAGGAAACAAAAGGTTCCCAAATGTAGTATGAGTACTGAAAACATTTTTCAGTGTTTTAGCATAATGAAGATGAGAGTCATTGTGAAAACCTGGATAATCATTCAGTATACAAATATAATTTGTAATTTATAATTATAATTATAATTATAATTTGTTTTTATTTTAATTGACATGACCTCAGAATTCATATATTCTAGGATATAGTTTTAACCACAAACAGGAAGCACAAACTTTGAATTACTACATGTTAATTCTAGTGATTAAGCATTAGACACTTTGTTTTCTACTGTCCTCTGAACTAGTAGCCCTGTTAACTTGCCCATAACAAGCAACAAAAATAAGACTACAGATACATGCATGCTACAGAGCTATTGAGTACTACCACAATTGAATCACTGGTCAAAAGTTTAAAAGCCACTTAGGAGCATGAGTTGACTAACTTTCAGCCAGGTACTTAGCCATTTTTGAAAATCCCATTCATATCTCCCCCATGCAAGGTATTTTAAAAGATTCCTTGAAAAATATGTTGGGAGAAAGTGTGTGGGAGAGGGATAGCACTCTTTTTACCATAAAAGTTTGGTGAGGCCAGAATCACCTTGAGAATGGACAGACAGGAAGCATAAGGTTAGTAATAACACCTTAGATTATGTCTACACTGCATGCCCATTTCAAAATAATTTCAAAATGATGGGTTTCTTACTCCGACTTCTGTAACCCTAATTGCACAAGGACTAAAGAAAGTAGAAGGAAGAGTGTTCTTCCTTCATCTTTCTGCAGTGTAGACAACACCAAAAGCTGAATTAAGCTACTTTGACTTCAGCTACACAATTATCGTAGCTGCAATTGCGTATCTTAACTCAACTTTAGCCTGCAGTGTAGACATGCCCACAGTTGTGCCAGAAGTGAACTCCAGAAGGTGGAGAACTCTGTCAATTTCAACTGATCTTCCACTGTAAGCATTTAAATTGTGAATTTCAAACAGCTCCCAGTTATTTTTATACATAGTGTCTGGAAGGTCATGAAGTGTTTCTGAAATAGCAGAGAGACATTTTGGAGGTAAACAAGCCAGTTTTAAAGAGTCACTTTTTCAACTTCAATCCCCACCATGTAAGTTCTTTGTAGCGACAGTATGATGCTTTTTAAATATAGCACATGCCAATGAAAGAGAGAAGAAAGAGAAATAATTTTGAGATCTTCCCCCCAAAACACACATCCTCTCCAAATTTAACAAACTTGTCATCATTTTCTCGTTTGTTTTTATAGAATTTTGATAGGGGGGGAGTGACTTTTCATTTGGGACTTGATGCACAATTGTTCTTATCTAGAGATGCCCAACCTGTCAGTCAGAATATGTCCTCGTACCATCACTACTTTTAGATCAGTTTCAGTTTTAGACAGCATATAAACAGTGTTTTACACTGCTGAATAGTTCAAATAGATCTCTAGGCAATTAGCATAGAAGATATTCGGTGCAAATCAATATTAAACTATATGCCAGATGCCAGCTGGCAAGTAAAGTCCAATTGTTGATTCAGTGGTTTTGGACATTAAAAGCATTTGGCACATAACTTTCTAAATGAAAAACACAATAGAAATAAAACCAGATGAACTGATGTGAAAAAGGAAAAAAGTGAAAGTGGCATAAAAAAAGTCACTAATAGCCAAATATACTCCAATTGTCCCTTCTTCTCAGCAACTTCACATAGGTAATTTATTAGCAGTAATTGGCATGGATCTTTTCCCATATGAGACCTTTGGTTGATAAAAAGGAATAGAATAGTACATTGTCAGGAAACCTCTCAGAATATAGTCCAAATAATTGTTGATATATGTCAGTGCTGTGAAGCTAATAGAACCATTATCTAGTTAAAGCAATTGTAAAATGCAAGCAAAAAAATGTAATCTAAAGAAGAACAATCTATACGGTACTTCCTTTTGTGCTCAAATTATATAAATAGTATTTTCTCAATTTAAAAACGATTCATATAATCTCCCTATTTCCCCTAAAAGAAAATCCACATGCAATTAAGGTTTTTAGACATTGTGATATATAGCCCTCCAGGTTACTATTTGGCTTCACATATTGGAATCATGAAGATCAAAATTAATTTAATAACACCATATGTAGAATTTATAAGCTGAAAGCTAGTTATAAATATATAATGCATGAATTTGTATTTTCTCAGAGCTGCCAAGAAACACTGAAAGTGCAATCAACTTACAGAACTACTCTAATACTGAAACTATATTTAACACAATGCTGAAGCTCTATTAAAGCTGTGAATCTATTATTGCAAACCATGCAAACACATGGCTCCATCAAACTGCAATAAAAATGTGTTTATGTATGAAACCCTTGCCATTCATTATTTTTGAAAGTGAAATCAGTAACTCTTTGGTGCTCTCACTAACATTACAGCTTTGAACTGCCCAGTCTGTGTGTGTGAACTGCATCTTTCTTCCACCATCTGTTTCTTCCATCTGTAACTCTCCTATGAGCCATAAGCCATAAATTATTTTCTGTGGTGTTCTTATGACACATGAAGTGTTGTGGGGCTGTGTAGGGGCTCGCCCTCTCGTGAGCACCCTTCCGTGACCGAGGGCATGTCTGCAACTTCCCTGCGTGGCTGTTCTTTGGGAGTGGAGGTGTCCCAGGAAGCGTTCTGGTCACTTGTCTAGGACCAGGCTTCTTCTTACCCTCTTCTTGAAGCTGCTAGGGTTTGGAGGGGGGGAACCAGGCTCACCCACTCCTCTGGGTCCCAGCCCAGGGTCCCTGTTAGTAGCAGTTGCCTGCTGAGTATCACTGCAGTCTATTGCTGTCTCGTTCACTGGGCCACTTCCCCAGGAAGCTGCTCTGTCCAGCCCTTTCTCTCAGGGCTTGCGGTCCAGTTCTCCGTGCACCTTGTCCAGGGTTCTGCAAGGTGTTGCTGTCTGTTAACAGCTAGTCTTCAGCTGCTGGACCTGGGTTCTGACCAGGTCTGAAGTTGGAGCTGCCTGAAGTTCTGCTGTCCTCCCAGTCAGCCCTTAGGTCTGCCTGGGTTGAGCTGCAGTGAGGAACTGCCAGGCCCTGGCCCAGTAGCTTCTTTTATATCAGTCTGCTGGGCACTGATTGGCTGTAGCCGAAGCAGCCACTCTATTGTGCTTGGAGGATCTTGTTATTCTTCTTTGGGCAGGGTGCAGCAAGGCCTCCAGCCTCCAGCAAGGGCAATAGGCTTAGTCTACCCCATCACAGGGGCCTTGTCTGGTTAGTCAGAAAAGGTGCATACCCCTGTTAAGGGAGAGCGATGAACTGTGACAGCCTCATACAAAGTCAGAGTGAGAATGCTGACCCACTCCTCCCTCCCCCATGCCTCTGGAAAAGAGTGGGGACTATTTATGTCCATGGTAGTACAGAAAAAGTCTTATTTAAAGATCCCATCAGATGCTTCAGGAGGTACAGGTTTGTGGGTATTTTACCAAGGAACAACGGCTCACCATCTGAAGGATTAGAGCAGGATAGTGCAGGATTTCTGAATTCCACCTCCTGTCTCATGGTCCTTGGAGGAAAGGAACTGGTCAGTAGAAGAGTCTGTCAGTGGTATGTCAACACAGTGCTAGCACATTATCCATCATCAGTTCTTCAAATCATACAGATTTTGAGGCTGGTGAGGGCACATGTGCTATAATGCTCATGTTCTAATATCTGTTTCTCTTCAGCCGTGTGCCTGGCACTGCTACTGACACTGCAGATGCATTGTCTCATTCTCAGGTGTACAGAATCTGACACCAGCATCAATAAGGGAATCCAGCTGGACACCTCAAACACCACGGAGCTTTGGCATACAATGGCTGTCAGGACAGTGCAGTAAGCAATGGCTCCAGGAACATTTTGGAGCCCTGAGATAACTATTAATGATTCTGTGCAATGTCAGGAGTGGGAGGCCCTGTTACCGATCTGGCCCATTAGAAAGGAACAGTTGCATCATTAACAATCCAGCAATCAGCATCATCAACCACCTCTACTCGCCTGTCATTTGTCAGTTGGCTGAATGGTTACCCAGATCTTCCTACCAGGTTTTTAGTTTGACAAGGCTAGGAGATGTGGCAATGGTGAGGCAGCCACAATCATAAGTGGCATGGCTGGGGAGGAATGGGTCAATGATTCCTCATCCAGAAGTTGCGCATGAGATCAGAATTGTTCCTGAAGGATGGGGTCCAGCTGTCAAACATGGGAGATGATGTATTTTTGTCCAGTTTCAAACAGTGCCCTTTGGAGAGGTGTTGGAGCCCAGCTCAGTAAGCTGATTGCTGGTGCCCCCTTGTAGTGGATGCCCAGTGTATGTACTCTATAGGGAAGGGACATGGTGATCAGATAAAATGGACTGGGAAAGGATTTAAAGGTGGTGTCATTTAGAGGAGCAGAACAATTAATGGTCTCATCTGACTGGTAGAGCAGGGAGTCAAATCCCATTCCTTTATAGTCTCCCATTAACCCTCCTTCAAGGGACAGATGAGGTCCCACCAAAAGTTCTCCCTCCTCTCCCCCGGTATATGCAAATAATGATGAAATTGCCTGCACTATACAGTTTTATCTGTGACATACTCCCAGGCATTTAGGGATAAAGTTGCAGCCTAATTAAACCACATTCAGTGTCTCCTGTACTCCGTCTAGCAGAGCTGGAAAGCTTAAGATCCTGGGGATGACCACTGTGTTTGGAAAAGCTCCTTTCTATGCTTTACTCAGTCTAAATGTACCTATTTAGGCTTGCCAGGAACATTAGGAATGACTGATCACAAGTCAACAGAAGAATGGCTACTCATCTTGTTCAGGAGAAGTCGCTAGAAGTAGGGGGGAAATCTCTTTTTACTAAATCTTTGTCTTCTTTACTAAGATTGCCAACAAATAAACAACTGTGGTGGTGAGTTTTTAATGTGAAAATTCATGCACCAGGAACTGAACTGGGATTATCAAAAAGATAAATAAAATGACTGGGTGGTAAGAGCTTTCCATATAGAACTTCAGCCAGATTTAAATCTAGATAACTCAGTACCTTTCCTGTTATTCTTTTCATATACTTTGGGACAGTCCACCCGGTCACTTTGTTTTATTACTTGTTGTTGAGTGTTTCCATTAAGTCCTCCGCCCTGAGATACTAGACTGAAATCCCCCCTTACCTTCTTGAACATGAATAGGGCATGTTCCTCTGGAAACTACTTCCACTTTACGCAACAATTAAGAATTCTATTTACATACTAAGATTGAGTTGTTGGTTTCTCACTCATCCTTTACCTGCAATTCATCACTTCTCCCTGCCACCTTCTGACGACTGAGCCTACTTAATGGTGCACATCAAATGCTTCCTACCAGAGCTCCTGCTTATTAAGCGCACATACAAAGGCATAACGCGTGCAGCTAGATCAAGGTGCTGCATCATACAGATTGTGTTCATTAGCCAGCAGAGTCAACAGTAAAGCTTTCCCTGTTTTAGCAGCCTGAGGATGGAACGGTGTTTAGTTATTATATACGTATTTATTTGATTAAAGTAATGCAGCATTCTACTTCAGATTCAAAAGCACCTGGTGAACTCTGAATTTAATTGTTATGGCCTAATTTAGAATATTACCTCCCTGATAAGCATGCAGCTTTTTTACCCCCTGAGGGCACCAATGCTTTTCAGTATGAACCCCACACTCACAATAACATCCCTCCTTCTATTTTCCTCCTTCTAGGTCTAGACCTTTAGATTTCTTCCCACTGTGTTTGAGATGTCAAGATTTAATTCCAGAAACAAATGCAGCACTCAGATATAAAATCAATACTTTCATCTCTTAGTACAAGGGGTCATTCAGGGAATCTCCTAAATATATATATTTGGGGGGGGGGAGACATCCCCAGGATTGGGCCATCCCCAGAGGGCTTGGGGGAAAAGCTGGGGCTGGGATGGCCTCAGACCCTCCCCGGAAGCAGGGAGGGGATGGGGGGAAGAGTGGAGGCTCAGTGGCCTCAGCCGCAGGCCCTCCCCGACCAAGATGGGGGTTGGCTAGCATAGTGAACAGGGGGCTCAGTCCCCTAGTAACTTGTATTAGAAATAAATTAAAAGTGTCTTTCTGTTAAGGCTGCACTTCATTATGAACTGAAAATTTGTAAAAGTGCTTTAAAATTTTATTGATGTCTGAATATTTCATGTCCATTTATAAAGAATTTAAAGAAAATTTGTTATCATTCAAGCAAATATTTTGCCTCTGCTTACTGTAATTTCCCTTTTGTTTTCATAATACATAGATGATTAAGTGTTACACTTCTGATGTTAGTTTTTTGGTTTGTTTGCCTTTTTATAAATAAAACATTTTAAGGGGTTTGGTATCCAAGATCCCATTCTTAGAACACAATTAAAAAGTAGAACGATCACATTCCCATGTAAGCAACCAATGGCACCACATAAAAGAGTGTGGGGGAAAAAACATCATGTAAGTAACATCCAACATTCACCTCAGACCTCCAGAAGAGGAAAGAGGAGGGCTCATGTACCAGTGCAAATAGATGTGAGAAACCATTTTCAGTCTCTCTGCACAGGTATGATGGCAGGGAATGGTTTGGAAGAGTTATCGAAGGGATCAGAAGAAGACCCCATCGAATGGAAGACATGGGACACATTGTCCTAAGGGTGGGGGTTCCATGACCCCCACTCAAGAGTAGGACATGAGTGGAGGTGGATGGGGACTCCTTTCTAAGGGGAATGGAGTCATCCATCTGTTATCCAGACCAGGAAACTCGAAAAGTGTGCTTCTTGCCTGGAGCCAAAATTCAGGATGAGACAGAGTGTCTGTGGACTGCTACCCCTTCCTACTTCTCCAGGTGGGTGCCAATGATACTGCCAAGAATGACCTTGAGCAGGCTATTGCAGACCCATCTCTGGGAAGAAGGAGTTTGAGGTGGAAGTCATATTCTCATCCCTCCTCCTTGTTGAAGGAAAAGGCTCAGAGAGGAACCATCTAATTGTGAGGTAAATGTACGGTTGTGCAGGTAGTATTGGAGAGAGAGCTTTGAATTCTTTGATCAGGGGATGTCATTCCAGGAACAATGACTACTAGAAATAGATGAGATACACGTAGTGAAGAGAAGGAGAAGCATCATCCCTGAAGTAAGTGGAGAAGTGGAATACCAGGAGGAAACACAAGGAGAAGTGTGCAACAGGGAAAGCCTCCTGATTCATACTGAGAAAATAGGACAATTGGCTATTTATCTTAGATCCTGACACAAACAAAGAACTATGGTATGATTGGAATAACAGAGATGTGCTGGGGAAATTCACATGACTGGGGCACTGTCATGGACAGGTATTAACTGTTCAGGAAGGACAAGCAGGGGAGAAATGGTTGAACAGTTGCACTATATGGAAGAGAGTAGTATAATTACTCAGAGCTCCAGTATGAAACTGGAGAAAAGCCTGTTGAATGTCTTTGACTAAGAATAGAGCTGAGAACTACACAGGTGATGCCTTGGTAGATGTCTGCTATAGACCACCAGCCCAGG
This sequence comes from Pelochelys cantorii, assembly GCA_032595735.1. Classification (NCBI taxonomy): domain Eukaryota; kingdom Metazoa; phylum Chordata; order Testudines; family Trionychidae; genus Pelochelys; species Pelochelys cantorii. The sequence goes on from CM064337.1 coordinate 42,182,294, forward strand.
AGTATCAGGTAGACAAGCCTTTCTTCAGACAACTCACAGAAGTTTCCATATCACAGTACCTGGTTCTCAGAGGAGTTTTTGGAGAGTGCTGAAGACAACTTCCTGAGGTCTCTTCCAACCCTAATCTTTTATGATTCTATGTACAGAGAAGATACAAAATATTGCAGTCATCAAGAGAAAATGTGGAAGTACCACCTAATTACCATTGCTTCCAGCTGGTTGTCATGCATTTTCCTCTGGAAATAATTCACATTTTGTGTCATGTAATTAAGGTGTGTTATCTCTGCAGTTACAGTAGGAACACTGTTTTGAAGTTGTATAAAGAGTTCTACAGAGAATTACCAATTTTCTGAGTTTACAGAAAAACCAAGCAAATACCACTGTGTGGAAAAAAAGAACAAATGTAAATGTTTTTTATATCTCCGTGTAAGTTAATTTGGCAATTACTACCAACTTTTCTGGTCATTTTTTAAGTAAAAATGAGGAATGCTGTCCATAAAACAAAAGTGATCTACAGTATATGAAATCACCCAGTCTGGTTCCAGTGCATTTTAAATTAATCCAGGTCACATCTAGAAACCACAAAAGCCTTTTTAATATTTTTGTTCTTGTTACAGGGCACATCCTCCACCAATGAGCTGGCATCTCTTCCTGGTCACCATGGGGATGAGCTTGAGATTAGCCCCTCCTGCCCCCTCGTCTGTGGTTTGCACACTGTCACTCTCTCTCTGCATCCACCTGCAGCCCCTTTTGCAGCTTCAGGAACTGCAGCACTCTTTTTAGGGTTCAGCCTTCCATCCATGCCACCATGTTCTCCTCTTCCAAAGTTTAGCATCTTAGGCCACTTATCATACTGTTCCCCCAGTGCTGAATTCCCCCAATGCTCCTCTAAGGCCTGACCCTGGCATCATGTGGATGGCAACCTCCCTGCAACTCACACCAATTTGCTGCACCTCACACAGTCTCTCTGGGCTACTTGGAGAACTCATCTCTAATGCTCCCTACTAAGATTAGTGCTTTCTACCACTGTGTGTGGCAGACATCCCATCATAGTTCTGAATATGAACTTAATGGCCCTCAGCCAGCAACCCACAGCACTAAAAATCACAAGTGGTAAGAAGTTAATCTTGTGAATTAAGAGCTTCCCAAAGTGACAGCAGCTACTTTGTGGTGAGAGAAGTCAAGGTTAAATAATGTGCTGAAATAAAGTTGATTCTGAATTCCTGAAAAACAGACTGCAACTTTTATAAACCAGCAAAGCAATGGAAAGGGTGTCTCAGCAGGTGATTCAGGGAGAACAGACAGAAGAAACAGAAATTTATAGTTCTGTGATGAAAGCTTCTGTAAAGTCTGTTCTGCAGCTCATGATGAAAAGGAGTGCATTTTTTTAAACAGAACGACATAAGTCTAGGAAAGAAAAACTTCAGGTTAAATGGCCTAGTTATTACTGTATTCATTTCTAATGATAGTAAAGGAAACAGCTGTCTAGAGATTCCTGATACTCTTAAGTTTTTCTTCTACATATCATGAAACACTTTTTTTTTCTTTTGAAAGTAAGGCCAGTTCAGAGGACTGAATATGAAAATAATGGACATTTTGAAAATAAAACATTTTCTTCTCCAACTGAGGACTTTCCCCAAGGAGTTAAATTCACTTGAGAATAATAAGTGCTTTGGGAAAGTGCCTGATAAATTACATTTCTCTTCTCTTTAGAATAAAAATGGTATGATCAGCCCCTTCTCCCACCATGCCAATAGATCTCTCTTTACTGATTTATAGTCGCTCACTTAATCATTGCCTTCTCAGCTTAGACTGACAGCACAAAAAAAGACCTTTTGGTGCCTTTTTTTGTGACGCGTACATTCCTCCACTGTGAGCGGGAGAAGTTGTTGTTCTAAGTTCCTGTCCTGCTAGTTGATATGGGACTTTGGAGGCTTTATCTTTGTTAAAGCTAAACTTTTTCTCTGCCTCAAACCCCTACAAGAAACACCTGTATGGACTTTTTCCTTTCATACCTTATTACAGATTTTGTCCAAAGCCAGCTGATGTCAGCGGTAAGACTCAATCTGTCTCTTTGAACTTCTCAAGAAAAGCATTTTTGAACTTGTATATAAGCAGCAACATTTTCCTGAGATTTCCTTCATAGCAGCTCGCCTGAGGAAAATGAAGGAGAGCACTAGGAGACTTGAACTCCCGGTTATTTTTATTTTAATGTTACTCACAGCAATGGGACAACTAGAGCTGTAAAGGAAGAGGAGATCACATTAGTCAGCTAGTGAACATAATTGGAAACAAGCTTCTCACTCCTCAGAAAGCTGAAATCAGGACAAGATATTAAAGACTCTTTCAGTATAGTGAATGAGCTATCCCGGCAGGTTTTAATTATCAGAAAAATGGCATAAGGAATGTGTTTCTAATTTTTTCTGTATTTGTATGTCTGAGAGGGGATATGTTACATATACACACCACTCAATGTCAGAGTTGGTACTCTTTCACTCCTAACTTTGAGAAACACTTCTGTTCACCTCCAGTTAATAAGAGCATATTTCCTCAGTTCTGAATCATCCTCACAGTACTGAAACAAATAAAGAGTGCTTTATCCAGAGAAGCATAGTGCAGATAACATTCTACTCCTCGAACTTTTATGTCAGAGTTCGGTGCTTAAAGCACAAAAAGAGATTTCACCTATATTTTAAGCATCTCTTTGATTACAGATCTTTAATTTGTAGCTTATCTTACTTCTGCAGTTAACATAAAGATGTTCCACTACTGAAAATGTCTGTTGCCCAATTCAAAAGACACCGTATCTCTTTCCAAGACACTATATCCCTTTCCAAAATAATTGCTGTCTCTAGAGACTACTGGTTAGCCTAGAAGCTCAGCACATAAAATCATAAAATACTAGAACTGGAAGGGACCTTCACGGCTGGACCAAGCACCATCTAGATCATCCCTGACAGATGTCTATCTAACCTGCTCTTGAATATCTCCAACGAGGGAGATTCTACAACCTCCCTAGGCAATTTATTCCAGTGTTTAACTACCCTGACAGTTGGGAAGTTTTTCCCAATGTCCAGCAATTTAAGCCCATTGCTTCTTGGCCTATCATCAGAGGCCAAGGAGAACAATCTTTCTCCCTCCTCCTTGTAACACCCTTTTAGATACTTGAAAACTGCTGTCACGTTCCCTCCTCTTTTCTAAACAAAACAAGCCCAATTCCTTCAGCCTTCCCTTTTAGCTCATGTTTTCTAGATCTTTAATCATTCTTGTTGCTCTTCTCCGGACCTTTTCCAATTTCTCCACATCTTTCCAGCATGACTGTCAACAGTTAATAACTACTCTCTGAGAATGGATATCCAGCCTTGCTAAAGTCAAGATATATCACATCCACTGACTTTCCCATGCCCACAGAGCCAGTGACCTCATCATAGAAGCTAATCAGATTGGTCAGGCACGACTTGCCCTTTGTGAATCCATGCTGACTATTCCTAATCGCTTTCCTCTCCTCCAAGTGCCTCAAAATGGATTCCTTAAGGATCCTTTCCATTATTTTTCCAGGAACCGAGGTAAGACTGACCGGCCTATAGTTCCCTGGATCGTCCTTCTTGCCTTTTTTGAAGATGGGCACTACATTTGCCTTTTTCCAATCATCTGGGATCTCTCCCGATCTCCACGACTTTTCGAAGATAATGGCCAAAGGCTCCTCAATGACATTTGCCAACTCCCTCAGTACCCTCGTATGCATTAAGTCTGGACCCATGGATTTGTGTATGTTTAGCTTTTCTAAATAGTTCCTAACCTGTTCTTTACCCACTAAGGGCTGTCGATCTTCATCCCATCTTGCGACACTTAGTGCATTAGTCCAGAAGCCCACCTTGTCTGTGAATACAGAGGCAAAGAAAGCATTGAGTACTTCAGTACTAACCCACTAAATGTGTAGATTCAGGAATGGCCTTGATCTTATTCTAGCCAAAGCCAGGAATAACACAAAAGTAACAAATGTAGTCTGTAACATGGCAAGGGAAGGAGCATAGTTAAGCAGTATAAGAAATAGAGGGGCTGTTAAATTAATATTTAATAAGATTACTTTTGTATGGAGAAGGCTCAGCGTCCAATACAAGGAGATCAGACTGTAATGTTCTATGAACAGATGAGCCTGTGGAGAGAGTTCTAGAGTAAATACATGGCTATCAAATTCACTGCCAGCTGAAATACAAAATATACAATTGTCTTCTGCTTCAAAATCCTGAGATTTCACTTTTGTACAGCTGAACCTTTGTATGGTTAATTACATGAGAATATACCCATTGTAAAGGAATTAGAGATAGTATTTCCACCAAAACATTTTAAACAGTTCTAAAAGGCATAAATAAGAGTCAATAATGAACTGGAAACAGTATTTGACTTATATTTTTAATTAGGCATGCTTGAAATTTAAGTAGAAAAATTATGTCTCTAAAGGAATTTGAATTCAGAATCCTCTCAGTGATCTATCTTTGATATGCCACGTAGAGATTTCAAAACTGCACTGACTCATGTTGAAGAAAGCAATGTCAGATTAATTAATTGCACTTTCTTAACAAAAAAGCAAAAGGACTGTTTTATAAAAATTGCAAAAATGTTCACATTTACATCAACATTCAATGAGAAAATTAAATCTATGCCAAACTATTCAGGCACTTATTTATCCTCAGATTGCTTAACTGGCCCCTTTTTTCTGCTCCATAAAAAATAAGAGAATCTAAAGCTATTCTTTCATTAAGGCTAAGTGAGCTATTGGTGTCATAGATTTAAGTTCCTAGGGAAGTGGCGAGGTAAAAGCTAGTTGTAAAATGTGCTCTTCAAAGGTTGATTTTTCCTTTCTTATACTTCACTTTACTTGGGGAACTGTGCTGGTAGTGAAGGTCTCCTACTAGGGAGGAAGGTTGCAGTGTTTGCTGGTCAGGTAAAAGCAACTGACTGATCAGAAGCAACCAGGGTAGGGGCGCTAAAGCATGATATTTTCTACTGCATCTTTCAACAAGGGTCAATACAACTTGAGACCTTAGCTTAGGCAGAGATCTGTTCCGGCTCATGCATCTAATAAAACTCTTTGAGAGTGTCAACACGCATGTGCTCAAGGGTGATCCAATGGATATAGTGTAGCTGGATTTTCAGAAAGTTTCTTAAGCAAAGTAAGTAGTCATAGAATAATAAGGAAGCTATCTTCATTGTGAAAAGATAGGAAACAAACATTCGGAATGAACTGTCTGCTTTTACAGGGAAAGGAGTAAAGAATGGGGTCCTCAAAGGTTCTGTGCTGGGACAAGTGCTGTTCACCATAGTCATAAATTATCTGAAAAAATGGATAAACAGTGAGATGGCAAGTTTGCAGAGGATAGAAAAATTACTCAAGATAGCTAAGTCCAAAGCGGACTGTGAAGAGTTACTAAAGGGATCTCACAAGAATGAGTGACTGGGCAAGAAGATGGCATATAAAATTCAATATCAATAAATGCAAAGTAATACACATTAAAAACCACAATTTAATACATATTAAATAATGGGGTTTAAATTAGTTGTTACCAATCAAAAAAGATCCTAGAGTTATCATAGATAGGTCTCTGAAAACATCTGGTTAATGCGTAACAGTAGTCAAAAAAGCTAACAGAATGTTGGGAATCATTAGGAAAGGGATAAAAAACATGACACAAAATATCATTGTGATGCTATATAAATCTATGGCATGCCTGCACCTTGAAAGTTCTAGTCATGACATCTCAAGAAGATATATTTATTGCAAAACATACAAAGAAGAGCAACAAAAATGATTAGGTTTATGGGACAACTTCCATATGAGGAGATATTAAAAGACAGGGACTGTTCATCTTAGAAATGTCTGAAGGAGGATATAATAAAGGTCTACAAAAACATGAATAGCATGGAGAAAGTGAATAAAGAAATGTTATTTACCCCTTCATGAAACAAAAAACAAAAAAAGGTTCACCCAGTGAAATTACTAGCTAACAGAGTTAAAGCAAAAATAAGGAAGTACTTCTTTAGTCAACCTGTGGAACTCATTGCCAGTGGATGTTGTGCATGCCAAAAGGGTTCAGAAAAGTTAGATAAATTCATAGAGGATTGATCCATCAATGGCTATTAGCCTAGATGGTCAGGAATGCAGACCCATGCTCTAGATGTTCCAAAACTTCTAAATGTGAGAAGCTAGAACTGGATGAAAGCGAAGTAGTTAAGTAGTAGTTCTGCAGAAAAGGACCCGGGGGTTACAGTGGATGAGAAGCTGGATATGAGTCAACAGTGTGCCAAGAAGGCTAATGGCATATTAGGTTGCATTAAGAGGAGCATTGCCAACAGATCCAGAGATGTCATTATTCCCCTTTATTCGGCTCTGGTGAGGCCACATCTGGAGTATTGTGTCCAGTTCTGGGACCCCCACTACAAAAAGGATGTGGACGCACTGGAGAGGGTCCAGCGGAGGGCAACCAAAATGATTAGGGGGCTGGAGCATATGACTTATGAGGAGAGGCTGAGGGAGTTGGGTCTGTTTAGTCTGCAGAAGCGAAGAGTGAGGGGGGATTTGGTCCTGCCTAGAGCAGGGGACTGGACTTGATGACGTTCTGAGGTCTCTTCCAGCTCTGTGGTTCTATGATTCTATGACTCCTGTCAGAAGACAAGATGCTATTGGTCTGACTACCATGGCCATGCTTGTTTTAACTTTGGAAGATTTGTCAAGTATAAGACAAAGTATAAGCCATCATAAGGCAAATTTAGGCTGGGAGCTTGACGTAGGTAGAAGCCTGGTTTACTTTGAAAGACTGAGCTATGATTTGTTTTAGGCAGACGTCTATGAAGCTTGAAATGTTTGTTTCATCGCTGGGAACTCAATTGGTATGGAATAATTTTGAAACCTGAATTATTTCAGCCCCTATGCAACCTAGATTTTTTCATTCATTTTAATGCTTTTGGGTCTCTTCTGCCTCTTTCCCTTCACAGTATGTCTACAACCAACAATTCACATGTGCGAGACCACTGTGCAATGTAGTCACATGCCCACAAACCTATTTAGGACAACCCCAAAGCAGTTTACTCATCCTTTTATCCTTTTGACATGCAAGTCAACTGAACTTGCCCCTTTAAATAAAGTTCTTTAGGTTTCTTCTAACTATTAGATTAATTACATTTGTAAGCACACAGATTTCTTCCACAGAGTCCAACCCAAGAACACTGGTGGCATTAATGGGTGGTGCCCATCTCATCTGTCTGCCTTTTGTGATGAATGCAAAGCTAGTCTAAGTGCCAGGTTTGCTTTATCTTAGCTAGAGCTACATAAATCTCATTGGTAACCTGCTAGCTGTCCAAATTGGCTCTGCTGCCCTTTTGAAAAAACATACAGTTTCACCCTTCACCAGAATTTCTGAAACCTTCTCATGTCTTAACTCAGATCAAAAGTTTTCTGCTTTGTGCCTGAGGGAAATAAAGAGTGAAAGCTAAGCCCTTTGGCTATCCTCCAGCAACATGAGATTCTCTCAAATAAAAGCATCTCCTTCAAGAACATGGCTTTCTTTCACATATCAAGCGAGGTGGCTAGGCCTAGTCACATCACACAGCTGGGCTCCTCTTTCATTTTTGACATTCATATATCTGAACCAGAATCTATCAGTTGAATGTTTCTTTAAAGAATTCATGTTTTTCCAGAAGAGTAGCAAGCCATCTAGGTTTCTAACAAGTGCATGGTGGTAGAGTAGGGAGACCCTAGAGTCAAAGAAGGCATAAACAATACTGAGAAGTGAGTATCAATGATTCTGTATATTTCACATTATTGAATAAAAATTAAAAACAGATTCATAATCTGAACCCGTATTTCTAAAACTCCCAAATATAAAGATATTAAGATTTTGGGGTGTTTGTTCAGCCTACAGTTTGAAATTAAAAACTCTCTTAAAACCAGAGATTTTTCCCACTGTTGTTGTAGTTGCTATTTACAGTTGCTCTTTATGCTCTCATTCCTGATCAGAGAAATTATTAATAAAGGAGGACCACACAGCCTTGCTATTTATAATTTCAAGACCTGTACTCTACCCAGGACACAATGGTGTAATTCCAGACCAGTCAAGAGACATCCTATCTCTCCATCATCGTTGCTTCTGATTCATTCCTGTTGACTGTTCTCCTCTCTCATTCCATAGTGAGACGTCTCTCAAGCTGCTATCATGAACACAGTGGGGAAACCCACAGGGAATGGTCAAGGCAAAATTTAAGCTTCCCTCACAGCCATTTGTCACTCTCCAAAATGTAAGTAATTGGAGAAAGGACTGCCATCAACCATGAGTCTCTTTCCATTGTTAAAAGATACTTCAGCATTCTTATGAGCCTACAAACCACATTGCTTCTTGGTTCACTTTGTCTCAATATGTTCTTCTTGATTTCTGAAAAGCGGAGACATCAAGGGCAGCTGTTTTGGAACAGCAAGGAGGGGGGATTATGGATTATGCTCAGTTAAAAGCCTGTGAAGTAGTTAAAAGGAGAAGTTAGGAGAAGGAGAAGTGCTTTCCTTTTACAAAGGAATGATTCCAAGCCTGTTTTTGACCCTGAAAAATGTTACTCAAAAGGAAAAGGGACCTTTGTTTTGAAAAATTTACTGCTTTCTATTGCACAAACAAGATTATCCATGAAGGGGAAAAATGGTGTTTGTATTATTACAGTTAAATGCATCATGGTCTCTGTTTAAGTACAATCTTGATGAATTGTTCCTAAAAATGGTATTGATCTGAGTAATCTATCTTACACCTTTTGTCAAACAGAATGTTTTTACCAAAACTGCAGTATTGATTACTTGCATCAGTGCTCTGTTTAAGAAAGAAAGCATTTCAGTCAATGCAGGCTTTGCTACCATTGAAATCTATAGCAACACACCTACACTCAAAAATCTTTATTTCAGCTCCATTTGCTGCCTTTTCTTCTTCCTTAAAGTACTGCCAAGACACTTGGTTTACACCAGCAATTGTCCTTAATATCCATTTCTCGCTGAGTACAGCCAGTAATTTTAGGTTAGTATCACTTATGCTCCTACCAGATAAATATGGGTTAATTGCTGCACCAACAGCACCTCAGCAACTAATACAAAAACCAAAAACGGCGAGTATAAGAGGAGCAATTTATTGAAAATTATTTTTCTGCTGTTTCTAGGGTTGCTGTGATATTATATTGGGGAACCAAAAAAGAACAAGCAAATGAATGTTTTATATTAATTCCGTTGTGACCTTTAAATGTTATATCACACTGGCAATTACAAATAACTTCAGCAGTGTTGACAAATAATCCCTGCTATCTTGTGCCAAAAGAATGGAAATTGTATTTCTCAGCCTCAGACAGGGTACCCACATAGAACTCTGTTATTCCAGCATTACACAAAGAATCTTCAGCTACCATGTGGAGGAGTTACCAAATTTCTTGGCATGTGGGCAGCTTTACACATACAAAACCCTCACATTTGAAGACTGACAGAGCCTTTATTTATGTTAAAGGAGAAGTGTTAAGGTCGACAAAGTTAATATACTTTTCCCTTTGTATATGTGGGCAGAACATTTGTACATTTTTATACATGTCTTTTTCTTAAAAAAAAATGGAACATGCATTTTTTTCTATAAATAAAATGAGACCAGAAACCAACCAGCCAGTATTTGTGATCAGCCCTACTACAAAACAGCACTCATAAATGAAGAATGAAATTTCTGACCCAATGCAGTTACCAGCTTAGAAGATGGCATTACAAACAAGAGGGAAGAAAAATAATTTTAAAAAGTATGGAGTACATAATGCTCTGTTAAACTCCCTTCTACCCAGAAGATGTGAAGTAATAATGAACAGATATTTCTAAGATTCATAACATGAAAGAGAATTCCATAATATTGGAATTACTATGTTCTGAAAACACCTTCCCTTACTACTAAAAATCTCCGCATGAATATAACAACTTTAGAAAAGAAACAATGAAATATTTACCAGTGAGCCTTACTCCAAAACAGAAAAAAATCTGGAATTTATCTTGCATTTCAAGTGTTAGACCCAGAAAGCAATAAAGGAAGATACTAGATAATCTAATCCTGCACACTGATTTTCTCATCAGCAACATGACAGGGTAACACGGACATTTTTGAGTTTTTCGTATATATAGTATGAGACACTACAGATGAATACAATTTAGGACTCTAACCAGAGAAACTCAAATGGAAGGAACATCCAGGACTATAAACCAACAAACTAACCTAACTCCTCTTGCCGCCTCCCCCTGGCCTTCCCTTTCAGATGAAGAGGCCAAGATTTTAAAGAGTAACTAGAGATTTTGTGTGCTTCAATTTAGAGACATAGAATTACAAAATGTAAGGCCAGAAGGGACCACCAAATCATCCAACTAGAGAGCAGCAACCAAAGCCACCCACATTTTTCTCCTCTAAGTCAGGGAGCAGTAGGTAGACACTCTCTTACAGCCCAACCAGAAGTCACAAAATCACTAGAGTTATGTACCCAGATAAAGACCATCAGAACAGTCAGAACCCCTCTCAGATGATTATCCAGAGTCCCTTTCCTAGACAGGGCAATCAGCAGCCATCTTGAAACCCAACCTCAGTTCACTCCAGGACAAAGAGAAGCCATTTAAGTTACCTGAACACCAACACAAATTAATGCCACAGTGAGTTGGGAAACAGAATTCCTGCATTCTTGAAATTTATTCAATACTGCAGCCAGATCATGTTTCAGCTGACGCCCTTTCTACTCTTCTTAAGAGTCAGCAACTTTTCATATGTCAGCCTCACCTCAGTCCCTGGAAAAATTATGGAGCCACTCCTCAAGGAATCCATTTTGAAACACTTGGAGGAGAGGAAGATGATCAGAAAGAGTCAACATGGATTCACCAAGAGCAAGTCATGCCTGACCAAACTAGTTGCCTTCTGTGACAAGATAACTGGCTTTGTGGAGATGAGGAAAGCAGTGGATGTGTGATGTATCTTAATTTTAGCTAAGCTTTTGATATGGTCTTCCACAGTATTGTTCCCAGCAAGTGAAGAAGAATGGATTGGATGAATGGAGTATAAGGTGAATAGAGAGCTCTGCTAGATCATTGGGCTCAATGGGCAGTGATCAATGGCTCAATTTCTTGTAGGCAGCTGGTATCAGTGGAGTGCCCAGGGGTCAGTCTTAGGGTTGAGTTTTTTTCAACATCTTCATTAATGATCAGGTTGATGGGATAGATTGCACCCTCGGCAAGTTCATGTATGATACTCAGATGTGGGGCAGGGATAGGGTATAGAGCGAACTAGACAAAATTGAAGGATTGGGCCAAAAGAAATGTGATGAGTTTAAACAAGGATAAGTGCAGTCCTGCATTTAGGACGGAAGAATATTATGCACTGCTATAGGCTGGGGACCGATTGGATAAGCAGCAGTTCTAAAGAAAAGAACCTTGGGATTAAAATAGACAGGAAGCTGGATGTGCGTCAACAGTGGTCCCTTGTTGACAAAAAGGCTTTACAGCATATTAGGGCACATTAGTAGGAGCATTGCCAGTGGGTCAAAGTAAGTTATTATTCTCCCCTATTCAGCACTGATGAGCCCACATCTGGAATAGTCTGTTGATTTTTCAGCCTCTTCCTCCATTACAGAAAGGATGTGGACAAATTGGAGAGACTTAAACATAAAGAATGGTCTTGCAGCATCTTAGAGACTAACAAAACATGTAGGTGGTATCATGAGCTTTCGTGAGCACAACCCACTTGTTCAGATGAATGGAGTTAGTAAAGGTCCAGTTTCTAAATAAAAATAAAAAGTTTCTTATTTAGAAACTGAACCTTTAATAACTCCATTCATCTGAAGAAGTGGGTTGTGCCCACAAAAGCTCATGATATCATCTACATATTTTGTCCGTCTTTAAGGTGCTACAAGACTATTTGTTGTTTTTTTAAGTTTTTCCAGTTACAGACTAACTTGGCTACCCCTCTGAAGAAATTGGAAAGAATTCAGCAAAGGGCAACAAAAATTATTAGGAGTGTAGGGCACATGACTTATGAAGAGAGGCTGAGGGAACTGGGCTTATTTATTCTTCAGTAGAGAAGAATAAGGGGTGATTTGATAGCAGCCTTCAACTACCCGAAGGGGTGTTACAAAGAGAATGAAGGCAGGCTATTTTCAGTGGTAGCAGATGACAGAACAAAAATCAATGGTCTCCAGTTGCAGTGGAAAGGGTTGGGTCTAGTTTGGATATTAAAAAAAAAAACACTATTTCACTAGGAGGGTGGTAAAGCACTGGAACTAACAGCTTCCCATGTAGTACCATACAAAATGCTTTACTGACCTCCATATGGATTAGACCTATTGCATTACCCTTATCCACAAAAATCAGTTCATTTGCAAAGAAGGGAATTATGTTAATCTGGCATGATCTTAACCTTGAGGAAACCCATGTTGCACTACATCCATTTACTTCCACTAATTTAATTATTCTTTCCTTCACAATTTTGTTCTAAAGCAAGAAGCTGAGGTCAGACTGGCAAACTGTAATGTCCTACCCAGATCACTTTCCCCCCTTTCTTAAATATAGGCGCAACATCATCTTGACAACTGGAAAAGAGAGAGAGAAACACTGGGTGTTCAGGGAGATAAGTCATGCAATAGCCATCTTCAATGATTCAGGAGATACTAGGCCTTGACACTGATGGTTGAAGTACTGAATAAGATTATGCAATGTATACCTCATACAAGTGCAGTTTTGGGTTGAAACTATATTCAAAGTGCATAGCATGATATTTTAGTGTCAGTAATCCTGTTCATTTTACAATGCTAATTTAAAGCTGCTCAGAGATTTAGAATGTTAGACATATTCCTGGAAGAGTAAATTAGTGGGCAGAGAACTGCTAATGCAATAATAATAGCAATGTGAAAGTAGGAGGCTAGATGACACCGTAATACAATTTCACATCCTTCAACGAACATGAAGATTCCTAAAAGCAAAAGGTCACTACAACTGCAGATATGATTCCTTCACCCTATGAATCCTAAATGAATCAGTAATTAGAAAAAACAGAGCATGGAGAGACAGGACGATGCTGCAGTGATGCTGGGAAAACCTAAAAGTAAAAAAACTTGTTTTGGTATCTGTAGTCTTGTAGTTCAGACAATTGACTGGGACTGGTGTCAGTTCCCGATGCTATCACAGAATCACTATATTATCTTGGACAAATCAGTGAATCTTTCTTCACCTGCATTTTGCATCTGTAAAATGGAGATAGAAATCAATTTTCTGCATTGACTCTTTCTGTTATGTTTATTGAAACAGAGAGAGTTCCCTTCCACATACTTTTTACAGTGTTTGTGAACACAGTATCTACCACAGCAGAGTACATTGGCGCTGGAGGAATACAAATAATAACAATAACAGGTACATTTTGCCTTCGGACATGTAGGTACCCCCAGATGATTTCACAGAATAATGACTCTGTTTTATGCCTCTGCCTACCTGAACCCTTGTCACACCATTTCTTTATCTCATTTCCCAACATTTCAGTTTTAATGAGTGTTACTTTTTGGAATCTTATCATAATGGAGCATGTATGTTTTATACATGTTGGCTGAGAAAAGTATATTTTAATACCCACACACTCCTCATCAAGAAGTTACTAGCACTGCCACTTTTATTTTATCTATCCTGAATATATACATTTGCCTTTTCTTGAAGAGACAGCACAGAAGTGAAAAGGGATTTTGAAGGGATTTTAATACAGGCAGAAATCCAGCAACTGGAGCCAGCTATTAAAACTTACAAAGTCTGATTAATATTTTATCCCATGTCTAAGAGTGATCATTATTTGGGGACATTCAAATAAGTTTAGAAGAGTAGTTTTAAGATTATCTAATTTTTCAGACAATCTGATGATGCTTGCAGTTAAATTGCTATTAATGGCTAATGAGGCCCGGGTGAAGAGAAGGAAAAAAATTTTAAGAAAATCTCATTTTATTACACAACCAACTAGACCAAATATGTCAAACACATGCATTTTCATTTTGCGAAAGAGAACAGGTTCAACAGAGCATTAAAGAACATATTACCACAGAGACAGCTCTATGCTAGCATACCAAATCAGGAGACATACAGGTTAGTTTCCTGATTTATGTGTCCCATAGCATCTCTCTGTCAAGGTTGAGTCCTGTGACAGAAGCAGAAGATTAATTCTAAAGGCATATGCTATACTTCATCTGATCCCAAACTCTCAAGCCATTGTGATTGTGCTACAAACTGACACAGAAACTAAAAGATTTATAGTGATGAGCTCTGCAAGAATTGCCAAGAATCATATTCAAAAATGACCAAATCCACCCTCATTGCATATGCCAATTAATTAGATTACTGATGCCAGATCAGTCTATATGTCTATAGCTGTTGATTACAGGAAAGTGCAGCTCAGCAGATCTTTATTCTAGATAATTTAAATGTTTGCACTTCTTTCTTGCAATCTTAACATTTGTTTTCAAGATATATCTTAAATTTGCTATGCTCCCACTGCATCTGCAAATGATTTCATCATTTTTTACACCTTCTAGATGTTATTCTCACCAAATGCCTTTGTATTCTCTGATTGTACATTTTTAGTTAACCAATGGTTGTCATGGTAGTTCATCATAATTCCTTTTGTTTACCCCACCCCTCTGGAACTTCCACAAAATCTCAGTAATAATACAGGCAAAAGATTGAAATATGCACCAGAAAAAAAATCCACATAATAAGTCAAGTACTATCCAGGTGAGAAATGCTGAAAAGACAATGGGAAATTTCATTTCCTTGGGGACCTCAGCAAAAAGAACAGTTTGGATACTACAGAAATGGGGGAGACAAAGGTTAAAGATCATGCCAGAAAGGTATAAACCAGAGAGTATTTCTAGGCTGGAGGCAAAATTCCTTCCTAGACTCTATTTGCATTACTGTCGGCCTGATTTGCAAGAGAAGTTTGATACAAATAGAGCCAAGACACCAAGCTTTTACAACTGAACTAGAGTCAGCTCAATGCAGTCCCCTTCCTCAAGCACCAACATATTCCCTGTCCTCCAAATGAAAAAGGTAAAATCATTCACTCAGAACTCAGAGTTGTTTACGCTTCAGTACCCAGCCATTGCAGGAACAGCTCTCTAGGGTGTAAACGGCAAGACAGATACTCAGCATCTCCACTCACTGCAAATAGGGTCAAATCCCACTAGGATCAACATGGATGAAATTCTGAAAGCCAAAGTACTGACTAAGGCCAGCCACACTGCTACTAATCCAGACCTAGTCTTGCTAAGTACTTATCACATCTGCTGCACAGGGGTTCAGGTCATTAGTCATCATATGACTTTACCAATTCAGAGGGGAAAGCTAAATGAATTAAAGGCATGTGAGACTGTCAAAATTTTATTTACTGGTGAGGCCAAGTTTTACCACTGAATTTCTTTGTTCTCATTGTCATCTAAGATGCTGAATTCAAAGAAGGATAGTCAGGTTATTTGGGGATTTGATTTTGTGCGCTTTTTTAAAGCAATGGATCAATCTTCAATGAAAAATTATGGCTTCCACTTCACTGGAAACATTACAGGCCAGACTAGGTCTTCTATTATGGGTAGGTTAGGAATAATTAAGGCCAGGCTGACACGATGCAGAACAATGGAATAGATGACCCATTAAAGATACCTTTCAACCCAAATAATACTAAGAAAAAGAGATTTGCTATGTTTCTCACTGTGAACAGGACCATTTATAAGGATACAGAGGCATCCAAAATCATTTGGCTGTTTTAGATGAATATGAAATTATTTTTCCATTGCTACTGAAGTATTGCTCTAAAAGCAGCTTCTATATTTAAACAAACGAGCCCACCCTATACTAAACCAGTAAGATTAATGTGCCCTTTATAGCTAAATAGAGTTATGATGTTAAGATTTGTAACTGTACACCAAACATTTAGCCTGTCTTCATGGTTTTCCTCTTTCAGATTATTTCAGTTTAAAGGCTGCAAAGAGAAATTGTTTCCAAAAAGAAAGGATAGTAGCTTCTTATGGCTTTTCAATCAAGTTACTAAGGAAAATGTTTATTCTGTGATAAACATGCACACACATAATAAGTTTTAAGAAGACTTCTCAGAGCTCCTGTTAATTTCATTTTACACGCAGCCTACAAAAATACATCAAATGCACACTCCGAAGAGGATACACTCTATCACGTTCATATACATCGGTCTGAAAATAGTGTCCTCTCTGCAAACCTAGACTATAGCTCAAAGAACCACAATCACATTTACATACTGAAAATGGATTAAATTCTGCTTGATATTGCTATTCTTTTTCCTAATAAGGAACATACAGAAAAAGTAATTACTGATAAAGGTCTAAATCTTTTGTAGGTCAGACTTTTATGTTACAAACCTAAAACAAGGCAAGGAATGAGAAAACTGTGTCTCATACCACTGACCACAAGGCTTTCGATGGGACCAGTACAGGTATGTCAACACATATGACTAACATTTCGGTTTGTATAAAGTACTGTATTTATTCTACACTGTACACTGGACGTGCTACTGATCTTGCACCCTCTGCGTTTAATATAAATGGCTTTAGTGTCTATTTCAAATGGAGATTCAAAGAGATGTTCAGAATTAAAAAAATGTTCAAAGGAACAGTTGATCAGCAATCCTTCTCAGAATTAGTTCACTATGACACCTTATTACTGCATCTAATGTAAGATCCTATAAGGCCTGCATATGAAATACAATTGACAATGTAATGCTTGCCCGTGGAAAAATATAATCACTGGTCTGCAAAAGCATTTTATTTCAAGGTATAATAAAAGACCTATATAAATGCAAATACAACAAAAAATACAATTGATTTGTATAGATTTTTAAGTCTTAAATGTAAGTAAAAGCTCCACAGAATACCAGACTGCTAAATGTCACTATGACTCCCTCAAGGGAAATGCAAAGATATTCCAGAATAACATTTTTGATGGCCCCTGCTGCTTTGTGATCTTCTTTGATTACTGAGCCCCCAGAATTCATGCTAAAAGAGCTTTTTAAAAGCATTCAAAAATATATTATTTCAAGAAAAATAATATAGCTGCCTTTGAACCTACAAGTTAAATATCTTTTTTTTATTTACAAGGGGGAGAGAGAGAGAGAGAGGGAGGAGGGTTGTTGTTTCTGTTTAGTAACCTGATTCTGCAAGTTCTTAAATCCCTTCTACATAAACTTTTCATTGGAAACCTATGAGCTACACGGAGAGCTTACCTATTTAAAAAAGTAATGCTTAGATCGCCAAGAATGTCTTTGCGAAAACAGGCCTACCCAGAAGCCACAGTGCAGAAAATGAATGGAATTGTACCAAAGCAACCATAAAAACAGAAACATGGAAAAAGATATGATTATCACCCAGTACTTTTACTCTATCGTACCATACATCATCCACTGTGATTATTGCAAATCTTTGGAGTACAAAAGGTTACAGCTGTCTTGCAAACACAAAATCAATCAAGCAACACCCATGAGTTGAAAAGGATACATATTGTACATGCAAAAGAACAAGTAGCATACTATGCTAAGCATATAGTCAATGACGTAGAGTGGAATCCAGTTAATCAAGGTAACCCCATTTTTAATTTTATACCCAAATGACTCCTTAAAGAACTCAGCTTTCCGAATCAGAAGTCTACACAGAAGAAAAAACTAGGTCTTCAAGACAGAGTGAGCTCTAGTATGTACATGTCTAATTCAAGTTACAACTGGGCACAATTAGCACCCCTCCAGTTTGTCATTTTCCTGACCATCAGTCAATTGACACCAAAAGGATGGAATATTTTCATATGTTTGAAAATATCAATGACAATCTTATTGCCAATCTGATCCTTATATGTAATGCACATATGAGTGAAGGGAAACGGCAGTGTATGCCATTGCATTTTGGAAAGCACATGGATGAATGATCACTACAAGAGTCAGGAAACAAAAATCAATATGGCACCAGTCTGACAGCTTTCTGTGATGTTACAGAATCTCTGGAAGAGGGAGCCAGAGTTAGTACAATAATCATTAAATTTCTCTTCATTTATTATCAATTACTTGATATGGATTTTTTTTCCTACCAGTTGCCTGTGGCAATAAGCTGGGAAGGTGAAATTTCAGTGAGTTTTAAGGTACACAAAAACAAGCCATGAGAACATTGTGATTTAATGGAGTAAAATCCCTGAACGTAGCCTAGAAATCTCTCAATACAGCAACAAAACTGTGACAAAGCTGGGATTACCAATGGTGCTGCCTAGAGTTTAGATCCAGTTCTCCCTGTCTCCGGAGTATCAGCAACCACTTAATGTGCTGATCCCCCTTTCAGTAAATAGCAACCCAGCCCTCTGGTCAAGTCACCAATAAAGTTCATCCCCCTTTTGAGGTAACAGAGTCTGACAAACTATATAAAGTCCAACATCCCAAGAAAGGACTGGCCACCTCTAGACCCCTGTTGGTTAATATATGGAGACAGCAATTATTTTGGAAAGGGATATAGTGTCTTGGAAAGGGATACAGTGTCTTTTGAATTGGGCAACAGACATTTTCAGTAGTGGAACATCTTTGTGTTAACTGCAGAAGTCAGATAAGCTACAAATTAAAGATCTGTAATCAAAGAGGTGCTTAAAATATAGGTGAAATCTCTTTTTGTTCTTTGAGCACCGAACTCTGACATAAAAGTTCAAGGAGTAGAACACTATTTGCACTATGTTTTGCTGGACACACCTAGCCTCTCTCATAGAGCTGGAAAGGACCTTGAGAGGTTATCAGGTCCAGCCCCCTGCCCTCATGGCAGGACCAAGTACCATCCCTGACAGATTTGCCCTAGATCCCTAAATGGCCTCCTCTAGGATTGAATTCACAACTCTGAGTTTAGCAGGCCAATGCTCAAACCACTGAGCTATTCCTCCCTTGCCTCAGCATTTATGTTGTTTCAATCCCCCTCCCATATTGTGTGGGGAGAGGCGAAGGAGTTTGAGACACCTTCATGAGAGGGGGCTTTGATAGGGAAGTTGAGCCCTCCCTCTCCACTGGGCACCAAAGCAGGACCTACAAGAGTCTGTGATGACAAACACCCTAAAGAGCTTTGGGGCTGCCTTCCTCAGCTATTTCCTACCAGTTTCTTTCCTAGTCCAGGGTGTAGTCAAAAGGCTTGCAAATGATCCACTGAAAGTTAGAGCAAGGGATAGCCTAATTCTAAGGAAAAGCTACTCCCTCTTCTAGGCCGAGGGTCGCTGCTGCTTACAGGCCTTTCCTCAGAATTCAGGACTCCTGAGGTACCTTAATGAAGAGTACCTGATACAGATCTTTCCTCCTCTCCTGTATGTCCCACTTTCTTCTCCTCCTCTTCCTTCAGTTTTGTGGTCTACCAGATTTGATCAGGAGTCCATGACATCCATTCATTATTTTGAAATAATGGGCTTGTTATTTCAAAATATTAACTCCTGCTTGTGAAGAGAAATAAGCTTATTTCAAAATAGTTATATAGGGAGTTATTAATTCAAAATAACTTATTGTTTTTTTAAAGCTTGGTAGTGTAGACATAGCCTCAGTGTTCTCCTCTATTCACTGGTATAGTCTCCACCATCCCAAAGGATAGGATCTATCCTTACACGTTACGTATAATCTATCCTAGTGTGTGTTAATTAAAAATAAATTGCTATTTAATCCACAATGCCCTATAAGAATTTTAAGTAAAGCCACATTGCCCTTCCTCTCAGGGCCTTGGATTATCAACATTGTTTGAATTTTTTTCTCCTTTGTTTCA
The DNA here is from genome assembly GCA_032595735.1 of Pelochelys cantorii. Taxonomy (NCBI): domain Eukaryota; kingdom Metazoa; phylum Chordata; order Testudines; family Trionychidae; genus Pelochelys; species Pelochelys cantorii. The sequence continues at coordinate 42,202,133 of CM064337.1, forward strand.
TTTGCCTACAGTTCTTGCCATTCCTTCCTTAACTCATTTTTATTAGGTTTTTACATTTCAATCTGCTTAGTGGAAATCCTAGGCCAACTTGTTCATGATGAAAAGCAATATTTGCCTGTTTGTTGCCTGCTATCCCTATATGTGTCTATATCCAGGCAATTACTATGGTTATAGCCAATTGTGCCAGTTAAGTTGTTAGCAGTAATATTTCATTAAGAATACAATTTCTGCAGTCAGGCTTGCCACTGTAAATTGCCTGCTGTCCTGATAAGGAGTCAGGTAGCATGGCCAGGGCAGATGGGCACACATCTAAAGCCCAGTTTGGTGCTAGCATAATCCCTGTCATCTCAGCAGTGAAGATGGATATGAAAGTTACTTAGCCTAATGGCTTTCTTGAGTCTGAGCGAAGGCCTGCAGAAAAGTGTTCCCACTCTTCTTGTTCCTTCCTTTTTCAAGCATTCTGTATGTATTTGGCAATCATGGCTCCACTTATCACAAATATATTGATTTGCTATGTCTTGAGCATCGTTCTTTTTTATTTAGTGTATAATTCATGTCTTTCCCCATAATTCAGTATATAATTCCATGTTGTATCAAAGAAACGGTTGTCCATTTTCCCATAGTGATGGATTTTGGTTTCTATAGATGGTTGTCCATTTTCCCATAGTGATGCATTTTGGTTTCCATTGATGGTTGTCTATTTTCCCATAGGGATGGATTTTGCTGTCTTTTAGTCCTTTACCTTTTTCTGTACCATATTTCCAAGGGGAATTTTCATTTTTGTTCCTACTTGTCCTCCATTTAATTCCCAACAATCATTATTTAATAGCTTCATGTTGTCATCTTCATTATTACCTAGTACTTTGGCCCAAAAGGTTAAAACTAGCTGCTTCATTCTTAGAGTGATAGGCATTTCACTGGCTGCAATCTGCAGTATACACAGTGATATAGTATTGAAGGCACCATGTGTGATACACAGTGCTCGTGTTTGAATAAAGCAGTTTTCTCAGAATTGTGTTCACTGCTGATCCAACAATGGGTCTAATTAAGCACTCTGTATAATAATACTGCCATTTTCATATCTGTTCCTCAGGATGTTCCAGAGATAGTCTTAAATAAGTCAATTCTACCCTTGCACTTATCTTGATTAATCCCATCAAATGAGCCTGTTATCGAATATCATACTTAAGAATATCATACTTTCACTATATTTATCTGTTGGTCACAATTTTGTATCTTTTTAAATTTTCCTTCTTGTAATGATCACACCCTTAATTTTGTCTACAGAGAATATGAAGCCCCTTCTGTCTCCCCATTCCTCACTTCTCTTAAGTGCATCATTGATACTTTTGGCAGCACTTCCAAGGTTACTGCTTTTGGTCCATATGGCACAGTTATCAATAAGCCACGTGAACCCTATTTCTTATCTCCTTAGAAAGGTCATGATGTTATATAGGGTTGGGATAATTTCACTCCCCCATGGAGTTCCATTTGTAATTGAATAAAGGGTTGTGTTGGTATAGCGTTTTTGCTTGAAATCCCTTGTCCATCCGTACCCTCCTCCTATAATACCTATGGAGCAAACTTTATGAAATAGTCCCTCTCTCCATAATACATTGTAAGCTTTTTCTATGCCCCAGAAAGTTATCATCATGAATTCTTTTCCCTTCATGCTTTTATGTGCTTCTTTATCCCTCCATTCCAGTACTTTGTGAGTTTTACCTAAATATGCTGTGATGGCAATTGGTCTATGCACGTAGGAACATGAGCACAACTTACCTGGTTTTTTCAATGAGACTATGATTGAATGTAACTAGTCCTCATGTATTTCACTCTTTTGCTATATGTTATATAATTTTATAATCACCCTCACGCTTCACTTACTTAGGTGCTTAAGCGTTTCCAAGCTTATTTCACCCTTGCTTAGGCGCAGTCTTTTGCTCTTTATTATCGCTTGTTGGAGGTCTCTCCAACTTCAGTTTTCATTTAAATAACATCCACATCTTCAATATCTCCTCATTATCTCAGTGAATGTTTTCCCCTCTCCCTCACTGCTATCCTCTGATCACAGTCATTACTGCTTTTCTGAAACAAGGTGGCAACAAGAATTTCTATTTTTTCTTTGTTGACGCTTCTTACTCCATGGCCTGCAACCGCAAGGAATGGAATTATGGAGCTCTGACTCTTTATTTCATTCCTGTTCATTATTTGTTAATATAGTTCTGCTATATTGGCATCGTATTTACCTTCCCACAGTGTGTTCTCCAGCTTTCTCTTTTTTTGGCCTTTGTTCAACTGCCTGACTTGTTTTATATTTCATTAAGTCCTCACTACCTATGTTTTTTTTTCTTTTGCTCTCTTCTATGCCTTTTTCCTTTCCCTAGGTGCCATTTCACATTCCTTATTCCACTATGAAATGCTTTTTCTTCTCTTTAAGTAATGTTGGTATCCTAGGAATAGCGAGGCTGGCTGTCTTTCTGATTCCTTTAGTAACATTACTACAGAATTGCTCTGCCTCTTCATTTACCACATTGCTCATTCACATATGCTTCTCTTGCATTTCTAAGAAGTTTCCAATTTGCTTTTTTTAAGATTCCAAGTGGGCATATTATATTAAATATCCTTTGATATTTTCTTTTCCTTGCTATGTAATTCAAGGCAGGAAGTGGTCATCACTCATTCCCTTCTTCTGTCAATTTCCCAACTGCATTTACTTGCTGTGATCCAGATCTAAGGATGCAAAGCTTCCCAGTGGTATTCAACTTGATAGGTGCTCCTACATGTAATAGGGCAAATGATTCTCTTCAAAGAAATGCTCTAAACATTTCCCATGTTTATCATTCTTGTTACTGCCCCACAATCTGTTGTGACTCTTCAGATCACTAGAGATAACGAATGGGCATTTGACTTCTGCAATTCATTCTTTCAGCTCCATAGACTCTAGTTTCCTGCCTGGCTTGCAGACATTATAAATTCTGCCCCCTTCTCAGTTCTCTGGCCCTCGTTAGAGTGTATCCTTCAGCTGAAGCAAGCGGCGTAGGTGTCGCACTGCAGAGCAGCTTGGGCCCCGACTGCTCTTTAACCTTTTCTGTCCTGTGTGGGTTTTCAATACCTCATTACAAATCACCTTGTGAGAGCTTTTACAAAGAGCTTCTCTGCTCACATTTACTACTCCGGGATACATAAAAAAATATTGCAGAACAAAAGAAACTGATTTATCAAAGCAGAAACCCTTCCTCCTTTGATAAGTCACCTTGGAGTAAAAGCAGAAGGTTGCAGATAGAGGACTCTGTCTGCCTAGAGAGGAACTCAGCAAGTAGCTGGATGAATGGCTGAGGGAGGACTAGAGTAGTTACAAAAAAGGAGTTTTGATTTCACATTACAACTGCTATGGACTGGCAGGGCAAAAAAGAAAAAAAAAGCAATTACAGAAAGAGAGACAGTAAAAAAGTGCCTCTGATACTTAAACAGGTTTTTTTTAAAGTTATGGAGGGCCAGGCCTAGAAGGATCTATGTAACCAGAACAGACTCTGTGGCTTAGCACATGAATAAATGTGACATTTCCTCCACATATTTAAACTGGATCAAGTTTTGGCTCTTTGGCTTTTAATTATTGGCCAATTTTTTTTCATTGAAATTTTCTTCAGGACAAATACATGTTGTCTTCATCTTGTAATTTACCATGCAAACAGAGACAGATCCTCCACTGGTGTAAATGTCAGCCTAGTTACTTGGCTGGATGCATACCTGTATTACCAGGCAGGATACATACCAGCCTGGATGATGTATCCAGTAACATTGTTTTATCTTTATTGTTTTAAATTTGTTTCATTTTATATAGATATAGATATAGATATATAATGATTTCTGTTTCCCAATTTTAAAGCTGAAGTAAATACCTGGCATTCCAGATCTCCATGGAGATCTGCTATATATGGGCACTACTAAAATAAACAGAATTCCCAAAACAGCTGACTGGAAACCTTTCCCAGAATCAAATTGCTAGTGAAACCCATAGTGGTGTTCAAAAGACAGCCGGGTCAAGAACTGATACTGCGACAACATTGTAATGCTTAAATCTCCACTAACTTTCACCCTGGGACATGGGCTAATCTTGCCTCTGTTTGTCTGGTATTTCTCACTCTTGTAGTCGCTGCATTGATAAGACAGGAATACAACTGATAAATAGTATTCCAGAAATATACCACATAAAAGATCATACGTATCATGTGATCAAGTACATAAGAGCACCTATGTTTACTTTGGAAAGACCTGGAATATTTCCAGGCTTAAACTATTTTAGGAGATTAGGAAGACCTTTACTTCTTCTGAGTTCTTGCACCTTCCTTTCAATCATCTGATCCTGGCCACAATCTAGAACAAAATATTGGACTAAATGAGCCACTTGGGTCAGTCATAAGGGAGCAAAAAAGAGGTACCAACATCTAAAACTTCTACCAAAATGTGGTGAGAATCATAGGTACTCAGAGCAAGGGCTGGCTGGAAAACAAGAGTTGTGCTTCTGTGAAAATTTCAATGATTTATATATTTATCAAGACATTGGGGAATGAAAATGAAACTCCTCAAAATTTGTCATCAGAAAGTGACAGCAAGCCAGCCCACAGTAGCCAATAGCCCTGTTGTTAGGGCACTGCCAATGACTGAATTAGGGAGAGCATGGTCTTGAAGCAGAGTGTCTCATATCTCAGGTGGCTTCCTAAACCACTACTCTGTTCTGGTCTCTTGCCTCCCATTTTGACCAGAAATTCCATCCAAGGCCCAAGAAGCCTTCCTGGTTCAAGATTTGTAGCAAATGATACATTTCCTCAAAAAGTTTCAGTCCAACAAATTGTTATTTTCCAGTGAAAAAGAATGCTTCATAAAAAACAAACCCTCCAACCCAATCAGTATTGTTATAAGGAAAACAGATTATTTTTGGCCTCCCAATCAGAATCCTGTTTATATGGCAATTACTTCTAGATCTATTAAGCAATTATACAATTAGTATATGTTGGTGCATTTAACTACTGTATAATTACATGGTATTTACTAGTAAATCCAGTAAATTAGCATGTGATTAAAAAGTAGCTTAATTGTATCTGTGCCCTATGACAAAATAGTCCTATGTAAAATTTTAAAAATGGCATTGTAGAACCAGCTGAAGAAAATTGTCTGTAGCTGAAATTATGAAACTCTGTACCAGAAGGCCAAAGACAAATACCACAGATGAGCTCCCCTACCTCCCCTTGCTCTTCATTTACAGTTTTTATGTGCTGTAAAGGCGCAAGCAGTCCCTGCACTTTCCTTTGTGGCCCAGTGTAAGTACTACAGGGATGCCCCAACTTCATTTTTCCCCTCTGTGGTAGGAGTAGGTTTGCTTTGCCTGAGGCACTAACTAAATAACATGTTCCTTTTTAATAAGGTTTCAAGGCCAGAATAATTAAAATAAACAGTTCATAAGGACACTGGTTCAACTTTTAAATTTAATATCCACACAGTCAAGCCCCTGGGTAGGCCATGCTTCTAGAGCCTGAGGGAAAACTAGAAAAGTGATTTTTCCCCTTTATTCTGCACTGGTGAGGCCACATATGGATTATTGCGTCCAATTCTAGGGCCCCCACTACAGAAAGGATGTGGACACACTGGAGACAGTCTAGCAGAGAGCAACCACAATGATTAGGGGGCCGGAGCACATGACTTATGAGGAGAGGCTGAGGGATTTGGGCTTGTTTAGTCTACAGAAGAGTGAGGCGGGATTTGATAGCAGCCTTTAACTACCTGAAGGGAGGTTCCAAAGAGGATAGAGAGAGGCTATTTTCAGTAGTGACAGATGGCAGAATGAGGAGCAATGGTCTCAAATTGCAGTGGGAGAGGTCTAGGTTGGATATAGGGAAAAATTATTTCACTAGGAGGGTGGTGAGGCACTGGAATGGGTTACCTATGGAGTTGGTGGAATCTCCATCCCTAGAGGTTTTTAAGTCCTGGCTTGACAAAGCCCTGGCTGGGATGATTTAGTTAGTGTTGGTCCTGCTTTGGGAAGAGGGTTAGACTCAATGACCTCCTCAGGTCTCTTCCAGCCTTATGATTCTATCGTTCTATGAAAACAAGCATCTCCAGTTGCAGCCTGCAAAGTTCCTGCTTCAAAATCCTAAATCAGGTGCTTCCGGGTATAACTGCCCACAAGAGCAGGAAAGAACTGTAATGCAATGCAATACAGCATTGCCTCTCTCAACTCCATTTAAGACCTGATCCAAGACCCGGTGAAGTCAATACAAATTTTTCCCTTGGTTTTGCCATCAGGACCACGCTGCACTGCAGAATTGACTAGGTGCCAAGAAAAGTTTGTTTTCTTAAATTAGAAATTGTCCATGCTGTGGGTTTGTTTTCTTAAATTAGAACTTGTCCATGCACAGATACTAGACCCATAACCTCACCCACCTTGATAAATCCTATCTTAACTGTCAGACCAGTGTTACTTTCTGTCTTTTAGCTCCTCATCATACCCACATTTGTATTGCAACAACAGGGGAGTATTTGTAGTAATAGTAGGGAGATAATGACTTTTTAACTGGCACCTACTCTATTGACTGAGCTTAACAAAGACACTGAGCCATAAAGCAGGGGTTGGATGGGGAATATTACATGTTTCTTTCTTTCCTAGCAGTGCCAATGTATTTTTTAAAAGTCTCCTCTGTATGAATGAAAAATACAATATACTCACACCCCCAGCATATCTTTTGTTAAACTTGTTTCATTAGGGAATCTATCTTTTTGACTACCTTTCTTGATCTTGCACTTTCTTTAGGAGACAAAGTAAAAAAAAAAATCTATCTTTTCTAATTTTTATTTTAGTTGCCCTTTGGTGCCATCAGCAAAACTGTCACTTGGACTCTCTTGTGAGCTATATGGGAGAGGTTTATGTAAAATAATCATTTCTGGTAAAGTCATTGAACTTGTACCTGTACCAGAGGGAGTTTGCCATCTCTTTCTATTCAATAGGTGCTTCAGTGACTGTATTTAACAAAAGCCTTCGTCAACAGGAAAGAAGACTGTTGTTACAGACTCGTTGTTTTCTTACAAACCACATCACCCGTCAGTTTTCTCCATTACATGTAGCTTGCACAGAATATTAAAAAAAAATATCCAGCTTTGATTTTACTTCTCTCAGGAGGAACACAACTGAGTTGTTTTCAGTCATGTTATTATGGAATGCCAGTCCCCTAACACCATCACATTAGAAACACAATGTGCATGTTGTTTAGGGATCCTCTAATGCTCATAAGCACTTCGTAAGGCCTCCATGAAAGATGTTAACATTTGAAAAGAATGATAAGGAACTTGGATAATAAAAATACAACAAATGCTATACACATCTCAATACGTTATTAAACTGCCTTCATGAATCACTGTTTGGAAAATAGCCTTATGGTTAAGAAAAGCTGTGTTATAAGTAGACTGTCTGACAGTTTATTGTTGAAGACATCACGTACATCTTTAATAAATATTAACAAGCAGTAGAAAATGGCTGAATATACATTGGCTGAATATACAATGGCTGTACATTCCTTTCTATTATAGCAATAAAGTAAAATGGTCAGCTGATTTTTCAAATCACTGAACTATAGATGATGCCCAAATCTAAATCCAACTTCTAACCTGTTAAATCTTAGGTAGCACTGAGATCTGAATCTGGATCCAGAGACTCACTTTTCGGCTCATTTCTGTCTCCAACTGGTGGGCTGACCAAACTCCCAGTTAGTAGCCCTACCAAACTTGAAAACCCAGACTTTAAGGAAGTTTGTCTGTCTATATGTAACCACTGAAGCCTTCTATTACCTTAATCTTGCCTTTGAGTGCAGGGGAGTGAACTAGAAGGGTCCCCTCCACTTCTACAATTCTAGGACTCAGCACTTTACATGGAACAACATAAAGCTCGGCCCTGAAGAACTTGTAGTGGACAAGATCAGCACAATGAAAAGAAACCCCAGATATAAGGACTGATGAAAGATTCTCTCCCTCTTCTTGTTGTTAAGAAGCATATAAAGCAAGTTATGAATAAATTTCCATTTAATCTCTATAGGACCTCTGTCTCTACCCCTTATCTATACCCACAGTATCTCCATCCCCCAACTCCCATGCCACACACCAAAGCACTGCACTGTCTCTGACATCAGAGTGTAATATGCAGTCTTCTCTCAGCAGAAGCCTGCCAGCTGGAAAAAAAAGGATGCTTCAAGTCAGAAGCAAGATGAACAGAGCTGTGTACGAGTCCTGCACTATAGCCAGCTGTCAGTCTCACTACTTGAGCACCATAAAACCACCACCAAAAATCAAGTGTTCCAGTGAAACCAAGTGTACAATTAGATTAGATTAGCTTGTCTTTGCTCAAGGAGAACAGAACTGCATATTTCCAAAAGTCTTTTACCATGATGCAGAATGTAGATGAAGCCCTGCTAGAACACTTGATATTACTGGACTTGACTTATTAGTCAGGAACCAATTAGTCATATAACAATACCATCGAATGTTAATGGAATATATATTTTAATATCCCATCAGTATGAATGCTTAAAACACCTTCCAACAAAGTGTTCATCACACCAGTGGGCTGAGTTTAAACCAAATGTACGGGTTGAGCTATTACCCACACAGATTTCTCTGTCATTCACTCACACTAGGGACACACACCTTTACCCAATTCCTAGGACTCAAGGTGCAACCCTGTTAATTGAAACACCCACCCTTACCCAATTCCTAGGACTCAGGATGTAACTTCTTTGGGTTTGCAGGATCTTTTGCCACTGAAAGGGCCTTACATAGTAATATCCTTATTTTCTATTATTGACAATTACCAAGCAAGCAGAATACACATGCTAAGCACACAGTGTCCTGCTCACCAATCCTGATAAAGGCGGGCAGACTTTCCCTGTTGGCCAGGCAACATCAGTCTCTCTGGATCTCTCTAATTGCTGTACATCACGGTTGTGCACAGGAATTCTGGCAGTTCTGGTCTTAGGCTGGGTCTTGGAGATGAGTGCTTCCACCTCTTTCCTTCTTCTTCTTCTTTCTGTTCCTTTCTTCCTTTTCCCTACTTACAGCAGCTTCATAAATAAATAAATTAAGAAGCAGATCATACCACTTAGTGTGATTCTTGGCCTTGCTGAATTCACTGATCTTGGGCTTGTAGTTTGATACTTTAAGCAGCACACAAGCTAGTCAGTATTATGCATATGTGAAGAGCAATAGTTTTTTCAGGCTATGCAATACATATCAAACCCCTGGCTTCAACCCCCGATGGCAGCAACCCACCTGCCCGCTCCAACCCCCAGTGGCAGCAACCCAGTCTCCTGCAGCTTCAACACCCCACTCCAATCCCCAACTCTCCCACAACTGCAACACTAATGCTCCAGTCATGAACTGGCCCGCAGCTGCAACACCTCCCCCTCCTCTGATCCCCAACCCACCTGCAGCTGCAACATGCCACGGCAGCAACTCACCCGGCTGCCATGTGTTCTAGGCCCATAGCGCCATCTGCCCCACCATGCAGCCTCAACCTCAGTGGCAGCCAGCCCCCAAGGTGGCCCTGGCCGCCCGCAGGTACAACACTCCTCCTCTAGTCCTCAATCTGCCCGCGGCTTCAACCTGCCATGGCAGCGAGTTGCCTAGCTGCCACATGTTCGAGGCCCAAATCACCATCCTCCCACAATGTGGCCTCAGCCCCAGTGGCAGCCAGCCCTCAACATGGCAATGGCAGCACACTGTGGCAACACCCCCTCCAGTCCTCAACCTCCCCCCCCATCCGCTCTCAACACAGCCCTGGACCATCCCCACCAGCAGGAGCAGTCATGACACTCACATTCCAGGAGTGGGAGGAAAGTGAGCGCTGCTGCGGAGGTGGGCAGGCTTAGATTTTTTGTGCATCGCTGCATAGGTGCGCATGTTAAAGGAACAGAGGCACAGGTTCCCAGCTGCCAGGGGAGGTGGGGCAGTGCTGAGCTCCTGCCTCATGTGCCAAGGAAAATCAGCTCATGTGCCATCGGTTGCCAGCCCTCGACCTAACCAATCACACCCCACCACCTTAGCTCATTTACACCAAGCAAAATTAACTATACAACAGACAGAAACAATTAAAAACTAGACAGAGATCTTACAGACAAACAATAGGAAAGTGAGGACAATAATCATAGAGTGAGGATTCCACAACCTCAACTATTGATAAACAGTTTCTTGCCAGACGAAATGCTGTTAAACTAAGTTTTCTTTACTCATCTTGAGGCCTGTTTCTTTATCTGGTGGCAGGGGGTGCCAGTAGGACAGGATTTCCTTAACTGCCTGGTGGGACACTATTTTAATGCAATTCAGATGTAATGTGAATATGTGATCTCAAGCTTTACAACTAATGGCTGCTGCTCCTCATTCTGGTTGCAGAGGAAGGCTTTAGGCCTTCCAAGAAGGCTACAGGCCTTTCAAGATGGCTGTAGAAAAACCATATTGTTACAGAGCTGAAATGTCTATCAATGTTTTATTCTCTTTTAGCAATTCACCCATCATTTTCTTCTATATTCATCCATATTTCCAGTCCATCATATTCTTCCTTGCGCTATGTATCTTTCTTCGTAATAAAAGACATTGCTTGTATGGGGTAGCTTTTATTTTGCACTGGCTTATTTTAATCTGACACACTTCACTCTCAGTTCGTTACAAACTTGCTACGGGATTTTCTGCATCAGCAGAATATCTTCGGAAAATTGGGGTGGCATTTTCACAGTAAAAATAATCACTCGATTTACAAACAGAGCTCTCCAGCGCTCTCCTGTATTACATATCTGTTCTTCTCATCTTTTTATTGGCCCATCTGCTCTCTAAATTCTGAATCATCTATGCTTGCCACTCTGATTTCCAGTAATTTGATCCTAATCTTTCTTCTGAAAAATAATTCACCTAAGCAAATGCCTATAGATGAGTGAGGTATGGTTTCATAAGATATGAGAATTTCTATAGCTTCTTATTCCAATCCTATCTTGTGTACTTTTGCAATTTTGTTTGCTTTCACCAATGTCCTGTTTCAGAAATGGTCAGGGCCATTTGCTTGAAGCAACAGCAGAATTACTGTCTGAACCTGGGCTATTCCAGTTTACCACACCTTTCTTACTTCTGGAATGAATCCGATTCAATTAACATTTGACACGAAGGTTTATCAAACCTCTACTGTAGATGATGTGGTCTGATATCATCTCCTATAAAAATACTTCAAGATGGTTTTGTAATAATGCATGAATCATATATTGTTTTCATTTGGTAAGTGATTGCTCATTATATTATTTGTCAAACCTGCTATTCTTGGAAACTATTCTATTTTTTATGGCAAGTTTTCCTTACTGGTTTATCAGCTGGTATTAACCTCAGCTCACACATAACTGTTCTGTTGCTTTTTCACCAAATTTAATTTGCAGCACTAGTTTGTCTTTGTAATGGTTTGATGCCTTTTATATTCAAGTCTTAAAACTTGCATGCTCAATTTTCCTGGTGTAGCTATTCTGCAAGTCTTCCTTGATAGTTTTATAGGACGCTTGTGTAACAGAACTTTAACAGAACTGTAAACCCTGCTTCAGATACATTGCCTCGAGTTATTTAAGTCAATTTTACTGTTCCTACTTCCCAAAAGTATGAATTTTTCTTACTACTCAATTTTGCTTCTAATGCTCTAAAACTGTCATTGCAGTCCCCTCTTAAACCGTAGAATCAATATTCGGGCCTCTCGTTATGTCAAAGTTTTTAACAGTGAATGTGGTGGATATCGTCCCTCAGAAAAATGAGGGGGGTGGGAATGATGCATTTGGTTGCACTATAGCCGTCCATTTCAACCAAGTGGACTGAACAGCCTGTTTAGTTTATCTGGGACACTTCCATTTATTCATTTAATGCTTCTGCCCTTCCTAAGTCCTTAGTGAAAATGACACACCAAGAGAGAGGGAGAAAAAAAACATTCCAGTTTAATTTCCCTTAGGCTGTTCCCTGCCACACCAACCTTGCCCTGGAAGAGATTGGACCCAGCCTCACAGCAGGAGAAATTCTGCCAAGCACAAATGCATCTGAACAGGGTTGGATGAATTTGTACCGGATCCTACAACTCTATGTGGCCTATAAAGCAAAAATTAGTGAGATGCGCTTATTGCCAATTTCGTGGGAAGGCAGAAGACGTTACTTTGTGTCAATACCAGTTATCCACAAGTCTCTGCAAATAAGCACTCTCTCACACTGCACCATTATACATTCTGCAATATAAGGGGAGACGGAATGGAAAATCAAAAGGCAAATTGCAATTGCTGCTAGTTAAATTTTATCAACGCATCAGAGAGATTCAGCAAACTCTCAAAAAGAGACACCAGGACAATGTATCATTGACATTTTTCAAACTATGCAAACAACCTGCCATGATTTTGACAAAAAAATGTGTGTTTTCTAATTTACAGAGCCTTTCTGAAAATGCAGTAATTTACCTGTAACTCCTCGTGGAAATGAAAAGCAAATTTTGCTCCTATGTTTCCTATGTTTGTGTTCACCTGTCCTCCAGTCCTTCTCACATGATCTGGTGGCTGAACGAGGTATCTCAATTCTATTTTCACTTTTGCAAATATGGACATGTGTATATTTAGTTAGTGTTTACAACTAGTAATATTAGGCTGCATATTTTGTAGATGACAATAGTGAGACTTTAGACAACTAAGATCACATACCTATTCAGTGGCAGAAGCAGGATCTGCCAGCTCCCACTCCTTTGTCTGAAGTGGTTACAAATATACTTTGTGAGAGGGGGACTTAATGCTTGCCTGCTATTCAGAAAATACAAAGTGCTGCACATATCAGATTATTAGTGTTTACAAATAAGAAAGGCTGGTCAAAATTTTTCAAGTTAAAAAAGTTTGGGCTCAAAAATTCCTAAACAATTCTTAGCAGAACACTGTTTGCAATCCAATATATCATTTATTTTAAAAAATAAAGAAATACAAAATATTTTTTCCATTTTGCAATGGTGAGAGAATTCCTAATCTTCTGTGCTCCTGCTTCCTGTGACAAGCCGACCTCCTTTTCCCCAAAGAAAATTGTTCAGTTTTACTGCTTTTTAAGGGAGGGGGGCTAAGTGAAAGTAGGTTTCTCCCCAGATCTTCTCCATTTCCTACACAACTGGAGAAAAAAGGATCAGAGAGAAGGGAGAAAAATGCTTTTAAAATATGGCTTTTTGTTTAAAACATTGGTGGCTTTCATCACAGAACAAAAAGCAATTTAACAAAACTTGTTCATTTCCTTTCAAAACTTTTCACAAAAAGCAAAATTTGACTAGCTCTTTAAGGGACACATAAAATTGGAGAGCCATCCTCCATACTGCTAAGCTGGGAGCATTCCAAGAACTTCATTCATTCAGTCATACTAAGAATTTTAGATAAACAATAGTATATTCATTATGAATAACCACAGGGTGGCAGCTTACAGATGAAAGCATTGCATTACAAGAATTTATAGGGATACTGTAGTTCCTTCCGGTGCTTGTAAAAGCAGAGACAACCGTGGCATTGCACAGGAGAAAGTAAACATGCTTTCCTCTTTCATAGCTCTGCTGTCTGACAATGAGCCAGGAGGATGCTACCCTATGGTGTCCAGGCTAGCTAATGGGTTTGGGGATTTGTAGAAGGAGTTTAAATGAGATGGTGTTAACTTATTTCCACCTGGAGCATTTTCTGAAGGAGAAAACTGACTGCCAACCATTTATCCCCATCCGTCCTGGCTGTGCGATGCTTGAACATGCCCTCACTAGACTGAGCAGCAAAAGCACATCGTACCAGTGCTCTGTTCTCTGCCTGATTTCCAATATAGTCTCAGGTCTTTGCTCTTATCTTTGAAGTCCTTATGGGAAAAAGACAGACCACCTGCCCACTACATTCTACTGTAGCAGCAATGGTGGAAGATGAAATAGCGAGGAACGTACTAGATGCTGGAGATCAGATACGCCAGCATCTTGCCACTGAAAACCCAATTGCAGGAGCTCTCTTATTCAGATAAACTATTAGGGCAACAGCTTGCCAACATTTCACCTGCAAAGCAACTACCTTGATGGATCACTCTGGAGAAGAGTGCGAGGCTCAGTCTTTGGCCAGACATGCTTGTGACCTTCATGTTGTGCCTGGAACATAGATACAATGGAGTTGAGCTCATTACAAATGCTGATAGGCAGATTGAATCGAAAGCCTGTTCTGTTATTCCATTGCAAAGAGCATTAGAGCATATGCAGTGCCTCAAGCATTTTCTAATTGAGGAAATCAGTTCTGCCTATGCAGTGGTAGTCATTAAAATGTCCACAATTGCCCTTTGCAATTATTTAACATTACTGCCATATTACTATCTATTCTCTGCCTAGGAAATAACTTGGTAATGTTAATCGATGAGACATCATAGTAAATATTTTAATAGCAATCACTGTGTGAAGGGGTGAACTGAGCTTAAAATAGCCACTTCCTGAATATACTATAAACCAATGTCAGTCCTACCAAAGCTTATCCTTATTAAGGGCTATCATATAACCAGCAGGAGGCAGTACTGTTCCTCAGTGATGAAACAGGATTCACTGTATATTTATGCCAAGATTTTTTTCTTATGAAGTCTTCTTTAGGAGTGCTATTTGTAGGAATTATAAAAAATAGAGGTAATGGGCATTCTGGGATATACACAGTACCTAATTTAACAATAAGGGTAGGGTCTGGGGTCATGTACAAACTCAAAACTGGCAGAGAGTTTCTATAGATTTGGCAATTCTGTCACATCCACCCTGAACACTATTTTTCTCCATGTGCAAATATCTTAACTTCATATTTGCAGAGCTTTCCACCGAACACATCCCTTTGAATGTGCAGTGCCTTCATGCACTGTTACTTGTAGCCAGCCCGTTGATATTACTAATAATGAATTTCCTTTTTAAACCCGGAGCATATAGTTTTCAATACCTATTACTATTTCTATCTCTCCACACAGCTGACATCTCTCCATGTCTACATTTTCATCTTGCAGCAGTATTATTAGCATGTTTGACATCTAAATCATGGAAATGAGCTAATCTGAATAGGCTCCTCAGCTGTCAGGATTTTCCGGGATTTCTACCACTATTTGCCTGTAACTCAGTTCTGTAGCATTGTATCATGTGTCCAACACCATCCTATGATGTTTGAAGTGAACCAGCAAATAAGGGTTTTTTTGTTGTTGGGGCTTTTTTTTTTTGTTAGTTTTTTTGTTTGTTTGTTTGTTTTGTTTTTGTTTGTGTTTTTTGCCATTCGGCGTGAACTTTGCCTTCTCAGTCAAGATGTTTATTTCCTTTTATAACCTTAATTTTCCCTCTATGCTGTGCAGAAGTAGCAGAATCTTAATTCCCAGGTTAAATCACAGCTCTGAATATTTCAGCAAATGAATGAATAATCGTATTGTGACCCTTAAAAACTGTGAGCTTCAAGGTTCTGATTCAGTTCTGAGAAACATCCACAAATTTCTAGGATGCTTCCAGCAGACTCCAGGCTCAAATTATGTTGATCAAATTATCAGTTCTTGTCCATGACATTGCTTATACACTGAAACAGGAAGCTCAGAAGACTAACAAAAGCACATGAGAGAAAAGATTTAAAAAGTTTGCACAGCACTGATCAGAGGTTTACAAATTAACTATTCAATTTAAAGTAGTTAAGGGCCTGATTCTGACCAGGGACAATTTTGCAACTGGATTACAAGCATATTGGGGATTCATTTTATACAAACATACAGGAAACACACCTGGAAATCCATAAAAACTATTTTAAAACAGAAAAGTGGTCGATTTAAAAAGGAAGAGAATATTCATTATAGTTAAAAAGTAGGAACTGGAAGCTTCTGTTTCCAGTTCCACTCCCAACTCCACATTGAGCAAGACAATGAAGCCCAGATCTTTAAAAATATTTAGGTATTGCTCTTCTCAGTTTTACAAGGTTTAAGAGAATTAGGCACTCAGGGTATGTTTACACTACAGAGTTTTTTTGGAAAAACATTTGTTTTTCTGAAAAAACTTCACTTACATCCGCACTGCAATCATGTTCTTCCAAAAGAAAATCGAAAGAACAGAGGGGGTTTTCCGACATTGGTAATCCTCATTCTATGAGTAAGAAGCCTTTTTCCAAAAGAGCTCTTTCAGAAAAAGGCGTGTGTGGATGGGGGAGAGGGAGTTCTTTTGCAAGAAGAGGAAAGAGGAAAAAAGCACAAGTGCCCTGGTGACCACTCCGTCCATAGTAATCACAGTTGAAATGCGAGATAGCGTCCATTCAGTGTGGACGCTATCTTTCAAAAAAGCAGATAACTTTTTTGATGCACTTTGGCAGTGTGGATGCTCTCTTTCAGAAGTTTTGTCAGAAGATCTCTTCCAGAAAAGCTTCTTCTGAAAGAAGCCTGCAATCTAGACATAGCCTTAGATGTCTAAGTCCCATTGAAAAATGATGGAACTTGATTCATCAATTTCTATGTCTTTTTTGCAAGAGATTTAGGCTCCTAAATCACTTCAGCATTGAAATGCTGAGAGGAGCTTGCATGCCTTTAAAAATCTGGGCCTTACCCTCTTTGTGCCTTAGTTTATCCATCTGTAAAATGGGGATAATACAAAACCATTCATTTTTAACTGTCTTGTTGAACATTTTAGGCTATGTTTTAAGTTCAAAGTACTTCAGCAGTAATTTTTAAATTCAACTTTTACACTTTGGATTGGATTTTCCTGGTGTAAAACTCAGTTGCCACAAGTTTAATACGGTAGGACTTAGGCAATATTTACAGCAGTCTTTGCTCAATAACTTCAGCAAAAGTTCTGCAGCAGTTATTGAAACAAAATTTAAAACTAGCTTAACAAGAAGAGAGTTTACCTATTTGGCTTGCTTGCAAAGACATGCAGGGAATTCAAGATCTTCTTTTAGGCACAAAGATTTTCAACATTCAGAGCCTTTATGGCTTTTATCTTTTTAAGAATAAATTTTGCAGCTCATGTAGTTCTTAAAGCAGCCAAGCCATAATTACTACAAAGAATGCATGCAGAATACTTAAAATCCCTTTCCCAGCAGATCCATAATCATATATCTGCACTTTGATTCCGTAACATTGTTGTAGATTAAACTGTTTAAGGGTCAGAATGTGAACAGCAGGGTAGCACTTACAACGCTTCCTTTTTTTGTGTGTCCTTTAAGTGAAGAAACTGAGTACTGTTTCAAATGATTTTTGTTCATGTAACAAAATAATACAACAGCACTGGGTTTGGAGATTGGCCACGGAGTGGCTGCAGAGGGCAGGACAAAATGCTATGTGTTACCATACAGAAGTAAAAAGGAGAGGAGTCCTTCAATTTGAATGTGCATTCATTGTGCATTTCAGGGGAAGTGTCTTGAAAATGTTCATGCCCCAAAACAGGTGATTAAAAAATCAGAAGATTGCCCAAAAAGCTGTGAATTTAAAACAATTTTTTCAACCCGATCTCATGATTTTGAGATTAAAAGTAGGCAATACTGCTAACTATATCACTGCTGATGCAAGCACGGAATGGAGAGAGAAAAACCATGATTAAACAACACAGTTCATGAATTATGTTAATTTTGTAATCTCATTTGGGTGGAGCTTTGTTTGTGGGGAGTACTTAAAATCCAGAGTAATAAACTGTTTCTTAGGCTATGTCTACACTACAAAGTTTTTCCGGGATACCGGAGGCATTCCGGAAAAACTCTGCAATGTCCAGGGAACACATCTGCTCTTCTGAAATTTTTTTCGGAATAGCAGATGTGCTTTTTCGGCATCTCTGTAATCCTCTTTTGACGAGGAAGAAGGGATGTTCTGAAAAAGGGGGTGGGTTCTGACATTTGGCGCACTGTAGATGAGCTAACTTTTGGAAAAGCTTCTTCCAAAAAAAATGAGCAGAAAAAGCTACGCACATTGCAGTTCTCAATTTGCGCGGCTTTTTCTGGAAGAACTGTGTATTTGCTCCACACGTTGCCCTCACACAATGTGGTGATGTCTCTGACATCCAGAGCATCCTTGCTTGATCTCTGCTTTTTCAAAGTTCAGAAGCTATTTCTAGGACTCCATTCACACAAGAAACCACCAACTGTTCCTTTCCCAACAATTTAATTAAGAACAATTGCCATTTTCATTGGGGGCAGGTAACTTGTACTTAAAAGAAGTAACTCATGAGTCACATTTATACACAAAAACCTGTAATATGATTGGCCACACAGGGCTAAAGATGGAGACAGAAGAATTTTCATAGTACGTACTTCATAGTACTTTCCTTCCCATTAATTAATGTAATTGTTCATTCAGCTTGCTTTACATCTGTTTCTTGTATTCCTTGGGGAACATAAACTTAGGTTTTGGCCTTTTATTCTTGTGAGGAATGCCCATGGTCATCTATCCCATTTGCCCTCATCTTCTCAACAAGACTCTGCATCATAGCCTTTGATTTCATTTTAATTTGGCCTTTGCCCCAATTTCTTGTAAATTTAACAGAGTCTTGTCCTTTCTCCAACTCCATTCTGCTAACTGATTTCAGCAAGGGCCTAATGTTCCCTAACACATTTTCTATTGTCAGTCTGCTGTCACAAACACAGCCCGTGAAACTTTCTCCATGGTGTGCTTCCAGTGCTGAAATAGAGGCACTTCTACTATTTTTCCAGATCCCTTGTGTATTTCAGTACATCCCTCCATATACAAAGCCATCTGTGACAAAGAAACATTATTGGAAGGAACAATCAGTTTCACACATACAGAATGGGAAGTGATTGTTTAGGAAAGAGTACTGCACAAAGGGGGGTCATAACGGAGCACAAGCTAAATATGAGTCAATAGTGTGACACTGTTGCAAAAAACCCAATCATACTGGGATGCATTAACAGGAGTGTTGTGAGCAAGACAGGAGAAGTCATTCTTCCTCTCTACTCTGCGCTGATTAGGCCTCAGATGGAGTATTGTGTCCAGTTCTGGGCACCACATTTCAGGAAAGATGTGGAGAAACTAGAGAAGGTCCAGAGAAGAGCAACAAAAAAGATTAAAGGTCTAGAAAACATGACCTATGAGGGAAGACTGAAAGAATTGGGCTTGTTTAGTTTGGAAAAGAGAAGACTGAGAGGGCACATGATCGCAGTTTTCAAGTATCTAAAAGGGTGTCACAAGGAGGAGGGAGAAAAATTATTCTTCTTGGTCTCTGTGGATAGGACAAGAAGCAATGGGCTTAGATTGCAGCAAGGGAGTTTTAGGTCGGACATCAGGAAAAACTTCCTGCCTGTCAGGGTGGTTAAAGACTGGAATAAATTGCCTAGGGGAGTTGTGGAATCTCCATCACTGGAGATATTTAAGAGCAGGTTAGACAAACACCTGTCAGGATGATCTAGTCAGTGCTTGATCACAAAGGCAGGGGACTGGACTCGATGACCTCTCAAAATCCCTTCCAGTTCTAGTGTTCTATGATTCAATTATTCTTACCTGACATAATTTCACTGAGGTGTAAGTATCCGATAGTATGCTGCATGTGTCCAGGGCAGCCCACGAGCCTAGGCAGACTAGGCGGTCGCCTAGGGCGCCGCCGGCCCGGGGCGCCCGATGATGATGTCACGGGGCGCCCGGGCGCCCGATGATTATGTCACGGCCATTGATGGCCGTGCAGGCGGGAGCGCCGATCACACCTTCCGCCTGGGGCGCCAGCTGCCGCAGCCGGCCTCCGGCCACTCCTGCATGTGTCCTTGTGAGAAGTCTTTTTGAACCAAAAACAATTACCTGAAATGACTAGAAAAACATTTCCCACTATTTATAACATCCCAAAGTTTTGCTTCTCTGTTATCAAAATTGTGTGCATTTATCTTTATGGATATCAATCGTGAACCATGTGCTTCTGCCAAAGGACCGTTTTATTGATGTATCAATAAATGGGGTGGTCTTTTTTCTATTTTGATTCTACTTTCTACTGTATACAGTATATTCCATTTACTACATTTGAAAGAGGTTGTTTTCTTTTTGTGTCTCTCCAGTAACACATTTACAGCCTCTTCTGAAGTTAAAGGAGATTGCTTCCCTTGTAGATCTGCAACACTGTCCTTTAATCATTGACTCGGTTGCCTTATATTCAACAACTGGATGCATAGCTGTGCTGTATAGTCACTAATTTAGGCATAGCGAGCTGGTTCTATGGACACTGACTGCTGCTAATTTGAATGCCAATTAATTTTACCCATAAGGGATGTTTGTTTCATTTACTGTTGTCAGATTAGCAAAATCCTGGGGCTCTAACATCTCCCTGAGGTACATAGCTTTACATTTGGTAAATTACCCTTTTCCAGCCTTTATTCTGTATGTTCACCTGAGCCACAGATGTGTGTTAATCTTATTAAGCTGAAACTAAGTTAAAGCACTTCTTACTCACTGTATTTTGCTACCTCCGTTTCTTCTGAGGTCACGTGTGGTTTCATCCACTTAATCATTTCAAAGTTATCTCTTTGGTCCCTTATCCAACATTATAGTCTACAAACAATTCTACGGACCTTCGACATTGGTTTGTTTTTTTAGTTAAAACCACTTAGTATGGGAAACACGATTGACAGTTCCAGCCCAATTACTCTTTTTAAAACATTGGGAGAGTCTTATATCTCGTCACTTATTGCGTCCCACAGCAGGACACTGATTCTTATTTCCATCTGCCCTTTATGGGCAGCACCTTTTATTTCTGCCAGCTCACATGGTGATGTCCACGCGTTCAGAAGTAGAAGGCCTGGCCATGGGTGCTACCGCTGACTCCCGGCATAGGCTGGATATCTAGGCTGAAATCTCTCCATTTGAGGCTCCATGTGTGGTCACCACTGTCCAAGCTAGTTACCCATAGCAGTTCAGTTATTGCCAGCTTAATTATGGCCACCCTTGGCATTACATTCTTCTAACAAAGCTATTGCTACCTTGACTACATTCACTGGAAATAGCAGTGAAGTTCTCTGGCCTTTGGCTCCTGAGAGAATTCCTCATTCTCTGGACAAATCCTATCTATGTTGTAGTATATTCACCCTGTCAGTGGCCATAGCTTTAATCAGCCAAGGCTTTAATCAGCAGCATTGATTCTGAACGTGTAATGAGCAATGACTCCATCACCACAAGCAGCAAGGACAGAACCCAGGTTTGCCTTCACTTCAAGCAATGGAGATCTGTGTTTCAGTCAAGAATTAAATGCCTATCTTTTCACATGGGAGGTCTGGATTATTTCTTTACTGTGGCTAAGAAGTCATACACTGCCACTTTGTCTTGTGCAGTCAGATGTTGCATCATTCTGGATACAGGTTGAAACAGATATTCAGTAGGAGTTGGGCAGTCCTTCTTTCCTTGGAAATAGAAATGCTGGTAATTTCAGATGAGATCATCTCAGTTTCGCTTCATAGTTGTCATTCTGGAACTGGTCCCTTCTGAACTTCCCCAGCATGTCTTTCAGGTGCTGGCTTTTCAAATTTGGCAGGAACAAGCACTTACAAACTTAAAAGTTTCTATTTTGCTACAGACAAATTGCTGCATCTCCCTCTATTCCAATTAATAAGTTTTCAGTGTGTGTTAAGTATTTTTATCCTAAGAAATTGGTACATTTTTACAATAATGAACTGATCCAAAGCATTTGTGTTCAACTTTAACCTGTATCCATATGGCAGCTTCCCTTTCAAGATGCAGAAGAATAATATATGTCTGGTCACCCGCTGTAAATGTTGCTTGAGGTACAATCCAAAACCTTCAGTGGCATGCTACAGAACTTCACGCAAAGCCAGGTAACTATGTCTGAAGCATACAATGGCCCTGATTTTCGACAATGCTTTACTCATCTACATTAATGCAGGGGGAGCAACGCTATCAGATCAAAAGGAAATTTTTTTCATAACTCACTTTCCAGAGTTGCAAGTGACTGCATAAAGTGCAAAGTAATAGAAAGGTTCCCCCCACCCCCCCAATCTGCCCCATTACTCTGGGCCTTTTTTTAGCTATCTAAGGTGAAATCAAATATGTTCCCTGTTTTAGAGATCAGAAAAATATTAAGATTTCAGAGTGAAGGTCATCAATCTCACAGTTGTCTATTACATTATCCATTTTTCCATACACAAGCTCAGTAAGATTGCTTCAAAGTTGCCCTAAAGTTGTCCCAGCAGCACCTCCAAAATCTAACAACTCTTCTATTTAGTTTGTTTCCTCTAAGGATTTTATTTAATTGTTCATATTCTGAAATATTAAATGAAAAGTCACCACAGAGATTTCTCATTGTGGGATGATCTGAAAGGGACAAAAAGCTTAGTGAAAAAATCTTTCCCTCATCCCCCACACTCAAAGCAACACAGTCATATAACCACTGAATCAGCCCCTCTTCATGATACCTACAGCTTTGAGTTCAAAGTTTATCCAAACTATTCTTCTCCAGTCATCAGTAGCTCAGAACAGAGTTTCTAAAGTTGCTCCCTTGCATGGGTCTTGATCCTATCCATCGTCAAAATTAGGAAAGTTTTCCCAGTAACTGGAAAGAGGATGTATTTCTACAGCAATCTCATGATTAGTCAAACTGTCAATATAAGAATATATACATGCGAGCTCACAAAGTCAAATAATGTATGATTATCTGAATTGGGACTCTTATGTAAACAGAATGACAGGACAATAATACCATTTATAGATAGAAATACTAGGTAAACATATCCACTCCAGCATGAAATGATTTGAATGTCAGCTTCTGTATGACTTTTACAGGAGTCAACAGAAGACTGTATTTTGATTCAAATAGGTTTTTTGACTAGATTAAATGCCTGGATTGAATACTAGATACAATATTAATATTAAAGCAATTTTATATTTTCTCTATGCACCTCCAAATGAGAAATTGCCTTCAGAAATCATGCGGTTGACTTTGTTCACTCACCATTTGTTAAATGACAGAGCCAGGATTACAGATCACCCCATACGTATATAGGGTGACTAGAGAGCAAATGTAAAAAAATCGGGTTGGGTTGGGGGGGGATAATAGGCACTTACATAAGAAAAAGCTCTGAGTATTGGGAGTGTCACTATAAAAATCTGGCCACCCTGCACATAGAAAGGAGTAAAGTTCGATTTGCGTCGACCCAAACTGAAATTTGTAATACTCCAGAGCCAGCCTTAAGACTCTCTCTTTCAGGAAATGCTGCCATTCCAATTATTTGGTTTAATTTAACTAACAAATGGAGCCAGAAGCACTGGCTAGAGCCACACCTGAGGTGGGCAAGATAATAGCATTACCAAATCACCTTGGCCCTGGCCATAGCCATAGCAATGGTTGAATTAAATATCCCCAGGAATATTGTGTCTCTTTTTTGTTGGTGCCCAGGACTATGTGTCATCATGTTGCCCACCTGCCTCAGAAAGAGACGAGAGCTGCTGGTGCTAAACATACATCCCTGCAGTATGTTAGCTACCTAAACAATCTATCCTGGCTCTTCTTTTGCCTTGCAGGTTAACCAACCCCCTACCTCCACTGAAGAATCCCCATATCCACCGGATGCTTCATAATTTCCATGTTCCCTATTCCCAATGGAATGCTACACACACAGCTTGACTAGCACAGCTCAGACTCAGGTAACACCACAGCATGGAGATATAGCTAGAGTTAAAACAAGCAAATTATTAACAAAGATTAATATTTAAGAGATACCTAGAAACAATAATGGGAAAAGAAATGGTTACACATATAAAACAAAACACAACCCTCGGTCTACATTTATTAATAGTTACTTTTTTTTCTCCCAGGGATTCAATCTTTGACATAGCTGCTAGTTTGCAGTCAAAACAAAGATCCCCGTTTTTATATAAGAATGTCCATACTGGGTCAGACCAAAGGTCCATCTAGCCCAGTATCCTGTCTTCCGACAGTGGCCAATGTCTGATGTCCCAGAAGGAGTGAACAGAAACAGGTAATCATCGTGTGATCCCTCTCCTGTCATCCATTTCCAGCCCCTGACAAACAGAGGCTAGGGACACTATTCCTACCCATCCTGGCTAATAAGTATTGATGGATTTAACCTCCATGAATTAATTTAGTTCTTTTTTGAACCCTGTTAAATCCTGGTCTTCAGAACATCCTTGTATGTATATCACCTGCCCTTCAGTGGGGGTTTTCGCAGTGCATGGCTACCAAAAATGTCTCTCTTGTCCCTCAAAGTCATTTGAAATGCCTTCCATTGTTTGTTGCTCTGTGTGCTGACTCCTAAGTTGCCTTCAAATTCTCTTGTTGGCTCGGAATGCAGATGTAGCTCCTATTGTATTTGGGTATGTCTACACTGCACCCTTAGCTCAAAATAAGCTACACGATTTGAGCTACGCTTATTTCAAGTGTATTTAGAAATAAATTGCTATTCCAAAATGTCCCTTAATCCTCGCTGAACAAGGTTTACAGAGATGTCGGAATAGCACACCCGTTATTTTGAAAGTTGTTTCAAAAGATGTTATTTTGAAAGATGTTTTGAAAGATGTGGAATAGCTGTTTCAGGATATCAGAAGCATCCCAAAATAGCGCTACAGTGGCTTACAACACCTTTTGGCTTACAATATTTAATTTACATCAGGGACAGTAATAAGTGAATAAACATAGGCTTTTTGCCAGAAAACCTATCTCAGCTGTTGATTTTTACCATGACACAGACTCTCAGGCTATAGTTTCAGTATATACACAATTTTTTAAAGAATATCACCAGTACATACCTTTCGCCGCAAATTTAATGATCAGACTGTGAGGGACTCCAAGAAGATCTCACCAAACTGAGTGATTGGGCAACAAAATGGCAAATGAAATTTAATGTGGATAAGTGTAAAGTAATGCACATCGGGAAAAATAACCCCAACTATATGTTCAGTATGATGGGGGCTAATTTGGCTACGACAAATCAGGAAAGAGATCTTGGAGTTATCGTGGACAGTTCTCTGAAAACTTCCACACAGTGTGCAGCAGCAGTCAAAAAGGCAAATAGGATGCTAGGAATTATTAAGAAAGGGATAGAAAATAAGACCCAGAATATCTTACTGCCCCTGTATAAAACTATGGTACGCCCCCATCTTGAATACTGTGTACAGATGTGGTCTCCTCACCTCAAAAAAGATATTTTGGCCTTGGAAAGGGTTCAGAAAAGGGCAACTAAAATGATTAGGGGTTTGGAACGGGTCCCATATGAGGAGAGGTTAAAGCGACTGGGACTTTTCAGTTTAGAAAAGAGGAGACTGAGGGGAGATATGATAGAGGTATATAAAATCATGAGTGGTGTGGAGAGGGCCGATAAAGAGAAGTTATTTATTAGTTCCCTAAATAGAAGAACTAGAGGACACCAAATGAAATTAATGGGTAGCAGGTTTAAAACTAATAAAAGAAAGTTCTTCTTCACACAGTGTGTAGTCAGCCTGTGGAACTCCTTGCCAGAGGAGGCTGTGAAGGCTAGGACTATAACAGAGTTTAAAGAGAAGCTAGATAATTTCATGGAGGTTAGGTCCATAAAAGTCTATTAGCCAGGGGATAAAATGGTGTCCTTAGCCTCTGTTTGTCAGAGGCTGGAGAGGGATGGCAGGAGACAAATCGCTTGATCATTGTCTTCGGTCCACCCTCTCTGGGGCACCTGGTGCTGGCCACTGTCGGCAGACAGGATACTGGGCTAGATGAACCTTTGGTCTGACCCAGTATGGCCATTCTTATGTTCTTATGTTCTTAGAATGAACCAGCATTCTTTTGATATCTCATAAGACACCATTTACGAGTACATGTCATGAAAGCAATGTGTTAGGTGTCATCAGTTTGTTAGGCCTGCTAAAAGTTACTACCACACAGTGGTAATCATTTGAGAGCAGACATCAACAGACCTCTGTGTCACAGAAATTTCAAGTATTCTTTAAATTATTACATCAAAATAATTTGATATTTCATCCAAACCTCTGAATATAAAAAAGCAGTGTTATAACTGTACCACAGTCAACTACCCAAACCCCCTACTGCCGCTGCCAACTCAAAATTGTTCCCCATATTATGTTTTTTCCCCCTTTATGCATATAGATTTGAGTAGCACATTCCTTCCTGGTTCTCCATAAAACTGGTGTGCTGGAAGGGCTTATCTAGACTGGCAGGAGTCTCTTGTTGAAAAACTCTACTTTTCGGACTGGGTTCAAGGAAGGACAGAGTGAAGCTGGCACAAAGATAATTTCAATTCCATCCCCTCGTCCCCCTCCCCCACGGCATTGAGCAGAGGAGATGGGATGGAACTGGGTGGGCAAGGCATGGTTAAAAAGCTGACCAGGAGAGGTTAAGTTAAAAAGTGAATATGCAGAGTCAGTAGGGGTGTGTCAGATGTACCAAAGCCACTCTTCTTGTGCTATAGGATGCACTTCTCAGTTATGTTGATGCTTAGGTGCAGAAAGACTAGTAGGACATTCCTCCAAAGCCTTGAACCTACCTCACTGCTCTTTCAGCCTCTGGTGCTGCCTGGGAATCAGGCAGCAAACATGGAAATCATGCCTTAACATGGAGCCAAGGAAGCACAAGGCGTGGCAACCAAGAAGCACAAACCATCAGGAGCCCTGGAGAAGTAAAAGAATCCTTTTCCTTTCCAAATTCTGTGGTAAATGAATGGGGAATAGAGGAGGAGGAAGAGAAACAACATGCAAATATAGAAAACAGCCGTTCTAAGATCGAGAGGAGAGGGACAGCAGCCAGCAGAGAACAGGAATGTCGGAGTTAAATGGCTTCCCTCAGTGGAAAAGTCTGTATAGTGGAGATTAAGGATTTAAAGGAGGGTGAATCAGCTAAGGGGCAAGATTGTTCCTGGAGAACTCATCAGGAGATGCTGGCAAACAGCTTGTTACAGGAGGAAGTGGTCGGGGCTTAGGGTTGGGGATACCATGTGAGTATATTAGAGTTCTAAAATAATACAGGGGGATGGAAATACGGGAGGTAATGGACAATTCTGGGAGCTAGATAGTAAACAGGGGGAAAGATGGGGTGTTGTAGAATGGTGGCTAGAGTTTCCACAGCCCAAAGTGCCAAACCTCCTTAGGAGCCTATTGTTAAACTATTGGCAAAACATCACTGCTTTGCAGCAAACTGTTAAGTCTACAGCCTCCAAAGCCCCAATGCACAAAAAGAATTAGAGTCAGAGTGATTAAATATCTGTAATAAAATACAGGAAAATGATCAATGTAATTACATTAAAATGCCTTCCATCCTAAAACATGTCTCCATTTCTCCAAGGTCCAGAGTACAGGCAAAACAGTCTTTTGGTTCTTAACTAATTCCTCTCAGGACCTGTTAAGACTCTAGAAAATTGACCAAAGTTTCAATTCTCTGAATCAATAGCTATCCACTCCCCTGAAACTACATGGCAAAGGTATTTAATTTGTCAACAGCAAAAGTTCAAGCCAATTCAAGCATAGCATTATAGTGTCTGCCTTGACTTGAATTTTGCTGCAGATGCATTGTACTGTGTCTGCAGAGAGAAGATATTAGGCAGATATACCAGAAATAGAAGTTTTACAGATTTTCACAATCCCTGACAATGAGCTTTATGCTCAGGTTTTCATAAACAACCTTACAGTGGACCTGGAATTCTGTAGGCCTTGTTATTTCAAAGTGCAAAAGACCAACATTATGCACAAAATCCATTAGCACCACTACAATTGCAAATCCAAATGCTATTTGTGGTCACCAAAAAAGCCTGTGCAAAACCTAGACAGTCTATGTGGAGACCAAAATGAGCACTTCTGAAAATTTAGCTGTTAAAAAATGCATATGCCCTTCTGAGAGAATGACTAAAACTAATTCACTGTTTGCAGCTGAGTTCCAAAATGACAGGATTTCATAAGAATTAAGCTGAGTACATAAAATTAATCTGAGTACATACAATTTTTGCTTCTCTTTTTCTTAACTTCCTTTTTTTTTTAATTGGAGAGAGGATAGCACAGATAAAGTGTACCTCCATCTTTTTTCTTTTACCTCCATCTCTTTCCTTCCTCATCCTTTTTTGGTGGAAGCTCATTAATCTGTACTCTGCACCCTAATTGTATTTGCTTTGAGAAAAAGAAACACATTGAAGACAGTCACTTTGAAGAATGCTCCTCAGGGAGGCTTTATGCAATTCAGTACATAGGGTCAGTAATTGACTTATATGAGCTAGTGAGAAACTAGAGACACCTAAACTTCTAAGGTTATGCTAATCTGTGCCATTTCTCTTTGTAGTTTTTTTACTGTCCTGTGTTACCTCATTTGCACACAGTAGTAGTCACATTATGAAATGAATCGCAAGATGTTGAAGGTATGTAGCTCTCAAAGATTGACTATCAAAGTTCTATATGGTCTTCCACTCACAATCACACAAGGCAGCAAGACAGCCTTGATGTTCAAGATAAAACATGGCCTCCCCTAAAAATAAAAGGTTATTCAGTCAGTCCCTTCCCTGCTACTGCATGCATTTTCCTCTTTAAAAATGTGTTCTAATGCCTTGCAGTCAAGATTTTAATCTGTTTAATGTTAGGGCTTCAATCATTTCCCTGTGAAGACCACTATGTATTTTAGATGATTCAATTGCAACTAATTTTCTAGTTTGGCAGAAAGAGAAATCCCATAAAGACACCATACTCTACATGCAATTTTGTCAATTCCATTAGTTAGAAAGCAATGGTGTGAACTCACAAGCTAGTACATCAAATATGCCTCTGTTCTATTCTCTAGGAAAGACATGCTATTGTTTCATCTTACAATGGAGTTATCCTACTCTTTGATTGATAAATCTACAACTCATTCAGACATTGTGGTCTCAGATATGTGACTTGCACTTAAAGGTCACTGTAACTGACTCTGCTAAAGAGAATAATATGTGGTTGAGGCTGCATGGGGAAGATAGGTCATGAGGCAAAAATCTAGGATGAACATCTAACAGCTAGCAAGCACAGGAAAAAAATAATCTCAGTATGAGAGACACAAAAAGAGAGGTTCACCCCCCCCCTTTAGTTCCATGATGTTTGCCTATCTATCAACTTTTTCCAAGTTGAAATTCTCCTTCACCAACTTTATTATATTTGAAGCTTTCATTGTCTAATCTTTGAACATTTAAGAGTAATCTGAAACAGCAATACGTTGTCAGGATAATGTAGAAACCAGTCCTAGATTTTTTCTTCCCACCAAGTTTGTGGTGGTTTGAGCACCCGCATCACTCAGGGGGAAAACACACTCTGTCCTCCAGAAGTTCAATGATTCCAGCTGGGCACAACCACAGAAGGTTAATGGGAAAGAGAATTCTTATTTCTGCCTTTCTCCTACTGCACGCATGAACAATTTTGCCTTGGGTGATTTCTGTTTCCCCCCACCTTCTACATACTCTTGATAATGTCTACAGAAGTTACAAACCTAGAGCAATACAATGAAGTTCTTTAGAATCTAAAGGTCCAGTTCATTCTTCCCAGTCCACAGAACCAGCACATGTTCTAAAAATCACCCGCATTCTTCTAGCTAAAATGTGTTCGATGTTTGGCATTCTGCACCATGGGAGTGTGAGAGTGTACAGCCTTTATGTGATTTTCTTCTAACATATTCAAAACTTTTTAATGAGAACCCCAGGGCTAGGGCCTACTTTAAACTATTAACAACAATCCTTGCTCTGTACAGCTCTGGGGAAAATTCAGGCAACAATTGCTAAACAAATCTTCAGTTTAGATTAGTAACAAAAGACTTACTTATCTGGTTTTCCAGCAGAGACCTGCAGGGAATTTGGGCTCTGTTTCAGAGCCTCCTCTCCCATGCACAGATGCACAACAGTCACTCTGTCATTTTAGCTAAAATTGTCAATTGCTTCATTGTGTTTTAATGGATTGGAGTACAAGAACAATTATTCTTAAAGGGGCCAGCCCCTCTAACAATTTGATATATCTCAGTTTGGCCACCGCTCTATTTGAGGTTAAGTTTTTAGAAGTCCTTGACTGAAATTAGGGATTTTTTTTTCCTTCAAAGATATAATTGATCTTTAAGTTTGTTAAAGACATGTAGACTAGAACTGGCCAAAGAGTTTCCAACAGACCACTGAAAATGACATTGTCCTACTATCAGGAAGGAGGATAAGAAGCACAGGCTATGGTTTTAATTTGGTCATAATTTTATGGAGTATCCAGCAGATAAACGGTATAGTGCGAGGAATTCCATGCATTATCTGATATCAGCACCCCTCACTTTGCAATTCTGAGTCCACCCAGACTGCTAGGATCCCAGCCCCAATATGAGGGTTATGGGAGAGGGACTAAAAAGGGGCAATTAACTCCCTGCCATATCACCTGTAGGTGCCCCAGAACCCCCTTTTCTCACTTCTTTAAAGGATTTTAAATGAGGCATCCTTAAGAACACAAGAA
Organism: Pelochelys cantorii; assembly: GCA_032595735.1. Classification (NCBI taxonomy): domain Eukaryota; kingdom Metazoa; phylum Chordata; order Testudines; family Trionychidae; genus Pelochelys; species Pelochelys cantorii. The sequence continues at coordinate 42,232,574 of CM064337.1, forward strand.
CAAAAGAACGGCCATACTGGGTCAGACCAAAGGTCCATCTAGCCCAGTATCCTGTCTGCCGACAGTGGGCAATACCAGATGCCCCAGAGGGAGGGATCACAAGTAATCCTCACGTGAGCCATCCCCTGTCACCCACTTCCAGAGAAACAGAGGCAAGGGACACCATTCCTACCCATCCTGGTTAATAGGCATTGATGGACCTAATCTCCATTAATCTATTTAGCTCTTTTTTGAACCCTGTTAAAGTTCTAGCCTTTACCGCATCCTCTGGCAAGAAGTTCCACAGGTGACTGTAGGTCGAGTGAAGAAAACCTTCCTTTTGTTTGTTTTAAACCTGCTGCCTATTAACCAGTGAATTTGAGCAGATCACTGTTCATTCCACCCAGCATACCTGCACTGCATATCTGCCACAAGCTTACATAATCCATTGCAACATCATAGCTTATCTTCCTTTCCCTGCTCACAAAGACTACATCTAGACTGCATCCCTCTGTCGACAGAGGGATGCAAATCAAGCACATAGAAATTGCTAATGAAGCAGAGATTTCAATATCCTATGCCTCATTAGCATAAACATGGCCACTGCTTTTTTTCAAAACAGAGTTTTTTTCAAAAAAACGGCAGTCTAGTCGTGGATGTGTCGAAAATAAAGCCTTTTTCAACAGATCCTCTAAACCTCATTTTTTGAGGAATACAGGATCTGTCGAAAAAGGCTTTATTTTCGACACATCCGCATCTAGACTGCCGGGGTTTTTTCGAAAAAACTCCATTTCGAAAAAAAGCAATGGCCATGTTTATGCTAATGAATCATGGGATATTTAAATCCCTGCTTCATGAGCAATTTCTATGTGCTTGATTTGCATCCCTCTATCGACAGAGGGATGCAATCTAGACTTTTCCAAAGTCTCTAACCCACTGTGGGAAAGGCAAAATAACCCACCTCATGCTGGCCAGTTTGGTGGTGAGGAAAATTTACTTTTCCAGTGCCCTGAGAAAAGGGGTGGCTAATGTAAAAGCATAGTTACAAAACATGGTATCTAAAATCAGTTCCATGATTTTAAGGTATTAAGGACCTCAAAGCCCCTTAAAGTTAAATATAATCTCCATTTTACTGATGGAGCAACTGAAGACGTGTTGTAATGTTATGCTAAATTCACACAGCAACTCTTTGGCAGATTTAGAAATAGACCCCTGTTTCCCCACATCTCATTCACTTATAACCAGACTTGCTGCCTCCCTAGTAAGAAGTAAAATCTACATGAATTGAAGCTTATCTTTAACAACATACTCCTACATGTCTATTATGGTATGTAGACTGCCTGATCGATGTAGTTACTTGACTAAGCAACTTAATTAAGTATTAGAGCAGAGTTAAAAATCTCATCCCCAACCAGACACAAAAAGCACAGAGCTAAGGGTTTTGATCAGTATGTAATGGAGGATGTTACAGGGCTCTGGTGTCTTGCAGAAAGCTATTATTTTTGTTTTGTTTTTAAATAATGTAAGGGCACAGTGTGATCCACTGTTTGTAGCTAGATGTTTGCACTCTGCTAAATCTTCCTATTTTGTCTCCAAGTGTCAGAATAGAATCTGGAGTATTGTGTCCAGTTCTGGGCCCCCAATTATAGGAAGGATGTGGATGCATTGGAGAGGGTCCAGCGGAGGGCGACCAAAATGATTAGGGGGCTGGAGCATATGACCTAAAGCAGGGCCGGCTCGAGCCATTCCTGCGCCCCGGGCAGCGGGCGCGGGACCCATGCGCAGCTCCGCCCCTGGGAGCACAGCGCATGCACGGCCCTGCCCCCCGGCACGCTGTGCACCTTACAGTTGCCATCGGGCGCGCGGCGCCTGATGGCAGCTCTAAGGGGCGCCGCGCGGTGCCTGATGGCAGCTTTAAGGGGCGCCGTGCGGCCAGGCGCACGGCGCCCCTTACAGATGCCATCAGGCGCCCCCATAGGTTGGTGCCCCGGGCAGCTGCCCGGCTAGCCCCCACCCTTTATCCGGCCCTGCCTACGAGGTGAGGCTGAGGGAGTTGGGTCTATTTAGTCTGCAGAAGAGAAGAGTGAGGGGGGATTTGATAGCAGCCTTCAACTTCCTTAAGGGAAGCTGCAAACAGGCTGGAGAAAGGCTGGAGAAAGGCTGTTCACAGTAGTGATGGCAGAACAAGGAACAATGGTCTCAAGTTGTGGTGGGAGAGGTCCAGGTTGGACATTAGGAAAAACTGTTTCACTAGGAGGGTGGTGAAGCACTGGAATGGGTTACCTAGGGAAGTAGTGGAGTCTTCATCCCTAGAGGTGTTTAAGTCTCGGCTTGACAAAGCCCTGGCTGGGTTGATTTAATTGGGATTGGTCCTGCCTTGGGCAGGGGGCTGGACTTGATGGCCTTCTGAGGTCTCTTCCAGCTCTGTGGTTCTATGATTCTATGATAATAACATTATTTATGACTCCGCTGTTCTGCATAAGTTTTTTGGTCTCCATAAAAAAAATTTCAGATACAGCCATTTGCTTTTCTGAATATTTTCATTTTAAAGTCAGATTTACTTGGTATTGGCTACAATCAGTATTATTTCCCACTCGTCTCTGTAAGATCACCAAGATTTTAGTCATAAAATTCATCTGCAGTAGCACAAAATTCATAATTTCAGCTCTCTCCTTTTTAAGCTTTTGAGTGACAAATAGTTCCATTACCTCATTTCTTCCTTGCTTCATTTGACTAAATAAATGCCCTGGAATAGGAACATTTACTTGTGCAGAAAATATTAATCCATCTTTTTAAGAGCTGTTCAGTAATCTTCATAATTTCCAATGTCAGTTATACTCTTGAATATTTATTGAACAGTTACACCTTCATATTACATGGAGCTGTCCTTTATATGGCCCCTTCCATGTTCATGCCAAGAGATGAAAAGTATGTTTCTGTGTTGACATCATGGAATAGCAAACCTTCTTTTGGATGCCTTCATTTTAATTCTTCTTACCTTCCATTTTTATATCTAAGCAAACATGCATACCCTTTTAATGACAGATTAAAGACTGTATTTTCAGCTAAAGTCACTGGCCTTTCATTATATTAATTTTCTACACTAAGACTGGACTCATCCCTAAAGGATACTGACAAGTCTCACCTCATTTCTCTGAGGAAGTGTGCAGTGCCATCAACTATGTTGTCCAAAGGTGGTAGAAAGATAAAGGCTTATACTTCACAAAAAGTTTACAGCCAAAAGAATATGGCAACTCATTCCAAAATTTTTCAAATCAAACCAATTGAATGAAGCCTCTTCTGCATGCTCCACCATTCTGAGTGACATGAAATTGTGTCACCTTGGACTAAGGCCACAAAAAATCCATAAAGGCTGCATATGTTAAGGAGAAAAACTTATTTTGGGACTCTGCTTGCCAGATGAAAGGATGGCTTCCAAAATGATCACTGTATTTTCATCCTTTATATGCAGTCACTCCAGCCTCCTCTAAATCACAGTACCTAATACTCTCACCTGTATATGACTAAAATAGGAATTTCTTATAGCAATGGAGTTTCCTGTAAGATTGTTTCTAGTAGATCATTACATGATTGGTTTTACCTCCTCACATTGTTTTCTGTACTTGTGTTTGTTGTCTGTTTATCTGTGAAACTAGCACAAGCTTGAGGATCTTTTGGTGATTTAAACCTATTGGTTACATCTACACTGCACTGTTTTGTGCAAGAAATACGCACATGAGGTGAAGTGTGGAATATCGCCACACCTCATTTGTATAATTAAAGAGAGGCTGCTTTTTGTGCAAAAGGCTTTTGCACAAAAAGGAGCCATCTACACAGCTCCTTTTTGCACAAAAACCCCCTCTTGCACAAGAGCCATTCTTCCTGAAAAAAAGCGGAAGAACGGCTCTTGTGCAAGAGGTGGGTTTTGCGCAAAAAGCAGACGCTCAATTATGCAAATGAGGTGAGGTGATAGTCCACACTTTACCTCATTTGCATATTTCTTGCGCAAAACTGAGCAGTGTAGATATAGCCATTATGTTTCTGCCATTATGTTGCTACTTGCAACTTCCAGATAAGTCTATTTAACAAGTAAATGGAGGTGCTCAGAAATTTGACATCAAAAAAGGTTTGATAGAAAAGATGTGCAACAAGACATCCCCCTCAAAAGCAACATATATGTTGCACTAGGGAGAGAAGGCTAAGAGAGCATAAGTGGATATCCAATATTTTATGTATTTAAGTAACACATGGGAATTTTTACATAACCCCAATCTCCACACCATGGAATACCTCCTCTCCACATTGGATTTTTCACTGAGGTCCTTTTCTTCTGTCCTTCCTGTAATCCTTTCTTCCCCAGCAGTCGAGTCTAAAGGGGAATACAAGCCCAACAATGGGAAAGCGGGAGTCAAACCCTTGAATTCATTCCTTTGGGAATCAGGCACAGGTTTATCCAGCTCTAGTTTCTAACCTCATTTCCAGTGTTCATTATTAGACAGATGTTATTAACATCAGTGACACGCAGGACATCAGAACTGCTCATTGTTTTAGCACCTGGGCTAGAAATGCATTCTTCAGACTCCTACAGAGTGTTGCTGGATTTTTTCTGTCTGCAGTAGGTAGCTTAATGTGCTTCATCATGCCAAATTTCAGTACTATGGAATTCTGAATTCCCTGTACTATTCTCCTTCCCACCTAGGGAAATCATGCTGAGAACTGAACTTCCTTTTAGCCCACTTCTTTGTGAATTGCTGAAGGAAAGTCTGAGTAGCTTGCAAACAGTTTATGTAAACTTGAATACCTGGAGCAGGCAGGATTAATGGGATATGATTTTTTTGATAATATCAGATACCTATTAAATCTTTTCTAAGCATGCTACCTTTTCCCTGCACCCCTTCTCTATCACGCTCTGTGGATACCAAGATAACATAACCGACTGAGACTTCTGGTGGGGGCTGAGAAAAGCTGGACACCAATTTTCATGGTGAGTTTTGTAGCCTGAGGTTTTCTCATTTGACAGCAGAGCTCACCCTGCAATTGCTTTTTCTTTAAGGGCATGTTTCACTACGGCACCATCATCACTGTTTCCCCTGATCCCTTAACATCAAAACAAGTACCATTTTTGGCTGCAACTCTACTATGGTCTAACATATTGTAATTCAAATCCCAGTAAGGATTGTTTCCAATGACTGGTTTGTGGTTTACACAGTTGTTAGCCTGTGATGTAGTCTATCTTGTTTTAAGGTTTCCTTCCCAGCTTGCCTCAGAATAATGATTTGGATTTCTTTAGCTTTATGTCCAAAAAAATTAAATTAATCATTTTCCTTATAAAGAATCCCACGACTCTCTTAAGCAGGCTATGCCAACAGTGACAATATAATTGGGCAGCTGCCATCATGTTGTTTTGTGTGTATGCAACCCCTAGCACAATGGCTAAAAGAATCTGGGGGACTAGAACCTGGAACCAGGGGAATGTTCTAGGGCTGCTGATACTACCATATTGCCACCCAAGATTCAGGCTTGGGCCTCCCCCCAGGAAGCTGGAAGTACTGCCCATTACAGCCTGAGTGGCCAATGCCCACAGCCCACTGATGGCCCGTGTTGGTATATAAACCAGAAAGCCATCACTGGGAAATGTCTCTGCAATGATCCATAGTGTCGGTTTGCTTCTGCTACATACCATGCCTTGCTGTGAATGCCAGACGCTGGCTCCACCCCAACTCTGGCTGACCCTGACTTCCTGGCACCTTGATCCACCTCTACCCCCATGCTTGGTAATGGACCTGTGCACTCAGGCCACATGTGACCACCAATCCTGTCACCTACCCTGATAATGAAGTCCCAGCCCACAGCTCAGTGCTATGGTAAGCAAACAAATCATCATAAGAATTAATTAGATCCTAACCCTGAAAAATGGAAGAGCCAAACAATCCACTAAGTCCTGGCTGCAAGTGAGTCTTTTTCATCAAGTACGTGTTCTGTGTGGACATAATTTGGATCTGACTGTGACCAGATTGCATGCGACTGCTCATTGAAAAAAAGGGATGCAAGCTGCCATGCAACCTTCTATGGCTGTCCTGCTGGAACTTGCTCAGGATACAAGCATGTGTCAGGAGTCTTGGCTACAGGCTCTGTACTTACCTTCCAAGTGCATGGGTAGAAAGGGAGGGCAGGAGAAGCAGTTGGTAAGAAGAATCTTTCCTATATCCCTCTCCCTTACATTGCAGGTGGCAAAACTAGTTAGGTTATTGGGTCAGCATGCTGTCTGGTATTGGAGTGTCAATATTCTACCCACCTCAAGAAAGTATTTAGAGGAACTGTGAATTGAAAGGTCAGCTATGTCACAGCTCTATGTCACAGCTCTGTCCTGAATTTTTCTTGCTGAAGCAGAGCGCCGCTAACCCTCAATCTTGCCCTTTACCAAATTGGATCTTTAATAATAAACTTTCACTGAACATTCTGGCCTGATTTAATCAGAATCTGGATTATAGTGTAAGTAATTCAAGCCTAGTTTTCTCTTACTTGTCAAATGTTATTTGCCAAGATGAAATACATCTTTATCTAGCCTTGATATCTGATTGACATTTATTACCAAAGGTGTTTTCAGGCATTGACGACAAGCTGACATTACTTTCATTGTTATGTATTTGTTATGATAATCCGTAAAGCATACGTGTGTGTTGCACTAAGAATGGAAGAGAGTGTTGAGAGGAATACACAAGCACAGAAATGTGCTTGGGAGCCACAGAGAACATTAATACAATAACACAGTCACTGACAATAACTTCTAGTCCCTGCTTACTTTCCCACTAGGGTCCTCTTTTTTCCACAGAGCTCTTCCACACTTGGGTTTGCCTTGGACTGGTCTTTGGACTGGGATTCTCTGACTGCCCAAAAGAGTAGTGTTGAATGTTCCCCACATGCCCCTCTATGGTGGTCTTTTTTTTTGCCATGCATAAAAGCCTGAATGAATACTCCCTCCCAATGGTCAGTTTTAACAACTGTTCCCACACTTTCCCTATAAACGAGACCCCTAAATGTGTGTTTCCATTAACATGCTATTAGGATGTGAATTTCACTGAATTGTTTTGAGCCTTTTAGTTAAAAGCAGAAAAAAGGTCAGATCCTCAAGTGTTTTTAAGTTGTATAGCTCCATTGACATATAAGGAACTACACCAGTGCATTCCAGCTCAGGATCTGGCCTTAAATTCTATTCCATCACTGCTTGATTTTCCAGCTTCCTAATCTCCAGGCTGATTTGCTAGCTTTCTATGGATAACCCTTTTCCCTACGCAGGTATATGCCTTCTGTTTCCCTTAGAGAGTCTGTCCTTGATAATGGCAAACAGCGCTTATTACTGGTAAGAGATATTCTGCCTTGGCCTCACTGGGAAAACAGATTGCTTAGTACTGCATTTTGGAGTAGGGAAGCATGAAGCCAATCTGAATATTTTACAGAAGATATGAACTTTTACCCACATTTCTAATACATTTCGTTCAAGGATCAGTAGGTGTTCTATTAACTTTTTCCCTACTTAATATTTATACTTCTGGGCACTGTCTTTAACAGTTTAGAAGTGGTAGCACAGAATCATTACACAAATACCTTTTCTAAAGATTCATTTGACCTGTCTGGAAACCAATCATTTGAGAAACCCCAAAACAGACATGATTATTTGCAAGATTTTTCTAGGACAAGAAGATTGTGATTAAGGAGTGAATGAACTTACACTTTTTGCTCAACCACCCGTCTACCCATGTGAAGGTTATATCATGTTTCTTTCTTATCTACATGTTTCACCAACATACCCCATTCATGCATGTGCTTTAATGTGGAACCTACACAGTACAATACAGCATATTGTAAATGTCATTTGACCTACTGTAGGATTCTCCCAATTTCAAATCCCAAAATAATTGGATAAAATGGCCATATGCAAGTCTCTCAATGAGTTGCAGCCAGCACACATGTATCAAATGTGAGTTTCATAGCAATGAATAAAACCATTAAAATTAAAGGAGCTCTTAGTGTTCATGTGTCTCTAAAATTAGTGTTATTGATTTAGAGTAATGCAGAATCAATAGCATAAAGTTTTAGAGAGAGAAAGTAGACAATTTACTAGGCTGCTAGTTCTCAAGAAATGAAGGAAGGATGCCCAATTATGGCAAGATGGCTACAATTCACAATAGGCAATTACCCAAAATCAATATAGCAGGGCTTATATCTATATCTATCTCATTAATGTGCATTATTCACACCACATATATTAATATGCATTAAGCACACAATATCAATATAACATTATATTTCTAGCAGTTACATGACCTCAATTGGCCTATGTATTTCTGTAATCCTGTTCATTTATGCTAAGTATCCCATAACACTGTGCAAAACTGAAGTCAGCATTGGCAGCAGAAAATAAGAAATGTATCAATATGAAAATATATTAATGTTCTCGCCTGGTACAAGCTGGTGAGGTAGCCTCGCGCATATGTACCTGGAATGCTCGTACGAAACAAGCATAAGGCAGGTATAGAACAAGTTAAGGACCAACTGATGGGTTGAATTTTCATAACATGTCAAGATTTTGTAGCCTATAAAATCACCTTATAATTTGAAATGTGTAATTTTGGGAGCACACCCATATAAAATGAATTTATGAATGTTGCATGAGATGAGCTTCCCAAAAGTGGTGTCATAGTGAACCTTTTCCCCTGTACTATACTATTATTGACTTTTAGCAATAAACCTGACTAATATTGGTTATTTAGTCTCATGAGCATATTTCATAATGAACCAAAGTGCTGTCAAGTAGTTGATTATATAATTTATCAAGAGCAGTTAAAAGGTCAGGTGCTTTCCTGAAAGTTATCCAAACATATTGAATGTTACAATTTTTTACTAGAAATCTCACAGGAACTGACTGAAAAGATTATTGGTATTTGCAATTTCCAATCAAGCTGTAAATATGGCAACATCACTGAAACATTAGTAGTTATGAACAGAAACATAACACTCTAAGCAACTTAGCATTCCAGATCACTGAGAGGTTTTGATCGGATTAATTTCTGGAAATGGGAAGTTTCCAAGCCCATTCCCTTGTGTCTATTTTAGTCCCTTTGATAAAATGTTTTACCATAGCTAATATTTATCTAATATCTAAAATCATTTAGAGAGATATTCACATTTTTAAGATATATATATTGATTAACACTTTGATTTATTGTTTTCTTGAGTTAACATATTATAGGGAAAGCGTGTGTGTGTGAAAGTATATGCCCATGCCGGGGGAAATCTTAGCCTTTTTTTCAGTTCTTTCCTATACTATTTGCTGTTTGCAAAGTCTTGTAAATTTCCCTTCTCACATTTGCTAGTAAAAAGAACTTCATCTGTAACTTCTCTTATGGCCCCTTTTAACTTTGCATTATGGATTTTGTCATAACTCTGCTCTTTGGCAGTCTGTCTCTGGGTAGCTTGTCTTGCTTCTTGGAAGTCTTTCAAGGGAAATCTTACATTTATCATAGTCAACGACACTCTAATTTCTCAAGACACTGCCAAGCATAGCATCAATCCAAAATATGCTAAATACAATAGAACAAATCCTGTTCTTTCATGAGAAGTAAACCTACACGCAAAAAGTTACCATTCAGGGTCAAGATTGCTTGTCTTCACTTAGTAAGGGTTACAGAATACTATCAAGTGTCATATTAAATTAGTCAGTGCTCCCATGACCTATTGAGTGACATTATCTTATAACAAATTGTAGTCTCAACCTGGTAATTTGCATCAGCACTATTTCTGCCAAGCTAACAATCTGGCTTCAAAAGGCTTTTAGTTTTGTACTGAATTTATACATTCAAGTGACATGGCCACTACAGGTACTCATGCTGTCACTGTCAGACTACTCATTACATTACAATACACTTTTATCTTTTGTGTTGTTGGTTCAGTTCCCTGCACCGTGGTCTGCCCTGAAATCCAGCCCTCCCTCCCCATCCCCCAAAAGAGGATAATATGATTTCATCTTGCTATGTTAATAAAGAAATCTTCCTTGTTGTACAGTGCCATGTTCCATAATACTAGAAGGATAGGAAAAGGATAGATATAAGAGGACATTTCTTCTGTCTGTATTTTCCCATGCCATGATGCTAGTTTTGATAGCAGCCATGTACAGTGAACAAGAACAAAGGAGAAAACTATCAGAAAAACTGTATAAGCTACAGACTAATGTGGAATATTTCTGCAGTAATATCACATCACTAGAGAATGTGGAAATCTTCACAAAGATTCACCATGGGATGACAAATACCTTGAGATGAGACACCAAAGATTGTGTATTATTATTAGTGCTCTAATGAGTTTTACTAGAACAACCTGCTCAAAACTCAGGATAATGGTATTTCTTGTGCAGATGAACACGCTCAAGGAAGAAGCCTTGAACTGACCAACACCCTTACCCCCACCACAAGCATTTTTCCAATCAGAGGAATCTGTTCTTCTCAGCTGTGCAGAGCTGAAATAGTTGTCTTCTTTTCTCACTATTCTTCCTGAAAAGCCAATTGTCTCTTGCCACCACTACCTGCCTTAGTGATGGGGCTCTCTAATACTGTTTGGGTTAGTGTACAGGAGGAAAATAAGATGCCAAGATTGTCAGCTAGTTCAAGGTTAGCTACACATGACTATTTCCCTAGTGTAAAAACAGGTTAACACCTTTCATCTCAATTTATCTGCCCTTAAGAGAAGTAAATGGAATTTTGGGGCAAGGTTTGGTGTTCGACGATAGAGGTGCTGGGTTTACAAAATAAAAATAAGTCAGTTAGATAATGAAAAACTGGTCATAGTTCAGGAAATGAAAAACAAACTTGAGATGATGGTGGGAACTTGTAGCACCCCAGGATTTGGACAGCAAAAACAAACTCTTTGGGTCACCATTGGAGTCTGAAATCAGAGCACTCACTGTGTAGGGGGCAGCTTTGACTACCCTAGCATCTTTAGAGTGAAAAACACAATTTAATATTAGAGAATCCTACAAGAGAAGCAGTTATACTGTGTATTTCATTCCACATATGAAATAAGTAGGATGGTTTTCTGGTAATGCTCAGGCATTCAAAAGATGCCACCATGATTAAAGCACAAATAAGATACAGACATCACTTCACAAACTAATTGCTCAAAACAAATTACGGGGCAGAGAGGTCACTTTTGTCATATTCTTTTCTGACACAGATAATTGAACCAGTTAGAGAAGTAGGGAGAATACCAAATGTAAATGTGAAGTTGGGTGGAACACACAGGGGCTAAACGGTAGAAATAACGAAGGATTAATGCTTGTCAGAGACATTATAGATAAAGTAAGGGCTCTGAACACATTCAAGAAGCCCCTCAGGATGATGCAGACCCACCAATAAAGGAAGAGGGGACAAATTAAAAATTACTCTGAAAATGCAACTATACTGCTTTTTAAAAATCAATGAATAATCTCCCCCTACTCCCTTCTCCCACCAAAAAAGGTTCACACACTTAAGATACAAAGCAAAACTTTCCAAATAATAGTTAATGTGAATCCATAAATTTAGGGTCTTACCCTACAACAGAAGTATTGCTACTTTAGTACACTATTTGTTTTGGGTTGGGGGTGGTCTGAGAAACCACATGCCTATTAGTTTGACCTCCTTTGTATGCTATGTCTTGAAAAATTTTGAAAAAGAAAATAATTAAGGATACAGAGGTTAAATAGTAGATGAGATAAAACACAACATGGTTTTTACAAAAGGTAGATTGCCAATTTTCTAGAGTTTGTAAAAGAGCTCTCTAAACACTAATCACAAATCCAGTTAATAGGATGACAGAAATGACCAGGACATACAATTTACAAAGCACATTATTTATTCAATGTCTTTTTTAATGATCTGGAAGATGTAATATTGAATGACTTGTAGAAAACCATTCAGTAGCTCATTAATGAAATGTTCAGCTGACACCATATTGTGAGGTGCTGCCAACACCAATAATGCCACTTGCAACAGTGCACCACGAGGCTAGAAAAACAAGCCAGGAACAACAGAACAAGAGGCAGCACTACATTTGGATGTGTCAATTAATGCATTTGGATTAAAAATATTCCCAAATAGATACTCAATGGGAGGGGAATATTTAGAAAACAGTGCTCTAAAAATGGGGTGATGACAAAGAGATTTGTATACAAATGCAATAGATCAGTAAGGCAAAAGAGAAAAGCAAGTCTGGGGCTATCGACACCAAAATATCTTTGTTGCGCAACATAAAAGTAATAGTCCTCTTTCAAATAGGTGAGTTCAAACTGTGTTAGGTTTTGATCACCACAATGCCAAATGAGGAATTAAGTGAGGAGGTACGTCACCTAATACATGGTGACCAAGGAGAAACATAGCTTTGTATGTATCTGAAAAGTTCCAATCACAGACAGGGATGAATGGGATGAGAATGAAGAGAAGATGCTGTTAGGAGCAGGGTGACAATTTGTTCCGGGAATGAGGTTGGGAAGTGTGTTCTTACCCTACATTAATATTAATTATAAACATAAACCCCACCAAAACCAAAAGATTGCATGAACACAGGCAGGAGCTTTGATGACTATTCTTTTGGGGAGGGCTGCAAAAGTGAGGGAGTTAATCTGAGAGCAAACCCCCCAAAAATGAACAAAACAGAAAAGACCTGAGAAAGTTACAGCCTAAAGGAGCTATGGAAAGCATAGTCGCTGACCCTGCAAGAAATCTGTAGAGAGGTTTTAGGATCAGAAATACACACTGAAAAGAAGTGAGGTGCCACAGGACTCCTCACCGCTTACACTGAAAAGAGTGCTCCTGAAAAGAGTGTTCAGCTGAGGACGTTGGGGAGATTCCCAAATCTGCACCGTCCTTTGTGGGTGATGAATCTGAGGAACTGTCCCAGATTAAAGTGTCATTAGAGGAGGTTTTGGAACAAATAGAAAAACTTAATGTTAACAAATCTCCGGGACCGGATGGCATTCATCCAAGGGTTCTAAAAGAACTCAGATGGGACATTGCTGAACTATTATCTGTGGTTTGTAACCTATCCCTTAAATCGGCTTCCGTACCTAGTGACTGGAAGGTAGCCAATGTGACACCAATATTTAAAAAGGGTTCTAGAGGCGATCCAGGCAATTACAGATCGGTAAGTCTAACTTCAGTACCGGGCAAATTAGTCAAAACAATAGTAAAGAATAAAATTGTGAAGCATGTAGAAGAACATAATTTGTTGGACACAAGTCAACATGGTTTCTGTAAAGGGAAATCCTGTCTTGCTAATCTATTAGAGTTCTTTGAAGGGGTTAACAAACATGCGGACAAGGGGGGATCCAGTAGATATAGTATACTTAGATTTTCAGAAAGCCTTTGACAAGGTCCCTCACCAAAGGCTCTTGTGTAAATTACATGGCCATGGGATAAGAGGGAAGGTCCTTTCTTGGATTGAGAACTGGTTAAAAGACAGGAAACAAAGGGTAGGAATAAATGGTACATTTTCAGAATGGAGAGGGGTAACTAGTGGTGTCCCCCAAGGGTCGGTCCTAGGACCAATCCTGTTCAACTTATTCATAAATGATCTGGAGAAAGGGGTAAGCAGTGAGGTGGTAAAGTTTGCAGATGATACCAAACTGTTTAGGATAGTCAACACAGAAGCAGACTGTGAGGGACTCCAAGAAGATCTCACCAAACTGAGTGATTGGGCAACAAAACGGCAAATGAAATTTAATGTGGATAAGTGTAAAGTAATGCACATCGGGAAAAATAACCCCAACTATACGTACAGTATGATGGGGGCTAATTTGGCTATGACAAATCAGGAAAGAGAGCTTGGAGTTATCGTGGACAGTTCTCTGAAAACTTCCATGCAGTGTGCAGCAGCGGTTAAAAAGGCAAATAGGATGCTAGGAATTATTAAGAAAGGGATAGAAAATAAGACCCAGAATATCTTACTGCCCCTGTATAAAACTATGGTACACCCACATCTTGAATACTGTGTACAGATGTGGTCTCCTCACCTCAAAAAAGATATTTTGGCCTTGGAAAGGGTTCAGAAAAGGGCAACTAAAATGATTAGGGGTTTGGAACGGGTCCCATATGAGGAGAGGTTAAAGCGACTGGGACTTTTCAGTTTAGAAAAGAGGAGACTGAGGGGGGTTATGACAGAGGTATATAAAATCATGAGTGGTGTGGAGAGGGCCGATAAAGAGAAGTTATTTATTAGTTCCCATAATAGGAGAACTAGAGGACACCAAATGAAATTAATGGGTAGCAGGTTTAAAACTAATAAAAGAAAGTTCTTCTTCACACAGAGTGTAGTCAGCCTGTGGAACTCCTTGCCAGAGGAGGCTGTGAAGGCTAGGACTATAATAGAGTTTAAAGAGAAGCTAGATAATTTCATGGAGGTTAGGTCCATAAAAGGCTATTAGCCAGGGGATAAAATGGTGTCCTTAGCCTCTGTTTGTCAGAGGCTGGAGAGGGATGGCAGGAGACAAATCGCTTGATCATTGTCTTTGGTCCACCCTCTCTGGGGCACCTGGTGCTGGCCACTGTCGGCAGACAGGATACTGGGCTAGATGGACCTTTGGTCTGACCCAGTACGGCCATTCTTATGTTCTTATGGCATGATCATAAGAAGCAGTTTCCTGCTATTTCTTTCCTTCCACGTTCAGATACTCAGGACTTTGTACGTTCTTTGTAAATAAACAAACTGCATTCAAGCCATCCACTTATTTCTACTTGGAAATGGAACGCCTATTGGGCCCCAAACTTTGAACAGTCACTTGGATACGAAGAGGCAACAATACAAAGCAGAGAGCTTGCTCAAAGGAAGGTGTACCGTTGCTGCAACAGTCTTCCCATAGAAGTAAAAGTAATCCAACTGCTCAGGTCACAGCTCTCAAGAATGCACTTAGGTCAATGCTGAGCTAATGGGTGGGTGGACAAAGCCGCTTCATAGGCATTTTCTCTTCATCAATGTATATGTTGCTTTGATCCCTCCCACCACAAACTCTTGCCCGCTCCTAGCTCGTTTGTTTTCTCCCCTTGTGATTCTGTAACACTGTGGTGGGTGAAAACAATCCACTGGGAACAGAAGCCTTTGATTGTGTGCCTTTCCTGAGCCTAGGAAGGTACCCATTGATCCTTTACCTTTCAGCACCTCCCCTTACATTTTCATAGGGTTCTTTTGTCTTTGGAGGTGACAGCACAAACCTACCCCTACCACAGGAAACACAGTTAGAGAAAAAAAGTGAATAGTTTGTATGCCTTGAAAACCTTTCTTCGGTTTGATCTTTGGTCACAGCATCAGCAAGGTGTTTCTGGTGTAGTAGCTTTCTAGCGGCATCAAGAGGTCACCTTCTCCTGGGTCCAGATGCACTTTCCTTGGTCAAAGGTGGCTCCCTCCTGCACACTGAGTTTTCAATGAAATATTCATAGTGATTCCAAGATCTCTTTCCTGAGTGGTTGAAAACCCATCATTTTGTAAGTATAGTTGATATTATGTTTTCCCAGTGTGCATTAGTTTACATGTATCAACATTGGATTTCAGCTGCCATTTTGTTGCCCAATTTAGTGACATCCTTTTGTGACTCTTCACAGTCAGTTTTGATTTAATGATCTTGATTAATTCTGTATCATTTGCAAACTTTGCTTTCTCACTGTTTATTCCCTTTTTTAGATCATTTTTAGTAAGTTGAACAGCACTGGTCTCAGATGCCTGGGGAACCTTGCCATTTACCTCTCTCTCTGCTGTGAAAATGGTCTACTTATTCCTGACCTTTGTTTTGCAGTTAGTGTTGAGTCTTTAGCTAGCTGCTGTTTAAATTCTCTCTTAGCCTGCCTTATTATACTTTTACACTTGACTTCCCACACTTTATGCTCCATTCTATTTTCCACTAGGATGTGGCTTCCAATAAAGTCTAGCACTAGAGCCCCATGGTCAGACCAGTGATAACATGGGAAAAATAGAGGCTCTTTAGACCCTGTGAAGAAAATTCAGACATGTCCACTGTACCGCGTCCATTTGCACAATGTCACCATCAGATACTTTGAATCTTCAGGGATGTACTCTCAACAAATTGTGTTGTTATCATAAAAACACCATATATGGATGCATGAAAGGTTTGTTATGTGCAGCAGAGGAAGACTGAACATGTCCACTGTTGAATTTACCATCATTTCAAAGGTAAAAAAGGGGAGAGAAATAGGGTGGATTCTTTTTTTCTCTTCTAATTGAGATTTTCATTTTAATTAAACTTACCTGAGATGTGAGAGACAGGAGAGAGAATGTGATGCTCGTTGTCTATGTATTGTCACTTCTCTTTATTTAAAAAAAGTTACTGTGATTTGACATTTTCTATTGGAATAGGGATTTTTCTTTAAAAAAACCCACATAGAACAAAAACAAACAACCTGTGTCTAAGAAGTTTTTTCTCTCAAAAAATGTATGACCAGATCACAGCTGGTCCAGTTGGCATAGGTCTAGAAATGACAATGGAGCTAAGTCCTCACATGCAGCTTGCAGACACATATTATGGGGTGTGTAGGAAAAAAAAGCAGCCTGTAGGAATCCTGGCTATGCATGCCTTTCAAATATTCTGGCTGGACAGACCAGAAGATATCAGGAAGTGCTGAAGAAAGCCCAGTTCCCATCACTCCTTTATGTTCCTCTAGGGGGGGGAAAGGGTATTGTCACATTGACTGGTTCCGGTACTTGATCTGCCACTGCAGCAGCTGTGCCAAAGAGTCAGAGCCCCTCCCATTCAGCCATCAGAATTAGCCCTGTTTGGGGCAAGGAGTATTGGCTGGCAAAACATAGCATTTGAAAGAGCATTAAGTCTGCACTGTGCCTTTCCCTGGTTTAGCTATGCTTCAGGGCTGTTAAGGGAGCTCTCTATGCCCTCTTCCCCCCTAACACACTTAAACATGTCAGCCTACGATAGTATTCCAAGTGGATGATGTTTTATTCTGCTCTGCTGAAAAAAGAAAAAAAATATGTGCAAGTGCAGCAGATCTAAAGGCTTAATTCATTAAGAGCTCTCAGTGTTATTGTTAATCAAGTTTATTCATACATTTAACTTATCCATAAATCATATTAAAGTCAGTTTAATCAATTTAAACTCATTTTCTATGTCATTTTTATCATCTGCTTAGCAACTCCCATCATCTGGTTTATTGTTTAGAATTTTGGGAAACAGGACATAGATTTAGGGAAACAATAATACAGGATAACTATTATCTCTTCTGTCATTACTTGAAGGCAAAACTATAGTTTAACACCACAGAATTGGAGCATTACTAAGAGATGTAGCTGTGTCTGTTTCACTTTAACCCTATTATAATTTACTTTACAGAATGACTGCCTGTCTGACTATTTAAATTAACATATATTTTACCAGGCAAATAAAAGGTTAAATTAAGACATGCATAAAGATGAGCAATAATGGATTTTCAAGATTGCCTGTAAATATATTGTTTGTTTTTAGTAATATTTGCACTCTGGGAAGTTCACTTGAAGTGAAATCCTACTGTCCTTAATCAATCATATATCTCATGGGCATGAATAAGCATGACCAACCTCCATCTCTCCCTGGCTCCTCAAAAGCTTACTAACATGACTGACTAAACCCACAGAGAACTTAGCAAAGCTTGAGGTTTACAGGCCTCTTACATAAGATGAAGCCTAAACCAGCATCCATAATCCAGATTTTCCTTCACTTGGTGGATTAAACATTCAGACCCCAAATGAAACACCCACAAAGAATGTTGGGTCCATTTGGGATAACTTTAAGCCATGAACTCTGATCTGTAACTCAGTCAGAAATTATAAACTGAGCACTATCTCCCCTCTCCACCTTTTGTGAAGATGCTTGTGAAAACTTCAAGTTTGTGGAATTTCTCTCCCTACAGGCTCTATAATAAAGAAATGCCCCTTCTATGTACTGGAGGCAGAAGCTTAACACCAACCATCGTGCAGGCACCAGCCAGAGGCCTCTAAGCAGTATATCATACACGCTGAATTAGATTATTTTGCTGTCTACCCCATTCTGTGCTCCTTTTTATAGCCCCTACACAGACAGTGAACACAGTAATACTGTTAATTTTGGACTCATTTTGAATACCTAAGAAGGCACCTCTTATTAAAGGTGACACTGGGAATCTTGTCTGAGCTCTGTCCAAGCGGAGACCGACCTGCTGCTGCGGTTTCCTGTTCTGACTCGGAAGCTGAGACTGCATTATCAGTCCTATGATCAGGGATTGGGATGGGAGATTGCATTGAAGAGCGCTGTCCAAGTCCACAGCTACTACTAAGCTGCCGAGAAAAAGCCAGCAGCTTCCTGGAGCTTTGACCAGCTGGAGAATCAAGGAATATGTCTACACACCAATTAGACACCCACCACTGGCCCACGCCAGCTGACACAAGCTCCTGGGGCTTATGCTAAGGGCCTGTTGAACTGCAGCTTAGGCGTTCATGCTCAGGTTGGGTCCTGAGCAACGGTATCCTGTAAGTGGGGCAGAAAGGCTGGAGCTCAGGCTACAGCCTGAGTCCAAAGGCCTACAATGGGACTGAACAGCCCCACAAGCTTGAATCAGCAGGCACAGGCTGCTGGTGCCGAATTGCAGTGTAGACATCTAATCAGGTTAGTGCGCGGACTCATCACAGCCAGGGCAAGACTGTATGTTGGTGTGACCAGAACAGACTGAAGAAAGGAGTGTAATTGCAGCATGACTGTTTTGAGAAAGGGGGATAGGGAAGAGATTAAGTGGTTTCCAAAAGTCTGAGAACACAAGTGGTTTTATTGACAAACAAGGATCCAGAGTTCCTGACCTTCTGCTATAAAAGCTCTCATCTTCAGAGGAATTGGGCAGCTCCTTAGCAAGCTGCTACCACTCTGCCCCTTGTGGACTTGGCTAGATTACATTACTGTACTAAAGTTAATTGATTTATTGAACCCCGCCTCCCCCCACTGACTTGAGGTGGTTGTGATATTTCCGTAATCACAATCTATTGTGGCATGGTTTTCTTTGTTAACGAAAGGTGTGTTAACTCACATGTAAGAACATATTGATGAGTATGGAGATTATAATTGCTTCTGTGGTGTTGAACACTTTGCATATATTAGCTCAGGTTTGTTTCTGGAGGTTTCCAAGGCACGCTAATGTGGGCATACAGGGATCAGCCATGCAGAGTCACCACCAAGGTTAATTTCCTTATGATTTCCTTAGGGAAAGCCTGACTAACCCACCAGCAACGTTGGATAGGAGTGGATAGAGGATTCCCACCCTTCCAACATCCCCAGTGCGTTAGCCAGGATCTCTATTACAGTTGACAACATAAGGCATTGTGGTACACTAGTAAGTGTTGCCTGCTTCTAACTCAAGAAGGAAAGATAGGTTACATACATCTGCTTTGTGCCTTCATGACCATACCTCATAGCAAAGAAAAAGTTCAACATATCATTGTTCCTTATTACAGAGCTTAGCGTTTGTACTGTTCTTCATCAACACTCACAAAAGATACACTCTTTCCCCTTTTGAACTGAGCAGTTAGCCAATATTTTGGTTCTGGAGGCTTGTTTCCATCTTTGATGCATTCCTGTTTATTTACAAAGATCATATAAAGGACAGTTTCCCTGAAAAGAGTAAGAATCAAAAAGGGAGTAATTTTTTGCTCACTGCTCCAAACCTCTTTCCAGACAGCACTCTGCCTAAAAATCTCCTTCTATTCATTTTCTCCAAGGATTTTCCAATGCTTTTCTTGTTGTCTGTTTGCCTTTTGTTACCACTATCCTCTTCTTTCATATTTCTGGCAGCATCGTTTCTATCTTTCACGTGCAAACGCCTTCACTAAAAACAATATCAACCCAGAGACATGGGAACTGGGACTGATGGGGGGCCATAGCCCTCCCACTTGTTTAAAGTGGAGAAGCCTGACCTATGCACTTTTCATCAGTGAGGAGACCCCGCTGCCTTCCCCTACTCTTTCCTCTTGAATCCTCACATGTAGATCTTGGCCATGGAGTCCAGGGAGTTGCGGAAGACACATGGATCATCCATCTGCCCATAGTGGGGAGGGGGGGGGACTAAGAAGCCACCTTTGACCCATGTCCCTGCCCCTCCAGGCTTCCAACCCGGCCCAGTGGAGGGTTCATAGCTCCATGCCAACTCCCCACAGCTGCCTGTGCAGCTCTTCCTAAGCCAGCTCCTGCCAAGGAAATGCAAGGGAGTGCCTTGGAGCTGCAGCCCATCCATGCTAAGAGCTGAGGGGGCAGCCATGGGAAGCCACAGACTCTCCACTTGGCCTGGGCAGGGAGCCCAAGGAATGGGGGCATAGGAAGAGGGCTGCTCTTGGCAAGCCCTTTGCACTGAGGGCAGATGCAGGGTCTGTCATGGCTCCACAGTTTCTTGCATGGCTCTTATCATGGATATACTGGAGCTTTGATGCCCCACTCCCTGTCCAGAGCCAAGCTGGGGAAGCCATGCAGCATCTGTGGGGATTCTAGGTTCCTTCAAACTACCATGGGCCACAGGCAAAGGGCTGCTTTTGGTCCCAGCTCTACCTTGTGTGGGGACATGATCCCCAGCCCTGCTCCAGCTTTTGGCTTGGCTGAGGATGCCAGGGTCCCAACCCCGCACTTTTGGGAAGGCTTCAACACTGTGTCCGGACCTCATTGGAACCGCTCTATACAAATAGCTCAGTTTCTGACCCACCTGGCATGTGGCACATGTTTTAGGTAGTGACCCATTGTTTCAGCTGTCTTATGCCAAAAGGAGTTGAACTGCCTCTTACATGGTTTCTGAATGTAGGACATCTATTACACCTACCAGCTCCAATGAGGTTTCACCTAGCTCTCAGCATAACAATACCAATTGCCCACTGCCCAGTTAACACTCCATTAAATTATATACTTGCTGGAGGCTTTTATCCACAGTCCAGTATGATGCAGCTATTCAACCACCAATAAATCTACATAATCAATTATGGCACAAATGTCAAGAGCTTTGAAAACAAACTTTTCTTGATAGCATCATCTACGATGCACAGACTGTGGACAGCTCAAAACAGGCTTGCTATATTTCCTGATTGCCTCAATTTAAGGTAATTTGTTCTGAACTGTGAATCATGAGGTTTTTTAAATCAAATCAATACACTAGTTCACATTAAAAAAAAAGAATATCAATCCAATGCTTTCTGATACATAACAAGGAGGGGAAAGGGGCTAAAATCTCAACTGAATAATACGGTTTTAATTTAAATTCCCTTTCCAAGTAATTTTAGAAAACACAGTTGCTAATGAAATTGCCTTAGAATTAGAGATCTGTGAGCCAGAGGTCACCCTTTCACAGAGTTTACAGTAAAGGATTAATCCCCATTTTTCCTGACCTCCCATCTCCCTCACCCCCCCCCCGCTTTTCTTTTCTGGCATGTTGTTTGTCTGTTTACATTTATCTAGTGATACTTGGGTCTCTGGATCCTGTCAGTATGCCTAAACTCAATCTTTACTTACTTCAGACAGCTGGTTTGTCTACACTGCACCTTTAGCTCAAAATAAGCTACGCAATTTGAGCTACGCAAATTGCATAGTTTATTTCAAGTGTATTTCAAAATAGCTTATTTTGTAATTTGGTGCTGTCTACACAACACTTATTTTGAAATAAACCACTATTCCAAAATGTCCCTTCAACCTCGTGGCATGAGGTTTACAGGGACATCAGAATAGTGCACCCATTATTTCAAAAAATGTTTCTAAATAACGGGCTTGTTCAAAAGACAATAGTTATTTTGGGATACTGGAATTATTCTGAAATAGCGCCTCAGTGTAGATGTACCCAGCATGTCATGAGGGCCAAACCCTGGGCTCTACATGCAACAGTGGATCTTCCAATTAACTTCCATAAGGAAACAGACTATAGCTCTCTAATGAATATTGTCAGCATACTGCTTCTTTGTAGATACAAGTACATAAACTGGAGGATAACATTTGTACTCTATTATTAATTGACTCATAAAAATGCCAACCACTGAACAAATGCTCCGTTTGTCTGTACAGGCAGAAAGGACGCAGAAAATTGAATAGCTGACTGAACATCACCAACATCACCAGGCATGATGCTCAACGTCAGAATAAAACTTTAAAATTCCAATACATTATCAAGCAGGTTAATTGGCACTCAGCTACGTTCACGTCATTAGCACTCATTCAGTTGCAAAGTATTTAATCGTTTAAATAAATTAAATCATCTTCAAGGAGGCACGCAAACAAGATGTAACCCAGCCTAATAAAATAGAGACAGTCACCAGACTATTGGTCTGGATTCTGGACCAGCAAGGGGTTTCCTGTTCATATGACACAAACACCCACAGTTCTTGCTAATCATATTTTTTTTCTTCTTATACAGTACTATAGTGAATTAGCCTAGTTATCACAGACTGGTCCTTAACTCCTTCTGGCCATCTGGCTTGCCCTACTGGTGCAGTAACAAGACTAGATACATACAATAAAAAGCAGACCACAGTAGCTATGCACTGAACAATGACTATACAAATTGGTACTGGTGGTCATACTTGTGGATTTTCATCCACTCTGACAATAGACAACACCTCTTCAACCAGACCTGAGCTAAGGCACTTGTCACAAGTACTGTATTATAACTAATGCTTGTTACATGCCTAGAATGGCTTGTGTGCATTGAACTAACTGTACAGTTTATAGCATAGGCAAACAATTATTGCAAAGATCAAGATGTTTAGATATTTCAGATAAAGCTAAGTCAAAGATCTAAGCTTCCGGGGGCTTCTCCCTTGGAATTATTCTGTGATCTCTGAGGTGCCCACCACTACCAAACTCACATTTTAATACGACATATTCTACACAGTGTGTCACTTTTCTCCCAAGATCCTGGGTTAGTGTATAGTTATTTACCCAAAAGGGATTTTAGATAAATGCTTCCAAATAGGTTTCCCTGCACCCCAAGACAAAGAATTTATGGGTACCTTTCCAAATGTTCCCACTTCTAAATGCATAATGAGATAAGGAATGCCCCATTTGACAAACAAATATGATGGAATATATCCGTTGACTCCCTCCTCCTCCCTAGAAATTTACATGTACTGTATAATTTTCCTTTAATATTAAACAAACAAATGCTGCCCCAGTGAAAATGAAGGGAGGAATAGACCAGCCAAGAGCTAACATATGTTTCTTTTCCTTACCTGCAAATAAAAAGATAAATGTATGAATAAAAATAAATTTATTACACAGCCTTACTATTCATCTTCCCCTTAGAATGATCCACAGTGATATTTAATTCACACAGCAAGTTAAGAGACTCTGGTTTTGATCAAGTATTTCCTAGGTTCGAAAGGGCTATGGGGTTTTCCTCTAAAATTATCTTACTACGGAATATGAATTCTTTCCACAACAGCCATAAATTATGACCATAATATCAGTGTCATGCCGTGTTTCTTCTAGTATTCAAGATGCTGGATTTTTCTTCAAAAGCAAATTTACTATGAGTGTCCTGAAAACTTGAAACATTCTGGCACAATATATGTGAAGAGGCACCTTCTAATCTGTATTACTCTACTGCCTAAAACAGATTAGTTACCTCTACATAGGTTGTTGTTTTGTTTTGTTTTTTGGTTAACCTATTTTTAAGATGAATCTTCAAAATGTGTATATTATTTCACTTTATATCTAGAGTTTATAAAGTTTCCAAGAGTCATCAATTATTTCTGTATTTGTTTCATATACTTCATACTTGAATGATGTGTAAGATTCTTCATTGTTTTTAAGATTCTACTATAAGAATAAATTAAAATGTTCTAAAATCCATTTCCATCTTACTTAGGCTAGGAGAAAGGGATTTCCCAGCTGAGTTTATGGGTACAGTAGAGTGATGATTATTCCTTTTCAAGTACTCAAGGCATCAACAGAAGACTCATTTGACTTTTCAAACACCATTAAATTAAACACCTCATACTACTATAAAGTATTACTGGTACATGTAATCATACATTTTCTATGTTTACCAGTGGCGCTCTCTCAAAATGGCCATGTTTAAAAATGATGCTTCCACTACACTATGTAATCAAGATGGGCAGCGTGTAAGTAAAGCTCTTTTCCAAATGCACCAGGGACCACTGGCAAGGCAGCTTGCAACAGAATAACTGTTGAAAATACTCTACTGTACTTTATGTGCCAGTTAGAAATATAGTACTGTGGCATTCAGAGGAACAGAAAATAAATTGTAGATCATGAGCTGTTAAAGACTGATCAATGGAGTAGTAATCTTTACAAAAATAATAAGTCACAGGAGCTTATGATAAATATTCACAAGTGAAAAGATAAAATTAAAATCAAACTCTGCATCTGAGGTTTATGTTACTTTTCTGACTGATTTAATGTGCAGCTTATTTATTCCATTACAGGATGTGGATACTTCACTCACAATAAAATCATGAGCAACACTAATGCACAGGCCCCTCCTGCCTGGCAGTATATGAAACCCAGAAATCATAGTGCTTGACAAACAGTACCGACATTTGTCATTCATTTTATTCCCACTGCCCCTCTAGGAATCTAGATCATGTATTTATTATCTCAACTCTGAAATGTACGCTTATCACATTCTGATGAGTCCCTGTGTTTCATTACATGTTCATCATATCATACTGCAGGCTAGAGTGGTAAGATAATGAAAACATGCCATAATCTCTTTCAAAGTGATACCAAGCATTGGACATTTTTGCAACAATTTTCTCTTCTTTCAGACTAATTTCCTGCTATGCAATGCAGCATTTCCCCCCCCCCCCCCCCAGCAACCCAAATCAGCACAAGTTAGGTACTCTAACAAGACTCTCATCTCCAATTCACCTAGTAAAGTGGGTTTTACTCATGAAAGCTCATGACCTAATAAATTTGCTAGTCTCTAAGGTGCCACAGGACTGCTTTTTGTTCCTACAGTTATAGACTAACACAGCTAATCTGCTGAAACTTTCTACCAAAAAAGACAGGCATAATTTTCTTCAGCCACAGGCAAAGAGAGACATTTTTCTAACAACTCTATGGTCCACCGTAGCTATTTTAAGTAGCAATTGTTGAGAAACAGACAGCTCTTCCTTTGGGTGTGCCATAGCCAAAGCCAGAATGCTTATTATCTCACTATCTGATAAAATAGCAACATTAAAAATTTTACTTTTACCATATTGCCAAATGCAATAGTTCTCCGGTTCCTACTGTAACCATGTAAGATCTTCCAGCAATTGTGCTGCAGTAATACCTAGAGGCTAAAACCCTGATGTGCTGGACTTTGTATAAACATAACTGTGATGGGGCGCCTCCGCCCCGCACTGGGAGCAACCCCGAGCCGTGGACCACGGGAGGGGGCCAAACGGGGACGGGAACGCACTGGGAAGCCCCAGCCAGGGAGCAGCCAGGGCGAGTGCGGGCGGCAAAGCGGGGGACGTGGCCCGCCTGCTGCCAGAGGCACCCGTGGATGACATCACCCGCAACGTCACGTGGGGAGCGCCGAAGGGCGGGGGCGGAGACGTAAGCGGAGGGCCGTCCCCAGACGCCCCGGCGGGGAATTTAAAAAGGCGTGGGGAAGCAGAAGGGAGAAAGGAGAAGAGCGAAGGGGCGAAAGAGAGACTGGCGGCCAAAAGAGGAAGCGGAGACCAGGGAGAGGAACACCCGGCGAGAGGGCCCGGGACGGGGGATGGAAGCAGTGAGTCCTGCCCCCAACCCGGCAGGCTGGGATTAAGCATGGAGACGGGGGAAGAAGTGGCCCAGGGCAGGGCCGTGGAACCCATGAGTGGAGGGGTTTAGGGGCTACGGCCCCCTCCACTGAGCAGGAACAGAGGTCCCCACCTTAAGGCCCTGGCCTGGGGCTCGGAGAGAGGGAGGGCCCAAGCCCCCTTCCCCCACCCCTGGGGCGAGTCAATAAAACACGTCTAGGGCGAGGCCACAGGGCATTCTGGGGCGAGGCCACAGGGAGTTTTGACCGTCTGACCAGACGGGAGCAATACAATAGTGGACACTAACATAGACAGGAAGAGTAGAGACGGATAGGACTGGAGCCGCGGCCAGCGGCATTGAGGAACAGCCGGGACCTTGGGGAACGGGGAGCCTGACCCCAAGGGGGGGAGCTTATAACAATAACATTTCGAGACAGGCCCAGAATATTGTTGTATTAAATAAATCTGTTGGTGTATGGGTAAAGTTTGGACAAACCAGGTCAAATTCTGTTGCATACCCACAGCAAACTTTGGGTTTGATGATATTAAGTAAAATTTCACTCACTAGAGATTTAAATTGTTACAGATATTCCAGTAAAACACAAACAATACAGTTTTGACAACAGCTTACACACACAAACAAAACTTGGTGAACCAACATATGTGAAACAGAGCATTTGAATTTCCCATCCATTTCCAGCCTTGCCTTAGTTAAATTAGTTGCATGTTTTTCTTGAGTACCACTATACTACAGTCATGAGTGCCATACCCAAAAAACTACAACTTTCTTCCTAGGCAGTGAAACCACTTTTCAGCTGGGGGTTAAGACTTAAATTTCCCATGTGAAATCAATATTAGTACTCCATATTAAGGATGGATGAACTGAAGACAGGGGGCTGGACTTGATGACCTCCTGAGGTCTCTTCCAGCTCTATGATTCTATGATTCTAAGGACAGAATTTTCCTGAGTTATTGTAAATTACACAGGACCTAGCACAGATACCGGGGATCTGGCTATCTGGGTAAGAAAAGAGAGGATGAAATCTAATGTTAATGGATATGGTATAACCATTTTGTAAGACAATTGCAGTAGGCAGACACAGCGTTGAGTCAGTCCTATCCTTTAGGGCCTGGTCCAACTTCTAGAGAGGACGACTAGACGCTTTTCATTGATTTCAATAGGTTTTAGATCAGTTCCTTACTGAGGTAAAGGGTGCAGTTACATTTCTTTGGCCCGTTAAGACTGTTTGGTGCAAACAGTCTCTGTTACAGACACAGATTCACACAAATGAAAAAAACCTATATTAAATGAATAGAATATATTGAATAAACATAGGTAACCATTATATTTCTAAGCATTAGGCTTTTCAGACTTTTCATTAGATTTTAATTTGGCCTTTGTTTATGGAAGCAGAATTTGGTCTAAAATGTGCTGAAGATAATAGAACCACGTTCTGATCACAAAAAAATGTACACAAAAAAATCTGTCAACATAAGGGTTTGCCTCAGCCATCATTAAGGCACCTTGTGTGCCTGTGTAGTGACCACTGCACACTCTGAACCCCTTGGCCCAAGAGCAGAGCCTGCACCCCAACCCCCTACCTCAGCCCGGTGAACGTGAGTGAGATTCAGGGAGGAAGGGAAATGGAGTGAGCAGGGTGAGGCCTCAGAGAAGGGGTGGAGTAGGGGTGTGGCCTCAGAGAAGTGGAGGAAGGAAGCCGGGCAAGGATATTTGGGTTTGAGGTCGATCTTACATTGCATTTAAATTGAAAAAGTGAGCTTGTGGTTAAAAAGGTTGGAGACCGCTGCCTTACTGTATTGCAGCTGTAAAGGGAAAAGCTATGAACACGTAAATATTCAGTTTCCTTTCAAACATGCACAGTCTCTACCCTTCCCTAAAGACTAACAATTTTATGATTGCCTATCAGCTAAACTAAGGAACAATTGAATCAGTTTGAAACAGAAATGGATTGCATACACGTTCCAACATTTTTATGAAGCTGTTTGTGCACTGTAAAAAAAGAGCAAAATCAGCAATTCATGGTATGCAAAGAACCTCACAGGACAATTCTGAACCCATTTTCCAAACTGTGAAAGACCTACAGCACTGGGATCTAACTGACCAATAGGCAGATTTGGATACAGTTGCCCTTGTGTGGATTGTCCTAAAGATGCCTCTTTCTCTGTCCCAACATTTTGCTGCAATGGTGAGGGCCTGCCATGGTGAGGGCCTGCATTTCTTTCTTTCAATGTCTCTTTCAGTGTCAGGAATGCAGACACTGTTATACATTTGAGAATAAACTCCTGCCCCAATTTCTCATCATTTCTATATTTCAATTCCTTTTTCAATAAATATGGAGCAGATTTTGTGGTTCCTGTGGCCACAGGACTATTTGCTAAACCACACTTCATCCCTATATCCAGCTTCTTTCTAAACCCCACTTTCTAAACAAAACAAATGCCCTTCATACAATGCATATGACATTATAGATAGGAATGGTTTTCTCACAGAATCAGTCCTTGTATACTGAATCCCCAGCTACCCACAATAAGGTATTCAAAAGAAGAAGGATAGTCCTCATTTTTCAGGCTTTTACCACTTTATTCCCTTCATTCTTTAATTTTCCATTTTGATTGTTAATTGCCTAGAGTTAAAGGGGTTTTTTTGGGTTTTTTTTTTCAGTTTTGTCTGTGCAATCCATTGTTTGTTTAATGTCTTTATTTTTTAAATTGACAAACCAGGAGTTACAGTTATCATCTTCATCCTTGTAATTAACTTGTCAGTTACTTAATAAATGTCTTACATCATCTCTGTGGGAGTTTTAGTAATTTGGATGATAATTTCCATTCCACAGAGACATGCCAGAAATAGTCAACTGTATTATTGTTAAGGTACAACAGTTTTAATACCCAAAAAGATATATGGTTCCTTTATTGTGGGGAAGGTACATACACACATTGTGATACCTGTACATGAAAAAACACTATATAAAAAGTTATTTATATACAAATAGACTCATGTATAAGACCTATTTCGTCATCTGCCTGTTGAGACTTCTGAGCACAGTTTGTTTCAAATATTTTAGCACTAGCACTGTACAGCAAATAAGATGTCCTACTGATGGCTGGTGAGACGTTACGCTATCAATTCACCAGTACTTTCAACACAATGACTCTTAAGCATCCTGCTTCTGGGCACCATTCTAATATATGATAGCATACAGATGGAAAGTATGAGGAGGATAGGAAGAGCCCAATTTTAATGGTCACTTGATCAAGCGAAAGGACACATTCAAAATCTTACATGGTGGAAACAAAGGAGGCTTTCTTTCCTTCCATGTGCTATAAACTAAATCTGAATGGTATGGCAAATCCAAGTTGCGATCACCTGACAAACTATTTAGTACTGCAGTCTTTCCTGCCATTTCTGTGGATAGGGTTAGGAAGGTTCAAAATGACTGATCATATATTTGACGGCAGATCCATGTTTAAAGGGGGAAAATGCAAGACCTTTCTCTTCTGAGCAAGCTCTGTGCTACGATTGACACTGACTGCTGGACTCAAGCCAAGACATACTGGATTTACTGCCCATGGAGATCTTTATAGGAGGGCAAATGGTAGATCAATCAGAGTCTTTCAGAGGGAACAGTGGGCATTGGCCCTTCAGTGGGTATTGGATTTTTACCTGCTAATAACCATCCTGTCTCTAACTGAACATTTTTGGGTTTCTGATGGTCTCATCCTCATGTTATCTGAGTCTCAAGCACCATTCTGATCTTCAGCATTTGATTAGCTTGGAATCATCACCTACTGGAAAATGTAACAACCTAACTGACCAATGGGAAGGGCTAGATCATGTGGGTCGTTTTGGCAGGACAAAGAATATATCTTATCCTACATTTGTAAAGTGTCCTGTGAGCTTGTAGTGCAAAAAAAAAGTTATTTTTAAACTCTCTGTATACTCTCTACATTTCCTATACAATAATAAAAGTTGAGTGTCAATAAATTGTTAAATAATCTCCCCTGTAAATATTCAATATGCAGGATTCTTCTATATGCTGCCAGCCAGTTGCAGATTATTCTGCAGACATAGTGTGTCCTTATGTACAGATTGGTCTCCAGAGAGGAATACAGACACAGTGAAAAGAGGAGATGACATTAATTCCAAACGGAAAGGTAGAGAGGCATTTCCACAATTTGTATGAGTCTATCTAATCTCTTGCCAGATCTTCTCTTTTCCTCTGTAAGTGGTGATGATAAAACATTCCCCCGCATATCCCACTACAGCTGGATCATTCTACTTTACAGAGATGCTAAAAGCTAGCTAATGATTTTGTGGCATTTAAATATAAATTAGCCATTTCAAAATCCTAGCTGGCCTAAACATGAAGTTGTTCAATTTGCAGCAATAAAACCCAAATAATAGAATTGTATATTTGAGTTCCAAAGCACAATGCAAAATAACAGAAGACTTTTCTAAATAAAGGTTTGTCTACAACAGTGGTCTCCAACCTTTTTAACTGCAAGATCACTTTTTCAATTTAAGTGCAATGCAAAATCTACCTCAAAGCCAAATAACCTTGCCCCACTTCCCTCGCCCCCTTCTCTGAAGCCTCACCCTGCTCATGCCATCCCCTTTCCTCTCTGAATCTCATTCACTTTCACCAGGTGGGGTAGAAGGTTGGGGTGCAGGCTCTGGTCTTGGGTGAAGGAGTTCAAAGTGTGGGAGGGGATGCCCTGAAGGTAGGAAGGTGGGGTGGGTTCGGTTCTAGAGTCACCTAGGGGATAGGGCATATGCCTTGAGAGCGCAGGGTTGGGGGCTTGAGTCCCTCCACCCTCTCTGCCAACCCTGAGAGTGGCTGGATAACCAACACAGGTTGCCCCAGGGATGGAGCTGCCTTCCGTATTAGGAAATGAAGGATAAGGGATGCCCTGAAAGTAGGCAGGTAGGGTGAGTTCTGGATTGGATTAGTGGATAGAGTATTTGCCTGGGGAATGCAAGGTTGGGGGCTTGCGCCCCGCCCACCCTGCAGTGCCAGATGGTGGGTTGGAGTCCTGCCCTCCCTGGGAACTGGCTCCTGTATATGGAAGGCAGGATGAGGATTGCCCTGAAGGTACAGAGGTGGGATGGGTTCTGAAGTGCCCTAAGGGATAGGGCAATCACCTGGGGAGCACAGGGTTGGGGGCTTGACCCCCTGCCCTCCTGTTGGACAGCCAACACAGGCTGGTCCCAGAGGTGGACCTGTCTTCTGCATTGGGATGACAGGATAAGGGACACCCTGAAGGTGATGTGGGCACTGAAGTGGCTTAGGGGATAGACCAGTTACCTAGGGAACACTGGGTGGTGGCCTTGAGCCACTCTCCCTGGGAGTAGCTAGACAGTCTGCCTAGCGGTGGGGTGGAGCTGGCTCCTGCATTGGGGAGGCAGGATAAGGGATACTCTTGGGGGGGGGTGGTCTCTGGAGTGGCTTAGGGGATAGGGCAATCACCTGGAAAGTGCTGGGTGGTGGGCTTGAGCCCTGCCCACCCTGGGAGCAGCAGGACAGGATTGAGAGGGAGGAGCTGGCTCCTGCATCAGGAAGGCAGGATAAGGGACTGGGTGGGCTGTGGAGTGGATTAGGAGATAGGGTTCTCCCAATATCTTGGCTGATATTTGAAATGGGGTGAGACTCACAACCAGACCTCTTCTCCTATGTTGCATGGTAGTCTTCCAAGGAAATGGGTTCCCACACACACAGCTTGCCAGGCCTTTCCCCAGGAGCATGCTGGAGCCTTCCTGGTCCAGTGTTCTCCACCACTTCTCCTGCCTCAGTTCAGGGTTTGTTAACTCCATCACAACTGATAAAACCTTCTCACAGGGCTCCTCCAGATCCAGGGAAAATTGCATCAATGATATATCCACCTTCCCTGTGCTGTTCACAGACAATTTCAGGGATATCAACAATGCTGAATTCACACAAGGGAAAAAAAGCAGTTTCCAACTTAAAGATCAAAATTATTTGATGACAAATGGTGCTACAACATGTCTGTGGAACAAAGAGTAAAGGTTTTTTATTATTATTACTGAAGAACAATGCTTGTTAAAAACAACTCTACCTCTCCTGAGTCCAGAAACAAGCTAGAAAAAGGTATACCAAATGTGCCCAGAAAAGGAGACTTGACGTAGATAAATTGCATACAGCTCCACAAATATGTTTGGAGAAGAGTGAGGATTACTGTTTAAGAAATCATACCCTGAAAGATAAGAAATCTCATAGAAAAGTATCATTTATTCTTATTCTACATGTTCACTGGCACAGAAAAGGCAATAAAATAAAACACACTTTTCCCTTTGTGTAACACACCAAGACTGACATGATCTAAGAAAAATAAGCACACAAAGGGGTATAGGGCTGTCAGCTAAAATAAATGGATTACAGTGGTACAGTTTGCAGGATTCTGCTGTGTTAGCAGAAGTTTTCCCCCTACGATTTACTAATGTTAAAACTTTATGAAACTTTCCTGGACACTTCACGGAAGTGCACGTTAATTCTTTTCATTTGAGTGAATTCACCACATTTTGAGCTGCTGGCAGTACACCAAAGCTCCCAGGAAGCATGTAATTAAAAAAAACTTTTCAAGCAATATGTTCTATTTTGTGATACACCTCAGAATCCATCCACTGTTGTACAAACACCCCTACTATACAGAAAGAAGTGTCAGGGCTAGCCAATAGCCCATTTTCACAACAGGTCAAAACAAAGGGACAAAGTAAAAGGAAACTTTCTCACTGTGGACAGGTGAAGGAATCCTATTTTTCTCCTATTCACACCTCCAGTTGGATAGTGTTGTGAGATCATCTAGCACTACATGATTGGCTATTATATCAAGACAAAACTGATCAGGTAGCAGCTTTTCCATTGATAATGAACTTGGTCAGCCAGAGATGAACCTGAACTGGAATCTCAGAGCTGAATCTCTTCCTGCCCTGCTCCAACCTTAACTAAAATTCAAGTCAAGGGTTGAACTTTTCATTTAGGGTACACCTAGACTACATGGCTCCATCGACGGAGCCATGTAAAGTAGTTTGCTCGGCATAGTCAATGAAGTGGGGATTTAAATAATCCCCGATTCATTAAAATAAAAATGGCCGCTGAGCTGTGCCGACAATCAGCTGATCTGGCACAGCGTGGCAGTCTAGACGCAGCGCGGTCAACAAAGGAAGCCTTTGTCGACTGCTCCGGTAAACCTCGTTTCACAAGGCATAAGGGAGCAGTCGACAAAAGCTTCCCTTGTCGACTGCGCCGCGCCGAATTAGCTGATTGTCAGCACAGTGCGGCGGCCATTTTTATTATAATGAAGCGGGGATTATTTAAATCCCCGCTTCATTGACTATGACGAGTAAACTACTTTACATGGCTCCGTCGACGGAGCCATGTAGTCTAGACGTACCGTTAGGGTCTGTTCTACAAATCCAGAAAACTTTCCAGTTTTGAAGAAGATTCAGATTTGGAAACTCACTGATTTGATTCATTTTTCCATGAGCATTAGGACACATTTAGGAAAGGTTTCGGAAAGACCACGCTAAGTAATAAAGAAGGTTCAATCACTTCACATAAAATAGCAAAGTATTTTAAAATTTACTAATATAAATTCCCATTGTATTTTCTCTCCTCCCTCCCCCTCCCAAGTCATATTAGGGTTTCTGACTCACCCCATTCGATTCAGGGACAAAGAATTGGTAAACTAACCTGAACTATTAGTGGCAGATAAGTAATGCATTGAACAATATCTGATTTTCCTACTTCCTGTTACCAGAAGTTTCATCATTGCAGCCCATTTCCAGTTACAAAAGGAGTTTCAGTTGCTCCGTTCAAACTCCATGTTTTCATTACTACCATTTGCTCCAAGGATCTGAACAACCGCAGAGCATGAAACCACGAGACAGTGCAACTCTTTGTTTCGTCTGAAACAGTTTCATGCTGTTCTGCTTCCCCTGACGGAGGTGCTACTAAAGCAGGTAAGCACAGGGAATGCACCTGCAGCAGTCCATTGATTTTACCTAATACCAATATTGTTGTTTAGAAGCTGCAGCTTCTATTAAATTTGATTACTTCCACCTGCAGCTTTAAATAGAGTGTGGCTTCAAAATGAGGGTGGCTTCTATTAAATGTAATTAGTTTTCCCTTTGGCTTGTCTGGTAAAGGCACAGATACTAAGCAAGAATGGTTACTAATACAGGACATCTGAATGGGGTTTTCTAACACAGTGTTCAACACTGGAACTGGAAGGGAAATGTTAATTTCCTCTTTCTTACCCTTTTGATGAGATAAGTGCTGATAAATAAACAATACATCAAAAGCAGAATTCCACCTAGTCAGGGCATATGCATTCTTCACTCGGCTTAGGCACATTCTACCACTAGGCTGTGTCTATACTGGCGCGATCTTGAGCCGGGCCTATGCAAATGAGGCTCAGCGTGGAATATCGCCGAGCCTCATTTGCATAACTAATGAGCCGCCATTTTTGCGGAAGAGGCTCTTGCGCAAGACGGAGCTGTCTACACTGCCCCTTCTTGTGCAAGAAAAACCCTCTTGCGCAAAGCCGTTATGCTGATTATTTTCAGGCATAACGGCATTGCACAAGAGGGTTTTTCTTGCGCAAGAAGGGGCAGTGTAGACAGCTCCGTCTTGCGCAAGAGCCTCTTCCACAAAAATGGCGGCTCATTAGTTATGCAAATGAGGCTCGGCGATATTCCACGCTGAGCCTCATTTGCATAGCTCTGGCGCAAGATCGCGCCAGTATAGACACAGCCCTAGTGTCTAGGCGGCTTTCTGGCCTGGACCTTGTAATTCCAGTCTGTCCTAAAAGGAAGGAAGGTCTTTCTTACAAACACTACTGTTAATCAAAGGAACGCATGCTGAAAGGCATCTTAGTTTAGGGAATGTCAGGGTCTCATACGCTGGTCCACCATCATGTTCCAACTCACTGCCCAGCAACTTGCATGTCAAAACAAAAGCTTATTCATTCTGAACACCTTTAGTACTCCAGAAATGCATATGCTAAGTCATTGGCCTAAGACTTTCCTTCCACAATAAGAGAATGAAATGAACCAGCAAAAGTCTCACATTGAGATTTCAATACTACTGAAGTCTGGAATAGTTCAGAAGCAAGATTTTAAATTTACTCCTATCTATTAACCAGGTGAGCTTTCTCTCCCATTTACCTTTGCCTCTTTACCTTTTTGCTTTTGCCAGTGAATATGATTATTCCAGTCTGAGTATGTCTACCCTACAGAGTTTTGTCAGAAAAACGGCTATTTTTTAAAACAAAATTTGAGGAACGTCCAGACTGCAATTGCATTCTTCGGCAAGAAAATCAAAAGAACAGAGGGGTTTTTCCAGCATTGGTAATTCTCATTCCACAAGGAAGAAGCCTTTTGCAAAAGAGCTCTTTCGCAATAAGGTGTGCGTGGACGGGGAAAGGGAGTTCTTTCAGACGAAGAGGAAAGAGGAAAAAGCCTGGTGGCCATTCCATCCATAGCAATCACAGCTTCCATGTGAGATAACGTCCATTCAGGGTGGACGCTCTCTTTCGAAAAACACATCACTTTTTCAATGCACTTTTGCAGTTTGGGCGCTCTCTTTTGGAAGAAGTTTTTTCAGAAGATCTCTTCCAAAAAAAGCTTCTTCCGAAAGAAGCCTGTAGTCTAGACATAGCCTCTGTTACAAACTTTCATTATTTAAGGTTTCCTTTAAGTATGTCCTCATGTGGCAGGAGGAAATGAAATTCTACAACTTAAACAGCAGGATGTGTTTTTGTTGTTGCCCTTTCCTTTTTTTCTGCTTTCTCGCCATTTTCTTTTTCCAACGTGAGGAAAAACTGGGCTGGAATTTGAGTCACTTCTTTGCCTCCTTCATCTTTGTAAAAAAGCAAACTCAGATTAATCTGTTTCCATTCTTCAAGCCCTTTTCCTTTCCCTGCTCTGGAGAAATTCGTATTCTCCAGACTCTCACAAGAAAGCTAACAAAATGTTACTAGCTTCTAACTATTCATCTACATCAAGAGCTGTTTGGTAGGCAAAGGAGTTTCAAAATGGAGGACAGTGTTTTTATTAAGCAATAAGGAACCATGAAGCTGTACAAAGGCCTACCACCTTGATAGCTGGCACAATGAGTTAACGCTAAAGGAAAATTATTAAAATAACCCACAAATCAAGACGGCTTATTAATGCCATTTTCCTTTGTGTGCTTATTACCTAACAAATAATGGTGTATCTATTGCCTTTTTAATTGTCCATTCATACTCATGTACATGTTTCATCTAGAATAGATGCATCCTACAGCATACTACCTCTCAAACCACCTTGCAGAAACATGTAGGAGGATCTTTGTCCTCCTCTCCACATCTGTCCTATTTCATACTTGAAAACTATGCCAGAAACACACCAAATTACTTTCCTTTTCAGTTTCATTATTTAAATGATTACTTCTGATTGTATTGTCCACACTACCTGCGATGCACCTTGAGAACCATTATTTTGATGCTTATACTTTAAGAAAGGTCTTCAGTTCTGGTTCTTTAAAATCATGTTATTTTTGAGGTGATAAAGGCCCCCTAAGCGAAGCCTCTTACAATCCATAATGTGTCTCACGTAAAACATAGAGTCATGTGATAGTAATGTAAAGGTGACTGCTGCAGTTTTAAAGATTCACACAAACCTGACATTTGAAACTTCCTGGAAAGGCGTACTTATCTTACCATGCTATTCAATGTAGCATCGTGGAAAAAATTTAAACAGAACCACCAAGCATCTTCAGGTCTTGTCTATAAATGATGAGGTTTTTTTCAGAACAGAAGAAACATTAAGGGATTATCTTCCAAAGCAAGATATGTTTCCCTGCTCTCCTCCGGAATAGCTGCTTTCACTTATGTCCTTAAGGGCATGACTACACTAGGAAATTATTTCATAATAACTTATTCTGAAAGAGTAACTCCCAAAATAACAATTTTGCAGTAAGCATTATTCCTCATGAGAAGCAGGAGTTACTATTTCGAAATAACCAGCCTGTTATTTCAAAATAATGGGCTTGGTACTATGGACGCTCTGCTTGTTATTTCAAAACGAGGGGAGTTATTTCAAAATATCTTCCTAGCGTAGGCCAGGGCTACGTCTCTCACAAAAAGCGTTTGAGAACCAGTAAATTGAAAACCAGTAAACAGGGCTGTCCATACCCATATGCAGAACACACAGCTGTGTAAGGCACCCAAAAATTTGGGATACCAACTGGGTCTCTTCTTATCCCTGTTCTGTGGCTGTTGCAGATCTAGTTAGTGAAAAAGCCTGCCAGACCTATTAGCAGAACACTGAACCTGTGAAAGTGCCATTCAAGTGGCAATGAAGCCATTTAATAGGGGTTTTGAACCCTCCAAGTATATACTATCAGTTTCTGAATTTACTGTGTTAGTCTTCAGGACCTTAGTTTAAAATTTCCTTTAAAAGTATTTCAGTAGTGTGCTCCTGAAGATGATGAAATCTCTTTGTTGCCAACCTTAAAACCTATTCTGCTAATTCAAGACCAGACTATGCAGCCCCACTGATGTTGCATCTGAGAATATATTTTGGTCCTTTGTGTTTAATGATTGTACCATGTAGGAGGGACTGTCGCAAAACTCTTTCCCCACAAGTCACCTATTTAAAGGTGTTAGCATCTGATGGCTCTGTGTCAGATGTGAAATGAGCTGCTCTTATTCCACTTTCCAAGTTAAGTACCATCAGAGCTGACACCTTCACTGAAAATTTCAGCAGGAAAACCAAAGGATGAATGGACATAGTAACCCAATTTTTGTCTCAGTGTAGAAGTAGATTAAAGTAGATATAGTTCTTCCAATTAGAAGCAACATCACATGAAAAGAATGCCTTGATATTGCCTATAGAGCACTAAAGGTTATTGAAATTTAGAAGACTAATTTCTGGTGGTGTTGCCCGAAATTGTTATAAGCATTAGGCTAGGGAACAAAAATAATGTAATGATATGGCCCAAACCTTGGTCTAAAACTGGTCTGTCAGTTTATAATGTCAACCACCAGCATGTGTAAAATTTCTGCAGAGATAGTGTGTTCCAGTCCTAAGAGAGGACATAGATTTCTTCCTTCTGCAACCATTCTTTGGCCTGTTGATGGAAGTGTTATTGATTGTCTGCAGTAAGAACCAGTCTACCACTGGGTCTACCTTTTTTGACCCTGTCTTCTATTTTTTCCTGAGACATCTGGGGCCTGATTATCCCAGAACTGCAAGCATACACAGCTGTCACTGCTCTCCAGCTTGAGCAGTGAGTTCTCAGCATTCCTGACAGTCAAATGCTATGAGTCTTTCATCTAGCACTGGAAAACTGAGGGCCAACCAACATCACTGTCCACTGCTAAAATACTTGTCCTACTTAAGTCCTCCTTAAGCGCACTATGTCCTGAATAAAACACAGAGAGAGGAAAAGATCTTCTTAGGAAATCCTCAGCATCTTGCTCCAGGAGGTGAAAGACTCATAGAACAGGGGAAGATTCAATAACCTAATGGGCACTGTTTCTTTCCTATGGAAGATATTCAACTGAAACTTTCGTGAGTTTTACTTTGGAGATTTTTTGTTATTTTACTTTTATTGCATCAAGCCTGACTAAAAATGGAAATGACTTCAGATTTGTATTCAGAAGAAGAATTAAAATAGTATAAGAGAAGAAAATGAAGCTGCATCAAGAATGCAAATGCTAAATGTATTGATGCAAGAGAAGACACTATGATTAAGTTGTTTAATGTACTATGCAAGGCACTGGAACAGTTAGTTTAATACATTTAAACAGGAGAGCTGAGCAATGTGACTCAGGGCAGCAACTACAATTAAACCCTACAGTCTTAAGTATCTCCCCCCACCCCATTTTCCCCCTTTCCTTCCTGCCTTTCTCCTCCTTCCCTGCTCCCTGCTATTTTAGTTTGTGTTTAGTTTCCTTTTGCCTCATCTTCATTTTGTTCCTGTATTCAGACCTGGCAAAGTTTGAGTAAAATACAGAAATACCTGAATAATCAAACTTCCATTTCCAATCACTACTGAGGTCCAGCTGGATCTTCTCTTGGTTTTTCCATGTGTGTGCATGTTCCTGGAGTTGCACAATTAGAATGAAGTTAATGAGCTATGTACACCCCAGGAGCTGGCACAGTACTTAGCTATTTTATTGCAAT
Organism: Pelochelys cantorii; assembly: GCA_032595735.1. Lineage (NCBI taxonomy): Eukaryota > Metazoa > Chordata > Testudines > Trionychidae > Pelochelys > Pelochelys cantorii. Next base: position 42,271,524 of record CM064337.1, read on the forward strand.
TATATTGCTAACCTGAGCTAAGTCTGCCTTCAAAGAGCAGATTGGAGTGAAAAGTGAGAATGTGTCTCATAATTCCCTTTCCTATCAAAAAAGTGGTTCAAGAGGAGAAAAGAAAATGGAATGATGGCTTTATCGGCTGTAGATAGCAGACAGTCAGAACTTTAAGAGAAAGAAAATAAGCTAGAGACTGTGTGTCTAAGGCTACATCTAGACTGCAGTGCTTTTCTGGGATACCGGAGGTGTCCCAGAAAAGCAACACCGTGTCCAAGAAACGCGTCTGCTTTTCCAAAAAAAATTTCGAAAAAGCGGATGCACTCTTTTGCTATCCCTGTAAACCTCACTCTACGAGGAAGAAGGGATGTGTTGAAAGAGCACTTTTTTCTGAAATTTGGTGCCATGTAAACACACCAAATTTCAGAAAAGCCTCTTTTGAAAGTAAATCAGAAAAAGATATGCAATTTGCATACCACAAATTGTGTTTCTTTTTCCGATTTACCAGTGCAATCTAGATGTAGCCTACGTTGTTTCCCTTTCAAATTGTACCAGAACTTTTTGTCTGAACTAATTGTCCTCACCATTATCAGAAGAAGGAAAAATCGGCCTTAGTGTCTCCTTTCCTATCAAAGACCATGTAGGCACAGCTGGTTCAACAAACTAACTGGGAAACCAGGGGAATTCTGTCAACAGTTTTGCTGCCCTTGTGTTCACTGAGCCTACAAAAATGTGTCCCTAAAAATGAAGAGCAGCAAAGTACTTTTGCCACTGATTGAAGCCAAGCAGGTAGCATTAGAGAACCACTGGAAGTCATTGTTTCCCTAATACATAAGCTTTAAAAAGAATCAAGAAGTGTTGCAGAGATAACCCAAATAAGAGAAAGAGCAGATGAAATTACATAGCCTGAATTACACATGAGGCCAATTTCTGTTCTCACAGCCATGCCACCCTAATTAAGTCAATGAGAGAAGAATTTGGATCGCTGACTATTCCAATCTCTTCATTTATGCCTTTTAGAAAAGAAAAATGTCACTAGAGAATGGGAGAGAATATGACAGCGACTTAAAAGCAAATACTTGGCCCCTCTTCAAGAGAAGAAAGCTCTTACCTAGTAGAACTAATGTCATTCTTCTTCACAGAACAAAGGGGTAGAATTTAGAGAGTCTGCTTCCACTGCATACTGAGGAGCTCAACTTCTTGGAAGCATTGACTATTTTCTTCTCATGGAGGGCAAATGCATCAGACAAGCTGACCACACCATCTCTGAGGCTGCAATAGCTGCCTAAAAATGAAGGATCCAATTTAACATTGTGGCAGGGATACCCAGAGCTGTAATCCACTCTGCCTCAGCAAGAGTTAGCTTTACTGGGGATGGGAAGTGTGTCACCTCCTTGCCACACTAGCCTGTCTCCCTCACCAACAAACTCAAGTGTCTCCCAGCCCACATCATGCTTGACAGGTAAAAACCAGTGAGTTCAAGCCATCAAGCTTCTCAGCAATGCATCTCTGCCATGCTCAGCACCTAGCATTGTACATTCACTAAAGATATTTTGTTTACTTCTCTGTTAGAGAATGAATATGTTACAACTCATTAATGGAACTGAAGGAAGCACCTCCTTCCTTTGAAACACAGCACACCATCAGATGATAGTAAAAGTAAAACAAGTTTATTGAACAAACGTCTACCTGTTTTGTTAGTCTATAAAGTGCTACCAGACCATTTGCTTGCTGTTTTTTTTCTGTAACAGACTAACTCGGCTACCCCCTGAAGTCACAGATTGTGATATCCAGTAGGAGGAATGCAAGTAGAAAAGAATTCCAAACAAACAGAAGCAAAAGGACACTTTTCATGGTGAAGACCTAACAAGATACTACGCCCTTTGTACACCAATCTTCCTTTACCAGCAATAACTTTCAGCCAATCTCCACAGAGTCCAAGGAGCTGGTTTTCCTTGTCTTCTCAGGTGAAAGGGGGGCTGGACTTGATGACCTCCTGAGTCTCTTCCAGCTCTATGATTCTGTGATTCTATAAAAGGTAACTTAGGGGGCTTGCTCCCCATTTCTTCATAGCCCAGTAAACCACTGAAATGCATTCTTCTGAAATGTATTCCAGACAATGTTTCTTTTCCCTGCTGGTTGTGAATGCACTACTATCCGGTGTAGCCTCCATGTTGTCTTCTCCCTGGCTGGTAATTTTTACAAAGCAAATTATGTATTTGTATAACTCTTGATAGAAATAATTTTGATCATATCTGTTTTGAGATATTGGCCTCTTTCCAGTATGCAGATAAAACATATTTATCAACTCCCCTCGTCCCCTGTCGACATGTTTTGTTTAAACACTTTTTAGTCATAAACCTAAAAAGCACACCAACAGTGAGTAACTGTATGGCCACAGACAGCATCATCACATACATTTCTTAATGGTATCATTGACCAGCATTTTATTAGTTATTGAAAGACACCTCACAAAGCTTATTTTGTACAGCAATTACTGCAGTGGTGTTGAGGGTGCAAACTGAGGGATGCCATGGCTCACATCACCTGCCCAGGAAACAGAATCACTCTCCTGTGATATAGCTGGTGGCTTACATGGCTGAAATAGTGAATCACAGATACTGAGCCCTAGAGTGATTAGCTTTATAAGCAATGTATAGGCCAAACATTTTCTAACAAGACCAGTGATCAACAATATGAATGGAGAACAAATGCAAATATATTTGTATACTGTATAACTGGCACACCAAGAAAAAGGGGTTTAACTACACTAAATAAGATACTGGTTATATACTGCTTAGCCATGTAAGAATTATATGGACTGACTTGGGAAGTTTGAGTATGAGTAGAAAATGACTGTAGCATTAAGGTATGCATACCTATTGGAGGAGAAGGCAGGAGCAAGGAAAATGTGAACAAACGATGAGGGGATATGCTTATCCCTAGGTAATCTAGCATATGCCATTTTTCAAATGTAACTTGCTACAGAGTTGAATCTGGCAGACATTCAGGGTATGTCCAGACTTACCTCGGTTCCTGGAAAAATCATGGAAGGGATCCTTAAGGAATCCATTTTGAGGCACTTGGAAGAGAGGAAAGTGATTAGGAATAGTCAGCATGGATTCACAAAGGGCAAGTCGTGCCTGACCAATTTGATTAGCTTCTATGATGAGGTAACTGGCTCTGTGGATATGGGAAAGTCAGTGGATGTGATATACCTTGACTTTAGCAAGGCTTTTGATACGGTCTCCCACAATATTCTTGCCAGCAAGTTAAGGGAATGTGGATTGGATAAATGGACGGTAAGATGGATAGCAAGCTGGCTAGAAGGCCGGGCCCAGCGGGTAGTGATCAATGGCTCGATGTCAGGATGGCGGTCGGTTTCTAGCGGAGTGCGCCAAAGTTCGGTTCTAGGACCGGTTTTGTTCAATATCTTTATTAATGACCTGGATGAGTGGATGGATTGCACCCTCAGCAAGTTTGCAGATGACACTAAGCTAGGGGGAGAGGTAGATACGCTGGAGGGCAGGGATAGAGTCCAGAGTGACTTAGACAAATTGGAGGATTGGGCCACAAGAAATCTGATGAGGTTCAACAAGGATAAGTGCAGAGTCCTGCACTTGGGACAGAAGAATCCCAAGCATTGATACAGGCTGGGGACCAATCAGCTAAGTAGTAGTTCTGCAGAAAAGGACCCGGGGGTTACAGTGGATGAGAAGCTGGATATGCGTCAACAGTGTGCCAAGAAGACTAATGGCATATTAGGTTGCATTAAGAGGAGCATTGCCAGCAGATCCAGAGATGTCATTATTCCCCTTTATTCGGCTCTGGTGAGGCCACATCTGGAGTATTGTGTCCAGTTCTGGGCCCCCCACTACAAAAAGGATGTGGACGCATTGGAGTGGGTCCAGCGGAGGGCAACCAAAATGATTAGGGGGCTGGAGCATATGACCTATGAAGAGAGGCTGAGGGAGTTGGGTCTGTTTAGTCTGCAGAAGCGAAGAGTGAGGGGGGATTTGATAGCAGCCTTCAACTTCCTGAAGGGAGGTTCCAAAGAGGATGGAGCAAGGCTGTTCTCAGTAGTGACAGATGGCAGAACAAGGAGCAATGGTCTCAAGTTGTGGTGGGAGAAGTCCAGGTTGGATATTAGGAAAAAGTATTTCACTAGGAGAGTGGTGAAGCACTGGAATTGGTTACCCTCAGTTAATTGGCTGAGTCTCAGTCAGGGGGAGGGGCTACCAGAGCTATATAAGCCTGTGACTCAGCGACCAGGGAGCTTGCGAACAGGAACAGCTAACAGGGAGTTTGGAGAGGGAGGTTAGAGGGCACTAGGGACTTCTGACCTTCTTTAAAACATAACTTTTATAATAATCTATATTCCAGAGGTTTAAAAAGAATCCCAGTTTCTGCTTAAACTTATTCATTAGAAAAATGGAGACAGAAGCCCAGCAGCAGAGTGGGGGCTATCCTGTTTATTGCGTCGAGTATAACATGTATGATTACCTGCCCTGTGGGCGGGTGGCGTATGTGTGCACCCATTGCAAGGAGCTCCTGACCCTCAGAGACCGGGTTCAGGCTTTGGAGGCCAGGGTGGCTGAACTGGAGGAGATAAGGGAGGTAGAGAGATATGTTGATGAGACTTTCCGGGACACTAGTACTGTCCCACCTCCAGTCTGAGAGCCCCAGTGCTTTTAAGGAGGTTGAAAGTCTCCAGGGAACAGAGCATTCAATGGGAGCAGAGGGAAACCATCCCGTAGTTGAGACCCTCCTCCCAGAGGATGTTGCGGTATCCTCTCACACTGAGGATACCTCTGAGCGGGAGGGAATGCCAGTTAGGAAGAGGCAGGTGTTAGTAGTGGGTGATTCGATTGTTAGAAACATAGATAGTTGGGTTTGTGATGACCGGGAGAACCGTATGGTCACTTGCCTGCCTGGTGCGAAGGTTGCGGATCTCTCGAGGCATCTAGATAGACTTATGTGTAGTGCTGGGGAGGAGCCGGTGGTCGTGGTACATGTAGGTACCAATGACGTAGGGAAGGGTAGGAGAGATGTCCTGGAGGCCAAATTTAGGCTGCTAGGAAAGAGACTGAAATCCGGGACCTCTATGGTGGCATTCTCGGAAATGCTTCCAGTTCCACGCGCAGGGCCAGGTAGGCAGGCAGAGCTTCAGAGTCTCAATGCGTGGATGAGACGATGGTGTAGGGAAGAGGGGTTTGGATTTATTAGGAACTGGGGACACTTTTGGGAGAGGAGGAGCCTATGCAGGAAGGATGGGCTCCACCTAAACCAGGGTGGAACCAGACTGCTGGCACTAAACATTAAAAAGGCTGTAGAGCAGTCTTTAAACTAAAAGATGGGGGAAAGCCGATTGGTGCGGAGATGCACATAAATCGGAGGGAGACTTCTCTTAGAGGAGAATCCATTGATAGAGATTCTCTAAGCTGTAGTCAGAAAGAGAAGAGGGGAGAGGGCAAACCATGGGCCAGAGCAGACAAACAACTGCATACAAAGGAATCCAATGCACCAGGGAAGGGCAGACAAATAAGCAGTGGCAAATTTTTAAAGTGCTTCTACACAAATGCTAGGAGTCTGACTAATAAGATGGGTGAACGAGAGTACCTAGTATTAAATGAGGAGATTGACATAATAGGCATCACTGAAACCTGGTGGAATGAGGAAAATCTGTGGGACACAATCATACCGGGATATAAAATATATCGAAAGGATAGAGCAGGCCGGGTGGGTGGTGGAGTGGCACTGTATGTAAAAGATAATGTAGAATCAAATGAAATAAAAATATTAAGTGAATCAACATGTTCAATAGAATCGCTATGGATAGTAATTCCATGCTCCAATAATAAGAAATTAGCAGTAGGGATATATTACCGACCACCTGACCAGGACAGCGATACTGACATAGAAATGCTGAGGGAGATTAAAGAGGCTACCAAAATAAAGAACTCTATAATAATGGGGGATTTTAATTATCCCCATATTGACTGGGTACATGTCACCTCAGGAAGAGAAGCGGAGATAAAATTTCTCAATGGCCTAAATGACTGCTTCTTGGAGCAGCTGGTGCAGGAACCCACAAGGGGAGAGGCAATTCTCGATTTAGTCCTGAGTGGAGTGCAGGATCAGGTCCAGGAAATAACCGTTACAGGACCGCTTGGGAACAGTGACCATAATATAATAACATTCAACATTCCTGTGGTGGGTAGAACACCTCAGCAGTCCAGCACCCTGGCATTTAATTTCAAAAAGGGGAATTACACAAAAATGAGGAGGCTCGTTAAACAGAAATTAAAAGGCACAGTGACTCGAGCCAAATCGCTGCAAGCTGCATGGAAACTTTTTAAAGACACCATAATAGAGGCCCAGCTTAAATGTATACCCCAACATAGCAAGAGACCTAAAAAAGTGTCACCGTGGCTTAACCACCATGTAAAAGAAGCAGTGAGGGACAAAAAGGCATCTTTTAAGAAGTGGAAGTCTAATCCTAGTGAGATAAATAGAAAGGAACATAAACACTGTCAAATCAAGTGTAAAAATGTAATAAGAAAAGCAAAAAAAGATGTTGAGGAACAGCTAGCCAAAAACTCAAAAAGAAATAACAAAATGTTTTTAAGTACATTAGAAGCAGGAAGCCTGCTAAAAAACCTGTGGGTCCCCTAGACGATCGAACTATAAAAGGCGCAATCAAGGACGATAAAGCCATTGCAGAGAAACTAAATGATTTCTTTGCTTCAGTTTTCACGGCTGAGGACGTTGGGGAGATTCCCAAATCTGCACCGTCCTTTGTGGGTGATGAATCTGAGGAACTGTCCCGGATTGAAGTGTCTTTAGAGGAGGTTTTGGAACAAATAGAAAAACTTAATGTTAACAAATCTCCAGGACCGGATGGCACTCATCCAAGGGTTCTAAAAGAACTCAAATGGGAAATTGCTGAACTATTATCTGTGGTTTGTAACCTATCCCTTAAATCGGCTTCCGTACCTAATGACTGGAAGGTAGCCAACATGACACCAATATTTAAAAAGGGCTCTAGAGGCGATCCGGGCAATTACAGACCGGTAAGTCTAACTTCAGTACCGGGCAAATTAGTCAAAACAATAGTAAAGAATAAAATTGTGAAGCATGTAGAAGAACATAATTTGTTGGACACAAGTCAACATGGTTTCTGTAAAGGGAAATCCTGTCTTACTAGTCTATTAGAGTTCTTTGAAGGGGTTAACAAACATGCGAACAAGGGGGATCCAGTAGATATAGTATACTTAGATTTTCAGAAAGCCTTTGACAAGGTCCCTCACCAAAGGCTCTTGTGTAAATTACATGGCCATGGGATAAGAGGGAAGGTCCTTTCTTGGATTGAGAACTGGTTAAAAGACAGGAAACAAAGGGTAGGAATAAATGGTACATTTTCAGAATGGAGAGGGGTAACTAGTGATGTCCCCCAAGGGTCAGCCTTAGGACCAATCCTGTTCAACTTATTCATAAATGATCTGGAGAAAGGGGTAAGCAGTGAGGTGGTAAAGTTTGCAGATGATACCAAACTGTTTAGGATAGTCAAGACAGAAGCAGACTGTGAGGGACTCCAAGAAGATCTCACCAAACTGAGTGATTGGGTAACAAAACGGCAAATGAAATTTAATGTGGATAAGTGTAAAGTAATGCACATCGGGAAAAATAACCCCAACTATACGTACAGTATGATGGGGGCTAATTTGGCTACGACAAATCAGGAAAGAGATCTTGGAGTTATCGTGGACAGTTCTCTGAAAACTTCCACGCAGTGTGCAGCAGTGGTCAAAAAGGCAAATAGGATGCTAGGAATTATTAAGAAAGGGATAGAAAATAAGACCCAGAATATCTTACTGTCCCTGTATAAAACTATGGTACACCCACATCTTGAATACTGTGTACAGATGTGGTCTCCTCACCTCAAAAAAGATATTTTGGCCTTGGAAAGGGTTCAGAAAAGGGCAACTAAAATGATTAGGGGTTTGGAACGGGTCCCATATGAGGAGAGGTTAAAGCGACTGGGACTTTTCAGTTTAGAAAAAAGGAGACTGAGGGGGGATATGATAGAGGTATATAAAATCATGAGTGGTGTGGAGAGGGCCGATAAAGAGAAGTTATTTATTAGTTCCCTAAATAGAAGAACTAGAGGACACCAAATGAAATTAATGGGTAGCAGGTTTAAAACTAATAAAAGAAAGTTCTTCTTCACACTGAGTGTAGTCAGCCTGTGGAACTCCTTGCCAGAGGAGGCTGTGAAGGCTAGGACTATAACAGAGTTTAAAGAGAAGCTAGATAATTTCATGGAGGTTAAGTCCATAAGAGGCTATTAGCCAGGGGATAAAATGGTGTCCTTGGCCTCTGTCTGTCAGATGCTGGAGAGGGATGGCAGGAGACAAATCGCTTGATCATTGTCTTCGGTCCACCCTCTCTGGGGCACCTGGTGCTGGCCACTGTCGGCAGACAGAATACTGGGCTAGATGGACCTTTGGTCTGACCCAGTACGGCCATTCTTATGTTCTTATGTACCTAGGGAAGTAGTGGAGTCTCCATCCCTAGAGGTGTTTAAGTCTCGGCTTGACAAAGCCCTGACTGGGTTGATCTAGTTGGGATTGGTCCTGCCTAGAGCAGGGGACTGGACTTGATGACCTTCTGAGGTGTCTTTCAGCTCTATGGTTCTATGATTCTATGATACATGCCTCTGTCGCCAGAGGCATGTAAATTAGACTACCCAACATAGTCAGTGAAGCCGGGATTTAAATATCCCCAGCTTCATTAAAATAAAAATGGCCGTTGCGCTGTGCTAGCTCAGCTGATCGTCGGCACAGCGCGCAAGTCAAGATGCGGATCGGTCGACAAGGGAAGCCTTTGTCGACCGCTCCTGTAAGCCTCGTTTCACAAGGCATAAGGGAACGGTCGACAAAGGCTTCCCTTGTCAACCAATCCACGTCTTGACTCGCGCGCTGTGCCAACGATCACCTGAGCCGGCACAGCGTGGCAGCCATTTTTATTTTAATGAAGCTGGGGATATTTAAATCCCGGCTTCATTGACTATGTCGGGTAGTCTAATTTACACGCGGCGACAGAGGCATGTAGTCTAGACATACTCTCATTGCCTACTGCGGTGAGCTTTTCTGTTCACCCGAGAGGAACCACTCACACTAGTGTTCACAGGACCAGGTCTTTAGCCAGAGGTGAAAGTAAGCCAGTACGGCCCACTACACCACACTGGCAAGAAAGTGTTTGGCAAGATCCAGTAGGCCGCACCAGCTATTTATAGCTTGTACGGCATATAAGAAAGACACTGTGCCTGGAAAGACCCTGTGCCAACCTCCTCCACCCATCTCCAGAGCTGCCTCTCTTCCTGCTCCATCTGTACAGCATCAGCCCCCTAGGGGAACAGGGTTAGGGGCAGCTGGAAGTCGTACAGCAGCCAGAGGATCTGCCAGCATTCTACTCCTTTCCCTGCTGGCTCTTCCAGCAGAGACAAGAGCAGAACGCCCTGCCCCCCCACTGTCCCCAGCCCTGTCCTCCAGCAGGGTTACTGCTGTGCTGGTGGAGTGGTAGGTGAGGTAGCTTGTGGAAGGGCAGGGGGTGAGACTGGAGCTTCTGCTCCTTTCCCTGCTGGCAGGGTCAGAGAGGGGGGAAGAGCAGAACAGCCAGCAGCCTCTCTGGCTGTGGTACCATCCCCAACCTCTGCACCTCCAGGTAATGGGGGATGGGGAAGGAAAGGGAAGAGCATGGGAGCCCCAGGCTGGGGGCAGTGGAGAGTCATGTTGGGAGGTCATATGCCCCCCTTTAGCTTGTGTGCCTCTCCCCCATACGGGAAAGAAATAAGTGTTACTTTCACCCCCATCTTTAATGTATGTAAGATGCCATAAACATGCATCTAACCACAATAATCTATTCTACTAAGTAAAGCATAAAGGGACATGTAGATTCTAAAATATGTAGCTTTTATATCTTTTCATGCTCAAAACTATTATACAGTCTATGGTACAATTTAATTAAAAAGTTAAAGTTAAGTTAACATTTGAAAAGTTTTTATTAATTATTGTAATTTTCTTTTTTTCCCCTCAATTATCTTCTGTCCTTTTAGTTCCAGGCTTTTAATTGGTAATGGCCTACAGCTCTCCTGCAAGCTTCCTGGAGGAGAAGCAAGCTTGTGCCAACTTGCTACATAACCTCAGTAATGCTCAGTCATTCAGAACTTCTCCATCTGGGTTTCTGGCCATCCAGAGAACCAGCTGCTCTGAACAAACACCTTATCCACCTTGCCTGATGTATCAATATCTGAAATATGCTGCTACCATAATTAAAGTTTTCAACTCATCAAGCAGAGCCGCATGTGATCTACAGGCAGCCACTCTAATTGTTTAGTTGCCTGGTCAGATATAGCATTTTCTTTTGTTCAAGTCAAACTACTTTAGCCTATATAACTAAAAAAGAAATGGAAATGTAACCCAAATATTCTAAATGTCATATGTCTTTACAATGGTGAGATGACTAATTGTAAATGTACCAAGGCTCAAGGACAAGGCTCAAGAAATGTGCAGATTCCATCTGAATTTTAGAGATTTTCCAAGTAATGTGTTTTCTTCTTGTACGGTTCAAAATGGGTGTATTGTATTGTATTGTAAAACTAACTGAAGTTAAAAAAAATAGGCCTATTGTCTCTCTGTTACTAGGGATCCAAACATTTGCATTTGACTACACCTATTACACAGAGGGACTAATTCATCAAAGCATCTCAGCATGTGCTTAACTTTGATCAGGTTCTTAAATCTCATTGAAAGCTCTGAAATTTGAAAATGTATTTAATTGCTTTGGTGAATTAGGCCCATAGACATCAGCTTGGAATTGCTGCTGGGACATGTAAGTAAACTGACAGCTTCCACTGAGAGACATTTGCAGTGAGACAGCTATTTAGTATTTTATTACCATCATGGTTTAACAAGCTAATGAGGGTTTTTTCTAACAAGTTTGAATATTTACAGTTATAATGTAGATTCATAGGCCCCAAGGCCGGAAGGGACCATTGTGATCATCTAGTCTCTCTACCTGTGTAACACAGGCCATAGAATGCTTAAAGTAGTTCTTAGTGCAGATCGTTTAGAAAAACATCTCACCTGGATTTCCTGGATTGTCAGTGATGGAGACTCTACCATGATCCAATGATTACATTCTCATAGTTTAAAATGTATTCCTTATTTCTGGTCTGAACTTGTTTAGCTTCAACTTTTGGCCATTGGATCATGTTGAATCTTTCTCTGCTAGATTGCCGAGCCTATTATGATATATGTGTTCCTCATGTAGGCATTATAGACTATAATCAAGTCACCCCTTAACCTTCTCTAACATACTTGGCTCAAAGCCTGCAGAAGTGTTTTCAGCTCAAGTATGAAAAGTAGCATGGCCTCAGCAGGGATTAATGGATGCCAGATTTCTCCCATGTTCTTTTTAGAAGCCTATTCAGTTCCCATTTGAGTCAACAGAAAGATTCCCATTATAGGATCTGGATAATTCTCACACCAGCTCATCGCTTTCTAAACATTCAGCTCTGAGGAGTAACGTTAGTTCGAACCAAGGGCTTTGGTTCGAACTACTGCAGCCTGGAATGCACTTTCTGGTTTGAATCAGCTGTGATTCGAACTAGCGTGCCGGCGAGATCATGCTAATGAAGCGCGGAATATTTAAATCCCCGCTTCATTAGCAATTTCGAATGCCTACATTTGCATCCCTAGTTTGAACTAGGGTACAAGTGTAGACATACCCTGAGACTGAAATTTGCTATTTCTCGAACCCAACTATGAGCTAAATCTCATCTGCTATTTTCAAGTTATGAAAGAGTGAAAAAATACCCTCTGTCTCCTATTGTACATTTTTTTTCTGTTCTTTTATGAAGATTTCATTACATTTAATTATAATAAATCACTGCCTTTTCTCTCTAGTGTACCTGACTGATTCAGCATCTCTCTTCCGATCAGGAATGTCAGCCCAGCTCGCCAGAAGACTTTTATATTGGTCAGTTTCTCAGAAACAAAGAGAAGCTGCATTTTAATAAGTTTCTCAGATTCATCTGCAAAGTCAATAAATAAAAGATATTTCCTCCTTTCCTGTGTCTGACTGTGTCAGGTAAGCACTGACCTGTCACATTCTCTTCCAAGTCATTATAAAGGGACTTTTTAATAATATGGCTCATCCTGTAAGATGCCAAGTATTTTCAACACTTATTGTTCCAAGCATGCTGAGACCCTTGAAGACCAAGATTTGCAGCCGGGGCTGGCCTTAAACTAAATAGTGCCCCAGGCAAAGGGCATCTTTGGACCCTCCCTATATCTTTGGACCCCATTTGTTAAACTTGCAGCACTCTGAGCAAGGTGCCCCCCAAATCCAGCACCCAGCCTGTTGCCTGAGTCACCTGCTCCTTAATTTGGCCCCATTTACAGTGGCTGCCATTAAAAAATCATTTTACTGCACTGCAGTATTTTCCTTTGTTAGTGTTCCTTTGTTCCTTTTCTTGCAATGGAAAATTTCTCAAAAAAACTACAGTCAATTTAACTAGTATCCGACATTAATGGCTAGTGGTAATGTAATTACAAGCAACATATGCAAATACTCTGTTAATGAGTACATTTTTTTCAAAAATGCTTAAGTGACTGGGGAGCCCAAATTCTATTTTTAAACCAAATGTAGGAAACCAATGAAACTTAGGCATTTTTTAAAACGTTGCTCACTATGAAAAGTTGACATTTTCAGAAATAGAAAGCTGAGAAATTCAATATAAACATTATTTTCTGCCAGCATATATTTAATTAGGAACATATTGTCCAGTGTACTAGGTATATCAGGACAATATAACTGATGTGTAAATTCAGGGCAGATCCTCAGCGCTACATACAGATACACCAATTCAACAAAATATTTACATGCTTACCTGCAAGCCATTGTTTCAGCAGGTCTTAAGAGGGGGCTTAAGGAATTTTCTACCTCAAAGCCAAGAGCTATAATTGTGTCTTCAAATATGTAATCAATTTTGGATATGTTTTGGGTATGTTTTTTGACTGTGGGCCAGATTTTTAAAAGTATCCAGGTGCCTAAAAGATGGAGATAAGACACCTAGTGAGATTTTCAAAAGCATATAGGTGCCTAACTGCTTACATCTTTTTTAAAATCCTGCTGCATGAGTCTTTATGTCATTTGCCTCATTAGTGCTAAGTTAGGGTATTTCTACACACAGGACTAAATTCGAAATAAGCTACGCAACTTGAGATGCATCAACTGCATAGTTTAAGTCAAGATAGTTTATTTCAACTTTGGGCATGTCTACCTAGCACTTATTTCAAAAAATAGAGCACTCTTCCCCCAACTTCCTTTACTCCTCAAATAATGAGGTTTACCGAAGTCAGAGAAAGAAGCCTGTTATTTCAAATTTATTTTGAAGTAATGGGCTTGCTGTATAGATGGAATAACTGACATTAATCTGAAAGCCCTCTTAGTAGGGCCTTAATGTTGCCCACATTAAAGTCAATGCAAAATTCTCAGTGACTTTCATGGCCAGGAATCTGAATCGGTGAAAGATGTCTGTGAGTCCGTATAGGCCTAGGTTGCAGGCATTTGCAGTTCCTGGACACTGTCTTGATATTGCAGACACAGAAAATCAAATATCAAGTCATCACAAAGCTTGTGGTGTTGCTAGGAAGTGAACCCAGGTTGCTCTAGTCTCCTTTGCCTTAACCAGGATACTGCCCTTCCTCAGTATTTTCATGCATTTTCAAACCCCAAAACCATATTTGGAAGTGGCTGCAGCATGGTTTTGCAAGAAGCAGTCCAGATCTGAACTCTGTGGCTGGATTCTTTGGTCTTGTAAGGCCCACTTGTACTGCATAAGCAGTGCAAAATGTCCTAAAAACATATGGAGATGGGAATTGAAGCAGTCCACCCGTGAAGGTGTACAGCTGGCAGGGTGGTTTCACTGCCTCCCATGTCAGCTACCTCCTGCTTTTGAAACCCAATGGAGGAGAGATCATGTTAGCAGCATTCTGTGAGCAAGGTAAGTGTGTGCAAGGAAGGAAAAGGGAGTGGGCAGAGCTCTGCTATGCCAATAACCCCACAGTGCTAAGGTACCCAGTGGTGTAAGGGAGAGTGCAACTTGAATTTGCACTGGGAGCTGGGCAATTCTGAATCATGGACCGCAACCAGCTCCTTGCAATCACCACACTCAGGGTATGTCTACACCAGTGGTCTCCAACCTTTTTACACCCAAGATCACTTTTTAAATAAATTTTAGGACAAGCCAAGATCTACCCCGCCCCTTCCCCAAGACCCCACCCCTTCCTTGAGGCCCCACCCTCTCTGTTCCCCTTCTCTCCATCACTTGCTATTCCCGGCCCTTATACACTCTCAGGGTACAGCTACACTGACACTTTTTTTTGATCCTTCTGTTGGAAGAAATGTTTCCGACATTTGGCCCATCTAGACTAGGCCAAATGTTGGAAAACCCCCTTCTTTTGGCAGCCCCGTCATTCTTCATGGAATGAGGAATACAGGGGCTGCCAAAAGAGCGTGTATGCAGGAAAAACTCCTGCAGTCTAGCCATACCCTCACTGGGTTGAGACAGGAGGTGCAGGCTCTGGAGTGTGAATGAGGGATTTGGGTGTGGGAAAGGGTGAGAGGTGCAAGCTCTGGGAGGGAATTTGGCTGCAGGAGGATGTGGAGAAGGGGATGCTGGCTCAGGGAGGGGGCTCCAGGCTGGGGAGTGTTGAGCTCAGGTGGAGGGTTGGGGTGCTGAGCAAGCCACAGGTTTGTGGACATGAGGGTACAGGAGTTTGGGTTGGGGTGCGGGAGGGGCTCAGGGCAGGGAGGTTGGGTGTATGATGGGCTCAGGATACAGATTTGCAGAGTGTGAATGGTGCAAGAGTGTTGTGGCAAAAGACTGAGGATGTGGGGGTGCAGGAGTTTGGGGATGTGAGAGGTTCAGGACAGGGGGTTCCAGTGTATGATAGGCTCAGATTTGGGGTCAGGGTGGGGGTACAGGAGTATTATGATGCTGTGGCCAGATGAGGGCTTGGCCCCAACTGGGGGCTTGTTGGCCGGGCTTCATTTTTAAATAAAATATTATGTCAAACACAAAAGATGTCAGCATTGTCTTTATTTATGAGAAGGGTGGGGAACCTGTTTTGAATTAGGGGTCACTGACCCACAGAAAAGTCAGTCAGGGCAACACAAGTGAGATACAAAAACACAACCGCTCCAAACCTCACTAATGTGGCCCCAACTGTGTTGGTGGGAGCAGGGTACAGGGTGCGAATGGGTGCTGGGGCAGGGGACAGGGTACTTGTGGGTACTGGGACAGGGGACAGGGTGCTGGGGCAGGGTGCCAATGGGTGCTGGTGGGTGCTGGGTCAGGGTACTTGTGGGGGCAGGGTGGGGGGAGGGGACAGGGACCAGTACCTGCACGCCAAGGCCCTGGAAGTATGTGGACTGCTCCTCTGTCCCCCAAACAGTGGTGCAGTACCTGAAATGCCGGTCCATCGCACACCTGATGCCTTCCTGCACTAGGGGGAAGGGGTGTCCAGGACCGCACCAGCCCCAACCACTGGGGCAGCGCACGTCACGTGAGCAGCTGGAGCCGGCACACTGGAGACTTTATTCCCCCGCTGCCTTCCCGCGCGGGGGGAGGGGAAGTCCTGGACTGTGCCAGCCCCAAAAGCTGGGGTAGCACATGCCTTGCTCCTCTGCTCCCCATGGCAGCACAGGCCGCCCAAGGAGCTGAAGCCAGTGCGCTGGGGACTTTATTCCCCTGCTGCCTTCCCGTGTGGGGGGAGGAAGGAGGGGGAGTCCCGGACCGTGCCAGCCCCAACCGCTCAGGCAGCACACTCCTTGCTCCTCTGCGCCGCATGGCAGTGCGTGCCGCCCAAGCAGCTGGAGCTGGCGCAGTCCCGGACCCCCAGCCCCTCCCCCGCAGGAAGGCAGCATGGGAACAAAGTCCCCAACACGCGACGGACCAGCATTTTAGGTATTACACCACTGTTGCGGGGGGGAAGAGCAGCCCGCACACTTCTGGGACCTGGCGCGCAGCTGCAGAACTCCCCACAACCCTGCAGGAAGCCCGCGCTACCTCCATAGTTCCTGGAGGTAGCATCAGCGCAGCGTTAATCTTGGGAGGGTGGAGGGGAGTGAGGGGGAGGCCCAAAGCCTCGCGATTGACTGGTCAAGCCTCCAGGATCGACCAGTCGATCATGATCGACGGGTTGGTGACCACGGGTCTACACTATAGAGTTTTGTTGGGAAAATGGCCATTTTTCCGATTAAACTTGAGGAAGGTCCACACTGCAATTGCGTCTTCCACAAGAAAATAGAAAGAACAGAGGGGTTTTTCCGGCATTGATAATCCTCATTCTACGAGGAAGAAGCTTTTTTGCGAAAAGCCTTTTGGACGGGGAAGAGGGAGTTCTTTCAGAAGAAGATGAAAGAGGAAAAAGCACAGGTACCCTGATGGTCATTCTGTCCATAGAAATCACAGCTTACATGCGAGATAGAGTCCATTCAGGCTACATCTAGACTACCCGTGGCTTCTGAAAGAAGATATGCAAATTAGGCGCAATTTTGCATCTCTTCTGATCCCTTTTTTCAGAAGAGGTTTTTTTTTAAAAAAAAAAGCAGTCTAGATGGGGGTTTTCGCGTGAAAACCCCCTTTTTTGAAAGAACCCTGTAAACCTCGTTTTTTGAGGAATAGGGGTTCTTTCAAAAAAGGGGGGTTTCACATGAAAACCCCCATCTAGACTGCTTTTTAAAAAAAAAAAAAAACTCTTCCAAAAAAGGGATCGGAAGAAGATATTCAAATTCGTGCCTAATTTGCATATCTTCTTTCAGAAGCTGCGGGTAATCTAGACATGCCCTCTGTCTGGACAGGCTCTTTCAAAAAAGCAAATGGCTTTTTCGATGCACTTTTGCAGTGTGGTCACTCTCTTTCCGAAGAATTTTTTTCAGAAGATCTCTTCCAAAAAAACCTTCTTCCGAAAGAAGCCTGTAGTCTAGACATAGCCTCATAGAGGAGAACCAAGACCACTGGATCTACATATGGTTGCCAATCTGAATTAAGTAAGGGATGATACTAATATTATTTTACAGAAGCACTCTTATTCAGAGAACATCCTTTGTTAAGCAGCAAAGTACGCAGTGTGACAATTAAGCTCAGTGTGAAATATTATCATGTAGGACAGACATTTATTGGTTTAAACCTTGCAATAGGAGTTAGCTTCATTTATAAACTGCTGACCCTGACACATAATCCTGAACAAATGCTGCACTTTAAATCCAGTTTCCATCTTTCAGCGGAGGCATTAACATTCCTTATTCAACATTCTTCTCTCTCAAGTATTACCTCAGATTAATTGGCGCTGTATAAAATAAGTTGCTGGGTGCACAATGGTAACCATGGCAGCCTTCTTAGTATGTGCACAATGCATACGTTATTCATTCCTCAGGAAAACATAATTAGTATGTAACATAATACAGCCTTTCTTAAAACATCACTATGGTATGAAATGCACACAGTCAAAGCAGAGTCTGCCTACAAACCCCACTGAACAAGGCTACCCTCACTGAGTGTTTGCGTTACAGCCAAATATATTGCTAACTACTTTTGTGGAAGCAGCATCACTGACTTGTTGTAACCTTCTTCTCTAATCTCATATCTTTTCTTTCTGACCAAAAGGTGGCAGTGTTCCATTTATTATCAATTTGGTATAAAGTCAGTGGCACTGCAGTCAAACAACAATGTTGTGCAGCCCAGCCAGCAAGCCATGCATCATTAACTATTTTGCCTAGCTGACCCCAATACTCAGAGGATCATACATCCAGTGACAGAATCATTAAGAAAAAAATATTTTAAATAAGAATCTTACAAAATAAATGAAAATATAAAGACACAAGGCAAGGTGCTGTTAAAAAGGTAAAATGATGAGAATATTTAGCTTAAAACAAAACAAAACAAAGTCCACCATTTTCTTTACCTTGGGTCCGAAGCCAAGTCCTGAAGTTTTTGTTCAGACATAACTCCTACTGATGTCACTGGGAGTTTGGTCTGAATGAGGACTGTTAAATTTGTACCATTATCGGACAAGACAGTTTATAAACCACGAGTCAAACACTAACCCTCTTGACAGCCCAGGATTCAACAATGGGCATCTATATAGTACTCAGTGGAACCTCAAAAAGTGTAAAGGTCTGGGGATTCAGAACATGAACAAAAGTACTAAAAACGAACGTCTCTCCTGTTGCCTCCTCACTGCAGGACTCTTTCTGCTCTACAGGAAAAGGCTGCCCCAACGAGGAAAGGTTCTGGCAGGAAGCAGACAGCAGGGAAAGACTTGGACAGCTCTCCACTATGGCGCCTTTCCCATCTCGCAGAAAGACCCTAGCAGGGGGAAAGGTCTCCTCCAGCTGCTTGCTTTCACAGCCCATCCTCCCTGCGGGGAAAGACTCATGCAGCAAGGTAAAGAGGCTTCATCAGCTGCCCATGGCTATAGCATTTCCCCTCTATGAGGAAGAGGTGCTGGGCCACTTTTCCCTGCTGCATCCACCCTGCCAGAGCCTGTTCTTGCCCAACAAACACCTCTACCAGTGAGGGGCTCCTGAAACATTTCTCAATGTCTTCCTCTCTACCAGAGGCTTTCACTGACCCATGTAGCCACACCACAGCATGGACATAGCCTGCTTTTCACTGCAGTGTGTAGTTATACGTACATTACCCAGTGCTGCCGGTGGCACAGGGTACAGACATAGCCTCATTTGCACTCATCCGAGGTGACCTGCATAACTCATTTGAGATGTTGCCAATCAGGAGTAATGCAGCCATCCCAAACACTTGCCAATAAAGCCACATAGATTCCCTCCTTATACAGAGTGCACAGACTTAAGCTTTTATCTCCCAGCTAATGTTTTAGCAATCATATCATTTATTTTGGTGGAATGAAGGTGAGATAATCCTATTTTCTTTTAGAAATCCAGGAGAAGCCTGAACACCTCTATGAAGCTAATAATGATCACTCATCAAACAGCTCAGCTATCGAGCTGAAGCCATTATTTTTCTTTCTCTCCTTGAGCATCACTGTCACTCTTTTTCCCTTCTCTGCTACTGAGGATATAGATTAGCTAATTTCAGCTCAAACACTTTCTATAAGTTGTATCTAAATCTGTCTCAGCTTTTGTTCTTCATCTTTTAATATTTTCTTTTCTACGGGGCAAATGGACAGCCCAACATCACTCAATTAACACTCCAAAAGGAGATACAGAGCACCTAAATTAACGAGAGAAACAAACTGGTTGGAAAATGCTCTCTCCAATGCTCCCAGTCATTCCATACTTTGGTCCATTTCAATGACCAATATCAAAATTTTTAAAAAATGTTAGGAAGTTATAATATTCAAATAAGTTACTTTCATGTTCCAATAGGCACCAGAATTGGAAGTAATTAAGTAACAAAAGAAAGGCGGTTTGTGATTATGTCCTACTGACAGCAGAAATTTTTCTGTGACAAAATTCTTGTGAAACGAATGTTCAAGACTAGATAATCTCGAATGGATAATTTAGGTAGAAGTATGTCTTTTAAATACTTAACTAAATCAAAACCTGAATTCCAAAAGTACATGAGGATCACTCATCACCAGTCCTGAGTATCCCCAAGTGTTGATGCATCACCATGGATTATGTAGGATTGCCAGTGTTGCAAGAGAGTCAGCAGGAGACCTGGCATACATTTCCAAAACAAGGGAAAAGAAATCCTTAGACTTTGCAGTTACTCAGTGTTCATCCAACCCATATTTAATTGCATTTATAGTAAGCTTGCATACAGTTGTAACTGGCTGATAAGGTTTGGTAAACATTTGCAACTGAAATTTATAGGTGTTATTAAAATCAAAGTGCCATGCAATTAAATTAACAAGTGATCCCATTAAATTTGACCATTCCATTTACGTCTTTTATATTCCTTTAGTCTTCTCATTGGAGGACCCAGGTACTACATTTTTCTTGTGCGAGTGATTGACAGTTTGGAATAGTGAGCAAGGCAACAGCCACATCGATTTTTTTTTATTCTGAAGTTATTTATCTTGTTTTTTTTCCATTGCCCTTCTTCATCTTTACCAGTACAGTCAGAAGATAAGTTAGTATTGTAAAGTATGGCTAATTAATTCAGTTGGCATCTAGACAGTGACACCACTCCAACATACATAGTGATTAGTGAAGCGCCCCGGGGCTGTGCATCCCCAGGAAAGCTGGCAGTTTGGATAGCTAGCTTAGGCCCAATATTATTAAAATTACTATAAAGTTGGGAACCCTGATGTGCAAAGTTGCAGCCCTTATGCTATAGAAATTCTTGTATATTTACCATTGAGCAAGTCCTCCTTAGTTCTAAAGGTAATCGTTGAGGATTACAGACTATTTAACTACACTTTTGCTAACTTATATTTCAGCTGTCTTATCAGAGACTGTAAGTTTCTTGCAGTACAGCTGAACGTAATGAAAGCAGCCAGATGTAAGGAAGGCAAGTCAGTGAATACAGTAAAGGCAAGCCTATGGGATACAGTAGGCAGTTTAGCAACTGACTTTTTATGACTGTGCTTTTTTTCAGTTCTATTTCAATGTAGTGATACTTGGGTTCTCCTATAGACCACTAATCCTTTATGGAACAAGAAGGGACAGTACGCAAGAAGAACAGAAACTAAGGGCTTTTCAGAACTTGGATAGCAAAAAGGAGAAGTTTGAAATCTATATGGAAGTTTGGAAGAAGCCCCAGGACAAAATTTCAAGAGAGAAGTGGAACTATCTGATTGGCAGAGAAGGTAAATAGTTTAACTCAATTTTGTTTTGGAGAAAAAGCAAAGAATTTTTGGTGTGAAGTCACTCCTTAGCTGTCCAGCTGTGTTTCAGGCTCAGTTCAAGGTCATCAGGCCTACTGGGTAAAGATGGAGCCAAGAGCCGCATGTTATGCAGCCCCTACTTCCAGGATGAGACAGTGCACCAGACTTACTTCTGCCTGCCCAAGCCATGAGTCACTGCAGGCTCTGTTGGAGGGTCAAATCATGGGCATCTGAGTGGCTTGGCTGTGGGCCTGCCTCATACGCTTGGCAGAGAGGAAAGGAAAAACATGATGTATGTGCCAAAAGAGATGAAGAGTGTGGATGCGCTGACATTCAACAGTGTGGGGGAAAGCCTGCAACATGCAAGATTCTGGGAGAGGGTTGAAGCTATGGTGGAAATGGAACACAAACTGACTATGATAATTATAGAAGACCCATGTAAGTCCCTCCCCCTCCAAGGGAGCTTTCCTGTTCTGTCATCTCTGGAGCCTGGCAGAACCAAGCAAGAGAGCCTGAGCACACTGCATTGCTGCTACCCTATTTCCCAGGCCCAGAAGAGGCAGTGCATAAATTAAATCAACCCTTGAGGTGTTTTTCCTTACAGCAGAGGCCAGGCAGGCCTCTTCATGGCCTCAACACAAGACAAGCAAAAAATTAGGTTAAAACAAACTTTCCTCAACCTTTCCTCATGCAAACACAAGAACAGAACAGCTGAGATTTAGCTGAGATTTAGCCAAGTCCATGCAGTACAATTATATTCATGAGGTCCACTGCAGAAGAGCTTTTCAAAACAAGGAGGGAAAATAAGAGTTACAGAATGTCAACCCAGCAGTTAGACACCCAGGGCAGGCCAGTGCCAGCTGTCTTGGACTCACAGTGCTCGATTTAAAGGCTACCTCTAGACTGCAGCACTTTTCTGGGATACCGGAGGTGTCCCAGAAAAGCAATGTCACGTCCAAGGAACGCATCTGCTTTTCTGAAAAAAAATTCGGAAAAGCGGACGCATTCTTTCACTATCCCTGTAAACCTCATTTTACGAGGAAGAAAGGATTGCTCAAAAGAGCAGGCTTTTCCAAAATTTGGTGCTGTGTAGAAATGCCAAATTTTGGAAAAGCCTGTTTCGAAAGAAAAGCGGGAAAAGGTACGCAAATTGCAGTTTGCAATTTGCGTATCTTTTTCTGACTTGTCTTTGTAGTCTAAAAGTATCTAAAGAGTTGAAGTGCCCCTGGAGTCAGGTTGGGAGGTCCTACATGGAATGCAAGTGGATAAATCCCCTCTAGTGTTATTCAAATTTCAATGGAGATGTTGAATGCAGTGTTGTGTACTGTCACCACCATACTTGAGATGTTATTTACATTTACCAGTAGACAATCTGCAAATCTAGAATCAAGTCTAAAGTGTGGTGAATGCCCTTTAAAAATGACACTGTACCTGAATAGAAAAAATAATAGGGATCAAGAGAAAACTTCTTGAGCATGTATGAAAAAAAAATCTACTGTAATTTCAAAAACTCAGCAACTTTCATGTTTAGAAAGTCACATGTAGACTTCAATCAAGGAGCAGCATAGAAGATAGGAAGTAGCTGATGAAATGTAACTGAGTAACTGAATTATCAGAGATATGTCGAAATAGTTACAAGAGTGGGGGTTTTATGTCTGTGCATTTGAGGAGGGTTGATGCTTTGATAGTCTTTTATTATCTTTTATTCATATTGACAGCATATTATGGACACTTTGTTCCCAAGGCAGACCTTTGCCAGATGGCAAACCATTGTGCCTTAGAAGAGAACAAACAAACTGTTACCTCTGAGCTCATAGCGCTAGACTGCAGTACCAGCTGACAGCCTCTCAATCCAGTTTGCTGTAAGAAGCCACAATTTATCAAATGCCGAGCTACGTCTCATATTTATAGCTGTGAATTCAAAATGTACCATTATCACCATGCCATTTCAATTGGACAGGTGCTGACAATCCACATACTCTGTATCTTTATTTCCACATTTTTGAATGATTGTCATTGGGATGGGCGGGTGAGGGAAGAAGAGAGCAGCTCTTTCAAGTGACAGTGCTGTGCAGAGCAATTTTCATTAACAATACCACTGATTTTAATGGCATAGGATGTATGCCTAGAATGACTTCAAAAATATGCCCTCTGTTCTTAGTACTATAAAGCTTGATTAGGCAATTTGTACTTTTCATTATGACCACTCAAAGGACAAAAAAAAAATGGGGGAAACTGGTAAGAGACATGAATTTTAATATGAACAAACCTCACTAAATAGGAGCCACATATTATTGCAGAAGCTATGCTTTGTCTCCCTGGAGATGATAACAAATAATTATTTCACAGGGTTAACATAACATTCTAATTATCATCATTGAAATCTTTTGTGAAATTTAAGTTTCAGGCTCCTTATGGAGTCATGGTATTGTACTAGCTTCTGCGTGTTTTGCTCCTAGTTATACCTCTACAAACCCAATTTAACTGAGCAGAATTAGTTTCTTCAGTATGCATCATGACCCACTGGCTTCAATGTGTCAGACCTGCTCAAAAGAGATTTTTTGTCATGTAAACAGCATACAGGTGCCATTATTGTGCATTAAAGACTAATAAAGACTTTTCTATGGCTTGTGTGTGCTTAAAGGACTACAACGGCATAGCTACAACTGTGCTGCCATAGCACTTCAGTGAAGACAATACTATGACAATAGGAGGGCTTTTCCTAATGGCATAGGTGCTCCACCGGCCTGAGAAGCAGTAACTGAACCAACAGGAGAACTCTCCCTTTAATTGGGAACTGTCTACATCCGGGCTTAATTGTGTTACTCGGGTGTGTTTCACACTCCTGAGCGATGCAATTATACAAACCTAATTTTCTAGTGTAAAGCAGGCCTCGGCTTCAAGTGAAAGAGAAAAATTATGAGTGTTATTCCCCATGCCACGTGTAAATTGTTATGCCAACCTATACTAAGTGGTGTTAAATTACTAATCTATGAGATCATAAACATAGTTTGTACCATCTTTGTTAAAAACTGTTTGTAGAGCCCCAAGATAAGATCTTTCAAAGACTGATGATGTTTTGTGAGAGATTTAACATCTGACTTTCACATCAGCAATATATGTTGCACATAGAGGGTACTTCTAGACTGTGGTGCTATTTCAGAATGCCGGAGGTATCCCGAAAGAGCAATTCCATGTCTTTTGAACCAGCCCATTATTTCAAAATGGATTTAAAAATAATGGCCTTGCTACTCCAACGTCCCTGTAACCCTCATTCCATTAGGATTAAGGGACGTTTCAGAATAGTGATTTATTTCAAAATTTGGCACTGTGTAGACAGTGCCAAATTTAAAAATAAGCTATTTTGAAATTAGATTGAAATAAGACATGCAATTTATGTAGCTCAAATTGCATATCTTATTTCAACCTCTGCATGCTGTGTAGAGGTGCCCAGAAAGTGCTACATAAAATAAAAAAATTTGGTCCATCTCTTCTAATATCCTGTCTGACAGTGGCAGTTCCAGGTACATCAGAGGGATTCTATCAGGCATACCTATAAATAATGCAAACATGGCGAATAACAGTATTTACAAAGACTTAACCAACATTAATGCTAATGAGTAAATATTGACAGGTACACTAATGCATATTTTGTTCATAGTAGTCAAATAGCATTTTACATTTTCCAGTGCTTTGCAAATATTGACACACCCTCAAGAGATTTTATTAGACCATTCTACAGGTCCAAAAAAGGAAGCAGAGAAGTTAGGAGATATATCCAAGACAACAGAGTTAAGAGCAGGTTCAAAATTATTAGAAATAATCCAACTTCCCTCCTAATCAGAACTATCCTCCCAAAATCATCAGTGCCATTTTGAACCGTATCAATATTATATACTCACATACACTGGAAGTCCTGCACCTCTCAGGACAATATTGGGAATCCCAGAAAGCTGGACATCTTTTGAAAGAGATATAGGAAGCACCCACAATATTTAAATACCATTTAGAGCATAAAAGTCATCATATTATAAAGATACCCTGGGAAAACCTATTGTCCGAAGCACGGCAAAGCTCGGCAGGTAAAGAGGAGATGGAACAAGAGCTCTTTGTTGCTTGTGCCATAAGGAGATGGTCGACCTGGCCCTTTATTGAAATGAATTGGAGTTTTGCCGCTGACTTCACCACAGCCAGAATTTCAGTCACAATAATTCATACTTGGGCTACCCCATTCTTTCCACCCTAAATTGCCAATTCTCAGCATCAGCACTGAATCTCCATATGTGTGAGGTGTTATTTCAGGGAAAATGTAATTCAAAATATCTTGCAGGCACCAGCACTGGGTAGCTAAAATACCCTAACCATTTCCAAGCCTACAAAGTTTTATGAACCAATTCAGGACACCTCCAATATTTATTATATATCATATATTTTTATTCAACAATGAAAAATGTAATCAGCAAGACGGCCAACATTATTCATTTCAAAGTATAGAGCACCCTAATTTGGCTTCTTCTCTGCACTGTACCTGAGTATCCCTACATTCTGTTTTCTTTAGAATACTCCAATGCATTTGTATTATTAGGCATGATTTCCATTCACAGGGGATTGTTAGATTTTTATTCTTCCCATTTGTCCAGCTAGCTGGGAGTCTGTGCCTGTCTTGCCAGACAAGTGCTCACACCATATCCACTCCATCTTCCAGTCTATCCACGGTTTTATTGATGATCTCTTGTTTATCCTTGGTACCCTCTCAAACCATCTCAGCATCTTCTCTTGCAGCTTCTCAGATACCTCAGACCTTGGTCTCACTTTTCATGGCATCAACCACCATGCGATCCAGGAACATCATCCATCTCACTGACCTTAAACATCTCATTTCAGAGGTTTCAAATTCCCTCAAAGTGGTTCTCTTTGGTCATGTGTGGCTCTGATGAATGCAGAATCGCTCATAATATCATGGCTTTGTCTAACTGTCAATTAAGTCATCTGGGCATACATTGATCATAAATCACCCCACTTACCTTGTACCAGATTTCTCCCACAATTAGCAGCCTTGCTGGATGATCACTTAGTGTCTCCATTATCTGCTAACAAGCCTTTAAGATACTTAAACATAATCTGATTTAACTGCAGGCCCTTGACGGTGATATTCATCTGTCTTGCTTTCATGAATCACTTACATTACTTCAGTGTTTTCTTTACTCATGTAAGGCTATAGGGTGTTTGTTCCACATTTTCCTTTCTCTTGGCTACTAACACGTCATCATTGGCAGTAGAGCAACTTTGTACCATCTTCCATTTGGATTTGCTTATTTATAAAGTCCATTACAATTATGAATAATAATGGACTAAGTGCTGTCCATAATGGAGACCACTGATGAAAGGTATCTGCACTTTTGTCATGGAGCCATCATACAAACTGAGCACCATCTTGACAAGGTTCTCCAATACCCCATAAAATCATAGGGACACAGTCTAGGCACTTCAACAAATACTTTTTTCAGATCAAGAAAAGCCATCTTCTTTCCTTCCAGCTTCTTTTCCACGAGCTACCTAGTGATGAACATGAGCAGGATTAGGACCACCCTATTGTCCTGGGTAATAATCAAATGCATACTAAGATAGCCCCTGCTCCAAAGAGCTGGATCGTGAATAGAGTCACTGATGTATAACGTAGGACTTGTCTACATGACAAGCCTGTTTCAAAAATTACAGTATACAAGCACATTAACAAAAGGTTAATGCACATTAGCAGGGTCCATACAGACAATTAATCCTAGCAGGCTAGTGTGTAGTAGAGTCAGACCCAGCTTGTTGCAAATTAAATATTTATGTAGCAAGTCCTTAGGGAATGGGCTGACAACCCAAATTCAAATCTGCATTTCAAACAAACATACCCAAACATGTGATGTTTAGACCCAGATTTTTGGCTCCTGTAATGGTGTCTTAGATTCATATTTCTATCTCTACCAGAATTGAGGTTTTGGGCTCTTCACTAGTGAAATTATCTGCATCCTGCGTTTATCCTAATTCCATTTAAGGCTTGACACGTGCTCTCTTTAAATCACTGCTACTAATAATACAAGTAAAGGATCATGGTTTCCCTCTTAATTTGATCTAACATTTATTTATCTATTGGCTTCTTCTTTAATCAGGTTTTTCTTTTTAGAGTTATGCATCCCTTCTCAAAAAGAAATAAGGAGCATCAAAATTTCCCTGTTTTGGGCAGCAGTACTCATCTCAACCAGAAAACTTAGAAAAGGAAGAAGACGGCATTAACTTAAAGGGGGACGGCTAAAAAAAATTAAACATCCATCAAAAACAAACAATCTTTTGTCACCCTGTCCTAAACAGAGTACTTGAGTAGGAATCTGGGAGTACGGCAGAAGAGACCACTTCCAAGAAGCCATGACATACTTTTCATAGAGTCTTGTTTATGAAAGTCCAGAATTATGTAGCCAGATTTTCAGCTACAAGTATGCCAGTTTACACCTGTTAGGAATCTGTCCCATAGATTTCAGTCAGTATTATGACAATACCTG
This sequence comes from Pelochelys cantorii, assembly GCA_032595735.1. Lineage (NCBI taxonomy): Eukaryota > Metazoa > Chordata > Testudines > Trionychidae > Pelochelys > Pelochelys cantorii. Next base: position 42,298,942 of record CM064337.1, read on the forward strand.
TGCACTCATGCTTATATAGAAGTACTTTTAACTGAGAGTTTTTGTACTTTGACTCAAGGAGCTCCCATCAGCTTGGGACAACAAAATTGCACTCTGATTCTTAAGTCTTCCTTTTTATGCTCATGATTATCAATGCTTGTTTGGATAGGGAAAATCCTATCAAAAGGAAAGCTGAGATCAAATTCAAGAGAATTATAATGAACAATAAACCTTATCAAAAACAAAGAGGAAGGCACAGAGAAGTTGAACATAGCCATTAGTAGTTCATCTTACATTACTAACCAAACCTCCAGGCTGAGAGACCAAATGATAAGAGAAATGGTAAGATATAAACATGGCACTAAGTGTGACTCTGCTAACCTCTGAAGTGTCCACTACTAATGAGTTATATTCATTACATTATTATTCAGTTTACAGTAGTACATGGTAAATAGATACCATCTGCCTTGCTTGTTGGAGATAATAAGTTGAAATGTAAAAATGTAGCAACTGCTTTTGGGACTGAGACAAAAACAAATGTTATTCTACTAATGGATTTTCTCTCATACCATTTTACACCCAATGAAACATTTTTACTGACTCCTTGACTATTTTATATATATGTATATTTAAACATATATTTATAAATATATAGATTATATACATTTAAATATATAATCATATATTTAATCAATACTTTAAAAAAGCTAGGTATAATGCCAAAGAACATTAAATATCTATTCCCTAAGAACTTATATTAGAATTTTTTAATAATCATCATGTTTACAAATACTGTCACTTTCTCACTAGGGTCACATCTATGAGTTATCTTTCAATCGAAGCTGTCATCTTACTGACACTTCATAACATGAGCCCAGCCTGATTATGGAGATTAGGATTCAGAAAATTCAGGTCCCCTTTGAATGCATGAAAAAGTTGTAAGGCAATTTTATAAATGTTTGGTTAATTTAGAAAAAATATTTTGCTGCATTCAAGTGGACATTGGAGTTCCAAAATTGTGTGCTGCATCATCAGACTCACTTGGATACTTCTTATTTTATTGCTAATTATACACAGTAGAGATATTTATAAATATAGCCCAGTCACTGTCTGGAAACAGACAGACTTGGTAAAGTGTCTGGCACTACAGTAGGTTACCTCAAGCGTAGAACATTTTTATTTCATTTGAAACCCACAATGCAGAATATATTTTAGAAACATTTGCACAAGCTTGTCTGCATTTTACAAGATCTTCATTCCACTAAAAGGTAATGGCACACTATAAAAAAGATTAAACATTTATATTTTCTGTTAAGTTATCATACAAGTGATATGATCTCACAGTTAGTGTTACTGGATCCCTCATCTGCTGAAAGTAATGCTGAGAAGGACTAACATCAGAGAGGAAGTGGAGGGGATGTCTATTTTTCTATGCTAACTGCTTTAATTATAAAAATTAGTCACTGGTGATTATTTTCTCTCTTCTGTTTTGGTAAGAGAGGTGTTCTTCCTCAGAGGTAGGCTCATTTTATATGGACCCAACACAGGCCCTATCCATATAAACATGTTAAATTGCCTCCATCCATGCACAGTAATATACTATCCTACTTGAGTCTTAGATCTTCTGGACATCAAAATGCACCCACCATGACATTTGTAAGAAACCTGTGACCATCTAGGACTTCACGGTGTCACTCTGATGCACACCACAGTTACCTGGGACTCTAGTGTGGCACAATAGACTGAATTCCATCCTTGTGATGCAGAAGCACAAGCCCCTGTTTGCTGCCAGCCATAGTGAGCCTATGAAATACAAACATACAGTTCTAATTACATCAAGCGAGGATAAGGGGAGGCAGCTTGAGTTCATTACAATGAAAGATAAGCAATAGCACCGGTATGTTTATATTACATTTCATATTGATGCCTTGATCTCTCACTTGACCACTCTGATTCTAGCTCTGCTTCCAAATTACCTCAGTTGTGCTGATCTCCTTCATGGATGAAACAGTAGGGAAAGGAATTTGGATGAAGAGAGGAGGAGAAGAATCTGTGTCAGAGAGTCCTATGGGGTATCAGTTCACTAATCCTAATGAGGACTGAGCACAATTTCACATGGGGCTGGGCCTAACAAGAAACTAGAATCTGTATTCCTTCACCTACTCAGAATAGGAATGTTTGGATTAAGGCCCCCAGACCATAATATAACCTTACTATTTTGGTTCCAGGTAGAACCCAAATCCAGGTCAGAGTCTATTTTCTATTTCATATATGGCTAAAATCTAGAGATAATAGTCACACTTGCTGAATGAGGAAAGGTGTTTTCCTCCTCCCAATCACAATACTAGGCTGGTGTCAGTGAGGTAGAGGTAAGCTGTGTAGGGGACATGCAAGCAAACCCAAGGGAAACTGAGGAAATATATCTAGTTGTCCTTTGTCCTCAGGTGTTTTCTCTAGGGATTCAGCAGCAGCAGAATCAATGAAGCTGTTCAGCCTCTATTACTTTCTAACTGGAATGGATACAGAAAGAAAAGGAAATTAGTAGCTTCCTTATCCAAGCTTGCCAAGTCCTTTAAAGCTCATAGAGGAACCACATCAACAAAAATGTTTTGAACTGGGACTCTTGCTGCTGACTTTCCCTGGGAAGCTGGAAAATGTCTATTTGTTCCATAGGGGAGGAAGTTACAACAAAAACTTGGTCTTCGTGGCTTTCAGAGAGCTATAAGTTCTTTCCCTCTTTCTTTTAAAGATGAATTGTGAAAATACAGAGTATTATGAGTTGAAGAGTTCATGGCTTTCAATTTAAAATAACAACAAACTAACCCTTGTTTCTCTGCTATACTCTCTTCTCTACCTATACCAACACCAACCACTCTGATCAAGATGATGAGCCTGCAGCTGAAGTTTGTTCACAGGCTCTAATCAGACAATTAATACAATGTTGCCCTAAACTGTGCCAGGTGGTTGTCCTGGACAATAGGCCATGATTTTGTTCTCAATTAAATTAGCATAAATTGGAAATTAATTGTACTACTTATTTGGTTACTCCAGATTTACATTGCTATAAAAGAGAGTGTACTCTTGCCCAGTGAGGGGAGTAACACAGCATGGCATAGACTACTTGGGTCTCATTCAGCCCGTGGCTACATGCATTCAGCTGAAAAAAATTATTTCCTGATTGCATTTGTGACTGACAGGACAACTTCCTGTAGTATCCTTGGAAGGCCATTTTGTATGATGTCTAAGACTACTTTATGTAGTACTAGAAAATCTACTGTGTGCTGCACAGGCCCTTAACTCAATAAATTTTTGATATTTGGAAAATAAAAGGAAAATGTCCATGCTTCAGTTAAATCATTGCTCTGGGGTGAAGCTGGGAATGACAGGTTCAGTATGCAGACTCCCCAGGGAGGAGAGGACTACTCCAGCCCTCTCTCACCACCGCATCATGGGGCCAGGTAACAAGTGCCTCTGCATGGCCACTGCACCTCCAACAGGCACAGCTGGGGGAGGAGTGCATGTCCCCCAGCTGGGGCAGGTCCAGGTTAGTCAGCCCCCTGTGCTTAAACCAAGTATGGGCAGTCTCCTGATCCAGCAATAGACTGGTTGCCCAGACCCTTGCAGAAAGGTTAGAAAAACTTTGACCCAATGGCATTCACTGTTTAAGCCCCTGGTGAGTGGCTAACCACATGTGCTGGACCCCAGTAAGAACTCCTAGAGAAATCCATGATACAGTTGAGAGGTGATGGCTGAGAGGAGGAACTCTTAGGAAGGAACCTTTGAGGAAGACAGGGAGGAAGAGCTCAAAGGTGCAGCTAACATAGAAATTGTGGCAGTATTACTTGAATATTAAGCAGAAACACTGGTGTTATACAAGTCAGTTAATAAGAGCAGATGTTGTGGGAAGGGGAAAGGAAGAGAAGTTTAGCTGTTTACAAGAATTAAAAACTGCCTGTCTCTTAAGCAGGCTCAGTAGCCCCTCTCTCTCTCTCTCTCTCTCTCTCTCTCTCTCTGTCAAGACAGACACTAAAATTCTCTGTCTTGTTTACCCAGGCTAGATACCTGATCTGCAAGCTTCTGTAACCCTGTAAAATATAAAGAGGAATACCCAGCACACTAACATTTCAGTTTTCTCCCCAAACCTTTTCCAACCAGTAATTTAATATCTTAAATTCTTGCCTCACTATAGCATTCTGAACATTCATTGACATCACAGTTAATACTGAATGCCTTCCAGTAATAAAGAAAAATTACAGCAAGGTATTTATATATTTTTTTTCATTTCTTCTGAGCTGTGAGTCATGCTTTTATTTTAAGACAAGAATTAGTTCATGGATGGTTAACTCATTGCATACCTCAATGAGAAGAAAGATATAATCTGAGTCTGTTTTTTTGTTCTGTGTTTTTGCTGCCAAAAAGGGTAGGGAGCCTGCTTTCCTGCAATTTCATGCTGATTAAATTCTGCATGAATCTGAGGCTCTTAATCAAGGGAATTACCCTACATTCCCTTAGGGATTTATCTCACAGAGGAATATGTCTGCACTTTCTCCCATAAAAAAAAAAAAACAGCCAAGAACAGAATGGAGGAGCGTTGTCACCAGTATTATTTTCCAGAATTCTCTGCTTTTATGAATTATTTTCACTCTTAACAGAAAATGCATTGATACATGTAAAAAAGGTACAAGCTGGTACCCCTATTCCTTTTTTAATTTCTGAAAACACACATTTCTTGCTGAAATGGTTGAGTTGAGTGCGTGTAATATATATAGTTTGCTTCAGAAGTGAGAGCTTCTATTTCCCCTGACTTTCTCTGTGACAGAGTGCACAATCAAGTTCAAGCTGTGGGCAAAGCAGGAGATGTGCACAATGCTTTTTCTCTGTGCTGGAGCCATTATCAGCAATAATAAAACCACCAGACAGTCCCAGCATTATAATCCAACATTGTATCTCTCGGTTAAACCCATCCAGGAATTTGTATTAGGTATGATCCACAGGGAAGTACTATATTCAAAAGGAAGGCCGTTTGGAAGACTTTTCATCTGCATCCAATGCAAAGCAAAAGAAACCCAATGTGCCGCTAATAGCATATTCAACCCCTTCATCTGATTCAGAGAGAAATCTGGCAGATAGTTTAGCCCAGCTGTCTATGGTCAGATGCATTACACTTACCAAATGAGACAAATGAGGGTGAATTCAAAGATTTCCTGCCTCAAGGAGATAATTTTTTTTTTAATGAATTGATTTATCAGCTGTGGAACAGGCAAAAAGGTAGGGCCACATACCTGTTACGAGTGCTATTCACACATCCACAGTGATACTGTTTGCCATACAGAAGACAGGCAGAATGGTGTGCTGTAGCTGGAAAGACTGGTCTGAACCAACTGGGCTATGCAAGCATGAAAAACCATCAGTAACAGCCAGAAAAAGGCAAAGCAGAATTTAGCCGCTGCCTAGAGATGGTACCCAGGCATCATTTCAGGGATCTAGGGAGAATGGAAGGAAGTCCAGTGCTTTCATTCCCTTGCAGGTAAAATATATTGGAAAAAGAGCAATGCACCAGAGAGGACTGTTTTGGCTTGGACTCTTTCACACCCTGAAAGTAGTGCATTTCTATTTCCGGTTGTAGGGCTGAAACCAGAAACTGAGGAGAAAGCCAGAGGACAAATTGAAGCTGCATCTACAATCAATGCTGGCCAAAATACCCCATCCATACTGCTCTTTTCAATGGGTAAGGGTGTCTATTTTCAGTGATGTAAATCAAGATGTAGGCTGAGAATGAAGGTGAGAGGCTGTTCATTTGCATGCAAAAGTTAATAGACACACATATTGGATCCCAATTAAATATAGTGATATTTAGGCCCCTGAAGAAGAGAGGTATAGGCTTCTGCCCCCTTCTCAGACTTTGTCCCACAGAAACACAGATTTGTGGAACAGCTTACCAACAAGGATGAATGTATCCAATATAGAGAGAATGACTTATAACAGATTGGATTAGCAAAAAAGAATGTAGCACACTAGCAAAAAAGAAATGTAGTTGTCTTTAAAAAAATCCCTTTCTCCGCTATTTTTAAGGGAACCAGGAGTATATTTTTGGAAATTAAAACTGGCTTCAGATAAGTCTTGCTTGATAAGGACTACTGACCCCTTAAGATGGAGTTGGTAAAGATGAAGACTTTAACTCCTAAAAAAAGTTTTTACTCTGACTAAACCATCTAACACAACATTTACCTCACTGAGCTCGGCTACCCCAAACAAATGGTACAGTATTACAGAGTACAGCATTTATCTAACTGTACAGAACATCAAGAAAGGCATTTTTCTCATGGCTTGAGACAGTACCCAAATTAGGAATATCTACAAGGAAATCAATGGTATTAAACTGACTCAAAACTGGTGGGAGTTCAAAAGTGGGGTCACATTTTCTTCACCATGGTAATTCAAAGCCAACAGGTAATACATATACAGGTAGACTATCACCTTGGACTGAAAGAAAAATTAAAATACTTAAAAGCTCACACTGACAGTATGACTTAATATGTCAGGTCATGGATGCTTCATGTGCTCCAGAAATTTGGAGGCTAGATCAGCCAATATCAGTTTAGATAGCTCTAGTGAGGCCAATGGAAGTTTACAGAGCTGAGGATTTGTCTCCTTGATCTCAAAACGTGGAGGAAGATTTGCAGAGACATAACCCTGCGGGCAGTATTAAGGGGAAATATTTTTTCCAGTTCTAGAAAAGAAGGGTGGTTAAGGTGCACTAGAAAATGGCTTTCGCTGGGGGAAAAAAATGGGAGGAGACACAAACCAAAGAACATTACATAATTCCAAGCAGTTGGCTAGCCATTTTTGTATTAACTTTGTCAATTTAAAATGTAACACTTCAATTTAGTCATTTGGCTGTCTGTGACTCTGGCTCACTATTCACTTGTTCCCAGGCAACTATCATGTCACAGCTTCACATGCATTTTAATGTTCAGCTGCCTGTATTTTAATGTATTTTTAAGCTTGCCAGAGTCAAGCCCATAAACAGCCTAGTTTCTCCACTGCTATCATATACTCTTTGGACACTTGCTGCAGATGCACAGATTCCGAGTTAGCAATCATTCCATCAGTATGATGATGAAAAGGCAAGGATGACTCCACAGCAGAGAAAATCAGCAATCAGATAATGTAACATGTAAAAAGTGGCAATTATAATTAACTCATTGAGGAAATCAAAATAAAGTACAGCACAAGTTCTGTGTGATTTCGATGGTCAATTGAAGTGATTTCCAGGTACCACCTTTGTTTCTCCATCCTCCTCTCAAAGGTTTTTTTTAAACTAATCCTATAGTGATTATTAGTTTAAAGGCACTACGAATGGGGTGAACAATTAAGGCTACAGAAAAATTCCCATCTCTATTATCTTTGAAAAGGAGCAAAGACTGAAATTCCTCCCTTCTGATTCACTTTTCACCTCAGCTCAGTCCCATATTTTTGAAAATCTCTATTTTATTCTGACAATGGAATCTGAAGTCATACCTTTGACTTTGGCTTTATTGTTGCATCAGGGAGATAGGCTCCTGGGCAAAAAGGCTTGTTTAAAAAGCAATTCTCATTTAAAATTATAATTAGCAAAACTAAATGTGTGAAAGAAGTTTTAAAACCGAGGCTGTGTACCACCCTCTTTTTCTTCCTTCTGTGCTTTGCTTCTTTGCATGGTGCTTTATTCTGTGCTGGTTATCTTTTGTTTGTTTGTTTGTTTGTTTTATAATCCTAATGAGCATTTTGAACACACAAAAAGAACATGAAAGGTAGTGAGGGATTATATAATGGTATAGTAGGGGCAGGTGCCCTACTCCAGCACGGGAGGGGTTAAAAGCAAGCCAGAGAGAGCTTGCACAAACCCCCTCCACTCAGGGGGGAAGCGCACAGGGAGCTAAGCAAAAGGCAGTTTGCTGGGGTAGCCCTCTTTTAAGGAGCTGCTCAGCAGAGCAGAGGGCAGTTGGGTCCTGGCCAGCAGAGTGCAGGCTGCCAGGGAAGGCAGAGCACCTTGGGCAGAGCAGTGCTGGGCAGGCTCAAGAGAGCTGGTGAGAAGCTCCAGCCTGATACTTGCCTGGCCAAGGCCTTGATACAGGGGCCAAGAATGTGCAAAGGTCATGGGGAAGTGGTGCAGGAATGAGAGCGGACAAAGGGAAAGAAGGAATGCAGGAGATGGCTGCTGCCAGAGGGTCCCTGGGTCGGGGCCCAGGGTAGAGGGCGGGCCTGAGTCCCCCATTCCCTCTAGCACACTGAACTATGGCCTATATCCAAGGGTGGAGTTTCAGGAGGGCAAGGGGTCAGCAGCCGTGTATACCGGGATGCGTCTTGCTTTTCATCCTGTTACCTGGACTACCAGAGAGTGAGGGGAAAGTACTTGCATTGCGTGATTTACTCCTCTGCCTCCTCCCTTCACCATCCAGGAGTGAGCGACAGGCACGGACGCAAGTAGTTTCCCCTCGTTCCCTGATAGGTCCAGGGAATGGGAAGAAAAGCAAACCACATCCCGGTATGCATGGCTGCTGCCCTCCCGAAACTTTGCCCTTGCCTATACCAACTGCAGCTTGCTCCTGAGGCAAGAGGCTAGACCAGGGGTTGGCAAATTCTGGCCTACAGGCCAGAGACGGTCTACCAGAGTATGGTCCTGGCAGGCCCTCACCTCTATGTTTACCTGAGCCACTGGAGGTATTGGATGATCGCAGCTCCCATTGGCCGTGGATCACATTCACCACCAATGGGAGTGACAGAAAGTGGCATGGACCAGGACACTGCTTTCCACCACCCCCATTGGCTGCAAATGGTGAGCCACGGCCAATGAGAGCTGTGATCGCCTGTTACCTATGGAGCCACAGGTAAACATAGCGTCCGTGGCCTTCCAGGGACTAATCCTGGTGGGCTGCCACTTTTTTACTGCCCTCCCATGGGCTAGACTTTGGGGATGCAGTTGGTCATTGTGGCAGGTGTGAGATTGAGGAGCAAGAACAGAGGGCAGTGTTCTGAAGAGGACACCACACTCCAGGAAGTGATGTGGGTCCATGGAGATGGTGGAGACAGCAGAGAGCTGAGTGACAACAGGTGAAACACTAGCCAGAACGCAGTGCACTCCAATGGTCAGAGTTGATTCCCAGTATGACCAGTAGGAGGCACTGCAATGGTGGGTCAACACCATTATAGTTTAAAAAACTGTTTTTAACCTGACATGCAAGCTCATCTTTAAACAAGGTATAAGCCCAAGGAAAGTTGGTAATGGGCTTAAAGTTCCTCTTTTCCTTAAACAAGACTGCTATAATTCTGGGACACTTATGTGATTTTCTCAGGCAAACTCTTACATCATATTTTATGCATTTTTACTGTTGAATGTTATTGTATTCACAAACAGATTTGGTTTATCAGCTCTGGAGATTTTGAGGCTATAGTTTCTTTAAAGGAATGTTTTTCTTCCTGTGCACCATGGGCTTGATATTTTTTCAGGCACTCAGATTATGCAGTACCTGCATTTTAAGTTAACAGGAACTTTTTTGAATATCAGGCTGTTTTACAACTGACATCTGCTGCATGGCTGAAGAGTGAAATCAGGGTATGCATGGTGAAGCGTTCCTAACTAGTCAAGTGATTTCAACATTTGGTTTAACAGCGCCAGGGTTTGTTAGTCTCCCCAGCAGTCTGCAAAAATTTGACTTCTGGCCACATCTTTACCAAATGGGTCTAAACTCTAGCAATCTCTTACTTCTCTCTTTTTTTTTCCACGTGTGTGTTAATGATTTTTACTGAGATATATTTCACTACAGGTGGGTCAGTGTTGATGCCCAAAATGGATTGTTACAAATGAATGCTTGTTTTAATGGATTTTAATAAATATTTTTACTTGTTTGCAAAAGGCATCTTAAAAGGACCAGTTCCTGTTTCCTACTTATTTGCCCCATAGGTACCCCAGACCTAAAAAGCCTAAGACTCACCCTTCAATTAACAATATTTTTTAAACTAATTCTAAATAGTGCATCTACCTAAGCAGCAACTATGTAAAATGTCACTTTCAAGATACACAAATATTTCAGTTCTCTGGATCAATCTATACTCTTATAGGAGTCCCGGTCCCTTAAGAAGCTCGATAGCCACATGGAAATGCTCATGTGTGCAGCCAGCGAGAAAGGGGAACAGAGCTAGCAAAAGAGAGAAAAAAGGGAACACTCATTTTCCTTTTAGCAGTGGAAGGGGAGCTGCAATCCCACCAGGCTACCATTTACTTACATCCCTGCTGACAGCTAAATGCAGCTCACTGAAGCAGGAGTTTTGTATTGAACCTCAGTGGGAGCACAATTATTTGGCGTGAAATGTTTCTGTCCTGTTACATGCATAAAACCGCTATGGAACATGTTTTGTGTGACTGCTTGAAATCCTGGAACCTCTGAAGAGTATTAGCCCCAGTTCACTCCAGGATGTAAACCGGCAGAAGCCAACCTAGGGCTGACACAAGGTAATTTTTGCCAGGGTGATTGACGCATCCTCCATTCTTCTGAAAGACAAGTGCAGCCTGCACAGCCCCAGGAGTGAGTGGTATTGTCCCAGGAGCCATCATCAGGGTGGCTGGAATAGTGGTACTGATTTAGTACATGCCTATTATTGCTCCCACCACCTGATCACTTTGTAAATTTAAAGCTGCTTTTTCTCCTGGGCACCCTAGTACGGATGGTAACGTAAAGACCACTTATTCGTCAGAGTCAAATTCTTCATAGTGCAGTAGTCTTCAGTGTTTACTGCTGAAAGTAGAATTTGTTTACAGAGCTACTTAAAAACTTAATGCTCATTATCTCTGAGAAAAAAATTAAACTGTCCCCTAAACTGTCCCCTTCTGGATATAACCAAGAGGAGACAGAGAAAGCAGCAGAGAGCTTAACATATGAAAGGAAATGGAGTACATTTTGAGTTGTCAGCCAGTTTCTTTGTAACCTTATTCTCCCCAAGCTTATAACTGGTACGTTTTGTCACTTGGCTCTTTATGACATGCTGGCTCACCTTCTGCTTGTTCCCAGGCAACCATCAAGGAGCTGCTCCCATGATTAGCAGATCTCTTGCTTTTTAAAGGTTTTGTTGTTTTAACTAAGAAATAGCTGCAATCCTGAGAACATCTTGTTTTCTGTCAGGTACGGCATCTCTTGGAGTTCTGCTGGCAGACATGTTTCGCATGTAAACACTCAAATCTGGCATCATTTTTAGACAAATTCAGTAAGAAAAAACAATTTTGTGGCAGAACGGCTGGGCTCTGATACTTTCATGTCTTTATCTGCCAAAATATGTTAGAATTATAATCAGAGTTATAAGAAAAATCAAGACAGCATCTGATATGCTATTAATGACCATCAGCAACCAGCAAAGAATAACATCTCTGCTTACCACAGGTATGATTTACTCAATCAACATTTGAAGAAGAAAGAAGTTCAATGGAGTAAAGTATTAAGATTAGAAGATAGCATACTCTGTAAACATCTATCCTCAGCTCACAAAGTGGGCAAATAATGAGTTTTTACACTCAGTTTTCCTAGTTAACAGAAGTCCTTTTTCAAAGCAAAACGCTCAGGAATTTCATCAAACAAAGCCATGACAGTTTTCATCAGTCCACAGGTATGAAATCATACATGCAAATGATATGGGAATTACTGATTTAAAGAATGGCTTAGTGACACACCAAAGCCTAAAAACTGATCCTCTTGCTACAGTTATCAGACTATACTCATCTCCTGAATCATATTTCATAAGACAGTATTTTTCTACATGTTTACAGTTAAATAACTGCACAAAAATGAAAAATAAATGGTAAAATAAAAGGGTGAGAAGAGTACATTATATTATACATTTGAGGATTACTATAGGTCTTATACTATGATTGGAATATTTTCTTCTTTCCATGTACAGAATATACACGTCATTGGGGAAATTAGTCAGAGTTTGCATGCCATAAGATTATTATTAATCTAGGAACATACCCATGAATATTTTGGACCACTAATTAAGATATTAAATAATATTACACACATTAACTAGTGTGTAATTATAGATACTGAACTCAGAGACATGTGCAGGCATTTAAATTCCACCACTTTTGGAGGGCCACAGCACCAGGTCCAAAAGTGCTTCCTTCACCCACGAGGGCCTCAGGGTTAAGGGAGTTCTCTGCCTCCCTCCCCCAATTATTGGGGCATGTGCCCTGTTTGTCCCCCATTTCAACCAAACAAGGAAGTTGAGAACAGAAGTCATTGCAATAGTTAATTTTTTATCCCTAAATACTTGGTGCATTCATTTTCCATTAATTGCATTGCTGAATAGCATCTAGTTTACAATGAGATATAAAAGTATGGTAAAAAGTATCACACATACTATTTACTACCATCTTGTACAGGTTTTTCACAATAAAAGTTACAGCATATTCAAGGTTCAATAATAAAAAAGGCTGTAAAGATTCAAAATCTACATATATTAGAGTGTGTCTGTCTGTGTCTATCTGTCTGTGAGTTTGTTTGTTCAAGAACTCCTCCTACAGGGTAAGAGCTAGAGCCACCAAATTTGGTAGACAGCTTCCTCTCCTCCTAACTTAAAGCAAGGTCAGGGTTTGGTTGTGCCAGGACAACCAAGAGCCCCAGGGAAAGGACTGTTTTCCATAACATGCAAAGGCAGGGGCTGCTGTTCAGATGGACATAACATGAAAGTGGGCACTGGGGGCAGCGAACCTACAGGAGAGAGCTATCCTGAAGAGCGTCCACTGGGAGCAGCTGTACCACCAAGGGAGTAGCCAGTAGGGATGATGCTCCACCATCTTGCCTACACGCATACCAAGAAAGTAGTCCCCTGCCCCAAACCTTCCCCGCTCCAGCCCTTGGCTGCAAAGCCAGAGGGGGAAGGAAAAAAGCCCCTGGCAGCCGGTGCAGGCTGGAGGGAGAGAAAAGGCCTATGCTGATTGGGACCCCCACCCTGAGCCCCTCTTCACCCCCCCCCACCTTCATGCATAAACCCCCTCACATGCCTTCCCAAGGCCCTTTCCTGACTCTTGTGCCCGTCCCCCTACCCACACACACACAGTGCCAGCTCCTTACCCTGAAAGATCTGAGCAACACCAGGTAAGTCTGCTAGTAATATATATGTTATGCTCATCTACTATACTGTAGAATAGAAATGCCACTTTCCTGAACAAAATACAGGAAAAAGCATAACAGGCAAATTAAATAGTATGTTAGATTATAATCCCCAAAATTAAAGGCAAAGTTTTTAGAAGTAGAATTAAGGTGAAAGAAACAATGCACCCATGTTACTCTGAAGAAATCTAAGGTAACCGCATAGCAATTGGGTCCAATTCACCATTGTGCAATTCCCATTTTGCAGTACAAATAGTCTGACTCCAATGTAATAGAGTATTTTTGCCACAGTTATCAGCCAGCCCTTGCAAAGCAGCAAGCCACAGCAACAATCAGAAATGTATCCAAGCAAATGTCCATGCTACAAGGTTTTCTCTGCAGACTTTGTTGTCACTCCTTCCTGTGAAACTGGAACTCAACAATAGAATCCCTGCCTCTCAGTCTGGCCTTGCCCTATTACCTGAATCCTATGGGAAGGCAGGCAGAGCTGCTGGACATGCTGACCGACAGCCATCAGCATATGGAGAAGCTAGTTAGCATTCCCTCAGCCACCCCAGGCTGAAAAAGATGTGGTACTGACCTAACACCTTTGAAGCCACCTCTCCAAAGTAGGAAAATGGGGTGAAGATGCTGCCTGTGGTGGCTTCTATGGGTCTGGAAATGGCACTGAAGATCTGGGTATCTTCCTAGGAAATAAATGACACCAGGAACCACCCAAACCTATAGGACTTCTTGAATCGGTGAGGGTAGGGTCCCATTAAATCATGGACATGTAGTTGTGGACAATACAATGGCAGTGAAGGGACAAGATGTAAAATGGTGGCAGGGAGTAGGAACAGGAAGACAGAACAAAATTCTTCGGAGGAGAGAGCATCAAACCCTAAATTAATTGGTCTTAGAATATTGGGAGGAGTAATAATTGATTAGTTTTGGAAAGGAGAAGCCAGAAACAAATGGAGTTTAGTGGGGCTCTGTGAATTGAGTGATGGGGAGCTACTTCTTCTCCCATCTATAAAACAAGAGTGTGAGGCATTCCTCACTTTTGGCCCTCACAACCTATTTTTTCTGCATTTCTCTTAATTTTTATGCAATTAAGTGAAAATGAGAAATTGTACTTGGTTTTGCGTAAAGGATGGTGACAGTATGTAACGTGTGCACAAGGGCTACTGTAACAGATCTGTGGAATTTCATGTGAGAGAAAGAAAGCTTCTGGTATGGTTAAGAGAAAAAATGAGGCTGGGAGAGGAACTGAAGAAGTGAAGGCTGAGAAAGATGGACTGTCTATCCTGCTGAGTGTCTATGGAGGAAATAGAAGTCTATCAATCTGAACCTCATGTCTTTTTGGCAGGTGGGAAAAGGGCTGACTTTTTGAGAGATGAAAGTCAAATCTCTTCTGCATTGCTCATACACAGTCTTGTTTTCCTATTGATGCTGTTACCAATCTTAGCAAGGTGTGGACTGAAGCACTATATATGGCTTCCATTTTCTTGAGTTATGTCTCTTTTCACATTCTCACACGAGCTGCTCTCTATGTCACATGTCTGCTTTGAATTGTGGTTTGTGAATTTTGTTCCCTTTAGAAAGATTTGTGTTTCTAGGACAATGTCTAGCCAATTTACACGTGTTAAGGCCCAAAATGTAAAACAACCGGGTGCTCGCGAACAGGGTGAGTGCTAACAGGAGGGAGTTTTGAGAGGCTCTCCTGGAGGAGGAGAAGGAAGGAGCAAACTAAAGCACCTTGGGGCCGTGTGCTCAGGCAGGCAGTTGGAAGCTGATTAGGTTTGAATTGAAACACCGTGTGCTGATTGGCTGAGCTGTAGGCAGAGGGAGGAGCTATCAGGGAGGCCGAGCACTTAAACCCTGCTGGTAAGCGACCAGGGAGCTTTGCGACCGGGTGCTCGCGAACAGGGTGAGTGCTAACAGGAGGGAGTTTTGAGAGGCTCTCCTGGAGGAGGAGAAGGAAGGAGCAAACTAAAGCACCTTGGGGCCGTGTGCTCAGGCAGGCACTATTTGGTGTCCGGGAGGTGGGCGGGCGTTAGCCCGCCCACATCAAAAGGACCTCCCCCCAGCCTGCGGGGAGGACCACAGAACCCAGGAGAACCAACTAATTACTGGGGACAAATAATGAAAAAAACAGGGACGGGTGTGAGGGTCAAAGGGCTAAAACGAGGGAGCCGGATGGGGATACCGAGCAGAGAACCCCGGACAGCGCCCACTGCTCCCCGAAGGTCTCGAGAGAGCCAGCGGACGCTGCCCATTGGAACTCTGCCCGGATACGTGAGCGGATACAGCAACGGAAATAGGCCCCACAGTCGCAGGCCCCTCCCCCGGCCAACCTCTTTTCCCTGGTTTTATAGATTGCCGATTTGGCAATTGCCAGGAGGAGGTTGACCAGGAGGTCCCGCGACTTTGTGGGGCCACGGATGGGGTGTGCGTAAATTAACAAGTGGGGGGAAAAATGCAGCCAGAACCTCAACAGGAGGTTCTGGAGGAGCCGAAAGAGGGGCTGTAACCTGGCGCACTCGAGGTAGATGTGCGCCAGGGTCTCCCTCACGCCACAGAAGAGGCACGTTTCGGGGGTGGGGGTGAACCGCGCCAAGTACACGCCCGTGCTCACCGCGCCGTGCAGGATTCTCCAACAGATGTCCCCGGTGGGTCGTGGAACCAAAGTCGAATAGAGGCTGGCCCACCGGGGCTCCCCACCCTCCATTGATGGTAGGAGGTCCCGCCACTTGGTGTCTGGGCGGGACACGAGGGTGGGGAAGTGGAGCGTGTGAAGCACGAGCGTGTACAGGTGACTCTTTGGCGCGGTTCGGAAGGGGACTGGCCGCAGCGAGTGCAGCCGGCTCAGGTGACGAAGGGGAGGAGGTCGGGAAGGTACGCGGGGCTGGGGGCCGATGGAGAGATCGGGAGGGCCGGGGGTAAGGGATGGGCGGGGTGCACCCTCTCGCAGGACTTTGTTTAGGTACACCCGAGCAGTGGGCGGCAAAGCGTCCTTCACCTCCTGAAGTACGCGCCGGGGAGTACGTAGGGTGGAGAGCCCCATGCGCTGGGCGAGCGCCTGAGGATCCACCCAGTCTCCCCGGTCGTAGTCCAGGAGGTCTCCGACTCTGGTGACTTCTGCCAGGACCAACCTCTGGCGCACCAAGGGGGACTCCGCCGCCTGCACACGTAGATGGGGGTTGTGTAGCAGGGGCTCCGCGAGGAGGTCTGCCCCCACGGTGGCTCCCAAGGACCTGGTCGCTGCAAGCAGCTTCCAGGTCCGGAGGAGGTCCTGGTAGAAGGCCGGCAGCCCGGAGAGGTCTCGCGGAAGACCTCTCAGATAAAGGAGCTGCCGGTCGTATCGGAGCCCTCGGAGGCGGCGAAGGAAAGCGTGCGCAAGCGTGCTCCATGCCGGACTACCTGCATCAAATAGGAGTCTCTGCAGGGCCCGGAGGCGGAGGACGTGAACCCGCGTGCGCAAACACGTCAGGCCCTGCCCTCCCTCCTCCGGGGGGAGATGGAGAACCCCTGCAGAGACCCAATGCAGTCCTGGCCAGATGAACCGCAGCATGAGCTGCTGGATACGGACCAGGAGGCCCGGGGGCGGGACCAGGGTGCCGAGGCGGTGCCAGAGCATGGACAGGACCAATTGGTTGAGTACCAGTACCCTCCCACGCAGGGAGAGGCACCGGAGCAGTCCCGTCCATCTCTGCAACCGCTCGACCACCCTGGCCTCTAAACCTTGCCAGTTCTCCGGCGGGGAGGGATGCGTGGCAGAAAGAAAAACGCCGAGATAGAGCAGCGGACCCGCGCTCCACCTGATGGCCTGAAGCGCGGGTGGGAGGGAGCCCGCCTGCCACCCGGCCCCTACCACCAGGCCAGAGCTCTTGACCCAGTTGACCCGGGCGGAGGAGGCCGCCGAGTAGACGGCTTGGCAAGCCTCCACCCGCGCCAGGTCTCCCGGGTCCTGGACCACGAGGAGCACGTCGTCGGCATACGCCGACAGGACCAGCCTCGTCTCCGGCTCACGGAGCGCCAACCCCGTCAACCTCTTGCGAAGGAGACGGAGGAAGGGCTCTATGGCCAGAGCGTACAGCTGGCCCGACAGCGGACAGCCTTGACGTACTCCCCGCCCGAAGCTGACCGGTGCGGTCAGGGTCCAGTTGAGCTTGACCAAGCACTCTGCGGAGGCGTACAGCACCTGGAGAAACCCCACAAAATGGGGCCCGAAGCCGAAGGCCCGCAGGGTGCCCAGGAGGTACCCGTGGTCCATCCGGTCGAACGCCTTCTCCTGATCCAAGGACAGGAGGGCGAACGACAGACCGTCCCTACACCCGAGCTCTAAGAGATCCCGGACCAGAAAGAGGTTGTCGAAGATGGTTCGGCCCGGGACGGTGTAGGTCTGGTCTGGATGGACCACGTCCGCCAGCACGGACTTCAACCTTAGGGAGATGGCTTTGGCGACAATTTTATAGTCCGTGCTGAGGAGCGAGACGGGACGCCAATTCCTCAGATCGCGGAGGTCCCCCTTCTTGGGCAGCAAGGCGATCACGGCTCGCCTGCACGATACAGGGAGGACCCCGCTCTCCAAGGACTCGGCCCAGACGCTAGCAAGGTCCGGGCCGAGGACGTCCCAGAACACGCGGTAGAACTCCACGGTCAGCCCGTCCATGCCCGGGGATTTATTGGTGGGCATGAGACGGAGGGCTTCCGAGAACTCGGCCAGAGAGAGAGGCAGCTCTAGCCGGTCCCGGTCGCCCGCGCTGACCGTCGGGAGTTCGTTCCAGAGAACCCTGCGGGCGTCGGCGTCGGTCGGATCCGGGGAGAAGAGAGAGGCGTAGAAGGCGCGAGCCCTCTCGCGCATCTCCACCGGATCCGTGAGGGGGGTGCCGTCCTCCGCCAGAAGGCAGAGGACGTGTTTTTTGGCCCCCCTCTTTTTCTCCAGGGCGTAGAAGAAGCGGGAGCCTCGATCCATCTCCCGAAGGAGGCGGATGCGAGAACGAACAAAGGCACCCCGGGCTCGAAGGTCCTCGAGGGCCCGGAGCTCCTCCCGCTTCTCCCGGTACGCTCCGCAGAGGGGCGGATCCTCGGGGCCGGTGGCCAGCCGCTTCTCTAGCTCTAAAACCTCCCGTTCCAACTGCTCTATCGCCGCATCCCTCCGCCGGCTGGCCCCCCGGGCGTAGTCACGGCAGAAGAGCCGCGTGCGCACCTTCCCCACATCCCACCACCGCCGCGCCGAGGGAAAGGCGCACCGCCGCCCGCGCCAGGCCAGCCAGAACTCCCGGAAGGACGCTACGAAGCCCACGTCCTCCAGCAGGCTGTTATTGAAATGCCAATAGGCCGGCCCCGGCCTCTCCGAGGAAAGAGAAGCCCGTACGGCCACCAAGTGGTGGTCCGAGAAAGGGGCCGGCCGAATGCCGGAGGAGTGGGCCCGGAAGAGATGATGACGAGACACATAAATGCGGTCCAACCGGGAGTGGAAAGACCGACGACCCGCCACCTGGACGTAGGTAAACACCGTTTCCTCGCCCAGGTGGAGGTCTCGCCAGACGTCCACCAGGGAGTGATGGTCTATTATCTCCCTGAGGACGTCCGCGGCGGGGGCACTGCTCGAGCCCCGTACGGTCCCGCTCCTCGAGGGTGCAGTTGAAGTCTCCGCCCAGGACCAGGCACTCGCGAGGATCCAAAGTGCCGAGGAAGGCCGACGCCTGCCGAAAGAAGCGGAGCCTCTCCGGGCGGACGTCGGGGCGTAGATGTTGACGAGATTTAGTGTCAGCCCTTCCGTCCGAACCCGGAGATGCAGCAGGCGACCCTGCACGACCTCGGCGGTCCCCAGCACCTCGGGCTGCAGGTTCGGGGAGAACAGGGTAGCCACCCCGGCTTGACGGGCCGACAGGTGGCTAAAATAAACCCTGTCCCCCCACTCCAGCCGCCAGCTAGCCTCGGTGGCCGGAGCTGTGTGGGTCTCCTGGAGGAATATGACGGAGTACCTGCCCCTCCGGAGGAAGGAGAGGACCTGACACGTACGGAGGCCCGACCCGCAGCCCCGGGTGTTTAGAGTGGCAAAGATGAGCGGCGGCATCGAGAGGGCTGGGGAAGATCCTGATTGGCAGGAGTGCCGACGGCCCCCATCGGGCCCCGCAGCAAACCGTGACCGTTCCCAAAAGTGAGCAGGGCGTCACGGAAGCTGCGGACCCGCTGGTAAGCCGCGGCCCCCCGCCGCCCGGTCCCTTTACCCTCCCGCAAGAGGGCTCTGACTATTTGCAAGATGAGATGAAAATCTCCCCAGCGCTGAAGGGCGAGAGCGACCTTGTTCTTGGAGCCACGGATGTCTTCCAAGAAAACACGCATCTGTTCAACTTGTTCATCAATGATCTAGAAAATGAGGTAAGCAGTGAGGTGGCCAAGTTTTCAGATGACACAAAGTTGTTCAGGACAGTCAAAAGCAAAAGGGATTGTGAAGAACTACAAAAAGATCTCAGCAAACTGAGTGATTGGGCAGCAAAATGGCAAATGAAATTTAATGTGGGTAAGTGTAAGGTAATGCATGTTGGAAAAAATAACCCAAATTACACGTACTACATGATGGGGTCAAATTTAGCTACGACAGATCAGGAAAGGGATCTTGGAGTTATAGTGGATAGTTCTATGAAGACATCCACGCAGTGTGCAGCGGCAGTTAGTAAGGCAAATAGGATGTTAGGAATTATTAAAAAAGGGATAGATAATAAGACAAAAGATATCATACTTCCCCTATATAAAACTATGGTACGCCCACATCTCGAGTACTGCGTGCAGATGTGGTCTCCTCACCTCAAAAAAGATATATTGGCATTAGAAAAGGTTCAGAAAAGGGCGACTAAGATGATTAGGGGCTTGGAAAGGGTCCCATATGGGGAGAGGCTAGAGAGACTGGGACTTTTCAGTTTGGAAAAAAGGCGATTGAGGGGCGATATGATAGAGGTATATAAAATCATGAATGATGTGGAGAAAGTGATTATAGAAAAATTATTTACCTTTTCCCATAATACAAGAACTAGGGGACACCAAATGAAATTGATGGGTAGTAGGTTCAAAACTAATAAAAGGAAATTTTTCTTCACACAGCGCACAGTCAACCTGTGGAACTCCTTGCCCGAGGAGGCTGTGAAGGCCAGGACTCTATTAGGGTTTAAAAAAGAGCTTGATAAATTTTTGCAGGTTAGGTCCATAAATGGCTATTAGCCAGGGATAAAGTATGGTGCCCTAGCCTTCATAACAAGGGCAGGAGATGGATGGCAGGAGATAAATCACTTGATCATTGTCTTCTGTTCTCCTTCTCTGGGGCACCTGGCATTGGCCACCGTCGGCAGATGGGATGCTGGGCTCGATGGACCTTTGGTCTGACCCAGTATGGCCATTCTTATGTTCTTATGTTCTTATGTTCTAATTCTGCAGTAGTAGTATATGAGGAGCGTCTCATGTCAAGCTTTGTTATGCATTATTTATTTGAATGAAAGCAACTAAATGAGTGGCAATAAGAAGCATCAAATGTCTAAAGTTCTAACAAACTAAGAAACAAAAGGAATCCAAATACATTTCACAATACCCTGAACTTTGTTTTTGCTATTGGAACTGATCATTTGTTGAGACAGATGGGCTCAAACCTTTTAGAGATTCAGTTTTACATTCTTTGCACCCACAAAAGATTTTCATTGAACTTTAGATGAGTTTTCTATACACAGTAAATGCTGGGTAAGAATTATTTACAAATACATCTACAGGCCCAGTAGTTCCCAGTCTAAGCTCATAAACTAAGGGGCTGCCTAATTTCTAGCCCAGAGGTTGCTATCACAGAATGGATTGCACATTACACAAGAGCTGGTTCAGGCTTACGGCCTTTCAGAAATACTCAGAGTAGAATAATTTCATATATAGTGAAATATAATATATCTATCAGTGTTCACCAAATGTTATAGTTGCCATGGTGCTTGTGAGTTTAAAGTTTGTCAATTATTTCATTATCTCTGATATAGGTTACATACTAATTGTTAAGTTATCTCTTTCTTAAAACTAATACTGCAAATGTAAAAACATTCATGTTCTGCATTGTCTGGCTTTAGTTTTCCAATCACATCTATATTACTACAACAAAAGTGGGATATCTGAGCTTTTGGAGATGGTT
The DNA here is from genome assembly GCA_032595735.1 of Pelochelys cantorii. Lineage (NCBI taxonomy): Eukaryota > Metazoa > Chordata > Testudines > Trionychidae > Pelochelys > Pelochelys cantorii. The sequence goes on from CM064337.1 coordinate 42,320,209, forward strand.
TGTCTGCAAATATGGCAGGGGTGCATCTTCTGTTGTTGCCAAATGAGTACATCCAAAGCTGAATATGTAACTGAAGTTCATATTAATACCTACATAATCCGAGCAGTAACATTTTACTCAGAATAGTAGGATGAGGAAGGCTAGCCTTGAGCATGCCTTGATGGCCTAGTCAAAAAGAGAAGTTGGCAGATAGTCTCATTTATGGGACTGAAACACAGAAATGTTGCTATTTTTATCTGGAATTAAGCTTTCAACCTAACATTGTTAAACATTGGACACTGCTCTGTTTACACTGCTGGAAACACAGAAGCTGGTGTAAGGAGAGGCCAAATGTGGTCAAGGGTCCAAAAGACCACAGCACAAACTTAACTTGCCTCCATTATTTCTGGGAAGAGAGAGGTCAAATTATATCTCAGACTGCGGCAGAGGCCAAGAACCAGAAGTAGGCAAGAGTGAGTTCGTTTAAAGGTAAATTAATTCCTATAATGCATAGGTTCCCAAACTGGGGTGCGCGCCCCACCTGAGGAGCATGAAGAAATTCCAGGGGGGGCACGAGGTGATCCAGCTATTACCTCCCCCCCCGCAGAAAGAGCCCGGTCCGTCCATCCGCTCTGGCTGGCTGGGGCAGACTTCAAAATGGCCGCCTTGCAAGGGCAATGCCTGCTCTGCTCTTAAAAGGCCAATTTTTGAGGGTGGGGGTTTGCTCAATAAGTGCTGCTATTGGGGGGGGCATGAGGGTTTCTCGAAAATCAAAAAGGGGGCATGATGCCAAAAAGTTTGGGAACCACTGTGTATAATGAAAGACGGGCACATTAGTGTAATTGGATTTCTAGTTTTCACCTACAGGAAATAACACATTAGAAGCTTGCATTAGTATTTAGTAGTTATGGCATGATTATCTGAGTAAATACTTACAGCTCCAAACAGCATTAGCCTGGGCTTGACCTGTAAACTTTTTTTTTCCCCAAAAGCCTTAAACATTTTATTTCATATGCAACCAGACTAGCTTTACATTTGGAAAGAGAATTTATAGCTTGTTTGAATATGCATGGCCATATTTACAAGCTATGATGTTGCCAGAAACCCTGTTTTAAAGGCTTTTCACCCTTGTTGGTTATATGTCAAAAAATAGATAGTAAATAAAACTGTAATTCTGTGCTTAGTGAGAAGGAAAAGTATATATACTCTTCTTCATAAATTTGATAGTAACGATCTAAATTTACTTTAAAGGAACATTACAACATGATAGAATAGCTAATAATATACAGAAGTGCACCACTTAAATACTCTGTGGGGTCTCTCATCTTCATGCCATTTTACTAACCCAATAAATTAGAGGTAAATTTAAGGTCAGCTTTTGATATAAGCAAATCTGAAATCTTCCTGTGAGTCTAAAACAGTATTCACAATTCAAAGTCATATGCTTTTAATCTGAATAGCTCACGTTCAACATGAAGTGAGATATGGATAGTGAAAAATAGAACATAACCGCTCAAAAGATTAATCAAAACCAGGAGACATCTTGGAAATAAACAGTAATAGCTCATCAGATAGGTTTAGCATCAACTTTTGATTGTTTAATCTTGACACGAAATGGAATACTAAACATGATGGATGAGACACAATGTGAACTTGTCTTGCACACAAAACTGGAGGGTTCATATAATTGGTGCAACAAAGGGAGATTTTTCCCTAACCTGGGCAGATCAGTTATCTTAATAGGACTTGGAACATGAAGCTGGTAGATGGAACCGGAAACACCCAAGTTTGAATGCACAGCATAGTCACATATTAACACTGTGAAGATAAGCCACTGTATTAAAAAGCAGCAGCAAAATAACAGCTCACAGGAAGCAAGACACAGCCAATATTTAGGACTAACCTTGTAGGGGACCTGGGAGCATTGTTCAAATTACACACATAAAAATGTAATGAGGCACTAGAAAAAAAAAATCACAGATGTTGGCATACAGGTAATGCAAAATGATTTGAATTTCTTAGCTTTAATCACTGCTCGGTATCCTCACATTAGGACATCATACAGTCCTGCCTTTACCAATATATTTACACTTTGTCTATTATGCAATGTAAATACTTTAAAAATTAAAACAGTGCATCCGTCCACTGTATACATATTGTTTCTTATCCTAATCTGCTGTGTAGTCAGACTGCATTGTGCCTCAACTGTTTTATTTCAGTGGTGTTTGCAGTAACTTAATAATACAGTAGTGCCTAGAGATCTCATCAGGATAGGCATTCCAGTAGTGCTGCTTCAGTGGTTTCCAGTGTTGTTCTATAACTTCCTTCTCCTCTACATGCAAAGGAAGGATCTCACTGTGAAAATGCATTGCCTTGGGGAGTTGCAAAATCCACAAAATACTGTCTTTTTAAAGGCAAAGCTACTAGAGAGAACTGGCGGGGACTTGCCAACTACAGCTGGGTGCAAGAGGGTTCTGAGATTTCAAAAATGTTTCCCATTCTAAAGCAGGACAAACCTAGCCCTTTTACATCTTTTGGACAAAATAAATCAAGGCCCTAAAATACCAAATATCCCAGCTCTGCACGTGTCAGTCCCGAGACTTGAATGTGAGTCACCCAAATCCCAAGTTTACAGCCTAACCACTGGGGTATCTGCTCTTTAGGAATGATTCCCTGAGGCACTCTTCCCCCTCTGATTTTGACCAAAAATTTCATACTGGACTGAAAAACCTTCCCTGACTGTTTTGTCAAAACTTGTATGTTAGAGAATAAATTTCTGGTTTAGACAAATCAGCATTTCCCCCCAAAAAAGGACTTTAAAAAAACCCACCCTCCTGACCAACTCTGTTCCCAATGAGCTGCCCAAATATCGTAACAAAAGGATGACTTTCTAAGGCTCTTTCATTGTCCAGCTGTTTAGCCAGTGGAGAGGTCATTAGTTGGCCTTCCAACGGATTTGCACCCAACACTCCTTCATACAGTCTCAAGCTATGGAAGGAGAGATACTACGATCTGGCATAATTACTTACAGATCTTGTGAACTGAAAGTGGTTACATTCAGAAGCTAACTCTTCCTACCTATTGACCAGACTACATACCAGCCCTGTACTTTAAAGGGCTGTGGAGCAATCTGTAATAGTTACATAGCAGAGGAAAAGTGAGTATAGTTACCTCTCTGCTCCTTTTCTCATGACCCCCCAAGCAGGGCCGGATGGAGCCATTCTGGCGCCCTGGGCAGACAGTTTAATTGCACCCCGGGTTGGAGGAGGGCGCATGCGCGGCCCCGCCCCCACGCCAGTGCGTGGGAGAGGGCGCATGCGTGGCACCACCCCCGCGCCGGTGCGTGGGAGAGGGTGTGCAGAGCTGGCGGTGGCAGGACGCACGTGCCCGGCCTGGCCCAGCCTGGCTACCGTCACTGGCGCGCAGCCCAGGGCTGCCCGGGGTGGGCCAAGCCTGGCCATGCAGGGCCCCGCAGCCACGGGGGGAAGGGTGCTGCTGGCCAGCTCTGCAGGGGTTAATGTGGCCCCTGCCCTGGGCGGCCACTGCAGGGTGGCCGCTGGGAGCTGCTGCAGCCCGCGATCCGAGAGCTGGGCGCGTGGCGCCTGATGGCAGCTGTAAGCAGCGCTGTGAGCCCCTTACAGCTGCCATCAGGCTCTCCCCCATAGTTTGGCTCCCCGGGCAGCTGCCCGGCTAGCCCATGCCTTAATCCAGCCCTGCCCCCAAGACACAATTTGGGTAGCATTTCCTTGTTTTCCATGCAGAGTGGAACAGATATGCCACACTTGGTAAACTAGTAATAGAGATGTAGCTGTGTTAGTCTGGTCTTGCTGAAACAAAAGACAGGACTATGCAGCACTTTAAAGACTAACAAGATGTTTTATTAGGTGATGAGCTTTCGTGGGCCAGACCCACTTCCTCAGATCAAATTGTGGAAGAAAATTGGCATGACCATATATACCAAAGGGATACAATAAAAAAAAAATGAACACATATAAAATAGACAAATCAGATTTTAGTAAAATCTTGGTAAACTGACTGGGGCTCCTGTGGAATGACATTTGCTTTTTAACTGTATTGTTTATGCACACATAATTCATTCCATGCTGAGAGTTTGCCTGTTACTGTACTTCTGTTGTAGCTATATTTGATAAATGCTACCTCCTCAATCCCAGGTAAGAATATGCATGTCAGATTTCATCTCTAGATCACTTCTACTTTGCCCTTGAGAAGTTCCCCTACTTGGTGCTGTTCATAAGAGATATACTAATTCTGGTTTGGCTCAGTATGTTATAAAGGCTAATGGTGTTAATAAGGCAGAGATTTATGGAGCTTACTTTCAGATGAATTTCAGTTGTCTGTCAGTCAGATGTGGGTTTTATCCCTTCTGTCTGCATAGTGAATGCCTGTAGTCAGATAACTATAGAAAAATAATAGCAAACATTGAAGCAACCTAGGCAAGTTATGTGGAAGCAAAGTGGAATGATTGTCCCCAATGAAATTTTTAAAACATTAAACACAAAACAAGTTTAATTGAGAAAGGCAACCAGGTCTGCTCCAGAGTAGTTAAAAACAAAAAGTTCCCTGCTCAATGAGGGAGAGACAAATCAAAAAGCTTGCATATTGACGCAGCAAATTAATGCAACAGCGCATGTTGCCAAAGATTTGAGAAATCAAAAGACTGATTTTCAGCTTCAGCAGCAGAATGGAAAATTCTAGGAACAGGGTGTTGCAGATTCAATAGAGCTATGCCCAGCTCATCGTTCTCTCTAACAAACATCAGAGGCTCCTGCAGAGCTAGTTGTTGCATTACACATTGTTTTATTAATAATCTTTCCAATATCAAGTTATGATTTAAATAGAGCAGAATGGAACTTGTAAGTCAATAGGCTCCTGTCAACCACTTTAATAGGAGCAATAACAAGCACCGCTAACATGTCTGTGTTGGTATCTCACACATTACAAAGATTAATTAATTTTTACAACACCCATGAGATAGTGCATATGAAGGGAGCCAGTGTAATATGTACTTAAATACACAGCTAGGAATAATTATGCCTTAATACTTTTTTTAGTCTCTCCATTTGCTCTACAGGTAGAAATGAACATACAAGAATGATATTTTGTCGATAAAAGACAAGGTTTCCTGAGTCAAAAGAGTATCTTTTATTTTCTCAAATAGTACTACATCTCACGCATCCAGCTTTCAATGTGTTTACCTTTCATATATATAGATTTCCAAAACTACTCACTGCACCAAAGGGTTGAGTTCTAGTAATTTGTCTTTTAAAATCCTGCTCTACTAGATGAACTGAATTTATCCGAAAAATTAAAAAGTTTAACACTACAGGGACCAGTGACATCATGGTTACCACAGAAATAGGAATCTAGGGGGAAACAGCTACAGCATTTCTCTTCATTATCTCTGCTCGACTGCTAATGCTCAGGTCTTCCAACCAAGGGAAGAAGGCCAAAGATCCTTACTACATGATTATTCAAAATTCCCAAACTCTTTATTTATGTAATACACACACTGAAAGAGCAGAGGGAGTTTCTGTTTTTAACTAGCCTGTCAACTCCTGGCAGAGTCACTTCTGCCTATGGTTAAACAAATATTAAATAGAGACAACCATAAATTACATTACACGTAGGCCAAATCCTTCAGTTAATTTCAAGCCCAAGGAAACATCATGAATCTCTGACTTGCAGTCTATTTCTGCTTCCAGAGAGTGTAAGTGCAGTGGGCAAAAACAAAAACCCTCTTGAAAACATAATAAAAAAATCAAACAGAGGAGAGGCAGAGTACAAGAAGTAAAGGAGGATTAAAAATGGAGCAAAAGTTTTAAAAAAACTTCAATGCATGTTATACCATATACAGGACACCAACTGGTTCCAAACTAGCCTTTGTAGTGAATATTTATTATACTGGGAAGTATACTCCTTAGGTAGGAAAGACAGCTGATAAAGTTTGTGAATTCAAGGTGGATTCTTAGCTTGAAATATTTAGTGGTTTCACAGAACATTTTCCACTTACCCCTATTTAACTGTTCTTTTGTGCACCGTATCGGAAAGCCTGACACACAGTAAATAATATCTCAGCTCAAATTCAGATTTGATTAAGTCATGATAAAATAGGAAAACTAGCTCCGAGGGTGTGTCTAGACTACACTGTTTTTTTGGCTTTTTTCGAAAAAACTTCACCCGCGTCTACACTACCGCTGCATTCTGTCGACAGTAAATTGAAAGAATGTGGCAGTTTTGTCAACCGCGGTAAACCTCGTTTTATGAGGAATAACGCTATTTTCAACAGAGATCTGTCGAAAAAAGGTATGTGTGGACGAGGGGAAGAATTTATTTAGAAAATAAAGGCCTCCAGGAAGAAGCCCTGGTGGACACTCCTGCCAGAGCTTTCAACTCTATTGTTCCTGCCTGTGGCCATCTATAACAGCCACAGGCACCCAAGAGTAGCATTTGTGGCAGCAAGCCAACTCCAACCAGGACCCTGACTGCTCAGCTCTTCCTGGTAGGGCCACTCAGAGCCATGTCCCAGGGACAAGCCCCCGAGACCCTCCTGGCCCTTCCAGGGACACATCCCCGCAGGAAGCCAGGGGCACCAAACGCCGGGCACCCTCCTGGTCTGGGCCCGAGATCAAAGCCTTCTTGGAGCTCTGGTCTGACGAGGAGTCTCTTCAGGCCCCACAGTCCAGGAGGAGGAATGCGGACATTTATGCCAGAATGGCTGATGGCCTTGCTAAGAAAGGCCACCACCCCCGCACATTAGACCAGGTCGGAGCCAAGGTGAAGGAGGTGAAGCAGGAGTATGTTAGGGCCCTTGAGCGCAGCTCCCGCCTCCCGAGAGGGCTGTGGAGTCTGGGGTGGAGACCGCTGTGCAGCAGCAGCCACAATTCCAGGGTGAGACCCCAGAGGACCAGCAGCTCCAAGAGGAGGAGGAGGAGGACACCAGCAGGAGCACAGGGCCCCTGACCCTGGAGCCAGACACCCAGACACAGGAGGCCTCCCAGACAAATTCGGACACCGGGGAGGGAACATCAGGTGAGTGCTGTGAGGGTCCAACACACACAAGGCAGGGGAGGCGGGAGCAAAGTGGATGGTGCTGTACTGTGACATGTCATGCTGATCACAGCCTGGGGGGGGCACACACATGGCCGACCTCAGGGAGGGCCATCCTACCCCTGCACCCGCATGGCTGTGAGGCGCCACCTGCTCCTGCAGGCAGTGATGCCAGGTGCAGGCATGGGTTGGGGATGCTGAGATTACCACACAGCTTCAGGCCTCTCAGTAACCTGTGGGAACCCCAACTGTGGCCTGACACTTGTCTGTGCTGCTTGGCCATGGGGTGTGTGTGGTGAGGGGCGGGCAGGATGGTGGCCTGCACACCTTCTGGGCTCCAGGGAGGCCATGGCTGCTGGCCAGGCCACACCATGCCTTACTGAGATCCACATGAGCATCCCCTGACCCTAGGACAGGCACTGACTGCTGAGAAGGAGGGCATGCCCTCTCTGGGAAAGTGTGAGTATGCATGAGTGATGACTTTTCCCTCGTCCTCCACAGCCGGACTAGCTGACCAGCAGGGAGCGTCACACCTGTCCCACCACCCAGATGGCTGCAGGGAACCCGTCAGCACTGGCGCACATATTTGGACCTGGTGCGCCAGCACATCTCGGTCCTGCAAGGGATGCAGGACACATTTAACCAAAGGATGCAGGCAGAGGCAGAGTGGCACAGTCGCTTGCTGGACGAGTTAGTCCAGCAGCACACTGCTATTTGCACTGCTATCCAGGAGGCCATGGCCTTCCCCGGTCCTGTGCCTGGTCCTGCTCCTCCTGCTCAGCCTGCCCCCCCCTCACTCCCCACTCTTCCCTCACCCCCTGCTCCCCCCTCACCCCCCGATTCCTCCCTCACCCTCTGTTCCCCCCTCACCCCCTGCCATCCCAGACTCAGGTACAGCCCCACCTCCTGCCCAGCCCACTACTGTCCCAGCCCGTGTGCGCGGCCATCTCCGAGAAGGCCTCCACAGCCAAAGTGCCAGGGGCTCTTCATCCAGGCGGCACCCTCAGCCCTGAGCCTCCCTCCCCCGTTCTGGGTTGACATGCCCCTTCCCACCTGTGAGAGTCAGTAAGGGAATCACTTTACTTTGTTAACAAACAATTTATTTTTCTGAACAAAAGAGTTTTATAGTTTTTGAAACAATCAACAGTGAAATAAACTGTAAACATTTTTTCAACCACACCTGTCTCTGTTCTCAGTGTGAAGGTGCGCAATGTGAATGTGGGGCCGGGAGGGGTTTTGGGGAGGAAGGCACTGGGGGCATGGGGCAATCCCACACTTGGAAGGCCCTGGGGAAACTCACCAGCCTCCTTGGGAGAATTGCTCCCTTGGGGCTTCCCGAATGCGCAATCCGAGCTGGTGGGCTTGATGGATGGCAGCTGTCTGGGACTGCTCAAAGTGCCTCCGCTCCACATCAGCCCGTGTCTCCCACACTGGGAAGAAGGCCTCTCCTTTCCTTTCTATTAGGCTGTGCAGCACACAGCATGCAGCAACCACATCGGGGATGTTGTGTTCCCCCATGTCCAGCCGAGTGAGCAGGCATCTAAATCTGCCCTTCAGACGGCCAAAGGCACACTCCACCTGGAAGCGAGCCTGATTCAGGTGGGAATTAAACAGTTCCCTGCTCACATCCAGGTGTCTAGTGAATGGCTTCATGAGCCAGGGCATAAGGGGGTACGCCGCGTCGGCCACGATGCACGTAGGCATCTGCACATCCCCGACTACATAGTTTCACTGTGGGAAGAATGTCCCAGCCTGCAGCCTGCAGTACAGGTATGAGTTCCGGAATATGCGGGCATCATGTGCCCGATCTGACCACCCGACACAAATGTCTGTGAATTGTCCCCGGTGGTCGACCAGGGCCTGCAGCACCATCAAAAAGTAGCCCTTTCTGTTAATATACTGTGCTGCTCGATTGGGTGGTGCACAGATTGGGATGTGAATCCCGTCGAGTGCTCCACCGCAGTTCGGAAAACCCAGCCCCCGCAAATCCGGCCAACATGGTATCCAGGTCTCCGAGGCGGACAGTCCTGTGAAGCAGCTCTGAACTGATGGCCATCACCACCTGCAGAAAGGGACAAATACAAACACACATAACAGGACATTAGAGGAGTTGCGTGAGCTGATGAGAGGTGATCCCCCACCTCACCCCACCCAGACCCAAAGAGCCCTCCCCTCAGGCAACCCCCCCGTGCTTCCCGCACCGCTGCAGGGTGAGGCCAGGCAGGCTTCTACCACTCCCACCCCATCCCCCATTCCCCGTGCCCGGTCCTGACCGTCCCCCTTATCCTCCCGCCCCTACCCCCGCCCCCATGGACTGTCCCCTGAGAGTGACTTACCTCCATCAAGACGGCCCCAACAGTAGGCCTCCCCGCACCAAACTGATATCCCACGGAGCGGTAGCTGTCGGGGATGGCCAGCTTCCATAGAGCAATAGCGATGCGCTTCTCCAGGGGGATGGCGGGCCACAAGTGGGTGTCCTGGCATTGCAAGACAGGAGCAAGCCAGGCACAGAGGTCCTGGAAGGTGGGCTTCTGCATACGGAAGTTTCGGAGCCACTGGTCGGCGGCCCACTGCTCCATAACAAGCCGGTCCCACCAGTCTGAACTGGTGTCCAGCCTCCAAACTCGCTGTTATTATTACTTATTACTCATCCAGAAATAAGTTCAGTGGCCAAGGCAGTGGGGCTGCAGCCCGAGTGAGGGGCTCAAAGCTGGGCTCTGAATCCAGCTCTGCCACAAACATCACGATGGTTTCATGAAGATGCATCAGAACTTCCAGCATCACAGTGTGGGGCCATCGCCTGCCCAGGGGCAGCTCAGGCTCCATGGCCAAAAACACAGTGAAAAGCACAAAAACAAACCTGAAAATAAACTGCTGTGGTGTCCGACGAAGCAGGGCAACCAGAGCAAGAACTGCAGCAGCTTTGCTTTCCCTCTAGGAAGCAGGCAAGCCAGAAGCAGGAGCAGAGCAACAGCTGTCCAGAGGGATCCCTTTAAGCACGCATCTCTGCAAAGGGCATGCAGCAGCACCTGGAAATAAAGGCTTCCCCCATGCCCTGCCAGAAGCACTTCCAGGTTTGTTTGTTTTTCAAAAGAGCGTCCGGCAGTCTGGACGCTCTTTTTCGAAAAAGCGGATTGATTTTTCAATCCGCATAATGCAATCTGGACGCTCTATTTCAACAGAGGCTTTTTTGAAAGATACTTTCGAAAAAGCCTCTGTCGAAAGGGCGTGTAGTCTAGACGTACCCCTAGTGATGATTTTTCCCTACATAAACAAAGTTGAAGTTGTTACATATAGTAGTATGGCAATTAGCCTCTGAAAGTAGCAGATATATACATCTCTGTTTTGAATGGGGAAGGGGGGAACGGGGAAAGCTCTGTATGTGCTGTTTTTCACCTGCAGCTTCAATTTTCATTGTCGGCCATCTGGCTTCAGACTGAATAGCTAGCTGAGCTTCTTCTGTCAGTTAAATTTCTGAACAAATAAAGATTAATAACAAATACCAATTATTCAGCTCTGCAGTGGCTTGGTAATAAGTCGCGTTTTTGCTGACTAAGACACCCATCCTTTACCATCTCCAGACATAGCCTTCTCTATCATTTTGGTAAAATTAGCAAAATAGCAACTTTCAGCTTTCTAGAAAAAAACACTACAAATGTTTGTGATGAGAAATACTGTGTGTCTGCACTGCACCGTTATTCCGGGAAAACAGTACTAGCGTCCACACATCAATTGTGTTATTTCAAAAGAAAATCAAAATAACAGAGGGCTTTTTCCGATGTTGGTAAACCTCATTCCACGAGGAATAATGCCTATTCTGAAAAAGCTCTTTCGGAAGAGGGGGTGTGCGGACACTCCACTGCTGCTGTGTCAAAATAGCTCCTCGCCAGGGCCATTCTAAGTTATTCCTCCCCAGTGCCTCCTGGGGCTCTAAATCGAGGTAGCGTGTCCACATTAAGGGAGCCTGCCTCAGACTAATTTGGAGGCTTCCCTATAGTGTGGACACTCTCTTTCGAAACAAGCTATTCCAGAAGATGTCTTCCAGAATAGCTTTTTCCAAAATAAGCTTGAAGTGTAGACGTACCCTCTAGTAATGCCACCCTCAAAAGCATTGCACCGAACTTGCTAGGTTCTCTAGCAAATCTTTTCCATAACTTGATTACTTTTTTACAATTGATAACAAAACATGTTTCCCAAATAAATACTAAGATTTCAATTCCATTTCCTACTGCCATTTTTTGCCAAAGATGTGCTCCAAGATTTATGATGCTTGATTGAAATAGATCCATACAATACATCCATACAATATATCCTTATTAGACACTGTCCATACTGAAATGTGAAAATCTGGAGCATCCAGCACCTTTGGAAATGGCTCTGGCCAGCAAGAACTTGGGTAGTTTTGAATATAGATACCAGGAGATTTATTAGAATTTGGAACTGTCTGCTGAAGGCACAAGTGGTAGTGGAAAATGTCCATGGCTTTAAGCCAAGGCTGGATGATCTGCACAAAGTGAACAGACATATAGAGACAATGACTGAAATACATCTATTCATGGCAGTTCCAGCAAAGGTGTTTGTTTATTTATTTTCAGAGTTTCTGGGCAACTTTCCAACACCCAAGACATTAGATACAATGGAATAGAGCTTTTAAACACATTTTGTCTCAAACAAATGATCAAAACAAAATTAAATTAGGACAATGCAGAAAACATGCAAATTATTTCCTGAGTGATACCTTTTTTTCCCACACTCAACTGCAAAATTCCAAATTATCTGTTCTGCAGAACAGTTAAGCAAAATATCTGTAGGTTTTTTTCTCCCCTGGGTACTTGGCAAAATCCTCAGCTGATATCAACATATCTGAACTGAAAGTCAATGGATGTGTGCCAGTTCACATAAGCTGAATATCTGGCCCAATATCTTTGAGAGGGCACTTGTGAGTCCTGCGTGTGTTAATTATGTCTTCCCAATCATCTTGTCAAGTTTGATTATTGACTACTCCTTCCCACTTCTGTTCTGTGTGTGATCTAGGTTATGCTGAAATCCAGAATGTTTCAATTATTCTTTTGAACTGTCATCTCAATTATTCTGAACTTATCTTAAGTATTATTTGATAAGTTCATAGTGTCACTTGGACATAACTGGGTTGGTTGGTTTTTTGTTGTTTTTTTTTTGAGAGAGAGGATACTGGAACAAAGCGGATATGTTCAAAGGCATATAAGACAGGTAGGTGTCTTAAAGCTCTTCAAAGTCAGTGAAAGTTGGGTGCTGAAATCTCAAATGACCCTTCCAAAATCTCTCCCTCAAAAGTACTGTTTAACAATTGGCATATTTCTGGCACAGATTTGGATTTAAATTAATTCACATTAAAAGGGACTGTTTTGCACCTAATTATTTTATAATTAAACAAACAATAATTTCACCAGGTTAAATAATCATGTTAAAACATGGGCCAACAGAGTTCTCACTGAGGCTATGTGTAGATGGCAGGCTTCTTTTGGAAGAAGCTTTTCTGGAAAAGATCTTCTAGAAAAACTTCTTTCGAAAGAGAGCATTCACACAGCGAAAGCACATCAAAAAAGAAATATGCTTTTTTGAAAGATAGTGTCCACACTGATTGGACGCTATCTCGCATTTAAGTTGCGATTACTATGGATGGCATGGCCACCAGGGCACCTGTGCTTTTTCCTGGAGGCCTCTTCTTTCAAAAACAAACCCTCTCGTTCCTATCCACACACATCTTTTTCTGAAAGAGCTCTGAAAAAGGCTTCTTCCTCACAGAAAGAGGTTTACCGCTGTTGGAAAAAACCCCTGCATTCTTTTGACTTTCTGTCAATTAAAATTGCAGTGTGACTATAAGTGTAGTTTTTCCGGAAAAATGGCCGTTTTTCCAGAAAAACTCTGCAGTGTAGACATACCCTGAGACCAGTCTCTCTTGATTTTCATTTTAACAGATAGCCAGACAAAATTCCATGGGTACCAAAGAGGATCAGTTCATCACAGTAGTGTTTTGGGCTAGCACAATTGCAAAAAAGTGTTGTTATTCACACATCATGGAAGCTGTTTTGTTTTTATTTTAAAAGTGAAGAATTCCATGCACCTCTTGTTTTTCAAAGGCAATAATTCTCCATGACTTTGTACAAACAAGAATTTTTAATCTTGAATTGAAGAATAGGTGTGAGAAGTTGCCCTAGAGTCCTCATAGAACATACAGATGCAGAAAAGGCAGAAGTGTTTAATAAATATTTCTGTTCTGTTTTTGGAAAGAAATCTGATGATGTATTCATGTTAATTGAGGATGTTTTAACTAAATTCATAAATAACTAAGGGAGGATGTTCAACAGCACTTGTTAGGGACAAACATTTTTAAAACATCAGGTTTGGATAACTTATTCCCAAGAGTCATAAAAGAGTTGGCTAAGAGAAATTCTGGAAGAGTAGAAGAATGATAATACTAAGCCAATATTCAAAGAGGGAAAGTAGGATGACCTGGGTAATTATAGACCCAGCTGTCTAAGGATGGGAAATACGGGATCAACCGCCGTGATGCAGCTCACCATGGTTAGCCTCTGGCGGGCTACCAGATACTTTATTTACCCGATTATCCACAGTTAGAGCTGCTCACAGTTCTCGTTGGCTACAGTTCGCCATTCCTGGCCCACTCCTGCATTAGCCTGAAACCAATCACAGACAAAATAAAGGAGAGTCTAATATAGGACTCAATTAATAAATAATCAAAGGATATAAATATATTTAATGCCAGTCAATGTGGGTTTTTATGGAAAATGTAAGGATTAAGGTATGGGGCTTTTTTATGGAAAGTTGCCGATAAATATAACTGCATAGGTGTACTACAGTAGATATTACTTCACTCTCCTAGTCTCTCTAGATGTACGTCTATATTTAGACTTTTGTAAGGCATTTGATCTAGTCAGTCATGATCTTTGGATTGAAAAATTTTACAGTACAAATAAAACTCACATTAATGAACAAGTATCAGCTAATTGGCAGATCTCTAAAATCAACTGTTATTGGGAAATCATCTTTGCATAGAGGTTGCATTGGGGACATTGGTAGTAGTACAAAACATTTCATTCTGTAATCTAGAGGTAAATCCAAAATCACTATTGAAAAAGTTTGTAGACGGCACAAAGATTGGCAGCGTAATAAATAATGGCAGTAATATAGAGTGATCTGGATGATCTAGTAAGCTGGGACCATTAAAAAAACAAACGTGTTTCAGTCCAGTCAAATACAATGTTATACTAGAATCACAGAATACTAGAACTGGAAGGGACCTTGGGTGATCATCAAGTCCGGTCCATTTACATATAAAGAACATGAATTCAGGCCACACCTACAGAATGGGGATTTTGTCCTGGAAAGCAAAGATTCCAAAAGGAATTTAAGGGTCATAATGGACAAACAACACAACATGGGCTCCCTGTGTAACAATGTAGCAAGAAGAGCTAACACAATCCTTCAATGTAAAAACAAGTAAGTAGTAAGTAGGAGTAGTGAGGTCATTTTACCTACATATACCTCATACACTGAAATATTATGAAAACAACGAGTAGTCCTGCAGCACCTTAGAAACTAACAAAAATATATATAGTATCATTAGCTTCCATGGGCAAAACCCACTTCCTCAGATGAGCAGAGTTGTACACTTTGTGGTCACATTTTTAAAGGATGTTGAAAAATGGACAAGGTGCAGAAAAGAGAGAAAAGAGACACAAAAATTATTTTAGGGCTGGAGATAATGCCTTACAGAAGAAACTAATCTGTCTAGCTCATCAAAAAGAAGGTTCTTCAACTAACAAAGAAAGGAATAACAAGAACCAACAGTAGCTAAAGATAAATAAATTCAAATTAAATATTAGGCACAAATTAACGCCGAGGAGGATTAACCATTGGAAAAAAACCACAAAGGGAAGTGGTAGAATCCTCATTTCTTGGAGTCTGGAAATCAAGATTGGAACCTTAATTGAAAATATGCTTTAATCAGGCACAAGTTATTAAACTTCCTCTGGGAATAACTGGGCCTTTTATAACATACACACTAGATTATCAAATGGTCCATTCTGGCCATTCTCATCCACGTGAATACAGAGCCAAATGAACAAAGTTATCTGGGCATGGTCCGTCAGATTACTGCTCTTCTAGAAGTGACAAATCAGCATATAACGTGCAAGGTGACCATTGAAGAACAGGGGACCAATATGCATGTATACTCTCAACTTCAATAAAAATTAAAACATGTTTTATTTTCTCTTTTCAAGTTATCCAGGATTTCACAAAATAGTAAAGGCTTAGTTTGTGATATAGTCTAAAGTATCAGTAGAAGAATATGAAAATGACTATCAACCACACTCATCTTTTTAGGGAGGTTATGGCATATCTGTGCTCAAAAGTAAACTGAGCCTACTCAGTGCAGTTTGTTGTTACATCTGAACTCTTCCCTTTAAAGGAGTAGATTTATAGTATATTCAGGAAGATGGCCCAATAAAAGACATTGCCTCCCTCACCTTACCTTCTAGATCTATCCTGGACGCCATTCGTAACACACAGGGAAGTCCTGAATAGTAAGTCTTGTATTACTCCAACAGGCATGTCACCAGTCTGTTCTCTTATAGGAAGGGACTTTTGAAAAATGCAATGCAGAACACATGAGCAGCGGATAATTCATGAGCTGAAAGTAACTAGTCAATACTTTTTACAATAAATGTCACATGATGCCATTGAGTTTCTAAGCACCTTATGCTGAATTATGTCACTTTTGTTTCTGCTCCAAAGGTTGTGATCAAAGTTTCTAAGTTCTCCATAGCAAGTATGTCCTGAAACTAGTTTCTAATCCAAAATATAATATATATACTCCAAAGTCTCATCAATTCCAATCTGACACAAATAACAGAAAAGTTGGTTAAACTGAGAGCTGAAGTGAATATAAGGTGTGAGCCACAGTATCTTGCTCATTCAGCATCCATTAGATAATGTAAGGTCTGCTTGGTAGTCCATGAATAAAGCTAACCAATTATTTGCATATGCCACAAAATATGAACATTTTCTGTTCTGTCATGATTCACCAATCCTGAATTGATATTTGCTCCACTTTGGGTGCCCCTTCTTCTGATGAAGTGCACAGTGATTCATGATATAATGAATACATGTGGTGACTTACAGATATCAGTACAACTCCCCTGGCTGCCTTCTGGCCTATAGAGATGTTATGTTAAGTATTTTAATAGTACAGAGTTATGGTACCTCTTACATCTATAAATATTGAAAGACATTGTTCAGCCAAGAATTTTCTCCAGTATACAAAAAATATCTGATTCTAGATCCTCATCTGATATGCAAAACAAATTCACCAATGAATATGGTACAAGTAAAATACATAGCCTATTCAGATATGTAGATGCAGAGAAAGAAATTTTTAAATTGGACCAGGCTACAGGAATGAACTATTGCTAGTTTTTATCCTTAGAGATCACATGTGCAGATCCTAATTACACTACACATCAAAATTAATTTCTAGGTGTCTCAATCAATAACCTTTTACATCAAACTCACCAAATAGCTTTATAAGCTATATTTGTTGTTCAAAGAGTCACACCATTGGACTGTGTTGAAAATTAGGGTACATCTACACTTGCACCCTAGTTCGAACTAGGGATGCAAATGTAGGCAACCGAAATTGCTAATGAAGCGGGGATTTAAATATCCCGCGCTTCATTAGCATGATCTCGCCGGCACGTTACTCCGCTCAACAGCTGTTTCGAAAGTGAAAATGCACACCGGGACGCGTTAATTCGAACCAAACCCCTTGGTTCAAACTAACATTACTCTGAACCAAGGGGTTTGGTTTGAACTAACGCGTCCCGGCGCGCACTTTCACTTTCGAAACAGCTGTTGAGCGGAGTAACATGCCGGCGAGATCATGCTAATGAAGTGCGGGATATTTAAATCCCGCTTCATTAGCAATTTCGGTCACCTACATTTGCATCCCTAGTTCAAACTAGGGTGCAAGTGTAGACGTACCCTTAGAAAATCACATCTCATTATAATAAATTTGAAAGAGACAAGGTTCGTGAGGTAATAACTTTTATCAATAGCTCAAAAGTTTGTAATTTCCTCCAACAGAAGTTGGTTCAAGAAAAAGGTATTACCTCATTCACCTTCTGTCTCAGATACCCTGGGACCCACAAGATCACAACCAAACTACACATTTGAAGTAATGTAGATGCCTTAAGCTGAACTGTCCCAGATTTATAACTTTTTCCACAAAGATCCAAACCTAGCTGCAAGACAGAGGTGTGCTGGTAGACCTGGAACATTTCAAATCACATGCCTCTGCTGACTCCAAGTATTAATCACCTTCATAAATAATATAGACACTCAAATTCAACAAATTTGTAAGTTTCATCATGCGGCTCCAAAACTCAATATTTATACCCCATTCTTCGGAGGAATTAGAAAAACTGCCCCCCAAAACTGCTTTTTGTCATATATCACTTTTACACATCTGGGCTACGTCTAGACTGGCATGATTTTGCGCAAATGCTTTTAACGGAAAAGATTTCTGTTAAAAGTATTTGCGCAAGAGAACGTCTAGATTGGCACGGACACTTTTGCGCAAGAAAGCCCCGATTGCCATTTTAGCCATCGGGGCTTTTTTGCGCAAAACAAAACTGAGCTGTCTACACTGGCCCTTTTGCACAAAAGGTTTTGCGCAAAAGGACTTTTGCCCAAATGGGAGCGTCAAAGTATTTGCGCAAGAAGCACTGATTTCTTACATTAGAACGTCAGTGCTCTTGCACAAATTCAAGCGGCCAGTGTAGACAGCTGGCTAGTTTTTGCGCAAAAGCGGTTGCTTTTGCGGAAAAACTGGCCAGTCTAGACACAGCCGTAGAGTGAAAACACTTTTTTGGAGGCGTCAGACCTTGTTATTTTGCAGCTGAAGGGCAAAAATGATGAAGTAAACATGTCGCTTGATTGGCTGATAAGATCACATGACCAACATGTTATCTTACAAAAACAAGTGGAATTTAGTCTGAAGCCTTATCACTAGAATATAGTGTTGGGAAATTCAAGCACTGTCTTCTGATGAAACAAACAGAACCAGACCTTTGGCTTTTATCTTTTTGCGAGCACATAAATTGAACAATCCATAATAAATCAGCAGTAGAGTATGGCCTCTACCCCAGTAGAACATTTCTTCTGCATAATTTATCCAGGTATCAAAATATTATCAAGGAGAATATTCCTTGGCTTAACCTTAGGTCTAATGATGCAGGGGTGCAGAAATCTCTCTCTGTCATTTTACAGGTGAAACAAAGTCTAACTGAAGCAGTTTTGTATGAGAGAATTGCCAACTATAGAAATAACTAACACATCCACAAAGGGACTTAGGGATTGCAGAGGGATTTGCCCACTGCAGGAGCACCCCCTTTTTGGCCAGTCTCATTGTAGCCCACTGTGTACCCTAAGTTGCTCTGGTCATCTCTCTGCCTGAAATTTGGCCTCCTGACCAGGTCACACATTAGTGCACTCCCTCTGGGATAAAAGAGAGAGCAATTTGTAGTCCAGTGACCTCATAGCCAGTCCTTCCATCTGTCTGTCTCTTACACTCCTTAACTGAGAGGATTTCACCCCACCTTCCTATGTAGCTAGTAAGGGAACCCATGCTCTCCTTCTACTCTGGGCTCCAACCAAGTTCCCTGTAGCGGGCAGCAAGTTCCCTCAGACTTCTTACTATCTTTCTGGATTGCTTCCTACTTCTTCTGTCCCCCAGAGTGATAGCCCCTCATTGCTAATAATGTCCCATTTTTATAATCACCATGCAGTCTCACCCCAGTTGGCCTTCATTATCACCTAAACATGTTTTTCTCTGTCATTTTCAGGGGCTACTAAATATGTTAATTGACCTCTCAGGCCCACATTAACCCTTCAGTGACATTAACCTCTTCATAGGAACGTTTGAGGGATTGTATTAAAACACAAAAACACATTGCACAACCAGTGCTCTCTCTGTGCTCTTGTGCAGATGCTCAGGAGAGATTCAAATGCTTCCCAGCTGATTAGCAGAGCGCCCACAGCTAGATTTTGTTTCTACTGGTGTTGCACTTTCAACATGCCATGCTACACATAGAAACATTTCTTCTGCATGTGGATCGAAAAGATTAGAGGGAACATTACGCACAACTTCTGAAAAGGTGTCAATATCATCCAAGCCATTCTTCACAATTTACCTTCTTTTCTATGATTTCATGCAAAAATAGTTGAATTTAAAATATACATATTGTAATTACCAAAAAGGCAATATAAATGTAATATTAATACTCAAGTCCATAGTGCCACTTATACAAGTATTGATAGGAAATATGATGCATCAGTTTCAGCATGAACAGTTTTGGCCAAAGTGTCTGGCACTAATCCATGTTTTAATCATGTCATAGATTAAAAAAAACAATGCCTAAAAGCCAAATTGCAATTAGTACAGTAATTTCAATACAGAGTTAGATATCGCTTACTGCTATGGAAATTTTTCTTCTGTGCATGAGTGTTCTTCATTACATCTTTTGTTCAACTTACTCTGTACAGAAAATCAATAAAGTAATTGAATTACTAAAAACTAGACTATTAAACTAGTATCTTAATGACAAAAATAAAGTCTGAAAAAGCTTCAGCTATGTTTGATATATAACCCACAAAAAGATGTTCCTTTTTAACAGAATAAATAAATGATTTTCGGTATGTCATCTTTTCCAATTTCAGCTTTCATGCTTTCAAAGAGTCTATCACTTTATTTTAGAATTACTTCCTGGGAAGATGTGTTTATATAAACAATTAGAAAATGTAGATGCCTAAAGCCCAGTTTATTGAAAGATTTTTAAACCACATATAAGCAAAAGACTAGCATTTCTGTATGGAAAATATCAACCCATTTGCTTTCATACTCATGTTTCAATTCAAAACAACTTCATTTTCAAATTTCTGTGAATGTTATTTATATGTAAAAAATGTTCAAAATCAAATGAAATGTTTCATGTCTGGTCAAATGTTTTGTTTGACCCCAAAGAAGTTTTTTGCTCCAATGTGTTGGAATTGCCAATTAATTGAGAAATATTTTATTTGTTCATCTCTATAGATAAAACAAATCAAAACAAACAAAAAATTACAATGCTAGAAACTTTCCCTGGAATATTATTTGCAACACATATGTGGCAAGTACACAGTATATGTTTCTAGTGTTATATTTTTTTTTTATTTGTTTTATCTGAATCCAGGTACCTTAGCAGAGCTTAGCAGCACATCATCTAAAAAATAACTTATTAACATTTTCTATATCAGATGTTTTCCATCTATAACCAGCAAAAGCCTGGGGGTTCACAGATTATATCTAATGAGTCCGCACAAGGTAACTATGAAAGCAAAGTTTCATCTCTCAGAAAAGGCATTCCATTCTTTCACATCAAAATATGTGGTTACCCCCACCTACTGGTCCAAACCCAGACATGTTTTCATTACTATAAAAGCCCACAGTTTAGTGTCCTTTCTCATATTGCATCTAATGCCAACGATATGCAACATTTACAGCTGAATTCCAGACAATCAGTTTTCAGCATAAGACTTCAATGGTCGGAGTCCATGGACCAGTGGTTGAATTTCCAAATGGTTATGCACCTCCATTCAAAATTTTTAGGGGGTCTTAGAATAGAAAAAGGTTGTATAGCTAGCAATTTCACAGCTTTCAGGTCCAGTATTTCCAAACCTTTCAGACCTAGAAGGGAGAGCTAGTGGAATCTCCAATTACTAGTGGGACAAAGCTCCCATTTCTAGCCTTACAAGAGCATGGGTATGTCTACACTGCAGAGGTTTTTCAGAAAACCAGCCATTTTTCTGAAAAATTTCACTTACGTCCACACTGCAATCATGTTCTTTCAGAAAAAAATGAAAAGAACAGAGGGGTTTTTCCAACGTTGGTAAACCTCTTTCTATGAGGAAGAAACCTTTTTCCGAAAGAGCTCTTTCGGAAAAAAGCATGTGTGGAAGGGAAAGAGGGAGTTCTTTCAAAAGAAGAGGAAAGAGGAAAAAGCACCGGTGCCCTTGTAGCCACTCCGTCCATAGTAATCACAGCTTGAATGCGAGATAGTGTCCATTCAGTGTGGACGCTATCTTTGGAAAAAGCAGATTGCTTCTTCAATGCACTTTTGCTGTGTAGATGCTCTTTTTCCGAAGAAGTTTTTTCGGAAGATCTCTTCTGGAAAAGCTTCTTCCGAAAGAAGCCTGCAGTCTAGATGTAGCCTAGATGTCATTAGATTTAAGATGTGACATGTTAAGAATGACATTGGCCCAACTTGACTGTCTTGGGTATGAGACAACTGTAAATGGTTGGGAGATGTGGGAGTGGGGCAAATTCCACATTTGGAGGACTGAGGGAAGAAAAATATTTTTAAAGATTCTGGGTCATAAAGATATTGGCACAAGTCACAAGGATCTTAGGAAAACAGGTAAGTGGACAGAGAGGACTGTTCATGAAGTCACATACATTTGCTATATGCTTTTAATTATATTCTGAATAAAAAAGGTGGAGAAAGCGGTGCATAACATCAGGGGTGGCCTGTGGATGCAGGCAACCTCGGCAGTCGCCTAGGGTGCCGCGTTCAACGGGGCGCCCAATGATGACGTCACGCCATTGAGGACTATGGAGGCAGGGGCGCGGATCGCGCATTCCACCTAGGGTGCCAGCTGCCGGCAGCTCACCTCGAGCCGCTCCTGCATAACATTTAAGTGATATAGTTTATAGGTTGCTACTCTCTTATCTAAAACCATCTTTACCACCAGAAGAAACTCTTTATAGAAAAAATACCTTCTTGACATTTCTTGGACATACATAGCTGTGACTAGGCAAAGTAACATAGCTAATGTCATCAATTCTACACAAAAAGCAGATAAGAAATCTGGAGTTTGAACTCTGCAAAGGGCAGGGGACCTTGTTCATGGAAAACGTGTTGACAATGAGAAAGAATGACAGAATGCTAAAATCAGCAAGGCTTGCTTCAGGCTTTGA
Source organism: Pelochelys cantorii (assembly GCA_032595735.1). Classification (NCBI taxonomy): domain Eukaryota; kingdom Metazoa; phylum Chordata; order Testudines; family Trionychidae; genus Pelochelys; species Pelochelys cantorii. The sequence continues at coordinate 42,342,332 of CM064337.1, forward strand.
TAGATTAGTGACGCTCCAGAAGAGCCCTCATTTATTCAGCTCTACCTGTCTTAAGGTTTGGAATGAAATCAGAGATATTGTTCTGGCAGACGCTACAGATTGTCCTGACTGAACAATGAAAGAATTGTGTTAATAACTGCAATTAAAGGATGTGAATGTCTTTTGCCTTTGTTATCTTCCAGGTCAGTAATAATGCCGCTAGAAGATAAATACAAGTGCTAAGCTATTTGAAGACAAATTAGATATAAATAGTTTCAATTAGGGGCTTTATAGATATAACTATACAAGTTGTGTTTATTTCCAGAAAATGCATTTATGAATGAGCCAATTCTGCAGTCTAAAACCCAGTGAGATTAGCACTCTACTGAATTGCTGAGAAAATTATACACATGGTCGATAAATAGTTAGCTATTAGGGCAAAGACGAAGCAAGTATTTTAGGACTCACTGTACCATATACTTTGGCAGCTGTTTTTCTTTTCTTAACATAAGATTTGAAAAATAAATTGTATTTTCTTCCCACAAAAGACATTCCTAAAGAAGATGTTAATACCAAAGTACTTTTAAACAAGAGAACCTGTTTCATATGCTGATAATATAGAATCATAGAATGGTCGTGATGGAAGGGACCTTGAGAGGGCATCAAGTCCAACCCCCCCCTGTGCTGAGACGGGGCCAAATAAACCTAGCCTGTCCTATGGCAGGTATCTGTCCAGCCTATTCTTAAAAATCTCTATTGATGGAAATTCCACAACCTCTCCTGGAAACCTATTCCAGAATTTCACTATCTTTATCATTAGAAAGTTTTTCCTAATATTTGACCTAAATCTCCCTCATTGAGCCCAGTACTTCTTATTTTACCTTCTGTGGACATGGAGAACAGTTGATAACCATCCTTTTATAACACCCCTTGCAATATTTGAAGACTGTTTTGGTCTTCTTTTTCTTAAGACTTAACATGCCCAGGTATTTTAATTTTTTCTCGTATTAGGCCACGTTATCTCAACATTTTATCATTTTTGTTGTTTTTCTCTGACCTCTTATGACAGGTGGGATCTCAGAGGTTCCCTTAAAACTGTCACCTTGTGTGCTGACCAACCCAGTGAGCCTGCCTACCAGCCCTCGGGGGCCCCACGCCACCCACTCCTGCTGAGCCAGAAGCTCTGGTCTCCCCCAGAAAAGGCATCAGAGTATATCAGATGCTGAAACAGCTCAGTTATAGGGATTCGCCAGCACCCAGGCACATAGCCCTCAAAAGACAAATCAAAGTAAAAGTTACTAAGTCAACATAAAGAAAACATGACAATATAGCCTAATACACTGAGAAAAATTGTTTCAAATCATGATTTCTCAGCTGAGATCTTATCTCGGGTATATCCTTCATGTCAGACCCAATCTCTTTTCTGTCCTGGGTCTAACAGTTGCTTGTGTTTTCTCTGAAGGTGAGGAAGCAGTTTTCAAAAGCCAGCTGAAGATGACCGTTGAGAGATTCCCATTCCTTACATAAAATTTCCCCAAGGTGGGAATCCTTTATTTGACTCTCCCCATCCCCATGGAAAAATACCAGACTCAGGATGGATTCCAGCACCAGGTGGCATCATCACCTGTCTTTGCAGGACCAACCAAAACCATTTACTGATCATTGTCTTGAGAACGAGGCCATTAAGCCCCTTAAGAACCACTAATGGCTCTCATTAGAAATTCTAGATTAATAAGCAGGTTTACACTTCATATTTCTTACTTCACATACAAGAATGATACATGCAAATGAATTTAATATACACACTCAGGGGATCAAAGACTCCTGAATGATACATCACTTGAACTTTTTTGCATAAAGCATATTTGAATTATGCATATTTGTATGCAAAATATATTGTCACACTTTTTGCTAACGTATGTTCTAATCCAGAACTAGGAACAACATTTTTGCTGATTTTTTTTTTTTGCCTAAAACAGTACAGATTTGGATCAACCAAAATATTTTGTGAATTCATATCAATTATAGCAAAACATCAGAAGTGTCAAAACTAATCACAACAACACAAAATGAAACATTTCAGTTTTCTAGGCTAGATTTCCAAGGTGATAGGCTAGTAGGAGAAGGGGTAATAATATATCCAGTGGTAGGAGGCTGGGTATGGGATTCAAATAACCTTCCCATCTCCGGAGCAGGTACTTCAATCCAGGTAACTGTTCCTGGTGAGTATGCTAACCACTGGCCTATTGATTATTCTGATGTGGCTCTTTATCATCTCTCATTTTGAAGTTATTCAACTTCTTATAAAATGTTTGAATAGTCATGGGCTAAAAAGAAAAAAAACCTCTATAGCCCAGTGGTCTGATGTATAATTTTCTTGGTTTTTCTCTGTAACTATTGTGACAAATCTACGCTAGCTGGCTGCCACACACTGGAGGGAAGACATACTGAGGCTAGGGTGAACCACTTTCTTTTCCCTGAGTAAGACAAGCCCAATCCTAACTTCAGCACAATCAGGCAGGTCAGCTGGGGTCAATTAGAGCTTGCTAGATGTTACAAGCTAATTAGGCACCTGTAGCCAATTAAGGCTGTGGTGCCGTTTTAAAAGGTCTCCCCCCAGGCAAGGAAGGGGGAAGGAAAAGAGCAAAGGACAGGAAGGAGGAAGTGCTGTGGGCAGGAGCTGTGTGGGTGTGAGCTGAGGACTGATGAGCAGATACCAAAGGAAAGGTACTGGGTGGGATTGAGGGGAAGTGGCCCAAGGAAAAGCTGCCAGATTGCAAGTGGCAGCCTGTTGCCACGGGCTTAGGGTCCCGGGGTTGGACCTTGGAGTATTGGGCAGACCTGGGTTCCCCCCAACCTCCCCACGACATCTCAAAATCTGTCTCAAGAAGGGAGATCAGGAGTCCAGAGGGGATTTTACCCCAAATGTATCAACTAGCCTGTGATGGGTATGTCTCAGTAGGCTGTGAGTCCTGCCTCTAGTAAAAAGAAAGAGGCCATGTGGAAAGCCACAGCAAGCCTCTGAGGCTAACACTATCCGCCAGTAATGCGAAACCTATGGGGAATAGCTGGAGCTTTGCCACAATATATTATAGGAAACCTTGCTTAGAGGCATACAACATATTCTGAAGTGGTACTGTTTGGGTTTTTACCACCACTTACTCAGAGGGACTTTGTTGTTTTGTTGACTTTTTTAATAATCTTATTTTTAAGAATCCATTTTTAAATTTATTGGCTTATTGCATATACACATCTTGAACGAGACAACAGTCTCTCAACCTCTAGAGAGATGCTGAAGAGCAAGACATTTTGAAGCTTAATTCACCTCTTCTAATCTCAGTCTCAGAGGAAATGGACAGAGGTGTCAGTAGGGTCAGGTAATCAGGCTCTGGTATCATGCTGGGTAGAGCAACGAGAATAATTTTGGTGCCTCTCTTCATGAAAAATAGATTTCTACACATTCAAGCATCTATCAGAGAAATACCTTAGTAGATGCCATGTGGCCAAAAAATCTTTCCGCTCAAAGTGGCAGTCATATAGGGGGAAAATTGGTCTTGAAATCCTTTCCCCAGGGACATGGAGGAAATGAGGAAGTATCCAACCCAGGAATGGATTTTAGGCTGGAGAAGATCCTCCACTGTTAGGACTGTATTTGGATTTTTTTATTATTATTATTTATACAGTAGCATGTAGACAAGAACCCCTGAATCCCATTCTTACTCTTGTCCTAGCTACAGATTTGCATAGATGAGAGACCAGGACCAGTATCAACATTAATGCTGCTAAGATAAAGAAAGATGCAAAAAAGATCACAGAGTCCTGCTTATTCTAATACCCCACATTTCAATCCACCCTGTGGACGTGGCAATTTCATCTGAATCCCTCTCTGTGGCCCAGTCTTGTCAGGATCTCTCTTGGGATGGAACAAAGGAGGTCTGGGATGGCAGGAAACAGTTAGGATTGCGCCCCAGCTGATAAAGTTCACTGCTACTTTTGCTGGCAGTCAGCTGCTGCTTCTGCTAATTTTTCCCCACAAGTCTATTATTTTTAAGAAACCCAAGAGGGATTGAGGATGGAATAGTCCATCATCTCATTATTTTATCTATCAATAGACCTAATTTCCAATGTGACAAATTTGGTTCATTGATTTCCTGTCTTTGATTCCTCTTGTTTACCAGTCATAATCTTAGCAGAGTCCTTGAGTGGGAACAGTAAAGCTTTTTCTCTTTAAATTAGCTCAGTCTGTCTCCTACTTACATCTTTTCTTAACCAATTTTATGTAACAGGTCATTGTGACAGTTTGACCTTTCACTCATTTTTTACAGCTGAACTTACAATTAGCGTAAATTTGTAGTCCCAATTATCATAACAGTCCCTTGAATCAGACTTAAAATGGGAGAAATTGTATCTGACCTTTTCCTAGCCAAATCACTGAAACTATCCCTAATGAGTACCATTTTTTTCCCCTGGAAGTCTTCCAAGCTTTCTATAAGTTAATATACATGGTGCTCTCAGTTGTACCTCTGAAAGAAATGAGGTTGGTTGCAAGTGGTCAGAAATCCCACGCTGAGAGCTTTATTAAGAAAGGCTTATTTAAAGCCAGAGTGACTGTTCATAATTAGGGAAACCTGATGCAGGGCACCTGGTAGTGAAACAATGATCTATATTAAACACAGATTATTTGTTGTATAATATACATGACCTTTGCCCTGTATTGCTTACAGTCAAAAGAGACAAAGTATAAATGAAGAAAGGGTGGTGACATGTCATTAAAATCCACGTGTCTGAGCAATGAGGGTGAGCGTGTTAAAATGGATTCATAATTTGATTTTTGTCATCAAATGCCTCAACACTTATCCAAGGGGAAGAGTAGGAGCAATGGACCTTTTAGAAGAAATGTATTCCAAAAAGAAAAGGCTGAAGACATAGCAGGCTGTATTAAGAAAGTGGAGCAAAGCGGGGACAAGAAAATGGTGAAGTCATAGTAAGGGGATGGTTATTCATCAACAAGAAGTGGAGAGCAGAAGAGTAGCTGAGAACTAGTTTATACAGGGCCTTGAAGACAAGGAGCCTAAGGGTATGTCTAGACTACATGACTCTGCTGACAGAGGCATGTAAAATAGGCTACCTGACATAGTCAATGAAGCGGGGATTTAAATATCCCCGACTTCATTAAAATAAAAATGGCCGTCGTGCTGTGCCTTCTTCAAGAGTAATGCGCTTGAAGTGCATTACTTCTTCAAGAGTTGTCCCTTCAATGGCTCTCCAAGGTGGTAAATGAAGGTACATCTAACACTGCAACTCTATTTCAAAATAACTACTGCTATTCCAAAATAATTTAGTCCAAGTCAGAGTTATAGTGCTCTATTTTGAAATTAGTGCTGTGTAGACGCTCCCTATTTCGAAATAAGCTACCTCGAAATAAGATACGCAATTGACGTAGCTCAATTTATGTAGCTTATTTTGAGTTAAGCCCTGCAATGTAGAAGCACCCTGAGTTGTGATGGTTTACTGAAAAGAGAGAAATTAAGGTTCCTTGCATGTGGAATAAGCACAATAGCATTTATTCTTTTCCCCCTTTGTTTTCCTTTTGAAACTTTGGTATGTTTAAGCATTAAAACTGGCTTGTGAACTTACAGAGAAAAATATTTGCATTCTCTCTCTCTTTCACACATTTTGACAACATTCACCATCCCCATATATATTACTAGAAGACTTACCTGGCATTGCTCAAGTCCTTCAGGGCAGGAGATGAGGAGGTGTGGGAGGTGCAGGAGTCAGGGTAGGGGTTTGGGGATATGAGGGACTCAGGGTAGAAAGCTGGATGTGTGGGGGTGATGGAATCAGAGTTAGTAGTGAGGAGGGGCGCAGGGTGGGGATGCAGGAGGCAGAGCAGGGGGTTGGGAGGTGGGGGGGGGGCTTAGGGGAGGGGGTTGCAGCTCAGGGCAGGAGATGAGGATGACCAGCAGCTTTACCCAGGTGTGGCCGGGGTAGCAGGGGCTATAGTGGCTGCTCCCTGAGTCAGGCTAGAGTGACAGGGGACCATGCTGCTGGCAAGTGGCCACTCCCCAGCCATGGGGTGCTTGCTGCTCCCTATGGTCATTCGTGAGTATAACTGTTCCTGCAATCACCCCTTCCTTTTCTATTTGATGAGAAACAATCACATTCCATTCACATCCCATTGTCCTGGCACAATCAAACTCTCACTTTACTTATAAGTAAATTTAGTTATGATAAGAGGAAGCTGCAGACCAAATTTGGTGATCCTAGCTCTTATCATTTAGGAGTTCTTGAAATGGACTTACAGATGGATGGACGGACACACAGACAGATGCACAAACTCTCTCAAATACATAGTAGATGACAGAGTCCCTCTGAGGATCCTGGTGGTTCATCTTTTGTGGAGTTACATGCAGCTCCACCAAGACCAATATCTCCAGTGAGATTTTCATATAAATAGTTCCTCACTGATGTGAATATATACATATTATGCCTGATGTTGCCATATATATTCCGTGGCATGATTAAATTCCACACTGCTTTCCCTGGGAATTGTTTGAAGCATAAGACATTAAGGAGTTATAAAGATTTTTGCTATTAAGATGGAATGTTTTGAGAGATGACCTATGAACCAAGATTTTAAACATGATTTTTCTGTTATAGCTAAATGGGCATTTATCAAACATTTATTAAGATGGCTGTAGAATAAGAAGGAAAATGATGAATCCCCCATGAAGAAGGGTTGAGATTTTTTTTCTTCTCTAACTAAGTAGTATTCATCATTTTCCATCTCCCCTGCTACACTCCCATTTGTTGTTCAAGTGATGCTTTTGGACTTTTTGCTTAGTCATCCTATCTATCAAGTAAGATGAATTAAATCAATACTCCCACAGGGAAAATGAGCCCACTAATATTTACATTTATCTTCTCCCTTGCCTTTTCTTCCTGTTACTTTTACCAACAGTATATTTACTATGAATTCAGATCACAATGCTCTCCAGCTAGTGTGCTAATATTATTTTAAGCATTATCTTTCATTACCACGTAGGATACTTAGCCAGCCTGGACAAAAAAGAGAATGCAAAGTTAACTATGAATAGAAATTTTAAGATGTTTGAGCTTTATTGCAACTCTCACTCATTTAACTAATCCTTACTCCCTTGAGTAGAGACATTGATTTGACTGCATGCAAGCAAGGACTACTTGCATGAGTAAAGTTTAATGGATGGCATAGACAGACTATATCAAGGTATCAAAAAAATCCTTGCTTTAATGTCAAGGTCTATAATGAAATTTAATCCTTGTGGTTTAAACTTGGCATACGAAAACTGAAAGGTTGGGTTTAAAAAAACCCACACTGTCTACTGCTATGTTTAAGGAGGCATAGCTAGAGAGTAGTGCCAAGGATGCCCACGGGGCTACTTATGAAAACAACAAAGTCTCATGTGACAAAGTTGTAGCAGAATTAGGTCCAAATCTGCGGGATGGTGACTGCTGAAGGAGCAAATGGGGATTGCTGAATAGAAGAAATTAGCAAGGAAGAGGCAGCAGTTTGCAGGCAGTAAACTTGGCTCCAAAAAGAATCTGGGTCCAATTAATATAAAATTGGGAAGTCCACTGGCCAGGATCCCACTTAGAGCTGTCAGCATGATGTTCTCTATCCATTGCAGCGATGGTGGTACCAAGCCCGGACAAAGAGTTTGTGGGGCCCAAGGTGGTATGTTGTGGTTGGCTGCACTGTGTGGCTGGGCGGCTCCCAGCCAGGGCAGCGAGCAAGCAGCCGGGTGGGTGGGCGCTGGGCAGCATGGGGCCCTGAAGGCGCGGGTCCCAAGGCAACCATCTTGCCCTAAGTCTGGGCCTGGGTGGTACTGCCATTTTCTGAGCCCCTCTTCCAATGGGAAGATTTCTTCATTTGTGGTCAACTGATTAATTGTTGCTACAGTACCAAACCCATCAGTGATGTATTATAACACCAATAGTCTAGAAAAGGAAGATGTTGCCAAAGGATTGCTTCCTGGCTTTGCTAGGGATGTGTCTACACTGGGTACCCTATACATGTCAAGGCTTACAGTTGTGGTGTAGCTTTGCCCTGGGCTATTGCCCACACTGAAAGCCCTGAAGCATGCATCTCAGATTTTCACTTGTCATCCCATGGGAAATTTTTACCTCAAATCATGGAAAGATTTTCTACCTGAAGGGCAAAATGTTGCTAGGTTGACTGTGGAAATGATTTCTAATCTCCCCCAAAGTTCAGAATATTTCATAAAAAGCAAGGATGGAGAGAATTGTAACTACGTTCTCTGTGGTAGGAAACCCTCCCCTACTTTCCAACATAGGATATGTCCTGCACATAGTCACAAAGGGAGATTTCCTTGTTTCTTAATGCCTTTATTGAATGTGCTGAATTAAATGTAAAGGATTACTACAGAATATGCTGGCAATCACAGAGCCGGTCTCCTGTAGCAAAACCCAGCCATTATCCAAAAAACTATGCAGCTGCCCAGGAACAGCTATGAATTTTTCTTCATAATGGGGACACTAGTCATTTTAAAAATCAACATAATAGTTGAACATTTTCCCCCATAAGAAACACTCCCTAATATGTTACAAGGATGGAAGTGATCCTGATAACAGAGGACTTCTAAATAGGTATGAATTGTAGGAAGCATGTGGGGCACTGAAACCTAATTCCTGCACATCTGGACCTTAAAGAGCTGTCACAAAGGCAGAAACAAGGTTTCCATTCAACTGTTAATTATGCTCAGTGTAGTATCTCAAACCCAGTAGTGTTACAAAACAGGAGCCCATAAGCAAAATAGAATACCACTTTATCAGTTGTGGGAAGTAGGGCTCTTACACTTGTAAATGGCAATAAGACACAAAATGAAGAGCATTGCTACATAACTATGACTGCAGTTCATGCAATCTGCAGAACTACTCCCAAACTTATTGTTGGTGCACCAAAGTTGTTACAATGGGTTACTTACAGGTGTCAATACTGAGAGCAAAACCACTTTGAATGATAAGCACATCACAGCATCTTCATATCAGCCATCAAAGCAGAAACCCAGGCCAAGTTGTAAAGACGGTACATATAATGTTTGTTCTGATGCTGGAGAAATGCAATACGGGGTCTCAACATGTGCCTCCTCTACATAACAAGGAATGGGACCACATCATCCATTGATCCATGACTGGAGCCCAGTTTTGCCCTGATAAAAGGGAAAGGCAACTTAATCAGGAAGTACTCGCAACAAACATGCTACTGCAGGGAACAAAATCAACAAGACACCAAAAACCAGTTTCTAGAGGGTTTCCATGTGCCTCAGAGAACCCTGGGATACACCCCCCCAGAAATGGTCGCAGTAACCTGATGTTCTTAGAACAGTGGTGTGAATGTGAATCGATATGGGTACACCGGTTTCTATGTATGTACAGCACAACAGATATGGACTCTCAGTGCTGACTGGGTTGGCACACAAGAAGAACACAAGTTAGTGCTCAAGTGTGCACACAAATATTGATATAACCTTAAAGGAAGTGGTTTCACTTACACATTATCAGGCCAAGAAACCATAATCCCATGAAACTGTTCTGACCTATTGGTGTTCTTCCATAACCGAACTGCCATTTTTTTATTTCTCAAGTATTTAATGTACTGGATTTTATTATATCATTTGATTTCTTTTTTATAACCATAATTGCTGATAAATTTTCAACTTTTTTTAAACATGAAAATGTTTAATCATTTAATGTTGATAAAATCTGGCAGGCAGAATGTTAAGTAATTATTTTATGTGAAGTTTCTAGATAGATAACTTGAATCCAATTAAATTTTATATTACCTCTTGTAAACTGGAAATAAATTCAGTGATATACTAAATCCATTGGGAGGATATACATTACATAAACACAGTCCTGTAGGCATAAAATTTCACCAGCAGTTTGCAAAGGATTCCTTCCCCACAAGGTGAATTCCCTTAAATAATTGAGCATCTGTAAAACTACAAAACCATCCACTCCTCTCCTGTACTACAGGAAGAATTTAAATGGCAAGTACAGTATATTTTGCTTATATTTGGGCATAAAACTGAGCCATGATAACACTGGTCTACAATTTTTTAGAAGTCGTCTGCTTCAGAGATAAAATGTGCTATTTATTATGTATTTTGATGTGCTAATTCAAATATGACAATTAAAACAACTGATTGGCTACTGTTTCCAAGATATTTAAGTTTTTACATTTTACGTCTATGTATACTGTGTAGATAGTAGAGTTTTAATCATAAATTGTAAACCTAGGTCTTTTCATGTGTTTATGGTTGCTTTACCTGATAATACTTCACCTGTCCTGTTTATGTAACACTTTAAAATCAGCAAAAGGGTTATATAAATAAAATTGATTATGAAACAAAAGGCAAAAAACTATTATGCACATAGTTTAGTCCTATTCAGTGTCTTCTCGGCGCTTCTTGGCTTGTCTCTTGTATTCATTAAATGGAGCATCTCTTGTCACTGTCCAGCAATAGTCTGCAAGCACTGATGGGCTTCATTTGCCCTGATAGCGTTTCTCCATTGTTGCAATGTCCTGGTGAAATCGCTCGCCGTGCTCGTCGCTCACTGCTCTGCAGTTCGGTGGAAAAAAATCTAGATGAGAGTGCAAAAAATGTATCTTTAGCGACATGTTGCAACCAAGGCTTTTGTATGCCTTGAGGACGTTTTCCACCAGCAACCTGTAGTTGTCTGCCTTGTTGTTTCTGAGAACATTTATTGGCACTAACTGGAAGGCTTTCCATGCCGTCTTTTCCTTGCCACGCAGTTCATGGTCAAATGCATCATCTCGAAGAAGTTCACGAATCTGAGGACCAACAAAGACACCTTCCTTTATCTTAGCTTCACTTAACCTTGGAAATTTTCCACGGAGGTACTTGAAAGCTGCTTGTGTTTTGTCCATGGCCTTGACAAAGTTCTTCATCAGACCCAGCTTGATGTGTAAGGGTGGTAACAAAATCTTCCTTGATTCAACAAATGGTGGATGCTGAACACTTTTCCTCCTAGGCTCCAATGACTGTCGGAGTGGCCAATCTATCTTGATGTCATGGGAATCTCTTGCATGACTAACCCATTCGCAGAGAAAACAGCAGTACTTTGTGTATCCAGTCTGCAGACCAAGCAAGAGAGCAACAACCTTCAAATCGCCACAAAGCTGCCACTGATGTTGGTCATAGTTTATGCACCTCAAAAGTTGTTTCATGTTGTCATAGGTTTCCTTCATATGGACTGCATGACCAAGTGGAATTGATGGCAAAACATTGCCATTATGCAGCAAAACAGCTTTAAGACTCGTCTTCGATGAATCAATGAACAGTCTCCACTCATCTGGATCGTGAACGATGTTGAGGGCTGCCATCACACCATCGATGTTGTTGCAGGCTACAAGATCACCTTCCATGAAGAAGAATGGGACAAGATCCTTTTGACGGTCACGGAACATGGAAACCCTAACATCACCTGCCAGGAGATTCCACTGCTGTAGGCTGGAGCCCAGCAGCTCTGCCTTACTCTTGGGTAGTTCCAAATCCCTGACAAGGTCATTCAGTTCACCTTGTGTTATGAGGTGTGGTTCAGAGGAGGAGGCTGGGAGAAAATGTGGGTCCTGTGACATTGATGGTTCAGGACCAGAAGTTTCATCCTCTTCCTCTTCCTCATCTGACTCAAGTGAGAATGATTCTGGTGCATCAGGAACCGGCAGTCCTTCTCCGTGGGGTACTGGGCGTATAGCTGATGGAATGTTTGGATAATGCACAGTCCATTTTTTCTTCTTTGACACACCTTTCCCAACTGGAGGCACCATGCAGAAGTAACAATTGGTGGTATGATCTCTTGGCTTTCTCCAAATCATTGGCATTGCAAAAGGCATAGATTTCCTTTTCCTGTTCAACCGCTGGCGAAGATTTGTTGCACAAGTGTTGCAGCATATGTGTGGGGCCCACCTCTTGTCCTGATCTCCAATTTTGCAGCCAAAATAAAGGCCATAGGCTTTCTTAACCATAGTGGTTATACTGCGCTTTTGTGATGCAAAAGTCACTTCATCACAAACATAGCAGAAGTTATCTGCACTGTTCACACAAGTACGAGGCATCTCTGCTCACTTTGGCTCAACAGAAATGTGTCCCTTTGCAAAATCAAACACTGACAAATAAGAGAGCACGACACTGTATGATTTCTAGAGCTGATATAGGGCAATTTGTTCAGCAGAGTGATGTAAGCTTCGTTATGATTGCATCATCCATGACTTCTAGGAATAACATGATGCAATTCATAAGAACATAAGAACATAAGAATGGCCGTACTGGGTCAGACCAAAGGTCCATCTAGCCCAGTATCCTGTCTGCCGACAGTGGCCAGCACCAAGTGCCCCAGAGAGGGTGCACCGAAGAAAATGATCAAGCGATTTGTCTCCTGCCATCGCTCTCCAGCCTCTGACAGACAGAGGCCAAGGACACCATTTTATCCCCTGGCTAATAGCCTTTTATGGACCTAACCTCCATGAAATTATCTAGCTTCTCTTTAAACTCTATTATAGTCCTAGCCTTCACAGCCTCCTCTGGCAAGGAGTTCCACAGGCTGACTACATGCTGTGTGAAGAAGAACTTTCTTTTATTAGTTTTAAACCTGCTACCCATTAATTTCATTTGGTGTCCTCTAGTTCTTCTATTTAGGGAACTAATAAATAACTTCTCTTTATCGGCCCTCTCCACACCACTCATGATTTTATATACCTCTATCATATCCCCCCTCGGTCTCCTCTTTTCTAAACTGAAAAGTCCCAGTCTCTTTAGCCTCTCCTCATATGGGACCCGTTCCAAACCCCTAATCACTTTAGTTGCCCTTTTCTGAACCCTTTCCAAGGCCAAAATATCTTTTCTGAGGTGAGGAGACCACATCTGTACACAGTATTCAAGATGTGGGCATACCATAGTTTTATACAGGGGCAGTAAGATATTCTGGGTCTTATTTTCTATCCCTTTCTTAATAATTCCTAGCATCCTATTTGCCTTTTTGACCGCCGCTGCACACTGTGTGGAAGTTTTCAGAGAACTGTCTACGATAACTCCAAGCTCTCTTTCCTTATTTGTCGTAGCCAAATTAGCCCCCATCATACTGTACGTATAGTTGGGGTTATTTTTCCCGATGTGCATTACTTTACACTTATCCACATTAAATTTCATTTGCCGTTTTGTTGCCCAATCACTCAGTTTGGTGAGATCTTCTTGGAGTCCCTCATAGTCTGCTTCTGTGTTGACTATCCTAAACAGTTTGGTATCATCTGCAAACTTTACTACCTCACTGCTTACCCCTTTCTCCAGATCATTTATGAATAAGTTGAACAGGATTGGTCCTAAGACCGACCCTTGGGGGACACCACTAGTTACCCCTCTCCATTCTGAAAATTTACCATTTATTCCTACCCTTTGTTTCCTGTCTTTTAACCAGTTCTCAATCCAAGAAAGGACCTTCCCTCTTATCCCATGGCCATGTAATTTACACAAGAGCCTTTGGTGAGGGACCTTGTTAAAGGCTTTCTGAAAATCTAAGTATATTATATCTCCTGGATCCCCCTTGTCCGCATGTTTGTTAACCCCTTCAAAGAACTCTAATAGATTAGTAAGACAGGATTTCCCTTTACAGAAACCATGTTGACTTCTGTCCAACAAATTATGTTCTTCTACATGCTTCACAATTTTATTCTTTACTATTGTTTCGACTAATTTGCCCGGTACTGAAGTTAGACTTACTGGTCTGTAATTGCCCGGATCGCCTCTAGAGCCCTTTTTAAATATCGGTGTCACGTTGGCTACCTTCCAGTCATTAGGTACGGAAACCGATTTAAGGGATAGGTTACAAACCAAAGATAATAGTTCAGCAATTTCCCATTTGAGTTCTTTTAGAACCCTTGGATGAATGCCATCAGGTCCCGGAGATTTGTTAACATTAAGTTTTTCTATTTGTTCCAAAACCTCCTCTAATGATACTTCAATCCGGGACAGTTCCTCAGATTCATCACCCACAAAGGACGGTGCAGATTTGGGAATCTCCCCAACGTCCTCAGCCGTGAAGACTGAAGCAAAGAAATCATTTAGTTTCTCCGCAATGGCTTTATCGTCCTTGATTGCGCCTTTTATAGTTCGATCGTCTAGGGGACCCACAGGTTTTTTAGCAGGCTTCCTGCTTCTAATGTACTTAAAAAACATTTTGTTATTTCTTTTTGAGTTTTTGGCTAGCTGTTCCTCAACATCTTTTTTTGCTTTTCTTATTACATTTTTACACTTGATTTGACAGTGTGTATGTTCCTTTCTATTTATCTCACTAGGATTGGACTTCCACTTCTTAAAAGATGCCTTTTTGTCCCTCACTGCTTCTTTTACATGGTGGTTAAGCCACGGTGACACTTTTTTAGGTCTCTTGCTATGTTTTTTAATTTGGGGTATACATTTAAGTTGGGCCTCTATTATGGTGTCTTTAAAAAGTTTCCATGCAGCTTGCAGGGATTTGGCTCTAGTCACTTCAATTTCTGTTTAACTAGCCTCCTCGTTTTTGTGTAATTCCCCTTTTTGAAATTAAATGCAAGGGTGCTGGACTGCTGAGGTGTTCTACCCACCACAGGAATGTTGAATGTTCTTATATTATGGTCACTGTTCCCAAGCGGTCCTGTAATGGTTATTTCCTGGACCTGATCCTGCACTCCACTCAGGACTAAATTGAGAATTGCCTCTCCCCTTGTGGGTTCCTGCACCAGCTGCTCCAAGAAGCAGTCATTTAGGCCATTGAGAAATTTTATCTCCGCTTCTCTTCCTGAGGTGACATGTACCCAGTCAATATGGGGATAATTAAAATCCCCCATTATTATAGAGTTCTTTATTCTGGTAGCCTCTCTAATCTCCCTCAGCATTTCAATGTCAGTATCGCTGTCCTGGTCAGGTGGTCGGTAATATATCCCTACTGCTAATTTCTTATTATTGGAGCATGGAATTACTATCCATAGCGATTCTATTGAACATGTTGATTCACTTAATATTTTTATTTAATTTGATTCTACATTATCTTTCACATACAGTGCCACTCCACCACCCACCCGGCCTGCTCTATCCTTTCAATATATTTTATATCCCGGTATGATTGTGTCCCACAGATTTTCCTCATTCCACCAGGTTTCAGTGATGCCTATTATGTCAATCTCCTCATTTAATACTAGGTACTCTCGTTCACCCATCTTATTAGTCAGACTCCTAGCATTTGTGTAGAAGCACTTTAAAAATTTGCCACTGCTTATTTGTCTGCCCTTCCCTGATGCATTGGATTCCTTTGTATGCGGTTGTTTGTCTGCTCTGGCTCATGGTTTGCCCTCTCCCATTCTCTCTTTCTGACTACAGCTTAGAGAATCTCTATCAATGGATTCTCCTCTAAGAGAAGTCTCCCTCCGATTTATGTGCATCTCCGCACCAATCGGCTTTCCCCCATCTCTTAGTTTAAAAACTGCTCTACAGCCTTTTTAATGTTTAGTGCCAGCAGTCTGGTTCCACCCTGGTTTAGGTGGAGCCCATCCTTCCTGTATAGGCTCCCCCTCTCCCAAAAGTGTCCCCAGTTCCTAATAAATCCAAACCCCTCTTCTCTACACCATCGTCTCATCCACGCATTGAGACTCTGAAGCTCTGCCTGCCTACCTGGCCCTGCGTGTGGAACTGGAAGCATTTCCGAGAATGCCACCATAGAGGTCCTGGATTTCAGTCTCTTTCCCAGCAGCCTAAATTTGGCCTCCAGGACATCTCTCCTACCCTTCCCTACGTCATTGGTACCTACATGTACCACGACCACCGGCTCCTCCCCAGCACTACGCATAAGTCTATCTAGATGCCTCGAGAGATCCGCAACCTTCGCACCAGGCAGGCAAGTGACCATACGGTTCTCCCGGTCATCACAAACCCAACTATCTATGTTTCTAACAATCAAATCACCCACTACTAACACCTGCCTCTTCCTAACTGGCATTCCCTCCCGCTCAGAGGTATCCTCAGTGCGAGAGGATACCGCAACATCCTCTGGGAGGAGGGTCCCAACTACGGGATGGTTTCCCTCTGCTCCCATTGAATGCTCTGTTCCCTGGAGACTTTCATCCTCCTTTAGAGCACTGGGGCTCTCAGACTGGAGGTGGAACAGTACTACAGTGTCCCGGAAAGTCTCATCAACATATCTCTCTACCTCCCTTAGCTCCTCCAGTTCAGCCACCCTGGCCTCCAAAGCCCGAACCCGGTCTCTGAGGGTCAGGAGCTCCTTGCAACGGGTGCACACATACGCCACCCGCCCACAGGGCAGGTAATCATACATGTTACACTCGACGCAATAAACAGGATAGCCCCCACTCTGCTGCTGGGCTTCTGTCTCCATTTTTTTAATGAATAAGTTTAAGCAGAAACTGGGATTCTTTTTAAACCTCTGGAATATCGATTATTATAAGAGTTATGTTTTAAAGAAGGTCAGAAGTCCCTCATGCCCTCTAACCTCCCCCTCTAAACTCCCTCTCCAAACTCCCTGTTAGCTGTTCCTGGTCGCTGAGTCACAGGCTTATATAGCTCTGGTAGCCCCTCCCCCTGACTGAGGCTCAGCCAATTAACAGAGGCTTCTAGATTTCAAATCTTTTGGAAGCTCCTTCAAACAAACCAACAAACCAACCAAACACACAAACACAAGCTCAGCACACAGCAAATAACTCCCCCACACACAAACACACACTCCAGACAGCCACTTACCACAAGGGTCCCGTTTTTACTCCTCTTTTACCTGGAGAACTCCCTCTCCAAACTTCCTGTTAGCTGCTCCTGTTCGCAATTCATATCATGTATGATGCAATACCAGCTTCAGATTGCATCATTCATTGTTTTGCCTAAAAAGCAAGTACTGTCCAAACCCAGTCATAGATTTATTCATAGATCCAGTCAAAGATGTATTTTAGTCATTTCTGGTTTAAATTGAGATAACTCACTTATCCTCCGCCATTCCCAAGTCCAGGGTCATATATACTGACCCAATAGCATATCTTGAAAACTAGAGCCAATCAACAATTTTAAGCATCTTTTTCGTTCTAAGTGACCCAGAATTAATAAAGTTTGACTGCATTTATTTCAGAAGTATTTTGGCTGTAAAGCAGTGTAATATACGTTGGAAAAAAACTAAGCTGTAAAAATAAGAACTGTGACTATCATCTGCAGTGCAAAGGACTCAAGAAGAAATGGGAATTTGGCCCAATGAATTTAGTTTCAGTCACTCCGCTTGGTTTCTTCTGGGGATTATTATGGAAACAGGACATGTTAGCCAAATATCACCAAAAACTAGCTAATGGGAACAACAGTTAGACATTCAAAAAATGGTGAGATACTTTGGAACATTGGCAATCCATGCTTTAATTTCGCAGGTAAGAGGGGGGTCTTCAGCAGAATGGACAATTAGTCCTACTCTTTTTTCCAACTAGATTTTTTCACTTTCTGTGTATGTCTACAATCTGATTGTTGTTGCTCAGAAAAAGAGCCGCTTGCCCCAAGGTCTCCAGATGCTGTACTCCATGTCATAGTTCTGTCCTGGCCATTAATTAAAGGGGACATGTTCTGCTAGCAAAGTTGCAAGGTCTGAGAGTACAGGGTGTGTCTTCCAAATTCCCTAACAAAGTGATACAGTTCCTCATTTGGGGAGTTCATGCACTGCAGCCCCACAATTTGTCCAAGTCAGGCTGAGGCAAGCTACCAAACAGAGTGCTGCAAGGGACCATATGTTGTGGGAGCAGAGTGTTACCCGCAGAAGTGCAGCTGGGTAGGGTGGGATCACAACTCTAACACATTTGTTCTGGAGGCCTTGAACTGCTTTGTAGAAATGGCTTGGTAGCTTTAAAAACAATTAGACCCATGGCCTAAGTCAGCCACCCTCAAGTGCCCTGCAGCTGCAGGCTGGATACATGATAGTGTTGATTGAGTGAGACTGTTTGACAAACACTGGATGAATAACTTCCTCCATATGCCAGCTAAAAGCAAACTCCCAGACAAATAAGATGTTCCTGGCTCCTTTTTCTGTGAAAGTAGCTTCCTGGATGTAAGCTAAGGTTTAAAACCCAGAAAATAGGGATTTCATTATCAAACAACCATGTGCTGTCACTACCTCCCTCCTTATCACAAGCCCAGGAAGGAAGGTAGTACATTGGTACAGGAAGCACTACACAGTAATAGGAGTCATCATCTCAGCTTCCTTGCATAGCCCACAGACATGTGTCCGTGGCTGATCTACAGACACAAGACGGGAAATGGAATCAGGTTAATGCAGTTGAATTTTCCCTTTGTGGTCACCAACCAGCCTCTGACAGGTGATCCTGACTGTTTGGCCAAGAGCTTATAAAGTGCAAAGGACTCAAGAAGAAATGGGAATTTAACCCAATGAATTTAGTTTCACTTCAGCTGCCCCCTCCCCCCCACTGTTACTCATCTCCTGCTCTTTGCCTTGGAGCACCCTCCAGGAGCCTCCTGCTTGCTGTTCAAAGCAGGGAAGGGAGAGGAGGGGGTGCTGATGTCAGGGTGCCCCCCTCCCATCCTGTATTCTATCTCCACAGAATGGAGGGGGGGGCACAACAGTGCTTGGAATGAAAGGAGTATGCTGGCTGGGTGACCCTGACTAGCCCCCTGCACCACCACCCAGGAGCCACCTGAGGTAAGAAGTGTCCAGCTGGAGCCAGCTCCAAACCCCTGTCCCAGTCATGAACCCCTTCCCACACCTCAAGCCTCTGTCCTAGCCCTGAGCCCCCTGGATGCAAACTCTCTTACAGACCCTGAACCCCCCCTCCTGCACCCCAACTCCCTGCCCCAGGCTTAGGTCAGAGCCCCTCTCCCACTTAGCCCAAGACCAGAGCCTGTGCCCCAACCCTCTGCCCCGGCCTGGTGAAAGGGAGGGAGGATGGAGTGAGCAGGGGCAGGGCCTCGGAGAAGAGGCACAAAGGAGGCAGGCAGCGGCGGATATAGGGCAGGGCGAGTGGG
The DNA here is from genome assembly GCA_032595735.1 of Pelochelys cantorii. NCBI lineage: Eukaryota > Metazoa > Chordata > Testudines > Trionychidae > Pelochelys > Pelochelys cantorii. The sequence continues at coordinate 42,361,381 of CM064337.1, forward strand.
GTGGCTGCCCTGGGCCCCGTGCTTCAATAGGCCCCGCGCCAGTGCCCAGGGGTGGACTGGCCCAGCGGGATACCGGGAATTTCCCAGTGGGCCGTCCGCCGAAGGGCCGGCTGGCAGCTGCTGGAGGAGGAGGGGGATTGTGACGGGGTGCCGCAGCCCTGCACTTTAAATTCCCTGGCACCGGCCAGTACAGGCCATGTAGGGCCGAGGGAGCGCATGTGCGGCGTGCTGAAACACCGCACAACAGCTGAGAGGGGAGACGCCCAGGCGTGGCATGACGTCACGGCCCGGAACTTTAAAACTGCACAGCCCAGCGTTGCACCACTCGGTTCGGCATGTGGTCTGGAGCCTGGGCCGGGGTCATGGCCGCCCTGCAACCTGGAAGGCAGAAGGTGGATGGCAGAGGAAGGGGCTTGTGCTGAGGGGAGGGGGGCAGGTCAGGAGAAGAAAGGGGAAGGCACCAAGGGACAGCATGGAGGAGAGACAATTGCCAAGGGGCCAAGTGGAGACAATGAGGAAAAGGGCAGGAGGGGAGGTGTCAGACGGAGGGGGGACAGGGTGATGCTGGGAGAGGAGAGGGTAAGGGCATTGGGAGCTAAAGGGGGAGGGGGAGGTGCTGGGAGAAGGCTTGAAAGGAGGGGTGGGCATGAGGAAGGTGGGGATGGATCAAGGCATGTGTGAGGGCACAGGGGCATGAGGGGAACGGGAGCAGGCTGGTGAGGGGGTGGGCATCAGGGAAAAAGAGGGCAACGGGGGCAGGGGCAGTGAGAGAAGGGGGAGGCACCAGGAGGGTGTAGGTGCCAGGGGATTCTGGGGGTGAAGCAGAAGGGCAGACACCTGCAGGGGAGGGACCAGCACCAGAGGAGAGAGACAGGGCAGGTGTGTAGAGGGAGGTGTTAGGAGAGGGGATGAGGAGGGGTAGCTCACATGATCAGAGTGGGGCTACTAGAGGAGTGGGCACAGGGGGGATGCCTTTTTTCTATTTTTTCTCCAAAGGGGGGCCCCGCAAAATTGTGCTGCCCTGGGCCCCGCAAAACTCTCATCCGCCCCTGGAGGCGGGGCCAGGGTATTTGGGTTTGAGGTAGAGCCTGGGTTGCACTTAAATTCAAAAAGTGATCTTATGTTTAAAAAGGTCGGAGACCACTGCACTAGTTTGATTCTCAGGATTACTCCAAGTGAAGCATAGCCTGTGCTTGCTGTGGGTGCATTCTATCCTTCCTACTTCATCATCCTGTTTTCTAAGAAGATAGATGTTTGAATTTCACACTGACCTAAATACATTTCATCCCAGCTTTCTTCCTGTAGTGTTCCCTATAATCTCACATCTGTATCTCAACATACATCACTCAACCATTGTTTAACTTTTGTATCATATGCTACACTTTCTTATGACTAAGAATAGGTCATATCAGAATGTCTGCAAAACTGTCTCTGGAAAACCTGCTGCAAACTCTCTTTTCATTTTCATCTTTGTCGAAGAGTCTTGCTTGTGATTGCTTTTTCTCTGTGGGTGTTCTGAAAGAAAGACGGCCTAAGAGGTCATCATAGAAACAATTTTGTCAGAATTTCCAGAGTACCTAACCGATCTTCTCTCTCTAATACATACTTAAATATTTTTACATTATAGGATAACCATGTATGTGAGCTTTTCTGTTAATGTCTTCTCCATTCAGAACAAGGGTTCTAGTGCTCCATTCAGGCTAAGTGGCTGATTGATTGCTACAGGGTATATGTCTGCACTACCAAATTAGGTCAAATTCATTGAGGTCGACTTTTCGCTTTCAGTTTTATAAAGTGGAAAGCACATGGCCCCACTAAGCATATTCGGTCGACAGGATGCGTCCTCACTACTATGGCTACCATCAACTCTTACAATGATGCATTGTGGGTAGCCATCCCACACTTCTTGCCACCTGTGGGGTCAGCTCCCAACCCCTTATGGAACAAAATATTGTTGCTGGTGGTTCTGGATACAAGTCACCAGTCTCCCATGATGCACTTACCTCCTCCTTCCCTCTCTTCTTGAAAGCAGTGGCAAACAATCCTTTCACACCTTTTTTATTTGGTTAGCCATACAGATGCCATGGCGCAGCAAGCCTGGACCCCGCTCAGCTGCACACCAATGTAGCAATTGGAACTGCGGGAATGACAACTGACAGCTCCATGAGCCTCAGAGTTGAGTTAAAGGCTTCTCTCGCCCCCCATCCCCATTCTTGTAGGGCAGGGAAAGAAGGCTATGGAACTTGATGAGGAGAGAATGTGGGTTAATCAATGGGTGAAGGGAGCTCTGTGCTCTACCTGCTTTTCCTACCCCTCTACCAGACACCTCATCAGGTCTGTTTGCTCCCCCATGAGCATCAACATCTTCTCCTATCTGGTACGTTCATGTTCCCTTCATGCTGTCCTGTCCTCCTGTTCGGTGTGGATGACCTCTAGCAGCACGCACCTCCACACATTCAGTTGTGCCCCATCAGTGCAGGCTGCTTGCATAAGCTCATTAAATATTTCATCCCGTGTACTTTTTTTCACTTTCTAATTTATGAAACCCTAATAGCTGGCACAAAGGCAGACACCACGGCCAGGCCTCCAGCTGCATTAGAAAAAAAAAAGGTAGATTTGCACAAGATACATTCATAAAATACAGAAGATTAACTCTTTCATAGTGATTGAGGCACTTTATAGCACAAAGCACATACTAGGTACAAAGCCTAATATTTCATTTTACATTGAGCACCTCCCAGTAAGGGATTACACACGGCAGAGTGTTGGGCAGCAGAAATCGGTTGGCAGTCCTGGTAAGCAACTCGTGGGAAAGGGGGCTTGCAAGCAACTTCCCTCATTGTGGTTCACGTGTTTGTGTTTCCAAAGGGAGGCAGTGGATTCAGTATGGAGGAAGACAGATAGGCACAATCAGCACGGGGGTCATCCCCACCCCTCCTGCACAGCATGCCTGTTCTCCAGGATGATCCCTTCAAGTCTTCTGCAACCAGGGAAGTACACCTGGAGTCATAATGTGCAGTGGCAGAGCAAAGACAGTTGGCTTTCCCCAGTGCTATCAGTTACAAAACTTTCCCCACTTCACACTGATCACCATGCGCAACATCAGTGATCGATCTCCAACTCACACAGTGCAGTGGGGAGTGGATGCTGCATGAATGGGGCCACAACCCTGGACTTTATGCTGCCAGGCTTGGTGCTGCAATGCTACCAGATCACTTACTGCTGACTTGGCATGGGAAGGCGTCCTATTGCCGAGGATGGGATAAAGGAGCCTTCCCCTGCTCAGAAGGATTGAGGAGTTCCTTGAGAGCTTTAAAGAGATGTGCAGGGAAGATTCCTGCTCCATCTCCAGGCACGTTAATAAATTGTTCCAGGGAGCTCCCGCTGTGTCTGCAGACTGGCTGCCACTTTATCCCAATTGTTCAAGGTAGATCAAGGATTAAACTCTTGCCTGTTGACAAGGGGGCAACTGCCTTGGGACCCAGCAATTAAAAAGGGCCGAGGGCTCCTGGCCGAGGGCACCACAACTATTGTGGCAGCAGCAGCAGCCAGAGCCCCAGACACTTGAAATAGTCACTGGAGCCCTGGCCAATGCTAAAGGGCAGCACTGAAGGGCTGGTAGGTTGAGCTAGTCCCTAGCCCCATATAAGGCCCTGCCCCTTCTGGGAGCATGAAGCCTGCATCTTTCCCAGAAGCCCAGCAATTCTGTCGCCCCCCCCCTTATTAAATCCAACTGCATATAACCACTGAAGAATGGTTACAATGTGCATTCACAAGAGGGTGTGGCAACAATAGGTCCTGGGAGGGGACTGGCTCCAGTTAGGAAAAGGCCTTAGCTGTCAGTGAGAACAGATATCCCACTTGACTGCTGAACATTCTCCTCCTCCTCTACAATGTCCTTCTTGTTATTGCCCGAGGCTTCCTGAAGAGTTGCTTGCGAGCTATCCATGTACAGCTTTGGGATACTGGTTAGGAGCCCCCCTGGAATCCCAAGCTCATGGAAGTGGCATAAATTAATAGGTAGCAGGTTTAAAACAAACAAAAGGAAGTTTTTCTTCATGCAGCACATGGTCAACCAGTGGAACTCCTTGCCAGAGGATGTTGTGAAGACTAGGACTTTAACAGGGTTCAAAAAAGAGCTAGATAAATTCATGGAGGTTAGGTCCATCAATGGCTATTAGGTAGCAATGGTGTCCTTAGCCTCTGTTTGTCTGGAAATGGATGTCAGGGGAGGGATCACGCTATAATTACCACGCAGAGTGGAAAATTAAGAGCCACTGGTGTCCCACTAAGCCACATTGGGGCAGTATGGGACACTGCCCAGAGTCCAAGAAAGTTGACTTGAACAACACTGTGTCTGCACAATCCCAAATGCTGAATTTAGCTCTACTCCTCTTGGCAAGGTGGAGTACAGAAGTTGATTCTAAAAGACCTAAGGTCAGCAGGAGCTTGGTGGTGTAGGCACTTTCTTAGCTAGCTTTTGATGAGTATCTGAGGCCTACATACACAGCAAAATAAAGGTCATTGCATGACAAAACAGAAAAAAAAAAGGAATCTTAAAACTTAAATTGTGTTGATGAAAGTTTTCGTGCTTATGGCTGTAACCTCTAGCCATCTGGGACATGAATCAATTATTAAAAAAACACACACATATATTGGGCTTCTTGGCATGGGTAGCATAGATCATCTGTCCTGGTCTGGGCCCATTTCCAAGGCTGTCAAGATGCAATGTTTGGGGCATAATATGCACATGCCGTTCTACATCCTGATCCAAGCTTGGACACCAACAAACAGCATCTGTCAACAGCTCTCATAGACAGCATGGTTTTCACGTTATCCAGCCAGTCGGTTGACTTTCAGACATAGTGCCACCAGGACAAGCAAACTCAGTAGTAAACTCCCTTATCCTGTCATATAGAACAGTTGCAGCCTGCAGTTCCAGAGCTTGTCACACAGCAAGCTGATGTTTAAAATCTATCACTTTACCCAGAGGAATCAAACAAATTCCCCTCCCAATCCTATTTTACCCCGTAACTAGTGTATCTGCCAGGCCGTCATTCTCTTATCCCAGACATAGATGCAACTGAAGTGAAAAGCATCATCACAGTAGCTTAAAAACATCCTCAACTATAAGATACAGTTAATGAAGATCATTTAAAATGAAATATATTTCAATTTTTTATAACATCCATAGCATTTAATATCTTTTGCACATGCAATTGCGAGCAAGTAGTGCAATTGCTCAAACTAATTAATAAACCATCTCTTATAGAAAATACCTTCTAGGAACAGCTTCAAGTAACACATTCCCATTCGTTTTTCTAACTTAAATCAGAGCGCTTCATACTTCCCGCTGACTGCATGTGTAAAACTTAACATTCTGCAAAATTGAAGCCTTAGCCCATACTAGCCAGATCACACCCTAGACACGGAATTTAGCCGGGATACTCTCCCCATGCCCCACCTGTAGCTGGTACTAGAAAATATACAGTACCCACCTCTCCCACTCTCTCAAGCCAGTGGGAGCAAATATAGAAACATTCTCAGCCCATTCTGCAGTAAGGAACCTCAAACTCTGGGGTGCGTCTACACAGTACCCTTACCTCAAAGTAAGCTACGCAATTTGAGCTATGCAAATTTCATAGCTTATTGCAATGTACTTTTGAAATAGCTTATTTCATCATTTGGCACTGTCTACACAGTGCCAAACTTTGAAATAAAGCACTATTCCGAAATGTCCCTTACTCCTCTTTAAATGAGGTTTACAGGGATGGCAGAATAGTGAGCCCAAGATAATGGGCTTGCTGTGAAGACGTGGGATAGCTATTCTGGTATTTCACTACAGTGTAGACATACCACTGGGCTATGTCTACACTGCAGGCTTCTTGCGCAAGAACTTTTTGTGCAAGAGTTCTTGCGCAAAAGTTCTTGGGCAAGAGCGCGTCCACACTGCCATATGCTTTTGCACAAGAGATGTGTTTTTGCACAAGAGCGTCCATGGCAGTGTAGACGCTCTCTTGCACAAGAAAGCTCATAGGGGTTTCTTGCGCAAGAAACCCCTGTTCCCATCCACACTTGCCTTTTTGCGCAAAAAGTCTTATTCCTCTTGGGGAGAGGAATAACTCTTGAGCAAAAGCCCTCTCTTCTGACAATCTACTGTAAACTTTCTTGTGCAAGAACGGGCTTGTAGTGTGGACATTCTGCAAGTTTTTGCACAAGAACAGCCGTTCCTGCGCAAGAAGCCTGAAGTGTAGACATAGCTCTGGTGTCCTCATGCTGCTTTCCACAGTTTTCTCTCTGGAAATTCTCTCCCCTAAACTGGTTAGCTGTGGATTCCCATACCTTCCCTTCATCTTTTCATCTCAGCTTCACTCTGCCTGCCGAACAAGCTCCCTTCCTTCCAGCAATCCCTCAATCAGCCCTTCTCCTTTTATTTGCCTTTCTTTTCAGATAATCCCCTTCTAACTGACCCTGTCCAAAGATGTGTTGAAAAACTGGTGATCTTATGACGTTTGCAAACCATTACTTTGCTTGAGTGTCCATTCTTTTCCCTCACTTGACTTATCATGTCCACGTAGGTTATAAGCTCTTTGGGGTTGTCTTACCTATAATATAGCTGTAGAGTATGCAATGGAGTCCTGATTCTGCCTGGCCCATAGGCACTGACATAGTAAAAGTAAATAAGTATATGAACATCCTCATCAAGTCTCCAGTGATTTGGGGGAGGGGGTTGGGTTAAGGTTAGGGTCTCCCCCACAGTAGCTGGTCCAATAAATATATAATTTCACACACCTTGTCTGTCTAGTTTTCTGGCACAGCAGTTTCAGCGTATGAGATACTATAGAAGCTAAGCCACATGAGCCAAAATTCTCTTCATGATTAAGACAGACACCAAATATATCAAGAATAGACATTTAACAGCGTTTGACTGGCAACAATCACTTTTAGCTGCTTTTTGGGTCATTTTTTTCCCTCTGCCTAATGGAAATTTGTTGCATTAAGGAACACTATCATCTGTAACTTGAATGACTAAATATTTAAGCAATACTATGAAGAGAGCCCAGAAATATTACACAATATTTTCTGTTCACTCATTCAGATTTTTAAATATATTCACCCTAACTTCCCACACCCCTGAGTACTTCACGTAAACATGCTATCAACTGAGAACATAGAGCCAGTAATATTTGCAGATACTGATTTGCATGAATATTGCACAATAAGCACAGAAAGCAACATTTCTCATACATCATAATGAAAAGTCATGCCAGATTATAGAAGCTGAGCTTTTCCAGGCAAGTACCAGAAACTTGCCTTATTGCGACGCCTGGGTGACAACCTAACAACTCCAAATTAATATATTACATAAAAGTTAATTAAGAATGAGTTAGGAGTCAAAACATATGAAATGTTGAATAGAGTGAGCAGGCAATGCTCCCTTCTCCCAGAAATTTTAAGACTTTTTAGAAATTTTTTAAAGCGAATGATATTAGTTGAAAACAGAGTATTTTTATTCAGATGTGGTAGCGTGGTGCCTGGAATAAGCAGCAGAGTGGGTGCTTCGGGCCCCTTTCTCTGTGAACAGAATTCCACAGCTCAATTACATTTCCCATGGTGCAGCACCATCTACCCGCTACTTGGCTATTTATCATTGGAACTCCTGGTCGCGATGGCAGCATTTCTAAATTCGATTTTTTTTTTCATTTCAACTGAGAGATTTGAAGGTTTGGTTGGTTGAGTTTTTGTATAAAAAAAAGTCAGAATTGTACGCTGAGAGCACATGCTTCTTTACAAATACTGTTTAATCAAAACCCTAATTTGTCCCCCAACCCTAGAATTGAACAAGCAAATCTAAGCAAGAAACGTGTTTGGCACAATGCTTGCAGGCAATGCAGTGGATTCCAGTCCTCTCTGTACCTGAATACGTTGTTCGATGCAGGTCATCTGGCCTTGCGTTAGCCAAGCAATCACCACTACGTGGGCGGAGAAGTTGCAAGAGGATTTGTACTGAGAATGCTTATGAAAATAAAGGATATCTTGCAAGTTGAATGGGTGAATGGGGCTGGCACTGTTGAACACTGTGGTATTGCTGGTAACCTAGAAGGGCACTGGAAATATGAGTAGCCAACATCAAGAAAGGAGTTTCCGACATACACAAAAAAAATCTTCTCAAGAAGCAAAAGCTGGCATTTGAACAGCAAACTTTCGTGCATGTATTATAGGCTCTATTTTTGTGAAAAAGGCTTGAGAAGCAAGTCTCTAACATACATCTAAAACCTGGGGATTATATTCTCCGCTATATGCACAACCTCGCATGCAGGAGAAGCTGCCTTTTATCAATAACGATGAGGAGAAGCACTGATGTGAAGCACAGAAAACACTGGTTAAATGATGCAGGAAATTAAAGATGTAAGGTAAGTAATGGGCCCTGCAATGGAGCTTGTCAGATGATGTTCCTCTAAAGGAAACCACCCTTTGACAATGCAGACTTAGCTTAGAGAGCTCGGTTCACTCCTGGTATCCTGCTGCCGAGGCACAAGTAGCATGTGTTTTAGTAATCCTTTGGCTATTGCTGGAGCCAGTGAGAGAACCCAGTTTCTGGGCCAAAAATAATCCCTTCAGCCAGCAGTACTGATGACTAGAGTAGCCATTAAGTGTTGTTTTTTCTGCTGCAACATGAAACAAACATCTTGGGGGGAGCTTTGTTCTTTGGGTTTCAAGCCTCCCATTAAGGACAATGGTATTGAATTTCATTCTGCAGTTCTTTATAGGTGGATACCATTTCTAAAGGAAATGTCTAATGTGTTGTATAACACAGAAAAGGACTATGGTTTGCTATGCAAAAAGGGCTGATGATCCTTAGAGACATGCTACCCGAACTGGATTCTCCTGGGCAAGGCTAGCTATTCAGTGGAGAATGATGTTTTATATTCTGTTTTTTATATTCTTTTTTTATATTCTTTTTACATTCTTTTTCAAGTCTTTTTTTAAAGGAAGGCAAGAAAGGGCAGCTGTGTGAGAGAGACACTTACTGCAAATGGGCTGGTTCTAATCAAGGATCTGGGGGGGAGGGTTTACATTTAGAAAGACAACCTATCACATGGAATTTACTGTTGGAGTAGACAAAGAAAAAATGGAAAACATTTTAAGTGCCACATCAGGTAAAGCTATTAAACCTGGGGTTTGGAGATTCATGGGAAAATTTGATCTGGTGAGAGAGGATAGCAGCTCCTGTTCACAGAGGGGCATGGCAGATAGGGGATTCAGATGAATTACTCAGTTATCCCAACTCACAGACAACTCAGTTAGCCAGGCACTATTCCATATCATGAGAAATACAGTAATTCAATCAGGCAAGATTCAGCGGCTGGAACTGTGGGTTTAATTATACTGCTTAATAAAATAATATTTTAATACCACATTGTTTAATAATCCACAATAAAAATATCAGCCAGTCCCCAGGTTATATAACCCTGAATATAAATGATTCTACCGGTAGGAAACAGCCACTCACACATTTCCAACTTGAAACACGTCTACCCAACAGAGCTAATTAATCTTTTAATAATAATTAAAACATGCATCTGTGTGCAAAGTACAAATTAAGATTTTACTTCTGCAATTCAAGTAAGAGTAAAATTGGAAAGTTTTGTTCCTGCTGAGAAAATTCATTGTGACTGCCCAATCTCATTATTATCTTTTCCAAGAAGCCTTCAACTCAACATTAGGAGCAACTGGCATATTTGAAATGAGAACTAGCTTGCATGCCCAAAAGATAACCATATACATAGAGGACATATTGCTGTTTATATCAACCTTCTGGACTTCCCTTGCAGAACTGCTGTAGGTGCTTAATTGATATATTTCCATATCAGGATTCAAAGCTAATGCACATAAATCAACATCTACAGACTTTAGGACTAAAGGCAGAGTCACGAAGGCTGGCTTAGACATATGTCCCTTTGAGTTGTCTTTCTTGGGATTTTGATAGTTGGGTTTGAATATTACCCCCCAATGTCTCTGATCTGTATAAAGCTAATTATGTGCTGCTATAAAGCAGATTGCATGAGACATTGACAGTTGGAAAGGCCTAATGACCAGCTGGATGGAAAAAATTCACGTTGTCAAATGGTAACTTTGCCAGGATTTTTATGTTATTTATTTGCTACCAACTTGAATGCCCAATCCTATGTTAAAAATCATCATCTAGTAACAAGTTACACTTGGGAGCTGCTGTAGGATTAAGTCCCTTAAATTCTGATTGTCCTTCAGGGCTTTCTTCCCTCACATATCAATAAGTTGCTATTAGCCAACCTGCACGGTCTACAGGAGAAAGAAAAAACACAAGGGCAGTGAGAGCAATCCCAGAAGTAGATTTCAGGAAAAGAGAGAAAGTCTTGCAGCAGAAGAAAGAATTTGTACAACTTCTTGTTTCCAACTTATTTTTTAATTGGAAAAAATATAGGTGTGTAATGCCTTAATGCGGGAAAGCATTTCTGCAAATACTAAATTTTGAGCACATTGTCAGTCCCATTGAAAACTATGGGATCACTCCAAATGCTTTAAGATTAGTGAGTGGGGCAATGCTTTTGTACAGTGGGGCCTTAATCAGTTGCAATACCATGGAATCTAATACCTTTATAAGAAAGAGGTGAACCAAACCCAGAATCAATGCATATTTGCAGGGAACCAAGCCCAGCATCGATGAATGTTTTCCCTGCCTCAGTATACCTAGTGAAATGCAGAAAACCTGCAACTTGCAATAAATGGATTTGGTAGGCCATGTTCTCCTTGATTCATAAATTTCTGCGCCTGTTCTTGTGAGTACAGAAGATATCAATCCAGGCATCAGAAATTTGTGTGTCAAACTATTAAAAGTACCAATGTTGCCAATTAGTTTAAATTGCCTAAAGGAAGACTTAAACTTGAATGTGAACCAAATTTTTAATTCAAAAGTAATACAAAAAGAAAACTTTGGAAGAAATTGCATTTGTTGAAACAAAATTACCAGTAAATGCTATTAGAAATGAAAATGCAGAATCTAACCTGAGAGTTTAAATAGCGAGAAGGAAATTAAAAGCCTGTTGAGAGTCCTTGGGTTAAGTTTCGAGGTTGGACCAGCAGGGATACTGTCATGATTGGTGTCTGCTATAGACTACCAGATCAGGTGGATGAGGTAGACGAGGCTTTCTTCAAACAACTAACAGACGCTTCCAGATCACAGGTCCTGGTTCTCATGGGGAACTTTAATCACCCTGACATCTGTTAGGAGACCAATACAGCAGTACACAGACAATCCAGGAAGTTTCTGGAGAATGTTGGGGATAACTTCCTGGTACAAATGCTGAAGGAACTGACTACGGGCCATGCGCAGCTTGACCTGCTGCTCACAAACAAACAGGGCGGAATTAGTAGGGGAAGTAGATGTGGGTGGAAACCTGGGCAGCAGTGATCATAAGATGGTCAATTTCAGGATCCTGATGAAACAAAGAAAGGAGAGCAGCAAAATGCACATACTGGACTTCAGAAAAGCAGACTTTGACTCCTTCAGAGAACTGATCCGCATGGACTGGGATGCTAACATGAAGGGGAAAGGAGTCCAGGAGCGCTGGCAGTATTTTAAAGAACCCTTATTGAAGGCAGAGGAACAAACCATCCTGATGCATACTAAGAAAAGCAAATATAGTAGGTGACTAGCTTGGCTTAGCAGTGAAATCCTTGGTGAGCTTAAACACAAAAAGAAAGCTTACAAGAAGTGGAAACTTGGACAGACGACTAGGGAGGAGTATAAATATATTGCTCCAGCATGCAACCGTGTAATCTGGAAGACCAAAGCACAATGAGAATTGGAGCTAGCAAGAATAACAAGTGTAGTGGTCAATTGCGGAAGAACTTTGTACGTGCTAGTTTAGGGGTGGTGAGGCCTGCATTCTTTCCCCCCTTTCCCTTTTCCCTATATCTGATGAGCCAGAAGCAAGTCTTTGGGAACATACGCCATTTAAGATAAGCATTGTTGCCAGTATAGCAAGAACAAATATAAGGGCAAGAATGCATAAACAATTCTGTTTACCCTAACGTACTGATCACGTAAACAGGGCCAAAGAACAAGCAGAACTAGATCAGAACCAGATCGATAACTAACAGCTAAGCCCTACATCAGCACGTAATGAGTAACCCCTGGAAATTTCCAAACTGCCAAACAAGGCAGGAAAACTGTATTTAAGGCTGCACCAAAGCACAGCAATTTAAACCTCACTGATGGGCTTTGGGTACCAGCGCCTCGGAAGCTGAGACAACCTCCCACTTCGTCCGCAGCCTACCCGGGGTTCCAGGCTTGCAGGAAGGGACGTAAGATATGCCGCTTCTTTGTTATGTTGTTCTTCCAGTTATGGGGCACAGCTGTTAGCTGTCAGGAAATAAACTGTTTGTGTTTGACAGATACCTGTGTGGCGTCCTTTGTACCTTGAGAGCCCAGTGTCGGACCTGAGACTTACTCTTGCCAACTACAACAAGATAGGTTTCTACAGGCATGTTAGCAATAAAAAGGTGATCAGGGAGGGTGTGGGACCCTTACTGGATGAGGGAGGTAACCTAGTGATAGATGATGTGGAAAAACCTGAAGTACTCAATGCTTTTTTTGCCTCTGTCTTCACAGGCAAAGTCAGTTCCCAGACTACTGCACTAGGCAACACAGTACGGGAAGGAGGTGGGCAGCCCATGGCGGAGAAAGAACAGGTTAAGAACTATTTAGAAAAGCTAGACATACACAAATCCATGGGACTGGATTTAATGCATCCAAGGCTGCTGAGGGAGTTCATACCGGGATATAAAATATCCGCGGGTGGCGGAGTGGCACTATATGTGAAAGATAATGGAGAATCAAATAAAGTAAAAATCTTAAATGAATCAACATGTTCCATAGAATCACTATGGATAGTAATTCCCTGCTCTAATAAGAATATAGCAGTAGGGATATATTATAGACCACCTAACCAGGACAGAGATAGTGACGTTGAAATGCTAAGGAAGATTAGAGAGGCTATCAAAATAAAAAACTCAGTAATAATGGGGGATTTCAATTATCCCCATATTGACTGGGTACATGTCACCTCAGGACGAGATGCAGAGAGAAAATTTCTCGATGCCTTAAATGACTGCTTCTTGGAGGAGCTGGTACAGGAACCCACAAGGGGAGAGGAAAGGCAATTCTCGATTTAGTCCTGAGTGGAGCGCAGGATCTGGTCCAGGAGGTAACTATTACAGGACAGCTTGGGAATAGTGACCATAATATAATAACATTTAACATTCCTGTGGTGGGAAGAACACCTCAGCAGTCCAACACTCTGGCATTTAATTTCAAAAAGGGGAATTGCGCAAAAATAAGGAGGTTAGTTAAATAGAAATTAAAAGGTACAGTGACTAGAGTAAAATCCCTGCAAGCTGCAGGGAAACTGTTTAAAGACAGCATAATAGAGGCCCAACTTAAATGTATACTCCAAATTAAAAAACATAGTAAGAGACCTAAAGAAGAGCCACCGTGGCTTAACAGCCATGTAAAAGAAGCAGTGAGAGAGAAAAAGGCATCTTTTAAAAAGTGGAAGTCCAATCCTAGTGAAGTAAATGGAAAGGAACATAAACACTACCAAATTAAGTGTAAAAATGTAATAAGAAAAGCCAAAAGAGATTTTGAGGAACAGCTAGCCAAAAACTCAAAAAGTAATAGCAAAATGTTTTTTAAGTACATTAGAAGCAGGAAGCCTGCTAAAAAACCTGTGGGGCCCCTGGACGATCGAGATACAAAAGGAACAATCAAACTGATCAAGCCATTGCGGAGAGACTAAATGATTTCTTTGCTTCAGTCTTCATGGCTGAGGATGTTAGGGAGATTCCCAAACCTGCACCATCCTTTGTGGGAGATGAATCTGAGGAACTGTCCCAGACTGAAGTGTCATTAGAGGTGGTTTTGGAACAAATAGAAAAACTTAACAGTAACAAATCACCGGGACCAGATGGCATTCACCCAAGGGTTCTGAAAGAACACAAATGTGAAGTTGCGGAGTTATTAACTGTGGTTTGTAACCTATCCTTTAAATCAGCTTCTGCACCCAAGGACTGGAAGACAGCTAACATAACGCCAATGTTTAAAAAGGGCTCTAGAGGCGACCCTGGCAATTACAGACCAGTAAGACTAACGTCAGTACTGGGCAAATTAGTTGAAACAATAGTAAAGAATAAAATTGTCAGACCCGTAGAAGAACATAATTTGTTGGGCAAAAGTCAACATGGTTTCTGTAAAGGGAAATCATGTCTTACTAATCTATTAGGGTATGTCTACACAGCAAAGTTATTTCGAAATAACAGCTGTTATTTCAAAATAAGTTTACTAGCGTCTACAAAGTAAAATTAATTTGAAATAGTGGAGCGCTTATTTTGAATTTGGTAAACCTCATTCCACGAGGAATAATGCCAAATTCGAATTAGCTATTTCGAAATCAGTGTTGTGTAGACACTTATATCAAAATAGGGGGCCTCCAGCCTTCCCAGGGTGCCCTGGTGGCCACTCCAGCCTCAGCCAAGAACACTCCTCTCCCTCCCCAGAGCCGTTAAAGGGGTTGACTCTGGCCACAGTACCTGTGCCAGCTCCAAGCCTGCAGCCCAGAGCCAGCAGTCACTGCCCCTGACCCAGTGGCCCCAAAATATGAGCCAGCAAGCCACTGGCAGCCAGCCCTCCACCACTCCCCAGGAGCAGTCTGCCAGCTCCCAGGAGCCTGCCAGGGCCCGGAGAAGGTGGGTGCCTTCCTGGTCCAGGGTGGAGATCATGGACCTTATTCAGGTTTGTGGGGGATGCCCCCCATGTCCATGATCTCCGCACTAGATGGAGGAACGCGGCCGTCTATGGCAGGATAGCTGCCAGCCTGGCCACCAAAGGCCACATGTGAACCCAGGAGCAGATTTGCATGAAAATCAAGTTGGTCCAGCGAGACCCCCAACCCTGAGCCCTGAGCTTCCCCTCCCCCTTCTTCCCCTTGCTTCCCCCTTCCAGTTCCCTCCTCCCAGGTTTCCCCCTCCCCTCTCCCACCCTCTCTTCTTCCCTCTCCCGCCTCCTTTCCCCAGTCTCAACAGAGTTTCATTCCCCCTCCCCCCAGTTTTGTTAAATAAAGAAAGTTTGTGTTCATGAAAATACATGTATTTTATTTGACGTCAGGAAGGGGGGTTAGGGAGGAATAAGTGGAAGGACGTGAGGGAGAAATGAGGCACGAGCCCCCAGTGGGGCAGACCAGGGAGGATCTTAGTGCTCCTCAGGATGGAAGCTCTCTCACAGGGCGTCCTAGATACTGACAGCCCCCCAATGGACCTCGCAGATGGCAGCCTGCAGAAAGTGCAGCCAGGCTCGCAGCAACATGTCCATGAGAAGCACCAGAGTGCCCAGAGGCAGCTCTGGCTCCATGTTGCAGAGTGCTGTGGTGTCCCCAGGAAGGGCAACCAGAGCACGCAGAGACAAAATGCTTTGCTGTCCCTCATCAAGGTAGGCAAGCAAGCAGGGAAAGCTGAGAACCGGCTGTCCAGCGGGGGTCCCTTTAAGCACAGGCCTCAGATAGCCTCAGGCAGCAGCCACACAAAATAACTCCGGACCTGGTTCCGGCTGGCCTTATATGAGATTCAGCATGCAATCAGTGTGGAAGCGCTATTTCAAAATAGCAAAAAGCTATTTCGAAATGCATTTTGTGTGTAGACGCATTATTTCAAAATAAGATATTTCGAAATACCTATTTCGAAATTAGACGTTACACTACAGCGTTATTTCAAAATATCTAATTTTTAAATAGTTATTTCGAAATATCTAATTTCAAAATAGGTATTTTGAAATATCTTATTTCGAAATAACGTGTCTACACACAAAATGCATTTTCAAATAGCTTTTTGCTATTTCGAAATAGTGTGTCCACACTGATTGGATGCTGAATCTCATATAAGGCCAGCCGGGAATCAGGTCAGAAGTTACCTTGTGGCCAGGGCAGCCAGCAGGGCATCCTGGGAAGGGCTGGAGGCCTCCTATTTCGAAATAAGCATCTACACAGCACTTATTTCGAAATAGCAATTTCGAAATTGGCGCTATTCCTCGTGGAATGAGGTTTACTAATTTCAAAATAAGCCCTCCGCTATTTTGTATTAATTTCGAAATAGCAGTTGGCTTGTGTAGACACTAGGAAAGTTATTTCGAAATAACTTTGCTGTGTAGACATACCCTTAGAGTTCTTTGAAGGGGTTAACAAACATGTGGACGGGGGGATCCAGTAGATATAGTATACTTAGATTTCCAGAAAGCCTTTAACAAGGCCCCTCACCAAAGGCTCTTGTGTAAATTAGGTTGTCATGGGATAAGAGAGAAGGTCCTTTCATGGATTGAGAACCGGTTAAAAGACAGGAAACAAAGGGTAGGAATAAATGGTAAATTTTCAGAATGGAGAGAAGTAACTAGTGGTGTTCCCCAAGGGTCAGTCCTAGGACCAATCCTATTCAACTTATTCATAAACGATCTAGAGAAAGGGCTAAGCAGTGAGGCGGCAAAATTTATGGACGATACTAAACTATTCAAGATAGTCAAGACCAAAGCAGACTGTGAAGAACTTCAAAAAGATCTCACCAAACTGAGTGATTGGGCAACAAAATGGCAAATGAAATTTAATGTGGATAAGTGTAAAGTAATGCACATTGGAAAAAATAACCCCAACTATACATACAATATGATGGGGGCTAATTTAGCTACAACTAATAAGGAAAGAGATCTAAGAGTTACCATAGATAGTCCTCTGAAAACGTCCACGCAGTGTGCAGCGGCAGTCAAAAAAGCAAATAGGATGCTAGGAATTATTAAAAAAGGGATAGAAAATAAGACGAAGAATATCTTACTGCCCCTATATAAAACTATAGTACACCCACATCTTGAATACTGTGTACAGATGTGGTCTCTTTGCCTCAAAAAAGATATTTTGGCATTAGAAAAGGTTCAGAAAAGAGCAACTAAAATGATTAGGGGTTTGGAACGGGTCCCATATGAGGAGAGGCTAAAGAGACTGGAACTTTTCAATTTAGAAAACAGGAGACTGAGGGGGGATATGATAGAGGTATATAAAATCATGAGTGGTGTGGAGACAGTGAATAAAGAAAAGTTATTTACTTGTTCCCATAATATAAGAACTAGAGGACACCAAAAGAAATTAATGGGTAGGAGGTTTGAAACTAATAAAAGAAAGTTCTTCTTCACACAGCGCACAGTCAACCTGTGGAACTCCTTGCCAGAGGAGGCTGTGAAGGCTAGGACTATAACAAAGTTTAAAAAAGAGCTAGATAAATTCATGGAGGTTAGGTCCATAAAAGGCTATAAGCCAAGGGGTAAGGAATGGTGCTCCTGGCCTCTGTTTGTCAAAGGCTGGAGAAGGATGGCAGGAGACAAATTGCTTGATCATTGTCTTCAGTACACCCCCTCTGGGGCACCTGGCACTGGCCACTATCGGCAGACAGGATACTGGGCTAGATGGACCTTTGGTCTGACCCAGTATGTCCATATGAACATATCTTATGTTCTTATGAGTTCGCATATGTCATTGCAAAGCCTTTGGCCATTATCTTTGAAAACTCGTAGAGGTCGGGAGAGATCCCAGACAATTGGAAAAAGGCAAATGTAGTGCCTGTCAGCCTCACCTGAGTCCCCAGAAAGAATCAATGACGGGATCCTGAAGGAATCCATTCTGAAGCACTTGGAAGAGAGAAAAGTGATCAAGAATAGTCAACATGGACTGACCAAAGGCAAGTCATGACTGACCAACCAGAGTGACCTAGACAAATTGGAGGATTGGGCCAAAAGAAATCTGATGAGGTTTAACAAGGATGGAAGAATCCCAAGCACTGTTACAAGTTGGGGACTGACTTGCTAAGCAGCAGTTCAGCAGAAAAGGACCTGGGGATTACAGTGGATGAGAAGCTGGATATGAGTCAACAGTGTGCCCTTGTAGCCAAGAAGGCTCATGGCATATTAAGGTGCATTAGGAGGAGCATTTCCAGCAGATCTAGATAAGTGATTATTCCCCTTTATTTGGCACTAGTGAGGCCACAACTGGAGTATTGCATCCAGTTCTGGACCCCCCACTACAGAAAGTATGTGGACGCGTTGGAGATAGTCCAGCGGAGGGCAACCAAAATTATTAGGGAGCTGGAATACATAACCTATGAGGAGATGCTGAGGGTTTTGGGCTCATTTAGTCTGCAGAAGAGAAGAGTGAGGGGGGATTTGATAACAGCCTTTAACTACCTGAAGGGAGGTTCAAAAGAGGATGGAGAGAGGCTCTTCTCAATAGTGACGGATGGCAGAACAAGGAGCAATGATCTCAAGTTACCGTGGGGGAGGTCTAGGGTGGATACTAGGAAAAACTATTTCACTAAGAGGGTGGTGAAGCACTGGAATGGGTTACCTAGGGAGGGGGTGGAATCTCCGTCCCTAGAGGTTTTTAAATCCCGGCCTGACAAAGCCTTGGCTGGGATGATTTAGTTAGTATTGCTTCTGCTTTGGGCAGAGGGCTGGACTCGATGACCTCCTGGGGTCTCTTCCAGCCCTATGTGTGTATGAAAACGTGGCATTAGAACCCATACATATTTCTCTGAAGTCTAGGGGTTTTACATTTGTTGCAAGTATGAGAGGGGTAGCCGTGTTAGTCTGAATCTGCAAAAGCGGCGAGGAGTCCTGTGGTACCTTATAGACTAACTGAAGTGTTGGAGCATAAGCTTTCGTGGGCAAAGACCCACTTCGTCAGATGCATGTAGTGGAAATTTCCAGAGGCAGGTATAAATATGCAGGCCAGAATCAGGCTGGAGATGACGAGGTGGATCCAATTAGGGAGGATGAGGCCCACTTCTAGTAGCTGATCTGGAGGTGTGAATACCAAGAGAGGAGAAGCTGCTTTTGTCCTTAGCGAGCCATTCACAGTCTTTGTTTAATCCTGAGTTGATTGTGTCAAACTTGAAGATGAACTGTAGCTCAGCAGTTTCTCTTTGAAGTCTGGTCCTGAAGGTTTTTTTGCTGCAGGATGGCTACCTTTAGATCTGCAATTGTGTGTCCAGGGAGATTGAAGTGTTCCCCTACAGGTTTTTGTACGTTGCCATTCCTAATATCTGATTTGTGTCCATTGATTCTTTTACGTAGGGACTGTCCAGTTTGGCCGATGTATATAGCAGTGGGGCATTGTTGGCACATGATGGCATATATTACGTTAGTAGATGTGCAGGAGAATGAACCAGTGACGGTATGGCTGATCTGGTTAGGTCCTGTGATGGTGTTGCTGGTGTATATATGTGGGCAGAGTTGGCACCGAGGTTTGTTGCATGGATTGGTTCCTGAGTTAGAGTTATTATGGTGCGGTGTGTAGCTGCTGGTGAGAATATGCTTCAGGTTGGCGGGTTGTCTATGGGCAAGGACTGGCCTGCCTCCCAAGGCCTGTGAAAGCGAGGGATCATTGTCCAGGATGGGTTGTAGATCACTAATTATGCGTTGGAGAGGTTTTAGCTGAGGACTGTAGGTGATGGCCAGTGGCGTTCTGTTGGTTTCTTTCTTGGGCTTGTCCCGTAGCAGGAGGCTTCTGGGTACACGTCTGGCTCTGTCAATCTGTCTCCTCACTTCCTCGTGTGGGTATCGTAGTTTACAGAATGCTTGTTGAAGATCTTGTAAGTGTAGGTCTCTGTCTGAGGGGTTGGAGCATATGTGGTTGTACCTCAGTGCTTAGCTGTAAACAATGGATTGTGTGGTGTGTCCGGGATGGAAGCTGGAGGCATGCAGGTAAGCATAGCGGTTGGTAGGCTTTCGGTATAGGGTGGTATTGATGTGACTGTCACTTATTTGCACTGTGGTGTCCAGGAAATGGACCTCCCGTGTAGACTGGTCCATGCTGAGGTTGATGGTAGGGTGGAAGCTGTTGAAATCATGGTGAAATTCTTCCAGAGTCTCCTTCCCATGGGTCCAGATGATGAAGATGTCAGCGATGTAGCGTAGGTGAAGAAGGGGCATAAGTGGACGAGAGCTGAGGAAGCGTTGTTCCAGGTCAGCCATAAAAACGTTGGCGTATTGTGGGGCCATGCGGGTGCCCATAGCAGTGCCACTGGTCTGGAGGTATATATTGTCACCAAATCTGAAATATTTGTGTGTGAGGATAAATTCACAGAGTTCAGCCACCAGTTGTGCTGTGGCATCATCAGGGATACTGTTCCTGACAGCTTGTACTCCATCTGCATGTGGGATGTTTGTGTAGAGAGCCTCTACATCCATGGTGGCTAGGATGGTGTTTTCTGGAAGATCACCAATGCATTGTAGTTTTCTCAAGAAATCCGTAGTGTCATGGAGGTAACTGGGAGTGCTGGTGGCGTAAGGTCTGAGTAGAGAGCCCACATAGCCAGACAGTCCTTCAGTGAGCGTGCCAGTGCCCGAGATGATGGGGCGTCCGGGATTTCCAGGTTTGTGGATCTTGGGTAATAGATAGAACAACCCTGGCTGGGGCTCTAAGGGTGTGTCGATTTGTTCCTGTGCTTGTGTAGGGAGTGTCCTGAGCAGATGGTGCTGTTTCTTAGTGTATTCCTTAGTGGGATCTGAGGAAAGAGGCCTGTAGAATTTGGTATTGGAGAGTTGTCTGGCAGCCTCCTTTAGGTAGTCAGGTCTGTTCATGATGACAACAGCACCTCCTTTGTCAGCCTCTTTGATTATAATGTTAGAGTTGTTCCGGAGGCTGTGGATGGCATTCCGTTCTGCACGACTGAGGTTACCAGGCAAGCGATGCTGTTTTTCCACCAACCTGATGCATATTCCTGAAGCATATTCTCACCAGCAACTACACACCGCACCATAATAACTCTAACTCAGGAACTAATCCATGCAACAAACCTCGGTGCCAACTCTGCTCACATATGTACACCAGCAACACCAACACAGGACCTAACCAGATCAGCCATACCGTCACTGGTTCATTCTCCTGCACATCTACTAACATAATATATGCCATCATGTGCCAACAATGCCCCACTGCTATATACATCGGCCAAACTGGACAGTCCCTACGTAAAAGAGTCAATGGACACAAATCAGATATTAGGAATGGCAACGTACAAAAACCTGTAGGGGAACACTTCAATCTCCCTGGACACACAATTGCAGATCTAAAGGTAGCCATCCTGCAGCAAAAAAACCTTCAGGACCAGACTTCAAAGAGAAACTGCTGAGCTACAGTTCATCTTCAAGTTTGACACAATCAACTCAGGATTAAACAAAGACTGTGAATGGCTCGCTAAGGACAAAAGCAGCTTCCTGCAGCAAAAAAACCTTCAGGACCAGACTTCAAAGAGAAACTGCTGAGCTACAGTTCATCTTCAAGTTTGACACAATCAACTCAGGATTAAACAAAGACTGTGAATGGCTCGCTAACGACAAAAGCAGCTTCTCCTCTCTTGGTATTCACACCTCCAGATCAGCTACTAGAAGTGGGCCTCATCCTCCCTGATTGGATCCACCTCGTCATCTCCAGCCTGATTCTGGCCTGCATATTTATACCTGCCTCTGGAAATTTCCACTACATGCATCTGACGAAGTGGGTCTTTGCCCACGAAAGCTTATGCTCCAACACTTCAGTTAGTCTATAAGGTGCCACAGGATTCCTCACCACATTTGTTGCAGCGTCCTTTAAATTCCCTAGAGTTTTGTAAATAATCATATATATTTTACCTTCCCCATTTTTGCTGCATTTTAAAATTTTGCATCTCTCTTTGTCTGAGCAGTGGCCTCAGACTGGTCATTGGTGTAAAGAGGCCTTTACTGAATTTCACTTTCAAGTTCCAAGACACTGACTTCAGGTTGAAAGAGTGCAGGGGAATGTTGGTCTGTTTAACATAACCTCCTATTGGAATTTAAAGTATTATAGAGATATTTCTTGGAAAATGTTTAAGTCTTAATAACTAGCCAATTAGCCCATCATAAGATGGGATTTTCAGGTCTCTCCTCCACCTTGGTCTTCTCTCCTGAGCCTCCGGTCTCTCACTCTCTCTCTCACTCTCACTCTCACTCTCACTCCGACTCCGTCTCCGTCTCCCTCTCTCTCTCTCTCTCTCTCCTCCTACTGCCTCCCCCTTTCTCTCTCAGCTCTCCTCCGCCTCCTGCCTCTCTCGCCTTCTGCCTCTCTCTCGTCTCTTTCTTTCTCTTCTCCCCGTCCTGCCTCTCACTCTCCCTTTCTCTTCTCCTCCTCCTCCTGCCTCTCTCTCCCCTCCATCTCTCCCCTTCCCCTTCTCCTTCCCTTTCCCCTTCCTCTCCCGCTGTGGCGCTCGGCTGAGTGCTGCCTGCTCAGCCGGGCTGCCACGAGGGAGGGGGGCGGGGCGGTGACGTACACGGCCAGGGGGCAGGGCCGTGTATGTCACTGCCCTGCCTCCCCTTCCCCTCCCACCGCGGGGGAGCCCAAATGGCCCCTTGCACCGCTGGCTCCCCCGCGGCGGCCCGGTTGAGGGGCGCAGCACTCAACTGAGCGCCACAGCGGGAGAGGAAGGGGGGGCGGTGCTGTGCATGGCCCCGCCCCCTGGCCGTGTACATCACCGCCCTGCCCCCTTCCCCTCCCTCCATGGCAGCTAAGCTGAGTGTTGCGCGCTCAGCCAGGCCGCTGCAGGGGAGGAGGGGCAGGGCGGTGATGTACACGGCCAGGGAGCAGGGCCATGTACATCAACGCACTGCCCCCCCCTTCCCCTCCCGCTGTGGCGCTCAGCTGAATGCTGTGCGCTCCGCCGGGCTGCCGCGGGGGTGCCCAAACGCTCCCCCGCGGTGGCCCGGCTGAGGGACACAGCACTCAGCTGAGCGCCACAGCGGGAGGGGAAGGGGTAGGAGGGGCCGTGTATGTCACCGCCCCGCCCCCTTCCCCTCCCTGCGCGGCGGCTCAGCTGAGTGTTGTGCCGCTTTCCGCCGCTTGCTCCCCCGCGGCGGCCCGGCTGAGCAGCGCAGCACTCAGCCGAGCCGCCACGGAGGGAGAGGAATGGGGCGGGCCACTGATGTACACGGCCAGGGGGCGGGGCCATGTACATCAGCATTACAGACTCACAGACATTGGGCTACTATATATATGATACTCTCAAAATTTAGAAATCATGTGCCGATTTCCTTCCTTTTTCAGTGTAGTTTGTTTGTTTATACAAGAGAATTAACAAAAAGAAACACTTTTATTTTGTATTATGCTGCTTTCAAGAGTTCCATCAGAGAATGTGTGGGAAAGTGATTCTGCTTGGGATGCTGCTAGTTATGTAGAAATTACCTTATTCTTATCATTAAAATGCTAAGGCAAATCTAGCCACAGAAACATGCAAAAACAAGCGTAAGCCCCACCTTCCACTGTCACATACAGAACTGGATTTTTTACAGCAGGTTGAAAGAATGGATTGTAAAAAATAATGTAGATTTTTTACTTCTGAAGTGACACTCCTTTATCCTTTTTGCAAATCCCTTGAATCTAGCCTGCTAATGGAAACACTGCCAATTCACATGAGAAGTGATTGTTTAGAGCTTAAGGTTTAACTAAATGTTCTTCTCCACTTTGTAAAGTGTGATCCATAATCCTCAGTAAAACAGGCCTACTTAGTGCCTTTCAATAGTAGATGTCAAAAAACGGGAAATTCCATAATTCCCCTTTCAAGTAGAAGCTTGCCATTTTGGCAAATTTAATTTTGGCTTTTTACATTGTCTTTCAGAGTGAGAAAACCATCTGTTTAACTTACTAGAAAAGAAGAAGAAAAGACCTTGGCTAATCTAGAATCCAGACATGGGTTTTACGATATAAGAGTGAATGTTTATTTTCACTATTTTATTTAAATTACTGCACTTAAATGTTGAGAATCATCTTAATATGATTCAAGTCAGTTTGCATATTAGTACCTAGTGGGCAGTTTCCACATGTACCTAAAAAAAAGAATGAACTGACTCTAGTGTTACTCGACAAATTAATCTGTGAGCTCATGTTACTTTCCTGTTAGAAGCATCTCTGACCAAGACAGTGTCCAGATAATACTGAGCAATAAATTAATATCCAATTTGAAGGACTTTTCCCTTACAAAAAAATATCCTGGTAGAATTTTACCATTTTCGGGAGAAAGTAATCATAAAGCCACCTGCATATGTATAATGTCATAGTATAATTATAATGAATCAATCTGAGATGATGAGTTGAACCTCTCTAGTCCAATACCCTCAGGACCTGACTGGTGCTGAATCAGATAATTTGCTGAACCATGGGAGGTCCATATTGTTTAGCAGCATTACCAACACTTCCAGGGCATACTAGTCTCTTAGGCTATGTCTCTTAGGTTATGTCTACACTAGCTCATTAGTTCAAGATAGGTAGGGTAATGAGGGCAAGCGGAGTTGCAATGAAGCCCGGGATTTAAATATCCCGGGCTTCATTTGCATGTTCCCGGGTGCTGCCATTTTTAAATCCCCCTTAGTCCGAACTCCGTGCCCGCGGCTACACGTGGCACGGACTAGGTAGTTCGAATTAGGATCTTTAATTCGAACTACCTAGTCCGTGCCACGTGTAGCTGTGGGCACGGAGTTCGGACTAAGGGGGATTTAAAAATGGCGGCGACCGGGAACATGCAAATGAAGCCCGGGATATTTAAATCCCGGGCTTCATTTGCAACTCCGCTTGCCCTCATTACCCTACCTAGCTCGAACTAACGAGCTAGTGTAGCCATACCCTTAGGATATGTTTACACACAATTTTTATTTTGGGAGAAGGATGAAAATAGTGCTGCGCATTTGCATACTTCCTCTGGTTTTTTTTCAGAAGATGCTCTTCCGGTATTTACCCATGTCTACACGCGGCCGAATTTTGAAATAAACCCCTATTTTGAAAGACCCCTGTAAACCTAATTTTAGGAGGAATTAGGGATCTTTCGAAAAAGGGGTTTATTTCGAAATTCTGCCCCATGTAGACATGGGTAAATACCGGAAGAGTGTCTTCCAAAAAAAATGGAGGAAGTATGCAAATGCGCAGAGCTATTTGCATCCTTCTCCTGAAATAAAAATTGTGCGTAGACATACCCTTAGAAGGCAGAAAATTAGAGGCAAGGGCAAATTAGAGCTGAACAACAGCACAGAATACTGAGTCAGGACTAATGGTTGTAAACAAACTTTATGGGACTGTGGGAAACTTGGCAACACCCATGATAAGTGAACATCCATCTAACTACAATTGTGCCAGACCACGGATATTGTCAGACCAGAGAGTGCCAGACTAGAGAGGTTAAACCTATACAATCCTTTTAGTAAAGTTATCCTAAAATCTAAATGCCCAAAAGCTTACAAAATAAATTCTATTTTCTACCAACTCACACTCCTTTTAAGTGTCCATTGTTAAAATTATTATTTTCTGTTTCCATCACTGAGCAAAGTAAATTCATTTAGGCAATATATATATGTGTCATCTGTGGGTTTTAATAAAACTGGACTAATTCTTATGTATTGCAGACAGAAACAAATTCTCTAACGTGTACTTTCACTTGTCGTAGAACTTTCCTCCTGTTAACATCAAAGAAGGCTATTAGTCAATTAAAAAGCACATATACCTTTCATTAGAAGTAGAATATGGTTTTCTTCATTCAGTAATGTAGGGAGTAGCAAATTGATTCATTATAATTATACTATTACATTGTACATATGGAGGTGGCTTTATGATTACTTTCTCCTGAAAATGGTAACATTCTACCAGGATATTTTTTTCATAAGAGAAAAGTCTTTCAAATCTGATATTAATTTATTGCTCAGTATTATGCCATGTAAAGTTCATACATTAAAATGCTGATACTCAGACGGACACTCACGAGTTGCAAGTGGTTCTTTAATGTGTCTCCTTTGGCTATTTGCAGCACATGATATTAAAACATTATGATTTAATTATTAACCAGAGTTATTAACCAATCAGGGTACTTTTTACTATGTTATTAAGTAATTGGTTTTGATAAAATAATAATACATGGTCAGTCATTTTGCAGCGAGAATACACTAGCATATTTCCATAGCATTAACAAAGTGCTGAAAGCAAGCAGTGGTAGGGGTGGGGTGCAGGAGTCATGGCTGGGAGCTGGAGGTGTGGGAAGTGCAGGACTCAAGAGATGGGGGTGAAGATGGGCTCAAGGCCAGGGGCTGAGGTGGGGGGTAAGGAGAGGCTCAGGGCAGTGGATGGGGATGCAGGAGATAGGGCCAGGAGTGGGGGCTCAGGGAAGGAGGATGGGGTGCAGGAGAGTAGGGGGTCAAGGCAGGGGTGGGAGGGTGCAGGATGTTGGCCAGTCTCCAGGGCTAGTTGGAGTGGTGGGGGCAGCATGGCTCATCCCCCAGCTCTCCAGGGTTAGTGGGGGGCCATGCTGCCTGGCTGCCAGCTCCCAAGGGCTGGCTAGTGCAGCAGGGGCCACACTGCCCAGTTGGTGGCTCTCTGGGACTGGCCAGGATGATGAGGCTCATACTGGCCAATTACTGGGGAGATGGGAACCATGCTGCCTGGTCAGCAGATTCCTAGGGCTGGCCAATAGCCAGTGGGTGCCATGCTGCCCGGCCAGCAGCTAGAACAAAGAAGGCCGTGCTACCTGACCAGCAGCTCTCTTGGGCTGGCTGATCTCCAGGGCTGGCTGTGGAATGGGGCCGCACTACCCAGCTCCTGGATCCCCAGGGCAAAGGGTGCTGAGCTGCCTGTTTGGCAGCTCACCAGCATGTGAACCTTACCAGTATACAGTGGCTGGCAACATCCAGAGCTCTGCCTCCATCTGGCCACTCTCTTACCTCTGTGCCCAGCCCCCTGTGGTAATTCTGCAGTAGAATCATAGAACACTAGAACTGGAAGGGACCTCGAGAGGTCATGGAGTCCAGCCCCCTGCCCTCATAGCAGGACTCAGTACCATCTAGACCATCCCTGATAGATGTCTATCTAACCTGCTCTTAAATATCACCAGAGATGGAGATTCTACAACCTCCCTAGGCAATTTATTCCAGTGTTTAACCACCCTGACAGGCAGGAAGTTTTTCCTAATGTCCAACCTAAACCTCCCTTGCTACAGTTTAAGCCATTGCTTCTTGTTCTATGCTCAGAGGACAAAGAGAACAATTTGTCTCCCTCCTCCTTGTGACGCCCTTTTAGATACCTGAAAACCACTATCATGTCCCCTCTTGGTCTTCTCCTTTCCAAACTAAACAAGCCCAATTCTTTCAGTCTTTTTCATAAGTTATGTTCTCTAGTCCTTTAATCATTCTTGTTGCTTTTCTATGGACCTTGTCCAATTTCTCCACATCTTTCTTGAAATGTGGTGCCCAGAACTGGACACAATACTCCAATTGAGGCCTGATTAGAGCAGATTAGAGAAGAAGAATGACTTCTCGTGTCTTGCTCACAACACTCCTGTTAATGCATCCCAGACTCATATTTGCTTTTTTTGCAATAGCCTCACACTGTTGACTCATATTTAGCTTGTGGTCCACAATGACCCCTAGATCTGTTTCTTCAATATTCCTTTCTAGACAGTCGCTTCCCATTCTGTATGTGTGAAATTGATTGTTCCTTCCTAAGTGGAGTACTTTGCATTTGTCCTTATTAAACTTAATCCTATTTGCCTCAGACCATTTCTCCAGTTTGTCCAGATCATTTTGAATTATGACCCTCCAAAGCAGTTGCAACCCCTCCCAGCTTGCTATTATCTGCAAACTTAATAAGCATACTCTCTATGCCAATATCTAAATCGATGAGGATATTGAACAGAACTGGTTCCAAAACAGACCCTTGTGGAATCCCCCTTCTTATGACCTTCCAGCAGGATTGAGAACCATTATAACTACTCTCTGAGAACGGTTATCCAGCCAGTTATGCACCCACCTTATAGTAGCCCCATCTAAGAACATAAGAACATAAGAACATAAGAATGGCCATACTGGGTCAGACCAAAGGTCCATCGAGCCCAGCATCCCATCTGCCGACGGTGGCCAATGCCAGGTGCCCCAGAGAAGGAGAACAGAAGACAATGATCAAGTGATTTATCTCCTGCCATCCATCTCCTGCCCTTGTTATGAAGGCTAGGGCACCATACTTTATCCCTGGCTAATAGCCATTTATGGACTTAACCTGCAAAAATTTATCAAGCTCTTTTTTAAACCCTAATAGAGTCCTGGCCTTCACAGCCTCCTCGGGCAAGGAGTTCCACAGGTTGACTGTGCGCTGTGTGAAGAAAAATTTCCTTTTATTAGTTTTGAACCTACTACCCATCAATTTCATTTGGTGTCCCCTAGTTCTTGTATTATGGGAAAAGGTAAATAATTTTTCTATAATCACTTTCTCCACACCATTCATGATTTTATATACCTCTATCATATCGCTCCTCAATCGCCTTTTTTCCAAACTGAAAAGTCCCAGTCTCTCTAGCCTCTCCCCATATGGGACCCTTTCCAAGCCCCTAATCATCTTAGTCGCCCTTTTCTGAACCTTTTCTAATGCCAATATATCTTTTTTGAGGTGAGGCGACCACATCTGCACGCAGTACTCGAGATGTGGGCGTACCATAGTTTTATATAGGGGAAGTATGATATCTTTTGTCTTATTATCTATCCCTTTTTTAATAATTCCTAACATCCTATTTGCCTTACTAACTGCCGCTGCACACTGCGTGGATGTCTTCATAGAACTATCCACTATAACTCCAAGATCCCTTTCCTGATCTGTCGTAGCTAAATTTGACCCCATCATGTAGTACGTGTAATTTGGGTTATTTTTTCCAACATGCATTATCTTACACTTACCCACATTAAATTTCATTTGCCATTTTGCTGCCCAATCACTCAGTTTGCTGAGATCTTTTTGTAGTTCTTCACAATCCCTTTTGCTTTTGACTGTCCTGAACAACTTTGTGTCATCTGCAAACTTGGCCACCTCACTGCTTACCTCATTTTCTAGATCATTGATGAACAAGTTGAACAGGATTGGTCCCAGTACTGACCCCTGGGGAACACCACTAGTTACCCTCCTCCATTGTGAAAATTTACCATTTATTCCCACCCTTTGTTTTCTGTCTTTTAACCAATTCTTGATCCATGAAAGGACCTTTCCTCCTATCCCATGACCACCTAATTTACGTAAAAGCCTTTGGTGTGGGACCGTGTCAAAGGCTTTCTGGAAATCTAGGTATATTATATCCACTGGGTGCCCCTTGTCCGCATGTTTATTAACCCCTTCAAAGAATTCTAACAGATTAGTTAGACACGACTTCCCTCTGCAGAAACCATGCTGACTTTTGCCCAACAATTCGTGCTCTTCTATGTGCCTTGCAATTTTACTCTTTACTAGTGTTTCTACTAATTTGCCTGGTACTGATGTTAAACTTATCGGTCTATAATTGCCAGGATCTCCTCTAGAGCCTTTTTTAAATATTGGTGTTATATTGGCCATCTTCCAGTCATTTGGTACCAAAGTGGATTTAAAGGATAGGTTACAAACCACTGTTAATAACTCCGCAATTTCACATTTGAGTTCTTTCAGAACCCTTGGGTGAATGCCGTCTGGTCCCGGAGACTTGTTACTATTCAGCTTATCAATTAATTCCATAACCTCCTCTAATGTCACTTCAATCTGAGTGAGTTCCTCAGATTTGTCACCTAAAAAGGCTGGCTCAGATTTAGGAACCTCTGTAACATCCTCAGCCGTGAAGACTGAAGCAAAGAAATCATTTAATCGCTCCGCAATGGCACTGTCTTCCTTGATCGCTCCTTTTATATCTTTATCATCCAAGGGCCCCACTGCTTTTTTAGCGGGCTTCCTGCTTCTAATGTATTTAAAAAACATTTTACTATCATTTTTTGAATTTTTGGCTAGCTGTTCCTCAAACTCTTTTTTGGCTTTTCTCACTACATTATGACACTTAATTTGGGAGTGTTTATGTTCCTTTCTATTTTCCTCACTAGGATTTGACTTCCACTTTTTAAAAGCTGCCCTTTTCTCTCTCACTGCCTTTTTAACATGGCTGTTTAGCCATGGTGGTTCTTTGTTAGGTCTCTTACTGTGTTTTTTTATTTGGGGTATACATTTAAGTTGGGCCTCTAGTATGGTGTCTTTAAACAGTTCCCATGCAGCTTCCAGGGATTTTAGTTTAATTACTCTCCCTTTTAGTTTCTGTTTAACTAGCTTCCTCATTTTAGTGTAATTCCCCTTTTTGAAATTAAATGCCAGAGTGTTTGACCGCTGCGGTGTTCTTCCCAACACAGGAATATTAAAAGTTATTATATTGTGGTCACTATTTCCAAGCGGTCCAGTAACAGTTACCTCTTGGACCAGATCCTGCGTTCCAGTCAAGACTAGGTCGAGAATCGACTCTCCCCTTGTGGGTTCCTGTACTAGCTGCTCCAAGAAGCAGTCATTTAAGGCATCAAGAAATTTAATCTCTGAATCCCGTCCTGAGGTGACATGCACCCAATCAATATGGGGATAATTGAAATCTCCTATTATTACTGTGTTTTTTATTTTGGTAGCCTCTCTAATCTCCCTTATCATTTCAGCATCACTATCACTGTCCTGGTTAGGTGGTCGGTAATATATTCCTGATGCCATATTCATATTAGAGGAATGAATTGTTATCCATAATGATTCTATGGAACATTTTGATTCCTTTAGGATTTTTACTTCATTTGATTCTATATTATCCTTCACATATAGTACCACTCCGCCACCCGCACGACCTGTTCTGTCTTTCCGATATAATTTATATCCCGGTATGATAGTGTCCCACTGATTGTCCTCATTCCACCATGTTTCTGAGATGCCTATTATGTCAACTTCCTCCTTTGATATGAGGTACTCCAGTTCACCCATCTTATTAGACAGACTCCTAGCATTAGTGTAAAAGCATGTTAGAAAACTACCACTATTTATATGTCCGCCTTTCACAGACACATTGGATTTTTTTATGCACGATTGTTTCACATCTGATCTTGCCCATATATTATTTCCCACGTTCTCTATCTGACTAACTTCTAGGGAATCCCTACCTATGGAGCCTCGTGTAAGAGAAGTCTCCGTCCGATCCAGGTGCTCCCCCGCACCAATCGGCTTTCCCCCACCTCTTAGTTTAAAAACTGCTCTACGACCTTTTTAATGTTTAATGCCAGCAGTCTGGATCCACCTTGATTTAGGTGGAGCCCATCATTCCTGTATAGGCTCCCCCTACCCCAAAAGTGTCCCCAGTTCCTAATAAATCTAAACCCCTCTTCCCTGCACCATCGTCTCATCCACGCATTGAGTTGTATTTGCCTAGTTTACTGATAAGAAGATCATGCAAGACATATCAAATGCCTTACTAAAGTCTAGGTATACCACGTCCACCGCTTCTCCCTTATCCACAAGACTCGTTATCCTATCAAAGAAAGCTATCAGATTGGTTTTACATGATCTGTTCTTTACAAATCCATGCTGGCTGTTACCTATCACCCTATTATCTTCCACATGTTTGCAGATGAATTCCTTAATTGCTTGCTCCATTATCTTTCCTGGCACAGAAGTTAAACTGACTGGTCTGTAGTTTCCTGGGTTGTTCTTATTTCCTTTTATGTTTGCCCTTTTCCAGTCTTCTGGAATCTCTCCCATCTTCCATGATTTTTCAAAGATGATAGCTAAAGGCTCAGATACCTCCTCTATTTGCTCCTCGAGTATTCTAGGATGCATTTCATCAGGCCTTGGTGACTTGCAGACATCTAACTTTTCTAAGTGATTTTAACTTGTTCTTTTTTAATTTTATCTTCTAAACCTACCCCATTCCCACTAGTATTCACTAAGTTAGGCATTCCTTCATCATCAGACTTCTTGGTGAAGACCAAAACAAAGAAGTCAATCGCACCTCTGCAATTTCCAAATGTCCGGTTACTGTTTCTCCCTCCTTACTGGGCAATGGGCCTACCCTGTCCTTGGTCTTCCTCTTGCTTCTAATATATTTATAGAAAGTCTTCTTGTTACCCTTTATGTCTGTAGCTAGTCTGAGCTCTTTTGTGCCTTTGCCTTTCTAATCTTGCCCCTGCATACCTGTATTGTTTGCTTATATTCATCCTTCGTAATTTATCCTAGTTTCTACTTTTTATATGACTCCTTTTGGATTTTTAGATCATGCAAGATCTCCTGGTTAAGCCAAGGTGATCTTTTGCCATACTTTCTATCTTTCCTACCAGTGGAATAGCTTGCTTTGGGGCCCTTAATAATGTCCCTTTGAAAAACTGCCAGCTTTCTTCAGTTGTTTTTTCCCTTAATCTTGCTTCCCACAGGACCTTACCTACCAGCTCTCTGAGCTTACCAGAATCTGCCTCTTGAAATCCATTGTCTCTGTTTTGCTGTTCTCCCATCTACCATTCCCTAGAATCATGAACTCTATGATTTCATGATCACTTTCATCCAAGCTGCCTTCCACTTTCAAATTCTCAACCAGCTCCTCCCTATTTGTAAAGATCAAATCTAGAATAGCTTTCCCCCAGTAGCTTTTTCAACCTTGTCTTTGCCCTGCTGTGTTAATTCCCCAACAGATGTCTGGATAGTTGAAGTCCCCCATCATCACCAAATCCTGCACTCTGGATGATTTTGTTAGTTGTTAAAAAAAGCCTCATCCACCTCTTCTACCTGTGTAGGTAGTCTGTAGTAGACCCCTAGCATGACATTAGTCTTGGTTTTTACCCCTTTTAACCTAACCCAGAGACTCTCAACACATCTGTCTCCTTCATCCATCTCCACCTCAGTCCAAGTATATACATTTTTAATATATAAGGCAACACCTCCTCCCTTTTTTCTCCACCTATCCTTCCTGAGTAAGCTGTACCCTTCTATACCAATATTCCAACTGTATGTATTATCCCACTAAGTCTCTGTGATACCAACAATGTCTTCCAGTTCTTCCTGCTTATTACCCATGCTTCTTGCATTTGTATATCGGCATCTAAGATACTGATTTGTATCACTGTGCCTATTAGCAGTATAACTGTGCCTGTTAGCAGTCCCCTCCCTTTGCATTTTATAAGAAACAATCATATTCCAGACAAAGCCAATTGTCCTTGCACAACCAAATCCTGACCTTGCTCTAAGTTATGATAGGAAGAAGCTACATATCAGATTTAATGGTCCTAGCTCTTACCTTTTAGGAGATGTTCTTGAACAAACAGATTCAGACTCACACACACACATACAAACTCGCTCAAATATATAGTACATAAAGCTAAATATTTCCCATCAGATGGTTTAAATATGAACACATAGTACTACAGTAAATGAAACAATGGATTCACACTACTGTGGGTCTTTTAAGTAGTACTGATCACTAATTTGACCCACTTAGGTATGAATATGGCTGTGTTAAAACATAGTTAGCAATTGAGGCCCCAATTCAGCAAATACCCAAGTACATGCCTAGTCTCATGTAAGTAGATCCACTGATTTCAGCAGACCTGAGAAGAAATAGGTGCCACTGAGGACTGAGTGCTGTCCACTCCAAATACGTACCTAACTGGGCGTTGAGCTCTTTTAACAATCTAGCCATTAAGTAATAAAATTGTCTTTATTACAAAAAGAAGAGGCGTCAGCCATTTCTGGTAGAAATACACATTTATCTGTGTTATTTTCCTCCCCTTATGTCTATACATGGCAAACTGAATTGGCCATTAACAAAACAATTATTCCTTACCCTATAGTCCTGAACTCCTACTAATAGTTTATAGCCAATGAAACTCCTGCTTGGAACTATTCACTTTAAAATCTCTCCCCTCCAGCAATTCACTCTTCAGACCCATCCTTGAGCAACTGAATCATTTGTTATCCATGGTATTGTAATCAAGTCACCAAAACATATAACATATAACACCAGGAAGCCTGGGGGATTTGATAGCAGCCTTCAACTTCCTGAAGGGAGGTTCCAAAGAGGATGGAGAAAGGCTGTTCTCAGTAGTGACGGATGGCAGAACAAGGAGCAATGGTCTCAGGTTGTGGTGGGAGAGGTCCAGGTTGGATATTAGGAAAGACTATTTCACTAGGAGAGTGGTGAAACACTGGAATGGGTTACCTAGGGAAGTAGTGGAGTCTCCATCTCTAGAGGTATTTAAGTCTCGGCTTGACAAAGCCCTGACTGGGTTATCTAGTTGGGATTGGTCCTGGTTGTCTAGCTGCTGAGTCTTGCCCACATGCTCAGGGTTCAGCTGATCACCATATTTGGGGTCGGGAAGGAATTTTCCTCCAGGGTAGATTGGCAGAGGCCCTGGAGGTTTTTCGCCTTCCTCTGTCACCTGCTGGAGGATTCTCTGCATCTTGGGGTCCTTAAACCATTTGAGGACTTCAATATCTGAGATATAGGTGAGAAAATTATTCTAGGAGAGGGTGGGTGAGATTCTATGGCCTGCATTGTGCAGGGGGTCAGACTAGATGATCATAATGGTCCCTTCTGACCTTAAAGTCTATGAGTCTATGAGCCTCAGAAAAAGGCCGCTCAGCATTTTGCACACTACTGAAAGAAAAGGATATGTTGCCTCTTTGTGGTTAATAAGGCTGTTGTATACTAGCCTTAATCTCTATTGCTATGTAGTATACACACAAGCTGTTTTAGAGATTGATTAATAATCGAAGCAAAGCTGAAGCATTTAATCAATCTCAGCAACAGTTTATTGCTTTGTGTACTACAAAGAAATAGAGATAATCCTTTAATTATTGATTTGTCTGGCTACAATCTTGTCAGCTGTGTTGCCCTTATTTATTAACATTTTTGTTGAGCAAGTTTTAAACTTGCACTGGGAGACAAAAATGTATTTACTGGAGCTTCAGACATATTGATCTACTATTCATGGCAAATTATATAATTAATTATCTAATGCCCACTAGGGCTATCAGGGTCTTTCTTCATAGCTTGCGTATCTGGGATAATTGCATCTCTCATAAACAATTTCATTATCCTCCTGCACTGTCCAAGCAGATCTATTCTTCATAAACAAACATCCCAGGATCTGAGTGTTTTGTGAAGATACATGGCCAAATTCATGGCTGGAGTAAGCGAGCATAATTCCATTGATTTCAGTGAAGTCACACCTACTTATGGGCCTAATCGCTTATGGGCACCCAGTCAATTTAACAGAAATAGAAGCAGACCCTCTGACAGCAATAAATTTGGCAAAATAGCTATTGTGTAAACCAGAATTAGAAGGAGAATATGATCTGAATTCAGCTATGCAATTGGGTGCAGTCAAAAATGGTGGCAACTAACTGGCGGTAGGAAGTTATCATAGACAATAGGTGCAAATGCAACCAAGGTCAGCCTAATCTAGGAACCAATCACTGGCTAAATGGAAGAACATCCTATGAGGGATGCGACCAGGCCTGGCTTAGTGGGGGTTGCCCCAAATGTTAATTTTCAAGACAAAGTAGGGATAGGCAGAGTCCCAACAACATGCTTTGAATGGACAAAGGGGCTGACAGTGGCAGGGAGCAGATGTCCAGCTACCACCTGAATTACTCCCTCCTGGTGGGGACAGGGAGATAGCAGTGACTCACACTTCTGGGCACCCTAATAAAGTCCCACAGAAGAGCTGACCAAAGGAATTAGCTAGAAAATCCATGATTCTGAAGACAAGCTATGTGCAGGAGAGGGGTATCCGGGGCATCCCAGTGGATTCTACCATAGTTCAAAGAACTCTCTAGAATGGTGAGGAAACTGAAGCAGGGAAATAAGCATGGGTATGTATTATTTTGTCGAGATTTGTGCATTTCTGGTGCTATGTAACTAAAGGGGTTTGGAATCCTGTGCAAAGTCTATCATGGTGTCTGTTGGGTTCACCATTACATGCCCAATAAACCTTGAGTGGCCTCACAGTTGGGTCAGACCTACAAATCCCACTTTATATACCTACCCAGACCCCTCCCTCCACTTAGCATGGGTGTAAATAGAGCGCAGCTAATGAGGTACAATTTAGATAAGTGAAGACATGCCTGGTGGGTGTAAATATGTACACGAGTACATTCTCTATTTACCCAAGTAGTGTTTCCCCATCTACACTGCTATTTTTAGCAGTGTAGTATCCCACTATTTTCCTTCAGGTGGAGCCTTTTCCCACTGCTTCCTCTCTGCCAGAGCCTCTCTCTGACATGTGCAGCTACACACCCCAATGTAAATGCAGCCTGGTTTTTCCTGCAGCACGGAGCTCCAGTTTTACTACATGCCACTACCCATTGTGTGTAGTGAAGACATAATCTTGAAGTTCTGGGAGATGATGTGCTTAAGATTGTGTGAGGATGAGGGTTCAGCACAGGTCCTGGGGCCAAGGACAGCTAGACAACATACTCCCATTTCTTCCAAGATGGTGATGTCTTCAAGCAGTGTCCATGTTATGAAGCCTCAGAGATACTTTTAGGGAGGTGCCTGCCTCTCTCAGGATTGTACCTTCTATCAAGACCTAGAACTTAAAAAGTCAATACTATATCTTCTAAATGTGTAATGGTTTTATAGCTGGTACATTATCAACACTACAGTGTGGCCAAGCAGATTAATTGGCCAGTATTTGAAAGCCAAGCTCAAGTCAGACAGTAGCAAAGCTCTGGACCGCCTCCAATCTCAAGTTTCCTCAAGTAAAGCATTTTAATTTTATATGGAATATTTACAAAAAGAACTCACTATTTAACCTTGGTTTGGTCCTTCAGGCGATAATTGCTGCAATTATCTCTAGCAACAGCATAATCTAGCTTCTCTCTAGCAACAGCACAATCTCATGAAGAGCCTATTGGCTTATTCCAGATGTGTACCGAGAAGTGGTTTAACAGTCCCCAGATTGTTGTAGGACATTTCCATCATGCCATCTTATAAGGAAACAGTATTAAAACAGTCCTTATTAGTAATAATCATGCATTCAGACTGGAACTGGAACATCCTCTTAGGTGATACTGAACTTCCTGCAAAGTATTTGAAAAGATCCCCAGACATGTGGGTCTTTATAATTACTTGGGAACAAGACTGCTTCTCACGTGTGACGAATTTTTAGATGTTTCATGTTATACAATGAATTACCCATTTGCCTTCAGAACACTCTAAGGAATCATGGTGGATCATTCTGCATGGACCTGCACCCTCTATCGTGTATATAGATGGATAAATTTAAATGGTGCTTAAAAATATTTTTTTTAAAAAGAGCTGTGCTAAACTGCCAGTTTCTCTCTGCAGGGGGTTTGTGCAAACATTTCTTGCTAGTTATATGTTGCTTCCCTCCAGCTTTACTTTGAACTTCAAGTTCAAACGAGTTCCAAAGCAAAGCAAAAGACTCAGTCAAAACCATCTAGTTCAACCATTTTCTGTCAAAACCATGCGAAAAAAAAAATCCCTTCTCCTTTTTCATGGTTTTGATGTGAAATTCTAAATTGGCTTGGGCTTGCTCAAAACTGGGTCCACATTCACTTGAAAAGGTTTTTGAACTTAATGAACTTTTTGACACACCTGGACTGAATCTCACGTTTGTTAAGAACAAACTGAAGACTTTCATGTGATTTCAGGTTTTGTTGTCAACATTTGTCATAGATCTAATGAAACGCGACAAAGATGTGGAAAATATTGAAGTGCACGCTGTTACAGAGGAAAGAGCTCCACAGACTTTCTGTATAACTACCTTGTTAGACTACACTGAGAAGTGTAGGGGGAAGTGACTAATGAAAGGCAAAAATATCTCCCATGTTCAGTTTGAAATTCTGATGAAAACTTTCCTAGGAGCTTTACTGTTTGTAAACATATCCAAGTTCTTTAACTTTTCCAAAACGCTTAAGAGCTCCAGAGCAGTGTTTCCCAAATGGTACTCGGCAGAACCCCGGGGTTCCGCGAAGTGAAAGTAAGGGTTCCACGAGGAGCCGACACGCAAGGACACCGGCTCCTTCTCTGGTTCCCCTGCTGGCTTTCAGACACCTCCGTTCCCCTTCCCCCACTGCCACTATGTATTTCTAAAGGAACCTAGCAGCAGTGAAAAATGTGATTTTTGTTTTTAAGTATGTGCAATTAAACTAAATGTTGATCTCATGACCTTGTTCAGCATTTGTTTATTATTAACCTTACTGATCTGTGGTCTACTTTTTTCAGCTCCATATATAAGACTGTTATTAGAGGTTCCTTGAAATTCTTTCACCTTTAAAAGGGTTCTGTGGCCAAATAAAATTGGGAAACATTGCTCTAGATGCTTTGCTTGGTTAGGACCCGCTTCTGGTCCACGCCTGCTTAGGCACAAAAAGTAGAAAGATGAATACGGCAAAAACAGTTCCTACTCCCAACAGAGATTGGTTTAGGGTGGAGCCATGTATTTATTGGGCATGCTGCCCTAAGTGCAAGGATAACAGAAATACCACATGGATAGCTGCTCTCTGGGAGGTATACAAAGAATTCTGGCTAACATCAGCATTCCTGCCATGATCTTACCTCACCAGCTACACTCACTCTCGGGGCAACCAGAACAGCTCTTTGCTCTTAGTATTAAATTTAAATTGACAGAATAACAGCATTTGTCACTAGGATCAACTAGTACTTTCCACAGCTCTAATTGGGTCACATGACATGGACATGAGGTTTGGTTATCCTTGCCAAAGGGTTATATATTGTTTCCACGGTTCATAGGCACAACATTAAACCTCTCCCTTTTGCTGGAGGGTGTTCTTGAAAGGGGAGACAACAGCCTCTGTGGTCCCCTGGGCAAGATGGGATGGAGGTGGCTGCTCTGTACTCCCAGAAGGGATGGGGTCTCACGTGGAGGGGGTTGCGCCAGGATAGTCAGTCCTCAGCACCACCCAGAGCATGGTGCACCCTCCCCACAGCAATAGTAGCGACAGCAACGGTGAGCTTCAGGACCCTTTAAATCTCTGGGCCCCGTCCTCCCCCCCTCACCCCCATTCCCCACATCAGTGGGCCTGGTTCTTTTCATGCCTGAGCAAACAGAAGGCAGGAATGCCACCTGAGCTTCTTGGGGACTGACCTCAGCCCATACTCCCAACCTCAGTGGGTATTGTAAGGGTATGTACATTAAAGCTGCTCAGAGATGACAGTGATAAGGTCTGTTTAAACAACTTAAAGAGATGTTTGAACAGGTTTGAGTTTCTATATGATCTTCATGAGAAAAAAATGCCTGAATGCTTTTAATGACGGAGTGCTCGGTGTTAGTATCATTCCAAGAACTTGGGAAGCCATGTACTCGACATAAATAACCCCTCCTATAACTCTTTTATCCATATCGGGGGGGGGGGGGAGGGCACTCTAAAATTAAATATCTTCATTTGCAATTTGAAAATGAAGCCCCAACTCATCTTACCACAAAGGGGTGCACAGAAGATGCCAGACAACAAACAGGCCTTCCGACCAGGGATGAGGAGCAGGGGCAAAGAGGGCAACTGCCCTGAGGCCTGGAGATTTAAAAGGGCCTGGGGCTTCTGACCAGTTGCTGGAATCCTGGGTCCTTTTAATCACTTCTGGAGCACTGCTGCAGGGCACTTCGGGCAGCACTCCAGACTGCCCCCAGCCTCACCCCCCATAGGCCCCACCCCTTCAGGGACTGCAGAGCAAGTCCGTCAGTCCCCTGGACAACAAATTTTAATATGGTTTCATTTTCTGATATATGTTGTAAGCTATGTAGGCCAGCTTCTCCTTAGATCCAGCTGTAGAATTCTTCTCTAATGTGAACTCAGCATGTTTTAGACAGAGATGCAAAATAAAAACTCACCATTCCCCTTCCATAAATTTTAAACCTTCTGCTTCTGTGCCTCCAGAGAGCTCAACATAGACTTTTATCTCCAGAAATTCCATCATTACTTCAGTGAGAATGGGGAGGATGCTTAATTTATTCATTTTTTACAACTTATAAACCACAAATTAATGTAATGAATCCAATATGCAAATAGTTTCCCATACAGTGAAGTGCCTAAGAGACACAGATCCTCATTAGTTGCAAATGGAGCAGTCAGAGAAGACATCAACTCTGACTAAAGAGATCCCATTTCCAGAACTTTGCTTGAATTATAACTTGTGGAATAGGTCTTTATGAAAAAGGTTTTCTTCTGGTTGACTTCCCCAAAGATAGAGAAGGAAGAGATGTTATTTGGTTCTTTCAAAAGCCATTAGAACTCCTTGCTACTGTTGACCTCAGATGATACAGAGAGAGAAAATGAAAGAGCAATTTGGATTAAGGGCAGCGGACAGTGTTCCTTTCACAGGAAAAAATACCTTCTTTAAAGTACTGGGTTCCAACAATAAACTCTCAATTGTGAAGCTTTTAGGGGAAAAAATCAAAGCTAACACATCCCGTTATGGTATTGGGCAGGAGTATGGGGGGAATCAAAGTTCAACGCTTTAGAGAAAATCTTACAGCAAGCATAACCTTTGGTTCAACACTTACAGCTATCCTGATAGTTGATATCAATAGGGAAGAAAAAAGCTTAACCCCAGAATACATTGTTTTCTTGCAAAAATAATAAATCAGTTCATAGAGTAGAAGCATTTACAAGATCTAATTTCTGAGAGTACAGTAGTCACACTCCATCTTCCATGTGTTTTGCCCATATAAGAGAGAGTTCACTGAATATAATTCTTAATAGGATACATTTTTATATCAGTGCTTTCTCTACTCTCAGTTCAAGAGATTTTACTTTAGATATTTTTTAAATAGTCTGTCATATCCCCAGTAAAAGTTAGCAACTAATTGGACAGTTGTATAGCCATTGGTAAGGTAAGCAAAAATCTTTAAAAGCTATTTTACAAGAGCAGACAAAAAATCACATGAAGAGTGGAACTGTTTTACAGCACACATTTCATTTTTATTTCATCTGTCAGTTTAGTAGCCTTCTGAAAGATTGTCAATGTCAGCAATTAATGCTATATTTAACAGCTACAACATTATGTATAGAAATTAGAGTAGGTTCTTCTCTCCATCTCTCAGCATCTTGCTTGCTGCTGCTTTCATGTTGGACTGGGGTGGGAGGAGTTGTTTGATTGGTTAGTTTTGTATTGGGGCATACAGAAATGTGTCTCTGGGTAGGCTTGTCTTGATCTTCTCCAGTTCTGTGACTAGGCTTTGGGATACAGATAATTTTGCAACCTGCTTTAGAAACAGTCCTATGGATTATGAATTACATACTCAAGGAGTTTAGACTTCAACCCAAACCTGACAAAAATCTCATCTTCATAAACATCATGACAGAGCTCTGTTGGCTTCAGGGTCATAGAGGCACAAAGTTTATTTGGTGTGACACAAATGCCACAATGATGGCTGGATCCTAAGTCAATGAAGGCCCTGGAAATGAATAGCAAGAAAGGTGTGATATGCAGAACACAGCAGCTTACTTCCACGCACAAGGAAAGAATCTGCATGTTGTCTTGACTTTTACCCAAGCTCATTCCAATTCACATAAACCAGCCTGAAGATGAATGAGAGAGAAGACATCAGTGAGCCCTCAGGAGAGAGCTGTCCTGGAGAGTGTCTTCTGGGGCCAGCCATACCACCCAGGGAGTGCCTAGCAGGACTGGGGCTCTACCATCTTGCCTGCAAGCACACCGGTAAATCTCCTCCTACTCCAGACCCTTCCCCCACTCCCATGTAGCCTCCGCCCCCTGAGAGAGCCACCAACCAGGGACTGCTGCACTGACTCTGCATGAGAAGTTGCTGGCTGGAGGATGCATCCCCATCCCCGCCCCGGATGAGCTGCTGCCACAGGAATGTCACCCTTGCTTCCCCAGGTGGCCCTGGTAAGCTACCCTCCCCCCCAGCCTCCCAACCCCTTGCCCTGGGTCCCCTGTCCTGAGTTCTGCACCTTCCACCCACTGCTCAGAGCCCCTCTCTCCCATCACCCTGCCCTATACAAGCATGAACATATTCCTTTTAATTTACAAAAATAAACACCAAACATTACTACAGGTAAGGACCTGAGTACATCTGGTAGGAGAGAGAGAAACAAAGGGGGGGGGTGCGGCTTGCTAGCAATTATGGAAAAAAGTTTTAAAACATTTATTTGGGGTCAACACAAAACTGATTTTATCTAAATGTTTTGGTGAATTGAGAGATTTAAAATATTTTCGGTCAAATGAAAATGTTTTCTTTGACCCAGAATTAAATGTTTTGTTCAGTTTCTGAGTAAATGAAAACTTTGCTGGGAGTCGGGGAGAGGAGAAAGTGTCAAATAAAATTGAGGGAAATTTCTAAATGCAAAGTCATTCTCCAGTGAAAAATAGACACGTTTTGAAAATGTTTCCAT
Organism: Pelochelys cantorii; assembly: GCA_032595735.1. Lineage (NCBI taxonomy): Eukaryota > Metazoa > Chordata > Testudines > Trionychidae > Pelochelys > Pelochelys cantorii. The sequence continues at coordinate 42,403,677 of CM064337.1, forward strand.
ATTTTTTAGAGCAAACCAATTTGTCAGTTTGATATTCATTTACAAAATGTTTTGGTGCTGCCAAAAGAATTTCAGCTAAAAACAATTTAATTGAGTTCAAGTAGTAAGTAAAATTGGTTAAAGATATTTAAAAACGGGTTTTGACTGAAAATTGAACTTTCAGAGGAACAGGGTAATATTTTGATTTGGAAATTCTATCAGGTGCCTCATGGGATTTATAACTGAGTTCTCTCTTTTTTCCATTCTCCGCTATGGGATTTACTCTCTGGCTGGAATATCTTCCCTATGGTACATTTTAGCAGACACTCCCATGGTGCACTGCCATCTCTTTCTAAGAACAGAGACTACTTCATCATGCAAAATGTAGTCCAATTAGGGAGGACAGTCTACAGGAGGATGAGGCATTCAGATTATAACTCCCATCAGGTGCAGAGGCAGTAATTCCAAACAAAAGTTTGGATTTGGGCTAAACGTTTTTGGCTGACATTTTTCAGTTTTTGAATTTCTGCTGGGAAAATGATAAGAATGGTCTATTTTTCTATGCAAATTATCAGTTTTAGTGACTAGTCCATTAGGATACTGAGATGTCCTATCATTTATCCCAGATTGGATTGGATCGCCATTTACACTTCGAAAGTAATATGATTGGATAATTGAAATTTTTATTTTTAATTGCCTTAATATGCCTAGTGTCTCTCCACAAAAGGTATTAACTTTTTTCCCTATTTCTTTTAATCCTCTTAAACAGTGCAATGCCAAATTATTCTTGCTTTCTTGAAGACCAAGCAGTAAACGCCCTTGGAGAGTTGATTGTAAGTTACAAACATTTTAACTCTTTATTTGAAAAGCTTTGCAAAGATATCTAGGAATAGGCCCCACACATTTACTTTGATAGGATCACAGAGCCCTTCATTACTATCTGTTGCACAGTGTTAAAATGAAAAAACTTAAACAGCGAATAATCCTGCAGCACCTTAGAGACTAACAAAAAATATGGATGGTATCATGAGCGTTCGTGGGCACAACCCACTTCTTCAGATGAAAGGAGGGTCAGTGGTAGGGGCATGCAATTTATACCCAGTATCTGGGTAGCATCTCTTAGAATGGAGGACTGCATCAGCTGTACTCTTCCACCACAGAATCCTCTTTTTTGGTACTGTTGACAGCCTCACCTCCATCACCGGACCAGTTTGCCTTAGAAATGTATGGAATGGTTTCCTCCTGTCAATGCTATTGTTTCAGACACGCTGTGGCGTCTAGCAATCAAGTGTCATTTATGTTGAGTGCAGGTTTCCAAGTTCCTTTTTGTAATTCAAAGATAGAAATTTACTTTCTCTTTTAACAAGTATGCAAATATTCTTGGGTAAGCTCATGACTCAAGGAGGCAGGAGCTTAACCATTCATATTTTAAGTTATTTTAACAGTGTTTAAGAGCAGTTTAGACAGACACCTGTCAGGGATGATCTAGATAATACTTAGGTTTTCTCTTGCAATTGAACGGACAAAGCTTGTGTTGTTCACAGGTGTCCCCTCCCACCAAACAACAAAAGCTTTGCTGCAGCAAGTCCTAAGGTAAACAGTGCTTTGTTGGCAAGAGAGCTCTGCTGCTAACAAAGCAAATGCTGCTCGTAGGGGGTGACAAACAAAAGTACTGACAAACAGTGTTTACACTGCCTGACTTTTAGCGACATAGCTGTGTCAACACAGCCATGTTGCTAATTGCTGTGTAGTGTAGACGTACCTTTAGCCCTGCCCATGAGTGCAAGGGACTAGACTTGAGGACAGTAAGGGCACATCTACACAGCAGGGCAAAAGTCGAATTAAGCTACCCAAATTGAGCTACATCAGTTGCGTAGCTTAAGTCAAAATAGCACCAAAAGCCAAATTAAGCTATCTATACTGCAGGAAGTCGAAGGAAGAACACTCTTCCTTTGACTTCCCTTACTCCACATAAAATGAGGATTACAGGAGTTGGAGTAAGAAGTCCTCCAACTTGCCATTATTTTGAAATAGTAGACATACTTTTTGTTATTTCGAAATAACATGTTATTCTGAAATAATGGTGCTGTATAGACATAGCCTACACAGCATAAGGGACCTCAAGAGGTCATGTGTTTCTATGATATTTGGTGCCTGAATCTCAGTCTACCCTACCTACTAGCATCTCCATATTAACTGTGCACTTTTGGAGAATTAATGAAATGATAGCCTAGCTTCTATTATGAAAATGAGACTCTATTCTCTCTCAAAAAGGCTTCTCCATCACTAATAATTTTTGCTGCATAAGCAATAGTTTAGCTTTCAAGCAACAGGAGAAGCATCAGTCACCTCTGTGTCCCCTCAAAGATTATCTTCTCCAGCCTAGCAGAGGTCACTTATCCCTCTGGTCTCATGAAGGAAAAAACAAAACAGCTCTTCAACCACCATCTGCTTTGGTTTCCCCCTCATTAAATACTAGCGAGTGATGGGGAGTTTGTCCTATCAACTCTAGAAGAGTCTCCTAGAGTCAGTGCACCATAATCCCGCATCTCTAATGTTGTCCCAAGCTTTTTTTCTTCTCTTGCTTCAGCACACCCCAAGGTCTGGGATTACCCTGCCTCTTCACAGACCTTTTCACAAACTAAAGGCTGCCCCAGCTAGCCTGGAAGAAAGCTCTTTGCTTTTCCCAATGTCTCTATTTTCCCAGTATTCCTTTCCAAGATGCTTTGCAGTGGTGTATATTCATGTGACTTTTGGCTCCCACTCCCTACTTTTAGGCACCCTCCCTTCCTCCCCCCTCACACCTTCCGACCTCCTTCCCTGACTCCTAAACCCCCAACCCTGACTTCTGCACTCCACCACACACACATCCTCCCTTGGCTGCTTCAGTGAGAGAGGGTAGTCCTCTCTCCCTGGGGCAGCCTTAATAGTGAATCCCTCATCCCCAGCCCCACTCCAGAACAGTGATTTAAATGAATTAAAACAAAAACTGAGTTAAGGACCCGAGCAACTCCAGATAAATTTTCTAGTATATTTCATGGACTTCATCACTGCCAATTATCCCTCAGCTTTTCACCTCAGAACGCTTTACCATACTTTCACTGTGGTGTCCAACCAGTTCTGAAGCAGTAGGCACTATAGTAGTGGCTACTGCTATAGCAAACTAGCCACACTCAAATGGCCAAATAGCCACATTGTTCAAGCCTACTAGCCACATTCAAGCAGACAATTAGCCACATGTGGCTGGTGGCTAGTGTGCTGGACACAACAGTAATCTAAAATATAAAAAAGAAAAAATGGGGAATCCCCCATATCCTATCTTGCCCGACTAACCTCCTACTTTGTATTATTTATAGGAGGACAAATTGTGGCTGTTATGCAGTGACCTTACATTATTGCCAGTGTCCAAAGAAGTATGTAATATGTTCAAGTTTTAAATTAATGGGTTTTTGTTTTAAAACTTATTCCTCATGTGTGCTGACTTTATTTTATATTGATTAATCCAGCTTTTATTTTTGCAAAGCAAATGGTAATAAATGTGTTACCTATCGTGGAGGCACAATAGTGGTTTATTTCCATTGTTAGAATGTTTCAGATCCAAGGATGTCAAAACAGATAATATGCACTTTTCATTGCAGCTATAACTATGAATTTGTCATCAATGCATCTTTGCATTATGCAAGTTCCTGTGTATTATTAGCCCTAATTTCTTAACTTTTCAGCACAGATAGAAAATTCCAAAAGATTGCTAAATAGTTGCCACTTGCCACCCACCTACTGTATTGGAACCAGTTGTCAACGATCTTTTTCATATACATCTGCATTCTAATTGTATTATCTACCAGGCACTAGCAAAGACAGCTGATTTCAACTTCCCTATCTCTTTTCCCCCAGAAAAATTGATATTAATCATGTTTTAACAACTATTGTTTGACATGAATAAACTGACTTGGTTTAATGCCAAAAATCAAGCCATTCTTGAGCAAGCAATCAGACACAGTTCAAACAACTGTTTCTCAGGCATTCAGGGACAAAGTTGTAAGAGATGCATCCTTATTTCTCAATCCTCCAAAATTAAATATAAGGAACTTAAATTATCTGCTGCTCTTCTGCAAGGTATTTGTATCAAAGATGCTGCAACTTTGGAATGTTATCTGAAATGTTAGTGAGACTGTTGGACTCAGTAGTATGGCATTTGTTTATAATTGCATATCTTAAAAGATTCCTGTTGCGTTTAGGAAATAGTGTAATTGCATTATTCACTGTTGAGAGATGTTCCCACTTCTGTAAGATTTCCCTACACACCTGCAACAGTATAGGAGCTAAAAGATTGTTAGACTCTTATTAAAAATCTCCCCTGAGAAGCCAACATCCATGTCATTTATATTCAAGTCTGTTGAACTGCCATTTGCAGATAATTAATGCTACCCTGGTATTCCCCATATGAATACTGCAGTAACATTAACATTAGTTAAACAGCTATGGCCTCATTCCTACAAAGACTTATGCATGTATTTAACTGTATTCATATGTGTAGCTTCAATTTTGACTAGAATTCTCTTATGCATAAACTGAAGCATATTCTCTAGGCTTCGTAGGACTGGTGCCTAAGTGTACATCTGCACTGCAGTCAGAGGTGTGACTGCAGATCTTGTAGACATATTCAAGCCAGTTTTGGTCTAGCTAGCTGGAATAATAATAGTACTGATGTCTAGGCATCATGGGCTGTAGAGGCCTTCCTGGGACCCTAGGTATTTACCTGAGTGTGTAGTATAGCTCATTGCCAGTTTTATCCTAGCCAACTAGATCAAAGCTATCTTGGTCACATCTACATGTGCTGCAATCACACATCTGATTTCAGTGTGAATATATGCCCACATTGTGAAGCTAAAGTCAACCACTCCTTCCAGGAGTATTAAATTTCTTCTTGTTTACATCTTGAGGTAAGAGTTTTTCAATCTATACTTCAGCATGTTGGAGTAGTAATTAATTTAAAGAAATAAGGGGAAAAGGCTTCAGTCTAATTTAAAACTGGGCATGCTCTGCACTGATCTAGTTAGAGATTCTTGAATTGATTTAGGAAGAATGGCATGTCTGGCTGTCAGTAACTTTAATTGGCTAGCCAGTAATCTAGCTACCTAATTTCCAGACTGATAGCATCCTATCTGTAAAGATCACTTTCTTTCCATGGACTTTTTTCTTGAAGTTTTATTTAGCTCATCTCTCCATTAAGATACTTTATTGAACAGTCATTAGGAAGAACCAATACTCATGTTCTAGGATAGAATTATTTTTTAAATTTCACAGAAGGTTTTTTCTACTCTTGCTTTTCCTCCCTTTTTAAAAATATGAAACATCTAATAATATAGCCATCCCAAACCCAAGTGAGTCTGTTTGTTGATACTGAGTCTTCAGTAAAAGTCAAATGAAGAATCCAAAACATCATTTTTATGTATATATTTACACACACACACACACACACACACACACTATTTCTAACCAGTTATACAGGGCAGAGCAAAAAGAATAGAATGCACATACATTAGAGAGTATCTATTAAGCCTGAATTCTCTCATTTGGGATTCTGTAGAAGACTCTGTGCTGTACATCCTTACTGCTGTTCAAAGAAACAAGACTTTATATATTTCTGCAAATAAATGGATTGCACTAAGAATACACCAGACTTGTAGCACTAATTTTCCTTCAGTGGCACAAGTTATGGTTTTTTGCTCAGCATAAGGTGCTACAGTATATTTCTGACCATACCAAATCAATGCACATTTTTTAAATACACAATGGCTTTTGGCAATGGAGTAGGTTCTCTCTCCAAAGCATTAGTGAAACATTTTAAAGGAGGGCATGGTAGATTTTGCAAACCCATATAGTATCTTTGAAGCCATTGTACTAAATTTATCAATGGGTTATCTGTGAGTATGTTCTAGCCATACACAAGGGTTACCAGAACTCCTCTGGGTACTAAAAAGAATGAGGGATGATTAAGGTGACTCACTCAGACTAACCAACTCTGGAGAGGTGCCCTCCCCAAGCAAAGGCTTGCATATAATAGATGAAAATCAATTACAGCTTACACAGAACCTCTTTGCTCTGATTCAGAAAACATCCACCCAAAGTGGCCCCCACCCTTGTAGTAGAGGTGGAAAGACTTAAGCCTAGAAGGGCCCCATGAGGCTGATGTGCATCCCAGTGTGTTTAATGTATGTTTATTACTGTTTCTGTGATGCTTTTATCCTTATGAATAAATGTGCTTGCTTAGAATGAGCAGTGTGGCAACTTATAACTTCCAGGTGATGCACTGGTCATAGCCCCCAGAGAGAAAGCAATACAGAGGTACTGGCTGCTGAGTAGACCGGTTTGCTGGAATTATCAAATTGTAAGGCGAGAACTGTGCATCCCTAAAACCCCTGGTCAGAGAGAAGTGGGACAAGGATCCCTACCCAAAGACAGATGACAAATGGAAACCTGAATGGTCATTCCTGGAGTGGACCATGGAGGAGAGACATAGGTACAGATACCCTGAAACAATGAGAAAAAGATAATTTATATTAATACTATGCATTCAAATAGTACTTTATAGCTTTTTCAGCTACGTGGATGAAAAATTGGATAAAGCGTCATTATTCTCAGGTTACACAGAAGCAAGCTGAGCTTAAATGGCTTCCCCACAGTCAGAAAGCATCATTGTAAAAGCTGAGAACTGGACTCCGGTCTTGACTCGCACTTCAGCACCCTAACTGCTAGACCACACTATATTTGTTAACCTATTTGTGCTGTTGATGTCTCCACAATCCATCTCCTCATGCATTTATTTAGTATTATTTATTCTGTTTTTACAGAACTCTGCACAACTCTTTGAATGCAACCCAGCACACTTTATTCAGTACTTTTATTTATTAAAAGTACTTTGTCCTTTTGCAGTTTTTTGAAGGGGCCTTGCTGCTTCCAGAAAAGTGCAATTTCCTCTGTTAGTTTTGAAGTGTGAAACTTTAAGTAGCTACCTGAGAATCCATCAGTTAAGCCTGTCAGTGGATGAACTTAGAGTTTGTCTGTGCTTGCATATGCCACAGCAGAACACTAACAGTATGCATCGAAGTGTTAAAACAGTAGAAAAGAGTATCTTACTATTTCCAAGTAGGCAAAGAAAATATACTTTCCCATAACAATGCACTTCAACTAAGTCAGTCATTCTTCCCTGAATACCTCATAAAATAAGAGTTGATAAAATAATTTGTACAGCCGAGCACAATTTTGACACTAGTTTTATTCTATTTATTTTCATTCCCTTTGTTTTGCATGTAATTTCATTCATTTACAGAGGTTAGTCTTTTCCAGAGTAAGTGGATAAAAAGTAAATTGATTGTACTGCACTTGAGACTTCAGCTCCATCTAAAATAAGCAAGGGAGGAGGTTTGACCATTTTGTTATTGTGCCAAGGAACATACTATATGAAGCTTTTCTGTGCTATATTCCCATGACATATAGGACCTGATGTAATGGGTAAATTCAAGCTTTAGTAGTTCCCTATCAATGTTAAGAGTTAGGTTTAGCCACACAGGAACTATAACATCATAGCAACAGCACACACCAGGACAAATATCTGTGCTGGCTATACCTAACTAATCCAGCTAAAGAGGTGAATAAAAACCTGATGAATCCCTCCTAAGATGACATAGAAAGAACCATGCCACCTGGTGCAACTTGGACAATTCCAGCCTCCGACTTTTCAATCCCAGCATGCATTGCCCCCCCGGTGATTAGGGTGGGAAGGCAGGGCCTCGGCCACATGACTGCATGCTGCCAACTATTAAGACCACTTATGTCACAATTTCCATTCAAAGCCACATCAAAAACAACCCCTCTTCTGACATAGCTGATCCTTTCAGACAGCACATCAGAAATGGCCTTTCTACGGAACAGCAGTGACAGGTGATGTGGGACTACATTTTGGATCAATGGCCATTTCCTGGCAGATAGATCTCCATTCCCCAGTGCATCCGCATCAGCTAGTGCATGCCCCTCAGAAAAACAATACGGGCTGAAAGATTCATCGTTGTTAACAGAGAAAGCTCTGTCAACACAGGCGGTTTAACTGGTGTATTTACTCATGAGGCTTCCAGAGCATTCTGTCCTGTCCTTATGAAGCTCAAGAATAAAGAGAATGCCATCTGGTTGTGGACTCCCTTCTTTACCATCGATGGATGTGCTTGATGTCTCCAGATAGCAATCCCCTAATAGGAGAAGCTACCCAACATTGAATTAATTGTTTGTGCTGTTACAAGTCAGAAGGAGCACCGTAATTTTTTTCATCCTAAGTTTTTATGATTGACAGTCACATTACCAGTTCTCCATTGACAATATTGAAGAAGACACCCAGAAGCCAAAAAGCTTAATCTTATATACCCTGACATGGATGTTGATACAAGGAATATACATGTATATTTTGAATACTCAGAAGGCATGCTTTGAACTTCAACCGTACAAATATGTTTTATTCTTAATATACTTGAAGCATGCATTGCTCCCCTAGTGATTAGGGTAGGAAGCACTTGAAGTGTTGTCTATGTTCAGAGTTAGCCCACCGTTGCTTTGGATCAGTTTAAAAAACAAATAGGTAAAGCAGTAGAGTGTCAACACAATTCATTTGATATACATTTGGTTTATGTTGATTTAGTGCAAATCAGTAGCTTCCCAGATCAGCATAAACCAGGTTTCCTGCACGTCCACTAAAGTGGCATATGCCATCAAGTGCCAGCAATGTCTTTCTGCTGTGTACATTGGCAAGTCTCTATGCCAAAGGATAAATGGACACAAATCAGACACAGAAATGGTAACACACATAAACCTGTAAGGGAACACTTTAATTTCCCTGGACATTCAGTAATGGATGTGAAAGTAGCCATCCTTCTACAAAAGAATTTCAAAAACTGGTTACAAGAGGAGATAGCTGACCTGTAATTCATTTGCAAATTCAACACTATCAATTTAGGATTGAACAAGGATTTCAACTGGCTAACGCATTACAAAGGCAATTTCCCCTCTCTGGATAGCCACATCTCCAGACCAAATGCTATGAATTACCCACTTCCACCCTGACTTGATTAGCTTTATTAACACAAACAACTTCTTCCTCTTATACACTCCTTACCCACTTCCACTCCAATTCATCTGATAAAGTGGGTTTACCCACAAAAGCTTATACCCTAATAAATCTGTTAGGGTGTGTCTAGACTACAAGGTATTTTTTTCGAAAAAAGTGGCCTTTTTTCGAAAAAACTTCCTCTGAGTAAATTGAAAGAACACAGCAGATTTTTCAACCATGGAAAAACCCGTTTTACAGGGAAGAACGCCTTTTTTCAAAAGTGCTCTTACGAAAAGAGGCACCATGTAATGCAAACTGTGCTTTTTCAAAAGAGAGCATCCAGACTGCCTGGGTGCTCTCTTTCGAAAAAGCAGCTTGCTTTTTCAAAAGTACTGGTTGTAGTCTAGACGCTCTTTTTTGAAAGAGGCTTTTTTGAAAGTATCTTTCAAAAAAGCCTCTTTCGAAAGAGGCTTGCAGTCTAGACGTAGCCTTAGTCTCTAAGGGCCATAAGACTCCTTTTTATTGTTTTTTAAGATACTGACACTGTCCAGTATTAGCTCAGCTAATTCCAGTAAATCAGAGCAACCTGAGATACATAAAAGGCCATAGTAATAACACAGTCACAGCCTGTTTAGTGTGGCTACAGTAAGAGTGTTAGTCTACCCAGTACTGCAATCCTCTTGCCAAGAGGTCAGGGTGTTTTGCACCTGGCAGCTTCTGGACCCCAGATATCAAGACACTGTAATGAGATTTCTCCTCCAGCTGAGAAATGAATGTGAATCTATTCATTGCCCATCAAAGTGTTTCTGAATCAGCCAGAGTAAAACCTGGCACCTCTTCCGCCCAAGGGCAGTGCTGTGATCGAGGAGTAAACTTAGAAAATTTAACAGACAGACAAACCTCAATGACATTCACAACACATTTTTTCTCCAATAAAATTTAGTGGCTCTCACTACAGCAGAGGGGGAAAAAAATCAGGATTTGCATGAAATTAAAGAAATTTGTTAGCCTTTGACAGTGTGTTTTGGGAATGTTTTCACTCTGGCAGCTGATAAAATATTTTGCTATGTAACAGTTCCAAGGGAGCTGAGTGCTATGGGGTCCATGGGTAACAATCTCCACCAAAATTGCCAGCTGTGGAAAAGAATTTAGAAGCACTGGGCCAGCAGTTCCAACACAATAAGACAGAATTGGCAGCAATTTAGAAACCTTTTATGCACCAAAATGACAAGATTAGCAAGTAAGTCATCCATGGGCTCTCTATGCTCCCTGGCAGACCAGGAAAAAAATAAAACAATATATCCCCACCACTATTACACAGGGGCCACTAATGATATCACCAATTTTTTTCATTATGAGACTCCCATCATCAGTATTTAAGGTGTTCTGATGGCCTCTTTTTTGCTATTTCACCCTTAAAGGCAGGATTAGAGAAACTTGCAATGCAGATTGTATATTCATCACAGCTAGTAACTCACTGCAGCCTAATACGATAACATCAGCACCACAGTGTCACTTGTCACTCTCTGTGCGTGAGATGAAATGATGCCATCTGTGAGAGAAAATAATGTGGGGAAATGAGTCATAGCAGAGGCTGGTAAAATGGCACATTCAGTATAGCGCTGGAGAGAAAATGACTGAGGCAGGCCAATCAGACAGCCAGTGCAGTTGCGATTCACTTCTTAATTTATGTAAAGGCAAAGTTCTTTGTAGCCTAGACGCGTCACTCACTTGACAAGCCTGCTATGCACATCTGCACTTTTATTATAATTTTATTATACCTGCTAAGCACACCTGCACTTTTATGAAAGAGTTGGCCTGAGGGTATTGTAGCTACAGGGCCAGGCATAAACAAGGAAAATTAGAAGAAATATCATCAAGCAAGTTCAGGCTGCATGTGAACAATTAGCAGATCATTCATGAGAACTTAAGTTGGTTGGAAACCCCTTTCTTAAAACACAATTTTAAAGCTAGTTAGTCAAAACAAGGCTCTGCAGCTTGCAGGGTCACTACTCTTTCAAAGGCTGCTCTAGCATTCAAATGTGATACCTTTAGCACACTCACTGCTGTGCGAGAGAAGAGTGTATTATTCATATTTATTATGACAGACCAACAAGAAAAAAAAATCAGATTTCCGAATTCTCTTCACTTCACACTTCTGCTTCAGTAATATTTCTATTTTACTCTTGGTAGCTACGTTAAATATACTTATGAATGCAGGTATAGATTTGCCTTTGGAGAAGATTTAAGAAAGCTTTTTTTTATGCAGGAAGTAAAAAATGGTATGAGAAATACATGGTATAAAACAGTGTTTCTCAACCTTTTTTTATAATGTACCCCTTTTTCAAAAAAAATTCTAAGTACCCCTTTTAAAAAAAGTTATAAGTACTTCCAGTATCTACAGTTTTCAGATACACAAACAATTTTTCTACCATCGCAACACATTTTTTTAAACAACTTAATCGTAGCCGGGCGGGTGATGAAATTTTTGGTGTAAAAAGGAAAAAAATAATAAAGCACTGTAAAACTTAAAACAAAAATTCAGTTCTCTCCAAATTTCAGTTGTGTTGACGTACCCCCCAGACTTCTCTCGAGTACCCCTAAGGGTACACGTACAACTGGTTAAGAAACACTGGTATAAAACACATGCTTAAGTGTAAACCTTCCTCTTTAAATAACTTGAAGAAACACCATGTTGCAAAATAGGATTCTGTTTGGCAAAGAGCCAATCCATCATTTGTTTTAACCAAGAAAAAGTTGCAACTTTGTCCTTTACCATCAATTACTGTCAATTTCTGAAGCCAGTTATTCTTTCCCATGGCAGTGAACATCATTCCAAGAATACCTGATTTATAGAAATCCTAAAAGAAGTTAAAATGTGTTAATTATTAATTATTTCCTGTAATTAAAAGAAAATAAAACAAGGTCCATTGCTCAGTTTCACCATGTGTAAAGTATGGCAATAAGGGATTCACAGGAATTATGTTTACACTGCAGTAGTATGCCAAAACTGACACCAATGAAAGTCAAGGTCATATGTAAACGGTGAGAGTTCACGTATGCACACCACGCAGTATGGGGGGAAAGCATTTCCTAGTCCCCTGCTAAAACACTGCAGCATCTGAACAGCTGCTAGAGAGCCAAAAGTATATATACGCACTTCCCTCAGCCATCTATTTAAATGGTCAACAGCATAAAGCAACGGGGTATTGTGCAGCATGTGCATTATTCCAGCATTTAAAAATCGGTCTTCTGTTAGCACGAATGGGAGGCAGCTCTGCTAAACTCCCTTTCACTCTAAAAATACTCCCCATTTCTTTCCTCCTTTAGTTACATTATTGCTGTATTTTATTATTTTCTTAGAAGGCACTAAAAAAATTGAACGGAAAGCACTTAAAGCTGCCAATGAGTGAATAGGCCAAGCTTCTCAATACTGTTCATTTTAACAGGTCAGACTTATGAATCCATCTTTGTAGGCTGACACTATATAGGGATACTCTGCAACTCTGGTTTAGATAATTTCCTACATTCAGCATGTGCACACTTTAATCAATTTTTAATTCCAAACCGTGAAGAGTTTAATCCTGCATCTATTTCTACTGTCTTTTTCCTGCTTGTTTCTATTCTTAAGTTTTCAAATGATTACTTTTGGAATGTCATCTGCTGACTCTGCAGCTCCGCTTGAGAACATTAAGTTTTGCTTGAAGTTGGACTGCTTACAGGTCAATATAATCATGAAGGGTCTACCCACCCCTGAGTTTCAAGGCCAGAGTTGTGAGGGTAATGGGTTGCAAGGACTTCCATGGCTCCAAAGCTGCAAGACTAGATCCAAGTAGTCACAAAGACAGGAATACTGGGGTGCATCTACTACACTGCACCCTAACTCAAAATCAGATATACAATTTGAGCTACGCAAATTGCATATCTTATTTCGATGCTATTTCAAAATAGTTTATTTCATTATTTGGTGCTGTCTACACAGCGCCAAATTTTGAAATAAAGTGCTATTCTGAAACATCCCTTACTCCTCGTAGAATGAGGTTTACAGGGACATTGGGATAGTGAGTCCGAAATAACAGGCTTGCTGTGAAGATTCAGGATAGCTGTTTCGGGATACTCTGGTATCCCGAAATAGCATTGCAGGGTAGACATATCCTTAGAGAGCTGTGCCAATAGTCACTTAAATCAGCATTAATTGATGTACAAAATATTACTTGTATTTGTGGTAGATGTTGGTGCCATGAAAAACAGCTCCCTTTACCACACCCTTAGTAGGAACATTGAAAAACCTGAGACACAAGCTTCCATTGCGCAAAAATGATTTCCATGATGTTGGGAAAATGCAGTCAGTTAAAAACAAATTTTAGCCTTAAATTAGTAGCATTTTTGTTATTTGCTCTCTCTCCTTTAAAGTTTTTTGAGGGAGTCATCCACCGTGGTCTGTTGGCCCTGCTGTTTATATGCAAAAATAATGGATTAAGATTCAGGGTTGCTAGTAGTAAATATACCAGTAGTATTAAATCAGCTGCACCTTTTTAGAGTAGATCTACATTTTATCTGATGATTCATCACAACATTCAGAAAGCAGTTAACTTAGAAGAGGAGAGAGGAGAAGAGAAAGCAAAAACTTTAACATTGTTATGGAAGTGTTTCATCTTTTCTTTGCTATTAGTAAGAGTGTGACAGTGTCCATCAATAAGTCCCACATGTAAATATATCTAGGTTTTTGGTTTCTCCTTGTGGTACTCATTTGCTCATTACCTCGATCCAGAAAATTCATTCCCTCTAACTTTTTTCCATCTATGTGAGGAACACTGGCCGGGAGTCTTCTGGAATTGAGCTCAATCTCATGGCTGCTCCTGAAGTCAAATCAGATTGGACACTAGGGTTAGGGTTAGTAGTCCAGCAGCTCCAGGAGACTAAGGCAGACTCCCCCTTGCCCTGACCCTGTGCTGCTCCTGGAAGTGGCTGGCACACCCCTGCAGTCCCTGGGGGAGGCAGAACAAGGGGTCTCTACACATCATCCTTGCCTATAGGCACTGCTCCTACAGCTCCCGTTGGTTGGGACTGGAGAACCATGGCCAAAGGGAGACATGGGGGCAGTGACTGTAAATGGGCGGCAGTGCAGGGAGCCACCTGTCCCCCAGAAGCTACTGTCCCCCAGAAGCTACATGCTGTCCACTTTTGAGAGTGGCACAGAGCCAGGGCAGGAATAAGCCTGCCTTATCCCCCACTGCACCACGACCCAGGAGCCCACCTGAGGTAAGTGAAACCCAGCCAGAGGCCCACATCCTGAACCCCTGCCACAGCCCTGAGCTCCTTCTGCTCCCAACTCCCTCCCAGAGCCTACACCCTGAACCTCCCTCCTGCAGCCGAGCCCCTTGCCCAAAGCACAGCCCAGAGCCCCTTCCACACTTTGAACCCTTTGGCCCAAGGCCAGAGCCTTCATGCTCCCACCCCAGCCTAGTGGAAGTGAGTGAGATTGGGGAAGGGTGGAGGGATGGAGTGAGCAGGGTGAGGCATCAGAGAAGGGGCAGGACGGGGCAAGAATGTTTGTGTTTGAGGTAGATCTTGGATTGCACTAAAATTCAAAAAGTGATCATGTGCTTAAAAAGATAGGAGACCACTTCCTTGAGGTTGTTGTTGAAAGTCAAGTCATTCCAAGAAGTCTATCACAATTAAAACAAAGTTACTCACCAATACTCAAACACTTGGACAAAATTCCAGTTCACTTTGTCTCCTCACATTGCACAAAACATTTCTACCTTTGACTAGTTTTGTTTTCCATTTCCCCCCCCCCCGTCCCCCGCCACACACACACAGAGGCTTAGAACTCAGTTTTCCAAACAGATGGCTGCTGCTAAGTGGATAAATTATGCTCTGCGTAAAAGCACAAAGGTGAAAGTAAGTGGGTGCACCCTGGTACACAGCTCCTGGCTGAGCTGCAGCAAAAGCCAGCCAGGAGTTATTTAAAGAGCTGGCAGGGACCCAGGTTGCAATAGGACAGTACCTGTAAAAATTTTAAAAGCTTAAAAAAAACAATGAATAGTCTAGCAACACCTTAAAGACTAACAAAACATGGAGATGGTATCATGAGCTTTCGTGGGCACAACCCACTAACTTGGCTACCCTTCTGGAGCTTTTGAACAAGAAATGTTAAGTTACTTCCACTGCTGGTAAAGCATGAATCTTGAGATCATTGCCACGGGGAAAAAATGAATCCTTAGAAAATAAAGTTACATATAAATTAATATTCTGCAACAAAAAATTAAAAATTAAATTCCAAGAACTCAGAAATGCTCTTTCCTCACAGCTGATGCTTTCAACTCCCATTAGTCTGATTTTTATTCGTTCATCAATGGTATGTTTCCAACTGTAATCTATTGTTTTTGCTATGTAGCCAAACATTTCTTCTGGATATATGTACGATCAGTTGTTCGTACCAGTGGTCTAGAAGATCCAAGAGGGATCTCTGACTTTTCATGAGAAAGGGCATGAGACATTTGCATGGAATCAGGGCAGTTTTTATTAATAACCAAAGCAGAAGGAGGACATCCCTCCACTCGTCAATAGGAGAAAAGCTGACCAGACCACAGGGATGCTATACAGTACCCAGAAGTGCTGCGAGGAAGGGGAACCAGAACTCATGCTTATGAGATGAGATCTGACACCTCCCTCTTCTTAGGTCCTCTGATTTCCTACTGGCTAAGAGTCAGGGTACCTGGTTGACTGACTGGCTCTCTCACTCGTCTACCTGTCTTTCCTTCAGGGCATATGCATAGCCAAGCAAGGCCAAGTGTTAGGGCACTTGTTTGACATGAGTAGTTCCTCCTTGGGAGAAAGGGCACAGTTGGTGCTGGTATGAGGCAGAGACAATGTCTTACAGCATGCTACTGAGGCTATGTCTACACTACAGAGTTTTTTCGGAAAAATGGCCATTTTTCTGAAAAAACTTGACTTACGTCCACACTGCAATCGCGTTCTTTCGGGGAAAAAATTGAAAGAACAGAGGGGGTTTTCCGACATTGGCAAACCTCTTTCTATGAGGAAGAAGCCTTTTTCCAAAAGAGCTCTTTTGGAAAAAGGCGTGTAGATGGGGAAGAGGGAGCGCTTTCGAAAGAAGAGGAAAAAGCACAGGTGTCCTGGTGGCCACTCCGTCCATAGTAATCATAGTTTAAATGCAAGATAGTGTCCATTCAGTGTGAACGCTATCTTTCAAAAAAGCAATCTGCTTTTTCGATGCGCCTTGGCAATGTGGACACTCTCTTTTGGAAGAAGGTTTTTGGAAGATCTCTTCCGGAAAAGCTTCTTCCGAAAGAAGCCTGCAGGCTAGACATAGCTTGAACCTAGAGACAGGCAACAAAATGGGAATTAGAGGACATCTTTGACACTAGGTGAGATTGTTCCTAAGACAGGAATGGGGTATTGGTTACTACATCCCTCTCTATTGAGAGACTCTGTGATGAGGTGTTCACCCCAGACCATCCCTTAATTGGTTAATGTGATGAATATAGGGCCAATTAATCTGGAATGTGTGTAAATCTCTGTTTTCATTTTTAAAGGTGTCTAGCACCTTATAGGATTAGGACATTGTTGAGATACAATTTGGCATTTACACTTTGGGCATCATATGAGCCAAATTTGGCCCAGAGGACTAAGATTTGTGGCTGGAATGGGTTGCCCCTTGCCGTGTCCAACCTACACAGTGGTGGGAGTACCCAAAATTGCAGGTAGGAGCATATAAAATAGGCTAACATTGTACCCATGTTCAGTACAGAGGAAAAAAGCACACCCTGATGGAAATAGGGGTAGTCACCACATGCCCAGTGCTTCAGCAGGAGCAGTGGGAGGAAGCAGCAGGTTGGGAAAAGATCCAGCCCTAATTAAATGGGAGTCCTACAGATTTTATTGTGTTTTTTGGACGCTTTACCCTGAGTGTGCAGGTGCAGGATAAAGGTAGTTCTATTCAAAGCAGTATTCCTTTTCTGGTGCTTTCGGATTTACTGAACTGATCCGGTTTTGAGTTTAAAAAACGTCATAAATTACTCTCACTGTTAAAAAATTGCACTTTATTTCTAACATGAATTTGTCGAGTTTAAACTTCCAGCCATTGGATCATAGCATACTTTTCTCCCCTAAACTGAAGAGGCTACAAACCTAGGGAAGCAAGGACACACAGCACTGGACACTCTGGTTACTAACCAACCATTGCAATAAGAAATAAAAACATTAAAACCATTTAAATGTAATTATTTTATGGGTTTGAGGGCAAAAGCAATGGAAAACATAGAACACTGCAAAACAAAGGCATGGCACAGAGCACAGAACTGAGATTAAATATTTTCAGGGCATCAAGCAGCGAAAGATGAAATAGAATTATTATCAAAGAAATTTAAGCCCTAACAGTGTCACAGCAGTGCTCCTGTAACTTTATAGTGTAGTTTTGCTCTGCAAGACATCTATGCAAAAAATGGCTTTTTTGACCAAGAAAGAATATTCTACCATGTGTATTCTGAGTCAGAGCTATCACATTCAGAACTAAACTAAGTTTATGCTGAGTTTTACTCCTGTTGGCACTACAGTTCAACACAGGTAAGAGACAGATTCTATTTCTTCTTGGGCATCAACAGAAGACTTTTCTAAATTCCACACATTTAAACCTGTGCACATTCTTGTAAGGCCAAGTTTGACCTGCAGAACCTTACTGTTCTTGCATGTCAAGCCAAGACTCTGAGAGCTTGTCTACACTACAGAGAAGCTCGAAGCTGCCTCAGTCAATCTTCCTGAGTTCGAATTAGCAGGTCTAGTGAAGACACACTAATTCAAACTGAGAGGGCGCTCCCGTCGGCAGCAGTAGTCCTGCTCCTCATGAGGTGTAAAGGAAGTAAATGGGACTCATGTTCTCCCATCGACTTCCTGCTGTGTGGACAGCACCAAAACACAATTTAAAATCCTTTGACTACAGCTACGTAATTCATATTGCTGGAGTTGTGTACCTTAAGTCAACTTTTCCCTTTAGTGTAGACCTGGTCTAAGTGACTTAGCCCCCTAGTGAATTTGCGGGGCTGGAGATTGGAAATATCTGTTCTAAGTTGAGCATATTTTATACTGTCATTTAGTCATTGTAACTCAACCATGGAAACCCATAAGCCATATTGAAAGTCACTTGCTGAGTACACGTGTATGGTGAGCAGTACCAAATTTAACCTTTGTTGGAGCTATCCTGATCCACAGTAGCTAAGAATCTGACCTTTCCCTGGCTCTTGGAAGAATACTTCTTTATAGTGCTGATTAAAATTTGACACTGTTCCTTACTATCCACTTGTACTCTGCAAAATGACTAAACAGGGCATTTCTATGTTTTTGTCATGTGCATTCTCATGACTTAAGTCAGCACAAGTCCACCAAACCAGCTGAGGATCTCAGTATGGCAAAGGAATTATGAATCAGACCCCCAGAAATCACAAGACAGTCTTAATCATGAGATCTTAAAACTGTTGTGGTTATTTGCCTTCTAGTTTTCAAGCCTTTAATATGACCGTTTTCAGGTTCTTCTGTATCCCACAATGTTCTAGACACCTTTAAAAATGAAAACAGAGATTTACACATATTCCAGGAGCTAAATGTTTATGGACATACTAATCACCACAAGATAAAGTTTAAAAATTGGCCACATACGGATCTGCCCCTAGATGCTCATGTCCTTTCTCCCAATTTTCTCCTCCATCATTGTTGAAATATGTTTTCCCCTTCATATTGAGCCTGTGCCTGTTCCACATTTACTCTGCAGTATCACAATCAGACGCTTTTGAGGTGGGTGGCAAACATTGGCGTGTGATTCAAGTGGGGAAGGTCTAGGTTGGATATTAGGAAAAACTATTTCACTGGGAGGGTGGTGAAGCAGTGGAATGGGTTACCTAGGGAGGTGGTGGAATCTCCATCCCTGGAGGTTTTTAAGTCTCAGCTTGACAAACCCTGGGCTGGGTTGATTTAGTTGGTATTGGTCCTGCCTTGGGCAGGGGGCTGGACTTGATGACCTCCTGAGGTCTCTTCCAGCTCTATGGTTCTATGACTCCAGTTAGCGAGTCAAGCCATAAGAATAGACATTTCAGTATCTAGACAGTCCTCTAACGTGGTTTCAGGATGATCTGTAAGGAAAAGTTACAAATACATGACAATTAAACAATGTTTAGACAGAACACAGCTTTATGGCAAGATAGCCACCGTGTCAAGGGGCCTCTTCTACAGTCACTCTGATTATTGACTGTAGTTTTGGCATTTGTAATTTGGAGGAAACAATTGCCTATACACAAACTTGGCATTCGGTTCCCTCACACAGAGAATGTTTACATATTTTAAACGTAAATCAGTTCAGCTACATAGTATAAAATAACCATCTTCCTACTGTTTATACCACATATTGTGTTTCATGAGTAAACATTTATTAACATTTTAATTTCTATAATATTCTTCATTCACATGTTACAAAGTATCAAAAGAAAAATTTGCATTTGCAGCATTCTTTCCAAGGCAATCTCTGCATCAAGAACATTACTTCAAGCAGCACTATGCAAATACGTGGACACAAAATCCGTCTAGATTTTTTTCCCTGCATCTGTTTCTGAAAAAAAATGATTATATTTGCATGTTTTCAAACAAGTATTTTAGCAATGCTTTTTTCCTCAAATAGAGCCCAGCTTTTGGGGGAAAAAAAACTCCAAGAGCCAACAAAAGTTAATGAAATTGAGTAACAAGAGAGATTCCAGTTTCAAGCAATTGCTAAAGCTGGCTGAATTATGCATTATGCATAAGTCAGGCAAATTTAGCTCTTTTTAGAGTTAATGAACAACTTGAACCAATCCAGATTTCTGTGTATGCATTCCTTCTTCATAACTATGTCCTAAGTATTTTTAAATGATTTTCAGCTTTACAAGTTTGTTTGTTCTCTGTTCTATGATAGATGATTGGTTATTGAAGTCACATGTTAATTATTTTAATCTGTTACTAATGACTAAGAATTCTGCCATTAAAATAGCTTATAGGCAAATAAGGAAAACTCTGGTTTAAGCACAGATGTCATAAAAAAAATAGATGCCTAAACATTAGTAAAACCCTGAACAGTTCACACAAAGATCCTATCCCCAAATAGGAAAGAGGCATAGACATGGTTTAAGCAAGAAACTGAAGTACATGACAGAATATATGTTCTTTTACACATGCAAGGTAAGAGTCTAACAGCCATTGAACACCCTAGATAGTCCCTTTGGAAAATCCCAGGTCTAGAGGAAAGGGGGCTACTATAGTATAGTATAATATACACAATGTATCATTAACATTAAGGGGTTTTATAGCAGGGATGTTTGAAATGATTTGCATTCATCAGTGCAATCCCCAGTTTAAATGCATTTTCCCTACAATGTAAAATTGGAGTTATGCCAGTGTAGCTTACCCCTATTTCAAACTGGACAAGCCCCAACTTACACCACTTTAATTCATCTACATTAGACATTTGCACTGGCATAACTATTTTGACATGACCTACCTTGATGTAGTTTCACTAATATCCATTGTAGGTGATCTAGCCTAGTAGTTAGGTTAGAGCAAGAGTTAGGTTTAGTGGGCAGAGAAGGCATCCAGGCTGGAAAATGAAGGTGAAGGTCTGCACAAAAGAAAGGGTGTTGAGGCAGCATCAGAAGTAGGAGGAGGGGGTCCGAGACAGGACTGGGAACTGATGATTGGAGGCAAAGGGTAAGGACAGGAACCAGTGCAGAGGCAAAGATGAAGCACAGAGCAGGAGCACAGTAGGAATAGGAAGCAGGGTCCAATGCAGCCACAACAGGAAGTCAGCTGGCGCCTCAGACAACTTCCTGTGCCTTCTTCTGGCTTCAACAGCATGGTTCAACCTAGTGCTTAATCTATGCTGAGGCTTGCCTGGGCTGAGCCCCAGCAACTGTAGGGTTGGCAGTTCAAAGCCCCAGCCCCTCTGGACTTGCCACCTCACTTAAGTTTAAAAAAAATTGCTTGAGCCCTGGTACTTCTTTCCTTACTAATTAAACACTGGTGGAACCATTGGGTGGGTCAGGGCTACCCTGCACTCAGGCTCCTGTGGATGGTGCTTTAGCAGGGGCTGTAGTCTGACTAGTTTCTCAGCCCAGCAGGCTTTAGCAGACATTGGGTGGAAGCCAGGATGCAATGGCTCTCTGGAATCTCTCAGGCCTGGGTTCAAAAGCTGGTATATCACAGTCAGGGTTTTGGGCTCAGAAATCGTGATCTCAGCAGTTATGTTTCTATTCCCACTTGCTAACATTTCCCATTTTCTTTTTAAAACAAACACCAGGTCATACTGTTAACATTATTTAACTTTAACCATACATCATGCGTAATGTAGTTAAATTAGTAGGGTAGTAACTAACGTGAGTATTAACAACTTGAACTTGCGATGAATTTTAAAATGATTGCAGATGAAGTTTTATAGGGACAGGATGTAATCTACTATTTTCCATCTTTCATGTGCTATAATTCTATATAATGCAGTATCGGACAGATTTTAAGTTTGTTCTCTTGCTCCTTTGTGTGTCAGATGCCCATCGGTGATGCCAACACCGCGTCTTCCTCAATGTCTACTTCATCAACTTAGTAAGCTACCTTGTAGAGGATACTAATGTAATAGTTGGTACTTCAAAGGTGGACCAAGCTCGGTTTAATACGGGAAGATGCCATTTAGCTCTGCAGTACACAGTTTCATTTTCTGAAAGACTGTAACAGTTTCTCCTCACCTCCAGCGTGCAGATGCAAATTCTTTTTCACCGCAGCTTCCAACATGGCATTAAAATGCATTAATTTGTTCAGGTCTTGAATCATGTCCTAGGCACAGTCTCAGAGGAGGCCTGAGTGGAGCTTTTACATTGAAATGCAGCTCACAGTAGTCCTCTGTAACAAAAGTTCAGTCCACCGAGAGGATAGGTCTTCAAACACACCATCCTGCATCTTACTCTGAGCAGAAAATCACTCAGGCACTTTGCACTCAGCCTAATGCACTCTGGTTCTCACACAAGGCTTCTCAGGACCACATGGAGGTGCAAGGTCAAGCGTTTGGGTGTCACTTTTCCTTTTGTTTAACTCTGTACTTCTGCTTTTGCCTTTTCATTTCAGAATGAAGACACTCTAGGGTGTAATGACTTTGTGACTAACAATCATAATGTACTAGATAGTTATAGGGATAAAATCCCACTTTACAACTGGTCCTGCAATCTCTAGAATCATATTAAACAGGCATTATTTATTTGACTGTTCATCACCCTTTGTGGAGTCTTATTGCTTCATTGGGATTGAATTATACTATTGTGTGGGAATGTCATACAGTAAGGAACATAATTATGACCTTTTCCCTTGTTTCTTCTCTGCAATTTCCATTTTCCGATAGCTGTAAGACACAATGTATTTCTAGAGATCTCTCTGATTCCTACAACTGCAGTCACTCCGCCTTTGACCTTACACTATGCACCATGCTGGAGGTATTCAATAAAACTCAGAAAGAAACGCCCAGCCCTGTTTATTTGGTTTAAATGACAGAAACCAAATACAATTAATAAACAGCATCCAGAATAATTTTTTTTAAAACTAGTTCTCCACTTACTTGTCTAATTCTGTCTAAGACAATGCACAACCAGGAGGCAGAGAGCATGCTAGTTTTAGTTATTTCATCTGATTTCTACAGTCATGGTAAATAATTGTTTCCAGATTACGTATAGTCCTAAAGAGAAATAACATTTTACCCACTGTTTAATGTATTTCAGAATGCTACATGGTTCCTTGCGGTGACAGGCATTTGCATCCTGATTTTCAGTTGTGCTGATCTACTGTAGAAGTAGCTGCAAGTGTTCAACGTCTTTGAAATTTACACCACAGATTTTGTATGGCACATCAACTGGAAATCCTCTGGTCTCTTAAGTGAATGCTTCTGGTAAGCAACTAGAAGAAAAGCATCAGGAGGCAATCAAAAAAGCAGTTCCTGACTTCTGTTTAAATCCATATTTCATATTTCATTATATACTCTTGTAATAAGCCTTGTCACAGTATGTTTTAATAATGGGGGAAACGGTAATCCATTTTCAGACAAACATCATTTATTTTAATTTATATAACACAACAGCATTTCCCCTAGACTAGTAGTTTATGCTTTGGTTCTTGTAATAAAGAATTATACACAAGTGGTCTTTGTGGTAAAGGCCTCTTCAGACACACAAACTAATCCCTGGAATTGCAGACAAGACCCATTTCCCCATGTGGGTTAGGGTTCTTATAATTTCAGGATTGTATCTTGTTTTCTTAGCTGAGACTGTTGATGGCCCTCCACAGGGATCAGTCTCCATCCCAGCAACTGATCGAAAACAAAGGGTGTCCCAGTGGCGGAGTATCACCAGTGAAAGCCTGAAATTATTCTATCAACATGTCTGAAAAAAACTCATTTCATGGTATACTATTGTAAAAGTAAAAATAACTGAGTGTAGCATATTGTTCTGGTTTTAGTTGAACACAACTGATCATCTTAAAGACACTGATGCTTAGGATTTGCCATGAGGCATCAGACCAGAAATTGCAGTTGAAAGAACAGAGGTGATACAATATCAGTTTAGACACAGAAGTTACAAATGCAGTGACCAACTTAAGTAATAGCCTGTGCTGGTAAAAATAAACAAGGGTGTTAAGTCAAGAGTAGCATTATTATGCAGACATTTATGAACTATTAAGCATATCCACATGAAAGGCAACAGCTTTCTGTTTGCAAGAGATAACCACTTCAAACTCTATATTTAATACATTCAATACAATGAGGACTATAAGAATGTTTGCATGACAAATAGAATGAAATACAGCATCCCATTTCCTCAGTACAGTATGAATAGCTGAAGAATAAATAATGTTCACTACTGGAGGACTTAATAATAAAAATGAAAGATTTGGGTAAAAACTTTCGGAGAAAAAACAAAGTCAGGCTAGCAGCATGATTTGTTTCTACAAACTCCTTTATCTTTAGTTTATTGCCAATATGGGCTCACTAACACAGATTTAAACAATATTGCATTCAATCACCATGCCTCAAATCCCTTATTCCCACCAACTCTTCTCTGTTCTCGCACTCAGTAATGACGGTATAATTTCAAGTGCAACAACTACTGTGCCAAGTTCTATAATCAACCAACACCCAAAAAGGGATGAGAAAATATCTTCTTGGACCAGTTTTTTTAAGTTGGATTTCACCATTCAGTTGGACTGTAAACTCTTTGGGACACAGGATGGAATTTATTGATGCATTTATGGGGAAGTTATTGGTGCATTAATGCCTTGGGACTTGGATTCTTAATTGGAGACTCTAGGTGCTGCTTTAGCAGAAATTAAAAGTAATTGTATTATGCTATGAGCCAGTCCCTAAAGCCAATGGTAGGGTACATATGTATGACAACTAGTATCCCATGAGAAATGAAGCTAATAAGCACTGCTGGACTATGGCTACACTCGCGGCTTCTTGCACGAGAAATATGCAAATGAGGCTAAGCGTGGCATATTGCCGAGCTTCATTTGCATACCTAATGAGCTGCCATTTTTGCAGAAGAGGCTCTTGCACCAGAAGGAGCTGTCTATACTGCCCCTTCTTGTGCAAGAAAAACCCTCTTGCGCAATGCCGCTACGCCGATTATTTTCAGGAATAACGGCATTGCGCAAGAGGGTTTTTCTTGCGCAAGAAGGGGCAGTGTAGACAGCTCCTTCTGGCAAAAGAGCCTCTTCTGCAAAAATGGCAGCTCATTAGGTATGCAAATGAGGCTCGGCAATATTCCATGCTTAGCCTCATTTGCATATTTCTCACGCAAGAAGCCACTAGTGTAGACATAGCCCTATCGTCCAGACAAGGTGCATTGAAAATATGAAATAAGTCATGAGAAAATTTGAGTTTTTTAAAAACAAGAGAAAAGCCTTAGTTACTGACTAGGATTTGGTACCAATTACTGTGTAGGGCTTTACGTCTATGGGAGCTTGTCTGTCCCAGCTGTTCGCTTACTGGGGCAGAAATAGCTAATAAAATTAAGAATTCCATGTAAACAGCTGCATAAACAAAAGCTATTTGTAGTGCACAGTATCTGCTAGTGTTGCTTGTGCAAAACCCAATTATATCTATCTAGAGCCATAGGTATGGGAAGTAGCCCCAGGTTTTGCACCCAGCATGGCCCCATGCCAGGGTCCCAGGTGCTAGCCCACACACAGGAGCCCTGTTGCCACCTAGGTTCCTGGTCACCAGCCCCATGCTCAGGAATTCCACTGACTGCCCCAGGGTTCCGGCTGCTGGCCAAGGGACTCCACTACCATCCCAGGGTGTCAGCTGCTGGTCCAGGGTCCCAGCTGCTGGCCGTGCTGCTGTCAACTGGGGTCCCATTGACCTTTGCCACTGGCCCCGGGGTCCTGGCCATTGTCTAGATCTCTGCAACCACACCGAGCTGTGGCCCCAGTCTGGGATGGTGAGGAGTGGGTGCAGCCAGGCCCACTGACAAAGGAGACAGTTGTCTCAGGGCCTGGCATTCCAAAAAGCTCTGTGCTCTCGGTCACTGCTAATGTAGCATCAATGGCTCCCAGAGTCCTGGGCCCTTTAAATTGCCCTCGAATCGCCTCACAGCATTCTCCAGGTGGCTCTTAGGGCTTCCTGGGAGGTGGGGGCATGGCAGGGCACTCTCCAGGCACTGCTGAGGCCGGGAGGTCCCAGCAATGCTGAGGGCTGGCTGCCCTTCACACCTGGTATCCTGACCCTTCCAGGAGCACAGCGCTGCCCCCCACACCTTCCTCAGGGGCCCTGTGATGCTGTTGGCTCCCCTGGGTGTAGATCAGCACTCCCACCCTAAAAATTGTTCCAGCACCCCTGTCTAGAGCATCACCTGTCATCTGATCTATTAATTGTTTACATACAGCTCATTTATATAGTAGTTCTGTTAACAATATTTTATCAGCATGCTTTGGAGATGGAGTGTGCATCTGTTCTTTACTGTATTATCAGTGGCCATGAGCACATCCCAACAAATTAAACAAGTCAGTGTTAAAAATTGCAACTGGTCTGATTATTAATAGTCAAAAATCAAGAAATTCAGAGGTGAAATGTTGCCCCTCGGCTGAGCAGTAATAGAGGTCAGGGTTTTGCACATCAACTTCCCATAGGAAGAGAAAGCAATGTGGAGTTTGGGTACATCCCTAGTGTAATTTGTTCTAATTACACTATGCACACCTGTCCTTGAACTGGAGGTAGTTAAACAGCATGCATGCAAGCTTATCTTTCAGGAATCAAAACAATGCACATTTTCCAAGCAGCCCAGCTTTAAAATGTGAATCTAGTTGACAGAATAAGACAGAGAGCTAATTTCACTGCTGCTTGTCACAGCTCCCTCTGCACCACAACAGAAATTATATCATAAAAAGCAATGTAATCATTTCTTCAATTGCTCAGAGCTTGCACATTAAAAAAAAAAGCCTTAAAAACTAATGGTGTCACCTGGTGACTCCTGCCATAATATCTACTTTATATTTTAAGAGCATGTCTCTTTGTTTATCTGCTTGATCAAGAACTCTTCCTAAATGGTAAGGGCTAGAACCACCAAATTTGGTATACAGCTTCTACAGCTTCCTCTTATCATAACTTAAAAGCAACATAACGATTTGGTTGTGCCAGGAAAACAGGATGTGCCTGGAATGGGATTGCTTCTCATAAAACCAAACAGGAAAGAGACACAAACACCAAATCAAACACAGTCCTCCAGACTGACATAACACAGCAAATGCTGAAAAGAGACTGAATCAAAGTGAACCAGAAAAATAGGATAAACCTGGAATAGGATTGCTTCTCAATAAACCTTACAGAAAAGAGATAAAATGAAGAAATTTGGAGAAGTGCTGTGTTTGGGCACAGCTAAATCAATGTTTAACTTTGAAAATTATACGACAGTGTTATTGGAAACCAAATTGATTATAGCTCTTTTTTATTAAAACATAGCAAATGATAAACATTTATACAGATAAGAAAAAAATACCCTTGATGGAACTCCCATTTTTAAAAGTACTAAAATAATTTTTGAAAAATACAGGTGTTTCAAAAAAGCATGTACATTTTCCTTTTATTTTTCAAAAAAAATCAATTGAGTTAAGGATCCGAGCACTGCCAGGTAAATCTTTAAATAATTTGCATAGTCTGAATGGACCCCAAATCTTGACTCCAGGTATGAAATGCACTTTGTGATGAGTGTGAGCTGAACAGGCATATTTGAGAGCCAACTCAACCCCTTGAACAATTGACAGAATGACTAACAATCAGAACATTGGATAACACGGAACTTCTGTAGTAGGGCTAGCCATGTGCTGTGTGTCCACTCGGAACCTGCCGCCATTTTGCCAGAGTCCCTTCCTAATCACTAACCCTGATCAGTTGGAGACGGCATTGCCTCCACATTTTGAATTGGCTTCCCTGAATTTTGCAGGTAGCGGCATGCAGAGGGGACATCTCTGGATCCAGAAAGCATTGAAATTGCTGCTGTAGAGGAATTCTTTCTCCAGCTGACAGAAAGAGAATAATTGGAGGATGCAAAGAAAGAGAGGAGTGGGGTGAGAGTCCCCCTGGATAGAGAAAATGGGGCAATGGTTAAGGAAAATTCAGAAGGAGCAGAGAGCAGCGCAGCTGACTTATCCTGAAGGAAATGCACAGAGAGGTAATTTCATGAATATGGAGGTGGTAAAAATGCATTTGTTACTAAATCCGTGATTGTCTTCAAATTTGGTAGTCAGCTTAATGTTCTAAAACATGCATTTTTTCTGAGATCTTTGAAGCCCTCTTTGTACAGCCTGAAAGGCACAATGTTTTCATCATCCCTTATGTTTACATGCAGAATACAAATATTTCTCAGTTTTGTTCCCTGTAGCATTACAATAGGCAAAAAAAAGACATGTTACTATGCCTGGAGTAGAGAAATATGGGAAATAGTTTTATCATTTGATGTTAATTCACGTATCAAAGGAAGAGACCTTATGTTGAATCCAGCTATTCATTTTCTCCACAGTAAGCAATGCCAGGTGCACTGACAAGACTCCAGACAAATTAAAAAAAAAAAACTCATTCAACTTTATGTCTCTGGTTAGGAAAATTTAAAGAATAGGTGGAATGGTTCCAGAGGAGTGTTATCGTTCACATTGGACTGCTGGCTCCTAGCTTCCTGGCAACAGAAGCACTTTCAATATTTGATAAGAGCACAGTAAAATCAGGATTATAGATGAGCATTAGTGTGCATAGAGTAAATCTCATTACCATGGAGAAAAGATCTATTACCAGGAGAAATCTGTGCTCACCAGAGAAGGAAATGAAGACCTGAACAAAAGTACTTGAAATAACAGAGAATAAAAACTTCATGAAAGAAAAGATATTTGGGCTGCTGTAAATTCTGCAACTTTGACTACAGTGTCAAGCAGCTTGATAAAAAAGAAGGCAAGATCTTTCGGGAGGAAATCTGAGATAAATGTAGTCTAACAGGTGAGCAGAACCTGTCATTTTATGCTGTACAATAAAGCCAAGGGTCTGACCCAGATTGAACAATTTTCAGTGATCAATGAAGATCTAATATTTTATTTTGCATAGAAGATGGTCTTATATTTGCAGGCTTATTTAGCATAACGACCGATGAGACTTAAGGGCCTACAGTGGATGTGTGTGATGATCTTTGGCACTCACCTGTGAAAAATTGTCTAAGACATTATTAGAAAAGACCCTCATGGGGTCCCCAGAGCTCAGGCTCCAGCCTGAGCCCAAACTCCACACAGCAATTTTACAGCCCCACTGCCCAAGTCAGCTGATCCAGGACAGATGGGGATCTTAAATTATGGAGTAGACATACCATAAAAGATCCAGATTCAAATTCCTTATCTAAATCAGAACAGATACCTGAACCTCCACTTTCCACAGCCCAGGCCAGTACCCTGAGCACCATGCTATTGCCTGCCATTTCTCTCTCTTACCCCCTATGTTTGATCTGAGAAACTTCTGTTCTGCAGTTTGGGGTAGAAACCACACCAGCCAAGAGTTTCAGGGGGTAGCCAAGTTAGTCTGCACAGGATAAACTTAAAAAACAACAAATGGTCTGGTAGCACTTTAAAGACTAACAAAACATGTAGATGGTATCATGAGCTTTCATGGGCACAGCCCACTTCTTCAGATGACCAAGAGTTATGTGACTATTTGCCTTACAGCCCTCGATGACTTACAGTGTTTTGCTGCTGAAACTCCTGTCCTGGGATGCTCACCACCAGCCTACAAGCATGCAGGTCCTACCTGGAGTATATTAGGCAGCCCTGGTTCAATAGGTAGGACCCCCCAGCAGCTTCTGTACAGGCCCAAAGTCTCTCACTGGCTTCCCCAAACTTTGCTGTCAACCAGCAAGGTAACCCCAATTCACCCACAGTCCTGAATTTCCTAAAAAGCCATGTGCCCTGATATATACAGCTCTGACTCTGGACAGCTCAGAGAAAGAATACAGTTTGTTGTTCATTTAAAGAGTCAAAAGCTTATTTAGTTAACCAGAGTAAATACACCCTTCCCTGCAAACACATCAGGGAGTTGGTTTCTAGCAAAACAATACAAAAAGTGTGCATAGGATCACATGAGTTAAGGAAAAGGAATGACATTAGAATGGATTACAAGCAAACAAGAGAAAACAAATCCTCCCAGCCTCTTGTGTCTGCCTGAAATGCCTTGTATCTTTGCTTGTGCCTGGCAGAGGCCTTATTTCAAGACGCAGGATGATCTCATGGCATTCTTTCCTTGCTGTGGACTTCAAGGCCTCCTGCTGATTTGAACGTAAGTGGGACTTCCATTACTCTCTAATCATACTTTGCTTAATTTCACTGGAGACAGGTAAATAGCCATTTTCTCTCTTGTCTAGGAGGAAACCTATTTCTCTCCATTTGGCCACACATGCTAAAACATAATAGTGTAATCTGAATATATACATACATTGCCCAAGGACATTACACACTGGGCTGCAGAGCAAGCACCCCTCTTTCCCTGGCCAGTATCTGGACTAGGTCTTTCCCCTTTTACCAAGGGATTCAGCTTCTAGCTGGTTTCTGAGGTTGGGAGCCCAGCCACTCCCTAAACCAGACACACACAGCTGCTCCTAATTGTCCTGCAGCCTATAATTAGCAGGCCTTTTTGCCCTTTTGGGGCTGTTTTTGAAGCCCTCTGACCCGCTAACCCTTGTCACAGGTGTCATTAACTTTCAAAAAAGACCTCACATACACTTTTCTAAGACAGTAATATTGTATGCAATCAGTTGATTCAATTGCTGATCCCTAGAGGATCATCCTCCCTGTCTCTATACATCAGTAAATCTTTGCAATGTATTATCAGATGAGTAAAGCCCTGACAAAGCTCTCTTCTATAAGAGCACAGATTAGCTTAAAAATTTGGAAGTATTAGCTTGATATCCTTGTTTACCTGATATGTAAATGTACTTTCATTGTCTCTGCCTGATGACCATGCTAATTAGAGAAGAAATTCATTCTGTTTTGTCTAGGGCAGTCCTGTTCACAGCCTCCCACTCCTGACATGTCTGGCTTTCATATATTTTAATCATCATTCCAGAACATATCATAACTCATACAACATACATACATTATGCAAGAATATTAGGATCGGTGAGTTATAGGGTTGCCAGGTGTCCGGTTTTGAACTGGACAGTCCAATATTTCAGCTTTCTGTTTGGGAAACAAATTGAGAAAATATAAATGAGAAAATACAAATGTCTGGTATTTTCGAAATAAGATGTAATGTAGATTGTGATGTAATGTCAAGTGCGTCCAATATTTTTGTTGAAACCATCCGGCAACCCTAGGAGTTATTAGTTTTCCAATAACATATTACATGACACCTTTTAGGTACAGATTATGTCCTCAGAGAATGTGATAAATAAATATCTTGTCTCAAATCCCACTCGGTGTCAGCCTGGGTTTGGCTGACAGACTTCTGAACTGGTTTCATACTGGACGTGGAATTTGAACTGTAGTGGAATTTCTGGGGCATTTTAGGGACATTCTGCTATGTCAATATGAGTAGCCACAGAGCATGATACATATTGCTAAAAGCTGCAAAATGTCTCAACTTCCTGGAGGTCTTCGTGCCTTGAACATCACTGACAAGAACACTGTGGCCTGGCTTGACTGGATGGCATATGCCAGATAAATAAATATCATAGTGAGTTGGGTGCAATGAGTGTATCAGTCTGAGAGGAATTGCTGGGAGAATAGTGAATCATAACTGGCAAATTGGCACATTCCCATGAAACTTTTCTGTTTTGACAAAACAGCATTTTCTGATGGAAAAATGTTTCATTGAAAAATTTTCAGCCAACTTTAAGTGGAAGGTTTGGTATGTTGGGGGGGGGGGAGGTTAGGCTAAGAGGAAATATTCCACTTAATATAGTAAGGAAGAAAGAACACAACTGTATGATTTCATTTTCATTGGAAAAAGTACAGTCCTGTGACACACCGAAATTCTGCTAGTTTGTCACTGTATTTCTCTTTGAGACATGTACCTCATCTGTCAGCAGTGTGAAGATAACTTATCTTGATGGCTATAAAATGGATAGCAATTAGAGGCTGGGATTTACTAGAGTGTTCCCAAGGGAAGGAATCACAAGGGATGGAACAACTGGTATAGTCCCTGCTCTATTCTGATGCCAACACTGGCATTGAAAAAAAGGAGGAAAAAAAGAACTGAACATGAAATGAGTTTTTACAATAAGGTGAAATTAGATGCAACCACTTGGGTAAGTTTACTAGCAAAAAAATAGTTAACATTGCCTTTTTGCAAGAGATATTAATTCATCTCAGCTGGGATCTCTGGTGTCCTACCTCATATTTAAAAATAATTATAAAATATTAAGTGTAAATGCCTTGTGCAGAAGCAATTCAAATAAAAATTACAGAAAAATCTACCATTATTTCTGGCCTGAACTGACAAAAGAACCTAAAGCAGAATTAACTTTGAAAAGCAAATAAGTCTATTGATCTTTTGAATTAAAAATATACATGCTATTTTTACAACGTTATAGTTTTTGTTTAACAGCAAAGCAAACAAACATTCACAGAAAATATCTTTTTATATGGTGTGACAGGGTGCTGAATAAGGAAGGCTTAATTAGCCCCCTGGTACTCCAGACCCAATCAAGGGAAGTGTACTGGGGCTGATTGAACAGCCCTGTGCCTGCCTAGCAATGAGAAATAGCTGCAAACCTAATTAGCCAGGGTCTATAAAGGCTGAGCGAAAGAACAGTAGATGAGCTAGGTCAGGCACAGAGAAGGGTAGGATGAGTGAGGCTGCTGGTGACAAAGTGGGCTGTGGAAAAAAAAAAAAAATAATAATCTGTATGTAGATAATAAAGTAGTGGTGGAAAATAGCTGTAAATAAAGATACTTGTGTTTACATCAACCTTGTCCAGGATCTGAAGCCAGGGTAAGAGTTTGGTGCCTTGGATATGGAATCACCTGTGCAATGGCTAGCAATAGGGTTGCCAGGTGTCTGGTTTTGAACCGGACAGTGCAGTATTTGAGCTTTCTGTTCAGGAAACAAAGTGAGAAAATAGAAATGAGAACATAAATGCAGGAGTGGCCCAAGGTGGGCTGCGGCAGCTTGCGCCCCAGGCAGAACGTGTGATTGGTGCCCCTGCTTGCATGGCTGTCAAGGGGGTGATGTTATCATTGGGCGCCTCGGGTGCCCTGTGGTGCCTTCATTGGGCACCATTGAAGGTGGTGCCCTAGGTGACAACTGAGTTGGCCTATAGTCATGGGCTGCCCCTGCATAAATGTATGGTCTTTTCTAAATAAGATGTAATGTAGATTGTGATGTAATGGCAAGTGTGTCCAGTATTTTTGTTGAAACCATGGGGCAACCCTAACTAGCAAAGTAAAAGGAGAAGAGGTAAAAGGCGGTGCAAGTATAACCCCAACAGCTGAAACCAAATCAGGGACCTCTGGAATTTAGTGTATGAGCCTCTACAGCTCGCATTAGAAGCCAGCTGTCTCCCACAAAGGCCTAGAGGAAACTCATTCTTTCTCTCTGTAAGTGATACTACGTGGGGCAGCGACTACACGCAGCAGGCCTGTGGGTTACATAAGCCTTCTTGCAATCCCACCAGCTAGCGAGAGAGGCAGGCCTTACCCTCCTGGCAGGCAGAACAAGAGAAAACACATGAGGTCTTTACAAGGGGGCAGGCCAATGTACAGTAGCAGCTCCCCTTCCTTTGGAAAGGAAGCTCCAAAGGATGGACATGGCTTCTGCCTGCTCACTCATCCAGAAGGAACTAGCAAAGCAGCTTGCCCTGAACATGCATTGGGTAGTGGAGGGTTTATTTCTTAAAAGGAAAAGGGGCAGTGGGAGAAGACTCATAGGAAGGGACCCAGGAGAAGGGAGGGGAGCTCCCTTTTCCAGTGGACTCCAGTGAGGAGAAGGTCCCAGATCTTTAGGGGGAAAGCTCCTAAACAACAGAGCCCAAATGAGGGAGAAAAAGGAGTAGGGGCCTCAGGAATGACCCAGAACAGAGCCCTTAGGCAAGGAGACCAGGACCCCACTAGCCAGGGTCGGAGAACTTAAGACTTTGGGTGTCCTGGGGGAAGTCAACAATAAACCCAATCCAGTGCCAGAGGGAAAACCCAGGGGTGTGACTGGTGTGAAGATCTGTGGGTGGCAGTAGTATTGTGGGGCTGTCCACCTGCTACCAGTGATCATGGTGCATCAGAGCAGATGGTTTGACCAAGGAGGCTGACCACTAGAGGAGAATGAGAGCTTGAAGTACTATCGTTATGAATCACTACAGCAGCATTTTTATGTTAACGTGTTTCTGTATTTTACATTTCTGCTGAATTTTATGGTTTCAAAAAAAAACCCACCCCATTTTTGACCTCCTCTAACTAGAACCTCGTTATTCCTCAGACTGCAAATACTGACATGTACTATGCTTATTCAGAAAGTCAAGCAATTTGTCTTCTGGTTTTTGAAGAACTCTTCCCCAATTTTTACCACATTTGGTTCTGGAAGAAAAATGACACTCTTTATTTTCATCTAACAGGGATGAAGTATTAAGGGAGCATACTATATTACAAAATGGCACTAGATCACTTGCATGTAGTAATGAGTTTTAAATAAATGATGTGTAATAGGAAGTGGATAATATGCCCTTCACTTTTTGTTTTTAGAAATGTTGGAAATGAACTCATTGATTGGTTCAATATCAAAAGGAATAACAAAGTTAGGATAAGATTTTTGAATATATAGCAAAAGTTCTACCTGGAGTTTTGAGTTAGCTCAAAAGCTTCACACTTGTCAACATGGACTCCGTCTCTAGTATCTAATTATCCGTCTCTATTCAAGAAAAAATATGCTGTGATTTTCAAAGTACATACACCACAAAGAATTTAGTCAAGTTGTCTGCAAGCTGTTGTCTTTGTCTTTTAAATAATTGTAACATGATTGAAAGATCAAATACGACATCATAAAGGGAACAAATAAATGTGTAACAAAACCAAGGTTACATTTTGTAAAGAGATAAGCAGGTTGAATTTACATGCAGGCATGCTACATTCTTCCCTCTACTGCTAAATGCCTGATTCCTATTTATACATACAGAGGGTGGAATATATCTTCTTTGTTTGCGTAGTAAGAGGTAGCTGTGCTACAGTTTTAGTCCTAGCTTCTCCATTAAGTGCAATTCTGAAAATAACTCATCCCATTATGTATTTCCATTAAGTTCTCACAATGTAAAAAGGATGGTGCAAAACAGGTTTCCCTGCTAACGATGAGTTGCACAGAGCATCGCAGATGATTCCGAGGAGATGCAAGGAAATCATTTAAATTTGCTGATTTACCGTTTTTGCTAAATTTTCCAATTTTAAACACGAAGAAAATTTGGTATAAAATATAAACCCAGGCAATGATGTGTTCCTTTATGGTCACCCTGTTCTTTTAAACCCAGGAACACAGCTAGTGAGTCAGACAAATCCAGTGTGTAAGGGTGCTTCTAGACAGCACCCTTCTGTCAGAATAAGCTACACAAGCTTATTCCGAGTCAAGGTCGAAAGAGCTTATTTTGAAAATTGGTGCTGAGTGGACAGCACCAAATTTCAAAATAAGGCACTATTTCAACAAATTCCTTAACATAGGCATGCTGGAATAGCGCGCCCTGAAATTCCTGAAATTTCAGTGTGCCCTGAAATTCCTGAAATTGCGGGCCCGCTATTTCCTGAAATAGCGGGCGTGTTTAAAGACGCGGCATTGTTATTTCGGGATACTCCAGTATCCCGAAAGAGCAACACAGTCTAGATGTACCCTGAGTTTGCTGCTACCTCTGCTAGGAAAACAGTGCGAAACTTGCATCCATGCCCAACAAGCTATTCTGTGCAAGGGACAAGCCCATTAAGAAACTTTGTATATGATACAAAAAGCACATAACCCCATGCACAGACGAAGATAAAACAAGATAATGAACTGAGTATCCGATTAATCAAGGCCTGAGACTTGATA
Source organism: Pelochelys cantorii (assembly GCA_032595735.1). Classification (NCBI taxonomy): domain Eukaryota; kingdom Metazoa; phylum Chordata; order Testudines; family Trionychidae; genus Pelochelys; species Pelochelys cantorii. The sequence goes on from CM064337.1 coordinate 42,439,343, forward strand.
CACATGTTCATTGTTTGGAGCTGAAAGATGGCTGAAATGTAGGGATAGTGGAATAATTTAATCAAAGCAACAGCATTAAGTTGTTGCCTTGATGGCTTAGTGAAAAAAGGGAAGGGGAAAATATAATTCCAAATGCATTGTATAAGGCTTCTGAAGACTGTATTCAGCATGTTCTTCAAGACTGCGAAATTGCCATAGCTAGATAGTGAAACAACCCTTCACTGATACATGACCCGTGTCATTCCCCATCAACCCATGTGCCCAGAAGCAGCATGACGCTTTCACTGCTCAAAGTAGTAATATCAGCAAAAATGCCCTTTAGGCATCTCATGTAGTGTCTCCTCAAGTCACAAAGGAGAGCAGGTATCAGTGCATCACTGTAAAAACATCTTATCCTTCTTTAACCAAGGGACAGTTTCCCAAAGGAATTGTGTTTCAGTAACACTATTGTGAAGTTTAGTGAAGTTAGCAGAGATGTGCAAGAGTAAATTATTTTAAAACCTCAAGGTACAAGTTTAGCAATGCAACTTTTGCAACATAAAAAATGGTGTCTATGGTCCTACACTGCTATCAACATGTGTTTAATATGGTTCTGATCGCACTATTGAAGCAGATTTGCTCTTTTGGAAAGCAGTGCCAGGATATACAACAGGAGAATGTGTTTTTGGAGAAGTTTCAAGAGGCAGTTGGAGATTTCATCATTCAGTGGAAACAGGATACAGCAATCTGAATGGGTATCATCAGTACAATGGAAGTTAATTATAGGTTGGTCATAAAGATAAAAAATTCTGCACCTAATGCCTCATGGCTACATTACTTCATATGCTGCCAATCTCTTATTGCTAAGGAAAATTCCTGATAGCCTGTTCCAAGCTACTTATGAAAATGTCAAAGTGATGGACCTCATTAAGGGCCATCGAATGAGCTGGACGTGGCATTTCTCTATGGTAACCTGGATTCCTTTTCCCATCAATTCCTTTCACTTTCAGTTGAGCAGTCTTTCACGTGTAACATGTTAACCCAGGTCTTTGAATTACAGAGCAGAAAGGCAGGTGCTCTTGAATAAGCAACCACTTCTTGTTGACATCTTCTGGAATTCATTCTGGGTTGAATGCTTTGCCTCGTCACCTTGGGATATCTAAATCAACCTAACTCTCGTCTTCAGAGGCAGAATATGATTTTGTCTGATAGAAGCTGCTCACAGACAAATTGAAAATTGGATTCACGCAGCAATGAAATTAGGAGTCATTTCCTCACTTCAAACTGAGGAACCAACTGCAATCAGTAACACCTCAGTGGGTGCTGGAATGTCAGACCATATATAGGACTGTTTTTGATGACCCACAGAGTGGGGACGAAAAATGTTGATAAACTGCTCCCTTCATGCACATTACTGTTAATTTGGCAGCTGTGATAGGGCCATAACAATACAGACTGACGGACCCTACAATTGGCTTCCAGCCATGAAATCAAATTTTGGTCATCTATGAAGAAAGAGCAAATATCTTGATATTTTTCCATGTTTTTATCTAGGATTCACAATTGCTTGTCCATTTAAAATTGACTGTCTATGCCCTAGACTGTCTCTGCCTATATGAAATTTCTTTCACAAGTTTAAAAATAAGTCCGCCATAGAGTCCCGCAAATCCACTGATAGAAATGGACCTGTTTTTGTGAATCACATGTCTGGTGCAGTTACAAATTTTGTATCCATACAGGCTCTAGTCATCCAGCACCTTGATCTCTGAGAATGTTTCTTACCTGGTTTACAAGTCAGTTCTTTAGAATTTCATAGTGCAGTACTTTCATTATGCTTGTAGTTAAAAATTCACTGGTTCATACTTAATGATAGAAGTCTTGAAGAGGAGAAATCACAAAATATTTTAGTCTAATGGGTCTTGTGCTCTGAAACCCTAATATAAACTTTCATTCATAATACCATATAACTTTAACAGTAATATTTTGTGACCCATTGCCTGTTTGTGTTATTAGGCTGCTAAATCTGCAAAACTATTTTAGCACTGTAAACACTAGTTTACTGTGAATTCAGGTCATAATTATGTATACTAAAAAAGAACCATAAGATTATAAACTACTTGTACAATAATATAATTATATTTCATTAATTTCATGTTTCCCTAAGTGATCTAATTATTTTAAGTGGTCTTCTTGTCATTAGCTGACAAATGTTTCAAGTGATTCCGGTTGTTCAATGATTATTGTGAAGTTAGAGAAATGATTTTATAGTTATCACATCACTTGTTCTTCAAACTACAACTCAAGCTGTGTGTGTATGAAACCAGAAATTCAACACATATCATTTTGGGGCTCAGCTCAAATTAGTGAACTTTCCAGCCTTACATCCATGTTATTCCAGCCATGGATCCCCTGCTGACCTCTTTGCTCACAGGAAATGATGATTCCTGAATTTTTAACTCAGCACAATATAGTGCCAAGCCCATGGGGTAAGATGAGCAGCAAGAAAGCTAAAAGTAATATGCACATGCCTGCATTTCCTAGCCTAACAAGCCATTCATTTCTTGACAAAGGAGCAGTCATGTGTTCCTTCTATAGTAGCTAGACAACATAACAGTTCATGATGTCAATTGTGCAGTTGCTGCACCACACATGTAAGCTGTCTTGTGTTCCAGTATAACTAAATCTGCATGTTTGATTGGGTTACAGCCACTTATTATACATGCCTCATGCTGCAGAAGGAAGTAAACTGCAAAAAGCCAATAGAATTGGCTGCTGGATGGTGGGAAACTGTCTCCCTAATAAGATTGTTGTCCTTATTCAGTTATCATCCTTTGGGACTCAGAATTGACTTTCAGTTACAGCCTGAAAGTGGACTACAGAAAGTAAGGAAGAGAATCTGCAACCAGTTAGAATGTTGAAGCAGAACAACTGTATTTGAAATATCGACTGAGATTTTTCAACTGTTGTCAAAACCTTGCCTCAACAAGGGGAGGGATAGCTCAGTGGCTTGAGCATTGGCCTGCTAAACCCAGGGTTGTGAGCTCAGTCCTTGAGGGGGCCGTCTAGGGCAAATCTATCAGGGAGGGTATTTGGTCCTGCTGTGAGGGCAAGGGACTGGATTTGATAATCTCTCAAGGTCCCTTCCAGTTGTATGAAATAGGTATAACTCCACATATTATTATTAAGCTGACTCATTAGCTTTCAGCATCATAGGACAGAGGCTGTGACTATTGAATACCACCATGAAAATAATCATTAAAGCATTTCCATCATAACTGCCCATCATCCACTGGGCAGGTAGGAAAGAAGCTACAGCTATCCAGCCATCCTACCTCACTGCTTCAGTACAACTTAATGAAAAAGCCTGCCACTCATGGTACTCCTATTTTCATTAAGTGATGCAATGTTGTATTCCCCAGCGCAGGAGGCTGATGAACTAAGACCAAGAAAAACCACACCCCTTAGGAAACATGGCCTTTCCAAATTTCCATTCCATTTATACAAGCCAAATACCCAGACAGCAAGTGTACAATCAAAAGACAATAATTTAACACCTACGCAGTTGTACTATGTGTATTTGTAACACTGTTCTGTAGTACGCTGATGGTCCACAATATAGTCCCTCTATCTTAATTTGTTTTTAATAACTGAAAGTATTTATTGCTGCATGAAAGTGAAGTCTATGATTATCATCTTTGTTTTGATTCACCTGGCTGATCTTTTAGGGAAACAGGCCTCACCAGCTCTTGCAAGGTTCCATATTACAAATGCTCAACCATCTCAAGGATATCATGAGGCAGAAGTACAGCAATCTGAAGCAGCTCTGACATGTTCCAGAGAGAGCGAGAGAGAGAGAGAGAGAGACTATATATTAACAGATAAAAGTGTTAATATAGATCCGAGTGTCCAGTGAGCTGTGTATTGTACAACTCAGTTAGAAGAGGACTTTGAAAAATCTAGCATACCAGGGTTAACTGAATTTTCTTGGGTTTGGGGGGGTTCAAGTCTAATGCCTTGCATTATTTAAATACAAGGGGGACAGCTTAATGTGAGTCTTTTTACCAGTGAAAACTGAGACTGTACAGCAGAGAAATTGATACACCAGCTATGTAGCAATCCTACAGAATACACAATAAGTTTGTGTTTAACATTTTTATGATTAAATTATTTAAAGCAGTAAGAACACTATTAATCATGCAGAATGCACAGGAATGATAATCGGACAGGAGTTCAAGCACTGCATTTTATTACAGGGATTGTTTTATCACAATAAAGAATGTTGACCAGGAGAAGAATATACACAAAAAGTGGGTAGAAGTTTTTAGAATTCATGTCAACATCAACTACAAACAGGAAGAAGGGAAATGGAATTAATACTTTCACTGAAGAAAACCTTTCTCCAGAAATACGCTGCAGTATAAACCCAAGTCCTGGAGTTAGTAGCACCCATATGGATTATCTTGCTCAGTGCTTCAGATGTATCCACCTGACTACAGTTACCATATGGCTGGCATGTTTGGGGGGGTTTGGTCCCTCTTGAGGGTTGTGTTCCTGGATACGTTCAAGGCCCTGTTGCTGAGCCCTCCCAGAGCAGCACTGTTCTCAGTGTCTGGACTACTCTGCTGGGTGCTGTGACCCCCACCTCTGAGCCTTGGCTGGGGGAGACCAGAGCTTCTGGCCTAGCAGGACAGGGTGGTGGGGTGCCCTAGAGGGCAGGTAGGCAAGCTCAGTGGCATGATCAGCACACCAGCTGATGGCCCAAAGGGGATCCCGGTGATCCAACCCATCACAGAGTCTTACAGCAATAATTTTGGTTCCTCTTGGCCTCTCAGTGAACCCTGTTCCTATGCCAAATACAATAAGAAATGTATTAGGAGTCTTGAAAACCTTGACAGTTTCTAAGGGGAAGTTAGAAGGGGCGGAAAGGTTTAATAAGGACAAAACGAATTAATGAGCTTTTGAATTCTAATTTAACTACTTCCTGGAAAAATGGCTGCCTTCCAGCCACAAGCATAACCTTTGTCGCCTGGATGGAGTGGCTACACATCTCAACAAGAGTGTCCTGCCAAACCTGCAAATACTTGATTGTATTTAGCTTTGATTTCTTCAAAGGTTTTCTCACACTGTGTTCACCAATCAAACAGTGCCTTCTTCCCGGAACGTGTGAAGTTACCAGGCTGATTATAAATTACAATTCTATAACAATATCAGCCTCACTTTATAGCTCCACTATTTTTAAAAGAAAATATAATACAATGGTTTCCATTTTTTATGCATTTGTAAGTAACCTGTCAAATCTTGCCCATGTGGGACTGTTGTTTTGCAGTTTTATATCATCTTCCACCTTCTCCTTTAGGTTTTGTATTTTTCCAAGGAGATTTATTGTCTTATCTTTATCTAGTTTTCCTTTATTCTGATTTTAAAATACAACATACTTGGAAAACACATAGATGTTGGTGTATGTATTCAGAAAACCATCCCTCTAGCTGCAGCAAGACTGAGTAATTTTGCAGCAATTGTTTTAATATATACATGTTTTCCATTTAGCTGAGAAGTGGAGCTGTTGGCTTTGAATTCTATTTAGTTAAAACACTTGTTTCCCCTAAGTTTATCTTTACTTTTAGAACTGACTGAGATTGTTACAAACATTTAGATATATTTATAGAGGACGATAATTTTTCATATTTTCTTCAAGCCCCTTCCCCAACATGGCATTCATGTTTATATTAATGCTTTGCAAAATACTCATTTTTTCCCATACTTCTTCATTCTTGAATGCGTAAGATACATACATCAAATCAAAGGGTGCATCTACACTGCACTGTTATTTCGGAATTAGTGTTATTCCAAAATAACAATGCGAACATCTAGACAGCAATTCTTTATTTCAAAATAATATCGAAATAATGGGCGGCTTATTCCAACTTCTGTAAACCTCATTCCCCGATGAATAACTCCTGTTCCGAAATAGCTATTTCGAAATAGCTGCGGTGTGGACACTCCACTGCTGCTGTTTTGAACTAGCTCCTCACCAGAGCCATTCTAAGTTATTTCTCCCCAGTGCTTCCGAGGGCTCTAAATCGCATCCACATTAAGGGAGCCTGCGTCGGACTAATTTTGAGGCTTCCCTGTAGTGTGGAATATATCTTCCTGAATAGCTTATCATATATATAGTAGCCCAATGTCTGTGACTCTGTAACACTGTAGCGTTACAGTTTTGCCTCCCTCCGTGGCGCTCGGCTGACTCCTGCGCCACTCAGCCGGGCTGCCACAGGGGAGCAAGCAGCGCAAGTGGCCGTTTGGGGTCTGCGCTCCCCGTGCTGCATGGGGAGTGTGGAGCCCAAACAGCCGCTTGCGCTGCTTGCCCCCGTATGTGGAGCGCGGAGCCCAGACAGCTGTTTGGGCTCCGCGGTCCCCCGAGTGAGAGGCAGTAGTGGGAGAAGAAGAGAAGGAGAGAGTGAGAGGCAGGAGGGGGAGAAGAGAAAGAGAGACGGAGAGAGAGGCAGGAGGTGGAGGAGAGCTGAGGGGGGGTAGGAGGAGGAGGAGAGAGAGAGAGACCGACATGGAGGAGAGACCTGAAAATCCCATTTTATGATGGGCTATTGGCTAGTTCTGAAATAAGCGTGCAGTGTAGACGTACCCAAAGACAGGCTGGCAGAGTGGGGAAGTATGGAAAGCTTTTAAAATTTCTAGATGTGGCTCAATTCTGTAAAAATTATTTGTGTGCTGTATTTCAAGTTCCTATAACAAGCCAGCTAGCTGTAGTCTCCTATTTTTCTAGGTGTTTTCTGCTGTTATCTCAGTATTTCCTATCCATTTCTTTGTTTTTAATGCTAGGTTGACAAAAAGCATAATTTGTTCATGGGACCCACACAGCTAAAGGTTTAAGGAACCTGGGAATAGGTGATCTGCCCTGGCAGTCACAGATGAGCCAGGATCCACATGCCAAGGATGGGAATCAGTGAGCAAGGGTCATAGGAATCACTAGAACCAAGTTCAATAAGCAAGAATCAGAGTCAGGCCAGAGTCAAACCAGAAATCAGAGGTAGCACCAAACTGGAGTCAGGATCAAAGTCAGGCTGAGGTCAAGACAAAGTAAGGTCTGGAGGTGTAGCAGGCCACAATTTTGTTTTGTTACCCGGATAACTTCCTGGGGCACCCTCTGGAATAGGGTGATCTGGGGCTGGTGCACCCATGAGAAAAAATTAGTGGGTGCTGAGCACCCAACAGCAGCCAAGCTCCCCACTTCTGCCTCTTACCCACTGGTGACCTCTCTGACTTACTCCTTCCCCACCCTCCCAATGCTTCAGGAGCACCACAGAAGGCTCCTTTGCAGCATTCAGAGAGCTCCAGGAGGAAGGGGAAGGAGATGGGATGGGGCGCGCTTAGGGATGGAAGTGGAGAAGAGGAAGGAGTTGGGAGAAAGGACTGGATTGGGGTGGGGCTGGGTTCAGGGGAAAGGGTGAAATGGAGGCAGGCCCTGACGAAGAGAGGGGGGATGAACATCCCCCGGAGAGAAGGGAAGTTGGTACCTATGCCCTCCAGGGTTAAACAGTGTCATTGGTCAAGGAGAGGGCTGCAAGGTACTGTCATTCTAGGTCTTTTGGTGATACTTTCTGGCAATGCCTGTGTAACACTGAGAGAGGGCCCACAGCCCGTTTGTTTGTGGCCCGCGGTGCGGTTTGGGTTTACGCGGGACTCAACACACGGCCCACAGGTGGGAGCCAAAACAAAAAAGGAGTCAATATGATGGTCTTCTGTTGATATGCATTTTAGTAGTTATATTCCTGGACTGTCATTGCTCATTAAGAGTGCTGTCATATGGGTGAAAATCGAGTAAATATTGCATTTTATTAATATCAGCAGAACTGACTTAAATGGGGCCTGTGTGCTGTGTAGTCTTGCCTTAATCTTTGTATTATTGCCTGCCAGTATAAAAGAAGCTATTTGCATATATCTTTGCATGTATATGCAACCATGCCTAAGTTGCGGCCCTCGGCATGTGCTATGAGTATCATCGTGGCCCCACAGAGTTTCCAAAGTTCTGTAGCCCTGCTCTACAGCTAGAGTTAAAAGCCAGCTAGCTCTCAGCTAACACTGTAGAGCGTAGGTTCCCAAATTGGGGGACGCGCCCCTCGGGGGGGGGGGTGAAGAAATTCCAGGGTGGGCGCGAGGTGACCCAACTCCCCCCAAGAAAGAGCCCGCGCTGGCATTACCTCAACCAAAGTTCATCTTTCACTGTTTGTTTTGCATGGTGGCTTCCCCAGGTCTGTCTCCCTCCCTCCTCCCAAAGCTACAGACAAGCCTGAGAGCCGCTTTCGAAAGGTGCTAATTTGGAGCTGACTTTGAAAAGGTGCTAATTTCCCCTGGACAATAGGGGCTCCGGAGCTTGGCTCCTTGAATAATCATTGATGGCTGGAATGGGGGCAGAATTGCAAACAGCTGCTAACTCAAAGTCAGGAAGCAGCTCAGGGAACAAGCAACACACATGCTTTCTGAGACCCCCGGACCTGGTTGCAGACCCCCAGGTACCAGCTTAGCTGTCCTCTCCCCTTGCCCAAACCTGATGAGTACGATGCCCCCTGCCCAAAATCCCATGAGTACCCTTCCCCCCTGCCCAGACCCCAAACCCCCATGACTACCATGCCCCCCTGCCCAGACCCCAAATCCCCATGAGTGCCCTGTGGCCCCTGCCCAAACCCCATGAGTATGATGCCCCCCCAATCCCCACGAGTACCCTGCCCCCCGCCCAGACCCACACAAGTACCATGCCCCCCTGCCCAAACCCCAAACCCCCATGACTACCATGGCCCCCTGCCCAGACCCCAAAACCCCCAAGTACCCTGCCCCCCTGCCCAGACCCCATGAGTAGAATACCCTCCCTGCCCAAATCCCCACGAGTACCCTGCCCCCCTGCCCAGACCCACAAGAGTACCATACCCCCTTGCCCAGACCCCAAACCCCGAGTACCCTGCACCCCCGCCCAAACCCCCATGAATACCATTACCCCCACGAGTACCATGCTCCCCCTGCCCAGACCCCAATTATAATGGGATTGTTCATCCTCAATGCATAGTATGCCACACAGTTCTTAGCAATGACACCTTGAGACCTAGTCGTCTTGAGCGACACCTGACGAAGAACCACTGAGCTTTGACAGAGAAACCAAAAGAGTTTTTTGCTGCTAAACTTCAAAATTTGAAACGCATGAAGCTGGACACTACTGGAGCTTTTCATCAAGCATCGGCCAAAGCGGTAGAGCATCTTATCAGATATGCCGGATATGTCATTGCTCATCGCTAAAGCCAAGAAAGCGCACATAATCAGAGAAACTCTTATGAAGCCTTGCTTGTTGAAAGCAGCTGATATTGTGCTTGGTGTCGAAAGCAAGAACCAAACTATTGGAAATTTTGCTTTCTGACAATTCTGTGAAACGTCACATCGATGAGCTGGTGAAAGATCTTAAACTTCAAGTTGTGGAGGCAGTGTTGGCTTCTCCTTTTTTTTCCAAATCAGTGCGACGATACCACTGATGTAGCACAATACTGTCAGTTGCTTGTCTACGTTCAATTCATTAACAATGGAACTGTGAAAGAAGAACTGATTTTTTCGAAGAAATTGATGACCACATCAAAGGCTTTTGATATTATGAAAACGATTTCCGACTTTTTTGAAGAAAATAGACTTTCCTGGGGAAAACTGGTTGGGATATGCACAGATGGTGCTCCAGCAATGCTTGGCTCTTGCTCTGGATTTGTGACATTGCTAAAAGAAAAAAATCCAGCCATAACCACAACTCACTGAGTCATACACAAACAAGCATTGACCGCTAAAACCCTTCCAGATGACCTATGTGACTCATTGAATTTGGCCATCAAAGTTGTCAATTTTGTGAAGAACAGTGCTTTAAATGCAAGACTTTTTGATGCTCTTTGCATGGATTTGGGAGTGGATCATAAAACTCTTTTGTTTCACATGAAGGTACGATGGCTTTCCAAAGGTAACATGCTTTCGAGATTATTTGAACTAAAAGACAAAGTGGCAATACTCCTCAAGCAACAGAAGAAAGAAGAGTTATATCATGCATTTATGGACCAAATGTTTCAACTTTCACTAGCATACCTGGTGGACATTTTTGAATCTTTGAACAACCTCAATTTGAAGCTGCAAGGAAACAACACTGCAAACATTATAGTGCACTATGATGCCATCAAAGCATTTATGGAAAAAATCCAGCTTTGGAAACGTCAAACACAAGCTCAGATGCCTAACTTTTTGTCTTTTCTGACATTTTCATCACTCACTGAAAATGAAGGTTTCCAAGAAGTTTGTAAAGAGGATGTGAAGAACAAAATTGTGTTTCATCTGGACTGCCTTGCTGACGAATTCATCTGCTATTTTACAGACAACTTTTCTGGCAACCCCATTCATAAATTAGTACGCAATCCATTCAACATTGATATTGATTCATTGCCAGAAGTATTGCAAGAACAATCACTCAAAATAAAATATGATTCAAGTGAAAAAGATAATTTCGAAAATACAAGCTTGGAGGAATTTTGGATAAAATATTTCCCAATGTACTCAGAAGTTGGAGAAGAAGCACTACACATTATTCCATTTTCATCAGTGTACCTCTGTGAAAAAAGCTTTTCAAGTTTAGTCACATTAAAAACAAAACAATCGACTGGATGTCGAAAATTATTTGCGTTGCGCACTTTCATCTTTCAAACCTAGGATTTCCCAAATTGTGAAGAAAATGCAGCAGCATCCTTCACATTAAATTCAATTTGTTTCTGCTATTTCTTATGTTAAATTACATTTTTATTAAATTTTTGTGCCAAGAAAAACTATTTGTGCATATTTTTAATTTTAAATAATTTTTTATACCAAGTTTTTGTGTTTATTTTTAATTTTAAATTACAAATTGAATTTTTTGTTAAAAGGGAGGTTGGATGATGGTCAAGAAGAGGTGGGGGCGCGTGAGGGTTTCTCAAAAATCAAAAGGGGGGGCGTGATGCCAGAAAGTTTGGGAACCACTGCTGTAGAACAAACTCATTCTTTCTCTCTGTAAGCACCACTACATGGGACAGTGAACGACAACCAGTAGATGTGTGGGCTACACCTGCTCTGCACAATGCTCTGTGATTGCAATGCTGCATGGCCTCCTTGTGATACTGATGGGAATATTTGTTATTCCACAGCCCTGGGTTCTAGTTTATGCATTCTTACCACAGCTACAAACCACTTTATAATTTGTTGGAGGCAGCAATCCCTGCTCAGAAGATATATAAAACTGAAATAGCTTAAGACCCTGAAGTTCAAGATTGTGTATTGGCAGGGGAGAAACTGTCACACTGGTCCACATAAAAGACTGTCAATGATATTGTAATCTACTCTTTTAAAGGCATTCATTTCTCTCTTTAAGCACAGAATTAATTTATCTTCAAGTAGCTTTAGCTTTTTCTAATAAAAGGTTACTGGCATGCAACTTCAACATTTATACATCTTAGGCTGTGTCTACACATCAGGCCTTAACTCGAAATAAGCTATGCAAATTGAGCTACATCAAGTGCATAGCTTATTTCAAAATAGCTTATTTAGAAACTGGGAGCATCTACACAGCACTTATTTCGAAATAGAGCACTTTTCCTCCAAATTCTCTTACTCCTCCTGCAATAAGGGTTACAGGAGTTGGAGTAAGAAGTCTTCCAGCTTGAGAGTATTTTGACATTATTTCAAATAACTGCTCCTGCTGTGTAGACATAGACTAAGTTCTTTCGAAATAACGTTAGTTATTTCAAAATAATGTTACTATGTATATGTACCCATAGTTCCATCTCTATATTGCATAGTGAATTATTTCTATAATCAGAAAAGGAACTAGGATTTTTATTTGCTATTGGAAGTAACTGTCGCTTATATTTACATATTCATAAGAGTGCAAAGCCCAAACACTGAAAGATAATTGTGCCTGCAAAATTTGTCCAAGCACAAAAGAGTTAAAAACAAGCTAACAGTAAGGTAGTCATTAAACACTGAAGAGATACATCACTGAAATTCACTGAAACAATCCCATGAACCTGAAGCCTACTGCTACCCATATATGATTCATGTTCCAAGATTGCCCAAGTGATTGCTTCAAATACCAGCAGCTCAGATTTCGGAAGAATGTTATCAACCTGGAGGACAGAGGTGAAGAGCAGGCTGGTATTACTTCTGATTTCTCCTCTCCAAATGCAGCCTGACTCTGACCCTGAACATGCTTCCTGAAAAACTGAACTGTCTTATTCAGGGACAGAGAGGCAAATTCTTCAATGAACAATACAACAGTGATTCAAGCACATGGATGAACCTTCTGACCTCAGTCAGATGCATTGTTAATTAAACAATGAAACAAACAATGATGAAGTTAAGGCTCGAAGGACAATTCACCCTGACCAAGCACTTCCCTTACTTTAATCTCCATTTACAAAAACATTTTCAACTGTGTCCTTTGTTCAGTTAGACTGCTGGGACAGACCTCATACTGGCTCCTTTTTAGTCAATTCAAAACTTGTTTGCAGCCTTTTGGTTGAACCATTATTTTATCTGAACGTTACACTGCTGACTGACCATTCATACAAGTCCAGAATATCTATATGAATGTTCTGTACAAATAGAGTATTAGAGCTGGTGTATTGTTTACTCAAGCTTACTGAAACTGTCATTAAAAGCCATGGCAACAGGTACTAGGCATAATTCAAAAGTATTTTTCTATTCTTGGATTATTTTGCAAGAGTGCATTCATTTCAGTATTTCTTTAATGAAAAGGTTGATACAGTTTTCATAGCCCATATATAGGCTCAACGTATCTATTTTTAATTGTTATTTATTTATTTACTTACTTACTTATTTTACTGCACTGGGCAATTCTTTAGCTATGTACATCTGTTCATTCAGTTTCACTGGACAAACATTACAGAGAACGTAGAATATCATGGAAATGATTAATCAAATACTACATGGGAGTAAGGATTTGGCATATAGTATTTGGCTTGTGCACAGATTTTGCATTTTGCCAGGAATGAGAAGCTTTCTCTTGTAATGCTTTCAAAGTAAAGGGTGCTGTTAAGTTCCCTGTATGATAAAAAGGTGGACATGAAGATTCCCATATATTTTAAAAGAGATATTTTTATGGCTAACATGATGCTTCAAGTGATTGCAACTTCCAGGAAGAAAGCAGAAATACTAAAAGGGATAAAGCTGTGTGCTTACCTAGAGAAATATGAGCTTGCTGAGTTTTTTTTCTGCCAGCCTCAATGCAGTCATTAAGTCACAAATCTAATTAAATGATAATGTATCTGGCAGTGTCATCGTCTTAGTACACAATCAGTGATATTTAATGAATTAGCCAACAAAGAACAGGAAAAATTCACTCCACCCAAAAACCAATGTCCTCTGTTGTAATGTGCCATTGTAGGAGTTTCAGGAACACCAAAATTACTCCTAAATCCAGATGTCCTGGAAGGCATTGTAGGCTTTTTACAATGTGCCAATAGGCTCATCAAAACAACATTGAAATAAAATGGCATCAGCTGGCAGATATGTGGTTGCCTTTGAGCTCTCCAACCACTGTTTGGGGAGGGGGCAGTGGATGATATGCATTTGTAGTTCAGACAGCTTGGTGGTTCCTTGTTATCAGTGATTCAGCAGAATATAAACTACTTTACATAATATGAATGAATGAGAAGGAAATGTCTAGTATTTTCTTACTGGAATCTTACCGTTTGACAGTATCTTCCTATACGCCATGTCTTTCCTAAATATAGAGCACTGTAGACCTGTTTTGTGTGGCACTAGACACTTGAGGTTGATGGTTGGAAAGGGCAGGAGGCATTTGGTCTACTTATTGAGAACCTTCCCAGAAAAGCTCAAAACTCTTACCACTCCAAAGGGATGACTATAGAGTCTGAAGAATGCCAGCAACACCACACAACTAAAATGTGGCAATCCAGAGGGAACGTGTTTCTCTTCCATCCAGACCAGCATGGTTCGGTCTTGGAAAAACAGGAACTGCAGCCCTAATCTATATCTCAAAAAGCAAACAGTCCAAATTCTCCAAGTTTAAGCTTTTGAAAATCCTGGAAAAATCTTAGTTGTGCATTCCCTATCAGAATGCAAAGCCAGCACAGGAAGCAAACCAGTTCAACTCAAGACTTATATTTGTCTCAAGTCACAACCACTACATTTTAAAACACACAAATGCCAGTGAACTAACAGACTAGCTGAATATTCCACATACATCTTAAGAAAAAGTGAGAAGCTGACAGATGGATTATACTATTGCTTTGTCTGTGGAGATTAGAATGAGAAAAAAGGCACCAAAGTAGTTCAAGGAATCTTATTTGGAAGAGAGTCGAGAAAAATATTTAATAATAAAGGTACTGAATACAGATAGAAATAAGTATAATACCTTCTGTTGTTTTGCTCATCTTTGTGCCAGGAACTACTTTTCAGCAAGAAGGATGCTTTATGTGAATTCCTATAACACAACTTTTAAAAAAAAAACTATTTTGAAAATTAAATGAAAAATTAATGAGCCATATTTGCTTTACAGTAGAACATCACAGAGTGTTGTTAGTTGGCTATTGGTCATCTTCGGCAATCAGAATGCATCTAAAATGTACATCAAGCAACTTACTTATTCACACACTGTCATGGCTTATATTTATAATGATATAGAAAGGTAGCCTAAAGTAGTGACTTGCAAACTTTTTGAAACTTTGCTTTTCTTCAAAATGTGTACTGGGTCCATTAACCTTAAGGATCCTGCAAGCTAGATGGTTCTGATGATTGATAATACAACACAGACCTTTCGTTTATAGACTAGTAATTTAAAAAAAAAATCACATTCTGGCTGACAGTGACAGAAAGTCATTACCAAGCAAGGACATTCCACTGACCTATGTGAAACACGAGGTGGTCTTAGCATAGCATCTAATGTCACAAATTACACTAATTGGCATCCTTCTTGGCAGATTCAAATAGATCACGGATTAAATAAGCATGGAGAATGAACGAAAGTCCACTTACTTTGTAGGTAGATAATTTAAGTCTTGAGGGCCACCAATGTGAGAACTTCTACAAGCTTTAAATTTAGAAAAAATCTGTGAAACCTAGAGCTGATGACACGCAAATGCTTAATAACTTTTTTCTACAACGTGAGTTTGTTTGACATTTATCTGGGGCAACAACTGAAGTCAGAGGACCAAGCTCACCAAAAAACACCGATGGGTTATCACTATCTTGCCTTCCTTCCTCTGTAAAAGTGAGAAAAATCATAAGGACAAGGAAAAAGCAGTTAGTATCGCAAAGAAACCAAGTAAGAATTTTCTGTTCTTTGATTGTATTGCCAAAAAGAGGAGAGGAAATTCAAAGCAGTTGTTGTCTTGATTGCAAGAAGGTTAAAGGCAATGAGCTTTTACTTTACTTTGTCCAGAGTCATGTTTTACCACCTTTATTCAGGTTAAGGAACACCTCAGTTCTTATATTCTCAGTTCTGCCATTAATGTACTGTTTGGCCTTAGTCAATTAAAGCACCTTTATTTACCACCTGTGCAATGTGAATACACCCATGCTTTCATGGCTTCATTAATTAACAAAGTATATGAAATGCTTTGAGATTTTCATTTATAAAGAAATAGGTACGTACAAAGATTTATATACTAGTAGATGTACCCAGCGTTGCTCAGGGCCTATAGTAATGTTTGGGGTGGTTTTTTTTTAAATAAAAAGGAAAATGCACGTTTTATTTAAATTATTGGGCCAGGCAGGAAGTTGGAAGTTGGGGAGGCCCAGGACAGGTGGCAGGTGGCAGGTGCAGGAGTGAGGGCAGGGAACTAGGAAGGTTGGAGGTCTTAGGGCAAGGAGTGGAAGGTAGTGGAGTGACAGTAGAGGGTGGAGGACTCAGGGCACAAGGTTCGAGAGGAGGGGGCTCAGGGCAGCCAGTGAAGGTGCAGGAGTCAGGGTAGGGGGTGGGAGTTTCAGGTCTCAGGGCAGGGAGCTGGGGTGAGGGAAGCTTACTATGGCCACCATGGCAACGTGGGTGGTGCTGCTCCAATGGCAGGTCCTCCTGGGGGGCCTCCTGGGGTTTCACTCCCTGGCTGACAACACCTTCTGGGGGCTGGGGCTGAGGGACCAACCCAACCTCCAGCTTGTCTGGGGGAGCTACACGGGCTGACCCCAGCTTCCAGCAGTCCCACACACTCTGCATCTGGTCCATGGGGGCCTCCCCCCATCTGCAGCTGGTCCGTGAGGGTGAGGTCTCCAGTGGCACCCGCCCCAGCTTGCAGTTAGTCCAGGGTGGCAGGGCTGGTGGAGGCAGGGTTGCTGGGTGGGGGAGGGCTCCTCTCACTCCACCCATTCAGCATTGTTTGTCCAGTGGACAGCTATGTGGAGCCCTGTCATCAGCTTGCCAGTCTCCTACTGGCATGGCTGTCCCCAGTGGTCACTCTGCAATATAACATCCCCCCGTGCTCACTGCACCCAGTGGCATTCTGCATATCGCATCTCTCCTCTATGCCCCTTTCCTTTCCATGTTCTGGAAAACATTCCCATTCTAGGCACTTCCCATTTTCCTGGAACAACCAAATCCTGACCTTGCTTTAAGTTAGGGTAAGAGGAAGCTGCATACCAAATTTGGTGGTCCTAACTCTTACCATTTAGGAGGAGTTCTTGAACAATTGGATTCACAGCCAGACACACACATTCTCTAAAATATATAGATTATTTCTGCAGAACTACTTAGAGCATAAGGCAACAATAAACTTTAGCAGAAGTGGTATAATCTGGGTACCAGGTAAGATGAAATGCATTTGTTTAGCAATATAGCCTTTTTTACATCGACCATTTTTCCGTGTGGTTTCGGGAATCACCATTTTCTCCTTTGGTTTTCTAACGAGCGGTGTAATTATTAAAACAATTACTTTATGTTTGCATTGTTTATGATAGATTTTCTCTTATGTAGCACTTCACAGCCAACTATCTCAAAATTCTTTGCTAGCAATAATTAACTGATCTCCCCATTAAGGCAGACATACCAATTATTCAGGTGGGTCGGGGCAAAAATACACAGGTCCTAATCAAAGAGAATAGAATGCAAATATTATGACCCCTAGGCCACTGCTCTGACCAGCTCATTTTATTGCTTTAAAAGAGAGACTCATGTGTAACTCATCCTGCCGGAACAGCATACTCATTCTGGCTGTATACTCAGGATGTATTTTACTTGTGGAACGTGTAACTGATGTCCAGTTTGCTTATTGCATTCTGTTGCTTCAGAATATAAATAAATAAAAAATAAATAAATAAAACCATGAACTTACCATTCAAGAAAAACTTCTGCCTGTTCCACAAGGCTTTGTTTCCTTATCTAAATTGTAAAAGACACTTGCAAAAAAAAAAAAAAAAGCTGTGTGAAGATAGTTGCAAAAATGGAAAAATTGCAAGCAAAGCAGTTTCAGGTCTAAGATAAAATTGAACAGCTTCACTGATATCCTTCCTTATCAATCAGTAATCAGTCTTTTTCTAATCGTGTGTCAATTTAACTTCAAAGGAGGGTTGCAGTATTCAATATAAGGAATATGCAAAGGAATACGCAGAAGACATACCAGAGATTCAGTTCTGATTTTTTTTTCCAGTTGGGTTGTTGGAAACTGTTCTACGTAGCTCACCTCTTGGAACAGACGAAAACAAAATGTAACACTAAAAGAAGACATTAAAGCACTCAAGTTTTCTATATAATCTGGAATGGTCATTTTATACCAACTTGGGTGCCCACAAGTACAGTGACCACAATGGACTCTAGTCCTCCTCTTGCTTGTAACTGATTTAGAACTGATTTAGAATCATAGTTTTGGAAGGGACCTCTGGAGGTCATCAAGTTCAACCACCTACGAAAAGCAGGACCAATCCCAACTAAATCATCCCAGCTTTGCCACGCTGGGACATAAAAATCTCTGGGGATGGAGATTCCACCAGCATCCTAGATAACCCATTTCAGTGCTTCACCACCCTCCTAGTGAAATAGTTTTTCCCAGTGCTTTTTTTCTTTTTTAAAAAAAGTGCCAGTACTATAGTTTTGTGGAGCAAAAAAATGCCAGGGAAAAATTTGTCAAGCCAAAAAAAAAACCAACCACCCACCCTGGGCCGAAATCTGGTTACAGCCTCCTTAATTCTGTCCGCTGCGGCATGAGTGTTCCCAGGACCAGCTGGGGGCTGTGACGGAGAAATGCGGTGAGTGCTTCCAAAAAAAGGTACTGGTACGTACCATCACAAAAAAACCACTGTTTTTTCCTAATAGCCAACCTGGACCTCCCACATACAACTTAAGACCATTGCTCTTCATTCTGCCATCCATCACTACTGAGAACAGCCTCTCTCCATCCTCTTTGGATCCTCCTGGAAGGCTGCTATCAAATCCCCCCTCACTTTTCTCTTCTAAATAAGACTAAATAAGCCCAAATGCCTCTCCTTGTAGGTCATGTGCTCATTGTTGCTGTCTGCTGAACTCTCTCCAATGCGTTCACATCCTTTCCACAATGTGGGGCCCAGAATTGGACAGGATACTCCAGATGTGGCCTCACCGGTGCCAAATAAAGAGGAATTATCACTTTCCTCAATCTGCTAGCAATGTTCCTACTAATGCACCCCAATATGCCATTAGTCTTCTTGGCTACAAGAGCACTCTGTTGACCCATATCCAGCTTCTCACCCCTGTCATCCTCAGGTCCTTTCCTGCAGAACTTGCTCCTTAGCCAGTCAGTCCCCAGCCTATAAAAATGCTTGGGATTCTTCCGTCCCAAATGCAGGATTCTGCACTTGTCTTTGTTGAACCTCATCAGATTTCTTTTGGTCCAATCCTCCAATTTGTCTAGGTCACTCTAAACTCTATCCCTACCCTCCAATGTATCTACCTAGCTTAGTGTCATCTGTGAATTTGCTGAGGGTGCAATCCGTCCCCTCATCCAGGTTTTTAGTAAAGATGTGGAACAAAACCAGTCCTGGAAACAACCTGTGAGGTACTATGTTTGATACCAACTGCCAACCAGACATTGAGCCATTGATGACTACACGTTGAACCCAACAATCGAGCCAGCTTTCTATCCACCTGTAAATATTGTGAGTCTCTATACTCAACATACTTACATTTTATACTAGTAATTGCAGTTTTAATTTCTAAATAATATTTATTGGAAGCAAAAAATATGAAAATCAATCAATCACTAAGGCAACAATACATTTCTACTTAAATACCATTTCAAAATCAACTTGCCTAGAAACAAGAATTAGTGTCTGTTAAGGCTCGGGAAAGAGTCAAGTTTTAAACTCCATAACAGAAGGGCCCTAAAGTGGAAAGGAGACATCCCTGGAATTACATTGGCAGGCACATGCTTCAATAATACCTAATTGTTCATTTGGATTATTGTTTTTTTAGTAAGTCATATTCCAAAGTCAGTTCTCCTCTCTTTTTATCACCTTAATTCTCACTGCTATTCTTCCAATTTCTTCCTCCTCTTCTCTTTTGTTTTTATATAGCTTTTCCTTTCCACTCACTCTTATTCTGGGAGAAGTTTTCCATTTTTTTCTACTCTTTGTAGTTTTACATCAGTCTGGTTACAAAATGAACTCTCTCTTATCTGTCTTTCTCATTTCCATTGTAGTAGTGTGACGGACACCCCTCCCCCCCAACCCCATGCTTTATGAAATGGACTCATGGACATGAATATACATAACTCAAAGGTGGTTTGAGCGAATTATTTCATGTAACCCATCGGTCTTCATGTCTTGAACTGCTGCTTCTGTTTATCTTACTTTGTTGTATGTAGCATTTGTGTGTGGAAAATTAGACACATGGAGTGGGGAATACTTTGTGGGTTTCAAATATGTGAATGAGAGACATGGAGGGTGTTACCCTCAACTGTTAAACTATCTCTTTTGTCCTTCAGTCTGAGCAGTGGTTGGTAGGAAGGGGCCTCAATTCTTTAACAAAAAGAATAAGAGAGGTGAGGCCTGGGTCTTTTGGCTGGGCTGCACCTGAAGGAAGGGGCCAGGGACCCCAGTGTGTGGAAGAAAGCCCTGGTTTAGAGTGGCAGCTGGAAAAGAGGTTTTAGGGTGAGTTTGATGCAGTTTGTACTGAGGTTTCAATGTAGAATTAGTCAAGCGATTTTGTTTCTTTTGATTTGTAACCTACTTTGCTCTGCCTGCTTTCACTTATTACTACTTAAATCCTACTGCTTCAACTTAATAAAACCATTTTTATTTTCTATCAAACCCAGTGTAAGCAATTGTTACCTGGGGAGGGCAACTAGTGTGCACATTCCCCCTTTCATTGCTAAAGGGGGTGTACCTAATTCTCTGGGGTTTGATCCCATCTGGGGAGTGCTCTCTCAGGAGGCTAGGCCCTAAACTGCACTTTCCTTGGACCTGAAGTGGTTCAGTGTCTGTTACTCTTCTCGATGGGGGCAGGGACCTCAGCTCAGGGCCTTGGCTGGGGGAGACCAGCGGAACTGGCCCAGCAGGACCGGGCGGTGAGGAGCCCCAGAGAGCAGGAAGGCGAGTGGCAGTGGCCACGTCAGCACCCCAGGAGGCACCCCTGAGGGGTCGTCTGTGACCGCACCCCGTCACAAATAGTACTCATGTTTATCCTATTATTGTGCTGGTTTCTCTACATCAGGACAGAAAATTTCAGAATGAATGGGAGCCAGAAAATGTTTCTATCTCCAACTTTGAACAAGCACTTGTACAATGTATATTTCTCTAAACTTTGTATGTTTTATAAAGGCCATTTATCCCACTTACTTGTTGCATTGTGTTTGATCATTTATACCACGTTGTATTATCCGTATGTGTGTATGAAGAAATTCATTTTCATTCCCTTGTCACCTGGTCCTTTTCATACTTTCACCTGGTGCCCTTAGTTCTTGTATTTGACACAGGCTCATAGGCTTGCAGCCTCTGTCCTCTGTTCCCTTCAGAGTTTAGAGTACTTCAAATAAAGTTCTCTCTTAATCTCCTTTTCTGAAGAACACAGACATAGCGTCTCTTATCTTTCTGAATAACTAAGATCCTTTAGTCCATGTATCATTCTAGCTGCCCTTTGCTTTACCTTCCCCATTTCTGTAATATCCTTTAATAACAAGTTGACCTAAACCAAGTACATTATTCAGAACATGGCCTCACTATTCCCTTATACAGGACTAGAATAATTCCCTTTGACTGATATTCAATACTCTATTCATACATCTAAAGACTAATTGTTTGCTTTTCTTTAAGCTGCTGCTATGCATTCCTCCAAAAGTTTCACAGCTTTATCTGCCATCAAGCAAGTTCTCTCATAAGTATTTTTCAGTGTACAGCCTGGAACATATATTTCAATCTCTTCAAGGTGTGGGGGAGAGGGGGAAGAGGAAGAGAAAAGGTGGGAATATCACTTCCACTGCAGAGTAGGCAGAGCTGGAGTTTTACTGCCTCCACGTCGCACCATAGGCTTCATCTTTTCCAGCAGCCTTCCAAGGACTGAGTGGTGGAATAGCTTGTGCAGCCTGTTCCCAGAGGCAAGCCATCCAAACTAGACTTGTCATCAGGCCTGCCAATGGGTAGGAGCACAGGGGCCAACTGCCCTGGGGCCCCGGGCTCCTGGCCACCTCTGGCACTACTGCGACCCACTGGTGCATTGCACAGCATGCTCTGGGCAGCACTGAGGACTGGCGGGGGCAGCATGGCATGCTCCAGATGGCTCTAAGGGCTGGCTGCATCTAGCCCTGCCCTTCTGCCCAAGGCTCCGTCCCTTCTGTGATCATGGAAGTGGGGGCCCCCACATTGCCCAGGTGCCCGATGTGGCTGTCAGCTACCCTACTTGTCATAGATGAGTATTACTAATAGCAAGGAGAGGAAGGGGACCTTTTGCTTTTGCTTATTGAGAAAATGCCTGTGCTTCAAGGTGCCCATAATGATACCCCAATGTTTCTGTGATGGCAAACTTAACCATTTCCATTTCCATTTAGCATTGTAAGTTAAACCAGAATTCTGCTCATTCAAAAGCAGAAACTTCACTATGCCTGTAATTAGTTTAGTGGCCCAAGGTTTAGGGCCCTTTTGCCTTTACATGCTGCTGAGCCTTGCTCTATTTGTTGAAGAAAAACTAAGGGTACATCTACACAGCTAAAGTTGAATTAAGCTACCTAACTTGAGCTACATCAATCGTGTAGCTTATGTCAAAATAGCTTAACTCAGCTTTTGGCACTGTCTACACTGCAGGAAGTTGAAGGAAGAACACTCTCCCTTTGACTTCCCTTACTCCTCATAAAATGAGGGTCAGCAGGAATCGGCGTAAAAGTTCCTCCAGGTCACCATTATTTCGAAATAATGGCTTGCAGTGTAGACATGCTTTTTATTTTGGAATAATGTCAGTTATTCCAACATAATGCTGCTGTGTAGACAGAGCCCAAATGAGCTCTTTGTCAGCAGAATGGGAAATTGACAACAATGACTAAGACCATATCAACAATCTTGGAGGCCCTGAAAACATCTGATTCAGACCAGTTAAAATTTAACATAACCCTGAAAATGCGCACTTTATCTTAATGTCACATCAGAAGTGCTGACCACCTTGTAGTACAGCAACAGCCATAACTCTTCTCATCCATTAACCCATATACACTCAGATTTTTACGTTTCCATTGCAATGATTGTATTATGATAGTGGGGGTATTTCCTGCCCCAAAGCTTACAGTCTAGCTAGAGAGATCAGACAGTGGGAAGAACAGCAGAGGTGGCATGACTTGCCCAAGGCCAAGCACTACATCAGTAGCAGAACCAGAAATAAAATTCATTTCTCTCAGCTCCTGGTTGAGTAGCATTGCCTTAATGAACACTTCAGTGCAGCTGTGTAAATCACTCTCCATTTCACAAATGTGTTATCCCTCACTACTGAAATCTAAACTGAATGCTGAAGTCTATGTCCTACATACTGGACATCAAAAAACAACTGTTGTAACTATTTATGGCCCCCTCAATACAATTATCTCTGAACTGCCATATGTCTACAATTTGGTAATCTTGCATTCTGGTCAATGAAAGCAAAAGGCAACATATCACTCAATAAATAGCCAACATGTTCTGGGCACACACAGCTTGGATTCCTCCTTCAACTTGAATTTTATACTAAGTCTTAATTTTAACTGTTCCATTAATAAGGTCTTCTCTCTGCAGAGATTGTGTGCTATAGGCAAGGGTATGACTGTACTATTCAGTAGCCTGTCACACACTCACTGTCTTTTCATTTGCAATTTTTCAGACTAAATTCTCTAGCAAACATGGCTGGTTTATCCATGTCTGGAGCAACACAAAGCTTGTAACATTCCCCTATGCATCACATCACCATGCATTGCTGCCATCTCCCATACCGGTAACGTAGGCTATGTTCAGAGTAGTCATTTTACTAGTCTTCTTTCTAATTGCAAGTTGCTCCTACAGTAGGGTCTGAGAACAAATTCCTACCAAAAATTCAAAAGAATTTCCCTCTTCCAAAATGTCTTCTATCTTGTATTGTTCTTTGTACATCTCAGGGCAACAGCACTTATATTTCCCTTCTATGTCTCAGAAAGGGCACCCATTCCAGGTTTCTAGATTTTGCCTCTCTTAGGTAGAGGCCCACATCTCTTTCTTTCCAGTTCTGGCGTATCTCCAGGCTGCAACTCCTTTACTGTTAATCCCAACAAAATACTGTCTTCCTAAGAAACCTGCTTCCCTTCTCGCCAGTGAAATTGCCCTAGGCAGAAATTACTATGTGGTTCTTTCTTAACAAACATTATTTATTCTTAAATTAAGAGCAATACAAAGAAAACATATTAAAAGTCACAAAGTTCCCTACATTCATGCATGCATGCTAATAAGTCTTCCAGAAATCATGCCCTCCTCCAAAAGGGCTCTACTTGGTGATTAGTCTTTTAAACACCACAGAAGAGTTTTTCTTGTAGAATATAACATAAGAACATAAGAACGTAAGAACGTAAGAATGGCCATACTGGGTCAGACCAAAGGTCCATCTAGCCCAGTAGCCTGTCTGCCAACAGTGGCCAGCGCCAGGTGCCCCGGAGGGGGTGGACCGAAGACAATGATCAAGCAATTTGTCTCGTGCCATCCATCTCCAGCCTCTGACAAACAGAGGCCAGGGACACCATTTCTATCCCCTGGCTAATAGCCTTTTATGGATCTAACCTCCATGAATTTATCTAGCTTCTCTTTAAACTCTGTTATAGTTCTAGCCTTCACAGTCTCCTCTGGCAAGGATTTCCACAGGTTGACTATGTGCTGTGTGAAGAAGAACTTTCGCTTATTAGTTTTAAACCTGCTACCCATTAATTTCATTTGGTGTCCTCTAGTCCTTATATTATGGGAACTAATGAAGAACTTTTCTTTATTCACCCTCTCCACACCACTCATGATTTTATATACCTCTATCATATCCCCCCTCAGTCTCCTCTTTTCCAAACTGAAAAGTCCCAGTCGCTTTAGCCTCTCCTCATATGGGACCTGTTCCAAACCCCTGATCATTTTAGTTGCCCTTTTCTGAACCCTTTCCAAGGCCAAAATATCTTTTTTGAGGTGAGGAGACCACGTCTGTACACAGTATTCAAGATGTGGGTGTACCATAGTTTTATACAGGGGCAGTAAGATATTCTGTGTCTTATTTTCTATCCCTTTCTTAATAATTCCTAACACTCTATTTGCCTTTTTGACCACCGCAGCACACTGTGTGGAAGTTTTCAGAGAACTATCCACGATAACTCCAAGATCTCTTTCCTGATTTGTCATAGCCAAATTAGCCCCCATCATATTATATGTACAGTTGGGGTTATTTTTTCCAACGTGCATTACTTTACATTTATCCACATTAAACTTCATTTGCCATTTTGTTGCCCAATCACTCAGTTTGGTGAGATCTTTTTGTAGCCTCAATTGATCACAGCTTCAGCTCAAAACAAGCCCCTTAATGGTGCTGTGAGTCACTTATTTATCCAGTTTGGCTCTCTGAAAAGACCATGAATACGTAATCAGCCAGTCCATGGGTCCCCTCTTCAGGACAAAGAATTCCAATGCTTGATAATAGAAGGAATTATATTACCATACAACCTCTTCCTAGAGCTGTCCTGGGAAACTCATTTAATTTTCAAAGTTCACATTGTTTCAAAAAGTCCTGTGAAGTGGCTAACATTTCCTATGGTTTACTTTTGTCACATACCCCAGAAAAATGGTATATAAACCCCATCTTAACGCAAACAACTGGGCTGTGTTTAGACTGGCCAGTTTTTCCAGAAAATCAGCCGCTTTTTCAGGAAAACTTGCCAGCTGTCTACACTGGCCGCTTGAAATTCCGCAAGAACACTGATGATCTCATGTAAGATTGTCAGTGTTCTTGCAGAAATACTATGCTGCTCCTGTTCGGGCAAAAGCCCTCTTGCACAAATGCTTTTGCGCAAGAGGGCCAGTGTAGACAACGTGGTATTGTTTTGCGCAAAAAAGCCCCGATCGCGAAAATGGCGATCGGGGCTTTTTTGTGCAAAAGTGCGTCTAGATTGGCACGGATGCTTTTCCGCAAAAAGTGCTTTTGCGGAAAAGCGTCCGTGCCAATCTAGACGCGCTTTTCTGCAAATGCTTTTAACGGAAAACTTTTCCGTTAAAAGCATTTGCGGAAAATCATGCCAGTCTAGACGTAGCCCTGCAATTTTAATGCAATGGGCACCAAAGGCTTTGAACTTAATTCCATAAGGTTTATCTTAATTCCATACTTTTGCCCAGGATATTGAAGGTTATTACCATATAGGCCATAAAACCCAATAGAAGTGAAGCTACCAGGCAGTTCCTTCTAACAATCTGCCACTACCCGTGGTTCTTCACTACCACTCACCATATTTTTCAAGGCAGCATCGTTTCCCTCCCATTGGCAGTCGAGGAGAAGAGCAGCCTTTTTGAAGCAGGGCAGTTTGGTTTGGAATTCTGTCAATATTTTCAGATTCTTGACGGAAGAGGAACTGTCTACCTGTGCTGGGGTGAACCAGGACCTGTGGTCATGCCACACCTCACCCAAGAAAGATAATAGGTCCTCCAAGAAGGCTAGAGTGGCTACAAATGAAGCAACCAATCAGGGGCCTGGAAGTCCCGATAAAAGGAGCTGCAGGACCAGAGTCAGTCAGTTCCTCTGGAGACCTCAAGCAAACAAAGAGAGTGCAAGCACTCAATTGACCAGAGGGGAGCGGTTGGAAGAGATGAGTGCCATCCTTTGACACTACCATTATTTTTTAAAAACTCTTCTTTAAATGTTGCCAGTGTGTGATCTTTCAGGGAGCTTTGGTAAGTTTTTATGAGTCTGTATTTTGATGATAAAACATTTCAGGAGAAAAACAATGGTCCAAAATACGGTGCAGGACTTTCCAAGGGAAATTTCTTCAGAATATTTTTAAGGCTACCCATGTTTACTTTTATCAAACCATTCATTCTGTACTCTAAATCAGTGCTGGAAGATTTGATGAAAAGATTCAGGGGTGTCATTTGCGTGGTTGGAGGAGGCTGTACCCCTCCCTGAATTTTGTACCACATGTCTTCCAACACTAGTGCCAGAGAGAGCTCTTAATTGCAACAGCATGAGTACGTTAAGAGATAAATTCTGAAGCTGGGAGAAGCATATCCATTGTGGCAGGAAGTTTGTTTATCAACAGAGGTAGGGTGATTAACATAACAAAAGGCTTGCCATTACAGTAAACTAAGGACCATTAGATGATCCCAAAAGCATTGTTGGGTACTTCAGTCAAAAGATCGAAAACAAAAGGTAGAAATAAATTATGAGAATGGAGAGAAGTAAATAGAGGTGTTCCCCAGGGGTCTGCACTGGGATCACCGTTGTTCAGTATATATTCACAAATTAACTGGAAACAAAAAAGGATAAACAGAGAGCTGGCAAAATTTGCAGATGATACAAACCTTAACTGAGAGAGTTACATCTTAAAGCAGACTGCAAAGAATTACAAAGAAATTTCACAAAATTTAGGTGACTGGGCAACAAAATGTCAGATAAATTTCAATATTGATAAATGCAGAGTAATGCACATGGCAAAATACAATCCCAAATATACATACAAAATGATGGGGTCTAAATTAGTGGACCCCATCAACAGAGATCTTGCAGTCATTGGGGATAATTGTCTGAAAATATCTGTTCCATATCTAGTGACTACAAAAAAAAACTAACAGGCTAAAGAGACTCATTAGGAAAGGGGAAGATATTAAGACAGAAAATTTCATATTGCCTCTGTAAAAATCCATGGCACACCTATATATTGAATACTGTGTGCAGATTTGATCACTCCATTTCAAAAAAGATATACTTGATTTGGAAAAGGTTCAGAAACAGGCAACATAAATTATTAGAAGTACGTGACATAGTCCATACAAGGAGAGATTAAAAAGACAGGGATTTTTCAGTTTGGAAAAGAGTGATTAATGGGGAGATATGATAAAGGTCCATAAAATAATAAATTATGTAGAAAAATTGAATAGCAACATATTATTTGCCCCATTAAATAACATAAGAATTAGGAGTGACTCAAGGAAATTAATAGGCAGCAGATTTAAAACAAAAAAGTAAGCATTTCTTCATGGTCAACCTATGGAATTCTTTGCTAGACAATGTTGTGAAGACTAAGACAATAACAGGATTCAAACAGAACTAGGTAAGTTAATGAGCCAGTGGGGGCAGAGACCCAACACCATAGGTACAGCTACACTGCAGCATTTTTCTGGAATAAGGAAAAACAATACTTGCATCCACCCTGCATTCTTTCGACAAAAAGTCGAAAGAACGGAGGGGTTTTTCCAACAGCGGTAAACCTTCTTTTATGAAGAAGAATGCCTTTTTCGAAAAAGCTTTTTTGGAAAAAGGTGTGTATGGACGCGGAAGTTGGAGTTCTCTCGAAAAAAGAGGCCTCCAGGAATTAACACAGGTGCCCTGCTGGCCACTTTGTCCAAACTCATCACAACTCTATAGTTCCTGTCTCCTGCCAGCTCTTAAAGCTGTAGGCACCTGGGACAAGGCTTGTGGCAAGAAGCTAGCCCTGGGAGCTGCACCTCACCATGTGGCTGCCACTGCCACTGCCGTACTGTTCCTGAGCCATGGCCAGCCTCAACCCTCCCTCCTGCCAAGAGCCACTGGCCCTCACAGGGAGCATGACCCAGCCAGTGGCACAAAAAGGCATGCACCGTCCTGGTCTGGAGTGGAGATCCTGGCCTTCTTGGACATCTGGGGCAAAGAGGAGACCCTGCAGGATCTCTGCTCCAGACTCAGGAACGCAGACATAAACAGCTGGATGGCCGAGGCCCTGGCTACGGGGGGCCAACACCCCAGGAGCCTTAAGCAGGTCAGGAGCAAAGTTAAAGAGCTCCAGCAGGGGTATGCCAGGGCAAGGGAGCACAGTTCTTATTCCGGGGCAGGACTCCACTCCTGCCCCTATTACACTGAGCTCCACCACATCTTTGACTCCACCTAGTCATTGACTCGGGGCTGGAGATGTCCATCGTTGCCTGCCTGAGGCTCCCAAGCCAGGAGGAGGAGGACAACGAGGAGCTGGAGGAGGAGGAGGAGACGGCCAGCACCATCACCTTCACCCTGAAGCCAGTACCCCAGGGCCTGGATGTCTCCCAGGCATCCTCTGAGGCCGGGGAGGGATCCTCAGGTGTGTGCTCTTAGTATTTCACATGCACAGGGCAGGGGAAGGTGAGCGCAGAGGGGATGGGGTGTGATTGTCACTTGGCCTTCTCAGCCGAGACATCGCACTGCAGTCTGTGCACGTGGAACCACGTGCAGTGCCAGTCTACGCCATGTGGCCCCAGGAGGCAGCCCCGGAGCACCCCTGGGCTCCTGCTCACAGGCTCTGGGGAGGCCATACACATGTCTGACCCCCAGGGGGATGCCCTCCCACCACCAGCCACTGCTGGAAGGAGGCTGGGGACAAGGGCACACGCACAACTCCACACAGACTGAGGAGTGCTGCACATGGGACACGGGCATGCCTGCATGCTCGAGGCACCACCTGCTCCCGCAGAAAGTGCTGCCAGGCATAGGTGTGTGTGCAGTCCCCATGGAAGTCCAGGCTGCTCCAGGCACCTCTCCCGCCCATGGGATCCCAGTGTGGCCGGAAATTTCCTTTGTCTGCTTGTCTGTGGGATGGGGAGGGGTGGGAAGCATGGCCTCCTGGGCACCTTGGGGCCCCTGTGAGGCAGGGCCCGCTGTTCAGGCCCACATGGCCTTGTTCCCGGGATATCATCGTCCTCTGGCCCAAGGACTGTAGCTTGCAGCTCAGAGAGGAGGGAAAGGGCTCAGGGACAGTGTCTGCATGGATTCCTGACCACTTCTCTTTATTCTCCACAGCCAGTTCAGCCGTGAATGAGGGGCAATCACCGCCAGCCGAGGCAGCCACTGGATCCTGGGGGAGCCACAAGTGCCGGAGGGTCCACAGGGACCTCATGAGGGAGCACGTGGGTGTCCTCTGGGACATGCAGCAAACCCTGGCCCAGAAGGTCCAGGATGATGCCCAGTGGCAGAGCCAAATGTGGACCAAGCTGGTACAGCAGGGCCGCAACATGTGTGCCATCATATGGGAGATGATGTCATACCCAGCTCCTGTCCCTACCCCCCCACCATGCCTATCCCTGCTCCTGCCCCCACTCCTCCTGCCAGGCCTGCCCCTCCCCCTGCCATGCTTGACCCCTCTCCAGCCCCTCCCTTCTGCCTATCCCCTTGTTATCCCTGGTCCCGCCCACCCCCAAGGTCGCCAAGGTTCATGGACCGGAGGCAGCACTTCCAGTCACACCATGTGCCATTCCCAGCCCTGAGACCCCCCTCCTGGTTCTCAGCCTCCCTTCTCCCCAGTTACTTTTACTGAAAAAACAAAATACAAAGTTATATTTTAAAAACAAAACCATTGTTTTTATTGATGGTACAGAGAAGGGGGCAAGGGAGGGGTTGTTGTGAGAAAGGCAGAGAGGGGCAAGGCACAGGCCCCTAGTGGGGAGGCTCTGGGGAGAGTTACAGGGGCCCTTCAGAGAAACTTTATCTCTGGGCCTCCCAGATGTGCACCCCACTTGATGGGCCTGGTGGACGGCAGCTGTACGCAGCTGCTCAAAGGTCCTTCTCTCCTGGCCAGCCTCTGCCCCCCACCCCATGAGGAAGGCCTCTGTCAGCCGGTGGTCAGGGCAGTGAGTGGTGTGTGTGAGCTATACACCCGAGACTTTAACTGCTAGGAGTGGGGTCCCTTAGCAGTGGGCAACCTGGAGGAGGTTGACGGGTGCCCCAAAGAGTTTAACGTCCGTGTCTTTACTGCTAGGATCGGGATCCTTTGCAGTGGGCAGCCAACAGGCTGACAGACGCCCCAGAGTTTAACAGGGAGAGCTTTACACCTCAGACTTTGACTGCTAGGACACAAAGTCCCGTCGCAGTGGGCAGCCTGGGGAGGCTGAGAGGTGCCCCAACGGATCTGTCCCCTGGAAGCGACACGATCCAACGCTCAAGCTCTCCCTATATCTGTCCCTTATGACCAGCTGGAGTTCTTTTGTTTGTGTTCGGTTCGGGTACAGCAGCACGGGTTCAAGTCAGAAACTCAAACCACACTTGCTTATTTGTAGGAGAAAGAAAAGAAAGAAGAAAGAAAACTTGGTTCAATATATATATTTAAACTTATAAAGTGAATGAGGGCACAATCTTATTTTCTTGTTTACAATAGAAGTGAAACAGGTTGATTAGAGAAACTTATAATAGAGTAACTAAATTAAAGTGTACACATAAGAAACACATTGCAGGTATAATTCTCACCCCTGCGTTCCAGACTTGGCGTGGCCAGCGTCTTTCTCTCAATCCCTCGGGAAGAAGTAGGGCGAGGCTGGGCGTCCCACAGACCTCGGGAGACAACATATACCTGCCAGCAGGTATAGATTGGAGCTCAAATGGGGTGGGCTACTAAACCCCTCTTTATACCCCTTGGGTCACGTAGGCTTCTTCCTGGTCTCAAGTGGCCAATTAGGAAAAATGGCTTTGAATGCCAAGTTTCCCACGGAAGGGTGCAAAGCATAATTCACACCTGGGAAACTGCAGACAATGGGCACCTCTGGTATGTGATGGGCGAAGATTCCTCTCCTGGGACAGTGTAGGCGTGTCAATTACTGGTGCTAGCCATCAGGGCAGCAGGAGGGGGGGCCCCTCCGGTTATCAGCTAGCCCATTTACTGTCTGGTTTCTGTTTATTAGAGTCAGGGACAAGCAGCACACCTGCATTCCCAGGGCATCAAAGGCTGACTGCCTTTCTCTTGCTCTCTGGGGGGGGGAAAAACAAGATGGGGTTCATGTCTGGCTACAGCCTCCCCCTTCCTTTCCACAATGTTGTAGAGAACACAACATGCAGAGACCACCTCAGGGATGTTGTGCTTCCCCACACTGAGTCAGGTCAGGAGGCACCTGAACCGCGCCTTCAAGCACCTGAAGGTGCATTCCACCTGCATGCAGGCCCTGCCCAGGTGGGCATTGAATTGGTCCCTGCTGAGGTCCAGGTGGCCGGTGTAGCCCTTCATTAGCCATGGCATGAGGGGGTAGGCCGCATCCCCCACGATGCACAGTGGCAGCTGCATGTCCCCAACCCGAAAGTCATTCTGGGAGAAGAATGCGCCAGCGTCCCGCTTGTGGTAGATCCTGGAGTTTCTAAATATGCTGGCCTCATGCGCCTTCCCCAACCACCCAACAAAAATGTCAGTAAACTGTCCACAGTGGTCGACCAGGGCCTCCAGGACCATGGAAAAATAGCCCTTTCAGTTGATGTACTGGGCGGCTCAATGTTCTGGTGTTCGGATGGGGATGTGGGTTCCATCTATGCTCCCACCACCCTGCAGTTGGAGAAGTCCAGGGCAGCAAATCCGGACACGATGGGGTCCAGGTCTCCCAGCCGGATGACCCTGCACAACAGAATGGAGTTGATGGCCCTCACCCCCTGCAGAAGGAGACAAACAAAGACACAAAACAGAGAATCAAAGGGGGGGGCCTGAGTCCTTTGGAGGTCTCCGCCCTCCCTCCCTCCCCCCCTCAAACATCCCAGGAGCCACTCCCCCGCAGGGCTGTGTGAGGGCAGGACTGCAGAACCCTCTGGGGACAGGGCTTGCCCCCCAGCCCTTCCCCCTGTACCGCTAGGGTTCCACCTTTCCAGTATTCCCCCAGCCTCCAAGGGCGGCAGCCTGAGAGTGCCTTACCTCCACGAGGAGGGCCACGACGGTGGACTTCCCCATGCCGAACTGGTTGCCCAGAGACAGGTAGCTGTCTGGGGTGGCGAGCTTCCAGACAGCGGTGGTGACCCACTTCTCCCGGGGGATGGCAGGTCACATATGGATGGCCCGTCGATGGAGTAAAGGGGCCAGGCACACAGATCCATGAAGGTGGCCTTCCTCATCCTGAAGTTTTGGAGCGGCTGCTGGTCATCCCGCTGCTCCATGACCAGCTGGTCCCACCAGTTGGAACTGGTATCCAGCCTCCAAAAGCATCTCTGCACTGTGGGGTGCGGTTGCAAGGGCCTTGCTCCCGCAGCCAGGCACAAGGTCTCAATGATGAGCTCGGTGTCGAGCTCCTGCAGGACCATGAAGGCAGCCTGCACATAGTGCTGCAGACACTGCAGCATGGCGGTGTGGAGCCATTGCATGCCCAGAGGCAGCTCCGGCTCCATGTCAAGGAGTGTGCTGTGGAGTCCAAAAACTGGGCGACCAGAGCATGCACTGCAAATGCTTTGCTGTCCCTCGGAGAGGTAGGCAAGCAAGTAGCAGAAGCTGAGAAACAGCTGTCCAGGGGGGTCCCTTTAAGTACGTGTCTCAGATCACCTCAGGCAGCAGCACCCAGAAACAACTGCTGACCTAATGCCCTGCCTTAAATGCGAGATAGCACCCAATCAGACTGAATGCTCTCTTTCGAAATAGCACATCGCTATTTTGTTATGCTTTTCCTGTGTGGACGTTCTCTTTCAAAATAAGCTTTTCCAAAAGATCTCTTCTGGAAAAGCTTATTCCGAAAGAAGCTTGCAGCCTAGACATAGCCCATGTTCTGCATGTCCCTCACCTCTATTTGCCAGAAGTTGGGAATATATAATGGGATGACTTACTCAGTGATTGACTGCACTGATTGACTGCACTGATCATTCTTCCTGAAGCACCAATCTTCCTATGCTGGGCTAGACAGACTTTTGGTCTGACCCAGTAGGGCCATTCTCATTTTCTTACAGAGAACCCAGATGTATCTGCCCCTGCTGTAACCCACTAGACCCCACTCCCCTCCCAGAGCTGAAAGAGAACCTCAGAGTTTCTGATAGAGAGAGAGATACCCTCTCTAGCTAGCTATCTCTGTGCAGAATTAGTTGCAAAGTAAGAATATATATTAAAAATTAAAACCTAACAACATCCCTTAAGTGACATTATAGGAGACAAATTTGAGGAACTGTCCCAGATTTAGATGTCACTAAAGGAGGTTTTGGAACAAACTGATAAACTAAACTGTAATAGGTCACTGGGACCAGATGGCATTCACCCAAGGGTTCTGAAATAACTCAAATGTGAAATTGCAAAAATATTAACAGTGCATTGTAACCAGGCCTTCTGTACCAAAGGACTGGAGGATAGCTCACATGATGCCAATTTTAAAAAATGGCTCTAGAGGTGATCCTTGCAATTATAGACCGGTAAGTCTAACTTCAAGTACCAGGCAAACTGGTTGGAACGCTAGTAAAGAACAGAATTGTCAGACACATAGATGAACATAATTTGTTGGGGGAACAGACAACTTGTTTTTTGTAAGAGAAATCATGCCTCACCAATCTATGGAAATTCTTTGAGAGGGGGTCAACAAGCATGTTGACAAAGGCATCCAGTGGAAATGGTGTACTTAGATTTTGAGAGAGCCTTTCACAAAGGTCCCTCACCAAAGACTCTTAGGCTACGTCTACACTAGCGCGTCTCACGCAAAAACTCTTTTGCGGAAGAGTTCTTCTGCAAAAACTCTCCCAGAAGAGAGCGTCTACACTGGCATGTGCTTTTGCACAAGAGCATCCATGCCAGTATAGACACTCTCTTGCGCAAGAAAGCTCTGATGGCCATTTTAACCATAGGGCTTTCTTGAGCAAGAAATTCATGTTGCCTGTCTACACTGGCCTCTTCTAGAAGAGTTCTTGCACAAAAGGGCTTCTTCCTGAGCGAGAGCATCAGAGTACTCGCGCAAGAAGCCCTGATTTTATACATTAGAACATCAGTTTACTTGTGCAAGAACACGCAGCCAGCGTAGACAGGCAGCAAGTTTTTGCGCAAGAGCGGCCGCTTTTGCGCGAGATCGCACCAGTGTAGACAGCCTTATTTGAGGTGTGGAACAACTGCCATCTGAAGAGAGATTAATAAGACTGGGCCTTTTCAGCATGGAAAAGAGATACAAAAGGGGAACATGATGATAGTGGGGTATTGTAACCGGGGTGGAAAAAATGAATAAGGTGAAGATATTTACTCCTTCGAGAACTAAGGGTCATCAAATGAAATTAATAGGTAGCAGGTTTAAAACAAACAAAATGAAATATTTCTTCACACAACACATCATCTATCTGTGGAACTCCTTGCTAGAGGATGTTGTGAAGACCAATACCATAACAGGGTACACAAAAGAACTAGATAAATTCATTGAGGATAGGTCCATCAATGGCTATTAGCCAGGATGGGCAGGGATGGTGTCCCTTCTGTTCATCAGAAGCTGGGAATGGGCAATAGGTGATGGATGATGGATCACCTGTTTTGTTCATTCCCTCTGGGGCACCTGGCATTATCACAGATGTCAGAATCCTGACCCAGTATTTTGATCTACCCAGTCTGGCCATTTTTATGTTCATATGAGTTGTCACAAGATGTCAGAAATTGTTATTATTAGCTCTAATATTTATTTGTATGTCTTTTATATAGGAATTAGACTCAGCACTTCTGTCAGCTAACTGTTAAATTATCTGCAAATAACTAGAATTTTCAAGTGCCTAAGTGGCCCCTGGGGAATTATAGTTAAAGGTGCCCCCCCCCCACAACAAACTCTGAAATGGAGTCCCTGAAAAGATGGCCTTTTTCATACATAAAATGGATTAATAAAAAGTGGTTGAATCCCTATTTTAAGTAGAAAATTCAGTGGAGCCATAACTGATATGCATATAACACATTTGAACATTGAAGTTTTTTCATAAATGTTAGCATAGGGACCCAGTGGAAGATCATGTTGCTCCCTGAAAGAATGAGATTTTTCATACCTAAATATGTTTTGTCCTGTGGATTCATCAGAAACAGGATCTGAAGGATTTTGATTGATATTTTCAATTGGTAGAAATTTTAAATAGGTTTTAGGTGCTCAACACAAGGAATATGCTTCCTTTTTTACTGTGAGAAAGCAGATTCTTAAAGTAGAAAGCATGATAAGTCTTTTCAGGGGATATAATTTATGCACGTCTCCTCTGATCTCCAAAGTAGTGCTCTTAGTTTGTACCTTCTTTCAATAGAAAATTGCATCAAGTATATTAGGCTCCCATTTTACTTCTATACTTGAGCCTCATTAAAACTCAATTAATAATTAGAGTTAGCTATTAAGTAACTATTACATAATGCAATGTCTTAAATTTCCATGTGTTTTTGACATAAAGCATATTAGCTAATGTGGCAAAGCATTCTTTCACCTCACCTGGCTCAGTATCTGCCCCTATGATGAGCAACCTGAGCAAATAGTTTCAGAGGGGTAGCCAAGTTAATCTGGAACAGGAAAAACTTTTAAAACAATGAATAGTCTGGTAGACTAAAAAAACACATATATGGTATCATGAGCTTTCATGGGCACAACTCACTTCTTCAGATGACTGGAGTATTAGAAGTCCAAATCCAAGAATAAATAAGGGAAGGCGAGGAGGAGGAAGGAAAAAAAGAGAGAACAGGGTTAAGAAAAAGAGACCGTGAGTAGATGGTTCATGTAGTTACAGGAGTTTTCTATCTGCTACCCAAGGTACACAAACCTGGAAATTCCGGACAACCCATCATCTCAAGCATTGGGATGCTTACAACAGGATTATCTGGCTATATTGACTCTCTCCTCAGACCCTATGCTACCAGCACTCCTAGTTATCTTTGAAACACCACCGACTTCCTGAGGAAACTACAAAACATCAGTAATCTTCCTGAAAACACCAACCTGGCCACCATGGATGTAGAAGCCCTCTATACCAACATTCTACATGAAGACGGATTACAGACTACCAGGAACACCATCCCCAATGATAGCACTGCACACCTGGTTACAGAGCTCTGCGATTTTGTCCTCATCCACAACGACTTCTGATTAGGAGGCAATTTGTATCTTCAAGTCAGCAGCACAGCCATGGGCACCCGCATGACCCCACAATATGCCAATGTCTTTGTGGCTGACTTTGAATGTTTCCTCAGCTCTCCCCCCACCCCCCCTCTCTACTTATGCTACATTGATGACATCTTCATCATATGGACCCATGGGAAAGAGACCCTTGAAGAATTTCACAGGAATTTCAACAACTTTCACCCCACCATCAACCTTAGCCTGGATCAATCCACATGAGAGATCCACTTCCTTGACACTACAGTACAATTAAATGATGGACAAATTTCCACCACTCTCTACCGGAAACCGACGAACTGCTGCACTTACCTTTATGCCTCTAGCTTCCGTCCCAGACACATTTCTCAAGCTATTGTATACAGCCAAGCCCTAAGCTACAACTGGATTTGCTCCAATCCCACAGACAGAGACAAAAACCTACAGGATCTATATAGAGCATTCTTAAAACTGAAATACCCATCCGGAGAAGTGAAAAAACAGATTGACAGAGCCAAAAGAGTACCCAGACTTGAACTACTTGAACAATCTACTCACTGTCTCTTTTTTTCTCCTTTTCTCTCTTTTTTTTCCTCCTCCTTCCCCCTCCCGCCCCCCCATTTATTCTTGGATCTGGACTTCTAATATTCCATTCATCTGAAGAAGTGGGTTGTGCCCACGAAAGCTCATGATACCATCTACGTATTTTGTTAGTCTTTAAGGTGCTACTAGACTATTTGTTGTTTTTAAGTTTTTCTTGAGCAAATAGGTCCCACTCCACACAGTTTTTATTCCTCACTCAGGTTTTATTTTTCAGTATTTATAGGCCCAAGGAATACCCTTTAGCCAAATAAACATAAACACACTCATAACGCATGTGTCCCCAGGTGTTGCCTTCTTCTGCCAACCTCACTCCCCAATCAGTCCCTTAACGCAATTGTTTTCTCTATGGAGAGGCAAGCAGCCAGCCAGGACAGGAGCAGCCTTTTCTCCTTACTGCAACTTGTCTCTCATCTCCCCTCCTCCTCTGAACAGAAGAGGAGTTTTTAAAAGGTCAGAAGCTAACCCTTAATTGTAACTATCACAGCCATGCTTGCTGCAATGTGTATAACATTTCATTGTCTTAGGTGGGCAAAGCTTGTTTCCTTTGTCTTCATAACGTAGCACAACTTTGTCTGACAGCTCTACGACTTGTCAATCAGTCACACTGAAGTCCTGATGTATGGATGAAAACATCATGGATGTTGTTGCCAAGACAGCAGCTGGTGCAAGGCTTTTGTTCCAAGTTGTCATGAAAGGATATTGTTTATCATCCTGAACTAATGATCCTTAGGCACAGCCATGACGGCATAAGAATAGGCCTAGAGCAGAATCATTCCTATTTCTCTCTTAGGGCATGTCTACACCAGGAAATTATTTTGAAATAATAACTCCCGAAATAACTATTTCGCAATAAGCATTATTCCTTGTGGAAAGCAGGAACCATTTCGAAACAACGGGCTTAGTGGTGTGGACGCTCCGCTTGTTATTTTGAAATAAGGGGAGTTTATTTTGACATAACTCCCCAGTGTAGACTGGGGCTTAAGACTGCCATGCACAGTATGGTGCATATAAGGCAAAGGGACAGTAGCAAAATTTCTCTCTCCTAATGACAAAATTCTCCTTAAACTCTCACCTTTTGGAAGCTCAGGTTTCCAAGTTTTATTTCTTGAGCCCCTTGTGGGTATCAAGATCCCTAGCTGTTGGTAATATCACCAGTTTGTTATTAAACCCCAGAAAGAACCAGAATAGCAGCTCCATCTAAAGCTTGGGATTAATTCATCATAGTAGGTTTGCAAGGTGCTATGATAAATGCTGAGTAATACATACATTGGTTTTCATTGCCACTTATAGCTATATATGGAGATATACCTATCTCATAGAGCTGGAAGGGACTTTGAGAGGTCACTGAGTCTAGTCTACTGCCCTTACAGCAGGATCAAGTACCCTCCCTGACAGATTTGTCCCAGATCCCTAAATGGCCCCCTCAAAGATTGAACTCACACTGCTAGGTTTAAGCAGGCCAATGCTCAAATCACTGAGCTATCCCTCCCCCCTGCATAGGGTACTTCTACATGTCAACTGCTCTGGTAAAAAAATTGTAAGTGATGCTCACAATCATGGAAAAGTGAGGTCTTATAATTAATTGCCATTACAAAAAAAAGAGATTCCAGGCTCCATAGCAAGGTGGCTTTTTGCAAGACATCTAGCCCAAAAAACTTTCACTCATTCCATGTTCAACTACATGAAAATTATAAAAACATGTTGCTGATTAATCTAACACTGAATGATTTCTTCCGAATAATGTAATCGAATACCTTGTGGCGCTCCAAAATTCAGACTAGGGAAACTCTGCAGAAAGATCTTCCTTGTTTTCAGTTGGCTAAATAAGAAATCATAGCTTTTTAAAAATGATGCTCTGTTTATAAGCAGGAAAGGTTCAAGATCCATGAACTTAAACTTTTCTTATGTTTAAGTGGAATTCATCCTTCAGGGCTTATTAAAAGAGCTGAAGTGTCACAAAAAAATCTATTCAAGGATCAGTAATTGGCATACCTAGTCAGCTTTCTTCCTTTGCAAACAAAGAAAGCTGGCAGAAAGAAAAGAGACATTTTACTCACTCTGCCCCATACACAGTTCAATATGATCAATTAAATAGAATTAAGTATTGCCATTAGCACTAATTAAATTACATATGCATGTACATTAGTAAGGCAGGAGGGTTAAGTAGCAGGGTATCTCCTAACACATATACAATACTCTGACCACAAACATTTAGTACACATTACTAAACAGCATGAATTAATAGTTAAGATACCAGACTATCCTATTCTGTCTTCTAACTCAATCCCCATGAAATATAATGTTGGCAGAAGGGACTTGTCTTCACAAAGCCAGTGAAAGGAGCTTGGAGTTGACCTTTCTCCCTCAAGTGGGCATGCACCAGGACCACAACTACATATATGCAAGGCCATTGATTGGTTGCTTTAAAATAAATGACCTTTCAGAATATATTTCTGTTAAATTTAATCCTGTCCACCTTAATGTGCCTATGTTAAAATGAATAGAGGCCTGGAAAATGATTATTTGCCAGTAGATGCAGCTAGAGTCAGGGAATGAACCCAAGAGTGACATGGGCCTGGATTCAGCTTATCAGTAAAGGACCATTGTGTTTAAGTCTTTTCTGGCTGGACTCATTTCCTTGCTGTTCCAATACAGTTGAAGTGACTCACGAATTAAAAAGGCATTTGGATTTCAGGAGATATAATGCTGGCGATACAGAGTATTAAAACTGGTTTTCATACAGATAACTGCAGTTTTTTTCTCCTTTTCAAGATCAGCTAGTGATGGTACTCGTTATGATGTTAAACCCAGGCCTGCTTTACCTCTGTCATCTTCCTTATGCTTCATTCTCTTTGACATAATGCCAAAGGAAATTTACACAAACACTTTGTGAACAAGGAATGATTCTACAAGACAATGAGATGACCATACACAACACCATGCACATTTTCAGTGCACCTCAGCTTGCAAACTGGAGGAAACTTAAACTGTGTTTCCTCCCTATCTTCCCCAGAGGGGAATGGAATTCCAGCCCTTCTCCATTTCTCCTCCCCTCATGCCCATGAAAGTACGTGGGAGGACAGAACCCCATGGTGGATGTCTCCACAGATCCACAAAGCCATGCTGAAGTTGAGTGCTCCTTTCTCAGCTTCCTGGGCTGTTACATTCACCTGTGGCAACTGGGATCACTCGGGAAGGCCCCATACACTTAGACCCCTGGTACTCATTGTTACAGAATCAGCAGTGAGTGCAGGCAAACTCAGGTCACACATGTCCCCCCAAAATATGCACTTATGGGTGTACACATACTTGGTTTACATGCATTCTCTCCATAATGTTAAGGACACGTTCATATTTGCAGTGGCATAATGGTAGAGTTCAGCTCTAGTGTTAGAATAGAAAGAAAAATTAAATCACCTTCGGCAAAAATACTGGATCATTTTTTAAAAATGAGTGGTCCTTAGGGACAGCTTAGAGACTAACCAAAATATATAGCATCCTGTGCTTTCATGGGCAAAACCCACTTTATCAGATGAATCAGACTGTCTCCCTGGGCTTGAATAAAGATATTAACTGGTTAACACACTAGAAAGGCAATTTCCCATGTCTTTGACATTCACATTTCACATCAATAGCTATGAATGGGACACATCCAGCCTTTTTAATTAGCCTGCTTAACATGGGTCCTACAGTCGACAGGTTCTTCTTCTGCTGTTACATATATTGGTTTCTGTTATTTCCACTCCAATTCATGTGAAGTGGGTTTTACCCATGAAAGCTCATGTTTCTAGATATTTTGGTTAGGTGCTACAGGACCACTCATTGTTTTTAAAGTTACAGACTAACACGGTTATTCCTCTGCATCATTTTTATGAGTGTCACACAGAAAATGAATTTTTTAGAAGAGAACTATATAGTCCATTTCTTTTTCCCTGCACTCAATACTGCAATAAGTGAAATTGAAAGCTGACTTAATTTAAAAATTACAGTATTTCTCAAAGCCATGTCCTACCTTGCAACAAAAAAACCTGAAATTGTTAACATACAAAAAGGAAAAGAAACACTTGTGAAATTGAGGGCATGTCTACACTGCTTCATTAGAGCAACACAGCTACACCTATGCACTGTTCCATCAACATCATTACTCCACCTCCACAAGAGGCAGAAGCTATGTCAATGGGAGAATATCTCCCACCTACATAATGTGGTGTGGATGGCTCATCAATTTGATGTAATTTATGTTGCTCAAGGGCTGTTGATTTCATGCCCCAAGCAAAGTAAGTTACATCAACCCAAGCAGTGGGGCAGACCAGCACTGAATGATGAATTTCCGTGCAGGGTTCCGGAAATGCAGTACAATTCATTGTAAGAACATAAGAATGACCATACTGGGTCAGACTAAAGGTCCATTTAGCCCAGTATCCTGTCTGCCGACAGTGGCCAATACCAGATGCCCCAGAAGGAGGGATGACAACAGGTAATCCTCACATGATCCCTCCCCTGTCACCCACCTCCAGAGAAACAGAGGCTAGGGATACCATTCCTACCTGTCCTGGCTAATAGCCATTGATGGACTTAATCTCCATTAATCTATCTAGCTCTTTTTTGAACCCTGTTAAAATTCTAGCCTTTACTGCATCCTCTGACAAGGAGTTCTACAGGTTTACTGTGTGTCGAGTGAAGAAAAACTTCCTTTTGCTTAATCACATGGAGCTTGTTTTATATGTTCAGGGATCGGACCGTGCAATATCTTTTTCAGACCTCATGAAGGCCTATAAAAAAATGTGACCTGGAACATTTGTATCCTTATGGTGCTTTTGACAATTCTACCTGTTACAGCTGAAACAGCATGAAAACCATTTTAGTGCTAAATATTGGGCTTTGCAGCAGCCTGAGAGAAGCTACACTTCAGCAACTGCTAATTCCTGCGGTAGTGACTGACTTAACAATGCTTGGAGTATGGATTTTCACTGGAAGGGGGAATGTACTGCTGCTTATATTTCTATGCATATCATGAATGTGTGTGTGTGTGTGTGTTGATATGGTTTAACATGTATAATGTGTTGTGTTTAATGTGCCCCTTCAAAAGCTGTCAAATTGCAATCCCTGCACATACCCCTGAGATTGACAGTATTGTATACAAAGTGGTTTGGAACTAGTTTTGA
Source organism: Pelochelys cantorii (assembly GCA_032595735.1). Taxonomy (NCBI): domain Eukaryota; kingdom Metazoa; phylum Chordata; order Testudines; family Trionychidae; genus Pelochelys; species Pelochelys cantorii. The sequence continues at coordinate 42,481,555 of CM064337.1, forward strand.
AATATTTTGCTTACTTGTTGCACGGGAATCTGAATTCCCGTGGGAATCTATGGGCAGATTAACATGTCTGCTTAGTTACATTTCTCCAATAACTTCAATATAAGCTATCATGTAGTACTGGGACTTTTAGCTTTCCTAAATCAAAGCAAGCAATTTTTGAGACTAGCCCTGTTAACCCCTCTCAGTCTCACTTCTACTTTATTTTGGGCCTCACCGTGGAGATACTGGATACCAGTGTACAGGTTTAGAAACTTGTCCTCATTCTTTTCATTTCCCAGCGGTAAGACTTTTTAAAAATCTCAGTCATTGGAGTTTAGTTTAATTAAATGCAAACACAAATTAATGAGGATTTCTTAACTAAGATCAACGTAATTTATTATTATTTTATTCCATTTTAATATTAAATAGAAATTATTAAACACAATCAAGGAGCATTAAGCCCTCTACAAGCAGCAGCAATTCTCTGCCGCCTATCCCACATAGCCAATTCTCTTCTCAGGAAGGAGGCTACAAAAAGGAGCAACCATCTTGGTTATTATGGTCACAAGGAGGACTATACCATTCAGGGAACAACAGGGTGAGGTTGGTCTGCAACATGCAGTCTTTCTGTAGGGACCACATTAAAGGACAGGTAATGTCTCTTACCTGGGGATACACAGGACTACTACGTAGGTATGAACTGTGCAGTGCAGCTGAAGAAGATATATCAGAGTAGCGTCACAACATCCTTTTACAGATTGCAGCATGTTCCTCTTCCACAAACTATCATCAAAACTGCCCACTGGATTGAAAGTAGGTCTCCATCTTGCTCCCAAGTAACCCTGCATTCAAAATTCTCTGCATTCAAGGGGAAGGATTTTAGGTGGCCCCTACAAGGAGAGGGTGACATCGAGGCACATTTTGAATGAGGATCATAATGGGAAAGAAGCATTCTTCTGTAAACAGGTAATGAAAGTTACCTGTCACCTGGAGAAATCCATCTACATCATACTCAGCTGCTGGAATTTCTAACCACAGCCACCCATGGCTATGTCTATACTGTAGGCTTATTTCAAAATAACTCATGTTATTTCCAAATAACAGAGTGAGCGTCTACAGAGCAAGCCCGTTACTTCAAAATAATTTCAAAATAATGGGCTTCTTACTCCAGCTTCCGTAACCCTCATTTCATGAGGAGTAAGGAAAGTCGAAGGAAGAGTGTTCTTCCTTCGACTTCCTGCTGTGTAGACAGTGCCAAAAGCCAAGTTAAGCTACTTCAACTTCAGCTACACAATAACATAGCTGAAGCTGTATATCTTAACTCAACTTTAGCCCTCAGAGTAGATGTACCCCATATAGCCAGGCAAAATACTCTGCCTTGTTTCAATGTTGCACTGGTTCACCTTGACAAGGAACACTTTCAGAAGAGCGGACAGCTTCCCCTCCCGCTTCTGCCCATTTACAAGTGAAGCTTCTGCGAGATAAATGCAAACTGATGTGCATGTCTTACTTTGAATTAAGCACTTCCTCTTTATTCCTTTCTGTAGAGTTGTTTACATGAGTGTTCTTCAGATTCACTAAACACAAGCATTAAACTCAGAAACACATTTTATACTGCTGTCCTGAAGAGCTGAACCAAAATTGGATCATCTTTATTGATGGAGATTAATGCATTACAGAAAAGAAGATTAACATACAAACAATGAACTTCCTCAGCTTTGTCAATAAAACCTGTAAGTTTGGTCATAGCAGTGGTGTTCATGGGTTACAAGATCAAGGAAGATATAGATATTAACCGCCTTTGATGCTGCTTTAACACCAGAGAAGAAAAGAAAGCGGAGGAATTAAACAATGGTTCCCAAAGCACTAAGAAACAATGGGGTACCTGCATTCAGTAATGTGAAAGAGAGCAAGTGCTCCAGTGTAGCTGCACTTGGCAATTTACTTCAGTGCCACTGGCTGATGGATGGGAGACTGAATTTTATGAATGGATGCAACCATTCCACAATCATTTTCATTTCACAATTCAAATAGAAGCAAAGGGGTCAAGCATGACAGCTTTAATAAAGCGTGAAGCTTTGCACTTTCCTGCATTAGGACTGAACAGTTTTGCAATGATCCAGTGCTGACCACAGAGTGCAAAGCAGCAGGTGCATAATTTAACAGCAATGTGCCGGTACGTGACCACACACATATCAAGCTGTCCAAGGAGGCATGGTAAAACAGCTCTCGAATTGGGAGCCTCGGACAAGATTTATTCCTTACTCCAACGGGCTCCCCAAAACCAAATTAACCTAATGCTGTCAAGAAGGTAACAATGAAAATGAGAATTTAACTGATAGGGGGAAAGCTGCCTTTTTCCTAATTCTGTCTTAAGATCCTTAGACCCGGCCATATTAAATATATTCTAGCAAAGCTTCCAATGTCACTTACAGTTAATATTGCTCAGAGCTTCTTAATGCGAGACCCCGTTTTCAATTGCTTGTAAGTTGGCCAAATTTAACCTTGCAAACTGCACTTTTCCTAAGCAAAGTTTCTGCCGAAGGTTGAATTTGTGAATTTTCTGCAAACATCCTTCAGCCACTTGAAAACTTTGTTCCTCCTGTGAAAAAATGTGTCTGTTTTACAGATTAGCTCTAGTGCTTCCTATCCACTATCTAATGGTACGTCTAGACTACAGGCTTTTGTCGACAGAGGCTTTGTCGACAGATACTGTTGACAAAGCTTCTGTCAACAAAGAGCGTCTAGACTACATCCAGTTCTGTCGACAAAGCAAGCCACTTTGTCAACATGAGAGTGTAAACGCAAAGGACAGCGTAGATGCAATAACACCTTCTGTCAACAGAACTCTGTCGACAAAAGGCATTATTCCTCGTAGAATGAGGTTTACTGCCGTCGACAAAACTGCCGAGTTCTGTCGACGTTATGTCGACAGAACTCGGCGGTAGTTTAGACACAGGTATAGTTTTGTCGACAAAAGTCCACTTTTGTCAACAAAACCCTGTAGTCTAGACACACCCTAAGGCATGAGTCATGTTGACAAAACATTGTTACATAGTTTACCTAATCTGTATGCACAAAAAGGCAGAATTAAGGTTTCATGAGGGTCGGGAACTATGCCCAATAGGAGCTGTGGGGATGGTGCTCGCTGACAAGAAGGCAGCATTTTGGATGGAGCTTCTCTGTGCCCATTGGCCTCCAGGACCTGGTGGCCACTTCTGGGCACCATGCAGAAACAAGACAGGTAGAGACCCTAACTTAGTCACAGGCTCCCACTGCACCACTGACTAGACTTTTAACAACCAGGGTGGCAGCGCTGATCATGACCACCAGGGTCCCTTTTCAACCAGGCATTCTGGTTAAAAACCAGACACCTGCTAACTCTAGCTGGCTGAGAGACTGTATCTGAGGATGTAGAAGAGGGCTGCCATAGGAAAGAGCAAGTGTCAGTGAATATCAGGCCACGTCTCCACTTGCCACACCTGAGATCGATCTTCTGACATTCAACTTAGTGGGTCTAGTAAATGCTAAGGGCACCTCCCATCAGCACTGGTACTCCAGGTAGTCACAAGGAGTAAGGGAAGCCAACAGGAGCATTTGCTCCCATCAACCTCTCACTGTGAAGATGGGGTCAAGCTTGGCTTAAGGTATGTTGACTCCAGCTATGTTATTTACATAGCTGGAGTTGTGTACCTTAAACCAAGCTTCCAGGTCTGGTATACACCTGGCCTCAGTAAGGGAGACATCAGTGTCAAAGCCTGGGCTAATGGAGGAAAGGATTGCTGTAGAGAGAACTGACACTACTTCATCAATGTGTCCTTCAAGCACCTTGGCAAGATTCTGGGCTTGAACTAACAGGAGAAAAAGTGGGGCTCGGTAAGATTTTAAGATGGAGAACAGGTTGTATGGGTAATATAATCAGGATTCAGAGCTGATTGCCAGCAAGATGGCTGAGCTGAATGAGGAGATGACAAGTTTGTAGTTGAATAAGGCCATGTTTTCCCCTAGCTTCCTATATTTCTTCTCCCCTCAAACACTCAGCAGCATGTGTCACATTTAGCTTCTAGTGCTGCTGTGACTGAGGCATATTACTGGGTAAAGAGATGCTCAAAATCAAGCTCCCAATTGGTACAGGCAAACATATGCTCAGTTCTGCTTCCAAAATTAAATTACAGTGTCTACCACTAGTCTGAGATGTCACTACAGTTATCATTTCAGTTCCCATGAAGATGCTGTGATATCACTTCGCTTCCACACGTAAGTAAAACTCTGCTCCATAGGAAAAATTAAATACAGCCCTAATTTGTGCTTTAGAACATTTAAATGACTTAGAAAATATGATTTAAAGTGCTCTATTAGTAATTGTTATTGCTCTTCATAGTCTTTGAAAGGGGCTACATATAAATCTCTAGTCCATAGATGGAGAAACTGAGGCACAGAGTACTGGTTCATGTCACATAGGAAGTGAGTGGCAGTTGGGATGAGCATCCAAGTCTGACTTTCATTCTGGATGTTACCTCTGAAATTTCTGGTGTTTCCTCCAAGAAGGGTATCAGCTCATCACATGTCAAAAAGCATATCTGAAATTAGTGTAACAATGTATACTGCCACCTTGCTAGCATATGGCACTGTCAGAGGCTTATGACCTGAGGAGGCTAAGTGGGAAGTTAATGCTATTACTTATACTTACCCATTTGACTTCTGACATTCACTACTTCATCACACAGCGTGTAGTCAGCCTGTGGAACTCCTTGCCAGAGGAGGCTGTGAAGGCTAGGACTATAATAGAGTTTAAAGAGAAGCTAGATAATTTCATGGAGGTTAGGTCCATAAAAGGCTATTAGCCAGGGGATAAAATGGTGTCCTTGGCCTCTGTTTGTCAGAGGCTGGAGAGGGATGGCAGGAGACAAATCGCTTGATCATTGTCTTCGGTCTACCCTCTCTGGGGCACCTGGTGCTGGCCACTGTCAGCAGACAGGATACTGGGCTAGATGGACCTTTGGTCTGACCCAGTACGGCCATTCTTATGTTCTTATGTTCTTATCCTTAAGATTTTCAATTAAGGATTCCACTGGAATGTAAGGAAGTACCAGTATGTAGGACAACAAGTGCATTTTCTGATTTATTAGCCAGTAACAATGCAATTGAGAGAGATAATGAATTTATCACATTAAGAAATGTTCATCACCTCACCACTTTGTGACAGCCCAGAAAACATTTGTACAAGATGGTTGCCGGTCTAATGTAGTGCTATTTGTATCTATGCATTCCATGCTAAGAAAATTTCCTTCTTTTCCATCCAGTAAGTGGCAGAAGAAAAAAAAAAACTCAGTGCCCAAGAGTGACACACCTTTGCTTTGACTCATTAGGCAATCTCCAAACAAGCTGTCAGCTTGTTTCAATAAAAAGGTAGATAATCACTCTTCAGTGGCAGAGTTGGTACTTGACCTCTCTTCCTCTGCAACTTCTAGTTCATGTTTCTAGTGAATGGTGTAATGATTAAACAAGTTAAAAATAAAGCTGGCAAAATCGTACTCTGAGAATTGTGATCACAATGGCAAGAAAAGAGGAGTTTGTTTTTAATGGAACTGCCATCTTGATATATTTCTGGTGCTTTTTAATACATCTACTCAGTGGCGTAGTGACGGGGCGGGGAGGGGCAGTTGCCCCCGGGCACCACTCAAGGGGGGCGTCAATTTAGTCCCCCTCCATTCCCGCTGTTATCCCTTGGCTCGTCTGCTCCTCCTCCGCCTGCCGCCGACTGGAGCCTCCTTCCCACCTCTCTGCCCCCAGCCCGATCCCCCATCTCCGCCAGCGGGTTAGTACATGCGGGGGCCCGGCCCCAAACTGGAAGGGGCGGGGTAAGATGCAGTACAAGCTTCCCCCTCCCCCAGGGTTGGGCTCAACCGTGCACCAGGTTTCGGGGCCCTGCCGTGTGGCAGGGGGGTGCAAATTTTGTCTTTGCCCGTGGACACATAACACCTTCACTACACCTCTGCATCTACTGACCCTACACTCAGTGAACAATAGCTTGGATCAAGTCCCTTCTCTCTCCATTTTCATAAAACATCAGTTGATATTCAGTGAAACCCCCTTCATTCTAAAGTTTTCCTGAATGAATTAACACTACCCAGCTGGTGAATTCCTATACATTGCCTGTAGCTTTTGAAAGCCTGGTGTGGATCCATCTGAAGAACAATGCCTCTGAAGAGGGAATGTTACCATGGTTTCCACCTTGTTCACTTTACACAGACCCAACTTTACACAGTCCCTTGCATGACTTGTCTAATGACATCACATCCATTTGTAAGACATGATAGTAGAATTACTCACTTTCATGTCTGTAGGATTTGAAGATAGCCTGGTCATCCAACAAAGGTCGTCATTTCTTCAAAGTCTTTTCATTCCTCTAAGCACCCACTAGCACTGACATTTTAATCACTTTATCTGAACTGTTAAATTAAAACTTCTAGTTTTGCCACACAGCAAAAATCATTAGCATCATCCTCCATAAATACTGATATTAATCATGAACAGGGTAGCTCACTTTTCAAGTTCAAGTCTATATACAGTTAGGACTTCAACAAGAGGGGATTGGAGGGAATGTTACCAACTTTGTTTGGAGATCAAGAAATGGAGGACAGGCCTGTTCTCGATAGCCATACCCTGGTCATATTCCAAACATAGAGGGCCAAGAGTGAGAAAAGAACAAATGCTGTAATCCATCCTGTTAAAATACAAAACAGCCACAAGGAGGGAGCACAGCTGAGCTGACTATGGAGCCTCTAAGAGGATTTCAGTATACTGGTCAAACTTCATCCTCTGTCTACCGTCTTTGCAGGAACCCTTCCATCCCTTTCCTTCCAGTGTTTCAGAAGGATGTGCACAGTCTTTTAGTGGGGAGTTATGATTGGTTTGTCATGGGAATATTCAATTCATGTTGCAAGAAGTATGAAGTCTCTTTTATATGACTTTCCTATTTATGTCCTGTTCTCCATGACCATCCCATCAATCCCTCTAAAAATTGTCATCAATATATTGTCTTCATGGTGTGTTTGAAATCGCAAACTGCATTACTTACTGCAGAGAGTTTACTGGAGTATACGTGGAAGATTTAGGCGAGAAGAACATCAGGCAAACATGATCCAATAAGCATACTATCAATTTGCCCAGAACCTCAGGGACTAGAAAAAACATTCGTCCCTTACTGTTTGAAATTTCACCTATGTGCACTTGGATGCTCCTAAAAGAGAAAGTGTTATCTACTATGCATTGAGAATTCCAGTATCCAAATTATACATTTTCTTTTAATCTGTTTTTTAATCATCAGCCCTTAAAATACAATTACAATAGGGTAGACTCTCTTGGACTTGAAGATGTCCCTAACACAAGGCAATATGCATGATCTTTCACTAGAGCTAGCAGCCTATTTCACTTTCAAATTTCAGGAAGCAGATGAATCCCTCATTGGACAGAGGATTTGGCTAATCTGTCAGGCAAAGTTCTCAATTAACACCACCACAGCATAAGTTTCCGTGGACAAAAAAGGACCTGAGAAAAGTATTTCAAATAACGATTCATTTGGGAAAATCCCAAGTGAAATCTGAAGCAAAATTGTAAAATGGTTGAAACAAATACTTCATCTACACATTACCTTACCAATTACCAGTAGGACCGCTAATTACTAAGGATGGAGTGGAGGTTAAGGATAATTTAGGAATGGCCCAATATCTAAACAAATACTTTGCTTCAGTCTTTAATGAGGCTAGTGAAGAGCTTAGGGATAATGGTAACATAACAAATGGGACTAAGGATATAGAGGTAGATATTACCATATCTGAGGTAAAAGCCAAACTTGAACAGCTTAATGGGAGTAAATCGGGGGGCCCAGATAATCTTCATCCAAGAATATTAAAGGAACTGGCACATGAAATTGCAGGTCCATTAGCAAAATTTTTTAATAAATCTCTAAACTTAGGGGTTGTACCATTTGATTGGAGAATTGCTAATATAGTTCCTATTTTTAAGAGAGGAAAAAAAAGTGACCCGGGTAACTATAGGCCTGTTAGTTTGACATCTGTAGCATGTAAGATCTTGGAAAAAATTTTGAAGGAGAAAGTAGTTAGAGACATTGAGGTTAATGGCAATTGGGATAAGTTGCAACATGGTTTTACAAAAGGTAGATCGTGCCAAACCAATTTGATCTCTTTTTTTGAGAAAGTAACAGATTTTTTAGATAAAGGAAATGCAGTGGATTTAATTTACCTCGATTTTAGTAAGGCATTTGATACAGTACCACATGGGGAATTATTGGTTAAATTGGAAAAAATAGGGATTAATATGAAAGTTGAGAGGTGGATAAGCAACTGGTTAAAGGGGAGACTACAGCGGGTCATATTGAAAGGGGAACTGTCAGGTTGGAGGAAGGTTACTAGCGGAGTTCCTCAGGGATCAGTTTTGGGGCCAATTTTATTTAATCTTTTTATTGCTGACCTTGGCACCAAAAGTGGAAGTGTCCTGATAAAATTTGCAGATGACACAAAGTTGGGAGGTATTGCTAATTCAGAAAAGGATCGGGATATCATACAGAAAGATTTGGATGACCTTGTAAATTGGAGTGATAGCAATAGGATGAAATTTAACAGTGAGAAGTGTAAGGTTATGCATTTAGGCATTAATAACAAGAATTTTAGTTATGAGCTGGGGACACATCAGTTGGAAGTAACGGAGGAGGAGAAGGACCTCGGAGTCCTGGTTGATTATAGGATGACTATGAGCCGCCACTGTGACATGGCTGTGAAAAAGGCTAATATGGTCTTGGGATGTATTAGGCGAGGTATTTCCAGTAGGGATAAGGAGGTGTTAGTGCCATTATACAAGGCATTGGTGAGACCTCATTTGGAATACTGTGTGCAGTTCTGGTCTCCCATGTTTAAGAAGGATGAATTCAAATTAGAACAGGTACAAAGAAGGGCCACTAGGATGATTCGAGGAATGGAGAACCTGTCTTATGAAAGGAGACTCAGGGAGCTTGGCTTGTTTACCTTAACCAAAAGAAGGCTGAGGGGGGATATGATTGCACTCTTTAAATATATTAGAGGGATAAATACTAGGGAGGGAGAGGAATTATTTAAGTTTAATACTAATGTGGACACAAGAACAAATGGATATAAGCTGGCTAGTAGGAAGTTTAGACTTGAGATTAGACGAAGGTTTCTAACCATTAGAGGAGTGAGGTTCTGGAATGGCCTTCCAAGGGAAGTAGTGGGGGCAAAAGATCTACCTGGCTTCAAAATTAAACTAGATGGGTTTATGAAGGGGATGGTTTGACAAGACAACATGGTCTTGGTAACTAATTGACTAGTTATTATCAGTGGTAAATAGGTCAATGGAGGGATGATAGGGGTTACTATAAAGAACTTTCTGGGTGTCTGGCTGGGGAGTCTTGCCCACATGCTCAGGGTTTAGCTGATCGCCATATTTGGGGTCGGGAAGGAATTTTCCTCCAGGGTAGATTGGCAGAGGCCCTGGAGGTTTTTCGCCTTCCTCTGTAGCATGGGGTACAGATCACAGCTGGAGGATTCTCAGCATCTTGGGGTCTTCAAACTATTTGAGGGCTTCAATATCTGAGATATAGGGGTGAGGATTATTCTAGGAGTGGGTGGGTGAGATTATGCGGCCTGCATTGTGCGGGGGGTCAGACTAGATGATCATAATGGTCCCTTCTGACCTTAAAGTCTATGAGTCTATGAGTCTATAATTACTCCACAAACTATCATGTAAGGAAAGTGTCTAATGTATATAACTTATGACAACTGTCAGTTAAATAAAGTTAACATATTTAACATACAAAGAGACAGAAGGAAAAAACTTCCTTTTGGGACATTTCTTCAGTAATTGTTAGAGTTTCTTGTACTTTTCTATGAAATATTGGCAGCTGAATCACATTGTCATTTATCAGACACAGGACACCAGACTAAATAGATCCGATATGATCCTGTGTGGTGAAGCCTACAACTGTTTATTTGGGGGGGAGGGGGAGAAGAGAAATTAAGATAAAGAAGCCCATTCTATATTGGCCTGTGAGGATTGAGATTGTTTCAATAAAGAGCAGCTTGGTGTTTTATGGAATTTACACAAGACACTTTTGGACTTTTCAAAAAAAGTTAAATATAGCAGCAGTCGGAATCACTAACACAAACAGCAGTTGAAAGACCTCTCTTTCCTTTTACCTCCATCTGAAATAAGACTGAAATTTGCCAATGAAATCTACCAACCAGGTTTTAATTTAACTCCTCTTTAAGATTACTTGGACCTACGTCCCTGCACCCATTATGCATTTTAGGAGCAATTGCCTGGTGTTTGCTAACTTCTCCTCTTGTTTAAACCAAATATTTAATTGAGCTTTTGGTTTAAACAATTCAATGTGATTTCTCTCTTTTACTACAAGTAATGTTCAAATCTTGTGATACCTTCCTTGTTCAAGGGAACATTTACTTTTTTCACAGTCAAACAAGACAGATTTATTCCAATGATTATTTGTCATCATTAATGATGGGCTAGCAAAATGAGTCATCACACTACTTGAATTAAGTATCCTAAGTGTCCTGGGACTTACAACATCTAGTAGCTTCAGCTAGTTTATTGCAGTTGGTGAATTAATACACTTAGGCTTTGTCTACACTATGGCTTTTGCTGGAAGAGGCAATGCAAACGAAGTGCTGATTAGCATAGTGTCATGCTTCATTTGCATAATCTATTCCAAGCCGTTTTTGCACAAAAACAAGCAATGTGGATGTTTCCTTTTTGCGCAAAAATCCCATTTTGCGCAAAATCCGAGGAATAAGGATCTTGCGCAAAAAGGGGGTTTTGCACAAAACGGACATGTCTACACTGCTTGTTTTTGCGCAAAAACAGCTCAGAATAGATTATGCAAATGAAGCATGACAATGTGCTAATCAGCACTTCATTTACATTGTCTCTTCTGGCAAAAACTGAAAGTGTAGACAAAGCCTTATTGTTTCCATTTTACTCCACCAACCTCAATAGCCACATCAGTCTTAGCTTCAGCCTATTTCCATATTTGTTCAACCTAATATTCACAACGATGCTATGTTGGTGCTAGATGTCACTAAATACAGGAATGGTACTTACCCTACAAGGGCATTCTACTTGCCCATTGGATTGCCACTTGGTGTTTGCTTTTTGAAGTCTGCAAACCAACCTTTGGAAAATATTACTATGGACAAACACAGGAGTGTTGAAGGAGATCAAGATGGATTTCACAGTTGGGTGTATTTCAGTAATCAGAATGCTGAGAAGCACTTCATACTCACAAATTTAAGCACTCTTGTTTGATTGTCTCAGGAAACCAAAGATAACAAGAGCAACTTAGCATAATAACTAAACACATCTATAATTGGAGGAAAAACTGTAAAGGTGCAGGACCAAATGCTTTTTCAGATCTGCATCATGTTTTGTTACAACTGGGAAGTAATGAGATTGACAGTTGAATCATGGTGTGCATAGATATGCAAATCGGACTTTAGACACTCGATTCTGTTGACGAAGCACTGTAACTGATACTCACAATATATTCACACATTAGATATGACTTCAGAAGAACATTAAGGATTTTAACAAAATAAAAGCAACAAATAATCCGTTAAGATTCAGATGTGCCATATGTCCTACCCCACTAAGCACAATAAGGGACATTAACAAATTTGTTTAAGTGGTGGCCCATTTTATCTTTGTGTTGGAAAACATATGGCAGATTTATTCCACAACTGAATTACCTTGCTAAATCTTCTTGTCCTGGATTCTTCCCATGCTAAAGAAGGATCATGAGTAAATCCCAGACACATATGATTTTTTCCAAGTTTTCTTGATACTCTGATCAATCCAGTGGCAAGACAGTTGTACAGAGGGCTCTAACACTGTACTCAGCATTCAAGAAAGGTTCCCTATCCCATTTCATTACTAATTTGAGGGTAGGTCCCTTATAGGAGAGGTAGATGCACAGTGATATGAATTTTCAGCATCGGAAGGATTCTTTAGTATGATCATTAATGAAATTCTGACTGATTTAGATTCCCAACACTACCATGTCTGAAATAAAAGGAGGAACAAAAAGGCAGGAAACTTGAAAAATTTGTTGCAAATGAGAGACCTGGGTCTGAAAAGGGTTTTTCACTGCAAATGCCTGAATACATAAATATTTTGAGGGCCAATATAAAAGTATTATTTAGAAGAGCAATCCAAGCCCTCTGTCTGGTTATGTGGCATGAGGGGCTAGACTGTTAATAATAGCTTCGGGAAAGAATAAATCAAACTGGGAATAAGTTTTCCTCCTCTGCAAGATGTACTTAATTGATCATTTGACAAGAAGTTTTTTTAAAGAGCAGAAAAGTACAGTTTAAACATTTCATTTCTTTTCATTGTAGCAAGAGTAGCACAATTTTTCTTTTTTACTTTTTCCTCTATATAATAGGTTAGCCCAACTGAATTCAAGCAATCAAAATGTAACACTATTTCTTCTGATTAACTTTTGTCTATAACAAGTGTTAACAAACTATCTTACAATGTCAAAAGAATAAAAACAACCATTGAGGAAATGCAAGTTCTGTTTCTCAAGCTGTACATCAGAGCAGGGTGGGAAACTTGTTACACACCCCACAAATATTTTGGAGGTTAATATTTTTTCAACATTGAATCAGGATGAAAATGGAAAATTTAAAAAAAATAGTAGAGCGCCAAAAAGCTTTTCCATTCTGGATCAAACAATTATGTTTCACTGATTATAGAACACTCCATTTCCATTTTGCCCCATGTCTAATTAGCTTAAAATCTAAACAAAAATAAGAGGTGAGGTGCACAGCGTAAGTGACTCATGATAGTATGATGGGTGCACTGCCCCCCTACACACCTGCCAACATTTTAATTGCTAAATGGGGTGCTCCCTCATGCCCCCTCCCTGTTTCTTTGGATGGCCCTTTCTGCACCCTGTCCCTTCGCAGGCACCAGTTGCTTATGGTGTAGATGCCAGTGACAGAGGAGGATCAGCCTACTACCTAAGGGTATGTCTACACTACAAAGTTAATTCGAACTAACAATTGTTAGTTCGAATTAACTTTCATAGGCGCAACACAAGCAAACCGCTAGTTCGAACTTAATTCGAACTAGTGGAGCATTTAATTCGAACTAGGTAAACCTCATTCTACGAGGACTAACGCCTACTTCGAATTAAGTAGTTCGAATTAAGGGCTGTGTAGCCACTTAATTCGAACTAGTTGGAGGCTAGCTCTTCTCAGCTTGCCCTGGTGGCCACTCTGGGCCACGCCAGGGAAACTCTTCTGCCCCCCTCCTGGCCCCGTAACCCTTAAAGGGGCACGGTGTGGCTACAGTGCCCATGCCAGGTGCAAGCCTGCCAGCACCCAGCCAGCCACCCGCTGCCACCCAGCCCTCCGCCTCTTCCCAGGACTAGGCGTTAGTCCTCGTAGAATGAGGTTTACCTAGTTCGAACTAAGCGCTCCGCTAGTTCGAATTAAGTTCGAACTAGCGGTTTGTATGTATAGACGCTATGAAAGTTAATTCGAACTAACAGCTGTTAGTTCGAATTAACTTTGTAGTGTAGACATACCCATGTATTCTATAAATACATTAGGAGCAAAAGAAAACAGAAGGAAAGCACAAGTCCTTAACTGAGGGCTTGTCTACATTGCACAGGTAAAGCAGTCCTCCTCCCACCAATGTAAGTACCCAGAATCATAACTCTACCCCCATAAGAGGCATAAGGCTCATGTCCATGAAGTTAGGGAAGTGCATTGGCTGTGCAGACACTGCATTACTTACATCAGCTGTTGGCTGCCTTGTCCCCAAGAAAGGAGGAGGGATCAGCAGGGAATTTCCAGCAGAGCTCAGAAACTGGGCTCTGAGCTCCCCACATTGTCCCTTTTAGGTTGATGGTGAGGGTGTGCACCACTGACCCAAGGAAGGTGGGTTAACTTATGTAGAAGCAAAGACTTCACTCAGTTTACACGGCTAAACAGATGGTTTTATTGGCCAATAAAAGCAAAGTGAGCCAAACGTGGTCCCAGAAGAGCCGGGCCCAGTGAGGCTGCTCATACAATCAATCCTAGCATCTTTATACCCTTAACCAAACAATCTGACGTCAGGGCATCCAATTACAGAAATCATCAATTAAACTAGGAAAAACAAAGCCTTATCAACAAGATGGCGGACAGGTACGAGGGAGTACACCTCCTGTCCCAACCAGCCCAATTAACACATTCCAATAGCGCATCTGTTTTGGCCTGGCACATGGGGTGATAGAAAGTTCACTCTGGCCTACGTGCAAAGGCAAAAAGCTGAAATGGTTTCTGCTATACAAGATGGCTTCTAGCTAAACATAAAATTGTTTCTACAATTTTTCTACACTTACATTTCTAGTGTAGACATAACCAGTATTCCCTGTACACTGGGAGCTTGGGTGGCCACCTGGGAAACATTCAGGTACCACCCAGTTGATTGGCAGAGCATCCACAGTGCCCACAGCCAACAGCATATGTTTCTACTAGTGGAGCACATCTGCACATGCCTCAGTGCACATGACAAAATTTATTCCACACATTAGGAGAATTTATTCCACACATAGACGTGTGAGAGGAGGGCCTGGCCTATTTGCCCAATTAGCCCCACCCCATTTTACATGCAGCCAATGCCAGGCCTGGAGGGAGAAGAAAAGGAGAGAACCTAGCTCAGTTAGGGGCTGACAAGCAAAGAGGCAGGAGCTGGTTCTGCCATCCGCAGGACCTGAGCCAGAGCTATCTGCTGGGTCAGCCACAGGAGGACACAAGCCTCCTAACCCTCCCCCTGGCACAAAGGGGGAGAACCAGAAGGAAACCCTCACTGAGGAGGGGGAAATTGGACTCTTGGGGCCACGCCTCAAACTGAAGGAACAGACTCTGGTAAGCGGCCGGAAGTCCTACACTCTAGGCCCCCAGCTAATACCGGGACCTAACCATTAGGCTACCCCATTGCCTGGGAGACCTGGTCACAAGGGAAGATTGGACATAACCATAGCAGGCAACGAGAGTTATTACACAAAGAAGTCTGTGCTGTTTAATGCCTAATATGCTTCAATTTTTACTAAAAAGTTAATGGTGACCAAATAAAAACAATTAATATTGACCATAAAGGGAAGAAACAGAATTCAAAATAGGGACAGAAGAGGTTAAAGAATATTTAGGTAAGTTAGATGTATTCAAGACAGAAGGGTCTGATAATATTCACCCTCAGGCACTTAAGCAACTAGCTGAAAAAAGTCTCACAATTATTAGCAATTATCTTTGAGAACTTGTGGATGATGTATGAGGCCCCAGGGGACTGAAGAAGGGCAAGCATATTACCTCCCTTTAAAGGGGGAAACAAAGAGGGCCCAGGAAATTCTAGACCAATCAGCCTAATTTCAGTACCTAGAAAGATACAACACATGATTAAACTACCAATTTATAAGCACCTAGAGGCTAACAGGGTTAGAAGTAACAGCCATGATGGATTGTCAAGAACAAATAATGCCAGACCAACCTGATTTCCTTCTTTGACAGGGTTATTGAACTAATGGATAGGGAGCAACAGTAGATGGGATACACCTTGATTTTTAGTAAGGCTTTTGCCACAGCCCCATGTGACATTCTCTTAAGCAAACTAGGGATGCATGATTTAGGTGACATTACCATAGAGGTGTGAGCAAAACTCATTGAAAGACATAGTCAAAGAGAAGTTATCAATGGTTCACTTGTCAAACTGGGACCACCTATTTAGTAGGGTCAGTTTTGGGTTTGGTACTATTCAATATTTTTTTTAAACTTAAAAAACAATAAATGGTCTGGTAGCACTTTATAGACTAACTCGGCTACCTCCTGAAACTTCTGAACATGCAAGGCACTGCATTCAGCCGTATGGAGTGGAAATCCATCAACTTCACAAAGAAACTCACACAGATCCAAACTGACATCATCTTCCTTTTCAAAATGATACCATCTACATGTTTTGGTAGTCTATAAAGTGCTACCAGACATTTGTTGTTTTTTAAGTTTATCCTGTACAGATGAACTCGGCTACCCCCTGAAGCTTCTATTTTCTTTAAGTTCTTTAGAAAATCAAGTGGGGTGTATGCTTATAAAATTAGCAGATGACACCAAGATGGGAGAAGGTAGTAACACTTTGCAGGACAGGATTAGAATAAATTGGAAAATTTGCCCAAAATCAACAAAATGAAATTCAGTAGAGACCAGTACAAAGTACTAAACATAAGAAGGAAAATATCAAATGTACTTCTACAAAATAGGAATGGATAACTAGATAGCAGTACGACTGATAAACAATATGTGGATCACAAATTTAATATGAATCAACAATGCATTGCAATTGCAAGAAAGGCTAAAAGGTATTAATAGTCTCATACATACTACACAAGAGGTAATTGTCTCTCTTTACTCACGAGTAGTGAGGCTGTGGATGGATTATAGTGTCCAGTTCAGGGCACCACACTTTATTCAATTTGTCCACATCTTTTCTAGAGTCAAGAAGAAGGCAACAAAAATGATAAAATATTTTCCACAAATTTTGAGGAAAGCTTAAAAACTGGGCATTTTTAGTCTTGAGAAAAGACAATAGAGGGGCAATCTGATAACAATCTTCAGAATATGTTAAGGGCCGCTATAAAAAGGGCAGCGATCAATTGTTCACCATCTCCAGTGCAAGCATGACAAGTAATAATGAGCTTAATATGCAGCAATGGAAAACTTTCTTACTGTAAGGGTAGTTAAGAACTGGAATAGGTTACCTGGGGAACTTGTGGAATCCCTATCATTGGAGAAATTTAAGAACAGGTTGAAAAAACACCAGTCAAAGATAATCTGGGTTTGTTTGGTCCCCTTCAGTGCTAGTGGCTAGATTATCTGACCGCTCAAAATCCTTTCCTAACCCAGTCAAATTCTGCTTTGATTTACACCCATCCATTCACATTTAAATCAGGCTTTAATTTGACCCAGTGACTTCAGTGAGTTGATTGACTTTGTAAAAAGCCTAGCAAGTTATGAAATTCAAATTCCAAAAATAAATTACATTTTGAAATAAGCAAAACTGCATTTAGCCATTAGGAACCAATAACAAAATGCAGCACTATGCATGTAGTTTGTCAATAGCCAGAGACTAGTCAATGGCACATCTTTTAGTTTGAGATTCATATGGTAAAAATATTGTGAGCATAGCCTCTTCAGACTATGACCCCAGATTCCATAAACTTGACTGTGTCACCGTGAGATAGCCTAAGGACATACCCTTCATACTTATTAAAGGGTTGGCCACAATTTGCTGCTAACATAGTAAGTTCTCAATTCATGGTGACGTTTACATATCCAGTGGTCCTTTATTTAAGAAGCTGTTCGAAAAAAACTGTAAAAACTGCATTTGCATTTGCATTTCCATTTTAAAATGTTGTACTGTCCCAGGGGATATTTAAGTAGCTTTTGAATACATCATTGCTGTTACTTTTATCTAACTAATCATGGCACAGCCAATATTTAATTTATTTCTTCACATAACAATTTCCAATATCATAAAAATTCTGCATCACTGGAAATTTTTAAGCAAAATTGGATGCATTTAGTGGAGTGATTAGGGCAGGGCCTCAGAGAAGGGGGGAGGGCAAAGGAGACAGGGAAAGGATGTCTGGGTTTGAGGTAGACCCTGGATGGTATTTAAATTCAAAAAGTAATCTTGTGCTTGAAAAGGTTAGAGATCACTGCTCTAGGAACAAAAAGTATAGGCTAGATGTATAATATGGGGAACTCTAGCCACCATGACCCCCATTCTTTCAGCATCACTGCATTCCAGGATAATCAGCTGACCATGAGCTCCCATTGGGACACTGTGGCCAAAGGGCAAACGTGATCCTTGGACCCATACCTAGCAGAATCTCAGATACAAGTAGAGATGTCATAATTCTTTGTGCTCATCACTGGTGCTACCACTACTGGAAGATTGTGCTCTTTTCTAGTGACCATAATTTGCAATGGATGTTGATGAATTGGAGACGGTTCAGAGAAGAGCCACATGCATGATTAAAGGATTATCAAACATGCCTTGTGGTGACAGACAACCAATGCTCAATTTATTTAACTGAACAAAGAGAAGGCTAAGGGGAAAAAAGGGATCCACATAAAGGAAAATATATATACTAATGGGCTCATCACTTCAGCAGATAAAGGTTAGCAGATGATGGCTGCAAATTGATGGATCCTCCACAATTCACATTTTTTAATATCAAGATTGGCATGGGTGGGTTGTAAAAAATCTGCTCTAATTCCTATAGGAATTATTTTGAGGGAAGTTCTATGGACCATATTAAACAGAAACTTAGCCTAGAAGGAACTTAGTGGTTCCTTCTGTCCTTGGAATTTGAGTCTGTGACTTGCTGGAATTAGTCTCTTTTTGCTTCCTTCTTCCCTCTTTTTTTTTTTGTTTGTTTTTGTTTTTGTTCAGTTATTCTCTGCTGCTTTCTAACCTGATGGGGGGGAAGAGCTTTTCTCCAGCTGCCTTCACAAAGGGATGGGGCTGGAATGGTGCACTGCACACCCGACTGATCTCTTGCAGTGACTGTCTATTGCCCACACTGATTGGCCGAGATTGAGGTTATTCTTAGGTTAATAGGGAGGAGACTTAGGTCATTGTTGGCTAAGTTCAGTGAAGCCTCATACTCAGTTCAGTGGAATTTTTTTGTAACACGACAAATTTTGAAGACTAGGTCCAATGGCTTCCAAAAATTCAGGGAATTTCTAGGCATCAGTGGGAAAAACCTTGTTGATGTGGTGACCATTGGAAAACATCACCACCAGAAAAGCCTGATTTCTACACTGTGCCCCTTCAATTGGTGCTCTAAGCTAACTCTCTGCAGAATATTTGCATATTTTAACCCCATTGCTGAAAAGGAGTCAGCAAATGAATGTGATGGTTTCAATGGAAGGGATGACCAAGGCAGGCAGTGGTTTATGCTGAGCATTAGAGGAGTGAGGGGGTCATGGTTGGCTGAGGGACTTCTGGGGTATGTCTACACTACATGGCTCCATCGACGGAGCTATGTAGATTACCTTTGTAGACATAGGAAAATGAAGCAGCGATTTAAATAATCGCCGCTTCATTTAAATTAAAATGGCTGCCGCGCTGTGCCGATCAGCTGTTTGTCGGCACAGCGCTGTAGTCTGGACGCGCCGCGGTCGACATCAAAGGTATTTGTTGACCTCCCCGGTATGCCTCGTGGGATGAGGTTTACCGGGGAGGTCGACAAATGCCTTTGATGTCGACCGCAGAGCGTCCAGACTACCGCACTGAGCCGACAAACAGCTGATCAGCTCAGCGCAGCAGCCATTTAAATTTAAATGAAGCCACGATTATTTAAATTGCCACTTCATTTTCCTTTGTCTACAAAGGTAATCTACATGGCTCCGTCGACGGAGCCATGTAGTGTAGACATACCCTGGATGTCAATCTCACTGCTCAGGCTGCACTCCCTGCAGCACTACATGGGCAGTGCCTGGCAAGGGGCAGATTTTGGTGATTTAAAGCTTATAAAACGGAGCAGAGGAGGAAGAGCTTAGATGTTATGACCATCAAATGTAGATTTTGTGGCAGTATCCTGTGCAATTGCTACTGTTTCAGAGACAGAGACAGAATTCCTACCCCTCCCTCTGCCTGCTAGCTGGGCCTATAGAAACAAGCTAGTGTCTGAAACGGTAGTTAGTCTCTTTTGAAGACTGAGCAAATAATTCACAATAAATTATTGTTATGATGAACTTCTCTCAGAATTTACTGCCTTCTCCACTTAAATTGACTATGAGCTGTCTATGATCCTCTTGAATGAAGTAGTCCATCTAAAAGCAAGGTGACTAAAAATCAATGGCTGTTTCAAAACCAAAACTCCTCAATGGATTTTTAAAAAATTTAAATTGGATGTTTAAAATGTAATTTTAAAAATGGGATTTTTTTTAAACGAACCTATTGGGGATAAAATTTGAAACAATGTCAAGCCGTTGTAAGGCCTACAGTTGCTATAACTTATTAAACTGAACTAAATAAAAATATTAAGAAGCCTGTGTTTGCTGCCAAGTTTCAGAGGAAGTCAAAACCCTGGACTGGTAGACGTCATTAGCTAAGCACCCGGTCCAATACTAAGCCAGGTTTTGGCAGCAACAGCAGAAAGAATATTTTCTTCATTTCAATTGATGCAGCTAGTTTATTCAAATTTAAGAAAACGATTGGGGTTTAAAAAAGCAGGAAAGCTTCTTTTCCACTTCTAATCTATGAATAAACACTTGATAGGAGCGAATAGTCCTAAAATCTTGAAGGACATTATGACCAGGAACTATCAGTTCAATTAATTAACTAGAGATACTTCTTTACCTCACTTTGTTTTAAATTAAAACAAACTTTCAATCAGCCTTTTAGTTTTTGTATATCCTGTAGAACCAGCAAGTCACATGTTTTAATGGTGACCTATGCATGAGAATCAATCTTGCATTAGGAAAATAACAAAAAAAATAGAAATGCAAAACATTTTGAATGACTTCAGTCCACCTTGACCTCTAGTGTCTGGGGTTCTGGGCCTCTGACGCCGGACTGAGACCCTCATTGGCTAGGAACATCTGAGGACCCAGTAACTGAATTACTGAATACATTGAAATGAAGATACTATTATCTGTACCTTTCAAGCAGCAGGGTCAGTGGTAAGATCATGGGAATGGGCCTTATTCCATCTCTGCTATTGACTGGCTCTGTGTCTTCTGCCAGGTCACTGTGCTCCTTTGGCACCCCATGTCCATTTTTGCTGGCCTATGTCTAATAGCCAGACATTTCATGTCTCAGGGCAGTAACAGCCCTACTCTGGTGCTGCCAAGACTTAAGACAGGCTCCTCTCTCCTGCCAGCAAACTGCAGCTGCCTCTGAAATTAGAATTACACTTCCTGTGCGCTGTCCTGCACAGTGTGTTCACCAGGAACACTGGGAAGGGCACCACATGCTTCTGGGTACAACACCACCCTACTCTAGCCAGGAGTGGCCAGTGGTCCCTGAACCCTTGGTTTGAGGGAGCTGCTGAGAACAGGGGAGGGGTGAGCAGAGCTGGGAAGAGGCCCAGGGGTTCACACAATGTCTGTGAGTGGATAGCATTACCCCTGTGTGGCCGAGCCCAGCCTTCCCTCCTCATTCTATGCTCTGCTGCTGCCTGGACTCTGCCCAGGAGACCCACTCCCATGCATTGCAGTTTGGCTGGTTCATACTCTGCTAGATAACAGGCCTTGTGCAGAAAACTGCTAAGGCAAACTGAAGAGCCAGCTGGCATCTTGCCATGAGCTCCTGCTAATTGTCCTTGGAATGATGTGAATGGGAGAGACCAGGATGTGTCTTTGAGTCTCTCTAGAGCTCCCTGGAGAAGCCCCCTATTTAGGCCCTGACTGGTGTAGCCCCAGTCCTGTGACTAGCAGGCCTCCCCCTCCTCTTGCAGGCTCCACATAAGACCTATGTAGACAGCCTGGACATCCTGCTGAGGGGCCTATTCACAGAGACCCCCACCATGGACAAGCTACAGCATCTCTAGGAGGTGACCAAATGGGAGGATCAGGGGGAATTTTACCATAACTCAGGGTATATCTACACTACAGATTTTTTTCAGAAAAATGGCTGTTTTTCCAAAAAATTTTACTTACATCCACACTGCAATCATGTTCTTTCGAAAGAAAATAAAAAGAACAGAGGGGTTTTTCTGACATTGGTAAACCTCTTTCTACAAGGAAGAAGCCTTTGTCCAAAAGAGCTCTTTCAGAAAAAGGCATGTGTGGACAGGGAAGAGGGAGTTCTTTTGCAAGAAGAGGAAAGAGGAAAAAGCACAGGTGTCCTGGTGGCCATTCCGTCCATAGTAATCACAGCTGCATCCACCATCTTGCCCTGACTTGCCCTCCGGCTCCGAACTATCAACTCTGCCTTTACCCTTGGCTCCAGACTCTGGCTGCTGACTTTGGCATGATCCTTGGATCTAGATATTGGCTCAGTATTATCCTTGCCCTGCTCGAGCCTGACTCCAGGCCAACCACCAACCCACTCCAGCCTTGCCTCCTCCTCCTGATCGTCTCCAAGCCCTCAGACTTTGACCACCCAGCTTTGACCTTCCATCTGTATCTGCTAAGAAGGAGAAGTCTGAACTCTACATGGAAAAAGGGCAGACAGATAGAAACTTGTGGGCTGGATTGTACTCTGTATGTGCAATTCTACTGGCCAGTGGAGATGCACAAGCACATAGAGAACTTAATAGCTTTGAGAGACTGGCATGAAAGATGCTAGAGATGAGGAGACACTAAGTCCATCCCTCCCAGATCCTCCAAGGTTGGTCACAATTAGATGGGAAGTAACTGGCTGCAAGGTCACACACAAAATCATGGATAGGAGCAGAAGCCAGCCCCAGTATCCACTACCAATCTATCTCCACCCACTTTATCACAGACCCTTCCAGAGACGCAGAACTCAGGAGCCCTGACTCTTGCACCCGTGACTTACACCACAAGGCCAACTTCCTCCCTTTAGGGAATGACTGCAGCGACTTGTCCCCTGCCCCCATTCCCACTGTCAAAAACCATTGTCTGGGTGACAAGTGAATGCTTGAGATCTCCCTGTGGGGATCCTAGGGCCCACATACTTGGGTTTCACTGGGAAGGCCTCTGGCAGCCATTGATGGAATGCTCCGCTGGGGAGATTTTCCTTCTCTTACAAAGGGTTTCTGTTCTCCCAGATCATCAGCTACTAGTAGAATGCAAGAGAACCAAGTGCTGATGGGCTAGAGAAGTCACAGGAGTCACATGCAGTGTCTGCAGTCACCATGGGCCAAACCCAGCTTAGTTTATCTTGATTGCAAAGGGGACGTTGGCCTGGGAAAACTGTTGCCAGTGCCTGAGTCCATACACAAAGAACTGAGGTGTTCTCCTGAGGCTATTCAAGGGTACATGCAGCACTATCCAAGCAAGTAGAGAATCTACATTAAGGAGCAAGGCTGGAACATCTACATATTACATATGCCAAAAGCTGAGTATCTTCTATTTTGTACTAAACATAGGCATAGTGAACAACATGCCAATTCTTACTGAACTCAGCCAAATAGTATAAAACAATGATATTATATGTAAAGGGTTTACAATTTAGAGATGTGGAATGCTATTAACTTAATCTGTAATTTAATATCTACGTTAACTAAAATCATTATGCATTTTGTACTTACAGAAATTGCCCCAGGTGAAGGTTGAGGCTAATATGCATACAATGTGTGAGTGGAGAGGTATAATTTTATCCCTGGAAATTTATACATAGCTGTGCTACTAAAATAAAACCCCGGGATCCAGAGGCTGCTGTTGTGCCTTGAAAAATGTTACTGTTAATTACAGAAAATTCCAGGAAATAGATGTGTATTAACTTCAGTATAGGCAAGGCCATTTCATCTGTGCTGACTCTTAACAAATGTAGAAAAGAAGATAATAGTTTTAAGTTCCCAAGCAGTAGGCTCAGTAAACAATTAAACAGGTATAATCTCTAAACGCTTTAGACCAGTGGAGTGAGGTGAACAGAGGGGCTGAACATAAAACAGGAAGGGGCACAAACATGTAGGGGGAGGACATAGAGAGGAAGTGAGGGGGCTGGATGGGGTGAGGGGAGTGGAGGACAAGGGGCGAAAGGAACAGAAGCACCCAGGGCCAGGGTAAGAAACCCACAGAGGCTAGCTGCAAGGGGCAAGGAGAGGCAAACACAACAAGAAGACACCCAAGGGCTGGGGTAGGGCAAGACCTGGGGCAACCAAGGAGGAAAAGCGGAGCCCCTGGTGCATTGACCTTCCATGGTCAGGCAAATTCCCATGTCCAGGACCAGTGAGGTCTTGAGGGAGCCGGACCAGGGATGTTCAATCTGTATAAACATTTTTCCCCTCTCCGTATACCTTCCCCCCAAATCCTAGATGACATGAAGTATAGCTGCTCTAGTTTCAGACAGCTGGAGTAGCTCCCTTGCTGATTCAACTGGCTCAGAATCACCAGAACTGTGCTCTGACCCTGGCCTTACCTTCCCATTCTGCACATGCATTCATTTCAGGGAATCCCCATCGACCTGTTTCATGCATTTTTAAGGCTCTTCTCTGGCCTGTTAGTCACAAAGATGGGGGGAGGGAGAGATAGGGAGAAAAGGAGAGGATGAAGGAAAGAAACCTCTTCAAAGTGCTGTCGTAGGGAGTACTTTCTGCTAGAAATTTTAGATAGAGACAGAAAGTGGGGAACGAGAGCTACCAATAAACTTTAATATGTGATGCTTGATTTCTCAAGGAAAAATTTTCCATGATCTTGGACTATAAAAGAAGCTTAACCATTCAGAATCATTCTAGTAACAGCTATTCCAAAAAAAAAAGTCCCAGCATTTTCATTTTTTTGGTGGTGGTACGGAAGCACCAGAGCAGCTGTTTCATACTTTTATTCTAGTATTAGAAATATTAGTATTTGCTGTACATCACACTATGAAAAGTCAAGAAATAAAGCTGAGGTCTAGGGAATCTGAATTACTTTTCTACACTTTGATGGCATTTTTTTCACTATACAAATTTCTGCCTTCAATTTATCTGTTCAGTCTTTAACAGATCATTTTGGCAGCATCTCTGGATATGAAATTAATTGGTCCAAGACAGCATTATTTCCCTTTTCACAGGGTGACTGGCATTTCTATCTTGTTTTGTCTTTAAGATTGCTTTGGATAAGATTAAGTATCCGGAAATATGGTTAACCTCAGGGTTGAAATATTTAGTTCAGAGAAACTTTGATCTCTTAATTATTCACATCAGATTGAACACTAGAAGAAATTGCATTTTTCATTGCTCAGGGAAATTAATCTGGTGAAAACAGCCCCTGATGCACAATTTGATTATCTTTTGTGTAGCAGTCCCCTTGATGTTCCCAATATCCATTATGAAAACAAGATGATGTTTGTATGAAAGTTCTTTAGAACTTATGCCATCATAGTCATGAGACCAACTTAGTCAACTTCAGAAATATACTACCCTGTGACATGATCCCTTGCTGATTTGGATTGGGTGGGGCTTTTTGATTTGTTTTGTTTTTGATGAGGGAACAGGGGAGTATGAAATAGGTTTCAATGCTAAAACTGAGCAAGACACTTGAAAAAGGATGGCTTATTGCCTGACCATTTGTACCTCCAAGCTGAGTAAATTAACAAGCCACCTCACAAATTTGCCCTATTAGGGTATGTCTACATAGCAACATTATTAGAAATAACTAGTGTTATTTCAAAATAACTTAGTCTGCGACTACACAGTGGGCAGTTATTTTGAAATAATGTTGAAATACTGTCAAGCTGGAGGACTTCTTACTCTGACTCCTGTAACCCTCATTGTACGAGGAGTAAGGGAAGTCTGAGGAAGAGTGCTCTATTTCAAAATAAGCGCTGCGTAAACACTCCCACCTTCAAACTAAGCTATTTCGAAACAAGCTACGCAATTGACGTAGCTCAATTTGTGTAGCTTATTTTGAGTTAAGCCCTGCTGTATAGACACACCTTAGTCTGATTCCAAGACGGTCAAACTCCATCTGATTGGCCCAAGCTCCCTGTGATCAACTTTCCTGTCAGAACATTAACTGTTATTTTTTACTGTAACATAACCTATAAATAAAGCATTAGAGTTTGCGCAACAGAAGTTTTACAGGAACTTGACCTAGATTTTCAAACTCACCCATCTTTGTTGCTGACCAGGAACCTTATCACAGTCAGAAAAATTCATTATTTCTGCTTATGTTTCCCTCAGTAAATTGTTCTCACACAAAAAGTCAAAAGGTAATATATAAGCCAATCAAGCTATTTCTTCTAGATGCTCAGAATCAAAGAATGAGTGATTGGGAGGCACTCAAAGCACTTCAGTGCAAGCTGTGTAAAAGGGAGTGATTTGTTGCTGTGACTCGTGTGTTGAGAGGACTGTGTTGGAATTGAAAGTGATTGCATTAAGAGCAGGGTTTAGGGGGTTTCTAGCCCCTGTGTGTGGGCTAAAAGATTCTGTAGTGAAGTGTACAACCTGAGTCAGTCTGCAGAGGCAGTCCACCCTAAGGTAGGATGGGACCCCTCTGTTTTAGGAAGCAGCAGTGTCTCTTTTTGTCTTTGGGTTCTTGTGTGCTGTCATTCTGAAGTCTAAAAAAGTACCTGTGTTATGTTGCACCTCGCAGCCATAATAAATGTTTTTAGCTAGCTTCTCGTTGTGTATGCCAGGAACGTAACAATGCACCCCCAGAGGGTTCAGTCTTACCGGTTGAGCAGAAAAGTTCACATTTTGTGTATTTCATTCCTAAGTTCATTTCCTTCTGTGTTTGCAAAGTGCCTACCAAGTATCAGGAGCTACCACAATCAAATCATGAATTAACTTAATGGTGTTTGGAGAAGGGAAATAATTGTTGAAGTTGGCACATTACCTTTTCCTGACCTTCTGAGAGTGGCATCTCTGGAGTAGCAATTGAAGTGCTTCCTCTCCTCTTGTTAGAGGAGCGCTAACCCTACCCTCCCACCCCCAATATGGAAAAGTTGCTGGGATATTTTCTCGAGTGGACATTGAAGTGCTCTAGTTTTTTAAGTGTTTCCATTTTGCATCATGATGATGAAGTTCTCCATCTTATTTAGTACTTCAACAGATGAAAACAATGTCCAGCTGTATCTGCAATTTACCCCATATGCTACATATATAAGTGGTGCTTATTCCGTAGGCACTGTGTAACAACAAATACTGTAAATCGTTTCCCTGAACATACACTGCAGATCCCAAAGAGCACCTCCAGCACAATATGTGTTCAGGGAACTACATGTTATTGCAGCTGCTGAAATGTCAAGAGCTACTTTCTTCCTTATTGGAAATTTGTCTTTAAAACAGAAAATCTTGAGGCCATGACTAAGCTGACACCAGTTATCTAATAGTTACATTTTTTTGTAGCTCTTACCATTAGACAGCAGTTACATGGACAGTCCATCCTTACCCCTCAAAATTACTACCACTAGTCAAACTGGCACTGGAAACATCATAAGAACATGTATCCATTCTCAATGACACAATACATCGGCACCAAATACATTGATTTAACATGTTTGGAAATAAGATGTTCCCCATTTGAAAATCCAGACTAATATCCAAGCTTCGGGAATTTTGAGTTTTATCTTGCCTGTTGTCAGACACAGTACACACAGGGGTTAAAAAGTCCTACTGCAGTTTCACTAGGGCAAGGCTTATGGAGAAACAAATGACCTTGAAGTATTCTGATCCTCTTTCCTTGGAGCTAGGACTCAAGATGCCATGGCTAAAATTCATGAGCAATTTGTGTCAAGAAATCCCAGCTGCAGACACAAAGGGTTTAAACTCTGTAGATCACTTCAGCGCTCATTGCATCTTTATCTGATCATAAACTGATCACCTATTTGGGATGTGCTAACAATGCTGTTTTAGTATACAGGATGATGACAGGACAATTGCAAATCATTATTTTCATTTATAACCACTGGGAACTTATTTATTCCCCAGATTATGCAATTGCTTGCTTGAGAATAGGAGGCTGGCATCCTCTGGCACTTGACTTCTTAGGATTCTTTATTTGTGTTAATGGCACAAAAGATCCCTTTCATTTACAGTTTTTCTATCAGCCAGAATATATACATCTGTGTCACAACCTCAGGCTAGTCAGATGCTTGGAGGACATTGTATGAACTTTCATAATATAATAGTCTCCAGTCTAAAGTGGGTCATTCTAGAGAAGCTAAGTCCCTGCCCTAATTAATTTATAAACTTAAAGCCGATTAACCTTTGGAGGACTAAATTAAACTCTCCAATAAAACACACATTCTTAATAAGGATTAATGCCGAGTTGAGATTCATTCAACTAATAAATGCATCACTATGCTTTAGATGTTAACCATTTCTGATTAAGAATTAAACTTCCATACATATTATTTGGGATTGGCTTTTAAGAAGCTATAAACGTGTTTATGCTGCACAAGTATTTTAAGTTTCTTCCAGACCTTGACACCTTTCTTTTCAGGGATGCAGATATACATTGTTTAAGCTGATGTTCCAAAGAGACTGTAAAATCAGCTCTTATAGCCAGGCAGAAAAGCAGCCCTGTTTAGAGACTTCCTTGTTTTAAAGGCCTGTTCGCAAATGTCTAAGTAAACCATGACTTTTCAATCTTATTTTGTCATTATATCTTCCTCTGCCATCATCTTTTAAGGACTGCTTTGGTAAAAATATAGCTAGGTGCCTGCTTCTAACACAAATCTCGTATGTCTTCAAGAGTGCTGCATAGAAAAGTTCATAACATTCCTTCCAATATTAAGTACTAGTGGATGTACCCACCTTTGCTCAGGTCTTTAACTCGATTAAGGTTTTTTTGAAAGAAAAAGAAAATGTACACGCTTCATTTAAATGATTGTATTTTTCAAAAATACAGTTGCTATTTTTATGAAGTTAATTTTTGTTTTGGCTTTCTTTAAAAAAAGGATTGTTAAAATCCGTCCAATTTTTTTCAGTAATTTTTTAAAATGGGAATTCCACTGTATTTTTTCTTTATCCCTATAACCTCTTATCATTTGCTATGTTTTAATGAATATGGAGATAGTTGAAATCCCCCACTATTATTGAGTTCTTGATCAAACAAACAACCAGACAAACTCTCTAAAGTATATAATCAATCACCACCAGCAGCATGTATGGCATTTGCCCAGGAATCTAGATTTCCAATTCTACATCTACAGGAACAGATGCATCCTATTTTGGGCTTAAGGGAACGCTTTCACCCACTTCACTGAGAGACATATGGCCTAGAGGTTAGGGGTTCACTTCAGCCAGAGCTGCACAGTGCAGAGCTCCAGTAAATATTTTCAAACCTTTTGGGGAGAGGGAACCTACATCCTGCCCCACCCACAGACAGAGGCCCTGAATTATTATTTACCTTGATAATTTAAACCTGGCTTTTCTCTCTTGCTCCAAATCAGTGATAAACATTATGCCTGTAACAGGGTTACACTCCACAGCATTGAGACATAGAATGCAGACATGTTGAAAGCTGCATCTAGTTAATTAGAAAGCACGCTTTTCCCTATCAGTGTCCTCTACAATGAAATATTGTCCTCATCTGTAATTCTCCATCTTGGAGTTGCAACAAGCAAAATTTAAAAATATTGCCGTTTGTTAGTCATTTAAATCTGTTGTAAAACTGTGAGGTAGAATCCCTTTGTTATATACACATTCTAAAACATACTGAGATGTTCTATCTTGTATAATACAATAGGGCAAAACTAAAAAGCCCTTATTCTTTTATCACCGCTATACGCAACGAGCAGCATTTCCTCTGAGACTTTAATAACTGTCTTTAAGTAGCTTTAAAGAGTGACTTCACTATTGCACTAGATGGCATGTTTGTCCTTTGTTGTGCTTTTCATCTTTATTAAAAGGAATGTTATAGGCTTCCAAAGATTTCAGTGTAGAAACAGCCAGAGTAAATAAGGTATCCCAAGAGATAAGATACATAAAGCCAGGGATGAGTGTGCTCTTCCGGTTATAAAATTCTTCGCACTGTGTCATAGCTGGGTTGGTCCCAAGCTAATAGAGAAACAAGATGAGTGATGTAATAGGTCTTAGCTGACCAACTTCTGTTGGTGAAAGACATTATTTTGAACACAGAGCACTTCCTCAGGTCTGGGAAAGATACTTAGTGTCATAAAAAATGGGAGAAAAAAGACAAAAAACACCATATCATCACCCAAGAGTAAACATTTCTCACAGAACCATCTCTCCATATCTGACCTCTCAGTCCTCATCCTTCAAAGAAACCTGCAGAGCGTCATCAAAAGATGAGTCTGGTAGCTTAAATTCATAACTTTGCTAGACAATAAACATTATAGACTCAGTAAAGTTGTTGGATTTATGGCACATTGCAATAATCTAATATTAATATCCCACTTTTGTCCCACAACTGCAGCAGTGTTAAGAGCTCACTGGACCTTGCATAGTCTCTTATAACATGTTAGCTTCTTAACTTGTTCAACCTTTTATTTAGCTTTGACACTATCCATATTTTTCCTGGGCTTGAAATATCGCTCCATGTAAGCTTGAAAAGCTTGGCTCTTTCTCCAACAGAATATGGTCTAATAAAAGATATTACCTCCCCACTTGGCCTCTCTGATTTTAAGGCTGGCAGCTAAGACAATGCATAAGAGATAGAACTGAAGAGGTGAATAACAGGGGAGGGTAAGGCAAAGGAAAAATAACAGTTAAATTTAATCTTTTTATAATCAACTCTGACGTTGCGGCTTCAGCTTGCTCTGAAATCTGCTGCAGATATCAGAGTTACTGTCATGCTGAGCAAGCTTCTCC
This sequence comes from Pelochelys cantorii, assembly GCA_032595735.1. Classification (NCBI taxonomy): domain Eukaryota; kingdom Metazoa; phylum Chordata; order Testudines; family Trionychidae; genus Pelochelys; species Pelochelys cantorii. Next base: position 42,512,027 of record CM064337.1, read on the forward strand.
ACTAATTTCCCCTTCCCACATTAGGTTGTCTGCCTAAGCATTCAGGAAGCATCACCACTGTTGCAACCTGATTTTGCAGTTGTAGAATACCTCACATCTACAATACCTCCTGGCACAGCTTCCTCAGCACCTGCTCTGAGAAATGCTAGGATGCACTCTCCCATTTAGTGGCCTCTCCAGTCTAACTACTTCACTTTAATGCCACTGGGATTGCCCAGTATTAACTTTCGTGGAAGTCGGTGCCAGACAAAGCCAATTTAAGTTTAAAATCTAATGAATGTTGTTTGCCCTTCCAGATGCATGTAACCCCAGGAAGCCCGTCTGAAATTCCATTCCCCCTCACTGAAAAATAGATATTTGGGTCAACTGAAACATTTCAAAGCTTTATGTAAATTCCACAGAACTATTTGGATAGGGGAGGATCAAAAATCCCCAAGAAATAAAAATGTTTAATTTTTTATGTGACTTTTTCAAGATTTCTTTTTGTTTTGTTTAAAAAGTGTTTTAAAACTCAAAATCAAAACAGAGTATTTTGACTCCATTTTTTTTTTCAAGAATTGTCTCTGAACCCCAAAAAATTAATCAGGTTTTTCACACACCAGTTGTGAGTTGGGATTTTTCCCCCCTAAATGTCTACTCTCGTTGGGGGACTTCCTCTATGGTAAATAGCTCAAGTGAGAGACCCAGAGCTTCTTGGAGCTGCATTTAAATATTGCCTCTTGCACGTGGAGGAACAAATCTTTCTTCCTAAACACTGAAGTGCAAAGCTTGTTTTTTTCCTCAGCATGAGGCCAAAGTATTCTGGAGGAAACCATCTATCAGGCATCTGTTGGTCAGATGTTTCCTGTGATGCATGTAACTACCCTTCGTTATGTTCACTGCATGCACACAGAGACTTTACATAAAAACCTAAAGATTGTTCCTGAAAGGTTGCGACATAACACTGCTATTTTTTTTCAGAATTCAACATAACTGCACAAGAACTAAAAGGAGAGAAACAGAGAGAGAGAAAGAGAGTACCACAAAGCAGGCTGATCCCTAAAAAGAGAGAAACAACCCACCCTGCCTTATTGTAGATTGGCTCTCCCCTGCCTGGTCTGATTGCACACTTCCCTACAAAGTCCTGTTGCCTACAATCAGGACTGGGAAACCCCTAATAAATTAAGAGGCTGTAATCTGAACAGTTTCCAATGCTTTTCACCTTGTGAGGAGAGGGTTGACAACTAAAGCTTCAATCTAGGTATGACAAGTGTATTTGTTCAGAAAGACAACAACTACATTCACTCCAGTGTTCAGAACAAGATCAGTACTCCTTGTTTTTTATTCCCTACATTTTTTTCTGACCAGTTGTCTTGGTCAAGTCAGAGTCTCCAATTATCTAAAGAGCCAATGTTCACCATTAATATGGTGGGCATTAGGAAAAACTTCCTAACTGTCAGGGGCTATGTCTAGACTGCAGAGCTTTACCGGGATACCAGAGATATCCTGGAAAGGCTCTGCCATGTCCAAAACCATCTGCTTTTTCAGAACAGTTTCTGAAAAAGTAGATGTGCTTTCGGAATCCCTGTATTCCTCTCAGTGGGAGGAATAAGGCATGTTCCAAAAGAGGAGTTTTTTCTGAAATGTGGCCCCATCTAGACGGGCCAAATTTCAGAAAAGTCTCTTTTGGAAAAACCACAGAAAAAGATACGCAGATTGCACTTCTCAATTTGCATATATTTTTCCGACTTTTCCCTGCAGTGGAGACATAGCCAGGGGTGGTTAAACACTGGAATAAGTTGCCTAGGGAGGTTGTAGAATCTCCATCTCTGGAGATATTTAAGAGCAAGTTAGATAGACATCTATCAGGGATGATCTAGATGGTAGTGAGTCCTGCTGTGAGGGCAGGAGACTGGACTCGATGACCTCTCGAGGTCCCTTCCAGTTCTAGTGTTCTATGATTCCATGAATATGCCATTTCTGAATACTGCTAAATTTTTACGAGGCTGATTCTCTACATTCTCTGTACATTGGGATCCTACTTGGAGGAATCCAGTATTTTAAGCCTCAAGATCTTCAGAGTTTTCATAAAATTCAAGATTGAAGTTAAGGTTCTATATAGTCTGTTCCATAGCCCTTGTAACCATAACTCTGAAAATTTGGGTAATGGTTTATTGCAAACATGTCACAGTGTGAAAGAGGTTGAAGAATGAACAGAGGACTCTATTGTGAAGACCAAAACAAGCCTCAAAATGGGTTTGCAATTACTCTGACAGCTTTGTTTTTCCTCTCAACATTCTGTGCATGCTAGGACTTTTGTGGGTTCTAGCTGAGGTTAATTTGACAAGTAATAGTGTAGCACATTAGTTACTGCCCTGTAACAAAAGAGACATGTGGATTCTACATGTGCTGGACTGGCAAAAAATGTTCATTTCATACGTCATTTATATTTTGCTTGCTGAGGCAATCCCATAAAGACAGTAGGCTTCAAGCAGCTGTTGAGAGACAGCCTGGCTGACTGTAAACATTCTAAACTGGTTTAGAGTTGGGAACATTGGACGCAGAGAACTTTTACCACCAATTCCCTTCTTTTCCACCCAACCCCACTGTTGCATAGCACTCAAAAGCTTACATGGGCATCAAGGGATGAAAAAGCATGCAATCTCTACACTTCAGCACATTCAACACATTCAGCTTCATTCCAAGTGGGGATTTTTAAGAGAAAAACCATACTCTGACACACTAACTCCATTTTCCTTAAGTCAGCTCTGAAAATTTCACCATAACATTAGTATCTTCTAGTGCTTTGTATGTTAACAATTTAAACCTGCTCTATTGCAAGAGATCATTGAGGAACAACTTCTATAGGTGAAATTTCCTTTTTGGACATTAATCCCACCTATGAGAATAGTAAGGCACAAGGGCAAACATTGTGCTTGTTTTGCAATACTTAGTTAAATTTGGCTGTCCAAATGATGAGATACTTTTGTCAAAACTCAAATAAGTAGTGATTGCATAATCTAGTAATTCAAATGCTGTCTCATACAGAGACATAACTCCAAAGTATTAAAGGAAATTTAGTTATTTGTTTTTCTTCTTGCTTTTGTGCAGTCATCTTTTTATTATTTTTGCATGAGGAGGGATGCCATATAAATCATAAATAACATAATCAGATTCATCATTAGGAGGGACAGAATTAAGCACATTGATTGTTAACTGAGCCTCCTTTTCTGAAAATTGCTTAATCTGAACATTTCCCAAAGAAACCATTTTTGTTGCTGTGTTTTGGTGACACTCACCAAGTGTGTCACTCACTGGAAAGAAATGTCAAAAGCAAAGATGGCTCATCTCTCTGTAAACAGAAAGTTTCACAGTCCTTATCTTCTGAACCTGATGAACAATATTCTTAATCCAGACAAACTAACAATGCTCCTAGTGCTCCAGGAGCACAGCCATATAATACAACAGTGGTTCTCCAACTGTGGTTCAGTCTGGTTCAGCCTTTCTGGGGCCAAAGCATGAGCCCCCCAACCCACCTCAGATTACCGGCCTCTTGTTTGGGGCTTCAGCCTTGTCCCCTCTCCCTGCCCAGAACAGTGGGGTTTGGACATTGTCTGCCCCTTCCCCCTAGGCAGAAGGCCTTGGGCAGGCTCAGGCTTTAATCCGCCCTTCTGGGTTCATGTAATAATCTTTGTTGTCAGAAAGGGTGCCACAGGGCAATGAAGTTTGAGAACCCCTGCAGTACATTAATCCTAAACGTCAATAGCAGACCCATTCTGAAAAGGGTAAGCCATTTTTGGGCTCTACCATCTACTCTCCTGGACTGATGGCTACAGCGTTTTCCAAGGACAACACTTAAAACTCTAGGGCGAGAGGTATATTTGGACACTAATTGATCAGCGTGCCAGAAGGTAATGTGTCTGTATGTTGTTGTAACTAAGCCACTCCGCACCGGACAGGGAAAGATGGAAGGAAATAGTGAGGGAGGCATCGGACACCAACGGGCATTGAGCCCATGACTGTGGTTGATGTTTTTGAGTGTTGTTGTAGTCATATTGATCCCTGGATATTAAGGAGACTAAATGGGAGAGGTAAGATCTTTTAATAGACCAACTTCTGCTGGTGAAAGAGAGACGCTTTTGAGCTGCACAAGCTCTTCCTCAGGTCCTGAAGATTTTATCTCACCCATCTTATGTCGCTAAATGGAATACGGCTGTTGTATGTAAGCACTGCACATTTATTAGTTAGTATCATTTCTCATGTAGATAGTACCCTTTACCATCCAGTGCTGCCATACATAGCATTGGAGTCTGAATGATCAGTTGTAATTTATTTGTTTCAAGCAAAGTTTCCAAATAAGCCAAAATGTTCATTAGTAGGGAGCAGAATTTTTTTTAAATCTAGCCCACACACATTATGCACACACCCATATCTTATCTGAAGTCCTACCATCTTGTGTTGATGACCTCACCTGGCCAACCTTCTCTAGACACTCCCAGTGGGTTCCTGTATCTTGGTCTGTTTTCAGCCTTGTTCCTCTTCCTCTACCCTTTGTTCTCTGAGGTATGCCTACACGGCCATTTGGAGGTGCAATTTCAGCATGTGCAGACATAAGCGAGTGAGTATGAGTAACAGTAGGAGTAAAGCCACAGCACCATGGTCAGCAGCAGATGGAATGACTATGAAACCAGAGTTCTCCAATGCCAAGCCTAAAGAGATCAATGGCTGAGTTATTTCTACATATGCTATAAACGTGCTGCCTGACTGCAGTGCAGACATAAAAGAATGTCTTTTTAAACATTGCCTGGTGTTTGACTGGCCTTGCACACAAAATCACAGCTAACTATTCTAGTTTTATTCCTAACAGTTCAGAGGCATTTGCTGATAGGAGCTATATTGAGCCAGTGTTTTCCTTTATGATTATATTCCAGTGAGTAACACCAGTAAACATCATCCCAGGAATCAGATTAACATATGTTCATAAATTATGGGGCAGCTCCATATTTGTCATAATGTGAGAGCACTAAAATGGCTTACACAGAAAGCTGCAGGAGCCATTCCACCAATTAATGTTTTCCAAATTCAAGTTTCTTCCTTGAGTTTCCTTTAAGTTTCCAAAGCTTCAAATCTTACACTTGAAGCTCCTGACAGGCCAGATAAAAATATATCCACGAAGGACTCAGAAACTTGCCTTCGTCTGCAGATGGCCTTGATGACAGATGACCTTTTTCATCCTCATAGCGCTAATGGTGAACACCAAGTCTGGCGGCAAAGATGAATCAAATAGCTCTGTCTTTCTATATATGGTATGGCTGTCTGGAAGCTCATTTGATGTGTTCAAAAAAAGCAATGCCATGATCAAGATGCAGTATGTGTTTATCGACCTCGCCTGACTGCCTACACTGTAAATAATAGAGACACTTGTAGCTTGAATCTGTGTTCCTTATATGTGAGTGGACCATAATTAATTTGGGAATATTCATTAGAAAAATAAAATTTCATTGGCACGCTACTATTTCAGTAAGTAGTATTTTCTATACTTAAGGCAACAAATGTGGTATGGGACTAGATAAGCTCTTTTTAAATCATCTCTGAAATTATAAAAGTCTCACCTAATTCCTGTGTATTTCTAAAGGCACAACTCATTAAAGCACAACAGGGGGTAATACAAAATATTCACTTATGCCACCCACTCTTGATGTTCAAGCTGGAAAGAAAAAAAAGCAGAGGCAATGGGCTGCAAAAATAGATGCAGCTCACCAGTCAAAGAGATTAATTGTTATTACACGGTAAGCCACCAATTAAGTTTTAATTTCTCCCTTAAGAAGTAAAGGTTTTAGATTCTGGATGAAATTTTCAAGTACAGTTCTTGGGAACTGAACACAGAACTCTCTGGGGCTCCTTTGATACTCACAACATTCTAGCTTTTGCACCTTTAGTTTCAGGCAATTTTTAATGCAGTGGAAACATCTCAACCAACCTTTCACACATGATGGCACATGCCAATGTAGCCGGTCAGTTTCACTTAAACAACAGGAAGTTCTAGGGAGCCTAACAAAATCACAATAGGGAAAAGAAAAGTTTTTCTAAGAAAAAAGTGTCAAGACGAAAACCTTCTTTTATATACTAAAATGATGTTTTTGTCTGTAGTAAAGTCCTAAAATTGGTTTATATCAACTCCCAGAAATTGCCAACTGAAAGAAAACAGCAGTCAATATACAGGGGATATGTATGGAGTTTCAGGAATAGTTAAGCCAGTGGTATTTCTGTGGAAAGACTTAGCTGTTTGGAAACATCTAGCACAATTAAACTTAGCTGCCAAGGTAGATTCAATAGCTAAGGATAAGAGAACAATAAAATGTGTTTCATGTAGGCAGAACCACTCAACCAGAAATAGAAAACTGAATCAGGAGAAAGGAAATGTGAATATAATAAAATCCATAAAGGGGCTGTGAAACTAGATGAAACTAGTATAACTCCTTGTGATAGCTGAAAACGCAAAGTGATATTGCCTTTTGAGTAAATAATCCCATTTTGTCACAATTTAATTACTTTTTAGGATCTCTCAAAATATTACATGCATAAGCTAAATGGGAATGTGTTGCACAGCGTAACTAAGGGCAGAAGTTTTACCAGTGCATTTCGTTTGAATTTGTAGTCAGCAGAGCTTCCACCACTTATGATAAATATACACCAAAAATAATAAAACACACGAAGGGTGGGCATTGTTTGCTCACAGTGAAATACATCATGTGCCAAAACTCCCATTTGCTTAGAAAAGAATCTTGCTCATTTCAGTTCAGCTCCTATTTGGACATTAAGAGGGGACGCTGGCTGTGGACCTCTGGAGGATTGCCAATGTTTTTCACTTGTCCAAAATACTTGCACAATTTTTGACATTTCTGAGACTGAAGAAAGCTGACTTCATGCTTCAGACACTAGAAGTGATACTTCAAGTGTTTGAAGCGATACTTCAGTGGGAGCATGAGACTGTGTCAACCATAGCAAAATAGTGATAGAGATGCAGCCGTGTTAGTCTGGTCTTGCTGAAACAAAAGACAGGACTATGCAGCACTTTAAAGACTAACAAGATGGTTTATTAGGTGATGAGCTTTCGTGGGCCAGATCCACTTCCTGATCTGAGGAAGTGGGTCTGGCCCACGAAAGCTCATCACCTAATAAACCATCTTGTTAGTCTTTAAAGTGCTGCATAGTCCTGTCTTTTGTTTCAACCATAGTAAAGGCCCTCTGCTTCACGTACCTAAACCAGTAGTTGATACCTGTTGGAAGTTGGACTGGGTAAGTTCTTCTGCTTGTACATAAGATATGTGACTTGTTTAGACATTAAAATTCCTCAACCCTTATTCATAATGAGATGGGGCATGAGAATTGCACTTAAATTGCCAAACAATTCAACCTTAAAGTGCCCTGAAAGTATCTAAGTTTATTGCTTAAACACCACAGAAGCCTTCTGTTTCTGCAGCTCTAGAAAAGACATGTATCATTTTTTAATAGGATGAATAAGGTACTGTGTTTCCTCGGAGAAGTCCACTGATATTAGCATACCAAAACCTTCTTCAGCTATTGTTCTGTGGGTCATTTGAAGGTTTTTCAGAAAGTTTGTGTTGTTGTTAGCTCATGTGATCATGGGTAATGAAGGATGTGGCTCAGTCCTGAATTGACAGAGAGGTAGGCCACAAAACCCATTCAGGTGGGACTGAGAACTTTTGTACTTGAGCCATTGAGCAGTTCAACATCTTGTGAAAAACACCTGCAACACAGTGAGAACTAAAATGCATTTATATCACTTTAAAAAAATACACTCACATTTCAATTTACTTTGGAGAGCCTCTATCAAGTTAATCATCTTGCTTTGACTCTATTGAGTCAAAAGGCTGAGAAGAACTAATGAAAGTAAAAAATATGAAAAATCCTCAGTAGGGCTCTAAAACATTTATGTCTATAATCAGCCATTAACAGATTTTACAATACCTTCACACAATATTTTTCTCCAAAGGTTTGTATTTTTTTAAACATTCCTGAAAACTCTATACTACTGAGTTATTTTCTATAAAGCCCGATTCCCCTGCCCCTTCCTTTACACATCACCTTTAAAGAAGCTTCTAGCTTCTGCAACTGTGTCTGAAAGAAACAGATGATCTCATCTTCTGAAAAAATTTCCCAAATTATATTTTTATTTAACACCACACACAAGGATAAACAAAGATGACTGCTGTGAAGTAGATACATACTGAAAAGTTAATCAAAGTATTGCTTCTAAAGCCTGGAATCACTATGCAATTATTTACATGGCCTCCATGCCCAGCTTTTTGTTATACTTTCAGATGAGTAGGCTTTGCTTCCCAGATTATCAGTAGTGAATAAATGTCTGGAAAGTGGATAAACATCATCCATCCTATCCACTGATCATTAAAGGGCCCAAATGATGTTTTATTATGTTTCAATTTGGGGGTGCAGGGTAAGCAATGGTAGTTTCACCATGATGAGGTCATGACACTTGAATTTCACATTTCCAGACACTGATACAGCATTCTAAATAATTTAATACTAGCTAGATTTTATGCCTCAGAAAAGCTTTAAATGCTATAGACCTCTTCCTGGCTCCTCCTCCATAAAGATGAGATTCATATTTAATTCAGGATTTTATCAGAAGCTTTATTTCCCATTCCCTCAGACTGACATCCTGACTGTTCAATGTCTTCAATCTCATTTACCTGAACAAGTAGGAATTGTGCTCAGTTTCCAGGTTGTAGAGGGTCGATGGAAAAGGAACACTCCCAATCCACAGATCAGTAAAAAAACTCATTTTAAATCATTTTGTGTGTATGTAGATTGCATAGACAATTTCTGAACTGCATCTCAATTAAGAAATATTGCCTTGAAAGTTGATCCTGTAGCCTCTACTTCAGTGGTGGGCAACCTGTGGCCTGCAGGAGTCAGACACATGCAACCCATCAGGGTAATCTGACTGCTTCCATGAGAAATGCTGACATTGACTATCGGCAGGCAAAGTCCCCCATAGCTCCTAATGGCCACGGTTTGCTAGTTTGACCAATGGAAACTGTGGGAAGGGGTGGCCAGCATGTCCCCCTGTGGCCCCTTCACCTGCAGGCGTTCCTCCCCCTCCCCCAACTCCCATTGGCTAGGAATGGTAAACTGCAGCCATCGGGAGCTGCAGGGGGCAGTGCTTGTGGATGGTCAATGTCAGCAAAACATCCCATGGCCCATGATCAGATTACTCTTATGGGCCCACAGGTTACTCAGCGGTGCCTTATTTTGTCTCACCACAAGTATTTTACATTTTGTTCTAGGGGGAAGCATGTTTTAAGAGGGAATCCAGCTCAAGCGTTCCAATGATTGGACCAAGCTACATATATCGTAAAGCAGCGGTTTCAACCACCGGTCCGCAGACCAGTGTTGGGCTGCAAACCACTGGCTGCCAGGCCACAGCGGCTGCCGGCGCTGAAGCTGGCTGTTCATGGTGGCTCTGTCACCGCACAGCAGTCGACTTCAGCTCCAGCAGCTGTGGCGGCTGACTTTGCCCAGCAGCGGTGCTGGGACTGAGGAGGCAGCAGGAAGAGGCGGAATAGGAGGCGCCTCCTCCCTCCTTCCTGCTCCCACCCAGGTAAGATGGCAGCCCAGCTGAGGATCTACTCTTCCACTCCCACCTCTACCTATAGGGGCACGAGACACGCTTGGGGAGGGAGGGCGTGTGAAGGAGGAGAGAGTGCATGCACCACCAAAGGCCGCTCCCCCTGCCCACATGGCAGTAACAGCCACGCTCCGTAGAGGGGGCAGCCTTGCTCTGGGGAGTGAGGGGGTGGGGTGGGAGTTGGGTAAGGATGTGATAGGGTCACGGGGCAAGAGGGTGTTGGTACAGGCTGCTGGGTCAGAGCATAAAGAGTCAAAGGGCGCAGGGCGTAGGGATGGGGGTCAAGGGGTGGGGAGCAAGGGGCTGGTTTGGGGCTAGGGGTTAAGTGTGGGGCTGAGGGAGGGCAGGGATTAGAGGTCAAAGGGCAAGAGGGGTGGGTTGCAGTGGGTCAGTGGTCAAGGAGCCAGGTGCAGCTCAGCTCTTGCTTCTGTCTCAGGGGGCAACAGATCTGAGGATGTCTGAGCAGGGTTGGGGGCTCTCAAAGGCTGTGGAACAAGCAGTTGTAGGATCAGTGGGGCAGGATCAAAGTTTGGCACAGCAGGCATTCATGGAGTATGTGTAGCAAGGGGCACCGGCAGTAGTGGGGCAGGGGCAGGAAGCACTGGGAGTGGCAGGGCAGGATCTGGTGAAATAGGAGGTTGTCTATTTAAGTCAGGTGTTGCTGGGACACAGCATGCCAAGGTTGGTAGTGACAGCAGATGCAGGACAGGCTCCAGGCAAGACAGAGGTGGTTGACAAAAGGAAGTTGGCAGCAGGGGGTGTTGAGAAATGGGAGATGATGGGCACTGGGGTAACAGGGTTGGCGAGACAGACTTGCGAGGTAATGGGGTTAGTGGGATATAGGAAATACCAGATGATGGGTTTGGCAGGTTTAATAATACAGAAACACAGAGTACCAGGATTGACTGGATGAGGTCAGAGGGTTCAGGGATTGGAGGTAAAGGGATGTGCAGGGACAAGACAAGGTCAGCAGATGAGTGGGCAAATTTGGCAGACAGGTAATATTTCATCTGCATATTTGCATAATCCTTATTTGCATAATGGATACGCAAATCTGCAAATAAAATGTTGCCAGTACGCCAAAAGTTTGTGAATGGGTTTGCCAGTTTGTGGTATAAAAAAGGTTGGGAATCACTGTTGTAAAGAACAGTACCACAGGCACTTCACAAAAGACTGGTGAAACATTTAAAGGTGGTCATAAATCATAATACATAGTCATAATTTGCAAAGTCTTCCACACATTTTCACAAAAATGAAGGCTATAACCAAAATCTTATCTCCCTTCATACTCAAGAAAATGTAGTGTCCAATTCATGGTAATTAATATTCTCAAATTTACGTAATGACTTTGTCTCTGGTAATATGCAACAAAATAGGTAGCATCTATAATTACAAGGAAGCTTTTATTATGACATGCAGGATACAAGCTGATGGCTTATGAGCAAAAACTAATTAAAAGTGATTGGGGATAGAATTATTTTTAAAGTGAAGGCTCAAAAGTACAGCTTGTCGAACTCGGAATCCGAGTTATAAGGAATTTCAATTTTTGAAAATGTCTTTTCATTTTGAATTGGAATATGAACAATATTGTCAAAGTTTTCTGTGAAATACTAATGCCCCAAAAATCCATTTAAAAAAATTCATTTTGGAAAAAATTCAAACGTTCTTTTCAAAACAGAATTTTCTTTCCAAAATACACTTTTATTTATATTTATTGTTTATCCGTTATTTCATACATATAAGAAGTAATAATGCATAATCATAGTCTCATAGAACACTAGAACAGGAAGGCACCTCGAGAAGTCATCGAGTCCAGTCCCCTACCCTCACAGCAGGACTCAGTACCATCTAGACCCTCCCTGATAGATGTCTATCTAACCTGCTCTTAAATATCTCCAGAGATGGAGATTCCACAACCTCGCTAGGCAATTTATTCCAGTGTTAAACCACCCTGGGACATTCCATGTCATTCCATGTCACAGAGATTAGAGGAGCGAGATTATATATTTTACAACACAGTTACAACATTGGAAACATATCATTATGATATAATGAAGTGGTTAAAATACTTTGGGCAGCTGCTACATAGTACAAATTGAAATTTCATATTTTCTTGATCAAAGTTCCTCCTGTTTGTGTTATAATGAAATAGTTTGATATTTATTATCTTGATTTTTTTAAAAAATAAACAACAGAATGTCAATTATTACTTTATATTATGATTTCAACTGCTAACATGTCATGAAATAGTGCACAAATAAAATAAAAATGGGAAAATTTGCAATATTTCCAAAGCATTTTTATTTCAGGAAAATAGTTTTGTAGGATATTTTGTTCCAAATGGACATGATTTTATGAAAAAGAGTTTTAAATAGATATTTTCCAATTGGAACCTGTTGCAACAAAAAGTTTGCCAAATAGTTGTAGTCAGAAACGTTTCAAAATATCTCTCAGTCTAGAAAACAAATAGTCTTGTTAATACTATTCTACTTTATTTCTCCTTTATAGAATTTGAATGCTCAGCTTTTAGCTCTGACTTTGCTATCATCCTATTTGTACCTATTTACATCATGGAGCATGTCAAGTCAGACTATACCTGCTACTGTATTGAGAGTAGACGATACTGTTTGCAGCTCATCAAACCCACTGTCTTGTGTGTAGCCCAGGGGGATGTATGGTTAAGGGGGAAGCCCCTGATAGAAAAGCCCCACTGCCTTGTGGGTGAATTTGGGAGAATGCAAGGTTATGAGAATAAACTCAGACAATCTAGAACGGAGACAAAGGTGGTCAGGAACTAACATTTTAGTATCTTTCTGACATCTCCAGCAGTGAATCTGCTACCAGATGCATTTGTTAATCTTGTCCTCTGGATTTTAACATTAATGCCAAGATAGAGGTCCTGATGCATGGGCAACTCAGGGCCTCCATATTATCTTCCCATGCTTGCGCCCTGAAGAGGTACTCCAGCTTCGAACTGTGCATTGACACAGCATGGGAGGAAGCAGGTGCCATCATCGATTGGCATAGAGTTGAGCACCAGAGGCTGTCTCTGGTGGTGGAAGTGATCATTATATCGCACTGAACAACCACCGCCAGCCATAAAACTGGCCAGCCTCCAGACAATACAGTGTTGTCCCACCACAGTCTGCCTGCCCTAATAGGTGCTCGGTGCTTAGAGTTTTATAACTTCGCAAATAGACTGAAACCAGTGCACCAGGAAAGAAGGAAAGAAAACATCCTTAAAGATATGGTGATGGACTGTTCACACTATGACAACTGGATTATTTAAGGACCTTCAACAGAGCAACAATGCACAATTGCCATCATCAATGACAAGCTGAAACGACTCAATGTGGATGTTGCATCCCTGCGAGAAACAGTTAGCATCAATCGAATCTCAAAGAAAAACACTACCCATTTTTCGGGCAGGAAAAAAGTGCAGAAGAAATGCAAGAGCATAGAATGTGATTTGCCATCAAGAACTCCTACTTCAATGCGGGCTTCAGTGCAAGGACGGAAACTGACCATGCATCATGGCCTAACCACCTTAGTCAACACAGAACTGGTAAGAAAGCTGGAACCAATCAGAGACTGCTAGACTATTGTTCTTATTATAACCTCTGCATAACAAACTCATTCTTCCAGACACACCCGCAACACAATGTGTCTTGGAAACAACCCAGATCTGGTCACTAGCACCAACTGGATCTTATCACCATATGACACAGCTACCTTAACATCATCCTTATTCCCACAATTATAAAGTGCTGGTTGTGACACATATCACTCTTCAATATGCAGTAAGGTCATGCTTAAAGCAAAGAAAATAAATAGAACTGAAGTAAACAGATGTCCTCATCTTAACATCAGAGCCATAGGGGACTGAGAAAAGTGAAAGCTGTACAATAGCATACTACAACAAACCCCCCCAGTGATTGTGCCACAAATGCTCTGCTGAAATGGGAGCAACTAAAGAATACCATCTACAATGCTGTGCCTTGAAATCAACAATAGAGAAAACAATCATCGACTACACCAAGCAGAACCCTACTCTGAACTTTACTTTTGTGAAAATATTATTACGGATGCAGCCATGAATACCATTGAAAGCCTATCTGTTATGAACCAACCTGATGATGAACCAACTGTTGAATAGTTTAGCCTTGCCATAGATGGCCTCCCCAGTGGAAAGGCCTGCAAACCGTCAGAGGTCATAACACCTATTTTACTGCAATATCTTCACAAGTTGCTCTGCCTACTCTGGAAAGAAGGCAAAGCACCACAAGAAATGAGAGACACTAACATCATCACTCACTATAAAAATAATGATGACAAGAGTTAACTGTAATAACTATCACTGGATAAAAAGCCTTTGCCTGAGTTATTCTCAAAAAGACTTCAGACCCCTGCACACGGTATCACAGTGCATCGTCAGAGCTTTAAGGTTTACTATAGACATAATCTTCTTGCTGAGACAACTACAACTGAGATACAGAGAACAAGAAAAGCTCCTCATCGCTCTCACAAAGGCTTTTGATTTTGTTAGTAGAAGTGGACTATATGTGCTTTTAGAAAAGATTTGGTGCCTCCCCAAGCTCTTAAGCATGATCCAATCCTTCCATGAAAATATGTACAGCATAGTTCAATATGATGGCTCAGTCTCTGAGGCTTTCCAGATTTGTGGTGGAGTTAAGCAAAGTTGCGTACTTGCCCCAACTCTGTTTGGAATCCTCTTTTCCCTGCTACTGAAACAAGCTTTTAGTTTCTCAACTAAAACTATTTGCACACAAGATCTCATGGAAAGTTGTTCGGTCTTGCAAGACTCACATCTAAATCAGAGACTCAAGAGGCCTTTATCCAGCACCTCTTCTTCGCTAATAACACAGCAGTGACAATCCACACAAAAGCTCATCTTCAAAGCTTAATGAACAGTTTTTCGAAAGCCTTCCAAGACTTTGGGCTTACTATAAGCCTAAAAATCACTAACAATGTGCTAAGGAGTTAAGGAAGCACCTTCCATCAAATTCAACAACTATGAACTTGAAGTGGAGAACAAGTTCACATATCTGGGGGCCACTTTCACAGTCAACCTTTCACTTGAAACAGAAGTGAACATCTGCATTGGAAAAGTTCCCCCAGCAATGTCCAGACTGAACAAAGGGGTATGGCAAAACAACAAACTGCCAGAACACACAAAGGTCTATGTGTATCATGAATATGTTATCAGCAAACTTTTGTATGGGAGTGACATATCTGCTGTATTCTCTCGTCAGGAAAAGAAGCTCAATAGCTTTCATTTGTGTTGCCTTTATCAAATCTTTGGAATCTCCTGGACGGACAGAGCCACCAGCACTTAAATGGGCCAACATACCCAGCATGTAAACCCTCCTCAGACCGTCATGCCTCTTATGGCTTGGACATGTGTGCTGAATGAATGGTAGGTGCATCCCAAAGGATATCCTCTATGGTGAATCGACACCTAAAAAAAGACCCAAAGTATGGTCAAAACTGCATTTCAAGGATGTGTGCAAGGAAGACCTCAAAGAAATGGGAAGATCACACTCAGGATGGCACCCATTGGAAACAAACTCATAACAAAGGGTTCCGAAATGACAAGAGGAAGCTGTCCAGCTTAGCCAAGCAAAAAACAGCTCACAGGAGGCAAAGCCCAAAGGGTCAAAACATCACCTTCAAATGTGACAGATGCTGCAGAGATTGTGTCTCTCAAGTGAGTCTCTTCAGCCACATCTGCAGCTGCCATAAAACCAACTGAATAAATTCTTTACCTCTCAGAGACATATCCATGGTCTCTCAGAACTGAAAGATGCCCATTGCGTACTATTACATCATCGATCACTCCTAGTTAGCTGCCACCTCCCATTCTAGGCTAGTATTTTGGCTGTCACTTCTGCAAATGCCTTTAAAACACACTTTTTCTTCTTAGATTTGACATTTGGTTACTGTGCTCATCTGAGTGGATCCAAAAATCCCGAGCAGCCTTCAAGTATGCATCACAATCCAGTGTAAATTCATTACCAAGCACATCTCAACTAGAAGATTTCAGAAAGCTACGGCTTGCCACCTCAATTTTAGTTACCCTTTTTTTGTAGGACCAGCACTTAATCAGGAACTTTCAAGTATTCAGCAAACTCTCTACGCATCACTTTCAATTTCATCCAAAATGTCTAGCTCAACCCCAGTTCCCATTCTGGTGGCAAACATGACAATTTTTTTCAAGCAAGAAAGGTTTCTGCTGTGAGTCCAATCACAACATTAAGTATGGAGTAGCTAATAGTGCACCACATTATAATATATTTATTAATCTAACTATGCACACATTTGTAATTTGGCAAAGGATTCATGAAGAAAAGCTAAACTGGAAGTGCTCAGTTATAATCAGTAGATGAAGTAATTCTGACAAAAGACAATGCATACAGTCATTGGAAAGGTTACGTTTCCTTGGCAACTATCAAATGCATTTTTAATGTCCCCCAGGAAGTTTTGGTCAATAATGACTCAAGTAGTTTAAAGCCTATTTCTAAACTAACTTTTTGGTTAGTTTAATCCTATTTCCAAATTGTATATGTAATTGATTAGTGAGACGTAGCTGAACATTTTTGTGCAGGAAGAGTTTTGATCTATAGTTAATTTTTCCTCTATAGATTTAGAACAGCATACCTTAAGAGATTTAAGCATGTCCAAGACAGAAGAAACAGCTCATAAGTTACCTACCCAATACTGTATGACAGATACCTGGAAATCAAACTGAATTAAACTGCAGACTGAAATTACACAAATAGCCCTGTTTTATTTTAATAGCTGCAGAACATTAATTCCCATATTAAACTGATCATGAAACTTGAAATCTAAGCCATTCCTACAGGCACTGAAGAGTAATGGGTAAAAATAACAAATGTTTATGCGTCACTTAGGGTATGTCTACACTTGATTCCTCCTTCGAGGGAGGAATGCAAATGTAGACATCCGAAATTGCAAATGAAGCGGGGATTTAAATATCATGCGCTTCATTTGCATAATCACGGACTGCCGCTTTTCCGCAATAGAGCTATTTCGGGACTTCAAACTCGGTCCCCACGGGTTTATTTCGAGAGAAAACCCTTCCCTCGAAATAACCCTTAAACCTCATTTTTTGAGGAGTAAGAGTTATTTTGAGGGTAGAGTTTTCTCTTGAAATAACCCCACGGGGACCGAGTTTGATGTCCCGAAATAGCGCTATTGCGGAAAAGCGGCAGTCCACGATTATGCGAATGAAGCGCGGTATATTTAAATCCCCACTTCATTTGCAATTTCAGATGTCTACATTTGCATTCCTCCCTCAAAGGAGGAATCAAGTGTAAACATACCCTTAAGCTATGTCTAGACTGCAGGCTTTTTTGGAAGAGATCTTCCGAAAAAACTTCTTCCAAAAGAGAGCGTCTACACTGTAAAAGTGCATCGAAAAAGCAATCTGCTTTTTCGACAGATAGTGTCCATTCAGTGTGGACGCTATCTCGCATGCAAGCTGTGATTACTATGGGCAGAATGGCCACCAAGCTTTTTCCTCTTTCATCTTCTTGTGAAAAAACTCCCTCTTCCCCGTCCACACATGCCTTTTTCCGAAAGAGCTCTTCCTTAAGTGTTGTGTTAGCGTGTTTGGAGTTCTGAAGGAAAAGACAGTAAAGCAAAAAATTATTTTCATTATTCATATAAAATGTGCAGATGACTATCCCTGTGTTGTCCGTCCTCCTTGCCTGTTCATGGTGCTGTGATGCACCAGCCATGGAAGGTGGTTATGCTAGAGACACCAAACTACCATAAAACAAGAAGGAAAGCATCTCTTAGCTCACCACTTGTTAGCCACCCAGATCCTATTTGTGATACTCAGTCAGTCAAGTACCACAGAGACCCAAGATGTATTGGAGATGCTAATGAAAGAGTTAAGCTGGATAGCAGTTCAAGTGATCAGGACAGTAAAGCATAAAAACAATATTCGGTCAGCAAGAAGCCACTACTTGATTGAGGGAAACTTGCCTTTAAAAACAATGCAGCTACACAGCCATTGTAATTTCCATTACAATGACCAACAGCTGTTCCATTTGGATGCCTGTTTAGATCCATAAGTGACTGTTCTCTGCACCTCACTGTTCTCCCTTCAAGCAGCCTAGCTCATGGGATAACATGCGAACCAAGAGGATTACAAAAATTTTTAGGGCATCAAGAGACAGGCAGCAGTTGTAGTACATTATTCAGTCCCTCTTGAGTACTTTTCATCTGGGGGTCTACATCTGAGTTTTATTTTTTGTTATCAGAAATATTCCAAATCACAGAAAGACTTAAGAATACTGTGTCACTTTATACTGTTAGCTGACTGGGAAGTAGCTACTAGGTCGTGACAACGTTAGGACTCTTAAAGGAAAAGGGCCAAATAATCAAAATGCTAGATCCCTCCATGAAAAAAGTAGGGATATTTTGGTGTTTTACTCAAGATATTCTCTTTCGGATACAAAAGGTAAAGTTTTGAAAAACTACTAAAACCTATTTTCAAAAGCAATTTAGGCACTGATGAGCTTAAACCTTGTTGCAAGTCAATAGAATTTAGACTTTTATGTGCCCACGTTACTTTTAAAAATGGTACTTAATTGTTTTTCAGAACTTCACCCAAAATATGTATTTAATAAAAAATGGTCAAGAGGGAGGGAGTGAATTTGTTTCAATGGCAGATGAAGGCACAGGAATCCGGTAAGCGTGCCATCTTTTTGCCATCACTGACCATAGCTGGTGTCCAATTTTAGTGCTGGGTTTATACTTTAAGCACAGTTGTGAAAGAAGAAAACAAAAGACACATTTTACTGACATTCAACAAGCCTACTTAGTCTATGTCTACAATCGTACCTTTTAGTAACAGTTAGTTTCCACTGATGACCACCCTGTAGCTTTGCAATTAGTTTCTCTGTCTTCTTTATCAGCTGAAGTCTCAACTAAATTTCAGTGGCAGAACTTATTTCTAATGGAATGCTAAGAGCCAGAGAAGTTTACAATGTTATTTTCAAATCTTTAGACTCATAACCAAAGTTTAATCTGATCTGTAAGTAATTGAGGGGGACCACAGATAGAAACCCAAGGGATTAATTTTAATAATTGACATGAGCATCATTTGAAGTCAGGCAACAGGGTTACATTTCAAGTTAACACAAATTGCACATTTCTCTTAAGATGCTTGTGATGTGACACACAGGCACCACACTGGTAACAAGAAGGTTACTGAGGGCATGTGGACCCAACTGCCTTCACCTCTCTAGACCTGCAGCAAATTTCAGACACGAAGAGAGGAGTTAAGGAGAAGATTTCTAGCACAATTTTGGGCTGATCAGCAAGGAGAGAAGCCTAGTTGAAGCCCAGAGAATGAGCTAGCTAACCAGCTGGACAACCCACCTCTCAAAAGGATAATCAGATGCTGGTGATCAGCAGAAACACCCATTGCTTGGAGATAAGCTCTAAGAGAAGTCCAGGATTCCAATGAAGTCTCTCAGGTGACCCACTTTTGAGTTGGAGGGGGAGGGGTTGTTTCCAGTTTCTTTAGGGATCTTAGGGCTAGTGTTTAAATGTGCATTATTAAAAGAGCCAAAACACCTCAGCCCTCACAAACACAATGATCTACCCACAGAGAGCTGAAACTGGGAAGGTTGTTCTCAGAGGGACCACAAAGGGCAACCCAGTCACCATATCAGAACTGTCTGGTGAAGGAAGCGGAAAGAAAACAAAGACAAATGTATTTCAAGTCACATAGTTGCAAAGGGCTGAAATGAAATTACTGATGTACTAGAATATGGATCAATTCTGCTTTTTTTGCCAGTGATTTCAGCAAACACTACATCAGACTTGTAGCCAGGGCAGATTTATGTTACCGTGTTCACTCACAAATTTTCTTTAATAGAAAACCCTATTACAAAGGTTTAAGAAGCTGTGCAGAGAAAAGTTATGCATGACCTCCGAAAAGCTGAGGGGCATCACATTCAGTGGCGTGGACCAATGGTCAGATGGTTAATTACATGTTCCTCACAGCAAAAAAAGATGGCTTTCCATTCTGAGTTCTCTCTTAAGCTGCCTTACCACCATGACACATACAGCACAGGAAATGAAGAGAACTGTGCAGCATTCAAGGTTCTGAAAACCACCATGCTGCGGTCAACATACTGCAAAAATGGTATCAAAATTTTGAATTATATGCAAACTGTATGAGATACAGTTACCAATTTGGCTGTCATTATTTTCCTCCTGTTGTGAATGGACTTAATATTTGTGCTACATTTTTTAAAAGGTTGGTAACATAAGGAATTTGCAGTTCTCTGGGATATGCTCTTTAAAATCCAGGAAAAAACGAACCCATCCCCAGCACAAAAGTCTCGTGAAGTTACTATTTAATTGTAATTGTAATGCTCTAAAGATTTTATGTCTGTGCGCCCCTGAAATGGCAGAAAGTTTTAAAAATTCAGGAAAAGCCAAACTAGCTACTATGCTTGCATCACCCACTGGGAAATTAAGAACATGCTTACACAGTGATCACATTAAAATGGTTGGACCTCCCAAAAAGGATTTGCCCCTCTGCCTCCCCTGTTTCATATATAGGCAACATTTGTTTTACTCTACTGCAGTTGATTTGAAATATTGCAATAACATCAGAGAGAATAATGGCAGGGAGCCAAGAAAAATACCCACAATAGCAAGAAATAGTTGCAAATTAACCTATGGACTATACTGACTATACCACGAAAGCTCATGATACCATCTACATATTTTGTTAGTCTTTAAAGTGCTACCAGACTATTTGTTGTTTTTTAAGTTTATCCTGTATAGACAAACTCAGCTACCCCCAAAGCTATTTGTTATTAGGTATGGACCAGAAGGGTAATTTTGATCCACAGTAGTCATAAATTCAAGAGCAACACCTAATTAATCAATAGGTTTCTCTCCCCTCTACCCCGTTACAGGTGGCCTGGTACAACCCCAAGACTTCTCATCTGCAGTTCCTTAAGGTTCATTTCTCTCTTCCTTCAATTCTCACTAGCATTTTTAATCAGATTGGTAACACAATTGTACTATTTTTATACACATTGGCTACGTCTACACTGGCATGATTTTGCGCAAATACTTTTAACGCAAGAGTTTTTGCGTTAAAGTATTTGCGCAAGAGAGCGTCTACACTGGCATGTGCTTTTGCACAAGAGATGTGCTTTTGCGCAAAAGCATCCGTGCCAGTGTAGATGCTCTCTTGCGCAAGAAAGCTCTGATGGCCATTTTAGCCATCGAGCTTTCTTGCGCAAGAAATTAACGTTGCCTGTCTACACTGGCCTCTAGCGCAAGAATAGTTGCGCAAGAGGGCTTATCCCTGAGCGGGAGCGTCACAGTATTTGCGCAAAGAAGCACTGATTTCCTACATTAGAACGTCAGTGTTCTTGCGCAAATACTCGCAGCCAGTGTAGACAGGTGGCAAGATTTTGCGCAAAAGCGGCCACTTTTGCGCAAAATCTTGCCAATGTAGACACAACCTTAATGTCTCCTCCCTGTCCTCATGCCACTTCTAGTGACCAATTGCCTTGACCTTCTTAAATTTAGTGTCAAAGGCTGAAGAGCTTCCCTGGACACCAGGGGTATGTCTACACTGCAATGCTATTTCAGGATACCAGAATATCCCAAAATAGGTATCCGTATCTTCACAGCAAGCCCGTTATTTCATTCTCACTATTCCAACATCTCTGTAAACCACATTCTACAAGGAGTAAGGGATGTTTTGGAATAGCACTTTATTTCAAAATTTGGTGCTGTGTACAGAATCATAGAACACTAGAACTGGAAGGTTCCTCGAGAGGTCATTGAGTCCAGTCCCCTGTCCTCACAGCAGGACCCAGCACCATCTAGACCATCCCTGATAGATGTCTATCTAACCTGCTCTTTAATATCTCCAGAGATGGAGATTCCACAACCTTCCTAGGCAATTAATTCCAGTGTTTAACCACCCTGTCAGGCAGGAAGTTTTTCCTAATGTCCAACCTAAACCTCCCTTGCTGCAGTTTAAGCCCATTGCTTCTTGTCCTATCCTCAGAGACTAAGGAGAACAATTTTCCTCCCTCCTCCTTGTGACACCCTTTTAGATAGCTGAAAACTGCTATCATGGCCCCTCTCAGTCTTTTCCTGTCCAAACTAAACAAGCCCAATTATTTCAGTCTTCCTTCATAGGTCATGTTCTCTAGACCCCACATCCTCTTCTATCTGGATTGTTTCTTCACAGCAACATCTGAACAAACAATAGCAAAAGAAGAAATATTAAGTTCATTAGCTATGTAATTGTATAGCTTTTAGGATAGAGCAGGGGTGGGCAAAAGGGACTCCATGGGCTGGATCCAGCCTGCCAAGCGGTTGCCAATTATGGCCTGGATGTGGGGAGAAGTGCATGAAGTTTCCTCTGCCCTGCTTTGAAGCACCACACACACCTGGCAAGGCGGGAGGAGACTAAATGCACTCCCCTGCCCCCAAACTCTGATTGGCTTGGGAGCAGGAGGAGTGCACAAAGTTTCCTCTGCCCTACCCCCACTACGTGCACTCCCCCTGATTGGCCTGGGGTGGGGGAGCACGGGAAGTCTCCTCCCACTGCCAGGGGCATGGATGCTTAGTGAGAAGGGGGGGCAAACAGGCTCCCCCACTTCCAGACCAATCATGGTCTGTGGGTGGGCAAGCCCGGAAGCATCCTGGCCCCGCCCCTTCTGTTTGAGGCCCCGCCCCTTCCAGTGTGGCCCAGGGTCACTTCAAACATTTTGGAAGTAGCCTTGGCAAAAAATTATTGCCCACCCCTGGGATAGAGTTTGTATGGAAAACACATATTAGGGTTTATTTCTACGCAACAAGTGATTGCAACAGGGGAGCGAGTGTTAGGACTCTGCATAACAATGCAGGCCATTTCTAAAAGTTGTCCAGATTTCAGAATCCAGCCTTGCATTTCTGCTGATGTTAGCAGAAGGATTTTATTGACCCCCCCCACCCCCAGCCTGCATATCGGATTGATTTCAGTGTCTAAGTGAAGGACACTAATGTGCTAGAGGGAAGAAAAACTGGGCAGACAAGCATGGGATGGGGAGAAGCTAAGATGCTTAATTATTTGTTATTTAGCTTTAATTGAAGGTGACACACACACACACACACACACCCCCGGGTGGAAGAAAGCATAGTTTATGTACTATGTGTACCCTCTGTTCTAAGTAGAGGGGGAAGGATACCTGCATACAATGCTTAAATGATATTTTTAATTAGATAACTATGGTGATAACACAAAATGTGGCTGTTCTCAAATATGTTCAAAATATTTCACATCAGAGAAAGCCCTCTGCAATGAGATAATCAAAATAGTAACAAAGGACAAATGTACTCAAGTTGCTATGACAACCTGGACACTTAGATTGCAATTTATGCAAGCCATGTCACTATATTTATTAATTAACACCATCCAAATATTATTTCTTTCTTCTAAACCTTCTCCTGTAGACAGTCACTTCATTTTCAGATACTAATTTTGCAGAAAGTTGCTTTTTTTTTTTTTTTTTCTGACTGCATCCAAAATCTCATTCAAATTACCTACCTGGCATATGGCAACTGAGAATTGCATAAAGCAATATTTCATTCAACGTCTGTTTTTCATCACATCTCTTGAGAATATTTACTAAGAGGCGATATTTCTTAGAAGAAAACTCCAGGGGGGTTAAAAACTCAACGGAATGGAAGCCTGAAAAGGTACAGGCACTCAGGTTAAGAATTAATAGTAAAAGAAAGATCTGAGCAAGCAGTAATGCACACGCACAATTCAATCATATGGGAAAAGGCCAGAGGGCAAGAAGTCCTTCTTTACTATGGATTTCAAGGACATTGCACACAGGCAAGATTTGCCTTTGGGCTTATCAAAAGGCACAAATTATTTAAACATTTCAAATTCTGAATATTAAATAATGTTTTTGCTCAGGTATTAAAATGTGGCTTTATCTGACTGTCACACCACAACTGTACAAAAAGCTAGGCTCTCTATAAAAGTGATCTATGATCAGTAAGGCCACTAGAAGGCAGTCCAGTTATTTTCTTCAGAAAAGATATTTTTTTTCTACAAGCTAAAGCTCTGTTGTTAAAAGAGCTCCAGCCAAAAAATAGTTTATGGGAGAAAGGAAGCCAATTGGTTTTGTAAGCTATAAAGGTTAAAATATTGTGAAATATTCCCCCTGGAAGCCTTAGAAGCAACACTTTTCTCCAAAATTTTATGACAGCTGGTATAGCAAGAAAGCATATGCTTTTTTTATATCTCCTAAATAAAAATGACTAATTTGACTTGTTAACACTGATTCTCTGGAGACAAAGCTAAGAGAGTTTCCTGCAGCTTTATCTAGTTCTTAATATACCTTAACTATGCCTCCTTTACATGAGAAATAATTATCTTAGCCATCTGTCTGCCAATACCAGTTAAAGAATTTACAACTGCACACTTCAGGGTATTGGCTTTTTTGGAGACAATGAATTTTTCCATAGATTGTGAGATATGAATGACTCCATTACTGAAAACTTTGAGCTTAAGGAAGTAAACAGATGAGTAGTATGGTGTATTTAGAAGTCATACCTGTAATCATCTGACTTTGAAACCTAATATATTAGGTTACTATTTCTATTTGGAAGGGAAACTTGGAATTGATTCTTCAGTGTCCTATATTTATGATCATAACTGCAGGTAATCTCCCAGAGGAGCCTATGTAGAATCTGCCAATGGAATGGAAAATCTACTCTTCAAAACACCTAAGAAGCGAAAAGGAGATTAAGGAACTAAAAATATATATAAGAAATAGATGAATACAAATTCAGTACTTAAAAGACACTGGCCAAATCCACAGATCACTTCAAGGACTAGATAAATATTGGCAGGCCTGGTTGTCACCGTGGCAGAAAAGAACAATATCTAGTAAACTAGAATCTTTATCAAAAGAAAAAAAAACACACATCTCTTGGCCTCCTTTCCAGCCCTGCCTACTCTCTCATTTAGATCTGTGCAAATAACTGATGTCTCTGTTTGCTGGAAATTCCAAACAAGCGGAAAATTGTTTCAGGCAGAACTGAATATTTTCAGTTTTTAGCAAATCAAAAAGTAAAAAAACAAAACAGTTGTTTATATTTCAAGCACTTTTCATGGGTTTTGCCCATTTAAAAAATTGAAGGATATTTCAAATCAAAGTCATTTTCAATTACAAAAGAAAACAGTTGCACTGAAAAAAAGAAGTCAAAATAAGGAAGTTTTTACTTGGATTTTTTTACACTATTTAGCAAAACCAAACAAATTCACAAAATGTTTTCTCATCAACGTTTTGCTAAAAGAAGTTTTGGCCAAAAAGCTTTCTCCCACCTCTATTCTTATTCGGGCAAGTAACTGGCAGCTACAAGAAAATGCAGTCAGTGAGGGCTGTCTAGGTTAGTAGACATCCTGACATGTCTGCAGTCTGAAGTGAATTTAGTAAGCAGCGTGCATGACTTCTCCCAAGGCTTAATGTGAAGTAGGGTTAATGAAGTGTGATGTTAGAGGTTATACATTTGGTTTTCAGCACAGAAAGATGTAAATAACTATCTTGAACGTACTGTTCAGAGGAAACAAAATCAAGATCACTATCTCCTTTTTCAGTGTACTAAAAGATGGAATTCAAAAAACTAAACTTGGTGACTTCTGGACTGGACGGCATGCATAATAGAGCATTGAAAAGACCAATTAGTTGAACTACTCAAAGAATATAATCCATCATTGAATCCAGCCACTTGTGTGGAAAGGCTGACGAGTAGCCAGCTGTGTGTGCAGTTTTTTAAAAGACTGGAGCTAAAGCTCATATGGGAAGTTACAGAATGGTCAACCTTACAACTTTTTCAAAAGTAGGTATTTCAATATATAGGATCAGAAATACCTTGAAAATGATAAATCTGCTTTTCCTTTTTAAATTTGTAACTGTAAGGGTATGTCTACACTACAGCGTTAATTCAAAATATCTTATTTCGAAATAGTTAATTCGAAATAAGTTATTTCGAAATAACGTGTCTACACACAAAATGCATTTCGAAATAGCCTTTTTCTATTTCAAAATACTGCGTCCACACTGAGTGGACACTGATTCAGATTTAAGGCTGGCCGGAACCAGGTCAGGCAGGGCATCAGGTCATGAGTGTCTGTGTGTGGCTGTTGCCTGAGGCTATCTGAGGCCTGTGCTTAAAGGGACACCCCGCCTCCCCCCGGGCAGCCAGTTCTCAGGTGTCCCTGCTTGCTTGCCTGCCTCGATGAGGGACAGCAAAGCATTTGTGTCTTGGAGTGCTCTGGTTGCCCTCACTCGGGACACCATAGCACTCTGCAACATGGAGCCAGAGCTGCTCCTGGGCACTCGGTGCGTCTCGTGGATGCATTGCTATTAGCCTGGCTGCACTCGCCACAGTCTGCCATCCGGGAGGTCCATCGGGGGGCTGTCAGTATCCAGGAGGCCCTGCGGGAGAGCGTCCACCCTGAGGAGCACTCAGAGCCTCCCTGGTCTGCCCCACTGGGGGCTTGTGCCTCATTCCTCCCTCACGTCCTTCCACTTACCCCTCCCTAGCCCCCCTTCCTAATGTCAATTAAAATACACGTATTTTCATGAACACAAACTCTCTTTATTTAACAAAAATGGGGGGAGGGAATGAAACTCTGGTGAGACTGGGGAAAGGAGGCGAGAGAGGAGAGGACAGAGGGTGGGAGAGGGGAGGGGGAAAACTGGGAGGAGGGAGCTGGAAGGGGAAGCAAGGGGACAAGGGGAAGAAGGGGGAGGGGTAGCTCAGTGTTCAGGGGTGGGGGTCTCGCCGGGCCAACTGTCTCCCAGCACGGCAGGTGCAGGGGCCTCGGCATCCCCGGGGGGATGGGGAGGAGGGTGTGGAGGTTGAAGAGGGAGAGGCGGGAGGGGGAGAAGGAGTGGGAGGAGGAGCGGTAGCTCTGGAGGCAGCAGGCACTGGAGTGGCACAAGGCAGCACTCTCTGCACCAGGGTCTGCAGATGGGCACAGATGGCACAACCCTGAGCAAGCAGCTCCCGCCGGAACTCCCAGTGGTCCTGCACCCAGCGTTCCAAGGTGCAGTGCAGGGCTCACAGGGCCCCCAGGTGCTGGTCTCAGTACCTCTGCAGCATTGCGGTGGACCTGCTGAGCCCTCGGGTGCGGGAGGATGTCCCGGGCGGGGTGGTGCGCCCTGCACGCACAGCTGGTACAGCTGTGGAGAAAGAAGAGAAGTGGTCAGTTCTCCCTGGGGACACAGTGGGTGAAGCCCAGCCCCTATCTGCGAGGTGAGGAGAATCGTGCCCTGCACCGTCAGAGCTGATGTACTTGCACAGAGGCCATGGTCAGAATGTCCGGCTATCCCCAGGAGTGGGAGCTGCCCTGAGACCACACCCATGCCCCTGTGCTGTGTATAGTGCGGCCAAGGTGGGGGGGTGATGTCCCCTGCCTCTGTGTAGAGGGGGCTTGTGGAGGGAGTGCGTCCTGCTGTGTCCCACCCCGGGGTCAGGAGCATGTCATGTCTCTTCATACGCGCATGTAGCTATCAGGCCACGGCCCCTGTGTGGCAGGCAGCTGGAGCCACCTGCCCAGGGGTGGCACCGCATATGCTCGCACGTGCATAGGTTGCTGCATGGTCCGTGGTAAGCAAGGCCCACGTACGCGGTCCCTGGTCTCCCTCCCCACCCCCCACCCCAGGAAGAGGACAGTGATGGCACTCACCTGGTGTGGCCTCCCCGGACAACCCTGGTGACTCTGCTGCTGGGACAGCTCGGGGGTTCTGTCGGCGTGGCACCCTCCATGGCGGCTCCTGCGGCTCCTCCCCCGCGCCCTGGTCAGGGCCCTCCACTCCCGGATTGGAGCCCCCCGGGGTGGCACGGACCGTCCCGCCCCCCATGATGCAGTCCAGGGCATCAAAATAGGGGCAGGTGTCTGCCCCTGTTGAGGAGCTGCCCCGAGTGGCCCTGGCATATGCCTGCCACAGCTCCTTAATCTTCATGCGCACCTGCTCTTGGGCACGCATGTGGCCTTTGGTGGCCATGGTGACAGCTATGCGGCCATACACGGTGGCGTTCCTCCATCTAGTGCAGAGATCATGGACATTGGAGGCCTCCCCCCAAACCTCAATGAGGTCCTTGATCTCCACACTAGTCCAGGAGGACGCCTGCCTTGCTCCTGGGAGCTGGGGGACTGGGCGGAGGACTGCTGGCTGGCACCAGCTGCCCGGCTCATACTGGGGCCACTGGGTGAGGGTCAGTGACTGCTGGCTCTGTGCTGGCAGGCCTGTAGCTGGCACATGCACCATAGCCAGAGTCTACCCCTTTAAGGGCTCCTTAGCTAGGGGAGAGGAGAGGAGTTTTCCTGGTTTGGCCCAGAGTGGCCACCGGGGGAAACTGGGAAGGGCTGGAGGCCCCCTATTTCGAAATAAGAGTCTACACAGCGCTTATTTCAAATTAGCTATTTCGAATTTGGCATTATTCCTCGTAGAATGAGGTTTTCCAAATTCAAAATAAGCTCCCCGCTATTTCAATTTTATTTCAAAATAGCAGTTTGCCTGTGTAGAGGCTAGGAAAGTTAATTCAAAATAACGGTTGTTATTTCGAATTAACTTTGATGTGTAGACATACCCTAAGTGTCTGTGGAATACCTGGGGAAACTTAGCAAAACAGCAGGCAAAGGAGAAGCCATGATACAGATTTAGATTTTTCAACTGGGATTTTTAAATGAGCCCAAGGGAGTGCAGAGTCCAAATCCCATTGGATGACTGCTGCACATGCAAGGCCCTTAAACACTTTCAAAAATCTGTCTCAAATGTTTTTGATTAAGCCACTCCCAAAAATCTCTTTAGGGAATCTGCTAAATCAAGACTGTTTATGGAGCTTGTGCACTCCATTGAAGATCACGGGAAGCATTACATTTACCATAAAATGAAGTTAAATAAAAAACAGACTATGCATATTGGATCATTTTTGGCCACAGAGCATCTTTCTGGTCTCAGGGAAATGGAGAAGAGTTTGTTATTTTTTTCTTTAAAAAAGAAAACAAGATTTTCTTCAGCCAAAGGCATTAGAAAGCAACTAGACACTGTCAAATTAGAGGCCTGTTACCATTATCATTTTGTACTACTTCAATATAGAAACTACAACATATTATCTATGGCTTTCAAATTAGTTTCATGGAGTACTGTGTGGCTTGTGTTTGTTTATTTATTGTGTTTTTCACATCTGTTTTTCATTAGAAAATCAGATAATTTTCAAGTTAAATTTTTTATGCTTTGGAAATTAGTAGATAGGGCTGCAACTGCTACAACAAGTTATTGAAAACAGATCTCTTTGAAAGTAATCCTATTCGCTCTCTTCTCTCTGAAGTTCAAAAATGCAAAGTATGTAATTGTAGCTAAGACCAATTGATTGAATGGCAGTAAGAGCAATTCCTTTTGCTGAGAATTGGTCAATCCATACGGTTTTACCACCACCACCACTACATCTTTGGTTAGATGTACATACAAAGCTATGCAACAAGAGTCCATTGC
Source organism: Pelochelys cantorii (assembly GCA_032595735.1). NCBI lineage: Eukaryota > Metazoa > Chordata > Testudines > Trionychidae > Pelochelys > Pelochelys cantorii. The sequence goes on from CM064337.1 coordinate 42,541,280, forward strand.
GGATGACAGGACACCAATGAGAATGAAGGCCATTAGAACTTTAGCCAAGTGGTTTTTGCTTTATTACAGTAGGAACCGCACTGTTACAAACCAGTTGGATTGAGAAGATCATGAAAACCAAAGTTAATAAAACTGAACACCTAAAACATGACAGCCGGTACAATGCATAAGTTTATGATCTTTCAGTGTCAATGTACATGACAAGTAGTAACAAATGTATGCAGTCTGTAAGATTTCTTTTCTGTTACAGAGAACTCTATATCACTTTTGTTGCCATATCTCTTGGTTTTTCAAACCTGCACAGCCACCTGAATGTTGTCTGAACTTGGTTCGGAAGTCACATTTAACAGCAGAAAGATGACTTTGGCAGCAGAAAAATGTTCAATCTAGCTGGTTATTTTTAAAACTGATATTCATGACAATCGGGGTATACTGCATACATTGTAATTCCCTTAGAGCAGGGATTCTCTAATTGTGGGTCGGGACCGCAAAGTGGGTCACAACCAGTGCTCCCTCTAAGCTGCGCGGCAGCACAGCTTCACAGGTGATTTATCAGCCCTGCCCAGTCAGTCAACTCTGTGCACACAGCCCTGAGCCTCTCACTGGGCAAGGCTCATTAATCACCTGTGAAGCTGTACTGCCCCGCAGCTTAGCGGGAACACTGGTCACAGCCCTATTTTAAAGGGGTTGCCAATGTCTGTGTTAGACTTCCTGGAGCCTAGGGCCAAGGCAGAAGCAAAAGCCCATGCTCCACCACTCAGGGCTGCAGATGAAGCCATTGTATGTCTCCTGCCTAGGGCAGAAGTCCTTGGACTTCAGCTTTGCACCTCCTCTGCACTTGGGACAGTAGGGCTGGGATGGGCTTCAGTTTCCCCACCCCTTCCTGAGGTCATGTAGTAGCTTTTGTTGTCAGAAGGGAGGTCTCATCACAATGAACTTTGACAACTGCTGCCATAGAGCATTCTTGTCCAGCAACTGAGAGTCCAATCCCAAGATGCTCCCAGTTGGTGCTGAAGCTCCAAATAACTTCATTTGTTGCACTCTTCATGAGTTTACCTAATGCCACAACTAATGAGCTACATCATGCCAAGTCCTGCAGCCCCGTGTAGACTGTATGGGGAAATCTCCAAACCTCAGCATGAGCGATTACAGTTCCTTGTTCATCCATTTCCATCTGTTGCTGAAGAAAAAAGCCCCGTTACCTCTTTCCCCAATGCCCAACATTTAGGCAGGATTGCCGCAGTGGGGGGGTGATAATCAATCAAGTCCCTGATACCAAGGGCAACTGCTCAGCGTTAAAATCCATAAATCAAGTCTGTAACCTAAGCTGATTCAGCAAGTAGGCTACCTATTTATCCATGCAATGTGAAGCCTCACAACTTCTTTATAGTCCAGATACATAATGCAGACCCATGAGTAGACTCAGTCAAATCCAGGGGAACGTGTCAGTGCATAACATAAATTGAGCAAGAAGGAAACTGACAGCTATTCACACAGCTCAATGACAACCTCTGTCCAACACGTAGCGGTGGTGATAAAAGCCAACAAAATGTTATGAGATAGAAGAAATTAACTGGAAGACGTTCTAAATGGTGTGCCATTGTGTAAATAAATTAAATAGATATTAAGACTAGAAGGGACATTTAGGTCATGCAGACTGACACAATTCACTACATTTCACCCTCTTAGTTCTGTATTGAGCCAAATATCTAATGTAAGAACAGCCATACTGGGTCAGACCAGAGGTCCGTCTAGCCCAGTTTCCTGTCTTCCTACAGTGGCCAATGCCAGGTGCCCCAGAGGGAATGAACAGAACAGGGAATCATCAAGTGATCCATCCCCTGTAGCCCATTTGAAACCATGACAAATGGAAGGTAGGATCACCAGCACTGCCCATCCTGTATAAAAGCCATTGAAACAAATAACTATTTGGTGTTGCACTAAAATGCCTATCTTCTAGAAAGGCATCTAGTCTTGAGGTGAAGACATCAAGAAATGGAAATTCCATCAGCAGCCTAAATTACTTTGTTCCAATTGCCAAGCACCCTCACTGTTCAACTTGTGCTTTATTTCTAATTTTGATTTTGTAAGGATTCAGCTTCCAGCCATTGGTTTTTATTATGCTTGCTCTGCTAGGTTAAAGAGCTTATCAGTACATTTTTTCCCTCCTTCATCTTCCTGGAAGGCATTCTCTCCAGCTCACAAATCATATTTTTGTGGCGCTTCTCTGCATCCTTTCTAGTTTTTTCAATATCCTTTAAAAATGTGAGCACAAGCCTCTTGCAGGCCATGTGTGTCTCAGATGACATGGGAAGTGAAAGTGCCAAAATTTAAAACTTGAAACACATATTATGTTTATATATTAACAAACAAACTTTGTAGTCTGAATGTAAAGCAAATATTTTTTCAGAATAACGGAAACAGAACCTAAATTATTTTCACTGTAACCATTTGTTACTTCAAGTCTATAGTCCATCCTAGTCAGCTCTTTACTAAATAGTTTGAAACTTTTCCCTCTCTTCAGATAAAAGTTGTTCCGTGCTTCAATCGCTGAACCCTACATCTTGGCTATTATCATTTCTAATAGTGCCCTGAAACAAAAAGTGTATTACAGATGATGGTATCACAATCAAAGTAGCTATCAATGGGGTTTGGTAAAGAACAGTATTGTGACTGATACTATTCAACATTTCTATTAATGATCTAGGAGCTGAGTGCTAAAAACAAGTGCTGATAAATCTGAATGCAACACAAAGATTGGTGGTGTGGTAAGTAATAACAAGGAAGGAGCAAACCACACAGAGCAATCTGCATGGTTTGGTCTATAAATAAGTTGACCCAAATTAATCCAAAGTTAGCACTTTGAGCTCTGAAAAAAAGTTTTTTTTCTCTGCCTCTGTATTTCAGACAGCACTATAAAAGTCTAAATACCCAGTTACTATTGACGTTTAATTTCCTCCTTGGCTGAGGACAGGGAAGACATAAGAATGGCCATACTATGTCAGATCAATGGTCCACTTATCCCAATATCCTATCTTTGATAGTGGCCAGTGCCAGATGTTTCAAAGGTAATGAACAGAATAGATGATCATGACATGATCCATTCCCTGTTGCATTCCAAGCTGCTGGCAAACTGAGGCTAGGGACACCATCTCTGCCCATATTGGCTAATGGCCACTGATGGACCTATCCTCTGTGAATTTATCTAGTTCTTTTTTGAACTCTCTTAAAGTCTTGGACTTCACAACATCCTCTGGCAAGGAGTTCCACAGGTTAACTGTGCATTGGGTGGAAAAAATACTTCCTTTTATTTGGTTTAAACCTGGTGCCTATTAATTTCGTTTGGTGCTACCCTAGTTCTTGTGTTATGAAAAGGCACAAATAACACTTTCTTGTTTACTTTCTCCACACCAGTCATGATTTTATAGACTTCAGTCATATCCCCCCAAGACTAAGCTTGCAAGAAAACTTGCTGTCCAATGCTCAACATTTGTGTGTATTGGAAGCTTCAGCTTGAGTCTTTTGTCATTTTATCATTAGCCATGCCTTTGTGAGGTATCTCCCAACCAGATTTATTCCACAGTCCTAAATCCTTGGATCTGCCATGGTACAAGCCACAGACATACCAGAGCTCCCTACCAGTTAATCCACCCATCACAATTCATTTGGCTTGTTGAGAAACATTCACGCAACCACACTGCTGGGAACTCTTTGCCAACTCAGACAACAGGAGTGTGATGAAGATGTAGAGCAAGGTGGTAAAAAGTAACAATAAGAAAATTGAAACAGTAAAATATAATGACTAACCCATATTTGTAAGAAATACTCCTTATAGGAAGGCTGGTACATCTTCAGATATTCTTTCAACCATAACACACTAAGGCTACATCTACACTACACGTTTTTTGCGCAAAAACTGGCGGAGCGTCGACACCTCAAGCGCGTTTTTGCGCAAGAAAATTGACAGAACACAGGGCTTTTGCCAGTAGAGTTATTCTTCTCCCCACAAGGAATAACCCCATTTTGCGCTACAGCTCTTGCGCAAAAAGGCAGGTGTGGACGCTCCGCAAGGGTTTCTTGTGCAAGAAACTCCTATGGAAAAAGCACAGGTGCTCTGATGGCCATTCTGTGAATGGCCATCAGAGTTTTCTTGTGCAAGAGTGTCCATGCAGTGTGGATGCTCTCTTGCGCAAAAGCACATTGCTTTTGCGATGCATTTTGAGGTCTGGATGCACTTTTGCGCAAGAACTCTTCCACAGAAGGCTTCTTGCACAAAAACCCTGCAGTGTAGATGAAGCCTAAGGGTACATCTAAGCTGCACGGCTATTTCAGGTTACCAGAGATATCCCGAAATAGTTACTCTGCATCTACACAAGCCACCTGGCATTTCACAATATTTTTCAAAATAACAGGTGCACTATTTCATCATCCTCATTGCACAAGGGTTAAAGGATGGTTTGAAATAGCGCGTTATTTCAAAATTTGGGACTGTATAGACATGCCAAATTTCAAAATAAGCTATTTAGAAATAGATTCAAAATAAGATATGCAATTTGCGTAGTGCAAATTGAGTGTCTTATTTCAAGTTTAGGATGCAGTGTAGATGCACCCTAAGACAGCTCTTCAATCTTACAAATTATCCATACTAACCTATATAGGATCTCCAGAGCCTGAAGTAGCACAATTTCACTTTCCTTTCTACCATTTTTCCCATGGGCAATATCCAGTGCTAATGTGTTAAACAAGCAATATACTCTCAATGTAATACAACTAGAAACAAGCAACTTGTCTTATTATCCTTTCCGAAGGTCAAATGTTAGGTGGAATCCCGGCTCCTTCAAAGCAAGATTGTAGCCACAAGCTTGGATATTTAGATAAATGAACAGCTGTAAATATTTCAGTTCTTTGGCTATCTTAGCATTTATAAGCTGAGACTCACTGATTTTTTTTATATTTGAACAACATATATACCAGTTTTTCTAAAATATAGAAGTTTGCAAATACAGTATACTATTAATGTGGAGGTCCTCACGCCGTCATTAGTAATATTGTACCATAGGATCTGCTTGATGCTGACAACATTCAGGATGTTTTACAAATGTCAAATAGGAAAATGGTGCATTTCACAGTGATTTACTTTAATTTAACAGCACAATGAAGCTGTTAAACTACCTCATAGTACCAAATAAAATCATGTAACAAAAGTGTCATGCCTTGAGCAGACTGCTAAAGGAGAAACTCACACCCTTTTGGTTGAGTTCTGATAATCAAATGCCAAACACAGTCTGTAGTTTCCCACCTTCCTGACCCTTCCTTGTGAACAGAATTTGAATAGGTCTTCAGCTTAAGCAGCATCTGCTGTACATTGGCTACTAGGCCTTTGTTAAGTTTCAGCTTCCTGTCAGATGGCCATCCTTGTATCAGTCTGCTGTGCCTAGATATTTTGACTGTTTCTAAATGTCTACTTTTATCTGCAGTAGACCCACCCTGCAGACCATTAGCAGGCAAAACTTCTACTTAAGCTAGTTTTTGTCTGGAGTATGCTAGAGGCCTTCCAGCTGAATGCTCAAAACACCAGCTTGTTGCTTATCTTAAGATCTACTATTGGAGATGTTCCCTCTCTCTCCAGCTCCATGCAAACCTGACTGCTAGGGTATTCCACTGAGAAGGGGAAAACCTGGCTTCTAGTGCCTTCTTCAGAGCAAAATTTGAATCTGGTCTCCCAAATCCCAGGGCATGCCCTAACTGACTAAAAGTCATAAGGCAGGTAGTAGCACCACTATTTCCTCCCCCATTAGTCCTCAAGCACTGAAAATAAAATGCTGCATTACTGCAGTTGGCATCCCTCTTTTACCCATTCTGAGTTTGACACCCCATCCACTGTTCTCCTCATTGTACGCACAGCTCTCTCTGGCATTGTTAGAACAGCTATGTACTGTGATTAGGAACAGTCCTGAATTTTGTAGGATGGACTCTCAGAACAAGTAATCATTGCACAGCATGAGACAACTGTTCATGAAGACTTAGATGCATCACTGAGCGTGTTTTAATCTACAGTCATGCCATATAGACTAGGTAACAGAAATCTTAGAGGACCTAGCCATCTGTTTCTATGCTGACCATAAGGAAACTTCAGGACACATGCAGAGCACCACTAGTGCTCCTTGGAAATTTTTCAGCTAAAATGTTGCCTTGCCATCAACAAAATGACATTTTCCTCCAAACTGAAACTTTTTAAGATTTTTACAGAAGTTTCCATAAAATATTTCAACATGAAAACTTTTCATTTTGAAGAATCGTGCAGCTGGTTTGGGAATTACAAATCTTTATTCTTAATTTTATTTAAGGAGCAGCTCCTAATATGGATTATGATTACTAACATATCATAATGTGCCACAATATAATAGCAGAAACATTCTATTTTTATTTTAAAATGACGGGCAGCTGCAAATTCCTACCTAGTTGATGTATCTCATCTATTCTTACTCAAAGTGTTTGTGTTGTGAATTAAACAATTGGACACTCAGTGGAAACTGGGATGATCATTTAAGAATCAGAGCCTTGAAGTCTGATATTCATTAGCTACTCATCCTTAACTGTTTATTTTCCCTCTGCCTTCAGTTTGGTTATTTCAAATCTGCAAGTTGTCACCTAAATCCCTTCCAAAACTTCTCCTCTGTGGTCATAAGGAAATACAAATAATGGGTTATTCTGACCAGTAGGTATCCTTTGATAGTCCAGACCTAGTTTCATTCCTGCCTATAACAGTAAAGTAGTGTAGTGAAGCATCATGATATGCTGGAAGAAGATTACTGCATTAAACCTTTCATACAGCCATATCTCATGATTTCCAGATTATGTGACCTAGGATGATCTGACTACTGTAGTTTTTTCGCAGTTATGAGGAAGGGAGCTGCAGCTCATAAACTCCAGTTTAACTTGTTTTAGGAACCAACTTAATCTAGAGAACAATTTTAAAACCAAGACATCAGGTTTGGCCAGTTTTATCACCACTTTCATTTTGAAATACCATTTTAAAAATCTGTTGCCATACAGATATGGGAAGCTATACGAAGACCAAGAGAAATGGCTACAAACTCTATACCATTTTACACAAACACTCAACATAGATTTTTCCCCCCCACATTGAAGTTGTAAACATCCTAGGTACAAAGTGCAAGACTGTTAAACATAATGCAGCCAGACAAGTGTGATTTCTGTAGACACTATCTTTTCTCTTATACAGAATTAGGGTTTAAAGTGACAGCTTGTAAGGTGAGGAAAATAAAGTTTTAGTTAGATTCTCAAAACAGAACTATATGGTGAAATACGTACCAGTACACAAGAATTCCTTTTACTATGTTCCCCAAAACTATCTTAATCATAGTATCAAGCAACACTGGTGCAGCAATTTCAGAGGCAAGATTGAGTGAAGCAGCTGGTTGTATTAAAATATGGAAATGCACAGTTGGAGCATTCGGACAGCCCTCAAATACCAACACCATACATTGACCCCATTATAATTAAGACATTTAAGTACTTGTGATTCAATGCTTTACTAAAGTTTTAATTTCATGAGAATCTCCCTATACCCATACTCTCACTGTGAAGCAGAATTAAGCTTGTTTGACTGCTGGAACTGTTCATTTCCACAGATGTTGCCAGACCAGAGAGTCCCAGATTTTAGAGCTGCAACCTGTAGGAGAGTAGGATAACCAGTCCCCCACATGAGTACACACTAAAAATTATCCTTAGAACTGTGGTCAATCCTCTCACATATACCTAAAAGACTGCTTCCCAGTGCATAACATATAGATAATAGAGGTTTATCATTTTATGGAGGGTGGCATTGGTGAGATAATGGGATGTTGTGTGAAAAAATTGAGAAAATTATAAGTGCATGATTTCACTCTGGTTGTGAAGTTTCTCCAAGTTCCAGAATGTAAGTGTACTTATTTTATATGCTGTGTCCTGTGTTCATAAACCTTCTCCCCTCCTAGCGAATAGTTTCATTCATCCAATAGAAAGTAGCAGTTGTCATGGAGGAAAATCTGTTCAATAACTAGAGCTGGGGGGCTGGTTGGTGTTCAGTCACAGCTGATTAGGGCGCCGACCACCTGTGCAGGCCCCCTGAGCAATGGGTGGGGCAGGCAGCTCTGCGCTCCTGGAATGGGCGGGGTCTTGGGTGAAAGGGGTGGGCCAGAGCCAACCAGCCCTCAGCACCACTTGGAGCATGGCACACTCCCTCCCCAAACCCTCAGAGTTGCACAGCATGGCACGCTGGTGACGATTTAGAGGGCTTGAAGTTCCAGCTGCTGACTCTGCTGCAGTAGCAGAAGTGGCAGTCGGGAGCCCTGAGCCATCTGCCACCTTTGCCCCACCCCATGCCCCCATTGATGGGCCTGCAGCTGTTCAAATTTCAGGGGCTTGAGCAAAATCTTTAAAGGAAACAGTTTAATTGGAAATTTCTTTCCATTTCTTGCGCCCCACCCCCAATTTTTCATGGAAAATCATTTATTTTAGTTTTGTTTTGAATAATTTAGTTATTTCCCCCTCTTTATATTGGAAAGACGGGGAGAGTTTTAAAATTTTATTAAGATAGAAACATTAGCTCACTTTTTAAATAACTGATTTCACACACACACAGTGCAAAGAAGAGACTGGAGTCTCACTGTTTTGCTTCACCTTTGCTCCCATTCTTCTTGTTGTTATGTTTATGAAGGTAGGAAAGAGGAAGGGTGAAGAAGATATTATGTTCAGATTAATCTCTACACTGCACCCCACCACAGCTACCTCCTGCAGCGTGGTAGGATCACTGTGTTTTGCAAACCCAGAGGTAAATTTAGACACTCCTTTTGTACAGTTGAGGTTCAGGTGCACAATAAAACATAATACAGCTGTAGAATATACAACTGGCAATAGAATATACCATGCATGTTCCAAGCCCCCTCATAAGAATTCATTTGCTGTCATGATACATAGGCCTCTTTGTTTACCACCAATAATTTTCTCTTCATAATGAGAACTTCCAGTTCTATAAACTGACAACCATTGCTGCAGAAAATTCTTGCCTAGCAAAATGTTTTCAAATAGGCTGCATTAGATCTGATGGGCTAGATAAGTACTGAAATATTCCTATCCATTTTAATAGTTCTCAGGAAACACAGCAAGAAAATCAAGGCAAATATCTTCTGGAGTAAAACGTATAACACGCATACCATCTGGGAGAGTCCTCAAACAAAATGCTTTGTAAAATATGCACTATAACTTTTCAGTACATAAGACTAAAAATTTCAATAATAAGGTAGTTGCAAATCCATTTATAGTTCAGCAAACAAATAGATAGCATACTACAACCCTCTGAAATATTTTTCAAAAGAATTTTGAACACTAACCTGAAGGTTTTTAGATTCTCAGCATATGTCAATATTCAATTTTTGGTTTATGGCCTAAATTTTAAAAGCCTACATTAAAAAGGGGAGGCATAGTTTGAGCAGACGTCATCATGACTGCTGGGTTATACTCCCACCCGTGCCACTGACTTCAGTGCCCTTGATCATTCCAAAGGGTCTGAGTACTCATAGATCATCTTGTGCAGTTACTTGAAACTTTTGCACTGGTATCTGAACCCATCTTTTTCCCGGCTATTAAGTCAGGCTAGTACTACTTCAGGACTGATTGTTTCCTTCTCTGAAATCCTATGAATAGCACTAAATACAAAGTAATTGTTCATGAAGTAATGATGGCTCAGATTTATTGCTCTAAAACTCAAACCAGAGCAGCATGTAGACACGTCCCTCCATTAGAATTGCAGTGCAAGACAAAGCCTCGTATTTGCACTGGCACATGGGTACGTTGCGCACCTTCTAAAGCGTCCAGTTTAGATGTGGCAGTCAGTGAGATCTACAGCAGGGCCAGCAAGCAGGAATGCGCAGTAAGCCTCCCCAGCTTTTGATGTCTTTTTGTCAGACTTAATTATTACAAGGTCTTTTAAACCCCATACGGGTAATTCCTATTGATTACTGTGTTGCCTACTGCTGAGAGCAAAGCTGATCCACAGCACACGTCTGTGCTTTCAATCTGTGCTACCATGCTGCTTATGTCTACCAATGCTTTTGCATTTTTAGGTGAAAGAAAACATGGACAACCTTTCCAGGAGGGTCCTGCATTTCACACTAAGCTCCGCTGAGGGGATGAATCTCCCTTGTCACGGAAAGCTGCCAAATAGTGATTTGAAAGGATCTTTTTTTCAGCTCTCGTTCCAAGCTCATAATTGAAATACCTGAAAATATTTCCAAAGGAATTGGATGTGCTAGAAACCCAAGTCATTTTCAATCCACCAAGAGCTACGCTGCCTGGGTAAAAATCCTCTTCTCATCCCCCACACATCTATTACACATATCCCGCGAGGTAAAAGTACATGGGTGGCTCCAACCACAAACACACAGTATGCTCTGATGAATACCCAAGTCACTCCTAGTCGGTACTAACATCACAAAGAACAAGAAAAAAACTTAAAAAACAACCAATAGTCTAGTTGCACCTTAAAGACTAACAAAACATGTTGGTGGTACCATGAGCTTTCGTGGGCACAGCCCACTTCTTCAGATGACTGGAGTATTAGAAGTCCAGATCCAAGAATAAATAAGGGAAGGGAGGAGGAAAGAGATAGTTAGTAGATTGTTCAAGTAGTTACAAGAAGCTGATAAGAACAATTAGCACTTCCATTGTTTAGGAGGTTGGTTAAGTCATAAGGATGTGGAAGGTAGTGTGCGAGCCAGCTGTGACGGACCGGGCCAGGTCTGGGCACTGCTGAGGGCTTCTGCTCAGGGCGAATTGCTCAAAACCAGGGATGCTTACAGCCCTAGACTTGCGACCTTTCCCAGCTAGGCCACAAACCAGTCACACAGAGCACTTCAGCTGCCAATCTGGCCATCAGGAAGCCTCACAAGCAAAACCCCTCAGACACCCCAGTTCTCCCTATGTCACAATCAGTCCCAGGCCTTACATACAGTTGAGGGGTTATAGAACCCAATCTCACCTACCCCAAACGGATTCTCCCAGTCCCAAAGAACCAGCCACAGATTCCCAGTGAATTTACACTTTAGATCTTACCCAAAAGATCACACTGAGCCAATCCTTTAGAATCTAAAATCTAAAGGTTTATTAATAAAGGAAAGAAAAGGTTGAGAGTAAGGTTGTTAAGGAGAATACATTACATGCATCAATCACCAAGTTCTTGATGCAGGCTCTCAGCAGAGATGTTAGAGACTGCTATCTTAAAAGTCTCTGGTGTACATCCTATGTCAGGATGGGTCGACAATCCTTCCCGGCTCTCTGTCCCTCACAAGGCTTCGTCTAGGATCAGTAGCAGAATTGAAGACCAGATGGAGTCCGCCTCATGGCACTTTATATCCATTCCTGCTACCTTCCAAGCTGGAGCAGATCACATGGCCAAGTGACCTATCCCTGTGTCCCATGCCAGCAGCCATTAGATACTGACTGGTTTGCAGGTTTCCAGATGCATTCCTCAGGTGCGTATGGGCCACCTTGAGAGCCATTGTCCATAGTATAGTCATTGACTGAACAATTGTTCTTTATAGAAGGCAGTCCAGGCCCATTGCTCTGTCTCAGGCAGAGAACGTTTACAGTATAAGCACAGAGCCCATATTCATAACTCCACATACAGATAACACACAAGTACATGAGTAGCACATATATTATCAGTAGAACATAAGCTTTCATTTGACACCTCACATGGCCCACTTTGTACAGGCTTTGGGGCAAATACACCCCCACCCCCATCCGCCGTGGACGCAGCAGTGATCTGGCTGCTCCCCTTAAAATCCAATAACATGACACTAGCCAATGTCCCTGTTCATGCAAACTTCATTAAACCTTTCCCTGGAGACATTTAAGGGTTAGTTCTTAGTTGGGAAAACATTTGGATTTATAACTCAGAACAAAGACTAAAATCCTTCTGTTATCTCTTACTTACAAGATGAATATTTTTTAAGGGAATGTCATCTTTTTGTCCCATTTGCTCAGTGAAGTAGCTAGTATGTAACTGCATTATTTCCTTATGTGACCACAGTCTACTGCCAAGGACACTAGGCAAACAATTCTCATGTCATTGCAGACTCTAATTCAAGGCAAAGTATTTGAGGGTGAAAATACAGTTATTCAGACTCATCTACTATTAATTACACCGACACCATTCTATTCATACAGCTATCATGAAGAGCCTAACAAATAATGATGCCTCAGCTCTCCTGAGACTCAAGTATTGTCCCTGTTACGTGGAAAAGAAAGCTGCAGCACAGCAAGTCTGAATCATTTGCCCAAGGTCAGTGCCGCAATAGGAAATAAACCCCCTATTTCACCATGTCCACTTCTTGGCCAATAACATTCTCCCATTGTGCATTCTTATTCTGGGTGAGCTGAACTATACTGTTGTGAAAAGTGCTCAGCACTTTCAACTGCATACTGTATCTGACAAAGCAGAAACAGCATCCTCAAACACATGTTTTCTCATTCCTCATCTGTATGATACAGTTGTTATCTCACTCTCGGAAACTGTCAGCCCTCAGGAGGAACTGTGATTTAATTAGCTCAGGTTACACTCCAAAAGGTACAGAACTTGAACACAAAATACAGCCGAATTCTGAAAATTCAGTTACCACATCTGTTGCGTGCCTGGATCCTGTTAGTTTTCTCTCAATGTTCTTTGTTATTTTTTAGGGCCATTTCATGGTCTGTTCTCATTAGTTCCTTTCCCTTTAAAAGTAAATGTTTAATGTATAGTATGACTCCAGGACAGCCTGGGGGATACAATGGAGCAGCTTCTGTGTTTGTATCTTCCACATTTAGACCCTTAAACAAATTCCTTTAAGCAAAGATAGTTTCCCTCGTATTCTGCTACCTGACATTAAAAAATCAGAAGAATTCATAAAAGCTATATGGACCCTATCCCATAAAATAGCCAGGGCTGGCCTTACCATGAGGCTAACTGAGGCGGCCACCTCAGGTGCCAGACTGTGGGGAAGCGCCACTAGGACCCAGAGTGTCAAATTGTGTCTGCTGCTGGTGCATATGTATTCTCTCTGCTCTAGATGCACAGAGATGGTGGAGTGCTGTGCTGGAGGAACCATGAGAGGAGTAGAACAGGAAGAAGGCAGAATTGAGACCTTTCAAAGTTTTGGCCCAAGCAAGGGGGTGTGGGGGCATCATTTGAGCTCCCCGCCTCAGGTGCCAAAATGTTGTGGGCTGGCCTGAAAATAGCAAAAATATCAGGTGATAAGACTGCTTTTGCAGGGCTGAACCATTAAATACAGCACATATTTAACATTTTTGAATATACCTCTGATTTACCTCAAGGAAAAGTCTCAATGTCTGGAGGTCTAGTTAGTCAATACTAACACAAGCACCTTTATTTATTTTGCAATTTTCTTAGTTACTTATAATGCTGAGTATCTGCTAAAGCAAACAGGTTTTTTAAAAAAACATGCATTTCTGCAATACATCAATTTCAAAGTCATTGTTTCAAAAGAGTAACATTTATTTAAAATGTTCATGAAATATTCTAAAATGTACCGAAGGTTCACTTTTGTCCTCTCCTGAATGCACCATTTATCACACCACCAAATGCAAGAGAATCAATAATATCCAGGGGCTTTCACCTCTCCTTCTCCCTGAGCTTTTCAAATGCTGCAATGACAGGAAGAAAAATGAGAAAGAAAAAAATTGAGGTGAAAATACCCTGGGAAAGAAGCAAGTAAAAAAGGCAAGGGAAAAAAGAAAAAAGCAAAAATTCTCAGGTTATTCTTTGTCATATACAAACAGAGACTTTTTTGCAAGACTATTGAGATGCAAAGAAAAAAAATGAAAACTAGATTAAAGAATTTTAATCAGATCTTATCACAACCCATTAGTCAGAGCACAAATCTTGGCAAGAAGTGTGCATTTTCCAGTTCCAAAAACAATAAGTTAGTCTACTGGTGCATAAGAACAGTTTATGCAGGCCACATTAAGTGACCCTGTATGCTGCTTTTGGCCCATGCAGGCAACTTTAGTTAACTAGCATTAACCAGCAGGCATTAGAAAAAGATTCCAGCCCAGCCCCATGCCCATTTTTCCAGCTGCTTTTACAAGGTCACGTAAATAGCTCCAAGTGGCAGGGGTCAGTTGCCCATTTTGATGATGGCCAGCTTCCTTCAGGCAGCACAGTGCTACTGAGTTTTGGGGGCCACTCCAGACTGCTTTTGAAAGCAGAGCTTGTTGTTTGGGGTTTTTTAAGGCCATTTCAGCCCCTGGAGAAGTCCAGAATCTTGCAGATGCAAAGGTATTAGAGCAGTCTTTGAAGCAAGGGCGCCAGCCTAGTGGGGAGTACAAGTGTAAGGGCAAGCAAGGGAGGGACGGGGTTGAGAAGTGCAAGCAGAGAGGAGGCAGCACAGGTGTCTTCAGAGTCAAGGACAGGGTAGGGACAGAGTCTGTGTTGTCATGGCATGTGGGGCAGAGCCACAGTCCAGGCATCTGTGGCTCCCCCACCATTAGAGTGCTTCTGTTGCTCCTGCTTTGAATATTCCCTCCCACATCCCATTTCCCCTGGGCTGCACTTCCTAGAACTCAGTATCATATATGGCAGCAACCCCTTTGATCTCATCAAAAATCAACTTTTCTCTCCCTGGCACGAGGGGGGCCTGAAGGAATTCGCTCCTGCTCTGAAGGTTTAGTTCTTAACATTGGCTTATTTAAAGGAGAAGTTTGACTCAGGAAGTTTCTTTTTAAAAAGTGAACCACACATCCTGATTCCTGCTGGAATACTGAGTCTTCTTATGCTGGCTAACAGTCGCCAGCTGCCTTTTCTTACTCACTCTGGACCCAGATAGATTGGAAATTAACACACACACACACCCCAACTCCAAAACAGAAATCAACACAATATTTTTCCTTGCAGAGGAAAAACGCTCTTTTTCTAAAAGAAGACTTTTCCCCTTGTTTAATGCAACCCTTCTACAGCCTTTTTCTCATCCCTCCTCTCACCTGAAGAGAATTTAAGGAAAAAAACAAACAGGCTGTACTTAATTGGACTCAGGTGTCCATAATTAACCTGAGCTAACCTCTTTCAGTTCATAAGAAAAGCGTAGTTAGCCATTCTAAGACTGATACATCCACCTTCACTCACCCTTTTAGAATGGTCAGATCTCCAGGAACACAGCCATGCACCAAAAGAGATGCCAGCTCTGCCCACATATGTATTATGCAAATTCATCACTGGAGCAAACAACATAAGCCACAAAATCAAAAGGTCATTTGACTGCACATCCAGTAATTTGATCTATGCCATCAAATGCCAGCAGTGCCCCACTGCTATATATATTGGACAAACTGGACAGTCTCTGCAAGAAAGAATCAATGGACACAAATCAGATATACTTAAAGGAAACGTACAGAAACCTATTGGGGAACATTTTAACCTTCCAAATCACACTATGACAGATCTTCAGGTAGCTGTCTTGTCACAAACCAGCTCTACACAAACCAGCTCTGCAAGCCAGATCCACAGGGAAGCCTTGGAATTACAGTTCATCCACAAATTCAATTCACATGCTAATGGACTCAGTCATGATGAAGACTGGTTGGGACACTACCAGTTTAACAACCACTGAAGGTGCTAACAGCTCTCTGAGTAGTATCCTTCCTGACATGGGAGTCTATCTATTGACTTTGATTTTTATCTGCTTAGGTTTAAGTACCCATTCTCCAGATACTTACTGATGCTCTGTCTTCCCTCCCCCCTCCTTTCCCCCCCCCCCCCTTTCCCCTCTCCTATTTATTTTGAGTGTTCACATCCCAAACTCATAACCCCGGTCATCTGAAGAAATGGGCTGTGCCCACGAAAGCTCATGATACCATCTACATGTTTTGTTAGTATATAAAGTGCTACCAGACCATTTGTTGTTTTTTTCTGTTACAACAGTAATCTAAGTCTAACAAAGAATGTTACTGGAGCTCTATGAGCTTTGTCTAAAAAAGTTTACCTGAACTTAATTCATGTTCTCCATATTATCAAAATGAAAATTTCTTACTTATTCCATGGTAGTTGGGAGAGTCAGTAATTACAGCTGGCCTCTATATTTTACTGCCTCCATAAGCAATGCAACACTACAAAAAAACCTAATTATCTCCAAGCTAGGTTCTACCTTACAAGTGTATTGTGCCCATTTTCTTCTATTCAGCTTAAATATATACACACACTAAGCCACTGTCATTGTTACTGTTTTCTGTTTTATACTTTGCACCAAAGAAAAATCAAATGCTATCAATTCCCTCATCTTTCACCATGAAATAAAAGGAAAAATATGAGCAAGTCTGTACAAAGCTATTTCCCAGAACTTGTTCACGAGTACTCCTGAAACAAACAAGATTTATGAAGCAGAATTCTATTTGGTGATGAAAACAGTCATGGGAGACTTTATATTTGGGCTACTGTGATTATTTTGCTTTAAGTATATTCTTCAGCCTATGTTTTATTAGGTACAAATGAAGTCACTTTTCAGTCTCTTATGACTAGTTTATTGCGGTTGTGTTCTGGTGCGTTACTGAAGTCTTAGCAACTCCTATCTTTCAATGGACTGACAAGTAAACTGAACTGTAGTCAGGATTATTCAGTTCTTAGGGAATAACAGTCAAACTAGGGAAACTACTGTCAACATTCTGCAACACAATAGCTCAAAAAGATTTTTGTTTGCCCAGAACTCTGAATCATCATATCAAGGAGGTAAGTACCAAAATTTTCATACCAGAATTGGAACGTTACCCAATTATACCATATCTCCTTCCAACAAAAATAATTTGGCATCTAATGCACTAATCTAACTCGAAATCTGCATATCACACTATTAAAAGGTAGTATATTTGTGTATCTGAATATACAGAAGTTCAGCAAGAGCTTATGGCCAGTTAGAGATTGAATGGAAATAGGGACGTTTAAAAAAAACAAAGCATTACCTCGGTGCTAAAATATTATACACACCCAGAGGTCAGCTCATATTCCTCTGCACATATTCCTCTTCCAAATGTAAAACTACCAAATGCTGAAGGCCCTTCATTCCCAGTATGAATCAAGAAAAACATAACTGATGGCAGCAGGGTCACTCAGACTTGACACTAAGAAGTTCAGCCATCTCACCAATGATCACTGGATGCCGTCTTTCAACTAGGAATGTAAAGTCCCATTTAATTGGTTAACCGGTTAAACATTGTGGCAGGTGAGGAACTGCTCCAGCCCCTACTGATTAAACGGAACGGGTAAGTCTCAACCAGTTAACCATTCACCTCCCTACTTTGAACCCCATTGCATGGACCAACCAATTGAAAAAAAGAAAATTAATAGCGTGGGCGTGGTAAAGCAATTTGTCCAGCATATCAAGAGTGACTTGATGAGAAATTCTCTGATAGGAATGTGTCTTGTCTATGGGTGCATCTACACTGCAGGGCTTAACTCGAAATAAGCTATTCAAATTGAGCTATGTCAATTGGGTAGCTTATTTCAAAATAGGGAGCATCTACACATCACTAATTTCAAAAATTTCATTCTTCCTCTGACTTCCCTTACTCCTCATACAATGAGGATTACAGGAGTCTGAGTAAGAAGTCCTCCAGCTTGACAGGGTTTTGATACTATTTCGATATAACTGCCTGCTGTGTAGATGTGGACTAAGTTATTTCAGGATAGCACTAGTTATTTCAAAATAGTGTTGCAGTGTAGACGTACCCTATGAGACCTGGCATTTCAATCCTTATTAAGCCCAGTTCACATGTATGTAGCAGAATCATTCTACAATTCAAGTATGCTTAGCTAATTACTGTAGGATGATTTACTGTACAGTGTTAATTTTTTACACTCTTGATATGCTGGACAAATTGCTTTACCACGCCCACGCTATTAATTTTCTAGCATTTCCTCTGAGGGCTCCTTGCATACATCGCATGGAATTCACTACAACCCTGTCACACTCATGTCTCCCTGACCTTCCTTTGCTGCTGATGAGAGATAATGGTAGAACCAAGTTCCAAGCAACATTGCCCATCTTTGATACATATTCTTAGTGTCCCTGGCCATCAGACCAAGACAGGGATGGGAACTAGAAGAGTTGCGCTTGAGTCCCTGATGTGGCATTATGAAACAAGCCACTGGAATCATTTCCCATTTCAACACTGCCCTTTCTTTTTCACGTTAACGTGTTTTCAGCTCTCATCCTTCCTGCCAATCAGCATATTCAACATCAACGGTTACACAAGGGATCAGACAGAACTCACAGGACAAAAACATGCAGCTCTGCAATGTATTAATCAAGTTGTGTATTGCAAGCTGCTTTCACGGCTGTTTCTAGTTAATTGCTCTCATGAGACCCCTGCATTTAACCATCTCGCAATTAGGCTGTTGCCAAGTTGCTTGCCTTACTTGTCATATAGGGTATACCATTTGTGACACACATTTTCAGGGTAATAAACATAGGAGGGAGCAAATGACTCATTTCTCCCTTCCATAACCCTCCAGTCCATCCCAAAGAAATTTGAGACAAAGCCCCTTAAATAATGATGCTGACTAGCAGCTTGTGATACATCATCTTACAGCTATCCCTTCTCTATATATTGAAGTTAAGACTAAATTATCGTTCAAAATAAAAATGTCACCCCTTTTTGGCAGTTCACAGGGAGTATAGGAGGTTATTACAATACTAGTAGCACACAATACTTTTTACAGGGGACATTTTAGTGACAATGTGGACTCACACTAAGGAAGTTATTGTGCTACAGCATTTCAGGAGCACTGTAATGAGAAATCTGCCTCAAAAGAAATAACTAGTCCCTTTTTCTCTTTGAAGAGTTTATCTGCTTCTGACAAGCACACCATCAAGCAATAAAAAATAAAAAAACAAAGAATACAGCCTGTGCTTTAGGAGTTTCTCCGAGTACACAGTAGGCTTTGATAGAACTGCAGTGACATCAGATCATCTTGTAAGCTGGATCGGTTTATAGGACAGAATAACTGCAAAGTCTGATTGTACACAAGAAGCACTAGATGGAAGCTTTAATAGAGGATGTCATAAACATCATTAAAACACATACTCCCAAGAACTCAGCTCCGAGTTTCCCCTTAGGCAGTTATCTGAATTCCATGTATCCTAAAGGAGAAAGGATTTGGTTTACTGAAGAGTAATTTCACAGAGTATTTGACAGCCAAATAATTACAGTGGTTATCACTGAAGTGTCAACGTTTACCAGTCATTACCATATGGTGCTCTCTGAGGGCACATCTATACTTACAAGAAGATTGACTCTCTGGAGGTCAATCTTCTAACATTTGATTTAGTGGGTCTAGTATAGACCCATACATCGAATGCTCAGGGCAGCCCCCACTGGTGTCTGGTACTCTTCTTTCAGAGGAGTAAGGGAAGCCAATGGGAGCATTTGCTCACATCAGCCTCCTGCTATGTGGACGCCGCCCTGGCTTGGCTTAAGGTAAGCCAAATCCAGCTACTCATTTTGCATAGCTGGAGTTGTGTCCCTTAAGCCGCCCTTCCTAGTCTAGTATAGACCAGGCCTGAGATTCTGCAGTTATGTTTTTAATTCTAAATTAGGCATTAATTATGTCAGCTCCACCTCAACATTAACAAATGTGGATTTCTTGATGGCAACTACTGCACATCAGACTGTTCTTCTCAAAGTTGCTTTAGATGAGTTAGTAGGCTTCATGTGTCTACACATGCAGGGGCAGCCCGTGACTATAGGCCAACTCGGCCATTGCCTAGGGCGCCGCCTTCAACGGGGCACCCGGGGTGCCCACTGATGACGTCACACCATTGACGGCCGTGCAGGCAGGGGCGCCGATCGCGCGTTCTGCCTGGGGCGCCAGCTGCCGCAGCCCGCCTCAAGCCACCCCTGTACACATGCCATTCAGCTAATCTCAAGCACATACATTTTGGAGGAAAGAACAGTCATCTGGGTTGCTAGGCAAGATCTTAAATATTTGAATTTTGCAGCATAAAGTCAGAACAAAACTCAGCCTTCTCATCCATCCACCTTCCTTTCCCCCCCACCCCCCCATCAGTGCTTACCATAATTTATTGTTGGTTTCAATTCCTGACTGATTAATGAGATAACCAGAATTTAACCATTTTCAAGATAAGCTCCCATGCTGTTAAAAGCATGGCATTAATAAAATGGACTAAGTCACAATATAGCACCACACCCCTCCAACCTGCTCTACCTATAACTTTATCCCTGAAAAACCTTAAGATTGCAAGAGCCTTTGGACCTCCATCACATCTACATCATGATTATACTCCCTCAATATGGAGAGACTTTGCGTAACAATTTGAAGAACAGAGTTCATGGTGCATAATACATGGTCTAAACTATAAGCAACTTCTACCTACCACTTGGTACTAACACCTCTGAACATTCATCTCACGTGCCTTCATCCCTCATCTCTAGATATATTATATTTGAGACACATAAAAAATATCTGGGGCCAAATAAGCTCCTCTGAGAATAAACAAAGTTGCTGAATGCAGAGCATTTGTGAAGACGTGCCCATTTCAGAAATCTGAATGGGACCAACAGTGCTGCACTCATCAGAGTTCATTCCCTGATTTCTTCTTATAGCGTGCTTATCTCTGTCATTCCACAGTAGTTCTACCTTTCTACTAACCTCTGCATAAACAACTGCGTGTTACCTTGAAGACAGTCACTCCACCTGTTTGAGTACTATCCTTGGGGGGTTTTGTGTTCCAGTAACACCTTCAAGGGCTCAACCAGGGTGAGGGCCCCATTATGCTAGGCTTTGTACACGCCGCATATAATAATCCCTTTTCCACATGGCTTATGGTTTAAAAGACAGTAACTAGCTTCACTTGTCATTCAGCTAACCGTGGAATAGGACTTGAATTTTTCACCCGACTACAGCCTTTGCCTGTGTGCCACCAGAATGTTCTGCACACATGATCGGGGCTAAGTTGTTCCTCCGCTGTGAAGTCATTAGCTTGCCTTCAAACTGTTATTCCATCTTGAGTTTAAGATATTCATTAACTTCTTTACAATATAAAACTGATGTACTGATGCATGTAGTGCTCATTAAATTATTTGGCTCTGGAGTCGTATACTGTTGAGAGGGAGGTTTACAAGTAAACCCATCACTCCGAAAAGTAACCATGATAAAAATCACATTCTTTCCCTACATTCAGAATGTATGCCGTCATTTTATAGTAAAACATTTTCACTGTGCACTTAAATATTAATTCCCAGTCATGTGATCTGGTTTTAAAAATAGTTTAAGAAACTGTGCTTTAACTGCTTTTGGGTATATTGAGCTGAAGATTGAAGCTTTACTTCCTAGCTACAAAAGAAAGCGGATTCCAAAGGAGAGCAAGGATCAAGTTATCTAAAGACTGTTATAATGCAGCATTCTCAGCACAAGTACTACCCAACTATTTCTACAAACCTTTAACTCAGCCACTTAACTAGCTCTCAAGCTTGTTGACTGAATAAGGTAGAGCCTCTCCACTTTCAAAAGCTTGGGTACCTGACTGACACATATACCCAACTGGCACTTCTTTGCCCTTTCATATTTATGTTAGCACACTCAGCGTGGCCTGTCAATGATGTACTTTGCCATAGAAGAATAAAAAATGTATATCATAATTGCTTCTTGATCATCTGCTTGCTGCGAAGATGCCCCCTTTCACATTGCATAAAAATAGCAGACACAACATATAGGAAAAACCAGCATATATGAAATAAGCCTTTCTTGATCACAGTGGATAATGCCACCATCTTGCCTGTCATTCAGACCCATAACCTCGGCATCAACATCTTTGACTCAAACTGCTTTATAACATCTCTAAGATGTGGCCCTTCCTAATTGTCCACACCACGACAACTTGTACAGACTGCCACCATTTTGATTACTGCAACATCCTTCTTTCTGTTCTTAACAAACACAACCTTGTCCTGCACAAACCCATGCAGAATGCACCCCACCACTTTATCTTCAAGGCATCCCTCATCCTGCCTTCCACTGGGGGAGCATGGGTTGTTAGCTATTCTGTGCTCTCCAGGTGAGTAGAACTTGAAGCTACTACCTTGCTCTCTGCAGGCAACTGCCCGCTCCCCTAGTCCACAACAGAACCTACCCACTGACCCAACCACATTACCTTAAAGGCTCCTCTTCTGGTTCCCCTTTCTCCATCACAGCAGCTATAAGTTATTTTTATTCCCCTTCAAGGGTCTGCAAAGATGGGCAGTTGACCCGGGGTCCAGCAATTCTAAGGGGTCCGGGGCTCCCGGCCATCACTGCTGCTCCACAGCAGCGGCGACCAGAGCCCCTGTCTCTTTAAATTGCCACTGGAGTTCTGCGCTGTCTCTGTCACCTCCTCTGCCCAAGACTCTGCCCCTTCTCAAAACATGGAGCTGGCCCTCTGCCCAACCTTGCCCAGGACCCAAGCAGGCTGTCCACTCCCCTGCCTATACTGTTTTATTTTTTCTTCATATTCCACATGTGTCTATAGCCATCTGTCTCTTGTTTTTTTATTAAGATTGTAAGCTCTATAAGGCAGGGGCCATCTTTTTGTTCTGTGTTTATACATGCCTAACACAATGGAGTCCTGATCCATGACTAGGGCTCTCTGGTAGAACAAATATTAAGCAGGCACTTTCCAGGGTAAAAAATAGAGCCAGCTAAGGACAGCGTGCAGAATGACAACAAGAATATACAAACTATCACAGAATATAATTGCATAGCAAATATGATCAGAGTTGGCAGAAGTCTAAGCCAGCTAGATCATGGATTTGGGCAATACTTTTCATTCCTGATTTAAGAAGAGAGGGAATTTATTTTTAGTGTGTGGGAGTAAATGTCTTGAGAAATACTTATTTGTGAACATTTAACTCTACTGGAGATTTCAAAGACTGTTTGTTTCACCAGTTAGGATATTAAATAACTAGGAAAACACTGAAGGGAATAGTATCTGGGACTCAAAGAAAAAATTTAAAGTGAAGGCATCCAAAGATGTTTCCAAACAGCCCCAACCCCACAACTGTCAGCCACTAAAGTAGGATTAACTAGAAATTTATGTTGCACTGTCCGGTCAGGTTCATCCTCTTTCTGTACACTTTGAGGATTTTTTTCCCACCCTTGAGTAAATGTTGACTAAAGACTTGGCTGGGGAGAGGTTTGAATGAGACCAACAGTTAGATTACTCCTTAGGGATTCTAGACTTTACATGTCCCATGAAAGCAGATTTTTTTTATCCTGAAGTCACACTGAGATTAATAAATAAATTAGTCTCTTCTTCTGATTCAAATTTATGTTGAATATGCTTTATGTAGTCTATGTATAGCTTGCTAGATACACATTTTTTGAATGTAAACTTCTTAGCATTGGTCCTCACTGTGGAGAATGTGAGGGAGATTCTCACACCAAATACATTCTTTTTAGGTGACAAATCTGAGGAACTGCCCCAAACTGGGTGTCAGCAGAGGAGATTTTTTGACAAATTGGTAAATTAAACAATTATAAGTCACCAGGTGCAAATGGTATTAACCAAGAGTTGAGAAGGAACTCACATTTGAAATTATAGAACTACTAACTGTGCTTCATAATCTATCACTTAAATCAGATGACTAGAAGATAGCTAATGTGACACCGATTTTCAAAAGAGGCTCCAGAAGCCATCCTGGCAGTTATAGGCCAGTAAATCTAACTTCAGTACCTGCCAAATTCATTGAAATTATACCAAAGAACAGAATTATTACGGATGAACATGATAAGCTGGGGAAGGCATCAAGATGGCTTTTGTAAAGGGAAATCATGCCTCACCAATGTTGTAGAATTCTTTGAGGAGTTCAGCAAGCATATGGACAAAGGTGATAGAGTTGATATAGTGTACTTGGACTTTGGGAAAGCTTTGGCAAGGTTCTTAAGTAAATTAAGCAGTCATGCAATCAAAGGGAAGGTCTTCTCATGAACTGTTAACTAATAGGAAACAAAGACTAGGAATCTAGGGGTTGTTTACACAGTACAAAGCGATAAACAGCAGGTTCACCAAGGATATATACTGGGACCAATGCTATTCAAGAAAATCATAAATGGTCTCAAAAGACAGTAAAGAGTGACATGGCAAAATTTGCAATCAATACAAAATTACTCAAATACAATACACAGCTGAGAGTGAAAGGTTACAAAAGGATCTCGGCAAATTGAGTGACAAAATGGCAGGTGAAATTCAATCTTGATAAATGCCAAGTAATGTACACTTGAAAACATAATAGGTAAGAGATTGTCATTGCGGATAGTGGTCTTAAAACATCCATTCAACGTGCAGAGTCAGTCAAAAAAGCTAAGAGAGTAATAGTAACTATTAGGAAAGTGATACATAATAAGATGGTAATTATATTACATAAAGCCATTATATAAATCCATAGTACACCCACACCTTAAATACTGCATGCAGTCCTTGTTACCCGATCTCAAAAAAAGAGATATTAGAATTGGAAAAAGTATAGAAAAGGGCTACAAAAGTATTAAGATTATAGAACAGTTTTGATATGGAGAGAGGTTAAAAAGATCAGACTGTTCAATTTAGAAAACAAATTACTAAGCAGCTGATATGATAGAGGCCTATAGAACCATGCATGATGTGGAAAAAGTGAAGAAATCTTATTTACCCTTTCACATAACACAAGAACCAGGGGGAGGGGTGGTCATCCATCTCCCTCACTACTCTGTAGTGAAGACCAATGTAAAGGATTTGTTTTAGCTTCTCTACAATTGTCCCATGTTCACAGAATAGTTCATTCATACCTTCATCATCTAGTGACCCGCAATGATTGTTTGGCAGTCTTCCTGCTTCTTATGTGCTTTAAAAAGTATGCTGTTCATTTCAATCTTATGTGGATTGTTCCTCAATTTGTTTTGTTGACTTGCCTAAGAGAATTAGCTAAGTTCACAGATGATAGCTCCATGAATGGCCATTAGAAAAAATGATCAGGGACACAAGCGCATGCTCTGGGTGTCCCTAAATCTTTGACTGCCAAAAGCTGAGAATGGACTACACATGATAGATCACTCAATAATTCCCCTGTTCTCTTCATTCTCTCTGCAGTATCTGGCATTGGCCCCTGTCAGAAGACAGAATACTGAACTAGATGAATTATTGTTCTGACTTAATATGACCATTCTTATGTTAAATGAAGGCATACACTTTTTCACTGCCTAAAAACTACAAAAGGTAGGACTCATCTAGACTACGCAGAAGATTCGAAAGAGGATATGTAAATTCCGCAGAGCTTTCAAAAGTGAAAGTAATCAAGACATGGGTTTTTTCGGCAACCCCCCCTTTTTCGAAAAGCTGCATAAACCTCATTTTTTGAGGAAAAGCGGCTTTTCGAAAAAGGGGGGGGTTCCCAAAAAGCTCCGCTTTCAAAAGGGAGATCGGAAGAAGATATGCAAATTCCGGCGGAATTTGCATATCCTCTTTCTAATCTTCCGCATGGTCTAGATGAGCCCATAGAGAATTTCCATTTGTTACAAACTCTTCTCCCTCCTTATTAGATCAGAATTGCTCAGTCCAGCAAAGCTCTGTTCTGCTTTTTTCATGACTGATTCCTGAGCAAGTCTGCTTTTATTTCACAAGCAGCTTACTGCTGCAGAGTGAAGAATATATTAATCAAAATAGGCTTAGTATGTCTGTTTTATGGAGTATTATACTTAGTTAACAAGAACAATCAACACACAAGGGTCGTGTACAATGGGAGGTAATCTGTCATGGACAGTTTATATAAGGCAGTTTCCTGGAAATCTGTATGACCCCAAAAAAGTTGTCCTATTTAACTCTCTCCTGGCTGGATCACAACATCACTGGCTACACCACCATTCTGTTACTGTTCAACTGAAACTCATCAAAGTGTTTACCAAATACCCAAGCAGATGTTCTCCAGATAGGCCTGCACACCTTGGAATCTTCAGCAATGAATCAAGGATGAATTGAGCTATTTATCATTAAGAATTGGTTAATAAAACAGGTGCTGGTCACCATTTAAACATCGCTCATCAAGTCCGATCTTCTGTTACTGAAATGAGTTTCCTATGAAGAATTTAACTAAGACGCGTGATTTACTATGTTTATTGCTATTACATACAGGCAGTGAGACACTCTAAAAGATGATTTTTCTGTCCTTAGCTGTCCATATTTCATGTTGACAATTCTGTGCACCTATAAATAAATGGAAACTAGCCTCAGAGACACTGATACTCCTGGCAGTTTCCCATAAAGCAAGAGCTTTAGATGCACACACGGCTGTCTCAGAAGAAATGAATCTTCTTCTTGCTGCTGTGGGCGTAACTCAGCAAGCAGAGAGGGAAAGAGCTCAAACTTTTTACATTTGTCCAGTAAATGTATAAGATGGATCAAAAACAAAACAATGAAGAGCTCCAATTAAGGGTAAAAGAATATCCTGAGGGTTAAACACGAGTAAAGCTTTTTTTCACCACTAAACCCTAAGTAACATGGGCTTTCGGCAACTTTGAACAGGATGCATTTGCAGCTTACACATGCACACACCAGGGCATTGACTTCACAAAGACTGTGGGCAACACTTTTACTTGTCAAAAGACTGTCATCAAGTTTTGACATTAACACTTTTAATTGTCAAAGTTGTCATTATAGGAACCTTGGCTTTGAAATTAACTGGACAATTTAACTTGCTCTTGACTTCAACAAGTAAGAGAGAAATCAGCTTTAACTATGAACCAGTTACTCATCTTTTCTCCATTCTGTTCTGGGTACAAACCTGTTACAAAGCCCAGGATACTTTGCTAAACATGTCATTTGCTTACTATTTTGATAAAAATACTAGTTTTGTTAATCTACTATATATTTGAGAGAGTTTGTCTGATTGTTCAAGAACTCCTACTAAGTGGTTAGAGTGAGGACAACCAAATTTGGAACATAACTTCCTCTTATCACAATTTAAACAAGGTAATGGTTTGGTTCTGCCAGGAAAATGGGATGTGCCTGGAATGGGATTGCTTCTCATAAAACCATGCAGAAAAGAGACAGAATCACCAGGCAGGTGAAAGAAGCTGCCTTGGTTTATCCTTTCCACCCCTCCAACTCCCATCTGGGACTGCCCTAGCCCTGACACGCCTGCTTCCCAAGTGGTTTTAAGAGAGGTCAGGGGAGCTGAAGCTCCTCCTCCCGATTCATATGGGAACATTGCTGGCTGTTCCCCTTAGTCAAGAAGTGAGGGGAAAGCACAGTTTGCTGCATTCCTCATTCTGACTGGGAAGCTCAGGGGGCAGATGAACCCGGACCTGCCCCAGCCAGGGGACATGCATTTTTCCCTCAACTGTGGCTGCTGGAGCTTCAGTGGCCATGGAGAGGTCTTCTCACCTGGCCCCGTGATGCTACGGCGAGAGAGGACTAGGGTAATCCTCTCTCCCCAGTATGCAGGGCAGCCTGCATACTGAACCCCTCATCCCCAGCCCCACCCTAGAGCAAGTATTCAAGTAAAGCAAGTACATTTTCATTTTAATTTAAAAAAAAACAAAAATTAATTCAGTTAAAGACACGAGTAGTGCCAGATAAATCTAGTAGTAGAACTAAAGTGGTTTAATAAATACACACACGCTCACACAAAGACACAAACATCACTCCTCTAAAACTAATCAAGTTATTTCTTCAACCACTCTACTAAACAAACATCAGGAACAATTAGTGAAAGCTTGTAACTAGTTTGTACTGCACATAAAAGACCTGGTTATTAAGTAGAATATAGATACGAAGACATAATTAGAGAACCCTGGCCCTTCAGCTCGATACATAGGCATCAAACATCCACATTACAGGAAAAGCTCCTTTATCTGGGAACATGCCTTATTCTCTGTGGACCAGTCACCAGAGGGCAATATCACACGCTATAATCTACAAGCTTTCTGAATTTCCCATCGAATCTTACACAAGTAGCTCAAGAAATAAACAGCCTCCCCAGCAGCTTTTTTTAAAGTGAAGTCATGAGCTAAATTACTTGGAACCGTTTGCACGCCGAATCTAGCAATGAATGATGCCAGCTATTCATTAAGTGAAGGTGTATGTTGGGAACACATTAAAACCAGACTTCCATAAAGGAGGGATGACAGGCAGATGCAGACAGACATTCAGTACAAAGGTCCTTGGAAATCACCCCACCCTTCGTCTGTACAAGCCCAGAATTTTGAGCCACCCAAGAATTCCGCAAGACCAATTTCTTCCTTCTCTTTACTATGAGAATTGAGGGAGGTATATAGCAGTATTTAATGTGTATGCTAGTATTTTTCTCTTTTAATGCATAGGATATGTGCCTGGGGTACTATCCAAGTGGCTCTCAGCCTTTCTAGACTACTGTACCACTTCCAGGAGTCTGATTTGTCTTGCATACCCCAAGTTTTATCTCGCTTAAAAACTACATGCTTACAAAGTCAGATATAAAAATACCAGTGTCACAGCACATTAATACTGAAAAATTGCTTACTTTCTCAATTTTATCATATCATTACAATAGGGGGCTGCATCCTCTGCTCACTACACTCGCCTACCCCCCTTTCTCTGTCCGCTTCACTTCGCTGAGAGAGTCTGTTGACACTGATGATGTCATTCTGTCGCCCAGTGGGAACATTCTGTTGTCCAGCAGGAAAAACTTTTTTATAGAGAGAGAAAATAAATCAACTGGAATATAAATATTCAGCTTATATGTCAATGTATAGTATATAGAGCAGGATAAACAATTCATTGCATAAAATTTTAATTTATACCAGCTTCACCAGTGCTCTTAATATAGCCTGTTGTAAAACTAGACAAATATCTTGATAAGTTGATGTGCCCCCTGGAAAACCTCTGCATTCTCCTGTTTGAGAGGCTCCGCACCATATGCATGGATGCCTAGAGATTTTTTTTTAATAAAAAAAAATAGTTGAAGCAATACATTCTGATTTGACAAATTTGGCTGCATGAGTTGGTAAAAATTAGCCCTTGATTTGTGTATTTTCTAGGCTATGTCTATACTGAAGCATTTTTCTGGAAAAACAGCCGCTTTTCTGGAAAACAATACTTGCGTTCACACTGCTATTACATTCTTTCAACAAAAAGTCGAAAGAACGGAGCGGTTTTTCCTATGGCAGTAAACCTCTTTCTACAAGGAAGAAGCCTTTTTTCTGAAAAAGCTTTTTTGGAAAAAAGGCGTGTGTGGATGTACAAGAGGAAGTTCTGTCGAAAAAAGAGGCCTCCGGGAAATAATACAGGTGCTCTGGTTATACTCCGTCCAAACTAATCAGAACTCTATAGTTCCTGTCTCCTGCCAGCTCTTAAAGCTGCAGGCACCCAGGACAAGCCTTGTAGCAGGAAACCAGCCCAGAGAGCTGCACCTCACCATGTGGCTCTAACTGCCACAGGCATTTCGACCCATGGCCCAGACCCAAGCCCCCGAAACCCCTGTGGCCCTCACAGGCAGCATGACCAGGGCTACCAGGACCCAGCTAGGGGCCAGAAGAGGTATGGGCCATCGTGGTCTGGGGCAGAGATCCTGTCCCTCCTGGAGGTGTGGGGTGAGGAGTAGACCCTGCAGGATCTCTGCTCCCCGTTGAGCAATGCCGACTTACACGGCCGGATGGCCGAGACTCTGGCCATAAGATGTCACCACCCCCAGACGCTAGAACAACTCAGGAGCAAAGTGAAGGTGGTCTGACAAGGCTACGCCAGGTCAAGAGAGCACAGCTCTCACTCCAGGGCAGACTCCCACTCCTGCCCCTACTACCACGAGCTCCACCAAATCCTGGGGGGGGGGGTCATGTAGCTCCTCCCCCACCCCTAGTAGTGGACTCAGGGCTAGAAATGCCCGTCATCACCTGCCTGGGGCTCCCTGGTGAGGTGGTGGAGGAAGAGGACAAAGACGAGTTGCAGGAGAAAGAGGAGACAGCCAGCATGGTTATCCTCACCCTGGAGCCAGTACCCCAGGCCCTGAATATCTCCCAGGCATCCTCTGAGGGTGGGGAGGGATCATCAGGTGAGTGCTCTCAGTTTTTGACACACACAGGGTGTGGGAGGTGGGTACAGAGGGGATGGGGTGCAATCATCGTTTGGCCTGCTCGGCCTGGACATCGTGCTGCACTCTGTGCATGTGGAAAAAATATGCAGTGCCAGTCTGCACCACGCAGGCTCAGGAGGCAACCCCAGAACACCCCCGGGCTTCTGCCCACAGGCTCTGGGGAGGCTACACACGTCTGACCCCTCGTGGGAACGCCCTCCCACCACCAGCCACTGCTGGAAGCAGGCTGGGCACAAGTGCACACACACGGGTGCACACACAACAAGGAATGCCGCACATGGCACACGGGCATGCCTGCATGCGTGAGGCACCACCCGCTCCCGTGGACAGTGCTGCCAGGCGCAGGTGTGTGTGTGGCCCCCATAGAAGGCCAGGCTGCTCCAGGCCCCTCTCCCACTCATGGGATCCCACTGTGGCTGGACACTTCCCTTTCCTACTTGTCTGTGGGATGAGGGGGAGAGCGGGAATCATAGTTCCCTGGGCACCTCAGGCCCCTCGGAGACAGGGCCTACTATGCAGACCATACATGGCCTTGCTCCCAGAACATCCCCGTCCTCTGGCCCAAGGACCAGAGGACTGCCTCAGAGCCAGTGTCTGCATGGATAACTGACCACCTCTCCCTCTTTCTTCTCCACAGCTGGACCAGCCATCACTGAGGGGCGAACACCGCCAGCTGAGGCAACTGCCCAACCCCGGGGGAGTCACATGTGTAGGAGGGTCCAGGAGGACCTCATGAGATAGCACGTAGCCGTCCTCCAGGACATGCAGCAAACCCTGGCTCAGAAAGTCCGGGATGACGCCCAGTGGCAGAACCAAATGTGGGCTCAGCTTGTGTAGTAGGGCGAAAACATGTGTGTCACCATCTGCGAAATGATGGCACACCCAGTTCCTGTCCCTGCTCCTGCCCCCCTCCTCCTGCTCCCCTTGTTCCCGCTGCCCCTCCTGCTCTTGCTCCGCCTGCCATGCCTATGCCCCCTCTCTCTGCCCCCCTGCCATGCCTGACCCCACTCCAGCCCTCGCTCCAGCCCTCTCCCCAGTTGTCCCAGGCCCCACACACCCCCGATGTCGCTGAGGTCCCTGGACCTAAGGTGGCACTTCCAGATGTACCATGCACCACTCCCAGCTGTGAGCCCCCCTCCTCCCTGCCCCATCCAGGTTCTGAGCCCCCCTCCTCCCCAGTTACTTTTATTATGACACAAAATACAAAGTTCTTGGTTTTCAACTCAAAACTGGTGCCTTTATTGACTGTACAGGGAAGCGGGGAAGGGAGAGGTTGTAGTGGGAAAGGTATAGTGGGGCAAGGCACAGGCCCCTAGTGGAGAGGTCCTGGGGAGAGTTATTGGGGTCCTTGAGAGAAACTGTCTCTCAGGGCCTCCCGGAAGTGCACCCCCACGAGATGGGCCTGGTGGATTGCAGCTGTCCATGGCTGCTCAAAGGCCCTTCCCTCCCGGCTTATTCCGAAAAAAGCTTGCATTCTAGAAACAGCCTAGGACATTGTTAGCAACTTATATCACATGACACTTCACAGGGTTGCTTTGCTGAGCATCATGCAAATATTCTTTGTTTTTTTGTACATGGGTCTTCACCAGAGATCTTCACCTATAATTTCAGATTCAACGCATAAATAAAACAAGCAACTTGATTTTACTGAATTGGACAATGAAACCAGGAAATACTTTGAAATTCACAAGATTTCCATACAAATCAGAAAACTGGCCCATACTCACTGAATGTGTCCTTTTTTAAAATTCTGTCCTGACCCTGATCCTGTGCTTTTGTTTAATAACAGTGTACACATTGTTTATATTGCTTGCTAGAAATAAATACAGATACTAACCAATAGCACCTTTGACGTATTAAAAATGCTTCCCTAGAGAGAAATGTTCAACGCTACCCTAGCATGCCTTCATATGACCCTCTCCCCTTGTTAACAGTAAAGGATAAGTCTTGTAGCATGTCAAGATGAATATATTCAGGCTTTTTTGGATGTAGGGAAAGGGAGGAAAATAACTTAATAATAAAATTGAACCCCAATTGGATAACCAGTGCAGATCCTAGAAAAACATTTCTGGCTAAGCACACAATATATCAGCTGCAATTCACATTAGCATTCTTTTCAAGCTTGGTTTAATTCAGAGCCCATATAAAGCATATTGCATTCATTTCAAGATGATTGAGCACATTTTCCTGTAAAAGAAACGGTCACTATCCAGATCAGATATAGAAAAAAATGGGATTCTGATGCTGCTGCTATACGATTATACAGCAACTGCTGGAGATTTAATATACCCCTCAACTGCTAATTCTTGTTACAATTAGTAGACACCCTTGAGGGAGCAGATGCAAGACACTTCTTAACTTCTTATGTGTACCGTAATTTACCACCATACATTTCTATGCAATTTGAAATGTGGTCATTCCTTGCTGTATACCATATAATGCCGAGTCATATGTCTTGATGTGTTTCAGTCTGGATGAATAATGTTACATTAAGACAACTAGACATCATTTTGGTTTCCGAGCCTATAAAATCTTCCAGCCAAGTTAATTTGCTCTGTCAACGTGCAGAGAATTGTCATGAAACCCAAATGCAAGACATGTGTGTTCCACAATGCTCTTGCACAAATAGGCTGCTACCAGAGACTTAACTATTGCTTTAACGTTCAACTTTAAGAAGTTGTTGCTCAACTACATGCATGTCACCACTTTCCCTGAGGAGCTAGCGAACTGAAGGGAAAGCAAAATTAGCAGATGGAACAAGCGATAGAACTTAAATGTTTTATCTTGAGAGCATGGGGAAATGACTGCATACGAGCTAGCATCCTTGCGTGGCTACTTGAAAGTCAGAAGTCTTTCCAACATTGCTTTACAAAGACATAAAACCTTGTTTGTGCTATAAAGCCATGAATCTTCAGCAAGATTTAATAAGAGTAAGAAAAAATAAAAAACAGGATACAATAATGGCCTGCTTTTTAAACATGGAAGCTTTAGATAAACCAATGGTTCTCTCATTACAAAAACCGAAAGAGAGGAAGTCCGTCTATTGCTGCATCTCAAGCCAGCTATGCAATACTGATGGAAAAAGAAAAATAATGATGTTGTCCTAAAAGCTTCTCACTCTAACATGGTTCTACCTATTATAAGTGTTTGGTTGCAGGGTCAAACACAGCACCATGTGTCAATCAGTGTCTGCTTGGTCATTTTTGATCATTAAAGCAGAGGCTTTGTGCATTTTTCTTCCCCTCCTCTAGCCCGGCAAGAATTTCATTTCCTTTTCCCTTTAATTAGGTTAAAGGAATCTTACAAGTGTCTTCTCAATCTTGGGTTACCTCAGCCCTTCCAAGACCAGGTTGGTTCACAGGGAAAGGGCAGAAGACAAAGCTTCACAAGGTCCCTCTCTTGGCACTTGGAAATCATGCTATAGAATGGATACCTCAGAATAGCTTTTCTACAGCACAGACCCCCCTTAAACTAAGTGGGACTTTGACCCCTTCATACTGACCCTGTGCACATGCAGTTTCCTTTTCTCCCCCTCCACCACTGATGCCATTGCTGAGAGTGCTTTCCGTGGTGCCTTGGTCCTCTACAGAGGACACAGAAATAATCAGTCTCCTGTCTCAGTTGCTTTCCGTCCTCTATAGAGATTCCAGGGAGTTCCAAAATCTCACCCTTTTACCCTTACTGCCAATCTTTTAGAGCTTGTCCAAAACTAGTAAGGCTACACAGAAAGCTGATTAGCACTTGATGAACCAGCAGAAGCTCCAGGGACGGTCTCTCTAAGCCTACATCTAGGCAGCAGCGCTATTTTGGGATACTATAAATTTCAAAATAAAGTGCCATTCTGACAAGTCCCTTAACCCTTGTGGGTTAAGGGTTAAGGGACTCCGGAATAGCGTGCCTGTTATTTTGAAATATATTTCGAAATAACGGGCTCGGTTAAAGACACGGAATAGCTATTTCAGGACACTGCCAGTAGCCCAAAGTAGCGCTGCTATCTAGACATAGCTGAGGGGAGCCAAACCTCTTACTGTTAACTAGGGATTCTCTCCTCTTACAGGGCTCAGAAGATTCCCAGAAAAAGTAGCAACATGCCCCATTCGCTTAAATTCCTTTCAATTCCCCTTGACCCCAGCCCTTTGCAGGTGTACAGAAGCAATATTCCCTTCCTATGCTCCACATGAAGTGCTCAGAAAGAAAGGAACTGCTAAGAGCAGTGAGCTTTGAGAGGCAAACCTTCCAGGTGGCTCTCCCAACTTCTAATAGGTGGCTTAAAAGCTGGAAGGAGTGAGCGAGAAGTCACCTAACCACAGGTATGTATTCAATAAAGGAAAAAAGTTAGTTAAATTGGATTAGCTAACCCAAGTTACAGTAGCACGAAGACGCAGCAATTTAGCTTTTAGCTCAGGTCAATCCCAGGCTCCCACCTAGGTTTTAAAATGAGCAGAGTACTCAATTTAAAAGCAGAATGCCCAGTTTTACCCAAGGTATCTAACTGGAGAAAAGAGTACTTTCTTGGCACACAGTGAAGTCATACCTTCCCTCCTCAAAAGGCCTAATAGTTGGAGATGGGTCCAATAGACAGATGGAGACAGAAACACGGCTGTCTGCTGTGCTGGGAGTATATATTGCTCAGGCTGCAAAACGTGGAAGAAGGGGGAGATTACACAAACATTTAAAGGGGCAGGAAATCACAACCACAACCCACCCCACAAAGCTGTACAATATGTGGTGGCCTCTCCCTTGTGAATCTTCATCCCAATGGTCTGTATTCACTCCTGGGAAGATGTATTCTTTGCTAGGCAAAGTGACTAGAAACTTGTTAACTGGAACTTGGTCTCTAGTAAACATTTACTCTGCTCTGCTTTGTAGTTAGGCTACAGACATCTGGCAAATTTCAAGTTGATAATCTAGTTGATTTTAAACTCAAATTTGATCATGGGTCAAATGAGATTATTCAAAAGAACTTAATTTTTTTTCCATCTAGGAGTGAATATTGACCAGGTAAGTCTAGCAAACCCTTCTTTTTAAAAAAAAAAAAAAAGTAACATAGAATCTCCTCATCTCCTCCTTTGTGACAAAGTGTAAGATCCCAGCCTAACCTACCAGCTGAGGACGTTAGGTCAGTCTGGATACATCTACATTGCACAGTTATTTCAGAATAAGTTATTCCAGAATAGTTATTCCGAAAAAGCCTATTTCAAAATAGCACGTCTTCACTGAGGGGAAGTTTCAAAATTAGTCTGAGGCAAGCCTCCTTAATGTAGATGTGCTATCTCGATTTAGAGCCCCAGGAGGAATAACTTAGAATGGCCCTGGTGAGGGGCTATTTCGAAATAGCAGAAGTGGAGCATCTACACAGCCCCTATTCCAAAATGACTATTTCGGATAAGTGTTATTCTTCATAGAATGAGGTTTACAGAGTCAGAATAAGCCTTCTGTATTTCAAAATTATTTCAAAATAACGCTATTACTGTGTAGATGCTTGCATAGTTATTTCGGAATAACAGTCATGTGACAGGATGTTTGTCCTGCACTGGCCCTTTAAGGGGAAGAACAGAGTGAAGCCCAGCTTGGCTAAGGAGGGCCCAGCTGGGGGATATAAAGAGGGAATCCTGGAGGGAGGCTGAAGAGACCTGCCTGCTGCTCTGGCTGGAGAGCTGTAGGGACCTGACTGCCAGGGAAGCGAGAGGCTTCCTGGAGAGAGAGCAAGCCTGGGGAGGCTTTGCCCAAGTAAGCCCAGGCTATGAGGCCTGAAGCTTACTAGGGGCTGCGAGAGGCAGACATGATAGGCCGAGCTGCAAGAGGCAGACATGGTCGGCTGGGGATGCTGGCCAAGGAAGACACAGGCTGTAAGGCCTGAAGCCTCTGGGGATGCGAGAGGCAGCCTGGTAGGCAGAGGGAGCAGGTCCACACCCTTTGCCTGGGGTGAGTGGCCGGTACAGTCTGCCCCGGAGGCAGGGGCTAGAGGAAGACTGACAGTGGGTCACTGAGGCAAGGAGGAAGTCAGGGGAACTGGGTGTTCCTGGGGAGAAAGAACTGGGAGTCCTGGGGTGTAGGGAGGACCCTGGAGTGGAGTGTGCAATGGAGTAAACAACACAACACACACACAGGGGCACAGAGACTGGAGTGGGCACTGCCGGAGGGCAGTGCCCTGAAGAGGAAGACGTACTGATGGGAGAACATGGGGAGACACCACCTGGAGGAAGGCGCTCACCGGAACAGCCAGCTAATTCCACAAGTCATCTAGCTGAAGGCGCCACGCTGGTGAGTTGAGCCCGTTACAGGCCGTTATTCCAAAATCACTTTGCTGTGTAGACAAACCCTTTTAGTCTACTTTAAAAGAAGGCCAACATCAGGTTTGCCAGCTTACAGACTTTCCTGCAAAGCAGCTATAGCCGCTTCATAAAAATTAACCACTGACAACTTCATATGCACTTATTCTGAGTAACTCCCATTCGCTTGACCTAGAAATGACATTTTCAAATCAGAGAAAATGGAATTTTTCAAGAGTTTCTTTGCTGAAACTGACAAAGGGAGCTGCATGGCCCAGCCTCTGAAACTAGTCAGGCCAGTGACTCTGGCTGGGCCTTCAGCTTCCCCACCTCTAGAATGAGTACAATCTCATCCACCATTGGGAAGCACTGATATCTG
Source organism: Pelochelys cantorii (assembly GCA_032595735.1). Taxonomy (NCBI): domain Eukaryota; kingdom Metazoa; phylum Chordata; order Testudines; family Trionychidae; genus Pelochelys; species Pelochelys cantorii. Next base: position 42,578,075 of record CM064337.1, read on the forward strand.
ATAACGAGCTACATCGGAGACAGACACTATTACTTGTTACAGCCTTGAGCTCAGTAAATTCCTACCAGCCAGATTTATCGTCTGGAAAGTTCTCCTACGGCTTTTTCCACAGCAATTTGATTTTAGAAACTGCACCCGGCTCTTTTTGTGTGCACATCATCAATTTCTTCTGGCATGCCAATGTACTCTGGTGATTGCTAGTGTGCTTTAGTATCCAAGAAGCTCTAATACCCAGCTAATAATAATGATACCAAAAAATCTATTTTAAGTTATTCAGCCATAATTTTAGCTATATCAATTAAATTTACAAGTGTAAATTTTCATCCACAAATACGGAACCATGGTTCAGTTTTCATTAAATTTGTCCTAAGAGGTTTGATCCAAAGTGTGTCTAGCTTTGCATTGAAATTGCTTGTCACTTTTTGTTGTTCCAATTTTGCAAGTGGTTTCATGGGCCATGCTTTGTATCCATGATCCACCTGAAGGAAAAATAGTCCACATCTTTAAAGGTATTATTTTCTCAAGCGGTGTAGTTAAGAAAATAAATGCGTTTATTAATTAGTTTTCTGAATTACTGAAAGTATACAAAATAATGGTTATACATTATAGGATATTTATTTAATTATTTCCCAGTGATGGTCAACAGCCTTGAAATTACTTCTCAGGGATTCTCTTTTTTGCCTGGTTGAAAGGAACAGAAACCCACAGTTTAAAAAAAAAATGTATTGTAGTCAAATCCATGGGGCTGAATCTAATGCATCCAAGGGTGCTGAGGGAATTGGCTGATGTAATTGCAGAGCCATTGGCCATTATCTTTGAAAACTCATGGTGATTGGGGGAGATCCCAGACAACTGGAAAAAGGCAAATGTAGTGCCTATCTTTTAAAAAGGGAAGAAAGACAATCCAGGGAACTACAGACTGGTTAGCCTCACCTCAGAAAAATCATGGAGGGGATCCTCAAAAAATCCATTTTGAAACACTTGGAAGAGAGGAAAGTGATCAGAAATACTCAGCATGGCTTCACCAAGGGCAACTTGATTGCCTGACTAACCTGGTTGCCTTCTATGACAAGATAACTAGTTCTGTGGACATGGACAAAGCGGTGGACATGATGTAACTTGACTTTAGCAAAACTTTTGATACAATCTCCCACAGTATTCTTGCCAGCAAGTTACAGAAATATGGATTGGATAAATGGACTGTAAGGTGGGTAGAAAGCTGGCTAGATTGTCGGGCTCCATGGGTTGTGATTATTGGCTCAATGTCTGCTTGGTGGTCAGTATCAAGTGGAGTGCTGCAAGGGTCGGCTCCAGGGCCAGTTTTGTTCAACATCTTTATTAATGACCTGGATGAGGGGATGGATTGCACCCTCAGCAAGTTCACAGGTGATACTAAGCTAGGTGGAGAGGTATTTATGTTAGAGGATAAGGATAGGGTGCAGAGTGACCTAGACAAATTGGAGGATTGGGCCAAAAGAAATCTGATGAGGTTCAGCTAGGACAAGTGAAGAGTCCTGCACTTGGGACAGAAGAATCCGAAGCATTATTACAGGCTGGGGATCGACTTTCTAAGCAGCATTTCGGCAGAAAAGCACCTGGGGATTATAGTGGATGAGAAGCTAGATATCAGTCAACTGTGTGCCCTTGTAGCCATGAAGGTTAATGATATATTAGGGTGCATTAGGAGAAGCACTGCCAGCAGATCTAGAGAGGTGATTATTCCCCTTTATTCAGCACTGGTGAGGCCACATCTGAAGTATTGCGTACAGTTCTGGGCCCCTCCCCCCATTACAGAAGGGATGTGGACGCATTGCAGAGGGCCCAGCAGAGGGCAACAAAGATGATTAGGGGGCTGGAGCACATGATCTATGAGGAGAAACTGAGGGATTTGGGTTTGTTTAGTCTGCAGAAGAGAAGAGTGAAGGGGGATTTGATAGCAGCCTTCAACTTCCTGAAGGGAGGTTCCAAAGAGGATGGAGAGAGGCTGTTCTCAGTAGTGATGGATGGCAGAACAAGGAGCAATGGTCTCAAGTTACAGTGAGGGAGGTCTAGGTTCGATATTAGGAAAAACTAGGAGGGTGGTAAAGTACTGGAATGTGTTACCTAGGGAGCTGGTGGAGTCTCCATCCCTAGAGGTTTTTAAGTCCCAGCTTGACAAAGCCCTGGCTGGGATGATTTAGTTAGGGTTGGTCCTGCTTTGGGTAGGGTGTTGGACTTGGTGACCTCCTGAGGTCTCTTCCAACCCTATGATTCACCAGAAAAAAACAGATTGTTTTACTGTGTCAAATTTAGATCTAAAATAGGAATGAACCCAGGCACTTGAATTTCTCTCATCTAGAAGTAAGAATACTTTCAATAATGCCCTCTAACTTGCTGGCAGCAATTCTGGTTCCATAAGTGACTTAACCCCACATTTACATAATTAGTTGTATTTGTATCTACAGCAGTTGATTCAAGAGGCTACATGACATCCTCCAGTACGTGTTCTGACCCCTCTGTGGCCCAGAACGTGTTATAAATGGCAAGCCATAGGAAGTGTTATGCTTCCTCATTATTCCAAATCATGAAATTTTTCTTGTAAGGCACTTCTGTGAAATTCTGTCTTATAAGTGAATGCTTAAATAGATTGCAGTGAAGATTGCTAGTTAAAAATCTTCTGTACCTCCTGTGTATGACATTCTAGCATACGCGGTTACTGTGACTGGTAATATATGAACCATCTCTTTCTAGGATTTTCTTCTGAGATCAGAACACACATTCAGCCATTTGAAAATTTTCAGTATGTAACACACTCCTTTGAAGGCAATAGTCTACTACCTTTTTGCCTGGTCATCTGTTCTCAACTTCTTCTGCATGGGGACTGTGTAGAACACTAGAAGGAAAAGGCAATGGATCAAGCTTCCAAGGCTCAGAATGGTGTGAAATTAATAAGTCAGCCCACCAATGGCAATGATCCAGATGCATTGTACTGAGGAAGAAAACTGTGACTACAGAGGATTCTAGTGTGTGCAGCTATTCCTCTACAGCAGGGATACTCAACTTTGGAAGCCCCGGGGGCCACAATGATACTCACAGCACATGCTGAGGGCCACAACTTAAGTGTGGTTGCATATATATGCAAATATATGCCAATAGCTTCTTTCACACAATGCCGTGGTGCTCCAGGCACCTTCTCCCTAGGGGCTAGAAACACCAACATCCTGTACCCGTTTGTTCCAGCGAACCTGTCCACTTGCATCTTTCGATGCTCACCCTGCCTGGGAGACACCTCGCCATTGAGGAGTGTGTTCCCAGTGGAGCCCATGTTCAAAGGATCCCATCTGTGGGCTGTATGTTGAGCCCATGAAAACCCAAACCACACCGCAGGCTGCAAAAAAATGGAGTGTGAGCCGCATGTTGAGTAGCCCTGCTCTACAGCCACATGGTTCAAAGTAAGCTACATTTCTTACCCTCCCTTGCGTACACTGAAGAGGAAAGTAGATAATCTTATTTTTCTGGCCTGAGGCTTAAATATTCTGCAAAAACACCAGGCTTGTGGCTGGCTATATGAAGCTAGCCATTTCAACCTCATTCCAGCAGATGCTGCTGTGTAGACAGAAGGGAAATTATTTTGTTAACAGATCAAGGTAGGTCCTACCAGAGTGCATATTTTACACTCAAATCAGAGTTGTACTGAATTTTTGAATATTTTCAGCAACAAGCTGTTATGTTAAGCCTTTATTCCATATGTAGTATGCAGCTACTCCATAATGAAGGTTGTTTTGTTTGCCAAGAAAGGGATATCACAGTGTCAACACTACCTGCCATCCTGCAAAAGTTGCTCAGATAGAATTTGTGGGGTGACTACTTTGGGATAGCTGGTGTATCTATACAGAAGATAAACGCCATAATAGTCAAGCATTGGTGACAGACAGCAGCATCCTGTGGTGACCTGACAGATATGCGGTCACCCCCATCCTTCAACCTTCCTGGAGCTCAGCTGAAGTGCCTGCAAAACCCAAGTCCTCAAGGCTGTCCCACCTTCCTTTACTGTGACTGCTGCTGTTAATATTGTCTTGCCAGCTGTGTAATATTTTAACTAGTGATTTCCACAAAGTTTTCTTTAGCATTGGGTTAAAGCCTAATTACTCATAAAGGAGGGCAGTGAAACACAAAAAACAATGTCGGGGGATGTTTGAGGGGGTCTTTTAATTAATAGTTGAGAGGTGGGATGAAATAGAATGGGTCAAGAGCTTGTCAGGGCCAACTCAGAAGTTTATCTATTAATTCAACGGTCGTTTGATCATGGGTCTCAGTTTCATAGTCCACTGTCCTCTGACCCACACCGTTCCAGCACGTACTCTTCTTCAGTCTTTAATATTCAGCTTAGCTTGGTGCATAATTTCTGGTTCCCAGTGGGCATTGGGCAGTGGCATCACCCAACTTACAAAAGACCTCAATGAATGGCTTCCCAGAGATGAGGTTCCCTGAAATGTGCAGCCATTGCCATGCTTAACCAGCTACTGACAGACAGTTGTCAGATAAGGAAGGAAGAAAGATGGCTACTACATAGAACAGCTGCCAGTAACTGCCACAGTCCTTCCTGTAGTGCTCCACCCAACCTGCAGCAATAGGCATTGTACAACACCCGCTAAAAAGCAAACTGCAAAATCATGACTTTGGAAATACCTGGCACCGTGGTCACCTTCTCAGAAGACAAATCTTGTCACTAATCTTCTTCTCAAGACAAAATGACCTCTCCATCAGCCTTGTCAATTCACTTGTAAGACTCTTTGTGCCAGCTGTGGAAAAGTGGGACCACCTTCTCTTTTAATTACATACAAGCCATTACTTTGTGTTTGTGTAAAGAGAGAAAATTGAAACTAAAATGTTTTATAAATATCTGTTATTTCTATTTGTGTGTCTCTGCATATGTCTTCCAAAGGTCAAGATGAATGCAAAACTACCCAAACTGAATATTTTTTATGTGAAGTGGTCTGGAAGGCACATTAGAAACAAAGAGCTAATGAACCAACTTTTAGGTTCTGGAAACATGGGTTTCATTTGCAGAGGCTGTATGGAGATTTAATACCCATCTATAAACCTCCTCATAACTATAGTTAGGGGAGGTTCCAGACTGGGACTTGGTGAACTCTACTCAACCAGAATTGAGGTAGAAGTAAAAAACGACTACTCAAGTTCTTCCTGGATTTGCCTTCTCCTTGGACCTTTCATGAATTCCCTGGCTTTGTTTTCCCATATTTTTACTTCCAATCAGGTTTCATCCCTTATAGTTTGAGGAGAGGATGGAATATAATCACATTCATCTTCCAACAATAATGTTTGTCACCAGTGTGGCATAGACAATAAGCTCAGTCTCCAGTTTGCCTGTTTATTTCAATGAAATTCATATCCTGCCACCATGGGATAAGCTGTTCTGTCACGCATTATTCAACTGAGTAATGGAGCAAGCAGGTAAAGCTTTTCACCTGGGGATGCAAACTGAGATGGGTTACATTATGTATTGAGGTTACTGTGACTCATATAGGAGTGCATGGAGTACCTTCATGGGGAAGTCATCAGCAACTTTATCATCTGCACTAGTCAGCTTTGTCATATTAAAAGGCAGCTGCTTGCCTATGAATAGAGTACAAAGATTGAGACTTGACTTTATGTAACTTTGGGCAACTCACTTAGCCCTTCTAAAGGCATAATGCTTATACACTTTTGTAAAGCTTTTTTGAAATGCTCAGATAAAAAAATCATCAAGTGTGAACTCATGACAGCCATTTATAAAGATATATTCAACATCTCTTGAGTAGTCTTGAAAACACTTAGAGTCTGAAGATGAAGGAGTACTTTGATGATTATTACATACTTGCTTTTCAGTCCTGTATTAAACAGTTTAACAGTTGTTTGCAGCCTGTGGTCCACAGGTTCTTGTGGGGCCACTGGTGATGTCTAACATTTCAGAAGTTCTGAGGGGGGTAGCAGAGTTACTCTGTAACTGTCAGTGGCAGCCCGTCAATACAGGCAAACTAGGTGGTCACCTAGGGCGCCAAGATAAACGTTGAGGGCTTTGGAGGCGGGGGGTGGGGGGCCGATCGCATGCCGATCACATGATTCTCCTAGGGCACCAGTTGCCGGCAGTTCGTCTAGGGCCGCTCCTGGTAACTGTAAGAATAACAAACAGTTCTGTGGCATCGTAGGGTATGTGTACACTAAAAGAAAAGCTTCAGAGGGATAGCTGAGTTAGTCTGTAACTGGGAAAACTTAAAAAAACAACAGATAGTCTAGCAGCACCTTAAAGACTAACAAAACATGTAGAAGGTATCACGAGCTTTCGTGGATACAACCCACTTCTTCAGATGACTGGAGTATTAGAAGTCCAGATCCAAGAATAAATAAGGGAAGGTGGGGAGGGGGGGAGAGGAGAAGGGAAAAGAAAAAAAAATAATGAATGGGATTACTCAAGTTACAAGAGGCTGATAAGAACAATTTGCCCCTCTATAAGTACCCATTGTTTGGTTGGTTGTGGAGGGCATTAGGATGTGGAGGGTAGTGTGCAAGCCAGCCAATATCTTTATTCATTCTTCTCTGATAAGAATCAAATTTGTAAATGAATTTAAGTTCCAACCCTTCCCTGTGTATTTGGCTTTTGGAATTGGCCTGAAACAACACGGTGACTTTGAGATCCATTAATGAGTGCCCGGGCAGATTAAAGTGTTCTCCAACAGGTTTCTATGTGTTGCTTTTTTGGATATCTGATTTGTGGCCATTACTTCTTTTCCATGGAGACTGTCCAGTTTGGCCAATATACAGAGCATTCTGGCATTTGAAGGCATTGCTGGCATTGCTGGCATTTGAAGGCACAGAACACATTAGTGGATGTGCAGTTAAATGAGCCCCCCATCACCACCACCACCTTCCCTTATTTATTCTTGGATCTGGACTTCTAATACCCCAATCATCTGAAGACGGGATTCAGAGATTAAATTTCTTGATGCCTTAAATGACTGCTTCTTGGAGCAGCTAGTACAGGAACCCACAAGGGGAGAGTCGATTCTCGACCTAGTCTTGACTGGAACGCAGGATCTGGTCCAAGAGGTAACTGTTACTGGACCGCTTGGAAATAGTGACCACAATATAATAACTTTTAATATTCCTGTGTTGGGAAGAACACAGCAGCGGTCAAACACTCTGGCATTTAATTTCAAAAAGGGGAATTACACTAAAATGAGGAAGCTAGTTAAACAGAAACTAAAAGGGAGAGTAATTAAACTAAAATCCCTGGAAGCTGCATGGGAACTGTTTAAAGACACCATACTAGAGGCCCAACTTAAATGTATACCCCAAATAAAAAAACACAGTAAGAGACCTAACAAAGAACCACCATGGCTAAACAGCCATGTTAAAAAGGCAGAGAGAGAGAAAAGGGCAGCTTTTAAAAAGTGGAAGTCAAATCCTAGTGAGGAAAATAGAAAGGAACATAAACACTCCCAAATTAAGTGTCATAATGTAGTAAGAAAAGCCAAAAAAGAGTTTGAGGAACAGCTAGCCAAAAATTCAAAAAATGATAGTAAAATGTTTTTTAAATACATTAGAAGCAGGAAGCCCGCTAAAAAAGCAGTGGGGCCCTTGGATGATAAAGATATAAAAGGAGCGATCAAGGAAGACAGTGCCATTGCGGAGCGATTAAATGATTTCTTTGCTTCAGTCTTCACGGCTGAGGATGTTACAGAGGTTCCTAAATCTGAGCCAGCCTTTTTAGGTGACAAATCTGAGGAACTCACTCAGATTGAAGTGACATTAGAGGAGGTTATGGAATTAATTGATAAGCTGAATAGTAACAAGTCTCCGGGACCAGACGGCATTCACCCAAGGGTTCTGAAAGAACTCAAATGTGAAATTGCGGAGTTATTAACAGTGGTTTGTAACCTATCCTTTAAATCCACTTTGGTACCAAATGACTGGAAGATGGCCAATATAACACCAATATTTAAAAAAGGCTCTAGAGGAGATCCTGGCAATTATAGACCGATAAGTTTAACATCAGTACCAGGCAAATTAGTAGAAACACTAGTAAAGAGTAAAATTGCAAGGCACATAGAAGAGCACGAATTGTTGGGCAAAAGTCAGCATGGTTTCTGCAGAGGGAAGTCGTGTCTAACTAATCTGTTAGAATTCTTTGAAGGGGTTAATAAACATGCGGACAAGGGGCACCCAGTGGATATAATATACCTAGATTTCCAGAAAGCCTTTGACACGGTCCCACACCAAAGGCTTTTACGTAAATTAGGTGGTCATGGGATAGGAGGAAAGGTCCTTTCATGGATCAAGAATTGGTTAAAAGACAGAAAACAAAGGGTGGGAATAAATGGTAAATTTTCACAATGGAGGAGGGTAACTAGTGGTGTTCCCCAGGGGTCAGTACTGGGACCAATCCTGTTCAACTTGTTCATCAATGATCTAGAAAATGAGGTAAGCAGTGAGGTGGCCAAGTTTGCAGATGACACAAAGTTGTTCAGGACAGTCAAAAGCAAAAGGGATTGTGAAGAACTACAAAAAGATCTCAGCAAACTGAGTGATTGGGCAGCAAAATGGCAAATGAAATTTAATGTGGGTAAGTGTAAGGTAATGCATGTTGGAAAAAATAACCCAAATTACACGTACTACATGATGGGGTCAAATTTAGCTACGACAGATCAGGAAAGGGATCTTGGAGTTATAGTGGATAGTTCTATGAAGACATCCACGCAGTGTGCAGCGGCAGTTAGTAAGGCAAATAGGATGTTAGGAATTATTAAAAAAGGGATAGATAATAAGACAAAAGATATCATACTTCCCCTATATAAAACTATGGTACGCCCACATCTCGAGTACTGCGTGCAGATGTGGTCTCCTCACCTCAAAAAAGATATATTGGCATTAGAAAAGGTTCAGAAAAGGGCGACTAAGATGATTAGGGGCTTGGAAAGGGTCCCATATGGGGAGAGGCTAGAGAGACTGGGACTTTTCAGTTTGGAAAAAAGGCGATTGAGGGGCGATATGATAGAGGTATATAAAATCATGAATGATGTGGAGAAAGTGATTATAGAAAAATTATTTACCTTTTCCCATAATACAAGAACTAGGGGACACCAAATGAAATTGATGGGTAGTAGGTTCAAAACTAATAAAAGGAAATTTTTCTTCACACAGCGCACAGTCAACCTGTGGAACTCCTTGCCCGAGGAGGCTGTGAAGGCCAGGACTCTATTAGGGTTTAAAAAAGAGCTTGATAAATTTTTGCAGGTTAGGTCCATAAATGGCTATTAGCCAGGGATAAAGTATGGTGCCCTAGCCTTCATAACAAGGGCAGGAGATGGATGGCAGGAGATAAATCACTTGATCATTGTCTTCTGTTCTCCTTCTCTGGGGCACCTGGCATTGGCCACCGTCGGCAGATGGGATGCTGGGCTCGATGGACCTTTGGTCTGACCCAGTATGGCCATTCTTATGTTCTTATGAAGAAGTGGGTTGTACCTATGAAAGCTCATGATTCTTAAAAGGAAGTTCAAGGCATCCACTGTTGATCTTCCAGGGTTCGAATTAGCAGGTCTAGTTAAGACAGCTAATTTGAACTCAGAGAGGCGCTCTGGTCGATGCAGGTACTCCTGCTTTCTCAAGGCATAAGGGAAGTCGAACGGAAAGTGTTCTCCCTTCAACTTCCTGCAGCTCAGACAACACCAAAAGCTTAGTTAAGGTACTTCAACTTCAGCTACACACTTAGTGTAGCTGAAGTTGCATATCTTAATTCGACTTTGTCCCGTAGTTTAGACATACCCTTAGAGACTAACACATTTATCAGGTCATGAGATTTTATGGGTAAAACCCACTTCATCAGATGAATTTGAGTGGAAATTACAGAATCTGGGGTGTATATATAACAGCAAAAGATGTTGCTGTCAATTGTAGGATCAGTGTTAATGAAGCTAATTAAGTCAGGATGAATGTGTCTCATTCATAGCATTGGATGTGGAGATGCAAATTTCAAAGGTGGGGAAATTGCCTTTGTAGTGTGTTAACCAGTTAAAATCTTTATTCAAGTCTAAATTGATAGTATGGAACTTGTAAAGGAACTCCAGTTCAGCTGTTTCCTTCTGTAATCAGGTGATACAATTCTTTTGTAGAAGGATGGCTACTCTTAAATCCGTTATTGAATGTCCAGGGAGCCTAAAATGTTCCCCTACAGGTTTATGTATGTTACCACTCCTGATGTCTGATTTGTGTCCATTTATTCTTTGGCACAGAGACTGTCTGGTTTGGCCAATATACATGGCAGAGGGGCATTGCTGGCACTTAATGATATATATCACATTAGGGGATGTGCGGGTGTATGAGCCCCTGATGTTGTGGCGTATGTGATTAGTTCCTGTGATGGTGTCACAGGGCTGCTTGTTATTTCAAAAGAGGTCTGCATCTCCATTTGAAATTTTTTAGCAGTCTGCAAATGAAAAGAAGATTGAAAACCCCTATGCTAACAGCCTGATCCTGGAAACACTTTCACACTAGTAGTAGTTTTGAACTTCCATATGTAAATGTTAGCAGGATTCAGTGCTTTTATGGTGTGTGACTATATTAGTCCATCTTAATAACATTCAGTGGGGCTCTATGAACAGTTAAAATTAATGCAACTATCTTTGCATTTAGATCAGGACTGGGCAAGATGCAGCCCAGGGGCCGGGCCGGCCTCCCTAACACTTTGATCCAGCCCACAGACTGCATCTGGTCACTTTCTATTTCTACGCTGCTGCCTGCGCCAGCAAATTTCCAGGCAGTGGCTAAGGCTGCAGGATCCTATTTAAAAGGCTCCTAGATCCCCGTCGTGGCACTACCTCAGCAGGGGCCAGAGCTGTGAGCCTTTTAAATAGCCACAGCAACCCCGTGAAGCTGCCAGTCAACTTCTGCTTTCCTTTAAATCTGTGCTACCCTATAGATTTCAGTAGGATTGCGTGGGTTTAAGTAAGGCCATTACTTTAAAGGAGAAGACCGCTTGGTGCTAGAAAAAAAATCCTCTGTGGCAATTTCTCATCACTTTCTTATAAACACTGAATCCCTCAACCTGTCACCTTGTACTGACAGCCACCGTGGACAGCACATTCAGCATGGGAGTCAAATTGGTGTCAGCTGCAAAGAGGGCCAAGCAGACTTTTCAGATTAGCAATCCGTACTTGGAGGCCAGTCAACTGATGAATTAGTGAAAGAAGTCCCCAGCCAAAACACAGGAACAGATAAATGTGAGGAGTGAAACAGATGAGGTGCAAAATAAATGAAATGTGTCACGTAGTTTTCTAGTTTATAACCGCCTTGAGTAACATGACTATCAAAGTCAAGCAGGTAAAATGTTTAGACTACACCATCATGTGTTCCTGTAAGTAGGGACACAAACAAGGTCTGTAATGGCACCTGACAGAATGGCATCTGAGCCCATTTTGTATTTGCTAAAGCTGACTCAGGAACACTTCTCCTTTCTTTAGCTTTCTCGTTGGATTGTTTGAGGGGGTATGACCGGGTGTCAGCCCTGCACTAGTTCTTTAAGGGTTGAAAATCAGCTCTGGGAGAGGGTAGAGCTGTGGACCCAGCAGCGGTGGCAGGTATTAGCCAATTAGGGCCCAGCTGAGGGCAGTATAAATAAAGGCTTCTGGAGGGGAGGAGATAGAGACTTGGTTTTGCTCCAGCTATGGAGCTGGAGAGACCTAGCTGCCAGGGAAGTGAAAGGCTTCCTGACTTAGAGCAGGGCTGGGGAAAGGCAAGCAGAACTGGGGAAGCTCTGGACAAGCAAGTTCCCAGGCTGTAGGGCCTGAAGCAAGGCCTGAGAGTACTAGGGCTGCAGGGGGACAGCCAGGATAGGTGAAGGCAGCAAGCCCACACCTCCTTGCCTATGATGAATTGCCATTTCAGACTGCAGTTTGCCCCTGAGGTAAGGGGCTAGATGTTGACTGGCAGTGGGTCACTGAGGCAAGGTGGGTATAGAGGGTTGGGGGTTCCCTGAGAGGGAGGACCTTAGAGTGTGGGGGCACTGCAGCAGGGCAGTACCCAGAGGGGAGGACGCCATGATCTGGGAAGGAATTGGATCCTAATACACAGCAGTTAAGAATAAAAGGTAACAGCAGGAGTGACACCAGCCAAAAGGGGGCACTCCAGGACTGAAGAGCTAATTCCTGAGTGACCAGCATGAGGCGCCGTGGTGGTGAGCCCTGCCGTGTTACAGGGGGTGTGAGGAATTATTGAGGAAACAGTAGATTTTGGAAAGATGTATAAAAAAACCTCTCTCAGGCACCAAGGTTGAGGCCTTCAACTGTCCACATAAAGCCACACATCTTAATCCTGTTCTCAACGGTGGGCCAGATTTCCATCTGGTGCATGAGCCACAATACTATATATTTTCTTAAGGTTTGGCAGTTGTGATACTCAACACTGTATTTTAGATTATGGTCCAATTCCTATAGCTCTGTTTTCACTCGAAGGAAAAAAATAGTTTTAGGACTGAAGCCTTCTTTTTCATAATCTCAGACATGGCGCAATTATTTTCAATTGCAAGAAAACCCATTTAACCTACAAAAGTGGGCAAAATGTACATTAAAAACATACTAACTGCAGACTTTAACTTGCATATGCCTGGGGAAGTCAAGATTAAAGCAGTGAGTAACAACAGCATTTGGTGAGCTTGCTCATGTAAAGTTACTAGGAGTTCAGACAAATTCTTTCTTTTCAAAACCAGAATAAGGAAAGGCTGTCTCAAGCTCTGGTGCTGGATTGCCTTCCATGAATGATTTCAACCATTATTCCAGTTCAGAAAAATGATTCCAACCATGCATAATAAATGACCAATTTGTTTGGAATGTCATCTTCAAGTAAAAAGATTGTGCCTCCATATTAATCCAGTTATGCAGAAATGTGGCTTTCAACAAGCTGCCACCATTAGGTTATGAGCTACCCATCTTTCCCACTCTCACACGCTGAATACATTTCATCCTATAAAATATTTTGCTCATGGATGTATGAATGTCACAAGTTTGTATCTATTCAACTGTAAGAAAACAAGCAAAAATACCCAAATTTTGGAAAAAAGAGGCATTACCACAACCTTATGAAACTTGTTCTAATACTACAGTTAGATACTATCCTTTAAAAACACCGAATACCACTCAAAACTCAATTATCTCCCTTTCTTTTGAGTACTTAATATAGGAGACACCCCGAGGAACCAAAAAAGAGAGCAAACAAATGTCAAGTTTTGATATGGATCCACTGCAACTGAAAATGTGTCTGTGCTTCACAATGTAATTGTTATTAAAATACATGCTATTTAAATTTGTGTTTCTGAAGTTGTATTAGCCCCATTCTGGAATTAAGAGTTAGCTTGCATACACTAATCTGTAAAGCAAGTATTCACTTACTAAATCCAAGTGTTGGCAACTGTAAAGAAATCCAATATGAGATAACAAGCATTGGCTGTAAAAACTGATTACTACTTGCTACAGGATTTAAAGGGTAAGTTTCCCAACAAGCTTCCTATTTTTTCCAGACTCATATTTGTGTTTGACAACAAGCATGAAGGGAGTGTAGTCAAACTTGCCAGCAGAGTTATCTTATGAAATTCTATAAGATTAGGTTTGTCGATAGTCTAGGTTGGACCTCCCTCATCTGGCACCCTCAGGACTATTGAGGGGATTTGCTGGACCAGAGGATATCCCTCGCAACATAGCCCGTGCTGAACTTCTGCCCCCTGCTAGGGCCCCAGCCCAGCACTTCTGCTGCCTGCCCAGCTGTGGCTTCCAGGTGGGAGCTCCCTAGTTGCCACTGTAGGCCTCAAGTTCCATGGCTGGGACCAGAGCTCCACAGCCGCTACCAGACCCCAAGCTCTGCGGCCAGGGCCAGAGCTCCACAGCTGCTGCTGGACCCTGAACTTGAGCTCCACAGCCATTGCTGGACCCCAAGCTCCACTGCCGGGGCCGGGGCCAGAGCTCTGCAGCCACTGCCAGACCTAAGCTCCTCCCCTGTGTCTTCTCAGTGTCGCTCTTGGCCTTTTTCCAGAGTACCCTTCTCAGGGGAGACCACAACCAAGGCCTACTCTCTCCTCAGCCTCCTGTCTTACTCTGGACTTAAGTTCTTTTATATTAGCCACAGAACCCCTTCCCGGTGGATTTCCCCCTTAACTAAATGAAACATTGAAAGACTGAGCCGGTCATTGAAAGCTGAGGGCGTCCACTCAGGGTGAATTGCTCAAAACTCAGGGCTCCTTACAGTCCCAGACTGGAGACCTTCCAAACAGGTCACAAACCAGTCACACCAAACACTTCAGGTGCCAATCTGGCCAGCCAGAAGCCTCACGACAAAACCCCTCTGACACCCCAGCTCTTCCTGTGCCACAATCAGCCCCGGGCCTGCACACAGGTGAGGGGTTTTAGAACCCAATCTCACCTACCCCGAATGGGTTCTTCTGGTCCCAAGAAACCAGCCACAGGTCCCAATCAATTTACACTCTGGATCTTACCCACAAGACCACACTGAGCCAATCCGTTACAATCTAAAATCTAAAGGTTTATTAATAAAAGAAAGAAAGGCATGAGAGTAAGGTTGTTAAGGAGAATACATTACATGCCTCGAATCACAAAGTTCTCAATGCAGGCTCTTAGCAGAGATGTTACAACTGCTATCTTATAAGTCTCTGGTGTACATCCTATGTCAGGATGGGTCCACGGTTCTTTCCGGCTCATTGTTCCCTGCAAAGCTGAATCTGGGATTAGGAGCTGAACTGAAGACCAAATGGAGTCTGCCACATGGCATTTTATATCCATTTCTGGTCTCTTCCAAGCTGGAGTGGGTCACATGGCCCAGGGACCTATTCTTGTGTCCCAAGCCAACAATCATTATTCTGGCTGGTCTGCAGGCATCCAGATTCATTCCTCAAGTGTGTCTTTGGCACCTAGAGAACTAGTGTCCCTGGAGCCTCGCTAATTAGCATAGCCATTGAACGAACATTCCTGGCACATTGCTCTGCCTCAGACAGAGAATTTTCCAGCATCAACACAGAGTACATACTTATAACTCCACATACAGATATTATACAAGTACATGAATAGCATATACAGAATCAATAGACCATAAGCTTTCATTCAACATCTCACATGACCACCTTTGTACAAACTTTTGGGGCAAACACCCCCCCCCATGGGTACAACAGTGATCTTTAGAATCCACTAATGTGACAAACATGTTGTTGCTTCTACATGACTTAGGGTGCGTCTACACATCACCCTAAACGCAAAATAAGATACTCAATTTGCACTATGCAAATTACGTATCTTTTTTCGATTTTATTTCGAAATAGCTTATTTTGAAATTCAGGCCATCTACACCATGCCAAATTTTGAAATAAAGCACCATTTCAAGCCATCCCGTATCCCCCATGCAACGAGGTTTACCAAGATGGTGAAATAGTGCACCCGTTATTTTGAAAAATAACGGGCAGCTTGTGTAGACACAGGGTAGACATGCCCTTAGTTGAGCTCTCCAGCTCCTTTTCACATTTCCAGAGTGTGATGGGATACACATCACACTCTGATTATTCTTTTTCTGCAGCCATTGCAATGTGCGGGAAAGGAATGCAAATGGTTATCCCCATCTTTGTTTCAGAAGATCCTAAATAGGCCCTTTACAACTGTCAGAACTGGCCTTTGCTATTACAGCACACTATAGGAAAAAGTTTTCACTAAGGGCATTGATATCATCTGGCTTCAGACAATTTTGCTACCTTGTTCACTCAATAAGGTCATCTCTGATAAGCACCCCATTAGTTTGTCAAAGCACAGATCACTTTTTTGTTACACCCTTAAAGAGATTTTTTAGTTTGCTGCATGTAAAGGTGGTAATGAGACTAAAAATCATTTGTCTTCTAAGGATCAAAATATTTCTGTATGGTCTTCTAGGTTTGCATTAGAAGCTTTTATTAAAGTGAAAGATCCACATGACTGATCACTGATGAGAAATGCTATAGCATTATTAGAGCAATAAAAGAGCAATTTTTAAGATCCAGATTTTATGTTAATTTATGCCTTAGGGCATTGATGCCACTAATATTTCTCTTTAGGAGCCCAATTATTTAGCACTGTCAAACCAGAGTTCTGTACAATAGTGAAGTGTTTAACATCTAAGAGGCCCCTTTGGCATAAAGGCACAGTAACCTACAAATCAGCAATATAAACTCTTTACAGTTCCAAGCATAGTGTAATCGCATAACCTAATTGTTACATGTAATAGGTTTTTTGAGGGAGGTAATATAGTGTAAGATAAAATAGGATATTGTTCCAAGCATAGCACTGAGTAGTACGGAAGGAAGGATGAAGTCCTGAACAAATGACAGAAGCCCATAGAGGAACATGGGTATGAGATGATGAAGAAAAAGAGAGGAAGGGCATGGGAAAGACAGATTTTAATTCATGTTTGAGCTAGTTATTTCACTTTCTGAGGTTGAACTAAACAATTAGATGCCACAACACAAATTAACATTTTCTTTCTTTCGATTATCATTAGATAATAAATTTACTCTGCCACATACAATCTACAACACAGAAGGAAAACGTGCTTAATCAAACAAGTAGAATACTGCTAATTCATTCTTTAGTTTTATTTTAAGCAAGTGTTACAGTATCTAGTTCTCTTACTACTGCTCTGTTGGAAAACATGTACCCTGTTATTCAATGTTCTGTCCACTTTACAAGTGGCACTTTGTATGTTTACGAGTATTAAGACTTTCATAGTAGACTGTGTCTTGAATTTCAGAAGATAGGCTCATAAGTGGTAGCTCATTCTGGCTGTTGTGCCAAAGATGCATCCAAGATCCTATCTCAGAAACTTATAAAAAGAACTAGAAGATTTACCCAGCATTGCTCAGGTCATTAGCTCAATTAATTTTTGTTTTTCTTCATTTAAATCATTACTCTGGGGTGGGGGTGAGGATGAGGGGTTTAGTAGGCAGGCTGCCCCAGGGAGAGAGGACTACCCCAAACCTCTCTCACTGCAGCAGCTTGGGACCAGAGACGCACCTCTCTGTGATCACTACAGCCCAGGCAGGCACAGCCAGGGGCGGAATTCATTTCCCCCCAGCTGATGCAGGTCCAGGTTCATCTGCCCCTGTGCTCTCAGGCCAGAGTGAGGAATGCAGCAAACTGTGCACTTTCCCCTGGCTCCCCAACAAAAGGGAACAGCCAACAATGTTCCTGTACGAACTGGGGGAGAATGGGAGCTTCATCCCCCCCCTTTCCTTAAAGATGCTTGGGGGATGGGAGGATCAGGGTGGGACAGTTCAGGATGGGGCGATCATGCCCCCAGCCAGCCCCTTTCACCTGCCTGGTGAGTCTGTGGTTTTTTTAATGGTCTTATGTATCCCAGTATGAATGGCAGGCGGGGGGCTGCATTATACATTATACCATGCCAGTAACAACAGTTAACTTCTGTTTCAACACAGTACAGCCGCTGCCCGAGTTACGACCACCTCCACTTACGACCACCCGCACTTACGACCAAAGCAGTCGTAAATGCGGATCCAAGTTACGAACGGCGATCCGCGCTTACAAACAGCACAGTCGCCATGTAACTCTATGAGATCCGAGTTATGAACACTTCGAGTTACGGACCAAGTGTTGGTCCGTAACTTGTTCGTAACTCGGGGAGCAGCTGTAATTAATAAAAGGCAAAAATGCAGTCTTTTTCAGCATCCCAGCCCTTGGCTCTCCACTCAGACCACAGAATTTGACAAGTGATTACTAAAAACCCATTTTATCAGTTCTAGGGTCCTTCCAATCCCAAGGGACCAGCCACTTACCCAGATCAATGTATAACTCAGATCTTACCCCAAAATCATGCCGTTGCCAATCCTTTAGTGACTACAAATTAAAGCTTCAGTAATAAAAGAAAAGAAAACGAGAGCTATAAATAGTTAATAGATCATATACATAAAAAGGATTGCAAAGTCTTTGTGATGGGTTTGGTCACAGAGATCCCTTTGAGACTGTCACCTGATGTGTTGAAAATACCCACCTACCTGCTCTCTAGGGTGCCCCACCATCCTGTCCTGCTGAGCCAGAACTTCTAGTCTCCCACACAGATGGCACAAAGCCCACAGCAAAGCAACATAAACACCGAGAGCAGCTCAGCTCTGGGAAGTCTCAGTCGTAGGGACTTGACACAGCCAGGTGCACAGCCCCAATGGAACATGCTTACTGGGCAGGATGAATTCCTTTAATGACTCATTGGGAGATGAATAACTCCATGAGTCATCAACACAAAGTTGACTGGTTCTAATATAAGTGCTATCTGGGGGATGCTACCCAGGAATACACTATATTTGCAAGACACCAACACATAGCTAATATTCATAACCAGAAACACAGGTGATACATGCATATAAACAGTATAATCATACTTCGCCGATCATAACTTCTCTCTTGACCCCTTACACAATATACTCTCTACAAGATGTGTTGCAATTGTACAGCAGTATGAAATCAAGGCTATAAATGGTCTTATTCAATCATATAGCATCACACACTGTGCCTGGGGGTCACTGCTTCTTGAGCACAGCATTTATAGTTGAGAGATTTCCTGTCCACTCCCCAACAAATCATAGCACCCGAAACAAAAATTTTCTAATGTGAACCTAAAATGCGCTAGTCCATAAATGTGACCAGCTTACATATAGTTTAAGTTGGCAATGTGATGAGTTCAATCATAAGTATTAATGCTTGCAGTTTTCCCCTTTTCATTTCATTCAATCATTTTCTCCCAGCACTAGTCATGGATATTCAAGTTAACGTTTGTCTGTATTTCAGCACTTTGGGTGGAAACAACTTCAATTTTAAAACACACTGAGGCAGCAAGTCCAACAAATCATTTCCACTGATATTATATTTTATCTGGTTTCTGTCACTGGTAATGGCTCCTGTTTAGAATAGTCAATTGAAAAGGTAATCTTATCAGATGTCTCACTTTTAAAACTTCTCTGAAACTGCTGCCTACAAACTGATACTAATCACTATTCTGCGAGGCACAAGAGATAACCAGACTATCCAACTATTGTAGGGTATTTGCTGTTCAAGATTGGAAAGCAGAAAGCATCTGTGCCGCACCCTATTGTGGATTGAATTAATTGACCAGGTATACAACATCCCAGTACTGCAATCGATGCAGTAAGACTTCTATGCAGTTTTAAGAATTTTTGCTGTTATTAAAGAACTGTGGTTCTCTGTCATGACCCCACCAGTCTAATTTAAAAAAATAAACCCCTTATTTTGTGGATTTATTTATAAAATTTGTGCCAATAATTAGGTTTCTTTCAGTCAGATATACACATTTGTATTCTATTCACCATAATATGATTTAATGAGAAAAACAGACTTTACTTCCAGAATGCTCATCTACTATGAAATTATTTACCCACAGAATAACTTACTATGTTACTGCAGTTTGTACACACACATCCCTACTGTGTCAGTCCCTGAGAGCTTTATATTCTGAGAGTTATAAGTGGTAAACAAGCATCTCTTCTTTTTCTATTTCAAAATTGCTTTCAGATTAACATCCCTAATATATTAGGGCGACATTTCTGTAAAATTGTGGGTACACATGGTAGTGTGAAAACCCACACTTCAAATAAATACTTAGGAAATGCTATTCAACAGTTTTGACCCCAGGAATTAAAGAAAGATTATCCATGAAAGATATCTGAACTTATTCTTAGCAAACATATATATGTGAAGTATTTTAGGTTTAAATGAAACTTTTAACAAAAGTTAAACTTGGGACATGAGAGAGCCTGCAAAAGGCTGTGGTAGCTCATCAATCATAAAAACCAAAATAGATCAAGTCCAAAAAATGATTTAATGTCACTTATGGAAAGGACAGTCATTAACAAGTTCATATTCTTGTAAAGCATGACTGAGGAACTATTCTGATGCTTATGAAAAGAAAGTCCTGTAAAGATCTTAAAGGTCTTACCAAGTATTAATTAAAGAATACTGGAATAGTTCTTGTGTTCAAATGCTAGTAACTTAGCAATCAGAATATGGGTATGAGTCCACGTTATACTTTGAAATCTGAAATAATGGCTTCCATGGCATGATGGTGAACCATTAATAATTACTCTCTCTGAGAATAGTTGTCTAGCTAGATATGCCCCCACTTTATAAAAGCCCCATCTAGGTTGTATTTCCCTAGTTAATTGAAAAGAAGGTCAAGCAAGACCATATGAAATGCTTTACTAAAGTTTAGATATACTACTTCTACCACTTCCCCCTTATCCACCAGACTTGTTATCCTATCAAAGAAAGCTATCAGATTGGTTTGACATGATTTGTTCTTTACAAATCCATGCTGGCTGTTCCCAGGAATACTTCTACAGGTTGCACCTGCGTGGTCCAGCACCCGCAGGATCTGACTGGTCACAAATGAGGAATTTTGCTGGACCACCAAAGGTCAGTTCTGCCTGCCCCCCTCTCCCGCCTCTCACCTCCCAGCCTCACTCCATTCCTAGCCTGGCCACCAGTCCTGCTACCCTGTCAGTCCCGCTGAGCTCCAATCCCTGCTGCAGCAGCCAGCTGCCCCACCACCAGGGCTCCCAGCCTCACCACGGTCACCCTGTGCCCCACCATTGGAACCCACTGGCAATCCAGCCACTCTGCCACCAGCCCAGACAGACTCCCACGATAGGGCTCCTGGGTGGCAGCCCCTCTGCAACCAGCCCAGCTGGGCTCCCAGGCCCCACAGGGCTCCCAGGATTCTCTGGTTGAGGAACATCCATGGTCCTATTGGACAGTGGATGTTGCTGGACCAGAGAGTCCCAGTTTAGAGAAGTTCAACCTGTAGTAACTTGTGAGCTACAAAACCTTGCACGGCTGCATGAATTATGCTGCCATTGAGGTCCAGCTGGCTGTTTCTCCCTGGAAATGGCTCCCCACATTCCCCCTCCGTATTTCCTCTGGAGCTTCCCAACTCCAAGTTATCCATTCTAGAGGGTTCAGCCACTTGGCCAGCTGCTGATACAAGGCAAACTAGGGCCTCCAGGCCAGCCTCTGCATTTGCAATCTTCATTTCTTGGGTGGGTGCAATATTGGAGTCTCCAGAGGGAATGGGGTCACCTCTCTGCTCCCCTAAGCAAGTGCCTCCCCCAACTGTGCTGTGACTGCTGCCCCACTTACTGCATGCTGTAGGGTGGGCATGCTGGCAACAGAAGCAGAGTGTCCAGAATCATGCTAGCAGCTGGCACTGGACGTGAGGCTGCTGTGCTGGAACAAAACTAAATGCCTACAAGCTATTGGTGGTCAGAAACAAACTGGATCCCACATTCAGAGGTTATCTGACCTGCCCTCTGTCATCCACTGGCAGCAGGAGCAGGTAGGAGAGCAGGGGGTGGAGAACCTGAGGCCAGCCCCCGGCTACCCTGGATATGGCATCAAAGGCTCAAGGCTGCCTGCCAGCACTGGGGAGTCCATGCTAGCACTTCAGCTTCCCTCTCCATCCTCCCGCAGGGCTGGAGCACAGAAAATCTACTCGCCCAGGCCCCCATAGGCTCTGGTGTGCAAGGGGAAAGTGGGGAGAGTCTTTTTCCTCCTCAGTAGGGGGGCACATCAGTGAGGGTTAGGTGGTTTTTTTCCTTGCTTCTCACTTGTGTGTGGCCCCCCGACTGATTTTTCTGTGGGTCAGCGGCCCCTGACCCTAAAAAGGTTCCCTACTCCCGTAGTAGATGCTCTGAGCTCAGACCTCATTAGAGACAACTTGCTCCCCATTGCCTGGAGTGCTCTTGCTGGCCTTTCCCAAGTCCTGTTTACTCCTCCCCAACCCAAGACAGGGGAAGGAGGGTGGCACCCAAGTTCCCATCAGTTCCAGGCTCACCAGTTATAACTCCTATTTAACAGACAGCCAAGGCATACAACACTTATACTACAACCATAGTAGATTGTCTTAGAAATTCTGCTAGTATCTTTTCAAGAAAGTGAGGGATCCTGTGGCACTACATCCACAAGGCTGTTTTAACTCTTATATTTAAAATCTTCCCCACCCTAAGAAGGTAACCTGGTTTGGCTAGCAAGGTGATATGTCCACAGTTAAACCACAACTGAGCATGATCTGTAACTGGTCTGATCCACACCCGGCTAGGAGTTCTTCTAGTTCAATTGCCCTGCCCCCCTTCCTTTGAGCAGAAATACAATTTTCCAGCTAAAGTTCTTTTTTTTTCTCTCCCGCTGGCTTTTCTTCTGTGCTTTGGGCCAACATCAAATGGGGGTAATATTAATATCACATACATATAAGTATTGTTAGCTTATTTAAGAAAGATTATTAACTGTTGTGTATTGCCCAGAAATAGCCTTGTTAGTTTTTCAGATCTCCCTTGTTAATTACTAGCCAAAGACACCAGTCTTTTCTTGTGATCTAAACAAGTTTGATGGAGAATTCATTGAAAAAACACAGAACCTTCCTGATGTCTTTTTGACAGTCTTTGCAAAGAATATTAAGGTTACAGTAAGAACACAGAAAAAGACAGCTATCTTGATCTAAATTCTACCTAACTAGCTTAATTGATCAAATGGATCAGAGCAGGCTTAACTACCTGCCTTCCTCAGCCCAGGTGGAAACTCTCTGTAATTGAAAAGTACAGCAGGCTCTCTGCCTCAATCTATTTAAAGCAATTAATCCTTTCAAGTAATCCCCATTTATCTAGCAATATATAATACGTAGGGAAAGCATTTCTGTATCTTTATTTTTAAGAGTGGCAAATCAAGGTTAACAGTGGCTTTGACTTTTTTCTGTGATCACAAAAGTATCAATCTGGCAAATTTTGGTACACATTCCTTTTTTAGGTTCTTCAGCTCTGTTCCACAAAAGAAAGCTGGCAACCTTTTCCTTTTGTCTGATCTTTATTATCATGGTCTCTCACCGGGGGAGCTGGGTACCTCTTTGGTTTCACCACAACCCAGCAATCAATAGGTTACTTGTCTTTCCAGGATTTCTACTGTCTACATAAATAAAAGTTTTATTTTATTTCTGGTAACTGACAATAAGCTACATTGGAATGCCCATGAGAAGGTCACCCACTAATATCTTTTTGTACTTAAATGCTAACATTAGTTTTTTCAGCCCTGTAAATTACAGTCTAACGTCCACCACCTTACTAAAATGTTGTTAAAATAAAGTTTTTGTTATTAAATGGAAAGTATTGTGGAGAGCTAAAGTTCCATAGTGAACAGCCAACACAGTAAAGCATTTTACTTGTCTACAGAGGCATGAGAAGGCATTAAAAACATGGCAAAACAAATTGCATGCTTTCTCTAAGGGTATGTCTACACTTGCCCCCTAGTTCGAACTAGGGAGGCAAATGAAGCATACCGAAGTTGCAAATCAAGCACGGGATTTAACTATCCCACGCTTGATTAGCATATTCACGGCCGGTCGCCGTTTTAAAATGCCAGTCGCCCAATTTAACTTGCCACGTGTAGACGAGGTAGTCTGATTTAAAACCCTTCCCTCGAATTAACTGTTACTCCTCAATACTCCAAAATACTTTCCATTTAATAACAAAAACTTTATTTTAACAACATTTTAGTAAGGTGGTGGACGTTAGACTGTAATTTACAGGGCTGAAAAAACTAATGTTAGCATTTAAGTACAAAAAGATATTAGTGGGTGACCTTCTCATGAGCATTCCAATGTAGCTTATTGTCATGAGGAGTAACAGTTAATTCGAGAGAAGGGTTTTAAATCGGACTACCTCGTCTATACGTGGCAAGTTAAATTGGGCGACCGGCATTTTAAAATGGCGACCGGCCGTGAATATGCTAATCAATCGCGGGATAGTTAAATCCTGTGCTTGATTTGCAACTTCGGTATGCTTCATTTGCCTCCCTAGTTTGAACTAGGGGGCAAGTGTAGACATACCCTAACAGAAGAAGCCAACTTGTATTTGTAGGAAAGACAAAGTAGGAACTCACATATTTTCATTTGTGTTCACCTGTGTATTTGTCCCAAAACCATTCATTGGGGTTCTGAGGGGGTGTTTATTTCTAATATACTGTGTCAGTTGAGCTGATGATACCATCTACATGTTTTGTTAGTCTTTAAAGTGCTACCAGGCTATTTGTTGTTTTTTAAGTTTATCCTGTGCAGACTAACTCAGCTATCCTCTGAAGCTTTTAAATAATACAGATCAGAGTTGTAATTGTTTCCTACATTTATACAATGCATAATTGTTAAGGCCTCCAGTTTTTAGAAGTTAAATGTTGTATGGCCTTTCTAGGAAGTTTGAGTAAAAGATTTTGCCTAGTTAACTACAATTAATATTTCCGTTCCAGTGTTGAACTTATTGACTATATATTTTCATATGCCCTCTTCATCATTTGATCAAGTTTGAATGTTGAGGTTAATATAATAAATTCTATCTAGTTATCAAGCATAAAAAACTTTTCTTGATAATTGACATTGAAACAAGTGATTAGCATATGGGAGTTCTTGCCGAGCCTTTTTACATGCATTAGTTATTCAAAATTAATTGTTTGAAAATTCATAAAGATAATTATTTGTACAAAATATATAATTATTCCACAAAACACATACTTTTCATAATTTATCATTTATTTAGGACATCATTAAGTCCTACTTCTGTATCCTTCATGCTGAAAATACCATTGAAAAGAGTAAGATTTGCTTTGCAATAAAGATGAAAAAATATCACTAAAATACAGAATATTAATGTTACACCTTCCTGTTTTATTTTGTGAGTTTGTTTAAAATTTTGCTTTCCTTTTTTAAGCTTATCTTCAGAACAGCAATCTGAGTTGGCTCACTGTGGAAACATTTGAAGTTACTCAATCACAAGTGTGTAGCATATTGAACAATTACAGCAGAGCTCTGTTTATCTGATCTGTTTATCTGATCTTGTTGGAAATGGGGCCAGATCACATAATCAAACCTTTAGATAATCCAGAGAATGGGAAAGTGCAAAACTGAAGTGCAGTCTAACAGCCACAGGAGACATCAGCCACTTCTGGACTTCTGTGTACTCTTTGGTTAATACAGAGAGCTGGGTAATGGAGGGTCAGATAAATGGGTTTCTATTGTTCTCTCTTCTGGGGCTTATTGGGGACAAATTTTGGTGAACTAAGCTTCTTCACACTGAAGGATCTGTTTATCAGTGACCGCCCCTGCCCAGGAGCCCGTGGTTAGTACTATCCTCGATTCTTGGCACAGAAATACTTGGCTTATCTTCTGGCCTCTTGTTCAGCTGCAGCTGTTACTCCACCTTCATTCTTGTCACTTCCCTCTTTCAATACTCTTCTCCTCTCCTCCAAATGCCCCATCCATTCCTACTAAGGCCCAGTCTCCTGGAGTTCTCCTACCTCTCAAATCCTGCTGTAAAACTACACGCCTACTAATTCTATATAGATCTTAACTTCCTCCGAGTCCATGCCCAGACAACTCCCCATACATACGCACACACACACAACATTCTCAGCAGGGTTGCATGTTCAGTCAAGGATCGATATAGTCAGGAAACTCAAATAGCCTTTGGGCTAATTGGATTTTTTTTTTCGCCCACTTGTTTCCTTCTAGTCAAAGAACCAGGCTGGTAGTAGAAATGTGAAGTAGTTGACAGATCACTTCAGCTGACTACTTCATGTCATGCAACCATGGGGAATTACTGTTCTGTGTTGGTTTTGGTTTATAAATTATCAAGTGTCCTATCATGCAAGATGTTATCAGTGTGTGTACTTGAAATTCTTTAAAACCGTATAAAAGCCCGAGAGAGATTTCAGAGACAGCAATTGGCATGTTCCATGCAAAAACACTGTGTATTATTTTTAAGAGGAAAATATGGAAAATTCTGTTGCTCTCTGAAGCATTATTGTTAAATGACTGGCTACTCACCTAAGTGTGAAACTGAAAGAGTTGAGTCCCTCTGAGTGACTGTTGCAATGCACCCTCAGATCAGTGGGATGCAATTAATGGGATTTATGCACTCAAAACTATACACGACCAGGCCCTTACTGTTCCAGCTGAATCAGTCTTTAGAGCAGAGGAAGACCGTGATTTAGTATTACAATATTTAGTATTACAGAGATTACAACCCTTTAACCTGTTCCAATTAAAGTCTTAAATTTTATTCCTAAATTACCATTAGCATTTACACATCTGAGGACCCTACAAAAGAAGATGTCATCCTCTATACAACCTCATACGGGCTATGTCTACACTGGAGAGCTATTTCAGGCTACCGTAAGTAACCCAAAATATCTATTCCACATCTTGAAAGCAGACAGTTCTTTCAAAATAGATTTTGAAATAACAGGCACGCTAGTCTGGTGTCCCTGTAACCCTTGTTCCACGAGAATTAAGGGACGTTTTGGAATTGCACTTTATTTCAACATTTGGCACTGTGTAGACAGCACCAAATTTTGAAATAAGCTATTTTGAAATTACCT
The DNA here is from genome assembly GCA_032595735.1 of Pelochelys cantorii. NCBI lineage: Eukaryota > Metazoa > Chordata > Testudines > Trionychidae > Pelochelys > Pelochelys cantorii. Next base: position 42,604,567 of record CM064337.1, read on the forward strand.
CAGAATAAACTATGCAATTTGCATAGCGCAAATTTCATAGCTTATTTCGAGGTAAGGGTGCAGTGTAGATGCACCGAAGGAGAGAGGTAAGTAGCAGTCCCCCAAGAATCTGTGCTGGGTTCTGTGCTGTTCAACATATTCATAAATGCATATGCCTGGATGAAGTTATTTTAGTATTTAGTTAGAAAACTGTTTGATAATAAGTTTATAAATTTTTTTCTTAGTGATTGACTTATGTTAGTTAAGTTAGTGGTGTTTTATTAGCCCTGCTTTTGCTTTCCTTTTCCTTGTTGGAAGTTTGGTTTTTTAAATAATTGTGCTGTTCTATGTGTGATTGAGGTATATGTGCTATGTGAATAGGTAAGAGAGAGAACATCAGGAACAAATGGGCCTAATTATAAAAGAAGGAGTGATGAAATGAAGGTGCCAACATCAATATCATCATCCTGATCACCTTGGGCACGTCTACCCTGCAGTGTTATTTCGAAATAACAAAGTGCACATCTACACAGCAGGCCATTATTTCGAAATAATTTCAAGATGACGGACTTCTTACTCCAACTTCTGTAACCCTCATTTCATGAGGAGTAAGGGAAGTTGAAGGGAGAGAGTGTTCTTCCTTTGACTTCCTGCTGTGTAGACAGCGCCAAAAGCTGAGTTAAGCTATTTCAACTTACACAACTTCAGTTACGTCAGCTGAAGTTGCGTATCTTAATTTGACTTTTGCCCTGCCATGTAGATGTGCTCCTTAATGGCCGGAGAGTGCAGACTGATGACCCCTAAAGTGCAAGAGGCATCTGTCCTGAATGAACAAAATACAAGATAAGGAGATGGGAGACCACTTGTGAAAGTAAGTAGTTTGTGATTAATGATCCAAACATTGCTGATGGAAGACGATTATGAAAAAACAACTATTTTGTGATTCAAGCATGACTCCATAAGACACACAGACTTACAAGATGGGCAATAGCCAGGGGATTTTGGGTTCATTCTGCAGCAACAATGGAGCATCAGTATGCATCCAACAGAGGTCCAGATTCCACTTGTGTTCAGGCTAGGTGGCCACTAGACTGACTCAAACAACAATACAGACTGGTAACTCTAACTGCAGCTGCAGAACCTTTTTGGTGGGTGAGTCCATATGTGTGTATGTAAATGCATATACTGATTTTAATACTAATTTAGAATTTTAAATAAATGTACTGTATTGCCTTTTACCCTGAAAAAGATTCCATGATTTTTATAAGCATCACAAATTATCTGAAAAGATAAAACGGTGGTAAAATTTGCAGATGATACAAAATTCGTTGAGATACTTAAGCCCAAAGCCCACTATGAAGAGTTATAAAGGGATCTCACAAAACTGGGTGACTGAACAACATGAAATTAAATATTGATAAGTGCAAAGTCGTGCATACTGGAAAATAATCCCAACTATAAATATAAAATCACGGCATCTAAATTAGCTTTTACTAACCTAAGAAAGAGATCTTGAAGTCATTGTGGTGAGTTCTCAGAAAACATCTCTGTTCAATGTGCAATTGAAGTCAAAAAAGGTAGCAGAACATTAGGAACACCTTTCACATTGATTACTCCATATCTGACCTCTTAGTCCTCATCTTCAGAGGAAACCTTCAAATGAGCCTGGACACTTAAATTGATAACTTTGAATCAGTCAATCAAAGACTCAATCAAAACACTGAATGAATACTGTAACCCACCATCCCTCCTTTGAGAAGTTAACTCCCCACTTTACCTTGAATGGTCTCTTGCAATACGCATTACCGCTTTTGCTTAACAATTTGTTCCGCCTTGTATTTAGCTATGAATCTCTGAGTACCTGAAACTTGAAGAAGACCTCTGCGTAAGTTTGAATGCTTGCCTCTTTCATCAACAGAAGTTAGTCTAACATATACCTCGCTCACCTTGTCTCTCTCATGATCTTTAATGTCAACAGTGTTATCTTGTTTCAAACATGGGTTTCAGAGGATTTTTATTCATCTTGCATGTGAATTATTTAAAAGTTTTGTCTGTCATTTTGCTTATTGCATATCTGAAGTGCTTTTTTAAGTTTAGGGCCTTGAAGTTAAACTGTTCCACAAGAGATGGGCTCATAGATTAAGGTCAAAAGGGACTGCTATGATCAGGTGGTCTAGTCTCTTGCTTAGCAGACTCTTTAACGTCCCCCAGTTATACCTGCATTAAACCTACGCATTGATATTATCTCTAGGTAACATATTCTGATCCATGCATGTTCAAAATGATTGAGTCCCTTTAAATTACATGAAGGCTTACAGAAGTAATTGGGGTGCCATAGTGCTGCTATATACCCTTTTTAGTCTAAAAAACTCAGTGAATTGCATCATAATCATTCATGCTCTTTTAGCATCATCTTCCCTGGTCCTGCAACAAATCATGTGCCTCAGAAAAAAATGCAATTCAGTCCATCCAGCTCTGCCCATCAAAGTAATCCCCAAAAGTCCCACTGCACGCTGAAATTCTGATGTTTGTAGAAATGCTTTTTGAACTATTAAAACATGACTAGTAGTCACTGTACAAATACATACAACACAGCCAAGTGCCTGGAGGAAGTGGGGGAAGCTTATGCAATCCCAACTACTCAAACTAGAAAAAAAAACAAATACACACAAACCAATGTGCAACAGATGACCCCTTCTAGAGCAAACAAGGCCAATGGCTAAATTTGGAAAACATCACAACGTATCAATCCCTGAAAAGGGAAGTTCAGCAAAAAAGGCTGTTTTCTGATTTCAGCAAGCTGTGTGACCAATTGTTCAGAATATGACCAACCACCACAATCACCAGTTTATGTCTTCCCACTGACAAAGCACCTTCTGTTTTCAGATGTTCAGCCATTTTAGGAAGATACATATTTAAAATAAAGCAATTTTGAGGTAGGGTGTTAGTAAAATATTAAGAGCCTGGCCTATTCCTGACAAAGCGACCTTTCACATTCCAAAGAAGAATCTGATCAAATTATCAGACACTTCATTTGTCTTCCCTCTTACAATGATGTTCTTACTAGTAGGCAATAGTCACATTTATTGGCTGTGCTAACCTTGTAAAGTCTCCAAGCTGTTACTGCTGCTCATTTCCCTCTTATCCCAACAGATACCTCTTTTAGATATTATGCCTCATATTATGCTCTTGCTTTCACCCCCCAATCCACAAAACCTGACTAAGAAGAATCAACCCTGGTCAGAAACCCCTTGCATTAAAAGTAGGGATGCAAGTGGCTAGTCAACTATCCGATAAGCATAAGCTTATCGGTAGTCAACTAGTCCCTCGACTAGTCCCTCGACTAGTCGCTTCTCACCCCTCCCCTTGCTGACTCCCCTTGCTGCCTCTAATAGAGGCAGCAAGGAGGGAGCAGGAGCCGGAGCTGGGGGGAGCCAGCTTAAAAGCTAGTTCCCCCCAGCACCGTCTCCATGGGGGGGCAGGGGAGGCGGAGGGGTAGCGAGTGCAAGCTAGGAATCAGCCATTTCCTGGCTCGCGCCCCGTCTCAGACACTGTGCCTCTGCTTTTTAAATGTATTAATAGCCTGTTGGCTCTTAATACATTTAGAAAGCAGAAGTGCAGTGGGGGGGATCTGGCACAAGCCAGGAATCAGCTGTCCCGCCTTGTGCCTGGTCCCCCCACGCGGCACTTCAGCTTTTTAAATATACTAAGAGCATGCCAGCTCTTAATACATTAAAAAGGCAGAGCTGCAGCGGGGTTAGCTCCCGAGGCCAGGAGCTAAATCCACTGAGGCTCCCTCGCTTATTGACTAATTGACTAGTTGATGGAAATTCCATCGACTAGTCGATTAGTTTATTAAACTAAATTTACGATCCCTAATTAAAAGACCACCCAAAAACAAGAAGTATGCCTCGCACTAATACAGTGGTGCAACCTGAAACTATAGCATATGATAGATCAGGTAATTCAGATTTTTCATAGTGACTTAACAAAAGCATGTTTGTATTTAGGATTACAAAAGCATGTTTGTATTTAGGAAAATTCAAGAATTTCTTCCCTCAAACGTCCAAGAGACAGTTGTGATTTACTAGGACCAGGTATCATTATCTTTAACTTATTGGATACTGGTTCTAGCATGTCATCCTCATGCTGAAAAGAAGGCACTTTAGTTCTTACAATCTTTGCGAGGCTGGGCCAATTGATAGGAGCAAGCTAGCTTGCAGACTGAATGAGAAATGTTATGCATTTTCAGCAAGTAAAATCCTTAGCAGAATCTGTCACTATCTTCCTTCTCATTCTCAAGAAATAATTTAAGGCATTTTATAACAATGTCATTGCCTTGCTTCAGAAGTGGTTTGATTTCAGGGATTACAATTGCCTGAAATATATGGGACCATTTGCCTTATAGAAGCTATTTAGATAGACCTCTCCATCACAGTGCAGAAATTTCATCTTATACAACTTTGAGAAATGGGCTGATTGATCAGTGTTGCTACAATGTTCCATCATTAAGAGAAGTTTGTTCCGACAAATGCTTCATTCAGTGGAAGAGCAGTATTCTAAATAGCAGTGAGAAGTGAGGAAAGGAGCAATAATGGAAGTATTTGAGGGAGGGTTTTTTTAGAGACAGAGGGAAGCCCCAACTGTAGCAAGGGAAGATATGAGTAAACACCTCTTCCAACTGGATCAGTTTACAAAGTTTCAATCCAGACTCAAATTTTCACTATTAAAGAACTGAAACAGCAGCTCAGACCTTCTTCACAGTCTTAGTTTCTCCTAGGGTTCCCCATTTATGAATGCTCAAACCACTTCCTGTACCCTCTCTTCTTCAAAGCCACATCCACCTTAAGTTCAGATGGGTTCTGAGATACCTGATCCAATATGTCTAACATTTTCCGAGCAAGACTGGCACCTGCTAATGAGAGAGGGTGTTTCACGCAAACAGTGTCAGAGGGGTAGGGGAAGGGCCGACAGAGCTGGAGAGCTCTGGCCAGGCAAACTCCCAGGCTGAGGCCTAGCTTTCAAGACCTGAGGAACACCAGAGCTGTAGGGAGGCAGCCAGGGCAGAACAAGGCAGCAGGTCCACACCCCTTTGCCAATGATGAGTGGTGATTTCAGACTGCAGTTTGCTCCTGAGGCAGGGACTAGATGACGACTGGCAGTGAATCACTAAGGCAAGGGGGGCATAGGGAGTGGAGGTTCCCAGAGAGGGGAGGACCCCAGTGTGCATGGGGGCAGTACTGCAAGGGAAGGGGCACCATGGACTGGGAGGAACATGGGGCCTGACGAGTGGTGGAGACACAAACAGGAGATAGGTAATGGATAAGAAAAGGTCCTCAGAGTGTACTCGAAGGCCAAAGAGCTAATTCCCAAACTGGCCAGCAGGAGGCGTCGTGTGTCTTGAACAGCTACAATCATAAAAGGCTCTATGTCTGTCCAGGAATCACAAGTATACAGGGCTTACCTTTTTGCAAAAGCCACTTAGTAGTGGTACAATGACAATTCCATAGATAAGTCAGACAATACACTGGTCATGTTACACTTCAGACAATGTATATAAAAATGGTTCTCACTTAAATTTATGTATAGGAGTCAAATATATGGATTTTGAACACATTTTTCCTCTGGTGTAGTTCTAAAACTAGTGTTTGGAAATTAGAAAACTGAATAATTTGGACAGATTTAGAAGTTGTGAGTTCTCTTGCAGTTAGCTAGTGATCTAGCTCCTGAAAGATCAGACACCATTGCTCACTTCAGCACCTACCAAACTCATTCACTATTTATGTCACCGTTTCATTCAGATGCCTTAACCAGGACTGAAATTAAGCAATGTATGTACACGTAGTAAGACGTGTGAATACAAAAATTTACTCTTTAAAGAAAAAGACTAAGGGCTGGAGAAGAAATAAACAGAGGTGATTTGCCACACATCACACAGCAAGGTAGTGGCAGAGCCTTGGTCTTTTCGGTCACTGAGTTCTTCAGAAAATGAAGTTTCTATGCACAAAATATCTGAAAGTACAACACTGAAGTGGTAAACTCAGCGCTGGATTTCCAGTTAGGCACGGTGTACATGTGCCTAAGGGTGCCAGCGTGCTGGAGGTGCCTAAAAGTTAAAAGTGCATTAAATGTTTCTTTTTTATATGGAAACCACAAAGGTCAGCTGTAGGCAGAAAAGCACTGAAGATGCTGTGCCTTGGGGTGCATAAGGAGTAAAACTGGGCCTGGGTGAACACAAGACAGATGTAGGATTAACCACAATCTGTGGCAGGCTACAAAGTCCTCCAAATAGCAGGAAAGGATCTTGGAAAAGATATTCTTCTGGTGAGGACAGTTAATGGCAGGGAGCAGATGCATGATAGCCCACTCCCTATTGTCAGAAATTGCTGTCTGATGGTACTGCTCTTTCCATAAAGATCACCAATTATCAAGCTTTCTGTCAGCTATAAGCAATTTAATGAATGTTTCATCTTTCGTAGATTTGCAGACATCTATAACATGGTGTATAACTGCATTTGATAATGTACAGTCTTCTTATATGGGTTAGTAGAATGCTTTTTCCTTCGGTTTTCTTTGCTTCTAACAACTCGATTTTGATGTTTCCTTCATTCTTTACTCAGTCCTACCCCCCATTAACTTGAATGAGATTTCTGCCTGTTTAAGTTCATTAAGGATTACAGATACCAAGAGCGTTAACTGGAAAAAGAGCGGCTTTTTTATGTCCATGTATACTGCCTGTTCTCATTTCCTTGGTAAGCTGTTTATGTCCACAGTAACTTATTTGTAATTCCATTAAGCCATTAAACTTGATATGCCAGGTCTTATTCAGGGGATTTTGGTTTGGTTTTTATACCATTGTGAAGTAGTTGTAAATTTTTTATGTGTAAGTTTGAAAGACAGATCTTTTGGAGAAAAATCCAGGACTTTATCCTGACTTCAGACTTCAATTATTAAGAGAGGAATCCACTAGGCATTTTATCTGAGCTATTTTAACATAGGGGGGGCTTCTTTAATTCCCAGATATACAAAGGTACTTAGGCATCTAAGTCCAGACTTAGGTGCCCAATCCTGGATTTAGGCTCCACTGAGCTCCTCAAAATTCCTTCCCAATGCTGTAGGTGCCTATACTCACCCAGTGCATAAGTTTAAATACAAGTTCTACCTGTTTTAGACTCTGGACATATGCATTGCTGCCTCCCAGTAGGCATTCAGATGCTATCTCCCATTGAAGCACCAGAACGATAAATGAACTGAAGGAAGATTATGTTAATCTGCCTGAATTGCTTGAAATGCTCAGTCTGATAGACATGCTCAAAGATTGCCTACCAGACCAGGTCCCATTCAAAACCTGGCCACCAGAGGAGGAGAAGATGGTGGGTGGTGGTGGGATGCTCATTATAATCCAGTGATATAATTTGGTACATAAACTGAGGAAAAGATAATGGCGTGGGTAATTAAGGAATTTATCTGCAAACACCTAGAAGAAAATAAGGTGATAGGTAACAGCCAGCATGGATTTGTAAAGAACAAATCATGTCAGACCAGTCTGATAGCTTTCTTTGATAGGATAACAAGTCCTGTCGATAAGGGAGAAGTGGTGGACGTAGTATACCTAGACTTTAGTAAGGCATTTGATACGGTCTTGCATGACCTTCTTATCAATAAACTAGGCAAATACAGCTTAGATGGGGCTACTATAAGGTGGGTGCATAACTGGCTGGATAACTACTCAGAGAGTAGTTATTAACGGTTCACAGTGATGCTGGAAGGGCATAACAAGTGGGGTTCTGCAGGGTTCTGTTCTGGGACCAGTTCTGTTCAATATCTTCATCAACGATTTAGATAATGGCATAAAGAGTATGCTTCTACAGTTTGCAGATGATCCCAAACTGGAAGAGGTTGCAAGTGCTGGACAAACTGGAGAAATGAGCTGAGGTAAATAGGATAAAGTTTAATAAGGACAAATGCGAAGTACTCCATTTAGGAAGGAACAATCAGTTTCACACATACAGAATGGGAAGTGACTGTCTAGGAAGGAGTAATGCAGAAAGGGATCTAGGGGTCATAGTGACCACAAGATAAATATGAGTCAACAGTGTGACACTGTTGCAAAAAAGGCAAATGTGATTCCGAGATGCATTAACAGGATTAACAGGAGTGTTGTGGGAAAGCCACAAGAAGTCATTCTTCCACTTTATTCTGCACTCATTAGGCCTCAACTGGAGTATTTTGTCCAGTTTTGAGCACCACATTTCAAGAAAGATGTGGAGAAATTGGAGAAGGTCCAGAGAAGAGCAACAAGAATGATTAAATGTCTAGAAAACATGAGCTATGAGGCAAGGCTAAAGGAATTGGGCTTGCTTAGTTTGGAAAAGAGAAGACAGAGAGGACATGATAGTGGTTTTCAGGTATCTAAATGGGTGTTACAGTGAGGCAGGCGGAAAATTGTTCTCCTTGGCCTCTTATGATAGAACAAGAAGCAATGGGCTTAAACTGCAGCAAGGGAGGTTTAGGTTGGTCATTAGGAAAAATTTCCTAACTGTCAGGGTGGTTAAACACTGGAATAAATTGCCTAGGGAGCTTGTGGAATCTCCATCCCTGGAGATATTTAAGAGTATGGTCTCTCAAGGTCCCTTCCAGTTTTAGTATTCTATGATTCTATGAAAAGATGAATATCGCTGTCTGTAAAAGTTACTCAGCCTGCCTAGAAGTAGGTTATCTGTACTCCATCACACTGGAACTGGGGCTTTAGATACTATATTGAATTATAGAAACCCACAACATTGAAAACAATATCAACAATCTTGCAAAGAGATTACATTTATGACAGGAACATCATCTGCTTCCCTTTTATGTCCCATCCACTTAATAGACATCAACAGGTAAACTGTTCAGCCTTTAAGCCCCAAAAGATTCAATGCCTCTAATGTGCTAAAACTTCTTTGTACTGTCTGCTGTGCTGTGTTAGAGAAAGTAGCAATATCAAATTTCTGAGTTTCAGAGGTCCTACTTCAAAGAATTATTCATTCTCTGAAACACTCACCCTACTTTTAATATCTTAGAATTTCTGGTTCTCAGTAGACTATTGTACCCTCATATAGTAGTTGAGAGATCATGAGTGTTTTGAAACCTGAGCTTTGCAGATGAGGGGATATTGCTCTGTGACCCTACATTTATGGAACACTTTTCCTTCTTACTTCAGAAGGAAGTCAGAATTTTCCATTTTTCTCACTTGATGTGTTCTCAAAATGAAAGGCACAGTGCTGATTTCAAATGCATGCTCTTTATACTTCTGTCCCTTTTTGTCAATTTTCATTAAGGGTGGCTAAAGCACTGATTAATAGTTGCCTAAGAATAAAAAGTCATTTTCTATTTGTATCAGCTGCACTAATATCAACAAAAGAGATGGGGTCAAAACCAGCTCTGAATCTACCTATATCTTTTAGAAATGTGCATCTGTCTCGCTACGTCTAGACTGCAAGTCTCTTTCGAAAAAGAGCGTCTAGACTACAATCAGTACTTTAGAAAAAGCAAGCCCCTTTTTTCAAAAGATAGCACCCAGGCAGTCTGGATGCTCTCTTTCAAAAAAGCACAGTTTGCATTACATAGCGCCTTTTTTCGAAAGAGCACTTTCGAAAAAAGGCGTTCTTCCTTGTAAAACGAGGTTTTCTGCGGTCGAAAAAACTGTCACATTCTTTTGATTTACTTTTCAAAGAACGCAGCAGCAGTCTAGATGCAGGGGAAGTTTTTTTGAAAAAAGGCCACTTTTTTTCGAAAAAAACCTGTAATCTAGAAACACCCTGCATCTCTCGGTCTGTGAGTCTGTTTTTTCAAGAACACATCCTAAATGGTAAGAACTAGGACCACCAAATTTGGTGTGCAGCTTCCGCTTATCCTAACATAAAACAAGGTCAGTATTTGGTTGTGTTGTGCCAGGAAAACAGGAAGTGCTAGGAATGGAACTGTTTTCTGTAACATAGAAAGGGAGGGGACACAGGGAGGAAAAATGTGATACTAAGAGCAGCAACTGGGGCAGTGAGTGAAGAGGAGATCTATACTGCAGAGTGACCATGGGGGAAGCTGCACTACCAAGAGAGTGGTCAGATGGGGGTTGGGTCTTGCAGTCTTGCCTGCCACCAGACCAGGAAAATAGCCCCCCTGACCAAAACTCTTTCCTCCCACCTGGCCATGGGCCATAGAGCCAGGGTTGGGGGAAGGCTCCAGCCATTTGGGGGGAGACTGGTGGGAGTGAGAAGGCCTGTGCCAGCCAGGAGGTTGGGGGAAGAAAAGGCCTCTGCTGGCCAGAGGGGCTGAGGGAGAGAAAAGGCCCTGCCAGCCAGGGGAGAGAGAAAGCCCCACCAGATGGGACCCCCCCCTCCCAATCCTCTCCTTACCTTCCAATCCTCACTCTCTCTCTCTCGCACACACACACACCCCCCCTCCCTAGCCCCCAGCATCCCTTCCCACAACCTCCTGCCCTGCCGCCCCATCTCCAAGGCCCTGCCCCGACTCCAGCAGCCCCCACATTGCCTACCCCCTGTCCTGAAGGACCTGGGCAATGCTGGGTAAGTCTTCCAGTACTAAATACTTTAAAAAGCAATTTAAAGCCTAGTCATTCATAATTGTGTAGCCTCTCCTTCTATTAGGTTATCAGATGTTCTGATCCCTTTAAGACAATTGAGATCTACAAAAGATACGTGCTTTATGTGTGTATGCATGCTTGAGCATCTGGAAGTCATTGATTTTTTTGTAGACTGTCAGTGGAGTGGAACAAATACATGCCAGATGTTAAGTTGCCAGTGCATAAGTTGCTTAGTTTTATTAACAAAAGCCACAGACTTACCAACCATGATATGCAACATGGGCCAACATACACAGTCACTATTGCCTTCCTCCTGCAAAGGTTTGAGGTAAGCAGAAGCCCAGGTCTGGCCAGGATTAAAGCCTCATTCAGACAAATGAACTAATTACAAGTTTTCTCTTAAAACACTTACTCTGAGTTAAATACAAGCAGCTGCAACAATATGGACTTCCCATTTGTTACAACGTTCAAATTAAAAACACATTCTTACAAAAGCATGTGTTGAATTGTATTGTCAAAAAACTCCATCTGAGAAATTGATATTTGCACATTCAAATGCTGCTTTCCAATGCTTAGTTGCCACTCTTAAGTTTCTTAATTATTACATCAGTGAGGGATTTTAGTTTCCAGTATGTTTCACATGGAAGAGCAGGGCCCCAACACGTCTGGTAACTCCTACTATTGCCCCAGCTGTGGGAATTCTGGTGAAGACAAGACAATGGCATTTTTACCTTTGTCAACTAACCTGATCAAAATAAGCCCATTGTGTCAAGTGCTAGTGCCAAGATGAGCTTTGTCTAATCTTACATCCCCAGTACTGCATGGTAGCCTGACAGTCTCAAGTCCCAAACTAGACTAAGGGGACTCTTTTAAATACAAAGACGGTTAGGTGCTTAACTGCATTTGAAAATCAAAGAGACTTGGTGTTTAACTACCCTCTTTGCCTTTAACAAAAAATCTCACCTCTAGTGTAGGCTAAGCCAAAATGCGTATTGAAGTCAACCTGGATGATTTTGTGCCAATGCATTCTGGGTTTATCAGAACTGCACAGACAAAGGCACGGAACATGTGTGAAGGATGAAACTGCACCAACCCTGCAATCTTTACCAATAATGAGTCCTTGTGCATGTGGCCTGATACAGTATGTGTGTTGAGTATGAACTGGCCAACCCACATTTCTATGGTCAGTCCAGTAATCTGAATGAGTATCATAAAATACTATTAATTACTTTAACTAACATAGGGACTGTGACGGGGCATCTGCCCCGCACTGGCCCTTTAAGGGTTAAAATCCAGCTCTGGGAGAGAGCTGGAGTGGTGGAGCCAGCAGCTGTGGCCCCTTTGAGCTGATTAGGGTCCAACTGAGGGCTGTATTAATAAAGGAGGAGTGGAGAGACACACTCTTGTTCTGGTTGGGGCAAAGTGGGCCCAAGCTACGGGCTGACCATTGTAAGGGGTGCCACACCAGGCTGCTGGATCAGGAGGGGGTGGGGCCGCGCACGCGCTGCGCGCCTGGGGTCTGGGAGTGCCACGCGCCCGGGGGCAGGGCCGCACATGTGCTGCACTCCCAGGGGCGGCGCCGCGCTCCCAGGGCCCAGGGTACATGAATGGCTCGGGCCGGCCCTGGGTTGGGGAACAGGAGGGACCTGGCTGCCCGGGAAGCCAAAGGCTTCCAGAGACAAGGCCTGAGAATACTAGGGCTGTAGTTAGAGCACAGCTGGGGAAACTCTGGCCAGGCAAACTCCCAGGCTGCAGGGCTTGAAACAGGGCCTGAACATCCTAGGGCTGCAGAGAGGCAGCCAGAGTTGGCAAAGGCAGCAGGTACATACCCCTTTGTCAATGATGAGTGGCCATTTTAGACTGCAGTTTGCCCCTGAGGTAAGGGGCTAGATCAAGCATGCCAAACATGCGGCCCACAGACCACATGCGGCCCGATCGAATTTTTTGCGGCCCATGACTACATGTTTATAAAGTATCTAAGTGTGGCCCACCCAGTTACATTGTTTATAAAGTAGATATAGGGCCACGGGACCTTCCAAGAAAAAACTCTCAAGTTGCACGTGTGCACAGGACATAAGCTGCTATTGCACGCAGGCAATGCCGCCACAGCATGTGATCTTGTACCCGGCCATACTTGCACATGTGAGTAGGACAGATATAGTTTTGGCCCCCCACTCTAAGCTACCAGTACGCATGCTGCGCTCTGCCGTTTTCTCTGCCACGTTCATCAGTTTGTGATTTTCGTTCATCATGGATTTTTGTGCTTTTTGTACGATAAAAAGTCCTTCGCAATGTCACTATCAAAACCGAAAAGTAGTAAATCTATAAAAAGAAAGGTGGAAGACAAGCACCATGTTTTCCAGGACAAATGGGAACTGTGTTATTTTTGTTGTTAACTGAAAGGCAAGATTATCTGCTTAATATTCAATCAAATTCAAGGAGTGAGTACAGGATTTCAAATCATGAGAAGATAAGTTCTTCTTGTTTACAGCACCATTTTCTTAAGATTTTTAAAAGGCTGAAGGAATATGCAAATAGAACTTATCAAAATTCTGTGTGGCTCTTTCTTAAAAAACAAATATAATGAACTTAAAAAACAACAAAAGGTCTGGTAGCACTTTATAGACTAACAAAACATGCAGATGGTATCATGAGCTTTCGTGGGCACAGCCCACTTCTTCAGATGACTGGAGTTATGAGTTTAGGATGTGCAACCCAAAATAAATAGGGGAGAAAGGAGGGGGGGGAGGATAAAGAGAAGGGGGTGGGAAACAAGGAACAGAGGGAATGAAAATATCAAAGGGGAAAACAAGTAGGCAGAGCTGGTGCCTATAAGCACCTGAAGATTGGATAGTTAAAAGGAAGCAGATAAGAAGTTGGCATTCTTGATTTTTACAGATATGTGCCCAGGCAATTTGTTGAAGTATGTAAATTTGTGTCAAAATGATTGTCCATGTTTGGTAGCACATACCTATGTGAACAGCTGTTTTCTCTTATAAAAGCCAACAAACCACCCAAAAGGTAAAGGTTAAGTGACAAACATTTATCAGAGGTAATTAGAGTAGTATCAACTGAAAATAGCAAACTAAATATTGAAATACTGGTATCACAAAAGCGGTGTCAGTTCCCTGGAAAGAATACTTGGGACTGAAATGCTGCAGGTTTTAATTTGAAATTTTCACGCTATTATATTTTATTATATAAAATATTTTATTCTTATGCTAATGTTGTATTTGCTTCTCAATGCTGAATAATAAAAAAATTTAATTTAATATTTTGTTTTTTATTTATTTATTCCCAAATAAAATCACAAAATGTATTATATTAATTTTATATCAATAAATATGTCCATTTTTTGCAATTGCATGAATAATTATATGTTTATGCAAAATCTCAAACTTAAAAAGTATCTCAAATTTTCACAGAAGCCTGTTCTATTTGATTAACCAACTGTTTATACTTGCTTTTATTTCAGCAAAACAAGATATGTATCATATACAAAAATTAAAAAGTGCCTTAAATGTATATTTAAATTAAAAATTATTATATATGAGCAAATAACAATTTTACATATCAAATTATTATACTATATTCAAACAAAACCTGAAAAAATATTCTAAAATATACCTAAAACATAATCTACAATAATAAATAATTATGACTTTCCGATAGAAGCACATTTTCTTTAGTGGCCCTGAAAGCTATCAGTTTTCGTTTGTGCAGCCTTCAGTAGGCTTCGAGTTTGACTTGCCTGGGCTAGATGAAGACTGGCAGTGAGTCACTGGGGCTACGTCTACACTACAGGGTTTTTGCGCAAAAATGCCTGTTTTTGTGCAAAAACCCATGGAACATCCACACCTCAAACGTGTTTTGGCACAAGAAAATTTATAGTAGAATGGCAGAACAAAGGGCTTTTTGTGGTGTAGGTATACCTTTTTCTACAAGGAATAACTCCTTTTTGCGCAAGAGTTCTTGAGCAAAAAGGTGTGTGTGGATGCTCAACAGGGGTTTCTTGTGCAAAAAGAGCCTATCAGAAAAAGCACAAGTGCTCTGATGGCCATTCTGTTAATGGCAATCAGAGCTTTCTTACACAAGAGTGTCCATGCAATGCGCTTTTGTAGTGTGGACACAGTTTTGCGCAAGAACTTTTTGCAGAAGATCTCTTCCACAAAAAGCTTCTTGTGCAAAAAGCCTTCCGTGAAGACATAGCCTGAGTCAAGGACTGCATAGCGGGTTGGGGCTTCCCAGAGGGGGAGAACCCCAGAGTGCAGAGACATGGGGAGACACCAGCCAGAAAGGGGCACTCCAGCACCAAGAAGCTAAATCCCAGAGTGACCAGCAGGAGGCACCACGGGTGGTGAGTCTCATAGTGTTATAGGGACCCGGAAGTAATTGTACTAATTTTATTATCTGTGCATAGGAGTTCTGGAGTATTTTATGTTTTCTTAATTACAATAATATAATTAACAGACTGAAAGGTACCAGCCTAACTCCAGAGTCCATTCAATAGCTCTCTCATTGACTTTTGAAGTTCTATTAACTTCTTCCCAGTTAAAAAAATAAACCTCAGTGGTCCAAAGAACTTTTGTATTACTACAGCAAAAAAGAATTCCTCAAACCAAACAGGAAGAGATGTAATTGTCTCCTCTTAGGGCATATGACCTGCTACAGCAAATTTTATCAGAGTAACTCAAGTGTCTTTATATAAAAAGCTTTAGAAACAGCCTTGCCAGTTACCACCCACCATCACCCCACCCACCACTGCACATGGGAAAGGATTCATCTCTAATGGAGACATATTCATGTGAAGATTCCTGAAGGGCCCTGCATGAGTAGGGTGGAAGGCAAAGAAGGCCAGATTTTAGGTAAGAAGTGCTGGGAGAAAAGGCAGACAGGTTCTCAAGGAAGAGAGGCTGTGCCTAGCCTGGAATTGGAGCAATACAGAGCTCAAATTTTGAAGGGAAGACAGATGCTTAGAGAGGAGGCACTGGACCAGTTTAAATGGGGAGGAAGACTTTGTTGGGTTGAGTTTTATTTTGAAAGATTTGGGCCCTTTTAACAAACAGGATTTAACAAATTAGATATTCAAAATATTACCTGTCTAGGGTCCAAGTACTGTGGACTTTTAAGGAGCTCCACAAAGAAGGAGGAATTGAAGGTGGGTGGCACGGTGCCAACCATGGGTCACAAGGAGACACTGGGGAGGCAACTGGTCCTCTGACAGGCCCCTATTCCCATGATTGCCCTAGTTGTGTATCCTGCTCAACTTGAGCTGCTCCTTCCGGAGACTCTGCTGAAGGCCATACATCTCTAGGAAAAGCAAAAGATGCTGAGCCTCTGAACAAGGGTCTGCAGCAATGGAAACAAGCTCAGGTATGGTTTTTACCACCACCCTCATTCCTCCCCACACACACACACACACACACACACAGTCCTTGCCTCAGCACACCTGTGTAGGTAAATACACCAGTAATCTGAAACAAAGCACTTAATGCATTTCCTAAACTACAGATGGTCAAATAAGTCCCTGGCTCTAAAAGATAGCATTATAAATATGAGAACATATGCTTGTTCCTGCCAACTCTACATGAAGACATTTAAAATAGCAGAGCACATGAAATCACCAGCAAAATATGTATACTCAACCATGAGCAAATTATTCCTCTTATTTTGCAACATAGCCCCTGCTAGTGCTATATTTAGAGAAAGAAGAAGTTATCATCTCCTAACCTTAGTAAATAGGGTACAGTAAAAACCTTTCAAAATTAAGGAAAAAGCAGATTCCTCTTTCCTTGTAAAAATAATTGCACAGTGTTCCATATAGCTCCATGTACAATTATACTTTGCTTAGAGCTGCCACTGCTATTTCTGGTAGACATAAATAATTTTTCATTTTATTATCCAAGAGCATTAGATACTGCCAAGAGTTACTTATGCTACATATTTTATGAGGTTTGCATGTAAGAGATACAACATAGAAAGTATTTTCTATTTATTTAATCATGGTATAATTACTTCCCTTTCTCTAATGCACTGACAGCAGTAGCTCAAGTTTTGTCAAACTAATAAGGAATGTCAATCATGATCTGAAGACCATTCAGTCTCCACTGACTTGTAAGAGCTGTGTAGGTTGCCACTGGCAATGTCCTTGAGACCAGAAACTCATTTCATATAGACTGCCATCTCAGTCTTCCAAAAATAGTGATTTGCATTTTATATCAACTTGTGCCCCCAGCTCATCACAATTAAAATAACAAAGGCTTGCTGGGATAAATCTCTTGACTGGAAGGACAAGCAGAAAATAAGAGAGGAGGCAGTCTATTCTGAGATTCAGAAGGAGATAAGATGCAGACAAGTTGAATATCTCTGGATGAAAATAAAAGGGGAAAGTCACAGGAGTAATGTCATGGTGGGGGTCTACTACAGACCGTCAAAACAGGAGGAGGAGGTGGATGGTATTCACCCAAGTGTACACAATTTCAGACCTTTCACTTAAGATCAGTTTCTGTACCAGATGACTGGAGAATAGTTAATATGATGCCAATTTTTTAAAAAGGTTTCAGAGGCAATCCTGGCAATTGCACACCCATAAGTTTAACTTCACTACCTAGCAAATTGGTGGAATCTAAGAACAGAATTACTAGATGCATAGCTTAACACAATATGTTGTGGAAGATTCAACACAGCTTTTGTAAAGGCAAAATATGCCTCACCAATCTATTAGAGAGAGGGTCAACAAACATGTGGATAAAGTTGATCCTGTGGGTACAGCGTACTTAGAGTTTCAGAAAGATTTTGACAAGATCTGTCACCAAAGGTTCTTAAGTAAAATGAGCAGTCACGGGATAAGAGAAAAGGTCTGAGCATGGATCAGTAAGGGTTAAAAGGAAACAAAGGGCAGAAATAAATGATCAATTTTCATAGTGGAGAGAGGTAAATGGCATTGTTCCCTAAGGATCTCTACTGGGACAAATGCTGTTCAACATTGTCATAAATGATCTGGGAAAAGAGTAAACAGTAAGATGGCTTCGTTTACAGATGATACAACATTACTCAAGTCAGTAAAGTTCAAAACTCACTATAAAAAGTTACAACAGGATTTCATAAGTCTGGGTGACTGGGCAACAAAATGGCACATTAAATTAATTGTGGAAAAAGTTCAGAAAGGGGCAACAAAAATAATTAGGGGTTTGATGTGAGTGCTATATGAGGAGAGATTAAAAAGACTGGGACTTTATGTCTACACAGCCCCAAATTTCAAAATAACTCACTATTCCGAAATGCCCTTTAAACCTCATGGAACGAGGGTTACCGAGACATCTGAATAAGCCACCCATTATTTCAAAATCTCTTTCGCTATAACGGGCTGTTTCCATAGACACGGAATAGCTATTTCAGGATACTTCCAGTATCGCAAAATAGCTCCACAGTGTAGACATATCCTAAAAGAGCAGTATGGTTGCTCAGAGCTCCCGTGTAAAACTGGAGAAAAACCTGTTGAAAATCTTTGGCTGAAGATTAGGAGTGAGAGTAAAAAGAGTGATGTCGTCATGGGCATCTGCTATAGACCACCAGATCAGGGGGATCAGGTAGACCAGGAATTCTTTGGATAACTAACAGAAGTTTCCAGTGTAGAAGTAGGAGGCAATCTGGGCAGCAGTGACCATGAAATGGTTGAGTTCAGGATCCTGACAAAAGGAAGAAAGGAGAGCAGCAGAATGTGGACTCTAGACTTCAGCAAAGCAAACATAGACTCCCTTAGGGAACTCCTGAGCAGGATCCACTGGGAGACTAATATGACGAGGAAAGGAATCCAGGAGAGCTGGCTTTATTTTAAAGAAGCCTTATTGAAGGTGCAGAAACAAACCTTCCTAATGTGCAGAAAGAACAGCAAATATGGCAGGTGAGCTTAAATACAAAAAGGAAGTTTACAAGAAGTGGAAACTTGGACAGATGACTGGGGATGAGTATAAAGATATTGCTCAAGTCTGCCAGGGTGTAATAAGGAAGGCTAAAGCACAACTGGGCTATGTCTACACTGCAATGCTGTTTTGGGATACCGGAGTACCCTGAAATATGTATCCTGCATCTTAACAGCAAGAACATTATTTCAGGCTTGCTATTCCAACATCCCTGTAACCTCATTCCATGAGGAGTAAGGGATGTTTCAGAATAGTGGGTTATTTCTAAATTTGGCACTGTGTAGCATAGTGGCCACACTGGCCTGCAACCAAGGGCTACTCTACATCCATTAGGCTGTACTGACCTGGAGTGATGGACTGTCTAGATCACTGACAGATGAGAAGCTGTAGTAGCAGTGTCCATAGGCCCCAGTGATCCCTTAGGATAGGATGAGCATATGTAACCACCTACATGTGGATTTGAACTTGGGACCTCAGTGTAGGAGCTTTGAAGCTTGAGCTATAAAGCCAACTGGCTCTCAGTTTAAACTATAGAGCTTACTCATTCTTATCTTTTTCTGTAAGTGGTCTAAGTGCCATTACATGAGACAGTGAACCTTACCCCATAGATGTGTGGGTTACACATACACTGCCACACGTATATAGAAAGCGAGCTAGATTATTGGGGCCACTGGATAGTGATCAATGGCTCCATGTCTAGTTCGCAGCTAGTATCAAGTGGAGTGCCCCAGGGGTTGGTTCTGAGACCAGTCTTGCTCAACCTCTTCATTAATGATCGGATGATGGGATGGATTGCACCCTCAGCAAATTTGCAGATGACATTAAGCTGGGGGGAGGGGTAGATCGACAATAGTACTGCAGAAAAGGATTTGTGGGTTACAAATTGCATATCAGTCAATAATGTGATGCAATTGCCAAAAATCCACTGTTGCTGCCTTTCAGCTGCTATCCCAACTGAACAGTTAAATCGTGAGAACATGCACTGCCGACACAGGGAACATAGTGTAGATATGCAAAAGTGATATAATAACTGCAGTGGCAGTATGTCTACATAATTTACATTGACTTAATTTTGTAGTGTAGACTTGCCCTTAGGCACAGGAGGTATAGTTGCCCTTCATGGTTTCTTTAATAATAGATTTTAACCGTGCAGATTTAGTAGTTCTCAGAGTAGAAATTCTTGCATATATTTTTCTGAAAACAGTTTCTGTACTGGCGGGTCAACTTTAAGTCAAACTAACTTGAAAAATCTAAGGGAAACAAGCGGAACCTTAGAACTCCAATCTAATACAAACTCTCAATTTTCTTAAACATTAATAACTTTTATATATGCTGATTGCTTTAAAATTGGGATCCTCTTTTCTTCTATGGGATAATTTTCAGAGACATATACAGTGTATGAGTTTCAGCTCATGCATTTTCTTATGAATACTTTACAAGAGATGAGACCAAAGCTTACACACACTTGAAGAGAGTTGCTAGAGATGTGGGAATGGGAGGTAGTAATATTGCCTTCCACTGACAAGTTCCCTTGAAAGCAGGTTACATTTTAATCTCTCTATCCCCATTTCTTGCAGACTTGATGCTGCTTCTTTTTTTTTTTAATCAACCAAGGTTTCCAACAGCCACTTGAGGCAATATATTGAGATCACTAGAGCCAAAGTGCTGTAGCGACATTACACACACTTTTGAAATTGCAGTTTAAAGAGATTTCTGTCCTGGACACTAGATTTCTAGAGTGTCTCAGTAAGCTAACTTCTCTCCTTTTCTTTCTGCACTTGTCTTCAGTTAGAATTATAGAATGTCTTACCTGCAAGAGAGTTAGGGGTTTTTGGATTACAGACACCTAAGCTCAAAGCCCTGGCTGGGATGATTTAGTTGGGATTGGTCCTGCTTTGGGCAGGGGGCTGGCCTCGATGACCTCCTGAGGTCTCCTCCAGCCCTAGGATTCCATGATAAATTCAGATTATGTTGTCCAGTTGATACAGTTTCTCTACTAAGATTCCACTTCTGCAATAGACCTTACCTACCATTTGAGGACAGTTATGCTTGTGTGTGTTTTAGAGGAATTACATGCAAATATATCTGTAACCTTAGCTATGGAAGAACAGTAAGGTGATCATATTTCCCCAAACTGAAAACAGGACATGTGAGGCTGACCTCACCCCTCCCCCACAAATATTCCTCCATGCTGCCGGTTGAACCAAGTCACAGAGATGGAGGCAGTGGGGGAAGAGGGATGGGATTGGATTGGTATCTGGGCAGCTCAGCAGGATGAGGGTGTGCAAAGGTGTGTACTTTGGAGCTCGGAGCCAGGAAGTGAAGCTCTTTGACTATGATCCAGCTAGCAGTGCAATGGCTCTTTGGGAACTGGGATAGCAGAGGGGCAAGAAAGAGGCTCCTGGCAGCAGGAGGGACCGAGGAGTTTCCACATAACAGCCCTAGGAAGATGGGGGAGATGAAGCTGTGGCAGAAGTGGGCAGAAAAAAGGCTGGCTAGAAGGGGGCCTGAAGAGGACTCCAGGGATTGGCTCCAAAGGACTGGGTGTGCTAAAAACATGAGACCAGAATGGGGGCTGCGAGGACCACATAGAAGGAAGGTATGGGGTGGAAGGCTCGGAGACCACACCAAGGTGGGAAGAGCAAGGCTGGGGTGGGGAGATCTGGGTACTACTGTGAGGAAAGGCTGGAGTGAGGCTGGGGGTGAGGAGGGACATTCTGTGCTCTGTGCCCTGGCACTCACAGATGCTACAAGACCTAGCTGGGCACTTACCAAACTGGTTGTCCAGTAGGACCTGGGGCCCATGAGTCAGAGCTCAATGGCCTGGCTGCACTCCCCCATCTCCATGGAAACTGGAGAAGACTTTGAATTAGAGCTCTGCCAGCACTGCCCTCTGGTTAGGCTGCAGAGTAGGCTGCAGAGTGAGCATATGACATGCCATTGAGTAGCAGGGACACACCAGCCAGGCTCCTGCACAATCTCCCATGGGGATGACAGGGCACAGGCCTTGGGCTGCCTGCAGCAGGGTGTGGAGATGTCCCCATCAAATGTCATCACTTAACACACACACCCAAAATTTGAAAACTAGGCATTTGCACTGTTTGCTTATCCAGAACAGGGTTTAAAAAGCGGAGTGTCACAGTCAAAACAGGACATATGGTCACCCTAAACGACAGCTACCTTACTATAACACATTACTGAACCCCTGAAAGTTGGCAATGGAAACATTTGATGTAGTTACTTAGGTTACCATTGCAACAGACCTTTGGCACAGAAAAAATTACTTCATGCACACAAATAGTAGGACAGTCAACTGCATTGACCAGTCTTCTGAATTATTTTTGTGGTAAAGTTCCGTGAACAATTATTTGTATGATTCACTGACTTTGGCGAAAAAAACATTGAAGAAAAATTTTCTTTTATTATTCCTAAATGAGAAGGTTTTGGATTTCTCAACAAAACAATAAGGGAATACATGTGTTTTGGGTCCAGAGAAGCATTCCATTTGACCCAGAAAACAATGTGTAATTTTGATTTAGACAGTTTAACTTTTTTTTTAATTAAAAGCAGAAGATATTAGGAAATACCATGCACAAGATGGGCGGTGACTATGCTCTTATGCCCCATAGGCCATGGTTAGAGTGTTCCTTGGGGAGATGTGGAATCAGAGCTGGATTGCGACATTCTGAGGCCCTATACTATGTCAAGTTTAAGAAGTCCTGTACCATAAAAAATGAACTTTGTTATTGTGGTGAATGGAGGAGGGGGTGTAACTCCATTTTCTGCAGCCGTTAATTCTTTAGATCTAACCTCAATTGCCTTGCCTGTAAGGGTTAAAGCCATAAACAGCAGGCCCTAGAGTCCCCAGGAATGCTAGAGAAGCAGAAGAAGTGAGTTGGCAGGAGGCCAGGAGAGCCAACGACGAAGGAGTGTGGGCTTTTGAATGGGAAGCAATGACCTTCCTGTTCCCATTGTGTGACCAGAGCAGAGCCTGGGAAGACAAGAAATAAGCCAAAGAGCCAGGTATGGAGAATACAATGACATCCATGCCTTAAAACTACAGACATGTGTGTAGAGCAGAGAATATTTAATCAGATATGATCGTGTTATTTCCTTCTTTGAGGGGGTTGTTTATCTTCTCTGTGCTGAGCACATTTAACTACCCCCTTACACTGTAACATTCCAAGCTGAACCCCGGAGAACAAGTCTCATTGTTTTTTAGCTTTTTTTCCCCCCCAGTCAGTCTATAACTCCTAGCAAACAAGTAATGTTTCAGAAGGTTTTTTTTTTCTTTCTTTCTTTCTTTAATAAAAATCACCCTTTTAAGACCATACTCTGATTCCCATGTCCTAGAAGGCAGGAAATTCTATGTACGTGTGCCTATGACTGCACACTCAAACTACAAAAAGAAATTAAAATTCCCTTTTCAGGTGATTGCAATAGCTAAATTTTCAAGATGTCTCCAAGCAGAGGGTTAAAAGAGCCTGAGGGTCCCTCCCAGGAAGGAGTTCCCAAGTGCACCTTCCTGGTGTCTCAAAGGGGTTTTGCATTTCGGTGATGACAGCAATACCAATCCAAAGCCAGGGAATCTGGTGATCTTGGGGAGTTTTAACACAAGCCCTTGTGACAGAGTATTTTTAAGTCTCTTGTGACAGTCATGCCACAGGGCTACAGGAGAGTAGTAGATGGGAAATAATTCAGTCTCAGATTAAATAGGTCCCTGTTTCCAGGGTAAACTAACAAGGGTTAACTCAGAACTAGCAAGAACCTGCTAGACTCAATCAAAGCAATCAGGCCAATTAAAACACCTGGAGCCAATTAAGACGCTTCCAAACTCAAGGGAGCCAGACTACTCAGGATGCCTGGAGCCAGTGAAGAAGCAGTTGAGACTAGTTAAAAATGGATCCCCTTCAGTTTGCTCAGAAGGAGCTGAGAAGAGAAGAGAAGGTGTTGCGGAGTGTTTAGAAGCAGAAAGTGCAAGGAGGTAGCAGGAGGAAGAGCCTCCAGTAAGGAAAATACTGGGGAAGGCCGTGGGGATTGTAGCTGTTGTTAGAGACATTTGCAGGCAGCTGTTACACAGGGTCCCGGAACTGGAACCCAGAGTAGAGTGTGGACCCAGGTTCCCCCATCACCACCCACTCCTCATTTCAGAACTGGAAAAGGACTTGCTTTGGAAAAGCGATTTATCCAGCCCTGTACCACTTGGAAGGGCCACAGAGACTATGGAGTGTGGTCTCCCCTCTTTTCCCACTGCTGGCCAGTGATGAGAGTAGCTTAACAAACAGCAAACTAGTGCCCTAGAGAAACTGCCTAAACTGAGGCTGCTGTGAGCCTTTGAGACAAGCAATCTGCTTGAAAGCATGGGACCCACCACCAAGGTGGAAGAGGAGCTTGTCACTAAATACGCTACATTACTAACATGATTAGCATAGCCAACAAATATGACCACTGTTCTATGCCATGAATAAGGAAATATATACTTTTTCATATAAATAAATCAAAAAATTATTAATTTTGTTAGGGAAATGCAAAGGTTATCCAGACTACATATAGAAATATATTTACTAATGTTTATTCCAGTTTAATTATCTCTACAAAATAATGAGTTCTTGGGATTTTTCTTTTCCCCACTATAAAAATACAGTGAAGGTTTCCAAAACTGACAAATTTCATTATCCTCAAGATCCACTTGATCCTAAGTCCATAAGATGATCACCCACAAACACAGTCATGTGAAGCATGGATAGTGCATGAAGCAGAAAGTGGCAGGTGCACTAAAATATACAATTGAATGCATGTACAGATCAAAAGAAGAAAGATTTAGGAAATAAAATTTAAAAAATACAGGAGCAAAGGCACTAGACCAGTGGTGAGCAACCTTCAGCCCACTGCCATTCTATGTATGGCCTTCAAGACATTGTGTTTGCTGTTGCCTATGCACAACATTGCCAGATTCTACTGATTTTTGTCCATGTAGTATTTTTTCTACCAGAATTACAAAAATGACATGCACTTAAAGCAAGAGCACATGAAATGAGGCGTGTGCTGATTGCACACAAGATTGACTCTGAGAGCCGTGTATTCCGTCGGCATCCAATCAAAGTGCTGCTATGGTGCAATCAGCACACCCCACAAATTCTAGGTATGCAAGCACAATTAGCAAACCTACCCTATCTCTGGAGACCATCTTGGTTACAACAGTCTTGCAGCCCATTGAGGTGAAGCAGGGCCACTCACGCGGCCCTCTCACCAGCTTGCGTTGCCCCTCACTGCACTAGATGACTGAGCGTCCTGGACCACAAAATAAAGATAGGGGCCCTTCTGGCTATTAGCAGCCAAGGAGGACGCTATACATAACTTCATTCTTAGGACAAGTCCCATGAGAGTATGAAGTTGGCAGAATTGTTTCAAGACACTGCTGTCTCCGACCTCATATTTTCCAGATTTTATCAGCCATGAGATTATTTATTTAAATAAATTATGAAGGCATAGTCAACATTTTGCCGGTAGCAGCTGGCCGAGGAAATGCTGCTTTAGGAAACAGATAGTAGACTTATTCGTAGTAATGCTAATTTTACAAGTGCAATTATCTTTTTTCCCCTCAGTCCTGGCCTCCTGCCTGTCAATAATGAAGAACTAATGAAAGTTAAAGGTAGAGTAAAGGCATTTGTGTAACCAGGGGTGTATATTTTTGTCATATTTTAATGAAAATGTATATTTAGAGGGAATCTTTTCCCTCATATCTCCTTTATTTATCAAACAATTTTGATAAAATTTGAAAAGGAATCTATTTTTTCTTTTTTTAGAGGCCCCTCATAATGTGAGGCCCTAAATTGTAGTTTAGTTAATTTTTGCCTTAATCTGGCACTGCCTATGATGAAGTCCCCACTCTGCCTTATATGGAACAGGGAGTTAAACCTTGATTTTTCCACATTGAAGATTAAGTTCCCTCTCCACTGGAGCATATTCTGGAGCAAGTTTCTTAATCAATTATACAGAAAAATGTGTCAAATTCCAAGAGTTTGTGTTGATCCACAACTGAATTTTTCAGCAAATAAACTACTTAAAAATTTACCTAACTCTATTCTGCAGTCAAATATGAGTTATTTAAGTGCTGTTTCTCGAATGTTGACATTAGATTTTGCTGGGAACATGATTGTTTACATGGAG
Source organism: Pelochelys cantorii (assembly GCA_032595735.1). Taxonomy (NCBI): domain Eukaryota; kingdom Metazoa; phylum Chordata; order Testudines; family Trionychidae; genus Pelochelys; species Pelochelys cantorii. The sequence continues at coordinate 42,630,220 of CM064337.1, forward strand.
TCATTTAAGTCACTGTATGAATAAAAACTGCACATGTTGTGCAAAGTGGAGAGAGAATGCATTCCATGCAGATGTTAATTCTCTTAACGTAAGAAGTACATGCAGTTTTTATCTAACAATGACTAGATTTTAGCAATCAAGCTCATTTATTCTCCCTTTCATCTGGAAGGCAATTTAACTTCCAGAGAAGGAGCTCCAATATTCTCCTTTTCTTCTCACTAAAACCAGATTAGTGCACATCCTGACTGCTGTGCATCTTTTTCAAGTGAATTTCTCATTAATTTCCAAACAAGATGAAAGTATTTAATCCCATGTGTTAACATTAATGAGATTGTGGCAGCCGTTCTCAAAATGTGAGTTAGGACCGCAAAGTGGATTGTGACCACATTTTAATGAGGTCACAAAGGCTCACGTAGACTTTCTGTGGTCCAGGGTTGAAGCCCAAGGCCAAAGATGAAGCCTGAGGGCTTCAGTCTTTGGTGGCAGGGCTCAGACCACAGGCTCCCTGCCCCTTGCGCTTCAGCTTTGGCACCCCCCTGCCTGGAGCAGTGGGGCATGGACTTTACCACCACACACACCTGAGGCAATGGGGCTTGGGCAGGCTCAGGCATTGGTCCTCTGTGATGAGGTGTGCATACCCCACACTAAGCTGGAAAGAAAAAAGTTAACACCACACTGTGCATGGAGGAAATCCAGTACATCCCACTCCCCTCCCCCACCACCATACTGAGCATGCCCAAAGTGTGGGGCCAATATAAAAGGATTGGCTCAGTCTGGGCTGGAGAGGAAGAATCCACAGTGGAAGCAACAATTGAGAACCAGCCACAGACCCTGCCTACAGAAGCTAGAGACCCTGAGAACTGTAATAAACCTCCATGGCCCACAGAGCCCCAGGGAGTGACCTGTGCTGAGGAGAGTGGAGATCCCAAGGCTTCATAGATTGCTGCATCAGACAGTGTGGTAAAAAGTGACCTAAGGAGGGTGACTGAATGGTGTTTCCCACCCAAGTGAGCTCAGCATTATTTGGCGGGATTCCCTGTGAGCTGCTCTGCCACTGCCAGGGCCTTGGGTTAGGGCTTGGTGGCATCAGGTGCACCTGGGCTGCCAGCTGTCCTGCTGATGCCCCTTTGGTACCGGACATTAGGCCACGCTTCTCTGTATCAAAGGGCTCCCATATTGACTCTGGTGATAAGGCCACTGTGGGACCACCCTAACTGACTCAGGCTGACAGACCCTCTTGCCCTCACTCAGGCTATGTCTAGACCAGTGATTCCCAAACTTTTTCCCATGGAGGAACCCCTAAAATAATTTTTCATATCCCGAGGAACCCCTACCTATAAAAATGTTTGCTTGGCCAGAAAAAGTTGACAGCGGGGAGCGCAATTCAATTACTGCTAAATTATTGTCAAGAAAATTGATTTCTAAAGAGCTGTTATAGATATAGATATAGATATGTCAGCTTACATGTAAGAAAAAAAATTATTTATTTATTCCACGATTTGTCATGGAACCTCTGACGATGGTCTGCGGAACCCCAGGGTTCCACGGAACCCTGGTTGGGAAACACTGGTCTAGACTACACTGTATTTTCAAAAGAGGATATGGAAATTCCCAGCAGGTCTTTCAAAAGTGAAGGTAGTCCGGACACGGTTTTTTTTTTGAACCCCCCCCCTTTTTTGAAAAACCACGTAAACCTCATTTTTTAAGGAAGAACAGTTTTTCTTTCTTAAACTTAAAGAACAGACTACTTTCACTTTCAAAAGACCCGCTTTCAAAAGTGAGATTGGAAGAAGATATGCAAATTCCACGGGAATTTGAATATCCTCTTTTGAAAATACAAGGTAGTCTAGATATAGCCTCAGTGAGGAGTCGGGGTTCCTCTGAGGGTTGGCTTGCAGGACTGAATCCAGAGTCTTATTGGCAAAAGCCCCCTTTCTTACACATATAAGTTCCCATTTGAGTTTATGGGTATTGCTGTGTCATGCTGCAATCATTCATGCTTAAAAGGTGTTAATCTGTTTTCCAGAGTTATCCTTTGATTGTCAGATTTCCCATTGTTGTCTCTTGGTTGTGTCTTGCTCTTGGGGTGTCTGCCTGTCTCCAGGGTTTGTCAATTCTGCTAATTTAATTCAGCCTTAGACACAATGGATGTTTCCTGGTTATCGTCAAGGTTTCCACTTCTTGATCACCAGGGCATTTGTGATGGCTTTCACACATACACACATCCTTCACACACACGAATTCACAGTAGTGGTTCCCAACTTTTTTATACCGCGGGCCAGCGAACCCATTCACAAACTTTTGGCAGGCTGGTAACATTTTATCTGCATGTTTGCATATTAATTATGCAAATAATGGATATGCAAATAACATATTACCAGTCCTCAAAAAGCCCCAACCCCCAGAGCTGCTGCAAACAGCCAGCTTCAACTCTGGCAGTCACCACGTGGCGGGCGACTGCTGCAGCTGAAGCCAGCTGTTCGCGGCAGCTCTGGGGGCCAGGGCTGGGGAACACCCGAGGCCCCCGAGCCGCCGTACAGCAGCCAGCTTCAGTTCCAGCAGCCACCATGTGATGGGTGGCTGCCAGAGCTGAAGCTAGCTGTTCGTGGAGGCTCTGTAGCTCTCGTAGCTCATGCACCCAAGCCCCTCCATACCGCCCAGTGCCAGTCCTCAGTCCCCAATATTAGCCCTGTTCCCAGAGCCCTCCATTGCCAGCTCCCTGCCCCAACGTCCCCCAGTGCCAGCCCCTGCCTCTTAGAGCCTCCCAACCCCAAAACTCCCCCAGCACTAGCCCTGCCTCCGGACCTGTGTCTTCCCCGACCTTCCCCCCCCCCCCTCACCTAGCCCTGTGCTGCCTCCCAGTCGCCAGCTGAGCACTGCTGCCCAGGTCGCAGCAGCTCCAAGGCAGCCGTGCTGGGCTCCATGTGGCCCTTTCACCGCTCAGCGAACTGCTCTTCCGCATCCAGGAGGAGACTCTGCCCCTGCCCAGCACTGGTTGGCTGAGAGGTGGGGCAGGACACACCTCTCCCAACATCCGCAGCAGGGGGGGGAAGGTCCTGGGTAGTGTACCCAAGACCCAACCCCCAGAGCTCCTCAGTGCCAGCCCCCCACCCCTAGAACCCCCAGCACTAGCCCTGCCTCTGGAGCCCCCAGTGTCTACCCCACCCCCTCACCTAGCCCTACGCTTCCTCCCAGTCACCAGCTGAGCGCTTCTGCCCAGATCACAGCTGCTCTAAGGCAGCCATGCTGGGCTCCGTGTGGCCCTTCCACCACACAGCAAACGACTCTTCCGCATCCAGGAGAAGACCCCGCCCCAGCCCAGTGCTGGTTGGCTGAAAGGCAGGGCAGGACATGCCTCTCCCAACAGCCATGGTGGAAGGGGAGGTGCTCGGTGATGTACCCTAGCCCTGGCACCCAAAGTCGCCACGGCCTGGCAGCCAGCAGCTCACAAACTAGCACCAGTTCACAGACTGGTGGTTAGGAACCACTTATTTACAGAGCATTCCAGATAAGGATCACACAGTTACTAGAGAAACAACTTACCTTACAGAGACAAGGGTTACAGCTTAATTTGTAATGCTAAAAGGAAGCAAGACCTTACAGTAAACATTATCTAATCATGAGAGACAGGGTGAAATAGAAGCATACACAACTTATAAGCAAATCATTATACATCAGATCATCATGCATAATATTTATATCCTTATAATCAATACTAAAATAGTACATTTTTGCTACACAGTGAAGTTTGAGAATATCTAGATTATGGGAATGCAATATGCTAATAGCTCCTTTATTAATTCCACTATCTTTCCAATATTTAATTACAAAATGCAGTATATGAAAATGATGGTAAGGGGCATTATTACTACATAAGTCATGCAGCCATTAAAGTAACTAATGATAGTATTTTGCAGTGTCATAAAAACAAGATTACATAAGTCCTGATCTCTTGCTTAAGGCTAGAAGGGGAAGTAGTGTATATACAACACACACACTCCAGCTAACAGAAAGGCAAAGAACAGAAAGTGTTCTACTCAGCAGTAACCTCTTTAAATGCTAGCTAATTAATCAGCGCTGTTGACAGCCTATGAAGCTAGTTCCCATCAATAGTCTGAGACAAGAAAATAGTTTACAAGACACAGTGATGCAAGGATGGAATGGGAGGGGAAATATGGATTGTCTCAGGGCTCTGATATGGATATTAATCCTTACAATATCCAGAAATATAAGTTAAATATACTGGGGGAAATTTGTTGGTGCTAGTTCATTTTAGCCAGTGTTATTCTTATAAAGTAACTTAACACTTACTATTTTTCACCTGAAAAGCTTTGTATAAACATTCATTATGAAGTTGTTTATACCCATTTTTGTAAGGAAAAGTGATGGAGAGGTAAAGTGTCTGAGTTGAAGTGAAAATCTTTGTCAAATCTAGGGTTTTTAATTGTCTAACTCTCATTCTTGCTCATCATCTCTCCATTTTACTGTTTAGCGACAGTTTGTGATGAGTGACAGGAGGAGCCAACTTACCTTCTCTATTTATGTGCTTAGGAGGATGTAGAATAAAATTGAAAAGGCAGCAACATTACAACTGAAATATCCCCTGCCCCTACCAAAATACATGTACACAAAAAAAAATGGAATAGTTAATCTGTGGAACACATTGCTGCAATATATATTGGGGCCAAGATATAGGAAAATTTGAATTGGATCATGACAGCATACTCTGTTACGTTAGGTATAAAAAGTCTGTAGCGCTTATTTCCCTTCATCAAGTAATTCATTAAAGATATTAAGAAGAAATTTGCTTTAGTAGCAGTTACTCCATAATTGATCACTATGCAGCACCTTGCACCTTTCTTTTAGTTGTCTGACAGTGGCCACTGTAAGACACTACACTAGATTGTCCAATGATCTGATAGGGCAATTCCCATGCTTGTCGCTCATATTAAGATAAGACCTTTATAACAATGAAAAACTAAAAATTAAGCAAATCTGAACTATTTACTTGTGCTTTTCAAAAACACAGTTACGTTAAGCACATCTAACACTTCCCAATTTTGTTTTTTCCCATTATTTGGGCAGCAGCACAAGATACTGTAGCATGAGATGAAGTAATAACTGACATGCAAATGATTAAAATGTTCATTGTCCCTAAACTACTGCCATAAAAGGAAAATTACTTTCTCAACCTCTATAGAGAGCATAATTAATATTCATTTGTAGATATACTTTTATTTACAAATAAAAATGAGTTTGCAGTGTACTTCATTCTAAACTACTGCTATAAAATGGAAATCACTTTCATAAATGCTATAGAGAGTACCATTAATAATCATATGTAGATATAGTTTTAGCTCCAAATAGAGAGTTTATCTAGTAATTTGCACTTAACGACTGCTCTGTATGGAAATTAGTTTCATGAACACTTGAAAGCTTAATTACTAATCATGCATAGATACCACACCACATGTTTCCAAGTTCATGCTGTATTGTTATAGTCCAGAATGACTGCACTCCAAAAAGTGTTTTTGCCAATCTTTTAAAACAAAAGCTTATCACAGAGTTCACTTAAATATTATTTACTAAAATATGGTCTTCATGCAAATGTTACAAAAATTATTAGGCTACAGACACTGGTATTTGTTCATACAAACAATGCGGGAGCTAGTCAATAACATTCCCACTGCAGTAAAAAACAGAAGTATCTGCCAAAGTCATGACTCATAAGTCGCTTGTTGGCTGTATTTAACAGCAGAGGAGCCTGCATTTGATTAGCTGTGCTCAAACAATAAATAACATATCACTGCAATCTACAAATTACTGTCTAGTGTTTCAGGGAACATTGCATAATTCATGTGGGCCAAGAAAGACACCAAAATCCCAACTAATGGAAGAAGTCTCATTAATAGATTTAAACTTAATGGTTCAGTTATCAAAATTTTAGAGCAGTTATCAATTATGCATGGTTTAACTTTGAACTGATGGTCAACTATCTATGGTTTTAAAAAAAACATTTTAACTTCAGTCTACCCAAAAACAAACAAGTGGCTATGTAATTGGCTCAGTGACTCATCTTCCCTAGATGACTGGCTAATCTTTGCCTACACATATTGCAGCAGAGAAGTGGGTGAGGATAGAGTGGTTGAGGACATGAGTTTTCATGAAACAATAATTTAAATTACCATGACCAAATAACTGTGGTTGCAAAAATTAAACTATTTCTCATATAACTCTTGAAAACTGTTGGGGGAATGAAGTGAAACTCCAATAAAAGCAGCATGAACATACTCACTGGTAAGCCCACATCCTGAGCTTGCCCTGCCTGGGTATACCTAAGTAGTGAAGATGACCACATGATCCCAAATTACATCCATAAGGCAATCCTGGGTTTGAGCCACATAATGCAATTGAGGCTAACGCTATGCTGAGTAACAGTGTTTCCAGCAACGATAAAGACAACACTCGATAACTTGCCAAGTTCTGAGGTAAGTCCTGGACCAAAATAACTGACCTATCCTTAGCCTTCTGAGCAGGCACAATGCCATCTGTTAGTAGTCTTTTCATGTTCTTTATTACTAATTCTTTCCATACCATAGCATGTACTTCCATTGAATGGGGAGTACTAGTTCCTATGGAGCAAATGAATTTTCCTAAGGAGCAAAGAATTAATTATTTTTACTAAAAAGCATTTTAAACACGAATATTAAAGGGTAATACTTATAAATTAGTTCAAAATCTAAGAAGCATTTTGTTTTACACAAACTTATAAAGAGAATGTTATATGGTAATAGTAATCTAAGTATAAGCTGGGGGAAAGCTTTCATAGAGAGCAGACAATTTCAGCTCCTAGGATCTTATCTAAAGATAGCCACCAAATCAACTGCATAGTTGCATCAATGCATGCAACTTCAGATTGAGAAGTTAAACCATCCCTACCTAGATTAGAGCCCAGAGCTACTTGACATGAGAAAACGATGGAATTTTCCATCAGCAGAGCTTAGAACCACTTTGGTGGTATTCTTCTCTTTTAAAGAGTGGTTCTTCATCATCATAAACTGAGGTAACTGGTAAAATGAAGTGGCTGCCTCAAATCACAGTGATAGTGTTTTCAAGTTGTTTCAGATCATGGTTTGAGCTTGCTAAAAGGGCTTCAACTGAATTTAGCTGTGAATTATAACTTAAGTATAGGAATCAAAAACAGAATTAATGGCTAATTTCCAATCAATATAGAGCTTAATAGTGAGGTGCCCTAGACATAGGCTTTGTCTTGGGACATGTATTTATTTTTTACTATTAACCTAGAAAAAGGATGTTAATTATGATATGGCAGAATCTTTTAACTATCATTAAGCTTCATCAATCTAGAAAGTAAGGAACTCCTAAAAGAGTCAAATGAATTGACTAACAATGGTAAGTGAAATTCTGATCAGTGTAAGCCACTAGAATGCAAATGGGAAAGGATTATTCAGTTATGATGTTATCAAATAGTAATAAGCTGCCAGGAAAGAACTCTACGCTTTCCTGGGGTTAGTTGGGGAAGGGTGCTCAGTACTCAACATTCATGAAGGAAAAAGTCCACCAGATGACAAAAGGGAACATTATTTCACCTAGAACACTGTGGTTCCATTTGAATCACCTATCAAAAAGGAATTGGAATAGAAAAAGTCCTGCGAATCTCACCATAACTATAAGCACAGAGGTTTAACTCCAACTATTACCAAAACTAGCCAATTAGCCCGTCATAGCACGGGATTTTCAGATCTCTCCTCCACGTCGGTCTTCTCTCCTGAGCCTCCGGTCTCTCGCTCCATCTCTCTCTCTCTCCTCCTCCTACTGTCTCCCCCTCTCTCTCTCTCAGCTCTCCTCCACCTCCTGCCTCTCTCTCTGTCTCTCTCTTTCTCTTCTCCTCCCCCTCCTTCTTCTCACTCGGGGGACTGCAGAGCCCTAACAGCCATTTGGGCTCCACACTCCCTGTGTTGCATGGGGAGCGTGGAACCCAAACGGTCGCTTGCGCCACTTGCTCCCACGCGGCGGCCTGGCTGAGCGGCGCAGAAGTCAGCCAAGCGCCATGGTGGGAGGCGAAGGGGGGAGGGGCGGTGACGTTCACGGCCAGGGGGCGGGGCCTGGAGCCGCTGTCACGCTGCACGTCACCGCCCCACCCCCCTTCACCTCCTGCTGTGGCGCTCGGCTGACTTCTGCGCTGTTCAGCTGGGCCGCTGCAGGGGAGCAAGCGGCCGTTTGGGCTCCCCCATGGTGGCCCGGTTGAGCAGCGCAGAAGTCAGCCGAGCGCCACGGCGAGAGCGGAAGGGGGGTGAGGCGGTGACGTGCAGCGTGACCGCAGCTCCAGGCCCCGCCCCCTGCCCATGAACGTCACCGCCCCGCCCCCCTTCCCCTCCCGCCGTGGCGCTCGGCTGACTTCTGCGCTGCTCAGCTGGGCCACTGCGGGGGAGCGAGCGGCGCAAGCGGCCATTTGGGCCCTGCACTCCTCATGCAGCACGGGCAGTCCAGAGGGAACAGCCAGCATTTCAGGCAACAGTGCCGCCCAGAGGGAACAGCCAGCATTTTAGCGTTACAGACTCTCAGACATTGGGCTACTATATATATGATGAGACTTAAATTGTCACTCATTTACAAGTACCTGTAAATTATAAATACTGTATCTTGACCAAGTGATGTTGATGTTTACTGTATGCCTTTACTGAATTATTTCAAGAGCAGAACAATAAGGAAATGCACTCAGGAAGGAGGAGGTGGATCCAGGTATACAACTCTCAGTACAGAATTGCTATACTCGCTGAGCCATTGTGTAGAAAGGATACTCTGTTAAATGGATCACTGCTCACTTCTGATGTGGTAACTCTCTGCCACTATAAAAATGATATTTTATTTCTTTGTGCAACATTGATTGTCTAAGAAATAAATATTTTAATGGGTAGTTATGGAAATTGCACAATCCTATGCATCTGAGTAGCCAAACTGAAGTGGTATAATTCCATTCCCTTCTATCTGGGTTCTCATACCAGGCTTATCATGGTAGCAGCTAAGTGCCTGCTACTAATATGTTAAGAAACATAACTAACATCTGTCATGTATTCATTTTCTCCTCAGAGGAAGATGTGTCATGGAGGGTTTTCTTTTGGAGTGTAGGGTATGTTCAAACTACAAACTAAATTGATTTATAATAGGTTGACTTTCGGGCATCTCAATAATTGCTGAGGTGGTGTCTGGCACAATATCCTCATGCTGTGAAGCCGACAAGAAAGCTGATGTAAGGGATACAGGGTCTACACAGACACTGTGTCACCCTAACTGTACTTACATATTCTTTGTGCCTCTTGTAAAGGTGAAGTTATGTCGGTTTTTGTAGTAGTGTAGACCAGCCCTTATTTTCTCTCACTGTAACATACGTATATAGATATACATTAATGCTTGAGAAGGCAAGATCAAAGAAATATGCCTCACGTTTGGAGCTGAAGGAGGTCAGGTTTTGTAATGATACGTTGTGCCTGGCAAATTCTTTCTCCATGTATGGGCCAGTCCCAGGGAAAGTTCTATCTCCTGAATGCTTTTGTACTTAAAGTGAAGCATGTTTTGGTTTGCAGGATCAGGATGAGGACCTACTTAACTATAGTTCAAATAAATGTTCTTATTTTACCAACATACACCCTTGCCCATTTACAAAGATGACCTACCACATATGCAAACAATTTTGAGCACCAATGCTTACATTTCTCAAATAACTTTATGAGCAGTATTTAAGGAATTTTCATCTGACAAAGCAAAGAGGAAGCATTCCGATCACAAGAAAAAACATAATAGAAAGGTGGGAGCAAAGAAATATTTTACTTCTGTGAATTTCATGTAATATTGACATGATAAAAATCTTCTGGTGGGTTACAAAACACTAGATTAGACTTAACTTACCTTCTAGAAGCTGGACATGCCTGTTACTATGGTAGTGATAGCAATTCTCATCATGTAGGTATACAAGTAATAAGTAAATCAAAAGGGAATGCCATTGTGGCCAAGTTAATAGCTCATACCCACGTAGTACAATTCCTAAGAGCTATTTCTTACATACCCCACAGAGCTCTGAGAATAACATAATGCTTCTAAGAATTTTCAACTTAAGTAAAACCTGCTAAGGCAATGAAGTGACCAGTTCAACGCAACACCATTATATCCAAAATGACTTTAATGAAATTAATTTACTTAATTTGATTAATTTATTTCATGTAAGAGGAGATGGGTTAAAATCATCTTGGATTTATTCCATTGTCTCTATGAATATCTAGCATACTAATAAAGGTTTCTAACATGGAGACAGGAAAGTAAATAAAGCTGTGAATAAGGGAGAAGACCTAATCTGAAGAAACTGGTGAACCTGCCATTCAGGAATATTCCATCACCTGGGACTCATTACAGCAGGCAGACAAGATAATGAGTGAAGACATTTATAAGCACAAAATGTAAGAGGTTTTTTTTTGCTGAAAGAAACCCTACCTTGATTTCTGCATGTTCAGTGAAGGCAAAGGAAAAGCTCTGGTGAAATTTGTAGGCCTTTCAGCACCCACTACTTTAATTTTCTTGTACCTTTCTGTAGTTTGGTATTTGGCTCGAATGCACATACCTTTCAGCAGTAAAAGATACAGTCTACTTTTTACACCGAGAGATTTTATCTTGATTTCTATCAATGAAACCTGTCCAACCAAGACTTTTCAGTCATTTTTCATTTAGGGTATGTCTAGACAGCGGGGCTATTTTGGGATACCAGAGATATCCCGAAATAACTTCCCCATGTCTTTTAAACATGCCCGTTATTTCAAAATATTTTTCAAAATAACTGGCACGCTTTTCCGGCATCCCTGTAACCCTCATTCCACGAGAGTTAAGGGATGTCTCGAAGCATTATTTTGAAATTTGGCACTCTGTAGATGCACCAAATTTTGAAATAAGCTATTCTGAAATATTATCAAATCAAAATAAGATATGTAATTTGCGTCGTGCAAATGAATGGTCTGATATAACGTTGCGTAGTGCTTATGAATGGTCTGATATAATGTGTGTGTGTGTGTGTGTGTGTATATATGTACACACACACTGAGCATGATTACAATGAAGTTTGTTGTTATATATATATAACTTTGAAGTTTGTTGTTTATAAAATAAACTTGATAAACTACAAACTTCATAGTAATGATGCTCTGAGTCTTCTCTGGTTTCTTTGGTTTGGTTTAAAACCCCTCTATCATGGACTGAAATTCTGTGGTCTCTTAACACAGGCGTTAGTTTAACCTTGATGTTCTATTCAAACGGAAGCACTCTTGGATAATGAGTTGGTGGACTGGTATTCAAGCAATGGATTACTTGATATAGGTATTTGAGGCTGACCAAAGGGTTGCCTGACAAAAGGAATGGAACATGGAAGTTACAAATGAAAGGTTCTCTCAACTACCATTTTAGAGATAGAAAAGAGACCAGGAATAGAGGAAAGCATAGTGGTGGAATGACAGCACATTGCATGATCCAGAGGAGAAACCATGAGGTGCAGGAGGGAGTGACAACTAAACCCCTGAAATGGCATTTACCCAGCTCCCAACTAATATTCACATGTGGTGAGGAAACACATAGGTAGAAGATATGTCTTTGAAGAGGTAAACTCAGGGTCAGCAGTAGTGTTGGGGACCTAGATCATTGGGTCTCCCTTGTGTGCAGGGTATCAAATGGGTTGTCTGTGCCCAGGGAACATGCCAGAGTGGCTAAAGAAAGAGAGTGCTCAGCCTAGTCTACTCAGAACAAGGGAGGCTTAGGGCATATTGGTTCAGTGTTGGAATCCAAATACAGCAGCCTGGTGAGTATCCAAGGGGAGCTTGACAACTATACTTTCTCTGGTTTATTAATCTAAATATAAGCCCTTACTTAACATTATTTTCTCTACCATTTTATTGTCTCTCTTGGACCTTTGCAGAAAAACATAGTAAATATTTTCTACTCTTTCTCTAGTTTGTATCTGAACCATAAGCAACTTCTTTATAATCCCTTTGCATTGACCCTCAGCCTCAGTCACATGACCTACAAGCAATTCTTCTGCAATCTTGCTATTATAAGACTGTCATGTTCTTAAAGAGCCAAAACAGGGAGCAAAGAGAGCCTGGACCCAGGCCTGCCCTTAAAGGACAGCATGCACGTTAGCATTCCAGCTATCACTGCAACAGAAAGGGAAAGGATAGCTCTCTATGTGACTCTTATCTTTGAAACTAGTATCTATAGTTACCTCTCCCCATCACCCCCAAAAGGGAGAACAGCTGCTGAAGCTACTTTTTTTTTTTTATTGGGCACGTAAAAACAAAAATCTATGTTCACTGTCTTGGATTCCAAAGTGTCTTATGAAATTGATCGCCTTTGAGAACTGAATCTCTCATCTTCTTGGGATCTTCAGTTCTCTTCCAAAAGTAAATGTAAGACTATATTGTGCCAAGGAGGGAATATTGTCCTGCAGAGGTGTTGTCATTTTTGGAGTTTTTGTTAGTTTTGTCAAAGTTCATCTCCTACAGGTCTCTGGTAGATGAATATATCCCATGAGAGATGTTGTGTAACTAATTGGGACCTTGCCTTGGTTTTAGTCTTTTTGAATATTAAGGATTCTTACCTTCAATTCCATGCAATTAATGTGGCAAAAAGATGCCAGCAAAAGGCACTTAGCTCCTTGGTAGACATTTGTTCACTAAATTATCTTCTGTAATAAATATCAATCTGTTTCCAAAATTCACTCTGGAGCATTAACATTTCTTGAGGGTTTTTTTACTTTTTAATATAAAGCAGCTTTCAATTTATTTCCTCTCTTTGTAAACCAGCTTTCTTTGTCATGTCACTTGCTAGATCTGACTTTCTGTCGTGAATCCTAAAGACTCTCTGTGAAAGTCTTGGGGAAAATAGAAGCCTGAAGGCAATAAAACCAGTTATAGACATAATGAGACAGGAAAGGATTGAAAGTGACTTCTATAATTGTTAAATGACTCCATCTTTTCTGACTTGCTGACTGTAAGTTTTTCCTCTTGCTGGATTAGTGTGACAGAAGCAAAAACAGGCTATCTGGATGTGACCCATGACTGTCTTGTAAAAGTTGCATACATTTCCATTAAAGACTCATTCTTATAACTTATGTAAAATGTCCCCTTTCTGTGTGATATTTCCAAATGTAGTCTCTAGCCAAAGGTGATTTTTGTTTCTTTTTTTGTGAGTTTGTGCAAAATGTTAGCGTACAAACACAATTCTTCCATTCCAAGAAATTGGGCTTTAAAAAAATTTCTTAAACTGTTTAAGGCCCATTTCCAAATGGTAGTTGGCTATTTTACAAGAACAGTTGACTAATGTTTGGGAATATGCATGATTTTTTATGACGGGAAAAGTGGTTGAATGAGTCAAGTGTATTCTTGCATGCAATCCTGTCTATTTACAAAATGGTACCAAACCCCACCACCACCACCACCCCGTTTCCCTGCACATTATAGAAGTAAGCAACAGGGGGCAATTTCTTTGCAGGAGCTGATGTGGGCAATGCAATCAGTTGTAGGCCCCAAGGAGTTTTGTTTATTTGCTCCCTCTCCAGGTCATCTTCATGACTATTTCTCCAACTGTTTGCTACTCTTTTCCAGGCTTTCTCTTCTAGCACATACAGACACTCCAGCCCAAAACTCAGACTGCCTTTGCAGTCAGGGAAATAGCTGCTAACCAACTTGGGTTCTTCAGACTTTGCCAAGTGCCAGCAGCCTCCTTTCCACAAAGGTGTTTAATTACTCTTTCTAGTGAGGATGAAAGAAAATTGAGCTGCCTGGTAGCAACCAGAGTATGACACCTACCTAAGAACCCATAGATATAAGTTCATAGACCAGTGAGCCCTTACACCAATTAAAATATCTTCAGAAGGAAGGATGCTTAGCACTTCTATTAGCTTTAAACAGTCGTCCCTTTATCTATAGATCAAAGACTCACTTGATGGCAGCTATAAGCACTTTCCAGTGTGATGTGATTTTAAACGTTATGCTTGCATAAAAGGGTTCTTCTTTCATTCATTCATCCCCACTAGAATGCCTTCAGCTGAAAGCTGAGTTGCCATTTTCAAAGCTAGTCCATTCAATGAGTGATGATTTTCAATACTGTACAACTCTTACTTTGAGGTCTCATCACTCCCTTAAGAGATGGTAAACAATATTTCCCCTTCTGCAGATGGAGTAACTGAAGCACAGACGCGGTTAGATTTGCTTATGGGTCCCCAAGATGTTTGCTGGAAATGGGGAAAAACTGCATCACCACTGTGGAGATATAGAAAATGACGCATGGTGCAGAAACATCCCACTCTTTCTGTTACCATCCACAGAAATGAAGGGGAATAGTTTTCTTTTGGAAAACATGACACATGAAATTAATGTTCAGACTTAGGATATCTTCTGTTTTGCAGACAGATATTCATCTTTACTTTAGTACAGGTTGGACTTTCCTGGTCTGGCACCCTCGGGACCTGACTGGTGCTGGATGAGGGATTTTGCTGGACCAGGGGACATCACTTTTGGACCCCTGCCACTGGCCCCCTGACCTGGCCTCTGGCCTCCCAGCCAGCTCCCCACCTCCTGCTGATCCCACTGTTCTGCCTTCCCGTGCAGCAGCCATTGCAGCTGTGGCTCCACCGCGTAGCCCAGCGCTAGGCTGGGGCTCCAGGCAGCTCTGTGCACTGTGCACTGGGGCTCCAGACAGCCGTGCTCACTGCACTGGGACTCCCAGCTCTGCTAGGCAGCCAGATGCTGGATCTTCCAAACCCACTGGGCAGCTCCGCTGCCATGCACTGGCCCCGCCATCAGCTTACCTGTGGGCAGCCCACTGACCTGCCAGCACCGCAGAGTTCCTTACTGTTGACCCGCCACTGGGACTCTCTGGTCCTGCAACATCCATGCTGGACCCTGAATGTTGCCAGACCAGAGAATCCCAGTTAAGAGAGTTTCAACCCATACATAGGTTTTGAAAAAATCCAAACCTTAAAGAAGGCATCATTTAAAAAGGGTAAAAATATAAAAGCCAAATCTTGGAAGTTGCTCACCTTTTTCAGTGTCCAGCTATTGGGATTTGGCTCTAAGTCAGTAAAGATATGTGAGACCACCAAGACAAAACCTAAAAAATAGAATATGTGATACAACATTGTATCTGTGCATGTATCTAATGATGTAGAAAAAACATAGTACTACACTTGAGAAAAAAGTGTTTAGTTATGACACTCTCTCTACCCATGTATATAATGAAAAATGATTAGATCAACTCCAGTAGAAAATTTTATCTTGTTAAAACAAAACATGTGTATTGCAAACTAAGAGGTATTGCTGTCCCATATACAGGAAAAGTGATCATGTCTTGTAAAACAGTATTGCTCGCAATTAGCATATTAACCTACACCCTGAATAATAATATCAGTGAAAAGAGGACCATTAAGTGGAAAACTAAAAGGTAAAGCGATAAAATTGTTTGCCAAGGGCATTGGAGCAATCCCTTCTGTGCCCAAGTATTGCATAATAAATATGAATAGAACCAAAGTCACTATCAGGTGGTACAACAGATAAAAGCTTTTGCAAAGTTGGTGTGTGGCACAAACAAAAATTTAGCTGCATATTTATGCAGGGCATGAGATATAAAATATCTAATGCGAGATATGTTAATAATCTTGAAGATCCTGTCTGTAGTGAAACTTGTAAATTGTTTTGTCTATCCCTTTTTAGTATCTTGGGAATATCTAAGTTAGATTGTCCATGAAAACTTTGCCTAGTGATTGTATTGCATTGATACTTCCTCAGTTAAGCTAGAGTGGAAAAAGATGATAACCTTGTAATCACATTTGCAGGCATAAAATAAAATAAAATATTCATTGTATGATCTGATTTTCTGAAAGTTTAATAGCTCATAATTAGGGATGGATAAACTACACCAGGTTAGGTCAAGAAAGAATTAAGGGTCCACCATTAAGGTTTGAATTCACAGCTTCTGCCATAGTACCAAATCTGCAGGGAAGGCCATTCAGTTGCAGCAAATAAAATCAAGTCTTTAAGGGTTTTTGCATTAAAGAGAAGATATAGGCTTAGAAATATTGAAGTAAGAAAGCTATTTGGAAAATAATTTGAAGTTAAATCTGTTTTTCTATTTTTATTAATGTAGCTAAATTTTAGTAAATGGTTGAATTTCAGTTCTGCATTATTTGTGTACTGTGACATCCCACTGTTGGTCACTCATGTAGTCAAAGAAAAGCTAGTTGGTAGTTTGTGGAAGTTTTATTTTTGTGTGATTGGAAAACTTGAATGTAAACAGTGTAATTCTGGAGTCAAACTGTATGTGAAATTTAGCAACAAAAAAATCCTTTGTAAAAAGAAAAACAAGTTGAAAATTTTTGTTTTTAGAAACAAACAAAAAATCAATACATTTCCTTCAAGTCTTTTCTATCCCTTTGCCAAAAATCTTCTCATAATATTATCAATTTTTAGAAAAGTTGAATGGCTCACAAGTATTGATAGCCTCTTGTCAATTTTTTCTTCCTTTGAAAATATGCAGAGGAAATATTGGGAAGTGTGGGAAGGGGAGAAGAAATTCAGTCATTATCTAAAATTCAATCATTATCCAAAAAATGGTAGTTGCTGGAACAATGGTTCATCTTCCCAGGTTGCACAATTAATCTTGATTATGTCAAGAAGGTAGAAATTGCTTGCAGCAAGAAAAGCAATTAACTGGAGGGACTAACAGAGACATATTAAATATCTATATCAAGTCCTGATTTCCAAACACCAGATAAGTAACTTCATGCTTAAATTACACTGTTCTGGAATTAAGACTCCCACTAGAATGAGCATAGACTTGCTTGATTTACAACTGTTCCTGAACAGAGGAAGTAACCCAACATGGGCTGCTATTTTCTTCTAAATATACTATTTAGGAATATTATTCTTTGCCCAATTTCAGACCCTTAGGGGTTTGTTATGCCTAGACATAGGACTTATTATTCCATCCCCACCTGCTGTATGCAAACATTTGTATACAATGGGTTGTTGTTTGTCAGCTTCCTCTTGCAGTAAAGTATAAGGAGGAAATTCAATCAGTGACTCAACAGTTTTACCATTTTAGCTCAAAACTGACCAGCTGAGTGCCTAATCACTGAGGGTATGTCTATACAGCAACATTATTTCAAAATAACACTAATTATTAGTCCATATATATACAGCAGGCAGTTATTTCTAAAGAATGTCAAAATACTATCAAGCTGGAGGACTTCTTACTCCAACTCCTGGAAGACGGAGGAAGAGTGCTCTATTTCGAAATAAGTGCTATGTAGATGCTCCCAATTTCAAAATAAGCTATTTCAAAATAAGCTACACAATTGACATAGTTTATTTCGAGTTAAGCCCTGCTGTTCAGATGCATCCTGAGTGTTATGACTGCTCCCCAGCCACCTCATCATTGACTAAAAGCAAAACAGTAGTTATGACTATAGAAAATGAAGCCCCGTGAGTTGGCTATAAGAAAGCTGCCTTCAATTTTTTCTTCTTCCCTTTAAGAAATTACCAGGAGTACTTATGTGTTCAGTGACTTTATTGGCTCTGTATGACTAAAAGCCAACATTGTTTTATTTTTATAACTGTTAATTAGAAAGTTTTCAGGAGTTTACAAATCATTAACACACAGTTATCAGAAATAAAATATTAATCCTAAGAAAAGTAGCTTGTCACTTCATTTAGAGGGAGATCATGCAATTTATAACTCACATTTTTCTATTGGGCAAAGTATTACTGTTGTGAGGAAAGAACCTTCTTATGCCATCCAGATCATTGTGTTTCTGGGGACTGCCTTAACATTGAATTAATTCTGGTTTCATTATAATTACCCAATTTAGTCAACTTAATAATAAACACTTGTTAAAATGTAATTTTTTGCAGGTTGGGTCATTTTGTCAAATCTATATATTTGAGAGAAGTTGTCTGTCTGTTCTAGAACTTCTAAACGGTAAGAGCTAGGACAACCAAATTCGGAATATAGCTTCCTCTTATCATACCTTTAAGCAGTGTTTCTCAAAGTGGTCCACAGAACAACTTTGAGAAGCTTGTTAACCAGCTGTGCCAGTTTGTTTACATACCGGCGCTGTGACCACGAAGCATCACTGCTCCTATTGGATCCGTTTCACTGTTTGCAGCCAAGGGGAGCTGCGTGAAGCGGTGTGGGCTGGGCTGCTGCTTTCTGTGGCTGCAATCAGCGAAACAGAGCCAATAACAGGCGTGAGGCTCCATGGCCACGGCACTAGTAAGTAAACAAACTGGTGTGGCCAGTTAACATGTTTCTCTAAGTGATTTCACAGACCACTTTGAGAAACACTGCGTTAAAGCAAGGTAAAGGTTTGGCTGTGCCAGGAAAATGGGATGTGCCTGGAATGGGACTGCTTCTGATAAACCATGAAGAAAAGAGACAGAATAACTAGGGAGGTGAAAGGAGCAGGTTGGGAGCACACTTCCCCACATCCAAGAATACCCCAACCCCAAGTTTCTACCCCTCCAGCACCTTTTAGGAAGCACAGGGGGGAGGGCTGACGTTTTCCCCGATTTGCACAGAGATGTTGCTGGCTTTTCCCTTTTGTCACAGAGTAAGGGGAAAGTGCACAGGTTGCTGCATTCCTCACTCTTGCTGGGGACCACAGGGGACAGATGGACCTGCACCTGCCCCTGTCAGGAGACATGCACCCCTCCCCCAGCTATGCCTGTTGGAACTGCAGAGGCCACGATGGCTTCTCACCTGGCCTCAAGTCCTCTCTCCCCAAGGCAGCCTACATACTGAACCCCTCATTCCCAACTCCACCCCAGAGCAATGGTTTAAATTAAGCATGTACATTCTCATTTTATTTTCCAAAAAACAAAAATTAATTGAGTTAAGGACCCGAACAACACTGGTTAAAGCTTCTAGGATTGGAACCAAATAGCTAAGTATCTGTTCATACAGAAATGTTTCTATGTGTCATTTCAGGTCAGCTAATGCTCAGTGTAGCTAAAACCAATAAAAGCAAGGAAATAGTAAGTACATACCTTCTAGTCTTCCATTGACACCTCACTGCTTGTACAGTCATTACATACCACAGAAAATACACCACAACATTCATTCACCCCTAGTAGAAATGCCCACTTTTTCAGCACCCTTTTCCCCAACCTTGAATGTGTGATTTTTTTTTTCTAGAATTGTATAGAAAAACTTGGGTGTAAAAGAAGAGCTATGGTCTCTTTGTGGTGATATTGTTGGGTTAGGGAGAACAAGAGAGCTTGAGGAAAGGGGGGCTGGAAAAACACAGTTATAGTTGTGGTCTACTTTCTGTGGTACAGGGCTATTGTACTAATGCAGAATAGTCTGCGGATGAAAAAGCAGAGGTTATATATTGTTGGCAGACTTGATATGATGTTTCATGTTAGTTAAGTTAAATATAATGTGTTCTCTTTCTCCCGCAGTGCTGTGCAGCACAGCAACTTTCTCTGTTTCGCCCAGTCTAGCTTCCAAGTCTGATTCCATCCTTCAAGTTAGTAATTTCCTCTTTTACTAATACAAACTTACAGAACATATTATTCCTCAAAGCATCAAATGTAGAGTAGCCATCTGATTAAGTGATCAACTGAATTTCTTCAGACATGTTAGCATTACTGGCTTTGGGATCCATGCCTTCACCAGCTGATGGAGGATTCCTCATGCTACAAATATGAAGCATTCTACTTGGAAACATTTTCAAATGTCAATTTTTTTTTAGGCTATACAGTAAAACTCCAATTGTCCGGCATCCAGTGGTCCGGCACTCCTAATAGTCCGGCACCAACTGGAACCCGGAAGTGCTCCGGCCAGCCGGACAATTGGAGCTGCCCAGAGGCGGCAGCAGAGAGGGGGCGAGAGGCAGGCAGCTGTTTAATGCATGCAGGTGGGCGGGGCAGAATGGCAAGGGGCGAACCCTCCGCCATGTTGCGGGGAGGTGGTGGAAGCCCCGCGCAGCCGGCTTGTAAGCGGCAGCGGCGGAGAGGGGGCGAGAGGGAGGCAGCGTTCCCTGCCAACCCCCGCCTGCCCGCCTTAAACAGCTGCCTGCCTCTCGCCCCCTCTCCGCCCCCGCCACTTGCAAGCCGGCTGTGCGTGGCTTCCACCCCCTCCCTGCAATACGGCGGAGGGTTTGGCCCTCCCCGCGCCGTTCCCCGCCGACCTCCCCCATGCAGTGCGGGTCCTGGGAGACCCGTCACAGCACCCTGCTGGAGCACCTCCCAATACTCCGGCATGTCCAATAATCCGGCACCCCCTGAGTTGCAAGGGTGCCAGATTATTGGAAGTCTACTATATATCTTCTGGTATGTGGTGCTTTCTGGAGTGACATTAAGTGGTTTTCAGGGGTGGAAAGAGGATACCCTTTCAGAGATCTTGCCTTAGGCAGTCACATGGGTGGTGGGAGAACTTAGGGATGAGAAGGCAACTCCTCCCCCCCCCGCCCCCCCCGCAACCCCACTTCTTCCACACAAGGCTTCCATCTGCATGAGCCTCTCTGGCCCAGTAGAATGGGAAGAATGGGCAGTGCACAGTCCCAGCCTCCCCAGCCCCAGAGCAGAGGGAAGGCAGACATCTCCAATGTCCCCAGCCTCAGGCAGCTGAAGCCCAGGGGCAGCCTGGGAGTTACACTGAAGCAGGAGGCGGAGTGTGGGTGTGGAAAGGCAATGTCTTTTTCCGCCTCTTACACCTACTGCCTGTGGGCAGCCATTTTAAACAGGGCCTCTTCTCTCAATATCTTACATTAAATAACCACTAGCCAGTGAAAAATACTTAGTATTGAGAGACTGACATGTTCTTGTTATGTCATAAACCCTCTGATTTCTGTCCTGGACCATATAATGGACTCAATAAAAATTGTTTGGACAGCAAATGTTAGTAATTTTCTTTCACTTAATAGTCAAAATACTTTCGATACATAAATTTGTGACTGAGTTTACATTAGAAATGGCCAGTAGAAATGTTATCCCCCGCAGTGTTTTAGTAATGTGGTTTTCAATGCTATGAAATTATTTTTAAAAATTAGAGATTGCAGTAACTAGAATGGTCAATGAAGGTGCTTAGCCTCAATATAAAGATCTCTTTAGCAGTACTAGTAAGTGTAATAATCCAGCACCACCAGAACCATGCTGTTAGGAAACAGATAGGATCTTGTTCGGTAACATGAAGACTCTCATTAGTCTGGAACCAGTAGCATTTGGAAGATGGGAGTAGTAAATGGCAATAACCTTCCTGGGGACATTGTGAAAGGGGACTAAAGCTCTGGGAAGAAGAAAAGACACAGAAACCTGAACTAGATAAAAGTGTACATACCTTAACTGTATCACAAGCATTCAATCCGTAATGAGAATCACTGTGATTAAAAAAGATGCTTCAAAAGTATTCTAACTATATCTTTCCATCAAACTTTTTATCTTTTCACTTAGTTCTAAAAAATGTGACAGTCGCAATCATTCTTGGGATTATAATGTGCATAGAAGAGGACTGTAAACAATGGATACTTTAAAAGCAAAATGGGAGGGAGCATTGTTTAGTGATTTAAGCAGAGCATTAGGAAAAAATGTTTTCTTGTGAAGAAATAAATGGGAAGGCCCAGAAGGTAGGAAAGTGCTACAAGATGAAGCTCATTCAGGTTTTGTTTAAGATTTTCTGCAGACTTCAACATTTAATGATAGAGACTGACAATTTTTTTTTCACGAAAGCTGACTTTCTAGAGCACAACGAAAAATATTATCAAAAAGAGTGTTGTGACCCTTAACACAGATCTTAACACATTCAGAAAACATCAATTCTCTGTTTTCAACTTGCTTTCATGTCAGACCCTTCAACTGAGGCACTTAAACCTCCTTGCTCACAGCCACTGTCACCCACCTCTCCCACTTACCATATGGCCCCGTCTGTTTTCAAAAAGACATAACCAGCAGGCAGCAAAGCAGCTTGGCAACTTAAAGATGGGCTCCTGCATGTGCTTATATAATTTGGGCATGTTTTTGTTTAGCCTAACATTCTGCCTGCCTGCATGCATCCATACCGCTACAAAAATGTCATTCTGGGCATGTTAAGAAGTTTTATGCTACAAAAGATGTTTGGTACATGTTGTAAGACTATTCCAAATGCAGTTCTTTGACTTGAATAGAAAAAAAAAATTGGGTCAGAATTTGGCAAGTCATTTCATTCAAAAAAAGGTGAAACAATCCAAATATGTCAAATGGTTTGTTTTGGTCATTTTGAAATTAAATAGCTCAACTTTTTTTTTCAAAATGTTGTATTTTGAGATTTAGCTAAATTTAAAAAAGAGGATGAATAATGTCTAAAAATGGGGTTGGGAATGAAAAAATTGACATTTTTTGCTGAAGACTGAATGAAACCAAACAAATTTCTCTACCCGCTTTTTTTTGTTAGAGATGAGATAGAATTTGTCAGTTTCTCCCCCCCCTAAATCAAAATATCAGTTATTTAAGAACAATTTCTCAGAGTACACACTTTGACTTGGAGTGAAAGTTTGAGGTCTGTGATACTCCTTTGCTCTTGGGGGAGTTCATTCCAAAGTCTTACACTAGCCCTCAAAGTTCTGTCTCTCACACAGATGAGCTTTACTTTTATCATAAAGAATATTTTAGTGACAGGCATTTTAAAAAGAAATTTAAAAATAGTCAGTGTCTTTAAGCTTAATTTAGTTTTTTTAAATATAAACAAACTATTCTGAAAGTAAACTGATATTTCACTTCATTAAAAAGTTAATTAGCTGACCCGAAATCCCAAATGTACCTTCCTCATAGGGCTTTTATGAACCTCCCTATGTTCAGTGGTTTCAGTCAATCCCTTCTCTGCTGCTGTATACCATAGGCAGTGGTTCCCAACCTTTTCATACAAACCCCTTTACAATCTATTAACATTTTACAGACCCCACCCCAAACTATACAGCTATTTTTGAACATTCCATTGCTTGTTACTCATTTGAAATGTGTATGCGAACAGAATATGTACACAACTCATAGGTAATATGCTTAAGTTACATTTGGCATATGGGTACACATTATTAGGATACACATTCGACATGTGCACCATTCGTAGCACAGACTATGTCACATTGATCCTCAATTTCCCTCCACACATTGTGTAACATCGCTGGTGTCAATCTGAAACACGAACGAACATAAGGACAGAAACTTAGATATACAGTGTGGTATCTGTGCAAGATTCAACATTCTCATATTCATACATAAAAATCATAATGCTTCAAAGTTGTTACATTTCACTGTGGACACACTGTACTTACTTAATGAGGTGGCTGGAGCTATAGAGCAGATGACAGCGCGGATGTCTGGTTGAATTGATGACAGTCTCAGCCTTAGATCTTAGTCCACGATCAGTCAGCTCCAGCGCTTTGATTTTAATGCAACCAGTGTAGAAAATGCAGTCTCACAAACAAAAGTTGTTGGAAAAGGCATCACGTATTTTGCAGGTATTTTGGATACTCGGTAACAACTTGTAGCCAAAAGTCAGTCAGGGGCTTTTGTTTGAAGACAAGCTTCAATTAGTTGTCACATGATAGTTCAGCAAGACTGTCTTGTTCTTGGGATGTCAAACATGTGTTTGTTGGTAACAAGGTCCACAAATGGGTTTCTGATCCAGTCGTTGTTCGTGTTGGTAACAGGAAAGTACTCCTGCAGCTGTACTTGGAGGTTTTGCTTGTGCTCTCTGATTTCACATTTTACATTATCTGTGAGTTGCATTTCTGAGAGCCAAAAAATTGGATAGATTTGGGAAAGAATCATAGTTGGACTGATGAAGTCGAGATATTCACAGGCCCTATTTCTTGATCATAGCATCAATTTTGTCATGAACGTGAAAAATGGTCACAGCTTTTCCCTGTAGACTTTGATTAAGCCCATTTAAGTAGCTGAAGATATCAGCTAAGTAAGCCAACTTAGCTAGCCAAGGAAACTCAACGAGGTGATGAAAAAGCTCAAAATGATGGTCCAGCAAAAAAAATTCTCACTTCATCATGCAATTCAAACGGGCGCAAGAGAACCTTTCCTCTTGAAAGCTAGAGAACTTACGTGTGAAGATGTTGGCTGTGATCACTCCCCATCTCATCTCATAAAGCAGCCAATAGTCTTCAATTCAGTGGACAGACCTTGATAAAAGTGACAATCTTCACCAAGTTGTCCAAAACCGTCCTTAGGTCAGAAGGCATTTTTTTAACAGCTAGCACTTCCCTGTGAATGCTGCAGTGAATGAATGTAGCTAACAGTGTCACTGCTTTAATTCTAGTGACTACTGTGATGTACTGGCCGGTCATTCCACGAGCCCCATCAGTACTGAACCCCACACATTTTGACCAGTCAATATCATGCTTCCTCATGAAATCGCTCAACACATCAACAATAGCCTCACCAGTTGGGCAGGTGGGCAAAAATTTGCAAAAGAGAAAGTGGTCTTGGACCTCTCAGCAACTTTTCCACACCCTCTCAGTGAGTTGTTCCTTAACATTCTGAGCTGTTTCATCAATTCAGCACTGAAAGGTGATATTTGAGAGAGAAATTAACCCAATCTGATGGTTTACCAGCCTTGTCTCCAAGCTCTGCACTGACCATCTCCTTTGCTGCGGGTAATATCAATTCCTCTCCAATGGTGTGTGGCTTTCCTGTCCTGGCTATGAGTTGAGTCACCTGCTAAAAGGTTTCCATTGCCTTAGCATTGTCACTGCCTGTGGCTATGTGCTCGATTAATTTCTTACTTTCCTTACATTCTTTGAGTTTGTTCTCAAAAAATTCAATTGGCTTAGAAACATATTCACCATGTTTTGTTTCAATGTGACATTGAAGATGAGCTGGTTTTAAGCTCTCATTTGATAGCACCTCCTTACAGAGTAAGCATAATGGATGTGGTTCAGATTCATTGCCAATCCATGTAAACCCCAACTCCCAGTATACATCGCCATATTCTCACGTTTTCCGCTTACTTTGTTTTGAAGTGGAACTTGATGTTCCACAGTGGTCTCCCAGACATTTGCTTTTCAGCGTCCCTGTCTTGAGCCACCGATCCATTTTTGCTAGCCCAGCGAAATCCTTCCTGCCACTATAGTAGTTTTTGAACGGTTAGAGTGGGGTGACGTATTCACATACCGTGATTGTTTCAAAAAAGAGAAAAAATGGTAAAAAGTTACTGACCCATTTATAAGCCGATTCCAGAGGACAGTCGCAGCTTGTCAGCTTCAGCAAGGGCTGAAGGACATGCAGACTACAGGGCACAGAGCTTCTCAGCTCCTATTGGCTGCTGTTCACTGTTCACAGCCAATGGGAGCTGAGAGGCTCGGTGCCTGCAATCAAAAAAACTCAGACTCTGCAAGCAAACAGATGTCCCAGCAGAGAAGAGCAGAGTCTGCAGCACTTCCCAGGGTCACTTCCCAGCCCAACAGGGCAAACCGCTGGCACGCTAGGACATTTTAGCCATGTGGAGGTCTGTAGGCTTGGAGCCTGTCAGCTCCCAGTTCCTGTCTTTTGCTGTTCTGGGGCAAGGGGAGCGGCAGTAAGTGGTGGCCAGCATGTCCCTTGGCCCACGCTGCTTCCTCAGGTCCCGACTCTTCCATCTTCTGCCCATCCACTGAGGATATGGCACAAGGGCAGAATTTTAGGAAGGTAGGGAGGGGAAGCAGCCAGGCGCTCCGGAGAGCGGCTTGCCTTTCATCCCATTCCTCAGACACTAAGGAAGTGAGGAGAAAGTGCTTGCATTCTGTGCTTGCCTCTCACACCTGCCTGGTGTGTGAGAGGCATGCATGGAATGCAAGCACTTTCCCCTCACTCCCTTAACGTCTGGGGAACAGGATGAAAAGCAAGCTGCATCCTCGAGTGCACAGCTGCTGCCCCCCTACCCTCCCGAAATTCTGCCCTTGAAGGCAGCTTCTGCCCTGGTACTCTGCCCTTGGCAGGGCATGGGGCCCTCGGTCAGGAGAAGAAAAGAAAAGAAAAGAAAAGAAAGAAAAGAAAAGAAAGAAAGGATCGGGCCCACAATGTGGGCCCAATCCCCACTTTTAAATTTTCCATGGATCCCCTGCAGTACTGTCGTGGACCACCAGTGGTCCATAGGCCACAGGTTGTGAACCACTGCCATAGATAGAAGGACAGTTGGGCAAGAGAAGGCTTCAAAAATACCACAGGACTTGTTCTGTGGCACATACAAAGTCTCTGTGTGGCAAAATGAAGTTCTAGACTACTTGAAATTGTGTTTGATAAATAAAATGCTCTACAGAATACTTCAGGAGCATTAAGATCTGCACATAGGAATTTAGGACTAGGACAGCTAGGAAGTAAACTCTCTAAATTGGACTTTGGGTGATTACTTTTGATGTTTGTGTGTTAAGTTTTGGGCACCTTATTACTAAAAATATAGGGCATGTCTTCACTGCACAGTTATCCAGGGCTTTAGCCCAAATGACCTACAATGCACACAGAAAATCCTCTGACCAGGGGTTGGAGGTGCTTTAAACCTGGATTAAGATAGATGGCTGGTTGAGGGCATAGCTTAGAGGCTGAGCTCTGGTTGAACTCTGAATGCAATTCACCCAATTTTCAGTCAGGATGCAGGCAATACTTCTCTAGCAGTAGCCCTTAAATGTTGCTTAATAAGGCCACCCCCTCCACCTCCAAAAGTACAGGTAGGTTCTTCCACAATTGACACTATGGATGGGAAGGTATCTTAGATTATCTCAACAAAGAATCTTGGGATATGCCCATAGACACACCCAAATCAGTTCAGAAGCACTGAGGCCTGGTATACACTATGGCTGTGTCTAAATTATTTTCAGGCATAACGGCTTTGCGCAAGAGGGTTTTTCTTGCGTAAGAAGGGGCAGTGTAGACAGCTCCGTCTTGCGCAAGAGCCTCTTCCGCAAAATGGCGGCTCCTTAGTTATGCAAATGAGGCTCGGCGATATTCCACACTGAGCCTCATTTGCATAGCTCTGGTGCAAGATCGTGCCAGTCTAGACACAGCCGGGGTGTTAGTCAGCTTTCAAGTTGGAAATGGCCTGTTTCTAGGCCAGCATGGTGTTAGCAAATTGTACAGAATCTGAACCTCTAGTTTTAAGAATGAGGTTGTAGGTTTCATGGTTGTGGAAACCTTGCCAGCAACACTATAAACCAATGCAATTTTGTCCTATAATTTAATTGGACACAAGACATCTCATTGGATACAATTTTGTCCTGTAATCTCATTGGTCTTGTTGGACATGATGACATAGTGTTTAGCTAAATAGTTAGTAGATTGAAAGGGGAAAGAAGTACAACTGAAGGTTGGGGGTCAGGGAGACTTGGGGATGTATAATGATAAGTGGGGAAGTGTGCAGGTGGAGCAGGGAGAAAATGGGACATAAACAGGAAAGAGGGAGCGGAACATAAAAAAGGGCTGGAAAGGAAAAACTAAGGGCAGAAATAATAGTAGTCCTAATGTTGCACATATTATACTGAGTGAAACTAAATCCAGGATTTGCATAATCAAAATATTGATATACTATAATATAAATGCCACATTAAAAAACTTTGTGTAAGTCTCCCATTGATACCTGTGAGAGGACTGAAGTATGTGGAGTAGTAAATTTATACCCAGGTACACGGAGGAGAATAATTAAAACCAGCACCTGGCTCTATGCAGGAGTTTGACAACCACCGGGAAACAGTTTTATAGGAGGAAGAGTGACAGCCCCATAGTTTGAAAAGTTGGTACTAGAAAATGTTTACTGTAGAGAATGAACCTAGAACTCAAATAGAATGGAACATATTCAGGATATCTTAAAAGCTAAATATTTCTGTTAGTCACTTTCCATTAACTAGGTCATATCAACATATTTCATATGAAATTCAGCCACTATACTAGGAAGAAAGCATACTGGGGGAGGGAAAGGAAATAGCATAATAGCATTGTATGCATGTTAGATAGAAAACTTCAGTCAAAAGATTTAGAAACCACAGATAAAAGTTGCTCTATTTAAAAAAAAAAAGGAAGTACTTTGAATTTTACTTTTAAATTAAAACTCACGTTTAAAAAACTAATCTACTTCAGCCTAAGATAACTGTATACTTCTAGCATGATTCTCGGAGTTGATAAACAAGGAAAATGTTTTGCCATGCGAAGTCCCGTTAATAACTCCTCCAGTTTTAGTGTAAATGTTTTGGTTGCAAACCTTTGAGAGGAAATAATGGTTTACAGTATAATTCCAAAACAAAACGGAACAAAGCCACGAGAGTGCGGGGTTAGTTTATTCAGCATTTGTGAATATTTAGACTGCTGGACAAACTTCAGTGGAGTATTTCTATTTAGGACTTTGCTGTTTGACGGAAGCGAAAGTAAGCGGGGGATGGAGAGCACATGCTGGCCGAGAGGAGCTGCTCCCGCCTGAGGGGCTACCTGGGGAGGGTAATCGCCCCTCGACGGAGGCTGTGCCCCGGAACCGAGAGACTCGGATTCACGGACTCCGTGTATTTGGGGTGCGCGGCCGCAGCCCCGCCGCGGCGGTGGCTGGTCACACCCGGGGAGCGGCGGAGCGCTGGTTCCCCGGCTGGAAGCATGTCCTGGAAAAGCCGGAGTTTGCAGCCAAGCGGGGCTGCCGCTCCCGGGCGGTCGTTTCGCTTTCTCCGGGGCAGCCACCAGCCGCGCTCACGGGGGTTCCCTGCGCGCCCCCCGCAGGCTCCCGCTGAACTACCCCGCGCCCCACCCTCCCCGCATCGCCGCTGTTGCTCGCCGCCCCTCCCCCCGCTCCGGGACTTGAGGGAAAGAAAGCCTCAGAGGAGCTCGAAGGAAGGGCGGCAGCTTGGCCACAGCTTCGCTTTCCCACGGCGCATGCTCGGGCCGCATGCCCGCTAGGCCGGTGTGCAGGGGAGGAGCATGCGCAGCAGGGCGCCGCGGGCTCTCCTACCGGCCGGAGTGGGAGGAGGCGGCAAGCGGGAGCCGCCCGTCTAGCCTGCGGCGTGCGCTGTGCCTATGGGGCCCTGAGGAAGCCGCGGGCAGCAGCAAGGGCCGTCGCGCCGGGCGGGAGGATGGAGAGCCAGGCGGGGGGCGCGGGCGAGGAGACGCCGGGCTCCGGCAGGGCGAGCGCCAAGCGCGGCGGGCGCGCCGCGGAGGACGACAGCAGGAACAAGCCCAAGCTGGTGAGGGAGCTGCGGGCACGGGGGCGGGCACGTGCCCGGCGGGGGGCGGGAGTCACGCGCTATGGGGGGAGGGTGTTTTCCCGTCCTGGCAGTTGGCAGGAGCGTTGGGAGCCGGGCGAGTCCTGGGGGCGGTTTGCCTGCCCCGCGAGCCTGCGGTGTTGTGCGTGGGGAAGCCCTGCCCGTCGCGCTGCCAGCTGTGGCACGCCAATCCCAGCGCCCGCTTGCCGGCCGAGAGGAGGGCCTTGGGCGTGGGTGGCCGAGCTCGTAATACTGTGCTTAAAGCACTGCTCCTTCAGGAGCGGTTCCCTAGTGACTCCCAGCAGCGACTCCGCCTTGGGGCTGCCTCTGAGTTCTTGTCAGTGAGCGGCTTCCTTCCAGGTGCTCTCACTCAACTAAGTAATCACTTGGGTAACCTCTATTCGGCTACCTTTGTTCTGAGACCAGGAGTCAGAAGATATATGCAACCACCGCATTTCACAAAATGCCTTCTAAATTCTAATTGTAAAGCCACCGTTGAAGTGCAATGCCTAATTTGAAGCTCTAGAGTATATTAAGTGACTTAAGTCTAACTTTTCTGCTGCTAAGCATTTTTAAGTCTTGCACATCTTGCAAGTTTAACTGCTTTCTTGTAGTAGCTGTGTTTACTTATTTCTGTACTTTTGTGGTTGGGTTTTGGTAAATTAATCTAAAAATCTCCTCTTTGCCTTCCCATTTGTTAGTAATAACGGGGCTACAGTGCTTAATTCTGATTTTTTTTTTTTGCTAAAAATTTCAATATATGTTGCAATCCTCTGCCAACAAGTATTAATGGGAGTGCAGAACTAGGGAATAGTCATTGCCTTCACTAGGAGGGACAGATTTAAATGAGTTTTAGAAATACCTATCTTCATGAAGTAATAATTCAGTATTGCTTGGTCCCTGTAGTTTATCTAATTTACATAACTGTTCCCAGACTGAGATTTGTGTGGAGAAAATTCCAGGTATTTGTCTGTGGAAGGTGGACTTACTGCCAAGACACAAGACATATTCTTGCAAAGGCACCCTTCTCTCACTCCTTTGCTGGTGAGACCCATATGTTTCTTCTAGGCCCTTTGTACTCAGGGGAACTGCTCAATGTCTAAAATTACTCAGACATTTAAGATTTCATGATCATTCTGATAAAACTAGCAATATAAAAATGCATATTCGCTATCTATAGCTTTGTCTGATAATGAGCATTAGCACTTTGTTCTGACGGGTGGTGATGGAAGGTACAGAATGTCTGATACATGCTTGATAAACTGAGCAGAGGGTAGTCTAAAAAGACAACTTGTGGGAGTGGATGCTGAGGTGGCTCAGAACTTGCAAGGGGAGATTAGACTGTGCTCAACTGGAGAGTTGCTTCATAATTTAAAAGAGTGAGCTTGTTAAATTTTGTTAGTTTAAACTGTAGCTGAGAGGAGCTGCTTGCCTCAGTGGGCTCAGTCCCCTGAGCTTCAAATGGGTTGTTCCTCATGCACCTAAGCTTCACTTCCTTAGTTTTATACATGTAATGAAGATAAAGGAATATTTCAAAGATTGGGGAGAGGGAAGATCTCCACTTATACTACCTAGGGCTATTGTCTGAAATTCATGCACACACAGAGTAATTTATAGATTGGTATGATAGTTTTCTTGGCATAATTGGGTTACTCAATTTAGCAGATCCGGAGTAAGTTATGTAGGTTATTTTAAACTAATGCTAATAAAGACTCACTGTGCCTCAGTATATTAACAGTGTATTTTGTGTATGCCAATACTTGGTAGAAAAAGTGTTTACAGAACAGTATGGTGGAGGTAAAGCTTGACATTTGACTTAAATCTGTAAGTCTGTGTTTCCATTTTACAGTGTACTGAGCTCAGCAGCTCTTAGTTATGAGATAGTGTGTCCAATGAGGGCAAGGGGGAGAAACAGTAAACATGATCTGATTAACGTTCCATAGGACACCTGGATTAAGGAGTAACATCCTGTCCTTCATAAGGTTGGAAGAGAAATGTGTTGTGACAAATGCTGGAATCTGCACTTGGTAGTTGTAGTAAACTCCTCTTCCTAGTTTTTATGAGAATTTACGGAATATCTGAGACCACTGCCATCATCTCAAGGATTGGTGGCGAGTTCTACCTTTAAATTAAAAGTTCCATGGGAGCTGGTTTAAAAACTGTCCTTGGATGTGAATACAAGAAGGAGTCTGGTGGTACCTTAAAGACTAACAGTTTTATTTGTGAGTTGCAGCTCACTTCATCAGTGAATGAAGGTAAAGAGATTGCGCAGTTACATCAGAGCTAATTCAGTCAGGGTGGATGTGTCTAAAAGTGAGGACCTAAAGTTGAAAATTACTTTGGCAATGTCTCACTCATTACCACATCTCTATTCAGACCCATTCTGATGGTGTCACATTTGCATATGAATTCCAGCTCAGCAGTTTATCCTTGCAGTCTATTTTTGAAGGGTGGTTTTTTTATTTTATTTAATTTATTTTTTTTGCCTAAGTGTGGCAACTTGCAAGTCAAACTGTATGTACAGGGAGCTTAAAATGTTCTCCTACTGACTTGGTATGATGCCTTTCTTGATGTCTGATTTGTGTCCATTTATTCTGTTACGTAGAGACAATCCAGTTTGTCCACTGTACATGGCAGAGGGGCATTGTTAGCACATTTGTAGATGTGAAGGTGAATGAGCCTTGATGGATATGGCTGATGTGGTTAGGTTTTAGGAGGGTGTCACTAGGATAGAAGTGCAGAAAGAGTTGACAATGGGGTTTGTTGCAGGGACTGGTTCCTGAGTTAACGTGTGTGTGTGAGATGTGTTAGTCTTTAAAGTGCCACTAGATTCCTTGTTTTTTGCTGACCCTGGCTAACATGGGTAACTGAAACCGTAACCTCTTGGGTGTGAATGTTAGGCATGGTCTGAGATGAGGTAGGTTACTCAGCAGCAAATCTGCAGTCATTTAATCTAGATTACAGATGCATCCAATTGCTATGAAATTTACCCTAGGAATCTCATTGTTGTGCATGTATTAAGTAACTGCTGTTTTGTGGCACTCTCGTTTTTTTTAATGTGGCTATGACTTAGAGCAGGGCTACTCAACTTTGGAAGCCCTGGGGGCTGCAGTGATACTCTCAGCACATGCCAAGGTCCACAAGTTAAGTGTGGCTGCATATACATGCAAATATATATGCAAATAGCTTCTTTCTCACTGACGGGCATGAATACAAAGATTAAGGCAAGACTATACAACACACAGCCTCCATTTAAGTCAGTTCTGCTGATACTAATAAAATGCAATAGTTTCCCAATTTCCACCCATATGACAGCACTTTTAATGAGCAATGACAGTCCAGGAATTTAACTACTAAAACTCATATAAACAGAAGACTATTATATTGACTCTCATTTGTGGAGTGTGTTCCCCGTGGAGGCCATGTTCAGAGGATCCCACCTGCAGGCTGTGTGAGCCCCCCATAAACTCAAAACGCACCGCGGGCTGCAAACGAATGGGCTGCGTGTTGAGTATCCCTGACTTAGGGTCAGGGTCCTCCAACTTTTTTGGTTGTGCACCCCCTGCTCCTTGGCTACGAGTGGAGGTGTGATCAGGGCTGGGAGCAGAGCTCCTACAGGGGCCATGACTGGAAGGCAGTAGCTGTGACCAGAATGGTGCTCCCTCACTGCCCCCTGTGGAGGCTGACTCATGCCCCCTGAACATTCCTCTGTGACACACTTAGGAGGGCATATAGTTCCACAGTTTGGGGAACACTGATTTTTGTGGCATAGCTGAGCCTAGCAAAGGGTGGTGGATGTTGCTCGTGTGGGTTGGCTACAGCAGTGGTTCCTAACCTTTTTTTATGTCGGAGACTGGCAAACCCATTTACAAACCTTTGGCGAAGCGGCAGCATTTTATTTGCATATTTATTACACAAATAATGAATATACAAATACAATGTTGTCTGACTGCCTACTCCCAACCCAGCCCCTTCCTCCCTAGTGCCCAACAACCTATGTCCCATGCCCTTTGACGCTTTAACCTCTGCCCCCTATTGCCCATGCCAACACCCTCTTGCCCCGTGACCCCACCATGCCCTCACCCAACACCCCTTGTCCCCACATCCTAACACCCCAGAGCAAGGCTGCCCCTCTAGGGAGCCTGACTGTTACTGCCCCACAGAAAGGGGGAGCAGCTTCTTGCGCCCCCATGGGTAGAGGGGAATGGAGCATGGACACCTAGCTGGGCCGCCATTACTGAAAAGGGAGGGAGGGAAGCATCTCTTTCTCCACTGCTTCCCACAGCTGCATGCAAATGTGGCCACAGGGACAGTGTGTGGAGCCCTGGCTGAGCTGCCATTCCTCAGGGAGGGAGGAGGTAGGCAGGTGCCTCCTGCTGCGCTTTCTCCTGACATGCCTCAGTCACCAGAGCTGCTGGAGCTAAGCTGCTGTGAACAGCTGGCTTGAGCTTTGGTAGCTGTCATGGCCCGGCAGAGGTCCGCGGCCCGTCAGTTGGGAACTGCTGGACTACAGTTTGCTGTGAGTTACCCAGCGACTTTCAGATATGTGTTCACGCACTTCTGTTCACCATTCCTGAAGTACATTCACAGATCACAACACATCTCGGAGGTTCACATCTGCAGCTAGCTCAAACACAATTTAAATATTGTCTCCCTAAATCAGCAGTGGGTGCCAGATAGAGGTAAAACCTGATCAGAGTATAGCAGATTATTTAAATATCTTAACACCCAGTTGAATGTGCTTGAAATTTTTTTTTAAGAATTGGGAAACTTTGCTGGCAGTTTGTCCCCTCTGCAAAATACAGGGATGTATGCTAGGAACCTCTTTACTAAGTGACTCAAAATTTGCACTATTAAATTGCCCCAGATCCTGATGAGGAACATTAATTTCCAAAATACTACTTCTGTTGTATAATCTAAGTGGGAAGGTTTTAGATGCTGGCATTGGAATGACTGTCAGTTTGAAAATATTTATTAAAGAATGCATCTATTACCCTCTCCCCAGTTTTCCCCCCTCAATTTAAGTTAATTTTTCCTTATGGAGAATGAGGCTACTTTTGCTTGAGTATGTTGAGATGACTTCAGTATTATGGGAAAATCCAGGCATTTGGCATAATGAAACATTACATGTTTCTTTACATTTAATAATCAAATCTTAATAGAACTATAAAAAGTAATTAAAACCAGGTTCTGGACTAGAGTAATTAGTTTATAGCATAAATATGAAGGTACCTATTGTGAAATATTGAGCCACACATTAGCTTTATAGTTTTTAATTTCACAGGTTAAAAAAGCGAAAAAGATCTTACTTAGTGTATGTTTGGAAATCTTCTATTATTCAAGTTAAGTATCAGAATTACAGAATTAAAAGCAGGCTGAAGTACTACTGTCCTTGCAAAAGTATAGGGTGGCAGATTACAAAGCTGCTGTTTTTGAGTTCAGCCTGAGTAGTCTAGAGAATCAGGTTATTTTTACTTGAGATGTCTCATCACATCATCACCTAGAAAAGAGGTTCTCAACTTTTTTCTTTCTGAAAAGAGCATATAAAAACTCCACCCCCATGCCACAACTGGTTTTCTGCATATAAAAGCTGGATTTGTTTGGGAGTAGTAAGCAGGGCAACTACCTGGGCCCTGTGGAGGTCAGTAGCTTCAGCCCCTGGCTGCAGGTCTGTATGGAGTGCTTTGGCTCCCTGTACTGGGCCATGATGAAAATAATGCTGGCCCTGCTTCATGGACCCTCTGAAATCTGCTCGTGGCCCTATAGAGGCACTGGGCCCCTTGTTAAGAATTACTGACCCCTTTTGTTTTGCCTCTTGCAAGAGGTATACTTTTGTATGGCACACTTTTTTTTAAAGCAGGATTCAAGTCCTTTGGAAGCTGCTAAACTTTGTCATTTTCAGTTTACTTTTTAATTTGCCACCTTAATTGTAATGCCATATAAAGTCTGTAGAGATCTTTAGGAAGGTGAGCTGGACAGAGGCATGATTAAATAAAATTGAAGGTCTCTTACTAAGTTTGAGAGTTAAAAGAAACAAACAACAAAACCCACCACCACTACCACCTTGTATGTAAAAGTATTTTGTCTGTACTTTCCTGGGTTCTGTATGGTCAATTTCCTTTTCATTAACTTCTCTCATAAATCGAAATTCAGAAAGGATGTGACTCTAGAATACAAATGGTCATCTTAACCGAAGAAAGGTATATTAGTTGAATCAGTGTCTGAAACTTAAATTTAAAAAGGAACATAATTTCACATGTTGTATTGTCATGAACAATAGAAGCATCCAAAACATACATGGCATTAAAGCTTGTTCACTTCCTGACCTCTCTGTATTTAAAACAGTATATTATTGGTTAAAAATAAGCAGTTAAACAGATCTGTTTGCTATTCGTAGTGCTGACTTAACAGTTCAGTAATGTAATGATGCAACTATAAAAGCAGGGGTTTTTTACATCTGGGTCATGGTAGTAAAGTACACTCTTAAGATAAGAAGCAACTGTTGACTAAACTATCAAAGGGTGACTGCAACTATCCAAATGTTCATTCGTGAGATATACAACATATAGGCATATTTGAAAGAGCTGTTTCTTGACACCATAAATTATGTTGTGAAAAGGAATATAGAACACAGTATCGCAGTTGACTGTCTTCCTTAAACAAGTAGGCTTTAAAGCTTTTGTAGCGGATGCACAGAGACATTGTCTACAGAGCAAATAAAATACCATTTGTCAGTAACAGAATGATAAGCACCTGTTGTTGACATTGCCCAGGTGTATCTTAATACCATAAATGTTAAATTACTTCAATGTTTTGACCCTCTCAGCAGGACTGCTCTACTTGAATCTTCTACACAGCAACTAGACATGCATGTCTGGCTCATGCTTGCTGACTTGAGCTCACAGGGCTTGGGCTGCAGGACTGTTTAATTCCTCTGTAGAAGTCCAGGCTCAGGCTACAGCTTGAACTTCAGTACTCTGTGAGGTGGAAGGGAGCCTAGGGTTTGGGTTCCTGCCCAGAAGTCTACACAGCAGTGAAGTAGTCCTAAAAGTCAGAGCTAATTGGCACAGGCCAGCTGTGGGTTTTTTGCTGTATAGATATGGTGACCATATTTTCTAAACCAAAAATGGGGACATGTTAGTCATGCCCCTCTGGTGCCCAGAAGTCCCACCCTGGGGGTAGTACCTCCAGGCTCAAGATGGGCAAATGACTGGAAGTAAAGCATGTCATGTGACCCCTCTAAGAATTCCTTCCACCATCTTCTACCAATACAGATGGGTTTGGGCCCCGTAGGAACCCCCCCAAGCAAGTATACTGCGATTGTATTAACCCAGGCCCCAGACTTAGGGTCTCATGACACTGCAATGCTGGGATCCAATCTCAATTCAAGACGAGATCCAGGATCCAAGACCTATTACTTTGCAGTGTAGATGCAGCCCCATTGGAATCAGGACCTGGGTGTCATTCAGAACTATACCACAATTTCATGGGACAACTTCCTTAGTCCTCTTAACGGATGATGCTTACCTGTTCCAATTAACTGGTAATCTGAGGGGGATGAAGCAGCTCCCGACCTGCTGCAGACAAGGGTTGCTCTTGTCCGGAGCAGCCCTTGTCTGTAGGGGTCCTGTAGGCAGAGACTGTGCCAGTGTCTGGAGCAGCCTCTCACCATGGGGAGTCCAGCCCGCTGTGGACAGGGCCTGCTCCAGAGGGAGCTGAGAGCCAGTGGCAGCCCCAGTGTGACCTAACATAAACCAGTTAACTGATGAATGGGAATTTACTTCCCTAATGAGAGAAACTGCGACTGCATTTTTTGAAGTTACTGCAAAACTATCAAGTGTCCTCCATTTCCACATGTCATAATGACAATACTGAACTAACTGTGACAGTTACAGGGTGGAGAAGACCATGTCACTAATCCTCCCCCCCCCCACTGCTTGAAAGGTACATTTCCCATGGAGGTCAACGGGGCTGGAGTATTTTATATGTAAAGCTACTGGGAAAGGTATATGTCAAGACCATGATGACAATGCCTATATTATGTAAATGATACCTAATAATAATTGCCAAATGAGACCACTTCCCAACCTGCTTACAAAGAGCCTGATCCAATTTAAGCTAGCATTGGGCCTAAAGCAATCGTTGACATTACCTAAGAAGATCCATTTAGTCATCCTTCAGAAATATAAGGGGCCAATCAGTAAAAGTCCCACTTCCTGGTACAGGCAATGTTTGAAGAAAATTGGAGAGATTTTGAATTGACTTCTGACAGCAGTGCTTTCTCTCACTAGATATGGGGTCTTTAGCACAGGTTTCATTTTGTGTGTCAGAATAACTCAGAAATGTGTCATCATAACTAACTCCATTCACGTCTAGGCAATGTGTAGGCAAAGACAGAAGAATGAATCCCTTGAACCTGGAAGTCAAAACATCTCCCCTCTTCACAGAACTCACAAAGAGCTTGTTTACCCAGACTCACAAGTCATGACAAGCCTCTCTGTAGAGAGACGATATGTCCTGACTCCCTGTGGACACACCAGGTGTTTTCATGTGCCATCTTAACATGCTGTTTAAATCATCAACTTGAATGAGCAAGACTCACAAAGTCTGTCCATCATCCACACCGGAGTGACATGGTGATTTCACCACCATGGTAACAGACCCAATCTCTCTGTGAGTTCTTATGGAGTATCAGGGAGCCCAGGGTGGTCTCTTGGGGGAGAGGCCAAGGGTACTTCTGTTTCAGTGGTTCTCAAACTTTTTGGCCTGTGGACCACTTGGCTCAATGTAAACCTTTCCATGGACCACCAGTTGCTAATGGAAACTCACCATTAATTACATAATTACTAAGCCATGTTGCTAGTGCTGTACTAGGGAGAATGGATTAATTTTAAATTATTAAACAGAATAAGCATTTTAACTTATTCATGTTACTTTATCAAACTTCATTTTCAATAAAGTAAAATACTAATTTCTGGCCAACACACAAGATTTCAGTGTTTTCATTGATGGCAGGGATTGGGAACCTTTTTTGTTGGGGGGGGGGGAAATGACACTGATCCACAGAAAAATCAGTTGGGGACCACACAAGTGAGAAGTGTAAAAACCTCCTCCCAAAACCCCCAACTGAAACACCATGCTCCTCTGGCGCTCCAGCCCCACGGGGTGAGGGGAAGGGACAAGGAGGACTGAGGTTCAGGGCTTCCCATAGGCCAGACTTATTTTTCTAGGGTTCTGGGGTTAGTGGATTTTATGAACCCTCTTAGGCTCTGAGGTGGGGACAAAAAGGAGGGGTTCAGTGTGTGGGACAGGGCTGCCAGCGAGTGGGATGGGGTGGGGTGCAGAAGGGGGAGAGGTTGTGAGGTCTGGGTGGAAGGTAGGGTGCAGAAGCAGGCTGGGAATAGGGTGTCTAGCCAGGGGAGGGAGCAGGAGCAAGGGAGGGTGCAGGAGTAGGGTGAGGATAGATGTCTGGCTAGGAGGTAGGGTGCAGGGGCAAGGGAGATTGCAAGAGCAGGCTTGGGGGGTAGGGTGTCTGGGCCAGGAGAGAGGGTGCAACAGGAAGGGAGGGTGTTTAGTCTGTTCAGGAGGGAGGGTGAGGAGCAAGGGAGGGTGCTGGTGCAGGGTCTTGGCAGAGGGAGGGGAGTGAGTGAGGGGGAATGGGGTATGGAGGGTATGGGCATGGGTATGGATGGGATGCTTATCTGGCTTTGCGCCCCCTTGTAGTGGGGAAAGCTTCTGGACAACATATCACTGTGCTGTCATTCACCCAGCGGGACGGGAGGGCAAGGGTGTTCAGCCCTCGCCCCACACGCACAGCGGGGAGCCTGTGCAGCCTTGAGGCTGTTGCTCCAGCTTCCTGCTTGGAGGTATGGGGGATGGGGAATTGAATAAAGCCCTGGCTCACGGAGAGCGGCAGAGTGAGCAGCTTCATGTGCTCCTGTTCTCCTAGCGGGAGGCTGGGGGGAGAGAGTAGCAGCACACGGCGTACACCTGCTGAGCCCGAGTGCACCCCGCCCTGCAGTGCCTCAGCTGGGTTCTGTGTGGCCCCTGCTGGGCTTAAGTGGCTGCTTCAAGGCGCCGAGGTCTGGGAATGGCTCCACCGGGTTTTGTTGCTGCCTTGGACATGCCCAGCACTACCCCACTCCCCCGGCAGTGGCTGCTGTAACAAAGAACAAGCAGCTGCGTAGAGATGATGGAGGAGGTGGCAGCTGTGTGGCCGAACTGGGGGCCTTGGGCACGCCAGAGGCAGTCCCGTGGGAGCAGGGAGGACGTGGTTGTGGTGCAGCCAGACCAGGGGCCCCCTACGCGCTGGAGGCAATCCCATGGTAGGGGGAAGAGGCGGCTGTGATATGGCTGTACCGGGGGCTGTGTGCTCTGTGATGGGAGCGAAGGGGCCATGTGGGGCTCTTGTACATTTCAAAAGCAGAAGCCCCACAGGGCAGCAGTGTGTGTGTGGGGGGGGGGGAGGAGGGGGCAGCAGCAGCCAGCTCTCCAGGAGCAGGGTGGGAGCCTGCATGTAACGTGAATCTTAATAAGTTCTGGCTCATCGGTTAACCGTTTTCATGGTTACACTTTCACATCCCTACTTCCCACTTGATTTAAATCAATCAGCTGCACTCACGTGGTGGTTTGTCATATGATTATTCACCTTCTTAACTTAATTGTCTGCTAACTGCCCTTAAAAAATTGTCAGAAACAAGTGTGGTTGAGTAGACCATTTAGAGGAGAGGGAGAACAGAGAATCCAAAGAAGATCTTCGCTTTTAACTATCACGTAGTTCTGCTTCATTGCTGTAAATCTACAGAGCCCTTTAAAACAGCTTGCATACAACATTCAAGTAAAATGGTAGTTTGGCTTGCCAAACCTGGACTAATATTTTCAAATAATCCAGCAAGAATGATAGCATGTAGGCATTGTGTATCTTTTTTGCCTGCATCATAGTACCATACATTAACTTACAGTAAAATGCATGGTCAAGACATTTAAGTAGGCTTTTAAAGTCACCTGTTGGAGAAAAGGTTAGCTAACTGAAAGTTGAGTATCTTGATTGTTCTACAAGACTCCAGCAAAACATTTTATTATGCTTATATTTCTTCATTTGTGTACTAAGCCATCAGTATACATGGTGTTTCATGTGGTTTGTAAACAAAGTTGAGATATGGATCCTTCTCCCAAAGAGCGCTTAAATCTAAACTGGCTAGACAAACATTCAGAAATTAACTCAGAAGGGACTGAGAGGAGGGAGACTGTGAACCTTCATTAAACCTTCTGTCCCCTGAGAAAAGATGCACAGCCATGAAGCTGCTTAAAGAGTTGGCTTGCTGCCTACTTACTATAAATCCATTTTAAAATGACTCTGTGTTTTATTTCTTTAATTTATTTTGCCACGGTTCAGTATTGAAAAAAGTCACACTTAACTGCAAACTAACATCGTTAAAAATAATTTTTGTAACCAGTGAATTAATATATATCCCAGTTAAGTAACTTCTTTAAAATGAGACC
The DNA here is from genome assembly GCA_032595735.1 of Pelochelys cantorii. Classification (NCBI taxonomy): domain Eukaryota; kingdom Metazoa; phylum Chordata; order Testudines; family Trionychidae; genus Pelochelys; species Pelochelys cantorii. The sequence goes on from CM064337.1 coordinate 42,670,964, forward strand.
TAAATATCTCAGGGTTTGTCTACACTGCCACTTCACTATGGTGTAACTTTCTCACACGGCTGCATGAAAATAAGACACCCATATGCCAAACACACAAGTTACAATACTGTATAGCACCAGTGTAAATAGGCTCCCAGTGCTGTTAGTTACTCCCCTTGTGAAAGTGGTTTTCCTACAGCACTGGGAGAGCGGTCTCCCAGCTCTGATGCCGTAACCACACTGCTGCGTTAAAGCACTGCCATGGCAGCATTTGGAACTCGGCAGTGTAGACAAAGCCTTAGATTAGGCCTACTGATGAGCATAATGTCTAACTTATAATTCTAATCAGTTAGTGCTTTAAAGTGTTTGAACAGTTATTCTGGAATTGGTCAAATGCTCAAATCTGAAATTAGATAAAATTAAATGTATAAATGGTTTGGACATGCATTCTCAAATTTAGTTTACCTGCTGTATAAAAACACTTGAGTGCTGGTGAATATCACTGGCTGAAGGGAGGTGAGGCAAGCACCAAAATCACGGTGAGACCTGCATGATCACATGCCATTGTAAACATAAAATCACATTCTCCCAGTCTGCGGTGGGCCCCCACTATTTAAAGGTTAACTGGAGCCAGTAAGCAGCACCCGTAAAGGTTAACCTTTCATATCCCTACTAATTACCTAATGGCCCATCAGTCAACCAAGGTCTACACTAAAAGGGAAGGTCGAATTAAGATATGCAACTCTGGCTATGTTAATTACCTATTTGGAGTTGATGTACCTTGTTTTGAGTTTTCTTGCTGTCCCCACAGTTGGCGTCTGATGGGAGCCAAGTGCTCCTGTCAGCTTCCCATACTCCTCACAGAAGCAGGAGTACTGGCTGCTGCTGGGGGCCCCCTCATTTTTAGTGAGTCTCAAGTAGACTCGTTAAATCAAACTCTGGAAGATTGATTGCAGCAATGTTGTTCTTTTGTTTAGTGAAGACATGGCCCAAGAGACAAGGAACTGTAACAGAATTAACCTTTCTGGGAATGTGTGAGTTAGCCCATGAATGATTACAGACACGTCACCTGATACTGTAACTCATCTTCATTTCTATTTTCTGTGAGAAGCTGAGAGGGAGGTTCAAACTTGAACCAAAGGACTCCTGCTGTATGCAAATCCTTTTTAAAGAGTGGAGAGCGAGATAATCTGGTTCTCAGTTCTCCCCAACTACACCTCCCAAGATGACTACTGGAAATTACTAACACTGAATTGTGGGGAAGGAACTGGGTTCAGGGTGGAAGGGTATCTGGGATTCTCATAAGCTGCGGGATGTGCAGTTGCCTAGTAAGCCCTGTGCAGGTCCTCATGGCTGCTGTGGCTGGGGGGGAGAGAGGCATCCTTATGGCCCCAGAATCAGGGCTAGATTAAAAAAGGAGCTTTAGGGGCTGCAGCCCAGGGCCTCAAGCTGAGAGGGCTCCCTTAGCCTGGATCCCGGGGCTGCAGCCCATAAAATTCATGTTTCTGGGCCAGCCCTTCTTGGGGGAGGGAGGCGCCCCTGTGCGCTGTCGTTCCTCACACCCCAATACACCCTGCAGCAAATGCCAGGAAGCTCTGTCCCTGTGCTGCATTCACCCTGAAGGCTCTTCCTCTGTCATTCCCATTGGTTAAATGAGAGCTGCCCCAGGTAAGCGCCCTGCACCCAGCTCTAAGCCTCATCCAAAACCCCCAAGTCCCTAACTCCCTCTCAGACCCTGCACTCCAGCCTGGAGTCCGCTCCACCAACCTTGTAGACCCCATGTCCCAACCCTGAGCCCTCTTCTGCACCCTTACTCCCAGCCAGAGCCCATACCCTACCCTAACCTCCTGCCCTGAGCCTGCTCCTGCACTCTGAGCCCACCCAGGAGCCCCCTCTTGCACCCTCATCCCCAACCCCACCCCAGAGCCTGAACCCCCAGCCAGTGCCTTCATCTCTGTCAACCCTGGGTTCCTACCCATACTCCAAACACCCTCTGCCCCACCCCTGCCTCAGATTATACATGTACAGAATCAATGGTGGTACCGATATGGAGGTTGTGTTGCACATCATCAATATATTGGTGCACATAACAAAATTCATTCCACACATGACATAAAAAATTAGAAGGAACACTGCAAAGAACCTGTGGGTCTCTCTCCTGACACTGAGAATGAGAGAGAATTTCATGAGCTCACACTATATAGATCTTAATACAGCATAAAACGGAATCATCTAGAGTTCAGCTCCCAGAGGAGCTGTGTACTTATGTGCTGGGAAAAGGTTTCACACTGTACTGCCTTCAGTCTGTCAGCAGCCTTTGGGATATGTCTCAGATCAGGCAGGAGAGCTAAGGTCGACAAGACAGAGTAATGGAGCCCATGTTGTCAGGGGAAATGGACTCATTGGTTTCTCAGCATATCAGGTAACAGTCCCAAGGGGGTCCTGACCTTTCACAACAGGTACATGGACAGATGTGTAGCTAGCCCCATAATTAAGAGATGTGATATTTGGCAACTGGACTGTTCAGTTATATATGGGCTACATTGCTTTTCACTTGCAATTAAGCACTGGGAATTCATCCAAGAGCTATTTAGTGACCATTTTATAATGAGTTCACAATCCACAACAAATGGAAATGGGGTGAATCAGTTCTTCACCCCAGTTTTCATTATCATGCTTATAGCAAATTGTATCAGCTATGTTCAGAAGCAGTTCTTCCAATGCCAAACCTGTTGTGTGGACAGATGGTTTCCCCTCTCTCTAGTGTTGCCCATCTGGCACCTTTCACAAGCATTAAATTCACTTAAGGTAAACTAAGTAGGCATCTCAAATTGTTTTTCAGATTACTAGGGAAACTTTTAGTTCACTGACATTTAACAAAAGAGATTTGGAAGGCAGTTTTTTGATTAATGCTTTCTCCTCTACCCAAATGTGCAGCAACTGACTAGTGTCACTGATGCAGTCAACTGATTATCTGATTTCTCCATGTTACTTTGAAAAGGATAAATTTTCTTTGCAAATATGTAACCATGAAAGCATGCATTGATGACAGCTGGTCTGTTGATATTGTCAGTGTAAATCCAAGAAAAGTGCTAAACTCTTCTACGTTCTGAGATGTTAGAACAAATTAATGGTTCTGGATGTATGTTCTCATTTTTATGTTTAATATGGCAAATAAGTCTAGAAGGAAGAGCGATTTTGTTGTTCATATGTCTTTTGAGTATTTGCTTTGCTGAATATTGTTGCTAAGTGAATTAGTTGGTTGCTGTAGTACTCTATGGTATCTCTGGAAAGTCAACCATCACATAGAAGGAATGAGCAACAGTATATGAAAATATATTCAAATTGTCACATGTATTTGCCTGAAGCATTCATGATTGTCATTTTCACAGCCACACATCCAATGGTAGCAATAAAAACATGCAACGCAGTATTAAATTTTCTTCTTCTTAGGGGCTTCCCAGTATTTTAGTGACAGCTCCACTATACAGCTCCTCAAGCCAATTCTCTTGCCCAGAGTGCTTTTTACAGCACTTAGGAAGGAGTAGAGTTCAAGAGCACAACTTGTGCTAGTCTCACTCTCACATTTAAGATAAAATGTGTGTATTCCTTGGTTAAAGTTCATTGAATGCCAAGACTCTTTAATGATGCAGGATATTAACAACCACTAAGCCATTTGTGATGCAGCCATACCATTAGGACAGGGGTGGGCAATTATTTTAGATGGGGGGGGCACTTCACAAATTTTGGAGTGGCCCTGGGCCACTCTGGAAGGAGAAGGGCCTCAGGCTGCGTGGGCGGGGCCAAGACATTTCTGTGCTCCCCCACCCCCAGACCCTGATTGACTTGGGGGTGAGGGAGTATGTGAAGTCTTTGCCCAGCCCCCTCTGAGAGGACTGCCAAATTTTATCGACTACATGATTAGCTAATTACCTGCCTCTTTACATCCTTAATGTGAAAATGTAACTGGGTACGTGGTTGCATGTAGGCTTCTGGTACGTGCAGGAAGCTGGCTTAAAAGCCATCTCCCTTGTGCTTCTGCCTCTGTATTGGAGGCAGCAGTGCAGGGGAGGGGGCAGAAAGGAGCCGACTTCTCCGCCCCACCCCCCGCAACCATGTAACTACTGAAAATGTCAGGGGTTACAGGGTTACTTAATTAAACACATTTAACATCCCTAGTGGAAAGCCTCAATTTACATTGATTTTAATCAAGTTTTTAATTTTACTCTTTACAAAGGGTGCATTCTCTTTGGTTGACATAATTATAAATTGACACATTTCAATGATTACACAGAGCTTTTAAACTAGATATGGTACCCTTTCTGCTACTTGAAAGGGAGCACAAACAATGTACTCATTATTTAGGTGATCTTGTAGCTTTATATTTTCAGATTCTTAATTGTACACTTTTAGTTCATTAGGCTGACTCCCCGGATTGTCATCTTGTCGTGGTGAGTGGGCTTGCGCATTCCAGTGAACCCGAGAGTGATTCCATAGAGGAGTCTTGAACTCCCGGTAGGGTCACCAATGGCGGCAAGGTCAAGGGGGAGGGACCAGACAAAGAATGATCCTAAAAGCCCTCAAAGGCAGAACAGGCGGAGGATAGCAAAGGTAATGCTACAATGGCTGTGAAGGCGGACAAAGGCTGCAGCGGACAGGAGACTCCCATTCATCGTGGATTCCATGCTATTGGACCTGGGCCTTCTATCCATCAAGGATCGTGTGGTGGCTGCAGTGCAACAGCCTCCCCATGTTAAAAGAAGTCACGCACAAGCATCTTCCTATGCACCACTCTCCTAAGCTCAAGCCCTACAGTGACTGGCGACTAGAGCAGGATTGTGAAATCCAGAAGCTTTTAGTCACGGACCAGCACGTAGGCAGTGGATGTATGTTCATTCATTCCATTTTAAGGACCGAGGTAGTAGAACAGTCTGGCAGCTGCCTCCATGACTGAGCAGCCCTATTTAGGATCCCCTCTGCTCACCTCGTATGGGGAGGGGGCTAGAAAAGGTGCCCTAAACATAGTCCACCCCAACCCCCCTTTTTGGATAACTGCATCCAGTGGATTCACCTCTATGCGGTCAAAATCGAAGATTAAATTTTGGAACATGGAATATTCGGACTTCAATGGAGAATCCAGACAGTAGATGACCTGAAAGATGCATGGCTATTATTGCCCGCAAGCGCCGATGATTTATCATCGACACGGATGCCCTGGCAGAAATGTATAGACCAGAAGGAGGACAGCTAAGAGAATAAGGCAGAGGGTACATCTTTTTCTGGAAAGGAACCCCAAAGAAAGAAAAAAACAAATTCATGGAGTAGGATTTGCCATCAATAGCGAACTAACAAAGATCCTAACTGAAGTCCCTGTTGGCATCAATGAGCGTCTCATGATTCTCTGCTTGAAGCTTGCCAAAAACCAACAGGCAACTGTCATAAGTGCTTACGCACCAATTTTAGATGCTGAAGATGATGTGAAGGAGAAGTTTTACACCCAGTTGAGCACAGTCTTGAAAGACGTCCCCAAAGAAGACAATATTATTCTTTTGGGAGACTTCAGTGCCAGGGTTGGAAGAGACATAGACTTCTGGCAGACCAGCATTGGAAAAGGAATGGGCAATAGGAACTCCAGTGGAGAGCTCCTCCTTATGAAATGCATGGAACACGAGCTTGTCATCACGTACACCCTTTTCTGCCAGAAGAAATTTAAGACCTCATGGCAACATCCTTGATTGAAGCACTTGCATCTTATAGATTATGTCATTGTTTTTTTTCAGGATCGGCGCAATGTCCTTCTCACACGTGCAGTGACTACCGCTGATGACTGCTGGACCAATGACCGCCTTATCCAATCCATCATAGCAATTAGGATTGTCATTAAATGGAGAACTTGGAAGAAACTGATCCAACGAAAGATCAACATACAAGGCTTGAAGGACCCCACCAGATGAAATCACTTCCAGATAGCGCTCCAGAGGAAGCTGCCAACAGTACACCCTGAAGACATGGAAGAGCACTGGTGTCAATTGAAAAATGGCATCATTGGAGCTTGTGGAGAAACCATTGGCTACCAGTCCAGGAAGCATCAGGACTGGTTTGAAAGACAATGAAGCCATTGCTTCTCGCCAGAGGGAGCACTTTTACGAGCTCACTCCACTTCCCACTGGTGAGTGTGGGGGCATTCCCACTCCCTTCTCCGAGTGATGCGCCAGGGGAGCAGAGTGAGCTGGGGCCGAGTTAGGGATGTTAAATTTTGATTGATCAGCTAATCAAATAGTTGATGGAATTTCTATTGACTACTTGATGAGTCCTTAAGGAGATAGTGTATTTGCTATCCTGTCCGCACCTCAGTCTTTTAAATGTAGTAGGAGCCTCCCGCAACTTTTACTACATTTAAAAGGCAGAAGAGCCATGGGGAACTGTGGCGCTTCAGCCTTTGAAATATAGCAAGAGGCCTGGGGTGCTCTTGCTACATTTCAAAAGCAGGAGTGCGCAGGGAGCATGGGACAAGTGAGCACTCCAGCAGTCCTCACTTTACCCTGTGTTCCCACTGCTGCTCTTCAGCCTTTGAAATCTAGGGCTCTTGCTACATTTCAAAGACTGAAGCGCTACAGTGGGATCACGGGGCAGCGAGGACTGCTTCAGTTCCCGCTTACGCTGTTTGCCCTGTCTCCTGCAGAGACAGTGCTGGGAGGAACTGGCTTTTAAGCTGTCTTCCCCCCAGCACTGGCTCCTTCCCCACCGCCACCACCTCTCTCTGATAGAGGCAGCAAGGGGGCGGGGGAATAGACTAGTAGAGTCACTGTTGGACTCTCCGATAAGCTTAGTCCATAGTCAACTAGTTGCTTGCATCCTTAGGCTGAGTTGCTCCTCTGTGCCACCCCTTCCCCTTGCTGCTGTTGGTGAGTGCAGGGTGGGGTGAGAGGGATGAACCTCTGTTGCAGTCGCCAGGCTAGACATCACTGCTATTCTCCCTCTCACTGTCTGGATGCCCATTGACTCAGGCCCTGCTGGCTTCTGGCCAGCCCTTGTCCCCCCCTCCCACTCGGCATTTGGGGTGGCATGTGCCTCCCATTTCCTCCATGCTGACAGTTAAAATTGGTGTAACTTTTTTAGATATAAACCACTCCTTAGTCTCTTGATGAGATAAGTTTCGTAAATTTAAGATGTCATTCAGATTTTTTTACAACTAGTAGATCTCATACCGTCCCTTCCATTTTATAACAAAAAATTAGAAGAGATGCATTTTTTCCATTCGAATGAATTATTCTTTAAAAAACCATTTCTTTGTTTGTACCTACTACTTCTGAGTTAGCTCTTCAGTAAAGTGAGCTTCCAGATGCTTAGCTAGTGACTTCTATCGGTTCAGTGGCAAGACTTTGTTTGAAACATCAGCAAATATGTACTGCTTGTATGGTTCATCTCCAGTCTTGAAATGTACTATGGTTATTTATGGGCAATAATTAGATGCCCATGTCATACTAGCATTTTCTTCAGCAATTAACATCTATTCTGATGCTCCTGTTTTGAGAACATTGGCAAGAAAACGAGGTAAGGAATACTGGCAAGAAAATGATCCATCATCTTTACTATCTGCAGTTAAATTTTGTTGTTGGGTATGTGTGTTTCTTCAGCGTCTCCAGGTTGTTTTCAAACTTCAATAGCATAAGCAATACTGTAGCTATATTCTTGTGGCTTGGCCAAAGCTATGAAAACTAGGTTTCAGGATAATCAGTATACCTTATAGCTTTCTCTTTACTCCTGTGATGAGTACTTAGGCAGTGATAGTTGTCTATCTTTTCACAATTTCCATCACATTGTCATCAGAATAGGCCAATTCTTAATAAATAGCTGAAATCAGTCAGTGGCTGAATTCCATTGCACATCTTGGGGGAGAATTATTTTGGCTCCTCCTGGCCTTTTCAGTGAACCCGAAAGCAAAATGTGTTACTGCAGTATTTGCAATTTCAGCAGTACTTTACTTTATTCCTGGAGTTGTACTTAAGTTTTGGCTAAATGATCCATCAAATGAGCACACCCTCTAAGTTGCACTGATTATCTTCTGGTTTTCTTTGTATCTTTTCCACTTCAGTAGTATTGTCTGTGAAAAAGCTTCACACATGATTTTTTTTTTCTGTCAGTTGTCTTGCCTTGCCCTACTTCTGGATGGGGTTTTTCACACACACACACACACACACACACACACACACACACACACACACACACACACACACACACACACACACACACACACACACACACACACACACACACACACACACACACAACTAGATCATTGTGTGCATTGCACTGCTCATCAGGATGCAGATTAACAAATTTCCTGTCAACATTTTTACTAAGTGTTCAGTTTCTTTCTCAGACGTTGTATTTGTCAGTCTTGCATAAGAACAGCTATAGTGGATCCAACCAATGGCCCATCTAGTTCAGTATTTTGTTTTCTGACAGTGGACAGCATGAGAGGCTTCAAAGAGAAGGAATAGGATAGGGTAACTTTGAGTGAACCATACTTTATTGCAGGTCCTAGCTTCTGGAGCTTTAGAGACATCTGGGACATATATCTTGGATAGTCTTGGTTAATAGACATTGATGGACCAGACCTCCAGGAATTTATCTAATGCTTTTTTTTGAAACCAAAGTGTACTTTTGGCCTTTCCAACATTCCCCTGGCAACAAGTTCTATGTGTGGACTGTGTATTTGGAAGAAGTCCCTGTGTATATGTGAAGATGTTCCCTTGGTTTTTGTACCACTGCCTGTTAATTTCATTTGGTGCCCCTGGTTTGTTTTTTACGTGAAGGCCACCAATTAAATAGTCTCAGTTGTCTTAGTCTCTCCTTGTATAGAAGCTGTTCCATATTGCTGCTAATTTTTTGTTGCCGATTTTGTGTAACTTTCCCAGTTCTAATATCTTTTTTGAAATGCAGCTACTAGAACTGCAGGTAGTATTTAAAGTTTGGGTGTATCATTGGTTGATATATTGGCATTGTGATTTTTTTGTGCTCTGTTTGGTGTTCAATGACTGAGCCATGTGAATGAAATGTTGCATCTGAACAAGACAAAAGAGAGAATTTGGTGCATAAATGAACTGAGCAATCTTCATTTGTGGAATTTGCTGGTCCTGATTAGGGATGTGATAGTGTACACGTTTAAACAGTGAACCCATAAGCCTGGGCTCATCAGTTAAACTTCACGGTTATATGCAAGATCACCTCTCCCCCATAGGCACAGCTGCCTCTATTGTAGGCAGCAGCAACTGGGGCAGGGAGGAAGAAGGTGAGAGTCACTCCCCCCCTTTCCCCCCCCCCCATGCTGCTGCCTCTGATACAGAGGCAGCAGCATGGGGGGTAGCCGGCAGTAGCTCCGTGGGAGCCGTTATCTTAAAAGCCAACTCCCTGTGTTGATCTGCTGTAATGTGGCCACCCCCTTAGGTCTAAGATGGATTCTGAGACAAAATGGTAATATTTTTAACTCAGAATATTACTCAATGCATTGCTTGAAAAAATAAGATTGTGAATGAAAGCATACTTCTGCTGCATCTGTTTGTAATATTGTTTAAACAATTTAATCTAAACTCAATTTTATAGGGAATATAATCCTCATGATTTATTATCCAAATTGATTTAAACCTTTATTTGTAGTAACATACCAAACATCTTGGAAAAAAATGCGAAGATTCCTAAATGCCTAAATTTGACTTTCAATCGGGAAATCTTCAGCTAGGATGTTTGATTTTACTGAGAAATAAATCAATAATTTTAGATGCCCAGAAGTAAATATAAAAATGCAATTAATAAATACTTCTTTAAGAAACTAATACCCAAATCACATTTTGAAATTGAAAAGTAGTAATCTCCAGGCTGTCAGAATACACCATGATGGTAATCTAAGATACCAGTTACTAGAGTAGTAAGACATAGTAGGCAGTCCATAAAAATGATGCAAAAAAGCTTACTAACCAGTTCACTGATATTGTTCAGACATTCCGTGCCATCTTCAACTCATTGTTCAGAAGAGCATCTTCATAATGTTTTTCTGACAGCCAGGCCTTACACCTCTGTTACACTGTTTTCATTTGGTACATCTTTCTTTTTTACCTGCAAGTATGGGAATTTATTAAAAAATATTCCACATAAGTGTTGTCTGTTCCATGCATTCTTCCAGTTCCTAAGTGATATCAGCACCTAGGAACTGGAAGCTGCACTCTGAACAATGTCATATCCTGCTTTAACAATGTTGCTTCTTTCTCCTTTCTGCTCTTTTTCCTTGTTGTGTAACTCCATCCCCACCCTATCTCCAGAAAAGCAAAAGAACAATCATCCTGCCTATGTAAACTACATGTTTTTTGTGTTTGCTGCATTTACAGTAGCTTCATGTAAGTCAGGGGTTCCCAAAGGTGGAACTGTGACACAGACCTAGGTGGCCCACCATGAGCTGAATCTGGGGGGAGCAGCATGTTGCTGGAGGGTTCATGGCTGTTACCACTCCAAGCTACTGCACTCCGTGATCCTTGGCTTTTGGGGGCAGGTGCAAGTGGGGCTGGAGCCCTTGGCTAGCTGGTTGTGGGATAGGCAAGCCTTGTGGAGCTGCCAGCCTTGTTGGGGAGGCTCAGGCAGCAGAGCTTGCACTTGCTAAGTCAGTGATCCAGCCTCTAGGGTCCCCCTTCTGTGGGCACGATGCTCAGTGTTATATGGCTGAGGGAGTCCCTGGGCTCAAACTTCTACCTGTACATTCCACCTTGGATGCCCAGCTGGCAGCTGCTGCATTCTGGTCACTGTGCCAAGAGTCTAGGGGTGGGCAATGCTACAGGTGCAAGGCCACAAAAGGGAGCTTGGTGGTAAAGGAAGAGGATAGGGAGGCTGCAGGGACCAGGCGTGTTGTGGGGAGGGTATGGCCCAGAGAGGCAGTGGGGCAGGTGGACTCAAGGAAAAAAATCTGGGAACTGTTGTTCTAAGTGGGACTTTACATAATTTTATAACTCGTGTGTTAACAAGTCGTGTTGAAAGTGGGGTGGGTTTTTTTTTTTGATATTTCAGTTATGTAATAATGACAACTGATGTCTGTGCCAAAGAGGGAAGTAAGAGGAAGAACAGCTTCTTACTTCAGAGCTTGTGAATAGCAGCTGTTCCCTACTGCTGAAAATGGGACTGAGGCAATAGGCTGCCCACAAGAAAGCAGCCATGTGTGCGCAGGTGAATGGAGAAGTGACTGTCTTTAGACAAAGATGGGGAGATATTATCTTGGACCAGCTTCAGTTGTTGAAAGACCAGGGGTGGGCAATAATTTTGGAAGGGGGGCTACTTCACAAATTTTGGAAGGGTCGGATCCTCAGGCGGAAGGGGCAGGGCCTCGGGCGGAAGGGGCGGGGTTGAGAACTACCCTGCTGGGTATGGTGACCTTATTTTCTGAACCAGCTGCAGCTAGTAAGAACAGTTTAATTTAAATTATGAAACAGATTAAGCATTTTAACCATCTCATGTTAATTTATCAAACTTCATTTTAAATAAAGTAAAATATTATGTCCAACACAAAAGGTTTCAATGTTTTCTTTATTTATGAGAGAGCTGGGGAACCCTTTTTGTGTCTGGGGTCACTGACCCATAAAAAAATCAGTGAGAAGAAAAAAAATTCCTCCAAAATCTCCCCAACGCTCACTGATCTGGCCCCAACCTCATGGGTGAGGGGAAGGGAAGAGGGAAACTGAAGTTCAGGGCTTCCCATAGATCAGATTTACTTTTCTGAGGTTCTGGAGTTAGTGGATTTTATGGACCTCCTTAGGCTCTTGGTTAGGGGAAAAAATGAGGGGTACAGTGCATGAGACAGGGCTGCCAGCAAGTGGGATGGGTGCAGGATCTGGGAGAGAGCTGGAGTGCAGAAGCAGGCTCGGAGTAGGGTGTCTGGCCAAGTGGAGGGAGCAGGAACAAGGGAGGGTGCAGTGTGTGGTCAGGAGAGAGGGTGCAAGAACAAGGGAGGTGTCAGAGCAAGCTGGGGCTGCTGGGTCTTGGGAGGGGAGGGGAAGAGGGAAGTGACGGGATTGGGGTGGGGGGTCTGGATATGAGGGGGAACCTTACCTGGCTTCATGCTCCCTTGTAGCAATGGTTGCAGCCAAGAGGTCCCGGCTACGTTGGAGGGAGGCCCTGTTGCTGTGGCCACAGGCCACCCTGGAGGCCAGAGGTGCCACAGCCACGTGGCCGGCCCCAAGGCACTGTGGCCACAGGCTGCCTGGGAGGCCAGAGGCGCCTCTGCCATGGCCTGGGGCTGGCCTCTGGGGCCAGTGGCCACAGGCTGCCCCAGAGGTGGTGCAGCCCGGGGCCAGCCCCTGAGGGGAGACTGCCGTGGTTACATGGCTTGGGGCTGCCCTCAGAGGCGCCGCGGCCACAGGCTGCCCGCAGAGGTGCCACTGCCGTGGCAATGCGGCTTGGGGCTGGCCCTGGAGACATTGCAGCCATGCTGTCCCAGGGCACTCGGGAGGTGCCGCTAGCATGGCGCCTCCAGTCTCCAGGGCTCGCCCCAGATAGCGTGGCCGTGGAAGCGGCATTTCTGGGGCAGCCCTGTTGAGGAGCCTCAGTCCCAGTGCTGCTGCCTCTCCAGCAGCAGTGTGGGGGGTGGGGGGGCGGGACTGAGCTCCTTCCCCTTAGCGGGGCCTGTAGTTAGGGGTTGAGGCCTGTAATTGCCTTGCAGGCTGGATCAAAGCCCAAGGCGGGCCGGATCTGGCCTGCTTGGAGGCTTTTGCCCACCCCTGTAAAAGACTTAAGTCAACCTAGTTACATCATTCAGAGCCATGAAAAAGTCAGCCTGTGTTTGACATGACTAAAATGTCATAGTTAGCTTAACCTAATCCCAACTGTAGTTGCAGCTAGATTGAAAGAAGAATTTTTTCACCAGTCTAGTTACTGCCCTTTTGAAGAAGTGGCTTACTACATACACTGATAGATGCTTCCCTGTAGTGGCAAAGCTGCAGTACTGGAGCTGTGCTGCTATAGTTCCTGAAGTGTAGACCTATATCCTATGTCTCATGTCAGGCATTCTTGAGAGAGCTTGGATAGTATCAGAGATAGTTACCCAACTATGTGCTTCACTTGCTCTAGGAATATTTTTCCAGTATTACAGAAAAATGTTCCATGTTTTGATTGGCACTAGGTGCTAGGGTGAGGACACTGATTTAAAAGCTGAGGCAAAACTCACTTCTCCTGAGGAAGGATGTGGCTAGCTCCGGAAGGCTACAGAAATAGTTTCTTCAAGATTGTGCTCTTCGGATATGAAGCAGAATGATCATGGTTTTAATGTAGTCTTCTGTTACATCTTGATAGGCTGAAGGTACTGTGTTCAAACCAACAGCCATCAGCTCTGCTTTACTGATCGTTAATCCGGTACTTAGCTTTTTATGTCATTAGGGTGGGAATATAGTGGCCCATCCAGGTCAGGTCTTCGTTCAAATCTTGATGACAGGTGTAAATGAAACCAAATTTTGCAAGTTTGATACCTGTCATCAAGGTTTGAACAAAGACCTGACCTGGATGAGCCACATTCCAATGAATGTGGAACTTTTACTGTAAAAGGGAAGTCCAAACTGTAAAATCCAGTACACAGCTCTTTTATTGCCTACGTTGCAAAATGTTTCCAGAATTACAGAAATCTAGCTCATGGATTCAGATGACAGTTGATGGTTTGAGATGGTCAGTGTTTAGTTCTATGGATGCAAATGTCAATCTCTGTAGATTGAGCAGGATGTGAAGGAAATAAATGAATTCATTCGTTGTTGCAGTAAAAGCTTCAAAGGGGTAGCCGAGTTAGTCTGTAACAGGAAAAACTTAAAAAACAACAAATAGACTAGTAGCACCTTAGAGACTAACAAAACGTGCAGATGGTATTATGAGCTTTCGTGGGCACAGCCCACTTCTTCAGGAGTGTTAGAAGTCCAGATCCAAGACTTCTAACACTCCTGTCATCTGAAGAAATGGGCTGTGCCCATGAAAGCTCATGATACCATCTACATGTTTTGTTGCTGTAGATCAGTGACAGCTGTTAACTCTCCCTGATTTTTTGTGGTGAAAATACCTGCCTTGCCCATATGTGCAGTCAGCTTCACTAAATTTCAGCAATTGTTAATGAGTGTTAATTTACCTGCTGATAGTGACAACAATTCAGTATCCTTTCAGTTGAAAATGAATTCCAGCTCAGTTGTTCACCTCAGTCATATAATTAGATTAATGGTGCAAGATATTAATGGAAGTAAATCTCCGAGGAAAGTCGTATTTCAGGTATGCCTTCTGCAACAGTTTGCTTATTAAGCTGAAATAGATATTTCATATGGCAGCATAGATTTAACATTAGATTTATTTCCTGCCACCAAAAGTTTCAGTCCCAATTTAAAAGTAAGGAAAGACATAATTTATAAACTCAAAGTACTATAGCATAGGTCTCTACTTTTAAAGATGAGTGAAAGACGAGGTCATGATGGTGACGGATTACATATTCATTTTTCAGTAAACTGATATTCTGTTGAAAAGAGGTGTGTAAATAGAAACAGATCAGGCTTGCAAACTGTGGTTACGACAAACAGATGTTTAACATAGGGATGTTAAATTGCGGTTACCGAGCTAATCAATTAGTCTATAGGACCGCTATGCAGAGCTGCAACACAGGGTAGCTCCGGAAGCCACCCACGCTGTGGCTCTGCATTTTAAATGTAGTAAGAGCTGCTGAGCTCTTCCTACATTTAAAATGCAGAAATGCAGTGTCTGCATGAGCTGGGACAGCTCATTTCCCACCTAATGCTGAGTCCAGCAGCCCCTGTTTGCGGCGGACAGCCCTGGCTTCCACGAATAGGGGCTGGTGCCAGAGCAGCCTCTGTTTGCGGTAGCCAGGGCTGGCATGGGTAGAGGCTGGGGAAGCAGCTTCTGCCTGTGGCCAGCTGTGGCCACTGCAAACAGAGGTTGCTTGGCTGCAGCAGCCCCTGTCAGTGGGGGTGGGGAGGAGTGGGGGCAGCTCCCTCTGGGACTCCTGTGGACAGGGGCTGCTTGGTAGTAGCCTCCTCATCCCCTTCTGCTGCCTCTGATAGGGTGTGTGGGGGGGGGGGCGGCACCCCAGAACTGGTGCTGGGAGAAACTGGCTTGTAAGCCAGCTCCCCCCCCCAGAACTGGTTCATGTCATTTCTGTCCCCCTTCCATGCTGCCTCTGGCAGCATGGAGCATGGGGTGAGCGGGGACTCAAACAGTCCCGCTTGCCCCATGTTACCACTGCGGCACTACAACCTTTGAAATGTAGCAAGATGTGGGTCACTTGTTATATTTCAAAGGCTGAAGCGCTGCTGTGGGAACTGATGCCATTGGGCACTGCTTCAGTCTCCGCTCATGCCATTTCTCTGCTGTGCCTCTGCCTCCTGTCCTGCCACAGAAATGGTGCTGGGGGAACCAGCTTTTAAGTGATTAGTTGAGTCACTACTCAACTATCCGATAAGCATAAACTTATCGGATAGTTGATTAGTTGCTTACATCCCTAGTTCAACATGGATATATCATTACTGTATCATTTGCATTTAGTAACATTTGACCTTGAGGTTAGAGATGCAGGTTGAATTTAATAGTGTGAAATTAGATTTTGGCATACATGAATATAAATTTGAGAGGGAATGGAATATGAACTTTCTGATCTGCTGAGTATACTTGAAATTGAGTGATTTCTTCAGGCACTGGTAGGAACAGTGCTTGTGCTATAGAAAATGGGAATTGTCAGTTGAGGTCTGACTTTGCACATAAATATAATTGGGAGTATGTGCTTTGGCATGGTAAGCGTTGGAGTCTTTCTAGAGTGCATTGCTGATTTGATTAGTTAGAAGGTTGTATGTGATGCTTCAAAGTCAATTCCCAGTTGCTTTTAATGTCCTACCGTATTTGCTTTGTCAGAGAGCAGCTCTGAATAATTTCTTCCCTTCTGTGCCACTGCTTGGTGGTGATGGTGGTGTATTAAATGTTAATTTTCAAATAACCATATACCCAGTTTAACTTTTTATCAGACTAATAAAGTGGCATTGGCAAAGGGCATTGCTTGGAAATAGTCAAGCCTCACCCTAATCTTGGGCCTAGAATTGTGACTTTCCACAGTATCTTGAATGAAACTTATGCACATGGATTGCGGTAACAGCCTCACTTATGCCCTATCACACAATAGATGGAGAGATCACGGGACCATCTGCTTCTAGGCACCCACAAACATTGATTGACTGAAGTGATTTTTGTGGATGGGTTTTGAAGAGGGAGCTTCTTTATATAGTCCTTGATTTAAATGTGGTTGGATGCCAGTGCTGGAATCTTTTTCAAGGGTCTAATGCTTGATGTTAGCATGTACCTCCATGTCAAGTCAGATTAGATCAATCATGAAAATTGAATATTGGAGGATAGAGTTGTACAAAATCACTTGTATTGACTAATGGAAGCTAGCTGATAAATTCTTGCTTAACTTACTTTGCAATCAATGTTTTCACTGCTTTTAATTTATTTACTTATATCAACTTAATTTCTGTCTTATACATACTGTATGGAGCTGTCTTAATACATATGTGCAGTCTTTGTCATCATAACGCTTCATGTCTTAAAGAAAGTAAACATTAAGGGAGGACTGATTTGGTTTGCATTAAAAAAAAAGTGCAGGGAATACCTAGTAATGGTTGTAAAGGAGCCTTACCTTGTTTACTGTACTGAGTTTCATTAGGCACTTAAATTAGTTGTGCGTGTATGTGCCATTCATGCTATGCTTTTTTCTATTATAGTAAAAAGCAAGGCCTAATTTAATTAGTTAGCTGTATAAATACAGAATTAATATTTGAAATGTAAGGACCAACTGTAAACCTAAATGACAGTGTATCCAAGTTGAAATTACACTTGTGGAAGCTGCTAATGTGTCATATTAGAGTTCAGAGCTACACTAGAGTAATCATAAAATGAGCAGCAACTATTTAAAAAAAAAAAACCTGGCCTGTAACTGCACTAAAATACAAAGGCAGATCTAGGGATGTGCTGCAATGGGGTAGCCACTTCGTGAGTAATTCTATATCTCTTTACAAAGTTAGTATCTTGGTGACAATAATAGAGAATGTAATAGAAATTATCTCCATCACAGTACCAAAATGCTAAATGTCTGCTTTGTGTTCCAAAAAGAGAATTGAGCTTTCTGATTTAGCAGCACATGGCTGTCTTTAACTCACTGTGCTCTGATCTGCTTCTCCTTCAGGATACCCTTACAAGCTCTTCCTACTGTATCATCTTATTCTTTTAATATTGTAAAATATTTGGAATAGGGAAATTTGTCTGGCACAGCTGAAGCCATGTACAAATTGTTGGGATTTCTAAATCAGACCAAGTGTCAGCCTGGTGGTGAACATAAAACACATGGATATTGTTCCATCAGCAAACTTAAACCTAGGGTAAGTAAATGGTTCACATGTGACAGAGGTGGTAATCCTTATTAAAATGTGATGAGTCAGTCCTGTATAAACTTATTTTCATTCAATACATATAATAAATGTTTTTTTAATTTTTCTATCTGTTGATGTCATAGTGATCATTTTAAAACATCCTGATGGCCATTTCCTTTTAGTATTGTCAGTCTTTATTTGTGTTATGGCAGCACTCAAAAGACTCCAGTAAGGGTTAGGCCTTCATTCTGTGAAACACTGGAAAAACCCTGAGTGGAACAATGTGAAATCTTATTGGTTTAATGAGGCAAAAAATGATATTATCAGTGATTGCCCCTGAACTGTGCTGGTAACTGCTCCTGTAAGAATATGCCCTGGGAATCTACTGTTAAACTAAAATACTCTTCTTCAATCAGTGTCACACAGGCAGGAGAGGAAGATAAACTATTTATAGCCTTAGAAATGGAATATGGCTCCAGTAATAATAAAAATATTATGTTTGATGATGTCTATACAAAACCCCATATGGACACACATTTTAAAAAGGTTCATTTGTTTTGATTCATAATTCTATAGCATTAAATTAAATACAGTGGGATCCCTAGTCTATTTCTGTAGCTTGTATAGATTTTTAGTGTGATGCTTCATTTTTAAATTCACTTTTGGAACTGTCATTGAAACTTATTATAATAGCAATAAAGATTATGCCTCAAGTATGAAGGAATTGTTTAATTTAAAGGCTACAGTTGGGTAAAATAATAGGGGTGTGTTAGTGTAAATATTTAAATGGTTAATTGGTGAGTCTGATGCAGCGGCAGCTGTGTGTGTGAGGGCAAGAAGGGCAGAAGCAGATGGGAGTCGGTGCTCACGGGCAGCCAGCTTTTTAGCCGGCTCCACACACCTACCGGCTCCTGCGGAGCTGTCCCCTTGCTGTGTGTAAATGTGTAACTGCTGAAAATTTCAGGGGCTACGTATTTACAAAAGTTTTATTATCCCTAGTAAAGAATACCACAGTAGTGCTGGTTTCTTATGTTGTATTCTTCTGATAACCTTTTTGTATAATTTTTAACAAAACATGGTTTGGGTGTAATATTAAAACTTTAAGTATTCAATCTTTATTGCTGGATGCATTAAAAATTTTGTTCGGATAACTTTGTTGTAAGAAGTTAATAGACATGTTTTGAACAGTGCTTTATAGCTTTTGTTAAAATATTTTTCAGAAAGGATCAATCCATTTCATTATGTGTTGGCAAAGGGGGCGGGAGAAGAGACTTAATCATTACTGATGTATGACAAATGGAAAGGAAATAAACCAATTATTATGTCCTTCCTTCTAACGGACACTTCCCCTCTCCACCTTGGTGGCTTGCAACAGAATATAAAAAATTTCACTGATACCTTTTACCCTTTAGTTAAGTCCTTTTATTGCTTTCCCAATTGATGACCCTAAATGTCTGGAAAAGCAGTATTTGAGGGTGGACATCCTCATGAGTGATACTTCCACTCTTTGGTGGTTGTCCCAGTTTTGAGTGTTTTTCGTAAACCTAAAAATGAAAACCAGTTTCTTGTTAAAATTTTGCATCATTACACACAAATAAAAGCCAGAGATACACTATGATGAAGCATAGTAAAATGGGCAAATTAGTCGAAACAATAGTAAAGGATAAAATTGTGAAGCATGTAGAAGAACATAATTTGTTGGACAAAAGTCAACATGGTTTCTGTAAAGGGAAATCCTTTCTCACTAATCTATTAGAGTTCTTTGAAGGGGTTAACAAACATGCGGACAAGGGGGATCCAGTAGATATAGTATACTTAGATTTTCAGAAAGCCTTTGACAAGGTCCCTCACCAAAGGCTCTTGTGTAAATTACATGGCCATGAGATAAGAGGGAAGGTCCTTTCTTGGATTGAGAACTGGTTAAAAGACAGGAAACAAAGGGTAGGAATAAATGGTAAATTTTCAGAATGGAGAGGGGTAACTAGTGGTGTCCCCCAAGGGTCGATCCTAGGACCAATGCTGTTCAACTTATTCAGAAATGATCTGGAGAAAGGGGTAAGCAGTGAGGTGGTAAAGTTTGCAGATGATACCAAACTGTTTAGGATAGTCAAGACAGAAGCAGACTGTGAGGGACTCCAAGAAGATCTCACCAAACTGAGTGATTGGGCAACAAAACGGCAAATGAAATTTAATGTGGATAAGTGTAAAGTAATGCACATCGGGAAAAATAACCCCAACTATACGTACAGTATGATGGGGGCTAATTTGGCTACGACAAATCAGGAAAGAGATCTTGGAGTTATCGTGGACAGTTCTCTGAAAACTTTCACGCAGTGTGCAGCGGCGGTCAAAAAGGCAAATAGGATGCTCGGAATTATTAAGAAAGGGATAGAAAATAAGACCCAGAATATCTTACTGCCCCTGTATAAAACTATGGTACGCCCACATCTTGAATACTGTGTACAGATGTGGTCTCCTCACCTCAAAAAAGATATTTTGTCCTTGGAAAGGGTTCAGAAAAGGGCAACTAAAATGATTAGGGGTTTGGAACGGGTCCCATATGAGGAGAGGTTAAAGCGACTGGGACTTTTCAGTTTAGAAAAGAGGAGACTGAGGGGGGATATGATAGAGGTATATAAAATCATGAGTGGTGTGGAGAGGGCCGATAAAGAGAAGTTATTTATTAGTTCCCTAAATAGAAGAACTAGAGGACACCAAATGAAATTAATGGGTAGCAGGTTTAAAACTAATAAAAGAAAGTTCTTCTTCACACAGCGTGTAGTCAGCCTGTGGAACTCCTTGCCAGAGGAGGCTGTGAAGGCTAGGACTATAATAGAGTTTAAAGAGAAGCTAGATAATTTCATGGAGGTTAGGTCCATAAAAGGCTATTAGCCAGGGGGATAAAATGGTGTCCTTGGCCTCTGTTTGTCAGAGGCTGGAGAGGGATGGCAGGAGACAAATCGCTTGATCATTGTCTTCGGTCCACCCTCTCTGGGGCACCTGGTGCTGGCCACTGTCGGCAGACAGGATACTGGGCTAGATGGACCTTTGGTCCGACCCAGTACGGCCGTTCTTATGGGATTCAGCGTACAAGTTTGGTGGAGGGTGACCTTTATCTGGAGTCAGCTGGCCTGCTCTTTGAGTGATTGGCTCTCTTGAGTGGCAAGCATGAATTAAACAGAGGGGAAAAAATGAGAACACTTGAATATGAGTGAGGAAAAACATGCTGTCTGGTTGCTCAAGCGTCCTGGAGATACTCAGATTGAACAAAGAAACTCCAAAGATCTAGAAAGCAATTATAAACTGCTAGTTACATGCTGGAATTTCTGGCAGCTTAAAATATTGTTTGATTGATAATAGGCATCAAACTGTCAAGGAAACTGTTGTTCCCAGTATTGGATATTTTGTCTTCTCTGAAAGATGACTTGCTCAGTAAAATACAAGCTTACTCGTGAGCATAACCAGTATTACTTGAAAACAAATAGCCACCCCTCCTCAGAAATCTGGAGGATGTAATTTTGGGCTTAATAAGGCAAAGCCAATGTCATTTATAACATTTCAATCGTAGGTTATTGATGTGATATCGTGCTACAATAAATTCTATTACAAAAGTAATTAGACTGAACCTTGGCACAGAGTGTAAGCAGAGTAAGTCACTCACTCATACTTTTTATGACTGGTAAAGGGGTGCTGCATAGGTTTCTTTTGACCTCATGATGATTGTTATTGGTATGGAAGAGAAGAGAATGCATTAGTTCAGATTTAAAAACAAAACAAAACCCACAACCTATTGGAAGCCAGTGAGAACTCCAGAAGACCTAAACGAGGGGGGGAAAAAATTAACTGAAGAAAATCAGGAACAGTGGCAAAATAAGTTAATTCTTCAGGAGGAGAAAAATGGATAACAGTATTATGGGAGGATGATGCTTTTATCACTGTGGCTTAGATGAAAAAATGAAGGTGAGAAAATTGTATGAGACTTCACGTACATAAACTGAAACTCAAGCTAGTTGTTCTGGAGGCAAAGAAAAGTCAGTGCTGTTGAGCTTCGTTCACTGACTTTAATGATTTGAAAATAGGACAATAATGCAGTGTTTAAGAATTGGTGTTCAAGGAGAGGGTAATGAATAGTATGTGTGAACCTTGAATAAAAATTGGGATGGTTAAATAGCAATATATTTCAAGTTTCTTTAAAGGGTAGTGGAAGGGTTGATCACATACATACTCGGATTTGTTGGGTTACACAAAAATGTTGTTAAATTGAACTTTTAAAAAAAGTCTTTGAAAAAAGTATAGAATACATCTGTGTGGTCGCACCCTTTAATACCATGTATTTAGGCAGGTTCTGTGTATCAATCACACACAAATTGAGTGACCTCATGACTGTTAACCATTTCAAGCCCAGTAGAAATGGATTTAAAGGGTAATGATGGAACCTTTTATGTTAAACTGACATCAAATAGTAAATAACTGGTTAGTAACAGGCTTTTACAAGCTACCATAGATCATGAATTACACTTTAGATTACTTTGGTTTAGCTGTGCACATATTCTGGACTACTAACATGCATGGGAGCACGTGGTTCAGTATTTTGACTTCAGCTATTGAATACATAAACTTTACTGTCATATAACGAGTTATAATAAACTTTTCTAAGGCCAAAGTTGACAAATGTGAATTGCTAAAATTAAGTCCATGTTTAGGTTAAATGTGTAGAACAAATCATTTCCCAGTGGGAATGCCCATGGAATCAGTTAAAATAAAAACGATTATATTGTAGCTTTATTGTTCTGAAATACTTAAAAATAATTGCCAAGAAAAACATCTCATTTGAGGTGTGACTTAATGGAAACTCAGGCCTCTAAATTGAATTTTGAAATGCTACATGTGTAATGTGATGGTCACTATTTTTCTACTTAGATATTTAAGTATGAGATTTGTTAATTCTGCATTGCAGGGTCAAGAGAGAATTGAAAAGTTACTTAGTAGTTCTTAAAGAACTAATTTTTGTGTTAGGAAACATTATAAATGTCTCGAATAAAAAGAATAAAGAGAAGCTAGATAATTTCATGGAGGTTAGGTCCATAAAAGGCTATTAGCCAGGGGATAAAATGGTGTCCTTGGCCTCTGTTTGTCAGAGGCTGGAGAGGGATGGCAGGAGACAAATCGCTTGATCATTGTCTTCGGTCCACGCTCTCTGGGGCACCTGGTGTTGGCCACTGTCGGCAGACAGGATACTGGGCTAGATGGACCTTTGGTCTGACCCAGTACGGCCATTCTTATGTTCTTATGTTCTTAATTCCAAGCTCAAATCATTTTAGGTTTTGGGATGTTTTCTGTGACTTTCAGAACTAGTGTACAAACTAACTAGATCTGTAGTCATACTTCAGAACTTCTGGAATGAACACCCTGCCCCTTAAATGCCTGTTCCAGCCTGCAGCACTGGGTCTCCAGCAGGATTTTCTGTTTTGTGGAAATGTGGGTATCTTAGTCTGTTGCTTCCTGTGTGGGCAGCTGATCATAGGTGTGGGAAGTTTGTGGTGCTGCTGCCAGTAAGAAAGCTTTCGGATGTGCTGAGCACCTGCTACAGACATGTTTTGCAGGGCTACAGCCAAAGAAGACCCATCCTGGTGCTGTTTATCTTGGTTGAAGCTCTTGAAACCTGCCTGTGTCCAGGGATTTTCTCCCCACTGCTTCTTTTCCCCCAAAATCAATAAGCAGCATGCCTGTTGCTAATGTCCAAAGAACATTAATAATAGTCAGTGGAATGGATTGGTACCTGTCAAAATGTTGCTATTAGTAATTAAGGATGTGAAAGATTAACCTGTAAGCATTACCCTTAACAGGTGATGCTTACTGGCTCTGGTAATTGGAGCGGGGCTGGAGCAGCTCCCTGTGGGCAGGCACCTGCTCCAGCTCTGCAGGGGGCTGCTCTCATCCGGAGCAGCCTCTGTCTGTGGGGAGCCCAGCCCACCACACACAGAGACTACTTTGCCAGGGCTGGGAGCTGTAGGAGAAAGAAAGAGCTTGAAGCATGGGCCTGGTGCTTGAATCAAAGTAAGGAAGAGTTATACAACAAGTAATAGGCTGTGTCAAAAGCAAATGTTTGCCTGCAAGGTAGTGTGTCTCAGCACAGAAACTGCTTAGCGCTGATAAAAGCACATGAAGTATGTAAATACATTCCATCAGGACAGTACAGTGACACTCAGCTGAGTACATGATAAAATAGTTTGAAACAACAAGAGTGAAAGCACAACAACGGGCAGTGAATGCTTTGGAGGAAAGACAAGGGCAAGTACCAAATGTGTCATTAGTGTGTAAGATGATAAATACTGTGTATATCACAGATTGCTCATTTCTGTCTATAAATATTGGGGTACCTCAGCTCAATTCTTTGGCCGGCCTAGGGGGCGGTAGTGGAATCCATGATTGAGCTGTGTCCATTGTCCCGGGTACAAATACATAGGGGCTCGGAGGCCATCTGGCTACCAATACCTATTAATGTACTTTGTTTGACAATAAACCTGTCTCGGGTGCCTTCATATCTTACCTGAGTCTGTGGTCTTTGGGGGCTCTCATGAAATCTATTATGCTAGCTACCTGCCCAGAGATGGCATGATACACTGAGGGAGCATCTGAAAACACATGCAGCTGAACGTTTATCATCACTAACAGAGCAAGAGACCTGTCAGGATGCCATATGAGTGAATCCTTAATTTACTGTATCACTGTCCTGAACTACTACAGGAGCCAGCGCTGGGAGCTGGCAGCCAGCTCAGCATGCAGGCAGGGAGCAGGAGCAGGAGCCTCGCAGGCGGCTGCCCCAACAGAGCTGGAGTGGTCTCCCGCCTGGATCCTGCTTAATTGATTAACCAGTTGAACATTAGGTTAAACCAGGGGTGGGCAATAATTTTTTGCCAGGGGCCACTTCAGAATTTTTGAAGTGGCCCTGGGTCGCACCGGAAGAGGCGTGGACTCAAGTGGAAGGGGCAGAGGCAGGATACTTCCCTGCTTCCCCACCCACAGACCATGATTGGTCTGGGGGTGGAGGGAGCACCTTTGCCCCCCTCACCTCCCCCGAGGTTCCCCGGAGGCACCCATGCCCGTGGCGGTGGGAGGAGACTTTGCACGCTCCCCTTTCTGCCCCAGGCCAATCAGGGCTTGGGGGTGGGGGGAGTGTGTCAAGTCTCCTGCCCTGCCAGGAGCATGTGTTGCTTCTAAGTGCCTTGTGCTCCTTGCACGGCAGGGGCAGGGCAGAGGAAACTTCATGGGCTTCCCCCCGCCCCAGGCCCTAATTGGCCTGGGGGCGGGGGAGCAGCAGGGCCTCTGCGAGCCGGATCAACCTGCTTGGTGGGCCGAATCCAGCCCATCGAGGCCCTTTTGCCCACCCCTGGGTTAAACTGATGAACTTGGAGTTTACATCCCTATGTAATCCTGGTAACTTTAAGCACCATCTGCTGCAACTCAGGGTGAGCTGTATGAGCCAATAACTAGGCAGTCTTCAGATACTTGAGTTACAACACTGGTTGCTACATTGGGAGTATTTGAGAAACTTGAGAATGCAGAGGAGCTTGTCTGTCAAATCAGTAAGTCCTACTGAGATCATGAGTCTTTAAGGAATGCAATGGCAAGTGGTAGCACTGGCAAAGAACGCCTTTGTAGGGCTACTTTGTGAGTGGAAGAAGCATTAATTACACCAGTTGAGATATCACAAGTGTGGATGTCTTTGCCTCCCTTTAGCTTCCAGAAGCTAATGGTTTATTTTCAGCGGTATTCTTTACTGATGACACAATATTTATTGGACTCGGAGCTCATTAATCCTTGTCAATTTGATTGACTTGGGTAGAGAATGTAGGGCAGGGTCAGTGGATGATCTGGCAATGAAGAGAGATGAAATATCAACAATAAAACAGTGTAGGCAGCCTTTTGATGTCATACACAGTGAAAGAGTAGTGACTGAGTTGCAAATCATAAGAAATGGGCAGGCCAGCCGATGGGATTGGGAGAAAGGGGTTAGCTGCCCTGGGCCTAATAATTCAAAAGGGCCTGGGGTTCCCAGTCAGTGCTGCTACTGCAGCGGCACTAGTGGCTGGAACCCTGAGCCTTTGAAATTGCCACATGGTGAGCTTCCAGCAGCTTTGAGGGCTGCCCTGAGGGCGAGGGCGGGGGACACTTTTTCTGCTCCCTGAAGGAAATGCCAGTTTTGCAGGGCTCCACCTTGCCAAGGCTCTTGTTTCTAATGTAGGTTAACTTAAACTTCATTGAGAGGGTTGCAGTGGCTAGAGTTTGTTGATGATGCCCAGCTTTTTACTTGGCCATATCTGAGCTAGCTCATTGTTGCAATTCACACTGAGAATCTGCAGGAGATGGGTACATTAAAGAAAGCTAGCTGGGTGAGACTTACTCCCTATAAAATTATTTGGCTTTGATTGTCTGGATGGGAGAAGCAACTACAATAAATGTGAAGACTTTGGTTAGATACTCAGTCACTGAGATGTGGGATACAGGGATCATATTACAGCTAATTTTCTGCCATGCTGGCAAATCTTCCATTTATTGTTTTGGGTAAGTCACGGTGACATTTTTCTCTGGAATATTCCTGTTTAAACTACCTAAGCCATTATTATCCTTGGTTCTTAAGTAGTACATGGTGTGGTAGTCAACTGACCTTTTATTGTAGGCCAGGTCATAGAGCAAAATAAAGCTTTAAAGAAATGTAGCATTGCCAGATTTAACAGTGCCAGATGTCTTTCGATCACGGGTAGGCTGAACTCTTGACACGAGGGCCAGGGCATGGAAATTGTATGGAAGGCCATAAATGCTCACAGATTTGGGGTTTAGGTTCAGGAGAGGGTGAGGGCTCTGGGTGGGCTCAGAAATGGGTTTAAGGTGCAGGTGCAGGCTCTGAGCTAGGAAAGGGAGTTGGGTTATGGACTCCAGCTGGGGTTCTGGAGTGGAGCTGGAAATGAGGGGTTTGGCAGCTGGAGTGGGCTGTAGGCTGGAACCAAGGGGTTTAGAGGATGCAAGGTGGCTCAGGGGCGCAGGTTCTGGGCAGCACTTACCTCCTCAAGCAGTTCCTGGAAGCAGTGGCATGTCCCCTTTCTGGCCAGCTTCTATGTGGAGGCACGACCAGTCATCTCTTTGAGGTGCCCTCCTACCCCGTCTGCAAGCACCGCCCCTGAAGCTCCTACTAGACATACAGTGGGAGCTGCGGGGGGCAGCTCAGAGAGCCCTTTGGCTTCCCTATGCCTAAGAGCCGCCTGGAAGGGGTACATGCTCTTACTTCCAGAAGCCACGCAGAGCAGGGCAGGCCTCTGATCCTACTGCCCAGCATGAGCTTGAGGCCCTGATTAAAATGGTGCATGGGCTGGATGCGACCCGCGAGCTGTAGTTTATCTCCCTCTGCTCTAGATGGAGTCTCCTGGCAAAATGAAGAGAAGGGTGCTCGTGCAGGCAATGACTTTCTCCACACAAATCTTAAGTCATCAAATTTTCAAGTTGTAAAACTAAGTAAAGTGGGACTTGGGTGTAACAGTTCTTATATTGGTTGAAACAAATGTTTGCTGCTCTATGGTATGTTGAAATAAATAACCCCCTGGAACTCATTTTTCTGGATAGAGAGGAAGCAATGCTCTATAAAGGGTTATAAATATGAATGTCTCACTAGCTCAAACCCATTCATAAACATCTCAATTGATTTCTATTAAATCAGCTAAAGGAAGATTTCAGTTACTGTTTCCACATTAGTGTTCAAGAGCTTAATATATATATATATATATATTTTGTTTAATACCAGAAGGTAACTTGCTTTTTCTTTTTTCTTTGATTTTTAATAGAATGTTCAAATAAAAACTTTGGCAGATGATGTGGTAAGGTCTTCATGGCAACTTTTCTTTACAGTGCATGCTATCTTAATCTAATGGTTATGGACAATGAAGCCTGTATTTAAAGGATATTAAATGTTTCACTTGCTGGATTTTACAAATATTCTGTAGAAATTGGGAGTGGTAAATTGTAAATTATAGGTGAAAATACCACTCTGCCACAGCTATTAAGTCCAATATTTTAAGTGATTGTCTCAGTCCACAAACGATGTGTTTAGGCAAAAAATATATTAAGAAAGAGGAGTGCAGCTTATATAGGGTTACATGTTTCAAGTTTTGGTCAAGTAAGTCTTGCAGTACTAACTTCTTCTTTGCTCTCCCGTCCCTGTTTCATGAAAAATCAAGTGGAATTGGAAAAAAGAAATTTGAGTCTTGAATGGTTTAAGTGTCAGTTGTAGGCAACTTAATCTTTTGACCTATTGATTTGTTACTTAAAAATATGTAAAACAATTGAACTTAATCACTTTTATGAAAAAATTCTACAAGAAGTACACATTTAACCTTAATTAAGCTGCTCGAACCTGTTGGAAATGGATGGTTTTATTGAGTTCCTCTTCTTTAGGCTGTTTGATTCCATAAAATGTACAGCAATTATGAGATTGGTTAAATGGCTTTGTCTATAGATGTTAAAGCAATCATAACAAGTATTTCTTCAGATGGTAGTATAAAATAACAGGTTTTCTGGTTGTTAACAGTTATTAGGGTAAAATTGTGTATTAAGTAAAATGGTAACAAACAGCCTTGGAATGAAGGAGCACAAGATC
Source organism: Pelochelys cantorii (assembly GCA_032595735.1). Taxonomy (NCBI): domain Eukaryota; kingdom Metazoa; phylum Chordata; order Testudines; family Trionychidae; genus Pelochelys; species Pelochelys cantorii. The sequence goes on from CM064337.1 coordinate 42,699,023, forward strand.
ACTGTAACCTGGTGAAATGATTGTTTCTCTTCTTGTAATAATAAATTACCTGAGTATGCATGCACTCATAAAGAGGAAAAAAGGAATGTAACCCATTGAGTTTTAATTAAGAGCGTTCATTGCAGATCACGTGGTATGCTTTTACTAATATCTGTCAAGTGTATTAAACTATGAATGGCTGTTTCAATGCAATAAAACTATTAACTGGATTGTGACACTATTCACTAATTACAAGAGACTGTACTTGACACCTAATAGAAGAGTTGGCGACTAAAATGATTAGGGGGCTGGAGTGCATGACCTATGAGGAGAGACTGAGGGATTTGAGTTTGTTTAGTCTGAGGGAGAGAAGAGTGAAGGGGGATTTGATAGCAGCCTTCAACTTCCTGAAGGGAGGTTCCAAAGAGGATGGAGAAAGGCTGTTCACAGTAGTGACAGATGGCAGAACAAGGAGCAATGGTCTCAAGTTACAGTGGGGGAGGTCTAGGCTGGATATTAGGAAAAACTATTTCACTAGGAGGGTAGTGAAGTACTGGAATGGGTTACCTAAGGAGGTGGTGGAATCTCCATCCCTAGAGGTTTTTAAGTCTCGGCTTGACAAAGCCCTAGCTGGGTTGATTTAGTTGGGACTGGTCCTGCCTTGGGCAGGGGGCTGGACTTGATGACCTCCTGAGGTCTCTTCCAGTTCTATGATTCTATGAAAAGCCTAAGATACTTTCTATTCTTCTGGAAGATTTCTTTATGTAGAAATGTGTACACTTAATGAAGCTATGATTATCCCCCAAATTTTGCCATATTAACTATCCTCCAAAAACCCACCACCACTCTTCAGGCAAAAGATGAGTGGGCAATTGTCTTGGCATGTATCATCGTACTGTAACCAGTTGAAGTGCAACATGCCATTCTCCCCATTCCTGCTATCTTAAAAGATTTTTCAGACTGCGATGCATTGGCGTGTAAATGATTCTCAGGGCATGGGAATTAAATGTGGAGATGCGGGCTATACTTCAATTCCTCTAGTGTGGATTAAACGTAATTCTAATTGGGGAAAAACATTCCTTGTGAGAAATATAGTACAGTCTCTGATTTTTGTCTTTGCTGCTTTAAAATAACCATTGGTATGTTTATTGATCAAACTGCATGCTCATGATACAATAAACATTTGTGCTACTTCCTCATCGTGCATATATATATAGAACTTTTTAAAGTTTTATCTTTTCTTTTCAGCGTGACAGACTAACAAGTTTTAGAAAATCAACTGTAAAAAAGGAGAAACCTCTCATTCAGCATCCTATTGATTCTCAAGCCTCTATGAGTGAATTTCCAGTTGCCCAGCCATTGTTTGATGAACGTTGTATGAATTTATCAGAAAAAGAAATTATGGATCTTTTTGAAAAAATGATGGTAAGCAATTTGCAAAGTTTTTTACTTCTATATTGTCATGTGCATCAACAGTTTTGAAATGTGAGATGTCAGATAGTTCAGCTGTGGAGCTAGCTACTATTGTGAAACACCAAAATGTATCCTATGCTCTTTGTACAAAAGACAGATATTTAATTGTATGAACTATATAACTTGTCACTGAATTGAATAATCAGTAAACCTTGCCAGAATGCATGGTATGTTTAAAAAATTGCCCGATTCAGGTCTTCAGAGAGCCACAAAAGACTTGATAAAAGTAAAATAAATCTGATGATGTGATCCTTGACAAATACCTCCTTTTTTTTTTTTTAAACAATCTTCAAATAACAGTACTAGAAACCTATTACTGCTTATGTGTATGTTGTAAAAAGGTTGTGATCTCTGAGAGACCAAAGTCCTTAATACGAGAAGACTTAATATACAAATAACACTAAATTTTCTTCTTCGAGTGATCGCTCATGTCAATTCGAATGAGGTGCATGCGCACCGCGTGCATGGTTCCCGGAGCATTTTTTCCCCAGCGGTACCTGTCGGGCCGGCAGGTCACCCCCTGGAGTGGCGCCGCTATAGCGGAGCATAAGTACCCCTGCCGGCCCTCCCCCTCCTCAGTTCCTTCTTACCACCAGTGACGGACGTTGGAGCTTGCTGTCTTGTGCAGATCCCAGCTTCTGATCTTCGTCCGTTGGCAGTTCTTTGTTTCAGTAGTTGTAGTTAAGTAGTTGTTAAGTACTTAGAGATAGCTTTCCTTGAACCGCCCCCCAGGGGGCCGGTGATGCCAGGTCCGCAAGGCTTCAAACAGTGTGCAGCTTGCACGAAGCCTATGCCCAAGGGAGACCCCCATGAACAGCGTCTTTAGTGTTTGGGGGAATCTCACTTTGAGGACGCCTGCAAGATTTGTCGGGGGGTTCAAGCCACGTACCAAGAGGGAAAGGGATTCCCGCCTGAAGTTGCTCCTGATGGAGTTGGCGCTGCAGCCCGCGTCCTCCAGAGAAGCCTCGGTCCTTAGTGCACCGGCGTCGGTACGGGGATCGTGTTCTGACCTTTCCTGCACCGCGGTGCCAAAGAAGGCGGCACCACGGCACCGATCTCAGTCGCTGGCACCGAAACGGGTGAAGGACTTCAGGGGGAGATGACCCGAATGCAAGGCCCACGGGGTCCGGCACCGGCAGGGATGCTCCCCGGCACTGTCCTCACCTCTCTGGCATGGCCAGGGAATACAGAAGAGGAGGGAGACTGTGCACAGGGCCGCGAGCCCTGGGCCTATCCTGGCCCGCTGCCCCTCCACGCCGGAGGTATTTGAGGCAGCTCAGGAGCTGATAGAGCTAACGGCCTCATCTCCCTCACTCCCCCTCCTCGGAGGGGTTTTCGACTTTGGTACCAGGGGTCTTGGGGGCACCGGTGGTCTCCCCAACCCCAGGGCCCGGGCGGGCACCAGTAGAGTCAAGGGACCAACTGTTGCTGCCGGCCGCTTCAGCACGGGGTCAGACTGTGCTGGCACCGGCGGAGGCTGCTCTGGCGGCACCGTCTCCTGTCCAGATGATCCCTGGAGCGTCGCTGCCGGCACCCGTGCGCCCTATGGCCCCGTTGGTCGTAAGGGCGCCAGTACCGGGGCTGTCTTCACAGGCACCGGCCTTGCCGGCACCGCAGGCACCAGCCTTGCTGGCACCGCAGATACCAGCTCTGCAGGCACCGAATGCGGCACGGGTATTAGCAAATTCGGCCCCGAAACCGGCACCATCCTACCAGCTGGTACCGAGTGGTCCGGTGCCGCGCTTACCGCCGCAGCCCCGTCCCCACACCGGGAAGCCGGAGTCCATGGCATGGTTTAGACCAAGGGCGCTACAGGGCTCGATGGCACCGCCGTGGTCGGCGTCCGAGCTGTCCTCAGAATTCAAGGCGGAGTCTCTGCGTTCGGCGGGGTCGTCTCGCATGTCTTCACGGTACCGATCTTGCTCTTGGCACCAAATGGCACAGCAGGGGTTTGAGCAGATGTGGCCGCCCCAGGTGCAGCAGCCCTGGCTGTTTTGGACGCCCTGGGCGTATCCCCAGTGGCAGGGGCCACTCCCATCTTCTGGTTCGGTCAGTGGGTCGCGGAGGAGGTCCACGCCTTTGGCCTCGTTGTCCCGGGCCCCGCCATTGCCCAGGGGGGCTAGCCCTAGTGGGCACCCGGACCTGGGGGAAGCATGAGCCGATCTGCAGCAGCAGCCGGAGGTACTGCAGCAGACGGTCCCTGCTCCGGTGGTGGTGGAGCAGCCGGTCCTGAGTCGTGAGTTGACATCCTCATAGTCTCCGGACGAGGCTTTGGCAGACCGAGCTCCGGCTATGCCAGCCATGGACGCGAGGTCGCACCAGGAGCTGCTCCGCTGACTTGCGGTGAACCTCAGGGTGCCGGTTGAGCTGGTGACCAAGGAATCAGACCCGATTGTGGACATCCTCACGGAGGATGCCCTGGCAAAATTGGCCCTGCCACTGAATAAAACAGTGGCAAAAATTACGAACACTTTGTGGCAGACGCCAGCATCCCTATCTCCGACGCTCAAGGGGGTCGAGAGGAGGTATTATGTCCCCCGGTCGGGGCATGAGCACCTCTATTCACACCTGGTCCCGGGTTCTATCGTGACCCAGGCGGCGGCCCAGAAGGAGGGGTAAGGGCAGCCGGGCCGTTCTCCAAAAGCAAGGGACCCTAAGTGTATGGACCTGATGGGGCGCAAGGTCTATGCAGCGGGTGGGGGGGGGAGGAGAGGTGCAATTACGCATCGCCAACCAGCAGGCAATGCTCAGTCGCTATGCCTATAACAGCTGGCAAGCGATGGAGAGGTTCCGGGACAGGTTGCCCCTGGAGGACAGGCAGGAATTCTCCGCCCTGGCCACAGAGGGTAGGACAATAGCATGCACTGGCCTGCAGGCATCCTTGGATGCAGTAGATTCGGCAGCCAGGATGATGGTGTCCGGTGTGGTGATGCGACGTAACGCCTGGCTGCAGGTTTCAGGGATCCCGTTAGACTTGCAGGCCACTATACAGGACCTGCCGTTCGACGGGAAGGCCCTGTTTGCGGAAAATACTGACTCCAAGCTTCGCAATCTGAAAGATACCAGGTCGACTCTTCGGTCGTTGGGTATACATACGCCTGTGCCCCAGCGCAGGCAGTTGCCGAGTAGGCAGCCTCATAGGGTGCAGCCACAGACCGCACGGCCAGACTATTGGCGGTGCAGGCCCCGTGGCCCTGTTGGGGGTTTCGCCAATGTGCTGGGCTCGGGGGCTTGCAATAGGCACCGTCGGTCCCGCCCGGATGCAGGCAGGGGCACCACTCAGCCCCTCCCAATCTACCTAAGCAGTCATTTTGAAGGTGCGCTCAGGGACCGCATACCGATACCTGCCATTTTCCCCCCCCGTTTGGGGACCGGTTGTCCCACTTTGCCCAGGCCTGGTTGGTCATCACCTCGGACAAATGGGTGTTGAGCATAGTTTCCCAGGGTTACTCTATCCCCTTCCTGGGCTCCTCCTCTTCCCTTTCTCCCTCCCTGTCCCTCTTCAGGGACCCGTCTCACGAGGCCCTCCTCAAACAGGAGGTCACCGTGCTCCTGGAAAAGGGGGCAGTGGAAAGGGTCCCTTCCCACAGGGAGGGCAGGGGGTTTTATTCCCGCTATTTTATTATTCTGAAGCCGAAAGGGGGCCTTCAGCCCATCCTGGATCTCAGGGACCTCAACAGACACATAAGGAAGGAGAGGTTTCGGATGGTGACTCTGGCCTCAATAATTCTGGTGCTAGACAAAAGGGATTGGTATGCGGCCCTCGATTTCAAGGACTCTTACTTTCATGTCGCGATTCGGACAACCCACAGGAGGTTCCTCCGGTTTGTGGTGGCCCACCAACACTTCCAGTCTACTGTCCTTCCCTTCGGGTTGTCGATCCCCCCCCCCTCCCCCCGCGGTTTTCACGAAGTATATGGCGGTGGTGGCGGCCTTCCTCAGGTGACTTGGGGTCCAAGTCTTTCCGTACTTGGACTGGCTCATCAGAGGTCGGTCAAGGGACCAGGTCGCCGTGCACATAGGATTGGCGCAGTCTCTATTCGACAGACTCGGACTCATCCTGAATGAGGAGAAGTCGAAATTGACACCAACACAGAACATAGAGTTTGTGGGGGCGGCCCTGTGTGCCAGGACGGGGTGCGCTTACCTCCCGCTGTCCGGGTTTCAGGCAATCAGGGCCCTGATATCCAACCTGTGGCAGTCCCCGTTGACGACTGCGCGGTCGTGCATGAAACTCCTAGGTCACATGGCGGCCTGTACCTATGTGGTCAGACACGCCAGACTGCGGCTCAGGCCGCTGCAGGCGTGGTTGGCAACGTCGTTCAACCAGGCCAGACAGGGATGGGACCAGGTCCTGTCCGTGCCACAGGACGTCCTGGCCTCGCTCAATTGGTGGACATTAGAGACAGAGGTGCGCGCTGGAGTTCCCTATCGTGCGGAGCTGCTGTCGGCTCAGCTCATCACAGATGCCTCCGACGACGGCTGGGGGGCACACCTACAGAGTCACAGGATGCAGGGATTGTGGTCCCCCCATGAAAGGGCGTTACATATAAATGTGAGAGAGCTCAGAGCGGTCAGGAGGGCTTGCGAGATTTTCCTGGCCATGCTCTTGGGGAAACTGGTGTCACAGCTGCTGTGTTGTCCAGCAGCACTTTTCTATATGAACAAGCGGGTGGAGCTCGATCATCCCCGCTTTGTCAGGAGGCGGCTCTCCTCTGGGAGTTCTGTATAGCCCACTGCATACAGCTTACAGGCGGCGTACCTGCCAGGGTGTGTGAATTCGCTAGCAGACTCGCTGAGCAGGTCCTTCCTTCAGAGTCCACGAGTGGGGCCTAAATGGGGAGGTTTTAGCTCAGCTTTTCCGGTTGTAGGGTCATCCCCTGGTGGACCTTTTCGCTACCGAGGGGAACAGGAAATGTCCCCAGTATTTCTCTCTCTTGGGTCTGGGCACAGGTTCGAAGGGGGACGCCCTGACCTCTCCGTGGCCTCGAGGGCTGCTTTACGCGTTTCCCCCGTTCCCGCTCCTTCCCAAGGTGCTTACCAGGACCAGGCTGTTCAAGTCCCGGGTAATCCTGGTAGCCCTGGACTGGCCCAGGCAGTTTTGGTACCCCATCCTGTGGGAGATGGTGGTGGCCAGGCCTTTTTGTCTGCCACTGACCCCGGACCTAGTCACCCAGGATAGGGGTGGGGGCATCCTGTATCACCCAGATGTCAAGTCCCTTCGCCTGACGGCCTGGCTTATCCATGGCTGAAACCCTCCGAAAGAGCTTGTTTGCGGGGGGGTAGAGGAGGTTCTCCTGGGGAGTTGGAAGCCAACCACCAGGCGGTCATACGCCGCCAAGTGGACGCAGTTTTCGGTCTGGGCCCAGAGCAAGGGAGTCTGCCCTTCCCAGGCCCCTGTTCCTGTGGTCCTGGACTACCTGTTTGAGCTGAGGCAGGCAGGCCTATCCATGCCGTCGGTACGGGTGCATCTAGCATCCCTAACAGCATTTCATGAGGGGTCTAGCGGTATGTCGCTGTTCGCTGACCCCCTCGTGAAGAGGTTTCTAAAAGGTCTCAACAAGTTGTATCCCCATGTGAGAGCCCCGGTGCCACAGTGGGACCTCAACTTGGTGCTAAATAAGCTCTTGGGTCCCCCCTTCGAGCCCCTGGCATCCTGCCCTCTCAGGTTTCTGTCATTTAAAGTGGCATTCCTAGTGGCCATTATGTCAGCACGTCGGGTGTCGCAGTTACGTGCCCTGACGGTGGAGCCCCCGTACCTGGTGTTCTCGGCAGACAGGGTTCGGCTGTGTCCCCACCCTGCGTTCCTCCCCAAGGTGGTGTCGACCTTTCACATGTCGCAAGACATATACCTCCCGGTTTTCTTTCCCAAGCCCCACTGCTCCCCTAAGGAGCGGGCGTTGCACTCCCTGGATGCGAAGTGGGCACTGGTGTTTTATATAGATAGAACAAGGCCCTTTCACAGGTCATCGCAGTTGTTTATTGCCTATGCCGAGCGGGTAAAGGGGACGCCAGTTTCGGCCCAAAGGCTGTTGGGATGGATATCCTTCTGCATTAGGGAGTGCTGTGCTCTGGCACACAGGGAGCCACCCCGCATATCGGCGCACTCCACCAGGGCGCGCGCTTCGTCCGTGGCCTTCGGGGCCCACATCCCAATTCTCGAGATCTGTAGGGCTGCTCTGTGGTCCTCGGTCCATATGTTCGCCGAGCATTATGCCCTCACTCAACAGGCATGGGAGGATTCCACCTTGGGTGCAGCGGTGTTGAGCTCTATTCTGTAAAAGGAAATGGAAAAGGGGATGGATGAGTGGCACGCTGTAGTGTTATGTGCCTCCTGTGCCTACCTGTTGAGTTCTGTGTTATGTTCTATGGTTGCACTGTTGATTAAAGTTATCGTTGGAGTTGAATACTGGTGTGGTTGTTCTGTTACGTAGAAAGGTGGCTCCGACCCCGCCTCCGGGTAGGCTAGCTTGGAAGTCACCTCATTCGAATGGACATGAGCAATCACTCAAAGAAGAAAACAGGGTTACTTACCTGTAACTGTTGTTCTTCGAGATGTGTTGCTCATGTCCATTCGATTCCCCCCCAGCCTTCCCTGCGTCGGAGTTGCTCCGGCAAGAAGGAACTGAGGAGGGGGAGGGCCGGCAGGGGTACTTATGCTCCGCTATAGTGGCGCCACTCCAGGGGGCGACCTGCTGGCCCGATGGGTACCGCTGGGGAAAAAATGCTCCGGGAACTGTGCACGTGGCGCGCATGCACCTCATTCGAATGGACATGAGCAACACATCTCGAAGAACAACAGTTACAAATAAGTAACCCTGTTTTCTTCATCGTCTTAACAGTTTTACAAAGAAAACATTTTATGTTAATGTGTTAGGACCTATGATGATAGTAACATTTGCAGCAAAATTACTAAATTAATGCTTCTTCCTCAGTGACTTGGAGACCTACTTTTAGAAATAAGGATGCATAGCTTACATACATCAGAAATAATGGTAGTCACATATTTTGCTGTAAAAGACAGTGGTTTGTTTCAATTGATAGCTTTTTTTCTCAGTTCAAATTTAAATCAAGTTTTTTTGGAGCTACTCAATGACCACATCATCTGTGTCTGTTAAAGATGACTGGGGATTTTTAACCCTTCTGAGTGTGTATATTAAATTAGCAAATCTAATTCCTTTTCTTAGGGACTGTATATTATTTCAAAAAGCTAGCAAGCTACTTTTGGAACAGATATATAGCGAAGGGTCTTAATTGTAACACTGCTGGTTTGATAGCTAAATCAGCTCTAGGAGAATCTAATGTGGGAGGATTTCAGATTTTCCAGATGAACCCAATCAACCCTAGTGAATGTAAATCATATTTTCAGAAAATAAAATGTGTGCAAAAGAATCCTATTTAATGCTTTAACTGTTTTGCTCCTAAAGAGGCTGAGAGGAATAGTTTGGTTTTTTTTTGTGATGGCTCTTTTTGCTAAGCAGATTCAATTAATTGATTTAAACTAGTTGTGTATTAAGAGCTCTCAGTTGAAGCTGAAAGCATCATTTAAACCTGCCTGGACACTATTTAGTGGATTTAAAAGTAGCCATTTTTCTACAAAGGAATTTCACAAGCCAGCTATAGAGAGCTTTTGGAAATGACCTTTATGTGCATATTTGGAACAGCTTCCCTGGGTCTTAACGACACTAACTGTGGATGGTCTATTATAAAGCCAGTCTATTATAAAACCAGTCTTCCTTACCTTTAACACTTCACTGACATCAAAAGCAAAGTATGGGACGCTTCCAGACCACTCAGTTAACCTCATTACCACTTACTATTGACAGGAAAATTTTTTTTCTTTTCTCTCCCTTCTTTTTCTGTTACCATTCTGGTAGTCGCCCTTTTTTCTTCACTTGAACTCATCTGAAAAAGTGGGTTTTGCCCATGAAAGCTCATACTCTATATCTATCTATCTATCTATATATATATATACACACACACACACACACACACACTCGCCTGTGGCGAGTAGATTTTAGCCCGGTGCGGATGCGCAGAGTGTGCTTCCGCGCGGCTGGCGAGTGGAGCTCGCCACTGCTTGGCGAGCCCTGTGTGTGTGTGTGTGTGTGTGTGTGTGTACACACACACACACACACAATTTGTTAGTCTTGACAGTGCCACAGGACTACTCGTTTTTAAAAATAGAACAGTTTGCCACTATCATGAATAATGGATAATTATGATCTACTGAGGACTTTTAATTTGTCAGCTGAACAGAAACTGAAATACTAAAATGTAACTTTTCAAGGAAGCAGAATAGAAAGCTTCATAGATTTGAATATTCAGCGACCACCAGTACATAGAAGCTTGAGTCCGTGGTGTGCCAGTACAAATTGAACAGAAGCAACCAGAATTCATGTTAGAAAGGTGAAAATATTTTTTTCTACCTTCCAGTGTACTATAATTCCAAAGTACTAAATATAATTTGATTGCATCTGAATCGATACATCTTTCAAAGTTTTTACTTCGGTTATTCCCTTTTCCAAAAAAGTTACACAGACCTTCATGGAATCATATTTATGTAACTGGAACTGCCAAGAGAACCCACTCCTGTGATCCATAATGCATTCATATACAGGTGTGAACATAAATTAGGTTAGCTTTATTTCAGAGAGATTGTTAAATACAATCAACTGTAGATAAACTAAGAAAGTATTTAAAAGCATGAATACTCATGTCTGAATACTCAGTGCTGAGTATTCAAGCATTGAGCAACTGACCTTCCAGTAATCTGCCATACATCATCCTTCCATCTCCTTGCTGGTATCTCCTAGCATTTCCTCTGCCTTTCCTTCCACAGTAACTTTTCTGAGATTATCTCCATCTCTGAGCCTATTATGATCAAGCATATACTTGCATCTGATTTCCAACATGAGCATCTGCTTCTCTCTAATATAACTTAAGCAATGCATCAGTCTCCAAATACTTCAGTCATAAATGGTGGTTAGGGATGCAACTCCATGGTCAAGGTGTCCCTATACCTCTGACTTCGAGAAGTTGGGACATGATGATGTGGGATGGGTTGCACAATAATTGCCCTGTTAGTGCCATTCTCTCTGACACATTATTTAAAAATTGGAAGTGAAATACCATTAAGAAAAATAGAAAGGAGTGTAATCTCTTGCAAATCTGACGTAAAAGTACAAGTGGGTAGGCCAAAAAAGAATTTGAAGAGTAAGGAGTAGCAAAAAATTTAAGTACCTAAAAAGCTGGAAGCCTACCAAATTACAATTGAGGCTGCTGAATGATTGAGGTACTAAAGAAGTGCTCAAGGAAGATGAGGGGTCATTATGAAGAAGCTAAATTCATTATTTGCATCAGAGGATGTGAAGAAGATTTCTACATCAAGCCATTCTTTTTAAGTGACACATCTGAGAATTATCCCCTATTGAGGAGGTGATAGAGGAGGTTTTGGAAGAAATGGATCAAATAAACTGGAATAACTTTTTGTGAGGTCTTTAAATTCTTTCCATTTTATAAACTGAATGCTAATGTGGATATCCGAACTGAGATTTTTACATTTATTTTTATATATATTTTCCTAAAGTTTTATGATTAAAATGATCATCTGTGCTGGAAAAACAAATGCAGCACTTCATTTACATCCAGCCTGAAAATGGCACCAACTCATAACATGAAAATAGCCATCTTCGAATATTAGAACTTAGGGAAAACATGAGTATTTTGATGAGATTATGTTCCTTAATCAGGGAACGTGGTTTTAAGGCAGCGCGATTGAAGTGTTCTTAAATTAGTTAGGGATAATCCCAACTCTTCAAATCAAGAGAAGAAAATGGGGATGTCTAGGCCACACTCTCAGAAAACCATCATCCAGCATAGTCCATCAAGCTCTCACGTGGAACCTGCAAGGAAAACACAAAAGAGGAAGACTTTGGACAACGTGGAGAAGATCTGCTGAGACTGAAGGACAACAACTGGGGTACTTCTGGAGTCAGCTAGAAGTTTTGTCTCAAGACAGAGTGAAGTGGAGGAGACTTGTAGATGACTTGTGCTCCACTCGGAGTACAAGGGTTTAAGAAGAATCCCAACTCTTAGTAGTTAGATAGTGGTTTGGGAAGCTAGCCTTTGGTCCCTGTTAGAGGAAACAGCTTGTGCAAAGAAAAAATTCACAAACTTGGAATGTGTCAAATGTTTAAAATCTCATTAAACTGAAGGAATTTTGTTTAAAATGACAAGTTTTTATGCCACTAAAATGTTTTTTATTAAAAATCACTTTGGACATTTATACAAAATTTATGCACTTGGTCACCTTAATATTTACATTTGATTCAATTTTTCAATCTTATTTCTCTTGTATTGTTTCCTGAAACCATACGTCTTTGCCAGTTGTGTTGAACATAATGGGTGATATTGAAAATTGTAAAATAAATGCTCATAACATGTAGTTAAAGATATAAAATAAAAAACTGAATATTGAGATAATTCAGTGTACACTGTAAGGAAATACCTGATTGGATTATCACCGATATTTCAAGTCGTACACAGCAACTTTTTTAATGTTCAAATATTGAGTACTTTTTATGTGTCAAGTAGCAACAGTACTAGTGTAGATAAATGAAAACTGAAATGTCCTTTTGTTGTCTGCTTGTTTACAGGAAGACATGAACTTAAATGAAGAACGTAAAGCTCCTTTACGAAATAAGGACTTGACCACAAAACATGAGATGGTTGTCCAGTACATTTCTGCAACTGCTAAATCTGTAAGTAGTTGATTTTTTTTCCAAGATCGACCAGAAGAATAGGATTGGCTTTATGTGCATTGTGCTTTTTGAGATGAAAGAATCTGATCAACATCAGTTATCCTTCCAGAATGCTTAGAAGTCCATTGTGCATAATGCACTTTAAAATGTCATCATCTGTACATGGTTTACTGAGTTGTGTAGTACATTTTAATTCTGAAACATGATGCTTACTTCATTGTAAGCCAGACTTCAAAATTTACTGCTCTAGGGTAATCAATAAGGCTTGATGAAAACATGGAATTGTCAAATTTGTTAAGTAATAGAACTGAAATTAGACAAGGTCTCAACTTGTTAAGTACTGTATCTCGCTTGGTGGAAGCACAAGGTGTTCTGGTGCCATTGAGAAACATTCCTTAGTAAGATGAAAATAGCATCATTCCTATGAAAAATCACACACAGCTATCAGTCTTCAATGTTGAATTTTCATGCTCCTCTCTATGCTCATAAATACCTTGTGTTAGTGGATCCACAAATCTTCATTTTGCAGTGCCATAAAGTTGATCAGTTATTTAGGAGCATATAGATGCATGCAAAGTTCCTAGAAGGGGAGATATTTCAGGTAAAAAGGCCATAGGATTATCCATCTCCAGTTTGCCAGTGTCCAATTAAGGTTGCTTGCAGTGATGTTCTTTGACATCTGTTTGGTAGGAGAGATATGCAGCACAGTCTCAGATGATTGAAATCTCATATTTTTCACCAATAGTATTTATTTTACTACAGTTAACACTCATTCAATAGAACCATAATGTTTTTTGTTACTAAAGTTGAAGACTGAAATGCTTTCCTTTTGATGTGGAAAGATGTTTCAAATAATTTTATGTGTTACATGAAACATCTATAGTAATTCCACTATAAATAGCAAATGTTTTGCCCTGTATTTCTCTCCTATATTTGCTGTACATTGTACTTCTAAGCAAGCTGGTTTCTGAATGTCAAACAATTTAAGCAACACATTGCAGCAGTGCCAGAGCAGAGTAACTGGTTTTTTTTTAATTTACTTTTGGTATCCAAGAGCAGAAATATGTTTCAAGTGATAAGAGAAATTTGCCATTAGCATAGTTTTGGATAGAATTAGGCAATGCACAGAGTTTCACTTGGAAATTCAGACATGTTTTCCCATTTTTGCACTGAGGTTATTTGTAGTAAAATACTTTGGGAAACACAAGCTTTATATTCACTGTAATACCTAAAGGCAGAAATGTTATATAGAATTAAGTCTGATTGCAAAATATAGATAACAATACATGAATAATCATATCTTTATTATTAAAATGAATTGGTAAATAGACTGTTAGTTTATCTTCCTAATGAATTGATAAGCAGAGAGTAATGTGTAGAAAGTAACTTAGACTTCTGATTCTTCTTAACAGATTTTCATCAGTATACTGTTACTATATGAAATTTTGACTCCACATAATTTCTTAGCAACACTAGAACTACATATAGTGTACAAGATTATCCTTTCCACTAAGTGAGGAAAGGTGTTTGGTGTAACGTGCAAGTAGAGATGGAAAGAAAGTTATACCTGCCTTTGCTTTGGTAAACAGATACATATGAAATCTTAAAATTTGTCCATTAAGGAGTGAAGAATCCAGAGTTTAAGGCATTACACGTTTCTAAACCTATTGCAGTCATTTAATCCACAAGCCACTATTTTGAAAATGTGATATTTTGTGTGAACTAGCTCTGGGTTTATTGAGGATGTTTAAGATTCTTTTCCCCATTTAATATTAAAAAAATCAAATGCAAGATCAGTCCAAGCAAGAGGAAAACCAATTACATACTACTAAAACTTTGTTGGAAAAGGAATGGAAAAAGTATCTACAGGAAATGTAAAGCAATTCTCTTTTCAAAGGTATCTTCTGAAAGTGGCATTTTCCTTAAAGATGTTAAATACTGTTTTTTTCAATAGTATACATAATTCAGGAATTTCATAATAAAGCATGGGTAAGCTTGCATGTCTAACAGCTTTTGTTTGCATTTTAAGAAAGTTAACTTTATTACTGCATATAATGCAATATGGAGAAGTGTAGTGTAAACTTGAATTAATTTTAAATAAAATACTAAGTGTAGTTTTTTTATTTAAAAGAACCTTCAGAGAAATCTCTATGTCAAAACTTTGTTCAGGCTTCAGTATGGATGTTTCATCGGTGTCTGAAATGTTTTCCTTTTTCAAATACTATACTCCAGCTCACATGTAGACTTTAAAATAGGTAATTTAGATATGTGCCTACTAAGTTATAAAAATTGAATGGAATTTGTAAATTAAATCTGAAGTGCAGATATATATTCATAACTTGTTCTTGGTAATATTATTGTTCATATGGCCCTAACTTGTCTTTTGGGAAAAATCTAATGAAAGATTTATGTACATAAAATAACTAAACTTGGAGCTGATTTATTTTAATGCTGTGTCCCACCTGCTATGTGTCCTTAACACTCATCTGTTTTTATAATTGCATACTGTTTCTATGGAAGCTACAGTAGTTGATTTAAAAGCAGAAAAAAATTAACAGTGAATTCAAATGTAGTGTCATTTAACTCCTTAAATATTATTTTCATCAGTCTGCTTTGTTTGCTTGGTGGTCATCCTTATCCTTTGATCATGCTTCTTTGCCACTTAGGTGACTGCTTCTGTGGATATCATTCTTCTGCTGGGCATTCCCATGGGTAACTTAGTTTCCATGCCTTGAGTGGCTTGTTTTCTGCATTGTATAAGTACTCAGTATGGGTTGGAGGGCACCTAGGCTGATTACTATGAATTTGCAAATGACCAGCCTCCTGCAAGCCACATTGGCTGTAGAATAATTTGGCAGCAAAGATGAGTCAGATCCATGTGACCACCAGTTTCATGTGTTGATAGCCAACAGTTGAGGTTCTCATGGTCCATGATCTGCACCCAGTAGTCTATACAAATCAGCTGTCAGCTTCTTTCTGAAAGGAAAAGGCGTGTTAGTGGGTAAAATCTCTTCTGTTTAGTTTCAAAAGGGGCTGTTGCAGATTTTTTTTGCCAGTGTGCCTAAGCCGAGTTAAAAGATGTTTTCATCCTAAATGTAATTGACCTTAAAACTAGTTTTGTCTTTACTCCTCTAGATTTTGCTTATTACTGTTGGGATCCATCCAATAACAGCTGAACTAACTATTGTTTTCTTGCCCAAAAGTCGCTCCTACCGTGGTCTGTCAGACAATATTTCGACGGACTAATTGAGGTACAAAACAAACTTAAAAAACCTGAAGAGTACAATACTTTTTATTCTGGGATATTGTAATATTAAAAGATATAGATTTTTAAGCAGTTTAATTATGAGCTAACTAATTGATTTTTTTAAAATAAGTTTCCTTTTGGGTTGTCCTTTTAGGGATGTACATGCCTGTGCTGGGAGACCTTTGGTAGCAGTGTCCATGTGGTTGCTCCTGTTGTCTGTATAGTCTTATGCCCTGATCTGAGGGCATGTTGGTGCTCAGTTTCATTCCAGAGGAAACTGAGGTCTGTGGTGGTGGTTAGTTATTGCTATCTGTCTTAGACTTGCTATTTTCATTGCCTTACTTCCTTGTTTTCCTGGGTCTGCCCTGTTTAACCTGTAGCCTATAAACTAGTCTGCTTGTCTGTATATCTTTCTTGTAAGCTTATTTTCTTGTTTGATTTGCTTTATTAATAGCTTTATAGGTTTATATTAGAGTATATTTTGGCTGGGGACCTGCAGGCTATAGTCTGTATGTTGAGCTAAGGCAAAGTTAGCATACATAAATGAACACCTCAAGGATCTGTCCTTTGCGTCAGTCTTACTGAGCACAGAGCAGTTAGATTCAAGTGTAATCACTTTACATGAAAAATCATGGAATACTAGAATTGGAAGGGATCTCGACAGGTCATCAAGTCCAGTTCCCTGTCCTTATAGCAGGACTAAGCACCATCCCTAGATCATCCCTGATAGATGTTTATCTAACCTGATCTTAAATATCTCAAATGATGGAGATTCTGCAACCTCCCTAGGTATATATATTCAGGATCAAGGTGGATAAGAGTGACCATATGTTACATGAGCCTGTAGTTCTCCACCTTTCCAGACTATTGTATCCTTTTCAGGAGTCTACTTTGTCTTCCATACCCTAAGTTTCAGCTCATTTAAAAATAACTTGCTTATAGAATCAGACATAAAAGTACAAAAGTGTGACAACACAGTCCTATTGAAAAATTGCTTACTGTCTCATTTTTAGCATATAAAATAAATCGATTGGAATATAAGTATTGTGCTTAAATTTCAGTGCATAGTACATAGAGCAGTATAAACAAATCACAGTGTGAAATTTTAGCTTGTACTGGCATTGCTAATGTTTTTATGTAGCCTATGATAAAACTAGACAATATCTAGATAAGTTGTTGATGTACCCCTGGAAGACCGGTGCGTACCCCCATGAGTACATTTACCTCAGGTTGAGAACCAAACCACCAGGTAGAAGCAAGCTCCTCCTCTTGGGAACAGAAAAATTAGTAGTTTAGGAATAGATGCCTAGCCCATCAAATCCACATCACAGCTGCATGCTTATTAGGTCTGTACATTGTGGTAGCCAATATACTGAACTGATATTTTTTGATTGGCTCTCAGGTGGGAGGTGGGGAATCAAGATTATTCAGGCAATGGGTTTTCATTTCTTTAATGTATCACAACTAACTACCGATTATGGCTCTCTTAGAAGCTAGAAAATACAACAAGAAGGAGGGGTAGGCCTAGGATGACTCTGAAGCGTACAATTATCAACAACATAGAAAAAAATTAGTTTGAAATGAGAAGACTTAGGTCACATGGCAGCTGATAAACGTGGAGAATGCGGGTAGTCCAGTGCGCTGAAAAGCAGGGGATGGACTAAGGTCTAAGCTAAGGGTTTACATTTGATATTTCCTCTGGTTTACAGTCCTACTGAAGCCCATGGAGGAGAGTTTTGGTTTCTCTGTCTAGCAGTGTGGCAAGCTTCTTTAATGTCAATATTAGGGAATCCCAAGCAAATGTAATTTAACTTGATTCTTATATTCTTTTTTTCCTCAAAGGAATTGCATGTCTTAAAAGTATGCCCTTTGGGTGTGTGGTTACGAATTTGTTCCTAATTGGCAAAAGAGGGGAATGGCATTGAATGAAATACACCTCATGTTTACTTACTCATCAATCATTCAGTCTGGCTCTCTGCATGACATTCCTTATGTAACCAGGATGGCCTGTGTTCCATGCTGGAACTCTTATGCATAACATTTACTTTTTCATGGGCCCATATTTGATGATTAATTGACTTAATATTGATCACATATATGGACATCGACAGTTGTTTACCAAATTTGCTTCTGCTTAAAGGGAACCTTCTCCTAGCATCCGCTGCAGTCATAGTCACGTTTAAGCCATGTCAAGTTATGCTTCCACCATTTGTTAAGTATACTATACCAATTTGGCACCATCCCAAGTTATGCAACATTGCATGGCTTGGCTCCTGGATGACTATTAGGTGTAGAAATAGACTTGTCATTTGAAGTGCAGAATATATATTTTTGAATAATAGAAAACTGTCCATGAGGAACATTGAACTTCAAAAATGGAAGCAAATAATGCTTTTGGTAAATCTGCTGTGGGTTTTCTGCTTCAGATTCTCACTTAACTCCGATATTGGACTGTTACATTTGAAAATGTTGTTTGTTACTGAGTTCTGTTGAACTCCAGCTTGCAGTTATTACAGTCTTTCACTTACCTTTTGGAGTTCTCATTATGTGCACATCCCACAACATCTGTGTTCATTGAGGAACTTGCTGGATGCCTCATCTTACAGCGCCTACACAGGCATCTGACCTTAATTAACTGGAATAGTTGGGGCCAAAATTATTTTTCAGGGGACTTAGCATTTGTAAAACGGGTTCAGGTGACCTTTTCTTGCAGCAGAGTGAAATTAACTTTTGCCAGTAGCGGTATGGAAACTTGACCTAAGCTAGTAATATTACCCTTGAGAACTGAGAGCTTGAGAACTGTGAGCTGCGATAGATGTTGGAACCATCCAAAAACTTGAAGCGCCCTGTATTACATTACACTTGATACTCTTGGTTGACACATGTAGTGACTAGGCCAGAAAAAGGCTGTCTGGTGCCTTTAGGGACTTCTAAATGAGGCTTTGTTGTCTGTAGCTACAGCCCAATGCTTTGCCTCTGCTCCTGTGCCATGGCTATTTTCATCATTAGTATAGCAGTGACAATGAGCAACTTGTGCAAGTTGTACTCGGTGGTCAATACTTGGCCAATGCAATTAAGTAGTGTTTAGAATGTTCCAAGTTAATGCTCATTTTTCCTTGGAACTTTATATGACATAAATGCTAATCTATTCCCCTTAAAACAAAATGTACTAATAGAAGTCTTCTCACTTCTTGTTAATGAATAAAGGAATCTGCTTTGTGAAATGAGAGTCTTAAAGTGATCGAGTTGTGTTAAATTATTCTGCTCCTTCTCCAATAAGAATACAGTATCTCATAATGTGTTGGTACAGCACCTAGTACAATGGGGTTCTGGCCCATGGCTACAGCTCCTTGGCACTAGTGTAATATAAATAAGGTTATGCTTCTTAAAGGTAATCTTTCTTGGGATATACTTCACCATTTTTAATTGGCACTTTCATTACTTTCTATATTCCTTTGGAAACTCTAAGGTTTCATTAGAGAATAGTTCCTACTTGACTTTCTTGTAATGATTTGTGCTCCAGCATCACATGGTTTTCTGCTTGGGAATAACTAGAAGGCAGATGGTCAGTTAGACTTTCATGAAAGCAGGCATTATCAGGTGGTAGTGAGGAAATGCAATAGACTAGCTTTCTACACATTCTGTATCATATTTTAGGAATTTTAACACTTGGTGTTTTTAGATGGTAAATGTAGTAAACCTCAAATTAGACTTTCCTTTCTGTTTTTTAGCAGTGAATTTTAAATTAGGGTTCCAGTGAAGGGGAAAGGGGATATTTTCCCTCATGTGGATTTCTGTGATGAAAGCCCAGTGACTTGCATGATCTGATATGTAGGCATTCATAATGGGACCTATTTTCCTTATAAAGGATTAGGTCAGAAAATGTGGGCATCTGCCCATAATTCATTGCTCTTCTTTGAGGAGTCCCCGTGGGTGATCCAGTGTAGGTGCTGGGCTTGCCCCGGCGCCGCAGGACGGAGATTTTTGCAGCAGTAGTCCTGCCGGACCGTGCAGCGGCTTTCGCGCCCTTTCACGCTGCTCAGTCCAGTCTGAGCCAGTTCCTCTTAACCGCCTCAGGCTGCAGACGGAGCAATGCTCTTCTCCCTGGAGTTCTTCGGTTGCGAGGAATTCAGTCTTGTTCATCGTTAAAATTAGTTTCTATTTACCTTTTCCCCTGTTCGGAGTTTCACCTGTTACTGTTTAAAAACAAAACAAACCAAAAAACCGGAGTATTCCTCACAAGTTTAAAGTTCTCATTTGGTTCTTCTTACTTACTTAAAGTTGTTTACCTTCAGTATAAGTTGATGTTTCTTTTCCCAGTTCATTCCTTCCCTGTTTAAAAAAAAAAAAAAAAAAAAAATTTATTCTTACGCGGACAGCTAAGTGAACCGACTGCAAGAATTCCCAGCTCCCTGGGATTAAAAAAATGCGATGTATGCCAAGAGGCCATGCCTGCCTCAGACGGCCACTCCTGTATTCGCTGTTTAGGGGAGGGCCATGTCCCACAAAAATGCCCTCATTGCTCCAAGCTCACATCCAGAGTGAGACGTGATAGGGAAATGAGGCTCACGATGATTCTCTTCGATAAGGCCCTACAGCCTCAGGGATCCACCTCCACTGCATGGCTCTCCCCGGAGCCACAGAAGCGCAGAGCCTCCTTTCCCACCACCGTGCCTCCCAGAAAGGAGCTGCTCTCTGACCTGCTCTCTGTCTGCCACTTCGCACGGCAGATTGAGCATTGGCTCCAAACCTGGCACTTCTGGCCTGTCCAGACCACGGCCGGCACCATCCAAATGGGGCAAAATCCGGATCCTTGGTGCTGATAGTGAGTCATCCACCGGCACCGAGGCCCACGGCACCGGCAATGTCTAGTCACATCACACTGGCACCGTCCGCACTGGCGAGTTCAGCTCGACCCGCGCCGCCGGCACCAATCCCAAGACCGGCACCGACCGCCTCTGACCCCCAAGCGGCACCGAGGCACTCGGAAGACCCTGCACCGACTGCAACACAGATGTCGCCGGCACCGCGGACGGCACCTTTCTCCACACCTCCTCCCGATGGACCGGACGATCCGGTAACGATATCGGCACTGACATGGGCACAGCCCAGAAAGGCTACAGCCAAAATGCGGTGGCAACGGAGCCCGTCCCTGCACTCCCTGTCCCTGGCGTTTTCTCCAGAACCCTCCTCATCTCCTCCACCCCAGTTGCTGAGGAGGTTCCCTTCCATGGAGCACCTGCCATCGCCTTTCTTAACACCGCCAAGAGAGCACCCGTACCAATCCGGGTCAGTACCCCCGGCACCATCACTTTTCCATCTCTCCGTCTCCCTTGAGCTGAAGGTCCTACTCGCCTCCATTGTCTCCTTGATCTCCTAGCTACTCCTACAGGAGATCCTACAGCAGGTCTCATTACGACCGCTCACCATCCCGCTCCTCATACTATTATAGGGACCCATATGACAGATGGACCTGCTATAAAACCCATTCACCATATCACCATGCCTATCACCGATCCTCCAGATCACCGATCAGGCCTAGGATGCGCGACTCATCTTTACGTTACTCACTGGCTATCAACCCACCCCCATCGGCGCATAGTCCACGTTTGCCACCGCCTCCCCCCTCCCACACTGAGGAGGAGCAACGCTTCGAACAACCCCATCAACCTCAGGAGTCTCCTGCAGACCCTTCATCATCCTCACCGGACGAGGTGGTGATACCAAGCGACATTTCGCCCTCGGACGATATCAGACAATTTCAGGAGCTTTTTAAAAGAGTCGCACTCTCTCAGGAGATCCAGCTCACTGAGATTAAGAGTAATCACCACCGTCTCTTCAAAAACTTAGAGACGTCCCAGCCTCCTACACTGGCTATTCCCCTCGATGAGGCCATTTTGGAGGTCGCCAACGAACTGTGGGCAACCCCAACATTGGTCCCACCTACAAATAAAAAGGCCGACAAGAAATACTTTGTGCCACCCAAGGGGTCAGAATTCCTTTTTACGCATCTGCTCCCCAACTCCTTGGTGGTTGATGCGGTGCGACAACGAGCACGTGCTCCACAGTACAGGAGCCAGGCCTTGGACAAGGACTCTGAGATTAGATCTCTTTGGCAGGAAAGTGTATACATCCGCAACACTCCTCCTTCGGATAGCCAACTATTTAGCTCACCTATCCAACCGCAATTTCAACAACTATTTGAAATTCACAATTCTTACTGAGTTTCTGCCTGAGTCTAAGAGGCCCATTCTGAAGGCACTGGTGCAGGAAGGATATGCCTCCACTAGAACCAGCTTACAAATAGCGGCGGATGTGGCGGACACCGCAGCTAGGGCCACTGCTACGGCAGTAGTCACGAGAAGAGCTTCATTCCTCCAGGCAGCAGCGGTTCCTAGGGACCTGCAATCAAAGGTAGAGGACTTGCCCTTTGAAAAAGATAACCTGTTAGCAGAAAAAACTGACACCGTGTTGCATTCCAGTAAAGACACCAGGTCCACACTACGGACTCTTGGGATGTATACTTCGCCACATAAAAGACGCCGGTATACGCCATTCCAGAGGCATTATGACTACTATCACCAGAGGATAGGGTGATATTTTCCCTAATGTGGATTTCTGTGATGAAAACCCAGTGACTTGCATGATCTGATATGTAGGCATTCACAATGGAACCTATTTTTCTAATAAAGGACTAGGTCAGAAAATGTGGACATCTGCCCATAATTCATTGTTCATGTTAAATGGTAAGCACTTCCTTGGAGTTTCAATGGAGACCTCACTGACATTGCAGCCAGTTGAAGCTGCCTATAAGGCAGTATGTGAGCTAGGCCAATAAGTCCTTGGGGAACCTTTTGCTGGCTATTCTCACTATCTAATGTACCAAACACCAATCTCTTCAGATGAGGAATTTTAAAATCTTCAGAGCTTCAGTTTAATTTCTTCAAAATAGGACATATTGATCATATTGTTTCCTTCTGATAAGGGACATAGCTATAGTTTATACAGTTATTCCCTGTAGGACACATTCCTGGAACACAAAGTGAATGTCTGTTTTTCTGTCTCTTCCTCCCTCCTCTTTATTTGTCTTTCAGAGCTTGTATGTTTCAGTGGTCTGCAGGCTCTGAGCTATGTAATATAGGTCCTCACCAAGGCACTCTGGCAGGAGTTTACCTGCTTCAGCAGTGGCCTAATTGATCTATTTTGTTGGCTTTTTATGAAGACCTGTGATATTTCTGTTACTGCATTGATCCCTTGCCTCACAGAGTTGGCTTGGAGGCAGGCAGCTGATTAATTACAGATGGGACACCATCTTCAAGAACCTGACACCCTAATAAGTCACCTTTAATCATTGAGAGTTTTTTTTTCTGGCAAGTAGAGTAAATCTTCTTATCTTGCCCTATCCTCTACCTTTGTTCTTAGAAAATTAGGGAGGGAATTGATAAAGACTCTTCACAAAGAACATAAAAATGGCTGTGCTACATCAGACCAATAATTAGTTCTGCTCAGGATCTCGCCTTCAGACAGTGGCTGGTCCCAGCTAATTCAGTGGGAATAAACAGAATAGGGTAATTGAGTGATCCATCCTATTCCCAGTTTTTAGTATTGGAAGGTTTAGAGACACTAGGGCATGGGATCGCATCCCTGATCATGTTGGCTAATAGCCATCGATGGACCTTGGAGTAAGAAGAGAGTCTTAAGAAATAAGCCCTTGCATCAGAGGCCTAGTATGAGACGAACCTGTTGACAGAATCTGACTAAGAAGTGCTAGTCATGGAGTATTCACACAAACACATTGCAATATCAAGTAGTACCAAAACATTCTGATATCAAGGATATCAGGAATATACTGAGCTCTACTAAAAGATAGTCAGAATGATAGTATACAGTAACAAATTGTTTCATCAAACCAACATGTAGAAGGTCACATCAGTGGGTAGTACTAGTTTGTGTCTGGGTATAGAAATGTTTTAGAGGGAGTATCTTTGTCCAGCCCAAGGGCAAGACCTGTTACTGGGTAAGCAGTGCAGTATCCTTTGTCACAGGCATACATATCTTAATATCCTCGTAAAGTCAGCCAGATGCTGTTGCCATGCTTCATTGACAATAAGCCTGATCTGGTGCTTTCATGCCTTAGCAAATCTTGTGGTCATTGGGTAGTTTGCTCAAGGTCTGCTGCGATTGCTGTCTGTGTAAAACGGGAGCGGCGCACAACAGAGACACCTACACAGCCAGACGTTTGTTAACATCTCACCGTAGACATATTATCCATGAACGTATCCAATTTATTTTTTGAACTCAGTTACAATCTGACAGTTTCCCCTGCAAACAAGTTCCACAGGTTTTACTGTGTGTTTTGTGAAGTGCTTCCATATGTTATTTGAAAACCTGCTGCCTGGGTGATCCTTGATTCATGTGTTATGTGAAAGGGTAAATAACATTTCCTTCTTCACTTCCTCTACAGCTGTGATGTTGAGACCTCTGTCAGATCCCTCTGCCCCATAGTCATGTGTTTTCTAGGACGGACATACTCAGTTTCTGAAATATCTTCTACTCTGCATGTTGTTTTATACCCATAATCATATCAGTTGCCCTTTCCCTAGTCTAATACATCTTTTTAGAGATTAGCCTAGCAGCGCTGCATTCCATATTCCAGGTGTGGCTATCCCTTTCCTACTGGTTAGAGCCCTTCAAATCCACGGATATCCACTTTATATCTGCAGATACCTGCATCCGTGGCTCATTTTTGTGGATACAGATGTGGATACAGGTTGAGGTTACCACCTCCCTTAACCAGGGCTCTCTGGCAATGTTCCTGGATCACAGAGCCTAGGTATAGGGAGATCTGGCAGAAGGGCAGGCATGGGATCTGGCGACAAGGAGCTCTGACCCTGCGGCTGAGCATTAGCTGGGGCCTGGCAATGACAGCCATGGAGCTTGGGACGGCACTGGCAGCTGCAGAGCTCTATCCCTGGCTGTGGAGCTCCGACCCCAATGGTAGTCACGGACCCCCTAGCTGGGGGCAGCAGAACAGCCTGGGCCATTTTGGGAGGTACCTCCTCTAGTCCGGCAAATCCCCTTGTTCAGGACCGATCAGGTCCCGAGGGTGCTCCAAACTGTACACATTTTTTATCCATGCAGGGCTCTGCAAATGGTTTTGACTGCAGCTGCATGTTGAGTGGATGTTTTCAGAGAACTGTCCGCAATGACTCCAAAATATTGAGTGATAATAGGCATTTAGATCCAGTCTTTTTATCTATGATTGGGATTATATTTAGCAATGTGTGTTACTTTGCCCTTATTTATGTTGAATTTCATATGCAGTTTTATTGCCCAGTCACTCGGTTATGCCACATACCCTTGTAACTCCTTTTGAATTAACTATCTTGAGTAATTTAGTTTCTCTGCAAACTTTGCCACCTCACAGGTCATCTCTTCCATGTCATTTATGAATATGTTGAATGGCACTACTCCCACTGCAGAGCCAGGGGGACTTCCCACCTATTTACATCTTCACTCTGAGAGCCGACAGTGTTTCCTATTTTACACCTAGTTGGTGATTCCTGAGAAGATTTTCCCCCTGGTCCCAAGAGTGCTGACTTTGCTTCACAGCTTTTGAGGACAGACCCCTTGTTGAAGACTTTGTCCAAGTATACTTTATCCAGTGGATCACCCTTGTTCACATGGGTGTTTGACCCTTTGAAAGAGTTATAATAGATTAATGAGGCATGATTATTCTAGACAAAATCAGTGTTGGTACATTGTTACTCCTGAGAGAATTCTACATAAAATTAAAAATACTCTGCACAGTATTAACATTTTTTGCAGAAATTCTGGGTGTTTTGTCAGATTAACATTGTATAATTATGCCTATTTGATTTATTTTGGTAATCTATTTCAAAATACCTGTTAGCAAGTATGTTTACAGACAAAAAAATCCTCCAGGAATAGAGAGAGTGACAGCACAGTTACTGTTTTTCTGCCCCTTCACCTACGGAGCCTAGCTGTGGGGTGCCACCCCCTCCCCATCCCCGTCCAGGCACCTGCACCCATTCTCTGTGGAGCCTGGTCGTGAGGTGCCGCCCCCTGCCCAGATGCCTACACCCACAGAGCTCAGGGACAGAGGTAAAAATACCCTGATGCTAAGTCCTGGGCTTGTATAGAGTTTCCTGTATGCTGCTTCCTTCCTGTCGGGCATGCTGGGAATGGCAAGTGTGGAAGTCTCCAGCTCCCTCACTCTCCCCTGCAGTGTCTTCCTAGTAGAACCCAGCTCACAAATAGTCCAGTGACCCATAATAGTGGCCAGTAGCTCTGCAGCCCATTTTTGTGGGTGGGAGAGGGGGAGGAAAAATCTGCTCACATTAATTTTTGTGCCAGTTCTGCATTGCACAGTGGCACAGAATTCCCATGGGAGTAATTGTATACTTTTGTCTGATAATTCTGTAGTTTAAACCAATTTGTCCAGTATTGAAGTTTTGGCTTACTAATATGTAAAAATCCCATTTAAGTTTAACCAGTTAACTGATTAAATGGGGGTGGGCAGAGTAGCCACTCCAGTCCACTGGGCTGAAAAGGTCCTTTTGCTCTCTGCAGCTGGGCTGGAGTGTCCCTGCACACCACAAACAGGAGCTACTCTGGCCGGGTGGTTGGAGCAATCCATGCCTGCAGTGGGTCCTGTGGGGTTGAAACAATTCCTTGCCAGCAGCAGATGGGGAGTTACTCTAGCCCTTACTGGTAAGACTCGCCCGTTAACTGGTTAACCATTCACATTCCTACTTACTAGTCAGGGTGAATGCACAGTAAAAAAGAGAACACTGCCAAATTTGAGTGGCCAGAGGAGATTACGTTCAAGGGATGACAGATGACCCTGATTAGGTTGAAAAGATCTTTTTCGCTTACTTTACAATAAGAGTAAAGTCAGATCTACACTAAGCCAGAAATTCGACTTAAGATATGCAAGTCTAGCTATTAATTGCATAGCTAGAATCTGCATACCTTAAACTGAATTTCTCTGGTGGCCCCACTGTGGCAGGTCAATGGGAGAAACTCTCCCATTGACTTCCTGTACTCCTTGGGACTCTGAGGAGTACTGGGGCTGACGGGGCTGTAGCCTGGGCAAGAGTTTTGTGAAATTTATGGATGGGTAAGGCTTGCCGATCTGATCAGAGTAGATCTAAGTTCATCCTCTATCCCAGATTATAATTCTGTGGAACCACAAGGCTCCTCCTCTTGAGGGTCAACAGGCAATGGACAGCAACACCACCTCAACTCACGGAATGAAATAGAAAACAGCTTTATTGCTAATGGAATGATGATTATGATCACCACAGCAAACACTACAGTAAGAACACAAATCACTTGAATTCCTTCCCAAGATGTTATTAACACAATTAATCTCAAACTTATCTAAGTATACAAAAAGTAATGATGATAATAGTAGTAATAATAATTCCTACACACACAAGGATCCCAAGGTTGGATGGAGAAGGGTGGCTTCCCTTCCCGTGGTGACCTGGGAGCAAGTGTTAGTAGGATTCCTAAAAGCAGACTTAAACAAGAAAAAGGAAAGAAGCCGTTAGAAAAGAGAGGAATAGAAATAAGTCCTAAATTTCTCTAATCTTGTACTCACGCGACCCGGGACAGACTGCTCTCTTTCCGTGAGGTGTCAGATTGCAGCCTCGATCTCTCTAATCCCTAGGCCTAAATACCCCTTTTGGGTGCCAGAGCATACCGGATAAACCACCCCTTTTCCATAATTGGGTTTAACACCCCAAGATTTCTGAGGGTACCACCTTTAATTGGAAGAAATCTTTGGGTATCTAATGAATATTCATTATGGGTGCCAGATGGCTTTCTTGGATGCTGTCCCTATACCACACACAAAAGGCGGGAAGCTATACGGAAGCTGCGGTTAACAAGGTTCCATCTGTTCGGATTGCGCCAAGAGATGAAACACTTATAACTGCCATGTTAGCAGATTTATACCATAAATTCCAGGTAAGGCTCAAAAAATAAAACTTGTTCTGACCGCAGACTCTTGCTTCACTCCTTTACGGAAAATTACAAGCACAAAGCATATTGTTCCCCACTTATTTCTTATTGCCATCAGCTATCTTACAGAATCTGGATTCTGTAGGCCCCTTGCATTACCAGCATATTTCAAGTCTATACTAAAAAATATAACAACATAAACCTATTACTTAACTAAAATGAATATCATATTCATAGGCCAAAATAAGGCAAATAATGATAAATAGGCTACAGGGGGTACCATCAACATTCCATTTAGCCGGTCCTTACTTGACCCCCTAAATCAAACTGCGGAATATTGACCTCCAAAGCATCGATCTTCCCAGAAGCATAGAGAGAGCCTCATTTTAGAGGAGTTGAGTAAACAGTCGGTGTCGTTTTAATTCAATTTGCTGTCTGTCTGTAGTCTGTCAAAACTATTGCTGTATAGTATAGGTAATGTCAAGGAGAGCTAAGACCACAAAACCCAGTAACCTGTTAGAGGCCAAGTGAAATGGTAAGTAGTGTCTAGACCGTACATCCTTTGCCCACTTGTATCTCAGTCAATGGGCATGGACAAGGAGTCCTTTCCCAAGGAGTTAAATTGCTTATCAGATTCCAGTGAAAGAAAAGTTGTGGTCTGTTGGATTTAAGAGCAAACCCACCTGGGGTTTATGAAACAAGCAGAAATACATGGTTTTCCTGTGGATGGAGTATTATGTGCTAATCCAACTATTTATTAATCTCTGTGCTTGCTTATTGTTAAATGCATTGGTGGCACAATGAAAATGGATGGCTTCTAAAAACACAAATTCTGGATAACATGGTTTTATCAATGTTGAAAAACATCCATACTGAATATTTGAACAAAAATGTGATGTGAGGACTATATGAAAATACTAAAATGCTACTTTCAGCTAGAAGTCACATTAGTGAGCTTATGAAAATTGAATTAAAAAACTGAAATGTTCCTTCTTAAATATAGTAAATGCCCTTTTGAACTATCTATGTAATAGAGGTAAAATGTAAATGAATATGCTCTTGCAGGAGTATTCAGTTGGTAATTCAGTTCTTCTCTACATCTGCTAAAATGTCTAGTGCCTGATATCTTAACATTTTTTCAATCTTTTAATACTTGATGTGCAAATATCAAACTAGACTGCTCTTGATCTGGTAATTAAATATATATAAAATTGAACATGAGTAACAATCTCAACTATTTTTCTGCCTCAGAATCAGAACATGCTAGTTGTGGTGCATTAATTCTTAGACTTTTTGTTAAATGAAGTATTAAAAGAATTTAATTATTTACTAATAGCTGAACATTTGACCACTTGCGTGGAATGTTACAGACTACTAATAACTTTGCTATGTTTTGTTTTTTTTTTTTTTTTTACACTATAACTATTCTTCGCTGACCACTGCATGCAGATAATTGGAAGCAAAGTTGCGGTAAGTATAAATGTGGTGGTGTTTTTTTCCAAAGTACAAGTTTATATTGCAGAACTGAGACTCACAATTGAGTTTTGTTTTAGGCACCTTTAACACGTTAGAAAGGGCTTGTTTTATCATGTTATCTTTATGGTTTAGGGGAAAAGATTGAAAGAAATTATTCATTTAATGTAAACTCTCAAGAATCTGATTTAAAAACCAGTTGAAATTATTTGGAGCCTTACAGTTGACAGTAGACTTTGGATCACGCCTTCTGTATGCAGTTGAGGCAGGTTATGCTTTTTACTTCAAAAGTACTACTTGGTGCATAGTTATGAAATTCACTTGGTGTTGAAAGAGAGTGTGTCTCATGTAGACCTTGATATTTTGCAGTGGCTCATGGCCCAATGCCAGAAATGTGCTTTAGGATGTCTCTTGGAGCTATGAGAAACTTAGAATTTAGGGTCTAGAACTTCAGTCAAGCAGAACTCAACTTGACATGAGGTCTTCCAGGAACTATGGTTTCAGTGTTTCGCTGGCAATGTCTTCTGGTTTGACTCTTCTCAAAATAATACGTTCACACTTTTTTTGGTGTTTGTAATAGTCATTTTATAGTATTAAGTCTGTTGTGGCTGTTGTAGAATCCAGGGCAAAATTGCCATTGAGTTAAATGGGAAAAGGTTTGAGCTGTTCAACAAATGTCATGTACTGAGGGTTATGGTATTTTTTCAAGCATTAGTGAGGCCAAAAATTCAGTGGAATAGAAGAAAGCAAATCTAATGTTGAACTCAAATTCATGTGTAAAGTTGAGAAACAGTGGTGACGCATGGATAATCATGAACATTTTAGTGGGAAAAAATGTCTGATACACTGTAGCGTCATTGACCTAACACGGTTAGCATCTCTAAATGTTTTAATAAACATATTTTATAAACAAATATATCCCTTTGTTGTGGGAATGGATTCAGGAAGTGAGGATACTTTTGCAAAAGTGTGTTTAATTTTAAGTATGGGAATTAAAAATGTACATTTTAAATGATAGCCTGGATTCAGGCTATGTATTGATTTGGCTATGGTATAGTGGTCTTTTCAGGACTACAGTAACCGTAGCACTCATTTGAAAAGTTTTTTGTTCGAACCACTTCAATGATTCCTTTGCTGTGTAGTCTTTGTATTTTGAACTATACATTTTAACTTTTTGTTCATTTTTAAGGTCTTATAATTGGTGGTTCAGCATTTTACACGTTCAAAGCACGCTTGAAATATGCAAGTGTTAAAAAAGACATCACTACTGGTCTGGCAATATTCAGAGTAGAATTTAAGACGTCTACTTGCTGTGCTCCTTTGCTTGCAATAGTGTTATTTTAGATGCTGTTTTGGATGTGAGAGCGATGTAAAATTCCGTTTTAATTAGTTAACTGGTTAAATGTTATGCTTAAGAAGTAGTCCTGTTGGCTATCCTTCTGAGACTTTTTATACATGCTTAACAAGTTAATCGATGTCTGGAACCGCCCCGCTGCAGCCAGGTAGAGGCTGATCCGGCTCGCTGGACTGCCCCCTGCCCGTGGCAGACCCTGTGGGGCTGCTCCAGCCCTGACTAGTTAACCATTAGTTAACCCTAGTGTAAAATCAGAATAGTGATATAGCCACTTGTGTATTATAAGGCTCCCATTCTGAGGAAAATGAATTAAATGGCCAAGCTGCCTTCACTTTTCTGATGGTATTTTAGAAACTGGAAAGGAGGACTACACAGATCAGTTCTTTTCCGGGTGTGAGTGAATTTGAAGGCAGTCTTGAGAGAAGATAATTTAAGTAAGGGAAACTTGCAGCAATCCTTATAAAATGAGGGTAATCTTAGGGCACGTCAGCACAGCAGGGCTAAACTTGAAATAAGCTACATGATTTGAGCTATGACATGCGAAATAGTTTATTTCGACTTTTGGCGCTGTCTACACCGCAGTTATTTCGAGAGACCACTCTCCCTCCGACTTCAATTACTCCTTGTACAATGAAAGTTACAGGAGTCAGAGTAAGTAGTCCTCTAGCTCAACATTATTTTGACATTGTCGAAATAACTGCTTATGTGTAGATGTGGACTTTGTTATTTTGGAATAACATCAGTTATTCCAAAATAATGCTGCTGTGTACATATAGCCCGAGGCAGCTTTGAAGAGTGTATAACAAACAGTAGCTTGAGCCTTGACTAGAAGTAGAATTACAA
This sequence comes from Pelochelys cantorii, assembly GCA_032595735.1. Classification (NCBI taxonomy): domain Eukaryota; kingdom Metazoa; phylum Chordata; order Testudines; family Trionychidae; genus Pelochelys; species Pelochelys cantorii. The sequence goes on from CM064337.1 coordinate 42,730,146, forward strand.
ATACACTAAAAGAAGAAGAAAAAAAAAGAATCCCCTCCCCCTAATCTTTGAACATTTTTCTTGATTGTTTCTTGAAGGTTTCAACAATGTGTTTTTGTTTAGAGTAACATTTGTTAAGTAATTCTTTCCCCAGGTCTCTCTTGAACAAGATGTTACTATGTGGCAAAGTGAGCATCTTTTCACTTCTCAGGACAACTTTCTAGTGACCTCATTAAATTGAGTGAAGTCTTTGATTACACATTTAAGAAACCAGACATGTCTATTTAATATTTTTAATCACAACAGTTTGGCAGGTATGCTGAGTCTTTGGTAGGTGAGTGTACTTTCAGTATTAATGAAATAGTAATCAGATAGCATAGCATATTTGGGGGGAAACATATTTCCTGCTGAAAATTTAAAAGGGGAAAATAAAATTCAGAACTTCAAGACAGTCAACTGAACACATAACTTCCAAATGTGTCGCATTGAATTCTTCTCTTCTTGAATTTAAGAAGATTAAAAGTAGCTTTGAAATATATCTGTAACCTACCTTTTGCTTTCACATATTAATTACTTGAATAAATAAAAATTCTGGAATAATTCTGAATACATTAACTTTTTTGGGAAGCCAATGAACTTTGAAAGGATAAACTCTTACTTTTATTGTTATATACATATATAACTCATTATTTTTTTCCTTGTTCATATATATCCAGTAAAAATGAACAATGGAACTGAAGAAACAAACTTTGTCCTGCAGCCATGAATGTAAATGGTTTAAGGTCAGATCAGATCTTTGATCAAATAGTTTAGATTGAAGTTTAATGAAGAATTAATATAGTAGCTTTAATTGAAACTCCTGTTTATATGATTGAATTGGGTTTAATATACACTGCATGCTAAAAAAGAAATCTCAGATGTTGTATTTGACCTTTTTGTTGCCCAAGTAATCAGCTGCAGATGAATTTGATATTTTGTCCTCATACTGTATCTAATAGGATAAAACTCAGTTTTAAAGCCCAAGATGAACTCACATGTAGTTCAGTGGGGTTCATTTTGGCAAGATCATGGTGACCCTGGTCAGTTTTCTGACTGAAGGGTAATTTTTAAGTTAAATAGTAAAGCTGCAAATAACAATACTTATACTGTAATTAAAAGGTGAGATGAAAAATACTCTTGAAAGTTGATAAGACTTAAATACGGCATACAGTCAGGTCTCCTAATTTGTGTGGATTTCTCACATAGTAAAAAGAGGAAGAAGTTAAAAAATGAAAAGGTGATTGTGATACAGAGGTAGGAAATTGAACTACTTGAAATTACTTTAAAACTCACTATTTTACTGCAGGTTGTTTCAACTTGTATCTTTTAAAAAACACCATAGTTAACTGTATTTAATTTTTGTTTGATAATGAAACATTCCTTACCATTTTTATGAAAAAAAATTGGAACTAATTTCCTTAACCCAATTTGCCTTCATTGCTTGGCAATGTACTATATTTTGGCAATATGAAAATAGCAAATGACAATAGTTGGTTTAATATAGGTTGTGCTTTCTCTTTGGGCAAATAAAAACCTCATGTAATTGTGGCTGGTAGAGATGATTTTGTATGGAACATGCTAATAAAAAGCTCAGTCATGTGAAGTACTCAGTGCATTTTTTTTTATTAGTTAGGGACACCTCACACTTGCAGGAAAATCTCAACATGAAGCTTTTTATGCATAAAATAAATATTAAGTAGTAATCCTCTTCATTAATATGTAAATTCAATTGGCTTATAATTAAAATATAAATTCAGTAAAATGTTTGCATAATACTAATCACTATTGAAAAGACAGGCAGTATCGCGGAAACTAGTTTTATTTTTTAGAAAGTCAACTCATTTAGCTTTAAAAAATAGTGCATTATGGTGGAAAGTGCCCATACTTTTTGGTAATTCTGCTGAAAGCTAAGTAGCTCACATTCTCCAAAGGATGGAAAAAAAATTAACTAATTAGTTTTAAATCAACAATACCTATTTGTTAAAGGATTGCTTCACTAGCTTTAAGATGACTTGTTTCAGTAAACATTTACTTTGCAAATCTTGAAGTGCATTACTGAAAAAGAAATGTCTGCCATTCATGTATTTTTTTTATTTTGGTTAACTAACAGATGGATTTCTCGCCAGTTTTTTTCAAGTTGAATATTATGTTTTCTAGTGGCATTTTGACACAAACCAATTATATGGTTCTTCTCACAACAGTCTATCTCACTATCTTAACCAATTTTTAGCGATATATGAAAGCATTTTTTGAATGTTAAGGTACCAAAACTGGCTAAAACTACTGTTATGCACCCACCACTGGGTAAAATATCAGCTGTGCTCTTCTACACTAGCAGTTTTGTATAACACATTGTGGTAGATCAGGGCATTTCTCCAGCTGAGAATACAAGGACGTGTTTAGGTTAGCAGAAAATAAGTTCAAAAATTTGCCAGGACGCTTGGTTTACATGGACTGTGACAGTGGGGCTTTGGTGTGCAACTTTGATATCAGAAAAATGAGCACTGTATCAGGTTGGATCTCTAAAGTCTTAGTTGGGTGCTCTTACTATATGTGTTTTGGAGGAAAGATATCTACTAAACCACTAGTATCATCACTTCATGCTGGAGTTGCCAATTTTGGTTGAATGTATTTTTGGAGGTTTCATCACAGCACATAATCTTTAGTTAAAGATTATTCTTCAATTCATGGGAACTTCAGAATGATCCCTGAGGGTTGGCAACGCTACTTCCTGCTGAATCAGGCCCTTGGACAATCGAGATGCTAAAGGAGCACTCAAAGCCGATAAGGTCATTGCGGAGAACCTAAATGAATTCTTTGCTTCAGTCTTCACATTTGAGGATACTGGGGAGAGTCTTAAACCTGAGCCATTCTTTTCAGGTGACACATCTGAGAAATTGTCCCAGATGGAGGTGTCATTAGTAGAGGTTTTGGAACAAATTGATAAACTTAACAATAACAAGTTACTGGGACCAGATGTCATTTACCCGAGAGTTCTGAAAGAACTCAAATGTGAAATTGTGGAACTATTAACTGTGGTTTGTAACCAATCTTTTAAATCAGCTTCCGTACCTAATGACTGGAAGATAGCTAACATGACGCCAATATTTAAATAGGGCTCTAGAGGTGATCCTGGCAATTAGACGGGTAAATCTAATGTCCATACCTGGCAAATACAGTAAAACTCCAATTGTCCGGCATCCAGTGGTCCGGCACTCCTGATAGTCCGGCACCAACTGGAACCTGGAAGTGCTCTGGCAGCCGGACAATTGGAGCTGCTCTGCCCCCGGCTTCCCCAAGTCCGCCACTGCTGAAACTGACCAGCGGCTGACTTGGGGAAGCTGGGGGCAGAGCAGCTAGAGTGCTGCCGGGTTGGTCCCGCAGCGCCGCTCAGGTGAGGGGCGGCGCTACGGGACCAACCCGGCAGCACCCCAGCTGCTCTGCCCCCGGCTTCCCCAAGTCAGCCGCTGCTGAAACTGACCAGCGGCGGAGTTGGGGAAGCCCTCTCCCACGCTGTGAAGTTCCCTGCCGACCCTCCACCCCTACCCCAGACCCCTCATAGCCCCCCTTCTGGTACTTCGGCATATCTGATAATCCGGCACCCCCTGGGTCCTAAAGGTGCCAGATTATTGGAAGTTTATTGTAAATTGAAACTATAGTAAAGAATAAAATTGTCAGACACATGGATGAACATAATTTGTTGGGGGAAAGTAAACATGGTTTCTGTAAAAGGGAACCATGCCCTACTAATCTACTAGAGTTCTTTGAGGGTGTCAACAAACAGGTGGACAAGGGGAATCCAGTGTATACAGTATACTTAGATTTCCAAAAAGCCTTTGGTAAGGTCCCCCAACTCTTAAAGTAAGTTGTCATGGGATAAGAGGGAAGGTCCTTTCATGGATTGATAATTGGTTAAAAGACAGGAAATGAAGGGTCTGTCCCAAGGGTCTGTCCTGGGACCAGTCCTATTCAACTTACTTATAAATGATCTAGAGAAAGGGGTAAATAGTGAGGTAGCAAAATTTGAAGATACCGAACTGATCAAGATAAGACCAAAGCAGACTGTGAAGAGCTTCAAAAAGATCTCACCAAACTAAGTGATTGAGCAACAAAATGGCAAATGAAATTGAATGTTGATAAATGTAAACTAATGCACATTGGAAAAAATAATCCCAACTATACATACAATATGATGGGGACTAATTTAGCTACAGCTGTTCGAGAGAGAGATCTTGGAGTCATTGTGGATAGTTCTCTGAAAACATCCACTCAATGTGCAGCTGCAAAAGCAAACAAAATGTTAGGAATCATTAAAAAAGGGATAGAGAATAAGACAGAGAACATCTTATTGCCTCTATATAAAACTATGGTACGCCCACATCTTGAATATTGCATACAGGTTTGGTCACCTTATCTCAAAAAAGGTTTATTGGCATAATAAAAGGTTCAGAAAAGGACAACAAAAATGATTAAGGGTTTGGAACAGGTCCCATATGAAGAGAGATTAAAAAGACTTGGACTTTTCAGCTTAGAAAAGAGGCGACTTAAGGGGGGGGATATGATAGCAGTCTATACAATCATGACTGGTGTGGAAAAAGTGAATGAGGAGAAGTTATTTACTTGTTCCCATAACATAAGAACTAGGGGGTCACTTAGTGAAATTAATAGGCAACAGGTTTAAAACAAACAAAAGGAAGTTTTTTTTTCACTCAGCACAGCGTCAACATGTGGAACTTCTTGCCAGAGGATATTGTGAAGGGTAGGACTTTAATAGGGTTCAAAAAAGACCTAGGTTAGGTCATTGAGCTTAGGTCCATCAATAGCTATTGGATAGGATGGGTAGGAATGGTGTCCTTAGCCTCTGTTTGTCTGGAAATAGGTGACAGGAGAGGGTTCATGTGAGAATTACCTATTGTGTTCCCTCCCTCTGGGGCATCTGGTATTGGCCACTGTTGGAAGCCAGGCTGCTGGGCTAGATGGACCTTTGGTCTGACCCAGTATGGCCGTTTTTATGTTCTCGTTCTCGTAGTTGAACTATTACACATCACCTAGGGCTCATCTAGACTACGCCGAAGTGCTGAAAGAGGATATGCAAATTCCCTTGGAATTTGCATATCTTCTTCTGATCTCGCTTTCGAAAGCAGAGCTTTTCCTCAAAAAATGAGGTTTATGCGGCTTTTCAAAAAAGCAGGGGGTTGGCCGAAAAAGCCACATCCAAACTACTTTGGACGCGGAATTTGTATATTCTCTTTCGGCACTTTGGTGTAGTCTAGAGTTTAGAGTAGTTGAGTTTGTGACTTCTTCTACAAATCTAAACAAGAATTGACTGCAGAATAAGGAGCTTGAGTATAATTTGAGTAATAAACTACAAACTCTTTTCCACTTCATTCAGAAAATCACTTCACTATTTTTCAATTAGTGAGCATTGTATCTTCAAGGTGGAGGATGTGAATAAAGTAAGCATGAGAATGTCATATTTAAGTAATCCCAGTACAACCTAATAGCTAATTTCTAGGTGGGAGGAGGGGATTTTCATATTGGAAAAATATTGAAATTAAGGTATTAGAGCAGCAGTTCCCAATCTTTTCCAGATGGGGATCCATTTTGACAATTCAGGAAGACTTGATGACCCAAGACAATTCAAAAATGGAGGGAGGTGGGAGGGCAGAGCCACCTGGGGAGACACTTGGTGACCCTTTTGAAATGTGATGGCGACCCATAGGTTGGGAAACTCTGTATTAGAGTATTGTGTGGTCTGCACTCATTTTAACAAACAGTCAAAACAACCATTCATACAATCAAGTGTAAAGAAATGAGTACACAAATACACATTTCATATAAAAAGCAGCATAGATGGGTAATAGTGTATAAATTCATAATGTTAAAGGTATTCTGCTCCAACATTGTAACGTGTTTTTAGTGTGGTGGGTGCGTGAAAGATAAGTCACTCTCTCCCAGTATAAGAACATCACTTATTTGTCAGGAGGTTCATTTTGACACTTCCCACAGTCGGCAGGCATGCTGAAGAATCAAAATGCCTTGTTTCTAGACACCTCTCTTTTGTCTTCATATCTACATTAGTGATTATAGTCATAACTGATTCTCCAGCTAGAACCTGTGTGAGTGTATGGGTAATGTCCTCCATGTTGACTTTATCCTTGAAACTATCAGAAAGCTAATGCTCGATGCTTGTGCTCTGGTGACCCAGGAAGTGGGAGAGTGTTCCAGATTATCCCATGAACATGCTGAACTATAATTTGTATCAATACTGCGACATATATATGTAAAGGGAAGCTATTTATTTAAATACAACAGAATGATTGCATTTTGATAGCTTGTATTGTGTTAAATGATAAATATGGCTGATAATCATAAAAATGTAAGAAAAAAAGCCCTTCATAATTTTTCTTTTTAAATGCACAATAATTTATAGAACTTGGTTCAATCCCCAGTACAATTAATACCAAAAGAATACTAAATTCTATTAGGTATGTCATGGGTGAAAAAGGAATAGGAAAAATGCCTGACCAATCTTTTTTAGTCTATTAGATGGAGACCATACAGAGCTAAGGAGCTTTAGGAGCTGCATATTAATCATAGCTATTCTTGTGACATAAACCTATTTCTTCTAACTTACGAAAGTTATACAGAAGATCAGTCATTCACTTTGGTAAAAGATCATTTTACATATTATTTAGGGCTGTGAAGTGATTAAAAAAATGAATTGCAATTAATCGTGCGATTAATTGCGTGCGCTTGCCCCTTTGAAATGCTGCGATGGCATTTCAAAGGGCAGCGCTGCGGAAGCTTGCGATCATCGAATCATATTGCTGGAAGAGACCTCAGAAGGTCATCAAGTCCAGCCTCCTGCACACGGCAGGGCCAATCCCAAATAAATCAACTAAATCCTCAGCAGACCCCAGGCTCAGTGCAGTTGCCCCTTTGAAACGCAGCTGTGGCGTTTCAAAGGGGCAGCATCGCGGAAATGCCTGCAATTAACGCGTTAATTGTGCTCTGCATTAATCTCAGGAGTTAACTTGCGTAATTGATAGATGTAAAATTATACCTTGTTTTGAACACCATAGCTTTAAAAACTGATTAACAAATAAGAACATAAGAACATAAGAACGGCCGTACCGGGTCAGACCAAAGGTCCATCTAGCCCAGTATCCTGTCTGCCGACAGTGGCCAGCACCAGGTGCCCCAGAGGGGGTGGACCGAAGACAATGATCAAGCGATTTGTCTCCTGCCATCCCTCTCCAGCCTCTGTCAAACAGAGGCCAGAGACACCATTTTATCCCCTGGCTAATAGCCTTTTATGGACCTAACCTCCATGAAATTATCTAGCTTCTCTTTAAACTCTGTTATAGTCCTAGCCTTCACAGCCTCCTCTGGCAAGGAGTTCCACATGCTGACTACACGCTGTGTGAAGAAGAATACTTTTAATGACTTACAGAGCTTTGATGGCTATTTTCCTGTAATGCTGCCACAGAAAGGGGATGTACTCTTTGGCAAAACTCTAGGGAGCATTATTAGAGGTTGGACAAAAGAACCTTACAATTACTGAATCATACCAAATATTTTTGTTCAGTTGTTACTTTAAGCAACAATTGATGGATGCCAGCTCCTGTTTTAAGTTATTTTCAATTGCTCAACTCCTTTACCTTGAAGGGGAAAAAGAATTAGCTTAAGGGTCTGCATAAGTAGCTCATGTTAATACTCATCAGTACGTGAGGCATGTAGAACAGGAGTAATCTGGCAAAGCTCATTCTGATGCTTTAGCTTTAAAAAAACTTACACATGTTTATGGTAATTCTGATAAAGTACAATGAAACAGGTGTTAAAAGCTGCTTATTGTCATTTGGTGTTGATGGGATTCATAGTACTTTGAAATATAAGTGTTCCGAGGCCCCGTTTCGTGGTTCAGGAATTTGGAACCCGAGCATTCTCATGGATTCCCGACATATTACTTTGGGAATGTTTTAAGGGGGTGAGTGCATAGTCCTGGATGTGTGGGGAAGGACAGCTCTACTTTCTTCTTCATTACATTCTTTGGGGACATCCACCACTTGTTTTTTGATACTGCTTAATGGTGTCAAGCTTTTCTCTAATGAAGAGGAAATAGGTTGTGGATATCCTATGGTTATTTACAACCACAGTGTTGGTGGTTGGAAATAGGGTATGGGTAAATCAGGGATCCTGCGGTATTGGTCACTTTCCTTCAAATAAAACCCTATTGTTGAATTATATTTTCCAACACAAATGTAGATGTTAACAGCACAGCTACACAGAAGAGTGACTGTGTCCATGAGTGGGTATGAGCTGTCCTCAGTAATTGGAATATATGGGCCTGTCCCAAAGATCCCCACGGTATGCTAACATAAAGAAAGTAGAATGCAGGAATGAATTTGCAACCTGATATTTGACTAGTTAGATCACTTGCGACAATTGGCCACTTTCTCTTCATAGTTGATTAGTTACTACATTTGGCAGGAGAAAGCAAAATGGTAGCAAAGTGACTCAAGTGACAGTTCTCAGATTTGCAAATGGTGCCTAAAGTTTCAAGGATCAGAATCATTGTCCCATTGAGGTCAGCCCACGGTAGACCTCTTTTTAAGACCTAATTCAACAAGAAATGGCTCCTATTCTGTTGAAGAGCAGGGAGGGACTGCCAGTCCCCATTAGATGCCTTCCTTTCCAAAATGTAGAAGGGCCTTCTGTATGCTTCTCCCTACACCTTTCCATTATTTCAAAAAGTTGTGAAGATTAATCAGTACAGGGCAAAAATGATTGCTCCACCTTGGCTGAGACAGCAGTGGTTCAGCTTTCAGACAGTGAGTGCATTCTCCTTTGACTCCATATAGTTTCACAGGAACAAGACAGGATTCTTTATCCAGATCTGCAATCTCTTCATCAGATGTCATGGGCCATTTGACTTGACTAGCATTAGGCATTCTGTACCAGTGGAGAATGAACTGCTTAATTCTAAAAGCTATCTGTAAGAAAGTGATTCAGGTTAAAATGGACTAGATTTGTTGCCTGCTTAAAAGGAAAATCTGAGTCTCCAATGGCAGCGTCCATAGCCCATATTAGAAATATGCAGTGTATTTAAAGTCTGAAGGATTTCCTAATTCTTCAAATTAATGTAGCTATTTCAGCTTACCATACTTGGATCATTATTAAATTGCTATTTGTCCATGATTCTGTCAAAAGGGTTATGAAGGGGTTATCTACAATGTGTCTTCCAAGAGGTCCTGTCCTTGTGGAATCTTAATTTGGTCTTCTGTCAGTTTGAGCTCACCCTTTGGACCTGTGGTGGACTGTTCATTATTTCATTTATCTATTAAAACAGTCTTTATAAGTACTGTTGTGCAGGAAGGTGAGTGAGTTGCACACTGATGATTGGCCCACCATTTATGCATTTTGACAAAGATAAGCTGGTTTTTAGATTTGATTGCAGATTTTTACCAAAAGTAGTTTGAGTTTTATAACCATCACGCACCTAACTTACTGTTTTCCTTTCCTAAAACTCATGCTAACAAATGGGAACCTGTTATATAGTTTTAGATGCTAGACTAGGTCTGGCATGCTAATTAAAACTAAAAAGTTTCAGGACATATTCTAGACTTTCTTACAGTAAGAATCGTAAGGGTCATTGTGTGTCTGCTCTGACTAATTCCAGATAGGTTAAACAATTATTGCAAGTATAAATACGAGAGTTAGTTGAAATGTGTGAGCTGCCTGTTGTATGGTCTCATTGTATTAGAACTGTAGCAGCATCTTTGGCTTCATTTAAATATATTTAAATATATTGCTATTAGTGAAATTTGCAAAGTTGTTAATTGGAAGCGAATGCAGTATGAGCCTTTGTTTGATTAAGACTCTGCTCCCACCTCTAGGGTTTTTCACCGCTGCTTGTCAAACTACCCGTAAGTGAGAATCCCTAAGGAGGAAAATATGAAGGATACTTATACCCAGAATTTGCTGAGTCATGTCCATAATTCACACTCCCTGCCCACACTTCATTTGGGAGTACATCTATGCAGCAAAAACAAACAATGCCCCTCACTTCTAAAAGCATCCTCCCGTTGCAACCTACCACTATATCCCTGGCAGTGACTTTGAGCTAAGGCCGTCTGTCTTGGGCTCATGTTACTGGGTTGAAAATAACAGTGTAGAGATGTTCCTTCTCAGCCTGGAGCCTGGGTCAGAGACTCTCCCCATGCTGTTTTGTCAACCTTGCTATTTTTATCCCTTTGTGTGCTTGAATCAGTTGAGGCAGGCTTTGAGACTTGCTATCATGGATCTTTTCTAAGTGTAGACACACCCTCAGAGGGATTATAGTTTCTCTAAATTGGCAGTGGAAGGAATTGGGTGGTAAAGGACCCAACACCTCCCTATGTAGCCTTGCCTTTAAAATGTTTGAAAACTGCAAGGGAGGAGAGATAAAAAGCACGTGCATATGTGCTCTAGTAGCCACTGTTTGGAGGAAAGTTCTATGGTTAACTGCAGCTAGGTGGCAAAGTACTCACATGTGAATATTCATTCATTTTGAAGAACTTGGGTTATAAGTAACCCTAATTTTCTACTCAAAGAACTAAAGTAGTAATTCTGTACTTCACAAACTGCTATTATAAAGCAAATATGTAGGGTTTGCTTGTCAATTATTATTTATATATTGGGGTACATAACAGAAGATGAAACTTGGATGATTCTCAGTATTGCTAGCATCACAAATCACACTTTAAAATGTCTGGTATGTCAGGTAGCTCCAGTTGTATGATTGTTAGTTTGGAAAGGCATTACGGGAGGCTTAGTATCTATTAGTTGAGTTTTAATATTACAGTAGCTTAGCCTTGCTTGCATTACATGACAGGCTTTATACGTACATGTGTACAGTTACTTTTTGTAGTTGCTTTACCAGTACCCTTAATATAAAAAACAAGGATTTGACATGTTGGAGTGGGCCAGTGGTGCTAGGTATCATGTTTCTGAAGTGTACAATATTGAACCTTTCAGAGAAAAATGATCATTACTAAACCCTAAATAGCATATCTTGCAAATCATAAAGTGGAATATAATGGGAAGATGGTTATTCCTGATTCCAGCTGGTAAGCAATGTGTCTCTCAGTAGAAGGGTCAATGATCTAATTAACTGTGTCATTTGTTAGTTTAACTGCAACACCTTATTTGTCCAATGCCCTTTTAGACAGTTCCCAAGCTTAGATTTATTGTTACCCTGCAACATGTTATCCTGTGCTCTCTATTTGGCATTAACCTGCTTTATAGCACTAAGAAAGGTGGGCAAGCAGGCCTGTGTAATACTTCATACAGGTAATTTTTTCTTATCTAAAATATGTCTTATCTTTTCATGTATACTAGGTGTCAGTGGTTCTTGTATTTCTCTAAATGTCTAACTTTTTTATAATACTTCTTTTGTCTATTACTAAACTCTATGTTGTATTAAAAGTTAATTCTATAGCACTAAATCTCCATAAGGAATCCCAAGAAAAAGTGACAATTTCTTTATTTTAGAATAGCATGCTTCATTGAACTTAATAGGCTCATTCAGGAACATGCTTAAGATGGCCATACTTGATACTTTAGGTAGCAAATACAATACATACCTGCTTTTTAGTTTCTTGAGGTTCTTCATTGTAAGGATATATGACCTATTAGTTGTTAAACGAGGTAAGCATTTCAAACAGAAGTCGAACTGAACACTGTTCCTTTAATAAAAAGTTACTGCTATGAGATGACTTCTAAAAGTCTTTGTGCCTCTCTCGTTAATTTTATCCTTATTAACAGTAGTGTTTTGTTTAAATATTGATCAAACAAAAGAGAATTGTTTCTGTTTACTGGCATGGAAAAAAACAGATTTGTGGTTTGATGCTGAGATGTTCAGGTCATCCATCACTAGTTTAAAAAAAAAGTACTAAAAAGACCTGTAATTGGACATCTTTCATTGTGTGATAAATAATGGATAGTTCCGTGATATGCTTTACTAAGATGTTGTATTCTTCCAAAAGAATTCTAACCAGGTAATTGGTATTCTGTGTGAATAAGTAAAGCTTGCATTAGTAAGATTGTGATCATGATGTTAGAATTAATTTATCTGTTCAAAAGTAGATATTTTATGTAAAAAAGTTTACACATTTTTTGGTGAAGGCAAGCATAAAGTTTTACTGTAACATAGTGTAATAAATTAAATTTTTTACTCTGTGCTTACAGTCCACATTGTTTTGAATTTAGTTTAAGCTTGCATATACAAATGCAGTGTTTTTTAGTTCTCTAACTCTAAATCGGTCAAACACATAAGGTGAAATTTCACAATAAATTGAGCATCATCTTTAGATACTATATGCAAAAATAGCTAATTGTTGATTGTTTGAATAGTAACTCTTTTGATCCATCTAAGGTGCGCATGTGCCCTTGCATGCTTGATGCAAGATTTTAGGTAGCAGTGCCCTTTTGGCACTCTACATATCCTTCTGTCCCATACTGAGTATATGAAGGGCTGCTTGGGCAAACTTCCTTTCAACTTGTTTTCACCTGCCTTCAGTGAGATGAAGCATAGAGCTTGCCTGTTCTCTTCATGGCTTGTGTGTCAGTTTCCCTTAATTGTGGTTTTTTTCCATCCTTGAGAAAAGGGATTTTGTGGACTTTGTCCTGGGGTATGGTTGGTTCCTTGGGGTTGATGGTGTCTTTCTTGCTGGGAGGCTATCCTGGTCAGTGATGGATGTCTGTGGTGTCTTTGCTGTCTGGAAAACACTTGTACCTCTAGGAAGTGGAGAATCTGCATATCCTTCAAACATAAATATTGGAAAAATATGGAGATGAAGTTAAATTACTAGTGAATAGTCCATTAGACATTTCAACTTCTTGCCATTCAGGTATACAGGACACCGTAGTAGAGAACCTCAGGAGACATGTTTCCTAGAAATACAAATGAGAGCTGGATTTGAGTCCTCAACAGCATATTTTTAATCTGGTAATTTTTCAGATGAAAAAGCTCTTTAGAACACCACCAACACTTGTAGCAAGAAATGTTGTGGGGGACTAGACTTAAATGTCTGGAGGATGTCATCTTTATATTGTGGTCAATAGGTCTTGGAAAATTAAGTTAGTGGCTATACATAGTTATTGAACATAATCAAGTCAGGCAAAGTGAGGGTCATTTTAATGCACTCTTGTGGTCATTGGGTATCCTTGCCCAATTAGACTTGCTTTGCATCAACCAATGACATTTCTATCCAGTTGCCTGTTGTACTGGCATGCTGTTCAGACACTTTACTCCAATTTGCAGGTTTTGCACCTCAAAGCATGGATCCTCGATGTTTTTTGGGGATAGTGACCTTCTGTTCAACAGATGTAAAGAAGGTATTAAATTGGTAGAAAGTAATTTTTGAGAAATACCTGACTCCAGTAGTGGAAGAGATTTCATCATTGGTATACCAGTCAAATTTCTTCAGTTCACTTTTCTCTTTCCATTGTTCTTAACTAGCTCTTACAGTTAAAAAAAAAAAATATTGTCATGGTTCTGTCAAGAGGGTTCACTCGGCTACTGTCACGGTCTTGCACTTGTGGAATAGCTTTTTTCATTATTTTTCTTATCCCACAATCTCAACATTTATTAGAGGCCTTAAATGAATATATTTCCACACATTAGTACCTTTATAGGACTTGTTCTTAGGCAACTAAAAGACACCCCATTGAGCCATTAACAACATGTTCATTGCTTCACAGATTTCTTGGTGGCCATCACTTTTGTACAGAAGGTCAGAGAACTGGGGACTTAAATGACGGATTTTCTTTTCACTGTGTTAGTATCATGTAACTATATCTCCAGCTTTGATCCAAGTTGTTCTCTGAATTTCATATAAACCAGACTATCAGATTAGGTGATGGGAGGGCTTTGGTCTTATGTCATAACAGGATCAAATCCTTCCAAAAGTCTCTTTGACTGTTTGCTTGAATTATGGAATGATCCAAGGGGTCAGTCTTTACTCCAACATAGACTTTTGAACTGGATATTGGGTGTATTTTTACATGTTATAACACTGCTCAGATCTAATCTCTTCCTAAAAGCTCATTCTACAAGGTCACAGTCTACATCTGTTTCATTACTTAAAGATGTTCCAGTTACTAAGATGTGCAGAGCAGCAACCTGAACCTGTGTATATACTCAACCAGTTACACTCTGGTTTGTGAGCTTAGATCAAATGCTGCAGTTAGCAATACTGTTCTGTCTTCTGTATTAGGCTGTATTCTGAAGCTCCCTTCTAAACAGTATCCTGATAAGGATGACCCATCTGAAGCAGAACACCCGTAGGGTGAGGAAGAGGTTATTCACCTTGTGGAGTAACCGGACTTCAAGATGAGTGTCTGTATAGCTGTACCACTACCTACCCTGCTTCCTTTCTGCTTCAGTTGTCCCTTACACAGCAGAAAAAGAATAAGTGCAGTTTGTCCATGCAGCCTTACATAGCTTTGGTATGAGGGTACGAGGATGTGCAGGATATGTGTGGGCCTAAATGGCACCGCTACCAAAAATGTGCTCAGGCCACACATCTTAACTCCAGTTATGGCACAAGGTGAATAACATCTCAGACTCCCAAAGTTGGAACAGGGCAGGCTGGTGGGGAGTATGTATGTATGTATCTATATGTGGTTTTTTTCCCTCTCTCTCTCTCATACACACATACTGCCCCCTGCTCACTACACTTGTGAACCCTGCTTTTAGAGAGCCTGTTAATCTTGCACTGATCCCAGCTGCACTCTCTATGGCCCCAAAGTCACTTGCACTCTTCTCTGCTTGCACCCCTCCACACTGCCGGACCGGCCCCTCTATCTGAATGCTCCTGGCCCATCTTACCCGCTCGTGCCTTTCAATCGCCAGCCAGTCCACACCCTCCCACCCTTTCCACTCCCACCCCACCAGCCAATGAAATAGTTCGTTTGTGTGCAAAGTTCAGAGCCTCTCCTGGCAGCTAGCATGGAGCTATGGAGAAGTGACATGTCAGGAAAGGCTATGCTGTGTGGGCGTGAAGGCCTCATGTGTAAATGAAAAACAAATGCAGTCAGTAACACGGATCCCAACTCCAAATGAATTCCCTTAGTTCTGGTTGCTCCTGGGCACCTGGCTTTCCAGTGAGGGGCAGGGGCTGGGTTACGTGTGAGCGGCCAGGTAGGGAAAAAATTCCCCACTCTCTGTGTGTCTGGTTACCGCCCATCTTTGCAGGGCAGCAGTGCTCCAGATGTACCCTTCAGATGGCAAGTGAGCTCCTGCTGTGGAACTGGGATATGCTCTGTACAGACAAGGCACAGTGGAGAGACATTGGAACCATGGGGAAACCCCCAGCTTTACGCATCCACTCCCTACTGAGAACCAGATTTGGGGCATGCGGGAAAAGAGCCCGGTGAGGTAATCTGGACCACCACCCCCCATAGCCCACCCCCCTCCTTCCAGCCCTACCTCCTGCCTCCATCCTTCATTCCTACACTCCCATCCCACTGCCTCCATTCCTACACTCATCAGCCTCCCTATCCCCTCCTTCTTTTCAACCCACTGCACAGTCTCAGTACATTATTGGTATTATGAAGGAACATGGTATTGTAGAGTTCCAAACTAAACTGTGAGCATGCGTTTAATGTGCAGATGACAGGGGCCTGAGCACTGTATGTGCAAAGCATGAATCTACATGTCCGTATGGTTTGACATGTCAGTCAGTCATTTACCTTCTGCCCTATTTAACAATAGCTGTGGCCCTACTAAATTCAGTCCATTGTGGTCAATTTCATGGTCACAGAATGCTAAAAATAATACATTTTATTATTTCAACTATTAAATCTGAAATGTCATGGTATTATTTTAGGTGCCTGGACCCATAAAGGAGTTGTGGGGATATCACAAGGTTATTGTGTGTTTGAGGTACTGCTATACTTACTGCTATGCTCTTGTAGCTGGATGCCTGAAAGCAGAGCCACTGCCAGCAGCGCAGAGGTAAGGATGGCATGGTGCAGTATTGCCACCCTTACATTTGATGATCTGCTGATGGGGCACTGCCTTCAGAGCTGGGCATCTGACTAACAGCCACCAGTCTGCAGCCCCCCATATCTGAAGGCAGCACAGGAGTAAGGGTTGCAGCACTGTGCTCCCTCCAAAGTAAACTTGTGACCCTCCTGTGGTACTTTTTGGGTCCGGCCTTTTTATTACTGATTAGAAGACTTTTTATGTTACATCCCTTTATTCCCAAGTGCATTAAATATTGCAATTAAATATTAGTGGAGACTAAAGAAAAGGGTTCATTGTAAATTTTAATTTAGGTTGACTTCTAATAGTACTGCTAGATAAGGCAATGATCAGTTAGCAGTGGGGTGTGCATTTTTTCTCATACCCGAACAAGCAGTAAAGTAGCAGTTAAATGGAAGTGAAAGGTTATTTTAATTGAGGCATCTACTTTACTTCTGAATTGTGCAGATGCTTTCGGATACGTTAGTTAAGTTCCAAACAAAGTGAAAGCTATCTCTCATTGCATGAGATTTCTGGGATATTCTGAGTGTGAATATTTCTGCTGTTCCACATTAGGTTGTAGGGATGTGAATGATTAACCGCTTATTGGGTGATAATTACTGATTATGGTTAACCAATAGGCTGGAGCAGCCCAATCGTAGCAGTCCCCAGCTGCAGTGGGCCAAGCCCCGTTGGGTTGGAGTGGTCACCCCAGTTTAATCTGTTGACTGGTTAAACATAATGTTAACTGGGATTTTACATCTCTCTTAGGTTGTAATTGCTTATTCCAGAGTTCGATAAATAGGAATAAAAATGATAATGCTGAGCCTTCCCTGTAAATTAGGATTAAAGACATTTTTTTCTGTTTTGCAATTTGAGCTCATATATTGTCATAAAGGAGAGTTAAATGATGGGATGCTGCGGTTAAGACCAATAGTTACCAGTACTAGATGAATTGTTTAGGACAGCTATTTGTATGTGTGTGTTAATTTTAGGCCTAGTTGGCGCTTCTCTTTACCATATATTTGTTTTGATTAAAGTTGTGATCATTCTACCGAAATAGCTATATATTATAAAAGCCCCCCCCCTTGTGCAGACAAGATATACTGGTATAAAAGTATAGTTACTCTCTTTCCTGTACTGGCATAAAGCAGTTTTATTCCAGTAGAACTGCATCATCAATAAAGAATGTTCTTATGTTCTTATGTAAATAAATAGTTATCCTTTGGGTATTTCTTTTTCACATGGTTTCTATGAGAATCCTTATTCAAATATTTGTCAGTATCATCTAAATTTAAGGTCCCTTAATAAGGAACGCAGTTACTGACATGCATATTGAGGTGAAGCATTAATTGGCTGCATATAAATTGAGGAGAGACTCAGTTTTAATGTTCCTGTCAGTCAAGCTTCCTAATGCAATCCAGATGATAATGTTGCTTAGCTCTGTTCCATTTAACTGCGGAAAAAGAGTAAATAGGAATAATTCTAAGAAATTTACCATAACACACACGACTAATTTTTCAACCATATTCAGGGTATTGCAGGGGAAGCAATCATCACATCAGTACAGATCTGTCATTTAATCCATTTCACATCCATTTTTTCATTGTGAAAATACTGAATGCAGTATTGCGTTTGATAGAACTGCTTGCTTTTAACATTTAGCTTGTAACTTAATGATTATGAAAAATGTTAAAGGTTTATAGAAGTGCTACCAGATTTACCTGGTGTTGCTCAGGTGTGCAAGGGCATGCCCAGACCCAGTGAGCACAGGGGGTGGGAGTGGGAGGGCAGCTGGAATCCCCAGGTGAAGAGTGGCATGAGGGGGGGAGGAGAATTGGGAATCAACACTGTGCTGGTGAAGTTGGCGGGGGGCAGGTGGTGGAGGGAAGGGAAGGACTGCATCCCTAGGCCTCGGGTGTGGGATCCATGGGCCCCGAGAGGAGTGGCGTGGGAAAGGGAAGGCATGGCCTGGCTTTGAGAGGAGCAGCATGGAGGGGGAAAGGAAGCGTACAGCCTGGCCTCGAGAGGAGTGGAGTTGGGGGGTGGGGAGGAAGACCTGGCTTGGCCCCAAGAGGAGCAGTGTGTGTGGGTGGGGCGCATGCCTGGCTCCATGCGGAGCCGTGTGCACATGTTGGGAGTGGGAAGGGAAGAATGAGGAAGGGAAACCCTAGGCCCCAAAGGAGGACCCGGGGTTGAGGGGAAGAGAGAGTATGGATAGCCATTTCATAGATAGATCTTGGAAAATAACTCATTTTTCCTATTGTATCACCAGTGTGCTGGTTTCATTGTTACTACATTTTTATTGACAAAAGTTCTTCATAAAAATTTCTTTGAGTGCATGTTCGTGTTGATTCCATTCTAGGTGTGCATGTGCCATAGGAGACTTTTGCCTTAACAGTATCTGTAGGGTTGTCTGTGGGGCCCTCTTGAGTACCGTACTCATATGGTGGTATATTAGGCACTACTGGTCCTACTCGCTCTGTTCCTTTTTATCACTTGTTGTTAGTTTGAGCTTCTTTCCTTTGCCTAGCATTAGGGCAAGGGTAGGGTACCTTTTTTGGGTTGAGGCAGATAAAGGGTGTTGGCTGGTCATTTGTATGGCATACAAATTTAAAAAAAAAAAAAGCAAAATGTGAGGTTTAAAATACTGCTGTAGTTAGGTGAAAATTGTACATTTTAAATACCGTATAAGCTAAGTTTATGTTTGTGACAGTACTACTGACCAAGCGATAGATAGAAATTCTGTATGATGTGTGATTCAATGATTGCTTTGACTGCTTCATAATTAACTATGTTGGTGTTCTTGACAACTAAATCTTGAGGACAACAAGATAAGTTTGGATTTTTTTTGTTGAAGCGTTCCATGTGTCCCCAAGAAAGATAATGATGTGGGGGAGTACAGGTTAGTCTTATCTTTGTTAATATATTTATAGATTTTGAAATCATATTGCATAAAAATGAACAAGGAAAAATTGTTTCCTTTATGCTTTACTTAGTTAAAAGAATGCTATCTATGCTGAGGGGTTCAAAATGATGTTACTTTTATTTTTATCGATTCATATTAATGTTGTAAATAAAATATGGTATGTCTTTGAATAGTAGTGAGTTCCTGTCATTCATTGACCATCTGGGACTGTTGATTTATTTTTTGTCTTACTTTAATATATTAAATGTGCGTGCTCATTTCTGTTTTGATATAAGTGTTTCAGGTCAGGTGAGTCAATTATTCTCTGAATGCACCAAATTGATGTAGTTTAGACCTGTACATAAAAGGCCTCAAAGAATCACAATGATCTTATCTGAGATTAAAAAACACACCACATACATATTTGGTCCTTTTTATTTTTTCTTCTAGCTTTTGAGGCTTTAGGGTTCAGTTTCCATTGGCTTTCTTTGATGACTGAGATCCATTGCTCCTGGGCTCATGATAAAATTTTGAAAATTGACAATGTTGGTATGCATAAGACTTAAAACCAGTGTTTTCTCAACAGAGTGGATTGATTAGTAGTCTCTGTGGTACATTACTACTTCCAGATGGCTGCTATTGCAGATTCTGCCCTGTCTTTTATCATTTCCTTTCAATAAATACATAGGTCATTACTGTTTAATTTTGAAAAAAAATATTTTAAGATACAAAATCAGTCACCTGGAATTGTTGAAGACCAGGAAATAAGAAAAGCCTGATGTAGCTGTTGACTCATTACTTTGAATAGGAAGCCTCTTCCCAAACAAGTAAAAAATGACAGCAATTTAACTGCAGTGAATATTTTGATGATAGTGTTTGAATATAATCCTCTTTTTGTATTGTATGCATCTGGAACTTCAAAACCCAAAATAATACAGCATCAGTGGCTTAGGGAATAGGGGTATGGGATATTTTCCCTGGTATTGAATGGTTGTGACATGTCATTGTTTTGAAGCATAAAGTCCTAATATTTTCCCATTGCATGAACTTGAGCAATATGTCATGCACATCACACACATTATATATATCCTTCATGTTGCAACTCAGAACTATCTCTGCAAGCTGAACCTGCACTGGGATTGCCATGTGCTCTTTGCTTGATGGGTATGAGTAAAGTTCAGGCACTGTCCTGTTGACTCCAGGCCTCTATATACCCGCTTGAGGTGCAGACACTAAATGGCCCCTCTCTTGGCAGTGGGAACCATGCAGTCTAATAGCACAGGCCCTTCAATTAGTATCTGCTCTCTCAAGCCTCTCCAGTAGCTCTTATATATTCTTTAAGGAGTCCGTGAAGCTTTGATTAATCTGGTTTATAGCTTCTGTCTCTGGGGAGTACCTAACAATGCAAACAAGCTACACATAAATTTCTAAATATGTACTGTACTCACTTGACTCATGTATAAAACATGAGTTTTATATCCCTGCAAACTAAAACATGCATGCAAAATGTTCCCTTTTGGGTTTTGATCAGTGTTTTCAGGGTGTCAACAGAGAGCTTTAAAAGCAGACGTTGTCCTTCAGTATATTTTAGTTCAGAGTTTTTCAAACTTGGGTAAGCCACTGACGGGCTCTTGCTGCTTTGTTTACTTAATGTGTCTGTAGGCACGGGGCCTCAGAGCTTCCATTGGCTGCAGTTCACGGTTTCTAGCCAAGGGGTGCTGCGGGACTTCCCTTGGCTGGAAACGGCGAACCGCAGCCAATGAGAGATGTGAGTCTTGATGGATATGAACAAATTAAGTAAGTAAGTAAAGCAGCATGGGCCTACCAGTGCCTTACCCTGGCGTCACCCTGACCCAAGTTTGAAGAATGCTGTTCTAGTTCATGTTGTCACGTGACCATCAATTCAATCTTCCTCAGATGGCCTGTTGCTTGGTTACCAGCTAAAGTCCAGATTATTTTCCTGTAGCATGACCACCCTCTTTAGTAGTATACCCATTGCATGGCCAGGCCAGTCATTCAGAGTAAGTTTTCCTTGATCTGCTTTGTTTATCCTCTGTCAACCCTTTTGGAGTTTCAATGGAAGACAAAGTCAAAAAAGTAACAGGGAATGTACAGTACATTCTTACAATCAAAATAATGCTCACAAAACAAATAAAACATTCTCTAATACACATAAAATACCCTGGAGTTCAAATTCTCTATTTAGGCATCCATAATATTATGGAATAGAAAATCATTTGAACTTGTTACCTTTTGGAAAGTACTTTTTGTACTAATCATTCTGAAGTCACCTATTTAGAGGCACATTAGGCTTTGAAGTATGCATGTGTGCCATAACAGCAAATATTTTGCTAAACCCCATGTTGTGTAGTGTTGCTGTCATTTGTTTAGAAGTGGAGGGTATGCTTTGTTGCCTTGCTTTTTTCCCTCAGACATACCAAGAATCTCTCCTAATAACAGAACAGCTTTTCCAAAATAAAACAAATATATTGATACATCAATAGAAATGAAGAGATGAAAAGGAGGTGATTAGCCCATTCCCCTCCATCCCTCCCTACACAGAGGCAGGGCCAGTTATACTTAGACCATCCCTGACAGGTGTTTGTCTAATCAGGCGTGTTCTAAAAGCCTCCAATGGCCAGGATTCAACAGTAAAACCTAGCCTAATCCAGTATTTAAACTTTCTAACTAAGATGGGTTTCTTAATTTCTCACTAAAACCTACCTTGCTGTAGATAAACTGTTGACAGTCTGAACTTGCGAAATTAATCAATATTGTTAGCATAGTTACTAGCATGATTATTCTGATCAGTATAGACTGCATTTTATGGATGACCATGTGCAAAAGGGTAATAAAGATCACCTAGAAGGATACTATAAGTGGGCTAGCTTGGTTCTTAAATGCTATTCTGGTCAGAAAAATCTTTTCTTCTTAAACCCTTGTACTCCGGGTGGAGCATCGGTCATCTACAGGTCTTCTCCACATCACTCTGTCTTGAGACAAAACTTCTAGCCGACTCCAGGAATCCCCCAGTTTTTGTCCTTCGATCTTAGCAGATCTTCTCTACGTTGTCTGAGGTCTTCCTCTTTTGCATTTTCCTTGCGGGTTCCATGTGAGAGCTTGACGGACTATGCTGGATGATGGTTTTCTGAGAGTGTGGCTTAGACATCCCCACTTTCTTCTCTTGATTTGAATGTCAAGTGGTTGCTGTCCTTCTCTGTTCCAGAGCTCCTCATTTGTGACAGTCTTGCCATTTGATGTGAAGGATGTACCTCAGGCATCTGTTTATGAATGTCTGTAGCTTGTGATTTGCAGACTTTTTAGTATACCAGGTCTCACATCCATACAAGAGCACACTCTTCACATTTGTGTTGAAGATTCGCAGTTTTGTCTTCACAGATATTATTTGTAAACTTCCATATGGGATGAAGAGTCTTGAAAGCAGTTGTTGCTTTCCCTATCCTAGCATTGATACCTTGTCTGTTCATAGAATCATAGAGCTGGAAGAGACCTCAGGAGGTCATCAAGTCCAGCCCCCTGCCCAAAGCAGGACCAATCCCAATTAAATCAACCCAGCCAGCGCTTTGTCAAGCCGAGACTTAAAAACCTCTAGGGATGGAGATTCCACCACCTCCCTAGGTAACTCATTCCAGCACTTTGCCACCCTCCTAGGGAAATAGTTTTTCCTAATATCCAACCTAGACCTCCCCCGCTGTAACTTGAGACCATTGCTCCTTGTTCTGCCATCTGTCACTACTGAGAACAGCCTTTCTCCATCCTCTTTGGAACCTCCCTTCAGGAAGTTGAAGGCTGCTATCAAATCCCCCTTCACTCTTCTCTCCCCCAGACTAAACAAACCCAAATCCCTCAGTCTCTCCTCATAGGTCATGCGCTCCAGCCCCCTAATAATTTTGGTTGCCCTCCGCTGGACCCTCACCAATGCGTCCACATCCTTTCTATAGGGCCCCAGAACTGGACACAGTATTCCAGATGTAGCCTCACCAGAGCCAAATAAAGGGGAATAATCACTTCTCTGGATCTGCTGGCAGTGCTTCTCCTAATGCACCCCAGTATGCCATTAGCCTTCTTGGTTACAAGGGCACACTGTTGACTAATATCCAGCTTCTCATCCACTGTAACTCCCAGGTCCTTTTCTGCAGAACTGCTACTTAGCCATTCGGTCCCCAGCCTGTAACAATGCTTGGGATTCTTCTCAAGTGCAGGACTCTACACTTGTCTTTGTTGAACCTCATCAGATTTCTTTTGGCCCAATCCTCTAATCTGTCCAAGTCACTCTGGACCCCATCCCTGCCCTCCAGCGTATCTACCTCTCCCCCTAGCTTAGTGTCATCTGCAAACTTGCTGAGGGTGCAATCCATCCCCTCATCCAGGTCATTAATAAAGATGTTGAACAAAATTGGTCCAAGAACAGATCCTTGGGGCACTCCGCTAGAAACCAGCCGCCAACCTGACATCGGGCCGTTGATCGCTACCCGTTGGGCCCAACAGTCTAGCCAGCTTTCTATCCATTTTACTGTCCATTTATCCAATCCATATTCCCTTAACTTGCTGTCAAGAATATTGTGGGAGACCATATCAAAAGCTTTGCTAAAGTCAAGGTATATCACATCCACAGACTTTCCCATATTTACAGAGCTAGTTACCGCATCATAGAAGCTAATCAGATTGGTCAGGCACAACTTGCCCTTTGTGAATCCATGTTGACTATTCCTGATCACTTTCCCCTATTCCAAATGCTTCAAAATGGATTCCTTGAGGATCCTCTCCATGATTTTTCCAGGGACTGAGGTAAGGCTGACTGGTCTGTAGTTCCCTGGATTGTCCTTCTTCCCTTTTTTAAAAATGGGCAGTACATTTGCCTTTTTCCAATCATCCAGGATCTCTCCTGATCTCCACGAGTTTTCAAAGATAATAGCCAAAGGCTTCACAATGACACTTGCCAACTCCCTCAGTATCCTCGGATGCATTAAATCCAGGCCTATGAATTTGTGTATGTTTAGCTTTTCTAAATAGTTCCTAACTTGTTCTTTCCCCACCAAGGGCTGTCCATCTCCTTCACATGCTGCGTTCCCTAGTGCATTTGTCTGGGAGCTGACCTTGTCCGTGAAGACAGAGGCAAAGAAAGCATTCAGTACTTCAGCTTTTCCCACATCATCTGTCATTAGGTTACCTCTCTCATCCAATCAGGGCCCCACACCCTCTCTGATCACCCTCTTATTGCTGACATGTCTGTAGAAACCTTTCTTGATATCCTTCACATCCCTTGCTAGCTGCAATTCCAATTGCGCTTTCGCCTTCCTGATAATTCCCCTGCATTCTTGAGCAATATATTTATACTCCTCCCTGGTCATCTGTCCAAGTTTCCCCTTCTTGTAAGCTTCCTTTTTGTGTTCAAGCTCACCAAGGATGTCCCCGGTAAGCCAATCTAGTCGCCTAACATATTTGCCTTTCTTGCTGTGCATTGGGATGGTTTCTTTCTGTGCCTTCAATAGGACTTCTTTAAAATACTGCCAGCTCTCCTGGACTCCTTTCCCCTTCATGTAAGCAAGCATCCTAGGGAATCCTGCCCATCAGTTCTCTAAGGGAGTCAAAGTCTGATCTTCTGAAGTCCATGGTGTGTATTTTGCTACTCTCCTTTCTTCCTTTGATCAGAATCCTGAAATTTACCATCTCATGATCGCTGCTTCCCAGGTTGTCACCCACCTCTACTTCCCCTACTAGTTCCTCCCGTTTTTGAGCAGCAGGTCAAGCTGTGCATGGCCCCTGGTCGGTTCCTTCAGTACTTGTACCAAGAAGTTATCCCCAACGTTCTCCAAAAACTTCCTGGATTGTCTGTGTACTGCTTATTGGTTTCCCAACCGATGTCATGGTGATTGAAGTCCCCCAAGAGAGCCAGGGCCTGTGATCTGGAATCTTCTCTCAGTTGTCCAAAGAAAGCCTCATCTACCTCATCCACCTGATCTGGTGGTCTATAGCAGACCCCAACCACACAACATCACCCCTGTTGCTTCCACCTCGAAACTCAACCCATAGACTCTGAACAGTCTTTTCTCCCTGTTAATACTGGCGCTCCGAGCAATCATACTGTTGTTTTACATAGAATGCAACTCCTCCTCCTTTTCTCCCCTGCCTGTTCGTCCTGAACAGTTTATACCCTTCTATGACAGTGCTCCAGTCATGCAAGTCATCCCACCAAGTCTCCGTTATTCCAATCAAATCATAGTTCTTCTACTGGGCCAGGGCTTCTAATTCTTCCTGTTTGTTTCCCAGACTTCTTGCATTTGTGTACAAACACCTTAGATAACCAGTTGATCACCCAACCTTCTCCATCCGAATCAGGGGTTCTCCTTTGTTGTTCGTTCCTCCTGGTGATTCTTCCCGGTGTCCGACTTCCTCACTTACCTCAGGGCTTTGGTCACCGTCCCCCAACAAGCTAGTTTAAAGCTCTCCTCACTCGGTTTGCAAGCCTGCCCGCGAAGATACTCTTTCCTCTCTTGGTTAGGTGGATCCCATATCTTCCTAACAATCCTTGTGCCCGAAAAAGAGTCCCATGGTCGAAGAAACGAAAGCCCTCTCTCCGACACCACCTGCGTAACCACGCATTTACTTCCTCAATTCGACGATCCCTACCCGGACCTTTTCCTTCAACCAGAAGGATGGATGAGAACACCGCTTGTGCTTCAAATTCCTTGATCCTTCTTCCTAGCGCTACATACTGGTAATCTGCTATGACCTGCTCAAAGTCTTTCTTGGCCGTATCGTTAGTTCCTACATGGAGAAGCAGGAAGGGGTAGCGATCCAAGGGTTTAATCACTTTCAGAAGACTCTTGGTCACATCCTGAATGCGAGCTCCCGGTAAGCAGCACACTTCTTGAGATTTCAGGTATGGACGGCAGATGGATGACTCAGTCCCGTCGTCGTCTTTTGGGGGTGGTGGTCGTGGAACCCCCATCCCTCGGACTATGCATCCCATGCCTTCTGGTAGATGGTGTTCCCTTCTGATTTCTTCCCTGAGAGGTCCCTGCCGAAGCATTCTCTACCACAGTGCCTGTGGAGAGAGCCTGATAGCAGTTCTTACCTCTACAGGGATGGGGGATATCTTCTTCTTCTTCTAGAGGTTACATGCTGCCAGTTCTCTACCTTGCCCTGTAGTGCCCTGACTGGCTTTTCAGCCTGCTGTGCCTGCAGGATTAAATGCTGCCTTCTATCGAGGAAGTCTTCATCCTCTCTGATAGAACGTAGGGTTGATACTTGGCCCTCCAGTCCTCTAATTTTTTCTTCCAAAATGGTGACCAGCTTGCACTTAGTGCAGATGAAATCCCTTCTGTCTTCTGGGAGGAAGACAAACATTGCACATGCTGTGCAGGTAACAACAGCAGAGCTATCACCATCCATACCTGGCTTCCTTCTGAGAGATTCCTCAGTTTATTAAATGCCTTCTTGAAGGCAGAAGTGTAGAGAAAAGATGTTAAAGAATGGCAAGTGTATCTCACCCCCTTCCCACTCCCTGTTAACAATCCCTGGTCGCTGACTCACTCCTTTATAAAGCCCTGCACTGCCTGATAGCCCCTCCCCCTGATTAAGGCTCAACCAATGAGCAGAGGCTTCTAGATTTCAAACACTGATAGAAGCTTACAGCTTCCACCTGCCAGCCACAGCACTCACCCTGTGATGGGGGGGAGAGGAGGGGAAGGGAAAGGAGAAAAAAACCCCACACCCAAACAGCAAAACACAAGCTCAGCACACAGCAAGAAAACCCCAAACACAAACAAACATACACTACAGAAAGATTCCTCCGTCTCTGCCCGTAATACTCCCCAAGTGGATGAACTGCTCCACATCTTCCAGGTCATCCCCTCCCAGTGTGATAGTGTTGTTGTTGGACTGGTTAATCCTCATTGTCTTGGTCTTTCCCTTATTAATGCTCAGTCCAGTCACTGAGGCAGTTTTTTCTAGTGTTGCGGCCTTTTCTTCCATGCTTTCATGTTGGTGTGAAAGGAGGGTGACATTGTCAGCAAAATCAATGTCCCCTAGCTGTTTGAAAAGTGTCCACTGAATGCCCTGTTGATGGCCATCTGTTGACCTGCTCATAATCCAGTCCATTATGATCAAGAACGGGAAAGGTGACAGTAGGCACCGTTGTTGCACTCCTGAGAATTTGCTGAAGGATTCTGTCACAACACCATTGTGAACAACTTGGCATGTCGAGGGTTCGTACATTGTACTACTTGGGGAAAAATAATTGTTGAGATGATTGCTAAGTTCTGTTTATGAAGTAGCTTTCTGTGAGAAACCATTTTGTAAGGTTTCCTTAAAATGTATTTGGGCACTTTTGTTAAGTCAAGCTGTGGAAAGAGGGAAGCTATGAACAGGAATGAAAGAATACAGCTGCTTGTTTCTTTGCTAAGTCCAGTAGAATCTCAGTTACAAACACCTCGGGAAGGATGGTATTTGTAACTCTGAAATGTTTGTAACTCTTGAAAAAACATCTAACGTTTTGTTCAGTGTTTATAACTGAACATTTAACTTGTATCGCTTAGAAATTTTACTTCACAAAAGAAAAATGCAGCTTTCTCCATTATTTAACAGTTAATGTTTAACGTGATTTGGGGGTAGTGGGGAGGGGAGGTGGGCTCTGCTGCTGCCTGGTTATGCCTCTTGCTCCACTCATATGAAAAAGTGGATTGTACCCATGAAAGCTCATGATATTATGGATATTTTTTAAGGTGCTACAGGACCACTCATTGTTTTTAAAGTTTGTTTTTTTGAGGTTCTACTGTAATTGTGACTCAGTATTAAAATACTTCAGTTGTTACTGTCCTTTAGATTCTGTATCCTACCTGATGAGGAATTTCAGCCTTCCATTGGCCAGGATCCAAAACAGGCTTTAGTACACAAATCCTGCACAAAGTATCCCGTATCACTTACTTTTAAACACAGTCTAAATGGATTTTAAGTAGCGCATGATATGCAGTCTGCACTTGGATAAAAGCGACGAGGAGTCCTGTGGCACCTTATAGACTAACAGATTTATTGGAGCATAAGCTTTCGTGGGCAAAGACCCACTTCATCAGATGCATCTGTCATACCCACACATTGAGAAATGTAGCTAGTGTGAATAGTTGTATGAGGACTCCACTGCCTAATGACAAGTTTATCTAAACAATCAATACCTTTCCTGAAATGAGAGTGAAGAGGGAGCAACTATAAAGCCAAATGGTTTTGGTCAGCGATATGGTATGGTTCCTTTTGAGTGGTGCAGCAGCGGGTTTATTTTGATGAATATGCAAAGTTCACAGCTGCTTGAGGTCCACTCAAATGTATATAAACAGTGTGCATGGTCTCTGAGAAGTTCAGCCTCAGATGTAGCTTGGCTTCTAAGTGACCAGGCAGTTCCATAGGTTGGTAACATTGAAAAACATGAGGTGCTTCTTAAAAGGAATAACAACTCTCCTTCTAAAAAAAAATTCATCAACTCAGTGTCTAAGTAATCTAGTAGTAGAGCATAAAACAGGTCTGGGCAAGATGCAGCCTGGGGGCTGGATCCGGCCCTCCTAACACTTTGATCAGGCCCACGGACTGCATCTGCCCACTTTCTATTTACATCCTGCTGCCTGTGCCACCGAATTTCCAAGCAGTGGCTCAGGCAGCAGGATCCTATTTAAATGGCTCCTGGCTGCTGGTCATGGCACTACCCTGACAAGGGCCGGAGACATGAGCCTTTGAAATGGCTGCAGCAACCCTGGGCAACTGCCAGGCAACATGGTAGCAGCAGGACCATGAGCTGCAAGCCCTTTGCTGTGTTTTTAATTCAAAGCCTCCAGCCCCAAATAACTCTGGGGGGAGGCTAGTTCCCCGCCCGTGACCACCTCCCAAAATTCATTAGTGACACCCTCCCACCCTGCGAAAATTATTCCCCACCTCTGGCATAGAAACTGAGTATTTGATACAGCCTCCATGAAAACACATTGCCTTATGTTTAGAACTGGAAAACCACAGAAAAAGTATTTGCTATGTGTAAATTTCATTTTCTGGTGTTTAAATAGAATTGGATTACAAATTTGTTCTAAATATTCCATGAAAATAATTTTAGCCAAATTTTGTGAATTGTAAACCGCATACATTCACTCTTTGGTAGTATCATTGGTTTTCTTGCCAATTAAGTTCAGCTGACTTTTTCTGCTGCCTGATTGAATGAATGTAAAAATCGAGGAATGGGTTGAAAAGTTTATTTGCTTGGATTCTTTCAGGGAGAGGTTGGGAGTATGTAGTGAAGTTAAGCTAATCCTGTCAACATAATTCATTATTTTCAGGATGCTTTAAAACCTTCTCCTTGTCAGACTAGTCAGATTGCCTTGCATAAAATGTTACTACTAGAAAATTAGTTATATTACAGGTTTAGGTCACATTAAAGACTAAATCTCTCTCCCTGTTCACATCAAGTAATTGCATCTGGCAATTGTTTGGTTTCATATATTAATGGAAAATAAAAAGGTGTACGGTTGCTTTCTGTTAAGGGCACACAAGCCACATCTGGTTAGTTAGCTGTAGTTGTATTTTTTCTATCCAAAAAGGATGTAGTGTATATTTAAAATTATCTGCGTACCAGATAGAGCTCTTCAAATAGATTTTTAAAAACTTAGTAAAGCAAAGAGCTGAACATTGGCGCTCTCCTTTGTTTTATTGTTGTCAGACTATATGGGATAATAATGTAAGTGGTTTTTTTCATTAGATGTGAAACAAACAATTATTTATCCAAAACTACATATTTATACTTAGTCAAGAATTTTCTTTTTGCTGTTGTGCTAGTAGGTATTGTGACTTCCTTTTTACACTTCAGCATAATTGCTTGCTTTCTCCTTTTCTCTCTCTTCTTCTGTTGCTCTCTGAAAGTTACTCTTCCTTGTTACAGATGGATCAAAAGTGATGATGCATATGAAGGGCAACTTCCTTTGAACTAAAGATGACTAAAATATTACTTTTAGCTGTTTAAAACAGAATGGGTTTTGAAACAGTAGCTGTGAAAATAGAATATAATCCTTCTCCAAGGAAAATGTTTGAAGTTACAAGTCAGTTTTGTAGGATACTCCTAAAATTTCAAAACACCAAGTGAAGAAAGAAGATAACAAACCATTTTGGGTTTTTTTTGGGTTGATTTTGGCATATAGTTCCTTAACCATAAAACTTAAAATGAGTGGGTATGTGTCCAGAATAGTTTTAGTAGTAAATTATATTGATCCATAACTAAATAATAAAGTTTGTATTTGAATTAAATATTCAAAGCAGAAGGAACCTATATAATGTCTTTCCTTCCAGCCTCTTACCTGTTGACTTTTTGCTGAAGGGAGACGGGACAATGGAGCCATCCTGCTCATTGGCTTCTAGCGTCTAAGACAGTGGTCTCCAACGTTTGTAGCTACAAGATCACTTTTTCAATTTAAGTGCAATGTAAGATCTACCTCAGACTTAAACACTCTTGTCCCACTTCCTTCCTGCCCCTTCTTTGAGGCCCTGCCCCTGCTCCACCGTTTCTCCGAAGCCTCACCTTGCTCACTCTATCCTCCTTCCTCCCCCATCCTCACTCACTTTCACCAGGCTGGGGTAGGAGGTTGAGATGCAGGCTCTGGTCTAAGGCCAAGGAGTTCGGAGTGTGGGAGGGGCCCTGGGCTTAGCCCAGAGTGGGGGTTTGGGGTCCGGGGTCCAGGAGGGGTTTCAGGGTGCAAGCTCTAGGAAGGAGATCGGGAGCAGGGGAACTCATGTCTGGGGCAGGAGGTTGGGTGTAGGAGGAGGTTCAGGGCTGGGACAGGTGTTCAGGATGCAGGCTCTGGCTGGACACCATTTAACTGAGATGGCTTCTGAGTGGTGGAGCAGTGGAATTAACGCAGGCTCATTCCTGCCCTGGCCCTGCACCACTCCTGAAAGCAGGTGGCAATGTACAGCAATGGCTCCATGGTGCCATGTGCTGTCCCTCATTTACAGGCACTGAGCCCACAGCTTGTACTGGCCACCGTTCCCTGTTATTGGTCAATGGGAGTTGCAGGAGTGGTATCTGCAGGCCAGGACAGCATGTGGAGACCCCCTGCTCTGCCTTTCTCAGGCCAGTCACTTCCAGGAGCAGCAATAACCACAGGGATAATGACTCCAGCCTTGACAGGTTAGGCATTTTAGAACTCACTATTCAAAGAATTACATTTAAGTGTAAGAGAGAAATGAAAATTTTGAAATGCCAGACCAGTCAAAACACCCAAAATAACACACTTTGCAAGCAGTAAAAGAATTCATAACGACCCCTCACATATGCGTTGGGTTGCGAGATGAGAATGAAGGACAGTTTGTGTTTGTGAAAGTGACAGAGACACATACGATGTGTGAGAGTGATAGGGTTACCAGATGGCTTAAAAAAAAAAAACTGGACATACTTGATCTGAGATGGGGGGACCGACCGGGAGGAGAGCGGGGCTGGTTGGGGGGGGGGAGAGTCAGGGGCAGCAGGGCTGGCTGGAGGAAATTGCGGGGGGGAGGGCCCCAGCTGGTGGGAAGCAGGGCTGGCGTGGGGGGGGGGGAGTGGAGCTGATCGGGGGAGGGGAACTGGCTGCGGGGGGTGGGGAGGGTCGGGGGGATTGGGGCTGGCCAGGGGAGATCTGGGGGGATGACTGGCCAGTGGGAAGAAGGGCTGGCTGGGAGGGGGTTGGGGGGAGTGGGGCTGGCTGGGGGGCGGAGCGGGGGGGAGAGAATCAGCTGGTGGGGAGCAGGACTGACCAGGGCGAAGCACGAGCGAGTCCGGCCCCGGGGATTCCATCCTGCCCCGGTCCCACGCTCCCCTTGTGTAGTTGCGTACTGCCTGGCTGGTAGACACACACATGCAGCGTGAGCGTGTCTGCCAGCCAGGCAATACGCAACTACGTACTGATACTCCTAATAATAATAAAACTTACCTAATTAGAAAATACCAGACCTTTTATATGTCCGGTATTTTCTTAATTTGTTTCCCGACAGAACCCTCAAATACTGGACTGTCAAAACTGGACACCTGGCAGCCCGAGAGAGTGATAGACATTTGCATTGCCAAGCTCCCTCCATCCCTTTCTCTCTGTGTGGAAATAGGGTACAGAAGTGGCGGAGGGGAGGAAGGACACCCTGACATCAGCATCCCCTCTCTTTTCCCTCCTCCAACCTGCACAGCAAGCAGAGGCTCTCAGGGGGGGCATCTCCAAGGCAGAGGGCAGGAGCAGCATGACATGGGAGGGGCAATTGATGTTCCAGCACTTGATAGCTTCCTGGCCAAAACAGTCAGGATCACCTGTTAGAGGCTCCAAGATCTACCAGTAGATCCTGATCTACTGGTTGGTGACCACTGGTCTAAGATATTTTGATGGGGGGGCATGATTTGCACATGAAATTCTTCCGTGTCTCCCTTCTCATGGCTCTTGTGTTAGGGGATTTCTTTTTAAAACAAGGGAGAGCAGGAACCTTTTCTTTGATTTTGTGGTCCTCTGTGCCCCCATTTTCCCCAATTATTGCAGATTGTTGGGTGCTGTGCTACACAAGTTCCCCTTCTGTCCTATAAGTAGAACTTGAAACTAGCAGCATGAGAAGAACCTTATTTTTCTTGAAATCAGAGCTTCTGACATAGATGATCTCTTTCTCCGTGATACAGGCTTAGCTCATTTGGTGGGGTTTATACTACCTATTAATAAGACAGTTAAGTGGTGGGTTCCAACAATCAGAAATTCCTTTTCTTTATGTGCTAAAAATGAGATAATCTATATACTCCACCTGAGTCTCACTTTTTCCTGGACTTGATTGGTTTATAAATGGTGTAAGTGAAAGTGTGGTCAATTTGGTCACCAGTGCTAATTGGGGCACTATGTTTTGGTTGTAAAACCAAACAAAACTCTTCAGTGTTTGATGTAGCATTGTTGAGTGCGGAATATTTGAGGGCAAAAATTTTCTAGGCTGAAAAACTTAAGATCTTTGAACTGTTTAGTTATGTACCTCCTTTTATATTTCCAGGAATGCTAGTAATCATTTATGTCTGTATTCCCATTTCCACCTTTTGTAAGATGAGATCTAAAACATACGCCAATGCAGCACAGGCCTGGTTTGAGGCCTGAGGCCTATCTAACCATGGGCAAAACATGGCTACATAAAGCAAAGCTAAGCTGTGAGCAAGAGGCAGACCTCAACTCACAAAACTTGGCACAAACAGGGCTGAGAGTGCAAAACACTAATTGGCAATAGGATCAGGTGCAGAACGATAATTGGTACTGGTCAAAAGTGGAAAGCACAGAATATCACTAGCTCGTTAAGAAAGACCTTGGTACCTACTCCTCACAGATACAGACCCAGGTCCAAGAAAGGGTCTAAAATGACAGCATGATAAATAGAAATGATCTAATCAAACCACGAGGTACAGGATATCTTAAGTAGTGTCAGAGGATGGTAACCTAACAGTGTCAGTAGTGAGGTGTGATTTGTTAGTACCTGTATATAAGGTGGTGTATAATGGTGTGCCCTTGTAGCCAAGAAGGCTAATGGCTTATTAGGAGGAGCATTGCCAGCAGATCCAGAGAAGTGATTATTCCCCTCTATTTGGCTCTGGTGAGGCTACATCTGGAATATTGTGTCCAGTTCTGGGCTCCCCACTATAGAAAGGATGTGGACGCATTGGAGAGGGCCCAGCGGCGGGTGACCAAAATGATTAGTGGGTTGGAGCACCTGACCTATGAGGAGAGACTGAGGGATTTGGGTTTGTTTAGTCTGGGGGAGAGAAGAGTGAAGGGGGATTTGATAGCAGCCTTCAACTTCCTGAAGGGAGGTTCCAAAGAGGATGGAGAGAGCCTGTTCACAGTATTGACGGATGGCACAACAAGGAGCAATGGTCTCAAGTTATAGTGGGAGATGTCTAGGTTTGTTATTAGGAAAAACTATTTCACTAGGAGGGTGGCGAAGTACTGGAATGGGTTGCCTAGGGAGGTGTTGGAATCTCCACCCCTAGAGGTTTTTAAGTCTCGGCTTGACAAAGCCCTGGCTGGGTTGATTTAGTTGGGATTGGTCCTGCCCTGGGCAGGGGGCTGGACTTGATGACCTCCTGAGGTCTCTTCCAGCTCCATGATTCTGTGATTCTATGAGTACGCCACCCATTGAAGAAAATGATATATGATTTTTAAACCAGCAGTAATAAATGAAAATATTAAAATGTGTAATATGTTGAAGCTTCTGGAAAATAAGTGAACATTACCCAAGAGTGTTTGGTGGAGATGTCCATCAGCTTGACAATAGAGGGCTGGCTGTGTGCGTGCGTGCGTGCGTGCGTGCGTGCGTGCGTGCGTGCGTGCGTGCGTGCGTGCGCGCACTTAACAGCATGAGCATTTACTTCTATTTTAATCTGTGAATTGCAGTGAGATTTGCCACACACTGATTACTGTTATAGAAATGTTAACCCTAAAGGCTCCAAAGCTTAAGAAGAGCAAATAAAAAAGAATATAAATTGTACGTTACTTGGAAATTTTTTTTTGGTTTGAGAGTGTGATTTTTGGCAACTCAGGCACTGGAAGAAAAGGCAGAAGGACTTCCTGTTTCTCTTATTGTACATTTGCTAGTGAGTTAAGAGGGATTTAAGTGAGTGTTCAACATTAGTGACAATTTGTAGAAAAGAGAGCTATAGCTTCATGTAGAATTACTGGGTTAGCTACCATATTAAGTCTTGAAATACTTGTCTAATAGTACTGGCAGTTTGGTAAAATGTATAGATGACAAGTGCTGCTTTTTAGTGCAACCTTCAAATTTATTTTTGTGTGCTGTAAGTTACAATTACAACATAGCTACTCTTCTCTGGTAGAGCATGATTAGCATTAAATGTTCTGTTTTCGTGTGGTTAGTACTGCTTGCTTTTTTGTCAGTGTAAAACAGTTCACCATTTTAAATATTTGCAATAACTTGTTTGAGTCTGAGACTTTTTTGCTCATATCCAAAGGGAGATGGTTTTTCTTTGAAAAATAATTAATGTGTAAATCAGTAGAACAGAGCTTTGACAAGTAGAGAACACGTTTTTCTGGAAGGAAACTTTTAAATTATTTTTGGACTGGTCAATTTTTAATAACTCAGTGGTTCTTCCCATTTTCAGTGTACGTTAGCAGTTGTCTTTGTTACATGGTTCACAATAGAACAGAAATAATATTCTAATCGTGCTTGAGAGAATATTTAAGCGCTAACTGTAAGCATGTAATTAATGTTCATTATGCGAGCCACTTCCCATCTCTACAGAGCTCATAACTCAAGTATACGAGATAGATCAAGGGTTGGGCAGAGGGGTATAACAAATAAGCAGTATGATGGCAAAAACAAGCAGTCTCATGGCATTTTAGAGACTACATTTAGTAGGACATAAGTTTTCTTGGACAAAACCCACTTACTCAGATGAATGGCACTTGAGGTATAGAGATGATGAAAGGGGGCTGGAGGAAATGGCAAATGAGCGTAATAACTTAAGGCTCAAGTTGCCCATTTACGCTGCCTACACACCCTCTTGCTTGCAGCAAAACACTGCTGTTGCGCTGCACATGTGCATTTCACTTTGGAATGTTAGTTTAGCTTGAGCCAGATTTGAATTCCAAACTTAACTATTGATAACTTTTGACATACAGGTAATTCTTCAGTGAAGGAGCAAGATTGGAGTGACAGGAAGAGTCCTAGGTGTCCTCAATTATAGGAACTAGATGATTGTGTATACAGCATTTTTAGGATAAAGGAGGCATGGATTTTTCTTAGCAACTGCTTACTGAAAGTTATCAGTTTGAACTACTAACCCTATCTCACATCTCTGTGACAGTTTGAGCACATTTTGAGGCAATTGGAGTCAGCATGTGGGTTTCAGAGAAATTAGATTCTCAACTATCATCACAGGAGATGTGCTGCTTTGTTATATATTTTAAATGCATGATTATGTTCAGCTGGCAGGGGAAGGTTCTAAGAAATTAAATGTCCATCTGAAAATTTAATAAAGTATGTTAATATTTGTGGTTCTTAAAATTTGTTTTTGGTTACTTCTTAAACAGTATTGAAGTGAATTGATTTTTTAAATTGAAGCTTGTGAGTTGATCCTCATATTAATTGTAAATACACTTCTACATAAACTTGATAAAACATATTTAGGGCCAGCTTCAGTCAGGATGGAATTTGGCCCAGTGTCTTGAACTAATATGTGAACAAGATATTCCATCTCAGATTTAAAGTTAATTCGTATAAGATTGCTTTTCTACTTGCACTGAATTCTGCTGAGCACTTCAAGCTCAGTATATCAACTAATCTTCAGTTCTCTTCCCCATCCCCAACATTTTGGAACTGCTTGCATGTTGGAGGCTCATAAGGGGGATTAGTCAAGAGGCAGTAATTCCCTTCTAATCAATTTCAAATTAAGGAATAAAGCTTTTTGTTCCTCTACCTTCAGTACAGTGTGACACACACTAATTGTGAGCTTTTGTCTCTGAATTATGTTTTAAAGATCAGACAGGTCTATTAGTAACTTCCATTAATCTCATACAGAGCAGCTAATTAAAATTTCCATTATCCTTCCATTTTCTACTTGTTTCCTGTGTTCTATATCAGAACAATATTTTATTAATTCACATATTGCAATAACACTCTTAAGTGTAGTTGTACTTATTTAAATAATTGCTCATAGATAGGGTTTACAGTAGAATGCATATTTTAGAAGTGGTTTCACTAATTTGCCAAGCAGATTCTTAAAATGACTTAAGATGAGATGCTGGAAGAATGGGGCGGAGGGAAAGATTGGTCGTTTACTATTAATTTAAATTTATTATTAATTTAAATTCTGAAATCCAGTTTTCCCTTTTACATAGCTCCAAAGAACCCATTCATAGGTGCAGATAAATATCTTGTAAAATAGATGGAAAATAGCTCATCTGAGTGTCTGAATATTTTTCAGTAAAAGGAATTACGGAGACTCCTGGTAGCATCTCCAGTGTTAGAGTGCCATTTCAAAAGTGTTTACAGTGGAGAAGAAATTGCTGGTTTCATCTAAAAACAGGTGGCATTTGTTTTTACTCTGAATTTTCTGCCTAGTTTGGTTTTTTTTCTTGAACATTTTTTATTCAAAAGTTGTTGAAATTGGGTTCCATATGAAAATTTGGCCGTGACTGAAACATGATTTTTTTGGAGGCTGTTTGTATAGAAATCCAAGGTGTGTTGTGAAAGGGTTTTTATGACATACTTAGGGTCCTGTAGTTCAACTTAACATTATAGCTGAAAGTCTGTTGCACATCCAGTGCTGATTGGACTTGGTACTAGGGATGTAAAGGGTTAACCGGTTATCTGGTAATAACTAAAGGTGATGCTTATTGGGTAAGCGGTTAACTGGTGGCTGGCTGGGTCTGGCATGCTGTGAGCGGGGGGTTGCTCCCGACCGGCTTGCATGTGATCTTACAGGATCCTGGTTAACACATTAAACTTCTTAAAGCAAAATTTTATATCCCTAACTGGTACATGAAATCTTACTCAATACTGAACCCTCTCTAATAGGAGCTACGCTTTTCTCTTCTTTTTCAGTTGTGATGTTGAGAACTTACTTTGGAGTTGCTGACAGAAGCTGTTTATAACTTTTTATCTTAACCTTACCTTTCATTCACACCTCATACCCCTTAATTCTTTTAAAATAAAAAAACTTTCATACAAGTTTGTTTTGTTGCAGTTAGGTTTGCGATATGTAAGAAATCTGACAAAAGCAAGAAAATGATTAAAAATGACATTACATATCTTCTGCAGCACAAGCATAAACTTGACCATTTCCACATCTACCATACTCCAAAGACCAGGAATCATATTCTTATCTTTAGGGATCTCAGTTACCTAAAGCACCTTTTTAGCTGCCCTTCAAATAAAAAAAGTCTCCTGGCAGTCAAGTACTACACCAGTTGTCAATAGGCAATAGGATTGGAAGGACAAATAACCACTGGTGCATGCATAGCTGAGTAGATTGGGGGGAGATTGGGTTGCATTATATAGTCTATGGTGTATGTGGTGATAAAGTGCATATTTGTGAGTGGAGAAATAGAAACCATGTGCTGTCAGGTGGCTTAAATTTTCATTTAATTACTTGTATGTATACAATTTATTTTAAAATATTATTAGGGGGCGTGCTCGCTACGCTCGCCAACCCCCCCCCCCCCCTCGGCTGGGGAGGACCCAGGGCTGAGGCCACGCAGCTCCGGCTCTTGTTCCCCTCCCCACCACCGATGGGGAGGGTCTGAGACTACCCCAGCTCTAGCTCTTCCCCCCACGCTGGCTGCTGGGAGTGGCTGGGCCGAGGCCCCCCCCCCCCCCCCCAAGGAAGGGGAATTTACAAGGCTGCCCTGGTCCTGGCTCTTCGCACCGTGCCCGCAGTCACCAGGGAGTGCCTGGCCCTGAGGCTGTCCTGGGTGTTGGCAACCTCCCCCTCCCCACCAGTCCCTTGGCCCTCTCAGCTCCAGCTCTTTGCATTCCCCCGCTGGCCACTGAGCAGGTGGGCCAAAACCATGCCAGGCCTGGCTTTCCCCCAGCTGCCAGGAGGGGACGGGCTGAGGTTCTTCCCCTCACCCCAACTGCCAGGGAGGTTCCGAGGCTGCCCCACCTCTTCCCCCTGGCCTCGGGTCATCAGTGAGGGCTTGGCCCTGAGGCTGCCATGGCTCTTGGGCCTCCTCCTCACACCCCGGTCCCTTGCCCTTCCTGGCCCAAGCTCTTAGCATCTTCTGCCCCTCTAAGGCCACTGGGTGTGTGTGTGGGAGGAGGTGGGCCGAAGCCTTGGCAGGTCCAGCTTTCTCCCTGACCTTTGGGAGGGGCAGGGCTGAGGTTGTTCCCCCTCCCCCCACCGTCAGGCAGGGTTCGAGGCTGCCCTGGCCCCAGTTCTCCCATGGCTGGTTGCCAGAGGGGCTCGGCCCTGGCTCTTGCTGGCTAGTCCCTAGACCACCTTGGACTCCTTGTCCCTCTCCAAAGCTCGTCTCTTTGCACCCGCTCCCAGGCTGCTGGGGAGGGGACTGGGGCGAGGAGGTGCCCAGCTCTCCCCCTGGCCGCCAGGAGGGGATGGGCCCAAGCCGCACTGAGCTCAACTCTCCCCCTGGCCGCTGGGAAGGGGAGGGATGGGCTATAGGCAGCATCAGCCCTCCACGTGGGCCCTGGGAAGGACCAGTCTGGGAGTCGTGGAGCTTGTTCCTGTGGATGCAGAGTGGCATGATGACATCACTCGGTCATCCCACAGGAAAAAATATTTTATATGTATAGAGAGATAATTGTTAATGTAGTAGAGTCAAGCACGTAATATGGACAATGCATGTGCAGCCTTTATTTGGCATTCAGGTAGTCTGACATACACTTTCCTTGTTCTATCTGAAGGATGGAACTTCATTAAGCAATGAATCATAATTTTATAGTGAAGGCAACTCTCTTCTGTAGACCAGTGACATGTTGACAATGTACATAGAGAATGAGGCAGGCACAGTTAAGAACTGGCACTCTAAAGATGAAGGCAGGGATTTGAGTAGTTGGAAATGGTTTGCTTGGGTTTTTTTGCATGTCTGGGTCAGAAATTTGTATGTGCCAACTTTTGTAGCTGTAATACTGGCAAAAAATTAAAACTTCACTGTGTTAATTATTTCTCCAGTTTCTCTTAAAGGGTTCCAATATTAAGTTGATAAATTAACTGTTACTTGAAACCTGCACTTGAAAATCTTATCTGGTAATCAGCAGCTGAAATCATAAAATAGAATCATAGAACACTGGAAGGGACCTCAGGAGGTCATAAAGTCCAGTTCTCTGCCCCATCCTCTGGCAGGATGAAGCACCATCAGATCATCCCTGATAGATTTCTATCCCACCTGCTCTTAAATATCTCCAGTGGTGGAGATTCCACAACCTTCCTAGGCAATTTATTCCCGTGCTTAACCATCCTGACAGGAAGTTTTTCCTAATGTCCAACCTAACACTTCTTTGCTGCAATGTAAGCCCATTGCTTTTTGTCCTAGCCTCAGGAGCCAAGGAAGCCTCCTCCCTGTAACACCCTTTTAGATACTTGAAAATGGCTATCATCACCCCTCTCTGTCTTCTCTTTTCTAAACTAAACAAGCCCAATTCTTTCAGTCTTCCCTCATAGCTAATTTTTTCTCGTCCTTCAATCATTTTTGTTGCTCTTCTCTGGACCATCTCCATTTTTTCCCACATCTTTCTTGAAATGTGGTACCCAGAACTGGACACAATACTCCAATCAAGGCCTAATCAGTGCAGAGTAGAGCGAAAAAATGACGACTTCTGTCTTTCTCAAAACACTAGTGTTAATGCATCCCAGAATCATGTTTATTTTTTTTGCAAGTGTCCACTATGACCCCTAGATTACTTTCTACAGTACTCCTTCGTAGACAGTCGCTTCCCATTCTGTATGTGTGATGAAACGGATTGTTCCTTCCTAAATGGAGTACTTTGCATTTGTCTGTATTAAACTTCATCTTATTTACCTCAGACCATTTCTCCAGTTTGTCCAGATCATTTTGAATTTTGACCCTGTCCTCCAAAGTACTTGCAACCCTCCCAGCTTGGTATCATGTGCAAACTTAATAATTGTACTCTCTATGCCATCATCTAAATAGTTGATGAAGATATTGAACAGAACTGGTCCCACAACAGACTCCTGTTTGGAACCGTTAATAACTACTCTCTGAGAATGGTTATCCGGCCAGTTCTGCAGCCCAATGTAGGTTGTATTTCCTTAGTTTATTGATGTTTCCCCCTAGTTTATTGAAGAAAAGGTCATGTGAGACCCTATCAAATGCTCTGTTGAAGTCTAGGTATACCACATCCACTGTTTCTCCCTTATCCACAAGGCTTGATACCTTATCAAAGAAAGCTGTCAGATTGATTTGACATGATTGTTCATTACAAATCCACGCTGGCTCTTACCTATTGCAGCTCCTTGAGTATTATAGGATGCATTTCATCAGGCCCTGGTGACTTGTAGACATCTAACTCTAAGTAATTTTTAATTTGTTCTTGTTTTATTTTAACTGCTAAACCTTCCCCATTTTCACTAGCATTCACTATGTTAGGCATCTCATCATGATCAATCTTGACAAAAAACAAAACAAAGAAGTAATTAAGCACCAGTGCCATTTCCAAGTTTCCTGTTGTTGTTTCTCCCTCTTGACTAAGCAGTGGGCCTACCCCGTTGTTCGTCTTCCTCTTGCTTCTAATATATTTGTAGAATGTCTTCTTGTTACCCTTTGTCTCTAGCGACATTGAGCTCGTTTTGTGCCTTTGCCTTTCGAATCTTGGTCCTCCATACTTCTGTTGTTTGCTTTTATTCATCCTTTGTAATTTGACTTAGTTTCCACTTTTTATGAGACTCCTTTTTGATTTTCAGATCATGTAAAATCTGCTAGCTAAGCCAAGATGATCTCTTAGAAAGTATGGTATGTTTCCTACACAGTAATATAGTTTGCTTTTGGGCCCTTAATAATGTCCCTTCCAAAAATTGCCAATTCTGTTCAGAAGCTTGAGGGGGTAGCCAAGTTAGTCTGTATAGGATAAATGTAAAAAACAACAAATCGTCTGGTAGCACTTTATACACTAACAAAACATATAGATGGTATCGTGAGCTTTCGTGGGCACAGCCTATTTCTTCAGGTGGCCGGAGTTTTGAGTTTAGGATGTGCAGACCCAAAATAAACTCAAAACTTTGGTCATCTGAAGAAGTGGGCTGTGCCCATGAAAGCTCATGATACCATCTATATGTTTTGTTAGTCTATAAAGTGCTACCAGACCATTTTTTGTTTTTTTTGTTTTTCAACTCTGTTCAGTTGTTTTTCCTCTTAGTCTTACTTCTCATGGGACCTTACCCTACCAGCTCTCTGAGTTTACTAAAATCTGCCTTCCTGAAATCCATTGTCTCTGTTTTGCTGTTCTTCCTTCTACCATTCCTTAGAATTGAGAACTCTATGATTTCCTGATCGCTTTCACCCAAGCCCTTCCACTTCGAAATTTTCAACCAGTTCCTCCCATTTCTTAAAATCAAATCAAGAACAGCTTCCCCCCAGTAGCTTTCTTAACCTTCTGGAAAAAAAATTGTCTCCAGTGAAGTTTAAGAACTTACTGGATAATCTGTGCCGTGCTGTGTTAGTTTCCCAATGTAAGTCTGGATAGTTGAAGTCTCCCATCACCATCAAATCTTGTGCTTTGGATGATTTTGTTAGTTTTTTTAAAAAAAGCCTCATCCACCTCTTCTGCCTGGGTAGATGGTCTGTAGTAGACCCCAGCATGACATCATCCTTGGGTTTTATTAATCTCTCTTAAACTAATCGAGAGACTCTCAACAAATCTGTCTCCTATGTCCATCTCCACCTCAGTCTAAGTGTATACATTTTTAATATATAAGGCAACACTACCTCCTTTTTCCCCCTGCCCATCCTTCCCAAGCAAGCTGTACCCTTCTATACAAGTAATAGAGAAGTAGCCATGTTAGTCTGATCTTGGAAGTGAGTCTGCCCCATGAAAGCTCATCACCTAATAAACTATCTTGTTAGTCTTTAAAGTGCTACATATTTTTTCCTTTTGTTTTACCTTCTATACAAATATTCCAACTATGTGTATTATCCTACCAAGTGATACCAACTGTGTCATAGTTGTGTGTGTTTGTTAACGTTTCAAGTTCTTCCTGCTTATTTCCCATACTCCTTGCATTTGTATACAGGCATCTATGATACTGATTTGATTTTGTCCCCTCCCTCCCCCCAGTTCTGCCTTG
Organism: Pelochelys cantorii; assembly: GCA_032595735.1. NCBI lineage: Eukaryota > Metazoa > Chordata > Testudines > Trionychidae > Pelochelys > Pelochelys cantorii. The sequence goes on from CM064337.1 coordinate 42,772,890, forward strand.
GCCCTCCTTTATCTCTGCTATTATAGCCCCTGCTCCTTCCCATTTCTGACCCATCTCCCAGGTCTCCATGTTTTTCACTTACCTGTGGGTTTGGTCACCTGTCCCCGTTGAATCTAATTTAAAGCCCTTCTCAGTAGGTTAGCTAGTCTGTGATCAGATACTTTCTTCCCCTTCCTCAAAAAGTGAACCCCATCCCTGCTTACCAGTCCTTCATGGAACAGCATCCCATGGTCAAGGAAGTCAAAGCCATCCTGGTGACACCGTCTTCTTCAGCCAGGCATTCAACTCCAGGATGCCCATGAAAATTCTGTTTCTGCTGCAGTTTCTGTAAAATTGGATAGACAAGGCAAGGAGCGAACTGAAAATTGAAAGGGGAAACACTTTCTTTAACTCTCCCCTTGATTTATTTCTTCCAATACTTTCTAAGTTGCCTTGGAAATTGGGGACTAGAGCCCAGAAGGTAAAACTCATCAGTTTCCAGTTGCAGTTCACATGGTGACAAGCCAATTTCAACTCTTATTACTAGTTACATAAGGGTACTAAAGTTATTAGTTACACATGGAACCCAAGCTTCTTGATATCTAACCGCTAGATGATCATGACACTTGAACTCTGCTGAACTGCATATGAAATCCATAATTAAGGCAAACTGATACGCATCTCCCCGCACTTGTAGAAAAGTCCCCATAGTGTCCTCTCAGATATGTCAGGAGAAAATTGCCTTACTTTTTCCCGGCTTCATTGTATTACTATAACAGTCCAAGATGCGCAGGATGGGTACAGAAAGCTTTAGGGTTATGAAGTACTGATGAATATACCGCACATACCAAACTACATACCAAGGTTCATCTTCTGGAAGTTGTTACCTCCTCTCATTAAATAAGATGTCAGATTGATTTCCCATAATTCTATGTGTTTTATCTCTATACATTAAAATCTACCTCTTATTTTTGTTTCGTAAGGTTAACAAAATAAACGGTCAGTGCTCGTACAGTTTGAGTAAATCTCTTTTTCTCAATTGTGGTTACATTTAAAATATTTTTTTTCAAATCAGTGGGTAAAGTAATTAAAATGATGTATACTATTTTCTTCAAACAGCATGTCAAAAACTGATTTTATGTACTAGGGAATCTTTTATTGAAGCCTTAATATATCATACACTATACATCTAACAGTGATGCATTAGACATGGACTTCTCTGCTTTTCCTGGACTATTAGCTGCCGCTTGAGTGATGATTATTTTAATTTCTTCTCTGTAGACCAGAGGATGTAAGAGAATGTTTTGTGCACTCTGGACTTCTTGCTAGCCATGCGAGGAATGTTACTATATACTGCTTAGTTTCCACTTGTAAGTCAGGAGCTTATGTAGTAATAAGAATGACTGTTCCAGATGTAAAATTTCGCATCTGTATTTGTAACTATATATTGTACTAATTAATCTGTTAAAAATTCATCTGTTGATTTTTAATTTTACAGGGAGGATTGAAAAATAGCAAGCATGAGTGCACACTATCGTCACAAGAATATATCCATGAATTACGATCTGGAATCACAGAAGAAAAACTTCTTAACTGTCTAGAGTCTCTGAGAGTGTCTCTAACCAGCAATCCTGTCAGGTAGGAGATACGTTGTAATTTATAGTAAGTGTTGATGTGTAATGATATTAACTGTATATAATAAACTGCTTTGCCATATGTAGGACATGTGTGAAACATGTTACAAAATCAGGTAATTATATGTTAAGAGGGGAGCGTCTCAAAGCAGACCAGTTATTTTTATAGTTTAAGACTCTGCTTAACCATGTTTCTCCATTGAAGCTTTAGAAACAAGATTTGTTGCTACTATTTAAAACGGCTTTTAAAATTGCTGAAACTATTGTTTTCATTGAAGGAAGGGAAATAGTTTGACATCAGAGGTGAATGATAAATCAAGTTACTTACCTCTGGTGTCAAATGAGACACTGGGGTGAGCAATGAAACCTGCTGACTGGCAAGCTATAAATGGTTTTATGTATATTACCATATGGCATATTTGCTAATAGATGTGCCCCAGTGGCTTCAATACGTCTACTCCTCTGTGCACAGTGAATTGACAACTGAGCTGACTTTGAATTTGTATCCATTTTTTATGCTGGCTTTCTATACCCCCTTGTGAGGCTGATAACCTGCTGAGTTGTTTAAGTTGTAACATTTGTCCTGGCTGTTCAGGACTGTTTTTATACAGTCACTAAGCATCCCTGTTTTTATACAGTCACTAAGCCTGAAGGAAAGGGGGTTGTGACCAGCAAACACTTTCTAAGCTGTACAGTAATGGAGTTCCTTTGCTGATGGTGAAATGTTTGAAGTGAAGAAGCAAATGGCCCTTCGCCTGCATCTCACATGCACTTCAGTACCACAGTGATTCTTTCATAATACAGACTTAATTAATCATGTCTCAAAACAATCTTCACTTAACATACTTGGAAAAAAAATCTCATGAGATGTTGGGAGGTGAAGGAATTTTGGGGCAGAAGTCAGGGATGGGATTTGAGGAGGGTCTGTGGCAAGGGGCTGTGGGGTGTGTATTAAGGATGCGAAATTGCAGTTACCAAGCTAATTGTATACAATTTGTATCGACTATACAAATAGTCGGGCTCTTACTACATTTAAAATGCAGAGGTGCTTGTGCTGAGTCCAGCAGCCTCCTGTTTGTGGTAGACAGCCTTGGCCTCAAGGATAAGCCTGCTTACAACAGTGTAACTGTATCCATAGTAGTGATTTGTTGTCTTTTAAGTATACTCAGTATAATTCAATCAGTAAACTTATTTGTGTAGACCTTGCCTTAAAATTGGCTGCTGACAGAGCCCTCCATGTTTTATGCAGTCAGAAATAGAAAATGTCACTTTTACATAGTTGCATGTGTACTCAACATACTGGGGAGATGAAGAGAATTATGTGAATGTAGTGATTTAAAAAAAAAAAAGACTAGTTCAGTGAAGGGGGTGGGTGGCAGTAACTCATGTTCAGCACTTATTGGCAGAGATTAGAATTGATGGGCTTTGTGGGAAATAGCTAGCAGAATTGGTTGTCAAATTGTTAATTACCTTCCATCTGCTTATGAACGCTTAGAATATTTTTAAGGAAGCAATAATACCATTGTGACAGAGACCTCTTTTTTTCTATTGGCTTTCGTTCAAAGCTGCTGAAGGCAAATTTCTGGGTAGTAGGCAATATTATTTCCAATGTTCTCTATAACAAGTTAAGGTAGATGACTGCTTTAATGGTAAGTTAACAATTTACTGACTCTAGTACATGCACAAAAAGATGAACACTATCTTAAGTTAATTCACAATGTTTTGTTTATGGAAGTGTCAGTTATTCGTGATCTAAGCTTTTATTAAGCTATCTGTGAATTTCATGCATATATAGTAGCTTAGCATTTCCAAACAGGTCATGTACAAACTTGGTAAACAATATTTTTATATCTCTTGCATATCAGCCTCCTGCTGATTCTGAGTTTGATTTATAATTTTTCATTGAGGATATAATTAATAATTTTATTGAGGTCAATAGATAATAGTTGATGAGCACTTCAGAAAACAGGTTAACATCAAAGCACTTGTATGCTAAATAATCTCTGTAAACATGGCATCCTTGCAATGACAAGCCCCCTTCCCAATTTAATAAGATAAGAACTTAAAATATAAAAGGGGTGATTTTGTTGTGTGTATAGTATTTGCTCTTGCCTGTACTCATTTTATACTAATAATATGGAAGTAGTGTTGGAAATTACTTTCAAATAAACATGTTCCATTTTATATTTAAGGCTGTTGCGTACCACCTTGCATAATCTGATAATAAATAAAATAAATTGACAAAAATAAGAAACCCATTGGTGATAAACTGACTATCATAATGAAGCTGATGCATGCTACAAGTTTGATAGAATTTGACACCCTAACAATGGAACAAAAATATGAAGAAATATATTAATTTAGAATATCTTCTGGCTATTTGTTAATAATATTTCTGTGATTTGTTTCTTTGGAGAAAGTATTACATTAAGAATAGACCTAAAACATAACTACAGGACATGTAATAAAACATTTTTTTAGCTGCTTTTGGTAAATGTAGCTATCAAAGTTAGCCTTGGCTGGTAATTCACAACAAGTTCAGAAGAAATTTCTGACTATTTGTATCTTGTAATCTTAGCTAGTTGTTGATAGCAGTGGGATTACATACTGATAATATCAATACTTATTCCCATCACTGTGATTTAGAGATCCATAACTTCTGTAAAGTTCATATACATATCAATATCTGCTTGATCCCAACAAAGGACTAATAACTTGCAGAAGAAAGCTAACTGCATATTGGGCTGCATTAATAAAAGTATGAAACCTTATCACAGGAAGTGATTGTTCCCCTCTATTCAGCACTGGTGAGGCCACATTTGGAATACTGTGTCTAGTTCCCTCTCACCCCCAGTAGCGAAAGGATATGGACAAATTACAGAGAGTCCAGTGGAGGACAAAAAAAATAATTTGGGGACTGGGCCACATGAAGTCTGAGGAGAGGCTGAGGGAACTGGGCTTGTTTAGTCTTCAGAAGAGAAGAATGAGGGAGGGGATTTGATAGGAGCCTTCAACTACCTGAAGGGGCGGGGGGAGAATGAAACCCAGGCTATTGTCAGTGGTGTTAGATGATGAAACAGGAAGCAATGGTCTGAAGTACTAGTGGGAGAGAGGTCTAGGGTGGAGGTTAGAAAAAAACTACTTCACTAGGATGGTGGTAAAGTACTGCAATGGGTTTTCTAGGGAGGTGGTGGAATCTCCATCCTTACAGGTTTTTAAGGCCAGGCTTGACAAAGGGTCCCTTATCCCGCTTTCCTAATGCGGGAGCCAGCTCCATCCCAGGGGCAACTGATGTTGGCTATCTGGCTGCACAGAGAGACGCCTCCACTTGCTCTGGTGCAGGTGTTCTATAAAACCCTAATCTGCCCCCTCTCCTTTACTATGCCTATTTTAATTTCTATGTTACCTAATAGAAACCTAATGTTACCTAATAGTTTATAAAGCCATTTCTAATTGTATAGACCGACCTCTGCTGGAGCGATTGCTGCTCCTTTGATCCAGCCCATAGTGTAGTCTAGACATGTAATACTGTAGTCGATTAACTGATAAGCAAAAGCCTATAGGTTAATGCTATAGACTGCATGCATTTCCTTCCCCCAGCCTCCCTCCTAACTAATAAATTTTTTAGCAGGCTGGCCAGCAGCCCGGCTCAGTTCTGACACATGCCGGGTCTGGGACCTACCCCCTGCTGTGGCTCTGTATTTAAAGTGTATTAGAAGCCAGGCGGGCAGGCAGCCCAGCTCAGTTCCAGCTTGCGCTGGGTCTGGTTGCTCTGACCACCCTCCCCCAGATAGGGGCTGCTGCCACCCTGCAGCAACACAGGGCGACAAGAAGCCGGTCCGCAAGAGGAGCTGATTTTTAGACTGACTCCTCTTGCGCAGGGCCAGTTCAAGCCATTCCTGTGCCCCAGGCAGCAGGCGTGTGACGCATGCACGGCTATGCCCCCGGGCGCACGGCGCATGCGCGGCTCTGCCTCCCGGCGCGCTGCACACCTTACAGCTGCAATCGGGCGCGTGGTGCCTGATTGCAACTCTAAGGGGTGCCGTGCGGCCCCCGGCCCTGGGCGCGCGGTGCCTGATGGCTCTGTAAGGGGTGCCATGCGGCCGGGCATGTGACGCCCCTTACAGCTGCCATCAGGCTCCCCCCATAGGTTGGCGCCCCGGGCAGCTGCCCGGCTAGCCCCTCCCCCCCCCTTAATCTGGCCCTGCCCTCGCGGACTAGCTCCTGCCTGGCACCCTGTGCTGATGCCAACCCCCCCCCCCCCCCCCAAGGACTATAGAATAGTCGACTAACTGATGATAATTTATGAGGTTACTTGACTATTCAATTAATCGATATTTAACATCCCTAATGTAGGCAAGACCTCATATAGGAAAACTTTCAGCAAGTCATTTAACCTCCATGCTTTTTCCTCAGAAAGATGGGGATTGTACATTTATGTTATATGAATTTTGTGAGCTTTGACAATGGTTCTGAAGCAGAGGTAAGATGTGAAACCCTATATAATCTGTAAGTCTGTTCAGCAAAAGGTTATAAAATATTGGGAGGTGCTGAAGTAACAACAGCAGGAGGAACCAGACCACTGGTTCTTAGTGCATGAACCGCTACAGCGTGAGTTAAAAACCAGCTGGCTCTCAGCTAAAACTGTAGAAGAAACACGTTTTCTCTTTCTGTAAGTGGTCTAAGTGCCAGTATATGGGACAGTGGGCCATACCCAGTAGATTTGTGGGCTATACTGAGATGCTATGAAGAGGATTCTGATGTGTCTGCCTTCTTAAGTAAAATTTAAGAGGTGGATTCCAAAATTAGGAATTATATTGAACTTACAAAAAAGTAAAAGCATCAATGTCTTTTTGAAGTGATTGTCGTCCTTGAGTCACTGTTCAGTCTCTGGAAAACTTCAAAAAAATCGATTTCTGGATTTGTAACAAGATCTTTTCTAATGGAAGGAAAGAGGGTACTCTGTAAAGGAAATGTGTTCACTTACTAATCACATTCCATCTATTATTTAACTGTTAGGAAATTAGGAAACAAAATTTACCTGAGATTTGCTGATTGACATTTATTCCCAATAACTTTTCATGAAAATTCTGAAAATGAACTCATTGGTTTGGGGTCAAGTAAAAGAAGTGTGCCATGAACTATTTAAAAATAAAAGTTCAGTTAAATTTCCAGTTTACTTAACTGTTTTCTTTATGTCTCTATTACACATTTTCTATATTGGTTTAAGCTTTGAATAAGATTAAATAAGATAATGTAGGCATTAAAAAAAAGGCATTGCAAACCCACTTGGGTTTTGCTTTTAAAGTGAATGTTGTGCAGTGTCTATTTGGCAGTCACATTTGTTCCCAGAAGTTTCATTTGTCATGTGCTTTGTTTTTTTTTTTTTAATTAATCTGTTTTAATGAAACAAATAATGGTATTAAATTTGCCTTATCAGAACTGTTCTGTATTCATATAGGTCACCATAAGAATTATTCCACATTACAGCTTCAGTTACAATGCCTACAACCAATCAGAAGTGGAAGAAGGCAAACCATTATGGGGAGGAATAAACACATACGTACAGGAAAAAAAAAAAGGTTTAGCTCTGTTTAAAAAATCAGAACAGATCTAATTTTTATTTTACTTCAGTATGGTTCAGGTGCTCAGATACTCATGAGTTTGGAGTAACTAGAGCTGGTAGATACTGTATTGATGACTTAATTGTTCATGTTTCTAGCCAATTTTAGTGAGCATCTTTAAGGTTTAGTGTAAACATTTGGATTTTCCTCAATGTCTGTATGTTGTATTGGCTTTGCTTGGACTTGGTAAGGATGCCACCATGTGTTAACTTTACAAGCAGTTATCAAATATAGTGATCTTGTGGCTATATGCTGTGCAGCTCAGTCTAAAAGGCCATGCTTTTTCAAAAAATGGTACAATGCATAAGGCCCAGATGCTTGGTGCGGAGTTGATGCAGTTCCCTCAATTTTTCCTATATTTGGTGTCACAAATTTCAGTTCTATGAATCCCAATTTCATTTTGTTCTGAGCACACAGGGAAACATCAATTTCTTAGAGTATCATACCCTTTATCCTAGCTCATTCATGTCTATTCTCTGAAGTGGATGAGAGGGAATATGACTTAACTGTGAGAAGACTAAGTCTGGAAAAGTTATTTTGAGCAATACCATCTCCTTGCAAGTGAGTGTATGGTTAGTGCTTTTCAGAAGAATTGATGGTAATAAATCACTAGTAGTAGGAGTTGCATGTATGTGGCAGTAATATGCATAATCCCACATAGAATGATCACAAAATTGTGATGGCCTTGGTTTCTTTTGAAAGCCGCTGCTGAAATTGCATTATGCCCTAGGGGATGACTTACCACCAGGGCCAGCTTTAGGAAGTGCGGGGCCCAATTCGAACAGTTTCGACGGGGCCCCAGCAGCCAGGATTTTTTGTTGAACAAAAAAACCCCCCAAAAACAAAAAAAAAAAAACGCGCACAAAAAAAAAGTCACAGCCCCTTTAAATCCAGGGAAGCTGCCGCGCTCCTCCTCCAGGGCCGACACCACTCCCACAGCGCGCCCGGCATGCCACAGAGCTGTGGGAGGGGCCCTCTTAGGTGCGGGGCCCGATTCGGGGGAATCGGTCGAATTGGCCTAAAGCCGGCTCTGCTTATCACAGTAGTATTACTTGCTCTGTACGTCCCTGTATTCTAGTTGTGGCACATTGAACAGTTTCTGTATTCACTGTTTCATGTTGGTATGCTAGTCAGTGCAGGTGCAAAAGATAAAATTCCTAAAGTGTATATATTTGTACATTCCTAAAGTGTATAGGCATGGCTCGTGGTTTTTAATTTTTTCTTTTACAGTGGACATTTCTTCTTCTGAATGTTTTTATTTTCCTTTATATTTAAACATGATATTGTATTACTAGAGTAATTAAATACTGTAAGGATTTACAAGTTTGTATTCATATTTAGTTTTCTTATATATTTGGTATGAGGTACTGGTTACTATGGCTGTTGAGGGGCCCACCATTCTGTTTTGAGGTGACTCTGGATATTAAATTTGATTGTCATTCCAGAAGAAAAGAGTATTTCTTCAGTGAGTGGTGTCCCTGTGGGTGCTCCACTCAGGTCTCGGTGCGTGCCTGCACCGGGGATCGGAGATTTTTGTGAACAGTGCCCCTCGTGCCACGCCTGCACACTCAGGGTACGTCTAGACTACATGGCTCCGTCGACGGAGCCATGTAGATTAGGTTTGTAGACATAGGAAAATGAAGCGGCGATTTAAGTAATCGCCGCTTCATTTAAATTAAAATGGCTGCCGCGCTGTGCCGATCAGCTGTTTGTCAGCTCAGCGCGGTAGTCTGGACGCTCCGCGGTTGACATCAAAGGCATTTGTCGACCTCCCCGGTATGCCTCGTGGGATGAGGTTTACCGGGGCGGTCGACAAAGGCTTTTGATGTCGACCGCTGAGCGTCCAGACTACGGCGCTGAGCCGACAAACAGCTAATCGGCACAGCGCAGCAGCCATTTTAATTTAAATGAAGCGGCGATTATTTAAATCGCCGCTTCATTTTCCTATGTCTACAAACCTAATCTACGTGGCTCCGTCGACGGAGCCATGTAGTCTAGACATACCCTCAGCATCCTCCCCCTCCGCCCCCCCGGGAGCCTGTGGAATGCACGTGCGGCGCGAGTCCCGTCAGTTCCTTTTCAACCGTCCCTGGCTGAAGACAGAGTTCAGAGCAGTGCCCGTCTTCCTGACAGGAAAAGCAGAAGTCTCTATTAGTTTTAGGTTTTTACCTCATAGTTTTACTTAGCTCGACCTTTTTCAACGTTTACTTTTGTTTGGAAAAAAAAAAGTGGCAGCAGTGGCTTTTCTTCTGCGCAACAATGCCGGGTTCCCTTGGATTAAAAAAATGCGATTCATGCAGAGACTCAGTGCGGACCTCAGATGGCCGTGCCTACCTCAGATGGCCATGCCTCGTGTCAAATGCCTGGGGGAGTCTCATGAGGCACAGAAGTGCCCTCATTGCCTGAATATGACGGCACGGGCCAGAAAAGACCACGAAATGTGGCGATAGACTATTCTCTGGGAAAAGTCTCTTCAGTCACCAAGGAACAAACCAGAGGAGTTGCAGGCACAGCAGAAGCCCTCGGGTAGGGCAGCTTCATCACCACTCAAAGGCTCTCAAGCCGCAAGGGCTTCCCTGGCACGCTCCCTGTCTGAGCTGCCTAGAGCCTCTCATTCCCAGGTGCCATCAGTCTCTGGCAACGTGGAGAAAAGCAAGTCAGTGCCAGCCAGGAGAGCTGAGGTAAAAACTAAGATACCACATCAACTGGCGCCACTGAGACAGCAGCTTCAGATAAGCTGCATATGCGTCCTCCATCAGTTCCGGTGAGCTCTCCGTCTGCACCCAGTCTAACTGGGCAGAGTGATTTTGATCATCCCATGGCACTGCAGCACAAGAAAGCGCTGCGCAAAATGCAGCACCTACAAAAATCTTTTCAGTCTGATTTCAGAGGAATAACTGGCTCACCACACTCCACGGCGCAGGTGCACACTAACGCTTCACAGAGTGGCCCCCACTTACCTACCTCGCTGTCCCCAAGATCCGATTATGGTAGCAGGCATTGGAGCAGGCTCTCATCAGGCCACTCCTCTCCTTCTCCATCACTAGCTTCCTGGCACTCATACAGGGATCACTCCCTTCAACAACATCCCGTTTTGCCCAGCCAACTGTGGATGTATCCCCCACATCAGCTCCCGCCTCAGCAGAGCCCCTGGGATACATGGCAAGGGTACCAACCGTGGTCCTCCCATACCTACTATTCAAGGCACACAGCCTCTACATCCCAGCAACACTGCACCTCTAGGTGCTCACCCACAATCTCTGCATGCTCCTCACCTGCTCACCCGCCCTCAGTAATTTCTCAAGCGGGTTCCAGTGAGCATGACAACTTACCTCAGTCAGATTTAGAGAGTTCCTCACATGAACCCAGATCCAGGCAGGATGAAGCAGTATTCCATATCTTGCCTTCTCCTCCGGCAGATGACGTGAAACATTTTTCGGAACTTTTCAAACGGGTAGCCCAATCACAGCCTAATTTGCTTGTGGTGGAGTCTATGAATCACAAGGCTAAGAACCCACAGTTTAAATCTATGCCCCGTGACACAGAACACAAACGGCTAGACACCTTGGGCTGTAAGTGTACTCTTTGGCCACACTTCAGTTCTGTATATCTAATTATACAGCACTGTTGGCTAATTACGATCATGCCAAGTAGGCTAAATTACAAGACTTGCTACAGGACCTCCCTGAAAACAAGTGACCTGACCTCCAGTCCATCATTAAGGAGGGTTTCTCAATAGCTAAAACAGCTCTTCAGGCTGATATGGATGTCAGACACCTTGGCTAGAGCCACAGCCACAGCCATAGTAATGTGCAGGGCCCTCGTGGCTGCAGTCATCAGGCGTCCCAAGGAAACTACAAGCAAGGGTGGAGGAGCTCCCCTTTGACTGGAAACAGTTGTTTGCTAAAAATACAGATGAGATCCTACACTCTATGGAGGACACCACGCACCTTGGACATGTACACTCCTCCCAATAAGAAACATAAATACACTCCCTACCAAAAACCTAGGGATTATAATTGCAACTATTACAGGCAGCAGGAGAGGACATATGATAACAAGCCCAAGCAACGCCGTAATAGGAGGAGGAATCAGCAAAACCAGTCCTCCACAAACCAGTCCACCTCTAACAAGCAGCAAATTTGAAGTTTTGGTCAGGGGTTTGAGCGACCACCTCACAAGTCCAGTGCAATCCAATGTCACCTTCGGTCACTGCCTGAGACCTTTCTACCACCACTGGGCCCAAATTACCACAGACAAATGGGTCCTAGAAATTATCAGATTGGGTTATACAGTCCCCTTTACTTCCATGCCCCCTACCCTGTCCCTCTTCAGGGACCCCTCTCACGAACCCCTGTTAGGAGCAGAGGTGCAATAGAACCTGTCCCCAAGGAACCTCAGGGAAAGGGGTTTTTTTCCAATTATTTCCTCACAGCCAGGAAAACAGGGGGATGGAGACCGATCCTCCATCTCAGGAAACTCAACAAGTTCATTCGCAACACAAAATTCAGAATGGTGACCTTAGCAACCATCATACCTGCACTGGACGAAGCCCTTGACCTGCAAGACGCATATTTCCATGTGACTATCCATCAGTCCCACAGAAGATTCCTCAGATTTGTCATGGGACAAGATAATTATCAATACAGAGTCCTCCCCTTTGGCCTCTCTACGGCCCCTCAAGTATTTTCGAAAACCCTAGCCATAGTCACGGCCTTTCCCGGAAGACAAAACGTCATTATCTTCCCTTACCTAGATAATTGTCTAATCAAAGGCCCTACCTATCAGCGAACTACTATTATGACAACTATTACCAGGGAATGTTTTTCCCGACTTGACCTACTTATCAACATGCAAAAATCCACCATACAGCCCACACCGAAGATAGAGTTCATTGGGGCATTACTAGACTCCGTCACAGCAAGAGCCTACCTCCCGCCATAAAGATTCAGGGTGATCTGTGACCTCGTTCAACAGGTCAGACAGGCTTCCTTCTCCACAGGCCAGACGTGCCTTCAATTACTGGGGCATATGGCGATCACAACGTTTGTGGTCTTGTTCGCAAAGCCGCATGTGCATTGCCTACAACATTGGCTTGCAATCAACTATATACCAACCCTACACAGCCTTGCGAAGCACCTCTCGGTTCCTCCACCAGTGCTGCAGGAATTTGTGAAGTGCCCCCCCCCCTTTAAAAATTATCACCCACCCCGGCATAAGCAAACAAACTTTGAGAGACAGATATGATCCAACTTTAATTACTACTGATTTAACTACCTTTAAAAACATTTACATAAATCGTACTTTTTTCGGGGCGGGGGGGGGAAATCTTGATTTTTTTTTTTTGTAATGTTTACAGTGCTACAAATGACATTGGCATTCTTCTCCCCTTGATTCCATCATATTAAAGGCAAGAGTTTGTTATTCTGTGGCTAATGAGTTTTGAATGCATTATTATGGAATTTTCATCTTTTACATGATCTATAAAACAATTACTTAATATCTCTTCTATAAACTTAAATATCAGAATCTACCCTTTTATTTTCCTGCATTAGTATTTATCAATATTGATACATGACATCTTTAGGAACCAGGATGTCTTGCTCTTGTAGTGAGTTGTGATCACATCTTAGACCACTGGGGTTGTGTTGGAGAAACAACATATTATGGACTGAAAATCTTTGTAATAATGCTAATATATTGAAAATAACGTTTATATAAAAGACTGTTTTAGGCTTCTAATTTTGTAAGTATATTGGATTTCCATTTATGTTAAGCAACAGGAGAGTTCACTTTAGACATCAGTAAAATTAACGTTTGCCAGTATTGTAAATTAACATTAGAAGAAAGTAAGCATTTTAAAGGTACTGAACAATTTAAAAAATGCAACTTCAAGGAAGGACTAGTATACAGTAAATTTTGTAATTAATCCTTCAAATGAATATATAGAAATGTGTTTGCTCTTTAAAACAAACATTTTAGTGTATACTTTAAGTAGCAACCTTTTTGCATTTTCTGATTTCAGTGTTGTAAGTGCTTTACCATTAGCACAATTTAGAATAGACAGACATCTATTTGTTCTTTAACATTGGCAAATATTAAATTAAAGACTGCATTAGAATTAATTCCCTGTACAGAAGTGTACATCCACTCTCCAGAAACAAATGGATACAACAAATTACTTATTACTGATACATTGTAGAAAAAATAGACACAGAGCTGCAGTTTAAAGTTCTTTTTTATCTATAACAGGTGGTATATTCCAGCTGAAGTACCCATCCCTGATCCTCAGCTGAGAACTTAAAAGTTTATTTAGTTATTTGCTGAATGAGACTTATGGCAAGTATGCTAATTGAGATGCTGAGTTTTTATGAGCAAATACATAAACTAAGCATATTGATAGAAAATGTTTAAAGTGTCGTGTGTGTTAAGTTACTCACCATATTACCTCAGTGTAATATCTGAACGATCATGACATTTGTTCTATACATAGGCACACAAACTGTGGCACCATGCCCATCAGTACCAGTGGTGCTGTCAGTACCAGCACTGTGGTTGGGCAGTTGGAAGCGAGATGGCTTCTGGAACTGTGATGTAGGCTCCTCCTTTGGAGTAGGGACATCCTTCAGGAGGGCATTCCACCATGCCCAAGCTGCAATGATAAACTTAATCCTGTAAACTTTCAATAACCTCGACTATATTATGAATCTACTCGGAATCAAATATTGTGTATTAACATGGTGACAAACTGGTTTTAAATGTCTTATATTATTCTTGAATGTGCTTACAGAGATGACAGATGCTGACCTGAAATGTTTGAAATACTGTTTCTTCACTAGAATATTAGTGTGCTTCCCTAGTGTGTGATGGCACAGCTGTTAATCTTTTCCTAGCACTCTATGGTTGCGAAAATGTTGGCAGCATGTAATACCTTTTGTTCTGTTTTACTCTGATAATTGTTTTGAAATTTAAAAGCTTGTCATTAAGTATATGTATTTAATGCACTTTACAAATAAAAGCTGTCTCTCTCCTCCCAGTGTTCTCCTACTGCATTTGAGATCAGTTGGGGGTACTTTAGCTAAATTCATGGATTTGAACATGTATGGTGTCATTTAAAGGTATCTCACAGCCACTGGTATAACTGAGAAAACAGCCCAAGTTCGCTGATTCAGATAATACTTCTTCTTTATGATTACCCACATGTATACTACACCTGTATGCTGTGCTCTTGAGTCTAGTAATTCTTGATTGGTCCACACATGCACAATAACTCTTTGTACTCTCAACCAAAGGTATAGAAGGCAACACACATGAATGCCTCTTCGGTTCCTTTTGACAGCCTCATGTCCTTTCTTGGAATTGTCCTCCTTCACTTTGTTGCATAACCTACATAGAAAACTTTAAGTACTAATCTAAGATTATAACTGTTTCCAAAGTTTATAGTATAAAGGATTTCTTTCTTCCCAGTTGGGGAAATGACACACTGGTTCTGGCACTGTGCTCAGATTCCTGGAATTCAAGAACCTTGTCTCCTTCCTTTGACCCTTCTTCATCTGTAAGAAATATCAGCCTTGCCTGTGAAAAGCACATCTATGTGGTATCTGTCACTTCTTGCCACTCAGAAGTTTAGAAGGCCAGGAACTTCATCTGTGGAAACATCTGATGGAGGAAGCTATAAAGCCTCTTTTTGATCTTTGCTTGGGAGACCCTTCTCCACATGTTGATCTCAGCCATGTGGAAGTACTCCTCATGTGTTTGGAGTGGAGCTGCCAACATCTAAGGCAAAGCCTTTTATTCCAGGGCTCCCCATGAGAGCAGAGGGCAGGGCACTCCATGAACTACTTCAGGTTGGGTGAGATGTCATAGGCAGAACCTGAGGAACTGTTTCCTGTGAAGACCCCAGATCCAAGGAGAAGATAGGTAAAATGAGAGAGATGTGAGTTCTGTTGGTCACTTTAATGAAATGTAAGACTAGATACTTTGTTCCCATCTTTTCTCAAAAGACCATTTGGATCACTTCAGGTGCTCCAGAGTTGTAAGATTTAACTGTGAGAACCTGTTAGATACCAGGTCTACCAAGACTTAACACCCAAGGATATTTTTCTCCCATATTTGTAGTCTCCATTTCATTCTAGCCTGCCCCTCCTGAAGGATGTCCTTACTCCAGAGAAGGAGCCTACGTGATAGTTCCAGGAGCCAACTCATCTCCAGCTACCCAGCCAGAGTGCCGGTACCCACAGCACCAGTGGTCTGAGTTGAAAACAGTTGCACCGGTACCTTTGCAGATGCAGTGAATCCAAATAGGCAGTGGAAGAATTACACTAACCGTTCTGTTGGTTACATCCTTTCCAGACCGCTACTACCAATTTCAGTGGGATCCACACAACAGACCTATCATTTCTGACCTTACTGAGGTCCATGGGATCCTTAGGGAAGGTATCTGGGCCTGCTGTTCCCCATCAGTGTTTGAAGCGAAAGATATGTTACTGGATTCATAGGTTTGGACAGGTGTCTCTATATTATGCATGAACAAAGTGATCAATCCTTCACTTTTTTTTGGATGTCCATTGCCCATACCAGAAGCTATGGTAATGAATGTCCAGTGACCTGCAGATCCCACTTGAGTAGGTCCAGGACTCTCAATACTTCTGCTGGACATACTGTAGCCTCAAGGACCAGTAATGTGATCCTACTCATCAATGAGGCTGTTGCAGAGTTCACGAGAGCAGTATGGTACATTCAAGTGTACCGTGTCTCTAAAGGTTGAGAGATGGTTTGTGAAAGGAAATGAATTCACTCATCCTGCATCCCAACTTACTTGTGGCACAGGAGGCTGCTGGAACGGCTGTATTACACTGTCCGAGCTGTCATATGTTGACACAATTCTGTTCTGTAGGCCAGCCTGTTGAAAACTTTTATACTATCATAGTAAATAGTAAACAATGACTGTAAATCCTCTATTAATGCATACACATTGAAGTATGTAACTTTTAAATATGTATCCAATTGATCGTTGCTAGTTCTAGAAAGGCGGTGGGGAGAGGGATGTGCCAAGTTAGTCGTCATTTCCTTGTACTGCCAAGCTATTGCTCAACCTTTCCTACTTTAAATAACTTAAATAATTATGTTGCTGTGTGATACTATCAAATGTTTTTATGGTCTCCTTCTGTTTGTGTCATGCAGTTACTGTTCCCACTGATTTAAAGGGAAGGAGAGCAATATTTACTCCTTAAATTGTATTTATTTAGAATGTGAGTTGATAAGTTTTATAGGTTAAAAGAACCATTCAGGGGTTTTGTAGCCTACGTTACTTGATATTTTTTGTGTTCATGCCGATCTCTTAATTTGTTTACTTAGTGATGTAGTCTCAAATTTGGTCTGTGCTTTATTTTAAATGTAGATTTTCAGCTCAACCATTTCATGCATTGCACCAAATAGTTATCTGTTCATACAGAAAAAGAAATGTGATGGTTATTAAATGTTCTAAGATGCTTTTACTAATTTGTTTAATTTATGTGCTTGAACTTTTTGATTGAAAAATGTCATTTGTCAAATATGCCCCATTTTTCTACCTCAAGAAGTTCAAGTACAAAAGTGAAAACCAAGTTACATAAGATTACTAAAGTGGTGCAGCATTCAAAGGTAGCAGAAACCACTTAAAGGAAAAATATGTTAAAAGATATGGAAAATAATCCACTCAGAATGAGAACAAATTAGCATTATGCTTTGAAAACTTCCAGTAATCCAAGGGGAGCAAACGACAAAGGTGCATTGAGAGAGCCTAGCTGCTTGTCCTAAAACAATCACTCCCAAGAATATAATAGTGCAGCTATCATAACTGCTGAGACTGACTGGATTATGAGGGAAGAAAATAAAATTGTGAAACAGCATTGGGAAAATAGAATTACCACAGAGATTACACAACCCTGACACTCTCTTTATTTCTGTTACAAGCCACAGACTTCTCTCTAGTGCTGCAGGAGTATGAGGGGGAAAATGCTGCATAATGCCAGTTGGAAGAAGTTATAGCTGGCAATGGCAGTTTAGATGCTATTTATGGCATTGGAGAGGCCAGTCCAAATCCACTACGGTCAAGATTTTGGAATACTGTCTAAAATCCTTCTTACAGTTGCTTTCTGTGTTTGCTTCTTCCAGTACATTTTGTTCCCTCATCTCCTAAACAAGATGAACATGCATTAATTAGCAAGACCTAGTGTTTCATCCTACTGATTTTTCATCTGTGTGCTTCTAATTTATCAGCCTGTTATCCTCATTCCCTCTTCTTCCAGCTTCTATTTAATCTCACCCCTTCTCTGACTGTTGCATCCTTCTACAGATAGATTTGTCTCCTCTCTAAGGGGAAGAAAAGATTCTTGATCGCACCAGCCTGTCCAATTATTCCTTAAGTCACTTTTTTTGCTTTCTCTAGTCTTTGGAGCCCAGTTTTCCTCTTTGATGGTTTTTAAATATTTAAGTAGTTTCTTGCCATATCCATTCCCCAAATCCTCTAAGATATCGTTTTCCCTATCCAATTCAAAGGACTGTCCCCATGTCTTCCTTGCATATCTCATCTCTAGTCTGTGTCTTACTCCTTTTAAAGATCTTTTAAATGGAATCTTTTCTCTTACTGTCCTCACTTCTAAGCATTTTTGCTTCGTCTCAGTTATCTCCTGCCTTTGTTGCTGAAATCTTTAATTCTGACATCTAATCAGCTCTCCTTTTTCACCCTCCAGTCTATAGAAAACATAATTGATCAAGTCATAAACCATTTCTGCCTTTCTTGTAATATTGAATTAAGCTTTATAGAAATAAGTCTTTTCATTAACTTCCTGTCACTTACTGCATCAATTAAAGAGCCTTTGAAATTTACCACATTCAGTGTATCTCTAGGATGTGTATTCTGCAGTATCAGTCCTCTATCGACTTTTTGAACCTAGGTAGCTCTGCAGGGCCATCTAGTGTCAGTGGTTCATATGTAGCATTAAACTCCAGAGCCTGTAAATTGTTAATGTTGGAAATGATTATTTCTAAAATAAAATGCTGGTAGGATATGAGTGAAATTACTGCTTTACTTGTTAGTCTTTGACTTCAGCAAGCCATGGAGACAGAAAAAATGTGGCCAGTGACCACCTCCACCCACCACTAGCACTAGCAAATAGGGTCCTATTGCTGACTATAGCTGACTAATATATTTGAGAACCATTTTTACACATAGAAAATAATAAATGTATTTTCTGTTACATTATTTCTTACTGTATCCTAACATGACAGCAATATCCAAAAGTATGAATTATTGAGAACTCTAGCATGTCACAGTTGGGAGTAGGGAATACTTTAACATGTTAAATCTAGGCTGGTTACAAACCCTCCATGGGTATGTCTACACTACAGCACTAATTCGAACTAAGCTAATTCGAATTAGCGCATCTAGACCTAAAAACTAGTTCGAATTAGCGTTTTGCTAATTCGAACTAGCATGTCCACATTGAGTGGACCTTGAACCGAAGTTAAGGCTGGCCAGAACCAGTGCCGGCAGGGCATCAGCTTAGGACTTAGAGCGTGGAGCTGCTGCCTCAGGCTAGCTGAGGGCTGTGCTTAAAGGGACCCGACCCCCACCCCGGACAGACAGTTCTCAGGGTTCCCCGCTTGCTTGTCTACCTCGATGAGGGACAGCAAAGCAGTCCTGTCTTGGAGTGCCCTGAGTGCCTACACTCGGCACATCACAGCACTCGGCCATCAGCCCGGCTGCACTTGCTGCAGGCTGCCATCCGGGGGGGGTCATTCGGGGGGCTGTCAGGATCCAGGAGGCCCTGCAGGAGAGCTTCCACCCCGAGGAGCCTGCAGAGCCACCCCAGTCCTCCCCATCAGGGGCTCGTGCCCCATTCCTCCCTCACCTCCTTCCACTTACCCTTCCCTAGCCCCCCTTCCTGATGTAAAAAATAAAGGACACGTATGTTCAAAAATAGAAACTCTCTTTATTTAACGAAACTGAGGGTGGGGGGGGATTAACCTCTGGGGAGACTGGGAAAAGGAGGTGGGAGAGGGGAAGAGAGAGGGTGGGAGAGGGGAGGTGGAAACCTGGGAGGAGGGAGCTGGAAGGGGGAAGCAGGGGAAGAAGGAGGAGGGGAAGTCTAAAACTATGGTACGCCATATCTTCAGTATTGTGTAGAGATGGGGTCTCCTCACCTCAAAAAAGATATTTTGGCCTTGGAAAGGGTTCAGAAAAGGGCAACTAAAATGATTAGGGGTTTGGAACTGGTCCCATATGAAGAGAGGCTAAAGAGACTGGGACTTTTCAGCTTAGAAAAAAGGAGACTGGGTGGGGGGGATATGATAGAGGTCTATAAAATCATGAGTGGTGTGGAGAGGGTGCATAAAGAAAAGTTCTTCATTAGTTCCCATAATAGAAGGACTAGAGGACACCAAATGAAATGAATGGGTAGCAGGCTTCAAACTAATAAAATAAAGTTCTTCTTCACAAAGCAAATAGTCAACCTGTGGAACTCCTTGCCACAGGAGGCTGTGAAGGTGAGAACTAGAACAGAGTTTAAAGAGAAGTTAGATAAAGTCATGGAGGTTGGGTCCATGGAGTGCTATTAGCCAGGGGGTAGGAATGGTGTCCCTGGCCTCAGTTTGTGGAAGGCTGGAGATGGATGGCACGAGACGGATGGCTTGGTCATTGTCTTCGGCCCATCCCCTCCGGGGTACCTGGTGTTGGCCACTGTTGGCAGACAGGCTACTGGGCGAGATGGACCTTTGGTCTGACCCAGTACGGCCATTCTTATGTTCTTATGTTCTAAGCTCAGGGTCGGGGGTCTCACTGGACCAACTTGATTTTCATGCAAACCTGCTCCTGGGTTTGCATGTGGCCTTTGGTGGCCAGGCTGGCAGCTATCCTGCCCTAGACGGCCGCTTTCCTGTGCCTAGTGCGGAGATTGTGGATGTTGGAGGCCTCCCCCTAAACCTGGATGAGGTCCACGATCTCCGCACTAGACCAGGTGAGCACCCGCCTCTTGCGGCCCTGGGCAGGCTCCTGAGAACCGCCAGCCTGGTCCTGGGAAGAGGGGAAGGGCTGGGTGGCAGCGGGTGGCTGGCTCGTGCTGTGCCAGGTGCAGGCTCTGCTGGCTGGGTGCTGGCAGGCTTGCACCTGGCACGGGCACTGTAGCCAGACCGTGGCCCTTTAAGGGCTCCGGGGCCGGCAGGGGGGCAGACGAGTTTCCCTGGTTTGGCCCAGAGTGGCCACCAGGGCAACCTGGGAAGTGCTAGCCTCCAACTAGTTCGAATTAAGTGGCTACACAGCCCTTAATTCGAACTACTTAATTCGAACTAGGCGTTAGTCCTCGTAGAATGAGGTTTACCTAGTTCGAATTAAGCGCTCCGCTAGTTGGAATTAAGTTCGAACTAGTGGTTTGCGTGTGTAGCGCCTATGAAAGTTAATTCGAACTAACAGCTGTTAGTTCGAATTAACTTTGTAGTGTAGACATACCCTATGTTACTAAAACAGATATTCAAAGGGGATGTATTTTAAACAGGAAACAATAAAGTAGTCTGCAGTGAGTTCATGGGTATTAGTGTTTTTTTCCTTTAATCTGTAGTATTCACCGATCTACCAGCTCTTCACAGATTTGGGTTCCCTAGTGCTACTTCATTTATGGTGTAACAGCTGATGTATGACAATGTATGGACACATTGTGGATATCATTCATTTCTTTAATTCATGTTTAACATCTTGGCTCTTGCAAACAGGGGCAGATGACCATTTTGCGGGGCCCCCCTTTCCACGGCGCATGCGCGGGGCTTTTTGAAGCGCGGGGCCCGGGGCGGCTGCCCCGCTTGTCCTGCCCTTTATCTGCCCCTGCTTGCAAATGAGGCCATGAGTTCAGAAGGAAAATATCTGGCTTTCGGTCTTAATTAAAATATGTAAAGAACTAAACTGTGTGTTAAAATGAGGGAGCTTGTAGGTTGATACTGCTGCCTTTTTCTCCTGGTTAATTTATTTAGTTATAGTGTGAACTGGTAGCAATCACTTAAGCTTACATAACACTTCCCATAATACCCTATTTTCAGTTGCTTTATGATTTTGTTAAATTCAGTGGAGCGCATTTTCACAGGTCTTCCTCAGGTTGAATAGATTTGTTAAATTTCATCTTAAATGATTTGGCAGTTATCATGGGAAGAATATTTGCCTTGAAAGAAACGAAAACTGTTGTTCTAGAGTGGGGTGGGCAGTATACGAACTGTGGGCTGCATGTGGCCCGCCAAGCCTTTTAATCTGGCCTACGTGCCACTGCAGCATGGAGTAGCACTGCTCAAAGTGACTAGCTGCTCCCTGTGGTTCTTGTGCTGCGGGGCAGGGGAGGGAGGGGGGGAAAGGAGGTGGGGAGGTTTTGCGTGCTGCCCTGACCCTAGCAAAATCTCTCAGCTCCTATTGGCTGGAAGCTGGCTGAGAGATTTTGCTGGGAGTAGGGCCACTGCAGTGCAATGTACCATTCAGGCAGCTGCTGGCAGGTAGGGAAGCCTGCCTGAGTGTGCTGCTGGACAGGGGTTGCTTAGGTAAGCACCTCCTGGCCAGTGCCTTCCTCTGGCGCCCAACTCCCTCAGACCCTGAACCCCCCTCCTATATACCTCGCCCAGGCCAGAGTCCTCTCCTGTACCCATACCCCCTCCTGCTCCCTGCACCCCAATTCCCTGTCCCAGGTCACAGTCCTCTCCTTCAACCAAATTATCTCTCAGAACCCACACCCTCTCGTGCACCCACATCCTCTACTTGAGCTCCCTTCTGCCACTAAGCTCTGTTCCACACCCTGCACCACCTCCATTGAAAAATGCATCCCTTGATTACTTACCAAATCTTAGTGTTCCCCCCACTTTCTTCTCCCCCGTAAAAAAATTATTGCCCACCCCTGCCATGGGTGGTACGTTGCCACTACCCAAATGCAAATAAACCCCTTTGAGAACCCATGAAGGTACACTTGGGAATTTCTTCATGTGGGGAACTCCAAGCTCTTTAACCCTCTCTCAGGACAGAGCTGGGGGGCGGGGGTGGCGGCTGAACCACAGTAATTTCTTTATAGCTGACCTTTCAGTTTTAGGAATGTGCACACACAATCTTCTGTCTTTTAGGACACAGAAATCAGTTCATAGTTTTAAAAAGCTGATTTTTATTAACAAACAAAGACGGCGTACTTGGTAAAGCATAATTGGTTGCTAGGTGTGACAGAGCAACTGAAAAAAGGCAGTGTAATGAGGCACAGTGGCTTCCAGGAAGGGGAAGAGTCCCTCTGTGAGCCTTTTTGCACAGAACCTGGCCCCAATCAGTCACCTGACTGGAAGCCAGGAATCGTGGCTACTAATGTAAGAGGCCAGCCCTGGAGCTCAGTCATGCCCCAGATGCCTGCCCTGTTTTCCTAAGCTGGGAGGCTGCTGAGGACTTGAGAGGCTGAGGACTGGCCTGGAAAAAGGGGACCCCAGACAGACTTTGATTGGGAGGAACTACCAACTTTGCTAGATGATTCAACCCCCCAGTCCAGAGGACCTGCTGGAGACTCAGGTTTGCGCAGAGGGGGGGAGAATGGAAGTAGCCCAGGATAGATGACGTTAGTCTGGCAGATCCAGAGCTGGTGTCAGCGTGTTGTAGTGCAGATCCCCACTGACCCAGCAGCAGGCTGTTGGGGCCCTGTGCTAGGACGCAGTAGAGTGGGTGGGCCTGCATCCCCTCTGCCACCCAACCCTTGCATGGCATTCTCCCCCCCGCTACTCCAGGCCAACAGCCTGCACTTGACAGATCTCCGCCAGGAGAAGGAGACCCAATTGTTGTTGGCCCCACTTTGAACTGTTACCTGTGTGTTTGCTGCACCCACCCTGAACCAGGGTCTGGACCCCCTAAATGTATTGACTGTTTGTTTGTTGCCCTGCTCTGCATCAGGGCCTGGGCCACTCTATTAACTACTTGTTTGTGTCCCACTGGGGCCCTGTAGAGCCTGGACTGTTGGCCTGTGTGTCATCCTTAGCCCAGGATTAGAGTTGCCAGCCCTGAAGTGGGTAGTTGACCTATTCACGGTTGTTCTGGTCTGACCACAAGCCCAAGAGTAAGGACTATGGAGACTCAGTAGACTGAGGCCGAGTGGCTTCCCACTGACCTGGGGCGGGGGCGATAGCCCCTCCATGAGCTCTGACGGGCTACAGGTAGATTAAAAACACAGAGAATTGCTTTTCTGGTATTCTGTTTGAAAATGACAATGTCCAGGGGCATACATGGACTCAGAAGAGAGCCAACATTCCCTGTTTTTCTTCCATTTCTGTTCCAAGGTTTACATCTTTCCTAGAATTCCATGCCTTGTCCTGGCCAGTGTTCCATGTAAGATTTTCCACCCCCTAAGCGCAATGAGTTTTGTCTTATGCACTGGTATTGAGTTCATGTGCACTTGTTTGGATGTGTGCCACTATGGCACCCAAGTTATTAATAAATATCTGCTATACCTCTCCCTTTTCCTTTCTGCTGCCATGTCTCCTATTCTCCCCTTGCTCCATTTGCTCCCCTGGTGCTTGCTGCTGCCCCCCACCCCTCACCCTCCTCTGTTGTCCTGGCTCATGCCCTTCTCACTCCCCTCAGCCCTTTGGGGGCTTACCCTTCTCCCCATCCTCCTTGACCCCTGCATCCACCCTTCCCATCCCCCCTATGTCCACTCCTTTTCTAGCCCCACTGTGATCATCTGTAGATACCCCTCCCCATCCTCTCTTCTAATAGCTCCTTATACCCACCTGCCCTGCCTCTGTCCTCTGGTGCCTGTCCCTCCCCTCCACGTGTCTGCCCTTCTGCTTCACCCCCACAATTCCCCTGGCACCTGCACCTTCCCTTACCTCTGCACCGTCCTGGTGCTTCCCCCTTTCCTCACTGGCAGTGCCCTCCTTGCCCTCTTTCTCCCTGGTGCTCACCCTCTGCCCTAGTTCTCCTCATGCCCCTTTGTGCCCTCACACATGACTTGCTCCATTCCCTGTCTTCAGAGCCAGTCTTAGGGGCGGGCGAGCTGGGTGGTTGCCCGGGGCCGCCATTTTCAAGAGGCTGCCTGAATCTTCCTCCCAGGTTTTCTCTGGTTACTCTGCTGCTTTTTTGGGGGGGAGGGCTTGACAAATTTTTGTCCAGTATTTTCTTTGAAACCATCTGGCAACCTGCTTCAACTCAAAAATCTTGCAATCTCTTCCTATTGGCTCTCCTGGCTCCCTACCAATACTTCCTGTAGACTCTCTAGTACCCACTTTTCAGAGTTTAGCCCTTACAGGCAGTTTAGTTAATGGAGTGGCTGGGATGTTCAGAAAAAAGTAGTACCCCTCCCATTCATCACAGTGGCTATTTTAAGTTGCTGTTTTCAGATAATTTTAGAGTTTATTTGTGTTCAGTTTATATGTTCCCTCATTTTCTAAAAGTGCAGGTACTTCTGTGTATTCCATACATGGATGTGCACATCTGCCATCTGCCTGAGATTGGAGATTTCTAGCAAGTAGTGTCTCTTGTCTGAACATTAATAGTTGCTTTCCTTGTGCTTGAAGGGTTGGTATAATGGTCAGTATGGACTAGCATCTGTCCAGTTCCTCCTTAGTACTACATACTGAGTTGGAATCCTCAGTGTCCACAGAGCTCTCTGTGATTATTTCTTCATTGTTAAACCTGTAAATATTTAGTAAACAATTCATAGCATTTTAATACTTGAGCATGGTTAGAGTTGTTAGTCTTGATATAACTTACTTTCTTCCCATTTTGGAGAGCCTCTCCCCATAGATTAAGATAATGTCCTGAGTCCCAGGGTTTAAGAACTGAATTGCCCATCCTTTGCTCCATCTCCATGAATGATGAGCACTAATGCTACTTTTGTTGTCTGGGAGAGGCAGTTAAATTTGTCATTTGCCATTTGTTTGACCCATGAACCGATAAAGGCATAAACACTCCAGCTGAGAAAACACCTGATTGAGAACATCTGAATCTGATATGGGCCAGGGAGGCCTCTCTTGCATATTGACCTCAACAGATGAGCAGCATCTCTTCACATATATATATGGTCAAGAATAGAAGCTTAGAAGTCATCTTCAAGGGCTTCTCATGAGACTATGAAGTACTCAGAAGCATGATGACAGCTCTCGTTCCAGATTTATTGCCAATGGAAGGGATGTTTCCCTGACTCAGTCCAAGGCAAGTGAGTTCTTGCATGTGGGTCTTAAGAACTGTCAATATTTAGTAGACTTCTTTTTGAATCACTGGCCACATGTTCTGTGTCATATCTTTACATTAAGGTTGCCTTTTTAGTTGCTCTCATAAAAGGGTGATTGAACTAAGAACACTCTGGGCTGGTCCATCACACACTCATTTCATTTGTTTTCACCCAAAAGAAATGGAGGTTACTTTGTGTAACAGAAGGTTCTTCAAGACACGTTGTCCAGATATGAATTCTACTGCCTGACCTCCTTCCCCTCTGTTTTGAATTCTTCTGAGATTCATGGTGTTAAGAGGAAAATAGTGGCATTGTCTCTTTTCCCTTCCCCCTCCCCCCTTCCGTCCCCGATTACCCTTAGCTTGGGGCATGGGGAGAGAAAGTGTGCAGGTGAAGAAGAATGGACACTACTTGCTAGAAATCTCTGGATCCTGGTCCATGTGTGTACCATGTCCGAAAAACACATAGGGACCCAGACATCTTGAAGATTCTCTCATTACAGATGCATAACATCCATTTTTAAATCTTAATCTGTTACTCGTGGCATGCTTTCATAATGTGGCTCCAGGCAAAATCGTCAGTAAAACAATGTTTAATATAGGAACCATCTACTTGTTAAATTGCATAATATATTTACTATTTTGGAGCAATATCTTTTTACCATTATCTGAGCTCCAAATACCTTATATTTTGACCTTCCCATAACTTTCATGTAAACGTACTATGATAAGAATTAAGGTAATGAAGATCTGAGGCTAGAAAGCATAGATAGATAACTTCATTTCTTTAATTATGGAGAACAGTTAAAATATTAGATGAAGTTTGTTTTTAAGCTATTCATTGCTTTTATGTTAACATATCCATTTTTTTTTACCTGCTAGGAGATGCTTGTTCTCTGAGATGAAATAATGAATAGTACAGAACAAATTTAACCAACTTCTTATACACTTATTGAAGATGCCCATTTAAACCTTTTTTCCCCAGGAAGTAGGCAATAAACATTCCACATGCCAAGTCCACAGTAGCTAAAATGCACTAATAATTCAGAAGGACTTTTTACATCACATTATTGATAGCATCAACAATAACCTCTTGATATTTGGCAAATACATAGAATAAAGAATGTAGTGTGGATGGGAAAGTGCATCAAATTGTTACTGTCTTCATTACTTAATTCCTTGAGAAATTTATCTGATTATTTTCCTCCTGGGTAATTATTTTGATCTGCTATCCAAACCACATAATCAAACATGTTTCTAATTTCTGTTAAAGTACATACTATGTGGTTAGAAAGGTTATCAAGTTGATGCTTAGCAATCAGGTAAATGCAAAAACCACTCCTAAAGATATATACCAATTTAATTTGTCAAAATTTCTTACATCGATTTCCTCTACTACCAAAAGGTGTCTGGTATCATTAAATTAGTCACTTGTAGCAAAGATTTACCGTGAAAGTATCAAGGTATTGTTCCTCTAAGTGGAGTTGAATCTAAAACAAGTTTGGGTGTGTGAATTCCAACAGCTCTGACTTTGAGGCCAGTGGTATTTGTAAGTGCCTTTGGTTTGGGGTTCTTAGTTACTCTTCAGAGTGTTAAATAATTTACGTGTTTGCTTGTGCCCTTACTAGATTTGTAAATCATTAGTGAAAACTAGCTATCTTTTTAAAGATGTTGTTGCTGATAACTGTAAGTGCCCAAAGATGAGAGAATACTCTGAGGGACTAATGAAAATATTAGAACTTTTTATTTTACTTACTCGCCAAAACTTTTTAAAACTATTTTATTTGATAATTGAGCTGGTTTATCAAGAAGATTAAAGTGTCATTTCATCCACTGCGAACTTCAGAGAAGAAAACTGTAATTTGGACTTACCTTCGCTATCCTCTTAATGAAAGGAAGTCTGCTGAGTGAGAAAAAACTAGGGAGCTGCACCCTCTGCTTGCTACACTCGCCTATCCTGCCTTTCCCCGGTCACTTTCGCTTTGCTGAGAGAGCCTGTTGATGCTGATGATGTGATGTCATTCTGTTGTCCGTCAGGAAAAACTTTTTTATGTATGTAGAGAGATAAGTGGGCCTTTATATGCTGTGCTTTTGGGCCTGAACATGATTGCCACTCGTTAGAATTTAGGTAAAACAGTGCTTAATTTGTAATCAAATAGGTGCAGGGGAGCAAGCAACTATATACTGGAGCTCAAGGAGTTTTTTATATTCATAACTGAGGAAGCAATTCCAGAAGTGATGGGACTGTGAACTGCCAAGCCTACAGTCTCAGAGGGGTAGATATCTTAGTCCGTAACTGTAAAAACAAAAGTAGTCACCTTAGAGACTAACAAATTTCTTAGCTTTCATTGGTAAAACCACTCCAACACATCTGATGAAGTAGGAAATTACAGAATCCAGTGTATATATAACAGTCAAGGAAGCCTACAAGTGCTGGGGTTCACCTGTTACAAGCCCTGGCACAAATTAAGCATCGGATAAAACTTAAGACTGAACATGATTCAGGACACTAGGGCTGTGTCTAGACTGGCGCGATCTTGCGCCAGAGCTATGCAAATGAGGCTCAGCGTGGAATATCGCCGAGCCTCATTTGCATAACTAATGAGCCGCCATTTTTGCGGCAGAGGCTCTTGCGCAAGACGGAGCTGTCTACACTGCCCCTTCTTGCGCAAGAAAAACCCTCTTGCGCAAAGCCGTTATGCTGATTATTTTCAGGAATAATGGCTTTGCGCAAGAGGGTTTTTCTTGCACAAGAAGGGGCAGTGTAGACAGCTCCGTCTTGCGCAAGAGCCTCTTCTGCAAAAATGGCGGCTCATTAGTTATGCAAATGAGGCTCGGCGATATTCCACACTGAGCCTCATTTGCATAGCTCTGGCGCAAGATCGCGCCAGTATAGACACAGCGTAGGAGTGAGAAAACAAACAAAAACTCGTACCATGAACAAATACACATGATTATAGAGTCTTAAGCCAAGAGATCACCATAACACATGATAAGGCAAACAATACGCAGTCTGGAGTGTCAGCCAGATCTGATGTCTTTGCATCTGATGGTGGGTCTTTAGGGGAAACACTTTTGTTGGTTCCATGGGTGGTGTTTAACACAATACGCCCCTGATCTTTGAGACATTTGAGTTTCA
The DNA here is from genome assembly GCA_032595735.1 of Pelochelys cantorii. NCBI lineage: Eukaryota > Metazoa > Chordata > Testudines > Trionychidae > Pelochelys > Pelochelys cantorii. The sequence goes on from CM064337.1 coordinate 42,801,468, forward strand.
CTTAATTTAAAACACAATTTAATTTAGTGATTTAATTTTGTGCCTTCTGATTTTTAGGTGGGTATTACATCAAAAAACTGCTGCTTTATCTTAATTTAATGTCACTTGTTTGTATCCTTGGAAGCTTGAGATCTGTTGAAGTAGTAGAAGGGCAGAAGTTAAAAGTAGAAGTTAAAAATAACCTGAAGCCTTTTATGTTGTTCTGATCTGGCAATAAAAATCTTCAGTGTGTCTATTATGATATAAAGTACTTTTGGAACCACCTTCCTGAAAGTTACCAATTTATCGTGTTTTAAATGTAAGAGTGGCATATTCATGGTTCTGGGCACCTTTCTGTGTATTAAAAACATGCAAGAAGAAGACTATGTTCTTATATTCACTTTGCTATAGCTAATAAATGGAAAAATAAAACTACAGTACAGATTGTAGTCTTAAATTTAACATTTTGTGATTGATAGGAGGAGTGCTGGCCAGAATCTAGTGACTAAGGAGGTAAACTCAAGTAGCTAGCAAGGGTGTTGGCAGGGAGCCAGAAGAACCAATGGGAATATGGTGCTGAAATTTGAATTTTATAAGGTACCTTGCCTGTTTTCTTTGTGTGGGGAAGTTAAGCCAGGAGATGAGATACACAGAATGATTTAAGCCCAGGCAGAACTACCATGTCTCCAAGGAATTCAGGGCATGGACGTGGATTGAACCAGGAAGGATTGTGAGTTAAAAAAAAAAAAAAGTAAAAAGTGTATCTAGCTGCAGTCAGGGTATTTTTCTTTATTTTTGTGGTTTGGTTTGAACTGCTCTGTGTGGATCTGTCTCTCCCCGCCCCCCCATTCACTCAAATCTTAAGAGTTGTTCCCAGAGATTTTCTCTGTTTTTTAATTTTGTTTTATTTAATTGCTCTGTAACACCGAGCAATCAAGTCTGCTTTATCAAGTATATCTTTTGTTTTGTTAAGAAAAATCACCTTTTCAAGGTGGTGATTGATTCTTGTGTCCTGGAAAGGAACAGGGGTTTTGTGTGTGTGTGTGTGTGTGTGTGTGTGTGTGTGTGTGTGTCTTCCTGCCTAGACTGAGCCTGTCAGCTACCAGAGACTGCAGTTGATTTTCTCTTGCCTTGTTTTTCAAGCTCTCTTGTGGTAAAAGAGGTTGGGGTACCCCTGGGGGGGGGGATTCAAGTGTCCCCCCCATTTTTTCGGGTAAATCCCTTGATGATGGCAGCTACCCCCCAAAGTCAATAAATCTGTGACTTTGGGGAGTTTTTGTAAGCAGAGTTTCGAGAGGCAGAGTCTCTTAAGGTTTCTTGCGGGCCCCCACCTTCAGCACTCGGAGTGCCAGGGTGGGGATCAGCCCTGACACTCATATTTTCTGAAGCTCAGAAATGGAGGTGAATATTACAAAGGGCTCTTAAGGTCAACAGCTTAAAACTATTTCAAATTCAGATGGGGACTGAATTTTGAAGCTCAGGCTCCCTGTCAGCAGTTCTTTTTCATTCAGACTGACACATCTTCAGGTTTTACTTGCGACTTTTGTGACAATATATCATGGGGCAGGGAAAAGCTTTTTCAGAAGTCCTACACCATAAAGTTCATTGTCGATCAAAACCAACATATGCTCAATGGGGAAACATGTAATAAACATCACATTTCAATACTAGCTTCAAAATGAATGTACTTAACAGGCTGCTGATTGAGACTTTGCATATACTAGGTGGTGAAGGCAAAGAAACTGTACCCAATTCCCCCTTCAGAATATTTAAGGGGGGAAGAGTTCAGTGGAATTAGTCTATTTGGCATTAGGCGGTTAACTCAGTTGCAATCTAGGTGTCTTCACTTAATCGCATGATATTCTAAGTAAACCGTGGTGACCTTATGAAGAGAGAGCCTGGAAATAGGATGCCTTGGAGTCACTTTATTGATAGTTGAATATATTTTTGTGCAGTTCTATCAAGCCACAGGGAAGGACAGAACAGAAATATTTTCTTTTAAGGAAGTTTCCCATTTTCTCTAATGGTGACGGTTCATGCTGGTTCTTCAGTTGAACTGTAGAGGCACTTTGCTTTCTCATAAAAAGGCCAAAATTCAGTTGTTCTTCTCAACATAAACCAAGTGCCAGATGAAGACATGGCCAGGTGAGGCATAAACCAGCTGGCCTATTGTCACTTTTGAATCTTGAGTGCTCTGACCAAGCAGACATAAATGTAGCTTATGCAGGTTCCACATAAATACCACTTCAGCACTAGTACCCATTTAGTATCATCTTGTCTGTGTCTGTGTACACGCTCCCTTCTGGACTCTGAAGGTAGATGCAAGCAGCAGAACCATGTCATCAAATCATCACCCGTTTGACCTCTGGCTCTAACACAGTTTGTAGCAGTAGCAACATAAAACAAACATGTGTAAGTGGGAAGCTTGATTGTTGAACAGATGCTGAATATTTGACAAGCTGCACATAACCTGGAATTGGTCAACAGCTGAAAACCACCGTTTTTGTCCTATAACATACTATCTTTGAGTGATCAAAGTTAGAAACCTTGATTGCTTTTGCTATAACCGGAGACTATGTCCATAAGAAGACTATATAACTAGAGAACTGGTACTTTCTAATCTTGCTTTCTATAATATGCAGGATTTTATGCAGCAATAAAACATGTTTTGATAGTGTAATTGCCAGTAAAACATTTCAGTATTGTAAAATTTTAACTTTTCAAAATTAAGATATGTATTGCAGAACTACAGATGTATGCATAATATAGCAAGCCTGTGTAAGATGTTTTGTATTGACAAACTCAGTCTTAAAGTAAAATTTCAGTCTGGTGTATTTTTTTTAACTCTCGACACAAATGATTGTTAATGTATTATGCAGTGAAATTGTCTTTGCTCCTCCAAAGCAGTTTTCCTGATCAAGTAATTTGAATATATTTTCAGCTGACTCATTTTTTCATCTAGGTTCAGAGGGGTAGCCGAGTTAGTCTGTAACTGGAAAAGCTTAAAAAAACAATGATTAGTCTTTGCAGCACCTTAGAGACTAACAAAATATGTAGCTGCTCATATTTGTTTATTTAATTACAGAATTCTAAAATAAAAATTGATGTTTTAAAATAAGGGGAGGGAGATTTTTTTGAGTCACCTTTCTGTGACATTGGTGTTCTTCTTGTAAAGCTGTTTGGATTATTGTGTATCTGAGTTGCCATATTTACTGATTAATAATTTTGCCATCTTCTGTCAATCAATGGGATTGCTTTTGAGTTGACTAAATACTAGGAATTGCCTAAGGATTTTTCTGGCTTACTAGTCTTCAGAACTGGTAATCAACCTCCTGGTGCTATTTAAATAGAAAAGGAATGATGGAAAGCTATCAGGTATAGATAGGAAATCTAGATGGTAGGCTTTGAAACTTGGCAGTCAGTTCCCCCCATTAAACTGAATTGTGTTTTAAACAAAGATTTATAATTACTTCCCAGGTTTATTTTCTGTATACTTTTGCTAAGTTTTCTGTTCTAAAACAGAAATGAAATAATTGGACAGTATGTAAAATGATAAACTAACACATTTTGGGCACTGTTTCTACAGCTACACATTGTGGCATGATGGATTAAGAAAAAGGTTGACTTTTTTTTAAAATGATTGCTTCTCTTCAATCATCTTATAAGTATCTGAAGAAAATGTTTAGTATCTTGAGAATCTAGATAATTTGTTGTTTTTAATGTTTAGTATTGTAAGTCCTTTCTTGCTGCCATACCTCAAGTTTTCCTCAAGAGGAGTTGACAATGCTCAGCTAAACCATTTAAAGTAGAAATTGGAGGAAATAACTCGTGTGCTGATGTTAGTGTGAATGTGGTGTATGCCATTTTAATTTATTGGCTCATACACTTGTTTAATTTTGAAACTGAAATCTAATAAACAACATTTTTTAATTTGGCAAGTGGTATAGCCAATATTATACTGAAACTTAATTAGGGTAGCCCTCTTTTTATTGAGTCCAGGGGAGCTTTAGCGAAGTGATTTTTAGCACTATTTACTTTATAGGTCATCTTTTACATTAGACAGAACAGGTTGAACCCCATTTTCAGCATTATCTATGCTTGGGCACAGTTTTAGTTAGCTGGATGTCCACTTATCATGGGTGTGACTGTTTCCCACAGTCCTATAAAGTGTGTTTACAATCACCAGTCCTGGCTCTCAGTGTTCTGTGCTGTTATTTAGCTCTAATTTACCACTAAATGTCTTCTAAGAGCCCAGTGAGTAGTGTTGGTAATGCTACTAGACAATATTGATCTCCTGTGGTTGAGCAAATTCTTTGGTTTGGCACCAACTAAGTCCCAAGGGTGCTGGACTAGAGTGATTCAACCTGTATTTTTCAGATCTGTGCACTTAGTTGTTAACTTATCAAAAGTTTATTAATGTACTCAGAACAACAGAAGTATACACTGAAAAGTTTATCCTTAAATGTAGATACAACAAAAGTTCAGGGGCAAAAATCCCGTAGTCTTCTAAGCAAATAACATAGATCAGTATCCAAGCTAAAGTAAAATTTTCTTATTACATAGCCATTAATTTTCAAATCTTTTTGAATCACTAAAACATGACACCCCGACTAATTCTTGTCTAAAAGCACTGTTGAGAATGTGGGGTGGGTGTGTGTGTGTGTTACATTTAGGTTTGAAATGGAGTAATATTAAATATTGAGAGGAATTACTTACGTTACTGGTTAAGTGTCTCATGCATATACTATTAGATACTTAAAATCCAAAATATGGCTACTTGAAGTTCTGCTGTAAAGATTGTAGGCTCAGTGGATAATTTTATTACTATATTAAAGAAGGCAGGCAGAGAGAATATGTGAAATAGCTTCTCACCACTTTTTCTTCATATTGTAAACTTTGTAGGAGATGAGAACTTTTCACAAGACTGGTTGGAATGTCTAAGAGCACTTCAGGATTCTGACACATATGAATAAATTAACGTGTATATTTTACTCTCTCCATAGCTGGGTCAATAATTTTGGACATGAAGGTCTTGGGCTTCTGTTGGACGTACTGGAAAGGCTTCTGGACAAGAAACAGTAAGAACCCAAAATGTTGGGGTGGGAGATGGGCACAGCTATTAAGGTTTTGAGCTTAGTTAATGCTATTGTTTTTTTCTTTAAAGGCAAGAAAGTATTGACAAGAAGAATCAGCATAAGCTTATTCAATGCCTGAAAGCATTTATGAATAATAAGGTAAGAAATGGTTTTTTTTAGTTTTAGGTGCTTTGATCATATCTGCCTCTTTGATAAAGAGCTAAGTGCAATAATGAAGTTTAATGGGAATGGATATAGTGGTGATATTTCCACTTCTTTTCTTTTCCATGGGGCTGTTGTATGAGTGCGCCCAAGTGTCTTTGTGTGTATCTTTTTTTGTTTCTCAGGGTTCAGGTTACTGAGGTATTTTTTTTGTTTGTTTTTGTGGAGCCAGGTTAGTAAGGGTGGATGGCGTTTGTTTTTGTTTTTGTTTTTTGTAGTTGTGTGGCTTCCAAAATAATTTTTCTTTGCGTCAGTGGCCCTAACCAAAATTTTTCCAACCACTGCTTTAGCCTGTTAAGAGATGGGTGAGGGAAAGGAAGAATTACAGTAGAGTTGTTTAGAGGGAGTTAAAATTAGTGATTATTTTGTTTCTGAGGTACCATAATGGACAGAGTTTGTTTTCTTGTTAAGATATTGTGAAGGCTACCCAGAGACTTGCTTTGTTGTTGTTGTGGAATAGTAGAAATCAGAATGTATTCATGGGATCATCTGTTTATTTTATTTATTAATAAATATTTTAAAGACGGTTACTCAATTTTAATATGTTAAAAAAAACCAAACAAACCAAATTTGGGAATGACAATGAACAATATAATCCTTTTTTTCCTGTAAGAAATCTTCTTTGAGTGATTGCTCATGTTCATTCCACATGAGGTCTGCATGCTTGCCACGTTCACACATAGCAGAAGTTTTTCCCCTAGCAGCATCCATAAGGGAGTGGTTCTGGTGACCTGTGGCGTGGTACTGCCATGGTGTGGTATAAGGGGACTTTACACACCCCCCATCCTCAGTTTCTTCTTGACACTAATGACAGTGCACTGGAACTGCTGACTTCAACCCATTGCTAGCTTTCCTCTGTTGAGCAGCTCTTGTGGATAGGTCTTCACTAGTTTTATTTTGTGTTTGTTGCATTATACCAGATGGGACCTTTGCCTAGGGATGTGGCATGCTCCAGTCCCCAGTTTTCAAACCTTGTCATACAGGTGTCCTATGCCTGTGAGTGACCTGCACAATAGTAGCCTGCGGTGTCTCAGCGAGGAGCACTTCTCATGGAGTCAGCGGTATGTCTGGCAGGAGAACAGGCATCTGCCTCAACCTTGAGCACATTGTGCCTTTGGTGCAGAGTGCCCCCTCAGTGCCATCTTGCAGTCAGCACTGCTGACACTTGCCAACTCCAGTGAGTAAGGTGAAAGCTTTTGCCAAGGGTTACTCCTCTCTGTCCTGAAAGGCGATGGAGAAGCAGGGAGGGGAGCCAAGACCTGTGTTAGGTGGTTCATCATTTCTGTCAAGAAGTCAGGCTTCGATTCAAGTGGAGTGGCCCAGCTTCTGCCTGACTTGATTTGTCAGCACTGGGCAATGACGATCATCGCTGCCACCTAGATGGACCATGGACATGAGGAGCCTGTGGGTCATGCAGGAGAGACTGACTGTTCCAGTACTGATGCCTATGGCACCCCAGCCTGCACTGGGCTCCTTGAGGGCGTCCCCGCTATGGCACCACTTGTCTCATAGAGGCTAGCATGCTAGCACTCCCTCATGCAAAGCTATCAAGTCTTAGACTCTGAGAGGCAGGCATTATGAACACCCTTCCAAACTTCTGACATGAGATGAAGATAGGGTCTGGGACAGCGCTTGCTGGTACAGTAGTGCAGACTTGGAGGCAGGTGCTCCCCCTTCCTCTCAGCATGGGAACCGTGAGGAGTAGTTGCTGTCACCAAGATTGGCATCATTTCCAGGATCACTGTATGGAACACTGATTGTTATCTTGCTAGCACTGGTCCTAGTCACGGTAGTCCTCGTGGTCTTGGCATTCCTTGGACTGCCTGTCTCATTCCAGCTCTTGGTCCTATCCCTGATCCCAGCACCGAGGGAGAAGCATAGATTGCTGGTTGGCTACTGCAGATTCGCCTTGCCCAAACCGGGCTCAGGGTCGTGCGAGCGAGGCTCTTAGTAGTTGGAGAGGCACCAGTGGACCCGTATCATGTACTATTCTGGAACAATCAGTTGTGAGCTCTCCTGTTCCAGGTCACCAGGCATGCAGCACAGAGGAAGGGTCCCCACTGCCTGGGCAAGTGCAGAATCCCTTGGTGTCGCCCTAGCCCTTAGCACTACAACTGACAGTATGGCTGCAAGGACAATGGCTGGCACCCTTCATGTCACTTGGAGCCTGCTTCCTCTCCCATTTGTCCTGGAAGGTGATGTGTTCAGTTGTGGTGACATCAGCAATGTGTGTTTTGGAAATTCGGGCTCTAACCTTGGATCCCCTGTATACTGTTTTGTCAAGGACACGGTCTGTCTAGCAGCTGGCACTCCTGCTGAAGATGGTTACTTTGTTCTGCATGATGAACCAGCCCATCATCTTACCTGCATTCTGCCCCAAACCTCACAGTTAGAGGAAGAGAGGTGGCAGCACATGGTGGATGTTCAGAGGGCCTTGGTATTTGACCTGGAATGTAGGCTTTTTGTCACTACAGCTGACAGGATGAAGGGCCTGCCAGTGTCCACACAGCGCTGGCCAACTGGATTACCTTGTGTTCGGACCGGTTATGAATTGGTAATGTTTCTCCCCCCAACACCCTCCCCACACACACATTTACAACTCACAACACCCTCCCACAGCAAATTAGACTGGGTTTGGCTGTGCTGTGCTGCAATCAACTCTTTGGGTACTGTGGGTAGTCACCTAACGTGGGATGGACATGAGTAATCTCTGGAAGAAGAAAAGACAGTTACCTTTTTTCATAACTGATGTTCTCTGAGATGTGTTTCTTATGTCCATTCTACAACTTGCCCTTCCCCATTGTTAGAGTAGTTCCTTCTGGGAAGAAGGAACTAAGTTGGCCCCTTCTACTGCACCGTGGCAGCACCACCCCAGGGATCACCAGAACCACTTTCCTATGAATGCTCCCAGAGGAAAAAATTCTGACAGCTGTGCTCATAGCAAACATGCACACCTAATGGGGAATGGATCTGAGCAACATATCATGAAGAACACCAGTTACGAAAAAGGTAACTGTCTTATAAAGCTACTTTTGACAGATAGTTGTGAATGTTTTTATTATTCTATAGAAAGAGAAGGCTAGAACAATATAAAAGGGAATAGATAAATGCTTAATATTCATAAGACAGATGATCTAGTCAGGCACGGGGCTTTACAGTTAATCCTAAATTTTGTGCTTAGTAAGGTAAATGCATGTTTAGATTTTCATGGTTGCTGAACTGACATCCCGCATTGACCACAAAACATGTTAATTTTACATTTGGCATGTTTGTACATACAGATGAAGCTGGAGTACACTCAGATATTTTCTTGATTCACAGACCTAACTTATTCCAGTTTTCTCTTAATATGATTTAAGTGTGTGATTGAAGTTTCTTGTAGTTGCTTTTTTCAAACTTTAAAATCAATACTAAAATTAAGGGAATCATAGGCGTCGACTTTGCCTCTAGCTGGGAGAAAGTTAGCTCCCAGCCCTGCCTGTACTCCATCCCTTCCTCCAACATTCTGACCTCACTCTGCCTCTTTCCTGTCTCCTCCCCTGAGTGTGCTGCTTCCCCACTTTGCCCACTCCCTCCTGGAGTGACCTTGGCCAGCTAACTTTTCCCCATGGGTCCTCCAGCCCCAGAGTGCCCATGATGTCAGCCCCTATAAAGGGAATACCTAGAGGTTATGTTCCCTGATGTTAACCAGTTAAAGGGGAATCTATCTGAAGTTAGTTTCAAAGATTCACATCTATGAAGAGTTTTATTTGTGAGAGCTATTTTTTGAAAGTTGCATTATTAGGAGATTGATTGACTTCTAATCTTACAGGAAACTGCAAAATATTCCATTAATGGGTTTCAGTTTGCAGTTTCATCTTAAATGTAGCAATTTATTGTTATTTAGCTTTATTTATGTTACTTAGCTGAATGTATTGGTAAAACTTTCAGTCCTTGGATGTAGTGGGGGGAAAATAAGTGGTGGAACCTCTTAATTGAAATGCCTGTTGTCTTTGGCATACCCGAATTAAGAAGATTTGTCTTTTTCAGAAAGATTATAGTTTAAAAGATGAATTTGGTTCACAAGCAATAAAGCTGTTAGGGTTCTGAACCGCGTTTCCCATTGAAGTGAAAATACTTGAAAAAAGTACTTTTATGTCCAATCTTTGATACCCAGGTTATATGTGTATGAATAACCTTGTCATGAAGAACTCATTGTTCTGTCTCTCTTCTTAAAGTATGGATTGCAAAGGATTCTAGGAGATGAAAGAAGCCTTTTATTACTAGCAAGAGCAATTGATCCAAAGCAACCAAACATGATGACGGAAACAGTAAAAATACTTTCTGCCATTTGTATTGTTGGAGAGGAAAATATGTAAGTAATATGTTGGGGATGCACTTTGTCTTGGAGAAAATAACTAACTAGACTTATTTCCTTTTACCTAGTCCTGCATTGCTCTAGTTTTGGTATGAGAAGGCACTTGCCAACCTTCAGATTAGCTTTTCAAGTTGTAGGCTATTGTGTTAATCTTTGGTTTCTTTTGTAATAACATAAAATGGGATAAACTGACAGCCGGTGATTAGGTAAGTTAAGTCATTCATCTTAAAAATGTCGTCAGTAACCTTTTCCTCTTTTATAGTGTTTTTAGTTTAGGTGAAAAGACATGCATTACCTATTTGATTCTGTCCATTTAATGTTTGGATAAGTCTGTTGTAATAGTTCATATATTAAAATTATATCCTTTATTCTAAAATATGAACACTAGTCTAATTTACTAAGTGACTCAAAATGGTTTTTGTGTAAAATAGATTTTTAGTCCATTGTTCTTTATAATCCACATTTGACTTGATCCAGAGTATGACATGTGTGAACTGTTTAATAGTTGGCTTTTATTCTGATATACAGCACTCCATGTGTAAATGGAAAGTCCCTATGTGCTGCCAAGGGAAATTGCTTGGCAATTGCTTGAAATTGCTGTGGTAGACACATTGAGTTATTGACTGGTGAGTCAGTTCTCAGTTCCAGTGAAACTGATAGCCAATGTAAGAATAGAGTAGAAGAGCTCCTGTGTTTTTATGGGAGTAAATTATATTTCTTAACTTGTTAGAATAGTTCCAAAAATTGTGAGATAAAAGTAACAAAATGGACCAATAGTTAACTTGTGGTTTTTTTAAATGCCTTTGACAGGATCCCTTATCAAATAATTACATGGTAAGGACCTAAATATCAAAAACAAAAACATATTTAGGTTTAGATGTGTCCTAGTGAGCTGCTAAATAACAACAATTATACATACATATCCAGTCAAAAATGGCACTAGTATTTTTAAATGATAAAATATACAAAATATTTGGTTTTTTTTCTGAATTTGTATGATTTTTAACCAGGAAGATTAATTAAAAAACTAAACACAGTTCTTAATAGATTTCCCAGATATTGTGATAGAATTTTCAGTTTGAAGTATCTTAGGTAGTCTGAAGTCATTTGAAACTTTTATTCAGATACATTTTTGTGAGGATGGAAAGTGATTTAATGGATATTTGAAGAGGAAGACTGGAAAAGTAGCTCTCTGGCAAACTGCCTGTTAATTTGAATGTCTTTCGCTCTTTTAGTCTGGACAAACTGTTAGGCGCTATAACGACTGCAGCTGAGAGAAATAACAGAGAACGGTTTTCTCCAATTGTGGAAGGATTGGAGAATCATGAAGCTTTGCAGTTGCAGGTAGGTTTCCTGTATCTTGAACGTGATCTAATTTTCTGATGCCTAAATATCATAAAAAATGGTAACAGAATGGAATCAGCTCATCTGTTTTAGCATCTTTCAATTGTTTTGCTATATAAATGTATGCCTTCATAAATCTCAGTAAACATTGTCTGAGGTAATTAGGTAGACAAACTCAGAGGCAAAATTTCTGCATTTAGCATTTATGAATACAAAATCAAGAAGACTTCAATTCAGTAGAAATATTTGAAGAGCCTTGCAGACATATAATAATTAATGGGTTGTATTAGACATTGTTTTATTAACATTCTCAGTAATCATGGCAGTTGTGGGGAATATAGACCCCAAAATTATTCGCTGATCTTGGATTTTAGCATGGTATATCTCCTATATACCAACAGATGTGCTGAAAAGAATTTTTGTTAGCTTTTTATTTAAAAATACATATAATTCCAAGAAATTGTAGATTAGCTGGAGTGAATGCTAATGGTTCGCTTGTGTTAGAAATCTGTCTTTTTTGTTTTTAATATGAAGATGTTAATTGAAGTCAGTTTGTGTTTTGGCTAAGTAAAGACTTAAAGGTCTGAGCACCATGAAAAGAGAGACAAGCTTTTTATTTGTGTGTGAAAAGTGTTTTTAAATATTAAATGCCTGTAATGCTTAGAATAATAGCACTTTACAAAGGAGAATGGTCCTTCTTCCCATATTACAGATGGGGAATCTGAGACTCGGACAGTGATTAGATTAGATTAGATTTTATAATTTATTTTTTAGAAGTCCAGTGTTTGAGCCAGGAGTAGAGCCAAGGTCTCGAGACTCGCACGCCAGTGCTCTCTGAGCTATGCCACACAGTCACACAAACATATTCTTTTTCTAGTGATTGTAGGAAACCATTTCTAGGCTTTCTAAAATTTCTAGACTCTTCTATTGGCCAACACACATTACAAAGGTGGGAAAAGAAAATCCTGGAACATTTGACTTGTTTGCCACTTTCATATAATAATTTAATCTGGAAAAAGGAAAAAAAAACCTAGTTGTACTCTTTTCATTCTTTATTGTGAGTAAAGGATGTCTGTCAGTCCCCGTCCCTCCCATCTTTTTGCTTGTTTCTTAGGTTATAAATCCATTTCTTGTTTACATTTTTTAAATGCTCATCTACTCATAATTGGGAGGCCTATGGTAGATTCATGTCAGATCATGTATTACCTTGCCACTCCTTTTCTGCTGTAGTTATGTTCGAATCAGCTTGCTGGACACTGGTTTAAATGAATTAGGAGAGAACTTTCCATTAAAAATTAGTCTACTTTTGTTTTTCAAGGACTAACTAGTTCCCTGACAACCTTCGGCTAATGGCGGAATTTGAGAAATTACAGTGCCCGATGTGTGTAAAGTCCAAAGAACATATCCGTTTTTCGCTACGTTTGATGTCCTATTAGTCACACTTCTCCCTTTCTTTATCCATAGAAGATGCTTTTAGCACTCCATCACAATTTCTAGGTAAAATGGATCCACTGATTTCTTGTGGTGTCTTCATCTGCACCCCCCAGTTAGGTTTCAGGCCTTGGGTATTCTTCATTTTTAAGATGAAATGGTGTGATTCTCCAGTTCTCTGATGAGGCTATACACTGTTAGCTCTCAGCACTGGCAAAACAAAGCTTGTATCTCCATTGGAGACTGGACATAGGATACTTGAAATTACTAGCTTTCTCCATTGTCTTTTAGTTGCCCCCATTTTTTTGTTGTGTGTGTGTGGAGACTACTTATTTAGAGTCATGTGCTGCTTTCGTAATGATTTTCCCACCAGCTCCCAATAAAACTAGACAGTAACCCAATATATGGTGCTTATCTTACTGGCCAGGTCACATGTTGTATTGAGAAAATTAGAGACTAGTATTTCCTAGATAGCAGTTTCATGTCTGTCACAACGTATGCTTTAGATACCGTGATATGTATTCTATAGTACTATAAAATCAGTTTTAGGGTTAAATAGATATAGAAATCCAATCCAATCCTGGTCCCATAGACTTGGAGGACAGCCATTTACAGGATACTATATTTTTCCACCCTCCAGCTCCAGGGTGAGTTTATCTGTTCAGTGTTGTTAGCCATTTCCTAGAATAGGTTGCTCGCTTGTTTGATGTAAGACTTATTTTGGCTTCAGAGCGACAAAGAGTCCTGTAGCACCTTATAGATTAACAGATGTATTGGAGCATAAGCTTTCGTAGGCAAAGACCCACTTCGTCAGATGCATGTCTTTGCCCACGAAAGCTTATGCTCCAATACATCTGTTAGTTTATAAGGTGCTACAGGACTCTTTGTCGCTTTTGCAGATCCAGACTAACACGGCTACCCCTCTGATACTTATTTTGGCTTGTGTGCCCTCTTTGAAACACCAGCCATACCTGCAATTCTGTTTCAGAAAATTTCCTTTACCAATACTGCATGCTGAATTCCAGGGTCATCCTTGGAAAGAAGAGTGATATACTTAAGGTGACTAGCTAGTCTGGCAAAGTGATCCAGGATTCTCAACTGGAAATTTCACACACAGTAGCTCTTTTCCTTTACCCATAGCTAGATTTGAATTTCTCAAATTGTCTGTTCTGGAGATGAAAGTTATTAGAAAAAGAAAATAAAGTTATGTTTCCCATGGCCCTTAGAAGTGTCACTGAAACACTTTCATAAAGTGTATTTGCAAATATAATTAAATCTAGTGCATTGGTAGTGAATATGGTTTTGTAAAAGATGTATATATACAAATGTTAAGCACAGTCTTATTGATTTGAAAATGTGAAGTTAAGTTTCTTAAGAAAATTAGTCTGTGACCGTCTCTGAGAGACAGAGTCCACTAAAACTATTTGAAGTTTTGGGGTGTCTTATGGGAGTTGGGGGGGGGGGGCGGAGAGGAGTTGCAGTCTCTGTAATGCCATAACTCACTGAAACTTACTCTGCATTTTTTTTATATGCAAACTTGCTTTCTGACCCAGGACATGCAATATTGGTTTAGGAATTTTTTTAAGATTCTGAAATACAATGCATGGAATTGCTAAGCCGTAAACCACCAGTTTTTACAATTTTGTTTAAAGTGCTGGCCAGGGATTTCATAGCAAATCCTAAGAAGAAAGTAAAATAAGATATATGAAAGACATAAAGTGATTTCAGTGCAGCCACTGTTGAAGAGGTTTGTGCTCACACAGGTTTGAGGGATTTAGCTTCTATTATGATTTAGCCTTACGTAAAAGTAAATGCTTGCAACGGGTATCTGTGTCCAGGCCTGTCTGGGGGGGGGGGGAAGGAAGTGGAGAGGGCAGCTGCTACTGGAGCATTGGTGGCTAGAGCCCTAGCCGCTTGAAATCACTATCTGAGGGCTGCGTGTGTGTGGGAAATGTGTGGTATGAGCCTGGGCAGTGCTGAGGCTGGCTGCCCCTGTCCCTTCCACGGGCATGGTTCTGGGGCTACCTCCACACCTTGCCCTGGGGCTTGCGGTGGCTGTCTGCCCCAATGTCTGTGTCATTCACTTAAAATTTTTTTACGTGACCACTTCTGTCAATGTTCAGAAAGGTGTGTCGATGGCAAGATGCCTTCATGTTCCTCAGCCAGTTGCGATATCATTAAATTGGAGAGGAGATGATTGTTTTAGTAAATTTAAAGAATAAATAAAACAATCCACTATTTCAGAAGTTACTTTCCTCTCTCACCCTGAAAACTATCAAACCACATTTTCATTGCTAAGGATTTTCATGTATACAGTATCACATATGATGAACTGAACATATTCACTGACCATTATAGGCCAATTTATAAAAATATCAAAAGATGTCAAAAATGTGCCTTTTTACAGTTGTGAATATGCAGATTTCTCATGAATTGATAAAGTGGTAGTTAATTATGGAAAATCTCATCAGTGCTCAGATGCTATGATTATGAATCTTCAAATACGTTTGTTTTTAACCATCCAAATAAATTGGTAATTAAAAGACTTTTGAAGGACAAGAGTTTCCTTAACTGTGTTGAATGCAGTATTACATTTGCAAATGCCTTTTACTTTTATGATAAAGCTTTTCTTCTATATATTAAGGATGTTAAGAGGCGGGTAATTCACTAATTGCGTAGTCGATAAGAATTTTTATCAACTACACAATTAGCTGATAAGGAAAGAAGTGCTCAATCCCAGCTCGTTTCAGGCCTGGGAGCTACCCCAACTGTGACTCTGCAGTTTAAATGTAGTAAGAGCCGGACAGGCAGAGCCTCAGCGGGGGTAGCTCCCGGACCTGGCATGAGCCAGGATTGAGCTGGGCTTGCTCAGTCCTGGCTCATGCTGGGTCCAGAACCTTCCCCAATTGCAGTCTGCAGTTTAAATGTTCTAAGAGCTGGGCTGCCTACCTGCTCGTCTCTTAGTACATTTAAACTGCAGATGGCAGTGGGGGTAGGTCCCAGACCTAGTGTGAGCCAGCACTGAGTTGGACAGAGGCAGGAATGGGAGGAGGAAATGCAAGTAGTTGACTTGACTACATCCCTACTATATATGTATATGGATACACATAACACAGAAGGTCAATGGCATTTGTATAGTTTCTTATAAAGAAAAATACCAGTTTAGTAACTGAATAATTTCTGGAGATTTATAGGTTAAAAGTCAAAATCCTCAAAGAGGTCCAGCTAGTGTATCTGTTGAGTGGGGAATTTTGTCCACATTGTGTGTTAGCTCTGAATCATGACAGAGGGATGAAGGCAAGTCCTAGGATATATTTTGTCAGTAAGGTAATGATTGAGTGCATGACCTTTCTACTGAAGGCCCTATGACCAATAACTTTTGTAATCTTTACACAAGAATATGAAAAGTTAGTTGTGCAGTAGAAGAATTGAAAGAATGATTATGATCTTTAAAGGCTAAGGTCATGCTGTAAAGCTATCCTATTTCCTTGTTGAATAAAAACAATAGTGGCGCTCAAAGCTACATAAATTACATATATTTTTTTTAGAGATTATGCATATCAAGCTTCCAAATGTTTTTGTTGTCAGAATTTAAAACATGCATTTTTATAAGTAATGCAACTTCTATTTACTTGGGAAGAGCATTAAGATCGTGTTCAGAATCATGGAAGAGTATTCATTTTAAACATTTTTAAGCCCACACGTAAAGAAAATTAAATGCTGAATTGACTTACGCACAAGCATTTGTGGGTTTAGTGCTTAATGTTAACCTTCTTACTTTGATTAGTTTCTCCTGGGACTTCAGTGTGTCTTGAACTTTAATTTGTTAACATTTCTGTTACACAAATGTACAGGATGAGTGATACTTTTCCGTTGAATTGTTATATCAGTCTATAGATATAATTACATGCTTAAGGTGAAATTCTTGCCATTACTGCCAAACATGAAAATAGTGTATGTGTCCAGATATGCTACAGAGTTTATCTGGGGCCAGGTCGATACTGCCATCATTAGGTAGGATGTCCCATGTTAGGCCACCCCCATGCTTTACTGCACTTTTTTTTTAACTACTTGTTACCAAGAACAACATGTTCTCTCTAAATGTTGCTGGCTAGCACGTGCTGCTTAGTCAGCATCCATTTTTAACAGCTACTCATAACTCATTAGGCTTTGATTTTCACCCCAATGAGGAGGGTGGGTTTTGGTGCCAGGAACACTATCTGTGCCATGGCAAGATGCCATTCGGCTGCATACACCAGTGCTTGTGTGCCACCATATAGTTTCTTCCCCCTTTTGATGCGTCTGAACATCCAGGGGAAGCATTTTATAACTTGGAACGTACAAAAAATTTGTATGACTCCAAAGGTATTTTATAAAGACAAAGTGGATGCAAAGTTCTGTGTAGTATGTATTTCTTTTTCATTTCTACAATTCAAATGTAAATGAAATTTTTTTTTTTGGGGGGGGGGAGGAATGACTATGGAATGAGGACCTATGTGCTAAAGTAGAATTGGGGTCGGAGAATTATGAGTTTTATTTTTGTCTCATTTTTCAAATCAGAAAGCACAAAAATCTTTAACTAGAGTCATTTCAGATCGGTTTTTTTACACCCACCATTTACCATTAAGCATGCTAAATTGGAAAAGACGTAGGAAAGTCTTGCAGCCATTTTTGTTGGTCTTACATGATAACTAAACATGGATATGCTCTCTGCCTTTATGGCTGTTTCATGATAGACTGCAGGTGAGATAATTCAGTTTAGGTAGCAGTTTATCATGTATTGGTGGACATGTCTGAACATAAAACCACCTAAATGAAAATTGTTAAATCAATATTTCCTTGCTGTACTTTTTTTTAATGGTTAATATTTCAAAATATTCCAAGGCACATGTAGTAATAATAATAATAATAAATAATAATTTTATTTTGCTAACTGGAGAAACTCACCTAGTTTCATTACTTGAATATTCTATAATGCAAGTACTACTTCATACTACAGTCAATCATACAGGTGTTACAAAGGAAGTTCATTTTTTCCCATTTTTATTATCTTCTTGATCCAAATACATATACTTAAGCAAAGGTACAACTGCAAGATTCATTAACTTGTTTCTGACGAAAATGTTCTCTTTACTTGTAATGCACTAACACAAGCCATTAAGCCAGAATTTCTTCTGGCAAAAGCAATCATAACAGATGGTACCTTTTCTCTCTATTAATTTCGGATTGGACATGTACTTTGGCTTGTACAGTCATATCATAGTTGTAACATAACAAGGATCACTCAAGCAAATACAATGATAATGTAGTTATGGGCTTGTATAGTATCTATAGCCTCTACTACCTCCCTACAGCTGTATAGAAGGTTGTACTGCTCCAAGTGCTTTTCAGTACAAATTTAACACTCTCCTTAAGGTGTTTGATTAAAACTAAATGGTGATGGTGATTAAAACTGAAAGTGTATTTTTCATCTGTTGCTTATTTTTCTTCTCTGGCTACTATTGATTCTTATGTTGGTTCT
Organism: Pelochelys cantorii; assembly: GCA_032595735.1. NCBI lineage: Eukaryota > Metazoa > Chordata > Testudines > Trionychidae > Pelochelys > Pelochelys cantorii. The sequence continues at coordinate 42,819,397 of CM064337.1, forward strand.
GCTTTCTCTTGTAGTTAGCATCTTTCACCAAACCTGGAATTTCCCAGGAGTCCCTTTGTAGTCTTTTAATGTGTAGCAGCACGTTTGGTGTTGCATTATTGTCTGCCTGTTTTAAAATAAATCAATTAAAATGCACAGCTGTTCAATTAGACTGTTAGTCAGTTGCCTGAGACTTCAAGCATTTTCCAAAATGCTGTGCAGGAGTAATGCAAAAGACACCTGGCAATTAGCATTTTGTTGATTGTGTTTTAATCTCTAATTTATCACAAAAATAGTAGGAACAGGAAGCAAGTTCTCTAGTTTGGATATCATTATCAGAAACAAAAATCTGAACTCTTCATTAGTAATATAATTTTTTGTGTTGATCATACTTAATGACCAATGCAAATAAAACAATATTTGCTATTCCTTGTACTTGTTCAGTTGTTACAGCCATTATAATATGCTCCTCTGAATTTCCTTCACCAGTGTAAAAATGGCTGTCACTGTTCCTGAAAAGCAAATGAAACAAAACACCTTAACCAGCAATCAAAACATTTGTGTATTTTGACGACATTATGAATATTATATGGCGATCAATAGAAAAGGTGCCAGGTTATATGTTGTCCTTGGGTAATATTTTGTTAAACATTTTTATAGAAGCTACACTAAATTACAGTAAATGACAAATTTGTTCTAAATTTTAGCAAATACACTACAAGATATGAATTGTAATATTTATATATATAAACCTCAAGTATCAATTGACATCTTGTTGAAATGTTCCATAAATACCTCTCAGAGGATTTTAAAAAATAATAGATATCCACTGTGGGGAAAAAAAACAAATCTCATTACCTTTATTAAAGAATTAATTTAAAATAACACATCTAAACAAACAAAAAATCCAGAAACTGTAAACTTCTTGCCAAAGATTCATGAAAACATTAAGCTTAGAATGATAGAAACCTTTTGATACTTGTCAGTTCAAATGGCAGACCTTGCACTTTCGTTACTTAGGAACAAAATTTTTACCCATTGTAAAATAGTTAGGTAATACTGGATTTTAAATACTATGGGTCCCAGACTTTTGTTTGGCAATATGATGAGAATTGTCTTTAATTGTTGTTTCCTATATTGCAGTATATTTGATTAAATATTTAGAAAATTATTAAAGGCAGGATGTATTTGGTTACGTAGAAATTGTCTATGCTGAGAGAGATATTTTTAGTAAGATAACATTTCTAATTACAGGTGGCCTGCATGCAGTTTATAAATGCCCTTGTCACTTCTCCAGAAGATCTTGATTTTAGGATACACTTGAGAAATGAATTCCTGCGCTGTGGACTGAAGAAAATATTGCCAGTAAGTTGTTTGCATATGTTTCCTGTAGAAATTAAAATAATGATTAGTAACCTAAATATAGTGTTATAAAACAAAAATAAACTTGCATGAGGCAGCTTTTTTGACTTTAATTCTTCATTCGATTGCTGGATAATGAAAAGGTGAGTAATCACAACACTAGTAATGACCTACCAGCCAAATCCATTTTCATTCTACATCCTGCTTAAGATTTTAGTTATGTTTTGCTTGTATTTAGGACTTGGTAATATTATAATAGTTATTCATAATTTAATTCTGCGTACAATAAAAATTTATATAAAAAAAGCAGTGAGCAGAATTGCTTTAGGAATGTTACTTTCTTGCTTTTGCATATCAGCAGAACACATTTAGAAATGAATTGGTCAGTTACTGTGACAGTCCTAACAGACTTCATTTTCGGTGTGCAGAAAAATAATTTGTTATTTGTCAAATGAACTTCAGTGGTAAGTTGTAAATCAGATAGTCATAGATCTGCTTTCCATTTAAAATTTATTTCTACAATTGTGTAGAATCCCAGTTCTTTGCTTGTCTTAATCTCTGCCCAGATAAACATAAATGAAAAAAGAGTCAGCCATTTAAATACTTGATTATCTTGCAGATGACAGATTACTAACAATGCAGTTATTCCTAGGATGAAGATGCAAACTATGTTTAGTAACTGGAGGGCATCATAGCGTTCATGTGTCTGCTTCCTTGCGGTACTGTTTTTTTAGTAATGGAATAATATATGATAATCAAATACCTTTGTCTAAAATCCTGTCATTTTTTTTATTGGACTTTATGATTGTTAATCTTTTGGTATGCTGCAGTTTACTTAGGTGCTGCATTACGATGGCAGCACAATGCTACTTCACTATGTTATATAGAGAATGGGAGAAAGGGTGTCAGATGCCCTTCATGACATAGGGAGTTTTGTTCTATATACGGGGTTCCAGAAACTGAGAGCCAAGATACTCATGATAGCACTCAGCATTAACTAGAAGTACTTTCATTGGGATACATGTGGCCTTGGAATGCCAAATTAGGGTTGAGTCTACAGCTGCTGGTCCAGAAAAAATGGCTACATTTAAAAAAAAAAAAAAAAAAAAGGATGGGGAGGGAGTCAAACAAAAATGTTACTTGTAGGGGTGGTATTTAGTCCAGTGATGTGAGTGTTAAGTCTGTCATGCTCAGGATTTCTAATGCTATTTCTTTTAGAAATGCAGGCTATGCTGTGTAAGTGGATACAGGTGCAGTGTCCTGATGCTTCTGAGACTGGCAGCAGAACTTGATAACCACTGCCGCAAGAGGCCCAATAATCTAACTTCATCAAGTACCTGTATTACTCTTAGCACCAGTAACCGAGCATGTCAGTTTCTAAGATCTGAGATTTTGGATCACTATTCACATCTCATTCTTGGATTAATCAAGAGCTTTGATCTACAGCTTCTGTTCTCATACTCAAGTCCAAGATATTATCTGATTTTTTTTATACCACTATTCTTATTTTATTTAGATGGATAATACACGACCGCTCAGTTTTTCTAATTTTTTTCTGTTTACAAAAAGTTAAATACTCAGTATACTCTGTTTTTTCCTTTAAGCTGCTCCACTGAGAGAGATTTTGTTTTTTTGGCTGTCATGCCCCCCATGCTTTATGAAAATTGGATTATAAATATGAATAACTTGAAGATGCTTTAGGCAAAATGCATCATATAACGCATCATTTTTAACATTCTAATCTGCTGAATGTGTATATTCTCTTTCTGTGCATTTAACATTTTTGAAATTAGAAATGTGAAATGTGTATCTGTTCATAATTCTGAATGTGCTCATGAGGGCCATTACTGATAATCCAGAAACATAATGGTCCAGTGCTCAAGACAGTGATCTCTAAATGAGTTTGTTTTTCCTGTAAGCCCAACCTGTGGTTGGATCTACAGAGACATGTGGCTACGCTTCCTTATGCTGGAACCCACTTATCCACTCAAGGTGAAAGAAGTTTGAACTGAACACAAAGAATAGCAGAGCAGGGCACAGATTATCCATCAAATTCTTGGAATGTATCGGAGACAATTTTTTATTTTAGGAAGGTGTGGAAAGCTCCAAGGAGGGGGGCTATTGTAGATGTGATTTCTAACAAATTGGGAGGAACTGGTTGAGAATTTGAAAGTGGAAGGCAACTTGGGTGAAAGTGATCATGAAATAATAGATTTAATGATTCTAAGAAATGGTAGGAGGGAGAACAGCAAACTAAAGACAAAGGATTTCAAGTAGGTAGATGTCAGTAAACTCAGGGAGTGGTAGGTAAGGTCCTGTGGGAAACAAGACTAAGAAAAACAATTGAAGACAGTTGGCAGTTTCTCAAAGGGACATTCTTAAGGGTGCAAAACCACACTATTGTAGTGTGTAAAGAAGTATTGAAGGAAACGACCCTGGCTTAACCTGGAGATCTTGAACAATCTAAAAATCAAAAAAGGAGCCTTATAAAAAGTGGAAACTGGGTCATAGTACAAAGGATGAATATAAATAACTCAAGTATGTAGGGTCAAAATTAGAAAGGCTAAGGCACAAAATGAGCTCAGTCTAGCTATAGACATAAAGGGTAACAAGAAAACCTTCTACAAATATATTAGAAATGAGAGGAAGACCAAGGATAGGGTAGGGACATTGCTCAGTGAAGAGGGAAAAACAATAACAGAAACTGTGGAAATGGCAGTGGTGCTTCACTATATTTGTGTCAGTTTTCAACAAGAAGCTTTGTTGTGATTGGATGCCTACATTAGTGAATGCTGGAGAAAAGGAGGTAGGTTCAGAGATAAAATAGGAAAAGAAGTAGTTAGAAATTACTTAGAAAAGTTGAACGTCTTCAACCACCAGGGCCTGATGAAATGCATCCTACAATATTCAAGGAGCTGATAGACAATGGCTCAGTGATCAGATACATTTTCAATCATCTTTGAAATGTCATGGAAGATGGGAAAGATTCTAGAAGACTGCAAAAGGGCAAATATGGTGTTCATCTATAAAAAGAGAATCAATGACAACCCAGGAAACTGCAGCCCAGTCAGCTTACCTAGAAAAGATAACGGAGCAAATAATTAAGGGATTTATCTGCAAACATCTGGAAGATAAGGTAATAGGTAAGAGCATGGCTTTGTAAAGAACAAATCATGTCAAACCAACCTGATGGCTTTCTTTGATAGGATAACAAACCTTGTGGATAAGGGAAAAGTGGTAGACATGGTATACCTAGATGTTAGTAAAGCATTTGATACAGTCTCACATCACCTTGTGAATAAACTAGGGAAATACAGCACAGATATATTTTTTTTTTGTGTGGAGATATACTTATCTCACAGAACTGGAAGGGACCTTGAGAGGACATTGAGTCCAGTCCCCTTCCCTCATGGCAGGACCAAGTACCATCTCTGACAGATTTGCCCCAGATCCTTAAATGGCCCCCTCAAGGATTGAACTCATAATCCTGTGTTTAGCAGGCCAATGCTCAAACCACTGAGCTATCCCTCCCCCTGATGGGCCTATTATAAGCTGGGTGCATAACTGGTAGGATATCTATTCTCAGAAAGTAGTTATCAATGGTTCACAATACATAACAAGTGGGATTCCACAGGAATCAGTTTTGGGACTGGTTCTGTTCAGTATTTTCATCAATGATTTAGATAATGCATAGAGAGTACACTTCTAAAATTTGTGGATTATACAAAGATGGGAGGGATTGCAAGTGTTTTGGAGGTTAGGGTTACTATTATATTTCAAAATAATCTGGACAAACTGGAGAAATGGTCTGAGGTAAATAGGATGAAGTCCGATGAGGATAAATGCAGAGTACTGCACTTTGGAAAGAACAATCAGTTTTACACATGGAAAGTGTTGGATTCTGAATGTTTTGATAGTTTGGGTAGATAGTGTAGGAGGGACACAAGTGGCACAGGAGATTGTCTACATCAAGTGTTACTATATATGAGAAACAGCTGGAATATTGCTTTCTTTAGAGAAGTTGTTAATTGGTCCGGTGCCCTTGGGACCTTACTGGTCCCGGAGGAAGGATTTTTCCAGACGAGGGAAGGTTATTTCAGGCCCCCTGCTGCCCTCTCACCTCCTGATCGGGCTTCCTAGCTCCCCACACAACCCAGCTGAGCTGCACGCCAGCTCCCGGCCCCTGCTGAGCAGTGTGCTGGCTCCTGGCTCCCCCTTTACAGCCCAGCTGAGCTGTGCGCTGGCTCCTGGGCCTCCCACTCTCCTGCAGTGTGCTGGGACTCCCTGGTCCGGGAACAACTGTGGTCACGCTGGGCTATGGATGTTGCCGGACCAAAGAATCCTGGATTTTAGAGGTGTGACCTGTAGTCTCTTGATATTGACATTGAAGATTTCATAAATAGTGTCTAGTTTTCCTCCACTAACTTGCTAGAAAGTGAGGAAGGATAGTGACAAATTTTAAGAGGACGTGGCCCAACCATTCAGATTTTTAGTGGCTTTGTGTATGTTTGGTTATTCTCCGCCCAGGCTGAAGCCCAAAATTCCAGAAGTGGCAAGATGAGATTAGAAGGTTTATGCGAAAGAAAGGAATTAACAAATTCATATGTTCTTGCAGTGCAACCAAGACAAATCTAATCTGTTGGCTGAAAGTGGTACAGCAATGTGTGCTTTAGTCAAATACTGTTATTCACAAAAGGGAGTGTGATATCATTGAAAAGGCTTTGAGGAGGACTGGTTTGGTCTTGAAAATAATTCAGTTTCTCTTCTAAAGCATTTGGGGTAATGTGATCTCTATGTATTTCACCAAAGTCTTCATGGAGGAGATAATTGCACTCTGTGACCTTCATGTTCAGCATGCGCTTTAATGGGTGAAAGGAGGATCCACACTAAACACAATTTTTATGTCAGAAGCCTTTAGTCTCATTCCCCTTTAGGCTGTACAAGTTATCTGTCAAAGCTGTGACTGGCGCTGCTGTTTCCAGATGCTATTTGTGGCTGAGTTCTGGAAGATGCAGTGATTGACAACTTTAAAAATGTTAGATGATGATTTATTTGGGGAACAAATAGCTGAATTCGAGACAGTCTTCCTCTGGCAAGCTAGCAGTCTCTCTTCAGCCAGGAAGCAGGAGAGAATACCACTGGGTAAAATTCTAAGTCTGTTGTTCTGAGAGAAACTAAGTGGCCTGTGGTATACAGCAGTTCAGACTAGAATATATATCCCTCATAGCCTCTATTATTTTACACAAACACCTTTACAGAAGGAAGCAGCCTATCAGGCCTGTGTGGCAGGGAACAGCGGAAGTCAGTGCTCAAAAAAAAAAAAAAAGTCTTGTTGACCATGAGATCCATGAAAGCTCCATCTGAGTTAATCACCAAACCAGTCTAGAGTATAGAACTCTCTGGAGGCTGATTTATTTCTTACACCCGGTCAAAGATGGTATCCGATTGCTTGGGACAGATGGCTATTGGAAGCGGAACAAAAAAGCTACTCAGTTTCTGAAATTCTACAGAAAGTGTGTGTTTGTATTGGCTTGTTGACACATTTCAGTTTAAGCACTGAGCTCAACCCGTCCAGATTTTGCCACTTGGAATTGAATGGAATGTAATATAAACTGGTTTCCTCTCTATGGCTCCTCCAATTCAGAGGGGCCATATGAAGGAAGCCTGAAAATGAAGACTCTTACATGCACTATTAAACATGTCTTCCAGGTGTTGGTAGTATCTGTAGATCTCAAGGAGATTTAATTTCTCCTTGCATTTGAGCCAATAGAGAGAAAAAGCTTACATTCTGAATATGAATGTTAGTAACATTCCATCGCTGTAATATTTGCCACTGTCATTTATCAAGATCCTGATAGTTCTGATAGCATTCCTCCGGGTAAGGAGTACTGGATACAAAAATACACAAAGATTTCATTCTGCTCTTCCATCTATCCATGTAAGTTACAGAACTCTTAAAGATAATGAGTTAACTTCTCTCATGCTCCTGAAAGAACACAATTGCATAACCTGGCCTTCACTCTTCATTAAAAAAACTGATGGCTTCAGTATGCTTGTCAGATCAGGTATTTCAAGGCAGACTTCCAACTAATCTTATGTGACCCAGCACTACTCACATTAAAGAAAATAAATGAAAGACCATTGCTGTAAATGAGTATAGGATGGGCCTAGAGGAGAGAGAAACTTCTCTGTCAGAAATAGGCTGAGTTGCTTCTGTGATGGCGTGTGGACCGCTTGGGGCTTCTTCCAGGTGTGCTGAGAGCCACTGACACTTGCCTCCTTGCTCTCTGGTGCTTGTCACCATCCTGTCCTACTGGGCCAGATCTCCTGGTTTCCCCCAGCTAAGGCACAGAGCTGAGATCACCACCCTCTCCCCCCCAAAGAGCAATGCAGACACTGAATCACTTCAGGTCTGAGGAGAATGTAGTTTTAGACAGAGCATACAGGTAACCAACCCCCAACTGGGATCAGAACTCCAAATAAACCATTCATTCAACCCCATTTAACAATGGAAGGAGGATGTACATGTTGATTACTCCCCCACAGAACAATTATTTATACTGGGCTTGATAATAAATAAGAGTAATATTATTAAGTACAAATGGTAGGATTTTAAGTGGTTAAAGCTAAACCTCCAAGCCAGGGAAAATCTTTTTCTCCGTGGGGTCTCTGGCTCCTTTTGGGTAGCTCATGCCAGCCAAAGATCCCAAGCTGGAAAAAGCATCTTAAATAGACTCCCTCTTGGGAGGGAATTCTTGGTTTCTACATTCCACCCTCCTGTGGTCACATGTCTTCCCAAGACCAACCACTGCTTAGACTTAAAGGATAAAGGAGGCTTTTTACAGGTGAGATGATGCAGACATTGAGGTGTCCAAGTATAGGAAACACCCTTGATGGCTTTCGCTTGCACACTTAAAACCATAAACCATTTCCTACCCCATGTCTCTAACTTATATAAAAGAGTGATGCATACACCAAAATAAGTTATACAGATCCAGCAGATTGTGACATTAAAATTGATAGGTTACATGAGGTATTTTGTCCAAAGCATCTTCGAGTTATGCCTATCTGTACACAAAAGACAATTTCATAAAGCATGTGGAGGTTCGTCACAACATGAGTGATAAATATTGCAAATAGTATAATGTTTTGTTTTCTTTTATTTTGAACTGAAAAATATAGCATTCTGACTTTTTCAAGGCTTGTCTACACAGGAAATTCATCAGGAATTCATCAGTACGGCCATTCTTATGTTCTTATGTTTTTAGGAAGTTAGTACAAAATAGCAACCTGTGACTTTAAGGACAAATTACTATTTCCCACTAACTCCCCATGTGGCAATTTTTGTTCTGGAGTAAACTTTTTGAAGTTTAGTTTAATGATCTATACCACACTAGCTATTCCAGTTTTTCCCCCTTTGTAGACAAGCCTTTAGTTTCCTGGGTATCACTGATATGGTGAGAATATTATTTTATAAATTGTAAATAGCCCAAATACAGTGCAGTGATTATATGGTCCCTTTGGACTTTGCTTTGCCATTTGATTTAAGCTACATCTTAAAATCACTTCGGTGATGGTGGGGGGGAGTAGACACTTTATCAACTCTGTGCCATTTATATCCCAATCTTTCTGTCCCTTGATTTGTTGCTTAACATTGCCTCATTATTTACTTATCAGCGACAGTCCAAGTAAGTCTCAAAGGACTAATAAGTGAAAGCTAAATTGCAAGTTATCTTGAGTTTTAATTGTTAATTTAGCTGGCAATTAATCATAATCTACCTTTAGTTATTTCCGTTTTTCACTCACATAACCTTGACCATGATTTTTTTGCTTTGGGATTTGAAACATCTTCATATGGTTGGTGGATTTTACCCACTAAAGCTCATGATTTTATATATTTTGGTTAATCTCTCAGGTGCCACAGGACTACTCGTTATTTTTAAAGTTACAGACTAACATGGCTACCCTTCTGAGATTGTTTCCACGTGGTAGACTTTTGGTGTGCATGTACTGGTGATCAGGATGGTTTAGCCGATAAATGTTAGTTCTCATACCTTGACCGGATAGCTGTGACTTCGCCTCGTCACCCAACATGTCGACACTTCCTCTTAAGGATAACAAAACTTGAAATATGCTGTTCCAAGGAAGTTCAAGATAGTCTACTTAATAGCCGACGTTTGTCCACATTCAGAACATATGCACACAAGTGGAAAAGATTGTTTATCTAGTGCAGAGAGAAACAGATAATTTCCCAGTTGGCCTTGTTATGCGCTGTCCTTGATGATATCTTGAGACTAAAAAAATTGGGCCTCTCCATTAGTTTGCTCAGAGTACGTTATCCGCTATCATCCCACTTCACAACAAAGTCGATGGACTCACTCTCTTCACCCATCCACTAATTGCTTTCTCAAGGGTATATTGTTAAGGGGCCAGACTCCAATGTGGAATTTCAACCTTGTTCTTGGTGCTCGTAGGAGCAAGCCTGTTGAACCTATGTGTACATAGTATCAGAGGGGTAGCCGTGTTAGTCTGAATCTGCAAAAGCGGCGAGGAGTCCTGTGGCACCTTATAGACTAACTGAAGTGTTGGAGCATAAGCTTTCGTGGGCAAAGACCCACTTCGTCTGGCCCCACAATACGCCAACATTTTTATGGCTGACCTGGAACAACGCTTCCTCAGCTCTCGTCCACTTACGCCCCTTCTCTACCTACGCTACATCGATGACATCTTCATCATCTGGACCCATGGGAAGGAGACTCTGGAAGAATTTCACCATGATTTCAACAGCGTCCACCCCACCATCAACCTCAGCATGGACCAGTCTACACGGGAGGTCCATTTCCTGGACACCACGGTGCAAATAAGTGACGGTCACATCAATACCACCCTATACCGAAAGCCTACCGACCGCTATGCTTACCTGTATGCCTCCAGCTTCCATCCCGGACACGATCCATTGTTTACAGCCAAGCACTGAGGTACAACCGCATTGCTCCAACTCCTCAGACAGAGACCTACAGCTACAAGATCTTCAACAAGCATTCTGTAAACTACGATACCCACATGAGGAAGTGAGGAGACAGATTGACAGAGCCAGACGTGTACCCAGAAGCCTCCTGCTACGGGACAAGCCCAAGAAAGAAACCAACAGAACGCCACTGGCCATCACCTACAGTCCTCAGCTAAAACCTCTCCAACGCATCATTAGTGATCTACAACCCATCCTGGACAATGATCCCTCGCTTTCACAGGCCTTGGGAGGCAGGCCAGTCCTTGCCCATAGACAACCCGCCAACCTGAAGCATATTCTCACCAGCAGCTACACACCGCACCATAATAACTCTAACTCAGGAACCAATCCATGCAACAAACCTCGGTGCCAACTCTGCCCACATATATACACCAGCAACACCATCACAGGACCTAACCAGATCAGCCATACCGTCACTGGTTCATTCTCCTGCACATCTACTAACGTAATATATGCCATCATGTGCCAACAATGCCCCACTGCTATATACATCGGCCAAACTGGACAGTCCCTACGTAAAAGAATCAATGGACACAAATCAGATATTAGGAATGGCAACGTACAAAAACCTGTAGGGGAACACTTCAGTCTCCCTGGACACACAATTGCAGATCTAAAGGTAGCCATCCTGCAGCAAAAAAACTTCAGGACCAGACTTCAAAGAGAAACTGCTGAGCTACAGTTCATCTTCAAGTTTGACACAATCAAGTCAGGATTAAACAAAGACTGTGAATGGCTCGCTAACTACAAAAGCAGCTTCTCCTCTCTTGGAATTCACACCTCCAGATCAGCTACTAGAAGTGGGCCTCATCCTCCTTGATTGGATCCACCTCGTCATCTCCAGTCTGATTCTGGCCTGCATATTTATACCTGCCTCTGGAAATTTCCACTACATGCATCTGACGAAGTGGGTCTTTGCCCATGAAAGCTTATGCTCCAACACTTCGGTTAGTCTATAAGGTGCCACAGGACTCCTTGCCCTATGTGTACATAATTAGATATGAAGCTTACATTGGTAGTGTAGTTATCACGTCAGCACGAAGGATAGGAGGGGTTGGGTGCCCTAATGGCACACCCACTTTATGCCACATTTCTCAAGGACAAAGTGATCCCTTGTCCAAATTGCTTCCTCCTTCCATCTCAACAATCCCTTACCTCTATTCTTCCTCAAACCATATACTGTTATTGGGGAGGCATCCCTTTATGTTTGTATCCAATTATGTTATAAAAATTACAATCTGCAACCTCCACTAGAGACATGTCCACCTTGATAGTCTTTCTCAAAGATACTCCCATTGATATTTGTAAAGAAGCTGGCTAGGCATCAATCTATACTTTCACTGAACATTATGCCCTAGAATAGCGGTCTGGAACAGATGCTCCCTTTGAACTATTTGTGCTCTCCACATCTTTTCTGCTTAGGGGTACTATTCTTCAGTCACCCACAGGGACACTCCTTGAAGAAGAGTCTGTTACTCACCTTCTGTAGTAAGTGAGGCTGTTTGGGCTGACTGTCCCACTGGATGCTTTACTACCAACCCTCTTCCCCACTGCTTCAGATTTCCAGCTTGATCTCCTGTGGTAGAGAAAGAACTGGGCTATGGTTGACTGCATGTGTGGAGTGGTGTGAGATGGCTGCCGCGTATACATGACTAGTTGCTGCTATGCTACCACAAGTCTCTGACTGGAAGCTCAGGGCACCAAGACTCCTAAAGTGGCACATCCACAGGGTTGGGCATCTCGAAGAATCTTAGTTACTGCACAACATGAGAAACCTTTTTCTGTTTCTGAACTACTCTTTTTCAAGAAGGGGTTTCACTCCTCCCCCCCAATTCTAGCATTCAGGGTATGTTCCATTGCATCTCTTAATAGTTTTTCTTACGTATTGGAACCAGGAGAGACTTGCACCAGTTTTCAAGAGTTTTCTTGTCTTGCCACATGGCGAATTGACTCATCTGTTTTATGCCGTTTTCACTAGATCTGAGTCACTTTATCAGGTCCTATTGTTTTACAGATTTTAATTTCCTGAACTACATTTCTCTTCTCATTAAATTTGGATCAGACATCATATTAAGCTCACTAGTAGGCAGCTCTGGAAATGGTTTGCCTCACTTTAGGCAAACCCTTATCAAGGAAAACCATATATGATTTTTCACGAGATAGTTACACCCATCCACATCTTAAACATGTCCCCCAATCTGATTTTTCATTTAAATCAGTCCATTCACTTACCATATTTCCTCCTCTCCTGAGACTTAGCCTTACTGTGTTACATACACTAACTGTTCTCTGATCTCTGTTGTTTTGTATAGAACAAAAGAATTCAGTTTGTCCCCCTACACTATTTATTTCTAATGCTGAGAGATCCAAGGGTCAGGCACTTTCAACTCAAGATCTCTAATTGAGTGTTACATTATGTGAAGCTACATTACAAGGGGGCCAATTTAGAACTACCAGGTCATTTTAGGTCTCAATCATAGAGGCTGAAAATATGGCCTGTGCTCTCACTTAGGGGAATGCTCATAGCTGATATGTGTAGGATTTTTGCTTTGAGTAATTATATAAAGTGGACTAGCCGTTACCCTTGAGCACATGTGTCTTCATCAGCTGCCCAGTTTGAGAGGTCTGTTTATCAATCTTTGTTTAGGCTTGTGATACACTCCTCTATCTATAAGACGGCATGTGGATATCACAAGAAATGGAACATGTAAACAAGCCTTCGAAAAGAAAACAAGTACTTACCTTGAGTTCTTTGAGATGTGTTCTACAATCTGCCCTCCTTTCCTCACAACTGTCAAGTTTAATAGTGTGATTTTGCTAGCGGTACAGGCACACTGGAAATGGAACACATCTCAGAGAATTCTATTTACTAACAGTGAATAATTTTGCTTTACAAAACTGAACAAGTTGTCATAACAGGATTAGATATTTTAAGAATATTTTAAATCAGCATCATTACTTTAAAACTAATTAACTATTTCCTGGTGTAATAACACAACGGTTCTCAAGAGGCAGCTATTTTTACATAGAAACTACCCAGTGGATAACTGAGGGAACAGAGAATTAGGGACTTTCCTTGAGCATACAATTAAACTTCTTTTCTATAGCTTAATTCAATGTCACTGAGTAGGTAATATGGCATTTTTAGTGAAAGATCTCACTGTGGCATCACAGTGTAACTTTTTATATTGTTAAGATGAAAGCATGGCATTCTAAGCAGAAAGGACGATGATTTTAATGTAATTTTTGATGGATCAAACTTGTTCCTACCTAGAACAGTAAGTTACAGTTATGATCAGTTATCTTGAAATAGCTTAATGTATGCCAATGACATACATGATGTACCTTACTAAAGAGCATTTCTAGGCTAAAACCACTCTTGGGTATGAAGATTCTTGTTCATAACTTGGCAGGTTAGACTGATATGGGTTCATTAACTATTTTCCCACTAAGATTGTGAAATTAGCTCTAGTTTCTGCACAACATGATTAAAAGGGATGTTATTAGGACCATCACTTGACACCAGACCTGAAAAAGTACTCTTGACTTCAGATTAAACAATATTTTAACTTTAAAGCATTGTTAATTATGTTGTCATACAAATGCCTTTTAATTTAGAGTAGCTTAGCTAGTAACCTTTCTATTAAGGTTGACCTTTATTTTCAGCTGTGATAATACTCATGGAGAATATCAGGGTCAAATAGCATCTTCTGGTGTTAAATGTTGGGACATGCATGTGTTGTCTGGAAGAGTTTCTTGACTCCACCGTTCAAATGGGTGAGAACTGGACACACTCTTAAAATCAAACTTTAATTTACTAAAATTGGCCAACTTCTGTTTGTTTTTAGGGATTTGACATTGTATTGCTCCATGTTAAATGTGTCTGATGATACCAATGCCATGACCATAATTTTATTTTATAGAATTAATTTTAAGCATTACAAGCATCTCAGCCTTTCATGTGTAGTTTAATATTGCATAAGTCCTTCCAAAGATATCAGAGAAGAGTTGTAGTAATAAATCGGTCCCCCCGCCAAAGTCTTTCTCCTGCTTTCATTTTAGTTGAAACATCTCATAAACTGGATCTGCTCTCTTGGAAGTTATTTTCCCTTTAGAAGAGCTGTAATTTATTTTCTTTTAACACCACCTGATGAAATGATTTTATTTCCAAAGAAACAATATTGAATTAACCTGTTTCCTGCATTTGTGTGTGATTCTTTTGGACTGATCCTAAAGGCACAAATTAAAGCTGATTCAACCAGAGCTGAGGAAAGGTCAGTATCCAGCCTCAGGTCAACTTATACCAACTGAGATTTGCATGGCAGCGTCTCGGAGTTTATTGCACATTCCCCAGGAATTGCCTTGGAACTGTGTTCAGAAGATATTTTAAATTAATTCACCATCATGAATAGAGAGTTTCTGAAATTAGAATCTTATGGATATCTTTGTGCCTATTTATGTTGTATTCTTCTGCATCTGGCATTCTGGATTTCTCCTATAAACAGGAAACACCTGCAAATTTATTAAAATACATATTTTCACCAGTTCCTTATTTTGTTCTGTAGGTGGTATCATAATGGTATTATGTCTGATATTTATAGAGATGTCTGAAGCTTTGTTTTTTAAAAAGATCTTAATGAAGAATATTTGTATTGAAAGAAATGAAAACTGCCATGTATAAGTTATTTTACTGATAGATAATCTACCTAGATCCTTATGCATCAGTCACTCTCTTGTTGTGAATGTGATCCTTTTTAGGATACTGTTGTTATAGTAGGTCAAAAGCTGGAGGAGGGGGGCGGAAGAAGGGCAAGTTATAGCATTTGGCTTATACTAAATAATCCCTTTATGTTGTTTCCAAAGCACAAACATTGTGTGAAAACTCTAAAACTGAAAAATAGGGATACTGTATGTGTCACTATTGCAGTTAAACTTGTATGCCGTCTTATAAAAAGTAACCACATTTAATTGCTTTTAAGGGTAAATATAAGTGTATTTGATTTCTATGTGAATTGTTAATATGTGAACAACTCAGGGTTTAACGTTTGCAATAGCTATGCAGAAACTATTTACATATGGACTGAGAAGTTAATGATTAAAATAATATAATATATACTGTCTCATACAAAACCCATAGGATCTACTTTACCTATGAGATTTGATATTGACAAGTGATGTGGAATTTCATATTGCATTCCATATACAACAAAAATTGAGGTCTGGATCAAATTTGTAGTGGCACACTGTTGTTTGGGTGTGATAAACTACATATTAGTGGTGATTTGACTACTTCAGTTTTAATGTTTTTCTTTTTTATATGGGAATGGTGTGCATTGAATGGAAGTTAAACCTCAGGACTGAACCAGGAGGCACAAATTAAGGCTCATTCAACCAGAGCTGAGGCAAGGACAGTAGCCAGCTTTTGGGGGTAATCTGATGGACTTCTTCACGAGGGTTGATTTACGCTTGCCATAATTTTGTTTTAAAAATGTGTTTTGAACTGATCAGTCACATTTCCCAAGCAATAGTGATGGAAGGATTGTTAGTGTAGACAGGCACTAGTCTCTGCATTTAATAACATAAGGAATGCTTATGTGAGAGAGAGATAATAGAGCATTTGTTTGTGACCTTGAAGCCCCAGTTGAACCTGTAGTGTTTGCTTGATGCTACACTACACTACCTGAAAGTGAAAACTCCGCTTTTTTGAGACTGAAGGGAATTTGTAATTGCCAATCTGAATACCTGTCAGAAATCTAAAAAATAAGTTGAAAATAAATCTTAATGAAAAAACCATAAACTGCATATGTGTTCTAAATGTAAAATCCATGGAAAAAAAATAGGTACCTCTCAGCACACCATGCTATCCTGAGCAAGCAACATAGGAGAAATATTATTTTCTGAGAGGATTTTTGGACACAACAAATAAAACGGTGTGTGCAAAGTTAAAACACAGTAGATGAAGGAATGCCATCATGGTGAAAATACTTTCATCTGCTCAGGCTTAATATTCTTCTCTTGCCCATGTGTCAAATAAGAAATTTATATTTCAAGGAGTAGGATTAATCTGATGGGAAGAAAACCTGTCTCTGAGGCCCATAGTTTTCCAGTCTTAATACTGGCTCTTGCAGATCCTAGCTTATGTGATTGCTTTGGACAAACCCACTTAAATTTGCAGTGTGGAGTGATTATATTGTAGAACAGTGTTTCTCAACCTTTTTTAAATAAAGTGCCCCTTAAAATATTATAAGTACCCCTCCAGTACCTCCAGTTTTCAGACACACACAATTTTTTCTACCATTGCAACACATTTGTTTAAACAACTTAATCGTAGCTGGGCAGGTGATGAAACTTCTGGTGTAAAAACTACAAAAATAATAAAGCGCTGTAAAACTTAAAACAAAAATTCAGTTTTCTCCGAATGTCAGTTGTGTTGATGTAACTCCCAGACTTTTCTCAAGTACCCCTAAGGATACTTGTACCACTGGTTGAGAAACACTGGTGTAGAACCACTGCCCTTACCTCTTTCAGTAAATCTTTATCCCCTTCAATTCTTTGTTGAGAGATGTGAAATAAACAAAGAGAGGGATCTACTTCTGCATAAGCAAAGTAAAATCCCTGTTACCCCACATTTTAAATTTTAATTGCAGTTCAGTACTGTCATGAAATGTTATATAAATATTAGGGTTGCCAAAAATTATGCACCTATTACCTCATTGCGTATTAAGTGATTTAGGAGCTGTTACCTTGCTTGTGGGAAAAAAAATGGATGCTCCTTTAAATGCAGAGAACCGGGGAATCACTTTGTGCTGCAGACCAGGTTACCTTGAGGATGCTGATCCATGAAGAGTAGGGAGGCGGGGAACTGTATAGGTACATGTCAGAGTAGGAAAATTCATTTTTCCATGGATCAAGTGAAGCAGCACTCACTCTCCCACCCAACACACTGGGTTTTGTTAGGATCTGCTGAAGACATTTATGGTAGAGGCTCATTTCTTGGGGACTGGGAAGAATTTTTCCATCATATACAGATAGGCCAAGGTGAAGTGGGGTTTTTTGCTTTCCCCACAGTGAGTCCGAGAGGGTGGAGGGACTAGTTGGGGCAAACATGAAAAAGGATACAGGCGATGTAGGTGTGGGGTGGGTGTCTGTACTCTGTCAAGAAAGGATATAGTGATGAGATAAAATTGAGTGGTGGAGGATTTTAAAGTAGCATTCCTTTGAAGGAGTGAAAATAGGAAGTTTAGCTGCACTGACTGTGGTATATCAGGGAGCCAACCACTCCTTTTCTAGGTCTTCCTTAATGCTCAATTGAGAGGGAGAATGGTGAGGTCCTATTGGGAGGTTAGTTAGGGACCAGTATACGTAAGAGGGGAGGGGTTATGGTCGCCCTCTCAGGTGTGTCTTGAAATGAGAGCAAGTAAAAACCTTTCAGCACCAGCACATTTCCAGCACATTTTTTTTGGAATATGTTCAACATCAAGTGGAAAGTTTGGCATGCTAATGTCAGTTTCTGCACAGAGGCCAACATCTTTAGTGTCAAGGCCCTGATTATCCAGCACCAAGCAGAGGTGGAGCAGGCACTGTGTGCACATGCCTGATACGTGCTTAAGAAAACAACTGCTGTATGGCTGACTTGCAAAAGACAAAAGGAAATGGCAAGGCCCAAATAAACTCTTTAAAGATGCCTGAGGATAAATATCAAGAGATTTGAGACTGACACCATACACTGGGACACAGCAGCCCAGGATAGGGATAACTGGCAAAGACTTCTCAGAGGGATTATCCACTTTTGAGGAAAACCACCTTGTTCTGCTCACAGACACACCAGAAAAGAAAGGAAAGACAACTGTCATGTTGCAGTTGTGGCCCAACCTTGTCTTCCAGCACCACCTACAACATCTGCCAACAAGCCTGTGGCTCAAGTATCAGAGTCTTCAGTCACCACAGGAGTTGTGAAAAATAAAACCTGAGGGAGAGATCACCCTTGACCTCAAAAGATCATTGATGATATTGAAATACCTTCACTGTATGCTTTTATCTGCCAGGTATTATCAGCTGCTGTTCTTCCAGTATAGGCAATATAGAAACAGAAAACAGAGCATGTGTACACAATTAATACTATTTTTCTCAGATAGGGAAGTCATATCTAAGATGTTAGTGTAAGGACAAAAGGAAAAAAATGAGATTAACCAATCATCTGCTCTGATCATGTAAAACTTGGTCTGATTTGAAGATGATCATTGCTGTGAGGTTATGAACCTTGAAAGAATCAATATGAAATATATTTTTATGGAAGTATGTGGGAGTTGGAGTGTGTATCTGAGAATTCTGACTCCCAGGTCCTATTTGAGAAAGTGATTTAGGCACGTCAGCTTTGTCTCACTGAAAGCCAATAAGTATGTGTAAATTACTCCCAAAGCAAGTTCGGTTCCTAAGTCATTAAATCCTTTTGAAAATTGTACATCATATCTGTAAGTGCTTAATTAGAGAAAAGGTTTTTACAAGAGCATTTGAGAAGTCGGTCCTTATGGCTACAGTGAAATAGCTTAATCAAAGCCTTGAGTTTTCTATATAATGTCTGTAGTAACAGAAGTATATTATTATCTATCATGTCTGTTTCATCTGCCTAGCTGTGGACTCCACATTGCTGACATTTTCCTTTTAGACTCCATGCCTGGTCATTTTACTCTTATTACTTAACAATTTATGAATATTCCTCACTTCTGATTATTTAATGGATTTTGAAAACTGCAACTTAAATTTAGACATAGTAAGAGACAAGCAAGAGATACTAAACCCAACAATCTCTAGTGTGGTGTACTGTGAAAGTTTTGAGTTAGGAATTAAAAAAGGTTAAATCATTGTGGTGCATGTGCATTAACGTATTATAAAAAAAAGAAATCGGTGACTAAATTGTTAAGTAGAAATTAAACCTCAGTTGGAGGGGAAACCTATTTTATGGGCTTCAAGAATACCATAAAGGACATAAAGCTACACAGTTTTCATACTGTAAAGCTTAAAACAACAAAAAACACCCCAAACCTTATTTTTTATTCTTTTTAATCCTATAGCAGCAATGTTTGTATATAAGCAAAATAACATAATAGTTCCTGCCTTACTTGAAACTGTTAACATATATACAACTGTCTTAACTGCATGTTTCCTTTTGGTGTCATGCAATACTGTTTTCTTTCTTGAACCAATGTGTTAAAAATGAATGTATTAGCAGTTATTTTACAGGTACTGATCTCCTGAAAACTTGAGGCAAAGTGCATATCCTGTTTAAACGTATAGAGTAGAGTGAGACAGAAACGTGTTTTTTACCATAATATCTTCTCTCTGTAACCTGATTGTTGGAAAAAGTATAACTGGTCTTTTGGTCAGATCTTATATTAATGTATTTACTAAAGGAAAATATTTTGCTGAAAAAGTGAAATGGAACTGTTTGAAATATTGTGATTTTTGTAAAATAGGACCTAAAAGAAAAAGAAAATGAAGAACTTGATATTCAGCTGAAAGTGTTTGATGAAAACAAAGAAGAAGACTTAATTGAATTGTCACATCGTCTCAGTGACATCAGAGCTGAAATGGAATATCCTTTTAAAAATCACTAATTAATTTTTATGTATATTCACAGAAAATATGTAAAAAATATTTTAGATTAAAGTGATTTGTTTTCTTCAGTTAAATTATGGTCTCCAGGTTATGTATGTTTCAGTTAAATGTTTCCAGATCCTTTTTTTTCAAATATAATGTTAACATAAATATATCAAGGTACTTGAATGTATATTAGTTCACAAGACATAGTGGAAAGTAGTCTTTCATTTAGACAGGACTTTTTATTAAACCAGTATTTTGCTCTGTAAGGTAATGATTCTTAAATTAACACAATACAAAATTAGGAAAAATGATGTATGTAATTCAGTTAAAGGCAAATGCTATTTTTTCAGTATTCAGGAGTGTTTTCAGTATAGAATAGGCTGACCCACACTGCTTTTACACTTTTATTAGATTATGAATTCACTTGTACAAAAGCACAATTCCTTACTGAGTAATAATATGGTAGGTATTCCTGAACTTTAGGCATATCCTTTAACATTTATACACAGATCTTACATGACTTGCACTGCTATAATAAGTTGTGATATGAGGGCATTCAGAACTCTGTTCTCCAAAGTGTGGGTCAAATGCTAGTCTCACTCCTTTCTTCTTCCAGGGTCGCCATGGGTGCTCCACTTAGGTGTGTCAGTGCTGCTGCACACCAGATCGGTGATTCTTAGTAGCAGTCTCCTGGACGCCGGTACGTGCTACGCTATTGCACAATCGCCCCAACTGACAGTTGAGCACGCGCCGGCGGCCGTTCCCTCAGTTCCTTCTTAACCTCTGCCAAAATCGGTCGCATTCCTTTAGTCTCCCTTATCAGTCATCTTGTAATGAAAAGAAAAAGAGGAGACAGTGAGAAGAGGAAAAGACAGTCAGTGAGTAGACAGGAGAGAGGAAAAGACAAGCAGGGGAATCGGCACGGCTTCTGCCGCGGTGCCCTGCTCCCCCTGACATGCCTGCATCACTGGGCTTCAAAACGTGCTCAGGGTGCGGGACTATGATTGCAGCAGCAGATGGGCATGAACAGTGTCTGCGCTGCTTTAGGGAAGGATCACCCGGTGAGCCTCTGTCCTCACTTCCAACGGCTCCCCCATGCTCAGAGAGGGCGAGGGAGCTGCAACGAAAGCTGCTGTTTTGCACTATAGCTGAGCCACAGCCTTGTTCACCTGCTCCCAGGGACAGTCCTGTTGGGGAAGGGATTACAGCAGTACCCTCCAGAGGGGACGTGCCCGAGACCTGGAGACCGAGTGGAGCTCAAAACACTCCCGGTCCTCCGCTGAGCCCCAGTCTCGCACTTCAAAGAAACTTAAGCAGGCTGATAAGATCAAACTGGGCTCACAGAAGTGGGATAAAGGGTCCGGCTCACAGACAAGCTGCGATCCTCCTGGGGAGCACAGATCTGTCGCTTGTGCCTCAGACTCTCCCCTGAGAAACCTGATACGAGTGGAAACTGGTACCGTGGAATAGTAAGAACACCGGCAAGCCCCAGAGAGGTAGAATGCCGTGTATCAGCAAACACTTGGTACCGGCGGTACAGATACAGTTTAAAGTGCTGGTGGCACATACGCATGCAGCTGCTGGGAGCTGTGCAGCACTGACCTCTTGGGTGTCGGTACTGGTGTTCATGATGGAGGCGAATCTTACAATACCGTCGGTACCATACTCCTCATTGTTTGGTACTGATGGCATGCCATGCTCCAGGATCTCCCTCTTTTCCTCAACGCCAGCATCATGGACATCAGCCGCATTCCGCAAAGATGAGGAGGGACGTCCCTCGGGGGTGCCTACACGTGTGGACATGCACCGGTAGCAGCAAATGCACGCTTGGCAAATGTCACAGTGGATGCCTCCACCAATTTCCCCCTCTCTCCCCTCCACGGTGGGCGTATTGGGACCCTTGGGCACTGTATAGGGCCCAACAGTTCCCTAGCAGCACACAGAGCCCGATACCTCGGTTGGCTGAGGTGCATACGTGACTGCCGGCTGACAGGGATGGAACGGATTCTGATAGTGACTTCTCACTGGAGCAGGGAGTGCGGAGTTCCTCTATACCTCCTAATGCCACCTACTCCACGACGGATGCCCAGTGCCTGCCCACGTCACCGATCAAAGGGGATGACTACAGGCACTTTCAGGATTTGTTTTGGAGAGTTACGAACGCGCTTGACCATAAAGCTCTCAGAACAAACATAACCTTACTGACATCCTTGTCTCGCCTCAACATAATAAAATGGCTCTCCCAATGAATGAAGCTTTGATGGACCCTGCCAGGACCATTTGGAAAACTCCGTCATTGGTGCCCCCAACTTCGAGGCAGCTGGACAAGAAATACTATGTCGTGTCTGCTGATGTAGAATTCTTATTTTTCTACCCCATACTGAACTCCTTTGTGGTCAAGGCAGCTAAACAGAGAGGACGCCAACAGCACCAGTATCCCAAGACACCGGGTCGTGACAAGGAAATCAAATGGCTGAACATGATGGGGGAAAAAGGCGTACTCTTCGTCCTCACTTCAGCTACGCATCACAAATTATGTGGCACTGCTAGCAAAATACTCCCACGGCACATGTGAACTGTTCAACTCCTTTATTCAATATGTACCAGAGAAGATTAGAGAACAATTTGCATCCAATATCAGAGAGGGCTCCTTGATCTCTCAAACAGCTTTATAGGCAGTGTTGGATGCCGTGGACACAGCTGCACGGTCGATGGCTTCAGCGGTAGTATTCAGACGCATGTCCTGGCTACAGCTGTCAGGATTCCCCAGGGAAGTCCAGTTGAATATTGAGGACCTTCCGTTTGAAGGGGACAGACTGTTTGTAGAGACAACCAAATGCTGCACTCCACATGGTGAAAGATTCTTGAGCGACGCTCCGAAGGTTAGGGATTCAACAACCTGGAGCCAGAAGGAAACAATATAAGTTGTACAACTACAACCAAAGGTTTAGAATGTCCGGATACGCGCAGCAACAAAGGCCCTATGACAACAAGAGGCTCACGAGACAAACCTGCCGCAGACAAACGAATGATCAATTGTTGACCCACACAAACTCCTCGCAACAGCAGATTTGAGGTTTTGGTCGAGGGTATGCCAGGAAAATCCAAGCGAACAACCGTTTGGAAATAGACTCACCGCATTCTACCCGGCCTGGAATACCATCACATTGGACCAATGGTTCCTGGAAATTATATGAACGGGTTACTGCATTCCATTCGTAGCAGTTCCACCGACCCACTCCCTTTCCCTGTCCCTCTTCAGGGACCCCTCTCACGAGTTAGTACTCCTGCAAGAAACTTAATGCCTCCTCACACTGGGGGCTATAGAGGAGGTGCCCTGCAGTTACAGAGGGAAAGGGTTTTATTCCAGGTACTTTCTAACTACCAAGAAGTCGGGGGGGAAGTGGGGGGCATGGAGAGCCATCCTAGATTTCCGGGGGCTAAATTGGTTAGTCAAATACTAATGATTCAAGATGGTTATGTTGGCACAGATTATCCCTGCCTTGGAGAAAGGAGCATGTTTAGCTACCCTTGACCTCAAAGACGCATATTTCCATGTCTGAGTCCACCCAGCCCACAGACGATTCCTCAGGTTCACCATCAAAGACTTACATTTTCAGTACAGGGTACCCCTTTCCGGATTATCCATGGCACCCAGAGTGTTTTCCAAGGTCCTGTCTGTGGTAGCAGCGCACCTACGGCGGGGAAGAATAACCATCTTTCCATATCTGGATGATTGCTTAATCATGGCAGCCACCTATGACGACATGGAACGCTTGGTGCAGTCGACATGACAGGTGTTCGACAATCTGGGACTCTTACTGAACATGGACAAATGCACTCTCACACCGATGCAGACTCTGGAGTTCATAGGTGCACACCTGGACTGTGTGCGAGGTATCACCTCGTTACCAACTCACAGGTGGATGAGACGGCGTGATCTGATTGCATCTGTCCAGAGTTGTACACATACCACGGCACGGGCATGCCTACAGATATTAGGACACATGTCTGTGTCCATGTTCATAGTGCCCAGTGCTTGCTTTCACACGAGGCCTTTCCAGGCTTGGCTGCACTCCCTATACTGTCCCAAACACCATCCGCTCCACTTTTCAATCCGTGTGCCCAGATGGGTCAAGGATTCCCTTATTTGGTGGACGGAAGTCGACAACGTCTGTGTTGGGCTCCCCTTCCAATCGCCGCTTCCTTCCACCACTATTACGACAGATGAGTCACTACTGGGATGGGGAGCTCTTATGGCTGACATTTGTCATTCATGGGAAATGGACTTGTGAGGAGGCTCGACTACATATCAGTGTGCTGGAACTCAGAGTGGCGAGGAGGCCATGTACCCAGCTGCTTCCTCATATACGAAACAGGTGAGTCAGAATATTGTTGGACAACGTCACCACGGCATATTACATAAACAAGCAAGAGGGGAGGCAAGATCACACAGCCTGTGTGCGGAAGCACTGAGACTCTGGCGCTGGTGAATTATCCACCATATCACGCCTGTAAATGTCCTATGCATTTACCGGGCAAGGACAACATACTAGCAGATGCCCTCAGCAAACAATTTCCACAGAACCACAAATGGGAAATCAACAGTTCCATTATAATCTACCTATGCTGGACCTGGGGGTATCCCGTGGTGGACTTGTTTGCAACACATCTCAACTCCAATTGTTCCAGAGCGGGCATCAGGCCAGCCTTGCTAAGAGATGCATTCGCCATACGTTGGAACTTCCCAGTAGCGTATGCTTTCCCACCTATCCCCTTAATACATTAAACGGTTTTGAAAATCAAGCGGGAGGCAGTGAGAGTCCTACTTATAGCTCTCAGCTGGCCGTGTCAGATCTGGTACGCCACCATATTACAACTCAATACACGCCGGCCATACAAGTTTCTGCCGTTGCGAGCTCTGTTGACCCAGGACAGGGGTGGCATACCACATCCCGCGATTCACACACTGGTCCTCTGAGTGTGGATGCTTGTTGGCTTTCATGCAATGAACAAACCATGTCCCGACAGGTCAGGGAGGTACTAGTTAATTCAAGAAGGCCCACTACACGACATACTTACCTGCAGAAGTGGTCCAGATTTGCGGCATGGAGCTTAGCCCACGACTAAAATCCACATGACACACAGGGATATCAGATATACTGGAATAACTCTTTCACCTGCGATACACAAGACTATCCGTTAGTTCTGTCACCGTGTATCTAGCAGTCATATCAGCCATTCATCCGCCCACACAAGGCTACTCTGTTTTCTCCCACCCATCTGTTAAAAAGTTCCGGAAGGGCATACTTAATCTGAATTCCCAGCATAGAGACGTAGTACCATCATGGCACCTGGACTTGGTGCTCGACTCAATCATGAGATGACCGTTTGAACTGCTCATGACCTGCTCGCTAGCCCACCGTTCCATGAAGGTGGCCTTTCTCGTGGCGATTACATTGGCCAAGAGAGTAGGAGAGATAGTGGCACTCATGACGGACCTGCCTTACACAGTGTTCCACAAGGACAAGGTCGTCCTTAGAACCCACCCAAAGTTCCTCCCTAAGATTCCTACCTCGTTCATTGCAACCTATATACTTACGGTGTTTTTTCCAAAACCCCATGAGGACAGCACCCAGGCAGCCATGTACACATTGGATGTTTGCAGAGCTTTAGCCTTTTACCTGCAACACACGAAAGGCTTCCGAAGAATGCCATGATTATTTGTGTCCTACATGAACAGGATGAGGGGCCAGCCTGTTTCCAAGCAACATTTATCCAAGTGGATTTTCTCATGCATATGATTGGCCTGTTCCATAAAGGACAGGCAGCTGCCATCCGTACTCCACAAGGGCTGTGTCTACCATGGTGATGTTCCTTAAGGGTCTTCCACTCGATGACATTTGCAGGGCGGCAATGTGGGCCTCGACTAGTACTTTTGCGTGACATTATGTCATCCAGTCTTTTCAGGCCTCAGATACTAGATTTGGACAAGCAGTACTGTCCAACATTCAACATGGTGCCACTGAGCGCCCACTGCTATGTAGTCACCTAAGTGGAGCACCCACAGGGACCTTTGAAGAAGAAAGGAAGAATACTCACCTTGTGCAGTAACTGGAGTTCAAGATGTGTCCCTGTGGGTGCTCCACACCCACCCTTGTCCTCTCTGCTCCGGAAGAGCACAGTCCGGCATAGAGAAGGAACAGTGGGAATGGCCGCTGGCGCATTCTCAACTGTCAGGAGACTGCTACTGAGAATAACCAATCTGGTGTGCATCGGCGCTGACACACCTAAATTGAGCACCCAGGGGAACACATCTTGAAGAGCTCCACTTACTGCTCAAGGTGAGTAACTTTCCCTTCTTGTTGATGCCAATAAACACATTACATGCGTATGTGGGTAAAGGCTCTGGGTGTGATTCTCAACTTTACTGTTCTTGGGTAAATAAATTGAAGGTATACCAATATAATGCTTGGTGTGAGATCAGAAATTGGCATTTCATTTGAAGGTTTATGGAAAATTTTAGTTTAATCATGAATACAAAAAGTGTTCAAATCCATGTAGCCTGCTACCAAAAGTTCCTCGGCCTAAATTACTGCTGTTCCCAAACTGCTTAAGAACCAGTGCTTTTTTTTTTTGGTAAGAAAAAAGGTGATAGTGTCGTGGGGCAAAATTGAGCCAAAAAAAAAAGGGGGGGGACCTTGTTGGGAGGGGGGGGGAGTTCCTGATGAAAGCCTGCGCGGGACGCACAGAGGCTTTTTTTCCCTGGCTCCCAGCGCAGTGGGGTTTTTTTGTTCAACAAGTTTGTCGTCCTCCTTCCTCCCCCACCCCCCAGGAAATCAGGTGCCAGTACGCATGGGGGAAATGCCATTCCTTTTCTGTGTGCTGGGAAAATAGGTGATGGTACACTGTTCCTGGCGGTACCGTCACAAAAAAAGCACTGTTAAGAACATTCTTCTTTTAACTCCAGATGATTGTTCCTTGCCCTGTGGGAGATACTGGGGTGCTTCATACAGAATTATAAAAATGAAGATTGGCCTCCGTAACTACTATGACAGATAGTTGAGTAAGCCACCTTCCATTGCTTCTCTCAGTATGGATATGCGATATTGGCTTTCTTATCTTTACTTATCACTAGAGATGCTGTCTGCTGCAGAGACGTAGGTGTGGAGCTATAAATCTGTGTAACTCCAGCATTCTACCGAACAAACCTGAGCATTGGCTAACACTCCAAGTGCTCCCAGTATTTCCCAATTCATGCCCATAGAGATGAACCCCATGGGAGTCCCCATTGTTGATCTTGATTCATGTGGAAGTATGTGTTAATCGGGAAAATGGAAGATACTTCAGGCTATGGTCCTGTAACAAATAATACAAGTATATTGTGGGGTTTTCATGAAGCTTATTGAGTGTATTGGGGCTGTATGTAGGCCCATGAGTCCGCATGAATGCTGAGTTGAGGGATTAGAGTCTTATTTGCCAGATATTGTGCCAATCTTGTTTACTTTTAGTGATGAGATCAGTAGAATAATTTTGGTTATTAGTAGCTGAAAAACATGGAAATGGTTTTTAGGGAGGGGGATTGTTTAGAAGTTAGTAGCATGTAATTAGAACAGTGCAAATGTATTCCTTACAATATGGAAATGTTCATTTAGATTATTTGATGTTTCCTTAACATTTTTTTTCACTGACATGAATGAAGTATACCATCTGCTGTATAACATGCTAAAGGATACTGCTTCTGAAAACTATTTCCTCTCAATTTTGCAACACTTACTACTTGTCAGGAACGATTATTATGTCCGGTAAGAGTGAGCTCCATCTGTTTTTTGCTTTTTATATCCCGTGTCCAAATTTTGGGGTAATGCAAGCTGAAATATTAACACAGTGGCTCTTAGGCATATGTTATTTTATAATCTAGGCATGGTTAACAGCTGACCACAAGTTATATTTTATATTTAAAAGAAGTGTTTCAGTATAGTAAATGGTGTGTTAGTTTTGTTTTTGTGTTCCTTCTTGTATCTCTTAACTCATTGAATTATTCCTCACTTCTATATTTACAGGGCAGAAAAATTCTTGTTTTCAGAAAATCCAAAATACATTTTTGTTCCTGTTTTTATTTCAAAACATCTCCATCCCCTTTCAACTATATATTGTGTCCTTAGAGTATAAACTGTTATTACTTATATGTCAAGTACCTAGCATAATATTGAATCAGGCAGGAGAATTGGTGTTTTTATATTGTTAAATCATACAACTACAAATACATGTCAGTTATTCCAAGGAACTGGGGCTTTTTGGGTCTGTAGAGAAAGTACAGGGAATTGGTTGGTAGGGATGAGAGAGAGAAGTTATTTGTAGTGTCTTTTGGAAAAAAAAAACACCCTAAACTATTTTTCTTTTTACTAGCTCCACATTTTTTGTAGTATTTGCTTCAGTTAGTATTGAGATTTATTTTTCTGGTTCAATGGTAAATGGACTATGAAATTCAGATATAACATCAGTTGCTAATAAACAAGTTTAAGATTCTAAATATAGAGTTTGGTCAGCAGAGATTACAGAAGGTACAGTAGAGACCGGTGTGTGTTCACAGTACAGTTCTTGAGAAATAAACATATTGTAACTGGTCAAATACTTGCATTATTGCTAACAAAGGCTGACAACCAATCACAGCACAAGCATGATCCTTAAAAATTTACTGTGTTGACCTTAGATTATCATAGTTAATCTGCATTTTCAAAATTGAGCCCGTTTTCAGCTCATAAATTTGAGAAATGCCCACTGTTCAAGCTGATATTTTCCCTCCTGTGATTTTGTCTTTCACTGACTTTTCAAATAAGTTTTCAAGCAGAACTATTTTGGTACTTCTGGGAAACAGGTTAGCGGAAAATTAGGTTGGTTTGAAAAACCAGTGTTAAAACATACCAAAACAAAAGACTGAGTGTTTCTTTGGTAAACTCTATGTTCTTAGTTTGGAACAGAGCTGTGGGCCTGGAGTCAGGAACATGCTTTTCATTGTTCTTATGGTAATCCCTCTAGAGCAGTGGTTCCTAAACTTTGGCCCGCAGCCTACCCTGCTGAATGCAGACCTTTACATGGAGCATTAGCTGACCAACCATGATGACAAAATGGGTGCATGAGGAGGTGAGGGTCTGGGTGGGAAGTCAGATGCAGGAGTGGGCTGAGCATGCAGGGTCTGGGTGGGGGTAAGGTGCAAGAGTGGGCTGAGGGTGGTATATCTGGCCAGGAGGCTGGGGGTGAGGGTGGAAGCTAGGAGGGAGGTAGGGTGCAGGAGTGGGCTAGGGGTGGAGGGTCTTTCCAGGAGGTTGGATGCAGGAATGGGGTGGAGGTGGACCATCTGGGTGAGAGGGAGGGTGGAGGTGCGGAATCTTAGCAGGAGAGGGGATATGACAAGTGCTGGGGGTGTGGGGACTGGGCATGAGGGAGATGGGAGGGTGTTTACCTGGCTCTGTGCCTCCTGCCATCCCAGGTAATGCCCTGCACTGCTCCCATTGGCCAATGGAAACAGCGGAGAAAGCCTCCAGGTGAGCAGTTTCCTGTGCTGCTGTTCCCCTGGGCGGGGGGCGGAGGGGGGGAGGGAGGGAGTGGGAAGGTAGGGGGAATGGGAAGTGGCAGCAGATGGAACAACTTCCTTCCTCTGAAAGCCAGATCCAGTCCACGAAGTTCTCCCCCTGCTGCCGCAGCGGGAAGCTACTGCTGGCGCTCCAGTCTTGTGGGGACTGCAGGGCTGGAGGACCAGTGCAGGCTCCATGCTGCAGGGGCTGAGCCTGTGGCCCACCTGCAAGATGATTGCGGACCAGTAGTGGTCCACGCACCATGCTTTGAGAACCACTGCTCTAGAATAGGCCAAGTTTTCAGACTCTGGAATCAGCCACTTGCACATACTCAGTTAATGTTTGCTTAGTGTGCTCCAGTTCTAGGGAGTTTCTACATGCTGCTACAGTGATCATGCTCCCAAGCCCCATTCAGCTTCCTGTTTGTCAGTTTCAGAGCAATAAGCTCCAGATGAAGGACAGAAGGAAAGGAAACAGTTGTTTCCTTTGGATTTGAGGATGGTGTGCCTCGCTAAGATCCAGAAGGACACCTTCCACTGTCTGCTGTCCATTATTATGTTCACTTCAGAAGCTCTTATTTTTGAGTAAGACTTCATATCCCATTCCATTAGGCAGCAAGCACATAGCATTCCCCCTATTTAAAGAGATGGCTACAGTCACTTCTGGCAGTGCTGCAGTAGAACTTTGTCTAAACATTACAGTATGAGTGTCCCAGGCCTAATCCTTTTAGCCACGCTGACATGCAGGTGGAATATACCAAACATGTGTGCCTAACCGGAGTGAGCTAGTATTGTTACTTAAGTGTATCTACTGAACCTGAGCTCAGAATCTGCTTATAATCAACACAGAGCTACATATGGTTCCACACAATGTTTTAAAAACTGGGAAATTACACAGAAAAAAATTAAAAGAACAAAAGCATCAAAGTACATCATATAAGATAGAAAATAGCAGTACTAGGATTACCTCACTAAACTTAATTTGACCACCTTGTGCACATGTTAGTCTTGATTTACATTTTGACACAATTTTTTCTTCTGGAAGACCTCTGCCCTGGTTCAATTTACAGTTTGGACCAGAGTAAATGAGACACAGTTGCTAGAAGAGATGCGTGGGCAGGAAAGATACTAACTGCAAAACTAGAATCTGAACCCGGAAGACAGAAGTCAAACTAGTACATGGATCATGTGACCTGCTGTGCTGGATTTAAAATATGACTTCATTTTTCAGAGATCTAAACTCTGGATTTTTATTTTACACATATCTTAATAAAAATGACAGTAGCAGTTTAATTTACAATGTAGAAACAAGGCCTTTTATTGTCAGTCTTTTTTCTGCTGACAACTATATAATTCAGTTATTAGAAATTATAATTAGCCTTTTTTCTGTTTCATAAATTATGTTCACAGTTTCCATTATATTCAAAATGCATTGATGTGTATTTTTCTATCATCAGAACTCAGTACTACAAGATAATTGAAGAATGCATTTCACAGATAGTACTACACTGCAGTGGCATGGACCCAGATTTTAAATGTAGAGGAAGATTGGATGTAGACTTTACTCACCTTGTTGGTATGTAAACCTGAAGTAACTTGTCCCCTTTGTTTTCTTTGTAGTTTAGAACAATACTAGTAAAGGTGAGTTACCTAAAGCAGAACTTGAAGTTTTAATGTGTGATTTTGGGAATGAACTCAACTTTTCTAGAAGTTCAGAGCTCCCTTCTGTTCTCTGGAATAGCAAAACATAGTGAAAATATATGGCCTAGACTCTATAGGCAGATATGGCTGGGAAGTTGGGCTTCTTTATTGACAGCAATGGTCAAAGCACTGCTTGGATTATAATTAGGGGTGGCTGGAAAGTAAAAAATTCAGTTTGTGAAAAATTTCAGTTTTTGGCATTGGTTTTCATTCTGTATCAGTAAGAAACAAAGATGTTTTAGTTTCCACCAAAAAAAAGGGGGGGGGGTATGAGAAGGATAGAGACAACCCCAGAATAGCTAGTTGTCCAATTGTTAGGATGTTCACTTGGATGTGGGAGACAGATTTACATCTTTATTATGCCTGAGTGCGAAGGGAGATTTGCATCTGGGTCTAACAAATGCCAAGAGAGTGAGTGTCCTAATGTCTTGCTAACAGCTATTCTGGGATGCATCCCCGAGACTGATACCATTCTACTTGGTATCAATAACTAGTTAAATATTTGTTGGCCCATGGAGACCGACTTGGTTACAGAGCTCTGTGGGTCTTGTGCAATGTATCAGTGACTGAAACCGAGACCAGGGAACTAGTCTCATCTGCATTCTCCACTGCCTGGTGACATCCAGGTGGAATGGAGGTAAAAGCACTAGCCTTATTAGACTCTAGAATGCAGAAGAGTGAGGCATTTGCCATAGGGGATAGGAGCTGCGTGTGGGATAGGGTTGAAGACTGGACCAGGTCAGAAAGGAAAATGGTAAAAGGGATCACATTTGAGGAACATGGGATAGAGGTGTAACCACTAGAAAACATTCTCCTGTAGAACCTGCAATTAAATCACTCTGAAAGCATTGGCAAAATGTCATGTGGTGCTCATGGAAGAAGTGAACAAATACTGAAGTCAGTTGCTCTGTCAGCTCATCTGGCAGACATCTGGGGTTTTACTTTAAGGGTTCTAAAAATGTCTGTGACCTGTGTGTGGGGACCTTGATGGCTCCACATGATGGATTTTCTCTTTGGGTTTATTCTGGGGGACACAGACCAGGTGGGATAGTAGACAATTATTTAATGACGGAGGTTGAAATACAAAGTGATATAACTTTGTAACTGTTATAACCAGGGCTTGACAAACCGCAGCGAAATCCACTTGCCAGCCTCACTCCGCGCATGCACCAGACCCGCACTGTGCATGCGCGCACCGCCGGTGAACGGGGTGACCAGCTAAAATCTACTTGCCCCAGGCGAGTAGATAAACAAATTTGTCGAGCCCTGCTTATAACACACATTGTCAAAGTATATAAAGTAAATATCCTTAAATCAAACTCACATAAGTTTTCAAGAAATTTTTTCTTTCTTTGCCTATTTGTCACCTTTCATTATTATCAATGGAAATATTTTTTCATTGGTTTGTGTACATAGCAAAATCAGGATTGCTAATAAAAATCTGCCCAGTGCCTAGCCAAGATTTTTATAATGGCATCCTGTCAGCCGATGGTCAGGGCAGTGCATGTGTGTGTATTACACCCGAGTCTTCAACTGCTGAGACACAAGGCCCCGTCGCAGTGGGCAGTCTAGATGAGACTGACGGGCACCCCGAGGAATTTAACGTCCATGTCTTTACCGCTAGGATCGGGATCCTTTCGCGGCGGGCAGCCAACAGGCCGACAGACGCCCCAGAGTTTACAGGGAGAGCTTATTACACCTCAGATTTTGACTGCTAGGATACACGATCCCTTCGCAGCGGGCAGCCCAGGGAGGCTGAGAGATGCCCCAACGGGTCTGTCCCCTGGAAGCGACATGATCCAACGCTCAAGCTCTCCCTATATCTGTCCCTTATGACCGGCTGGAGTTCTTTTAAAATTGTGCTTGGTTCTGTTACAGCAACTGAAGGAGTCAGGTCACAGCTTAAACAGTTACTATTTTATTGTTACAGGGTAAACTTAGCTGTTAAATGCTACTACTGTGTTACAGATATCACAGCCACTACAAAGGACAGGACAGAAATTACACTAATAAGTCACTTACAGGTACCATGAAACCCTTTTGGTTCTCTGAGCTCTTATTAAATGCATGCAAAATAGACACCTAGCAGGTATATATTCTCACCCCTGTGTTCCAGACTTGGCGTGGCCGGCGTCTTTCTCTCAATCCCTTGGGAAGAAGTAGGGCGAGGTTGGGCATCCCACAGACCTCGGGAGACAATCAATACCTACCAGCAGGTGTAGATGATTGGAGCTCAAATGGGGTGGGCTACTAAACCCCTCTTTATACCCCTTGGGTCACATAGGCTTCTTCCTGGTCTCAAGTGGCCAATTAGGAAAAATGGCTTTGAACGCCAAGTTTCCCACGAAGGGTGCAAAGCATAATTCACACCTGGGAAAATGCAGACAATGGGCACCTCTGGTATGTGATGGGCGAAGATTCCACTCCTGGGACAGTGCAGGCGTGTCAATTACTGGTATTAGCCATCAGGGCAGCGGGAGGCCCCGGGTTGTCAGCTAGCCCATTTACTGTCTAGTTTCTGTTTATGGTAGAGTCAGGGATAGGCAGCACACCTGCGTTCCCAGGGCATCAAAGCCTGACTGCCTTTCTCTTGCTCTCTCGGGGGGGGGGGAGGGGGAACAAGATGGGGTTCATGTCTGGCTACACATCCTCAGACCGAATTAAAACATTAATCTCCTGTTTATTTTCCCCCAATATAATAGCAGACTAGTCAAAAATTCCACTCTACCTCATACTATGGATCTTATGAGGGCATTAGCATTTTAGCTAGATGGGACCAAACCATATAGAAAATCCACTAGAGTATTTGTATACATTGTGGATAGAAACAAGGGCTGAGTAATTTTGGGGTTATCAAAGTGGATCTTCAGTTGTATTAAGATTTGTTACAACAGAACTCGTGTTCTCTGTCCTCCTTTGACAGTGATACCACATGCCACAAGAACAGCATCTACATCTATAGCTTTGATTAAGAATGTACCAGTCGCAGACATTGATAGAATGGTAATTTGGTCGTTTGTCAATATTTTCTCTGATTATTGTACCTTGGTGATAGCAGCAAGATCAGATGCTGCTGCAGGGAGTCCAGTTCTCTCTCCTGTGGTCTTCTGGTCTGAACCTCCTGCCTCATTGTGGGGCATACTGCTTGAGGCTTGCCTGGAGTGGATCATCTGTGGGGCACTATTCAAAGAAGGAGGGGAAATTACCCATTTTGTGCAGTAAATGGAGTTCAAGACCTGTGGCTGCTCCATTACCTACCATCTTGCCCTATGCTTCAGGAAATATTTTCTTGCCCTCTGTCAGGAAGAACACGTGTACCTAAAGTAGAGCACTATTGAAGAACTTCAGTGGTAACTTGAGTTGTCTCAAGGTGCATGACCTCTCTATCACTGTAGGTAAAGTGGGGCCCTGAATTCATGTGCTGCTATTCTCAGGTGAAAAATGGATAGGAGGGGAAAGCATACATTCAAAAATATGGTCATTAACACTTGCAAAATTAGTCCTGTCATTTTGAGAAAAGTGTGGTGCAGTAAAGAAATTGATAGGGGTGTCGTATTTGAGGAGAACTGGAGACAACTCCTCTTACCCAACTGCTCTATTTTTCTCTCCTTTTACAGCCTCTGTCAGTTTCCTAGCTTCTGCACCTTATTGTCGGATTGTCAGAAGTGCTGCTAGGACAGATTACTGTGCAGAAATATGCTGGTTCTCAGAAACCATGATATGGGAAATTTTACCTTCCTTGTTTTACCTTCTCCCACCTACCTCAAAGCCATGTTTAGGACCATATAGGAGAATGCAGGAGAGTTGCTGATCTTCCTTTTCCTTTTTTTCTTGCTGTCTACAGGAGAACACGTTACCCGTGTTGAGCTAATTTTTCCTCACTCTTAACATCAATAGATAATAGAAATGATTGTGAACGGACAATATTTAAGAGGCTAGGCAGGGGATACAGGAAAGTAATGGAAAATTTGTTCTCTTCCCACTGTGCCTAAGAATCACAAACTAAAGCTTTCTTGTAACTATGATTTTTTTTCTGTTTATCAGTAAGTTGAGTTTGCAAATGAATGCTAGGGACTTAACATGAAAAAAATTAAAGGTGATAATTTTCCTGTTGTCTGTCTTGTAGTTTTAAAATCTATTCAGAGTAGTTAATGCATTTAGTTGATTTTTTTCCTATTGAACTAGCAATAAAATAGTTCACAGATCTCAGAACTTCTTATCTTTCTGTAATTAAACAGTATTAATTTCTGTAAGCTCTCATATTTTTGGAGTCTATTTACCAGTTTTATGTAGGGGAAAACACTTATTTTTTGGTTCCACCATATCTTAATTTGAGTAATAATTACCATTTCTAATAATACTATAAAGAAAGAATGTTGGAGTGTTTCTTTTGAAGTAAACATGAACTCACTGAAAGGGAAAGATTTAATTGGAAATTAACATTAAGCCATAATGGAGGAAGATAGGGGGCCTAAGAAACTGGCTTGCTAGGTGACTATAGGCAAGTGATTTTTCTCTGTGCCTCAGTTTCAGTGTCTGTAAAATGGGCACAATGATAGAGATTTACTTTGTAAAATGGTTTGAGATTGATTGAAACTTTATGTAACAACTAGATATTAATTGTATAAAAATCTGTTCTGATTTTCTGTTAAAAGCCTGTAAGGTAATCCTTACTTAAAATAGCATAACATGTAACTTTCATATATGAAAGGAGTTTTCTCAAGCATAACTACAGAAAGGGATGGCTGTACAAATGTTGTAAACTTAATTAGGGGGAGAATTTCCTTACTGATTTACATCTTAAGTCAAATATATGGTGCTAGGTCAATGGAAATGAGAAGGGGGGAAAAAATCACCTCATAAAATTTTGTTAAAGAGTGAATGAAAAAAATCATTTGACTCGTGCTGAATTTCATAGCAGAATGTTACAGTTAAATTATTGGAAAATAAATGCAGTTTTCTGAGTAACATGTAAAAATTTAGAATTATCATATTTCTAAGAAGTTTTATATTTGAGTGTCAATTTAAGAGAGATAGGAAAGGGAGGAAAAGTTCAAGAAAGATTTACATCTCTGGAAGATAAAAATGTAGAGGTGAAACTCTGGAGTTTGGTTCTGTCGCAATGCATTGCGTTTTGAAAATGTGTCGATTGCTTAGTAGTGTTTACTGTCTTAACCAGTTTTGTCTTTGTAATTGTATTAGATTCATGTGTGGACAAAGCAAAAGTAGAAGAAAGTGAACAAAAAGCAGCAGAATTTTCCAAAAAGGTAAGATCATAAATCAGTATTTAAGATCTAGACAATTGGAAATCTCTGATTAAAATGTGTTA
Organism: Pelochelys cantorii; assembly: GCA_032595735.1. Taxonomy (NCBI): domain Eukaryota; kingdom Metazoa; phylum Chordata; order Testudines; family Trionychidae; genus Pelochelys; species Pelochelys cantorii. Next base: position 42,855,973 of record CM064337.1, read on the forward strand.
AAACTTGTTCCCTACCTTTCAGCTTAGATGGAGAAACTGATTTGTTGTTGTGATCAATATATACATAATATAATCCCTGTTACAGAAATGAGTTGATATATTAAGTCTAGTGTTCTTAGTTGCTTGTGTACATTAGCTTCAGACAAGAATAGGTGGTAGTTTTAAAACAAATTAAAGTTTTTCTTTACACAGTGCACAGTCAACCTGTGGAACTCCTTGCCAGAGGATGTTGTGAAGACCAGAACTTTAACAGGGTTCCAAAAAAGAACTAGATAAATTCATGGAGCTTAGGTCCATAAATGGCTATTAGCCAGGATGAGTAGGAATGGTGTTCCTAGCCTCTGTTTGTCATGATGATTCCCTGTTCTGATTACTCCCTTTGGGGCATCTGGCATTGGCCACTGTCGGAAGACGGGATACTGATTTAGATGGACCTTTGGTGTGACCCAGTATGGCCGTTCTTGTGTTAATAGGAGGAAAAAACCACATGTATTGTAGACTTTACCTATAGTTGCTTTTTTTGGGGAGATAGTAAGTATATTTATCTCAGTGTGTACAGAAAATGATTGCTGTTGAATTGTTCAGCATGCATTGTTTGTTTGAAAATTGTAATCTATACTTTACTTTGATATAGCTCAAAAGATGGTTTTATTTCCTTCCTTCATTGTTTCCTTAGTAAAGAGAAAAAGATGGAGTTTTGTCTTATTTCTCGTGTGAGAGATGGACTGCGATAAGATGAAGCTATGTTCTCTCGTTTCCCTTCCCTTAGTCTTTCTGGATTAAGTTCAGCAGTGTTCTTTCTGGAGAATGGATGTCTCAGATGAACATGAGCTGGTCTAAATTCAGATAATTTTTTCATGTTTTCCCATAATTAACTCTCTTTAGAGAGCAAGAAGAGCCTAGTGATTAATTTGTTGCTCCCCTTTACGGCTGTGTCTAGGCCATATCTTTCCAGTTACGCAAGGTAAAGTTAAATCAGTTTCAGTAGGACCCCTTTAATGTTGTTGACTCTGTGGGCCGCCAATACATATCTTCATAATGGCAGCAAAATGCCTACATTACTTTAGTGCTAGTAAACAGCCAGAAGAGCATTCCATTTCAGTCCTAAAAATATTCTTACACTGCTATTTCAGAACAAATATTTCTTAAATGTTAATCCTTACGATTTAATATGTTTCTAAAGATGTCAAGTTATAATAAAGACCCTCTATAAATTATTTATTTTTCCTTTTCATTATTAGGAGGAGATTATCAGTCTTTGAAATTTCCATATGAAGCATGGGTTGCTTATTTCTTTCAAAAATTTTAGTAGCTTAGTAGTTATTTTAGTAATTTTGTTTTCTCAGAGTTGGTGGCAGTGTTAATTATTTTCCACGTCCCATCAGAAACTACATTCACTTACATTAAACAATGATGATAAACACATTAAAAAAGGGGCCTGTAAAGTTTCCATTTCAGGTCTTTTTGGATTCTGTCTTTTTGGATACAGCAGTGCTGCACTGGCCCAGGCTTTCAAAGTGTGTGCTAATAAAAAAATTACAATCGCTTAAGTAACACCTAACTTTTATTACTGTACTGAAAACAAAAGCAAGTGATGATAGTGGTCAAGAGGCTAAGAAAGGGGAAAAGAAGATGAGTTTAAGCCAGAAAGTTGAATTATTGGATTAGAATGCACGGCATCAATGAGTCTACTGAGTGTTATATTAAAAAAAGGAGAAAAATGTAAGTGACAGTGTTGCTGAAGCTATGCCAGCTTGTGTGAAGGTGTCATGTGTGAGCTGTAATCCAATAATTGAAACAATGGAAAAGGCAGTAAGCATTTGGATTGAAGACAGGGCACAGAAATGAGCACCTGAGAATGGTGCTGTAATTTAAGAAAAAGCGTTAGCTTTTGGAAGCATTTTGCACAAGCATCAGGTGATGAGGAGACAGCAAGCAAAGGGTGGTTTAACTAATTTAAAAAAGGCACAGTTTACATAATGTGAAATTAACGGGGGAATCAGCATCAGCAAACCATAATCCATCCTGGGATTATCCTTTGCAGCTTCCCATCACAATGTTTCTTTGAGACCCCACCTGTGTTATTTCCTCCCCACCCCCAATTGTGGAAGAATAGTAAGATTCGCAGGGAGCAAGTTCAAAACTGTTTTGGGTGATGAGTTTAAGTTGAAGTGTATTTCAGCTTCATATAATTTCAAAGGAAACTGAAATGTTCAAAAAGTTTTGCTAAAGGTTATAACTTGGAAAGTGCTGGGGTGCGGGAAGGAAGGCGTTTCAGCAAGTTGACAGTGGCAATTTGCACTGTGTAGCTGGATCTATACACATTTTTAGTGGCCTGAAGTATTGTGTTCTGTAGTTTTCCAATCAGTCATGCAGTATAATGAACTACAAAATCCTTGTGTTGCTTTATTCATACTATTGCTTTAAGCCTTCCTGAGACTATAGTATTTAGTGTGAGCATAGATGGATGAATGATTTTATGGTGGTAATCATTGCAGTTTGATGAAGAATTCACAGCTCGACAGGAGGCACAGTCTGAACTTCAGAAACGAGAGGAGAAAATCAAAGAGCTTGAAACAGAAATTCAGCAGCTACGAACCCAGGTAATTAAATGACATACAGACTTTATATCATGTTACGTTGAATTCCACAGTAGTTACATTGTTAGAATGAAAGAAAAATTGCCAGCAAGAACATTGTGTTGGATGACAATTGAAAAATTTCTTTTAAATTCATATTGATTGTAAAACTAGAGTATACAGGGTATTGTGTTATGAGTATTTTTCAAAAGAACATGTAGGACACACTCAGACTTGGAGCCCAGAAGGGACCATTGTGATAATGCAGTCTGACCTCCATATGTTGCAGCCAATGGAATATCTTCTATCCACTCTTGTAATAGATGCACAACCACTGGCTGACTTACCACAATCTTCAAGTCATGATTTGAAGACTTCAGATTACAGAGAATCCACCATTCACATTTGTTTAAACCTGCAAGTGACCAAGTGATCAAGTGGAGTGCCCCAGGGGTCCATTCTGGGACTGGTTTTGTTCAACATCTTTACTAATGACCTGGAAGAGGGGATTGATTGCACCCTCAGAAAGTTTGCAGATGACACTAAACTAGGGGGTGAGGTAAATATGTTGGAAGGTAGGGATAGGGTCCAGAGTGACCTAGATAAATTGGAGGATTGGGCCAAAAGAAATCTGCTGAGGTTCAACAAGGACAAGTGCAGTAGTCCCAAGCACTACTGCAGGCTGGGGACTGACTGGCTAAACTACAGTTCTGCAGAAAAGAACCTGGGGATTACAGTGGATGAGAAGCTAGATCTGAGTCAAGAATGTGCCTTATAAGCAGGAAGGCTATATGGCATATTTGGGTGCATTAGGAGGAGCATTCTCAGCAAACCTAGGGAAGTAATTATTCCCCTTTATTTGGCATTTGTGAGGCTACATCTGGAGTATTGTGTCTAATTCTGGAGTCCCCATTAAAGGATGTGGATGCATTGGAGAGAGTTCCAGCAGAGGGCAACAAAAATGATGAGGGGGCTGGAGCACATGACTTAGGAGGAGAGGCTGAGGGATTTGGGCATTTATAGACTAAATAAGAGCAGAATGAGGGGGGATTTGAAAGCTGCCTTTTTAACTATTTGAAGAGAGGGTCCCAAAGAGGATGGAGAGAAGCTGTTCTTATTGGGAATAGATGACAAAATGAGAAGTTAGGTGGGAGGCTATCAGGAAAAACTGTTTCACCAGGAGGGTTACCCAGGGAGGTGGTAGAATCTCCATCCCTAGAGGTTTTCAAGTCCCGGCTTGACACAGCCCTGGCTGGGATGATTTAGCAAGGATTGGTCCTGCTTTTAGAGGGGATTGGACTCCCATGACCTCCTGAGGTCACTTCCAACTCTGTGATTCTATGAAATTTTTAATTCATTAATCATTTTTCATAAGGTTTTCAAACTACAGAAAATTAGCAAACGGAATTCCATAATATAGCTTACCAATAAGGCAGGTTGAAAAACAATTCCTGTCAGCTCTTCCATGTGTGGATTTGTAATTCTCAAGTTGAAAAATGTGGCGATTTGTTACTACTGAGTATTGGAATCAGAATTCCTCCTTAATATATTTTATGAGCATATATCACTTTCTTTGGCCTCAGGAGGCATATTATAGGGCAAAAAACATTGTGTTCATTTTTTTTACCTGACCATTTTAGCTTTTTTCTTCCATTATTTATACAGAGTATCATTTGGCATTCATAAAACTTAAACAAGAGCTGCATAGCGATTTTTGTTGAAATAACTTGGAATTCATGTTGAGTGATGTGTGTAGAGCTAATGAAAGTCACTCCTAATCACATGACATTACATATACAAGTGGCAAAATCAATTCACACACTTCTATATAAGTAAACCTTAGGTGTAAACAAATACATGTATATTTTATATGCAAACTAAATTCTCTGAAACTTCACTCTTCCCCGCTCCCTTCAGGTTTTCTCTTTCAGAACCAAAACAATGCCAATCCCTTTTCCTTCTGCTTTTATATTGATTCTACATTTGAGGCCCTGCATTGCAACTCTTCTTTCAGTCTGTGTAGGTTACATAGGACTTCCTTTTTGAAACTCATAAGCTCTGCTGTATAATCAGCCAGAGCTACTGCTGTTAAACAACATAAGCACTCAGGAAAGGGTCCAAGCCTACTCTGAAGGACCTAAATCTGATGCTAGGCTCTATGTTGTAATATTTTAGTGCTTGATTTTTCTAGAACAGTTACACAAACATATTATACTGTGTAGTTAGATTTAGAATGACTAGGTTTTTACTGGTAAATGTTAGTAAATGTAGATTTTGCCATATACACATAATGATGACAAATATTTCCATAAATGACTAAGAAAATTTTGAGGTTAAGATTAGAAAAATACTGCTTGAGGATTTAAAGTTTGATATTAAGGATATTTATTTTACATACTTTGGCACGTAATGTTGCAAGTTTTTGTTTTTGGTTATAAACTTGTTTTTAAACAATTGTCTGATTTTTTTTTTCCCCTGCCTATTGTGGTAAATTAAAGGGAGGGAACACAACTGTGAAAATGATTTTGTACAACTTTGAAAATTTAAATAAAATTGAAAGAAACATATCCATTGAAATGATGAAAAAAGAAAACTGAATTGTTCCAAACATATTGATAGCTGATGAAACAAAATTAGTTTAGACTTCAATAAACGTCTGAATAATTTCACAATTAAGATAATTACACTTTGAGAATACTAATATTAGAATTGGTTCCAAGCAGCTGGGCAGGAATTGCTCAGGAGTTCTGGTATGTCCTTAGTGATATTTTTTTCTTCTGGATTCAATGAAGGATAACAGATAACAAAAAGCAAAATATAATGCTACTCCTACTTATGCATGAAAATTACAGTTCTACTGTTCCTTCACATGCATAGCACTGTTCCCTCTAACATTTTCTATCATTGGGCAAGTTGAATTTTCTTTTGGATGGGTTAAAATTTCTTACATGCAACACCAATATTGAGGTAGTGTGTGAATGTGCACCACCAATAAAATTTAAACACGCACAAGTGCGCGCATACACACATGCATATTTTAAGCAGTTCATATATGTAGAAGAGAATATATTAAAACAAGATACCTGTGTCTAGTTGCTGAGAGGTACCGTTAGTGACTGCAGAGGTGCTGTACAAAAGTAGGGAATTAGACTTTTTCCACTTGAGGAAAAATAGAAGCCCCAGAACAAATTAACACGTGGCTTCAGGGTTGGCAGACAGATGCATATGTCAAAGAGCTTGCAAATAAGATTTCAGCCTACAAAACTAGCATCACACCTATTATTTGCTAATTTTGAGTAATAAGAGTCAGAACTCTACCACTTAGCAAAGATCTGGCCTTAATGCAATACAATTTACCATGTATTAATTAATAACACAACATTTTTTTAAAAAATCATTGTTTGATGTTTTAGATATGTGCAACACTCCAAAAAAAACCAAAACCCTGTTAAAAGAATGTTTTTCTTTCTTACCTTAAGCCATTAATACCTATGTAAACTTGGTTTGAAATGTAATCATGCAGATGGCCTCCTAGCACATACACCCCACGAAACCTGCTTTCCTCCAACCCAGTGAGAGAAGATTGCTGCAAGTGAGTTAGGACACCGAAACAAACTGCCCCTGCCTCCATCTCAGTGCACAGATGCCAGCACACACTCACCTCTTTTTTTTTTTTCTCCCACCTATCACATGTACAGCCGGTCCCCAACTTACGAATGGGTTACTTTCCAAACAGCTGGTCGTAACTCGATGTGTTCGTAAGTCGGACCCCATTCATTTCAATGGGACCATGCTGTTCGTAAGCGTGGATCGCCGTTCGTAAGTTGGGGCCGTGCTTAATGGGAGGTTGGTCATAAGTGTGGCTAGTCGTACGTCGATGTGTTTGTAAGTGGGGACCGGCTGTAGTCAGCCCCTTACCTCCCCCTTCCCAGCCCAGGAGGGTTGAAGAGACTGCTCGATTTCTGCCTCTGTCTTCCTCTCCCTCTCAGGCAGATGGGACTCTCCAAACTCTCCTCTCCTCTGACATGCCCCTAAGCTAATTAATTAATTACTACCTCTCCTCCCCCCCTCTCTCCTCCAGACACTTATTTTATCCTTATCTCGCCTATTTATCTCACCTGCTTATCTGCTCTGGGAGCTCTTCAGTTTAGCATGTGGCAGCATTTAGCTGCTGTTTAGCAATGCCCTGCCCCCCACCAGTCAGCTGAGCTCCCTGCTTGCTTGTGGAGTTTTGAACCTCTATGGGGGGCTCAGAAAATCGCTGCACGGTCATGCAGTTGTGCAACTTAGAGGGAACTTAAATGCACGGCAGCCATATTAGCACCCCAAATAAATGGAAACATTGTTTGGGCAATGGCTAACGCTGTCTGTTTTTCTATAAGGAGGTGGTTCTTCCAGTAATATGCATCACTGTGGATTCCACCCTAAATAGATAGCAATGTAACTTGTGTGAGAAATTAGATTTTTTTTTTTTTAATGGCAGTGTCTGATTGGGCCATGCATGTGATCTGTGCCACCCTCAACTTGTAGGGAGGGAATAAATAATTTGATAGAGAGCCTGGTCATTCTCAGGAGTCAGTGTTGGCTTAGAAAAATTTTGTTGACAGACTTGTTTTGATCAGGAAAACATTTGCTAAATAAGCATTGTTGTCTAAATAGAAGAGTTTCTCTGGCCCAGCATGGTCCGAACCTCAATACTGAAGATTATCCAACTACTTGCTACACTAGAAACTTTAATAACTCCATTAGAGTCCATCTAATTACAGTCAGAGTACCATCTTCCTTTACAGTTATGCTTGGTCCTTCTCAACTTAGTACTGAAGTTTCTTCAGAGACCTTTTCTCACATCAGGCAGAGAAACTTCTTTTCTAGGATCTTAGTGCAGTTCATGGTGCCTCTGAACCTCTCTCAAAATACTACTATTACTACCATACGATGATGTCACTCTCTATAGTGTTTGAGCTGAGAGAGTGAGTTACAGCGTTTGAAACCCACATGACCCTTTATAGGTACATGGTAGTGCTAAAAGCCTTACATAAAAGTTAATTATAGTAGGCATTTTCATGCCATTCTTTTGTTTTGAATAATAACAAAAGAATGGATCCTAAGGAAATGTATATGCAAGTGTTTGCATGCTCAGGGTCCTGCTTCTTAAATTGTAAGTGGGTAAATTAACAGAAAAAGTCTGGGAAGTTAAGTTGGATGGCAACAGACTGTGAATCCTGGTGAGGACTGAAAGTTAGTGATATTTCAAACAAAAAGGTCTCATTGGTGCTTTGTGCCTTTTTCACCACTTCACTACAGTCATCTTAAGTTTCAGAGTGACACACTGACAGAGTGATCATCCCAGGAGCTTATTATATAGCAGAGGTGGGCAATAATTTTTGCAGGGGAGCCACTTAATGAATTTTGCTAGGGGTCACTAGCTGGCTCCACCCCTTTCCCCTCCTGAAAGGGCAGTCTGGGGATTAGCCTCCACCCAGAGTTGTCTGGAGCCAGAAGCTTTGAATTAAATACATAGCAGAGGGCTTGTGGCTCCCAGCCCTGCTGCTACTGTGTAGACTGTCAGCTGCCCAGGGTTGCTGCAGCTATGTAAAAGGCTCATGGCTCTGGCCCCTGCCAGGTTAGTGCAGCGACCATGAGCTGTGAGCCATTTAAATAGGATCCTGCTGCCCAAGCCTTCACTAGAAAGAGGCCAGATGCAAGGGTCGGATCTGGCCCCCGGGCTACGTCTTGCCCAGCCCTGTTACATAGGTTCTTTGAATTTTTGGTAAAATTTTCAAAATAAATGCTAATGGAAGAGGCATTCTTAAAGCACTAAAAATCAAGTCATGCAGTAAACAAAAATAGCACAAACTTGTAAATTATTGTGGAACATATGAACATATTGTAGCAAAAGTATGTGTAAATTGTGCTTTGTAACTCAGAGACTAAGAATCTTTTATGCAAAAGTTGCCAGGATAACCTATTCTTTCTGTAATAAAAAGAGAGGTTAATTTCTAGTACATAAATTAGTGCTGTTTGGTCACTTACATTAAAGGACTCCAGGGCCCGGAGCCCTGTGCATAAGTCGGTAGCAGGGGTAGTTCATGGGGTAGTTTTTTTCTCAAGGTCAGAGTTTCTTGGTCAAAGTATAGTTAAGATCCAGAGTCCAAAGAAAATTATAAAGAACACCCCTCAGTATATTAAAATTTAAGTAACACTATGGAAAATTTGGGGAATAGTGGTTGGTCTGTTAATTGTGTTTCTGAATTCTAAGCCTGACACTCTGACTTGATATTTGTTCCTGGACAAATGCAAAATAGAAAAAGAAATCACTTGCCTAACAGAGGTGTTGGATTCAGTGGCATATTTTAAATGGAAGTGTGGTGCCTGAGTGTCCTTTTTCTTTGAAAATTTCCCCCACCTGGATAGTGTTAGTAATATGTACAGTAAGCATTAATGTTGATTTTTGTTTGTGACCTTTGCAATGCCCTGATTATCCGACTGTTATGAAGGAAATATTTATGTGATCATGGTAATAGTGAAAAACTAAGCAATTCGTTTACATATAAGCTACAAGCACTATTCTACTGCAACCAATGTGTAGTGGGGTATTATGCATCAACTACTAATTAAGGGAGATAACCTAGCATTTTTGCTGATCTTGCAAAAGCCGATTAAAGTCATCTGCAACAGATTCATGCGGAATCCTGCAAAGTATAGGGGGGAAATGTGGTAATCTTAGGTACTACTAGGTCTCGGAAATACTTACATTTTAATGTAAGAACTGTAAAAATGACTTGTCATAAATACATGGTACGTTTTAAAAATATTTTTCTGAGTACTTGTATATACTGAGAAATGCTGTGTTGGTTATCTTGAAAGAGACAGCTCTGACAAGAAATAGCCTGGTCCATTTAAGTTATTTAAGAAAGGTTTTTTTTTTTTTCAGACTTAAAAAAAAATTACCTCATCCTGCTTAAATTTCAGGGTCCATTACTTACAACTGGTCAGCCTACATCAGGGGCTCCTCCTCCTCCACCGCCCCCGCCACCACCTCTTCCAGGTGGTGTGGCTCCATCACTTCCGTTAAATTCTGGAATCATACCCCCACCTCCACCTCCTCTGCCTGGAGGAAGTGTACCTCCACCACCGCCTCTGTTTGGTGGACCTCCACTACCACCACCTCTCGGGGGCATACCTCCTCCTCCTCCAGGAGCTCCAGCATCACTGCCTTATGGAATGAAGGAAAAGAAAAAGTATAAACCTGAGGTGTCTATGAAGAGAATCAACTGGTCAAAGGTACCTATGTGTTTTTCTCTTTATTATTTTGTTAAGTTTGAGAGAAAAGAGGGTGCAGTTTGTGGAGATGATACAAAAAGGCAACAAAACCATAGGAGGATTAATTATGTTTGTGCTGCAAACAGGGGTTAAAACAAGGCAATTTGTGGGAGACATAGTTTCTGGATAATTCAGTTTTGGGCAAATGGATTGTAGCTCCAGCACCTTGCAGGTTGATTTGTACTCCTCCCCTTCTCTAGAGGATAATGTAAATACTTGGTTGCTTTGGCTGTGTGCTGTTTTCCAGGGTTTGTCCTTCAATAATCTTGACAGTAAATAGTTTTAGTCTTTAACTGTTTATCTTTTAAAACATTTTCTTAATTTTTTTCCTGAAATTTAGAACAAATGACTTTTAATCTTTTTTTTATGCCAGTGATGTATACAAGCTTATTACCATAATTTTCTATCTAAATGTCGGAATTTTAAAACAATTCACTGCAAGGAATCTGTCATGGGGCATACCTGCCCCCTTTATGCTCTTGCTCCATCATTAGCTGAGTACAGTGTGGCTGACCACTTCTGCCTCAGTTTTCCTTTCTGAATTTGCTCTAATCAGTTTTCCAGACACCAGCCTGTGCTGGCACTATGACTTAGTCCTCTGGCCAGGTGCTAAACAAAGTTAACCTCTTCAGGGTGGCAAAACTCCAACTAAAATGTCCCAAACAATCAAAGTTCCTTAGCTCTTCAAAGCTTCTCTTCCCAGCCCTTTACAGAGCTGAGCTACCTTTTGAGGGTCCTTTCTCTTGCTCTAATATAGAGAGCGCTTGGCCACAGACTTGTTCCCCTGGCTTACTGTTCTCAGCTCCTGTTCTGGTATAGAACGCTGTGTTGGGGCTTTCCACAGGAGCTTGCGCGATCCCTATGGGTTCCTGCTGCAGATAGATCTCATGCAGTCCATTTCCAAGGTCCAGATGTCTATTAATCTGTTATCTGACCCTCTTTAGTCTTGCCACCTTAGGCTGGGGAGCTGCTAACTAATTAAGGTACAGGTGTGACTGGTCCTATCTCTTATAAAAGAGCTAGTCACTGTGTGACAGTATAATTTTAAAATCAACATATTGTAAACTTCGTGAATGCTTTGTGATTTAATTCTGCGCTAAGGTGTGGTTAAAGCAAATTAACCAAATTACAAGCAACCTGAAGACAGAATACAAGTTTGTACCATTCATTGTCAATGTGGTGGAATACGTGGCTAAAATTTGTTTTTTCATAGTTTTGTATTGTGTTGCCTGTCAACAGTTGCACAGAACACTCTTTAACAACATTTGGCCATATTTGTCACTGTGAAAGATGAACCATTTCTCTAAAAAAGACACTTAGTCAGTGGCAAAATCAATCAAGTATGTTGTAAAAAGCAAGTATAGCAAAACATCTGTTCTTTATTGCAAGTTTTGTAAAAAGACTTCTCTGTTCCCTTCTTAACTTCAGTGATTTTAACTACCTATTTCTGAATAGGTTTATTACTGAGTTTCGTTGTCTAGTGTTGGAACAGCATGAAGCTTGTTTAATCTTATATAACTGAGAGCAGAAGTCCTGCTTGAAATGGAAGATGTGACCCTAAGCCTTATAGATACCATACAAAGCACACAGCATATTTATTTGTTTGAATTTTAGGTTGATTGTCAAATAATTGCAGCAGAAAAGAAATAATGGACTTCTATGAATTGCAGTAATTTGGAAAAGCCAGAGAAGGCGTATTTGTTAAAGAAAAGTTGCTAGAATGGTGTGAACATGCCTGCTATTTTTTTTTCATAGCCAGATATTTTGCTGCAGCTGTGTTAGTCATTAATGTGCAGTGCTGTCAACATTTGCAATAGAAGCCTACTATTGTGGGATCAGCGATTTCTGCAATATCGCAAACTAAGTAGGAACTTAAGTATAATCAAATCACTTCAGTTTCAGATATTTTTTGTTTATAATCTAAACATTATAACTATCTTTTATATTTTGTATAGTGGAACATGAACGAATAACTTGATCAATTTATCTATACTTTAAATCATTACCTAATAATGTAGAGCTGTATATTATGAATGTAATTGTGAGGAGTTAATAGCAAAAAAAGCAGGGAAAGAATGGTTGTATAAACTTTTTAGAGCACATGTAAACCATTCTTTGGAGTTTTCAGAAAATAATGCTTCAGTGCTTTTAGCATGCTTGTTAGGTTTACAAAGTGCTTTAGAGTATGTGCATAAAATCGAATGTAGTTTTGTGTCCTTTGAATGCTGTCATATGCACCCTACCGATACTCAGTAAATTACAGCTCTCTGTATATAGGAGGACGATCGTAATTAGTCCACATCATAGTTATTGTTGAACTTCAAATGGAAGAAATTATGAAAAAAATGTTGAGCTGGAGGATGAATATTGTTGTGAAAAATAAGCAAAGTTGAGAGAGAAACATTTGTTTGCAGCTGGAGATATAAACGTTCATCTAGGCAAACAGTAGAATGCATGCATGCCCTCTAAATTACTGCTGGGATGTGTTTTGGGTTTAAAAGTAATTCTGAAATCTGGAGTCAAGCCATCACTCTCCATCTAGAAGAAAGAACTGAAGATTTTGCAAGAATCGCAGCAGGTTAGGTGTGGGCAGTATATGTCACTTTGCTGTGTAACAATACCATGCTTTGAGAGCAGACAGTTCTTCAGCACAAGGAAGGTAATGCAGGATGTGAGACTATAGTGATGTACAGTGGGTCCTGGGTTGTTGGACCCAACTGTTGAAGGATAAAGAAGATTACGAGAACAATTAAGTGGACAGTAATGCTCTTTGCTAAGTAGTTTAATAATTGTGTGCAAATATGATACCTAACAGTAGCGTACTGTCACAAATCTATCAGTCTACAAACGCAGCCCCAAAATAGAACACATTAGTGGATAACGAAAATGGTTCATTTGTTGGCCACATTCCTGGTCACACTTTTAAATGATTGGGAAACACACAGTCACATCTCCAACCCAGCTCTCAAGATGCTTCCTTTGTGGTCAGATGTAGTGGGAAAACATTTGCAGTTACATACCTGTGCACTATAGGTGGTCTTGAGGTTATAGCACTTGACTGGCACTAAAAGGATCTTGGTTCATTTTTACCAGAGATGTCCTCTTGTAACCATGATATAGTTACTTAATCCTAATGCCAGAGTTCTTAATCTGTGTCACGGCAATAGCCCTTGTTTATTCAATACCCTGTTGAATCAGGCCCTTCCTGAGGTATTTGTTTACTGCTTCTCTGAACAAAACTGGCCTGGAGCCTTTATACCCACCGATGGAAGTGATCAGTTGAATGTATGATATCAGTGGTTCAGACTATAATGTAAGATTAACTTTGACTCCACTGGACATGTGAGATGTTGCAAAATGAAATTACTTCCTTCTTCTGGAAGAAGGACCAAAATGGGCCCATTGTAGCACTATTCTGTTTGCAGATCAAAGTGATGCTTTCAGTTCTGTGGCAAATTCTGTTATAGTTTAAAAAATAAAAAGGTCTAGTAGGCTGATATAGCTATATAGTACCTTGAAGTTATATATCTTGTGAATTTATATAATGAGAATACATTTATATTTACCATTTTCAGTGTCTTGCCAGATGAATAGAATGCTTGAGGATATTAAAAATAATTCTGAAATGTAGCATTTACACTATAAAATTAGTTTTTAAAATCCTGAACTTTAAACTAAAATTAAAAAAGAATCAAGATCTAAATAAAAAGCTATGCATTCCCTTTCCATTTTGTTTTTGTTGCGCAGTGACCATCTTGAAATACGTTTGTACTTTTCATAGAATGTTCTTTTCTTGCCCCTTCTATACTTTCATGTTTTAGTAAATTAATGTCTCTGTGTGAGAGCATAAATGTTTGTGATCTTTCCCTTCTTTAGTACAAGAAGGTACTGTCTGGATTTCTGTTATTTACCACTTTATTCTTCCCTTTTAAGCTTCTGTATTGAGTAGGCCAATATTACTGTTGCACCTAGATCAATTTCCTCTTATTAACAGAATGCCAAATCATTCGGGTGTCTTGGTATATTTTACTTGTGAGGTCTTAAAATTTCTGGGCTGGCTTTTTGAGGTTACTAGAGTGGTTATACAACACTTTCCATCTTACCATGAGTAATTTAGCAGTGCTCTGCTTCCAGGAATCTCAGACTTGAACATATTCCTTACGTTCTGTACTGTCATTAGACTTCTTGATTTTCCATCACATGATTGTTTTAATTAAACTAGTGATAGGCACAAAAATGAGTTGACTCAAAAATACTGTAGCCTGTATCTAATGATCTAAAATACATTTAATCTTAATCTACTTTCCATTTAGAAATCCTGATGCCTTTGTTCTCCCAAAATGTTATTCCTTTTGCTAATAACAAATGAACTATATCTTAGGTGAGTGTGTTCGTTACCATTTTTTTTTCTGGACAGACATTTGCAGTATGAACTCAATTTTTTGGTAATTTTTATTTTTTAAAATTTATTACTGAGCACATACATTGAATGAAATTCATACTTTTGCTAATATGTGACAGTGATGTCACTGAGGATATACGATACAGTTCTCTTCTGCTTCATTTCAAAAATATCTGGTAAAAGCAATAATTTCTACTGCTGATGCCAGAATAGTGACAATATTTGTGCTTGATAATCTGTCATAGAGAAATGAACAGCTAGATTGTTGGTGTTAGAAAGTCTAGAGAAAATGTAGGCATTTTTTGTCTATATTAAATTCTAAGTGTGTAGTTTTTGAAACGAGAGATTTTTCATAAAGTTATTATTAACCAGTTACACAAACTATCTTTTAAAATAACTTTCGCTCCTCGCTAATCGTCATTGTTAATGTTAAATGGTTAATGCTATTCTTATAAATAATACAAATGTCTAATTTGTTTTGGCTGATTTCTTATCATGAATGCCAGTGGGTTTCCTTTATTCTGTTGAAGAAATGTATGTTATGTGTTCCTAAGTTGTGAACTTAGAGTTGCTCTAATGTTCTTGTAGTATCACAAAGGACACACAGTGCAATATTGTCCTTCTTTATTATTTTGTGCGCCTGTAGCAGATAGTTTTCTTTCTAGTGTGATAGCACCTGCATTCCTGCATTTTCTTGTTCTCCATAATCTAGTCAAGCAGCTAGTTAAGGTATGGGGCAGTACTGTGGGGGCTGCAAAGGCTGGGAGCATAATAAAGAAAACAAGTGTCAAATTTATGAGGGCTCATTTTAAAGCTAGGCATTCAAGGCAGTTAAGTACTGAACGATAACAGAAACTGTCCAGAAAGGACTAATATAATCTTTCTTTTACGAGACCTGTATGAGTGGAGGGCCAACAGATTAAGACTTAAACCAGTAGTGGATGCATCTCATTGCTTACCCAGGCTCAGGGAGAATATTTTGCTGATGATTTTGTTTAGTTTATCCAGGCTTCTCATAAAGGCAGCCTGGAATTTTTTTCTAGCTGTGTGTCCCATACAAATTAATTAGATGCTTATTTATACTACTATTTTAGCAGTGCAACATTCTAATTTTAGAAAATATGTAAGTGCTGCAAACATTAGATATAAAATTATAGAATGATAGGGCTGTCCAGTCCCCTGTGCTGAGATGGGACAAACTATTCCTAGACCATGCCTAAGAGCTATGTCACATGTTTTTCTTAAGAACCTACAAGGATGGGGATTCTACTGCTTCCCTTAGAAACATGTTTCAGTGCTTAATTATCTGTATTGTGTGACAGTTTTTCTAATGTTTGACCTAAATCTTCCTTGCTGCAGATTAAGCTGATCACTTTTGTCCTGCCTTCAGTGGGCACAGAGTAAAATTTTTCACAATTCTCTTTATAAACCCCTTCCATACTTGAAGGCTGTTAGATTTCCACACCTCATCAGTCTTTTTTTGAGACTGAACTTGCCCATATTTGTCAGCCCCTCCTCATACACTATGTTATTTTAAACCTTTTATCATTTTTATTGCTTTCCTCAACAGTCTCCAGTTTGTTCCCATTTTTCTTAGTGTAGCACTCAAAACTGTACTCCGAGTTTTAACCTGTGCCAAGTAGAGCAGGACAGTGACCTCTCTTGTCTTGCATATGCACTCCTGTTAATACGTCCTAGACTGTTAGACTTTTTAGCTCCTGGAGAGTGCATATTTTTTCAGATATTAGGGAAAGAATTGGTAAATATCTAGGAACCTAATTGGGTCAATAGGGAGAGAGAGCGCCAACCTAATTGCTAGCACCTTCTCATAGTTGAGGTCCAGTGCAAGTACATGTTATGGAAAGGATATGACGATCCTATAATGTGAGTAGGAACAGCATTTAGGGGAAAGCATCCTTTGTGAAAGATAGGGTTCAGGGCTACTAATGTTTGGTACAGTGGGGGACCAATCCCCTTCCCTTTCTGCTTACATCAGGGAAGGACTGCGGGTCTCATCAATGGGATGTTTGGGATTAGCTGGGGAAGGGCAAGGGCTCATGGCAGCTGTCCCTCACCCAATAGTGGGAACACTTAAGGCAGTGTTTCTTAAACTGTGTTCCATGGCACACTGGTGTGCCACGTGGCAGTCACAGGTGTGCCGTGGAGAAAACAGAAAAAATTCTTCTCCCTCGCCCCCTGCAGAGCCCGTAGACAGTGGCTGCCCACCCTCCCAGGATGGCCCCTGTCCCACGGGGCCTCCGCTGCTACACGGGGCCTCCTCCATGTGTGCAGGCGGCGGCTTTTACAGCAGCCGCTGCTGCTGGGAGGGGGCGGGGTGGCTGGAGCTGAGGAGTTGCTCCCTGACCTCGGTGTTTAATAACCCGGCTCAGTCTCTGCTGTCCCCCCTCCTCCCAGTCTGTGGCGCGCTCAGGCTCTGCTGCCCCCCATGCACTGCTGCTCTCTCTCCCCTGCACCCTTCCCCAGCCTGCTAGGGAATCTGGCGGGGACGGCGAGGGTTTCTACTCTCCCTCCCTACCTCCCTCCCTGCCTTGCCAGCAGGAAGCCTGGCCTGGTGCTGCAGCTCCGCTGGGTTCCCTGCTGCATGGGCGGGCGGGGGGGGGGGGAGGGAACTGAGCTCTGCACCCCCCGAGGAACAAGAGCATGCTTCCTGGAGGCTTTCCCTGCTGCAGCAGGGTGCCATGCCAGGTAAGCGTCCCCCCTCATGCCCAGACCCTGCAACCAAACCCCCCTCACTCCCCTCCTCCCTGCCAAGACCCCACATTCTCAGCTTGCTCTGACAGCCTGCCCCAAGTCCCCTCCTGCACCCTCCCTGCCCCAAGTCCCCTCCTCTACCCTCCCTCCTGGTCCAGTGTGGTGGTGGTTTTTTTTTTTTTTTTTGACAAATTTTCCTCGGTGGCTTTTGTTTTTGCTCGACAAAAAAATCCTTGGTGTTCCCCATAAAAAAAATTACTGTTTGGTGTTCCTCAGTCTTTAAAAGTTTAAGAAACACTGACCTAAGGAAACTATGACTTGCACTATACAATTTATTGCTGATACTCCCAGATATTTTAGGTAAATAAAGTTGAAGCCTATTTAAATCACATTTGGTCCCTTCTCTTATCACATTTTGGCAAATGTGGTTTAAATAGGCTTCAACTTTATTTACCTAAAACATCTAGTGCCAAGGATGGAATTCCTATCACTCTTTCTCCTTACACGTATCTATGTTATGTGCTCAATAATAAATAAATAGTGTGGAATGTAGAACCTATAGACCATGTAAATTACCAGGTGCTTTTTCATGCTTGTTTTTAATCTTAGGACAAGGGTGGAGAGTTGATGAATTAGCTTGCATAATGGTAAATTCTTGATGCTACAGGTATTTGACTTTATTTTTTTAAACTGTGGCGCTTCCATTGTCTATTCCTAAAGCAAACCTCTTAATGGTATGAACACTAGACTACCCTTCTTTACATCTAACAATGATGTCTTCAAAGTGAGAGTGACACACTGTCAGGAGAGTTTGAGAGAGCTTACTGTATTTCTATGGATCTATTTTCAGGATAGCTTCTGGTTTTTAGCTTCTTTTTCAGCAGTTCCAATGTAATTAAACATCTACCACTGATAGGTACGCCAAATTCTCTTGGAGAGAAAGTGGGTGGGGAAGGGAGCTTGTTTTGGTGTTTTAGCATTGAAGAAGATATGACAATTCACTTGAAAAAAATTATATAAGTATGCTTAAGTGGACAATTAGACATGTGTTAAAAATAAATTTTGTTGAGATGGCTGACGCTGAAAAACAAGCTGTAATTAAGTATCATTATGTCCTTTGCAGTTAGGAATAGACAATATAAGCTTGCAGATGATTTTTTGAGTGGAGGATATCAAGAATATACCTATTCAGACAGATAATATATCATATCTTTAACTCTCTAACTATTACAACCATTAAAAACAAGCATACAAAAAGCAGTGGATTATTTATAGCAACTGTGAGTGGCATCATTCTGATTTTACCTCTTAATAAAATTGGAATATGTACTATTTACACTTTTTTCTTCAAATGTTAGAATTAAAAAAAATCCTGTTTATAATGTGGAAAATAATTCAAACAAGTTGAAAAGACATTAAGGGTGACTTTACTTGAAATAAAGTTTTAAAAAATATGTATTGAGGCTCCTAAGATAAAGAACATCCGTCCTTAAAAGATCATTGAGCAAGCTTATGTGTAGGCTAGGCTTTATTTTGTCTCATTGTGTTCTAGGGCTTGTCTTCATTGTGTATCAGTGCACACCAGTTGGGTGTAAATTCTAGTTTGCATCAGTTTCACACAAACTAGCCGGTGTGGACCCTCCTGCCAGCAGTGCCTAAACTGAATGTCACACCCCACTGCTGTGAGCTGTCACATTCTGAAGACAAGTCCTTAGAGCAGTGGTCTCCAACCTTTTTACACCCAAGATCACTTTTTAAATGACAGAACAAGCCAAGATCTACCACCCTGCCCCTTCCTTGAAGCCCCGCCCCTTCCTTGAAGCCTCGCCCTCTCTATTCTCCTCTTCTCCATCACCTGCTATCCCCAACTGCTGCTTTTTTTTCCAGTTCTTCTGTAGAAAGAGGTTTTTCCAACATTTGTCCTGTCTAGACTGGACCAAATGTCAGAAAAACCTCTTCTTTTGTAAGCCCCCTTATTCCTTGTGGAAAGAGGAATATAGGGGTGACCAAAAGAGCATGTTTGCTCTTCCACTAAAAAAAGAGGAAGAACAAACGTATCCCTGGATGCAGAAGAGTTTTTCTGGGATATCGCCAGAATCCTGAAAAACTCCTGCAGTCTAGCTGTACCCTCGCTGAGTTGAGACAGGACGTGTAGGCTATGGGGTGGGGAATGAGGGATTTGGGTGTGGGAAGGGGTGAGAGTGCAAGCTCTGGGAGGAAATCTGGATGCAGGAGGAGGTGGAGAAGGGGATTCTGGCTTGGGGAGGGGGCTCCAGGCCCGGCAGTGTTGGGGTCAGATGGAGAGTTGGGGTACTAAGCAAGCCACAGGCTTGTGGATCTGAGGGTTCAGGAATTTGGATTGGGGTATGTGAAGGGCTCAGGGCAGGGGATTCCAGTGTATGACAGGCTCAGATCTAGGGCCTGGGGGAAGGAGGAGTGCAGGAGTGCTCTGATGCTATGGCCAGATAGGGTCTTGGCCCCAACTGAGGATTTGTTGGCCAGGCTTCATTTTTAAATAAAATACTATGTCAAACACAAAAAGTTTCTGCGTTGTCTTTATGAGAAGGGCAGGAAACCTGTTTTGAGTCAGGGGCCACTGACCCACAGAAAAGTCAGTTGGGGCCACACAAGTGAGATGCAAAAAAACCCAACCCTCCTCCAACCTCCCCCCTCCCCCCCCAAGCCTCACTAATGTGGCCCCAACTGTGCTGGTGGGAGCAGGAGACATGGTATGGGGAAGGGTGCTAGTGGGTGCTGGGGCAGGGGATAGGGTGCCAGTGGGGGCAGGGTTCTGCAGCTGGGGGCAGGGGAGAGGGAACAGGGTGCCAGGAAGGCAGGGGACAGGTTTCTGCAGCAGGGAACAGGGTGCCAGTGGGGACAGGTTTCTGCAGCAGGGGACAGGGTGCCGGTGGGGGCAGGGTTCTGTGGCTGGGGGCAGGGGAGAGAGAACAGGGTGCCAGGAGGGCAGGGTGCCAGTGGGGGCAGTGTCACCTGCACCAGCCTCCTCCCAGGATTCCCCCCCCCCCAGAGGAGGGAAGACCTGTCGCACGCCCCCTCTGGGCCCAACTCCCCTCTCCCGTGGAGCAGGGAAGCCCACACATGCGCCCCCTGGGGGCTGACCCCCCCTCCCGCAGAGGAACAAAGCCCCATCGCGCGCCTCCCCCCGGGACTCCTCCCCTATCCCCTGCAGAGGAGGGAATCTCCGTTGCGCACCTCCTCTGGGGACTCCTAACCCCCCCGCCCCCCAGGAGGGAAACCCCAGTGTGCGCCTCCCCCTGGGACTCCTCCTCCCTCCCCCACAGAGGGGGGAAGCCCCAGTGCGCGTCTTCCTCCAGGACTCCTCCCCCCCCCCCCCCCCACGCAGCAAGTCCCCAGCGCGCCACAGAGCGGGAGGAGGGGAGCAGGCAGCGTGCTTCCGGAAACCCTGGAAGTGGCGCGCAGCTGCTGGACTTCTGTCTACCCCGCGGGAAGCCGGCACTACCTCCATTGTTGCTGGAGGTAGGTAGTGGGGCTTCTCGGGGGTGGGGAGAATTGGGGGGCTCCAAATGCCTCGCACTCGACTGGTCGAGCCCTCCCGATCGACTAGTCGATCGCGATCGACGGGTTGGTGACCACGGCCTTAGAGTATTCAATTTCAGAGATGCTTAATGCCTTAATTTCCCATTTGGAACATAGCTCCTATGAAAAGCAGGCCCCTTGATCAGGTCCCTATAAATGGCCTTAGATGTCAGGAGTGGGGCATGCATTTGAAAATTGTGGCCATTTTTTTCACTAGCTGGAATGTTTTTTTTAAATATCTACCAAGTTTAAACCAAATGCTGCATAGGAAAATCAGCCATTGACTGAAAATGAATATTTGAAGTCTTAGTAGCCATTAACTTAAAGAATGAATTATTTTGCTTTTTATTTCAGGTTGAACCCCAGGACATACTAGAAAACTGTTTTTGGTTAAAAGTTAGAGAGGATAAATTTGAAAATCCAGATCTGTTTGCAAAACTGGCGCTTACCTTTGGTACAAAGATGAAAGGTAAATATACCCGTTCCTTAATTTGAAGCACTCACATTTGTATGGTATAAGAAAATATTTTCAATGGAAAAAATAGTACTGCAATTCATTGTGTAATTAGGGAATGTTAAAACAGTCAGGTTATAGGCTGTTGCCATAGTAACATAAAATATTTAAAATGTACATTTTATTAGTTGGCATGGATTACTGTTGTCCATTATTCTCAGATTTTTTTTTCATTTAGAAACATTACAATGTACAGTACTCACCACGAGAGGAGTCGTCATTCGTTGTTTCAAATTTTGAAATATTTGCGTTTTCTAATGTATACCAATATAGGACATGTTCTAATTTAAACAAAATGTGGTGTAAGTAGTAGAATTAACTGAGAACTCCTCATGCTGAAATTCTGAGTATTCCAAATTCAGATTTTTATATTGACATTTTCATTACATTCAGTTTTAGAATAATCTGAGAACACTACAAGAACTGTAAAATTAGAGGGGAACTACACACACAGAATAGGTTGCATTGATATGTGTGATTTTTTTTTTTGTTTATCTCTGTCTCAGAGGTTGGTTTTGTATTTAAAATTGTTTTCATAATGTAATTATACTCAGTATTCTTCTGGCTCTTTTTGGAAAACCAAATGAAATGCATATATTAATTGACCATGCGAGAGAGAACAGAGCAGTAGAAATGCAATTTTGTGCCAGATCTTTCCATACAGTCAAAATAAGATTGATGCAAGCGGCATTTCATTAGTTCATTTCTGCTAACATTTTGGACTACTAATTGGTTTGTTTCAGAAGGATATACTTGCTTTCTCAATATGGAAATAATTCATGTCAGTGTTTCAGTTTCAAATTGATTGACAACTGAATGGCTTACTGTGGATATGATTCTTTATATTGTCTGCGGCTTTTTGTGGGGTTTAAACATAATTTTTATATACTCTCAACTGAACCTGGACACACAGTTCTCAAGATAGACAATTGTTCATTATTATTCATTATGAGTAATCAATCACTATTTAATGCTTGGGCCATTTGTCAGTAGTTACTATGTCAGGCATTCATAAAGTGCAAGTACTATTCAGGTGTGGTTCAATAATAACTTATTTAGAAGTTAATGAGGCATTCAACAAATTATAGTCCCAAATAGTGCTAAGTACTAAAAGAATAAATTAATGTAGCTACAAATCCTTTCTTGTATTTGTCAACTAGCTTAACTATGTTGCAGTGCAGAATCATATAATTCTGGAAGATTAATGGTGGTCAGATAATCAAATGTGCATAGGTCAACTGTGCAAAGTTGATTTAAAGATCAAAACAGCAATCTAGATTTATGCTTGCAAAACAGACTATGTTTCCAGAAAGAATGCACATTTTTATATCTTATTTATGCAGGCAGGCATGTATGCAGTTGCTCTTTTACTTTTTAATGCTGAGAGTTGAGTTATTTGATAAGTATGTTAGTATCGTTATACTCGGGGACTTGAGTTCTGGATGCAAAGTGGCTGGTGTGCTGCCACATGTTGCAGAAATTGTGAGGGGATGGAGAGGATTGCTTTAAAAATGCTGCCTTGTTAAAAAAAAAAAAAAAGCATATTTTTGAACATGTAACCTATTCTTTATAGATGTGAATAAACAAAGAGCCTTTCTGATATGTTGATCACATTTTGAGCGAGAGTAACAAGAACCATTGTGTTTTGAAACATCTAAGTGCTTGTATGCGCAAAAAAGTTAACTTGGATTAAGGTAGTGAGTGAAGTACAATAGTTATGCCCGAATACTCCATGTGTCCTGTAAAAAGTTATCCCACTCACCTTATCTTCATGCATAGATACTTATTCCAGAGTAATTTGTGCTTGTTTATAATCCACCATCAAAGTCAAATAGTTATTCTGGAATAATTCCATGTGTAGACAATCTCTAAATAGAATAGAGTACAACTGTACTGTAACAGTGCAGCTCTCGGTGTCTTACCATAATTAAACTCAACTCCTGATCACTTAGAAGTAGGTGATATACCCACTTTTCAGATAGGAATGCAGAGTTCTATTGGCTTTCTGTGTTAACCCAGAAACTTTGGGGCAGGGCCTAATCTAGTATGTAGGTCTCTTGGTTCCAAATCCTCTATGGTACCCTAAAACAAACTTCTCCTACATAGGGATGTGAATGATTAGTCGACACGCTAGTCAACTCGTCACTTCTCCCCCTTGCTGCCTCTATTAGAAAGAGGCATCAAGGAGAGGATGAAAGAAGAGGAGGTGCTTCAAAGTGGCAGTGTCATATGGAGCCTGGGGTCAGCTGGGGACTCCCCAGCTGACGCCGGGCTCCATGCTGCACTGATGCTTTGAAATGCTGCGTGGAGCCTAGGGATGAGAACAATTAGTTGACTAGTCACTTCCCCCTACTCCCCTTGCTGCCTCTATCAGAAGGGGGGGATTAGAGGGGGTGCTTCAAAGCAGCAGCACCACATGGATCCTGGGGCCGGATCATGGGGCCAGATCCTGGGCTCCACGTGGTGCTGATGCTTTGAAATGCCACGTGCAGCCTTGGGCCAGCTGGGAGCCCAGACTGCATGCGGCATTGTCAAAGCAGCAACGCCGTGTGGAGCCTGGGGTCAGAGACGGAGTTCCCAGGTGACCCCGGGCTCCACGTGGTGCTGCCGCTTTGAAACGCCATGTGGAGCCTTATCCTGGGTGACATTTCAAAGCAGCAGCGCCGTGTAGAGCCTGGGGTTAGCTGGGAACTCCCCTGCTGACCCTGGCCTCCATGCAGCACTGCTGCTTTGAAACACTGCAGGGAGCCCAGGGCCAGCAGGGGACTTCTTGAGTCCCCCGCTGGCCCTGTACTCCCTGCAGTGCTGTTGCCCTTGAAGGTGGAGGTGTCCTTATCGACTGTTCGATGAGCCAATTAATCGAAATTTTACATCCCTACTCCTACATGTAGGTCTTCAGTTCTAGAATTTGTGTAGGTGTGTGTCTGTGTATGTATGATATATATGTGTGTGATATATATGTAGGTGTGTGTCTGTGTATGTATGATATATATGTGCAGATAGACCTGCAAAAAAGAAAATTATGCTGGTAGAACTGGACAGAATATGATTTATAAAGTTCTGAGATAATTAGGTGAAAGGTACTCGGTAATGCAAAAGAGTATTCATCACCAAAAGCAGGACAAATGGCTGTAATCAGTGAAGAAAGAATAACTATGGCTATTCTTTAGGTTAGGAACCTGTTTTTATTTTATTTTTTTTATATTTTCTTGATCCTTGAAAGCAGTGAAATATGGTAAAGGGATTTGGTCCTTGCTGTTCATTAGAAGGCAGCTATTAACAGTAAGTATTCCCTCTGAACACTAATAGCATGAGTTCTGGTTATGAGATGGGGTCTTGGTCTTTGCCTCTTTCTGAAGGTCATGAATTAAAGTATTAGCAGTGAAGCTGAGCTGATATGTAGTGGTCATTGTTCACTGGCAGGGAAAAATTGATATTAACTAGAAACCATAAGATGAATTTACGGAAGATCTCTTCCGTAAAAAGCTTCTTGCACAAAAACCCTGCAGTGTAGACAAAGCCTAAATGTTTAATAACTGTAATGACTAATAAGAATTTCTGGGGTTCTCTAGAGGCTTGATGAGATGCAAAAGATATATAGTTGTGAAGAATTGATGAGATTTAACCCTGACAAGAGACAATGGTGTCAGTAATCAGAGATGAAAAGTTGTGAACTGAGATAATCAACACATTAGTATAATTGTGTGGGTGAAATTTAAGCATTACAGAATCAAAAACTGTGTTACAAAATCAGATTTACAAGTTAACTGACGTTCAGGCTCTTTTTTTCTTTTTTGGACTGGCAACTTTTTTCCTGGAGAGTTATTCGTTGTCTGATAACTCCAGATACAGAAGTGTCCTAGGTGGAAAGATGAAAAAAACACAGACTTCTCTTGTTGATCATGAGAAATAATGAGATGTCAGTCTGAGCAATGGAAAGCATGTTCCTGAGTTACGCTCTGATAGTAGTGAAGAAATAATGTCTTTGTCATCATAATTGGCACAACATGGACAATTTCTGAGTGGGACCATTTTTATGTAACACATTTCCATTATTCTCTTAAAACTTATGAAGCTATTGCGTTTATAAGAATATGGATATGTACTTTGCAGTTCTCATATTTCAGAATTCAGTTAGTCCTAAAGTAATCCCTCGTGTTGGTGTGACAGGCTTTAGTTTATGAAACAAGTGCTTAGTCTCATGTCTTCCATGTCCCTGCTCTTTTTTATTTCCATTTGGCATTGGATCTCAGAATCATTAGATTGTGGCTAGATGATATTTTACACATTATTTCTTTTAAAAATTTTAAAGAAAGATTTTTAAAGCTTTTTTTAATTTTTTTTTTTTTTTGTTTTAAGCTAGAAAAACATACTTTTATTTTTGGGGACATTTGATCATACATATGATGGTGAGAAAAGGCAAGAAGAGGTTTGTCATTTAAAGTAATTTTTTCATGGCATTAACAAATCTTAAAGTGATTTGTACATAATGTGCCTTGGGAATGGAATTTCTCTGGAGGATATTCTACTTGTGAATCTTATGGTGAAAGAGAATGATAAAGAGAACTGCTTTTGGATAGGTGGTTTTATTTTTCCATGTCATGGCATTGGCAGCTAGAGGTTTAGCTCTGCTGTTTACTTCTTGAATTGTAAGTTGCTTATCAGCATAAGGTAAAATGAACTGGAAATGTCTGTCTGCAATGCAAGGTGGAGAAGTACAGAGGACCCTTACCAACCATACTTAGGAAAAAACATGCAAAGAAAACTGTTTGAGCACATTAAATGGAAGATGAATATATTCTTTTTAACTTTATTCTCATCCCTTCACAAGTTTTGATTTTCAAAGATGCCACCTTCCTGTTGAAGATAGGAATGGCCCGAATACACTTTTTTTCCCCCTGTAGAGCCAATGTGCTTTACATGTGTTCTTCTTTTTCCCCATGGAACTCTAAAGATAAGGCATTTGCATTGCTCCATATTAAATCTTCAGTGGCTGAACAGGCTCCTCAGGGTTTGTATAACTTATGTGGTGATTTTGACTATCATGTTCTACCTTACCTCAGGATTATTCCTGAATGTGTAACCTTCAGAGCACTTGTCTTCATGTCTTGATAATATCTGCGGAAAAAATTATTTGTTGTTCCACATTAGAAACCCATTTTCAGGACTTTGTGTTCATTTGTTTTGCTGTAATGTCTGGATTTTTTCCCAAGTGTTCCTCCCACTGCTTTTATAGATGTGAAATTGGCCCTCTTTAGACTTGATTGATGAGCTAATATTCTCCTACATCTGACAATCTAAGCAAGACTGAGTTGCCCAAAAGTGTGCAAAATTCACAACTCAGCTTGTGAAATGCAAGTGAGGTCATGTACAGAGCTCACTATTTTAATAGGTCGTTGTAGTTGCTGCATGGGGTTAGACAAGAATGCCATCTTTTTTAAATCTGACAGTCAACAGTGCAAGATGTCAGTAGTAAGCGTACTTGAACAGTGCTGGTAATGTTTGACAAACATCAACATTTTTGGAGACAACTTGGTTTATTATTCAATATTAAATTTTAAGGAACTTCAGCATAATGCAAATCAACCTTAATCATACACCAGATCATGAAGGATACATTTCTGAAAAGTGTTTGAGTGACTTAGTCCTAGACTTCCATTGAAAGACCATTATGGTTTAGTTTTATATGGAACTAAGATGCTTTCGAAAATTTTTACTCAGTTCTTAATCAGACACATCTCCCATTTACCTCATTAAGAATTTTGAGGGAGTCAGATATGAGTAAAGACTTGAGGATTTGGCCACGATATAAAAATTGAGAATCAGCTACATGTTACTTTTGCTATTATTTGACAGTGCATTATTTTTCAGTAGTGTGCGATGAGTAAGTATTTACAGTAGACCCTAGAATACCATGGAACAAATTACCAGAGAGATAATGAAATACACTATACGTCATCTCCACTCCATGCATCTGACAAAGTGGTTTTGACCCACAAAAGCTTATGTTAGTCTTTAAGGTGTCACAGGACTCCTTGTTGTTATAATGTAAATGAGGCAGGAACAAAACTGTGTTGTGTTGTATTTTTAATTCATAATAAGTGGGCTAGTTTTACAGTTGTTATACTCCACTGTTGATCACTGGGTGCTAAAATCTGTGCAAACAGCTTTGGCTTGTGAACAGTTACAGTAGACTTCTGATAATCGAGCACCTTTTGGACCTAGGTGGTGCCGGATTATCAGATTTGCCGGAGAATCGGGAGGTCCGGTACAGCTGCACGGCTTAACAGCTGGCCAGGACACAGTCTCTCTCCCTCTCCCCTCCCCTTTCCTCTTCAGTCTCCTCTGTGCTGTAACCTGATTCTCCTCCCCTTCCCCTCCCCTTTCCTGAAGCAAAAGGCTCTTCTCCATACTGTAACACGATCCCCCTCACGCCCTCCCCCAACCTTATGCTCTGTCTGGTTACAGCCAGCATGTGGGCTGAGCAGCAGGCTTTTTAATCAGCTGGTCAGGAGCGCTTGGCATTTTGATGCCAGAGTATCAGGAGTGCCGAACAGTTGGATGCCGGACTATCGGAGTTTTACTGTACTATGCTTTCTTCTCAATAGTGTATTAAAGAATAAGTGTCAAGGAGCCATCATACTCTCCTGGTCATAAAAAGGCAATGCACAGAGTAATCTGAAGTTTAGAAAATGAGGTATTTTTTTCCTGTATATATTTAGTCCCCACTAGAACTGGATGGGAAACAATTTTGCTGCTATTAAAAATTGAGATTTCAAATATTGTTCTGTTCGATACCAGAATATAAGAGAGACCCTCTGAATTATTTAGTGTAAAAAAAGGGGAAGAAGGTAATCGGTCCAATGTAGAGTAAACCCACCTGACATATGCCAGACCCAGTTTCACATCCCTGTGCAATCTGATTCAGATCTGGGACTTGGACCTCTGTCTCCAACATCCAAAGTGAGTGCCTTAATCACCAGGATATTGGGTGAGCTGACATGAGTCTCTTCCAATGTACACTTTGTTGAAACTGTGAAATTCCTCTTATAAGTTTTGGATTCAATGAACTTGTGTTTTCTGAGGAAAAATCCTTTAGCTGGAAAACTCTCAGCCAGTTCTGTTCCACAAAGGCTTTAGTAATATCTTCAGATGGTTTTGTTTAAATTTGTGTTAGGCTTATGGTAAAAGCTAAATAGAATTTACCCTTTTAAAACTATTTTGCTTTGTAGTTTGCTCTTTTAGAATAACATTCTGCTGGTTTTAAATTTCACTTACGAGTAGGTATAATATGGTTACCATATATTTTATGCAGTTCTACAGAAACTGCATGAAATAGATTTGTACAGCTGAACTCTGGAATAGTGTAGTAGCATAAATCGTTTTTGGGGTGCAAGTTATACTTCACAAGTTGTCAGAGTTGGATACTACATCTAACACTGTGGATGTAGCCGTACACCCTAAAACATTTCAAAGTGGAAGTACTGCATGGAGCCCAGAGTCAGTGGGGGACTCCACACTGGCCCCGAGCTCCACGTGGCATTTCCATTAGCTATTTGATTAGTTGATTAATCTGATTTTAACATCTGTACATACCACATCTATCAAGTCGAACTAGTCCATAAATTGTATTAAATTTAGGATCTGAGCTATTGACATGAAGAATTATACACCTCTGTGGAGCTGCATGAATAAGAGACTTTTCTGTTCAGACAATTCTGAAAAATGGAAATAAAATTTTGTTTTGGGTCTACTGAAAAATTAATTCTTTCCAAATGTTCATCAATCTGCAGTCAGAAATAGCTTTTGAGGTTATCTGAAACGTTTTGTTAAAAGTTACGCATAACATTTCTGTTTGAACTTAAACATTTTTTATTTAAAGAAAATGAAAATAAAATTGAAAATCAAGTAATTTTGAAACAAAAATTGGTGTGTTTTGTTTAAAAATGTGTTTACTGTAGATTTAGCCAAAATGACCCAAATTCAAAATATGTTTCACTCAGCTGCCATGCTTTTTCTTTAAGGAATTTTTGCTATTCTGTTGGAAAAGAATAAATTATACATTTTATTGTAAGATTTTCTAGTGAGAAGTCTGAGGCCATAACTTTCTCAAAATGCTGCTGTTAAGTTTTCCTTCATGGGGATCACAGATTAAAATGTAGTCAACTTTTCTCTGAGAACTGGAGTAAATGACCTAAGTTACTTGGGGGAAAAAACTTAAAAAAACCAACAAATAATCTAGCAGCACCTTAGTCTAACAAAACATGTAGATGGTATCATGGGCTTTTGTGGGCACAACTCATTTCGTTAACATGGTTACCCCTCTAAAGCTTTGGAGGAAAAAATTATTGTACTGTTTATTTGTATATTTACATTAGTTCGCGAAGTAAAATCCTGTTTAAAATGTTAACAGGATAAACTGTTAGGTGGTTAATTGGCCTGCCACATAGTGCCTTCGGAGGGTGGCTGTTCCAGCCAGGCCTGGCGATGGTTAACCGGTTATCCTGGTAAGCATTTCGGTAAGGCAGTGTTACCTGTTAACCATTTACATCCCTAAGGACATAAATATTACTATATAGTAATATTACTATTATATTACTGTTTCTACTCCGCCTTATGCATAAATCACTTGTTAACAGTTCAGCCATCTGTGTTGATTCAGGCCAGTCCAGATCATTACAAGAGAGTACTAGAAGGCAGGTGTGTTAGTCCAAGGATGTTAAAGACCCTTTTTCTGTTACACCTATGCTCAGTTAGATTCTTTAAAGCAATGAGTGGGCAGCAGGGCAGGGGGCCGTGGCTGGGTCAGCGTCATCAGGGCCAGCGGCAGGGTGGGGAGCCCCAATCTTGGGAACGCCAAGGAGAGGAGCCCAGGAGTGGGGCAGCCAGCAGAGAGCATTGACTTCCACTGGTCTGGCAAACCCCTGGTTTTGGGACTGCTTAGGTCCTGAGAGTGCAGGACCAGGGAGGTCCACTTGTATTTGCATAAGCTTTCGTGGGCAAAGACCCACTTTGTCAGATGCATGTAGTGGAAATTTCCAGAGGCAGATATAAATATGAAGGCCAGAATCAGGCTGGAGATGACGAGGTGGATCCAATCAGGGAGGATGAGGCCCACTTCTAGTAGCTGATCTGGAGGTGTGAATTCCAAGAGAGGAGAAGCTGCTTTTGTAGTTAGTGAGCCAGACTGTGAATGGCTCTTTAACATCCTTGTCCTAAGCAGTAATTTCCATTTTGTATGTGTGCAACTGTTTATTCCTTCCTAAGTGGAGTACTTTGCATTTGTCATTACTGAGTTTCATCCTCTTTGCTTCAGAACATTTTTCTAATTTGTCCAGATCATTTTGAATTGTAACCCTGTTCCCAAAGGACTTATAACCTCTCCCAGACGAAGAACAGATCCCTGTGGAACCCTGCTCATTAACTTCAAGCATGGAATTGAAGGGAATATGGAAAAGAAATGGTGTAGGCTTCCCCCATTGCTTCAAGTACAGTTGCCTAGTTTAGAAGGACACCTCTTTGAATAACCAATTACTAATGTCTATTTGGTACAGATAGTTTTGTTGCCCTCTTTGGATGACTTCTTTATCATGGCTATCCATGAGTTTGTCACCAAAAGACACTACTATTGAGTGGACTACCGGACATTGAAGTGAGTGCAGAAAGAGACAGGCCATTTAAATGGTGGTTTCTGCTGGGGGTACCTGTGATGTGGGAGCTGCTCCAGTAACCTGTTTAGTTTTGAATGAAGAATAGTTCTGGATTTGAGATATGCAGCCATATGTGGTTTGGCCATATTCAAATGAACTCTCTTCTCGCGTGGTCAGGGTTCACTGGTCAGGTGGCCGTTTTGCCAAATATTTCTGATGGGAACCTGGATTGGGACTAGTTGAAATGTGGTAGGAGTAGTGTATTGGTATGACTTGAAATCTGATTGTAATGGTTCTAATATACTCAGTGTCTAGTGAGTGCTGTGAAAACTGTCTGTTCTTTAGGGCTTGTCCAACCACCCTTGCAGCATATCAGGAGAAGGACACATAGACACCTAAAGGTTTGCTGGAGATGTTGTCACATAGAATAAGTCACTTGCATTTCTTTTTCCCTCAGAAAGCAGTTTTGTAACAACACCATTGTCACAGAGGGACTTCTGCGGTGTTTTTGAAAGCGAAGAGGACACAGTTTAAATTTACTTCTATTCCTCTGATCAGTTTTAATAGATTTTTTTGTATTACTTACTGTATCCCTCTCCAGCAAATGTGAGAATGGATGATGTCATCCAAATTATTTGGTAGCCCTTCACCTATTTTATACAGTTCCAGGCTGTCTGAATGCCACTTGGTTAAATGCGATGCCATGTTTTCATTAGTGATATCACCTGGTTACTATGATCAGCCCCTCAGGGTACATGCACAAACCTAGTGTAGAGAGATAAAACTGCTACAAACTACAGTTTGCACTGTTGAATGGCCCTAGTTTCAGCCAGGAATAAAAATGTACAGTTCAGATCAAAGCTCTTAAAGTTTGCATCTCTGTTATGGGTGTATTGTGGTTTAGTTAGACAGGGGGCTGGCCACAAATGGCAGATATCCAAAGTGTAGATGTCTGTATCCTCTGAGACCATGTCTAACCAGTAGGCCACCAGTTGATCTCAGGAGCTTGAGGTATATCTTAGCTTTAGTACTGGGGAGGGGGGAAGCTTTTGGTGGCATTCTTTACAGAGCAGTTGAGACACCTTAGTCAAATTCAGTTACTAAAGTTTATCATCATTCAGCTCTTCTTGCAGAAGGTTGTACCCTTCCAAAGAAGAGCTGAGAAGTTTGGAGAAATATGATTTAAAGAATCAAAAGCAAAGGTCTTCCTAGTTTCCAGAAAGGTAAACTAAAATACCTTTCTATTTAAGTTGTAGAAGTTTTGTCTTAGTCATGAACATTACCAAGGCTTATTGCAGCTTACTTAGGATAGTAGCTATTAATGCTGGCAGTCACATCAGGGTTCCATTGCCTGACTGGCCTATGGATCTGCAAACCACAATTCACCTTAATAAATAATGGAAAACATTTTTGTTTTGGATTAGCAATAACACTGCAGGTTTGACCTCCCTGGTCTGGCACCCTTGGGACCTGACTTGTCCCTGACAAGGGATTTTACTGGACCAAGGGGGAGGTCATTTCTTTCCTCTCACTGCTGCTCCCTCTTTGCAGTGCCGCCCCACCAAGCTTCCTGGCTCCCCTAGGCAGTCCAGCTGGGCTGCACACCGGGCTCCGCCTTCCCACACTGTATCGTGTCAGGCTCACCCTTTTCAGCACATTGGACTCTTGTACTCTCCTCTCCCCCCGCCCCCTGCAATCCTGCAGCATGCTGGGACTCTCTGATTCTGGAACAATCATGGTCCTGCCAGACCAGAGCTTCCTGGTTATTAGAGGTGCAATGTGTAGCTTTAAAAAAGGGCATTTGTGTCTACTGGAGGTTGTCTTTTGTAGCACTTTTGGAAAAATCTGAAGCAGATGAAAATGGAACGTTTCTCTCAACATTTTTATTGCTGTTGTGTGTATTTGTATTTCCCAGAGGGATGTCAATGGTTAACCCGTAAGCATCACCCTTATCAGCTGATGGGTACTGGTTAACTGTTGGCCCATCTGGAGCAGCCTTCCACCTGCGGTGGCCCCCCAGCCCAGCTGGAGCAGCCCGCTGTGCCATGAGTGGGGGGTGGGGGGTGGGGTGGCTCTCCAGCCCAGCTGGAGCAATCCCCAAACCTGGCCTGGCCAGAGCAGTCCCCACACACACCCATATAAGTGGTTAACAAGTGGTTAAGCATAATGTTTAATCGGTTAACTGATTAGTCTGCGGGATTTTACCTTCCTACCTAGAACCCCACTTTTACAAGGTGCTTGATATGTTTGGCCTTCTAGCATCTGAGGATTCGAGCAATGAAGTTAATGGAAATATTTGTATACTGATTCTTAAACACTAAATGCTTGAATTATCTTCTGAATCAGGGCTTTGGAGGGCAAATAAGTTAATATCTCTGCAACTGGTCTTCAACTGGAAGTTGAAGGCTGCTATCAAATCCCCCCTCACTCTTCGCTTCTGCAGACTAAACAGACCCAACTCCCTCAGCCTCTCCTCGTAGGTCATGTGCTCCAGCCCCCGAATCATTTTGGTTGCCCTCCGCTGGACCCTCTCCAGTGCATCCACATCCTTTTTGTAGTGGGGGGCCCAGAACTGGACACAATACTCCAGATATGGCCTCACCAGAGCCGAATAAAGGGGAATAATGACATCTCTGGATCTGCTGGCAGTGCTCCTCTTAATGCAACCTAATATGCCATTAGCCTTCTTGGCGACAAGGGCACACTGTTGACTCATATCCAGCTTCTCATCCACTGTAATCCCCAGGTCCTTTTCTGCAGAACTACTACTTAGCTGGTTGGTCCCCAGCCTGTAACAATGCTTGGGATTCTTCTGTCCCAAGTGCAGGACTCTGCACTTGTCCTTGGTGAACCTCATCAGATTTCTTGTGGCCCAATCCTCCAATTTGTCTAAGTCACTCTGGACCCTATCTCTGCCCTCAAGCGTATCTACCTCTCCCCCTAGCTTAGTGTCATCTGCAAACTTGCTGAGGGTGCAATCCATCCCCTCATCCAGGTCATTAATAAAGATATTGAACAAAACCGGTCCTAGAACCGAACCTTGGGGCACTTCGCTAGAAACCGACCGCCATCCTGACATCGAGCCGTTGATCACTACCCGCTGGGCCCAGCCTTCGAGCCAGCTTTCTTTCCATCTTACCGACCATTTATCCAATCCACATTCCCTTAACTTGGTGGCAAGAATATTGTTGGACACCATATCAAAAGCCTTGCTAAAGTCAAGGTATATCACATCCACTGACTTTCCCATGTCCACAGAGCCAGTTACCTCATCATAGAAGCTAATCAGATTGGTCAGGCACGACTTTCCCTTTGTGAATCCACGCTGACTATTCCTAATCACTTTCCTCTCTTCCAAGTGCCTCAAAATGGATTCCTTAAGGATCCCTTCCATGATTTTTCCAGGAACCGAGGTAAGACTGACCGTCCTATAGTTCACTGGATCGTCCTTGCCTTTTTTGAAGATGGGCACTACATTTGCCTTTTTCCACTCATCCGGGATCTCTCCCGATCTCCACGATCCCCACAACTTTTCAAAGATAATGGCCAAAGGGTACTCAATGACATTTGCCAACTCCCTCAGTACCCTCGGATGCATTAAGTCCGGACCCATGGATTTGTGTACATTTAGCTTTTCTAAATAGTTCCTATCCTGTTCTTTACCCACCAAGGGCTGTCCATCTTCATCCCATCTTGCGTCACTTAGCACATTAGTCCGGGAGCCCACCTTGTCCGTGAATACAGAGGCAAAGAAAGCATTGAATACCTCAGCTTTCCCCACATCATCTGTCACGAGGTTACCTCCTTCATCCAGTAGGGGCCGCACACCCTCTCTGATCACCTTCTTGTTAACATGCCTGTAGAAACCTTTTTTTGTTATCCTTCACATCCTTAGCCAGTCGTGATAACCCCCCGGCATTCTCGAGCTATACATTTAAACCCCTCCCTGGTCATTTGTCCAAGTGTCCACTTTTTGTAAGCTTCCTTTTTGTGCTTAAGTTCACCAAGGATTTCCCCCGTAAGCCAGTCCAGTCTCCGACCATGTTTTCCTCTCTTGCTATGCATTGGGATGGTTTTTTTTCTGTGCCTTCAATAAGGCTTCATTAAAATACTGCCAGCTGTCCTGGACTCCTTTCCCCTTCATGTTAGCATCCCAGGGGATTCTGCCCATCAGGTCTCTGATGGAGTCAAAATCTGCTTTTCTGAAGTCCAAGGTGTGTGTTTTACTACTCTTTTCTTCCTTTGGTCAGGATTCTGAAATCTACCATCTCATGATCACTGCTTCCCAGGTTGTCACCCACCTGTACTTCCCCTATTCGTTCCTCCCTGTTTGTGAGCAGAATGTCAAGTTGCACACGGCCGCTGGTCGGATCCTTCAGCACTTGTAACAAGAAGTCATCCCCAACATTCTCCAAAAACTTCCTGGATTGCCTGTGTACTGCCGTATTGGTCTCCCAACAGATGTCAGGGTGATTAAAGTCCCCTATGAGAACCAGGGCCTGTGATCTGGAAGCTTCTCTCAGTTGTCCGAAGAAAGCCTCATCTCCCTCATCCACCTGATTCGGTGGCCTGTAGCAGACAGCAACCACAACATCACTGCTGTTGTTTGCTCCTCTAAACTTAACCCATAGACTCTCAACAGGTTTTTCTCCCTCTTTATACTGGAGTTCAGAGCAATCACAGTGCTCTCTTACATATAGTGCAACTCCTTCTCCTTTTCTCCCCTGCCTGTTCTTCCTGAACAGCCTATACCCTTCCATGACAGCGCTCCAGTCATGCGAGTCACCCACCAAGTCTCTGTTATCCCAATTAAATCATATTTCTTGGACTGGGACAGGGCCTCCAGTTCTTCCTGTTTGTTGCCCAGTATTAGTGTACAAATACCTCAGATAACCAGTTGATCGCCCTATCTTCTTCATTCGAATGAGGGGTCCTCCTTTGTTGCTCGTTCCTCTTTGCATTTCTTCCCGGTATCCGACTTTCCCACTCCCCTCAGGGTTTTGGTCACCGTCCCCCGACGAACCTAGTTTAAAGCCTTCCTCAGTAGGTTTGCAAACCTGCCCGCGAAGATGCTCCTTCCTCTCTTGGTTAGGTGGACCCATCTCTTCCTAACAATCCTTGTGCCCGGAACAGAGTCCCATGGTCGAAGAAACCAAAGCCCTCTCTGTGACACCACCTGTGCAACCACACATTTACTTCCTCAATTCGACGATCCCTTCCCAGTCCTTTCCCTTCAAGAGGGAGCATGGACGAGAGCACCACTTGCGCTCCGAGTTCTTGGATCCTTCTTCCCAGCGCTACATAATCCGCAGTAACCCGCTCAAGGTCATTCTTGGCCGTATGTTTAGTTCCCAAGTGGAGAAGCAGGAAGGGGTAGGGATCCGAAGGTTTGATCAGTTTGGTAAGCCTCTCAGTCACATCCTGAATTTGAGCTCCTGGTAAGCAGCACACCTCTCGAGATTCCAGGTCCGGACGGCAGATGGATGGCTCAGTCCCTCTTAGGAGGGAGTCCCCCACCACCACCTGTCGTCTTCTTTTGGGGGTGGTGGTCGTGGAACCCCCATCCCTAGGACTACGCATCCCATGCCTTCCAGTAGATGGTGTTCCCTTCCGGTTTCTTCCTTGTGAGGTCCCTTCCAAAGCATTCAGCACTGCAGAGCCTGTGGAGAGAACCTGAAAGCGATTACTTACCTCTGTAGCATTGGGGGATTCCTGTGCTAGCCTTTTTCCCTTTCTAGAAGTTACATGCTGCCAGTTCTCTTCCTGGTCCTGTACTGCCCTCTCTGGCTCTTCTGCCTGCCGTGTTTGCAGGATTAAATGCTGCTTTCTATCGAGGAAGTCTTCATCCTCTCTGATCGAGCGTAGGGTCGACACTTGGGCCTCCAGTCCTCTAATTTTTTCTTCCAAAATGGCGACCAGCTTGCACTTAGTGCAGATGAAATCCGTTCTTTCTTCCGCGAGGAAGACAAACATGGCACACGCTGTGCAGGTAACAACAGCAGACCTATCACCATCCATCCCTGCTGTCCTGGAGAAGGGATTTAAAAAGAAAGGCAAGAGAACCTTGCGCCCTTCCCTCTCCCCTTCCCAACTCCCTCTCTAAACTCCCTGTTAGCACTCACCTGTTCGCAAGCTCCTTGGTCTCTTGCTCACTGCTTTATAAAGACCTGGACTGCCTAAAAGTCCCTCCCCCTACCAAGGCTCAGTCACTCAGCAGAGGCTTCTAGAATTCAAACTTTAATTAAATGTTTCTTCCACTTTACATGCACCTAAATTAAATCCAACAGGTTTAAAATAAAGGAGCAATTTCTTATGGGTGGTATCCTTCCTGTCTTAGCATCTATCTATTTACTGTACTTTGATCTGCTTAGGTTCAAGTACCCATTCTCCAGATACTTAATGATGTCCTGTCTCACACCCCCCTTTCTTTTCCCTTTTTTTTTCTTTTTCTCCCCCCCTCCTTCCCCTCTCCTATTTATTTTATTTCAAGTTTTTATATCCCCTACTCATAACTCCGGTCATCTGAAGAAGTGGGCTGTGCCCACGAAAGCTCATGATACCATCTACATGTTTTGTTTGTCTATAAAGTGCTACCAGACCATTTGTTGTTTTTATCGCAGAAGAGGTTGATCACTTAAATTGCAACCCATTTCTTTGTCTTCCAGATCATTGGAAAAGATTTCAACTGCTGTTAAAGTGGACAAAATTTAATATTCAAAAGTTTCTAAGTGGAAACAGTCGTTATTGATCTAGTCTGGATTTAAATCACAAACATAGCTATGGGGGAAAAACAAACAAAAAATCCCAAGGAGTCTCCTTCAGGTTTTCAGTCCCACATAGTAGTTTTCTTTCCCTTTTTGTGTGTGTGTCTGTGTGGGGGGAGCGTTGTGTTTTTAATTCCCGCCCCTAAAATTTACTTATTTGGAACAGACCCAAGAAAAAATTGGAGTTAATAAACTGTAAACAAATGGGACTAGTCTTGTAACCCTAGTCATAGAGGTTCCTAGTGGAGTTAATAAAGTTGTTCATTTGAGCAGTGAAGCAATAGGGTCTTTTTAATTTACTTTATAAACTACAGTGGATTAAATGTTGGGAGGGGGCGTTGTTGTTTTTTCCCATTACCCAAAGGAAATGTTTAATTTAACAAACACAGATAAATATATAAGAGAAATTATCATTTATCTTTTCTATGTGGTCAGAGTTAAGGAAGCTTTCCTGTTCTTAAATCACATTTTCTACATTTTCTTGCCTAGATAGTAGTAATAACTTGCATTATAAAAAATAAAAATGGAAAACCCAGTCATTTTTTAATTTTGTGTTCTTTTTGTATGTGTTTCTTGGGTACATGTGCTTTAACATGTCTCATCTCAAGTGTTTGAACTAGTGGTACTGATAATTCCTTGGGATTCACTTAGATATGTATGTTACCCCTCATTTTGTTAAACACTCAAATTGTCTCTGTAAAAGCATCATTTTCAATTTTAAGGTTTCTGTTACCTGACTGATGCTCTCACTTTTGATGGCCTCTTACCCGCCTGTCAGAAATTTATTAGTAACTCTCATTCGTCCCTGGAGAAAGTCTGCCCTATTAATTGTTCCTATTAATTTAAAGAGCTGAGTTTTGACAAAAGTTCAGTCCTTGGCTCTGTGTTCAGTCAGTAATCGTGAAAATGAATGCTAATTTAACTTAATAGCACATTGAGACACTTTAATTATTTCACGATAGCACATTTTTCTTGGGAATATTTCTGAACCCTTCTCTTTTAGAGAACAGGTCCAGAATTGTCATTAAGATCTATAATCATTTTTCACAATAAACTTTGGAATTTGGTTTGATACAGACATTGTAAAATGAGACACAAGAAGTTCTTTGGAAATCTCTCTGGCTGACTACCAGAAAGATGCATACGTGACTACGTGGATTTATTGTCCAATTCCTTGCATGATATTTTCTCCCTTGGGAGGAGGGAAAAAAAGAATCAGGCTTTACTTTTACAGAGACAATCTGACAGTTTGTCTATGTTTGTTTGTTCATCATGTGCTTCTGCAAATGTGCATTGTTGAGAAAAGTGCTGCTTTTGGAATCTGACTGGTGACAAAATTCACTTTGATTCATATCTATTTATTTCACTGAGAACAGCAACTTCATGCTACTTTTTTCTTGTTAGACCTGCAAAGCTGATGGAGTTCACAAAATGAGTTGGATTCTTTTCCTTTTGTGCTCCTTCAGCATGATTGTTCACTAATGTTCAATTGCAGGGCCAGTAAGTTATACCTGGCAAGATGCACTACATGCAATTTATTTAGATTGTGGTGTTGAG
Organism: Pelochelys cantorii; assembly: GCA_032595735.1. Taxonomy (NCBI): domain Eukaryota; kingdom Metazoa; phylum Chordata; order Testudines; family Trionychidae; genus Pelochelys; species Pelochelys cantorii. Next base: position 42,895,032 of record CM064337.1, read on the forward strand.
GCCATAATCTGAAGACAATAAGGTGGTACATCTATAACTGGCAACATGATTACACTTGTGTAACTTGATTACAAATTATATGATCTTTTTATTTACTTACTTTGAACACATTAATTTGAAAACTAATTAAGTAAAAAGGAAATAATAAAATATTTATAATATATAAAATATTGATACTTAAAAGCATTTTTTTAAAAATTAGGTAAATATACTTAGGTAAATTTTCTTGTGCTGAACTCTAAACTACATGATTAATATAGTACTTGCAGGGTTTCAGGAGCCTCTCTTCAAGGCCCATAATACAAGGATCATGTGATTCTTACAGGCGGTTATAGTAAGTTGTCATGTCATCATCTAGGATAGTGAGTGAGATTTAGGCATTCAAACATATTTAATGCTATGGATAACAGAGAGAGGAGTGAGTGCTATTTTATCTACACCAAATTTTTTTGTCCTACAAATTCCTAAATTCCTTATATTGCAGTCTTCCATTATCCCTGTTTTCTCCATGAAACCTCATTACTTACTGTGAGAAGCTAGCCTCTGTGTATGTGTAATATATATTAATTGATAGGATATTTATACTTTTTTTGTACTCCCAAGAATTTGTGGAATTTGACAAAAGAGAGAAGAAACTGTTTCCTCTTCCAAAGAAGTCTGAATGGATTTGACTCCACTCAGTGCTGGTGGGGCACAAGATGTGTTTAAAATACAGAAAGTACTCTCTAGCTCACTCTTCTGAGTCAGTAGCCTTACATACTCAATATGGAGTCCATTTGTGCTTTCATTGAACATTATTCCACATAGGGAGACAAATATGGAATTTGTCCTGGAGAGTGTTCATCTTTCTGGGATATTACAAATTGACCAGTCACCCAAATGGAGAAATATTTAATGGAGAAAACTATATTGATCTTCAGTAACTTGGAGGAGTTGTAGTAGATTGACTCTCAGAAATACTTTTTTGCTATTTATAGTCCTTAGGTTGTGTTTTGAATCTGTGTAAGGGAGCCATGGCATATTGGCTCTGTTGAGTCCTTGTAGCTTTTTACTAGACTGTTCAAATCTACAGGAGGGCATGTACATGGTCTGACAGTAGTATATTATGCATCAAACAATTTGATTTTTTAATTGTGTTGAAAACTTAAAAACCTGCCTGAGGGACACTGATTATAAGGCATTCCAGACAGATTCCGTGCCTGGGAAAGGTGCTTGACACCTACTTGGAGGAGTATCTCTGAGAAGCAATCAGTATAGTAGTCTACAGGCAATGACTTTTATTGTGTCACAGATGCTGGGCAACTCCCATATAACTGTAGTTTTTCTACACAAGACCCTGTAAAGGGGAAAAGACAAAGAGGAGAGAAGGGAGCTGAGGGGCTCTGCCCAACCTGAAATGCTGACAGACCTTGGACTCAGAGAAAGCGTGAGGTCAGACTTGTAGAATCATAGAACACTAGAACTGGAAGGGACCGTGAGAGATCATCAAGACCAGTCCCCTACCCTCACGGCAGGACCAAGCACCATCTAGAAAGAGTACCACAGGACAACAGAAAGCCGGGAGCTTTTCCACCATTGGTTACAGAACTGTGCTCTTTTCCATTAACTCCACCTGATACCACGAGGCTGAGCTTTCAGATCCATTTCTTGTCCATTGCTGACCATTCCACTAACAGCCCTTCTGCTACTGCTGTGATGTGCTCATGGGCATGCTCAGTGACAAGAAGGAGCTGTGCAACACAAAAGCATTAACTGGTGCTCCACATGGACTCTCAGATAAGGATAGTGTCTCAGGACTTGTGGGATTTCCCCCCCAAACATCTGTAATGTTTGAGTATTTTTAAGACTAAAGGGACTGTAATTAAGAAATTCCCTTTTCTAAGCCCATAGCACCCACAGCTTCAGTAGAGTGTTTATAAGTAATTGGGGGGAGGGGAGAATGGAGAGAGAATTAGGTATGTCTAAGGCACTGGTTTGTTTCAGGGATTCGAGTAGCTGCACTGTAGTAACCCCAGTCTCAAAGAATTGCACAGGATGAGTGGTCTGAGCCTAGGGAAGTGTGCTGTGGATGCAGAGCAAAAAGCAACATCTCTCCTGAACCCAGATGCAGATGGCTTAGACGCACTTAGGACCTAGGGAATTGGATACACTCACAACTGACTGGGCACTGCCTACTGTGATGTCTGTGTGGGTTGTAATACATGGCCCTAACACTTCCTGCCATGTAGGTGGTTTTGGGCTTTGCAGAGGAATGTTGTGAAGTGTGTCTTGGCAGAGGCAATACACATGGAAGATGGCAGGAATCTATGAATGCCTTCCTCCTCTTCATGTTTTCATAATTCTGAAAAAAAGTAATGCTAAGACATTTCTGAACTCTTTGACCTTATTAATTGTAATTGTTAGGGCTTAATAAAAGCAACATTCGTGACTTTACAAGCTGTAACATCTTTTATCCTTTTATGCTTTTGAAATGTCAGACTCTGTAGTGTTCTGTTTGAAATAGAATGGACTGATACTTAATGATTTGTGCTTGATGTATGTAAACTCTTCAGTGAAGGTCAATAATTCTATTAGGGCATTTTTTTGTCAGTAAAATGTTGACAGAAATTAAATAGGTGGTTACATTTCAGCTGGCAATGTCACTTTTTTTTTTTGTGCCGAAGTTGTCTAATGATAAAGTCAAACGGTACTCGGTGGGGCTTTTAACATTACAAATAGCTGATTTATATGAAGAATTAAGTATTTAACTAAAATCTGTGCTAAATTGTAATACAAAGTCAGATCTCTTGTGATGGATGGGTTATCTCAGTGGCTTCACCTCATGAAGCATTTTATTGTATAATTTGTGTTTGATTTTATTTCATATTTTGTCTCAGTTGTTGTGTCCCTGTTGAGGGGGAAAAGGTGCAAGTTCTTTCTCCATTTTTATGCACCCTCTCACCCCTTTCTCTCTTCTGTCAAGTGCAAGATAGGTCACACACAGTCCCTGTGCTGCATGGAGCAAATGGACTAGACCGTCCTACTATCCCCAGATTTTCAAATGGAGGAGTAAGTAAAGCTGTTTTTCTACTTGCTGCTCTATGCAGTAGCAACTGAAGCTGACTGTTGTAACAGAGAGAGAGCAGTATTCAGTGTGTTTATTCCATCCTTCACCCCCTACTATGCTGGAGGAGTCAGTTATGGAATGGAGCTCTCTCCCTGCTGTAATGTAGTTTTGCGTCCTTGTGGAAAACTCCTCATCTGGCCATCTGAATGTATACAGAATGTGAAACATACCCAAGTATATAGCACCCTTCAGTGGACCTCTGCAGTATAAGCTCTTGACTGCCCCTTTAAGGTTTGAGGGACAGCTGTGCCTATGGTGCATCTAGAAATTGATCTATTTGCTGGCCCTAATAGCTAGCCAGTTCAGAGGTGATTTGGGGGCTGCTGAGGGAAAGTGTGCTGGATTGGTCTTCAAATACGATAGAACTTCTTTTTTCCGATCCTCTGTTGTCCAGCTCTCCAAGTTAACTGGGCAAGCAGCACACACGTTCCAGAAGGCGATGATCTCTCTTGTGCCCACTAGATGGTGCTTCATCATTGCACTTTCCCATTCTCCAGTTTATCCAGGTTTTGATTATCCAATATGGCCCTGGTCCAGTTATATTAGATAAATAGGGTTCTGCTGTAGTTAGACAAAGGGGAGAAATGCACGTAGGCCTTCCAGGTTCTGTTCTAGCCTACAGACTAGAATGAAGGGCTGGGGAGGGGCTGTGTTACCACCACATCCTTCATTCCGACTGGTAGTTAGATTTTATCCCATTCAGTTTCCTCAGAATTCCAGGTTCACTACCTGATTGCTTAAGATTTGTGAAGGTTGTAGCTGTGTACTTCATTAAAAGAGTGTAATGTAATAATGAAAATGGATTTATTTGTTAAGTGTAATGGTCATTTATTCTTATACACAATATCAGGACAATTTTGTGCACATATTTCTGTGGTATGTTTCAGTGGTTCATCTCTTCTACTTGCATGAAATGAAAATTTGCCAGTTGTTCCTCCTAATCAGTTTGAATCTCTGAAGAATTTAATAAAAATATAGCATAAAATGGTTAACATTAGGTCCATCATTAAGAGTCTAATTAGATAGCAATGTATCAAGAGGATTCAAGTAGGATTTACTACTTGTTGATTTACTTTGCCTTAGATTTAAAAAAAAATTAGAGCAAATGTTTAAAATGTGTACAATGTTCATAACTTATTTTTATTGTGCCTCATTAACAAATGAGACAGGATGTCTATTTCTATACAGGCGGTATATGTATAGGCAGTACTGTGTCTGTATTGTGCTTTGTAAAATTGGAAATCTTTCAGTAATCTTTAATACTGTGTTTTTCGTCATTCTGTATTAGAATGATATAGAGAACCTCATGTACTGAAAATACAAGATTGTAGGAGAATTATTCTAGATAAGTTATTAAAGCGGCTACAATATGTAATTCTTCCCAAATAGCATTTTGTGTTATGTCATAATATCAAATACGGTTGGCTTCTTTGTTATCAGAACTCAGTGACTTCTAGCTATGATTCACAGTCCAATTATAAAGCTTTGCAAAGCAAGCTAATGTCTTCTCCCTAAAGGTTCATGTTAATTTCTGGCTGTTGTAATTTAGGTTGTGTATTTTGCCAGTCAAGAATGATAGTGGTACTCTGATGAAATTAATTGTGTGTACCGTAGATCTGTAAAGGTAGTAATTAGTACATAATAGTCTTTAACTACTGGGATTGTTCTAGTACAGAATACATTACCCATTCAACCTGTCTCAAGAAAAAATATAATTTGTTTAATGTTTGACTTCTATATTGTCTTTGTTTATTAGATCTGTAAAGCAACTGCCATTTTGATTTGTTTCAGTGACTGAAACAGGTTTTTAATGGCAGTGTTATATTTACCATTATGAAATCTTGTTGGGGTAAGTTTGTGTGTGCAAACTAAAGCATGTTTCTATGATTTCTTAGGAGCTTGAATCTTTGAGAATTATGTGGTAACTGAAGACATTTTCTAATGAATACAATCTTAAGGAAATAGTTCTAACAAATTTTATCTTGCGTTTTTAGAGTGATCAAAAAGTCACCATTGCTGATCATTTAATCAAAATAGGCAGTTGGGTCTCAATATTAGAATATACAATTATCCATAACAGATTTTGTTCTAGATTTGAGATTTGAGATTGACTCACGGTGGGTCATAGGCAAGTCACTTGACCTTTTTGTGACTTAATTTCTGTATTTGTAAATTAGGAATATTATTGATCTCAAATGATTGTTAAGATGTAAATAATGTTAAAGCAGTTTAGATAAAAGCAAGAGGGATTAATATTTGTCCAACTCCCTGCCCCAAGCAGGACCAATCCCAACTAAATCATCCCAGCCAGGGCTTTGTCAAGCTGGGACTTAAAAATCTCTAGGGATAGAGAGACTACCACCTCCCTGGGCAACCCATTCCAGTGCTTCACCACTCTCCTAGTAAAACAGTTTTTCCTAATACCCAGCCTAGATCTCTCCCACTTCAATATTAGACGACTGCTCCTCATTCTGCCATCCATCACTACTGTGAACAGCTTCTCTCCATCCTCTTTGGAATGTCTCTTCAGGTAGTTAAAGGCTGCTATCAAATTCCCCCTCACTCTTCTCTTCTGCAGACTAAATAAGCCTCCATGTTTTTTCTGGGGACTGTGGTGAGGCTGACCAGTCTGTAGTTCCTTGGATTATTGTTCTTTCCTATTTTCAAGATGGACACATTATTTGCCTTTTTCCAATCGTCCAGGTTCTCTCGATCTCCACGAATTTTCAAAGATAATGGATAATGGTTATGCAATTACATCTGCTAACTCCCTCAGCACCCTTGGGTGCATTAACTCTGGTTTCATGGATTTGTGTATGTCCAACTTTTCTAAATAGTTCTTAACCTGTTATTTCTCCACTGAGGGCTGCCTACCTCCTTCCTGTACTGTGCTGCGTAGTGCAGTAGCCTGGGATCTGACCTCGTCTGTGACGACAGATGCCCCCCTCCCCCAGGATTGCCAGGTGCAGTGGTGGCCCGTCAATACAGGCGAACTAGGCGGTCGCCTAGGGCGCCAAGATAAACGGCCATTGAGGGCTTTGGAGGCGGGGGTGCCGATTGCGCACCGATCGTGCGTTTCGCCTAGGGTGCCAGTTGCCGGCAGCTAGTCTAGGGCCGCTTCTGGCCAGGTGTCCGGTATTGAACTGGACAGTCCGGTATTTGCATCTCCTGTCCGGTAAAAGAAATTCAGAAAATACCGGACAGCTAAAATGTCCGGTATTTTCTGATTTTTTTCCTGGCCAGGAGACGCAAAACCCGGGTGTTTTCCTGGTTCCGCAGAGGAGCTGTCTGGCCCGGAGCGGGAAGACAAGATGGCAGACGGCTGCCAGCAGCCTGTTAGGGCCAAAAAGCCTCAAAGGCATTTCTTAAAGGGGCCATGCTGTTTTTTTAAAATTTTTAAATTTTTTTTGCTTAATAACTCTCGGGGTCCTTTTTTCCCCCCTCAACAACTTGGGTCTCCCTCCCCCCCTCTTTTTCCCCCCTCAACAGAATTTTTTCTGTGGTGTTTTTTTTTGGGGGGGGGAGGTGTTCGATATTTTTGGTTAAACCATCTGGCAACCCTCCTCCCCCCCAAAGCCATTAAGTTTTTTGGGTTTTCCCACATCATTTGTCACTAGGGGTATGTCTACACTACATCCCTCTGTCGGCAGAAGGATGTAAATGAGGCACTTCGAAAGTGCAAATGAAGTGGGGATTTAAATATCCCATACTTCATTTGTATAATTGCATCATGGCGCTCTTTCGAACAAGTACCTTTTCCTATTTACCTCCCTCATCCACTGAGGTTCCTGCACTGTCCCTGACCACCCTTTTATTGGTAGAAATCTCTTGTTTCCCGTCACATCCCTTGCTAGCTGCAATTCCAATTGCACTTTGGCCTGCCTGATTACACCCCGCATACTCAAGCAATATATTTATATTCCTCCCGAGTCATCAGTCCAAGTTTCCACTTCTTGTAAACTTCCTTTTTGTGTTTTAGCTAGGCTTAGGGTTGAGGTACGCACTGTGTTTAGGATTTGATCCTTGTATCTAATTGTTACTACTATTCCTGATCTGAGGGTGTAGCATGATGCCATTTCAATTGTCTCATTCTTTTCCCCCCAGAGCTGTGAACAGTAAGAGCACATAAATCAAAATAAGATTGTGAAATTGTCCTTTAATATAAGCAGACCTTTGGGGAAGGAAGGCAGATTACTGCTGGCGGAGATGAAGCCTGAAGGGATGAAACATGTAACTTGAACCTAAAACTTAAATAGAAGTGGAACAGGTTCTAAAGAGTTTAGTTTGAATTTCATATGTCCAATGAATCTGTAGACAATTACCTAATGCAGCATTTCTCAAACTGTGGGTCCCGACCCCCCGGGGGGTCACGAGCAACTTAGAGGGGAGTTGCGAGCAACTGAGAGGGTGGTTGCAGCAACGGAGAAGGGGGGTCACGGTATCACAAGTTTGAGAACCCGTGACCTAATGAATGAATTTAGGACTGATCCTGCTATAGGTTTTCATAGCTTTATAGAGTTTAAGGCTGGAAGAAACCATTGGCTCTTCTGCTGTGACATTTCACCACTGTGTATAGAGCCCTGTGACTTGTATTGGGTTAAAATGTATCTTTTTGAAAGAGATTCAGTCCTGATTGTGGGTGGACAATCAACACTTCTTTGGTAGTTTGTTGCTAGTGTTAATCAGCCCAATGTGTGTGTTTTTAAATTGTGACAGATTTCTAATTTAATTTGTTTGGCTTCAACTTGTTTGTTGCTATTGTGAATGAGCCCTTTAGTACCCGATGTTTTTCTGCTATTAAAGTACTTACACACTATAATCTAGTCACTTCTCAGTCTCCTTTTTGATAAGACAAACAGGTTGAGTTCTTTGTGTCTCATTGTAAGGCATTTTCTCTATCCCTTGATTACTTAAAACTCTCTTCTGCATATCTTCCAATTTGTGATCATGGTTTTTAAAATGTGGATGCCAGAACTGTACACAGTATTCCATTATCAAATAGTGAGGTAGATTCTTTACAGAGCCATTGCTTTCCAAGATACCACCCCTCATTCAGGTATATTGATAAGGATCTGTTTTATTAATTCCCTCTGAAGCAGGGTTCAGCACAGCCTATGGCTCTCGAGCCAAATATGGCTTAGTGCAGAACCAGATATGACTCTTGTCATTCTCAAAATGCATGCGACTTTTTAAATTAAAATAAGAAATTAATTCAAAATTTTAATGCATAATTTCTCATGTCAAACTGGTCTTTTTTGTCTATTTCACCTTCAGCCAGAGGTGAAGGTAAGGTGGTGCGCACCAATAATAACCGGCTGCGCTGCAGCAAGAGCTGGCTGGGCCACTCTACGCCTTTAAAGGGCCAACTGAGGGTGCACTGTAGGGGACGCATACTCACTCCAAACTGGGAGAGTGAGAGGGCCCTGTGGTCTGGCCCCCATCTGGCCACAGGAAGAGCTGATATTGGTTCCCCTCATGCTGCGGCATGGGTAGGAGGAAAGGCCATGATCCGGCTGCAGTGATCCTGGCCCAGCCCCTTGTCCAGCCACTGCTGCCTGGGTGCAGCAGCCCAGGTCCTGCCAGGTAAGGTAATCTGGCCCCAGGGCCACCCTACATACTCTACTTCCCACCCCCAGCACCGTGCCCTGCCTCCTGCATCTCCCACATAGTCCAACCCCATGCCCTGAGCCCCGCATATACCCCATCTCTGACTCCTGCACTCCCAGCAGCAGCAGAAGTCTCGTTAAATAAAGTCTGTGAGTACAATGTTTCATTGATGCTATTATTAATCATGTGAATTATCAATCACATTAAGTTGTATATTTTCAGTCATGTAAATGGGTATTCTTACATTGGCTCTTTGTTGACCCACTTGTTCTGGATTTTGATGTAGTTTGGCTCTTTGGTTTGAAATGGTTGCTGGGCCCTGCTCTGAAGCAACTGGCACTGGCCATTGTCAGAAGAGAAGATGCTGGGCTAGATGGACTGTAGGTCTTACCAGTATAGCCATTCTTTTATCCTTGTGTAAGTATGGCCTGCATTGCCTAGATATTGTGAATGTAGATTAATTGAAACACATTTTGTTGGAATGTGCTCAGCTTATCAGCTGATTCAGATAGCTCTGTATGACTGTCTGATTACTACCTTCATTACTGTCAGCAGTGATTTTTAGCTCTATATTCAGATCATTGATGATTTTGAATAGAATTGGCCCTATTACAGTACCTATCCCTGTTTGAACCCCCAACCCCTCTAAAACATTCTAATTCAATGATGAATCCCCATTAACAACAATTCTTGATCCATTTAATGTATGTTATACTGACATTTATATATTCCTTTTTTAAACAAGAATATTGAGTTGTCTTCCGTCAAAAGCCTTACAAAAGTCTATTGCAACTACGCAGTTACATTTATCAGTCAACTTACAAATTCATCAAAGGATGCGGGCAACCCTCAATAAAGGCATTAGGGTTCTATATACATAGTCAGGCCTTAATTTAATTAATCAATAACTTCTCTTATTACAGATCCTCAGCAAAAAGGAAACTGGCACTTTTCTGGAGGCAGAATCTACCTGAAATGTAACATAAATTATTATTTATGTTGATACAGGAACAAAATGTCTAATTCACTTGCCTAAATTAATTTAAAACAATTCACAGCCTTAAGTGAAGTTGCACTGTGGCATATTACAATATGCCACATTGACAGAACAGGTTCTAATTTCATGCATCTCAAAACCAGAAATAGGATGTGTGGAGATGGAAGCATTTTCTTTTTCTGTCCTTCATTACTTTCTCCTTTACCTCCTTTTACAAAAGCTGTAGAAAACTGACAGACATGCTTGCTTAACATGCTGTCCTTGACAGCAATGGAGTAAGCCAGAGATTTCTTAATGTGCAGGGGTTGTGATAACTGCTAAGAAAGGTGAATGAATATAGGACTGGGATCTGTCAGACTTTATATAGGATGCCATAAAAATAAATAGTAGTTCCCCCTCTTTCACCTCCCCTTTTAGTCATTGTCTTGGTGAACAAAATGTTGGCCTTCGTGCCCAGGGTCCATTTTGGCTGGATCTCTTTGATCTTTATTTGGTGTGTCTGCTGGTGAATGAAAAGAAGTCACTGAGAAAGGTCTGAATGGGCCCTGAGTAGAGTAGTGGGGTGTAGGTAGGCTTTATAGTTTGGATTTCAGAATTGATATTTTTATAATACTCCTTCAGGGTTTGATATGTTTCACGTTTCTTCTGAACTTGTTTTCTAGTAAAAACAACAAATAGTCTGGTAGCACTTCAACGACTAACAAAACATGTAGATGGTATCATGAGCTTTCGTGGGCATAGCCCACTTCTTCAGGTGACTGGAGTATTGGATCCAACACTCCGGTCATCTGAAGAAGTGGGTAGTGCCCATGAAAACTCATGATACCATCTACATGTTTTGTTAGTCTTTAAAGTGCTACCAGACTATTTGTTGTTTTTTAAGTTTTTCCTGTTACAGACTAACTCAGCTACTGCTCTGAAGCTTTTGTTTTTACATTATATATTATATGGCCATTCTAGTTGGTTGATTGTATGTGTTTCTGTTTGTACATACAGACACACACACAATTTTTTTATATCTGACTTTTAAATATATTTGGAATGATTAATTATGTGAGGATTGACATGACTCCTATGATATAGCTCCTATGATATAGCTTCATTTTTTAGGTTATATATTTTAATTGCTACAAATTAGTGATTAACAATTACTTCTGATATTTTTAACCCACTTTGCATCTTTGTAACTAATATTATTGACCTATTTTATTGCTCTGAATTGGTCTATAATGTGGGTGTAATTATTTATGTATAATTAGGGATTGGGCGCACTTGCAAGTGAATTTGCATGAGAGAATTTTTCTCACCTTTTTCTTGATAAATACATGCCTAATTAATTTATATTTACATTGTAATTGCTTCCACATAGTATACTTCCTCACCATTGGCTGTTACAGGTAATTCAGAGACCGTTAAAACCCCCATAATGCATGTGTTAGTCATCACCACTGTAAAAAAGGATGTTTTACCTTCTCCCAAGCAAATATAAATAGTCCATTGAACTATTTTGAAGAATGTACATTTATTCTGTCTAATATATCTGGAAATTTTTATACATATATGTTCATCTTATACATATGAAACTTTTTGCCTTGGCAGTAATGTGTGGCAGAGTTCGATGGGTGGTTATGCTCTGTGTTAAACAATAACCTGTTGTTGTATATGTGCTTGTTTTAATTTAGTTTACCTTTTAGTCCATGTTCTTGTATTATGAGAATCAGTCAGTACTAGCGCACCATTGACCCCTATAAAATTAATTACTCTATGGGCTTGTGTTATGACCTTTCATATTTCTCTTCTCTAACTACATTAGATCAAATATTTTTATTCTCTACTCCTGCTTCCCATCCTACTCCTCTATTCCACAAACAATGTTTCTTAGTCTTCTTTAGACATTGTCCATTTTAGTCTTTTTTTTGTATGAGGATGGACCAGAATTTGGATATAGCGTTTAAAATGTTAATATGCAAGGGCTTACTTTTGCATTGCTACATCAGTATTGTTTAACACTACACTCTACTGAACAGGAATCTTCATTATTTGTTAAAAATGTATACTTCCATTGCCGTGTGCATAACCTTCCACTCCTATAGTGACTTTTATTTGCTATTTTGTTAAACAGCCATCTTAATTAGTTAAATCATCTGGGTCTGAAATAAGGTTTGTTAATCTAAAAATTCCAGAATTATCCCCTAAAGCATTTAACAGAAATGTGAAATAAGATTTTTTTTAAATCAGTGCATATATTCTTGTCAGACCAATTTTTAGGTTCCTAATAAATAGCTTGACTTTCAGAGATGCTTATCATCCATATTGGCTTCAATAGTGGGAGCTTAGTATTTCTGAAAATGAGGATGTTGACTTTGGTCCTATCTTCAGGAGTCTATTCTTGAAAATTTCAGCTAAGGACAATTTTGGCTATTTTCCAGTTACCACTTTTAATGGTGATAACATATTTTCTTTTTTCTTAACTACCTTTAATAAACATTCATGACTATAGTTTGATTCAAGTTGATTTGTTAAATTTATCAATTTCAGTGCCATCTCTTTTGGCACCACAATCTATGATTAGTACTTCACCTTTGTTAACAGAAATGGCAAATCTATGTTAGATGTTTGCTCAAAGTTATGGTCCTTGACCTTCAATGGACATTATGTGAGTGAGCTGCTGTGGTATGATTTTTGGGGGAGGGTTAGCTGGGGGGAAACATTGTTTTTCTTTGTGTTGGCTTCATCTGAAACTGAATTTGTAAGGTTACTTCCCTGCTTTCAATACATGTTTATTTTATACCCTCTCTATTGGGGTATACTAGAAAAATTTAGCTTGCATAGATACGGATTTCAGTGCTTAGAAAAGGAGCTGTCATAAAGGAAAGGTCACACTATGCATTAGCGACAAAGGATTTATACATCTTTATATTCTGTTTGTCACTTATCTGTATAAACAAATAACTTAGACACCTTTGCTACATTGACTACAGCATCATTTTATTGTGGGAACATTTCAGTTCAAATAATTTCATATAAAAATACAAACATTGACAAAGCTGTTTTAGCATAGCCTAAAGAAAAAAAATTCTGTATATGGGGCGTATGTCTATCTAAGAGATATAATGTCTCTTGTGCACTTACTTGCCTTTAAGGTGGAGAGAGCCTTTAAAACTGCATTGTCACCTGGAGGCCTTATCAATATAGTCATTACAAATCTTGTAACAATCCTTTGTCCTGATCTTATTGTACCAATTAACTTTGGGTAGCTGTAGTTGTAAAGCACGTTAAAAACATGCACCTGCTGTCTACCAGACAGAATGGTAGAGCTGTTGAGATTAGTTTATAGTTTTTTGTTACTAGCTGAACTAGCAGTTGTATTTAGAAGAGGACTGTGTATTTAGAGCCCAAGGTCTCTGTTAAGTATATCTACTAGCTCAGCTAATAGCAAAAGAAAGCAACAAACTAATCTCAACAGCTAATTTCCTTTGTCCTCACATCTCTTTTCTATTACCATGCCTTTTTCTGAATGGAGCTTCAGACTGTCATCTTTTGTTTTTGGCATCTGGATTCATATCTGGTTAAAATTGACATTCAGATCTACTTTGACCCATTTCACTAAAAGATCATTGTGCCTATTCTTTCAACACCAAAACCTTCTGGTTGCTGTGACAGTGAAGGAAAGATGTTTTCTATTATTCTCTCTCTCTCTTGGACTCATTGTTTCTGTAAAGGATGTTGGCTTTTCCTTTCCTTGCCCTTTTGTGTGAGGGCTTTTGCAGAAGGTGTAGCAGGGAAGAGTTTTCAGTTGTAATGGCTGGTAATGTGTTCAGTGGATACTAAGTCCTGTGAAAATAACTATTTTCCTTCAGAATCCTGACCAAAGTCATGACTGGAGCCAAGAAATTGCTGGGTGCTTTGTTCATATGTAGACCCCAATTTTATCCATTACTCTTCCCCTTAAAACGCAGTCGTGCAGGTTGCTGAGTACACTTGCCCTCATGCAGCATAGCATTTAACTATTTGTTTAGCATTAAGCATATATGCAGACCCAGTGAAGTCACTGTGGGACACATGCCTAAATGCTTTTGCTGGATTCAGCTTAAGGTGCTCAGCACTTTGCAGGATGGAACCTCCAGCATCCATTTTATAATCCTTCTTGGTGAATAACAGAACCTGTCTCTACTGCTGCCCTTAACTTTCCAAAGGAGATGTAGTAATATGAAAGAGACATGATTGTTGACCAGCTTCCTTGCTGCCTTTAAGATTCTGAATAGTGGAACTGTAGTGAGACCTGTATTTCACTTGGTGGCTGTTGCAAAAAATGGAAACTATGACAGCCTGCAGATAACTAGTGCCCTGCAAATCTGCAGAAAATCACTTTATATCTGTGTGTGTCTGTATTCACGGATGTGAATGCAGATATTCATGGCTCCTTTTTGCTGATGTGGATACAAATTTTGTATCTAGAACTTTGCAAATGTGCGGATAAACATGGGTATCCCCATCTGTGGATGGTATTTTGCAGATGTGGATACCAATTTTGTGTCCGTGCAGAGCTCTACAGATAACGCATCATCAACATATATTCACTTACATTTGTAAAGTTAACTATGTAACTGAAAGGGTTAGAACCTCCTTTTATGATAAATATGAATTCTTTAGATATTGGTTACTTAAGCCCGGACACTCGCCACAGAAAGCATCTTATTGACAGCTGGTCATCCATTAAATGCGTATGGGACTCTTACTTAAACTCTGAAGTATCATGGCAATGGAAATGTTGGACCCAGTTATGCCCTTTAATGTGCAGTAATTTAAATCAAAGTTGTAGGAGTGTAGGTCTGAAAGCAGCACTTGCCCTGAAGGTTTAAATGAATATTAATCACAGGCGTACTATGCTTTTTGTGATCTAGAGATAGTCTTGGGAACAAAGAATCCCTGAAGATGAAATAAGTTAAAGGTTGGTTTGTTCTATTTATTTGCTTCTGAATTTCAAACTGCAGGTGGCTCTCTTGCTCTTCTACTTGGCTCAGATTGAGTATGGTTGCATGTATTTTCTTCTTGTCCCTGAGATATCTAGGAATGCCAACCAAGGGACGATATTTGCCACTTAAACCTCCTGCTTTCCATATGAACTCCCTATACATAGGCTTCTCAATGGCCTTTATTAGTTTTAGAATTTCCATGATTACCAGAGGTAAGAAAAGGGAGTGAAATAGATCAAAACTTATTCACATCTTCAGGGTATACAGGTGGAAATGGTTCTTCTTCCATAACAAGACAAGTCAGGAAACAAGATGGGGGAATATAAAGTTGTACAGATTCACTACAACATCTTTGCCATCCCTTCGTCACTTGCTTGATGAAGCAAGAACTGTCCAACTGTGGGATACCAGGCTAAACTATGGTGGTGGTTGGACATGGTGTGCTTAATGTCTGTGACTTCTGCTTCTGTTGTTTAACACTGCCACTATCATAGAATCTTAGGTTACAAAATTAAATCACTTTCGGTTGGCAACGTAGCAATACAAAGCATTTTTTAAAGAATGATGCTCAAAGGAGGATGGTTAAAAATATCAAAATATGGCTAATCAGATCCATAACCTGTCATGTACATGTGTTACAAAATGGAATTTAAAACAATAATTTCTGACCTATTTATCTAATTGCAAATGATGACTTTGGCAATTGGATAAAAGTACATTTCTAGTTCAGTGTTTCAAATTGGTGTCATAGTTAAAATGATTTATATCAGTGGTTTTGAAATTGTGGTTTGGGACCCAAGAGTGGTTTAGAACCCTGTTTTAGACTTGCTGGAGTCCAATACTAAAGTCGAAGTTCTAGTGCCACTGCCTGGGGCCAAAGTCTAAGGGCTTGTGTCCTGAGTGGTGGGGCACAGGAGATACCATTTGGTATGTCTCTCCCCTCCCGCCCCCCACGAGCCCGAGGCACTGGGGCCTTGACCTGCCTTCTGGAGTTGTATAGTTATCAGAAGTGGCTTAGGTGCACCGAAGTTTGAGAGCCCCTGATTTATATCACTTTACAGGTTTTCTAAGCAGAAAATCTGTTTCCTATTTTTCATTGTAAGCTATCTGTAAATTCTTTTTTCCTTGAATAATGGACTGAACTAGAATGTCAGGGCTAATAGTGAGGCTGTTTATTGAAGTGGTGCTTATTTATTGTGTTAAAACTGTAAGTACTAATAGCAAAAACAACATCTATAATCAAACACACACACTAACATTTTCATGAAGTAATGAGATTTAATCCTAAACATGAGTAGTAATAGTTATGCTTTATAAATACACTTGTAATAGTTGTATACAGTAGCATGGATTCCAGATTGACCTTAAGAATGATAGATGCATTGCTGCAGCTGGGCTATTGTTTAGGAGATTCACAGGGAAGGCCTCCCAGGAGATATTTGCATGTTACTTTTTGTGTAACGTTTTTGTCTTAGAAGCCACATTGCGAACAGTAGCCGTTCGATAGCACCTGCTTCTATTGAGGGAAGCGTGTGAGCTTTTTATTTAGAGAGCATCAGTAGCCATTTCATTCATTGCTTCACAAAGGACCTACGTGTAGAGTAGCATTCCAGTGATGCTGAAACAAAGAAAAGCTTCCAACAAGCAGAGACTCTTGTAAACACTGAGCATTCTTATTTTTCTTTCATATGTCTTACAATTACATCTGGACTTAGTTTTTGAAAATAAAACTGCCATTTTCAGAATACAATTGTATGACATTGACTAATGAAAACTGCATTCGGCTTTTAAAATTGAATAGCTATATTAAGCAAGATAAGGTTCAATGTCACATTTCAGATTGACTTTACTAATACCTGCAATAATTTTAATAGTATTATTTTTGAATAAAAAACCTGATATCTTCCAGAAGATGATGTTCACATTATATTACATGTTCATACTTATTATATGACTATTCTTTTTTCTGACCAGTAAGGAATTTTGATTCTACATCCACTGGAAGAGATATACAAATATAATGTGTCACTTCAGTGAAAGGTGGTTGGATGGAAGACGAAGGTGTATGTAATCTTTGTTACATTTAATTGTAAACAAATATGACCAGGTTGTGTCTACATTATGTGCATTTTATAACTCTCTATATTCCTATATAGCAAGAAGAAGAAAGATCATGTGTAGAAAGCATATGTATTTTTATCTTGATTTCTGCTATTGGCAAACCTCATTTTATTTTGGTTTTCTTACTGCTTGTACGTTAGCCTTGAAAGTTGGTATCAGACTGCCAATTATATGCAAGTTTAAATAGCCTTGATACAGTGTGAATAAAGTTCTTGCATTTTCTCCAGTAAGCTTTGGTATCGTTTTATGAACAGAAAATGTTTTTTCTCTCTTTTTGTAAAACTAGATTAATATGAGTGTGAAAATAAATCCTAGATATTAGTGTTTAATACTTTATTTAAAACACTTACCAGGGAAGGTTAACTGTGTCTTGCGTAGATTAAAATGGAGAAGGGGACTATTGATTTACAAACTACAGCTCTCTGACCTGAGGATCTCAAAGTGTTTTCTATGATGAATGCAGTGCTTCTCAACCAGGAGCATGCATACTCCTAGGGGGTACACAGAGGGCTTCTATAGGGTACAGGAACTCATCTAGATATTTTCCTCGATTTACAACCGGTTAAAAAGCACTGGTATATTTATTACAAATTCAAATTTCATGTAGACACTGTCATAGTTTACACTGAAATGTAAGTATTATATTTATATTCCAACTGATTGATTTTATAATTGTATGGTAAAAATGAAATTGTGCAATTTTGCTGCAAAAGTGTACTATGACACCTTTGTAGTTTTGTGTCTGATTTTGTAAGCAAGCAGTTTTTAAGTGAGGGGAAGCTTGGGGAACACAGGACAAATGAGACTCCTGAAAGGGGTACGTTAATCTGGGAGAGCTGAGAGCCACTAATGAACATGTAGTAAGTTCACTGGAAAGTATTGTCTATCTATTAAAAATGGGTAAAATGAACTACAGTGTATGAGCTTGGAATAGAACATAGATGTTGATCACTAGCTAATTGGTCTAACAAGTAAACTACTTTTCCTGCTGCCATGTATATGGAACCTAATATCTTGATCCACAACCACAGGAGGATATTGTGGTGAAGTACTTACTATACCAGCAGCAGTTCCCAGAAGAACAGCTCTATGGTCATCTAAGTAGACTTCTAAATAAATCAGTTTGTGCTATGGCCCTGAACCATCTCAGGATCTCTCAGTGCTATATGGAGTGGAAACTGATCTATGGCTAGTCATGAGCCTAGAGGACCTCTGTCATAGTGAAATGTTCTTGTTTGTGCTTATTCCCCCTTTGCTATTTTTTGGCCTTGTGGTGTCACTCTTAAAAATATGTATGCTTGCTGAATATCTAGCATATACACCCTTCTGGAAGTTGTATGTGCAGCTCTGTAAGCAATATATTCTTCATACTACAGGATTTTTGTTTCATTTTTCATTTGGAAATCTACCTTTTTTTGCTAATGAACTTTGTATTCTTGTGCTTCTCACTCCTCTTCCCTAGGAAGCCCTCAGCTTATGGGACTTCTGCATTTACCATAACATATAGCCTTAAGACTTTCATCTTCTTAGCGTGCAGCCTCACAGATGGACTCAGCCATTCATTCAGGTCTCATGAGTGGTCCCTCAGACTATGTCTACACTGCACCTTTTTGTGGCAGAAAATATGCTGATGAGGGACTTTATGCAAGGGGTTTTTGTGCAAAAAGAAGCAGTGTAGCCTAGGGCCTCTGGGAGAGGCATAAGGATCTTGCGCAAAAGGTGGTTTTTGTGCAAAACGGAATCAGCTACATTGCTTCTTTTTGTGCAAAAACCCCTTGCACAAAAAGAATCAGCAGAAAATATGCAAATGACATCGCGACTCATGCTAATGAGTTCATTAGCATATTTTCTGTGGCAAAAAGTTGCAGTGTAAACAAAGGCTCAGGTCTTATACACCCTTGCCATTTTCCATAGATGGGGTCATCTCCTGGTAGATGTCTTTGCGACCCACCACAACTGAAAATGCAGTCAGTTTTGCTTGTTCCAGAGTCACAGCTCTGTGATGGATACTTTCCATCTCTTGTGGATGGGACAGCTCCTGTAATCATTCTCCCCATTCCCACTAATCCACAGGATCCTCCTCAAAATTTGGCAAGACAAGGCGGTAGTCATACTCATAACACTCACATGGCCCAGGAAGCACTGGTTCACCACAATGCAGTCATGGTTGTAGATAGGCCCAAGACTCTCTCCCTCGTGGACCTCATGCAGGATCATGGCCGGCTACAGCACTTGAATCTGGAGTTGCTTCAACTCACAGCATGGAAGCTCTATGGCTAAATCTCCTCGAGAGGTGTTAATGGATAGCTGTAAGCCCTCCATTTAGGCTACCTATCTCACAAAATGGAAGAGGTTCTCCCTTTGGTCTCTCCATAAGGGCATGCTCCCACAGCAGGCTACTATCCTAGCAGGATCCAGGGGTTATAGTGGACCACAAGCTGAATATGAGTCAACAGTGTCACGCTATTGCAAAAAAAGCAAACATGATTCTAGGATGCATTAACAGGTGTGTTGTGAGCAAGACACAAGAAGTCATTCTTCTGCTCTACTCTGCGCTGATTAGGCCTCAGTTGGAGTATCGTGTTCAGTTCTGGGCACCACATTTTAAGAAAGATGTGGAGAAATTGGAGAAGGTCCAGAGAAAAGCAACAAGGATGATTAAAGGTCTAGAGAACATGACCTATGAAGAAAGACTGAAAGAATTGGGCTTGTTTAGTTTGGAAAAGAGAAGATTAAGGGGGGACATTATAGCGTTTTTCAGGTATCTAAAAGGGTGTCATAAGGAAAAGGGAGATAATTTGTTCTCCTTGGCCTCTGAGGATAGAACAAGAAGCAATGGGCTCAAACTGCAGCAAGGGAGGTTTAGGTTGGACATTAGGAAAAAGTTCCTAACTGGCAGGGTGGTTAAACACTGGAATAAGTTGACTAGGGAGGTTGTGGAATCCCCATCTCTGGAGATATTTAAGAGCAGATTAGGTAAAATGTAGGGATGGTCTAGACAGTACTGGGTCCTGCGATGAGGGCAGGGGACTGGACTCGATGATCTCTCGAGGTCCCTTCCAGTCCTAGTATTCTATGATTCTATTCCCCTGCTCCTGCCTGTGTGTCTTAAATTAAGGTCCACCTGGCTGCAGCTTTGATGTTCCACCTAGCATTTGGGTGGGGAGGAAGTCCCTTTTTGGTCATCTTCTAGTGGGTTGTTTCCTCAGAGGATTGGACAGACTCTTCCCGCAGGTAAGGCATCCAATAGTGCAATGGGACTCAAACGTGTCCCCTTCTCAACCCATGACAGATCCATGTGAGCCCTAGGCTACCTGCTCCCCGTCCTATTTCTCCTATAAAGTGTGCTTCGTGGTAGCCATTGCTTCTGCCAGTCAGATATCGGAGGTTAGGGCATAGACCTCTGTGTACACTTTTTATAAAGTACAGCTGCACTCACACCCTGCATTCCTGCAAAAGGTTGTGTCATCCTTCCATGTCAGTCAGGACATTTTTCTTCCCAAAGCCTCTTCTGCTTAGGAACTTCATCTTTTATATTGTGCATAGCAAGCCATTCTACAAGCTTTTCGTCATGAGAGCTGAGTGCACGAAAGGACTCCATATTACATCCCAGTGTGTCTCATCCTGGATTATGTCATGTATTATTTGGTATGAGCTAGCCAAGTTGCTGGTTCCACCTTTGATAGCACTCTCAACAAGGGCACAAGCACCCTCAATGGCAGTTTTGGCACAAGTACCTATTCAGGACATCTGCAGGGCAGCAATGGGTCCTCCATGCACACCTTCACAGTGCAATATGCCATCACAGAGCAAGCACGTGATGATTTTGCATTTGGGAGGGCAGTCCTATAATCAGCAATGTGATGTCTGACTGCTCCTCCATACAAACTGCTGGTAAGTTACATGTTGGAAAGCACATAAGCAATCACTCCAAGAAAACATGATTACCTATCTTTCATAACTGTTCTTTGAGATGTGTTGCTCATGTGTATTCCAGACTCTTTGCCTCTGTCAGAGTGTTCGGCTTGAAGGAACTGAGCAGGAACCAGGTCAGCAGGGATCTGTATATGCCACCGTGTAGGTGCTGCTGAACCAATGGGTACCGGTAGGGAAAAATCTTTGCAGCTCATGTGCACATATTGGAATGAACATGAATAAACACATCTTGAACAACAGTTATGAAAAGTAGGTAACCATTTTTTCCCTCATTGTGGAGTAAAATATGCACAATTTCCTGCCCTCCTCGTTAGAAACTACATACTTTCAGTTGTTTTACAGAGAAGGACTAAGTGTAACGATAACAAGGTATGTTTTAAGTGGTCACAGTGTTAGTAAAATGGAACAAAGCAGATTAGTAAGATAATACAAAATGCGCAATCTAAGTTTAGATTCACTAAAAGAACTCGTTAAAAATAATTCCTTACCCTAGATATTATTTTAGGTAGATTCCTTCACAGGCAAGGGCAGTCCTTCTAGCCTTATCTCTTCTTTCTCCCCCACCCCACCTTGAGTTACATCCTTTCCTTTCCATGCGTTTTCAAGTATCTCTTTGGCTAGGGAGGTGGAAGTGAAGCAAGGTGTAGACTGTGGTTGTTTTCCTCACCCGCCTTATATAGAATTCCTGTAAGATGGGAATCCTGTTTGATTTCCCTTCCTTCAGTGAAAAAGTATAGCAGCCCAGGTGGTGGCATCCCAACATCCATGAGTCAGTAGCAGTATGGAATGCCCACAGGAAGTTGAAGCCTTTTTCACAGTCCATTGTCCTTGCTGATGGGTCATTACCCTGTCTGGTTTATCCATTGTAAAAACTTGAAAAACAACAAATAGTCTAGTAGCACCTTAAAGACTAACAAAACATGTAGATGGTATCATGAGCTTTCTTGGGCAAAACCCACTTCTTCAGATGACTGGACTATAAGAAGTCCAGATTCAAGAATAAATAAGGTGAGGGGAGAAGAAAAAAGGGGAGTGAAGAAAGAAAGAGAGACAGTGGGTACATAAAAAGCTTCAGAGGGTTAGCCGAGTTAGTCTGTAACAGTAAACACTTAAACAGCAAATAGTCTAGTAGCACCTTCAAGACTAACAAAACATGTAGATGGTATCATGAGCTTTCATGGGCAAAACCCACTTCTTCTGGGTCATCTGAAGAAGTGGGTTTTGCCCATGAAAGCTCACGATACCATCTACATGTTTTGTTAGTCTTGAAGGTGCTACTAGACTGTTTGTTGTTTTTTTTTTAAGTGAGTAGAGAGTTCAGATAGTTAGAAGAGGCTGTTAAGAACCATTAGCACCTCCATTGTTTGTTTGGTTGTTTAAGTCATTAAAAGGTGGAAGATAGTGTGCAAGCCATCCTCTATGCTGGATACAGATAAACCATTCAACATTCCAACTTCAGATACAAAAGTAATTCATGCATGCAACTAGGATCACACATTCAGGGCATCATCCTCGCTGCCATCCATCGCATTAGAGATGCTGCATTTCAGAATATTTTTCAATTTAAAGGTAATAGAGCATCTAAACGCCATGTATTCTATAGTCGTACGCTCATGTGCATTCAACCGGCAATACAAAAAGGCAGGAAATACGACGCGCCGGCATATCATAGACTTGCAAAAGTCGGGGTGCGCATTATATATAGGAGTATAGATTTTTCCATTATGATCAAATTCAAAAGTCAGGGTGCGCCTTATACATTGGTGCACATTATATTCGAGATTTTACGGTATCTTAACTGTGAAAAAAAATTTCATATGTGAAATACTAGAGTTTGTAGGCTAAGAACATATAATTCTGAATTCCCTTGAGTGTTTTTTTTTGGTTGGGGAACCTCCATATAATGATCTGTATCATTAAATGATTGATGCATACTTTTGGTTTTAATTTAAAATTAAGTATCTTTAAATAATATAAAAGGTTTTGTCTCAGGGTTTTGCTGTGCTTGTGTTGGAAATGATAATATTGCTTTTGCTTAGAATTTAGGCAGATGTCTTTATAGTTAGTGCCTGATTCTGAATCTTTGAGTATTTTCTGTCAAAAAAATTGCTTTTATAAAACAAAAAGTTGATGTGACAGTGGTCAGGCCAGAGTCAAGAGACTTTTTAACATTAACATTAGGACCAGTAAAAGTTTTTTGGAAAATTGTTTAATACCTACTTGAACTGTTCTGGTACTATATTGAAAATCCAGGAAAACCTGTAGAAGATTATTTAAATTATTAATGTAAAAAGTTTCATTGAAATTTTGCCTCCCTTAAAAGTTTCTGAATTAACAACTCTGCTGTACAGGAGAAGATTTTTAACAGTTTACGTTGTTTGCCTGAAGTTCAAAAAATAGAAAACTCAGAATCAGTGTGGGATTCTGAGGCCTGCATAAGATCTTTCCTTGGGAATGTGGAACTTGGATCTGAAACAAAAATCAAAATCTTGATCCTCCAGCAGTGTTACTTCATACCATAGGTTAGGAAGAAAAAGACCAAAATGAAACCATAGGCATGTCCTGATGTAAAAAAAATTAATCCACGACTAAGTCTTCTGCACCACTGTGGTGTTAAAGATAATCATGTTTTGTTGCTTTAAAAGACTAGATTCGGAATGATACCGTTCAGACAGAAATATGCTATCATTGTTACCGCAGAACACCCCCTGTTCCTTAATTGAAAGTGAAAATATTAGAGAGAGGATAGTGAGTAAATCTTGGCTGTACAGCAATCTAAGTAGTATCTGTATAAGCATAAGCGCTGTATTTTTGTAGACAGGGTATATCTCAAAGGTCCCCATTAAAAAGAATAAGGATTGCTACTTCTCAGAACTTGTCAGGGACAGGGCATATTATGTGCATGTACAATTGAGGCACTAAGGATACTACTCTACCTTTGTGATAACCTTGTTTATACACTTACAGAGCACATCGGCTACTGTATGCATTATTTCTACAACAGTACCAGAGCTTTCCTTGTAAAGATTTTGTATGAAATACACACGAGAAAGAAAGCAGAGGCCTTAGATTCTAAAATGTCTAATTCAGTCATAGTGATACAGTGCTCAAATGAACTATAGCAGATTTAATGAGCGATTTGAGGACAGAGACACATGTACTGGACACACTAGGGAAAGAGATTATGCGTACAGGGACTAATTAGCATGAAATATGAATACATTCATATAAGTAGTCTTGATCTATGGGACTCTTTTATATTATAGAGAATGATTTTTGCATATGAGAGAGAGATTCAGAAGTTGGGATGTACAAAGCATTTTAAAATAGTACTTTTTTTGATTCCAGGAAGTCTAAATTCCTGGAGCAAAAAGTGTTCATTCTCAACAGGCAAGAAGATCAAATAAAGAGGGAGCTCTGTTTTTCTGTATTCCCAAAATAAGAAAGCATTGAAAGATACAGTTCTTTACTGCAACCAGTAACCTTTAAAAAAAAAAAAAAAGACTTTAAATACAATGTATACTTGGATTCTTTTAGTATACATTGAAATGTGGGTTTTCTCTTCTACATCATTAGAGCTTCATTAATATTTCAGGCTAATTAAACTATAATTCTGTGTCCATGCTTGTTTAGATATATTTTGGTTATTCTTTGTGAATGTATCACTGTGGATTCCATGGTAGGCAAGCATGTGATAAGATATTTTTGAGTAATATCTTACTCAAGGGGGTCCATCAAGGCTGTGCTTGAGGCTCCATCAAGGCTGTGCGTGTCCCCTATGCCACCTCCATATTCCAATGCAAGAATATAATCAATAGTTGAACCCTCTTGCATCCATTTTACTACTCATGACAGCCTGGCTTGTCTCTGACCAGCTTTCTGAGCTTCAGGTTCACCATATCATAATAAAGTGATAAGTAACAGCATGGATTTGTAAAGAACAAATGTCAAATCAATCTGACAGCTTTCTTTGATAGGATAACAAGCCTTGTAGATTAGGGGTAAACAGTAGATGTGGTAGACCTAAACTTTACTAAAGCATTTGATATAGTCTTGCATGACCTCCTTATCAATAAACTAGGGAAATAGAACCTGGATGGGGCTACAATAAGGTAGGTGCATAATGGGTTGGATAACCATTCTCAGAGAGTAGTCATCAGTGGTTCACAGTCATGCTGGAAGAGCATAAAAAGTGGGGTTCCACAGGGATAAGTTATGGAACTGGTTCTGTTCAATATCTTCATCAATGATTTAGATAATGGCATAGAGAGTATGCTTCTAAAGCTTTCAGATGATTCCAAGCCGAGAGGGATTGCAGGTACTTTAGAGGATAGTTCATAATTCAGAATAATCTGGACAAACTGGAGAAATGGTCTGAGGTAAGCTGGATGCAATAAGAACAAATGCAAAGTACTCTACTTAGGAAGGAACAATTTCACACATAAGGTATGTCTAAACTACAGTCTATTTTCGAAAGAGGATATGCAAATGATGTGGGATATTTGCATATCTTCTTTGGATCTCATTTTTGAAAGTCGATCTTTCAAAAGTGAAAGTAGTCTGGACGTGGTTTTTTTGGGGGGGAAAACCCTTTTTCGAAAAAACCGCATAAACCTAATTTTTTAAGAAAGAGTATTTTTTTTTCTAAAGAAGTGTTTTTTTTTTTTTTTTTTTTAAGGAAAAAGTGTCCAGACTACTTTCACTTTGGAAAGATCCGCTTTCAAAAGTGAGATTGGAAGAAGATATGCAAATTCCCACAGAATTTGCATATCCTCTTTCGAAAATAGAACGTAGTCCAGACATAGCCATACAGAGGGGGAAGCGACTGTCTAGGAAGGAGTAGTGTAAAAATAGATGTAGGGGTCATAGTGGGCCACAAGCTAATTAAGAGTCAGAGTGACACAGTTGCAAAAAAGGAAACCTTATTCTGGGATGTATCAACAGAAGTGCTGTGAGCAAGACAACACAAAATTAATTCTTCCACTCTACTCTGCACTGATTAGGCCTCAGTTGGAGTATTGTGTCCTCGTGTGTCCTTTCAGGGAAGATGTGGAGAAATTGGAGAGGTCCAGAGAAAAGCAACAAAAATGATTAAAGGTCTAGAAAATATGACCTATGAGGAAAGATGGAAAGTATTGGGTTTGTTTAGATTGCAAGAAAACCTAGACGGGTGTTACAAGGAGGAGGGAGATTAAGCAGAATAATTTGTCTGATGATAGGACAAGAGATAATGGGCTTAAATTGCAACAGGGGAGGTTTAAGTTGGACATTAGGGAAAAACTTCCTAACTGTAAAGGTGGTTAAGCACTGGAATGAATTGCGTAGGGCAGATGTAGAATCTTTGTCATTGGAGATATTGAAGAGCAGGTTAGATAAACATCTATCAGGGATGGTCTAGATCAGGGCTATTCAACATGTGGCCCGTTTGTTTGCGGCCTGTGGTGCGGTTTGGGTTTATGCAGGGCTCAACACACGGCCTGCGGGTGGGAGCCGAAACAAAAAGTAGTCAATATAATAGTCTTCAGTTGATATGTGTTTTTGTAGTTAAATTCCTGAACTGTCATTGCTCATTGAAAATGCTGTGGGTGGAAATCGGGAAAATATTGCGTTTTATTAATAGCAGCAGAACTGACTTAAATAGGGCCTGTGTGTTGTGTAGTCTTACTTTAACATTTGTATTTATGCCCATCAGTGTGAATTAAGCTATTTGCATATATTTGCATGTGTAGGCGACCACACTTAAGTTGCGGCCCTCAGCATGTGCTGTGAGTATCATTATGGCCCCTGGGGTTTCCAAAATTGAGTAGCCCTGTTCTAGATGGTGCTTGGTCCTGCCATGAGTGCAGGGGACTGGACTTGATGACCTCTTGAGGTCCCTTCCACTTCTAGGATTCTACACAATTTGTTTTCTTCCTCAATACCAGAGGTTGCTAAGATGTTTTGCCAAATTCCAGACACTCTTTAGCCCATGTGTAAATCAGTGTGAAAAGCTAACATGTGCACCCCTATCCCATATTTAGAGTCGTTATTTCCAATAAAATCCAGGGTCACGGATAGTTGGAGTTTTACAAAAATAGTCATTATCATTGAAAAGCCTGTTCCAAGACAAGGATTCCCAAAATCTCAACCTGTCTGGGCCTACTGCGTTCTGCTCCTTTTTTCTCCAGCTCCATGTGAAAAACTGAGGTGGTGTTCGGTATTCCTTGTAATTTTTTCCATCCATGTGCAGAATAAATTTTGTGCGCAGAGAGTCATATGTGGATATATGCAACCAGTAGAAACACATACTGCATTCTGTGGGTGCTCTGCTAATAGGCTGGGTGGCATTTGAATCTCTCGTGGCTTACATGGAACACTGGTGGTGTTCCTCAAATATTATTTACTGACATGGGAGAGAGCTGGTAAAAGTAACACAGGACTGTAGGGAGAAAATGAAATGATCAAAACCCACTAAATTATTGACAGAACTGTGCAGCATGCAGTTCTGGACTCGTCCAACATGGCCTCAAAGTTAAAAGCCGCATTTTTTACTCCAAGATGAGTCTCTTGACTGTTAGTATCTCAAATACCGAGAGAAGTCCAGGTCTTCTGTTTGAGGGACGGAGCTCTTCAGGAACAGAACGGACAACATGCTCTTCTTCTTTGAAGACCTGATGTCTACTCTGAGATCATTGGGGATTTACATACCAACCCATTTCTATAAATATCAGCCTCAAGAGAAACAGTGTGATAATCTCACAGTGAGTGTGAAACTCAGGCATCTTTGCCTCCTCTGTTGCCTGTCCGTCTTCATTAACCAACCAGCAACTTTGATGGGAGTACTTGGAACTGTATTGGAGCCGAATGGGAACTACCAATTCCATCTCTGGGAGCTGCCTTTCCTCTTTCCATAAAGGATCAGATGCACTTCAGAGAAAAAAGGTGTTGCACATAGTTACTCATGGTTACTCCCCTTCACTTTCACTCCCTTTTCCTATCCCCGGGAACCCTTCTTATGAGAGTCTATTGCAAAAAGTGGCCTCATTACTCTATCTAGGAGATACAGAAGAGATTCCCTGGGAGCATAGGGAAAGGAAGCTCCTTCTCTCAATATTACCTTGTCTTGAAATACAGAGGTCTCTGTTCCAGACGAGTAAAGACCGAACAAATTTGTGTTTTGCCTTAGATTGACAATGGCAACACTTGCCGCCAAGCTCAAGACTGTTTTGTGATTCTCATTTTCCAAGATATCTACTCTGTGTAACTGGTCACCTGGCCATCAGGAAGTATTTGAGATTTATGGTGAAATCCAATCAAAATTCAGGAAGTACATGTCTTTGAGAGTGTTTATGAAATGACTAATACCAGGCAATGTTACCTCTACATGTTTCCATTCATGTGCAGAATAAGTTTTATGTGTACTGAAGCATCTGTGTAGTGCACCACCGGTAGATACACAGGCTGGCAGCTGTGGGCACTCTGCTTATCAGCTGGACAGCACCTGAATGGGCGGCTGCCCCAGGGGAAAGCTTATAGGGAACACTGATACTGGTAATAGCCCACCTGAGAGAGCAAGACATTCATGTGTACCATACTTTGGTGTTTGGCTGATCAGAAGCAGATAGTAATGGGAGATAGCAGCCAAGCCTGAAGTATGCTGTATTTCTATTCCCCTGGCTGGCCTTCTTAGTGGACCATGGATAATCATCACTGACGTGGTTTTAGAAGATAGCATTCACAGCAATTGTGATCAGTGCCACATGAGAAATGATACATTTGGCTGGGGTTAATTTGGATTTTGTATCAGAACAGACTCTGAAAGAATGGCGTTTTCAGTGTTAAGACAGATGACTGTGCATGCATATTGCACCTCTTCCCAGACTTCCCATGCAGTTCCTCCAACTCAGGATCAGATCAGTCTGTTCTGAGACCGCTTATGGAAGAAAGTCTGAGTTCCACACCATATCATTGCAGAATTAATTTAGTGGCCAGATCCAACAAATGAATGGAAAAGATACCTTTCTCTGTCTCTTCCCTATCAAAGACATGTATCAGGGACAAGTTGGGGAGCTCATTTGGAGCAATTACACATTTAGTGAGTTTGGTCCCCATCCACATTTGGTTACACATGAACAAATTAAATTTCAGAGCACTCAGATTGGCTTGTATTTCATTCCTGCCTGTCCTTTGAAACTTGGTATTGTAGCTCTTGAGCATGCACAACAGCTGTGCACTATGTTAATGAATAAGGAAGTGACCACTTCTTGATCCTCTGTCAGAGAGAAGGGGAGCTCTGGAACAGGTGGAGAGGAATGAAGTCACAATGACTCCTTGGTTGTGGGGAGAATTAGGGGACTTTGGTAGGAAGTTGGGGGAGGCAATTAGAACTTGTGGGAGAGGAGAGGGGAAATGAAGGGGATTGCAGGGAGTCCTTGAAATGCTAAGGGGTACACAAGGAGCTAGTAGGGTGGAATGGAGGGATGCGAGGAGCTCCTGGTATGTGTGCTAAGCTTGGCCCTTTAGTTCTCGGTATTCTCCAAAATTTAGAAGAGTGATCATTCTCAGCTGCATATTGGTTGAGAGAGTTGTGGCTGGCACATCTTTCAGATATCCATTCAGCCACTAGCCAAGCTCCCAGGACTGATCTCATAGCACCAGAGTCAATCCTGGAGTCACAGTGTATAGCTGGTTGTGTAGTATGGATATAGACTGCTCCCTGAAGGTCTAAAAAATTGCTTCCTTTTCAGAAGGACTTACTCATCTAAGTGGAAGATATTCTTAATATGCTTGTCCCAGCACAGTTTGGTCCTGGCCCAGGCTCTAAATATCAGAACCGTCACTATTTCCTGCACTTGGAACAGGTCAACCTTATGTTCATCTCCAATAAGGTGCTCCCTGTAGCAATCTGTTTGACGTCTATCACAGTTCAGGGCAATTGCATCTTTATTCTCCCTCTATTGTCCAGGAAGGGCACCCATTCTTAGGCTTTGTTCCCCAGCCTTAACCTCACCTGGGCAGAGGCACACATCTTTTTCTTCTGAACAGGGGATTTCCAGGCTGCACAGCCCTTTGCTTACATTATGAAGTTTTCAGCAAAGTTGGACTGCTTAAACAGCTCTGCTTTACTTTTGTCAAAGTCATTAAAAAGTGTAATTGCCACTGCTAAGTTATCATACATCTCTTTCTAAGCCAACCAGTTTCTTCTAAAGGTAAAAGCATTACAGAGAGATGATGTTAAACAGTAAAAGAACATTCATGCAGGCAAGTAAGCTTACCAGAGATCACCTCTACTCTAGCAGTGATTATGGCAGTTGAGCAATTCTTCAGACCACGAAAAGGGTTTTTTTTTCCTCTCCTGCTGTTTAATGTTCATAACACCGTGGCTCATGAATCTGACTGTCTTTTATCCAATTTTGGGTTTTTAAAGAGACCACTCGTAGGTAATCAGGCAGGCAATTAGTGTCTGTCCAAGGCTCAGCCAGAAGATGAAAGATTCGGAGGTAAGTAATTCCAAAGTATTTCCTGGGAATTCCACTTTGCTTTGTCCAGCACATTGTTTCAAAGTGTCCTTTGAAGCTTGTAATAGTAGGGTATATGTTAGGTATGATTACTCCTGGAAGAAGGTATGTCTCATTCGGCAATAATACATAAACATTTACGTTCTTAATATAATGAATGCCCAAGATGCTTAAGCTTAATTCAATAAGGTTTGTCCAGTATATTGTGGGAAATCACCATGTGGGTTTGCACATACCAAAGAGGGAAAGGCTATAGACCCTTCTTAGCATTAGTTCAAGAACAGTATTGAAAAGCTTCGTAAGAGAAAGATCCTTGTATTGTGAATTGAAATAGAGGTTATGCTGGAGTGTGGAGATAATATGTTAAGGCTTGTAATGTCACTGAAATAGACACTGAGGATTATTTACAGTTATTTTTGGTGTTGGTATGAATTCAGAAGTTAGTTTTTTGCATGTCACTGTGTATTTTAGCTTTGCTATCTGCCTGATAATGTTGCAACTATTTATAAAAGTATACTTTTATAAATTAGTTATAGAAATATACTTTAATACTTGATAGAACTGATAACAGCTCAGATAATTTATAAAAAGATTTTCATTCATTTATGTCTATTTTCAGAAATACAAGCTGATACCTGTATCTTTCAGTATATCAAATATGAAGTGATGGTAGCTATTAGATGAAGGATGTCAAGTCTGGGGAGCCCATACTACTTTTCCTGCCCACAACTGGGAACCTATTGGCTGTATTCATTTAGTTGGTTAGAAATGGCCAAACCTTCCCCTGCCCCAAAAAAACAAACACAAACAAACGAAAAACAAACCCGAAATTTCAAAAAGCTGTTGACAGCAACATTTTTAATAAATACAATTACTTCACATTTTCATCTGTTCTTTCTCATTCACCACTTATATATCCTGTATTTTATTTTTTTCTTTTACTCTCTCCTAGATATAGTTTCATCTTTTAAAAATCTTTAATTTTATTTTCTGACATTTTTCAGATGTGACTTTTTCTTTCCTCTACTTTTACCTTTATTAATCTTTTTCTATTTCTCCAGTCCTCCCTGCAGATAGATTGATTCTCTAAAGTTAAAGGAGCTTAAATTTTGGTTCCTCTGTAACAAATAGCTGTTGGTAGTAAAGTTTTAAAGGATGAACAGATAAAAGTGGAAAAAAGAGAGTTGCCTTCCAAGTTGATGATATTTGAATACTAAGAATAGCACTCAGAGGCTCCATTTCAATAAGTCAAGTACACATTTTTTTTCTGATTAAGAGTAGATTTAAGTATGTGTTCGAGACGGAAGGGAAGCCTAATTTCTACCAGCCTTTGGATGTTGTGTTAAAACTAGTTTTCTTAAACTTTTTAAATGACTTACTCGGCTTGTCTAATAGGAATGGGGAGTGTGTGCTTAGAATATCAAACAACTTGTTCTGCATATCACCAGGATGTTACACACCCACACAGCTTTTTTCCCCTTCCTTTCTTTAAAAGAGAAGATGCTATTAGAGAACATAACTTTCCTCTCAATATGGTAAATACATATCTGTGGGAATAGCCTTGGATAAACATATTTTGTTGTCCAATGTCTTTTTGGCTAATGATGTATTATTCTTAGTCTGCTTTTGTTGGGGCATGAGCTAATTCTCTTCTGTAGTAAACATTCAAGCTGATAAACAGTTATTTGATTTTTATGTGCACGTAAATATTTCTCCTAACTTTTGAATAAAAAACAGTTATTCTTGTCTGTCTTCATATAAAAAGTTACGTTCTTTCAAAAACATACATAGAACCTCAGCATTAAGAACATCAGACTGACCTGTCAACTACGCTGGAACTGGAAGCTTCAGAGGGGTAGCCAAAGTAGACTAACTGGAAAAACTTAAACAACAAATAGTCTTGCAGTACCTTAGAAACCAACAAAACATGTTACCATGGACTGGAACGGGAAGTTTACAATCAAGTGGCAGCAGAAACAAAAAAGGGAAATACAATACAGTACTGTTTTAAACATAAACTACAAAAAAAAGGTACAAGTTAAAAAAAATTGATTAGATAAGGAAACTGTGATGCTTTCCTTTGAATTTAGCATTTTTCTTCTGCATAATAGTTTCAAAAGTGCCTTAAGTCAGTGTTCAGTGGTAAACTTTCATAAGTTTACATGACGTTTTTGTTCAGCATTATGAACAACCTTCATTAATACAATGTTCATAGCTCTAAGGTTCTTCTATATCTCACGTAATACACTGTTGCTTTTCTCAGACTAATAGTTCCAGTATGTATTTATTTACTTCATCTGACAATGGAAAGCTTAATTATTACTGCCTTTTTTTTTTTTAGGGGAAATATTATTGATCCAATAGTGTAAATCATGGAGAGGCCCTTGCATAGGAGAAACAACTTTGGCTTATATTCCTTCCCTCTTTATAATACTTGCTGTATTAAGCATCTGGTTACAATTATTCTTTGTGGTGACTGATAAAGAAAAAAGCATTAAACTAGGAATGTGAAGCATCACTCTTAATGGGTGATGGTTACTGGTTCCAGTTTACCAATTCTGTTTATGAATCTGTGACCTATAGCAGAGATTGATCATATTTTGTTTCTTCAGCTATATTTCATTCTAGGTAGTTAAATTATTTTGCTATTTTTTTGTCTAATTCCAAATTTTTGTTTAGTTTTTTAAACTGCTTAAATCAGAAGTGTATGCATTTTTATTGACTTGTTTACTGGATTAATTCAACTTTGACAATTTAGCAAGGATAATAACTGAAATAATTAGTGCCTATAAAATGAAGGAATTGTTATTTTTTATAGAGGATTTTCATGGGTTTTTTTTAAACTTTTACAGCTGGTGAAGGTAAATTAGTATTTGGAAATTTTTCATGTGTGTGTAAATGGTGAATTTCTGAAACCCTTTTTTCTTTCATCAGATTTGCGTATTTGATTTTTTTTTAAGCGTTTGAGTTGTTGCAAAGAATTTCAATTGAAAAGTGACAACTGCCATTTACAAGTTAGCCTTCTAGAATGCATATCTTGCCTAAAATACTTGAAAGGGATGTCTACAGTACAGATGTTAAATATAGGTTAATTAACTAATCAATTAATAGATGGATTTTCCATCAACTAGTTGATAAGCGGGGGAGCCGAAGCTGTCGGCTCTTAACACATTTAAAAGGCTGGTATGCAGTGGGGAGGACCCAGCACGAGGCAGGGCAGCTGATTCCTGGCTTGCTCCAGGTCCCCCCCCACTGTGCTTTAGCCTTTTAAATGTAGGAGCAGCCCACTGGCTCCTCCTACATTTAAAAGGCTGGTGCACAACGGGAGGGCCAGTGCAAGCTGGGCCAGCTGATTGCTGGCTCGTGCCGGGTTCCGCCTGCTGCATTTAGTCTTTTAAATGTATTAAGATCTGGCAGGCTCTTAATACATTAAAAAGCAGAGTCACAGTGTCTGGGACTGGGCATGAGCCGGGAATCAGCTGATTCCCAGCATGCACCTTGTCCCCACTACTCTGCTGCCTCCCTCAGATATGGTGCTGGGAGGAACCAGTTTTAAGCCAGCTCCCCCCAGCACTGGCTCCTGCTCTCCCCTCCCCCCCCCCACCTTGCTACCTCTGATAGAGGTGGCAAGCAGGGGGAAGCGACTAGTCGATGGACTAGTTTACTATCCAATAAGCGTTTGCTTATCAGATAGTTGACTAGTTGCTTACATCTCTAGTCTACAGGATACATATACTCTTCAAGATTCATTGGTGCTTTGTCTAGAGCAGTGTACAGTTACTCTATAAATGTGAATTGAAAGAAGTAAAACAATATTTCATTGAAAGAAGTTGTTGTTAATCTAAGTTAAGTCTTTCAAATGCAGAAAAATCCCCTATGTTGTCCACAGTGTGCTCACAGATGTTACAGAATGTTAGTTGTACTGTTGAATGGTTCTTCCTTCTGTGATACTTGGCTATGTTTATGGACCCTGATTGCTGCTACTTGTGCCTTTGTAATATATTAAGGATCAGTTGGTACACAACATGGTGAACTCCGTCAAATCAATCTGGCACGTACAAAAGTAAGAAATGTGCAGTACTTAAGAGAATGATGGCAATAAGATAGTTTGTGCTATACACGTTATTAAAATATATCATCAGATCAATATAGTCACTTTACGATGATTTTCATGCTTGTTATTTAGAAACTAGTTAATAAAATGGCTATGTGGAGGTTAGCATGTCTCCGTCTCCCTCTACCTCATATTTTACTATGACCTGGCCAGCTGTTTTCTCCCTTGGAAATAGACAATGAACTATAATCATCTTTATTTGGCTCCTAACTACTGAGGAGGTTTCATAAGTAATGGTTAGAGGCCTGGGACCTAAGAGGGTGCCTGTCTACATAAGTGACATTGTGGCACTTTATTTTCATTCCAAAAGCTGATAGCTGTACAATTTGCATTTTTACCAGGTGGCACTGGGAGTATGTGGTTAGATCACACAGCTGCTGAGTTAATTGGCAAGTGGGTGTGGCTAGCAGATGCTTGGCAAATCTGGATTTAAAAGAATTTTCAGATCCATCCCTTCATGGCTGGATAAATAGTTCGCATTCTCAATCCTGAGAATAGAAAACCATAACTTTAGATTTTATGTACTTTTATTTTGTTTTCTGTGCTGAGTTGGACTGAATTGTATGTAGATTTGGTAGACTTAATTTTTTTATAAAATTGAAGGATAGTGGGTTCACTTCAAGCATTTTTTAATTAGGCTTGTTGCAAATGGATTGGCAAATGAATAGCAAAGTAGGTCTGATTTGTTGATTTTTAAGAAAATTTACTTTATATATATTTTGACTGTGATGTTGACAAATTGTGTTTTAACAGTTTACAAAACCTAATCTTTGAAATTTGACTCAGTCCTACTATGAAATCTGACTTAGTCTTCATAATTTTCTACAGCCATGCACATGAAAATTTAAATAAATAAAAATAGGAAAAAATGCTTGAAGCCCATAATCTTTGTGCAACTGTGAAAATTTAAAAATGTCTAAGTCACTGGATTTTAAATGTGGTAAGTTCTCAAGGAACATTTGTCTTACTTGCCTACGTGTAAGTTTTGATTTTTATGTATGAAATTTTTCATCTGCATGCACAGTGAAATTGACATTCACCAACTTCCGATGGTGAAAAAAAAAATCTTTGTAAGCCTGTGTATTTGCATGTGTACCTATAGAGTACACCACTGAGGGTGTAGTCTTCCTACCTTTCACTTACATTCTTTTTTTCTTGACATATAATTGCATTCTTCTGTATTTACAGGAAAAACAGTTTTACTTCGCTTATTTATGAAGTGGTGTTGGTAAATAAGAGATCTAGAATATTCCACTTAGGTAGCTAGTAATCACTTACTTGAATTGCATCCTTTAGGTTAGAAGTTGTATTAAGTTGCAACAATAAAATTATTTAGTTTAATCTTGCAAGTCAACCTTAAATCATTTGAGAGCTAGGATGAAAGCTACCTATGCCTGGGAAGGGCACAGATGGTAGGAGACATTATGGTTTATGAATTAGGGGAGGAAGGGTTTTGTATAAAACATCAGAATTTTGTAACGCTACTTACATTAGGAATCTAATAGCTTACTATTCCATTCAGATGTCTCTTAAAAAAGGACTCTGTTTTTTTCAGTGATTATCACATGTCCTTTTTCAGTGTAATTAAAATAGTTCTTGCATCTTGTTAGTGTAAGTTTTAGTTACTTGTATGCTGCTTCTCTTATTTCACTTTTAATATTTTCAAAAGTTAAATGGTGTGGCGATCTCTCATTGTGTTGTTGCTCCCAATGGGTATGTATGGTAACAGATTCAGTAGGTGTCAGAAGTGCTTGCCGTGGAAATCCTGAAATCCTCTGTAGCAGTGCATGTTTCCTCACAGAGTCTCTGCTAGAGTTTATAAATCTGCTCTTTTGGGAGCAGATTTGGAAGGGAAAGGCTAGTTCAGTTCTTTCTCTCAGAGTTAACCCACAGGTGCCAGTTAGTGTAATAAATGCTCATGGTTTCAGATTAATATGCTTATCAGACAGAAATAAACTGAGATTACCAGTTCATTTCAAACATTCAATAGAAAACAATTTGTTTGCTACTGCTGTAGGCTGGATACAAACTAGTAACTAAAAAGGCATTTTTAGTGTTAATTTCCTCCCAAAATTTCCAAACCATACTTTATTTCTTGAAGTACTAGCCCTCAACTGCTTTTACTACTTTTCTTTTCGATAACCCACTATCTTCCCCAGTATTAGGTATGGGCTACTCCTTTCCATTCTGAAGTTTCTGCAGACAGTTCAAACTTGCAACATTGTGCTGGCCTAGCCTCCCAGATCTTCAGCCTCTGTGGCAGCAATCAAGTGATGGTACATTTTTTCCCATTTTTTACTCTGCCTGTATTATTTATTAGCTATGTTTTGGTAATAACAACCTTTTTTTTTTCTAGTTCCAAACCTCCTTCGTGGTGTGGGGTTTGTGCAATATTGGGGCCCAAAGCCTCTGTGCCAAGCTCCTCTGTCTTCTGTGTGCTATAACGGAATAGCTGTTCAAGCGTGAGGCAATATATGGAAGGCGTTTATGGGAGAGAACTTTCACTCATTCAGCAGAGGGCAAGTCATGTCCATCCTGCACCCAGCCAGCTCATCTTAGTGGCATCAAGGCATGGGGCTCCAAGGCTGAGAGGCATGTGGGGGCCCAAACTCCCCCAAGTAGTCACAACTTCACCACAGAAAAAACAAACCAGGAGAGACTAGGGATGTGAAGGTTTAACTGGTTACAATTAATTGGTATGGACTGGAGCAGCTCTCCGCTTATTCACAGCAGGCCCAGGCATTCCAACCCAGCCGACGCAGTTGCTGCCTGCAGTGGAGGGGCTGGAGCGGTCCCCCTTACTTACCGCTCCTTTAATCAGTTAACCAGCCAAACATATGTCTAATCAGTTAACCGGTTAAAGATGAGACAAGATCCAAAGATTCATGCAGGATGCCCATACTTTATAGGACTTTTCTCCCATTCAGGTCTATGTATTTTGCTCTGTTAGTTCATAATCGGTCACCATCAGTCCGTGTAACATCTGTTTATCTAGAAGTTGTTTTTCATTGCCAACCGACATCAGTATGTTCATGCCTCCTTTACAGCGGTGTTCCACGGCTGCCTTATCTGTCTAGGTTAAGGGGTTCTTGCTCTTAACTTCAAGGCCATCCATTTGTTCTATACCAATCTCCTTTTACAAAGGACCCATTTGATAGTGCCTTGGAGCCCCTGAGTTTCCAGCGTCTCCTTTGGCCATCTGGATGTTGAGGTAGCCTTCAAGTTTTTATCTCTCCTCAAACTCTCACATTCCTCATTCATTCACACTCTGTCCAAAAAAGTACACAATTGCTTCACGTAGGCAAAGGGATATAATTGCCTTTGTAAGGTTTACAACCTAATTCTAATACAAACCTGTTAGTACAGGTTAGTACAAACTTAATCATCATATCCTCTTTAAAACCTGTGTTTTAATTATTCCTAAGAGCAATAGTGTGATCATGCTGAATCACAAGGATCCTTCTGATCTCTCTGCCTTGACATCAGATACAGACATAAGAGGTCTGCCTGATGCATCTTTACCAGTGGCCAAAAAAACCATTCCTCCCTGCTCACCAAGAAGGGTGGCTGGCAGAGTTAGTAGAGTTGCTTAACATTTATTCTTCGTCGAGTAGTGTCCCCATGGGTGCTCCACTCAAGATGTCAGGCTTGTCCCGGCGCTGCAATCCAGAGAGCCTTTATCAGCAGTAGCCCTGCCGGACCGCACATGTGCACGTGCTTCTTGCACTGTTCGCGCCTTTTTGCTGAGTGCGGTGCGGCCTCGTCAGTTCCTTTCCAACCGACCATGGACGCAGATGGAGTTAGGATGAGCTCCCTCTCCGCTCTGAGGAGAACAGGAAAATAGTTGTAGAAATATAGTTAGTTATTGTTAATAGTTGTCTTACTAGTTATAGTTCATATACTTCAGTTAAAAAAAATCTTTCATTCTAGTTACACGTTTTTGTTTGAGTAGCCCTCCCCCCCAATATATAAATAGAAGAGAAAGAAGAAATAGAAATAAAATAAGGACAGTCATTATGCCGGGGTCCCTCGGTTTCAAGCAATGTTCGGCATGCTGGGACGCCATGCCCACATCAGATGGGCACTCTTGGTGTATTAAATGCCGAGGAGACGGGCACATTCTGCAAAAGTGCACACGTTGCACTAAACTGACTGCGCGTGCCAGGCACGACAGGGAAATGAGACTGAGGATGCTTTTGTTTAACAAAGCTTTGCAAACGCCTGGCGCGGACGAGCTGCCCAAAGAGATCTCAGGGGTGCATGAAGCTCGCCCAATCTCCCATATTCCTGACCACAGGACCTCCAAACCCACTGGACGACTAAGTGTGGGTGACAGACCGGGCACCTCAGGCATTCCACCGGGGCACTCTGTTGAGAAGATGAGCAAGGGCCGCAGCGCATCAGCTCCAAGCCCTGCCCTATCAAAAGGTCCGGCACCAGCACCTTTCAAGGGACCGCGAGCTGAGTCAGCACTGGCAACGGCTCCAACGGCTCGTTCAAAGCCAGTACTGACTGCATTGGCACCGGCTCCTCCAGCACCTGCGCAGAGAGACAAAACTGCCGGCACCCACAGGAGTGGTGACGGCAGCATCGGCACCGATATCCATGGTGGCATTGGCAGAGTCAGATTTCATGCAGCCCTCATCACCACCACCGTTACCGCCGGTGCCAGCACAGCTGACAATGTCGGCGGCACCGACACTTACAGGCAATTGCAGCCGTTCCATCAGTGACGTTTCTGTACCGGCTGGCCCTCTGCAGATGGCACCGTCTTCCCCGCACATCTCCTTGGTGTTTACAAAGGCACAGCGGAAGTCTGGTCGCATTCGGACACCATCCCTCAGTCCAGACGGGGCCATTTTTTCCCCTGAGCCTCCTTCACCTACCTCTTCTTATTCTGGCAGTCACCACCGTGCTTCACATTATGTCTCTGCCAGAGAGCTCTACTACAGGTCACCTCATCATTGCTCTCCGAGACAGTATTACCGAGCTCACTATTCCCAGTCCCTGTCTTGCTACACCATGAGGTCTGTGTCACCAAGATCCTCAAGACCCTTGGGGTACTCTCGCCGCTATGGGACAATGAAGGGGTGTTTTCCAAGATACTCGCCGGATGCATACCATCATGAGCGATGCTATGATCGTTATTACCATGAGCGCCCGTGCTCGCACAGTAGACGATACCCACGATCGTGATCACCGCGTTACAGCCGTCTGGCCGCTCCACACCATCCAGTTCAAGATGCTCCTCTCCCTTGTACAGTTCCACCAACCCCCACGGGAGACACGATCTCAGTCCCTAGCCACAAGGAGCAGAATGACAACCACTTGCGGCAGCAAGAGCAACAGCATTTGGATTCCTCAACTGATCAATCGTCATTGTCACCTGACAACGCAGTTTTCCAAGGGGAATCTTCCCCGACAAAGGACCGTAAGCAATTTCAAGAACTCTTCAAAGGAGTTGCTCAATCTCAGGAGGTTCAAACCACAGACATGCAGCAGAAACAACATTGCTTGCTCAAGAACTTGCAGCCTTCTCATAAATCGAAACTAGTGCTCTGCTTTGACGAGGCCATACTGGAGATCGCTAATGACATCTGGCAAACTCCAGCAGCCACTTTACCAACTAACAAACGATCGGATAAGAAGTATTTCGTCTCCCCGAATGGTACGGAGTTTTTGTTTACGCACCCCCAGCCCAATTCCCTCGTCATGGACACGGCACAAGAGAGGTAAAAAAACAATGCAGGGCAAAACCACCACTAATGACAAAGAAGCTAAGCATCTGGATATTTTGGGCAGAAAGGTACATTCCTCTGCCATCTCAATCTTGAGAATGTCCAATTACATGGCTCTTCTCACGAATCACGATTTTGACAACTGTTCAAAGTTAGTCCCTCTCTTAGAGCATTTACCGGACACCAAAAAACAAATCCTAAAGGCGGTGGTCCAGGAAGGCTACACGGCAGCTCGAACAGCGCTGCAGATCGCCCTTGATGTGGCTGACGCATGGCACAAACCACAGCTACCGCCATGGTCATGCGTAGCGTGTCTTGGCTGCATCTGGCGGCCGTCCCAAAGGACCTGCAATCCAAGGTTGAAGACTTACCTTTTGATCGCCAGTCACTTTTCGCTCAGAATACAGATCAGGTCTTCCATTCAGGCAAAGATTCCCTCACTACTTTGAGAACGTTGGGGATGTACACGCCTCCGTATAGACGTAAGAGATACATGCCCTATAACAAACAGAGGCCATTTTCTTATGCTGCACCCTGTGTTAGGCCATACGATCAACCAAGGCTGAGGCAACACCCACAAAAACTGCGCGAGCAGCCCAACAAAGTGCCCACTCAACAGCAGTGCCGACAGCAAGTTTGACGCGTCAATTGAGGGACTGTGCACCACCCCTTTAACAGAGGCTCCACATGAGGTACAGAAGTTATTCCATCACCAGTTGAGATCTTATCACCAACGTTAGCCTTTCATAACCACCGACCGTTGGGTCCGAGACATAGTCACTTCGGGATACGTTATCCCTTTCAACACCCCCCTTCCCCTGTCCCTTTTCAGGGACCCCTCTCATGAGCCTCTTCTCCAGCAAGAGGTCTCCCGCCTACTTACCATAAGAGCAGTGGAGAGGGTGCCAGCTCTTTTTTGCGGGAAAGGTTTTTATTCTCGGTACTTCCTCACGCAGAGAAGCCAGGGGGCTGGAGACCTATTTTGGACCTACACTAGCTCAACCGTCACCTGCGCAAACAAAAATTCAAGATGGTCATGTTAGCCTCTATCATCCCAGCTCTCGACAAAGGGGATTGGTTCGTGTCCCTCGATTTACAGGACGCCTATTTTCATATAACGATACGCCCGGCCCACAGGTGGTTCCTCTGGTTCATAGTGGGCACGGAGCACTACCAATACAGAGTGTTACCTTTCGGACTCTCAGCAGCGTCGAGAGTTTTTTCCAAGACACTGGCAGTTGTGGCTGCCTACCTTCGATTTCTCGACATCATGATCTTCCCGTATTTAGACGATTGTCTACTGAAGCTACACGGGCAGTTGCCACTATGACGACAGTGTTCAAGGCTCTGGGGTTCATAATCAATTTCAACAAGTCTTCCCTGACGCTGAGCCATTGTCTCGAATTCATCGGTGTGAGGCTTGATTCATCAACTGCAAGAGCATACTTACCCATACTTACCCATAAAAAGGTTTCACATTATCCAGGACCTAGTTCAAACTTTATCAATTTCTCCCAAATCCCGTCTACTTACCTGCCTACAGCTGTTAGGGCACATGGCTGCCACCGCATATGTGGTGCCTCACGCAAGACTTCATCTGCGGAGCCTTCAACATTGGCTATTCACGCTATATACGCCAAGTGCGCACAGCACACACAGGACAGTCTCCATTCCAAAAGACGTCAGGGACTCACTAGCATGGTGGAACAATCCCAAGAACATGCTAACAGGTATCGCCTTTCATGGACAGAAACCCACAGTCTAAATCACAATGGATGCGTCCTTACTCGGGTGGGGAGCCCATTTCCAAGACCATCGGGCTCAGGGTCTCTGGACACCCCAAGAATTCCTGCAGCACATAAACTTCCTCGAGTTACGAGCGGTATTCAACGCCTGCAAGCATTTCTTTCACGTGATCCAAGGTCTTACGATTCAGTTCCTCACCGACAACATATGCACGGTTTACTATGTCAACTGACAAGGAGGCACTCGCTCATGCCCCCTCTGCGTGGAGGCCATCCGATTGTGGAACTGGGCCATTCGACACGGTATTACCCTTACTGCGTCAGACCTTCCGGGCAAGGACATCATCATCACCAATGCCCTCAGCAGACAATTCCTTCCACAGCATGAATGGGAGTTGCACAACGAGGTAGTCCGCGATCTTCTCCAACACTGGGGGTTCCCCATTGTAGACCTCATCACCACTCACCAACAGAAAAAAGTGCCATCATTATTGCTCACAAGCAGGCATCGACAGACGTGGCTAACGCAATTGTCTCAAATGTCGGCGGCCCAACCACGGCGACTACTGAAGCTGTACAACTTACTATCTCAACAACACGGTACAGTGATCCACCCATACATGGATCACATGCACCTCACGGCGTGGCTCCTACTTGGCTCCAAGTGTCAGAAATGAGCTGTTCTCAAGCGGTAAAGCAGGTGCTTATACACAGGAGACGCCACACCACTCGAAACACTTACCTCCATAAATGGTACCAGTTCCAGTCCTGGTGTTTAGCAAGAGCTTTGATCCTCTTTCCCTGCCTATCCAACAAGTACTCGATTACATCCTACACCTAAAGACGACAGGCCTATCGATTTCTTTCCTCAGGGTTCACCTGGCGGCAATTTCGGCCTTCCGTTTTCCCATCGATGATCATT
This sequence comes from Pelochelys cantorii, assembly GCA_032595735.1. Taxonomy (NCBI): domain Eukaryota; kingdom Metazoa; phylum Chordata; order Testudines; family Trionychidae; genus Pelochelys; species Pelochelys cantorii. The sequence goes on from CM064337.1 coordinate 42,937,791, forward strand.
CAATATTCGCGCGCCCATTAACCAAAAGATTTTTGAAGGGGCTTGAGAATCTGTATCCTGCTCACAAGATTCCACCAGAGCTGTGGGACCTACCTCTGGTTTTGGACACCCTGACTCGCCCCCCTTTCGAACCTCTTGCGACATGCGAGCTCTGCATGCTTACTATGAAGGTGGCATTCCTACTTGCCATAACTTCGGCTTGACGAGTGAGCGAATTAGCAGCTCTCTCTGCTGACCAGCCCTACACATTATTCACTGAGCATGAGGTAGTGCTTCGTGTTCACCCTCCCTTTCTATCAAAGGTGAATTCTGTTTTTCATATAAACGAACCCATAAGCCTGCCGACCTTCTACCTGAAACCTCATTCCACCATGGAGGAGTCGCGATTGCATACGCTGGACATCAGAAGAGCGCTGGCCTTTTATCTTGAGAGAACACGTTGTTTCAGAAAGTCTCAGCTCCTTTTCTTATCTACAGCAGAGCATTCAAAAGGCCAACAACTCTCTGCACAGTGCATTTCCAACTTGATCGTCTCTTGCATCACACGATGTTACGCCTTGCGTAATAAATCGTTACCTCACCAACCACATGCCCATTCCACTAGAGGGATGGCCACATCCACAGCTTACCTTAAGGGTGTACCACTACAGGACATATGCCGTGCAGCAACCTGGTCCTCTGCTCTTACCTTCGCCAGACATTATGCTCTCGTGAAAATACTGAAGAACGATTATGCAGTGGCCCAAGTGGTTCTATCCACAGCACAGAAACCATAAACCCGAAGCACATGAATAGCACTGGACCACTGCTTCGTACTCACTTTGAGTGGAGCACCCACGGGGACACTACTTGACGAAGAAGAGAGAGTTACTCACCTTGTGCAGTAATGTCTGTTCTTTGAAATGTGTGTCCCCATGGGTGCTCCACGTCCCACCCTCCTCCCTGCTTTCAGAGCTATGGTTTTATCTTTTTCAGACTCTCCCAGTTAGGAGGAACTGATGGGGCCGGACTGCACTCAGCAAAAAGGCGCAAACGGCGCATGCGCGGTCCAGCAGGGTTACTGCTGATGAAGACTCGCCGGATTGCGGTTCCGGGACAAGCCCGACACCTTGAGTGGAGCACCCACAGGGGGACACATCTCCAAGAACAGACGTTACCGCACAAGGTAACTCTCTCTTCTCACTTTGACCGTAACACTACATCTGTTCATACTGTCATTAAGCTACGTTACACAAGACATTATTACATTATAGAACTCTTGTCATCTACATGCTCTCTGTTATGGATGGTGATTTCAGGGTCCTCAGGAACAGAGACCACTCAGCTGCCAGTTCCGTACTTCACGTTCCTAGCAGTAAAATTAATGACTGACATCTCGATGGGTAGAATGAGATTCTCAGACAGGGCTATGGCATCCAGCTCAGTGGTAAGGAGGTGCATGTAGCTTAACTCTAAAAAGTAGACACCCACTCTAAGCAAGTCCTGTTCTCCTGTAAATTCACAGGTACTTCCCTCTTTGGAGAAAAGCTAGATAAGATAGCTGTAGAATATGCTGCCAAATCATGGAAGGGCCCAGTGCTCGAAAAAAGGAGTAGAAGCCCGCTTTCAGGTATACACTCTTCATTCTTCAACAAGTTCCAGAGGAAGGATATCATAGATTCATATCCCTATCTCTCTCTCCCCTCCCCCCAGAATAGACCCATAGCCTCCCAGGGTCTCTGCTAATCTAACCTGGGGGAGAATTCCTCCACAATGCTAGATATGGCAGTTGGATGGACTCTGAGCATGTGAGCAAGACCCACTAACCAGATGTTTGGGGAAGAATGCTTTGTGGTAACTTAGTCACGTTCCTCCCTCACCCGCATGAGGGTGAGGGATTTTTGCTGCTAGCAGTCTCAGATGAGCAACCTATCTTTATAGGCACCCTCACAAAATCATAGAATCATAGGACTGGAAGGGATCTTGAGTGGTCATCTAGCCCAATCTCCTGCACTTGTGTAGTATTATCTAGATCAGGGATGGGAAAAAGTTACTCCGGGGCTAGATCTGGCCCACCAAGAGGGTTGATCCAGCCCGCGGAGGCCCTGCCACTTCCCCATCCCCAGGCCAGTTAGGGCTTGGGGGGGTGGGGGGAAGCGCACAAAGTTTCGTCCACCCTGCCAGGAGCATGCGGTGCTTTGAAGCACCATGCGCTCCTGGAAGGCAGGAGGAGGCTTTGTGTGCTCCCCTGCCTCCAAGCCCTGATTGGCCTGAGGGCGGGAGGAACACGCAAATTTTCCTCTGCCCTTCCTCCTTCCCTTTCCCATGAGGAGCATGCAGCACTTAGAAGTGATTGGCCTGGGGGTGGGAGAGCATGGGAAGTCTCTTCCCACCACCAGGGACATGGGAAGGTGTGTGGGGAAGCCTGAAGCATCCTGGCTCCGCCCCTTCCTTTTGAGGTGACCCCCAGCAAAAAATTATTGCCCACCCCTGATCTAGATCATACCTGTCAGGTATATGTCTAACCTACTCTTCTAAATCTCCAAATTGTTCTTGGGGAATTGATTCCAGTTCTTAACTACCCCGACAAAAGGATTTTCCTAATATCAGCCTAAACTGTTGTTGCTGCTATTTAAACCCATTGCTTCTTGACCTATCTTCAGAGGTTAAGGAGGAAAAAAATTCTACCTTCTCCTTGTAACAGCTTTGTATGTACTTGAAAACGAACCATACCTTCTCTCAGGTTTCTCTTTTGTAGACTAAACACACCCATTTTTTTTTCATTCTTTCTGCATAGATAATGCTTTGTAGACATTCAGTCATTGTTGTTGCTCTTTTCTGGACTTTCTGATTTTTGCCACATCTTTCCTGGAATGTGATGCCCAGAGCTGTACATAATACTCCAGCTAAAGCCTAATCAGCACTGAATAGAGCAGAAGAATTAGCTCTCCAAAAATGATTTCACGTGATAGGGCGGGGTGGGCACTAAGTTTTGACTGGGAGCCACCACAGAAATTTTTGAAGTGGTCCCGGGCCACCCCGGAAGGGGCGGGGCCAGGACACTTCCATGCTTACCCACCCACAGAGCCTAATTGGTTTGGGGTTGGAGAAGTGCGCAAAGTCTTTGTCTCTCCCTGTCCCCCCAGAGAACCACCAGCTGTTCTAAACAGCTGGTGGTTCCCTCTAGGTACCTTTCCCCCGGCAGTGGGAGGAGACTTCATGTGTTCCCCCCTGCTGCCCCCAGGTCAATCAGGTTCTGGGGAGGAGGGAACACGTCAAGTGTCTTGCTCCCTGCCCTGCAAGAGAGCACCATGCTTAGTCAACCGCCAATTGAGCAGCAGCTGGTGGTTGACTTTAAGTGCTGAACCCCTTGCATGGCAGGAGGAGACTTCATGCGCTCCTCCTACCCCCAGCCCTGATTGGCCTGGGGGCGGGTGGAGCATGCAAAATCTCCTCCCACCCTGCCCCCATCCTGAAAGGAGCATGTGGTGCTTAGAAGTCATCCAGGACAGTGTTTACGCTAATGATTTACTTTCTGCATCTGGTTGAAAATCAGTCTCTGCTGCAAGATGCACAGTATAGACCCCATAAATCCAGGGACACTCGCTATTCTGGATATCCCCCAATAATGTGTGAATAAATCCTTCAGCCTAGATGGAACCACCTAAGTTATTAGCTGTTAGTAGTGTTTTATTCACAGAATCCTTGGGCTGTCTGACAGAGAACTGCAAATATCCTGGTTCCTCAGAACAATGAGACTGGCCAGACCAGTGGTCAAACCAGTTTTCTGTAAATGAGGTCTGTCACTGACATTTGAAATCATCACTCACCACTTCAGACCTCTGAGTATAATATTGACATTCTGTGTATCCCTCAAAACCTGTTTTTCCAGTCTCCACTATTCTGGCTAGGAGAGTGTTAGGGTGGGCAGCCTTATCCCTACAGTAGCCTAAGTATTCAACAATAATTGTAGAATTATTCTATCGTTATTCTTCACAATAATTCCAGAATTATTTCTCTTCCAAATGAACTCCTCTTTGTGTGCCTCTCAGGAGATAATCTTTCCTTTATTTGGTCTAAAGCTATATAATCTGACTGAGAGGTTGTGGCACGTGTTAGATATCTGACAGGCATTAAGATTTACAGCAAGCATATGGAATCGATTAGGTCATCAGGCATTCTCTTTGTCTCCTTGCAAAATACCTCAGGACTTCTGAGCTATCCATTGCTAGATGGATGATTTTATGCATTGGAGCCTACAGAGCGTCAATAGTCCATATATGAGAAGCAATAATTGAGATCTGTATCATCCTCATGGGCTGAACGAGCATTTCCACATCCAAGATAAATCGAGTGGCCTTGTGGACAGCAGCTAATGCCTTTACCAGACACTGTAAAGTGAACTTTGTCTTTGGTGGAGGCCTCCTTTGACAGGAAGGTGCTGAAGGTTGTGGTCCAGAATTGTTGCTTTTTGAGCAACCTTAAAGGGATGGAGGAGATGCAGAAATCCCTATTCTATCTCATTCTATTTCACTTTTATCTTTATCTCTGCCTAGTTGTGTTTTATTTCTCACTTCTTCCCTGACACAACTGTAGGAGATGCTGGGTGGTAGAATGGAATATTTTTGTACTTGTAATTTCCTTTTTCTTAGCTGTTTTTTCCTTAAGTGCTACCTGCCTTGAATGATTTGTTAGCCAAAGTGGGTGGTGGTTGTTGGTGGCATGAGCTTTTTTTGTTCAATTATTCTGCAGGGACAAGCGATACAAGGAGGTATGGTCAACATGCACTGTGCCACACTTTGAATCCCTTTTGCAAAAAAAGGGAGGGAGCAGTTAAGTTAGAACAGAATTGTGGGAGATGCTGCTAGCAGAAAGGAAATGATTGGGTAAGAATCCTAGGCAAATCACTGAACTATCATGAAACTGGCTTTAAATATGAAATATTGATAGACTACTCTTGTAGTTCACTTTAACTGTACTGAAGCATGTGTGGGACTACATTGCTGTTCTTCAATTTTTAACTTTTTCTCTAATTCTGTCTGCTAATATTATGTAGAAACAAATGTTTCCAGGACAAAGTTTCACCTCATCAATAGCTGTGGTAAGGCAAATTGCCTTGCTGCTTCTTTTTCTGTGTTTTACTCTCAATCTCAGTTTCTTGACAGATAAGCTACCTTTGCTTCCTTTCAAGATTTCAGCTGAAATGTGATCAATACTTATTTTTTTTTTTTTACAGTTTTTCAGGTGATGGATAACATTTAAAGCTTCTTCAATCCATATCAATTCCTTAGCCATGTTTAGTTTTTCTAACTGACCTGCACTTGAGAATTCTGTCACCAACACTATTATATGTATTTATTTTTGGAGCTGATTGATGAGAGAGAAGAATAGAAGCCATGTTTTTTAGGCTGATGGACCAGATAAGGCACCTATAAAAAGTTTGTTTTTGATGATAAAATTTGTCATTTTCTTTTTTCTTTTTGAAGAATTTCAGGTGTGTTGCAAATGATAGTGTCATTCTGTCCATTTCTACACAGTGCTTAAGGACCTTCCCTTAGAATTACAGCACACTAGAACTGGAAGGGACCTTGAGAAGTCATCGAGTCCAGTCCCCTACCCTCATGGCAGGACTCAGTACCATCTAGACCATCTCTGATAGATGACTATCTAACCTGCTTTTAAATATCACTAGAAATGGAGATTCCTCAACTTCCCTAGGCAATTTATTCCAGTGTTTAACCACCCTGACAGTTAGGAATTTTCCCCTAATGTCCAGCAGTTTAAGCCCATTGCTTCTTGTCCTATCCTCAGAGGCCAAGGAGAGTAATTTTTCTCCCTCCCCCTTGTGACACCCTTTTAGATACTTGAAAACTGCTATCATGTCCCCTCTTAGTCATCTTCTTTCCAAACTAAACAAGCCCAATTCTTTCAGTCTTCCTTCATAGGTCATGTTCTCTAGACCTTTAATCATTCTTGTTGCTCTTCTCTGGACCTTGTCCCTGGAATACTTGTCCACTGGCTTGTACAAAGCTCTTAGAAACTGACTTGAGCTGAAATAACGCACCCTTTTTCTTAATAATAAATTTAGCTTGCCATGAGTGGAAAAGACCATTAAGATACAGGATAGCATGTTTGATACTCCTATTGCTGGCCTTTTTGTAGCCCAGGTAAATAATCAGTGATCCCCTACAAATACACTCTGCTCAAAACACTAGCTAACTAAAAAGGGATGGTTTTGCTCCTCTGCCTCATCAAATTATTGTGGTGTGTTTGTGGGTCGGTATGGCAGGGAAGCTCTTGGTTAGGCTGAGCCCTCTATTTCTGGGACTACCTCACTCCTGTCTAATGGCCCCCTTACTTATCATTGCTGTTCATATTTAAGGCAAGTGTCTTGACATTCAGGGCCTTTTTTACTTTCCCCCCATAACTGGAGAACTGTCCAGCAGCCAGTGAAGTTGTGAGACATGTGTTACATTGCTTAGGATTGCAGACTTATTTTCCTCAATATCAACGAGGAGTCCTGAGGCACCTTAAAGACTAGCCAATATGCTTTGGAGTAAGCTTTTGTGGGTAAAAACCACTTTGTCACAAGTTGCATCTGACAAAGTCATTTCTGCCCATGGAAGGTTATCCTCAAACAAATTTTTAGTTTGTAAGGTGCCACAAGATGCCTCATTGTTCTTGCAGATACAGATTAACACAGCTATTCCTCTGAGACTTTGCTCAATATGCCATTTCTGGCAAACCCTGGAGGAATTCTGCCTAAGTCTTTCTATAGTTCAGTTCTTCTAGCATGCCTGTGATGGTAAAACTCAGAATCTGGCAGTGTATTTCTCTATGTACTCTCCTGGTTTAAAAAGGGGGGGTTGGGAAGAGAAACACTCTCAAAGGACACACACACAACCATAACATTTCAGCAAACTGAAGAGGTCTGGTAAGAAACATCATTGCACAATCTCTTCATTCCTTTATTTCTTATTGGTCTTCGTATTCTTTCCCATTATGTCTTGAATTTCCTTCTTGTACAGATATGCCTAGTACCTGTCCTTTTGAGATGCCCACAAATACTTGACAATGTCCTGTAAAATGATGAATGTCTGTGAAAGCACAAGTTTGCTTTTTATAAGTGCAGTTTCACAAAAGAAAAGTTATGTGAGACACCCATCACAATATCAAAAGTATAATTATTGATAAATGCTCAAACATTAAAATGATGCATCATAAACTACTAAAAGCAAAGTGAAACAAAATGTAAGTAAATGTGAAATGTACAGTGATGATGTAGAGTATAAATACAGGAGCTATTTATTAAACCAGCACCACAAAATTGAAAGACAGATTCGGGTAACTAACTTGCTTCCAATGTTTAAAGGTTGCAAAATTTTACATGCCAGAGCCTGGAGAGTTTATCCGTATCTCAAAAAATACCCCTGAAGAAAAAATGTTAGTTATTTGAAGAAATCTAACCTACTGTATTTTACCAAAAAGCACACAGTGGAAGGAGAGACCTAAAGAGAGACAAATTCTCTTGAAACTGTGTGTAAGAGATGTGTGGTTTAAAGCAGAATGCAGTTGTCTGGATTAGAATATGGCCATGGTCCTGGACCTATTGCCTTTTTTACTACAATATGTTTTAATGACGATGTTAAGTGAAAAATACCTAATAGCTAATATATCTACATTGGAGGTTCCCTTTCCAGGGCTGACCAGGTAATGGGGCAGTCTTTGCTATTCACTTTATTACACACCAATGCTCAATGTAGTTGCTAGTTCTGGGGAATTTTGCTGATTGTCTGTTGGTGCCTTTCATTCCTGGTGGTTTTCCTAAAAGAGAGACTCTGGTGATAAGATGCTTAAATTACAATTAAAAAAAATAGGGGTGGGAGGAATAGGGGAAAGAAATGTAATAAAAGACACTAGCCTTTTTCATACAGTTTTCATTCCACTTGTGAATTACAGTGGAAGATGTCTTATTGAAGTGTTAGGTTTTAGAATATTTGAAAGGCAAGGATTTATATGACTTGATGATTTTTAAACAGTATTTTTACTTTAAGTAGAGTAATTCTTTCAAACTTTTAATGCACATAATCCTGTAATTAGCAAGATTCTGAAAGAAAATGAATGACTCGGAATTCTAGTAACCTGATGCACAAGTGCTTCTACAGTGTTGTACATGTTTGCTTTAGAATGCAAAAGGGATAATAACTTTTATCCATGCCTTCATTTAACTGCTGCTCTTTATTACCAAGTCTGATTGTAAAAATGAATAGCAGAGTGGAATAATTAGCGGGCAATCTATTTCCTATTCATATTTTTCTTCAAAATATGCATACCTTTGAATACATTATTTATTTGTCTGATTTTTAGTGAAGCTGCTTTTTTATAGACATTTAACATTTAAAAATGTTGCTAAGAGAAAGTATTGCTAATAAATATGGATTTTAAGTTTTTTCATAGTTAAATAAAGGATTTAACAATGGAATGTCATTGTTAAATTTTCAGACTTTGCTTTTTGTATGCTTTATTTTACCATACATTTAGTGTTATTCAGAAGGATTCTGTAGTATGCAAATTAATTTTCATTTTTAAAGATACATTGTGTTGCGTTCTCTGTGAATAACATACAATATGCGGTACATAACATCCGGTATAGAAAGAGAATTTGTGAATTCTGTTTCTCAGTCACAGAGAATACTTCATTAGTCATGAGGGTAAAATGGTAACTCATACACAGTATTTCAGTTTTAGAAGTTCTTTCCATGTCCTCGAAAGGGCTGTTTGGAGGTCTTTTTTCCACCAGAATTCAATAATCACGCCTGTTCTCAGGAAACAGTTGCTGAATTGCATTATACATTATCTATTCATTGGCTTTCTTTGTGACCAAAAGCTTCCCTTTTCTAATCCATTTCCCTGATACAAGTACATATGTAATCTGTAATCACAATTTATCTGAATTAATGTTATGACTGCAGTATGGCATAAGTCTCATACATGAAGATGGTTTTAGAGTTGGAGATTTTTAGGCAAATACAAGTGACTAAGAAGGTTATATTAATGTGTGAGTAGGTGACAGTTTTCCCTTAGTGTGCCTGCTGGTACAGCCTTTCAGATGAGATGTAAAACAGGCCTTGATTTTGGAAAACATAGTCTTAAGGAGTTCAAAGCATATCTGAAATATCCTGTTGTTTTAAGCTGGGTTACTATACTCGTACATTGTCACACTACTGTTCTGCTCCATAAATATCCTCTAAGTAATACCAGTTTATTAGAAGAGGTATTAACGTTTTTTGTCATAGAGCGGGATTATTTTTATCAGAAAGAAGCCATAATTCTGTGATCCAGAAATCCATATTGTAGGGGCATAGTCAGATTTGTAGAACCAGCAGTCATATAGTTTAATACTGTGGTCTTTACGCAGCTACTTTATCACAGCATGTAATGCTCATTAGATAAATTTATGCAGGATTACCTCGTTATAAATAATTTTTTTAACTTGAGATCTTGTCAACAGAATAAACATTATAAAGCTTTAAAAACCACCTTGTGATCATAGTAAATAAATGTGTTCCAAGAGTGGAGAAAAAGTTATGTATAAACCCCTGGAGATAATGGGCTAGTTAAACAATGAAAGAAGGCCTTCAGTCAGTTTTCCTCCTAATAAATTTATTCTCTAGGTATTAGTATACAGTATACACTGATTTATAATGAGATGGGAAAGGAGAAAAGTTTAATAGTTACCGCTCTTCACACACACTGAATTTTTTGTGTAGGGTAAATTTTTCAGCTCACCATTGAAATATACAATAAAATAATTTGAAAGATCATGAAATTTGTTTCTGTGTAGTTCTTCAAACTAGCTGCCTTCAGAGGGCAGTGACAATCAGCCTACTGAAATCATCCACTGTGTTCTCTAGCCTGATAGGTTTTTAACTGTTGACTATTGCAGAGCCATTAGAATCAGGCAGCTCACCTCTCATTTCCACTTGTTGATTGGATGAGCGTTTTGAAGAAGTGCTCATTTGTTTACTGTGGTGACAAGCACTGTAAGAGTAATCCATTGCAATTTTCACACTTCTGGGTATGCCTTTTGTTAGCGGAGATGCTACAGTTAATTCACATCCTTGTGGGATGGACTAAGGTCCTCACTACTCGGATCTATCACCGGTCGTAATATCAGGAGATTTTAGGCGCAGTCAATAAAAACTGGCAAATGGTTAAAGTTAAACAACAGGACTATATTGTAGTGCAAATTTAAATAACATACATCGAATAACCATGGAGGGCAGTCCTCCTATGGTTACCCCTAATAATAATTACCAGAGTCCTCGGCGCAAGCAGGACGATGGTGGTGGTGCTGGTGACCTCAAGCCTCTGGCTGATTGAGAGCCTCGGGCGAGGAACAACCAGGAGTCCCTCGGTGACTGGGTCGTTGGTCAGGCGACCTCAATCCTTAGGCTAATTTGAAGCCCTTGGAGAGGAACAGCCTGTGCGATCCCTCGAAGCGCTGAGGAAGATTGCGAAGACGGCCGATCTACCTTCCGCAGATGCGTTTGGTCTTCGGTCCTCTTCCCACTCTTCAGCTGCGGCCGGAGCAGACGATGGACGCTAGACTCTAATAATCCTATCCTATCTAACCTAAAAGAAAACCCTAATCTAGTCACCGACGCACCCGTCGAACAGACGCGATGACGGCCGATAAGCGGAACCGCGACGCAGCCTGCCGAACAAACACGACGACGAAAGCTAAACTACTCTAAAATACTAAACTAGCTAACTAAACCTAACACTACCTAAAAAGAAAGAAACAAAGCCTTCCGCCCTGTTTAATTCTTAAAGACTATATTAGACCTCACTCATTCTCTTGACCTAGGACTAAGATTAGGACCTCTCTCACTCTCTTAGACTATACCTAACCCGACGCACATATACCCGACGCCACACCAACTGTTGCGTGGTACAGGCTTTTATAATATGGGCTCATGAATATTCATAATATTTTACTTCAAATCAATTGGCTCACTCAAAAATGCTAATTTGCATAGCTTTACAATGATTGGCTAAGGAGAATCATAACAAGCGCATACATTATTTTTCAAACTCCAACAGGTAAGTTGGTGGATGTGACATACGTGAGCTACGTGCCAAAACATTTTGTCATTATGGTAACCTTACAATGATTGACAACCTCATTGATTGATATTTGATCTTACTTCATTCTAATGCTCCCCTTTCTGTTTTCTTTACCTAGGATGTCTAGACAACGCACGAACTCAGGCTTTACATCTTTCACATTTGCTCTTATTAAAATACAATAATAGTAATAATAATAATCAAGACATTTCATATAACATAAAATTCTGCGCGTACACTTTGGCGGTGTTTGAAGCAGTTATATAGATAAAGTCATATAGATGTTTTTTATATAGATAAAGTATCTATACCCTCGCTCTCAGTTGATGCCATAAATGATTTTGCTAGGGAGACTTGCTGTCTCAACAGTGCTTTGCCAATGTGTGAACTGCAGAAGTATGAAAAATCTTAGTTTCTTGAAATACATGAAATGTGAACCGTCTTTGTCTAATACATATATTCCAATAATTGTTGATTGAATGGACAATGCCTATTGAACTAAGAACATAAGAACAGCCATAGTGGGTCAGACCTATGGTCCATCCAACCCATTATCCTGTCTGCCAACAGTGGTCAATACCACATGCCCCAGAGGGAGGGGACACAACAGGTAATCCTCATGTGATCCCTCCCCTTTCACCCACCTCTGGAGAAACAGAGGCTAGGGAAGCCATTCCTACATATCCTGGTAGGAGTTCCTACCCACCCAACTCAGAAATTATATATTCAACTGCACATTTGAAATCTACCATAGAGACTTTCTCATCAGTATTCCTTTTCCCAATAGTACTGTTGACAAATAGTCAACAGGAAACTTGGAAACGTTGAATTCTTTTTGGGGACTTTAAACAATTCATATGTACTAAAATCTAGTTCATGCCAATACGAACAGCAAATTGTTTTACATTTTCTGCTATTTCCCCCCATGCACATCAGATCTTGCTGATTCTTTTTGCATATCTTTTATCAAGTATATAGCATAAGTATAGTTGCTCTGATAATGTATTTGTCACACCAATTCTTTTCAAGATAAACATAATAAGAAAAAAAAATGACTTTATCTTAGTGTGGAATCTAGTTGGCACGGCTGAAACTTGGGAATGATCTGTGCTGACTGCCTCAATACAGTGAGAATGGCTTCATAAAACAGTTTTGTCTTATTTACTGCTTAGTACCAGTAAAACTATCTGGTATCTGTCATTTGCTTGAATTGAATAATTTTCTGCTGGAGCTGTTTCTGAGCTCAAACAAATAACTTGTGTCTTGTGTTGTTTTTGATCAGCTATATGGCACTGCACAATGATAAGGAATTCTGTAAGTTCGGGCATATCTGAGACAGCGTGGACTAAAGGGAAGTTTTGCTTGTGACCGTGTATGTACACCCATAGAGTGCCTTCTCTTTTATTCTTGTATGATCTCCATTAGTCCACCCATTCATGCTCCTTTCACTGTTATACATTGTCCCAAACAAAACTTCAAGTTGAGTCTCACAGTGCATACTTAGTCATAGATAATGTTTGCCAGGGAATCAATGCAAATTGTTGACATCTGATAAATATAAGTAGATCTTTTGCATGAAAGGTGTAGGGCGGTTACAGTAAGCTGTTACAGAATAGTCTTTAATTTCATCAGTGAGAACATGGAAAAGAAAAGAGCCTTCTTGATCTTGAACATCAGCTGTTACTGTTTCTGTTCAGCAGAAACTTCAAATTTGATCATTCTGATATTTGTGAGATAAGTAATGTCCATTCCAACATCCCCTTTTTGCAAGTTTGCATCTGTTTCTGATAATAGCTCAAAGAACTCAGCAAAGTTTACTTGACTGCCCGATGCTTGTCATGCATGAAAACAATCTGCTGGATGAAGAGCAAGGCGTCTTATCCCTGTCTCCTAAACTTCTTTCAATCTAATTGTTGAAATGTTTGAAGCAATAGATATTTTGTGTGTGTAGAATCACAGTTTTCAGTCCATAAGACAATTGAGTGTTTGTGGCATGCACTTTCTGCATGCTTTTTAAAAACATCACTCATGTCTTTCCACTTTGAAAATCCAAAATCAATAAATACTTGTTTTCCAGCCTTTTCACTCTTTTGTCAGGAATTACCAGCAAAATGTTGGCAAGTAAAGCAGTAAATGATGTCTTTGTTAACAGAGTACTCGATCCATTCATTAAACTCTGTAGTATTTCTCTGGAAAAGCACACCCTTTTTATCAATAGGATTATGTAGCTTTGGTTTAACAGGATGGTCAGTCCATTCATTCAGCATTGCAGTAGTTCTCTGAGAAGGTGCACCTTTCTTTGTCTAACCCCCGTGAAACTTATCTGGATTCCCAGTGTTTGTGCTAGTAACTCAGTAATGGCTGTTGTTGGGACATAGAAGGGACAAGGGCAGACTTGTAAGGCAACAGAGTGGTAGTGAGGACAGAGTCTATTTTGAATGATGGGGAGTTCCCGTTGGTTTAGGCCATTGACAGTTCTTTTCAGAGGATGAGCAATATCTGAGAGAGAGAGGGGGATTTGAGTCCAAATTTATAAACTGGGAAAAAAGTGCAGGAAAGTGGAGTTAGCCTGGCCAAATAAGGAAGGTCTTCTGAGAGATGCCTTCCCCTAGCAGTACTGTGCAAATCTGAAGCTATCCATTGAAAGGGTAAGATATACTATGGGTGAGTTTGTAAGTCTCATAGCTGCCTACGGGGTTCCCCCTGAATATTGGTTTTTGGGTACGGGCGGGGGGGGCGGCAGTATCCCGAAATTGATTCCCTTTGTGCTTAAGATAACTCCTAGTTTGTAGGACTATATTGGGAAAACTTCCCACCTGATCAGGCTGGGTTAGTCTCTCAGCTCCATAGATAAACAAATTACCACCTGGTAAGTAATACACCTGTTATCTTTCCAAGATATCCCAGAAGGAGGGATAGGAGTGGAGGCACAGCCAAATAAATTTATTGGTGCAGAGTATAAGGAAATGACACCCTGCTTAGGTGGCGGCAGGATCCAAGTGAACTTGGGGCCTGCACATCAAAACCTGGAAGGAGATGGACATTAAAAGAGGTGACTAAACCATGTGTTACATGTGGATCACTGGTGTGATATAGCACAGATTTTTTTTTACCAGAAATTGGTGAGGTGAACACCTTCCCTCCCCGCTCCCAATATCCATGTTTGAACATTTGGTTAGGATACGATTGTCAGTCTTTTACCACGAGCCAATTCAGTCTTTCATCACTTCAGCCAAGACTTAACACTGATTAACTATTCTGATATTGTTGCTGTCATGCTTTGTCATGCTTATGTTTCCTTTGCTAATTTGTGTGTGCATCCAGCAATTTTTAAAAATCACTCAGTTATCTGTCTTTCTCATTGTATGGTTGTTAGAAAGCTTTGTGCTTAGCAGGATACTAATGGATATTTTTTAAATGGAACTTGTGCAGATTTGAACAAAAGTGCAGCTGCTTGTGCATACTTTCTGCAAAACAGGAGTTCTTCAAAAACTGACAAATCTTGTTTTCAAACATCTTAGGAAGAATGCTTGCTGCTATTGAGGAACACAGAACAAACTTTCTGCTACCTGTGCAGAAAAGAATGGGACTAGATAGGATTCATTCGGATTTGACAAGAAATTTCCATTGAATTCTGTTAAATTCTTTGGGAGTGCCATTCATCCTTTTTCTGTTGGCCTAAAAAGCAGTGTGAACTACTCAATTGTGCATAAGTAATTAAGTAGAAAATAATCCTGGAACCTTGAGCAAGTTGGTGCCATTGTGGCGTACTATTAATAGATAAAATCCAAAGTTACAAACTCCAAACATGTGAAGACTATGCAGAATTAAACTGTTGCTTGCTTGAAACCAAGTCTGATTTCTGGCCTCTCTCATGCAATTATACTTCACCGTTGAGTAGAGTTGCTTTTGAACTACTGAAAAGAAGGACATTTAGAGTTAATCTCACAATTTAGAGTTATGCCATAGCAAATTTATGAAATAAAGGCAGTGCACCTAGCCTTTAGTACATTGGCTATGGTGCTCTTAATGAACACCTGTAACCTGTAATCTGAATCTGGACTCATTCTAGGTCTGGACAGAGATTCCATGTTACAGCACAGATCCTTTTTACCAAAAATGTCCTCTCTAAACATAAGTCTTATCAGCCATATTATTACTAAGTATAATATATTGAGTTATTTTACCTGCTTATTATTTAAAGTATAGCAAGATTAATTGAAATCTATGTCAGAAATGTCATCCTTTCCATTAAGGTTATAAAATAACATATTCTGGAACTAATGCAGTGTAACATGACTGTCAAAACTATTGATAGTGATGCTTTTTACGTAAGAGGCAACATCTGCATTCCTTTCTCAGTATCTCTGTGTAAAATTGCTGCAAAAAGTATGTTTGCCATGCATTGTTCTGTTTAAACTACATTGTGCAGCTCTAATGTTCAGTGAACAGATTTTTTTTAGATCAAAAAACAGAAGATGATAGTGGCCAAACATAAGTCAAAATGTTCAACCACTGTTTTGCTGCGAGAGGATATGGGCGTAGGCTGGTTTTCAAGTAATTGGCCACATGGAGTCTGCTTTTGTTGCACATGCATCCTGGTGTGCAATATCACACTATTTTGAATAACGATGACCAATTTGGCTGCACCCAGGTCCTTTGGACTCCTATTGTGCATCTACACAGCAGGACTTAACTCAAAATAAGCTATGCAAATTGAGGTACGTCAATTGTGTAGCTTCTTTAGAAATAGCTTATTTCGAAATTGGGAGTGTCTTTTTTCGAAATAGCACTTACTCTTCCTCCGATTTCCCTTACTCCTCGTACAATGAGGGTTACAGGTGTTGGAGTAAGAAGTCCTCCAGAATGACAGTATTTCGACATTATTTCTAAATAACTGCCTGCTGTGTAGATGCGGACTAAGTTATTTTGGAATAACGCTAGTTATTTCGAAATAATGTTGCTGTGTAGACGTACTGCTAGGGACCACAGTACTGAGTGTATAAAGGGTGGGACAGTGTCAGCTACGTCTCAGTTCCTTCTTACTGCCTCTAGCTTTGAGCTGAAACCCTGCAATATTCACTTCTCCTCACCTACAGAAATACTAGGTAGCAAAAGAGTGGTAGTGAATCTGTTAGTCTATAAGGTGCCACAGGACTCCTCATCGCTTTTGCAGGTTCAGACTAACACGGCTACCCCTCTGATATTTGAAGTTTACTATAAATTATTACTATAAATTATTGTCGGTCATTTGAAGAAGTGGGCTGTGCCCACAAAAGCTCATGATACCATCTACATGTTTTGTTAGTTTTTAAAGTGCTACTAGACTATTTGTGGTTTTTAAAGTGTTTCCTGTTACACACTAACTCGGCTATCCCCCTGAAGCTATAAATTATTAATTGTTTACTTGCCTTACTTTAAAAATATCAACTGATTGAATTAAACTATCACTTAATCTTATGGACACGATAGGTTCATTACCAAAATGGTAGAAGTTATGTCTCCCAAGATTTAGCACACGACACATCAGTGCCCATAAGTAATGGGCATTTGACATATCTTTTATATGTAAGAGTCCATGTTCCTGAACATTGTAGGCACCGAGTGTCCTGGTGCCAGAGAAATTTGGTGACTGCACCAAATCTTTTTGGCACCGAGTGTCCTGGTGCCAGAGAAATTTGGTGACTGCACTGAGAATGTCCACGCTGAGCACATCGGCACCACTAACCTGCAGCTGGTGTCACTAATGGACTCATGGGTGTTGATGCAAGATGGCACTGGGAAAGTTCTTAATACAGGCTAATTGTCAGGAGACTGATACTGGCTGGACAGATGAAGACCACTGGACCAAATCACTTCTTTTAAGGAAGAATACTACTCAGCTTCTTCAGAGGCGCAGAACAGACCCTCTTTGCTAGATACGGACCCATCTCCAGTATGGGTAAACTTGGAAATGGGACAGACAATTGAGGCAAGAATCCATAAGAGGAACTCTCAAGTCTTCTGGGTCTGGCCTTCAGACCAGATGCAAGTATTCCATTAACCCATCTCTAGGCATTGTATACTGCCTGCTTGTCTCTGAAAGTTGAATATGTATATTTAGTCATAGAAAGAAAGAACTGTTAAGTACCTCATAAAAATTATTGTTTCTCAAAAACCTATGGCCAAAATGGATCCCAAAACCTGCTAATTGAATTCTGCACATATGAATTCTGCACTGGTGAAGGACATAAGTAGTAGTTCAGGCCACCCTGACCCTATCTCCTCAGCTATATTGGTTGTGAAGGCCCCCATGGCACATTGGAAACTGCCATTCAAAAATAATGTGATTTCTTGTGCGTGAGTGAAATCTGCGTGGGCAGTATACTTCTAAGAACCACACTTGCTGTAATGTCAGTAACTGTTCTTTTTAAAACATCATCTTCTTCTATAGTGGAACTACAAATGCTATTAAGCGTCAATCATAATTCTTGGGTTTATATGGGATTTTTTGGAGATAATTACAGTATCTTCATAACAAACTTTATTTTGAATGCTGATGTGGTCTAAGTTTTAATGTCCTCTTGACATAGTGTTTGTGAAGTTTGAGGTGCTCAGCGTTCTGCATATTGTTTTAGACTGCACTCCTACTCCCTTTTATAAACTCTAAAACCACCTAATTAAAAACAAAAGAAAATGTCAACTCAAAGGGTAAAATATAAGAGTTTATTTGCTTATTTAATGCTATTAGGGCTGCTAAACATATTGTTGTGGTCACATTTAATACTGTTCTGTAATTGAGTTAATGAACAGGTGTTCAAGAGTATTAGTCAACGTTCAGCTGCTAATTTCCAAAAGCCACATGTGTTCAGATTTTTGTACCAACTACTATAGTAACATCCCCCCCCCCTTTAATTAGGTCTCTGAACCATTACAACATGTTTGTGTGTGTTCCTCGTGATTAGTACAATTAGTCTTGTTTAATACGTTTTAAACTTCTCAAACATTTTGACTAATGTCATTGTTACTACTTCATGCGCTAAGCAGGTGGAAAATTGAAATAGTTCTTTCTGTGGGATATATTAGTTAATTCACAACTGTAGGTCTCATTGAAGATACATGCTTTACAGCTGCACAGGCACTACCTAACATGTAAGAATGGAAAACAATCTCTTACAGCAGGTTGCATCAGCTTTTTTCCTCCAGCTTTGATAAACAAACACATTATTACTCACAAAATAGAACATAACACCAAATGAAAACAAAATCTTGATTGCTTACAAACATGTTTAATTTAGACTCTCATTTTGTTGTTCTGGAAAGAGTTGTCGCTAGGTATTCCCAACACCTGAACCTTTTAATTTTCCTTGATTTGAGTTGTATTATCTTTCCCTCTCCGGTGGAGGCAGAATGAAGAGAAGCAAAGAATAAAACAGTGAAATCATATCATATGTGTAGCCTCTATGAGGCACTGATGTTAAAAGATTTGGTTCTTTGGAGCTTCTAATGAATAGTATTAATTAAGGTTCCACTCCTCCCTATTTAGGGAAATCAACATTTAAAGCAGAGAGAACCCCCCCCCCCAGTATTATTTTTTATTTTAATTTAATCTCATTCTATCCATTTCACTATATGTTGGGGTTTTTCTTAAGAGAACAAAGTATTTTGAATCTAGGATTTTGCCAGTGAAGAACAATTAACATATAAAGCAGCATTCAACCAAGTAAAACAGTGGTCACCAACTAGTAGATTGGGATCTACCAGTAGATCTTGGAGCCCCTGACAGGTCATCTCGACTGGTTTGGCCAAGAGACTATCAAATGCGGGCACTTCAGCTGCCACTCCCTCCATTGCTGCGCATATCCTGCCCTTTGCCTTAGGAGCCTCCTGCTTGCTGTGCAGAGCAGGAAAGGGAGAGGAGGGGCCATGACGTCAGGGTGCCCCCTCTCCCATCCTGTATTCTGTCTCCACAGAATGGATTTGGCGGGGGGGGGGGGGGATGCAGAGGGCTTGGGATGGAGGGAGTTTGCTGGCTATTTTGTAGTGTGGTGCAGGGCCAGGTCAGGGGTAAGCCTGCCTTAGCCCCACTGTACCAACACCCAGGAGCCTCCTCTTGCACCCCAATTCCTTGCCCTAGCCCTGAGCCCCCTGGACCTAAACTCTCTTACAGAGACTGTACTCTGAACCCCCTCCTGCACCCCAATTCTGCTGCCCCAGGCCAGCTCAGAGCCCCTGTCACATTCCAAATCCCTCAGCCCAAGACCAAAGCCTGTGTCCCAACCCTCTACCCCTGCCTGGTGAAAGGGAGGGAGGATGGAGGAAGGGAGGACGGAGTGAGCAGGGGCAGGGCCTCAGAGAAGGGGCAGGAAGGAGGCGGGGCAAGGGTATTTGGGTTGAGGTAGATCCTGGATTGCATTTACATTCAAAAAGCGATCTTGTGCTTAAAAAGGTTGGAGACCACTGAAGTAAAACAATAAAGATTTGTTTCCTGTAACCTGCTATTGTTTTAATAATACTCAGAATGAGGTTAATTTCTTAATTACCCTGATTTTCAAAATATGTATGATTAAAAAAAAATTGAAATATGCTTTTTGAACAAATGCTTCCAGTAATGTGCTTTTTTTTTTTCATCTTCAGTGTTTGCCTCGTAGGTTTCAAGTTCCATAAAAATTATATTCACTTCCTTCAACATACTGTCTCTTTCAGGAGATATATTTGTAAATTACAAAAACAGCTAGTATAAAATTGTAACAAACATTTCTTCAAAATGAATTTAGCATTGTTGATATCCACTTCTAAATAACACAATCATTTAATGTACTGGAAACCCCGTGATATGGTTCTGAAACAAAAAAATTATAAATCACCACCACTTTTTCAGGTAACACATTCATCAGTTCTTTATATGAGTACGAATAAAAAATTAGTATTTGTACAGCAACCTTAACTTTGACATACACAATCTGATTTCAGCCTTTTACTGTGTATACATAACTAAACATTCCCTGCAACTCATTGAATCAAAAGACCTCAGTCTTCCTAAGTACTGTATTTAGCATTTATTTATTTATTTATAGTTTGTATACAATGTATGTATACCATGTAGTCAGCTATTGTGTGTTTGCATATACAAGGACACTCGTAAAGATTTGCCCTGGTTTAAAGTAATGGCTTTTGCAGAAAATACTGTCAGAATATTCACTACATTCAAAAGCTACTAAAATTGAAAGATAAAAATGAAATAACATTTGTTGAAATGTCTGACCTTGCTACTCTTTCGTGAATTCAGTGTAATTCTGTTTCAGATATGTTTGTTTACAAAGTGCATATTTGGTCCACACCAAATTCTGTATTAAGCTGAAGTAAACAATGCCTATTAATATAATATCTGAAACAAATTTGTTAATCCCAAATTAAAAATAAATATTAAGTATTCATTATCAAAGTGAAGGGTTCTAGATGGGTTTTTTATTCATACTTATCAGAGATATATGTATGGGATTTCAAGAGCTTGCTTGTTATGTGATCATTTCTTTTTTCATTAAAAAGCAGCTAGGTGCACACTACTTTATCTATTATCTTCTGTTTATTCAAATACTGTAGTTTCCATGGGGATGTTATAAGAAGAATGAAAGGTGAAAATGGATCATAGACAGTTATGAGACTCTGCCTCTATTAGGGAAGGGTCTATACTCTGAAAAAACTTTGAGAAACTTGCATTTTTTTACTGTCATCAATTTGTAGACTTTTTTTCTTTTTTAAATTAAATGTGAGCTGTCCAGATACTTTGGTTAAAGGGTGTTTGATGGGATCCTAAGTTAAAATTATACTTATTTGCTTTGCAGTCCAAACAGAATGGCGTAGCATTCATTTGTTTTCATTATTAATTTATATCTTCATTTATGATCACCGTCATAAATCCATTTTATGTATTGTGCTGTGGATGGTTATACTACTTAAACTTACTTAGCACACGTCTATTGGAGTATAACTCACATATATATTAAAGTTGCCATGGCAACTTCAGCTACTCTTATTTACTGTAACTAGCACTGAAATATAATTAATTCCTGAGTACCACTTCCTGTTAATACCTAATATATTGCCTTGATGAAAGGAGAGGACGGGGAGAAAATGCAAATAGCAGTGGTGTCAGAGGACATAATATCCTTATCTCCAGTACTTTAAGTAACATACGTGTGTGTGCGCGCACGCATGTGCACACATTCAAGTGTGTTTGTTAAGGTAAGTTATGTGTATATTTATACACACATATACAGATTTCTTTCAAATATATTTCATCTCTAGCTATATATTTGAAAGTAGATCGCTTTAACATGAGGCATACTGGTATAAATAGGGAAAAATGGAAATCAGTTTGATAAATGTTTAGTTGTTACTGTATTCAATCATTCAGTGTTACTTTGTTAAATGCTTTTTAATCTTGGTTACACATTGTAGCTAAATAACTTGTCATGTTCCATGTACCTGCAAATTAATAGGGATGTGCTGTAACCATTAATGTTAGAAGTGACAATTTGACTAAATTAAACTAGGGAAAATCATAAGTTTATTTTATTTATGCTGATATTTACCCAACCATGCAAAATTAATGAATGTTTAACATAATAATAAAAAAGAAATTGGAAATATGTTTAGTCAAGTAATTACTACTACACACCTGAATTGTATTTTTGTTGGTGTTCTATTTGTTATGGAACTTAGAATGACTACATTACAACAGGACTTTTACTAGCCACCCATCCATGCTGTGGTAGAAGTGTTGAAATTTGCATGGATATGGACTACTAAATTATGATATGGAGAATAAATATTTGTCATTACTTTCTCAAGCGAGCTTTCCCAATGTCATCTGTACATAATGTCCATTACTATATAGTAAACAAAAACAAATGTGATCAGTGGTAGACCAAACCCTATGAAGAGAATTTGCACATGTTGCTGGAGACAGGTCTGTAAAAGGATTAATTTAAGGAGCAGACAGAAGTTTCCTTAATTTAACAATAGGTGAGGTTTTCTTCATGATAACCCCTCTTCATGTATCACCGCTTAATTGGATCTCATGGAATTTCACTGAATGAGTGATTCAGGGAAGACCCTTTTCAGTCTGCCTCTTGGACTTGGCTCACTTAAGAATCCTCTTCCTTTGAGGGAGGTAGCATGGGGAACATCAGTATGAAATGTAAAGGTTCTTCTTTCTATAGGCAAAGGTCTACCGGCCTAATACCAGAATCATTTAACTTGGGTATCTGGCCCATTTTTTATTTTCATTGAGTATTGGCTACAAATTTTGATACAGCAAACATTTGTTATGTTTTCTCAATATTAGAATTCCCATTCTTTTTTTACTTTTAATCTAATTGCTCCACAGTGCTGCTAGGTTGGCACAAAACAAAAAACATCTTAAAAACTCAACACACCCTACCTGTCCTTTACCAATTTTGCCCAGCTGGAAAAAATTCCATCCTGATTCTGAAAACAGGCAATGATGACATTCTGGAAAAGTAGGCTCATTTTCCTACAAGGAGGGAAGGTGGAGCAATTATTGACAGACTTTTGTCCTCCAGACACTATAGAAAGAGGGAACTTTCATCATGTCTCATAACCAAAACTGGGCTGTAACTTACAGGTTCTTGGAAGAGAAATCTTCAGGATGGTACAGTGAATGGTAGTTAGTACTCTCTGAGCTTTACTGGGTTGTTGAATGTATTGGATTTTGAAATGAAGAAAAATTGGGAAAACAACCATTTTGTGCTTTTCAATTTTTTTTTGCACAAGTGGAAGTATAGATCAGTGTGTTCTATCAAATTTTAATTAATACATTCTGCATTGCCCATCTACTGTTTTATAATTTTGTTTTACTTGCCATTTTGTTTGAGAAGATCTTATTGTGAGCAAACATGTTTCTTCTGTCAGTTACAGTTTAAAACTATTATTGGTGAATGAGAAGCTCATATGTACCAATTTATTTTATAGCTAAAAAGGCAGTGGATGATACAGAAGAAAAGAAAGTAGTTCTGCCAAAGAAGCGAGTTAAAGAATTAAGAATCTTGGATGGAAAAACAGCACAGAATTTGTGTAAGTAGTAGTAGATTGTTTATCTGATTAACAGAAGACTGAGCTTGCAAACCAGCTTTAACTGCTTGATGTGTTAGTTCTTTTCCCTTCATATCTTAAGAAAAAAAATAAAATAAACATTTATTTTCCTCGGATTGCTGCAGCTGTTCTGCAGAACTTCAGGTTTTTATTCATCTGCTTGTTGTGGAGCTCTGGACAGATAATGTATTCTACTGCATGAAACACAATATAGCAAAATAGCTTGAAGGATGCCCCCAAACTCAAGCAGTAGTGAAGCACCAACACAACAGAATTCTCTCAAGAATCCTCCAGTCACTTCTGATGTATCTCTGTGGGGTCTGAGCATAGGTTCTTAGGAGGAAAAGGAGGGTCAAATAAGCAACTATTTCAGGGGACTTTCTCTTCAGGTCTCTGGCATCTCCAGTTTCTTCTCACTGCCACATGGGCCAAGTCAGAGCTTTTATTCTCTTTTTGTGCTTGTGACACCCTTTCTGAAAGTTTACAAGAATATCCTCTCCCAAGTCCATGCTACAGGCTGCAGTGGACTCTGAAGATACAGCTTCCCATGTCTTAACAACAAAAATTGTGATGAAGATGGAATTCTGGTTACATTCCTCTGCCTTCTCATGAAGGTGCAGAACACCATAGAAGACCTCCCATTCAAAGAATCATGTCTCTTAATCAAAAGATGGATGAGTCTGTACACTTCATAATGGATTGTAGAACTACCCTAAGGTCTCTGGATAACCAAACACAAGCTTCCAAGAGAAAATTCTACCTCTTGCCTCAAAACATGGTTTTAGAACCCCACAGCTATACCACTGGTGTACCTTTGAGACTTCGCAGAAACACACTAAGGCTCACAGGCCCCCATCTGCTTATGTCAGGTGTCCAGTTATCCATGCAACTCTCCTTATGATAAGTGGTATTTCTGAATGTCCATACAAAGCCGTACATCAATGACCAATGGCCTGCCTCCTTCACTGACAGCCTCAAACTCTTTCTACCAGCATGGAAAGCCAAGAAAACAGGTAAGTCCTAGCTATTATCCAGAGTATCTATGCCAGAGTTGCTCTGCATTGATTCTTAGGGGCAACTGTGATAAATTCTTGAAGGAGCAAGTCCCCTTTATATATTCCTTGGCCAAGTGATATGAAGCCTTAAGAGATGTGATGGGGTATTCCTCTTGGGAGGATATTAAAACCAACATTTTCTTAAATGTGAAAAGTTCAGTGAAAAAAGTATTGCCATAAAATGAATTATAATCAGAACACATTAATCGTTCTAATATTTTGTTAAATTATTGTAATGATATAATTATATAGAATTAACCTTTCCCTAAATGAACAAATGTGAAGATGAATGGAACAACTATTAGATTGGCTGCCTACCCTATCCTTTCATAACTAGCAGGGTTCCTCACATATCTTATACCTCCTTTAATAAGGTATCTATCCCCTTCCAAATCTGACTAATGGACCCTATCCTCCCCAGATCGTTTGGCTGCCTTGAATGCTAAATCCACATGTGAAATAACCAATCCCTCCAAGTTGCTCATGAATTTGGCCACCTCCCTATTTATATATCTTCTAGCCATGTCAATCCAGGGCCAATCCAAGCTTCATAACTTCTGAGAGCATCCTGCATTCAAGCTTCACCACTGTTCTTCCGTCTGCGAACCTGAACCTCTAGACAACCAGGGAGGCCACCTATGTGCCAAGTAAAAAAGTACTGTGCTTGCAGATCCATATCACCACTGCCTGGCTCATCTACCCACCTATGGAATAAAATCACAGTGGAAAAGTAACACTGATTGATTGCCTGGGGCTTCACATATATTCTGTATGTTTCAGAATGCCAATGCTCAGTTGCCTGAATTTCTGTAGGTCTCATACCTAGCTGTTGCTGCACTGTTGCTAGGCCACTGCTGTTGCTGCACTGATCCTGAATGAGAGGAAACCATACTCATGTGTATGGAGCCCTAAACTCATCGGTCCCTGTCTCAAAACTGGCAAACTGATATGCTGTGTGGGGACTCCCATCACTGTGAATAAAGGAGCTTAGCTCTCCATGGTCATATTCCTATGAATGCTGTCATACCTAACACAGAAATGATCCCAGACTGCCCCCCTCTTGTAGAATAATGGATTCGCAATGGCCTCCTTGACTTTTTTGACCTCTGCAAAGTGAATATAACCAATCACCCCTTCTGATGTGTATCCTTCAGTTTCAGTGACCTGCCAGAAGGAACTTTACAGGAGCCAGCAACTTATCCTAAGGGCTCCAAAAAATGCTGCCACAAATGACACCCCAAATAAGGCTGTTTCCTATCTGTAGCCACATATGGATTCCAGGATCTACACCAAATCCCTAAGTGTGTTAAAAGTGATGACATGACATATATTCTCCATTGGGCTTGTGCTTCCAGACCACCCTATTTTAAACCTTCAAACTGAAACGCTGTTTCAAGAACCTGGGTAGTAGCTTAGCCTGTTGATAGATAGGAGCCCAATAGGTAGGTGGAGGTGGTTGAAGGTGCCAGTTGTCAGATGGCCAGCCACATCACATGCAGCAGCACATGTTCCTCTGCAGCGGGCTATATTCGTGACAGGTTTTCCAGATCCTGAAATTGCTCAAAATTTAATCATGTATTGTTTGCGGAGATACCGACCTCTGTGCTACACTGACAATAATCAAATACCAAGATTCCATATTTAGGGGCATGTGTTCATGATCCTTGCTAGCTGTTGGGGCTGGATCCTGAAACCTTTCCATCTGAAAAGGGATAATACATATGCTGTATTATTATAAATCCCAGATATGTGTTTGGAAGAGAAACAGTAGCTAGGGCTTAAACATGGTACAAGTTGGTCCTCCCTGGTTCAGCACCCTTGGGATCTGACTGGTCTGGATGAGGGATTTTGCCAGACCAGGAGAAGTCATTTCTGGCCCCCCCTGCTGCAGCTCCACCCCTTGTCCTGCTTCCTGGCCCTGCCACCCCTCTATCCCACTTAGCTTCCTGCCACTCCCTTCTGCCCCCCAGCCCAGCTGGGCCTTCCCAACTCTCCCATCCCCTGCAGCCCAGCTGAGCCACATAACGGGATTTGTGCTCACCCCCCCAACCAACTCAGCTGAGCCACAGCCCAGCTGCCCACACACTGGGCTCCCAGCTCCCCTTCTCCCCTTGCATAGCACCAAGTTCCCAGCCCCTTGACTTCCCCACAATGCACTGGGACGCTGGTCTGGCAACATCTCTGGTCCTTCCAGACCACAGATGTTGCTAGACCAGAGAGTTCCAGTTTATAGAGGTGCAACCTGTAGTACAAATGTCCTTACCAATCATATAACACTGTGAGATCTGAAGGACTGGTGACGAATAGCATGTGTAATGGCCATCTTGTTATACCAGAAACACAGCCTTTTATTTGCAAACTCAATTTCCCAAATGACCACTGTAACCAAAACAGGAAAAATTCCAAAATGTGTTGTCTTGCACGATCAGTGTTATCCTGCAGTATCCCTGTTATCATCTGGAGAGTGGAAATACTGCTATCACTGGAAATAGTGAGGTGGCAAAATTTGCAGATGATACTAAACTGCTTACAATAATTGAGTCAAAAGCAGACTGTGAAGAGATTCAAAATAATCTCACAAAACTTTGTGACGGGGCAACAAAATGGGAGATGAAATTCAATGTTGATAAATGCAAAGTAATGGCTATTAGAAAATGTAATCGCAACTATACTTATAAAATTATGGGGATTAAATTACCTATTGCCACTCAAGAGGGAGATCTTGGAGTCATTGTCCTGATTAGCTTGTCTTAATTGACACAAGCAAATTCCTTATTGACTCCAGGTGTCTTAATTTGTTTGCCTTCCATAACTGGATCTGGCAAGTTCCTAGTTGCTCTGGAGTAGCCAATCTGGGGTTGTTTAATCTGGGGCTCAAGTATCTTTCATCTATCACTGTCACAGGGCCAAGCATCCTGTTATGTATTCAGTGGGAGACTGCATGTTCCTTTGGGAATTCTGTTCACAATCTTGCTTCTTGCAGATTGGATTATACAACCACGTGAGAAAACCGTACGATGCTGTGGCATCATTATCAGATGGGATGGAGGGCCATATTATGGCCAGGGTGTTAGTGTTAACACAGACGTGGCTTACCTTGACATAACTGTGTCAAGGCATGATTAACGTTGACGTGTACATGAAGTCAGTATTGACAATGATTGCACAGGGAACCAGCCTCAGAAGTCACATAAGGCCTCTGATGGACTCTTTGGCCACATTGGGTCTCTTGTAGACACTGTTCCGAGACACTTTTCTATGATAGGCTGATTTGAGACTCCTTCAAATTATTGCAGTTTAGAGGATTGCAGCTGTGGTAGCCTATATATGTGGGACTACTTTGGCTTTTTAAGTCAAAATCCATTTGCAAGAGTATAGATGAGCGCAGGGGCCATACAGGTATTTCAGCTAACACATCTTAAATTCCTTTGAGAAGTTCAAAGGTGTTAGCCTTTAAGACAGGGGTAGGGGAAACTAAGGCCCCCAGCTTGCTTGGATCCGGCCCCTGAGGCTCAGGGCTCCCCTCCCCTGCATTGGGGACCCTATGCTGGCGTTCTAGCCCCCCTTCAGCTTCTCGCTTCTGTAAAGCCCCTGACTGATTTTTTTCCCTGGGTCTGCATCTCGTAACTGAAAAAAAGGTTTTCCACCCCTGCTCCCTCTAACATTGACCCTGCAATATCCCCAATAGAGATGAGGACAAGTACCATGTATTTTTCCCAGGTCATGTTTAGCCCTTTGGGAAATGTCGTACTTTGTTGATGTTGCATTTTTTCAGCACTTGCTCTCAGAATGTGCCATAGAGCTCCCCCCCCATCTCAAGTTCTCAGCCATCTCAGTTGCACAACGTGCACACGCACAAGTACTTTTTGTGAAAGGGGCAAGCTTGAAAGCACAAGAAACTGAAATCTTCTATTCACAGTTTGTCTAATAGCAGCTGCAATTGTTTCACCCTCCTTAGAAAAATACTTGTGTGTTTGGAAGGGTGTGTTTGGAAGGTAGTTGAGTCTTTGGCCTGTCAGTTCAATTCATCAAGGAGGGGAAAATATTATTGCTCTTTTTAAACAAAGTGGACTTTTGTCATTATAAATTGTCATGACAAACAACTTATTTACTTACAATTTTATGTAGCTGTCTATATAAATTCAAATTTTTCCTGTTGATGACCTGTCATTATTTTTGAATGATTTATGCAATAAAAATTTTAACTTAAATTAGATGCTTCATAATATTGGTTTAGTTGATTTTAATAACTTCCTGTTTAATTTCAGCAATCTTCCTGGGGTCTTTCCGAATGCCTTATGAAGAAATAAAATATAGTATTTTAGAAGTGAATGAAAAGAAGCTGAGTGAATCCTTGATTCAGGTAAGTCAGCGATTTCAACTTTCCTCACAATAATCTGTTCAAAGAAATGAGCTTTCACTCAAGAAGAAGGGACTATTCAAAATCTTGTGCTAAACACATACTTATAAATTTATCTTGTTTAATACATGTGCATTGTGTCTGCTTTGTCATTTTTATTTCTATATACGAAGAACACAAAGTAACTTTTATATAAAGGAAGTGTTGACAAAATGGTACCTTGATTTCTGTAGTCTGGCTCCTTTTTGTTTTCACATTAATATTTTCGTGCATACACAAAATACTTAAGATGAGTAAATTTTCAAACATATCATTAAACTACCTTTTACTAATGGCATGTGTTCCCTTTGTCACTTACACATATTTGAGAATACAAGAGCCATGCTGGATATCATGTCATTTAATTTAATATGGGGAAATATTTAGTATTTGTTAATTACAATACTTTGCAAAATTCCTGATTCAGCATGATAACTTCCATAGTATTTTTTTCGCAGTTTGTGGCAGAAAATATGGTAGTAGTTTCACTGACACTTTTTATTTAATATATCTCACAGTGTGGTGTGCTGCTTCACGCAATGCTCCTTTAAAGTTAATGAGCTTTGCTTGTGTGGGGACTGTAATATCAGGCACCATAAACATAACAGTCACATTGTGTTTTGTCACTGTGAACATAAATATTGCCTACAATCACAAAGTATGGATTTATTCTGTTTTCTGTGATCTTCTGCCAATCAAGAGAAAAGAATGTGAAAGTAAGTACAGTGTCTGATTCTGCAGTCCACATGGTGACAAACTATCCCTGACTTGAACTGATTTGATTAGGAGTGAGGCCTAGAATTCTTCACACAAGTCCTGGGCACTGCTATTAGTAGATTTATCTGATGAACAGCAGAGGTAGCATAAAAATGATAATGTATTGTGCAAGCCAGTTATAATATCTATAAAACAAACTATATAATATCAGAAGCTTCAGGGAGTAGCCAAGTTAGTCTATAAAGTGCTACTAGACCATTTGTTGTCTTTTAAGTTTATCCTGTACAGACTAACAAAACATGTAGATGGTATCATGAGTTTTCATGAGCACAGCCCACTTAAAAAGTGGGCTGTGCCCACGAAAGCTCATGATACCATTTACATGTTTTGTTAATATATAATATCAGTCTTTTGAAAAACTCTTCTGTTGGAATCTAACCCCCTAGATATGTGAGATGGTAATTTAAAGCCAAATTGGAACAGTGTAGTTCTACCTATTGAAAAGTGCTACCTTTCTAATTTATTGTGTTTCAAGAGATTACATTCTTCGAGGGAAAAAAAAATTACCAAAAATAATTAATTACCTGTATTGAAATCAGAAGAAAATTAATACCATTGTTCTAGTTATTAGAAATAATCTGTCAGGGAAAGACAACATCTTGTTGTCATTTAGAGTCCTTTTTTGTGCAACTTGTTTCCTCAGACACCATTATAGTTGGAATTTGGCACCCTTGAGGGCATGGTGAAAGTCAGGTGTGTGGTTGTAATGTTGAAGATTAGGGGAAAAAAAGAAGTCATTGCAAAGAAGGCAGCTCCTTGTGAGTGGAAAGGGCAGACATGGATTTTAAACTTATCCAATCCATTTCAGTGTACTATGTTCTGAGTTTCAGAGAAACAGACCAGCTTCTCTTTTTAAGGCGTCATTGAACTACTGTTCTGAACAGTATAGGCATAGTGGTGTTCTTGACGTCTGGGAAAGAAAAGTCTACCTCTGCTTCTCTCGCCTCACTTACACTCCACCTCTTTCCTTTACTATTGGTGAAATGAGTTCTTGCCTTTTCTGTGACCTTAGAGCAACCATCGTGCTTACCCTCTTCACTTTGAATATAGACAGTGTCTGTAGAACGGATGAGATATAAATTATGTTTTACCCCTTCAAATATCTGTGAGCTGCAAAAGGATGGGGAGGTGGGCATGGTGGAGGGAATCCCTATTCAGGAAGGGAGAAGAGGAA
Source organism: Pelochelys cantorii (assembly GCA_032595735.1). Taxonomy (NCBI): domain Eukaryota; kingdom Metazoa; phylum Chordata; order Testudines; family Trionychidae; genus Pelochelys; species Pelochelys cantorii. Next base: position 42,968,401 of record CM064337.1, read on the forward strand.
TGAAAGCACTTTCCTCTTCTCTCTTTCCGGTGACAAAAAGGACAGATCAGGGCAGAGACCCCTTTTCACAGAAGTCGGTAGGATTCTCAGGGAAAACACTTTCACAGAATTTCCTGGTTTGGGTTTTAGAGGTGTATCAGGCCATAGTTCAAAAGGAAGCTGAACAGAGGAGTAATTTGGATGTTGAATTAAAGTCGTGGTGAAAAGTCATGTCACTCTTGATCATCTTGGCTTCATGTTGTACTTGCACTACTGAGTTGAAATGGGAAAACTTTTTGAAATCCACCTTTCTTCTCTGCTTCAGGTGGAGTCCCTAATATAGCTGGCCAAAAGATCCAATATACAGTTTGCAAAGATTACCTCTTCTTAGTAAACTTATTGTTGATCCTAGTCAGTTTTTTCTTTTGATTTCCAGTGAATCATAGAATACTAGTATCCAACTAAAACTCCCTTGCTTCAATTTTAGCCCAGTGTTTATTGTTCTATCATCAGCTAAGGAGAACAATTTTTCTCCCTCCTTCTGGGAACACCTTTCTAGGTACTTGAAAACTGCTATTATTGCCTCTCTCGGTCTTCTCTTTTCCAAACTAAGCAAACACAATTCTTTCAGTCTTCCAACATAGGTCATGTTTTCTAGACCTTTAATCTTTTTTTGTTGCTGTTCTCTGGACCTTCTTCAATTTCTCCACATCTTTCCTGAAATGTGGTGCTCAGAACTGGAAACAGTACTCCACTTGAGGCCTAATCAGTGCAGAGTAGAAGGTAAGAATTAATTCTTGTGTCTTGCTCAAAACACTCCTATTAATGCATCCCAGGTTGATGTTTGCTTCTCCCCACTTCCCCCCCCCCAGCGGTGTCACATTGACTCACATTTAACTTGTGGTCTAGTATGACCTCTAGACCCCTTTCTGCAGTACTCTTTAAACAGTCCTTCCAATTTATATGTATGGAAACCAATTGTTCCTTCTTAAGTGAAGTACTCTGTATTTGTCTTTATTAATTTATTCCTATTTATCTCAGATGATTTCTCCTGTTTATCTAGACCATTTTGAATTATGATCCTATTCTCCAAAGCACTTACCTCTCCCAGCTTGATATCACCTGCAGTGTTAATAAGCATACTTTCTATGCCAATATCTAAATCGTTGATGAAACTATTGAACAGAAACGGTCCCCAAACAAATCCCTGTGGAATTCCACTTCTTATATCCATCCAGCATGATTGTGAATCATTAATAACTACTCTCTGAGAACAGTTATCCAGCCAGCAGGCCCATCTAGGATGTATTTCCTACGTTTATTGATAGAAAGCAATGTGAGACTGTATCAAATGATTTACCACAGTCTAGATATACCACATCTTCTCCCTTTTCCACAAGTCTTGTTATCCTATCAAAGAAAGCTATCAGATTGGCTTGACATGATTTGCTCTTTACAAATCCATGCTGAGTATTACCTAACCCTTTTTTATCGTCTTGATACTTGTAGATGGGTTCTTTAATTACTTGCTCCATTATCTTTCCTGGAACAGAAGTTAAGCTGATGGGTTTGTAGCTTCCTGGGTTGGCCTTATTTCCCTTTTCATAGATGGACACTATGGCTATGTCTGCACTGCTGCTTTTTATTGGAAAAAGGTACGCAAATTGCGCTCCACAATTTGCATACCTTTTTCCGATAGTTTTGTCGGAAGAGGCTTTTCCAAAATTTGGCCCATCTGCACTGGGCCAAATTTCGGAAAAACCTCCTCTTTCGGAAGAGCCCTTCTTCCTTGTGGCACGAGGAAGACAGGGCTTCTGAAAGAGTGCATCTGCTCTTCTACAAAAAATGTTGGAAGAGCAGATGCATTCCCTGGACATGGCAGAGTTTTTCCGGATACCGGAAGTCTAGACATAGCCTATATTTGCCCTTCTCCTATCTTCTGGAATCTATCCCATCTTCCATGACTTTTCAAAGACAATCACTAATGACTCAGATACCTTCTCATTCAGCTTCTTGAGTATTCTAGCATACATGTTATTTCTACCTTGCCTCTTGCAAGTGTGATTAAATTGAGCTATTTGTGTTGTTCCTTTATTGTATACTAGCAAATCCATATGTTTGTATTTTGTAACGACTCTTAAAGTCACCTTACACTGTTAGGAATTGCTGAGATGTGGAATAAGAAAAAAACAACAACCTGTTGTGAGGGGTGCAGAGGGTATGGTGAGTTCTGAGCATTACTACTTTTGAAGATTCGTCAATTTTGAAATTTTAGTGTATTAGTCAAAATAAGAAGAATACGTGGCATTACAATACTTCTTTGTTGAAAAAAGAAGAAAAGATATATTTCTATTGGGTGCAGATTTCTTAAAATCGTCTAAATGTTTCAGGAACGCTGGTCATGTATATAGTGGTCATGCAACAAAAAGTTGAGTACAGCCAAAGCACAACATGAAAATCATGGTGAAATGTTATAATGGACATTTGTCAGGTTGTTACTCTCAGCTATGTAGTGAAATTAGATTTATTTCATTTACTTGTTTAAATGACCTCCTTGGCATGTCTAACACTTCCAAAAATATTAGCTAAGAATATTAAAAATGAATTAATACATGCTTAGGCCTGGTCTTTTCATCAACGGTTATATTAGTCCAATGTAGGTCAAAACAATATTTACCTAAGGAATAGATGAATGCTAAATTATGTCAGCTTCTGAGACTGGGCGGGGGGGGGGGGAACCTAAATTAACCTTTAGCTATGAAACAAGAAAATAGTAAAAATGTTTACCAATTCTGTTTTCCCTCTTGTCAATATATAGTACTTTATTTCTTTCGATTCACCATAATCCTTTGCTGCTTATTCTTGTCTAGTAAAGGGGAAATCAGTTGTGTGTGTGAGAGTACCATTTTAATATTGTTTAATGATCAGATTGTGTCAACAGATTGTGTGTTGTAACAATTCCTGAGCTACCCATCAGGTTCTCCCAGGTTACTGTGGTGTATAAATGATGGTGGTCTTAATTAGGGCTGTCGATTAATCCAGTGTTTACACTTGAGATTAACTACTAAATTATGATTAATTACACTGGTAAAACAGAATATCAAGTGAAATTTATTTAAATATTTTAGGATGTTTTTCTGCATTTTGAAATATTAATTGCAGTTACAACACAGAATACAAAGTATGCAGGATTATGTTATTTTTAATTGCAGATATTTACACTGTAAATTGATAAAAAGAAATAGTATTTTTCAACTCATCTCATATAAAGTACTGTCGTGTACTCTATTATTAAAGTGCAACTTACAAATGCAGATTTTTTCTGTTACATAAATGCTCTCAAAAACAACACAATGCAAAATTTTAGCTACTACAGTTCCATGCAATCCTACTTCTTGTTCAACCAATTGCTTAGAGAAAGAAATTTATTTATGATTATGGGAGATAACACTGCCCGCTTCTTATTTACAATGTCACCTGAAAGTGAGAACAAGTGTTCACATAACAGTTTTGTAGCTGGCATCGCAAAGTATTTATGTTGCAGATGTACTAAATATTCATATGTCCCTTCATGCTTCAGCTACTATTCTGGAGGCCATGCTTCCATTCTGATGATGGTTATTAAACATACAACACATTAATTAAATTTGTGACTGAACTCTTTGGGGGAGAATTGTATGTTTCCTGCTCTGTTTTACCTGTGTTCTGCCATATATTTCATGGTACAGCAGTTTTAGATAATGACCCAGAACATGTTCATTTCAAGAACACTTTCACCGCAGATTTTGCAAAACACTAAGAAGGTACCTATGTGAGATTTCTGAAGGTAGTTATAGCATTCTAACCAAGGTTTAAGAATCTGACCTACCTTGCAAAATCTGAGGGAGATGTTCATAATTCTTAAGAGGAACGCTCCACTGCTGAAGCTACAGAGCTCAAACCACTAGAAAAAAGAATCAGGTGTTTGCTGGTGGCATCTGACTCAGCTAATGAAAATAGACATGCATTGGTCCACACATTGCTTTGGACCATTGTCAAGCAGAACCTGTCATCAACATGACAACCAGAATGGTGGTTGAAGCATGAAAGAACATATGAATCTTGAGTGGCGTGGCATGGAAAAATATCTTGTGAGGTCAGTTACAACAGTGTCAAGCACATATCTGTTCTCACTTTCGGGTGATGTTGTAAACAAGAAGCTGGCATCATTATTTTCTGCAAATGTAAAGAAACTTCTTTGAGGAACTGGTGGAAGAACTAAGTTTGTATTGTGTTATTTTTTAATGTAGTTATTTTTTGTACATAGTTCTAAATTTGTAAGTTCAGCTTCCATAATAAAGAGATTGCACTGAAATATTTGCAATGGGAGAATTGAAAAAATACTATTTCTTTTATTTTTACAGTTCAAATGTCTGTAATGAAAATAGTGAGCACTGTACTTTGTATTGTAAATTAATTCAATATATTTGCAAATGTAGAAAACATCTGACAACAAATAGATGGTATTGTGTTCTTTAACAGTGTGATTAATGGGTCTAATCATGTTGAATCACATTTTTTAATTGCTTTACAGACCTAGTCTTAAGAGAGTAAGCTATTTCAATGGTAAGGACTGTTAAACAGTTAATCTACAGATAGTAATCCTGTCAAAATGTGTGCTAAGATGTTAGAGCCAGCTCACTCCTATGTACTGGAGAAAACCAGCACTTTGATAGCTATTAAATATAAATGATTCTCTTGATTCTGCCTTGTTAAACTCAATGACAAAACTGGCTTTGTTGTATATTGGGCTGAGGGTTCAATATGTTTAAGATGAGGACAACAGCTGACAACAGTCTCTTCTGTTGTACAATCCTGGCTGATCCCTGGAGCATATCCATTCTGAGCACTGAATAAGGCAAGAGTCTAATAGTGTCTCCTCCCCACACACACACAAGCGATCATGTATGTAGACACTAATGGAGTCACACAAGGAGGCTAAAGTAAAATGCATAGGTTAACTCACTCTTGGTATCTTTTTACTTTTGAGTACTTGATTCAACACTGTGAAATCATGATGGTATTTTAACAATTTTTTGTATATAACTTCCAAGGCTTGTTGAAAAAAATTCATAATGTGGCATCATATTGACACCCACAGCAGTGTCTGAAGTGTTAGATATTGCCCACAGACCTCTATCACTGAGTTAAAGTAGTAACTGATAGTATTCATCCTTTGTCTGCCAGCACTGGGGGGAGAGAGACATTGGGCATATACCCAGTACATTTCACAAATATTGGCTGAGCAGACAAATGATCAGAGTGAGAAATCTTAGGTTCCAGTCCCTCTACAAAGAAATAGCAATTCACTTATTTTGGGTGGAAGGAGGGTAAACTTGGATTTATAGCCATCCTTTTTCATTCATTCTAAATATCTAATGCAAAGAACCCAAAACAAAACAACCATCAGAAAGTGCAACCTTCTCTCCCCAAAACAAAATCCTTCCCTCAACCCACAAAACAACCCACCCTTCATACACATTGGAATAAAGCATGCTGGTAAAGTTTTAACATTGAGGGAGAAAAAGAAAAAATAGTGCTTTGCTTAATTTCTTGCTATCCCATCAGATCCTATATGAAATTCCATGCACTCATGTCCTTGAACTGTGAGCACAACAAGCTACCTAGTAGTATGTTTTTAATAGATTATTAAACTTAATTGTTTGGAAGCTGGTAATAAGGAGAACACTGGAAATTACAGATCAGTCAGCTTAACTTCTGTGCCAAGGAAGATAATGGAGCAGATAATTAAGGAATCAATTTTCAAACATCTAGAAGATAAGTAATAGTCAGCATGGATTTGTCAAGAACAAACAATGTCAAACCAATGTGATAGCTTTCTTTGATAGGGTGTAAAAGTCTTGTGGATAAAGGGAAGCAGTAGAGGTGGTATAGCTAAACTTTAGTAAGACTTTTGAAACAATCTTGCATGGCCTCATCAGCAAGCTAGGGACATACAACTTAGAGGGAGCTACTGTAAGGTGGGTGCAAAACTGTTTGTTTAATCATTCCCAGAGAGCAGTTATCAAGGGTTCACAGTCATGCTGAAAAGGCATAATGAGTGGGATTCCACAGGAATCATTTCTTGGTGCATTTCTGCTCAGTATTTTCATCAATGATTTAGATAATAACTTAGAGAGTAAACTTATGTCTGTGGATGTTACCACTCTGGGAGGGGTTTCAAGTACTTTGGAGGATAGGATTATAATTCAAAATGATCTAGACAAACTGGAGAAATGGTTTGAAGTAAATAGGATGAAGTGCAATGAGGACAAATGCAAGTACTCTACTGAGGAAGGAACAGTTAAGTTGCACACAGACAAAATGGGAAATGATTGCCTGGGAACTAATATGGCTGAAAAGGATCTGGGATCATAGTGCACCACAAGATAAATGAGAGTCTACAGTGTAACATGGTTTCAAAAAAAGCAAACATCATTCTGGGCTATATTAGCAGAGTGTTGTGAGCAAGGCACAAGAAGTAATTCTTCCATTTTAGTCTGCACTGGTTAGGTTTCATGTGGAGTACTGTGTCCAGTTCTGGGCACCACAGTTCAGGAAAGATTTGGTGACATTGAAGAAGGTCCAGAGAAGAGCAACAGAAATGAGTAAAGGTCTAGAGAATATGACTTATGAGGGAGATAAATTATTCTCCTTAACCTCTGATGAGAAGACAAGAAGCAGTGGTCTCAAATTGAAGCAAGGGACATTATACACTAGACTATATTTGCTGGGGGAGGTTGTGGAATCTCCATCACTAGAGATTTTTAAGAGACAAACACCTGCCAGGAATGGTGTAGATGGTGCTTGGTCCTCCTATGAGTGCAGGGGACTGGACTGGAGGACCTTTCTGTGTTCCTTCCAGTGTGTTGATTCTATGAATCTAATATTAATGCAGAGTGATAATTTCTGCAGTGTATTATAGAAATGTATAGAATAATGAAGAAAAAACAAAAAAAAATGCATGTAACATTGTTTTACTATATGCTTTCCCTTTTCTCACTAGCCAGTACTCTTTTAATACACCCTTGTTTAGCTGCAGTTCTATTTGGGATATTGAGTCTGAATATGTTGGAATACAGGTGCAATGCAGGGCAAGTGTGCCTGTACTCTCTATTTGTGGTATGGCAAGAACACCTGGACTCAACCTTCTGGCTCCCAAACAGTCACCTTCCTTGGCTGCAGAGAGACACTGGAGGATGTGAGAGAGGCTGAACAGTTCCTTACCTTCACTATATTATTCCTAGCAATAGACTCTGTTTAAGTAGCTCTCCCTGCTTTCTCTTTGGTATAACAGGATAATTGCCAACTGGTTAGGCTGTGATAAGGTATCACAATGCACTTCCTGTGCAAGCATAATTTGTTCTTAAGATAAAAGTATGACAGAAAAAAAATTAAAAACAATTTTAGAACCTACATTTAGGCAGCCAGTTGATCTGGTTTAAAACCAGATAGTTAAGCTATAACCTGTTTATAGATAAACTGAATAAGGATAGGTCCATCAGTTATTAGCCAGGATGTACAGGGATGGTGTGCCAGAAGCTGAGAATGAGCCATAGGGGATGGATCACTGGATGATTATCTGTTCTATTCATTCCCTCTGTGGCACCTGGTATTGGCCACTGTCAGAAGATTGGATATTGGGCTACATGGGCCTTTGGTTTGACTCAGTATGGCCGTTCTATCTTCCTTTCTAAGGTTTTCCCCCCCATCTAGTACTTAGACGTAACTGTAAGTGTTCTGTTCTGTATCGATTGGAGGGCACCATTTTGAATAATGATTGGCTCTCCGCCTCTACCTCCTCCCATGGAGTTGTCTTTGCAGCATGACAATGAACTGTGTGCTTCAGGTCACACTGAGATCATGCAGGTGGGAGTGAGCTCACTGTGTTCCCAGAATTATCAGGATGTGTGGTATTCTGAAAAAGTGAGTGTCTAACTAACCTAAGTGTATGCTAATAAGCCTTTCAGAAATCACTTCATCCCTAAGATGGATTTTTCTCTTTACTCTTTCATTATACAAAAGCAGGGAGGGGAAGGGAGTTATGTAAGCAACCTAGTAGACTGCTGCTGTTAATTATTATTTCTTATTTTCCTTTGTTTTGCTTTTATATTTCCAGTTAGAAATTTACAGAAGTTAGTAAGACTTCAGTACATATTTTTGTTGTGTGTATTTGTTTGAGATAAACTGTCTGAAATGATAAAAGATGAGGTTGTTTTAAATGTGATCAGCATGGGAAGCATGACATTGAAAAGACTACAAAAATCTGTTTACATGCTATTGTCATTTTCCCTAGAATTTAAAATCAGAACTCAGATTGAGCAACCGACTGTTGCCAGAAAATTATCATCTATTAAATTATAGAAGTCACTGTCGAGTATTGTTTCAAGTTCTCCACACTTATTTTATAAAAACAAGACATTCCAGTTGAGTCTGTCTTGTCCCTGCAATGTTTTTTTAATTAACTTTACATAAAATCCTAGGGTCATAGAAGAATTCATTGATATTTACAACCAGAGATCGTAGTTGTTTCCTGTTTATTAACCTAATTGTTTGTAGAAAAATAAATATCCTTCATCTTTTTTTAAAATTCTCTCCCCCTGTCTCTGCCCCCATCATCCACTTCTCCTTTTTGGGTGGGGAATGGTGGAGTAGAAGTGCTAGCAGCAGGATTAGGTAGTGCATGAGTGGAGTGTCTTTGTATTACTTGCTCCCTCAGATTCACTGTAAGATTCTTATGAGGCCGGGCATTTGTTGAACAATATCCTCAAAACACAAGTGGGGAAGTAGACTTGAAGTAATTAACTGCAGTCTGATAACTAGTCAGTGTTCTCTTTCTGATTTTGAATGGGAATGTGTGGGTTTTTCTTGGTGTGGTCAATCATGTATTCAAATACTTAAGGATAAATATTCAAACTCATGCACTGAGTCTTCAGAATTGCTCTACAGTTTGGATATAGTGACACTGGTTTACCAGTATATTTGTCAATTGTACTTTTTGGGGTATTCTGAGCTAAGACAGTTTGGTGAAGTGTTGCTGCAACATAACAATAACACTAACATTAAAAAAAGTTATGACCTTCATCAGCCTTTAATTTCTTTCATTGTGGCCAGAATTCTTAGTGTCACACTTCATCAGTTGGGAAGTACAATTTCCAACCCTGCATGGGGATTTGAACTGAGAGTAGTTACGGTCACTGATACTTGATGTAGCTTGTGTCTCTGTTGGTTGTATAGTATATACTAGAAGACTTCCCTGGCATTGCATGGGTCCATTTGAACAGCTGGAGGTGTGGGGAATTGGGGCAGGGCCTCAGGGGATGTGTGTGGGGCAGTGCAGGAGGCTGGGAGTGGACTGCAGTGCGAGAGTGAGGGTTGGGAGGTGAGAAGGGGTTCAGGGAGGGGTCCCATCCTCCACAGAGCTTTTTTCTCCCTTCAGACCCCTCCCAGCCACCATGGGTCTGTTCTCTCCCCTCAGACCCTTACCAGCTGACAGAAGCCTTTTTTTCCCCCGCAGACTCCCCCACCTGCCGGGGGCCTTTTCTCTCTTCCCCCATCTCCTTGCTCCCTGGCTGTTAGGGGCTTTTTTTCTCTCTCTCTCCTTGTTGCCTGGGTCCTTTTCTTGAAAGTCCTTGTAACATTGCTTATGTGTGTGTGAAAGGGAATGAATGTGTCGAGATAAGGTGCAAAGTTATTGCTCAGAACCAGATGGCCAAAGAAGGAAGGTGCGCAAGCGTGGGTGAAAACTAGACGACCTGGTGGCAGAGAAGCCATCTATAATCACCAGTGTGTACCCATAATAAGGAGGGTTTGGCAGATTGATGAGCCTTGAAGCAAGCAGGCACCCCCAAAAAGACAATTGATTACAGAATGAGCCTTCAAGAGATGTTTGGGAATGACTGACATCAAGAAGATAACATTCTGGTCACAGAATGACACAGCAGAATACATTGATTTCAACACAGAAAAGGATTATAAAAGCAGGGTGCTTTGCTATGGAACTTTGGGTTTGTCTTGCCACCAACTCCAGAAGAGCATCAGATCGATCGACCGACAAAGGCCCTGCTCTCCCTCTGTGTTCAGTCTAGCTGGCCACTAGACTGATACAGAATCTGGACTGGTAACTATAACATCGTCTGGCAAGACTGCGTGTGTGTATGTTTGTGTGTGAGTGATTGAAAAGCATATGCAACTGTTGTATTAATAAATGCGGCGTACTGCCTTTTCTCCTATAAAAGATCTCGTGTGCTTTGTTTAAGCACATGTCCTTTCCCTTTTCACTTCCTTTGTATGGTTTTGTGTTCTCTGTTTGTCTAATTTAGATGGGAATATTTTTGTGGCTGGGAATGCTAGAATAGTTAGCCCCAGGCATGTTTTTTTCCCAGAGGCAGTGGAATGGACTCAAACTGTTAATAAGGTCTAGTATGGCAGATCTTAGGTTTGTAAGCTATTCTGGCTTCATGCTTTTAATGCAATTTATAACTAAAACAGTGTGGCTTATTACCTGTCCAAATACATTACTGCTATTTTAATCAGCCCTAAAACATTATCAGCAGAGGACTCACAATCTATTATAACCCTATATCCATGACACATTATTCCAAATATGCCGAGTAACTTTGCAGAAAGACTTCAGAATAACTGAGGAATCATCTTGTGTACCTCACATATTCCAGAAGGGGCCACTGCAAACAAAAAAATCATCCCATATTCTTACACACTGGAAGAAAGAAAATCATGAAAGCAACCTGGAGATCATGCAAGAACCCCCAAACAGTTATTCAAAACAAAACAAAACAAAAACTGCAAATAACAGCCAGGCTCTCCTTCCCTCCAAAATAAACAAAACCCCAGAATCAACTGTGTAATCAGCTACAACTCCACAAGCCACAGATCTCTATGTCCATACCTCCAAAAAAGTACACTAGGACCCTCCACATGGACACTATATGATATCCCAAAATCATCCTTATCGAGACTTACCGGAATTGGAGATGAATTATGAGGGGATTAAGGGACAAAGCTTCTGCTCCACATCAGAAGCTGATGCCATGAAAAATATGTGAACAACTAATTCTGACTAGAGTGGTGGCACCACTGGCAATTGTCCAGTGAGAGTTGTAAGTGTAAAAAAAAAATATTATTCCATGTCTGACCTCAGAAGAAACCTTCACAACACTTTCTGTAAGCTACAGAAAACAGGTAGTTTTTTATTCCCTATGATGGCAGAGATGTTAACTAGTCATTTTGCCTTGTATGGTCTCTTACAATGTGTGTTAAGCAATCTGTCATCCCTCACATTTAGCTCTGACATTCTGAGTACCTTTCCCAGACCCAAAGAACAGCTCTGTGTAGCTTTAAGATCTTTCACCAAAAGAAGTTGGTCCAATAAAAGATATTACCTAATGTTTAGAACTATCAGTAATATTTGAAATTAGTAATATTTCTATGGAAGACCATCAAATATAATCATACATTCCTTTATTAAATCCAAAGGGTATACAAGTGCTCTAACAAGAAGCAGTTTACTACATCCAAATCATAATAAAACATTTATAAGCGTAGATCAGGATACTTAGAAATGGGTTAAACCCATGGGAGTTTAGACCCATCTTGGTCAACTCCAGCATGGTCAAGCAGATATCAGCAATGAACTTGTTAAGAGTTTTATACTTTTTATACTCTTTAACAAACACATGATGTTTAGGGTTGCCAGATGGTTTAACCAAAAATACCGAACCCTCCCCTCCCCCCCCAAAAAAAAACACTGGGGAAAAAATTCTGTTGAGGGGAAAAAAAGAAGGGGGAGACCAAAGTTGTTGAGCAAAAAAAAAGCGGGGGCCCCTTTAAGAAATGCTTTTGAGGCTTTTTTGGCCTTAACAGGCTGCCAGCGGCCGTCCGCCATCTTGTCTGCCTGCTCCGGGCCAGACAGATCCCCTGCAGAATCCGCTAAGCACCCAGGATTTTCACCTCCTACCAGGGAAAAAATCAGAAAATACCGGACATTTTAGGTGTCTGGTATTTTCTGAAGTTTTTTACCGGACAGGAGGCGAAAATACTGGACTGTCCAGTTCAGTACTGGACACCTGGCAACCCTAATGATATTTCCAATTACTGACTTGAGCTAAAAATGATGTGAGACAATTCATCCTTATTTGTGGTATTAATCCAGATAAGATTTACAATCACGCTTTCTTGCCAAGACTTTGACTCCATATCTCTTTCCCTCCTTCCTGCTGACCAACAGCTCTTTTGTTGCTCCTGGGTTCCCTTAGGAGATAACACTGGCATGTACGATTGAAAGGTCCCTGTTGGCACCTTTTAAAAAGAATTCTTTTTGTCTTTTTGAAAGCCATCTCCAGTCATTACTATCACTCAGAGGCCTTCCTTTTTGAAATTTCCCTGCTATTTCATTAGTTATTCTTTGAATCAGATATCCTCCCTACTTTATTCTTTTGGGCCTTATAAGTCATATACTTTTTCTATTCCAGTTGCTTCTCAGGCCCCTTCTCTACAACACACATCCATATTTAAAAAAACAAAAAACAAACCCTTAAGTTAACTTTGATTCTTTAATTTTATACTTATCCTGGTCACAGTCCCCTTAATACTCCTTTCATTGTCTCTTCTGGTGATTTTTTTTCTTTTCCCATAATTGTAATAAGTGATCAGGGAGCCTGTTGTTCTTTGAGTGGTATCCCCACTCAGGTCTTGGTGTGTCCTCGCGCCGCTGATCGGAGAGTTTTGGTGAGCAGTGCCCCTTGCACCGCGCCTGCGCACCCAGCATCTGGTGCCCATGCCGTTTGTCGGGTGCCTGCATGGCGCAAGCCCCATCAGTTCCTTTTCTACCATCCTCGGCTGAAGACTGAGTCAGAACAGTGCTCTTCTTCCTGACAGGAAAAACAAAATTACTATAATTAGTTTCGACTTTTCCTTCATAGTTTAGTCAGTTAATGGTAGTTTTCAACATTCATTTATTTAAAAAAAAAGAGAGAGAGAGAGAAACAGACAAGCGCCACCGTCGCAGCTTTTTTCCCTCTTCAACATGCTGTGTTCTCCCAGCTTCAAAAGATGCGACTCATGCCGAGACTCGATGCCTATTTCTGATGGCCATGCCTCTTGTGTTAAATGTCTGGGAGAGACTCATGCAGCACATAAGTTCCCACATTGTCAGAACATGACAGCGAGAGCCAGAAAAGACTGTGAAATGCTGTTCAAAAACCTCCTCTGGGAGAAGTCCCTACAACTTCCATGGGACAAACCTGAGGACACACGGGGACAGCAGAAGCCCAGTGACAGGGCTGCTTCTCTGCCCCACAAAGGCTCACAGGCGTTGCGGGCTTCCCCAGCATGCTCATTATCAGTGCTGCTCATAGCCTCATTCCCTGGTGCCGTAAGTCTCCGGCACTGTGGAGAAACGCAAGTCTGCACCAGTTAGGAGAGCTGAGTCAGAACCCAAGCGCACTGCACCGGTCGGTGCTGCTGAGGCAGTGTCAACCAAGAAGCTACATATGCCACCATCACCAGCTCCTTGGTGCCTGAACGGACTGGTCAGACCGAACTTGACCATGCTCTGGCACCACAGCCTAAGAAAGCACTGCGTGAGACGTGGCACTTCCAAAAATCTCCTCAGCCAGGCACACCGCTCAGATCAGGAGCTTGCTCATCACACTCCTCAGGGGCATCTCATGCCCAGTTGCGCACTCTGGCTGTGTCTAGACTACATCCCTTTTCGCGGGTTCTTTCAAAACGGGGCTTTTTGATAGAAAAATGGCAGTTTAGACGGGGATCTTTCAAAAAATGAGATTTACAGGATCTTTTGAAAAAGTGTTTTAGTTTTGAAAGATCCCCATTTAAACTGCCGCTTTCTATCGAAAAGCCCCATTTAGAAAAAAACCACGGCAGCCATTATGCAAATGAAGCCCGGGAAATTTAAATCCTGACTTCATTTGCAATTTCAGAGTGTCTAATTTACATCCCTTTTTCGAGAAAAGGGATGTAGCGTAGACAGCCTCATATGCCAGAAGGGGCTCCTCACTCTCCTATGCTGCTCTCACCAAGAACTGAGGGTACATTTAAACTACATCCCTTTTTTGATAAAGAGATGTAAATTAGACGTATTGAAATTGTAAATGAAGCCGGGATTTGAATTTCCTGCGCGTCATTTACATAATGGCGGCCACGGCTTTTTTTCCGAAATGCTGCTTTTCGGGGAAAAAAAACCCTGCGGTCAAGACGGGGATCATTCAACAGAAATGCCCCGTTTCGAAAGATCCTGTCACCTCGTAGGGTCCCTGTAACCTCATAGGGTTACAGGATTTTTCAAAATGGGGCATTGCTGTTGAACGATCACCATCTTGACCACGGTTGACTAGACTTGGTGACAGCAAGAGCCTACCTGCCACCACAAAGATTCAAGGCAATCTGTGACCTTATTCGGGGGGGTAAAGCATACTCCCTTTTCCACAGTCCAGATGTGCCTCCAATTATTGGGGCACATGGCGGCCACAACCTTCGTGGTTCTATTCGCGAGGCTACACATGCCCTGCCTACAGCATTGGCTCACAATCACCTACATTCCAACCCAACACAGCCTCGCGAAGCGCCTCACGCTTTCTCTGCCAGTACTGTAATCTCTCGACTGGTGGACTTCTTCAACCAACCTACTTGCCAGTATATCCTTCCACCGCCCAGATACATCACTAAGCATAACGATGGATGCATCACTTATGGGCTGGGGTGCCCATTGTGGCGCAAGGTCAATACAGGGCACATGGTCCCAACAGGAAAGACACTTCCATATCAACATCCTGGAGCTCAAGGCCATTTGCAATGCATGCATCCATTTCCTTCCCATGATAAAGGGCAGAACCATTTGTGTCCTCACGGACAACACCCCTCCCATGTTCTACGTCAACCGACAAGGGGGTACCTGATCACGCTCACTATGTGCAGAAGCAATCAGACTTTGGAACTGGTGTATCAGGGACCAAATAACTCCAATCACCACGTATATACCGGGACAGCAGAATGTGAGGGCTGACAAACTGAGCAGACACTTCTCACACCAGCATGAGCGGGAGATCAATACCAATATTCTCTTCTCCCTTTTTCGCCAGTGGGGTTTCCCAACTATAGACCTTTTTGCAACCGTACTCAACCACGAATGCCACAAATTCTGCTCCCCTGCAGGACAGGGCAAGAGGTTGGAGGGGGATGCATCACCGGCTCCTCTACTTCTGTGCCTTTCCACCAATCCCTCTTCTCGCCAAGGTGATCAACAAGATCCGATCAGACCATGCCACAGTAATTTTAATAGCCCCCGCCTGGCCGAGACAACCCTGGTTCCTTTATCTACACTATCTATCGATAGACCAACCCATTCCTCTTCCCGTGGTGCCAAATCTCTTAACGCAGCTGAACATCAAAACTCTGAAACTTACGGCATGGCTTCTCCATGGTTCCAGAATGAAGAACTTACGTGTTTGGACAGGGTCAAACACATCCTACTGAACAGTCGACGGCCCTCCACGAGAAGCATCTACCAAAACACATGGACACGCTTTCAACAATGGTGCACTACACGCAATTTACATCCCAATATCACCCCTGTACGTACCGTACTGGAGTATCTCATGGACCTCAGCGACAAGGGTCTCCATCAGCTCTATCCAGGTCCACCTGGCAGTGGTCACAGCGTTCCATGAACCTGTGGACAAATTCTTTCTCTTTGCGCATCCGATAGCGAAGTGATTTCTCACAGGCCTGCAGAAAACAAGCCCAGGCCTGCAGAAAACAAGCCCAAACCTGCACCCCCCAATGCCACCGTGGGACTTGAACTTGGTTCTCGACATGCTCACCAGACCACCCTTTGAGCCACTAGCCACTACATCACCACAATACTTATCCATGAAGGTGGCCTTCATAGTGGCAATAACATCAGCAAGACAGATAGGCGAAATTGCAGCCCTCATGGCATACCCACCTCACTACCTTTACCAAGGATAAAGTTATACTCAGGCCTCACCCGAAGTTCGTCCTGAAGGCCATATCTGACTTCCACTTAAATAAAACCCATTTACTTACCTGCTTATTTTCCTAAACCTCATACCTCCTCCAAAGAGGCCATATTGTACATGTTAGATGGAAGACAAGTGATTGTGTTCCACCTGGAGAGAACTAGAGGAACCAGAAAATCAGATAGACTCTTTGTAGCGTGGTCTGGAGAGGAACAGCTGTCTCTGCGCAGCATCTATCCAAATGGATTGCCAGCTCCATGCATATAGCTTACGAACTTTGTGGCAAGCAGCTACCACAGATGATCAGGACTCACTCCACGCGTGTGATGACCACAACGACGGCCTTCCTAAACAATGTATCATTGGTGGACATTTGTAGAGCAGGCACATGGTCCTCCCATCACACTTTTGCACAGCATTATGCCCTGCAGCAAGGGTCAATACCCTCCACATCTCTGGCAGATGTGGTCCTTCCTTTCTCTACATAAATGACTCCAGTGCTCACCACCATCTGGTACTGCTACTGAGTCACCTGAGTGGAGCAACCACAGAGACACCACTTCATGAAGAAGTAGTAGTTACTCACCCGGTGTAGTAATGATGGTTCTTTGAGATGTGTGTCCTTGTGCATGCTCCACTGCCCCCCCCTACCCCCCCTCATCCTCCCTTCTGCTTGGAGTTTTTAGGGGACTTCAGGTAGAAAAGGAACAGACGGGGCTTGCGCCATGTGCACACTCGACAAACAGCAGGGGCATGAGAGGCTGGGTGCGCAGGCTCAGTGCGAGGGGCACTGCTCATAAAAAATTTCCGATCAGTGGCACGAGGATGCATTGAGACCTGAGTGGAGCACCCACA
Organism: Pelochelys cantorii; assembly: GCA_032595735.1. NCBI lineage: Eukaryota > Metazoa > Chordata > Testudines > Trionychidae > Pelochelys > Pelochelys cantorii. The sequence continues at coordinate 42,985,293 of CM064337.1, forward strand.
GGGGGACACGTCTCAAAGAACCATCATTACTGCACCGGGTGAGTAACTTCTTCTTCCCTCCTTTCTCTCTTCTTCCTTCTAACTATGTACCTGACAATTTCATTTCCCCCAGGTGGAGAATGATTTGTATACTAGGACTCCCAAGATTGAACTTTCCACATCAACTCCCCTGCTTAGATTCCTCCTCCCCCCCGCATACACACCTCTGTCATTTTTCTGTGCAGGTATACTGCCTACACATTCTCCTATCAAAAACTTAAATTCCTTTTACTAAATTATCACTGACCTCACTGGTATCCTCCCTGTCCCACAGGCTTGTAAACTGAGTGTCACTGACTCTTTTTTAGACCTTTAGTCTGAATTCTTTAGTCCTGCTGAATCTCTGTTAACTCAGTCCATTGCCTTCAAAGTTCTTCATAGTCTTATAAACCTGTTCGCTCTTTTATTCTGCTCATCTTAGACTGTTAAGCTCTCTTTTCTCTTCATGTCTCCCTTTGATGCTGGGCTCCATATGTCTTCCTGTACCCGAATCACTTCTTGACCATTAACTGTTGTATTTTCACTTTCAGAATCCACTTGAAAAACACACTTTTTTGAGGCTGCTTATGTACCGGCGTTTAAAATCTATCTGTACAAATAAATGCACATAAATATATGTTAAGTAAGTTAAATGTTTTAAAAATTTTCGGACATATATCACTACCTATCTCTTACCTGGTTCTTCCCACATATAACTCTTTTTGTTGTTTGGTACTTCCTCTTGTTCTTGCAAGGTCAAAGGCTGTTTTAGAAGCCTAATGAAAGTGGGAAAATCGATAAATCTCTGCTAGTTGCAATTTATATTCATTGAAATTCACCAATTTTTTTACTTGTATTAGGCTACATGCCAAAGAATGATGATTTAATTTTTCTTAATACAATATAAAGAGCAGATCTCTTTACTCAGCTTTCATAAGCAGTATTTTAGCAGAATTAATGTGTAGGTAAAAGTCTAAATAGATAGTGATTGATTGTATTATATGTACAGGTTTAAGATGTATCGAACCTGCAATAAAAGAAAATTCTACTTTATTGACGATGCAGAGAAATAAAACAAATGGGTTTTTAAGATTTGGGTTTGTATTTTAGTTCTTGAAAACCTATGCAACTGGAATTCTTAAAAGCTTTGCTTATAATGAGAAGTGCACAAGATCTCCAGTTTTTCTCCCTGTGTGAAATCATTCACTCTCGTTTTTTGCTATTGCAGTTGCACCTACTTCTAATGGCATCTTTCCCTTTTATTTATTTATTTTTTTAAATGGGGGAACTCTTCTTCACTTACAGCCTGGTAGCCCACATTAGTTTCAGTTGAATTAGAGGTGCAGCTGAAAGTGGAATTTGACTTAAATATTGGTCCTGGTTCTATTGTTTTATTTTTAAAATAGTCAATAAACTGTTGCTTATCTGTGATTAGAGTTCTGACTCTATTGGTAAGATTTTTCCACTGCGTATTCAATAAAAATTTCAAGTCTATTGAAAACAAACTCCCTTCTGCTCAACAGCTACTATCCTAGCAGTTTACAACTAAGTGCACAGAACTAAATTTAGGATTGGTTGTTTAGGAAACTTGAAAAGGGTATAGTTAGTGAGAAGGATCATGTGGAATGAATGACACCTTCAGAAACTTTATTGGCATTATTCTGTATGTTTTCTAAAGTATTATTTAGGGACGTTAAATTTTGATTGATCAGCTAATGAAGTAGTCGATGGAATTTCCATCGACTACTTGAGTAGTCGATACGAGGTGGGACCCTCACTAGCCCAGCTGCGCCTCTGCCTTTTAACTGTAGTACCAGCCGGCAGCAGCTCTTACTACATTTAAAAGGAAGAGGCATAGCAGGGAATCCTGGGCAAGCGGGGATAGCTTAAGTTCCCACTCGCTCCAGGTTCCCCGTGGTGCTGCTTCTGCCTTTTAAATATATCCTAGTTGTCATGTATTGAAATACTTGGTGCACATGTAATTGATCTTTCATCCATAATTTCAATGAGTTTTATGATGATTGCTTACTGGAGCGTGAATGATTTATTAGATTTTAATAAATACTTGATCTGCTAATTATTCTTCGTGTGCTGTCCCTGTGGGTGCTTCATTTTAAGTGTTGGTGTGTCCTTGTGCTGGTGATCGGAGATTTTTTCTTAGCAATGTCTGCTTGTGCTGCGCCTGCACAATAGCCATCTCATGGCACTGCTTGTGTCCATCAATTGCATGCTCGGCACAGCCTCCTCTCAGTTCCTTCTCTACCATCCTTGGCAGCAGACAGAGCTCTTAACACTCATCACTCCTCCTCCTTACTGTTTTTCTTAACACCTCCCGCCCCCCCAAAAATCCTTTTCATTCAGAAAGAGAAGAAGCATTGAGTTTCTCCCTTCTCCTCCCCTCCCCCTTTCCCTTTCCTCTTTCCATTCTAAAGAGTTAAACCTAACCATAAAAAAAAAACCCTCACAAAGAAGAGCGCTTTGGGGGGAGCCGCATTCTTCAGAAGTACTCTCATTCCACTCTCATTGCAGCAGCATGGAGGCTAGAACCAGGTGAGAGAGAGAGCTGTGCCTGAAGATTATCCTCCTAGAAAAATCCCTCCACCCAGCAGGAGATGCATCCTCCACTGACCCATCAACAGCTAGGTCTAAAGACAGTACTCAGACTTTCATTATTTTGAGGAAGTGAGCTTCATCTTCCTCAGACCAGGACTCTTGTAATTTGAGTATTTTGCCAAGAAGGTCTCTGCTCGTGGTACTGAGCTCCTCTAGAGTGAACACTGCTGACAAGCTTGGCACCTCTGGTACTGCCTCAGCATGCATGCCAACAGCGCCTATGATGGTAGTCTTGGAGCTGGCATGCATAACTAGGAAACTGGCACCAATGATATTGGCACGGAGAATGGCACCGAGGTCAGCCCATGAGACACTGGCCTCGGCCCCAATGAACAAAGGCTCTCCGGCACTGGCCATTCTCATGAAACCAGCACTCAAGCATATGATTGATCTTTTAACCAAAACTCTTTATTAAAATAAATTTTGGTTTAGTTAATAAGTATTGACTGTAAGCATGTATTTGGGTAAGATCTGAAATAATCATTAACCTCAGAGGGAACATGCCAGTCCTTTGGGATTAGTAGAACTTTCTCATACGATGAATAAGATTTTCAGTGATCCTCATGATATTTGACTTAAGTGTTTAGGTGGAGGTCTAAGGGTGTATCTCTTTAAGGGAACTGTGTTTGGTTTCTGGGTAAACAGTAGGATATTATAGAAGCTGTTTTGTGCTGGCTTGGAATATTCTCCACTTTTGGGTGATGGCTGCCCCATTCTTTGCAGTTTACCCTAGCTGAGTTACCTCTGCTGGCCCCCCAGGAACCTCAGTCTTAGTATGTTTGAGGTTTTTAGAAACGTGTGACTTGCATTATTGCCAGCTCCCATTTTCTAACAAGTACTTTTGGAAACTTTTTTTTTAATCTATAAGAATTGGCCAACATTTCACTGTTGTTCTACCTTAAGTGAGATACATTGTATTGGTAAGAAAGATTAAGAGATTTCTTTTTAACTAGACTTTATATTATAAATATCAGGTATGTAATTTAATTGGAAATACAGTTCATCTTCTGTGTTATTAGGGTTTTGTTCCAGGATGTGATATTAAAATGTCTTACTTAGTTACTTAGGTTTTTTTCTTTAGACAAGATTAATTATTTAAGAAGGAAGTCGGCAAATCTGTGAAATTAATATCTTCATACCAATCTTCCTATCACTACAATGTATCTGTGAATAACTGTAAAGCTTCATATTTGATGTTTTATTAACTACATTCACTTAATGATGTCTCAATAAGTTAAGGAAAAAAGTGATTTCGTAAAGAAGTGTCCCAGGAAACTTGTATCGTGGTCCAATTTAAAACAGTGGATTGACAAAGGTAGTAGTGTTGGTAATAGCTGGCATTCTGTATATCATGTTTCACCCAAAGATGTCAAATACTCATACCTTTTAGAACTGGAACTATATGGATAATTATATATGTTCATGGCGAGAAGAGCAGAGTTCACTGTATAGTGAAAGATCACATTCTTGACAAATAATGCACATTCATTCTGAAGAATTTGGTGAATGCTCAGTGTAGAGAATTTTAGATAGGCAACTGTAATTTCTCATTTTGTATTTTTCTGTGTACAAGGACAATAGCCTCAATCCAGTGGAAGTACCATGAGATTTGTAACAGCATTCTTGTTCTCAATCCAAAATAATGTTTTGTTCTATCATAAATTCCAGGCTTTGGTCTGCATAAGCAAGAGATGCATCATTTAAGAAAAAAACTACTAACAAAACATCCTGCAGAATCATTACTGTATTTTGAATCAAATCCCGAAGGCATTTCCAAACTCGGTAGTATGAGAAAATATTTTCATGCTATCCCAGTCCATTTGTGTACTGATTTGCCTGGATGACAATATCTTACTTGCGTAAGAGCTTTACTGAAATCATTAATTATATTTGCATATTAAATCAGTAATTTGGGAATCCAGTGCCTTTGTATTAATTTCTTCGAGCTCATTAAACAATTTCCTCTCAAGAACCAATGATATTGTATATTAAAATGTATTTTAAGTTACTTGATTATTAAGATAATATCAAATAAAAAGATTCCCTAGAAAATTACCTTTACTTTCACGAATTTCCTGGGATTCAGAGCTGCAAGAAATGTAACTTCTTCTAAGAAGGAATTACCCGTGTATTGTAGGATTAGGTATTTGTTTTCTCTTCCCCCTTCCAGATGTAAAGTGTTTGACTTAGTCCTCAGTAACCATACGTGGTAAAATAGCTTACTGTTAAACATACTCAATGAATCCCCATTATTGCAACTTAGTTTGTTCTCCAGGCTGTTGGAGCATTAATTAACCAGAAAGATTTAAAGAGGTGAAGGCTGACGACATTCCAAGTTCTTCATGGCTAACATATCAGATGTCGATAAAAGACTTAAGTAAAAGATCATGAAACTCAATAACTTCCTTGTCCCTGCTGTCAGAATTTCTAAGCAGGCAAAACTGTCAATGAGGATGGTGCTGAATATCTTGTTAGATTGTCTGATTGAAGTTTAAACTTCAAGTCAGGAGGTCTGTGTAGCCAGATTTGTCCAGAATGTTTATTCCAGCCCTAGATTGTATTCCCATAAAATTAGCTGTTAATGCCAACTCTTCCATGAACTTGGGACCTTCCTGACTCTCTAAGTTCAATGAATAACTGCAATGTGTGTGTGCGTGCGTGCGCGCATGCTCATGTGAGCATGTATTTTGGTTGGTTATCCTGTAGGGGAGCCTTGGCTTTCTGTAGTTGTTGCCAACACAAAATGATGCAGGTATTTTAAATTGAAAATGAATCTTAATAATAAATGAACATTTGTGCTCCGGTCTGAATGTATGCAAATAGAGGTATAATGAATAGCAGAAATAATTGTACCATCTCACATCTGCTATTTGTTCTAACTGTAATCCCAGCAGGATTTCTCTTTTGCTTATTCAGTCTGTTTGATTCTAACACTATTTTCACAGTCTGGAGTTAGGTTTACCATTTTACTTCTAAAGTGCAAATTGAACCAGTAACACAAAAAGATAATTGGCACCTAATGTTATTTCATAAGTAGATTTAGTTAATCATAAATCTGAGTAAAGTCATTTGGAAATTAATACACTTCATTGGGAAACAAACATATGATGATAACACAAGGTAAATAGAAATAACAGTTGTATTTTAAGAGGCCTTTTATTAATTACAACCACAAATTTTACTTTGTACCTCAATTAATACAGTGTAATATCTGCAATAGCTTTAAACAGTTATCTTGGAAGAGGGAGGGATGGACACACAAGGACTGCTTGATGATTAAACGAGACTGTATTTGGTGACATTATGTCTTGTTAAAACAGTTCTGGGATATTTTACAAAAGAAGTTCAAACAAAAGAATTTAGTGTCTTCCATGTGGGTGTGATATTTGTTGCCAGACTGTAGACTTGATCATAATCTGACATGAAGGAAACAAAAATGGAAAAGAAGCTCCTTCTCCTGAACTTCATTGTACATCATCTCACTAGTCCTTATAATGAAAACTGTCTATTATTAACCTTTTTTTCCATGGTTCCCTTTCTCCATCTCAAGTAAACTTCTCATCTTCACCTTTTTGAAGCCCTAAATATCCTTGCCCCTCTTCACTCAGTCTTCTCTTGTTTTTTGTTGCGTGTCCTCTCAGTTTAGTCAGGCAGTGTCCCACAAGTGTCATCCATTGTGCTCTTCACTCGAGCAATTTTACTGAGCTGCTCTGCATGGAAGGATTTAAATCAAAAATCACTTCTGCTATATTCTATCCATGAACTGGTTGAAACTGCACCGTATAGATAACTAACTCTGCAACTCGAATATAATCCAGCAATAGGGAGCTATCTTGTGGGTTCTGTGTTTCTGATTGTACATTGTGTTCCTTTCCCCCATCATCTGCTTTTAAGAACTCTGTATGAACTGTGGCTTCTTTTGTCAGTATAATACCTAATATGGCTGCAATATTAAAACACTAGTATATTTTATTAGCTACAGGGGGATTCCAGACCATTTGATAATGTACATGGTTAAAATGTTGAATATTAAATATTATAATACAACACTGCTTGATTGCTTTTTATCTGCATTTCATACAGAAGTTGACATAAATGAGTAAAACACAGATTTTTAACTTTTGAAAAACCTTTAGTTTTAAAACAGAAGCAAAATTCTTGGCTCGGTAAATTAAAAAAAAAAAATACTTGCAGGCCTGTAGAGTTCTGCTTCTTTTCAGCACATTTTAACATCTCTGCAGTTGCACAGTTACTTACCTTGTTAATGCATTTGTGACAGTTATATTCAGCCTTGAAACAACAACCATAAGACTTCCTCTGGAGAAATAATGTGTGCTTGTATCTTTGTAGGAAGCAATTTCAGAGTGACATTTCTGTCTGCTTATTTTGTTCCCAGCAGCTCTTTTCAAAATATGGCATTTTCCAGATTACATTGGATTATGCAAGTAATGGAAGATCTTGAAATGTACACTTTAGGGATGTTAGATATGGGGTAATTGAATAGTCGTGTAAATGCAGGAAATCTTTGTGGTTACATGACTAAGTTCCCAGAGGCAGGGCCAGGAGGCAGTGTGCTCCTGGCCCCAGTCTGGGGGAGCTCCCACCAACCTGCACTGCTGCCTCCCTAACCCTAACCCAGGTGGAAGTAGCCCCTGTCAGCAGGGGTCTGAGCTCCCCACAGACAGAGGCTGCTGCGTGGGGAGGAACGGGCCAAGGGAGGCTGCCGCAAAGCAGCCTCTGTCCACAGCTGCCTGGGCAGCTTCGTTGCAGTGATGGGAGGAGGGGGGCAGGTGGCACTGCAGAGCAGGTACTGGGGGAAGCCAGCTACCCCCAGCACCAGCTTCCACTCTCCCTCCCCCACACTTGCTGCTTCTGATTAAGGATATAATAATATAGTCAATTAACCAATAAGTAAAAGCTTATAGGTTAATGCTATAGACGACATGCCTTCTCCCCTCCTCCCCGGCCAGTACATTTTTTAGGAGGCTGGTCAGCAGCCCGGCTCACACTTGACTTGCGACGGGTCTGGGACCCACTCTGCTGCAGCTCTGTATTTAAAGTGTATTATGAGCTGGACAGGCAGGCAGCCTGGCTCAGTCCTGGCTTGCACTGGGTCTGGGACCTACCCCTGCTGTGGCTCTACATTTGAAGTGTATTACGAAGCACCTGGGCAGGCAGCCAAGCTCATTTTCAGCTCACGCTGGGTTTGGGAGCTCAGACATTCCCGGGACAGGGGCTGCTGCCACCCCGTGCTGCTGCCTCTTTATCAGAGGCAGCAACATTGGGCATCAGGCAGCCAGCCCACAAGGGGAGCTTGGCTCCTCAGGAGTGAGGCCGGAGCACACTGGCTGCCGGCCCTGCCCCCGAGGACTATAGGATAGTTGACTAACAGATAAGAATTCACGAGTTTACTTGACTATTCAATTATCCGATATTTTACATCCCTGCTTCTGATACACATGCAGCAAGGTGGGAGTAGGGGAATGCGAGTAGTTGATAAAATTAACCGATTGGCTGAAAGATTCTGACATATTGTCAGTTTCCTGAAATGCTATGTGTAACTTAAACTTAAGAAGTTGTATCCTCCCTTAAAATGACAATGAAAGTAATAATGGGAAAATTAGTTTTCTCCAAAGCCACAAAACAAACTTCTTGCAGCTAGAATAAAGGGCAGGTGTTGTGGTGTTAAATCATTGCTAGGCTTTGCTTAAAAATTGAAATCAAGTAGTTTTCTCCTTAACAAAGTCTATGGAGAGAACCAGTATGAGAGAAGAAATTATTATGTTGAAAAAACCACAACAAAACAAAGCAATAAAGACAACGTACTTAATTCTAAATGGCATAGGCACAGTGATGGGGTTGTGCCATTTTAAAATGGGTTTGACACAGTCAAATGGGGTCTTGTGCAGTTTAAACAATATGATGAACTTAGTAAGGGAGAGCCCAAATCTTTTCTTCTATAACTAGCATGGTTAAATGAGATTCTAGAAGACGAGAAAGAAAAGTTAGGTTTTAGTAAGAAGGAAAGGGCATTATGTTTCAGTACTTTGATTTAGTTAATCTTTATGTGTGCAATTAACATTTAAGGAAAATAAAGATTGGGGGATGCTGTGGGAAAATTACCAACATATAAAAAGTAGCTATGGTCTATGTTCTTTGAACAGGAATTATTTTATATTACACTGCTGAGGTAAGCATAAAATTAACGCTTGATGCATGAAATATTGTGTGCATCAGTGGTATCATAGACGCATCTAAGCTGAAATTTCTGTGAGTTTTCCATTTAAAAAAGTATTATTGTACCCCTTAGCAAAATTACAGTAGACTGAATCATGCAGTAGACTGAATCATGCAGCGTGCACTATCAGTGAGTTACAATTTTTGTAATTTGAATTCCAACATATGTTCTATCTATGATGAAAGTGATTTTTTGTAATAAAAATATGTCAACTACAATTTGGATCAAGAAGTTGCTGATGTTGACAATGGAGACTGTAATGAGTCTTACCAATTTTTGTAAGGTAATTGGACCTCTATCCACTTACCATAGAAGTTTGTGCATGAGAAAGAGATGGTGTAATCTCCATTTTATACACAGCTCTACAGACACTAAGGGTATGTCTGTACTATAGAGGAAGATCAAAGCTGCTACTGTTGATCTTCCAGGGTTCAAATTAGTGGTCAAGTTAAGACAGCTAATTCAAAGTGAGAGGGGCACTCCGGTCAATGCCGGTACCTCTGCTTTCATGAGGAGTAAAGGAAGTCGAAGCAATACTGTTCTTCCTTCGACTTCCTGTAGTGTAGACAGTGCCAAAAGCCGAGTTAAGCTACTTCAACTTGAGCTATGCAGTTAACGTAGCTGAAGTTGCGTGTCTTAATTCAACTTTGTCCCTAAAGGACATACCCTAAAGGACTAAAGGTATTGTGGTTGTAAAGTGGTGATGGAATTCAGCCAAGCACCACCACTGAATGATATTACACAGGAAAGAGAGATTAGTGGGAATGTGATAGTTAATGAAATTGTTTAAATCTCAGACAATCTCTGTTGATAGGAGATCCAAGCACTTACAAAGAGAGACATTTGTCCATTATGTTTGTGGTACTACTGATTTCAGTGTTTCAGAACATAGCTATGATAATTGCTTGCCTTCAGTTAGGGTACAAATTATTTTTATCCCTTACTGCTCCTTTTTTACTTCCAGTGGGCCAGAAGGCTTTCTTAAATGTATTCCGTATTTTTGTGCAAGATAGTCCACTAGTGAGAAGATTCTGGAACTAAGCAAAGACAGTACAGGTTGTCTAGACTGTAGACATTCTGTCTGAAACAGTTTTGAAAAAGTGTGGGGAGTAAGCAAATGGATCCCTAACGATCCATCAAAAAGGATCTTATATAATCCTTATGCCATACTAGAGCTGATTCAGATGTGATCTTCTGCTCCACTTTTCTGTCTTTCCAGTTTGTCATCTTAAGTCAGTCAATAATGGAGTCCTGTGGAGGCAAGGCAGAAGGCATGACAGCCACTAAGGGCTAGTGCACTGATGAGTGTGGACAATGGTAGTGAAACTGTTCTGTGAGCCTGTCAGCCTTGTGATTTAGCTGGACTAGGGATGTTAAATGTCAGTTAATTGAATAGTTGAATAAGCTCATGAATTCTTATCAGTTATTTGACTATTCTATAGTCCCTGAGGGTGGGGCTAACAGCCAGTGCACTCTGGCCCCACTCTTGAGGAACCCCCACCATTCCAAATTGCTGCCTCTGTATCAGAGACATCAGCGTGGGGTGCCAGGCGGGATCCTGTTTAAAAACCAGACCCGGCACAAGCTGGAACTAAGCCAGTCTTCTGGCCAGCCCACTAAAAAATTTACTGGCGAGGCGGCTGGGGGAGGGAGAAGGAATGTGTGTATTCTATAGCATTAACCTATAAGCTTTTGCTTATCAGTTAATCAACTACACTATTACATCCCTAAGCTGGACACCTGTGTTTCACAGGAAACTTATAAAATCCATGAGCCTCTTAGAGCAGATAATTATCTCCTGCTCAATTTAAAAAAGAGTCTTCCCTTCATCTTACACCTAAGTAGGGATTTCTGTACACTACTTCCGCCCAAATGTGTTTATGTAAAATCAAGCAATGGAGAGCGGTATGTAAATTAGGTCTATCCTTTTTCCAGAGTCCAGTTGGTTGGTTGTATGATACATACAGCATTTTCCTTAAACATATAGTGAAGTGAGCTTATCAACAATTTTACATCTTGTTTAGCTTGATGAAGCATTATCAGAGGAGGAGAGGTTGCATAGGTTATGCTTAATAGCTAAAACTCCAGAGACTTGCACAGTTTTGGAATGGTCTCCATTAAGTGATATCTGCATCCTGCTTTTGTGGATAAGGCCTAGAATTGTTTTGGGCAGTAAAATTTTGCTTTGTGTGCGAGTGGGAAGGAAAATTAAAGCTCCTTATTTATAATTTAGTGAGGAAGATGAAACCACAGGGAGAGAGGGAGGGGAAGTGGGCAGCCAATGACTAATACTTAAATGGATTGGCGCCAGTGGTTCAGAGATCATACCACTAACTCCCTAACATTGGAATATCATGATTCTTGTCACCCAGACAAGTTTAGTGAAGATGCTGACAGCTGTATAAAGCCATGTGACATACTGTTTTGTGGTATTTCTTGTAAGTTAAGAGATGAATGTTTTGCATGGCATTGGAAATATATAAATATATAAGAGAGGCGGGGCATCACAAAAGTCCCTTTTACCGAGTCATCTAATAAACTACAAACATCGTATAATACAATATTTTATCAAATGCTCAGAAAAATCAGCACTTCAATGTTATGTAATATGCCTTTTTGGTTTTTTGGTTCCAGAATTTGGTGAAGAATCTTCCTGAACAGAAGGAACTCAGTGCCTTAGCCCAGTTAAAACAAGAATACGATGATCTCTGTGAACCAGAACAGTTTGGAGTTGTGGTATGTAATAGACTAATACTCAGCTAGGAGTTGCCCTTTGTCGGATACATTAAAAAGAAAAATATTTCAATTAGGGACCTTAAAATGTGTTTATTTTGGTTTACTCTATCACATCCCTAATTTCAATAGTGTATTGATTGTTTTCCATTACTGTTAATGCATGTTTTTCAGATTTCACCGATTGTGGACTATTCTCCCTCATCTTTCTCATGCATTTGTTTAGCACAGATTGACAAAAATGCTCTGTAATAGAATCTCTTCAGGTACTTGACAGAGCCTACTCTATACTGTACTGAAAGGAACAGTAATATATAATTAACAGCCACTTTCTATAAAAGTCATTTCTATGACAAATCAAATCTTCTCTCTCTCTGTGTTGATTGACAGTGGAGTGCTGTTGATAAATAATAAAGCAGAAGAGGTATATTTTAGGAAGTCTTAAGAATTCCTTATGCAGAGTCATCGACTGATGATTCCCCCATCTCTACCTCCCACTTTGTTGTCTGTGCTTAATTTCCAAAAGGCTGTATTGGCAATTGAAAAAATTAAATTGATGAAGTTAGGTGAAGGAAGCCGTCAGTTTCTCAATCTCAAGAATGGGACTAGTTCAGGTTCAGTCTTGCTGAGGTGCTTTGTTCTGTTTGTCAGTGGTTAAAGGCGTACTTTTCAAAACAGTAGATTTTTTTTCCCGAGATCACCTTCATATAGCTGAGTAGTTTCGTAGAGGGTTTTTTTTTTTAAACAAGCTAAATAAATGATCCTGGTCGCTGCTTTTCTTTCAAAAGTATATAGAAGGGACCGAATTAATGCAAAAAGTTTGGTGGTGTTCCAGTGGCAACCCAGAAAATGAAAGTTGTCCCACAATTTAAAATCAGAAACATTCTTCTCTCAGAAGATTCATCTTTCAATCTACTTCAGTCTGGGTTCCTGGAATTAGCCATGAATAAACTTTGAATTAATAAAACCTTATTTTAAATATGGCTGCTCTTTATATTCACTGGAACTGCAAAAGGAGAAGTGTTTGTGTCTGTACATATCTATGTTTATACATAAACACATCTAATACACTATGACAGTGGTCACCAACCAGTAGATCGGGATCTACCAGCAGTTCATAGAGCCCCTGACAGGTCATCTTGACTGGTTTGGCCAGGAGACTATCAGATGCGGGCATTTCAGCTGCCATTCCCTCCATTGCCATGCATCACCTGCCCTTTGCCTAAGGAGCTTCCTGCTTGCTGTACAGAGCAGGGAAGGGGTCAATGATGTCAGGGTGCCCCCTCTCCCACCTTGTATTCTGTCAACACAGAACGGCTTGCGGGGGAGGAGCGGCAGCACGGGGCTTGGGATGGAGGGAGTTTGCTGGCTGCTTTGGAGAGTGGTGCAGGGCCAGGTTAGGGGTAAGCCTGCCTTAGCCCCACTGCACCAACACCCAGGAGCCCCCTCTTGTACCCCATCTCCCCTGCCTCAAGCTTAGCTCGGAGCCCCTCTCACATTCCAAATCCCTTAGCCCAAGACCAGAGCCTGTGCCCCAATACGCTGCCCCTGCCTGGTGAAAAGGGAGGGAGGATGGAGAAAGGGAGGACAGAGTGAGCAGGGGCAGGGCCTCAGAGAAGGGGCAGGAAGGAGGCGGGGCAAGGGTAGATCCTAGATTGCATTTAAATTCAAAAAGTGATCTTGTGTTTAAAAAGGTTGGAGACCACTGCACTATGACATAGCTTGCCAGCTGGGTGCTCTCCATGAAAACTGACAACTTTTTGATAGGCGCCGAGTACGGCACCGATATCCTCGGCTTTGGGCCTGGGATCAGCACCATCCTATCAAGGGATACTGCACGGTCCGGTGCCACAGTTACCGCACCCGCAGCCCCGTCCCCACGCCGGGAAGCCGGAGTCCATGGCGCAGTTTAGGCCTGGGGTGATACAGGGTCAACCCTTGATGGCGCCGCCGTGGTCGGCGTCTGAGCTGTCGTCGGAATCCGAGGCGGAGTCTCTGCGTTCTGCGGGGTCTTCTCACATGTCATCACAGTACCGGTCTCGCTCTTGGCACCGCAGGGGTTCGAACAGACGTGGCCACCACAGGTGCTGCAGCCCTGGCCATTTTGGATGCCCTGGGCCTATCACCAGTGGCAGGGGCCGCTTCCGCCTTCTGGTTCGGTCAGTGGGTCGCGGAGGAGGTCCACGCCTTCAGCCTCGTTGTCCCGAGCCCCTCCATCACCCAGGAGGACTAGCCCTAGGGGGCACCTGGACCTGGGGGATCTACCGGCTAATCTCCAGCAGCTGCCAGGGGTGCCGCAGCAGCCGGTCTCTGCTTCGGTGGTTGTGGAGCAGCCGGCCCTGAGTCGTGAGTCGACATCCTCGTCCTCTCCGGACGAGGCCTTGGCAGACCCGGCCCTGGCTATGCCAGCCATGGACACAAGGTCGCATCAAGAGCTGCTTTGCCGACTTGTGGCAAATCTCGGGGTGCTGGTAGAGCATTCCACAAGGAGTAACAGTTAATCCGAACTAAGGACTTAGTTCAGATTAACTTTAAACTGCCGCGTGTAGCCGCGGGCAGTTAGTTCGGACTAAGGGGGATTTTAAAATGGCGGCTGGACAGGAACATGCAAATAAAGCCCGGGATATTTAAATCCCTGGCTTCATTTGCAACCCCGGTTCCCTGATTTGCCTACCTAGCTCGAACTAACCAGCTAGTGTAGACATACCCTGAGGTCCTACTGGGGGTTTCGCCCATGTGCCGGGCTCAGGGGCTCGCAATAGGCACTGTCGGCCCCACCCGGATGCAGGCAGGGGCACCACTCAGCCCCCTCCCAGTCTACCCAAGCAGCCATTTTGAAGGTGCACTCGGGGACCGCATACCGATACCCACCATCTCCCCCCTGTTTGGGGACCGGTTGTCCCACTTTGCCCAGGCCTGGTCGGTCATCACCTCGGACAAGTGGGTGCTGGACATAATATCACGAGGGTACTCTATCCCCTTCCTGGGCTCCCACCCCTCCTTTTCTCCCTCCCTGCCCCTCTTCAGGGACCCGTCTCACGAGGCCCTCCTCAGACAGGAGGAGCTGTGGAAAGGGTCCCTTTCCACCGGGAGGGCAGGGAGTTTTATTCCCGCTATTTTATTATTCCGAAGCCGAAAGGAGGCCTTCGGCCCATCCTGGACCTCAGGGCCCTCAACAAACACATAAAAAAGGAGAGGTTTCGGATGGTGACCCTGGCCTCAATCATTCCGGTGCTAGACAAGGGAGATTGGTATGTGGCCCTCAATTTGAAGGACGCCTACTTTCATGTTGCAATTTGGACAAACCACAGGAGATTCCTCCGGTTCATGGTATCCCACCAACACTTCCAGTTTGCTGTCCTCCCCTTCGGGCTGTCGACGGCCCCCAGGGTTCTTACAAAGTGTATGGCGGTGGTGGCGGCCTTCCTCAGGCGACTTGGGATCCAAGTCTTTCCATACTTGGACGACTGGCTTATCAGGGGTAGGTCAAGGGACAGTAGTTGCGCACATAGGGTTGGCACGGTCTCTCTTCGACAGACTCGGCCTCATCGTGAACGAGGAAAAGTCGAAATTGACACCAACACAGAACATAGAGTTCATGGGGGCGGCCCTGTGCACCAGGACAGGGCGCGCTTACCTCCCGCTGTCCAGATTCCGAGCGATCAGGACTCTAATATCCCACCTGCAGCAGTCCCCGTTGACGATGGCGCAGTCGTGTTTGAAACTCCTAGGTCAGATGGCGGCGTGCACCTATGTTGTCAGACACGCCAGACTGAGGCTCAGGCCACTGCAGGCGTGGTTGGCGAGATCGTTCAACCAGGCCAGAGACGGATAGGACCAGGTCGTGACTGTGCCGCAGAACGTCCTCACCTCGCTCAGCTGGTGGACGTTTGAGAGCAAGGTGTGCGCAGGAGTTCCCTATCGTGCGGAGCTGCCGTCGGTCCAACTCATCACAGACGCCTCTGATGATGGCTGGGGGGGCTCATCTGCGGAGTCACAGGACGCAGGGATTGTGAGCCCCCCAAGAGAGGGTGTTGCATATAAATGTTCGGGAACTGAGAGCGGTCAGGAGGGCTTGCGAGGTCTTCCTGGCCATGCTCTCGGGGAAACTGGTATCAGTACTGCTGGACAACACAGCGGCTGTTTTCTATATAAACAAGCAGGGGGGAGCTTGCTCGTCCCCACTGTGTCAGGAGGCGGCTCTCCTTTGGGAGTTCTGCATAGCCCACTGCATCCAGTTACAGGCGGCGTACCTGCCGGGCTGCGTAAATACGTTAGCAGACTCGCTGAGCAGGTCCTTCAGAGTCCACGAGTGGTGTCTGAAGGCGGAGGTTTTAGCACTGCTTTTCCGGTTGTGGGGTCATTCCCTGGTGGACCTATTTGCTACCGAGGGGAACAGGAAATGTCCCCAGTATTTCTCTCTCCTGGGTCTGGGAGCGGGTTCGAAAGGGCACGCCCTGGCCTCACCGTGGCCTCAAGGGCTGCTTTATGCATTTCTCCCGTTCCCACTGGTTCCCAAGGTGCATACCAGGATCAGGCTGTTCAAGTCCCTGAAGCCCCCCCAAGAGAGCTTGTTCGCAGGGGGGACAGGAGGTTCTTCTGGAAAGTCGGAAGCCAACCACCACACGGTCGTATGCCGCCAAGTGGAAGCGGTTTTCGGTCTGGGCTCAGAGTAAGGGAGTCTGCCCCTCCCAGGCCCCTGTTCCAGTGGTCCTGGACTACTTGTTTGAGCTGTGGCAAGCGGGCCTGTCCGCACCATCGGTGCGGGTGCATCTAGTGTCCCTAATGGCATTTCATGAGGGGTCTGGCGGTAGGTCGCTGTTCGCTGACCCCCTCGTGAAGAGGTTCCTAAAGGATCTCGACAAGTTATTTCCCCATGTTGGGGCCCCGGTGCCACAGTGGGACCTCAACTTGGGGCTAAACAAGCTCCTGGGTCCCCCCTTCGAGCCCCTAGCTTCCTGCCCACTCAGGTTTCTGTCGCTCAAGGTGGCATTTATAGTGGCCATTACGTCGGCACGTTGGGTATCAGAATTGCGTGCCCTGACGGTGGAGCCCCTGTACCTAATGTTTTCGGCAGACAGAGTTTGTCTGCGTCCCCACCCTGCGTTCCTCCCCAAGGTGGTGTCGGCCTTCCACATGTCTCAAGACATATATCTCCCGGTTTTCTTTCCCAAGCCCTACCGCTCCCCTAAGGAGCGAGCGTTGCACTCCCTTCACGCGAAAAGGGCGCTGGTGTTTTATATAGACAAAATGAGGCCATTTCGCAAGTCTTCACAGTTGTTTATTGCCTATGCCGAGCGGGTGAAAGGGACACCAGTTTCCGCCCAAAAGGTGTCGGGGTGTATATTCTCCTGCATTAGGGAGTGCTACGCTCTGGCGCACAGGGAGCCGCCCCGCGTGTCGGCGCATTCCACTAGGGCGCGCACTCCGTCCGTGGTCTTCGGAGCCCAAGTCCCGATTCTTGAGATCTGTAGGTCAGCTATGTGGTCCTCTGTCCATACGTTTACAGAGCATTATGCCCTCACTCAACAGGCGCAGGAGGATTCTGCCTTGGATGCAGCGGTGTTGGGCTCTATTCTGTAAATCAAAAATGAAAGGGGGAGGGATGAGTGGCACGCTGTTGTGTTACGTGCCTGCTGTACCTACCTGTTTTGAGTTTCTGTGTTACGTTCTATGTTTGCACTTTTTGATTAAAGTTCTCGTTGTCGTTGAATACCAGTGTGGTTGTTCTGTTAGCTAAAAAAGGTGGCTCCGACCCCGCCTCCGGTGGGTTAGCTTGGAAGTCACCTCATTCTAATGGACATGAGCAATCACTCGAAGAAGAAAACAGGGTTACTTACCTGTAACTGTTGTTCTTCGAGATGTGTTGCTCATGTGCATTCGATTCCCCCCCCTGCCTCCCCTGCATCGGAGTTTTCCGGCAAGAAGGAACTGAGGAGGGGGAGGGCCCGCAGGGGTACTTATGCTCCGCTATAGCGGCGCCACTCCAGGGGGCGACCTGCCGGCTCGACGGGTACCGCTGGGGAAAAAATGCTCCGGGAACCATGCACGCGGTGCGCATGCACCTCATTCGAATGGACATGAGCAACACATCTCGAAGAAGAACAGTTACAGGTAAGTAACCCTGTTTTTTTCAGGTCCTGTAGTTAGTTAACCTTTTAAAACCAGACAAGTAAACTAGTATATTGACAAGGAAAATGATAAATATGCTACTGAAAAATGAAGTTAAATACGTTGCTATTTTTTAGTGACATAAATGCCATGGATCTGAACACTTTAGAGGTTCTATTAATTTATTCACCTATTTTTAATTACATGCTCATTTTTGTTGTTTTTACTTTATAGTATGCCCTATATTCATCCTGTCGTGGATGATGATAGTCATGAGTTTGACAAGTTGCATAAAAATAACAGCTTTCATATTCTGTATCTTGATATAGAACGTCTTGACTGGTATGAAATGTATTGTTTACAAATTGGACTGGATTGCCAACATAAAAAGCAATGTAACTCATAGTATTTTTTTTTCTAAAAAGCAACAATTAGGTTAGTTCTGTAGCTTATGTTCCTATTAAAGTTGATAATGTCAACAAATGTTTAAGTAACCCTGTGTACTGAGAGGAAAGTTTACTCACTTTTATGGCTATGCTCACGTCAGAGTTGGAATATAGTAACACCATTTTAATTGACAGTTGTCAGTTATTGGTATTTGTTCCCTGTGCATTCATATGGTATTGAGGTTCTGTTGTAATGCATTTGATGCAAAGATATACTTGGAATAGTTACCTTATTTTTTCATGATGCAAGGGTATTGCTAAGATTATTGAGCACATAACATGATAGTTCTGGTGAGAGGATTTCCCAAACAATATGCCATTTACTATTAACTGGTACATATTCTGCTGTTATTCTAGGGCACAACTAGTATGATTGGAGTTACTGTGGATTTATACCATGGCGAAAAGCAGAATTTGGCTCTCAGCTGTTATAATTATCTGATATTTTACATATTATTTCCAGTATTAATTTTCATTCCCTTTGATTCTTTTGTATAATATTGTGGTCAGATTATCTCTCACGTAGTCTATCAATCTTTCATTTAAATACTCTTAATATTTAGTAATTTCTTTCCCATAAGGTCCTAGATTTACTACTCAATGCTATTGAAAAACTCCACCCACCTTATTCTGGATATTTTACTTAGCTGTGTTTCTGCATTTGTCTCCCAACCTTTGATATCAGTTAAACTTTCTAGGATCGTGTTTTTCATTAAATAAAAAAGAGCAAACTTTGTTTTGTTGCCCACCGTACATCTCCAATATGCAATACCCGAAACTGATGTAAATGGTATTTGGTCAAGATCTCACAACAGAACTCCCTCTACAAGACCACCTCCCTAGGGGAGCAGACAAAAGCTGCACTGGAGCAATCTTGGTCACTGTCACAGGGCGGAACTCACTGCCACTGCGCCTTTTGCAGGTAACCCTGGGAATTAGCTCTATTGTCCATAGGTTGCCTTCCCCTGGCTGGTGTTGTCCCCTCCCTCCCGGTCCTCACTTCATGCTCCATTTCTGGATCCATATCACTCCCTAACCACAGCATCCTTTTCAGGACACTGCCCTCCAGCAGTGCCCGCTCCAGTGGTCTCTCATCCCCTTTCCAGGGGCTATCAGCAGTTCTTCATCTAGTGCCTCCAGCTGCAGTCTAGGTCTAGACCCTCACTTCAGAGGCAAGCTACAGTCCTTCCAGGCCACACAACAATGGTGACTAGACCTGGTGCAAGGGGGAAGGGAGGGACCCAGGCCTACCTACTTCTCTGGGTCCCAACTCATGGACTCTTTTGCAGCAGCAGCCTTCTCTTGTCCTCCTTCACTGCCTCTTGTTCCCTGGGTCACTTCCCCCATGACTCTTTGCACCCTCCTGACCCTTGTGGCAAGGCTAGCAGCCTGGCTGGTACCATTTGGGAGCCTCCCTCTCTAGCCTGCCTTAGCCTGCCCAGCACTGCTGAAGGTGCTTCTATGGGAGCTAGGTTCCTGCACATTCCCTGGTCAGGGCCTAACTGATTCTCTCTGCTGGCCAGCTCCTTTTATACAGGGCTGCCCCAGCAAGCCACCTTCTGGTTGGCTCTTTAAAAGCTTCTCCCTGATTGGCCAGGGCAATGTGTGGGGGCTCCCTCCTGCTTGCTTTAACCCCTTCTGGCCAGAGTGGGGCAGTCAGCCCAACCACAGGCACCAAAATGTCCACCACTGCCAGCACAGACTTGGGCATCAAGAGCATCCTACCCCCCTGCAGCACCCATGGAGAATGTGTACTCCTTACTATCATGTGTTCCCCCAGTGTCTATTACAGAATCAACTCTGTAAGGTTCTACAGTGCAATAGAGACAACTGAGTGTTTGGCTGGCTTGATATTCATGAAAGAAAATGTTAAAAAGTAAATACAGGAGAACAGAAAGGGAAAAATAAAATGTTTAAAAAGTTTATACTTATTTCCATATACAAATTAGATATGTTAATTATTAATAAGGTTTTAATTAAGTTTGATGGCTACATAAAGTAGTCAAAGGTCAGAATTAGATGTTTAAAATTCATTTAGAAAAGGAATATTTTGTAATTAACTACTTATAACAGATTAATTAGTTTAATATTCATATTTATTTGTGAATGAAAATTGGAGCATTGCATTTTCATTTAGATGAAGTATTTAAGCACAATTATATATTCACATTAAGTATCTGGACAGTTTCAAAATTATATCCCAGGATGAAATAGTTTCATGTTCAATAGGAATAAACTTAATGATTTTCATGTACAATGAGGAGAATATATTTGTTGGCCCAATTCTGTTAAATATTGAGGAAAAAGTTGTCTCCCTTACTAAGCAGAGCATCATCATCTTGGACATGGGTTGTCATGTTACTTCTAGGACCTGATGGTTGGTGCTAGTAAGCTCTGGTAAATCATTAGATCTAGCTGGGAATGCAGTAAGTGAGGATTTAAAAAACGAAATCCCAGCTGTTGGCTCAATTGAGGTATGACAAGAAACTGCAGGAAGGGATAGTCTCTTGCAGTAGTCTCTGATGAAAGAAGAGTCATCATGGTGAGCCTTCTGTGATGGCAGGGTAGAAACCACCAGCTGAAACTTTTGTTTGCCTTTTGTGAGTTTGTGGTCATTTGTCAGTAAATGAAACCATGAAGGAAGGATGAAAGACTAATGGGTGTAGCTGCTAACTCTCCATGCTGGTGAGGAAGCAGCATTTTACACAAAGTATATCATCTGCATTTAAGATATTTTAATTGTTTCTGGTGTGGCTGCATTTAAAAAAATGACACTTGCATCTAATTATTATGTGTTTAAGGATACTGGCACTACAAGAATTGCAATCATCTGATGGTTTTTGTTTCTGTTTTTGTTTGCAAGGGAGCTGGGTAGATTTGTCAGAAAGTTAAAGTAGCTTTTAGAGTCCAGAGGCCACATCTTCAGTACGAGGAATATCTGCTTAGTTATGGCATCCTAGCTACACTGGCATAGCACTCTGGTGTACAGCGATGGATGTTTTTTTCTGAGGCTGTAAGAATACGAGCTCCATGAGTGCAGGTATCTAGGTCGAAAGAGATACTCTTTTGTGACCCAGCTGCATCTGCACTGGGTGCGAGGGGGGGAGGGAAGGGGGGAGGCGGGAGGCGGGGGGGCAGTTATATGTCAGCATATCCACAGCCAGGGTCTGACTAACACTTCTGGAGTTCAGTGTATGGGAGGGGCTGCTGGGTAGCAGGGTGGGCGTGCAGGCTGTGGGTGGAGGCAGGGTGCAGGAGAAAGGGCTGGAGATGTGGGCTCTGGCAGGAGGTAGAATGCAGGAATAGGGTAGGAGGATGTGGGAGGGAGGGTGCAGAAGAGGCGTGTGGGTTCGAGGTTTTGCAAGGAAGTATGGGATTTGGGCTGCTTACCTGGAATGGCTCCAGTTTGGCAGGGGGGAACATGTAATTCCATGCTGCCCTTCAACTGAAGGCATTGCCCTCCCCCCTGCATCCATTGTCCATGATTCTTGGCCAATGGGAGAGGCGGGGGAAAGACCTGCAGAGGGGCACAGGGAAAGAGACATGCCTAGGGAGGGAGGAAGAACAGCAGTGCAGAGAGCTGCCTTCATGCCTTCCTTTCACCAGCCAGGCAATACCAGCCAGGAATGCAGCACGCAGCAGTTTTAGTGACTGCAGCCCCTAACGCCCCTTTTATAATCCCGCCCCCTGTTCGTAGTGCTCAGAGGTGCAGATTTTGAAAGTCCTGATTTCTTTTGACTGTAAATTTTTAAGTGTAAATGAGGTCATTTGCACATGGATAGCTACCAGCACAGACTCATTTCATCTCCTGTATATGGCACCCCTTGTTGTAAGAGCTTGAATGCATCTAATTTATTCCACAAATCCACCTTTCTCCCAGTCCCCAGGGGAGTTGAAATTCTCTTCCATATGCTCCTAGAGACCCCCATTGTCCTCATGGTTTTTTTTTTTTTTTTGGTCCAAGCACAATCCATTGTATTGTTCCCATACTCTTCTGCCACCTTCGTATGATGTGTGCATATGTGTGTATGTGCTCAGCAGACATTGCCCAGCAGTGTGTGAAGAACAGTAGACACTACATGGGCAGGTGTATTTAGTCTGTGACTTCATTCTGAAACATCTGGGAATGTCCAGCAGACAAAAGTGTACAGTGCTGGTGAGCCCCTAATTATTTACATATAATGTGGAGAGGGGCTCCTGCCAGCCCTCCATGTTTACCTACCCTTGTCTCCAGCCAACCCACTGCTGGGTCAGAGCAAGTGGAGACCCCTTCCTGTCCCCTCTGCCTGCAATCTCCACCCCCATACCTGTCAGGTCCTCCCCAGACGTTTCTGCTGGGAGTGCAGTTGTGGTGCTGGAGATTGCCTCACTCCACCCAGCCAGTAAGCCCATGTGCCCCAGCACCGCTTCCTGGATGGAGTGCTGACAGGGGAAGTCCTCGGCTGGTGCATCTGGCAGAGTGGGGAAGGGCATCTTGGCACCTGTCCTCCCAGAACACCCGTGTGTGAGCTCCTGTGGCTCAATGGCTAATGCACCATTTTCTGTCATCTTGTCTGAGTGATTCACACCCATGAGTGCCTACTTCAGGGTAGGGATGTGAAAGGTTAACAGTGGTGCTTACTGGTTTCAGTGTCTGCCAGGGGGGCCACTCCGTTCCAGCCATGGGGGGCACTTGGGGCTTCAGCCAGGTTGGAGCACCTCCCCACCTGCTTGTCCACCCTTAATTGGTTAACTAGCGAAACACTATGTTTATCTGGTTAACTAGTTAAATGGGATTTTACATCCCTACCTCAGAGCAACCGGTCCAAAACTGGCGGTGTGTTCTATGATTAGATTGCACCAACATAGAACCAAATGTGAATTCCAAAGTATTACAGTAGTCTTATATTGGAGACCTGGAGGGTTCCCTTAGACCAGCCATCAACAGTTGCTGCTTAAGGTGGCAGGCAGATGGGGACAAAAGAAGTGGAAAAAAACCCCAAACCCACACTTCAGTGATGTGGCCCCTCACACAAGAGCCAGCACTGTGGGCTCCCCAATGCTGGATCCAGGAACCCAGTGCCTTGGCCTTAGATTCCCTACCCCGCCTTAGACTATCCAGTCTAACTTAGACAAACTGGATTTAATGATAAAATGGCCTTTATACAAAAATCACAAATACTGCAGAATACTCCTATTCTCAAGAGACCCAGAGAGAGTTGCATTCTAGATATCATGCAGAAGACAGTTTTGGTAGCCAGTTCTATAGTAAGTTAAATATAGTTTATTATCTAGGAAAAGGAAATGAGTTTTTGAGAAATTGAAGCAGGTAAAATACATGTACAGGTGAGTCATATTGTAGCACAGATGTGGTAATCTGCCACTTTCTCTAAAGTCTTCCAGGGCTACCCAAACTAATTCTGGGGATTTCTGTTCTCATTGAATTATTCTGCCCTGCAAGAATCCAGAGATGGGAGATGATTTTCTTTGAATCTGTACTGGTGGTAGCTTCTTGCCACAGAAAACAAGGTGACAGAGTCGCCACCTATAATAATCTTTAATGGGCGGAGAGACAGAAGCCTGTTTGGCCCCTCTGCTCTCTGATCATCACACACAATGATCACTTTTCTTCAAATGTACACAAATTAGCACTTTCCTGTTGATGTTTTCATTTGCATTAAACAAGGCTTCTTTCTCATTTCATGGGTTTAGTTACAGGCTTATATACAATATAAATGTTTGTTGCTATGTTACAACAGGATACAGACAAGTGTAAATAAAGCGTGCAAGTTTTTAAATACCAAATACATTCTTACATGTATAACAGTCATTTTGATCTATTCTAATACAAAGGTAACTTGACCTGGAGCTTTTGCATGAACTAGCATCTGGTCTGCCAACACCACAGTCTGGAATGAGGATTAATGGGGACTATAAAGGCACCAGGTTAATTCTCTGCCATACTAGACATAGGTGCCATGAATCCCTGTTCCCCTACTGTCAGCCGGTGGTCAGGGCAGTGAGTGGTGTGTGTGTATTATACACCCGAGACTTCAACTGCTAGGACTGGGGTCTCTTAGCAGCGGGCAACCTGGAGGAGGTTGACGGGCGCCCCAAGAAGTTTACAGGGAGAGCTTATTACACCTCAGATTTTGACTGCTAGGATACATGATCCCTTCGCAGCGGGCAGCCTGGGGAGGCTGAGAGATGCCCCAACGGATTTGTCCCCTGGAAGCGACACGATCCAACGCTCAAGCTCTCCCTATATCTGTCCCTTATGGCCGGCTGGAGTTCTTTTAAAATTGTGCTTGGTTCTGTTACAGCAACTGAAGGAGTCAGGTCACAGCTTAAACAGTTACTATTTTATTGTTACAGGGTAAACTTAGCTGTTAAATGCTACTACTGTGTTACAGATAACACAGCCACTACAAAGGACAGGACAGAAATTACACTAAGTCACTTACAGGTACCATGAAACCCTTTTGGTTCTCTGAGCTCTTATTAAATGCATGCAAAATGGACACCTAGCAGGTATATATTCTCACCCCTGCGTTCCAGAGTTGGTGTGGCTGGCGTCTTTCTCTCAATCCCTCGGGAAGAAGTAGGGTGAGGTTGGGCATCCCACAGACCTCAGGAGACAACCAATACCTGCCAGCAGGTGTAGATGATTGGTGCTCAAATGGGGTGGGCTACTGAACCCCTCTTTATACCCCTTGGGTCACGTAGGCTTCTTCCTGGTCTCAAGTGGCCAATTAGGAAAAATGGCTTTGAATGCCAAGTTTCCCACGAAGGGTGCAAAGCATAATTCACACTTGGGAAAATGCAGACAATGGGCACCTCTGGTATGTGATGGGCGAAGATTCCTCTCCTGGGACAGTGCAGGCGTGTCAATTACTGGTACTAGCCATCAGGGCGGCAGGAGGCCCCTGGTCGTCAGCTAGCCCATTTACTGTCTGGTTTCTGTTTATGGTAGAGTCAGGGACAGGCAGCACACACCTGCGTTCCCAGGGCATCAAAGGCTGACTGCCTTTCTCTTGCTCTCTCGGGGGGGGGGGGGGGGCACAAGATGGGGTTCATGTCTGGTTACACCTACTTTCCCCATTTCTGCTCCTTTAAGGAATGCTTCCTTTAACTACTTCATCAATCCATTTTATCTGGACATTGACCACAAGGAGGTACCAGTATTTATCTGAGCTGGCTTGCTGCCCCCTTCTCCCTTCCAATATTTAGCAGTGCTCCCAGACACCTACTAATGTTGCCTTAGATGGCTGCCAAAAACGTGACAGCTCCAAGTCTAACAAGTGCATCTCATTCTACTTGAATAGTTCTGTAGTTGTGCTGTATCAGGATCAGAAATTACTGATGTCTTTATGCTACCTATAAATTTGCCCCTCTCCCTATTACATATTTCCTAGAATTGTCGGTCTGAGAGGTTTCGCAGCTGCCAGCCCCGCCCTGCATTGCAACATGTGAAATAATTTTTACTCTTGGAAATTGTTCCAGGATCTGCCAGAAGTCTGCTGAGGGCACGTCTACACAGCAGCATTGTTTCGGAATAACTGATGTTATTCCGAAATAACGTAGTGCGTATCTACACTACAAGCCTTTATTTTGAAATAATGTCGAACTGGAGGACGACTTACTCTGACTCCTGGTAACCTTCATTTCAGAAGGAAAAGGGGAAGTCGAAGGAAGAGTGTTCTTTCTTCGACGTCCTTCTGTGTAGACTGTGCCAAAAGCTGAATTAAGCTATTTTGACTTAAGCTACGCAATTGACATAGCTGAAGTTGCGTGTCTTAATTCAACTTTAGCCCTTCTGTGTAGGCGTACCCTTATTGCTCCACCATTTTCATCTCTTAAGTGATGTGTGAAGGGGTGGGGGGGTGTGTGGGTGAATGGGTGACGGAAAGATTTGGAAGAAATGCTCTTTGCCATTCTTGTCTTGTAAGTAGTGAAATGTAAAGAATATAATGCATAAACAAAAGCATCCCTCACTGTAGTGCTGTTTTTGTGATCTG
Source organism: Pelochelys cantorii (assembly GCA_032595735.1). Classification (NCBI taxonomy): domain Eukaryota; kingdom Metazoa; phylum Chordata; order Testudines; family Trionychidae; genus Pelochelys; species Pelochelys cantorii. Next base: position 43,011,449 of record CM064337.1, read on the forward strand.
TAGCTTTTAATTATTTTATCTTTCTTTGCTGTTTTTCTTCTTCGAGTGCTTGCTCATGTCCATTCTGATTAGGTGTGCACGCACTGAGTGCATGGATTCTGGAACTTTTTTCCCTTAGCAGTACCCATAGGGCCAGCAGGGAGCCCCCTGGAGTGGCGCCGGTATACTGGTGCATATGTACCCCTGCTGGCCCCTCCACCCTCTCAGTTCCTTCTTACCGCCTGTGACGGTAGCTGGAGCATGCTTTAGTCTATTAGCCTGTCTCTTAGCAGGTGTTCTCTTACCTGTTTCTGTATTATAGTTAGTTAGTAGTTAATTCTCTGTTGAGTAGTAGTAAAGTAAGTGTAAATACTGTAATTAGTTGGACAAAGGAGCTCAGTGGGACTCTCCCCGTACGGGGAGGGAATGCCAGGGCCCCAAGGCTTTAAACCCTGTGCTTCCTGCTCAAAGCCTATGCCCTGTGGGGACCCACACTCCGACTGCCTGAAGTGCCTTGGAGAAGCCCATCGAGCAGAGAACTGCTCTATTTGTAAAAGTTTTAAGCCCCGAACCAAGAAGGAAAGAGATTCTCAACTAAAACTCTTGCTGATGGAGTCAGCATTGCAGCCCCAGAGCGAGGAGCGCCCCCACTCCGCAGCGCACTGTCTACCTCAACCACGGCACTGGCCAAACAGCAAGTGGCCGCCGCCAAGGCACTGAGGCACAGGTCGCAGTTGCCGGCACCAAGGAGCTCTAAGGGCTCGAGGGGCCGGTCGACGGAGTGGAGTGCTCATAAGGTGCGCCCTAAGGAGGAGCACCTGACCTCCAAGGCGCCTAAAAGAAGGCGCAGCCTGGACAAGGCTAAGAGCCCAGGGCAGGCTGCAGGTATAGGGGAGGTTCGTTGCCCCTCTACCCCAGAGACATTCGATGCAGCCTGAGAGCTCATCGAAATGACCACAGCAGAGGGAGAAGGCCCGGTGCCGCAAGGGTGGGCTGCGCCGTCACAAAGCACAGGCGCCCTTCCACAGGCACCGCCTGCCGGACCATGGGACTCACAGGGCACGGTGCAGACTTCAGCCCAGCAGCAGCAGCAGTTCCAAGTGCCGGCAAGGGCACCGACGCCAGCACAGTCACTGTCACCAGCTCTGGCTCCGGCCCATACCTCGGGGCGGTGATGGCACCAGGGACGGGTGCCTTCCCGGTACCGACGGCCATGGCACTGGGGCAGCTAGAATGGCCCCAGATGACCCAGATGGCACTGGGCTTTACAGTCACCCATTATGCGGTGCAGGAGGCGGCACCGCAGCCCAGAGCATTAATGGTGCCGGGCCCCGTGCCGACCTATGTGCCTATGACAACACCACAACCCGCACCGCATACGGCGCCAGCACTAGGGCCTCTCCTGGCACGAATTCCGGCACCGGGGCACGGGCTAGGGGCACCGACACTGCAGCAGACCGCGGTGCCGCAGTCCGCAATGGCACCACAGGGCTACTTCCCGGCTTACCAGATGCAGCTGGGCACCGTGCCGACGCAACAGATGCCTCCCCTGATGCCTCCCCCGGCACCGCGCCTAGGGCATAGGGACAAGCCATCAGCTATGGCGGCACACCAGAGGGTGCAAGTGTCTTCTGCTCCTCCTTGGTCGATATCGGACTATTCTTCAGAGTCCGAAGTAGAGTCCGTGACGTAAGCCAGGTTGTCATATAGGTCTCGCTCAAGTATTAGATCTGGGCACCGAGAATCAGCACACCAGCAGCAATGGCAGACCCAGGGGCAACCACAGTGGCCCTTATGGATACCTTGGTCGTACCATCAGGCCCAAGGGCCCCCTCCTACGGTGTCAGTTGCCGGTTCGTCCCGAAGGAGCAGTTCCCCCTCGGCCACTCCCCTATGAGCACCACCATCAGAAGAGGGCCAACTCACGGTGACGTTGCCCAGGCCGCCGGTGATCGGCCAAGGGCAAGGGACCATGGTCCCATCATGCCCGCTGCAAATGAGCTCCTCGACTGGGGGGGGAACCAGAGGCACCGCAGGGTGTGGAGGACTTAGGTCCCCCAAGAGAGTCCTCATTGTCCTCACCAGATGAGGCTCTGGCTGACTCGGCACCCTAAGTCCCATCCATGGATGCCAGGGCCCACCAGGACCTGCTAAGACGTTTGGTAGTTAACCTAACGGTGCAGCACGAAGAGGTCCACGAGGACCTGGACCCCATGGTTGATATCCTGGCAGCAGCAGGTCCTGGTCGTGTGGCGCTCCCACTAAAGAAGACGGTGGACAAGTTGTCAAAGACCCTGTGGCAAATGCCAGCCTCCATTGCACCAACACAGAAAGGGGTGGAGAGGCGCTATTACATGCCGCAAGCGGGGCATGAATATCTATTTAAGCACCCAGCCCCGGGGTCTATAGTAGTGCAGGCGACAGGACAAAAGGAGCGCCAAGGGCCCCCAGGTCCGACACCAAAGGCAAAGGACCCTAAGAAGCTGGACCTCCTAGGGCAGAAAACCTACGCCACGGGAGGCCTACAGCTCCGCATCGCAAACCAGAAAGTGATGCTGGGGCATTATGCCTTTAATACCTGGGCATCGATGCAAAAGTTCGGAAACCAGCTTCCCCCTGAGTCCCGACAGGAATTTGGGGCCATTACGGAGGAAGGAAGGCAGTGGCACGCACGTCTCTTCAAGCAGCCCTGGACATGGTGGACTTGGCCACCCGGACCATGGCTACTGCCGTGGTCATGAGGCGTAGCACATGGCTGCAGGTGTCTGGCATCCCATCGGAGGTGCAAACCACCATTCAGGACCTGCCATCTGAAGGGTCGGGTCTGTTTTCCGAGCAGACCGACTCTAAGCTCCACAGCTTAAAGGACTCGAGGGCGACGCTGAAATCGCTCGGGATACATACCCCAGCAACCCAGAGGTGGCCCCTTAACCCTAGACCTTACCAGAGACCCTTCCAGGGACAAGGGACAGATAGAGGCCGCAGAAGGGGACGTAATAATGGCCGTCCCGACCAATTCAGAAATAGGCGCAGAGGTCCTAGGTCGGATTCTGAAAGGGGAGCCGGTCCGTCCCCTGGCCAGCAGACCAAGCCTTCATTTTGAAGGTACGCTAGAGAGCAGAGTACCAGTGGTACCTATCAGTCCACCCTCTGGAAACCGTCTCTCCCTTTTTTGCCAGGCATGGTCAAAGATCACGTCGGACCGTTGGGTCCTCGACCTGGTAAGACGGGTATACTATCCCTTTCCTCTCATACCGTACCTCCCACCCACCCTCCCCGTCCCTTTTCAGGGACCCCTCTCACGAGACCCTTTAGGTCGGGAGGTGTCCAACCTACTGTCCTTAGGGGCCATAGAAAGGGTTCCGCAGGAACTGAGGGGAAGGGGTTTTTACTCCCGTTATTTCCTCATCCCCAAAGCGAAGGGTGGCCTAAGTCCCATTTTAGATCTAAGGAATCTGAACACATTTATAAGGAAAGCGAAGTTCAGAATGGTGACGTTGGCATGCATCATCCCTTCGCTCCAGAAGGGACACTCGTACGCTGCTCTTGATCTCAAAGACGCTTACTTCCACATTTCGGTGTTACCAAGGCACAGAAAGTTTCTCAGGTTTGTGGTGGGACAGGACCATTTCCAGTTTACGGTCCTCCCATTTGGCTTATGTACAGCCCCGAGAGTGTTCACCAAATGTATGACAGTAGTAGATGCATTCCTGCGATGACACAGAGTTCAAGTATTCCCTTATCTAGACGACTGGTTGATAAGGGGCACATCTCGGGAACAGGTGCAAGACCATGTCGAAAGGGCAAGGGCACTATTCGCGAGCCTCGGCCTTCTCATAAATGATGTCAAATCCTCACTGGACCCCACACAAGTGATAGACTTTGTGGGGGCTCATTTGGACTCGTCTGCAGAGAGAGCCTCACTGCCGAGGGACAGGTTCCTCACTATCCGCTCGCTGATAATAGACCTACAGAAATTTCCCACCACTACGGCGAGAACCTGCATAAAGCTCCTAGGCCATATGGTGGCGTGCACTTATGTGGTCCAGTACGCCAGGTTATGCATGCGACCGCTGCAGGGTTGGCTCAAGACAGTACACAATCCCATGCTGTCGCCGCTGGATGCGGTGGTTACTATACCGGAAAAGATACTTCGCTCCCTAGACTGGTGGAAGGACGAGGACATGGTGTGTGCGGGAGTCCAATTCACCAGACTATCCCCGTCGGTGCAGCTGGTCACGGACGCTTCAGACATCGGATGGGGAGCGCACCTGGGCAGCCTCAGGACACAAGGTACGTGGTTTCCGGCGGAAATATCCCTTCACATCAATATCAAGGAGCTCAGGGCAGTCAGATTGGCCTGCAGGGCGTTCCTCCCCCAACTGGAGAACAAGGTGGTGGCGGTGTTGACAGACAATACTACGGCCGTGTACTACATCAACAAGCGGGGCGGGGGGGGGGGGTGCATTCCTCTCCCCTGTGCCAGGAAGCCCTAGAGCTGTGGGAGATGTGTATCTCTCACAGCATTCACCTGGAGGCGTCGCACCTGCCAGGGGCCAGGAATGGGTTGGCGGACAGACTCAGTTGCTCGATTCAGGCACATGAGTGGACTATAAGGCAAGACATACTACAGGGGATCTTCCAGAGGTGGGGATATCCCCATCTAGACCTGTTTGCAACGACGAGCAATGCCAAGTGCCGGGTGTACTGCTCATATCTGAGCCATGGTCTGGGGTCACGAGGGGATGTGCTCCAGATCAGGTGGCCCAAGGATCTACTGTATGTATTTCCCCCTTTTCCCCTGGTTCACGAGACCCTTATCGGATGGGGAGATTCCAGGCTCAAGGAATCCTGATAGCGCCCGGGTGGCCCCGCCGACACTGGTTCACCACCCTCGTAGAGCGAGCTGCGGAGGTGTCCCTTATGCTACCTCTAGTACCAGACCTGATCATGCAGAGCTGTGAGGATGGAGTAGCTCTCCACCCGAGCCTGTCATTTCTACACCTGGCAGCGTGACTCCTCAGTGGTTGTCAGCCACAAAGCAGGCTTGCTTGAGAGGAGTCCAGGACATGCTTTTAGAAAGTAGGAAACCATCCACTCGAGTTGTGTATGAGGCCAAATGGAAAAGGTTTACCTCATGGCTAGGGTACTCAGCCCGGGTGAGGAGGCGGTCCTGCTCATTTTGGAGTCCTGCTCATCTGGTGGCTATAGCGGCATTCCACCCGGGGGAAGGACAAAGGTCCATCTTCGCTAATCCTATGGTTAAGAGGTTTCTGAAGGGGGTGGACAGGCTGCTCCCATATGAGCGGCCGCCCAGTCCCACCATGGGACCTTAATCTGGTCCTGACTGCCCTTATGAAGCCTACGTTTGAGCCGCTGGCCTTGTGCTCCTCGAAGCACTTGTCATACAAGATAGCCTTCTTGGTAGTCATTACCTCGGCTAGGAGGGTGTCAGAACTTAGAGCACTGACTTCAGAGACCCCTTACACAGTATTCTTTAAAGACAAGGTGAGGATGCATCCCCATCCAGGGTTCCTACCCAAGGTGGTTTCTCACTTCCACCTATCTCAGGACATTTACCTACCGGTCTTTTACCCCAAGCCACACTCCACACCCAGGGAACAGGCCTTGCACTGTCTGGATGTCAGGAGGGCTTTGGCGTTTTACATAGATAGGACGCAGGAATTCCGTAAGTCACCACAATTGTTTATTTCAGTGGCAGAAAGGATGAAAGAATCGCCAGTCTCAGCGCAGCGTATATCCTCGTGGATTACCTCTTGCGTCCAGGAATGCTATGAGGGTACAGGCAAACCACCGCTGCACATAACTGCCCATTCCACGAGAGCTCAGGCGACATCGGCGGCGTTCCTAGCGCATGTGCTGATCTTGGAAATCTGTAGGGCAGCCACGTGGTCATCAGTGCACACGTTTGCAGAACACTATGCGATCACGCAGTTGGCTAGAGAGGATGCGGCTCTTGGGATGGCAGTCCTAAGATCCGCAGAAGTATAGAAGTATAGTCAGTCACCTTCCGACCCTGCCTCCAGGGGAACAGCTAGGGATTCACCTAATCAGAATGGACATGAGCAAGCAATCAAAGAAGAAGAAGAGGTTACTTACCTCGTAACTGTTGTTCTTTGTGATGTGTTGCTCATGGCCATTCTGCATCCAACTCACCACCCCTTGTAGGAAGGAGTTGGCAAGAAGGAACTGAGGGGGGTGGAGGGGCCAGCAGGGGTATATATGCACCAGTATACCGGCGCTACTCCAGGGGGCTCCCTGCTGGCCCTATGGGTTCTGCTAAGGGAAAAAAGCTCCGGAATCCGTGCACGCGGCGCGCACACACCTAATCAGAATGGATATGAGTAACACATCTTGAAGAACAACAGTTACGAGGTAAGTAACCTCTTCTTCTTGTACATTGAATAACACATACCTGCCTAATCATCCAAGGCTGATAGTAGAAATAATTTTAAAAAAATCGTAATGCAGGCTTAATTGCCATTGTTGCTCTGTTAAAATATGTACTTTTGAAGGCAAGACATTTCAGCTGTGGAATTTGTGAAATTAGTAATGATTATAGGAAGACTGTGACGTGAGCTTGTTCAGTGTCAGTGTATCTGCTTGGATGATTTAATTTTGCTGTGAAATAAAGTGCTGCCTAAGACGTAGTTATGTCAAAGTGCGTATATACTCATTCTTATTTGAGCTAAATTCATATGGGCCATTTGGAAACAAGATTTAAAATTAACTATTTTAAAGTACTTAGTATTTTGGCATAATGGGCTTAAATTAAAAAGGCTGACTTTTAATCTGCATTATATTTTTTATAATGGTGTATTAAAAATAGAAAACAAAACCACTTTAGTCTCATAAACTGACTAGACATGTCCACTATGGACATGCTCAGACAGGAGCTGAAACAGGCTGCAAGTCTGTGGAAACTTAGTATTGGAAATGTTTGTGGCCAGCTAGTGATATCGAACAGTCTGGAGAGACTGCTTCCATTCAGCATCTGTATTTCTGCTTTGGGATAATATGGGTTAGCCCTTGTTTGTGGATTAGCTGAATCCCATTTGAATGGGGTGGGATCCATCACAAAACCTGCTGGTAATTCTTTCTAATGACTCATCAAGTTCTTTGGCTCAGAGTTGGTTCATCAGCCTTTGAGTATTGCAGCTGTGTTAACAGATTTAGAGTCCCAGGTAATTTAGGGATGGCTCATCAGGCTTTAAGCAAGATTTGAGGTAACTCAGGTTTAGGTAGGTTCAGAGGGATCACACAGCAGTAAGAGTTGGAGGAGTAGCTTTTTTTGTAGATGCCACAAGATCAGTGCTTTCCATATCCACTTTAAGCAGCAACAAAACCTTCCTTTCAGGAGAGAGAATGTAATGGAAACTTCACAGGTTTAAACTTTGAATTTTCAAAGGACTTCTTCCTTTTTATGAACTCTTCCACAGCAAGGTTTTGGGCCCTATTAAAACTAATGTATATTAGTGGCAGTAATGTGTCAGTGATGTCATTGAGTAATTTATAAATTGAATTCTGCCAATTATATAAAAAATCTGAAGTAGTTGCTAACCTCCCAACATATGCTTGTTGGATTACATGCAGAAGCATAACTCTTCTACAACTATTCTACAAATATATTAGGAGCAAGAGGAAGACCAAGGAGGGGTTGGTTAGGCCCATTGCTCAGAGAAGAGGGAAAAACAACAGAAAACTTGGAAATGGCAGAGGTGCTTAACAACTTATTTGTTTGAGTTTTATCAAGAAGGTTGATGGTGATGGATGCCTAACATAGTGAATGCTAATTGAAAAGGGGAAGATAGAAGTTCAAATAGGAAAAGAACAAGTTTAAAATTACTTAGAAAAGTTAGATGTCTTCAGATCACCAGGGCCTGATGAAAATGGCAAACATAGTGACCATCTATAAAAAGGGAAATTAGAACAACCCAAAAAACGACAGACCAGTCAGCTTAAGTTCTGTGCCAGGAAAGATAAAGGAACAAATAATTAAGGAATTCATCTGCAAATATCTGCAAGATAATAAGGTTATAGGTAACAGCTAGCACGGATTTGTAAAGAACAAATCATGTCAAACCAAAATGATAGTTTTCTTTGACAGGATAACAAATCTTGTGGATAAGGGGGAAGCGGTGGATGTGATATGCCTAGACTTTAGTAAAGTATTTGATATGGTCTCACATGACCACCTTTACCAATAAACTAAAGAAATACAACCTAGATAGGGGCTGCTATAAGGTGGGTGCATAAATGGCTGGATAGCAGTTCTCAGAGTAGTTATTAAGGGTTCATAGTCTTACTGGAAGGGCATAACAAGTCAGGTTCCACAGTGGTCTGTTTTGGAACTGTTTCTGTTAAATATCTTCATCAACAATTTAGCTGTTGACATTGAATGTAAGTTTGCAGAGTATATCAAACTAGGAGGGGTTGCAAGTGCTTTGGAGGAGAGGGTCATAATTCAAAATTATCTGGACAAACTGGAGAAATGGTTTGAGGTAAATAGGATGAAGTTTAATAAGGACAAATGCAAAGTACTCCACTTAGGAAGGAACAATAAGTTTCACACATACAGAATGGGAAGCGACTGTCTAGGAAGGAGTTCTGCAGAAAGGGATCTAGGGATCATAGTGGACCACAAGCTAAATATGAGTCAGCAATGTGCCACTGCTGCAAAAAAGCAAACATCATTCTGGGATGCATGAACAGGTGTGTTGTGAGCAAGACATGAGAAGTCATCCTTCTGCTATACTCTGCACTGGTTAGGCCTCAGCTGAAGTATTGTGTCCAGTTCTAGGTACCACATTTCAAGAAACATGTGGAGAAATTGGCGAAGGTCCAGAGAAGAGCAACAAAAATAACTAAAGGTCTATAAAAAATTACCTATGAGGGAAGACTGAAAGAATTGGGCTTGTTTAGTTTGGAAAAGAGAAGATTGAGTGGGGGACATGACAGCAGTTTTCAGGTACCTAAAAGGGTGTTATCAGGAGGAGGAAGAAAATTTGTTCTCCTTGACCTCTGATGATAGGAGAAGAAACAATGGGCTTAAATGGCAGCAGGGGAGATTTAGTTTGGACATTAGAAAAACAATTCCTAACTATTAAGTTGGTTAAACACTTGAATAAATTGCCTAGACACGATATGGAATCTCCATCATTGGAGATATTTAAGAACAGGGTAGGTAGACATCTGTCAGGGATGATGTGGATCGTGGTTGGTCCTGCTGTGAGGGCAGAGGACTGGACTTGATGACCTCTTGGGGTTCCTTCCAGTTATAGCAGCCTATGATTCTAAAAGTTTAAAAAAAATTCATACTATTGCTACTCTGGATATTCTGGTTAGCCATAAAAATGTCCAAAAATCTCTTAGCCTCAATGTTGTGGCAACAAACTCCACATGGAAATGCAAATATCTTTAATACAGGGGTTCCTGACTGTGGGATGGTCCCCCTTGGGGGTCATGAAGGAATGTGTGGTGGGTCTAGGGACATCCTCCTCCCCCGTGGGAAATGGGAAGGAATGCTATCCAGCCTCTCCCCACCCCAAGCTCTACTTTGGTTGTGTCTGCAGCTGTGCTACCAGCCCCACACCTCGCCCTATCCCCAGCCTCACCATGGCTCTCATCCTTGCCCTGTGCCAGCCCTTGACCTCTGCTGCTGGCTGCAGTCCAGTGTCTGGCCTGGGGACGAAGCTGTGAAAGAAGCTGCATCAGGCCACGGGAATGGCTGCTCTCCCACCCGTAGCCCAGCTCTGCCCCTGCCTTGATGCCAATACCACTCCTGGCCCCAAACATCCTCCCCCCCCCCCATGCAGTCTCAGCCAATTTATAGAATCATAGCTTTAATGTTTGGAAGTATTATGAATGATGGCTTTGCTCAATTAAAAATAGTGCAGCTATTGAGAAATATCCAAAGTGTAAATGTGGTAGTATCAAAGTAACTGCTTTTGAAGAAGTGTATCAGAAGGACAACAGATTGAGAATCAAATATTTTGTTAAGTATTACAGTATATTGTCTCTCTAAGGGCACTTCTAGACTACGTTTTAATTTCGAAAGAGGATATGCAGATTCCACGGGAATTTGCATATCTTCTTCCGATCTCATTTTTGAAAGAGGATCTTTTGAAAGTGAAAGTAGTTTGGACTACTTTGGGGAAAAAAACCTTTTTCGAAAAAAATGCTCTTCCTAAAAAAAGGAGGTTTACATGGTTTTTCAGAAAAGGGTTTTTTTCCAAAAAAACCCCGCGTCCAGACTACTTTCACTTTAGAAAGATGCTCTTTCGAAAATGCGACTGGAAGCAGATATGCAAAAGATATTCGTGAAGTTTGCATATCCTCTTTCAAAATTAAAAAGTAGTCTAGACATTTCATATGAAGAGGAAACTTACCAATAGCTCAACCAAATATTAATTAAAATATTAAGGGAGTTTTGCATCCATGTGGAATTCATTGTCCCAACAATGAGCCCAAAAGCTTATCAGGATTCAATTAAAAAAAATAAAAAGAATCTATTGGACATTTATATGGCTAACAAGAATATCCAGAGCAGTTATAGAAAGTTAATTTTTTTTTTTCTAGGAATTAGCCAGTACATGACTGTTGGGAGGTTAGCAAGAATTTTCCTTTATAGCAGGTTATTTCATAATTGATGTTTGCATATTTTTCTCAAGTATTTGGTATTAAGATTAGGGACTGAATACTTCACTAAGATAACCAGTGGTCTGGTCTGATGCATGCAAAATGATCATGGCATCCAAAATGATCTGACACTAAAAGGAATTTACTAGCTGCAGACATTTTCTCTGTTTTTCACATTGTGTTTTAAATGGCTAAATGCTGGCTATATGTACAGTATTGGAGTTATTGTTCTCACAAGAAATAGAACTAATAATGAGCACTAGATAAATAGGTAATGGAAATATACCAGTGCAAAAATAGTAAACCAAATAATTAGCAGAAGGACTGTTGAGAGGAAAAACTTATATATAGTGCTTTAAAATGTATGTGTTACATCAAAGTGACATCATATTAATTGTTATAATTACTTAACATGAACATTTTAAAAGGGATTATAAATTATAAAATTTTCTGGTTTTCTGTTTTTAAATGTAACAAGTGCAAAAGTAAGAGGTAGATTTAGAATGTTAAGCATCTTAATGGGCACTTTTTTTGGAAGCATGATGTCCATGACAGTGTTTGTGACAGTATATATATTTTATTTAATCTGTAGTTTTTAGCAATTCACGTACATGGTTTTCATCTAATTCACCTCGAGGAAGTATTTTGGCAGAATGTTCAGTACTAGTTGGTGATGGTGGTGGGGGCGGGGGTGTTGGTTGTTTTTAATGCATATAAAACAATTTAACTCTAGAAAACATGAATAAAATGTTGAATCTTTTTTGTGATTAATTGGTTAAACTGAAAAAGACATTGTTCTGTGAAATCCTTTTATGTGCGGAGATACACACTACTCAGAACAATGAGAATGCAGTTGTGCTCTATGAATTCATGTTGGAAAGGGAATTTTGTTTATAAAATTAAGATATGCTGCATACAAAAAGCTTTTTTATTCTTTGTTTTCTCACTTATCATTCTTTCTCTTGCAGATGAGCTCAGTGAAAATGTTACGGCCTCGCCTCAATGGCATCCTTTTCAAGCTGATGTTTGAAGAACATGTAAACAACATTAGACCTGGCATAATGGCAGTAACACTAGCCTGTGAGGAGCTGAAGAAGAGTGAGAGCTTTAACAGGTTGCTAGAGCTAGTGTTGTTGGTTGGAAACTACATGAATTCAGGCTCAAGAAATGCTCAGTCGCTGGGTTTTAACATCAGCTTTCTTTGCAAGGTAAGGTTAAACCATGACAATTTTTATTATTTTATAGGTGCGGACCTGGGGCCAGAATCTATGCCATGCTGCTTTTAATACCCATCTTAGCGCCCCACCATATGAGAATCCCCAGCTGATAATCATCCAACGTAGACAACTCAGCATTACCCCATTTATGATAAGAGGTCTGTGTGCCCAAAGGCTGAAGGAAGGGACGTAGCTGGAGATCTTCTGTTTCCTGGTGATCTTGAGTCAGTGTAACCACTCCTTGATGGATGTCGCAACATTGAATACATTAGAAAATAGTTGACCTACTCTGACTCTTAACTAGAGGTTTGTGACAAGCCCCAGATGCCTCAAGGATTTAGGTAAAACACATGATGTGCACAGTTGGTTGGGCTCAGATCACAGCCAGTGTGATATCTGCAAAGGCCTGTAGAGGTGGGAAGAACAAAATGCATTGCTGTTATCATCTGGGTATATCACGTTTATAATCAGTTACCTCCTAGTTGTAGATTTCAAGGACAGAAAGAACCATTGTGATAATCGAGTCTGAACTCCCGTGTAATATAGGCTATACATTTCCCTTCAAATAATTCCTAATAGTTGGTTTAAATTTCAGTTGGGTTTAGTATGTCAGTGCTGGGTGATGCTGCTGACCTTGATATGTTGGAGATAAGGCCAGTGGTTCTCAACCAGGGGTATGCGTACAGCTGGGGGTTACAAAGAGGTCTTCCAGGAGATATTCAAGTCACTTCCAGGAGATACTCAAGTAGATCATTGTTTCTCAGCCTGGGGATTGGAGCCTCGTGGAGGGGGGATGTTATGGGATAGATTTAGGGAGATGGCAAGTACAGGGAGAGTATTAGGAGGTGCCAATCAGAATAATTGTAAGGACTCCTGCAAAGCTAAGATACATGTCACTGGGGGTTTGGGTTTCAGACAAAGCTTACAAGTGACAAACAGGCTGAAGCATTTCACTGAAATATAAGTACAATAGCCTCAAGGGGTAGCTGTGTTGGTAATTTTTAAAAAAAGAATGATCCTTTAGCGTCTTAAAATCTGAGAGAGTGGGTTTTACTTGTTTTTCTGTAAGTATAATACTTATAGAAATTAATTGATTTTATACTTACATGGTAAAATTAAGAAAGTAAGCAGTTTTTCAGTTAATAGTGTGCTGTGACCTCTTTTAATTTTGTCTGATTTTGTAAGCAAGTAGCTTTTAAGTTAGGTGAAATTGGGGGAACGCAGACTCTTGAATGGGATACAGTTGAGAACCTCTGGGCTAGATGATCTGTAGGGGCCTATCAAATTCAGGCCCATTATGATCAGTTTCACAGCCATAGGAATTGAAAAATCATTAATTTAATGATTTTAGTTATTTAAGTCTGACGTTTCATGGTCTTGTAATTGTAGAAGTCCTCACCCAAAAAGGAGTTGGGTTGAGGTGTCATAAGGAGATTGTAGAGTGTATTGTAGTACTGTCACCCATACTTCTGCACTGCTGCTGGTGATGACACTACCTTCACAGCTGGGCAGCTGGAGAACAGCAACTGCTGGCAGGGAGTTGAGCTCTGAAGGCAGAGCTGCCGCCAGCAGCAGCAGCCCAGAAATAAGGATGGCATGGTATGGTATTACCATCCTTCTGCACTGCTGCTGGTCATTCTGCCTTCAGAACTTGGCACCTGGACAACATCACACTGTTGTTGCCCAACTCTGAAGGCAGCACAGAACAGTAGTAATATTGTGATCTCTCGAAAATAGCCTTGTGATCCCCCTTCAACTCCCTTTTGGGTCAGGACCTCTAATTTGAGAGACACTGATTTCCTCCATAAAATCTGTATAACATAGGGAAAAAGCTCATGTACCATTGCAGGAAATCTGTAGAGCTGCAGCTTGGTCTTCAGTACATACATTCACATCACAATATTCCATCACACGATAATCCAGACAGGTTATAACTTTTGGTACTGTGGTTCTCAAGTCAGCTATGCTTTGATTTCGATCTCTCCTCCTGGCTAAGGCTTGTGAATCACCTAACTGAGATAGATGTGAGCAGGCACTCATAAGAAAAAACTGGGTACTCACCTTTGTAACTGTTGTTCTTCGAGCTGTGTTGCTCTTAGCTATTCCATACCTATCCTCCTTCTCTACTGTCGAAGTAGCTGGCAAGAAGGAATTTAGGGGCAGTGGGTTGTCAGGGTCATGTATAGGGTGTTGCACCGGCACCACTGTAGGGGCTCCACAGCTGACCTAATGGGTAGTACCTAGGGTAAAACTTTCTGGCACCGTGCACACGTTGCTCATATCTATTCCTTTTAGGTGTGTGTGCAACACATTTTGAAGGGTAACTATTTTTTCCTCCTTTTCTCCACACAACTCTCAACTGACATCTTTTACTAGAGGGAGACTCAAAGGATTCAGCACAAAGATTTTGCAAACTTCAGATAAAATAAAAACAATATGCTGGGGAATACTATCATGTAGTAATAGCAGTTTAAAGAGTGAGGGAAGGCTGACGTTTTTTAAATCAAACTCCTTTCACTTTTCAGTACAATTTTCATCTAGTGGGAAATTAATACTTTTTGCAGGAAACAATTTGTTGTTAATATGTTAGGAAGACTATAGAGGTATAGTATCAGAGAGGTAGCCGTGTTAGTCTGAATCTGCAAAAGCGGTGAGGAGTCCTGTGGCACCTTATAGACTAACCGAGGTGTTGGAGCATAAGCTTTCGTGGGTAAAGACCCACTTTGTCAGATGCATGTAGTGGAAATTTCCAGAGGCAGGTATAAATATGCAAGCCAGAATCAGGCTAGAGATGAGGAGGTGGATCCAATCAGGGAGGATGAGGCCCACTTCTAGTAGCTGATCTGGAGGTGTGAATTCCAAGAGAGGAGAAGCTGCTTTTGTAGTTAGCGAGCCATTCACAGTCTTTGTTTAATCCTGAGTTGATTGCGTCAAACTTGAAGATGAACTGTAGCTCAGCAGTTTCTCTTTGAAGTCTGGTCCTGAAGTGTTTTTTTTTTTTTTTACATGAATTACCATATTTTGCTTTCATAGGGAATCTGAGCCCTCATCTGGAGTGGCTTCTCTCATAGTTTACAAGTTACTTCAGTGTTCATGTCCACTGTGTCCTTGATCTTCATTTTGATTCTGGCAGCCACTGGACCAGTTGCCTCCCTCCCCCCAATACAGTCTATAATTCACTTGTAATGGTTTTGAAATGATGTAAGAAATTGAACTATATTAGCTAGTGATTTTTTGTTTTATAAATAAACTAAATTTTACATTTGAAACCAATTTTACATTTGAAACCAGTTATCAGCCTTATTACAACAGTCCAGACTAGTTTAGGTTTTAAAGTTGCAAGTCAATATTTGTCTCATGTTGAAAGATAGCTAATTATAAATCAAGACCCTTATAATTTCTAATCATAATGGGCACGTGTTTGGATTTGCTTTGTTCAGTTTGTGTGATGCTTGACCTTCATTTTAAATGCGTTGTATTCCTGTTAATAGACTCTTATCATTCTGAAGACTTTAAATAATTCACTGTACCATTAGAAGAATGTTTCACAAATGAAATACCTTCTATGTCCTTTCATGTTATACAGTAAAACTCCGATAGTCCGGCATCCAACTGTTCGGCACTCCCAATACTCCGGCATCAAAATGCCAAGGGCTCCTGACCAGCTGATTAAAAATCCTGCCGCTCAGCACAAGTGCTGGCTGTAACCAGACAGAGCATAAGGTTGTGGGGGGAGGAGGATCAGGTTACAGCGCAGAGGAGAGGCGAAGAGGAAAGGGGAGGGGAGAGGGAGGGAGATTGTGTCCTGGCCAGCTGTACCGGACCTCCTGATTCTCCGGCAAATCTGATAATCCGGCACCCCCTAGGTCCAAAAGGTGTCGGATTATCGGAAGTCTACTGTATTTGAATTTATTAGTTTTGTCTGATTTGTCCCTATTTCTTGTTTTTTTTATTGTTATGGGAAAGTACACCATGAATAAACCACTATCTATGATCAGTACTCACCAGTTTTTCTATTGGCCAGTATTATGTGGCCTACAGTTCTGTTGCATGTCACCCAGAAATACACAAAAGCCAGAAATTCCATAGGAAAAAAATGTGACACACCTTATATCACTGTGATTTGCTTGGCTTCCTGGAGGCTGTTAGTACTTCCTTTCTTTGAGAATTTCAGGAGAATCCTGCCCTTCTCTTTACAAGGACATGAATATATTTGACTTTTCAACTTTCTTTAGAGGAATCTGTTAATCTTGTTTTCAACTGGGAAAAAGTTCATATATCACTGATGAATAAGGTATTTTAACCTGTTAATAACTGATCCATTTACTTATTAAAAAACAAAACCACTTTTTTTTTCAAAGCAGATAATCAGCAATTGTTTGTGTCATGTTCTGTAAGCCTTTGCATGAGCTCTGTTGCATAGATACACAGGTTGTACCTCCCTTAACTGGGACACTCTGGTCCAGTAAGGACCACGGATGTTCCTGGACAACAGAACCCCCAGGTATGGGGAGGTTGGCTGCGTGGCAGGAGCAGCAGAGGGGGCATGGTGACTCAGCCGGGAGCCAGGGCGCGGAGGCATGGGCAGTTCAGCAGGGAGCTCTGGCCCCTGCAGCCAGGTGGTACAGAGGGCCCAGCAGTGACAGTTGTGGAACTCTGGCCGCGGAGCTTAGGAGCTGCATAGGTGGCCGCAGAGCTCAGGTCACAGCGGCAGCGGTGGCCACGGCCAGGCAGGAAGCAGTGGGGCTAGGCTGGAGCCCTAGCTGGGAGCAGCAGTACAGCACGGGCCATGTTGGGAGGGACCTCCCCTGGTCCAGCAAATCCCCTCGTTCAGCACCAGTCAGGTCCCGAGGGTGCCAGACGAGCCAGGAGCAACCTTGTATTAGAAGTTGTCTGTGACACTTTACATCCAATACAATTTTGTTAACACTGCAAGCTGGAAAACTGAAATTTTTACAAACTTTAAAATACAGAACTGAACGTACTTTTTGATATTTGTTTTCTAAGAACCTATTTATTTTGGTTTCCATGTAGCATCACTTATCAAGACATAATTATAAATCTCAGTTTATAGTGTAATATGTATTCTACAGAACAATGCTTTATTATTTTGATTACCTTTTAGCAAATTTATGCACGCGCGTGCGCGCACACACACACACACACACACACACACACACACATATTGTTCAAATAAATGTTGAGGAAAGAAAGATAACCAGGCAATGCTCACAGTAAGTTTGAATTGTTTCCACTGAAAAATTTCCCCTTTAAAGTAATGGAATTTGCATTTTGGATTGGGGGCAGGGAGGGAAGGAAATGATCAAATACTGAGATTGAAGTCCATTTGCAAACAGAGCTATTCCGTGTGTGGCGGGGGGAAAATAACATTTGGGTGAACTACTTTCTGCAAAGAGCAGTAGATGTAATGGAATAAGGGAAGAGTGAGAGGAAACAAACCCCATTGTTCCAACTAGAGAGAAGCATACACCAACCAGGAGGTGGGCAATTTAGAGTTTTGGCTCTTACCAGTTGGTTGAATAGGTACTGGATTCACAGAGTTTGTCTGAATCATAATAATATACTGTTTTATTTCTATGAGGACAACACCGGGGAAAGTTTATTTTTAGAACATGTTTAGGGATACATCTTGACTGCTGCTTTAACTGGACTTATGTTTTAGTTCTTGTCATTTGAAAGGAGGGAACTGAGCTTTGGGTGCATTTTATTTCCCTTTTGGTTTATTGATTATTCCAAAATGAAAACAGTTACATGAACTGTTTATGCATTACATAAGCACACAGTAGATGTAGGCATATATTGGCCTAAACAAGGGGGGGGAACCCTCCTTTTTTGGTAAAGCTGCTGACAGGGATTGATGAGTCTCTGGTTTGCAAGAAAAGAACAAATTTTGATGATTCTCCATATATCATAGGTTGCAATAAATAATTGGAACAGAAGATAAAAAATATGATTTATGGGTTTAGCCGTAAGCTTTACTTGGTTCACCACAAAGTCTGTTTTATAGAGAATTTGAGATCAAATTAACCCAACTGGTTTAGTACTCTGTGATCTCGTGTATTCATTTTCTTGTTTAACCGTATGCCTGATTTTATGATTCTCAAATTGTGGTACAGCTGACAAGATTAAGAACTTTTAGCATATATAATTGAGAAAAAAATTACTTGTCTGGGAGCTCTCTTCTGGTGAGACTTTGGCCTTTCGTGAATGACATTTAGAAAGAATCTAATAATTTGTGACCATCCTACCTAGTTTTTATACTATCTCTTCCCGCTACCCCCAACATAGATCACAGAATCATAGAATCCTAGGGCTGGAAGAGGCCTCAGGAGGTCATCATCCAGCCCCCCTGTCCAAAGAAGGACCAATCCCAACTAAATCATCCTAACCAGGGCTTTGTCAAGCTGGGACTTAAAAGTCTCTAGGGATGGAGATTCCATCACCTCCCTAGGTAACTCATTGCAGTGCCTCACTACCCTCCTAGTGAAATAGTTTTTCTTAATATCCAACCTACACCCTTCCCACTGTAACTTGAGACCATTGCTCCTTGTTCTGCCATCCGTCACTACTGTGAACAACCTCTCTCCATCGTCTTTAGAACCTCCCTTCAGAAAGTTGAAGGCTGCTATCAAATTCCCCCTCTCTCTTCTCTTCTGCAGATTAAATAAGCCCAGATCCCTCAGCCTCTCTTTGTGGGTCATGTGCCTCCAGCCCCATAATTATAGGTGTGTTGCCAGTGGGTCAGTCTTAGACCTAAGGCAGTGGACACAAATCAAAAACAAGTGGAATGTGTAGGAGAGCAGGAAGAACCAAGCAAGAGTACGAAGTTAAAAATGTAGACAATGTTTAAAAGTATGAATTTATTAATGGCTAGAGAACCCTCCATACATGGCCTTGGAAAAATAAAATGTTTTAAAATTGTTTCCTTAACTATGTGAAAAATTGAACAGCCTTTTACCGGTGGGGTGAGATGTTCAACTTCCACTGGAAATCATGGTTTTGTGAGCACCTAACTCTCATTTGTGGTTTGGAAAAATAGACTAGCAAGTTTGTGGAGTGTTTTAAGGTCATCATGAAGGGAAGGGGTGTAAAACATAAGAACATACATAAGAATGGCCATACTGGGTCAGATCAAAGGTCCATCCAGCCCAGTACCCTGTCTGCCGACAGTGGCCAATTCCAGGTGTCCCCAGAGGGAGTGAATCGAACAGGTAATGATCAAGCGATCTCTCTCCTGCCATCCATCTCCACCCTCTGACAAACAGAGGCTAGGGAAACCATTCCTTATCCATATTGGCTAATAGCCATTAATGGACTTAACCTCCATTAATTTATCTGGTTCTGTTTTAAACCCTGTTATAGTCCTAGCCTTCACAACCCCCTCAGGCAAGGATTTCCACAGATTGACTATGTGCTGTGTGTGAAGAAGAACTTCCTTTTATTTGTTTTAAACCTGCTGCCCATTAGTTTCATTTGGTGGCCCCTAGTTCTTATATTATGGGAACAAGTAAATAACTTTTCCTTATTCACTTTCTCCACACCACTCATGATTTTATATACCTTTATCATATCCCTCCTTAGTCTCCTCTTTTCCAAGCTGAAAAGTCCCAGTCTCTTTAATCTCTCCTTATATGGGACCCGTTCCAAACCCCTAATCATTTTAGTTGCCCTTCTCTGAACCTTTTCTAATGCCAATATATCTTTTTTGAGATGAGGAGACCACATCTTTACGCAGTATTCCAGAAGTGGGTGTACCCTGGATTTATATAAGGGCAATAAGATATTCTCTGTCTTATTCTCTATCCCTTTTTAATGATTCCTAACATCCTATTTGCTTTTTTGACTGCCACTGCACACTGCGTGGACGTCTTCAGAGAACTATCCATGGTGACGCCAAGATCTCTTTCCTGATTAGTTGTAACTAAATTATCCCCCATCTTATTATATGTATAGTTGGGGTTATTTTTTCCAATGTGCATTACTTTACATTTATCCACATTAGATTTCATTTGCCTTTTTGTTGCCCAGTCCCTTAGTTTGGTGAGATCTTTTTGAAGTTCTTCACAGTCTGCTTTGGTCTTAACTACCTTGAGCAGTTTAGTATCATCTGCAAACTTTGCCACCTCACTGTTTTCCCCTTTCTCCAGATCATTTATGAATAAGTTGAATAGGATTGGTCCTAGGACTGACCCTTGGGAAATGCCACTAGTTACCCCTCTCCATTCTGAAAATTTACCATTTATTCCTACCTTTTGTTTCCTGTCTTTTAACCAGTTCTCAGTCCATGAAAGCATCTTCCCTCTTATCCCATGACAACTTAATTTACGTAAGAGGCTTTAGTGAGGGACCTTTCTGGAAATTTAAGTACACTGTATCTACTGGATCCCCCTTGTCCACATGTTTGTTAACCCCTTCAAAGAACTCTAATCGATTAGTAAGACACGATTTCCCTTTACAGAAACCATGTTGACTTTTGCCCAACAAACTATGTTCTTCTATCTGTCTGACAATTTTATTCTTTAGTATTGTTTCAACTAATTTGCCCGGTACTGACGTTATACTTATTGGTCTGTAATTGCCGGGATCGCCTCTAGAGCCCTTTTAAAATATTGGCGTTACATTAGCTATCTTCCAGTCATTGGGTACAGAAGCTGATTTAAGACAGAAGTACAGTGGTTTGGATGATTTTTGCTGTATATTTCCACTATTTGCAATCGTTTTCAGTGAAATTTTTACCATAGATCTTCAAATTGAAGGTTATATTTATAAATTATATTATTTTAAGATGCTTTCCAAAATGGTTAGTGTATGTAGGCTCAACTATGACACCATTTTCAGTTAGGTTTTTAATAGACTAAAGCAGTGGTTCCCAACCTCTTCCAGCATACAGACCCCTTTTCAATCTAGTAAATTTTATGGACTTGCCCATCCTCTCCCCCCCGCTCCCCAACAGTATAGCTGTACCTGCAGCCTTCACATCCATCAGCCACACTGCTTCCCGAGCCATGTCTCTCAGTCCACTCGGGAAGCCAGTACATCTTTCAACCTGCATTGCTTCCCGCGGCTTGGGAAGCAGCGCGGGCCAGGGGACTTGCTGGCTGCCAGCATGGAGCCTCTGAGCTCCCAACTTTCTGTAGACCCCTACAGTACCTTTGCACACCACCAGGTGTTTGCAGACCACAGTTTGGGAACCACTGGAGTAAAGGAGAAAAATCTGTTTTTAATCTGGCTCCCCATGCGTACAGGGAGCCAGTGTCTAACCATGAAGGTTAAGTGATGAGCTGAGGCTAATGTACAAATATATATAACTAATGTATATATCTGTACAAAGTTCTTTAGATCCCACCTACATGTTTTTTATGGATGGATGCTAACAACTTTCTTCCATAAATGCTTTGCATATATTCCATTAGTCTTACCGCTTCATGTTATTGGGGGGGAAAAAAATCTTGGTGGTGATGTGTGCATGTGTGTGTGAAAACAGAGACAAATATGGGATAAGTTTTAGAAGTAATTTAAACATTTATCATGAAGAAATTGTATATTTAGGTGTTACAGTATTAAACAAGAGCAGGTTAAATCCTGGATAAATATCTTTGATGTGTTACTCCATATAAATAATATTTAGGAAACAATAACTGATTTTACTGTAAGTCAGCTGAGGAACTCTGATCACTTAATGAGGTGGACTTCATGTCTCTCTATTGAATAGAGATTAAAAAAAACCCTCAGATTTGTCTGTCAGTCTGTTATACAACTGTAAATATAAAACAATGCAGATATGTATGATGGACCAAATTTCTGGGACTGTATGGAGAAATGCAGTATTCTTAATAGAAGATAACACAAAGATGTATAAAAGAACATTTAGCTTAAAGCTGGATAATGACTGGGTATCATTATTTAATGGACAGACTTTCCACTAAAACATAATTATGCATTTTTAACTATAATTTCTTAACATAAATATTCAAGTGTAGCACTCATCAGTTGTTGAACATTTTTCCCCCAAAAGTCCTAATAAGATTTAGAAAAACTGCAAGAACAGGCCCGCAAGAGGAAACCATCTTCCTACTATAAATTACATTGTTGAATTCGTCAGTCCCAGTCATGGAGTACCCAGAAAAGCTTTTTTGGTGACAGATTTAGAAGTAACCCTAGGAAAGCATGTATTAAACCTGCCTGGTTGTAGCTACAAAGCTAATGTCTTTATGGTAATTGCAAATCCTTAAAAATACATTATCTTTCTCGATGTTATATTGCTGTGTGTGGTGTTATTGAAGAAAGCAATGATTTGTAAACAACCCTTGGCAGAGAGCACAAAACTTAATTTTGTTTAAATAATGGAGACCAACATTAGAATGCATGTACTGTAGCAAGACTGGCAAGCAATAGTAGCTGTTTTGATCTATGCACTGAAGCATTCATGATTGCTTAAGTATTTTCTGTTCTGCGAATGTACAGATATGGAAGAGAAAGAGGCAACAACTAGCAAAATGAAGATAGTGCTCTAAGATAACTATAGGTGAATCTTCCGTACATGTTGGGTTTGATAATTTTGAGCCAATCAAACGACGACTGCTCTTTATCATAGTAGCAATAAATATTAACTTTTTGCTTGTACAAGAAGACACTTAGGGTTGTGCAACGTTGTCATGGTAGAAATCTATTTAATTGAATTGAGCTCGGAATCATTGGAGTAAGGCACAGCCGGCATCATTCCATCTGTAACAGCTGATGCTTCCTTAATCTCAGCTGTCTGCTCGGTTACTCTATATGTCAGTTGTCACTCTTGTGGTATATTATAGGTTGATCAAAGGCACAAAATGTGTTCATCCAGAATGCCTCTTTCGGCCAAACTCTGCTATACATATAAATATTTGTATGTTATATAGAATTTTAATATAAAAAAGCGCTATTTTGTCTCATCATATATATAGTAGCCCAATGTCTGTGAGTCTGTAACGCTGTAGCATTACAGACTCACCTCTGGGGGGCACTCTTGCCTCCCGCCGTGGTGCTCGGCTGAGTTCTGTGCCACTCAGCTGGGCGGCGGCGGGGGAGCAAGTGGCCGTTTGGGGTCCATGCTTCTCATGCAGCACCGCCCTGCCCCCCTTTCCCTCCTGCCGTGGTGCTCAGCTGAGTTCTGCGCCCCTCAGCTGGGCCACGGCGGGAGGGGAAGGGGGCGGGGCGGTGACGTACACGGCCCCACCCCCCGTGGCGGCCCGGCTGAGTGCACAGCACTCAGCCGAGTGCCACGGTGGGAGGGGAAGGGGTCGGGGCGGTGACGTACACAGCCACGCCCCCGGCCGTGTACGTCACTGCCCCATCTCCCCTTCCCCTCCCACGGTGGTGCTCAGCTCACTTCTGCGCTGCTCAGCCGGGCTGTCTCAGGGGAGGCTAAGCGGCGCAGCACAGGGGTGCTGCATGGGGAGCGGTGCGGACCACAAAGGGCTGCTTGCTCCCGCGTAGCGGCCCGGCCGTGTGGTGCGGAAGTGAGCCAAGCGCCACGGCGGGAGGGGAAGGGGGCGGGGCGGTGACGTTCACGGCCAGGGGGCGGGGCATGGACGAGTGTGCATCCCCGACGGAGACAGAGGAGAGCGGAGAGAGAGTGAGAGGCAGGAGGGGGAGAAGAGAAAGATAGAGATGGAGAGAGAGGCAGAAGGCGGAAGAGAGCTGAGAGCGAGAGGGGGGGAGGCAGTAGGAGGAGGAGGAGAGAGAGAGAGACAGACACAGAGCGAGAGACCGGAGGCTCAGGAGAGAAGACTGACATGAGGAGAGACCTGAAAATCCCGTCTTATGATGGGCTAATTGGCTATTAAAGGATATTCTTACACCTCCAGAGAAACTATTTCTTTTCTTTCTGAACTAGTCTACAGAAATTGGAGATTTATTTACCTCTAGCATCAGCTAAATTTGAGAGGTCTACTTCCAGGGTCAAAATGGAGGAAACATCTGCTGATACTCTCCACTACATACTCATTCCCATGTGCTGTTCCTGCTCTCATCATTTCATATCTTTCCACCATTTTTTCCACTTTTTGGTGTTTTTCCTTCTCCCCTCTTGAACTTAGCTGTTGTCTTCTGCCTTTCCTCTCTCCTCTGTTCTTGTCTACTCCTCATTGTTTTGTTCTGTTTTTCTTTTCACCTACCTTGAGAACTTTCAGCATTCTACCCTGCAAAATTTGAAGTGAGTAGGAGCTTCCTGGATATGTTTCTAGACTATTGCATCTTGCAGTAGCACTCCTTGGTATGTCCAGTATTACATAATACAGATGATGCATTTCTGTCCGAGCTGGGGACAGGTGCTGGAGGAATACCATGAAGAAAACTTCCTAGCAAGTGGTTAAGACTTCTGTTTTGTTTAATTGGAGGGGAAAAACAGACTTGGGGTAGTGTAGTCTCTTTAGAACTAAGTATTAGAGGGCTTTGTTACAGCTTTGGTACCTAACAACTTTGTGATATATGGTGGCATAAAACATATATCTGCATATATTGGGATATGAAGGGTGAGCCGTTATTCAACAGTAGTACCATTGACATTGATCACGGATGTGAGTAAAGAGCTTATAATTTGTTCCTTCCTTAGTTAATAATCCTGTTCTCTAGACTGCATAAAGCTTTAATTTGTGCTTTATGCCAGCTTCCTGAGTCTTTCATATTGGTTTTGTTTGTACTATAAATAGATTTCTCTTCGGTCCCCCTACCATAGAAAACTGCAGGAGAAAGTTTAACATTTTTTAAAATCTATCTCTTTACAAGACAGCCAAAATGTTTTGTTTGTATATTTAAACATGGGAAATCTCATTCTGTTGCCATTTAGAATTTTTCAGTGCAATTTACATATTTCAAGTAAATAAAGATATACTTAATTGATGCTTCTCTGCTTAACATGTTACCTAAAGATGTCAAATGTATTTTTTTTCCTGTCTGCAGCATGTATTTGTTGAATGCAAACTGAGAAATATTAGTGACAAGTTTGTTCTGCCCGCACTATTATGCAGTATTTAAAACAATTCTGAAATTTGACTCATTTGTGCAGAAATCTAATCTGCAGAGTATAGTATCTCTTCAGGTTTAAAAAAAGGGACAATATAGGATCTTCAGGCCACTGTACAGACTGCACTGTGGGATCCAAGGAATTAAAAATAAACACAATCCATGTGTCATCTAGAGCCCTTCACAGCCCTTCACAGTGTTTCTTAAAGCACATTTCTTCTTAACTTGTATAGCACACTTTCAAATGACTGAACCTGTTGGACTTCCACCACTGTCCTTGGTAGAACATTTTTACCTAATATTTCAAAATAGTTATAGATGTCTACAAAGAATAAGGAGAGATGTATGTGTGTACATGTGTATGTTTACATATGTAGGCATGTATGTTCAGTTGAACAATATAGATGGTTTATCTTTTTCTTTAAAGCAGATAGCTACTGTGTAGTCTTACTAGGTATGGTCATGCTGTAATAATGACATTTCTGTGTTTGGAATATTATTAAAACTTCTCTATGCCAAAAAACTACATATAGAAGTTTATTTTAGAATGTGAGCATTTTTATACAGTATTATTATGAAAGCTCAGTAATTTTTTGTCATGAAAGTATTTCTTTACATTGGGGTCTGGATTTTCACAGTACTGTGCTAGGCTTAAGAATGGAGCTCTTTGTGGTTTTGGTGTGGGGTTTTGTTTGTTTGTTTTAAGTTTAATTATTTTTAATTAATAGGGAGGAATTGACAGGGCCTGTCATAACTTCCATTGTTCCTCTCAGATATGAAAATGTTTAAAAAAAGACATAAAATACACAGACAAAACCTAGTGCACTGTGGAACAATAGGTAAAGAGTTTGATTGTCTAAGAAGGAATAGATTCTGGGAATTAAGAAACTAGGAAGTTCTGGGGTCAGATAAAATAGTGTACCCAGAAGGGGGAAAAAAAACCCCTAGGAACTGGCATGCAGGCAGTTGGCTCATCGCACATTTGAGTTGCAGGACAGACAAATCCCTTATAAAGTGAGGTGAGGAAGAGGAAACAGTTCACTATTCATTTAAATCAGAAATGAGAAAAACGATTCTACCATGGAAAGTACCAGAGTAAGCCAGAAAGGTCTAATGTTTTAGGAGTAGATTTCTTCTATCCTCCATGGACTTCAGTGTAGTAGTAGATGTGAGCAGTGAAAAAGCTGGTTGTGTGTGTAAAGCGGTGATGGAGATGGGAGTCCCGAACTAAGAACCAGCAGTTGGAAAGACAAGGAAAAGCAAACATGCCAAAGATCTTCTGAGAACTGTCTTGAGGTGATTGTTCTAATAAGCTGTTTGACCCTAGAGATAGAGCTCTAGACTGTTAGGGTATGTCTACACTACATGGCTCCGTCGACGGAGTCATGTAGATGAGGGTTGTAGACATAGCAAAATGAAGCGGCGATTTTAATAATCGCCGCTTCATTTACATCAAAATGGCTGCCGCGCTGTGCCGATCAGCTGTTTGTCGGCAAAGTGCGGTAGTCTGGACGCTCGGTGGTCAACATCAAAAGCCTTTGTCGACCGCCTCGGTAAACGTCATCCCACGAGGCATAACAGGGCGGAGACTCCAGGACAGTCTTGGTGAGTTGGCAATCCTTGATTTTATTACATTTGTTTTTCTATTGCCAAAGAGTGTAAACAATCATGAATAATATTGTTCATATTTATATTGGTGGATATTTGACTGAATAGTTCAGGGGCCCTAAACCTGCTAACCCTAAGGCCTTATCTACTCTTACTAGGAGATCGGTGCTGTGGAGATCGCTCCCCCAAAGGTTGATTTTTGTTCATCTAGTAAAATCTGGTACTCAGCCGAATCAGTGGCATAAGGGGAGTCAATGGCAGAGATTCTCTTGTCCCGTTCCCCGCAGAGGAGTCACCGTAGTAACTTGATGTAAGATGCAATAACTCTAGCTACACTATTCATATAGCTGGAGTTTGACATTGTGCCCTAGTTCAGACCTCGTCTGAGAGATGTGCATATCATTTGTAATGCAAGAAGTTCCATAGAAGTCAGTGAGATTAGATTTGTAAATGAATTTGTATGTACGAGTAATTGCAGAATTGAGGCCTATATGTTTAGGAGTTTGTTTAAAGGTAAACTACAAAGCTTCAGCAAAAACTCTTCTAAACTCAGAAATAGCTTTTGGCATGTATGTTAATCCTTTCCTACCTCTAGAGAAGAATTCCATATAACTTATCCTCAGGCTGTTGTCTGTATTGACTAGTAATATATGGTGACAGCCTCTCCTCTTTTGTCTTCAGCTGTTTTGTAGATTCTTCATTGTAGAATTTAGAGTTTTGTAAAAGCGGATGAAAACTAAGAAGGCTAAGCCTGAACAGCTTCTACTGGGGCCACTGCTACACAAAAGATGATTTAAAAAATAGACCCTTCTTCAAAGAGGTGCTGAAGAGTAATGCATCCAAGCAGTCCTTTATGGGGAGAACAGGAAGAGAAACAGAGAGAATACCTAGGGGATAGGAAAGAAATGAAGATTCAGGGAAGGATGGAGGGTTATGACAAAGAGAAGGAAATGAGGAGCATACTTTTCAAGTTTGTTTTGAATATCATAATGGTTTGCTCTTCATTTCCTTCTCTCTGTCACATTTCCCCCTCTTCTCTTGCAAATGGTGCCCCACATCTTGTTTCTTATGCCTTTTGAAATTCTACAGATAGATGTACAAATTCTTTAGAAAGAATATTGTTTGATGTGTAACTTAAGTTGTGTAATGTGTTTTACTCGTACAAGCCATAAAAGGGGTTAATATGAGCCTGAAAGGTCAGTTGCCTGCTTGCTTGTTTTAGGATTGCTATGGGCCTAATTAGAAATAAAGTGCATCTGTGGAAAAGTAGGGTTTTTGTCTCTAAAAGACTGGGTTAAGTCCTAGTAAAGAAAAAAAAAACCCCAAAATGGACGAGAGGTAGTGAGAAGTTCCCTTTGTCTTTGAGAAGTAGCCTGAAGAAAGGCTGGGAATGAGGAAGGAGATAGGAGCAAACATGAGTTACTGGCGTGAATGTGTGTGGACTAGTGAGTCTATCCTTGGATTTTTGGGTGGATTGTGGTACAAGACCGTCGGAAGCATCAGAGGCATGCACCCGAAAAGATGATTGCTAGATGTGAGACCATTTAGGCTGAAGGTATGATTGTGCTTACATTTTTGTGGGCTATTCCGACTCTGAGGCCATAGAAAGGGCTGAATACTGTAAAGTGCTCTGGCTGGAGGGCCAGATGACTTCAGTGTCAAGCATAGGCCAAAAGCACGTTGGGGAATCTAAGGGTATGTCTACACTTGCACCCTAGTTCGAACTAGGGATGCAAATATAGGCATTCGAAATAGTAAAGGAAACTGGGATTTAAATATCTCGTGCTTCATTAGCATAATCTCGGCTGCGTGCTATTTCGCATTACTCCTCATTTTTTGAGGAGTAACGTTCGTTCGAACCAAGGGGTTTGATTCGAATTAATGTGGCCCGGAGCGCACTTTCACTTTCGAATCAGCTGGATTACGAAACAGCGCGCGGCCGAGATTATGCTAATGAAGCACGGGATATTTAAATCTCGGCTTCATTTACTATTTTGAATGCCTACATTTGCATCCCTAGTTCGAACTAGGGTGCAAGTGTAGACATACCCCATGGGAAAAGACACTGCAATGATACAGTCAGCCAGGAGAGGAAGTATTGAAGTGGCAACTTTGCTACAAGTTGTGTAGAGAAAATCTATTTTAGAAATGTCTGTGAGTTTGTTCAAGAACTCCTCCTTAAACAGTAAGAGCTAGGACCATCACATTTGGTATGCAGCTGCTTCTTATCCCAATTTAAAGCAAGGTCAGGATTTGGTTGTGCCAAGAATGGGGTACTGTTTTCCATAAAATGGAAATGGAGGGACACAGAGGGTAGGGATTTGATATGAGAATGGCCACTGGGAGCAGCTGCACCACCAAGAGAACCAGCATGGCTGGGGCTATGCCATCTTGGCTTCCACCAGACCAGATTGTAGCCCTGCCCCAAACCCTTCCTCCCTGGGCCATGGCCACAGCTCTTGAGGGAGAGAGAGAGAGAGAAGACCCCTGGTGGCTGAGGGTGGGGTGGGCTGAGGGGAGAGAGAAAAAGACTTTGGTGCCTGGGGGGAGAGAGTCAAGGCCCCTGGTGGCCAGGGGGAGGATGCTGGGGAGAGAACCAAGGGCTCTCGTGCCCTGAGGGGCTAGGAGGAGAGGGAGAAAAGACACCTGGCAGCCAGGGAGGGGAGGTAGTCTGTGTGAGGGAGAGAGAAGAGCCCCTGGCAGCCAACATGGGGGGAGAAAGAATGCCCTATGTTGTCGCAGGGAGAGAAAGCCCCACTGGATGGGCTGCCCCCCATGAGCCCCAATCCTCAATCTTGAACATCTCCCCTTCCCCCCTGTTCCTAGCCTCCTGTCCTGTGCTCCCCCCCCCAATCCCCATGGCCCTTCCTGACTTCTGTGTCCCCCACACCACCAGCCTCCTGCCCTGCAGGACCTGGCCAATACTTGGTCAGTCTTCTAGTTCTTTACAATACATTTGTTTTCATCCCTGCTTAGTTTTGTAGTCTGTCTCTCCATCCTACACCAGCACCCTTCTATCCCTGTCAGGCGGATACAGATGTTTTAATTTACTTTACTTTTAGAAAGTTTCTTTTTCTTCTATTAAATGCGTGACAGCTCTTGGTTTACAAAATACATTTCAGAAAGCACATTTTACATTACATTTACATAAGCACAGATTGCAGAAATAGCATGCGAACCAGGTACTTATCTCCCAGTCTCCCATATTACATAGTTGGATGAAGTATAGACATTTGGTAGCAAAGAATATTTGAAAAATAAGGTTCCCTTAAAGAGATACAGCCAACTAGAAATTTAGTCATATACATATTTATGCAGACACACTTTCTGGTGTTGAACTTGTCACTTGGAAATCATGGTACCATAATGTTGTTTTTTTCCCTGTCTTCCCCCATCCCACACCTCACTGTTATGTAAAAGATCTACTTAAAAATATGGGGAAATGACTAAGCATGTATGAGAATTGTCAAAACTTACTATTTCTAAGTGCTCTCAAATGCTTGAAGTAAACTATCCAAAGCACTAGATATTTTTATCTTCAGTCTTTTAGTTATAGTAATTCTAGGTGTCATTTCTAACAATGGTAGGTAAAACATTTTCAGAAGTTTGCTTTTCAAGTTGACATTTACTTTAACCTCTGTGCTGTTGAGTATCTAAACCAAAAAGCAGATCTTCTAAAGCTTTGTATAAATGGCTGTGGGGTGATGTACAGTTTCAAAACTCAACTAGAATGTTACATATTAAGGACAATTTTGATAGATATCTCTTTGAGGCATAGACCTGAAAATTGTTGAGTTCAGAAACTAGGTGATTGGTATGTCCATGCCAGAAGTTTTATATTTTGTGCATGCCATTTTATATCCGTTACATTCCTAATGATGTATTTATTAGTATTGATTTTTCAATTTTTATGCTTTGATGTTCAATTACAAGTTGTTCTTACTAAATTGCTATTGAGTATTGTGCTGCTTTTTTGAAATTTGGTATCAATTATACTGTGCCCTCAGATGTATCTCTCTAATAAATCTGGACAAATATAAAAAATATATAGAAAGTCACCATATTATGAAAAAAAACCTTTGTCATAAAATTTGGTTATGCATATTTAAACCTGATACCACTTAACCACCAACCTCTTTAGCTATAGATAAATTGGGGGAAATTGAACCAAAGTAGATCTGCATTAAATTAGGAAAGTTCACTGTAAATATAGGTGCTACTGTGTTAAGAATTGAACACTACTGTACCATTTCATAACATTTATTAAAATGAGATATATAAAATTAATGTTATTACACCTGGAAAGGAATTAATTACTAGCCAAATAAAAAAATGCAATTAAAATTGTAATGCATTGCATTAATTGATGGCATTTTAGTAGTTCTGATAATGTTACTCTTATCACTTCTATCCCTTAAATTCTTGAACAATTTAATGAATCAGACTGACACATTTGCATAACTTTAAATATTTCCAAATTCTTTTAAATACATACTGAACTGTGTCTCACTTTTACTTTTCAATTTGGTACATTTAAATCATTATGTAGACTGTAATAATTTCTGCCTGATTATTTCATCCTAATGTGGGAATAAGTAGAGTGGAATGACCGATCCTGACTGTGTTTGAGTATATAGCAGAGCTGATTTGAGTAGGATTCTTGCTTTCTGCTGGGGTTTAGGTGTGGAGCTCCTTGGAAAACAAGGATTTTATATAAATGAATCCCCCATCCATCTTTCAAAATGAAGGCTTCCAAGACTTCCTCACATTTGATATTATCATGAAATAATGTAAGACTTACTTTGGAAATTACATACAAAAAGTATGCTTAAAGATAATGTTATGGCTGCAAGGTAGAAAATACCTGAATTTTAAGCTAAATGTTTTTCCTTTATTAGAAATTTAATTACACAACAATATATTTATTATAAGAGTCATTCTCTATTTAATGCACATGCTATTGATGACTCAAGTAGAACGTAGAAGGTTGCAAGAACAGAAAGGATTTTCTCTTGTGTTAAAGTTGCTGGGACACAATAGAGACTTGTTCTGTTCTTGGCTTTCACACTAGGCCACCTCTGTGATCCGGGGCAACATTACAATGTAGCTATGCAACATGGCAACTTTCATGTGCTTTTGAGTGCTTCGCTTAGCAATCTTCCCTTTCTATTAAGTCATTTGTGCATGCATCTCTCTAAAAAGGAATAAAAAAAACCCAACTCCCCAAACCATACTTAATTTTATCCTCATAGTATGTCCAAAGAATCAGGCATGCTTATTTGTGTGTGTGCACATGTGCATGCCCACACAGCACACAACCTACCTTAACTCTCAATTTTGATAGAAGTACCCAAAATAGGTTGTTTTCTACAGATTTATAAAGTATGGATCTCAAATCTCATGGCCAAATAAATTGAGTTTTTATTGGAACATTCAAAAAGTAACTCTCAGCCCTGATGACCAGTTCCCAGACAAATTCCTACTTTGAATTAATATTTTTTGGGGGTACCTCAGTCCTGGATTCAGCCCCTGAGGCGCAGCCTCCCCTCAACATGGGGAGCCTGTGCTGGTGCTCATGACCCACCGTGGGGCTGGAGCACACAAAATCTCCTAGGCTGAGCCCCTTGGGCTCTAGTGTGGGAGGGGAATGTGGGCATGTCTTTCTCCCTCTCAGTCGGGGGTCACATCAAGTGAGGGGTAGTTGTTGGTTTTTTTTTCTCTTGTACATCCATGGCCCTGATCCTAAAAAGATTCCCTATCCCTGTTATGCTTTGATCTCCCATCCCACTGGTCTAGTGGGATATTAATGAGTGTTGATTTTATTTAAACTTAACTCAAAAATTGCTGAACTATTTGCCTCTGAACAGGGTTAATAATCACTTTAACGCAGAAGAGACTTGGAAATATTCAGCGTAAGAGATTAAAAGTTTGGAGAATACCAAAAGACTGAAAACAGGCCTTAGAATGGAAGCCATTAGGAAATATCATGTTAGTAATGTTCCAGTCATAACGACTTCTTTGTTTCATTTTATTAATAGTTATCAATGATAAATTGTCACTGAATGTAAAAGAGTGGTCTATGTCCTATTGCTCACTTGTTGCTGGTAACCAGTCAAATTGCCTATAGCCTATCATTCACCTGTGAAGCATAAAACATGGATAATAACATACAGTGGCCTATGTGTAACCACTGTGGAACTAAAACCAGTTGAATTCCACTGAGGAATAAGTCAGCCAAATGTTATATTTTTCCTATATGGGCTTTCAGGATTCAGTTTGAGGGCTGTATGTTTTATTTTGCAAGTCATAAAATTATCTTAATTTATGTTAAATATTAACAAAAAGGAAAACCCACCTGAAAATAACATTTCTTTGATATGTTCTCAGCTCTTTTACTTAATTGTTATAGATGCCTTGCATTAAATATTATCTAGTGATTCCAGTCTACAGTGCAAAAGGCAAAGATTAACTTCATTAGAACAGTGTTCTTGCTAGTTCCCTCTGAGTAACAGGAATGCCTGGTTAAGTAGCTTTCACTGCATGGCTGGTTTGTTGCTGTCATTGACAATGCTTAAATTATATTCTGTCACTCCAATAACACTTCATAGAACTCTCAGTTAATCAGCTTTGTGACACACAGGACTGTCCAGGATTTTTAAAAGTAGGGCAGTTTATGATGTGTTTAAATAGTCTAATAAAATATCAATACATATTTAGTGCACCATTTTATTAGTGCCACAGAAAACAGCTCTGTAGTCTGAAGGAAAGGCAATTTTTTGTCTATATGAATTACCTCAATTTTACCTATTTTGTGATGTTGCAACACTTAAAAATAAAACATTCTTTTCTTATGAAAGCTTTTGTAAATGCAATTTAGTAGTTGAAGGAACTGCATTTAGCTTTTGAAAAGAAATTGGAAAAAAAAGACTTTTGTGTATATGGTTCAGTAATACATTAAGACCTGATTTATATTGCATATCTTTGCTGAACGTTTTTTGCCTTTGGTAACCAAATGAGCATGAATTAAATTGTTTTCTAATTGCCTAAATATCCTATATTTTTAAAAGCCTGTTTATAGAGTGTACTCATTCTTAACAGAGTAAATCCTTAAAGCTGCAAGTCCTGCATTAAAATGAGTATCTGTGGGGCAAGCCCATCATTTGAGGATTATAGAATTATAACTTCTAGAAAGAGACAACAAATGGGAGATTTTATGCACATATTTATGATTTCTTTTTAAATAAATGCTTGATTTCATTTGCAGGATATGTTGTAGCTTAATCTGTATTAGACAAAGCACTAGAAGTCAAGGTGGGTTTAACAAAAACATTTACAAATTCATCTATATTACTGATGCTCATTTATGAAAAAGTCTCTGAAAATAATTACATGCATTCTCTAGCTGCATTACTCTGTGCTCTTCACATCCTTGCAAATAAGTAATAACTATATTCTGTATATCAGCCAAATCTAAAATGAATGCACACAAACAGAGCTGAGTTACACCTCCATGGGTGGGATATGGAGAAACAAGCTCGGTGACATCTTTGTTTGAACCAACTTCAGGTTGAGACGAACTTTTAAACTTACACAGAGGTCTTCTTCAGGTCTGAGAAGTGTCCTTAGTGTGTCACAGCTACATAGAAGATGGAACAGACTGTTCTGCATAAATATGTGGAGTTGTAGGTGGCAGTCAGAGGCTTATAGATTGAGACATCTGTGGATACTGTTTTGTTTTTTACATTTGCAAAGGAAGTAGATTCTGGTGTTAAATTTCACTTCCTTATGCTTCACATTGTAGAGTTTCCATTTCAGATGGTAAAATTTGGTATTTTTTCCTTGCTGTATGGAGAACAGAAACTCTGAGCTGAGACTTGGGTGCATCATCTGATGAGTTCTTCATTAGGCTCCCAAGCCCCCACACATGGGAATTAGCATGAGGATTGGCGTCAAAATCAGTGTGTCAGAAAATTAACAGTGCATCTTAGTGGTTCCTCAGTGTTTCCATGATTCTTGTTGTCATAAGTTTCCTTCATTGGAGGCCAGGGGTGATTGAGGCCGTGCAAGGAACACTGACTTATGCTGGGAGATTGGTTGGTGGCAAAATAGTGCAGTGGAGAGAGTCCCGTGTCCCCATTTTTTTTTCTCATTGAGTCCAAAGAATCTCCAGCAAGCTCCTATACACACATTTCCATGGGAGAGCAGAAAGTGGGATGAGATATTGAAACTATTTTCTCTCTCATTCTTTTGCTAGCCAGCTAGTCTGGGTCTCCTTAGCTCTCTTCTCTTCCCGCCCCCCACCCGCCGCCCCTTTTCCAGAAGAGTTTGGAGGTGTTTGGGAGCGGGTATTTAGTTCTTAATTTCAAATGTTCTGACCAAGATCAACCAAATAAGTTATGAAACGTTAATATAATTCCACCTTGATTGATTATATATTGGGTTTTTGTATGAGCCATTGGGTTCTGTGATGAGAAAAAGCTCTATGTAATCCAGAACATTCACAACAGAGAAGTTCCATTAGGAGTTGGAACTCATTCAGAATTGAATACAGCCACTCCCCGAGTTACGAACAAGTTACGGACCAACACTTGGTCCGTAACTCAAAGTGTTCATAACTCAGATCCCATAGAGTTACATGGCAACTGCGCTGTTCGTAAGCACGGATTGCCTTTTGTAACTTGGATCCGCATTTACGACCGCTTTGGTCGTAAGTACGGATGGTCGTAAATGGAGGTGGTCGTAACTCGGGGAGCGGCTGTAACTTATTTAGTTTGTAGGAATATTTTTAACTACTGGCCTGTCAGTCTTGCAACATTCAGTTCTCCTTTTAGCGTGGACCATCTCAGAAATTCATACTCAGCATAACTGTCATTCAAACACATGTACACCATGCCTCTTCGTAATCTATATTATAAAGATTTACTGAATTGGCATCTTTCAAATATTTGAGGTATTTTGAACAATCGGTAATTTTTAGAAACCATGTGTCAAGGCTGTTTCCCACTCTGGCACTCTGAATGCAGAAGATGGGGCCTGCAGAATAGCTTAAAATATCTTGCCTGTACAGGCTTCTGCTTAAAAACTCCCCAAGGTCATAGATTGCCTGACCTTGGGAGGTATGCTTCCACCATCCAAGTGGGGGAGGAGGCCCTTCTTGAATCCAAGAAAAAAATCACTTGGGAACTTCTTCCACAGGGGTACCCCAAGCTCTATTACCACAAGAGGTATTGGCAGGGGAGAGGGGAAAAGAAAACAAACTGTATTCGCTGATAGCCGACCTCTCAGGCTTAGGCATGCATACACAGATCTCCTGTTACTTTCCAGGACACAAGAATCAAAACAGTCTTTTAAAAATGGGCTATTTATTAACAAAACAAAGAGAGATACTTGGTTAAGCATACTTGGTTGGTAGATGTTGAAGAGCAACTGAGGGGAAAAAAACAGACTAAAGCACAGAGAATTGCTTCTCCTGGGATTCATCCGAGGGTACTGAGGGAGTTGGCAACTGTCATAGCGGAGCCTTGGCCATTATCTTTGAAAACTCGTGGAGAGAGATCCCAGATGATTGGAAAAAGGCAAATATAGTGTCCATCTTTAAAAAAGGGAAAAAGGACAATCCAGGGAATTACAGACCAGTCAGCCTTACCTCAGTCCTCAGAAAAATCATGGAGGGGATCCTCAAGGAATACATTTTAAAGCACTTGGAAGAGGGGAAAGTGATCAGGAATAGTCAACATGGATTCACAAAGGGCAAGTCATGCCTACCAATCTGATTAGCTTCTATAATGAGGTAACTGGCTCTGTGGATATGGGAAAGTCAGTGGATGTGATATACCTTGACTTTAGCAAAGCTTTTGATACGGTCTCCCACAATATTCTTGCCAGCAAGTTAAGGGAATATGGATTGGATAAATGGACTGTAAGATGGATAGAAATCTGGCTAGACTGTCGGGCCCAACGGGTAGTGATCAATGGCTTGATGTCAGGTTGGTGGTTGGTTTCTAGTGTAGTGCCCTAAGGATCTGTTCTAGGACCGTTTTTTTTCAACATCTTTATTAATGACCTGGATGAGGGGATGGATTGCGCCCTCAGCAAGTTTGCGGATGACACTAAGCAAGGGAGAGAGGTAGATACCCTGGAGGGCAGGGATAGGGTCCAGAGTGACCTAGACAGATTAGAGGATTGGGCCAAAAGAAATCTGATGAGGTTCAACAAGGACACATGCAGTCTTGCACTTGGGAAGGAAGAATCCCAAGCATTGTTACAGGCTGGGGACTGAATGGCTAAATAGCAGTTCTGCAGAAAAGGACCTGGGGATTACAGTAGATGAGAAGCTGGATATGAGTCAACAGTGTGCCCTGGTAGCCCGGAAGGCGAATGGCATATTAAGTTGCATTAGGAGGAGCATTGTCAGCAGATCCAGAGATGTGATTATTCCCCTTTATTCGGCTCTGGTGAGGCCACATCTGGAGTATTGTGTCCAGTTCTGGGCCCCCCACTATAGAAAGGATGTGGACACATTGGAGAGGGTCCAGCGGAGGACGACCAAAATTATTAGGGGGCCGGAGTGAGGAGAGACTGAGGGTTTGGGTTTGTTTAGTCTGCAGCAGAGAAGAGTGAGGGGGGATTTGATAGCAGCCTTCAACTTTCTGAAGGGAGGTTCCAAAGATGATGGAGAGAGGCTGTTCACAGTAGTGACGGATGGCAGAACAAAGAGCAATGGTCTCAAGTTACAGTGGGAGAGGTCTAGGTTTGATATTAGGAAAAACTATTTCACTAGGAGGGTGGTGAAGCAGTGGAATGGGTTACCTAGGGAGGTGGTGGGATCTCCATCCCTAGAGGTATTTAAGTCTCGGCTTGACAAAGCCCTAGCTGGGTTGATTTAGTTGGGATTGGTCTTGCCTTGGGATGGGGGCTGGACTTGATGACCTCCTGAAGTCTCGTCCAGCTCTATGATTCAGCTTTAAAGATACAGTGTATGAGGGAGCTGAAGACATAGACTCAGCTCAGAGTTTAACCAAACAAGAAAACAAAGTAAGTCACCTGTTACATCTAAGTAAATATTCCCTATCACTTACATATCCATGGCTTCAAGATCCAGTCTATTTCTAAGCCTAGGCATGGTATCTCTGGCCAGTTAAATTAATCTTTCCTCCTCCATCTCCTGGATAAAACTTCCAGAAAGAAAAGCAGCAAGCAGATTCCCTTTTAATTCAAATCTCAACATTTTCTTCTCATTGGTTCTCCTCATGCCATGGCAACATTTCCTCGCTACTGAGGTTTAACCCTTTAGTTACTGAATGCTGGGATGTTTAGAAAAGGACAGAATCCCTCCTATCCATCACACCATGCTAAGGTTAATTTAAAAAGAAATGATTTTGAGGATCGTAGCAATTTTTAATTTAATTCACAAGTTGGAAATGTAGAAAAATTTCATTAAAATCTGTTAAGTGAATTAAAACAAAATCTGAAAATAGATTTTTAAAATGGCTTTATGAAACTATAATACTGTCTTTCCTGATTTCTTTACTTTGTTCTCATCTTTGCAGATTAGAGATACAAAATCATCAGATCAAAAAACAACACTCTTGCATTTTCTGGCTGAATTCTGTGAAGAGAGTTATAAGGACATCTTAAAATTCCCAGATGAACTGCAGCACGTTGAGAGTGCGAGCAAAGGTAAGCATGTAGATAACATACTTAGAGTAATTTTTATCTCTGTTTGCATGGAATGCACTCAGAAAAAATAATTTTGCATGGTAGTATTATGTAACTTCTAAGTATTAATAATCCTCATGGATTTTACTTCGTGTGGTTCGTTTGACGTGGGAAAAGGTACGGGGGTGGTTTCTTTGAAGTAGTGTGAGGTAGCAGCATGTTGTAATGAATTGCTTTGAACTTCACGCAAAGAAGTTTTACAGTATCAGCATCCGGATAATGTTCAGGTCCCCATTAACTTTTTTATGAGTTATATATATAACAATAAAGCAATCACAACATAGACAATGAGAGAGTCAAATCTCCTTAAATCATTATTATCTAATTCAAAATACAAGGAAATCAAGACATCTTAATTTTACAGGAAAGTTAGCCAAGTCCTCATAAGTATAAAAATGCCTCAGAATAGTAGCCATTTGAAGGATTTTCACAGGTCTGTTTGGATAGATGATTGGGGGTTAGAAATGAAAATTCAGTTTTACTGATCAAGTCAAATGAAAATTCAGTTTTACTGATATTGTGAGCTTTGTAGTATCTTGTGTATTTATTCAGACAAATAGTGCCTGTGTTTTTGAAGGCTAATGTTGCTGCTCAACAAGTAACAACAAAACACTTCAATCTTAGCTTAAAGGTAACTACTATAATTGGTATTATGCATGCACACATATATTATTCAATACTTTTTATAATGACAGAAACAATATGGGCTCAGGACTTGGTACAGAGGGTGTTTTGTTTTGTTCTTTTTTCACCATTTTTTACTTTGTATTGTTTCCTATTATCAAACTAATAAAGTCCTTCAAAAAGGCTGAGATTGTTATCCATCACTTTTCCAATAAAACCGATAAAAATGCAAGTCAGTTGTAATTTGTGTATAAGAAAAAATATTTTTGCTTGGCTATGGGACATACTCTATCATGTGTGATAGACAAAATAAGTGTACCTGACATTTCACTGAAAAAAAAAAAAAGCTTCATATGAAATTTTCATTTCTCTCAGAATGGACAGCGAAAACAGACATTTTCTAGTTGTGATGATTCCCAGACATTCAAGGGTGAAATTTTAATTAAAAAACTGTTTCTTTAGTAATAAATATTTTCCACTGTAAAGAAAAATGCTCACATTTAATAAAGTCTTTAAACAACTTGTCTTAGCAAACAAGTGAGCTCAGATTTAGGTTATGCAATGAAATGACCGAATCTTCCTGGAAAAATTCTTAGGCCTGGTCTACACTAGGGCTATGTCTACAACTACAGGGTTTTTGTGCAAAAACCCGCGGAGCGTCTACACCTCAAGCGCGTTTTTGTGCAAGAAAATCTACAATCGATAGAACAGAGGTCTTTTTGCAGAGTAGGTGTACCTCCTTCTACAAGGCATAACTCCTTTTTGCGCAAGAGTTCTTGTACAAAAAGGTGCATGTGGATGCTCCACAGGGGTTTCTTGCGCAAAAAGAGCCTATCACAAAAAGCACAGGTGCTCTGATGGCCATTCTGTGGCTGGCAATCAGAACTTTTTTACACAAGAGTGTCTATGCAGTGTGGACGTTCTCTTGCGCAAAAGTACATTTTGTGATATGTGTTTGAGGTGTGAACGCGCTTTTGCGCAAAATGTTTTTGCCAAAGATATCTTCTGTAAAAAGCTTCTTGACCCAAAACCCTGCAGTGTAGACAAAGTCTAGAAGTTTAGATCAAATTTAGCTGCTTAAGTTTGATTTTCTAAACAGAGTCCACACTACCAAGGCCATTCCATCGATTTTAAGGGCTGTTGAAGTCTGTTTTGGTACACCTGCTTTTCATGAAGAGTAATGTAAAATTCATCCTGGCATGGTCGAATTCTTGGTAGTGTAGACCCAGCATAGAGAAAGTCGAGGTTCTTAGCTTCTGTGAGACATCGCGCAGTGCTCCTCTCTGACCACTTTGGTCAGAATTTCAGCTCTACTGCACTCCAAGGGCATGTCTAGACTACATGGCTCCGTCGATGGAGCCATGTAGATGAGTTTACTAGACATAGGGAAATGAAGTGGCGATTTAAATAATTGCTGCTTCATTTACATCAAAATGGCCACCGCGGTGGGCCAATCAGCTGTTTGGCAGCACAGCGCGGTAGTCTGGATGCTCGGCGGTCGACATCAAAAGCCTTTGTCGACCGCCCTGGTATGCCTGGTGAAATGAGGTTTACTGGGGCGGTCGACAAAGGCTTCCCTTGTCCACCGCGGTGTGTCCAGACTACTGCGCTGTGCCGCCAAACAGCTGATCAGCACAGCACGGCGGCCATTTTGATGTAAATGAAGCGGCGATTATTTAAATCGCCGCTTCATTTCCCTGTGTCTAGTAAACTCATCTACATGGCTCCGTCGACAGAGCCATGTAGTCTAGACATACCCCAAGTGAATAGGAAATTTCCAGGAAAAGTTTGCATTTCATTTCATGTGTGGCCAGTATTGAGAACACACCTCAGAGCAAGCAGCACAACTGAGCAGCACATGTGGCCATC
Source organism: Pelochelys cantorii (assembly GCA_032595735.1). Taxonomy (NCBI): domain Eukaryota; kingdom Metazoa; phylum Chordata; order Testudines; family Trionychidae; genus Pelochelys; species Pelochelys cantorii. Next base: position 43,052,143 of record CM064337.1, read on the forward strand.
ACTTCCATGAGTTTAAGATCCATGAGCTCTAGTTACCAGCAGAGCAAAAGAGCATCAGCATGGAGTGTGCAAGAGATCTTGGGCCTCACTGAGATGTGGGGAGAGGAAACCATTCTCTCTCAGCTCCAAAACGGCAAAAGAAACATCAGTATTTAAGCAAAGATAGCAAAGTGCCTGGTGGAGAAAGGATACTCCAGGGATGCCCAGCAATACCAAATTAAAATAAAGGAGCTGAGGCAGTCCAACTACAAGTCAAACGATGCCAATGCACAGTCTGGTGCATCGTCACAAACACGCCACTTCTACGACCAGCTGCATGTGAATCTGGGAGGGACCCGACCAGCTTCCCAAGCCAGACCGTGGAGTCTGCCCAAGACACTTATTGTCCCACATCTGCAACACTATGCAGTCCCACGTTCATGCTTGTCTAACGGCACCAGACCCATGGTTCCAGAGAATCAAATGCTGGCTGCATGGCCAATTTGCTTGATGCAAGGGCTTGCCTGTACAGCATGCCCATGGCACCCCGAGACACAGGAGATTCCTCTTCACCCTCTGCCTGGTGGAGTGACTTGCTTACACTCTCAAAATACTGCACCATTAGGTGCATCAAGGGTAGACATCAACGTCACAATAGTTTAATGCAAAACAGGAAGCGCAAGGGGAGCCATGCTCATGCTGTGGGTAACTAGGGGCAAAAGGGTGTTTCCCGTTCTCAAGGCAGGAGGGAATACATGAGCGCATTATGGGATGCTGATGACATGAAACCATAACCACCCGCTGCACAGTTTTGGTCCCAGCATCTACCCGGAGTATAACCCAAAATGCAAAGTGGTGAAGTGAAGGCACTGTGGGATAGCTATCCACAATGCATTGCTCTCAAAGTCAATGGCAGTCTCCCTAAGAGGGGACATGCTACTTAGAACAACGTTGAATTCTTGCACATAGTGGGAACATGGTCCTTCAACTTTGCAAAATCCTGTGACCAGAAATGGACCTTAATAGATTCAACCTTGTCTCATAGTGTAGACATGGCCTTACTCTCGGTTAAATTCTGAGATGCTGCCATCAGTAGAAGTTTCCCTGATAAAATACAGAATGAGGAACTAGGAGCTTGACCCTTTTGGAATGTGTCTTATGTTAGTACATGACATAATCATAATTTCACAGGAAAACTATTCCAACCAGTAACTGAAGAACTTTTAAAATTGTAACATGCCGCTATGGGGCCCAATTCTGCAAACCTTTCTGCATTCATGTAACGTAGCTTATATCTATCTGTCAGTATTGGTTAGAGTAGGCCATAAAGTTGTGCCAAAAGCATATATTCAAGAAATACCATTATGAGGCTACATCTCAATGAATGTCATTTAAGTTATTTTTGAATTTTTTACCGTTTATCCCAATGTTTGTCAGAGAATAAAAGATGCTTCCAATTCACTTTCACACAGTAGTTATTGTTCTGCCATCAATTAATATTATTTTAAAGTTGTCAACAGTGGTATTTAAAATGTGATCTATTTTAAGTGTGGGAAACAACTTTTTTTTTCTTCTTTCATATATCAGTGTGGTAATTTGGGTAAACACTGATGTATTAAGGGTGAAAATTGGTGAGCATATACCTTTCCAGACACTATTACTTCTACACACAATTGAGATGTCAATTAAAATACTGATGTCAGAGTTATAGGGTCAGCTGTGCTTTAGACCTGTTTTCATTCATGTGAAGTACATCCTTTTGAGAACTGGGACATGTTTTGCTCCTTTTCTCCCTTGCTGTCTTACCATGGCAGACTGGATCTTAGGGCTTCCGTTTTACTGCTTACAAACTGTTAACCTAACAGGCCCAGCTCTCTTCACAGTTGTGTTCTTCTGGCTCTGCTGTACTGTGCTTCCTCCTTCCCCACAGCATGGGGGCAGGGTTAGAAAATAGCCTGGAGGTAAGTTAGAGGGCCAGGGTGACAGGGAGTCTGAAGTTTAGGACTGCATCATTGTAGGTTTTGGACTATACAGTGATGGGAGCCTATGACGGCAGCTGATAGCAATGATTCAGAGATTTGTTATAGTGATTTATTTGAAGACACTGTTTAGTGTCTTCAAATTAGGGTCGTGCAATCCCAGTTAATCAGTTACTGGTTAAACAACTAAGTGGGATCTTACTGCTGCAGTCCCCCAGCCCTCGGGGTGTCCAGCCCCTGCACCAGGGCTGGAGTTGCTGCCGGTTCTGCTGGCTCCAAATTCCAGTGCAAGGGCTTGGGCTGGCTTCCAGTGCTGGAGCATCCCTCTGCTGCTCCTTTGGAACCGGTTAACTGTTAACTGGTAAGCAGCACCCGGTAAGGGTGATGTGTAACGGGTAACCAGTTAACTGGTTACCTGTTCACATCCCTACTTCAAATAATGGTATGATTTATTCATGGAAAGGTACACAGTATGCTGAGAAAAGGGATAAAACCAAAAAAAGTTTTATGTCCATATTTCTCTAAACCTGAATCTTTCTTTGCAAGCTTTGGTACAGTCTGTTTAGTCCAACTACCTCCATATCTGCATTGGGGAAGAAAGCAGTTTCTGTGCATCTTGGTCAATGTGTCTCTGCCAGCCCCCAAGACAGCTGCTGACAAAAATGCACACATACCATACTTGAATTATTTTTCCTAATGCTATTGTCTGAATTGATCCTGCAGGCCAAGTTCAATTTGAATTTTACTGTTGAGAATATGCCACAATCCTGCGTAGAAAAGGTGATTTTTTTTAAACAAACACGGTAAGGAGTGTTCTGTGTTCTAGCCAGTATATTTCCATTTTCTTATAGCTGTGCCCCTCCCAGCCAGTCCCACATCCAAACTCCTCCGCCTCCTGGGGCAGAGTGGTGCTGCAACTGAGGACTGCCCCAGCAGCTGCCAGTGTAGCTGGCCCAGGGGCCGCCTGAGGTGTTAAGGTAGCCCCTCGGCCAGACATCCTGGCTGCTGCAGAAGTCAGAGGCCCCAGAAATTCTCAACTTCTGTGACCTCCATGACAGTCGTACAGCCTTAAATATAGTTAGAATTTCTTACTATAGTATTTCTGATTTCCATAGTAAAGAACAGAATTATCAGATGCATATAGGGACATGGTATTTTTGGGAAGGAGTCAACATAACTTTTGTAAAGGGAAACCTTTTCTTACCAGCCTATTAGAATATTTTCAGGAGTCAACAAACATGCAGAAAAGGGTGATTCACTGTATATAGTTTAGTTGGACTTTCTGAAAGCCTTTGACAGGGTCCCTCATCAAAGGCTCTTAATCAAAATAAAGCCAGTCATGGGATGAGAGGGTCAGTGATTGGTGAGAAGATAGGCAACAAAGAACAATTTTCACAGTTGAGTGAAGTAAATCATTAATAGATGTTTCACCATTCCCTACAGCATAACATAGGAACATTTAATAAATTTAAGGACAGTACATTTAGGACAAACAAATGAACTACTGATTATAGTTTGTAAAGTAAACCTGTCAGTTCTCTGCCACAGCAGCTAGTTCAGACACATGCTGTATCTGAATTAAAAACAACAACAAAACCACAGGATAATTCCATGACCACTAAATCTTGTAGCCATGCAAGGTGAGCCAGTCAAGGTCATCAGACATCAGAAGATGCACTGATCACTGCCAGAGACAGGGAATTGATGTTTGGCATTTTATGAATGTTTATTTTGGGAAGTTTATTTGGAATTTGCATTGGGAATGTTTTGTGCAACAGAAAACTTTGAGCCCCCTGTGCAAATCTAGGTTTCTAGAATATTTAGTATGTTGTAATAATGTTATGTTTAATCGCTCAACCAAAAGAATAAAAAATACCACTTTACAATCCTAGATACTGTGTGTTTTAGATATTCGAGTAGATAGTTTTACAGAGAAAGTTATAATTAATTCTGAAATAAAGCTGTCTCTGGAATGGAACACCATGAGCATTCCAGTCCACCAGTCTTATGCAACTGTTTTCAGAAGGCAAAGTGAGGAATCATTACTTCAACTAAAAATACGCAGGAAAAAATGAAGTATGAAGAGTTTAATTACTGGAGGTGGAATTTTTCTGTTACATTTGATTAAAAATAAAAATGTTTGTGAAATAACTTGGGCTATTTTGGTAACTACAAATTTTCCAGGCTTAATCTAACATGTGGTGTCTTTAGCAGTATAGCACTACTTAACTTAGTAATTAGTGATCAAGGGAAAATGCTACCTATGAAAGAAACTCATCTGAGATATCATCTGGGAATTTCTTCTAGGAATTGCATTATGCTTCTAATCAGGCCTGAGTTATGCTTTGCTTGTATCTGAAGAAATCTTTGAGATGGAGTGGCTGCTTAGTAATTCATAGAAATATAAATATATATTGGTTAAGATGATCATTTTACCAATCAATAGTAGGTATTTGGTTTGCAGAGAAATTTTCTGTGTGCTGCTGTAAAATGGTGATATTAGAAACCGTTCCTCTGATATGCTTATGGAACTTTATATGTGTGATTGAGTATAAAAATACATTATTAATTACTGATTACATTTTTGATGTATATTTGATATGGGCACTGGACTAAATATAAAAAGGTGTCTTATAAATAACCCCTAAGATAACCCTGTTTTGAAATATAGGTTGGACCTCCAAAAACTGGGATACGATCGTCCAGCAATATCCATGGTCTTGAAAGACCCTGGATGTTCCTGGACCAGGGAGTCCTTTCTGGGAGTCCCAGTGGCATGAGGGCTGGCAGCTCAGAGTCAGGCAGGGCTGGGGCTGGGACCGGGGCCATGGCAGCCCCAGTAGCGGAGACAGGGCCAAGTAAGCGGCAGTCCAAGGCTGCAGCAGCCTGGCTGGGGCGGGGGGGGGGGGGGGAGAAGGATAGGGTGGCTAGGGTCGGCAGTTGGGGGGGGGAGGCAGGCAAGCTGACAGCCCGGTAGCAGGGGACCTCCCCTGGTCTGGCAAATTCCCTCGTTCAGGAGCGGTCAGGTCCCGAGGGTACCAGACCAGAGAGGTCCAACCTGTATAGGAGTACTCCTTCTGTAATTCTACAACTGCCAGTTGTTCCAGAGATTGGAAGAGCTATTCTGAGATTAATAAGAATTCATGCCAGACTTTCTCCAGGTCAACATAATCCTTCTGTTGTGACCTATTTCAGTGTTAAAAGAAAAAAAAAACATTTTTTAGTTCTTTTCAGCAAGTAAAAAAAGGTGAGACTTGGTTCTTTGTGTCTCAGAAGGTAGTTTATCAGAATATTCTCACGGGCCCCATGGCAAGATGGGGGATGGGAGAGTGGTTCTGTGCTTCTTTTGGGCAGAAGGGGTGGGTCTGAGGGCTGTCTGCTTGGCACACCATCTCCCCCTGACCTCAGCATTGCACAGAGCAGGCAGCCTGGGCCCCTTGGAATCACTGAGCCCCAAGGTCACTGCCCTTCTCTCTCCCCCCTGCTCCCCCCCCCGGCAGGCCTTCTTCTTACCCTGTGTACTGTGCTTATGCCTTTTTCTCTTTCCCTCCTTCTAAGAAAAGGGAAATCCTCACTTTTCTCACCCTACCAGTTTTATCTTTCACTGTCATCGTTCGCTTTCTAAAATCCTGTATTATCAGAATATTTGTGATGGCCTTTTGTAAAAGTACATGGCTCTCTGTAGTATTAGTGTTTTGTATATGTTTATATCTACGCAGATCCAATGATAGTTGCAAACTGGAAACTAGAAGTACAGAAACTACTCTCACTTTCACTTTCCTTAGTAAAAGTATTAGCTCCTCCCCCCCCCCGGTCATCGTTCCCAATAGTCAATACCTTGTAAAAAATCTTAATTTATTGCTCATATACGGTATCTTTAGAGTTGAATTTTAAGCTTAAAACAAATGCTTCACTGTAGTTTATAATCTTATGTTGAAAATGTTTTTGATTACACCTGTGTAATTTATTTTCTAGAGATTATTTTTTTAAGATTGATCTGTCTTTTTCTTATAAAAATTCTCTGTACAACGCCTTGCTGGTTTACTAGACATGTTTGATAAATCCTTTATTGGTTTTCTCCTGTGGCTAACACTTTTACTTGCAGCTTTGAGGATTTTTACAGTTTGATTTAAAACCTCTAGTGTTTTATAGGTCAGCTCAAGGGATTAAACCAAAAAGGGTTAATAAAGTTTAATTAAAAACATTTCGTCTGATAGAAAAAAAACATATTAATGGATGTGAAGTTACTATTAATCCAAAGGTTTTGAATAAATCTGAAATGGGTTTCACTTCAGTTAAATTTGTTCCATTCTACAAGATAAAAGCTGGTTACGTTTCCTATAAACAGCATTTACTTCTTATAAACAGCATAAATTATTGTAAATTTTAATGACCAAAACGACAATTGAGCTGTTCTAAACGTTGATTTGCAAAGCAGATTTTTTTGGCAGAATGTACTATGTTTGTACAACTTACTTCAACCATTGCTTGCTGTAAATTTTGTTTAAATATAATGTTCATCTGTTTCATCATGTGTGACTTTCTTTTTTCCCAGGCTAGTTTGCATGATTTGTGTGGCAGAGGATATGTTTGTGCTCCAGCCCCTTGGGCAGAGTGATCTTTTAATAATTTAACTGGTTTATTTTTAATCATTTAGTGAGATTCTGAGTAATACAATGAGTTCAAAATACAAGCATTCAGATCACTCAATTGCACATACAGATTGGAGGAGTGCAATGTGTACTTTTGTGAATTTCAAATAAGAGCGAAGGGATTATCTTTTTGGTGGTCTAAGAAAGCAGTAGTTGTCATGCCCTAATATTTAGATTTGTCCTTGGTGTTTTTAGGCAGGTAAGAACCCCAGAGACTAAGCTACACATAAAAACTCTCAGCAGAAAAATATGTACAGGATTTCCTACATTTGTGTGTCTTCCTTGCTAATCATAAGTGGGTATGGTATATTTTTTCTCCTAAGCCAAATAAAAGAAACTAGGGGGCTGAGCCCTCTACTCGCTTTGCTCCTCTATCTCCTCTCTCCGGCTGCTTTCGCTTCGCTGAGAGAGCCTGTTGACACGACACGATGACATCATTTTGTCGCCTGGCAGGAAAATCGTTATCTGTCAGGAAAAACTTCTTTATATCTAGAGAGGGATAAAGTTCAACTCTTTTAATAGCACAGGAATAATTTTCATTCAGGAGAGAAAAATCAAAATTGGAGAAAAGTAAACACAATTCACTTAAGATCAAAATTATAATAAAACACGAGTTAACAGAAAGTAGATTTTAATATGAAATGAAGAACAAGTCGTGTATTTCCTAAGATCTCCAGTAATGTGCTGTTGTTTGGTAGCAAAATCCTTGATCTTTTTAAAGTTGCAAAACTTACCTCAAGATTTCTGAAAAATAAAAACAAATGAAGAAACACCTTAAGAATTTGTGTGCCCTTTCTGGAAAATATCAGGAAAAGTCTGATCACTGAGCGACTATTGCATGTATATTATTTGACCACGTAATAGGACTTTATAACTTCCTAGATTTGTATTATTATGGTATTTGCATGTAATTTTGCATGTTTTTTGAGACAAGATGGGTCACATGCGGTAAGAAATTATACACCGGTGTTTGGAAAAGTGTAGGGTTGTGTGTGGGTGGGAGGCAGGGTTGTTTAGGGTTTTTTGTTGGTTTTTTACTAAAAATACTTTTGTGACATCATACATCTTCTCAACCTTAATTGTTCATTAATTAATTTCCTATTTCTTAAAATGAACATCAAAATTTAAATTGTGTTGGTGTATGAGGAGTACAGTGAGGAGCCATACGCTGGATGAGCTTAGGTCTCTGAGTTGTCATAGTGATTTTTCTCTGTTGTGGCTTTTAACAAATCTATAGGAAATGTAGAAGGGAGGATGTGCTTCTGGTGTGATATGTGAGATGTGAAATGTAAATGGCGAAGGAGGTTTATCTTCATATAAAATGTTGAGCATTTAAAATACTGTAGATTGTAAATGTTTTGGGCTTAAGGTGGAAAAATGGATTTTTGTTTCACTTTCATGTCTTCTATTCCTTTTTTCTTCTAGCTGCTTCTACATTCCCTGTCTCCTGACCTCTTATTCCATTGTCCTCCGACTGTGTCCCTTCCCAAACTCCCTTTCCTTCATATTTTCCCCCATCTTCGAGTACATGAACTATCATACAGTAAAAACATAGTGAAGACCAGACACTTTAGTTTTAAACTTCCCTTTGGTAGAGTTAGAGGGAATAGAGAGCTGCGTACCTTCTGGTTTATTTTGCAATAAACCAAATGTGGTCTGCAAGAACAATGAGAAGTCCTGTGACACCTTATAGACTAACAGATTTATTAGTCTATAAGGTGCCACAGGACTTCTCGTTGTTCTTGCAGATTCAGACTAACATGGCTACCCCTCTGATACAAATGTAGTCTGGTCTTCACTACGATGTTTTCTTCAAGATAAGCTCATGAATGTTGTTTTTCATGAAGTCAAAAATGCTCTTTTCAGCCATGAAGACAAATCCTAACAACACAAGAGACTTAAGAATCTATGGAAAATCTATGCCGGAATACAAACTCCTCTGGGAGAGGTTTTTTTGGAGACTTTTGGTCAGAGTCCTGGGCAGGTGTTGGCCATGGAATTTGGAGGGGCAGTTAGGTCTCATAGGGCGTGTCTAGACTACAGGGTTTTTTCGAAAAAAGTAGCCTTTTTTCAAAAAAAACTTCACCTGCATCTAGACTGCAGCCACGTTCTTTCGAAAGTAAATCGAAAGAACGCAGCAGTTTTTTCGATCGCGGTAAACCTCATTTTACGAGGAATAACGCCTTTTTTCAAAAGTACTCTTTCAAAAAAAGTGCTATTGAGTGCAAACTGTGCATTTTCTAAAGAGAGCGTCTAAACTCTCTTTCAAAAAAGCAGCCCCCTTGTTCAGAAACCATGTCTTTATTTCTTAAAAAAACCCTCATCTATTTTCCTTCCTTAGGGAAGTGGCAGAGCATCATTAAAAGTTAGTGGTTCTGCCAGTATCTAGCATTGTACCAGAAGGCTAGAGCTGCTGAAGATATCTTGAGGGCCTGGTTACACATTTCCAGACATAATACTTGAGCTACATTCAAGGACCTTGCTAATAAATGGATGTTCTAATAAACAATGACTGTTAGAATAATAAATTATAGCATACAAAACAAAAAATCATAAGTTTTCATAGACAGAGCCCCTAAAATGTCACAATATACAGGTCTGGAATCATGGGAGCTAAGTACTTCCAAGAAGAGAAGGTGAATAATAGTTTAGTTGTCTGCATCTCCTGGTGCATTTCTCTTTTGGAATGTTGGATTTCAGGAAAACTTTTACCTGTTTGAAATCCATGGGCATAATAGAAGAATCCTAAATATTTCTAGTGAAAAAAACCTGAAGGTTGTATTGAGCAATAAATAGACTTGTTTCGGTGAGTATGGTGATTGTAACTATGTAACTCTTTTTATGCAAGCCCAAATTCTTAGTTCTGTGTATGGAGTCCTTCCAATAATTGGGATTCTTAGGTGCTACTTCTGTAAAAATAAAAATAATGTTTTCTGTAGTTCATTGACAACTGTACAGTAGGTTGTTTGCTCCTTTAGCTTTTTGTTTAGCAAAAGGACAAAGTGTGTTTTTTGAAAAAAAAGAAACTTTATGTATCTAATTATTTTAAGTTGGATGATTTTCTTTTAAAGACTTAATGGTACACCTTTGATCTCCAGAATTCTTTGCTTGTCTTTGAACAGTAGGAAAGTGAGAGAAACTGCATACCAGTATTTGGAGAGGTAGCTGTGTTAGTCTGTTTCAGCAAAAACAATGAAGAGTCCAGTAGCACTTCAGAGACTAACAAATTTCTTAGGGTATTACAGCATAAGTTTCTGTTGACTACAACTCACTTCCTCAGATGGATTGATTGTAGGGCTACTCATGACAGTAACAACACTGCAAACTGTAAGCAATTCAGAATTGAGCTTTTAGAGTGAATATAATTCTGTGCTGAGTTATAGCACAAAGCCCAAATCTTCAAAACATTATTTAATTAGGTCTTACGTGCCTCACATAAAGTGGTCTTAAATGGTTCACTCTACACAGATATTAATTTTACCTTTTAACTGTTCTGTGATAAGCCAGCCCAAAAGTAGTTAGTTACAAAGTGCAGATGTGTGTGGTCACCTTATCTCAAAAAAGATACCTTGGCATTGGAAAACATTTTTTTTAAAAAAAGGCAAGAAAATGATCAGGGGTTTGGAATGGCTATCATGTGAGGAGAGATTATTAAAACTGGGACTTTTCAGATTAGAAAAGAGGAGACTATGGGAGGGAGTCTATACAATCATGACTGGTGTGAAGACGGTAAATAAGGAAAAGTTATTTACTTGCTCCCATAACAAAAGAACTAGGGGCCACCAAATGAAGTTAATAAGGTAGCAGGTATAAAGCAAAGGAAGTATTTCTTCACATAGTGTACAATGTGGGGAACTCCTTGCCAAAGGATGTTCTGAGGACCAGGATGGATAGGAATGGTGTTTCTAGCCTGTTTGTCAGGAATGCATGACAGGGGCAGGATCACTTGATGAGTACATGTTATGTTCTCTGAGGCACTTGGCATCGACCACTGTCAGAAGACAGGAATACTGAGCTAGATGGACATTTGACCTGACCTAGTATGAGCATTCTTGTGTGTATTTTTACCTTCCCCAGCAGAGGAAATCCACATGATCTGCATTTTGTTCTTTGCCACAATCTTTGAAAAAGTCATTATCTGTCTTGTATTTTAAATTATCTAAAAATGCATGCATAGTATCTTCATCAGTCTTTTGTAGAACTGTATGTCAGTTTTAAACGGATTTTTTTCTGATATTTCTAAGCTAGAATGTGTATTGTGTGTTTCAGAAGTGTGTATATATAATAAACATTTTAGCAAAGAAAAAAAGATGGCTGCATCAAATTCTTCTGTTTCCCATGCAGTTATATGTCAAAACATGAAAAGGATTCAGCCTGAAGGTATAAGGAGGTTATGCAATTGCTTTGTACAGGAGTGCTGGAACAAATTTTTATAGTGGGGGTGCTGATCAGTTTTCCCTCTGAGCTGCAGGGCAGCACAGCTTCAGAGGTGAGTAATCCGCCCCACCCAGTCAGTCAGCTTTCTGCACCAAGCCCTGAGCCTCTGACTGGGCAGGGCTGATTAATCACTTGTGAAGCTGTGCTGCCACACAGCTTGGAGGGTACACTGGTGCTGAGTGTCATTGAGCCAAGTTATAAACCCTGTATGTAATGGAAACCACTTCAAGTCAGAGAGTGCAGCAGCACCTCAGTTTCCACTGCCAATTATGTTTTCTGGTGAGTCTAATTTGTTTGTTCTCTCAGGAGGCTACAGTGGTTCAAGAACACAATGATTTCTGCCTCTTTAAACTACAGATTTTTTTAATACTCTACAAGTTTCATACCTAGTTCTGTCAGTCTTCCAGGTTGTGAATATTCACACTATTAGATAGCAAAAACTTAGAGATACCCATTGGATGAAATTTAATCTTGGCATAATTCGGTTGAAGTTATCAAAGTCTTGGTCCTTGAAAGTTGTATTGCCCTAGCTACAAAGGACGGGGGGAAAGAGGAGCTATGACAACCTAACCTGCATCATAGATGCAGCTCTGTAAATGGAAGCGACCATAGCAAACATAATACAGGGGGAAATTCCCTTCTGTCCAGATAGCCTGTCCCTAGGCTATTTGTCTAGGCTAGCATAGCTGTGCTGCTACACACTCTGTAGTATGGTCATACCTCAAAGTTCAAGTGGAGATATTGTTCTAATAACTTAGTAGAGAGGTGAATGGATAGTCCTTTTTACCAGCTAATCCATGAATTTAAATACTTCTGTTTGAACTTTTGATAACATGAGAACCATTGGAAGCAAAGCAATACTCTGTATTCCATATATTATGTCAAGCGGTGGTGATCTTTTCCTCTATAAGAGTAAAAAACCCAACAGAATCTTGAACAAAAATCTAGGCAGGCAAGTGATTCGTAAATAATTCATGAAGAGTGGTCAGTATCCGGGTGCAAGGGCCAGAGCAGAAGTGATGAATGTGTCTCTTCCAGAGTCAACTATGCTGGCCAATTGTGTTGGCCCGTGGGGCCCAGAGCAGTTGCCCCGATTTGCCGTATATTCTTTGTACTATGGACCCAACCTTAATAACTCTCAGATTTTGATGAGGGGAGCAGGAGTAACATGATTTGTACATTTATGGAATGGCCAAACCCCCACATGTAAGAAACAGCAGCCTGGTGCATGCACCCCTCCTTCTCAGCCTTCTGTAGGAGTAGCACATTCTTTGCGTCTGTTAAGGCAGATTATATCTTGAGGATTCCATTCCTTAATTTCCAGCAGTTTTCCTGAGTGTATAATTGATTTGAATAGACTGTGTGTGTGTTGAAAAATTTGGTGCTTTCATACAGAAAGATGAAGGCACATGGCGGGGTATGGATGTGAAATATCTATAAAAACAGTAACTGTTAAAAATCCTATTGGTTACACAGCTAACCATTTTACCTGGTGATACACAGGTAGGGACTTGGGAGGGAAGGGTGGTGGAAGGGTGCCCCTACTGCTGCTCCTGGGATGTCCCTTCTTGGCCCTAGTCCCAGTGCGCCTGCTGCCTCATGCTGGAGGGCTCTGCAGCTGGCAGTCTACTGGTGTGCACCAGCTGCTGGCTCTACTCCCAGGGAGCCGGCTGCCCCACATAGTGGGCTCTGCAGCCAGCAGGCTCCAGATTCTGGCACGCATCGCCTCCTAGCTGCAGGCCCCAGTCCAGGGGTGCCAGCTTCCCCATGTTGTGGGCTCTACAGCCAGCGGCCTGGGAGTAGGCAGAATTGGGCTAATGCTTATCTGTTTCTTGTTACCAGTTAATCAGCTAACCAGTTAAACCCTTAGCTCCTATTTAGGGACTGTTTAAAGTTATGCCACATCCCCATTTGCCATCTCTGATTGAGTGCTAAGGGCAGCTTCGGTTACCACAAGTGCTCCTGGCAATCATTTGCTCCCATCTGCCTCCCACTGTAAAGACCGACGCCGAGCTCGGTTTAAGGTGAGCAGACTCTAGTTACGTATTTTACATAGCTAGAGTTGTGGACCTTAACTGACCTTCAAGGTGTAGTGTAGACCTGGCCTGAGAGAAGCTGGATTAGGCTAAGATGCTTACTTTGATAGGTAGTAAATATCTGTTTACATTAGCAGCTTGGGAAATCAAGTGTGTTTGTCCTCCAGTATCTTACCTGTTTGTTCACTCTCCAGTCAAGTAAATCTTTGCATTAAAAAGCAATGGTGTTACTGATTTCTAATTCTCAAATTGTTGTTGGGAAAAGCTTCCTTTTGTTATACGAATAACATGTAACTTTCAATGTTGGATTTTCTCAGACTATTACAGCTGTCAGTTAAAATTGCCTAAACAGATGCAGGTATTATGAAGGTATTTCTATGTCTCTTTCTAAAAATGTACGAGTGTAATATATTTGTTTCACAGTGCTAACATCTGCACATGTAAAGCTATTTTTTTGTTATGGGAACTAGAATTCAGCTCATTTATTTAAAACAAGCTACTTATGGGATGTTTGGCTCACAGATAGTAATTTGGAGACATCAGTCTGGTTTCTAGTGAATACCTTTTCCCATTGAAAATAAAATAAAATTAGAAGTAAGCATCCCCTTGTTAGCAGAATAAAGCAAAGAAAGCAAAGGATTTAATTTTCAAGTAAATAAAATTTTCTTTTCACACCTAGACATAATATTTCCATTCCAGCGGTGTACATTTTGATGGGACAACATAAAGAAGCTATTGTTCATTTTGCAAATATTTGTGCATATGTAGAAGAGTTAATGTCCTATGGTTGTTATTAGGTCACCTTACATTAGAGCTTGTAGTCAGCAGTTTAAAATGTTTGTTTATTCTGGTTGCCCCCTCCCTTCTCCCCCCCCCCCCCCCCGACATCTACTGTTATAAATTGCAGCAGCTCTGGTTGAAGCTGTAACCCCACCTGTTATGCTGACCAATATTGACTCATTGTTTCTTTGTAGTCCCCCTCTCTGTCTATATCTCTTCTTTTTTGTCTTATGCTTAGATTGTAAAGTCCTGTAGGGTAGGGACTGTCTTTTTGATCTGCGTTTCTACAGTGTCGAACATAATAAGGTCCATGAATGGAGTTCTAGCACTATAATATAAAAAAAAAACCCAAACCCTCATAATCTAACCTTTTTTGCAGCAGAAAATTTGGACAATGTTAACCAGCTTTAGTTCCACCTTTGTAACATGATATGTGATCTGATGGAGTCTTGTAATATTTATGTGGATAGTGAAAGTCTGAGGAGACCAGGCTTGTTTTCCTCTTTCGTTTGTTTTTTTCAAAGGAAAAAAAACAACAACCGTAAGAATACAAAGTTATTCAAGTTCTTGACGAATCCACTTTGCCATTAAGATTGATGTTATACACCATATTCTATGTGAACCTTTGAATATGATTAGAATAAGTGAGTGATGTTTTCCATACGCTTATTATCTGTACCATCTTCAAGTGAAGGTTGCCTTTGTGATAGGGCAATTCCTGCAGTGTCTTTCAAAGAGATATTGAATTAAGTTTATGTATTATTCTGGGATGGGATCAAATGTGACCCCTCTAGTGGCAAGATATGACAGATGCAATATCTGGGAATTCAAAAGACTATTGTGAAAATGTCGAGTTTCGGACAAGTATAGACCCCAAACAAACTCCTCAACTCTGGTTATGTGAATCCCAAACTTCTGAAGCTACAACTTGAGAAGAAGGTCATTATCTCCTGGTTACTTGCTACAGAAGGCCAACATCAAGGGCCCAAGCTGTAGGAAGAAACAGCTGATTGCCCAGCATTTATGTTAAGCTTTTGGTCTGGTTCTCGATCTGAGATGGATAAACTTTTAACCACTGGGAAAACTCAGTTTTTGAAAGACCTAAAAGCCAGCTGAGTAGTAGGTTGGAGAAGGGGGTAATTTCTGGTAGTGTTCCTTTTATAGTTTCCATGTTTTTTCCACAGTGCTTTCAACTTAAAAATAAATAAACTTGAATAGAAAGAACTGTGTGGTAAATAAAGAAGGAATTATGAAAAACATGCTGGTCACAGTTCTTGGAGAGAAAGTGAAGTGCAGGCACTGGTCTAGTTAAGTAGTCTGGCTTTCTGGGGATATAAAAGTGTAAGGTAGGGAGCTCTGCAGTCTGAAAAATCCTTGGTCAGGAGAGGGAAACACACAAGAGTCTGCCTATGAGAGATAATGACTGGGAACTAGCATCCTAAAGTGGGTGTCCTTGATGGACCACAGATCGGTAATGAAGGGACTGTTGCCATGAAACTGTTGCATTTAGCACTGTAGGATGAATTATATTCACTTGATTATTCATGTGTTCATATGCATTCATGTTTCTTAGTAATTTTATGTTTATAGTGAAGTGAAGTAATTGTAACAATTTAGATTTAACACTTGCAGAAGTGATAGTCTTGCAAAACATATAATGAGAATTCAATCCATTGCTCTGGCTCCATTCAGTAGCTGATTGTGCAGTTACACTGCATCTCATTCCCACCACACAGGTGAAAGGCAGTGGCTGTGCGTTTACTACTGGTAGAGCAATGCAGTACATTCATTCACACATATAAATTCAGTAATAATTAAAACACTTGTGGATTACAGATTCTTATCACATTTTGTCAGCTGGTCAAACTGAGGCAGAGAGAGGTTAATCACTAGCTCAAATCCACACAAAGTAAGCACTAGAGCACACTTTGGCCTTGAGAGCAGTAGGACAGACAACACACCTCATGTACCATGACGTATCTTTATAGACTAGGTGGTTGTTAAGAATACCCAAAGGCAGTGTCTACACTGGCGCGATCTTGCACAAAAGCGGCTGCTCTTGTGCAAAAACTTGCTGCCTGTCTACACTGGCCACGTGTTCTTGCGCAAATAAACTGATGTTCTAATGTATGAAATCAGGGCTTCTTGCACAAGAACTCTGACGCTCCCGCTCAGGAATAAGCCCTTTTGCGCAACTGTTCTTGCGCAAGAGGCCAGTGTAGACAGGCAACATGAATTTCTTGCGCAAGAAGGCCCTATGGTTAAAATGGCCATCAGAGCTTTCTTGTGCAAGAGAGCAGCTACACTGGCATGGATGCTCTTGTGCAAAAGCACATGCCAGTGTAGACGCTCTCTTCTGGAAGAGTTTTTGCAGAAGAACTCTTCCGCAAAAGAGTTTTTGCGTGAGAACGCGCCAGTGTAGACGTAGCCAAACTGTGAAAGTGCTTATTCTAGCTTTATTATTGGGGGGAGTTCAGCATCCCAGTTCTAGAATTCATGCTGAGGAGAAAAGCCAACTTGAGCAGAAATATATACTGTATATAACAACTCATGTGGACTTATAATTATTTTTATTATTTATAACTGGCAGCTGTAATTCCTCTGGACAAGAATTCTTTGAAAACAACACACCACAGCGCCACCACATTTTTTACTTGAAAAGTTCTCCTTTGGTTTTGCATGTAGATCGAGAATGGCATCTGAAAACAGTCTCCGTTCTAAGCTTAGACAGTCTATCATTGAGGACAGTGTGTTTGTGTGGGGGGCGGGGCGGGAATTTGGTCCTTTAATACCAATGAGACATATTTTGCTTGTGGTGGAAAAGAATTCACGTGCAGCAAACTAATAAATTTTGCCAGTGACAGTCTGGAAACACTTCATCACCATGTTTGTGCTAAAAACTGAATGATTGTGTAGCAAAAGTATCCAAAACTTAAACTCCAATTCTGTACATGGATGAAGGTTAACAATCTTCTGGATGAAGTGGGTCTTACTCTGAGAGAGATGCTCTGTGATGGAAAATTTTGTCTGATGTAATAACTGAGCTAGATTCCTAATTAAAGGAAAGCTATTTGCTGACTCCTTTGTGAAATGTAACTGGGAAGACCCCGATGTCCACAGAATTATGAAAGGAGTCATAGGAGCTTTGCCAAAGGAGTGGTCAAGGAACACCTGGGATGATGGAAAAGAGTTCAGAAAGAAGTAATGTTGCATTGAGAAGCTGCTAGTAGTAATAAACTATTGTTATTAAATCAGTGGGCTTTCTGGTTTTGAATTGCATTGTATTTTGGTGACCATTTAGACCATTATTTTAAAGAAAAGAAAGAGGCCACCATCAAAGTACAAGCAGTGCATGTACTTTTCTGTGATTGGGAACCTCCAACATAGCATCTGTGAAGGGAATGTGTTACAGCCCAGGGCTTGTCGACCACAGAGAAGGATGTTGATTTCCATCGAACATCCTGAAGTCATGTTTCATGTGCAAACAGGAATAACTCCACCCTGGATCAAACCAGTATTCCATTTACCATAATCCAGAACACTGTTTTAGAGTGGCTAGTATTTTATGTTTGAAAGAGAGGTGCTAGAAATCTCAGCTGACAATTATTTAATAGTTTGCCCAGAATAGGGCTATGTAGTCATTTATATGATTAACCGATAAACCGTGACTGATGGGCTAATCCTAACTACACGCACCCCCCCCCCTGCTGCCTCTGTAACAGGGGAGGGGATGTGGGAGCTAATGCCCGTAGGAAGCCAACTTTTAAGCCGGCTCCCCGTGAGCACCAGCTCCTGCGGAGCCGCCTCTCATAGCTCGGGGGGAGGAGGTTACCCAGGAACTCAGTAATGACAATGAAATCGATGGAATTTAAACTAGGATCTGATCTTGATTTTGATTTTGTTCCTGACACCAAAGAATTTTTATTGTGCAGCATAGTCCATCCTTGGAGGCCTGCTTGGCACTGGGTTAGCTGGGCACCAGACTACCCTAGGCTCCAGAATAGGGAAGGCACAGCTTAGGAGACAGCACACAAAAACCTGTGGCAGCCTCTTAGCAGGCGTGCTCAGGGTGGCTCGGCCGAAGCCTAAGCTGCTGTTCCAGCATAGGCTGGGGAAGCAAATAGGGAGAACGGGTAAGGCAGGGAAAAATACCGCCCATTACCGGATGGCAAGCGTGGCGGTCGGGCGTCCCCAGGCTCACCAACACTGCTCACTACCAGATTTCACACAGAGGGTATTAAAAAAATCTCCAACCGGGAAAGACTCTCCCTCCCCAAAACATTAGGCCATCAGTAAACTGGTGTACTTAAAATCATATGCTGTGTATGGCACAGTTCATGAAAGTTTCAACTGGGCCCCGGACCTGAACAAGGCCAAAAATCCTTGTCAGGTCCTGGCGTGGTCGCCAATTCTGTTGCCCAGGAACTCAGTATCGATAATAAAATTTAGTTTAAACTAGGATCTGATCTTATGATTTTTCTTCCTGACACCAGAAGCACAGGTTCCGTGACACTGTATCTATCACCAGTGGATTTCTATAGCCCCCAACAAAAACACAACTCAAATATAAATTTAACCAGTCTATTAAAGAATTTGAACAGTACACAGCATATGGTAACACAGAACAAATTAACCCCAGTACATCCAGTAAACAGTAAACCAACCCCACACCCTCGAACCAGAAGAGAGAAGAAGATAGTAAAGGATTCCCCAATACAATAAGGTAAGTTAAAATACTTTACAGGTGTCTGTCTGGCTTAGATGGAAGATGACCCTTAGCAGACTGAGGGAGAGATGCAAGCAGCCTAGGACCTTCTACCATTCAGCAGGGAATCTGCTGGCTGGGAGGAACACTAGGTGATCCCACGGAGATGTTATTCAGCGCTCCAGGCCAACCACGGATTCCTTTATATCGCAGAGGGCTTCGCCACAAGGATCAGGATCCGGGATAAGTGGAAGGAATCAGAGAACCCTAAACACAAGTCCCCACACCCTTCAGTGGAGGCTGTGAAGGGAGGCGCCCACAGTGGTTCAAAGATCCCGATCACTCAGGCAGCTTCTTTACTGCAGCTGGATCTGTAGGCCTCGCTCCGAGCCTTTGCCACGAAGAGAGAGCAGAACCATACGCGTGTTGTCAGATGGACGACCAAGAATCAGCAGATGGGTGTTCAGCAGGAGCAGCCTCATCCCTCAGAGCGACAGTCCTTATATTGTTCCTTGCGTGGGAAAAGCAGCAAGGGTGCTGAGTGCACTGTCTCTGTGCCGTGTGCAAAATGTCCCATGCTCTGTGCAGCGTAGTGCACATCTGAGGTAAATAATTTCCTTGGCGGGAAAATCCAGTTGGAACCAGTTCTGTTCACTTCTTCAGCAGTCCCAAAGACAAAATGGAGTCTATATTTTCAAGATGGAGTCCATCACAATAATAAGGAGTCTTTAGTCCTTACATTTCCCTACAAAGTCCTTCGGGGGGGGGGGGCGGGAAGGCGGGAGTGGGTACACACAGGAAGCGGCATTCAAGCCAGCTCCCCATGCATATTGGCTCCCGCAGAGCCACCCCCTCTCCCCCACACACTGCTGCCTCTTTACCAGAGGCAGGAGCCATGCTTGCGGTGAGCTGGCTTAAAAGCGGGCTTCCCATGAGCACTGGCTCCCTCCTGCCCCTCCCACTCCATGTGTAACTGCTAAAAATTCCAATAGTTACACCTTTACAGAAATACATGTTAATTAACATCCCTAAGCCATAATGGATTTTTCTTTTTTAACTTTGGAAGACTGGTTACTGCCTGAAACACAAATGTGCATATCTATTCTGTTGTTCTCTTTTTAAAACCAGACCTAAGGTAATTGTTAATGCTCTCATTAGCTACATAAAAGTCTACTCTTATTTTGAATCATTTAATAATCTTGTACATAACATCTAGCCATAATATGTTCAGTGGGCTACTTATGTGTTGTATTTCATTTTATCAATTTTAAATGTGCTGCCTTTCAAAGAATGTCAGTCTGTTGTTGAATTGTGAGTTTAAACATATTTTTTTCATTTAACTTGTAATAAACAATGGTATAAAGACGTGCTTTCTTCATTGTCTCAACTCTTTTCAATCTTTCTTCATACAAGGAGTCTCTCCATGACTATAATATTTTTGTATCTCCTTTCTGAATTTCTGCTTCATCTTTTAGTTTAGATAACTAGAACAGGACAGAGTATTCCAAGAGGAGTACCACAAATATATGTGCTGGAGTGGTATACTTTACCCACAGAGAGTGGGGATTTTAGGGACCTGTAGCATAAATGTTTTAATAAGAGCACTGTTGTTGTTGGGGCAATCTTTTATTGCTCTGCTCTTTCCCCACTTGTTCTGTTTAGGATCTTTGAGGCATGTATTAGAGTAGGCAACCTTAATCTCACTGGTTCATGTCTGTGTAAAATATATGTATTAGTCCCAGAGAGAGTAGTAAGCCTTCTAGTAGAAAGATTTAGCTTTGTTTTGAATCTGTACTTCTGTTGATGAATTTTGCAGTTTGAGTCTAGCTGTGTTATTGAGTGAGTGTTTACTATTCTGCTGTACTCATATTGAAACACTCCACAAAATTTTAGAGGAAAAAAGAACAATCAAAGAATTTCTACAAAGAAAAGTTCAGCTATCATTCAGCAACAGAAGAAGAAATTTAGTTAAGAAAATGTGATAGAAATCTAGTTCTTCTGAGATTTAGATACCTTATATGCCGGGGATTTTACAGATAGAGGCTCTTTAGAAAGGGTATCAAAGAACAATATCACTAACACTGTTTATCTTGAATAGTGAGGGGAAGAAATCCTGACTAAAGGATAGTGGTAGGAGGAGGAATGAGACTCTCCTTATCCTCAACCAGAGCAATACTTACTAATTTTAAAAACACTATAATAAAAAAATAAGTAATCTAATTGGTGACCCGGAGAATGATGCTCGAAGCCTGCCACGAAGTGTAATGGAAAAGCAAAATAAAGAGATGTGTCCTTCACTACATTGCACCTAGGAGGTAAAACTTAGCCTCATTTAAATTACTGAAGAGAACATAAACTCCACAGCCAAGAGCTGTACGCAGAGAATGCCAAGTCCTCCTCTGTCCTAGAAATCCATAATTAAGTGTTGCTGTTTAGCCCATAAATAAAAATAGTTGATTATGGTGACACTACCAATTTTATAATCTCTTAAGCATGAGAAATCCATTTAGGTTACCCCATCACTATTGCTGAAATCTACCAAAGTAACTGTCACATGCATACTGAGTCAATATGAGTTAATACTTAACTCGTTGCTGAGTAAACAAGTATTTTTTAAACAAAACTAAAATACCTTGATTAAAATACCTTGAATTCAATACTGTCAATTAACAGTCTGATCCTGCTGTTAATAAAGTCAATGGACATTTTGCCATTTACATCAATAAGCATTGTATTAGACCCTAAATGCCTGCAATATTTCATTTTTTAAATGTATAGATGACTTTAAAAAGTATTAAAGAGTAAAGCAATTAACTTATACCCTCAGGTGCATGTGTGCAAATGAAGGCTTCATTTGACCCTCTAGGTTTTAGAGGAAAAGAAGTCTAGAAAAATGCATTTAAAATATTTTTTCTAAAACTTTTTATAATTCAGAGAAATTCAGATGATTTCCAAGGTTCATGGTGGAGAACTGGAGGGCCTCCTGGGTTATGAATTCTCTGCCTAGTTATCACCTTGAATTAATTTTAACAGCTGATTAATAGGGGTTAATAAGAATTCTCCTTCAGGAGATATGTTCCTATGGGTGCTCCACTGCAAGTCAAGGTGCATCAGAGAGTTTGATAGAAGACCGTGCATGCCTCGTTAGCAGTCACAGCTTTAACAGCATGTGCATGGCCTGGGCTCCTCTGTTCCTTTTCTGCCATTCCCGTCTAGAGACAGAGTTCAGCAGCTCTGCTTCCTCATCTTTATTGACTAAATTTTCGCTTCACAATTATAGTTAGTCCCACTTGAATATTTAAAGGACAAAAATCCACCAAAAAAGAGGCTGGCTTCCTCGCTCTTCGGGGGTGACCATCTGGCAAATGTTCTTTTCAGACAAACGCTGCTGCCCGAGTGCTAGCTGCTCCACAGCTCAGCATGTGTGACCCTGCAGGCACCTCCAGCACTGACAGTCTCGGCTGCTTCTTAATTCACTGCTAAGGCTCAGGGCTGTCAGTTGCCCGCTTTTAATCTGCCTCCCATGGTGACCCTTCTCATTACGTTGCTGACGGTTCCACACGGAACCCGTGCTGACGGTTCCACGGTTCCTGACAACGCCATCTTTGTACTCCACAGCACCACTCTCTGGAGTGCAGACACCCGTGGCACCAACCCAGCACGGGGAACACACAGGGCACCCCAAGCTCATATGCCACCTCAGCACATGGAACAGCGGCTTCAGCCTGCGCTATCTACCTCTGCACCACAGGCACTTCCACTACTTCCCTTGCCTATAGTGATTCACCCCTCCGCATAGTTGTTGCGTTGCCTCAGTTTTTCCACCAGAGAGACTTTAGCTGTTCCTCGTGCCCCTGAGTCTCCACTACTGAACACTGAGAGATCTCCACATCACTTGACACTTATTTCCAGTTCTGTCCTGCCCCATCTAGTCTCTCCAGTGAGGCAGAGGATGATGAGGTCAGAAAGATCCACAATACTGCTCCCTGGATTGGTGCCTGCCAGTGTGGGATATACTAAGGCAAGATACTTGTATTCCAGAGTGGTATGATCACCCCTGGATGGGACCGCCAATGCCCTTCCCCAGACATTGGCCAGACAACAGTCTGTGGGACTATTACAGGAGACCCCCCCCCCCAAGGTCCGCTGTGCTTCCCAGAGAGAGGATGCTAGATCTCCTGCATCTGCTCAGCTCTTTGTTCTGGCTCTATGAGAGTCTGCTCAGCTAGTACAGGATGTCACTCCCTGTGCCTTGCCTATGACCTAGCAATTGTCCCTCACACCTCAGGAGGTTGTTACCTCCACCAGCTGCATCTATAGACAAGTTCACATACTTCCTGGACCTCTTGAAAAGATTAGCCAGTGAACTCAGGATTACTCTAGAGGAAGTATCAGAAACATAGCATGAGTTTACTGATACACTGCTCTGGTAGCTCACTGGCCATGAGAGACCTGTAGGGAAACTGCTGTCCATCTCCAATTGAAAGTGCAGGGACTTACCTTGAATCTACAGTGGAGCACCCACAGGGACACTCATCTCGAAGAATATCAGTTGCAGTATATGGTGAGTAACGGCCTCTTCTAACTGACAAGTTAATTTGGAAGGGCATAGCATTATTGTGGTAATTCCCTTCCCTCCCCCTTTTAATTTAAGTTATAAAAAGTGGCCCGGCATACTTAAGCTTCACATTCCAAAGCTTTATTACTTTTTTTATTCATTTCAACGTAGTACCTACTAACTTTACAGCAAGTTATTATTTTACACACACAAGTACATTATCACTACAGGAGTCCTGACAGGTTCTCCCCACCAACACCTTCAGCTTGTGAAACTGTTGTTAAAAATTCGTGAAATGTTATTTTTGTATGGCCGTGTTTTGCATTTTCAAGATCCCTGGAAATGTACTTGTTCAAGGAATTAGGAGAAATAATGAGAGACCCGGAGAATTCTGATTATAAAGCCTGTAAAATTGAATCTGTATTAAAACTGTCAGTGTAAAACTAAAGAGGATAATATTGTTCCACAACAATTTAATTAGCATTTCAGTTTTTCTGAATGTCTGAGTGCTTCCTCCCTCCCCAATGAAAATCACAAACAAAGCAGAGGAAACAGTACACTTGAATTCAGAAAGTCCCAACATAAGCAATAGTGACAGCACCAAAGTTATTTATTTTTAATTAAGATATTACAACGCTTAGCCACTCACAGTGAGACACATAGCAATGCATTGGAATGGTAAGCAATAAGCACTGGAATGAAGAATGAAACAAACACTGGGATTTCTATCACTGACTACTTGTTTCTCGCAGTTCAGGTTGCACATATATGAAATGTTGTATCTGAAGGAGAACTGGTTGAAACCAATTTAATTAAACAGAAGAATGCTTTTAGTTGAATTTGTCACAGGACTTGAAGAAAGTATTGTCATTTTTATAAGATTCAAAATGATAAATTAAAGATAGATTAAGCAGTATATTTAGATTCTGCTACAGTACTATGGTTTATTAAGACTAGTAGCTTTACCTGGAAGGAAAGAATTTCTAAAGCTCATTTTCTTCACTTTTCTTTGCTTTACATGTTTCTTTCTCGTGTGTGTGTGTGTGTGTGTGTGTCAGTCAATTTAAGGTTAATAACATACTATAAAGTAAATTACAACCTAAGAAAAGCTTACAAAAACTAAGTAATTCACTGTAAGTAATATCCTACACTAGTGTTTTAATAAACAAGTTAAGCTGTTGAAAAAATTAAATCTTAAATGTTCCTATGTTACAATTATCTGACAGATTGCCCCCCTTCACGTTACATGATTTAAAATCTGCTGTTGGTTCAAAGTCTAACCCTTATCAGTGTTAGCAACAGGTATTTTTAGTGTAGGGTCAGCATGTTTGATAATTATTTCTGCTTGATGTCCAGCTAACCTTGAATTTTGACATCTTAAATTTGGTAGGTTTTGAGTGGACGTTACTGATGACAAGCTGTATTTTTGGTTAGTGAACAGAGAGATATATTATTTTGATTTGCATTGATGACTTTCATGTATGACACCTGGATGATTGTGATGAGCTCCAGTATGAATGTCTAAGTAGATGGCGTATAGCGTTAGACCTGGCTGTGACAAGAAAAAAACTTGAAGAAAACGAGAACATTATTTCTTTCAGGACTAATCTCCTCTGTTACTTGACTTTTACTTCCTGTAGAAATTTTATATATATTTAAATTAGGGGGTAAGAGAGGTGCATGACATATATTAGGTAAATACTGAAACCAATTGAGAATCAGTTGTTTGACAATTTAGGACTTGATGTTTAGTGTGTTTCATGATCAAATGAAAATTTAATATACATATGAAAAATTCGGGTGTTTGGCAGTGGCATTGTTTTGCAGTGGATTATGCTTGTTTGGATGGAGGCATTTCTGGATACTATTGTAGTGTGTGTCTTGTTTCTAGCTATTTTTTTGTTTACCATGGGAATCTATATTTGGACAGTTGGCTGTTGCCCTGATAACCACCCTGGGTTCTATAGTGTGTTTCACACTATATGTAGGGAGACCTGGAGAGATGGTTTCTTGAGATTTGATCTGTTCTGTTTCTTTGGTAGTGAACAGAGTCAAACAAAACAGAAAAAAGATTGTGCAGAATAAGCATGAACATGGATTGAGAAATTTTGTGGTGCACCTGTTATGCTTTGTTTCCTCTAAGAAATGTAGTGTATGTACTTAGACTTAGCCCTGTGAGTTTTAATGACCTGATTTTTCAGTTAAACCTTTGGTCAGTTACGACTGGAGATTTTTAGTGAGTTAGGACGTGCTAGGAATACACAAAGGGCATTTTTTGTTGCTGTTGTTTTTCCTACTGAACACCTCATCATAGTTGGAGAGTCACTTATCACAACTGTGCCATAGTACTGTCAGTACATGAACAAGCCATTTTTTTTAAATCTCATATTTGTTACTAATTTATATATGTTAATTTTGAAGGAAAACATGGTTATATAAGAAAAATTCATAAACCAAACATCTTATCTTCTTGTTGGTTTATTTATATCATTTCAATACAATAGCACCACTGGAATGTAACATTCACAGTATTTTCCAAATATATATTTGGCCTTACAACTGGTTATATCATGACATGTTGATGTAATATATATGCACCATGGAAACCTTAACGCTGGATTTCTTTGGTTTTATTGTTTTAAAATTTTAGCCTTATTGTTGCATTAATATAGTCGTATTGCTTTTAATAGATTTCCCTTTTTAATGTAACTATTTCATGGCTAAGACTAAGCATGAAAATGGTTTGTGCATTAATACATCACATGTTAGCAAGGAAGATATTTATTTATTTAACAAATCGCTGCTGGAATGGTAGAGGATTTTTTGACCTTTTGTGGATGAGAAACTTTTTTTTCCTAACAAAAATGAATTTCCTTTAAGTTGCCATAGGTAAATTTAAGATTGTCAGTTCCTAGCCAGAATGGTGAATTGAATTAATAACTATAACTTCCTTTCATCTAGTTTGCTTGAGGATTTTAGACAAATTTACTTCACTTATTGGATGATGTTGGCTACTTGTCTTATTCTAGGGGTCTAGGGGGAAAAAAATCTTTATCTATACTTTGCTTCTCGCTTTCTTCCTCCCTGCCAATGATTTTGAATGTTAAGTTTTGAGGAAAACAATATTTTCTTAGTACTTGTAACTGTGTCTCTGTCTTCCCCTTTATATATTATAAATTGGGTTTATTTCTGCTTGATTGAGACTCTGACATACCAGAAGAATATTCAAGAGACCCTATACTCTGTAGTGAACATGAAACTTTGCTAAACTGTGTAGCAAGGCCCCGTAGATTTTGCAGTGGATTAGAACTTATCACAGATCAGGTAAACTCAGAAATTGACATTTTACTAAACAGGATTTGAAAATTCATAACACTGTAAAAGTACATTATTGGTCTTAGTGTATTCGTCTAAATTACATGAAATTGACTTTACAAAATTTTCAATATTTGTATAGACAGCCTACAAGTGTGCTGGGGAAGTTGTCAAGAGGAAGATCTGTAGTGTCCAGCTTCTGCTTGAGGGCAGGTGGTAATTTTGGTGCAGAATAAACCATGGGAGATTTTGACATTTAATTTGCTGTTGTTAGGAGTAGGGTTTTTTTATTTTGTTTTAATATTGCACTCCATTGGGAAGAGCGGCTTGACCTTATACCAGTCTGTATTCAAAATTTCATTGGTTACACATGATTCATGTTCTTAAGCCTTTCTTTATTTTCCATGGATTAGATCTAGAATTTGCTGTGCATTATGGGTACAACATCCATAATCTCCTGCACCCAAGATTGCATTTAGAATTACAGCATATTATGACCATACAGTTGGTGGTTGTAAGACACTATTTCCAAGAACCAGTCCTGCAAATCATTGTAGATAATACAATTGAGCTGGCTCCTATGACTGGATTACACATTTTTAAATAAGGTGTTGAAAAAATATCCTTAAAATGTTAGTGTTGACAGCTGTTCCAGCTATACCCCAGCCACTCTAGCCAGAACATCTGTTTCACGTTTTCAACATATGTTCTTGAAAATAGCTAACATGGCACATTTTGTAATATACATAGGACATTATTTTTATAATAGGAATACACAATCCCTTATCACAAAACTGAGTCATTAAGGAGCTATTGTGGAGAATCCATAGTTAAACTTGAAAACCTTTGAAAGCCCAGGCCCTTCATTTTGTTCACATCCTTAGCATGTATTCCTTTAATTAAGTCAAATTCCCTTACCAGTTTCTATTGGGGATGACAGACTTGTCAGGCCCATGGGCAATGTGAGTGGGGGGCTTTGTGCATATGCAGGAAAGTGCCCCCCAGAGGGGCCTTGGACAGAATGGGTGAAGCTGGGGCTAAACTCCCCCAAGTAGCTTTCAGCACTGCCTGGAGCATGCTCCATGGAGCTCAAGCTGTGATTTAAAGGGATCTAGATATTTCAAAAAATAAAAGGAAATATCTAGAACACTTTTAAATTGGTAGATATCTATTTACAAACTTAAATTTGTCTGAGTAGGGTAGAAAAACAAAACGGGCGGAGAAAAATTATGGGAGTGACTATTCCATTGTGAGGTAAAGCAAAAACAGTAATTTTGAAACAAGGTATCCTCTAATCATCTCTGAAAAGTAGCACATTTTAGTAATATGTGATTGATTTGCTCTGGCTTAAAGTTCTTTATTTCAAATATACACTTTAGATTAAATGTCATTGGATATTGCTACTGGGGGGAAAAAGAACATAATGAGAGAACTATGTTTCTAGTTTTTCATCATGCTATTGCTTATTATTGGTATACATGCCAGTACAGTGATTCTATAATTTATATTGTCTCAGTGTGCAATGTTCAGTTATGTTAGTATTCAGATGAGAGAAAGGACTGAGAATAGTTAATCAACAAGGAAAGTGGATTCAAGCAACCTAATTCCTGGAAAAGGGAAGCCATAATTTCTAAAATGTATGTTAAGGTAAATAATGTTTCAGAGCATGCATACTTAAAGGTTGGGTATCAACTTGAAGCAATGCATAGATGCACCTACAGAGTAATACAAATTATTATTTTATACTTGATTTGGAAATTAGAAGACAAACTGTGTGTGAATTAATGTATTTTTATTGGACCAACTTCTGTAGGCAAGAGAGACAAGCTTTTGAGGTTACATAGGTTCTGAAGAAGAACTCAGTGTATACACAAAAACTTGTGTCTCTTGCCAAGAGAAGTTGGCCCTATAAAAATGTTACCTCATCCACCTTGTATCTCTAATTTCCTGGGATCAACGCAGGCTGAAATACTCTGTATATGATTTAGATGCCTCACACGGGGCCACTGCTTTCAGCTCCCAGCCCACGCAGGGCCACCGCTCACAGTCCCGTATGGAGCTGCCACTTGAGGCCCTGCATGTGTCTGCCAACTCCCAGCCCACATGGGATGGAAGCCAGCAGCCCTGTCAAGGGGCCCAGCAGGGCTGGAGAAGCCCTCTGCCCATAGTGGGCCACTCCTTGGGTACTGGATAATCGTTACCCAGTAAGCATCACCGTTAAGGGTGATGCTTACTGGGTAACCAGTTACCTGTTAACATCCTACCTAGCATATGCATGAGACCTGAAAGTCTTTCCCCCCCTCACCTTGAATCTTGGCAATATCAAGAATATTAAGTATGATTTTTTTCTTTTTTTGCTGGAGAAATGGAAAACAATATTTCTTGTGCATTAGTAGTTGAATCTGTATCTTTCACAAACAGATGTTTTCTTTCATGAATTTCTTCAACATTTTGTAAAGATACTTACAAAGTAAAGGAAAAGAAGCCCCTTCCCCTTTAAACTTCCTTGCTATTGCACTTGATGATGATATCTTACTTGTTTTATCATTATTGTCTATATCACCTTTGTAGGGGGAAAAAATGTAGGCTAGACCTGGAATTCTAATTTGTTGAAAGAAAGGGAGAAACATGACTTTAAGATATTCTTATACATCTTAGCTTTTCCTCTCTGGCAGGAGACAAGTCCTAAGAACATGTGGCAAGTTAAAGCTAAAGCCAAGAGTATTAGACATTTTCAACTCCATGCATATTTACAAAATTCCTTTAAATATTGTGCCTAGGAAATATGGCATCCATTCTCCGCTCAAGAACGACAGATGCTGGCTTTTGTTTCATACAGTATTCCAGCTAGAATAATAATGTGTTGGCTGACTGACAAATGACGTTATTTGTAGCACTGATATCTGGCACTGGTCTGAGTGGCTACTAATTAACATTCTCAGATTAAAATTCTGGTTCTTTAGAATTGTCAGTTTATTTTGATATTTTTACCAATGATTTCCACAGTATCCTAGTGAAGCACCCAAAGAACTGGAGGCAACGGCTTATGATTAGGACAGCCAGTTGCTAGGGGCTTCTCTAGAAAGTGCATTTTAAGCATTTGACAGGACTGAGATGATTAGTTCCATATGAACTAAAAATAATCAGAAAGACTGTAAGTAAGGCATGCTTAAAGAGAAGCTACTTTTGGGGTGCATAATCTAGATGTAAATTACCTGACAAAATGTTCTGGTTGGTGCTTATTTCTGAGTCAGTCTTCTACTATACACAGAGGACGTTGGTTCAGCCATCCATCACAGGACTATTCAAACAATGCCACAATCTGCCCTGCCAGAAACAAATTTGTGTATATCCTTTTACAGATTTACAAATAGCTTTCTTATCTCTGTAGAGATGAATGGGCGACAGTAAGTCACGTGATTAAATTTTTCTGTCATACAGTAGTGAAGCATTCTTTGTGAATTCTTGCCTGGGTATGGAGAATACAAACTGCAATGCGTCATGGAGAGTTTTACAAAACAAGGCTCCCTACTGTGCTGGCTGGTGCTGTGTCCCCTTGACAGTATGATCCATCCAGAGTCACCTTGCTAGCTAGTGTATTCATTGAATGTAGCATGACATTATAGCTAGAAGTTGCTTTATGCTATGCTTTTTGAGATCAACACCAAAATGTGCCCAAAGTCAGTGACAACACTTGTGATTTTCATTCTCCATTATCTTCAACAAAAGAGTGCAAAGTGAGACAAGTCCTCCTGGGCAGTAGAAAGCCCTGCACAAAAGCTACCTATATTTCAAAATAGAAGAGGTTCTCCATATGGTCTAGTAGCATGGTTCATCCCGCACGCAGGCATCTATTCCTTTGTAGAAGAAAATCCTGGATCATCTCAAACAACAAGGCCTATCAAGCTTCTCCATCAGGGTACAGTTAACCACCATTTCAGCTTTTCACCTGGGCGGACAGGTCTCCTCAGTGTTCTCTAACCCAATGGTCACCTGTTCTCCAAAAGACTTTGATTAGACTTTACCCACATCAGATGCTTGTTCTTCCTTGATATCTGATTTTAGGCCTCTCCAAACGTATGGCTCACCTCTTTAAGCTGTTAACCCCATGCTCCCTGCTCTACCTTTCTTTCAAGGTAGGGTTTCTGAGCTTAAGTCCCTCACATCAGAGCCCTCATAGTGTTCTATAAGGACAAGGTACAGCTCCAGCCCCACCATCCTTTCCTGCCCAAGGTGGTTTCCACCTCCCAACCCCAGAGCCTAGGGAAGTCCACAAAATCCATTCACCTTGGAATCCCAGAAGAGTTAATCTGGCCTATGGGAGACCCTGAACCTCAGTCTTCCCTGTCCCTCCTCATGCCCCAGTTGCACTGGAGCACCAGAAGAGTGAATTGTCTCAGTTGGGGGCCATATCAGTGAGGGTTGTGGGTTTTTGGAGACTTGTTTTGCGGCTTTTCATTTGTGTGGTCTCCAACTAATTTTTCTGTGTGTCAGTGGCCTCTGACCCAAAAAAGGTTACCCACCCCTGCCATAAATAAAGAAAACATGGGAACTTTTTGTGTTGGACATAAATTAGTATTTTACTTTATTTAAAATGAATTTTGATAAACTATCATGAGAAAATTCAAGCGCTTACTCTGTTTAATAATTTAAATTAATATTACCTCCTTTACTGGTTAAATTAAACCGTTCTCCCGAGCTGCAGCTCTAGCAAAATAGCTTGGGTGTAATTAACTGCGAGTTTGCATTAGCAACTGGTCCACGGAAAGGTTTGTATTGAGCCAGGTGGCCCATGGGCCAAAAAGTTTGAGAACCACTGCCATAAGCAAATACATTCCTTGTTAGGCAACTGATGATTCTGCCCTTTGTTTCTTTTTCTTTTCTATCTTTCCTTCATTTTTCTCTTTGCATGTATCTTGTATTTGTGTGTGTGTCCCTAAAACAACTCCTAGTTTACAAACACTCCAAGACTTTTGTTCAGGGGTGGGCAATACGTACCACAGAGGGGCCACTTAATGAATTTTGGTATTGGTGTTGGGCCAGCACCCATAGCATAGCCTGCGGTGGAAGGGGTGCAGTTGAGAACTAGCCTCCCGCCTAGAATTGTCTTGGGCCAGAGGCTTCGAATTAAAAACACAGCAAAAGTCTTACTGCTCCCAGCCTCACCGCTACCGCATTGCCTCATGGTCCCTGCAGCTCTGCAGGGGCATTGCAGCTCCAGTCCCTGCCGCAGTAGTACTGACCAGGTGCCATTTAAATAGGATCCTGCTGCCTGAGTCACCACTTGGCAATTTGGTGGCCGGGGCAGCAGGATATACAGTAAAACTCCAATTGTCCAGCATCCAGTGGTCTGGTACTCCCGATAGTCTGGCACCAACTGGAACCCGGAAGTGCTCCGGCCAGCCGGACAATTGGAGCTGCTGTGAGCCCCATGGGCGCTCGCAGCTGGGAAAGGGAAGGGGAGAAGTGGGGAAGGTGATTATACCCCTGTGACAGGTCTCCCCATCCCCCAGACTGCAGTAGTTATCGCCGAGCAGGGGGGTAAAGGGCGGTGCTGTGGGACCAACCTGGCAGCACCCCAGCTGCTCTGCTCTGCCGCTTCCCCAAGTCCGCCGTTCATCAGTTTCAGCAGCGGCAGTGGCAGACTTGGGGAAACGGCGGAGCAGAGCAGCTGGGGTGCTGCCAGGTTGGTCCTGCAGTGCCGCCCCTCACGCCCCTGCTCGGCGATAACTACTCCAGTCTGGGGGGTGTCGAGCCTGCTCCCCTCCCCGAAACTCTCAGCGGCGGCGCAGGGCTTCCCCCGCCTTCCTGCAAAACGGCGGAGGGTTCGCCCCTCGCTGCGCCGTTCCCCGACCACCCCCCGGACGCAGTGCAGGTCCTAGCAGACCCGTCATAGCCCCCCACTGGAGTACCTCCCGATACTCCGGCATATCCAATAATCCAGCACCACCTAGGTCCCAAATGTGCCGGATTATCGGAAGTCTACTGTAAATATAAAGTGGCCAGATGCAGTCTGTGGGCTGGATCAAAGTGTTCGTTGGGTCCCAGGCTGCATCTTGCCTAGCTCTGCTTTACTTCGATCCCCTTTATCATTCCATCTGCTAACCTGAGAAGCAGAGAAGCAGTAAATTTTGACATTGTAATATTAGCTTTGGTCTTCAGAATTCATACCTCAATGAGATTCGTTTGGAGCAAAATAGTTCACACATCTAAGTCATTCTATCAGGATCCCTGCAGACTCAGGTTGACTTAATGACATTTGTCTACACTCTATTCATGTTTCAAAAGTAAACTTTGTAGCCATGAAGGTTAGAAATTTCATTTTTAAATGAAAACTTAGATTCTGCCCCATCTGTCTGTCTTATGGGCAACATTAATATATCCATTCAGGTAGATTTGACAGATGAGCTACAAATTGACACCCCTGCCATAAAATGTGAACAGCTCAGAGCAGGAATGGTCCTTGAATTTAATACATAACCAGAAATAATATTTAGATGGTTCTCTTCAGGGACTGATGTTTGTGTTTGTCTAGCACAGTGGGGCCTGATCCATGATCGGACCCTCCATGAATTACTTCAGTACATTCGGAGATATTATTAGATCCATAGTCTAATAAATAATGCAATAATTTATCATATTGTGGCAGATTTTGAAAACATGATTTTAAAAAATGTATTTGAGGTGCCATTTCTGTGGCAGTGTCAAGCTGGAAATTACTGATTACTGTGAAATGCAAACAATGCTATTTTGTTTTACAGCTATCATTTAAAAAGACTTCATTCATTGAGAGAAATATGTGGTGCATGGGCAACAAAATTGAGAAAAAGAATGGAAATTATTTGTATAATAAAAGCTCAACCCAGCAGTAATTAGTGTACTTATCTTTTCATGTACAAGCCAAAGAAGTTACTGTTCTGAGAGATATTTTTGCACATGTGAAATTTAAAATGCCTTTATTTACAAATTAATTTAGTGATCCATATCAGGGTCTAATCAATTAGGGAATGAATAGCAAGGTATTAACCTTTTTGACATTAAAAATCCTGAAGCACTTTTATTAAAAGATTTGGTATTACCACTAGTGTAGTAGCCAAACTTCATTTTGGTTAACAATAGTATATTTTGCCTCCTAAACATTCACTGTATTTTCAATTGGGCACATTATCTTTCATCTCTATTCCTTAGTTCCTATTCTGCTGCAGCATTGTGACAAAGTTCTATCCCAGAGGTAGAAGAGTTTCAGCCAATGGTTAATTGATGCCTAAATATGAAAATTGACATATTGCTACAAAGTCTCTCAGAATAAAAAAAAACACTTTAAAAATGCATGTATTAAAGTGTGGTATGAAGCTAATTTTATCCAGTTTATAGTATATGGACAGACTACTATGCCTTTAAGGAGTCCCACTGTCTTCCATAAACTACTCTTCAAGAATGGCACAATCTGTCCATATATTAACATTTTGCAAGCTTGAGACCTGATACCATCTTCCCCAAAGAATGAATTTTGATTTAGACTTTTCCATGTGAAATCATATCTGGATCTATGTTTATTTGCCAAATAGAGAACTGGCTGATAAACCTAATGTGTATGGTTCTTACCTGTATCCAAATTTTCACAGGCACATCATAAGCTATCAGATACCTGCTTATGAATCCTGGATCCCAACTAGTGTAAGGGCAGTGCAGTTTAGTTAGGTGCAGGGGAGCTTACCATCTCGGAATCAGGCAGCAGATGATGGTGGGCCGAGGGTAGAACTGCTATTTTGTCCAACTCACTTTTGATCAATATAAATAATTACACTGGCAAAAATGGATAAAAAGAACATTATTAATATCGCAAAACCAAACACTCAGAAGTTAGGACATGTGAGTATTAAGGTAGCAGGGATCCTAAAGATAAGAGTCCTTAACTACAGAAATCTGTTTGCTATTTAGGGAAGCAGTGACACAATCAAATGTCTTGATGACATCCAGTCTTCCTAAATGGGTACAAGATCTTGCTCTCTGCATTTGGAGCAGTTTTTTTCTTTCTATTTGTCTAAAATGATTTGAAAATAATTAGAAATATATAACAAAAGATACAATATACTTGCTCTCAAAGTCCATCTGGTTTAATATTGGGCACCATTAGTAGTATGGGAACTCAACACAATAAACTGCAGATGGGTTTCTGTAAAAACAATCAGAAAATAATTTTTATGCTATAAATTCTACTACATTCTGTTTGTAACATCAATAGATTACTTTCATTTCCAATGGTCAGTATTAAGTTTACATTTTCTATCATTAACTAATGTCTCATCATCTGAGTATTTGTCTATACGTGGAAAATGAAACTGAAATATGTTAGGCTGTGAATTTAGAGCAAGTTAAAGCTGATTAACTCCATGCATGGACACTCTTACTCTGGAATTATGCTTTATTTATAATTCGTTTAATCAACCAAATCCAAATATAGGAAAACCACAAGATTTAACCAGTGCTGCTAGGGTCTTACCTCAATTAGTGTTTTGGGTTTTTTTTTTTGGCGGGGGGGGGGGAGTTGTGGTAAATAAAATTAAAATCTGCTTGATTAATTTAAATCTTTGCTCTGGGGTGGGGCTGGGGATGAAGGGTTTAGTATGCCGCCTGCTCCAAGGAGAAAGAACTACCCAGCTCTCTCTCATTGCAGCAGCTTGGTGCTAGGTGAGAAGCACTTTTCTATGGCCACTCAAGCTCCAGTGGCCATATCTGGAGGAGTCATTCATGTTCTCGGCTAGGACAGGTCGAAGTTCATCTGCCCCCTGAACTCCCCAGCCAGAGTGGGGAATGCAACAAACTGTGCACTTTCCCCTGCTCCCTGATGAAGGTGAACAGCCAGCAATGTTCCTGTACAAATCGGGCAGGGAAGGAGTTAGAGGTATTCATTAAAGCAGTGAATGGGGCATGGTTGGGGATCCTTGTGATTGATACGACAGGGAGCCAACCCCTCCTCCTTATAGCCTACCTTAATCCTTCTGTGGAGGTGGGGAAAGCTAAGGTCCCAGCAAAGGATTTTCTAAAGGGACCTGGATGGAAAGAGAGGGAGAGTGGTAAAAGCCTCTTAGGTAATTATGGAATAAATATGGGGTTACCTGCACTGTACACTCTTATCTGCCAGATAGTCCCAGACAACTAATAATAAAATTGTGGTGGAATTAAAATTAATTGGCCCACCGTTGGCTATTAGCCAGGATGGGCAAGCATACTGTTCTTCCCCTTTGTCATTAATGTGAGTGAGAATCACTCTGCCCCTTTTACAGCAGTTTGTCTCCTCCATTTCCACCCCCAACTCTAAAGGGCTGTTCCCTTCACTTGGTCAGACCAGCCAAAGACCCTCCCATCTTAAAGGTGCACTTAATTATCTTTAATTATCTATAAAGAACAGGAACTTGTTCTTTGCTACATTTTGATTCTATACTGGAAAAATACCAAACAAACTGGGGGGATAGGCATAGCATTTAAACCCTGGGGAATGAGAACTCTACTGTGTTTTTGTGTCAGAGCTAATGAGTATGAAAGCCACCAATGAAATAGAAGCCCAGCATTTTCATTGAGCATTTATGGCTGAATATAGGATTCTAATCCATTAAGGAAAGAGAGAATGTTCAGAAAAATAAAAGCTAGTCATTAGGTTTCTGGAATTGCACAGGGGTGGGGAAAGCAGTTGATCAGGGAGGCCAGAAAGCAAAATACCACTATTTATAGTAAATGCTATACCTGCTAACTTTCTCTATTAGTTTCCCTTATCTTGACATCTGTATCCATCATCTCTAGAAATGCAATATTTACTTTGACAGATTGTGTTGAAAGTTTTAAAGAACAATCTTCTATTTTAAATAAAAGTGTATTTTTTAAAATATTTGCCAATTTGTGCATTTCAAATGATGCTGCGTTGTGCAGTACATTCTTGCCTTCATTATGCAGTTAAATTAGATTGACAGCTCGCTTTTAATTATTGGTTTGTGTCTTGCTCTATTGAAGTAAATGAAAAGTGCATTTGTCTTGTCAAAAAGCTAAGACCTTATGTTGTCCTTGTATTTTCACCAAGTTGTCCTACTTATAAGCAGTATCATTTAATAAAGTCATTGATTGCATTCCACTTGCCTGACTTTACTGTACTGTTGGGGTGATCATTTACTTAGCAACTCATATTATACTGGCACAAAGTGAACAGAAGAGGCGCCAGCATGATGAATTTAATAGTCCTTTGTTGTACAGTATGTTTCAGTTAGTAACCTTTTAAAGGAAAGTGTTGGTTTTTCACAAGTATATAATTTGGCATTAAACAATTGTGTTGATAGCAGTTGGTAAAAAAATTCCTTCTTTTGATGGCAGGTTCTAATGTATATAATATTCTGTAGCCCCACTCAACTCTTCCCTCTTTAAAAATTCTAAAATAAGAGATCAATAAGCCTTTACTTTTCCATGCTTAAAAATATAAAGAAATAAGTGTTTCCCTGTAATAGACCCCTACTTTATTATAGTTACCACTTACCAAAAGGCTTATAATGTAACTTATGTCGCAGTATGTTGTTTTATTTTACTGTGGATAGCTAAAGCCTAATCCTATAACCCAGATTGTGAATCTTCTCCTTGACTGGATTGGAATAAGTCGTGTAAGTAGAAGATTCTCAGATTCTTAGTGGGGGCAAGGGAGAAGAATATTGATTTTCATTCAAAAAGAAAAAGGGCATTTTCTCATATATTTAATGACTTGACACATTGGTTTATGTTAGTGGGTTCTGGGGGCGGTTGCAAAAATATATATGCATTTGGATCTATCAGAACGGAAACCAATTTTTTTTTAATTTTAGATAAATTGAAAATCAGAAAAAGTTAGTTTTGGGAGACGAGTACACACATGCAGCTCAACATCTAACCACAACTGGGTGTCAGCTCTCTAATATCCTTAACCTTTCAGCAATTTAAGCACTTTGCTTTGGACTTTGTCAACCCTGCCTTTGCCTTTTAGGTTAACAAAAGGTGCACCCCAA
Source organism: Pelochelys cantorii (assembly GCA_032595735.1). Classification (NCBI taxonomy): domain Eukaryota; kingdom Metazoa; phylum Chordata; order Testudines; family Trionychidae; genus Pelochelys; species Pelochelys cantorii. The sequence continues at coordinate 43,089,605 of CM064337.1, forward strand.
TACTCAAGATTCTTTGAATTGTTCCCCTGTGATATCCAGCCTCTGTCTGAGTTCTTACATAAATTCCTTATCTTCTGCACACAGAGGTGCCATGTACCTGTACACCACACAGCATTTGTGAGCATTTATGATAAAACAAAAATACGTTTATTTAAGAAGCAATTAATATTTAACTAGAAAACGAGTGTAATGGATATAAATGGTTATTACACAAATATAATAATAAAATGTGACCTTAAGTCTGCACTTAACTTTAGTTATGCTATATAATAAAATAGGTTTTCCACACAAAGTTCAGTCAGTTGCAGAGCTGGCTGGTTTCACAAGAATCAGGATCTAAAGGTTCATGAAAGCCCCATGCTCCTGAAGGGTTTTCGTCAGTGAATGAATAGAGAGTGCATTCATGCATGCTTTGCTATACTGAATCGGTGTTTTGTCTTTCTTTATAGCCAGGGCAATCTCCTGCCAGATCTTATGTTCCCTTTCACCTTCAAAGGGTTTTGATCATTTGCGGTTGTCTTTCTATAGACTGTTCTGGATTGTGGTTAGTGTAGACAACAAGATCATGCATAACTGCACCACCTGACCGGGGGAAAGGGGATTACAACTCCCATTTGGTTGAATGGGTCATCAACAAGACACAGTACATCAGGTGACTATTTGTCCATAAAGCATATTTCAATATAAATATGTATTTGTACTTGCATCTTGTGATCATGGACTCTAAAATTATGAGCTTTCTGTACATACCTGATATGTAACTATGAAAAATTATCCTGTAAGTTGTGTCAGGTCAGAAGTAAGAGGTCTTTGCAAGGAACAGGGAACCCTTTGAAAAGAAACCTCTGAGTAGGTCAATACAGCAATGTAAGCCTATGGTTAATGGGACTGTTTTAAGCCTACATTAAGGATTTTCTGACTTGTGCTCAACCTAGGGCTCTGGCATCCACAGTGCACTGCAGAAACCCGAATCAAAGTAACCCTATTCCAGAATGGTTAGTGCCCCTCTCCACTGTTGACAATCTATTCTTATGACTGCGTTGCATGGCGGGAAAGCTCTACAGCCCATCGTGTTTCCTAACTGTGACTCTGCTGTTGATGGGATTCAGGTGCCCGTAAGGAGCACATGAGTACATAAACTGCATAATTAACTCCTTTGATGGCAGTGTCAGTAGAATGACTGCCGTCTGAGAAGGTTTTGTACTGAACTACCATCTGATCTGCAAATTCAACTCTCTGCCTCTAGGCCGAGTCACATTGGCAGGAAAATGCCCATGTGCACCTGTTCTGAAGATAATTAACACATCCGTTTTCATGGCTGTCAAACTATTACAATGAAACTTTGTAATTCTTAACTGTTAACATGGGATGTTCAATGCCAGTGGTTTTGTTCTTTGCTTTTTTATTTATTTAATCTTGTCTATTTTTGAAAGTTGACATAAAATATAGGTTTCGGATGAAAAACACCCACCTAGCCTGGCCGCTGCTGACTGTGGAGCAGTGAAGTTCATCTCTAGGGCTTTCAATTGCAAGGTTCTCCAGCTCCTTACCCTCATCACACCCCGGGGTGCAGGAGTCTAAGAAGTTTGAGGACTGGCTCCCACTCGTTGTCACAGTGCGTACTGGCCAGGCCCATCCACACGCTCAGCCCCAGGGATGAGGGGAGGAACAAGGGAGAGTGTGTGCAGGACCAAGCAGCTGTCCTGCAGAGAAGTGAAGTGCAGCAAGGAGGGGGTAACCCCCATCATCCTGGCAACTGAGCTAGCTCCTACCTTTCACCTTTGCTCCCTGCTCTGAGCTAGCTCTGTGCAGCTGCAAGGAAGAGGCCTGAGCCACTACCACATGAAGTTGTCCAAAGGTGTTGGGGCAGGCTCCCATTCACCACTCTCTCCGTGCATTCTGCCCAGGTGCCCCCTGCACACACAGTCCTTGTGAGAGCCAAAAAACAAAGCAAGAACCAAGTATATGATATGCAGGGAGGGTGGTCAGCCAGGATAGGGTAATCATTCTGAGCTAGGAGCTCTGCTGCTTTCACTCCCTGCAAAGTAGCTGCATAGTCCCCACTCCACTCTGACCCTTGTTCTCAGGCTACCCTGCTCTCTGGGAGCCTGCATGTCAGGGACACTCGGACATCATCTATCCAAATCTGGTTGTGCTCTTGCAACCAGAAAGAGTGCGCTTTCCACTTCCTCTTCTCCCTCTTCCCCCCCCCTCCCAAAAAGAGCTTCCTTTAGTCACTCTTCATTGAAAACCCTATAGGCTATCTGTTTATAGATTGGTGTTGAACAGACATAAATTAACACTGATATAATCTGCTGCAGTTTAGAAAGGGAATGTCACCTCCATTTGCATTAGACAGCACCACAAATTGGTGCACAGAGAGGACTAACAAAGTTGTTCCAAGGAATTCTGGGATACATCTGGGACCCAAGTCAATCCAGGGCTATGTGCACATAGGAAAAACTAGGTCCCAGGTCAACTCAGGCTCATATCCTCCCAGTCCTGCAGTGTCCTGGAACCCTACATGCAAGCCAAAGGTTAACACAATTGATATGCAGACAGAAGGGGGAGCTTAGGCCCAGAAGTACACGGCTGCATAAATGTACTGTGTCCCAAAGACCCAGTATGGACCTCTTTTCTGCAGCATGGATTTGAACCCAAGTCCCTCATATCACATGTGTGTGTTTCCTGCCCACCATGCTGGATGGCATTTTGGTGTCTGGTTCCTCAATTCCTTGTGGTAATAGACTCGAGCCCAGCTTAGGCCATGTCTACACTAGGAAACTATTTCAAAATTACTAAATTTGACTTAACTCCCAATTTAATACATTCAAACTAGCATGTCTTCTCTATGGGGAAGCATTGAAATTAGTCCAAGGGTGGCTCCATTAATGTGGACGCGCTGCCTCGAACTTAGAGCCCTAAGAAGCCCTCTGGGGAGCTGTGGGAGGCTTCCTGTAGGCCAATAAGTTTGAATTAGTGGCACCGGAGAGGCCACACTAACTTTAGTTTGAAATTACTATTTTGGAATTAGCATTACTCCTCGTGAAAAGCAGGAGTACAGAGTTCAAATTCCCCAGCCTGTTATTTCGAAATAACGGGCTTGATAGTGTGGACACACTGCTTATAAATTTGACCAAGTGTGTGTGTATTTTGGAATAAGGCCCTAGTATAGACCAGGGCCTATTTTACTTAATGTAGAGAAGGTGACGGTGTGACTTGATTACAGTCTATATTTTTATTTAATGAACTCTTCAATTTAGCAGAGAAAGGTATGTTACAGTCCAGTGGATGGAAAGTTGAAGGTAGACAACTTCAGATGGGAAATAAGGCATAAATTTATAATAATGAGAGTAATTTAACTACTGGAACAATTTACCCAGGGTCATGGTGTTTCTTCTCCGCCCTCCCCATATCACTAATAATTTTTAAATCAAGATTGGATATCTTTGTATGAAATACTTTGGGGAAGTTCTGTGTCCTGTTGTATCCAGGAAGTCAGACAAGATGATCACAATGGTCCATTCCAGCGTTGGACTCTGACTCTCTCCTTTTGAAGGCATTCCACCTTATGTAAATACTAATTCAATGGGTCAGAGAGACTGAGCATGACTGAAAGCAGGTGTTAGGTCCCTCACCAGAAGGAAGTGGGATGTTATGGGTATAGCTATACAAAAGCAGGGAGTGTGCTACCTGGGCTGGGAGGCTGATCTGTGTGGAAGACTATAAAGTGACTTTTGCAACACTGGCTATCGCTCAGATCAGCCACCTGAGCTCAGACGCGGCCTAGCCCGTGGTTGAAGTTTGAGTGGCTTGAATGTCTGCCAGTTCTGCAACATCTGTGCAGAGGGTTATCTTAGCATGTTAGGTACAATGAGCTCACTGCCACATGCCAGTCTGCTCGGATGGGAAGCTCACTCCCAGTTGCAAAACAGACATGCCTCAGGTTTCTAGTTGAATGAACATGTTATTTATACATCGTGGAACAGAAGAGATTAAGCAATAATCATCACACAATACCCGTTAGCCTTGTTGTTAAGTATTCATCTACATTGTGAGAGACCCTAGTTCAAATTCCTGCTATGAACAAGCACATCCCAGACAACTGACTGAATTACCAATAATTCTAACCTGGATATCCACCAGCATTACTATGTAAAAATTCTGCTATATTTAAACAATTGTGAATAATTCATATTGCTGTATAGTGTGTGTGTGTGTGTGTGTGTGTGTGTGTGTGTGTGTGTGTGTGTGTGTGTGTGTGAGAGAGAGAGAGAGAGAGAGAGAGAGAGAGAGAGAGAGAGAGGTATTTGCTGTAAAATACCTTGCATCTCAAATTAGAATTTTTAAGTAGACTATAAATTGATAACACTGAGGAAGAACCATATTTGAAAGTCTGATTGTTTACATAACATTGCTTGCCGTGGTATAGAAGAGCATGCAATTGCTTTAGTACACTTTTTGTTGAACTGATGTTGGTATGTTGCAAAGATTTATAGCTATATGTAACAGCTTCCCAGTTTGTTTTCTTAGCTAATTAGCAAAATGTTTAGTGTCCAATTAAATGTTTGGTGTCAGATTAAAGGATAGATGCCATTAGTTTCTTAGGACAAGAAATATTTGGAATTTTCCTTTTGTTTAGTTGTGCTATAATGATGTGGAGGGAATTAGGCACCTCGAAAGCCTGACCATATAGCTGTAAAATTCTGAATTAGGAAGAATTGTGTCCCTTGTCTTAAGAGATGAAAGTGTTCATCCTTTTCAAACTTCAGGCTCGTTTGATGGAAGGACTCTTTCAGTTTATGTTTAGCTATGTGATTTTATTATGCTAAAGGAGTAGTTAATTCCTCTCCATTTTCTCATTCTTTAAACTGTTGTAATACATAAGAACATAAGAACATGTATGCAGATCCCCAGGGTCCACAGGCTGAAAACCACTGCTATATAATGTTGTTATAGAGAGGGTCACATTGTCTACTTCATGTAATACAAAGGCAAAAAAGCAGCAGCAATTCATCTCTACTTCTCCCAAAACTATCTGAGGGAGACATCATTCCTCACGTCTTGGTCTCCACTTCTACCACCATCAATGTGACTAAGTCAATGGCAATTTCTCCATACAACTGCCATGTATTAGCATCTCTGTGAGTTGGGGAGAAGTGACTAGATAGTGAAGGTGAAACTTCAGCTTTTTATGTGATACTGTGATCTATCAAGTTTGGGAAAACTTTGTAGAGATTTAAAACTGCTCCTTTGAGCATTAAGTCACAAAGGCTTTTACAGCCCTTGGATATGCTGTAGCAAGGGAACTGATGGCTTATTTACACCATTCTGCCAGTATGGAAGGAGGCTTGTGAAGCTAGCCTACTGAATGAGTGCTACAGAATCCATGGAATTTCTTTTGAGCTGTCCTAAGGTCTGAATGATTAGATGACACACTTTGCCACAGCCTCAGTTTCTGCTCCAAGGGGATGGGTGTGTCTGGAATACCATAATGAGTCACCCCAAGCTCCCCCAGTTGTTGTTTCTCCAGGAAAGGAGATTGAAATTACTGTTTCAAATTTTCTAATTAAATATGGGAGCGGGGGGGGGGGGGGGAGGAGGTAGCAGGAGATACTTATTTTGTAACTGGAAGGATTGATTATCTAGAGCAGTAACTGGAAGGATTATCTGCTGAACCCCAGGATTCTGCGAAGTGAAAATAAGGGTTCTGTGAGAAAATTCCATTACAATAACATTTTATGATTTAAAAAATAAGTAATATTTAAGCATTTATTAATTTTATTGAAAATAATTTTCATTTGTGTTTGCCGCGGTAAGTGTCCCTGTGTAATGCCAGCTTAGCCAGAGAGTGGGGACGGTGATGTCACTACTCAGTGCTGATGTCCCTATATTAGACTGTTATTAGGGGTTCTGCAAAATTCTTTCGAGTTTAAAAGGGTTCCGTGGCTAAGTCAAATTGGGAAACACTGATCTAGAGCATGAGATAAAACATTCCTAACATATGTATGTTTTAAACATCTAAAGAAATATCAGCAAATATTAACTACAAATATAAAATACAGTCAAATAAGAAACCAAACAGTGACTTCTGCAACAATCCCAAGTATCTGCAAGTGTCTCCTACGCACATAGACAAGTAGCCTGGTGATTTGACCCCTCTCTGCACCAACAGAAAACTACTGCAGCTCCTTGACTTACTACCTGATTGGAAAAAAAGAGTGGATCTGCCAATGCTTGCTTTCTGTCTCTCTCTCTTTTCCAAGCAGTTACAAATGATTTTCCCATACTCCAGTGCTTGTGGAGCTATTATATTTTCTACAGTTATTCTTTAAGAACTGGTGCATACTTAATGGTTCTTAGAATATGAGCCTGATGTTTGGGGTTTTGTCTGAGGGCAGGGGGAGGATGGGTGTTTGGCCAAATTTCAAAGGAATTCTCTCTACATTGAGAAGAATCTGTTAAACAGATTTTGATGTTGAATTTACTTTGTCTTTTACAGAAGTTGAACATTAAATATTTTAAATAAGGAGAAGAAATCTAAAGTATCTTTCAAAATGGATCCCACTTTTTAATAAGTAGTCATCAGTGAAAACACTTTGCATATTCTTTTTCTCAGGGTCACTGCTCCTTCTTTTCCATTTGTCTATTATTTTTTGTAATGGAACAAGAAAACCTATTTTTGTCATTTTATGGCCACTGTACCGCTTGTGTTTTTGTTTTGTTTTTTTACACAATTTCAGTTGTTATATCGGTGTACTGGTGACCTGCTGTCCTACCTTGCCCCTGCATCAGAGCTAATGAGGAGACAGCAGCAGGGAACAGAATGAAGAAGCAATAGATCTATGTAACAGTCTTTTTTACTTTGCTTTCTTAATTCATAGCATTATAATGAAAAAAATACACCTACTAAGGATGTTAAATTGTGATTATCTAAGTAATCGTGTAGTCCACACAATTTGCATCAATTACACTACTAGTTGATAAGGACTGCTATGCAGAGCCACAACAGGGGTAGCTCCAGGAGCTGGCTCAAGCCAGAATTCGGATCTGCGGATCTACATTTTAAATGTAGTAAGAGCCGCTGGGCAACTACAGTAGCCTCTGATCACAGTGGACAAGGCTGGCAGCCCGATGGCTCTTACTACTCTGGCCTACCCCTCCCGCCCCCGCTCCTACTACATTTTAAATCGCAGAGCCGCAGTTGGGCGAGCAGGGACTGAACCGGACTGCCTACTCGCCCGGTTCCTACTTTATTTTAAATGTAGGGCCCCTGTCTGCGGGATCCCAGCAGGAAGTTGCCCCCCCCCCCCATAGACAGGAACTACTTTGGGGCAGCAGCCCCTGCTCTACCCCACACACACACACAGCACCGCCTCTAATAGAGGCAGCAGCAACCAGCAGGGGGCAGACCACACCAAGAAGACAGTGCTGGGGGGAACTGGCTTTTTAAGCTGGCTCCCCCTATCCCTGGCTCCTTTCCCCCACCCCCATCCCCATCCCCTTGCTGTCTCTGATACAGAGGCAAGGGTGGGGAGGGAGAGGATATGTTCAGTCTGTCATCTTGATTTATTATTCATATTTACAGTTCATTGTTAAACTAAGGTGAACATGTCTACAAAAGCCCAAATAAAACTGTATTTTAAAGAATGTTTTCCTATCAGTTGTCTTTAGGGATTAACTGCTTAACAACTGCCAACAATTGTTTATTTTCAACTCAGACATCCAGCATCCAGTTAAGGTAATCAATGCTACCTATTCTTTGTTCAGCCACAGCGTATTTGCTTTCCCTCATTACTTTGTAAGTGCAACATCTTAGAAAATCTAAGCTCGTTGCTGTAGCTTAAGGAATCGGCATCATAGCAGTATAAATCCTGATTCCATGTGTTAGCTCATATGTTTTTTCTTCATGTTGTTCAACAAGGCCTTTCAAAAAATACAGTGATCTGCTGTCCTTACCACCCTCTCTAATCATCTTAATTGTGTGTTGTAGCTATTGATGATTCTTCTAATGCCTATGCCAAAATTTAATTGTACATCATTAAAAGCTTCTCAAAAGCAACACCACCTAGTTAAGGGAATATTGTAGAATTAATGAAGACGTATAAGGATCTACAGAGAAAGGAATAACAAGTTTAAAATTTGGAAAGTGGTCGAGGGCCACACTCTTCCATGATATTAATAGAGGAGGTGCAGGGTATGGGATAGAGGTTAGGTGCTAAAGGGAGCTTGGGGTAAGGGAGGGAATTTGGCTGAAGGAGGCAGTTGAGACCTGGGGCACTGGACTGGGGTGCAAGGGATTGGATTGTGAGCTACGACAGGGAATGCAGATGCAGGAGGGGGTACAGGGGTTTGGATTGTGAGCTAGAGTAGGAGGGGACAGATCTGGGGCAGAGGATTGGGGTGCTGGATCTGGGAGAGGTTATGGGTGCAGGAGGGGATTGGGACGCTGGATCTGGGAGAGGTTATAGGTGCAGGAGGGGGCCATAAGGTCATCAAAGAGAGGGGTTGGGGTGCCTGAGGTAGGCTCTGGTCAGGAGACTTACCAGACAGCAGCCCATTCCTGAATCAGCCTCCCTGCCTCGCACACCCTCGCACAGACTGCAGCCACGTGCTCTGTGAATAATTACGAGCGCCTTGTGCTTCATGGCTGCCTGTTATTGAAACAGGCAGCTCCCATTGGCCAGTTTCTGGCCAGAAGCCAGCCAATGGAATTGTTCTAGGGGTGGGAGCAGCTCCTAAAGCTTCCCTCCTCCCCTCTAGCCTCAGCTTTTAAAGTGAAACCACTCCGCAGCCAAGTTTCTGAGTGATGTGCGGGTAGGGCAAGGCAAGTGGGGAGCCTGCCTGGGGGTCCCCATAGCATCCGCGGGCTGGATAGCTGTGACATGTTTGCACAGTCCTAGCATGCTTGATAGTCCTAGTCCTATTGGTAAATGATGATCCTTTTGGAAATGGATTATGTAAATTCATTTGACTTATTGGGAATATATAGATAAAGGAAATTGGGTTATTGGATGAAAGAGGATCTAAGGTATGTGTTGAGCAGTCCTAAGGATCCCTGGCAACAGCTTAAGCCTGAGAAAACAGCTGAACTTCCTTGTTAATTCATAGGCTAATAAAACTGCCCCAGGAGAGGGGTAAGTTTTTACTGATATGCAGTGTGGGGGCTTTATTACTAGGTATAAACACACTAATTCACAGTAAATATGTTAAAAATAATATTATGTTTCAGTTGATATGCCAAAAATATAAGTAAGAAAAACATGTCTCTGTACAAAATCCAGGTGGAAGATTGAACTGAGGGAGTTGCTTGTGACTTAATGAATGTCTAGAACCTACTCTAAACAAGGCCACGAACTCTTCCTTGCCCCATATGAAAGCAAGCACCAATATCTGTTGGCCACTTGGGCTCCGTCTATACAGTGGAGCTATTTCGGAATACCTCCTGTGTCCCGAAATAGCTATTCTGTGTCTTAAGAGCAAGCCCGTTATAAATGAAGTATAACAGGCTCTCTATTCCGACATCCCTGTAAACCTCATTTCACGAGGGTTATGGGATGTTTCAGAATAGCGTCTTATTTCGAAATTTGGCACTGTGTAGACAGTGCCATATTTCAAAAAAAGCTACACAATTTGTGTAGCACAAATTACATAGCTTATTTCAAGGTAAGGGTGCTGTGTAGACACACCCTGGGAGAACTAGCTTAACAGGTGACAGTTCAGTACCTATGTATCCAGAGACCACACAGTTCCACCATTCTGAATGCAATCACAGTTCCAAGAGCAAGTCTTCTTTAGATGTCTCCCGTTTTTGACAGTTTTACTCTCTCACAACTTCCTATGATTGTCAGTCTCCTCATAGGGTGTATTCCGCCTTAGAGGCTTTGGAATCTGAATTGGCCAAAATAAACCAACTGTGGCTGATGTTGCAACATTCCTGTTTTCTCCCAGCCATTCTTGTTGTTTCTTTTTTTTTTTAATAAACCCAACAAAATAGTGACACAGCTGTGATTCTTTAGCTCTTATTAATGCCACTGCATGTAGGTACCTGCCTCACCTCCATCTCCCTACCAGTTTGGGAGATGCTGGTGTGCAAAGGAGACAGTCTGTCCCAGTGGAAAGAACATTAGACAGAGATCTGGGTTCTGTTTGCAGGTCCATCACTGGTCAACTGGTTGACCCAGGGGAATTTACTTCACCTCCCTGTTCTTCTTTTCTGCATATCTAATAAAATCTAATGATGAAAAGTGCTATGTAGGAACTATTGGTATTTATTAATTTACTAGAGTATTTATACAGTGCTGCTCGGGTCCTTAACTGAAATAAGTTTTGGGTTTTCTTGATGTAAATCATTGTTCTGGGATGGGGATGAGGGGTTCACTGTCCAGAGCAGCGAGGACAATCCCAGCCCTCTGTCACCCCAGCAGCTTGGGCCAGGTGAGAAGTGCCTGTCCATAGCTGCTGAAGCTGCATCAGACACAGCCGGGGAAGGCGTGCATATTCCCCAGCTGGGGGATGGACAGATACACAGACACACAGACAAACTCTCTCTAATATATAGAAGGTAGCTGCCCTTTTCTGCACTCTGCCCCCTCCTGCTCCAATGGGGTTATTGTCATCTTGGTCCCCAAATGGGGAATGAATGGGGTCTTTGGTTCCTTGCTGCCCTACTATGGTCATCATACAGTATGACTGTCCCTGTTAACAAACCATTCCCTTTCTGTTATATGAGAATCAGTCACATTCCAGGTACATTCAATTGTCCTGGCACAAACAAACCCGTACTTTGCTTTATGTTGTGATAAGATGAAGCTGCGTATCAAATTTGATGGTTCTAACTCATACTGTTTAGGAGGCAATCTTCGGCAAACAGATTCACAGATATACACAAACTCTCTCAAATATATAGTAGATGAATTACATCTTCATACTGTATTTCCTCTCTGTTCTGTCATGCTTGAATGAGCAGTGAAATTAGTAATGATCCTGAGTGTTGAAATATCATTGCCAGCTGACTGAGCCCCCAGTTAAATGAATGGGGCAGGTCTCACCAGAGAGCTATCATTTTAGGCTTTCTGCAAACAATACCCGTGCTGGTTACACAAACTTCATATTTTGTGGGTTTTCTTCATAAGCTTGATAGGCAGAGGCCTCTGAAGAATGTTTAAATGAGATATTTGTCTGCGTGAGCCCCTTCAACAATCCATAACCACACATTCTTCTTTGAGGATGTCCCCACGGGTGCTCCACTGTGGGTACTGGGCTTGCCCCAGTGCCGCAGAACGGCGACTTGTTGGAAGCAGTCTTCGGCCGGGCCGTACATGCGCCGCTGTGCCTGCGGAGTTCGCTCTCTTTTCCTGCGCGCGATCCGGCCAACCACCAGTTTCTCTAGACCACCTCAGGCTGCAGACAGAGAGAAACCATGCTCTTCATCTCATTCTCTTTTGTGAGGCTATAAGTCCTCTAATCACCCTGTAAATTGCCCTAATTAGCTTCCCTTCCTCCGTTTGTTCTCCTCCTAAGAAAAAAGAAAAAGAAAAGAAAAGCTGCGTTTTGAAAACGGCTTACCTGCTGTTACCTCCCTATGTTCCTGTCACTGGTTTTCCCATCTCCTCTGTACATAGTTGTTCGTTTAAAAAAAAAAGGGGCGGGGGAGAGAGAAAACAAATACACTGAGTGAGAGGGAGATGGAAAGACTCTCGCTCCCTATTGACATCCGGTAAAACGCCGGCATGCCATCATCCCCGGGCTTTAAGAAATGCGGCACTTGCCGGGAGGCAATGCCAGCCTCTGATGGACATGCGGACTGCATAAAATGTCTTGGGGAGTCCCATGTTCCCCAAAAGTGCTCCTTCTGCACCAAACTCATGGCTAGGGCTCGAAAGGATAGGGAGAGGCGCCTGAGAATGCTCCTCTTTGAAAAAGCCCTCCAGCAGCAGCGTCAGTCGCCTGCCACAGAGGAACAGCCCCCCAAACGGCGGGCTTCATCTCCCAGCGTGGCCGCATCAAAAAGACAAAGGCTCTCCCCCACAGAATCCCTGCCTGCTGCCATCTAGGGCAGGGTGAGCCAAGGAGATAGACCTGGGACCTCCGGCACTATTAAGCCGCATCCCAAACCGCCAGCTCCACTGAAGCCCAGTCAGCCGGAAAAGCCGGCGCGTACTGCGGCACCAAGCGTAGCATCGGCACCGCCTGCTCCCCAGCCGCCGGCACCGACCACTGAGCCGCCAATGAGAGCTTCCTCGGAGCCGACCACAACGGCGCCGGAAGCAGTGCCGTTCCCGGACCAACACACGGTGCCGGAGAAAGTGGCGCCCGCACGAGCGCAGCACACCATCTCGGCACCGGCCACTACGGTGCCTGGCTCATCAGCACCGGGGGATGCGACTCCGGCCAGATCTACAGCTTGCACTTTCAGATCAGCAGTGGGCAGCCCAGCCCCCTTGACTCCTCCACGCAGGAGCTGGTCTTGTTCCCTTGCCTTCTCCCCAGCGTCATCACCCTCTCCTCCGACACCATGCTCTCCATTTTATTACGGGAGCCGCTGCAGCTCTCCATGCTCTCCGGTTAGACTGCCATCACCATTCCTGGCAGCTCAGCCTCATTATCAAACACATCTTCACCGCCGGTCATCTATTTCTGCTGCCTCCTCCAGTGCTTCATACGACCGTTCCCGCTTACCATATTCTCCACGTCATCATGGACATCGCTCACACTCGTACTATCCAGAGAGACGCTCACTGCTGGACAGGCTATACCCTCGGGATGACTACTATACCCGTGACTCCCGCAGCAGGTACTCTGACTGCTCACACTCTCCATACGGTTACGCCTCTTCCAGACCTTCCTCGGCTCCTGGCCCCTCCATTCCTCCGGAACATCTGACCTCGCCTTGTCACCCTCCATCGGAACCGGACCATGTGCCTTTCTCCGAACAGCTGGTCGAGGTCTCCCCAGCAGACTCCTCTCCACCAGACGAAGTGGTCATCCCTGGCGAGGTCTCCCTGCCTGATGACCTTCAACAGTTCCAGGAGCTGTTCAAGCAAGCAGCCATCACCCAGGAGATATCGCTGCAGGAACTCAAGGACAAGTAGCAGACTTTTTAGAAATCTTCAGCCGCAGCACAGATCGCGCCTCGCCATTCCCTTGGACGAGGATATTTTAGACATTGCTGACAAAATATGGCACGCCCCAGCATCGGCACTCCTGACTAAGAAGAGGGCCGATAGAAAATATTTCGTCCCCCCGAAGGGGATGGAGTTTCTCTTCGCCCATCCTCAACCTAACTCCCTCATTGTGGATGCGGCTCAACAGAAGGCCAAGACCCCGCAATTCAAACACCAAGCTTCCGATAAAGAAACGAAGAGACTGGATCTTTTGGGCAGGAAAGTCTACACATCTGCAACGCTATAACTCAGAATCGCTAACTATATGCCGCACCTCTCCAATCACACCTTCGACACCTTCTCACGCTTGACTCCACTCATAGACCACTTACCTGAGTCAAAAAAGTCTATACTGAAATCGGTCATCCAGGAGGCTTACACGTCAGCAAGAACATCCCTCCAAATGGCCATGGACGTCACTGACACCGCTGCTCGCTCTACTGCCACCGCTATCGTTATGCGGAGAGCTTCTTACTTGCAAGCAGCTGGTGTCCCTAAGGATTTGCAGAGCAAGGTTGAGGACTTGCCCTTTGACAAGGACAAGCTTTTCACTGAAAATACTGACACTGTCCTACACTCCTCAAATGACTCACACACAACCTTGAGGACCTTGGGGGTGTACACACTTCCTTTCAGGAGACGCCAATATATGCCATACCAGTGCAGGTACAACTATTCATACGTCAGACATCAATGGCAGCAACAACATCAACAACAGAGGAGCTTTGATAGTCAAGGCTCTCGCCAGAAACCTCAACAACGTCGCAACGGGATTGGCCATGGCCAAATGGGCCCCAATAACAAGCAGCAAGTTTGATGCCCTGGTCGGGGGCACGCAGGCAGTTACAGGCAACGTCGCATATCAGTCTACTCACGTCTTCCACCACTGGTTGAGGCCCTTTTTCCACCAATGGGCATCAGTCACCACAGACAGATGGGTGCTGGAAATTATTCACACGGGCTACACCATCCCCTTCACTTCCATTCCCCCCCCCCACCCCGTCCCTTTTCAGGGACCCCTCTCACGAGGCCCTCCTGCGAACAGAAGTCGACCGCCTACTCCTTCTGGGGGCTATAGAGACGGTCCCGAACGAATTCAGAAACAGGGGCTTCTATTCCCTCCGCCGTTTGAACAAGTTTCTGCGCAAACAAAGATTCAAAATGATCGCATGTCTGCCATCATTCCTGCACTGGAACATCACGACTGGTTTGCCGCCCTCGACCTCCAGGGCGCCTATTTCCACGTTGCTATCCATCCCTCTCACAGGAGATTCCTACGCTTTGTCGTTGGCAAGGACCACTACCAGTACAAAGTCCAACCCTTCGGGTTTTCCTCCACCCCCAGGGTATTCTCAAAGATCCTGGTGGTAGTCGCGGCCTTCCTCCGATGACACGGAGTAATCATCTTTCCATACTTAGATGGTTGCCTTCTCAAGGCTCCTTTTGCCTCCAAAGTTGTTCACGTGATCCATCTCACCAGATGAACCTTCCACACCTTCGGACTCCTCCTCAATGACCAAAAGTCCGTTTTGCACTCAACTCAGGACTTGGAGTTCATAGGGGCTCACTTGGACTCAGTCGCGGGCAGGGCGTTCCTGCCCTTACACCGTTTTCAGTCCATTCAGGACCTCATTCAAACTATCACCGGCAGTCCGACTGTTCCACTCATAACCTGTCTAAGACTCATGGGCCATATGGCCGCCACAACCTACGTGGTCCAATACGCCAGACTGCACTTCCGCGCCCTCCAGTACTGGCTGACGCTGGTTTACAACCACACCAGACACGACCTCCACAGGCCAGTAATGCCTCCTATTTCCGTTACACGGTCCCTCCTATGGTAGACCAACCAGCAAAATGTGTTATCTGGCGTACCTTTTCGCCAGCAGCAGCCGTACTACCACATTACAACAGACGCTTCCCTGCTGGGATGGGGAGCCCACATGGGTCCCTTTTCAGCACAGGGCTAGTGGTCACCATTGGAGAAGCGTCTGCACATAAACCTTTTGGAGCTACGTGTGATTTTCAATGCCTGCAAATGTTTCCGTGTACATATCCAGAACACCACGGTGAGAATACTTACGGACAACATCACAGCCGTGTACTACGTCAACCGTCAGGGCAGGGCTCGCTCCCGTTCCCTGTGCATGGAAGCTAAACTTAACATGAATCATATTGTTTCACTAATTTTTCTGCTGTAACACACATTGTGCACAGAGGGATGCAGGCCTATGAGTGGAGGTTCTAGTTACTCTGACAATACAAATAATAATCATCTTTGCAATATTTTGTACTTTGTTATGTGTCTCATTAAAAATGTCATGAGGCAGTAAAAATAGTTTCGTGTGAAAGAAATATATATCATATCATCCCTCGAAATTATAGATCCGTTTCACAAAGTATCACATTTTTATCACCTAAACAAGTCTTGAGATCCTGAATGAGCTGCAAAGTGTAATACTTTTGCTTGGCTTTGCAATCTGTTCCTGATTTCCATTAGGGTAACTATAAAGAGATACTATATTCCTCTTACTGTATAAATTAGACAATGGGTAGAACCTCTGTGTTCAGAGGTACTCTGTGTATGTGAGACATCGTGAATGATGTAACAGATATGTATCAGGCTGCTATCAAAAGATACAGTTGTGTTGATATTCAAAGTACAGAATGTACAATATAACATTTAGTACTTACCTGATCATTGTTTCTTACCACATCTCAGCTCATCTGAAAAACAAATGGCCAATTAGCTTGCCTTCTTGTAATGGTTGGGTAATGGATTAGGTGGCTTAATAGTATGTTTGTGTATCTTGCTTTTTTTTGTTACTTGTTTATTTTAAACATATAATAATTGACAGTATTGAGGGTTTTTTATCAGCTACTTTTCATTTTCAATTTCTAAACAAAAATTTCTGAAGTGGTAAAATAGGTTTTGTGAGTTACGTTTTAATATAACACAAAAGCAGCTACTATTTTTAAGTACTTAATAGTTAATCTAAATCTAAGATAATTTATTTTTATAGCTTAATATTAAAGTAACGAATGTGGGTCATAGTGATCAAAACCTTTTTTAAAGAGACCTGTTGTGACAATTGTACAAATCATGTAAAATATCTTGTTTTTGTTAGCCATTTTTTGTTTTCTAGTCCTGACTGTTTTCTAACTTGTGTGAAATGTTAGGTGAATGTGAACTGGAAGGCTATTCAAAATTTGAAGGAAGCCGATTATGTCTGCAACACTTATGTGGCTTTATAGCACTAAGCTACAGTGACAGTATCAGGTTTATGAGAATCATGTGAAGAACATTTGTTTCTCAGAAAAGACAATGGAGATGATTGGATATGGCATGAATTTTGAATATTTCTCTGCAGTATAAGGATCATAGGATGGAGCTGGAGGACAATCTAGGTGGCCTTGATGTGCTCCTATTCAGCTGGGAAATTCAAGATTGAGGCAGCTGAACCAACTCAGTTATCAATAGACGTTTAAACCACTTTTCAACTCCCTTAATCCCTTGGGCTAAAAGAGTTCTTTAAAAAACAGAGTTTGGGGGAAACACAGATGTGAAAATTCTGTATAACAGCCCTTGCTCCTTCTCTTGAATGCTGGCTTTAAATGATTCTGAAAGGTTGTCTACGATTCTTTACACCTGTGGGAGTATAGTTCTCACTTCAACCAAATTGAAAAGACCAGAAAGCTGTTACCTTTCCAAAGACATAGAAATTCTGAAACAATGAGAGAAGTGGCACATTGGCAGCTTGCCCGTGTATATACATGTTTCTCTTTCTCTGTGCACAGTGTGTGGTTGAACAAATACACAGAAGCATACATAGATGTGTGTGACTATATACACACCTATATAAATGTAATGTGAATGTAGTATACAAACATGTAATATGTTTGGAAAATGTGTATGCGTTTCTCTACACCGGATCTGAAATGAATCACGCTACCACAATGTGATTCTCTAGGGAGTGGTTTTTAGCAGCAAAGAAGGGGTATAGAGAAAATGGAGACATAGCTTGTTGGCTGCAAAGTATAGCACTTCAATGGGAGGTGAAACAGTCCTGTATCCTCTGTGTGCAGGAGTGTTGCAACAAACAAGTCTCTGCCTCCTGCTGAATGGGGAATGGTAATGGGCAATGCTTAAAGGCAACATGAGATAGTGTCTTTAAGACAAACTCTAGCCATGCACATAATAGAATCCATTTTTCTAATAAGGTAGTTCTAAAATGTGCTATCAGCAGAATTGTCAGTATTTTATTTTAAAATGCAAGGAACGGACTTAATGTGTATGGGATAGTTTTATGCACAATCAGCACCTGATCATGGGTCTCTTATTGCCAAAATGGAAGTTGACATAACTCCTCAATAAGCAATCCCAGCTCATTTCTTCGATCACAAAACAACTTAGAGGGTCTTTAGGTCACTATTTTATTGAAGGATAATCTTGAAAAATGCTTTTGAAATTTGTGACTTTTTTTGTAATATTTTGTAAATGTATTTGCCTTAAGACTGGCATCTACCAGTCCAAATTTCATCATGGTGTGATGTGAATCTGTTAAAAAGCAGAGTACTTAAAAATCTGCCTCAACTACATTATTGTTATTGCAGTTTCTTTAATAATCTTTCATGAAGTTTACTGAAGTGAAATAGTTTTATTTTTTGCCTAACTACTCTGACCCATATAATGATAATTATTTGTCTTGTAAAGGACTTTCACTCAGAGATCATTGAGAAAAAGCATCCATTCAGTTTCTTTGGTTTTTACTATTTTTGAATGAACTGTGATCTTGTAAAAGGGATGTTTTCACAGCCATAGAAATGGAAACTTCTATTAATTGACGAGTTAAAGGTAAAGCGTAATGGAACAGTGTAAACATATTTTCCTATAAGAGATTCAATGGATTTGGACAGATCACTAGCTGTAACACTGACATTGTGGTTTGGTCTCTCTGCCATCTTGCTTTCCCCATCTCCCTTTCTAATGCTGCTAGCAAAAGTGACTAATGTCTTAATTAGTTGAAATCTTGTTTTGGTGAGAGTTTCTTACTCTCCTGTGCGAGTGTGTTTGCTAGGAGCTAGACTGAGATGAACAAACTAGGGAAGTACCTCCTAAATGAAGCTACATTAAGGTGGGTGCATAACTACTTGAATAACAGTTTCTAGAAAGTAGTTATAAGTGGTTCACAGACATGCTGGAATAGCATAATGAGTGGGATTCTGCAGAAATCAGTTTTGGGACCAGTACTGTTCAGTATCTTAATTAATGGTTTAGATAACACTGCTCTACAGCCAAAATGCTTCTGAAATAAATGTAGTCAAACTTTACTAATTCTGGGTCACTGAGAACGAAAATGATGCTTAAAATTGTTGATTGGCTCTAGTTTTCAAGATATGCTATTGGGTCAGTATATATGACCCTTGACTTGGGAATGGCGGAGGATAAGTGAGTTATAAAGGGAAGGGATCTCAATTTAAACCAGAAATGACTAAAATACATCTTTGACTGGATCTATGAATAAATCTATGACTGGGTTTGGACAGTACTTGCTTTTTAGGCAAAACAATGAATGATGCAATCTGAAGCTGGTATTGCGTCATACATGATATGAATTGCATCATGTTATTCCTAGAAGTCATGGATGATGCAATCATAACGAAGGTTACATCACTCTGCTGAACAAATTGCCCTATATCAGCTCTAGAAATCATACAGTGTCGTGCTCTCTTATTTGTCAGTGTTTGATTTTGCAAAGGGACACATTTCTGTTGAGCCAAAGTGAGCAGAGATGCCTCGTACTTGTGTGAACAGTGCAGATAACTTCTGCTATGTTTGTGGTGAAGTGACTTTTGCATCACAAAAGCGCAGTATAACCACTATGGTTAAGAAAGCCTATGACCTTTATTTTGGCTGCAAAATTGGAGATCAGGACAAGAGGTGGGCCCCACACATATGCTGCAACACTTGTGCAACAAATCTTCGCCAGTGGTTGAACAGGAAAAGGAAATCTATGCCTTTTGCAGTGCCAATGATTTGGAGAGAGCCAACAGATCATACCAGCAATTGTTACTTCTGCATGGTGCCTCCAGTTGGGAAAGGTGTGTCAAAGAAGAAAAAGTGGACTGTGCATTATCCAAACATTCCATCAGCTATACACCCAGTACCCTACAGAGAAGGACTGCCGGTTCCTGATGCACCAGAATCATTCTCACTTGAGTCAGATGAGGAAGAGGATGAAACTTCTGGTCCTGAACCAGCAATGTCACAGGACCCACATTTTCTCCCATCCTCCTCCTCTGAACCACACCTCATAACACAAGGTGAACTGAATGACCTTGTCAGGGATTTGGAACTACCCAAGAGTAAGGCAGAGCTTCTGGGCTCCAGCCTACAGCAGTGGAATCTCCTGGCAGGTGATGTTAGGGTTTCCATGTTCCGTGACCATCAAAAGGATCTTGTCCCATTCTTCTTCATGGAAGGTGTTCTTGTAGCCTGCAACAACATCGATGGTGTGATGGCAGCCCTCAACATCGTTCACGATCCAGATGAGTGGAGACTGTTCATTGATTCATCGAAGACGAGTCTTAAAGCTGTTTTGCTGCATAATGGCAATGTTTTGCCATCAATTCCAGTTGGTCATGCAGTCCATATGAAGGAAACCTGTGACAACATGAAACAACTTTTGAGGTGCATAAACTATGACCAACATCAGTGGCAGCTTTGTGGCGATTTGAAGGTTGTTGCTCTCTTGCTTGGTCTGCAGACTGGATACACAAAGTACTGCTGTTTTCTCTGCGAATGGGATAGTCGTGCAAGAGATTCCCGCGACATCAAGATAGATTGGCCACTCCAAGATAGACAGTCATTGGAGCCTGGGAGGAAAAGTGTTCAGCATCCACCACTTGTTGAATCAAGGAAGATTTTGTTACCACCCTTACACATCAAGCTGGGTCTGATGAAGAACTTTGTCAAGGCCATGGACAAAACACAAGCAGCTTTCAAGTACCTCCGTGGAAAATTTCCAAGGTTAAGTGAAGCTAAGATAAAGGAAGGTGTCTTTGTTGGTCCTCAGATTCGTGAACTTCTTCGAGATGATGCATTTGACCATGCACTGCGTGGCAAGGAAAAGACGGCATGGAAAGCCTTCCAGTTAGTGGCAATAAATTTTCTCGGAAACAACAAGGCAGACAACTACAGGTTGTTGGTGGAAAACCTCTTCAAGGCATACAAAAGCCTTGGTTGCAACATGTCACTAAAGATACATTTTTTGCACTCTCATCTAGATTTTTTTCCACCGAACTGCGGAGCAGTGAGCGACGAGCACGGCGAGGGATTTCACCAGGACATTGCAACAATGGAGAAACGCTATCAGGGCAAATGGAGCCCATCAATGCTTGCAGACTATTGCTGGACAGTGACAAGAGATGCTCCATTTAATGAATACAAGAGACAAGCCAAGAAGCGCCGAGTAGACACCGAATAGGACTAAACTATGTACATAATAGTTTTTTGCCTTTTGTTTCATAATCAATTTTATTTATATAACCCTTTTGCTGATTTTTAAAGTGTTACAGAAACAGGACAGGTGAAATATTATCATGTAAAGCAACCATAAACACATGAAAAGACCTAGGTTTACAATTTATGATTAAAACTCTACTATCTACACAATATACATAGACGTAAAATGTAAAAACTTAAATATCTTGGAAACAGTAGCCAATCAGTTGTTTTAATTGTCATATTTGAATTCAGTACATCAAAATACATAATAAATAGCACATTTTATCTCTGAAGCAGACGACTTCTAAAAAATTGTAGACTATAATAGCATAAAGAGAACACTTCTAACATTTGCAGATGACATCAAGCTGGAAGGAGTGCAAGTGCTTTAGAGAATAGGATTTAAATTCAAAATGATCTAGATAAACTGGAGAAATGGTCTGAGGTAAACAGGATTAAATTCAATAAGGACAAATGCAAAAATATTCCACTTAGGAAGGAACAATCAGTTTCATACATACAGAATTTTTGGGTCAGTTTCTAAAGTGCTACAGGATCATTATTGTTTTTTGTTTTTTTTAGTTACAAACCAATGCGGCTACCCTTCTGAGAATGGTAAATGACTGTGTAGGAAGGATTCCTGCGTAAAGGGGGGCCATAGTGGACCATGAGCTAAATATGAGTCAACAGCAAGAGAGTGTTGCACAAAAATAGACATCGTTCTGGGATGTATTAACAGGATCATTGTAAGCAAGACACGAGGTATTTCTTCCAATCTACTGTGCACTGATTAGGCCTCAACTCAAGTATTGTGTCCAGTTCTCAGTGCCACATTTCAGGAAAGATGTGGATAAATTAGAGAGCATCCTGAGAAGAGCAACAAATATTATTAAAGTTCTAGAAAACATAACCTATGAGGGAAGATTGGAAGAATTGGGATTGATTAGAAATGACAGCTTTCAACTACTTAAAAGCTTATTGCAAGGAGGAGGGAGAACAAGTATTCTCCTTAACCTCCAAAGCAGTGGGCTTAAATTGCAGCAAAGAAGGTTTAGACTGGAGACTTGGAAGAGCTCCCTAACTGTTAGTGTGGGTTAACCATTGGAATAAATTGCCTAGGAAATTATCTAACCTGTTCTTAAAAATCTCCAAACACCTGTCATGGATGGCCTAGATGGTGCTTAGTCCTACCATGAGTGGAGAGGACTGTACTTGATCTTTCTAGTTGTGTGTATTCAGTCTTTTGGTCATATTTGCTTGGCAAGTTTGAACTTCTGAGTTTTTGGTGAATAATTGTGTCTCTCATTGGTTAATTTGGCTAACTAGTTCTGCATATACTATCTTTTTATTTCAATACATCATTAAGATAAATTGAAACCTATTTGATATTTTTGAAAAGGGATTAGGTTTTAAAATTGTCAAAATAACTGACTTTGAGGATGGAAGAAATCTGCTAATACGTGTAAGTTCCTCTTCAACAGAAGGTCTGTGAAAACGTGTTAGTGGGAATGGGTTTCCCCAGGTGAGTTTTGAATAAAGATGCATATCTGATATAATCTGTGATATTTTTTTCACTGTTCATACCAATAAACTTGTTTCAGTTTCTAGAGCTAATATGTTAATGTTCTCATAGAAAACATGGTAGTGTTAATTTGAAATTACATAAACCAATGTGACTCTGGTGTTAAGAAATATCCTAGTGAAAGCGTATGGAAAATGTCGAGATAAACTTAGCTGAAATACTGTTTGATTGCTTTAAAATAAATTTAGCTTTAATAAAACCACACAAACCAAGAAGTTAGGACTCTATCACACTTCTAAATCAGCTCTGAATGAAAATATTGTGCCTCTTTTTGAAAGACATAAGGTAATAGCTAAATAGTGAGCTAAGTTAATTTTCCTAGTCCAGAACATGTTTCTTAATTCTTGGACCATTTCCATCATATAATTTGTGGCAAGGAGACCTATTCTGTTAAACTATTGTAAATGATGCTCGTAAGTAGAATTGCCTTCATATATTTCTATTTCACTTACATTAACACATGACTACTGGTTTGAGAATCTTAGGTGCTAGTTTCTCTCCATGTGCTCAAGAAGGGCAAGGATACATGGCTATAGTTCATTTTCTGACACTGTGTAATGTCTCATTTTTCAGGCCAGGTGCACAGTGGTTAATTTCACTATATTATAATCTAATGATAAAACATTATCAGTGGAATTTTTTACTATATTTAAGTTAAATCTCCTTGCCATACTATAATTTTTGTAATTTTTTTTTAAGATTAATAATTTGTTTCATGGATTGTTCTCTTTTTTGTTTTTCTTTTAACTCAGGCTTTTGCTGTTTTTAGATTTTGAAAGTTTTATATTTGCCCTGATACAGTTTTCCAGTTTGGGGTTGTTTTTTTTTTTTACTTATGTTTTTATCTGTCTGTAAGGTCTTTTAAAATCTGTATAAAATATACTATCTTATTTCAGATTGCAATAAAACAGTAGCATATGAAATTAGCATTGGCCTTTGTAAGATGTAAGCATTATGAAATCGAGAAGACTAGAAACGAGTTCTGGGTCATGATTAAGATCATGAGCTTCCATGGTTCAACAGTTTCTGTTCCACAGAGAACTATTTTGTCCCAGATGATTGATAAATCTCCTGCCCTATTCCGTATAGATTATAAAAAGACTATCACTATCAAGAGCTTCTTCAGATATCTGCTTCATTAAACATGATCCCAGATTGTTAGTTAATTTATTTCTTAGATTGAATGTCTCATTAAACTCTGATGAGGCTAGTAGTTGCTCAGAGTTGGACTTGTTATGAAGCACTCTTATCTTAAAATTGTGTTCTGTCCCTGCTGGCAAAGTGAACAGACAGAACAGTGAAATCAGTGCATGGTTCATTTTATCTTTGACAAAGTGAAATATTGTTTTGCTGCAATAGTCCCATGAGGTTGAGAGATTAAAATCACACACTGTGGATCAGCATTAAAAAAAGTTTTACAAAGCCCTTTGAGTTTTTCTTTGCTTTTCTTTGTTTTGCTTTGTTTTCTATTTCTTCTTTCTGCCTCTAGAATTAATTATGGTTTTTCAGCTTTGGGGGATAACTTATAAATGCTTAACTTAATAACCCTAAAATCAGTAGTACTTGTAATCATATTTTAAATTACATTTTTCTTTGTATTCATTGTGTTAGGTAAGAAATCGCATAAAAGCAAATGTCTGGTGTAATTCATTGGTTGATTTTTTTAGAAAGGCTTTAAGAAACAGTGTACTACAGCTGAATTTCTTATCAGAAACAATCTGAAATGCCTTAAAATAAAAGTAAATGAAGCAGAAAAGAGAGTGCAAAAGACAATCTATTACTTGATTTGGCCTTTTTGAAATTACCGGTAAACACACTACAGGTTGGGATCTGAACGGTTCTGAACCACAGCATTTTCTGAACCACGGGAGGCAATATTGCCTAGCAGCATTACCAACACTTTGACTGCTTACTGGACTGTTAAAGGATACTTAAGGTAAATTAGAGCTAAATAACAGCACAGAGAGCTAGGACTGGTGGCTTTATAAACATACTTTATGGGACTGCAGGGAAACTTAGCCACACCTATGAAAAGTGGACATCCAGCTAACTAAAATCATTCCATATGATGGATGTTTCTGGACCGGAGAGTTCTGGAGTAGAGAGGTTCAACCTGTAGTTGGAATATTTTTAAGTATTAAGGCGTGTTTTTAAGAGATGCATTTTGTTTCCCAGTTATGGATTATATGTTATCACTGTTGAAAAATAATAAGGTGGCTATTATAATACTTTACACTTTATATAATTTACACAAATGAAATGACTGATGCATAATACTGCTAGGAGATGATTGGAAGAAGAAAAGAATATGGTTAAAGAATTGAAGTGCTGTCACTTTTGCCAACAAGTTGATAAAAAAGGATGAGTAATAAATTGTGGTAGGAATGTAGGGGAATGTTAGTTCAGTAGCTGCTATTTTATGGCTTGTCTACCCGTATGCTTAGGAAAGTTGAGATGAATCAACTGAAGTTGTGAAGCCTGGTCTATGATTAACGTTTAGAGTGACTTCGCTCAGGGGTGTAAAAGCCCACTGTTCTGACACCACAGCTGTGCTCATCTAAGCCCTGTTACAAACACAGCTAGTTTACAGAAGGAACTTGTGTTGAGATAGCTATCATCACTCTGGGAGTTGGTGTTCTTAAAGTGGCAGAAGACCTTCTTCTATGTCTGGAGGCTGGGTCTACACTATACAGTTATGCCAGCAGAATTACAGCATCGTAGCGTAAATGTGCTTAAGTGCATTAAAATCTGTATATGTTTTCATTCAGAAATAAATTGACCTTAGTTGAGCCAAGCTTAATCCTCATCCAAGGAGGATGTAATATAAAAATCCTAGGAACTGTTGTAGATCAATTAGGAATCTAGAGGAGCTCATCTGGAATTTAAAACTTGAATCCATGTCCTAAGTCTGTAAGCTCCAGCCCTGCCATTGGTAATTCTGCTCGAGCAAAAATACCTTTACATGATTCTCAGGTGGATGAGTTTGTCTGGTTTTACTTTGATTGAGGCTTGAAAAGGTCTTTAGTGCAACCATCTGTAATCTTTTTTACGGAGTTACAGAGTTACCATGTTTACCACTGACCTTGCATGTGGATATTAGTTATAATCTCATTCAAGTCTACCTTTTCATGAGTTGAATGAATAAATCTTAAAAGTTCCCTATTTTTATAAAGTTTACCGTTTCCAAACCCATGGTGTTTGCCTCAAGGCAGGAAGGAATATGATGTACTAGTTCTGCTGAGGGCACACCTGTGTTTGCTTCAAATTGGCACTGGAATATACAAGAATAATTATAGGATATGAAATGGAAATATGTTAAATAGCAGCAGTTTTTCAGAATCCAAACTTTAGTAGTGCAGATCAAATTTGCATTCCTACAAACTGAGCTTTTTTTTCCTGAGTTGTTCATCAAGCTCTTTTAAGAAGACTTCTATTTTCACTTGCCTTCAGGCTTAAGAAGTAAATTCATCATTAAAATATGTTCAGTACATGGAGTTACAGTCTTAATACCATCCAGACTTAAAACTAAGCTAGTTCACTCATTTCACATCAACTTGCCTTTACTTACGAAAGCCATCTAAATACTGTCATTAGCTTTCATACTTCAGAATCTTTGCTTTGTAACAACTAATATGACACTCAGGCATGGCAAACAGGAAGTCTTACAAAGCTTTTGAATTTTTATTGTAAAGGAGAAAATGTGTCTAGTTGGAATGTCTCAATTGACACTCTGTTGTTCGAACAATAAAATCTTAGTCTGATATTGTTTTTTTTTAGACAAAAATGTTAGCATATCCCTAGCTTCAATGACAAACTGTTAATAATGGGACTGTATTGCAGTGTATATAGTGTGTAAAAGAATGCAGAGACTGTCTGACTTTCAAACACTCTCCCACTCTGGCTGGCCCATGACATAAAAATGAAACTGTTTGTCGCATTTATGAAGATTAAGGTAGCCTCCTAAACATTTATTGAATCTTTCTTTGCACTTACTTGGTACCCTTTCCTCAGCAAATTATCCTAGGTGGTAAGGATTTATAATTACAGGGGAAGAAACAATATAGATAGAATAGTCAAAAGCGGGGGGGGGGAGAGGGGAAGAGGATCATCTTTCATATCAAAATAACACCATTTATCATGTTAAATTACTACAGATTTCTATTTGTCATAAATATTAAACAAAATAATCATTTCCTCAGTTACAAATTTAATTATATATGAGGAACAGAGCTTTGGCTCTTTGTGATGGTCTCTTTATAAAGGGAATACTAAGGGAAACTATATGCTTATACTGTTACCTACAACTATGGCAAAGTATCCACCATTTCCACCCCGCCAACATAGAACATAAAAGTTACATGCAGATATTTACTCTTCTTTAAAACTCTTTAACCTCTGAGAGATTTCAGTTTTGGAACTGAACTTCGTGGCTCTGCCCCATAAATACCATCAGTTGTAGATATGATGGGAAGATTAGATTTGTTTTGATAAATGTCAATAATCATTGATTTCACCATACATTCAGATTATTGGATGTAATGTGACATGCAATGTTGACAGCATCATAATTTTGCTCAACTGTAGATGAAAATGGACTTGGATTTTTTTGTTTGTTTGTTTAATCATGTAAGTTAGGTATGGAAAACATCATTCAGGTGATTGCTGGGATGTTCTGTGGTGTGAATATTAGTGATTTTTCCAGTCCACATTTCAATGATTCAAGCAGTAGGTCTTCTCTCACCTGTCTGGGGAGGGGTCTATTTCATGATTTCACTGTTCAGATTTTCTTTGTTATTAATCTTATATTGATATGCTTTTTTCTTGAATGCTGGGTGTATTTTTTTGTTTTTAAAAATTGAGCACAGTTACTGGCAGTTACTCTAATACTTTATATTGAATGTTTTGCTAAGTTTTATAGTTATATGTTTTGATATAGCTAATGCTATTGTTCCAATGTAAAGCTGTATTTATGAAAAGCTCAGCCTTTTTAAAATGATCTCATGGGTGAGCTTGAAAACATGAACCAAGTACACCAAAGGCTTAGATACAAGAAAGAATAAAAAGATCTGAAATCTTTGAGATCTCATTTTTAAATCAGTTGTTCTTGTACAGGAGGGAGAATGCTAATTCATGATGTGTGAATAGAGTACTAGAGTATATAGTTAGAACCCTTCTTTGAGCTTAGGGAGTTAGGAAGCATCCTCCAGTCCTGGGCTGGGAATGTCCTGATCTACAGGTTCTGACCCTTTGCCTCCTGAGGGAGGATCGGGCCTGTGAGCGACTCACACTCCCCCTCAATGAGGCCTTTATGCTTCCAGTCTCGGCCCTATTCTCTCTGTCCCCCTCTTCAAAAATAGCAGAGTAGTACTACTATGCTCCTGCCAAGGTGTATGAACACCTACTAATACCTAAGCAAGATCAGTATTTCAGTGGGAAGATTGAAGAAAAAAAAAGGAGAGGGGGGCAGCAGAAAGTGATGATGGTCATTCCTGTTGCTGAACTATTCCCTTCTCATTTTTAGGGCCAAATTTCAGCTGAATAATTGTAATATTTATACATAAATTCCTCACTGGATTTTATCTGATCAAGTGTTGATTATCTTCCTGGTTTGAATGGTTTATGATTGTTGTTTATTGTTAATCAGCTTCTATGTTCTGCCCCAGAAGTGCCTATTTTCAACTCACTTCAAATGCATCATAGACTGATCTCACCTTAGGGCTAAAATAATATTTAAAATTCAGTAATACTTGTGGAGCTGAAAAGAGCCAATCTTTTGACTGATAAATCAGTGACTGATAATCTGGGGGATGAATTGGTTTTTACACTATCCCTTTTAATTCTTTGTAGGCTACTTTATGCAGCAAGAACACTTATGAATTCTAGTAAATTACTTCTCTGGTCAATGAAATTAGGTTTCTGACCTTCCACATATTCCAGGCACTCTCAAGGATAAACTCACTAAAGTAGTTATGAATTATTTGTGCATATATGACGTAATGAAAACAAAATTGCCAATAAGTGATGTACTAAAATAACGCATAGGTCTTAGTACTGTTGTTCCCAGGAAATTATTTTTCAGTAAGAAAATATTAATGTCAGTATATGACCTTTCCAGTGCTTAGCAGTTTGTAGCACATTTGTTTCTCCTAGTGTTCGTCATTGCATTTGATTCATCAGTACAATAGCTGATGGCTGTGGGATCTCTTGGGAAAGAGCCTTTGTTCTGTGATCAGTCTTGAGGAAAATTCAGATCATTAAGCAAGTGTTGGTTAGTAATTTGTGTCAAATGTGATTTTATATTTCACATGATCTTTTCACTAAATGGTTGTCATGCTGCTTTGAGACCAAAAGAAAACTGCTGAAAATTCCACTAAAATATGTGAGCACTCGTGCAGACAATGGGAATTCTGCAGGGGCTTTTCTAGCTTCTTCCTCTGTTATGAACATACCATTTACCGTGTTAAATATGTAAACAGTAGAAAAACTATAACACAATTTACACAGTATAAAGGAGCCAAAGAAAAAGAGGAAATGCACAAAATGAACAGACAACATGACAAAATAAAAACAAAAATCAAGAAAACAATTGGAGGCAACAAACAAGACAGAATGAGTGGTAAGAGAATCAGAAAGACCCAGAACTTCACCCTCCATGTGTTATAAACAAAAGAGGATTCATGAGAAGAAATCTTCTACATGTCCAGTTTGAAAATGAAAATGTATGTTGAGAATGGCAAGGAGGAGAGAATATCTGCTTCTTCTACCATGTGACTGGCTTCCTCTATGTATAAGTAGGCAAGTGGTGGTTATTTAGAAATTAAAGATGAGGAAACTGTCCTTGGGGCCCACTGAGCTACTTTGTAGCGTCATACTCTTAATTAAGTTAGGGTGGCTGTTGTCGTCATTTCCTGATAGCAACTCTTCTGGATATGGAGCTGAATTCTTAAAGCTACTGGTTGTCATGCAAGAGATCAAAAGGTTCTCGCTAGTGATATTTCATTTAAATTTTCAACAGTGGCAGTTGGAAAGCATTTAGGGCAATCCATATGATTCCTCCTTTCATATTTGTCTTCTGATGCAACTTCATTTTTATTGCTGTTCTTTTCTGTTCACAATACTTTACTATAATCTGCCTCTCCCACTTTCTGGAAGCATGTCACACTAAATAGCCCTTCAGTTAGGCCAGCCTGTTATGTACATACATGCATATGATACAGTCTTAGATATAAAATACACTAAAAATTAAAAATCAATCTTTTATGGTGGGGAAGCAACTCAACTCCTTACCTTACTAAAGAGTGTTTGTTTGCCAGCTCAATATCAGCTGGCGCCAGCCTTCATTCTCTAGCATTATTGTTTCATTGGGGCATGCTCTACATAGGGTACAAGGCAATAAAAATATAAGCTGAAAGAAATGTGCATTATTATAAGCGAGGGAAAGAGACGCAGTTTGCTTGGTTTTTCATTGGTCACAACCTTTTATTTGGCTTTTAAAGGGGAAAGAGAGAAACGGCCCATTCCTCTTCTCTAATAAAAGTAAGATTTTGGTACAACTACGTGGGTCATTGAATAGATAGTTGGAAAGATAAAGCCTTTCACCTCTTGGTTAATCAGTTCTAATCTATTTGAGGTTAATAGTAATGGAAAGCTCTTACCTTTTCTTGTTGGTTTCATGGTTATATTTAGAAAACAAAAACCACCCTAGATCTGAGTTTGATTCCTTGAAGGTAGGTGCCCACTTAACAAAAATCACTTTTGCAATTGGCATCATTCTGTGCAGCTTTTGTGTAGAAACCAGGTATTGAAGGAACATTTAGACAGAACATAGAGCGTTGTTGTTTATCCCTCAAGAACAGGATTGAGGCACATTATCAGGGCTAAACTTTCTTGTCTTACTGTCCATTCCTTCTCTGTGGGTAGAGAATACATTAATAGCTTTAGCCACTAATTTTGAATCTCATATTCATTCATATTGGCATGTGATACATAATCCGAACACTACTAACGCACTGATGTAAGTATGGTAACTGAAGATAAGAGGAGGAAGTAATTGTTAAATGTTAAATGTCTGGAAAAAAATTGCTAAAATCCTGTACTAAAGACCTGTTGTAGTAGAATAGAAAGCATTTGATATTTTTCATTTAATTCACCAATGATTAAATCAATAGTCTGAAAAAAAAACCACTCATTGAAAATTACAGAGTACATAGAAGATTAGAAAGGACTCAATAAAACTGAAACCAGGGGTCTTGATAGGTAGGCAAAATCATGGTGGTTATTGTGCAGGGGATTTTTTTTTAGTAACAGATGGGGAAAAGTGTACACTATTTTTGCATTCTTTATTTTCAGAATTAACAATGAATGTAAGAGGTGCACGTTCCTTGTCAAAGTGCATTTGCAATGCAAAGGAATTCTCCCTGCCCCCATCCCCCAACAAAACACAACTATTCTCTAAATACCATTGTTCAAGGCATTATTTCCTCTTCTGTGGGTGTTCTGAGAACTTCCATTCATTCCTTATTCTTCTCCTTTTTTTTCCTCTCTCTCCTGTTCTCAGATCAGGAAGTCAAGGGTTCAGAAGAAGTTCACTCTGATAACATATTTCTCATTTTTGAAGTGAGTCATTATGAAAAGGTTGTGAATTTCCAATAAGAATAATAATAAAAAAGACAATTGCTGCTTTTTTCCCCCCTAGTATTCAGCCAAGGTCACAAATAATGCAACCGCTTTGGGGAAGGGTGTCCTTGTGCATGTCAATTCTGTGTTCCCATTTGCTCCACTAGCACTTCCCATAACTGTGTAAGTTTTTCTACTTTTCTAGCTGGGTGCGGGTTGTCCTGTGCCTACAGATAAGGATGTGTTAGTTCTGATGCTCTCTCTTCAATGTTCTGTGTCTTATTGATTCTGTTCCAAAAGAATTTATAAGGCATTCCCATTATAACCTGCTTTCCCTCTTGTAATCCTGCTGTAATACCCCTGCAGCATTTCTGCATACCATATGGGGGTCTTGGTTTGTTACTGGGAAGCTTAGAGACGATGTCATCAAAGCAACATACTGCTTTTTTCCCACAGCCTACACAACAACATGCAATATACACTGCTATTTCTGATATCGGTAGGCCACATAGGGAAGTCAAAGGATACTTCTCCTCTCCTTACTGCCCCATCAGCACTTAAAGCACAAATACTTTTATATTTAAAAGCAGCAAATACACATTTGAAGAGCCTAACCTAAATCAAGGTCTGATGTTTAGTTTTAGCTGTAGAATCCACCCACTTATGCAATGCTATTCTGAAGGATGGAAGACCAATATTTCAGATTTCATTGTTTTCAGTAAGGTTCATAAACCAATATAGAGATCCTTTGAATAAGTGTCGAATAGTTCAGGAAATCAGACTGTTTATTTAGGTTTCTCAGTAGGAATTTACGTGCCTAACTTTAGCTCATCGCTATTTGCAAATACTGTATAGGCCAAAAATTGCTTTTAAAAAGATTATAGATGTTACAGTTGCTAAACATCTAAAATGTGCAGTAGGGGTATAAAAAGTCATTTAAGAAGGTAATGGTGTAACCGCTAAAAATCTTTGTGGTTACACATGCTGTTGGGCACTGCAGTATAAAGCTTATTTTTATACTACAAGACCAACAGGGCCGCCTCTCTGGGAGCAGGGCTGGCAAGGGTTGCTGGCCCCATTCCCAGGGAGACTTTGCTGCAGGATTTGCAAGGAACCACAGTGTGTAATCTGCAGCAGGGTGCAGGCTGGTCCTGCCATGGACAGGGGATGCTTCAGCTCCAGGTGGGTTTCGCATTTCTGTAGTAGCTCCCCATCCATGGCAGCCAGGGAGTTGCTCCAGCCCCAGCCACTTAACCGGAACCGGTAAGCCTCAGCCATTAACTGGTTAATGGTTTACATCCGTAATGTGGACAGATGGAGTGTTATCTTCCCAAGGCAGGAAACAGAGTAAAAGAATGGGTACAGTTTTGCTATTCCGTATACTGATGTAAATCTGGAATAATTCAGATGAATTCTTAGAAGTTATTGTAGGTTCTCTGTAATGCAAGAGTAGTGTGTGACCTAGTTAGCTTTAAGAGGTGTAACTTGCTTATTTGAACGGGATAATAACTGAGACCTAGTGATGATTTAAATGTCAGGATTCCTCTTTCAGTCATTTCAGCAGAAACACTCAGCAATTGCATCTCAGTTATTCGATGTGGAGGTGGATACTGCCACAAAGGTCAACTAGTTACTGTTAAGTCTCTTTGAATATAGAGTCTAAATTCACACCTAATCCCAAAATCTTTCCTCGTTTCTTCTCTTTCCTCGCCATAATGTAAAAGAAAATGGGACCTTTTCTCTGTCTCGATTTCCAAAGTATCAGCTGGCTTCTAACAGTTAAAAACTGAAGCAGCCCCTCAAGCTTTCCTGTGTGTTTCAAAAACAAACAAATGAACAAACACCTAACATTGCTTCGCAAAGCAGTTGCCAAAAATTTTCCCTTTTCCTAACATTTCCATTTGATTATACGACGTCAACAGAAACGTTTGTTTGCATAAACAGTATAATTTGTATAAAATTCAGTCAATCAATATTGTACTTTGATATTTAATTCAGTATAAACCATTGAGGTGTTATTTTTTTTTAACTTGAAGCTACAAATTTGTTGCAGAATTAATGTAATAAAGCTGTAGGGGGAAAAAAGGTCAATTTTGCTTCAGATTATGTAAGCCATTAATATGAAATGACTTCAAATACATATAGGTTGTTGCACCCCCACCCCTTCTTTCTTATTGTCAATTGCAATCTTTGGGATACAAACATTGTCATTTTGTATGTATAGAGTAGTAAACTATTTGTCTGGAAATGTTCTTTTGTGGCTTACCACTAGTGGCAGTGTAATGATACCCTAAACCAGTGTTTCTCAACCTTTTTTTTATAAAGTTTCCCTTTAAAAAAAATGTATAAGTACCCCCAGTACCTACAGTTTTCAGACATAGTTTTTTTCTACCATTGCAACACATTTGTTTAAACAACTTAATCGTAGCTGGGCAGGCGATGAAATTTTTGGGTATAAAAAGTACAAAAATAATAAAGCGCTGTAAAACTTAAAACAAAATTTCAGTTTTCTCCAAATTTCAGTTGTGTTGATGTACCCCCCAGACTTCTCTCGAGTACCCCTAAGGGTACTTGTACCACTGGTTGAGAAACACTGCTCTAAACTAAAGAATGAAAGCATACATCCTCTTGCTATTCTCTTCTTCTACTGACCCAAACTGTTTCCAGATCCAGATGGGTAGTGAGCTAAAGTACTTTCCTATCACTCAGGACATTGGTCTGACTGATCTTGGGATAACAGAAGTTAGAGGGGGAGAGAACCTAGCTGATTATCCTGTTCATCTCTTTGCAAGTAAATCTCACACAGAATGTAAATATAAAGCAACGTGTTTGTTTTATCATTTGGCGCAGGGATTTTTATAAAAGCTCATTCTCAATAGAATTACTTTTAAGGCAACATAAATATTCAAGTAGCAGGACGTTTTAAGTCCTCCAGAATCAGGCTTGGTCCCATACCATGTTGTCATAAATGTCCATACTACCAGTAGTTCAGCAAATGTGAACATGGCCTGTCCACGTGTGCAAGGTTTTTATGTATATAGGCGATACGTCAAAAAATATAAATATTTTAACACTTAACAGTTGCTATTTCTTATAGCGTTGTCATAAATATTTTTCAAGAAAGGACAATCTAGTTTGTATTGTAATTTTACTCTGTCTTTAATCTGAAGTTATGTTCCTATAAAAACAAAAGCCAATCCCCTACAAAAAAAAAAGATTGTATTGTCTAGTTGCAGCATTAAAAGAATCCTCAGAAGATATAGAAAGTCATTTAATTTGTTTCCATCTATCTGGCTGGCTCTGTTATCTAAAGATTATAAGAGGGATTAAATGAGGGTATATTCTGAAGGCTTTATTGGTGTGCTTTGGAGGTAGCTACATAACTCACAAATAGTGAAGTCACAAGTGAATAATGCACATTATCTCCAGTGAGTGTCAGCAAAACTTTTTTTCTGCCACACCAGACCATGTCTCGTTCTGGCAAAATCAAGCTACATTTAAATCCATGTGTCCAGGCCACATAGAAAAGTGTAAAAATTACCAACAATATGTTTGCCTACATTTATATCTCATATCTATTTTACCCAGGATAGCCAAAAGGACCTTTTTATTCTTGTAAAGTGGAATTCTGCATTTTGATCATGATGTAAAGCTCTGAATTCTATACTTTATGGGCTGTGAAATGTCAGAACTTATACAAGTTTGTTCCAGACTCATATTTAAAAAGCAGTATAATTTTGAGAGGAAATTCCATATTGGGAAGAAGGGAAACTTTGTTTGGATGTTTGTTTATTCGGATGAGGAGATAGTTAATTGTGGTCAGAAAAAATCCCAACATTTCTCCTATCTGTCCTTGCTTGTTCTTACCTCCCCAAGCTTCTTTCATAACTGTTAAATCTCAAAATCATATTATCAAAGAGTTTCATTGTGACCATAGAAAAGTTGTCTCAATATGGAGGATGAGATTGGTTTTCTTAGTACAGGATCATATCCGTCTGGCTACTGTCTTACCCATAACATCAAAAAATAGGGAGTTCTTCGATTAGTCCTATTTTCAAATGCATTTGAGTATTACTCCCCCCGCCCCCCCAAATTCAAAATCATTCAAATTCATTGTTTGGCTAAAAATTCCTAAGACTGGCTTGGCTTGAAAATAATTTTTTTTTTGTATTTATGTGTGTATTTATGGGGGTCTTTTTGTATGTCTTCTGATTTGATTTTGTTTGGACTCTGTCATCTTTTCATGCTTTTCTCTGCAAATGTGAGGATTAAAAATGTTTATTCTTAAATTATTATTTATTTTTAAGCTGCATTTGTCACAAATGCATGCCTCCAGGAGTCTGAGGCTTGCAAGAATTTAATTGGAAGACTTTTCCACACTGCTGTTTGCTGAATATTTCAATACTGATTTATTTGGTTACTCTTCTATATTCTTGAATTTGCTGATTTTTTTCAATGACTTAAGTGTTTTAATAAAAGAAAGTGAAGTATGTTGTTTCCATTTTTGGCAATGTCAGTGAACTGTAGCTTGGTGATTTTACCCCTGAGCAAGTAATAATTTAGTAGGCGTGTGACTGAATAGTTTACAGATCGGAAATGTTTTTGTATAGCTGTTCATCTCTAGGTGATAAGTTTTAATTGGAATCAGCTTGCTAAAAGGCTTATCACAGTTCTTTATTGATTAGGTGATAGTCACAAAAAGTCACAACTAATATTGGTACCAATAAGAATCCTTGTTAGCACTCTTGGAAGGGGAATCAGAACTGAATGGGCATTCAAATGGAACTACTCTCTCTGACATAGTGGCTGGACATTCACAGTCATAGAGGAGGCACATTAACAACATGGGCCACATGTGCATTATTGTTTCCCTGTAAATATTGGATCTCCAGATAGATCAAGAACTTTAGTTTCTGATGATGAAAGGGTCCATCTGGTATCTTTCAAGAGTACTGTGTCAAACAGTGACTGATTTTTCTTCCCCATCCAGTAATCATATTGGAACAATTAACCTGAAAGGGAGGAGAAACTCACTCAATCACTCACTCCAAAGTCCATTAAGCTATCCAGTTCTTCTGTTTTGTGTTTGTGTAAAGGAAAAATAAAATCTGAGTTTGGTTAATTTTGTTTGTAAGAGGCTGATGTTTCAATTACATAGCACTTGACTGAGCAAAATGAATATTAGAGCTTACAAACGCACTGTTGAGTAGAGGAAGTAATGCTAGGCTTGTGAAATAAATATTCAGGTGTATGGTATAATTAAGGACCATGCTGAGACTTGTACTAATGGGTGTACTGATGCAAAATGGGTAAGTGTTGAGATGTATGTAATGTAAATAAGCAGGTACAGAGTATTAATTCAATGATATTTTGCAGCTACATATAGTGCCCCATGTTGCAAAAAGCATAATCTGACAATGGTTTCTTGTAGTACAAAAAAATCATATGTGATGAAAATATAGACATTACACACAACTTGTGGCTGAGATTATTACTTTGGTGTTCATATGTATATGGCTGAACTTATTATTGTTTTAGTGCAAATAAATATGTGGATATTGGAATTAATTTTTCACTGCTGTCAGAACTCACCTAAAGGTGCATTTTTCAGTAACGTGAGTCATAGATCCATAGCCTTTAAGGTTAGAAGTGATAATTTAGTCTGACCTATGTAACACAGGCCATAGAACTTCCCCACAATAATTCCTATCACATGTGTTTTAGAATAACATCCAGTCTTGATTTATAAATTGACAGTGATGGAGAATCTACCATGACCCTTGGTAAACTGTTCCAATAGTTAATTGCACTTCCTGATAAAAGTATAAGCTTTATTCCCCCATCTAAATTTCTCTAGCTTCAACTTTCTGCCACAGTATTGGGTTATTGCTTTCTCTACTTACTCTGCCCATTCACAAATGCTCGTTCCCTATTTATAGAGTCAGTATAATCTCTTTTTGAGCAAAATAGATCAAGGACTTTGACACTGTCACTGCAGGGAAAATTTTCTAATCCTTTACTTGTGGCTCTTCTTTCCACCTGCACCAATTTATCAAAATCCTTCATGAATTGTGGTCATGAAACTGAAAACAGCATTCCAGCAGTAGTTGCTCCAGTGCCAAATCCAGAGGTAAATTAACCTCTCTCCTGATTCTTGAAATTCTCATTTTTTTTGTGTGTCCAAGAGTTTTATTAACCCTTTTGGCTGCAGGGTCACACCGGGAGCTTATATGACCCCCAAATATTTTTCAGTGTTTCCCATTATAGAGTCATCCATCTTGTTTAAGTATGGCCTATGTTTCGTATTCCTAGATTCATACATTTACATTTAACCATATTAAAACATGATTTTTTTTCACTCAGGTTACCAAGAGATCAAGATTACTCTTCCTAATCAACTACCACACATCTGACACAGTGTTTTTTATCCACAAAAGCTTATACCCAAATAAATCTGTTATCATTAAGGTACCATAGGACTTCTTATTTTTGTAGATGTAGCTGCTCCTCTGAGATTTCTCATTAGGGGAAAAAAACCCAAAACTCTAGTTTGTGAGTCTATTTTCCATAACTCCATAGTGGTTGTCCTTAATTATATTGCCCTCTATATTATTTCCTTTGATTCTTTATTAATGAAGTTTCATAACAGCAGCTCCATTGTCTTGCCCAAGATTGGTGGTAGACAGAATACCTGTGACTGCCTAGGTCATCCCATCTGCCTTTTTAAAATATTGACACATCATTAGCTCTCTTCCAGTCTTCTTGGACTTCCCAGGTATCTTGCAATTTATTGAAAATCAACATTAATGGCCCAGGATGCTTCTCAATTAGTTATTTTAAACCCTTGGATTCCAGGTATACAACCTGCTGATTTTAAAATGTCTAACTTTGGTAGCTACTGTTTAACTTTTTTCTGAGAGACTGGTGGAATGGGAAGAGTGCTATCGTATTATCATAATTTTCTGTGATTTTCACAAATACAAAACAGAGTTATTTGTTGAACATTTCTGCCTTTCCTGCATTATTATTGATAATTCTACCATTTCTATCTAGTAATTGATCAATACCATTTTTGGGATTCTCTGTTTCTTACTGATATACTTGACATTTTTCTTTTTATTGTCCTTGACTCTACCAGCCATAGATTTTTCCTTGTGTCCCTTTGCTTGCCTTATTAATTTTCTACAGCTCCTAGGTTCGTTCTTGTATTCATTACTATCAACTTCCTATTTCTTCCATCTGAGATAATCTCTCTGTATATTAAAAAAACCCATATCCTGTGTAATGTGTCATTCTGCGTCCCACAGCCTCTCTCTCCTCCCCCAAGCTCAGGGGCTGAGGCTGCCCCTCTCCCTCATGCTGAGGGGCAGCCTCAGGAGCCACGCGGTCTCCTGATGTGCTGTGGGAAGGCCTCAGCCCGGCCCAACCCCCAGCAGCTGGGGGTAGAGAGCTGGGCCTGCTGCA
Source organism: Pelochelys cantorii (assembly GCA_032595735.1). Taxonomy (NCBI): domain Eukaryota; kingdom Metazoa; phylum Chordata; order Testudines; family Trionychidae; genus Pelochelys; species Pelochelys cantorii. The sequence continues at coordinate 43,127,940 of CM064337.1, forward strand.
GCCAAGCGTTGGCCCGGTCTAATCTCCTCAGTGGCTGGGGGGAAGAGAGCCGGGTGTGGCCCTCCCCAGTGGCCGGGGGAGAGCGGGGGCTGCCTACCCCCAGAGAGAGGGGTGTTGGTGAACGAAATGATCATATATAAAAATAAAAAATAATGCTTTCATTCACTTCCTCTGTAAATAGGTTGGGGTTGGTTTTTTAACGCAACACAACCTTCTTCCTTTATTATGGTTGTTGGGCATCTTGTAAAGCGTTCTTAAACAATTCCCACTCATCATTTAAATTTGTTCTGATTTAAATTATTCCTCCCAGCTGATTTAGCATAGTTGTTTAAACCAGCTTTGTAATATTGGCCCTTTTAAAGCCCATTTAAAACTATGTTCCTTGATGATTGGAAATCCAATTTTTTTAGATTATATTGGGAATTTCAGTGTCAGGAGGTTAATATATGAAAATGATTGGAAATGGTGCACTGTCTAATGCCAAGCATTGGAACAGATATATAGATATTGTTACTACAGTTGTTGAATTCCTTGTTAAAAAAGCAAATATTTATGGTGAGTTTTCAAGTCCGTCACTATAACTTAACTAATATATACATCAAAATACCATTTTGCAAATTTTATTAATGGCGTCACCATTTACCCTTGACCATATTAGTCATTAAATTGTTGCTTTTTTAAACTCATATTTTTATTAGGCAAAAATAATATACTAATGGAAAAAATAAAATTTGTTATTTGCGTGTAGATACTTTTTTATTTTGAGAGCAGCATTAGTTTTTATTTTATGAATGAAATCTCAAAAATTAGAACATAGTCATCTTGACACTTGAAAAGATCTTCTTAATGATTAATACATTGAAAAATGTTATACAAATATGAAGCCAAACACATTTCCCTTGGTGGAACTGAGGTTTCATTACATATGCAATGTGTATATCAGAGCTTCATGTTTGTGAAAAAAGGAGTATGGTATACACAAAATCTGACTGGCAAACTAAACAAATAACTAAAGTTTTCTTTTTTACTTTTCAAGTTGCCACTTTGTGAAGAGAGCAGTGACAGAATACTGGTTCAGTCTTATTCACATATTTATGATAAGCCCCACCTGTTTCAAAAAGTTCCATTTGCTGTATGTACACACTATTGGCTTTGTTTATTATTAACAAGCTTTACTGGCCCCAAGCCCCTTAATAGTCCTAACAAATGTCCATGACCCATCACAAAGCTGATGAAAACTGTTTTTCATTTGTCATCTTTCATAATAATTAAGTAGTAAATCCTTCTAAATGATTTACTGAGACAATTGGAAACGGAAAATATGCATGAATCATTCTAAATGTAAATATATATTTTTACGTATACACATTCAAAATACTTTAAAACCTATTCTAAACAACAAGGGGTGGGTGAGTGTGTGCAAATACAGATGTACACACTGTGAGAGAGAGCAAGAGAGCTCATGCACGTGAGTTGGTCTCCGAGACACTATTTTTTCAGGAAATGACACATTATTAGGGTGCACATTCGACGTGCACTATTTGTAGCACGGACTATGTCAAACCGATCCTGAGTTTCCCTCCACACCTTGTCTAACAGTGCAGGTGTCAGTCTGAAACACAGAAGGACATAAGGACAGATACTTAGATATACAATGTAGTATCTGTGCAAGATTTGACATTCATACATAAAAAATCATAATGCTTCAAAGTTGTTACATTTCACTGTGGACACACTGTACTTCACTTAATAAGGTGGCTGGTGCTATAGAGCAGATGACAGAGCGCAGATGTCTGGTTGGATTGATGACAGTCTCAGCCTTAGATCTGATTCCACGATCAGTCGGCTCCGTCGCTTCGATTTTAATGCAACCAGCATGGAAAATGCAGTCTCACAAACATAAGTTGTTGGAAAAGGCATCAGGTATTTTGCAGCCTTGTAAGAAAGTTCTGGATACTCAGTAACAACTTTTAGCCAAAAGTGAGTCGGGGCTTTTGTTTGAAACAGACTTCAACGAGCTGTCACATGATAGTTCAGCGAGACTATCTTGTTCTTGGGGGTGTCAAACTTGTGTTTGTCGATAGCAAGGTCCGTAACTGAGTTTCTGATTTAGTCGTTGTTTGTGTTGGTGACAGGAAAGTACTCCTGCAGCTGTACTTGGAGGTTTTGCATGTGCTCTCTGATTTCACATTTTACATTATCTGTGAGTTGCATTTCTGAGCTGGCTAAAAAATTGGACATATTTGGGAAAGAATCATTGTTGGACTGATCAGGTTGAGATGTCCACAGGCCCAATTGCTTGATCATAGCATCAGTTTTGTCACGGACATGAAGATAGTAACAGCTTTTCCCTGTAGACTTAGATTAAGCCCATTTAGGTAGCTGAAGATATCGGCCAAGTAAGCCAGTTTAGCTAGCCAAGAAAACTCACTCAAAGAGGTAATGAGAGAGCTCAAAATGATGGTCCAGCAAAAAAATCCTTAGTTCATCACACAATTCAAACAGGCACGAGAGAACCTTTCTTCTCAAAAGCTTTCTTAGCGAACTTTTTTGTCACTGCCCATCTCATTTAACAAAGCAGCCAATAGTCTTAAATTCAATGGACGGGCCTTGATGAAATTGACGATCTTCACCGACTCGTCCAAAACTGTCCTTAGATCAGAAGGCTTTTTTTTAGCAGCTAGCGGTTCCCTGTGAATGCTGCAGTGAATGAATGTAGCTAACAGTACCACTGCTTTAACTCTAGTGACTACTCTGGGGTACTGGCCAGTCATTGCACGAGCCCCATCGGTACTGATCCCCACACATTTTGAGTAGTCAACATCATGCTCCTTCATGAAACTGCTCATCACATCAACAATAGCCTTGCCGGTTTGGCAGGTGGACAAAGATTTGCAAAAGAGAAAGTCCTCGTGGACTTCTCTGTTGTATTCATATCTGATGACTGACAGGAGGTTTGAATGGTTTGCGATATCCATTGACTCATCAATTTGCAAAGAATAGAAGCGACTTTTCCGCACCCTCTCAGTAAGTTGTTCCTTAACATTTGGAGCTGTTTCGTCAATTTTGCACTGAAAGGTGGTATTTGAGAGAGAAATTAACCCAATCTGATGGTTTGCCAGCCTTGTCTCCAAGTTCTGCACTGACCATCTCCTTTTCTGCGGGTAATATCAGTACCAATGGTGTGTGGCTTTCCTGTCCTGGCTATGAGTTGAGCCACCTGCTAAGAGGCGTCCATTGCCTTAGCATTGTTACTGCCTGTGGCTATGTGCTCGATTAATTCTTACTTTCCTTACATTCTTTGAGTTTATTCTCAATAAATTCATTTGGCTTAGAAACATATTCGCCATGTTTCATTTCAATGTGACACCGAAGATAAGCTGGTTTTAAGCTTTTCTTTTGACAGCACCTCCTTACTGATTAAACATAATGAACGTGGTTCAGATTCATTGCCAGTCCATGTAAACTCTAGGTTGCTATATTTTTGCATTTTTTGTTTACTTTGTTTTGAAGTGGAACGTGATGTTCCACAATGGTCTCCCAGATCCTTTCATTTCAGTATCCCTGTCTTGGTCCACTGATCCATTTTTGCTAGCCCAACTAAACCCTTCTGCCACTCTAATAGCTTTTGAACAGTTAGAGCAGGGTAACAGGGTAGATCATGTAACATGATCAACAAACTAAATATTTAATATTTATTTATAATTACACAATATACGAATATTTATTAATTAAAATACATAAGTGTTTTTATACACTGTACATTTATGTTAATTTCTATTTTAAACATTCCATGGACCCTCTACAGTACCGTTGCGGACCACCAGGTGTGTTTGGGAACCACTGTCCTACGCTATCCCAAGTTCCATCTGACCTGTACTACTTTCTCCCTTCTACACTGGAAGTCAGCTACACTGGCTCAGTATTTTAGCTTCATATTTACCTCTTCAATTTCTTCTATGTTTCTGCAGCAGTTCAACAAAAATGCTTTCCAAGAACATCTCCTCCCATGCTGACAATTGATCAGAACCTGACTTCAGTTAGACCCATAATTTGAAGCACTGTAGCCCAGATGACATTTTTATGTTTAGTGGACAGGAATGAACATGAGAAGGATGAAGTCAGGCATGTGTGTTGCAACTCAGGCTATGGTTTGCTGACTGACTGACTTAATGACCTTCTCATTAAAAGTTCTTTCTGGAAAATACTGTTTTGTTTTTTCATCTTTAGAACTGTCTGAATAAAGAATGAATAAGTCCTCTTGGAATTTATTTACATACATAGAGTACAGTTATCATGTTACTACCGCAGTGAGCAGCTCCCTGTTTTGGGGGAAAGAGGGCAAACCTCCTGTGACTGAATGTGTAGAGTTGCCTAGTGTCATGCCCCCTATACTTTATGAAAGTTGATTTACGAATATATATAACTCGAAGATGCTTTTGGTAAAATGCATCATGTAACACATCATGTTTAAAGTTACGATCTGCTGAATGTGTATATTCTGTTTCTGTGCGTGTGTCTCTCCTGTATGTGACGTTAGAAATATGAAGTGTGGATCTGTTTATAATTTTAAATGCACTAATGTAGGCCAGTGCTGATACTCCGGAAATATAATGACGTGGTATTCAAGGTAATGATCTAATATTTGAGATTTTGTTTGTTCTTTAAGCCCAGACTGTGGTTGGTCCTAGAAAGACATGTGACAATGCCACCTGGTACTAGACTCTATCTTGACTCTGGTATTTTTTTCAGAGGGATGGAGAGACTACACAAAGGATTCCCTCCTTCGGGAAAGTGCTTTCCATTTTTTAAATAGAATCAGGCTTTTCTCTTCAGCTGACTTTTGAAATTGCCTCCCCACGTTAAGTGGATACACATGAAGAAACCTGAAAGCAAAGAACTCTAAAGACCTCTAAAAAGTTGTCAGACCAGGCCAGAGACAGAGAAATAACTCTGTCTTGAAAGATTTTATTTGAGTCAAGGACATGGTATGAAGGACATACTTTGAACAGTTTCTGTGTTTTAGGCTTAATTGGTGTGTTTTGTTTATTTTGGCTCAGTAACCCACTTTGGTCTGTCTATTTTCACTTGCAATCACTTAAATCCTACTTAATAAAAACACGTTTATTTTCAAGGCCAGTGTAAATAATTGCTACCAGAGAGAGGGGGAGAGCAACCACAGTGCATTTCTCTTATTCATTGATAAAGGGGGCTAATCTTATAAGCTTTCTTGGGTAAAACTTTTACACAGGGTAAGATGGCTTTATTTGTGGGTTTTTATTTTTGGTCACTCTTTGGGGCTCTATTTCTGGGTGCTATCAATGGCTTTTTAGCTGCACCCTCCCAAAATTGAGCTGATACAGCATCTGTATTTCTTTGCTGGGGGGCTGTTACCCCAACTCTAGGCCTTTGCTGAGGGAGACCAGATAAGGTGATGAGGGGTGCCAGAAGGAAGGTAGGCAAGCTCATTGCCATGTCCAGCACACCAGATGATTGCCTCAAGAAGATCCCTGTGATCAAACCCTTCACATCTAGTGAATGCACCACCTTAGGCCATGGAATAGCCTGCTAGAAATCCAGTTCAACACTCAAGCTAGTACCGTGCTATTGTGAATGCAGTTACAAGGGTCTTTTATTCCTAAGGCTTTGCAGTGGGCATGTCCCACCCATGCTAGCCCAAGCCAACTCCACAAAAATTTGGGGGAGGATCTTCTTGACTACTGATGCTTTGTGAGCTTTCAGAATCACCAGGCAATTAGTAAGTGTCTAAAGGTTGCTTTTTCATGAACAAAAAGCAGACGTACTTCCTCATGTAAAAGGAAATTATCTGACCTCTGACCTTTCTATCTGTTTCTAAAAAAACCTGAATGACTGTGGTTTGACTCGTTACAAAAATTCTTACAGATTATCTGCAAATTGGTCTTTTATGTATTAAAAACTAAAATGCTTCAGTAAATGTAAAGAGCAAGTCTTTGTCATTATAGTTTTACCTTAGTTAAGACCTTGAATAACTCAAGTGCTTTTGAATTTTGCTCTTACCGCTGTTCATGAGTTGTGGCTTAAAATGTTATCAGTTGAATGAACAAAATTCAATTTGTTAGACGCTTAGGTTCCAAATATAAAGTTTTATCAATAAGACACAGTTTTCATACTTACGTGCTCATAAGATACAAGCCTTCGGCAATGTTTTTCCTGTTTGGCTGTGTTTTAAAAAATATCCACTCATTCAGTTGTGACTTTTTCTTTAAATTCTAGCTTCTTGGAAGCTGCGATGGGTTCATGGATTCATTTATATCACTTCCATGCAAATCAGACTGCCTTTGGGATTTTGTGCACATGTTAAATCAAATATGTTGTAATCTAGTTGCACCCATAATTAGCAGTGTCAGTAGTGAAAATTAGACACTAATCAATGGACAAGTACAACTCTTCCTGGCTGGAAATCTTTTTTTACTGATGATCATCTTGGCTTCAGGCTTCAATCTGAACTGTTTTCTGAATTTTGTTTTATAAGACCACTGAAAACACTTCCTTGTTTTAACTGACTCTCCTAATGTTTAGGGCCATTCTGACCCCAGTGCACATAAAAATGTAAATAAAAGTTTTCATGCCAAATCTGTACTCCTTGAAGTATGATGAGTTTAGTCTTTCCTTGGTGATTTCATCATGCTACCCGTTGAAGTGTTATAAGTAGTTAAAAAATACATTTAAAAATCACAAGGTAATGGAGTCAGTTAAACCCTTCAGGATAACCTTAAAAAACAACAAATGGTCTGGTAGCACTTTATAGACTAACAAAACATGTAGATGGTATCATGAGCTTTGGTGTGCACAGCCCACTTCTTCAGATGACCAGAGTTTTGAGTTTAGACCCAAAATAAATAGGGGAGAAGAAAGAGGGGGAAGGGAAAAAATGGAAGGGGCGGGAAACAAGGCGCAGAGGGTATGAGAATAGCAAAAGAAAAACCAAATAGGCAGAACTGGTAATCTATAAACACCTAGGCTTACATCTACACTGGCGCGTTCTCACACAAAAACCCTTTTGCGGAAGAGTTCTTCTGCAAAAACTCTTCCAGAAGAGAGCGTCTACACTGGCATGTGCTTTTGCACAAGAAAGCTCTGATGGCCATTTTAACCATAGGGCTTTCTTGCGCAAGAAATTCATGTTTCCTGTCTACACTGGCCTCTTCTGGAAGAGCTCTTGCGCAAGAGGGCTTATTCCTGAGTGGGAGCGTCAGAGTTCTGGCGCAAGAAGCCCTGATTTATACATTAGAACGTCAGTTTACTTGCTCAAGAACACGCGGCCAGTGTAGACAGGCAGCAAGTTTTTGTGCGAGCTCACGCCAGTGTAGACACAGCCCTAAAGATTGGATAGTTAAAAGAAACAGACAAGGATCATAGGATAGCAATTAGAGAGGAAGGGTACTAACACAAGAATCTGCACAGACAAAGAGCTGTTGGCACCTTCACTGAATGTTAGATTGATAATATCCCAGCCATCCGTTATCTCAATTGAAGAGGCCATCAGAGTGAGAACTGAATTTGTGGATTAATTGTAATTCCAACACCTCTCTGTGTATTTGGTTTGTAGAATTGATTTGTGACAAGACAGCCACTTGCAGATCTTTTAAAGAGTGATTAGGTAGATTGAAGTGTTCCTCAACAGGTTTCTGTATGTTCCCTTTACGTATATCTAATTTGTGTCCATTGATTCTTTCCCGTAGGGACTGTCCAGTTTGTCCAATATATATAGCAGTGGGGCTGTGCCCACGAAAGCTCATCATACCATCTACATCATGAGTTCCCAAACTGGGGGGCGTGAAGAAATTCCAGGGAGGGCGCAAGGCGACCCAGCCTCCCCCCCACCCGCATCAAGTTTTGCTGCTATTTGGAAGGAGGGCGTGAGGGTTTTTCAAAAATCAAAAAGGGGGCGTGATGCCAAAAAGTTTGGGAACCACTGAACTGCATGTTTTGTTAGTCTATAAAGTGCTACCAGACCATTTGTTGTTTTTTAAGTTTATCCTGTACAGACTAACTTGGCTACCCCCTGAAACCCTTCAGGGTTAGTCAGCGAAAAATTGGAAGATTACACTTCTTAGATCTTTGGGGTCTCCTGGACCCAAGCAAGTACAAAAAATTAAATAAACCACTGCCTCTTCTTTCTTGCCTTTTCTGTTATCATTGATTTAGTCTGCATACCTGTTGTGGTTTTAGTGTACAGAAAAAAACACTACAGTTATTTGGGTCAGACCCCCAGATGCATTATGACAGTATTGTAACATTAGATTGTTTTAGTTTTGAAGCAGCAGTTACTATGTGATTATATTAATCTTTCACTACTGTTTTTGTCTTTGTAGTTTGAATGGTTTTTGTTTTTTCAAAAAATATTACACCAAAAGGGTCTGGGTGTGTCCTTAAGACCTCGGATAATTGTTTCCTTGTGCATCGTCACTATTGTCCAGCAAACTGAGTTTTTTAACAGGTAACATTCCCAAAAAAATAGATTTTCTGAGAATCCTGCGCATGCTAGGAAGAGCTTTATGCAAGCCATAGTGGTCTGATCCATTTTCTGGCGAGCTGACAGTTTCTGGGGCAAAGACTCATTGGTGGGTAGAAGAGACTGCTAGAAAAAAGATTGACTCCATGTTACATTGCACATGTACTTGTCTGAATGCACATATTGTCGGAATTTTGTTGATTGCATGTGGGAGAGGTTTCTCAGGGTATGTCAACACAGCATTATTTCAGAATAAATGAGGTTATTCCGAAATAACATAGTGTGTGTCTACACTACATGCTTTTATTTCAAAATAATGTTGAGCTGTCAGACTTCTTGGTAACCGTTATTTCGCAAGGAGTAACGGAAGTCCAAGGAAGAGTGTTTTTCCTTCGACTTCCTGCTGTGTAGACAGCGCCAAAAGCCGAATTAACTATTTCAACTTCAGTCACGCCAATTCATAGACTCATAGAATACTAGGACTGGAAGGGACCTCGTGGCAGGACCCAGTACTGTCTAGACCATCCCTGATAGACATTTATCTAACCTACTCTTAAATATGTCCAGGGATAGAGATTCCACAACCTCCCTGGGCATTTATTCCAGTGTTTAACCACCCTGACAGTTAGGAACCTAAACCTCCCTTGCTGCAGTTTAAGCCCATTGCTTCTTGTTCTATCCTCAGAGGCCAGGAAGAACAAGTTTTCTCTCTCCTCCTTGTGACACTCTTTTAGATACCTGAAAACCGCTATCATGTCCCCTCTCAACCTTCTCTTTTCCAAACTAAACAAGCCCAATTCTTTCAGTCTTCCTTCATAGGTCATGTTCTCTAGACCTTTAATCATTCTTGTTGCTCTTCTCTGGACCTTCTTCAATTTTTTCACATCTTTCTTGAAATGTGGCGCCCAGAACTGGACACAGTACTCCAACTGAGGCCTAATCATTTCAGAGTAGAGTGGAAGAATGACTTCTTGTGTCTTGCTCATAACACACCTGTTAATGCATCCTAGAATCATGTTGGCTTTTTTTGCAACAGCGTCACACTGTTGACTCATATTTAGCTTGTGGTCCACTATAACCCCTAGATCCCTTTCTGCCGTACTCCTTCCTAGACAGTCGCTTCCCATTCTGCATCTGTGAAACTGATTGTTCCTTCCTAAGTGGAGCACTTTGCATTTGTCCTTACTAAACTTCATCTGTTTACCTCAGACCATTTCTCCAATTTGTCCAGATCATTTTGAATTATGATCCTATCCTCCAAAGCAGTTGCAACCCCTTCCAGCTTGGTATCATCTGCAAACTTAATAAGCATACTCTGTATGCCGATATCTAAATCGTTGATGAAGATATTGAACAGAACTGGTCCCAAAACAGACCCCTGCGGAACCCCACTTGTTATACCTTTCCAGCAGGATTGTGAACTGTTAATACCTATTCTCTTTATCCAGCCAGTGATGTGCCCACCTTATAGTAGCCCCATCTAAGTTGTATTTGCCTAATTTATTGATAAGAATATCATGCGAGACCATATCAAATGCCTTACTAAAGTCTAGGTATGCCACATCCACCGCTTCTCCCTTATCCACAAGACTCGTTATCCTATCAAAGAAATCTATCAGATTGGTTTGACATGATTTGCTCTTTACAAATCCATGCTGGCTGTTCCCTATAACCTTATTATCTTCCAGGTGTTTGCAGATGATTTCCTTAAATACTTGCTCCATTATCTTTCCTGGCACAGAAGTTAAACTGACTGGTCTGTAGTTTCCTGGGTTGTTTTTATTTCCCTTTTTATAGATGGGCACTATATTTGCCCTTTTCCAATCTTCTAGAATCTCTCCTGTCTTCCATGATTTTCCAAAGATGATAGCTAAAGGCACAGATACCTCCTCTGTCAGCTCTTTAAGTATTCTAGGATGCATTTCATCAGGCCCTGGTGACTTGCAGACATCCAACTTTTCTATGTGATTTTAAACTTGTTCTTTTTTTATTTTATCTTCTAAACCTACCCCCTTCCTACTATCATTCACTATGTCAGGCATTCCTTCATCAGACTTCTCGGTGAAGACCGAAACAAAGAAGTCATTAAGCATCTCTGCCATTTCCAAGTTTCCTGTTACTGTTTCCCCCTCCTCACTGATCAGTGGGCCTACCCTGTCCCTGGTCTTCCTCTTGCTTCTAATATATTTATTGTGTAGCTGAAGCTCAGTAGCTTAATTTGACTTTAGCCCTATTGTGTATACATACCCTCAGGGATTTGGGAACAAAAAGAGTCTTTCTGGGATTCCTCCTAAGATGGAAGGGTGGTCCCTCAGCATATCTGCTTTCCATCACAGTGCAGGATTGGTAAAAGCCGGTCTCTAATTCCTGGTAGTAACCCTGTCTTGTCACTGCAGGGTTTGTTCATCCTGCCATTCTGTTACCGAAAGGAACCTTCCAGCTTTGTATCAGGCTTTTAGAGAATCTGCTTCTAACAAAAATCAAATGCCCAAGCATTGAGGCCATGCTGATAAATGCTCAACCGTGCTGGGTTGGATACATCATTAGGATACCTGAATATTGACTCCTCAGAAAAATTTTCTATGGAGAATTGTTATATCAGAATCAAGGCCCTAGAAAATACTACAAGGAACAGCATACTTTTTGGTACAACAAATGATCATTAAATAGATCAGCGTGGCAGCATACTGCACTGCAAGCCTTAGAAGAGGACAGAAATATAATCGATTTTGTTAGCTGCCAAGGAAAAGTGTCCTACTATTGCTATAGCTACCAAGACTCTAACCCGTGGGGTTTTTTTTTCTGTCTGATATGCTGACAAGCATGAGGATCACACTTTAGACTCCAGAGTAACTCCAAAATCCACAAAAAGAGAGAACATGAAACATCATCTTTGAACTGATGGACTACACACATGTTGATACAGATCTTAGGAAATAGTGAGAGAGTTACAGTTGTTCCAAGGAAAGAGACCACACACCCTTTCCCCACAAAAAAAGCACACAAAAATGTGTGAAGTGTAAAAACCTTGTATATTGAGAATATGATACCTATTTGCCCCATTCATTGAAAGCAGTAGGCCATTTACTTCCACTTTGCTATGGATGTATCTTTTATATTGTTGCTATTACTATCTATTTTCATTATCGAAACATGGAATGTGTTAGACACTGAGGAGCGGCCCTAGACGAGCTGCCGGCAACTGGCGCCCTAGGTGACACGCGCGATCGGCGACCCCGCCTCCAAAGCCCTCAACGGCCTTTTTTCTTGGTGCCATAGGCGACTGCCTAGGTCACCTGTATTGACGGGCCGCCACTGTAGACTCTAGCATCTGTACACTGTGTAGCTTTTTTTTTTTTAAATGTACTTGATCATCATTTCTATAAGACATCAACAAAGTATTGTGCAGTGTGCTTCTGGATCTAGGAGAGTTTTAACTTGTTCACAGTTCACTGATTACAATCTATACTTTTAAATGTATCTCGTGGTTTCTCTCCACTGCCCAGTCACTTTTAAACGCATTCCATGTGGTTTCTCCCCATTACCGAATTTCAACATACTAAGGTTTCCAAGACTCCAATAAGGAATAAGTGGATGATTTTTGGTCCAATATGAGAATTAATTAAATAGACACTCTTTATGCTTTTGTCATATGTTAATTAGTTTTTACTTGATACTTATAAATTTCAGATTCGAACATGGAAAACTGTTTTTGATAGGGTTTTTTTTTCAATGAAATATGTGAGGATTTGTAAAGTTCATGTAAAGTTCCTTTAGTAAGAGGAGTGTGTGTGTGTGTGTGTGTGTGTGTGTGTGTATGTGTGTGTAATGAATCCTCTTACTAAAAGAACTTTACATGCATAACCGGGTAAACTGCAAGAAAGAACTATGCAACTGTCATTTTAAAGGTCTTGGTACTACATCTTGTATACAGTGATATTGTATAAGACATAAATCATTCAAGAAAGAGACCTACTTATCCATCAGTAGGTGTTCGCCTTAGAGTGAGACTACCTGTACTTATGTATAAAGATACCTCCACTGTCATTAAAAGCTTGCTAGTTTGTAGGAAAGAAATTTCCTTTAAAATGAATGCAACAAAATTCTACATATTCAGAAAGTAATACTGATAAAGGATCTGACTGTGAAACAGCACACTAATATTAAAGGGCTGACATTAACTTTGGAAAATCTGCTATTGTGATTTTATGTCCACCCTCAGGGACTGATTTGTGAGTGTCACAGCAATATGTGGTGCACATCAGAAGGCAGATGGAAGAATATGGTTCAGAAATTAATTTTGCCTTGTGGAGATGGACATAGCACATACTTATGTTTATTAAACCCAGCCAGTTTTGTATGATCAGTGAGGGAACTAAAGGAGGAAGTCAATACTTCAGGATTTTTTAAATAGAAATACCAACCTGCTTTGTCAGTATTTTCTTCCTGTTATGGAATATTTTGGGTTTGCTGTTTATATTTTGGTTTGACGAAGAGCTTTCTCCCTTACAAGTCTGCTTCACATTCCAAGTTTGCCCTCCTGTTGATATAATGTATTATATTGGCAATTATTGTGTTGTGACATGTTCTAATCATATCAAACGGGGGACAAAAATTTCAAGGATAATAAAGACATTATGAATACACTATTATAGGGGATCATGGGTACACTGAGATATTACATAATATTTTATTTTAAATTAATGTGATTGTTTTCATAATATGTTCTTTATTGACACCTTACACAAATACAAATAGGTTTTAGAAGCCAAATTTTTATCTGTAGGTGTGAAAAGTATTAAGGGTTTCCATAGATGTTGGTTTATAGAATTCATTTATATTTCAATAAAAGAAAAATATTTGATCTTTTTTCTATAATTTTCCTTAAATCATTTATATAGCCAAGTACATGCATTAATAAGATAAAATCTCTTTGAACCTTAGTTTCTCTTTAATCTTTAAATTAGATTTAAAAGAATGAAATATTAGAATTTCTATCAATGAATTAAAATAGAAATAGATTCATTTGAACTAATGGCTGAATAAAATGGTGACATTCCGACATTTAATAGGATGATTTGGTATATTATATTTCACATTCTCGCTTATTTTATGAAGGACAGAATTTTTATGAGCAGTAATTCAGAAAAATGAGAGCCTGCTTAGTGGAATCCTTGTCTTTACTTCAAGAATACTTCTACTGACATTGCTTTTTCTTGAACTTTTTTTTTAAAATCAGAATTCGAAATTGTTTTCTAATTTTTTATCGTATTTTTTTTCTAAGTTTCAGCTCAGAGTCTCAAGAGTAACCTTGATTCAATGGAACTACAGATCCAGCGCCTTGAAAATGACGTTAAGATGTTCCCTAAAACAGAAGACACACATGATAAATTTGTGGAAAAGATGACCATATCCTTTTTGCACTTTTGGGTTCTGCTCTGTCTGTCTTGTTAAATATTTGTTACAATATTTGAAATTAACAGTTAAAAGTGTCTGCTTTGTGTTTATTGTTTTGCACAGTGAAGAACATATCAGAAGTTTTGAGTGTTAAGAGCAGAAAGACATTAGCAGAAGTGAAATTTATGTTTTGCTCCTTTTCTGTGGGTAGCTTGTAGAAGTTGTAATCAGACTTGAGAAGAAAGATGGCACCACTCTCAAAGGCACCCTACTGAAGGAGCTGGATATTCAGGATCGTGTCATAAACTGGAGATTCAAGAACATACTTTTAGATGTTTGTTGCATCTAACTTCAGGCTGAAATAATATGGAAAGAAAGGTAGAAAAATGGAAATTTAGTGACAAGTTTTGGCTGAAAATTTTGGCTCATCAAGAAAACTTTAAAGTCATAGAAGTTGTTGATAGTCATTGTATCTCTTCATTTTCTGAAAGTTACAAGTTTAGGAGAAAAGTGCCATCTCTGGTAAGTATGATTAAATAGACTGAACTGAACATTAACTGATCATTTTATCTCTCTAGGGAACAAATACTGGGGATTTTTTATCTAAGAGTAACTATACTTTACAGCTGTATGTCTGTCACTGGCTCATATGTAACCTTTGGTTGTGTCTCCCCCTCCCCCAGTCTCTGGTCAAAATTTTCATATGTTAAGTTTAATTTTTGCTTAAGAGTAAATAAACAGAAGTGCAAGATCCTGACTATCAAAGATATGTTATATTTCCATTGTACTTAAAGGAAATTTTCAGTCAATAATTTAATATAAAAATCCATATGTTTCTGTGCTTTTGTCAGTTCCTGTCTCATGAGGTTTGCATGTGTATTTATTTACATAAGCTGAGAGGCTGTTAGAATGTAGCATGAGTATTTAAATTCCTCTGTGGGAGAGACCATATACATAGTTATGTTTGCCAGTGGGATAATCTTAATGCATTTGCAATAAGTTGAGCATGGTCAGTGGGCTAATTTAAAGGGGAGCAATTCTGCTCAGTGGCATACTAATTTATAGCAGTGATAGAGAAGTGTTGTTGTGCAACCATGCTGGAAGAAGGACAGGAAACACTGGATTTAATTAGTCCACAACATTATTTTAAATATCTGTGTATACCCAAAAGATTCTGTACAATTCAAGTAACTACATAATCATTTCAATATATTGACAAAGGACTTCTGTCAGCCCTCTGTCCTACCCGTCTTAGTCACCAGCTAACCCACTTCTGGGACCTCACCATCCCTCATTCAAAAGAGGGTTTCTGTGAGAATGGGGAGTTGGGCTTCCCGCCATACCAGTCATAGGAGCCCTGAGCTCCTTTCCTCCCAGTCCCTGATTTCCTCTCCTTCAAAGAATATCTCATTTTAAATTCTTTAGCACTCCATTTTATCTGATAGCTGCATCTGTTCCCTGTAGAGTATTTGCACTGGATATCAGCCCCACGTTTTCATAATGTGTTTCAGTATCATAGCCTAATTATTGTTTCAAGTTTACCTTCCTCCCAATCCAGTGAGAGAGCAAGGTAAGTGTGTCTCTCACTCTCACTCTCGCTCACTTCTCCTTGGC
This sequence comes from Pelochelys cantorii, assembly GCA_032595735.1. Lineage (NCBI taxonomy): Eukaryota > Metazoa > Chordata > Testudines > Trionychidae > Pelochelys > Pelochelys cantorii. The sequence goes on from CM064337.1 coordinate 43,143,448, forward strand.
CAATCTTGTGGTGAGGATTAGCTATTACAGTGGTGTGGGAGGGGAGAGGAGGAATTGGTGCTGTTCCACTTGGTCCAAGCAAAAGACTTTTTGTGCACTGGCTTGGACCTATATAATTTCACTCCTCCTCCTCTTTTCTGGTCACCTGCAGGAGGGAGCTGGTCTGCAGCTGCAGCAGAAAGTTATTCCCTGGATCAATAGTTCTTTCCTACAAGACCAATTACAGCCCACCCTGCAATGTGGTTAGCCTGGGTAGGTCCAGTGAAAGATATGGGTCATAAGCTCTCAGTAGTGATCTTTCCTACGTGGACCTTTTTGTTAGCAGTTTCTGGCTAGACAAGTGGCAAGTAGTTCAGGACTAGTTTATATTCACAAACTTTTCTCTTGTTTTATACATTTCCTTCCATCCCATTTGCTTTCGGGTTTCATAAGAAACAGTCCTGAAAATGGCCAGAATAGTCCATGTGGTCTCAGAATATTTTGCATAATAGTTCTAAAGCTCCATTCTCCCACTTGATCTCTTCTCCCAGATTCCTTTCCACAATTTGCTCATGCAGTCAGTTTGTTTTGTGAACAAAGCTGCTTCTTCTAGTAGCCTCCCCGTGGGTGCTCCACTCTGGGTGCTGGTGCGTCCTGATGCCGGTAACTGGAGATTTTTTGAGCAGTGTCCACCGTGCGCACACTGTGGTGCCCCCTCGTGCTGTTAGTGTCTGTTAGGCGTGTGCATGGCACGGCCCCTCACTTCCTTCTCTCCTTTCCTGTTTCTATAGAAAAACAACAAAAAATGGTGATTTCCCCTTAGTTTCCTCACATTTCCAAGTTTTAAGACCCCCCAACCCGACCCTATAACAAAAAACAAAAAAATTCTGTCATCATCAGCCTGCTGCTTTGCACCATGCCTGATGCTGGGATCTCCCAGCTTCAAGAGGTGTGAATCTCTGACAAACACTCAACATGCATAAAGTGTCTCGGAGAATCTCACCAGACACAAAAGTGTCCCCATTGCTCTAAGTTGACGGCCAGAGCACACCGCGACCGCGCCAACAGGTTAAAAAACTTCCTCTTTGAAAGGTCCCTCCAACCACCTTCTGAGGACACTCCACCTGCTGCAAAGCCAACTTCTAAGCTGAAAGGTATGGACAAAACACGTCCCTCTACCTCTTCTGGAACATCTCTCTTGAAACCGAGATTGTCTCCAGCTCGATGCTTACCCTCAGCACCGATGATATCAAGGGTCAGCACCGTGGACAGGCCTGGCACATCGGGACGGCACTGCCCGAGATGCTGGCACTGCATAAGAGGGCACACTCGGAGCCTAAAAAAAAACAAGTGGCACCATTGGCACCAACCGCATTGCTGAATCAACATAAGCACCGCTCAGCACCGAAGCCGCCAACTCAGTCAGCGCCAGCCTCGGCACCTAAGAGACTCCGTACCAAGATGCCACCTCCTGACCAATTGGTGCTGCGTGCACCAATGGCACTGACTAACACACATATCCCAGTACCATCCCAGGAGCATTTACGACATAAGTCTCCTATCAGGAGACATCCTTCACCGGCACCGTTATCTCCAGGTTCCTCCATACAATCAGTGCACTCACACAGATCACCGATCCTGCCTCGCACCCCAAAGGAAGCCAGCACTGAGCCACGCAGCCGCTTTTCTTCCGAGCGTTCCAGCCCAGCACAGAGAGCTCCATCCTGGGACACTGGGCCTATTACATATGCATATCCACCACCACCAGCCTTATATGCACATACCTGTCCCCCCACCCCCTTACCTGGGCAACAGCAATCATGGGAGTCACGTCCTCATAGGAAGAGCCATCATACTGCACCTTCCACAACATCCAGAGAACCACCTCGTTCTCCCCAACCCATGACATCTATAACAGCACCCAACTCCCCAGTCCAGACTGAGATGGAGGACTCTTTGTCTGAGGGCAAAGACAGGTCCCCTGTGCATAATTCTTCAACCTCACCAGACAAGATGGTTATATCCACCCCGCCACCAACCAATGACTCGAGGAAGTTCCAAGAACTTTTTTAAAGGGTAGCTTTATCACAAGAGGAAGTTCAGGAAAAACAGTATTGCCTCTTGCGAACCTTACAACCTCCTATCTCCTCCAGGATCGCCCTCCCCATGGATGAAACTGTTATGGACCCAGCAGACAACATTTGGCAGACCCCAGAATCCATCACTCCGACCAACAAAAGAGCGGACCGAAAATACTTTATCACACTAACGGGAATGGATTTTCTTTTCACTCACCCTCCACCAAAGTCCCTGGTAGTCGATTCCATTAGACACAGAGCCAGACAACCCACTGTTAGACCAACACCACAGGACAAGGACCACAAAAAAATGGACATTATGGGGTCATAAAATATACTCTTCGGCCACCCTGCTCCTTAGAGTAGCGAATTATACTGCCATGCTAGTGGATTATGACTATTGTAATTACTCCAAGCTTCAAGAGCTTATGGAATGTTTACATGAACACAAGAGGCCTATCCTCCTCAACGTGATGCAGGAGGGCCATGCAATTTCTTGCACTACTCTACAGTCCACAATGGATGTTGCCGACACAGCTGCACTCGTCACAGCCTCGGCTATCGTGATGCGGAGAATATCCTGGCTCTAAGCATCAGGGGTTCTGAGGGATTTGCAGCAGAAGGTTGAAGACCTACCCTTCGATAAAACCAGTGTCTTTGCTGTAAAAACCGATGAAGTACTTCATGTGATGAAGGACTCCTGTACTACCCTAAGGACCCTGGAGATGTACACATCCCCATTTAAGAGAGACAGATACACCAACTACCAGAGACCGAGGGAGCCATACAGACAGCAACCGAGGTATGACTTCTGACAAAAACAAAGGCCCGAACGATGTAGGCCTCAACGCCAGCAACAACATCAAACAGCAGAAGCCCAACCTTCCACATCCAAGCAGCAAATTCGAAGGTTCGGTTGAGAGCAAGAAAGACACTTTCCTTGGTGTCACACCATTGACCAATTATCCACAAATCAACTACTGCCTCTCTGCCCCTTTTTTCAACAGTGGGCTCAAATAACATTGGACAAATGGGTCCTAGAACTCATCCACCATGTTTACTCCATCCTTTTCATTTCTTGTCCCCCATCCATCCTCCCACCCCGTCTCTCTTCAGGGACCCATCTCTCAAGATCCTCGTCGAGCAAGAGGTGCTTCACCTCCTCCGATTAGGCACCATAGAACTGGTACCAAGAGAGTTCCATGACCAAAGCTTCTACTCAACTTATTTTCTAACAAAGAAAAAGAACGAAGGATGGAGGCCCATTCTGGATTTAAGGAAGCTGAACAAATACATTGCTTACCAACGATTCAAGATGGTGACCCTAGCAACAATAATTCCAGCTTTAGATCAAGGAGATTGGCTTTCAGCTCTTGACCTTCAAGGTACATATTTCCACATAACAGTCCATCCCGCCCACAGGCGTTTTCTACAATTCACAGTTGGCCGTCACCATTACCAATACCAAGTGCTCCCTTTCGGCCTTTCAACGGCTCCCAGAGTGTTTTCCAAAACTCGATCAGTCGTAGTGGCATGTCTCTGTCCTCAGGGAGTCATAATATTTCCATATTTAGATGACTGTCTCATAAAAGGCACATCCTTTCAAGAGACAGGGACATGATCGGGACTACCACGTACCTCCTGCTCTGCCTGGGCTTCCATATAAACTACGAGAAATTCACGCTCCAGCTCACTCAGGCACGAGAGTTTATAGGAACACATATCTATACTGTCAAAGCCAAAGCGACTCTACATATGCACAGATTTGACACCCTATGCAACCTCATAGCAATAGCATGGGTGACCCCTACCATGACAGTTCGCAAATGCCTAAAAATCTTGGGTCACATAGCCGCCACAACCTACGTTGTCAGGTTGTCAAGGCTCCACATGAGATGCCTTCAGTCTTGGCTCGCCACAGATCACACCCTGTCCAGAGACCCGCTCTCCAAGTGAGTTACCATTCCACCGTGGGTCCTCAATTCCTTACACTGGTGGACGAATCTACACAACTTCTTAACTTAAGTTCCATTCCATCAATTGACCCCTACGCTGCCCATGATAACCAATGCCCATTTAGGAACCCTCACAGCCCAAGGCAAATGGTCCTTCACAGAGCAAACACTCCATATTAACCTTTTAGAACTGTGAGCGGTGCGATATACATGCCAGCATTTCCTACACCACATAGTGCGCAAGACTATCAACATTATGACAGACACAACCACTTGCATATATTATATCAATTGGCAAGGTGGTGCACCATCCCCATCCCTATGTGCAGAAGCTCTCAAACTATGGAACTGGTGCCTTGCACACCATATTACCCCTGTTGCCACTTACCTCCCAGTGGTACTAAACGTTATAGCAGCCACCCTCAGCCACAAGTTCTGTGACTAACATGAATGGGAGATAGACACACAAGCCCTCAGTTATGTGTTCCGCCAATGGGGTCAGCCAGAGATAGACTTCTTTGCGACCAGGAACAATCGCAAATGCCACCTTTGGTGCTCCAGAGCAGTCTTAGGGAAGCACTCCCTTGGGGATGCTTTCTCTATCAAATGGGATGCACTGTTACTTTACACATATTCACCCTTCCCTATGCTCCACAGGGTCATCATCAAAATGAGATCAGAATGAGCTCGTGTGATTCTCATTGCACCAGCATGGTAGAAACAAATGTTCTCAACCTTCTGTGGAGGTACACAGAATGATGGTAACAGATCCATATGCTTTTCTGCCTCAGCACAGTCTTCTCTCCCAGAATCATGGTGCAGTTCTCCATCGTGAAGCGCACAAATTCCACCTTCACACTTGGCTCCTTCATAGCTCCAGGGTGCCGAAAACACCTGCTCAGAAAGAGTAAAACAGATATTAATCAACAGCAGAAGAGAATCCACCAGGAAAACATGCATCTACAAATGGAACAGATTCGCCCAGTGCCTCAAACATACTGTCACGACACTCCCTGAAACCACACCCCCCCCCATTGGACCACCTCTTGTACCTTAAGGGAGTCAGGCCTGTCTCTAAGTACTATCAAGGTTCACACAGTGGCTATAGCAGGCCTCCATTGCACCACTGAAGGTGATTATTTCCTCTCCACCCCAATCACCAAAAGATTCCTCATTGGTCTACAAAACACCTTTCCATCTGTTCACTTACCAGTTCCCATCTGGGACCTAAATCATGTACCTAAGAGCCTAACAAAGCCGCCTTTCGAGCCCTTGGTGACCTGCCTTTGGTCATACCTACCCATGAAGGTTGCCTTTCTAGTTGTGATAACCTCCAGCAGGAGAGTAGGGGAACTTGCTGCCCTAATGGTGGACCCCCCCTTTTATACAGTTTTCAGCAAGGACAGAGTGACACTCCAGCCTCACCCTAAATTCCTCCCAAAAGTTCCCTCTCCCTTCCACATCAATGAACCAATACACTTAACTGTGTTTTCCCCCAAGCCACACACTGATCCATCACATGTGGCATGGCACACCCTCAAAGTCCGTAGGGCACTCGCATTCTACATTGATTGGTGAATATCTCTTAGACTCTTCCTATCCTTCGGGGAACAATCCAAAGGGCAGGCTGTCTCTTCTCAGATGATCTCCAAGTGGATCTCTTCATTCATCCACACATGCTGCACCATCCACAACAAAGAACCACCTGGTACCATCAGTGCCCATTCCATCAAGGCCATGTCCTCTACATCCGCCTTCCTCAAGAATGTATCTCTCCAGGACATTTGCAACACAGCCACTTCACACACATTCACACAACATTACACTCTGGCATCCTCCATCACATCATCTATGGCTATGGGACAAGCAGTATTATCCTCGGTGATAACGACAGGGCTCCAAACACACCTCCATGAACTGACTACTGCTTTATAGTTACCTAGAGTGGAGCACCCACAGGGACACTACTTGAAGAAGAAGAGAGAGTTGTTACCTTGTGCAGTAACCGTGGTTCTTTGAGATGTGTGTCCCCATGGGTGCTCCACTACCCTCACTCCTTCCCCTGCTTTGGAACCCCACATTCTACTAACACATGTAGAAAGGGAACGGAAGGGCTACACTGCGCTGTGCATGCGCCTAATGGACACTAACAGCACGAGAGGGTGTCACAGCGCTTGCATGATGGACACTGCTAGAAAAATCTCCAGTCACCGGCATGAGGATGCACCAGCACCCAGAGTAGAGCACCCACGGGCAGACACATCTCGAAGAACCACAAGGTGAGTAACTCTCTCTTCCTTCAGATACTAGACCTACATTTAGTTTTGTTAACACTTGTGTGGGGGGAGGAGTACTTTCTCTGTCAATTATAGAGAGTTGCTTCTGGTTTTCTAAGTGCTGTTCTAAAGGATTTGGATTAAGGACTCACCCCAGGTTTCTCAAGGTTACAACTATAGCTGCACTTAATCAGAGGTTTAATTTAAATTGTAGTCTCTTACTTCCCCTTTCCTAGCAAATTTAACTACCTGTCAGATTCCCATGACTAGTTATTTATGTCTTCTCTCTTTTATTTGGGATGGTTTTCTCAGTTTCTGGTGCTTTCTTTATGTGAAGGAGTTTGTCTAATGATAGCCCTTTGCTTCACTATCCTTAGGTTCAATATGTTAGGATAGCCAGTTGGATCTCATTCATCTGCAGTAGTGAGACTTAGACTGCAAAGAGCATAATTTCTTACCTTGTAATTCCATTTATAGAGCTGAGTTGAAACATTGCGGAAACATGCACTTCAACTCTCTGAGCAAATGTTGATGCTCTTGTTCTATACTGTATATTCACAGTGCAGCTCACTTAGTGGAATCTTTGAAAAAGCTGACCTAGAGTAAGGGTGAGTGAGAATGAAAGGAGTTGGTGTCTGGATGATAGGGGAATGCGTAAAAAAAAAAAGCTGAATTTCCTTTCTGATTTTCTTCAAGAAATGGGACTCCTTCATCTGACTGCGTTGGTAGAACCAGACTGAAAGCAGGAATTAGGTAAGAAAATTTCATTTTAACATTGGTGCTAACGTTTTCATGCTGCCCAAAATTCTGGGGCTTGACCAGTTTTCTGTGGAAATCAGGGCTGTGGACTCAACTAACAAAACTGGTACACTTTGTCACAAATCATGACACTTCTGACATCACAGTCAAATGCCATCCACGGTTCCTGGTAATTAAGAGGTATGTTAAACAACAGTTGCTTGGAAACTTTATCATAATGTAACACTGAACAAATGTGATGACTTGACAAAATAGATAAGGCTGTGAGAAATAACCTGCTTCTGTCTAAGAATTTTTGTTTTTGTAATTAATAGATGATGTGATAAACAGTTGATCTTTTTTAGAAAGGCAGTTCCCGTGAATTATATTGTAGTACATGATCAAATTTGCTGTTGCTTATCACCATTGAATAACCCTTTTATTTTACACTCAAATATTTTTTTGTAGACTGAGGAGAAACAATCTGCTACTTTGAGAGAAAAAAAGATCTGTCTGCCTCCCTTGTGTGTTTCTTCTATTTCTGTCATCCCAGTGTAGAATTGTTTGGTTGCTGATAGCACACAGTGAGATTAGAAAGTTGTGGAATTTCAGGGAGAGTGAGCTCAACATGCTCTGTAACTGCTTGCGTGTTTCAGAAAAAGGGCGACAAAAATGTCAGAACATTAATCATTCTCAGCAGAGGGAGCTCTGGGATGCACTTCCATGCATATATCGTAATTAAAGGTATTGTTTCCCTTTCCCCTGTACAGCAGTAAATAGAGGTTACTCACTATCAATTGTAGCTGGAGCTGTCTTTAGCGAATACTAAATAAATATTGCATGGTGCCATACTTAGATAAGAGGTCAGTTAATAGAGCACCCTATTCCCAACAGTGAAACAAATGCTAGGATAAGAAAAAAATTGTCCCAGTTATCGTGAGTGTAAAAAAAAAAAAAAAAAAAAGAACAAGAGAAGAAAAAAACAGGTCTGGGTATTGATTAGGCTTGTAGTGATGAAGAATGAATGTAAAGCTTAGTTACAAAATTGAAATATCTACTCTTGCTTTTCTTGTTCTCTTTTAAGCAATGCAATTCATAATTTCATAAAGCCAGTTTCTCTCTGTCTCTGTATTTTATGACTTCATAATAGTATTTCATGTGCTGTAATTTGTAACTATCAGAGTGATTATCTCATGAAACTGCATTCTTGTTTACGCAAAGGTAGTCAAAGAAGAAGAGAGTAGAAATACAATATTCCACAAACTATTAAAAGCAAAAATATTGCTGTGAAATTTTATTCAAGGAAACATGGTAGGCTGATTAAAACTTAATTCAAAACTTTTTTTTTAATTTTAATGTATATAGTTATTTTGTCTGTAATCTTTAACTTGATAAAATGTCCGTTTAAAATTTATAACACATTGTATTGATGAAAATGTGAGGAATTATGGGATTTATAATGGATTTAGTGGAGAACTTGCTGAAACTAAAGGGAAGACAGCCTTTGATAGCAGATATGCATTTATTTTATTTTAAATTTGCTTTAGAACCCTGCAAAAACTTGGTTTTAGTTTGGTTGTCCAAGAAATATTAATGCAGCCCCATCTTTAGGAGCATAATCTTAGGGAAATATTGCCTTTCTCAATTGGATAATCATTGGTTCCTTGCCTTAATATGCATAGCAGTCAGTATTATTAGAAATAATGAGGTCTGAGTTGGAGCTATCAGGGTTACAAAAAGTTTGATGCTTTGTAAAAGCAGACAGACTTGGGCTATTATGACCTCACCTTGAGCACTTTACTTTCTAAATTTTAAGGCCAGGAAGGGGCTATTTTGAACATCTGGTCTGTTTTCCTGCAGAGCACATTCCAAAGAATATCAACCCATCAGTTCAGTATCAAATCCCATAATTTCTGTTTGAGCAACAGAATATCTTTTAGAAAGGCATGTGATCTTGATTTAAAGGTGTCAATAATGGAGAATCCATCGTGTCCTTAGATAATTTGTGCCAGGAATTAACTACCTTTACTGTTAAAAATTAAATCTTTTTTCTAGTCTGAATTTCAGCTTCTGGCTATAAGATCTCATTATGCTTTTTTTCTGCTAGATTAAAGACCTGTATGCTGTCAGAGATGTCTTCCCCATGTGGATACCTGTAGACTGTGATCAAGTTCCTCCTAACCTTCTCTTGGATAAACTAAATAGGTTAAATTTCTTTAGTCTGTACTCTGTTTTCTAGATCTTGAATTATTTTTGTAACTCTTTTTTGAACCTTTTCAATATTTAAATGTTATTTTTGAAGTCCTATCATCATTATATTCAGTTAGCTGCCATAACCCTAAATACTTTTCAGTTTCATTGTTTTGCAAGGTACAGTCCTGTTACATATAAGTGTAGCTACTGTATAGCTCCTCATGCAACAGTGAAATGGTGAGAAGGCTGAAGCCACTACATAGTACTTCTGGTTGTCTTCCTTTTGGGTGGTTAATCATGCTAACATTTTAAGAGCCAACCAAACCCAGGTTATTCCAGTATCTACTATCTTGTTTTATTAACATATTTTTTCATGCTTAATAGCTTCTGAATAGTCCCAGTTAAATACAACCTATACTTAAAATTTAGCTCAACATACCTATGTCTATCACAGGTATGAGAGAAACATAGCCCTGATGCCAGAGCTATGCTAACCGCACGAACCCTCCTGTATAGATGCAGCTATATCAGTGGAAGAATGCTTCTGTTGACAAAGCTAACTTTGTTCGGGCAGGTAATAATAAACCAACCGAAAACCCCCTTTTGGCTGTAATAGGCTGCCTCTGCATCCCAGAGTTATGCTGACATGTCTACATTGGTATAGTCGCTGTAGCATAGAGATAGTCTTAGGCTTGGGAAGTTTATATTAATTGATGTGAGGGGTGTGGGAATGTTAAAAACAAATGCAATTTATTGTACAATGCGGCAAAAATTCGAAGTTACATGCTGTCATCTCTCCCCTGAAAAGCACAATCTGTCATTTTCAGTTCCTTTTCCTTATCTTCAAGCAGCGTGAAGTTTCTTTTGTTTGGGAGGATTGGAATTTATTTCAGTGAAACTTTCATAAAATCTTTCTTGTACATTGTCCCAGTGATAGGCCAAGTCTCTTCTCCCTAAGGACGTTGTTGACTAATTCACCCATCAAGGGTCTACTATTAAAAACTGCAGCTGGCAGAGATGAGAGTTTCCATTGTACCTGGGAGGATTTTGGACTGTTGTAAAGACACCATCTGATACCATATTGGAATACTTTCAACCAAAGGGTTTGCTAGTTCACAATGCTTGTAGTTTGCACTAAGAATTTCCTGTTCTTTAGGGATAAATCCACCAGATGACAGCGAAGGAGATGTGCTCATTTGTCCACAGAGAGAAACAAGATATAGTTGAAAAGTATCAGACACTGGATACAAGTTACTGAGGATATAACCAGAACAGCTATTTCTAAGTGATGCTTGGTTTACTCACCTTTTTATATTGCATTAAACCCCCCTTTGACACCTTATTTGTTCCTCTAATAAAAAGAGAAAATGTTGTATAACCCTTGAATCCCTGATACAGGAAATGTTCTCACTAAATACAAATAGTAGTCATAAGAAATGATGCAATAAATATGCACCATTATTGTAACTGTGTGTGTCCCAGGATATTAGAAAGATGAGGTGGGTAAGGTGTAATATCTTTTGTTGGACTAACTTCTGTTGGTGTGAGAGAGAAGCTTTCAAGCCTCTGCAGAGGTCTTTTTTCTAAACCAACACTCTCACCAACAGAAGTTGGTCCAACAAAAGCTATTTACTCACCCTTGTCTCTCTCAAGGCAGTAAATGGGTTGTCAAAGTTGAACCCTCAATTTAGAGTCATGAACTTAGCCTTTACTGCTTCCACTTGTAGTGTTCATTTCTCCCCCCTCTCCCACCCCCCCCCACACACTGTACTGAAAGAAAACCCACTATTAATTTCTTATCCTAATTTATGTAGATATTTTTCATAGAATTTTTTAAGTGTCATCTTTTCTCTTATCTGCAAAGAAAGCCTTTAAATATTAAGTGATGTCACTATGCTTAAATAATGGGATATATGCTTACATAACGTGCAAATTAATGGAGAGAAAATGTTTCCTTTGGTTGTCTTTAAGATTTTTGTCTCTCTGACTGACATTCAGAGAACCTCAATAAATAATTACTGCCATTCCTGGCAGGGAAGCCTAGTGCCAGGTGTTTTGTTGTTGTTGTTGGTTTGTTTGTTTTTGGGTTTTTTTTTAAGCAGGAAAGAGAGAAACTGGACTAGGTATATAGAAAAAAGGAGTCACATTAGGGAAGGAAGGCTACAAATATCAGTTTTACAACAATAGAAGAAACTGATCATTATGATTTTGTGGGTTAGATTCCCCACAGAGCTATGTTACTGCACCTCTGTCCTGCCAACTAAGTTACTTCAGCTGTGAGCAGAGACTGTCAATTTTGATACTATGTGATTGTTGTGTGATGTATACAAATGAGGACTGGGCTGAAATAACCAACCTCGTTTCTATTAACAACCTAGGATTTGAGTAGAAAGGTTCAAACATTTAACCTATGATGGCATATTTTAATACTTTTGAAGAATTGTATGTGGTGATTGAGTCAGTAACAATGAGAAGAAATTTTTATTTCTTGAAATCTAGCTATGCTGTAAGGAATTAACCTAATGAGATGTATCCAGAATGCAGCTCTCTTTTAATTTACTTATTTTTAAATAAATGAAGCCTTTCCTGTTTTATCTGTGGGCAGTTTCTATATATCTAGTCACTGTTACTGCATCTGTCACAGTATTAACTAGACAGCAGACAAAAAAATCTTCTCATAGACACAAATCACAAAATTTGGTGTTGCCTTTCATTTGTCTTCAGCCTGTCTACAAGCGATTACAGATCTATTGTTTTATTAATATTGCCGGAGGATGCTTGTAATTGTGGAAGTTGTATTACAAAGAAATTAGTCTTGAAAGGATTCCTGCGGGTGGTGCTTTCTTAATGTTTTAAGGGTTACGTACACTCTGGAGGTTGATACTGTGATAGTTGCCTGTGATAGTTGATACTGTGACTGTTGATACTGTTTTTGATTTCTCTATGACGATAATCTTCTCCTTTTCTGAGTCCTTTACCTTCAAAAGAATGGGTCAGCTTTTAAGAGAGGCCCAGTTCCCTCTCTGCCCTGTTACAATTTCAGTCTAGAATGGGAGAATTCTACTGCTAGTAGCTGTTGAGGCTCTTTAGAGCTGTAGGCATGATCAAAAGGAGTAATGGAAGAGAATATGTATGCAAGAACTTTTATTTTTTCCAGTGTGGGAAATTTGAAAGGAGTAAGATCTGTGGTTAAGCCTCTCAAGCCGAAGGGCCTGGAAAGAGGCCAAGGTGGATAGCTGGGTAGAGTAGCGTATGGAAGAAGTGGGATTTGGCTACACAATCTTAGTGCTATAGCCTAAGAAGGGAATTTCGGAACCATTACAGAGTAAAGGAAGTAGCCTTGGGAGAACAAGAAGTAACAGATGGACTAGATAGCTCATCCCATGTTCCACATTTCCGGGGAGAGAAGGCGGTCTAAACTGCAACGTAAGCAAAGAGTTACTAGAAGTTGAGCTAGCAGACCCCGAGTTTAAGCTAGATCTTTTGTTTACATTCATCTGTAATCTCAGGCTAGGATTTGTTGAACTCTGCATACCATCCTGAGGCTCCAGTATCTATACTGCATTATGTAAACCTGAGTCAGTCATCCAGATGCCAGAATTCCTAATGCCTTTCCAAAATATGGCTGCTGTAGGCTATTGTTCATGGTATAATTTGTGGAAAAAACAAAATTAGACAGTAGTAAGTCACGGAGACCAGATGGTATTCATCCAATGGATTCTGAAAGAACTCAGATATCAAATGGGGAACTACTAATTGTGGTATGTAACTTATTATTTACGAGGGATTTGAATGTGTATCCGAGTTCACGGATAATCGATGAGCCTTAGCTCATCTGTTAACCCTCAGCTTAAAAACTGACAACAAGGGAAAGAGGAGGTAGGTAGGAGCTGGTACACCCAGGAAGCCAGTTTTCAAGCTGGCTCCCTGCATGTACCGGCTCCTGTGGAGCCACCTGCCTCTCCCCCCACTGCTGCCTCCCACAAGTGCCAGGGTGTGTGTGTGTGTGTGTGTGTGTGTGTGTGTGTGTGTGTGTGTGTGTGTGTGTGTGTCCTCTCCTCCCCTGCATGTAAACATTTAACCACTGAAAAAAATCAGCGGTTACACAAATACATTTACACAAATACACGCATTTTAACATCTCTATTATTTACATCAGCTTCTGTATCAGATGACTGAAGGATAGCTAATATATTGCTGGTTTTTGAAAAAGGGCTCCAAAGATGATCCTAGCAATTACAGTCCTGTAGGCCAGACTTCAGTATCAGGTAAAATGTTGATATAAGTTATTGCCACTACCTGATCAATGGTGTGAAATGCTGCTGAGAAGCTGATCAGTATGAAAAGGGACTGTTGTTTGTGGCCAGAATCTCCTAGCATCATCCCTAGCTGTGAAGCTGGCTTTGAACTCAAGGAGCATAAGATGTTTGTGGGTTCATTTGTTTATTTTAATAAGATACAGATATGTATAAAAATGCATGGACTATGGGGGGGATCTGTAGTTCAGTTTAAAGGTTTATTTTTAAAAACAGTAATTAACATGCAATAAAACATGAATTTAGTTATTAATGCTGTTTACATAAAGTTTTAGTTTATCTGCAGAATTTTGTATGTATGTATTTTTGGTAGGAAGCTATAGAATCATAAGGTTGAAAGAGACATTAGGAGGTCATCGATTCTAACCCCCGCTGAAAGCAAAACCAATTACAACTAAATGATCCCAGCCAGGGTATTGTCAAGTCTGGAATTAAAAACATAAGGGGATAGAGATTCCACCACCTCCTCAGGTAACTCATTCCAGTGCTTCACCACCCTCCTAGAGAAATAAATTTTCCTAATATTGAACCTAGACCTCCCCAACCGCAACTTGAGACCATTGCTCCTTGTTCTGTCATCTGTCACCACTGAGACCAGTTTCTCTCCATCTTCTCTGGAACTCCCCTTCAGTAGTTGAAGGCTGCTATAAAATCCCCCCCTCACTCTTTTCTTCCGTGGGCTATATAAGTGCAAATTCCTCAGCCTTTCGTAAGTCAGGTGCTCCAGCCCCCTAATCATTTTTGTTGCCCTCTGATGGACTTTCTCCAATGTGTCCACACATGTGTCCAATACATTTTCTGTATTGGGGGAGACCAGAATTTGAAGCAGCACTCTAGATGTGGCCTCACCAGTGCTAAATAAAGAGGAATAATCACTTCCTTAGACCTGCTGACAGTTCCTACTAATGCACCCCTTAGCCTTGTTGTTTACAAGGACACACTGTAATCATATCCAGTTTCTCATCTACTGTAATCCCCAGGCTCTTTTCTTTAGAACTGCTTCTTAACTAGTCTGTTCCCAGCCTGCATCAGTGCTTGGGATTCTTCCATCCCAAGTGCAGGACTCTACACTTGTTGAATCTCATCAGATTTCTCTTGGCCCAATCCTATTATTTGTCTAGGTCACTCTGGACCTTATCCTTACACTCTAGCATATCTACCTCTCATCTACCCTTAGTGTTATCTGCAAACTTGCTGAGGGAGCAATCCATCCACTCATCCAGGTCATTAATAAAGATGTTGAACAAAATTGGCCCCAGAACCAAACTGTGGGGCACTCTGCTTGACACTGACCACCAAGCAGACATTGAGCCATTGATCTCTACCTGTTCAGCCCGATGATCTAGCCAGCTTTCTATCCACTTTACAGTCCATTTATCCAATCCATACTTCTTTAACTTGCTGGCAAGAATACTGTAGGAGATGGTATCAAAAGCTTTGCTAATGTCAAGGTGTATCACATCCACCTCCTTCTTCATGTCCACAGAGCCAGTTACCTCGTCATAGAAGGCAATCAGGTTGGTCAGGCATGATTTGCCCTTGGTGAATCCAAGTTATTGGTCCACTATCCAAATTGTCACCTGGGGCCTGATTTGGTGTGGCTTATTCAGAGCTCTACCGAAACCAGTGAAATCTTCAGGCGCTATGCGTCTCTGAAATCTTGCCCATGTAATAAATTAGCATAAACTACAGGTCTCCAGCATTGATGTGGCTTATACAGATATCAAGAAGAAGAAGGATTAGTTTCTATGGGTCATGGGTCTACTCCCAAGGAGGATGAAAATGGTTCCTGAAAACTGATGTTTCATTTAATGACTGTTCTTTGATGTGTGATTCTCACCATGAATTTTGCATCTGATTTCATTCCTGAATCATAGGACTTATTATGTAATTAGACCATTGTCCAAGGCTAGAATTTGTTTCAATTTACCACCTGATCTTAGTGTTTTCTTTCTACCTTTAGAGACAATGTCCCTCTCCTTCCACCACTGTCTATAGTTGTCTTAGATGCATGAAACACTGGAGAGCAAAGCTCGATAATTTCAGAAGGCCAAAGGTAATTTCAGACCCTTGTAAACTTGGCTTTGACACCTTATTTTTATTCTCTCTTTATGCAGGTAATTAGGGCATTTTAAAATGAGAAAACTCTGCATTCTGTATCTGCAGGTTACAGATCAATGGTTATTTTTCATTTTAGTGACATTAAAGAAATGATTGTCCACATGGAGAATGAGAATTATATTAAAATGTAAGGGGTTGTAACTTTGCATTTTGTTAAACAAAAATTAGAAGACAGAACAAAATGTAAGGCAGTTCATTTCAAAAGGAGTAGTAGAATATTTAGAAAAATCGCGGAGGGTAGCTGTGTTAGTCTGTAACTTTAAAAACGACAAGTAGTCCTGTGGCACCTTAGAGACCAAGAAAAGTAGATAATATCAGGAGCTTTCATGGGCAAGACTCACTTCATCAGATGATGAGCTGGAATATTTAGTTCAGTGAGCAGATTCAACAGGAACTATATGAAAGAAATTCTGTGCGTATGAGAAAGACAGACAGATACAGACATGAATAATCCTTGAAAAGCCTATGTGAGCCTCAGTGAGGGAAAAAATCTTCTTTAGTGACTGTAATTTATAGGACCGACTTTGGTTGATGAGAGAGACAGTCTTTCAAGCAACACAGATATCTCTTCAAGTCTGGGAAAGGTACTCTGAATGTCATAGATATATTATTACAGTTTGTACTGAGTGTTCAGATTCCTTCTGGCACAGGATTAATTTTTCAGTTATCTTACAAGCTTAAGAAAGAGAATGAGTGTTGTCTGACTTGGGGTTAAGAGTATGAGAGCTGTTATGATACCTGCATCACTTAGTAATCAGTAATAATGTAGGACAAATTATTAATTCAATAAATTATAGGTGTACAAAATGAACACGTTCTTAAACAAGTACAAACATTTCTTTCCAAACATGTATATAATTTGCTTAACTGAAGGAATTATTATAGTTTTGTATCATGAAGTCAAATATTTGGAAAACAGGCATTAATGTTTATTGTCATAAATCCAAAAATGTGATAGTTCTAAGGAAGTGATTGCTCGAAAGCCAAAATGGTAACAGGAGCACTTCAGTTGATTTGCCGAACCATACTTCTTAAGGCTGAAGGTCCTGAAAGATGGAAATTTTATTCAAACGAATTAGTCTATTTTGCACATTTAATTATGCATTTCCTCATTTACTTAAAAATAAGGTATCTGGATTATAACACCTCCCACTATCTGTTTTTTACCATTCTGTCTTGTTTCCATCTCAGCTGTAAATATTCTGCAGTGTCTCTTGCAAGAGTGTGCCATGGAATGATTTCTAAGATTTGGAGGCAGTCAGGGCCTAGGGGAACTCAGCCTTACATCATCACCTGTAGCACTTGGGGTTTTTTCCCCATGTTTGGAACTGATAGCTTACACAAAATGTGGTTAAAGATGGATCAAACTTTTACAGCATTAAAAATAAATGAGATCTGTCTCATATAACAGGTGAAACCCAGGTGCCACATGCTGAGTGTATGAAAGGAGGCTGAAGTGTCTTTGTGGCTTTTGCCGCATTTTGTGTAAAGGATCATAGTATGAACTTAGGTTTCCCTGGCCAAATTACAACATGGGAAGACTTGTCTCCCCATCTTAGAACTTCCTTTGTATTTTCACTGAGAGTTATCTTTCCTCCCATGTTTTGTGATCTTGGCCCATAGCTCCATGCGGCACTTGGCCCTGCTGGCTGGGGCAGCCACTCTCCATGTGGCGCTTGGCCCCGCCAGCCGGGGCAGCCACTCTCTATGTGGCGCTTGATCAGTAGGGTCAATTACACTCCATACAATGATTGACCTTGCCAGCTGGGCCACCCACGCTCCACTCGGTGCTTGGCCTCGCCTCCTGAGGCAGTCGTGCTCCACGCGAGCCCACTGGCCCAGCCATGTAGCAGCCACCAGAGTTAGAAACAGGGACATAGTGAGGCTGCCCCAGTAGGGACAGGTTCACTGCAGTCTTGGCTCCAGCTGCAGCACACCCAGCTACCTACCATCCCACACACTCTGTTGCTGCATGAGAAAGTGGCTGGGAAGAGAATTCTCTGGGGAACCCCAGCAGGAGAGCTAAATAAAAGCTGGGGGCATGGCCCAGCAATGTGCCATGGCCAGGCAGAGAGGCTTCGTGGCCAGCAGTTGGGAACCGCTGCCTTATTGTGTGGCGAGAACAACTATAGTCACTTGCTCAAACATGAGTTTATCAGTTCCTTGCATAATGCTTCTTGTGTAACGAGATCCATTTGGGAAAGGCTATGTTACCTACTTTAAAGTGTTTTAGCAATATGGGAAATGTCCACTCTGCTTTAAATTCCACACTCTTTGATAGGAGTCATCCTGTTTCATATAATCATCCACCTTAGCCTTGGAGAGAACCATGTTCTGGGAGGCAAAACTCAGTCTCCTGATTGTCTGGCCTGCTAAACCTTTTCTCCATTATGAGGGCATAGAGTGACTGAGCAGTGGATCATCATTAACACATTAAAAATCCGTCAGCATTCCTTTTCAATGACATTTACATTCTGGCATCTCTTAGCACCTGGGATCACCTCCTAGCTTTTCCTGGAAAAATAATTGACTTAAAGACAGGTCATTTCAGAACAGCACATTCTGTTTTGCAGGCAGATTGAAATATGGGGTTTCTGTTGCTTCATGATTATTTGTATTAAAATCTGATCCTGTTCTGAACAAAGTCATTTCCAAAATAAGCAAGAGGGGGCCAGTTTAGATGCTTCTATGACTCTCATCTCTGAAGTTGAGTTCCTTGCATATTTAAATTTGCCTTTCTGCATGGAGGCTCCTTCTAATACCGGGGGGATAGATGCGCTCAATCTTAGGTGTTATAAGTTAAGGACAAAAGGATTATTATAAATAAGATTTCAGTTTATAGTATTTGTCCAAAGATCTTTCTGGTAACAAGCCACAAGGGTGATATTTTAAAATGTTAATTGAAAAGCACAATTCTAACCTAAAATGTGCATTTGGAAAAATCACTGCTATTTACCCAGAAAGGAATATTTTCTATGTAACTCCCAAGGAAAAGGGAATTTCTTACTGATGTTCATATGGATTATGTGAGTCTAATTGCTTGTGAGGAAAACTGAAAAGTACCCTGCAACAGATCTTTAGTGGGAAGGATGAATATCTTCATAATTACAGATTTTTTTTTCAGATCTATTTGTCTAAAACCTAGTTCTGTCTATTAAAAAAAAAATGAAAATAGTTTCAGAATTCCCTTAAGCAGGGAGAAAAAGTCTAACAGGAATTTAAAAGATCTATTTGCTGTTACCATGTACACTTCAAAGTTCTATGGTGATTAACATTTGAGCAGAAAATGTTAGGCCTAACACTAGTGTTTTGTTGTTCTGGAATAAATCCTGTTGGGTTTTTTGTCTGTTTTTTGTTTTGTTATGTTTTGTTTGAGAGAGAGCGAGAGAGCACGCCACTGTATTTTTCACATGTTATTCTGTTAGCGTTAGCCTTTGATCTAAAATGTGAGTATTGAGACCTTTCTCCTGACAAATTCTTCTTATATCTAGAAAGCAAAGAAACAGCCTCTAAGAAGCATATACATTAGGATCTATTACATCAGAGAATAAAGTCTTGTTCAAAGAGATTTGCCAGTACATGGAAAGAAGTAGTACAGGATTGATGCATTTTATATTTAGCCTAAAAGATCACAGAATGAGCTATCCACCAAGACTTAACTTAAGAAATTAATAATTAAATGAATTAGTCAAACTATGCTGTTAAGTGTTTTTTTGCTATTGGTCACAATGATCAGTAGGACTTTCTGGCCAATACATGGAAGACTAAACATATAATGCTACTAATGTCATGTAGTGTCAATATTTTGTAGAAAATAAAAGGAAGTAGCATCAACTGAGGTTGAAAATTGCCATTTTTCCTAATGGTGGGAAATTATGTGGGCCAAATTCTGCCCTCTGTGAAGCCCCATGCAACTTTACTGAAGTCAATGGTTTCTGTGATGCCTTGATTTCAGTAGACTTTTATAGGAGTTAAGATATGGCATCATTTGGTCCAACATAAAAAATACCACCTTTGGAAAACATTCTGAAGTTGTTGAAACCACCATGAAGAAATTATTAAGACCGTCACTGCTGTGTAATTGGTATTTCTTAGGAATATTGGTAGTGCAACACATAACAAGTATGTTCTTTTTGATGCTGTGTTTCTGGGCTAAGCAATTGAAAAACATTTATATTACATATTTTTAGAATAGTTTGAGTTCCTTTATCGCTACTGAATAAAATGTTCTATTTAGTTTGGATACCTCTTGAGAATAACTTGCGTAAAAATTGGTAAATAGAAAGTAATTACCTTGTTTTCCAATTTTTTGTAGTATGTGTCTGAGGTTGAAAGCATATCTACCCCCTTAGATTCAACAGGCAAATACAGAATATAGAAAAACTTAAAAAACAACAAATAGTCTAGTAGCACCTTAGAGACTAACATAACATGTAGATGGTATCATGAGTTTTCGTGGGAAAAACCCACTTCTTCAGTGGCTTTGCCCACAAAAGCTCATGATACCATCTACATGTTTTGTTAGTCTATAAGGTGCTACTAGACTATTTGTTGTTTAAGTTTTTCCTGTTACAGAGTAACTCGGCTACGCCCTGAAGCTTTAGAGTATAGAAAAGTCAGCCTTCATATGCTTCTGAAGCTTAAGTATGCAGTAGCATTTCACTGCTAGGGAGAAGCTTGCAATAAAATGCAGACATTAATTTTATAATATAGTATTTCTGTGTTTATTTTTTCCTCATGTTTAACCTGCTTTTGAAGTTTCTAACTGCGGGAGAGGAAGCTGACCAGATTTATGGAAAGGGAGTCTTGTTCACAGCTCCTTAGCCTCTTTGCCTTCTGGTAGATGAAGATTTGTCTGTTTCACAGGATGGAAGAAGAGGGACATAGAGCAAATAGTATTACCAAAATGAGTAGTTTTCTATGATTGTAGTTCTTTGTTGACATCTTCCACCAAACAAATAATGGGGAGAGAAAACATTGAATAGCAACAGCAACAAAATTATGGCATTACTATTTGGATGTCCCAGTATATTTCATAGCCCTATCTCCTCAGGCTAGTTATTTAATTTCATTATCCTAATCCTATAAGGAAGGAGCAGAGCTGGTGGAGATTGGAGGTGAATGTAATTAGCTCTGAAGTTTTTGCTGCTATCATGCGTCACCTCTGGTTAGATTAATTTAGTTGTTCTGCGCAGCTAAGTTGGTGGCAGGAGTAACAAAAGGGGAGGTAGGCAGGAAATCATCTGTGGACAGAATGGAAAACGCAGCAGCCAGGAGATCCAACAGTGGCTGGGTGAGGAGGAGGAGTTGTGGTGGGGACAAAGGGAGGGAATCAGACGGGGAACAGGAGGAGATTGAAGAAAGCAAAACAAACAAAGTTAAAATATGAATAAAAGAGAATGCATAAACCAAACAAGACAGAGGAAATAGGGAAAGGGGCAGGAGAGGGAAATGTGTGTTACAGGGGTAAAAAAAACTAACTCAGAACAGAATACAGAAAACACTATGGACAAAAGAAATGAGAAATGCCAGAGAAGCTTATGACTAGAGCCCTGCATGGATACAAAATTTATCTTCATCCACAAAAAAAATAATTCATGGATATCTGCATCCACAGTCTTTATGTGAATACCTAAAGATATAAAGCAGATATCCACTAATTTGCTGGATTCTAAATAAAAAATTGTTATCCACATCTGAAAAATTGAGCCGTGGATACCTATAAATATGAAGCAGATATCCACAGATTTGCAGTGGCACAGATGTGATTAGGAAGAGATTAGACGGTGTGGTGTGAGCAAGAGCATATTAGGTGGGTTGAGGGGCAACCGAGACAAGAACAAGACTTTAGCATCCTCCCCAATGTATTTTGATATTGTCTTTCTCTATTTTCCATGTCTTTCTATAGTTTTGCAATAATCTGGTATGGCCAGGGCAGCAGGGTGGGTAGGAACAGTTACAGAACTGATAGGTAACATGACAAAATATGTAATAAAAGACGATACTGAAAATCATAAAAATTCTTTGAGTGAAGTCCTTTTATGTGTTTCACATCTATACACATGCATGCCATGGCTGACATGCACACCATAGCAATTGCCTCTCCAGCTGCTTCTTATATCCAATTCTATTATTCTGTGATCTGTCTCAGACTCTTTCATGTCCTCAGCTCCTTTTGATGGCATCATTCCTGTAAGAATTGTGTATAATGAGGTTTTTAGTAGTTTTTATAGCATAGTGCACCATAGATCATTAGATAACATTTTTTTACCATCACCCAAGATTTTTTTTTTTCCTGAGAAGCCTGGAAAATGCCTAGGGTCCCTGCATTTAAAAACTGTGTTTCTTGCCCTTGCTCCTTTTCTGACCAAATGTATCATCAAAAGATAAATGACCATCAAAATGGTCTGGATGAGGGCCCCATTTCTGTCGAGTGCAACATCTGACACAGTTTTTTTCCCCAGACCTCATGAAGGTCAAGAACTGAAACTCAGAAACATCTCTTGAAGAAGACAGTGAAGCCCCAATCAGTTTTGGGCCAGGAATCATCCCCACTCCCACCCCATACATCAGACATGGAAAGCAGGCAGCACTCTTCCAAGTGCAAGCTTGGCAACAGAGGCTAAGTCTATTAAGCCTAAAAAAAGGCTCCACACGGCAGTGATGGGCATTCTCCGAGACAAAAACAAATTAAGAGTATGGTACTTCCAAAATGAAGGGAAGAGCAAGCACGCATGGGTACTAAGGTCTTAGGCCTGATTAAATCTTCTCATATGGGCACAGATCTGATGATTCCGATACCAGCTCCAGTGGTAAAGACATGAGAGAAAGTGGATGAAAGCTGCTAGTGCTTACATCCACTTTGGGAACCAGGGCAGTAACCACTGTGATGCCAATGGAGTCTCCTTGTGCTTTGGGAATGTCTGAGATGTGTCTCCCACCAGTAGATAATCTTGCTCTCCCGCGTATGTGTTCACTACTATTATTGACTCTATCTACTTTCTGGGAAGTTGTATCACCAGAGGAGGAGTCTGTCATGGAGAATCAAAGTTGTTCCCAAATTCCATCCACCTACCTCAAATTGCAGCCATTAGTACTATTGGTACTGGTAGTAATCAGAGACCCAGCCTTCTCTTCTAATGAGCTGGAGGCTCTTCAGGATAGTACAGCATGAGCAGGGGGAAGGGGAAGTTACCCCATGCAGAAGCTCTAGAAAGTCAGGGATTCCAACCTCCAACTAGACATAATTGGCCAATGCACAGGTGGCACCCTATGTCATGGTGTTTCCCTTTGTCAGTGGATCCATCATTTTGGCAATATTGGAATCATGGGAACTCTTCCAGACCACTCCGGATCAGTATTGTCAATAATAAAAAAATCCATACGGACCCCCACAAGGTGCATACATTTCATGGGGTGATACTAGAGTTAACTTTAGGAACAGCATAGCTAGCTCTTGAAAGGCATCAGGTCATGAGCCATGTCTAGACCCTAGATGTCAGACCGAACTTGCCTTTCCCTCTTTAGCCAGATGGCTAGATGCACATGTGACACCATCCATATCTCTCTTTCATTGATAAAGGGAGCAAACAACTTATGAGCTTACTCTGCATAAAGTTTTATACAGGCTATGTGGGTTTATCTAGGGCTCTGGTCCCATTGGGGCTGTACACTTTGGTGCTGTGTCAAGTTCCTTTCACTGAGCCTTCCCAGAGCTGAGTGCAAGGGAGGAGTGGGGCTCTCTTGGTCCAGATTAATGCTCCAGGATCTTGACAAGATGGAACCCAAAACCCATGGCAAAACAGCTCCTTTTTATAGTAGTTTTCCTTCATTGGGATCAGTAAGTTTTGCCCTGTCATGGTGTAATCAGTTGCTGTTTGCGTGCTTTTTTTCTTAAGTTGTTTTTTCTCATATCACAGCTATCATGTCCCTTGATAGGTGCTTACCTTATCTTTTAGAGTTGTTAATCTGTCCTTCATCCATCACTAAATACTACAGGCACATTTGATAGTTCCATGAGTGCCCCCAAATCTCCAGCCTCTCCTCTGACTATCTACATGCTATGCTGGCCTTCAAACTAATCTCTTTTGAAACATTTTTTTAACATATTTTGGTAGTCTCTGAGGTGCTAGAGGACATTTTTTTTTTAAGTAAACTAAATGGCTACCCCTCTGAGGCTTGTTAACTATTATGTAATTTTTCCATAATTAAACAAAAAGTATATTCTTAAAGAAGAAAATAATCCTAATGGTAAAAGGGTAACAGTAGTGACAGATGGACCCTTTTGGGGTTCACATGAATAACAGACATGAACAACCTACTTAATTCACTTCTACAGACAACACTAGACCATTCCTTTCTGCTACTCAGAAAGGATGGCTGCCAAGGTACACTGAGGCACATTACATTACCTAAGGCTACATTTTGCCTACATGGCTACAAAGGAAGAGGTTTCCTGTGTAACTTTGTGTAGTATGCATTGTATCAATTCCCTGCATTTAATCATAATCAATTCCATTGTTATTTAATTGTGTGCCAGTAAAGTTGGGAGTCGAGCTGACTTCTTAGAAGCAAAGCGAATAAAGTTTTGGAGACTGACTGAGCCCTCCAGAGCCACCCAAGTAGATTGATAAGTGGATAAGATTTAACAAGGTATACCAGCATACTCGTTCCATGACTCGGATCTGCTTATCTGGAGAAGATAACATATATTCCCCTTAATGTGAGCAGTGTTCCCTCCAAGCTGTGCGGCAGCATAGCCCTGCTGCTGTTGAATCAGCCCCGCCCATTCAGCAGCTCAAGGTTCTGTGCAGGGAGATGCCTCACTGGGCGGTGCTGATTAAGCAGCTGCAGAGCTGTGCTGTTGCACAGCTTAGGGGGAACGCTGAGTGTGAAGCATTAAGAGAACTGGCACCATAAGTATTTAAGGATTTAAATGGGAAGAAATTAGTACTATGCTGGAGAAATAGTAAATCTAAAGAAATCTAAAGGTGGACCCGATGGACTCCTCAGAAGTATTAGGGGGAGACTGGGACTAGGAGAAAAAGGAACTCAAGGAGTGTTGTTGGGGTTTGAGGGGGGAGTGGGGAGGACAGATTGCTTGGAGGACCCATTAGAACCCATTGACCTCCCTGGACAAAGTTGTAAAGTTGTTGTTTTCCTCCTCCTCCACCCCCACACTTGCAACCTCCCCATCACAGAAAGCCAAAGTCAAAAGAGCAGTTTCACAAGGATTTTGATGGCTAGAACATTGCAAACATAATGTACCTAATGTGCACCTTGCGAGGTTGTTATGCTTAAATGAAGCACACGATCTTTTATAGGGGAAAAGGCAGTATGCCACATTTATTGAGAATACAACAGTAGCATATGCTTTTCAGTCACTCACACCAGACACCATACACACACAGTCCCGCCAGATGATGTTATAGTTACCAATCCAGAGTCTGGATCAATCTAGTGGTCAGCCAGGTCGATCACAGGAGGGGAGCAGGGCTCTGTCGGTCACGCTATCTGATGCTCCTGGAGTTAGTGGCAAGACGAACCCAAATCCCATAGCAAGGCACCCTGCTTTTATAATCCTCTTTCCCTGTTGAAGTCTATGGATTTTGCTGTGTCAGTCCGTGACCAGTTACTGTTATCTTTTGATGTTGACATTCCCAAAACATCTCCAAGAGGCTCATCCTGTCCTGGATTGTTAATCAGTTGTTTTTAGGGATGCCTTCACCTTTAGAGCTGTCAGTCTGCCAATCTGATCCATTCTTGACCATGGGTACGCACTGATGGTTCCTCTGACGCCGATGTGTCTCTTTGCAGTCTGTCTTTTACAGTTTGTCTTCACCCGCATTGCCCCCCTTCTCTCTTGACCATCTGGCTCTAACGATGACCTTCACACGTTATCTCATTCACACAAACAGTCTTTCACAGAATCCTTCAAAGGAAAACATGTCCCATATTGGGCAAAAGACATTGTAAATCAAACAAAACTTAAGCCTTCAGCATTCTTCTAATCTCATTAACGTAGACATAGTATCAAAACTCTGTCCCTTTACTTACTAAACTCACTAAGCTTTAAAACAAAGAAATATATATCTTACTAAAGGGCTTAGTTTAATAAAATATTAAATGTGATAATGTGTTACCTTACATTGCTACATTATTAATCCTAAAATACAAATATAAAAAGAATAAAACTTTCAATTCCAACAGGGTGAATATAAAAAGCAAATAAAAGTTGTAGAGAAGGAAACAAACTAAATGGGAAAAAAATCCTGAAACTTGAGGGACAAACTAATGTTTGTTAAGAAGAGCACAAAATGAGCTCAATCTAACTAGGGTAACAAGAAGAAAGTCTACAAATATATTAGAAGCAAGAGGAACACCAAGGACAGGGTAGACCCATTACTCAGTGTAGAAGAAGCAACAAAAACAGGAAACTTGGAAATAGCAGAGGAAATGACTTCTTTGTTTCGTTTTTTGTCAAAATCCCTGATGATGACAGGATACCTAATGTAGTGAATGCTTGTGGAAATGGGGTAGGGTTAGAAGATAAAATAAAAAAAGAACAAGTTAAAAATTACTTAGAAAAGTTAGATGTCTTCAAGTCACCAGGGCCTGATGAAATGCATCCTAGAATACTCAAGGAGCTGATAGAGGAGGTACCTTTAGCTATCATCTTTGAAAAGTCATGGAAGTCATGAGAGATTTCCAGAAGACTGGAAAAGGGCAAATATAGTGCCCATCTATAAAAAGGGAAAGAACAACCCAGGAAACTACACACCAGTCAGTTTAACTTCTGTTCCAAGGAAGATAATGGAGCAAGTAATTAAGGAATCCATCTGCAAACATCTAAAAGATAATAAGGTGATCGGTAACAGCCAACGTGGATTTGTAAAGAACAAATCATGTCAAACCAATCTGATAGCTTAGCTTTTTTCGATAGGATAATAACTCTTGTGGATAAGGTAGAAGCAGTGAACATAGTATACCTAGACTTTAGTAAAGCATTTGATATAGCGTCACATGACCTTATCAATAAACTAGGGAAATACAACCTAGATTAGGCTACTATAAGGTGGTTAAATAACTGGCTGGATAACTGTCCTCAGAGAGTACTTATTAAGGGTTCACAATCATGCTGGAAGGGCATAACAAGTGGGGTTCTCCAGGGGTCTGTCTTGGAACCGGTTTTGTTCAATATCTTCATCAAAAATGTAGATTATGGCATAGAGAATACACTTATTAAATTTGCAGATGATATCACACTGGGAGGGGTTGCAACTGCTTTGGAGGATAGGGTCATAATTCAAAATTATCTGGGCAAACTAGAGAAATGGTTTGAGGTAAATAGGATGAAGTTTAATAAGGACACATGCAAAGTACTCCACTTAGGAAGGGACAATCTGTTTTGCACATACAGAATGGGAAGCAACTGTTTGGGAAGGAGTACTGCAGAAAGGGATTTAGGGGTCATAGTGGACCACAAACTAAATATAAGTTAGCAGTGTGACACTGTTGCAAAAAAAGCACACATGATTTTGGGATGTATTAACAGGAGTGTTGAGAGCAAGAAACAAGAAGTCATTCTTCCTGTTTACTCTGCACTGATTAGGCCTCAGTTGGAGTAGTGTGTCTAGTTCTGGGTACCACATTTCAAGAAAGATATGGAGAAATGGAGAAGGTCCAGAGAAGATTAACAAAAATGATTAAAGGTCTAGAAAACATGACCTCTGAGGGAAGACTGAAAGAATTGGGCTTGTTTAGTTTGAAAAAGAAAAGTCGGGGGCAGGGGGGAATGATAGCAGTTCTCAAGTATCTAAAAGGGTGTTACAAGGAGGAGGGAGAAAGATCGAGAAGTCTTGGTGGATAGCTCTTTGAAAACATCTGCTCAGCATACAGTAGCAGTCAAAAAAGGTAACTGTGTTAAGTCATTTAGGAAAGGGATAGATAAAACAGAAAAATCTCATAATACCTCTGTTTAAGTCTATAGTGTGCTCACACCTTGAATACCGTGCTTCTTTCTAGTCAACCCATCTCAAAAAAGATATAGAATTGGAAAAGGTACAGAGAATGGCAACAAAAATGACTAGAGGTATAGAATAGCTTCTCTATGGAGGAGAGATTAAAAAGACTGGGAGAAGACTATGGATACAACTATGTTCACCTTAGCCTCTGATGACAGGACAAAAAGGAATGGACTTCAGTTACAGCAGGGTGGCGTAGGCTGGACATTATGAAAAACTTCCCAACTGTTAGGATGGTTAAGCACTGGAATAAATTGCCTAGGGAACATAAGAATGGCCATACTGGGTCAGATCAAATGTCCATCGAGCCCAATATCCTGTCTGCCAACAGCAGGCAATGCCAGATGCCTCAGCGGGAGGGAACACATCAAGTAATCATGTCATCCGTCTCCTGTCATCCATTTCCAGAGAAACAGAGACTAGGGACACCACTGATGGATCTTACCTCCATGACTCTCGCTAGCTCTTTTTTGAACCCTGTCCTAGGTTGTGGAATCTCCATAAGAGCAGGTTGTACAGACATCTATCAGTGATTATCTAGAATAGATGGTGCTTGATTCTGCCAAGAGGATAGGGGACTGGACTTGATGATTTCTCGAGGTCCCTTCCAGTTCTAGTATTCTATGATTCTATCTATTCAAAGTAAAAAGCAGCCATCCGTCAATGACTGTATTTGGCAAGTATAGCTTTGTAGGCAAAGTATATTCTATTAAGAAATAGGTGCAAAAAACCCCATGAAAAAATAGCTTAAAACTTCTGAAAGCATTCAGCTGAAAAACATATCACTTTGGAATATAAGTAAGCAATTTAAGAAGGAGGGGGAAAAAAAGCAGGGAGTTAAAATCTGCTTGTGGACAAATTAACACTGCAGAGTTCCCGGGGAATTAAAAGCAGGGGGCTATGGAGATGTTAAAAAGTGAAAGTGTTAAAAAGTATGTTAACGTGTCAAAGAAGACAAAAAACATCGAGAAGTCCTGTGGCACCTTACAGACTAACAGATTTATTGGAACATAAGCTTTCGTGGGCAAAAACCCAGTTCATCAGATGGTCTTTGCCCACAAAAGCGTATGCTCCAATAAATCTGTTAATCTATAAGGTGCCACAGGATTTGTTGCTGTTTATGAGGATTCAGACTAACACGGCTACCCCCTGATACTTGTCACCAAAGAAGACAATGCTTGCTTTGATAATGAAATGCAGTTATGGCAACATAACTCAATGCAGTCACACCTGTGAAATCCTTAGTGTATAAAAAAAAAGCAAAGGGGAAGTCAAGTGGTTACAGCTTACCACCACTACATCCCCTTCCAAGCCTCTCCCCCCCCCCAACCCCCCCCGCCAAGCCTTTACAGTCATTTTTAAGGAAATGGGCCCTACCCGATGCATGCGACTGTACAATTGTGCTGGCTGCTGCAGGCAGAGTAACAGTCTGATTTGAATTACTGCTGTACTATGAATAATTTAGTCAAAATCACTAAAGAGAAAATAGGGATTTCTGTATGGTTTAGCTACTTCCAGGTATGCTAGTGGGGATGAAACGTGTATAGTTGTGTAGAAGAATAACTAAAACTACAAACTGTGGGGTGTGAGAAATGAGGTGGGGTGTGAGAAATGATACCTAGCAAGTTGAAAAAGAAATACTGTTTGTCCAATCAAAAATGAGTTTAAGAATCAGTTTACTAGTCTCAAATAAGTAAGACTCAAAATCACAAGGGAGTGAAAGCAGCCGTTAACACAAAACTTTGCTAAAATACCGATATTAGAGCCCTGACCAAAATCTTCATCTTGCCTGGAAAGCACTTATTGAAAGGTTTCATATAAAAATAAAAATGGCAATTTGAAAATATAAGCAACTTAAATGTCATCTATCGTAACTTGCAATTTTCAAAAATAGAACACTATTGTTTTGTACTTCTTAGCAATTTATTTAAAAATGTGATTAACTGCAATATTAATTGTACTGTTAAACAATAGAATACCAGTTGAAATTTGTTAAATCTTTATGGATGTTTTCTACATTTTTAAATATATTGATTTCAGTTGCAACACAGAATGCAAAGTATACCATGTTCTCCTTATGTTGTCATTTTATTACAAATATTTTCATTGTAGAAATGATAAAAGAAATAATGATTTTCAATTCGGCTCATACAAGTACTATAGTGCAATCTCTCATGAGAATGCAGCCTACAAATGTAGATTTTTTTAAACTTAACTTCACTTAGTTTTACGTTGTTTTGTTTTTATTACCTGTAAGTTCACTCAGCTGCCTTCTTGTTTAGCAAATCACCAAGGGAGATAATGCTGGCTACTTGTTATTTACGTGTCTCATGACAGTCATAATAGGCATACTCATGGTCCTTTTGTAGTTGGCATTGCAAAGTACTTACATGCCAGCTATGCTAAACATTCACATGCCCCTTCATGCTTCGGCCACTACTGCAGATGACTTGCTTCTATGTTAATGATTAGTTCTGTGCAGTTGGCTGAACAGAAAGTAGAACTGAGTGGATTTATAAGCTCTATATTTTTAAGTTTTATTTTTGAATGCAGGTTTTTTTGTACATAATTCTATATTTGTAAGTTCAACTTTCATGATAAAGAGATTGCACTACAGTTGTTGTGTTAGGTGAACTGATTTTTGTTCCATGCAAATATTTGTAATAAAAATTAACTTAAAATGATATACACTTTGCATTCTGTGTTGTAAGTTAAATCATTATATTTGAAAATCTGGAAAACATCCAAAATATTTAAATAAATACTATTTAAATAAATGTTTTTAATCTCTTGAGAGCCCTAAAAAAAGGTGGTATTGTGTAATGACTAGGACTACATCCTTTTGTTGGCAGAGGATGTAAATGAAGCACTTCGAAAGTGCATATGAAGCTGGGATTTAAACATCCCACACTTCATTTGCATAATCACGTAATGGCGCTATCAAAAAAGCGCTATTTTGAAATTGAAACCGCATTCTAGACACTTTTTTTTTTTTTTGGAAACGGGGCCCTTTTTCGAAAGATCCTTATTTTTTGAGGTTTACAGGATCTTTCAAAAAAGCACCCCATTTTTGAAAGAATTGCATCTAGACTGCGGTTTCAATTTCAGATTAATGCTTTTTCAAAAGAGCGCCATTATGTGATTATGCAAATGAAGCGCAGGATGTTTAAATCCCAGCTTCATTTGCACTTTCGAAGTGCTTCATCTAGGCTACGTCTAGACTGCAAGCCTCTTTCGAAAAAGAGCATCTAGACTACAAACAGTACTTTAGAAAAGCAAGCCACTTTTTCAAAAGAGAGCACCCAGGCAGTCTGGATGCTCTCTTTCGAAAAAGCACAGTTTGCATTACATAGAGCCTGTTTTCGAAAGAGCACTTTCGAAAAAAGGCGTTATTCCTCGTAAAACGAGGTTTTCTGCCATCAAAAAAACTGCTCCGTTCTTTCGATTTACTTTCAAAAGAAAGTGTCAGCAGTCTAGATGCAGGGGAAGTTTTTTTTCAAAAAAGGCCACTTCTTTCGAAAAAACCCTGTAGTCTAGACGCACCCCTACATCCCTCTGCTAACAGAGGGATGTAGCCTGACCGAAAATAGTAACTACTGACTACCTTGTGAGAATTGTGTCTTGTGAGTTTTTCCAGCAAAACAAATTTTGGGTTCTTTTCAAACCAAATCTCCAAAACTTTGTTTTCTACCTAACACTTGTTTTTGTAGGTCTCCACTTCCATTTCACACATTTACTTTTTTTAAAAAACTTTTTTTAATGAAAAGGTATAAAAATGCTGGGTCAAGCTTTTCAGATCAAAATTAAATGAAGCCCCAACTGGTTACTGTTTTGGAATGAATCCTGCAGCCTGCGCACCTTTTAGATATTAATAGACTTAAACAGATTATGTACTTTTTATTGTATATTGATACCATTGAATTACAGGTTTCTAAAATCATGATAATTGTCTTGATTTATATTACATTTGAAGGCACAAAGAGAAAAAAGCATGTTGCATCTAAAGTCTCTCTTAAACGTTGACAATTAAGCACCCAAGCCATGAAATAAGAAAGTTGCGTCTGAGACTGATTCTAAACTGCATGGATTTTCTCCATATTATTACTGATAGGAATACACAATTTTATTTGTACATATGTGCACATTGAGAGAGCTTGTGTAAATCTCTGTGCTATTTCTCAACTAATGTAATATATTTGTGTTCTCTGTAATGTTGGATAACTATCCCTGGTAGTTTGTTCCAAGAATAAGCATAAGGGCAAATACTATTTTTTCTAATTCTAGCTTTGTTATTTGTTTAATATTAACACTGGCCAAGTCTCTTCATCTCTCCTCTGTAGATTTCCTTCTGTATAATAGAGATAATGGTAATTATTTCCTATATAGAAGATTAATTAATAAAGAAAATGTGACTTACATTTTACTACTTTATGATTTATAATGAGGTATGAAATATGTGTTAGTTGAGAGGTAGGGGGTTGGTAATCCTTGCCTTGTTCCCCAGAAAATATTAACATTTTCTCTAATTTTGCTGGAGAATTCTTTTGAGAATTGGAGTGGACAGTTTCTTTGCTTTCAGTAGAAAGGCCATAGGTGTTCGAATATTTCACAGATGTTTTTCTCTCAAGTGTTTGCCTGAATTTGAATTAAATAAGTGTCAACATAAATCAGCAAAAACAAAATTTAAACACTAACAACAACAACAACAAAAACCCAAAAGAACAGAAACATTGAAGAAATGGGTTGTACACACAAAAGCTCATGATACTATTTATATGTTTTTGTTAGCCTCTATGGTGCTAAAGGTCCATTTTTGTTTTTTAACAAACATTTGTTGTTCATATGTTCTTGCCTCTGTCAAGGTTCCTTGGGTGTTTTGTTTTGGTTTTTTTTGTGATGTTATATTCCCCCTAGTTTTACAGTCCTCCAGCAGGAGAAAAAAGAATTCTATAATTGATGTATCTAATGTGTTTTATTTGGGGAATGAAGGTATTAAAAATACATTTTTGTTCTTTATCCACTCATACACATAAACACCTTTTCATTTCCCTTAAGGTCACTTTTACTGTTTTTCATCAGGTAATAAGTATTAAGTATAAGAACAGTTTGTGTGGTATGATCCTAGTTTTATGTTTAACTCTGATTTTTCTTGCTCTTGTGAGTGTAAGACTGACAGTGGATTGGATTTTTTTAAAATAAATGAGTATGCCTTCTGTGTTTAAATAATTGAGTTCCCCATTGGTCATTGGACATTGAGTAGTCTTCATCTACTATACGTTGTGTTATTGCTGGATTGCACGTTGTCATTTTAGAGGTGTATAAATGAAGTAGTAATGGGGAAATTAGAGAACAAAGAGAATAGCTCATGAATAAACAGAAGTCTCCGCCCTTCATGTACACCCCTCATCCCCCACTGCTCTCACACACACACCATCAGCCATTCCGTCGCTCCTCATCCCACCACTGGCTTGCTGCATCCCTGTTTAGTCCCCCATGCACTCTCACCTCCTCACTACCCTGCCCGCTGCAAAACCCAGCACCCCCTGCAAGCTCACTGCTGGCTCACCACTTGCCTCCTCGCTCCTCTCTCTCCCCCAGCTGCCGCTCACCTCTTCACTTCCTCATCAGGCCTCCTACCTGCAGCAAGACAGCCCCTCTCCACCCACCACTGCACCCTGCTTCTGGCTCCCCACTTGCCTCCTCACTCCCCTTCCAGACCCTCCACCCAACTATTTGCCTCACTGCTTGCCCCTTCATCACTCCTCTGCCCACTGCTCACCACCCTATCTAATGATCAGGGCAAAAGGCATCCCGATCACACCGTAGGGTTAAATATCAAAAGAGTCCCAATTTGTACATCTGGTAACCCTCACCCAGCTTGGTAGTTATGTTCTTATGAAAAACACACATGTAAAAGAATGGACTATCCTACACAGGAAGCTGACAATTGGACTGTACCTAGACTTGAGCTGTAACATAAGTTAACTACTTAGTTATCCTGTTAGACTGCTATTAGGCTGTTCAGTTTGACTTGGTATGCCTTAAGAATCTGAAAAGATTTCAGTGTTGTTGGAAACATGTACTGTCCAGGGATTCTAATGGGTTCATCAGCTGGGTCCTAGTTAGAACTTGCAGCAAATGTTGTTCAGCTGTGCCATCTGCTATGTATGCCTTCTGCGTAGCATTTTAATCCAGTAAAGTGTTTGTTTTTATTAACCTATTTATGGCGTACTTAAAATCTGCACGTGAACACCAGATCCCTGCAGTAACCTGAGTCTTTTTCATTTTATATCTGTTTCTCATTAAGAGTAATGACGGTCTGAAGACAAAAGGACACGGTCTTCACTCTGTTATGAGCAGTACATTTCTTTGACGCATATAAATACTTAATTTTGGACTCTCAAGAATTATTTCTGAAAGCTAAGTTTAGGTGTAATAGAAAAGGGTTAATATGCTTTGTGCACTTTTTATGTAATATTGGCAAAGGACTTGTAAGAGCTAATTTACACACAAATTTCCACTGGTTTAATTTGAAGTAGGTACACTTTGCATGTGGGTATCAATTTAGCTTGTGTGACAATGCACGTGGACATAAGTTAGATTTAAACTAACATGAGCATCTATACCCAAAATTACATCAGTTTAAACAAATGGCTAAATAACACCTTTGTAGGTTATTTTGATACAACTTTGAACATAACACCAGGCTTGAAGGTATTTCAGTATAGTGTAAACAGCACCTTAAAATGAACTTCAAGGTCATATTCCTCACTTTCTTTTCCATTTTTATTTTGTTGTTGTTGCCATCCTTAATTATCTTAAAATACATTGCAGTGATTTTTGATTGAAGAAAAGATATTCTAGCAAGCATGTAACCAGAACTTTAATATGTTTTAAAAGTAGAACATTTATTTAAGCACAGTTTTAACTTTTTAATATAATAGTTTTAACTTTTTTTATTGTACGATTTGATGATTTTTAATTGTCTTTTTTTTAATGGTATAATTGTGCAACTACAATTAATTGGGTCCAAACTTGTTACCCCAAAAAAGATGTGGAGCTTACTGTTAGAGCAAAATAAAGACAATGGACTTTGAAGAAGGCAGGCTTTTGCAGACTCAGTGAATGAGGAAGTAAGCTCCATGGAGAAGCAAATCTAAGGGAAAATGGAGTTCAGGAGAGTTGACAGTTTTTTAAAGAAACATCATTAAGGGCACAAGAGCAAACTATTCCAATGCTATATGAGAGGAGAAAAGTATAATAAGAGAAGACCTGCATAACCAGGAGATGTTCAGTGACCTGAAACTCAAAAAAGATACAAAAAGTAGAGAGAGGTCAAATTACAAAGAATGGCTATGAAAAAAACATGTAAGCATGTAAGGATAAAACTAGAAAGGCCAAGCCAAACAAATAAGATTAAACTACCTAGGGAAATAAAGGAAAGCAGGAACACATTTTTAAAATACATGCAAAGCAAGAGGAGGACCAAGAACAGAGTAGACCCAGTACTCAGTGTAGGGCAGGGAGATAATATCAGAACATAGCAATGGCTGAAGTGTTTCTGCTTTTACCAAAATATTAATAGTGATGGGGCAGTAGGTTCTGTGGCTAAAATATGAAAAAAAGGAACAATGTTAAGAATTACTTAGACAAGTTAGAAGTCTGCTGGTTGGCAGGGCCTGATGATATGCACGTTAGAATACATAAGGCTCTGGCTGAAGATATCTCTGAGCCATTAGCAGTTATCTTGGAAAGAGATACCCATGGACTGGAAA
Source organism: Pelochelys cantorii (assembly GCA_032595735.1). Classification (NCBI taxonomy): domain Eukaryota; kingdom Metazoa; phylum Chordata; order Testudines; family Trionychidae; genus Pelochelys; species Pelochelys cantorii. Next base: position 43,178,902 of record CM064337.1, read on the forward strand.
AGGGAAAATATAGTACCTTTCTGTAAAAAAGGAGCATAAGAACAACTCAGGAATTTTAGACCAGTCAGCTTAAGTCCAATATCCAGAAGGATAATGGATACTTAAATCAATCAATATTGTAGACTATCAGGTGATAAGTAACAGTATGGGTTTATAAGGAACAAATCATGTCACTATACTTTTTTCAAAGAGTATCAAGCTTTGTTGACAGCAGGGAAGCAGTAGATGTCATATATCTCACCTTTACTTAAGGACACATCTTCACTCGCCATGCCAGAGATCACTCTTCTGGTGTTCGATTTAGCGGGTCTAGTTAAGTCACGAGGAATAAGGGAAGCCAACAGAAGTGTTTGCCTCCCTCTGTGAAGATGGTGTTGATCTCAGGTTAAGATAAACCTACTCCAACTATGAATTTTATATAGCTGAAATTGTATATCTTAACTTGACTTTCCAGGTCTACTGTAGATGTAGCTGATTCCATGTCTCATAAACAAGGGAAATGCATATTAAACAAACCTACTATACTACTATAAGGTGTATAGTATAAATCTACTATCATGTGAGTAGTCTTTCATGAGCAAACTCCACTTCTTCAGATGAGCAGAGTGGGGAAAAAACACACCTGTTTCCCTCACTCTGGTCAACGGCTACCCCTCTGGGAGTACTATAAGATGAAAAGTCTCAAAGAGGTTGCCTTGTGCATCTGTAACTTGAAAAAAAAACCAAATAGTCCTGTGGCACCTTAGAGACTAACCTAATATATAGGATCATGAGCTTTTGTGGGTAAAACCCACTTCATCAGCTCAATAGATTTTATCCACGAAAGCTCATAATCCTATCTATTTTTCGTTAGTTTCTAAGATGCCACTCTACTATAAGATGGTGCAAACTAGTTGGAGAACCACACTCAGAGAGTAGGTATTAATGTTTCACAATCAAGCTAGAAGGGCTTCTTGAGTGTGGTCTTGCAGGGATCTGTCCTGTGTTCAGTTCTGTTCAATAGCTTCATAAATTATTTGGATAAGGGCATAGAAAGTAAATTTATAATAGCAGATGAATACCAAGTTGAAGGTGTTCTATGAGCTTTGGAGGACAGGATTAGAATTCTAAATTATCTGGACCCACCAGAGAAATGATCTGAAATAAATAAGATGAATAATTTGTCAATAAGGACAAATTTCAAAGTACTGTGCTTAGGAAGGAATGAATATTCAATTACATAAATACAAAATGGAAAATGACTGCCTCAGAAGGAATACTGAAGAAAGAGGTCTTTCTGAAGGATTACACTGTATCACAAACTAAATCTGAATAAACAGTGTAATATTATTGTGATAAAAGCAGACCTCGTTCTTCTGAGCAAGACATAAGTGAGTTTTCTACTCCATTCAGCACTGATAAGGCCACAAGTGGAGGATTGTATCCAGTTTTGAGCACCATGCTTTGGGAAAGATAAACAAATTGGAGAAAGTCTACAGGAGAGCAACAAAATTATTATAAAGTCCAGAAAACGTGACCTAGAAAAAAACATTGACAAAAATGTAGTTTAGTCTGGACAAGACAGGGGCAGGGATTGTACAATATAAGAGTTGCAGCATGTAATTAGTTCTTACAAAAAAAGGATGATAAATTGTCCTCCATAACCATCAAGGACAGGACAAGAGGTAATAGGTTTAAAATACAGGAAGGGAAATGCCTTAGTTTTTTAGGGTTGTGTGCTCCATACTGGGTGTGCTGGGAACATAGCTTTAGATGGTCAGTCTGTCCTGTACATCACTCCTGGTTCGATGGATTAGGGAAGAAGGGCCCTTAGGAGCAGAGCATGGAGGCTGTTAAGTTCCGCATCAATGCCTCTGCATTGATGTCCCTGTCTTCAGCAGGTATCAAAGCCATGAGATATGCTGTGACTCTCAGAACACCAGTCTGTGCTTAGCTCTCATCTCCCTATCTAGTATGTTGAGTTGTATGAGTGGACTGCATCCTTCCCAATAAAGTGGCAAGCTAGAGCTCATGGAGATTCCTGACCTCTGTGATTTCCCTCCCCCCGCCATATAAAATAAATAAAATTCTTACCATTGTCCCTCTTCAATGCAGAAAGAATGGAACCAAAAGCGAGAATCTGCCATGACTGTTCATCATCAAATAACAAGTATTTGGATCAGTAGTGAGATGTTAGCTGTTCAATTTGTTATATTCCACATAGTTTTCAGTGAAACTAGTGAAGGTAACTTGGTAATGAACCAGCTCAGGCGTTTGAAATTTCAGATGTTCCTCTAATTTGAATTTTAAATAGCCAACAGTGTTCTTGTTTTGTTTCTTGTTAACATCCCACTTTTCTTTTCATTCATCTCTTTGTTACTATCCCTATATTTTTTCCTTATATCTGTTCATTGCTTGAGTTCATGTTCCTTGATTAAAGGAAGGGAATCCTTTATGCATGGAATGCAATAGATGTACACCAACTGAGAGTTTCATTAGTAAGGCACTAATGCTCTGCTTCAAGAATATGAAAAATTTAAATTTGCTTGGATATGAGGACTGTCTTATGGACGACAAACTACCTTAAGGGCATAAACAAAAGAAAGTGATAAATAGGACTACATTTAGCAGGGTAATGTGTTTAGCAGGGAGCTTCAGGGGTTGGTGTTAGGTCCAGATTTGTTTAACAGCTTTATGAATGATCTGGAGGATAAGATAAACAGCACATCAATTAAATTCCCAGATAATAAATTGGTAGATAATGCAAACACCAGTGAGGACAAAGACATAATACAAAGGGAGCCAGGGAGAGTGGAAATATGAGCAGGAAATAATAAAATGAGATTAAGCCTATGCAAGTGCATGCTAATACATCTGGGAAAAATAATACAGAACACATGTGGTTACTGGGAAGATAAGTTGCTGATTGAGGACAGCAAATTGCATGCAAGTTCATTCTGGTTTATGGCAACAAAATGAAAAAGCAAATAAAACTTATCTTCAAAATGGTTTGACTTACTAATTTAAAAATAGTTTGGTTGGTCTTGTTTGGGAAGTGTTTGCTTTGTATGGACAGAAGAAAGAAAGAAAGATAGAAACTATAAACAGCTTGTGAAATAATGCATATACCACACACTCAGTACAAATGCTTTGACAATTTAACTCTAGTGATAGAATAAAGACACAGTTTTATACTAACAGAAGGAATTTGTGTCAGTATGGTAAAACTTGCCTCCCCAAATGCCATTAGCTATACTATCAGGAGCACCCTTCTTTTGGTTTATCTGTATCTACACTGGATTTTTTTCCAATATAGCTATGTTGTCTGGGGGTGATGTTTTTTAACAACCCTGAGTGGCATAACTATCCTGAGAAAACTTTGCAGTGTTATCATTCCCAAAATAGACAGGTAGGTTAAATAGAGCTTCATTTGCCATGGGTACAAAACAGGGTGGAGGAAAATTCTGCTGGGCCAAGATGGAAAGAACTGTTTTCCCAGCCACAGAGAGCTTGTTTCTTTTCTGTTACCCCATGATTGTCATCCACATCATAGCATTATAGACTACTAGGACTGTAGGGAACCTCAAGAGAACCTTCTGTCTCCTGCACTCATTTCAGAACCAAGCACCAGCTAGATCATCCTTGACAGAGTTGTTTTCGTACATAGGTACAGAACAGAATGTCTGCTACCTAAAGTCACACTCTTACTGATTTGTTTCTATATATACTGTCAGAAAGATATTTGCAGTTGTTGAAAAATGTAAATGAAAGTTCACCTCTTATTGACTGCAGGCTGTGGAATGGCATCTTCATCTGCCAGAGGAAGGGGTAAAGATGGAGTTGGCAGGGAATATGGATGGACATACAGTGAATCCACAGTGACCTGGGGATGTGGAATATGAACTTGAGTATGTCTGTGCTGGAACAGAGGGTTCTGGGAGAAGTGGGAGTTGATGCACAGAGGAAGAGCGACCACAAACTGGCAGGGCTTGGAGGGGAAATGCATTAGATATTTCCAGAAAGTCTACGTAGTGCCTGCAGAGGGACGAAGGGTAGAAGGAAACACAGGAAGATCTGAATGTGGGGCTTATGTGGAGAAGAGTAGTATGAGGATTGGCATGGAAGGGAGTACAGGGTTTAATAGGGAGGTAGAGGCGGAATACGGGGATAGGGGTCTAGCAAGTTAGCAAGGAGGCAGGGATGGGGATTGGGAAGAGGCTTTGGGGAAGACAGGAAAACGTGGCCTATGCAGGAGGAGATGGGGTAAGCAATAGGGAGAAATGTTATAGGGAAGGGCTGGGAGATGGGTGTAGGGTATTCAGGGATGAGTGATAGAGGAGAGGAACTTGTTTATCTAGATTAAAATTTAATATCTCCTATTTACACAATATTGTAAGGCTTACTGTTTAACAAGGATAAGAGTTTTTGTGTTAATCCTGTTAATAAATTTCTACCCCAAGACCTTTCATGGATGTAATGTTTCATGGAATTGTATTTGTTCTGCATGCATTTAAATACTACACATTTAATAAACTACACAGAAATGTATGTTCCACAGTGAACGAAATGAGAGCCCAAAGTGAAGGGCGGGTGAGTGAGTGGTATAAATCAGGTGGTGGTGATAGTTTTCGATAATATATTTGGTGGAAAATTTGCCAGAGACTTAAAATATTTATTTCCATATTTTCTAATGTTTGGATTTAAGAGTAAGGGGTAGAAATTTTTCAAACCAAATATCAAGGTTTTAATGTTTTAACTAGTGTCCATTGACACATACTTTTGACATTTGCTCATTTTTATGGAAGGTGTGTGTGTGAGTGTATATTGGGGGTTTTTTTTGTTTGTTTTTTGGGGGGGTTTTTGGGGTTTGGTTTGATTTAGTTTTGAGAGACTATGTTCATATACCACATGAGGGAGCCCCTTTCTATTCTGTAATAGAGAGACTAGCTAGAAAATGCTTCATTTCTGATATTTCTGTACAAGAAAGATACAGGCAAATTGTAAAAAAAAAATCATAGGAGGAAAAATATTGGAGCTGAAGAAATTAACTTATTAGTGAAGAGTAAAAGAACTAGCTAGGTATATTTTGGCTAAATAATGATGGGGATATAACATGCTTTGGAAAATGGTGGAAAATGTTTAGGATTTTCTAAAGGGAGAGAGATACATAGGAATAACACATTAAATTTCATGGGAGAAATATTTGGCTAAATAGAAGGACCACTGGAATATGGAATATTTTCCTAAGGGAAATAGTGGCAGTTCCACTGTTAGACTCGCATAAAGCCAATCTGAGTGTTTCCTTTTGTGTGTTAAGAAATGATTATTACAGTTAACGGAATTGTAGGGAATATTACAGGTCTAATGCCACATTCTCTTTGTAACTTCACTTGTTCTGTCTCTTCTTACTGCCTATACAAGTACAAAACTGATGAACTGCAACATTTCTCATTCTTGCATTCAGCTCCTTTGGATGTAATTAACAGATTCTACACAGTTAACATGATACAGAGTACATTTTGCTTCTTTTAATAGTTTGATAAGGAGATTGCAACAAACAAGCAATTGGAAGCCAGTTAACATCCCAAGGGCTTCATAAATATTCAATCTGCTTCTTTTATTTCCCCTCATCTCCAAAGAAGAGAGATGCTGAATAAAATAAAAACCAGAACTTTAAAATTATTACTAATTCAAACTGAGCATTGGCCATTTTACAGGTGCACTTGGATTTAATATTAAAAGACAAAAATAATGAATGATATAATATTTTCATTTTATCGTAATGTATCACTGTTTACTGTTGTACATACCTTTAAAGTAAATATCCTTAGGTAATACTGATTTCCCTCTTAGATCATCTTTTCACATGTAACACTTTTAATGTTATATATTGTCATAATATGCAGATTAAGGATGTTAAGAAGCAGGTAATTGGCTAATTGTTTAGCCACACAAATTGTATCGACTACATGATTAGTCAATAAGGGAAGTCTCAGTCCTCAAGTCTAGGAGCTACCCCCCTGTGTCTCTGCAGTTTAAATATAGTAGGAGCCGGGTGCACAGGCAGCCCAGCTCTTAGCACATTTAAAATGCAGAGCCACAGTGGGGGTAGTTCTCAGACCCAGCCAAGCCACTTACGCTGGGTCCAGCAGCCCCTGTCTGGGTGGGCTGCTGTGAAGCAGCCCCTGGCCGTGGCAGCCCGGGCTGGCTGCAAACATAGGCTGCTACAGCAGCAGCCCCTGGCCGTGGTGGCTGGGGGCCTGGGCCTGCCATGGACATAGGCTTCTTCGTGGCAGCCTCACCCTCTATCCAGAGGCAGCAGCGGGGGTGGGCGAGAGGTGCTGGGGAGCTCCTGCTTTTTAGCCCGCTCCCCCCACACCAGTTCCTGCTTCCCCAACTTGCTAATGTTGCTGCTTTTTAAAGAACCTTGGAAAGGGATTAGTAGTGAACCCTAGAAATGTATTTCTCTAGTGGAAGTGTCTATCAGGCCTTCTCATTCAGCTTGTTAAAGCAGGGTACACCTGACAACTCAGATAAACCCCAGCTAATTAAATCCAAATGAAGCAGGGAGACTGCATGATCAAAAGGAGAACTAAAATGGTTGTAATGTATATGAAAGATTGAGGGCAAAGTTGTTAATATGATAAGCAACATTACATTTCCGGCTAATATAGCTTGTCCAGCAGTGGCAACCGTAAAACATGTCACTCTCTCTTTTTTTTTTTTAATTGTTGATAGCACATCTTATTACAGTGCCTTTAGTTATTTGAAATAGTCATGTTTAATTAATACGAAAATAATATGCAAAATGAGTTTTACAAAACCATAACATAAATATTTGATTTGTTTGTAATACCTATGTTTCAGTTGTATTTTTAACTTTTCTTTATTCATCTAAACAAATATTTCTTAATTATTCTCCAGGGAAGGTACACTAGAAATTCATTACTCTTACAATATTTTCTGTTTGTATTCTCGACTGTCATGTCTTTCGTGTTGTTTCCTACTTTGTGTATGAATAGTGATACTGTTAATTGTGGCCACCACTAAAAGTGAGTGAAATTTTAATTTCAAAGCTATATAAACCAGTTTCCTTTTAAGTATTGTGTTAAACAATCTAAATGGAAGTAATTTTAAATAAGAATTAGCATAAAACAAGATGGGTATCCTTTGTAACAGATAAACATTTATATAAAATTCATAGGTAAAAATATAGTCTATTGTCTTCTGATCTTGAAACATTTGACTCTGGTTGAATATGAAAAACTGGTGTAGACAGACATGAGAGCAGAGCTTTTCCATTTTATGAGTATGTAAATAGCATAGGAAAATAATTTAAGATCAGCAGTAAAAGCAGCATCATGACAAGTTGAAAAGGAAAGCTGCAAACAGTCTTTACATTTTTTATTAACCTGGCTTAATATATATTTCCCCCCAAAGATTATTTTAAGCATATTTCTTATAATTAAGCAAAGTCTTTGAAGATTTTGACATATTTTAAGATGTCAAGACTAGCATACGCACATTTTCTAAACATGAGGTTCCTTTTCTGATATGTTGAAGAGGATAGAAAATTTGAATAGCATCAGAGAAAGGCACCTAAAGTTGCATTCAAACTTGAATGTGATGTGTAAGAATTTAGAGACAGGAAGATGTCAAATCCTCATACCATCAGGATTTAAAATGCCATAAGGATGTGCTACAATATTTTCCTTCGGAAATTTAAATATATTCCATACCTCTAAATATATTATTATTTATTTTCTTATTTGCAGTATATTGCATTAAATCCTGTGGGAGCAGAACTTGCTTAAATCTCATACCTGTCAAAATTAAACATATTATTCCATGAAATCTATAAAATTCTTGAATTCAGCAACATCTTTCCTCTAGGAACGGTGGCAACAATAAGTGCAGGTTGAAAAAATATTCCAGAAATAAATTAAATCCATGTTCTAAAATTGATCTTTATTCTCTGACTTCCCTGTGATAATAGCAGGAAGGTCACCAGCCTTTTAAATTAAAATGTTTCATAATGATTCAAACTTGCACACTGCAGAAACTGAGCCCTGCACATTCCCAAGCCCCTGCCCTGATTCCTGCAGCCCCCACACTCCCTGCCCTGAAAGACCCAACCAGCACTGGGTAAGTCTTCTAGTGAGGAATATTAAAAGATCAGACAAAACACCACACATGCTTTGTGCCACTCATAGGAAATAAGAAGAGATTGAAAAAGAGACTTAAGAGTTGGGGAAATGTTTAGTGTCTATGCAGAAAATTCCAGGCAATTATATTAATCTATCATTTTCATGAGGTAACATTTTAAAGGAAATTAGGAAATCATTACTGAAGACAATCTGCAGGGTCCTTTCCCCCTATGTAAATATAAACTTGTCTGTTATCCCAGCAATAGAACTGTGCATCTATATAACTCCAGTGCTGTCTTTCTGACTTGTGTATCTGTTGATCAAAAAATGCAGATCAGTGCTTGATATCTTTATGGTCGGAGTCTTTAAGCAGAGTTGAGAGATAAGGGTTTTTGAATTACTCCTTCCGAAGAAGAATGTCTCAACAGACCTTTTCTGAAGATTTGTTTTCTATTACAGATGTCCAGCTGAAAACTTACAATTCTCAATTTTTAACAGAAAATGGAACTTTGTAAACTTTTTCAAGTAACTATAAGTATTGCTCCTAAAATAGCACAAATCATCAGTAGCAGCTGTAAAGCTGGTCTGAAGGGGGCTTTCATGGTTCCCACAGGAGCAAAAAGTTTGCAGTGCCTTCAAAGAGTAATGTGTGTGCCAACCTCACAAGTTAAGAAGAGTAGTTTGATAGGTAGTCCATTTCTACCCTCAGACTAATTGATAACTAAGTAAACGTAGCTGTGTAGGGTAAAATATATTGGGAGTTGTTTTCGCTCTTCCTCCAATATTTTTCATTTTTTCAGACTTGCAGTACAATGATCTCATGTATATGTTTTCCGGAACATGAAGAGGGGGGTGATTTAAACAGACAACTTTTAACCTGAGAACCCTTTTTGCGTTATAAGGCGTCAGAGGAAATAAGAGGTCCCAGGACCTAAAAGGAGATTAATTCTGTTCTATATCCAAGTTGTCTTCATCTGCATTCTCAGTTCATGACGGAACCTAATATTTGAGAGAGTTTGTGCATCTGTATTTGTGTCTGTCCATCCATCTGTGAGTCTGTTGGTTCTAGTTCTCCTCCTAAACAGTAAGAACTAGGATCATCAAATTTGCTATGTAGCTTCTTCGTATCATAACTTAACCCAAGGTCAGGGTTTGGTTGAGCAAGACAATAGGATGCGTGTGGAACATGATTGTTTGTCATCAAATGGAAAGTTATGGGTGTGATAGGAGGGACAGTTCTACTGTATAAGAACCACAGGGGGGAAGCAAAGGGCCAGAGATGGAGACCAGAACAACTATAACCCCATTGGATCACCATTGGGTCAGCAAGAGATAGGGGTAGAGAAAGCGACAAGTATCCACTATATATTTGAGAGAGTCCGTCTTTCTCCCAGCTGGGAGATATGCACCCCTGATGCTTCTCACCTGGCGCTAAGCTGCTGTGGTGAAAGGGTCCTGGGCTTATCCTCTTTCCCTAGGGCATCCTGCATCTTGAATTCCTCATCCTCAGCCCTATCCCAGAGAAATTTATTTAAATTGAGACAAAATTATTTGAGTTCTGGACCGGCACAACACCAGGTAACTCTTCTAGCATTAAGATAAAAGAAATTTTACTTTTCTCCTGCTGATCCTGCAATTCAGAATGGATTTGTGTTTATTGGAATTTAGGGTCTTGTTTCAACCCAGCAATCAATTAATTTAGGGTCTTGTTTCAACCTGTCAGCCGGTGGTCAGGGCAGTGAGTGGTGTGTGTGTGTTATACACCCGAGACTTCAACTGCTAGGACTGGGGTCCCTTAGCAGCGGGCAACCTGGAGGAGGTTGACGGGCGCCCCAAGAAGTTTACAGGGAGAGCTTATTACACCTCAGATTTTGACTGCTAGGATACACGATCCCTTCGCAGCGGGCAGCCTGGGGAGGCTGAGAGATGCCCCAACGGATCTGTCCCCTGGAAGCGACACGATCCAACGCTCAAGCTCTCCCTATATCTGTCCCTTATGACCTGCTGGAGTTCTTTTTAAAATTGTGCTTGGTTCTGTTACAGCAACTGAAGGAGTCAGGTCACAGCTTAAACAGTTACTATTTTATTGTTACAGGGTAAACTTAGCTGTTAAATGTTACTACTGTGTTACAGATAACACAGCCACTACAAAGGACAGGACAGAAATTACACTAATAAGTCACTTACAGGTACCATGAAACCCTTTTGGTTCTCTGAGCTCTTATTAAATGCATGCAAAATAGACACCTAGCAGGTATATATTCTCACCCCTGCGTTCCAGACTTGGCGTGGCCAGCGTCTTTCTCTCAATCCCTCGGGAAGAAGTAGGGCGAGGCTGGGCGTCCCACAGACCTCGGGAGACAACATATACCTGCCAGCAGGTATAGATGATTGGAGCTCAAATGGGGTGGGCTACTAAACCCCTCTTTATACCCCTTGAGTCACGTAGGCTTCTTCCTGGTCTCAAGTGGCCAATTAGGGAAAATGGCTTTGAATGCCAAGTTTCCCAGGAAGGGGGTGCAAAGCATAATTCACACCTGGGAAAATGCAGACAATGGGCACCTCTGGTATGTGATGGGCGAAGATTCCTCTCCTGGGACAGTGTAGGCGTGTCAATTACTGGTGCTAGCCATCAGGGCGGCAGGAGGTCCCCTGGTTGTCAGCTAGCCCATTTACTGTCTGGTTTCTGTTTATTAGAGTCAGAGACAAGCAGCACCCCTGCGTTCCCAGGGCATCAAAGGCTGACTGCCTTTCTCTTGCTCTCTGGGGCGGGGGGGGGAAACAAGATGGGGTTCATGTCTGGCTACACAACCCAGCAATCAATTAATTAACACAATTAATTTTGTGTGAAATATGGCTTTCCAGTTTTTGAAGATAAAGACAAATGGTATTTAATATCATTTCAGATGGTTCTGGTAACCTTGTGATTCTGGCAGAGGTTATCCACAATTGGTTGACAAAATGTTTAAAAAAGCAGTCTCTGTTTGTAGTCTATATATACTTAAAATTTGTTAAATATTTTTAGTTAACATTATTCCTGCAGTTCTTGTTCTTTAGAATTTTCTAGTAAAGGTTAAACTTTTAGTGCACTTCTAACCTGTCCCTGGGACACCTTTGCTGTCATAGTCCCTGGATGTCCATGGAGTATTCTGTCAATCATGCTGAATGGTTAGAAAGTTATCTAGTTTTGTTATGTAGACAAGCATCCAATAATCATTCATTTTTTTTCACTTTTTACTTGTACATTAGTGCATTTCATCCATGTATCTTAAAGCTGCTGTGCCAGGACACGATTTTGTATGAACAGACTCTTTATTTTGTCTAATCAAAGACTTATGGAGGAAAAACATTATATAAGAACATAATACAGTGGCATAATCCATTTAAAATGCTTTTATCACTGTAGTATTTAGCTATTGTGTTATCTTTCGATTATGGACTATCATTTTGGTTTCTTTATTAGCAAAGCTAGATTTACATGAAGAGATCACTGAAAAAATGACTTTTCAAATTAAAAAGTATTTAAAGCTATTTGATGTCAATTTGGCAATAAATAACATGCATAAGATTTAAATTAACTAGAAAAACAGCTGGTATTCCCCTCCTTAAGTGAAAATTATAACTAATTGCCCATCTAATTGTCTGTCTTTCCATTTGTCTCTTGGCTAGGCTTTGGCTGGTTTGTCTTTTGGCCAGACTGTGGCTTTTTGCTCTAATCTGTAGCATCTAGAAGATCAGCATGTTAGTAATAATTTCCTGTTTCTACCACTGGTCACTAACATTGTTCACTGTAGATCCATAATACTCTTCTTTATAGTAGAGCATAAAATTATTGTTGATAGCTGCATACACTGAAGTTGGTTCTATTTGTGCTTTTTCTTAAATCTTAATGTCTCCATGCACTGTTAATAATTGCTATACCTGGGATAGCTGAGAACCTGTTGGATTTCTTCTGCATTTCCCACAATCCTTTTGGCAGAGCCAAAACACTTCAGTGACGATTTCCATGTTGTTCTGCAGAATGGACAGGCTTTCTGCGGGAAGAAATACTACGTAATATCTCATTCCAACACAGATTAATGCGTGTATTTTATATGTATCTTGTGCTCTTGAATAGCCATATAGATATAGCAAATTTAATATATAAACAATGAAATAATTAATATCCATTGCCACATTGATAACTAACATAATCTATATGAAAAGGGCATTAATATATCTGAGAGTTGATTACATTTGAATTATTCCTTTCAGCTAGTAATTTTTTGCTTGCTACTCTAATTTTGGTTTGTTACACATTTGGGTATGAATGGGCATAAATTTTATAATGGAAGCTGGAAGGCCATATAGTACTGAAGTGGAATAGTATTTTTATATCACTTTTGTTAGCCCTTTCTATGCAATCCCTGATATTGAAGCTTGCTCCAGAAAGGTGTGCAGAAATTCTGAAGTGACAGAATGCAAATGGTGTGTACCTAAATTTGTTGCAATGCACCTTTAAAAATTATACTAAGTGTTTCTCCACAAGGCAGGAATGACAGAATCCAATATTCTATTCAAAATTAAATGTTATCTAGCATTCAGACTAATATTGTTCTTTCTTTACTCCAAGTCAAAAAACCATAGAACAGTTTAGTCTATGTGTGTACTCAGTCATTGCAAACTGAATTACAATGTATTTTTCAATTGTATTGTTCAGTATATGGGCCTTTTAACTAAAATATATTCTGTGGTTTATGTATTTATTTTATAAGTAAAGAAAACTTGAACAGATATTCCTATATATTTTACTATGGTAAACTTTGTTGTAAATATTAAATTTAAAAGTGTACTAAAGGAGTGAAGTTCTGGATCCACCTTCAAAAAAACCTAACAGGCTTCAAGACTGAGTTTAATATAAGTGTAGGGAGGTGAGGCTATTATGGGATTTCCTACTATGGCATGTGGCCCATCGATACGACTAGTATCATAAATCTGCAATGACTGGAGACAAAGCACTAAATGGGGATGGCTCTGTTAATTACTATATACTATAGATATACTATAGATAATTATTTTCCCAGTATCTTCCTGGTGGGGCTTGCCCGCATGCATGCATCTGCCATATTGGGAGTCAGGAAGGAATTTTCTCCTGGGTCAGATTGGTAGATACACAGTGTGGAAAGGGGGAGGGAGGTTCACCTTCCACTGCAGCATAGGGCATGGGTCATTTGCAGGTTTAAAGTAGTGTAAAATGTTGAATTCTTTTCAACTTGAAGTCTTTAAACTATAATTTCAGTACTTCAGTAACTCAGTCAGTTAAATGTTAAAGTTAGGATACAAAAGTTGAGAGTAAGTGGTGTGCATAAGTGTGAGACTGTATGTTTGTTTATTTAATTAATTAAATATTCTTCTTGGAGTGATCGCTCATGTCCATTCCAATATAGGTGTGTGCACGCAGCGTGCACGCGTCGTCAGAAGATTTTCCCTCAGCAGTACCCTTAGAGCCAGCAGGGAGCCCCCTGCAGTGGCGCCAGTATATCAAAGCACACATACCCCTGCTGGCTCTCTCCCCAGCCAGTTCCTTCTTACCGCTGGTGAAGGTCATTGGAACAACCTCAGCTCCCTAAGTTGTGTTTTCAACTGCTAATCCCTTGATTGTTTACCTCTGTGCTTCAGTTAAGTATCTGTGAACTTACCTTAAAGACTCTTCTTTGTGTTTGACCTTTTCACCCCGCTGCGGCACTCCACGTGCCCGGTAGGGCATGCCTGGCCATCAGGGCTTCAAAGCCTGCAAGGAGTACAGCAAGCCTATTCCCTGCAGCAATCCGCACCCATCTTGTTTAAAGTGCCTGGGAGAATCACACTTAACATCAGTGTGTAAAATCTGCAAAGCCTTTAAACCCAGGACTAAGCCAGAGCATGAATCCCATCTCTGGGCACTCTTAATGGAGTCAGCTCTCCGCCCGGCACTGTCCTAGGCACCGGGCTCAGCACCGAGCACGGGCAGCACACCAGCCTCGGTGCAGGAGGCATCAATGTGCCGCCCTTCCCCAGCACCTCACAGGGCCAGGCGCCGCTCCCACTCACCAGCACCGTCTAGGAAGAGGTGGCCGGACAGGGGCAGGTCCCCACCTGGGCACGCGCCCTCCATGCGCCCCTCAGTGGCGCCGGACAGCCCACGTCCCGGGCCTTCGAGGCCGGGCGATAACCCACCCCGGCGGAGGGATGATAGCTCCCCGGAGGACCTTCCCAACCCATCCATGCCAGAGGCACTGGAGGCAGCCAGGGTGCTTATTGAGTCATCCCCCTCGCCTCCCCCTGCTGCGACACCGCCCAGATGGCACGGGAACTCCTGGCACCACTCGCCGTGGGCGCCCCATGAGTAGCAGTATGAGGTGCACAGCCTCGGGCCTCAGTCGGCACCGCCCTTGGCACCGGTCGCGGTAACATCACCGGCGAGGGCGCTGGCACCGGCAGCAGCCGAGTCCCGCATCCCCGGCCATGGCCATGCCGTCTCCTCCTCCTCCACCCCGGCACCGCGGCAAACCTGAGGCTATGTCCCGTCATGCCCTGCCGCATCCATCGTTGGTGCCACCATGGTCCGCATCGGATTATTCCTCTGGCTCCGATGCGGCCTCAGCGTGGTCGTCTAGGGGGTCCAGGTCACACTCCCGACACTGGTCCAGATCACGGCACTGTTCCCGATCACGGTACTATTCCTGGCACCAGTCTCCTCCACATGAGCAGCAGTGGGGGCAACCGATGTCAGTACCAATGCTGCAGCAAATCTGACCTCTTCAACCGTCGGGGCAGTGGCCTTTCTGGACTCCCTGGGCCTACCACCAGAGCCAGGGCTCCGTGCCTCTTCAATCAGCTTCCTCGGTGTCAGGGCCTCGGGCTCCCCCATCGGCGACCCCCTTAGTCCGGTCTCCCACTTTAACACGTTCCCTGCCCCAGGGCCAGCCATCCCTGGGTCCAGCAGAGAGTTCGCAGCCAAGCCAGCCGGGTCCTCCTCCTCCCTCTGTAACCACCTCTGACGGTCAGGAGCACACAGACAGCCCCATGGGGGACATTGCGAAGGGGTCATCGTCCTCTTCCCTGGACGAAGCGCTGGTGGATGCGATGCCCCCATGCCCTCTATGGATGCCAGGGCACACCAGGACCTCCTCCGTTGCCTGGCTCAAAATCTGGGGGTTCAGGCTGACAAGGTTGTCTAGGACTTCGACCCAATGGTCGACATTCTGCAGGCTGACACCCCCTCCAGAGTGGCACTGCCCATAAATAAGACCGTTGCCAAAATCTCCGCCACCCTCTGGCAAACACTGGCTTCCATCCCGCCCACCGATAAGCAAGCCGAGCGCAGATACTTTGTCCCCCCAGAGGGTAACGGACACCTCTTCTCTCACCCTCCCCCTGGCTCCATGGTGGTCCAGGCGGTCAACCAGAGGGAGAGGCAGGGGCAACTGGCGGCGACCCCCAAGAGTAAAGACGCCAAAAACGCTGACTTACTAGGGAGGAAGGTTTATGCATCCAGGGGAATCCAGTACTAGATTGCTAACCAGCAAGTCCTCCTCTCCCAGTACAGCTATAATACCTGGGTGTCGATGGCCAAGTTTGCTGACTTGCTCCCCTGGGAGTCCCGGGCAGAGTTTAAAGCCTGCAAGAAGAGGGACGAACCATCTCTCGGGCGGCCCTGCAAGCAGTGCTCGACATGGCCGATGCCGCCTCCAGAGTCATGGCCACAGGGGTCGTACTGCAATGCAGTTCCTGGTTACAGGGTTCCGGTGTGCCTCCTGAGGTCCAAAATACCCTACAGGACCTCCCCTTTGAGGGTACCTTGCTCTTCTCAGAGCAAACCGACCAGCGCCTACACAGGCTGAAGGACACTAGGGACACGCTTAAGTCTTTGGGCCTGCACACCTCGGCCACGCAGAGGCGTTGCTTTTTAGGTAGGAGCGCCATCAGAGCACCCTCGCAGGGTCCATGGCCCGCCTTCTCACGCCACAGGGGCTGGGGCAATAATGGCAGGCACAACCACCATCGATCCCGCCCACCCTCTGACTCCAACCAGGGGCCCTCCAACAAGCCCCCCGGGTCCCACCAGGGGTTCTGATGGGACCTTCGAGGGCCTCATACCAGTCTCCCCATTCCCCTTCCGGGACCATTTGTCCCCCTTTCTCCGGGCCTGGAGGTCAATCACATCAGACCGCTGGGTCCTGGAGATAGTGGAATCAGGCTACTCCATACCCTTCCTATTGCCCCCTCCCCCCCCCACCTCATCCCTTTTCAGGGACCCTTCTCACAAATCCCTCCTATGGGAGGAAGTGAACCATCTGCTCAAACTGGGGGCCGTGGAACTCGTTCTCCACGAACACCGGGGCAGGGGTTTCTATTCACGGTACTTCCTAGTCCACAAGGCAAAAGGGGGCCTTCGCCCAATCCTAGACCTCAGGGCCCTGAACTACTTCATCATGAAAAGGAAGTTCAAAATGATGACCCTGGCATCTATCATCCCATCCCTGGCACCCGGAGACTGGTACACCGTCCTCAATCTAAAGGACGCATATTTTCACGTCTCGATTGCCCCCTCCCACCACAAGTTCCTGCATTTCACAGTGGGTCAGGACCACTATCAATGTATGGCCCTCCCTTTTGGTATCTCTATGGCCCCTCGGGTTTTTACCAAATGCATGGCGGTAGTGGCTGCAGAACTCAGGAGAAGGGGCGTCCAAGTGTTCCCATACTTGGACGATTGGCTTCTCCACGGAGGGTCCGACAACCAGGTGAAGAATCATATCACCGTGGCACGAAACCTTTTTCAGGATCTAGGGCTCCTGCTAAACATGGACAAGTCCACCCTAGCCCCTACTCAAACTATAGAGTTCGTGGGCACCACCCTGGACTCCCGATCCCAGAGAGCCTACCTACCCGACTCTCGCTTTCTAATGCTGAAGGCAGAGGTCACGTTGCTCCAGATCTTCCCAATGACAACCTCCCGGACCTGCATGCGCCTGCTCGGTCTCATGGCCGCTTGCACATATGTAGTGCAATATGCCAGACTACGCATGCGCCCTCTGCAGATGTGGCTTGCATGGGTGCACAGACCGACTGCTCACTCCTGGGACAGGGTCCTTACCGTCCCTACAAGCGTCGTCCTCGCACTGCAGTGGTGGACTTGCCAAGAGGAGGTCCGCTCCAAAGTCCCGTTCTCCAGACCAGCCCCGTCACTCTGGCTCATGACGGACGCGTCGGACACGGGTTGGGGAGCCCACCTCAGAGAACTGCACACTTAAGGTACGTGGTCCCCGCACAAAGCCTCTCTACATATCAATGTCAGAGAACTCAGAGCAGTCCGTCTCGCGTGTGCGGTTTTCCTTCCCCACTTGAGGGGCAAGTCGATCCTCATACTATCTGACAACACGACGGCCGTGGCCTATATAAACAAGCAAGGCGGGACCCGTTCTCTCCGCCTGTGCTCTGAGGCACTCCACCTCCGGGAGCTATGCATCGGGGGCGGATATCCACACAACAGCCTCATACCTCCCGGGCTCCCAGAACGCCCTGGCGGACAGGTGAGCAGGTCTTTCGCGAGTCACGAGTGGTCCCTCCGATGGGACATAGCCCAGTCTGTTTTCCGTGCCTGGGGGTTTCCCCACCTGGACCTCTTTGCCACTCTCCAGAACGCCAAGTGTCCCCATTATTGCTCCCTCCTGGGACAGGGGCAGGGTTCCCTAAGGGATGCCCTCCTGTTTCCTTGGCCCCGGGGACTGCTTTATGCTTTCCCACTGTTCCCTCTGGTCAGCAGGGTTTTGCTGAAGATGCAGGAATTCAGATCAGTGCTAATCCTAATCGCCCCAGCCTGGCTGCGACAGCATTGGTACTCGATGCTACTCAGCCTCTCGTGCGAGAGGCCGGTAACCCTACCGTTAGTCCGGGACCTCATATCGCAGGACTCGGGCAGGCTGCGCCACCTGGACCTGTGGTCCCTGCATTTGACGTCATGGAAGCTCCATGGCTAACGGCACAGGAGCTCCAGTGTTCCCAGTGGGTCCAGGAGGTCCTGCTAGGAAGCAGGAAACTGTCCACTAGATCCACTTACCTGGCCAAATGGAAACACTTCTGCTCCTGGGCATCCGAACAGGGGGTACACCCAAGATGGGTACTGGTCCCCAGGATTCTAGACTTCTTACTGGATCTTAGGCTCCAACATTTGTCCTCATCATCCATTAAGGTTCATTTGGCAGTCATATCGGCCTTCCACCCAGGGGAAGGGGGCAAAACACTGTTCGCCAACCTGATGGTTAATAGGTTTTTAAAGGGCCTTGATAGGCTCTTCCCACGTGTAATACTTCCCGTCCCGCAGTGGGATGTAAACCTGGTCCTCTCTAAACTTATGGGCCCTCCCTTTGAGCCGATGGCTACATGTTCGCTCCTCCACCTATCATATAAGGTCTCTCTCCTGGTGGCGATCACGTCTGCAAGACGAGTATCCAAACTTAGGGCTCTAACCTGCAATCCCCCATACACGGTGTTTTTCAAAGACAAAGTCAGACTGCGCCCCCACCCAGCATTCCTGCCGAAGGTAGTTTCCTCATTCCACACTTCCCAAGATATTTTCCTCCTGGTTTTCTATCCCAAACCACATACATCGGGGAAAGAACAGGTTCTGCACACATTAGATGTTAGAAGGGCGCTAGCCTTTTATTTAGACAGGACTAAACCCTTTCGTAAGTCACAGCAGCTCTTTGTAGCCACTGCTCAACATCTGAGGGGCCAACCCGTATCCACTCAGAGGATTGCTTCTTGGATAACTACTTGTATTAAAGAGTGCTACTCCCTGGCAGGCACACCAGCCCCGCCCCTCAGGGTGCTTTCGCCGCACAGATCCCCATTTCGGACATTTGTAGGGCTGCCACGTGGCCTTCGGTCTATACGTTTGCTAACCATTATGCCCTTCCTCAACAGGACAGGGGAAATGCTGACCTAGGGCGGGCTGTCCTTAATTCAGGGGCCCTTTCTTCCTCCAGCCTCCCGTATTAGTTAGATCCTGCTTTGGAATCACCTATATTGGAGTGCACATGAGCAATCACTCGAAGATGAAAGAATGGTTACTTACCTCGTAACTGTGATTCTTCGATATGTGTTGCTCATGTCCATTCCAAATCCCCACCCACCCTCCTTATCTGCCAGCGGTGTACTGGTAAGAAGGAACTGGCTGGAGAGAGAGCCAGCAGGGGTATATATGCCTTGATATACTGGCGCCACTGCAGGGGGCTCCATGCTGGCTCTAAGGGTACTGCTGAGGGAAAATCTTCCGACGACGCGTGCACGCTGTGCGCACACACCTATATTGGAATGGACATGAGCAACACATCTCGAAGAATCACAGTTACGAGGTAAGTAACCGTTCTTTTTTACGCTGCCTTTCTATTTAAAATATTCAAGGTGGCTTACAAAAAAACACAATACAAATATATATAAAAATTTAAAATGTGAGACCCCAGAGGGACATAATCAGCTAAGAACATATAGAGGAGAGGAACACACACATACAAACTCAAACATCAGTAAAAGCACGAATAAAAAGGGTGGCTTTAGCCTGACGCCGAAACAGCGCTAGCGTTGGCGCCACGCGAATATCCCAAGGAAGAGAATTCCACAGCCTGGGAGCAAAAGCTGAGAATGCCCTGTTCCGCGTAGATGTTAATCTTATCTCCACAAGTGGGGGGAACACGAAGCAAAGGCTCCCCAGCTGACCTCAATCCCCGGGCAGGTTCATATGGGAGAAGACGGTCCTTCAGATACCCTGGACCCAACTCATTTAAGGCTTTATAGGTCATAACTAAAACCTTAAATTGTGCCCGGAAACATACTGGAAGCCAGTGCAGCTGCCGAAGCACTGGCATAATGTGTTCTGTATAACTAGTGTTAGTTAAAACTCGAGCAGCTGCATTCTGGACCAGTTGAAGTTTCTGAAGGCTCTTTAGAGGCAGCCCCACATAAAGAGCATTACAGTAATCCAGTCAGGATGTAACAAGAGCATGGATCACTGTTGCCAAGTCATGCTTGTTCAGTAAGGGTTGCAGCTGGTGGATCAAACGAAGTTGCCCAAAGGCACTCCTGGCCACCGAAGAAATCTGATTTTCAAATGTTAAAAAAAGGGTCCAGGAGGACTCCCAAGCTGCGTACCTGTTCTTTCAGGGGGAGAGTAACCCCATCTAAAACAGGTGCCATGCCACGTTCCCGAACAGATGGCCTCCTGATCCACGGGACCTCAGGCATGTATTTTAAATACATGTTTTGTTTAAAAAAAAAAAAACTGTTCTAAAGTTCTAAATGCAGTCTGCAATGTGCCATTCAATCTTCTTTCTATTTAATTTTATAGTACCTTTATTGATATAGCACTATGGCGCACATAAAGTGTAACCTAATATTTATTTAGGAAGCTATCATAATGGGCATGTCTCTGTATATTCCATTTTATGCAAGTAGATATTGTGTGCCCTGAGAACAAAATGTACTTCTCTCCATAAATGTGGTGTAGCAATAGGGATAGCTCACTGTGCTCATCACAGCTGCATGCAGTAGAGATGTGAATGGTTAACCATGTCAGTGGATGACACAGCAGGTCTTTACAGCACTGTTGGTACCAAGGAACTGCGAGCTTCTAGTTCAAGCTCCACCACAGGTGCTAAAGGAAAACTGAAACTTCATGCCATGGTACTATCAATGGCAACCAATTAGTTGGTACCAGGTATACTGACACTTCCACCACTAATGCTGCCACCTAGTCTTATGCAGTCCAGCCATATTCTGGCACTTACGACTACTGACCAGCTTACAGTATCACTCCCTATGACTCCAGCAGTACCGATATCCGGTACACAACAATAATGCCTCTGCCACACAGATCTATCTGTCTCATCAGTACTGCAGTCGCCTCTCCTCAGCACCGGTAGTACCTCCCTATCAGCAGTACTCAGTCCACTGTGCTCCCCACACCTCTCAGCACAATTCTCTAGTAAGGAGAAAGAGGGAGAACTTGATGATTCTATGTTGGACATGCTGCACAACATTCCTTTCCAGTGGCTGCTTCTGCCACACATGCCCTTCAAGGTGTGGGTTTCCCTGCACACTTCCCAAACCAGGCCTGGTATAGCTAATCTTGGACGCTCACAGTGCCCTTTCAATCACAGTGTCCTTTCTGGAAACCATGGGCCACATACCCACAGCAGCAGAGTGTACCTACCAGTCTGTCCATCGCTGCCGTACACCAACTACTTTTACAGGCACTGCCTGGCACTTCTTATCATGGGGCTGAAGAACAGGAGGAATTTGTGGACTCAGTTTATATTTATTTCTCATCATCCTAACTGGATGACACAGCGGCCCCTGCCTCGCACTCCAGTAGATGATTTTAGACAATGTCAAGGTCTCCTCAAGAGAGTGGTCGCTTCACTAGACATCTATCTGAAGGCCTTCTATCCAGGATCTGAAGTTGTTAATGTATAATGACCAGGGAGCAAATACATTTTTATATATATTTGGTTGATTACATATAGATTAAACTTTAAGCAACTCTTTATAGAACTCCCTTCCCAAGCAGCTTAGCCTTAACAGCAGCAATCTTGGAGTGGAATACAGCTTTTTAGCTATTGTTCTCAGATGCTCCAGTCAGATAATATCTTCTAGGGTACGTATGAATAGAAAACAGATTATTGTTAATCAACTGCAGGTTCTGGATACATAAACATAGAGTGCATTATAATTAATTGTTTTGAAAAATGTTGAAGATTTCAGTGGGCATTTACCACAGTTTAAGATGGCCAAGAAGAAAAAAATAAAAAATAAATAAATGAAGATGCAAAACTCAGCTGTAATTACGAGAATTCCTGGAAACAGAATGTTAAGTAATCCTCATGTAAATTTTGAAAAAGATACTCAGAGAAAATAGTTATCCATATTTCTGGACATAAAATGCAGCACCAGAAAATCCTATAAGGGAGAATACTTATTATAGACATCTCCAAAAATTCTGCTCATTACACAAAATTGAGTTTGATTTTTGATGTGCACGTTGACAGTGCAATCATGCTGTCACTATTATTAAAGCTTATGGTAGCTATTTCTTTTGTAATACAAAATGTTGTTACACAATCAAAACTGATGCTATCTTTTCAGAAGTATTATTTTGTGTATGGAGAAATTTAGTGTACGGAGAAAGCGTGCACAAACACATTGCACCATTATATTGCCAGTCATATTGGGAAAGGATTTACAAGTTAGTGTATGGTTTTCTTTAGATTTTCCCCACTTGAGTTATGGCATGGATCTCATCTATTGAGAATATATGCAGATTCAGACATGTATGCAGAAAAGAAAAGGAATGAAGTACAAAATACCATGTTCATAATAAATTTAAATGTAGTGAGGTGTAGGGAGCAGTATACAGTAGACTTCCGATAATCCAGCACCTTTGGGACCTAGGTAGTGCCAGATTATCGAGTATGCTGGAGTACCGGGAAGTACTATAAGGGGGCATACTCCCAACCCAATCCCTCTTCCCTCCCCCCCCCCCTTTGCCAGAGCCAAGCACCTCCCCTCCCTGCTGTAACCCAGTCCCCCTTCTCCCCCAACCTTATGTCCGGGTCCTAAGGCAGCTGCCTGTGCTCAGCGGCCGGCTGCTAGCAAGTGCAGGCTAGACGCTGTGTGCGCTGGGGACCATGAGCATAAGAACATAAGAATGGCCGTACTGGGTCAAACCAAAGGTCCATCTAGCCCAGTAGCCTGTCTGCCAACAGTGGCCAGCACCAGTGCCCCACAGGGGGTGGACCAAAGACAATGATCAAGTGATTTGTCTTGTGCCATCCATCTCCAGCCTCTGACAAACAGAGGCCAGGGACACCATTCCTACCCCCTGGCTAATAGCCTTTTATGGACCTAACCTCCATGAATCTAGCTTCTCTTTAAACTCTGTTATAGTTCTAGCCTTCACAGCCTCCTCTGCCAAGGAGTTCCACAGGTTGACTGTGCTGTGTGAAGAAGAACTTTTGCTTATTAGTTTTAAACCTGCTACCCATTAATTTCAGTTGGTGTCCTCTAGTCCTTATATTACGGGAACTAATGAATAACTTTTCTTTATTCACCCTCTCCACACCACTCATGATTTTATATACCTCGATCATATCCCCCCTCAGTCTCCTCTTTTCCAAACTGAAAAGTCTCAGTTGCTTTAGCCTCTGTTCATATGGGACCTGTTCCAAACCCTTAATCATTTTAATTGCCCTTTTCTGAATCCTTTCCAAGGTCAAAATATCTTTTTTGAGGTGAGGAGACCACATCTGTACACAGTACTCAAGATGTGGGCGTACCATAGTTTCATACAGGGGCAGTAAGATACTCTGTGTCTTCTTTTCGGTCCCTTTCTTAATAATTCCTAACATTCTATTTGCCTTTGTGACCGCCGCAACACACAGTGTGGGCGTTTTCAGAGAACTATCCACGATAACTCCAAGATCTCTTTCCTGATTTGTGGTAGCCAGATTAGCCCCCATCATATTATATGTATAGTTGGGGTTATTTTTTCCAATGTGCATTACTTTACACTTATCCACATTAAACTTTATTTGCCATTTTATTGCCCAATCACTTAGTTTTGTGAGATCTTTTTGAAGTTCTTCACAGTCTGCTTCTGTCTTGACTATCTTGAACAGTTTAGTATCATCTGCAAACTTTACTACCTCACTGCTTGCCCCATTCTCTAGATCATTTATGAATAAGTTGAATAGTATTGGTCCTAGGACTGACCTTTGGGGGACACCACTATTTACCCCTCTCCTTTCTGAAAATGTACCATTTATTCCTACCCTTTGTTTCCTGTCTTTTAACCAGTTCTCAATCCATGAAAGGACCTTCCCTCTTATCCCGTGACAATGTAATTTACACAAGAGCCTTTGGTGAGGGACTTTGTCAAAGGCTTTCTGAAAATCTAAGTATACTATATCTACTGGATTCCCCCTTGTCCATATGTTTGTTAACCCCTTCAAAGAACTTGGGACCTGCGTCTAGACTGGCAAGTTTTTGCGCAAAAGCATCTGCTTTTGCGCAAAAACTTGCCAGCTGTCTACACTGGCTGCTTGAATTTGCGCAAGAACACTGACGATCTAATGTATGATCGTCAGTGTTCTTGCGCAAATACAATGACGCTCCCGTTCGGGCAAAAGCCCTCTTGCGCAAATGTATTTGCGCAAGAGGGCCAGTGTAGACAGCTAAAAAGTGTTTTGCGCAAAAAAACCCCGATGGCTAAAACGGCAATCGGGGCTTTCTTGCGCAAAACCGCATCTAGATTGGCACGGACGCTTTTCCGCAAAAAGTGCTTTTGCGCAAAAGCGTCCGTGCCAATCTAGACGCTCTTTTCCGCAAATGCTTTTAATGGAAAAACTTTTCCGTTAAAAGCATTTGCGGAAAATCATGCCAGTCTAGACGTAGCCTAATAGATTAGTAAGACATGATTTCCCTTTACAGAAACCATGTTGACTTTTGCCCAACAAATTATGTTCTTCTATGTGCCTAATAATTTTATTCTTAACTATTGTTTCAACTAATTTGCCCGGTACTGAAGTTAGACTTACCGGTCTGTAATTGCCAGGATCACTTCTAGAGCCCCTTTTAAATATTGGTGTCACGTTAGCTATCTTCCAGTCATTAGGTACGGAAGCTGATTTAAAGGATAGCTTACAAACCACAGTTAACAGTTCTGTAATTTCCTATTTGAGTTCTTTTAGAACCCTTGGATGAATGCCATCCGGTCCCGGTGATTTGTTAATGTTAAGTTTTTCTATTTGTTCCAAAACCTCCTCTAATGACACTTCAATCCAGGACAGTTCCTCAGATTCATCTCCCACAAAGGACTGTGCAGGTTTGGGAGTCTCCCCAACATCCTCAGCCGTGAAGACTGATGCAAAGAAATCATTTAGCTTCTCCGCAATGGCTTTATTGTCCCTGATTGCTCCTTTTGTATCACAGTCGTCTCGGGGACCCACTGGTTTTTTAGCAGGCTTCCTGCTTCTAATGTACTTAAAAAACATTTTGTTATTTCTTTTTGAGTTTTTGGCTAGCTGTTCCTCAAAATCTTTTTTTGCTTTTCTTATTACATTTTTACACTTAATTTAACAGTGTTTACGTTCCTTTCTATTTATCTCACTGGGATTGGACTTCCACTTCTTGAAAGATGCCTTTTTGTCTCTCACTGCTTCTTTTACATGCTGGTTAAGCCACAGTGACTCTTTTTTAGGTCTCTTACTATGCTTTTTAATTTGGGGTAATACATTTAAGTTGGGCCTCTATTATGGTGTCTTTAAAAAGTTTCCATGAAGCTTGCAGGGATTTGGCTCTTATCACTCACTGTGCCTTTCAATTTCTGTTTAACTAACCTCCTCATTTTTGTGTAATTTCCCTTTTTGAAATTAAATGCCAGAGTGATGGACTGCTGAGGTGTTCTTCCCACACAGGAATGTTAAATGTTATTATATTATGGTCCGTATTCCCAAGTGGTCCTGTAATAGTTACCTCCTGGACCTGATCCTGCACTCCACTCAGGACTAAATCAAGAATTGCCTCTCCCCTTGTGGGTTCCTGTACCAGCTGCTCCAAGAAGCAGTCATTTAAGCCATTGAGAAATTTTCTCTCTGCATCTCTTCCTGAGGCGACATGTACCCAGTCAATATGGGGATAATTGAAATCCTCCATTATCATAGAGTTTTTTATTTTGATAGCCTCTTCCTTAGCATTTCAATGTCACTATCACTGTCCTGGTCAGGTGATCGATAATATATCCCTACTGCTATATTCTTATTATTGGAGCATGGAATTACTATCCATAGTGATTCTCTTGAACATGTTGATTCATTTAAGATTTTTATTTCATTTGATTCTACATTATCTTTCACATATAATGCCACTCTGCCACTCCATGCATGCAGCTCACAGCGGCCTGGCCGTGAGAGCGGCTGATTGGAGCACTTCCGGATTCCAGTTGATGCCGGACTATTGGGAGTGCCGGACAACTGGATCCCGGACAATTGGAGTTTTACTGTAACTGATTCTATTACAGGGTCAAAATAGTTAATGAAATCAATGCAGTTATCTCAATACCAGCAATAAATAGTGTGCTAAGAGTGTACAGAACTTTTTCATGGAATTTTTTTTCTTAATAAGGAAGAGCAATAAGAAACTTGAATGATTTTTCTGTTTATTGTGATCTGCAGCTAATGTACACACACACACTATGATGGAAAGTGCTCTAATGCAAACATTGCTATGAAATGTATATAGTGCAGCAAACAGTTAAAATATCCTGCATAATTCATTGATATGCCAATAAATCTCAGAGGAGTGGTTGTGTTATGTGTAACTTTAAGAACAAATAGTCCTGTGACACCTTAGAGACTAACAAAAATATATATAATATCATGAACTTTCATGAGCAAACCCACTTCAGCTCATTTGAAGAAGTAGCTTTTGCCTGCAAATGCTCATAACACTTTATATATTTTTGATAGTCTCTAAGATGTCACAGAACTACTCGTGGATATGCTAATGGCATCCCTTATGGTACAGGACAAGTTTTGAGATAATACTACTGTACTTATCCAGAATTATTACATAGCCATTTCCATTCACTTACCGGCAGATTCCATTCAGTCCCACTGCAGATATTTAGGTGGATGTACTCAGTCACATAGCTTTTTCCACATGTCACTTAATTACAGTGTAATAAGTGAAATGTGGATCAACGTGAATAAATCAGGTTAAAGTGGAGGTCTTCGTAAATAATTTAGTTCCCTGTGATTGTGATTTTTTCCCTTCATCTTATGTAAAGTTAAAGGTGTTTAAAATATCCTGTCACCTCTTCACTAATAATGCTGTCACTAGAAACACAATTCTCTAGTTGTTCGTAGCCAACCATATGATAATTCATTAGTAGAGCCCTGCAAATCCACAGATATCCCCTTCATATCCATGGGTATCCACATCTGTGGATGTAAATGAGGATATCTTCAGCTCATTTTTATGGGTACTGATACCAATGTGGCTACAAATTTTGTATCTAGAACCCTGCAAATTATGGATATCCACTTTATATCTGCAGATATGGATGTGGATAGCTGCAGATCATGTGTGTAGATGCAGATGAGGATACCAATTTTATATCCGTGCAGGGCTCTATCCATCAGACAGAAGGTAAAGAATGAAAGAATATTTTCTCCAAAAGCTTTAAAATACTGATAAGAAAAGCAGTGAGTTTGTGCCATCACTTTAATGTAGTATGTTTCTTCCTGATGCATGCACACAGCAGAGTTTAGCACTGTAGTTCAAGCTCTTATAGCACAAGTCTGTCTGGGCTGGGAGCCTCAGTCCCAGCTGCAGTGGAGATATACCCTTGGAACTCCTACCTCGCAATACTGACAGTATTAGTTCTACCAGGCATATTACCACAGCAGCATTCATGCTGAAACAAGCAGGGTCAGTGTATGGGAAGTTTACCATGTCTCCTACTCCACTTTTTCTGTGCCTGTGACATAGACCAGAACAAAGGAATAGATGTCCTTTATAACTGATTCATGCCCAGTACAAACTAATATAGGATGCCGTGTGTGTCCCCTAGAGATGTATGGGTCATATTTGATTCTCTTTTTCCCACATACCATGATGAACAGTGAAGAACAACATATGACATCTAGGAGTGTGCATATGTGAATGTCTCTGAATACGTATATGCACTGCCCATATGCTCCTGAAGTACCACTTTTAAAAAATTTTCTCTGCTCTCTGACATTTTTCCGTGCTGTTCTGCACTAATAAAATAGGATTTGGCTACATTCAGACCACCTAGTTAGAAATGCTTTGTTTGTTTGAACATTTTTTCATGCTATGTTTATAAACATAGTTTATGGTTGAGGAGGATATTGATCTTCCCCCATGAATTTTCCAGTTTTCTGATTGTTGACCATTTATGTGCAGTACTGTGAATCAATGTGCAGGTTTACAAATGCTTTCTACAGTTTGTGGATTTACATTCAGGAGATGCCGACTGTTGAGTGACTCTGCGTGCATCTTTGCTTGTTTATAAGAGCACAAATGTTTCCCACAATCATCATCTGTAATTTCAGTTGGTTTCATTGCAGCAAGACTGTTCCAGATTTTTCCCAAGCTCAAACTTCTTTCCTTTTCATTCATTTGCTTGCTGGACTCATTCAAACAGATTTTTCAGCAGAAAAGCCATCAAATGTAGGTTATTTCCATAAAATAGATTTGAGAAGAATCAAGCATTATGAAATATAGTTCCTTTAGGAATTTTAATGCACAACATCTTAGCTCAGTGAAAACGAGGAACATTTGTATCCTAAAATGAGCTCTTTGTTTAAAAACATGACATTGATTTTTAATGGTTAGAGTCTAATGAGTAGAGTAATAATGTCTCTTTAACTTGGATTTTAGAACAGCCACAGGAAGTTAATAGGAAAAAAATTGTTTGAAATGCAATCTTCATAGGTTCCTTCCCATTTCTGCTTAATGGTGACCTTGATGAGTCGTCTTTCACATAGCTACTTTGTGGTGTGTGTGTCACTTTTTATGACTGCTAGAGCCACACTGCTTGTTAAGACTGTAATTAGGTGTATACCTGAGGAAACTTTTATCACTGGGGAAGTGGCTTGATTAGAGAACAGTGGATCCTACCCCTGCAAGGGAAAACCCAGATGGTGCCCTGGCTAAAGAGCCGAGTCATGAAGCGGATGCTGTGGTTTTGGAGTGACGCATGTCTGCAGGTAGAGATGATGGTGGGAGAGGCATCGCTGCAAGAGAATGCAGCAGCTGGCAGGGCTAACCCATTGGTTGGCCACTGTGCTTATTGAACTCTGTCCAATGT
The DNA here is from genome assembly GCA_032595735.1 of Pelochelys cantorii. Lineage (NCBI taxonomy): Eukaryota > Metazoa > Chordata > Testudines > Trionychidae > Pelochelys > Pelochelys cantorii. Next base: position 43,207,939 of record CM064337.1, read on the forward strand.
GCAGTACCAGAAGTTTTATGAGATGTCCCCCCTTATGGTGCTCTACTACCTGCTTCTCTTCTTTGGAGTTTCCTCTGGAGACTTGGCAATGAGGGAGAAACTGGAGGTGCTTTGCCCGCATAGCCTGAGGTAGCCACAGAACAGGAGATGAGCATATTGACAGTGCATGTATGGGCCAGATACACACTGCTAATGAAAATATCTGCTTGAAGGCACATGGGGTGCATGGACACCTGAAGTGGAGTGAGCACACATGTGGGACATACCTTGAAGAATAACACTTACTGCACAGGATGAGTGCAACCTCGCTCTTCTAAAAAGAATAGTTGAGAATTTCCCTTGAGGACAGTGGGCTGGTTTTCTCAATTGATCTTTGTGTGCAGAGCACTTCACTCATACTTTGAGAGCAGGGCTCAAACTGGCTTCTTTTACATTTTGGAGTGGCGATCTCCTTTTTGTGCATTAAATTGGAGTGTGCGCTAAAGGTGATTTTGTTCTATGGTGTATATACAATGCAAAAGTAATCTCATTAATTGAATAGATAAACTGTTATTGACAGCTTGTTTTAAGCCAAAATATAGGACAGACATGACATTTTAACTTCAAGATGTTCAAAGTGGTAGATCTATTTAAAGAAAACTACTAGAGTTCTTTGAGGGGGGTGTCAACAAACATGCAGACAAGGGGGATCGAGTAGATACAGTGTACTTAGATTTCCAGAAAGCCTTTGACAAGGTCCCTCACCAAAGGCTCTTTAGTAAAGTAAGTTGTCATGGAATAAGAGGGAAGGTCCTCTCATGGACTGATAACTGATTAAAAGTCAGGAAACAAAGGGTAGGAATATAAATGGTCAGTTTTCAGAATGGAGAGAGGTAACTAGTGGGATCCCCCAAAGGTCTGTACTGGGATCAATCCTATTCAACCTGTTTATAAACGATCTGGAGAAAGGGGTAAACAATGAGGTGGCAAAATTTGCAGATGATACTAAACTGCTCAAGATAGTTAAGACCAAAGTAGACTGTGAAGAGATTAAAAAAGAGCTCACAAAACTAAGTGATCGGTCAGCACAATGGCAAATGAAATGTAATGTTGATAAATGTAAAGTAATGCACATTGGAAAATATAATCCTGGTGTGGAAAAAGTGAATAAGGAAAAGTTATTTACTTGTTCCCACGACATAAGAACTAGGGGTCACCAAATGAAATTGATAGATAGCAGGTTTTAAACAAACAAAAGGAAGCTTTTTCTTCACACAACCTAAGCGCACAACCTGTGGAACTCTTTGCCACAGGAGGTTGTGAAGACCAGGACTTTAACAGGGTTCATGGAAGAACTAGATAAATTCATGGAGTTTAGATCTATCAATGGCTGTTCGCCAGGATGGGTAAGAATGGTGTCCCTAGCCTCTTCAGAGGCTGGGAATGGGTGACGGGAGACGGGTTGCTTGAAGATTCCTTGTTCTGTTCATTCCCTCTGCGGCATCTGGCGTTGGCTACTGTCGGAAGAAAGGGTACTATGCTAAATGGACATTTGGTCTGACCCAGTATGGCCATTCTTACGAAGAAAAAATTGTTTATATTGGGACCTGCAGTTATGTCACAGTTTAGAAAAAAATCCTTTTATGCTGCAGAACAAAACTTTCTATGAACAGTTTTTTTTTTCTACACCTAGAGATACAACTACTATATTTTTGAAGGCATAAACTTTGTCATATAATTAAATATGAAAATTCCATGCTGAGTTCAGATTTTAATGAACAGGTATTATTGATGATAATATTTAATGGCCGTGTTAGACCCGTACATTTGACGGGAGGGCGGGAAGGAGGAAGAGGACTCTTGAAGATTTCAATAGGAAAAGCATTGCTGGACATGTTTAAAATTATATGAAGCACAAAAGGGGCTTTGTACAGCAATTGATTTTCAGTGATATCCATTCCTCTCCAAAATGTTTGTAGTTCATTAGTTGTGCTATTTCTGTTTTATTGTCATTAGTTATTGTGTTTTCATGTTGTAGTTCACATTAGTCAACTGGAAATAATTCACCAAACTCATGCAAAATATTTAAAAGAAAAACTGTGAAACCACAGAAATATTTAAATAATTGCAAAGAAGCAATATAAACACTCAGAGCAAAGCTAGTAGGAGTCCAGGCTGAAACTCTAATCTAAGATTGTCTCAGATGTACTGCTTTGTGCCCTGTCATAAAGTGACACTTCTGAAACTTTTGTAATGCTATTGCAAAAAAAGCAGTTCTTTTTTTGCTTGCCTTTTTGTTTCTGTGATTGTGATTTTTCAGAAGAGCCAAACATCCGCAGCTCTTGTTGAAGTCAGTGAGAGAGATGGGTTGCAGAACTTCTGGAATCAGACCTTACACTGATGTATATTACAAAAATTGCTCCCCAATAAACATTTTGTATTCCTAATTCAGCGCAGAGCAGATTTCTACAATTGCATTGAAAAGCTTTGACTTCATTATGGAAGCTTTGATAGTCTGCTATAGTCAAACTTCATTATCTGAGATTTTGAATGTTCGAAGGTAGTGTGCCATTTTTGGTACACTGAGACTATCATTTAATTAAGGGTATGGAATACTATTGAACAATAGGTTTAGCCATTAAAATTATGAAATTATTACATAAAAACATCAGAGACAAGTAGATGAACACTGGCCCCCATATTTTCTCTTGCATTTTTTAGGATTAAAAAAATGGTGGGGACTTCACTATTAGATTTGTACATGGTTCATAAACACATTTGCTTGGCCTTCACCTGATTATTACTTAGCAGTGTCAAGGTTTAAATAAAAATATTTCTTCACTGTGTCCCTAAGCTATAAAACTTCAAAGTATATTCTAGAAATAGCAAACAGGTCATCAGTTATTCAGGTCCAGCAACAACTCTCAAAGCTATTTCATTATTAAGTTTCCATAGGGAAATGGCACTGTAATGACATGGTTATTTTTCAGTATGGGGTGGTAGTTCACTACTCAGTTGTATAATATTGTTATCGTCAGTGATAATGAAACAAATTGACAAAATGCCAACAAATGTAGAATACAGTGCTTAATGTTTTTCACCTACTAACAGCACAGACATCTTATATGCTTCCTTGACTATCTTTGGGGGAAGGGGCACGAGGAATGGCGCCCAACCAATCCCTATACTGAGGTATTTTCTTTATTTCCCCTAATCACAAAGCAAACATTTGAAAATGTACAAGTCTTTAATAGCTCCATAATGGCAGGTTTCCACAAATTGATAAGAAACCCTGTGAAGATATTTTTTTAAAAGTAATATTTCCCATTTTTAATATTGGTCCCATGTCTTCCTTCAACAGTTCAGAAGTATATTTAGTGCATATATATTCTGTAAAGCAGTGGTTATCAACCCATCGATCATGTTTGACCAAGATCAATCTTCAGTTCCCTCTGAACTGTGCGGCTGCGCACAATCATTTTAGGTCTGCCCTCCTCATTTGCAGAGCAGCATGCATCAAACAGAAGGTGAGTAGTAGTTGCGACTTGGGATTCTGCTCGGGCAGTCTTGGTGGGGTGAACACTGCGGCTAGCTGCCCAGGTCCCGTGGCTGCGGGCAGCTCCCTCTCTTTGCTTCAGCTGAAGCAGGGGCGCAGGGAAGCTGTCCCTGCTGGGTTTCAGCTCCAGGGGACCATATACTGACTGGCAGGGAGAAGTGTACATGTGCCCGGTTTTGACCCCTTGCTTTCATGATTTATTTGTGCACTCTAGTGAGCCCGTGGACTTATTCCATAATTATTGGGTAATGGCTAAAATTTTAAATCCAAGCAGCTGTAAAAACTGTCTTCAGTCTCACCCTGAGAATACTATCGTCATACTGTACCAAAACACAAATATCACACATTTGGTAGGTAGTGCTATCTTGCTTTTTATTTTAGCTATACAATAACGATAACGATGAGTGACAAACCTGGGCCATCTAAGAAACCAAAAATGTACATCTTCCACACAGAATGGGAAAATGAATTTCTTTGCACAACTGTAAAAGATAAGAGCATACACAACATTATCTTAGAGGGAGATCTTGGGTTTCATGTAAATTCAAAAAGTGATTTTGGACTGAAAAAGGTTGGTGACCACTACTGTATAATATGCTAGCCATTCAAACAGCAAGTTCACTCGGAACATAAGGAATGGGGAAATAGTGAACAAAAAAATCAGAATTGTTTATTTTTGCCAGTGATCCTTCAGAATCCCAAACTAACTGTTGCTTACCTCTTAATCTCAGCGCCAATTGATTTAGTCCAACTAGCTCTTTGATTTTTTTTTTTTATTCCCAAGGCAATAGAATAAGAAGCATGCCACTGCAAATATTTTAGGAGCAGGCAATCTCGCACGTTAGTTCCCCACAGACCTCAGTTTACCTCTTTGGTGACATCTTGCTTTTCACTGAGAACTGCATAGTCAGCTGCAGTGCAGGTCTATTCAAATTTGGAAGCCCTGGGGGCCACGATACTCACAGCACATGCTGAGGGCCACAGCTTAAGTGTGGTTGCATGTACATACAAATATATGCAAATAGCTTCTTTCACACAATGCCCTAGCGCTCCTGGCACCTCCTCCCTGGGGGCTAGAAATGCTGACATCCTGTACCTATTTATTCCAGCCAGCCCATCCGCTTATGTCTTTCAGTGCTCACCCTGCCTGGGAGATGCCTCACCATTGTGGAGTGTGTTCCCAGTGGAGGCTATGTTCAAAGAATCCCACCTGCGGGCCATGTGCTGAGCCCCGCATAAACCCAAACTGCACCATGGGCCGCAAACAAATGGGCCACAGGCCTCGTGTTGAGTACCCCTGCTGTAGCGCGAAGCCTCCTGGATGCCCTTATTTATATCTCTTTATAGCCAGGGACTTAAAAAAAACAAGTGTGAAAAAGAAAATATCCCATTGGAATATGTCTTTAGCTGTATTATTTTATTTCAGAGTCTCCTGTAACAAGTAGGTGTGAGGAGGTATAAAAGTAACTTTTTAAAAAATATATTATTGCAGGGGTGGGGTCTTCAGAAGCCTCTGGCAGGCTTCTTTACGCCCCTCCTCCTATTGCATTGGTTGGTCATAGAGGGAAGGAAAGATGGTAGTACTATGATCTTTATTCATTTCATACTCCTCACTAATGCGACCAAAATTCTGATGGTTCTTTCTTCCCCACAAGCTGTCTATGGTGCAGAGAGGCAAATTGCCAGTTTTTGTGTGTGTGTGTGTTTGTTTTGCTTAATTGCTGAGAGACCAGTAGGTCTTATGTTTAAATTTGAAAGTGGTGAGGCTCCTGGTATCTTCAGGAAGGGAATTCAGTGCCCACGGAGAGGTTGCAGTGAATGTGGGTTTGTTTCCAGCTCTTGACAATCTTTCCTTGCCCTGTTTTTCCTTCCGATGTACAGTGTCAGGGTTACTGAAGATGTGGCAGCTCAGACCCAAATGGCAGAGAGCTTTACAAAATCGGGATCTTGAACTTGAAGTAAACCTCCCCTCAAAGCTGGTTAAAGACCTTCAGTTTTTGTTCTTTGAACTTGACTTCCCTATCCCCATTTCAGATTTACATATTATATGAAAGAAACAGAGACCCCAAGGTAGCAGAGGTGATTTTTCCATCTGAGGCATATAGCAATTCAAAATGACACTGTGTGGTCACTGGATAATAACTATTTTCTTAAGTTTGACAGTATGCAGTAATGTGACATGTATATCCATTGTTTGCTTAATTTAGTAAATGTCTTCAGGCCTTTGGTGCAATGCCAGTAAATTATAATTATTTTGTAGGTTTCTAAGTCTTATGGTCATTAACCAAAGGATGGAAAGTTTCTTTTCTCCAAATGTGACTAGTTTTATAGAATGATAGTAGCATATTCTTAATACTGAGGATTCCCTACCACACTCTCCAACACATTCTCTTAAATTTAAATTAGCTTCTCGCAATTCTGTATTCATCTTTCTGTGTCTCAACACTTGTTTGCCTACCTGTTGGTCTCCCATGTCAGAGTAACAAGAGAATCAGACAGCAGTTTTAATATGGCAACTCAACTGATTAAAAATGAGCAGTTTCTCCTGAGGGAAAACACTAATGTAGCTGACACATGACATTTTAAAGGCTAAGGTCCTAGTCAGCTGAATAATTCTGTTAATGGAAGCTCCACTAGCCTGCATCTTAGTGCTTTGAGAGAGAACATTCTTCTTGTCTGGCTTGTTTAACTGAATGTTTATATTTCAGGTTACTTCAGAGTTATTTGGGGAGAAGTCATGCATTGAGTGATACTATATTATCTAATAAAATTCTTTTTTTTATTTCAATTACTGAACCTTTTATTTTATGTTCTGTCTGAAGGTTAAGTGTAGTTGAAAATTAGAAAGAAACAGATGGCTTTTTAAATCATCTCTTTTATTGTTGTTATTATTATTCTAAACTAAAATAATGCCACTTCATACATTCTAATTTGGTACTCCAAAATTCTCAAACTGATTTAAAAGCAGTTGCCATCTGCAGTAAGATTAAAATTAAAATGAGAGAAGGAAGTACACTGAAAAGCATATAAAATGCATACGCTAACCTTTTAATCTGAGAACCAATAAAATACACATTTCAAAGCTTTACTGTGGATAATGTATGGAATGTTACATTCCATAGATATATACAGTTGTTTTATTAACTTGGTGGAGTATTTTCTAGCCTAAAGAACAAAATAGCAAATGAAACAAATCCCCTCATTTCCAAACATGCTCCCAAATAGAAATCATAATCCTAATTTTATATAGAATTTGTCTTGAAGCCTAGCAAAATCAAGGCTAACAGCCACAAAGCAGCAAAGATGGCAAAACATTCATAGTATGTATAGTGTGTAGCAGTCAGAATTAGTTATTTTACAGTTTTCTTAGGGCTGTAAAAGTCCTTGGCCCAGATGTTTAAAGGTAGCTAGGTATGTCTCTTTCCAACATACTAAACATGGCATTGCAGTTGCAGGTAGGTGTGTTTAACATCCTTACTGGAACCAGACAAAATAGAGGACTAGTTGCCATTCTCATCTTCACGCTTAGGGAGACAAAAATATAAAACCTATAACAGTCCTCTACAACTGAGCAGTAACTCAAGTTTCCATCCCTGTCTTGCTATAGGAACATTATGCTTGATGCTCATTCACACTCCTAAAAAGAAGGACCTCAGTCAGTGTTCTACTGTGGAAAGTGACATAGAGTGGATCAAGGCACCAGTCATAAGAATTTGTGATACAGACAAGCAGATACACTAGCAAATAAAATTCCCTTCACTTGTTGCTTGAGCACAATGGAACATAAGAGAAGCAAACGACTCACCAGATATCCCATTTGCTTTTTCAGTGGAGTGTCTATACTGTGCAGGTTTCTGTTGTGAACAGACTTTGTGGTTATATCTCATCCATCTTGTAATCTAACCAATTTCCCTTTTCTTTTTTGTTTTGTTTTGATTTGCAGATAATTGTGATTTTGTTTTGGTTTGTTTTGATAAGGAAATGTACAGTCGAGCATTTTGGCATACTGTACTTCTCTCCCTCTCCCTCTGTGTGTGTGTGTGTGTGTGTGTGTGTGTGTGTGTGTTTATATATATATATATATATATATATATATATATATATATATAAAAAGTGTTTCCTTCTGGATTACAGAATGTTCCTTCCAGGCGACAGAATGACGTCATCAGCATCATCAACGACAACAGGCTTTCTCAGTGAAGCAAAGCAACCAGACGGAGGGGGGTAGGCAAGCACCGAAGCACCGCGAGCTAAGGGTGCAGCCCCCTACTATCCCTAAAGAATCTTGTCAGTGATGGAGAAAAAGAGGTTATGTTTCTCTTTGTACATCCATAGAATTCGTTTCTTCAGTAATAATTTACATACTGCATAGCACACAGGATTTTGAAATTTTAGAATGTAAGGAATTGCAGGATTAAACCAAAAAAGTGGAGATGCTGCAAGTTGGGGACACAGTTTAGGAGTAAGTACAGTTCTTATTTCAAATCTGAAAGTGACTCATTAAGTTGCAACAATAACATACATAAGTCAATACAACATATCTTCAAGGTTTGTATGAAATAAGCCAAATTTGGTCATTTCCCATTACTTCAAAAATATCTGCATATAAATTACAGTAAAATTTGTCTTAAAAGCCTCTGAAAGTCTTCTAAAATGATTAAACAGAATTGATACATTTGATATGATTTGGAAAGACAGATTACCTAGAAAGAGGTGGACTCTCTTGCACAAACTTCTCCATTTTTCTATTGTATTTCAGAGAGAGATTTGATACCATCACTTAGTCCCAAACAAGGAAAATGCAAGCAAAATATTAGACCTATTTTTGATAGAACTTTTTTTTCACTTTGGTATTGCATTGCATTTGGCTTCTAATATTCCATAGTCTTTTGAGGCATCACCAATACCTAAGCATAACGGAAATGTTAAGAATAGAGTTTCAGCCTGGATTAATGGGTATCACAACTTGATTACTTCTCTGTTGGGTTGTTTTGTTTCCCAGTTGGATATTATCATTTTATGTACAGCAGAGCAATTTCATCAACTGCAGTTCTGGGTCAGAAGAACTTGTTTAACAAACGGCTACCTGTTTTAAAGGTAGAGTGTGCTTGATCTTAAACAACAAAAGAGAGCAGTGTATTGAAGCTGTTCTTAACCTTTAAGGGAAATAATGGGAAACTCTTTTTTAGTTCGTCTTTGAATAATGCATGTTAACTGTTAAATATTCTCCGATGCGCTGTTTTGAAAATAGGATAAATGTTGTTTTTACATAAAATGGCTTCCTTTCATTTGACATGATAATTATACCCAGTTTCTAATGAAAGCTATTGTGAAGGTCAAGTGAATCTCTACTTGATTTCTAGTTCCTCTTCAGTTACTAATAAAAATGTGCCGTATACTTCAGCATACAACAGACTTGTGACATTTTAAACAATGTTTTTTCCCCCATTAAATTGAGGGCATTATAAGTACTTGTTTCAGACAGTAACAGTATGGATAGACACTGTGCATACTTGAGTCCCATAAACATCCCTACCATTTCAATCCCCATCTGTTGTTGAAGATTGACAATTTACTTTTGATGTCTAATTTTTAATGTTCCTATCACTCATGTTTCCAGCCACATCCAGATACAGGAGGCAGGGAGGCACCTCTGTCTTGAAATTGATGAGACTGTCTTACTGACAGCTTAAGGGTTAATGTATCTATTTGCACTTGCTATTTTTATGTTCGTGTTAAATGTTGCACATGTAAAGTATTGATTCTCAAATATAGTCCAGCAAACCACTTTAGTCACAGTTGTGAAGTATCTAGACTTCCTTTCGCCAAGTAGCACTTGCCTTGTTATACTTGATGCTTTCTGCTAGTCCAGAAGTCTTAGGATTTTTTTTAAATCAACTAATCTTTAAAAGAAAAATAATTTTAAAATCTCCACTTCTCAACACCGTAAATTGCTACTTTGTCTTGTATTTGGTTTAAGTTCAATAGTGTTCAAAATTGGAGCTACAAGATACACACAAAAGCACATAACCAAGCTGCAAAGTGAGAGATCTGTTCAGTAGGTGGCTATGGGAAAATGAAAAGCAATACAGTGGAAATAGACATAAAATCCTACACCGATGGAGAGCACATAGATGTTACAGAGACAAAATGGATCTCAGCAGTTATTACATTATGGCAGAATTGTTTCATTTTGTCTCTAATACTGTTGAGTATTTTTTTTTCAGGTAACTAAACAGGAGGATTTTCACCATTAAAGTGGGACCACAACAAGGAGAAGTTTGCAAACCAGTGATGGAATATTCCTGAGTATGAGTAATTCCCTTCCGCCTGGAAAAATCATTAACAATTAGGTTAAATTATGGAGTAATATCCATTAAATGAGTATTTTAATGTTTGTGTTATTGTTTGTTTTAACACTGACATGGTTATATTTCCATGATCTTCCTTAACACAAGCTTACAGCTTTGCTAAGAGTGCCCGAGACCAGTATGAAAAGTTGTCCAACATGCACAACAACATGACCAAGTTATATGAGAATTTGGGAGAGTACTTTACCTTTGATCCCAAAGCAATAACTATAGAAGAATTTTTTGGTGATCTAAGCAACTTCCGAAATATGTTCTTGGTAAGTAAAAACTGATAAAACAGTGATTCAACATTATCAGGTTTTGCATGAAACTTTCTCAGTGTTGTTTTTCTTTTCCCTGAGTGTTCATTGACCTAATAGACTGTTTTGATCCTATAACAGAAAATGGCAGGTAAGTTTACAATTTAGAAACAGATTAAATTTTCTCATCCTAGAGCTATTGATTTACAGTCCCCTGAGCCAACCTTTTAGTTCATAATTCTTACAAAAGCATATTTGGATTTGATTGTTGTTTAGCTATGCATATTAAATGTTGTTGTGTCTCTCACATACACACGCGCTCTACATGGAAAGTCAGATCCGTATTTGAAAAATGATAAAATAAAAAACCTGCATGGATGTCATTTTGACTCCAGTATTTGCATTGTTCTGGAATTGAGGGACAAGGCTTTTTGGAAGAATATTGCAGTTTAGCATGCAAGAACCTAGAAACTTTGAAAATAAGCTTTGTATCTCTGATTAATAGAATACCCCAAAGCGCCTTTGGGTCCTAAATGCTATTATTCCTAGCCAGCCAGTGTGTCTGGCTTGTTTTTGGTTTTTTTAAGATTTTTTTTTTTTCTAAAGAGGGTGTAGGTAGGGAAAAGAGGGGCAAATGTTACACTGTGCCTCCAGGTAATAATCAAATTAACTTGATTTACCAATAACTTAGCTTACAAGAAGTTTTTATTTTACTTTTGACTACCTGCGTGAAGACACATGCATGTGAACAAAGGTGACAGGATTCACCTCCATCACATTCACATCCGCTTTCTCCAGATTGGCTAGACCTTCACTTGATGTATGTCAGCATAGCTCAACTAATTCACGTGGTTTATGCCAGCTTATATTAGCTGAGGATATAGCCCATAGATGTTTAATAAGTTATTTGAAAGGTGCACGTTTTAATTTAACATTTATTAATTCATCTGAGTCACTCACATCTTTATACTTACATATTAAATATGCTGTCTGAGTCTGAGATAATCATATCAGGTGAGGTGTACATGTATGTGCTGTTAATGGAGGCACAGTAACTTTTATATATTTTGTACTAAGGATAAATGTATTTTTTTTCAGTCCGAAGGTTACTCATACAGGTTTCTGTGGCAAGGCTCAATCTGCACTATTCCCACCATCACACAAAATATTAAAAGTTAGCACATTGACCTGTGCAGTTTCATTTTGAGACACTAAAATAAGTAGCTCAGTCTGAATAAAGATGTTCAGTCTGCCTGTGCAAACTGTTATCCATCTCTGTGGTGGATTTCTAGACATCCCAGCATTCAGTAACTAAGTTGCCTGTAAAGGGTTAAACCCAGCACAGTGGGTATCCAGGAAGCATTGGCAGGAAGCCTGGAGAGCAAATGGGAAAAGAGTGAAAAATTTGAAATGAAACTGGTTTTGCCTCTTTCAGTTTCCTTTATGTGTGAGTTCTGGGAGGGAGAGCTGAAGGAAGCCTTGGTAGCGAGACATGGAATTTTCAGCAATATCCATGTCTAGAAGGAGAGAACCTTGGAACAACAGATGTGAGTGGACAGGGAATGTGTAGTTAGATGCAATCTGGTTATTTTCTTTATTTTTTGGTTTGTGGGACTTCTCTGTGCTGATTTAGTTTTCCCTCCTTCTGTACACAGTAACTGAAAGTGAGTCCCAGGAAAGCAATTCTCTGTGCTTTAAATTTTTTTAGTAGCTATGTAACACCCAACAACCATGTATGCTTTACCAAGTATGTCTTCTTTGTTTTGTTAATAAAATCACCTTTTTAAGACTATGACCTGATTCCTGTGTCCTGAAAATCAGGAGGTTCCGTGTGCACATGCCTAAGCCTGAAGATCTATGCTTTCTAACCCACTTTCATTGTTGTTCTTGTTTTCCTCAGGATATTTTCTGCCAAACAGGTTATTTGTCTTTCTTAAAGTAAAGAGTCTGAAACTGAACACAGACTCTCATCTGAGCCCTCTCCACTATGAAGTTGAGGGAAAAAAAGTCTTGTCCCTTACAGATGGCATTCCTGTTAATATATCCTACAATTACATTTATTCTTTTCTTGACAGAGCATCATGTTGTTGACTTGTATTCAATTTGTGATCTATTGTAGTGTGTTGGTATTATTCTGCAGTAGTGCTGCCTACTCAGTTATTTCCCCAGTTTGTAGTTGTGCATTTGATTTTTCCTTCCTAAGTGCAGTTGTTTGTCAGAGACCTTTATTGAATTTCATCATCTTGATTTCTGACCAGTTCTTCAATCATTTTGAATTGTAATCCAGTCCTCCAAAGTGCTTGTAACCTCTCCCAGCTTAGTGTCCTCTGCCAGTTTTGTGAAGTGTACTGTCCTCGCTGTTATTCAACTTGTTGTAAGAATAATCAGGGTCAAAATTGTACAAAGCGCTCTCATGATATCATCAGTGTCAGACAACACTTGCTGAAACTGTACACAGCAGTCTGATGTCGTCATCATCAGTGTCAGACACCCCCTGCTTAAACTGCTTCTCCATCTGTACCTGCCAACTCAAGTTTCTGGCTCACTCTTCTTTCCTCAAGACCATACATTGCGGGAGGAGGGAGAAGATAAGTTGCTGCATGAATATTTCAGAAAAGGGAGAAGTATTCTGCAAAGCAGTACAGTTTGTAGACATATCGCATGACATGTCCCAGGGCTGTAACAAGAGCGAGGCAAGTGAGGCACTTGCTACTACGCTGTCTTCTCTCATGCCTCGCGCCACGTCAGCGCCCCTGCCACAGACAGTCTTGCCTCAGGCGCCAAATTAGATAGTTACGACTCTGACATGTCCCTCTAGTGTTCTCTGTTTATCTAGATACAGGGATATTGATATCTATTCATAAACACTCTATCTATCGATCTGTCAATGTAGGTTTTGCTGCAATCCAGTGGGGTGACGAGGGTGGCAGTGAGTTGAGAATTTATTTTAAATCAAAGTTTTCCCCAGACTTTTCCCAGATTTATAAACTTCAGACTGCAGCATTAATCTTTTACTGTAAAGTTAAGTAATTTGGCTAAAGGATAAGGCTATGGAAATACCTTGATGAGCTGGATTAGAAAAGAGTAATAAACCATTTCTTTATTACATGCCACTTTGCTCATTCTTCTTCCAACATCTCAATTAACTTGTTATGCAGCAAGTAAGTTCTCATGGTCCCTCATACTGCCTATAGGCCCAGCTGGGTTATCCCTCTCTCTCTCTTGCACATATGTTCGCACGCACACACTAGTAGGGGTACAATTTCTTCTAAACATAAAGATCAATCTTGGGCCAAAGCTGGAGAAGAGAAATGGGTGCTCTGGAAATGGTACCCCATGTCTATGCCCAGTGCTAAGGCATATTCCCTGATGTGTTCACATTGCTATATGCTCCCTCCATGTATCAGTTTCAACCTTTTTTTTTTTTATTAGCAGCCTCCTTATATTACCAAGTCAGTGAATGTTGTGATTAATTGCCACAGTCCCCCCCCTCCCAGCCATGACCACCTATAAGGTGTACAGAGGGAGGGGAAAATGCTGATTCCAGCTGTGTAAATTCATGACAGGAGGTAATATTTTTTTCCACATCCCACCTATGATATGCACTGTTAGCTTGTATAAGACAGTGGAAAACTGAGCAGGTTAGAGCTGAAGCTCTATAAAATGCTATGCAGCTGTTACCTAAAATAGTACCTGGGGTAGAAATCAAAGCCAGACTGCAAACAGAGGAGAACAGATGTCCTAAGAATTTCTCCTGTATTTTTGAAATATATAACTAATTAAATAGCATCATTACAGTCTCCAAAAATATTGGTATAAACTATAGATTGGTCTAATAACAGATGTAAATAGTTTGTAAAATTCCATTACCCAATCTGAAGTCTTTACGCTACTTAGTTTGTCTAGAGTTTCTTATCTTTTAATCCTGTTCTTTAAAATAACTGAAGTAGAAAATGAGTATGGTCCTTTCACAAGACATATGCTGAATTAAATATTAATTATTCTGTTAAAAGGCAAACCTGTGATTTGTATAGTGCTATGGTGCCCTACACACTAACTACATGTGGCTATTTGGCCCATTGAGCGTGGCTATTTGCTGTTTGAGTGTTGCTAGTTCAGAACTGGTTGGGCACCACTTTGTTTGTTTGTTTTGTGTTTTTTTGCTTACTCTCTCAACTCACCAGTTTAGGTACATCACAGCACCAATAAGTCTTTTCAGTCCATTTGAGAATTTCTTTACTAGAGTATCCATTGGAGCAGAGGCACTAACTTTCTAATGCTCAACCCGTAGCTCTGTCTCAGGCTATACCGCCACTTTCCCCATCCCTCAGGCCCCCTCTCTGATCACCTCTTCTCACTCCCACTTGCAAGAGGATATTTGGTAAAACAAAGGCAAATGTTTTTGAACTGATTAAAGCTGTGATGATATATATTGTTTGGAACTCTCTGCCACAAGACATACCTGAAGGCAAGAATTGAGTACGGTTCAAAAAATAATTCTGTATTTATGTACATAATGAAACTATTCACAGATTTACTAGAATGAGTATAACCCCTCATGCTTTAGGGAATAAGCAAAACAACTGATAAGATAGGAAATAAAATTCCCCATGTTCAAGTTTTTACATAATTGTTCACCTATTGTTTTTTCCCCCTCCCTTTCTGCTACATCTTTCTCTGTCAGAGACAGGATACGAAAGTATATAGACTACTGATCTTTGGTACAGCCGGATGTATGTTACTGTATTTAGGTTCTTAAAGGTGGATTGAAGAGAAAAGTGAAAAATAAATTAACTCAGAAATAAGCTGTGAATGCCTCCTGTGAAACTTCTGGGAGAGATTTCAATTTACACAAGACTCAAGCCACTGAGGTCAAGTCACTTTAACGTTACTAAGATATTTAATCTTACTGGTAAACTCATGTTGTTGTTGTTTCAGAGACGTGCAGAGTGAATGGTTTCAATGAGTATTTAAAACAGAATCATTAGATTGCTCGTTTTTGAGTGAAAAATAGTCATCAACCCTTGTTTGCTATTTTAAGCAGATTATGGTTACTTTGGGTCTGAAGCAGATATATGTTTTTCTTCTCTAATTGTTTTGGTCATCAAAAGTTAAACATATTGCAGATAACAGAAAAATAATCTTTAATAATATGAACTTAGAATAAAATTAGTTTTAAGACATATGTCTCAATTAATTTAAAAAAGATACAAGCTTACACAGCAAATTTAAAAAGGGCCTAAATAGATAAATTAATCTTTTAACAACATTTTAGGGATCTTGCTTTTTTTGTCTAATGTAAAAATGAAATCTATTCTAGTTTTTCACACGTTATTATGATAAATGACAAGATATTAAAGTTTTTTAAAGTCCAAAACAGTCAGTGTAAGGCCAAATGCTATCTTTCATTGGCATGATCGAAGCATATCAGTGACTAGAAAATCAGAGAAAATTCCCTTTGCAGTGTCTCTTCACATATGATTTTTCAGCAAAATGTTCCCTATTCATAAATTATTACATTATCCCTTAGCATCAGGAAGAAAGGAAGTCATAATGGAAGCAATGTAGGATGCTGTGGTGACTGACATTTCTCAGTTGTTTGTGAGCAGCTACAGATATAGATTACTATCAATATATTTTCTGTACTCTAAGGCAGAAATACTTGGTGCTCTGGATAAGGGCACTTAGCCCAACAACCCTGACTTTTTTGTTTTTGTCCATATGTGCAACTTTTCTTGTATTGCTTGTCCTCCTCCACATACTAAGCTGCCATTAAAATGTCTAATTGTTTCTCTTAAATCGTTTTTACTACCACATGATAAGCTTTGTGCAGGAAAAGTGGTGTTATTTTGGTATTGTCATGATTATAACAGTAAGAAAATACATTGTATAGCCTGTCATAAGGGCCGTCAGTCAAGGAATGGCTTTATATCTGGAAGCCTGTCAACCATATGACTGCAAATAGTCAAAATACAATTGACAGCAATCCTGTCCAGTAATCTAGTCAAATGTTCCTCATAGGTCGTAATGGTACCATTGAGCTGTTATGGCTGCATTTAGAGATGCCAGAAATAGAGAACTGTCTATCATTTTGATTACAAAAGCCATATCTGCACCTCCTTTCCCTTATGTTTTTTACTCTTCTTGCAGGAAGCATAGAGTAGGCAGGTCAGTGCCCTTTTACCATGCCTTCTCTTTTCTGATTCTTTTGTGGCAATGAAGGAAGAAAACAATAAATTGAGGCGGCAAAATAACCTTCACATTTACTTCTGGATGCTCAGGTTGTTAAGTAAGATGCCATTTTACTCATTCTACTATGGATCCATACTTTAGCCAACCAAATTCTTATTAAATGCTCTGTGACGTGTTGTACATTCAGGAAGAAACACAATATGCAGAGGATGCGGTTTCATTGGGACACAACTTTATTAACTGGGTTCACCGGGTAACTAGCAGCAATAACTCATACAGTGTGGCTCATGATTCCTTGCTTAATTTTTGTCCACTTGGTAGAGAGCACCCATCAGCTCCCCATTCCATGCTATTGCTGGGACTCTGCTACCCTCCCTTGTTATAAAGGTTATTGAAGAAGAGTGAGTTGTCTCGTTGCTGCCAAATATTAAGAGCCTCAAACCTACTTCCTAGTTTTTAGGGGATGCCTTTCCCTAAGTCGTCTTTAAATTCTGTTTTATCTGGGAACTGGACCCTCATGTGTGAAACAAGTGTCTGCACTAGGCTCCTCACACCACCTCAGTCACTATAGTTTGAACCTATCCTCCTGACCTACTCTTCTGGGTCTCTGCATTGCTATGGGAAACCAACATTTCCTCCCCCCCCAACCCCCCCCCCCCACACACACAGTAGTGTTGAGGAAAAAATTCCTACCCAGTTCTCAGAAAGGTCACATGGGCAATGTTCGTAGCACAGACAACAAAAACCTCAGCCTGAACTAATTCCATGGTTGGAAAGGTGAGAGCTGTTAATGCAGGCATGAGAGGGGGTTCAAGTCTGTAGGAACAGGGCATATCTGACATACCCCAGATGCACAGGATTCAGTGGCTTGCACTGGTTCACCACACATTCAGTTTATGACTACCTCTGCTTCCTGCCACCTCCTCTTAACTCCTGAGAAAGGGAGAGGGCAGTTAAAACCACAGCCATTTTTTCATCATTTCAGACAAAGTCACACCTTGGGTCGCATAAATTGCATTCTAATTACCTACATTCTCTGTGTGTTAACTTGTTTTGCTAACAGTTCCTTGAAGAATTCCAGTGCATTAGTTTAGCAAAACTCTCTTCTTATAAATTTGATGTCTGTTTTCAATCAAAGTATACCCTTCAAGTATTCCTTCAGGACCCACCCGTACAAAACTGTATTATATCTCAGTTACCTAGGCATTTAGAGAATGATTCCCAAAATAAGGAGGGTAGCTCATAACTTTTTGAAGATACATTTACAAGCACATATTGATAGGGTTGCCAGATGGTTTAACCAAAAATACCAAACACCCTCCCCCCCCACACACAAAAAACTGTTGAGGGGAAAAAAAGGGGGAGAGACCAAAGTTGTTGAGCCAAAAAAAAAAAAAAAGGACCCCAACAAATATTAAGCAAAAACAAAAAAACCAGCATGGGCCCTTTAAGGCCTTTGGGTTTGTTTGGGGGTTTTTTTGCTGGCGGCCATCGTGTTTTCTTACTCTGTGAGGGAAGAGAGCTCCCCTGCAGAACCAGGTAAGAGAGGGAGCTCGGGGGGGCTGAGGGAAGGGGGCTGGGAGGGGCCCAGGAGGGGGGCGGGGCCTGGGCCCGGTTGCTGAGTGTGGTAGGGTTGCCAGTAGGGTTGCCAGGTGTCTGGTATTCACCCGGACAGTCCAGCATTTTTGGCTCCTGTCCGGTAAAAAAAAATTCAGAGAATACTGGACACCTAAAATGTCTGGTATTTTCTGATTTTTTTTACCGGACAGGAGGCGAAAATACCAGACTGTCCGGGTCAATACCGGACACCAGGCAACCCTACATATTGACAGGTCTAAAACTTATATTTGAAAACAGAATGTCCGCCAGAAACAAAGTTGGACTGAATTAGAGAAGGTGATCACAGACATTTAATGGACTGTCTGTTAAAGTTACAGATAAGCTCTTCTTTTTTCCACATCAGCAAATTATGTCTGGTAGTCTGTCTCTCACCAGTAATTCTACTTTCCTAAACTCATGTATCATGTTTGTGCTTGAATAAGAGATAAAGTCTTTACATTAGATTGTGAAGACATGAAGCACAGTTTGTAGTCCAAAATGAGTAAACATTTAAACAGATATAGGCAGTTTATCAACTGGCATTGTAGACAGATGGGTACCTGTAAAGGAGTGAAACCAAACTCAGCTGTAGTTTTGTACCAACAATGTCAGTCAGTCAGCATCTATGGAGAATGCACTTTAAGGTTACTCAGTGGTACAAAAGTTGTTCTTTGTGCCCAAGAAAAATGTAAAGCATGACTTACTGTTAATGAATTGACAGCCAGCATTAGTTCATTAGTATCCTAAGTGTTCCCACATTTCATAAAGCTAAGTTGTCTCTTCTCACTCGAAAATGGAGGGAAATGAACATTTGTTAAAATTCTGTCAAAAGAAAAAATGTTTTTCACTATGTTAGTTTTCAGTGTGTTTTAGCACAAATGCCATTTCAGTTAACCTTGTCATTCCTTCCTTCCAGTTGTTTGTTTGTTTGCTTTCTATTCATTGCTTAAAATGAAAGTGTTCAGCACAAAGACCATTATTCATAGAATAGTGGATTCTTAATAACAATAATAAGCAATGGTCTATGTTTGTACCGTAGCAAGCACAATGAAATCCTGATGCAGGACTGGGGATCCTAGGTGCTATGGTTATATGACCACTGCTAATAGAGTCAAAGATCGTAAAGAATGAAGGGATCACATGATCATCTTGTGTGACTTCCTGCACAATACAGACCACAGAACTTCCATGACATTATTCTGGCTTAAATGGTGCATTGTTGGTTTTTGTTAGTTTGTTTGCTTGTTTTTAATAAAAACATCCAATCTAAATCTCAAATTGTTACCGATGGAAAGTCTACCACCACCTTTGGTAAATTGTTCCAGTGATTAATTCACCTCATTAGTTAACGTTATTTCCAGTCAGATTTATTGAGCTTCAGCACCCAGCGACCACATTTTGTCATACCTGTGCTTGCTAGATTGAAGAGTCTATCTTGATTCTGCATGTAGGTACTTACAAAATGTTCTCAAGTCACTTGTCAGCCCTAATAAACAAAGGTGACCAAGTTGAAGTGTTACTACATGTCTTGAGTGTCTGGCAAATTGAATAAATAAACTGAGAACAAACTGAGATATAGCTATCTCACCAGCTTATGATGTTATGGTTAAATATCCATATTCAGGATAGTTAGTTAGTAGCAGGTCCATGGAGATACTAGCTATGTAGGGATAGCAGCTATGGAAAAATAAATGGTAGAGGAATCAGGAACATGATAACGTTTTTCACCAAAATTTCTCAGTGCAAAAAATTAAATCAGAAACGTTACTCTGATTGTTGGAAAATAGTGTGCAGCAAAAACTCCAGTGTGTTTGGTAAGCACCTTAAATCCCCTTGCTATCTTGTCTAGCTTGTCAAAATGAATATTAAAATCTCCCAATGACAATCTTAAATAGAGGAATCAGAAGAAAGCCAGACAACTTCTTTGTAAGTAAAGAAATAATACTTGAGGGAAGGGAAGTTCAGGGACAGTAAACTATTAATAGAGTTGGGGAGGTGGGGAGTAATTATTTCTAGTAGCTAAGCATCTTCTGGACCGAAACTGGGTCATCTTCAGGATAAAATCACAAGGTAGACGGTTTTTCTCTAAAAGAGAGAGCTCAGCGATGTGGTGATTCCTTCCCTGAGGCTAGGACTGCTGACAAGAGGTGGAAATAGGGCAGCTGCTCCGGTGCCTGCAGATTTTAAAAGGGCCTGGGGATCCCAGCCAATATGGTCGCTATCTCGGCAGTGCCAGTAGCTAGAATTGCAGGCCCTTTAAATCGCTGCCAGAAGTCTGTCCTCATCCCCACCACAAGCCACAGATGCAGTGTATTGTTAAGGCAGGATCCATATGTTTATGATTTAGGCTAAGAAGGATTCAATCAACACAAAATTTGGATCAAAAGATCTTCTGAATGCAATCCCATTATGAGAAGGTATGAAGTCTGCCCCAGGGATTCAAATGGAGGATCTGGTGGTGTTAGGGACAAGGAGCCAGGTGGGAGTTATTAGATCAGATTTAATTCAGCGCCTATTTGGCCTTACTCTCCCACTGCACATGTTTAGTCACTGGCATGGAGCCATATAGTTAGTTGGTGTGTGAAACCATAAAATTGCTGTATGTCTTAATATAAACCCAGCAGAGCCCCTTTTGTTAGCGGGGAAGCTACAGTTGATTCACATCCTCGTGGGATGGACTAAGGTCCTCACTACTCGGATCTATCACCGGTCGTAATATCAGTAGATTTTAGGCGCAGTCAATAAAAACTGGCAAGTGGTTAAAGTTAAACAACAGGACTATATTGTAGTGCAAATTTAAATAACATACATCGAATAACCATGGAGGGCAGTCCTCCTATGGTTACCCCTAATAATAATTACCAGAGTCCTCGGTGCAAACAGGACGATGCTGGTGACCTCAAGCCTCTGGCTGATTGAGAGCCTCGGGCAAGGAACAACCACGAGTCCCTCGGTGGCAGGGTCGTTGGTCAGGCGACCTCAATCCTTAGGCTAATTTGAAGCCCTTGGAGAGGAACAGCCTGTGCCGATCCCTCGAAGCGCTGAGGAAGATTTCGAAGACGGCCGATCTACCTTCCGCAGATGCGTCTGGTCTTCGGTCCTCTTCCTGCTCTTCAGCTGCGGCCGGAGCAGACGATGGACGCTAGACTCTAATAATCCTATCCTATCTAACCTAAAAGAAAACCCTAATCTAATCACCGACGCACCCGTCGAACAGACGCAATGACGGCCGACAAGCAGTACCGCGATGCAGCCTGCTGAACAAGCACGACGACGAAAGCTAAACTACTCTAAAATACTAAACTAGCTAACTAAACCTAACGCTACCTAAAAAGAAAGAAACAAAGCCTTCCGCCCTGCTTAATTCTTAAAGACTGTATTAGACCTCACACATTCTCTTGACCTAGGACTAAGATTAGGACCTCTCTCACTCTCTTACACTATACCTAACCCGACGCACATATACCCGACGCCACCACAACTGTTGCGTGATACAGGTTTTTATAACATGGGCTCATGAATATTCATAATATTTCATTTTAAATCAATTGGCTCATTCAAAAATGCTAATTTACATAGCTTTACAATGATTGGCTAAGGAGAATCATAACAAGCGCATACATTATCTTTCAAATTCCAACAGGTAAGTTGGTGGATGTGAGCTACGTGCCAAAACATTTTGTCATTATGGTAGTTTACAATGATTGACAACCTCAGTGATTGACATTTGATCTCAATTCATTCTCATGCGCTCCTTTCTGTTTTTTTTACATAAGGTGTCCAGATAACGTATGAACTCAGGCTTTACATTTTCCATATTTGCTCTTATTAAAATACAATAATAGTAATAATAATCATCATCATCATCAAGACATTTCATATACATAAAATTCTCCGTACACTTTGATTAATAAGTACATGGAAAGACCAAGCTTCATGTTCATAGTTGAAGTACTGAGTACATAGATCCTTTTTAAACTCAAGTATGAGAAGTACTAAAAGAACATGGAGGTAAAAACTGATAAAGATTTTAAAACCACTGATCAAAACTGAGATACAATGGAAAATTAATCTGAACAATGTTCATTTAAAAATCCTAATGAAATGATAAACAGAAACATTGCACAGTTGTCTCCACATCAGTTCCTTCAGATTTCCCATCCATTGCCTTATGAATGGAGCTGCTGTTGCCTCCTTTCCCTTTTACTCTCTACAGCTTTATACAGGCATTAATTAACTTACATCAAGCCTGTTCTCGGTTCTGTGCCGCTCTTAGCAGTCCTCACTTTCTCCATTAACTCTCCTGTAGGTTTTTCAACAGATAACTTTCCTTCTGAGAGTTATTTTTAATTTCCAGTGTCAAGGTGAGAGTGTGCCACCGTTTCTGAGGCTTTACACTTGAGCTGCGCTCTAGACAGCGATCTTACAGTATTATTTCACCTTGATTTTAAAGGAATACAATGCTGGCAAACTCTGAGTCCTCTCTGAGCACACAGATCAGACATGAAACAATGCTTTACCAATGAGCCTCCACCCTGACCCAGAAGGACCACTTTTGGAGAATAGTTCAGTTGCATAGTTCTTTTGGTCTGTGCTGATATTGACAAGATCAATGACTGTTATGCTACGGTGCTTTATCCAGTAGACACTGGACTAAGACCACCAAGTCATTTCATTAACATTAGCTACTTATGGCCACTGAATTCATAAGCCAGATTTAAATGGCTCTGTATTCCTTTATTTTTCTCCCTTTTTTATTTTTTTTATTTTATTCACCTGACTTGATCATTATGGCTGTGTTGTATTGTGACAATTACCTAATTGAACTTAAAACAACTAGCGGCTAATTTAAAAATTGCATGAAGATTTAATTTCTTTAACTTAAAGCAAAAAAGAACTAAAAATCTCTGTGAAGCAAGTTTGCTGTCATTTTGTTTTTAATGAGAAGGGTATATTTATTGAAGTGTAAGTTCTCATTTCAAATCTTCTGTTGTTAATTATCTTAATTAGGGTTTTTATGTCAATTATGATCTCAAGATTTTTATTGAAAATATTTAGATGGAAGTAACATTTAAGGCTGTCATCCAAAATCTGTTCTCCTAAACTCTATTTTAATAAAGGTAGTTTTCCTTTAAATGTACAGCAATAAATGTATTATGCAGAGTTAAAGGACATATAGCATGTACCTGATCTTTATTCACTCTGATCTCATTGAAGACCACTGTTGCATTACTCTCCTAAATTGTCATCTTCAGTACTTCTGGGATGTTGTTGACAAGCTGTTTAGCAAAGCCCATCTTCCTACTGAATACACCACAGTAGCTGTGTTAGGCTACGTCTAGACTGCAGGCTTCTTATGTAAGAAGCTTTTCTGGAAGAGATCTTCCGAAAAAACTTCTTCGGAAAGAGAGTGTCTACACAGCAAAAGTGCATCAAAGAAGCAATCTGCTTTTTCGAAAGATAGCGTCCACTCTGAATGGACGCTCTTTCGCATGTAAGCTGTGATTACTATGGACAGAGCGGCCACCAGCGCACCTGTGCTTTTTCCTCTTTCCTCTTCCCCGTCCACACACGTCTTTTTCTGAAAGAGCTCTTTCGGAAAAAGGCTTCTTCCTCTTAGAAATAGGTTTACCAATATTGGAAAAAACCCTCTGTTCTTTCCAATTTTTTTTTCAAAACAATGCAATTGCAGTGTGGATGTAAGTGAAGTTTTTTTTGGAAAACAGCCATTTTTCTGGAAAAAAAAAAAAAAAAACCTCTGTAGTCTAGACAAAGCTTTAGCCAGGAGTTCCGATGTCTAGTGACATCCTTCAGAAGTTCCATGTCAGGCATGATGCCTTTGATGCATGAACCTAAGGTTGAATCACATGAGTGCGAGCATGATTTTTACCCTTCTTATTGTTTGATATTCATCTCCTGGGAAACACATGGTTTGCCTACTACATCTAATACTACAGTAAAAGTTTTGTTATCCAGTATCTTGGGAAATATGGGGTGCTGGTAACTCAAAAGTTCAAGTTAAGTGAAAGTTATACTCACCAATTAAATACCTATTTTCAAATAATTAGAATACAGTAAATAGAACGAAGTATAAAATGGTATACAGGTACACAGTAGTAGTACTGCACTGCAGAATGGTTGGTTTCTTGAAGCATTTAGAAAATGTTATCTGTCTACACTTATACAGTAGGTTATCTTGTGACACTGCATATCACTATGCGCAGTGCAGGGCATACAACCACATCACTAAAAATACACTTAACCCTAAAACTGTACTGAATATAATTTAATCTTTCTTTGATGATTCAGAAGGCACTTCAGGATCTTGCAGTATTTCAGGGTTATCATTATCAACATCAATTGTCATTGTGAATGGGATAGGCGATTGGGCTGAATATGTAATGACCATACCCTGGCAGCTGCATTTTTTTTTGCTTGTTTTGTTTATTTTGTTTTTTAATACATCCCTGATATTAGCTTGCTCACTTTTCTGCCTAAAATTAGAGTGCAGAATATGCAGTTGTATAACCTGTCCTGGGCAATATAGTAATCTTTACTAGATTGAAGATTTGTACAGGGAGATATCAGAAATATCGGTTACTAGAGCTTTCTAGTTGGTAAAGTGCCGGATAACACAATTTTTACTGTACTGTGTTTCATCGTATTTCTGGGTTCCTTTCTTTTCTTTATCACTCAGCTAACATTTTATTTGAATTTGTCATTCATACCAAAGAGGTAATGAAATACTCAGATACAAAACATGTTCGTTGTCTTGTTTTATATGGCAACACTTAAATGGACAACCTGCTGGGCTTAAAAAAATCTTTCCTATAGTTTATAGATTAACTTCCAGTTAATCAAAGTTCATCATTCTAATGAGCTGTGACAAGAGAGGCAGTTTTTCCTTACAACTTCAGATTGTGTTTTTTGCGGTTATAAGGCAAATCTAAAGGAAGGCCTTAGGGATCATAGCCAGCTTTCATTATCAGTGCATGACCGCTTTGTAACTAACTGCATTCTTAATATCCAAAGAGATTTGCACACTACCGTCTGTTTCTTTCTTTCTTGTTTTAATAATTTACCTTTGAGATTCTATTCACAACTGTGTTAGTGTGCAAAGATCTGTTAGTCCATCAAACTTCAAAATATGTACAGCATGTAAGAGATGCATTAATTTTTTATTTGCTTCTTAAGGAAGCTAAGCTGTAAACTGGCTGTGCTGAAAACAAGAGGCTTACTTCAGTGAATTCTAATAAACACAAGGGGAAACATGTACTCATGTTTTGCTTCAGCTAGCTCCCTAAACAACAGATAATTTTCCTCAATGAATCTAATTCTGTGTCAGGAGAGAGAGTCATTTGTACAAATAAGCTCAAATGAACTTTTCATCTGATCTGTAATGTGATGGTGAGGAAAAAAAATATTATCCTGAAAGCTGTCTGGTGCTCTATACCAAAAAATATACTTAAGATTCTGTTTGTGTGTTCTATTTAGACCCCAAAGTAGTTCATAATTAACAAAATTATTGTTCCAACCTGGACTCTTCCTTCCTCAATATTTTACCAGATTATACAGAATTAAATTTACTTACAGAATTACATATGTCTTCCATATTTTTATGTCATATTAATCCTAATCATTAACTAGACAGTTTCATAGTCTCTGATCTAACAAAGACACAGAATTAATATGCCTGAGGAAATAAGTACAGCATTCTTTTTGAGCACTTTACATAAGAAAGCAACATGATTTGTCCTCTGATTTTGTTTCTTTTTTTTTTTTTAACATTTATTCCCTGCTATGGTAGCATCTTATTGTTTTCTAAGGGTGTGTCGACGCATCAAAGTTATTTCGGAATAATGGCCGTTCTTCCAAAATAACAGTGCGAGCGTCTACACAACAATAGCGTTATTTTGAAATAATTTCAAAAGAACAGGAGGC
The DNA here is from genome assembly GCA_032595735.1 of Pelochelys cantorii. Classification (NCBI taxonomy): domain Eukaryota; kingdom Metazoa; phylum Chordata; order Testudines; family Trionychidae; genus Pelochelys; species Pelochelys cantorii. The sequence continues at coordinate 43,233,816 of CM064337.1, forward strand.
TTATTCTGAGTTCTGTAAACCTCATTCTTCGAAGAATAATGCCTATTATTATTATTATTATAATGGACTGTGTAGATGCTCCACTTCTGCTATTTCGAAATAGCCCCTTACCAGGGCCATTCGAATTTATTCCTCCCCAGTGCCTCCTGGAGCTCTAAATCAAAATAGCATGTCTACATTCAGGAAGCCTGCCTCTGACTAATTTTGAGGCTTCCCTGCAGTGTAGACTTGCTATTTTGAAATAAGCTATTTCTGAATAACTATTCCGGAATAGCTTTTTCCGAAATAAATGTGCAGTGTAGACATAGCCTAAATGACACAAATATTTTAGCCCAAACAACATTGCATAGTAAACCACTGAATGAGTTTGATTCTTTGTGCATGAAAAAGCATTTCCTAACATCTGCTGAAAAGTTTTTTTCCCTTTGATTTTCTCTTATACCCCTTTGTCTTAGCATCCTGGGTAAAAAGTGGAAACTTCATTTGAAGATTTTCATACACTTTAATCAAATCCACTTTTAACATAATCCCTAAGATGACAACTGCCACATCAAACATGATCGCTCAGCCTCTCTCTTATACCTACCACTTTCCTCTTTAAAATGTAATCCTTATTTTTCTTTGTATTAAAGTGATCATTTTTACAAAGAAAAGTGGATGACAAAACCTCCTTGTAGAACAAATAATTCTGAACCTTTTCATTAAAGACCAAAAATGTATCTTTTTGAATAATTGTACAATTCATGTAGCATATTGTTGTGAGATTTTATATATACTTACTCATATTTTGAGAGGGAATATATTCATATCTTTACATGTGCTGCAGTTGTCCACTGCACAATTTTATTCTCTGAATTTGTTTTTTGTTTTGCAACACTGAAATGACATGTAACTGTTAACTTAATATGTAGTGTTTTCAGAGCAATGCATAGTTTTGTAGTACATTTGCAATTGGTGATATATAATTTGAGTTATTGTTGAGCTACATTGTAGTCGCACATACTTTTTCTTTTTAAAAAGCAATTTTTAAGTACAAAATATTACCGGTGTTGAACCAGCAGGAATGGTAACATAGATGTCTGTGTTATATCGTTTGTATAAACTAGAAAAGCTTATGAAAAAGGAGAGAAAGTACTCACCACGTCACATAACACATGTATTAGGTATAAGGGAATAATGTAGAAAACTAAAATGAAAAGGTTACTGAGGGAGGTTATTGTTCAGTGCAATAGTTTTTGGTAGTAGGCTTTGACATCATAAAAAAGATACTTTCTAATGACAAAAATATGAAGTTAAACAGTTAATGCTGCTTGTGTGGTACAGTAAGTTAGAGGATTACTGTAGTAAGTCCATTTTGTAAATAGAAAACAATGAATTCCTGCTATCTGGAAAGTTCCTGTGCAGGACAAATAGCAATAGGTAAGGCTGCAATTTAGTCACAGAGGTTACATAAGTCATGAAATCCATGACTTCCAGTGACCTTCGTGCAATTCTCAGCCACCATAGGCAGCTGGGATATCCTATGACTCTCTCCAATACAGGGGGTGTGGACCTCCAAAGCTGTAGGCAATAGGAAACTCAGCAGCTCATGGCTGCCACAAGAAATGGGGTACCCTGCGGCTCCCACCTGCTGCATATGGCAGGAGCTTCCACAGTTCCCAGCTATGGGTAGCGGAAAGCCCTGGACCTCCTAGCTGCCATGCAGCTACCCTATTGCCAGTGGTGTGGGGACCTTCAGATCCCCATTTTGTTACAGATATTTTAGTAAAACCACAGGCAGGTCATATCTTCTGAGAGGTTTATTGTTTGTTTGTTTGTTTGTTTGATTGTTTATTTGCCCAGGATCTCTCCCTGGATAATCCTAAAATATCCATGATAAAATTCTAGTCTAGTGGGCAACATACCATTATAAAAGTACAAATGACCACACCATCAAAAACTCAACCAACCTGCTGTTTTTACTCATTTATAACAAGCAAGTTTCACATGTGGAAGGAACTGAATACACTCCTACCAAAGTTTTTCAATGTATGTCCTGGAGGAAGATACTTGCAATGAAATTTTGTCCCCATCAAAGTCTGTGGGAGTTGTACCACTGATTTCAAGGAAGCAGGATTTCATTCCTAAAGTGTATGTTGGTACCTAAATGCTCTGTTTGATTTTTCAGAAGTTCTGAACATGTGCAACTCTCACCAATTTTGGATGTTCAGATTTGAATTAGAGACCTAACTTTTGTCCCCTTAGGTGATGTCTACATTATGCAGCTTTTAGTGACAAGGCTGTGGTGATAAAACTGTGTCACTAAAGTGTGTGTGTGTGTGTGAACGCTGTTTGTCCACACTTTTGCCAACCAAATACTTCTAGCTGCTCTGAGCGGCTTGCGTTTTGTCAGCAGGAGAGTGCTCCTGCCGACAAAGTAACATTCATATGTGCACTTGTCACTGCAAAACTTTTATCATTCGGGGTGAGGGGAGGTGTCTTAAGCAACTATGAATGATAAAAATTTTGTCAGTCAATTGCAAGTGTAGACAAAGCCTTTGAATATAGTGGCCTCGGTGCATATTCACATATACAGACACATGTATAGTCAGTTTTGTGTTTATGTGAATATGCATCAGGAGTACTAACGGAAAGAGGGGATGTTTCAAAATCTCAGATGAATATGCATTTGTGCAGTTGTTCACACTCAAAAGTGTCATGAAAATAATTATAAATATATTCTTATAAATGTGCATGCCGCAAGTGATCTGCTTCAGACTGCATCATTCCTATAAAATTAGTTATCTAGTGGAGACTGAGCACGTTATTAGTTAGATATCATAAAAACTTGTGAATCGTATTTGGAGAGCATGCGATACATTTACATAAAACATTTATTAAATAATCTCAAATAATAATTTAGTCAAGAAGATTAAACTTGATAAATAAATGTTGTATTTTAAATAGTTTAAATGCAGTTCTGCTTACAGCATTCACCTAAAGAACTAATCAGGAAAAATAATCAATTCTAAAATTCTGAGGGTAGATGTCACATAATTATCTGAGAGAATAACAAGAGGGCAATGAGGCTAAGAGAAAATCAGGAACTTGAGTGTTTCCAGGAGAAATTGCTTTATATAAAAGGTAATTTTGTAGACCAAACTCTCAAGGGCACCAATAACAAATGAACACATTCAAAAAAGTGAAAGTATTGAAACAAAATAAAATATTGGAAGCTTCAGATATTAGAAGCCAGGTGGATTCACTTTGATTAATGACATGTTCCATTTGATCATCCTTATATATATATATATATTTGGGTTTGATATCAGTGCTGTTAGAGGTGGGGAGGTTCCCTTTAAATGCTCATTGTCTAGCATCAGTGACCCTCATCTTGTCCACTCAGTTTTCAACAAAGGCCGTTCTGAGTAGCCAACATTTTATCAGATGAAGGGCCTGATCATGCAGAATTCTTTTTCACTTCAGTTAGGATTTTTGTCTGAAGGCCAAATGTAAATTTTCAGATGCTTTTCCTGTTTTCAGATGCATTTTTTTCAAATTGCTTTCTAGGTTATTCCTTTCTACTGTAAAACATTATGGAGTGTTCCTTAGTGTTCCCACAGTATGTCAGTGGCTACTGAGCTACTCGTTTGTTAATCTATGATATTTCTTATTTGTTTTTATTTTCCTTACAGTTGTGGGGATTTGCTTTCATTGCAGTTTGTGAAGTTGCAATGAAATGAAGTCTTTGCCAGTTGTGATCAAATGTGCAGAGACATAACTGTCCAAAAACCAAAAGGATAAAATATTGATTTCTTCTTTGTTTCCCCTTTCTGTCAAAATACTGTTGCTTTTAAGTGTCGTTGGTGATATAGTGGTTCAGTAAATAGCATTTTTAAAATCTAATGTTTCAGAGGAGCTCTGAACTTTCTATTCCATTGACATCAGCGAGAACTGTGGGTGCTTAGTACCTTTGGGGGGAAAAAACAAGTCATTAGCTACTAAATAGGGTGCCATGTATGGTGGGATATTTCAGGGTATTTCTACACAGAGATAAAAGCCCTGGTACACAGCTGTGGCTAGCCTGGGTCAGCTGACTTGGGCTCACAGAGCTCTGGCTGCAGGACTAAAAGTTGCTGTGCAAACATACGGGCTCAGAATTGAGCCAGGGTCCTGGCTTGACCCTGAGCCCAAGCATCTACACTGTATAAGAGTTATAAGAAGACCAACCTCATCATCATGACCACCCTCATCAAGGAGTATTAGTGACTCCGATCCAAAATACCAGAATGTTTCGAAAATGTCCAAAACAATTATTTTGATTTGACTTGTTTTTTCAAAATGTTTTGATTTTTGTGTGCAATTGGAATTATACAGCCAATTCAACATAAATCCATAAATCATTTTGCCAAAGTATAATTTCTGGCTGGAAAAACTATTTGCCAAAAATATTTAGCTCACATTTAATCACGATAAAGCCGTGTCTCCACAAAATCCTTAAATGTGCAGAAAATAAGGGTGTTTGGGCAGCAGGGAACAAGGCACTGAGATTTTTGAGTGAGCAGCTGACAAATGGGAACAATGTGGCCAACATTCAAAGAACCCAGAAGTTGGTTTGGGTAGATATGCAGAGAGATCATGCTGGGCTTTTTTTTAAACTTTAAAATGTTCTTTCTTATTTGTAGGTTTTGTCTGTCATTTGCATGATTTGTGCTGACAGAAGCTGGGGGTTTTAGAATTTAAGAAATTCAGACAGATAGCTTCCCTTAGTGGCAATGCACATTATAAATCTAAATCATCTCGACTCCTTTGAAAATCTCAGCCAGAACATTTTAGAAAGTGTAAATTAAATTGCAGTAGAAATCAACAGAACTGAAGTAACTTGTATTTAAAGTGCCTTCACACTGAGGACTTGCCTTTCTGCCAGCGTGCCACTTGCTATCCTCAAGTTTCTGCCTGAGACGTCTGATGTAGGTCCATTATCTTGCCTACATAAGCCCAGGGGGTTGCTATAGAATAATTTCATGCATTTTCATCTCCCCATCGCCATTACCTGCTGTTTTAGTTGTGAAGAACTATTTCAGTATTTCTAATCATCTTTCTCTCTCTCTCTCTGTCTCTCTCAAACCTATTAGTATTTCATGTTGCTCTCTCTCTAAGGGTTGTATAGATTGCTATGTGTTCGGGATCATTAGGTACTAACTTTTTTTTTTCTTTTCCCTTATTGGATACATGATAAAAGAGTAGATTAACACCTCATTTCATTACAGGTCTAGTATGCACTATGTATTTCAAAACCACACTTTTAAGTGTATCTAATCTAGGTAGAAATCTGCTTCACTTGTGCAAAATATCATCTTTGAGTAATTCTTTACAACAGATGATTCTTGAATTTCCCACCTCCCCAAACTGTAAAATTCTGGCTTCATTTATACCTGATTTTTTCTTATAGGAAAAAAAAGAAACAGGAGTTTTTTGACTGAATAAAGTTGTTCACGCAATGTTATCAAAAGCACATGAATCTCTTTTCGGGAAACGAGTGTCACCCCATTATGAGCAAAGTCTACACAGACACACAAATTTGTGTGTATTAAATTACCAGCTCCCTAATTTACAGTGCATAAATAATGGAATAATCCTATTTTCAACATTTCTAATGCAGGAGGCACTGAAGGAAAACAACAAGAGAAGAGAAATGGAGGAGAAGACCAAGAGAGCCAAGCTGGCTAAAGAGAAAGCTGAACGAGAGAAACTGGAGCGGCAGCAGAAGAAGAAGCAGCTGATTGACATGAACAAAGGTAAGGCAGTGTTTTCAGTAGAGGAATTTGTAAACTGAACAAAAGATGCTCTAGTTTAAAGTCTTCCGGGTTAGTATGAAAAGAACTTAATTGTTATGTTGAAAATACAGAAACCAAGTTAATGTTTTTGGTGTCAATTTTCAACCTTGGTTTTGCATACTTGATGTTGATGCTATTCTGCATCTGTCATTCATATAGGCGATGTCTCTTTTAAGGCATTTTGTGGTGAATTATTGGCTTGTTTTCATTTGTTGCAGTTAATTGATTTCTTTTTATATGGATTTACTCCCAAGAAAAACTTTCTTTCTCGTTGTGTTTTTTAATTTTATTCTGTAAACATCTCTATAATCAAGATACTTTGGCAATTAACATCTTTCTTTTTGAGCTTGGAGGCTCCATATTATAAATGGATGTTCTCCCACCGCTACTATTATGAGCTGAAAAATCTGGTTCAGCTGTGAGCCTAAACACAGTGTGTCATTTCAGCATGATAAAAAGTAATGTGTTGAGCTTACTGGTTAGCTAGAATGACATTATGTAGTTCACGAGGGCATTCTACGAGAGAGCCCTAGAGGGTGGGGAAAGAGGAATCAATTGGCTCCTAATATCTATGCTTTCTAAAGTTCCAGAAGACTGCAAAATGCAGGCTTTACTTTCCATCCCTTTGGACCCCAGAAGTGAGGGGAGAAGATACAAATATGAATTAGATTGAACAAGAGATTAGTTTATACTTCAGTTGCTGTTCTCCTTCTCTGATCATTTTTGTGCTGTTGTGTGACTGAACTAATCCTCCTCAATCATAAAACATATAAAAATGCTTAGTGTGTGACTACAACTTCTCTTTTCAACCCAGTGAACAAATCTGACAGGTTCACTCCTAGCAAAATAATAGATATTTTTTCTTTGACAAACCTTACATAAGGTGCCAAGGTGTATAAGATTTGTACCAGAATGATGTTACAATAAACCTTATAATTAGAGTGAATTGAGGTAGCACTAAGCTGGAGATCAATCAATTAGGAGGAAAGGCTTGAGATAAAAATATTGCATTTTAAGTGAGTATATACAGTCTTTATATTGAAAGGTGGTTTATTCAAGGATGCCTTTCACTTTAGAAATATTAGGACATTTTCAAATGTTATCAAAAATTTTCTGAGCCTGTATTTTTGTGTGTCCAGATGGAGAGGCATTTGACCTCTCTTCCGAATATGTTGAGCACCAACAGCACTCATTGAACCCCAGTGACTTCTGAGTGCTCCTCAGTTTTCAAATTAAGTCCACCATAGCCTAAAATACAGAGTTCCCTTAGTAACTGGTTTTTATTTTCTATTAAAACTGCTTGGCCAGTGAAATTTTAACACAGTTTAATTAAGACATCTCGGAGGGAGTTTAACCATGGACTTCTACAATATAGCAAGCTTGGTGGGGGGGGGACATGACTGGCTAAGATTTTCCAAAGTGACTAGTGACTTCGGACTCCTCAATTTTTGGTGGCCCAACCTGAGAGAACCTCAGAGTGAGCACCTATAAAATTGAGGAACTCCATATTACTAGGATTTTTGAAAATGTTGGCAACAAGATGCTACAATATTTTTTTTTCTAATTTGCTGTTCTTTGTAAGTTAGCCCTGCTCTACACTGGGGAGTTATTTTGAAATAACAAACAGAGCATTCCACTTGTAGTATATGGTGAGCATATAACTTCTCTCTGGGAACAGTTATCCAATTAGTTATCAGTAGTTCAGTCAGGCTGAAAGGGCATATCGTGTGGCATCCTGAAAACATCAGTTTTAGGTTTGGTTTCAGTTCAGTATCTTCATCAGTGATTTTTATAATGGTAAAGAGAAAGTACTTACAAAATTTGCACACAGTAGCCACGCTGTGATGGATTGCAAGTGCTTTGGAGGGTAGGATTAAAATTCAAAATGTCCTGGAGAAATGGTGTGAAGTAAATAGGTTGAAATTCAATAAGTACAAAATGCAAAGTACTCTATTTAGGAAGGAAGAATCAGTTGCACACATACAAAATAGGAAATTAATGTCCAGGAAGGAATGTTTAGGAAAGAGATCGAAAGGTCACAGTGGACCACAAGTTAAATATCAGTCAAAAGTGTAATATTGTTATGAAAAAAGCAAGCATCATTCTAGCATGCATTAGTAGGAGTGTTATAAGTGGTTCCCTACCTTTTTGATACCGGGGATCGGCAAACCCATTCACAAATTTTTGGAGGTCCGCAACATTTTATTTTAATATTCATTCTGTGATTGATGAATATGCAAATATGTGAATAAAACATTACCGGTCTGCCAAAAGCTGAGCCCCCAGTGCCAGCCCTAAACCCTAGAGCCCCCCATCCCTCCACTTCCCCCCAGCATCAGCCACTGACCCCAGATTCCTCTGCACCCAACCCCCCCCAGTACCAGCCCCCCATCCCTAATGCCTCCATATCAACCCCCATTCCGTAGAGCCCCCCACCACCAGAGCCTCCAGTACCAGCCTCCTGTTTCTAGAGCCACACTGTACCCTCCGCCCCCAGAACCTCCCCCCAGTACCAGCCCCATCTCCCTCACTTAGCCCTGCGCTGCTGCCTGCATTGTGGTGACTCTGGGGGCCAAGGCTGGGGTACACTGTCCCGCATCTTCTCTCCCATTGCAGCTCTTGGGAGAAGCGTGTCCTGCCCCACCTCTCAGCCAACCAGCACCAGGCAGTGGCAGGGTCTCCTCTGGCTGTGGAGGACCTTGCCCCCTGCTGGTTGGCTGAGACGCAGGGCAGGACACAATTCTCCCAACAGCCGTAGCAAGAATGGTATACCCCAGCCCTGGCCCTCAGAGCCTCCGCAACCCAGCAGCCAGAGAGCCACAGCCCACTGTGGGAACCACTGGATTAGTCTTCAACTGGATTACTGTGTCTAGTTCTGGGCACCACATTTCAGGAAAGATGTGGATAAACTGGAGAAATTCCAGAGAAGAGCAACAAAAATGATTAAAGGTCTAGAAAACATGAGCTATAAAGGAAGATTGAAAAAATGAGTTTTTTTACTCTAGAGAACAGAAGGTTGAAGGGAGAAATAACAGTTTTCAAGTATATAAAGGTTGTTAGAAGGAGCAGGTAGAAAAATTGTTCTCCTTAACCTCTGATGATAGGAGAAGAAATAGGCTTAAATTGCAGCATAACTAGTTGGATAACCATTGGAGATTTTTAAGAGCAGATGTGATAAACACCCATCAAGGACAGTCTAGTTAATACTTTTTTGTCCTGCCATATATGTAGGGAGCTGGACTAGATGACTTGTTTAAAGATAATAGAGATGTAGCCATGTTAGTCTAGTCTAGCTGAAACAAAAAACAGGACTATGTAGCACTTTAAAGACTAACAAGATGGTTTATTAGTTGATGAGCTTTCGTGGGCCAGACCCACTTCCTCAGATCTGAGGAAGTGGGTCTGGCCAACGAAAGCTCATCAACTAATAAACCATCTTGTTAGTCTTTAAAGTGCTACATAGTCCTGTTTTTTGTTTAAAGGTGTTTTCCTTTTTATTTAGCCCCTTTTTTCAGGGGTTGGGGAAAAGAAATTAATTCTTCTTAACTAATAGCATTTAAAAATCAGGAAAAAACTAGGGTAACCTACTTTCTGAACAAGAACAAATAGACTGCTTGCTAGTTTTTTTTTCAGAACATATTGTTGCAGTGACCTGTTCTTGAATATGTGAAGTCATCTCATGGAGATTCAATGAAATATTATTGTATATGTAACAAAAGCCATAAAAGCATGTGTGGGAAAATTAATGCATTCTCATTGTAACAAAAGAACAGTATAGAAGCCAGACCGTTGACTGTGTCAACCAGCTGAAATAAGACTTCAGTATTGCATCACCAGTTCTATAAAAGAGACTGAAAAACAAAAGTAACATCTGTTTGTAGAATAGGTTTAAAACTCAAAGAAGAATTTGACTACGTATTTTTCTTTGGATAATTCCATTTATGATTATTAGACTAGTACAGACAAAATGTCTTTAGTTTACAATTATTTATATTTTAATCCCATATGCCCAGTTCTCGCCTCTAATCAAAACAAATTGGAATTGGAAAAAAGCAGAGAGCGCTTGATCCAGTTACTATTGAAGTTGGTGAAATACTCCCATTGATTTCAACAGGGGCTAGATCAAACTCAGAAACTCTGCCAGGCCTGGCACGTGCAGTTTCTTCTTGTGGAGGGGCTTGCAGTCTTGTGGATTAGTTGAGATGAAGGCTTGAAAATGTATAGGTTTGTAACTGCAGTTATGTCATCACCCAGTGAAAGTTCAGATTATTTTGGGCACTATGGCCCGAAGGCACACTCTTCTAGAGGACACAAAAAAAGTAATGCAAGCAGAGCAAAGGATGGAGATGCCTGTAAAACTCTGAAAGGCACAGCATCGTGTGCTGATGTTGGCATGATTTGATGATCATCATGCAAATTTTGTAAATCCCAGGGCTTTATTATAGATTGCCAGCCCCTATAATCATGCTTCCCACCTGCAGCCAGTCTCCTGTAGGATCTGCGTACTATGCCTCTGCACATCCTCACTTTGAACATTTTATGTACAGAGTGGAATTTATATGGAACTGGGTGATGACATAACTGCAGTTACAAACCTATATTCTGGTCTTCACACTGTTTTTGCGTCATTAGAGCCATTTCAGTTAAAGGTGTGATTTTCTTTGTTTGTTTATTTAACTTTTTCCCAACCAAAAAAATAATTGTGCTGGTTCATCCCCTACTGTGGGTGCAGTTATAATGATGTAAATTGATGACTTTATATTACCTTATAACAATCTACCTTATGCCTCTTCCCATATGGGAATTGCTATCCCATTATATTGCATCCATACTAAAAGAGTTGTACCATTTTAACTTTATTAATATGTAATTAAATCAGAGCAACATTTGCATAAGAAAACCCCTTTTATAATTTATATTTGGTGAGATTGGCTAGTTCCCTGTTAACATTCAGAATTTTGCCATGAGTCAAATTTGGACACTTTTCCTTTAAAAGTAAAAATTTAATATTGGTCTGTGATATTTATTTTAGATGTGCAGCTAATTATTTTAAGAGAACATATTTATTAGGTAACTTGCTATATTTGTTGACAGTGATAAATTATGTTTTCCTGATGCTTTTATGTTTGTATTTTTTATGTAGTTATATAAACTTGCACTCTATCACTGTAACTTATACCCAGAGATTGTTTATACCCAGATTGTAACTCACACCCAGAGATTGTTTACACCCAGATTGTAACTTACACCCAGAAATTGTTTTTGTGGTAGTCTTGTAAATATGTTTTACTTAATATTTTTGGAGAACCTAATGCACATGATTTTGCCACAGAACCTCCAACCTACTGGTTGGTTGGTTTGAAGTGACTTCTTCAGCGTTTGCTCTGAACTTTATATTATCATATGTCATAATCTTTTTTTTACATAATGAAAACATATATTCTAACATTATTTTGAATCTGCCCAAAGTGTCAAAGACAGCACATTTAAAAAAAAACATAGTAAGCCATAGATTTGTTTAGATGAGCTTTTGATGAGGTGCGTAGGTGGCAAACCCATTCAATTCACATACGAAGTTTTTTTCAAGTTAATTTCAGTTTAAATAGAAAGTTCTTCCTGAAAGAATAATCTTCCATTTTACAAGATTAAATTTAAGGAAGTGTGTTCTAGTCTAGACAACACTTGACCAACCATTAGTCTTCCTTTATTTCTTTTTAAGGATCAGCTGACAGTGCTGGAAATTTGATTTAGTGTGTATTTAGAGAGGGGGATATTCTGGGTAGTGTTGATACATGATGCCTCAGACTGTCTTGATCATATGTCTTCCTCATGAATATGATGAATGAATATTACTCAAAGTAGATTTTAATGGACATTTCTCTGTAATTTGGTCTTTGATCTGTGTGGAAAATGCCAATGTGTGGTTGACTGTCCACTGTAAAATGTGCTGAAACCACCATGTATGCTACTGAACTACCACTAAGTATCCTCACTGACCATGTTTAAATCTTAACCATGGTCCTGGTGGCAAAAATAACTATCTACTTGTCCTCATTGATGAAGTATGTGTTCTCTTCTATAATAAAACCACTATATATTATAATATCCATTCCACATGATGTACTTCTAGTGAAAAGGAGAAATAGAATCCAGAACATTCTCATTGAGTAAGTATATCTTACTTGTCAAGTGACATTCTTCCTTTGGTACTTTCTTCTCTGCGGGGTCATTGCTGCTTATGAAAATGGCTTGCAAATTTTTTCTAAGCCAACATGACATACAAGTCATAGTGGAAGGGTGCATATGTCCTCTAAAGCTGTCATTTTGACAAGGTGACTCTTTTTACCCAGGGATATTTTAACCTAACACAGTTGTTTCACGCATTCTCTAACTATATCTTAGAATATACAATTCTAATGTTCTCCTAATGCCTCTCAGTGAGGAGCAAACAAGTGTCTTCTGTTTTTCATCTTCTTAGCTTACATGTCTAAAGTAATCTTACTGCTAACCTGCATTTTAAGGGCTGAATCTAGGGATGGGATTTTTTTCAAGTTTTACAGGGAGACTAGGGTATTTTAGTCATTATATAAATGCCAACTGTAGTAATAAATCCTGTTTCCTGAGTTAGTAGGAGAAATGTTTTAGGGAGCCTCTTTCTCCTCTACTCCAGTAGTCAAGCCAAGGATGCACTGAACAACATCTCAGCTAACCCTAATAGTTACAGTTAAAATATTAAAATTCATACATAGTAACAAAAGTAAAATATTTTCACATGAGAACGAAGGCAGGGGGATTTGAATTGCTAGTGTATCACATAGTCCAGCCCAGAATAAGGTTGCAAAATTATATTTCCACCAGTAAACTTATCCAAGATGATACACTGTATTCCTTTGTCTGGTTTATGAAACTTTTTAATTACAGGACCAGGTTCTGTGTTTTTCTCCCTGTGTCTGAAAATCTCACTGTAAATAAGATAATGTTGAATGACACTGAAGGGCCTCTGACTTGCTCTGACTTGCCAAATTTTATTAGCAGTTGCCCTAGAAATAAATCTGTTTAAGTTAGTGGATTTTTAATTTATACCAATGTAATTAGAAACACACTGGCAGAAAAGACAGAAAGAAAGGGTCTTCTCTTGCCTTATTTAATGCATAATTTGGATGATGAGCCCTGAATAATGTTAGGACTCTTCCCTGAATAATGGGCTGAAAATAAATGTTGAACTGCTTGCTCCCTTACTAGCTGAGGATTCCCAAATAAGCACACTCCATGATGCAGGAGTCCTGCAGAAAATAGTAGTACCTGTTTGTAATCATGTATTTCAAGACTATATTGTAATTGCAACTTAAAAAAAAAATTCTGGCACCCGGACATTTGGAATTGCTGAAGTTTGGCTGTAGGAGGTGACTTTCAGTGCTATGCATTGTGTTTTTGACCGTGATAGTTTTTTCCAAAAAGATTATTTTCCAATGTTCTCAAGGAAAGAATAAATGTGTAGAGAGCTGGTATAAGATCATAATGTGAAACAAATATGAGACCTATCTGTAAAAGTAAAAAAGCTTTCATATTTATCTTAGATGCTTGTTATCCCCCGTCACAGTAGTATCTGAATGCCTCACAGTATTGAGTATATGTATGTTTATAACACTTGTGAGAGGTAAGAGCAGGGGTGGGCAATAATTTTCAATGGGGGGCTACTCCAAGATGTTGGAAAGTGGTCAAAGGCCACACTCTTCCACGGTATTAATGGAGGAGGTGCGGGATCTGGGATTGAGGCTGGGTGCAGAAAGGAGTTTGGAGTAAGGGATTGGGGTACAGGAGGGAGAATGGAATCTGGGAGTGAGTTTGGATGAAGGAGACAGTTGTGATCTAGAGCAGGGAACTGGGGTGCATGGTTTTGGGATGTGACCTAAGATAGGAGGGGATTGTGATCTTAGTCATGAGATTGGGGTGCCTGATCTGGGAGGGGATATTGGTGCATGTGGAATGGCGGGGTAGGAGTTGAGGGGCAGAGCATTGGGGAAGGGAGGGTCTGGGGTGCCAGAGGCAAGCTCTGGCCAGAGACTTACCAGCCAACAGCCAAACCTGCCTGCCTGTAGATCTAATGGCTTGCAGAGCTTAAAATGTTTCTACCTACTCAGCCATGTGCTTGAGTGAGTAACTGACTAGGAGGGTTGTGCTTTGTGGCTGCCTGTTATTCAAACAGACAGCTCCCACTGGCTAGTTTCTGGCCAGAAACCAGCCAGTGGGCTTATGCTGGGGTCAGGAGCAGCATCTGTATTTTCCGCCCTCCCCTCCAGACTCATAAAGACAAAGTGCCCTGCAGCCGCAATTCTGTGCAGCGTGGGGGGCAAGCAGGGGAGCTTGTCTGGGGTTCCCCACTGTCTCCATGTACTGGATCTGGTGGCTTCATGAGCCAGATGTGGGTCATAGGCCGTATTTTCTCCAGGCCTGGGTAAGAGTGTACTGCTTTCCCCATTTTACAAAAGATGAACGTAGGTAGAAAGATAATAGGTGACCTACCCCAGGTCACATAGGAATTGTGCTAAAGCTGGAAATGGAGGTCTCCCAGATTCCAAGCTAGTATTCTAAACATTGAAACATTCTTCCTCCCCATTAAAGGTGCTAGAAGAATTTTGCAGAAGATTATATGAAAAAGTATTTCATTTCCCCTGAAGCTCAGTAGTGCAAAATTGGAATAATGTTTTTGACAGTTCTGCAGCGTTTCTGACTTTCTGAAGGCAACTGTGATAGTCTGTATGGGTATGTCTACACTTCTTTCCTCTCTCTCGAGAGGAATGCAAATGCAGACACCCGAAATGGCAAATGAAGTGGGGATTTAAATATCCCATGTTTCATTTGCATAATCACGTTATGGCGCTATTTCAAAATAGCGCTATTTCGAGAGAAAAAACAGGGTTATTTCGAGAGAAAACCCTTCCCTCGAAATAACCCTTACTTCTCAAAAATAACCTTTACTCTCCATTTTTTGAGGATATTTAAATCCCCGCTTCATTTGCAATTTCGGGTGTCTGCATTTGCATTCCTCTTGAGAAAGAGGAATGAAGTATAGACATACTCTATATGTGCTACCATTGCAGCTCCTTTGCACTTCGTTATTTTTGTGTGTTTAATTCAACATGTTTATCATGGTAAAACATTTTTCTTGCAAAACACATGAAAATAGAGAAGAAAAAAGCACCAAAGACAGACAATCTCCCAGGAACAGAAAAACCCACAACAGCAGTTCTCATTTAATCAGAAGAAGTTTTGCTCTTCGTTATATCCTATTAGCATGGCAATTAAAATCACCTTTTAAGTACCAGTGTGAAGATAAAGGGTGGAATGAGCTGCCTAAGCCACAATTAGTATTTAATTAATTGTTTTGAAGGTATATTAATATTTTTCACTAGTACAGATGGGGATAATGGAAACAGAGTTCTTCAGTAGTGGTTGATGGCTATCTGGGATGTCTAGATATTCTAATTCTGAAAACATATTGACATCCAAATATTGAATTATAAGTCACCTATTAAAAATGTATCTACTCAATTAATGTTCAGACCTGCATTGGTAATAACATCTGCATTTCACAAAACTATTTCACTGGCATTGACGCGATCAGGGTACAGGGCAGAAAGTTCACTTTCAACTGTAGTCTCTAATGTCATAGCACTATCCTAATTTGTATGTACATATTCTGTGTCCATCAAGATAAGCATGCAAAATTTCGAAAAAAACCAGAACCCTAAAAAGAATAAGAGGAAGATATCGGTTTGTGACCCCATACTTCTGCATTGGCATTCATGTAACACCATTTTGTGCTAAATGAGGCTTGGTCTGTGCTACTGAGCAATGTCGAACTAAGCTACACAACTACAGCTATGTGAATAGCTTAGCTGGAGTTGGCGTACCTTAGTTCTAGTTACCACGGCAGCTCCACTGTGTGGGGGTTGACGAAAGAAACTCTCCTGTTTAACTCCCTTTTACTCTTCTTTCTCCAGTGGAGTACAGAAGTCGATCAGAAGTCAATTTAGCAAGTCTTTACTTGACCTGCTAAATTGACTCCCGAGGTTGAATCCTTGGAGCGCCAATCTCTGGGTAAGTGTAGACAAGGTCTGATAGTGTCAGGCAGCGGTTAGAGCAAGATACTTGGAATAATGAAACCTGGATTCTGTCTCTCACTGTAGTAATGATTAGTATCTTTGTGCTTTGGTGGCCTATCTGTAAAATATGGATGATACTTATATGTCTTTGTAATGTTTCATGAGATCCTTGGATGAAAGGTACTACATCAGTGCAACTTATACTGTTGAACTTTCATCTGAGAATATTGACAATAATAGTCAAATAGTTTACAAGCATGCATGAATTAAGCTTAATAAACACCCAGAAATAATTATATGACTCTGCTCCTTCCACTGAAGCACATTTCATTATATCATGGCTTTTTTTTTATTATTTCATATTTATTTGCGTACATTTACTCTTTAGGGGGTCGCAGCTTCATAGTGTCTATAAGTCAAGAGGAACATGTACCTGTCAGCGGTTACTTGGGTTCATTCTGCCCTCAAGCTCCCTTTGTGCCACCCTTTCATTCCCCTCTATTTCAGGGTCTAGTGCAGTTCCTCTCCCCTCCCTCGTGCCAGGGGCCCTGTGTGTCCAAGCTTAGCTGGCTTCTCCCCATGTCAGGGGCTCTGTGTGGTCTCCATTCTCCCCTCCCCCCCATAGCTGGTCCAACATTATCTTACCCATGTGAGGATCTCTATTTACTTTTTTCCCACCCCTGGCAGGGTCTCCTTGTTGCCGACATTCCCATTCCCCATCTCTGTTCACACTTTCAAGGTCCCTGTTGTCTCCACCTATATCTGTATGTTCACCACTCGTATATCTCTGAATCCCTGCTTCTCCCCAGTCCTGGATCTCCACTTCTGTTCCTGAGTCGACTTTCCCCTCTCCATCTCTACTCCCCCCTTTCTAGGTTCCTGCTTCCATGGTTCCCCCAGTTTCCTCCTCCTGGTTCCCCACTTTCCTTATCACTTCCACTCCTCACCTCATCATTTCCTTGTAGATCTCTGCTTTGCCCCTCTCATGGTGTCCATCCTCTATGATCACCAAGTCCACTTCCCTTTTCGGTTTCTGCTTCCCCCAGCACCATTGCTGACCCTTAGTCTTCTCTGGGTTTCTGTTTCCCCCACTACTACTCAAGGAGCACATCTTTTGGTCTCCAGAGATTTCCACTATTGTTTCCACCTTCTGTTTTAATTCCCCATTCTCTGTTCCACTTGTCTTCCTTTCCCCTGGATCCCAACTTCCCCTGTACAAACTTTCCTTATAAGGCTCCCATATTTCTGTTAGGATGCATCTACACAGCACCCTAACCTTGAAATAAGATACACAATTTGTGCTACTCAAATTGCGTGTCTTATTTCTATTGTATTTCAAAATAACGTGCTATTTTGACATATCCCTTAACCGGTTACAGGGATGCCGAAATAGCGTGCCTATTGTTTCAAAAAATATTTTGAAATAAAGGGCATGCTTAAAAGACAGGGGTAGCTATTTCAGGATACCTCCACTATCCCTAAATAGCTCCATTGTCAGAGGTACCCTTAGAGTCCAAACTACAGGAAAGTTAAGCCACTGCTTCTGGCAGCCCTGATTTTCTTGTGAATTGGGCTTTTCTGGTAGCTAGCTGGGTAAGCTATGAAAGGGTGACAATAAATACATCCAGTGAGGATTATCTTCAGGGTCAATAAATTCATGAAAGATTATTAAAAGTTAGTGGGAAAGCCAGTACAGGTCAAGAAAAATGTGAATATAGATAATGAAAATGCAGTGGGAAATTATTTTTAAAAAATATAGAATAATGAAAATGTAAACAGTTCTAACTTAGACTTTATCTGATCATGGAATGCTGAGATTATGCATTTATTTATATTACAATGTTTTTATTTATTGCTAATTTATTTTTGTATGTCAGTCCTTAGGGAACTTCTGTACAGAAGTCATTAAAATGTTATTATTGGAGGAAATAGCAGCAAACAATGATCTGAGACAAATTGTCCTTGTTTATTCATGCAAGAGTTGCTTTGATTTTTATCTGTTACTCATTGAGAATACAGCCTAGCACCATTTGCAAATGATATGATAAATGTTAGAGTTTATATAATATGAATCTTTAGTATGGTGACCTGGAAGCAATATGAATAACCTTAATATAGGGGGGTAAGCAAAGTTAACTTATATTTTAGAAAGAGATTTCCTGGAGAAAATAAAATAGTAAAATATAAAAGTGTTTTGTAAAATCTGAGTTATCAGTACTTACTATGAAATACCCATGGCACTTCTCGCAAAAGTAGGAGCAATACCAAACTGTTGGCTGAACGAACCAAGTTCCAAGATAATTGCCTATATAATTCCCACATCCTGTCACGTCATTTAGACAAATTATTTTTATCCAAACTGTTATGTAGTAGTGGTGTTCTTGAATATGACAGCTGTGCTGCATCCCAGAAGTGGCCATACTTTTCAGTGTAATTGTTCAGTAAAATGATGCTTACACATACTGTACTTGAGGGTGTTAGATAAATAGTAATATGAATTTCAGAAATAAATAATTTAGTTGATCAGCCTCCTAACTGAAGGGTTAGTCAGCAGTCAAAGCATAGAAAGGAAATTTGCACTTTAAATATATATCTATCATAAAATGGAAGTTTATCTCTATGCAACTGAAGGGTGGGAGGAAGAATGGGCTGCATGTTAAATTTGGCATCAGTGGAATGTTGTTTATTGTAGCTGCAGCGTATAGCTTCACACGTCTGTTGAGATGTTTTTCTCCCAAGGGGCTTTCTACCACAGTATGCCGAGACAGAGACAAATTAATCTTGTTGATAAGTCTTGTATCTACTGTACCATGGTGTTAAACAGCTCTGAAGAAATATACTACTGAAACTTTTCAAAACTATCTTAATTAAAAGTGATTTGAATCAATTAACATTCATTCTCCATCAGCAAATACCATAATGCCACAAAATACCTTAGTTTTTAATATTGTTTCCACTGAAACATGCTGACTTTACTAAGTGTTGGAAGGTTCTTTTAAATATTAGTCTAATACTTCACTCCTACACATTGCACTTGGTTGTTAAAAACATTTACTCATTACATTAAATTTAAGAGCAAACTGTGATGATTAGATACTGCATACAGCACTTTTCTTTATGAGAATAAGTCCACTAGGTATAACAAAGGCTCCTTGTCCAATGTCAGAAGACTACCTGTCTTCCCTCCCCCCCCCCCCATATTCAGACTTCTAATTAGAACAACTGAACCTTTCTTTCATTGATTTTAGTGGAGCTTTGTGAACATCAGATTCTAGTAATCAAATATTCAACTTCAAATTGCAGGTCATTTGGTGAGATGCATAACCTTGTTGGGGGAAGAAAGTGATTTAAAAAAAAATCTATAAACCAACACTGTGTTTAATGTTGAATATGTGATGCCTCATCTTTTTAAATTAAGTAGAAACAAAAGATGAGTTTTGTTACCCATAGTGGCTAAATGTGAATGTATCTGAAATTAGAAATACATTTTTAAAAATGAGAAGATGGCTAATAATCTGATGTGTGAATCACTTGAGCACTTTTAGTGTAGAAATCAAGGAACCCAGATTTAAAAATTACCAGGGCATTCTTCACTGAGTTGGATTCAGCAAGACATGATCTTTGCTAAAGACAGTAAAACTAGAAAGATAAGGTGGATGAGATAATATCACTGGCAGCTACAAATTTGTATTCTGTGTGCAGTATATGCTTACTGCCTGTCATAGTGTGCATTATTTTTCAAGGAGAGATGGGATCCATCAGACTTGTGCCATAATAAATTAGTTGCTTCCCAGGCTCAGGGAATAGCTCACTTGGACACCTGGGCCTTATGAAAGGCCTGAGGGATATCAATCTGGGGTGAACCGCAGACTAGTTGGACTGGAAGGTGGTGAGTCCAGAGAACCAGCTTTTGGGGCCCAGAGCAGGGAAGGATTCAAGGAACAGAGAACAGGAGAACTGGTCTAGGGGCTATCCTTGAGCCTTAGAGACTCTCAAGAGTAATGCAGGCAGGGACTGGAAAAAGGACCTGGAAGAGAACAGGCTCATGAAAAGTCCCCAAAGGGTAGAAAAGCCTTTTTTGTTTGGGGGGGGATATTTAATTGGACTTTTGCTATACAGTGCAGTACTAGGAGTTGAAATTTGTTTGTGATGTGGCTGGAGGAGAAAGCCACATCTCCAGCACAGTCTAGTGTCTGGAAAGCAAAGGAAACCAACTTCAGAAAAAGAAACTGAGGCAAAGATTGCCAGCTGCACCACACTCTGCCAGCAAGGTGTAGTACAGGGCAGCTACATTCACAGTACTATAATATTCTTCTGCTTTAACTTTATTTGCAGACAACCATTCTCAGACATGAGATAAAGGCTGAAAACAATCTAAATAACTCTGTACTAAAGGAAGTGTTGTAATAACTCCATTGTGCAACCCAATCATTAACTAGAAACTTGTTTTAGTTCAATATTTCAATATTCAATATCAATATCCAAAGTGTCAAGTGAACAGCTGCTATACACCAATCTAGCAATTAAATTAGCTATGTTCTCAGTCAAGTGTATTTATATTCAAGCCACATAGTTATTGTTAACATATTCATACTATCATCTGAAAGCTCTCAGCCCAAACAAAGTCTAACCAAATTAATAGATCTGATAAACCCACATGGTAGGTCTACGTTCCCATGCTATATTTGACTGAGAACAAAGAACTTAAGTCTCTGTGTTCAACAGCAGATTATTCTTGTATCACCCATTTGATAATGGTCCGTCAGGATGTGATAATGCATCGTGATGACATATTGGGCATTAAAACCTCATGCCATTTCCATTAAATAACTCTAGGTGTTTAACTCTCCTACAAGAAGCTTTTCTGTTGCAAAAGCTAACGTGTCCAAAAAAAAAAAAAGAAGCCTTAACAAGGAACTTTTGATATAAAATAAATGAAGAACAGTGGACTAATGGCCACAGCAACCACAAATTTTGTATTGCTAAACTAAAATTAGAGTTGAGAGAAGTCACTTTTGAGCAGAAAGTGGTAAAGAAAATTAAAACACAGAACAAAAATTGAATTCAAAAGAGTACTTCAAGAAATTCCATGTTGGACTAAGGAACAGATTTGAGGGACCACTGGAGGCAGAGAAAGAGAGACACACTGGCCCTGAAGAAAAACAGGCAGGACTCAAGACAATGTGATTCAGGCAGTAACAGTCGTAGTTGGATATCAACACAGAGCAAGAAAAGGCTAAACTAAAAGATAGGAGGTTTCAGTGAGAACAGAAAAATACTGAAAGGAAAACTCCTGAATGCTTAACACCAAGCAAATATCGGGGAGAAAAGAGAGAGGAGGGAAGGGTACAAGAAAGCAAACAAAGCCATGAGAAGCAAAGCAAGGAAAGATAAAGAAGATAGGTTGAAAACCGAACTGCTGAAGTTTGTGCTATAATGGGAACCCTCGGAGTCATTTACCAAGTGACTAAAATCCTGTGTAGAAATCTCAAAACAGGAAATGGGTCAATAAAAAGCAAGATGGAAAAATGCTCACACAGAAAAATGAACAGAGTGTTTCAAAGTTCCCAGACTCACTTCCACACCAGATTTTGCTGAAATGTGAACCTTATCAACTTGACGTTTAACATTGGCCCAGTAGAGAGGTTAGCTTTTTAATAGCAGTTTATACTTCTAACAGAATGGCAGAAAATGATCAAACTACGATAGAAATGCTAAAAAGCACTTGAACATCTGTCATTTTTACTAGTTTCAATGAGGTTTGGGGGAAAGAGATCCCTCCGAACCAGTGGAAGCATGCTTTCATTGCCAGAATACCCCAAAAAGGATTATCTTAGGCTATGGCTATGCTACCAGGTTATTCCGAAAATAACGTGTCCACATTACAGAGAAACCTCAAAATTAGTCCAAGGCAGGCTCCCTTAATGTGGACACACTATCTTGACTTAGAGCCCCAGGAAGCACTGGGAGTAATTACTTTGAATTACTCTGGCGAGTAGTGATTTCGAAATAACAGCAGCTGAGCGTCCACACTAACCTATTTCAAAATAGCAACTTCGAAATAAGCATTGTTCCTTCTATATTAAGGGGTTATTATTTCGAAATAACAAGACCATTATTTCAAACTAATTTTGGAATAATGGGCTTGCTGTGTGGATGGTCACCTTATTATTTCTAAATAACTCCCGTTATTTTGAAATAACTGTGTAGCGTAGACGTGCCCATACTTACTAACAACTGTAGAGGAGTTGAACTGCTTTCAGTTGTAGCATGATCCTTCTGCAATGTGATACAATATAGGATGAAAAACGCATCTTAGATGGAGACTGTGTTGAATTCAGACCCAGTAGATCCTCTGTACATCAGTTATTCATATTGGATAGCATCACAGAATATATAGATTAGCAAGGTCCTCCAAGTCCCCCATCATCCATTTCATTGATTTTTTTTTCAAAAGACATTTGACAGCATGCACAGACATGTATTGTGAGATAGTCTTCAGTCCTATGGACTCCCAGCTAAATAAATCTGACAACATCACCACGGCCACATACAGAAGATACTAAATGCTCTCAAAGTGTGAACAGCCAGACAACAGAGGGATTCACTATGAGTATGGACAGGAAACAAGACTGCATTTTATCTCTGCTTTTGTTTGGCATTGCCATAGACTACCAGATAACACAAATGCTAGTATAGAGTAGGTAGATATCAGATGCCTGGAATACTTAGACTACTGGTTTCCACTACTGAGCAACACCCCTGAAAAGTTGCAATCAAGAATAGGCAATCTTGCAAAAATAGTAAACCAACAGGGCTTAGTTAAGTTATGCTATAACAAAACTGCTTTCAAAGCAGACATCGAGTTTCATGTAACAAGCTAATATTAAGAATAAACCTCATTTCACTTAGCTGGGCAGCACTATAATAACAAATCTCAAGAAGGAAGTGACATTAATGATAAGGAAAAGCATCCACAGCATTTACCAAGCTCAGCACCATATGGAAATCAGATACACAGCACTATTAGAACAAAACTGAACATTTTAAATGCAAACATAGTGTCTGTTAATGAGAGATGGAGATCTACTAAAAAGTAGAAAACTAGGTACCTTCAAAGTGAAGTGCCTGCAGAAGATTCTGGGCAATGGTGTATCACCAGTGACAAGATCTGAGATATTACCGACTAGCAGTTTGTTTCCACTAGAATCGGAAGGAAGATCTGGACATAGTTGGGGAATATACTCAGGGATGTCAACATGCACTCTTGCATAAAGCAGATTCAGATTCCTTCAGATGATCCATGCTGTGATTTTCAATTGAAACCAAAGGAGTTAGAAACCCGGGCACCATTGCAATCCAATTTTGTGTGCCTGAATAAATAATGTCCACTCTATTTAGCCTCTGTATAGGAGCAAATAGCACAAATTCATTGAACTAAGGGGATTGATACTTTTTTTTTCTCTTACACACACTGCAGTGACAATATGTAGGTGTGTACACACACATGCGCGCGCGCGCACACCCTCTTGTTTTGGAATGCAGCTATTTTTGTTAGTATGACTCCATTCTGTTTCCCTTTGTGTCTGTGTAGGTTTCCCCCCCGCATTTTAAGATTAGAGCAAAATGTGTGCATCACAGGGCATAGTTCCTCTCTGATCGTCTCCCTGCAAAACCTGCACATACTCCAGTGTTTGTGCCTTCACCATATACTTTTATTTTGAGTTCCCTCCACTAGGTCTTCCAACAGTCCCTATGCAACCATTTGTTTACAATCTTGCAGGGGTAGCCATGTTAGTCTGTGTCTGCAAAAACAAGGAGTCCTGTGACAATTTAGAAATTATCAGATTTCTTAGGGCATAAGCTTTCATGGGTAAAACCCACTTCATCAGATGAATTGGAGTGGAAGTTACAGAAGCAGGAGTACATATACGGGATAAGTTGCTTGTGTTAATGAAGCTAATTAAATCAGGGTAGAAGTGGGTCATTCGTAGCATTTGGTCTGGAGATGTGACTATTCAGAGAGGTAATGTGTTAACCAGTTGAAATCCTTATTCATTCCTAAATTGATAGTGTTGAATTTGCAAATACATTCTAGGTCAGCTATCTCCTTTTGTAACAGGTTTTTGAAATTCTTTTGTAGAAGGATGGCTACTTTCAAATCCTTTACTGAATGTCCAGGGAGGTTAAGTGTTCCCCCACAGGTTAATGTGTGTTACCATTCCTGGTATCTGATTTGTGTCCATTTATCCTTTGGCATAGAGACTTTCTGGTTTGGTCAATATACATAGCAGAGGAGCACTGCTGGCACTTGATGGCATATATCGCGTTAGTGGAAGGGGTATAAGCTTATAGGTGTGGCTTATAGGGATGTAAAATCCCATTTAATTGGTTACCTGGTTAAACATATTGTCCCCAGCCAGAGCAGCCTCTGCGGGCAGAGGCTGCTCCAGCCAGGCCAATGCAGCCCCTGCCAACAGGGCCCCTGGGCCCTCTGCATGCAGGAACTTAACCAGCCTTCACCGGAACAGCCCTTGACCCGCAGGGCTAGAACATCCCCCTGCCTATGGTTAAACATGCACATCCCCAGTGGCTTATGTGATTAGGTCCTGTAATGGTGTCACTTGTATAGATATGTGGTCAGAGTTGGCAATAGGGTTTGTTGCAGCGATGGGTCAGTAAGTATTTCTATGGTATGTTGTGTGGCTGCTGGTGAATATTTGCTTTAGGTTGGGGGGCAGGCTATAAGCAAGGACTGACCTATCTCCCAAGGTCTGAGAGAGTGAGGGATCGTTTTCCAGGATTGATTGTACATTGTCAGTGATGCACTGGAAGGGTTTTAGCTGTGGGCTCTAGGTGATATTCAGTGTTATTCTGTGATTTACCTTGTTGGGCCTATCCTAAAACAGGTGACTTAGGATTCTCACCTGGTTCTCTCTGTATATTTCTTCACTTCCCTAGGTGGGTATTTAAGTTTTACGAGTGCTTGATAAAGATCCTGTAGGTCAGGGCTACTCAACATTGGAAGCCCCCAGGGGCCAGAATGATACTCACAGCACAGGCCAAGGACTGCAATTTAAGTGTGGTTGTATATACATGCAAATATACATGAAAATAGCTTCTTTCACACCGATGGACATGAATACAAAAGTTAAGGCAAGACTACACAACACACAGTCCCCATTTGAGCAGTGACAGTTCCAGGAATTTAACTACTAAAATGCATATCAACAGAAGACCATTATATTGACTACTTTTTTGTTTTAATTCCCACCTGCGGGCCGCAGACAAACGGGCCATGGGCCACATGTGGTCCTCAGGCCACGTGTTGAGTAGCCCTGCTGTAGGTGTTTGTCTCAGTCTAAGGAATTGGAGCAAATATGGTTGTAACTTATAGCTTTGATGTAGACAATGGATCATTGAATATGTCCTGGATGAAAGCTAAAGGCATGTAGGTAAGAATAGCCGTCGGTGCCAATAGCGCACTTTACCCTCTGACCAGGACATCGGGGAAGAGAGGTTTCTCTCCCTCAAAGCCTCATGTTACTGAGCTCAGCTAGCGTTGGTCCCCCGGCTCTCTTGGCACTTCCTTCCTGCGCCTTTATCAGCCTTGCACTGGTGGCGTAATTGGCTCCTTAGAACAGTCTGCTGGCCAGCCTGACTGTCCCAGTCAGCTTTCTCAAGGGGAACTAATAAACATCAGGGAGATCAGAATTCAGGCTCACCTGTTTGTACGCTGCAGTTTCCCAGGGGGGTTATAATTTACAGTTCACCAAAGTGTATATAAATAATTACTTTTGTTAGTGTTTTGTCAGAAATCCTTCTTTTTTTTTTTTTAATTTTTGTGTATATATCTATTTGCTTGCTTTCTTACTTACTAATTGGGCCCTTTTGAAATGCAACAGGAGAGAGAGTTTGCCTACCCTTGTTAGACTTAGGTCATGAACATGAGTTTAAATCTTTTTTGAAAGGTAGCTATCTCAGTTTCTGTTTATTATTAGTATTTATTAATAATAATATTTGAAAACAATTGATAATACAAGGTGGTTGTGTCAGAGCAAATTTTTTTAACTAAGTATCACCACAGTGCATTTAAATTGGAAAAGAAAACAGACTTCCCCTTCTAGTACACTTAACAAAGACTCACTGTGGTAAGGAAAAAGAATTGTAGCTCACATATCCATGTAAAATAAACAGAAGCCTTTAAATGGTCTCTTTAATTTCCATTTCTTGTCTGAGGACTACCTACAGTTAAGCTGGGGGCAGCAGAGGTAGATAGGAAATTAATATTTATACATTAATCTTTGAGGATTTTTTTTTTTCAATTTGGTATTTCTTCTAAAGGACAGTTTTTTGGCTCAATTTAGGGACACTGAATTTCCAATATTCTCAGAACTCAGTAAATGTAGCTATTAGGCCATTCATAGGTTCTATCTTTAGGGCCATTTCAAGCAATAAGCTTAAATATGTCACTTGGAGAATAAAATTCAAGTGGCAGTGACATCAGAAATGAGACCGAGTAAGCCTCAAGCTTTAGCAATAAATCCTCTGTGTTTATAATTTTATAAGGACAAAGCAAGCTGCAGACACAAATGCTGCTTACTTTCCAAGGTGTAAAAATTTAATTTTGTATTTCCAGTGAGGTAATATCACAAATCAAATATTTGGGAAAGAATTGTACTTCATCTTGTGCAGTAAATGTTAAAAGGACATTTCTGCTTGTATATTTTTAGCTGCAAAACTAGATTTTTGCCTTGCCCTTATGTCTGTAAAATGAAAACCTTCTCCTTGGTTGGTTAGCTATTTTTGCTAAGAAGTGAGAACCTTTCCGAGTAATATCAGGGCTCAGACCACAAGAGAAAAGGCCTTAAAGCAAATGTGCAAGTTTCATCTAATTAAAATGGTCTCTGAAGATGTAGCTTCGGGTTTCAAATGCACAGTTTTCATTGAAAAATTCAATTTGATATTTCTTTATAATAAGTAGTTGAATGTGGGAAGTCTTCTATTCTCCACTTTAGCATTCCCTCGGTTTGTTGCTCATTCATTCAATCTTACATAGCTCAATCAGACATTCTGCAGCTACTGGGTTAAGGAATACAAATGTATGTGTGATCAGCTTTGATTTATACATATATTGAAAAGAAATACATCAATGAATTTGGTTTAATTTTGAATGCTATCATTCCATATTCTAATATACTTTCAACCTTATTTCTCCACTATTCCTTTCTACACAGTGTAATCAGCATTCAGCTGTGTACTGTAAGTTGTGTGGAGTATCATATCTCTCGATAGCTAAATGGTGATATGACACATGTGGAAAATACGGGAAAATTATCCTTACTATACATGAAAGAAAACTTCTCCTGTTGTACAACAGAGTGACATCATGTATTACTCTGCGTCCCACAACCCCACCCGCTGCCCTCAGCCCCGCCTCCATCCTCCCCTGAGCTCAGGGGAGCCATGCAGCCTGCTGCCTACCCCCTTTCCCATCCCCCGTACTCAGAGGCCAGGGGGAGAAGGCCGGGCCTGGCTGCCCATGGCTTCGGCCCAGCACTGCCCAGCTGCCGGGAGACGAGAAGACCAGACCTGACTGCATGCCGCAGCTGGGAGAGTTGGGCGGGGAGGGAGGGAGGAAGGAAGGGTCCAGACTGGGGGAGTGCAAGGGAGGAGGGAGACTGGGAGCCTGGGCTGGTGCGGCGTGGGAAAGAGGGAGGGAGAAGGGGGGCCCGGGCTGGCGGGGATGGGGAAAAGGGGTTCGGGGTGACAGGTAGGAGGGAGAAGTGGGGGCTGGGCTGGCGGGGATGGGGAAAAAGGGTTCGGGGTGACAGGGGGGAGGGAGAAGGGGGGCCCGGGCTGGCCGGGATGGGGAAAAGGGGTTCGGGGTGACAGGTAGGAGGGAGAAGTGGGGGCTGGGCTGGCGGGGATGGGGAAAAAGGGTTCGGGGTGACAGGGGGGAGGGAGAAGGGGGGCCCGGGCTGGCCGGGATGGGGAAAAGGGGTTCGGGGTGACAGGTAGGAGGGAGAAGTGGGGGCTGGGCTGGCGGGGGCGAGAAAGAGGGACCCAGGCTGGCAGGGCATGTCCTGGCCTGGAGGGAGAAAGAGCCCGGGCTGGCGCAGCCACAGCCTGGCTCTCCCCAATGGCTGGGGGGGGGGGGAAACTGGGATGGTCTACTCCCCGCAAGAGGGGAGTTGACGACAGCAGCGAGCAGGGGCACAGCTCCCTAGTTATTCTTTATTTGCTAAAGTTGTAACTTATCCTTGGTTTTACAGAAGCTACACAAGCAAAATGTTTCCAAATTTTTTTTTCAATATGATGTTCTTTGAAATATCCATCCTGTTGATGCATTAGTGTATCATGCTGCCATGCTAAAAATGTCAGTTCAGCAATGAATTCTGGGATCACTGTTTCTCTTCGTGGTGATCAAGTTGTGACGGGTCATCCTCCTCTTTAGGGGTGCCTCCTGGTGTGGCGTTCCCCAAGTGAAAACACAGTTGTAATTGTTGCATAGTTAATATTCCTAAATTCAGATAGAGAAATGATACATGCATACAAACAGGAGAATCATATTCAGTGAATCTCTTACATGACCCATCTTGCATAAAACATCTTAGTTATGAGAGTCCTATTATAACAGTATTTCTGTGATGAATATAGGATGTAGTGTCTCCCAAGCGTGTGGTGAAAGCCAAGTTATGTTTAGCACAGTGTGCCACCGGTCTTTCTCTCTTATAGTTTAAATCTAATATTAGGCTGACCTTGAATTGTAGTGTACATGTATCAGTCTCCCCACAATCTCTGGCCAGTCTTAAAAGTGGAATCGCTTAGAGCCATTTCTAAGTATTTTCTCTCACTCTTGGATAGCCTGCTCATCATTTCTTCTAGGTGGAAGGAGGCAAACTAGTGAAGCTCTCAGTCTGTTGCAAAAGCACAGTTTTAGCATTTCCGGGTATTTCTGCATTGCAGTGTTAACATGGATGTTGTCCTCAACTGTCCTTGCTGTGGAACAGAAGGCTCCTAACCCAGGTTTGAGGGTGCTTTAAGCTCTTACTAACAGTCACAAATGGGTTTTACTTCTGCCTGGGCTGGCAGCTCACCTGTGTTGCATTAGCAATGCAAATTAATCAAGCCTAGGTGCTGTTAATCCTCTGGTCTAGTCCCATAACAACACTTGTTGCAGTTGTTCTTTTCTCCCATGTCAGCCTGCTCTGTTTGTGTAGAAATGTGGCAGTTCAGCACAAATGCCATCCCAGACATTTTTCTCCCATGCTGTCCAGAAACTGACACCAGTCTTTGGTAAAGCTGCACTGTGATATTAGTAAGTCCCAAGGGCCCAGGAAGGACAGTTTTTTCCACAATCTACTCTATATATTTGAGAGTGTAAGTTTGCCTGTTTGTTCAAGATTTTCTCCTAAATGGCAAGAGCTAGGACCACCAAATTCTGTATACATCTTCCCCTTATCAACTTAAAGCAAGGTAAGGGTTTGGTTGGGCGAGAAAAATGGGATGTGCCTGGAATGGGATTGCTTCTCATAAAACCATACGGAAAAGAGACAGTATCATTAGGCAGATGAAAGGGGTTATCTGGGGCATGCAACCCTGCCCCATCCTCGAGCCTCCCACTCCCCAGGCACCCGTTAGACAGGGGAGGGGAGGGCTGAAGCTTCCCCTCCACCTGATTCATACAGGGACATTGCTGGCTATTCCCTTTAATCAGGGAGCAAGAGGAAAGTGCAGCATTTGCTACATTCCTCACTGGCTGGAGAGCGCACAGGCCAGCTGAACCTGGACCTGCCCCCAGTAGGGTTGCCAGATGCCCGGTTTTGAACCGGACAGTCCAGTATTTGAGCTTTCTGTTCGGGGAAACAAATTGAGAAAATATAAATGTCCGGTATTTTCTAAATAAGATGTAATGTAGATTGTGATGTAATGTCAAGTGTGTCCGGTATTTTTTTGAAACCATCTGGCAACTGTAGCCCCCAGCTGGCGGACATAAACCCTTCTCCTGGCTGCAGCAGCCACAGAAAGGTGCTTCTCACCTGGCCCCAAGCTACTGAGATGACAGAGCTAGTGTAGACCTCTCTCCCCAGGGCAGCCTATATACTGAGCATCTCAACCCTAAGCCCCAATCCAGGGCAAGGATTTAAATGAAACATATGCTTTTTTTAATTAAAAAAAAATTGAATTAAGGACCCAAGCAATACCGGGAAAATCTTCTAGTACATTGTAAATGAATTCTTAGACTGGCTCAGATAACTACAGTGATGAGATATTAGCAGCACATATGGTGAACAGTGATTTGTAAGCAATGTAATGCTGCTCCAGGCTCACATATTAGTTGCTAACACCTTTGGGGATGTAAGATGCTGAGAGGCTGGCAGATAAGCTTTGACCTGGGTCACTGTCTCTCTCACAGGGACAGTCAGTATTTGGTCCATCAGTAATGCTATGTGCTTTTAGAATCCAGATAATTCTGTGACCTTGATAGATGTGGGCATGCCTGGGGTTTTTCTTCCCCAAGAGAAATCATAACTTGAAAATTTCCCCATTTATGCATGCCCTACAATATTCATAATTCAGTATATATCTATGACAGTAAAACCATAGGCGCAGATAACAACTATTATTGTGTGGTTAAGATTAGTTAGCTGTCAAAATTTTACCTCATGTTCATTATTGTAAAGAGAAAAAAAAAAGGCTGATGGTTTCATAATGATGGTAGACATCTACCTTTCTAACTCCTCCCCATTTTCCAAAGACTTTAGCAAAATCTACCATTCAGATAAATAGATTTCAGGCTCTGTTTTAATCTTGACAACAGAGGACAATTAAACTTAGAATAGCCTAGATTTCAGACAGTCTGTGTTTGAGACATTAGGGTTCAGTTTTATAAGGAGAGAACTGGTATAAAGTAGTCTGTTCATTCAAGCTGCCAGATTTGGTAGTTTTAAACTTCTGCTGTCTCTGTGCACTCCTGAGTGACGCAGAAAAGGGCCAGCTAGCACTCTAGCACAGCTAGCAGAAAGCAAGATGAGAAAAAAATGAATCCCACAGCCCAAAAGATACAATAATTAGTGAAGAACACTTGAATGCTCTTCTTCCATGGTGCTGGAGTCTCAAGGAAGAATGTCACATTGAAAGACACAATTGTATGGAACACAACTGTGTATTCCGTCAGTACCATTGCAAAATTGTAAGAGGCATCTCATGTAACATGCATGTGAAGAGGGTAAGAATTTCCTGTCTTGAACCACATAAAAATATGTGGGTCATATATGCAAAAAAGAAACGTGAAAGCCCAATGTGAGTTATGAAAACCTTTAAAAGAAGATAACTCCATTAATGCTTAAAGGATTCAAGACCTTGAATTATATGCTGTTCATACACAGGTGCCAATCACAAAACTTTAAAGTTGTTCAGGTTACTTGACTTGTAAACATAACCTTTAGAAGGTAATAGAAGTTGTATATTATTGAAAAATGTATATTGTGTACAATGCCTCTCGTATTGACTTATTTTCTGTCACTTTTGGAGTTATGTGGCTTCCATGTGCCTATTTGTGCCTATTTGTTAGTGAGCATTCCACATTCATCTTATTTTTCTAAGTTTCCTGAAAATCAACCTTGCAAAGGCCATAAATACATTGAGACTAAGGCCCTTGGGACAATGCTGATGCATTTCAGTTGAATACATTCCCGTTAAAATAGACCTTGACTAGTGTGATATTTTCTGAAAATAGAAAATAGGTAATTCTAGAAATCTTTTTTATAGCTTGCCAGTGCAACCAAGCATAGCTTTGTCATTTTATTAAACTGATCTCAGGTTATGTAAAGCTATTACAATGAGTTCACGTGGTATGTATGCAAGGCCTTGCCTTGTTTTGAAGTCTGAAGAGATATGGGTTCACTTACCATTCACACTGGCCTAATCTGCTCTCCTTTTAATTAAAAGCTGGTAATATTCACAAAATTATAGTCTGACAGAAAATGCTGAGAAAAAGTGGTTCTCAAAACATTTACTCTGTACGCAAAATGAATTTAGACAACAAAAATTGAAAGCAAGTTCTAGCAACAGAAGAAAAATATAATACTTGCAAGAAAAAAGTCACCATCATACAAGTAATATATTGTGAACAAATATTATATAGTATTTATTAGTTTACTATACTAAACTCTTTGTACAAGTGAACAGTCCGTATATACAATTACTAAGATCACACAAATTTGCAAAAGCTGTGAAATTCTTTTATCCTTTCACTTTTGCAATGCAACATTGGAATGTGGCAGCTATTAGCAGCGCACAGCAGCATAGGACAAGAAGTATAGCGGAAAAGTTTAGCAGTTTTCAAGTGCGTGAGGAATGATGACTGATGGAATGTAATTATGCAAAATGGAATTTGCCCAGGATACAAAATTAAGCTTCTGGTTTGTATGCTGGAAATATTTAGGAAAGACGTAGATTTGACTGAATTATTGGAATAGAGATTTGCTTCCATGGCAAACAAAACAGACATTTCTCATTCCAAAATGAGTGGAGGAATAACAGAAAGCAAGGTAATAATGAAAACTGTTTTTTCCGTCTCACCCTCAGTGGTCACTGCTATTCCTCCTATACTCAATGAAGGGAGCATTTTTCTTATATTCATTTGTCAACTGTAATCTGCATCCTGATGATATGAGCTATACATGGGAAAGCAAATACCTCTCTGTTAAATATAGGTGAGCTTATCTAAGGTTTAGCATATGAGATTTGTCAGGGAAGTGATAAATAATACTGTGGGTGCTAAATCTTAGCTGAAGAACACCTGGTACCACACTGAGAGTAAAATCAAGAAAACATCTTATTCTTCATCTCCACGTTTCCTCACTTTTTGATGAGAACTGGAAATCAATATTTGATAAGATAGATTTCCATTGGAAAGAGAGAGAATGGATTCACAAATGTGTGAAGGATTATGGTTGCTCTGTGGAAAATGTGCTAAATAAACATATTCTTTATCTTCCTCAACTTTATAAGGCTTGTGATTTCCACCTGTACAACATATTCATCTAGGTTAATTTAGCAGTATATGGGCTATGCTAAAATATATTGCTTTTCTAAATTGTAGAATCCTAGCTTCTACAAATACTTCAGACATATCCACAATATAATACAAGTTCCACCTGTTTCAATAAATTGTTAGAAAAAAAGAAAATACTTTAATCCCTTTGCTCTGTCTCAGAGCTGGCTTAAATGTCAAATTCATATAGTTATTCATGTTAGTTTTGAATCCTGGTGTGCTTGATGAGTACAACTTCTCATCTACATTAATTTCTTGTGCTGTTTTTATCCAAACTGTGATAACCTACAAACGACTATCGTGCATGTGATGGAACAGAATGTTGTGCATCTTTACACCTGCTGTGTTACATAGCTATGGACTTGGAAGATGCCACATTAGGAATATATTTAAAATATTCAAACAGTAGTTTGGTTGTTACACATACCAAGGAGGAGAACCCCTACTGGTAACAAAACGTTTATATAAGAGTTTAAAACATTTAGTTCTTAAATTGTATTTCTCTTGATTTTAACATTTAAAAAAGAACGCTTTATGTAGTTATATGTAGAGCAATCTGTTCATTGTTGATTTAATCAATATAAAAGCATAATTAAATAGACATTAAATTTCGAATTTAAACATTACAAAACACACCACAGTGTTGTCCTTTCATTTCCAGCTACCATTGTTTAGGAGCAAAATATAAGGAACAAAAGTCTAAGTGTAAAGACAGATTATCTGGCATTAGGGTGCTAAAGATTACTCTCTATATTTACACACTCAGAGAAAGACATGCTTCCTTTTAATTTTGTTTTCATCTGATGTGCTACTCTCTGACATACAAATTATATTAGCTGTAGCTGTAGGTTGCTAGTTAGTTGGACAACAGTTTATTCATTTATGTATTCATTGTAATGTTTCAGATTCAGTTATATCAAGAAAATGTAAGATCACCCCTCACACACACCATCTATTTCTTAAAAATACTTGGTTTGATGATTGTAATGATCTGGCAGCTATGCCCCCTATTTAAGAAAGTGTATTACTGTTGTATGTTCACATTTGTTGAAGATAGCATTAGAAAAAGACTCAGTGGAAAACTTCAAGAATCACAGAAATACATCCTCTGTTTCTATAATGTATGCTACATCATAAATTGGTGAGAGCAATTGGTTTGCTAACTCATTGGTTTCTTCTCCCACCCAATCCTTTTGTCGTGCACAAATATCAAACCTTCCTGAATGTTTTGGTTCGTTCTACCCTCTGAAACAGTTCTTATGAGGCAAGTTTAGCTATTCAGATAAAAACTGCAGTTTTCTTGAGCATAGCCTGCATTCACAATAGGTTTTTACCAGTTTTGTGTTGGACTGTTTAAAAACTCCTTGTGATATCAGTTGTGTGGTTGAGTCCATTGGATGAATCTCTTTTATTCCTGCTGTCTCTGTTCTCCGTCACACTCCTGTCCAACCTCATTCTTTGTTTTCATTCTGGTCATAGGGTATGTGCTCCCACAATATCTTTGCTCCAGTATTCAATGTCCTCTCAGACTGTGGCTTGGTCGCTTTGCAGTTCTTCGATCTATATATGTGCTTGCATCTGTAATATGCTGTGGGATTTTGTACAAGTTTTAATTAACATGATACAGGAAGTTGTTTACACATATGCCTTATTTCCCATTGGCAACATTGAAAACAATGGGTTCACTCATGACCTTAAAGTTAGTGATCCACTTAGGTAACTTCCGGAATCAGGGCCTGTATTTGTCAAAAATAAATCTGGGCTTCATGAATATATATGGACACTAAGGGTTACTCTTTGGATTCCTGTAATTTACACTGTTCATATTAATCTAATAATTTATTCCACATTCAAAACTATATCTATAGCTATCTTATTGGAAGGATAGGACCAAATCAATGAAGACTCATTCCAAAACACTTTCTTCCTTCATGGTTGCAGAGCTCTCTTCATCTCTCTATGGATGGCTGTCATCATCTTTTCTACAGACTCCTTTTTCAGAGAGAATGGACTTGTCTGGTAGTATTACTTAACTCCACTGATTTTAAGGCTACAATATTCTTCATTTGGCAAGTAAATCAATAAGTAGTGGTTCAGAAGCTCTGGTGATTTGGCTGTTGGCCCATTGAGCTGAGTTTCTGAAAGCTCCAAATAATCCTTTCGGCTAATACCAAGCAATACCTGCGAATTCAGAATTTATTTCATTGTAATAATTGATGCCATGTTTCATATATTAGTTAAATGATGATTCACCATGACCTAGTTGTGTACTTCTATCATACTGCCTACCTGTCTTTGTCAAAATAGTACGTAAAGCTGTGCATTTGGTAACTTTGAATTGCATATTATTGATTGAGTAATAAGTTCTTACTGCAGTACTGCTGTGATCATTCAGAAACCCAAACTTACTTGCTCTGCCAACCAGAAGACACATATTTCAGCAGCCTAGGGAAACTAACTCAATGTATGTATTGGACCAGATTTGTGAGTGATAGTGTTCCCTGTAAACTGAGCTCCTAGGCAGCCATCCAGGAGAGATTCCAATGCTGCCCAGCTGATTAGCAGAGTGCCCACAGCCTCCAACAGCCGGCAGCATGTGTTTCTATTCGTGGTGCACATCCACACATGCCTTGGTGCAGATTACAAAATTTATTTCTCACATGGGTGGAAAAAAATAGAGGGAACATTGGTGGTATGCTGGATCTATGTGGCTCAAAGGCATGTAAAATGGTGATCTACTTCTTGATAGCGTATTATAAGCAGGGAGCTATTGGATTTTAATATTGAGTTCTTATATTTGAGTATAATTAAATAATAGTTACTAATACTAGCCTCTGTTTGTCTGGAAATGAGTGACAGGGGAGGGATCACATGAGGATTACCTGTTGTGTTCCCTCCCTCTGGGGCATCTGGTGTTGGCCACTGTCGACAGACAGGACACTGGGCTGGATGGACTGTTGGTCTGACCCAGCATGACCGTTCTTATGACCAGTCAGGATCCTCACAACAAGTAATCAAGGAGTAAAGAGGGATAGAAACCAAAGATGCCTCAGATTCCGGCTTCTCCAGTACGATGAGGGAGTTGCATGGAGGGACGTTTCCCACACAAGTTCTCTAATACACCTTTCCCTCCTGGTGCCAGAGCTCCTTCAAGAAAGGAGGAGTGAACTGGGAAGCTGCTCCCTTATTCCTTGAGGCCAGGTCAGACTGCACCCCATTAGTGTTCTTGCCATCTGGGAAGAAAGGATTGCAGCACTTATTTTTGTTTCATTTTAAATACTTGCGCGCTAGTCAGTGATTTCTCAACTTTAATGAAAGGAAAATCTCAAGTTTAAATTGCTGGGCCCTTACAACTGGTGTAGAACAAATTAAATATATGATTGATTGGTCTTTTTTATTTTATGTACATAAGCAAAAGCTGCTGAGGAAGTCTGAAATTCCATTCCAGTCGTACTCATCTCTTAGATGAAAGACCAACCCAAAGTGGAACTTCCTATCCAATTCACCATTAGTCACTTGAGAATGATAGTTTTAGATAAAATTATTTTTGAGATCTGACCCCAACTCAAATGCTGCTTCTGCAAATTTAAAACCTGATTGACAAAATCATGTCTAGTTTTACATAGTTGTTTACTTTGATAGTCCATAAAAAGTTGTTGTTTTATCTGCCACAGTAACTAAAGGGAGAACAGTGACACCCATTCCAAAATAGTGAGGTGTTAATAGAGTTTGCAGATTTTCTGTACTTTTCTGGAAACTTTGTTATTTTTTTCCAGAATGCATATTGATAACCATTGTAATAATAATATTTTAAGTATAAAGTCTATAATAGACCAGCTAAATTTACATATAAAGTGACTATATTCACTCCATGTTGGAAACTTGTACTCCTATATTTGTATTTCCATTCTTTGATAACGATATGAGGCTAAATCTTTGGTGTAATAGATTATTCTCATTTCACTTTCTCTTAAATCTTTATCTTTTGAACATAAACTCGATGCAGGAAAAACAACTAACAAAATCATGAAATCAAAAACCACCACTTCCCCTCCACAAATACTTGCAATGAGATTCTGACCTACATGGCACAAGGAGTAGTTCCACTGATAACAAGAGTTAGATTCACAAGGGTAAAATGAGATCAGAATCTGGCCTGCTATTTTAGAGGCTTCTGTTGTTGGTTGCTTTTCTGGTCATACTACCCTCTGCTTCCCGCCGCACATAACTTAAATGTTTTCCACACCTTCTGAATGTTAAATGTTTTCTGTTGTATTGATTTACAATTTCAATTTACCATTTAACTTAAACTGTTTGTCACCTACAAATATATGAACAAAGGAGTGTTTTTGGATTGGCATGTTCTCATTTCAGGTCTAAATGTGGCCCAATTAATCTACATGTAGTAGTGAACTCAAGTGCAGAATTATATGTAGTGAAAGAGTGCTATAAAATGAATGAGGAGGGGGGGGGTAACAGACTTGAACGTATTTCTGAACGTCTTTCAGCACCCTGTAGTTTCTATATGGTTCACAACTAGAAATATTTACAAAGACAAATCTTTCATGTAAACTAATTGTCTTCCTACAGTCTAGTGAGGTACTTAATATTCAGTTAACAGCAAAAAGTCCAAGAGATGCTCATAAAAATTCAACATCACATTACTCTACCTGTTCACTGAGTCCAGTCAGCTTTTGAGTTTTAGATCTTAACATATACACATGAACAGAACAAGAGTCTCGGTTCATTGATGCAGTTACAACTTATGGCAATCCTTGACCTGTATTTCTTGTATTATTACATGCCACCGTGAGCCCTTAATAACAGAACAAATTGAAACATGAAGAAAGTTAAACACTCAAATGAATAATAGAAAAAAGAATTTAATGATATTTAACCAACCTCCCAAAATGCTCCAGGGAGCCAGGCAATTTAAGGCCTAATGGCTAGCCTCCCTGAATACAAACAAATGGGAGCAAGAAAGAAATGGCATTACGCGTACTGAGTTCAGATATATGTCTAGCAGTAAAGGATTTTTTTTAATTTGTTTTCAAAGCTATCTACTTCAAAGAGCAAGGAGAACCCATGTGAAATCAGTGGGCATTCAACATAAACTGAACAAATAAATAAATAAATGGAAAGAAATGTGTTTGCTCTATAGATCTCTGAGAAGCAGATCATTTTAAATGTCTGCAATATTAACACAATTGGTATTTAACCCTAAGTCACTGTATTTTATCAAACCTCTCCATGTGCATTTATTGCGTTAAAAAGGGTCACTAGATTCTTGCTCGGGAATATCTTATAAATTTCTTAACCATAAAGTAGCAGTTACCAATCAGCAGTTTTATATTTGCATACTGAACATGTTATCAATAATACACAGGACAAGGTCTTTGAATTGAAAGAATAGTGGGGTTATTATAAGTATTGCTTAATAGAGCATCATAAACAAACTTGTCAGGTCTGTATGAAAATGATAGCATTCATTATGTTTAAATTAAATACACATATAGTTTAAGATTTTATATAAATCTGACATTAGTTTTGCTTTTTTTCTCCTGCAGTTTCACTTTAATTGTGCTGAGATTAATTGTACTTTTTCTCCTATTCACAGAGGGTGATGAGACAGGAGTGATGGATAATCTACTCGAAGCCCTGCAGTCAGGGGCAGCCTTCAGGGATCGCAGGAAACGAACACCAAGAAATCAGGGTTAGTATGACATTTTCTAGTAATATCAGGGGCAGAATCCTAGAGTTCAAACTAAGGAGGAGAAAAGAGTTTTGCAAAGGCTTTCAAGAGCTTTTATGGAAAGTTAGTCTTCCAATTCTGGTGTGACATCTCAGCAGTCATATCTGTGTATGACAATTTTGAACGTGGTAACTATCTTCAGATAATTGTAGACACTGCAGAAAAACTAGAACAACGGTTCTCACTGTTCCCATCGGTATCATTAAATTATTTGTTGTAATTGACCTTAAAGTCATGGTAACTTCTTATACTAGTGGACTAATGCATATGGCTGCTAGAAGGGCCATGCTTGGGTTCATGCTCATTGGGCTAGAAGCTCTAACTTTTTTGGAGAGTAAAATTCAAT
Source organism: Pelochelys cantorii (assembly GCA_032595735.1). Classification (NCBI taxonomy): domain Eukaryota; kingdom Metazoa; phylum Chordata; order Testudines; family Trionychidae; genus Pelochelys; species Pelochelys cantorii. The sequence goes on from CM064337.1 coordinate 43,272,898, forward strand.
TTATTATTAAAACAGTTTCATTTGGTTGATTTACTAAAATTCTGCAGGGAAGGCCCTAATGATTGTTGTCCCTACAGGTATTGGCTTTGAAGTGACTCAAGGAAGAGTGGAATAAATACGCATACCATTACACACATAATTTTTTCAACCAGATAAAAGATATAAATTGATCCTTCTTTGAATCTACCTCTTACTAAAGTTTATGGCAACCTGTGTTGTTTTTTGTAATTTTCCAGTTTTAAAGCAAAAGGGGTATTTTAATAAATCAGATTGTTTAAAATGACTTCTTTACACACGAGGCAAAACCGAGCCCTTATGAGTCAGATCCATGCAGAGGTTTTTGGAAGAGTGGTTTTGGTGGGTAGCACATCTTACCATGCTATAAAAGAGCAAAGTGAGCCTATCTTCTAGCCCTCCAATTATGTGTGTTCCTGTAGTTAGATCCATGAAGATAAACATCTTGGGACTTAAGTTTACATCCATATGCAATATATAACTCTTGGGACTATGTGAGTGCAAAAATGCATTTTATCTCAAAGGAAGAAGTAGCCAGAAATATTGCCATTTTTTTCACATCCTGTCCTTGGCTGCCACATAGGGCAGGATTTTGCCTGTAGACTTCAAACACACCTATTCTTCTCTGTCCAATTCCACTCTGAACTGTCTATGCAAAACTTTTCATTGTCATTTTATTCTCAGTGTAGTCTCCATGCAGCTGAGTTAATAAGGCACACTGTGCCACTCTCTCCTATCCAGTGGTAGTAAAAGTGATGGAATATAATTTTGATGTATTATTGTATGTTATTTGTCATATACCTGATCTTAAAAAAAGTGTGAAATATTTGGTGCACACATTGTTTCCAATCTGTGCTACATTCTCAAAAATTGTCCTTCCATCTGAGTAATATTTCTGGTCTCTCAATTAAAAGAAATAATATGAGCATGCCTGAGTAATTAATTTGTTGTTTTTAATGGAAATAGGACAAAATATGTTTTCTGTTGTCTGTGGTCTGAAAGCTTATAAATACAACGTAGTGCAAGTCTGCAGTAACCTTGGTCAGAGTAGGCAATCTTAATGTCTGCCAGATTATTTATTTATTTATTTATTTGCTAATGTTGACTTTTCTTTCATCTGTGATAGGTGTAAGAAGTAGATGTAGAAATCTTGTATTATTCTTGTGTCACTGGTGAAAATTAATATATTAAATCCTCCCACTCACTAAAGTCTGTTGAACAACCAGTGGATCATTCATTTTTTCCTTTTATTGAAACTTCTGTCTCACAACCTGACTACATAATTTTCTAATGGCACAGTAGTGGGTGCTTTAGTTAAGGATCCATTCCAAATTCCTTTGATCAGTATCTCAGAACTTCCCCCAAAATGTTTGCCCATGGCTGAAATTCATGTTGCTTCATTGTTCTTTCTTTCCTAGAAAGTCTGTGTGTCAGATATGGAGCAAACATGTAATAATGTTATGAATTCTGCTGTGTAATCGTTTCATGAATGTGGTATGTGACCTGGTCAATAAGGTCAAGTTGCTGAATATTGGGGATAGTAGAATGTTTATTTGATACATATATTGACTGAATTCAATTGGTTGTGTGTATAAGGTGACAAAATGGCTTTTCAGATAAGAATACTGAAGAATATTAGAATCATAAAAATGATTAGCTTCAGCAATGCTGTCTTCACTCTAATAAATTACAAGAGTGATTTTGGCAAAGCTAGGCACCTGGAAATGGAAAGAATGCTCAAGTGTTAAAAGCCTTCTCAGAGGTGGAAGGAGTGGAGTGGGGTGGGGAGGTCACTTGTCAGAAACTGCCTAGGGAGATAGGCTAACACAAAGAGATACTTAAAAAGAAAAGGAATAGTCCTGCAGTACCTTAGAGACTAACAACAAATGTAGATGGTATCGTGAGCTTTCATGGACACAAAGAAGTAGTGGGTTGTGCCTACAAAAGCTCATGATACCATCTACATTTTTTGTTGGCTTCTAAGGTGCTGTTAGACTATTTGTTGTTTTTTAAGTTTTTTCTATTACAGACTGAGACAGGTATCTCTCTGAAACAAAGAGAAACTGTATGAAGAGTGTCTAATAATTTGGGTTATCCCAGAGCCATGGAATAGTAAACCTGAAGGAAAAGCTAGATATGCATGTCAGCTGCTATTGCTTTGAAGTTATTTTCTCTGAAACACTTTTGTTCCAGATAAATAATGCTTTGCTTTGTGGAGGCTATGTGGTTGTGGTTACTGCTCTCTTTGCCCCAGAATAAACAAAATTTCAGGGTCTGGATAATGTGGATATGTGAGATCTGCAAATCATGGTTGATGCATAGGGCAAGTATGATCTACCCGGGGGAGACAGTGGACAGTATGCACAAAATTGTTTCAGCCACAGTTTTTCAATCAGTCACGCTTCTTCTATTCATATGCTGTCCTGCTCTGTCCTACTGTTAGCCCATATCCTCTGCTGTGCTCCATTCATTCTGGAGACACATATGTGACTCTGACTATAATTTGGTATTCTAGGGCAGCAAAAACTTGCCTTACCAAGATGGGGAGCCCTATTTGAGTGGAGGAGCAAGGTGAAAGCTAGAGAGATATAAAGACTGCGTTATGGAGAGGTGTGAGAGAAGGAAGCAGCACTGGTACAGAAAGAGCAGCATTTATCCAGCTCACTTCCCTTACACCTCACACCACTAGTAAACATAATCCTTGAGGTGCTGCTAGGTAATTGGAGGCCCTAAGAATATTCCTCCCCAACACAAAGTCGTCATAAAAACCAAGTGGGGGACCTCCTTGAGCTGCTTAGGTCCATAAGCAATCACTTAGTCTGCTTATGCCTAGCGCCAGCTCTGATCTTGTCTGTTAATCATTATATAGCTATAGTGCCACTGTGGCTGGAATATTGTGGGCAATAGAAAAACTAGGGAAAATACAAAGAAGGGAACCAAATCTAGTATGTAAAGGAGAATGTTTGTATGTTTGTGTTCTAATAACTTGGACACTATAAGACCTACCGCAACCAAACTTTCCCTAGAATAACCTTTCCTCCAGGAGAAGGTTTTATGGTGCTGTGGGAAGGAAGAGATGAGGGACCGACGCCTCTCCCCGGGGCTGCATGGAGCTTGGCAGTGCGGAGAGAAGCGGCTTCCCCGCCATTGCTGGAGGCATATGGAGGCCCCTCTTAAATACTGCGATTGGCTCGGAGCCCGGCAGCCAATCAGTGGGCGGGCAGGTTGCTGCTGGGGCTTGCTCTAGGCAGAGGGGGCGGGGCTGGTGTTACCGCTCACCTGCCACTTTGAAAAAATGTTCAGAAGGAGACGCATCGAGAACCCGGAGGTGAAAGCGGGGGGGGGGCTGGACCATTGGAGGCGAGTGGGGGTTAGGGCAGGATTGGGGGGGCTGGTCCGGGGCAGCTGGACCGTTGGGAGCGAGTGGGGGGAGGGCAGGGGGGGCTGGACCATTGGGGGGCGCGTGGGGGGGAGGGCAGGCTTGTGGGGGGGTTGGATCGTTGGGGGCAGACTGGTCTGGAGGGGCTGGACCTTTGGGAGTGAGTGGGGGGAGGGCAGGATTGTGGTGGGGTGGGGCTGGACCGTTGAAAGCGAGTGAGGGGAGGGCAGGATTGTGGGGGGATGAAGAAAGTGGGGCTGGACAATCCTGCGGGGAGTGAGTGACAAATGAAGCCCATAACGGTGGGGGGGGGTCTCCTTTGAGGGGCACTGGCCCAAGGGGCAGCACTGGATGATGCTGGGTGGGTGAGAAATTAATCCAAGGCGGGGGAGGATCCCTCAAATCTGGGCACTGGTCCTGGGTTTAATACTGAATGATCCTGGGGGGGAGGGGAGGAGAGATGCAGTCCATGGGAGGGGCAGCTGGTCAAGGGGGTGGTGCTAGAGGAGGGACTATAGAGGTGCCAGCAGGCTCAGGTAGTTGACTCATAGTTTCATTGAAAAAGATGGGAGAAGAGTTTGAGGTGTCAGCTTGAAATCTCTCAGATTCAGTAGGGCCAGCCCCATTGACTGAGGCATCCCTATACTCAGCTCTTGGATGAGAATTTGCAGACACAGCATGCCTATCCCCTACTTCCCTACCAAAAAAACATTAGCTTCTACTAGGATAATTAGCAAAAATACCATCTGATAGGAAGCAAAACATTGCCCTATTGAAGAGGGGCCTCCATATGCTTCCAGCAATGGTGGGGAAACAAGCCATTGTGATTTGGGGGCTCTCCCTTCCACTGTGCTTTTAATGGCTCCAAGACTCATGACATGGGAAGAAAACAGAGACATAGTTTCTATTGTGACTTTTGTATCTAAGTTTGCCGAGTCAAATAGCTCTGATTCTCAACGTTGCAATGCCTCTTTTTTGAGTGAGAGATTTTGCTTTATGCAGCAGTAGAAAAGCATGGGGGTCTGCCATAATGGCCAGATGTCACGCACTGGCAGCTGCGGTGTGGCTGGAGGCTGTCAGGACCAGCTTCTGTTTTTCTAAATTTTGTTCCTCTGGTTTCCCGGGCAATGCCGGGCAAGTCCAGCTAGTATGGAATAAATGTAAGAAGAAACAAATGGAGCTAAATCTATATAGTTTAAAAAGAAGATATGGAAATACTTGTGACCAACTTCAAAGATTATAAGTGAAGGAAGGGAATTATTCATACACTCAAAAGTTGAAAAAAACAACAAATGGTCTGGTAGCACTTTAAAGCTCACGATACCATCTACATGTTTTGTTAGTCTATAAAGTGCTACCAGACCATTTGTTGTTTTTTTCTGTACAGACTAACTTGGCTACCCCCTGAAGACTCAAAAGTTTGTAGGTCATTGAGCAATGACGAGGAAGAAAAGCGGGAACAGTTCTTAGAGCAACTTGTCAATTAAACACTATTCAAGAATAGATTAAGAAAAATGTTAGTGGGAATGATGTTTCAAGCAGTCCAGCAGAATGCAAAGAATGCAGCTGAATGGATTAAGTCTTCTTTTCTGGTATCTACTTTCAATTTTCCTGAATTAAGGAAAATGGTTAGCTCAAACTATTTACCCATAAAATACTGCTGCAACTCTGAATAAGTTGGTTGCCATCTAAAAACAGTTCTGTAGCCTATGTCAAAGGGCAAGGTAGTCTTATTTTAGACCCTAATAAACGTTATATCATAAAACCAACTGACTGTTTGGCACCCTTGTTGCTTTGTGCAGAAAGGCCAAGAACCAAAGTACTCATTTTCTTTGGCGTAAGTCTTTCCACAACAGTTTTCAGGCACAGCAGCAGAGCAGAATGATGGTGCGTGCATTGGAACTGTCAGTACTATACTACCTCTATTAATAAAGGCAGGACTTAGTTTTCTAAAGTTAAGCTAAATCCTTTGATGAGCACAAAAATTCACTTCTAGAAAAAGGAAGGGGGGAGGGAAGGAAGCAAGCATAGGATTAAATTAACCTAAAAGCATTAGGTTCTTGAATTTTATATGGTGTATAAAAGAATGAATAGCAGATGAGAACGATACAGAATAATTTATTTTCACACATAATTACATTGGCCATTCAGTGCTCACTTTGAGAGATTTCTAAGGCAAAATAACATGTTTAGTTTCCAGTGTTGCCCTCATAAGGTGCATGAATTTGTTTCGCTGTTCTCAGACTCACACCAGACCAACTCTTTGACCTCCAGATCACTTCTTTATTGTACCCTTCATTTCCTTCTGATCTTCAAAGCATGTGATAGATTGTACTTGAACATAGATTGAAATAATTTTAAGTATTGTTCAGCTGCAGCTCATTGAACTAGAGATTTTACCCACTTATACATGAAAAGAATTTCATTATAAATTCTGTTTTCTGCATCTGTGTGGATTACTTCCTAGATATTAATAGTTTTTCACGTCAGGACCAGTGCCTATGGTCCTTGGTCTGTGACTCATTTTGCAGCTTCTTTAAGAACTGCCTTCCTATTTCTATATTAGGACCTGGACTTTTTCAAAATGAATCTCAAAACTTATTTGCTTGATACTGATTTTTAATTTGCTTTCTTATTTCATTTATTAAGGGCAATGAGATTCTCATTTTGGGTGGCTCTATATAAGCACAATGATTCACTGATTGATTAATCAGATCTCGGCTTGCATTACAAGAAGTTAGACGTTTAGCAGTGCAATATACAGTGGTGTTGATGGTCTTTTTTTTGTCAACAAGTGGAGAACAAATTGCGTACAGACCATTTTATGCCCTATTTATATGCAAAATTGTTCTAAGCAAGAACTGATGCTGTTCTCTACAGAAATTTCAATCACTTCTGCTTGTCTCTTCTCCAGCAGAGCATAATCAGCTCTGGTGCACGTTTTGTCAGCAATGATCTCTGCAGGACAGCAAGATCTAGGGTCAATTCCATTTGACTGTTGTGAGAGCATGAATTTAGCAGTCTGGTATTTGATATAGGAAATGGTGTAAAGATTAGCACAAGGAAAGCCTGTTCTCATGATAGAAATGCAGACATACTATTTGACAACAAGTCTATATTTCCCCTTTGAGAAATCTACAGCTCAAAAGTAGTGGCATAGATGTATCAATCTTTGCATACATGCCAGAAACATGATGAATAACCACATGTGACTGACATTCTTAGAACATTGGTTGGTTTGTCTGCCCATCTGGGGCGGGGGGCAGGTCATACTTATTTCGAGGCTCCCAAAAGAAGCCTGGTTTCTCAGGAAATGCTAATCACTAGACTTTTTAAAAACCAGGTTGCATGGAAGTTTGTAAAATTGGTATCCAAAAATGAAGGCACCCTGAATCATAAGTTACGTTTCAACATTTAGATCTAGTTGTCCATTTGAGAAGGAACGTGTCTGTCAAGTGTAGTCAGCAAAAAGCAGAACTATATTAGTCTTGATGATGTCAATGACAAGATACTATTAAGGCCATTGAGATTCACAGACTGTGCTTCAGCACAGATTAGTTCCTTGTGAGTTATTTGGAACAGCCTCTAGCACAGGGTGGGCAAGATAGGGCCTGCAGGTTGAATCTGGCCTGCCAACCCTTTTAATCCAGCCCATCTGCCCACCCCTGTGTCAGGGAGCAGTGCTGCTCAAAGCAGCTATCTATTCCCTATGGATCTATATACTGCAGGGCAGGGAGGAGGGGAGGCTTCACGCACTGCCCCTGCCATCAGTAAAATCTCTCCTCTCCTATTGGCCAGAAATCAGCCAATGGGAGCTGAGAGATTTTGCTAGGGGAAGGGGATAGTACAGCTCAGCTCCCATTGGCTGGTTTCAACTTCCTCCCACAACCTGCACCTGATTCTAAATCTCTCCCCAAGGCCGGAATCCTCTCCTGCACCCATATCCATCCTTCAACTCTACACCCCAATCCACTGCCCCAGATCACAACCTCCTCCTTCACTCAAACACATTCTCAGACTCTAGTCGTCTCCTGTACCCCATTCCCTACCATGAGCTCCTTTCTGCCCCCCCATCAAAAATAATTGCTCACCCCGCCATAGCACAATGAGACCCTTGGCATTATTGTAACAGTTTAAGAGTAAGCACTTTTTACTATACAAATATAAAAACAAACATGTTGTGTTACAACATCCTTGCATTGCACCATCGTCATGTAGCACAATGCAATCAAACTAAAAATATGTTTGAACAAATAACAAGTAAAATAGTCATGTCAAAGTGTGGACAACCTCTTAAAAAGTAGTTCAGATCGTAGATGGCAAAGTCTAGCCACCACCTAATATTTATGTACCTAATTAAAACATCCTCTGATTTGCCTTGGAAGCCACTGTCTATCTAGAACCCCTGGTGTCCAATGTGCTAGCCACAAGCCACATGAGGCTATTTGGCCAGTTGAGTGTGGCTATAGTTCGCTGCTTCAGAACTGGTTGGACGCCACGGCTCTATATTCACACAGCTGGAAGAAGCTTGTAGATGTGACTGAGACTTTCAACAGCTATCTAGATGGGGGCTAGAGAGAAAAAATTTACAAACTTTTAAAACTCACTTAAAACCTCTAAAGAGAATGTTTCGTTTCCTTTTTAGTATTCTGGATGGATTTTGATGTTAGGGGCTTGAAGTTTTCATGAGTGAGGATGTTCTTTAGACTTCAGCTTAGTGAGAGCCTCAAGGGTTTCAGCAGGAGGAAACAAAAAAAGTATATTTTGTTTTAATTTCCGGTGGGAGAAGTAGGGTGGGCCTTGGGATTCCTTGGCTATCTGGGCTGTTTGGTTGTGTTTGGGTAGCATGTAGCACATAGCTAACTGTTTGTACTATCTCTGTGTAGTAAGCAGGATTTTTTCATTTCATACATTATTCACAACTTGCTGCAGTGGTTCCAGAAAGTCAGCATCTATCCTTAGCACAAAGAAAAGAAGAAAGAGGAAAATATATGTTTGCTGTTGTTGTGAAAATTAAACTTGTAGGACAAGAATTCCATCTCCAAGTGGTCTTGGTAGTAGTCATCCATCCTTAATCAAAAGCAAAATAAGAGAGAGAAACATTAATGTTACAGTTCTTTTTGTTCTCTGGCATATTGGGCATAGGTTTCATTTCACTACTGCACCTCCAGCTGTTGGTGATTGCAAATAACACAATTCTTCAGGAAAAAAACTAAGTAGAAGAGAGGTATTTTGTAGGCTGTTACAATTGTAGTTGTGGTATATTTTCCTTAAGTATATGATAACAAGCAGTCTCAACAACAAGTTAAAAATATCCCAGCAATATGGTCATTTCACACATTTTCTTTTTCATGCATGTGTTCTCTATCTCAGTGAAGTCTCATATCATAAGCCTGTTGTCCAAACCAGTGCATAATGGGAATGAAAATAACTGAAAAAGAAAGATAGTAGCTGTAACTGCAAGTCTACACATAAAAAGTGGGTCTTGCTTTTGTTGTATTTGCTTCAAATGATTTTATCAAGAAGATCTAAGTTAAAGGTGCAAACCTTAATGTGAGTAATACTAATGTTCTAAATTATTGATAAATATCGTTTAACAAAAAACAGCTTCCAAAGGGACAAATTATCAGTGATAGTGGCTAACAGTTATACTATTAAGCACCACCAGTGGCAATATTTTCCTTATTTGTCTTTGAAAGAACTATGAAAGAACTAAGATGGGCTCCTAAACTAAAACAAAGAACTATCATAATAGGAATGGGGAAATATGTCTAAATAATAACAGCAGCTTTCCTGGAGGCAGAATTGAGTACTAAAGTGTACTGTAAATTTCAAAAGCACTTAAGACACAAAATCCAATGTGGACTCATCCCCATCTCAGGATACTCCTACAAAGCAGTATGTTCCATGAAGATACAATGCCTCCTGTGCTTCTTGGTTTATTTGAGCTCACTGGATTAGTCTGAGGTTGAAGAAGAGGATATATATCCCTTCCTCTTTCCCATTCACAGATATACCAGTCCTTGTGGGAGTATAGGAACAGGGCAAAAGAAAAGGTTCTTTGTACTACCTTTCCACATTGCAGGAACCATATCTTGGCTGGTTAGTATCTGACCTTAAATCCAAGACGTACAACTTGGAATTGGAGATGCTGATCATGAAAGTTTTAAGTGCTCATAAAAGAGGAAAGCGTGTGCGCTTGAGTTTTAAAAGTAAGCTTTACAATGTTTGTTCAGTGTTTTTTACAGTGTTTCTTTCTGGTTTATAGAAAAGGGCCCTTATTGTGTGTGCTATGCTAATATTTTGGAATGCAGAAAAGTGTATTGCATCAGCATTTGGGCAACAGATAGAATTGTCATAAGCATATGATACATACCACAAATGCAGCATCAAGGAAGAGAAGGAAAGAGAAAGAAGATATCCTTCTGGATCATGCCAAGGAAGGGATTTACTCATGCAAATAATGGTGGTGCAATTACTGAAGCTCTAGAAAATGTAGCCCAATCATGTATGTTTTCAAATTAATGTATAATTTTGATATGAACATTTTACATGATAAGTATGAATGTGTTTGCTTTCAAGAATCAGGAAATTTGCTTTTATTAAAGGAGAAGGAACCTTGGGATACAATACAAGACCCTGTGTACTTGTTTTTGAATGATAGAATAATTTTCTTTAGTAAGGAAAGTAGAGCATTTTAAGAGAGGGCTACAAGGACTTTACATCTGGAGTTTGTAATATCCGTTATGATAGTTGTTATGACTGCTATGGGTAAACAGAGGATTTTTCATTAATGCTATGAATGAATAACAAGGACCCAGACACCTTAGGTATCCATTTTTAGATATGGGTACTAAGAAGGAAGTATCCTGCCTTCTTGGATGGATTTTGATCTTTACGTTTTCTTGTGGTAGACAGAAAATACATTAAATTGTTTCTGTAGCATTTGTGGCTCCAGACTGCATTTTAGTTTCTGAGTCAGGTGAGTTAAAGACTTCTTACAAGTGTTCAGTACTACAGGGTTCAATGGTTAGGGAATCTTGCCTTTGAAAGACAGTGTTAATGAAGTTTTTAATTTCACTTTTTCTTGGACCCAAAGGTCTGTGAAGTACAGATGTAAGATGTTGCATATTTTCCACTAGACAGATAATTTTTTTTCTTTGCCTGATGGTATTTTTAATCCATAGGATGAGAGGAATGTTTTTTAACAAATGGCAAGTATGGCAGTCCAGGACTGTTGACTGGGTTTGGTGGTGGTGTAAAATCTTGTACATGGTGCCAGTTAGAGTTGTAACTTTCTAGAAGGATGTGCAGAACAGCACAGTAATAGTTCAAAAGTGACAGACAAAGACATAGCACCTTTCACTGAGATAATTTAGGCTTTTGCCCATTCAGATGGCCATAGTGAAAAACTCCAAGGCTGCTTTTTTGTTTTGTTTTGTATTGTACTTTACTTTTGGATGAAAGGTTGTTTTTTAACAAAACTGTTGCCAGTAGTTTTGACTACAGCCAAATCTCATGTTGGAGTTTTGCCTGAATGAAGACTTCGGGATTTATTCCAGAATGAGAGTGATTTTCTCAGTGATACTTTTAACCAGTAGTGTGTGCAGCCTAAAAATACTTAATTTTATTCTGTTGTGAAAGAAATTCACAGTAGAAACCTTTATTTTTTAAAGCTGAAAATAACATTATTTCTTCTAGGAAGGCAACCCTGAGTGAAGTTGTATTTTATATAGAAATATTTATCTCTTTCTGTGCATTTATATACACTCAGATAAATGCGTATGGATGAAATCTACAGGCAAATAAATTATGGGTTTGGGAAAGTACATTTTGTTTTGTTTATGAAACGATGCTGTTTTTCCCTGTTTCCTATTTTGCAATCCTTGCAAATGAATAGCTACATCTTAATAGAATATATTTTAATTGAAATGCTGTTTCAAGAAAATATTTTCCTCACTAGTGAGATTAAAAATCTGTTTTTCTTTGCTTTCCTACGTATTTATTGATACATTGATATTTTTTCAAATGCACAATAATTGACACACAGACTGCTCTATCTTCTTAAGCTTATTCTATTATTGTACATGACTACAGGATTTAACTGCAGACCTTGTACCTTCACTAGATTTCTTGTCTAAGGAGGCTATATTCTAAACATTAAAAATTGCTTATTTTCCAAGTAGCGTTGCTTCCTTTTAGAAAAATATTCTTGATCTTTCACAACTTTACCAATATCCTGACATGCAGAAACTGAAAAAGGGGAATAGCCTTGGGGCATGAGATTATTAGAGGGAAACTGTTTCAGAATGAGAGTTCTCTAATATTTGTTTAATCAGATTTCTTTGCAGATGTAACTGTTCCGTCTGAGGTTTTTTCTTACCACTAAGCTGCTAAATTTTTGCTATAGAATTAAACTTTGTTTCCAGAAACATTAATAGTTAGTGCCCTTTTCTGAATGTCCTAGTTCAGAAATATTACAGCTGCAATGGCATTATGTGCCATCACTTTTCCACCTTCTCACTGCAGGGAGTTACAGCTCTAAGGTACATGTATGCTCTTTGTGCTTTAGATCTGAGTGTGGAATATATTAATAGAATATGTACTGCAGTCTGTGCTGAAATGCAACTTTTGAATCATTTTTGAATACCATACATCAATATCATGTCAGCTTGCAGCACATCAATGAGATGCACACTAGGCATAATTTAAGAATTGTCTTGTGAACTTGATTTATTTGAGGAAACTTGTTATATTGTCATTACCATTTCCATTTTAGCAGTGTGTATGAGGGAGAAAAAATTAAAACAAACCTGCCTTATTCAACTTTGACACCTAATTTGAATCTTTTATGCAAGCTATCTGGAAAGCTGCCACCACTTGTTAAACTTCAATGGGATAAAATGAAAAACTGAGATGGTGGACTATTACTGCTTTTGAATGGCTTTAGATAATTTTCTGATTACATAAAGACACTTTTTAATTAAAAGAATAAATTCAGTGCACACTTTTAAAAAATTACACAAATCTGTCTATTATGTGTGAATCCATCAGAATTCTGCAACCCAAAAAAGAACAGAAATTATATTTCACTGTAATTGGAAACTTTTGAGTATGCATGTTCTGAAAGTCGGAATTAACACACGAGTTTCACATTTATTCTTCTGCTATTCTAAATAAAATCATATTAGGCCATTAGGTTTCTCAATTGCTGTTCTTATTTGTTAAAACACATTAAAATAAGACTTCAGACAGCCAGAAGCCAATCCATTGAGAAGAATGCATTACAAATGGTATATTTGTGAGTAAATTCATTTCTGATGTGCATGTTTGTTATCCTATGTAGTGTGAATGTTTATCATTATTTATGTTGCTCTTAAAGTATGCTAGATATTTTTTTTTACACATCACAAAGGAAAGTGATCTAAAGTTACTTCACTGCCTTGTTAATCAGAATATCACATGTGCTTTGCATACATGACCAAAAAAATCTTGCAATGGACTGTTTACAATTAAATGTCTTCCATGCTTTAAAAATAAACATCGCAATGTCCCTTTCAACAAATATCTGGTCTTCAATTTAGAGATACTATACTCTGGTGCATTAGTACACTTTCATTTTGTTATATTCCAATGACATATCTCTTTAATTTGCTTATTTTGCTTATTTTGTTCTGAGCTCCACAATATATAGAAGCATTTTTTTACCTCTCCTTTTTAAATGGATGATTTTTGCTTATAATAGAAGAGTCATGGACTAATGAGACTTATTTATATCATTTAAGTACTTCAGAGTTATCCCAAATGTAACAGCAAAAGATAAAGAAGGGATCACAGATAATAAATTTGTCCTACTTTCTGCAGCAAGGCATTATTGCAAGCTTTAAGTCTGCTTTTATTGATAAATATAAATATGGGTTATATAAGAAAAACAATTTATAATGGTATTCAGATCTAGTTTTAGTAATTGCCTTAATACAGAAAGCTCCATAAACAGTCCCAAGGCAATTCAAAAACAGGTATTTGTTGTATAATCTGTTTTTACTGCATATGCATTTTATTTTATGATTGTGGTAATTAAAGTAATAAAACTAAGTAATATATCCTAGTAGACTAGCATGTAAACAACGGTCACAGAATGTAGATGTGTTACTTTTGCATATTGTATGAATGTCACTCACAAGGAGACCGTTATTAAAAAAACAGACACACACAAAAAAACCTAAAGCGATGTTAACCTCTAAACTTCCTAAACTAGACTGCCCTGAGTTTTAGCCAAGAATTTTCAATATTATCTGAGGGAGTTACATTGCTATGAAGCCTTTCATAACATGGAGAATTTGGGAATATGAACATAAGCAGAGGTGTAGGAATTAGAGCAATCACAGTGTCCTTACCTGGGTCTTGATAACTATATTTATCCTCTTCCATTGAAGAATTCTATGTCTTGGTGAACAGCTGGGTTTTTATGCTACCATCAGCTCATATTACACATGATTCACAAAATACTAGACAATCCAGATATATATCTATATAATTCATATCTGTACAATAAGTATTTTTCCAACAGTGTATAATATCATCTTTGATTAAAAAATGCCAACGCATGTGTGCTGTAATTGGCAGGCATAGCAAATTAAGACATTATTAACTGCAAACCAGCTAGCTAGCTAGCTAGCTGTAGATAGTTGCATTGTTTGTACACTTGTATACAGTACTCCTGGGGGAATTCTGTACCAGTGCACATGTGAAGAATTTGTCCCCCCAGGTTTCTTTGCTTCCCTGCAGAAAAATGGCTTTGCTTCCCCCATAAGAAAGGGAAGCCACAGGATTGGCCATGTGACCCTCACCAGCAGTTTTGGGTGCCCAGGACAGCCAACAGAGAAGTATTAATTGCCAGATTTATAAATTGTGAAAAAGAGCTACCTGCCTTTATTAGTATCAATGATAAGAAAATGAAGCCTGCAAAATATTATCTGGAATTTTTACTGTAAATATCTGAATATATTCATAAGCATATTGAGAAAGTTTAAATATCTGTGCAATATTAATTCTCTTATTTCCTTAAGACCCAAAAGTATAAGTTCTCCTGTTGTAACCTACAGAGATGCTAGTGTGTCTTTTTGACATACCTACATGATGATAAACATGGCACTGAAGTAATGAAAGAACTGTATGGTACCACGGTATCTGTGAAACATTTTTGTAGCATAATTGCCTACAGTGCTTTGTACATATAGGGTATGTCCAGGGTACCATGCAAATTACTTCATGTCGCAAATGTGACTGTTGTGCCTCTTATTTTTGGAGGCCCTTTGGAACTTAGTGTAAGATTTTTGCAAGTCCCTAGGAAAACCACAGAGTCTGGCTGTTATCATGGATTCACTCTTTGCTACGTTGATACAGCCAATTCCGAAACTCCTAAAGCATTGTTTTCCATTCCAACAGCTGATTTAAATGTCAGGTGCAGTGAAATAGGCTTTTAGAACTGAAAACTAAGCTTTTGTGAGACTCAGAAGCAGATGTGGCAACCTGTAACTCACAAAGAGTAATCTAAATACTAGGTACGGGTTAGGTGGAGTAGTATATGAGTGGCAAAAGTTTGAAAGTTTGGAGTTTAAATTGTGCATGCAAAGTTAGCATGTACATTCACTGAGTTAACAGAAAACAGACTTACATATGCAGAAATGCATTTAGATACTGATTTTTTATATGCACAAATGAAGGATATATACAGGGTTATCATAGATATAAAATCCTGTTTTGAAACTAACATGTTCTAGTTAATATTCAAAATCTGAGTTATCTTGAAATGGGTTTAAACCACCACTACTGCCACCATCAGACTTGCTACTTCAAAAGTTCCCTTTCTGCAATATTTTTGTTTTTCTACAGTGGCATCCGGAAATCCCACAAAAGATTGTGCATAAGTTAAGTAACTGTTTTATGGCACAATGGCCATCACCTTTTAAATAAACATAAAGAATGTTATGTAATGAAGAAAGATGAATATAGTCTTTGCTGTGCAGACTGAGTTGCAGATCCTGAGACCAGAACCCCTGTAAAGACATCATTCTGTTTGTGGCCTACACATGCACATTGGACCACAAGCCACAATCTCCCCTTTACCCCTGAGATAGTTAGGTCACCACTAAAAGAGCTTCCAGGCAGTCTGTGCCAGTAAGAGCGTCTGCCCCAACTACAGACTGACTCTCAATTTTTAGCTCTACATACCTTTCATATCAGCTGAAGCATCCAAATGCATTTATTCCCTGCTACGATGTCTACTCACACAGTTTTGATATAGCATTCTGATATATGGAAACCTGAAAAAGATACTGCCAACATTCAGCAGTTGTGTGCCAGTATGATACCCTAAGGATAATAGCCCTAAACCACACCCCAGTGGCATGGGTGAGCGGATGGAAAATCCTTCTCCAAGTGAAGAATCTGAATGATCCATTATTCCTTCCCAGCTCAGCCACAGCAAGGAGCAGCTCCATAAGAGGGCTCCTTAAAGCTAAAGGGAATGACCATTGGCCCAGCTCAGCACAAAGCCAGATCATGATAGGTCAGAAGAGGGAAGTTTTTTCTGACATCCATATAGAGAAACCTCTGGCAAACCAGGTCCAGCTAGTCACCATGCCACTCCTAGCACGTCAGCGTTAGTGTTTGTTTTTTATAAAGGAGTCTTGGCCTTATGGTCAGTTTCAGAAAACAGGGCTCAGAACTCTTGCATTCCCATTTCAGTGGGCAACAGTATGTTACGATTCTCTTTCATTTTTTTCCAAGTAAATTATTGGTAGAATAAAAATTTTTAAATCATAGGAAAAAACAACATCCATAAAATATAATTGGTTCACATTCTTCAAATGTCATCTTGTGAGATTTAAACCTATTGCATAAAGATAATAAATGTCATACTAAAAGTTTAGTAATCAGCTGGACAAATGTCTATTAAGTTTGATTATAATTATAAATGTGAGTGGTACTAATTTGTAAAAATGTTAAGTTTATTATTGCTTTTATATTACCTACATAAATGGCTGATTCACTACTTCCACCAATGATATATGACTTGAAAAAATATTTTTTGCAGGATGGCTAGTATATCACATCTTTATATGAAATTCTTCTTATGAAGTATCGGTAAAACACTTCATAGAAGAGGCAAAAACAGACAGAGAAGGGTCTTCAAACGTGGATCCTGGGCAGTCATTATCATGCGAGTAGAAAAGGAAAAACCATGAGGAAGGTGGACTAGAGCCAAAAACATGAAATTTAATAATGGTAAAAATGCAAATATTATTACAGACTACAGAAGCTACAATGAAGTGAGAATGTGAGGATGCAATAATATATGAGAAGATGATTACTTGTTTGATTCGAGTAAAGGAATATTAAAAATAAATGGGAGGCAGTTCAAGAGAGGAAACAATTCTAATATCAACACAGTGAAAGGAGTCCAGAAGCCAGAGTATGTGAGTTGGGTATGGCAATGGATTTTAAGAGAGTAAGAGTAGAACAAGAATTTCTAAAAACCAAGTTTCAAAAACCAAGAACACAATTTTTTGAATTAGATACATAGCTTGATAGAAAGTCAGTAAAGGTTATAGAAAAGAGTTCTGGTTCTGCTTCCTGGATCGAATGAGTAGTGTGGGCACAAAGTCTTGACTGACCTGAGACTTAGAGAGAAGAGATTTAGGAAGATCAAAAAGGAGGATTTGCAAAAGCTGATGGAAAGTAATTAAGACATGAATAAATACTTTTGTAGATGTGGTATCAGAAACATGAAATGAGGATGATTTTTCACTAACACAAGGTTAGCTTTAATAGAAACCAAGGATCTGCAAGGAACGGGCAGTGGTAAAGAGTTCAGCATATGAATCAAAGAACTATTGTGTATATTGTGCCATCTGCATATGTGATTGCTCTATGTCATCACATGATGTGCCAGATCCTTAATAGCATGAGTTGAAATTCTCAGAGCTCTACTGAATTCAGTTAATCTATGACAATTTAGGCAAGTTGAGCATCTGGCTCAAGGTGTCCAAAAGCAAGAAGACGCATTAAGCATATCTCACTGGAAAGAGGGAAAGATTATGTGATGCCTCTGTTAAAAATAGAAAAGTTGTGGCTGTAAACACTATAAAATTATTAAACATTCCTCTTTTACAATCCTTTCTTTTTATTTCTTTCTCCATTATTCTTAAAATCTTCAATTATTTCAAAATAAATCTGTGTCTTGAAATCATTTGTAGTCTTTCTTACAACTGCTTTTTATAGTATCTGAGTCCATATACTTTATACCCATTTATCTGGAGAATCTTTGCCTAAGTACCCTGCCTTCTCCCAATTCCCGTTTTTTTACAGTAGATCCCATGGATTTTAAATCTTTCTTCTGAGGGAATATTGTGGCTCTCAGAAGCTTTGTTGATGACAGCAGTTTAAAGTAAAACGCTGAAAATCTTGTGTAGACTGATGGAGGTGGTTGGTTGAGCAAGCGGGAAGATGCTATTAGTTTGTTCTTATGAGCCAGTCTACAATGAAAACTTATATCAGCATAGCTAAGTGTCTTACAGATGTGAAAAATCCACACCCTTGAGAGGCGTAGTTGTTGGCTTAACCACCTGGTATAGACAGTGCTAGATCAACAGAAGAATTCTTCTGTCGACCTAGCTACCATCTCTCGGTTAAGTGGATTACCTACAGTGATAGGAGAGCCCTACCTGTCACTGTAGTGAGTGTCTACGCTGAAGTGCTATATCAGCATAGCTACAGCGCCACAATTGTATCACATCAGCATTCTAAGTATAAACTAGGGCAGGTCTACACTAGACCCAGAGGCTCAGCTTAAGGTATGCAACTCCAGTTAGTAAAATACATAGCTGGAGTTGGCTTACCTTAAGCCGAGCTTGGTGGCATCCCCACAGCAGGAGGCCGATGGGCGCAAACTCTCCCATTGGCTTCCCTTACTCCTCACAAGAGCAGGAGTACCAGCTACCAGTGGGGGCACCCTCTGAATTTGATTTAGTGAATCTTGACTAGACTCGCTAAATCAAATTACAGAAGTTTGTTTGCGGCAGCATCTCTTTATGCACAGATCTCAAAGTGCTCAACAGAAATTTGTATTCCTCTTTCATTTTTCAGGTAAAGAAACTGAGTTTCAGAAGAGCTTAATACCTTACAGCTCCCATTGAAATCAAAGGGAGCTGCATGTTCTCAGCCTGTCTGGAAATCCAAGTGCTTTGTGATCTACCCAGAGTCACACAATTACTCAGTGAATCAGTGGCAGAGTAAGGAGGAGAACCTAATTGTCTTACTTCCCCAGAGCTGTGCTGAATCCACCAGACAGTAAATACTGTGGGTTAATTCACTCAAGATAGGACACAACAGCTGCTCCTAGAAGTTTTCCTGGGGTAGATTGCTATAATTGTATTCTGGTTGAGTTGCAGGCAGCTACTGTGAGATTTTTAAAGAATACTGAAATGATATCTGCAGGTTAATATCCCTTTTTATGCTTGGAGAGGATTGAGGTACGATGAAAGTATCATAGCTTAGGATATGTGTCTACAGTGCTCTTAGATTAATTTAAACTGTATTTGTAGGTACAAAAATATCTGAAAAGAGAATTTTTTGAAACTGAAACATGACAGTATTGTCATTTTCTGTTACCGAAGGATACATTCAGACTAGTGATAGTGCCACCAACATTTCCATGGGGAAAGTACAGGGTATCTTCTGATTCTGAAAAAAAAGTTGAATATACAGCACCAGTGTTCTTAAGTATGGCATCACTTTAATTGTCAATACAGTGTTTAAAAGAAAAAGTTTACAAGAGGCCTTTCAGTGGTGCTTCAGCTTGTGTTTTTAACTTACAAAATCAGATACCATTACTGTTCACCATAGGGAAAAATGAGCTAATTAATTTGGCTTAATCAAACAATGCATGAGCATAGGAGATTAGGTGATAATAATGCGCATGTGAAACACTTACTTCTATTTATGAAGCTTTGTGATAGGCCTAACGGTTCTGAAACATGTTAGAGCTTACTGAGGTAAATAAGCTTCCACCTCTCTTACCAGTTCCTTCATGGAACTTTTTTTTTTTTTTTTTTTGGTCTGTCTTTGAGACAGAACTACAAAACAGAAAGTCAAGTAGTGGCTTGTTTTGTTTTGTTTTGTTTCTCACATTTCTTCTTGTGTAGTTGGATGTGGTTGGTTTCTGCTTCAACCTCATGATACAAAGCAGTGGCCAAAGGGGAGACAGGCTGGTACACCCTACTGCAATAGCTAACTGAATGGCCTATTTCAGAGAAGTCAATCAAGGATAATTTTTAGGCTGGACCGTTTTCTCTCTCTCGTCTCATGTGTCTCATAGCCAGGTAGGACTTCAGAGAGACATATAAGTCTTGAAGTCATCCCTTTTTGACGTCCCTAATGGCAAGAAACATGGATGTAATGCAGGAGCTCTGTGAGCACATATGTACTGCACAATTGGGCAGGAGCACTGTCAGGGTGGATTTGTGTTGAAAATGGGGTGGGAGGGCCTGTGCTACCCTATAAAATCAGTATTTGGCTCTGCAGCACATTTCCTACTTATTTTTAACTCTGCTGCCTTTTCTGTCTCTTGATGTTCAATTTTTATGGCTCCCTGCCCCGCATGTGAACATCATCTCTTCATTTTTCCTTTTGTTTGTTTGCTTTGGTAGGACTATGCTGCTCTTTCTGCATTTTCTCTGCAGAATATACAGAGTAGCAATGTGTTCATGAAATAAAGTATAAAGTAAAAGAAAGTTGTGCTCAATTTCTTTTAAAGGCAAGCCCAAATACGGGGAGATGTTTATAAATAATGTTCAAAACCTACAGCTAATGCATCCTAATGGCATATGGCATGGCCAAACCTTTCTAAAATAAAAGGCTTCGCAATTACTTTTTCAAAGAAATTAGTCTCAAACAAAAGTGAAATCTTTTATTTTCTTTTTTAATCATGAAGTGCTGCTCTTATGGAAGCAGTGAACATGTTTACAGCCAGTGCTTATTTCTTATATCAGTCTCAGTGGTGGTAATACTAAGATATTAAATGAAATTATTGAAGCTGCTATATGCAGCATATGTGACAAATATCCTAATCTGCTTTATGAATGATGATTATTTTGTGTGTGCCTGGTACTTTACTGTAGTTAACAATGCGTTCACATCATGCTTCCATCTTAGGATTTATGAAGAGAGAATTGCAGCAGGTGTTGGAAGTAGTCCATGTGTGAGTTCAACTCAACGCATTTTTTTTCCCCGATGTAAAAAAAACTTGGTGAAGAAGCACTATAACAACATTATGATTAACAATCTTAAGAACGGGGATCTTTTCTAACAAGATTTACATTGTGAAGACTTTGCCAATCTTCTTGGTGTTTGTGGTGGTGGGTTTTTGGTTTTTTTTTTTTTTTTGGTCCCCCTGGTCAGAGTAAATGTGTTTTGCATGTAGAGATCCAGTACTGGCAATGTAGCGGAAAATAGTTTACATAATGCTCAGCACCTGCACCATAATGTGCTTAAATGAAAACAATCAAATAGTGCTGAGACACTTTTCTAAGTTTTTTATGGAAGAAGTCTATTCCATTCATGTCCCTTTGCAATCAAACCAGCTTATAAAAAGGTCATTTAGGCTATGTCTACATACCAGTATTATTTCGGAATAACTGATGTTATTCTGAAGTACCATAGTCCGTGTCTACACTAAAGCAGTTATTTCAACATAATGTTGAGCTGGAGGACTGCTTACTCTGACTTCTGTAACCCTCATTGTACGAAGAGTAAGGGAAGTCGGGGGAAGAGTGCTCTATCTTGAAATAACTGCTGTGTAGACAGACAAAAGTCGAAATAAGCTATTTCGACTTAAGCTACGCAATTAGCATAGCTCAAGTTGCATAGCTTATTTCCAGTTAGCTCTGCTGTGTGGACGTGACCTTACTGCCAAGGCCTGGATGCAAACCAGTATTACTATCAGTGGGGTTAGTTCTGCAAAGATTTTCACCCCTTGCAATACACTAAGTCAAGTGTCCTCTTTGTATGTTTTCATTGTAAAAGTACATATCACTTCCAAGATGAGTTCATTTGGATTACACAGCGAGTATTTCAGAATAGAAATTTTCCCTTGGGTTCTTTTCTGGTTTTCAGTACAACCCTGAGGCAGCAAATAAGAATGAAAAAAACGACTTAGTATTTGATTTGTGGCTATGCATTACTACTACAGTAAATAATGGGAAAGATGACATTCCTTTTGGCTGAGGATGCTTGCAGGTTCAGGAGCTTCAAACAGTCACGTTTCTACATGTAAGCAGACCCTGGGATAAAATCACAGCAGTAACATTATATTTTTGACAGATTGAAGCTTCAGATATCATTGGCATAAGTGGACTGAAAAAGTAGTATCTCTTTCGTTAAAATATAAACTAATTCCGCATATAGTCAAGTGTGTTTCTAGGAAATGAGACTTGATTGCGGCACTAATGCTATTTCCATAGCGATTTTTATGTTGTTATTCTGATGCAAGTGTCCATTACTGATGACAAATAGTATTGGGAGTCATAAGATTGGAGTGTCCACAGCTATCTCAGCTCTGTCAGGAGCAGCAACATGAAATTAATATTTTAGTTTCCATTTGCTTTCATGAAACGTATAATCACAAGCTATCAGTGTCCTGTAGCTGTCTGGAATTGACAAATTCTCAAAATACTTTAAAAGAGTGATTCTGTGCTTTCTTGCTTAGATCAGTTGAAGTTCTGGTCATGATGACAACTGATTTTAGATGGATTCTTATTCAGACTGGTACAGCTATGTAATTTAAAAAAAAATAAAACTGTAAAATGAGAGCAGAAAAGATACAGAAGAGGACATATTCAGTATGACGATTGCCTAGAATCTGGCTCAATTCACTTGAAAGTTTTTTCTTCTTTGTGGCAACTGAAGTGCTGCTACATAGTATAGTAGTAAAGTCAACATTTATCATTTATTATGATGTAAATATAGAAAGTCAGATTGCTATATTTATTCTCATCATTTTTGTGTTATGGTTATAATAATAGTTAGCCCTGGATTTGATGATGACTGAAGTGACAATGATTTGCCATACTTATTCTTGGCATTATGATGTTAGCTTTCTCCTGTGAGAGTTTCCTCTTTTTCCTCCCCACATTCATTACCCATCTACTACTGCAGAGGTTCTTATGTGCAAATCCTACCCACCAAAACGGGAAGACATTTTTCTGATCCCAAAGCTGATGGCACAAACCATTACATGAGTTTCTCAAATATGATTGCCATACTGATTGACATTGGATGCCTGGCAGAGCACTGCTCTTTCCATCAGTATGGCAAAAGTTCCCATCAGTTAAATGGTAAACTATTTGGAAGCATGTACCAGTCTATAAATCACTAATTATGTATAAATATTTGGCACCGCAGCAGATGGTAGAACCTAGCTCACATCTAAAGTATCATGTTTTCTACTATGCCACCACTTTCTCCACCCCTCACCCCCAATCAACTGAATGTAAACTACATTTGTGTTGCTCACTAAAGGGTAGCATTCTTGGAACCGCTGAGACATTTTAGTCTCGGAACCACAGCTTTGGCTGACGACTTTTTGAGGATTAAACTCACTGATGTGCAACAAACATTTCATAAGCCCAAGCAATGTTCTGGGACTTCTCTACATAACATCTGATCTGGTCTACATTGCCTATTATAATTATGATGGTAGAGTAGAGAAATTTGAGAGTAATACAAAACACTACCAAAATCGGAGTTTTGTTTCCAGCAGAAAACTTTGAATCTTAAACATTTTATCATGTCTGTTGCTAACCCTTTGCCTCAACCCTTTTTCTAAAGGACATTGATCTTTCTGATGTGCCTGTATCTTTAGGAGGGATATTCCTTTCTCCTTGATAAGAAGGAAATCAACCTGCACACAGGACATAGGCTGAGATGAAGGTGCTGGGCAATCTAGGACAGGAATGGCAGACCTCAGCAAACATCTAACCCAGTACTCCTATTGAACCCATATCCTCTCAGACCCTTACATCTTTGTGTAGGACTTTGAATGAGTAGTTAGGTAGATGAATGAAATAAAATAAAGGAGTGTCTGGCTGGGGTTGGTTATCACTGCAAAGATGAGGGGAGCAGGTCTCACAGAGTAGGTGGCTGGGACGAGAACTGAGATATAGCCAGTAGGTGGCTGGGATGAGAACCTAGATGTAGTCATGTTGCACATCATTGTTAATTGATGACCAAAGGTGTTAACTTTTCTTGCTGTGGCCGGCAATATTTTTTAATGAAACAAGAAATTCTGGGGCAGTCCACTATCATTTGCGTCAACTCATAAGAGTCAAAGGCTGGTACAGTAAAAGTTTGTGCAAAGTAAAATCCCAGATTGGACAGAAGAGTAGGTTTCCATAAGGCTGAACTGGTGCTTCACATGTACTTCATACTGCAAATGCATCAGCTGTGCATTTCAAGGACAAAAAATATTTCCTATGTGAAATGCATCCAATAGGGAAAAAAGCAAGAACCCAAACACCCTACACAAGAGGTTCTCAAACTTCATTGCACCATGATTCCTTTCTGATAACATTTTGGAACAAGAAATGGATCATAACAATACAGCAATAATGCATTTTTTTTCTAGTTTTAAGTAGATGACACAAATTTACAGAAAGCAAATTCCTTTTAGCCATGCCACAATAACTCTGCAGCTGTACTGTATAGGCAAGTGAGTTAAGTTGGCTAAGTGGCTAGCATGAATTATGCTGTTACAAACTGGCTAATTCATAATTCAGAAAAGGTTGGCTTCAAAGCTACCTTATTGACATGCCTGAAGAAAGTGGATGGAACTAATTAGCACTCAACATTATATAATAGGAAGAATTAAATAAAGCAGCTTCAGTGTTAAACTCAGACCCCTATGAAGATATTCCCTTTAGTGATGGGGATTTTGGAATGATGGACAGGCTAAACCAAAACTCATAATCCTATTACTGTCTCCTATACCCATCTAATAAGCTTAGAGGGCTATTTTTACTGTCTAGGCTATTGCCTTTTCCCTATACGTTTTTCCCAATATAGCTAATACATTCTTTATTGTACACACACAACATCTTGCTGTTTCAAATGTTCATGTAAATGTTGCTACATTTTAATTGTAATTATACTATTGGCTTCTAAGGTTTTGAAATTGTATTTTTAACAAAGGTATTGTGTTATGAGTACATAAATATTATAATTATAACTGAACCTTTAAAAATGTGATATATATGGAAATATCAAACCCATAGGGGTATCATGAACTGCAGAGTGCAAAGAAGGGATGTTTGAACTGTATTATGTTCCATTTTTTATTCCCACAGAGTAGTTGTTGTATCTGAGACTACTTGTATCTCCTAAAGTAGCTTTCTGTCCAACCCCATCCCCCTGCTAAACAATTATTGTGGGAGACCATATTTAGGTATGATGGCTGGGAAGAATATGAAGCTGGTGGTTTAGAATAGTGAATCAGTTTTTAGCTGAGCTCTGTGGTTCATATTAATAGAGCCATTGAGAGCTTTTGTTTGACTATCAAAGTTCTCATTCTATTCAATGTGCGTTGTAATTATCATTTAATTTAAATATTGCAAAAGACTTTATATTGATACGTTAAGAATAGTGTGTGGAATTTTTTGGCTGCAAATCATGTGACATTGTTCACAATGTGAACGTTGAATGCATCTGTTACACTTTCTGTGCTCAGGTTGCAATTTTTAACAATTTCAACCTACTGTAGTGAATTAGCATTTTATCAAACTGGAATAATACTTATCTTAAAAGGAGTCGAAGAATAGATGATACAAATCTGAGTGCTTAGTTCCTGAGACTTGTCTGAAGTCTTGTCTGTATTCTAATGTGAAATGAGTTTACCAATGCTATTGTGGCTTTATTCTGGACTGAACATCAACTCATATAACAGAAATATCTTGCTCATTTATTTATATTTAAGAGCAAATCACTCATCATAGAAAACAAAACAAAAAGCCCACTCTTTTGGGGCAATATTGTACAGTGAGGCCTGTGTTTTAACCCACACCCCTTGACCCTGATTTTCATTATTTGAATTAGTTGATTCCTAGCTCTAGTCATCCCTCCCGCAAGGCTGGGGGAGGGTCTTTTAGAAGTGTGTGGGTTGATGCCCACCCACTCCTGGGGTTTCAAATAGTGCCTTGTGAGGAGGTGTGCATAACTCGCTCTGGGCCAGAAGGGGTTAATGCCCTGTGAGTGGAGGAAGCCCCATCTCCTCAGCCATACTGGGCATGCTCAGAGTGCTGGGACAGCTCTGTCTGACCTGCTACAAGACTTGCTACAAGAGCTCCAGAACTTCAGAGATTTTGGCTATTGGGCTGTGCTGCCCTGTTACATTGGGGCAACTTCTTAGTCTTTAGCCATTAGGCCATGCTGCCCTGCACCCAAGAACTACTATTTAGATTCTGGCCATAGGGCCATGTTGCCCTGCACTCAAGGGCTACTAGATGGAACTTCCCTGGAGTAGCCAGCTGAAGGTGCCACAGTGGTAGGGCATGCCTTGTGACAAGCCTTATATGGGGGTTGACAGGCAAGGAACCTGTCCTTACTCTTCACACTACAAAATGTAGCTTTAAATTCATTCATAACCATAATTATATAATATCTAGGTTAACATGATATGGTGGGACAAACACAACAGGGCTTCTGTATAGAAAAGGTATGCTTCTCTAATCTACACATTGGACCTCCCTGGTCCAGCTCCGTTGGGACCTGATTGGTCCTGGGTGAGAGATTTTGCCGGACCAGAGGAGGTCATTTCTGTCCCCCTGCTGCCGGCCCCACCCGCTGCCTTGCCACTCTACTGGGCATCCAGGGCTTCTTGGCTCCCCCAAGTAGGTTGCATGCCAGGCTTCCCAGCTCTCCCTCACCATGCATCACCACAAATGTTGCCAGACCAGAGAGTCCCAGTTTATAGAGGTGCAAACTGTACTTGAATTTGTTGAATGTGTCAGCAAAGTAGAAGATAAGAGAACCAAATGACATAATTTATTTGGACTATCACTACAGACTTTCAAGGACACTAAGTAGTTATGGGCCAGAAGTAAAGCATTGAAATGGTTTCAAAACTGGCAATGAATCTACAAGCAAAGGGTAGGAGTAAATGGTCCATTTTCATCATGGGTAATGGTATCACAGGGGATTCCCTGCAATTTCTTACCTACTTTAATATATATTTATTATATATCTGTACAATGAGAGAACCTGGGCATGATAAATGTTCAGATAATTCAGAATTATTTAAGTGAGTCTACAGAAGACTGTAGTTAACATCTGAGTACCCTAACAAAACTAGATAAATTGGCAGTATGCATCAGATGAAATTCACTTCTGACAAATGAAAAGTAATGCATGTTAAAAGGACTACTTTGATCTACCTACATATGTTACAGGGCTCTAAATTAACTTTTAACATGCAGGACAAATAATATTATTGTGGAGAGCTAATTGATAGTCTGTGCTTGATGGGCAGTGGCTGTTGAAAAATAAACAATGTGCTGGGATGCGTAAAGAATTGAATAAAATACTGGTCATTACATTTAAAAAACATATTTATAGCAGCCATAGGTGAATTTCAGCACTAAACAAGCAAAATTATTAAAAGCCTGGCAAGTTTTCATATGAAAAGGTGGGGAAGATGAGGATTCTTTTAGAGAGGGGACAAATAAGACCAGGCCTTAATACAGTGGTACAAAATTAGTACAAATAAATAAGGTCAGGTATACAGTGCAAACGTTAGTATGGTATTCTTGGTTAGGTGTCTGCTTTTATGTTTTTTAGGACTTATCTATAGAGACAAAGCCCTTGTGCTGATGCAGTTTTACCAGCCATCAAGTGCTTTTCCCAGCATAAGTTACTTTATTTTGGGGAACGGTATAAGCTATGCCAGAAAAAAAATATTCTTTTGTCTGTTATACAAGTTGCATTTACACTAAGAGGGTATGCCTTTTCTAGTATAGATTAGGACTAAGGATGTCTTTACCCTTTCTTATGATACAGAGCCAAGTTGACATTAAATTGAAAGGCAATAAAAGTAATGTCAATATTTTACACAATTTATAATTAACTTTTGGAACTCACTGCCATAAAATATCATTGAAGCAAAGAGCAGAGCATGATTTTTAAAAAGTTAGACATTTACATATGTAAATAAAATCCTCAATTACACAGGTTGCAGTCATATTCACAATTACATTAGCTCCCAATTCAGTAATATGTGCTTATTCCAGAGACATACTTACATATGTACTTCACACCCATTGAAGTTAATTGGAATTAACGTGCTTAAGTATTCTCCTGAATTAGGGCCTTACACAGAGGTAAAGCATACATATGCACAGATTATACATAGCCTGACCTGACAGGGTTATTTCACATCAAGCTGTGCCTACTACCATAATGAGAGTAGACAGTACTACCTGCAGCTCAGCAAACCCACTGCCTTGTGGGTAGGCTTGGAGAGTGTAAAGCTAAGGAGGCAATCATGATAAAAAAGCCCCACTGCCTTGCAGGTAAATTTGGCAGAATGCAAGGCTTTGAGAGTAAATTCAGACAGAAAATCTGGAGTGGAGCCCCAAAGGCATTCAGGTACTAACATTTTAGTTTTTCTTCCACAAATTGATCTGAGGAAGTGGGTCTGGCCCACGAAAGCTCATCACCTAATAAACCATCTTGTTAGTCTTTAAAGTGCTACATAGTTCTGTCTTTTGTTTTAACATTTTAGTATCTTTCTGGCAACTCCTGCAGCAGATTGGGTACCAGATGTACTGTTTTTTCCTATCCTGGATTTTCCCAGTGATGCTGAGAGGGAGTGCAGAGATCTGAGAGTGATGCATGGCTAACTCCGGACCTCCATATCATCTGCCAAGGCTTGCAGCCTCGAGAGGAACTCCAGCCTTACCTACAGCATTGACACAACACGGAGGCAGCAGTCATCGGTTCTAAGCTCTTTATTGGCATAGATTTGAGTTCCAGAAGCGATCTCAAACAGTAGAGAGATCGTTGTACCTCACTGGACAGCCACCACCCACCATAAAATTAGGCAGCCTCCAAATGATCAGGTGTTGTTCTGTTACTTTATGCCTGCTTCAGTGGATGTTTGGAGCTTAAAGTTTTATAACTTGAAAAGTGGACTGTAACCACATACAGGCAAATCAAGTGAAAGAAAAAAAATCCTTAAAGACAGAGTGTGGGAACATTTGCACCATGACAGCTAGATTGACTGACTGAGAACCTTCAACAAGATCAACAGAGCACATAAAACTGTTGTGATCAATGTCAATCTGAAATGAATCAATATGGATATTGTGTCCCATGACAGCCCCCAGGCTTCCTAAAAGTTGGCCTATGAATATGCATTATTCAAAGATGCTTTATGCAAAAAGGTCATGGAGCATATCATTTTTAAAGTTACAATCTGCTGAATCTGTATGTCCTATTTTTGTGCATGTATCATTCTTGTATATGAAGTTAGAAATACAAAGTGTGAATCTGGTTGAAATTCTAAATGTGCTAATGACAGCCATCAGTTGGTACTTAGTGGCTCGGTATTCAAACCAAGGACCTGTGAATGGTTTTATTTTTTCTCTGAGCCCAGACTGTGGTTGGTTCTAGAAAGACATGTAATCATGCCACCTGCTACTGTAATCCATCTTGAATCTAGTACTTTTCTGTAGGCATAGGCTGACTGAACAAAGAGTTCCTGCCCTTGGGAAAAGTCTGTTTAAGAAATGGAAAATAATCAGGCCTTTGTCTTGAGTTGACTTTTGAAATTGTCTCCCTCCCCAAGAGGACACACATGAAGAATCTTGGGAATAAAGAACTGCCACCCCCTGCCCACATGGAGAGGTCCCAGTGACCCTCACGCACACCAGAAGAGTCCTGGGCCAGTTGCTGCCATCCCCAAAGGAGCTCCGGGAAAAGTGTCTCTTCCAAGATGCTTTTGTTATGCCCTATGCAGGTTTGGGGTGGCTGAGTAGCAGAACGGCTAGGTTGGGCCTGGGGAAGGCTTGGCTGCAGCTGCAGCAGGTGGAGGACTTGGCTGTAACCAGCCAGGGCATCCTCTACTCAAGGTGGGGGACTTGTGGTTCCGGCCAATGGAGGGAACTGGTACCCATCGATTTTTCTGTCCTGGGGCCCAGAATTCCTCTCAGCAGCCTGTTCAACAGCTGTCATATTTATTGCCTTGGTCCATAGGTGCTAGAACTCAGAGCACGGAGGGTGCTATAGCACCCTTTGGCGTGAAGCAGTTCCCATTATATATGGGATTTACAGTGTGATTCCATGCATCACAACATTCCAGGACCCTTGCATTTGTCAGATCTTTGCAATCCCCTAGAAGGGCAGTCACCAGCAATGAGGTGCTCAAATGGGCCAGGGCACCCAGCGTGGAAACAGTCGGGTGGCTTGGGCATGTGTGCTGCATGAATGATGGGTGCATCCCAAAGGATATCTTCTGCGATGAATTGACATCTCAAGAGAGACCCTGAGGATGTCCAAATTTGCATTTCCAAGATGAGACCTTAAAGAAATCGTCAAAGATGTGAACAAATGGGACGATCACACTCAAGACCGCAGCCCTTGGCAACAAAAGTCTTCAGAGTTAGAGGAAGCAATCCAGCTAGATGAGAAAAGAGTTTGCAGGAGGCAAAGCCCAAAGGGTTTAAACATCATGTTTAAATGTGACAGATGCTGCAGAGATGTTCTCTCTTAAGTGGATCTCCTCGACCATGTCCATGGCTGCCATAAACCTACGTAAATTCTTTACCACTCTGGGGAGCATAGCTTTACCACTCTGGGGAGCAGAGCGTTTTCAAAACTTGAAGGATGCCTACTACTACAGGATAAGTATAAGGGACAAAAATCGGCATGCTTCAAGGCATAAGAGAGGGCTTTGGTTAGGCAGAAATTTTGCTTACTAGCAGATTATTGCATAATTTTCTATCATTGGAAGGTTTGCACCTTCCTCTAACCATCTGTTATTATCTATCAGATAAGTGTACTGTATCTGAAAGACACTGGACTGAACTTGCATGATAATCTTCGTCTGTGCCCTTCACTGTTCTGTACTAGGGTAGTTGAACTTTGAAAGGGACATGACAAGACCCTGTCATCAGAGCTTTCATAGTGTAAAGCCATATTGGTGTCTCCATGACATTTGCAAAGCTGAAACAGAGTTCTCATATTTACTTGTGTTACTGTCTCGACATAGTGCCACTGAGGCTGTGTCTAGACTACAGAGTTCTATCAGAAAAAGATACGCAAATTGTGATCCGCAATTTGCGTATCTTTTTTCTGTTTTTCTTCCGAAAGAGGCTTTTCCAACAATTGGCCCATCTACACCAGGCCAAATATCAGGAAAAAAAGCCTCTTTCAGAACATCCCTTCTTCCTCGTAGAAGGAGGTTTATAGGAATGCTGAAATTTTTTTTTCCAGAAAAGCAGATACATTCCTTGGATGTGGCAGAGCTTTTCCAGGATACCTTTTGTATCCCGGAAAAACTCTGCAGTCTATACGTACCCTGAGATCCTCAAAGTTTGTAGTGGGTCCCTTTCTGAAATTGTTCTCAAAATGAGTTCACATTTCTTCCCACCAACTTTGGATGTTAAGCTGTTAAAACATATACGCTCTGTCACAAATGTGTAATTAAAAGAATCCTATGTCTTCCCAGATAGGATGAGTTTTCTTTACAATCCTGATCGAGGTAAGATGTTGATATATTTATTAATAATAGTAGCAGTTCTAATTGCAGCATGATATTCTATATTTTTTCTGCAGTGCATAGTTTTTAATGGCATTTGACAAGAAATACAAGAAGATAAGGTCTGTGTTCTGAGAGGCTTACATTAAGCATAGTGCTTTTTAGATTAAGCTGTGAAGGATGTTCTCTGGTTTGTTTTGTTATATTTATATTAATGTGTATAAAGAGCTCTCTCCCCCGGGTGTTTCCAATATTCATAGACAGTATATTTTAGTAAGAGATCTACTATAGATAGATTATGTGAGACTAGTTTAATAAATATCCACACTATCCCATCCTCTCCCATCTCCTCCAGGAAGTTTTATATCATCATTTTAGATTGCTATATTTAAAACAGATATGCAATATAACATTTACTGTGTGCCTTAAAAAATGAACCGTCTTTGAATGTGTCTTTGAACGCCATGCACTAGAGATGCCTCATGTTCAGGAGTATGTCTCCATTCTACAGCACTATCGTGCTTTTAGAGAAATCTGCTTCTAGGTAAGTAATTGCCCTTTTGATTAAAGCAATTGCAAATTATGCACATAAAATTGTATGGAAGTGGCTGTGTGTTTCTAACTCGATGAATGTATTAAAAGAATGGATTACCGAGCTTTCGACTTTTTTCCTACAAAGTAATATTGGAAGAGGTAAGGAAAAGGCACTTCACAACTGAACTAGAATAAGATATCAGATTATTATGTTAAATTTGCTGCATATTTAAAGAAACTATTGTTTGAACAATTTTCAAAAGGAACTCATTGGCAAAAAAATCAACTCGACAGCATTCCTGCGGGGATTGGCCTTCATCAAATGCTTACAGTAGTTTTTGGAAACCTTGGCACTATGGTCATATCACTAGGGGGTTGCAAGACAATGCCCAGGGTAAAATTTCAGTTCATTGCTTATGAGGAGATGTGTGAAGGCTTTCAGGCTGAAAGGTTCATTAGGTCAGCCTACAAGAACTGTCAGTCAGCCTAAACAGACAGGATTTTTTTTATACTAAGGAAGAAGAGGAAACAATCCAACTTCAGGATCTAAATCCTACAATCACAGCTCCTATACTATCAAGTTATACATCTTTACATTCTGCAATAATTATGAATAATTGGTAAAGTAGAATTCGATATAGGATTTAATCATAACTACATTATTTAGATTTTTATTTATAATAGCGATGTAAGCAACTAGTCAACTAGTAAACTACCTGATAAGCTTAAGCTTATCAGGTAGTCGAATCACTATTTGACTGCCTGGAGGCTTAAAAGTTGGTTCCCCCCAGCACCATCTCCATGGGGGGGTAGGGTAGGCAGAGGTGCAGCAGGGAAAATGTTGCAAGCCGGGACTGAGCAGTCCCAGATTGCACTGGATCCCAGACGCTGCATCTCTGCTTTTTAAATCTAGCAAGAGCTTGGCGGCTCTTACTACATGTAAAAAGCAGAGCCGCAGCAACGCCCCTTATCAATTAATCGAGTAGTCAATAGAAATTCCATCGACTGCTCGATTAGCTTCCTAACCGCTATTTAACATCCCGAAGTGTAGTGAGATTTATGCTGGTTTGAGTAGGAAGCGAAACATACATTCTTTAATGGTGAGACATATATACTCTAGTAGTATGGTGCACAAGCATGTATTAGAAAATGAAACAGTTTCTCAGTTTTGTTCTCTTCCAAACAAGTTAAACAAATCAGCATCTGCTTCACAGCAGCACAGGTAATATATCTGCCAAATGGACAGATATTAAATAAATTAAGGAAAACAACCTTTGTTTTAAACTTACTCTCAGAGTAAAAAAATCATTAGTCTAGTTGAAAATTTTTCTTCAGTAAAGGGAAACAGTTTTTAGTGCTAATAGGTAAAATATTTTTATCTTAAACTGTTGTTGCTAAAAAGCAATTTTAGTAATATGTATTATAACTATTATACACTGTTATTGTGAAAAAGGAAGCTGAAAGTATAGAGAATTCAAAGACAGAGCATTATAATGAGTGCAGGCCCTGCAGAGAAATTGTTTCCCAATCAGACAGATATTCAACCGATAAAAATCTGCAAATATTGCTACAATATTAAGCTGCCTAAAGTAGAATGAATCCCTTCATGAGGGAAAAAAATGTAGTATGGCAAATACCACTGGTCATGGATTGAAACACCTATTGGGGGAAAGTGATTTTTATTTATATATATATATATATATATATATATATATATATATATATATATGCGCAGTGATCATGTGGTACACTCTACAGCCACACATATGGCTGAATCTGTAGTAAGAGGCCTGTGGGAATGTGCAGCCAACCTTGTCATCTGATATTAAGGCCACACATTTACAGATGGCACCTGTGTGTTTAAATATACACTGAAACATTTATCTTTTGCCATATGGGGGTGGAATGATGTGTGTGTGGAGATTTTAGGCTGGTAAGTTAAGGCTACTATGAGCAGCTTTACTTTATAATTCATTTCCTGTAGCAGCCTACTTGTTCTCCAAGGGAATATATAAGGTATTTCTGGATTTGCTCTGACTCTCACCTAGTTACTTTTGAATGTACCCACATTTTTTAATACTTAGAGATCTTGTGGGAATCTTTTGTTTGTTTGTGGGTTTTTTGCACTGAGACCCTGTTTTAGGAAAATGTTGTATTAGATAGCCTTTCATTGTACCCTTGATTTGGACGCAGGCCTAAAATACCTGTGATCGGTTTTTCCTCTGTCTGTGTGCTAAAAATTAGAGTAACCTTCAGAGGCACACCTAAGTTATGGAGAAGTTACTCTAGAAATTTCTGTAAATAAAGAAATGCAAACTTGACTATATCCAAACTGCAACCAGCTATTTAGTGTTGTATTATTGATTGTACACGTTATTGCTGATTTAGACCAGAAAAATTATTCTATGCAGCAGGTGCACAAAAGAGCTGCAAATAACAGTTGAGGGGAGTATAACATGGATGCAGTCAAATTATTATCAATGCAATGCAGAATTTACTCTCGGGGAAAAGTATGTTTCTGTAGAATGCTGGTAGAGAAGGTATTGCCACTGTGACAAAAACCATCTTGCCTTGGCAGAAATTTGCAACTTTGTGTAAAACTGTAAGTATATCAATATAGAACTATGAACGTTTAAATTACACACAGCCACCTGCAAACAGGGTGCACCTGCAAACAGGGTGCAACATATAGCTTCACTTTAGACTACAAGGAATTCAGAAAAGTTCACTCGTATTAGTATACGCCTGCAACTTTTGTAGCAGTATAATGGCTGCCACATATTCCTCAACAGAAGTACACCTGCAGTTTTTGTTGTTGTGTCGTTTTAATTTCTTCTGTGGGTGTATCTAATTGCCCCCTTAGTGCCTTAGGTGTTTACTACATCACTACTAGCAATTATTTTGTGATGATGGGATGACATAAAAACATGATAAATGGGCATACTGGGCAGACCAAAGGCCCATCTAGCCTAGTATCCTGTCTTTCAACAGTGGCCAATGCTAGATACCGCCCCCCCCTCCCCCGAGGGAATGAACAGAACAGGTAATTATTAAGCGATCCCACCCCTGTCACCCATTCCTAGCCTCTGACAAACAGAGGCTAGGGACACCATTTCTATTCATCCTGGCCAATAGCCATTGATGGACCTATCCTCCATGAATTTATCTAGCTCTTTTTTTAATCCTATTGAAGTCCTGGCCTTCACTACATTCTCTGGTAATGAGTTCCACAGGTTGACACTGCGTTGTGTAAAGTATTTCCTTTTATTTTAAATCTGCTACCTAAAATGACCCCTACTACTTATGTTATGGGAACAAACAAATAACTTTCTCGTATTCACTTTCTCCACGCTAATCATGATTTCATAGACTTCTATCATATCCCTCCTTAGTTCCCGCTTTTCTAAACTGAAAAATCCCAATCTTTTTTATCTCCTTTCAGATGGTAGCCATTCCAAATCCTGTAAACATTTTTTTCCCTTTTCTGAGCTTTTTCCAATATCTTTTTTGAGATAAGGCGAACACATCTTTATGTAGTAATCAAGATGTGGCCATACTATGGATTTATACAGAGGCAATAAGATACTCTGTCTTATTCTCTATCACTTTTTTAATGATTCCTAAATTTCTGTTTTTTATCGGTCTGTAAGGGTACGTCTACACTGCACACTATTTCGAAATAACAAGCACAATTCCAAAATAACTTAGTCTCAATCTACACAGCAGGCAGTTATTTGAAAATAGTGTCAAAATACTGTCAAACTGGAGAACTTCTTACTCCGACTCCTGTAACCCTCATTGTATGAGAAGTAAGGGAAGTTGGAGGAAGAGTGCTCTGTTTTAAAATAAGTGCTGTGTAGACAAAATAAGCTATTTCAAAATAAGATACGCCATTGACGTAGCTCAATTGGCATAGCTTATTTCGAGTTAAGCCCTGCAGTGTAGATGCACCCTTTTTGCCAGGATCACCATTAGAGCCCTTTTAAAAGATTGGCATCACGTTAGCCCTACATTGTCCAGTGGCCCTACTGTTTTTTTTAACAGGCTTCCTGCTTCTGATGAACTTAAAAAGTTTTGCTATTACTTTTTGAGTTTTTGGTTAGTTGTTCTTCAAATTCCTTATAGGCCTTCCTAATTATATTTTTACACATTATTTGACAGAGTTTATGCTCCTTTCTATTTTCCTCATTAGAATTAAACTTCTACTTTTTAAACAAAGCCTTTTTATCGCTCACTGACATGAATGACATAGTCTACAAAGCTCATTTTTATGTTTCTTTAAAACATTCCTAAAATCTGCTTGCCAAACGTGAAGAATTGAAGTTCAAAAAGAGTATGGTGGCCAGAAGGAGATTCGGATTATAAACCAGGCTTGAGAGAAACAGATTTTTTTTACTAAAAGAAATAGTTCTCCATTAAGCAATGTGAAGAGCGGGTTTCAGAGTTCCTAATCAGGAATTTACACAACCTGTCTATTAAAGAGCAATAGACTTAAGTCATATTCTATCCATAGACGCTTGTGTACAGCTCTCATCAATTTCACTTTGAGCTTCACGCCAGCATCAAAAGACTGAAGTTAGCTGTTATTTAGAAAGACAACTAGTGCTTCAGAAATGTTTTCTGGGTTCTACCATCCTATTCAATAAAATAACAAGATGATGTAAATGCTCTGGAAATTTTTTGTTGAAACTCCAGACCTTTACTGTTGCTTGTGGCTTTGCCTCAAAGGCAATTTAGTGATGCTCTGGAGAGTCTGTGCCTGGAAAGGAAAAATCTCAAAATACACAGATTAAAAACTCCATATCACAAATATGTTGTCAATATCTTGATTTTTAATTTCTGGAAGTGATTTGAAATAGCTGAGATTAAACGTGAAATGATTATAGAACCCACATTGCTATTGAGATGAGGTCAAACAGTGGAAGTTCTATTTTAAGAAAATTAGAGTCTCCTTAGCTGTAAGTAAAATGAACAGCTAGTGTCCTACAAAGATGACATCAGAAACTGAAATGCTGAGACCACAAGATTAATTAAGTCCAAACAAAATGAACTCAGTTTTAGTGAATACATGTTACTGAGGATACTGATACGATGTGGTAAACTGACATAGCATTGTTGAAAGTGATGATACATGGCAAAGGAAGAAAATGGGGACAAGGAACCAAAGATGTCTAAAAGTAGTAAACGTCTGAAAGTAAGCAGAATGTGATGCTCTGTAGTGGAATAAATCCTGTGCTCCCAGCCACTTCCCCCATTCCTACTTCACTCACACACAAACTTACGGAGTGCCCAGAGAATAGAGAAGGAACTGAAAGCCGTTCTATTTCCCCTTGGCTGTAGCAGGGACTCCCTTTTCTTGTGAAGGGCAGGGAAGCTGGAGGCAGGAGGCTCTTTCTCATTCTCTCCATGTCCTCGTTGAAAGAAGGGCAGGGAGGGAAATCTTCCTGTAGAGGAAAGGAATCAGAGAGGAGACTTCTGGAAAAGACCATTGTTTTTCTCCTATCATGCTTTCTGTGTGCTCAGTCTATTGGCAGAAAGGGATTTGGAGCTTCATCTACTCAGCCAGAAGTAGCTTCTGCTGCTCTGACTTCATATTCTTGGGTATGTCTAGACTACATCCCTTTTTTGAAACGGGGCTTTTCAAAAAAAACCTGGCAGTTTAGACAGGACTCTTTCAAAAATAAAACCCTTTTTCGAAAGATCCTGTACTCCTCAAAAAATGAGTACAGGATCTTTCGAAATGGGGCATTTCTGTTGAAAATGCCCCGTCTAAACTGCTGGGTTTTTTTGAAAAGCCCCGTTTCGAAAAAAAAGCGGTGGATGCCATTATGCAAATGAAGTGCGGGATATTTGAAAGTGTAAATGAAGCTGGGATTTAATGTGTCTAATTTACATCCCTCTGCCGACAGAGGGATGTAGTTTAGACACACCCCTTCTGTCAGATGAGTGCTTCTTTCACAAACCAAGAAAAGAGAGGAGAGTTTTGGGGGAAGCTCGTGAGAGGAGAAAAGAGGCAATTATCCCTCTGTTTTAGCAAAGAAAAAGAAAATGCATACTCCCTCTTTAACAGTACTTGAGACAGAAAAAGGGAACATGACTATCTTTTCTTCTTACAGTGTCAGTAAGGAACATTTTGTTGTTTCTCACACACATTACCTGTCAGCATCAATAAGAGAGGGAGCATCCGGCACTACGTAACGATCTAAATGAAGAAGCCCACTATTTTAAATTGAAGATATGTCTAAAAATGAAATAACTTTCTATTTTTCTTTTTAAATCAATAAAATATATCAAGTGATGCATTGTTGATTTCATGCTGGGGGGGACACCTTAAAATAAATTGACAGCTTGCCTTCATTATTTCAAATATCTATATCTGTAAAGTTTAGAGTTAGGATATTTAATATACACTCTACTAATTCAGTCTGTTAAAAACATTCAATAAGTTATTTTAATTGTAGACTAATTAATTATAGTTGACTGAGTTTAGCTAAACATAGTAGGTTTGATTTAGAGATACAAATCCAGTGGTTTGTCAGGTTTTCCAAGCACAATCCTAGTTTCAACATTATCTGACAGGTAGTCAGCCCATCAGGCCTGAAGATGTGCTCTGGAGCATCACATCTTTTCACTCATGACTAGTTATTTATCTTATGAAGCATAATTCACAACTGGCATAACAAAAGTGGGATGGCTTGAAGAAAACATTCCAAAAGGTTTCCTTTATTTTTCTATGTTTCCATCGTTCGTGTAATAAGAAATTGTCAGTGAAATATAAACGCTGCTGCAACCTGCATCTTCCGGTGTGGTTTTATTTTCATAGCAAAAGAGCACCCAAACATAACAAATTTAATTAATGTAAATTATGTCTCTTCTGGCTGTATATTCAAGAATATGTAAATTTAACCTTGCTCCATAAAAAGAAACTCTGCTAGTAGCTTCTCTGACAAATAAGCCTTGCTATATAACATACTGCTTTTCATAAAACTGCATAATGCAAAGGACAGTCTTAGAAACTGCCTTCATAAGACAAGAATTTACACTTTTTAGCTGAATACGTTTTCTTTGATTTCGATTTAATCCAGGGCATATGTGGATATTGTTTTATTTGAAAAGAAGGGGATGAGTTGCTTCTAAATGTGTGGTGTTGCTCCAGGCATGCAAAAGAATGAGTTTAAATCAATCAGTTGTTTACAAAAAGACTGTCTTAGTATCAGTGCCAGTTGATGGATGTTAGGAGTTGAAACCAGGATTTGCGCTCTTCAGTCACTGAGCTGACAGAGGAAGCACGCTTGCTCAGGTGAAACTCTGTCTCCAAGAGAGACATCAAGGTGCCCTGTTTGAGGACATTCTTCCTCTCAGCCTTGATAGTATTCTTAGCCTAAGAGGAGTATTACTTATCATTCACAGAGGAAAAATGGACAGCATAAATAATTAGTATTGTAATTGATTGTATTGAATGGCACTTTGGATAGATAGAGTCCTGCATGGGTACAATATTTATATCCATATCCGATCCTCAAAAATGGTCCATGCAAACAAAGTGAGTATTTGTGGATTTACATGACACTATGGATAGACATAAGATTAATGTTAAAATTCTGTGTAGAAATGAGGAAATCCGTTTTTAATAAATACACATAATGGTAAGGTAAACTAATGGTTTAACAGAAACACCAGAATTGAAAGTGAGCTTGGTCCAATTCTAGGGCTCAGTAGATGTTAATTTCAAAGTTAGAGAATAAAGTCACAGTATGTGTTCATTGAATTATAATCTTCCTCTCTAAATAATACCACATGGACAGAGGTGCACACCTAGACAACAACTGGAGAGCCATATAAATGGAAATTAGCTTTCCCTCCTGAGTGATTTTTTTTCACTTGATGCTTGCATTAGTTAGCCACATAGGAAAGTCCTCCATTCCACAATACTAATAGAGATGTAGCCGTGTTAGTCTGGTCTTGCTGAAACAAAAGACAGGACTGTGCAGCACTTTAAAGACTAACAAGATGGTTTATTAGGTGATGAGCTTTCATGGGCCAGACCCACTTCCTCAGATCAAATTGTGGAAGAAAATTGGCATGACCATAT
Source organism: Pelochelys cantorii (assembly GCA_032595735.1). NCBI lineage: Eukaryota > Metazoa > Chordata > Testudines > Trionychidae > Pelochelys > Pelochelys cantorii. Next base: position 43,312,726 of record CM064337.1, read on the forward strand.
ATACCAAAGGGATACAATCAAAAAAAATGAACACACATAAAATTGACAAATCAGATTTTAGAACAGAGAGGGGATGAGGGGGGAGGTTAGTGTCTATGAGATCACCCCTAATATCATTATCTCATAGACATAATCTTTGTAAAATCTGTCCCAAACTTGCTTCCAGTAAGCCTCGTGCAAGTGCAGTTTCAATACTCTCTAGAGGTTCCATGACCTTCCTATTGGTCCCATGTGTGAATAATGACATGACCCACTCATCTAAGCTCTTACACGCAGAGATCAGAAATTATCTGTCGGTTTTTGGCTTGGGAAAGAAGTTCATGAGGAATATTGTCAAATATTTGTTTTACAACACAAAATAGGCTTTGACTCATTACTAAATGAACTGGCAACAGTTCCATCCTTCATCTCCTGGCTTCTATTTTCCACAATCACATACTTGAATATCATGAGAAGGAAACCAGTACAGTACTAAATTTCAGATACGGGCTTGAGTCCAGTGAAAAGTTACCAACTTGATGGGGCTTGAAATGTGATTGTTGAGTTTTGTTTTGGGGCTAGTTTCAATGCCTGTTAAACAGGAGACAGTTTCTTGCTGAGAGGCCAATTTCTCTCATTCATACAATATATGTTAAATGTTACCTCTAATGGAAAGGCAGGAACATTGCCTTATTGCTGATGCCTAACTGCACTTTGTGCCACAGCTGACTGAACAGACAAGGTGCTAACATAAGTTATGGGCTTGCCCAGTTGGGTCATCCATCAAACAGTAGAAAATCAAATAGGACATACCAACTCTCTTGCCAGAGTAGTTAATGTACCATCCCATCAAAATAAATAAATAATCCAGGAGGCTTCCTGGTATAGGTCCAAAAGAAGTGGTTCTTGAGAACTGTACTCTACCTCTTTCCAAGGATAATGTTTTTCCATTAATTCCTGTGCCCCCTTTCCTGAGTGGTGCAATGCTAGGTGTTCAGAGCTGATCTTATCTGCTTGGTGACACAGCCCCACTCTTCCTTGCTGTCCTGTTGCAAGGTGGAGCTGAATTTTGCAGCACAAATTGTGAGCACAGTTTAAATTTAAACAAATACATACATTTTTTACCACAATCTGCATACTTATTTCATCATGGACATAATATTCAGAACATTACACACTTTGATAAAATACCCTATTTGACATATTTTATGCACAATAGCATTGTATACAACCTTGTTGTTTCAGTTGCTTATTCTATGGTGTTCAGACCCCCTGCTTTCCACTGCTTGTGCTAGGCAGGGCCCTGAGTGTCAGAGATGACGTGTGAAAACTTTCTTTGTACACAGCATTACCTGTTGCAGTACCTGAGATCATCTGTCTTTACATAAAAAGATTACAGTACTATTCAGTATGAACATGACTGGAAGTCTCTAGTCCAGGGAGAGACGACACAAAAATAGTAAATCAGGATTAAAGCACAGTCATTATCAACTGTATGGGGACAGCTTGCACAGTGTTTCCTATGTTATAGAACCATAGGGCTGGAAGAGACCTCAAGAGGTCATCAAATCCAGCCCCCTGCTCAAAACAGGACCAATCCCAACTAAATCATCCCAGCCAAGCTGAGACTTAAAAACATCTAGGGATGGAGATTCCACCACTTCCCTAGGTAACCCATTCCAGTACTTCACCACCCTCCTAGGGAAATAGTTTTTCCTAATATCCAACTTACGCCTCTCCCACTGTAACTTGAGACCATTGTTCCTTGTTCTGCCATCTGTCACTACTAAGAACAGACTCTCTCCATCATCTTTGGAACCTCCCTTGAGGAAGTTGAAGGCTGATGTCAAATCCCCCTCACTCTTCTCTTCTGCAGACTAAACAAACCCAAATCCCTCAGCCTGTCCTCATAGGTCATGTGCTCCAGCCCCTTAATCATTTGGTTGCTCCGCTGGACCCTCTCCAGTGTGTCCACATCCTTTCTATAGTGGGGGCCCCAGAACTAGATGCAGTATTCCAGATGTGGCCTCACCAGAGCCAAATAAAGGGGAATAATCACTTCTCTAGATCTGCTGGCAATGCTCCTCCTAATGCAACCTAATATTCCATTTGCCTTCTTGGTTACAAGGACACACGGTTGACTCCTATCCAGCTTCTCATCCACTGTAATCTCCAGGTCCTTTTCTGCCGAACTGCTACTTAGCCATTCGGTCCCTAGCCTGTAACAGTGCTTGGGATTCTTCCGTTCCAAGTGCAGGTTTCTACACTTGTCGAACCTCATCAGATTTCTTTTGGCCCAATCCTCTAATCTGTCCAGGTCACTCTGGACCCTATCCCTGCCCTCCATCATATCTACCTCTTCCCCTAGCTTACTGTCATCTGCAAACTTGCTGAGAATGCAATCCATCCCCACATCCAGGTCACTAATAAAGATGTCGGACAGAACTGGCCCTAGAACCAATCCTTGGGGCACTCCGCTAGAAACTGACCGCCGACCTGATGTTAATCACTAACCTTTGAGCCCGACTGTCGAGCCGTTAATCACTACCCTTTGAGCCCGACAGTCTAGCCAGCTTTCTATCCACCTTACATTCCATATATCCAATCCATACTTCCTTAACTTGCTGGCAAGAATACGCCTAGCTCTAGATGGTACCAATAGTCTCTTGTGCAGGACCACTAAAATTTACCTGCAATGCAAGAGCATTGAAAGGAAATAAAGAATTTGTATTCTCAGCCATGCCCACAGAAATAAATTACTAGCTGTAGAGTTAGAATTATTTCAGTGCAGCCGTGCCTTTTCTGCGTGGACACCAGATTACATACTTTGGCATCAATCATAAAACAGAATTTGATGAAGTAAATTAACTCCAGAGGTTTCAGAATGTGTCTCATGGTTGATTATTTGGACACACTTCCATTCATATTGCTATATTATATAATTTATTCTCTGAAAAGTAGTTTTGAAAATAAAAATTCAGCCTCTTAATATGCACTACGATTTTAACATGTTTTTGAATCAAAGTTATAAAGAGATCATGAAAAGATATTTTAAAAAGAGAATTTTCCTATTTTTAATGTTATTGTTAAACCAGCACTCTAAGATTATCATAATCAGTATGTCTGTCTTTGGTGGGCACATTTTTGATTTCAGCACAACTTGATGGCAGATTGGAAAGTGACAAGATCTCTTACTGATTTTAGTTGGCTCAGTTATCAGATTTGCCTGCATTGTCTTGCATTTTAACTCTCATACATGCGTACTTTTAACTAGAATCAATCTTTTTGCATTGTCACAATTCAAATTCTACTGTCAACTGAAATATGTAACACATTAATTTTAATATATTCAGTTTACAATGTGGCTAGCGTTGGCCCACATTTGATATTTTAAACCAGCAGTTCATGTACATTTACTATATGAAGTCCAAACCCTGTTTGTCAAACTGTATCATTTTTAAAGAGCGGCAAATAAAACATGACAGACTGCACTATGTCTTTGAATGTGTGATTATGTAAATTTGTTTATGTTAATCTGTGATACGTTACCTAACATTAGATTTCTTTCCTTTTTTCAATCTGACACTAAAGCTTCTGTTAATTTATACCCAGACATATAGGTATGCTTGAAATCACCTAATTTGAAATTGTAGTTCTTAGATTTACGAAGTAAGAAATGTAATTATGTTAAGAGTATTTTGAATAAAATATTGCATAAATGAGTAGAAACATAGTTAATTTCCAGATGCAGCCAAAAGTAGCAGCGTTTCAGAGTAGTGGTTTGTCATAACATTAGCCATTTTATTCTCTTTAAATTAATATGCATATTTTCACTATGCCAGAATGAAGAAATCTGCTGTTTTCAGTTTGATACTATTTCTCACGACTTGCTGAGAGATTTCTGATGAGAAGCTAATTCTCCAAAGTATTGCTAGATTTACTCACAACTCTCTCTTTTTAAATGCATCTTCTCTTACACCCATGAGACTGGAAGTTTCAGATCCTTCTTTTTTTAAAAAATAGCCCTACACCATGCTGCATTTTATTTCAGACGGTGACTTTACAAACTGGCATCAGTATATCATTATTTGCGTAAATGTGAAACTTCTTTCTACAAATAAGGCAGTTTGCTTTTTAAAATATTGTTAAACACAATAGACCATGTCCTATTTTCCTTACTTAAGCAAAATGGTCTTTTTCACTTTTATTTGGAATTTTGCCTAGATAAAGGGTATGGTCTGATATGCAACTGAAAATGAAATGTAAAAAAAAAAAAATAGAAGATAAAATTATACTCAGGTTCAGCTTATGTATTCTATTTTATATACATGTATTGTAAAATTATTTTTTAAAGAGAAACATAGATAGAGAGATGACTGAGAAAGCACTGTAGTGTAACAGTACCTCCTATGTGCTACAGGCAGCAATTAGGAATGATGTAGGTCCACAGCCCTGCCACTTAGTTCAGTTTTTGCAGAATGTGGGAACCAACATGACAGTTCTCATTTGCTGTTCCAACTGAATTTACACGACTAGAACTCGGCACACAAAAAATGTAAAGTACTAAAGTAATCTCTCTGTAGAAAAACATGTTGAGAGAACTCTATGGCTGGGCACATTTTGTACCCCTCCCCCAATGATTATTACTAAGCAATTAAAGTACTGTATCTCTATCAATAAAGTGCATACAGATAATAATCCCCCGGGACAACATTAACAGTGGTTTGAGTAACTCCTTGTGATTTTGTTAAACTGGTATTTGTGTAGTTCTCACACATAATAGACTGATTAGTGCACATAAATAGCATTATGAAAGCTACATACAGTTTGCACAAAGCAAATATATTTTATGTTGTTCACTGTGATTCAAGTACCTAGGATATAACAACATTTTTAAAATTAATCTATTTCACATAACTGGGAAGTTGATGTGAAAAGATCAACATATAAGCCCAGAAAAATTGAGGCTTCTGATACTGAAGCAGTTAAGAATTTTAAGTAGTGCAAATTAATGTTTGCTGTGCTGCAGTGTTTCTTCAGATATAATAACGATTGGTATACGAGGTCAATAGGAAGAGATTTTATAGCAATAATGGTGTTTTTCTCTTGCATCTTTGGCTCAGCAAAGGCAAAGCTTTTTATCAGAGGATCTGACACAATGCAGCTGCAGACAGCAGGGGGAGAGTTTGGCCAAATTGCCAGCCTCTAACAAACATCTATAAAACAAAACAAAATTTACATTACCAATGACAAATCAAAGCTGAAAGTTCGCCTTGCCTGTTGTCATTCATTGCCATTCATATTTAGGAAGCAGACTGCTGTGATAATTGATTTGATGGTCCAGCTTGAGTGGAAGCACTTCTGGGCATAGCAGGCCTCAGAGATGCCAAAAAAGAAGAAAAGGTGGGAATGAAATAATGCACTACTTTCTCCTCAGAGGCATGTGGCCCAGTTTTTGAGAACAGAAAAACATGCTTTAGAAAAAAAAAACCCTTAAGAACTCAGTAATAAATACAAAAATGACCATATAGCCTGAGTCAGATTAAAAATAGGCATTCATACAGAGACAATGAGAGTACATATTTTACTGGCAGGTGAATAATAGGAGAGCACTGTGGAAATAATCTGATTTTTAACGGACTCTGTCTGTGGGAGTACCTTTTTTGCTGCTCTTTGTATAAGGACAAAAGTGGTTCACTTTCTAAAAAGTCTTTTAATTTTTTTTAAGCTTTTGAAAGTGGAATTGATGGTTCGAAAAAAGAAAACGAAAACAGTAATTGAGTTTGAAAGGCAATATATATGCCTGGATTATCTGAACTCCTATTGAGTTTATTTACTTCAACCAATAAGTGATAATGAAGCTTGTCTCTATATTTGTGACTGGAAGGTGGTGTTCACCCATAGCCTCCTGCTGATATGAATAACTTAGGAAACTAAAGTGCCAGTTGAGAAAAAGAGATAAAAAGGTACTCAATTCAGTGTCTGACCTCTTAATCACAACTCCCAGCTCAACTGTGTGCCCTGTCATCAATTTAAAGAACCAAACAAAACCAGATAAAAGACATGAGCTGTCAAAACACAAATTTTAATCAGAACCTGTTTGTCTTCTGAGAGAAAGGTACTTATTTACTTGCAGAAGCCATGTGGTACTTTAACTTTGCTGAACTGTTTGTATTCATAGTCTGGATTTTGGGGGGAAGTGTAGCTAGAAAGAAAGCAAGCATGGCTCCTTTTGACAGCAGAGAGCTCTGGGATGGTGGGGGAGAGGCAGAACTGAAGGACTAGACAGAAATAAGTTTATAAATATGCTACCCCAGTTCAAATGTAAATACCGGTACCCCTGATTTTCAGTTTTTTATCGGTATTTTCCCAGCTTCAGCAACATAATAGAGATTGAAAGCGCAAAATAAGCCAGCTGTACAAAAGAGTTCTGTAAAAGACAAGTGCATTAACTGCTTAGGGAAACACTTTGTATTTTTCTTTTTATCCATTGTAATTTTAATGCTCCTTTTTGTGTGTTAGAAGCACAGACTTACAGTTTAAAATAATGCATTAAACATCCAAATGTGGGATAACCAGAGCCTTTCACATATTACATCCCTTTATTATCTTTACTAAGGTATATGACACCTTTTTGCAAGGATCAAAGCATTAGCTAGGATTATAAAGAGGAAATCCTTTCTCTTATAACCACTAGCCATGTAGTAAATATAAAACAAAAAATTAGAAGAGGAAGTGAAAAAATGTTTAACATCTGATCAGGACACTCAGGAAAATGTAACACAGATGCAGGCTTGGATTGCAAGAGGCTAAAACTTTATTAGTTTTACATTTTTATCGTTATTTGGGAGAGGCTCTATCCATTTATTTCATTCCTGTTAAGTCTCCTTCGTGTCAAATATACAGTATTCATAGCTGTCCCCCTTCAGCCTAACCCCCCAGGCCTCAGCATCTCTCTGAATCTCCGCTTCTTGTCCCCCACTGTGAAGAGGGATAAGAATACCTGTGAAGGATACATCCGTCTATAAAGATTTAAGACTTCTTCCTCCAGGCTATAAGGGGCCACCTGTTATCTCTCAGGACTCTTGTTTTTCTCTGTGAGCTGATTCATTTGAGCGTCACAGGGGGTACTAGCAAATAGCTTGGCTGCAGCGTCCACCTGACTGCTTGGTATCTGCCTCCCAACAGTATCTTGGGTCCTCCCAACCTCCGTTTCTCTGATAAGCGTTTCCTTTTCCCCGTAAAGTCTCAGAACACTATTCCTGGTGTTCTTGTTCCACCAATGTCCAGAAAGACTCTGGTTGTCTTTCAGTCCATACTTCTTCATCCCTAAGTCATGTCAGCACACTTGACATTTCTCCAAATATTTCAGACCAAACCACATTTGGTGTCAGCCATAGCCAAGTAATCCAACCCACATTCCTGCTAAATCCTGACTATCAAATTTCTCGGTTACAGTCCCTCACATTCTGGCCACTGACATATCAATGCCCCCAGACTGAAATAACGTCCACATGCATTTTGAGAGGAGAGGAGGCCTTAGAGTAGCCAAGCTTTCCTCCCCTCCTCTGAGGAGTCCCAGGGTTGTCCTTGCTCTGTTTGTCATTTCAAACGTTGTCCCCACTGAGGAAGAGATGGCAGGGGGACAGCGAAGTTACAAGGGAATTCAGTTAGGACATGGGTGGGGAACATAAAGCCTTGGGGCTAGATCCAGCCCCCAGCTTGCCTGGATCCAGCTCCCCCCTCCCAAGTCTCAGGGTTCCCCCCCAGCATTGGGGACCCTGCACCAACATCACCCAAATTCTGCATACCACCCCACTCCTGCACTCTCCTATTGCCTATACCCTTCAACCCTAGCACACGCCTGCACCCTTCCTCCCTCCTAGACCTCCCACCTCTAATCTCCATCCGACTCCTGCATTCCCTCCCACCCAGACTACGCACCCCCACTTCACTCCTGCACTCCTCCACCGCCCCAAATCTTCTTCCTGGCTGCCTCTCCCACACACCAAACCCCTCATTTTTGGCCCCCACCCCAGAGCCCAGGGAGGCCCACAAAATCTATTTTCCTGGGCCCTCCTAGGGTCTGGTTTGCTAGGGAAATGTGGAGGAGTGTCTTTCTGCTTCTCAGTCAGAAGAGGTGTTTTGGTTTTGCTTCTCAGTCAGAAGAGGTGTTTTGGTTTTGACCATGTCAGTGAGGTGTTTTGATTTTGCTTCTCACTTTTGTGCAGCCCCTGACTGATTTTTCTGTGAATCAGTGGCCTCCAACCCAAAAAAGGTTCCCCTTCCCGAGATGGGCCAAAACCAAATCTGGTTATGACATCGGGATTTAACCCCTGCTCAAATGTGTCATAGATTTTCAGTGATCATAAATGTCTGGAAACCCTTAGTAATATATCTTCTGACATTGGATATGTCTTCACTGCAGTTAACCTAGACAACTGTTAACTGATTCTGAGCACCTGAGTTAGCCTCGCTGATGTGTAAGTGTCGTCCCTCCCCCCCCCCCCATCAAAGCTCTACCCACACTTCTATGTACTCACTGGTTTTGCACTTGTACACACGTCTCATGTGAGCATGTCTCGTGGTTCCTGTTGCTGAGAGATGCTTGAGAATTCTTTCCCTGCAAATATGGGGGATTTGGCTATTCTTTGAAGCAGAGCTAGAAGGCATTGAAGAACTATCAGCACTTAAGTGAGTTTTGCCTGAATCTTCGCTGCAAATTTAAAGTGGAATCCAGATTCTAACCATACCTCTCCGCTCATAGAAGAGGTAATTGAGACTTTCTCCAGAGGCTTTTGTGTGCACAATGGGATAGTTGGGGTAGGAGCTATGTAAGAGCCTGGGTTAACTGTAGAGTAAAAGCATACCCATTATATAATGTTACTAGAAGACTTACCCGACATTGTCCGGGACCGTCAGTATTTGGTTCCACTCCCATTTAAATAAATTGCCAAAGTCCCATTCATTTAAATAAGAGAAGGTTTTGGTTCCAGTATATATGCATTTGGTTCCAGTATATATGCATTCATGTATGCATTTTAATAAGTTGTCTGTTAATGACATTATATATTCTTTTATATTAAATTGCTGGCTCTTTTTAAAGAGATTAAATATGTTACAGAGATACTATGGTGGTTTTCACTCTTAAATTAGTTTCTTAAATAGAGTATGGGTGCATTCCACTGCCTTACGTACTGATACAGTTTTGGAGAAGAATCCTCAGAAAGGCTTGGTGTGTACATTCATGCATAATAACACATACAGAATGTGTTGGTTTGGTGTGTCCATAAAGACTATATAAACATAAGTTTAAGTTAGGCACATGACTTGTAAGGAGTAGGTTGCATAAAATATCCTTTCATTCATACTAATAAAATATATACACCCCAAAGGACTTACCCCAGGTCATTTGCACTTAGGTCACACCTAAAAAATGCGTGTACTCAATCCTGAAATAAACTACCTTAGTAAGGGCAGTCCTGTGGCACCTTAGAGACTAACAAATATATCATGAGTGTTCGTGGGTAAAACCCACTTTATCAGATGAATAATCTCATGAGCAGTACTCATCTGATGAAGGCAGTTTTACTCACAAAAGCTCATGATATCATATTTATTATTCTCTAAGGTACCACTGGACTGCTCATTGTTTTTAAAGTTACAAACTAACATGGCTACCCCCTGAGACAGACTACCTAAGATTTATTAAACAGGAAAAGGGAAAAGTTATTTACAAGGTATTAAGAAAGTAAACATACATGCACTAGTAGATGTTACCATCTTAAATTTCAAAAGGTAATAGAAGCTTCTGTGACAAGCAAACTTTTTATGTCCTTCAGGGTCTGACACAAGCTGAATAGCTGGGGATCCCTTGCTTATGCCTAGAAATCTCCCCCAGATTGTAAGCAGCATAGAGATTCACTTCCTTCTTATTAGGGGGTTTTCCTTCCTCCTGTGTGCTATGGGCTACTAAATCAGTTGATGGGAGGAGTCTACATTTGCATGACTCATCTTAATGGAGAGGAAGATCAGAGAAGCAAAATATTTTGTCCTTTTTAATATTCCACTTTAATATTCCCAGTAGTCTGTCTGGGATTGATGGTCTTTTCTTGTTGGCCAGGATGTAACACTTTCTGTTGGGGTACGTCTACACAGCAACGTTATTTTGAAATAACTAGCATTATTTCGAAATAACTTATTCCGCGTCTACACAGCAGGCAGTTATTTAGAAATAATGTTGAAATACTATCAAGCTGGAGGACTTCTTACTCCGACTCCTGTAACCCTCATTATGTGAGGAGTAAGGGAAGTTGGAGGAAGAGTGCTCTATTTTGAAATAAGTGCTGTGTAGACACTCCCAATTTCAAAATAAGCTGTTTTGAAATAAGCTACGCAATTGATGTAGCTCAGCTTGCATAGTTTATTTCGAGTTAAGCCCTGCTGTGTAGATGCACCCATGGAGACCAGCACTAATTAATGTCTGTCTCTTGTGTGGTGTTTCACACAGTCATGGAAGCTTACAGTGCAAATGCTCAAATGTTACCTTAAGGAAAAGTGAAATTAATGTATTTAGCAACTCTCAAACATTCCGTAAGCACATTATTATGATTCCAATATCTATTTTAACAATATTAACACATGGGGTGAGCCAGACTGGTTCTAGCTAGGAGAGACATGAGTCTTTGTCATGAGCTGTCACCTGGTTTAGTTTAGTTACCATTAGCCCAACTATGCAGGATTGTGAAGAAAAGAAAAAAAAGGCCAAACTAATGTATGTAATATCCTTCTAAAATGATCTAAAATAGCATTTCTAAACCAGAAAAGTGCCAATTTAAAAGCTTAATATTTATGGATCTTTCCAGGAGATCAGCACATGCTGAGGATTAGTTAGTGTGTGGGAATCTATGATACTCCTTTCCCCAGTGGCATAAGCTCCCATTTCTAGTCTGAAAGATTGCAACATATTAGGCTTCAAAGCCATGATATTTTTGTGTCTAGAAAACTGTTACTAATGAAGAGCTGAATCTCCTCTCTTGAGCTTCATGCTGAGGGAAATTAGGAGGGAAAATATTCCACATTTGGGGAGAGGAGATGGAAACCTTTCCCAAGGAAGGTGATTTTAAAGTAAAATGGTGGCTGTTTGAAGTTGCTCAGGATTTTGAAATGCTAGAGTAGGTCTGATGGTATAGATTAGTGAGTGTAGAGATACTGATGCAGCCATAGGGATGTGATATATTTAATTACCACATGCATGTGTAATTTATGACATAGATATTGCCTAAAATGATAGGGGTATATTACTCATACCTGATTTCTGTGGCTTAAAATAGGGATGCATTGTGCATCGCGCACACAAACCTGATTCCATGGCCTCAAGAAAAATTGTAATGAGAATTCTTTTTGCATAAATAAATGTTTTTCTTCACTGGTTTTTACCAAATGCAAACAATTGTAACATAAAAATCCTATTTTCATGTTGGTCTGTTCAATGAATGAAGAAAACTTGACAGTTTAGGATTTTTAAGTTGCTATTCTACAACATTCCTTGGAGAATATGTAATTTCAGGTGGTTTTTTTGGGGGGTTTTTTTTTTGGATTAAGAGAGAAAATGCACTAGATACACTCGAAAGAAGAATGTGTGGTGTACGCATAGTATATTAGATATGATGAGCTAAGTTCAAAATGACATTATCTTCACTGCTGGGAACTATTGATAACTCAACAGTCATATAACCACTCATGACTTCTCTGTTGTACTCATGAAGATTTACATTTAAGTTATCATGTATCCTGTACAATAAGTAGCCATTTCATGGAAAATATATTCTGGCACATGTTCACTAAATTCCTTTTCAAATATTACTTTTAGTTTTTTTTGTTATTTCCAGAGAGATCCTAATGAAAGCCAGTGATAAAGATCCATGAAGTATGTATACCTGATGCATTTCTGTTTGAGATAATTGTGCTCCCTTACTGGACCTTTTCTGATTATATGCAGCCCAGTGTATTATCTCACTTGTCAAATAACTTTCAGCTTTGGATCGGGAATCCCCTGATCAAAGCCTTAATAAACATGGGTCAGACCAAAGGTCCATCTAGACCAGTATCCTGTCCTCCGACAGTGGCCAATGCCAGATGCCCCAGAGAGAGTGAACAGAACAGAGAATCATCAAGTGATCCCTCTCCTGTCATCCATTTCCAGCCTCTGACAAAAAGAGCCTAGGGGCACCATTCCTACCCATCCTGGCTAATAGCCATTGATGGACCTATTCTCCATGAATTTATCTAGTTCTTTTTAAAGACCCTGTTAAAGTCCTGGTCTTCACAACATCCTCTGGCAAGGGGTTCCACAGGTTGATTCTGCTCTGCGTGAAGAAAAACTTTCTTTTGTTTGTTTTAAACCTGCTACCTATTCATTTCACTTGGTGACCCCTACTTCTTATGGGAACAAATAAATACTTTTTCTTATTCACTTTCTCCACACCAGTCATAATTTTATAGACTCTATCATATTCCCCCTTAGTCTTCTCTTTTCTAAGCTGAAAAGTCCAAGTTTTTTTAATCTTTCATCATATGGCACCCGTTCCAAACTCCTAATTTTTGTTGCCCTTTTCTGAACCTTTTCCAATACTAATATATCTTTTTTTGAGATGAGGCGACCAATCTGTACTCAGTATTCAAGATGTGGGCATACCAGGGATTTATACAGAGGCAATAAGATAGTCTTTATCTTATTCTCTATCCCTTTTTTAATGATTCCTGACATTCTGTTACCTTTTTTGACTTCTGCTGCACATTGAGTGGATGTTTTCAGGGAACTAGCCACAGTGTCCAAGATCTCTCTCTTGAGTAGTTACAGGTAAATTAATCCCCATCATTTTGTATGTATAGTTGGGATTATTTTTTCCAATATGCATTTCTTTGCATTTATCAACATTAACATTCATTTGCCATTTTGTTGCCCAGTCGCCTAGTTTTGTGAGAGTCTTTGTCTGCTTTGGTCTTAACTATCTTGAGCAGTTTAGAATCATCTGCAAATTTTGCCACCTCACTGTTTACTAGGGATGTAAGTAACTAGTCAAGTAGTTATTCTTACTCCATTTAAAAGGCAGAGCTGCTGCGGAATTAGTTCCCAGAGCCAGGAACCAACCCCGCCGTGGCTCTGCAATTTCCCCCTTTATCAACTAAAGCCTCATCTACCTATCTCTTTGCCTCCCTCAGCTGCTCCAATTCAACCACACTGATCTCCATAGTCCATACGTGGTCTCTGCGGGCCAGGACTCCTTGCACTGAACGCACACCTACACCACCTGTCCATAGGGCAGGTAATCATACATGTTACACTGGGTGCAATAAACAGGATAAACCCCCACTCTGCTGCTGGGCTTCTCCCTGCATTCTCTCCTACAGATAATTAGATTCTTGACAGGATTTTTATTTAAATCAGGTAATTTTGGTTTTAGTTTAGTTTAAAAGTTTTAAAGAATGCCAATGTGTCTAGCCCCTTTCAAACGCCCCCTGGAGAACTCTCTCTCGAAACTCCCTGTTAGCTGCTCCTGTTCACTAAGCTCCCTGATGGCTTACTAGTGGGCTTTATATAGCCCTAGCCTTCCTGATAGCCCCTCTCCTTGGTTTAGGCTTGATGAATGAACAGAGGGTTAGGTTTCAAAGCCTTATTAAGAAGCACACAGCTTCCAACTATCAGCCTCAGCACGCGGTCCTTCAAACAAACAGCTCAGCACAAGGACCTCCAAACAAGCAGACAAACACAAGCTCATCACACAGCATCTTTCAGGCAACCAGCAAGTACCCCCCCCCCCAAAACACTAAAGCATTGAACTTTAATCAGTGGGCTTCAGCATATTTGTACATGAAATCAAATGAGTAGTGCTACTCCAGTTCCTTGAGGGACTGGTAAAGGTGGAATTTGGTTGGACTGGGAGGGAAAAGTCACCCCAAAGTTCCTGGATAGATTGCCCCCTTCTACTTGACAGCCTTGTGTATGGGCAAAGCTTAGCTAGAAGAAGCTGGGTTAGGGCCCTTAGATCCAATCTCTGTGTCTTGACTGGTCCATGCATGAGGACTTCTTTGGTGTGATAGGACCCCCCACAATTGGGGGAAGGAGTCAGCTTACATGGCGCCTCTTGGACTTCTTTTCCATCCCACCCTTTCCTTAGGTTTTTGGCTTGGTTTGGTTTGGTTCTGCTGTTCTAGGTTATGGTCAGTGCTCCACACTATGAAGAAAAGGAAAGTCTGAGGCCTTATTTTTTCTGATCCAGGTGAATTTCATAGGAAAAGGGCTGATGATGACTTTCTCTTAATGACTACCCAGCCTTTCCAGGGGGTTGTTTATAAACCACATTAGACATCCTATTGGGTAACTGGTCTGGGGCGCAGCTTCCCAGATATTCTCCCCCTACTTGTGTTATGTCATAGCTAATGAAAGTTCTGGTTTTCATTTTAACCAGGCTCTCTTATTTGCTGTGGTTTCTAGGCCAATGACCTATACACATCTTATCTTCACCATTTCTTATATTATACTTGAAATGGATGGTACGTTTACCTGAAATTGATTTAAGATGTAACAGCAGTGCACTATAGAATTTAAAAAATAAGATAAATAACTATTGACACAATGTTGACATACACAAGCTTAGAAGTGAGTATAGCCCCTTTCCATATTTTAAGTAGCACTTTCTGATAGTGTGGTTTCTGCACACAGTGTTGAGTGCATGTTTTCTTGCATAGTTTTGAATTTTCTAATGTAAACATATAGCAATAGTTTTGATGTACTACTCAGTTTTCTTGATTACCAGATTTTAAAGTTTCCTGCCAGCTTCCCAAAATGTAGCTTCCCCTCCACCCAAAAAAAGTGAAAATAAGAAGGAGAATTTATTCTTTCCTCTACATTGTCCGGGAATTTATCCATACAACTATCATTAAAGTTAATTGGAATTGCATCAATAAATTCCAGGCAACCATTTGAAAATTTATCTCAGCAGGCTAGAAGCTATCTTCCAATTGATAATATAAAAGGGAGTGAACTGTGTTAGAGTTTCCAGCCCTCCTGGATTGTCCTAGAGACTCCAGGAATTAATTATTAATCTTCAGTTAAGGATAATGTCATGTGATGAAACCTCCAAGAATTCATCCAACCAAAATTGATAACTCTAACTGTGTTGGAAATGCACGATGTAGAAACTTCATTCATAGACTCAAGTACACTCTCTCAGTTCGTTCTTGGTACCTATGTGAGTAAAACCATTATGATGGTCAGATGTGAGAAAATTCTTCCTAATATTCTAGGAAAGAATGAAACATTTTACGCAGAGATTCAGAGGTGTAACATTTCATTTTACACTGCTACTCTATTCTTTAATAAAAAGCAAGGGAAAACCCACTGTATTATGGAGATGCCAAATTGTTACAAACAAAGCCTTTCTCAAAGCCTAAGAGAGAAAGCAGCACAAAAGCGTCTCACTTAAAAAGCAAGAAAGATATTGGAACGTGACAGCTGGTATTCAGATGCCTGATCTGAGTAATTAAAACTTTTCTAAAAACTAGGAGAAGCAAGTTGGACTTGAGGTAGTGTTAGTAGTTAATTAGGCAGGTCTTTTTGAATATTAGGAATGCTTTTGAATGATAAAGTTACTGAAAACTAGTTCAGGGCTTTTACGCAGCATAAATTAAGCCAAAACTTTTTATAGATCATTTGAATGCAGACAGAATTGTTCTTCTGAGCCCTTCTAATTCCTTCTACCTAAAAACATAAATCAGCAAACATTATCTTTCAATACTGATTATATCATTTCTGTCTTCCTAAAGATTTATTGATGTTTTATAGTATGGTCGGGGTTTATTAGAAAGCATTATGCTTGTATAGATTATCGTTTAGAACTGTTGAAAATTACAACATCAATAAAAGTTTAAAAGATGCAACTACAGTATATAGTTTTAAAAATCTGCATTTCTTCATGGACCTGGATAATATATTAATACTATCAAAGACCAGCATTTCTATTTCAAACCAAACATTGATCAGTGCCTGGATGTTATTTAAAATAGATAAATGTAAATTAATATTACTGGTTTCAGACTGGGTTTTCTTTTCTAATATAACTGCACATTGGATGGGACTCCAAGAAAAAAAACCGATACTGCAAAGCAAGCATGAAATCTGTCCACTTAAAGTTGCATCTAGATATTTCTATAAGTTTGCTATGAAATAAAACTTTAAATAAAAGTAAACGGTAACTCTACTGAAACTGGTAGCCCATCTCTTAAATAATGAAAAAGATGTGAAGCACGTATGTTCATTGTCTCCAGCTTTTATATGCATCTTGAGGTCTGACTTGAACGCTGAGTATAGACATAGCAGAAGAATAAGTTTTCTCTCAGTAGGCATTGCAAGATGGGCAAAGTTTAGGAAATGGTGCATTTTTTCCCACTGAAAGCAATTAGAAGTGTGGGGGGGAAAAGAACCTCTTCTTTTTTAGTTACTATTTATTTTCAAGCGTGTGCTCAGTCCTTCAAAAAGATCTAGAACAAAATTCAGCCCCTGCTCCAAAGAGTTTACAGCATAAATTATTCTTAATTAGAGAGTAAGGTCTAAACATATCATACATAAAAACAGAGGACCAAATTCTTTACGGGTAAACTCCTTGGAAGTCAATGGAATTTCTAAAGGCAAGAATTGAGACAGAATTTGTTATAGTGTACATATGTACACTCATTCCAGATATATAAATTGACTCGTAGAGCACAATCCTGCAGAAACTCACGCACATGAGTTGTCCTTTTGTCTTCATTGCAGTAGACCAGTTGATTTAGTCAGAGTTTGAAAGCTGAAATTGTTGGGTAGCACCTTGGGAGTACTATGTCACAGTTTTCATTTTCAATTTGTGCACATTAGAGAGAATAGGTGATGTTTTATTTCCTTTTGCTACCTTTTAAAAACTTGAACTTTGTAACACTTTTTTAATTAAAATTTTCCACTTCAAAAAATTGGGTTTGTTTTCTCTTAGCATGTTTGTTTAAATACCTGTTTTAAAAATAACTTACAACAGACTTTAGCTTTGTATACAAATAAAAGAATCCATTCAGTTGCTTTAATGTAGACCCACCTGGGAATACAAGAATATAGCAAACCTAATATTTCTTGTTGCTGAAAAATAATTGAGACTAGCACGCAGAGCAAGTCATGCTTTAAATAAAGACTTCCTGTCATGTTTAAAACTCAAGTGGGACCTTCAAATATTCTCTTTAGTAGAATAATATATTGATGAACTCTGCAACTATTATGTTGTTTTACATGAATAACAAATACTTCACTTAGTTGCATTATTATTTTACATGTCTCTTACAATTCATCATCTTTAAATATGAAATATATACAATGTATTTTTCTAAATAGTGAAATAAACCAACATAATTTAATTTAATTTAAAATACATCATTTATAATGCATCTTAACCATTTTTTTGCCTATAGGATGAAATTCACCTATTGCAGAATACTCAGGTTAGGTCCTCTGTGCCACAAAATCCCTATACTTCCCGTTTCAAAACAAGCTATAGGCAAAGTTGGATGGCTTCATGCTGTGTTCTGGGAGAGCAGTCTCCATGACAATTCCAAACATGGGCCTGAAGGTGTACTTGTACTGCTCTTTTGCAGACAGCAATTGGAAATCCCTGAATTAGTTATAGTCAAGGAACAGTGGTTGCTCAGTTATCCCATTGACTGCTGAACCCTCAGGAAAGCAGTGCTGAAATTCCATAAAGATGGATTGCATTTCCACTCAAGCCTAAAACAGGCCATCCTCATACAACATAGTCCATCTATGATCCTTGAGGTGTTCACTCTTAATATACGTAATGTGGCTGTAAAAATTCTGATCAAAATCCTTACAAATCACGTCTGGGGGACATGGACGCATTCATCTTCTTTACAAGTTATTATTTAAGTACATTTCAGTAGGAGATTTTTGGAAATATGGGGTAAATATCATTTTTCCTTGCAGTTGATTTTCCAAACCTGAAGTTTCCAAAAACATTGCCATACCTGTTGGTACTAAGAGTTAGGATTTCTCAACATGTATTGCAGCAGTGCAAGCACGAGGCCATAGTCATGAGGTGGTATATAAGGTTTTAGCATTGGTGTCTGGTGAATTATTTAATGCTTTATTTCCTTGTGAATCAGTACATACTTTCTCATTCTAAAAATAGGTGCTGTCACATTAATGCTGAAATTTTGTACATGCCGCACTAGATAACAGTAAGAGACGCCATTCCTAAAAACAACAGATAGTTGGTGATCTTTATTAGACCGAAGCCTTGAAAACTGTAATCCTAGCAATGGATTATAAAACTGTCTCATAAAATACATATACATCACAGTGGTGACAAAGTGGATAAAAGCTTTGTTTTGGTATTACAAATCAGTTGTCTGGATGTGTGGGTTTATTGTAGTTGTGATCATTAAATCTGTTTTCTCTTGTGAGCACATTTGCACTTGAACATGAGTCTTCAAAGATGAAAAGTTCAGTATGTTCACCCACCCTGAAAACTGGATCTCCAGTACTATCTCAGCTATGCCTATATAAATCATATCAATATGATCAATAAACAGTAAATCAGTATTTCTGTGCAGAAGTCATATAGATGTGCTGAAGATCTTTGGGAAATTATTTTTAATGTATTTTGTATACAAACTGAGAAATCTGCATTGGCAAATATAAACCCGAAACCTGCAAACAAATCAGCTCAGCTGCTTGCATTGCACAATGTTAGAGTAATGCAAAAGAAATCACTAATATTATTGTGAAATGAATGTTCGGGGGGGTGCATTGTAATACAGTTGTATTATTCAGGAGCTACTGCTGGTTTTTCTTTCTATGCTGCATCTACTTCAGAATCAACATCATATGGGGAATGGGGAAGGATGACACTAGTCATATCGTGCCAGGATGCTGAAAACAAATGCTTTCCACAGGAAGCAGCAAATGAGCATCAGTTATGCAGTATACAAAAAAGAATCTCAAACCATATAAATCAACTTAGCAGAGAAACCTGTGTGCAGGATAGTCTATGACTAGAATCACAAATATTTAGGAACATACATTTTTTCCAACCTCTAAGCTTAACTATTTTAAAAGCTTAATGGGCCTAAAAATTCTGGAGTAACCACTTTTCTATAAGGAACATCCTGAGTTTTACAATAAAGAATCGAATGCCTCTGAATACCTTTGGATGTCATGTAAAGAATGAGCATATGCAGGACTTAATAAAGAAAGGTCAGTTCTGCTATCATGATCACTGAAGCATAATGAAGCAAATGAGCTATTTTTAAACTGCTCTATCCCAGAATATTCAAACATATATATTCAAGAAGTTGCAAAATGTTATACTTAATACATCTGCTGAATCTTGAGCCAACAGTAGTTTAAAGCTGACTTTACACCTGTACCAACATATTGCAAATGTCAAATTATTTTATGAAAATGCTGATAGGCAATTTTGACTTGCAATAGATCTGGTTTGCCAGTGCCCTTTCTCTTGTGTTATGATCCTCATTTTTGTTACAATTTTGAGTTTGAGTCCCTATTTATCTTTCGTTTTCTAACATTTTGAGGCAAATAATGTTTAAATTGCAGAATCATTATTTTCTTAATTCCAAGCATTGGTACAATTTGTCTTGCCCAGATTGCTTTAATTTCTGCACACACAGTGCCTTCTTGTTGTTTTTGTAATGAAATGTAGTAAACATCAATTTATTTTGCAAATTGTTTTTTTCTTTTAAGGCTTGGTTCATTCATTCATCTTGCATTCCTTTTGATAGCGATATATTTGTCTGGCAGCCACCAAGAGGAAAGTGAGACTGTAACTTTTTTTTCTATACATTCTGTAGTACCTGCTACAACACCAGGCTGTCATTACCAAAAAGGTGTTTTTTCAGGAGACATTGAGATTTTTTTCTACAATAGTGTTTTAAAAAGTGATTCTTTAACCTACAGTGGGGGTTTTATTCCCCAGTAAATTCTCTCTAAAACTAACAGGGTAGATTTCACTCCAGCTAGGGATAGGAGGCACATCAGTGTCATAGTAAAAATAAAATTTCTTTTTCATTTAAGAAGTCAACCTCTTGCTCTGTTGCAGAAAACAGCTCAGACTGACTTGTGTCTATATTCAGTACTAATGCTAAGACAGAGTTTCAGCTCTGTGCTCTATTCCATATTTAATAAGAGCATAAATAAATGAGTAAGCACAAGTAAAATGCTGTGCATAACTCACATCATCTGTCTACTTTTAATTTATTGTCCGTCTCAGTGGGGCACCATGCAGAACTTTTCCTTCCCACCTTCCTCTGTTGCTAATTCTAATTCCTCTTTTCCCAAAGCTGTCTCTGTAGCACTTCCGGCTGGTCAGACGTGTAGAGTTGTTTGCTAACCTCACTCCATTCATTAGGTGTTTGAGGATTAAAGTGACAATGGAACCTAACGCAATCTATCTCTTAAGGATTACATTAGAGCCTAGTCTGTTGAGTAAGATGATGCAGGAAAGGGGAAACTTTCCAATTTCAGGTTTTTACATACAGACAGATTTCATTAACATTACTATCTTATTTTATTTTATCTAATTGTGTGAGCTTTCACAAAACAGTGGCTAGCTATGTTCTGTTGCTATACATGTGTGGTTTCAGTGTTTGACATTTCTACTTTCTAGATAGATTTTGATGGGATTTTTTTCAGGGTGGTTAGAGGGAGATGTAAATAGTCCACTGGCCTTAATAATTTTCCTTTTTTATTAATTTGTTGATCTTTCCAAACTCAGTCTTCAGAGCCTGTCTTTAATCATCAGTCACTGTCAGTTTTTTTGCCTTTTTACTCAAGAGAGAATTCAAGTGAGCAGAGGCGTGGGTACTGTTCATTTTGTGGAGAAGGGAAAAGGTAAAGATTCAGTAGTATCACTTGAATTTCTCATACTGTCAGTCAGATCTGGGCATGTAGTACTGGATATGCCGCTTCTAAACAACACCTGAGGGTGTATGTGCAAATATTGCAGATCTTATTAATATTGCAAAGATAGCAAATATCTTTGGATACAGCAACTGTGTCTATGAGACGATGCAACAGGCACCTTCTAATAGGGTTTTGGCTTTTTTTTATTGGTGTGTTTGTAGTTGTACTATTATTAGTCTGTTATTTAAGAACTTGTTAGGTGTTGGGATTTTGTTGTGGTCTCTTCCTAGAGTCTGGTTTGTGTTATAGAACTTTTCAAGCTGAGTTTGGAAATGACAAAAATCTGTATTTAGGAAGTTTTAGGAATCATTAGTGACTACTGTTTATTGGTATAATCTTTATGTATCCTGACAGAGGTGTCTTGAGGATAAATCATCTATTAAAGTATGTTGAGGTCCTCCAATGAAAACCATAATGGAACTGAGAGAGAGAGGCCAAAGTTTTAGATCCCTAACTATATGTCCTTAACTCTTCCATAGATTAAATAAGCCCAAATCCCTCAGCCTCTTCTCATAAGTCATGTGCTCCAGCTCCCTAATCATTTTTTGCCCTCCGCTGGACTTTCTCCAATGTGTACACATCCTTTCTGTAATGAGGGGGAGCCAGAATTGGAAGCAGCACTCCAGATGTGGCCTCACCAGTGCTGAATAAAGAAGAAGAAGAATTTCCCTAGATCTGTTGGAAAGGCTCCTACTAATGCACACCAATATACTGTTAGCCTTCTTGGCTATAGGGACACACTGTTGACTCATATCCAGCTTCTTATCCACTGTAATCACCAGGTCCTTTTCTGCCGAACTGCTACTTAGCCAGTTGGTCCCCAGCCTGTAATAGTGCTTGGGATTCTTCCATCCCAAGTGCAGGCTCAGCACTTGTCCATGTTGAAACTCATCAGATTTCTTTTGGCCCAATCCTCCAATTTGTCTAAGTCACTCTAGACCTTATCCCTACCCTCCTGCATATCCCCCTCTTCTCCTAGATTAGTGTCTTCTGTGAAGTTGCTAACGGTGCAATCCATCCCCTCATCCAGGTCACTAATAAAGAACAAAACCTGCCCCAGAACCGACCTGTGGGGCACTGCACTTGATACCAAACAGACATGGAGCTGTTAATCACTACCCATTGAGCCCTACAGTGTAGCCAGCTTTCTATCCACCTTAAAGTCCATTTATCCAATCCATACTTCCTTAAGTTGCTGGCAAGAATACTGTGGGAGCTCATATAAAACAGTCAAGGTATATCACATCCACCACTTTCCCCATATCCACAGAGCCAGTTGCCTCATCATAGAAGGCAATGGGGTTGGTCAGACATGACTTGTCCTTGGTGAATCCATGTTGGCTCTTCCTGATCACTTTCCTCTCTTCCAAGCGCTTCAAAATGGATTCCTTGAGGATTCTGTCCATGATTTTTCCAAGGACTTAGGTGAAGCTGACTGGTCTGTAGTTTCCTGGATTCTCTTTCTTCCCTTTTTTGGAGGTAGGCAATGCATTTGCCTTGATCAGTTTCAGAAGATTCTTGGTCACATCCTGTATTCTAGCTTCACGCGACAAGTTTCCTGGTCTGGATGGCAGATGGAGGGAGTTCCCATCCACGATCTCTCATCTCCTTCTCTTGTGAGTGGTGGTTGTGGAAACCCCATCGCTAGGACTATGCATCCCATGCCTTCTGGTCAATGGAGTCTCCTGATCCCTTCCCTCAGAGGTCTCTTTCAAAGCATTCTCCACTGTAGTACCTGTGCAGAGAGCATGAAAACTGTTACTTACCTCTATCTGGTTGGAGATACCTGAGCTGTCTGTCTTCTCCTGGAAGTCACATGCTGCCCATTTTCTTCCCTGTTCTGCATTGCCATCTCTGGTTCTTAGTCATGCTGTGCCTGCAGTACCAAATGCTGACTTAAGTCTTCATTTTCTCTGATGGAACGCAAGGTAGATATTTGGGTGTCTAGTCCTTTTATCCTTCTCTTCCAATATGGAGACCAGCTTGCACTTCATACAGACAAAGTCTCTTCTGTCCTCTGGTAGGAAGACAAACATGACATATCCTGTACAGGTCACAACAGCTGATCTCTCACTATCTATACTGTCTCCCTTCTGAGAGACTCCTCAGATGTTGTATTTATCGCACCCTGAAGCCTGAAGAGAAGAGAGAAAAAAGAAAAAAGCCAGTCTCTTTGGAGATCCCCCAAGGCGAACTCCCAGGCAAACTCCTTCTGTTTGCTGCTTTTCTGTTCACTGCTCACTTACGGTACGTCTACATAGCAATGTTATAACAGAGTCCGCGTCTACACTGTGGGCAGTTGTTTTGACATATTGTCAAAATAATGTCGAGCTTGAAGACTTCTTACTCCAATTCCTGTAACCCTCATTTTATGAGGAGTAAGGGAAGTTGGAGGAAGAGTACTCATTCTCAGACTTCCTGCTGTGTAGACCAGTGTTTCTTAAACTTTTTAAAACCGAAGCACACCAAACAATATTTTTTTAAGCAAAACACCAAAGACTCTTTTGTTGAGCAAAAAAAAAAAAAGTTTCCTGCCCCTTTAAGGGTGGCCATTTTGAACTCTGTTCTCCACAGCACGCCAGTGTGCCGCAGAACACAGTTTAAGAAACACTGGTGTAGACAGTGCCAAAAGCCGAAATTTCGACTTATACTATGCAGTTGACGTAGCTCGAGTTGCATAGCTTATTTCAGCTTTAGCCCTGCTGTGTAGACATGGCCTTAGTTCCTTAGTGAACATCTAGAATAGCAGTATGTACCTGTATGGCACCATGGACATACAACCATTATCAACACCTCCTGTTGAATTTTTACATATGAAGAAAACTGGCAAAGTATCACCAAAAATATGTGTGTACTATCAAGATATGGATGCAAACTAACAAGAGTAAAATAATTCACTGTTAAGCTTGGTGTTTCATATGTAACTCATTCTATTCTGCTTGGATATTGCAGGAATTGTAGAAGGAAGCATGATATTACACCCTATATGATCTGCAGTACTTAAACACTTTAGAAAGATTTAATGAAAAGTGGTAGTTTTTTGTTGAGTATAGTAATTGTTGGTCTCTGTCTTCCAGTTTTAATTTAAACAGGATTTTTCAAATGTTTTAATGTTTAAAAAAATCTAGCTTATGCTAGTTCATATTCTGTTGATTAAATCGGAAACTTTCACTCCCCCCCCCCCATGGAAATTAGTCAAAACAATATGATGTAATTTATAACTTTAATCTTTGCTATTCTTGGACTTTAAAAAAAAGAATTAGAAATATAAAGCCTTGCCGTTGAGATAAAAAGGATTTTTGATGTATCTGGAGGCTTGAAAAAAACAGAAACTGTAAAAGTTTTACAGCATCAAAGTGTTTCTCAAATGTTGCATTTTCAAGGACATTTTATTTATGTGCGTCTTTTCCCAAGCTTCTGTCTTTCCTTGCTTTCTTTCTTGCACTGTCCAAGTTAGTGATACCTTAATGATACAGGGTGAAATTTTGGTCCATTAAAGTAAATGGTAAAACTCCCATTAGTTCAAATGGCTCCAAATATTTCATCTGCTGTGCTGAAATCCCCCAGAGGTTTTTACAGGTCTGAGTTTACTATACTCTAATATAGTTTTTGTCAACATTTCCCCTATAAACTCCCTGTTTTCAGGATTTTGCAACGCTGCTACTATAATCCTTAGTTGGATCATTGCAGTAAAATTTTGTCCCAAGGGACCCAATCTGTTAGATGGTGAATTACAATAGATTTTCCTCTGCAACTCCAGTTACTTCCCTTTTCCCCTCAGCAGCTTTCTCCGTGGTCCATTTTAGATGTCATACACACTGTTCTTTCCATGTTTAATTGTAATTTTTTTTTACTTAAATTGTTCATTGTCATAATCTTGGTCCACAGTTCTTGTTTTAAATGCAGAATTTCTCTTATTTTGAAGTTTAGTTGGGTATTAGTAGTTTCTTGTGCTCCAGAGTCTCTGTAATAAATATGTATCAAATGTGTCACATTCCCTAAGTTAAGCATGCTATGGGGTATCAAAACATAGTTAGATGTTACTTTAAAGTGTTTTCAAATACTGAGTTCTTGATGGTGTGCAGCCTGTTTCTAAAATCATCAAAGAAGCAATATGTTTTTACTCTCTGAATGACCCCTACAGTGTATTCTCTGTGAAGTGGCATTTCATATAGCCTGAGGATGCGTACTTCACATCTTATTTCTTTTCCTTTTCCTTTAAAAAAATAAATAAAAATGCCCATCCTAATTCAAATGGTTCTGGATTGAGTAGGCATTCTTAGCACTCAAGTGGTTAAGACAGCTGTGTGCTTTTTATTCAGTGCAGTGCTTTGAAAGTTCACATATTGAGAGACTTTTTTTTGCTCAGTGTACAGGCACACAAAATACGCTAGTCCCTGTGTGCACTCTGAGCGCTTGACAAAGGGTAACATAAATCTGTAATCTTAAATGTCAAAAATGATCAAATGTATGATAACAGGAAGCCACAATACATTGATTAAGAGTCCTTTCTCCAGGATGGTAGCAAAAAAAATATGACCAGAATCTCTAGACAACAAGCATTTGGATTCGGCCATTTTTGTCCTTTGACTATGGTACAACATTGGATTGTGTACAGAGCAAAAGTATTGTTATATAGGCCTTGTCTACATTACAGAGTGGAGGTATACACAATGAAATGTGCCTCCTGCCAATGTAACTTCCCTGCTATGCCAGCATAATTAAACCACCTCAACAGGGGGCACAGTATAGACCAGGCCTGGGCAAAATACCCTCCATGGGCCAGATGTGGCCCACCAAGCCACTAGATCTGGCCCATGGATGCAGCGGGGAGTCTCAGGCAGATTCCCTGCCTGCCTCCCACACGCTGCTGAGAGAAACTGCTGCTGGGTTCTGTTTGAACAGCTGTGAGCCTTCACGTGCTGCTCCCCGCTCCCAGCACAATCCCTCTGGGAGTGGATCTCTCAGCCAAAAGTGAGAGGCCTCAGGTGGCTTCCCACCAACTCCCTGCAAAAAGTATGAAGGTCAGGAGCCCTGGCCATCTTCCTCCCCGTGAATGTTCCCTCTATTTTTTTCCATCCATGTGTGGAATAATTTCTATCTGCATCAAGGCATGTGCAAATGTGTACCACAAGTAGAAAAATATGTTGCTAGCGGTGGGCGCTCTGCTAATCAGCTGGGTGGCATTTGAATCTCTTCTTAATGGCTGCTCAAGCACTCAGCTTACAGAGAACAATGCTCCCCACTCCCTTCGGGAGAACAGAGGTAAGAAGTCCTCAGGGAGCTGCATGGGGCTGAGAACCCTGACTCTCAGCCCCCCCAGACTGTCCTTCATGATTTGGTGGAAGTGCTCCTGGTCAGCATGGTCACCGACCAAGAGAAGGTGGGTAGTGTAGACATCAGTAATGCAGTAATTAATACAATGGCTTCAAGTCACTATAACATAGGCATTGACGTATTTTTGGAGTATAAATTTACCTTTATTCTCACTGCTGTCTGAAGGGGGATGGGCAAACACTAACACAGTCTCAAGTGTCTGTATCTATCTGCAGTCCATAATCAATATTGTCTAATCATAACTGAACTGATCTGTACAACAATTCAGATGCTAAATGAAAACTGCAGTGGCTCAGAGTCTTCCACTCTCTTCTACTCCATGTTCTGAGGTCAGCTTGGTAAAACAATAATAATGAGTGATTGCTGTTGGCTGTACTTCAGTTGATAGGATTGAATTTTCTTGTGAGGTGCTAAGTGATAAATGAGATTAGACATTTGCTCTAATTGGGTGTGGATGTGCTGAAGGAACATCCTCAAGGTGAGCAGATCTCTTTGCCTTTCACCCTGTGAGTTAATATCAGTTGTTCATTCCCCTTCCTGTTTTCTTTTTACAACCATAAGTCTTTGTCACACCACCAGGATTGTTAATAAGTCAGTAAATATACATAGGAACAAGTTTATTTTTTACCTTTGTGAGATAAAATTACACTTTTAAAATAAGAAATTGCTCTCGTAATATTTGGAAATAATTTTGTTTCCATTTTGTACATCTTTAACTTTATAAAGATTTTTAATACTAATATTTTATATTTCTGTAGAACTTTTCATGATGAAGGATGGAAGAACATTTTAAAATTTAGTTTCTGCTCCAGTGCCTTTATTGGCAAGAGATAAGATATAGGTTGAACCTCTGTAGTCCTGGACTCTGGACTATGGATGTCACTGAACTAGAGAGCCCCAGTGGCAGAGGTTGCCAGCAGCTGGGAGCAGAGATGGCCAGTGGGGGCAGCAGAGCCCGCAAGGCAACAGAGCCCACTGAGTATTCAATTAAAATAGCCTGCAATATTTTAATATTTTTTATGTATACTTTTTCCTCAGTGTTTTATTTCCACAAAATTTTGCTGATGAGTTATTCAAATATATTAACTTGTTATTAATAGCAAAATCACTAATAAACTTTTACTGGCGTATGATATTAATGTAATAGTTAATGTCCAGACCTCAGCTTTTGGACAGAATGTACCATTGTGGCTTTGCAGAAACCTTATTCCAGAAGTAGAGAGATTCCATATCCTAGATGCCATAATGCCCAGAATTTATAACAACATAAATTGAAAAAGTTTAGGAAGTTATTCAGGCTTTATCTACACAAGAGAGGCTTCTATAAGGAGCCTCCTTCTATAAGGAGGATGAAACTGGACGGGGGCGGTGCTCTCCGACAATGGGGCCTATTTCTGATCTGACCCGAACCCAAGCCTCTGGGTCAAGTTCCTCTGGGCTGTGTCCACTGACTCCCCAGATACGGTTAATGTAATAGTTAATGTCCAGACCTCAGCTTTTGGACAGAATGTACCATTGTGGCTTTGCAGAAACCTTATTCCAGAAGTAGAGAGATTCCATATCCTAGATGCCATAATGCCCAGAATTTATAACAACATAAATTGAAAAAGTTTAGGAAGTTATTCAGGCTTTATCTACACAAGAGAGGCTTCTATAAGGAGCCTCCTTCTATAAGGAGGATGAAACTGGACGGGGGCGGTGCTCTCCGACAATGGGGCCTATTTCTGATCTGACCCGAACCCAAGCCTCTGGGTCAAGTTCCTCTGGGCTGTGTCCACTGACTCCCCAGATACGGTTAATGTAATAGTTAATGTCCAGACCTCAGCTTTTGGACAGAATGTACCATTGTGGCTTTGCAGAAACCTTATTCCAGAAGTAGAGAGATTCCATATCCTAGATGCCATAATGCCCAGAATTTATAACAACATAAATTGAAAAAGTTTAGGAAGTTATTCAGGCTTTATCTACACAAGAGAGGCTTCTATAAGGAGCCTCCTTCTATAAGGAGGATGAAACTGGACGGGGGCGGTGCTCTCCGACAATGGGGCCTATTTCTGATCTGACCCGAACCCAAGCCTCTGGGTCAAGTTCCTCTGGGCTGTGTCCACTGACTCCCCAGATACCTTCAAAGAACAGTGGGTGCTGCCTGAGATCGCTCTTAGATTCCTGATTTTATACCTATGACCTTCACTTTGTCCCTGTTTTTTCATTGTTCCCAGTGCTCAGTTGATGCCTGGGTCTAGTGGCTCCTCCACGGAAGGCTAGGGATAGGAGGCAGTTATTAACAGGCTGACGTACACTCATCCATCCCCAGAGCTTTGACAGCTATATGGTAACGCTGTATCTGCAACCCTTCTAGTGGAGTATTTTTGACAATATAGCTGATTCTTGTTCTTTGAACAAAATAAGCTCCACAGGCACTGTGGTGGCATAACTATTTTTTTCCACTCCCACACTGCTAACCAACACCGTGATGTTAGCAGAACTATTAAATGTAGTCTTAGCTGCAGAATTTTTGTAGCTCTTCTAAGGAGAATATCTTCTCCCACCCACTGTCCGTCTAAAATCACTAACAGGCAGTAAGTAAGGCACTTTTGATAGTTTGCCAGCATATTGTGGCCAGTTTAGAAATCTTTATGGCGGCTATCTAGAGTCCTTTGTTTACTCTCTCACACACACTCGTCTCTTGACCTTAACATCTAGATCTAATGCTCTCTTTACGGAGGCTATCTTGCAAACCATGTTTAATCCTAATTGCTCAGCTCCCTTACATGGGAATTGTGCTTCTTACTCAACTCCTACAAATAGAAAATACATAGAGTACTACATACTTTGCATTCTATATTTAGAATTCTAGGGATCACAAGAAAAAACTGAGATGTTTAGGAGGAAAATATAGCTTTTTTTTTTTTTAATAATCTCACTTCCTGCTACTCAATGCTGTAAAAGAGAGCTGATGCAGTACCTATTGATTGCTGCTTTCTAAAAAGTTCATAAAGTTCAGCTGTGCCAGGAATACCCATCATACAAGCATGAATATGCAGAAACAATACATTTAAAGAAATACCATAACTTGTGATTAATCTTTCATTTTAAAAACTTGACAGTAGAGGAAATCTAGGCATTACTGAACTGAGGCTTCCTTAAAAGATGGGAGGGATTTCCAGATAAGCCCATCAACAACATTTGTGATAGGAGCATCCCAGAAAGGGTATGGTCTAGCCAAAAGAGTGATAAAAAGAGGATTTCTGTCTTAAGACAATACTGGCCTTTCCTTGCACTCTTCTAGATCTGTAAATGTATGATTATGGAGTTCTCTGATTATAATTAGGGTTTGGAAGGATTTGATTTTGATCAGTAAACAATAAATGTTGATTTCACTGTGCACACCAAAACAGACAAAAATATTTCCATTGCTAATAACAAAAATGTTCAGATAGCATTCTTCTTACTTTACCTGCTTAAGAACTTTAAAAAGTACCTCTAACTATGACTAAATTAAGACGCACTTAACTTCTAATTTCATTTAATTTTATCACTGTTGTCAGATTTATGGAATGAACAAAATTGTTACATTTTTCTTGTGGTTGCTTTAAAGAACATGGTTGTGTGCCTAATGGAATGGAAATGCCAATTACAGAATGTGGTAAGGGATTATAGAATTTGGAGTGTGTGGTAAGGGATTACAGTATTTTGGGTAACACGTGGGTGGAAATTAAGCATGTTATGTGCAAGATTTTTTTGGTGGGGTCTTGCGATTTAGTAACTGCTACTTTTAGTAAACTACTGTAGTAGGGTTGTGGTAGAATGTAGGTGATTTAACATATACAACCAAAAAGCACATATGTTTCTGAATATTCACTGATACCTGCTGAAACCCTTGCCTAGTGGAACGGAAATTCCAATTACAGAATGTGGTAAGGGATTACAGAACATAGAAATTAGGCTGCTACTTGGAGTAAACTCGAAGGGGGAAGTCAGGGCAGGCAAGATGTGATGCAGCCTGCCCAATGCAGCCCACGGGCCACCCTGCCAACAGCCTCAAGCAGAGAGCAGCCAGCTTCTTCCGAGCAGTCCCATGCTGCTTTAAGTGGCTGTCTACTCCCTCTGGTTCTCTGCTCCATGCACCAGTGGGAGGGGAGACCCTTCACCAATACCAGCCAATGGGAGTAGAGAGTTTTTGCTGGGGGCGGGGGCAGTGTGTGAAGCCTCCCTCTCCCCCCACCACCGAGAGCAGAGAGCCACAGGGAGCAGCCAGCCCCAGCCATTTTCAGCAGCCTGAGGCTGTGGCAGGCAGGGAGCCTGCCACGTGGTCCTGCAGGGTTGGTGGCTGGAGAACACCTAGGTAAGCACCTCCTACCCACAGCCTATGGCACCCCAGCCTCTCTTCCCCCCCCTGCCCCAAACTCCCTGCCTCAAGTCATCTCCCCCTTCTTCACCCCCAAACCCTCTCCTCCCCCAGATCGCAACTCCCTTCCAGATCCTGAACCTCCTCCTATAGCCCTCCCCCAGGCCAGAATCCTCTCCTGCACCCCAGTCCCTTGCCCCAGATCACAACCCCCTTCCTTCACCACATCCTCTGTTGCATCCTAGGCTCCTATCCTGAGCTCCCTTCTGCACCCGACCTCTGTGCCAGACACCACACTCTCTCTAGAGAAAACTGCAGCCCTTGATCACTTTACCAAAATCTTGGAGTGGCCCTTCCCATCAAAAATTATTGCCCACCCCTGGTGTAGGTGATTCACCACATATAGCCAAAAAGCTCAGAAGTGTCTGATCCTTCACTAATACATTCTGAAACCCTTGCTGTGCAATATTACAATCAAGATTAGGTAGGAATGTGGTGTGGGAGGTGTCTGTTTGCAACACGGTAGCCTAAAACAGGTACTTGTTTGTGGTTAGAGGTAGTGAACCTGGCACACAGCGCTCTTTCTGCTTTTGCCAGTTATAGCAGCATGGGAAAACTAACATAGTTATACCAGTATAAACCTCACTGGGGACATTCTTAATATACACAATATACGTGGCTTCCATATATTTCATACTGTTTGGAGGCAGGACACAGTGGAATTAATCATGAGGATCTCAAAGGAGGAAGAATTTTGCCCATAATACTGAATTTCCCCTTGTATAATAGTAAGAGTTATGGACCAATTGTGCAGTGAGAGTTAAATGAAAGCCTGTTGCTCCAGCATGACAGATTATAAAGAATGAAAACATATTTGTCATATAGCAACTGCCTTATTATAACTTTCATAAATCTTAATTCCAGTACCTGGGTGAGTTCAATCATTTATGAAATGGTAGAACATACACATAAATATAAAGCTTAGGTGGAGAGGGAATCACATGCTGATGCACATTTGTTCTTTTCAGTTTAGTTCAAATATATCCACTTGCACTATTTTTTCATTCTATTTATTCTAATACAATTATTAGAGGGGAAATTATTACATTTTGTTGGTTCATCATCATTGGAACTGTGGCTGTTCTGATGTAATTAACCATCCAAAGTAATGAATTCTAAATTGCATTTTCAATTACTTGTAACTAAAATTATCTTGAACTAAAAAAAATCATTTTGTCCCATAGAAAGCTTCATTGCTTTATCACTGTTGTTGTACTAGAGCTTTAGATTAGGGTAACTTAGTTTTTAAATTAAATGTCAAATATAATTTGCCAGTGGAAACATGAAGTGTATGGCTGTAGTCTGAGGGGAAAAGTCAGCTCAGCATCCTTTAATATTGATATATACATAAAATCAGCTTTCTATCCAATTAGATCATGTTTGGCAGAATGTGAAATGTAATTTTATACATGCGTACTTACATTGCTGTAAATAGAGAGAATAAACAGTACCTAAGGCTAAAGTTTTCTCACAGCTGTCAGAGAAATATTAGATTCCGTAATTTTAATATTTATTAAATATTAATGACTTTTGACATTGAGATTTTTGCTGTGATATTTGACAGTTTGGGATGTTTGTATGTGCATGAGAGGATGTACAGTTGGCTTTGTAATAGTAAACAGCTGAACAAAGGTCACTGAAAGCCTAGGAGAGGACCAGTTTGAACTGTAGGAACTATGCAAGGTTAATACAGAGCAGGAGGTCGGGGAAATACCTTAAGTAACATAAAGGATCAAATCTGTGGACTCCCAATGAGAGCTGCAATTCTTCAGAAGATCCATAGGCCAGCCTATGTTTTCCCATGATTCATTAACCCAAAAAAGAAATATTTTTAGTAGAGAGGAACACAGATGTGTTTTGCTAATCAGTCATAGCATTTACTTTTGAGGTACAGATTTAATTGCTAGAAAGTTAGAAGTAAATCATTAAAATAGTTTAGGAGTTGCTAGGAGTTAAGCATTTTAAATAAAATTTCCCAGCATTAGTATCTCATGGGTTGTTTGGAAGGATGGTGGTGGATGCAATTGTTAGCTTGACCACTCCAATGTGGTGTTGGGGTTTTGTTTGTTTGTTTTTTGTTTTTTTACCCATCTGATGTAAAAAGTTTATGTAGATGTAGAGCTAAAGAAAATCTCATGCATACCAAATAAAATAAAACCAGTGTTATTAGTGTGCTTGTATGTAGCTGCATGGAAGCCAGCAAATGCCAATGTTTGTCATTTTCTTTGTGATAACTCTGGCTCTTAAAATTGAAAGAGAAAAAGAGTTTGCTTACTTTCTAAAAGGCTGAATATGAAATGCTAGCCACTTGGCACTACGGAAAAGTTACAGTGCATAAAGACTTGTGCTCAACATCAAAAATCATAGACAATGTTAGACTGTTTCACATAAAGTTTTCTATCCAACTTCTTTCCAGAGCGTATAAGTCTGTGAACAGAGCACTTTATGCACTGACATTCATTTTATCCACATGAAGTTTTATAATATCAATATTTATGAAACATATTTATATTTTAAATAGGGTATACTACTGCACATTTTTAAAATAGGCAGTTTGTGGGCAAGAACCATCATTAGCTGAAAAGTTAAGATTGTTATGGTAATTAAACTGTATGCAGGCAATTTAAAGAAAAGTTTAGTCATTTATCTTTCAACATAAATATCACAATCTTTTGGATCATAGTAAATTTTTTTTTTGGGGGGGGGGTACATTTCAAGCAAAATTTTATATCCTTATCTTGTAAATCTGTGAATATAGGAGCAGTGAGACAAAGGAATGCTATGTAAATTGCCTTACATGGTCATTTCCATACTTTTAATTTTGAATTATAAATCTGTTATTGTTTGAGACTCGTAGTCCAGTGGTTAGGGTGCTACCCTGGGATACTAGATAGCTGAGTTCCATTCCTTGCCTTGCCATAGACTTCTTGTGCAACTTTGGTTACCATAGTGTGGTCTGTCCCTTAATCACTCATTTCCAAAATGAGGATAACCATAATCCCCTACTCCACAAACGTGTTGTGAGGAAAAATATATTAAAGAATGTGAGGGAGAGATAAAGATCATTATTTACTACAGAAACTTGATCTCACAATGGACAAAGTATTTTTTTCTGAGAAGCGCACACGAATTTGACAAATGTTATGTGGTCTCATGAGTAAATAGAGATGTTTTATCAATGTTACTTAACTATTTCCATTGTACTCAGTTTAATTATTTGTACAATCATTTTAAGAAATAAAAAAATATACTAAGTCATATACCACAGGCTAATGAGAGACAACAGTTTTAGTACAGCATGTCGGTGTAGCACAGCCATGTCATTAAGCATTGGAAAAGCTATACTGAGCTAAAGGCCCAGATATGCAAATTGCACTTCTTTATGCATAAAACCCATTTGTCTGGGTTTTTTTCCTCAAATTGCATTAATTTTGCTTTTGTGAAAAGAATTTGGTAAATTGATCTCTTTTTGGTGGTTGACCATTTATTTTTCAGACAATTTACTCTCTGTTCAGTGTGGAACCATGAGTTTTAATTTGGAATGGTAAAATGAATAAACAGAAAATACCTTGTGTAAAGATGAGATTATTTATTAGAAACTGAAATAGAATAAGCTGTCCTCATACTAAATTACACTTTGGCTTCATAGGCCTTGTTTCTTGACTTAGTACAGGGGTTCCCAAACTTTTTGACACAGGGACCAGTAAATCCATTCATGAGCTTTTGGAGGACTGGTAACATTCATTTGCATATTTATTAAGCAAATGATGAATATTCAAATAAGTTGTTTCTGGTCCTCCCAAAGCCCCCAGTGCCAGCTTTAGCAAAGCTTTTGATACGGTCACCCACAATATTCTTGCCAGCAAGTTAAGGGAATATGGATTGGATAAATGGACTGTAAGATGGATAGAAAGCTGGCTTGACAGCTGGCTTGACCAGGGTTTCCCAAACTTTTTACTTTAGTTGGAACCCGTTTTTTTTTTTTCAATACTGTTTTTTTCAGCCCAAAAATATAAACGCATATTAAAAAAAATAATTCAAAATGAATAAATTTTCAGTGTTTCACCCGGCTGCATCCTCTGCCCAGCCTGGGCCAGGGCTTGGGGGACCCGGCGCCACATGGGCACTCCAGGAGGCGGGAGCAGGAGCAGATTGGGGGTAGGGTATCTGGCTAAGAGAGAGGGTGCAAGGAGGGGTAGGGTTGCCAGGTGTCTAGTTTTGTACCGGACAGTCCGGTATTTGAGGGTTCTGTCCGGGAAACAAACTGAGAAAATACCGGACATATAAAATGTCCGGTATTTTATAATTAGGTAAGTTTTATTATTATTAGGTGTATCAGTCCGTAGCTGAGAACTGCCTGGCTAGTAGATGTGCTCATGCTGCGTGAGTGTGTCTACCAGCCAGGCAGTTTGCAACTACTC
This sequence comes from Pelochelys cantorii, assembly GCA_032595735.1. Classification (NCBI taxonomy): domain Eukaryota; kingdom Metazoa; phylum Chordata; order Testudines; family Trionychidae; genus Pelochelys; species Pelochelys cantorii. Next base: position 43,347,890 of record CM064337.1, read on the forward strand.
GAAGGAGCGTATGGGGAGGGGGCAAAATGGAATCCCCGGGGCCGGACTCACTTGTGTTCCCGGGTCTACATGTGCCCAGGTCAGTCCCGCTTCCCGCTGGACAATTCGCTCCCTCCCCCCCACCCCGCTTCTCCTCCCAATCTCCCCCGTCCAGCCCCACTACCCCCATCCAGCCCTGCTTCCGGCAGCTGGTTCTCCCATCCTCCTCCTCATGATCTCCCCCGTCCAGCCCCCCCCGGCCCCAGCCCCTGGCCAGCCCGCTGCCCCCATCCAGCCCTGCTTCCGGAGGCTCATTCTCCAGTCCTCCTCCTCTCGATCTCCCCTGGCCAGCCCTTCCCTTCCCCCGTCTAGCCCTGCTTCTGCCGCCCACCCACCCGAATCTCCACCGGGTGGCCCTGCTGCCCCCAGCCCTGCTTCCACCGCCCGCCCACCCCAATCTCCGCCAGATAGCCCTGCTGCCCCCAACCCTGCTTCTGCCGGCTGCCCCCAGACAGCCGCCCCCCCCCCCCGATCTCTGCCAGACAGCCCCGCTGCCCCCAACCCTGCTTCCCAGCAGCCGGTTTCCCCCACACACACACCTCCTCCCAGCCCGCCCCGCCCTGCTCCCCTCCCGGCAGCCACGCTGAGGCTCGGTATTTTTTTCCCGCAGCCCAGTACTGGGCCACGGCCCATAGTTTGGGAAACACTGACTTAGTAGATTAAGGTAAAGACTTGCAGAACCCTAACTTTTTACCTTAACCTACATGTAAGCTACGAACTGCCATGCCTTCATTGGGATTTTACCTTCCATTAGTTAATTTGAGATAATTAGCTTGAGTGAAGAACACACTTTTTTTCTATTGAAAGTGAAACTTTAAAAAAACTTTGGTTTATCTTCTCTCCAACCAGTGCATCCTATGGTTTTGTTTTGGTTTTTTTTAAGCTAATTATATACCTAGCCAATCAGAATTTAATGGTATCAGTAAAGCATGGGAGCGGTGCACATAAATTATGTGGATTTTCATAAGTATAGTTAGGTCAAAGTTGCTTTTTTATAAGACAAAGCTGCATATTTTCATCTCAAACTAGTGAACTTCTTTTTCTAATTCAGCTTTGAATGTGAACTCACCAATACGGGCTTTTTTACACTACGAAATGTTATAACACAATGTCATCTGTTCAGTATTATCAAACTAAACATGTTAGCACTCAGCATAGACAAGACTTGTTGTCATAAAGTTTAAAGCCAGAGGAGACCACCAGATCATCTAAAGATCACCTGCTGTGTTTAAAACCCTAACAATAAGTCATGGTTCACCTACAGTAACTTGAAAGTTAATGCTTTGTATAATGAATCATTTAACAACTGAATATGCTATATGACATAATTTTTAAATAGAATAGTTTATTTACACAGAGTGAAAACACATTTGACATTATGTTAATTAACATATTACCCAGTGCTGCTTCCCATTGTGAAGAAACCTTGTAAAGAAACATCCACTTAAACAGTCTGTCCGGTCATATTACTTAAAAAGTGGTTGAAAGTGAAGGACTGATGTTTCAAGATGGATTTAAATTAGAGTTTGACCCTCTAATCCGAGATAGGAGAAGTAAGCCCTGCTATCACTGAATGAGGAATATTAGAATTCTGGTTCCATAGCTGAATGTTGAATTTTGAGTCCTTGGTTTTACAGAAGTGATACCTGAGCATTGTCATAGAATCACCAAGTATGTTTCATCCTCTTACAGCAACATGTAACATTTTTCTGTCCCATCATTTTTACTCCTCCTGTCCTATATATTTTCTCATCCTTTCCCCACCATTTCTCACTTGCTGACTCTCTTTTTCTACTCTGTTCTTTCCTTCATCTCGGCATATTCATTTGTAGTTTGCTCATTCTTTTCCCACTTGTATTTAGTTCCTGTTCCCGTCACACATTTAGTCCTCCTTTGTGAGTGTTCAGAACTACCGCTTGACCAGTTAATATTCCCAAGAAAAAGATGTCAAGACACTTAGTTGAATTGTTAAACTATTTGCACATGAGCTCATTACATCTATTTTTATTAGACAATTCACATTAGCAGCTGTCTCTATCCTTACTTGTCAGCATTGTCCATCAAAAGTGTGTGTTTGTGAAAAAAAGCCTTGAAAACAATCATCTCAGTGGTATGGAATTGCAGACAGGACTCAGAGAAAACTCATCACTCTGTGTTTATACTGTGAGTGCCTGGAAATCCCTCCTAAGGCACTGCCTCAATTTCCCTGTTTGTTCTAAATCTAGAGTTCCCCAGCATAGTCCAAACTGTCCGAACTTTCACATCCCAGCAGTTCATCACCTCACCAAGAACACTCCAGTGTCTCTTACCACATCCCAGTTCTTTGATGCAGTTTCAGCATTTCTCACTGCATATTCTAGCCCCTCCAACTGGGATACTTCTCTGTCCTGTTTCATTCCCAAGTCTGGTTCTAGCTATCACTTGGAAACATCAGCAGACTCACCCTGCTATCATTCCTCCTCCTTTTCTAACCCTCTGGCTTCAGTTCTCCAGCTCAGAGAGCAGAGGGCATCACTCTCTGCTGCTATCCTTCTTTGGACCTATTTTGCCAGGACAGTTTAGACTGGGAAAGTTTGTACAGGAGCCCTGGTTGCCTTTCTGCCTTCTGCTTTCACCAGCCTGATCTGGTTTCGATGCCCAGCTAGAGAAGTTTCACTGCTTCCTCCTTCAGGAGCTCCCCTCATGGAAGCTCTCGGCCCAGCTCTGCTCTTCTCCCGAGCTGAAGGTTGTGTTTCCTCTGAACTCTCCCTTTCTGGCTTCTAAATTCTGAACTTTCACTTGTCTTTGGGCTGTCTCTTATGTATGAGTCCCAGGCATAGGTGCCAGTTCCATTGGTACTCTGGGAATGGAACACTGCTGTAAAAAGAAAATAGTGGGGGCTGGCATCTGACCCTCAATCGGTTCCTCCTCCACACCAGCACCTCCCATCTGCCAGAGGCTTCACCAATCTGCTCCTCCCCTTCCTTCCTGGGGCGGGGGCAGCATGAGGTGGGGGCAAGGTCAGAACAGAGTGGGCGTGGGACTTGGGTCACAGCAGGAGTCAAGCACCTTCCCCAGTGCAGGTTGGTGGGAGGGGAGCAGGTTGCAGGTGGCTCAGCGCCACGCTGCCTTGGCTTGCAAGCTCCACCTCCCCCTGCCAGGCAGAACCTGTAGTCTGCGGAGAGTGGGAGGGAGGAGCCCTGAACCTTGCAGTCTGGATCAAGGGAAGCCACAGGCCATAGGTTCTCTTCTCTGGACCTTGTCCAATCTGTCCACATCTTTCCTAAAATGTGCCCAGAACTGTACACAATACTCCAACTGAGGCCTAATCAGAATAGAGTAGAAGAAATACTTCTTGTTTCTTGCTCACAACACTCCTGCTAATACATCCCAGAAAGATGTTTGCTTTTTATGTAACACTGTCACTCTGTTGACGTATAATTGGCTTGTGGTCCACTATGACCTTTGGATCCCTTTCTCTCATACTCCTTCCTAGATAGTCATTTCCTATTTTGTACGTGTGCAACTGATTGTTCCTTCCTTGCAGGAGTACTTTGCATTTGTCCGTATTGAATTTCATCCTATTTAACTCAGACCATTTCTCTAGTTTTGAATTATAATCCAAAAACTCCAAAACACTTGCAACCTCCTCCCAAAACTTGGTATCATCTGTAAACTTTCTAAGTGTGCTCTCTATGCCATTATCATAATCATTGACAAAAATATTGAACAGAGCCAATCCCAGAATTTATTCCTGAGGAACTCCACTTATGTCCTTCCTGCATCACTGTGAACCATTGATAACTACTCTCTGGGGGCATGTCTACACTAGGAAATTATTTTAAATTAACTAAATTTGAAATAATAGCTCCCAAACTAACAAAATTGAAATAGTGTGTTCCCCACTCCAGGGCAGCCTCAAAATTAGTTCGAGGCAGGCATCTGTTATTGTGGATGCACTATCTCGACTGAGAGCCCCAGGAAGCACTGGGGCGTAATTAGTTCAAATTACTTTGGGGAGTAGTTATTTCAAAATAGGAACAGTAGTGCAGCCCCGCTAAAGCTATTTCAAAATAACTATTTTGAAATAAGTATTATTCCCTGAGGAAAGCAGGAGTACAGATTTTGAAATAACCAGCCCATTATTTCGAAATAACGGCCTTAGTAGTGTGGACACTCTGCTTATTATTTCAGAATAAGGAGGGTTATTTCAAAATAACTACCTAGTATACACCAGGGCTAGGAGCGGTTATCCAACCCATAGTCTAGGTTTTATTTCCCTAGTTTATTTCTTAAAAGGTCATGTGTATCCTTGGGAGAGTCCCTCTTTCTTCAGAATCCCATGAAATGCCATTCTCCATTTTTCAGGTTTTCTCAAAGGAAAACTCTGGTGCTCGGTGATTATATCTCAGATAGCTAAATACTTAGGAAAGAATTTTTAGAAACAGACACCATTATTTTGGCATCTCCAGTCAATGAACCTTTCCCACCAGTTATTTCCACACCATTTAAAACATTAAAAATGCTTTGACAAATGGTGGTTTCTAGTGCTTCCTAAAGGGAAAATAAGTTCACTGCTATTTTGCATCAGTAGATACGAAGAGGAATCATGTTGGTGGGGGGTGTTTTGATGGATATTTATAGTTTAAAAACTTAATTATTTTTGGTTATTTACTCTTTTTAGTAGTTACTGTGGTTGCTCATAAACTGGGTTGTTGGTTTTTTATATTTTTTTGCCTTTCATAACTAGATAATGCCACCTCAGGATTCATGAGTAGAGTTAATACTAGGGAATATTTATCAAGTTACCAAAGGCAGAGCTGGAAGATGTGGCATTGTTTCAGATTTTTATTTTAAATATCTAAGCCCTTCAATGCAGAGATCAGTGCCATAACATGTCTCATCTTCCAAAGATGCAGAGTTGAGATTCACTACCTTAAGGACTCATTGTGTCTGCAATAATGAACAAAACTACTGAAAAATAATTAAAGAACTTGCTAATCAGTTCATTAATCAAGTGTATCTGCTGCGCATTATACAGAGACAAATAGAGAACACCACTAGTAACCAAAAGTCCTCTCTCAAATAAAATCAAATGTAAAGATAAATACAATTGAATTTCCTTTTGTGGTTTGATCTGTATCTCGCTGCATTTCTATAAACCAGCATTTAAGCAAGCTGCCCACTCTTGGTTTTGAAAGCTGGTCCTGAACCTCCATTGACATTTGCCTGATAACCACCTGAAGTCTGCTCATTGTTTGTAAAAGCTGCATTTAATCAGCCATTCTTTAATGTTGTTCTCTCATTTAAACCCACATATCACTGCAGTGTAACTTAGCAAACGTATCATAAAAAAAAGAAGTGCTGCTATTGCAAGGTTTTGAATTGTAGTTATATCAGAAGTGAAACATGATCATTCTCAGTTCTAAAATGTATAGATGTTAGTGTCGTAGGTATGTATTTTTCCCCTCCCTGTCCTTTCCTCCATTCTTGTTCCATTATTTATCCTTGAAAATAATGGATATGGGGAGGATTTTATGACTTCTTTTTAAACTCTCTCTACACACAGTTGAATGTTATTTAGCAGTGCGCCATGGGGAGAAGTACTTTCAAAATACACTTGGTAATACCATACAAGTTTCCTTTCCATAGTATGACAAGGAGATGAGGTAATATTGGAACACAGAGCTCTTCTTCAAGTCGACTTCTTGTCTGTGTAAACTTGCAAGCTACTCTTTCTCACCTCTTGTCATGCTATGCTATGAAAACCATATTTTTTCTCCAATATCTTGGGACTAACAATACTGCACAAATATAAATATAATTTAAATATTAAAAGGTGGAACACTTTCTTCAATTTTCTACAGAAACAAAAACATTAGATCATATAGAATTTCATTAGAATTTTTACATCAGAGAGGGCAATAGTGTTTCATTCTGAATGTTACCAGCAAGTGAGATATCTTCATCTGTACTAATAAGGCTAAAGTTCATATTTCACAGGGAATAAATGTTCCTTCTCTGTCCAGATTGTTTTGGATCAGCATTTAAAATCCATTAAATTTGGTAATATTCAGTTGTTTAATCAGAGTAAATTATGTAAGAGCTGTTCTCAATTAATGACAACTCTGATAAAAAGTTATATACCAGTTTGGGTTTCTGCAAAAAAGTCACAAAGTAGTCAGAAATCAAAATGAACCTTAAGGGAAAAAATGCTCTATAAGACATCATTAGGAGAAGGTTAGTTATTCAGGCATAGTCTGTTAGCTGTTTTGTCTTTTGGAACCTTTTGGAACTGAGCTCCCTTTCTTTATTCCTTTTTTTATTATTATTCTTTAATCTTCCATCCTGTTAAATGAAACATTAATTTCTCTTAGGGCCAAATGCTTATCTCAGTGTCTTGATACAGTAGATGGGCTGCATCCATGCCTAGGTCTGTAGAGCTGATGCAGGAAAGGTTCATTTTATTTATATATAGTGTGTGTGATTCCGAAATGAATTGGTGGTCTTCAAACAGACAGACAAAATCCCTGTCCCAGAAAGCTTACAATCCATGTGACTCTTTTGCTCTTCTAAACCTGTCTTTAGCAGATCTGCAGTCTGAGTGCCCCCATAAAGAAGGGCTTTGTACCATAATATGTACACACCCCTTTTACTGCTACTATAATTCCAGCTGTACATGCCCTTGTATTGGGCCTTAATTCAGAATAATAGAGCATAACCTATAAGGATGTCTGTGTAGGACATATGTACTCTTACATAACGTGTGTCTTTGGCTAAACTAGGTTACTGTTTGATCTTTTTAGCAGATCTTGCCTCAGATATTTTCTTGGAGTTTAATTTGATATTCATGTATTCAGTGTAAAGTTTTGTACTGTTACTTTGTGCACTTCAAAGCTCCCAACCACCTCTCTATTAGATTGTGGCTGTTACTCTACTCTTGTGTTGCCTTTAACCTCAGTTTCTCTTGCTGGAAATTGCTGCAGGAGCAGCAGTTTTCTTCCTCTTGGGGTAGTATAATCTGCAGCTTGTTTGAAAACTATCATCAATGGAGCTGCATGGTTAGGATTTTGCCAAGTGAACTTCAGGTCACATATTCTTCGTGAAGGTCCAGGGAGGATGAGCCATCTGTTTGGCCACTTTTACCTGTTTAAAAAGCAAGAAATTTCAATAAATGTGTTACTACTACTCACTCTGTAACTCTGGATTACATAGCCACCTTTTGCAGCTTTAATTTAGAGACTGTTTTTGTCCAACAAGATAATACTAAATCATTCATTGAGAAACTGGAGAATTCCTACTGCATATTTTTATTTGGGAGATACTCTAACCCCCCCCCCCCTTTTTTTTTTGAAATCTTAAAATAAATGATATTTTGGTCAACCATGTTCAAATTATATATCTCACAAGCCTCCTCGAACATCAGACACATGTTTGGGATTTTCAATCTCATTCCTTAATGTATAAATTTGGGGTTGACTGTCCAGTGTGTGACTGGTTTCCACTTTTGAGTCATTACTAAGAGTATCTCAGAGGAGTTGGTTTGTTTTTTATTTGCTTCTTAAGACCATTTTATTTTTGCCCTTCTCTCCTACCAAAATTGGAATGTTCAGGAATATAATCCCCTCCCAATCCCAAATCACTGAGACAAGAAAACTACATCCTTTATCTTACAACTTTTATCCTTAATGGTTCTGGGAAAATGTCTAATGGTTCTTAATTGTGTATTCTTCATTTACCTAGTATTGATTTGCAGTACCTTCAGTTACATTCCCTGATAATTACCACCTTGCTGACTTTAATTGAGGTAGCAGTTGCTTTTATCATGGTTTTAGTCCACTTGTTTATCTCATTTCAATTGTATTTTCTTTAAAATAAAAATCACATTAAATATTACATTTAAGGACATCAAAAACAAAATGAAGATGCTTCTTACGTACTTAATACCAGCAAGATGTATGTAATTGTAGGAATATTCCCCATTACACATCTTGTGAGAAAGGGCAAAATACCAATGTCTCCATGTCTCAAACTGCACATATTACAGAACGTTAAAGTTGAGAATAGCATCTCAGAAGGCAAGTACTTAACTAATAATAGTTAGCTATAAAGGCAGCCTATAAGCAAGGCAATGGATTTTAACAGCCTTACTGGGAGATGCCTCTAGAAATGGTGGCTGTGTCCTTCATAGTGCCTTTGGTATTCATCAGCTATAGACCCTTTAAATATCTAGTTTGGTTTTTTAACATTTCTTTTCCTTTTTTACAAGTCCTTCCAACTGATTGTATAATTACTTTAACCTTATGTTAATATGTCTGTGAATGTTTCTTTTTAATTATCAAGCTCACAATGTTGCTGAAGGAATGCTAGGTAACAAATGAGAAAAATAAAGCACACTTTTTCCTCACTTATACAAAAGTAAAATTATATGATTAATAATTAATTATTATTAATGCAACTCCCTAATTGTCCATGTCCTTTCAGGACAGGTATTCCGTACCAAATTTGTAACGCTGCATTGGAAACAGGAGAAAGAGAAGAAAAAAGTACTGAATCCAGGCAAGAGAAAGGGAAGAGTGTTAATTACTTTCCACAAGGGTACCAATCTGCTTATATACTTCCTAGAATACTCAACACTTTTCATTGTGGCATTTAAATTTAGCACATTTAAAATTGTGATCTAAACTAGTTTTATAGACGATAGTGGGATCATGATGAGGGCGCAGAGAAGTCATTTACAAAGCTGGGGGGAAGGCTAACAGCTCATGCTCTGATGGAGGTACAAACCAGCTTTAACCCTTCCAGGTCAACTTTCATAATCCACTTAAGACCAGAAACACATACCAACTGCGAACTACAAGGGGAAATTAAAAGGCAGCAGTAAACTATGTGGCTACGTCTAGGATGCAGGCTTCTTTCGGAAGAAGCTTTTCCGGGAGAGATCTTCTGAAAAAACTTCTTCCAAAAGAGTGTGTCCATGCTGCCAAAGCACATCGAAAAAGTGATCTGCTTTTTTGAAAAATAGCATCCACGCTGAATGGACACTATCTCGCATTTAAGATGTGATTACTATGGACGGAGTGACCACCAGGGCACTTGTGCTTTTTCCTCTTTCCTCTTCTTCCGAAAGAACTCCCTCTTCCCCTTCCCCACATGCCTTTTCCGAAAGAGCTCTTTCGGAAAAAGGCTTCTTCCTTGTAGAAAGAGGTTTACCAATGTCGGAAAAACCCCTCTGTTCTTCTGATTTTTTTTCAAAAGAACACGATTGCAGTGTGGACGTAAATGAAGTTTTTTCGGAAAAACAGCCGTTTTTCTGAAAAAAAACTCTGTACTGAATGGAAAAGAAGGTGATGGAAGTGATGATTTAGTAACATATGGGTAGGCCTTTGCCAATATTGGTATCATACAGCTCACTTATATGAGAACAGGAGATGACGTAAGAAAAGGGTACTTAAAGGCAGCTTTCACTCCCGTCTTCTTCACGCTACCAAGAACAGGCCTTGGGAGTTTGGAGAGGGACAGAAACATGATTCCTCGTGGGAATGTCAAACTTAATTTAACTGATTATAAGAGTGGAGGGTCTTTAACATGGGGGCTTTAAAAATACTCTGATTTGTGCTGGTTATATCTAGGCTATGTTCTGTCAAACTAGCAACATTAATATCTCATACAGTGGTTTTCATTGCAAAAATCAACTTTTCCCAGTGTCTGAATTATCAAACTTATTTCCTATTCTCAGTGCAAGATGGTGGTGGGAAATAGAGGGGAAATCAGAGAAATATTTCCACTGTGTTTTATATATATATTATTTGCAACAAACAGAAAATCAGCTGTAAACATGCTTTTTAGGCTTATTTCTAACTGTTTTAACCAGTATTAAAATTACACAGTATTATAAGCAACAAAATGAGCAATTTAATATATAAATGGATGGCTGCTGGCTTGCTCTTAGTCTGTTGTAAAATATTTCTCAAGTAGAGAGAATGGTAGAGGAAAATAAATCAATGCACAAGTTGTACAGTTTCTGCATCTTCATTTTTCCACACCAATTTTACTTTTGCTGTTATTTCCCAATGGAGACTATCTGAAAACTTATATAAAAATCGCTTAGTCTATGTCACTTTTTACTGACTAGAAGTCAGCTTACCTATAAAATGTACAAAAAGACATTATTTTAACTGTTTTGGTTCAACGGCACCTTGCTGAACAGACTGCTTGATCTTGAATAGTGATGTTCTATAACCTGTACTCTGATTCATTGGGTTAAAATTAATTATGTTCATATTTTCTTCTTATTGAACCACCTTGTTTGTGTTTTTTAGTTTTGGTATTTTGTTTTTGCTGAAATGGGGAGAAAATTCAGCAAATATTAGTGTAAACCCTTTTATGTTTGTGACCTCTTGCTACAATGTTCAAAACATTCACATTTTGTCCTGCATTTCATCAGCATTTACAGATAAAAAATTAGTCACTTGTCCCAAAGGAAATGTCTAAACTAACATTTGCTATTCATTCATTCATTATTCTTCATCGTGTTTTTCTTCTATATGTAAAAGCACTTTATTTTGTCTGAGCTGTCATCTAAATTTACTTTGTAATTCCTAAGGGCTGTCAGATGTTCATTAAATCTTGATTTTCTGTCAAGAGGAATTAATAATGTTGTTTTTTGAGTGAATTTGGAAGCAATACAGGATTGAGCTCAAATATTTGAATGCCATCTTAGTATTAAATTGGTTATCCGATTTTCAACTTAGTTTTACCTGTTGGATGAGAAATAATATATCCATATCTCCTTTTTTAATATTTGCCTTTCTCCATAACTGTGTTAAAGTGGATGTGCACAATAGCTTTTCCGTAATTTACAAAAAAAAAATTTTTGTTGTTTAGAGCATGTCATGAATAAGAGCTAATAATGATCAATTATAAGCCTACATTGTATATAATGTGATTTTTAGGAAATCAAAGCAAGTTCGACAGTATACCACAAATATTGATTTGTAGGACAGTAGGTCACCTTTCTTCTAAAACCAAGCTAATAAACAATTTGTTTTCCAATACTGTTTTGCTGCAAACTGCCACTTACATATCTAGGAACATAAGCTCTAAAGTCATTACCTGTTATTGCTTTATTGTATTTACTTTTAATGGCTATATTTTTATTAGTTTGATCATTTTCATTTGCCCGTCTCAGTTATCATGTCCTTTGATAGAAAATCAATTAAAACTGCTAAGGATTTGGAAGATGTTTACAGTCTGTTTCACACTATCTATCTTTTTCTAATCTGTGTTGTATCAGCCAACATAGAGCCATCCTGTCTCTACACCTTGTGCTGTCAAAACAGTGACAGGGCAGGCTGCTCTTGTTGACACAGTATGCTCATCCACCATGTAGGATGGCATTACATTTACATTCTCCTGCACATTTGGAACAAAATGTGGGTGACGGAGCTTATTTTCCCCTCTCTTTATTCCCTTGCTACATGAACTTCTGTATGTTGTTTACATGTGCTGCCATATAATGACCAATCTGAAGTTGTGCAAATATTACATTATCCTGAGCTGTAATGGTCTGAAAGACCTCATTATTTAACTTCATTTCTTCCTGTTCCGTGTGTAACAGATTTCTGACCATATTTCCCAAGTCCTATGTATATTGACACAGTTTCCCCATCCTCCTACAAGTTCTAATTTTGATACTTTAGACATGCAGGTTCTACAGTCATTTGAACCCATATGCCATCCCGTCTGTCCCTTAATACATAAATAAATAAAATTGCTTGTCTGTATTTTGTTGGCATTTATCTTGCCCTTCAGTGGGTAGGCTGAGCTTTGGGGACAATATCCAGCCCTCAGTGGCCCAGAGCTCAAGCAATCTAAATCACTTTTTCATTTCTGAGGCAGAGCAGTATGCTTCAGGCAAAAAGTATTGCAGTTCAGTTGGAATAAATGCTTTAAATTCTAGAATTAATGACAATGGATGATGTAGGGGATTATCTTTTTCAAGAAGCAGTACAGAGTTACTGTATAGCATCCAGTCGGGGACTTAAACTGTTACATTTTTTCCTATTATAGTAATTACTTTATGTATCTGATTGCTTGTTTGCTTTCCTGTTGACAGTGCCAGGCTTTTTTGCCCTTTTGGGAAGTGCTTTTTGTGGTAACTGTTTTTTTAACCTTGAGGTTTGTCCTTTTACTTTATTTTGTACTGTGACAGATTTTCCCAATTGGCAGGCTACTCCTGTGTGAAGGCGAGAAAGTTCAGCAAGTTTCCACTTGGGAAGCATCCCTGGAATTCCTCCATCAGAGACGCAGGGTTTGTCCCATATCCAGTGGAACCAATCAATGGAGGTTCTGTCTCTTAAACTCAAGATTTGTGGAGTTACAGTGCCACCTTCGCCCAGGCTCTTTGCAGCCTTGTTGGCTCTCTGCCTTCTTCAGCTGCACTTGGACCCAGGCCCTACTACAAGGCAGGGTTCCACAATGTTGCATGTGGCAATATGTAGCATGATAAACTCAGCATCTTTTTTTCATAAATCTTGAGAATGGTAAGAGAACAATTCTCCTTCATCACATACACCAGACTTCTTCAGGTGATTCATTGAGGTCAAAGCACAATAATATGGAGGCAGCAATACTTCCATTCCCTTTCCTTTGCAACTGGGCTCTTCCAAGTAAGTGAATCAGGCCTGGTGAAGGTTAGAAAGGCTTAATATTGGAGTAGAGTGGCCAAATATGCGGCTTGTAAAATCAGAGAGTACAATAAGGTATGTGTCAGGACATTTACTTCAACATGAATCCCTCCTAACCTCTGCAGCAGCCTAGGTGCATATCTACGTTGCATCTACTATTAGCAGTGCTGTCTTTCTCCACCCAAAGTGATGCAGGGCAAGCTCTGACTTTCCTTCACTTGAAGAATAATAATCTACAGGTATTAGGATTCTGTAAGAATGCAAAACTTTCACAAGATTCCATAGAATTCAACACAAGCTGTGCCATCTCGGCAGGCAGACCACGGGAATTTGAAAATGCTCCAAGAAACATTGGTCTTTTCAGCAGTGTCTGCCCTGTAGAATAGCAATGCTTTCCATCTTAGCCAACTCTGGGGGAAATTAAAAAAAAAAAAAAAAAAACCCTGAATGCAGTTGAAGGGAAATGCCCTGTTTCCAGGTTTTCAGCCTTTCTGAAAGGTGCAGGCATCCCAAGTGGTGTCAGCTACAGAATTGTGAATACTAAGTTGGCAAAACACAGGCAAAAGTGGCAGATTTTTGTGAAGGAAGCTGTATGTTTTTAGGCTTTTATTAGTGCTTAAAATTCAAAGTGTGTTCATATTCACTTCCTTTTGACTACATATAAAGACAAATAAGGAACATACTGAGTAGTAGGAGAAAGATCTTAAGGATGATATGGATAGTTTTATGGTTAAAAGTTGCTCATTACAGTATATTTTTCTTGTATTACAGCGATTTCCCTCATTTTAATGTTTTATATGAAAAATTCTGCATTCCAGGATGGCAAATCCCAAATTCAAATTAAAATAACAAATATAATGGTTTTATTTTTATTTACAAGTCAAAGAATTTTCTTAGGTCCTGGAAGCTGTTGCCCGTCAGCTGGAACCTCATGCTTTATCCCTTTATACACTGCATTTTTGCACAGCAACACATTCCTAACTGCATTGTAAAACTAATTCAAAATCAGTTCCATTATTTAATTTTGCAAGACACATGGATAATCTTTCAGTGATAAAACTTATGATTTAGTACTTAACAGTATTTATCACTAGCAAAACCAAGCAGATGGAGATGGCTCCATCTCACAAGCTTTATGGTGCATGCAAGAGCAACGTCCATCTTTTTCTGCACAAAAGCACAGGCTGATATTTGCTTCCTCTTGAATTGTTTTTTGTGGGGCATAAAAACATGCCCCCTGAAATACAACTGCTACCAAACCATTAAAAATACCTAAAAAGATTTTGTGATTTCAAGATTAATCTTTTATATATTTCATATTAGTTGCTTTATTTAGAAAAGAACTAAGGAGAATTGTTTAATTTTCTATTCTAGAAAGAGCATGTATCAGACGAGAAACAGACGAGTCATGAAAAGCTCATCTGTCTTATGTGGTTTCTGTTAAATAAGAGGCTATGAATTTTCCAATAACCACTCCCACTTGCTGATATTTACTATTTCATTGTGACTAATAATGCCACCTCTATAAAGCCAGGCCATTAAACCAGCAGACCAAGCTATTTTTGTTGTTTAACTTCAGAAGTATGTGTATACGAATATGATTACACAAATGCGTGTATTGCATTTGTGCTAGGACTGTGCATCAGAACTGTTTTTGGCGCTATTAATTTTAGCTAACCCTCACTTCCTAAGTCCTGTTTGTTAAGTTGAGTAAAACTCTTGTTTGCTCCAGTCTGTCCGCTTGGAAGCTCTTTATGCCCTGTCCATTGGTTGCTCTGCTGAACAGGTTGTGTCAGCTCTCCCACTGGACTGTTAATTTAAACCTTTCCTTTTATTCCACTCATGCTTCAGTTAATTTGATTTGCCACCATGATTTAAAGTTTAATGTGTATGATTATACACAGATTGACGTTTAAAGCCTCCATAATATTCCTTCTGCCACCTCTGCAATGTCTGTTTGTTTTACCAGTGGCCAGGTTTGGATGTGTAAAAACTCAATAAACGTAACCAATGCAGGCCCATTGCTTGAAGGATTTACAAACAACTTCTAGCCACTTCCTCTAGTTTGAAATTTGCAAGAATGTCTGGAGTCTGCCCTAGAAATTGAATTGCATCTCGCTCACTTGGCAAAATCTCCCACCTTCTATGAACACTATCTAAGTACACCCTCTTCCTTTATCAAAGGGATTTCCATTAGATTTGTTTCCTTGCAAAAGTACATTCTGCAGCTAGTGCTAATGGTTACACCACAATTCTGTGTGGCACCAAAGATATAAAAGACTATTGCAGGTTGGTTAAAGTAGATACTTACTTTATGATCCTTCTGTAAAGCTCTTCCAAATCAGTCTGTTGTCTTTTACATGTCTCAGAGTCTGTATCTGCAAAAATAACAAGGAGTCCTGTGGTACCTTAGAGACTAATGGATTTATTAGGACATAAGATTTTGTGGGTATTCATCTGAAGAAGTGGGTTTTACCCAGGAAAGCTTATGCCCTAATAAATCTGTTAGTCTGTAAGGTGCCATCTTTGACATGGTGTCAGCCGATGGTCGGGCAGTGCGTGGTGTGTGTGTGTTATACACCCGAGACTTCAACTGCTCGGACCGGGGTCCCTTCGCAGCTGAGGGAAGGCTGAGAGGTGCCCCTACGGATCTGTCCCCTGGAAGCGACACGATCCAAATGCCCAGCTCTGACTGTATCTGTCCCTTATGACCGGCTGGAGTTCTTTTAAATTGTGCTTGGTTCTGTTACAGCAACTGAAGGAGTCAGGTTAAGACTTAACCAGTTACAGGTTTATTAAGAAGGCTTATAAAGCATGTGGTTACAATGGCATTACTCTACTTCTTAACTGCTAGCAAATACAGATCTTAAAATGGTTACAAAGGAAAAGGAAGATAGGAAATAATGGTACCAAGTGACAGCTTAATCTTTAAAGAGTTCTGATACTATGTATATACTTAAACAAAGGACACATACAGGTACAATTTTTACCCCCTTCTGTGCCTCTCGACTCCAGCATGTCAGACCAGGGTCGGTCCCTCAATTCCTCAGAAAGACGAATACGAGGTGGGTGTCCCCGTGGAACCTCGGGAGGTCAATCACCTAACCTGACCAGCAGGTAGATGGCAGATTGACTCTCAAAGTGAGTGTGCTGCTGGACCCATCTTTATACCCATATGGGCCCGTATCCTCTTTCTTATCTAAGATGCCAAATTGTACTGGTCCATCTTTGTGACGCCAGTTCTTACAAGGGAGTTTCAAATAATTTACACTTGTAAGAGGGAGATAACTAAATTAGGAGTACTGGACATTCTTTGCTGGGCGGGAGATTCCTCCCCCCCGGACGAGTGTGTGATCGTATCAATATGGGTTTCAGTCAAGGGCACTCCTCGGCAGCCTCTTGGTCAGCGATTAGTTTGACCACCCTCTTATCTCTGCTTACAGTTGTCCAGGGTCACTGTGAGCTCGCATATCTGGGCCTCCTGTCAAGGCTTCAAAGACTATGCTGGTTTTACTGCTCTGTGTGCCCTGTATTTTCCAGGCAAGCAAAAATGGATGTTACAAGGGGGTTCCTGTCTGGCTACACATGGTCATCACTTACATACCCTAATAAAAAAAGCTGAAGTTTTCCACATGTTACATGAACTCTGTGCATACTGCCTTGGGTATCTGTTCTTTTTGGTCCATCCAGGTTTTATAATGCCCTATATGAAGATGTACTTACAAACAGTCTAATTTTCTCCTTAATCCTCTGAGGCAGCCAAAGCTATTGTTGTATGTTTGTTTTCTCCTCTTAATTTAGTTTAATTCTTTACCATATGCAGTAAAACCTGTCAGTCAACTTGTAGGCCTTTTTTGATGTAGTCCTTTCAGGTGTGCTGGCTAGAGATGTGCAAATAATGGATCTTTCTGCTTGCTAGCAATTCCAAAAATATAAAAAAATTAAAATTCTATCAGGTCCGACCAAAATTGAAATTATTTGAAATTCTTGGTGCATTAAAAAGTTGAAAAAAATCCATCTGGGTAGAGCAAAATATTTCATTTTGACAAATCAAAATCTTTTGTTTTAATTCCAACAAACTATTTTATTTTTTAAATGAAGTTAAAGGGGGAATATTGAAACAAATTGTTTTAAAATAGATATCCAAATAATTCTTCATTTTGAAATGTTGAAACAAAGCACTATGTTATCTTCAAAACTTTTTATGGTAATGGGCTTTTTGTTGTTTTTGTTCTGTTTTTTCACAGAAAAAACATTTTGGCAAAGCCAGCACCAATTTGAAAATTGATTTGTTTTTACTGAAAATGTGCATTTTTAAGGAAAAAATTAGGCTGAAAAATTTAACTTAGTTCTAGTCTTGGCATAGATAATAGAGCACTTAGAAATGACCCATACTGGTTTTCCACTTTCTTCCTGTTTCCCTTCTCTCTCTTCCTCTGAGGTTCCACATCTGCCTGATAGGTAAAGAGGGCAAGACAACATAATTTAGAGTTTGTGAACATTACTTTCAGATCAGCCAATGGGTTTGTTCTTCATCTACAAGGCTGTTCGAAACTGCATTAATGTATTGTACCTGCACAATATCCATAGCAGCATCTCCTAAGTGCCTGTCCTATGGTTTGAAGCAGATTTATGTCTGTAATATGTGAACATTAACATTTTACAGGTACTTTGTTCCCTATCTTTACTGGTATTTTATGGGTAAGGAGTCCAGTTTCAAAGCACTGCTGAAATCCTAGCTCAAACACATTTCTGCTGCCATTGGGTTCTCTGATAATGATGTAGATCCACAGTAGCAGCAATGAAACCAAACTGCCTTTGTTGTTTTATTCTAATAAATCTTTCAGAGTTAAGTTGCATGATTATAAATAGCTGAAGAACTTATTTGTTAAAAATAAATGGTAATTTATCTTCACTGGCTTACAGAAACAAAGTAACTACAGAATTAAGTTTTAAGCTATGAATAGAATAGGACTCAACAATAGAAATCTTGCAAGCTAAAAAATCCTACCACAGAAGGCCATGACCAAAAATTCCAGTATTTAGAACCACACACGGTATAAATGCAGATAGTAACGACAAACTCAAAAGTCACTGTAAAGTATTGACAATATATTTGCCACTGTACAAGACAGAAATTAAGGATAGGCCCTACCCCAATAGCGTACAGTCTAAAAGGCCCATTAGGGAACACAGCAGAGGGAGTTTGGTTTTGGTCAGAAATAGATATGGTTACGGTATAGAAGGCATATGACAGGGCAGATTTTGTGGGGTTTGTGCAAGAATTGAATTTTTATGAAAATTTGAATGAAAATAAAATATGGGTCTAAAATGAGCTGAACAATTTTAAATATGGTGTAATTTGAGTATGGTAAAGACTAGCAAAAGTAGGTTATGACTATAAATGTAGTAGGACATGCACCATGATTTTAGTTGTATCAGTCAGCAAGTAGATTGAGATACTTATCGATGAAAACTGACTTAATTATGACTTGACTATGAATAGAGCCCTGCAAATCCGTGGATACGGTTGGGGAAAAGTCGCTCATTTTTATGGTTGCGGTTACAAATGTATCTAGAACCCTGCAAATTTGCGGATATCTACTTTATATCTGCTGGTATTTGCATCCAGGGATGTGGATTCGGATATCCGTGGCTCATTTTTGCAGATGCAGATGCGGATACAAAATTATGAAGTCAGTATCAGAACAAAATAAGAAAAGATGCTTTTGAGGTTATGGTACTATACTGGGGCTTACAGGTTGATTCCTGACTCTGCTGCAGACTTCCTTTCTGACCTTGGACAGGTTCACTTACCGCTGGATTTTTTAAGATATTTTGGTGCTTAAAGAAGCTTAAAAATTTTGACAGAGATTTTCAGAAGCAGTTAGTTGACATTGATTTCAATGCTAGTAGTGGCATCAGCTACATCTGTTTCATGATGAATTTACCTCCATTGTACAGGTTATGAATTTGTATAACTTGTAATAATTTCACATTATTTAGATCTGCAAAATTGGCAAACGCTTTAATTTTAAGAAGCAAAGTTGCTCTTGCTATTCATGTATGCCCAGGTTTGTAGCCTTTGGAAAAGGAGATGGGGAGCTGGAAGCTGAGATAAACCCAGACAAGTAGTTACAACTAGAAAGGTGGTTGGGATCTTCAGGATCCCATCTGGCAAGCCTTCAGTCACAGCTTGTTGAAGATAGGGGAAATGTATGACATGAGGATTTGGAGGCCTTTAACTCAAAAGGAAAGGATGAGTAAAAATAATTTTGCAACCTCTTTTATTTCCATTCTAAAGCAACACTTTTTTAAAGCCTAATTCAACAGGTGCACATGGAAACCTGTGATGTGATATAAATAATGGCAACAGTTGTATTTTCCCTCCGTGGCGATATTTAAACAGAGAAAGATTATGCAGGAAGATTTGATGTACTTGACCTGGTTTTAAAAGACCTTTTTATATTGGATTGTTACAATGATTTATGTCACTATTTTGCTAATTCCAGAACTAAAACCAATACTTAATACTGTAATGAAAAAGGAGCTTTTTAAATGTTTCTTATTCTTTCTCTCCGGTTGCTTTACACACACAATTCTGCTATGGCTTTTTCATTCTAGTGTACTTTCTTAGATATATTTATATAAATATGAACATTTTTATGATCCTGCCAAAAATCTATGGCAGTTAGATGTAGTTTAGGCTCTCTCTGCATTTCATAGTTCAATGTAGTGATGCAGCTTTGTTTTGTTATCCCTGCCTTGTAAAACTCCATCCTGCCTGCAGTAAGAATGTTGAGATAAAGTATTAGAAATCTGTAATATGACTGGGTGTGAGGTGAAATGTAGTATAGTCATATGCTTCATTATCCAAGATGAAAATGTGAAGTGTTACATCACTCATGATATATGTGTACATAGTTGAATCTGTTTCAGAGTAACCCCAAAATTGTCCCTAATACTATAAACTGAGTTTTTTTATTTTATTATTTACATTCCTGTTATTGGTATGCTTTTATGTAAAGCATGACTTAAAATTTAACAGGATTCAATTTCAAATAGGAGAGAGCCACAGTCCATATTCACATGTGTGTAATACCACAGCTCCAGTTTTGCACATGCAAATACCTACAAAGATATCTATGCCGTCAAGTGCATGCATAACTAAAAGTCAAGAGGCAATTTCCATGGATATTTTCGTATGGATACACAAAAGTGGGTGCATTTATGTACCAGCGTGCGAGAATCTCATCATTTTCTAACTGCTATTAGAAAGTGAGGCCCACAAAGTATAAACCATGTAGCGTGTTTTCTTTAAATGTTTTCCAACAACGTATTTCACCATTTTTAAGATATACAATTGACCTGTTTCAGCTATCTAAAACTAGAAGTTACATAAGATATGTGGGATGATTAATCAATATTGTTAGCCATGTTTTGAAAAAGGCATGTAACCAAAATGAATTTCTGTACCGATTTCACAAGTTTGGAAGTCTAGTATTTTATTTTAACAATAGTTTGATGGATTTTTATGTTGTAATTAAGTGGTTTAGACCTTTCGTCTCAGCAGTTCTACAGCTCTTCTGTTCTTTAGTGGCTTCTGATTGAAACTGCATGGAAATCTTTGATCCTTCCTCTGTTAGAATGTTAATTACTAATTTCAGTAACTTCTCTAGCTGCTTTTGTTTGTTTTAGGTGTTGTAGGCATGTGGTTGTATGCTGGATAGTGATGGAGGGAGTAATTAGAAGAAAAACTCTTGATGGCTATTCATGCGGCATATCTCTGCATTAAAACTATTTATGGCTACATAATGAATAATATGAAATATTATTAAGATTATTTACATTTAAAGTGTTTGAGTTTGACTTTAGGGGAATCAATGTGATCCACTTCCTTGAAAATTTTATATAAAACATCTATGTGTGGGATGTAGGTTTCATTTTAATAAATATAGTCACACAGTAAGTGATTCTAAGTAATACTTGCATGGCTCATATGCTTCAGCTAATCAGAGACCTTCCATATATATGTAAGATATCAGGATTGCGGGCTTTTTTCTCCTTTTATAATATGTGTATAAAGGCACAAAGAAAATAAAATCACAAAAAAGTCTGCATTGCCAAAAAGTAAAATAATGCTGTAATCAAATTTGTATATATATTTAGCTAGTACAATTGCATAGAAATACATACAGCTAAGTAGAAGTACCGGGTTCAAATTCTAGATGCAGTCCCCTCCTTAGCTCCTTCATGTTTGTTGTGGGGATTGGGGGTTAATTTCTTGTTGCCCTATTTATGCATCTACCTGCTAGATGATCAGAAATAGTATTAACAGATCTTTGTTTACTGTATTGTGGTGGTTTCATACATCATAATGAGTGGATTGAAAGAAAGCCAAGTTTTATGGCTGCCTAAAAGAAGCATGAGAGAGCTTATGAAAATGCATTAAGAATATGGAATGTATTTCCTCACAATACATTTTAATTAAGATAATTAAGTATTCACAACTGTTTCACAGCGTTATAAGAATTTAGAGATAAGAATTTTATTAATTGTTAAGCATCAAAGAATCTTTAATGTTGTTCAAATATCATATCATCCAGTAAGCCAGGGATTTTTACCATACACAAATCTAACAGGATTTTTATGCACCTCAAGTACACATATTATTGCTTTTAGCTTTGAAGTTTTGATTATTAATTATGCACAAAATAATTTTACTAACATAAGGATTTATTATTTGTATTGCAATAGCACCCAGGAGCCCTAATCATGAATCAAGGTCCTATTGTTATTTTTTTAAAAAACAGAATATTGAGTCAAATTCTATAGTCAGGCTTATATGCAATCACCTTGGCTACATTTGCATTACTGTAACTGAGGCCAGAACTTGATTTTGTTTTTTATTTGCTTGTATGTACATAACTTGCAGGAAGAAGCCCTCATTTAGGAAAGCTAATTCAATCAGAGACTCACTAAGTCAGTATAGAGGGTTTTATGCTGGTTATATAGTCGTCCTCTGAAAATCACAGCATGCTATAAGTATTTTCCAAGATCTATTTTCTATACATTCAGATAAAAAATGTATAATACTAATAGTCAATGTTCCTCTAAGCTAAGGAGTGGCAGCACAGCTTCACAGGTGATTAATCAGCCCCACCCAGTCAGTCAGCTCTTTGAATGGAGTCCTGAGCCTCTGGGTGGGGCTGATTAATCACCTATGAAGCTGTGCTGCCCTGCAGTTTAGAGGGAACATTTCTAATATAACCATATGGTGACTTCCAATAATGTTACCAGTCTGGCAAATTAGATCTACCATACAATGTTTATGTTTTTGTTTATTAAAGAGAAATTTCACGTTAATATATTAATTTCACCATATTATTAAATGTAAAATAAGGGTTTGGAGAATCTGCCTGCTGATGTATAGAATTTGCCATCGTTTAGAAAGAAGTTAGCAGATTGTGATATTTAAGCAAACTTTCCTTGATATTCTTGTCTTGAAATTTAAAGTTTTAATATCAATTAAGAAATAAGGATCACACAATAATAAGCTACCTGCATGCTTCTGAGAAAAGAGATGAGAAATTTGGAAACGTAGACAAAGCCTAATAATAAATGCTTTGCAATTGTGTATCCTTTAAATGCTATTTAAGTCAAGACATATGTGGTTTTAATGTCATCACTCTTTTTGTTCTTGTCATATATAAGTTAAATGAAATGACCTACATAGCAGGCCGGAGAGAAATGATTGATCAAGTCTTTTTCCCTATGCCAAATCCATGCACCCACTTTCTTGCTTTCATCTCATCTCTCCTCTTTGGATCTAAACCTGTCATTCTTCATCTCTGTAATTTTGGACCCAAACCTGTCACCATGGGAAAGACACAGAACAGTTGAAACTGAATGCTATTGCTTCTCTGTGGAGATAAGTTCAGTACCAACAAAGAAACAGTCACATGTGCATTGGCTACAAATGAGAGCTGCATTCATCAGAAAAGGAGCTGTCATGGCAACCTTTTTTTTTTTTTAATAAACAGTCTTCCTTCTTTTCAAAGGTTTTTTGTCTTTATAGTTTTTAAATGGAGACAAGGAGAGAGAGAGAGAAAGAGAGAGAGATACAATTGGATGGTAAGGTGAGAATTGGGATGTTTTAGAAGAAAGACATTGTTCAAGTCACTTGTCTAATGGGATGCAATGGTAAACAAGGAAAGTTGAATAAAGACGAAGACATTTGAGAGCAGGAGAGTGTGGGGGAGAGATCTGTATTATAAAGATAAGGATTAGGAAAACAATGAAGAAATGAGCAAAAAATTCCCATGGAAAAAAAACCCTAAGCAAAAGAATCCCATTTGTGCATATTTATATAAAAAACTCCAGATAAGCCATTAAATCATAGTACAATTTGTCAATCATGCTGGAGCACATAAATAATCTTGCCAAGATATCTCCTGAGCAACCATTTGAAGCCCCTCTGCCACTATAATTCACAGCATTATGTAGAAGGTAGAATATTGCCCCAAATTTACCAAGTACTCTCTATATTTGCTTGGTGCACAAATCACACTATACAAAGTGAATGTGGCAGATACACCTCCGAGGTTACAGCTGGACATTTTTACAGCAAGGGTCTCTTTGTTCATGTTTTCAGCCCATCGCATATTTTTAATCCCTTGACAATTAGGGTTGCAGGTGCCACATAAACTGAACTCCATTTGGGAATCCCATGTTTGTGTGCCGCGTCAGTTTCTTAATCTACCTGCTGCAGTTGGCTGTCTTGCGTTCTTCTCATGAGGTTGTATTGCTGGCTACAGAGAATCAGACTGATATAAAACAAATACTCTTTCCCCAAAATATGTAGCGTACTCTTCCAAACCCTAGTAATGTGTGCCGCACCTATTCCTACCTTTTTTGCCTTGTTTTCCAGGCTGTTTCCTTCTGTCCGTGCCCCACTATTATCCTTACCGGATTATTGCTTTTGAACCTCTCTGTAGATCACTCCCCACACATGCTTTTCCTGACTTTCCTGCTGACTGTTGCTCCTTCTCTTTCTGCTCAGGAACTACCTTACCATTTGATGCTCCTTCCTATGCCACTTTTTTTTTTTTAATTCATCACCTTTCACCAAAAATATCAGTAAAGATGTATCTTTTCATGACTTCTGATCACACATTGTCATCTTACGTCTTTTTGCATAGTTCGGTGGTGTTAGCAGTTCTTGCTGTTGAGAAAATATTCTGGATCAGTTTTGTTGCCTAAGTAGTAGATTACAATATTTCACACTTTTCAGGTGCTAGAGAGCTCTGCTCATTTGAGGAGAGAACTAAGGTGCAGAGATGATGGTTTGATTTTTGAAATATTACTGGGCACCAGCAGTTGCTCTTGATTTCAGTGGGAGTTCCAAGTGCTTGGCATAACTTTGAAAATCAGACCAAAGGTGATTTCTCCATAAACACAATCTGAAATAGTGGAAAAATCAGGAATAAAATCCAGGTCCATTTTTTACGTGAACTAATATCTGTTTGCCTTCCCTGTTTGGAATGGACAGATCATATTCATATAGCTAGAAATCTAGAGTGCAGAAACAAATTAAAGCTTTATTTATAAAAAGTACAGTGCTTTTATGTATTTGTGTCTGATTCAAAATGTTACATTTTGGTGGAACTTACTCTGGTGTTAGAGAAGTTAGTTTCATATGACACACAATGCTGAATATATTTCTTTATAGTAAATCTTGTGTCTATATAGAGCATCCATTCTGAAAAAAATTTTCATGCCACTGCATATATAATTTGAATGACCGAACTGAAAATGTTGCCAACTAACAAAAATTTGCAGTGTACCCTGACCTCAGAGAATTGGATTCTTACCAAGTAATAAGGTCTGAGTTTCTTGCATAACACAATTTGTTATGCAAAAGTCTCTTTGAGGCTTAGTTTTATCTAGAGCCTCATCACTTGGCCTTTGGCAAAATTGTGGGCTGAAATCCAATCAACTTTCCCCATCCACAAGAAAGATAAGCAGAGAATCCCCTGGTGGTAACTGTCATTAAATTTTTGCTTATGTAAAATTTCTAAAGCTTCAAATCTCATCTTATTGTTCAGCTTTAGGAAAAAAAAAGGAGAGATTTATAGCTTATGAGTAGATATAACCATTTGGAAATTTAATATGTAAGTAGTCATAATTGTATCATAATCAAAAAATGAAAATAATATAATTTGATCAGAGGCGACCCTAGGAGTGAAACTAGTAGTATAATAAAAGATCAAGGGTTCCTGGGTAGAATTTTGTCTGCATTTATATAATATTACAGAATGCTAGTAACCACTTGTAAAAGTATAAGAGAGATCTTGCAAAGACAAATGGAAACAAAACCAAACCCCATTCAAAACCCTTCTTCCACTGCAACATATACTATGATTGCATCAGATCTCATAAATTAGTGTTCGAGCAAAGTCAGGTCTTGAGGTGAAAGATATCCAAGGAATAGTTAATAACTATTCAGAAGTTCTCTCATTTCAGGGGTAGAAAAAGAGTTAATGAGTCACTGACATCAGTGATTCATTAATATTTTTACATCTGAAGTGAAAGAATTACTACTAAGTGGAGCTGGTTGAGAATTTTCCAACTAATTTTTTTTTTACCATTTTTGTCAGACAATTCTAATAAATAAAAACTTAAACTTTTTGCAGGAAAGATCCAGTTTCAGCAAAAATGAAATATTTCAAAATTACCAAACATTTAAGTTAACCCCCAAAAAAATTCAGTTTGTGAAAAATTGGGATTTTCACTTTTTGTCCCAGTTCAGAACAACTGTTTTTGGTTTGTTTTTTTAAATCTCAGATTCCCATAGGATGGGGAAACCATTTCCCATCAAGCTTTACTATTGAACCAGGCCCCGACATGCTGTTGCAGAGGACAAACGCTGCTGGTGATTTCATCTTTCAGAGAAGGCATAAAATAATAATAATAATAATT
Organism: Pelochelys cantorii; assembly: GCA_032595735.1. Taxonomy (NCBI): domain Eukaryota; kingdom Metazoa; phylum Chordata; order Testudines; family Trionychidae; genus Pelochelys; species Pelochelys cantorii. The sequence continues at coordinate 43,373,578 of CM064337.1, forward strand.
CAGTTCAATAATAATTTGTACTTAAATCGTTCTTCTGCGGAACTTAGGTTTTTTTAATAATCATTAATTTTTCCCCACAGCATCACTTGTGAAAGCTGTTAGATGTGATAAGAATAATAATACCCATTTTATAGAAAGATATACTGAGGCATAGAAAAGTAAGTGAATTTCTAGAGCTCATACAAATAATAAGTATCAGTATTGAAAATTCAATTCAGGAGTCCTGAGACTCAGAGTCTAGTCCAGTGATCACCAACCAGTAGATCGGGTGGTAGAACTTGGAGCCTCTGACAGGTGATCCTGACTGGTTTGGCCAGGAAGCTTTCAAGCGCTGTCACTCGAGTTGTCCCTCCACCCACTGTCTCACTTGAGTTGTCCCTCCACCCACTGTCATGCTTCTCCTGCCTTCTGCCTTGGAGCTGCCCCCCGGGAGCCTCCTGCTTACTGTGCAGGCTGTGGGAAGGTGAAGAGGAGGAGTGCTGATGTCAGGCTGTCCCTCCTCCCTATACTTCTGTACCCTATCTTCACACAGAGAGAAGGGAATGGAGGGAGCTTGGCAATGCACATCTCTATCACTCTCAAACACTGTCTCTATCATTCTCACAAACATACACTGTCCTGCACTCTCATCTCCCAACCCAACACATACGTGGGGGGATGGTTGTTACTTCTTTTATTGCTTGCAAAATGTGTTATTTTTGGTTTTTGACTGTCCCTGCCCTGAACCACCTCCTACACCCAACCTCCTCTCCCTGACGTGAGTCCCCCGCACCCAAACTCCTTCCCAGAGCTTGCACCCTGAAACCTCTCCTGGACCCCAATCCCCACCCCAGGCTAAGCCCAGAGCCCCTCCCACACTCCAGACTCCTTGACCAGAGGAGACCAGAGCCTGCACCCAACCCCCTACCCCAGCCTGGTGAAAGTGAGTGAGGATGGGGGAGAAAGGGGGATTGAGTGAGCAGGGTGAGGCCTCAGAGAAGGGGTGGAGCAGGGGCAGGGCCTCAGAGAAGGAGTAGGGAGAAAGTGGTGGAAGGGTAGTTGGGTTTGAGGTAGATCTTACATTGCACTTAAATTGCAAAAGTGATCTTGTGTTTAAAAAGGTTGGAGACCACTCGTCTAATCTAATCTCTAGAAAATTCCTTCCCATGGTACTTTTCATAAGAATTCCTGAGCCTTGACCATATTCTAGCTCAAGAAATTACATCTACCTAAAATTCTCCTTGTCGTGTTAGTTGGTATGTGTCACTTTTCTGCATTAGGGCCTGATCTGAAGTCAATGGAAAGAAAGATTTCCTATGACCACAGTCTAAAAGTAGACTCCTGGACTGTTGACTATGTATTGCACTTAAATTTCACCCCAGCGATAGCTGCATTTCAGTGGTTGGTGAGTGGTTTATTTTGCAGGGCCTTTCCTGTTAGATATGCTTAATTTTATCCCCTTTCTTCTGGCAGTCACTATGATATTCATAGAGTTTCTGATGGGGAAGACGGTGAATTATTGTGTCTCATACTTTACCCTTCACGATGTTCCTTTTGCCATATATCTAGAACCAAATGGGATATAGACCCATTGTTTCGATTGTCACTGCTAAGTGATAGAGTAGCCTTCATGGATATCAATATTAGGGATGTTAAATTTCAATTAATCAGCTAATTGAGTAGTTGATGGAATTTCCATCGACTGTTCAATTAGTCGATGAGAGGTGGGGCTCTCGCTATCGCAGCTGTGCCTCTGCCTTTTAAATGTAGTAAGAGATAGGCTCTTACTACATTTAAAAGGCAGAGATGCAGCAGGGAACCCGGGACAATTGAGGACTCAGGCAGTCCCTGTTCGCGCCAGGTCCTGACTGCTGCAACTCTGCCTTTTAAATGTAGTAAGAGCCCCTCATCTCTTACTACATTTAAAAGGCAGAGGCGCTGGGGAAACCCGGGGATTGCTTGAGTCCCAGTTCACCCCGGTTCCCTGCTGTACCTCTGCCTTTTAAATACTACATTTAAAAGACAGAGGTGCAGCAATCGGGACCTAGCATGAGTGGGGATTTGTTTCAGTCCCTGCTGGTGCCATTTCCCGCACTACAATTCTGCCTACCTTGCTTCCCCAGGGAGATGGTGCTGGGGGGAACCAGCTTTTAAGCCAGCTCTCCCTCCCTCGCTGCCGCTCCCTCTCCCCCTCCCCCCCGCCCCAGCACTGGCTCCGACCACCCCGCCTTGCTGCCTCTGATGCAGAGGCAGCAAGGCTGGGGGGAGAAGCGACCAGTCGAGTAGATACTCGACTAGTCGAACAGTCACTTACATCCCTAATCAACATATTCTTTTTATTTTAAATCTGTATGACTTCTTATTTTTAACTTTGATCTTTAGAGGATTTGTGCTATAAACTCAGTCGGTAAGTATAATTATTTCCAATTGTTGTGTGCATGTACGCAGTCTACAGAGGTAGGGAGAAGATAGAAATATTTATATTTGTATAAAAAGAATGAAAGGGAGATTTGTTTTTGAGAAACAGCGGATGGCTCAAAGAGTCTATTTTAATATTTCTTTTGCTGGATTATTAGATGATTGTATCATTGCGTCAAACAGCTGCAACTGAACGTAAACTGATCACAATGCTAAGTGACCTTTTACTTTGCTCATCATTAAACTTAAGTTAGTTGACCTTCAGCCTCATGCAGGCTTTCTCCAAAGCACCCTGCTGTACCTTTGGTACTAAACTCTTGAATCATTATCTGTCTTAAGGATTTGCTGTGCCTCAAAGGTACTATGACATTTGCTAAGACTCCCCATTGGAGTTTCCAGGCATTTCTGAATTATGATGGTGTCATTTGATAAGTTGGATTTAAAGTACAGGAGACTTATTTTTATAGAAAAATTCAAGCTAAACAAAAGGAATCAAATCAGAATTAGCACTTTGACCCTTTGTTAGTACTGTGCGTGGCAAATATGGGAAATATTAAATATATTCTTATTGCAATAAATGATAAAAGGTTGAAGAATGCTTTTGAGGTTTTAAAGTGTGCCTTTTCCTCTTTTTTTACTAGTGCTGCAAATGCTCTTTCAAATACTTTACAACTCTGCGTTTCTAAGAAATAAACCCATTTGTCCGAAATTGTAATTTAAGGCATGTTTTGGACTGTACAGTCATTAGACTACATAGAATATAACTGATGTCATTTACATAATTTATGAGAGAAGTTCTTTAACAGAGCCTCTATAACAGCTTTTGAAAATTCTTTAGCTGCAGTTTACTATTGTGCTTTCACTGAGTCTGACGTGCGAAAGTAGTATACTCAAAAATCAGACAATAAAAAATATTACATTTAGAAGCAACATACCTAAGTCAAAGGAAGATATTTGACAGTTGCAAATATCGAGTATATCATGCCAAAATCCAGCCTCTCCACAGATAATACAATGAACGGTTTTTATTTGTTGTTGTTTTTGTTGTTGGTTTCTATTAAAATACTAGGTCAGAGGAAAATGGGAATTCTGCTAATTGATTTTTATGCATGATAAGCAGCCGCAAAATAATTGAAATGCCTCTGAAAGAAAGAGCTATTTTATTTATCTTGCAAATAAAAATAAAAAATTATTAAAGTTAATGGAAGACAGCAGCTAATATTTACCAGCACTTTCTATTTTTTTACTTTAACATTATTTAACATGCAGGAAATAAGCAACAAATATAAGAATGGCCACACTGGGTCAGACCAAAGGCCCATGTAGCCCGGTGTCCTGTCTGCCCACAATGGCCAATGCCAGGTGCTCCAGAAGAAATGAACAGAACAGGTAACCATCAAGTGATCCATTCCTTGTCTCTTGTTCCCAGCTCCTGAAAAATAGAGGCTAAGCACATCATCCCTGCCCATCCTGGCTAATCGCCATTGATGGATCTATCCTCTGTGAATTCATCTAGCTCGTTTGGGAATGCTGCTATAGTCTTGGTCTTCACAGCATCCTCTGGCAAATAATTCCTCGGGTTGACTGTGTTGTGTGAAGAAAAACTTCCTTTTGTTTTCTTTAAATCTCTGGCCTATTAATTTTCATTTGGTAGCTCCTAGTTCTGATGTTATAAGAAGGAGTAAATAAGCCTTATCAACTTTCTCTACACCATTCGTTGTTTTATAGAACTCAATCATATCCTCCCGTAGCTGTCTCTTTTCCAAGCTGACAAGTTCAAGTCTTGTTAAGCTCTCCTCGTACGGAAGCCGAAATAAGATACCGTGGAAATTTAGCGTATGTACAGGTTAGCTGATTTTATTCTTCAGAGGTGGGGAAACCTCAGGCCTGGGGGCTGGATGCAGCCCCCAGCTTGCCTGGATCTGGCCCCTGAGGCTCAGGGCCTCCCCAGCATTGGAGAGCCCTCATGGGGTTGGAGCACACAAAATCTACTTGGCTGGGGGCCTGTAGGCTCTGGTGAGCAAGGGGAATGATGTGGGGTGTGTCTTTCTCCTTCTGAGTCAGGAGCCATATCAATGAGGGATGCGTTTTTTGTGCTTCTCACTTGTGTGTGGCCCCCGAATGATTTTTCTGTGGGTCAGTGGCCCCCAACCTAAAAAAGGTTCCCCACCCCATGTGATCACAATTGACTATGGGCCCTGGTCTCTGGGCTGCTTAGTCCCTTACAGGGATGTGTTTCAAATAAGTAGAAGGTGGCAACCCAGTTTTATATGTTCTTTGTAATAATGAGAAGAGATGTAGAAACTGTTTTACCGCAATGCTAGTGAAGAAAATTAAATGTGCTTTCTTGAGTATATTTATTTATTCACTTATCTACTAGATTACCTGGTGAATGTAATGAAGTACCTAAGCACTGATCAAGTATTATTTACAGTATTCAGCAAATCAGCGCTAACTGCGATGAAAACTTCTGGCTTTAAACATCTAAGTAACCAGACTAGAAACAAAAATAGGCTCTCTTTCAGTCATAAGCATGACTCAATAAAAAATCCTTGCACTGTGTGTTCTTAAGCCTGACACACCATTCTAGTGGACAGTGGGAAAGCAAGATATTAGCTATGTTCTGAGATTTAAGTTCATCAACAGAAAACTCTATGGTAGAAGTCTTATCAAAAAGAGTTCAAAGCATGGTGCCTTTCTTTATCAGTTTGTCAGAATGGCCAAATGCATTCCTGGATGGTGGCTTAAGGGTCATGGAGCATCTGAAGGACAAATTGAGAGTTCACCACAACATTATGCTTAGGGGGGATTTTGACTGAGAGGCATTCAGTCATAATCCCGCACACTGTAGCTTCATCCCACTGGCTCCTCAGCCAAAAGTCTTAACCCACAGTTCATATCATACTATTGCAACAACACATCAGCAGAGTTAAACTAACCTCTCTTTTGACTATCTCAAACAGGCACAGACTGTTAGTTGCTATGATCTAATACGGAAAAGAAAAACTTTGTTATATAAAATGTTCCCCATAAGAAGATTAAGGGATCATGCAGTTAAAAATATTTGAAGTTGACAAAACAGGAGTCTGAAATTAACCACACCCTCAAATTCCAAAGGAAGTAGGCAGCTTTGGAAAAGATGATACCTGATGGAGTAGAACAGTTTTAGAGGGTGACTAGTATAGTTCACAGATTTAAACACAATCAGAGAAAAACTACAGGAAACTACAGACCTTCAAGAACCTAATCTCCACAATGGTAATGGGAAAACACTGGAGACAACTGATGAATAGTTTGATTGACATTTTTCAAACAACTAGAACAACAAAATTAGAATTAGACTAGAGTGAACAGCTGGCATTGATCTAGATTATCTGGATCAATTTTTTGTGGTGTGCTGTGGCACATAAGAAATTGATGTTACAAGGTAGAAACCATGTTATGGGAGCTGGCAAGGGTGGGTGGTTAACATCAAGGTCTTAGACCTGCAAGTTCTAGGCTGAATTTTTGTTGAGTGAAATGGTCTTGAGCTATTCTATGAGAATCACATTACCATATCAAGATAACTGTGTTCAGAAGAACCTGAGAGTCAGGACTGCAATATCACTTGTAAAGTTTACATATCCAGGGATAGTGTTGGGCAATGTTGGCTGATATTTGGCTATCCAACTTGTCAACTAGTACAAATATCTGCTTTATAAATGTAAGATTCTCTTTGGTTACCCCTACTATCCAGTGTGGTAGTCTCTCGTTTATGTGAGCATTCACAACATTAGAGAAAATTTTCTCGTCCCAAATCTACAGTGTGGATCATATTCTTTGGTATACATGCAGATCTTCTGTGGATGTCAGTAGAGGACCTGGAGCACAATATTTCAGGACCTGAGGGGAGATTTTTATCATGAAAAATTCTGAAATAGGGTTAGTGTGTGAGGGAAGACTACTAGTTATTAAAGAAATTAAAAACTGGCCCAGGAGCCAGGGAGCACGGCAGGTGTAAACTACTGCAGAACTTGGGAACAATAATGCGGTGCTCTTCTCCCTGCAGTGTGGAAACAAACACATGAGGGTAAAAAAAGGGTGGAAGTACTGGGAGGGTGGGAGGAGCAGGTTCTCATGAAGCTTATGAAAGGTCCTTTAAAAGCACAGTAGGGTTGCAAGTTCCGTGGGTCCTGGGAATGAAGTTGTGGGGCAACTGTATTGCATGACTAGCTCTCCTGGCAAATGAACATAATGTAGTCATCAACACAGAAAGTGAAGCACTCCATAAAGATGCCATAAATTCAAGGAAGTAGGGCTTGTTTTCCTCAGAGATCCTTGAGCTCAGTGGGGTCAGCATTCTGAAACTCTTGCCCACTCCACTAGATTTTGAGGAACCTCCATATTAGAAAAATGGTTCAGCCCTTATTTTCAGTTTTAACTATGAAGATTCTTGCACAAACTTGCTTGTTAGTTTGTGTTACCATTATGACTGATTAGTTTCTACTATTTTTACTGTAGTTTGTGTGGGCATGTGTGTATAGGATTGCCAGGTGGTCTCCCAAAAAATACCGAATACACAGGCTAAAAATTTGTCGAGCAAAAAAAAAAAAAAACACTGCCACGAACACACATGCTATGTTTAATACTTAACTTTATTATAAACAGTCTTCATCCTACACCATCTCTATGTAAAGAGGCTTAGAAGTAATTGTGCAAATGTGCATCTTATTTTCATTGTTTTCTATTCCTCTAAAGCTAAGGCTATAGAAGAATTTAGAAGAACTCCTTTTTATCCTGCAGCTGAAATGATTGTAGAGAACTCAGAGCGCTGATCGTGCCCCGCCCCCGCTAGGCTTCTGACGCGCCCAGAGCAGCGATCACGAACCCACCTGCCAGCTGGGACTCCCAGCCACTCCCCCCACCCCCGCTAGGCTTCTGACGCACCCAGAGCGGCGATCGCAGCCCCGCCTCCCAGCTGGGACTGCCAGACTGGGAGGCAGGGCCGCGATCGGCGCTGGGAGCCTGTGATTACGCAGAAGCCTGGCTCCCACCCCCTGCCCCCGCCAGGCTTCTGCACAATCACAGGCTCCTAGCGCCAATCATGGCCCCACCTCCCAGCCACTCCCTCTGCCCCCGCCAGGCTTCCATCCGGTGCGCAGCTGGAAAAATCAGAAAATACTGGACATTGCATGTGTCCGGTATTTTCTGATTTTTTTTACCATAGAGAGAGCGCAAATACTGGACTGTCCGGTAGAATACCAGACACCTGGCAACCCTATGTGTGTATGTGTTTTGGATTTGGTTCAGTTTTGGCTGGTTTGTTCAATAGAAAGCTCAAGAAAACTCCATCTAGTCTGCATTTTACTTTGCGTTGGATAAAATGTAAGTTCTCAACTATTCATGCTGTTTAATGCAGAGACAGATGTGCCCAATAATGAACCTAGGACCAAAAATTAACCAAGAAATCTATTTACAAAATATCATAGTGTAAAATGTAGGCAAAAAAACAGGCATGGGAATGAGAATGGTAACATAATGTAGCTACGCACAAAAAAGACAGTAATCTTAAGGATTGTATAGAAAGGTCTGTGGTGTATACTGTTATGTGGTTTCTACAATTTATGCAGTATTATTAAGACCACATTTTGAATACTTTGTGCATATCTGGTCACCCTTTTGCACTATAACAAAAATATTTTTGAATTTGCTTACATTATACACTATGGAGTGGAGAGAGTAGGTTAGGTTTTTGTAGGTATAAATCAGATTCATAAAGTGAGATGGACCTTTGGTCTGACCCAGTATGGCCATTCTTATGTTCTTATGAGATTAGCTAGATAAACTAGTTTGTTTAGCACAGGGAGTAAAAAGACTGGAGATCTCTGAGACATGAAATCTTAAGGAGTACACAGATGCCAATAAACTGGGAGACTGCATAATTCAAAAAGCAAAGACATCATAGACTGAAATTAAGGTGGAGTGGCATAGTTAGCAAATATCCAATATTAAGTCCTATTAGCATGCAGATGGTGAAGGTATTTTTTATTCGTGTTCTGAATGCCTCTGTTGACATGCATACAAGGTTCATTTGGAGTCAAAGAATAAATGAACATTTGAATTTGGGAAAGATCGTTCTCATTTAACTCACTCATCTGTCAGCTGGCTGTGAATTATATTATATTGTAAATCAACTTCAATTAAAATTCAAGGTTGATGGGGAAAAATCGTAAGCATCCACTAAAATATTAAAAAATAAAGTATGTTTAAATAACGTTGAGGTTGTGACATAAACTGACAAAGGCAATGACAGTCAAAGTTAACCTTGGCACTGGTGCTCCTTCCATTAGAGGTAATGCGTTTTATAAGAGTTTCTGGTGTCAGAAATCTGGAGTTGTAGTATCAAGGGGCTTGAGGGTGCCACTCAGTTCTCCGTTCATCTAATTTTGCTTAGGCATTGCAACACTTATGTCTTGTAATACAATATCATGAATTAGATAAAGACCCCAGGAATATCTTTGGTAGGAACCATGGAACAGGCAAAGGACAGTGTGTCCTAGCTCTATGACTTTGTGTGACTCATAACTGTATTTAGATATAGGGAGTTGGGAAGTAATTTATTTTCTGTTATTTAACTGTAAGTTGTTTTTGCTTCTAATGCAAAAAAGAATCCTTCATTGAAGCCTGTGAGATTTTTATGACAGACTCTATGCCTATATGTCATTTTGCCAACTGACACACCTGTATGGCATCTCTTTACTATCAAAATCTGTTCTTGGAGGTGAGGGGCAGGCTAGTATACATGATAAATTTGAAAAATAAGATCTTTTACTAATGGAGAACATAAGCCCCCAACATTCACAGCACATTACATAGATTAGAGCAATAAGGGTTCGTTGTTCTAATATTCATTTGAGAAATTTAGAAAAGGCTGACCCAAAAGAGAGTGCATTATAGTATATAAAGCAAACAGAACTTTTAAAAAGGTTTCTAGAGCAATTGGAGCAGTTGTTGGCTAAATAAGTATATTAAAATGTCAGAAATGCATATAATTCACCCAAAACCTTATACTTGCTCATTTGGAACTCATGTATGTGGGTACTGGTATGCAGAAGAGGAAATCACTAGTGAAGTGTCTCAAAAATGCTTAGTTTAAAAAATCCCGTGGTTTATTTAAATACTGTTATCCTCATTATCTCCTCTGTCCCTGCTCCTTTACGCCATTCTGGTGGTGCAAAGATGCTGTATAGCCAATAGAACCAGCCACAAATTGATACTCCCTCCTAAGAGGAATTCCTCAGCTGACACAGAGCTGCTCTCCTCCTCCTTCTTTCCCCCCTTTAGCATAAGAAAGAGTGAGAAGGGTTCCTGCAACTGGATATTTATATTCTGGGAGTCAGGCAGGCTCTCTCCAGCATGGGAAATAGGGAAAGTGAAAACCTGGCTTAGGAGTCATGTTTACCCTACATTGCAACAGAAGAATGGAAGATCTGAACCTACACTACATTTTTGACATGGCAGAAGTGAATTATTGGCTAATTATCTGCTAAATTTGTTTTCCAAATAACCCAGCACATTTCCTTGTTGGTACTGCATCATCCACATAAGAGTATCACAGCAGACTTCAAGGATAGGTGTCATAATGGTGCAAATACCATTAAAAAGTAGCTGTTTTGAACTCTCACACACACTAGGACACCAACTATCTTCAGTACATTAACTGTTCTTATCATTTTTAAAGGCCACATTGAGTTTTAAATTTGTATTTTTGCTATTAAAAACTGCAATTTGCACTAAGCCATATGGGTTTGATCCTGCTCCCACTGAAGTTGTTGTCAGAATTCTCATTGATTTCAGTAGGAACAAACTCAGATGCTTTATAAATCTGTAGAGAATTTTATTGGCAAAGATATTCTGTATCATTGACACAACAGACTTTCTGCGGTTGGGTGCATCAGCAGACGTATCTACAACACATAAAGAAACCAGCATCAAGGGCCAATTTCTGCCTTTGCATAGGCACTTGTTCTCCTACGAATTCAATGAAAGCTCTGTATGCTCATCCAAGAGAGAAATGTAGCTATAAGGGTTGTTATTATATTTCATCTCACAGCATGAAATGTGTTTGTCTTGCGTTCTAAATTGGTTTTTGTATAAATCCTTTTAATAAGGAGTAGCTTCACATTTCATAACCTGTACATGCCTTTTTGCAAATAATTTATAGTTAAAGACACATACAATATTTAGTAATTCACAGTTGGTGGGCCTAGAGAAGTAACAGGTAATAATGAGATCATCTTGCCAGCTTTTCTTTAATGCTATATAATGAAGGCAATGGACAGGCATTAATGATTACTGCTTGCACCAGCCACTCAGACAGGAAAGATGCAGTTTTAAGTTTTCTCATAGCATATTCAATTCCATTTAAATATTGCAAACTGCTGAATTGCAAATGTTAACATAGGCATAAATAAAAAATGTTGATATTTTATTTAATCTAAAAATAATTATTATGGATAGATTGCCTTTATTGTATTATTTAAAATATTTCATTTTACATGTGGACTACAAGCTATTGCAGAATTGTCAGTATTTTTTTTTCCTAAAGAGAATTTGTTGCTGCTGCATTAAAAATACAGGCAGAGGACAACTGCAGGATATGGAGGAAAGTGGTTTGCCTTTGACAGGGGATGTTCGTAATTGTGGGCTACGAAGAAAACTCTGGTACCCCTCGTTTATATGAAACACTAGGAAAGTCTCAATGCTCAAAAAGTGTTATCCAGCTCCCATTATAAAAAAATTCTTTTTCAGAAAAGAGAGAGCTTTCTGCTTTCTTTTCCATCTTTGAATTCATTGCTTTCATAGTGTATGCAAAGAATAAAGCATCTGTGCATGGGAGACTGTAACTTCTGGTATTTAAACTGCCAACTGCTAAAACTGATTGAGATGAACCAAAAGAGAGAAGAAAAGTCCTGCTGAGGCAAATGCATTCCTACACCCCTCTTTAATAAAATATTGTACAGAATAGCTAGGAAGCTTCCCCTTGGACTTTCATCTGGCAGGTTTTGATTGTAGCCTTGTGAAGGAATCACTATTGACTCCTGTCAGGCAGTTTTGGAGAGGAGGTGAAGCGCCTTCTCTCCTGACTTGCTGTGTGTTTTGTCAAATCTAGTGCTTTCAGTTGAAGTGCGAAGTGAAGGCTGATGTCAGGAAATGCCTCAAAGCGTGAGCTGGTGCTGGTCTCCTGCGACTTCCTTTTTTTTAAAGAATCAGATTGGATTGTAAGATGATGGCAATCTGACTGGACATAAACACGTTTATTGCAGGCTCAGCAGCCTTTACATATCATTAGTGAAAGGGGGCAAGGGGACCACTTGGATGTCAATTTCATTCTTTTTAAGGACAAATCCGTTCAGATGAGAAGATACTAACTTTATGGCTGCTTGTTTACTTAAAAGTTCAGACCCCATTATTGCCTTCCCCCCCCACCCCCCTATTTTGTAGCCTTTACATAAAGCTTACTCTCAGTGCTAATGCAAATTGAAGGAGTAATAGAGGGAATGGGAGATTGGGAATAGTAATAAAAATGTGAGGCCATTTTAAGTTATATTGTTTATGAATAGTGTAGTTTATTAGCATCAGATCAAGTCTGTTCAAAATGTGCACATTCTGTCTTTTTCACCACGTGCTGTACCATTTTCCTTAATAATAAGACTAGGTGCCAGATAAGCTAGTGAAACGCATTTTTATATCAGCAAATTTGTTCTAGCTGACATAAGATGCGTTTTTTTATTAGTGAATATAATTTTACTTTAGGACAGCAGCTAAAGGAGTATGCACTTTGCATCTTAGCCGTGAAGGGACACGGTAAGATACTTACTAGACAGCTCTGTCCCTATGTCGTTGGGGTTTTTTTCATTGCAGAAGTAGCCATGTAATTTGTTTGCTCTTTGAAATGCTTTTTGCACTTTTGAATATTTGACATGTTAAGAAACTGAAGACATAGCTTGAAATGTTTAGCACAATGCATGGGCTTCAGCCAAGGGATTTCTAGCAACAGTAATGGTAGCTCTGCAGATCAGTCCCCTTGCTCCATCAGAAAGGCTGCATGTCAGGGGTTTGCCTGGGACTAAGTTTCAGTATAAGCAGAAGAGGATATAAATACAGCATAGTATGGAATCTGTATGATACCGTACAGTGTATATCCTGGATCTGACCTGCTTCTAAGCCCTGACGCATAATAGAATTCATCCTTCTTTTGTGTAATTTTTTTTAATGAAGCACTTTCAGTTGTCCCATTTGGTTTAAAACAAATCAGAAATTCATGTCCTAAATGTTTCAGTAGTCAGAATAATTAAGTTGATCAGGTCTGGGAGCAGTGGAAGGAAAATAATGGGGTCATTGAAGCATTCAAGCTCTAATGGGAACCTGAATTCATTCAGATATCAAATCTAATAATTGCTCTACACCTGTATACACAGTCCCATTGAGCAAATTCACATTAAAGGTTTAGTAGAACAGTTTCAATACTATGCTCAACAGGGACTTGATGCTGTTTTTAAAAAGACAGCACTGTTATTTTTCAGCAACTTTCTTTGTATGGCTAGTTGTATTTTAGCTGAATATGCAACCTTCATTTGTAGGCTTGGAAAATATTTTCATTGATGACTTTGTTGCTAGAAGTAACTCTGTATCAGACCAAATAAAGATCTTAAAAAAAAAAAGATGAATATCGCTTTTGGAAGACCACTTGTTTTGGCCCAAAGCAGTAGAATGACGAGTAGCAGAGATTACTGTACTCAAATGTAACACTGGGAAGCAGTTTGTCTCTATTTTCAACAACCTGGTAGAAGGAGGGGAGATCACTTACCCACTGGCACAACTGCTGTTTGGAAGAGGAAACTGCACAAGGATGGATTAAAAGTCTCAGAGGGGTAGCCATATTCATCTGTAGCTTTAAAAACAATGAGTAGTCCTGTACCACCTTTAACGAAAACCTTTTTTTTTTTTGTTAGTCTCTAAGGTGCTACAGGACTACTTGTTTTTAAAGGATGGATTAGTAAGGAGTCAGAATAGATTAGTGAGCTTTCAGTAAGGCCGCTTGTGGCTCCTGAACCTGCTAACACTGAAGGCAGTCACAAAACTACCAGGGTCTTCATGGGGTGAAAGTTTACCCCTGCCATGTTATAACATTATTGATTCTCGTTCTCTCTCATTCACACGCACATCCTTTGTCCCTCATTGCTTGCTTCCTCCTTCCCACTGGCATGAATTGAAAAGCTAATGGAGATCAATTTTATTAAATTGCATGTCTACATAATGCTCACAGTGCTTCTTTTTCCAGTTTGATACAGTAATTCATACTCACTCTTCTTATATTCTTTTCACTATCCTCAGTTTGGAATTCAATCTCCAAATGAGACAGAATGGATGTATATGACTCTGCATGCACTGGCATGGAGGCCTATTTCTTTGGGCATTTTTTTAAGGCTAATTACCTTTGGAGGGAAGGAGAAAATAGATTGATTTGTCATGTAACCCTGGAGGCAGGCATGTGTTCTCGTTTCAAAATAAGGCTTTTCGTAGTCACCAGTCATGGAGGAGCTTTCAGTTCTTTTGGTGAAATGTCCCCCTGGTGCTGGAGTTACCACAGGAAGCGAAATAGAATTTAAATATTAAATAGAAATTTCAAAAGTTAAAGGAATTTTAACTTGATGGGCTCTTGGCTTTTACAGAGATTTGAGGCAGTATTCATCAGTGGACTCGCTAGCCATCTTAAATAAATTGCGCGTAAGGCTTGAGCATCCTCTTTTTTCTGAATTGACATTATGTGATGTTTAGTTCATTGGATTTGGTGAGTTCAGAATAGGAAAAATATTTTCAATTGGGATCATGATACAAATAGACTCTCCAATTTTGGTGACAAAAGCAATCTGTTTCTTGTGCTTCCCTCATGAGCAAATGTGGTCACATCTGGATTGCACAGGGCTAGTAAATGTCATCCCACATACCACTAAACATTCTATCATGCACATTTTTAAAGCATTTTTATGTATAAGACACAGAGTACAAACAAACAGTTTATAGTCAATATGAGCCAAATGTTTACATGAATCAGACATGGTTTGCAATTAACTGAACATATAACATTGTGTTCAGTTGCATCTCTGTCCCCCTTTTGGTCTTTCTGAGTGCCTCCTTCTCCACTTAGTTTTTAGATCTCCATGTCTCTGCCTATCACGAGGGTGGAATTCCCACTCTTAGTTACACTTACTGTCCCATGTAACAATCATTGTTACCCATCAAGTTCAAGTGGATTCTTCCTTTTGGGAGTGTGCGATCAGTGTTAGATAGTGATCGAGTCAGCCTTCTTAAAAACAATAAATTGTTTATTCTAGCAGCAAAAACAAAGCTTTTAGGGAACAAGGATTTAAAACCAATAATCTACTTGCATATCTATCTTACCTAAAAGCCCTGATGGCAACTTGATGTCTTCAAACATCCGGTGCATGCCTATTTCCTACTCTGGTTTCCCCATCCAACTACCCCTGTCTCTTGAGAGAGTATTTATTTTGAAATCTGCCACAGTTCTTTTGCTTTTCTAGGTTCACACACCTTTCCCTGTCCTGACATTTTTTCATAACAGCTCTTGAGTGATTGCTGAGAAGTAGCTCATCTTGTGCCATTTTTTTCCCCTTCCTGTTTGTTTTTCTTGACAGACCCTGTTAAACTAAACCAGTGTGGTTGTACAGTAAACTTACCAATAGCCAGGTCAACATAGAGTATCTTACAACATTACAGAACATCTCCAAATCCATTACTTTTCTATAAAAGAGATGGAAATAGAGAGTACATGCATTGGGGCAATTAACAGTCACACTGTTTATTGAGTTCAGCCTTTGTATAACTGTCAAGAGATGCAGAGCAATGTACCCAATTCTGTTATGGTGTTACAGCATTGGGACATTACTTAAGGTACAATCTGGACAGATGGATATCTGTGTCCCCCTCAATTCTGTGAGAGCAATGACTCCTGGTTTGCTTACACAACGCTTTCAGCTGTGCAAATCACTCAGTGCTATTGTTAGCCACCCATGAATTACATTTTCATGACACCAGCAAACTCTCACTCTCATATTTTCCCCTAGAAATGTGCATCTTGTACAACCCTGCATACTCCTGGATGATATTAGCTCATTTTAAAAAAGATGTCATTTCCTTAATAGAACATAATATGAACAAATCTTGTTATCTCAGATGTTATCCCAAACATTTCAGTTCAAGAACGCTAGTTTAGATAACACAAAAAATGTTTCTGTAGTTGTTAAATGTATTTTAAAGTGATTACAAGTAACAAAGCATAAAAGTCAGAATTGGTAACAAAGAATGAAAAGTAAAATGCACTAACTTAACAAGCTAAATTACTGCAAAGCAAAGGTTTCTCTCACCACATACTTAGAGCAATCTGCCTGGATTTATTTCAGCCTAGACCCTTCCCGTTCAGTTCGGTGTTACTTCTTCTTTGACTTTTGTGTGTTGTTGAAGCGGGGAGCAGATAGATAGGAGTATATGGGGGCATCTGTTCCCATTTTCTTATCATTTTCTTTTTTTTTTCTTTGAAAATCATATCCAGCTGGGGACGAAAAAAGGTCTGTGGGGACTGGAAACTTCAGTGGTTCCTTTGCCAAAATGTAGATTTCTTGCTCACACATTTTTTCCTGCCAAAAAGTGGATGCTTAACCAGGTGATAGTTGACTTGATTTTGTTGACACCTGGCTGAAGCACCAGTTTGCCTTTTATCTCCAAGGAACTGGTTTGCACATGCTTTTCTAAAAAAGGAACATGCCTCAGTGACATTATGGAGTACAACCTTATGACTCTACATGCAGTGTTGCCACACATATTTGACCAGGACAGTAATGATTAGCAAATTGAGTTTTCAAATGACACCTTACAAGGCATACTTTGTACAAACTCCATCTTAGTCTGGTAAAAAAAGGTGAACAAAGGGGTGCAGACAGTCACAAGTATCTAAGACACAGTCACAGCACCTGTCTAAATTAAAAAGTGTGCCCTGTAAAAGATACATACTTCGAGAAACTTGGCAATTCAGTAATTACAGAAGGATTCATTTACTTAGCCAATATTTGATAATGGGTTTTTCCAAGGTTTTCTATGATCAGTACTTCCTGTGGGCCAAATTGTGCTCCTCTGTCTTCCGCTGTACAGAACACATGACCCTTAACTCAGAACCTAGTTGCAGAATAAAGAAGAGGGACACTGCCCAAACAATCTCTGTCTTGTGCTCAGTAGGGTTCTGTCCCATAGGTGATCCCTGAGCTTCAACCCCCAGGAGAAGATTGAGCTGAGAGTTTCAGGACTATTCATATGTACTAGCCATTTTCTCCTCCCCAGTAGTTCTGCAGTCTGGAGAAAGGATTCTTTCTCTCTTCCTCCTCTGTTCCACATACAATATGTCGTCTATAAAGTGCTGGGCCTAATGCAATTTGTGCACAGGGGTCCAGATTTTGAACTAAATCAGTCCAATGAGAATTTGACTTCCCCAAACATAACTTTCAAATGTACTGCTGCATCAATTGCTTGAAAACTCCAACTTTTGCTAAAGCGTTGAAATAAATCATAACGAGTAGTCCTCTGGCACCTTAGAGCAGTGTGTCTTAAACTTTGTAAGACAGAGAAACACCAAACAATCATTTTTTGTATGAGAAACGCCAAGGACATTTTTTTGTTGAGCAACAACAACAAAAAAAGAGGCTGGGGAAAAGTTATTGAGCAAAAAGAAAAATAGGGTCGGGGGGGGAGTTATTGAGGGGGGAAAAAAGTCACCTGTCCGTTTAAGGGTGACCATTTTGAACTCTGTTGTTCTCTGCAGCACACCTCCGACTGCTTCGCGGCATATCAGTGTGCCACGGAACACAGTTTAAGAAACACTGCGTTAGAGACTAACAGAAATATATATAGTATCATGAGCTTTCGTGGGCAAAACCCAGTTCTTCAGATGAGCTCAAGCTCATGATACTATATATTTTTTGTTAGTCTCTAAGGTGCTTCAGGACTACTCCTTGTTTTTAATGTTACAGACTAACGGAGCTACCCCTCTGAGAAATAGCTCATAGTATAGCCATTTAACTGTCAGATTTGCTGAGTGACACAAATTTGACTCAGAGTTTTAGTACCAAACTGAACACAGGAACACTGTATGATTTGATCTTTTCTGGTATCAGGTTACAAAAAAGACTAATCCCAATGCATTTAAAATGTCATCTGAAGTTGGTTGTGAAAGGTCAAGTTCAAATTTATTTCACCAAGCATGCTAAAGATGCCTGTTTAAAAAAGTAATAGTTGGGAGTTTGAAATATTAATTAACCAAAATAAAACATGCCAACTACTCAGCCTCTAATAACACAGAAGGTAACTGAATTCAAAAATCTGTTTTCAGTCACAGGATGTTAGAAATTTAATAGCTTAGCCGGGTACTACTGGTTCTGTTGTATTAGTCTGCTACATCAGGGGGATATTGAGAAAAGTTGTTGCTAGTCTGAATGATGGAGTGTGGATTATTTCTCCTAAAGCAGTGGTTTTCAGTGTGTGGTCTGTGTACCTTCTCTCCAGCCCCCCCCCCCCCCCCCCCCCGCGGCATCCACAAACTATGTCCAAGATTTCCAACAGGGTGTGCACCTCTATGTGAAAATTTTTAAGGATCTACAAGTACTTTGAGCTCAGTTTACACCTGGATTATATTAAGGCTAGCCAATCAATCCAATGACTAGACCCCAGTTTAGAGATGTATCTGTTGCTGACTTTCTTCATGAATAGTTATTTGAAAAGCTGAAATAGGAGGTGAAATTTTACAGTATATTTGGTGATAAAATCAAAAAGATGTTCAGAAAGTCTTTTTTTTACTCTTGCCTTGTTTTTGAAGTACAAGTGAGAAAAAAGTCAAGAAAAAACATTGACAGAACAAAGAGTTTGGGATGATTAATTTATGAAGTACTGAAAATACAACTAAATACCAGTGGTTATCAGAAACTTGTAGATGGACTAATGCAACCTGTTATGGTATGACAGATCCCTATCTGTGTTTCATTAGCTTGCTTTATGTAGCTATAGTTGGTATCATCTCCTAAAAGATCTTTATTTCAGGTCAATTCTATCCCATTACCAGGTAATGAACACCCCATTTTGTTAGTATTCAATCTCACCGTAGACACCTACATCCTCACTTTGCTGTGCTTTTCCATGTACATGCACCTTGAAAGATTAAGTTGTTTCCTTCAACACAGAGTCCTAACAACAGTGCGGTTAGGATGGGTTGATAGAGCCCTACATGAATGCAAAATTGATATCTGCATCTGCAAAAATGATCTGCAGATATCCGCATCCGCAGTCACGGATACAGAGTGGATAACTGCAATAGATACAAAATTTGTACCCACGTCCATATCTGCAAAAATAAGCCACGGATATCTGTGGATTTGCAGGGCTCTATGAACAGGCACCCCTACTTGCTGTTCACAGACACTGGCAATATGCTGTGTTACACCAGACTGCACTGAAACTTTGCTTTAATGTTTCCGACCTATGGGATCTAATGCAGTCTCTTGAAGACATGGTAACATAACAAACAGAAACTGTGCAGGATGTAGCAAATTGATCATAATCTAAGTAGTTACTGGAACTGTGATTCATATGTTCAGTCTTAACATGAACATCACAGCTGCACAACTGGCTCATTGGAATAGTAAAGTATTGTAGTAAAGGGCTAGGGTTCTTCATCTGCAGTGACCGTGGTGGCCTTCTCTCTAATTTTTAGTGCAATCACTTGAAATACTTATTGTAGTCTAGAGGTTGAAAGGATTACACCACTTTGCAATTCTCCAGCTCTGTTCAGTGTTTAATTCCTTACAGAGCTGGAAAGATTGTGTAGTAGTTTACTGGGCAGGGGCTTGTTTTGTTTTAACAAATATTGATTGTAATGTACCGAGAGACCAAACTAACTGGGAATTGCTGACCCAAACAGCTGAAAATGGTGACAGTGGTTGCCATTAAACTGTTCCCCTTTATATTTAGAGCCGGGAAATGTTGACTTTCTTTTATTGTCAGGCTTTTTTGTTGTTTTTCACAGAAAGAGACATCCAAACTATTTGGTTTTAAGAAATATTTTAAATGAAGTTGTCTCTATTCACCAGTCTGCCATTTCAGATTATTCCTATTTCATATTGTTTATGTTGTAGTGAAGTACACTAGAATTGTATGAATATTGTCCCCTGGGTCTCTTACAAAAACGAAATGTGTATCTCATTAGGCTTTCCCAGGGAGCAACATTTAAAATGAATGAATGAATAAATATTTGATGCAAATGCTTTCTTTGCGTCCCAAAGGTATAGGCCTTACAAATGCCCATATGGGGTGCATTTTCCCCATCTTCTATGCTGCTTCAGCTAGAATTACTCTGATAAAATGGAATTTTTTGTGTTCTTTCCACTGCTCTTAGAACTGATCTCTTAGTTCCTTTTTTGAGTAGTCATTTTCAAATTTACTCAGCCAGGATTTTTTTTTTAACATGAAGTACTTCTTCTGTTTTATTTTGATAGCTCTAGAAAAGATAATTCTTTCACTTTTGGTAAGTTTAGAAAAACAGACAGACTAACTTTAAACATTGACATTATTATGCTAAATGTCCAAATATACTTTAAAATATTTTTTCATACACTCAACCTACTGACCCAACACATACTTGTGACGTTTTTGTTACTACTTTTACTTCTTTTCAGAGTGTGTTATGTCAGGTTTTTCACTCGTCTGTGCATTTCATAATTTTTATTTCTCTCTTATGCTTAAATTTAATTCTTTGAGTAGTGAGTTGTAAAATGCCTAACCTGGCATAGCTGGACTAATTATCCTTACGGTATTTTTAAATATATATATATCTATATATATATAGATATATATATATATATTATATCTAGATGGGGGGGGTTCTACTGGTGGTACACATTACTTAGAAACTGGTGCACATAACAAAATTCATTCCCTCTAATTTTTTTCCATCAATGTCTGTAATACTGGCAAAATTACAAATAGTCTTGCAGCACCTTAGAGACTTAACAAACCATCTACATTTTTTGTTATTCTCTAAGGTGTTGAAAGACTGTTGTTTTTCAAGTTTTTCCAGTTACAAACTAACACGGCTACCCCTCGAAACTTTTGTAATATTGGCAGGGAGTCACCTGGAATTGGGCTCATTCCCCTGCAGCCAAATCGGGAGATTAGCTGCTAACTGCCTCAGCTCTATTGTGCTGCTGAACTGACTCCCCACTTCCCTAGCCCTGCACTGCTCCTTGAAGCAGCTGGCATGTCCTTTGGGTGGGTTATGTGGTCTCACATGCTGCCCTTGCCAGCAGAATTGGGAAACTCAGCCAATGGGAGGTGTAGGGGCAGTGCTTGTGGATGGGGGGGCAGAATGCTGAACCACTTCCCCCCCTCTCCCCCAGAAGTTGCTGCTGGACATGCAGACCACTTTCAGAAGTGGAGCAAGGCCAGAGCAGGTGTGAGCCTACCTTAGCCGTATTGTACCACTGCCTGGGAGCTACCGGATGTAAGCAGTGTCCAGATAGAGCCTGCATCCTGAACCTCTGCCCCAGCCCTGAACCCTCTTCTGAAGCCCAGCCTGCCCCAGCCTTGAGTCCTTCCTGCATCCAGATTCCCTCAGAGTGCCCGCTCCCTGAACCCCTTCCTCCACCCCAACCCATTGCCCCAAGCTCAACCTGGAGCCCCCTCCCACACGCCATCCCCTCAAGTCCAAGCCTGGAGAAAGTGAGTGAGGGGGAAAGAAGAGGGGTGGAGTGAGCAGGAAGGGACAGGGCCTCAGAGAAGTGCTCTTCAGTTGTGAAAGCACGGTCACAGGATTACTTTTCAGGGAGGGGGGAACTAATTCCCTTTGTACTGTTGCATCTTTGAAGATATCTCCCACTACCAACTTCCCCATGGCAACTGGGTATTTTGCTTTTACTCCTCCATCTAAGTGAATATTTCACCCTTTTGCCTGAAAAAGGGTCAAAAGGTTCAGGGCAGTGGGTCAGAATATTTTTAACTGCTGCTACGTAGGGGATGCTTTAGCCATGCAAAACTCTGTAGCTTGGGATTTCCATCCAGATTCATGCTGCAGGACTGAGACCCAAGAGAGAGAATGGTATCTTCAAAGTAGTATAATTACAAGGTAAGTAATTTTCCCTTACAGTTATAAAACCCAGTACATTGAGATGAGCCCTTTAGTCTTGATGGTAGTTGGCTACTATACGAAAAACAACAATCGTCACTGACATATCTTGCAAATGGATGAAGGCAGTTACATTGCATTTGCATATTGGATTTAATATATTCATTCCATTTATATCTTGGCACATTCTTATTACAATATAGAAATGAGCTCTAACTTGATTTTACAATTAAAATGAAACTCCAGATTCTATCTGTCATATCTGCTACTGTATGCTCTTTTTTCTGGAGCCTTAAAAACCTCAGGTTTTAAAAATATGTTGCAAATGATGCATGAATACGGTTGAAGTGATTACACGTGCAGTGGCCATAGTTGACCGCACGGTTGGTTGCTGATTTTTCTGAAACTTTCGACTACAGGGGAAAGGGGACGACGCTGTTTTCATATTTGAATAAATTGAGAGTTCATTACAATTTGAGAGTTCATTACAATTTTAAAACTGTTCACTTCTGAAAATGTTTTTAAACCACAAGAACTGTAACTGGGATATGAGTAACTCACATTACTAGTTGAGTTGAACGGCAAAATGTGCACGATTTCATTTCAGCTGTCATATTTAACCTGTTGCCTACATGTTAGATATTCCGCCATCCCCACTCCCTTTTCTTGGAGGGGTTGCTCTGTATTTGAATAATGAGATACAAGTGGTAATAATTTCCTCTTTCTGAACATTCACTAAATCTATACCTTGTCACCCAAAGTTGTCACTGTTAGGATTTAAAAATCAGTTTCTTTACTGTGTTCTCATTTGGAGGTAACTTGGAAAGAGATGAAGTTAGGTTATCTCCTGTCAACCATATCTATGCCAGAGTTGTTGACTCGAGTCCAACTTAAGTTGCCTAGGTGACTTGACTTGAGACTTGACTCGGGTTCATTGTTTGCGACTTGAGACTCGCTAATTTTGTTAAATCGACTTGGTGAAAAAATTGTCTGAAAATGATGATATTGAAGGCTTGTACAAAAGTGACTTGACATTTTTAAAATTAAGACTTGAGACTCGACTTGGGACTTGACTCGAAAGTGACTTTAGGGACTTGAGACTCGACTTGGACTTGACAATGATGACTTGAAGACAACACTGATCTATGCTATTAAATACTCTTGTGCTCGTGGATCATATTCAAAACTATTGGCAAGATGAAGGTCAAAGAGGCATTTGTGTAGAAAAGATGAGTGTTAAATAACAGTTGAGGAGTCCTACGGTATCTTAAAGATTAACAGGTGTATTTGTTAGATGCCTTTGGCAACATGGTTTTTACCCATAAAAGTTTATGCCCAAGTAAACTTGTTAGTCTTTAAGGTGCCACAGGACAGCACATTGTTTTTCAGATACAGTTTAACACAGATACCTCTCTGTGTAAACGAGGTTTACAGGAGCGGTCGACAAAGACTTCCCCTGTCGACTGATCTGCGTCTTGACTGCCGCGCTGTGCCGACAATCAGCTGAGCCGGCACAGCACAGCAGCCATTTTTATTTTAATGAAGCCAGGGATATTTAAATCCCGGCTTCATTGACTTTGTCGGATAGTCTAATTTACATGCCTCTGGTGACAGAGGCATGTAGTCTAGACATACCCTGTGACTTAAACAACAGAGTTTGTGAAACCATTGAGTTTATCTGTAGGATTCCTTCCTCACTAAGGTTGCAGAAAAAGAATATTTGTTGTTATAGTTAAGGCACTAGACTGGGACCTAAGAGATCACTGAGTTCAATCCTTCTTGCACCCTCTGAAGCATCCAATTTAGTGGACACTTTGGTATATTTTATCCTCAGTCTGTCTCTCTACCTCTGTTCCCCATCTGTAAAATGAAGAGAATAGTGCTTTCCTAACTCAAAGGGGGTTGTAAAGAGGTACTTGGTTATTATGCTGATAAGCACTGCAGAAAAATTCAGGCAGAAATAAGATTTCACACATTTAGGGGTACATCTACACTGCTTATTTCAAAATAAGCTATTCCAGAATAGTTATTCCGCGAAATAGCTTATTTTGAAATAGCACGTATACACTGCATGGAAGCCACAAAATTAGTCCGAGGCAAGCTTCCCTAATGTAGATGTGCTATCTCGATTTAGAGCCCCAGGAGGCACTGGGGAGGAATAACTTAGAATTGCCCTGATGAGGGGATATTTCTAAATAGCAGCATTGGAGCATCTACACACGCCTTATTTCGAAATGGCTATTTCAGAATAGGCGTTATTCCTCATAGAATGAGGTTTACAGCTTTTGGAATAAGCCGTCCATTATTTCGAAATTATTTAGAAATAACAAAATGGCTGTGTAGATGCTAGCATTGTTATTTCAAAATAAAGGTGCAGTGCAGATGAACCCTTAGTGACATGTTTCAGTGGTGGGCACTAAATAAGGCTTGGAGCCAAAGTGAGGAGGATTAAAAATATTGAATGGTTGGCTCATTTGACTGAGTATTGTCCATTTTCTACATGGAATGTGGCTGCTGTCTGTGGAGGAAAATATGGTCATGTTAAAGACTGAATCACAGTTAGAGCTATGTGAAGAATTGATTTTTTCAGTTTACTGGCAGTTTTGAGAAATAAAAACAATGTTGGGGATTTTTTTTAAAGTTTTGGCAAGTCAATTTTTAAAAAAAAAAAAGATTGGTCAAACAAAGCATTTAGTTTTAATATTTTTATAGAAAATTGAAGAACATTTCTAAATGAAAAGGAGTTTTGAAACCTAATAATAACACATCGAGTATCAAGTGGAATATTTTTTAAATTTGTGTTTTTTTCAACTTTAACAATTCAGCAAATTGAACATGAATTTACAAAATGGTTTGGTTGATCTAAATCTACAATTTTTGCTGAAATATATTTAAAAAAATTTTCTTGGTTCCAGGCACAATGCACATGGACATGGGAACTGACTAAGGTTGTCTACACAACCATAATTTTGGCATTTCCTAACTTTTGAGTTCTTTATTTTGGAGCCTTACCCTTATTTTTAACAGAATTATTTAACAGAATGTAATATAAAATACTATCACATATGTGGGCCTTAAGTGATGATATGGGGCGGGGAGGGGAGTGGTTAGGTAGCTTAACTGTTGAAAGAGAGGTTGTCCCCTACGTTAAGTATAAGAAATCACAAAGGGATACTGAAATAATCTGCAGTAAATTAAAATTGGGTTGTTTAAGGGCCACCACTGTATAAAATTCATTACTTCATTGATGCTTCAATTTAGTGTCTAGTCTCACATAGGTTCTCAGCATCTGTTTTTAGCTTTGTAAATGCATGTCATATTTGTTGTAGAACATAAATAAGATGGAAGCTCAGTTAGCAAATGAAAGCCTCATGCAGAATCTGAAATGTGCAAACCCAATAACTGTTTTCAAAAAAATCTCTTTAATGAGCTTTGACATTTTGCCCACAGAAGATCACTGATGCTGTTTCTATGCAGTTCAAATATAAAGCTGAATAATCGTTTTTCTGAATGATACTTTGACTGATTTCTAAGATTTAACTCAACTGCAGTGAATTAGTCAACTTATTAAATATGCAAATATTATCCATTAAAAGCCCAAGAGAAGAGTTTTATACACTTCTAGCTTTAATATTAGACATATCAAAGTAAATACCTCTGTACCCATTATAGGATAATACAGATTTAGTTTTGTGTTCCTTGAAGCTGTAGGTTATTATGCTGTGGATTTTTCTGTTATCGAGTATTTCAGTCTTACCAAAGCTGCTATAATTGAGTTTTTTTGATCATGTAACCTCTATATTGCTACTAGAGATGATAGTTGCAAAAAAATGAGATTCATAATAAGAGAGAGAGCATCGACTTTTAATACCTGGCAGGGAGGATAAGAAAGGAAAGTACAGAAAAGTGATTTAATCTTAGTAGTGCAGTTCTGTAAAATATAATTTGTTTTTTTCCTCTAACACAGCAGAGTTTCATGCTGATAACAAGCTACTGAATTAATAAATCCATTGCAACTATTGAGAGTTTTCTTTTAATAACATAACTACTGTTGAGCACTAAGAAAAGAAGAGACTACCTATAAAAGATATTTTTCCCTACCAGATCTGTAATTCCTCATACATAAAGAAATTGCATTGTGAAGTGAGAGGATGTTATATAATTATAATATGTTGCCTGAGAAATAATTATTCAAAACTTTTTCCCCGTTCATCTCATGGCACAAAACTGACAGGCAGTTGGACATCTCCTCTCATCTTTATACATGGGTAATTTTGCATTACATTTAATGAGATGTAGGTCTCCACGGCAGAGTTGACTAAATATTATTTATTTCCATCACAAAACTAACCTGAGATGATAGATAAGAAGGTTGATAGTTAAAACAACATTTATAATATCATTAACAAACTAGGGAAATACAGTCTAGGTGGAGTTACTGTTAGGTGTGTGCATAACTGATTGGATAACCATTCTTGAAGGCACATCTACACTCTGGGAAGATTGACGCTCTAGAGGTCAATCTCCGGCATTCAATTTAGTGGGTCTGGTAAGGACCCACTAAATCAAACACCGAGGACACCCTTGTCGACCCCGGAAATCCTTGCAGGTGCTAGGAGTAAGGGAAGTTAATGGGGGAGATTCTCTCATCAACCTCCCACTGTTGGGCTGTCCCAGAAAATTGATGCAAGGTACATTGACTCCAGCTACGCAATTCACGTAGCTGGAGTTGCATCTTGTTAATTGGTTTTCTCCACCAGTGTAGACCTGGCCTCAGAGAATTGTTATCATCAGTAGTTCACAATCATGCTGGAAGGGCATAACAAGTGGTGGTCCACAAGGATCAGTTCTGGGACCAGTTATGTTCAATATCTTCATGAATGATTTAGATCGGGGTGGGCAATAATTTTTGATGACGAAGGGGGCAAGGCCGGGACATTTCCATGCTTCCCTACCCACAGACCCTGACTAGTCTGGGGGTGGAGGAGTGAGCAAAGTCTTTGCCCCCCCCCCCCGAGAGAACCGCCAGTTGTTCTGAACAGTTGGCAGTTCCCTCTAGGTACCCATGCCCCTGGCGGTGGGAGGATACTTTCAATACTCCCCCCTGCTGCCCCCAGGACAATCAGGGCCTGGGGAGGGGGAGCACGTGAAGTCTCTTGCTCCCTACCCCTGCCCTGCACGGAGCTCCATGCTTAGAGTCATCTGCCAGCTGAGCAGCAGCTGGTGGTTGACTTTAAGTGCTGAGCCCCTTGCAGGGTGGGAGGAGACTTCACGCGCTCCTCCTGCCCCCAAGCCCTGATTGGCCTGGGGGTGGGGGGAGCACACGAAATCTCCTCCCACCCTGCCCCCATCCTGCAAGGAGCGTGCAGTGTTTGGAAGTGCTGCACCCCTCGCAGAGTGGGAGGAGACTTCGTGCACTTCTCCCCATCCCACGCTCTGATTGGCCTGGGGTCAGGAGGAGTAGCAGGGCTTCTGCAGGGCTGGATTGCTTGACGGGCTAGATCTGGCCCACAGAGGCCCTTTTGCCCACCCCTGATATAGATAATGACATAGAGAGTAAACATATCAATTTTGCTGATGATACCAAGCTGGGAAGGGTTGCAAGTGTTTTGGAGGGCAGGATGAAAATCCAAAATGATCAGAGCAAACTGGAGAAATGGCCTAAGGTAAATAGGATGAAATTCAATAAAGATACAGGCAGGGAAAGGAACAATGAGTTGCACACATACAAATTGAGAACTCACTGCCTAAGAACGAATATTGGGGAAAGAAATCCAGGGGTCATAGTGGACCATAAACTAAGTATGAGTCAACAGTGTGATAGTGGGAGTGTTGTAAGCAGGACACGAGAAGTAATTCTTTCACTCTACTCTGACTGATTAGGCCTCAGCTGGAATACTGTTTCCATTTCTCAATGCCACATTTCAGGAAAGATGTGGACACGTTGGAGGAAGTCCAGAGAAGAGCAACAAAAATGATTAAACTTCTAGAAAACATGTCCTTTTAAGGGAAGATTGAAAGAATTGTGTGTGTTTAGTCTGGAAAAGAAAAGACTGAGAGGAGACATAAAAGTTTTCAAGTATCTAAAAGATTGTTGAGAGCAAGGGAATGGACTTCATGATCTCTGGAGGTCCATTTAAACAGCGTTCCTAGTAAATTGTGCAATGTGCAGCCACTTAGAAGAGATTCACATGTCACCTAGCTGATGAGCAGAGCACCCACCACTAGGTTTTTTTTGTTTCTGCTGGTGGTGCACATTCACACATGCCTGGGTACATATACAATTTTATTCCACACATGGATGGAATACATTAGAGGGAAAATTGCCTTCCAGTTCTGATTTTTATTTACTAAGTTCATCTATTTATAATAAAGTGAAGCATCAAGATAACACAATAAGGGTTACATTCTGATTTTAGCCAGTGTATCTAAGATTTTATTTGAGCCCTATGCTCTTAACTGCAGGTTCACTTCATTTGAAGGAATGATCTAGTTAGGTCTTTACACATGCATTAATTTATTACATAGCATAAAGCTGCTGTGGATTTTTTAAAATTTATTTTAGTCTGCTTCCTATGAAGAGCTATGAAAAGCAGAAAAAGCATTGACCCCTGAATCCCAAGTTTACCAGTTTATTTTTAAATAGTGGTATGCCTTAAAATCATTTTGTGACCAGTGTTTTACAAAATGAGAGTGGGGTGATTGGTATTCAAAACAAAACACAGGGAGAGAGAACTGCAGAACTATACATCAACATTGGGTGAACCGGCATTAAATAACAACCAATAGTCTAGCAGCACCTTAAAGGCTAACAAAACATGTAGATGGTTTAATGAGGTTTCTTGGGCACAATCCTACAAAAGCTCATGATAACATCGACATGTTTTGTTAGTCTTTAAGGTGCTGTTAGACTACTCATTGTTTTTTTAAGTTTTTCCAGTTACCGACTAACTCTGCTACCCCTCGGAAGCTTTTCGGCATTAAATAGTGTTTCGGTAAATGATGGACGGCCTTAGAATGTTAAGCATGGTCCTTCAGTTCAAAGGACTGGTTCACTCTTCATGTCTTTGCTCTCGTGAGCTATAGCACAGTCTCCCAGAGATCTAAAGCCTGGCCAGTGGCATTTTCAAGCAATGAAATAGCAAACATCAGTCTCTTGTTGGCCATCATTGATCAAAGTTATGTTTCATTGAGCCAGAGCTTCAAAAAGCTTTGCTCACCATTCACACCTATAACCGTCAGTGTGAGCAGAATCCACAGAGCTGTCCACACATTAGGAAAAGTGTCCTTCAGCTCTGTATCATGAATGATTTGGAGTGGGGAGTGCTTACCTTGTTGCAAAATGTGATGGATGTTGTCCAATTCAACATTGTGGTTGTTATCATTGATATCCAAATAGTCCCCATGTGTCATCATCCGGTGAAGGTCGATTGTTCAAGAATGTTTTCCAGTCTTTCAGCAGTCTTACTAAATCATACCGAAATCTCTAGGTCTTTTTGTTGTGCTTCATTTCTCTGAGCCTTTCTTCGACACTCAAGTAGTGTCATTGAGTGAGCAAAAAACCTCCTTGATTTATTTCTTCTGAGCTTCCCCAGCTCTTCAGCTCTGCCTTCATAACCAATTTGCCTTTTTTTTTTTTAATGAATAAGGTTCAGCTCCTAAGTTGTCCACCATTTCTTCAGCAGCAGTCATGGCATCTTCAAATGCATTGTCTCTGTAGGCCACAACAAAATCAAGGCAGCTTCTTCTCAAAGTAGTAATGATAGTACTGTGTATTGACTGAGTTTATAATGCCTTGCTTACAAAGTTAACTTAGAACAGCATATCATGCCAAACCACAAATTAGGCCAGAAATTTGAAGTCAGTGATCTGGTTTGCCAGTCTTTGCACTTCATGTCCAATTTCAGCTTCAACATTATTCAATTGTGCCAGTTTCATAAGGGTATTGTAAACCTCAGTCAATTGGTACCACACTGGCCTAACACTGTCAACACAACTCTTTGAGTGAGTATCACTTAGCGGTTTCACAGTCAGATTTGTAAGATTGCCCATGAGGATCTGCCAACTCTTGGCTGATGCTGAAAAAACGATGTGTATATTATTTGCAGTAGTCCGGATGGGGTTGCTAAATCTAAAGATGATGCTGCATCTGACACAACCAGGTTGATGGAAAGACAGTCATGAAGCATGAAGGAAACTCTGGGATTCAGCACAAGGATCCCTGCGTTGGCACCGCTGTTTCTTCCTTTCGTGTTCGTGCCGTTGTCACAGCGTTGGCCTTGGCAGTTCTGAAGCTTTATTTTATTCTCATTCAAAATGTTATAAACAGTTCTGCTAGGCCTTTTCCAATAGAGTCATCCAGAGACTGGAAAGTGTTTCCATACTGAGACACAGCCATCCTTGTTGTCAGAAAATCTTACTGTGAATGACATCTTTTACCTGTAACTAAACTTTGGAGTGCCGTCCACTATTATGGCATGATAATTGGCTTTGCTGAGATGCATCAAAAGGTTATCAAGCACCTTCTTTGCCATAAGATTGTTCAATTCATTTTTAATTGTTTTGCTGCAGTACTAGCCCATAGTGTTTTTACAAACTACGCCAAATAAGTGTTCATGCATGACATTGTCATATTTCCCAAGGAGCTCTACCAACCTAGGATATTACTGTTATGTTCAGTAGTATCTCAGAAAGCCAAATTATTCTTTTTCAAGGAAGAATTAATTGATATCAGATGCTTAATCACATTGCTCCAGTGTTGGGTTTTTATGGTATTTATACTCTTCAAGTCTTAAAACATAAAGTACACTTTCACAATTAATAAAATAAGAGTCACAATATCGCAGCTGGACTCTCACATCATTTTGACCTGATCTCACTAGTGATGCCCTGCCACATTTATACCCATGAGGGCATGGCTGACAGCATTCTAGGAGATTCAAAGAAAATATATTTCTCAGAAAGTCTGGAAGGTTCCATGAGATTCTGCAAAGGTCCAGAACATTCTAGGAGGCTAGTAAAAAGTGAATCCACATATGAAATTCCTGAAACACTTTCGTTTCAAACATTCTGTTTTCTCCTTTGTCACTAACAACAAAAACAGCTCCCTGAACCCAGCATTGCTC
Organism: Pelochelys cantorii; assembly: GCA_032595735.1. NCBI lineage: Eukaryota > Metazoa > Chordata > Testudines > Trionychidae > Pelochelys > Pelochelys cantorii. Next base: position 43,404,319 of record CM064337.1, read on the forward strand.
AAACCTGGGTCACCTGTCCCTAAATCTAGCCCTGAGGCAAACATTAAGTATATCAAGCCTATCTATTTCCATAGAGCCAAACAAATAACATTTTGTGTGTTGTTTTTAATGGTCATTCTTATAGCTACCAAGCAGATATACAATGAGGGTATGTCTACACTACAGCACTAATTCGAACTAACTTAGTTCGAATTAGTTAATTCGAACTAAGCTAATTTGAATTAGCGCATCTAGACCTAAAAACTAGTTCGAGTTAGCGTTTTGCTAATTCGAACTAGCATGTCCACATTGAGTGGACCCTGAACCAAAGTTAAGGCTGGCCGGAACCAGTGCCGGCAGGGCATCAGCTTAGGACTTAGAGTGTGGAGCTGCTGCCTCAGGCTAGCCAAGGGCTGTACTTAAAGGGACCTGACCCCCACCCCGGACAGACAGTTCTCAGGGTTCCCTGCTTGCTTGTCTACCTCGATGAGGGACAGCAAAGCAGTCCTGTCTTGGAGTGCTCTGAGTGCCCACACTCGGCACATCACAGCACTCGGCCATCAGCCCGGCTGCACTTGCCGCAGGCTGCCATCCGGGGGGGTCATTCGGGGGGCTGTCAGGATCCAGGAGGCCCTGCAGGAGAGCTTCCACCCCGAGGAGCCCGCAGAGCCACCCCAGTCCTCCCCATCGGGGGCTCTTGCCCCATTCCTCCCTCACCTCTTTCCACTTACCCTTCCCTAGCCCCCCTTCCTGATATAAAAAATAAAGGACACATATGTTCAAAAATAGAAACCTGGGAGGAGGGAGCTGGAAGGGGGAAGCCAGGGGAAGAAAGAGGAGGGGAAGTCTAAAACTATGGTACGCCATATCTTCAGTATTGTGTAGAGATGGGATCTCCTCACCTCAAAAAAGATATTTTGGCCTTGGAAAGGGTTCAGAAAAGGGCAACTAAAATGATTAGAGGTTTGGAACTGGTCCCATATGAAGAGAGGCTAAAGAGACTGGGACTTTTCAGCTTAGAAAAAAGGAGACTGAGGGGGGATATGATAGAGGTCTATAAAATCATGAGTGGTGTGGAGAAGGTGCATAAAGAAAAGTTCTTCATTAGTTCCCATAATAGAAGGACTAGAGAACACCAAATGAAATGAATGGGTAGCAGGCTTCAAACTAATAAAAGAAAGTTCTTCTTCACAAAGCAAATAGTCAACCTGTGGAACTCCTTGCCATAGGAGGCTGTGAAGGTGAGAACTAGAACAGAGTTTAAAGAGAAGTTAGATAAAGTCATGGAGGTTGGGTCCATGGAGTGCTATTAGCCGGGGGTAGGAATGGTGTCCCTGGCCTCTGTTTGTGGAAGGCTGGAGATGGATGGCACGAGACAAATGGCTTGGTCATTGTCTTCGGTCCATCCCCTCCGGGGTACCTGGTGTTGGCCACTGTTGGCAGACAGGCTACTGGGCGAGATGGACCTTTGGTCTGACCCAGTACGGCCATTCTTATGTTCTTATGTTCTAAGCTCAGGGTCGGGGGTCTCACTGGACCAACTTGATTTTCATGCAAACCTGCTCCTGGGTTCGCATGTGGCCTTTGGTGGCCAGGCTGGCAGCTATCCTGCCCTAGATGGCCGCTTTCCTGTGCCTAGTGTGGAGATTGTGGATGTTGGAGGTCTCCCCCCAAACCTTGATGAGGTCCACGATCTCTGCACTAGACCAGGCGGGCGTCCGCCTCTTGCGGCCCCGGGCAGGCTCCTGGGAGCCGCCAGCCTGGTCCTGGGAAGAGGGGGAGGGCTGGGTGGCAGCGGGTGGCTGGCTCATCCCGTGCCAGGTGCAGGGTCTGCTGGCTGGGTGTTGGCAGGCTTGCACCTGGCACGGGCACCGTTGCCAGACCGTGCCCCTTTAAGGGATCCGGGGCCGGCAGGGGGGCAGACGAGTTTCCCTGGCTTGGCCCAGAGTGGCCACCAGGGCAACCTGGGAAGGGCTAGCCTCCCACTAGTTCGAATTAAATGGCTACACAGCCCTTAATTCGAATGACTTAATTCGAACTAGGCGTTAGTCCTCGTAGAATGAGGTTTACCTAGTTCGAATTAAGCGCTCCGCTAGTTCAAATTAAGTTCGAACTAGCGGTTTGCATGTGTAGCGCCTATGAAAGTTAATTCGAACTAACAGCTGTTAGTTCGAATTAACTTTGTAGTGTAGACATACCCTAAGCTTGTTTGTGGGACCAAAGACTACTAGAAGGGGTCCACAAGCAGCTAGTAAGTTCTTTGAGACTGTTTTAAAATTCATATGTATACAGGGCAGCCAACCAGCTTGCTGGATCCCTATGCCAAGTGGGGGAAGGCCCAGCTTCTCACTCCTGGAAGGAGTGGTACCTGGGGTAGAAGGGACAGGGCTGGATCTGTCCCCCTCCCTCCAGCCCCAGCCCAGGAGCAGCAGCCAGGAACCCCATGCTCTTTTGAATCACCGGTTCCTGGGGCAGTTGTCGCCCTTTTTCTCCCCCACCCCTGCCATTGGTGGGCCTACATGTATACATTCAAGAGTGCCTATCAGTTGTGCACAATTTTTCGAAGGATCCTGTTCTCCTCAAAAAATGAGTACAGGATCTTTCGAAAAGGCACCCTGTTGTCAGAAAAACTGCGTCTAAACTGCGGTTTCACTTTCGAAATGGCACATGTTCAAAACAGTGCCATGATGCGATTATGCAAATGAAGCACGGGATATTTAAATCTCCACTTCATTTGCACTTTCAAAGTGCTTCATTTACATCCCTCTGACGACAGAGGGGTATAGTTTAGACACACTCTAAGTGATTCCAGCTTGTCAGTTTTCCTGGGTGACTTGTTACAATAGTTCTCCCTATATTATAAATATTTTGGTGTAATTACTGACCACTGCTTGCAGACCTAAACTATGTATGTATAAAGAAATCTCGTTCATCAGCTAGATATGTTGACTGGGTTGGGCAAATAATGGACACAGAAATTTCATCATTCACCATCATTTTTGCCTGCTTTTGCAGCTTGTTGACATTTCTTTTGGCTGCAGTGTTGGATGCTACTGAGTTAAGGCTGCAGTCTTGTGCCTTTGGGCTTTTCCTTGTGCTTTTTGTGGACATTTGTCCTTCATTTAAATGATGATAGTGGGATTTCCTTGCAACAATAGCTTTACATACATGCACAGATCTTGTTTTACGCGGAGTTCAATATGGCTCCTATAAAGCAAAGGAGAGAACAGCTGCTTCTATGGAGCTATTTTATTCAGGTAATTATTTTACTTGACGTTTCTGAGCTACTCACACTTTATTTAATCGATCTGGTCCATATTGCAGCCTCCAATGTGAAATCTCCTGCTTTAGTACAATGTCAGTCAATGCTGGATGAGCTGGAAAGCTTCAAGCTTATGCTCCACTGAACCAGGTTTGATGCGTTTGTCTGCTGACTGTATGTGGAGTGAACACCTTATTTAAAGTTTATCGTTATAGTAAATTCTCATTCTACACTATAGTAATAGCTATTCTACGTCCTTCATTTAAGTGGCTTAATGCCTGCATTTGTGGCAATGGAGGGTTTGTATTGGACTTTGATTATTGTTTGCTTGATCGATAAGCTCATAAACCATTCCAGGCCAAATATTACTAGGGTTCATATAGAATTTGTTTTTCTGGCTTTAGAAGTTTCTTTGTTTGCAGATCATTGCTTTAACTTTGACATTACCATTTCAATATGAGCTGAAAACAGGAGCTGCTGATAGAAGAGCTTTGGAGGACATAATTATTTATCCTATGCTCAAAAGTAGTAGGACTAGTGGTGAGGAATCTGTGGGTCGGTTGTTGGACTTTTTGTTTGTTCTTTTTGTATGGACTGTGTAGCTGGGCCATGAGCCCCTGATTTTGTTGGTGCTATAGTAAGGGCCCCATGGCTCTGATTCTTAGAACATTGATCAGCCCCACTTTTGAAGTCTGAGTGGTTGATTGCTCAGAGAGAGGTGGCGAGATATGGTAGTCACTTAAGCTGCAAAAGGCTCGGTATAAAAAGTCACATGCTACATAAATTGAGCCATACAGTGCCAGCTAGCAGGAACGTTTCAGAGTGAGCATGAATGACTTTCATTCCTGGTTCAGCTCCATATGTGATTTCAAGATGGCCAGCAGTGGAACAGTGATGACAACCTGCAGTAAATGTGTGATGTTTGCTTTCCTACCTGAAGCCAGAAATTGTTTGTTGTGTATGAATGGCAAGTTGGTGACTGCCGAAAGAAAATATTCCTGGATTGGGGAGCCAAGTAGAACTGTTACTGAGAATTAGAGAAGCTGTGGAGTAGCTAGATAGCCACATTCAGGAAACTACCCCACAGTCAAGGAATAAAGGAGTATAGCCCTCAAGGAGTCAGTGAGAGAGGAAGCCAGTGAGAAGAATGGCAGTTTGTAACCACCAGAAACAAGCAGTCATGGCAGCATTCTACACACTTGAGACAGACAAGAATAGGCAGGCTGTGGCCACTAGAGAGAAGAAAACCACACAACTAGAAGATTCCGGTTCATACCATGTCCTCAGCATGGGAACTGTAGAAGTTAATTGTCAAGATCCAAAGGAATAGAGTGAGTAATATGGAACACACCCATCAATGGCAGCGTGGCTCAATCAAATAATAATCAGGCTTGCCCAAAAAATTTTCTTCAACTATCCAAGGAAGACAGAAGATCATTGATTAGAATTAATAGCCAGAAGAACTGAAAAGATATTCTGGAAGTGGCAAGCAGAGACTGTAATGATGTGCTACCGTCCCAGAGTCAAAACACAATAAGATTTCACTCTAAAATTGGATAGGCCTCCGAAATCAATGTGCAAGAATTGATTGGTGATTATTCTTGTTGGCAGCAATGATAGTGTGCTGTGGACTCTCATACAATAACAAGGAGTCCAGTGGCACCTTAAAGACTACACTAGTACTTCATTTCCTGTGTAAAACTTACAAACAGAAATGGAAATTTTGATCACAGCTGGACAGATAACTACACTACTGCACATTTTTGCAGTCTCAAAATACAGGCACAGTAATCCATCCCTTTTGTAGTGCAGCATGAAGATATGAGCAGAGTATAATTTGCAGCCTACCTTCCTTCCCATCAGCAAGAGGTGCTAGAAAGTTCTCTTTTCAAGCACTGCAGAAAAATCTCATTTAAATGCCAAGCTCATGTCCTAGTGAGAGAAACTGGATCATTGCCCTCTCCTACGTAGTTGTCCGGAACTTTCTCCACCCATAACCTTACTCACTAACTTACGATCTGTGTCCTTACCATGCTTAGTAAATGTCAACCACCTGTTAGCAGCTGTAAATAACTTAGGAAACCAACTCAGGTTATGACTAAAAATTAAATTAGCTTGATTTGAGATCATCTCAGAAAGGAAACCAATGTTTCCATCTGTTAGAATTTGAGGGTTTTAGGGCTCCTCAGTGCTCCTGGAGTCATGTAATTATAAGAGAATCTGTGCTTTCCTTTGGGGAAAAATGTTTCTTACCTTCATTGTGGAGAAAAATGAACTCTAATGAGTCAAAAACCATAAAGTGAATAAAAAGAAATCAACATTGACTATCAGTCATAAATCTCTTGATTTTTTTGTACATTTAGAATTAGTAACATGGAAAATCTATCAACTAACTAGCTCCACAGAAGACAGTACTTGGGCACCTTTCCCCACTAGTATTAAAAATTTGCTTGATACTTTACTGCTCACTGTTGTATTAGAAGCATATCACATGATTGGGTCGATACTCCCCTTCCTGGACTTTTCCTGCTTAGGCAGCAGTGTACTGAGCTGTAATTTCCAGTAACTGCTGACCTTATCATTGGCAGGTGAGTTTTATTCCCTCACAAGAGGGGGTAGCCTAGATGCATTATCTTAACCATACATTGATGGAGGTGGGAAGGTGAAGGCAGCAAAAACACCAACAACAGCTACAAAAATAGTCTGAAGCCAGAACCATATATAGTACTCGCAAAGGAGCGTCCATTGGATTGGACAAGGGATCTACACCATACTCTTTCCCTCCCCTATGTAGTCAGCCAATTTGTGGCTTTCCTGGTCTACGACGTAGGCGTTCATTAGAACACTTTGTCAAACAAGAATTGTATGTATAACAGTTGGACTAGCTGGCTCGGAAATCCACAGGAACAAATCCATTCTTGTTTCAAAAAAAGAAAAGTATGTTTTCTGTCACATTCCTGGATTTTAAAACTTTACTTTAAAAGCATTTGGCTTTAGCCCAGGATTATTTCTTCCTGTGTCGGGGACATATTCATTATTCATTGCAATAATTACTTTGTAATATTGCATATGGAAAGTTAACACCGCACAATCAGGAAATGCTTAGGAAGTGGCAGGTTTAACTGTTCTATTTATAAAAGTGTATGTGCCCAATTACAGTGAACAGTCTTATAACTCTTACATTTTTAGAGTGTCTTGTCCTGTCCGAGAGGTGCATTTTCACCCCATTTGTACTGAACGCTCAAGTGGAAATTGGAATTGCCTTCCTCCAAAGTCATTGTACGTAGACTCTTTGTAGAAAAAGACTTTTACCCAGCATTTTAGTTGTCATCTGCTATTTCCAAAGGGAATGTGCTTCAGGATTCTTCCAATGCTTTTATCACCCTGCTTCGCTGATCAAGTAAGTAATTTATTGCTGATTACAGAACTCTTGAACTCAGCCTGGCAGCTGCAGTGTAAAATGTCTCTGATCCAGTTTCCAAGTTACTTATTTACATATTTATTTGAAATGATTTTCAGGACTGTTTGAAAACCTCTTGACATTGCAATATCCATTTTTCAAATCTTATGGTGTGTTCTTTTCTCTCTCTTTTTATTACAGATAACAGAAGAGTAAATTTGGAAAGGTCACGTTCTCGCCACAATGGAGCTATCACAGCTATATGATTCCTCTGAAGCCAAAGAATTGGAGAATTATTTTATTTTAAAATGCAGACCCATTTGAAAAAATGTATACATACAAACAATGATCAGAAATGAAATAGAAATGAATTCCAGTGAAGTTCAAAGCAGAAGATAAAAAACATATTATGTACTTTTAAGAACTATTGCAAAAAAATCCGCTTACTGTACATTAGTAACACAATTGTCAAGATTTGTAAACAGTGTTAAACTATAAGGTTCTGTGTCTTTATCTAATGTGTTACTTACCATTTTTAAGGTGACAACTATCTGAAGGGAGATTGGACTTCTTAAAAAATGTTTCATATGGAGCTGAATTAGAAAACAGGAACTTGCCGAAAAATGCAACAAAGAACAAGATTGGGTCAAAGAAAGGAGACATGATTCCATTTGTGATTCCAATTTGGACATGAAAAATGAACAAAAATTTGCATATTAATGAATTCAGATATGAGCTGATATTGCACACATCATAGGAGACCTTTTTTTGTAAACATGAGAAAGCAGTGTATAGCCCCAATCAAGTTACTTTGAATCTTTATCTCAAGTTAAAGCTTAATGCATTTAGCTATTTTGGTTTTATTTAAATTTATCATAAATCTACAGTTTCAGTGGTTTGATATCTAGCTACTTATCTTTGCTAAAAACAAAACAAAAAAAGCATAGGATTGTACCAAAGTTAAACCATATCAATTGCATAATATGTTTTTAAGTATATTTAAAAAGAGGTATTTTCTAATTATGCACTTATAAAATATATACTTTACACAGATATTTTTAAGGAAAAATAATTATCATATTGTAATTATTCTAAAATTCCTTTGCATTTGTTTAGAGCTTTAGAGAAAACTACATTATGCCGCTGTTCAGGACTTCCTTTTTCTAAGTTTTACCTCTGTTTCTCAGGTAAAATACTCTCCTTTAGAGTTGGATCTTAGTGCTGGAGAATAAGCAAATCAAAATTTTTGTGGGTTTTTTTTTTACTCTTCAGCCCTATGCAGCAGTGACCACAGTCATAGTAGTCTGACCTTCCGAGGAAGCTCCTACCATTCCAATTTAAATATGAGCCCCTGCACTCAAGCACCTCAGGTGAGCTTAATAGTTGATACTGCTTAATTTCACCACTTAATGTGAAACTACAGTAAAAATACCTTTCCATCCCGAGCCTAAATATGCAGCTTTGCTGGGGGTTCACTTTAACCTCTACCAGCCTTCAGACTCAAAGCTTATTGTTTCTATGTCATCATGAATAGAAGTCAGCATACCGTGGACATTCCACTAAATAAAAAATGGTATAAAAAATAGATATTCGTTCTACAATTGATTCAGATTTACCACCCTGTGGGTTGTGTTGTTATGGAAATGATTATTCCCTGAGGATATTGGACACCTTTTTTCCATGTTATAAACAGTGTTTGAAAAGTAGGATAGGCACTCTGTTTTCTGTTCACTGGTTATTAATAACAGAAAAAGAGGTGCAGTCATTTTTGGAGACAATATAACTTTGCACTACTGTTTGAACCCAAAGTCTTTATATACACTAGCTCCTTTATGCTTTGCTGGGTAAAAGACTTTCAAGATGATCTGACTGGCATGGGCTAAATTCTTACAGTATTGACTTCAATGAGAACCTACATACCTTTTCTTGTAAAGAAGTCAAATGGGAAAATTCCCATAGAGTTAAAAGGGAGCAGGATTTTTTACACATTATTACATTTCCCAAAACAAACATCACTCACACCTAGTGAAATGTATGCTATAAAATAATACTACTGTATCAAGTTTCCTTCTGGTAACAAACTAGAGAAGTGTGTGTGTTTCAAGATAAAATATCATTGTCTCCCAGTGTTTCAGTAAGAGGTAGTAAGAATTACATTCCATTTTGCAGAAGTGAACGCTGGCTTTGTATTGCAATGTCTACATTTTTTAAAATGTTGAAGTTTTGAAATCACCATTGTGAAAATGTGCTCAATGTAAAATGCCAAAATATAAAGAATTAGGTCTGCAATGGCTATATATTCTACTTTATACATCTTGAAACAATGTCTTGAAGCTCAAAATTAAGATAAACCATTTACTAGGATTAAAAGGCAGAAAAGTTGAAAATAATCAATAGAACACATGTAAACTTAACCTAATAACTCACAATGGAGTCTTTATACTGTATCACTAATAATTACAAGTACAGAGTTTTTCATTTCCTGGCATTGTGTTTTTTAAAAGCTCTGCAGTAGCTGACTGCTTTTTATTTAAAAACCAAATCCTAGTAAAAAAAACAATCCAAAAAGTAACATCTGATATTTCTATTTTACTACACAGTCCTTTTATCACATTTGAAACATTTATATAATTCAGTGGACATATCTGTTAAAAACAAAAGTATGTTTCAAAGGAAAACTAGTTTAGAAGATAATTTATGTAAATACAGGTTGCTTGTATTTATGAAGTCTAAAAATATTTTCTGAAATTACTGCTGGGTCACTTTGTCTTTTGGTAGCTTTTCAGTCTATATGAAATTGCAGCTATTTTTAATGTTTTTATTATTGATAATTTTCATAGTTGTCACATGTTTATCTAGTGGTATAAAAGATATGTTTAGCCCAGAAGTGCAGCACCTTTTTCAGAAATGGACTTGCCTTATTTTCTAATATTAAAAAATAGAAATGAAAAAAAAATCAGTTAAATTATATTTGCACTCAGAGTAATCCCAGAAAATAAATCACCAGAGCTTTTTGCACACATTAAAATAATTAAGGGAATATAACATAAAGTTCCTACTAATTATATTTTATTATAAGTCCCTTAAGATATTGCATTACCCTTATCACAGCACATCAGTTTGCATTCACATTTTAAAATTTAAAAGTAACTAAAGGAAAAAAACATTTTATGATGTTATTCTGTTAACATTTCTTAAGAGTCTGTTTTAAGAGATGATTTGTAACTTTAAATGAATGAAGCTACATTTGTAAATTGGTATAGAAATGTAATGCTAAAGTAAAATACATGTACACCTATATATTGCTTAAAACTACTGGCAGAATGTGTCAGACGTATAAAGCGCTAGGTATTATTTATGCAAGTTTTATGCTGTTAACTCAGAAAAAAGCGCAACACCCAATGTAATGTATTTGGTCTTTGATTCTGCAAATGTCCTTTCCCTGCCCATAAGTAACCTTTGTTTTAAATGTTAATCATGCCTTTGACTGGTGCTCAAACGAAAACAAATATAATGCCTGTTAGGGCATTAAGAAGCATCCCCCAAAATATTGTTGCCTAAGTTTGATCTGCTTTTGGACATCATTGGCCCATATGGAAGCAATCTACACATAATTGCCTGTTATTTAAAAATGCAAACTTTACCATACATTCCCTTTTATGATGCACATACACACACACGCACACACACACACTTGATATGTTATGCACATACTGTATATTTTTGTATGTAATATATGTGCTACCTCAGAGTGAAATCCACTAAAACCACTGAGTTTTTCATGTTTTCAACCGAAACCACTGTTCAGCACAAGCATACTTAAAACTTATCACATGTTGAAGAAGGATTGCAAAATTTGTGGAGAGTCTGGCCAAATTTTAGGTTTATATTAAGCTTTGGCTGCAAATTTCATAAGGAATTTTTGTGCTGCTCTCAACCACAGAGGACCAAGCTTATTCGAGATACAGTATTTCCCCTACAGAATTTCCTAAATAGAATATTGCTAGTAAAAAAAAAAATTAGTAATTACAATGGGGACAAAAGTTGTCCTGACCCTAAATTACTAAATGTAGATCTGTGTACTTTTTAAGGGCCACAGTCTGCTAGAACTTACACATGCTGTGCAATTCATTCTATTCTTGAGAAAGGAATACTGTACTTGACACCGCATCTTGCACATTAAACAAGGACTTGCTTGAATTATGCTTACATCTTTCCATGTTCAAATTTCTGAAAGCTCGATATTCTACCACCTGTTAGTAAATCAAATCGCTGTTTAAGAAAGGAAGCAGTAGAGACATCATCCCCCCTTTTATGTGCCATATTGCTTTTGTGCGTGCTACATACTCACATGAGTATTCCTGAGCCACCTCTCTTCTACTACCCACATATTCCCTGTACTATAAGATGAAAAAACAAACCCCACCACAAATACTTTGTGTGTTTGAGAATTCAAAAATTTGCGGCGTTCTGCGCTCAGAAGGGAGTTTTACACATGCCTGCTGACAAATTTTACTGAGAGAGAGTCTCTCAGGGTGCTAGTCAATCCCTCACTGAATGCAATGGAAAGACTTTATTGGAGGAAGATAAGCCCTCAATATACAACTTCTATTAGTTTGCTTTGGATTTATACAAATGCCACAAAATCTGATCCTAGTCTTTTACAATGTACCTTAATTCCACATACATACCATGTACCACTCTGTGTGGTTTCCGTTTTGGAGTCAGACATTTAGGGTAACATGTCTCCAGATGCCAAAAAAATCCAAAATAATGCAAATGAGAGAAAAAATCATGCACTTGTATTTTTGTAATGAGTAAATAATTCCCAACTATGTATTTATATATTATCTTTAAAAATGTTTTTGGTGAAATTGGAGCCCAGTATTTAATGAACTACATTTAATCACTTACATGTTTAAGATGATTTTGTTAATTTCCTAATGTTTACCTGTTTATTACCAGTTGACCAATGTCTGTCTATATTACATGATATAACAGGGTATGAAAGTTATTTCCTGTTTTAGCAGGGGGTTTACTCTGAGGTGTCAAATATGTTTGGATTTTGGGGAATAATGCCTTCTTTTATGGATGACTTTAAAAATATAGTAATTAAAAAAAGATTGTATACTGTTTATTGGTGATGCCATTTTAGTTAAAAAGGAACAATAAAATGCAATCATTGAACATATTAAAATGGGTCCATATTAAAAAAAATAAATACCTTGAGTCAGCCAGAGATATTTCATGATCCGTATGTTATAAATCAGCTAGACAGCCATTGCTGGTATTTTCCAAGTTGTTTACTTATCTCTGTCACAAAAATGGCTGTATTGAAATAGAAGCTTGACAGGACTTTTACATTAAAAAGTAGTCTATTGTGTATTATGCAACGTAATGGTACCACCCTAGCATACTGAAATGACTTAATAGAATGAAGAGGGGAGATAGCCCTGAATTGCTCAAGTATCTTGCCGCAGACTCTCTAAGTATGAAAGAATGAATAGGATAGTCCTGTTGATATTTCACATACATCATAAAATAACCTAGTAAATTTTGAATCCATAGTAGGGAAAAGATATATGAAGGTGTAATTAAAGGTGGATTATTTGATGGCATAAATTATTATAGTGCAATTGTAATTATTGTAAAGGAGAAAAAACTACACAGGTTTAGTGGGTTACAGATTTAACACATTAAATAAATGAAAACATCTCACTGTCTGTTGTAAAGTCTAAGGGTTAGGGTTGTTTCAGTTTTGCACTTGATGGATCTTAGTTTCCTAGCACAAGACAGACCCAAATTCCAGTCACTCTCAGATATTTTGTTGCTTGTCTCAGAATAAGGCCGGTGTCTCAGATTGTCAGCACCTCACTGTCTTCCTCAACTTCATTTACTTTCCACTGTACTCAGTTAAAAAGCTACCTATGAGAACTATAGCATCACAACCAATTTTGTTTTTCTGCCCCTTCCTGCAGATAGTAGTTTGCATGTGCATAGACTTTGTGTAACCTTTGATATAGTTCCTTTCACTCTTCCCCAAAGCAGCCCCTTTGCACACTTTAACTATGAAGACTCTATAATTTAAAATTTACTCAGATGACTGGCCTCAAAAGTATTTAATGAAGTGGACATTATCTGGAGGAGGTTATAATAAACAATTCTGGATAAAACGTGTTTCAGAAATTCTTTAACTATTGCCATATTGAAATAGGAAGAGAATTGCTAGTTTGAACTGATATAAAACAAAGGTCTATTTGGTACTATTATCTAAACATAAACTCCCCTTATAGTAGTGGCTACTGTATAAAAACAAACTAATATTAGTCAACCAATTCCTGGCTTGTGCAATGAATGGAAAAAACACCCAAATAAAACAATTCCAACATAATTTTACATGAAATGTACAGTTTCTGCTGCACAGAAGATGGCACCATATGACACAATATGTAAATCCCCATAATCGATGGGCAAACACAATTTCCATGCGTGCACACTAAATCAATGTTTAGATCAATACATAGCATTAAGCCGGATGCTTACTGCTCTTCAGACATAATTTATATGCATAGTTCATAGTAATAAGTAATCTTAAACTCTATTCCTAATAGTTTAAAGAAATTAATATATATCATAGTTCTTATCATGTGATGCAGTTTCTAGGAATCTGGAAAATCCTTTAATAGGCTGAAAGGTCCAAAACACAGATTTTAATGGGTTTGTATTATGGCTGTGTTTAAAATAAATGGCAAACATAGTTCTGCTCTAAGTTGTTTGACTTGAAAATTGTTACACAAGGGAAGAATTTGGCCCAACATATTACAAAAGAAAAGAGGAAATACTATGGAAAACTGAACAAATGTGCCTACAACCACTGTGAAAGCAATACAATCAGGTTTCCAAGTTGTCACATAAAAACCAATATGTGGGTCTGCAGCTTATCATGCTAGGATGGCAATGTATTTCCATCCCTGGAGTACATAGCCTGGGACTCTGCAAGCTCAAACAGCAGCTGGCCCTTATCAGCTTTAACCCATGCACTTGAGTTGGGAAACTACTAAGCGATAAACAAGTTTGACCTCGGTCTCAGCTCATAAGAGTGATAAGAATTGCATTGAGCCAATACGCGCACACCTGGTAAACAACTATAGTATAACTAGTGTAGGGAGTGCTGTGCCCGGTGAGTCTCACCAGAGACCTAGACCTTGGAGGGCGCCCTGGATTCCCCCAGCTGGAACCACATCCACTCAGCTCTGATGCCAGGCGACAGAAACGTGACTCCCCGCAGACTGAAGGGGCGTAAGCATTTCTAAGTGCCTGTTACTCTTTTATACATTGCTCTGCCTGTGCTTATTGATGTGTCACTTTGCAGTGGCTGTGCAACCATTTGGCAGTATTAACCCTGTAATAGTAGTGACGTAGTGAGATTAATAAAAACAACTATCCCTAATCGACTCTGTTTTGAAGTGAATCCATAATCCTTTTTGGCCATGGCCCTGTGAGTTGACACAAGTAACTCTGGAACAGTGTTGGTGGGGTCTAAAGTAAGCTGTGTTCCATCTTCTGCATCCAGAAGATGATGAGAACAACATGGGACTAAGAAGAATTTCCAAAGGAGGATAATGAAGTAGGGGGAAATAATTGTAAATAAGATAAAATAAAAATTTTAATTGTGGTTATTCTGTACTAGGCCTTGATCCTGTACCCAGTGAAGTGAATGGCAAGGCGTCCTTTGATCTAAATCAAACTGATACACAATCAGTTTCCCCAAGAGTAGCAGAATTCTTAGCTTAATAAACAGACCCAATATAGACCTCATAGAAATCTATGAGTTTAATCTCTGATTTTAGTGGGAGAAGGAAGATCATCAGAAAGATGGAAAAGAACTGTCAACCTGGAAAGAATCCTTGTATTGTGTGTAACAGAATATTCCTAAAACTAATTCAAACCTACAGAGAGATAAGTCTGCCAACAACATATTGGTGATGCACATAAGCAATAGTCCTTGGAAAATGAATGTATTCACTTAATGGTGTCCATATACCTATGAGGAGTGTGTGTGGGATTTTGAAAATCTCTGATGATGTCGCATAAGCAAAAATCATGCTTGCAGAAATACTTCAAAATTTTGATACACCAGAGAAAATGAAATTTGTATAAATTACCTGAAACTGGAACAAGTTTTTACAGATTTAGGATAGTTTTATTTGCACTGAACAATTATTAGTGAAAGACTAAATGAACCTCAGCTACGTTTGAAAGTGGTGAATGTAGTAAAATAATTTTCATTCCATAGCTCAGATGCTTTGATGATCATTAGCAAAAGGAAGACAGGCACAATGCCCTTCATCTAAAGAACATAAAGCACTTTACAGCCATTAATGACATCAATCTAACAACCCAGTATGAGTTAGGGTAATTAATCCTTATTTTGCAAATGGGGAAACTGAGTAAATGTTACTTTAAGTTTAAATTACTTGCCTGAGGTCACAAGCCAAATTACAACCCAAACTAGGGTATGAACCTGCAGATCACCACTTCCAGTCATGTGCTGTAACTGTGTATATTTTCTACAATCCCAGAATTTGCCTCTTGCTGCACATCAGTCCAACATCTTTGGGTTTTTTTAAATGGCTCTAGCTCTTATGGTTGCCGAGAGAACGTAAATCTGAGCTGAGAGTAAACTCTTAGTGATGCCTGCCTGACTCTACAGAGCCTGAAACAATTGCTCAGAGGGATGACGTGCCCCATGCATTAGTGAGAGCCTTCTGATTCCCCAGCCACAGAATTTGGCCTTTGTTTCTTCAGGAAGCCATGGAAAAGAGAGTTACTCACCCTGTGCAGTAATGGGAGTTTTTTGAGATGTGTGTCCCTGTAGGCACTCCACTCTGGATGCTGGTGCATCTTCACACCAGTGACCAGAGATTTTTCTAGCAGTTCCCTACTGTACCGTGCGCATGCTATGGTGCCTCCTTGTGCCATTGATGTCTGTTAGGTGTGTGCGCAGTGCAGCTCCCTCCATTCCTTCTCTACCCTGACCACTAGACCAAGAAGGCTGCAAAACTGGGGAAGAGGGAGAGAAGTGGAGCACCCACAGGGACACACATCTCGAACAACCCATTACCGCACAGGATAAGTAACTCTTTTCTTCTTTGAGTGATGTCCCCATGGGTGCTCCACTCTGGGTGACTACAAAGCAGTAGTATTGTGGAGGGGGGTTTGGAGCCCTGCCATGGTAACTGAGGTTAGCACCGCTTGTCTGACAGCCATGGATGGAACCATGGCAGAGGTAAAAGCATATTTTGCAAACATATGGTTGGACAACCAGGTGGCTGTCTTGCAAATGTTCTCCAGACACACACATTTCAGGAAAGCCATCAGGGAGGCCATAGCTATGGTGGAGTGCGTGGTGATGGTATCTGGTGGTTTCTTGTGAATAGTGTAGCATGTGTGGGTGCAGGACAAGATCCACATAGCGATTCTCTGGGAGGAGACAGCTTGGCCCTTGGAAGGTTCAGCAAAGGACAGGAAGAGTCTGGTCGATTTTCTCCATGGTTTTGTTCTATCTATGTTGAATGTGAGTGCTCTGCAGACATCCAGGGTGTGCCATGCCACTTGGGATGGATTGGCATGTGGCTTGGGGAAGAATGCAGGTAAGTGTATCAGTTTGTTAATAGGAAAGGGGGATGGGGCTTTCAATAGGAATTTGGGATGAGGCCAAAGTGTTACTCACTCTCTTTGGTGAATACTGTGTATGGGGGGGGGGGTCTGCCATTAATGCTGCTAGCTCCCCCACTCTCCTGCTGGAAGTTATGGCTACCAGAAGAGTTACTTTCATGGAGAGGTGTAGGCAATAACAAGTTGCTACAGGCTCAAAGGGAGGTTTGATTAAACTCTTGAGGATGTGATTCAGGTCCCAGATGGGAACTGGAGCTGTACCGATGGGAAAGTATTCTGGAGACCTGTAAGAAATCGCTTCATGAGTGGTCTGAAAAGAAAGAATTGTCGTCGGTATTTCTGTGAAAGGCTGCTATCACTGCTGCATGCACCTTAACCATAATGAAAGGCAGGCCCAATTCCCTTAGTTCTAGGAGATGGTCCAATATAATGGGGATGGAGTGGTGTCGGGAGGCACAGGATGGTTGTGTTTGAGCCATTTGGAGAATCTGGTCCACTTGTAGAGACAAGTCTTTCTGATGGACTCTCTCCTCCTGTTAATATCTGTTTCACTCATTCTGAACAGGTGTTTTCGGCATTTTGGAGCCATGAAGGAGCCACTCCTGGAGGTGGAGTTTGTCTGACTTGGGATGGAGAATCCTGCCACGATGTTGAGTGAGAAGACTGTGTTTCAAGAGAAAACTGCACAGATCCGCTTCTGCCAATCTGTGCCTCCACTGTGCTGATGCAATGAGGATGATAGGATGATGTGGGCTTGTTCCATTCTCATCTTGATGATAGTCTTGTGGAGCAAGAGAAGTGGTGGGAACGCGTAAAGGAGAGGTGTGTCCCATTTGCTGGAGAAAGTGTCCCCTAGAGAACCCTTCTCTAGAGCTGCTCTGGAGCAATAAAGGTGGCATCTGTGGCTGGCCCTGGTTGAAAAACAGGTCTAAATCCAGCTGTCCCTATTGTAGGAAAACCTCTTTGAGAGCTTGAGAGTCTCTCTCCCATTCGTGATGGTCGTAATGTTATGGTGGACACCCTCAGCCATATTTTTTTAGTACCCCCAGAAGGTGTATGGCTGTAGAGGTGATTTGTGTGCAATGCACCAGTTCCATAATTTCAACACTTCTGTTCAAAAGGAGGGTGACCGGGTTGATATAGGACATGCAGGTTGTATTGTCCATCATGATACCGATTGTCTTGTGTGCTATATGGTGCAGAAACTGGAGGCATGCATAGCACACCACCCTGAGTTGTAGCAGATTGATGTGGAGAGTCTGCTCACTGAAGGACCATTTGCCTTGTACAGTGTGAGGTCCAAGATGAGCTTCCCATTCCATAAGGGATGCGTCAGTCGTAATGGTAACTGTCGGGGCTGATGAAATGGTATACCCCGCAGTACGCTGTGTGAATACATCCACCATTCCAATGAATTGAGGACATGTGGCAGGATAGTGACAGTCTTGGAAAAGGGGTCCCTGGAAGGGATGTAGAGTATGGTCAACAAGTGGAATGGGGGTGATCTGGTGTGCAATGCACCAGCTCCATAATTTCAGTACATATATAGTACTGATATAGTACATGCAGGTTGTATTGTCTGTCATGATATTGATTTTCTTGTGTACTATATGGTCACAAAGTGGAGGCATGCATAGTGCATTGCCCTGAGTTCTAGCAGATTGATGTGAAGCATTTGCTCACTGAAGGACCATTTGCCTTGTACAGTGTGAGGTCTGAGATGAGCTCCCCATCCCATAAGGGATGCGTCTGTCATAATGGGAAGCCCTGGGATAGGGATAGCTATCCTCCAAACCTGAGGACACATGGCAGGATAGTGACAGTCTTGGAAAAGGGGTCCCTGGAAGGGATGTAGAGTATGGTCAACCAAGTCTGGAAACACCTCGTGTAGTCTGGCCAGTCAGACCACATAAGTGGTGGCAGCCTTGTGACCCAGAATCTTCAGGCATTCATGGACAGTTGTAGTGGAGGTTGCATGTGCCGCCATTATGAGGTTGTGGAGGGCCTTGAATCTGTGTGTGTGGGGGCAGAGTTGCCCTGGCTGCAATGGTGTCAATGTGTGCTCCTATAAACTCTATAGAGTCTGTGTGGGTTGGAGCATGGACTTTTGGTAGTTTATGTGGAAGCCAAGTTAGAGTAAAAGATCGGTGGTAGTGTTGACCATGTCTTGTGTTTCTTAGAAGGGTGTGCCTTTTATAAGGTCGTTGTCCAGGTATTGGAATATTATGACTCCCTGATGACGTAGAGTCTTGGAAAAAACTCGGGAACTGTTGAGAGATCGAAAGGGAGAACTCGAGATTGGTAGTGGTGGTTCACCACTGTAAATCATAGAAACCATACGTGGGCAAGATGTATTGAAGGTTGAGAGCTGAAAGCCAATCCCCTTGATCTAGTGCTGGAATAATTGTTGCTAGTGTTGCCATCTTGAATTGTTGGTATGCGACGTACGTGTTGAGCATTCCTAAATCTAAAATGGTTCTCCATCCGCCATTCTTCCTCTGGGTTAGGAAGTATGTTGAGTAAAACTCTCTCCCTGGAATGCTGTTGGTACTGGCTTTTTCCCCCCTATATGCAGAAGGTGGAAGACCTCCTACTGGAGGAGAGTGTCATGAGAGGAGTCCCTGAAGAGGGGCGGGTGGGAGTGGGATCGAGAAAAGAGAGATGAAGGGGATGGAGCTCACTTTGATGAGCTCTAGCACCCATCTGTATGATGTTATTTGTGCTCATTGCTGTAAAAAGGGCTGGAGGCAGTGGGTGAACTGTAGCTGTCCAGTTGGCAGTGTAACAATAGTGGGGACATCTTTCTGGTTCCTGGCCAAAGCTTCACATTTGTTGCTTTAATGTGGAAGGTTGGGATGTTGAAGGTTGTTGTTGGCGCTAAGGTCTGCACCGTTGGGGTGTGTTTCTGTCAGGAGTCTTATCTCATCTGTGATTGGTAGGGATCTCTGGGCCTTTGGTAAATGTTGTACCTTGTTCTTTTGTTGAGGGTCATGTACATGCCCAGAGTCCGGAGGGTTGTGCATGAGTCCTTCATTGAGTGAAAGACTTTATCCGTTTTGGTTGTGAATAGAGTGGTTTTGTCGAAAGTCAGGGCTGGCCTTACCATGAGGCAAACTGAGGCGGCCACCTCAGGTGCCAGATTTGGGGGGGAAGGGTGCCTGTAGGACCCAGAGTGTAGAAAATTGTGTCTGTTGCTGGTGCATATGTAGTCTCTCTGCTCTAGATGCACAGAGGTGGTAGAGTGCTGTGCTGGAGGAAGGAGGGCACAAGAGACATAACAGGCAGGCAGGAGAAAAGGTGAGAGGGAATAACAAAAAGCAGCAGGAGCTGCACGGAGAGAGAGGAGGAGGAGCCTCTTATGTACCTCTCTAGCACCCCCAGGAGCCTGGACTGATTAACACCAGCTTCTCAGGAAGCTTCCTGTTTCCTGCTGCTTCCCTGAACCCACTTGAGGAGAACAGGCAGTCAACTGAAGTAGTAGGAGCCAGTTACGCCCTTAAGACGCTGATATCTTCCCTCACTCAGGCCCTGCTACCAGCCTGCTTATTTGTCCCCTTCAACTGAGAGTTGAGAGCCACTATAGCTGGCACAGAACAGCAGTCATGATAGAAAGAAGAAAACGCCCTCTGCGGCAGCATTCAGAGAAAGAAAGAAAACAAAGGAAGCTTTTCTATCTCAGCAGGAAGGAGCTCTCCTGAGATACATAGACACAAATGTTCACGGTGAGCCTTCCAGCCCTAGTGAGGATGTGAGTGGTGAGGAGATGCCTGATCTTCCAGTTAGTCAGAGTGCAGGTGACCTGGCAGCTACTGTAGCATCCATATCTCCATCTCAAATGGATGTAACCATTCACATTCCTGAAGAAAAGTGTGGTGGAGGCGCAAGAAACAGCTGCTTCTGAGTTTAGTTCCTTAAGTCTAGATGATCCAGGATTGTGGACCCACTTGAGCAGTAGCCTGAGGGACTTCCTTGTACTGCATGGGCCACAGCAAGTGAAAAACTTCATGTTCCCCAAAGACAATGAAAATAGAAGTTTCCATCCAACACATTACTGGCGTGAAATCCCCAATGGTGGCAAAATGGAGAGGCCACGGCTTATGTACTCAAAAACCCAGAATGCTGCGTACTGCTTTTGTTGCGAACTCTTCCAGTCTAATGTTTCAGACACATTGGGTTCTACAGGAATAAAGGACTGGAGAAATCTGGCATGCCATGAGAAGGCAGCAAATCACCAGGTGCTAGATTGTGCAATACAGTCAGTTGAAGAACGTTTCATGCAGCTCAAGGAACACAGCAGTATATTTGGGATGTTGTATGATATTCCAAAACTCCTCACTATACCTGAAGAAGACCTACACCAGCAATGCAGGGCACTAGAGACAGTGTTGACACATGATGACATGTGTGATATTGATGCAAGTGATTTAGGTGATGAACTGAAAGCCCTTTCAAGATACATTTCAGCAGGATCAACTCCAAAGACTGTTCTGGAATATATGTGCACAAATAAGATGACCACCCTCTTTCCAAATGCTTTTGTTGCTCTGCGCATACTTCTAACACTTCCTGTAACAGTTGCCAGTGGAGAACGCAGCTTCTCCAAGCTGAAGTTGTTAAAAACACATCTACGCCCCACAATGACACAGGAGAGGCTGGTCGGCCTTGCAACCATCTCAATGGAGCATGAGCTGGCCCAGACTGTGGACCTTCAGGAAGCAGTTCAAATCTTTGCAACCAAGAAGGCACGGAAAGCACCACTTTGATTATTCAAACAAATAAAAATGCCAGTGGTTACTATGCAGACAAGAAAAGTTACATTTGCTGTTCAGGCATTTGAAAGTTAAGTATTACTTAAAATTTTTGAACAAGGCATTTTAAGTTGTTAGTTCTCCTTTATTGGGGTAGGTAGCAGAGCAGTACCATGAGAGGAGTAAAACAAGAAGAAGGCAGAATTGAGACCTTTCAAAGTTTTGGCCCAAGCGAAGGGACATGGGGGCATCATTTGAACTCCCCGCCTCAGGTGCCAAAATATTGTGGGCTGGCCCTGTCAAAGGGAAGGTCTTCAACTTTCTACTGGAGGTCTTTCGGTACCCCAGATGCCTGGAGCCATGATGCCCTTCACATAATGACGGCCAGTGCTGTGACTCAAGCAGCTGTATTGGCCACATCCATGGCAGATTGTAATGCTGTGCGGGAGATGATGTGGCTCTCCTGCATCACATTGACCAGTATCAGCCTCTTATGCTCCAGGAGGAATTGTACGAGTTCCCCGAGTTTTGCGTAGTTGGAATAGTCATAATCAGCCATTATGACAGTGTAGTCTGCTGCTCTGAGAATCAAAGTCACAGAGGAATAGACCTTGCTCGCCATGATGTCCAACCGTTTATGGTATTTGTCCTGAGGAGTGGACCTTATATTGGGTTGTTTTGTCCTGTGCCTGACCGAGTCCACCACTCGGGAATTTAGGGGAGGGTGTGTGAAAAGAAAGTCCATACCCTTGGGCATTATAAAGTATTTGAGATTGGCCCTTTTATTGGTGGGGGTAATGGATGGTGGAGTTTGCCAGATGTTATCAGCAGGGTCCATAATGGATTCATCCATTGGGAGGGCAATCCAGGAGGATGTAGCGTGTTTTAATGTGCCCAAGAGTTGGTATTGTTTGGAGTTGTCAGATGGAGGTGGGATAGTAGGAATGATGGCCTCATCCAGCAAAGAGGAGGAGTTGTGTAGAGGGGAAGTATTCTCCCTTTCTGATAAGCAGTTGTCCAACTCCAATTGAAGGATTTTGGAGAATGTAGTGCCATGGCTGTTGGTGTGGGTTAAGGTGACTAAGGGTGGTCTTTCTGATGTTATTGAAGGAGCGGTGTGATGGCTCCAACAAGAAGAACAGGACTTCCAAGGATGCCCCTGTCCAGAGTGGGGGCGGGGGTGGATACGGCCAATGTTGTGAGTCCCACGGCAGTGGTGGAGGCGGATGAGTGTGTCTCGAGGAGTGAGAGTCCCAATCAGGTACTGTTGAGTTGGTCTGGAATGCTGTGAGAAACAGCTGTGTGGTTTGGTGCCAGCTTCGCTCAGAGAGATCGATGGGACTGGTGATCTCAGTGCATGGATGGACCGCACCGAGGAGCACAGGGATGGTGGTGCTGACAAGCTATGGACTAAGGTGAGCATGCGGCTCTGTGTCCATTCTGATGGCGGTGCCAAGACTGAGTGTGTGGTACTTGGTGCCATTGGTGCTGTCGGGGACGGTGCCTTGGAAGGAGGCATTTTGGTGCAGGGTCTTTTCAGTGCCACATCCAGTGCCACCTCCAATGCTGTCTTCAGCATTGATTTATATCTGGTGGGTGCCACGGGTTCCATTCGTGCAGTTGGTGCCAATGGCTTTTGTCTGGGCTTGAATGAGCCCTGTTCTGCGGTGCCGATGATTTAGACAGTGCCATGCCAGAGATGCCTAGCTTATCGCCAACACTCACCCTCGATGAACTTGGTGCCAGGGGTAGTGATCTTGCCAGGGAGACCTGGAATTTTGCTTTTGGCTTGCCAGAAGAGGTAGAGGAATGACTTTTGTCCATACCTTTTGGCTTGTCTGATGCTTTGGCCCTGGGAGGTGAGTCATCCACAGAGGTTGAAGGGATTTCTCATACAGATATGTTTCAGCTTATTGGTGCAGTCACATCGTGCTCTAGCAGTGAGGTTTGAGCACTTCTGCATGAGATGGGCCTCTCCCAGACACTTAATTCTATGACATGCACGCCTTATGTATTATAGAATACTAGGACTGGAAGGGACCTCAAGAGGTCATTGAGTCCAGTCCCCTGCCCTCATGGTAGGACCAAATACTGTCTAGACCATCCCTGATAGACATTTATCTAACCTACTCTTAAATATCTCCAGAGATGGAGATTCCACAACCTCCCTAGGCAATTTATTCCAGTGTTTGACTACCCTGACAGGAACTTTTTTCTGATGTTCAACCTAAACCTCCCTTGCTGCAGTTCAGGCCCATTGCTTCTTGTTCTATCCTCAGAGGCCAGGAAGAACAAGTTTTCTCCCTCCTCCTTATGATACCCTTTTAGATACCTGAAAACTGCTATCATGTCCCCCCTCAATCTTCTCTTTTCTAAACTAAACAAACCCAATTCTTTCAGCCTTCCTTCATAGGTCATGTTCTCTAGACCTTTAATCATTCTTGTGGCTCTTCTCTGGACCCTCTCCAATTTCTCCACATCCTTCTTGAAATGTGGTGCCCAGAACTGGACACAATACTCCAACTGAGGCCTAACTAGCACAGAGTAGAGTGGAAGAATGACTTCTCGTGTCTTGCTCACAACACACCTGTTAATGCATCCCAGAATCATGTTTGCTTTTTTTGCAACAGCATCACACTGCTGACTCATATTCAGCTTGTGGTCGACTATAACCCCTAGATCTCTTTCTGCCGTACTCCTTCCTAGATAATCGCTTCCCATTCTGTATGTGTGCAACTGATTGTTCCTTCCTAAGTGGAGCACTTTGCATTTGTCTTTATTAAACTTCATCCTGTTTACCTCAGACCATTTCTCCAGTTTGTCCAGATCATTTTGAATTATGACCCTATCCTCCAGAGCAGTCGCAACCCCTCCCAGCTTGGTATCATCTGCAAACTTAATAAGCGTACTTTCTATGCCAATATCTAAATCGTTGATGAAGATATTGAAGAGAGCCAGCCACAAAACAGATCCCTGCGGAACCCCACTTGTTATACCTTTCCAGCAGGATTGTGAACCATTAATAACTACTCTCTGAGTACGGTTATCCAGCCAGTTATGCACCCACCTTATAGTAGCCCCATCTAAGTTGTATTTGCCTAGTTTATTGATAAGAATATCATGCGAGACCATATCAAACGCCTTACTAAAGTCTAGGTATTCCACATCTACCGCTTCTCCCTTATCCACAAGACTCGTTATCCTATCAAAGAAAGCTATCAGATTGGTTTGACACAATTTGTTCTTTACAAATCCATGCTGGCTGTTCCCTATCACCTTGCCACCTTCCAAGTGTTTACAGATGATTTCCTTAATTACTTGCTCCATTATCTTCCCTGTCACAGAAGTTAAACTAACTGGTCTGTAGTTTCCTGGGTTGTTCTTATTTCCCTTTTTGAAATAAACCCAATCTGTGTCAGAGATGGGTATAGCCTCATGGCAGGATTCACAGTTTGTAAAGCCTTGGTATCTAGGCATGGGGGGGGGGGGCAATGAGGTTGAGGATGAACAATGAAGAAATGAGGTTGAGGATGAACAGCTGCCACTTGTTCTCCAACTTTCCCTTCCAGGTGGCCAGCTTGTAATACGTGCTCGGCAATGGCAGGTGCCAGATGTAGGCTGATGAGCAGGGTTGCCTGAATATACAGTGTAGCAGCAAAGGCTTAGTGATATAGCTGCTGTGACCAATTACAATCTCTCCCTTTTCTAGCAGACATTGCAGAAAGATGGTTCAGAACCGGGCCTCATGAACAACATTGTGGGAATCAAGGCCTTGGGGTTGGAGCTGAGCAGTCTGTGATTTGTGTCTAGGAAGCATTCTTGAGATGGTCTGGAGTGAGGGATATTTAATTGCCACAGAATGGATTAATGTTGCTGTACAATTTAAGGATCATTGCTGGAGAATTTGGTCCCAGTGTGCTGCGATATGTTGATCTCACTGTAACATTTCTACTTCATGCACCACAATATTACTGTACAATTTGTATTTCTCACCTATTCTAGCTGAATGGCTGCATTGCTGTGTGGATTTTCTGTCTCCCTGTGACAGACCTGATGGCAAAATGCATGCCTCATAATTGCATCTTTTAAAAAATGAAAAGAGCGCAACTCAAACTGGGAGTCATTTCATATTGTATCCGAATGCTTTCTAGAAAGAGATGGCAGGTTAATCCCAGCGGGTTCCACTTTCAAATATGTGCGTCTGTACAGAATGCGGCTATGATTAACTGAGTTACATTACTGCTGCTTATAGTAAGTCTAATTACTAATTGACAGCAGTGTCCTGGGGTGAGTATAACACACCACAATTAAGTATTAATCTAACCTTAAAACTGCCTATCAGCTTGAAAACTACAACCTCAGCAATTATCAGCTTGTTTCCATGTTTCAAAGATGTTGGCAAAGAGACTGTTCCTTAGACTGGTTGGTTAATACAGTCCAAGGTCTTTTTGTTTTCAGTCCCATGAGTAACATATTGGCAGAGATCCATAGTTAGGCAGTCTGCAAAACTATTCCAAGTTTTCCAACACTATCAATTTGAGCATAATTCCACACAGTCAAATAAAATGGAGAGTGAGACACTAGAAACAGAAATATATATTCAGGTGAAATACAAAAAAAAATGCCTTATTGCTGTGATTTGCATGCATTATTTGAAATAAATATACATTGAAGGATCCCATTACTGTATTAATTCACTTTTTAGATGTGAAAATTCCCCAAAGATACAATCACAGCCTTCATTATATTCAAGGGTCTTTGTTGCACGTATGATTCCGTGCAGTCATGATGCTTTGTATATTGATTGACTCAGATCCTTATTCTTTAAAAGTAGCAGCAAATCTTAAAAGGCCTGGAGTAGCTGCTGGAATGTGATTCCTACATGATGGAATGAGGCTTATTCAGCAATTTTGTGATGATTAAGGTAATAAGAGTAATTTATAGCTGCTTATGTCTTAGCAATACCGCAGGCCAAAACACAGAACTGATGTTAAGGGAAACAAGTGCCTTTTGAAAGACTTGTGGATACTAAACCACACCAATTCTGTTTGATTTCCTTGCTTGTCAGTACCTTATAGATATATAATTTATAGGAAAGCTTTAATTAGTTCATAGCTGGGGCTTAAGTGTCTGGTTAATATTCCAAGCCGGATGTCTAAAAGGCTCTTGCTTTTAGAATTATTGGAGCAATTATCCAATATATTATCGAAAGATCTATACTTACTGCAATCACTTGGCTGCTGCTGTGTAGCAGGTGAATATTCAAATTTTCCTGATTACAGTCCAACTTTAATGGTTTTTAAGCTAAATATCTCCTAAGTGCCTGATTCATAGTGGAGCGAATTCAATGGGAGCAATTTCATGGACTTCTGTGGTCTTTGGATAATGCCTCGACTGCTTATTATTCGACCAGTGTTAGAGCTTTATTTGTTGTATGATTCAAGTTCTTCAACAGCAACAAAACCTAACTAATGCCTACATATTACTGATGTAAAAGACTGCCGTAAAGTACCATGAGGTGCAAGTTCTGATTCCAGTTTTATTAGATGATCACCTCCGGTAAGCAACTGAATTGTGTTATGAATAGTTGTTTCCAACAGATTACTTTGCATTTATGTAGTCATGTTTGTGGACATAAGCGACTTGCATAGGAACTGAAAGGCAAAAAGAATATCTTATGGGGCTGGGAATCAGGAATTCTTATGTCCTAATGGCAGCTCTACCCATTGTAATGCCCTGATGAAGTTATTTAATCTCTGTGGCTGTGTCCAAGGAACACATCTGCTCTTCTGAAATTTTTTTCAGAAGAGGAGACACATTTTTTCGGCATACCTGTATACCTCGTTTCACGAGAAAGAAGGGATGTGCCGAAAAAGGGGGTTTTCCGACATTTGGCCCAGTGTAGACGGGCCAAATGTAGGAAAAGCCTCTTCTGACAAAAGACGCGGGAAAAGGTACACAAATTGCATACCTTTTTCCCGAAAAAAACCCACAGTCTAGACACAGCCTGTGTCTGAACTAGTTATTTCTCCCTAACGTAGCACATCAGTGTTTTAACCACAAAGTTGTCAAAGTCTACAGAGTCTTTTCTACACTGGTGGTCCAACCAAACAGCTGCAATTGTGGAAAATCTTCAGAGGGGAAAAACTGGAATAAACAAAGCTATTATTGCCATCTTATTTCACAGGACTGTGATGAAGTATAATTAGCAGTTAGGTTTTCTCACTGAAAATTATTTTTGACCAAAAAGGGTTTTTCCAAAGAAACTAAAAAAAAATCTTTTTATTTTTTTAAATGTATGTTTTTAAACAAAAAGAAACAAAATCAAAATTACCATTTGTTTAACTTTCAAGCAAAATTTTTTGTTTAGCATCAACTTTAGAAACCAAACAAAAAACTTTAGGTTCTTAGGTTTTTTAAAAAAAAATTCCTGAAGGAAAAAAATCCTTTTTTGACTAGCCCTATAAATTACACAATGTTTGGACAGTCTCTGAAGATTAAAAGTTTTATATAAATGCTAATTATTCTTAGATTTTCAATCTTGGAGCTTTTTTTTTATTTGTTAAAACATTTGAATTATAGAATGCATTTTTATCACTGTCAGAGGTTTTGTCCATGAAATTCTAGAATTTAACGGGATTTATTAAATGAAATATTAAACCTCATTAGTGATTAATGTGGCCAGATACAGCTAGATATCCCTTCTCTGGGATTTTGTATCTAAGCTCAAGTGTAGTAAAGCTTTAATAATATTTGATCCATACTCTATCACAGAACTCAACCCAGTCCTTAAAGGGAAAATAATTTGATGATCTAATACATCTTCTCAAATTTCCATCTACTATGAGCTTTAAGTATGAACAAATGGGATGACGGAAGTTTAATTTGTTTGCTCAGTACAGTCACTTTGCAAAAAAATAATGCTGATCTTATTCCTGGTAACATATGGCTCCCTTATGTAGGACTCAGCTGTTAACTTTCCTTTACAAGTGCCTCATTACAGAATAGTTACCCTACCTGAATATCCACTAAACAAGTTGAAATGCAGAAGCTATTCCAGCAGCATCTTTGTTATGATTCATATGTGTATAAGAACCCTGATTATCTTTCTTATTTATGTATCGTGTCCTGTTTTGGGCCTTCCATTACAGAAATCATCAGAGGGCAATGAAAATATTAGGAGGTTGGGGTGCTTGACATATGAGGAGAGGCTGAGGAAATCTCAGCCTCTCCTCATATTTAGTCTGCAGAAGAGAAGAATGAGGGGGGATTTGATATCAGCCTTTAACTACCTGAAGGAGGGTTCCAAAGAGGATGGAGGGAGGCTTTTCTCAGTGGTGGCAGATGTCAGAACAAGGAGCAATGGTCTCAGGTTGCAGTAGGGGAGGTCTAAGTTGGATATTAGGAAAAAAACTATTTCCCTAGGAGGTGGTGAAGCAGTGGAATGGGTTACCTAGGGAGGTGGTAGAATCTCGAACCCTAGAGGTTTGTAAGTCCCGGCTTGACAAAGCCCTGGCTGGGATGATTTTAGTTGCAGTCAGACTAAATGACCTCCTGAGGTCTCTTTCAAACCTAATCTTCTATGATTCTTCCAGAACGCAAAGGGGAAAGTACTCCATGCCTAACAGAGGAGGAGTGGAATCGGACAAGACCACAGGTGGCATAGATATTTATTGCTGCCTTTCACACAAAGTAATGTCCCTACTGCAGCTCATGGAAATTTTCCAACTGTAACTCTTTTCAATGAAAAATAGGTGTTAGGTTGAACATTTTTCACCAAAAGTTTGTGCTTCCCACAGAAAATTTTGAATGTTCTTTTCCGTTATCAATTTTTAACTGAAAATTTCAACAGTTTAGTAGTATTTTTTCCATTGTTGGCATTTTCAGTGGAAAATAACCATTTCCCAACCTGTTGTATTATGTATGAGCACATTTGTCCTTAAAATTAATATTGTTTTCATGTCATCTGCTAGTTTGGAGAAAGAGAAGGTAGGGTGAGTATTAAGCCATTTTTCCTGAATCAGCCATAATTTGGCCCTAGGTATCTGAAATACATTTTCATTTTAATCATACAAATTTACATGTTTCTGCCTAGAATGATTTGGCACATTTCTTTACATGTGAGGTTAGCCCACAACTTCAGATTTCTTTAGCCGTACTGTCTGGACACCTCATTAGCCAAAATTTAACCCTGAGCTATGTAAAGCCGTATCTGCCTGCAAGGAGGGAGTCACATTCATTAGACGGTAGCATCAGTATGCCATGAGCACATTGTCATCAAAGATTGATTAGAAAAGAGTTTTTTCCCAATTCCATTACAACTATGCTAAAATACATTTAGTAGGAAATATCTTTTTTAAATATTGTGAATAAAGATCTCATTTTTAAAAAATAGAGGAGAAAAAAGAAACCACTGTGCCACCCTAGCATATATTAAAGTCAGGCATCTGACATCATGGTAGTCTTGTACATGTTGAAATGAGATAGCTGGTAAAATTAATTGGAATACTTAGTCCTTTCTTAAACTGGAATGCTTCCAAAAATATCATAATCCTAATATTAATCATACACTTGAGTAGACCCGAGTTACAGAAAGGGTCAGAGAAGAGATATGCTAAGTGATTCTGCAAAAAATTCAGGTACTTTCCAACCTTTTTGAGTCTGCCCTCACGCTCTCTGCCTAAATTATCTCTTCTCTAAAGCATTATTTATACAGCCGCAACCACTTAAAGGAATACCGAATCAGAGGAAGTACAATGCCTCTTATATAACAAAAGAACAACTCAGAAGGAGAAACTTCCCATTTCAGTGGCTTTCAGCCAAAATTGTGATAAAAGCCTTTTCCATTTTCTTCTTTTCTATTCTTTGTAGCTCTTGTGTTTGGCCTGAGATCACCTAGGATATGTCAACATTGCAGCTGGAAATTAGCACCTCCGCTCAGGTAGAAAGATTTGAGCTAATGGTGCTTGAGCTAGCGCATCAAAAATAAAAATGACTGCACCACAACTGGAGCGAGGGTGAGGGGTGCAGACGGGACATTGGGCTTTGCCAAAGGAAGGGAGCAGTGCTTTGTGGTGGGGAAGGGGGAGACAGGAAAGAGGCCAAACTGCTGCAAAAGGTGGGTGGTGGTTAGCTTTGTGGCACTGATTCACTCCTTGGGAAAGTGAGTGTGGACAGCTATACGGATACAAGCCCTGGGCAATGGGATCCCTTTTTCCATGCCGCAGGCAAGGAAGCACCCACCCTCCCTGCCCTAGAGGTGACACATATCAGGCAGGTTTAGGACCCGCTGTAGGTATTGGGCTAGTCAATCCTTTTTAAGGGAGACTTGAAGGAATGTTTCCCTCACGACCAGATTGGCTTCAGTGGAGTGAAGCGTTTTTTGTCTTCCCCATAGCAGATGTCAGGGAGGACCTTTTTCAGGTAGGAAGAGAAGGTGGTAGGCCACATGTCACAACTTATTTTGCAAAGTTGGGTGAATGACCAGTGCAAGTACTCCATAGGGAAGGTATCCAGTGACCAGACAAATGATATGATAAAGGACTTAAAAGAAGGTGCTGGATATAGGAACAGAATGGGTTTGGGGGCTGCTATTTTATGTCAGGGAGACACCTTTCCCCCTTCTACTAGCCCACCTTAATCCTACTCCTCCTTTGAGGGGTGGGTGGATGGTCCAACCTTTGAGTTGGCTAGAGAGCCTGGATGGAAAATGAAGGGGGGCTGACAGAAGTCCCAGGTAATGATTTGAATAAACATGGATTTGCCCACACTGTATCTTCTGGGTGGTCCCACAAATGTATATAATAAAGTTGCAGCCTCATTATAATCTATATCAAGTGTCTCCGGTCCTTTCGGTACAGCCAGACAATATGGACATTGTGGCTTTGGCTGGACCTCAGGCTGTGTCAAGCCAAGGAAGTTGGGTGGGCTTGAGAGCCCTAATCACAACCTCCCCCCTGCCATTCTTAGTCTGTCTACCTGGGCTGGGAGACCTGCTCCTAGTCATACCCAAAGAGCTCTGTCTGGCAGCATACCAAGTACCCTGAACTGCTCTCTTTGCATGGACACACCAATGCCAGCCAA
Organism: Pelochelys cantorii; assembly: GCA_032595735.1. NCBI lineage: Eukaryota > Metazoa > Chordata > Testudines > Trionychidae > Pelochelys > Pelochelys cantorii. The sequence continues at coordinate 43,435,469 of CM064337.1, forward strand.
GTCTGTTTTTTTCTCTCTCTCTCAACCTTTCCAGTCCTGGTGATAACTGAACAAGTGATTGAGACTTGTTCTTCATGAATGATGCAGGATCTAACTTGTAATCAGTATGAATTTCCTGTTCAGGAAAAAGTGTAATACTGGACTTTAAAAGGAAAAACATGAAAAACTCATTAAAAAATGGATTTGAAGGCATCCTGCTTTAACTCAGTTTAATATGGAATTGACTGAGACTGACCCGTTAAAACATATATTAAGGGGACACTTTGCCAGGGAGTGGTCAACCCCTGTCCCTGGTCCACCTCAGGCCTGCTTCTTCCCGCGCCTGCTCCATGTCCTCCCCAGAGCATGTTGTATCCTTCTTCCTCTCACCTCTCTCCGCAGCCTCCTGAATGCTGCGTAACAGCTGATTGCTGCAGCAGGAGGCAGAGGGAGGATAGAGGCACAGACCCCTGGGGTTAGCTGGCCACTGGGAGGCACTGGGGGTATAGAAGTGACAAGTTGAGCAATGCTCTTAGAACATCGCTGCTCTTCTGGAGAATCCTGCAAGCAGTGGACGGAGCAATGGCATTGGAAGGGAGCACCTCACAACTTTAAATGAGCATGTTCTTTAATGTGGCAAGGACATAACATTGGAACAGCACTAAGGAGGATGCTAAGTGAGGAGTTACTGGAAAAACTTAAAAACAACCAATAGTCTTGCAGCACCTTAGACTAACACCATCTACAGGTTTTATCTGAGCTTTCGTGGGCACAACCCACTTCTTCGGATGAATGGAGTTATTAAAGGTCTCATTTCTAAATAAATAGAGGCTGGGAGGAGGAAAAAGAAGGAAAAAAAGAAAAAAAGGGGGATGAAATAGTCAGCGTGTTCATGCTACAAGAAGCTGATAGAGAAGGTGCTAATTGTTCTAAAGTACCCTTTTTTAAAAAATGTCTTTGGATATGGAATGTACCAGGTCATCCAGCCAATGTCTTTATTCATACCACTGTGATAGGAATCAAACTTGTAAATGAAGTTAAGTTCTGAGGCTTCCCTTTGAGTTGGCTCGTGGAATTGGCCTGAAACAATATGGTGACTTTGAGATCCATTAGTGAGTGCCCAGGCAAGTTGAAATGTTCCCCAACAGGTTTTCCTTATGTTGCCTTTTTGGATATCAGATTTGTGTCCATTAATTCTTTCTTGTAGAGACTGTCCAGTTGGCCACGATGGATGGCAGAGGGGCATTGCTGGCACTTTATAGCATAGATCACATTAGTGGATGTGCAGTTAAATGAGCCTCTGATATGGTGGTTTACATGGTTAGGTCCTGTGATGATCTTGCTTGTACAGATGTGTGGACTAAGTTGGCACTGGGGTTGATTGCAGGGGTAGGTGCCTTGATGAGTATGATGATGAATTACTGTACATGATTTTATCAGAAACTGAGATATTGTGATAGGCCATCTCAGAACTACTTTCAGTTGTTGTGTGGAAGTTTTCATTGACTGATTTACTAACATCAAGAAGTAGATACAGGTGAGTAAGTCCAGACAGATATTAGAATAAATGATCAGGGAAGTTCTGCTTTGCCTGACTGAAACAATGGAATGTTTTGTTGGATTTGTGATAATTTTTCTGATTCTCAGATAACTGTAAAATACCCAGATGAATTGTGGCATGGTTAACACCAATGTAATACATTATACAAAAATGCTAGTGTAATTTCAACCACCATCAATGTGCAGCCCGGAAATCAGCGGAACACAGAACCTGTTTATCAGTGCAGAGCAATACTAGGGAAATTTTTAGACTAGAAAACAAAAGACTACTACAATATCTAACAGCAAGGATGGAGGAATTTAAGGAAGAAAAGTATAATGACCCAGGAATATGGGGTTAGTATCTCCGAACTCTTATGAGAAAAGTGCTATCCATAATGGTAGATGTAAACACAATCTCATCCAGACAGACAACTAGATGAATATGAACTTTTAAACTTCATTTACACTCTTCTCCTTCTTTGGAAACAAGCCAATGACCAGGTAGGTAATGTCCACCTGAAAATTAGCTTATTACCAGAGTTTGGGTCTCCAGTGAAGGGAAGGTTATCAGCCACTGCAACATGAAAGTAGAAGTATATTTGGTATGTATGGTCATGCCAATTTTCTTCCACAATTTGATCTGAGGAAGTGGGTCTGGCCCACGAAAGCTCATCACCTAATAAACCATCTTGTTAGTCTTTAAAGTGCTGCACAGTCCTGTCTTTTGTTTCATGAAAATGATAAGAGTTCATGATTCTAAGGAATGGTAGGAGGGATAACAGCAAAATGAAGACAATTGATTTCAAGAAGGCAGACTAGCAAACTCATGGAGTTAGTAGGTAAGATCCCATGGGAAGAAAGTACAAAAGCAAAAAGTAATTAAATACCATTGACTGTTTTTTTAAAAGACACTATTAAGGGCACAAGAGCAAACTATGGATAGGAGTATGGCAAGAGACTACCTTGGCTAACCCAGGAGATCTTCAAAGATCTAAAAATGGGAAAAAATCCCTATAAAAAGTGGAAACTAGGTCAAATTAATAAAAGATTAATATAAGCAAATAATAAAATGTTTGTCGGGGTTAGCTTTGCTTTACATAAGAACATAATGTGACGTAGTGTGGGTACCTTGCTGGTTGCTAGGCTTGGGTTATGGGTGGCCCCCACTGGCTGCTGTCTGTACCACGGCCCAGCCGAGTAGCTGATGGAACGGGGAGGTAACGTTGTACTGGTTACCTCCCAGGGAGAGGGACAAAGGAAGGTGGAATGCCGCCCCTGGGTGGGGGGCAGGGCTGGAAGGGATAGTTAGTTAGTTGCTGTCTGGGATCATGGAGGAGACAGCCTAGGGAAGGGGCTGGAATTTAGGGGCCCAGTCTCCTCCCATCTCAAGGGGGGCTGAGGCATCCTAGGCCTGCCCTGTAACCAGATTACATCGGTGCTGTGCTGTATCCTGGAGAAGCAAGAAACTCCCTCTATTCTACTGGCTGGTGGAGTCTGTTCGTGCCACTACAGGGGTGCAGGAGACGGGGAAACCCCAACGCGCCATCACACATAAGAACGGCCATACTGGGTCAGACCAAAGGTCCATCCAGCCCAATCCCCTGTCTGCCAACAGTGGCCAATGTTAGGTATCCCAGAGGGAGTGAATCGAACATGTAATGATCAAGCAATCTCTCTCCTGCCATCCCTCTCCAGTGTTTGATCAGTGGTTGAACTGGATGACCTCCTGAGGTCTCTTCCAACCATAATATTCTATGAACACATGTATGTAGGGCAAAAATTGAGACTAACGAGACATAAAGGGTAACAAGAACACATTCTACAAATACATCAGAATCAATAGAAAGACCAAGAACAGGTATGGGACCATTACTCAATGAAAAGGGGAAAACAATAACAAAAAATGTGGAAATGGTAGAGGTGCTTAATGACGTCTTTGTTTTGGTTTTCACCCAGAAGGTTGGTGGCGATTGGATGCCTAACATAGTGAAAGCCTGTGAAAATGGGGTGGGATCAGAAGCTATCATAGGGAAAAAAAAGTAAAAAATTCTTTTGACAAGTTAGAAGAAGTCCTGATGAAATGCATCCTAGAAAACTCAGAGCTGGCTAAGTCATTAGCCATGATCTTTGAAAAGTCATGGAAAATGGGAAGATCCAGAAGAGTGGAAAAGGACACATACTGTGCCAATCTATAAAAAGGGAAATAAGGACAACCTACGGAATTACAGACCAGGCAGCTCATCATCTGTGCCAGGGAAGATAATGGAGCAAATAATTAAGGAATCAATTTGCCATCATCTAGAAGATAATAAGATGAAAAGAAATAGCATGGATTTGTCAAGAACAAATAATGTCCTAATAACTTTTTTTGACAGGGTAACAAGTCTTATGGATTTGGGAGGGGAGGAGTAGATGTGGTGTATCTAGATTTCAGTAAGGTATTTGATACAGTCTCACGTGATCTTCTCATAAACAAACTAGGGAATTAAAATCTAGATGGAGCTACTATAAGGTGGGTGCCTAACTGATTGAATAACCATTCTCAGAGAGTGGTAGGATGATAATCAATAAAGGCAAATTCAAAATAGTCCACTGAGGAAGGAACAATCAGTTGCACACACAAAAAATTGGAAGTAACCTAGGAAAGAGTACCGTGGAAAAGTATCTGGGACTCATAGTGGATCACAAGCTAAAAATGAATCAACAGTGTGACACTTCCAAAAAACCCAAACATCATTATGGGATTCATTAGCAGGAGCATTGTAAGCAGGCACAAGAAACAACTCTTCTGCTTTACTCCATGCTGATTAGGCCTCAACACAGTTAGGCCAGTTTTGGATGCCACATTTCAGGAAAGATGTAGACAAACTGGATAAAGTCCTGAGAAGAGCAACAAAAATGATGAAGGTTCTGAAAACCATGACCTACCAAGGAAAATTGAAAGTATTGGCCTTGTGGGATGTTTGGACAAGAAGCAATAGGTTCAAATTGCAGCAGGAGAGGTTTAGGTTGGACATTAGGAAAAACTTCCCAAATATCAGGGTGGTTAAGCACTGGAATAAATTCCCCAGGGAGATTGTGGAATCTCCATCATTGGAGATTTTTATGAGCAGGTTAGATGAATACCTGATAGGGATGGTCTAGATTGTGGTTGGTCCTGCCATGAGTGCCGGGGACTGTCCTTGATGTCCTCTTGAGTCCTTTCCTGTCCTATGAATCTATAGCTGGGAAAATGAACATGGGGCCATAACCATCTTGCAAGCAGGATCAGCATGTGAAGTCAGGGAAAATGAGGTTCTCAACTCAGTGGTGAGTTTTGGTGACAGGGTGCTAGACAGAAAAGACTTTCACTATGTTTTGCGGGAGGGAGAGAGCTACAAGAGGATTGAGGGATGGGTGTATGTATGTATGCAGCATCTCAGTGTAGAATGATGAAAGCGTTAAAGGAGTAGCATGTTTATATTTTGCAGAAGGCACTGCTTACTAAGGCAAAATGTAAGTCTACCAATCCCTAGTGTGTAATATGAATAAATGTTTTGGCCTGAATTAATAGCTGATATAACTTCATCAACTTCAGTAGAATTAGAACAGAGATTCATCTGGTTTTCTTGTCCCTTAGAAGAAGAATGTCCCTCTTTGGCGCAGTGCCCTACACTGAAAGCTCTCTCAGTGGGAAGCAAACCTCATCCTGAAGGTGTCAATGTGAGCTGTATTTGAAAACACTGTTTTATTTAAAAACTGGTATTTTTAAACATAATGCTTGCATGGGCTATTTTGTTGAAGAGGGACAATATTTGTAACCACAATGGTACTGGAACCTAGCACAGAGACTGGTAAGAGATTCTCTGTACAACTTTTAGCTCTTTACTGATGCTTAGAATGTAGACTGCTAAAGATAAATGCTGAATATCGTAAACAGCATTTGCATTTTGTTGCAAATATATTGCCTACATTAATAGTGTGTTCTTCGTCCCCAAATGGATAAAGTTTTTTTGAGTTATTAAGACATGTGAACTTTCACTAATGTAGGATAATTTCTTGGGCAAAAACAGGCTCACATCACGAGAAACACAGCAGCATTTAAACAAAGTGGGTTTTGCACCAAAATATGTAAAAAGTGTATATTGATGCAAAACTTGTTTTGATCAAAATGACAAATGAAGCCCAAACAAGGAGGAGAAAACCCAATGAAATTACAAATGTTCCCTATGAAACTATAAAATGAAGCTACGTCTACACTACGAGTTTTCTTGGCAAAAAATATGCTAATGAGGGACTCATTTGCATGAGTCGCAATCTCATTTGCATATTTTCTGCCGCTCCATTTTTGCCTAAGGGTTTTTGCAGAAAAACAAGCAGTGTGGACATTTTCTTTTTGTGCAAAAACCCCTTTTTCCGCAACATTGGTAAAGGATCTTGCGGAAAAAGGGGTTTTTATGCAAAAGGAAAAGTCCACACTGCTTGTTTTTGCACAAAAACCCCTAGGCAAAAATGGAGTGGCAGAAAATATGCAAATGAGATTGTGGCTCATGCAAATGAGTCCCTCATTAGCATATTTTTTGCCGAGAAAACTCGTAGTATGGCCATAGCCTGAAGGAAAATGTGTGCATTTCTCTAATTGCAACTAAGGGTGCATCTACACTGCACCCATAGGTCAAAATAAGATCTGCAATTTGAGCTACGCAAATTGCATATCTTATTTCGAAATTTGGCGCTGTCTACACAGTGCCAAATTTCAAAATAAAGAGTTATTCCGACAAGTCCTTTAACTCTCATGGAACGAGGGTTACAGGGACACCGGAATAGCATGCCCGTTACGTCAAAATAATTGGCACATTTAAAGACCCGGAACAGCTATTCCGGGATACTTCCAGTATCCTGAAATGGCACCACTGTCTAGACGTAGCCTAAATGTGTAAAGCAGTTCAACCACAAGTGAACTGGACAGTGGAAGAATTACTGCTCCTGTGAATAGTGCTTTCTACTTACTTCTATATCAATATAGGATTTCAGTGCATTCCTGGGTTTTAATGAATAAAGCTTAAATGGGTATTTATCTCCCTTTCAAATTTTGGGTCTGACTTACCCAAAATTACAGAGTCAGTACTAGGGTTAGAAACTGAGCCCAGATTTCTCAGCATCAAGTATTCTAATCATTAGAGGATTTGTGCTATTTGGGAAGTTAGACTAGATAATCACAACCATGCCTTCTGGCTTGGAATCTGTCCAACTATATCCTTCCATTCAGCAAAATGTGAATGGGTTACATTCTCTGACATTTGAGAGTCACAGTGACTATTTTTTCCTGAGTGGGATAAATACTTTTAAGTGGCAGAGAACTTCATCTCAAAGCTGCTGATTCCAGGATGATAGTGACCAAAAATTATTTCTCTTGGATGATCATTTGGCAATTCATTATATGTACAATTGTTTTTGATTGTTGGTCCAGTTTTTAGCAAACAATACAAAACTACCACCATAACTCGTTCACACTCTTGTAAGTAGTCTAAATATTAAGGCAGTAGCATAAAGAGGCCACAAACTGAACAATCTGTTCATGCCATGTCTCTTGCTCAGGAGTGAATTACAACCACACGATAACTTTCACTACTACTCTATATGCTGAAATGATTCTACAGAGAAGAAGAAATCATCACTATCCAAGATTGTTTTTCTGACTCCTTCCACTAGTCCAAAATTTACACCAGAGGGAACACATCACAGCAGATTTTCCCTTTAAATTCATTAAGCAGAACATCTCTTTTGGACTGAAAATGTGCATTGCCAAATTTGAGATGGTAATGAGGACTAAATTGCAGTAGCTGAAAAGAAAAATGTAATCTGAAACCACCGAGGTACATTTGTGTGGAGAGTTGTTTTTTATTTCTAACTTTCACTGATATGACAAGAAATGGAGTAAGCGAGGCAAGTGAATTGGGGAAGAATCTTTCTCCTTCTCGGTCCTGCTTTTAATCGTCTCTTTACTGCTTCACTCTTCAAGAGCTTTGGCGATGATGACTTCTCAGTCTCCCCTAGAGAATTTTGCCCTTTCTTATCGTACAATTATAAATTGTTTTCCAAGGTAAATAGATTGCTCAGAAAATTGGTAGAACATTATTTTCAAATTAAGTCAGGATCCCTTGAGCGCTAAGGACTTAGCTCCTAAATTTAGAAATGGCTTCTAAGCTTGTCAGCACAAAGCGAATAGTTCCAAAGATCTATCATCCACAGTGGGAGATCAACATCTGATTACATGGGTCTGTCTGCTTAAGTGCTGAACTTGCTGCCTCTACTAGAGAGCTGGGATAGGGGGATGGAGCATTAGGTCAGCAGGCTCAATCCATAGAGGATGCTGAAGCTGCTGAGTCTTTTTTCTGTTGAAATGGGAAGCTGCAGGAGGGGGATCCTAATATACAGTGGCTCCCGGTCTGATTTAACCATAATCTGCTCCCAAATGGCTTATCAAGCTTTTATCTTTCGCTGGCTGGCTCAATCATGCAGCAGTTCAGCAACAGGCAAATCTACCTTTGGTGCTTTATATGTCATGAATGGATGGGCAGATTCCAGGACCTGGCGGACAGAGGCCTACAATCCAAATTACCCAATTACCCTGTTGTCAGTTTCACGAGAGAGCTTAAGGATCAAATGGACCATTGAGTCTGAATTGCCGTATCACCATCTGATATGGTCCCTCCAGAGTAAGGATCAGACATATTAGCAGGGCTGCGTGGGAGGTGAAGAAGGCAGCCTGTTCTGTTCTTGTTTTATATATAAATAGACTTCTGTCTCTGCAGCTGTCAATGTGACACCTTCCATGAGCACTAGACTCCCCTAAGAAACATTTCTTCATGTCTAGCGTAAGGTGCAAGGTGAGCTGCAAAGTCAGTCTCGAGATTCCATTGACGTCAGTAATTTGTATTGAATGTTCCTTTTGGGCTAGAGAGGTCAATCACAGTATGACCAACGGTTCTCACATTGGCTTTAAATCAGTGTAGCTCTATTGACCATTGAATTACTCCTGATTTCCTTGTGTGCACATGACAGTGGAATCAGGACCATACCTTTTATAACTTCATTCAGATAGGATCCTCTAAAGTCACAGTGGCAAATTCCAACAAGCCAACAGGCTCTGTGGAATTCCAAGGCAGCAGGAAACGTTCGGGGGCATCAGTCTGACAGCCACTGTGCAAAATAATGAGGAGATTTTTAAGGTAGTAATGCACTGAATGGCCCCTTTAGCTAGAAGGGAGCCTTCAGCACATTAGGGGAGTTTTGAGATGGTAGCTGTAATGCACATTGAATAAATATTTCCCGTTACATTATTTTCTCCCAGCTTAGTTTATACAGTAATCACATACTCTGTGGGAGCATGATCTTTCAAGGGTCTGAGCACCTTCATTTACCTTTAGTGGCTGTGTTCTGAGCCCCCAGAATCAGACCCTTGGGTTCTCTTATGCATCTTTTCTCAAATACACAGGCTGATCTACAAATTAGAGCTTCGATAAGTACTAGGGACCTAGACTCTATGGAGGATCCAGTTCAAATTAGAACCAGAAGGGGTTTGGATGGTTTAATATTCATTTTCAGAAGTTTGTGTCTGAGAGAGAGAGAGAGGAGCGAGAAAGCACAACCTTAAAGACCACACATTCTGTTTGTAAATCTTACTGGACACAGTGCTTTTTTCCATGATGAACATTCTTCACCACCCTAATTGTCTGAGTTGAGCAAATCCCTTTATTTAAAAACACCACCACCCACAACTAATTGCCATGGACAGTGGAAAATTGCAAGTCAAGTCAGGGAGAAAACACACATCCCGCAAGTTTAATTTCTCCCTGTAATTTTTCGGCTACTTTCTTTCTACTGCCTCCTGTTCCTTCATTGGAAAACAATAACTACATCAAGCTGAAGGTGGTCCTCCAGATGAATTGCTAGCCTATTAATCCAACCTTAAAGACCAGACACTAGCAGCAGGCTGGAGCAATTAACTGGCAAACTAGTGTGAAAACACATACTCGCTCTCACTCTCTCGGGTCGAAGCAACGCCAGCAAATTTAGTGCCTAGTATTCAGCACTAATTAAACTACAGAGAGTCAGCAATGGTGTAAGTGACAGTGTAGACAGGACACAGGGGTTTTATCCCCATAGTCTGCTTCAGCATAGCTTACATGGGGTTTACAGTATTGCTAACACTAGGCACGGAAAAAATAGACACTAAGGCTCTGATGCTGCAGTTTGTTCCACATGACAAGACACTGTATGCAGTCCTGTTCACATTGGGGGGGAAGAGGCAGGGGAGGCGGCTCTGTGCCGGTTCAGCGGTCTGCATGTATGGAACAAAATGCATGATCAAGGCCTCCGTTTGCTAGTGTGGCTGTAGTCCTTTTGGCTGTGTCTTTACTAGACATTTTGTGGCATTTGACACCTCTTGATAGTATGGCTCCTCAAATGGCCTTGAACACTATTACGATGGACATAGGGTCAACCGAGCATTGCACTTATTTTAAACAGTTTGTCTACACTACATGTATTTGGCATGCCAAGCACACTACAGTCCACCTAGCTTGCTGTAACACGCCCCAGACTCCAAGCTGGGCACTCTAATGCTACGTCTAGACTGCTGAGCTATTTTGGGATACCAGAGGTACCTGAAATAGCTATCCCGCATCTTAACAGTGTGCCCGTTATTTCGAAAGACAATGGGCTCGCTATTCCGATGTCCTGGTAAACCTCGTTCCACGAGGAGTAAGGGACATTTTGGAATAGCGGGTTATTTCAAAGTTCAGCACTGTGTAGAGAGTGCCAAATGACAAAACAAGCTGTTTTGAAATTGACTCGCAATTTGCGCAGCTCAACTTGCGCAGCTTATTTTGGGCTACAGGTGCAATGTAGATGCATCCTAACAGCGCTAAGGTGTTACCATCTGTTTGTATTCATTTTTGCATCAAACAAGGCTGGACACAACATGGTCCTCCCTCATCCTAGTCTCCATCAGAGAAATGCTCATGTGGCTGTAAGTGCCTGACGAGAGATCCCCATAGAATCATAGAACCACAGAGCTGGAAGAGACCTTAGAAGGTCATCAAATCCAGCCCTCTTCCCTAGGACCAATCCCAAGGGTACAGATTGTCCTTGCACTGTCACCCCACACCGGGCGCTGTTCAGTTGGCCTGACAGGTTTTCTATTGGTCATAATCAGGTCATGCTGTTGTAACCCCCACCCTTACTAGGTGTGATGTGCTGTCCCAGTGAGTGGCACTGAAATCAGAGAGAATAATGAGCCTTAGCTGAGAGCCGGTTTGCTTTTAGCTTATGCAGTAGAGGCACATGCACTAAGCTCCACGGGTCCCAGGTTTGATTCCAGCTGTCGGTGTTACACTGTACACACCTTGGAGCACATTTCAGAGCAGCTACTACTGTTACTTGTATTATAGAACTTTATTCTACGGACAGCAGGTCTCAGAAGAGTGCAACGTAAGAGAATGTCTTAAGGCAGACATTCACCTGGGAAAAATAAGAGCTCTGGGTCCAGCAGAACTAGTTAATACATGGTACTTTAATCATGTGTGTCAGGGTATCTCCCTGTGATGCACAAGAGGTCAAAGGATCCCTCCCGGAGCCATTATTTGGATTTCCACAATGATGGCACCAACAGCGGGGACAAAGAAATTATTCTGAAAATCTTGCAAATGTAATAGAGAAGGAAGCCATTTAACCCATTCGGTAGGAATCTATAGCAGATACCCATTCTACAGAATTTACAGATTATTGTTTATGATTTTCTGTTAAACCCCACGGCAGGGGTGGGGAACCTCTTTTGGGTTGGGGGCTGCTGACCCACAGAAAAATCAGTCAGGCGGGGGGGCAGTGTTGGCTGGAGTGCCTGGGCCCTGGGGGCCGGATCCAGGTAAGCCAGTGAACGCATCTGGGCCTTAGGTTCCCCACCCCTGCCCTATGGGATTTTTCCATAAGGGGGCAGGGGTCTTTAAATCTTGACACATTAAACGGACATATCTAACTATTTACATAATGTATAACCAATGCTGACTAAACATTTACTTCGGCAGCTCCACTGACTTATGTTTTAGAGCAGAAGTTACATTATGACGGCAAACAAAGTCCACATCTGGTTTTGGCTCACCCCGGCTGCCATGTATTTTCAATGTAGTGTGCAGCAGTTACTTCATTCTGTCAGAACAAATAAACATCCCAGGTTAATTTTGAACTTTCCTTCTTCCTCCTAGCTCTACCCTTTTACCTCCATTGCTTCCTTTGTTTTGGGTCAATGGGCCAGGCGTGCTCTCTTGTTATCAGACTTTTACAGTTCACAGTCGGAAATCCCCGCTAGTTCTTAACACAGATGTTGCAGACAAGAGATATTTTAACCACTAGTGTTGCATTTGTAAACAGAGCTATTGTGGCAGAAGGTGAAGAACTGCATTCAGAAATAGAAAGGCGATGGTAAGACATTTTTCTAAGACTTATCTTACAATTATTTGACATTTAGAAAAACTACACTGGAACGCTTCATATTTTGCCTTGAGTTACCTCTGTTTCACGTGGGATTTCAACCCCAGAGCTTCTTGGAGGCACTACCCAAATGCAGCAGGTGCCTAATATTGATCCAAGTGCCTGGAACGCTGCATCCATGAGGCTCTGAAGATATGGAATGGCTTTGAACTGGAACACTGGCTCCAAAAACCCTTAATGTTTGAAGGAGTTCAGATTTATACTGTTCCTGTGAGGCTTGACTCACTCTGGAGAAGGTGACTCCAAACCTCAGCACCAGATCTAAAACCCATTGATTTTTGCAGTAAGTCTGAATCCAGAACCAGAATTTATGGCTCAAGAATCTCTAGGATAGATTTTCGCAAACTAACAGACAACAGGCCCATTGTTTCGCCATACATAAATGTAAAGCCATTATTGTACTTCAGAAACAACAATAGTGGGAGCTCCTTCTTCAAAGCAGCCACCATGAACTATAGCTGAGGGTCCCCTAGTGAAGTTATGGCCTTCCATCCTCACCGAAACCAATGCCACTGAGCCTAATAGTCTCTTCCTCTTTTTCTTCATTAGGAACAGCAGCAGCTGGGAGAGGCCTTTATAGCTTCTGGACATCCAATTTGCATGAGTGTTACTTTGGTTGTGTTTCCCCACTTTCACACTCCTCTCCTACAATTTCTGCCCCTTGCATCCCAAACTTATGTACACTTTTTTTCTTCCTGTCTCTCCTTTCACCCATTCTCCTCTTACTTCCACGTTCCTCTCCCCACCACTTCCATCACTCTCACTAACCTTGGTCCTGTGCTTGTGTTTTGCATCATATAGTCCCACTCTTCAACTGTTGGCCTTTTTAAGTTGCATGGCAAGGGTTGTTGCACCGAGATATTTCTACAGCACCCATCACAGTGGGCACCTCACTGAAACCTACCACAGTCCAAATCAATATCTTAAAAAGAAATAAGGAGCATTCAGAGGTGACTTTCCCTGATGGCAAAACTTAGTTATTCATAAGCTGCAGGAGAGTAAACACAAATGTTAAAAAATAAAATGATAGATGGGAAACAGATGCAGCATCTGGGGAGCACTGTTCTCCTGAGTTACTGCAAGCTGTTTGACATGCTCCTTACATCTACATTTCATAGAAGAGGGGAAATTATTACTTATCTTGGCAAATTAGATTTGAGAAGTAATTAGAAGACTATCCCTTTGAAATTTCAGGAGATAATGCAAAAAGAAAGACAGAGTCCTTTATATTTCCAGGACATGGATTCATATTAACTCAGATTGGTCATTGCTATTTCAGTGGCAGTTTACATAAAATGGGGAGCCTCAGTCCAACACCATTCTCAGTGTTACTGTAGCTCATTAGATCAGCCGAGTACTTAACTGGCTTCTGTTACAAGGAAGCTTTTGCTGCATGCAAGTGTGATCTAGTAGTTAGGGCACCAGCCAATTCAGGAGCCCTGGGTTCAATTGTCTCCACTGCCCCCCTGTGACCTTGAGCAAATTACTTCGTCTCTGTAGGCCTCAGTTCCCCATCTGTAAAATGGGGACAAGAGAACTGCCCAATCCCACAGGGATGTTATAAGGAGAAATGCCTTTAAAGATTCTGAGCCATTCAATTACACTAGCATCAGGGTCCATATTGGTTCCTAAAATAGATTTCAGTTGTGCTTGTGATACCTTGTTAGGGTCAGCGTGGGGGAAGCTTACATTGTTTATTCCAGTGTTACACTGGTTCAGTGGATGGCCTCAAGCTCCAGGCCTTTTGGCCTGGCACCTTTCACTGCAGACTAAAGAGAATAAAACCTGAAATCTAACTGGATAATAGAAAGCAACATACTTGCTTTGTTTGCTTATCCCCTCTGGATTTCTGGTTTTTATTACACGTTTAGAAAAAGGGATGGGGAGAGAGGGAGGGTGGGCAGGCAGGGATGGGAATACAGCTCTTTACAATGTGTCCCCTCCAAAATGTCTTTCGCTCCCTCCCTATTTTCCAGTTCCATGTCTATTGTTCCATTAAATCTTTTGTGTTAAAGCTATGCATGCCTATCTGCTTGATTAATTATACACTATCTTCCTTCATCTTCAAAGTTAAACTGACAGTAATTGCCCCAAATTGAATGCATGACCTCTAAGTCTCTGCCCTGTTTAGTGTACCAGAGAGGGATTTGGTTACACTCTCTAATCTGCTGTCATTGAAGTATACAGAGATTTAGTCCCCAACTCTGAAACAGTGTTTCACTTCAGAATAAAAAACTGCAGATAATCACCATTCATCACCTGCAGTACAATCCAGAGGCCTCGATCTGCCTGATACACTGGCACGCAAAGTAACTTCTCCCGAAGGAAGCTAAAGGTGCTGCCGCATTGGCTAATGCCAGGTCAAATGAAGACCAGGAGCAAGTGGGTGTCATGCCTCCTCTAAAGTTAATCGCTCATAAGAAAAAAATGATACATATTTAATTTGTTTTCATTAATTAAAAATAAATTGCTTACTTAATTTTACTTGTTGGTGGTAATTAAGCACTGCTAAGTAACCTCCAGCACAACAAATTTACTCATCGTTACGATTTTATTTTAAATCTATAAATATTTATTGGAAATGACTATGTTGAAGAGCAAATGAAAATAATTATGCACAAAACAATATGATCCAAGTTGAGAAACCACCCTTCTCTTCTAAGAGCACAGGAGATTGAGACTGTCTTGAATGGCTCCATGGGCATGGACAAAAGATGCCATTTTCGTGGCATCATTCCACCCCTCAAGGTTCAAGTTCCACCATGGCTGAAAGGTCAGGGTTAGGAAGGGGACCTGCTGCTCTCATGGCTGAACTTCCCTCATTGGCTGGCCCTGCAGATATCCGCCCAGGAATCTGGAGTTGATGCTTCTGCAAGCAACCCTCAGACAAATGCACTCAAGCTTTTGGTCCTGCTGAAACTCAAGCTAATACCACTGCTAGCATAACTGTAAATTCTAGCATGGGTGCTCCACAGACATAGGTGACTTGTGATAGCACTTGGAAAGTGCTCCATCCCCTGTGCCTCCACTAACACTTTAATTGTCAAATGGGGTGCCTCATGTCCCCTCCCCATCTCACTGGGTGGCCCTCCCTGCACCTCCTCCTCCTGCAGACAACAGTTACCTATGTCCTCAGACATGTGTTCAGGGAGATTTAAAAGTCCAGCAAAACTCCTGACAACTCTCTTTGGCTTTCAAAGCCTGTGATTGTTTACACTAGATCTTGCAATTATGGTAGCTAACTTGAATTAACTGGCTCAAATAACAGCTCAACCAAAAGTTGTGTTAGTCTCCCTGTTCATAGTAGCATGGCTTTTTACAGGTGTACTTACAGAAAAGCGTGAAACAATTGGTCCTCTAAATGCGTGTTTCCTACTCCAGCTTTCCCATAGATTCCCCCATGATGTGGGAACTTGAAAACCCCATGCCCAATCCAATCTGTACACTCTTGAACTTGTTCCCCACCCTATCATATACTTGGTAAGGGTGATTTCCTGGAGACTCAGGGATCCCCCATAGGTTGTTTTGTGGAAGGGGATGCTAAAGCTCTTAACAAATTTACTTTTTATTCCAAATGACTTTATATTCCAAAGAAATTGTCTGGATTAACTCTGCTTGAAAGCTGTGTTTTTCTGAAGTCCGAAAGAACTTTTGAAAGAAGCTGAAGTGTCCAACTGATAAGAAACTATCTAAGTTAGCCAGCTTCCTTTGGGCAGTCATCCCTTTTGCTTCCATGGGGGATGGTGCTCTTGTTCCAGTCCTCTGGCATTACATTGCTTGGGCTCACTCATCAGGAAGGTGAACATAGGTCTCTGAATATTCTGAAGTGCTGCTTATCCTAGGTCTGAAGAACAGTGTGATTTTACCAGTCTGAAGTCATGATCTAGACCTCCCAACAATGCTGTATCTCCTAAGCATCGTCCTCATGGATCTGAACTGGGCCTAGGGGAATACATACCAGCAAAACTCCTGTTAATTGCTGTTGTTTGTCTATGGCTCTCTGAAAACGTGGCTGGGATTCTCTCTACCACCATCTGAAGAAGTGGGTTGTGCCCATGAAAGCTCATGATACCATCTACATTTTTTTGTTAGTCTCTAAGGTGCTGCAGGACTGTTCATTATTTTTAAAGTTTTTTCAGTTACAGACTAACATGGCTACCCCTCTGAAACTTCTCTACCACCACATAGCTCAGCCTGCCAGTGACAGAACCTTTTTGGCCAAGCAAGGAGCAAGAGCCAAACATGCATCTTGATATCCATTCTAAGGAAAGTATGAGGAAATGGCAATAGCAACAGAGGCTCAGAGGGGCTTAACTTCTTCTCCCACAACTTCCCAGAATCTTTCAGAAAAAAAAACTGCCTTGGGGATCTGTCCCAGGAGATGTACCCCAATGTGACTTTAATACATACACAGAATGCGGTACAGTGCTAGCGTGGATGTAGGGGAAACTATTACAAGTCTCCATGGAAACACGGCATTGTTGCTACTTCACTTTGGTGATATGCCACCAGTTCAAAATTCTGTAGTGGGGACAAGCCTATGTGATGAGCATTTCTATCTAAAGATAAGCCATAAGCTCTGGTACAGCAGAGAACTGCCAAGAAAGGGTAGAGCAGTTTAGAGAAAGTCCAAGCAATTTGACAGGAGGGAAGAGAGAATGAGAAGATGAAGTCAGGCTCTGTCACCACTGTCCAGAGAAACAGTACGTGCACCTTTCCAGCAAGATGATCTTTAACATCTTTAACCTTGTCCCTGGCCAATAGAGAGGAGCCTTACTTGTTTGTCAAGTCCTTGCCTCCGCTTGTTTTATTTCACAGGACAGTTGTTTATAGCAATGCTCTTTAGTGCTCATAACAAGAAGCTTTTTGATGCTACATTGAAGCTGCTAAGACAGTGAAGAGCAGAATTCACACTTTTCCTGGTGCTCCTGCTTTTGACAGACACAGTTTTCTGCAAGATTAGGCAAAGAGGGGGAAACCACATTAGTTTTCATTACTAATAATCTTTGCAAAGGAAAGGGATGGAAATGTAATTCATAGCTTCAAAATGAATGTTAACCGCTGAAGCACGCAAGAGGGCACAGTGAGCTCACTTTTTGGTTCAGGTCAAACTGTACCTACTGCCGGACTGGAGTGGAGGTGGCTGGACTATATCATCATGCATCGCTTCTCTGAAGCATGAGCCACTTCGACCCTAGCCCAAATTAGAGCAGCGTCAATGCTACTCTAATTTGCTCATGGCTGCATCAGCCACCAAAGGGCCATTAGAGCAGCCAAGATAAGCAGAGCACAGCAGCACTTTCAATCTGCCTCCTTCCTGGTACAGCCTTCCATCAGGGCTGACATAGAACTGGCTAAGCTGGTCCTAAATAACTCAACCATAGGGAAATCTGAATGCTAAGCAGTGGAGTTCAGGATCCGGCCAAGTAATCATAGTAATCACTTTCTTTATGCTCATGATCTTTCTACTGTACTGATTCGTTACTTTGTGCAAAGGCTTTCAGATAAAGTATCTGGAGTATGTGAGGTGTTTTATATGATCATATTCTATTTTATTGTGTTCCCTCTATTCCAGTGATTTTGTCTTTCAATTGTGGCTGAGAAGTACAGATTTCCTGTTCTTACAACTATCCAGCAGGAGAAAGGACCAATGCAACTTCTTCTAGAATGACAGTGTATTTCACTCTATAATGTTAAACATCTCAGATAACATCCCAGCAAATTAAGAGACAAGAATCTGAAGACCCCCTTGACTATGACGTCTGTCTTATTCAAAGGGAGAAATTCGTATACTGGGAGAACAGACTCAGAAATTAAATCCATTTAAATGTTGTTTATCATTTATGTTGCCATTACTAATTTTCATATTTTTTAATTACAAAAGCTACATATTTCACATTTCACATGTTAATACCACATAGCCCAATTATTCTGATCATATTAAAGTAGCATCATATACAGACTATAAACACACATTTCACTGTAAACCTGAGCTTCCCATTTTTCCACTTCCTTTGAAAGTGGCTATTAAGACAGATCTGAAATAAACACTGGACCAAACATTCCCTCCCCCATATCTACTTGAATGTGTATTTTTAAAAGTAAGTTGCAAGTATGGGATTAACAATAGTAGAAACTGAAGTCTTTGGTTCACTTGTAAGACATGTACATTACAGACAGAAACAGTGCTTCCAGCTACACCACAAGCGTTCCTCAAACCTGTTCCTAAGATGGCACCTATAGAGGTAAAAATGTTCTGTTTCCATGCCAATTTAAACCATGACCTAATTTTTCCAAGACTATTAACAAGGATTCTCTTAATGAACTGGAGGAAGAGAGCACGGAAGATTCTAACAAGAGTGAGCCAGTTGAGAAGAGGAAGGGATTGGTTAGCAGGTGAATGAGGTTGAAGGAGATGAGTTGATGATTGAGAGATGGAACTCCACTACCGAGAGATCAAAGAAGGAGCAGAGTTAAGTGAAAGCGAAGTGGAATGTATGGCCAGTTTTGTGGGTGGGGGGGAGCTGGTATGGGTCAAATGAAGAAGCAAAGAGTTGGGAGGTGTGGGGGGGCAGACTTGATATCAATAAGAAATTTGAATTTGCTGGGGATTATGGTAAGTTATGAAGGAAGGACAGTGTTTGCAGCAGGGAGGAGCTTTTTTTTGGGGGGGGGATCGTACATGTGGAAGGAGAGGAGAATAGAGAGTCTGATGGTGAGATTTTTAGTATGGGTAAGTAGAACTAAACAAAGATTCCTCACATGTGATTTCATACCTGTTGGACAGAGTTCTCTGCAGATTTATGCAGATATTTGCTGCTACCAGTAATGACAAACACTATGGATGTAGAAGAGTCACAGCATTGTGTGTGTGTTACTCAGGGTTATGTTCAGTATTAATGCAGATGTCTCAGTGAAAGCAGGATTGGCTGTGCTTCAGGCTCCTCACGCTGTCAGGAGTTCATTTACAAAGTTTTAGAACTGTCTTTCCACTGCAGTCTATAGTTGTGGGTCTTCAACTCTCTCATTCCCTATGATCTGAGATTTGCTTTGGAAAAAAACCTAGTGAATGTAGTTATCATGAAGGTGGGAGACTGCTATCTATGGTATATGAGAAGCTTGGAGAAGGCAGATATGCTGTGCATATTGCTGGCCTTCCAAGAGCTCTGTGGACTGGTAGCCATCCCTTTGTTGGCAAAACAACTGCATGGAAAACTCATCCCAGGCTTGTCAACTAAGGATGTTAAATAGCGACTAATTGACTAATCGAATAGTTGATGCAAAATGCATCGACTATTCGATTAGTCGATAGGGTGATTCTGCCTTTGAAGTGTAGCAAAAGCCCTGGGGCTGTTGCTACACTTGAAATGCAAAAATGACGCATGGAGCCTGGGGTCAGTGGGGGAGTCCCCAGCTGATCCTGGGCTCCACACAATGCTGTCACTTTGAAATGCTGCGTGCAGCCTGGGGATACCCCGGCCGGCCCAGGGCTACATGCGGCATTTCAAAGCAGCAGCGCCATGTGGAGCCTGGGGTCTGGCCTCAGACTTCAAGCAGCACTGCTGCTTTGAAGTACCTCCTCTTCCCCCCCGCCCCTTGCTGCTTCTTTCTGATAGAGACAGCAAGGGCAGGGGGAAGCGACTAGTTGACTAGCATGTCGACTATCTGATAAGCATTTGCTCATCGGATAGTTGAGTAGTCCTTCACATCCCTATTGTCAACCCTTCTGTCCACAGTGAGAGTCCACTGCATTAAATCCCCACCCACATCCGGGAAGTGATCTAAAATAGTGTGGAGATCCTCATCTCCAGAGCGTGCACTGCAAGAAAAAGGCTTCCATGTAGCCAACCATAAGGATCTCCTCTTTGGGCTTGTCATCATTCCCCAGAGGTAATACCTGAAGAATGACTATTTCCACAAGCACCAAAGGGCATAGAAGCTTCCTCCTGTCAACAGCATTTCCTATCATGGAGCTGTGCCATTCCACAGGAGGGAAGGGAGTATTGGACTATTCCAGCCCTGGACCTTTGCTGAGCAGAGGTTGCTATTCATTCCGAAGTGTGATTTGGATTTCAGACATATACAAGTGGGCGCTAAGATAAAGCCTCCTAACTTACTGCTGCAGGACTGAGCGCTATCATTTCTGGAGCACAAACATCATAAATGGAGCAAATCTGATGTCTGATACAGCATCCTCACACACTGGAAAGCTTGCTTTTTTGTACAGTGACAGACCCCTGAACAGGGAATCAAATCAGGCAGAGTTTTAAAAGAGTCATACAAGAAACCCGATCAAATCAGTGCAGAAGATGAAACTCAGGCAGATCAGATATAAAATGCTCTCACTGCTTATTAGGTTAACTTGTCCACAGAAAAAATAAATATGGCCTGGCCATTTCTGTGACAGAGCACAAGTGAGAGACAGATTGAAAGGTGATTTTTAATTTAGAATGATAAGATTACTGACTCCATTTCCTGAAGTGCTCGCTTTTCTTAGTCTTGGGACTACTGTTTTCCAATGCATTCCGAATGTAAACATGAAAAAAAAGCCATTTCTCATTTCAAACCCTGGCTTTCTGTCACTCCTTATCTGCAAACATATTGGAAATCTGGATGTACGCACTCATCCTAAGTACAGTTCTGATTCAACAAGGTATTTAACTATGTGCCTAACCTAAAGCACATGACCACTCCATTGAGACCAAATAGCAGCAATAAACTAAAATTAGCTACACAGCAGAGAACATATTACATAGAGTAGCTGTGTTTCAACTTCTCCCCCGCCTCCTCTATACCACCTCTTGCTGCATGAATTCAGCAGAAGGGTTTATGCCAGGTGTGCAGAAGTCAAGTTAGCTATCATACTATGAAGTGCAGTTCTATATGATTGGTGTCAACCTACTTTCCACTATTCCTTTTGAAGGAAAGGGAGTATATGGGCCACTATCTATAGAAATTAGATCTCTCATTATTGAAAAGCAGGTACCTGTGAGAGGCAACAAAAATACACAACTTGGAACAGGAAACAAAAAACCCTCTCTCCAGACCCCAGAACACCAGTTTTTTGCAGCTATTTAGAAGCTTTTTCTTCTGCAGAAACTTAAATGTGGGGTTTCTAGCCCCTCTGGTGTGAGGAGATTCTTCAGAATGTGGCCCAATATAGCAGTTCCTTTAATTTACAGAAAAAGCCAGCTTGAAACAATATTCCTAACGTGTGAACAGATCCATTCTCTCACCATATTGTTAACTCTGAAGCCTAATGTTGCTAAACTACACAGTACTGGGAAAGATTCTGTACTCCATTACAAAAGTCAAGGAATGGACATCAAAATCAGACATGGTTAAATCTCCCACTTGTGTTATTTTGGCCAGCTAATGGCTTACCTAGCATGACTAGGCATCAGGGTTGGTTTGGTGTTGTATAACCAGAAGCTCAAGACTGCTCCTGACCCTATAAAATTCTTGGAAGAATAAAGCACAAGTGGGAGCAGGTGGTGAGACAGAGTTAGAAATCTGCTGGGTGGGTGTGTTAGGCAGAGTCTATCTGGGGGGGTTTCGGCAGCTTATCCTGGGCCACTCTGCAATGATCAGTGAGAACTGCTACAGGTACAAAGGTCTTTGCTTGCTGCTGGAAGGTTTTGTTATGGAGAGCTTCAGCAAATTGACCTTTTCCAACACGTTCTCAGGTAATAGGAGTATGATAGACATCCCCATATTGGACTGATCAAGGAGCTTTAAGGTTTGATCAACAGTTCAGAGGCTACAAAAGGGTTCAAGATATTTGCAGATAAATTTTTAGCTGGATCACAAAAAAAGCAAAGATCAGGTAGAATAGATGGACATCATCTTTGTCAAGCAAAGTGAGACAAATGCTTTGAAGTCTGCCAAAGCCTGCTAAATCAGAGACATGCACATTTAGTGCAGAAAGCTCTTGTTAGTTTGCCGGATGTCCGCTTACCAGGGTGTGGCCAAGTTTCCCCCAGTCCCATAAAATGTGTTTACAGCCACCAGTCCTGGCTCTCAGTGTTCCATGCTGTTATTTAGCTCTAATTTACCACTAAATGTCTTCTAAGAGCCCAGTAAGCGATGGAAGTGTTGGAGACAATATTGACCTCCTATGGTTTGGCAAATTCTCTGTTTTGGTACTGGTCAGGTCCCGAGAGTGCTAGGCTAGAGAGATTCAACCTGTAGCAGAAAAGGGCTGCTCCAATAAGCAACAAGGTATGCAGTTACATTTGGTGCTTTTTAGTTCTACTGTAATACACATTTTAACGATCAGGGTTAGGACCATATGCAAGGCAATGTTCAAGCCCCTGAAGTGATTGCTATCTAATGTAAGGTATAATCAAATAAAGAATAGGAGGAAAAAGAAGGAGAAAAGTAATATCAACAATAATTCATGAGTGTATAGACTAGTTACTTAGGGTACATCTACACTGCAACACTATTTTGGGATACCAGAGTATCCCAAAATAGCTATCCCGTGTCTTCACAGCAAGCCTGTTATTTCGGGCTTGCTATTCCAATGTCCCTGTAAACCTCTTTCCACAAGGTGTAAAGGATGTTTCCGAATAGCATTTTACTTCAAAATTTGGCATTGTGTAGACAGGGCCAAATGACGAAATAAATTATTTCAAAATAGCATCAAAATAAGATACGCTATTTGCACAGCTCAAATTGCATATCTTATTTTGAGATATGGTGCAGTGTAGACGCACCCTTAGTGCACAGCTGCACACCTGTGTTGTGTGTCAATCAGTGATCAGCTGATGGGTCTAAACAAGGCTATTTGCATATTGGCCACCCCATCCCTTAAGTTTCTGAACTTGCTGTAGTTAGTCAATGTCAACTATGTGGTGGTATATAGATGGAGTTTGGAACTCTGGTTTGCAATGAAGGTTTATTGAATACATTAAAATATTAATAATTATGTCTCCTTGCAAAAACTTTAACATTATTATTAAAATTTTATCTCTGAAATGGGCACTTGTCATTTTTTCTGAATGCATCTGTGGTGGTATTATTTACCTGCAGAGAAAATACATGCTGAAAGACATCACAAAAAAGTTCACTTTGAGCAAGTTAATTAATGCAAACTAAAATTTCAGTAGTCGATGCTGTTTTATGAACAAAGATACTGAGTATATAAATATTAAACAGAAAGATTTTAATACACATTTAAATATTTAATGATGCCATTAAGTCCTATTAATGTTATGTTTTTATTTTTCCGATTAAAAATTCACAACCTTTTCATCTACCATCTTGATGAGGCTATGCATTTATCTTAATTATTTGCTAGATATTTTTTATAAACATTTTGTGAATATTTAATCTGTAAAAAGAAGTGGATTTAGTATCCTCCTTTCTGCTGTGGCTATGTGGAGATACCATTCGTATAGTAATAGTCCTTTTGTGTACTGGTTTGACCAGTGTGCTCTGGACTTCTATAGTCCGGCACCATCTGTGCTCTGGCATCCCCGTGGGTGCTCCCATGCTGCGGCACTCACGGGGAAAAGTTGGTCCCCCTGCTCAGCAACGCTTTCCCTGCCCTCCCAGAGCTTCCGGAGCACCAGAAGCTCAGGAAGGGAAGAAAGAGGGGGAGCAGCATGGGTGGGGAATGCTGGAGCAAAGAGGCAGCTGTGGCGGGGGGCCAGGAGTACAGCCCTGCAGTCAGTGGCAGGGACCTGGAGTGTGTATGATCCCATGGGGCTGTGCTCCTGGGACTCCACATCCACTCTCCCTCCCCCACTCCCCGAATGGCCACCCCATTGCTCGGTCAGTGGCGGCCCCTCTGCTGCTGCCGGAGCGGAGCTGAGCAGCTGGCGGCAGCAGAAGGGGCTAGCATTGACTGAGCGGGGACTGGGAGGGGACACTCGGAGGAAGAGGCAGGGTGGCTATGGAGCCCCATGGCCAAGGGCCAGGAGCACAGCCCTGCAGCCAGTGGTGGGGTCCAGGAGCAGAGCTCCACTGCCATGGGGCTCAGTGTGATCCTGCAGGGCTGAGCTCCTAGCCCCCTGGCTGTCCACAGCCTCTTCCCCTGAGCACCCTCTAGTCCCCGCTCGGTTAATGCCGGCTCCTCTGCTGCCACCAGAACAGAGCCTGGCAGCCAGTGGCAGCAAAGGGGCCAGCAGGGACCTCCCCTGATCTGGCAAATTCCCAGGTCTGGGACCAATTAGATCTCAAGGGTGCCAAACCAAGGTGGCACAGCCTGTACTAACTAATGCAATTTTGCTACATGGACCACATATAGTTAATTACTGATTTTCAGAAACACGGTTGCACACACTTTGGAAACTCTACAGCAGTTTTTTTCTGTGGATCTCAAAGCACTTTACAGGCATTAATAACTCAGGCTATTAAGAGCTGTGAATTAACGCAAACCAGTTTTCATTTTGCAAGGGGCTACATTGGGTTCTAGGGCGAGGTCCTGAAAACGGAGTGAGCAAATGTTTTAAGATGAAGGTTGTGAAGTAGGACCTCTAGAGTCTCTGAATTAGAAGAAGAGTCCAGTGGTTCTAGAGGTATAATAGTTCTCAGCAAGTGTGTGTGGCTAGCTAGCAAGATTGACTGAGAAGATAGTTCACTCAGGAGTTTGAGAGACAGCAGAGTCAGGGAGTACCCACAATTTCAAGAAACTGGGTATATTTGCAAAGCCATAAGATGGTCTCTAAATTTTCTGAGCATGCCTTCCATACAAGTGGTTGAACATCTAACGGATGCCACGAATTGTGTGCTGGACTCCAACATGTTGTGTCTTTATTCAAGCAACTAGCCTTCTGATTTTTGTCTACTCCCTTACAGTCAAATAGAGATGGTAGCGTAACGCAGGGCCCAGCCTGTCCCTCCAAGGAATCTGCTAATGGCAATCTTCTTTCTTTTGCAGTTTGCATATGTGGGCTGCTCTATAGCCATGACCTTGGATGTTGCGTTCTAGGTGAGGAACTTCAGCCCTAGACCATGTTACACGTGCAGTATACAACACTATGTAAATGATGAAACTGTATATATGTAGCATTATGCTTTGCTGCTCACTACAAAAGGAAATTTCCCTCTCTTGGTATTCACGCCTCCACATCAACTGTTGGGAGCGGGCCACATACATCCTGACTGAATTGGCCTTATTAACACTGGTCTGCACTTGATAAGGTAACTCCTTTCTTTTCATATACTCGTATATTTATGTCTGCGTCTGTAATTTCCACTCCATGCATCTGACAAAGTGGGTGTTACCCACGAAAGCTTATACCCAAATAAATCTATTCTTTAAGGTGTCACAGGACTCCTCATTGTTTGTGCAGATACAGACTAACACATGTGATAGATGCGTGTGTTATTTAATTTAAGACCAGATTTCATTAGATGCAGTAGGTAGAAATACAGATATTGTGGGAACTTAAACCAGCAGTCTTCTGATGTGTGTGTGCATTTGTGAGGTTTTTAAACACTATAATTTATTCAGAATCATTCTCCTGACTGCCTTCATGCACACACGTGTGCACAAACACACACACTTTCTCTGAAAGATATCACATGCCATAGTTATTGGCGTGGTATAGCGAACCTGAATAAAATAGGATAGACAGAATGATGTGCAATTACAGTATCACTTCCCATTTCAGGAAGATTGATTTTTGCCCCAAATGATCAGGTTATTTTCTTGTATTCAAAGAAAAATTATAAAATATTAAATAATTGTGAAAAACAAGGGACTGCGAGGTGTAATTGAACCCCCCTTTTGGAAACAGAATGATATTACAGCTAAAGAAAGGGGCTTGATATCTTTATTTTTGTTTCCTATGTGGTTAAGCAGTATTTTTTTAAGTTAATGGAACGCCTTAAACATTCATCTTGCCACAAACACAAGAGTTTATTAATGTATAAAGGTTACATAAAAAATAAATAATATCTAGTGCACAAACTCATTCCAGCAAGACTACATCAGTGTTGTAATGTCAAATAGTAATAGGGCAATGCAGAAAAGCAACGTAGTAAGTAAGCATTGATTGGAGTTATTTGTGAGAAATTCTGTTAATAAAGAAACCCAATGACTGACAGCTGCATCCAAAATTTTTCAAAGCAACTTAGTGAGCTAAGGAAGTATTTGCTTTACCTGCCAGTTAAATACTACTGATCTCCTCCTCCAAGCATCCAATCTTTGTCTTTGAAATTATAGCATGCAGCTCCCATAGCTTTCTCATTCCAGTGAACTCTTACTCTGCTGTACCATTAGCTGAATTGATTTTACTATTTGTTCTCCAAACTCTCCTCCTGGGATTGCTCCAAATCCCATGATGTCAGTGTGGCTTTGGATCAGGACTCCGGAATGGAGGTTCAGAACTGTTCAGGTTGTTTAAAATTGACTTTAAAATGGCCTTAAGATTTCTACATCTCCCCCATCCCTTCTGATTTTGAATAACTGGTTCTTCACATAAGCACACCGACAGATGTTGAAATAAATACTCATCCATATGTCTCTGGAGGAAAGGGACTAAGGTCTTGGACGTGCTCAATGTGCTATTTTCAAGTCTTCAAAAATTGGGTATTTATTTCTCAGTACTCACATTTCTTATTCAGTGCGATGTTCGGAATACATGCCAATCATGGAAGTGTTTTCTAAACGTGTTACTTCCAGAATGCGTATGTGCACTGTTTATTTAATTTGAATGCTAACTTCATGCATGGGTCCTCTGTTGAAGAATTCATTCCTGTACCTTCTGAAGCCAGTGGCAGTAGAGTTTGAGTCAGAAGAGTAAAGGGTTTTATTGCAAAGGGGCATGAAAGTGAGCAGTGTTTGCCAATAAGATTTCCAAACTACTAATTACCTATATTCTGTTGGAATAGTTTCAAGTGTAAAGTCACTTTTCAGTATTCATTGATGTGTACAGAAGAGATAGTTTTCTTCCATTCACATATATATACAGTGCTGGAGAAGTAGTTTGATGCCTTTTCCATTAACAAAATTTGATCCACAATGTTTGTTGTGGAAGTGAGCATTGGTATGGAAACTAGAGTTCAAAGACTCTTTAGGAGCACAAAACTATTCCTATAGAAATTTTGTCATTGACTTCATTGGGATGACAATCAGGCATTGTTTATTATAAAATTGTTAACCAGAGCTGGTCAAATGTTTTTTGATTAAACTGCTTTCTATGGGAAAATGTAGTTTTATTGAAATGTTTCAGGAATATGGTTTTTTTGCTATATTTTCAATGGGAAGATGTTGAAATAATTTGCCTCAACTTTCTTGATTCCTTTCAATGTTGTTACTTTTAATTTTACTAATGTAAAAAAAGAATTGCTTTAACGTTCTCATGTCAACGGATTTCATTGAGACTTTATAATTTTTAAATCATATCTGATATTGTGTTTAAACACATAATTTTACAAGATCTACAGCACACAAGCCTTGTGAGAGACGAGAGTACAGAGAGAATGCACCTTTCTCCAAGATGTTCAGAAAATGTGTAAGATTCCCTAATTCAGCTTCTCCTAAAATCAAAAATCTCCAAATAGGTGAAGAATTGGTAGTTGACAAGTCTGTTGGGTAACCAACAATAGAAACGAATTACCATATAATCCTAAAAATGGTACCTAAGCAGATACTTTTTGACACAAGTTTTTTGACTAGCTAAGTGTCTTCTCTTCAGTGAGCAAAGTTAAAGGGCATAATTAGTAAAATACATCAAGAAGAAAACATCAAATCTCTTCAAAAGAAGCTGTGTTAAGAATAGTTATCTGACAACTTGCATAGTTAACTCAGTCATCAAGGAGAACTTTTTGGAATGCTACTTTTCCTTCTGCTGACAAAGTATCAACTGGCCAAAGAGAGTAGGGAGTAAATCATACGTGCCTGTGAAAAATCTGCAAAAGGGATTGAGTAAAATAGCTTTTCTGCTCAATTCTCTTGTAAGAAGGGAGGTTGACATGCCTTTCCACTGGCCACAGGGCATAAGCCTCCAATTCCAGCTCAGTCAGGGAAGGCTTTTCCTTTTCAGACTGAGACTAAGACATGCATTGTTAACAATGAGGATAATCAACAACTGGGACACTTTATCAAGGTCAGTTGTGGAGAATGCACCACAACTGACAATTCTAAAGTGAAGAACTGAAGTGGTACTAAAAAGATATGCTCACGTTTGAACACGAATTATTTTGGGGAAATTCTACGTCCTGCTTCATACAAGAGGTCAGACAAAATTGTACTAGTTGTCCCTTCCAGCCTTGGAATCTATGAACTTAAAGGATGTTCCAAATTCTACAATATTTTCACATATATCTTTGGACATTCTCTTGAGCCACTACTATACCAAAATGATGTTCCAAATTCTACAATATCTTCACATATATCTTTGAACATTCTCTTGAGCCACGACTATAACAAAAGTAGTTGAGCTAATACCCCTTTTCTAGGGATGGGTTTTTGTTTTTTTTTTACAGCATGGAGAGGGCATCTTAAAGTCATGGTGGGTGGCAGCCCTAATGAGGAAATTCTGGATTTTTCAGGAAATGTTACTGTGGAGAGTGTCTCTTATCCAACTTCTCCCCACTTCTTGATCAACTACAAGGTAGAAAACACATGGAGTCAGAGGGGAGTCACTGTTGCTCCCTCTGCTAGAATCTTGGTCAACATAACAGATTTTCTACTTTTTTTGGTGGGCGGGGGTTTTAGATAAGAGACAGAAAGGATGACACAGACCTCAATTCATTTCATAAGATGTGTGACTTTTAGGTGATTTTCTGGGAAGTGCTAGCAATTTTGCTGTTTTAAAAAGTCCTAAATTAAAATAAGATTACAGAAAAAAAATCAGATTAAATTAGATTATTAAACTGTAACTAAAGATTTGTAATCTTTTATATTTGTATGGCAAATTTATTACCTACTTTATCAATGTTTGTGCAACCACATAAATCGTAGCTCATAAAAATAGGCTTTATAGATGTGAATGTAATACTGTGATTGATTTTTTAAATCAGTTTTTGTATTTGATAAGTCAGAGAATATGAACAAAACTTTTCAATTTAGTTACTGTGGTGTCACTCACGTAATCGATAAAATATTGCGTTTTACTTAGATCTTTATTATGGACAACATCTCTTTAGTTAGTTTTTGTTTTATGGAAGAGAAAAAAGAAAAGGAGATGGTTCATTTTCTTCTGCTTCAATGGGTGCAGTGGAAATAGAACTTGCTATAGAATGTTGTTAATGGCACAAGAATCCCATTTACTAGAAAAATCTTAGTTTCTTGCTGAGATTTTAGAAGGCTGCCAGAGACCCATCATGTTCTAGTGACCGGAGGAACATTTTTAGTTGATTACAGTAGTTTGGAGCAATGCAGCAGAGTGTGTTTTGTGTTTATTTCATCCTTTGCACCTGAACAAAATAATCTGCCTGAACTGGGGTAGCAAGAACACTACTTAGACTTTCAGAAGCAGCATGCTGTTACTGAATAGGCTGGTGTAAGAGGTAATGGTATCAAGAGACACTTTACTTTCCGCTGCTAACAGATTCACCTGCAGTACTGCAAATCAAAATTTTTATGTGTAACACAGCAAGTCACAATATCAAACTGGCATTGTGAGGAGTGTATTGCTAAAGCAGTTCTCAGAAATGAGAGAAAAAAAAGGTAATGGAGGAAAATTCAGTATTCCCATTTTAAAAATATTTGCCACTTTCATGATGGAAATTAAAAGTAGTACACAAAAGGACCTTATCCTGAGAACTGCTCAACTGCCAAAACTCACGTTAAACTCCATGGGGCTGTTGTACATATTATGGTTCCTTAGGTGTCAGTCTAGGTGGGGGCAATAATTATAACTGTTTCTGCACTGAAACCATAGGAATTATATATAAAGTATAAATGGGGTGACCAAAGCCACTGACCTTTGACTTAACATGCTCTGAGGTCAGTTAACAAAATTAGCCCAATGGTGATTACTTTTGAAAATCCCATTTTAACCTCTTCTCATTGCCAGTGACTGCAATGCTAGAGAATAAATGCCGAATACCTGATTTGCTTTATTTTTGCTGGCATGTGAAATGAAGGAGGACAGACTTGCAAATGTCTGGTCCTTCTAATCCTTTCAGTTTCTGATGAAAAGTCATCAACTGGCAAGATGTGAATTTGTCAGCCCTGATACTTATCAATTTCTCCATTTTCTGAATGTCCAGCTTTTTAAAAATCTATTTTGTCCTTTGTTGGAGCATGAAGATTGCTGAAATAATAATAATCTGAGCCAAACAGCATCCTCTTCAATAAAGGCTTTGTGAGGAATAGCCATTATCCAGTTCACAAGAATGACATGGTTTTAGCGGGCAGCATTGTTTAATTTGCTTCCAGAATATCTGGTGGTTTAATTATTTCAGGAGCGATCAACTGCTTTTTATATTTACACCCATTCTAGCGTAAGTCTGTATGATCTGTCAGTTTGGCCTAACCTCTTGTGCACTTGACAGGGGCTAATAAGGTGTCATTAAGTGGGTGGTTCACAGAGAAGCTTGCAGATTTGTATATCTCAGGCCAGAATTTGTCTGGCTTTTATATTGACAAGTAGATCCCTCACTCATGCTTTAAAACTGACAGATATTTGGAAGGAAAGGAATATAGAGCACAGCTGGAATTTAAGCCTTTACTACCCTCTGTAGTTTAAAATATTCACTATCAACAACAAGTGAAAATCTAAGAAAAACATATATAATTTGACATCTGAAATGCAAAAACAGCTTTGGGAATTTTATGATCCTGATGGTGCTTATGCTTATGCTGCATGTCAAATAAGTTAAAACTGAATCAGTATTTATGGAATGATATGTATTTGCCAGGGAAAAAATCATATCGGTGAGCTGACACTGGAAGAGTTAAACAGTCAGATTCATTTTGGTTGAAATAAGCCAGTTTACTTCCATAAATGAGAAATGGAAACAGTTTCTTTGCAGGCTATTAACAATGGGTGCATAGTGCTTGTGTACCTTGATACCAAGAGTAAGAAGTGTGTGTGTAAAATATAGAAACAAGCTTATTGCCTGCAAAATACATAACTTGAGTTATTTAGTAACTAGTTAGTTTAGTTATTAGGTAACTAGTTAGTTTTCTTTACTTTAGATATTTAGTAACTATTGAGTTATTTCGTGATTTTTATAGGTCCATGAACTGTTGTCCTCTACTGGGTACTTGGACACCAACAAAAAGCATCTGAAGTTCCTAAGCAAAGCTAAGACATTTCTTTATAAAGAAAGGAAAGGATTTTATTTTTATAGCAAACAACTGATACAGATATTCTTTCATAAAATCAATATTTCTATCACTGACCATCTTACAGCAAACTGCATTTTTTGAGTCCTATAGACCAGAAAGTTGGTAGATGAGGTGTCAAGTCATTGATTGGTTGATCTATAAGGAGTATATGATTTGAAAAATATTATGCAGATTTCTCACAAGCTGAAATTTTGGTCCGTGTTTGCTTTCTAAAAAAGAAAGAGTATATCAACCTAAATATCCTGTGGATAGACTGACACAAATTCTATTTGGTGTAATAGCAAAAGAATTATCTTTGGATCAATTTTCTTTATTCATCAGCTTTGATGGAGAAGGAACTGTTAAAGACGAATGCTTGGAAACCTAGTCTGATGAATGTTAAGATGCTGGATTTTTTTGCTGCATTGAAGAACCTACATCACGGAACAACACCGAGTGGAGCTAGATAACCTGATTGTTCAGATTTATAAGAGAGCAGCCAAATGTGTAGCAAACATGCTCGTGTCCACAGCTTAATCACCACTCCTCCAATCACTTATGAGTATTCTCATGTAGTGAATTCTAATCACTATATCTGCTGAATCCTACATTAATACTGATAGAGTAAAATCAACCTCTTTACACTAAGCCAGCCCCAAAGGGGGTCATTAGTACAGAGTTGCTGCATAGAAAAAGATACTGTTTTGTATCTATGCATAAAAAGTTGGGCTTAAAGACGCAACAGAAACCAGCATCTTAACAAAGTTACAAGCTAGACACTTGATCATTCCTATGACTGGCATTGACTTTTTTATTATTATTAGTGTTGTTGTTATTATCTTCAACAGTGTGTTAGACCCTATCACGAGTAGAGGAAATAACAGGCAAGTTCAGGATTCTGCCAGCGATATCTGTCTAATTAATGGAGAATCCCAGGCATGAGTCAAGTTTAGAAGGCTATTTGGGAAGAAATCAGCTACAAGAAAAGCTTTCCAAGCTACTGGGAGAATGATGGAACTCATGTCAAGAGTCCTACACAAATTAGTACAAAATAGCAAGATGTAGTTAAATACAACTGAAAACTAGTCCCTGATATTTTTGCAGGAGAAACTGATTTATAATTATGTTCAAAGGCACTATTTTCAATGTCTCTTTTTTAATTGGTTGCACCTTTGGTAAACCAATCCCTTTCTAGTGGCATTTCGTATGTTAGGACTCAGTCCATGGGTGAAAAAATTGGCAAAATTCTAGAAAAATCTCTCCAGCCATTTTGTACCCTCTGTGTGGATGCTAAGTATACTTGCATCTTTGAGCAAGATATGATCTCACATGTAGTAGTGTTCATACATAGCTTTGAAGGTTACAATGATGACATGATCAAGGGTGTGCAGGTGGAACAAGGGAGTGACATTTGAAGCTAGTAAAAATATTTCAGTTGAACAATTTTCCATTGGAAATGCTGAGCAGACACAATTGCATAGGTGCAATGAGAGTGTTTGGACTCTGTTAATTCTTTCAGAGTGATCATGGGAGGTGGGCCTGCCTGCCTAGTTTCCTGCCAGCTCAACTGCTAGAATGCCCACCTGTAGATGGACAGGCAGGCAGGAAATCAGGCAGGTAGCCTAGATGGCTCACTGCCCTCTTTCTTTCCTGGCCAGTTCCCCAGCTTCCTGAACAGCTTGCTGGCTAGCAGGCAAGTTACATTACTGCCTGGTCAGCTGACTGTCTAGCTGTCCAGCTATCTTGCTGCTGACCAGTTTCCCAGTTGTCCAGCTAGCTGATGGACAGGCAGCCTGCTCCGCTCTCCAGCCAGAGGGTATCAAAAGAGATTGTTGCATTGCAACGAATCAGCATCACTGCAAAATTTGCAGTGAAATAAAACAATTTCCCTTGAAAAGGAAGTTCCATTTTGTGGCTCGCTTTCTGGGAGACACTTTAGGGCTGCTTTTTTTCTGGCATTTCTTTATTTTCAAGCTGTCCCATCTTGCCTGCAAATTTCCATCTTACAGTCTTTGTAACTGCAGTGCCACATGGGTAAGCAACTTGGAATAAGCAGCCCATTCCCTCCTGCTGAGAAGCACTCACTTCACCTAATCATAGGCATCTCAGACCAATTCTCCCAAGTGTCCTCCAGCTCCCATTGCCTTTTGCAACGCAGTGAGAGCGCTTGCGGCAACAGTGACCTGCCCACAGCTGGCCTCATCGTAAAACAATCACAGTCCATTTGTGCATTTAACATTGCTGGAAACAGCAAAACTCAGAGTATGTCAAATTTTGCCATCTATTAAACGATGGAAGCTGCTGGTGCTTTTCCTCAATATTGTTGTCCTTAGATCATATCCTATTATCCATGATAATTAAATTCAAAATACTCAGGATTAAGGTTTTCAGAGGAAGGCCTCTCTCTCGCTGTCTGTCTCTCTAAATACAGATGTTCTGATCATTCTCTTCTCCTCACTCAGTCCTCACCTTCTGCCTGGTAAACACTCCCAAATAATGAGAAATCTGCCAGTTCTCAACTGGACTAAAATACCCCAGGATTGGCCAGCATGGGAGGGGCTATTTAGAAAATAGATGCTGAAGTAACTACTGACACCACAAACTTTAAGGACAAGCTTGGAGGCAGATACTGAACCAATACAGCTGTGGTTTGTTTCCGATTTTGTTGCACAACATGGGTAAATAGTAAGAAAATGTTCAACTCTAGAATGTGCCTGTCACCACAGGGAATTTATCTTCCACAGGAAGTCTCAGGGACAAGCTGGATAAGCTCTTTCCATTTGTGTTAATTACTGTAATGTCTTTTGCTTTGTTGAAACATCTCTTGCTTTTCTATGGCTGGCAGTACACACAAAGCTAGTCCTATTCCTTATTGCAGGCAGCTGGTGCAGTGGGGAGCTATTGACACGTTGCTAGTCAACACTGAGTAGTGGAACAAAAGACAGGACTATGCAGCACTTTAAAGACTAACAAGATGGTTTATTAGTTAATCTTGTTAGTCTTTAAAGTGCTGCATAGTCCTGTCTTTTGTTTCAGCTAGACTAGACTAACACGGCTGCATCTCTATCACGACTGAGTACTGGAGGCATCCTGCTATGGCAAGGCAGTGCTGCTTGTAGCAGTGTGTTCTAGTAGTGCCCTGTGAAGTGTCATTCACTGATCCCCTCGCCAGGAGGAGTTTGCATGTTGGTACTATTGCCTCGTGTTATAGTTTATAGATAGCTGTATGCCTTTCCTGTGTGCCATTTTACCTTTGTTTGGTTTTTGGTCTCCACACATACAAGTCTCCAAGTTCCATGTTCCAACTTGTGACTCAATATGCTAAGGAACAACAGTAATTGTAGAAAAGAGAACTACCTCAACTCCTGCACTTTTACCACCAAACAATGGTGCATTTGGTATTGTAGGCATAATAGGTTTTGTTTGGAAATAAAGACCTAAAGATCATGAACTCAAGTTCTAGTAGATCTATATTCTGGGACAGAGAGGGAAGGATCAATTTAAGTCTCATTTTCCCCAACAAAATGTATGTGAACTAATTTCTGCTCTTAAAGTTTCGACATTAGCTTGTCTGTTGCCCATTTGTGTGTTACTTGTAGGTGGTTCAGCACTTTACTGTACTGATGTCCTTTGCAGATTCAGCTGAGTATGGCCATCTCCAAACCTTTGAATGGAAGGTCTGAAGAATTTTATATTTTCTCCAACTAAGAAGAGATGAAGAATAATGAACTCACCAACATGACATTGCTTGCACAGCTCAGCTGGTGGAAAATAGATACGATGGAGATTGATAGGTATAAAATGTTGACACCTTTTCTATTCACCATCTGTTGTTTGCCAAGTCAATATAATGTTTAAAATGTTAATTTTCCCCTCTCTGTGCCCACAGAAGAGGTGCTTGTTAAATTTCATTTTCAGTCATGAGCTATTTAATTCTAGCTTCCAAGCGGTTATTTTCAGTTAAAAATAAACTAAGCAAAATATTTTTTAAATGGTGAAAACACCTCCATAGTGCATCTGCCTTAAACTTTTCTGATTGCGTGATCTTTTCCGTGGCCGTCTGTTGTTTAGAATGTTGCAAACTTCATTTTCACATCTGGCTTACAGCTCCACGCCCATACTTGTAGGGAGGAGTGCAGGGAGGAATATTTTATATTTCCTTGCACCAGTGTCTCCCTTGTATTGTTGACAGGGTTGTAGGGGAGGGGAGAGAGGGAGGATTTCATCATGTGGGAAGTAGCCAGCGTTGTTACCTCCCTTCTCTCAGAGTTTTCAGCTTCCTTCATGGTGGATGTTGAAGCTTGCTAAAGTGATCCATTGAATCAACACATCCCTTTAACTGCCTTAGTCATGTCCTCTGCTAGTTTGGCACCAGTTTTTGAGCTGTGATGATCCCTTGAAATTTAGTCTTGCAGCCTTTGTGCTATGGGCCTCTATAGCTTTATACCAACTCTCCCTCCAGACTGAAGCCCAGATGGACCCAGAACTGGATTTCACCTACAGTTTTTCCTGGGAGCTCTGACTGACTTCTTTCCAAAATATTTACTGCAGACAATACTGCAGCAACACATCCAACGCTGGATTTGATCAACTCTGAATTTCTATAAGGCTGGTGTCCTTAAATTAGTCAAGCTTCTCTGGGTTTATTCATAATAAAAAACCTGATTTGTGGAGTTTTAGTCACAAGGTCTGCAGAGGAACAGCTTGCGGTAATTCACTACGTGGTTTTGGTGGATTCCATTAGGAAGAGGCGAAGGAATGATAATATATATAACTTTTTACATTTCCTGTAACAGTTTGACATAGATTTAAATCCAGAATCTATCCCACATCCACATGCTGTTTTTAATAGGATTAGCTATGGTGTAATATCGATTGTTAATGAGTGCAAGAGCAGAAGGAGAGAGACCGGGCGTCAGGGTCCTAGCTCCGGCCAGGGCTGCAACTTCGAAGGACAGTCGTACCTCAGAATTATGAACACCAGAGTTATGAACTGACCAGTCAATGACACACTTCACTTGGAACTGGAAGTATGCATCAAGCAGCAGCACAGACAAAAGAAAAAAAGCGACTAGTCAGGGGAAGGAGAAGAAGGGGAAAGAGCATCTGGGTACGTACGGCTATAGCCCCCTTCACCGCCCTCCCGAAGTGGTGCCCTTGGAGAGTGGAGCCTGTGAGGACAAGGAGGGGGAGTAATTCAGTTGTCTGCAGCTGGTGTAGTCAGGGAGTTGACACATGATCGTTACCACCTGCCCTGAGCATGGGGAAGCTTTACCTGTACCTCAGTGCCTCCTAACTCTGGGAGTCCCTGGGATGTGTCCCAACCTTGGACACCATTATCATGACACTGGATTTTGTTTAGCTTCCCGCTATAAAATTTCCCATTCTGTATTCAACAGCCAAGGCTGTTCCTATGCCTGCCTGCACCCATGCAATTGTGTGAACTACCGGGAATCCGGAGAGTGTTTTTTTTCCCCTTGCTCCTATATAAAAGTCACGTACATCTATGCAGACTGCTTCTGAAAGCCTGTAGGTCCTGACAAGCTATGGAGTTAGGGTTCCTAGTTCAAGATGAGAGGTCCCCACCAGGAAGCATAAGTAGGAGCACGCTTGCTTTTCTCTCCTCCTCCAGAGCAAATAAAGCACAAGTAATTACATTGTGCTGTGTGACCCAAGTACATTGAAGAGACACGTGACTTCTACAGCTTCAGGCAGCAAGAACTAGTTGGCATTGCCCTCTGGTGAGAGCTCTCTCCCCGGTGTAGTATGATCAGCCTCGAGAAGAGTCACTGTCCTAATCTGGTTTTACCAGTAACCTGAATTCTACTGCTATCTCCAACAATGCCAGGCCACTGCAGTCTGAAACCCTGACACGATGCTCTCCCCACAAATAGGGGCTGCTACAGTTCACTTAGATATCTATGATTTTGTCAGCTTCTACCCTCCATGGTCCAGTCCAGCGTTGTCCTCCTCCCCCCAGTGAGGTAATCTGGTTGGGCCACAGAGTCCCAGGATGTGTTGAATGAAATGATTCTTGCTAACTTGACATAAGGATTTCTTCTAAGGGCTTCCCTGGTTTATTTCCTTATGCATCCTCTTACCCATGGACTTAAGTATCAAATAAGGAAATGTTTTTGCAACTTTGTTACAAATCTGGTGGAAACTGAGCAAGTTTCCTCCACCCGGCTTAAAA
The DNA here is from genome assembly GCA_032595735.1 of Pelochelys cantorii. NCBI lineage: Eukaryota > Metazoa > Chordata > Testudines > Trionychidae > Pelochelys > Pelochelys cantorii. Next base: position 43,472,947 of record CM064337.1, read on the forward strand.
GCACATAGTTCTTCCTTAAAAACAGCCCACTTTTGAGGAAAAACTTTATGAATTGTATACAGTTTTTGACACAGAATAATTTTGATTTGAAAATGAAAAAAAACCAGACACATTTCTAGTGTTTTCAGTTTCATTTAAAAAATCTCACACAACACCTGAGCACGAGATTATCACACTTTCTAACAATATTTTCATAGCTGTTTCCTTAGAAAGTAAGCCATAGAGTTTTGTATTTCAGCATTTGCCAAAATTACTCATCCTGCAAACTAATTGCCAAACAGAAGTTGTTACGCTTGATAAATGATTAAAGAATGAGTGAGTAAATAAGTTGTCTCTCAAATAAGTCCCAGGTTATGGCATAGGGCAAAATCCAGCTGTGGATGCCTCATTCTGCATGCAATGCTCCCATCTGACTCAGATGAGTCAAGACGAATGACCTAATGCAGTTCTCACTGAAGTCAATAGAAAGATCCCTGTAGACTTCAATGGAAGAGCAGGTCCCTGTCAGATAAGGGCTGCAGGATTAACCCCTTGGCTGTTATACTCGTGCCCTTCCCCCCTCCCCTCATGGCCTCTTTTTAAGAAGTCTCCTCGTCCTTAGAACAATGTAAAAACCAAACACAAATGGAAGAAAGTACCACAAAAGCCCAATGCCATTACACAACTCTTATGATAATTCCCTATGTTGCTTCTACAGTAGCACTCTATTTTCAGTGCCTCTTTCATCATTTGTGCTTCCTACACTCTTCTTCAATATCTTGCAGCTCATCCTCTCGTTTCATTTTCCTCTCAGCATTCCATTGCCCATCTTCCGTTAGCCCCAGTGCAATAATCAGGTTAGTGATGCCGGTCAGCCAAGTGCCAGCTCTGGTCAAGGCTGTGGGCAAAGGCTAAGAACTGATAAACGCACAGCGGGAAGCCGACCTGCTCACTTGTGTTCGTGTAGATCAAAGTAGATGTTAAAATGTATCAGAATATATTTAGTGTTTAAGCTCCATGGAAAACTGGTGGGATATTGGAGGCATTGCTTTCACTTTTCTGTTTCCCATATAATGTAAATACAAATATTTGCATTGGATATACCCCTATGACTAAGTAACTCAGCAAACAAGAAAGAAGCCTTGTGTAATCCAAATGAAGCATTTTAATGAGAAAGTGCTAATTTCTGCACATGGAAAGCTAATGGTCATTGTATATGAGCTCAACGATCAAAGTTTCTAAGTGCACTCCTCTCTCCACATCATGAAAGAGAAAACATGAAGGCTTGTCTGTCCAGTTGGGTTTCTTTGGAAGAAGCTATAAATATGGACACAAGCAAAAATGCTTAATCTATGGACTGTTTGGATCCTAGTAGGGCAGAATAACGGAACAAGAAAATGAAGATCTTGGAAACTACTTGGCTAGCCCTACAATTTTTTGGGGAAACTTACAGATTATTACACTTCTGCAACCTTTGAAATTACAGACTATGACTCACCTGTACATATATTTTACTTGCTTAAACCACTCAGTAACAGTTGTTACTTTTTCTTAGCCAATTTGCCTTTTGTTCATTTACTCTAGAATTGACTACCAGCATCATCTTTGGTGAGTGAAGGAGGAATCCAGCTGGATGAGTGACTGGTCTCTTGGGACTCAGTGTAACCTGAATATTTTGTGATTTTTGGTGTCAGTGGTCATTTATCACATAGTCCAGCTTGCCTTGGTAGACTGGAATGTCTAAGGGGACTGTCTGTGGTTTCTATATAAGGCTATTGTACTTTAGTTTATATTTATTACTGGATTGGTGAAATCTAATTATGGAACATATCACAGTTGAAATGTCTGTCCCCGAGGTTGCCAATCTCAGTTCTGAGCCACTCCACACGTTATGACAGTGAATTTATATTGTGGTATGAAAATACGAGTGGAGTGTTATGATGCAAATTAGAAATAAAATGATGGGGGGAGGGGTTGAAAATGGATTAAACACTCCGCTCTTCTTGTATTTTCATACTACAATATAAATTCAGTGTCACAGTGTCCTTCCTCCTCCAGCATCTTGTCTATCAACCTTTTGCCCCCTGGCTTTTTACCTGAACTGCTCATTATGCTCTTCCATCCTCCCTTTGTTACATTGCTGTATGGTCCCTCAATCATAATGTCCTACTTTTTTTCTGAAAACTGCCTTTGCCATAGATTGGTGCTTTTTGTGACCTCCCCTTGCCCTCCACACTTCCCCTCCAGTCTTGTCTTTTGCTAGAGATGGCATTATCCTATTGGTTTCCCCTGTTGGTTTACTTCACAGGTTCTCTGGCTTCTTGTTTTTCAGCTTTGGCGGTCTCCTAATTACATTTTCTAGTACTTCCTTCTCTAAGTATTGTACAACACATTATAATTCTACTACACCTTTCCACATGCTGCTCTGTACTTCTCTACTTCACCTCCCTATTGTCATGTCCTCACAGATACCATCTTGATGAATAAATTATCAAGATTGTTCTACAAGAAATCTGCCATGTGGTATGTGACCTCTTTTGAAACTGAGAGTTATGAATCCCATATTAGAACTACATGAGTTGTTCTTGTGCAGTTGTGTTTCAAGCTATCTAACTATGTACCATCCTTCAGTTGTTTTCCTTCCCCAACTTTTTTTTCTAATCACTTTTAGGCCAAAAAATCCCCTAAGAAAAGGAGATTTGCACATAATTCAAATTGTTTCAAGCCTTCACTCAGAATTCAAACTGAACCACTGCAAGGCCTGTTTGAGATTCAAAATTAAAGATAAACATCTCTATAAATATCTTTTTTACTTCTATTCCTCTGCAGTCTCTAGTCTGGTAAAAAATCAGACAGATTGATGTATCACTAGGAAGATTATTCATGTTTGTTGGCCAAGTAGAAGGCAGGGTATTCTGGAAATCTCACAACATTCTCACATAAGAAGCTTAAGCTATTATAGATCAAATGACTATCCACACTTTTTGGTTCTTTTCAAAAGTGAACTGCAAGGCTTCCTGAGGTGCATCCATCAACAGCTAAACAAAAACCCTAACTCTAATGTAGTGAACATTGAAGGAAAACATTACATTCAGTGCCTTTCTTTTACACTGCTATAGCCCTTGTGCAACCTCAAACTTCTAAAATGTACCTTAAGAGTAAGAAGCATTCGCAAGTGACAGAATAAAAACAGAGTGGGGATGAGAGCAGAGGAGAAAATAGGCCTTCTGAGCTATCTAGATTCTCAGGCCTGCAGGAGAGCCAAGAACTTATTGCCAAGGCTCTTACATTTTTTGCTGCAGGGCATTTTTCCTCCACTCCCACTATATGGCATAGCTTTCCTAACCTCGGTAGAGAAAACTCTTGCTGTTATTTCAGTTGGTGTGTGTGAAATCTACCCCTAACAAAGTGAAACCTTCAGGGGGACAAGGTGAGTGAAGTGACTGGACCAACTGATGAAAGAGAAAAGCGTTTGAGCTCCACAGATCTGACCTGAAGAAGAACTCTGTGGTGCTCAAAAGCTGTTTTTTTTCTAAAAATCAAAGAATCTCTGTAAAATTACCATACACATAAAGACATGATATAACAATCTACTATATATTTGAGAGAGTTTGTATGTCTATCTATCCATCCATCTATCCATCCATCTGTTCAAGAACTTTTCCTAAATGGTAAGAGCTAGGGCCACTAAATTTGGTTGGCAGCTTCCTCTTATCATAACTTAAAGCAGGGTCGAATACAGTTGTTTCTCATAAAATGCAAAGGGACAGATCTGCTACCCGGCACAGTTCTACTGCAAAATGATCACATGGGAGCAGGCACACAGGTAAGAAAGTTGCTGGCTGGGGGCAGGGATCAGGTTGCTGCCATCCACTATCCATGAGAAGGGTGCTGCCAGCTGGGCAGCATCATCCCCACTATGTTGGCTAGCCCCAGAGAGCTGCTGCCAGCTGGGAAGTGTGGCCCTGGGCAGCCCAGTCCCCAAGGCTGGGCAGTGTAGCCCCCACCGCTGTGGCCAGCTCTCAAAAGCCACAGCCAACAAGACAGCATGGCCATCACCACCACACTGAGCCCTGGGGAGCCACTGCCCCCATCTTCTGCTCTGAGTCCCCCAGCCCCTCCCCTAAGCCCCCCTATACTTCCCAATCCCCTGCCATGACTCCTGCACTCCTGACCTGCGACCCCCCCACCCAACCTCCTGCCCTGACCCCTGCACCTCCCACTACCTGCCCTGAGTTCTCCAACCTCTGTCCTGACTACTGCACCATTCCCTGCCCCAAGTCTCTTCTCACCCCAGCTCTAACTCCTGCACTCGGTACATCCTCAGCCTTCTGCAAGGACCTAAGCAATGCTAGGCCATTGTGCTAGTTTAATAAGCAAGAATGTAATGGGTTCAACAATGAAAGCATCTGATCAGTAACTGTTCAATCTCTAATTCACCAGCACTCCATTCAAGCAACTTCATAAAAAACATTGCACTTCATTTGTCACAGGGTGGTGTGTAATTTTATATTATTATAAATGAAACTTGAACCTTCCTGGTCTTGCACCCTCAGCTACCAGCCCAGCCAGGACTTCCTAGGGACCCCTGCTGCCTCCCTAGTCACTGCTAGCACCTCTGCCACTGGCCCAGCTGGGACTTCCTGGTTGCTGCTGGCTCTTACCATCTGCTGCTGGTCCAGAGGGGACTCCCTGGCTGCTGTCAGCTTTCTAGTCACTTCTGGCCCCCCTGACACTGGCCTGACCGTGACTTGCTGGCTGTTGCCAGCTTCTTGGCCACCACTGCCCCCTTCCAACTCCGGTTCAGCTGAAACTCCCCGGCCATTGCCAGCCCCTCTGCTAGCATTACCAACGTGTTGGTTTGATGCCGTGCCCTCATATTTTTATGGAAATATTTAATATGAATATACAGAATTTGAATATGCTTTATGCAATATGTGACATGTGACCTGTCATTGAAAAGCTTGTTATCTCCTGAATGTGTATTTTCTATTTGGGTGCATGTATCATTCTTGTATGTGAAGTTAGAAATATGAAGTATAAACCTGCTTATTAATGTAGATCTTCTAGTGAAGACCACTAGTGGTACTTAAAGAACTGAATGGCCCAGTGCTCAAGACAATGATCTGTAAATGGTCTTGTTTTCCCTGTAAGCTTGTATTATGGGTTGGTCCTGTGAAGACATGTGACCAGGTCACCTGATGCTAGAATCCATTTTGAATATGGTACTTTTCCATGGGTGTGTGAACGGAAAGGATTCCTCCCTTGGTCAAAATCTATTTATAAACAATAGGGGAGTTGGAAGACATCTCATGATTATCACCAAGATGACTGCAGGAAACATCTGAGACTAAATAGAAGGAAGGATCATGCCCAAAGTAGCAGGCTGCCTCGCTTGTGAGAAAAGATTATTAAAATTACTGTTCTGATAAGGAATTGCATGTAACATGTTTTTTAGAGTATTAAGGTTAGCAGGCACATTCTGATTTATTTTATCTTAGTAACTTTCTTTGATCTGTCTATTATCACTTGTAACCATTTAAAACTTACTTTTTATGCTTAATAACATTGCTTTTGTTTATTATCAAACCCAGTGTAAATAATAGTTACCTGGGGGAGGAAGGAGGGAAAACAACCATGCATCTCTCTTTCATTGGCAAAGAGGGAACTTTATGAGCTTTCTGTGTAAAACTTTTATACAGAGTAAGATGGATTTATCTATGGTTCTGATCCCACTTGGGGCTTTACATCCAGCATGCTGTGTCAAGCCCCAGAGCTGAGCTGTTCTCAGTGTCTGTATTACTTTGCTGAGGGCTGTGATCCCCATCCCTATGCCTTTTGCTTGGGGAGACCAGAGCTTCTGGCTCAGCAGGACAGGTTGGGGGGTGTCCCAAAGGTCAGGTAGGTGGGCTCAGTTCTGTGATCAGCCACCAGGTGACAGTCTCAAGTGGACTTCGTGACCCAACTCATGAGAATGGGGAAAAGTGCTGCCCCAGCCATGCTTCTCCAGCACTACAGACCCAAGGAACCAGCAAGAGAACCCATGAAAGGAAGGAGTGTTTGAGGACTAGAGCTACAGAAGAAGGGGGTAGAATGGACCATGTTGCCAGAAGTCTACAATTACATCTGTTCCTTTCCTAAGAGGCAGAACAGCTGATGTCAGCAGCAGATTTACCATGGCACCAGTAGTGTTGTGGCTCTGGGCCCAAGCTCTGAAGGAGTCGGTGTCACTCATTTCCTCCCTGCCACATTGAGCCTGCAGAGCATGATGGGAGCTGAACACCCAAGGTATTACCCTGGGAGCTGTAGTTCCTTGATCAGCTTCTTGCCTTGAGAAGGAAAGGACTACATTTCCCAGCATTCCCTTGGCCTCTAGCAACAGGAAAGGAAGGATGCAAACCTGCCCACTTCTAACTCCAGCAACTTTACAACTGAAAGGAACTAAGTTCTAGCTAATTAATTAAAACTGATCAGGACTAAGAACTACTAACACTAGGAAAGGCTTGCTCAGGCCTAACCTTAGGGCAAAGTGAGAGAAGTGGTTGCTTAGGGCCCCACACTGCCCGGCACCAACCTGGCTGGCTGCTCACTTGCTGCCCTGGCTGGGAGCTGCCCGGCCGCATGGCGCAGCCAATCACAACTTGCTGCCTTGGGCCCCACAAACTCTTTGGCTGGGCCTGGACTTGCTAATGCAAGAAAAACACTGTTCCAATGCCCCCGTGGATGGCAGTAGCATATAAAGGCTGCCATGCCCGTGCCACTCTGGGGGGGCTCCACAGCTGACCCTGACGGGAGCTGCTAAGGGAAAAAGTTTCCAAAGCTCATGCACGCAATACCTAATTGACATCAACATGAACAAACACTTGAAGAAAAACCTGAATCGTCCAATCCCAGAAGAGTGCGGCAGCCACCGACTGTTCTGGATGAAGGTTAGGATGTGTGTGTCGGGTGTTTCGTCCCAATCAGGAATGGGATGTTTTTCAAAACTTCCAAAGTTTTCACAGGATTGGAAAGCCATTTCTTGCCCAGCTCTATGCCTTCCTAAGACTCTGTATTTGAATATGTGTTGAAGTGTGGTACAGATATGCTATTCATTTTTACAGGCCATTGTGGAACAGATGGTCTCTGATTAGCTAGTGATGAGGTGTTAACATAACTGACCTGTTACTCATTGGTCTTCAATTGCTAGTTTCTCCTTTGTTATTGCAAACAGCTTGTATCAGAGGTACAAACTTTTACTCTGTTTTAAAGTACCAGATTTTTCTCTTACACTACTAACTACAGAAATACAAATAGATCTAGGCAGCATTCTCCCTTGCTCTCCTCCAGGAGACACCATGTGAATATTTGGCTTTATGCAATTAGGTAAAAGCCAATGCACGGACAAACTGCACACCTCGGAGTCAGATGTTGAAGAGGAGTAAATATGATCAAAAGGATTCCTCTTGCCAAGAATTTGCTTAACCTTTAAGCCAGCTGTTAATCACAATATAATTTATCTGTTATTCTGTTTTCTGAATCCACAGATTCTTCACTATGTACACATTTCTATGACAAAAGATTTCCTTCCTGTTAGAAAATGTAATGAAAATATGTATCCTTTTCTGCTTTGGGAAAGAGTAGACATATTTGCATAAATACGTTATTGGATACAAAATTACCTCAGTTTTCAGATAGGCCTTAGTAAACTCTCTAAGGAGAATATGGTGAAAGCTATTTCATTTGTTTAATTACAATAAATTACTTGTTAAATGAAAAAAAATCTCACAATAGCAGACTTGCATACCAAGCTTTTTCCCTTCAGAAACTAGATTGTAGCCAATCCAATTTTATACAGTCCAAGACCATTTTATTAGCATATTATCTGTGCAGGTTATTCAGTCAGTCAGCTGTGCACTTTCCAGAGATAAAGTGACATCATTTCTCCTGTTGTGGATGCTACACTACCTCCAATTTTTGCATAGATAAAAGCAAGGGGATGGGGGGAAGTGGGATCATGAAGCCGTATTTTCATCTTTGACTATATTAATGTCACGAGCTTAGATTCTTAAGATCTTTTAGGGGATTTTCTGACAATGACAGTCTGGAATACATTAGACATAAAGGCATAGAGTTGAGTTGCCAAAAATGCAGAAGTATTTGAAAAGATTTAGCTATATGAATAAACTAACTGAACTACAACTGCCGAGCATTGTATTACTACTTACAAAGAAAGGCTATGTTTACTCTTAGGACTTGCTTTAATGTATGGTCACTGAGCTGCTGATTCATAAGATTTTCTAATTTAAAAAAAAGCAAGACCAAGGTAACCTGTTGCCACAAATCTGAGTAAGCCACAGTATGCTGGAACCTATCAGACTTTGACGCTCACACAGGGACCTATTGTTGAAAAGCAGAGAATCCAAAAAAGTAATTTGGGGTCAGTGTTATTCCCTTTCCTTTCACTCACTGAAAGGAAAAGGACTTAAGACTTTAGCTTCCCCTACCCCGAGTTCTGAGGCATGAAATGTTGCAAATATTGAAAAAATAAAAGGCAAGTTTTGTTTGTGCACAGTCTTTTATTTCCAAAATTGCAGATTGTTGGAGACAACATTGTTAAATGCTGGATGAGCTTGGCTTCCCAGTTTCAGCACTGCTTAGGACCACCTGATACTGAACTGAAAGCCAAGAACTAAAAATAGTAGCAAAACTAAAAGCTGTTGGTCATGCTCTTTCCCCTGCTGTGATCTCCCCTGAAAGTTGGCATCACCAGTTGCTAGACATTTTTAAAACAAAAGCACAACCCTTCCTCTGATAATGGTGTGTGTTGCATCTATCTCCAAAAATGCCTTGCAAATGGCTATCTACAGTAACCCTTTCCCAAGGCAGTAAAGAAGAACGGACCGAGAAATTGGAAGTCAGTATGAGGTGGGTTGTTTCTAGAGACTGGCAAAATTGTTTGTAGATCAGCAGCATACCCCAAGCCTCTGTCTTAAACTCTAACATTACACTGAAATTGTTATCCAATATAAAATTCACATTACTTTTATTTTTGTGAATCTTTCCACACCCATGTTTGGAAGCGGAACTGTAAAATATACTATGAGATGCCTTGGGGAGATTCAATGCAATATTGTGAAATTTGGAAGCTCAGAGAGTTCAATTTAGCTATTTGATGTTGCTTAATTGTGAAGCCACTGATCACTAGTGAATAAACACATCTCAACTACTCTGAGTTCTGAAGTTGCCTCTGCCCTTTGAGTTCTGAGGTTAGGTGAGATTTCTTGTACTATGTTCAGCATACACACAATTCTGATATCTTCTCTCCAGCATCAGATGCTGGATATGTAATTAATCCCCTTCCCAAATCCTGCTAAAAGCAAGTATTTAGTTCCCCTTTAATGACTAAATCATTGGAAGCAATTATTTACTACCTACTTGAAACATTTCTGATTCACCCCAAAATACTATCACTATTTTATCCATAAATACTATAAATGGCACCCATTTTGAGATGGGCTAGAGGTATTAATCCTTAGGCTGTCACAGATGTCTACAAACTGCTTTCAATAATATTGATTTGGCTGTCAAAATGGGGAAAATGTCAACATCTCAAACTATCCAATTATAGTCTAGAAACCACACTTCTTCTTGCAGGGGAAACAAAAGGTCTGTTTCTCACCATCTCTAACATAACTTACTGTTGTGTGCTGAACTGAATACATTATATGAGAGATGCAGCTTAATCCAATGTCACCTGATTCAGGCAGGAAAAAAGTTCCTGCGGTAAGAAAATGCCAGTGCTATTAAACACAACAGAAGGAATCCTTTCTGGCATCTTTGAAGTATATTCAAGCATTGCAACAGATTTTCCTGCAGAACAGTCTTTGAGAATGTCTACACTGCATCTGGGAGGGAGCAGGAGGGTTATGCTAGTAGGGCTCAAACTAGCATGCTGAAAATAACAGTGTTGAAATACTGTTTTGACATCGTCTCAGGCTGGCACTCAGGTTTTCAGGCATGGGGGAGCGAGGCAGCTCTACAGCAAGTAGGCATTATTTTGCACTTCTAACAGGGACTAAAGTTTGGGTCTCAAGGTGAATCCTAGGAATATAACTGGCATCTGTGGGGGATGAACTGCTTAGCACTGACCTGTCATTCCTTGATAGACAAAGCAGGCAGTATGGGTAGGGTCCAGAGAAACTGCATACAGCCCATCATGACGATGACCCTGATAGAATGAAGGGAGGGAGGTAGCAATGGGAAAATGAGTCCCTTGCCTTTAATTTCCCCACTGTTCCAGCCCAGGGACAGTAGGCAGCAGCAACCATTTTTTTTCCCCCTCTAGCCCCATCACAGCAGCCTTTTCTCTGGGTCACTTCCCCAAATGCTCCCCGAGGGCCTTCTCCCTGGTACCTGAATGAGTCTTTCCTTTCTCAACTCTCAGCAACACACTTCCTCCTCTCAGTCCAACCCTCTTCTCCTTCCTCCTCCCTTACCTGGGGGAAACCTTTTAAAGCAGCCCCATAGGTCTTAATTGGCTGCAGGTGTCTGATTAGCCAGTTGTTTTTAATTAGCCTCAGGTACCTGCCTTGACTATGTGACAGCCGTCTCTGGCAATTCACTCCGGAAACAAAAAGTCATTCACCCATCTCCCGGCATATTTGCCTTTCATCAAACTATTGCAGCCAGCTGCCCTGGGTCTATCACAATACATTTTTGCATTTCTTCTGACCTGCTGGGTCTATTGTATGGACATTTTGCTTCAAGCTTTGCTGTTGACAAAAATGTTGATTATGAGGGCTGAACTTTTTGTAACGGATAGATAATGGGATATTAACTAATAATATTCACATACCAAAGAAACATGTCCAAATCTAGCAACATGTATTAGCCTCAGCCAAGCATGGCATGACCACTTAAATCACTTTTAAATGAGGGCCATAAAAATTAGTCAGTGCTTAATAAGTGTACTGAACCCATGCTAAGAAAATAGCTACTTGAGTTTATTTATAAATATAATCCCATTTGAAAGTTTCGCTTATGGCCGCTGGATCTCGCCTTGAGGAGGGTTTATGCAAACCAATTTATTTTGATAACTGGCTCCACATTTTCAATCACTAACACTCTTTGATCGGTGACTATGTATGATGCATTTCCAGCAGTGTTCTAAATGACCCCTTACTGTGATGGTTGAGGTAGGTGACAGTGTCTTTTATGTACAGATCACTGGCTCACTTCTGCCTCTTCCATTATGGCTGTTAGTCATGGCTACTCCATGGCTGCTTTGCACCTTTTGTGAAATGAATTGATGGTTTCAGTCGTAGGTTTGTGATGTGGACACAACCATTTCCGTAGAGTTGTCATTGCTAATGGCACGTTCAGAAGATGATCAAGGAATGAACTGGCACAGAGAATGAATTGCTCTGTCACACCTAGAAATAAAAAATGAGACTCATTGGCAGGCTGACATGGAAACGCTATGGGCTGCTTTCCCTTTCCTTTGTTATTTAACAACAGACTAAGGACAGTTGGTTATCAAACCAATACTTCTTAACAGCACTAAATTCCTTTCATTAATTTTAAAAATCCCATCTTTAATGAGAGCCCCCAAATCTTGATTTCACTCTCTTGAGAGTGAAGAGTTATCACTGGCACCTATCACATTCTAAAAGGGGGGAAACGAATACCAGAACAGACAGATACCTATGTGTGATCAAGAGTGCTATCAGTGAACTGCCTGACTTTCAGATACAATGGAAGCGTGTGACTGATTTGAACAGTGACTTTTGCCAAAAAAACCCCAAAACCCTATGGTAGTGTCCCACCAGTTCATGCATGGAGCTTAGAAATCTGCGGAAGATGAGAAGGCAAAGGATACAGAAGAAACACTAAATTGTTTTAGCAGAATGCAGTAACTGTTGAACACTGTGTTAGTTATTGGCAGCTATGAGTATTTAAAGAAAGGAGCCAAGAGGGAAGCCACTATATAACGTTTAGAGTACAGAACTCTGAAACTTTCCTGCTGCACCTTTCTTACATGCAGTCAGAATAGTTGAAAATAGTGCTGGAAACAGATCTTTGCTATTCCCCTTCCAGCAAGGGATTGGTCTTACTTGATGGGTGTCCCGCTAATTTTAAGCCAGTCTAATTATGGCATTTCCATTCCTACTAGAGTAGTTTAACTTCAGATTGCAGCCTACATATGTTTCGTAAACTGTAATTTCATTAGATTTATAGGGTAACAATTCCTTCAAAGGCTCAAATACCCTAAATCACAGCTATTGATGTTTATGTCTACACTACAAAGTTTTTTCGGAAAAACACCCTTTTTTTCTGAAAAACCTGCAATCACGTTCTTTCAAAAGAAAATTGAAAGAACAGAAGGGTTTTTCCAGCATTGGTAGTCCTCTTTCTATGAGGAAGAAGCCTTTTTCCAAAAGAGCTCTTTCGCAAAAAGGAGTGTGTGGACTGGGAAGAGGGAGTTCTTTCAGAAGAAGAGGAAAGAGGAAAAAGCACAAGAGCCCTGGTGGCCACTCCTACTATAGTAATCACAGTTTAAATGCGAGATAGTGTCCACACTGAATGGATGCTATCTTTCGAAAAAGCAGATTGCTTTTTCAATGTGCTTTGGCAGCGTCGACGCGCTCTTTCGGAAGAAGTTTTTTTGGAAGATGTCTTCTGGAAAAGCTTCTTCCGAAAGAAGGCTGAAGTCTAGACGTAGCCCTAACCACAACACCCACTCTTTGGTTTACGAAGTTTTCTTGATTGAATTGGTAAACTTTTCCATTCCAGTCCCTCTGTACTATTTCCTTAGTTCCCACTGATGGGAAATCATGACAGCAACAAAATACTGAGGTCCTAGGTCCCAGAAAGATTTCCTGGTCCCTTACTACAGTGTAATTTGAGGAATGGGAGATATGTAGAGCTCCCAACTAACGGAAAACCTTTCTGGGACTTGGGGGAATTGGCAGACAGACATACCAGGTTATTCCCAGACCTGGAGATGAGAGTGCATCAATTCAGAACTGAGTACAATTTTCAGGAAGAACAGCTCCATAGGCAGATGTTATTAAGATAAAAGAAGAGATGAAGAGTGGGATATTGGGAACATCTGTTGAGCTTTTTCCTGAGCTCCTGTGAAGAATATGCAGGCTTAACATGGACTGAAACTGATCCCAGAAGAGAGCCTTTCAAAACATTCTTTGGTAGAATCACAGGTTTCATTGTGAACATTTTTGCCTGGGCTAAGCTTTGCACTACTTCCCTGTGAGCAACTATTCGGCACTCCAGTAACTTTCTGTTGAGGAAATACATCTATGGGTGTGTCTAGACTACAGGGTTTTGTCAACAAAAGTGGACTTTTGTCGACAGAACTATACCTGCGTCTACGCTACTGCCGAGTTCTGTTGACAGTGGTAAACCTCATTCTACGAGGAATAACGCCTTTTGTCGACAGAAGGCGTTATTGCATCTACACTGTCCTTTGCATCCATACTCTCATGTCGACAAAGCAGTTTGCTTTGTAGACAGAACTGGATGTAGTCTAGACACTCTTTGTCGACAGAAGCTTTGTCGACAGTATCTGTCAACAAAGCCTCTGTCGACAAAAGCCTGTAGTCTAGACGTACCCTAAGTGCTTAATTTCTATCACTATTATGCCTAGCCCAACACCTTTGGGATGCTTTAAAACAGTGACATTCACTTCTTTTGTTTGACCAAGCTACATACATTAAGACTAATGATCTTCTCAAAACTCAACTCTTCAATCAAGTTTTTTCTCTTCTCTGAATTCATGGATGTTTCAGGAGGTTCCCTCAGCTAAAAATAATGTTCCATATACAGTCTGCCATTGTATTAGATACTCCTATCAACTCTATAGCTGATGACATGATGCCTGTGCAGCACAAAACATCCTTTTCTACTGTTTCCATGCCACACTAGAGAACTTGGTTCTCCATTACTCCTCAGGTCTGAATCAGCATAACTCCTTTCTAACCATCTGGCTCTCATTAGCAGTATGTGTTCAGAATTATTTTCTCCCTCAGTATCTTAGCTTATATTTCCCCAGGTGGCATCTATTTCCTGCCCATTTTTCTAAATCATTTCTATTTTTTTCTATGTATTTTGTATCTGCAACCCTTGGAATTTAATTAATGTGCTGTTTACCTGTTCTTCTTCCAGATCATTAATAAAGATGTTAAATAAGACTTGGTGCAACCTGATTTATCATGGAAAAAGGGGTGGACAACTTCTACTTTCCAGCTCAATACATTACCATTTATCATTTCTTTGTTCATAGTTCTTCAGCCTGTTTTCTTTCCATGTGACAGTGCCTGCAAGAACTGCCCTCATTCTCATGGTCACTCACTGAGCACTTGTTTCTTTGTCAGGTTCTATAGCACTGTCACAACGGCAAATGTAGCAGTTTCCCCTACAGGCAGCATTTACTGTGACCCTCGCCTTTTCTGCCACTCACTGCTAGTCTGGAAGGCAGTTCCTTGGTCAGTCGTCCTCCCTCAATTATAACTTTATTTCCCATTTTGAATGCAGTAAGAAATTTTCTGCAGAGTGTTTTTATCTGGTCTCTCACTGTCTAATGCACAGAGCTGTGTGCATCCCCAGGAGATACTCCCACTGGGAAGGATGCTAAACTGTTTTTCCTCACACTTGCTAATGCCAAATCGAAACCCAAGTCAATTCCTCATGAAATTATGGCTGATTAAGGATGGTCCTATTTAAAATCAGTGGACAATTGGTAATACTGGAACTAAATATGTCCCTGAGAAAGTTGTTCCATTGCTGGTTTGCAGTCTAACTCAGATGTTCTTGTTTTTGAATCTCCTACTTGGTGAATAGCACATCCTCGATGAGGAATTTTTTTTTTTTGGAACATTTGAGAAAAGTGTTGAAAGTGTTCATAGAAAGTGAAAATAATTTAGGAATAAAATGACTGTCACAATTCATGCATTTGAGGCACCATAAAATTGTGCTTCCCCAGGAATGAAAGCGTGCCTCTGTGCGTATGTCCGTACAGAAGTCACAGAATATGATTGCAGTTCAAGAAGCACCAGTCTGAGCAAGTTAGGTCAAATCTAGCTCCAGTACCAGAAGTCACAATAGTGCCTGTTTCAAGGCAGGCAAACACACCTGGAACCCTCGGTACAGTCCACACATAAAGCCATGCTGCCACAGCTGTACTGCTCTAGTTCCTGAGCTAGCGAGATTAAAGCTAGCTTAGGTTTGTCTCCACATGACAGCAATATAAGTATAACCTTAAAGTTACAATTATCTTTCTCACACCTACAGAATGGGAAGCGACTGTCTAGGAAGGAGTACGGCAGAAAAGGATCTAGGGGTTATAGTGGACCACAAGCTAAATATGAGTCAACAGTGTGATGCTGTTGCAAAAAAAGCCAGCATGATTCTGGGATGCATTAACAGATGTGTTGTGAGCAAGACACGAGAAGTCATTCTTCCACTCTACTCTGTGCTGATTAGGCCTCATCTGGGCACCACATTTCAAGAAAGATGTGGAGAAATTGGAGAAGGTTCAGAGAAGAGCAGCAAGAATGATTAAAGGTCTAGAGAACATGACCTATGAAGGAAGACTGAAAGAATTGGTCTTGTTTAGTTTGAAAAAGAGAAGATTGAGAGGGGACATGATAGCGGTTTTCAGGTATCTAAAAGGGTGTCACAAGGAGGAGGGAGAAAACTTGTTCTTCCTGGCCTCTGAGGATAGAACAAGAAGCAATGGGCTTAAACTGCAGCAAGGGAGGTTTAGATTGGACATTAGGAAAAAGTTCCCAACTTCAGGGTGGTTAAACACTGGAATAAATTGCCTAGGGTGGTTGTGGAATCTCCATCTCTCAGAGATATTTAAGAGTAGATTAGATAAATGTCTATCAGGGATGGTCTAGACAGTACTGGGTCCTGCCATGAGGGCAGGGGACTGGACTCGATGACCTCTCGAGGTCCCTTCCAGTCCTAGTATTCTATGATTCTATTACTTCCATCTTCCTCTGGGAGGGGATGCCTGTGTAGTCTATAGGGCTAACCTGATTGCTTGCATATAGCAAGATATAGATATATATATTCTCATAGATGTGTTATTTTCTGATGGGTTTGATTATAGGTTTATTATAATAGGTTACAATAAGTTTATAGTAAAGTAATTTGACTGTAATGCAAGAGACTTACAGTCCTGTATGTTAAGCTGAGGCAAAGCTAGCAGACCTATGCCTGGGACCTTTCACTCAAATAGCAAAGTGGATGTATTTGGGACCTTTCCCTTAGATAGAGTAGGGGTAGCATATTTGAACATTCAAAAAAAGAGGACACCCCTGAGAGGGAGTGTATCTGTATCAGTATCTACCAACTCATGTATTAATGTGTTATATATTATTATTATATATTACATAACACATTAATACAATGTGAGTTGGTAGATACTGATACAGATACATTCTCTTTCAGGGGTGTCCTCTTTTTTGAATGTTCAAATATGGTAACCCTAAGATAAAGCAACCTTCAGTGGCATCAGGGCTTCCAAGAATACCCTCAACCTTATCAGGTACACCACTCCTTGGGAAAAAATGAAATAACCGGTTAAGTCCAGACCAAATAACCGGGTAGGGCAGAAATAACAACTGGGATACATAACCACAAAAAGGGCTATGGTAATGAATGGATGAATATGATAACAAGTTGAGATCAATGATCTACTGACCTATAAGTAAAAGACACTTCATCATTAGTAAAGTGAGGAAATACAAATAGGGAGTAAGGGAAACATCCCCTTCTGACTATGCATCATACATAATAACATCAGTGTAACATACTATAGAAGTGACATCCATGTTTTCTCAGAGCCATTGCTAGCACAGAACTTCCTCTCTCACATCCGTTCAAGCCGCCCTCCCCTTCCCGACAGTTATTCTCTCCAACTGTCATGGAATCTTGCCTCCCCTCAGCTGAACATGCTTGTTCTAGTATGCAGGTTCCTTCTGCCCCCTCTCTGTCATGTTTCTTTCCCTACAGCTCAGCTGGGGAAGGGGGCTTTCACAGACATAAGTCCAAGTTACAATCCAGTCTGTGCAAGGCTGGGTGATATACTCTTCCTTACCTATTTAGGAGACATATTGTGGTTTGCTAGAGAGTTAGGCAGAGCAGAAGAGAACCAGGCACAGTCCCTTTCACAACTGTTTTTTTCTCCACAGAGGGACCTGCCAGTTATCTCATGCTAGTGCCCTCCGAGGTAGCTAAGGGGAAAAAGAAGTGCAGCAATGTCCCACTCCAAGCAATCAAAACTGACCAGGAGAAGGAATCTCATGCTGGATATCTAATCTGCCACCAATTTAGGCCTTAGATTTGACCCAAAGAGATAGCTGTATGTGTGCTGGGACTTGTGTAGCTTTAAGACTTTCATACTATCTGGTGTATGAAATCTACACATCAGCTGTCAACTTTAGTGCTCCTTTTACTGCTGCATAACTATCTAAAATGTATTAACTTTCAATCAGATTAATAAAAAACTGCAGAGTTCTTCCACTCAGCTTCCTATAGACCATATGAAAAAGCTATTTAAATTGTTTACTGGGACTGGCAAAAATATTAAGATAAATGGATATACTAAAATGTCTAATTATGCTCTCTTTCATGGGCACTTTATTGATCTTGACAGTATCAATAAATGTCTCAGTGTGTACAGTAGTAACTAATTTTCATCAGACACATTTTTGGAAACAACTGGAAAAAAAGTAAACTCTAAAAGCACAAATAGGCTGATCAGATGTAAGTGAATACTAAGTTTTAGAAAATAGAATTGAATATCTATAACTAAGTGGTTGTAAACCACTAGATTCTCAGTTCCTTCAGAACCAGGATGGAATTGCACCTTACAGAAATCTTAGCAAGTCTGAAAAAACAGTGGATAAGTTAAAGCCTTACTACATTATTTAAATCTCATTTTAAAACATAATTTATATGACAAAACCTACTATTTATTAATCAGAGTCACTGTTGTGGAACTGCTTTAATACAGTACATTTTAGTTTTCATCTTAGAAGAATTCATTTCCTCTCTCAAAATTACAAGTTGTCATTAGAGAGAGAAAACTAGCTAGCTAGCTTTTTTCTCCCTTTCAGAGGCTAGCCAGAAATTTTTTGTAAAGGGAGGGTATAAGGCAGCTCTGCACACTACCTTCTATTTGCATTTTCACTTCACGTATTCTCCTCTCTGCATTATTCCAGTACCTGTTTTTGACTCCATTACAATTCAGTGAGATAAGTGCCAAAAGAAAAAAAAGAAGTGGAATGGAAAGTTTTACCAAGCTGTTACCCATCCAAGGTCTGTTAGTCAGAAAATTCAGTCTACCTTCCAGTTTACTGCAAAGCCAATTCACTTCTCATCACCAAGGAGAACCTATGGCAGCATAAACAAGATATGCAACCATGGGAGGATGAGGGGGGAATGCACAAACTAAACAATCATTTGTTGGTATCAATCCTTGACAAAATGAAATTGGGTGGATTAGCTGAGTCGAAGTTTATAGTTTAATGGATCAATTTAGGTGAAGATAAATGAGCCAGACCTCTTCACTGCAATAATTTCTTCTTAACAGGGATCTTTTCCTGCAGCCGTCATCAAAAATTCAGTCATAATACATATCTTCTACTTCATGGAACCGTTGCAGGCTGTATTTTCAGTAGAGGAAAGGCAGGAAAAGTATGTAATTTAAATCCAACAGAACTGTTCTCTTGCTCACACTCGCTAATTTCTTAAAAAAAACAAAGACGGGTGCATTCCATTCTGCCAAACCAAAATTTTTGACCCTGTATTTGTTGAGAATAGATTGTGAGTACAGATATTTACTGAATGGTGCAAATCAGTGTCAAAATAAAATACTTCTGCCATGTGTCAACCATTAAGGTGACCTCTCCAAGGACACTGTTAAAATAAAACCACAATGAAGTAATTCATTTATTTTAAAATACTGTGTAAAGCCAAACAGAGGGGTAAGCATTTTAAGAATAGGATTATGGATGCTACAGAATTGTAATTCTTTAATCTTGTCATTCTAACATCTGCTAGCTGACATGGAAAGTGTTTGAAAATCAGCAAGCCTGATATTAATTGATACAGATATTAGCAAAAACATGGAAGATAACATTCTAAGCACTCTCTTGATTGTATGTAGGTAAAGGGACTCACAACTTCTGGTTCCATTCAGGTTTTCATTTAGATGCATTAGCTTAAAACTAATGCAAAAATCCAATCTGCAAATATACATCAGAGATAGAAAAAATATATCTTGGGGTTTTATATGGCTGTCTATCCCTACAGCTGTCTGCATGACTTCCATGTAAAATCAGTGGTAACAGGGATGTCTATAGTGGACTTCATGAAGTGTTTAGCATTTTTTTTTCCATTTCCAGAATCAAGTCTCTGAGTGAAAGGATGAAACAATTGGGAAAGGATCAAGCACTGCCCACTTATTCCAAGATTCACTAGGGACCTAAAAAGGGCTTACCCTCGTAGGAGGATCTCAGAGATGCATGTGGCAAAGTGTCAGGGGATTGCAAACCAGTGCTGGGCAGGAGATTCGCTGTTTTTGTGTAACTGAACAATAACTGATGCTGAGCATAGCCTTGATGATACACTGCCATGACACTGGTTCTTTCCTGGGGTGGTGAGAGCCCTACCAACTTACAACCTAGGTTGTTTGTTTTTTTTTTTTTTTAATGACAATTTTAAATTTCTGTTGTTGTGAGGGACAGGAGGAGATGTTTGTGTGAAAAGTGTTTTTATGATAAGGCTTTGTTACAGTACACAACCGTCTTATACATAGAGAAACTCATAATTTAGAACTCTGCAGTCAGGAAGTGCTTGATTAGAGAGAAGAGGTCGTATGGAAAATTTTGCAATTTTTCCTAAAGATGGAAAGACTCTGGATTCACCCAGTCTCTAGAAGTTGGTTTCATAGCCACATTTTCTCAGCTGAGATGATACTAAAGCCCCTGCTTCTACCCCTCTGTATTTGCCTTGATTGCATAATTTGATTGAGAATGAAAGCAATATGAAATCATACCAAAATCAATGTGCACAAGTTTCAAAAGATTAAAATATGCTCAAATACTGTAAAATGACTAAGCTGGCAGTGTCTACAGAAAAGCAAAAAATTGAATAGGCCAGTGGTTCCCAACTTTTTCAAATATATGGACCCCTTTTCAATCTATTAAAATTTCACAGACTCCCCCTTCCCTGGGGGAGAAAAAAGAAAAGGAAAAGAAAAGTAAGGAAAGAAAGAAAAAAAAAGAAAAGAAAAAAAAAGTATGGAACGGGCCCACAATAGTGGGCCCAATCCTTATTTTTAAAGTTTCCACAGACCCCCTGCAGTACCATTGTAGACCACTAGGGGTTCTGCAGCCCACAGGTTGGGAAACATGGAATAGGCCATGGTGACACTCATGGAGTCAGTCCTATGGCAGGGGGGAAACGTCATTATATGATAGGAGAGTGTAATAGCAGCAAGAGCCGTGGATGAGGAAAGGAAAGTTAAGGTCTCAAGAACCTGGCAACTTCCTAGGCAATTCTCACACTTAAAAATATTTTAAAATGCCAGCATTCATCTCTTTCCACATGGGTGCAGAGTTTCTCTAGCGCTCCTTCGAGATTAGTGCTGAAGGAAACCATGTTGGGTTTTTGCCCGGAGCTAAGGCTTATCACAATAATACAATTATTTATCAATCCACATTAATAATTTCAGGATTCCGCAGCACAGAGAAGGGGGGAAAAGCTCCATGAGAGAAAAGTAAAAAAAACCCCCAAACCCAGCATTCCAGGACTCTCTCCATTTAGATTCTGCAGCTAAATGGAATCACTCAATAGTTGCTGCTCTTTAAGCAGGGAAGAGAACAGAAAACCGTGATATCACTTTGCTGTGATGTAGCACAACTGACACAACAGTGTGGGAAGTTTTAATGACCACCCCCTAGACTGTAGCAATTTTTTGTGGATAAAGGATTTCAGCTTTCCAAAGCTGTCAGCCTTACACCTCTCAAATGTTACATTCTCACACAATCTGCTATTGTCATTTTTTAAAATGTGTTGATCTTAACATATATGACAAGCAATAAGTAAAACCTGTTCATGTTGACATAGTATCGTAACCCTCACCTTATGCCACACCACCCAGGGCTGAAGCACTCAGTCTGCAGCTTCAGCTTTGTATGTTGGGGCTTAGGCTTTGGCCCCAGGTCCCTAGCGAGTCTAACACCGCACCAGGTAAACCTGTTACAATGGCATTATGACCCCCTTTGGGGTCCTGACACACAGTTTGAGAACCACTGCCTTACACCATAGTGTTGTTGCCTGATCTATAGATTACTTATGAATTTCCAGTTACCACCTTGAGGGTTGACAGGTCCTTGTCGCAGAATCAGGCCCAGTATTTAAATTACTCTCTAGTTGGGAACCCTGAAATGTACAGGTGCAACACTCACTCCATAGGAACTCTTATATATTTACAAATATCGTTTATTAATATATTTAGCACAATCACAAACACCCCCTAACTTCACAAGATAGATAGGGAACGTACGCTTATATTTCCATACATTCACACTATTCCTTCTAAAACAACCTGAAATGTTGGTCACTGGTGACAATGGGGAATGTGAGAAGATGGCTATCATTTTGGCACCTCCCAAGGACTAGGTCTCCTTCTCTGACCACTCCTAGGCTGGGATGCCACATTTTTAACACTTTACTCAGAAGTTGTTATGTTCGATACATATTCAATAGGGGATGTTTCTCTTTCTCCTCACATGTATTTCCTCATATTACTAATGATGAAGTATCTTTTACCTATAGGTCAATATATCATTGATCTTAACTTACTATCATATATATCAATTCATTACCATGACCCTTTGGAAGTTATGTATCCCATTTGATATTTTTGTCTTACCTGGTTATTCGGTCTAGTCTTAACCAGTTGTTTCAGGTTTTCTCAAGTAGTGGTGTACTTGTTAAGTTTGAGGGTATTCTTGGGAAGGTTGCTTTATCTAGGTGAAAGGTCCCAAATATATGCACTATTTAGGTGAAAAGTCCCAGGCATAGGTCTCCTAGCTTTGCCTTAGCTCAAAATGCAGAACGTGCCCCTTGCGTTACAGCCAAACTACTTTAATATAAATCTACTGTGATCTATTATAATAAACATATAATCAAAACTGTAAGGAGTTAATAAATCTACAAGAATATATATATATATAAGCAAGAAAGCTACAGTGTAAAGCCTCGGCTTTGTTAGATGGGATACCAACACACTAGAATTATGTTCATAGCATATATACAGAAAAAGCAGAGCATGTATTGTTTATCTTTCTGGAGGATTGCATATAACACTTAGAATCCAGAACCCTCACTACTACACAAGATCCAAAATGAGGGACACACAAAGTAGGCTACTTCCTAATGAAGAGAGGCATTACTCATCCCACCTGACTTGACTCTGACTCTTTGAAGACTGGTTCTTTGCAGACCGAGGACACAGACTACATAGTTTCCTCAGCAGCTCCTATCCTGCAACCAGGAATCCCATAGGGTTTTAAAGAATAGCTTGTTATTGTAAACATTGGTTTTCAATAAACCATACAACTAGCAGTGAATTCCAGGCAAGGGGGAAGGAAGTAGGCTCTTCTGTTGCCTAGGTAGTACTGTACATGAAGAGGCACAGTAGGCAATCTGAGGTAAAATAGGATCCAATCTTTGTACCGCTTCAGTTATCCAAGTCAATGCCTTGACTCTCATTCATCAAATCACCTTTTTGGCTAACCTTGCTCAACAGGTGGGATGTCACATTCTACAACCTACATTGCAAGTGATTATGCAGGATTAAAAAGATTGATTATCTGTGATTAGGTTTTACACATGTATTTCTAGCACAGCCAATTCAATCACTCTGTTGCTAGGTTACTGAGTTAGAACAGAAATAATTATATACAGGTGAAAATATACATTTCTTGTTTTCATTTTCTGCTGACTCCCCTCCCATCCAAATCAGGACTGATCACTCTTGTTGGGTAGAGGATTTTAAGCTACCATGGAAGAGGCCTTGATCATGACTTCTGAGCACCAGTCACAATATTCCCTTTCTCTCTTGCTGGCAGCATCTCAGCTCACGACTGATTTTGATCTTGCCTACCAGGTGCAAGAGTTTGCTGCTTTGTGAAGACCAATAGCTGCCACGGTTATGATGTTATTAGCAGAGAGCCCAGGACTGCCTCCATGAAGTGAGGCAAGTTGATACAAGAGATGGACCACAGAGGGGGGAACAGGGAAGAGTGATCTCATTCTGAAGGACAAATTGTGTAGAGGGGGAAAAGCCCTTGATGGGCTGTAGGGAGGGGATGTTTGTTTCAGCTGTAGGAGCTACTGCTTCTCTTGAAGAAGTATACAGAACTAGAGTTTATTCTTCTCACTCTCTTCAGAATTCCAAGAACTGATATAACTGGAGAGTATAAAGCAGAACATGACATTACCTGACCCTGCCAGCCAGTATGCTTTATTTGGAATGGAAATATGTGAAAATACACAAGACAATTGTCCCTCATCTAGGAGCATAAGAATGGCCATACTGGATCAGACCAAAGGTCTATCTAGCCCAGTATCCTGTCTTCCGACAGTGGCCAGTGTCAGGTGGCCTAAAGGGAATGAACCGAACAGGGACTCATTGAGTTATCCATCCCCTATCACCCATTCCCAGCTTCTGACAAACAGAGGCTAGGATTCCCTAAAGAAGTAGTTTAGGTAGACGTGGCAGTATTTGCCTACAGCACCAGCCATAAATATCCTCCCAGTGCTGAGTCTTACACTTTGTCATATCGTGATGGGCTGTTGTCACCAACGCATCTGGGACTTGGTGCTTAACTATGTAACAAAAACATGATCCGATTGATCACACCTCATCTGCCACAAGGACCTCACAAGCCATCATACAAACAATGACAATCTCTTTACAACTTCGTAGTTATTGTCTTACAGGGTGTGTCTAGAATACAGGGTTTTGTCAACAAAAGTGGACTTTTGTTGACAAAACTATACCTGCGTCTACACTGCCTCTGAGTTCTGTCGACATAACATTGACAGAACTCAGCAATTTTGTCGATGGCTGTAAACCTCATTCTACCAGGAATAACACCTTTTGTTGACAGAGTTCTGTCAACAGAAGGCGTTATTGCATCTACACTGTCCTTTGCGTCTACACTGTCATGTTGACAAAGCGGCTTGCTTTGTCGACAGAACTGGATGTAGTCTAGACGCTCTTTGTCGACAGAAGCTTTGTCGACAGTATCTGTTGACAAAAGCCTGTAGTCTAGACGTACCCACAAAGTCCCCATGTCATTTAATTTCCTTCTAGAAATAAAAAAAAATTAAATATACATGTGTTTGCATGTAGAAAGAAACTTGGGACAAAAATACCCTTTAAAATCTAGAAGAGTACAAGCTACATGTGAAATTAGCTGGGCAGAAAGGCTCATCAGAGCAGCACTGGGAACATAGTGTCTGTCCTTAAGGGCTGTGTATTTTCAAAATCATTAACGGTGAAATGGGTTTTAAATGTTCATTACTCAAGACAAAGTAACTAATGATCGAATTTCTGGTAATGTCATGATTGAGTATATCAAGCATTCTCATCCTTTATTTTATATTTTGCATACTTTCTCATACAATTTGCTACTACAGTATTTTAGAATTTTATTCTGCAAGGAAGAAAAAGAGGGAAGAGTTCATTTTTGGCTGCAGACTCTTGGCAGGCTTCTATAGCTTGCTTGCCTTAAAGCCAACCCCTAATTCAGGAGGAGCAGATAGTCCTTCCACATTATTCCTGTGGCACAGAGACTTTGGCTTTTGATAGGACCACCTGGAGTATTACAAAGTTGTACAACTTCTACTCTGACTTTACACGGACTGCAGCCAACTTCTCAAATCAATGGCACCACCTCAGTCTTGGGTGGTTTAGTTTCTCTTTTGCCACAGCATAAGCAGAGGTTTCCTATTGAATATATTGTAACTTGTCCAAATTGCCAGCTGCAGACAACCAGCCTTTTTTGACAGCCAAAAACACTCCTGTTTTCCACATCTTCCTTTCATCTACCATTAAGCGTTGGGAGGGTGGGGGAGGCGGGGTGGTACTGGCACACAAACGCCAACAGGCATACTCTATTGTTTAGAGATACGAGTTACAAATGCTTCACGTATGTCTCTGAGAAGAGCATTCCAGCTGCAAATGTTGCCACTGCCTGATTATGCAGAATGCCTATGTAAAACTGTTAGTGCTTGGCATCTCAGCCTTAGTGAGATGATCCAACCAGCTAATAAGCACAGTGCCAAACTAAGATGGCCATGCGTGCAGCCAACCAGAGGGGCATGCATGCATATCAAGTATTTCTCTCATTTAGAGTCAGGTTTCTCAGAAAGAGGCATTCAACTTTCTGTCTTAAGCTGATCGCAGACATAGTACTACTCATAGTACATATCTATTTTCATAATTGGATGATGAAGCATGGTATCTTGAAATTCTGGAAGGTCAAAGAGTTGCAGAAAGGTTCACAGGGTAAAGCTTATTTTGGCTTCCATTAGCTAAAATAAGTTGATCGTGTTTTAGAGTAACACACTTCTGAGGTTAATATTACATATGTAAGCACCTAGTCGCCTGTCCGATAAGCATAAGCTTATTGGAAAGTCGACTCATGAGGGAACTAGTTGCTCCCCTCCCCCCACTTGCTGCCTCTATCAGAGAGGGGCAACAAGAGGAGGGGAACAGGAGCTGGTGCTGGGGGGAGCTGTCTTAAAAGCCAGTTTGTCCCCAGCACCATCTCCACGGTGGTCAGGGGAGGTAAAGGGACATTTCAAAGGCTGAGGTGCTGCAGGGAGCGCAGGGCCAGTGGGAGTCCCAGCAGGGCTCTTGCTACAGTTCAAAGGCGGAGGCGCCCTTATAGACAAATTGACTAGTCGATGGAAATCCCATCAACTATTCGATTAGTTAATTAATCTAAATTTAACATCTCTAGTTCAGATGCAAAAGCCTTCTAGGGACTTAGTTGTGTGTGAGAAACATGAGGAGACTTGGGGCACAGTGGGGTGATATCTTTGCCTCTTAGATCTGGAGATGGTACCTTCCTGGCTCAGGTCACAGGGGGCCAGGTTTTCAGTCACCTTGTCTAATACTCCAGTTTCTGCTTTTAAGAACAGTAAATTTCACTTCATATGTTTTAAAGGAGATAGCATATGAACTGAATCTGAACACAGACATTCTTTGTTTCCAAAATTATTTTTTTCGAGGGGGAAGGGATCAAGAGAGGAAGCAGAGAAAGAATCCTATTGCATTGCTACCAATAAAACTGGCAAGGCACACAGTAAGCCTATTTCTGCTCTATTACACTGGCATAACAGTAAGTCCGTGGAAGTCAATAGTTATATCAGGATAAAGTCAGTTCAGTGAAATTTAACTCAGGACCGAACTAGAGTTTGCTAAAAATGCAAATTTGGAGAATAGGGGAGCAAAAGCCCCAACTTTCTGCAAATATTTTGGCTATGTTCAGTTCACTGAAAAACTAAAAGAAACCAAGGAGGAGGGGAGCACTTGCTTTTCAAGAACTGCCTTGGCAGAATTTTTAGTTTTCAAAAACTAAAGTAGTAACCAAAAATACCCAGTTTTCATCAGAAAAATAATTTTGATTTTTCATCATCAGAAAACCAGTTTTAATTTTAAAAGTTTTTTTCACTGAAAGATTCACCAACTCTAATCATAGCACTCACTTCAGATGGTGAGTAGACAGGAGCTTCACACACAAGTATGAAGACAAGGTCCCTACTTCAAAGAGCTTACTTCTCAGGGCTCCCCCCTCCCCCAGAAACTTAACAAACAGCCAGCCAGGTGGTCCAGCGTTACTGCACATTAAAAGTGCCATAGTGCATTTTGATATACTGCAATTTGAAAAAGCAGTAAGTCAAAGCATGCTACTGTAAGCAGAGTCCACATGATTGGCCAATGCACAGGAGGCAAGGGGCAGTATATTTACACCTCAGCTTGCCACACTAATCAACAGTGTAGACAAGCTGAGTCTTGCTTCTTCAAAGACTGAAGGGAAAATCCTTAAGTAGAGGAAATTGTCATTGTGCCATTGAAATCAGTGGGACTATGACAATTTACACTCAGGATCTGCCCTGTTAACTTGAAGTTTGGTTGAATGAGTAGCATTAACTTCAATTAACAGGTTGTAAGCATGTCTTCAAGTCTTTTGCAGGATCTGGGATTAGATGCTGTAATAACTAGGTATAACATGCTAAAAAGCCTGCTAAAAAACCAGTGGGTCCCCAAGGCGATCGAGATATAAAAGGAGCAGTCAAGGACGATAAAGCCATTGCGGAGAAACTAAATGATTTCTTTGCTTCAGTCTTCAGGCTGAGGATGTTAGGGAGATTCCCAAATCTGCACCGTCCTTTGTGGGTGATGAATCTGAAGAGCTGTCCTGGATTAAAGTGTCATTAGAGGAGATTTTGGAACAAATAGAAAAACTTAATGTTAACAAATCACCGGGACCGGATGGCATTCATCCAAGGGTTCTAAAAGAACTCAAATGGGAAATTGCTGAACTATTATCTGTGGTTTGTAACCTATCCTTTAAATCAGCTTCCATACCTAATGACTGGAAGATAGCTAACGTGACACCAATATTTAAAAAGGGCTCTAGAGGTGATCCTGGCAATTACAGACCGGTAAGTCTAACTTCAGTACTGGGCAAATTAGTCGAAACAATAGTAAAGAATAAAAATGTCAGGCATGTAGAAGAACATAATTTATTGGACAAAAGTCAACATGGTTTCTGTAAAGGGAAATCCTGTCTTACTAATCTATTAGAGTTCTTTGAAGAGGTTAACAAACATGTGGACAAGGGGGATCCAGTAGATATAGTATACTTAGATTTTCAGAAAGCCTCACCAAAGGCTCTTGTGTAAATTACATTGTCATGGGATAAGAGGGAAGGTCCTTTCATGGATTGAGAACTGGTTAAAAGACAGAAAACAAAGGGTAGGAATAAATGGAAAATTTTCAGAATGGAGAGGGGTAACTAGTGGTGTCCCCCAAGGGTCAGTCCTAGGACCAATCCTGTTCAATTTATTCATAAATGATCTGGAGAAAGGGGTAAGCAGTGAGGTGGTAAAGTTTGCAGATGATACTAAACTGTTTAAGATAGTCAAGACAGAAGCAGACTGTGAAGAACTTCAAAAAGATCTCACCAAACTGAGTGATTGGGCAACAAAATGGCAAATGAAATTTAATGTGGATAAGTGTAAAGTAATGCACGTTGGAAAAAATAACCCCAACTATACGTACAGTATGATGTGGGCTAATTTGTCTACAACAAATCAGGAAAGAGATCTTGGAGTTATCGTGGATAGTTCTCTGAAAACTTCCACACAGTGTGCAGTGGCGGTCAAAAAGGCAAATCGGATGTTAGGAATTAAGAAAGGGTTAGAAAATAAGACACAGAATATCTTACTGTCCCTGTATAAAACTATGGTACGCCCACATCTTGAATACTGTGTACAGATGTGGTCTCCTCACCTCAAAAAAGATATTTTGGCCTTGGAAAGGGTTCAGAAAAGGGCAACTAAAAAGATTAGGGGTTTGCAACGGGTCCCATATGAAGAGAGGCTAAAGCGACTGGGACTTTTCAGTTTAGAAAAGAGGAGACTGAGGGGGGATATGATAGAGGTATATAAAATCATGAGTGGTGTGGAGAGGGTGAATAAAGAAAAGTTATTTATTCGTTCCCATAATAGAAGAACTAGAGGACAGCATATGAAATTAATGGGTAGCAGGTTTAAAACTAATAAAAGAAAGTTCTTCTTCACACAGCGCGTAGTCAACCTGTGGAACTCCTTGCCACAGGAGGCTGTGAAGGCTAGGACTATAACAGAGTTTAAAGAGAAGCTAGATAATTTCATGGAGGTTAGGTCCATAAAAGGCTATTAGCCAGGGGATAGAAATTGTGTCCCTGGCCTCTGTTTGTCAGAGGCTGGAGATGGATGGCACGAGACAAATTGATTGATCATTGTCTTCGGTCCACCCCCTCTGGGGCACCTGGCGCTGGCCACTGTTGGCAGACAGGCTACTGGGCTAGATAGACCTTTGGTCTGACCCAGTATGGCCATTCTTATGTTCTTATAACATGAAATAAACATGAAAATGAATATGGAATCCAAACATGCTTTAGCTGTGAAAGGATGTTTGCTTTTAAAAAGTATTTTTTTTCTTTCCAACTCTGCTTACTTCAAATTATGTGTGACACTTCTCACTGTAAGAACAAGGAAACCAAGTGTTGTTCTGTTAAGTCTCCTGCACTTTTGTTCAGATGGGATCTACTGTGTGTTTAGGAGCAATGTCTAACTGGGTGTTTATAAATTTCTAAACCCCCCTCCATTTTAATTCTGAAAGTTGCATGTAATTAAGGGCTAGGGTTAAAAAAATACCTGTGAATTCATATAAACAAGCTATTTAAATACTAATCGGTGGTAATTACAAACTGTATTCTATTCTACAGCTCCATTAAAAAGTGTCTTCTCAATCACAACCCTTCTTCATTTTTGTTCTTTTTAAAAGTGATATGACACATGCTGTTTCAGTGAAGAAATTGGTTGCAAAGAGCCAGTACAGGAAGACCAGATTATAGTCTAGACAGAAAAAAGCCAGATTTATCTCTCTTTGTATCCTTGAAGATAGAGACAGTTTTCAAATAGATTTTTCTCAGCATGTGAAAGGTTGTTAGACACAAGGTCTATGGGATACTGAATACAGACATGACAAAATACTGAGTTACCAAAAAAAAAAGTGTTTTCATCTGTACTGTGTTCCAGTATATACAAAGGCATGTCAGTGATCAGTGGTATCACAAGTGGAATCCACCAGTTTTGCACTAATTGGCTGGCTATCACAGCAGAAAAGCCAATGATTGAACAGGCATGGAAACTGACCTTTGCTCTCCCACCTACTAGCGACCGCTGTGAGACAAGACTGTAAATCTCCCTACAGTGCTGTGACAGGACTGTGCTAAAGCTGTTCTTTGGAAGCTTAATTGTGTTCTCATAGCATCTAGGGTCCATAAAACCATGTTACAGGCAGACTGTCCATGCCCCCAAAGAACTCACAACTTAAGCGTAGGACGAGATCCAACTGTGGATGCTGCAAATGGAGTGCAGGGGGAGAGGAAAGGTAGACAGCTTAGCAGTGCCTACCTCGCCCAGGATGGAGGCTTGTCATCTTTCTCAGTTTTCCATGTAAACTGGCACTTCAGATCAATGTTCTCTTCTTTTCAAGGCAGGAGAAAGTTTAACCTTCCAGCTACAAGGGAAACTATGTGCAAGTCTCCATGTTCAAAACTCCTAAATTCCAATTTAATGTATTTTTGTCCTCAAGATGAACAATCTTATTAGGTATATTGATGCAGAGCATTTCATGCTACCTATCTAGATGGTATTTTAGGCTCTTACCTCTTGCCACTAAAACTCCCAGGACCTGAAGTTGGAGGGTGGCTCTCTGCCCTAAATCAAAGACTGTGCTAATGCACTGTTTCACAGGGTCTGTTCCTTGGAGTCTGTTTCTAATCTGCCTTTTTCCTCTGGCTCCCCAGAAAACAAACGGCTCCCAATGATGTTTCTGTAGCTTGTCCCTAGGTCACCTATCTCAAGCCATTCCTGGGTGCATCTACACTGCACCCATAGCTCAAAATAAACTCCGCAATTTGGCTATGCAAATTGGGTAGCTTATTTCGAGTGTATTTCAAAATAGCTTATTTCAAAATTTTGAAATAGAGTGCTATTCTGAAACATCCCTTAATCCTTGTGGAACAAGGTTTACAGGGACATCGGAATAGCATCAGAAAGCTTTTTTGCAATAATGAGCTTGTTTAAAAGACACAGAATAGCTATTTCGGGATGCTGGAAGCATCCCGAAATAGCGCTGCAGTGGAGACATACCCCCCAGACTGAACTTACCTCCTCACTGAGGAATTTCAACAACAAATCTGGGGCCTCAAAACCTTTCCTCAGTTTCCGATCTTCAGAAATTTCTAACAAGCACTTACCCCTCCAAGGCGTCTGTCCTAGCTCCCCTAAGTGTGTCTCAACCCTTTATTCTCCTATTCTAAGTGAGGAGCTTATAAATTCCTGCCTCACATGATCTGTCATCTGACCCCTTCAATCAGACCTTGTCTATTTTCAGTCATATGAATTGGATGTAAAAGATGAATAGGCAAGAGATAGGCCTAAAAGACCACTCTGTGATAGAGCACATTTTTTATAATACTTAGCATCAGAAAAGGATCGATCAATCTAGCTGTTTTCAGGATCATTTCAGTTTCTATGCCCATTTTTTTAATTAAATAAGACCATGTAGCAATTCGGGGGTAGGGGAAAGGGAAAGTGCATACCACAGATAGGATAGTGTTTATGGGGTTCTGATCAGATATGTTGTGAAGAAAATGGTTTTCTCCAAAACACTTTTCAACAATTTTTAGACTCTCTAATACTTGGATCTTTCTTTTTGTTTCTGGGCATTTTATACAGTGCTTACTGTCACTGTTCAAATCTGTAGTATATTCTCTTCTATAGTGTTCTAGATATAACACGTTAGTGCAGCGAGACAAGATTAACAGTGAAACGAAGAAAAAAATCTTTGCTTTTTCAGCCCTTCAAAGTAGGTTCAATTAAAGTTAGCTCCCACAGCACTATGGGGATTATGTCTATGATTAGGAGTTGAGGAGCTCAAGGATAAGACAGCAACATTAATGTAATGTACTGAACTGGAAGTTGGACCTATTATTGAGTCTACCACTGATTTCCTGCATTATTTTGAGCAACGGCTTTGACTCCTTTATGTCTTTATTTGTTCTATTTAGACACAAGGCACAAATCTGTAAAGGTAATGGGTGTTGAGTTGCAACACCCCAACTCATTTAAGAAATGAAATTTCATTTTCGATAAGAAATTTAGACATTTACGAGCAAATTCCCATTGACTATTAATTAGAGTTTGACTTCTAAGTGCTTAAATCCATTTTGAAAATATTTAGGCTCCTCAGTCAGTTAGGCAGTGAGTGTCACAATGCCTAAATACCTTCTAAAAATCTGGACCAAAACTCTTTGGGGAAAGAACTGCTTTCAATGCTGGCACTGTTCCGGGGTGTATGCCTGACCCAAACAGTGCACACACTGGAAATGACCATCAGAGGCAGAGCTAGATAGCCTACAGGAGATGTTTGAATCCTGGGGAACCAGGCATCCCAGGTAATATAAAATCTGGGAGGCCAAGTAATAGCCTTCTAACAGATAAATTTTTTTTTTCAATTGAAAACAAAAAGAGGACCTTAACACTAACTAGAAGAACTGTAATGCTAACTAACTATTAACATGGTTTCAAACTACATCGACAATGGAGAGCGACTGTGGTTCTGACTGATGCATGGTAGATAAGAAACTGAAGGGACAGTTGGCTGAGCATGAATGGTAGTAGCACCGCATATGCCGCCTGCCTCGTGTGCGGCCCACTAAAGGGTGCTGCTACTATAAATCTCCGACTAGGTGCGAAGTGGTGCCTCACTGACCTAAGGTGGAGCATGCACAGGGACAGCCATCTTGAAGAAGCTCTGTTACTGCACAAGATGAGTAAACTTCTCTTACACATTACGGACGCAACTCCCGAATAGCAAAATCATAGTAGTACTAGATCAACAGCAACAATTGGCTGAGAACTTTCACATGTTCTATAACTCTAATGCTTAGGTGATGGCTTCCTAAATGGCCCATATATAAACAGCACATTGAGATCACTGGGGTATGGCGGTTATGAACCCAAAATACACAATGCAATATTAATTGCATTGCAGCTGTTTGGTAGTTCTCAACATAAAACTAACTATGATGGACTTAGGTTTGGATCGCTACATCTCTGCGTTTGTACACTATCTAGATTAAAGGAGAACACATTCCTTATAGAGATCTCTGGATACCACGGCAATGTTACTTTCTACTGATGCTTGTTAAGGTTCCTTAACACTTTCTGTTATATGTTCCTGTTTACATTTATTTGTAACTTTGCTAAACTTTCATACAGTGGGCTGAAATTTCCATGTGAGGGTCTTCCTTAGGCTGAAATATTCTTAGAAAATTTTTAGCTAAAACAATTCAGCTGTTTCTAAGAATGAAGTATAAAAATACAATGTTTTGCTGATATTAAAAAAAATCCTGTCCCATTGCTTCATTGTCTAAGCCTAAGCCACTTCTGCTTATCCCTAAAGGAGGACTATAATGTAGTATAAACTGTGTTCAAAATGCTGCAGGTAGTTAGTACTCTAAAGGATTCCAAAATTGTGCGTTTTTTAAGACTAGGAGAATAAAGCCCAGTCAACTATTAACACCACATCCAAGTTTGGGCCAAGGATTTTAGAAATGCTTAAATGCCTTAATTTAAAGGTGCCTCAATTACGACACCCAAACAAAGGACCTGCTTTCTCAGAGGGTTAGTCCTCAGAATTCTTATATATTTTCTTTTGCTACATTTTAATGGATAAACATTTTTACAGAAAAAACAACAAATAGCCTAACAACACCTTAAAAACTAACAAAACATGTTGGTGGTATCATGAGCTTTCGTGAGCACAACCCGCTTCTTCAGATGACTGGAGTATTAGAAGTCCAGATCTGAGAATAAATAAGGGAGGGGGAGGATAAAAAGAGAAAAAAGGAAAAGAAAAAAGAGACAGTGAGTAGCTTGTTCAAGTAGTTACAAGAGGCTGATAAGAACAATTAGCACCTCCATTGTTTGTTTGGTTGAGTCATTAGGATGTGGAAGGTAGTGTGTGAGCCAGCCAACGTCTCTGTCCATTTCATTTGCATAAGAATTAAACTTGTAAATGAAGTTAAGGTCCAACTCTTCCCCTGTATTCGGCTTGTGGAATTGGCCTGAAACAGCACGGTGACTTGGAGATCCATTAATGAGTGTCCAGGCAGAATAAAGTGTTCTCCAACAGGTTTTTGTGTATTGCTTTTACGGATATCTGATTTGTGTCCATTAATTCTTTCCCATAGAGACTGTCCAGTCTGGCCAATATACATGGCAGTGGGGCATTGCTGGCATTTGATGGCATAGATCACATTAGTGGATTTGTAATTAAAGAGCCCCTGATGTAGTGGCTGAAGTTGTTGGGTCCAGTGATTAAATCGCTTGTGTAGATGTGTGGGCAGAGTTGGCACCGCCTCTTGTAACTACTTGAACAATCTACTCTCTGTCTTTTTTTCTTTTCCTTTTCTCTCTTTTTCCTCCCCATCCCCTTCCCTTATTTATTCTTGGATCTGGGCTTCTAATACTCCAGTCATCTGAAGAAGTGGGTTGCATCCACCAAAGCTCATGATACCATCTACATGTTTTATTAGTCTTTAAGGTGCCGCTAGACTATTCATTGTTTTTTAAGTTTTTCCTGTTACAGACTAACTCATCTACCCCTCTGAAACATTTTTACAGAAGGAGCTTTTGTTTCTTAATAGTTAAGATGGGAGTTGCAGAATGTCTCTAGCTCATTTCTCAAATAGAAATGCTAATGTGCTAAGATGGCTTTGCATTGCAATTTAGACTTTCAGTTTAGGTTAGGGGAAAAATCTGCAATTCACTTCCTTTTTATTGAAAAAAACAAACCCCAAAACCGAAAAACCTCAGAACTTTAGGTCACAGCTTTCCAGAACTAAGCAGCTGTCATGTAGCATGAGCAGGACTATTAAACCGGACAAGTATGGCTAAAACACCAAACTTCAAGAGCTGGAAGATGCAGAAACAGGTAGCAGTGGTCATAGTTTCTCAGGCAGTTAGGTTTCCTTTAATTGATGTTCTGTCATGATCATTACATTCTGGAACAACACTAAAATTATACAGATTATGTGCAGTCCTTGCTGTATCTCTGAACCTAATAAGCACATGACTCATTCAGGATACTAACTTACTGAAATGAAATGAAATGAAAAAGTGTTTGACAGTTTCTCTTCTCTCTATTTATCAAGCTGAGGTGATTCCAGTTTCATGTTTTTAAGCTTTGCATATCCAGCAATTCCTTTATTGCATGTGGCATATTCTGCAGCATGGATCAGCGAACAATAAACAGCTGTACGTCACAGGCCTGCAGATGTTTTCATTTTCTATTGGCCCAGAGGCACCAGATTTTGGTAGGGGGCCCAGACTTGATGCTAGAAAATGGTTCATTATCACCAATCCCCTATCAGTGCTTTTGAGCAGAGCCCATACTCTCAATTTAGATCTCACAGCTATCTGCTTTTTTCTATGGTTCTCTATGAGGATGTGCCTAGAATTTGATGAGTGCAGATGGTATCATAACATTTAGTCTAAGTGCACCTGCTGTAAGTTCTCCTCTTCTGATCACAGTTCTGGTCTCCCCATTTTATTCAGATGAGAAGGAAGTTGTAGTATGCCTTTGGGTTTTTCTAGCCAGTTACTAGAACTAGAGAGATTATTTACCTGTATATTTAGCAGTGATATGACAATTCTGCAATACTGTGTCTAGTTCTAGTCTCCACAATTCAAGAGGAATATTGAATGAATAAATCCCTTAAGGAGTCAGTTGTATAACTATTGAACGTGGCTCTGCACCAACCAAGTTCCTGAATGAAAGTGTGGACATTTTTTAAAGACAGTTATTTTCATCTAACTGATCTAAAAGCACTGCATAGAAGACTTTCTATTGTTTCAGAAAACCAACAAAAGATGTCACTATGAGAGGAATGTTAAATATTACTTCCACACTTTGTTTGCAACACACACACACACACACACACTTTTGAAACGCAATAATAGCTCTGTTGATTACAATTTCAAATATAGCTGTTTATAGCTAAGTCCATATTTCCTGGTGTGCCTTTTCCTGCAGAATATTTCATACTTGCAGAAACTAGGACGTGAAAACAAAACCATTTAGTGTGAAACACAAATGAGTATTCTGTTAAGTAAAGGTTT
The DNA here is from genome assembly GCA_032595735.1 of Pelochelys cantorii. Classification (NCBI taxonomy): domain Eukaryota; kingdom Metazoa; phylum Chordata; order Testudines; family Trionychidae; genus Pelochelys; species Pelochelys cantorii. The sequence goes on from CM064337.1 coordinate 43,508,986, forward strand.
ATAGTGGGAGTAGCAACAACTTGTTACAGCTTCAGCTGTACTATGCTTCTGTAAGAAAAGGCAACAGAAAATGTGCAAAAGAAATGTCAAAACAAGCAATGAAGGAAGTTGGGAAGGCAATAAGTGAGAGAGAAATCTGGGTTGTAATTCTAATACCTAATCAACCTAAAAATACTCTATAAGTGTGTGCATTTAGTGTCTCTTATAGGAGCAACAATAATCTCCATGACAATTCAAGCCCCACCAAGAATAATCAGAGCAACTTTGAATTTGAGGAGCAGGAAAAGATGCTGGAATAAAGCGGGTGAGTAACGACGTAAGTACAATAAAGGGACATAGTTTTGTAAGCTACATTTTATAATGTTTAATAAATGTTATTACAACATAGTAATTTGCATACAACGTTACCAAATAACTCATAAACATATCACAAGGTCTTCTGTCTGGATTTTAACAATAGGCAATGGATACAAATTAGACTGAGTTAACAAGTAGGAAATATGCTCTAATCTAATACTGGCAAAGAACTAATGATTTCCATGATACTATGAATGCTATAGTACAGGTAGCTGAAGGGCACAGTGAAAGATTTTCTTTAAAATAAATATTCATTTTGTAGTAAATGTAGTGCTTCTGAAAGTTGCTGCATTGGCACCTTCAGGTTATGCAGGAACAGAGTACGGCCAGTGCAAGTTACCCAAACTATTTCTTTAAGAAAACTGACAGGATTGAAATATCTTTCTAGCTTTCCTAATGTGCATGCACTAGCATGAATTGCAGGAGAAAATAATCTAGACATGGACAAAGAAATAAGTGCCAACTAGTTTAATAAAGACGCCAACATATGCTAGAATGGCTGGCAGACCAACAAAAGCAAGACATGAGTACACAAGGTCAATAACCTTCTGAGCAGTGCAGGTTTATGAGATACTCCTGTCAGATTTTGCAACATCTAGGGGAAGTCACTCAGGATGCCAGTAGAGGGTGAATAAATGGGTTCATATCTATCAAGTAACCTACTCACCAGACGATTAGGAAATGTAACTTGGAAATTGTAGCTCATTAAAAATAATGCAGAGCATAAATCTAATTCTGCTATAGAGTTGAGGAGATTTTTTGAACCCAATGGTGAGTCAATTTCGGTTCTTCTGAAATTGATGTACTAATAGAAAAAATATGATGAAATATAGGCCACCAAGTTGAAGATTTTTAATTACTGCCAATCACTATAGTTGCTTTTCCAAAGACAAGCCACTGCAATGTTGCTTTTGGATTCATAACCCATAAGAATATGAACCCTTTTCTCATTACCAAGCTAAATGAATCTTTTGATTTATAAGTCTCTGAAAGTTAATACCTACCAAGGTCAACCTTATTCCTAGATGTGAAGCTACCCAAGATGACAGGCTCATGGGGGCAGCAATATTTTGGAAAATAACTTTTTGAAAGATGAAAAGAAACTTTGCTGGAAAAAAAGTTGCTGGAAAGAAAGTGTAAATGCCAAAGCATTCAGTTAAACAAACAATAGATATGTAAAGTGGATATGGTAGAAGGACAGAGGGCAAGAGTTCACAAAATATAAGTCACCGGTGGCAACAAAATGCCTATGGATGGCCCTGAATGCCATGATACCAAAACATGACTTAGATCCCTGATTTTCTCCTTGTACAAAAGCTGACATCTGGCTTGTAATTTCTAACAAACTTTTTATTTTTAATCCTTGGTATATCTCTACCCACAAATTGATGATGAGTGGCATTAGGCCCCTCTGGCTTCCAAGGGACTGATTTTATTATGATTTCTTGTTTCACTATATTTTCTCACTTCTAAATTCTCCATTGACTTAAATTATTTTTTCCTCAGGCACTCAAGCTTTGCTAGTGATTTTTTAATTTTATTTTAAAAGTAACCTTGCTCATCAGGTGGGTTTTCTCCAGCTCTCATGGCTCTCTTCTTTCTTAATTTGCTTAAAGAAAAGAATGGTGGTTAGAACTGACTGAGTTTAAGTAGGAGAGCTGATTGCTTATCCTTTACTACCTTTTTGACATTACAGAGGAATTAAAACAAGAATTAAAAAAAACCCAAAAACCTACTACCCAGAAAGAGAGAGAAAGCATTCTTTGTTCCAGTTTGACATGATATGTTCAAATACCTTAAGGATAAAGTATGTCAGTTTGCATTTCACAATGCCCTGTGACATAATGCAACATGACACACTGATTGTTTTCTGACAGAAATGTAAAGAAAAAAGATCCTTTTTTCCCCCCCTGCTGGTAAAGAAAGCATCTGAAGTAGCAAAACAGCCAGACTTCTTCTAATTATTTGTGTGGCAAATTGAAAAGTATTTAATATTACAGGGAGTAATGCTATTTTGGTTAACCCCGTTGATGCCACTGATCGCGTGAACTCAGGGATTCATGCAGTTGTTCATGCTGTACTCTGTAGAATGAAACATTTCTGAAGAATTCAAGCAATGTTGAACTATTTTTTTTAGGGCCCTGGGGTGAGGATAGATTTTAATTCTAGTCATGCAATGTCTGGGCAGAGCAATAAAGTAGTCATAAACAGTCAAATGAGACATCTAACAAATGGAAGTTTTTCATCTAATCATCTTGAATGTTATAAAACAGTTTGAAAGGCATTATTGATTTGATTTTTAGGGGGTGGATGGTAATTTAAGTAAGGATAATCCCATAGTTTAGATGAGTATTTTTAGATAACGGTTCTTACAACTTCTTATGAATATACATGCTTCCAAAAATGTTACGTCTATGTAAAGTGAGATTTTGTCATTGAACTGTGTAGGGAAACAAAACCACAATACATTGTATAGCAAGTGAATGAAGGAGACCGAACACAAATGTAACTAACTAGTTTATGTGTTCAAGATGAATGAAAGTCAAAGAGTTCAAAACCAATTCTGCTTCCTCAATTCAAAATTCACTTTACACTCTGGGCTACATGATTTGTAGTGAGATCTTATTCCCAACTTAATGAAATTTAGTGGGGGCATGTCTTAACTCTGCAGTGAAACCAAGCTTCCTATAATCCCGACACAGGAGCCCTTTTATCTCAGATTTACATATGCTTTCAACCCAGACTTGCTTACCTGGTTTCTCTTAATCCAGACTACAGAATGTGATTTCTCACAGTCTCTTCAGGGCTATATTTTTCTGCCTATCTTCTCCCTTCTTCTGCACCAGAAATCACCTGACTATCTAGATCTGTCAATATTTAAACACCTCATTCCACATGGTCTGATCCATTTCTACACAGCACTCAAAGAAAGATGTCAACCAGATAATCCTCATCCCAACATGCTACTAGCTGGCCAGCGGCTCACACCAAAGTGCTAGTGGACATCTGTGTGGTAAGTAACGTCTATATAATTTTAGGAGATAAAATGGAAAACTGTTCCCTCTAAGATTTTCCAGCCATGAGAGGAATGAGTTTTGTCTTGTGCACCAATATTGAGGTCATGTGCGCTTGTTCAGATGTGTGCCACCGTTGCACCCACCAGTTACTAACAAACATATTCACATATAAATATGCGCACACAGACACACACAAACACAGATATAAACACACACATAAAATGTATGCATACTAAAACAGCCCTTTCCCAGTCTACAAAGAATAAAAAGAGTCATTAAATCCGCACATTCACCCACACAGCTTTATTATGATGGCTGACCCTAAGTGCCAATATACTGTATTTGTCCTGCAATCTGCTTATTGACCACCCCTGCACTATGTGATTTGTCACCACACACAACACAGAAGGCCTTACAGTCATTCTGAAGGAAATGGCTGCTTCCTAACAAATGAGCCTCTAAATAATGAATTGTGTTGGTTGCAGCAGATACAAGAACAATCCTATTTAAATTGTTTAACTATAAAAAATGTAGTTAAGATCAGATAGCTAAAACATGGAAAGAAAAAGATGGAGCTAAACATTGCTAAAATACAGAAAGTGTCAAAGCCCAGGCCAAAAGAGATCTCAGCTGGAAAAAAACCCACCCTTGGTCAAAGTGTAAATATAAAAATGAATAGCAGTTTAGAAATGTAAGCAACTTAAATGAGTTATTTGTTCATAACTTGCAATTTACACACATGCCCCCAAAAGCTCTTTGAAAGTCTAAAATTATTTTAAAAACAAAAAAGTTCAAAACCTCAGCTAGTAAAAGGAAAGCCAAGAAAGTTTAAAATATTTAGTGTCTCATAATAAACATGGCAAGGGACCTCAAATTTTCAAAAAATACTTTTTAAAAAAATTATATATATATATATATATATATATATATATATATATAAAAATCAATTGGTTTTTAAAAAAATTCACTAAAAATCCAAAAGCTCCAGGGGGTAGCTGAGTTAGTCTGTACAGGATAAACTTAAAAAACAACAAATAGTCTGGTAGCACTTTAAAGACTAACAAAATATGTAGATGGTATCATGAGCTTTTGTGGGCACAGTGGGCTGTGCCTACGAAAGCTCATGATACCATCTACTAAAAATCCATTCAAATATAACTCTTCAAGTGTCCTGATGCTTTCACAAAGTTTAACTTTTTTTCCTTAAGTGATTAATATTAAACATAAAATAAGTGAAAATAAAAAGAGAAACCCAAAATAAAACCCCTAAATCCCTTTGTCAAAAACAAAGTAACGAAAACAATAAAAATAATTATTAAAATAAACATTTTAAAATAATTATAGGTATTCCTATAAAATACAAAAAAATAATACTTCTTACTTAAAATTTTTTAAAATCTCAAACCACCAGCAAGGTGGTTTAAAAACAAAAATCAACCTAGTGCGCGTACACACAGGCACACACACACAGACAAAATTAATATAAAACAATAAAGGCTAATTGTTAAACTCCTATTCAAAGCAGAGATGCGAATGGTTAACATCACTTTTACTGGGTGATGCTTATGACTTACAATCAACCGACAGGCTGCTCCAGCTCTGTGGGGCCTGGCACGCCACAGGCAGGGATGCTCTAGCCTGGTAGTTTCAGCCCCGACCCCAGCTGGGGCCACCAGAGCAGCCGCTATCTGCCACGCAGCCTCTGGAGAAGCAGCTGCCTCTGACGCAGCTCTGGCCCTGGCCCTGGGCAGGGCCGCCACCTGCCACGTGGCTGCACACGTGGCTCTGGCTCTAGCCCCAACCAGAGCTGCTGGAGGAGCTGCCGCCCGCCACGTGGACAGCAGCTCCAGCCCTGGGGAAGGGCTGAAGCTAAGGCCCAGGGCTGCCTGGTGGCTGCCCTGCTGCTTCTGGGGCAGGGCAACCACCTGCCACACGGCCCTGCCCCAGAGCAGCTGAGTAGCCATTGCGTGGCTCTTCTGAGGAGTGGGGCAGGAGGCAAATTTTTGGTGCGCACCTTTGAGAGAACCCTGCAATGGAAATCTATCACTGCTCATCATCAGTTGTATAAGTATCTACGATACTAACATGTCCAAAGGCTGTCTGGTGGAGAATGAGAATAAATGGATGGCAATTTAGTATAGGAATAGGAAAAAAAACCAGGAAGGCCATGATCTGCAAGGAGTAAGACACCAAACAAGTGTTAAAATTTCCTGTGAACCTAGTATATTTGAGTGCAGGTTGAACCTCTGTGGTCCTGGACGCTCTGGTCCAGCAACATCCGTGGTCCTGCCAGTAGCCAGGGACAGGGAGTTGGTGTCCCACAGAGGAGCCCCACCAGTGGGCTGGGGCAGCAGAGCCCACCAGGCAGTCTGGGAGCAGTGCACAGCCCAGGAGGGGAGCTCTGGGACAGTCTGAGGCCTAACCTCCCCTGGTCCGGTAAATTCCCTTGTTTGGGACCACTCAGGTCCCAGGGGTGCTGGACCAGGGATGTCCAACCTGTAAGTGCTTAGCTCTGTCCTAAGCATAGAACCTAGTATCACACTGAGTGGACTTTTGAGACTGAACAGGCGTATTTTCATACCAGGGCCGAGAGACTGGAAGAGACCCCATTGCTGGAATAGATTGGATAGCCAGAGAGAGGAGAAGAAATGCTCCTGTTTGTGGGAGGAGGTGAGAGGAGGCAACATCAAAGCCAAAGCAATGTAAGATGACACTGTTAGCACCAGACGTGGATGGCTCACTCTTCCATTGTTGGCTTTTCTGGAGATGATGAACCTTACGGGAGTGTGACTTGTTTTTAAAACAATTGGCGATTTACCAATTAGGTACTCCCAATGAATGAGAGCCCATGTAAGAGCTAAAACTTCCTTTTCACATGCCGTGAATTGTTGTTCAACACCTGATAATGTCCTAGATCCATATGCAACTGGTCTTATGGTAGTACCTTGGTCTTGCATAAGGACTGCCCCAATTGCTTCTTTTCCCGTGGTCAAGGAAAGATGATATTCTTTTTGTGGGTTCGGATACACTGGTGCCGGTGCTTGCATCAGAGCAGTTTTCAATTTTGAGAAGGCTTGTTTCTGTTCAGCTTCCCATATCCATTCCTGCTTCTTGTTCAGCAGTTTATAGAGAGGTCGAGCAGTTTTTCCGAACTCCTCTATAAAATCTCTACAGAAACCAATTAATCCCAGGAACATCCGGAGGCCATGGACATCGGTTGGAGCTGGAAGCTTAGAGATTAGCTCCACCCTATCTTTGTCCAGTCTTCGGCCTTCCGTACCTAGGCAAACACCCAGGTATATTACTTCTTGTGAGACCAATTGAGCCTTCTGTGGGTTAATAATAAACCCAGCTTCTTGCAATGCAGCTAAGACTTCGTCCAGCACTATCAGGTGGGTGGCACGATTTTTAGTGGCGATCAAAATATCATCCACATACGATATTACATTAGACTTGTGGGAAATGTCCCTCAATGCCTTAGTAACCATACGATGGCAAATGGTTGGGGAGTTATGGAATCCTTGTGGCAATCTTGTAAACGTATATTGTTGGTCATTGAAGGTGAACGCAAACTTATGCCATGATGTTTTGGCAATTGGAATCAAGAAGAATGCGTTAGAAATGTCCAAAACCGAGAACCATCGAGCCCCTTCTGTGATCTGCGCGACAATTTCTGGATATTTTGCGACAACAGGAGCCATACGAGGAGTGACTTTATTTACTCCACGATGATCCACAGTCAACCTCCAGGTCTTGCCATCTGCCTTGATCATTGGCCAAATGGGTGAGTTGCAGGGACTTTGGGTTTTTACCAGAACTCCTTGTGACTCTAGAGCTTCAATTGTCTCTTGGATGCCACATTGTGCTTTAGCCGGAAAACTATATTGTCGCGTAGGCCGTGGGTCTGGACCTTCAACTTCCACAATATCTTTTGTTTTTCCACAACTTAACTTATTCTTTGCAAAGACAGCCACATGACGATCAATAATTCGCTGTAAATCGTCATCATATCTTGAGAGCTGAAGTTTTTCGTTAGCTTTTAAAGCTCCCAATCGGTGAATGCTCGGGATAACCGATGCAATCTCTGCTTCCCCTTGAGGCACTTGAATAAGAACCCGGTTCAGAAGATCTATGATAAGCCCGAATTCTTTTAACAAGTCTACGCCCATAATGCCAACACCGTCTAATTCTTGAAGACCAATCGGTAATTGCACATAAGCGTTTCCAAGTCCACATTGAATCGAGTTGGTAAAAGGAACTTTTGATTTTTTTCCATTATAAGATTGCAATTCCTTTGTATAACAAATAGATACATGTCTGATTAGTGGGGAAGAAGTAGTACACAGTATACTAGTAGACGCCCCCGTATCTACCAACATCTTTTGTCCTGTAACTCCGAACTTGCCTCTTAATTCAATCATGGTAGTTGGTCTTCCAAAAAGATCAAACTCCAACGATGATATCATTTTAAGGGGCTGAGGCAAAGCCCGGCTCCATCAGTACTGTATAGAATGTTGCGCTGATGGACCCTGAACATTCGGAGGACAAGCCTGAGACACACCATTTTGTGGCAACTGACCGCCATTTTGTAGAGGTTGGTTCCTCTCAAAAGTGGCTAGCTCGCAGAAGATTTGATCTATATTCATGTTTTTAACTTTGTCCCAAGGGACATAGCGAGCCAGATGGTTAGCTAGAACTTGGTTAGTAGCTGCCAGTTCGTATCTTTTTCCCCGAAATAATTGCGTTGGTTGAAAAGGTAATGGTCCAGTATTACCTCTCCTGGGGACATTGTTACCATTGTCATAACGACGTTTAGGAGGCGGTGGTGGAGGTCTAACTACGCCTTTTCTTTGAGGTCCTGGGGTACTCACTTCTTTAAGTTCTGATACCCTCCTTGCTACCAACATTGGCTTAATCAGCCCAGCTTGGGTCTGCCAATCAAAAACCTCTCGGACCTTTTCCTTAATCGTTTCCAGAGGAGTGCTCTCACAGTTTAACCCACTTAATGAGGCTTTAATCGAGGGTAGCAAGCCTAAAAATAACAATTTTCTAAATTCTGGGGTATCATGGATGACATTTCCTTCAATCCCAACTCCCATACCTGCTAGGTGTTGAAGTAACTCTTTTCTAATAAAATACATTTCTGGCTGCTCACCCTGTTGCTGTTTATCAGCATAATATCTACCTCGAAGGTCATCATTTGGGTAAAATAGATCATATATTGCCTTATACAAATTATTAAAATCCGGGTTAATACTGTTAATTAAATCGGTGGGAAGAGCAATTAAGTCCTCTGGCAACAGACACTCACGCAAGACGACTACCACATCATCACTTGTTAAATTTGTCCGGGAGATTTTAGCTAGCCAATTTAGAACATTTGTTTTTCTGCATGGCCCCAGGTTTTGACTGACTGCACGTGCCTGCTCTGGTGATAAAACCTCTCTCTCATATTTAACGGTAGGCACTTGGTCACCTGCATGAAATACCTCCGTCGTTACGATAGATGCTAATATATCTTGAACATTTAGAAGTTTCAGAAATTGAGGTCTTATAAATATCATCAACCATGTTTTCGTTAATGGCAGAGACATATCCTCAAGCTAAACCCAATTGCTTTTTAAGATTTTCTATTTGTTGCATGCACTTTGTATGATCCACATTAGAAGGTTTATTTTGCCTAGTTTCACTTAACAAGTGACGAACAGTAGCTCTGGAATCATTAAACTTTGCTACATGTTCGTGGAGGTTAGTCTCCAGCTCGTTACAACGTTTCACTACGTCTTCCACTTGGTTAGACATAGTATCCCGTTGGGATTTTAATGTATCAACTTTATGTTCCCTTAAAGCCAAATCCTTTTTCAGCTGTGCAATGAGCCCTTCATGACCCAATCGTACTTCTTGAGCGTCTTTAACTTGCTTTGAGAGAGCCTTAATTGTTTATCCAATTCCCTTACAACTAAAGCTAGACCCTGTATTAAAGCCCTTTTTTTAAGCTTTTTGGATGGCTTAGGCTTAGCCGTTCCAAAATTGTCCCACATTAATTTAAAATTATCCAAAGCATTTTCTCCCAATATATCATTTTCCTCCCACACATTAACCTGTTTAATAAAAAATGTAATGTCCAACTCAAGAAGGTGTGGAGTATTTTTATTTAACTGCTCCATGGGTTTTCTTCTGGCGACACCGAACACCTCTGGGAGTCGCTTTGCGGCCATGGCAGCTGTATTGACTACTAAAGCGCTTACCTCGCTTTAGCTAGTCTGGGAGAAAAACCTGGTGAAATTCTGTGTGATCCAGTTACAGCAGGTTGCGCAAGCCTCTGACTGGCAGAATTCACCTTAAACTAGGGCCTACGAGGGCGCGCTAGCACACCGCTGCTTGTAGCCTCGAACGTTCGGAAGGAAAAACCGCTAGAGGGGTTTAAATTCCTGACCTGCTGCAGCAGTCCCTGAACGTTTGGTGGGACTTAGTCCGAACTAACCTTAAATAGTTAGAACTAACCTGGGAGGGACTAAACGTTATCTCGACTCCCAGTTCGGACTAACCTTAGTCTGATTAAAATAGGCTTTACTTTAAAGGAATATTATTTAAGCGAAGTAACTTAAGCTTTAACCTAACTCGAACTAACTCAATCAAAACGAATGGGGGCAGTTGAAAAGGGGAACCCGCTATGGGCAAGAAAGGTGTTTGGGGCACAGAGGTTTGGAGATCCCAGAACCAAAAGTGGCCAGTTTTTGGACTACTATCCCCGCTCCACTATAACCCTCTACCTAACTATCCACAACCAATCCCACTCTCAAGCACCTCTTATGATTATTCGATGTATTTCGAGAGAATTTAAACAATAAAAAATCTCTGATAAAAGGACAATTTAGTGAGTCCTGCCGGGGTCGCCAATTTCTGTTAGTGGGGAAGCTACAGTTGATTCACATCCTCGTGGGATGGACTAAGGTCCTCACTACTCGGATCTATCACCAGTCGTAATATCAGTAGATTTTAGGCGCAGTCAATAAAAACTGGCAAGTGGTTAGAGTTAAACAACAGGACTATATTGTAGTGCAAATTTAAATAACATACATCGAATAACCATGGAGGGCAGTCCTCCTATGGTTACCCCTAATAATAATTACCAGAGTCCTCGGCGCAAACAGGACGATGGTGGCGATGCTGGTGACCTCAAGCCTCTGGCTGATTGAGAGCCTCAGGCGAGGAAGAAACAGGAGTCCCTCGGTGGTAGGGTCGTTGGTCAGGCGACCTCAAGCCTTAGGCTAATTTGAAGCCCTTGGAAAGGAACAGCCTGTGCGATCCCTCGAAGCGCTGAGGAAGATTTCAAAGACGGCCGATCTACCTTCCGCAGATGCATCTGGTCTTCGGTCCTCTTCCCGCTCTTCAGCTGCGGCCGGAGCAGACGATGGACACTAGACTCTAATAATCCTATCCTATCTAACCTAAAAGAAAACCCTAATCTAATCACCGACGCACCCGTCGAGCAGACGCAATGACGGCCGATAAGCGGAACCGCGACGCAGCCTGCCGAACAAGCACAACAATGAAAGCTAAACTACTCTAAAATACTAAACTAGCTAACTAAACCTAACACTACCTAAAAAGAAAGAAACAAAGCCTTCCACCCTGTTTAATTCTTAAAGACTGTATTAGACCTCACACATTCTCTTGACCTAGGACTAAGATTAGGACCTCTCTCACTCTCTTACACTATACCTAACCCGACGCACATATACCCGACGCCACACCAACTGTTGCGTGGTACAGGCTTTTATAATATGGGCTCATGAATATTCATAATATTTCACTTTAAATCAATTGGCTCATTCAAAAATGCTAATTTGCATAGCTTTACAATGATTGGCTAAGGAGAATCATAACAAGCACACACATTATCTTTTAAATTCCAACAGGTAAGTTGGTGGATGTGACATACGTGAGCTACGTGCCAAAACATTTTGTCATTATGGTAGTTTACAATGATTGACAACCTCATTGATTGACATTTGATCTCAATTCATTCTGATGCTCTCCTTTCTGTTTTCTTTACATAAGATGTCCAGATAACATATGAACTCAAGCTTTACATTTTCCATATTTGCTCTTATTAAAATAGAATAATAGTAATAATAACAATAATAATCAAGACATTTTCATATACATAAAATTCTGCGTACAACACCTTTTTTTTTAAAACTGTTAAGGAGGAAATTACCACGTAAGTTTGGGGAGTTGTTGGCTTCTGATCAATGTAGTTGTAATGGATGATATCTCATGCCGTAGGTTAGCCATTCCTGTGCACCCATTCTGATACTGCTTACTAGACTTCATTCATTTACTGATGAGCCATCAGGCAACAAAATATCTCCTTGTAATATAGAGATGGCCCGCTACTAGAGGCATGTAAATGTTGGTCACCATGGCCGGATATAACATTAAGGCAATCACTGGTAAAAGTCTGTGGGCAACTTCACCCTACGCATGCAACACAAACTAAAAAAAAAAAAAAATTAAAATATTTTCTAATAAATTTAACTGTGAGAATTTATAACTGCCTTTGTGGGCTAATGACCTAGAACGAAGCAGCTTCTAAGCAGCCAAAGGCAGAGACAGGGCTGACCCTCGACCAAATGACATCCCAGGTGAGGACCATTTTCAGTATCCCTCCAACCACTCCCTGAATAACTTATTTTTTATTGCATTTATTGCCCATTTCAATGACTCCAGTGCATTGTCTCTATCATATAAGCTGATGATTTTACACACTAGGATATGTAAATCTCTAAGCCCACCACATTCCAGGCCTGGCACCCCAACAGTCGCCTGGGTCACATGTTTTTAAATCTGGCCCTGGATAAAGAGGTGGGATTAAGGCACATCAAGGAAATAAAAATTACAACTGGTGGTCTTGCTGTGACGTGGAATGCTAAAAGTTATGACGTTTGCCTTTTCTCCCTTGAACAACAACAAAATAAGCTCTTTTATTGCCTTTGCCCGGTCTTCTACCTCATTTAGAACACGCAGGCCTCCTGAGATGAGGACTGTGAACCAGGGAAAAGGTGAAGGGTCAGCAACAATCTGACGGGTTGGTCCAGCACCTAGAAACACAGAGGGAAATGCTGGAACTGGACAGTGAGAGGGACGAGAGAATGGTGGCAGACTACGCTGAGTTGTAACAAGGCAACAAGGAACCAGGACTGTGAGCTGCAGAAGAAGCCCGAAGGTAGCAGGACCTTATCCCTTCCCAGGTAATCCTCATGCAATAATTTTGAATGAACCCTGTTCCCTGCTGCCACAAACGGAAGCAACCGGACAGTTCTGAGTAGGAAGTGTGCATAGGAAGATGTACTTTGTTCACAGTATCCCCATGTAACCACAGGGGAAGAACAGTACAGTGTCAATGTGAACATAAGAACGGCCCTACTGGGTCAGACCAAAGGTCCATGTAGCCCAGTATTTTGTCTTCCAAAAGTGGCCAATACCAGAGGGAGTGGATAGAAACAGGTAATCATCCAGTGATCCCTGTCCTGTCATCTATTTCCAGCCCCTAATAAACAGAGGCTAGGGACACCATTTCTACATATTCTGGCTAATAAGTATTGATGGACCTAATCTCCATGAATTTATCTGGTTTTTTCCTGAACTCTGTTAAAGTGCCAGTCTTCACAACATCCTCTGGCAAGGAGTTCCACAGGTTGACTGTGTGCTGCATGAAGAAAAACTTCCTTTTGTTTGTTTTAAACCTGCTACCTATTTATTTCATTTGGTGACCCTAGTTCTTATGTTATGAGAAATTCCATAACCTGTGATATCAAACCAATTAGTTTTGTTTTTTATTTGTACATTGCACTTTTCTTCGTATTTGCACTAGGCTGCCTATGGGACCTTTTTTTGTTTTGTTTTTTAAATTAAGTATTTGGCTGTACAAATCCACTGGGATGTGAGTTTTTAGAAAACAAAGAAGCTGGAAGTTTAAACAGAGGGTTATAATAAAGACTCACAATAACAATAGAAGATATCTGTAGCACAGATAAATGACTATCCACATCACAGTTTCCCTGGCGAAGCAAGGGTTTGGGCTCAAGTATCATTTAAGTGTGGACACTCGTACCTGAGCTGGGCTAACCTGAGTTTTCATACCTAGATGAACTTGGCAGTAAAGACATAGCCTGTTTGTGTGTGTAATGCAATAACTTTTGACCACCTCATTCAACAATCATAATATTTCATACTCTATGAATCAATTCGCAGTACTCTAGTGATTTTGGTGAAAACTGTAAATCTTCAAGGGGAAAACGGAAATATATCAAGCTCCTGGAAGTAGATCTACCAGCTTCAATAACCTCTTAGCTGTCTGTAAAACCCTCATTTAATGGCAAATAGTACTCTCAGCTCAGCTGGGCCTGTGCTCCCAATACAGTCGACACTAAGGGCACGTTTAGACTACGTTTTTCTTTCAAAAGAAGATATGCAAATGTGATGTGAATTTGCATATCTTCTTTAGACTGCTTGCTTTTTTGAAAAAACCTCTTTCAAAAAAAGCAATCGGAAGAAGATATGCAAATGTGCCAATTTGTGTATCTTCTTTTGAAAGAAAAACATAGTCTAGACGGGGTTAATGATTTCTTTCCCAGAAAAAAGAAAAGAAATAATGGAAGGAGAAAAAGAGGCAACACAGAATTCCTAGCGGGGAGGGAAGAATGGGGGACCATGGAATGAGGGAAAGGGAACTGAGAAGCATTGACCCCCCTGGAAAGGAATGGCAAATGGGAGACAGGCATGGAGAATCAGTGGAGAGGGAATACTTAGAATAGTTGGGCTGTTGAAAGGCAGACACCTTACCGCTGCTGAGCACAGGGCCAAAAGCAATGGTGTCCCAGAGCCAGCAGCCAGGACTTTAGGGACAGCAGCTGAGACCCCAGGCAGGGGGGTGTGGCAGCCAGCAAACCAGGCACTCTTGTGTGGGGGACTGGCAGCAGAACCCCGACACTCTTAGTTCCCATGCCTATGTGGCAAACATACCGAGCCACTGGCATGTTGTATGTTAGGGGAGCCACTGCCACTATGTGTATGGGCAACACTAGGGAATACGGGACACACAGAGCCTCTAGCACATAACAAAAGAGAGAAGATGGGGGACACAGAGGCCCTGATATGCAAGAGGGGATATGGAAGTTGCAGACAGTCCCTGTAATAGAGGGAAATGGGAAGGTGGCACACAGGGAATGTGGGTGGGGTGAGGATGAAATTTAAATGCCCAGGAGCCCTGGGTAACTGCAAATAGCTCAGCTCACTGAAGCAACAAATTCTATATGATCCTGTAGTAAAGGGTGGAGGAAGAGTTTGCTAGGGCAAGCTAAAATTTTAGTTGCCTTCACTATGTTGCTCAGGGGTGTGAAAAATCCAAGCTTTTAAGCAGCATAGTGAAGCTAACTTAGCTCCCAGTTGACAGCACTAGTTCAATAGAGGAGTTCTTCCATCAGTCAAGCCACTGCCTCTTGGAGAACCGAATTACCTACTCCAAGGGGAAACTCCTCCATGGACATATGTAGCATCAACAATGAAGTGCTACAGCTGAACTAGCATTTCAAATGAAGACAAGTTCCTAGTCTTCCTCACTCCCCTGTGCAGCCATGCAGCACAAGCTATGTTCTCACCCTGTGCTGGAAATGACTTTTTTCTTTAAATGGCTATCTGGACAATGTCTCTTGATAGTCTCTCAGTGAGAGAACTGTAATGGTAACAGTAAAAAAAAAGTTGCATTGACATGATACTTTGGCCACTAATCATTGAGGGTTATTGTACCCATACTGCACTTGCTATTCAAAATTCAGGGAAAGGCTGATGCTGCAAGTATCAAGGGGAGAAACAACTCTCCCATGGATGCTGAATATGGTTAAATGAAGATTTAGGTGATTAATCAGCATTACAAGACTGGTGCCCAACTACTGGCATTCTGCTGGTTAGTGTGTATTTTTATTCTTAACATATTGTTTAAAATAATCAAAGAGATCAAATGTCATTCTTGTAATCTGCCAACCTACTCAAAGAGCTGCATGCATACAAAATCTTGACTATATTATGTTTTGTGGTGTCTTCCACAAAATGCATCAGCATACTCCTGGTCATCCTTTAGGTGTGTCTTACTTATACACACAACAGTTGACATGTAGCAGTTTCACCAGTTATGGAAGGTATCTCTATAATATACAGAAGTTCTAAGCCTTCAACACCTACTTTAATTAATACGTATAAATAATTAATATAAACAATTTTTGTAACCCTGATTGCTCTCACTCCAGTCCTTCTTGGTATGTGGATCTAAAGAAAGTTCATTAGTCCTACTGAAAAGCAGGGGAGAACAGCATAATCTTACACACAAGTGGAGGATCAGAGTTAAATAAGGGATGTTTGTTCTTGTGGTTGTTGTTTACAATTATTGTAGGGAAAAATTCTCAGATTTTGCAATATTGTGTCAATATTTTTTTTTTTGGTCTCTTTCTCTGCCCTCCCTGCACCACTTTCAAGATTGTATAAAATTAGATTTAAATAGATAGAATGCGAAAGTTTGCATGTTCCAGTATGAACCTTGTTCTCTGTCCAAATGTTCACTTCAAATATGGATACATAAAGTGAAAATTTATAAAGCTATGTTTATACTTTTTAAAAAATTAGCAAAATGTGAGATTGGAGGATTTGGAATTGTCTTGTAAGCATGTCAGAGTTTGAGACATGTTTGTCTTGGTCACACCCAGGCGTTTCACTTACTTTGCTCATTCTACTTGAGCCCTATGCAGGATCAAAACTTTGGACTGAATAGTCTCATATAAACAAGAACGCTAGAAAACAAAGAGGAAGGAAAAGGCAAGGGAGTGATAAAGAAAAAGAAAAAATAGAACCAGAAAACATACACCTCATTAAAACACTTCTTTTTCACCACCAGAATAAATGTGAATGACTTCTATGTTGTGTTGTCTAATATGCTTAGTTTAAAAATTAATTAGTTCATCATACTTCTTTCAAGTTCAACAACTTAAAAAGATACCAACTCAAAAGAGTAATACTCCTTTGTTGTCTCTGTAACAGACTGATGGCCTTAAGCTCTCCAAAATGAAATTGTATTTGAATAAGGATTAAACTCCAGTTGTTTGCTAACTAGCTACTAAAACACAGGGCGCTTGCAGTTGAAAGGGAATTTTCTCTAGCGCTATTGTTTTTCCTAATGTAATAAAAACAGTGAACTAGAAATAGAGAAAAAAGAAGTGATTACTAGTAAGAAACAGCAAGTCCAGAGCAAAATATACCCTGTTGGTGTCTTTGGGTGTTTGTATGAAGTCTAACAGAGGTTTCCAAGTTCAAGTAATTAATTTATGTCTTTGTTTACCTTTCTGCTACATTTTCATGCCTATGTATCAGGCTGATTTTATTAGACTACTCCAGAAATGATAATTTTAATGTAATTTTGTCAATTTGTCATGACATATCTCATGTGAGGGTAAAATATTTGATTTTAGACTCAATCTCAAATAAGTTTATTACATTAAAAAGAACAAGAATAATTTTTTTATTCTATTTAATGTAGTGAGTTTAGCAAACACTGCTGAACTCCATTGAAATAACATTGAGTTCATATAATGGGTTTGTTTAACATCCTATGAACTACTGGCTTTTTAGTTAAAATTTTAAAACATTATAGGACTAAGACCAGGTCTGGAAGGTCAGGTTAACTATGTAGCTGGAGTTGGCTTACCTTAAGTTGAGCTTGGATGCCATTGCTCCCATTGGCTTCCCTTACTCCTTGCAACTGCCAGGAGTACAGGCACCAAACAGAGGTGCCCTCAGTGTTTGATTTAGAGAGTCTTGACTAGACCTGCTAAAT
Organism: Pelochelys cantorii; assembly: GCA_032595735.1. Classification (NCBI taxonomy): domain Eukaryota; kingdom Metazoa; phylum Chordata; order Testudines; family Trionychidae; genus Pelochelys; species Pelochelys cantorii. The sequence goes on from CM064337.1 coordinate 43,526,248, forward strand.
GGAATGCCAGAAGATTGATTTGTGGAGTGGTAAGTAGAGACGTGGCCTACGATGTTCAGATGAGGGTAAATAATTTACCCCAGGATTTAGGGAAGGAAGGTAAGGGAGGAAGAAAGAAAGGACTGATGGACAGACTTACTGACAGACTATGTATATGTGCTTTTGAATATGGGCTGTAAGACAAACCACTTACAGGTTTGTTTTCAGTTTCAAAATGAGATGTACTAGAATCACAAATGGAACAACAGTGGAGAGCTCAAATCAATGAAGCACTTTTATTCTAATAAATGAGCCCATAGTTTGTTTGTACCTGTGGTCTGCATTCAGTAACCTCTGTAAAGATGTCACTTACTACACTAATAGAAGGGGGTAATTAGTGAAAAGAGGCAAGGCTTTAGCAGTGCAAAACAAGAGTTTTTTTGCTTAGCTCTTATATTTCCTTCCCCATAAACGAAAAAATATAATATAGCAGTTCATCCTACTGTCCTTTCCATAGTAAATTGAATGTAAATCTCTTAAAATTCAGCACACAGAGATTTTTGTTTTGGTAAAGTAATGTTATAAAGTTAAATGATGAAAAGGAACAGGATAGGTGATCCATCTGCTGAGTTCTGAAATGAGCAAAGAACCAGTATGAGATGGATATTTTTCCTTCCCAGTTACCGAGACTAGTTAAACCCTCAATTATGATATAATTCACAAGAATGCTAATGAATAGAAACAGAATAGAGGCTGCACCTGCAATAAATTGAGAAAGATGGAAAATAAATTGGGAACAAGATATCCCCCCCAAGTTCCTCTTCACTCAAAATAACCACTAGACATGGGAACCTCGAGACTGAATATTGACCTCCATCTCCTTTAATGAAGACTGTGGAGAAAATGTGAATACACTTCAATCTCATCAAGTGATTCAGCTGTTCCTGTGAAATGAACTTTTAAACATATGGTCACACAAACCAATCTATATGCAGAACAATGCCTTGAACAGCATGAGAACAGTTTGAGATTACATGCTAGGGCTCACACAAGTGGATTTCCACAGACATAATACAAATGAATATATTCTGAAGCCTGACACTTGAAGTAGCAATTGTGAGGATTCCCAGCAAAAGTTTAAATTGTTCAACATAACCTTTGAATGTTGTGGTTAGTTTTTCCCTAATGAAAGAGTAGGAACCTCTCTCTCAGCTTCTCTGGTTTTTTCATTAAACACAAAGCCCAAAACTTACCTGGAAAACCCTTGTTGCTGGAGTAAAACAACACTATAAAAAACAAATTCCATCAATGCCTGCCCACATAATTACAGGCAATACCAGACAAGCTTTACTCATCATCTTTACCCTGAAATCCAGTTGTTTTCTAGCCTTTTCCAAACATGTACCTCAGTGATCCAATTTATGCTAGCGATTTCTGTGATTGGATTTGCCAGCCTGCTCCATGTCACAGCTTGTTCTTAGATTGCCTAAATTTCTTAATGTCTTCCAAATACTGTAGTTAGTATGTCCAACAGCTTGTTGATAATCCCTTTTTTAATAAAGGAGGGGAGAAAAGGGGGAACCTCTCAGACTCTGCAACAAAGCAATTGCTTTTCAGAATTTCATTTCCTCACCCTGAAAAGTGGTGGATGGATGTAGGTCCTTACAGATATATAGAAGGTTTGAACCTTAGCAGAAGCTGCCTTGACAAGAGGGTGGGCACTCTGGCCTACTTCTTCTACATGACATCATTCTGAAGTTACACTCTGTGTTTATGGAGGAAGGATGGATGGCTGGGTGTGTTATGCTTACTTTTATAGCTTGTTTGAAGCCATGGTCTCCTAGGCCAGAAACCAGATTAAAATATCTGCTATGAACAAAAAGTGGAGAAACTGGCTTGCACTTATAGGAAGACAATAATGATTTTCTTATTTCTTATGTTCTGTTTGTTTAGGCCCAGATTCTCAAAGACATTTAGGCACCTAAATCCTTTTGAAATCAACAATCTGAGCCTCAGTTACTGACCCCAGAAGAAACTCTGAGCTGATTTACCCCACACCTACCCATAACCCCACTGAATTCAATAGAGCTGTGTACAGCCACAGGGATATTGTTACACAGTCTCTTGCAGGATCAGGGGCTGAATGAGTAACATCCACTGATTGGAAAATTAGGTCGATGCGAGCTGGCTGAAGGTACAGAGTCACAGTAAGAAAATATGAATGATTCAGTATACCAGGTATCACAGAATTAGGAATACCACAAAATCCCTTATTTGAGTTGATAGGGATTCTCTAAGATTTTTAATGTACACTTAAGAAACAAATGTAAACTGTTCCACTTTGGTTGCTTCACTTCTTGCTTTTCATGAGAAGCAATTGCATTTGTAGCCTAGGGGTTTGAGGTGTTTTTTTGGTGGGGAGGTTGCTTTATTTTTCTGCAACAGCATGAAGGATTATAAAAAGCTCATTTCTTCAGCAACCGAAAGTCAAAAAGACTTGGTGAAATTAGACTAGGCTGTGAAGATAATTGTAGGTTAACAGCGATGCCTATGTTTATAGCTTCCATTAGTGTGCACAATAAGGCCATTGTGGCGCTTCCTGCTCACAGCACATAAATAAGACATGTTGTGTACTTGATTTTAACAAATACTGTCTATGTAAAGCATGGGTCAGAATGACCAGATGCTTCAACCATACGATACTAGTGTGGCAGGGTACAAAAAGAAACTGGGTATTTATATGGTACACCTGGTGTTTAGAATGCCTTTGCAAATGTTATAGCTACAGCATCTGGCTGTGTGCTGCTTTTCTTTCCTTTTCAGAAAACCATAATGCCAAATCTCTCTCCTTGACAAAGCAGACATATCCAAAGGAAGGCAAAACAAAAATGTTGTCCCTGAGAGCATTTTCCCATAGGAACAAAAGAGAAAAAATAATGTAAAATATATTACAGAGAACAGAAAACAAGAAAGGAGGTCATTAAAGTTCACAAATCCTTTGCCAGTAGTCAGCGTCTGAAAAGGCATTTTTGCAGTGGCATTCATTCAAGAAACATAAGGAGGATCTGATGACAAAATTTATTAACAATCTTTTTTTACACAGCATTTCTTAGAGGCTCTGATTAAGATTTTTAATTCAGTGCTGTAGACCAATTAGTCAGCTATGTACTGTATTTGATCCAGCTTTTATTGCATTCAATGATTTTAATCAACTTCTAAAGGTCACTCTGACTAACAGATTCTGTAGCAATTAGATCAGTCAATAGACATCTTTTCAAAGTTCTTATAGATTATCATTATTAGTCACTGCAACACAGGAAAGTCAAGAGCAATTTACACATGTATTCTGCTCCCCTGACCAAAATGCTTACTTGAAGCAGGCCACAGAAACAGGCTGTGATTTGGACCCAGAATTCTGATATGAAGAGTTAGGGGAATGGACCTAGCATGGAGCAATTTGCAGAAATCTGTGATTTAGATTAAGCCAGGCATCTTAGTAATTAGTTTTTTCTCTTTTGTTAAAGGTCCCTGACATAAGAATCCCAGAAGAAAGATGGTATTTGTTGTTTATATCTTTTTGTTTAGATCACTGGTGGGCAAACTGTGACCCATTTGGGTTTTGTGTGTGGCCCACAAGACATTTTGTTTACTGTTGCCCACGCACAGGGTTGCCAGATTCTGTTGGTTTTCATCTGCATAGGTTCCGCCCCCCCTCCCGGTATTACAAAAGTGACATGAACTTAAAGCAAGGGCATGTGAAGTGAGGTGCATGCTGATTGCACACAGCATCAACTGCGACAACTGTGAACTCCCTCTGCATCCAATCAAAGCACTGCTATGGTTTAATCGGCATAACCCGTAAATTATGGGCTATGTCTACACTAGGGAGTTATTTCAAAATAATTTATTTCAAAATAACTCCCCAAATAGCCATTTCAGAATAAGAGATTCCCCTTCACAAGCAGGAGTTATTATTTCAAAATAACAAGTCCTTTATTTTGAAATAATGGTTTGGTAGTGTGGACACTCGCCATGTTATTTTGGAATAAGGGGAGATAGTTAGGCAGTATAGACCTGCCCCATGTACCCAAATGCAGTAAGCAAAACTACCCTATCCCCCGGAGACTGTCTTGGTTACTGCACTGAGAGGAAGGAGGACCACTCATGCCTCCCAGAGTATGTCTAGACTACATTGTTTTTTCAAAAAAACTGCCCTTTTTTCGAAAAAACTTCCCTTGCGTCCACACTGCAATCGCGTTCTTTCAAGATTAAATTGAAAGAACACAGGGTTTTTTTTGACATTGGTAAACCTCAAATTATGAGGAAGAACGCCTTTTTTGAAAGAGTTCTTTCAAAAAAAGGCGTGTGTGGACACAGAAAAAAGCACAGGTGCCCTGGTGGCCATTCTGTGAATAGCAACCACGGCTTTCTTTCAAGAGAGCATCTATGCCATCTGGACACACTCTTTCAAAAAAGCAGATCACTTTTTTGATCCAGTTTTGAGGTGTGGATGCTCTCTTTCGAAAGAAGCTTGCAGTCTAGACGTATCCCCACTCACTAGCCTAGGTTGCCCCTCGCTGGTTTAGATAGTAAAAGGGAAAAAAGGAGCAAAAAGTTGATTGGTGACCGTGAAAGGGATAACTCCTCTGGGACCCCTTTCCACAGAATAACTAAAAGTAATGATGGTATCTAATCTCACCCTACATGTTTTCCCCATTTTGGCCTGGTTCTGAGGCTGGCCAGCCAGCTATTATGTATCTCTTTTTCTCTTTTTGCCAGTTTGTTTTCTCAGTTCAGCTTAAGTAGGGGCACCAACAGCCTCTGTGAAGGCATCTGGACTCTTGGACCTTGAGGTCTACTGAGCTCAAACCATGGCAGCCAGCTCAAATTAGCTGGCATGAGCCAGCTGCACGTTTCCTTTTACAATATAGACATACCCACATTGGCCTGTGTAGTGATATTCCATAATTTGACTTTAACCAAAAAACTGTTGGAAGGTATCACTTTTACCACACAGGAGTGGATAATCAGATTCTTCTATTTAGTATGGCAAATTAGCAAATTATCTTCAATAATTTCGACCTACATGGCTTAACTTTCCTCCACAATCCCTTCTCCAATTTACTTGGCCTAAGTGAGAGACAGCAAATGGTTTCAGCCACAGATACTCTGGTTCATGAAGAACCAAAGAAAAAAGGATACAAAATTTAAAAATCTAAGGGTACTACCTACAGAAAGAATTATTCATAGCATACAAAAGCAAATGTGTCATTTCTGCTTTCCATAAAAGGCGTGCAGGTGTAAAAATTTGGCCCTGTAGATATCCCCAAAGCACCAACTCTTCTAACTCATCCGGAGACATCCACTTTCATAATATGTTCTGGATCCTGCAAGGCAGATGCGGATAACCTCTTGGAGCCACATTGAAGCGAAAGGCATCCAGGGTCTGTCCATGCAGAGTTCATTGCAAGATCAGAGGCAAGGCAGATTCTAGGAATTATGATGTGGAAAAGTAACAATCTATTCCTGAGTATATAAAGAATTGGGTAGAATGTGGGATCCAGAGTATCTAGCCAAGCTATGGCATTTGTACAGACTGCCCCTGAAATTTATAAGGGTATTAACTGCCTGATGTCATCTCATATTCAGACTTTATAGGGACTGTGAGAAGTTTTATCTCCATTATAAAAGATTCAATTTGTCCTCTTGCTGTATATTTTGAATGATAATCCTTTTGAAATGTTTGACCTTCTTTGGAAGCACTAGCTGCCAAGAATTTAAACGCATGTATGCAGACTAATTATTTAAATTAGTAGTTCATTATGTAAACAGCATCAAAGGTTAAATAGTGAATGTTTGTTTTGTCCATATATAATTATAAATGATGGTGTGCATTAGGGATAACCTATAACAGTTTGGGTGACCATTTTTTAAAAAAGAACAAAAAGCCAAAACTTTTGTTTTTTTTCCACCACAAGCAAATAGTTCAAAACTACTCATGTATTTTCATCATTCCATAAAGGTCAGGTTTATGAAAGACTTGTTACTTCTATATTAGGATTTTCTTACATCAGCTTTGCTTTATACCTGATTTTTTTACAGCCAGCTGAGCAAAACTGATATTCAGAAAGAGTTTTTAGCATGTGACAAGATACTTAGCTGCCTTTTTCTTTCAAAACAGTGCAGAGAGGAAACTGGTATGACTAAGCAAGTTTTGTCTGTTTCACTACAACTCGCTAATACTCATTCTATGAAGAATGTGAAAGGTAAGAAAATAATTCCCACAAAGCGTTACAGAATTTGCTGAGAGCTCCAAATATCTGAGTGAAATAAGTCCCTGGACAAGTTCCGTCCTTCCTCTTCTTCTTCTTGGTTAAAGCCATGATCCTGCAATGAGTTCTGTCTGAATTGTTTTCAGTGGGGATCTTTATAGGCACAAAGGCCTGCCAAAGGTCTGCTGCTTGACAGATACAAAGTCTTTTTAGATTTGGTAAATAAAATAACTTGAAATTTCCATACCCCATTCTTCGTGTTGATTTAGAAATTGAACTTTTCTCTGTTTCACTCTGTTTATCCAACTGCCTGTCTAGAGAAATGGCTTATGACATCAGAGAAGCCCTGTAAAATAATTCTGATGAACTGTGTGAGAAGTAGTGTGTGGGTGGTAGTGGGGAGGGGGGAGGGTTATGCAGATAATTAATGTTTTAAACAGTTTTATTAATTGAAGCACTTGGTAGAAAAGCTGCCTTTGTAAATGATTCAGCACTCTTTTCCCTTCAAATAATGGGTAAGAGAGCTCAAAATCTGCATCTCTAGGTCACCAAAGAGCCCTCCAGCAAAAACATGAAAGATAAGAACAGTCATTATTCATAATTTTAAATGTGTAATATATAATGAAGTGAGGATTTTTTTAAAAGAAAAAAGATGCTCTTTTTGTTTACTTCTTCAGCTTCTGTAAACATGCTTCATTTTTATAGCGGCAAAAAAGAATTAAGAAGCAATAAAATACATTTATATTTTGCTCTACATGATCTCCACTTAGATAAGTGTCAACCAAAATATTTCTTATAGGTGAACTTCTCTTAAACATCTCAGCAACATCTCAGACACGTACTGGGTTTCCTACAGCATCACACCCATTGTTTTTACCTCTCCCTTCCTTAGTGTACCTACTTTTAGGTACAGCTTTTATTGTGCTATTATCTAACAGTTATAATTTATGGTTAGTATTATAACATACAATATTGTGACTAATGTACAAGGGCATTAATATTTACTGCAGTTAAAGCAATGAAATGTTTTTCTCTTTCTTTACAGTGTTTTGATTTTCTTAAAGTATCCCCTAGCATTAGAATAGAGAATCTTGCTCCATATCTATGTCATGTTTTGTTGAATCCCCATCAGGACTCCAGTGCCCTTGGGCATTTGGAAGAATTCACTGATCTTCTGCAACACTAGTTCCATCTCTTCAAAACTGAAATTGATTTTCCTCATCTTGGCATGCAAAAGTACACAGTGTACCCACTGATCCATAGCGCAAGTGTGCATAATGGTACCAGCAGCAGTAGATGAGGAGACAGTAACTTTGAAGGCTTTGCAAGCGACAGTGCAAAAAGAAGCAGACTATGGTAAGAAATTTATCTTGTAAAATGCCATGCAGTCAACTTATTCCAGTGCTACTGGACCCCATGTCAGTCCTGCTAAGTAAAGGGTAAAAATGGTTTTCTTTTATTGGGAAGAATATAGACCCCATGGTAATAGATTCATATAGTGCACCAACATAAATAGATATAAGGGACCTCTAAACTCATTCTTGAGCACAGCATAATTTGCCTCATGCTACAGCCCACTACAAAAGCACTAAATCCTCCCCTTTGGACACTCAAAGGTGCACGGGAGGGGAGGGAAGAATGTATCTGTGGTTCCGTCCTGCTATTGTGTCGTCATGCCACCTCCTCTGTGAGGTCTGTTTGGATGTGGGAAGGAAAATAGCTTGAAAAATTAGAAAAGCTGGAGTTTCAAACTCACCCAACCTCACACCCTTTTACCACAGCTCTCGCTTCTGACTTCCTGAGCACATGCCCATGCAGTCTGTCTATATAAGCTGCCGAAGGACATCCCAGGGAATTACAAACCAGTCAGCTTAACTTCAGTACCCAGGCAAATAATTAAGCAATCCATTTCCAAATACCTACACATTAATAAAGTGAGAACTAACAGGCCAGTGGCAAGGGAACGCATGTGGGAGACTAAGGTTCAAGTCTCTGCTATCTTATTCAGCTCTAGTGATTTGCTAGATGCCTTTTTGGGGCTCCACTCTTCACACACGGAGGAGAGTAACCAGCAGACGTAGGTTAACATCCATCCAGACCTCTTGTAGATTCCATATGAGACCCACATGAGTGGCCATACCTGGTCAGGCCAAAAGTCCATCCAGTTTTCTGACAGTGACCAATGCCAGGTGCACCAGAGGGAATGAACAGAAAGGTAATCATCAGGTGATCCCATCCCTGTCACCCATTCCCAGGTTCTGACAAACAGAGGCTAGGGACACCATCCCTGCCCATCCTAGCTAATAGCCATTGATGGACCTATCCTCCACGAATGTATCTAGTTCTTTTCAAAAACCCTGTTACAGTCCTGGTCTTCACAACATCCTCTGGCAAGGACTGACAGTGCATTGTGAGAAGAAATTAGTTCTCTCTTTTCCAAGCCAAAAAGTCCCAGCCTTATTATTCTGTCCTCCTATGGCAGCTATTCCATAACCCTAATCATTTTTATTGCCCTTTTCTGAACTTTTTGCAGTGCCACAATATCTTTTTTTGATATAAAGTGATCACATCTGCACTCAGTATTCAAGATGTAGACTTATCATCAATTTATATATGAAGTATGATGAAGTCAGTATGATTCTCAAGAGCATATGAAAACCATAAAAATCTAATACAATTTTGAGGATTGGGACTGCTCAGGAAGCAATTATGTGTTGTCCTGACAAAATGCTGTAGAAAGGAAATGAATTTCAGTTAAACATGTGGATGATTTCTCTCAGCATGTATTCCTTTAAAACCAAGATACAGTTTTAACAAAACATATCTTTCAGAAAAAGGACAGTGCCAATTATTTTTCTTGCTTGCAGTAACTTAGATAAATTTTAAAATAATGTTGTTTTTGATAAACACACCTCCAACTTGACTCTTGGGGAAATAATGTTGATTGCTTACCCTGCTCTTCTAGTGCTTCAAGCTATAATGACCACACAAAACAGTTTTCCCATTCCATTCACAGAATGGATGAGAGGACTAGATTTCAATGACTGGCAGATGCTTTGGCTGTACTTAGTGTGCTAGAGTATATGCGATGTGGAGACAGACTAAGGTGTTGAGATAAAACAGTGATGAGGCTCATTTAAGTACCTGAAAAAACGTAATAATTGTCCCCGTTTTCTTGCAGAAGTAGACAGTTGTTTCATAAAGCCATCCTGATAGACCTGACCTAAGATGTCTCTTAGACAAAAGGCCTGTCACAACAGTAATATTTCTAGATGCTCCTTTGTAATGAAATTTTTAAACTTTTTCAGCTTTAATAAAAACAGAACTAGTAAAACACACTTACTTTGAATTTATAACTCGTTAGACCTACTGCTTATAATGATTAATGACAAATCACTACCTAAGGCTTGGGTCATTCATCAGCAAAACAGTGTGCCCTTAAAACAGGTGCTGGGGGAATTTGAGAACTCCATAATACAAACTTTTAATTTATCCATAATAGAGCTAAATGTGAGAATTCCCCAACCAACTGGAAATATTAAGACCTTGAAAATGGGAGTTAACTTTTCATATGTATATTTCTCTGTCCTTTCTTCTCCCCAAACTCCTAGTCACCATGCTCTTGTGTTATAAGATTTAAGTCACAAATGTACAATACAAAGAATCCTATTCTCAGAGAAAAAACAGGGTTTACATCTGAAAAGCTAGTTCCTGAGACCATCTCCAGAAACGTGACATAAGACTTGAGGAGCAAACTGGTATATTAAACATCAAATTCATTAGCTGGTGGCTCCTGAGGAGCCCATCATTAGCAAATTGGTACTGTAACAATATTACAGGAGTGTTATGGGGTGGATTAGGCCCGACATCCCTGCTGGAGGCCTTTCTGCAACCTGCCCAGTGACAGGAACAGAAGACAGAGCCTCCAAGAAGAATAGAATGGCAACCTCTGCTACAGCCAATCAGGGCGCAGCAGGCAGATATAAAAGAAGCTGCTGGGCCAGGGTCTGCCAGTTCCTTGCTGGAGCTTGACCCAGGCAGACCTAAAGGCTGACTGGGTGAACAGCAGCACTCCGGACAGCTCCAAGTGGGAGCTGGATGTCAGACCTGGTCAAAACCAGGTCCAGCGGCTGAAGACTAGCTGGTAAGCCAACTGCAATACTTTGCAGAACCCCGGTCAAAGCCCAAGAGAAAGGGCTGGACAGAGCAGTTTCCTGGGGAAGTAACCCAGGGAACATGACAGCTACTGACCTCTTTGAGATTCAGCAGGTAACTGCTACTTACAGGGTCCTTGGGCCAGGACCCAGAGGAGTGGGTGGGCCTGAGTTCCTCCCAACCCCCAGCAGCCACAACAGGGGGTAAGAAGAAGCCTGGTCCAAGGCTTACATACTGGACACTTCCTCTCCTGCAGACAGCCAGGCAGAGAGACTACAAGACTCGCCCTGGCCACTGAGGGATGCTCACAAGAAGGGCAGAGCCCTTTACAAGGAGATACTAAAGATAGCATGGTGTCTATAATCTAAATAAGAGGCAGTCATAATGAACCAGTATCAACACAGAAAGAAAAAATAACCTTAAAAGTGGAGATAGGAAGATGCCATGTAGACAGTATAATGAGTCTCTCTGGGGCACCTCCAAAGCTGGGGACCAACCAGCTAAGTAGTAGTTCTGCAGAAAAGGACCTGGGGATGAGAAGCTGGATATGAGTCAACAGTGTGCCCTTGTAGCCAAGAAGGCTAATGGCATATTAGGTTGCATTAAGAGGAGCATTGCCAGCAGATCCAGAGATGTCATTATTCCCCTTTATTCGGCTCTGGTGCGGCCACATCTGGAGTATTATGTCCAGTTCTGGGCCCCCCACTACAAAAAGGATGTGGACGCATTGGAGAGGGTCCAGCAGAGGGCAACCAAAATGATTAGGGGGCTGGAGCATATGACCTATGAGAAGAGGCTGAGGGAGTTGGGTCTGTTTAGTCTGCAGAAGCGAAGAGTGAGGGGGGATTTGATAGCAGCCTTCAACTTCCTGAAGGGAGGTTCCAAAGAGGATGGAGAAAGTCTGTTCTCAGTAGTGACGGATGGCAGAACAAGGAGCAATGGTCTCAAGTTGTGGTGGGAGAGGTCCAGGTTGGATATTAGGAAAAACTATTTCACTAGGAGAGTGGTAAAACACTGGAATGGGTTACCTAGGGAAGTAGTGGAGTCTCCATCCCTAGAGGTTTTTAAGTCTCGGCTTGACAAAGCCCTGACTGGGTTGATCTAATTGGGATTGGTCCTGCCTAGAGCAGGGGACTGGACTTGATGACCTCCTGAGGTCTCTTTCAGCTCTATGGTTCTATGATTCTATGACCCCTCACCACATAGCTTGCACTACAGGTTTGGCCCAGCCTCTTTGTCATGGTATTAGTCTGGCCTTCCTGTGCCACTTATTTTGCTCCAGAGGGTGGGGAAGCAAAAATTCAGGTAAGCACAAATGTAGCCTCTACTTGGGTCAAGAAAAGGCTAAAAAAAATCCAAGGCCCCATGTTACTTAGAGGATGCCTGGATAGCAGTTTTGTTTGAGTCTTTATAGGTGGGTAGCCAAGTCAGTTCCTCCCTATCTGGCTTGCCTTAGGGTGGTTCATGGACATCTTGCAGAGGTTTGCAGGCATTCGGTTCTGGTGTGTGTGTGGGGGGGAGGGGGGTACTCTTGTTGTTTCCGGAGCCACTCTTGTCATTCCTTTTTAGGCCTTACACCTTATATATGCCAGCTTCCTCTTTTTAAAACCCTCCTCCCTACAGTACATGATTAGCAGGGCCTGAGGGACTGGGCTACCTTAGCAGATTGCCTCCCAAGCCTTTTCCCTGGTAGTGCAGGGTTTATACACCTCCTCACAGTTTTTCACTCTCTAGAATGGTAATAGTAACACAAAGCTTGAAGGTAAAACTGTCATAAAGAGATCATTATGGTTCAGCACCTGACAGGATTTGCCTTGCTCAAACCACATTAAAGACAAATAAATGAATGTGTGCTCATCCCTGGTTATTAATGGTTGCACTGTCTGACCTGTGATGGTTCACTAAATTAGACACAAGTGTTTCATTGCTTCCCCCTCCCGCCCATTAAAGCTTCCAGTCCTGATTAGAGACAAAACAAATGCAACCTAACAAACCTGAAGCCAATGAATAAGGAAAGCAGGATTTAATCCAACAATAGCTAAAATGATGCAAGAATACACAGGAATATTTAACAATTACAACGTCCACTAACATAGTAGCCAAAGTGCATTGCAGAGGTGACACATGGGAAGGAGCACACAGGATCAGAGGCCCCTCAGAACTGTTGCTTGGCTTGTACTGAGCAAGCTCAGTAGCATCTGCTGAAGCTGCTGCTCTCACTCTGCCTCTCCCTTCCCGCCTCAGCAGGTATTGGTTGTCTCTGCTGCATTACTTCCTTTGATAGCAGCACATGATCTATGACATCAGACTATCATGCAGATGAGTACATTTCTATATACAATTGAGTTATAAGAGATGCCCAAAGTGTCTCCCTAAGGTTCCATAAAGTGAGCTGGTGCAGGGAAATTCAACTTGTACTCCTCTCTCTGTGGCCCTCAGAGGGTTTTCACCTTTGGGGGAGAGTAGGCAGTGCTTGCACTGCTGCAATTTACAGGGGACTGTAAGCAGAATTGCATTAAGGGCACAAAGATCAGCTATAATAATATCTGTATGTAAATGAGTCTAAATGTAAGAACTATGAAATGCCTATGTACTAGAACTAGTGTACTTGATGTATTAGATCAGGCTAACAACTGTCAATCAATGTTCTGTTAATCAAAAGGAAACCATTACTGTATAAGGTAGTTTGCACGTAGTCCACGTAGAACAACATATCTGTTAAGATTTGAAAGTTAATTAGATGCAGATGTTATGATCTTGCGACCAATCAGTTTGAAAGTGTGTAAAATAGCATCATAGTAGAACCAATCAGTTCAAAGTATAATATTAATGAATATTCATGAGTTTAGGGTATAAAAGCCTGTGACACGCACAGGTACCGGTTGCATCAGGTTGTGTCGAGTCACATCGGGTACCGGTTGTGTCGTGTCTAGAGCTAGGCTCGAGTGATTGAGGTCCAGTCTTGTCCTAGGTCTAATGTGTATGTGAGTTAAGGGCATCTAGGGTATAGCAGGGCGGAAGGCTTTTTGCTTATCCTATAATCTTATCTTAGGTTAGGTTTAGTTAGTTTAGGTAGTTTAGTATTAGATAGTTTAGCTTTCGTCGTTGAGTCTGTTCGGCAGGTTACGTCGGGGGTCCGCTTATCGGCCATCATCGTGACTGTCCGTCGGGCGCGTCAGGGAATAGCTTTATGGTCTTATTTTAGGTTAAGTTTAGGACAGTTAGGCCAGAGTTTAGCGTCCATCGCCTGTTCCAGCTGCGCCGAAGAGCAGGAAGAGGAATCATACATCGTGGAAGGCGACGCCACTGATTCTTCTCAGCTCTTCGTGGGACTCCTGGTAGTTCCTCTCCTGCGGCTCGGAAGAGCCAAGGGATTGAGGTCGCCAGCCTCGGCGTCTCCGTCCACCGAGGGACTCCTGGTTGTTCCTCGCCCGCGGCTCTAAATCAGCCAAAGACTCGAGGTCGCCAGCACCACCACCATCGTCCGTGCGCTGACGACTCTGGTATAGTAGTAACATAGGGGGACTGCCCTCCTATGTTTACTTGAGGTATAACTGTTTGTAATTTGGTTGTAAACAATATAGTCTAGTTGTTGAACTTTATCTAAATTGTTAAGTTTTCATTTCATTGCGTCAAATCTCTGACTGACCGGTGATCAGATACGGTTGGTGTCGAACTTATATGCCATCCCTTGCGGATGTGCCCTGATAATATCTAGTGTCAGGTAACAGGACCTGGTAAAGAAAGGAAACTTTAAGACCCCTCAGTAGAACTTACCCTGGTCACACACATACTCCTAGGTTCTATCTTAAGAGAGAATTCTGGAGTGCGTTGGGTGGATGCAGCCCTGTGACAAAAGCAGCACCGTTAGCACCAGCTACAGGCAAAAAGCTTATCAGTGAAAACCCTGTGAGGAAGAGGTTGGAAACAAGGCACCCATATTTCTAGCTGGATTGAATTCTGATAATTGGCTTGGCAACAGAATAGACAATGGGCCCCCTATGACTTGGTCTGCCTGACATTTGGGCAGTGGTGTGCCTGCACCACTGGCATTTTCTCTCTTATTTTTTCATCCACGTGAGCAATACATTTTGCAACATGCACCAAGGCAGGTGCTGGGGAAATCTCTGAAAGCACTCACATGCTCACCAGAGCGGAAGGAAAAAGATTCAACCAGAGTTCTCCTGGGCCAGAGCTCCTGTGGCCCCCATCTCCTGCTCTGCAGAGATGGGGTACAGGGAAAGGGGACATCCTGTGACCCCCTACCCTCTGCTCTGCACAGTTAGCAGGAGGGTCCAGGAACACTGAGCTGCAGCAGGATGGAGCAATGTTGAGGGGAATTGCAGCTGCTGCTTCAGCTATGAGGCATGTGAATCTCACCTGCATGGCAGGGCCCTTCCAGGCCCTTTGAAATCTCCCCAGCCCCTGGGCATTTGCCTCCTTTCTCTCCCTCCCCCATTGGCAGACCTTTCCTCTAGGATGATGTCAACTGGTTTGACATTTATTCTAAATATTCATGTTGCTAACACATTTGGTGAGAGCTTTTCCTCTTAGTTTCGCATAAAGTTGAAATGCTCTGTTCTCTGCTTGAAGCTTTTGAAAATGGTGTATAGTGAAGAAGCAACAGGCAGACCTGAGAGCTGGAGCCACCTTTGTTGGTTCTTCATACATAGGCTCAGGGCCTACTCCTTTAGGAAGAGAGCCAGTAAGCCACAGGCCTTATCCTCTGCAAAGCCCCTGGAGCCTGGACATAACTGCTACAGTTCTGCTGTGGACCCACCAAGCTGTGGTTACTACAGATAAGCTCTTGTAAAATGACTCCTGGGCATGGTACATTGCCATGGTAACAAGGCCGCTTTCTGAGGCACTGTTAACTAGACCAAGATTTGAGCCTCACATAGCACTACAGTCTTTGAACTTTTTGGTGTCATAGTTCACTTCTGAAGAGAGCGAGGTGTGATATTTAAATCAAATCACAATTCATCTTTAAATCCATACATATTAATTGGTTTAAAAAGAATGTGCACAATGTTTTGTGTAGCTTTTGGGAATTCTTGGATAAGGCTGTGCCTTGGTTGCCTGGGCTAATGAGCCATCTAGCTTGTTTACTTAAACTTACACTCCTTATCTTCAAAGCGGAAGATAAGTTCATATTAAACACTAGCGGTGTCAACCTTGGAAAATGTCAGTGAAATTCTTCTTGGAAAAATTATCTTAATTTCTTTTTTCTTAATTCTTTTCTTTCAGTGTACTCTTCATCTTTCATCAGAGCAGCTTCCTGACTTTGCCCTCAGAAGCTCGGCATGTTAAAAAAAAAAAGTCAGAAATGAGCTAGACTGGCTGTCAGTGACAGGGCTGTGAATTATGCATTGCCTTGCAATCTAGGCCACAGTGGAAAACCCAGTTGAATCTCTGGATTGAAAATCAGAGATATTACAAAATGTGGCCAAATGCAAATGACGCTTCATGGGGCCACACCTGTTGGACAGGGAATTACCTAGGAGTATCATCAAACCAGACAGCAATCTTCTCTCATGTAGGCAGGGACTGATGTTGAACTAACTGTTTATGATTCTGTCAGGGGCCATCCCTAGGCACACACAAAATATGCAGCTGCATAGGGCACCCGAAAACGTGGAGCACCAAACTTTTGGGTGCCTCTGCACAGCTGTATATGCTTGTATGCCTGAGGACATCCCTAACCACCTCTGCAGGTTCCTCTCTGGCCTCTGCCTCCGGCTGCTCTTGTCTATCCACAGCAGGGCTTCTTCCTGGTCCCTCCCACCTCCAGTGATGCTCCTCTTGGCCAGTATCAGCCAGCAGCTAATGAAGGCTCCCTGCTGCCAGACTGGGGGCAGAGAGGAGCTCTCATTCTCTGTAGCTCTGCCCCTGCCCCAGGGATGCCTCTGAGCCCTGGTAGAAGCTATGTAGGGGATGAGGGAAGCTCTGAGCCTCAGGCCCCCAGCAGAAGCTGATCAGGGTGGGGGTTCACTTGCGTAGGGTCCCATAATTTGAAAGGACAGCCCTGATGCCGGTCTCACTATTATATGAGTATTAAGAATATTATTGGGGAGGACCATGTTGCAGAGATTCTTACCAGTGTAATGGTTCCTACTGATTATTACAAGTTGGGGCAAGTTAGAAGGGCTGCTTTAATGTATATCAAGACCAAATTGGGCTTCTTGACAATCCAAGGATTGGAAGCAGGGGAAAGAAAGGTGACTTTCAATTTGCACCATTCCTCCGCTGCACCAAGATATGCCCTGCTGCAGCTGAGGATCTAGCTCTAAGCAGTTAGCTCGGTCCTAACTAATAGGAAGACATTTACCAGAAATATGTTTGAGATTTAATTCATTAATCCAGGGGTTCTCAAACTTTGTGATACCATGACCCCCCTCTAAGTTGCTAGCGACCCCCTGGGGGGTCGGGACCCACAGTCTGAGAAACATGGCATTAATCCTTGCAAAGGGCTTTGAGATCCTTGGTGGAAGCAGCTATAGATGCAATAAGTGTAATCTTGAATATTGTCTGCTATTTTCTTTTTCATTCCCATGCAAGGATAGTTTGAGTATCAAGCCTCCTGACACAATAATTCCAGATAAGAAGATTCAGACATTACAAATAAGATAAACATCTAGAAATCACAGAATGAGAAAACAGAAATCTGGATCATTTGCTACATTTTGCCAAATGAATGGAGTGTTTTAGGATAGAATCCCTACAGCTACAAAAGATATATGTTTAAAATATTGCAAACAGATTTTTTTAAAGCAATCTGGATGGGTATGAAAATTATTCCGTGAATTTGGATCAGGTTTGCAATAGCCCACCAATAATCTTTAATGGCTGGTCCCATACCACTGAACATAGTGGTTTAAAGTGGTACAAAGAAAGAATGTGACTACTAGAGAAGGCTGAAATTTGTCACATAAAACTTTTCATTGCTAAAAGCTGTATATTTCAATCAGCTAGAACAATTTCAAGTTTGGGTCTGGTTTTTTTTCCAATTAAAAATGCAGGATATCCCTGAGGATCTAAAGTTTTAAAAACATTTTACATAAAATTTGGGGGGATTTTAAGCAATTTGTTTTCAACTTTTTTTTTACAATTTATATAGAAAAGGTTAGAGTTTTATGTTAGGTTGAAGAAAAATTTTTGTTTAACCAGAAATACTAATTTTCAGAATTTTTGGTTCACAGAAAATTGCAAACATTTAGTTTCAGGTAACCCTGAAACAATTTTTTTTTTTCGTTTTGGCTACTACAGCAAAAATTAGTTATATTTCTCTCTAAATCCCTATCTTGCCCTGTTTTTTACTCTGAAGCAGAAAATAATATTCTTTTTAAAAAAGATCTGTAGCATAGAAATTTTCAACTTCTCCATTCTTTCTGATAGAAAATGCTGGCACACACTTTTTTTCATGTTGCTTTTCCCCTTTAAGAAATTCACCTACTGAGATGAACATTTATCTTTTCATACACATTTGCCGTTGGATATTTTTCTCTTCTTTACAAGCCTACTACAGTTTTCTAATAGATATTTTGCATAACATGCAGAAAGTAGCCATGTACAATTGATGTCATACAACAATGGGACATTGAGAATGTTCATGTTCCAGTCAAGTGAAGCAGATGCTTCTGGAATGGAAAGAGACTGCATTTTTTAATTCATCTTAGGTTAGCTCTAAGTACTGGACTGTTTGATTTGATATTGCCTTTTTTTCAGTCAACTGAATCTTTCAGTATTGACAGTGCGTGCAATCTCCTAGCAATGAGGAGGTACTGGATCTGTTTCAGAGACAACTAGGATTCTAATGGAACCAAACAGAAACAAAATCAGAGCAAATAAACTTTAACTGGATGGGCCAACTCCTTTGTTACACAATTCCTACCAAACAATTATCACATCTGAAGCTACAGCTGTCTTTCAAAGAAGTTCTGTTACTTGCTCAGTTTTGCAGATTTATTGGCTGAAGCATAACATCAAGTGATTTGCTGATCACATAAAAAGAAACTCAACCTTCCCCCCACCCCCAGGACTGCAGAAGCTTCTTGCAAATTTCCAGAGTCTTGACATAATATCTAGACCACAGGAAACAAAAGTAGTACATTTGGGTGAATATGATTGAAAAATCACATCCAGTCTGTCCATGTGACATAAGTACAATTTAATATTAATAGCAAGAATATCAAAACTAAACTCCAACAATAACATTTAGAAATGGGTCGCTGAGTTGCCAAAAACAAATAACTATCATAAAAGATCCTTTTCTCCCTCATAGCAGATAGCATGTATTTTGCCACCTGCCTATTGGGAGTCATTCATCCCTTTTTCTAGCTTATTGATATTATGTCCACCACAACATGGAATTGACTTAGAATCCTGTGATTGCTCATATGAAAGAATATACTTTAAAAATCAGATACAATACAGAAGAAATTATTGTTAAACTAAAAGTTAACAAAATTTGGGACCTGACTTTAAAATAGCTGGGCACACAATCATGCATGCAACACTTCAGGAATAATTACCAAAGACTACGTCTGGGTTTCTGCAGATGAAAATAGCTACTTAGTTTCATAACTGGGAATGGACACTTCTGGCAGGAAAACTTGTATTTTTCTCCCATTGTAGTTAAGGGCTGGCAGCTGTGTACTTTCCCCCACGTTTTTTGCATTGGTCAACTTCTTATTACCATTTTGGATGTGCTAAGGGATTTTGGAATTTTTCATACCAAACACCTGTACAGATTTTTCATCCTGTTTTATATTGCTGACTTATTGATTACAGTCCGCCTGTTCCTCTGACACTGCAGAAGAAGTGTTCTAGAGAGAGCATTGCTTCTACATAACATACTTCAGTGCTATGAAAAGATATTGCCTGGGAACGAAGGAGGCATGAATCATTTTTATGTCCCTATTTGAAACAAAAAATGGAGTAAATCAATTATTGTTTCATATACTTAATTATCTTTTAATGTGTCCCAAGTCACACAGCATATGTACTATAAAATGCACTTGGTACGGCCCTCTGAACATGTCATGTACATGCTAATGATGAGAGATGAGACCACTTGCTCTTGCCAAATTCAGAACCAACTAGCAAAACACATATTGCTAAATTAAAGTTCTACCTTCAAACTTCCATTGTTAGAGGAGGTTATTTTTGGCTCTGGTGAAAGGTGAATTTCTGAGCTACTGCATTCTGGGGATAAAGGCAGGGCAGAAGAAATGCATTGTGTTCCAAAGTAATTCCAGAATCAAGACAATAATTATGTTTACAATTTCTCATTGCTACCATTTCTGTAAAAGATAATATTTACTACATGGTTTGTATCCCAGAGTTTGGTGGGTGTTGCATTCATTAAAGATGATACTGTACAATTCCTTTTGATAAGAGGCTCACGAAAGGAGTTTGAAAATCAGACAACTGCACTATGATTAGTATGAGTAAATGAACAGATTTACAGAATGCTAAAGGGTTTCAGCCAGATTACTTCATGCATATGCCATGGATGTTAATGGATTTTCACCAGAAGAGAATTTGACCTCAAAAATTCATTAAAGCCTAGACTCTGTGCATGAGTAAGTATACAGTGTTGCTTCTTCATTAATTCAGGGTTTTATTTTGGAAGTTTGATGTAAGGCAATGTCAAACTTCACCTTTGAGAGTGAAGTGTGTGTGTGTGTGTGTGTGTGTGTGTGTGTGTGTGTATAAAATCTTCCTCAAAAGTTATTAATGCATTTAAATTGTAAACATAATTATTGTCTTGATCCTCCTGGAATTACTTTGGAACACAATGCATTTCTTTTGCCCTGCCTTCATCCCCAGAATGCAGTAGCACAGAAATTCCCCTTTCAAAAGAGCCAAAAATAAACAAATCTTCAGAGCTACCAAAATGCAACCAAGGTGTCAATGAAATAAGTCCTCCAGAAGAATGAATTCATCTACAGGTGGTGTTTTAAAGTGTTTTCACAAGTCAGCAAAGGAGTAGGTTAATGTGACTTTTCACACACATCCTGTCAGACTCTCAAGAATTCCAAACAACTTGGGTTAAACTTCCTCGGCCATCACCTCACATTTTTCCAACTAGTTCTGCAGAAAAATTAATGTATGAGAATGATAATTTTTGCTTGCTTCTGTTCACAAGGCAATAAGCAGCTTTGCGTGACTCATCACTGTGGGAGTTCAATGCCAAGATGCTTGCACACAAAAGGGAAATTATATAATTATACTAAATTTTGCAAACCAAAAAGTGTTCTCTTTTTAATGGTATATGTTTATTGTATATTTCATTAGCAGGAGATTTTTTCCTATGTAACAAATTACCAAGAACATTTATGCAGAACAGTTAATTTTAATTTCTGAAGAAAGCAAAACTTAAAGAGTTTGTTTTCAAATAAAATCTGTTTTTTTCCTCCCTATAATCTGATTAAGGAAACTGTCATTTACATCTCTAGTGCAAGTAGCCGTTCTGATATGCATCTTTTATTGAAAAGCTGTACTAAGGGGCAAAAAGTTAGGCATGGACTTATGTACTTAGTAGTCACTGCACTACATTCAACTGAAGAAAAATATTTTAAAATTAATGAGAAGTGAAAGAACTTACTGAAACAAATTTAAATATGATTTTTTCCAACAGATTGATGGAGACAGACAGGGCTTTAAAATCAGCACTTCTTTGAGGAAAGGAGGGCCAGTGGCAAAACTTTGAAAAAAAAATTAAAAGTTTCTCCCTCTCCAACATTAATTTTTCAGGACCTCGTTGCAGTGCAATGCTGACAATTCTGCACTAGGCAGATATTTCTGATGGAGCCCCTGCAAATTGTCACTTTAATCTCTGGAGAATGTCATGCTTAGTAAAACTGAATAAGGGGAAGAAATCAGGATAATCACTTCTAATTACTGTGATATCAATTCTGAAGCTGATCGGAAGCAGAACAAATTCATCCTTACTTCCAGCAGCCCTAGAACCATAAGGCTGCCTGGCTTCTTGATCAACAGTACTTGTCAGATTCTTGAAAATTCCATGGTTTCTCTAAACAGGATTTCTAGATTGTGTGTAAGCGGGAGGAGATGATAAAGGACTTCTCATAACGTAACGATAACCAGTCACAGAGTTCTGTTTAGCCAGCTTGAATGCTTCCGAAAATTGGATTTTTATTCATTTTTATACCTTAGCTTTCAACCAGTGTTCTATGTCATAATCTATTGTAAAAATGCATAGAGAGGAAATTAACACACACCTACAGAAAGGCAGTCTGCATACTTCAAGATGCTTTATTGGCTCCTGTGAACATTAGGCATCGCGTTTATACTTACCACCTACTAACAAAACTAGACACAAAATAAAATATATTGCGAAACTCACTGACATGATTCATGTTCTCTGCCACTTTCCTCTGTGTTTGTTTGAACATTCTATAAAGCGACGTTTTTTGTAGGTTGAAAACAGAATTTTTCTTTGCCTGTTTGCCTTGATACTGTGGGAACACAAGGAAGGAATTTAATTTCTGGCCTAGCCAACATGCTGTAGGCAGAAAGACTCTTCTTTTCCCATTACTTTAGGGAACACTCTGAGGCAGATTGTTTCATGACTGGTTGGCAGGTTCACAGCTCTTTCCATAGTGTCCTGGCCAAATTCCAGTCTCATAATTACATTTGACTTACCTAAAATTCTCCCAGCAATTTAATTTGGACGCTATACTATTTCCCTTCCCATTTCCTGAGCTACTGTGCAGCATTCCTGCTCTGTTCTGACTCAGACATGGGTGAAGTAACTTCTGTGACTAAACCCTGCTTTATTTTCTTGCCTTTAAGCTTCCATTGTCATCCATGGGAGATGTGTTGGAAAAGCAAGCAGGACTTGGTCGATTCAGCTGAAAGCATTATATGTAATTTGAAAGTTATTGAGCAGAACTAGTTGGAATGTTAAGAATATAAGAATGACCATATGGGTTCACCACCCAAAAGTCCATCTATCCCGATATCCTGTCTTCTGACAGTGGCCAATGCCAAGTGCCCCAGAAGGAATGAACAGAACAAGTAATCATCAAATGATTTATCCCCTGTTGCCCTCTCCTAGGTTCTGGCAAACAAAGGTTAAGGACTTCATCTCTGCTCATCGTGGCTAATAGCCATTGATGGACCTATCTTCCATGACCTTATCTAGTTCTTTTTTGAAGAACTGTTGCTGAAATAAACAGTTTGGCTGAACCTGAATCAGTTTCTGTGAAACTAGGAAGAGAAGGGGAGAAAGAGAGAGACTGTGTTGCTCAGTGGTTATGGCACTGGACTGGAATGTTGCCTCTCACATGCAAATTCCTGATTTGGAATGATCTGGGATAACAAGAAACTCTTCTAAATAAGGCTCAGCAGATACTTGAGTTTGGATCTCGTCTGTCTCTTGCCGGTAACCTGATATACACACATACCAACACACACTGAAGTCCATACCAGGACTTTAATAGGGTTCAAAAAAGAACTAGATAAATTCATGGAGGTTAAGTTCATCAATACTTATTAGTCAGGATAGGTAGGAATGTTGACTCTGGCCTCTGTTTGTCAGGGCCTGGAAATGGATGACAGGAGAGGGATCACTTGATGATTCCCTGTTGCATTCCCTCCCTCTGGGGCATCTGGCCACTGTGGGAAGACAGGATATTGGGATAGATGGACCTTTGGTCTGACCCAGTATGGCCATTCTTGTGTTCCCTCATGATGTCTATAACACAAAGATACACACACACCTTCTATTTTTGTGAAAATGTCTCTCAGTGACTTAGGTGACCAATTCCCACCAAAATGTAATGGGGATTGGTTACCAAAATATCTCAGGTGCTTAGAATGAGGAAATAGAGGAAAGACAGCCTGGTACATTTAAGAGGAATTGATAGAATATACAAGCATGAGTTTGGAGAAATGAAGAATCACACAAATGTGAAGGGGCAGAAAAATGACAAAAGGTAACCAGCAAAGCAGGAAAGGTAGGGGAAGATAAGAAAAAAAGAGAGGGGGGAATAAGTGCTGGAACTACGGATTCTGAGGGTGCTGCCATACCCCCTGACTTGAAGTGGTTTCTGTTATATTTAGGGTTCACAGTTTAGTTGAACAGATCTCAGCACCCCCATTATAACTATTGTTCCAGCGCTTCTGAAGTGGAGGTGAAAAAATGGACTTTCTGTCTTACGCAGAATTCCACTGACTCTCTTATTCTGGCCCTGTCTTATGGTTATCCCATTTATTCAGAAATTTCTATATATTTCATTCCCTGAAGCAAAGCATGTGGTGGTTGGATACACTGTAATAATCTGAATGATGGATTCTGTGGATAAACTGTTTGGGTTGCTCAGTGATTGTCAGTCTGTTGTGATGTATATTCATAGAGAACATGTTTGTTTGCCGACTCAGGGAAAGGAATGGAAAGAAGAGAGAAAATCAATTTAGGCACAGTGACCTGCACAGCTTATTTTAGTAAGTGACTTAATAGTCACTGCAAATTCTTCTGATGCTGTCATGCCCATTCAAAAGCAGTATGATTGGTTTGATGGCAGTACACACTGTACTGCCAAATTACACATTTCCCCTTTTCTGTTAGTGGTATCCTCCCAAATAAGCAGCATAACATGTGCTGAGTGTTCAGTGAGCCTGACTTAGTGGATAATAATATGGGATTGGGAGCCAACATCTCCTGCGTCCTAACCCTGCTTCATCTCCATTAACTCGTGTGCCCAGATAGTCATTCTGTTTCTCTGTGGGTCTAATTTAACTCCAATATAAGTTGTCTGAAGTCTTTCCAAATCAGACACAATCTACTATATATCTGAGGGAGGCTGTCTGTTCAAGAACTCCTCCTAAACAGTAAGAGCTAAGACCACCAAATCTGAGATACAGCTTCCTCTTATCATAACTTAAAGCAAGGTAAAGGTTTGGCTGTGCCAGAAAAATGGGATGTGCCTGGCGTGGGATTGCTTTTCATCAAGAAAAGAGACAGAATCGTCAGGCAGTTGAAAGGGACAGGCTGGGAGCACACCAAGCCTCCTACCTCCTGGGCGGACCCTTTAGAGAGGATGGGGGGAGGGGACTGAAGCTCCCACCCCCAATTTGTATAGGAACATTGCTGGCTATTCCCCTTCAACAGTGAGATAAGGGAAAGCGCATAGTTTGCTGCATTCATCACTCTTTCTGGGGAACACTCGGGGCAGATCAACCTGGGCCTGCCCCAGTTTGGGGACATGCACTCCTCCCCTGGCTATATCTGCTGGAGCTGCCGTGGCCATGGAGAGGTGCTTCTCACCTGGCATCAAGCTACTGTGGTAGTCCTCTCTTCCTGGGGCAGCCCGCATACGGAACCCTTCATCCCAGCTCCACCCCAGGGCAATGGTTTAAATGAAGCAAGCACATTTTCACTTTATTTTCCAAATTTGGGTGGGTCCATTTAGGAGGCGTTCTTGAACAAATGGACTCAGAGACAGCTGGATGGACACATGGATTCATAGAAAGACGCACAAACTCTCATCTGTGGATTGGCTTAGAGCAATAAACCTGATAGACATTGGTTATTTGGCAATTTATCAACAGTTTATCAATAAATTGGTAAGTTAGCTAGGAAACATTTAGAAAAATCGGCAAACCAAGCATTGTTGGGCTGCTACCTGTTTGGTGGCGATAACGGTCAGTAAGCGGAGGGACACTAGTTTTTGTTAATCTTACAGGTAGCCTGATGTAGATACCAGGCCGCTGTGGGGGCGGGGTGGAATCTTATAATAAACATTACTAAGGTAAAATGCCTTTTAAAAATAACGGATTTTATAGATAATGCATGATAAAGCGCTTTCGGCAAAATGCCTGTCACTTAAAATGTGGCTTTTTGCCTAGGAATTCCTAAGTACATATAAAGATTAAAGCACCTATCTTGGCTAAATGCCAGACATAAAATAAAAAGAGAGGAAAAGAATTCTCTCTCCTGTCATCGATTTGGCATTCCAACAAAAGAAAAAGGCACTGGGGCAACACATTCAGGTTTTGCAGAAGCACTGCCCTTCCATAGCCAGGAAAACCCCCACAAGTCCTAGTTTCCAGTATCTCCCCTCCCCCTGCTCTAACCCACGAAAGCCCCACTCTCCTCTCAGAGCTAATAATATAACCATCTATCACAGATATTTTTCCATACATGTCAAGCCTCCTGTGCCCCTTTCACAAGCAGTATGATTGACTTGATGGCTGTGCATACCATGCAGCCAAATTATACATTTTCCCTCTTCTATTAGTGGTGTCCTTCCAAGTAAGCAGTGTGAAATGTGCTGTGTTTTCACTGAATGTGACTTAGTGGCTAATAGCATGGGATTGAGAGCCAAGAGATCCTGGTTCTTTTCCACTGACTCATGAGCCTTTGGGAATAGTCACTCAGTCTCTTTGAGGGTCTAATCCAACTCCTATGTAAATCATTTGGGATACGTCTACACTATGAGACAAAGTCACATTAAGATACGCAACTTCAACTACATTAATTATGTAGCTGAAGTCAAAATACCTTAACTCAGCTTTTGGTGCTGTCTATACTGCAGGAAGTTGAGGGGGAATACTCTCCCTTTGACTTCCCTTACTCCTCATGAAAGCAGAACTACCAGCATTGACTGGCGCACCTCTCTCAGTTCAAATTAGCTGTCTTAACTAGACTCGCTAATTTGAGCCCTGGAAGTGCAACAGCGGCAGCTTCAGTCTTCCTCTATAGTGTAGACGTACCCTTGGAGTCCTTCCAAATCAGACACAATTGCATTATGGATCAGGTAGGGATAATATATTGAGGATTTGTTTACCAATGTGTTATTTGTGTAAACTCACATATGTGCTAAATATTTCGCTGACTAATATATGCCGGTTAGCATATCTGTAGATATATCAATAACTTTAACAGAGCTCCAGCTATCTAGGTTTTCACACACATCAGTACAGAATGAGCATGCTGGCCATTTGACAGCTAATGGGGGAACAGAATTACTATCCTTCTCCAGAAGCATAGGCCCCTCTAAAACCTGAGCTAAATCAGTACAGGGTCTGAGACATACTACTCAGATAATTACAGTAGTATTTAAATATTCATTTCTAGAGCTCCCATCATTCACGGTATCTAAGCACAGTACTTCATGTGATTTAAATTGAATACTTAACACCTGAAGCAAGAGGAACAAAAGACAATGCTTCCCCGCTGCTTGCAGCATTGAGAAAGGACATATCTAGTCATTTAGTGAAAGATCAAGATCAAGGATTCCATAACTTTAGTCAATTGGAACAGCTAGCCTGCCTTTAACTCCCACAATATTCACCCAAGCAATGGAGTTTGTGTCCTGGATGAACGTAGATGGCGCACTGGGCCAGAGGTGGAGAGGACTTTTTTTTTTTATCCTGGGTCAGTTCTATTTATAATTTTCCATTTAGTTATTAGCAGAGGAATTTCATCTGGCAGTCAAGTAGCAGCCTGTACAGAGAATTAAACACAGGTATAACATGTTACCTCTGTCACCCACAACTAGGATCTCAGCATATGCTGTTAGTGAATGTCCTAAGACTGTTTGAGTTTCAAGTATGATATTCCAGCTGGCTTTGCCTGATCTTACTTTGAAATTCTCAGATGGAGAGCATTCTGGGACCATAAAAGAACCAATGAATTAAGCACCAAATGAAGAATTAAGCTTTAAAAGCACCAATGAATTAATTCTGACATATATCCTTTGGAGAAAGGAATGCATTTTCATGCTTATAGTTGAAAACTGAAGCACACTGAAGTTAAACACTTCCATAAAGTTACACCGGAGGTCTGCAGGACAACCAAGAATAGAACCCAGAATATTTAACTCTCAATTCTGTGTCCTTTAGGTCAGTGTTTACCAAAGTGGGAGGCTGGCTCCTTGGCTGGAAATGTTGAACCAGAGTCAATGGGAGCCATGAGGCTCCGTAGCTATGGACCCTTTAGGTAAACAAAGTGGCAGGGACCGGCTAGCAGCTCTCAGAGTGGGCCTGTGACCTGCTTTGAGAGACAATGCTTTAGACCAGTCTTCCTGTCTAATGTGTTATTTATGGAATTATTACACAGAATGACGGCAGTTCCAAAAAAATGGCAACTAAGGCAGTAGCACCAGCTCAGGATAGGTGAAATATATTACCTAGCAGTAGGACTTGTTCCAAGACATCTCTTTTGTACCAAACTAGTTTGTCCCATCACTTCTATTTATCCCTTCTGGCCTACTGACAACTCTGTTTATTATGGGTGCGTCTACACTGCACCCTTACCTCGAAAATTGCGTAGCTTATTTTGAGGTAATTTCAAAACAAAGTGCTATTACAAAACATCCTTTAACCCTTGTGGAACTCTCAGATGGAGAGCATTCTGAGGTTTCCAGGGATGTTGGAACAGAGAGCCCATTATATTTCAAAATAACGGGCATGCTCAAAAGACGTGGAATAGCTATTTCGGGATACTTCTGGTATCCAAAAATAGCGCCACAGTGTAGACATAGCCTAGGTGTCCACTAGGCCTCCTGTTGTATATCTGGCACATATAAAATAGGAAGCAGCATGTTGTTTATACTATTGTTGTGGTCATATTGGTCCCAGGATATCAGAAAAATTAGAAGGGCAAGGTAATGTCTTTTTTGGATCAAATTCTATTGGTGAAAGAGACAAGCTTTAGAGCTTACACAGAGCTTTTCTTCAGGTCACATATTCTTCAGAGGCAGACTGTCTTTCTACATGTCCTTTATAAACCCTGTGTTAATCTGTCAAGATTTTTTTGGTTTGTGTTAGTAACTATAGAGTTTAGGAGGTGCTGGATTATTTTCTAGCAACAGATGCTAAAAAAGTGGTTTTGACCAGATAGCCACTCCCAAAACTCAGATGAATATCCAAAATGCACTGGTTACTTTGCAAGAATGGTTCTGGGGGAAGATTGGTTCTGGGGGAAGATTTTCAGTATCTTCTGCTTCTGGACAGGTTAGAATGGGGGTTGGATGCCATTAGAACCTCTCTTGCTCTATTTTGGCATGTCCTCTGTCAACCAAACCAGCAGATGCAAGGGCAGAAATAAGTGAAAAATATTATTAGCTTAACTGAACCTTATTGAATTCCCTAAAATCTTATGGTTCAGTTTTTATTTATCATTTTGAGCTGTTTTTATTTATCCAAATCAGTTTCCCCAGTGCTAACACTGTTTCTTTCTTTTTTCAATTATTGCAGATGCTTGCTAATTACATCCAACGACAGCTGCCTTTTAAAACTAAGGAGTTGTTTGAAAAGGCCTTGCCCTTTACCAGCAGCAGATTTTCCTGGTGATGTTGAAGACAAAATGGTAAGAAAACCTACTTTATTTATTGTAGATGTTGGTATGTATGAGGGATAGAGATA
The DNA here is from genome assembly GCA_032595735.1 of Pelochelys cantorii. NCBI lineage: Eukaryota > Metazoa > Chordata > Testudines > Trionychidae > Pelochelys > Pelochelys cantorii. The sequence continues at coordinate 43,555,053 of CM064337.1, forward strand.
CAACAGAACTCTTTTCCTAAGCATACAACTTTCCAAGTGAAACTTACCATCTGCAGTAGTGTATAAAGAAAGATAATATGAATACTTAGTCCTGACTAGCATGAAAATTTAAAATGCATTGGTTCTAGTTAAAAATTAATTTGAGAAAATAGATTTTGGTTCTTCCCAAATGAACATGCTTACTAGTTAAAATACATGTCTCTAACCCCTGTCTATTAAAGTGATAAATACACCAATACAACTAAGCAATCCAAGTGGTGTTTTCAATACAATTGTTTACCATTTTTTCACTTAAAATGGGCACTATCTATAGAACAAATTGGCTGGAATTCATATGCATTGAATCTGAAAATATGTGATTCCTTCATTTTTTCCAAGCTAGCAACCTGTCATTGGGTTTAGTCTGGTCCCCAGAATTTTGGATTCACAGGCCATATGGAGTGAGCCCTAGGGAGAGAGAAGGGGACGGTGTGGTTCCTTTGTGGGGTCTCAGAGAGGGCTGAAGATAGGATTGATCTTATTTTTTCCCTCCCAAGGTGAATTTTAGAGATTTTGAAGAAAAGCATTGGGCTGATAACCTTGGAGGCTAAAGTATCAAATATGTTCATGTAATAGGTATAGCAGTGACTATGGCACTGCCTACACCCTCCACCAACATGTACCAAACTCAAACAAATGGCTACGCTAAGAGTCTCAAAAGCGAGTCATGGTTTTGAGTGTCCAGTTTAGACAACTGAAAGAGGTCTGATTTTCAAAGATTGTATGATGCCTGAAGTCAGGCACCCAAAATCATTAGTCACATTCAAAAATCTTGTCCCTGATCTCGATTCTTAACTGGCATTTTCATCAAAGGTGCATCCATTCAAATATTTTAATGCTAGAAAGGTCAAGCAACTTTGACAATTGTGGCTGTTTATCAGGGTTTCTAAAGGGATGGCTCTGTGGTATGTAAGAAAGTAAATACTATATCTAACTATAATCTACATCCAGTGTCTATATCTATTAAAGCATCTTTTGCACTTAAAAGAGGAGGAGCTGATGCTATTGATCCCTGCACTTAACAAGACTTGGGCTGATCAATTCTAGGCTGTAAACCTCTGATACCTTAATACCTTTAAGTATTACAAGTCGTCAACTTTATTAACCTATGATGTGAAGCTAGTTCCACAAAACAAAATGGCAATGGATAGTACAAAGGTGAGGAGGAGGATTTCACCACGTTAAGAAACACAAATCTTCATTTTAGTCTACAACCTCTGTTTCTCCAGGGCAATCTTGTAAAACTTCAGACTATGCATTTTTGGAATGTTAGGTAGCAGTAGCATCCAAATAAAACCCCTCTATCTTGACACAGCTCCCTCTGTTGTTTTATTTCCTAAAGTACCCATCACCCGAAGAAATGAGCTCCAATACAAATTTAAAATACTAGACAGCATAGGCAAAAAATAAGTAATTGAAGCAACCTGGGCCCCCCAGAAATCTAAAACAATTAATTGCAGAGGGGAAAAAACAGAAATGAGCAAATATGAATTGAGAGACATTACTTGCAGAAAGCTCCGAATACAGCTGAGGACTTATTCCTCAGATATCCATAGGAAGGGAGCTCAGAGATGGTCCCTGAACTGAAAAAAACCCTGTCCTCAGACAGCTTCAAAAGGAGAAACAGAACCTCTAGTCAGAGGGCAAGGATATATCATACAAATCACAGCTGTCTTGGTCCAGCATAAAGGGAGAGATAGATACTTCAGTATCTTGGCTTTGGGTTACTTAATCTTAAAACAGTCCCCTGCCCCCATGGCAGTACCAAGCACCATTTAGATCAGGAGTTGGCAACTTTTTCAAACTAAAGAGCCAAACTACATCAAAATTCAGAACAAGTGGTCAACAAAGAGCTGTATAAGAATGCTCATTTGCACGACTGAAAATATACAACTTAATATTATTGATAATTGACATGATTAATAACAACATAAATGAAGCCATGTACTCACGGATTTTATTTATTGGGACCTGTTACCCTATCAAAGAAAGGGTGATGGTGCATCTGTTGTGTTAAAATAGCAATGGTGAGGGATAAACACAAAAATATGAGCCATTAAAAGGGGGAAAAAGTGATTGGATTTGAATTAAAACAATGTCACGTGAAAGCTGGACTCAGTGTGAAAAAAGAGAATACTCCCCTGTATTCCTGTATTCCAAGGTCCTTACCCTGACACAGAAGATGCAGCTGCATAGGGCACCCAAAAATTTGGGGCACCACTGGGTCTTAATGTCCACCACCTGTCTCTGCCTATCCCTGTTCTGCGGCTCTGCTTCCTCTGGAGAGGAGCTAGTTAATTTAAAAGTGAAAAAGCCTGCCAGACCTATTAGCAGAATATCGAACTTGTGAAAAAGCCATTCAAGTGGTAATGAAGCCATTTAACAGGCATTTGGAACCTCCAGGTATTTACGGTCAGTTTCTGAATTTATAGTCTCAGTCTACAGGACCATAGTGTAAAATGTGTTTTAAAAATATTTCATTAGTGTGATGATGAAGATTGTCAAATCACAGCTCTAAATACTGTCATCTCCCGGATGCCATCACGTATAGGGGCACCAGTTTAATAGTACTGCATAGGGCCCCATCAATCCTAAGGATGGCCCTGCACACTGCAGTCAAGCCTTAACCACCTAACTGCTGCAAATCTGCAAAGAAGATGCACTGGCAATATTGCTAAGCATGCTGTACAATGTATGTCTGGAACCAATAAAATACATCAGCACAGCAGGTGCAGTGGAGCTAAGAGGTTAAATATTGTGAGAATCTTTACTCAGCAAAACCTGTTGCTCATCCATCTCCCACTGAAGTGCTTTTCTCTTTCATTGTATTCCATGGAATAGAGTGTATACTCTGGTGGTTAAAGTGGAAGGATGGTGTTTGGGAGGATCCTTGTATTCTGCTCCTGTATCTGCCACTAGCTCGTAGTAGTTTTGGCCAAGTCACTCAATATTCTTCTCTCTTGGTTTGTCTATCTTCAGTGGAAGGATTTGTTAATGCTTTTGAAAAGCCTTATGAATTTTGGATTAAATTGTGTGCAAGTTGTATGTGCTAGAAAACTGCATTTGTTTTTCTCTAAAGTAGTATATATTGCTCACTAATATATGTATTTACATATTGTTGAGATACATTTTTAGGATCAATCAAAATGACAGACATGGCATATTAGGAAATATTTATACATTCTCTGTTTTTGGGGCCCATCCTATGACATCCAGGATTCCTCACTTTCCTACCAAACTCCACCACAAAGTCTTACACTCAGCAATCATCATCTAGTGAGGCATCAAATATCCTTTTCAGAGTTCTGATTTTTTCCCAACCTCCAAAACAACATTTTTCCCTAAAAAATACCCAAAATATTTCTGCAAGTGATTCACTTCATAATATGTACTCTTTAAATATATATAACACCACACATTTTTTTAAATGAAAATATGCTGTCCATAGGAAGTCTGACTTGCACATGCACTGGTTCTCACCCTCCTACATTTTTCAAAATTGAATGAATTTGCCTACCATTTCACAGTTCAGATGGTACACAGGGCGAGCATAGACTCATACGACCGGAAAGGACCTCAAGTGATATTCTAGACCACTAAGTATTATCTAGACCTGACAGGTGTTTGTTTAACCTGCTCTTAAAAGTGTTCTGTGATAGAGATTATACAACATCCCTAGGCAATTTATTCTAGCGCTTAACCACCCTGCCAGTTAGGAAGTTTTTCTACTGTCCAACCTAAACTTCCCTTGGAGCAATTTAAACCCATTGCTGCTTGTCCTATACTTCAAGGTTAACACAAACAATTTTTCTCCCTCCTCCTTGTAGCAATCTTTTAGGTACTTAAACTGTTATGATGTCTCTTCTCAGTCTTTCCTAGACTAAAACCCAATTTTCTCAAACTTCCCTGAGAGGACATGGTTTCTAGACTTTTAATAATTTTTATTGCTCTCCTCTACACCTTCTCCAGTTTGTCAATCCTTCTTGAAACGTGGTAACCTGCGCTCATCACAGCACTCCAGCTAAGGCCTAATCAGCACAGAATTAAATGGAAGAATTAATTCTATTACTTCTATTGTCTTTCTTAAAGAACTTTCTAATATATCCCAGAACTATCTTTGCTTTTTTTTTTTGCAACGGTGTTAGACTATGACTCCCAGATTCTTTACTGCAGTAATAGGCAGTCATTTCCCATTTTGTATGTGTGCAACTGATTGTTCCTTCCTAAATGCAATACTTCGCATTTATCCTTATTGAATGTCATGCTATTTACTTCAGATTATTTCTCCAGTCTGTTTAATGTTGTCAGGTCAGGATTTACTGCCACGGTGTCCTAACAGGTCTCTGGCTCCATCGATTATAACCGGAGGGCTGCTTGCGGGTATGCTCTGTGGTGTGTGCTGTGTTGACTTATTCAGCAGATTCTGAGAGAGCCCCCCAAAGACTACAAATCAGATAAGGATCGAAGTTGCTGGCCAGGTTTATTGTTAAGCGAAGTACAGTAACAGTTGTTAGTAGACTCTGCTGAACCACTACACACATGTACTCACACAATGGCCTCAGCACAACCAGTGGGGAACTCCCACTGTACCCCCAAGACACCACTTTATATACAGGTACAAACAAGTTACATATCACTCCTGACATGTCAGGTTAGCACCCTCTGATGCTTCTTAGATACCACCCTTCACCCTGTACCTTGTGGTTTGATTATCCATCTCTTTCCATCATGCTGTCATTTTAGACCCTTTCCTGGACCTAAGTCTGTATCTGTGGGGAATGTGGTTACCAAGGTCTTTTTTAATGAGCTGGTAGTACCAGGTGCTTTCAAATTATGATCAGTACCAAATACTGTTCTATACCTGGGCCTATTACCAATTAGTGTTTTGCACTCTCAGCCCTGTTCGTGCCAAGTTCTGTGAGCAGGGGCCTGCCTCTTGTTCACAGCTTAGCTTTGCTTTATGTTAGCCATGTTTTGTCCATTGTTAGCTAGGCCTCAAACCAGGCCTGTGCTACATGGGCTTTTGTTTTAGGCCTTCATCTTACTACATCCAAATCATAAAGCATATGCAAAGGTTAGTCTGATAGATGTAGTTAGGCTGTGAACATCATCAGTGTTTTACTGGAGAAGCAGTTTGCCTTGCACCAGCATCTTGTCTTACCTCATGTGAGATGGCTTACAACTGTCCCTTTTTAGTTTTAGGAGCCAGCTAATGGGAAAAATTGTTGGCTTCTCACTCTATGCTAGCATACTTCTAACTTGTAAGTATAGCTTCCTCCTGTGATTAAAATTCCTGGGCCACTGCTTGCCATTTGGATAGAATTTCTCCAGAGTGAAGTGGTGGAAAATAGTCTGCCATAAAACCACAAATCAATGGAAAAATCCTTGATCAACTGCCATGAGGTTCATTCAGCGATCTGAAGTATTTCTGGGCAGTCTGGCAAACCTCACTAGCAGGAGGCACTCTATTGAGGACTGAAAACAGGAAAACAAATAAGGATGGGCTAAATGTCAAACTCTACCATCTCACACAGTTCTGTTAATGCTTAGATCTCAGTCTTTGTAGAGTGCTTTAAGATATGTTCTACTGGGAACAAAGAGGCTAAGTATAACTTTTTACGAGAAGTATTCCTGCACCTAGAGTCCTTACATGAGGCAAAAAGTCAATGCCCTCCACAACCACTGTACATTTGTCAATTTTTCCTTCCCTTTCTTTTTGTTTGGACAATTCTTCAAAGGGATTCATACCAGCATAGATAGCAAAGTTTTCCTCTGAATCTGTCAAGGTATGCAACAATGTGGTATCTTTCCTACAGCTGGTCAAAACTTTGCTGTTTCCTTGAAATCTTATCACAATTCTGAAAAAAGAAAATGGAGGAAAAGTGTGAACATGTAAGTTTGAAAATGTTGCCCTTGACCTTCCTGGGCCTCAGTTTCTCTAGCTGTAATTTGGAAATAAGTATTTAACTCGGGGAGGGGGGCTGCAAGGGAGGAGTTCATTGGTCAGGTGAGAAGTTCTACTGCTATTAGAATTGGGTTACAGTGGGAGGCCTTCCAAAGAGCTGGATGTGGGAAGGGATAAGAAAATAGGTCATTCAAAATCACTCTAAAACAAGAGGGCATACTGTGTTAAGAAAAAAGCTAATAATTATTCTGAAGACTGTAAAGGGGAACGTTAGGGCATGTGTACAACGAGTTGGAACTACTGGGGAATGAAAAGAGCTGAGCATGACTACTGCTAAGTGTTGAGTAAATATGTTGGCAGTTGCAGAATCTGAATCCGGTTTTATACTGAAGCATTGGACTTTACAAATGGTGTAAGCAAAAGCAGGATCCTTCTGCTCACATCTGAATTTGGGGCATGAAAATAGCTTTGTACACCTCTGATGGAAGAAAGCAAGACTGTTTTATGCACTTGACTTACCTCATTTGGCCATAGTCCGACAACCAAAGATGGATACCGTTTTCAACAACTTGCTGCTTTGTGTGGGAGCTTCCTTTTTTTTTAAATGAGAAAGGTATTGCTCGGACAGCTTTGGAGACTGACATTCTTTATTGACAGAGCTGATATCACTGGCAATGCTGCTGGTAGGGGAAACCAAGCACCGAATAGGCAGGTATGAGTACTCTAGAGTTGCTTGGTCAAGAACTGCATTAAGGTAAGTTAGTTGCTATTGTTCTTTGGCTAAGTTATGGATTTCAGTCCCAAGGTCTGTCAAGTTCACATCTTTCCCCAGTGCTAACCATACTTAGAATCATAGAATATAGGACTGGAAGGGACCTCGAGAGGTCATCGAGTCCAGTCCCCTGTCCTCATGGCAGAACTCAGTACTGTCTAGAGACCATTCCTGATAGACATTTATCTAACCTGCTCTTAAATAGCTCTAGAGAAAAAGAAAAAGTTGAAAAAGAATAAAGGAAAAGTTAATCCCTGTGTGAAATTATGATGTGGCACAGGTTGCAGCCATTATGTAGTCTCACACTGTGGTTATGTGAGTTGAATATAGCGTAATGCTAAGTGTTGACATAGATGATGACAGTCTGTTTATTATCTTAACATGCTTGGGATTTCCATGTACATCCAGACAGGAATACACCTTTCATATATTTCTAAGAGTCCAACTGACTAGGTAATCACATACACAAAGATACAGAATTTCTTACCAGAAGAATATGAGAGAGGAGATTTAGAAAAAAATCTCAAAACTTGGGATTCGGATTCAGAACATAAGTGATATTGGATAATACTAAAACTAACTTTTTTGGGTCTTGTTTATACTAGTTTGTAGGGTTCTAGTCATGGCTGTGTGAGTGACTTGCCAATTTGGACAAGTTACTTAACTTTTCTGTACCTCTATTCTTCACCGCTGTAAAAAACAGCAAGTGATTATTCCTGTCTTTTGTGAAGCACACTGAACTGTTTGGGTAAAAATAGTGTTTCAGAATGTATTCAATCTTATGTTAATTTGCCAATTTTGTTCCACAAGGAATTAGGCGAGAAGAACTGGTTTCTTTAAACACAGGGAATCGAAGTATTATATTACCTCTTTATTCTAATCTTAAAGCTCTGTAATTCTCATCTTGTACTGTGGTAACTTACTTCCCTTGGGAGAAGGTTTAAGCACAACTATAGCAGATAACATATGTTTTAAAAAAAGGAGAAATAGGATAGAACTTAATTTACAGTTCACTGAACCCCTTCAGATGAGAATCTGGAAATGTATGCACACATTATTTTAGCACCACTTAAACTGATACCAAAGTGGCTTGAACAGTGATAATAGCTGAATAGAAGGGGGTGAAATTTTTCATTGTAATAACTTATTTGCAAAAAAAAAAAAAAAAAAAATGCAGATTTGGTTGATTATGGTGAATTGTTTCAGTTGAAAAAATTCAGAAAAATTAAAAATGATTTTTTTCATAAAGATGTCTGTTTTTTTTTAAATTTACTTCAGTTTTATTGAATAGACATTTAGAAGGTTTAAGTCAAGGCAAAAACCAAAATGAAACACTTAGTTTCTGGTCAATGAAAAATATTTTTTGACCCAAAACAATTTGGAGAGTCTCTTTTGTTTGTCATTTCGATTCCTCCCTTCCTCCCCCGTTTTGAATGGATCTGAAATTAAATTTGTTCTTATTTCCCACTCACTCCTTTCATTTCTCAGCTACTGAATAGAAAAATTATTTTCTAAATGGTAAAAACAAAATGAGGAGTCCCATGGCATCTTAAAGACTAACAGATTTATTTGGACACAAGCTTTTGTGGGTCAAAACCATTTTGTCAGATGCATGGAGTGGAAATCACTTGCAAGTGATGAGTGGCCATGTCAGACTGCTGTTTGCCCCTGAGGTAAGGGGCTAGATGATGACTGGCAATTGGGTCACTGAGGCAAGGTAGGTATAGGGGAATTGGGGATTCCCTGGGAGCGGAGGACCTCAGAGTGCAGGGACACTGATGTAGGACAGCCTGAGGAGGAAAGGGCATCATGGCCAGGAAGAGACATGGAGCTGAACCAGCAGAAGACCCGCAACAGAAGCTGGGACATTCACCAGCAGAGGGCACGCTAAGGCAGGAGTGTTGATTCCCCAGTGGGAGGTGCCTAGAGGGTGAGTGCACACCCTGTGACATGTGCATATATATATATATATATATATATATATATATATATACACACACACACAGCTGGTCCCTGACTTACGAATGGGTTACGTTCCGAACAGCTGGTCGTAACTCGATGTGTTCGTAAGTTGGAAATACCCATATACGAAGCACTCCGAATGTAACCGAGCACCAACAAAACAGCAATCAACAACGAAAAATAGAAACACATGAAAAAAACAACACTACTGTAGCGACAGCAAACTGTATTTGACAAACATGAACACGAAAAACAAAACACAATGCAGTAATTTAAATACAGTAATGTGAATTGAATTAATTGGATGAGGAATCGGAGGAGGTAGGAGACAATACTGCAGTAACAACATCATCAACAGATTCATCTTCTACTTCAGCAGTGCCTTTGCTTGTAGAAGGCATTGGTTCAGTGTGGGAGGCAGCAGTGTTGGAGGCTTTCTTCAAAAAAAAAAATCCATTTTGGACTGGACAATTTGTTTTTTCTTCTCATTATAAATTTCCTTATAGAAAGCCAGGGTGTCCTGAATTAAACGATCCACTTTTGATAATCTTGCAACATTAGGGTCCATTTTTTCAAACATTTGCATTCCTTCATTTATTTTGCTGAAGGCTGCAGCCATTCCTTCCATCACAAATTTTTTGGGGGCTTCTTCTTCTTCTTCTTGGGCTTTTTGTCTCTCTTCCTCTGTTACCCTCTCCGCCTCCAGCTGAATTAAATCTTCATTGCTCAGCTCCTCCCCAACATCCTCAACTAGTTGGTGTATGTCTTCATTATCCATTTCCAGATCCACTTCTTTTGCCAGCTGTACAATGTTATTAGAAATGTCTTCTAGTGCCTTTTCTTTTTCAAAGCCTTTGAAACTGTTCACAAATCTTTTCAGGATTTTCTTCCATATGCCATTCATACATTGTGGAGTGACTTTCTCCCACCCAGCAGCAATGTTCCTTATGCAATGCAGAATGTTGTAATCCTTCCAAAATTAACGTAATGTTTTGCCATTTTTGCATTCTGTGGCAGCTACTGCCTTTTGCAAATGTGTTGCGAAGATATTATGCTTTGAAAGCAGCTGTGGCTCCATGGTCCATGGATTGGAGAATAGATGTGATGTTGGGAGGCAGAAACACTACTTTCACGTTGGAATGTAAGTCATTTAAGTATTGAGGGTGATCTGGAGCATTATCCACAATAAGCAAAATTTGGAAAGGAATTCCTTTCTCCAGAAAATATGCCTTGACTTCAGGGATGAAACAGTTCATGAACCAATCTTCAAAAAGTGCAAGTGTCATCCATGCTGTCTTATTAGCACGATAATGGACTGGTAAAGTAGCCTTGCTGATATTCTTGAAGGCTCTAGGGTTTTCAGAGTGATAAATCAAGAGGGGTTTCATTTTATACCCAGAAACATTGCCTCCTAACAAGACTGTTAGAAGGTCTTTGAAAGCCTTAGAACCAGGCATAGTTTTTGCTTCCTTATGTATGTAGGTATGTTCAGGCATTTTCTTCCAAAAGAGACCTGTCTCATGGACATTAAAGATCTGTTCTGGCAAATAATTTCCCTCTTTTATCAGCTTATCCAATTCTTCTATGAAAGTTTCTGCTGCTTTCAAATCAGCACTGGCTTCCTCTCCATTTAATTTCATATTGTGAAAGTTTGCACGAATCTTGAAACGGTTGAACCAACTGTGACTGGCAGTGAAAGTTTGGTTGCAGTCATACCCCTCCTTTTTCTTTAAGTCTTCAAAAAGATTACTAGCCTTAGCTTGTATCCTCATGAGGCTTAATGGCATGCATTTTTCAATTTGGTCTTCCATCCAAAGCACTAAGAGATTTTCCATTTCCATTTTCTTTGTTAGAATTTTTGATTTCATAGGTGCAGACCCTTTCACTGCTTCATGAATGTGATCACTATCCTTTATAATGGTGCTTACGGTGGATTTCGATAGCCCTGAATTACACGACATGAACGATACTGTTTGACCCCCTTCGTATTGTCTCACTATCGCTATTTTCTGTTCCAAATCAATAGCTTTTCTCTTTCTTTTCTCACCACCCTTATCACTAGCCCTTTTCCTGTTACTTTCCATGATGGCCACAAGCAAACACCGAAAATACTATAAGGGCAAGATATGTATGTGAGGGAATGAAACGTAAACATGCTGCCCGACTGCAGACACGCAAACACAACGTGCTACTGCGAGGTTGGTCGTAAATGCGGATGGTCGTAAGTCAATGTGTTCTTAAGTCGGGGACCGGCTGTATATATTTACAAACATACCAATGTATCAAAAGATGGGAGTTACTTATCAGATGTAGGACCAGTATTAATGAAGCCAATTCAGTCAGGATGGATGTGGCTCACACACAGCCGTTAATGAGGAGATGTGAATTCCAAGAGAGAGAAAATTGCCATGGTAGTGAGAGAACAAGTCTAAGTCCTTATTCTGTCCTAATTTGATTGTGTTTGCAAATGTATTGCTAAGTTGTGCAGATGAGTTCTTGTCTGACCTAAATCCTGTGTCTAGGTTCGCTGGATTTTGCTGCACTCCTGTGCAGGTTTGAGGCATCCCCCATGAGCACAGCAGCATGTGTACACCCTGAGTGTTGTCTCATGTGGGTGGAGCTTGAAAAAGAACAAGCATCTTTCTACCAGTTTAACCTGATCTGTAAAGAACTTTGCATAGGCACAAAAGAACTCAGTTTGTCTCTCCCCATCTCTCTTCTTTTAAGGATTTTGAATGGTTTATTCATTTCAGTGGGTAGAGATTTATAGGCTATTACTTGTGAATTGAAATGAAAATTGAAAACCTTGGAGTTAAATATCTCTGGCTTGTAAAAATACCTCCAGCTTGTAAAGTCAGGTATTTCTTTTACCAGAACTAGAGAACGCCTGTATCATCTCTAGGCCCCTTGAATTGGGGGGAGGGAAGGGAAGGAGTTCAAATCTGAAACTATGCTCTTTGGGAAGTACCATTTAAAGATGGTTTCAATCCATTCAGGGCTTTTCCTTCATGTTTTAAATGAGGTCTGTTTTCATAGGTAAAAATCTAAACCCTGTGGATTCCTTGTATTAAGTGCTTGCTTTATATATATTTTTTTGAACACATGAGCAGGTTCACAAAGTTGTTATACAGTTTCTTTGCCAGACAGTACAAGCTGGCAACCCTCCTCCCTCCTCCCCCCCCCCCCGCCCCGAACAAACAAACCTAAAAGGACCCCCATTGCTTGTGTTGCCTTGCAGGAACTTCTTCTTTAAGGAGACTGGAATTTATTGACTCTGTAGCCTTAAGTCTTCAGCAGTGTTTAGATATTTTTAGCCTGTTCTAGAACACTACAATATTTTCTTAAACATTGCTGAAACAGAGAAAAAGCAAAGTAACTTACAAATAAGGCTGTATTTTAAAAAGACCTTATATTCCTTTTAGAGTATAACATGTAGAAAATAATAACCACAGTGCCTTTACCTTCCACCTTGCTTGCCAGAGGTCTAACTTTGTCAACTATAAGTCCATTTTTTTCATGTAGGGTTTTTAAGGTTGCTTGGTTTTTTAATATAATGGTCATCTTCATATCTTAATAAAACAAATTGAATTATACACACTACTGGGCAAGCACACGCGCCTTTTGCTAGCATATGTAAGGTGGGAAAACCTGTGGGAAAACTCTATTCAAGGTAGGTTCCACTTGAGCACCCTGAAGTGCACCGGAAATGAGTTCAGTCTTAATGGTACTGAAAAAGGTAGAAGCTGAGGAAAGGTGGAGAGCACCGATTTTGAACCTAATTAAAAAGACCTGATGATAATGCTAGAAAGCCAGATGGCAAAGTCATTTTCTCAGCACTATACTGGCCCAGAGATGGAATATGTTTAGCTATTGACATTCTGCAAGGGTAGCCTGATAATATCAGCAGGGAAACCTAAAAGATTTCTCCAGCAGTGTTGGTCCTTGTATTTATAACTCTTGTTTTGCAGGGCCTAAAGAAGAGTGTAAATTCTTTACTTTCAGTGAAGTTCTCACACACTACAGTTTTCTAAGATATGTGGGAATAGGGGAGATTGCTTGGTTCTCAGTGAAAGTCGGTTGCTTTGGAGTAACCAGAAATTTGGGTTTGTGACAGGACACTCAAAGGGACCATATTGGTACCTGTTTTGTTTGATTTATCACACAAAATTGGCCATTTCCAGCACAGGTCACCCTCTTCATTCGAGTCTTCTCCTTGTCTAGCCTCAGCAGGCGTGACAATGATTTATTCTGTAAGTCCTCTCCTTGTAGTCCACACAAAAACAGTGTCTCAAATACATTATACCTACAAACGTACTAATGCCTTTAACCTCTCCTTTCTGCTCCCCAAACACTAGCGGGTTTCTTCCTGTTGAGTCTATACCAAGCTTATTTGTTTAGAAATTGTAGCAGTCAAGACTTATACTAACTTGCCATAGCTAATGTCTTATAGGATGCAGGCCTGTTGATTTCTTTTATTATTGCTGAAGCTAATGCAAAGCAGAATATATTGTAGCACTGAATATAATGGAGCTGGGCTATAGTAGCAGTGAATATAACAAAGGCAAATTACCCACTGAGCTACATAGGGTGCCCGAGCTGGATTCATACAAGACAACACACACTATGATAGCATGAGTTAAAATTTACACCCCACCGCATGGACTTATGCAGGGAGTGGACAAATCCTTAACATTGGAACCTTCAGAACATCATATAATTTTCTTTTTTAGAAGATGCTTATGGCAGTAGTTAGAGGTTGGGCTCAGTATTCTGCTTTAGGATTCCCTTTTTAAATAAATGTGATTTGAACCTACACCCATAACCTTAACCATGCCCATATTTAAAAAATTTAAAAGTCTAAATTTCCTCGTCACCTTTCCAAGTGTTTCTTCAACACTCACAAGGATGCAGATATAGTTGAGAAAATGAATCTCAAATATGTGTTTATTTGGGGCAAACAAATTAAACTATGCTTAACCAGCACCTTGAAGGATGGCCCTCCCAACGCCCAATTAATAATTGCCTCTTAATGAAGCTCAGAGCTTAGACAAAAGAGAGTCCTAATCTATTTGCAGTCTCACTCCATATAGGCTCAGCATGAGCAAGTTGGTAACAGGGAGTGGTTCTCCTTGATCTGCTTGCTCTAATCCTGCAAAAACCACAACTCTGGTCCTGGTCCAACTGGGTCATAGATATTAAGGCCAGAATGGACTGCCAGATCATTTTGTCTGAACTTTTTTAGCTTACAGGACAATACCACCCCTCACCCCGCACACACTAAACCTAGCCCTCAAAATTAGACCAAAGAATTACAGTCCACAGGAGAATAGACTATTATGTGAAACAGACAGAGAATAGGCACGACTGGAGTGCATTGGTGCTCCCTAGCCTCTCTCGGAGGCTGCGGCTACACTAGAAGCTTTTTCCGGAAGAGGAAATGCATATGTCGCACTTTCATTTGCATTATCTCTTCCAATCCTTTTTACGGAAGAGGTTTTTGAGCAAAAAAGCACTGTGTAGACAGCGCCTTTTTGTGCAAAACCCTCCTTTTGTGCAAGAGCTCTTCTTCCTGAGGAAAAGGGGGGTTTTGTGCAAAAAGGCACTGTCTACACAGCACTTTTTTGTGCAAAAACCTCTTTCACAAAAAGGATCAGAAGAGAAAATGCACATGAGAGCGCGACATATGCAAATGAGTGCTCCATTTGCATTTCCTCTTCAGGAAAAAGCTTGTAATGTAGCCGTAGCATGAGGGTCAGCTCCAGGCCAGTTCCATAAAGTTGGCTCTGTGAGGGTAAACTTCCTTTCAGGAGGAATAACGGTAGTTCGAATTAGGAGCTTTAATTCGAACTACCGGGTCCGTGCCGCGTGTAGCCATGGGCAGTTAGTTCAGACTACGGGGCATTTAAAAATGGCGCCCGCCCGGGAACATGCAAATGAAGCCCGGGATATTTAAATCCCGGGCTTCATTTGCAAGTTCGAATGCCTACATTAGCCACCCTAGTTCGAACTAGGGGGCTAGTGTAGACATACCTTAAGAGATTCAGAATCTTTGGGTGGGAAACCCAGAAAAATTTAGCATAATAGGTCAGAATCCCTGGTCTCTCTCACAGATCTCCTTGTTCTGAATTCCCTATATCAGAGCCCACAGCTTGGAGTGATCCATGTCCCCCAGCTGTAATATTTCACCTTTTCTCAACCCTTTACTATGTACAGGTATCTGATATCTTCTAAAACAGACAACCCAAACAACAACATGGCAAAACACAGCACAGGAAGACTTTGCAGCAGAGCTATAACTCATCTAAATTAGGCCTCCAGAGTTAGCTAGCTGTTCTTTTCTCTTATAGGGGAGCACAAAACTTCTTTCCCGTTTAAATCTTCTAGCTCTAGGATTCACAGACATGCTCAATGCTAATAGCATCTCCTAAGTATTGGTTAAAATCCTCTGCAGAAACAGACGTTTCTGTCTTTCTCTGCTGCTGCATACTGTGCCGTCTCCCAACTCCCCAGGGTACGTGTGTGCAATATTGCCATAATAAGTGATCCAGAGAAGGGCACTTCCAATCACTTCATTTCATTTAAAAGGAAAGGATAGTATTTATTTTGGTGCCTTTCCCAACTTAATCATTACAAAGGTCTCTTTTTCTTCAAGGAGCTGAGTTGGCTCCTGATTTAGCATTACTAGCCTCAGCCATCTTGATGAGAAAAAGTTCTCATATGGCCTTAATCACATTTCTCACAGAGCAGCACAGTCAGCCTGCTTTACTTTAAGCCCCTCCCCCCCCACACACACATGCATTACAACATGTGGCTTGTTTTATCAGCAAAAATACAAAAGGATACAACTTACATTTAACAATAATCTTTTTATATCCTAGTAGCTTGCATCTAATGAATATCCAGTTGTGTATGTGAATATAATTTCAGTTTCATTGCTAACATGTCTATATCTAAAACATCTATTATCCCACCAGTCTCATGTATTCTGACCATCTAAAGCATAAATTAAAGCTGTAGAAAACACTGAATAACCAGTAGATTTGGTGACATTTATTTTTTCTATTACATATGGACCAATATTTAAGAACTGACAAAAATAATTAAACATAAGCTGCTCATTAAACCTACTTTAAAAGGCTGGTAAGAAATGCTACAGACAAATGATAGTGCCCCCAAATACAAAATTCAAGACAAATTGGCAGTCAATAGCGTGCAGATCAAGTACCCAGCGCTCTAGAAATAGTTTTGAGTTGTTCACTCACCATTAAAAGTTGGTTAGGGAAAGACATATAGCTCCAATAGGAATGTTGGTCTCTTGGCTTTAAACTCCATAGGAAAATATCTGTCTTGTTTCAATCACCTCTAAAAGCAGAAGAATTTTAACTGGACTTTTGGAATACACAGCATAAATCTGAAAAGACTAGGCTAGGTTCATGAAAGGACACAATTATAAAATACAGTCTTCATGTTCAATATAGTGGTTTCTCTCCCTTCTGAAGTATTCAGACAAGGCTAGTATTCTTCAGTGAGTAGTAAATGATTACTTCACACAGGTGCTGGCCCTCTTAAACAGAACAGCTCGTGATAATCCTTTGAGTAACCTGGTTCCACTAGCTAGCTCCCACCTTTAGTTATGATATAGAAAAGCTGCAGCTAACATTTAACTGTATGTGTGACTATCATAAAACTATGATGGCACTAAAATATCATTAATGCGTATCCCTTAAAATATTTCTCTGTGCTTAAAAGATTAGTAATATTCCCCTTTCCCCCAAATTTTCCAGCTGTAGATTTGCTTCCTAATTGTGGGAGCAATTACTTATCTGCTGACTTTGTTTGGGAGACTGATATTAACACCAAGTCTGTTCAGCACAATATTTTCTTGCATATTACCTGCTGCAATATAGTTCAATAAAGTACATTGTAGGTGATTAGATTCAACTTTATTTTCCCATCAATATAACAGTCTCAGAATTGCTTTAATGCCTTTAATCTATATTTTGTGCTAGACAGGCAATAAGATAATTTTCCTAGTGAAAATCACTAAGGTAAGTTCAAGGTCTGAAGTTGAAATGTGAAGTTGCAGTAATAACTCCGTCTTGGAATGTGCAGACCACTTTTTAACTATTGCTTGTTTTTATTTGGATAGTTGCCTTAGTCTTTTCCCACTATTAAGTTAATGTGTAACAGTGTTCTAACTTTGCTCTTCTGTAATAAGGACACTTTTCTACAGATGGATCTATGTGGCTCCCGGGATTCACCCATGCACACCGTATTACAGAATCAAGTTTTTTATCTCTTAGGCAGACTTCTCTGGAGTGCCACTGAACTCACACAGGTGAAAATGCTTATCCAGAAGATAAGTATACAAAAGAGAAATGTAGAAAACATGGAAAGGATTTCAATTTTTGTGTGTGACTCAGAGGTGAAATGTACACTTTGCACTTTAATCAAAAAGCAGTAAGCCCTATCTTAAAGGCCCAGCTCCTGGATTTGTCAGATAACATCAGAACCCCAGTTTTCATTTAAAAATAATGCCTTCAATGTTGCAAAAGAAGCCAAATGCAAACTGTAAAAGCTCAAAAATACAAAGGCGGGGAAAAAAGCAAACACAAAAAACCTAAAAAAACACACCCCACATTTTTATTTTCAAAATGTTTTTCTTTTGGTGTCCTACTGATGATTTTAGAATATGGTTGTCAGTACTGGAATTGGTTAGTGCAACATATTTATGAGTACAGTAAAGGTTATTGTGATTATACTGGTGTATGCAGTGAGTAGATGAACACCCTCAACTCCAGCTGAAATTGGTGGAAGCTGCAGACACTTCATACTTCTGGAAACCAGGCCCAAATATCATTTTCTCAAGATCATAGCAGAAATGAGAAGAGAACCAAGCCATCCTCCCAATTCTTTCAAACACTAGCCACTCCCTCTCTATCGCATCTGGTCTGTGAGACATCCTTTTGTGATGGCCGGGTCACTTGGGTTGGAATGTAACTAAAGAGGAGTGAGTACTCCAAGTATATTGTTTGTCTTGGTTTTTGGGGAGGAGGAGAAACTCCATCTGTTGCAAAACTGTAGACTAATAGCCAAAACATGTGGGAAACTTGCACTATATATGTAACAAAAACCTAAAATTGGCTACCTTACCAATTTGTTGCCTGGAAATGGGCTGGAAAGGAGTAGTTTCCAATGAAAACAGAAAATACTTAGCAATG
Organism: Pelochelys cantorii; assembly: GCA_032595735.1. NCBI lineage: Eukaryota > Metazoa > Chordata > Testudines > Trionychidae > Pelochelys > Pelochelys cantorii. The sequence continues at coordinate 43,572,952 of CM064337.1, forward strand.
CTTGACCATGAAGCTTTTTAGGTTCACTCTGTGAAAGGGGGGGGAAAGAACTAAAATATGTGTAATCCTAGTTCTACTCTTTCCTTCAGAGCTGGTAGTTAAACAGGGGTTCAGTAGGGTTGCCAGGTGTCCGGTTTTGAACTGGACAGTCCAGTATTTGAGCTTTCTGTTCGGGAAACAAATTGAGAAAATATAAATGAGAAAATATACATGTCTGGTATTTTCTACATAAGATGTAATGTAGATTGTAATGTAATGTCAAGCGTGTCCAGTATTTTTGTTGAAACCATCTGGCAACCCTAGGATTCAGTCAGACTATTGCTAACTTTATTGGTTACTGTTACTGTTAACATTCAGTGGTACAATACATGCATGTGTTTAGTACAGGAACAGATATCTCCCAGGGTCTAAATGTGTTTAGATTCCAGATTTTGACAGAGGTAGGAATCCCAGTTACAAAACTGAAGTGAGTAGATGTTTCAGAGAACATTAATCCATGTTACTGCTAAGCAGAGGCTGTATTGTTCCTATGCCTTAGGAGTACATCGAGATCCACTATAGGAGCTCATGGAGAAAAGCAACAGTAATAAAAAAACCTGAAGCTTCCATTTGTGGTTTAGAAAAAAAGGAATGACAACGATCACACAGGATATCCTATCAATTCAGGAAAGGTAGTTGCATAATGTACTAATGGTTATCTTGTTTAGGAATTCATCAAGAATAAATTGATGTGCAAGTTCATTTAATATAATGTCGATTAATAGCAAAACATCTGACTGATATACAGAAAAATGTCCTCAGTAAGAATAGCAGCTCAATTTATATATAGCATCTGCTTGTTAGTAGTCCAGGTTTCATATTCAAGATAGGGATGTGAAATTGCATTTAATCAACTAATCGACTAGTCGATGGAATTTCCATTGATTAGTCGATAAGTAGGGGAAACTGTGGAGCTGCAGCGGGGAGATCCTGGGCAACTAACCCCTCTGCAGCTCTGCCTTTTTAAATGTATAAAGAGCCAGCAGGTATTTAAAAGGCTGAAGTGCAGCAGGGCGGGGGGTGGGGGGGACCAGGTGTAAGCTGGGTCAGGTGATTCCCAGCTTGCACCTGGCACCCCCATTGCGCTTCAGCTTTTTAAATGTATTAAGAGCCTGCCAGCTCTAAATACATTTAAAAGCAGAGGTGTGGTGTCTGGGACTGGGCGCGCCACATCCCCTGCTACGCCTCTGCCTCCCCTGCCCCCTGCGGAGATGATGCTATGGGGAACTGGTTTTTAAGCTGGCTCCCCCAGCACTGGCTCTAATAGAGTCAGCAAGGGGAGGGGGGAAGCGACTAATCAAGTCACTACTCAACTATCCGATAAGCTTATGCTTATATCCCTAATTCAAGACCCCATTTGCATGCCTAAAATCCTTGCATTTGCACATGTAATAATAGGTTTGTTCATCTACTGTGGGAAGAAGGGAACAAAACCCTATGCCTTTGTGGTTTAGCCATGGAAATGGAGGAGCATTGCCAACAAATCGAGGGAAGTGATTATTTCCCTTTATTTGGCACTAGTGAGGCCACATCTGGAGTACTGCATCCAGTTCTGGGTCTCCCATTACAGACAGGGATGCATTGGAGAGGGTCCAGTGGAGGGCAACAAAAATGGTTAGGGGGCTGGAACACATGACTTATAAGGAGAGGCTGAGGGATTTGGACTTATTTGGTCTACAGAAGAGTGAGGGGGGATTTGATAGCAGGTTTTACCTACCTGTAGGGGGGTTTGAAAGAGATTGGAGAGACGCTGTTCTCTGTGGTGACAGATGACAGAATGAGGAACAATGGTCTCAAGCTGCACTGGGGGGAGGTATAGGTTGGATATTAGGAAAAACAATTTCACGAGGAGGGTGGTGAAACACTGGAGTGGGTTACCGAGGGAGGTGGTGGAATCTCTATCCCTAGAGGTTTTTAAGTCCCAGCTTGACAAAGCCCTGGCTGGGATGATTTATTTAGGGTTGGTCCTGCTTTGGGCAGGGAGTTGGACTCGATGACTCCTGAGGTCTCTTCCAATCCTATGATTCTATGATTCTAGTGTTGCCTCTGCAGCATTGGCCCAGCTTCTGGCAGTTCCCAGATGCCTCTCCACCTAGCCGGAGACCCTGAGAAGGATGCGGGCTAGGATACATATCTTTTTCCTAAACCACTCCTGTTGGAAAGCTGTGCACTAACTAATACTGACTCGGTGTTAAATTTGTTCTCCCCCTTCCCTGCTCTACAGCCCCTTTTGAGGTGGAGGAGGATATACACTCAGAAGAAACACAAGCTGAGGTTCCCTGGCAGCCTGGTTCCACTATCACTGAGCAGTGATGGAGCAAGTGGCATGGAATTGGCACAGAGCAAAAATTATAAATAAAGTGGGCTTCTAGAAAATGAACGAAACCAAAGTGACTAATTTCAGTATGTAGACAGAGAGCTTATTCTTATCTTGAGAATGGGCTTTACCTTCCTGAGCTAGAGGGGATTCGGCAACAGGGGAGGGCAGACAGTATTTACACAGTTACCCTTCTCCCCTGGGATTTCCAGGTCATGGGCATCCGCTTTTCCTTACTGTCAGTATTCTATAGTAGACCTGCTAGTGCAAATCCCTAGCCATGCCATGCTCTATGGACAAGGACTTCCATTTCTTGCAAGAGCTGGTGAAGACTACTGTTTTCTATTGGAAAACATTTCTTGTGAAAGGGTAGGTTTTGATGAAAATTTGTTCAGAAAAGGTTCCTTGGGTCCAGAATGGATTTTTTGGGGGCAGAGGGAAACGGTAGACAGAGCAACCAACTTCCTCCTCCCCAAACATCTAATGGCCTGGTGATTAGGGTACTCACCTGCAATGGGAAAGACCCAGCTTCAAATCCTAGATCTGAATCAGGGAGAATTGGGAACTCAAGGTACATCCACTGCATTCTAGGGACGTGCCCTTAGCCATCAGGCTGCTGACTATTCTGTGCAGATATCTCCTGTGTTTCACTGAATAACTTATAAAGGTCTTGTGGAAATTGAAGAAAACTCATATTTTTGTGGTATGGAAAAAAAATTTCCTGCTCAGCTCTAGTGGATGGACTGTTGGTCTCCTGGCTAAGAAGGTGGTTTCTAGGTCCCTTGTATGACTGCATCCTGCACATGGACTTGTTGCCACTAGCAATTCTGCTTCTTGGATGATCCTATCTGAAGCCAGACTTGTCTCAGCCTGAATATGGCCCAAAATTCTACAGTTAAATGAAATTGGCTCACTTTATGTGGCTGAAACCTATAACTAAAGCGACTTGCATCTGACAAAGTGGGTCTTTGCCCATGAAATCTTATGCTCCAATAAATCTGTTAGTCTATAGGGTGCCACAGGACTTCTCGTTGTTTATGCAGATTCAAGCTACCCCTCTGATACTTATAAAGCGACTTAATGATTCTTCAGTGAATACATGTAATCAGCTATATTAGCTGCCATTTTTGCTGTGGGTTTTGAATTAAATACACATCCCATGTGCATGCTGGAATGAATTGACACATTTACAAACAATAGTTTCACGAGGGAGAAAAAGTCTGAAATAAATGTGTGACAAACAAATCACTTTTTCTCTGAGATTTTGATAAGTCAAGTACGTGGGGAATGTTATTTATAATGGAAAAAATCTTGTAAATTATAACCTGTAAGACAATGGAGAACAACCTAAACAAAACCAGACCCTATATTTTTGTGTTGATATATAGCTCTAAGAATAAACCAGGGAAGATTTTCCATAGGATGCAAGAATAATCTGTCATTTACTGGAGACAGAGTGAGTTCACATTTATGAGAGTCAGTTTCACCAAATTGATAAATAGGTCAGGAGAGGAAAACCATTCATTTCATTTGAAATGAAATGAGTTGGTGATTGGAATGTCATATGCTGGATCATTGACTATGGCAGTGTTTCTCAAAATGGTCCGCAGACCACCTCTGAGAAACCTGCCAAGTAGCCGCTTCAGTTTGTTTATTTACCGGCTCCAGTTCACCGTTTGCAGCCAAGGGAAGCCGCGAGAAACACTGGCATAGTCAATAATCTGGCATATTACTCATGTATATTTAATAGAAATAGATTATTTGTATGGAATTAAATAGTGAATGGTGGAAAATGTGCTTGATTTTATTTATTTTAAGTGCAAAGCTCTTATCCAGAAAGTGACTGTGTAAAACTCATAGAATCCTGGGACTGCAAGGGAGCTCAAGAAGTGTCCAATCTAGTCCCCTGTACTTGTTTTAGGACCATGCACCATCTAGACTGGGGAATCTTTTTTTGGCTCGGGGGCCACTAACACTCCCCAAATTCCCCTCGCACACTAGAGCCTGGGGCGGGGAGGGGGCTGGATCACCAGCACAGGCTCCCCAGTGTTGGGATGGGAGAGCTCTGAGCCCTGGGGGCCAGATCCAGGCAATTCAGGGGCTGCATGTGGCCCCCAGGCCTTAGGTCCTCACCCCTGACCTAGACGATCCCTGAGGGGTGTTTGCCTAACCTACTCTGTAAAATCTCTAAAGATGCAGACACTACAACCTCTCTAGGAAATGTATTCCAGTGCTTAACCACCCTGACAGTTAGGAAGTTTTTCCTAATGTCCAACTTAAATCTCCCTTGCAAAAATTTAAGCCCTTTGCTTCTTTTCCTGTCATCAGAGGTTCAGAGTATTTTTTCTCCCTCTTCCTTGTAAAACCTATTAAGTACTTGAAAGCTGTTACATGTAACATGAGCTGTTACCTCAGTCTTCTCTTTTCTAAACTAAAGCCCAGTTCTTTCAGTCTTCCCTCATAGTTCATGTTTTCTAGCCCTGTAATCATTCTTTGTTGCTCTTCTCTGAACCTTCTCCAATTTCTTCACATCTTTCCTGAAATGTGGTGTCCAGAACTGGACCCAGTACTCCAGTTGAGACCTAATCAGTGCGGAGTAGAGCGGAAGTATTACTTCTCATTTCTTGCTTTCAACACTCCTGCTAATACACTCAAGAATGATGGTTGCTTTGTTTGCAACAGAGTCACATTGTTGGCTCATATTTAGCTTATGGCCCACTATGACTCCCCAAATCCCTTTCTGCAGTACTCCTTCCTAGACTATTTCCTATTTTATATCCGTGCAACTGATTGTTCCTTTCAAAGTGGAGTCCTTTGTATTTTTCCGTATTGAATGTCCTCCTATTTACCTCAGATCATTTCTCCAGTTTGTCCATATAATTTTGAATGATAATCCTATTCTCCAAAATACTTGTACTCAACCTTTCCCATCTTGTATCATTTGCAACCTTTATAAATGTACACTCTATTCCATTATCTAAATCATCAATGAAAATATTGAATAGAACCAGACATAGACTTATTCCTCTGGAATCCTCCCTGTTATGCCCTTCCAACATGATGGTGAACCATTGATAACCAACCAGTTATGTGTCTTCCTTATAATAGTCCCATGTAGGTTGTATTTCCCTAGTTTGTTAATGAGAAGATCACATGGAACTCTATTAAAAGCCTTACTAAAATTTAGCTATACCACATCCACCAGTTTCCCCCATCCACAAGGCTTGTTACCCTGTCAAAGAAATGGATCCTGTTTCTTTGCATCAGCTTGTTTTTCTTTTCATTGGCATCTGAAACTGAGAGAGCAAAAGGAATATGTTCCTCCTTTTACAGAGAAATAACTGATTACTAATTGCTTTTCAGCTTCTCTTATGTAAGCCCAAGGAAGGCAGTGGGGTCGCAAAAGTTTCATGGAGGGCATAATTCAGCCTATATTGCTAGTGACAATGTGCAAAATGGAAAGAGCCCAGCTCAGCTTCCAGTTTCCTGGCTGAGTTTGCAAGAATGGCAGCACACAAAACTGTTTCACAGGCACATCTGGTACCGACATTATTATGTAAGTGTGGATCTCCACATCACCAACATGGGCAATTAAAGTTCTCAGGCAAGATTTGTGAAGTAGAACGGAGCAGATGGCCCTTGAAATGAGATGGCTATTTGTTTGTGTTCACCTGATAGAAAGCTCTATGTTGTAAAAGTGATACAAGAAAAACAGGATCCTGCGGTGTTTGTCCAAGGTAGTGAATACAATAGTAAATGTTTCATAAGCAGAAAAAGATATGGCAAACAGGAGCAGATGTAAACACAGAGCTTAATTAAACATGCTAAGAAGCTAATGTTACATGCTTTACATTCTCTTTGTCTCCCAGGAACAAGCCACAGGCTTTCATTCCATAGCCCCTCTAGTAACTCACCAGGCTAGGTCTCTCCTGAAGTGTGAACTGCTTTCTTCAGTTCCTTCTTCCCCACTAAGCAGAAAGGGATGGGGAGGTTGGGGGTCAGAAGAATATTGATATCCTTCCCAGACTGCGGAAATACCTTTACACTGCAGATATACCAGGGATTCTAGGAACATGAAAGGGCGAGGAGAGAATCAGTTTGGAGACTGAAATTATTACGTGTGAGTGCATAGACTCATGTAAAGCCATATTTGGCACCCAGTCAACTAGCCTCATTTTCATAGCTGCTGTGCCATCCCATTGAACTGAAACTGAGGATGCTCAGTGCTGCTGAGAAGTGGGCTACTAAAATTTAGAAGCTTACATCTAGATTCTCAAGTCTGGGCATTTTGGTCTATATCTGAGAGGCTACTCAGCTAAAGTCTGAGGAAGAATGAGGGAACAGTAAACTGTGGGGCTGGGCACTTGAGAAATGTAAAATATTTGTTCTGAGTAGTAACACAAAGAGTTATTGCTCCATCTAGTTTTTGAGGAGTTAAGGACTAAGCATAATTTAAGTCTTGTTTGTTCCTTTCTTTGGAATTCAGCCCCTTGTCTTGGAAAGTTACACAGGTTGTTTCACCTTTTTGAAGCAATCTCCCTCTAAGAAAATGTAGTGAAGAAATGTTTTCTGGATTCTAACCCTTGGGAATTTCAGTAACAAAGAGCATGGTCTAAGTGGACCTCTCCCTTGGAGTTATATCAAGAACCATGCCCTAAATATTCATGGATAATGCTTCATGAACATAAAATGCAAATGTTTGCTTATTGCCTAACTTCCCTTAAATCCCTTAACCAGATTTTGATTGTTCATATGTACTGTTTTTCCTTACATTTTGGATTATTCATTTCATTACCTGAGTAATACAGTGAAGGTATGCTGTGAAACAATAGTAAGAGGGATTTCAGAGAAAAGCAAACGACTTTCACATAAAAACTGCAAATCTTTGAAGATTTTGCAAGAACTAGATACTAAGGAGTTTTCTTGGCTGCATAAAATGGTGCATTAGAGAGACATCCTTTTGAAAATAAAGCTCGTTTTTGAAATGTGCAAAGTTTGCTATAGATACTGGTCAGCCAAAATAACTTGCTATTGAACTTTTGGATACTTAACTCCATGTACTTTCAGATTTTTTACTGAATGCCACAGCATCATTAATTCAATCCAGTTATTATGAGAAAAGTGAATAGTTTTATGAATCCATTCAGAAGTAGCTGAATTTGTATTGCCTGTAACATTGTTAGTGTTTTTGCTGATAATGGAGCAAACCATGATAAATTAGCCCTACGAAGTTTCTTTACTGCAAAAGCACAACAAATTCTGTATTACATAGATGAATGCATAACACCATCTTATTCACTTGTCTGAAATTACAATTTCCATACTTATCTTGTAATCACTGTGTATCACTAATCTCAACATAACAGGGAAGGAAAATGCTAGAACTGGGGATATCCTGGGGAAAAGAAGTAATAATATTCAGAAAGTCATTAATTGTTAATGGAATTTGTAACAATGCTTGACCTTTTTACTGATTCCAGAATGGAAGATTTTAAAATGAGGAAGAGCCAGTTAAATGACAGTAAAAATACAGTGTTTGGCAGTACAGTTGAGGGTGTTTCTGTAACACAGAACAAGTCAAACCCAAGGATTCAAGACTACAGTATGACGCTTTAGAATGGGCTTTGAATTTGTTCATGATCAATATCTACAATATAGAAGAGTTTCCTCTTAAAATAGAGTATCTTGTTGGTCCTTTATTTTCATTTAATTTTGTCCTTTGTCTTTGACCTCTCCTCAGATGAAAGTGGAGTCTTGTCATAAGTGCTACTTGAAATGGATATTGGGAAATAAAGCATGAAATAGGTGGCATCACATAGATCAACAAAAGGTTCCAGTTTATTTTCTGTGTATCAATCTGAATAGGTACAGATACTGAGCAAAGGCTAAAAGTTTAATAGGTGATTTTTTCCAGATCAGTATATTTGGAGAAGGGAGTCCTTGGTGTCCAGAGCAATCCATTGTAATGCTCCATTTTCGCTGTGATTATGCTTCAGAGAGCTGACACACTTTCTCAGTTACTTCTGATGGTGAAGATGTACTGTTCTAAAACAAATTGCAAGTTTTGTCTTATAATATGTATCAATTTACACATGAGCTGCATAAATTACTCTAATATTGTTTATAATGGAAAAAATACTGCAGGGAATTTTTAATAACCAATAAATTATGTGTTTAATGAACCAAAAATAAAATATAAGTGCTATGAATCAAACACCACCAAAGAATGAGTGCTTGTTTAGGAGTGCATATTTACTCAATGCAGAGATTCAAATCAAATAGGCTATTAAATACATTGCAGCTGAAAAGAGTAAATTGCTTGTTCTTCATATATGAACATCCACCTGTAAACTCTTCTTGGGACTTTATCATTCCTTTTCAGACTTCTCTCCTTTATTTACCACTCTGAGTTTTTTTCAAGGACAGCTGAAGTAAAAAGAGTTTTCCCCTAGTACTTTTTCAGCATTTTCCGGGTTGAGTATTCAGTAAACCTCTAAGCACTAGTTTTACTGTGGAATTTGATTGTGCTCCTATACTTAACTACTTATCATGTCAGCCTGGAAAACTAATAACAAAGAGCTTTACATGGTGCACGCTGTAATGATTTTGGCTTGCTGCCCTTGCAGCATGAGGTATCATGGTAGTGAGGCCTGGGACCAGATAAATTATCATGGGACATGTGGCAGCATAAGGGATGAGAGGAAGGAGTGAAGTCGGGAGGCGGTAAATGGTGAATGCTCCAAGTTAATCATGACAGCACATAGCTCTTCCATTGAGAGGCAAAGTCTCAGAAACAAAAGCACGAACAAGAGCTCTACTGATGCACAGAGTAGAGATTAACAAAACAAATGTGTCTTTTGGGGGGAGGATAATGAAATATCTTCCAGTGGAGTACAAGTATGCTCCTTCACATTTAAGTCAGCCATAAGATTAAGGGTCTGATTTTTTTTTTAGAAGAGGCAAGCACTGCAGCTTCAATTGAAGTTGTGTGCACTCAACATTTCTGAAAATTAGCACTGGCAATCCTAAAGTAGCCTACAAGATTGGGTCACTTATATGCCACTCCAGTATTTCTTATCTCTCTATGAAATGCTACACAGATTGATTTAGTTCTTGTTCGATAACTTTTCTGATCTTGTTTTAGTCCTATGGCTATAGACCATCTTCACTCCAAGATTTGGAAGAGGGATGCGAACCTGTCTCATTTCCTGGTGGCATGCCTTAACTACCAGAGTGCTGGGATGCCTTAACTTCAAGCTTTCCTTTTGAAGTTGTTCAATTTTGTGTAAAATATTTGACTAGTCATTAGAATGTGGATTTGAATTTGAGTCTGCTCTCTCTAATGTGAGTGCCTTAACCATCAGGCAACACAGTCATTCCCGTTTTCTCTGGCCTAAAGACTACTCCAGTATTTTATGCAAAGTGTAAATCCTTGAACAGTGATTGGGACAGAGAGGATGCGTCTACACCACACACTTACCTCAAAATACCCTTACCTCGCCAATTGTGTAACTTATTTTGAGGTAATTTCAAAATAGCTTATTTCAAAATTTGGTGCTGTCTACATGGCACCAAATTTTGGAATAAGGCGCTATTCTGAAATGTCCCTTAACCTTCGTGCAATGAAGTTTACAGGGACGTTTGAAGAGCGAGCCGGTTATATTTTGATATAACAGGCTTGCTCTTAAGACGCGGAATAGCTATTTCAGGATACTGGAGGTAGACCGCAGCGTAGAGGTAGCCAGGGAGAGAGGGAGGGACTCTAGAGCAGAGCTGAGCAATAAGTAGCCTGGACACAGTTTGCCCTTGGAGGGCCACCATACTCTTTATTTACCTGAGCGTTCAAAGGCGTAGCTAATGGGAGCTATGGGAAGTGGTGACCAGGCCTATGACCTTTTAAGGATTCAGGTTGGGCATCCAGACTCATTCATTACTTATGGAAAACATAGGCTAAGGGCTCTACATTTTGTGTCCTAGCTAACACCTAAAGCATTTCTTCCAAGACTGAAACCTTCGTCATGTGCTAAGAAAAAGAACTCCAGAAGGCTTTGTGTAACAACACCATCTCGTGATGCCAGTGATAATGCTATGAATGAATTTCATGCCATATTAATAACAATGCCAATGTGTGTTTTCTATATGCATTTCTCCTCCATTAAAGGTAGCATTGGTAAAAATAAGATAAACTATTTTTATAACACAAAAATGTAGCTTATTTGATACTGCAGAGGTAATCTGGAATGTGTGCTCTTTTCAGAAAATGAAATATTTCTGATGACCTTTGCTGGAAAGGAGCCTCTTTGGATTCAGCTTAGGTTATCATTTTGGTACAAATACTTAGGAGCAATTGTTAATAGAAGTAAATTTAACAAGTTCTACTACTTTAAACTAAGCTAGACTGATTTACATTCACTATGAATTTAGCCCTTAATATTTTAGATATTAAGGAAAATGATTAATGGTTTAATCTTTTTACTGATGAGCTGAAAACAGCTGATGGCTATATGGCAAGCTTACTGGATTCAGAAACAATCCACTGCTTTCCAGTTCTTAGTACCTCTCCAAAGATTTGAACCGTAGCATACCGGCAGAGATTTCCCACCATATATCACTTTACAGGTGAAGAGATAATGTTTATCCATTTATTTCCACAACTGGACTATGAGTCAAATATGTGAAGGCAGCATTATATTGAGCAAGCACTGGTCTGATATTGTCTACTTCTGAAGAACCCTGGCTTTTTGAATGTTGTTATATAGAGAACACATTGTCTCTAGTGGTAAATACATTTAAAACAGATATTTGATAGAGTTTGTTGAATTATTCGCTGCAGAGAAATTATCTGACAGTTTAAGACCTTTTACTCTGTTTGTGAATGATTCACTTGTCAATCCTGAAGTCTACTAATGTATTGGCTCTTAATTGGTGTTTTCCACATGGCTTGTGCAATTGGATTTCACCTCTCCATATCCGTTGTAGAATGTCCACCTTGTTACTTATAGAATTTGGTCTCCTAAATTTAACTCTTGCATTGTTTTCCTCTCTCGGGCTCCGTCTACACTGGGGAGCTATTTTGGGATACCAGAGGTATCCCAGAATAGCTATTCCACATCTCTTGAGCATGCCTGTTATTTTGAAATGTAATGGGCTTGCTATTCTGATGTCCCTGTAAACCTCATTCTGTAAGCATTAAGGGACTTTTTGGAATAGTACTTTATTTCAAATAAACTATTTTGAAATTACCTCGATATAGGCTATGCAATTTGCATAGCACAAATTGCATAGCTTATTTCGAGGTAAAGTTGCAGTGTAGACACAGCCTCATTGGGTAGCTGAACAGGGGAATAGAAAAAGAAAAACAGCAAATAGCTGAAAAGGATTTTGGATGAATTATTCATAGATCCCACATATAACAAATATATCCTTCGAAAGTCTCAGAGAGGTAGCTGTATTAAGTTTTTTCAAATATATCCTTAAAATAATAGCGAAATGAACATTCCAAGTTTACACATAAAAACTGTTTGAACAGCTCAAGTGTTGTGTATTTTTACTTGCAAGGCTCCTTGGGAAAAGAAATCTCCATCCTATTAGATGGTTGGTCTTGAGAAACATTTCGTGCAACATTTGTGCATAGTTAAAGTGTGTGTGTACACAGGTGGGTGAGGAGAGGAGTTTAATGAATGTGGAAAAGTATGGGGCTGATTATTTCGAAAGAATAACTCCTGCTTTCCACGAGGAATAATGGTTATTTAAAAATAGCGATCATGTGGACACCAACTGCTGCTATTTCAAAATAACTACTCCCCAGATCAGAGGTGGGCAAAGGGGCCTGCACAGGCTGGATCTGGACCACCGAGTGGGTGGATCTGGTTCGTGGACTCCCTGCCACTCCCCCGTCCACAGGCCAATTAGGGCCTGGGGGCGGAAGCAGCATGCAAAGTCTCTCACTCCCTGTCCTGCCCTGCAACTGCCATGTGCCCCCTAGCAGGCCGTGGGTAGGGAGCGAGGGACTTTGCACACTCCTCCCACCCCCAGGCCCTGACTGGCCTGGGGACAGGAGAGTGCGCGAAGTCTCCTCCTGTTCTGCTAGGGGGCGGGTGCCTAGAGGGAACCACCAGCCATTCAGAACAGCTGGCGGTTCTCTCTACGCAGGAGGGAGGGCGGGAGCAAAGAATTCACATGCTCCCCCACCCCCCAAGCCGATCAGGGTCTGTGGGAGGGGGAAGCATGGAAGTGTCCTGGCCCTACCCCTTGTGCCAGAGTCCCTCCCCTTCTGGGGCAGCCCAGGGCCACTTCAAAATTTAGTGAAGTGGCCCCCCCATCTAAAATTATTGCCCACTCCTGCCCCAGAACATTCAAAGTAATTATTCCCCAGTGCTTCTGGGGGCTCTAAGTCGAGGTAGCGCGTCACCATTAAAGGAGCCTGCCTTGGACTAATTTCCAGGTTTCCCTGTAGTGTGGACATGCTATTTCAAAATAGTTATTTTGGGAGTTATTATTTTGAAATACGTTATTTTGAAATAATTTCCTTGTGTAGACATGTCCTGAGCGTATTAATTTCTCATCCTCGTCATGAAGAGAGGATTCATGTTGTGCCACTAGATAGTGTCTTCTCTGTGTGTCTTTGGTAATCTTAATCACATGAATTTCTTAATCAAATGATTTAGTATCACGCCATTTCCTCTTGTTGTTATCTTGTGTTCATGACAAAGAGGTATCAGAATTTTTAATATGGCCTATGGAGCACAAATATTCTTGTTGTTGAGCACCTCTTTTCAAATACTCCACTCGATGTGTAAATATAGATCACTTAGCACCATATAAGGTTGTGCTTTAACTTTGCAAGTTAAGACGTTGGGACTTTCACCACTGTTTTGTTCTTTCCTTGGGGGCTGTAGCTACTATAGTCTCCTCCCAGTAATCTGATTTCTTTCTTAAATTGTCATATTTTTATTTTTTGTGGGGGGAGTTGTTATAAAGCTTCGGTTATGCCGCAAGAGTGCTTATATCTTTTGCTCTGCTGCCATTATCTATCCTATCAGTCTCAATCCATCCAAGTAACAAATGGCCACTTACCTTCTATACAACTTTTTGCCTAGCTCTTCATTTGCTTCGTAGCCTACAACCAACTCTCAGGTTGCTTTGAAATACTGTATATTAATTCTAAACAGAGGTTGCTTATAAAGTGCATGAAACCATTTATACTCATGTTTAAAGTACTGTGCAGTCACTTTGCACGTATGTTCCTGTCTTATGGAGGCAGGAGGAAAAAAACAAACTTCTCTGAAGCTTTTGACAGTCACAAGCACATTGCCACAGTGATTTTATGCTATAGATGACTTGTCTGAAGGACCCATGGATATGCCCCCCTCCCCCCAAAAATTGTGCATAAACCCTCAGATTGAGATATAAAGATTTCCAAGACTCTGAGGAGCTCAGGCATAGATGTTTGTGTTCACTGTTTTTCTCCACTTTTCTTTTTGCCCTGGTTGTTATTTCCATAAACACTGGCATTCCATATTATTGATTTCCTGTGTGGGGTCTGGAATGCATACCAAAAGGACCTGACTCCCACCAGGAGCACTGCCAAGCATTCTGTTTGGGACTGGTGTGAATTTACTGCACTGCCATCTATATATAGTGTGTGTCTTTTAGGGGGCATGTGGCTGGACACATTGCCCACACAAGGATTTTAGTTCTATTTATGTGTCAAGTCCTTAAGTGAATTCACAGCTGTCTCCACTTCTTCATGCAGTATTGGAAAGTCATCTTCCTCTGTTGAATCTGGCTGTCACTTAAGAAAAGATACAGGTATTGACAAAAATTCAGCTGAACTCATGAAATTCAGAAGAGAAAGAGCAATTGACATACTCGCCAAGATCTGCAGGAAGATCTGGCAGACTGCTAAGGGGCCCTCCACAACAAGTCATCAGTCACCACTCTGACAAAGAAAGGCACTCTGGAAGTGTGTCAGAATTACCAGTCTATAAGCTTAATTAGCCATCCCAGCAAAGAGATGTTGAAAGTCTTATTGAATTTGAAACCATACAGCAGAGAAGATCACCATAGGCTGGCTTTTGTGCTGGAAGAAGTACCATAGAACAGACTTTCAATGTTCATGTTCTATATAGGTATGCCTACACTACGGGACAAATTTGAATTAAGATACTCAACTTCAGCTACGTTAATTGTGTAGCTGGAGTTGAAGAACTTTAACTCAGCTTTTGGTGCTGTCTACCCTGCAGGAAGTCGAAGCAGGAACACTCTTCCATTCGACTTCCCTTAATCCTTGTGAAAACAGGACTACCAGCATTGACCGGAGCGCCCCTCTCAGTTCGAATTAGCTGTCTTAACTAGACCCGATAATTCTAACCCTGGAAGATTGACAGTGGCAGCTTTAATCTTCCTCTGTAGTGTAGATGTACCCCAAGAGAAGTACTTACAACACCAGCAGGCCATCTACCATGTCTTTGTACTACTTCATGGCTGGCCAGAGAGCTTCATGCCATATTTTGTCAAATGCCTTCTAAAGTCAACAATGTTGTTCACAAGCTTATTCTTACCATTAAACATCTGTACAGTTCTCATCAGTAGCATAAGAGGGGAGTGGATTAGCACCACTGTTGTAATCTGGCAAGGCTGCCTTCTTTCACTCACACTGTTCAACATCTACTTGGAGTTCATAATGACTGATGTCCCGGAACAATCAGTATGTGGGAGTGGGGGGAATCAACCTCAAATCTTCAGTTTGCTGATGACATTGATGGCCTGGCAGGTAGCAAAGATGAATTTGCCAGCTTTGCGAAATGGCTGGCAAAAACAAAGATCTTATTTGGCTCACACTGACTTAAGATATTATCATTAGCTTGCACCTTCCTTCTGCAATGTGGACTCAACAAGAATGGATTCCGTGGGCAACAACCATTGAGGAGTCTCTGGCAGCCCAGCTTTATTTGAGCCATATGTAGTTAATTGTCCCATACACTGCCAAGGAGGTGATAGTCAGAAGGCCACATGTAAAGCATATCTTTAGTTTGGAAGATATTTCATGCTTAGGTCCCAGGAGCTTAGAGTACTGAATCCTCTCTCCCACGACTAAATGCATTTTATCCATGCACCATCCAAAGAAAGTGATCTGGAGAATGCCACTACCCTTGTAGAATTATTTTTCACCTCTCTCTGTTTTTCAATGTAGATTACAATCTTGGGAAATTTTAAGTGGACGTGTCCCAGTCTTACTTTTGGGTGATAGTCTCTCAATCTCTGACTTAAAAGTGGAAACTTTGCTTCTTTACTACCAATGGACCAGAAACCATAAGTGTTACTTATCTCCTCCTGACTTTAGTATGTGGCATAGTGTGTAATATGTCTGGGGCAATTCTTTCTACCTATGGCTTATGCCTGGATTAACAACTACCTCCGCAAAAAGTCAAGGATTCTGCACAACTTAATGATAGCTTATTTTTAACCTATTGGGAATTAGTGTGACAATAGTTTTAAGCTTATAATACTACCAGATAAATCATTATCTTCCAGTTCAACCCAAGAAGAAAGCAAGTAGTTCATCTGAATAAGATTGCCACAAGAGTAGTTGGGGGATTTATGGCTTTGGCACACGAGTTTAATATTAACCAGAGAGGCAGAATTAGATGGGATGACTAGGAATAAAACAGGAGTAATCTGTAGATGGGAAAGCCCATGACACCTTGTTTGTGGGAAGGAATGGCTAAAGAACTTGATTTTTGGAACATGACTTCAAATCTCACTTGATGCTCGATTAGATTTTGTTTGGCATTGGATCACATCTTTCTCCTCTGTACTTTTTGCTACTACATTCCTTTGTACTTGTAGAATTTGAATTTGCAAGTTCTGTCCCTGGGCTTTCAAGTATTTAAAAGGATGTTACCAGGAGGCGGGAGAAAAAATTGTCTACTTAATCTCTGATGATAGGACAAGAAAAATACTGCATTTTAACTGATTTTGTTTTATTAGGCATCCTTGTGTGTGTGTGTGTGTGTGTGTGTGTGTGTGTGTGTGTGTCCAAATACTAATTTTGTTTTTGTCATGCTGGATATTTCATCCAGCAACATCTGCAACATAGTCCTGAATTTGAGCTCTTCTCTGTTGGTAGCTCATTACTAGCAGGCTAGCATTAAAACAGCTTCCTCACTACTCAGTTTGAGGGCACGTCTTCACATAGGAAGGTGCAGCTGCACTGTTGCAGTGCTTTAATGAAATGCTGCTACGCCAATGGGAGAGTGTCTCTCATCATCATAGTTAATCCACTTTCCTGAGAGTAGAGTTCCCAACTCCCTAATCCTACAAAACCTTCTCTTCTCCTGAGGTCCCACCCACAGCTAGCGCCATCCCTTTTCCTCCTTTGCTCACTCTCCCCTCCCTCCCTTGCACTGGACTGAGGCAAGAGGTTGGGTGTGAAGGGGAGGGGTGAAGGTTCTAGCTGGGGGTGCAGGAGCTGGGTGGGCCCAAAAAGGAGGTTTTCAGGGTGTGGGAAGGAACCCTGGGCTGGGGAAGGAGTTTAAGGTGTGTGTGGGGGGGGTGAGGGCTCCAGTGTAGAGGCAGGGTCTGGGGTGGGAATGGGGGGGCGGGGTGAGGTGCAGGCTCTAAGAGAGAGTTTGGGTGTGGGAGTGTACTCCAGGCTGGGGCAGGAGGTTGGGGTGTGGGAAGGTGTCTGGAGTCTTAGCATCCTTACTGCAGCTTCCAGGAAGTGGCTGCTAAGTCTCCATGACTCCTTGGTGCAAGAAGGTTCTGAACACTGAACGCCTCATATCCATTGGCACTGTTCCCGCAGTTCCTGCTGTTCCCATTTCCCAGCCAATGGGAGCTTTGGATCCAACACTTGGGGTGGGGACAGTGTGCACAGCCCTTGTCCCCCCATGCCAGAGGGCCACAGGGACTTGGCAACTCCTTCCAGGAGCTGTGCAGACTCAGGCAGGTAGGAGGCTGTCTTAGCCCCTGGTGTGCCACCGACTAGACTTTTAATGGCCCGGTTAGCTAGCTGGCTTCTGTACTGATACTGTAAGGTATTTGACTGTTCTGTCCCTTATTTTTAGTGCTGCCAGACTTCCTTCTTCTTTATCCATGTATCTATAGACTACTGCCATTTGTATAGCAGACCACCTCATCTTTTTTCACTTTCTTTGCATGTAATTGTTTAGAAATTGGATGCCGGGTGTGAGAAGAGCTAACTTTACATTTATGTGGCATTTTATGAGATTTTTTCAGGCTTAGGCTTTTAAAGCCTCTACATTTTCTCCTTGCAAAGCCAGAATATTTTTCTGAATTCTCTCATTGTTTATTTGCACAGCTGATCCTTTCCCCTGTAGCAGTACCTTAAGAGGGAGGAGAGTCTGGTGTCTAACAATAAACATTTTTTGGCTTCCAACCAAGTATTTGTGCTTAATAATAGTCTGATACTCTGTCAGCGTGATTTTTTTAAAACCAGCTATATTTTAGTGCCACACTCTTCATCAGTCAGGAGGCAAATGCCTTGGGTAGATCTTGATTTTCATATTTTTGTCTGAGCACTACGCCTAAAATATTTGCAGTTACCATAGGGCATGTATTAAAAGGTTTGCTTGTATTCAGACTCGCCAATACTGAAGTGCTTCCCCAAAGCCTTTTCAGTTTAATCACTGCCTATCCTAATGAGATGCCCTTACCAATTCGTACAACATCCTTGCTGTGTTAGCATATGGGGAGAGAATTTCTAGCAAAACCATTATTCCCAGTAAAGATTGTAGTGCTCATTTGTTTGTGAGGCGAGGCAGCTTGGAAATTATTTTTTCCCTCTGGTGATTGACACTTTGCCCTTTTTAACCTGTGCACATTTCTAAAATGGTTACTCTCTATTTTGTTTTTAATAACTGTGCTTTTTTTACTTTTTAATTCTGCTTGCTGCAGACATGGCAAAGCCTCAAACAGTTCCTGTTTGTTTCTTATCTATAAAGTTCGTATTAATATGTTACTTACAAAGTGGATGAGCCTATTTGACTAAGGGAAAATTCCTCAGACGCTGCTTCATATGGGCATGGAAATGGGTGGAGGTATTTTGTTCTTCTGGAACAGTATTGTCTATGCATATTATACATCTCTGCCATAAGAAAGCCATTCTGGACTGATACCTTGGCCTTAGTGGGAGGGACCAGAACCCATGACTAACATCCAGCACCAAAACCCACTTTATTTTGGGAGAGAGTTTTGTAATTATTTTGGGATAGGTTTCCATTACTGGAGTCAAAGATTTTATTCTATCATTTATAATCTATGACCAGTCTCCACCCTCTGCTGACTTCTGCAATGAGCACATTGAGGAACTATACATCAAGGACACTGGCTTTATCACATCGTGCTCTAAAAATGCCTCTGCTATCTTCTACATTGGACTCATGGAGTTTTTGGTACCAGCAGGGGGGCCAACAGATTAGCTGGGCCCCTGGACAAGATAGGGGAAGCCTAGCTTTGTGCTCCCAGAGGGTGGAGCCTCGAACAGAAGGGGCAGGGTTGGGGGCAGCAAGTGCTTCATTGCACCTTCCCTGCCCCATCCCTCAGAGCTGCCTGGGTCACACTGCACAGCACTCCAGATAGCATTTAAAGGGCCCAGGGCTCTGACCACCACTGCTCCTTGCAGTAGTGGTGGCGGCGGCTAGGAATCCTGGCCCTTTTGAATCACCAAGTCTTGGGGCAATTATCCCCTTTGCTCCCTCCTGTTGATAGACCTGGGAACTGGACACTGCCACTGTTTCTCCTTTAAGTAAAATGTGGATGTTCATTGACCACATCACAGTTTGCCTTCTTCCACCAAAAAGATCTTCGCTAGTTGGAAAACTCATGTAGAATTCTCCAGTCCATATTGTGCAGCTACGTTCTATGAATTTTAATTGGCCCCACCACTGTGGCCATGAGCATCCTTTCTGGTTTCCCCAGAGCATAATGTTAGCTTTTGCCCTGCATGGCTTTTAGGTGCTTCAGTATTGATCTAATATAGGTTTTGTGGCTGTAGACATGTACTTGGCTTCTTTCTCTGTATTTATATGTGCTTCCTATTCTAACAAATACTCTTTGCTTGCTAATAGAAACAAATTTGAAGAATGACTTTTTATTTTCTGATACATGATGCTTCCCAGTGGCCAATTCAGTTATTATATATGTACATTTCGTTATCTTAGTTGAACATTTTGAAAGGAATACTTTCATTCAGAAAAAAAAATAGCCCAATAGATTCCGGTGTCCCTGATATAACTCTGGTCTCTTTGCATCTTTCTTTTAGATTAGTGATTTGTGAAAAGGTGATATTTGTAGTAGATTATTTAGGATTCAGAAAGATAAAAGAGAAAGCCAAATCTTTTAAGTGTATGTGGCTGAAGTTAGGCAGCCAGATTATATTGAGGTACTTAATAAGGGGCCAGCCCTTCGGGGATGCTGTGTTCAAACATTTGTCACTGAAATAATTGAGATCTTGACATTATGGCACTTTAGTAACTGCATTTGGAGGTAGTATCCTTCAGAGGTCCACCTATCAGATGATACTTGGAGCATTTTGCTACCCTCTAAGGCTATGTCTACACTGCACAGTTATTTTTGGAATAAGCTTATTTTGAAATAGCAAGCCTCAATATTAATCTGAGGCAGGCTTCCCTAATGTAGATGTGGTATCTTGATTTAGAGCCACAGGAGGAATAAGTGATGAGGGGCTATTTTGAAATAGCAGAAGTGGAGCATCTACACAGCCCCTATTCCGAAATAACTATTTCGGAATAGGCATTATTCTTCGTAGAATGAGGTTTACAGAAGTTGGAATAAACCATCCGTTATTTTGAAATTATTTCAAAACAACAGAATTGCTATGTACACGCTCACATAGTTATTTCAGAATAACAGCCATTATTCCAAAATAACTTTGCTGTGTAGACACACCCTAAGTTCCCTTAATGTTAATTGACAGTGTAATAAACTTGTGAAGTTCCATCTACTTGTACCAACTTGGTTTATGATAGTGTAATTTTTTTGTTCTGTATTTTTTGAATTTTTAGTTTTCAGGGGTTTTTTTTTGGTTTGTTTTTGCTGGGGTTCTTTTGGTGCTAACAGCAATTACAGTTGTGTTGCTTTTCCTTTCTACATCTGATAGATATCTAGCCTTCACACATAAGATCTTGAAGTAAAGATTTGTTTAAGATTTGCTTAGGGGTTTTATTAAAAAAAATTGTGTTAGGGGTTGCTTTTGGGGTCTTTTCTCCTGCCACTTAAACCCCGTGTGTTTCTGCATGTGGCATAATTTGAACAGCTGTGTCACATAGTTCTATATCCCTTTGCTCCTTTTTTCAAACTACAAAGGATCAATATTCTGCTGCTTCAAACAGTCTTGAAACTCGGACAATGTTTGATTATTACAAAGGAGATGCATGTCATAACAGGGAAGCAGGAGAGGCCTAAATGGGGGAGATGTAATAATAACCTGTCTTGATTATGAAGTTCTGTGAATTTTCTTCTTCTAGTAGCTAGGCATTTTTAGGGATGTAATTTAGAAGCTTCTCTCGGCCCCCATTTATTCCTCTAAGGAAAGTGAATACATAATGCATTGTGCAGTGAAAGCAGTGCATAAAATTTCAGCTTACATTTGAATCAGAATTAAACTAAAAATACCATTAATCTTGCACACTGTTCCTTTTAAGCTCATTTGACATTCATGAATGAGACATCACAAAAATTGTTACTCTGACCCCAGAACTCCCCCTACCCCCAAATATATGTTGACAATACCCAAACTTAATCAGTTTTCTGTACCATTTTGATAAACTATGATACTCTTAATTCTATCTCCTGTCCCCATAACCCATGAAAGTAAAGCATAAGGTGGAGACGTTTTTACATATTCATAAGTGCATATGATATAGGTGTGCCATAGATCTGAATTATGTTACTTGAAAAGAAAATACCATATAATTTCCAGCACAGTGCTTTGCAGTTGTTGAATGGAAAGCACTATTGGGATTTTCTGTCTGCCACTAAAGCACTGTATTGAAATGTTGCACCTGTCCCATCCTACCCCAGTCACATTTATCTAGTTTTCAATTCTCCTCAGGTTTTCTCTACCATGCTGTAGAGTTCAAACATGAGCTCTGCTGGTAGAGTCATCTCTGTATTACGCATTGTAATAAGCGTCTCTTGTTCTGATTCCTAAATTGGTGGAGAGAACAGGGTACAAATATAAAAGTACAATCTTTAACTATTATTTAATGTTACCTGCTAATCCAAATCATTCACATGAAAGTGTAATAGACTACACTAACTGGAAGAACAGTCAGGGTTTATTCGATGTAATTTTTCCATGGAGAGATGTGGTCTCTTTGCAAATAATTACATTGAGTAATTTGTACGTAGAATAACTGAAACTGTATGAATCAGCTCCATTATCTGCTCCCACAGCTCACTGTCAATATCTGTCCCCAAGTCAGTTTCCTATTTTTTAAATGCCCAATTGACCCAAATGACTACACCACAGAAACTTCAAATGATCCTTTCAGAGCTCCTTTGATCTCAAATAATTGTCTCCAGAGAAGAGTGGTAATTAAGAATTCTTTAACTGTGGCGTACAATGGTGATGGGCATTATCATTTCCATCTCATTAGCAATCACATTGATACTGAAGAGAACTTGATAGCTTAGGGGACTGTCCCAGCATGGATGAAAGTGAGGAAATTAAGGGAGTAGAAATGCTGGACAAAGCTGGCCAAAGTCAACAGCTCTTCTTTCCTTTTTATTTCTTTTGGAATAAAAAAGAAAACTGATTAATGTTTCTTTTTGATGCTCTGTGTGTGTGTGTGTGTGTGAGAGCCTGGGATATTGCGGAGGTTAGCCTGACAGCTAAAGGAGAGAGAAGTCAAAGATGAGAACAAAGTTCAGGGGTTCGGGAACATGGAAATAGCCTCATTGAGCATGTTGGGAGCTGTGCTCTTTTCAAAATCTGGCTCTAACTATGAGATGTGAACTCTTGAAAATCTCTGTGTGGCTATAAAGCCACAGTCGGTATTTTTTAAATAAATGGGGGTAATTGTTGGGCAGCTTGAGGCACCTTACAGAGGGTCCTTTTTTTACCCTGTTCTAATGGAGCTGTCTAGGGCCAGGTCTTCGCTGGAGTGCGAGGTTGACCTAAAGATATGCAACTTCAGCTCCATCAATTGTGTAGCTGGAGTTGATGTATCTTAAATCCCCATCCACACAGTGGGAGGTTTGCTCCTGTTGGCTTCCCTTACTCCTCATGAGGAGCAGGAGTACCCTGCCAACTGGGGCACCCTCTGAGTTTGATTTAGCATGTCTTCAGTAGACCCCCTAAAGCAAACCCTGGAAGATTGACTGCAGCAACGTCGATCTTCCCTGTAGTGTAGACATGGCTGAGGTATGGTTTGAATGTTAGCATGTTAGCACAGGAATTGCTAGCAGGGTTTAATGCGCTGTGTTCATTGCTCTTGGTAAATTAGCATAAATGGCAGTGTTGCCCACACAGGTAAAGTTTTTATCTCCTTGTCAGTTTTTAATATAGAAATATTTAGTCTGTTAGGTGGTTATTTTTACTAGATGATGCTTCTCAAAGAGGGCTTTCACTTTCATCACTATCAGACCCAGGCTATGTTGATTAAAATTGAAAATAACAACCAAAGAACATATGATAGCCTTTGGTGAGTTTATCACCAAACATCACTAGTTTTACATGTCTCTGTTCTTTTGGAGGTTTCTTCTGCTTGAGTATGTATTATCAAACAACTGCCTCATGTTGTCACCTTGTTCTTAAAGTTTGTATTTGGGACAGATTGTATCATAATTTCAATAAATGTTATGAAAAATGCTGTCAGTTTTTGGTGCTGTGACACAGTGTGCTCTGAGCTGCACAATTTTATTTTGAAGGTTAAAATGCAAATGGATCCTTGTTTTCAGAGGGATTTGACAAATTAGTGAGTCAACATTTCAAAAGAGAAATACACATTAACAAAATTGTGAATTTCTCTTTATCATAATGTTAAAGTTGCTTCACAAAATAGAGGGCATTTTTTTCTTTATCTTAATTGTTATTACAATAATTTAACATCAGCTGGTGGAGAGCAATGATAGTATGCACTGGGTTTTATAGTAAGTTTATTGTGGACATTAATTTTGCAGGTAATAGCTTATTAAAATGTGGCTGTTTTCCTCTTCTTCCCATGCCTGTGCTTCCACCTCTGTTTTACTGCTATGTTTGTTTATGTTAACAATATAACATGTATGGTAATGTAAATTTCACATGCTACTTTTAACTTGTAGGTTTCATGGTTGTATTTTAATGGTGTGCTTCTAATGCTGCTGTACTGAGGTTACAGATCCCTCTTCTTCTATTACACACTGTAGTTCAACTTGATGACGCATGTGAACTGCAATATGCATTTCTCTTATTTTCAGTCAGTCAGTTCTGCCTGTTTTAAGACATATCTTGAGAAAACTACTAGTTAAGGAAGTGTGGATGGGATTTGGGAATGAAGGTGGCGAGAGACCGCATACAGTGAAAGTAAAAGAGTAAAAATTACTATTCTCTGCTGCTTAAGAAATCCAAGAATCTAGTCAGTTTCCAGTGATGCTAGCCATCCTTATGCATGGTGACATCCAAGGAACTCTTTGGTTTCTCTTTAACTACTAGAAATCTCTCTAGATTTCATTCCAGTCAGATTCTGCTGCATCCATGTTCAGTGCTCAGAAGGCCAAATCTAGCCCTCCTTATTAGCTTGAGTAGTCTTCTTCACTTAAATGGCATTGCTCCCCTGTGCAAGGAGGGCTAGATTTGGGGGATGTTCCCCAGCTGTGAAATGTGGCTAAAACACCCCCTTTTTAACTAAGGTGTTATGAAGAGAAATCAATTGTGTGAAACATTCACATATGATGGTGAAAGCAACATAAAAATTCCTATGAGAAAACATTTGTAGTCAGTGCAGGGTTTGAATGGTGTGTTTTAAATAATGCCTGGGGCAACATATTGAATTTAGTGGATAAAAATAAGTATTGAATGACTACCTCTTCACTGAACGAAGCAGAGGTTTTATGGAAGAAATAGTATGTGATCATGTAATTAAAGACTATCACAAAACACATACATGTAAGGGAGTCAAATTAAGGTTATACAGGCAATGGTAATTATGACACTTCCTAACTTTTGGGTAGTTAATTTGTGACCTTACCGTTATTTTAACATAAGGCTTTTTCCATCAATGCATATGTATAAGAACAGTAAGATATATTTACAAAATATCAATCATATTTCAAAATGCCAAGCAACAACACTGCTAACAAATTGCTGGTACAGTGATAAGTATGCTAAGGTTCTGATCCAGTAAAGCATTTAAATGTGTGGTTATATGTTTAAGCAGAAGAGTAATACAGTTGTCTTTATTGGTCTGGGAGAGAAGGTCCACTTAAGATCTTGTATAATTGTCCAGTTTAAGCAAGATCTGAGCCAAGTTTCCTCCTGGAACCCAATGAAACTACACTAAAACTTTCAAAAAGTTGTTTATTTTTAAGAATAAACCAGAAGTTTAATGAGTATCCGAAAAAATTGTATATTCCCAAATTTCTTCAGTGTGGATGAGGCTAGACAGAGTAGTTCTGAGCTGCCACCAGAAAAGCTATTCTTTCTGTCTTCCTAGGCTACACATTAGTACATACCATGATTTAGTCTTTCATTAGCAATTCTGCTTTTGCAGATCTCAAAAGCTAAGTCATCGGCCTAATGGATATCTCCAAGCAAATTCTCTGAAATTTCTAAGATTTCCATGGCATTAGTTACTAATATTAAATGCACTGCTAAATTCTTAACAGAAAGAGAAGCCTCTTAAATAAACACATTTCTAATAGATGCTTTGGGGGGAGATGAGTTTGTTTCCTATTCTACCCACTTTCTTGCTCTTCTGCATTTTGGGCTGTGTTACAGAGTCACTGACTGTGTGTGTGGTTTGTTTTTGTTTTTTGTGTATTTAGGGGACTTGTTCAAAGAGGACATTGGCTCTGCAAATCTGAATAGAAAATTCTGAATAGACTAAAACTCAGAAGAAGGAAGATACCTTGAAGTTTAAATCCATTTTTTGTGCTTTCTCAATACATTTTCTCAACTTTTGGGGGTCACCCACCACTGGATTTGACTAGTATACCTGGAATATCAGCTCTCCCACAGCTTTGATTAATACTTGTCTGTTAAATCCATTGTCCTTTCGACAAATGTTATTTTCACTTAACTCCATGAATCTAACCCCATTTCTTCAAAACCACTCTCTTAGGCTGTGTCTAGATTACATCCCTCTTTCGACAGAGGGATGTAAATTAGGCACTTCAAAATTGCAAATGAAGCCGGGATTTGAATGTCTCGCGCTTCATTTGCATAATCACGCTTTCGAAAAAGTGCCATTTTGAAAATAAAAATGAGGTTTACAGGATCTTTTGAAAAAGCCTTCCCTTTTTGAAAGAACTGCCTCTAGACCATAGTTTTACTTTAGAAATGGTGCTTTTTAAAGAGCGCCATTACGTGATTATGCAAACGAAGTGCAGGACATTCAAATCCCGGCTTCATTTGCAATTTCAAAGTGCCTAATTTACATCCCTCTGTCAAAAGAGGGATGTAATCGAGACACATCCCTATTGAGAGAGAATTCCTCCACACTTCATTTCAAGCAGAAAACATACCAGCCCTTTCCTGAGATTAAATCTACAGAGTGATAGTGATTATTAGATTGTCCTAAAACAAAAGAACACAAAGTGTCATAAGAAAATTTTTAATCAAAACAATTTGAGGTAATTTTTTTTTCATTTAAAAATAAATTGGATTACTTAGACAATCATGACTCTTTCCAAAGTACTCCTGAATACACTTCATCCATGTAATTTATAACAGTTTGTCATGTTTAAAATAAACCACTGCTTCCGGAGTGAGGGGAAAAATTATTACTCTGTTCTTAGCTGACCAGGAAACAACACAGAGTGCTTTCCACTAACAAAGTATAATTTCTTCTTCACCTCTTTGACGTCTCTACACCTCTCAGACCAAATAGTGACAAAATAAGGAGCAGTAGAAGTTACCTTATCAAATTATAACTCTTTTTCTCATGGGAGGCAGATGAGGAAACCTAACTAAAAAGAAGTAAAAAGAGACAAGGTTTGAGGGAAAAAGTGAATCTAGATATCCCTCAGTCATGATATGATATGATAATTTAAAGCAGAAGTTACATTAACCCTCACAATACCTACATAGGGTATGTAATGACATTTCATTTTAGAGCTGGGTAAACTGATGCATAGAATTTAGTTGACTTGCTCAAGGTATTTCAGTTGTTAAAAGGGACTTCCAAAAGAAAGTGTGGTTGATGCCCTGTTGTGTTTTCATTCTGCTTGTTTTTTTAAATCAGCAGTTCAGGTTTTCTTTCTCCCATTTTTTTTGGAAGGAGCCAAGAATAGCTAGACAATGAGTAGGATCTCAGATATGGTGGAACTGACACATGGTTAATTGACAAGTGATTTGTATTCAGATAGTTTGACATCTTAGTTTTGACTAATACTGCTTTATATGCTTCATTTAAACAGCTAAAAGAAAAGCTATTCCATTAAAGTTTCAGTGCACCAGCTCTTCATTTTAGTGCTTTGAATTTTCCTAACGGGTTGTCAACACTACAGTGTTGGGTAACTATACTGGTACATTTAAAGTGGCACAGCTTTCTAGTCAGGGCACAGTAACATTGATATACAGATGATTACTAGTGGTATAGCAATTCCCACATGGAGCCAAGAATAATTAGACTGATATAAGTCACCTTGATATTTGATCTAACTGCACCGTTATTAGGATTTTTACCACTATAATAGTGGGAAAAAAATCTCACCCTTAACCCATATTTACAATAGTGAAAGTTTTAAGTCTAGATGAGGTCTAAGCTGACGGATGTGCACTCAACAGTGGCTCCATTTTAATGTAGTTTTTGTTATCTGGAAATCCATTACTCCTAGTGCTCAAATCCTGCATATAGAAAAAGAAATAAGAAACCTATGGAAACTAATTAATAGAATGTGTTTTCCCAATTTGTGCTAATGCACCCCAGGAAATGTACCAGGATATCAGAGAAAAGAGAGACAAAACCCAGTACACACTACCTGTTAAGTAAAACATTTCTTAAGCGGGTTATGTAGTTCCCAGAGTGGATAAAATAGATGTAGTTCATTATTTTGTGTCTTATCACAGAGGATAGTGATGGGAAATGGTTAAAAAAACCCATAATGGAACTTGTTTAGGGAAGGGAAGACTTCATTTTTTATCTATTTTACTTGTAAATCCCATGCCAATAAGATTTTAAAAACAAACAAAAACCCAAACTGGCAAGCAAGCAAAAAGCTTGCAGACTAGGCTAACCATACCTACCTAATCATGAGCAAAGTTAATCAACCATCATCAAGCACAGTGGCAGTCAGGTTTCTGGCTGTAAGGGGTTCATTTCACCTATCTTATAGACATTTTTATACTGGGCGTTGGATGCTAACAGCTGTAAAGAAGGTTGCAAAAGAGTTTCTTTGCTCTCCTCCTGTTTTTCCTCAGTTATACTCTCTCTCTGAAACTTCCCCTTTGGACTGAAACCTCTTGCTTGCTGTTTCTCAGGGGTCTACACAGAGAAAGGTGCTACTGGGGCCTGGAGACGTTGATTTTTCTGGGACATACTTCTCCCAAGGCAAGAGGTTTGATGTAAAGAGGTTGGTTTGATGGAGAGATAATACTGCTTTCTAAATTGAGTCTGGTTTAATGAGGGACTCTGTGGAACATGATTTTACCTGTTTGGAAACCTGAAGTTTATTTTATTCGATGTTGCAGTGTAAACAAAATTCTGGAATATATTACAGCTTGTCACCAACTTGCCAGTGCATTTACTGAAGCATGAACTTCCAGTCCACTGAAACTCTACTGTCCAAGTGCTCAAGAGACTTCTGGAATAATACAAAGACAGTAAGGATAGATATGCAGACAAACACATGAAGCACACAGCCTATGTTATACCTCACCTTTATGTAGCAGCTGCAGAGAATCAAGGAAAAATCAAATTTTGAGGGAAAGATCTTACTAGTATCAATTCATCCTCTTCTTTTAACTGATAAGACATAATTTTGGACTGATCTAAATAGTCTGCTGCAGCGATGGAAAGCTTAACATTAGGATACCTGTGGTGTTAATTTTTGGTTTTAGTGACCCTTTCTGTTGCTTTCACACAAGTAGCAAGTCCACAAAACCCTTCTGCCTTCATTTTAACATAATGCTATTATGTAACAAACACAGTTACATGTTTCTGTCACTGTACTTTAAAATACATACAAATATAAATGTGTTCTCAAATCTCCATCTGTACATTTAAAGACCAAATTGGAGTTGATAGTGGTAGGTTAGAGTTTGAAGGAAAATGTTTGGTTTCTGGAGTAGAAATGGGAAAGAATGTTTGTTTTTATCCAATGGCAAAATACCATGTATATCTACACATGCAATGTGACCAAGAACATAAGAAATTGTATCCATTCTCTGTCAGCACTGGGCTTCTTTAGCAAAGGTTCACATTTGCATTGTCTGATGTGTTGCACTGAAAGGGTTTGAAAGTTTTATCCATTTTTGCTCAGACTGGTCTTATACTAAAAATTTGTACTAAGAGTTGAAAGGTCAATGCTCTATCAACTTAACCATGCAGTAATTTTTCATGCTGTCTTGTTTTATAACAGATAATGCTGAGTTGTATTTTTACAATGATAGTTATTTCATTATAGCAGTTTTGTACCCATGGTTGAAGTATAATAGAGAATGTTACACAACTTGATATACTATCTGAGCAGCACAAACTCAGAGATTGGGGTAACATTTATATATTTTATTTGAAAACACAGAAGTTTTTGTATCAATTGTTTTCAAATCAAAAAAGTGGAAAGTAAACCCATTGACATTGCCACCAGAATACTTGGAAAATCTAAATCTGTAGCTCTTGTACTGTCAACTTCCTTTTTTTCCCTGGAGGAAGACAAGAAATTTTAAAAAATAGCAAGAAGACTAGGGATGCGTAGATGACAAAAATACTAAGACTATATCCTGTTTTTGTTTTACACGTGCTACTCTTAATTTAGTCAATTGTAGGTATTTACCTCAAGAGCAGAATGTAGTTTGCAATAGGAAAGAAAATATGAAGAGGAAATGAATTACATGAGGGTTGGGGATGTGAGAGAAGGAATAGGCAAGCAAGGAAAGAAGAATAGAAGTTATTGCCGAAAGCGACTTCTGTCTCCCTTTGAAAAGACTTCTGTCTTGTTTACCTTTTCAAATGGTGGCTATTAAATTGGCCTTGTAAGGGGGACTACATAGTGCAGAGTCTTGCATTTGAAGGTCATCATTTCAAATTTGTACTAGCTAAGTTGTGACCAAAAGGTCACTACTATTGGAAAATTGTTTGATGCCATGAGCCTTAGTCTAGTTCCCAGAAAAATGGCATCCACTTACAGAAAGTACAACCAATAGATATTTGCCAACAAATGTGACAATTAGTGATGTGTTGATGAAGCCAACAAATGAGCAGGTACAGAGGCTGGGGCAGTGTAGGAAGACCTTTTCCACTGCTCTCTGTGTATCTAGCCTAAAGATAGTCTCCCAGAACTGACAAGCATTTCCAAACAGTAAATTTACTGGAAGAGCTGTTTGTTCTGAAAAGTGTCTATGATATTTTAAAAGGCCATATTCTTCAGTGGGTTGGTGAGTATTCAGAGACAGTTCCACAGACCTCAGTGACAAAGAAATTTTTAGAAAATCTGTACTTCAGGATTAATATAATTTTCAGGAGAATAAACTGGGGCCCATTTCTCCTGACATTTTCAACCTTTAAGTCCAACTGTAAAAATTCAGTAAAATTCTGTCCTTGGGTGCTCTTCTGTCACCCTGTTTTATTTTTATTCAAGGCAATTGCAAAATGTAACTGATGATGGAATTTGGCTGACAGACTATTTTTAATACAATTGATGATGCATCATACTGAAACAAAGTACAGTTTGATGTTTGGATTCCCTATTATTTAAACAAGCTGAGGAAAATGTGAGTTAGTACTCACTGAAAACCAATAAACCAGAATGCCATTTTTATTGAGTGTCTCAAGTGTATGCTCCAGCAGAAGGTTTCAGTTACATTACAGAACTCTTCAGCTGTGTGTGTGACTCCTGTTCTATATGCAGAGTTCTGAACTCATCTACCTATGATATTTGCCACTGGAAGAAAAAATCTGAGCAGCTAAAAGCTTTTGACACAGAGAATATGCAAACTTACAGAACGTAGGGCAAATGAAAAATTGTCAAGCACTGTAACAACTGATAAAATTTGATTTATTAGAATGGCAAAATAAGCCAATGAACATTTTTTCCTGCAAATATTTGTCAGGAACTGAAATGAAACCTTAAAAGTATTTTTTTTCTCCAATGCTTTCCCTTCCCTGTCACGTACTTAGAACTGAGCTAAGTAGCCTCAGCTTTCAAAAGGAAAGGTTCTTTAGAAATTCAGACATTTCAAAATAACTTTCAAAATTGTTGTTAGCGTTAAGCAAACACTATGCTGTATCTAATACTTTAA
This sequence comes from Pelochelys cantorii, assembly GCA_032595735.1. NCBI lineage: Eukaryota > Metazoa > Chordata > Testudines > Trionychidae > Pelochelys > Pelochelys cantorii. Next base: position 43,603,956 of record CM064337.1, read on the forward strand.
AACACTTTTGTAAGGGAGAGAGGAGGATGAAATATGAAACTGTTACCATGGTCCTCAATTGCTTTTCACCACAAAATCATTCAGCTAGACTATTAAGACTGACCAAAATAAATGCCCAGTTTCCTAGGCATGACTTATGCTATCATTAGAACTAATTATTTATATAAAAATAGAGAAAATAAAACCAAATAAATAGGCTTTATTTGAAATTTAAATGACAGTTTTTACAGCTAGTGTCAAGTTGATCCATAATAATGAATAAGTAACTAAACGATGACGAGTACATTGTGTGCAGGAACAGACATGTTAGAACATTTAGTACCTAACTAAAGGGCAAGTGAATAGTCTCTCTGGAATTGGAACTCTTTTGGAACAGCTGGCGGGAAGCATTCCTGGAACACTGCAGCTGGGTCCTTCCCTCAGGAGAGTGCAGTGAAATACCCTAGTGCCAGACTCAGCTGGCTTGGGACCTTTAATACAATGCACACCCATGCTCGTGTTTCCCAGTGACCTGAACAATTCTTTTTGAAGCCATCTTGAATTAACCAGAATTAGTTCAGTATTTTAGATAAGCTAATAAAATGGTTTAATAGAATTGTCAATGTACATTACACCTGGAGAAAGGGGAATAAACATCTTCAAAACACTTAAATACATTAGAATTTCAAGAAATAAAAAAGTCAGCCATTTTATGTAGAACATTTGGAAAATCATCTCCAGTTCACCTTTGTGGAATGGAGGACTTTTTAGATAAAAATCTCCGGTATCATGGAAACATATAGACAACAGAGTTCATAGCAAGGTAGAATTCTGGCATTTTAACACTGAAACATTTTTATACTTCCTAACTGAAGTGCTGCATGAATGGTGGAGTATTTTGTTGTTGTTGTTGCCAGAATCCATTAACAAATCACAGTTTGTACCATCCTAGGTCTTGCACAGACTTTCAGAAGCACCAAATTCTATTGTGACTATGCCCCACTCACCAGAGCCATGTCCCTTTGATGTAGTGTTGTATAACCATGTTCTATGTTGTATTTAGCTATGACACTCTTAGTACCTTTCCCAAATCTGAAGAAGAACTCTATGTAGCTCAAAAACTTGTCTCTATTATCGTAGCCCCTTTAACTCCCTTTTACCTAGGCTTCTGCATTCCAAACTATCACATGGTTGTTGGCCCCTTTAAGGGGAGTCCAGGCCCAGGCTACTTGTAGTGCTAATTTAGGGGAAATTAGTCCATCTAGACCTTTAATTGAATAATGACCATCTGGTCCTGATAAATGGCCATCAGGGCACTGTTGCAGGATGATGCTCATAGGGAGAAGCACTGCAAGCCACCATAGAGCAAGGAGGTCATAAAATCATAGAATACTAGAACTGGAAGGGACTTTGAGAGGTCATTGAATCCAGTCCGCTGACCTCATGGCAGGACTAAGCACCGTCTAGATCATTCCTGACTGATGCCTGTCTAACCTCCTCTTAAATATCTTCAATGATGGAGATTCCACAACCTAACTAGGCAAAACTGTAAAACAACCCCCAAGAAAAGATGTTATCTTCAACTCCTGAATCCCCCAAATGAGCAAGACTTTATTTCAAGTTTATTTGGACTTATCAAAGTAGAACCCTTGCATAGAAAATTTTTCTCATCCCTTTTGGACTGTGTGGAGATCTTAACGAGTCCCAAGAGAACAGAAGCAAAGGCAGGGCGATTGCAGGGCTATGCCATTCTGACAGATATTGCAACCCCATTTAGCATTTTGGGATCATGATATTGAATTTATGGATGGCTTATCTATGACTATATTTTACTCTATGGGAGAGGGTTACCGCTCTCCCTTTGGGACATAAACCTATGGCATTAATTTAAGGCAAAATGTTAAGACTGCAGACAACATCTGAGATGAACTGCCCCCTGAGATGATGGAGGTTGACTTCAAACTGAAATAGGTCCTTCCTTTGGTTCAGGAAATGGACCTGACCTTCTGTCTAAAGAAGGGTCCTAATCCTTGCTGATGGGTGGGGAGAGATGTTGGCTTACAGAGTCTATGTGGAAGATGGGTGTTTCCTGGTATTTTATTAAGCATTTAAATTCCATTATTATTTCTTATTTGTGATTTCTATGATAGTTTTGTCCCAAGAATAAATAATCTTTGCTTTGTAAAAGCTGGTTGGTAACTGCCCTACAATGCTGTAGCTCTTGGAGAAAGAGAGACTCTGAGGAGCTGGATCAGAGGAACTGCTGGCCTAAAGTCTGGTCCAGAGAGAGTGAAATGCAGCTGCACATGCAAAGGGCTAATATCTGGTCACCTTAAGTGGGTGCCCTCAAAGTGGGCAAAGGGGAGGGGGAATCAAAGGTGCAGTTATACCTGAAACTATGACAGTCATAACACGAGCGGCCATAATCAAGGGCATTGCCTTTCTATACAAATCTTCCAGTGCAAGGAGGCTGGAAAATATAATCTGACACTCTGTCTAATCCTATGTAAAATAGCTGCTATAGGCTCCAAAAGTCTATTTTTACAATAACATACATTTTATAATTTTTGAGTTCTACATTCACATTATGAAGAAAAAGTCACCATCATTGGCATTATTGTTAATCTCTGTAGAGAGACGAGTAATGAAAAGACAGGAAGAATGAGATGATAGAGATGGTTCCAGGTACCATGTTTGAAGCACATTTACGGAATGGTGGTAGGAACTTTGCATTGATATTTCTCACCGAGTATCTTCAATAAGGCATTTGAGCACAGCAGTAGCCATACCGTACTCTTGACCAGCACTAAGTTAACTAAAACATTTTAGGTAAAAGGGATTCATAATTTCAATTAAACTCAATCCTATGATTTGCCAGTGGAAAAGATTGTATTGTGTAAGAATGATGATTGCTTATATCTGTGTCCAGTAGAATGTGCTACCTTTTTGCTTCATGAATATCTATCAGCAAAGATTTGGAACTTGCATTACAAAAGGATTTGAAGTAAGCTAGCCCATTATATCCCTTGATCTTTGTAGTCGTGGACTAGATAAATCTTTAGCTAACACTTGTAACTGTTATTCATGATAAATTGAGTGCTGGTGTGGCTTCCACTGCTTTATTGTTCATTTGCAATGATGTCTGTTCTTGTCTTTAACAAGTGATTTAATAGTGAAAAGTTTTTGAGTGTATGGTATTAATGCACATGCCACAGTGTTTGTTGTTGCTGTTAGTAGCAGTAGTACTATAATTGAGGAGGCAGGATGCTAATTTAAATGAAAAATTCTACTTGGTAGATTTGGATTAGAGTAAGGTAGATACTACTAACTAGAGTTGCAGCTTATATAAAAGTAATGTCTACAGGCTCTAATGAAAATTGGAGGTTAGCCTATTGTATGAGGCAGTGTATAGGGTATGTCTACACAACAGCATTATTTCGGAATAATAATTCCAAAATAACAGTGCATGTCTACACTACAAGCCATTATTTTGAAATAATGTTGAGCTGGAAGACTTCTTACTCTGAATCCTGTAACCCTCATTTCACAAGGAGTAAGGGAAGTTGAAGGAAGCATGTTCTTCCTTCAACTTCCTGCTGTGTACAGCGCCGAAAGCCAAGTTAAGCTATTTCAATTTAAGCTATATAATTGGTGTAGCTGAAGTTGCATATCTTAATTCGATTTTGTTCCTGTAATGTAGACGTACCTTTTGGGTACATCTACACTACAAAGGAAGATCAAAGCTGCTGCTGTCAATCTTCCAGGGTTCGAATTAGTGGTCTAGTTAAGACAGCTAATTCAAAGTGAAAGGGGCACTCCAGTCCATGCTGGTAACCCTGCTTTCATGAGAAGGGAAATCAAAGGAAGTGTGTTCCTCCTTCGATTTTCTGCAGTGTAGACAGCGCCAAAAGCCAAGTTAAGCTACTTCGACTTCAGCTACACAATTAATGTAGCTGAAGTTGCCTATCTTAATTTGACTTTGTCCCGTAGTGTGGACATACCCAAAGTAAAAAGCCCTCACCCCAAATAGCTGACAGTTTATACAATGCAGGTGGAATGTCAGAATTGGGAATTGGGGCACAGGGAGATTAAGAACTCCCTTCGATCACTAAGAAGTCATTGGCAAGCTAAGAACTGAAGCCAGATCTCCTGAGTCCTAAATCAGCACGTTAAAACCAAGATTAGTCTTCCACTGAATTATCATGTCTTCCTATCACAGATTCATTTGCAAACCATCAGTTTCATTTGTGTCTGTCACATAGCTCCCAACAGTCTCATTCTGCAATGAAATAATTCAAATACACGTATATGCCCTGTCTGGGAGAAAAGCTCTACTCCTGACACCAAAATCAATCAAATATATATTGAATACTAGTGTTTGTATTCTCTATGGCAGCTTTACTAGCAATAATAATAATAATAATAATAATAAAAGCAAACATACTTAAGACAAACGCTGAGTCTACATTTCTGAGTGTAAATGGAAGAAACTGTAGTTCTGAAAGGGAATGTTTTCAGTCATTGAAAGATTATTTATTCCCCTGATTAAATCATGTGGTCACCCTGATTTTCCAGCACTACCTCCAAAAATCAGCTCCACTTGACTTCTACCTGGGTGTTGCCTTTACTCTAAAGCATTGGTTCTGGGTAGAAGAATCAAAATGGCTCAGAATGAAAAAGATGTCAGCCATAAAGATTTGTGCGTGCTCAGGTCTGTATCTAACAGGTTTAAAAGAATCTACAGGTTAGATACTACAGAGCAGGGCACTGTAAATGAAGCTAACATAGATTTGAAATAAATATTTGGGTAATTGTGTCACAAAACCAAAAAGCACTACACATCAGTCTTTCTACATTCCCATTTGGATTTCCACAAGTAAATTATACATCTACACTATCAATGGATGTTAAACATCATTTTAGCTTTGTTCACCAAAACCACAAAGTACCTTCCTTTGGTAGAACCCAATGGCCTGAAGCAATATTAGACTTTCTAAATAAGAGACATTAGATTTGTGTATTTAAAAACACCTCTGGGAGCACATAGGCACCATTCCCCTCTCAGAAATGTCTCAATGCAACATCTCTTTGAATGGGCCAGGGGACCTCTGAGTCAGCCGAAAGACCTTTGCAGTCATTAAATTCAATTGACAGGGACTGCCTTGAGACAAGGCAGACTGAAATCATAAGGCAGGGAGAACTGTTATTCTTCAAGAATGTCACCCCCAAGATTTGATTGTATTTGCATACCAGTTAATTACGAAGAGAGATGAAATCAAGTTGTGGAATGTCTGTCCCTTAAAACTCAGAAACCCTGTTCCATCATCTCCATCAGCAGCACTGCAGTGAAAGGTTATCTCTAATTGTGAATACTATTAGAGTCTCATAGTCCACTATACAGTGTGAATTGAATCCCAACACTTTGCCTTCAATTTCACTGTACTTTAAAAGGTCAAATGCAACATCATAGTAGTAGCAAGTCCATTCCACCTGCCAATAAATGACACTTCATCTTTTCTAGCATTCTGAGATCTCAACCCCTCTCTCTGCACCTTGGTCATTAAACAGTTAAAAACAGTAGGGCCTACAGCCTGGGTGGGCGCCTGGGCAAGACGGGGTAGGGGAGAGGCTGCTCCATGCTCCTGGAGGGGGTGGGGCCTCGGGTGGAAGAGGTGGGGCTAGACCCTTCGTGCTGCCTGGAGTGCACAGTGCAGTGCTCCGTCAGTGATATAAAGGGCATGGGGTGGTGGCCAGGAGCTTTGGGCCCTTTTGAATAGGTGGGCCCTGGGGTAACTGTTCCCTTTGCTCGCCACCCCCACCTCAGCAGGCCTGCCTATAAACCTAGCTGCCCAGTTAAATATACAATGCATGTCTTTTTGTTTATGTGCCTTATTTATAAGGACATGCCAGTTCCTCATAACGCATAAGGATAGGAACCTATGTCTCAGATAAACAAATAGCTGGATCAATCTGGCTTACCTTTATGCTAATAATATTAGAATAGATACTAGAAATATAAGAATGTTTAGCTTCCATTGAATAATTGTAAGTATTTGCATTCACTAATTGCACTTATAACATCTGAGTCCCATATTGTAAAATAACATTTGAGCAGCTGCATTGTGAACCTTTGTGACTGTGTAAGTCATCGGACAGGAGAGAGATGTTAATTAGTGTGAAGGGATGATTTTCAACAGAAAGCATTATGCCCTAACCCGGTATTGATGGACATTTTCTTACATACCATCAACAGAAGAACAAAAGACTTTGCTGCGCTGTGCTCTTCCCGGCAAAGATGAATCATGCAAGTGGACTCCTTCCATCAGCTGAGTTCACCACTCAGCACATAGCAGGAGCGGGATAAAAGCACCAGACAAAAGGAACTATCATCTCTGTGCTCATTGGAATCTGAATGGTCAAGTGTTTCTAGGCATAAGGAAGAGATCCCCAGCTCCTTAGTTTGAAAGCTTCAGAGGGGTAGCTGAATTAGTCTGAAACTGGAAAAACTTAAGCAACAAATAGTCTAGCAGCACCTTAAAGACTCACAAAACATGTAGATGGTATCATGGATGTTGGGTACAGCCCATTTGATCTTGTATCCATCTACATGTTTTGTGGGTCTTTAAGGTGCTGCTCGACTATTCATTTTTTAAAGTGTTTTCTTAGTTTGAGTTAGTCCTAATGGATATATAGTGCTTGCTTGTTATAGAAGCTCTATTACCTTTTGAAAATTGAGATTGTTGCCTAATTTAACCTTGCAAATTACTTGTCTTGTTTCCTTTTTCAATGAGCTAGTCCTGTAATAAACTATGAAAAAGATGTAAATGTGATATCTAAGGTGCAGTTAACCTGGGGCAAGAGACTGGCCCTTTGGGAATGGGGATAACATGAGTGTTGCTGTAATTCTTGGGATCATCTGTCACAAAGGTACACTCACTTGCATGGTAAGATAGTCTCCTTGGGTTCTCCAGTCTGCCTTTGATGCCTCATTAAGGCTGTTACAGTGTCTGAGAAGTTGACACTTAATAATTGGTTTGGTGAAATTTAAGCTTATTGAAACCAGTTTGGGGTTTGTGTTCAGGTTCCTCACAGTCTGCCCTGAGGTTGGTACTGCAACAGTATTAGTACAGAGGTAAAAAAATCAGCCAGAGTATGGTCATTGCATGACCTAGAAGTAGATGCTTCATATCTATGCAGCCAGAGGAGAACTGCTAACAGTTCATCAGGTATCCACCAACTGTTTCAACTGAAGGTTATGACTAGATTTATGTTAATGTTGAACAGAAGCAGTCTGGAACCCTATATTAAATCTCAGATTCTGGTAGCAGAAACAATCCCAGGAGCTGGTGCTTTTATCATGACCACAATCCAGTCCCGTGTTCATGTTGTTGCTAAATCTGTTAGAAATGTTCCACAAAAAGATTTTTTTCATTGAAGAATTATGATTTAAATGAAATCAGTAGTTCCCATGAGGTAAATGTTGATTTCAATATTTTTTTTTTCAATTTTTCTGAAGCATTGTTTGGAATGAACTGCAATGTTTAGTTTTGAAAAGTCTTTTTAAATTAAAATGTGATTTTGAAATGAAATATTTTGTTTCAGAACTTTTTTTCCACGAAAGTTTGTCTCTTGATTGATTGAGGATGAAAACTTGTGGAAATAACAGAATTTCCTGTAGCACGGAGATTTTATTTTCTGACTAGTTATGGTTTTTACTGATCTGTATAATATTTTCCCTCTTGCACAGATCTTAGTTGTGATTCAAGACATCATTATATTACAAGTGTAAGTCATGATCATAAGGTGGCTTTTTGGAGGCTTGTGTGAAATAAGTTGCTGGCTCTCTGTCCATCTGTGTCTGTGGAGATGCAGGCTAGTGAACTGTCACAGTGATTAAATAAATTACCCTCAACCCCTTGCAAATAATTCCCTCAGTTAAGGACAGATACTGCTATTTTATCTCTTCTCTGACTAAACAGAAATAATCTGCGTCTGGGGATTTCAATCTGGCTTTTATAAGCAACATATTGACATGAAAATACTTTAAAAACAAATGGATAAAATGTTCACTGACTTGAGCAACACACACACTAATACAGTCGCCTTTGAAATTCCTGGGCTCAGTGCATACAACCAAGAAGGCATCCTCTGTAAAAGGGAACTTGAAGGAGAGGGTGTTTTGTACAGTTGGATGTGGAGACTGAAACTTTTTCGGGCATTAAAACTGAAATGTCTGCATGAATTGATTTTCAGTTGCTACATGTTCAATCAGGATTCGGACGTGCACAAATTCCTTCACATATTTAGTAAGTGCTATTATTTCCCTCTGTCATGGGTGGTGTTGTACTGAATGGACTTGAGTCTATTTTTCTACAGCTTGCTTCTCAATGGTGTAAGACCATTTGGAGCTATAAAGTCGATGCAGACTGCAGTTGCCTCTTTGTAAATCATGTACCTCTCTGAGAATGCAAATATTCATACACATGTAATCTGTATTGGCTGTTTCCTAGAGATGTTGGTTTTGACCTAAAAGGCCTATATGGCTTGGGGCCTACCTACAGGAGAGACTGCCTCTCTCCCAGGGCTTAAAAGTAGGAAAGACAAATCCTTATGGTGATATTGCCATAGCTGTAATCAGTAGAACTGTTAGTTATCTATAACCTGGCTTATAAGGGTTTAATGGCAGAACACTTTCAATGAAGAGCATCTCATCTTCCACTTAATTTCACAATAATATGCTTTTGTTGACCTTCCAGATATATTTCAATGTCCGTCTATCGTCTTGAGTTTTGAGTGGCAATCAGATGGTTGGGAGTGGTTCTAGAATTCCGTTATCCAACTGCTTGGTTTGTTTTTATAATGTTGGTTGAGGATGCACCTGTCTGGACTTCCTATTTTCATTATTTTTTTTTTAAATACATAATAAAGTAGAAGCATATAGGGAGTTAGTAGTTGATCACAGTTCTGAGCTGAAATATATAAATAGAGTTTGTAGATCTGATTCACTGTATTTCTTTTCAGGTAAATTATGGTGGAGTAAAGATTGGTTTGTACTGATGTTTGAAAAATTGTTTCCTTTGAATTCTGAGAAAAATTGACAGCCTTGAAACTCTTGACTGAAAAACTTACCAAAATTGGCAAACTGTCTCTATTTAGAAGATGTTTCTTAAAAGCATATTTTTCAAAATGTTTATTTGTTTTTAATCTAATACAAATTTGCCAGCATGGGTGTGCAATAAGCTATTGTAACAAGCTAGAATGCATTGTCTACCTGGGTACAGAAACATAAAACTTCTTCTGAGTTTAAGCATAAAATTAGAGTACACTGTGCATAGAAATCCATCACACAAATTTGTAATAGATTGTATGTAAAAATGCATGTATTGACTTTTGGCTTTGGTCAGCATCAAGATGCATTGTTCCTTGAGGTAAATATTGGTCTTTGCCTCAATCAATATGGCCTTTTTTATTCAATGCATTGTGATCTTGACTGAAATAGAAGTCAATATTCGCTTAATGTTGTGCACTTGCTCTTTATCAATGTTTCTTGTATCTCTACAGCTGGAGTCAAAAGTAAAGTCTATTGTTCCTATGTAGAAACTATATTCATCAGTTTCCAGCCTTCATTAACTCCCTCTGCTATTGGCTTCTAATTCAATTTCAATAAAGCTGTGCAAGTCTTCCACACTAAAGACTGAAACTTGCTTGCTTGTCTCTCATTTTTAGTCCTATTGATTGCAGTATGACCCCTTGTTTGAGATTAGTCAGGCAGTCATCTTTTACATGCCACTTCTCCACATTTAGCTAAAGAAACCAAAATAAAAGTTAAGTTTCTGTCGGTTTCACAGCTGCCGTCCATTGTGAAAGCCTGGTTACTTTTGTTCATCATTGCTGTAGCTTGATTGAAGGCAGGGATCAGGTATCAAGGGGTCCAAAAAACGCTCTCAGGTCCCTTTGGGAAACATCCAAAATATCTTTCACCTCAACTAAACTTCCCCACTTGCAATGGGCTTATTCCTTTTAGAATTCTGCTGGTGTGATGTATCTGGATATAAGCTTTTTATGGATATGGAATAATACCAGGAGATGCTTGGACAGAATGGCTGCATCTAGACTGGCATGATTTTTTCCGTTAAAAGTATTTGCCGTTAAAAGTATTTGCGCAAGAGAGCATCTACACTGGCATGTGCCTTTGCGCAAATGATTTGCTTTTGCGCAAAAGCATCCGTGCCAGTGTAGACGCTCACTTGCGCAAGAAAGCTCCGATGGCCATTTTAGCCATCGGGCTTTCTTGCGCAAGAAATTAACGTTGCTGTCTACACTGGCCTCTTGCGCAAGAATACTTGCGCAAGAGGGCTTATCCCTGAGTGGGAGCGTCAGAGTATTTGCGCAAGAAGCACTGATTTTGTACATTACAACATCAGTGTTCTTGCGCAAATACTCGCGGCCACTGTAGACAGGCGGCAAGATTTTGCGCAAAAGCAGCCACTTTTGCGCAAAATCTTGCCAATGTAGACACAGCCAATTTGTCATTCTAGTCATATCAGCTAAAATAAGTGGGAATTTTTTGAATATTATGTTAATAAATTCACAACTTATTGGCAAAATGTGTGTTTAAACATTGTCACATACACTGTTGGGAATATGTTGTTTAGTTCCCAAAGGATAATGTTATCACTTTAATAAATAAACAGTAGATTCAGATGTGATTGCTTCTGTAGAAATGGTGTCAGTGTTATTACATCAATTTACAAGGGTTTTTTTTGTACTTCCTATATGAATCTATTGTATTAAAACTGTAGGGTTCCTCAAATGTGTTCCCATTGCTTTCTTTTGAAACACTACACTCTTGTACTGCTCTGGTAGGATAGCAAAGAAAACATTATTTCTCAAGGCCAGGTCTACACACAGATTTGGTATTGGCATAATCATTTCAGTTATGTGTTATTTTTTAACTGTCATGGTTATACTAAGTGTTATTAACTGTCATGGTTATATTATTGCAGCCTTACCTGTGTGGACACAGTCAGGTTGCTATTAATATGCCTTATACCCATACAACTTATTTCCTTTATCATACGGAAATAGCTTATAATGATATAAAGCACCTTCAGGATATAATATTCCCACATGGGGGGGGGGAGGGAGGGAAGGGAGGGATTTTACTGATAAGAAAGTAGTAGGAAACAGGATAAATATGAATATTTACCTACAGTGCCAGGCTAGCTGAGGGTAAGTCTAGACTACATGCCTCTGTTGGCAGAGGCATGTAAAATAGGCTACCCGACATAGTCAATAAAGCTGGGTTTTAAATATCCCCGGCTTCATTAAAATAAAAATGGCCACCGTGCCGTGCCGGCTCAGATGATTGTTGGCACAGTGCAGCAGTCAAGACACGGATCAATCGACAGGGGAAGCCTTTGTCAACTGCTCCCTTATGCCTCGTGGAATAAGGTTTACAGGAGAGGTCAACACAGGCTTCCCATCGACCGATCCCTGAGAGCCTAGGTACATACTCAGGTATTTGGTCTCTCCTGCTGCCTGCACTGCTGGGCTCTGATGCTGTTTCTAGTGTGCTATGTCAGTCAAAGCTAGGACACATATGTCTTTCAGATAAGAATATATTCTTCTTCCAAGATGCAGTACTAGAGGGCATTATGGTCCTGATCCTGCAGGGATCCCCATGCAGGTGAACTCCTGCACCCATCTAGAACCTTTCTGAAGTCAACTGGATTTTCTCCCACTACGTGTGTTGTTACTGGGCTCTATTGATCTGATTGCTTTTTAACCTTGCTGGTTGTGTCTATGCACACATGTGCAGTAATTTCATAGTTGGTCTGGATTGTCTTTCATCTGTTTTTTATTTTGATATCTTTGAAACAAATGAAAATATTTGGTCATAGGAGCTATAGATTCGCTTAGGTTTCTAAGTTAGCCAAAAGCCAGTGCTGGCAAGTCTAAGAGCAGAAAAGGTGAAATTTGCAATAATGAGGGAAATACTATTTGTGGAAGGTATTTTTGTTCCTTTTTGAGTTCTCCACCAGAGCAATGACACTTTCAATGTAAAAGCATTGGGCTTCCTCATCTGTTATTGACATCTTTCACTGGAAAAAAACATGGGTATTTTATTATGAGGCACCAAATGTGTTAAGTGCTGTGCATAGCCAAAAGACTTACATGATAAGTAAAAACAGTTATAGAACCTCCATGATAATTGTACTTAATACCATGGATTTCTCTTCAGCCTAATAGCCTTTAAGTCAAGGCATTAAGTTTAATTCTGAAATCAAAGGAAGCCCTACAGCAATTTTACTGGTACAAAACTTCTTCTAAGATGCAGTCTCTGGAATCAGTAGTATGTTTCTAAAGAGAAGGATGTGGGTTGGCATGGCAACACTGCTTAACTCATATTTGTCAAGGCCACTGTAATTACTTAACAAAAAGACAGGTCACAGGAAGAATGTTACCAGAAGCAAAATTGTTCCACCTTTTTCCCACTGCGAAGGCCAGAAGTTTCCAGATAAATTAAAAAGTGCAATTTGACTAGAAGTCATCATTCTCTCTTACACGTTTATCCTCAAAAATTCATAATACCTCAGCACCTCGTCTGAGTTCTTTGGTACCGATCTTATTTTGGGGAGTAGCCATGGGTGGGCCAGGGCCCACTCACATAGCATAAAGGCCCACCCACTCCCAACCCTTCCTCTGCTCTAGCTGGTGCACAGGGGCTTGACCCTCTCTTGTGCTCCAGCTGGGTCCGGGGCTGTCATTTGGCGCTCCCACCGGGGAGCAGGGTCAGAGCACCAGGGCATCCCCTGCTCCACTTGCCTGGTGCTCTGACAGGGAGTGGAGTTTGTGGCGTGCAAGCCTCCTTGTCCCTGTTGGGCTCCCCTGGAGCAGTGCAAGCCTGGTGCTCCAACCCTACTCCTCACTGGAGCACTGGGCAGATGAACAGGGGCAAGCCCTGACCTCCACCCATTTTCCACGGGAAAAAATCTCTGGACCTGACCCCATTCTCCTGGCCTAGCTGGAGCATCAGACAGAAATGGGCAAGCCCCCATGCTCCATCAGGAGAAGAGGCAGGATTGGAAATAGGTGGTCCTGTATGGTAAGTGAATGGGCCCCAGCAGATAAAGAGACTATAAAAGTAAAAAACATGAATAATATTGGGGGATTTCAACTATCCCCATGTTGACTGGGTACACGTCACCTGAGGATGGGATGCGGAGATGAAGTTTCTTGATACCTTTAATGACTGCTTCTTGGAGCAGCTGGCTTTGGAACCCACAAGAGGAGAGTCAATTTTTTATTTAGTCCTAAGTAGAGCGCAGGATCTGGTGCCAGAGGTGACTATAGCTGGACTGCTTGGAAATAGTGACCATAATATAATTAAATTTAACATCCCTATACTGGGAATAACACCACAGCAACCCAACTCTGTAGCACTGAATTTCAGAAAAGGGAACTACACAAAAATGAGGAGAACAGAAATGAAATGGTATGATGCCAAAAGTAAAATCTCTGCAACCTGCATGGAAATTTTTGAAAGACACCATAGTAGAGGCTCAACTTAAATGTAAATTCCAAATTAAAAAAACACAGTAAGAGAACCAAAAAAGTGCCACCCTGGCTTAACAACCAAGTGAGAGAAGCAGTGACGGATTAAAAAAAGGTATGGTTTAAAAAGTGGAAGTTAAATTCTAGTGAGGAAAATAGACAGGAGCAAGAAAATAGAAAGTCTGTCAGATGATGTGTAAAAAATATAATTAGGAATGTCAAAAAAGAATTGGAAGAACAGTTAAAAAATTCTATTACTTTTCGAATTTTTGGCTAAGTACAGTAAAACTCCAATAGTCCGGCATCCAATTGTACGGCACTCCCGATAGTCCGGCATCAAAATGGCAAGAGCTTCGGCAAAAAACGAGTCACAAGGCAGCAGCTGAACCGAGCAAAAAGGGTAAAAAAGGGCTAAAAAAATTAAAACATTATAGTTTACTGTATACTGTATGTATAATAAAAAGGATTAAAAACACTTTATATATGGTATATACTGTATACAGTATATATATATATACCCATCTTATAGTACCTCCTGATAATCCAGCATATCCGATAATCCGGCACCACCTAGGTCCCAAAGGTTCCGGATTATCCGAAGTCTACTGTACATCAGAAGCAGGAAGCCTGATAAACAACCAGTGGGGCCACTGGATGCTCAAGATGCTAAACAAGCACTTGAGGATAAGGTAATTGTGGAGAAACTTAATGAATTCTTTGCATCTGTCTTCATGGCCAAGGATGTGAGGGAGATTCCTATACCTGAGCCATTCTCTTTAGGTGACAGGTCTGAGGAAATGTCCCAGATTGATATGTCATTAAAGAAGCTTTTAAAACAAATTGATAAACTAAACAGTAACAAGTTACCAGGACCAGATGACATTCGCCTCAGAGTTCTGACAGAACTCAAATGTGAAATTGTGAAACTTCTAAATGTGTTTTGTAACCTATCTTTTAAATCCTCTTCTGTATCAAATGACTGGAAGATAGCTAATGTGACACCAGTTTTCAAAAAATGTTCTAGCAGTAATCTTGGCAATTACAGACTGGTATGTCTAACTTCAGTACCGGGAATATTGATTGAAACTATAGTAAAGAAAAGAATTGTCAGACACATGGATGGACATAATTTGTTGGGGAAAAGTCAACATAGCTTCTGCACTGGGACCAATCCTATTCAACATTTTCATAAATGATCTATAGAATGGGGTAAACAATGAGGTGGCAAATTTTGCAGATGATACTAAACTGCTTAAGATAGTTAAGACTAAAGTTGACTGTGAAGAGCTTTAAAAGGATCCCATAAAACTAGGTGACTGCACAACAAAATGGCAGATGAAATTCAATTTTGATAAATGCAAAGTAATGCATATTGGAAAACATAATGTCAACTATACATATAAAATGATGGGAACTAAATTAGCGATTACCACTCAAGATAGAGATCTTGGAATCATTGTGGATAGCAAACATAATGTTTGGAATCATTAAAAAGGGATAGAGAATAAGACAGAGAAAAATCTTAGTGCCTCTATATACAATCCATGGTATACATCTTGAATACTGCAGGCAGATGTGGTCACCTCATTTCAAAAAAGATATCATGTCAATGGAAAAAGTTCAGAAAAGGGCAACAAAAAATTATTAGGGTTTTGGAATGACTGCCATATGAGAGATTAATAAAATTAGAACTTTTCAGCTTAGAAAAGAGGAGTGTAACGAGGGATATGATAGAGGTCTACAAAATCTTGACCGGTGTGGAGAAAGTAAACAAGGAAAAGTTATTTACTTGGTCCCATAACATAGAAACTAGTGGTCACCAAATGAAATTTAATAGGTAGGATGTTTCAAACAAACAAAAGGAAGTATTTCTTCACACAATGCACAGTCAACCTGTGGAACACCTTACCAAGGGATGTTGTGAAGATGAGGACTTTAACAGGGTCCAAAAAAGAACTAGATAAATTCATTAGGATCATCAATGGCTATTAGCCAGGATGGGCAGGGATGGTGTCCTTAGCTTCTGTCAGAAGCTGGGAATGGGTGAAAGGGGAGGGGGTCACTTGTTGATTACCTGTTCTGGTCATTCCCTCTGGGTATCTGGCATTGGTCACTGTCAGAGGACAGGACACTGGTCTAGATGGACCTTTGGTCTAACCCCGTATGGCCATTTTTATGTTCTTACGTGTGCTCAACAGTGTGTTCAGTGGTGACATTAGTGGAATTAGTGGCTTTAGATAAGTTATTTTAAGAAATCCAGCCCACACTATTAATCCCATCTGATTTATGTTAAAAGGAGGGATAATGGTGCTACTGTCTTTGTCAGATTTCAAGTTAGGGAATTTTTATGCATCTGGTTTAAATCCGCCAGCAGTAAGTTGGATTTCGTATTCTTTGTTTCTTTTTTTTGAACTGTGCATACAGTTATAACATGTTCCCTATGTACTAATACATATAACTGTTTGAAAACTAACTTATTTTCATAAAGTGCTTGGAGGTCATCAGAGGTGTGACACTCTAGATTTCCAAAATATCTGAGTTCCATTTCTATTTTTGCTGCATTATGATGGGCTGCTTCTGTGGGCCCATTCTGTTAGCACATGCTGGAATCTCACAGGGATTTGCTGAAGTGATTCTTGCTGAATCACTGTGGCAAGTGTCGCTTGTTAACCTCAGCCTGGATATAGAGGGTGGAAATAGCTTCTTGGACAGAGGGAAGTGGGGTCTGGAAGAGAGAAAGTGGTGTTTGCATGGAGAATGCCCTAGGAAAAGCCAATATTAGACTGTGAATTTGTTTCTCTGTGAGAAACAAAGCTCAAAAAGGATGTAAAGTTTGCCTTGCATACAGTGGATTAGATCTGCAAGCTATAAATAGACAAAGCTCTTTGAACCTCATTGGTGCTAAAGCATATTACACCTGCCTGAGAATCTGGGTGAGTGTGTGTACATAATACTTTTGAGAGAAAGGTGGGAACACCACTTATCCTAATAGTCCCCTGGTTAAATAACACGGCAAGTTATTTAAGTAACAGTTCCAAAGTAAAAAAAAATAATCATTTTTTCTGCCTGGATGGAGAAGCAAAATATCAAATCTGTGGGAGTTTGCACCTTTCTGAGGATACTAACTGAAAGTGAAAAATTAAAACAATATCATTCTGCTGAGCACTCACAAAACATAGAAAACACAGATCACTGTAAGAAAACAAGTCCCATCAGTAGTGTTTTCTCATCTTTGGGTCATGGAGAAATCTTTTTGCGTTTAGCAGGAGTATTTCACTTACCTTATATCATAGCCACTAAAAATAAAGTAGCTCTGGATCTTAGCCTTCTGTGTTGTCTGGTCAGATTTATTTTGATGTGTAACATGCATGACAAATGTAAACTGGGAACTCTATAAGTGATGGGTGTAATTTATGAGAAAGCTAGCTGTTTCATACAGTGTAAAATTCTCTGTGTGCACACATGTACAAGGCAGAGTAGCTGCTTTAAAGACCACACACAATTTTGATGTCATTCATACCATCCTGTTGACTCTCCAAACAGGGAGGATCTTGTTTGATCTGCCTCCATAAAATTGAAGGAGACCCTGAAAAGTGAATGAGGCCAATAGGAAATGTATCTATTGTGATGCATGAGAAAAAAAAAATCTTTATAGAGTATCAGTACAAAAGCAATAAAACCATAGTCTAGTATATTATGGTACAGCCAACTGCCTTGAGATTCCTAATCAATTCTGGAAAAGCCTGGGCTTTGATTTTTTTGCTTTGTTACTGTCATTGGCATGTTTTGACTTTTCATGTACTTGTGACTTGATGTCTTTCTGGCTGTCATTGTTAATAAGAGTTATATCTTGGTATTACTGATACTATCGTTTTATTTTCACTGTGTGATAAATTAAAGGGATTCACGAGCCATACTGAAGGAATGCTCAATGGCAGAGATCACCAGTGCATCATAACAATGCGCATGTTTATGAACATTGAGGTACTAATTGGCCTTTTGCCCAGGCAATTATTTTTGCTGCCATGTCACTATTTTTGTGCAAAGGCTGTTTGTGTGTTTTCCTCAAAGTACTTTTTCCGACAAAATCCGAAGCAATAACTACTTCTTGGACGTCTCCTTCTGTCCTCCTCTGGAAAGTGGAACACATCACTTTCATTAGAACATCTGAAATGTGCACTTTTAGGGTGCATCTAGACAGCAGTGCTATTCTGGGATACTTCTGGTATCCCGAAATAGCATTTTCTGCGTCTTGACAGTGCACCTGTTATTTCAAAATAGCTTTCGAAATAACTGGCATGCTATTCCAACATTCCGGTAAACCTCCTTCCACGAGGATTAAGGGATGTTCCGGAATAGCGCTCTGTATTGAAATGTGGTGCTGTGTAGACAGTGCCAAATTTTGAAATAAGCTATTTCTTGAAATAAGTGGTGCAATTTGCATTGCTCAGATTATATAGCTTATTTCAAGCTGTGGGTGCAATGTAGATGCACTTACGGTGTTAAGAATAGTATTTAGTATTGAGCACAAGGACCATGTCGTTCACAGATATAAATCTTTATAACTCCATTGACTTCAACTGGATCACACTGCCTTATACCAGCTCAGGATCTGACCCTAAATTTCCAGTTTATTCTTTGTTGTGTTTAAGTTGGTAGCTCCTGCTGGAGGTGTAATTTCTAGTTTGGGTAGACATATGTGTTCTAGCTTTGATTGACATTGCACACTAAAAACAGCACCAGAGCCACAGCCGTGCAGGCAGTGGGGTAGACTACATACCTAAAGTCTCAGCTAGCCTGCCACTGTAGGCATGCTGCTATTTTTAATGTGTTAACTAGATCAAAGCTAGTGAGTGTATATCTTCCCGAGCTGGAAATAACTCCTCTAGCTTCAGTGTAGCTGTTCCCTCAGAGGGTGGTAAATACATTAAAGATTGTGAGGTGGAGCTCAGATACTATGGTGTGTTAGCTGCATAAAGATCTTGTCCAGATAGATGGAGCCATGCTGGGAAAGGCTGCTATGAAGATGCCCTGAATCAGCGTTTGCAATATCTTCTGCCTATTATGACTTTTGACACAGACCCACATGACATTCTGATAAGCAAACTAAGGAAAGCTGGTACAGGTGGATGTACAACTGCTTGAGAGACTGTACTCACTGAATCAGTGGTTACTGTTAAGTTGGGAGTGCGTATCTAGTGGGGTGTCAATCCTAATTCTGATATGAGTCAATATAGTCACTGATGACTTGGATAATGGAGTGAAGAGTAGGTTTATACTGACACCATAGTGGGTAGGGTTGCAAGCATTTTGGAAGAGAGGCTTAGAACTCAAAAGAGCCTTGACAAATTGCAGAATTGCTCTGAATTGAACAAGGTCACATTCAATAAGGACAAATGCAAAGTGCTTCATTTAGAAAAGAAAAATCACATGCTCAGCTACAAAATGGACAAGTACTGCTGTAAGGGATCTGGGGATTAGGGATTATAGTGGGTCACACATTGCACGAATCAACTATGTGATGCAGTATCAAAAAAGACCAATTACACTCTGGGATTTATTAACAGGAGTGTTCTGTATAACATGGGAGGTAAATGTCCCATTCAACTCAGTATTGGTGTGGCTTTAGCGGCAATACAGTGTCCAGTTTTCTCAGCTACGTGCTTTAGAAAAAATGTGGTCAAACTGGAGAGAATCTGGAGGAGAACAACAAAAATAGTCATAGAATCCTGAAACTGGAAGGGACCTTGAGAGGTCATCGAGTCCAGTCCCCTGCCCTCATGGCAGGATCAAGCACCATCTCGATCATCCCTGATAGACGTCTATCCAACCTGCTGTTAAATATCTCCAGCGATGGAGATTCCACAACCTCCCTAGGCAATTTATTCCAGTGTTTAACCACCCTGACAGTTAGAAAGTTTTTCCTAATGTCCAACCTAAACCTCCCTTTCTGCAATTTAAGCCCATTGCTTCTTGTCCTGTCATCAGAGGCCAAGGAGAACAATTCTTCTCTCTCCTCCTTGTAACACCCTTTTAGATACTTGAAAACTGCTATCATGTCCCCTCTCAGTCTTCTCTTTTCTGAACTAAACAAGGCCAATTCTTTCCATCTTCCCTCATAGGTCATGTTCTCTAGACCTTTAATTATTTTTGTTGCTCTTCTCTGGAGAATGAAATAATAAAAGGTTTAGAAAGTCTAACCTAGAAGGAAAGGATTAAAGAAAAAAAAAAACGGAGGAAAGAAAGACTAAGCTGGGACCTGATAACACCTTTTGGATGGCGTTAGATAACCCTTCTGATGGCGGGGGAGGCAATGATTCAAAGGGATCCAGGGCTCCTGGCCACTGCTGCTGCTTCTGTGACAATGGCAGCTGGCGCCCTGGGTCCTTTAAATCGCCACTGGAGCACCACATGGTGTGCTCCATGTGGCTCTGAGGGCTGGGGAGGGAGTGTGACACACTCTAGGTGACACTGAGGGGTGGCTGCCCTCCCATTTCGGTCTGAGGCCCCATTCTTTCCAGGAGTGCAGAGTCACCCTCCCCCACCTTGCCCAAGGGCCCACGCAGGCTGTCAGCTCTCCAAAAGAGGACGACATCAATTGTTCTCCATGTCCACTGGAGGTAGGATAAGACGGTAATGGGCTTAATCGCCAGCAAGGTACATCAAGTTTAGACAGTAGGAAAAACATTCTAATATTGTGGGGAGATAAGCTCTGAAACAGGCTTCCAAGAGAGGCTGTGGAACCCCCATTATTGGAGGTTTTTAAGAACAGGTTACGGCAGGCCAAGAACACCTGTCAGTGATGCTCTCAGTTGAATTGGTCCTGCCTCAGCTTAGGGAGATGGACTTGATGACTTTCTGAAGTCCCTTCCAGTTCTACAATTCTTATTTCTATGATAATCACCACTCTGTCACACCCTTAGCCCTGTCGCTGCACCCACAGCACAGAGGAAGTTGTAGCTAGACCTTCTGTCGCAAGGGTCTTACAGCTGAGTTTACACCAGCAGAAGGACTAAGCAGTGAAGAATGAACGTTTTCAAGTTTGTTTATGTAATAATGATATAGAATATAATTTCTGAATAACATGCAGGATACAGAAAATATTATTGCTTATATAGAAATTTTTTTTGCCCACTGCATAACAAACTTTGCAGGTATCGGGCTTTATGACACAACTGTGATTTTGAGGAATATTTTCAGATGAACTGAGGGGATTAGATGACTAATTTAGGCACTTTGACTTTCAGTTGGGTGCCTATTCCCATTTA
Source organism: Pelochelys cantorii (assembly GCA_032595735.1). Taxonomy (NCBI): domain Eukaryota; kingdom Metazoa; phylum Chordata; order Testudines; family Trionychidae; genus Pelochelys; species Pelochelys cantorii. Next base: position 43,624,760 of record CM064337.1, read on the forward strand.
TGCTTCTAAATCTGTGGGGCTACTGATAGTCTTAAATTTAGGTACATGTTTATATGCCTTGCTGAATCAGAGCCTTATTGTGGAGAATGACACTCTGGTTCAAAAATCATATGATGGAACCTGATATAGCCAAACAAATCAAATGCCACAGAGATCTCTGGTAGACTCCACTAGGGTCTTGTATCTAATTACTGATTTCTAAAAAGGACCAGAAGCCAAGAGAGTCAGTAGACTAATGGACTGGTTAGTTCCAAAACCTCACTAGAAGTAGTAGGATCTAGTTGAAAGATTTCAACAGGAATTTTCACAAGCAATCTTGAGTCTGGCTGTGGTCAGTACTCAAAATATTGTAAAAATGTAAAGCTCCCCAATACATCTGTCCATAGTAACTTGTACTACATAAAATGATGGGAAAACTTTATGCCAGACCGCATATGGCATCCAATTTATGCTCTAACCCTAACTAATTTAGTGTGCTAGAACATAGTTCAATTTTCAGAATCATCATTTGAATATAACCTTTTTTAATAACAGTGAAATGCCCATTACAGTCATACAGAGAATTTCTGTCTGTTCTTGTCATTTTGTGACTAGAGTTGTAATTGTCTGAATTTATTTTTTCTGATATATCTCTATCTATCTCCATCTATCTCTATCTCTCTATCTTTTTTGCAAATATTTATTTTTCTTACTAATTATACAATGCAAGAGTTGCTAAGAGGATCAGAAGAGAAGTCAGTTTGGATGTAGGACAGAGAAAATATTGTTCCAATAGGCAGATGTACATTTCACATCTTATTTGTGACCTTTCAAATGTGTTATAGAAATATCTATCTGTAATCCTCAAGTGTGTAACTGTGTTTCTGATCCACACACTTCTTCTAATCCTATTTTCTTGCAGACTATATTGTAGTGAAGCTCCTAGTGTTTTAAACATCATATTTTCTTTTTAAAATGCTTTGTGACAGCTAGATTGAATCACTGTAGTATGCTTGCAGGTTTTCCTTCTATGCCATTATTATTGCTACTGGTTTCAAAATAGCACTATTAAACAACAGTGAGGTATGGGATATATATTACTGTATAATATTCATTCCCATGTGAACAATTTTAGGGTTTGTTCCAAAGTCACTATCGTTTATGTATTATTTCTTACAAATCAGTGTTGTACAAGACACAAAAGAAGACATGATCTCTGCTATCTGGTTAATTGATGATCTTGTTTAAACAGAAATGCCATTTGTTATAATTACAATGTAATTTATAGGTAATAATTTTATCTGTAAAGTTGTGAGAATATGTATTCATGAAAATTCAAACAAAATAGGAATAGGAACAAGACCTACTCCAGCCTGTGCACAGTGTTTGGGGCTTGCTCCATGTCTGCTTTCTACCCTACATCATCCTTCACTTCCTCTGTCTCTCAGCTCACTTTTGAAGGAGATTTGCAGGGAGTCATTCTTCCACATCACAGATGATCCTGTCATATGGAGGCTTCAGCATGGCATTGGAGACTGCAGGGCACCAGGTAGGGGCAGGTAGGATCCAAGGGTGGAAAACCTTAGTGTGGGGGGATGATCTGGGTGTGGATTGAGAAGGGCAATCTAAGAGCTGGCAACTCAGCGGGAGATCCCGGTGTGTGTGTGGGGGGGGGGGAGGGGATCTGTATGACCAGGGGTTTGCTGGGGTGTTCTGAATGCAAAGGTACTGGGACTCTGCAGGGGAGCGAGGTGAAGGTGGTTGGGGCTGAGTGGGGGAGGTCTAGATGCTGGAGGAGTAGGCCTCAGTGGGGTGAGGAACTGGGTGCAGCTGTTTAGGGCCTGGTAGAGTGGGGAGGGGTTCTGGATGTCAATTGTTCATCGGGGTGGTCCAGGTACACTGGGAGTGGGGTTCATCAGGGTGGGTTCTGTGTGTGTGTATAGGAGGCTGAGGCCCATTGGGAGAGTTGGGGCATGAGGGGGCCTGGGTTGGGCACCTCTCTGTTCGGGGACCTTCCCCTTGCGGCTGAAGAGTGATGAGTGCAGGGGGTGGGGCATTTTCAGAGCTTCCTGGAGCTGGGGACAGAAATTGATGGGTCTGACCTGGACCCAGATGCCATGCAGGGGAAAAGGAAGTGCTGTCCTTACCTGTGCAGCCAGGACTAGCAGTCAAGCCAAGCACAGGGAGAAAGCCACCAGCTGGGTTTTCCCTATTCATGCCCCTTGCCCCAAAGTGATTTTTCCTCCCTGCCAGCTGCCCTGGGCACCCAAAACATACCTCTGAGGAGAGTCACATGAATACTTTTATGGCTTCCCTTTGCTTCCCTGTCAGAACGTCTTTACTTTTTCTGTGGAGAATTAAAGAAATCTGCAGAGGACACAAATTCTGTGCATGTGGCATAGCACTGAATTCCCCCAAGAGTAATATCCATAGTCTGTAGGACTAGTATGCTATTTCTTCCCATAATTTTATCCTAAGGCAGACTGCCTGTAAGTGAAACTAAAATGCTCATTTTAAATTATCTAGTCACTGACATTATTAGATGTGAATTAGTTGTAAAAGGTGTAGTTGTGTTTCAGTTAGAGTAGTATCTGGTATTAATGATTAAAATTTACAAGCGGTAAATTCTATCAGCATCCTAATTATATTGGATGGCACATAGAATGTATGATCCATTTTTTAAAGATACAAAATGCAAGGTCATGTTTTAAAGAAAACGAATCGTCTTTTTCACCATGGTAGCCCTACTATCTACTCCTAGGAGGAATTGGTAGGCCCAGTCTTTGTCCCTCTAAAACCAGACTTTTCCTGGCCAAAGATAAATACTAAAATAGTTTCTCCCAGCCAGAGTTCAGAGAAAATAAATATGAAGTAAGATTTTGACAGCTGTAATCTTTAAATGCGTAAGACTTAGTTTGCATTTGTCAGTTAATGCTGTCATAAGAACACACGTTTCAGAGGTGTAGCCGTGTTAGTCTGTAACTGGAAAAACTTCAGAAATAACAAATAGTCCTGCAGCACCTTAGAGACTAACAAAAAATGTATGGTATCATGAGCTTGTGTGGGCACAACCCACTTCTATAAGAACAGCCACACTGGGTCAGATCAAAGGTCCATCTAGCGCAGTCTCCTGTCTTCCAACAGCAGCCAATGCCAGATGCCCCAGGGGAAATGAACAGAACAGGGAATCATCAAGTGATCCATCCCCTGTAGCCCATTCCCATTCATGCTGTGTTTATTCCTATTTCAGTTGACCTACCTAAACACCACCCACTCTCATTCCTTTTCCTTTATTTTCTCATGGACGTATTTTCTTCCCCAGTTAGCTGGATTCCTATGGAAAGCAGAAATTTGGTCATTTCTTCTAAGAGACAAGGTTTTAACCCTGCAAAATATGTGAAGCTTAAATACCTCGGGCCTGTTTTTTATAGACCCTGACCTCTTACATCTCCAGTGGATGTCAGTGGGAGCTGCAAGTGGTCAGCTCTTAGGAGACCTGATTTTCCCCATCACACTGGTATCTGGAAAGCTCTTGGCTGTATTTTAACAGTGGGTGTGCATTGAACTTGTCTTGTACTGTGTCCTGTCATACACACAGCCAATGTTTGCCTTTTGTTATAAAGCCACGCAACAAAAGATGCGTACATAGCCTGTATTTTTTAGCTATAATACTTTTAATCAATTTGCATTTAAAATATTGTTTACTTACTATCAATTGCCTACAGGTAACAGGTATCCTAGGTTACAGATTAAAAACAAACATCATCCTCATCCTTCCTGGAAGAGTTTTTGCTGTGAGGTGGAGTGAAGTGTTGAGGGAATGAAATGTGGGGGAGAGAGAGAGCACACTATATGGAGCTAAAGTGAGAAATGCAAATCATTTTCTTACCTTGAATTTAAAAAGTGCTCCCCTAAGGGGTAATTCTAACAGTGGCTAAGTTACAGTGTCAAGTGGAAAATCTTTAATGGAGAGAAATTGTCTCCACTAATCTATTTGTCAGTTGGGGGGAGGGGGAAGGGTGAGGAAGAGGAGAGACAGCAACTACTCCATATAACTTGATCAGAAATGGAAAGGTTTTTCCGGTCTCCAAAAGAATAAAACAACATAGCACTGAATGAGAGTTTGGATCTAGTTTTGATTTAGAAATCTAATTTGTTTTTACCAGCTCCCCCTCCATTCCCTGCCACCTTCTCAGTTCTGCTGGGTGACGCATTCTGTAGTGAGACAAGGCGAATTTAAAGGGGAGAACTATATGGTGCTTTGGCTTAAAGCTGGACTGAAACATGTCCAAAATATTGACTAGAATGTGTCCTGCATTCACAAATAAGCATCAGCTATTTAACATCTGAAGATAATTATGCTTTGTGCTTACAGACATGTTCAATGCAGATGCCAGCTAGCATTTCCCATGTAATTAGTGCTACCTGCAGCTGAAGTTGAAATATGGAATTGTTATGCTAACTGAATACAGTATTGTGCAGCGATTACAGTAACACGGGTAATAAACACAACATTGTTAAGTTGAGAAGGAGAAAGATTCTGAAAATAAGAGAGTTACACTTTATGCTCCTGGATTTATCAGTTGGCGTGTTTATTTAAAATTCGTTTTAAGTACATTGGAGCCCAGCTAAAACAACAACATATGCTGTAGCAGAGCCACTCAGTAATTTATAGCTATTTTTAAAGTGGGACATGGCTTGCCCTGCAGAATGATAATGTTCTTGTTTATCATCCTACCCGAGGGAAGTGGTGGTGAATGGGTTGGGTCCTTAGTTTACGAGCGAGCCATGCAAAGTAGACTGCAGTGTAGTGTGTCCTTAATTAACATGATTTCTCCACAAAAGATAGCGGAAACAAAACCTATTATGGTGCCTTGAAAATGATATTTTTCAGAAGAATAATTGTTTATCTTAGGAATGATAAAAATAGCACATCTGCATTTTGATTTGAACTCCTGTCTAGAAGACAGAGCTTATTTGCCATCAGTTTTGTGTTCCGTAAGTTAGATTTTTGTGCATTTTCTAAAGAGTCCCTGGAGCATAGCGGTGTGATTTTGGCATTCTCTTATCAGGGTGGTGGTGTGCAATGCAGGTCATGTAACTTATAGCAAGAACACCCGATGTAACTCAAAAAGAAATGAGATTAAGTTCAGAGTGAGAGAAGATGTCAGCCTTTTGCACATGTTCTTCTCCAGTTTCTGGTCTTTGCTTCTCTTTGGATTTATTGGGAGCAGTGTGGTGGGCGGGTGTGTCAAACTTTACCATTTTTTTTTATTAAAAGATTCAGGGAAGGAAGACTAGGGAAAAATAATAATGGGAGAAGCAACGATTGCTGTAGATCAAGTTTTGGTCCCTCTCCCTTTTTTTTCTTGAGGTAAAAAAGCTAGATTTTGGAACAAAATGAGTCATTTCAAAACAAAAAGTCAAAATGGTTCAGTTTCAGCTAAAAAAAAAAAAAATCAATTTCACCCCCCCCAAAACCTGTATTCATCCATAGTGTTGGAGCCCTGAAAAAAGCAGGGAAGGGCAGCTAGGAAGCCGAGTCTCAGGTTGCAGGGCAGGAGCCAGGTGGACAAGACACACCTCCAAGGGGTTTGATGTGATGACAATCATGGGCCTATAGGGCCTTGCACTGTCATGAGGCCTGCTATTAGTCCATATTGCCTATAAAATTGAAATTCCAATACTTAATTTTTCCACATGGGCTTGGAGACCATTTGTGTTACAGTTTTGGAAGTCTCTGTCACTTTGGGATCTTCTGAGGAAGTGGTTATAGCATGTGCAAATTATGAAATTATACTTGGAAGTTTAAAATTACCAAAATAGATATTGCATCTTGCAGTCTGGTAGCGCAGATCTGTCACAGCCAATATTTAAGACACTTTCTACAGGTAAGGTCAGGTATGATAAATTTGTTGGGGAAATAATTTACAGAATCTTATCAAAATTTGATGTGACTGGGCAGTAACCCCGTTAGTGGTAATTATGATTTGTCAATACTAAATTTACAAAATAAGCATTAAGAAAAGTTAGTATTCATATATCATTTAATTTTTATACATTTCTTGCCTAATGTAATGGAATTACTTCCTTATTGTAGTGAATGTGAGATTGAGGCAGCCAAAAATTTGATTCTAAAGCTGAAGTTCTTTAAACCATGAATAATTTCTATTGGGTGCCATGTAATATAACATGCAAATTGGAGCCCAGATTTGAGCACGGTATCTGGGAATATTAAAATCTGATGAGCTGGCACATGATTTCTGGGAAAGGGGGAAGAGAAAAGAGACATAATATGTGGATTTGTCTGATTTTGAAGGACATTTCAAAGAGGGATAACTGCTTGGCTGTGAACTGGTCTCATAGCAGGGAAGAGAATTATTTTGTAGCACTAGAGGGACAATACAGTATGTTTTTTTAGACGGGTTTAGATGGAGACATATTAAAGAGTAATCTGCAGGATATAGCATATATTTATTTGAGTAGAAATGGAAACCATTTATGGATTATCTTCAGGAGGGTGAAAATAAAATCCAAGGGTATGTCTAGCCTACAGAGTTTTGGTTGGAAAAACGGCCGTTTTTATAACAAAGCCTGAGTTTCATCCACTTTGCAAGCGCGTTCTTTCGACAGTAAATTGAAAGATCAGAGGGGTTTTTGTGCAATTGGTATTCCTCATTCTACAAGGAAGAAGCCTTTTTGCAGAAGAGCTCTTGCACAAAAAGGCATGTGTGGATGGGGAAGAGGAGTATTTTCGGAAGAAGAGGGAAGAGGAAAAAGCACAGGTGCCCTGGTGGCCATTCTGTCCATAGCAATCACTGCTTACACGCGAGAGAACATCCAGGCAGTCTGAACTCTGTCTTTCGAAAAACCATATAGCTTTTTCAATGTGCTTTTGCAGTGTGGACGCTCTCTTTCACAAGAAGTTTTTTCGGAAGATCTCTTCCGAAAAAAGCTTCCCGAGTAAAAATCCTGAAGTCTAGACCAGCGTTTACCAAACTAGCGGGCTGTGGGAAAAAAATACCGGGCCTCAGCGTGGCTGCCAGGGTGCTCCGGGCTTCCAGAGTGCCCGTGAGGCGCTGGGTCCCCCAAGCTCTGGACCGGGCTGGGCGGAGGATGCAGCTGGATGTTCCAGGCTCCCGAGGGGAAAAGCGGGGGGGTAGTTGCCCCCAGGCACCACACTAGGCAGAGGTATAGTGAGGGGGAGGGACAGGGGGGCAGTTGCCCCCGGGTGCCATGCTAGGGGGCACCAAGCTGGGGTGGGAGCAGAGCGCACAGCACCATGAGGGTACGTCTAGACTACATGGCTCCGTCGACGGAGCCATGTAGATTAGTGTACTCGAAAAAGGGAAATGAAGCGGCGATTTAAATCATTGCCACTTAATTTACATCAAAATGGCTGCTGCGCTGTGCCAATCAACTGTTTGGCGGCACAGCGCGGTAGTCTGGACGCTCCGCGGTCAACAAGGGAAGCCCTTGTCGACCGCCCCGGTAAACCTCATTCCACAAGGCATAACGGGGTGGTTGACAAGGGCTTCCCTTGTCGATTGCGGAGCGTCCAGACTGCCCCGCTGTGCTGCCAAACAGCTGATCGGCACAGCGCGGCAGGCATTTTGATGTAAACGAAGCGGCGATTATTTAAATCGCCGCTTCATTTCCCTATGTCTAGAAACCTCATCTACATCTACATCTCTGTTGACAGAGCCATGTAGTCTAGACATACCCTGAGTTGCAGCAAGCAGTGAACCTGGTCTGTATGGAAATGCTCCCTGTAGGATTGTGCTACTTCTGGTAGCAGTTTCCTATAGGAGCATTTCCTTACAATAGTGCAGATAAGAAAATGCTACCAGTAGCACATTCCTATAAGGTAGCAGCTGTTTACATTACACGAGCGTTGTTGGGCCACCTGCTCCCTGTGCAATCAAGTCTCCAAGGCAGGGCCAAGCGGCAGGAGCAGACACTTTAAAGGTAGGGTTACCCTGCCTGGCTCTGTGGAAGGGGAAGAGGGATTGGGCTAGGACAGGAAAGCTGGGGGGTGCCTGGGTCTGGGGGATGGGCATTTGATTAGAGCTGGGGGGAGTGTTCTGGGGCAGAAGGGGCATTAGGTTGGAGCAGGGGAACTGGGGATGCCTGGATCTGGGGGAGGGATGGGTGCACTGGGGATACTTATAATTTTTTAAATGGGGTACTTTACAAAAAAAAGTTGAAAAACACGGCTCTAAACCAGTGTTTCTCAACCAGTAGTATGAATACTCTCAGGGGTACTTGAGAGAAGTCTGGAGGGTACATCAACACAACTGACATTTGGAGAAAACTGAAGTTATTCAGTGCTTTATTATTTTTGTACTTTTTACACCCAAAAATTTAATCACCCACCCAGCCATGATTAAGTTGTTTAAACAAATGTGTTGCAATGGTAGAAAAATTTGTTGTGTGTCTGAAAACTGTGCTGGGGGTACTGATAATTTTTTTAAAGGCGGGTATTTTATAAAAAAAGGTTGAGAAACACTGCTCCAAACCATTCCTGTTGGCCTCCCCGGTTCCTTTCTCCTTGGACAAGTTGGGCAGGTAGCAGTTTTGGTAAAAATATATCAGACATGCACACAGTGCCCGCTGTACCTCAACTCATGCTGGATAATCTGGGCCTCAATTCTAATGGAGTTGGCATTACTGAGATGATCGAGTCCCTCCATGTGTTGTTGTGGATAGTGCATGTGGGGCCTGCCCCAAACTGGAAGGGGTGGGGGAAGATGCAGTACAAGCTCCCCCTCTCAGGGTCCAGCTCAGCCATGCGCCAGGTTCAGGGTCCTGCCCCATGGCGGCGGGGGTGGGGACGCAAATTTTGCTTTTGCCCCCAGGCGCATAACATCCTCGCTACTCCTCTGATGCTGGGGAGGGGGGCACCAGGCTGGGCTGCAGGTGGGCGGTGGGGGGAGGAGGTGCAGGGTTCTGGGCTCACCTGGGTTGCAGGAGGAGGGACGTGCCGGGAACCCAGGACTAGACTCAAGGGGCAGGAAATCAGAGCTGGGCTCAGCCATTTTGCAGGGCTTGGGGGGAGGTGCAGGGAAACGGGGCTCAGCTGTGCTGTGGGGGAGGCATGCAGGGAAGCAGTGCGGGGCTCAAGTGGATGGGGGAGGCATAGGGAACAGAAGGGCAGCTCAGCTGGGCTGCGAGGGGCTGCAGGGAACTGGTGCTGCACTCCCTTGGATTGTGGGGGATGGCTGTGGGGGAGGTGCAGGGAACCAGTGGGGGTGGGCAGCTCAGTTGGGTTGCAGGGGAGGGAGGGAACCAGGAGCCCTGAAATGCCCTCCCCTGATCCAAAAAATCCCTCATCTGGGACCAGTCAGTTTTGGGAAACCCTGATCTAGCCAGCTTTCTATCCATCTTACAGTCCATTTATCCAATCCATATTCCCTTAACTTGCTGACAAGAATATTGTGGGTGACCATATCAAAAGCTTTGCTAAAGCTGGCACTAGGGGCATTGGGAGGACCAGAAACATGGAATCATAGAATCATAGAACCACAGAGCTGGAAGAGACCTCAGAAGGTCAAGTCCAGCCCCCTACTCTAGGCAGGACCAATCCCAACTAAATCAACCCAGCCAGGGCTTGGTCAGGCCGAGACTTAAACACCTCTAGGGATTGAGACTCCACTACTTCCCTAGGTAACCCATTCCAGTGCTTCACTACCCTCCTAGTGAAATAGTTTTTCCTAATATCCAACCTGGACCTCTCCCACCACAACCTGAGACCATTGCTCCTTGTTCTGCCATCTGTCACTACTGAGAACAGCCTCTCTCCATCCTCTTTAGAACCTCCCTTCAGAAAGTTGAAGGCTGCTATCAAATCCCCCCTCACTCTTCGCTTCTGCAGACTAAACAGACCCAACTCCCTCAGCCTCTCCTCATAAGTCATATGCTTCAGCCCCCTACTCATTTTGGTTGCCCTCCGCTGGACCCTCTCCAATGCGTCCACATCCTTTTTGTAGTGGGGGGCCCAGAACTGGACACAATACTGCAGATGTGGCCTCACCAGAGCCGAATAAAGGGGAATAATGACATCTCTGGATCTGCTGGCAATGCTCCTCTTAATGCAACCTAATATGCCATTAGCCTTCTTGGCTACGAGGGCACACTGTTGACTCATATCCAGCTTCTCATCCACTGTAACCCCAAGGTCCTTTTCTGCAGAACTACTACTTAACTGGTTGGTCCCCAGCTTGTAACTATGCTTGGGATTCTTCCGTCCCAAGTGCAGGACTCTGCACTTGTCCTTGTTGAACTTCATCAGATTTCTTGTGGCCCAATCCTCCAATTTGTCTAGGTCACTCTGGACCCTATCTCTGCCCTCCAGCATATCTACCTCTCCCCCTAGCTTAGTGTCATCCGCAAACTTGCTGAGGGTGCAATCCATCCCCTCATCCAGGTCATTAATAAAGATATTGAACAAAACCGGTCCTAGAACTGAACCTTGGGGCACTCCGCTAGAAACTGACCGCCATCCTGACATCGAGCCATTGATCGCTACCCGCTGGGCCTGGCCTTCTAGCCATCTTTCTATCCATCTTACTGTCCATTTATCCAATCCACATTCCCTTAACTTGCTGGCAAGAATATTGTGGGAGACCTTATCAAAAGCCTTGCTAAAGTCAAGGTAGATCACATCCACTGACTTTCCCATGTCCACAGAGCCAGTTACCTCATCATAGAAGCTAATCAAATTGGTCAGGCACGACTTGCCCTTTGTGAATCCATGCTGACTATTCCTAATCACTTTCCTCTCTTCCAAGTGCCTCAAAATGGATTCCTTAAGGATCCCTTCCATGATTTTTCCAGGAACCGAGGTAAGACTGACTGGCCTATAGTTCCCTGGATCATCCTTCTTCCCTTTTTTGAAGATGGGCACTACATTTGCCTTTTTCCAATCATCCGGGATTGCTCCCGATCTCCACGATTTTTCAAAGATAATGGCCAAAGGCTCCTCAATGACATTCACCACCTCCCTCAGTATCCTCGGATGCATTAAGTCCGGACCCATGGGTTTGTGTACGTTTAGCTTTTCTAAATAGTTCCTAACCTGTTCTTTATCCACCACGGGCTGTCCATCTTCATCCCATCTTTTGTGACTTGGCTCCTGGACTTCCGCGCTGACCTTGTCCGTGAATACAGAGGCAAAGAAAGCATTGAGTACTTCAGCTTTCCCCACATCATCTGTCACTAGGTTACCTCCTTCATCCAGTAGGGGCCGCACACCCTCTCTGATCACCTTCTTCTTGTTAACATGCCTGTAGAAAACTTTTTTTGTTATCCTTCACATCCTTAGCCAGTCACAATTCCATTTGCGCTTTCGCCTTCCTGATAACCCCCCGGCATTCTCGAGCTATTCATTTAAACCCCTCCCTGGTCATTTGTCCAAGTTTCCACTTTTTGTAAGCTTCCTTTTTGTGCTTACGTTCACCAAGGATTTCCCCTGTAAGCCAATCTGGTCTCCTACCATTTTTGCCTCTCTTGCTATGCGTCGGGATGGTTTCTTTCTGTGCCTTCAATAAGGCTTCTTTAAAATACTGCCAGCTGTCCTGGACTCCTTTCCCCTTCATGAAACAAAAAACAGGACTATGTAGCACTTTAAAGACTAACAAGATGGTTTATTAGGTGATGAGCTTTCGTGGGCCAGACCCACTTCCTCAGATCAAATAGTGGAAGAAAATTGTCACAACCATATATACCAAAGGATACAATTAAAAAAAATGAACACATATGAAAAGGACAAATCAAATTTCAGAACAGAAGGGGGATGGGGGGGGTGGGAGGTAAATGTCTGTTAGCTAATGATATTAGAGGTGATAATTGGGGAAGCTATCTTTGTAATGGGTGAGATAATTAGAGTCTTTATTCAAACCTAGATGTAAAGTGTCGAATTTAAGCATGAATGACAGTTCAGAGGATTCTCTTTCAAGTGTAGTCTTAAAAGGCCTTTGAAGCAGGATGCAGGTAATCAAGTCGCTGAGACAATGTCCTTTCTGGTTGAAATGGCAAGAAACTGTTTTTTCTTTGTGATCCTGTCTAATATCTGTTTTGTGGGTATTGATCCTTTGGCAAAGTGTCTGAGACATTTGTCCAATGTACATAGCAGACGGACACTTTCGGCACATGATAGCATAAATTATATTTCTGGATGCGCAGGAATATGTGTTCTTGATCTTATAACTCACTTGGTTAGGTCCAATAATGGTATCAGCAGAGTGAATATGTGGACAAAGCTGTCAACGGGGTTTGTTGCAAGGGAAGGTACCAGGGTTGGTACTAGTGTGGTATGTCCTGTGGTTGTTGGTAAGAATCATCTTGAGGTTAGGTGGTTGTCTCCCAGAGCCTCTTGGAGTTTAGTATCCTGTTCCAGTATAGGCTGTAGTTTATTGATAATGTGTTGGACAGGTTTGAGTTGGGGGTTGTAGGTGATGACAAGTGGTGTTCTATTCTTGGTTTTCTTGGGTCTGTCTTGAAGTAGATGGTTTCTAGGTATTCGTCTGGCTCTTTCAATTTGCTTTTTTATTTCTCCGGGTGGGCAGTTGAGTTTTATAAATGCTTGGTAGAGATCCTGAAGTTTCTGGTCTCTGTCAGTGGGATTAGAGCAGATGCTGTTGTATTGAAGGGCTTGGCTATAGATGATGGATCGTATGGTGTGTTATGGATGGGAGCTGGAAGCATGTAGGTAACTGTATGAGTCAGTGGGTTTTCTGTAGAGAGTGGTGTCTAATAAACCATCTTGTTAGTCTTTAAAGTGCTACATAGTCCTGTTTTTTGTTTCAGCTACACCAGACTAACACGGCTACATTTCTATCACTTTTCCCCTTCATGTTAGCATACCAGGGGATTCTGCCCATCAGATCTCTGAGGGAGTCAAAATCTGCTTTTTTGAAGTCTAAGATGTGTATTTTACTACTCTCTTTTCTTCCTTTGGTCAGGATCCTGAAATCAACCATCTCATGATCACTGCTTCCCAGGTTGTCACCCACCTCTACTTCCCCTATTAGTTCCTCCCTGTTTGTGAGCAGAAGGTCAAGCTGCGCACGGCCCCTGGTCGGATCCTTCAGCACTTGTACCAAGAAGTTATCCTCAACATTCTCCAAAAACTTCCTGGATTGCCTGTGTACTGCCGTATTGGTTTCCCAACAGATGTCAGGGTGATTAAAGTCCCCCATGAGAGCCAGGGCCTGCGATCTGGAAGCTTCTCTCAGTTGCCCGAAGAAAGCCTCATCTACCTCATCCACCTAATTCGGTGGCCTGTAGCAGACATCAACCACAACATCACTGCTGTTGTTTGCTCCTTTAAACTTAACCCATAGACTCTCAACAGGTTTTTCTCCCTCTTTATACTGGAGTTCAGAGCAATCGTAGTGCTCTCTTACATTTTGTGCAACTCCTCCTCCTTTTCTCCTCTTCCTGTTCTTCCTGAACAGTCTATACCCTTCCATGACAGCGCTCCAGTCATGCGAGTCATCCCACCAAGTCTCTGTTATCCCAATTAAATCATATTTCTTGGACTGGGACAGGGCCTCCAGTTCTTCCTGTTTGTTGCCCAGGCTTCTTGCATTAGTGTACAAACACTTCAGGTAACCAGTTGATCGCCTATCTTCTCCATTCGAAACAGGGGTCCTCCTTTCTTGCTCCTTCTTCTCTGCATTTCTTCCCGGTATCCAACTTTCCCACTCCCCTCAGGGTGTTGGTCACCGTCCCCCAACGAACCTAGTTTAAAGCCCTCCTCACTAGGTTTGCAAGCCTGCCCGTGAAGATGCTCCTTCCTCTCTTTGTTAGGTGGATTCCATCTCTTCCTAACAATCCTTGTGCCCAGAACAGAGTCCCATGGTCGAAGAAACCAAAGCCCTCTCTGCGACACCACCTGCGCAACCACGCATTTACGTCCTCAATTCGACGATCCCTGCCTAGTCCTTTCCCTTCAACAGGGAGGATGGACGAGAACACCACTTGTGCTCCAAATTCTTGGATCCTTCTTCCCAGCGCTACATAATCTGCAGTAACCCGCTCAAGGTCATTCTTGGCCGTATTGTTAGTTCCCACGTGGAGAAGCAGGAAGGGGTAGCGATCTGAAGGATTGATCAGTTTGGTAAGCCTGTCAGTCACATCCTGAATGCGAGCTCCCGGTAAGCAGCACACCTCTCGAGATTCCAGGTCCGGACGGCAGAGGGATGGCTCAGTCCCTCTTAGGAGGGAGTCCCCGACCACCACCACCCGTCGTTTTCTTTTGGGGGTGGTGGCCGTGGAACCCCCATCCCTAGAACTACGCATCCCATGTCTTCCAGTAGATGGTGTTCCCTTCCGGTTTCTTCCTTGCAAGGTCCCTTCCAAAGCATTCACCACCGCAGAGCCTGTGGAGAGAGCCTGAAAGCGATTACTTACCTCTATAGCATTGGGGGATTCCCATGCTGGCCTTTTTCCCCTTCTAGAAGTTACATGCTCCCAGTTCTCTTCCTGGTCATGTACTGCCCTCTCTGACTCTTCCGCCTCCCGTGCTTGAAGGATTAAACGCTGCCTTCTGTGGAGGAAGTCTTCATTCTCTCTGATTGAGCGTAGGGTCGACACTTTGGCCTCCAGTCCTCTAATTTTTTCTTCCAAAATGGCGACCAGCTTGCACTTAGTGCAGATGAAATCCGTTCTTTCTTCCGGGAGGAAGACAAACATGGCACACTCCGTGCAGGTAACAACAGCAGACCTATCACCATCCATCCCTGCTGTCCTGGAGAAAGGATTTAAAAGAAAGGCAAGAGAACCTTGCACCCTTCCCAGCTCCCTCTCTAAACTCCCTGTTAGCACTCACCTGTTCGCAAGCTCCTTGGTTGCTTGCCCAAGGAGCCTTATAAAGCCCTGAACTGCCTGAAAGTCCCTCCCCCTACCAAGGCTCAGCCAATCAGCAGAGGCTTCTAGAATTCAAACTCTAATTAGAAGCCAATCACAGCTAATCACAGGACACACTCCATGAAAGGGAGGGGGAGGGCAAAGGGGAAGTGGAAAAAAAAAGCCTCTTATTTGCATATTCACCAATTGCTTAATGAATATGCAAATATGCAAATGAATATTACCAGTCCTCCAAAAGCTTGTGAATGGATTTACTGTGTCAAAAAGTTTGGGAACCCCTGGTCTAGATGAAGCCCAAGAGTAATGATATGTAACTGGGGTTGGGTGTGAAGGTTTTGATTTAGAAGGGACACTAACCTTTAAGTTGTTTCTCCCTTTCCTTTCTTTGTAAGTAGTTTTGCTTGTTTGTGTATCGATAAAAAGAGATCCAAATATAATGTAATCAGAATAATTTAAAATATATTTGCTTGGGTTTTTTTTGTTAGATGCTTGAAAAAGCCACAAATACAAATACATGTTGCAGAAAAGGAGGGGTCCCTGAACAAATGACTCATAGTGCAGACTTCTCAACTATTGAACTCTAAAATGGAGAACATTGCTCAGGCTAGCAGCTTCTCAGAGAATTTCTTGAAACAGAATTTGAAAGAAAAAGGGTATGGGGAAGCAGCAGGAAATGTGTCTTCCATTTTCTAGCTATCTCAATTTAGAATAAAGACAGACAAAAGATTTCAAATGATAGTGAGTTTGTAACAGCAAAAAAGGCATAAGTAGCTACATACATATTTTTGAATAAATGTATCCCAACAGCTAATACAATGTCACATTATTTCCTCCCTTAACATGCCAGATCTAATTAAGAAAGTATTGATGCAAACTTGAAATAAGAAGCATGCTCTTCTCCCATGCACTGTAATTAATGTTTTATTTCTTTTTAAAGTAGCCTTTAATCTATCACCATATCCTACTCTGGGAATCATTTATTCAGCATTTGAAACAGGAATCTGTAATGTGGAAATTTATATTTTTGAAAATCTCTGTATATAGTCTGTCATAGATGCGTTTGCATTGTATTAGTTTAAAAAAATCAGAATTAATAAAACCAGAGATTCTTTTAAATCCCATCTGATTATGCGCTATTATTTCATTACTATACATGCTCGGTTTTATTGGATTCATTGTATTGTGTCCAATTTTTTAAAAGTTGTTATACTGTCACATTTGTAGTACTATTTTTGAGAGACTGGCAGCATTTCCAGCATAGAGTTAGAAATTCAGCAGCTTATAACTTCATAAAGAGAGGAAAAATTATACTTGCCTATAACTTGACTTACAGATTCTTGGCTAGAAAGGATATATTTGCATAAATTGAAAAGTTGTATTACTTTATGCATTAGAATCATGTTTCAGCAAAATATAAATGTTTTACATAAAGCATATGCTTAAGTCCATCCCTGTTTTGCAAATCACTTACATATGTGGCTAAGTCCCATTGCAATCAATGGGTATAAATCAATGCTTAAAATTAAGCATGTTTTTCTAAATAGAAAGTAAAAACCACACATTGATTTCACTGTTTGTTCTTGCTTTCTAAAATCATGGGAATGTTTTAAAGATAAAAAGTGTGGCAGGTACTCACTGCTTATGCTAAGGCCTTTGATCTGTTCAAAGAAACACAAGCTGTTTTGATTCAGTTGAAACATTATTTGCATTCCCAAAGAAGTTGTGAAACATGTATTGTTACTGCTTTCCTCCAGCATTTTGGTGGATCAAAAGGTCATTGTAACTGATGCCAGTCAGAGCAGAGGCTCTCTGCTCAATGACTCTTATGTTCAGAAGCTTCAGGGGATATTAAGTTCAGGTCTGTCTAATTGAGCCAATTCAGTCCTGATAAAATTCACATCTTTCGTATGTGACTGTGAACGGGCGGCGTTGCAGTCCTGCTGCACTGTTGCTCTAAGTCCCTTCGGGGTCCCTTCAAAAGTCCCTTCCGCTCACTGCTCCGTCAGTTCCTCCGCTGTCTGTTTTAGTCCGCTGCCTCCGCCTCCGTGTCCTCCAGGCGTCGTCACACGGTCTCCTTTCCCCTCTTTAGCACTGCCGTCACCGGGGGCTCCTTCCACGACCTGGGGAAGAGGGGGCAAGAGAAGAGCTGACCCAGGTCCCTCCTTCCTCCTTTCCTTCCCCCCCCCCCCCCGGTCTGCCCCGTTTTTAAACATCGGCACCTTTTCCCACACTGGTGTACCTGCCGGTGGCCCTGCTCCCCCTGGGTCCGTCTGCCTACCGGTTTGTACACTGGCTGGTGTGTGCTTGTGCCGTGTGGGCGCCTCTCCGCACACCGCCTCTGTGCAAGCGCCACAGGCCCAAAACGGTGGCGGCCTGTCGGCTGCAAGCACGGCACCACTGGCTGAGCTAGTGCGGGGGGTGGGACCCCAGTCACACACCTTCCCCTTTCGATCCGGGATCCCTTCGAGGAGTTCGTCTGAGGGCCAGCGTCTCGAGAGAAAATCTGTGTTTCCGTTAGTTGCTCCTGACTTATGTAATACTACAAATCTATAAAGTTGGAGTGCCAAATATTATCTCATAATCCGAAGATTGGGATCCTTCATCGAGTTTAACCATTTTAGGGGTGCGTGATCCATCACTAGGTAGAATTCATTTCCCCAGAGGTAGGATCGTAAAGTCTCTATTGCCTATTTAGCAGACAGCACTTCTTTTTCTACGGTAGCGTACCGTTGTTCCCTGGGCAGTAACTTCCAAATTAAGTATAAGCCATTTGGGGATAAAAATGGCTCCTAGCCCTACATCCGAGGCATCCGTTTGGAGCATAAAAGTCTTGCTGTAATCGGGTTGTGTCAGCATGGGGGCTCATGTCAATTCCTGTTTTAGAGCTTGGAATGCTCGCTCACAGTGGTCATTCCACTGCACCTTTTGAGGCTGTGAGTTCTTTATTAATTTGGTGAGCGGTGCGGCCAGGGTGGCAAAATTGGGTATAAAACTCTGGTAATATCCAGCCAGCCCTAAAAATTGCCGTACCTGCTTTTTTGTGGTCGGGGCTTTATATCCACGCACGGCCTCCACTTTATCCATCTGTGGTTTTAGCTTGCCTCCCCCTACTACATACCCGAGGTACGCCACCTTCCTCTGTCCAAAAAAACACTTATGGGGGTTTGCTGTCAACTTCGCCTCTTCCAGGCCCTCGAGTACTGCTCTTAGGTGTTCTAGGTATTGTTCCCATGAGTTGCTGTAAACAATAATATCGTCAATATATGCAGCTGCATAGTCTAGATGTTCATACAGTACCTTATCCATTAGGCGCTGGAATGTGGCCGCGGCACCACTTAGTCTGAAAGGCATTGTAAGAAAGTGGTATAATCCGAAAGGAGTAGCGAACGGTCTCTTCTTGTGAAGCCGGTGTTAACGGGATCTGCCAGTACCCTTTAGTAAGATCTAGCATCGATAGGTATTGGGTATTCCCTAGCCATTCTAGTAATTCATCTACTCTTGGCATAGGGTATGCGTCAAAGCGAGAGATCGCATTCACCTTATGAAAGTCTATGCAGAACCTGACGGACCCGTCCCGTTTGGGAACCAGGACTATGGGGCTTCTCCATCTACTTCGGGACTCTTTAATCACACCCATTCTTAACATCTGATCCAGCTCCTCCCATACGGGTTCCCATAGCTTTCTAGGGAGAGGCTGTAGTGCATCTCTCACTTTCTGTCCAGGGAGCGTCTGGATATGGTGGTACATCAATGGCATCTTCCTGGATTCTGTTGACAGGACCATCAGAAATTCTTGCAGCAGGGCTGCCACCTCCTCTCTTTGCTGCCGAGTCAAGTCTTCCCCTAGATTCACGTCAGTCACTGCCTCTATGTCCCCTCCCCAGGGGCCCAACTCTGGTTCCGGGGCCTGTAAGGTAATCATCATCCCCTCCCGTGCTGTCCACTTGTTCAACAGGCTGACATGATATATCTGGGTGTGTCTACGTTTTCCTGATAGTCTTATCTCATAGTCCACGGGCCCTACTTGTCGCAGGACTTTGAAGGGCTCTTGCCACTTCGCCATCAACTTGGAGTCCGTGGAGGGTAGAAGCAGAAGCACCTGGTCCCCAGGTTGGAATGTACAGGGTTTGACCCCCCAATTATAATATTGGGCCTGCCTTTCTTGGGCTCATATTAAGTTCTCTTTGGCTATCTCCCTTACTGCTTTTAACTTGTATCTTAGGTCCTGAATATAGGGAACTGTGCCCTGCACCCTAGAGTCCTGCTCCTACCAGGTCTCCCATATCAAGTCTAATATCCCCCAGGGCTGTCTCCCATACAATAATTCAAAAGGGGATAACCCCGTCGAAGCCTGGGGTACTTCCCGGATGGCAAAAAGCAGGGTGGGGAGCAAAAGGTCCCAGTTGCGGGGGTCTAGGTCTACAAACCAAAGGATCATTCCTTTTAATGTTCTATTAAATTGCTCTACTAACCCGTCGGTTTGGGGGTGATACACTGACGTTCATAGGGCTTTGATCTTTAAAGGTGGCATAACTCCCTCATAAGTTTCACTGATACGTTAGTGCCCTGATCTGTCAGCATTTCTTTTGGGATCCCCACATGGGCAAATATCTTTACCAACTCGGTCACCAGTGT
This sequence comes from Pelochelys cantorii, assembly GCA_032595735.1. Classification (NCBI taxonomy): domain Eukaryota; kingdom Metazoa; phylum Chordata; order Testudines; family Trionychidae; genus Pelochelys; species Pelochelys cantorii. Next base: position 43,644,245 of record CM064337.1, read on the forward strand.
GGCGGCCATGGTATTGCGTAGTGGCATGGACTCGGGGTAGTGGGTCGCATAATCTATAAGCACCATGATATATGGATTGCCTTGTTGGGATTTTTCTAAAGGTCCCACTAAGTCTAGGGCAACCCTTTCAAAGGGCACATCTACCACTGGCAAGAATACTAGGGGTGCCCAAGGCACTGTCCCCAGGCCTGCTTTCTGACATTCAGGGCAGGATGCACAATAGTCTCTGACTTCCCTGTGGATGCCTGGCCAGAAGAACCTTTGCACGAGCTGCTGGAGGATTTTCTCTCGGCCCATATGCCCCGCACAAGGGTTCACGTGGGCCATCTCGAGGACTTGTCTCCAGAACCGGCTGGGTACTAATAGTTGCAGGACCTCCCCTTGCCCACTGGGGTGCCCCTCCATTCTATACAGTCTATCAGCTCTTACCTCGAACCGGGGTGATGTCTTTTGTCCTTGCTGATCCAGGGGAGGTTCCTCTGGAGTCATCGCCTGCTCCCATGCGTTTTTCAGGATGGGGTCTTCCCACTGTTCCCAGAGGAAATCCTCTCTGGCTGTGATGTCTTCTCTCTCCAAGGACTGCATCACCTCTTTCTTCCCTCCCGGCACTAGGGTTACTTCAGTCCTGCGTCCTCTCTTCCCAGGATCTGGAAGGGTCTCTGTCCTTGACCCTCCCCACTCTCTCATGAGATGCTTAAAACTGGGCCAATTCCTTCCTAACAGTATGGGGTAAACTAGTTCCAGCACCACCGTGACCCGGTAGGTGACTTCCACCTCCCCATCTGATAGGTGAACCCATACCGTTGGATAGGTCTTCACGTCCCCATGTATGCATTGCATCATTACGGGCGCCCCCCTCTGTCCACAGCGTTAATCAGTTCTGCCCATACCAGCGTCTGGCTACAACCAGAGTCTACCAGTGCAGGTACAGGTTCGCCTTTGAGCCTTACCTGAATCATCAATTTGGTTGGATTCTGCCCCATCCCTCAAAAGCTGGCGACTAGGCTTTGCCCGTATGAACTGTCCATGAATGGGCAGTCTCATTTGAAGTGACCCTCATGGCCACACTCATAACATGTGTTCTTGGGGGTCACGGGTGGTGGGACCGGAGTTAGTGAATCCCCGTCTCGTTTGGCCTCTGTCACGCCCCTCGGCAGCCCTTCTTCCAGAGGGGAGAGGCATCCAGCGCCCGATCCGTCCTCTGGTGTTGCCTGCTCGGCCTCCGACGGGTTGCTTCTCGGGGTTGCCCGCAGACACCCATCCCTTTTCTTCCCAGCCCTCGGCTGCTATATAGTTTTCCATAAGATGGACAGCTTCCCCGAGGGTCGACGGCTGGTGTCTTCTTACCCAGGTTCGACTCTCTGCTGGCAAAATCTGTAATAATTGGTCCAGAACCACCAGCACTATCATCTGCACACTCGTCTTCTTCTTGGGATCCAGCCATCTTGAAGCAGCTTCCCGCAATCGCTGTACTACCACTTTCAGTCTCTCCCCTGGCTTGTACCTTTTGGTCTGGAAGCATCTTCTGTAGATCTCTGGTGTCACTCCTGTCTGATTCAGGATGGCCTCTTTCACTTTGTGGTGGTGAAGGGCCTCTCTTGTTGGCAGCCCCCTGTAAGCCTGTTCGGCCGGGCCTGTCAAGTCGGGTGCTAGTAAGGTTGCCCAATGCTCTTCTAGCCATCTGGCCACGGCGGCCACTCTTTCAAACATGACTAAAAACGCTGCCGCATCCTCCCCAGGTCCCATCTTAGTCAGCCGTAGGGGCAACACCAATGCGTAACCGCTCCCTGCCCCCTCTAGGGAGACCCCGTCCTTTCTAACAGCTACGGCAGCTGGCCAGCGGTGTGGGCCCCTTTCTTGCTGTCATTGTTGATGGTCTACCAGCTCCCATATCAGCTGTTGCTGTTCCCTGTGCTGGGTGGCCATCTGCTGAAGGAGTTGCGTCTGCTACTGTTGCTGTTATCGGTGGCTCTCAACTAGCCACTCCAACAATTTTTTGGGCTCCATACTCTGTTAGATACCAGTCCCTCTAGGAGTATCAGCCCAACGCAAAGGAAGAAGTGTCCCCCCCTTTTTTTTTTTAAAAAACTACCCACATTCTTCACCAGTGTGAATGGGCGGCATTGCCGTCCTGCCGCACCGTCCCTTCAAAAGTCCCTTCCGCTCACTGCACCATCGGTTCCTCCGCTGTCTATTTTAGTCCGCTGCCTCCGCCTCTGTGTCCTCCAGGCGTCGTCACACAGTCTCCTCTCCGGCACTGCCGTCACCAGGGGCTCCTTCCACGACCTGGGGAAGACGGGGCAAGAGAAGAGCCGACCCAGCTTCGTCCTTTCCTCTCCCTCCCCCTTGTCTGCCCCGGCACCGTTTTTAAACTTCGGCGCCTTTTCCCATACCGACATATCTGCCGGTGGCCCTGCTACCCTTGGGTCTGTCTGCCCGCCGGTTTGCAAGCCGGCCGGTGTGTGCTTGCGCAATGTGGGTGCCTCGCTGTGTGCCACCTCTGCGCAAGTGCCACGGGCCCAGAACAGCAGTGGCCTGTCGGCCGTGAGTACGGCGCCACCAGGTGAGCTAGTGTAGGGGGTGGGACCCCCGTCACAGTGACAAAGACCCTTATTTTATTTTTATGCATTGAAACTGAGGGCTCTTTGGTTTGGGGTTTCCCAAGATCGTGGGTGAATGTTTATATCCTTCCATTCTGCTTCACTTGGATAAAACTGTCATGTATTTAAAGATGGCCTGCAAAGTGAGGAGTTTGAAGGAGCGAGCTGGGGAAGGATATGTGCCTTTGAATGTGTCATTCTGTTGAGTTTTTTCTTTTATATTTAAAAATATTAGGTTTTGGCTTTTTTGCTGGAGAAATGGAGAGAGACTTTGCGATATCACAGAAGACTGAGACTTGAACGATTCCAAAGGGAAGACATTGTTATTCATGCTGCTTACCACTTGGCTTGCATTTGTTTGACATCTGATTAATCTAGAGGCTTGGGATGAAAGTTTTATTTGTGAAAAATTCAACTGAGAAAAATTCAATTAAATTTTCTACCCCTCCAAGAAGTCTTCCAGCGGAAGAAAAAGGAAGGTAAGACTTAATATTTCTGATGCTTCTAATGTGAAGGTTAGGTGTGTTCCAAGTGTACAACTAACCTTGGCCTAACAAGGATTGGGACCACGGGGTAATGAGTGCAAATGGCTTTAATAGCTTTAACTTACTCTGAAAGGAGGGGAAAGGAGAGGCTCACTCTCACTATCCACAATCACACTTACAGTCTGACAAAATACAGGCTGAGTGCCAAGCACCAGGAGTTCATGCTGAGGTCCATGCTGTTGATATCTGGAACCGGTTCGCTGGCCAGGTGATCCGAGCAGAGGGCACCCCCCCCCCCCGGGAGGTCCTGCTTGGTGATCCTCTTTCGGGTTCGCTCTCTTTGTTGGATTGATGATGTTACAGGCCATGTGCAGCTTCTGGGTCCATAGGCCTTCCTCACTGTCCTCCCTGGGCCGCGTGCACCCTGTGCAGGGGGCCGTATGTGCTCTGTGAAGAGGGCTGTGTGCACTCAAGTTCAGGTGAAAGTTCATCACTCACTGCATGTTCATTTCCCATACACACGATGCATTCATTCAGGAAGGGGAAACCATAAGGGGAATTTACAGAACCTAAATCAATAACAATTCAACTTCACATCACTTATACCTTGCAAACAGAAAACATTGTCCTTCACCCTCAACAAGGTGCAAGATCCCTCAAGTGTCAGCCTTGATATATATATTCTAAAGAAGCAAAACACCAAAACAGACACCCCTCCTCTATGTTTTCCCCTTTTCAGATCACCTTTAAATAGTATTTTTGCCTGTTCTAACACTCTATGACTACATCTACATTGGCATGATCTTGCGCAAATACTCTTTAACGCAAGAGTTCTTGCGTTAAAGTATTTGCGCAAGACAGCATCTATATTGGCCGGGACTCATCGTAAGAACGATGCACTTTTGCGCGAGAGAGCGTCTACATTGGCGGGACGCTCTTGCACAAAAGCAGGAGCCCGGAACCATTTTGGAGAGGGCAAAAGGGCACCAACCCTTTCCGGGGGCAGGGGCTGGAGCTCCTTTGAGACACGTGCTTAAAGGGATCTCCCCGGACAGCTGTTTCTCTCCAGCTGCGTGCTTTAGGACCTCTTGCAGGGACTGACAGCCGTAGCAGTTCTACTTGTGGTTGCCCTCTGCCTTGTTGGACACCACAGCCTTGTGCCTTAGTGCCATTAGCTGATTTTTTGACCTCAGCTCTCTTTTTGTGCCATGGAGCCAGGGGTGGCCTTGTGCCTGCTCTGGCCCCTTCAGGCCATTCTGGAGTGCCTGCAGCTGCTGCTCCATGCTGCTGCACTCCTTGACCAGGACCTCGAGGTGCAGGTCGCTCTGGACTCCCTCACCAGGGAGGCCATGGCGTCCCTGTGGCATCCCCACCCCACCGTGGAGAGGCCCTTGTGGAGACTGGACACCAGTACCGACTGGTGGGATCGGCTGGTCCTGGGGCAGTGGGACGACCAGCAATGGCTCCGGAACTTTTGGATGCGAAAGCAGACATTCTTGGAGCTATGTGCCTGGCTCGCCCCTGCACTCCAGAGAAGCACCACCCGGCTGCGGGCACCCATCCCCATGGACAAGAGGGTCTCCATCGCACTCTGGAAGCTGGCCACCCTGGACAGCTACCGATCAGTGGCACACCAGTTCGGGGTGGACAGATCAACCGTCAGTGCCGTCATCATGCAGGTAAGTCCTGGGGGGGGGGGAGGGTGCTGCACTCCATGCCCAGGGGCACGCAAAACTCCAGGCTGGGGCGATGGGGCATACCCCGTCACCCAGGGGTTTGGGCCGTCCCTCCCTTTCACAGGCCTGCTGGTGGCGGAGGGTGGCCCGTGGGGTGAGGGGGCCCTGGTGTGTGTGAGTGTGAGGACAGAGGGCATCACGGGGGGGGTGGGAACCCCCGCAAGGGAGCACGCACTCACCCTGCCTTATGTGATGCGTTCCCCTGTGTTTCTGTGCACCTTTCTGCAGGTCGTCTGTGCCATCAATGACGTCCTGCTCCAGTGAGTCATCCGCCTGCAGGATGTGGAGGCTACGGTGGCTGGCTTCACTGCCCTGGGGTTCCCCAACTGCGGGGGAGCCCTGGATGCAAACCACATCCCCGTCCGTGCTCCAGAGCATCGAGTGGCCCATTTTATAAACTGCAAGGGGTACTTCTCCATTGTACTCCAGGCCCTCATGGACCACCGTGGCCGCTTCCTGGACATTTATGTGGGCTGGTCCGGTAGGTCACACGACGCCCGCATTCTCCGAAACTCCGTCCTGTTTGGTAGGCTGGAGGTGGGCACTTTCTTCCCCCAGCAGGAATTTACTGTCGGGGACGTGCCCATGCCCACGTGTGTTGTGGGGGATGCGGCCTACCCCCTGCTGCCCTGGTTAATGTGGCCCTACACGGGGCAGACAGACCACAACCGGGCACAGTTCAATGACCACCTCAAACGGGCCCGCAACCAGGTGGAGTGCGCCTTCAGCCACCTGAAAGCCCGGTTTCGCTGTTTGCTTATCCGTCTGGAGATGGGTGAGCGGAATGTCCCTGAGGTAGTGGCCGCGTGCTGTGTGCTCCACAACATCGTGGAGCGGAAGGGGGAGGCCTTCCTCCTGGCATGGATGGCAGGCGAGGGCCAGGTCTTCGAACAGCCCCGCACAGCTGCCATCTGCCAGGCGCACCATGGTGGGGTGCGCATCCGGGAGGCCCTGACGGAACTGTTCTCCCAGGCCCCACAGTAGGGTCTCCTCTGTCTCCCTTGACATCTCCCTCCCATCCCCAGCCCTTACCTCCCAATAAACAGCCAACACAGTTTTTTTTGGAAAACAAACAATGTTTGGAACTTTTTATTTACAATGGGGGGACGTAGGGTGGGAGGGGGAGGGGGAGGAGGCTCTGAACTGGGAGGGGGGAGCTACTGCTGGGAGGGGTGGCCCCTGCGACTGCCTCTGTGGGGGTGGACCAGGACATGGGGGTTAGGCCGAATCGGGGCAGGCAGCACAGGGAGGTGGACAGGATGGGGTGCATCACGAGGGGGAATTGCAGGGGCAGGAGGGACAGCAGCAGGAGGGGGAATTGTGGGAGCAGGAGGAGCAGCCATGGGCATTGGTATGGGAGGGATGGCAGGTGCACGGGGCAATGCCATGCCGTAGTGCACAGCATGGTCAACGTGCGCGGTGAGGGCGGTGATGGCATCTGCCATGTGGTCACACTGGGCCTGGAAGTGGCCCCAGGTCTGCTGGCGCCACTCCAGGTCTGCTTCCAAGCATGTGATGGCCGCCTGCATGCGTTCGAAGGCCTGGATGTGCCGCCGAAGGAGTTGGTCCTGCTGCCGGACCCACCGGCTTGGTGTTTGGGTGGTTGGGGGTGCTGCCGCTGGGCTGGAGGGTCCCCCGCTCCTGCTTGGTCCCGCTGCAGGGAACAGAGAAAAGAATGGGTTAGTCAGGCAGCCCGGCCATCGTCCCCACACCCCATGCCCTCCGCCCCTGAGCCCAGGTGACACCACAATACAGTGGCTTGGGCCCACTCATTCCCCCCCCCCCCATGTTGTATGTTTGCATACAGGACTGCCCCCGGAGAAGGGTGCTCCTCCATGTATTGTAACCACCGGTCTGTGTCCTGGCCCCTCGGGGTGGTGGGAGGGCGCATGTGTTGTGTTAACCTGTGGAACTCCCTGCCGGGGAGGCTGTGAGGCTTTGAGCTAATCAGTGGTGTTTGACAGGGAGCAAGATGAATCCCCACAACAGTGCCTGGGAGCACATATGGCAGACGTGGTCTGGGCTTTCAGATCCCCATCACGTGGATGTCTCCTGGATGGAACCAGGGGTGACTGGGGAGTGTACCGTCCTTGCAGCAAAACTCAGGTGGCCCTAGGGCCAGCCCGAGCACTTCCCCCCCACCCCTTCCACTAGCCCTCACACAAGGTAGCCCAGGGACATGTGTGGCTGCAGTGGGGACTTCCCTTGGGGGGGCCAGCCAAGACACCGGGAGCAGGCGAGGGACTCAGTGGGGGCCACACTCACAAGGCTGTGTCCCTGTGGTTTTCCCAGGAGCAGCTGGCTGTGCCACGCAGCCAGGCATGGGACAGTGTGCCGTTCTGTGTGCTGCACCCTTGCGGAGCTGTGGGCTCTGGCCTGAGCCCCTGGGGCCCTGGCTGATTCCAGCCAGCATCCACCCTTCCCCCCTGGTCCGGATGTGTGTGAGCAGCATGGTCCCAGGCGTGCTCTGGAGCTGCCTGCCGTGGCCACGTGCTGCTCGGTCACCAGGCTGCACGTGGTTGCACGTGCTGCATACTGCTAATGCTACACAGCGTGCAGCTCACGCTGCCTGAGTGACGCTCCCTCCCCCTCCCCCCTGGGCTCCTGGCTCCCCCCCCACCCTTGTGAGTGTGCAAAGTGCAACACTCACCAGTGGATCCTTCCCCGGCCTCCGATGACGCACGGGAGATGTCGGGGCTGCCGGAGAGGACCTCCAGCTGGAGGATCACACTGCTCCCCTGGTCCTCCTTCTCCTCCGACCGACTGGGCAGCTGTTCCTCATCCCCCGCCTTGCTGGGCCTGGTGACGGGGGGGCGCCTGCTGGTGTCCACTGGCACCGAGGATCCCTGGGGTGGTGCCTGGCCCAGGATGCCGTAGAGCCACTGGTAATGGGGGCAGGTGTCGGCTCCTGCCCCCTGGCCCTCGCTGGCCCGGACATAGCCCAGGCGCAGCTCCTTGACCTTAGCTCAGACCTGCTCGAGGGTCTGGGCTGGATGACCCTGGTCGGAGAGCGCCTGGGACATGTGGCGGAAGATGTCCACGTTGCACCGATGGGACCGGGTGTCGTGGAGGGCCTCCTCTTCAGCCCAGAGGTCCAGGAGGGCCTCGATCTCCCCTGGGGACCAGGACAGGGCGTGCCACTTCATGCCCCTTGGGGCCTCCTGCGCTGGGGGGTGTGGGTTGTTTCCCCCCCCTGGAGCGGCCATCCTGGGTGGTCTGGTGGCTGTTGGAGGGAGAAGAGCCGCGCGGCAGAGCTGAGTGGCAGAGGTGGCAGAAGGGCTTCTGCCTCGTGGTCTCTGCAGGCTGCATCTGCCTTTAAGGGGGCTCGGGTTACCAGGAAGTCCGGAGCTGCCCGCGTGTACGGAGCGTCCAAGCGGCCATTAAGGCTTTTTTCCGTTTGGACGGCTCTTGCGCAAAATCTCTTGGCTGCCTCTCTACACTGGCCTCTTGCGCAAGAACAGTTATGCAAGAGGGCTTCTTCCTGAGCAGGAGTGTCAGAGTTCTGGCGCAAGAAGCCCTGCTTTCATACATTAGAATGTCAGTGTTCTTGGGCAAGAACTCGTGGCCAGTGTAGACAGGCAGCAAGTTTTTGCGCAAAAGCGGCTGCTTTTGCGCAAAATCATGCCAGTGTAGACGTAGGTATGGGTCCAGTTTTGTACTGCAAATCAGAAGAAACTTCAATTCAAATATATTAGGCTCTCATGTAAATTTTATTCTGAGCTGTAAGCATTTGAAATGTCTTTCCCCTGTTGATGCTGATAATATCCCTGCTGCTATTAGTTACAAAGTCAGATGGCATGGAACTTGTGTTCTCTCTCAGAAGTCCAGATCCTGGACAATTTCTGTAACCTTGCCTTGGCTTATCTGCATCTTGGAAGGTAACATTCAGCTGAATGAATCCCTTAGTAGAGGCCGACAATATCAATGATATGTAGGTTTTGCCATCATCACTGACTTAATTTCTCCATTTCTTTCATCATTTTTATCCTCTTCTACTGATCTCTCCTTGAAAGCATTATAAAATAACTTGTGGTATGTTTATTATTAATGTCCCCCTGTAACTAGTGAAACAGTCACCTTGAATGATCCCTCGAAGTATGTGTTAACTTCTTATGCTAAACAGCTTTAGAGTGTCACATTCAAATACAAGGTGGAAAAGACTATGTCCACACCTGAAGAAGAGCTCTGTGTAAGCTCAAAAGCTTGTCTCTCTTAGCAGCAAAAGTTGGTCCAAGAAAAGATATTACAAAAATCGGTAACAAAATGGGTGAGGTAGCTATTTAGATCCACTGCCACCATTTGCCAACGCTCTCTGTTTCAGCACCTATTTGCCCTGATTAAAGGTTCAGTTTGGAAAGCTGAATCCTCCAGGCTGGAGTATTTTGTTCATTTGAGGAAAAGGATGCCACCCAGCCCACTTAAAGAAATTATTTAATAAAATATCCTATCCTGCATCCCTGCTCATCTCCACAGCATTTTCCACTTCCCCTGCTATCCTGGGCCAGATTCATCCTCTAGGCTCCTGAGCCTGGGCCTTCTCCTCTCATCTCTCCTATATCAAACCGTGTTGCCTTGCTCCCCTGGCTTAGTCATGACTCCCACTCGCTCCACTTCCCTCATGGAAGGACCCTCAATTCTTGTTTCCTCACAATTCTCTAAAGCATGAAGAGATAATGTAGCCCAGGATAGTGAAACTGAGGCGAGGGAAGGCATGACACTTGTGGGGAGCAAGACTCAGTGGAGATGAGAGAAGCTTTCAGGAGATCCAGGGAGAAGAAGAAGGGGGCAAATATTTGTAACAGAAGAGCAAAAAAAGATGAGAAACAGGGAGTTTCAGGGATGTGCCTAAGGAAAAAGCCAAATGAGCTGAGGACAAACACAATTTTCCTATCTCCCTGTCTCACTAGTCATACAAGGTCCCGTTCTTCACTGCCCTGCAATGTGAGTCATTTATACCCATGCAAAGTGTGTGCAAATCATTACCAATTTGCCCTTGTGCCATTGACTCCCAATTTATACACATTTGGCATTGGCATGAAAGGACTGCACTCCCCATCACAGTCAGGAGTGAGTTTTGCAGGTCAGGCTACATAAGTGCTATTAAAAGTTTTATAGCCAGCATTGTTTCTGCCACCCATTCTCAAGAGTTTATTTTTAGAGCTTGATTTATTTATTGGTCTTTTTTATCTCTTCCTCTAGAGCTTAGGCCAAGGGTTGGCAACCTTTTCAAACCAGAGCACCAACCTACATCATAATTCAGAACAAGTGGTCAGCAAAGAGCCAGTATAAGCATGCCCATTTGCATGACTGATAATATACAACTTAATATTATTGATAATTGACATGATTAATATTAGAATGAATGAAACATTGTACTCACAGACTTCATTGAATGGGACTTCTGCTGCTGCATTTTTTGGCACATTTCTTTGACGTTACATCTTAACTGGTCAAATTCAGGTCCACGCGCACATTCAAGCTACAAGAGTAATTATGTGTTTTTAAATTTTGAATTCTTCATTTTAATTTACAAAATTGCATGTATTTTGGGAATGACCAAAGAGCCATATTTGGTTCCATATTGAGCCATATGTTGCAGACCCCTAGCCTAGGTCATTGTCATGACTGTAATCACTATAGCCAATGAATTATGCAACCACTGCAGCAGAAGAGTTGAGTTAGAACTAATATACTGTTTAAAAATGGTTTTTAAGTCCAGAGCTCACATGAATCTGAATCTTAGAATTTTAAATTGTGATATCTTGTGAGCCACTTTGTGAATCCTATGATTCCCATCTCTGAACGCTATTAAGAATGCATTTAACATTTTGGTGCTTTACAGATTTTAAATATTAGTCCTGGAATAATAATCACTTTTAAGTTAACTCAGCTTGGATCTGATTCAAGCTTGCAATATGAGAGAAAAGAAGGACAAGTGTGGGCCATGAATTGGGTGCTTTTGAGGTGCGGGTCATTTGTGCAGTGGCTTTGAGAAAAGTGATAGGATATTTAGGAGTGGTCCTGTTGCAGTTAGATTTGTAGGCACAGTTAAAGGTGTAAAAGAAATGTAATGCACTCCATTGTTTGTAGAATTAAGAATGTATGCTCTGATTTTCATGATCACTCATCTTAGCCCTAATTCAGGAAAGCATTTCAGAATGCTTTCCTATTCAGAATAGCATTTAAGCATGAGCTTAATTTGTAAGAGAAGTATCTAGTGAGAATGTTACAGTTAAATTCCATTAAAGTATTGCACTGAAGAGAGATGAAATTAAGCACATGCTTAATGGAACCATGATAAGTTTGTGATCCTGATAATTACAGGGTGAAACCTTTAGCTGGTATAAAGAAAGAATCAACTTGTAAGGTATGAAGGGTGGGGTGTTTTTGGCATCAATTTAGGATAACTACTTTTACTACTCATGAACTGAGAAGTTAATTTGAGAGAAGTGGCAATAAATCTTTATAAAACACACTATCATTATGTATTGTGTGTGTGAGTATTCCACTGGTTAATTAAGGAATGTGTTTCTTTTAAAACTACTATACAGAATATTTAGATCTACTATTAATGTCTGTGAATTGAGTGAGATGAATATCATTTTCTTTTGCAACTTCTAAGCACTGCAAAATAAAATTGACAAAATTCAATGTCAAAATCAAGCACCAAACACATGGCACATATAAATAGGGATAAAGGACCCATGACACAGCCACAGCTGCCCTGGGTCAGCTGGCTTGGGCTGGGGGGAAAAGGGGGTGGCTAAAGGTCATAGTATACATGTTCAACTCTGAGATCTCCACTGTTGTAAGGTGCAAAATATTGATCTTATGGAAATCATAATCCCAACTATACATACAAAATGATGAGCTTTACATGAGCTGTTACCACTCAAGAAAGAGATCTTGGAGTCCTTGTGAGTAGTTCTCTGAAAACATCCACTCAATGCGCAGGGGCAGTCCCGAAAGCTAACAGAATGTTAGGAATTATGAAGAAAGGGATAAATAAAACAGAACATATTATGTCACTGTATAAATCCATGGTACACCCACTCCTTCAATACTGATTACAATGCTGGTGTCCTCATCTCAAAGGTATATTACACAAGGAAAAGGTACGGATAAGGGCAACAAAAGGGCATGGAACAGCTTCCATATGAGAAGAGCTTAAAAAGCCTTGGACTCTTCAGTTTGGCAAAGAGATGAATAGAGAGGTGATGGAGATCTATAAAATCACAAATGACGTGTAGACAGTGAACAAGGAAGTGTTATTTACAGTTGCATAACATGGGAACTGGAAGTCACCCAATGGAATTAACATTTGGCAGGGTTAGTAAAGAAAATGAAGTACTACTTCACGTCATACCCAGTCAACCTCTGGAACTTGTTGCCAAGTGATGCTGTGAAGGCCAAAGCTGGAAGTGGACTGGCTGATTATTAGGAATGCAAGTCTGTGAGGTGGGTGTCCGTAAGCCTCTGACTGCAAGATGCTGAGACTTTATGATGGGGTGATAGATCACTTGATAATTTCCCTGTTCTTTTCATTCCCTGTGAAGTGTCTGATATTGGCAGCTATGAGAAGACAGGATACTGGGCTAAATGAACCATTGATTTGACCCAATATAGCCATTCTCATAAGTTTTCCCATCTAAATTAAATCAACTTAGCAAATGTCAATGGTTGACATAAAGCATGGAAAATCAAAATCTGACTTGAAATGCTTGTCCTTTGGTGTGATACAGAACATCGTACGAAGTCAATTCAGTGTTTCAGCGTTGAGATCCATGCTGAACATACTTATTATAGATACATGAGAGATGATAATTTTTCCCATATTTTAATGAAGATATGACATTCCTACTAGTTACTTCTCTACTTTTCATTTTTTCATTAGCAGCTTTTAAATATCCATATTTATAGGAGGCCAGAATTTTTCATTTTCTTCATGGGATTGATGGAGGAGATAGTCTTTTTGGCTGCTCTTGGGTTACATTTGCATACAGAGTGAAAATAAATGTCCTATTGTATCTGGATCAGCTTTGACCATTTGTACTCACTGAAGCTATGAGCAGCTTCTGTTGTGAACCACTGTCTAGGGAAGCACAGTTTTTTTCTTTTTTCCCAGAAAGGGTTAATGCTTCCATACAGTCTACAGGAGCAGACACACACACATTTTTTTTTCATTTATTGTCAAATTACTGCTCGACTGGGAAGGCAATAGAATGAAATGTAATCGATTTACACTTTTATCATAAATTATGTTTTCAATTTGAACTGCAAAAGTAATTGTTAGCTTTTTCCTTTTTCCTGGGAAATATGTTTATAATAAATGTGCAGTAAAAAAACAAATCAGGTGACTCAGTTTAGCAGTGAGAGACTATTTATCAAATTTCACTATAAGTAAGTCAACAGATGGTGAATTATACTGCAGCTGTACAGTAATAACATAGAATGGAAATGGCCACACTGGAACAAACCACCAAGCTTTGTGTTACTGAGAGTGGCCAATACTAGATGTAACAGAGAAGTGTGAAATCCTCACAAGGCTCTCAGGTTTGCAAGGCAATATCAGAGAATAAATTTCTAACTGAACCTACTGTTGATTATCTAATGTCCTACAGCAACATCATTGAAATCCCTTGTAATTTTAATCCTACCTGAATATCAGTCAATTACTACATTGTCAAACCACTTTGGGTAAAATTTAAAAACATCTAAATCACATTTTCAAAAGTCTTGGACATTAAGAGCCTACTTTCATTTCCTTTGAGTGATATATGCTGCTAAGTGGCTAAATTACTTTTGAAAATGGAAATTTAACTCCTAAATTGTATAGGTATTTTTGACAATTTTACTCATTATGAAATATATTAAGCTATTTTCCACTATAATATCCTGGAAAAGAAAATTCACCAGATAAATTATACACAATGCACAAATAAATGAGATATGAAAATGTGGGACTCTACCAAACTTCAGTAGCCTTTTAATTTCATTTGTGCATATTCTTGTTCCTGCATTATGAGTAAATAAGACTACCAACTTTTCTAGCAACTAATTGTAAATGAAAGATCTCCATTATTTCTGCACTCAGTCTCCTCCCCAAACTGTAGAATCCAAAGATATGCAGAACATTCATAATGAAGTACAAATCGATTCAAAATTCATATTATTTGCAGTTAATTAAATCAAACAATTTACTATCATTTTAAAGCAAAGCCTTGCCTTAACCCCACCACCCAAACCCGAGATTTAGAGGAAAAGAGACCAATGTGACAACCAAGGTCCTGATAGTGCAAAGACTGTGTGAGTAGCCTGGTTGCTGTCAACTGCTTGCAGATGTAAGCAGTGCAAAGTGGCTGTAAAGCAGTCAGAGATGGTCAATGGAACATCACCCCTGTGCAGATCAAAGCGGGCAGAGGCAGCTCCTCCATCACCTGTACCAGCCACCCAAACTCACCCGAAGCATGAGGGGACAGGGCTGAGTGCAGCCAACCTCCCGTACGCCTGATTTTCCACTAGTGTCAGTTTACCACTGCTTCTGTGTGGGTTAAAAGCAGGGGGAGTCTGAAGGTCAAGGAGTTTCGACATGCTCCCTCTCTTCACTATGGGCTCGTCTATCCTACGCTGAAGTTTTGAAAGAGGATATGCAAATTCCCTGGAAATTTGCATATCTTATTTCCGATCTCACTTTCAAAAGCTCTTCCTCAAAAACTGAGGTTTATGTGGCTTTTCGAAAATGGGGGGGGGTTGCCGAAAAAACTGCATCCCGACTACTTTCACTTTTGAAAGGTCCACTTTTGAAAGTGAGATTGGAAATAAGATATGCAAATTTCCGGGGAAATTGCATATCCTCTTTCGAAACTTCAGCGTAGTCTAGACATAGCTTATGGGTATGTCTACACTGCATAGCTATTTTGAAATAAGCTATTCCGGAATAGTTATTCCAGAACAGCTTATTTTGAAATAGCATGTCTACACTGCAGGGAAGCCTCAAAATTAGTCCGAGGCAGGCTCCTCTAATGTGGATGTGCTATCTCGATTTTGAGCCCCAGGAGGCCTGGGGAAGAATAACTTAGAATAGTCCTGGTGAGGGACTATTTCGAAATATCAGCAGTGGAGTGTCTACACACACTTTATATCAGAATAGCTATTTTGGAATAGATGTTATTCCTCATAGAATGAGGTTTACAGATTTCTGAATAAGCTGTCCGTTATTTCAAAATTATTTCAAAATACCAGAATGGCTTTGTAAATGCTTGCATTGTTATTTCGAAATAATGCGAGTTATCTCGAAATAACGGTGCAGTGTTGATGCACCTTAGCCCGGAGCAAATCTCATATGGGATAGAGATTTGGTGCCTATGTTTTCCCACTGGCAGGGCTGCCATCTCAGTGTTTGTTTAGGAGAAGAAAAGGAAGTGGAGACACCCTTTCTTGCAAGTAGTTTGGCCCCTTGAATCTCAAGAACCCTAACAATCACAGAGGTCCCATACATTTCATGGCCGCCCACCTCCTTTAGAAACCATGCTGCTAAGGCCACCCTGCATGCTGCTGTCCTAAAAGAGATGAGTCTTGAGGAGAGGCAGGGGGTAGAATTTCCCTCAGCCATAGGCTTTGTTGGCTATTTCTTTCACAGGTGTTCTTTGAAAGATTGGAGGGGATGCTAGTCCTCTGGAGAGTGGCCAGTCATGCATAACTTCTTCCCAGTCTGCTAACCCCTTTGCCCATGGTACAGATTATGTAGGGTCGGGTGAGAAAGGAGGACATTGTTTCATCCCATGGCAACCCACATATACTAAATACCAAGACACTCTATTTGCCCCACAAATAAGGGATGATCTAGCCATAATTTCTTGATAAAAATAAAACCGAATTGGAGGCAGCATAGGGAATATTCTTGATTGAGAAGTAAGAGAGTCTGTCAAGAGCAATACGAAAGAATGCAGCAGAGTTGTGGATACAGTAAGTATTCAGACTGCTAATCTAAAATGTGATTTATCCTTAATTAGTTCATCCCATTAATTGATTTGTCACTTTTTTCATCAGTTGGAGCTTCTCTTATGATTTAAGGGGTTGCAAGATCATGGCCTCGTGCAAAAAAGCTTGCCATTTCTCATAACTTTTTGGTTTTAAGAGCCACTTTCCTATAACAGCTATTTATTTTTGTAGCTATAATGATGAAATGTATTTATTACCTTCAGCCACAAGGATCTGTGCTTCCAGTAATTCAAGACAATTGCCACGGAATTTGTGAAATTTCTTAAATAACATCAGAGGTCTGTCTGTTTTGTGAGGTCCCGGAAAAGGGGAAAATGAGATATCACCAACTGGGGAATCCTTCAGCAGTTTGTTGTGAATTTTATATCGATTTTTGTTTGAAAGATTCTCAAGGAAAAACTATTTAATCATAGTTTTCCATTTGCATTCGCTCCATGATGAGGAACTGGTACTATTCACAGCATTATATCATTCTGGGTCATGGATACATTTATTGATTTATTTTCTTACCACAACCTAGCTTCATGTTGTCAACATTGCCCTGGCCCGGTAGTTCTGCAGAAAATGTGTATAAAATATATAACTATTTGTTTTCCTTACTGGCGATCTGATTATCTTGTAATTTCCTCATGTAATCCCATGATAGGGATATTTTTAGTTTAAACTACTGTCTTTTTTTTATGATTTTTTTATATCTTTAAAATGTTTTGTAAGAGGAAACCCAAGTCAGGTTTTCCTAGTTTACATTTTTCTTGCTGTGGTGGGAAAGATTTCAGTTTGTGTAAACAAACATTTCAATCTTCTCCCCCTTGATAACTTTTATATATTTCAATATGCTGGTGCTCCCATTTTTCTGTTATATCATGTGATACAGCAGGGCCAGAGGGCAGCAGAAGAGTTGATAGATGGGAGCCCCAGGATGATCCAGGCATTATTTCCACAGACTAAGAAGAATTTACTACAAGTTAAATTGGATCACTAGAGCCTATTAATGCCTTGAAAGAAACCTAATACCTGCATCCCCACCACTGTTTCAGTGAGACAGGAAGGGGAAGGAGAACTAAATGCAGTTTGGAGGAGGACTGTTATTGACCAGAGGATGGGAGTACCAGGGAAGGGAAACCCTGCCCAAGGGGAATGAAGGTAAGAAGCCGACAAAGATGAAGGGGCTGAGACCTGGAGTAGGGGATAGACCCAGATCCCATCCCTGTTCCCCTTCTCGCCCGCTCCAGTGCACTAGTAGAGCCACAAAATGGGGCAGGAGTGGTATCCTGACCCACCACACCAAGGAAAAGGGCAGGACCCACCATAGTAGCATTGTCCATTTGCTACACATGGTGCCAGGGATGTAATCATCATGCTGTGGACTTAATCCAGGGTAAACCAAACCCCACAGAGGCCTAACAGGAGGCTACTTGGGTCCAGGCAGCTGCCTAAGAGGAGATGCTATGGCTGCAGACCAATCTCCGAGTCCTGCTGATGAGCCAGGCTGCCAAGGACCATGCTATGCTACAGGAAGTGGTGAACCAAGTGAAAATCCTGATGGAGCTGGACTGCAGCTCCAATGGGACATAGCCCATATGGGCCAGCCAGCAATTGCTTGCAGAAAATGATGCAGAAGGATGAAGTGGGAAGCATGCCTCCTAGGGATGTAACAGTGTAGTCAATTAGTGTATATAGACTACATGCATTTCCGCAGCCCCTGCCCCCACCACTAAATTTTTTAGCAGGCTAGCCAGCAGCCTGGCTCAGTCCTGGCTCGCGATGGGTTCGGAATCTACTCCTGCTGCAGCTCTGCATTTAAAGTGTATTAGGAGGTAGGCAGGCAGACAGCCCAGCTCAATTTCAGCTTGCGCCAGGTCTGGGAACTCAGACTCCCCCTGGACAGGGGCTGCTGCCACCTCACACTGCTGCCTCTGTATCAGACACAGCAGTGTGGGGTGACAGACAGCTGGTCCATGAGGGGAGCTGATTTTTAAACTGGCTGTCCTCATGGACCAGCTCCCGCCTGGCACCCCATGCTGCTGCCTCTGATACAGAGGCAGCAGCTTGGAGTGGAAGGGGCTCCTTGAGAGTGGAGCCAGAGCGCACTGGTTGCCAGCCTCAACCTGGGGTACAATAGAATAGTCAAGTAACCAAGAAGAATTCATGAGGTTCCTCGACTATTCAATTAAACAATATTTAACATCCCTAATTCCTCCTGGCCTTTGAGAGGCCAGGTCCCAAGTCAGTGGTCTGGCATTCTCACCCCATTCCAGTGAGGAGAGGCCAGAAGGCCTACTCCAATATGGCTGCAGAGGCAGACTACCCCTAACGGAATGCAGAGATCCTGGCCAGATCCATGGTAACATCTGCACTGCGAGCCCAGAGGCTCCATGAGTGGTGGCATAGTGAGGACAAGGCACTATGGTCATGAGTGTCTTACCTGATCCATCCGACCAGTAAGTGGCTGAGGGCCTCAGCTCTGAGAAAATGATGGAGCTTCCTAGTGCTGGACTAGCACACAAGGGACCTACCCTCAGGTCTCTGAGCCCGGGTTGGCCAGAATGGCTTTTCTACTCTCAATGAATTGGTCGCCCTTGAAGAACAATGGCATTTTGGGAATTCTGTCACACTGGTCTCAGTGAAGTTAGGAGGACAGAACTAACTAACCCGGGCCAAAAACCCAAGAGTAATGTGTGTCCATGGTACTATAAATTTCTACCTCATGGTCCCGATATGGATTGACATCCAGGGGAATACTATTAAGGTGACCACAGGGGTCACCCCCAGATTTGCATATCCTCAGTACCGCACCCTCTCATTGTCAGCTGTCTGTCCTGACCTCCCACTTCCCAAGCTCCTATCCTGACTTCTGCCCCCTCCCACATCTGCACCTCCTGCCCTTTTTTCCCTCACACCTATCCTATCATAATGCTCCCCCCGCCAACCTCCTGCCTTGCCCTCATGGGCTACCATATGACAGTACCTGTAAGAAATTTAAGTTACTTTCACTGCTACCCACCACATCAAGGAAAGGTACAGGACCCACCACAATAGCATTGGCCATTTGCCACAATCCTTACTGATGGACTGGTTATCATGATCTGCATGTGTACGGCAGGCTGCAAGAACAATATCTTAATCAAACTTGTAGATGAATTAACAGTGTCTGTGCTTCTCATAATCTGTGATCTAGACCAACATTATTGCAAAAGTGGTAGCTGTTGCAGTTGGCAATGTTACATGAATGTACACGCTAACACCCTGTTTATAGCTATTCCTAACTTTGTGAAAACTTTATCCTTTCATCCTCGCAATTTCCAAGCTTAGTTTCTGTTTGAAGTTGATATTTTGAAAAAATTGAGCAGAAAAGTTTTGCTTTTCTGAAGCATAAAAAGAAAGAATATGGAAAGCATTCTCCATTTTAAAATGCAACTTTTTCTTTACCTGCTCTGGTATAAAAGGTTTGAGGGAGGAAAACTTTTAAATTTAGGAAGCTGGGCAGAGTTAAGGTTAATTCCGAATTTGGCCATGTCTATATGCACAGTGCTGCAACAGGGAGCTATACAGATGCAACATAAATTATGCTGACTTAGGGTACGTCTAGACTGCATTGCTATTTCGGGATATTGGAAATATCCTGGAATAGCAATGCCGTGTCCAAGGAATGTGTCCGCTATTTCAATTTTTTTTGAAATAACAGTTGCCCTCTTTTGCCATTCCTGTAAACCTCGTTCTACGAGGAATAAGGGATGGCCTGAAAGAGCCCCTTATTTTGAAATATGGCTCTGTGTAGACGCCCCAAATTTCTAAATAGCCTTTTTTGATTTTAGAGTGCAGTCTAGACGTAGCCAGAGGCTGTAAAATAGACATAGCCTAAGTGCATGTTAACATAGTCCTAATTCACACATCTCCAGCACTTGCTGTCGCACTGTGTCAATAATCTCTCAGTGTTTGTGTCTTCAAGTTATTGTTCTTCATCCATAGAAGTAGATGTCTTTGCCTAAATCTGAATAATGCTCCCTTCAGAAGAAGAAAATGCTTCACAAATGGGAGGAATTCAAATCAGCCATCAGCAGCTGAGATGGAACATGTAACCACCATCTGACACAAAGGCATTGACTGTGATTTCACAGATGCCATGGTGAAGGTAACTAAACATTTGTATCAGGTGCAGACATGTGTGAACCCTGTAACAGGATCTGTGAGGTTAGACACTCAGGCCCATGTAGGGCACGTCTAGCCTATGTTTTAATTTTGAAATATCTTCTTCTGATTGCATTTTCGAAAGAGGATATTTTGAAAGTGAAAGTAGTCTGGACACTTTTTTTGGGGAAAAAACCCTTTTTCAAAAAACTGCGTAAACCGCCTTTTTTTTAGGAAGAGCGTTTTTTTTTCGAAAAAGGGGTTTTTTCCCCCAAAAAACGCATCCAGACTACTTTCACTTTCAAAAGATCTTCTTTCAAAAATGCGATCAGAAGAAGATATGCAAATTCCCGCGGAATTTGCATAGCCTTTTTCGAAATTAAAATGTAGTCTAGACGTGCCTGTAGTTGCGCACTGACTTCAGCTGGAGGTTTGGAGCTTTGGTTAGCTGTTCCACCATATAAAACCACATTCTAGTGGAAATGATCACTTTAATTCTGATGGGATGTAATTTAATTGTGTGGTATAATTTATTATGTTCAGCTGCCCAGAGCCCTGGATAAGCCTCTTTATTAATTTAATGATAAATAAAATTAGCTATCTTGATAACTTCAGTGCTGGAAAACTAGTCTGCATATTATTTGGGAAAAGAAGATGGTTAAATGATGTAATTCCATTTTTAAATAGTTTTGTATTGGCATTAGAAAAGGTTCAGAAAAGGGCGATTAAGATGATTAGGGGCTTGGAAAGGGTCCCATATGGGGAGAGGCTAGAGAGACTGGGACTTTTCAGTTTGGAAAAAAGGCAATTGAGGGGCGATATGATAGAGGTATATAAAATCATGAATGGTGTGGAGAAAGTGATTATAGAAAAATTATTTACCTTTTCCCATAATACAAGAACTAGGGGACACCAAATGAAATTGATGGGTAGTAGGTTCAAAACTAATAAAAGGAAATTTTTCTTCACACAGCGCACAGTCAACCTGTGGAACTCCTTGCCCGAGGAGGCTGTGAAGGCCAGGACTCTATTAGGGTTTAAAAAAGAGCTTGATAAATTTTTGCAGGTTAGGTCCATAAATGGCTATTAGCCAGGGATAAAGTATGGTGCCCTAGCCTTCATAACAAGGGCAGGAGATGGATGGCAGGAGATAAATCACTTGATCATTGTCTTCTGTTCTCCTTCTCTGGGGCACCTGGCATTGGCCACCGTCGGCAGATGGTATGCTGGACTCGATGGAACTTTGGTCTGACCCAGTATGGCCATTCTTATTCTTATGTTCTTATGTATAATGTAACATTTTCAGTTGCTATTATTGCATAGCAATGCAGGGTGGAACGTGCATTTCTTTTATTTCCTCATTGAAATTCTTTTTTCAAAAATGTCTCTGACTGGTGTTAAGACTAAGACTAGCTGAGCCAATGAATATACTTTATTGTCTTACTTCTTTCAAACATTACTTGAGATATTTTTTCATGATACATTTACTATTCCGGGGCCTGATTCAACAAACATTTATCTTAGGCACATAACTTTATTCATTTTAGTAAATGTCAGCAGGGTAAGACCCATAGGGTATGTCTACACTACAGCACTAATTCAAACTAACTTAATTTGAATTAGTTAATTCAAAATAAGCTCATTCGAATTAGTGCATCTAGACCTAAAAACTAATTCGAATTAGCGTTTTGCTAATTCGAAATAGCATGTCCACATTGAGTGGACCCTGAACCGAAGTTAAGGCTGGCCGGAACCAGTGCCGGCAGGGCATCAGGTTAGAACTTAGAACGTGGAGCTGCTGCCTCAGGCTAGCCAAGGGCTGTGCTTAAAGGGACCCGACCCCCACCCCGGACAGACAGTTCTCAGGGTTCCCCGCTTGCTTGTCTAACTCGATGAGGGACAGCAAAGCAGTCCTGTCTTGGAGTGCCCTGAGTGCCCATGCTCGGCACATCACAGCACTGGGCCATCAGCCCGGCTGCACTTGCCGCAGGCTGCCATCCGGGCGGGTCAATCGGGGGGCTGTCAGGATCCAGGAGGCCCTGCAGGAGAGCTTCCACCCCGAGGAGCCCGCAGAGCCACCCCAGTCCTCCCCATCGGGGGCTCGTGCCCCATTCCTCCCTCACCTCCTTCACTTACCCTTCCCTAGCCCCCCTTCCTGATGTAAAAAATAAAGGATACGTGTTCAAAAATAGAAATTCTCTTTATTTAACAAAACTGGGGGGGGGGGGGGGGGGAATTAACCTCTGGGGAGACTGGGAAAAGGAGGTGGGAGAGGGGAGGGGGAAACCTGGGAGGAGGGAGCTGGAAGGGGGAAGCCAGGGGAAGAAGGAGGAGGGGAAGTATAAAACTATGGTACACCATATCTTCAGTACTGTGTACAGATGTGGTCTCCTCACCTCAAAAAAGATATTTTGGCCTTGGAAAGGGTTCAGAAAAGGGCAACTAAAATGATTAGGGGTTTGGAACGGGTCCCATATGAAGAGAGGCTAAAGAGACTGGGACTTTTCGGCTTAGAAAAGAAGAGACTGAGGAGGGATATGATAGAGGTATATAAAATCATGAGTGGTGTGGAGAGGGTGAATAAAGAAAAGTTCTTCATTAGTTCCCATAATAGAAGGACTAGAGGACACCAAATGAAATTAATGGGCAGCAGGTTTAAAATTAATAAGCGAAAGTTCTTCTTCACACAGCACATAGTCAACCTGTGGAACTCCTTGCCACAGGAGGCTGTGAAGGCTAGAATTATAACAGAGTTTAAAGAGAAGTTAGATAAATTCATGGAGGTTGGGTCCATGGAGTGCTATTAGCCAGGGGGTAGGAATGGTGTCCCTGGCTTCTGTTTGTGGAAGGCTGGAGATGGATGGCACGAGACAAATCACTTGGTCATTGTCTTCGGTTCATCCCCTCTGGGGTATCTGGTGTTGGCCGCTGTCGGCAGACAGGCTACTGGGCTAGATGGACCTTTGGTCTGACCCAGTACGGCCATTCTTATGTTCTTATGTTCTAAGCTCAGGGTCGGGGGTCTCACTGGACCAACTTGATTTTCATGCAAACCTGCTCCTGGGTTCGCATGTGGTCTCTGGTGGCCAGGCTGGCAACCATGCAGCTATAGACGGCCGCGTTCCTGTGGCTAGTGTGGAGATCGTGGACGTTGGAGGCCTTCCCCCAAACCTCAATGAGGTCCATGATCTCCGCACTAGACCAGGAGGGTGCCCGCCTCTTGTGGCCCCGGGCAGGCTCCTGGGAGCTGCCAGCCTGGTCCTGGGAAGAGGCGGAGGGCTGGGTGGCAGCGGGTGGCTGGCTCATGCCATGCCAGGTGCAGGGTCTGCTGGCTGGGTGCTGGCAGGCTTGCAACTGGCACAAGCACTGTAGCCAGACTGTGCCCCTTTAAGGGCTCCGGGGTCGGGAGGGGGGCAGAACAGTTTCCCTGGTTTGGCCCAGAGTGACCACCAGGGCAACCTGGGAAGGGCTAGCCTCCCACTAGTTCGAATTAAGTGGCTACACAGCCCTTAATTCGAACTACTTAATTCGAACTAGGCGTTACTCTTTGTAGAATGAGGTTTACCTAGTTCGAATTAAGTGCTCCGAATTGTATGTGTAGCCCCTATTAAAGTTAATTCAAACTAACAGCTGTTAGTTTGAATTAACTTTGTAGTGTAGACATACCCATAAAGAATAATTTTGCAGTTGGAATTGGAAAGCAAATAAAATCAAGCAATTTCGTTTTCCCACATGCTTTAATTTCTAAATGGACTTTTATCTAGTATATAGTGTATATCTCATTTGCTGCTAATTCATTGTGCTGGCATATTTCTTACAGTGATAGTGAACATGATTCCAAAGGCAGATGCAGTATGTGGCTGATACAGTGTAACAAAATAATACAATGAGCTAATAGATGAAAACTAATCATTAGATCAGCCACCAGGACAACACTGAGATGGGGTGGAGGGAAGGATTGTGGATGATGACATGAATCTGTCTCCCTCATTCTTTGTGTTGTGTTCTGGAGAATTCACAAAAAACAAAAAAAACACAGCCATCTCACATAGAATTGGATGTCTTAAATAAGTACATATTGAGAAAAAAAATCCCACATCCAAGCTAACAACCTCTGCCACCCTCAACCCATGCACTGCCCAGTGCCCTGAGAGAACAGATGACACTTGCACAGAGTCCTGAAGCCTGATATAAATGGGCCTCGGAAGATGATGAGGGAAAAGGTGAGTTCCAGAGATGAGGACATCTTGTGGAGAACATCCAGTTGGTAACTCCCTTCCTTCAAGTGAAAATTCACCCTTCATGTTGTTATCAACTGTGGTACTGTAATGCTTAGGAATCCCAATCATTGTCCAGGACTCCTAGGATAAGCACTGTGTAAACACCAAAAAATGTCTACCCTAAAAAGTATCACAAAGCCATAGGATTGGAAGAGATCTCAGGAGGTCATCGAGCCCAACTCCTGCTAAAAGCAGGCCCAATCTCAACTAAATCCTCCCAGCCAGAGCTTTGTCAAACTGGGATTTAAAAACCTCTAGGGATGGAGATTCCATCACTTCACTAAGCAACCCATTCCAGTGCTTCACCACCCTCCTCATGAAATAGTTTTTCTTAATATCCAATCTAGACCTCCCCACTGCAACTTGAGAACATTGTGCCTCATTCTGCCATCTGTCACCACTGAGAACAGTCTGGCTCCATCCTCTTTGGAATTGCCTTTCGATATTTGAAGGCTGCTATCAGATCCCCCCTCCCTCTTCTCTTCTGTAGGCTAAATAAGCCCAAATCCCTCAGCCTCATGTTTTCCAGTCCCCTTAATCATATTTGTTGCCCTCCACTGGACTCTCTTCAATGTGTTCATATCCTTTCTGTAAAAGGACACAACTTCAGTCCTATTTTGAGGGGATAGGTGGATAGGTCCTAGGGCAAGGGGATGAATTTCATGCTTTTAAAGCTAATTGAAGTTAATTGTTCTGAAGCACTAGCTCTAATTTAGTACAATACTAAAAATGTCTGCCTGGCAACAAGATACCTGTGATGGCTCCAGCCCAGACATTGCTTGATTTTGGTTTAACATGAATCACAAGCTCATGGGTGTGGCTGGACTTTAGGAAAGAACCAAAACATGCAATAAATATTGTTCTCAGACAAGCTTTGTGTCTCCATCAGTATCTTGCTGTGCAAACAAACAAACAAACAACCCCCCCCCCCCCAAAAGGAAAACAACCTTGATACCCTGCCTCTGCAGAGGTGCTTATTTTCCTTTTCCATCTGTGGTCAATCTCTGTCCTGGGTGTAATAAATATGATTTAGAAGACGGATACCTGGTTCACTTCTCCTGGATTGTCAAATTGTATAGCCCCAGGCAAAACTTTCTCCTCTTTCCATTTCTCCTCTTTCCTGCTGGGCTATCAAAACACCCGAGAGTACAGTACAATTGTGGTCAGGAAAGCAAAAACTGCATCCACTTATAGTATGTTCCCTGAGTCTGTGGCCTGTCTGCTTACTGCTTTTGACTCCTGTTAGTGCTGTGGACCCAGTTCTGTTGTTTGGAAATGGGTGCTGGGGTTTTCCTGTAGCTCCCACATCAAATTGTTAGCTAAGTTCTGACTGTGGGGCCTTTTGTTACTGGTACAGTTGTGTAAGCGGCAGGAAGAATATAACCTGGGGTTTTTTTAAGTTACTATTCTGAGTCTATAGTTCTAGAATTAGAAAAATATCACCTGTTTACAGCTAATTTTGAGGAGCTTGAGCAAATGTGGACGCCCACAATATCAATTTAATGTTGGTTTTCCAAATCCAGCTTTAAGATGATTAGTCTTTGTCCCCCACTAATCGATCAAACCCAGAATATAATCCTTTCCTCTTTTATTTAATTTTTACTTAGAGCAAAATATATTGGGAAGGTTGCCAGCATCTGCGGCTGCTTCAGTAAATATTGCAATGACTTAGACAAAAAGTACTGTAAGTTATTCAGAGAAAATGGAAGGTGAGGTCACTAATGATTTGGGGGTTAAGATACAATAGATGTTAAATCCTATTTATTTGGCACCATGTGGGCAGAATGCTTTAATATATGTGAATACAATCAGCAGCAGGGCAATTCTTGCTTCTGTATCCTCAGGTTGTGTGGTATAATTCATAAATGTACAATGGTTCCTGCTTGGATGCTTGTTTACTAAACATAAGAATGGCCAGACTGGGTCAGACCAACGGTCCATCTAGCCCAGTATCCTGTCTTCCAACAGTGGCCAATGCCAGGTGCCCCCAGAGGGAATGAACAGAACAGGGAATCATCAAATAATCCCTGTTACTCATTCCCAGCTTCTGACAGAGTCCAGGGACACCATTCTTACCCATCCTGACTAATAGCCATTAATGGATCTATCCCCCATGAATTTATCTAGCTCTTTTTTGAACCCTGTTAAAGACCTGGCCTTCCCAACATCCACTGGCAAGAAGTTCCACAGATTGACTGTGTGTTGCATGAAGTAGTACTTCCTTTTAGTTATTTTAAACTTTAAACTCGACTTGTTTATATTTCATAAGAGAGGTTAAAATGTCCCTTTAAAAATAAAATATTTGAAATCTTTGCATTGTTTAAAAGAAATCTGAAGCCCATTTAGATTTTTTTAATGTTACTTCCGTAGAAGGGAATACGTAGCATGCAGTGATGTTCCCATAAAAAAGCGTTAACATCTTTATTATACTCAGCAAGAAGAACCCCCTCAGGTTCTAGTAATGCCTTTTGCTTGTGCCCTGAAACTCCATTCAGATCTGGCTTAGCTGGAAAGAGTTAGATATCACTATTTCCCTTGGGTCACTTGTTTTCCTCTGGTCATTTTTTGGAGGCATGCCCCACACCAGTGAGCAATGTAAAGAAGCTGGCCTGGTGATCATCAAGGTAGTAGCTGCAGCAGCAGACACAGCCCTGGGAATGCTTAAAGCCAGAACAGCTGCAGTCAGAACTAGGGGCAGGGAGAGAGATGCCAGCCCGCTTCACACAACCCTCAACCTGGCTCAGGGCTCCACAGGGGCTCCTACCTTCTGGGTTAGGGAAAACAGAGACCCAGACCAAGCTTTCCCCATTCACCCCTGAACTCTATCACATGTTGCCAGAAGCTTCTCTCTCCCCCCGCCCCGGATAACAACATTCTAGTTCTGCTGGCTAAATGTTAATAGTTCTGTATGTCAAGTGGTCAAAGTCTGTGCTCCAGGCTCAGGCCTGGTCTATGCTAAAGGGGAGAGTCAACTTAAGATAAGCAAGTCCAACTACATTAACTATGTAGCTGGTGTCGACTTATCTTAAGTTTTCACTCTTTCCACACAGCGGGAGGTTGACTGGAGCAAATGCTCCCGTTGGTTTCCATTACTCCTTGTGAGGAGCAGGACTCCTGGTGCTGACAGGAGAGCCCTCTCAGTTCGAATTGGCAGGTCATTACTAGAGCCGCTAATTCCAACTCCGGATGACCGACTGCGGCAGTGTCGATCTTCCAAGTAGTGTTGACAAGCCCTCAGTGTCCAAGCCTTACATTTGTGCATAATGAAATTTGATTCCTCCTTCCAAAAATTACATTTTAAATAAATTAAAAGAAAGTTATTTAGATTGCAAAGTCAAGTTCTTGCAAGTTAAGAAACATCAGATTTACACTTGCCTATGCAATTTTAATTCAGTGCCCATGTGCATATGCATTATGATCTTTCATCGCAAACTGTTCCCCCCACCCACCGCAGAATTCCTGTCTCATTTAGCACACCAGCTGGATGCACAAGGCAAGCCGGAATTTCAGAGGTGCTGAGAACCCATATGCTTTCTGAAGTGAAACAGAGTCAAATGTACAGTGTACTCTCTCTGAACAGGTAAGTCTACCTATACCCATGGCTCCCACTGTCATAAGTGAACTATAGTTGTTTGTGCCTCTGAAAATCAGGCTTATCTTTATCCCTGCAAGTACATAGTATCTTTGAACTCTCTCTCTCTCCCCCCACCTCCCTCTCTACATATATCATCTATAATTATACAAAATCAGAATGCATATATATACATTTGAATAAAGAAAAACCTTAAAGCCTTTACTCGCTACTCAATTCATACTTAATCTAAGCTCCTTGAAGTCATGGCTTCAAGACTTGGCTTACAAATCACAATATAAATTTTAAACCATTATTTTAAAATGATTTTGCTGCTGTTGTAGTTATCGGTATGTTCCATCCATACAAGTAAGGCTATTGATGTGTCCAGAGTAGCTTATTAATTTATTGAGGTGCTTACTGGGCACTCACTGCCATAGCATCTCCCATTTATTTAATAAAATCAGAAAATGAGTCATTAAATGGTGACTCAGTAAAATGATGTGCAACTCATTGCTTGCAAAGCTGGTAAAGAATAGGTGAGTTATTAAAATTCCGAGTTAGCAGGCGAATGTCGCACATTATCTGGAATGTTTCTAACTTCTGGCACCAGCCAAGCATTTCAGAGAAGCGCGTTCTTACATTTTCTCTTTTTGTAGAGATTGCTTTCTTTATTGCTAGTCTGGAAAGTTGAATTCCAGCAACAGATAGCGAGTGTGTCCCAGCAGATCTTAATGGTGCACATAAAGGAGCTACAGCCTCACAAATAGCTGTCCCTCAGACCTTTTAAAATCATAACCAACACCTTCAATTTCATCTGGAAATATGGCAAGTTCAGTAACAAATGCAGGTCACAGCTCATCGAATTCCATAGACAGCCTACTGCATTCTGCACCAGCTGTAACCTCCAGGCATTTTTTAGTGGTGGGCCCAAGGAATGCATTGCCACGATCCAGTCTTGGTGTGACAAAGGTGTGGATAATAGTAATGAAGTACCTATCACTGGGAAAGATCAAATTACACAAAAAAAGACTCTACTGGTCACTGTAGCTGCAAGAGAATCCAGACATGTCGAAGGATGTACTAGGATCCTTAGGCTGTAAACCAGATTGTCACTGTTTGTAGGAGGGCAAGGTAGGCACGAAGAGGTACAGACACATCCATCCATACCTCATTGTTGTTCCCCTTGCCTACTTACAATGCTTTCTCCTTTTCTGGGTAGTTCTTCACAAGCCAGATGCAGATCTGAATTAAACTTCAATGCATCACACATATCTAATACATCTAATACAATAAATATGCATACACACGAAAGAAGAGGAGGATATAGTTAGGATCTTGTATATGGGAATCTTCAGGATTTAAGTGTTTTGTACATTATTAAATTGGGCCCTGAAAATCTTTCTCTAAACTGTATAACAACATCCTTTAGGATTGCTGCCTGAGGTTTATCATCCTTTAAAGAAGGCATAGTTTGGGACTGTAAAAGACTGACAATATCCCAGGACTATTCTGATTTTGGAGCTGGGGAGAGTATTAATTACTTGCAACAAAGGCGTTGTCCTTTAAATTCCTGGCTGGCTTAAGCCCTCCTAGATTTTAGAATGTTACAGTCAGATTCCTGATATGGATGACATTAAGCTTTGTACACTATGATATCATATCTTTTCTCAAGGGTATATTCACTCATTGACATTTGGGGGAGTTGTGAGGGTAATTGCCACGAATGCTGAAAAGAAAGCTCATATCAAAATCCCATGTGTGTTGGGAAACATTGACAGAAACGTCTAGCAACTGTGTGATTAAAACGTGTCAGAATCCTTTTAGACTTAGCATATTTTAACTATTAAGTCAGAATTATGTTAGGTCCAACTTTTGTTTTCATTCCAAGGATGCTGCCTGTTATAGACATCTGAGGGAGCTAACCATATATGAAAGAAGTTAAGACTTGGCCCGCGGTATTTACACATAATTCAAGGGGATTTGTTGGCTTTTCAAAAAAATATTGTATATGCAAAATTGTGTCAAGAAAAAACAGGCACAAGAGCTGAATTCTCAGTCAAAATTATATCCCCCCCAAATCCATAACTTGATCTCTATGTATTATAATACTTGAAATTTGACATGCTTTTAGGTTTATGATGCCTGAAGTCCAATGTGTTTGCTGGTTTTAGGTTTCAATGTGAAAGCTTATCACAACTTTTGTCATTATCTTTTCCCATTTGTTAGTTTCTTATTGTAAATCACCAACTAATGCATAGCACAGGGAGAAGGACTCTTTACCCAGATTAAAAAAAAATCATAGCAGTAAATCTCCATGCACTATGCTGAAAAGTAGCCACCAAAAAAGGTAACAACTTTATTCAGGAATCATTTTGCCAGAGACAATTGATTTAGTACCAAGTGAAGAAAAAGTTAATAAGAAATCTGAGGTGAAGTGGCTGTCACTGGGATTTAGTATTAGGACAGTGAGCATTCTGTATCAGTTTTTCATTCCAACATAGCCGGACCAAGGCTTGAGAGTCTGATGGAGGTTTGATAAGGCATTGTGAAATGAACCGAGGGACTAGCTCCATATTGTCGGGTGCCTATGTCACAATAGACCAACAACTGATTTTATTTATACAGTTAACATGTTTTGCTTAGAGGACCAGAAAATAAATGACAATCTAGAACCAAGAGCAGGCTTGAATGGTCAGCCCTGGTCACCAGTGAACAATGGAATTGGAGGATCTAGTGGTACTGGTGGAGTCTAAGGGTTCCGTTCAGACTGGGTTCACTCACACATGGGGTTCAATCATTCACACCTGGGGTGTGTCTAGACTACACGGTTTTTTTGAAAAAACTGTACCTGTGTCGAGACTATTGCCGCGTTCTGTTAACAGTAAATCGAAAGAACGCAGCGGTTTTGTCGAGGGCAGTAAACCTTATTCTACGAGGAATAATGCCTTTTTTCGAAAGTCATCTTTCGAAAAAAGGCACTATTGCATGAAAACAGGGCTTTTTCAAAAGAGAGGGTCTAGACTCTCTTTCGAAAAAGCAAGCCGCTTTTTCGAAAAATCTTCTTGTTGTCTAGACACTCTTTTTTGAAAGAGGCTTTTTTGAAAAGGCGTGTAGTCTGGACATAGCCCTGGAGTAGAGGAGACTGCTTCTGGAGGAGAAACAGCTGGCAATGAAAGGCAAGCAGCTTGTGGATCAGGACAAACAATATAAACCGGCATTTGTCAGACAGGAGAACCAAACACCCCATGACGTGATAGGGTAGAACATATGATGTCCAATCTGTGAGGGACATAGTGGTTCCCCACTGTGGGAAATAGGTGTTTATTTCACTGCCTTTGAGAAATCACCTTGTCTCTGTCATATCTTGGAACCAACCTGACTGTAACAATATTTTGAGAGAGCATGCAATTTGAACCAGATGCCAGCAGCAGAAGTACTCTATTTCCTGATGCTGCTGTGGCAATACTCAATTTTTAGCTTGTTAGCTTGATGACAGATAGTGCAGGCATGTCTCCTGGAGCTGGGAATTACGCCTCCAACTTGAAGTTTAGACATGCCCATAATGAAAAATGACCCCAAAAGTTTACAAAAAGCAGTTTGGGGGGATACAGAAGCACAAAGTGTGGTAGGCAGTAAACAAAGTTTTGAATAAAAAACTAAAACATAACAATGTTTTTAAGTACATCAGAAGCAGGAAGCCTGCTAGACAACCAGTGGGACCACTAGATAATTGAAATGCTAAAGGAGCAGTCAAGGATGATAAGGCCATTACAGAGAAACTTAATGAATTCTTTGCATGAGTCTTTATGGCTGGGGATGGAGGGAGTTTCCCAAATCTGAGCGATTCTTTCTAGGCGACACATCTGACGAACAGTCCCAGATTGAGGAGGTTTTGGAACAAACTGACAAACTAAGTCACCAGACCTGGATGGCATTCAGCCAAGAGTTCTGAAGGAACTCAACTGTGAAATTGCAGAATTGTGGTTTATAACTTATCATTTAAATCAGTTTCTTTACCAAATTACTGGAGGGTAGGTGAAGTGACACCAATTTTAAACAGCCCGTGGTGGGGAAAGAACAAGTTAGGAACTATTTAGAAAAGCTAAACATACACAAATCCATCGGCCCGGATTTAGTGCATCCGAGGGTATTGAGGGAATTAGCGAATGTCATTGCAGAGCCTTTGGCCATTATCTTTGAAAACTCGTGGAGATCGGGAGAGATGCCGGATGATTGGAAAAAGGCAAATGTAGCGCCCATCTTTAAAAAAGGGAAGAAGGACAATCCAGGGAACTACAGACCAGTCAGCCTTACTTCAGTCCCCGGAAAAATCATAGAGGGGATCCTCAAGGAATCCATTTTGAAGCACTTGGAAGAGGGGAAAGTGACCAGGAATAGACAACATGAATTCACGAAGGGCAAGTCGTGCCTGACCAATCTGATTAGCATCTATGATGAGGTAACTGGTTCTGTGGATATGGGAAAGTCAGTGGATGTGATCTACCTTGACTTTAGCAAGGCTTTTGATACGGTCTCCCACAATATTCTTGCCAGCAAGTTAAGAGAGTATGGATTAGATAAATGGACTATAAGATGGACAGAAAGCTGGCTAGCCTGTCGGGCCCAATGGGTAGCAATCAATGGCTTGATGTCAGGTTGGCAGTCAGTTTCTAGTGGAGTGCTCCAAGGATAAGTTTTTGGACCAGTTTTGTTCAACATCTTTATTAATGACCTGGATGAGGGGATGGATTGCACCCTCAGCAAGTTTGCGGATGACACTAAGCTCGGGGGAGAGGTAGATATGCTGGAGGGCAGGGATAGGGTCCAGAGTCACCTGGACAGATTAGAGGATTGGGCCAAAAGAAATCTGATGAGGTTCAACAAGGACAAGTGCAGAGTCCTGCACTTGGGACAGAAGAATCCCAAGCATTGTTACAGGCTGGGGACCAAATGGCTAAGTAGCAATTCTGCAGAAAAGGACCTGGAGATTACAGAGGATGAGAAGCTGGATATGAGTCAACAGTGTGCCCTTGTAGCCAAGAAGGCTAATGGCATATTAGGGTGCTTTAGGAGGAGCATTGCCAGCAGATCCAGAGATGTCATTATTCCCCCTTATTCGGCTCTGGTGAGGCCACATCTGGAGTATTGTGTCCAGTTCTGGGGCCCCCACTATAGAAAGGATGTGGACGCATTGGAGAGGGTCCAGCGGAGGGCGACCAAAATGATTAGGGGGCTGGAGCACATGACCTATGAGGAGAGACTGAGGGAGTTGGGTCTGTTTAGTCTGCAGAAGAGAAGAGTGAGGGGGGATTTGATAGCAGCCTTCAACTTCCTGAAGGGAGGTTCCAAAGAGGTTGGAGAAAGGCTGTTCACAGTAGTGATGGATGGCAGAACAATGAGCAATGGTCTCAAGTTACAGTGGGGGAGGTCTAGGTTGAATATTAGGAAAAACTATTTCACTAGGAGGGTGGTGAAGTACTGGAATGGGTTGCCTAGGGAGGTGTTGGAATCTTCATCCCTAGAGGTGTTTAAGTCTCAGCTTGACAAAGCCCTGGCTGGGTTGATTTAGTTGGGATTGGTCCTGCCTTGGGCAGGGGGCTGGACTTGATGACCTCCTGAGGTCTCTTCCAGCTCTATGATTAATATAATATATGGAGGTATACCATCTCATAGAGCTGAATGGGACCTTGAAAGGTCATTGAGTCCAGTCCCCTGCCCTTGCAGCAGGACCATGTACCATCCCTGACAGATTTTCCCCAGATCCCTAAATGGCCCCCTCAGAGATTGACCTCACAAGCCTGGGTTTAGTAGGCCAATGTTCAAACCACTGAGCTATCCCTCCCCCCTCCAGAGGTGAGCCTGGAGGGGGGATCCTAGAGAGGTGATCCTGGCAGTTATAGGTCAGTAAGTCTAACTTCAGTATCTGGGAAACTGATTGAAACTATAGTACATAAGAATGGCCGTACTGGGTCACACCAAAGGTCCATCTAGCCCAGTAGCCTGTCTGCCGACAGTGGCCAGCACCAGGTGCCCCAGAGAGGGTGGACCGAAGACAATGATCAAGTGATTTGTCTCCTGCCATCCCTCTCCAGCCTCTGACAAACAGAGGCCAGGGACACCATTTCTATCCTCTGGCTAATAGCCTTTTATGGACCTAACCTCCATGAAATTATCTAGCTTCTCTTTAAACTCTGTTATAGTCCTAGCCTTCACAGCCTCCTCTGGCAAGGAGTTCCACAGGTTGACTACACGCTGTGTGAAGAAGAACTTTCTTTTATTAGTTTTAAACCTGCTACCCATTAACTTCATTTGGTGTCCTCTAGTTCTTTTATTATGGGAACTAATAAATAACTTTTCTTTATTCACCCTCTCCACACCACTCATGATTGTATATACCTCTATCATATCCCCCCTCAGTCTCCTCTTTTCTAAACTGAAAAGTCCCAGTCGTTTTAACCTCTCTTCATATGGGACCCGTTCCAAACCCTGAATCATTTTAGTTGCCCTTTTCTGAACCCTTTCCAAGGCCAAAATATCTTTTTTGAGGTGAGGAGATCACATCTGTACACAGTATTCAAGATGTGGGCATGCCATAGTTTTATACAGGGGCAGTAAGATATTCTGTGTCTTATTTTCTATCCCTTTCTTAATAATTCCTAGCATCCTATTTGCCTTTTTGACCGCCGCTGCACACTGTGTGGAAGTTTTCAGGGAACTATCCACGATAACTCCAACATCTCTTTCCTGATTTGTCAAAGCCAAATTAGCCCCCATCATACTGTACGTATAGCTGGGGTTATTTTTCCCAATGTGCATTACTTTACACTTATCCACATTAAATTTCATTTGCCATTTTGTTGCCCAATCACTCAGTTTGGTGAGATCTTTTCTGAGTAAAGAAAGAAATTTTCAGACACATAGATGAACATAATTTGTTGGGGAAGAGTCAGCATATTTTTTGTAAAGGGAAATCATGCCTCAACCATCAACTAGAATTCTTTGAGGGGGTCAACAAACATGTGGACAAGGGGGATTCAGCGGCTATAATTTACCTGCATTTTCAGAAAGCCTTTGACAAGGTCCCTCACCAAAGGCTTTTAAGTAAAGTAACCTGTCATGGGGAAGGTCACCAAAGAAAAATAATGGGCACCAGGTTTAAAACAAGCTAAAGGAAATATTTCTTCACAGAGTGCAAAGTCAATCTGTGGAACTTCCTGCCAGAAGATGTTGTGAAGGCCAGGACTTCAAAAAAGACCTTGAAAAATTCATGGATAGGTCCATCAATGGCTATTAGGCAGGATGGACAGGGATGGTGTCCCTAATCTCAGTTTGTCAGAGCAAATGGGAATGGGAAACAGGGGAGAACTCCCTCTGGGGCACCTGGTATTGGCCATTGTCAGAAGAAAGATACTGGCCAGATGGACCTTTAGTTTGACCCAGTCTGGCCATTCTTCTGTTCTTAGATGGACAGCTACCGCTGTAAATAGCGCAATACTCAGGGCCACAACTATGGATGCTTTTACAAGTCAGTGGGTTGGAATAGTTTTGCAATGTTTGTGCCCTTGAGTTAAGAAGGTGACTGAGATCAAAAACTTTTTTTTGTTGAAAATTTGACTCCTTGGGTGTAACTCCTCCAGGTCAGAAGTGCAGGGTGTCAGAAGAAGCAATGTGATGAAAATGTGCACTGTTGGTATCTGTTCTGTGGAGAAGCAAAGGACTTTGGATCCAGTAGATTCCCATCTTTCCCTCTCAGTAGTTTTAAATTCAGTAGATGAAAAACCCTCAAAGCCATCTGTTTAAAAGTGTGGGAATACAGAAAAGCATGAACCATCCTTTCCAACCGCCATTACCTAGTGCTCTCTGCTTGCACGGACTCCATTGATGACATTTTTCTATTCTTTTCTGTTCCACTTTGCAAAGAAATCATTGATGGAAGGATTCAATAAAAAATACCTCTATTCAGCTCCCACAAATAAACTGACCAAACCTTGAGGGTTTTT
The DNA here is from genome assembly GCA_032595735.1 of Pelochelys cantorii. Lineage (NCBI taxonomy): Eukaryota > Metazoa > Chordata > Testudines > Trionychidae > Pelochelys > Pelochelys cantorii. The sequence continues at coordinate 43,680,049 of CM064337.1, forward strand.
TGCTGGCCTTGTGTGGCTCTTTATGAGGAGAGTAGGGTTTTTTAATTGAATCTAGCTGTGGGAAGAAACGAGAGAAAAGTCTTTTCTGAGCTACAAAATGTTTGCATTGCAGCACTATTAGAAATGAAACCAATTTATCGAATGGCACAGCTGTTCGCCGTATGATCATCATGATCCTTGTTATTTGGGTGCTGGTTGGTATTTATATCTAATTAGCTCTCTTCCACACCATCAAGCAATCTGCATTTAGGGAATAAAGAAAGTAAAATATGTTGAGTTACAAGCTGCCAAAAACATATAACAGAACCAATTCTGGTTCGTTTCACCTCAGACTGATTATTACCAAACCACTGAAATTCATTGGTTTGCATTTTTTTTAATTAACAGGCTGAGGATATAAAATGCTTCTCTGGTTATTTACACACCCCAAACCAATATACCTTCTCCTCATTGCCTTCTTACTGACCTTGAAGAATTGGACAGTTTTCAAGGTAAGATTAAGCAATATTTTTCCATGTGGATGCCTAAAACTGGCATACATACCACATTTTATAATGCATTAACAAAAATGTTTGCAGTGCGTAGCTTATTACCAGAGAAACTAAACTTGCATGCAGGGCAGTATGTAAACTTCATTCATCCTTTAAGATGGTGGAACCTGTTTTTCTCTGTCAATGGCCAGTGAAGGGGGGGGGAGAGACTATTTTGTGTCTCCTCTTTTATCCTCTCTAGAGTGAGTGGTTCATGCTCTGAAGTCCCTGAACTGTGGCAGCATGTAGAGGCTGCACTTGTCCTCAGTCTGTTTACTGGGAATGCAGAAAAGAGAAGAAGATTCTTTTGCTCCTTATTGAGAGAGTGAGTGAGGGTGTGAAGAGCAAGGGACTGAGGGAGGGCGGGTGGAGTGAGCAGGTGGTGGGGCCTCTGAGAAGGGGCACGATCGAGGACAACAGGTGGGGTAGCAGGTTTGGTTTTGTGCCAATAGAAAGTTGGCAACCCTATGCCGGTTTGATTTTAGCATTTTGTCACATTTTGAACAGATTTTCTCTGTCACTTGGCCCTGAGAGGCATCTGGATGATAGCACTGGAGACTGAAGCCCACAGCACAGCAACAGCGTGGACAGTGGTTGCTTCCTGAAACTTCCCTCCATGGTAGGCCCCTCTCTGAAGTGAGTGTGTTCAGATCTCAGTGTGCATTCAGGCTTGTGGCTCTCTGGTGACACCGCGAAAAATGCTCTCAGTGAGTGGTGGTTGTGACATGGATACCGATAACATGTGGCGATATCAAAATGCGGAAGCAGACTGGCATAAATAATGCCTCCTCCCCCCTGTGTGAACGGAATGCAAACAGACAACTAGCTGGTTTCTATTTGTACTACAATATTTGGACCATGGGAGCTCTAGGAAGACTCCTTGGGTAGTCTACACTTCAACACTATTTTAGGATACTGGAGCATCCCGAAATAGCTATCCCGCGTCTTCACAGCAAGCCTGTTATTTTGGGCTTGCTATTAAACCTCATTCTACAAGGAGTAAGGGAGGTTCTGGAATTGCACTTTCTTTTGAAATTTGGCACTGCATAGACAGTGCCAAATGATGAAATAAGCTATTTCGAAATAGCATCAGAATAAGATACGCAATTTGAGCTATGCATATTGCATATCTTATTTCGAGTTAAGTTGCTGTGTAGAATCAGCCCTTACTGGCCAATCATAACGTACTAATGAGTGAGTCAACCAATCATTGGCAGAGGAAAGGAGCACAGCATTGTTTCCCTTGAGGGAGGAGCAAGAAATAAATTTATTTGTATCCGACTCATGAAGGAAGGAGCCTGTTCTTGAGCATTCACTTCTGCCTCTAACATGATTTCATTTTATCTTCTCCTAATGCCTTTGCTGATTGAAGAAAGCTGACAACTGGACAAGCATATCAACAAAAACATGGGTCATTAAGGCTATGTCTACGCTACCAGGTTATTTTGAAATAAACTATTTTAAAATAATAACCCCTGAAATACCTGTTTCGAAATAAGCGTATTCCTAGTCACAAGCAGGAGTTATTATTTTGAAATAACTCCCCTTATTTTGAAATTACATGGTTGGTAGTGTGGCTGCCCGCCTTGTTATTCTGAAATAAGTGTAGACATGCCCAAAGAGAGAAGTAATGTAAATGACAGGCTGTTTTGTCTAGTGGCTAGCACCCAAGACCTGGAGGCTAAACCTACTGAATTCTGGTCTGGGTTGCACAGTTGACAAATTCTACGATCTTGGACTAGTCATATTCAGCTCAATATTCATGAGTGCCTATCATCTGAACAATTTGTTCTTAGCTTGTCTGTGCTACAGTTTGCCCATCTGAAACACTTCAACAATAATGCTAATCTCACATAGCTATTACAAGACTACATTCTTTGTAGAATGCCTTGGGAATCTTTAGACCAGGGATACTCAACTTTGGAAGCACTGGAAGCCATAATGATACTCTCAGCATATGGTGAGGGCTGGAACTTAAATGTGATTGTATATACATACAAATATATATGCAAATATATGCAAATAGCTTCTTTCACACAATGCTCTGGTGCTCCCCGCACCTCCTCCCCTAGGGGCTAGAAATGCTGACACCCTGTACATGTCTGTTCCAGCCAGCCCATCTGCTTGCATCTTTCAATGCTCACCCCACCTGGGAGTCGCTTCGCCGTTGTAGAGCGTGTTTTCAGTGGAAGCCATGTTCAAAGGATCCCACCTGTGGGCTGTGTGTTGAGCCCCGCGTAAACCCAAACCACACTGCGGGCTGCAAACAAACGGGCTGCGGGCTGCATGTGGCCAGCGGGCCACATGTTGAGTAGCCCTGCTTTAGACAAAAGCCATTTTACAAGGGCAAAATATTAAAAAATTAAAATGCATAATGATGTGTACAAAAGCATGGGACAGCAGGCCCTGTTGCTTGAACTTCACCAGATGTCAACAATTGTTTAAAAAAATAGTGTTCACATGCAAATTCAGCTGCTGCAATCCCTGTATCTGTTTGTGTGTGTGTGTGCATGCTGGGGGGAGGAGGAGGAAGTAGGGATATTTCTTCTGATGCACCAACTATCCTATGAGATTTCTTGCCAGTCAGAGGCCTCTTTATTAAGGTCATGCACTAATGGATCTACTCTATGACACTAAATAATTGATTCACCTCCTGGGTCTAGTGGGAATGCTCATTTGCCACAGAGTCCTGTAACATCAGATGCTCACTGCTACATTCTCTGTATCTGCAGCTACCATTTACCCATGTATGGGGGGGAACTGCTCACCTGCCCTGGACCTATGAGAGGTTACTGGTATTATTACCTGTGGGACTTCATCTGCCCTTGCCCTGAGAGTGCGGATAAAATTGTTGCACGTAACCTTCAATTAGGACTTTTTTGAAGTTACTCTCTTTGACTTTGGAGGCAAGTATTAACTGTACAAGTGATCTCTGCTCTTAAGAGTCTCATGAATATCTTGCAGGGATCATTAACATAGCCACAATAGATCTGGGCATTCTGCTTCACCTCCTCCCTTCTTTGGGAAAGTCAAAGTTACAGATCCTACAATCGCAAAGACCTATTTTAAAAGGTTGTAATTATTGACATTTTTTATTCTTTCTGCTCTTTTCCCCCTTCTCCTTGAGAAAAGGATGCGAGGAGTGTTACCTGAATCCTGACTAGTGCTGAGTATTTTGAATAGCTTGGATGAAAACACAGGGTTTTTGGCCGTGTGTGATTCTTCTCCACTGGAAGTGAGATGAACTGCTGACTCATTTTGTATCCTCAAGCAGGCTACTTGAACAAACTTCCAATTGTGACTGATCTGGATTTGACACAAAAACAAGAGGTGAAAGTCTTTGGGATTGGATTATTAACCTTTGGTCATAGCATGTTTTCGCATTTGCACAGAGGTTTACTGATGATAAACACTCACTGCCTGTCCAGTGTTAGGTCCAATGATGCAAAGACTTATGCATGGGTTTCCATTGGGACTGCACATGTACTTCTATTTAAACATTGTCCAGTTCTGGGCACCACATTTCAAGAAAGATGTGGAGAAATTGGAGACAGTTCAGAGAAAGGCAACCAAAATGATTAAAGGTCTAGAAAACATGACCTCTGAGGGAAGACTGAAAGAACTGGACTAGTTTAGTTTAGAAAAGAGAAAACTGAGGGGGGACATGATAGCAGTTTTCAAGTATCTAAAAGGGTGTTACAAGGAGGAGGGAGAAAAATTGGCCTCTGACGATAAGAGAAGAAGCAATGGGCTTAAATTTTAGCAAGGGAGGTTTATGTTGGACATTAGGAAAAACTTCCTAATTGTCAGGATGGTTAAACATTGGAATAAATTGCCTAGGGAGGTTGTGGAATCTCCATCAGTGGAGATATTTAAGAGCAGGTTGGATAGACATCTATCAGGGATGGTCTAGACCAGGGCTACTCAACATGTGGCCCATTTGTTTATGGCCTGCGGTGCAGTTGGGTTTACGTGAAGCTCAATATGGGGCCCACAGCTGGGATCCTTTGAACATGGCCTCCACTGGGAAGACACTTCATAATGGTGAGGCATCTCCCAGGTGGGGTGAGCACTGAAAGACCCAAGAGGACGGGCTGGCTGGAACAGATGGGTACAGGGTGTTGGCATTTCTAGCCTCCAGGGAGGAGACTCTGGGAGCACCGGGGCATTGTATGAAAGAAGCTATTTGCATATATATTTGCATGTATATGCAACGACACTTAAGTTGCGGCCCTCGGCGTGTGCTGTGAGTATCATTGTGGCCCCCCGGGGCTTCCAAAGTTGAGTAGCCCTGATCTAGACGGTGCTTGGTGCTGCCATGAAGGCAGGGGACTGGACTCAATGGCCTCTCGAGGTCCCTTCCAATTCTATGATTCTATGTGCGAGTCTTTGCAGGATAAAGTGCTTTGCCTTTCCATAGAACTGCCTAACAGTGTAGCAAAGCATTTTAAAAACTTTAATGAATGAAGTATCATTCCATTCTTGTGAATTAGAGTTGAATTATCTCCATATGCAAATGGGTAAACAGAGGTGCTGACTTTTTAAGAGATTTGACCAATGACATAGAAGTAGTCAATGGCAAAGCCAGAATAAATCACATCTCTTCTTACTCCCAATCTTGTGCTTTTAGCCAAAACACCATAGAATCACAGAATCCTAGAACTGTAAGGGACCTCAAGAGGTCATCAAGTCCAGTCCCCTACCCTCATGGCAGGTTCAAGCAGCATCTTAGATCAGGGGTGGGGAAACTTTTTTGAGTAGGGGGCCACTCACCCACAGAAAAATCAGTTGGGGGCTGCACACAAGTAAGAAGCAAAATGAGACCTTGCACATCAGAGCCATGGGGCAGGTGGGGGGAGGAGGAAAGGGAGGTCCAGGCTAATAGATTTTGTGCGGGTGGGTGGCAGGGGGGCTGGAGGCCAACATGGGCTCCCCAGTGTTGAGCCTTGGGGGCCAGATCTAGGCCAGCTGGGGGTCACAACCACCCCTGAGCCTAAGGTTCCTCACCCCTGGTCTAGATAATCTCTGACAGATGTCTATCCAACCTGCTCTTAAATATCTCCGTTGGTGGAGATTCCACAAACTCCCTAGGCATCCTTTTCTTCTGGTTATGCACAGCAACAAGAAAAAGTTTAAATGTTCTCTAGACGTACCACTGATGTTGTTATTTTATTTTATTTATGTTCAAAGGCTGAAAAAGCAAGGTAATGTTTCTTTCCTTGAAATGTAATACCAGAGGTGTATGTTAATATAGATAAAGTTCAGGAGCTAGCGATATAATGCTTCAAGCATTTTGGTAAATAGAAAACTACTCTGCATCATTGTCATGCAATGCTGGTATTAAACAGATTGAACAGTTTGCAGAGAAGAACTTCAAACCACTTTGAAGAGTTTTGTTGTTTAGATGGGTATCATTGGGCAATTCTGAATTAAGTGTGAGAGGAGGGCCATTCACAGACCAGCTTATTGGACTGGCTTGTGTCTTTTTGTTTAGAAAAATCTAATCAAGGATGAAAGTGTAAATCTGAAATTCTCTTTAAGGGTGTGTCTATACTACAGGGTTTTGTCGACAAAAGTGGACTTTTGTCGACAAAACTATACCTGCGTCTACACTACCGCTGAGTTCTATCCACATAACGTCGACAGAACTCAGCAGTTTTGTCAACACGGGTAAACCTCATTTTACGAGGCATGCCTTTGTCGACAGAGTTCTGTTGACAAGAAGGGCAGTCTGGACACGGCGGTTTCTTTTGTTGACAGAAAAAGACCTCCAAGGAAACCCCCAGCTGGACAATCCTTCTTCAGGAAAAACCTCTTCTTGTTCCTGTCTGTAGCCATGTTTTAAAGGCACAGACATCCCTGGCAGGCATTGTGACAGGAAGCTGGCCACAGAGGAAGCCTGTCAGCACACAGCTCTCCCAGCTTCACTTGCACGTGGCCACGTGTGCAGCTCCAGAGCCACGAGGCCCCCAAGGACCTTCGAGGGAGCCAGCCCAATTCTCTCAGGTGAGAAAAAGAGAGCCCCAGCCTGGTCAGGGCCAGAGGTCCTGCTTGAACTGTGGGGGGAGGAAGAAGCAGTCCAGGCCCTGCATACCCGGCGCAGGAACGCCAGCATCTACGGCCGCATGGCTCAGGGGCTGTCCGATAAAGGGCACCACCCCAGGACACTGCAACAGGTCCGGGAGAAAGTCAAAGAGCTTCAGCAGGGATACGTGAAGGCCCAAGAGCAGAGCTCAGCATCAGGTACAGCCCCGGTGCACTGCGCCTATTATAATGAACTGGATCGCATCCTGGGAGGCCAGGAACCTATGTCTGCACCAGTGCTCGTGCAGACAGGGTTGCACACACCGGTGCAGCAGAGCCGGCAGGAGGTCCCCAGGGAAGATGTGGAGGAGGAGGAGGAGGAGCAGACGGAGGACACCCTGACCCTGACTCTGCAGCCTGTCCCGGAGACCCAGGAAGCCTCGCAGGCATCCTCTGACGCTGGTGAAGGAACATCAGGTGAGTGCAGTCAGGGTCACAGACACAGAACAGGGGAGGTGGGAGCAGAGAGGATGCAGAGCAATGTGCACGTCTTGGTCCTCCTGGACAGCTTGCATCTCTCTGTGCATGTGGTCGGTATGTAGGTGGGGGCCATGGGAGACCCAAGGTGCTGCAGGCCCCTGTCCTACTGTGGCTGCACACTGATCTGGCCTGGACGGCCGTGGTGGAGGGGGGGAGGATGTAGGGGGTGGAGGCAGACATTGCCCTAGCCACAACGGGGCCCCTGTGCGGCTGAGGCAGCTGGCAGGGCCAGACGTGGCCTAACAGTAACAACATTCCCATCCTTGTTGTAAGGACTTGTGTGTGAGTTCCTAACACTGATCGGTTTTCCCTCTTCTCCTCCACAGCCGGACCTGCTGCTGCTGACCGCCGAGCGACACCTGTGCCACCACCCACCCGGTCCCACAGCACCTGCAGGCGTTGGAGGGCTGATAATGACCTCTTGAGGAGGCATGTGGAGGTGATGGAGAACATTGAGGGGACCATGGCCAAAATGCAGGAGACCACAGCCGAAAGAACCAGGGAGGAGGCTCGCTGGCATAATTGCCTGCTTGAGGACTTCCGACCGCAGTGGAGTGCAATGTGTGCCACCGTCCGGGAGGCCCTGGCTGTGCCAGGTCCTCTCCCCCTGGGGACTCCTCCTGCCCATCCAGCTCCAGCCCCCTCTGACACCCCTTCCTTTCCCTCAGCCCCTGCCACCCCTTCCTCTCCCTCAGCCCCTGCCACCCCTCCAGCCCTGCCCCGCCCCACTAGAGCAGAGTCATCTGCAGCCCCGACTCGAGCCCAAGGATGGCAGGGTCCATGGACAAGAGGTGGCAAAGCCTTGCAGCCCAGGTGATACCGCCATTACCCTTAAGTTGTCTGCCCTCCCTCCCTCCAGGTTGAAATCCCCCCTCCTACCACAGTTATAAACACAGGTTAATAGTTCCAAAAAAAGTTTATTTTTTAACAGTTGTTGAACAATTCTATGTTTTATAACAGTTCCTAATTCTAACGTTACTTGCTAATAAACGTTATATTTTTCATATTTAACATGATGTGTGTGTCTTAACTGTTCGGAGGCTGACACAGGGATGGATTATGGGAGGGAAGGTTTTGGGATGGGGGGGCCCAGGCCCACAGGCCCCATTGGGGATACCTTGAGGAGTCATTGGGCTCCAGTTGAGAAGTGCTCACGCAGAGCCTCCTGGATGCGAACGCCCATCTGATGGGTTTGGCGAACGGCAGCTGTCCGAGGCTGTGCAAACCGCCTCCCCTCCACTTCAGCCATTGGCCCCCAACCTGGGAGGAAGGTCTCCCCTTTGCTCTCCACCAGGTTGTGGAGAATGCAACATGCTGCCACCACCTCTGGGATATTGTGTTCCCCCATGTCAAGGCAAGTTAGCAGGCACCTAAACCTTCCCTTCAGCCGGCCAAATTTGTAATCCACCTGTAAACGTGCATGTGTCAGGTGCACGTTAAACACTTCCCTGCTTGGGGTCAGATGCCCTGTGCATGGCTTCATAAGCCAGGGCATGAGGGGGTACGCCGCATCGGCCACAATGCAGACTGGCATCTCTATGTCCCCAATAGCAAAGGTTCGCTGGGGGAAGAAGGTTCCTGTCTGCAGCCTTTCGTACAGGTGCGAATTGCGGAAGATCCAAGCATCATGTGCCTGGCCCGACCACCCCACACAAAGGTCCGTAAATAGTCCACGGTGGTCAACCAGGGCCTGCAGCACAATGGAAAAGTACCCTTTTCTGTTGATATACCAGGCGGCTCGATGGGGTGGTGCATGGATGGGAATGGGCGTTCCATCGAGCGCTCCTCCGCAGTTTGGGAATCCCAGCCCTGCAAAACTGGCCATGATGGTATCTAGGTCTCCGAGGCCGACAATCCAGTTCAGCAGCTGTGAGATGATGGCCCTTACCACCTGCAGAAATAGACACATACAAACACACACAGAATATGAAGTAAGAGGGGTTGCCCAAGTCCTTCGGAGACCCTCCCCCCCCCAAGACCCCAGTATTTCTCCCCCCCCCCCCGTGATTGCTCCCAGCAGTATGGTGGTGTAAGGCACAGGAGCCCTCTACCACCTTCCCTCCATTGCCCCCCACCCACCCTTTTTCTGTTACAGCCCCCTTACCCCTCATGGACTGCCCCCTGCCCCTGAGGGACTTACCTCCATCAACACGGCGCCAACAGTAGATCTCCCCACACCAAACTGGTGTCCCACTGACCGGTAGCTATCAGGAGTGGCCAGCTTCCAGAGGGCAATAGCTACCCTCTTCTCTAGCAGGATGGCAGGACGCAGGTGGGTGTCCTGTTGTTGCAGGGTGGGGGCAAGCCAGTTGCAGAGCTCCAGGAAGGTGGACTTCCACATCCTGAAGTTTTGGAGCCAAGCCTGATCATCCCACTGCTCCATTACGAGCCGGTCCCACCAGTCCGTACTTGTTTCCATCCTCCAAAATTGCCTCTCCGGGAAAAAGTTCAGAGGCAGGAACAGTGCTGCTGCATCCTGAAGGAGGGGCTCCAGTCTGGGTTCAGGATCCGGACCAGGCATTAACAGCATGAAAGCCTCATGCAGTTGCAGCAGCATTGAAGCACCGTGGAGTGGGGCCAGCACCTGCCCAGGGGCAGCTCTCGCTCCATGGCAAATAAAGGTTTGGGAAAACCTTCCAAAAAAAAATCACACTGCTGTGCTGTGCCAGGAAGCAGGGCACTCCAAGCAAGCACTGCAGAACCTTTGCTGTCCCTCTAGGAGGTAAGCAAGGCAGCTGCAGCAGCAGAGCAACAGCTAATCGGGGGGGGGGGGGTCCCTTTTAGCATGCGTCTCTGCAAAGGGCAGGCAGCAGCACCAGGAAGTACATGCTGCCCCTGTGACCCGGCAGAAGCAGTTCTGGGTACTTTCTTCTGTCGACAGAGCTGTCGACAAAGCGAATAGTTTTGTCTCTCTGCTTGGTGTAGTCTAGACGCTCTTTGTCGACAGAATCTGTCAACAAAATTTCTGTCGACAAAAGCCTGTAGTCTAGACGTACCCTAAGGGAAAAAGATATTACACAATGTCTTTTACCTCTTGAGACACATTTCAATGCTCCCTCATAAACACCAGTAGTAGGACCATATTCAAAGCCATTGAAATCAATGAGTACCTTTCAGTACTACTATTTCAGGATGTTTTTTTCTTTTTACTTGTACTCAAGGCCTTTACTCTCTTCTTAGGGACCATTCAAGAAACCACTTAAGCACAAATAAGACTGCAACACAGGCTGAACTTTTAGCATATGCTTGACTCCCACTGAATTCTATGCAGTGCAGTCATATACTTAAGTGCTGTTCTGAAAAGGGATGGATTTAAGCATATGCAGAAATGATTTCTTGAACTGTGGCTTTAGTCTGTTATTAAACTGCTCATTTTCCATCTGGTATACTGGAACAGTTAGTTGCCTGAAAAGATTGGGAATCTCTGTAAGAGTGACTTCTACAAAGCAAGCATGAAGGGCTGTTTTCCTTTTCACTCCAATCCTTTTCAGATCCTGGTTAGATGTAAATGAGACAGAATCACTCATTTAGAAGGGAAAAGGTCTCTTTTTTCCTTTTGCTTTCTTTGTCGCTGTTTTTACAAAACAGTAGAAAACTCTTTTAAACTAAAAAGTGATCACTGCATTTCATCTCTGCTGTGAGATTAAAAATATATATTCATAAGTAGCTCGTTCTGTTTATTCTGTCTCTTTAGAACAATATTTACCAGAGATTGATTTTGTTTATTGCCTTATGTTTAAATACCATGTTTAAAAGAATTGCGAGATTCCTTTTACAACTGCAGCTTCAAAGGGAGTTCTATGCACCTCTTTCTGGAATGTGTTTGGGTAGTGTGTGTAATTGCTGAGATATTTTACAAGCTATCATTCCTTTGTGAACCAAAAGCATTTTATGAATTTGGTAGATGGGGAAACATCAAAACAGAACTTAAGAAAAGCTCAAAGGGGTTTTTCCTCCCATGCTCTGTGACCCTCAGTTGGTAGTAAGTCTCTCCATGGATTTCAAAAGGTATCATATGTTTCTGTGTTTCAACCATATCTCTCTATTTTTTTAAAGCCTTGCATCAAACCTGAGGATGGTTGGAGTAGTGACATGGTTTGTTGAATATACAGCACAGAATGTGCCTTTTATAGGACACAGATGCTAACAAAACTAATTTTAAGCAGCACAGAATTTTGACAACAGTGTATGATGAATTATATTTTTGTGGTACATATCCTCCTGTCTCTACTCATAACAGATGCTTAAAGATCTAAGACCAAGCCGCCAAGGTTATTCAAAACCAGCACATCGGTATTTCTACATTTCCTGTATCAGAGGGCTATTGGGCAGTTTGAAAATGTGGCACATCCAGCCCTATGTTTTGAACTGGCATCTCCACTGTGGGGAAAGGGGAGGAGTGTATGAGATCTTTTTTTAAAAGTGTATAAATGAAGTCAAATTTTATCATCTGTGGGGTAAGAATCTACTGTCTGTTACACTGGAGTAAATCCAGATATGACTGTACTCACCATGCCATAATTTCAAAATCCAGATTGACTTTGTTGCATACATTGGACTTGCTCCAGATTTATACCGGCCCATCTGAGAACAGAATTTGGTTCCTTGTCTTTTTTTTTCTTAAGATAAGAATTTTCTGGAGCCCTTGATGAAGCAACCCAACATGTTTCCTTGAGTTTCTTTTTCTTGTGCCATACATTTTCTCTGGTCGCTGTGTAATTGGTACCTCTATCCTGCTCTGCAGCTGAATTTCCTGCTGAGTTCTTTTGTGAATGTTGATCAAGTGAAGAACCACTAGTTTTGTTTTGTAGTTTCGACTGCTCTTGTTTTTGTTGCTAATAGACACTAGAAAACTCATTACAGCTGCTTACATGCTCTAATAGCTCTTTAAAATATGCACAGCATTTAAAAAATAACAAACAAACCCTTCCCTTCAGATTATCAACAGGTACATACATCATTATGGATAATAACCTCTTCGGCAAAAAAGGAAATGGGCTTCAGTTGCAGTTTTTAAAGGTCATTTTAATTTTTTTAATCTGTTTTGGATTTTTTGAGGGGAGACCACATCCTTCTTTCAGTAGATGAAGCCCAACAGTTATGGCTCTTCGTATAACTTGATATTGCACACTCACTGGAAATGTTCAGACATTTAGCCTTTTTTTCCTACACAGCCTGTATCTCATTAATTAATGAATAAAGATCGTTAGGACTAGATAGCAGCGTTACCAGGTCTTACAATATCCAAGCTTTTTAAAAATGTCATTGAAAGCCTCCTGGGGTCTGACACACAGCCTCGATTTTATGTCGTGTTCCATGCCACTGGAAGACGGGAGAGCTGTGGGTGCATCTCCTCAGGGTTCCAACAAACAGAGCTAGGCCCGAAGGAAGCTGCACTCTGCAAAAAGGTGTCACAACTTTGTTCCTCAGGAGGAGGAGGAAGCAGGGAAGGAATTGTGATTTGAGATGAAGTTCTTTCCCAGGGCTTCTCCCTGGGGGAAGTAGATACCTGTAATTATAGTTCATTGTAGAGATGGGCCAAACGAGGAGCCTTGAACCTGTGGAAGTTTGAGTCTTGAACCACACTTTGTTGGGATTGAGCCCACGTTTACTTAAAATGTTATTCATGCGTATTATAGAGGGGGGAGATATTTTTGACCAAAAAAAAAAGAGAAAATGGGCAAGCATGACACAGAAATCTATCTGTCCGTGAGCAGTGATGCAGCAAGATGGCAATTAAAATTTTCAGGAATTCTTAAGTTTCTTTAGAAAATGGGACTGGGTTTTTAAATGGGTTAAGTCCCAAATCTGATGAACTTTGCATGAGATTTAGACACTTTGAAAATGTGACTTAAACTGTTAAGTTATTGAGGTGCTTTTGATTTTTTTCTCGCCACAGCAACTGTCATCTTGGGCCCAATATTGTTGCCACTCTGCCCAGTGAGAACAGGAATAGACCTTTAAGACTCAGGTAAAGAGAAAGACAGATGTGTCCTATTCTGCAAGTGCTAGTTGGCATTTTTGTATTAAGATTTTCATTTAATCTTGATTTTGACCTCACTTTCTAACTTGCCATGTTTTCCCTTACCAGGAAATATCTTACTATGTATTTTAGAAGTCTGCTTCTTCATCTGTTAGTCTGTTTGTTCAAAAACTCCTCCTAAACACTAGGGGCTAGGACCGCCAAATTTGGTATGCAGCTTTCTCTTACCATACCTTAAAGCAAGGTCAGGGTCTGGTTGTGCCAACACAATGGAATGTGGCTGGAATTCGATTGTTTCTATTTTATGAGAAAGAGAGGGGTCTGCTAGGAGGGAGTTATAATGTCCTCAGGGGAGCAGCAAGAGGTAAAAGGTGGGGACTGGGACAGCTATAATCCCATTCGGCCAGTATGGGGCAGGTGTGGAGAAAGGGACAGCTGTCAACTATATATTTCGGATAGTTTATCTGGGTTTGTGTCTGTTTGTTCCCCAGTCGGGGGACATGCACCCCACTGCTGGCTGTACCTGCTGCAGCTGCAGCAGCCACGGACAGGTGCTTCTCAACCTGCTGCAGTGAGAGAAAGCTAGGGTAGTCCTCTCTCCTTGAGGCAGCCTGCAAACAGGGACCCCTCATCTTCAGCCCTACCCCAGAACAATGATTTAAATGAAGAAAAACAAAACTTATCTGAGTTAAGGACCTGAGCAACACAAAGTAAATCTTCCAGTCCATTATAAAGATAACCTACTAATTTTTAATTGCAGAGGAACCCGCTGCTAGAGTCTAGTGTTAAATAATTTTTGTTTTGAAATATGATCAATATTAATAGTTGATACTTCTCTGCCTCTTATAATATGAATGTGTATAATTATTGAATGAATATGAACACATTGAATTTTCTAAGGTTTTGACTGCCAAAAACCTAGGCTGAGAAATGGAATGTCAAGTTTCTGCCCCGAATAAAAATATTTTGGCAGGCCATAGAGCCTTGAACATCAGCAATTCCAAGTGCTCCCCTCCCAATTATAAATGTTGCTTACAAATAGAAAGAAATATTATTGCAATTTTATGTTTTCCAAACTCACAGGTCAGTCAATCTCATTTTTCAGTTTCCAGGCACCTCTGGGTCACCAAAATCAGAGCAAAAACCATGTTACAAAGTTCTTTATGGCTATTTACGCAGTCTTTACTCCTAAGAGGCAATATACAGACAAAGGTCTGACATTTTGTAAGCCCCTGTTGCATATCTCCTTTTTGGAATAGAGACTATAGAATGACTATAAAAATACTGTCACATGAGTTATTGGACTATGGGTTTAATAATAAAGAACTAGAAGTAAGCTAATAAGATCCTTGGATCGCCACAGCACTTTCCCAAGATAAGTACAGAAAGGTCACAAGAGAGAGGCAGTGTCTTAAATAATTGGGTGGAAATTGACTATGCACAACAAGCTCTTCTGCAAAAGAGGAAATGGATTTCAGCTTCAATTTTTTAAAGGACATTTTATTTTCTTAAATCTCTGCTAAATTTTTTTGGGGAGACCACACCCTATCTTCTGTACTCTGGGCCCAACAGTTTATATGAATTTAGTGCAGCAGTGTTAGATTTTGCTTTAACTGTATTGTCAGCATTAGAATGTAAGAACGCCCATGCTGGGTGAGACCAAAGGTCTATCTAGCCCATGCCAGATGCCCCAGAAGGAGTGAACACAACAGGTAATCATCATGTGATCCCTCTCCTGTCATCCATTTCCAGACAGGCAGAGGCTAGGGACATCATTCCTACCCATCCTGGCTAATAGCCATTGATGGACCTAACCTCGATGAATTTATCTAGCTCTTTTTTGAACCCTGTTAAAGTCCTCATCTTTACCACATCCTCTAGCAAGGAGTTCCATAGGTTGGCTGTGTGAAGAAAAACCTCCCTTTGTTTGTTTGAAACCTGCTACCTATTAATTTCATTTGGTGACCCCTTGTTTTTATTTGATGTGTATGGAAACATGATTTGGATTTGGAGCATGTGTTCAAAGCTCTCCCCCATTTACACCACTTGTAATCCAGTGCAGCCAGTCTCTGTTCATAGAAGCTCTCTTCCCCACCCATGAATGTTTGAGGAAAGTCTGCAATATTGACCCCTTCAGAGAGATGCCTGCTGGCAGTATCTAGCTATCACAGTTTGCAGCAACAGTGGAGCAAATCATGGGCACGTAATTATCACCCAGTCCTTCACAATTACATTTTCACTCACACTAAAATCCTAGCTTTGAATAAGGCATTCCCTGCAGTACAGACAATTGCACTGCCACTAACCGTGAAGAGTAAGTGAGCACTTTAAAACAGAGCCACTTTTGGTATTTACATGGCATCTATACCATCTCCTAGTGGCAACAGTAGCCACTTTAACTTTTATTGTCCTTTGTTTAGAAGTGCTGAATAGAAAAGGAAGAATGTCGAGGAAAATAGATAGAAAGCACTATGCTTATAGCCATGTTTTTAGTCAGCTTACATTCCTGCACATTTTATATTTCAGTTGATTGTAATAATAATGGACCAACATACCAGACAGGTGGAAGTGCTTGCGGGCCACTGAGCACAGAATTTTCCTAAAGTATCACAATTACAGAAACACCTGTGCTGTGTAACCTTGTGCTGATTCACCATAAAAATATGCAGCGGGTTTAAGTATGCTCTAAAATTGAGATTTCTTACCTGGTGTGGAATGGCTTAATGGATAGACAGTAGGCTTAAAGGGGCGGTGTCAAGTTGTTTGGAGAGCAACATTTGCCAGAAATAGTTCCAACTGTGGGATTGTCTTCTAAATTAGCTATCTCGGTACAGTGGTTGCCATGAAAACCTTTGAAACTGCTATGGCCATATCCTCTATAGATAAGGAGACAGTATAGGGGATACCACAGCAACTCTAGATAGGCAGATAAAATTGTAATGATTTTTGTAGCCGTCATTTGAATGTGTCCACTCACAGGATGAAAATCGCCAATACATATATTATAGCCCATAGGGAGAGGAAGGGAACACAATACAGTTGCATTGCTTTAATGGATGTTGGAGATATTCATAGGACCAAAGGCAGCCATTCTGGCCTATGAACCACAGGAAACCAGCAACCAATGTTTACCAAATGGAGAGAGAAAATAGAAAGGGACAATGAGCTGACAGAGCTGTTTTCAAGTGAGACATTACTAAAAATAGAGATTAAAAGTTGTAAAGAATATATGGCAGTGTTTCTTTAATAAGTTATTAGAAAGATAGCCATGCTAGTTCAATATGCCATGAAGGACCTGAAAAGACTTTTGGCTGGAGTCCATGTTGCACCTTTTAAGAGGGGCAGCAAAGCAAGTGCCATTCAGAATTCTTTCTCTATCCTTATGCTTTTTCCAGTCTCATGTTACATAGTGCAAGTAATGGGATTTGTACCATGTTGTTGTCGAAAGACATTCTGCCTGTAAAATAGTGAGTGCTGAAGATTAACAAAAGAAAACAAAACAAATGAAAGGCTGCACTTTGCTTCTGATGGAGCCATCCAGACATGTCACACTGAGAGAGGTAGCTCTATGGACTCCATAGAGCAGCCTTCTATATCAAAGCAATAGCTCTTTTTTTTTCTTAGATAAAATATCTTAATAAAAAATAGCATTGCTGTCAGAATTGAAAGCAGGATCAAAAAGGGAAAATATGCTTATTTTAATTTAGATTATTTTAAAGCTTATTTCCTCTCCGGTTGTATTTTCTTTTAAATCTTTTTGGGAGTTCTCTCGAAGTGTGTGTGTTTGTGTTTCTTAAGGAAGCTGCTGCACTATAGCTCAGAGACAGCATAAATATCATGTGATGCAGCAGTTGCTATGGGTAACCACACATCTTCTCTGTAGTTTCTTTAGCCCCAAATGCCCATTCCTAATGATGTCCGTGATACCATGAAATCTTTTCATTTGACCTCCAAGGTTGGCAGGATACATGATAAAAGTACTAAGGCACAGACCTCCGGAATGAATGGATCCAGACCTTCATCCTTAGGAGCAGAAAAGACAGCAACCATCGACTGTATGAAAACATGACCCCAGTGCAATACGTATGAAGCATGAAAACAGGCTGAATGATGCAGGACGTGACTATGGGCAGCAATGTTATCAGTTTTCATGCCCTTATTAACATACTGACAGTAGTGAAAATTGCATTTCTAACATTACTAAAAGATTAAAAAAGCCTTTCCATAAGATCAAACGTTGTAGGCTCAGTGAAATATTTAATAGCAGATATTGGTAGCACAGACTAAGAGTGTACATATCTATCTGCTTTTGGCCAGGTTCAGTGAAATTGGATGGCAGAAGTTTTCCATGGTCAAGAGGAAAAAAATACATTTTCAGTAAAATTCACAGGGAAAATAGGTCTATTACACCTAGGAAGGTTTGATTCCTTAGCAGAGCACATGCTGCACCACAAAATCCTTTCAGAGTGCACCAAGAAAATCACCTTCAGTTTTCAAATCATAGAACATGAAATGTGATTGCTACACTTGACAAAGCAAACCAAGATGATCCATAAAAGAAGCGATTTGTTTCCATAATGTATTTATTTAATACTGTGAATGTTTTAATAAACAGACCAAACAATAAGGCCACATTGCTACTCTGAGGCTACATCCACACTGTACAGTTATTTTGGAATAAGCTATTCTGGAATAGTTATTCCGCAATACCTTATTTCGAAATAGCACGTCTACACTGCAAGGAAGCCTCAAAATTAGTCTGAGGCAGGCTTGCCTAGTGGAGAAGTGCTGTCTTGATTTAGAGCCCCAGAAGGAATAACTTAGAATGGCCCAGGTGAGGAGCTATTTCGAAATAGCAGAGGTGGAGCATCTATACACGCTTTATTTCGAAATAGCTATTTCTGAATAGGCATTATTCCTCATAGAATGAAGTTTACAGAAGTTGGAATAAGCCGTCCATTATTTCAAACTAATGGAATTGCTGTGTAGACACACATAGTTATTTTGGAATAACAGCCATTATTCCGAAATAACTTTGCTGTATAAGCGACAAGGAGTCTTGTAGCACCTTATAGACTAACAGATGTATTGGAACATAAGCTTTCGTGGGCAAAGACCCACTTTGTCAGATGCATGTAGTGGAAATTTCCAGAGGCAGGTGTAAATATGCAGGCAAGAATCAGGCTAGAGATAACGAGGTAAATTCAATCAGGGAGGATGAGGCCCACTTCTAGCAGCTGATCTGGAGGTGTGAACACCAAGAGAGGAGAAACTGCTTTTGTAATTGGCTAGCCATTCACAGCTAGTGGTGTTCTGTTGGTTTTTTTTTGGGCTTGTCCCGCAGCAGGAGGCTTCTGGGTACACGTCTGGCTCTGTTGATCTGTTTCCTTACTTCCTTGTGTGGGTATCGTAGTTTCAAGAATGCTTGTTGAAGATCTTGTAGGTGTTGGTCTCTGTCTGAGGAGTTAGAGCAAATGCGGTTGTATCTCAGTGCTTTGCTGTAGACAATGGATCGTGTGGTGTGTCTGGGATGGAAGCTGAAGGCATGAAGGTAGGCAGAAACTAGCACCTACAAGATCCTCCAAAAAGAAACCAACAGAACACCACTGGCCATCACCTACAGTCCTCAGCTTAAACCTCTCCAACGCATCATCAGTGATCTACAACCCATCCTGGACAACGATCCCTCACTTTCACAGGCCTTGGGAGGCAGGCCAGTCCTCACCCACAGACAACCTGCCAACCTGAAGCATATTCTCACCAGCAACTATACACCGCACCACAGTAACTCTAACTCAGGAACCAATCCCTGCAACAAACCTCGGTGTTAACTCTTCCCACATATCTACACCAGCAACACCATCACAGGACCTAACCAGATCAGCCACACCATCACTGGCTCATTCACCTGCACATCTACCAATGTAATATGTGCCAGCAATGCCCCTCTGCTATATACATCGGCCAAACTGGACAGTCCCTACGCAAAAGAATAAATGGACACAAATCAGATATTAGGAATAGCAATATACAAAAACCTGTAGGAGACCACTTCAATCTCCCTGGACACACAATAGCAGATTTAAAGGTAGCCATCCTTCAGCAAAAAAACTTCAGGGCCAGACTTCAGAGAGAAACTGCTGAGCTGCAGTTCATCTGCAAATTTGACACCATCAGCTCAGGATTAAACAAAGGCTAGCCAATTACAAAAGCAGTTTCTCCTCTCTTGGTGTTCACACCTCCAGATCAGCTGCTAGAAGCGGGCCTCATCCTCCCTGATTGAATTTACCTCGTTATCTTTAGCCTGATTCTTGTCTGCATATTTACACCTGCCTCTGGAAATTTCCACTACATGCATCTGACGAAGTGGGTCTTTGCCCACGAAAGCTTATGCTCCAATATATCTGTTAGTCTATAAGGTGCTACAGGACTCCTCGCCGCTTTTGCAGATCCAGACTAACACGGCTACCCCTCTGATACTTTGCTGTATAGACACTCCCACAATGTGCAGGTGAGGAGCAGAGGGGAATCCTGAACAGGCACAGCTGTCTTTATCTTACCCCTTCCTAATTCCCTATTCCCCTTGCATGTGGGACATGCTGTGGGAGGGGGCATGGAACTGTGTTCTTGTGTTTTCTGTGGCCAGCATAATAGCTTCTAGGTGGTGGGGGATTGTAAGAAGCCAGTGAAATCTACAGTAACCCTGAAGCTGCTCGAAGTTATGCTGAGGGCTAAACTGGTCCATGGGAGCTATGGAAAGTAGGGGAACACACAAATGGTTTAAAGTTACTCTTGCCCCTTCCTCAACTGTACTGAGTGGAGCTCTGGTGCAGTTCAGGATATGTGGCCCTGTGACAGGATATAGACTCTGTACCTAGTGGCTCTGTCAAGCCTGATTTGTTATCTGACTCAGTGGGGAAGAGCTAGGCGTTTATAAAGGAAGGGCATGAAAACTATCAGGGAGGTCCAGCAGGAGGACTCAAGATAGACAGCAACACCCAGGAAAGAGAGAAATAGTGTTTCTTCACTCTAGAAAAGAACCATAGTAAAGCTGTAGGAAAGAATCTAACTTCAGTCATAGGGTCTGGAAAAAGGTCAGGGTTCCATTAAAGAAGCACTGGGGTCATTGTTCTGCAACAGGAACACTGGAGAACCTGGTGGGAATATAAAGGTCAAGCTCAGATGGGTGGAGGTTGCTTTAGAAGGGATTGATTTCTCTTGTGGAAGGCTGGAAAGAAGCTTGGAAACTGCTACTCCAAGAGAAGAGTGGGACCTCAGAGTAGCCTTCAATAGGCAGAAGACGTAACCTCATAATGAAAGTTACGCGGGATGTTTGCATGGGACATTACTATCCCAAAGGACAGAGCCACAAGGAGGAGGAGGCCACTGCAGATTGGAGGAGAATCTTTAATGCCACAACCAATCACAAGGGGATGCATGAATCCTTGAGTCACTCTTCTACATGCCTATTCTCTGGAAACTGACACCAGTAAATCTGCAGTTATCAGAATACTGATATATTTTTCAGCTTCACTGTTGGAAGCTTATTCTGCTATCACTCTGTTGAAAGCTGGCTGGAACTGGAAGCATTTTTTTTTTCAGCTGTGAACTGGTTGTGTTTTCTCGCCAGGCCCTGTCCTTGCACTGAAAATCTTGGTTTATTTATGGTTCTCAGGATTACAGTATACTATATTGTCTGAGAGGAAAGTAATTAAAATATCCTTATTATAGTTTTTATTTGTCATAATAAATAATAACCTTTAAAATTATGGGTGGTCAGAGGTACTCAAAGTGTGCTAGGTACTGTACAAAAAAAAAAAGTCACAGTCTTGAGGAAAAATCTATGGTAATTTATCCTATCTCTAATGGAGCTGCAGCATACTTAATTTTATAGAATTTGAGTGGCACTATATGTTACAGGGGCAATGAAAAGGGGAAAATGCACTGAATTTCACAGGTGGATTCTGGAAAAGTAGGGCACACTGATTATTCAAACTCTGGTATGCATCACTGCCCTGGTTCTTACCTTTGTTGATACATGCACTGCTCTTCGTATGAAATTGTGTCGCACAGTTACGAGCACACCATTGTTCAGGCTGGTGGACCTCTGTACTACCAACAATCCACTGCACTACATATCTCCAGAGACTGTGTGCCAGATGTGTTCCTGCTTTATGCTGCCTATTCTTGTGCTTTGTTAAAATGGAGGACAGCATCTCATTGTGCAAGAACCTCATCCTGATTATATCTCATTAGAAACAATCGCTGTGTTAATCAGTCTGGTTTTGCTGCGGTGTGCACAGGGCCACTACGCGCTGCGGGGACTGAGGAGACTGTTTGCACTGCAAACCCGGCACAGAAAACAAAGCTAGCAATTAAGCTGGAATTGCATATTGATGCTTTTGCTGTTACAATGAAAATTAGAAAGGAACTACCTGTCGGAACACCCAATTCCTGCAAGTACTGATTGCAACTCAGCAACAACTGTAGAATGATTAATAGAGCTAGTTGCAATTTTAGGTCAAATATATAATATTGCACACCTAGAAAAATACATTAAATTAATATGTTAAGGTTGCAAAGTCAAGCACACAAAAATGAGGAAATGCTAGAATTTAGGTTGCCAGTGCAACCTTAATTCTGCTGTCTTGTGTGTTTGTATTAATATTGTCTAATTACGTGATCATGTACCATCTCTTCCACGGAACTCTTGCCTCATTCACTGCACAATTAATGAGCAGCTATTCAATAGTTTGTTTTAACACTGTTCAGGGTGTGAGCCTGTGCACTATACAAATGGTGTTCAGAGACAAAATTATTAATTTTCACACAGGCTTTTGGAGGATGCTAATTACTAGTAGCTGAGTGCTTCACAAACACTAATTCAGATTCACAACATCTTGTGAGATGAGACAATATTATTGTCCCCATTTTACAAATGGAGAACTAAGGAACAGAGAGGTGAACATCAAAAGTATCCACTAATGCTGGATGTCCAGTCTGAGGTGCCTATGACCTAATTTTTCAGAATACTTAGCATTATTTAGCACTTAATATATTCAAAACACATCTCAGTTGGACTAAAGTTGCAGCCATGAGTACTTAGCAGTTCTGAAATCAAACACTGCCCCCCACTAGGGTCTCACCCAGACCATGAGGAACACACAGTTAATAGCCACCGGTGAAAACTTTGGGTTGAGTGATTTATCCAGCATTACATAGGAGCTCCATGGCAGCGGGAAGGGCAGAATCTAATTCTCCAGAGCAGCATTCAACTCCCTTAACCAGCAGACGATTTTTCTCTTCCTGCAATCCCATCCCACAGTCACTACACACCTTCTAACTTCTGCAACAAATGAGACTGGGTCTGACAGGCAAAAGTCTCCTTCATTACATAACCTTAACTCTCCCCCAGAGTGTGCTCATCCTTTGGCCTGAAGGAAGTAAGGATCTTGTGAAAAAAATCTGATGTAATCGTATAACTAATAAGCACCAACATCTGGTCTAGCTGAGGGATGCTCAAATCCTCCTGCTGTAGGCCTTACTCATATTCCACCTCTTCCCCCAAATCCCTGCCTCGCCTCTTCCCAGTGGCATAGTGAGGGAAGGGATCGGGGGCAGGGGCAGTTGCCCCCGGGCAGCGTGCTAGGGGGGGCACCAACTTAGTCCCCCTCTGGTCCCCCTGTCATCCCTAGGCTCATCTGCTCCTCCTCTGCCCACTGGCGCCGGCTGGAGCCTCCTTCCCACCTCTCTGCCCCCAGCCTGACCCTGCTCCATCTCCACCGGTGGGTTAGTGCATGTGGGAGTCCGGCTTCAAACTGGAGGGGGTGGGGGAAGATGCAGTACAAGTCCCCCTCCCCGCTTCCCAGGGTTGGGCTCAGCCGTGCGCCAGGTTCGGGGCCCCACCGTGCAGTGGCTGTGGAGGGGTGGTGGTGCAAATTTTGCCTTTGCCCTGGGCACATAGCACCCTTGCTACGCCTCTGCCTCACCCCATGCTTGCTCGCCCCTCCCCCTGCCTATTTCCACCCTTTACTCCAAGCACGTCGCATCCTCTCCTCTCCCCCTCCTTCCCGGAATCTCTGAACACTATGAAAGAGGCAGGCAGGTTGTGCCGTGAGGGGGAGGAGTAGATCAGTGGAGCCACCTGTGGGCAGGCGGCACTGGAGGACGGGGGCAGAAGGTGAGGCTTTGCTGCTGGTGGGAGCTACACACCTACTCATTTTTCCCTGTGGGTGTTCCAGCCCGGAGCATCCACAGAGTTGGTGCCTATGATGTAACTAACCATCATGCACAGGCACAAGAGGGCAAGTAAAGGTTGTATGGTCACCCCTAGTTCTGGTATGTCCTAATTCTGGTGTGCTTGAGTGCCCAGCCTTTAACAGTGTCAATGTGGTGTTTGGGTAAGTTTTTAAAAAAAGAAACTGAAAAAACAAATTCCATCATGCAGCACGATAGGGGGCATCCTTTAGAACCCTCTGGAAACATCTACCACCCGTGCTCACAAAGTGCATGATTAGTGATAGCAGGCTGTCATTTTCTAGGTGAATCACCTCGAGCGGGGGAGTGAAAGTGGGTTTCATGAACATTTGCTGACAGCAGAGCAATGGTGGGTCTAAAGAATCTTGGATTCCTTTCCAGGCTCTGGAGGGGAGTCTGATTTAGCGGTCACAGACTTTTCCATCCATTTCCCGGAAGTATGATGTCTGCTGCCATGTCCCCTCCAATTTGTCCCTGCCCCCATCTTGTTTCTTTCTCACTGCTGGCCCCTTGCTCTGGTCTCATTCCTTTTACCTGGCCAGTTCCGGATACAAATCCTCAGTCTTCTCACCCATCTCCTAGTCTCCTTGGCCAGTCAGTCCTAATTCTCCCCTTGCATCCTGGCTCCTTGTCAGACCAGTGTCCCATCCTACTGATTCCCAGTCTGTCTCCCCTCAGTTTCCACTGTTAGTCTAGTTACCTAGAAAGTCCTAGTTTTCCTCTCTACCTACACCAGCTTCCAGACCCCAGCCTTGTTCCCCAACTTCTTATCCCACTATGATTCCTCTACTTGTCCTCTTTCCTCCTGACCCCATGTTCAGATTGTTTTCCCTTTGCATTTGAATAAGTCATCTTTCTTCTGCATACTCTCAGGGCATTAACAACAGGGAGAACACTGGTTCCCTGCTTTCTGTCCCAGTGCCTGGACCCGGTGCCAGTGTGTCCTCCTTCAGCTAAGAGTTGCAATTGCAGGGAAAGTTCTGATCAGCCGGCTACAGCATGCTCATTGTGGATGGAATCAGTGGGGATTTTATATGTGAATCGCTACCGAATATTTGTGAACGGCAGTTTTTCAAAGGTTCATAAGTTGGCCAAATGTGGGGTTATTTTTGCAGACATGGTAAAAGACATAACCCTGAGACAGAGGTCACTTATCAGATTTCAAAGCCTTACTCCAAAATATTGGGATTCTCAAGAAAAAAGTTTGCCAGAATTTTTTTTAGCATAGGAAAATAAAGTATTGTTTGGCAGAAATTTTCCAAAATATTCCCCCTGAGGCAGGCACCCAACATGGCAAATTTGAGTTGAAACAGCTGATATTTGGCTAAATTATAAGCACCTGAAAAGAAGATCTTATGAGAATAATGGTGGGCAACCTTAATAATAGTAAACTTAAAAAAACAACAAAAAGTCTGGTAGCACTTTAAAGACTAACAAAACATGTAGATGGTATCATGAGCTTTCGTGGGCACAGCCCACTTCTTCAGATGACCGGTCATTTGAAGTGCTACCAGACTTTTCGTTGTTTTTTAAGTTTATCCTGTACAGATTAACTTGGCTACCCCTCTAAAGCCTTCACAATAGTGTTTGTTTGTGGACGTGTGTATATAAAATGTGTTAATTTCTTTCAAAATTATCTGTCTTTAACAAGACAGTAATAACCTTTTTTTTCCCAAACAATTAACCTATTGGAAAATTTCTATGAAAACTTTCCAAAAAAATCAAACATTTTTCATTTGCAGCTCATGAAAAAGATTTTTTTAGTTTTGAACGTGCTCTGCTGAGGAGAGAGGTATTGGAAGAATTAAGAGTCACAAATACTTCCTCTGAAATCCTGTTCTGTGAGAGAGGAAGTTTCTTTTAATTTTCTGTGTTATGAGCCCCACACCAAATTATTTCCAAGGACTACCTGTGGGGTAGCTGATACTCCATAAAAACTTTATTTTCAAAGGGGTTATGAAGAAGCTGGCAACAATGTCTTGCCCTGGGGATATGAGCAGCCAATGCTTTGGCTGTAGTGATAGTATGTTTTAATTTAATAATCTACAGTGGAGGTCTCCCAGAGTGGGTGTATCTGAGAAGTAAGTAAGCAGAACTGGAATTCTCACCTACTTGATACTGCCCAAGCAAGCAATCTCATTTCAATTGATCTTGTACTCTCAATACACTCACTTGGTTTTGCTTGTTTGTTCTTCGAGTGACTGCACTAGTGCATTCCACTCTTGGTGTGCTCAAGCCCCGCACAGTTGCCAGATTTTTTTTCTTCCAATGGCACCTGTTGGGGAAGCTCAAGTACCTTCTGCTGCTTCACGCTCAACTGCCTCCAACCTCCCTCGGTTCCTTCTTATTGCTGGTGATGGTTGTTGAAATCGCTTGACTTGCCTTGCCTTAGCATGTGCTCTCAATGTATTCATTGTAAATTAACGGTAAGGAGTTTTAGCGGTTTTAGTGTTATTACTTAGTGTACGTTTTTTTTTTCCTTTTTTGGCTCCAGTTGCGGTTTTTTTCCTGCTACTCAGTACTGAGAGTTGCCTCTGCCACTGGGCATCAAGCCCTGCGTCTCTTGCGCTAGGCTGATGCCTATAAGCAACGCAACTCAAGCTGCTTTACATGTTTAGGGGAAGCTCATGTTTAGGATCATTACCAGATCTGCTGAGACTTTGAGCCGGGGACAAGGAAAGACAGAGACACCATGCTAATGTTTAGCTCATGGAACTGACTCAAAGATTTCTGTCAGAGCCTAGTTGGCCAGTCTTGATGTAAACTGTCTCAGCATCAGTTAGGAGTGTGCTTGAGTCCTGATACTGTTCACCCTTCCCAGTGCCTCATAAGACTTTGAAGTGGACCACTGAGCTAGGAAAGTTGCTGGCCCTGAAGTCATTTAGGCAAGGGGATAAGAGTAGAGTGCAGCTGAAACTTAAGCCCTCATCGCTAATGCTGCAGAAGCTGACACCACTGTTTTCAGCGCTAAGACAGGTGCCACTGAAATCAGAGCATGAGGAAATGTCATGTACTGACCACTCCAGAAGAATCTGTGGCAATGAGAGATCTGCAGAGCCTTTCAGTGCAGTGCAGGGGACTTCACTCTTGGTACCAGCAATGTCAGTGTATGGTGAGTACTGTGTCTCCCTCTCTTGCCTCAGACCGCACATCCGTCGGTACTACCCAAGTGACTGGTGCATCCTTCTCTGACTTGATACTGGCACTTGACCCAGGTCTCTGGCAGTGTTGGGGAAGGGAGAGTTCTCCTTTGAATTGGAGATTGACTCCAGTATTTCCCAGCCTCAAAGTAGCGCTCACTACTCTCTGTAAGGCACTACTATCCTGCTAAGGAACCTTTGCCCAGTATAACATCAAGTAGATGGCTGGGGGACATGTGGCCATCCACAAACAGTCCAGGGACCTTTATTTTCAATCCATGGGGTTTCCCCTTGGTTTCTAGGTCATACATGAGTTAAATGAATTCTTTGCTTCAGTCTTTATGGCTGAGGATATTGGGGAGATGCTCAAACCTGAGACATTGATTTTAGGTGACAAATCTGAGGAATTGTCCCAGACTGAGGTGTCATTAAGAGGAGGTTTTGGAACAAATTGATAATCTTCACAGTAACAAGTCACGGGGACCAGATGGCATTCACCCAAGAGTTCTGAAAGAACTCAAATGTTAAATTGCGGAACTATTAACTGTGGTTTGTAATCTGTCCTTTAAATCAGCTTCCATACCTAATGATTGGAAGATAGCTAACATGATGCCAAAAGGGCTGTAGAGGTGACCCTGGCAATTACAGACAGAGCAAATTAGTTGAAACTACAGTAAAGAATAAAATTGTCAGACACGTAGATGAACATAATTTGTTGGAGGAAAGTCAATGTGTTTCTGTTAAGGGAAATCTTGCCTTACCAACTATTAGAATTCTTTGAGGGGGTCAACAAACATGTGGACCAGGGGGATCCAGTGTTTATAGCATACTTAGATTTCCAGAAGGCCTTTGACAAGATCCTTCACCAAAGGCTCTTAAGTAAAGTAAGTTGCCATGGGATAAGAGGGAAGGTCCTTTCATGGGTTGATAACTGGTTAAAAGACAGGAAACAAAAGGTAGGAATAAATAGTAAGTTTTCAGAGTGGAGAGAGGTAACTAGTGGGGTCCCCCAAGGGTCTGTCCTGGGCTCAATCCTATTCAACTTATTTATAAATGAGCTAGAGAAAGGGGTAAGCAGTGAGGTGGCAAAATTTGCAGATGATACCAAACTGCTCAAGATAGTTAAGACCAAAGCAGATTGTGAAGAGCTTAAAAAAGATCTCACCAAACTAAATGATCGGGCAACAAAATGGCAAATGAAATTGAATGTTGATAAATGTAAACTAATGCACATTGGAAAAAAAATAATCCCAACAATACATACAGAATGATGGGAACCAATTTATTTATAACTGCTCAAGAGAGAGATCTTGGAGTCACTGTGGACAGTTCTCTGAAAACATCCACTCAGTGTGCAGTGGCAGTCAAAAAAGCAAATGCAGTAGATTGTTAGGAATCGTTAAAAAGGGATAGAGAATAAGATAGAAAATACCTTATTGCCTCTATATAAAATCATGGAATGCCCACATCTTGAATACTGCATACAGATGTGGTCGCCTCATCTCTAAAAAGATTTATTGGCATTGGAAAAGGTTCAGAAAAGGGCAATAGAAATGATTAGGGGTTTGGAACAGGTCCCAGATGAAGAGAGATTAAAGAGACTTGGACTTTTCAGCTTAGAAAAGAGGAGACTAAGGGGGCATATGAGAGAAGGTGTTGAGATTTTAATTGGAAGATATACCTGCTTGCTATTCTTCTTTGTGTGAGTTTTTAAGCCAGGAGTTGGGGGAACAAGATGGATTGAACCTGGCAGAACTACTATGCCTACAAAGAATACTGGGCATGGAAATTGACTGGACCTTGAAACAAAGATCATAAGTAGCTAGGGAAATGTCTATTTAAATATGATCAGTTATTTTATTTATTTTGTTGTTTGGTTAAACTTCCCTGTGCTAACTCCATGTCCCTGCCCCCCCCTTCCCCGCTCCTCCCCACACACTGTACTTTAAGCTGTTTCCCAGGGATGGAATTTTCTCTGTGTTTTTAAATTGTTCTTTTCTCAGTTGCTTTAAAACACCTAGCTACCAAGTATGCTTCATCAAGTATATCTTTTTATTTTGTTTAATAAGATCATCTTTCTTTAAAGTAATGATTTGATTCTTGTGTCCAGGAAGATTATAGGCATGTGTATGCATGCCTAAGACTGAGAAGTCAGCTTTCAGAGATTACAGTTTTTCTCTTTTTATTCAAGCTCTCTTTTGTTAGAAGAGCTTGGTTACCCCTCCGGAAGAAGTTCCAAGTGCTTCTTCCTGGGTTCAAGAAGATAGATTTTTTTTCACTTGATGGTGGCAGCTACCTCCCAAGGCCAGGGAATCTGTGACCTCTGGAATCTTTTAAGCTTTCCTAATCACAAAACCAAAGGGAGGTCTCAGGTCAGTTTTATACGTGCGGAGTTCATCAAATATCACAGAAAGATAAAGTTTCACATAGTCATTCTGCCTTTCATTATTCCTCCTCCTGGATCCTAGAGATTGATATGCCACCCTTGATTTGAGAGATGCCTACTCTCATGTGGCAATTTATCAAGGTCACAGAAAAGTTTATCTTATTCATAGTGAACCACTATCACTACCAGTTCATTGTGCTTCCTTTTGGCATGTCAGCAGTTCCTTAGGTTTCCACAAAATATTTAATAGTGCTAGTAGTGTTGATAAGGAAACTAGGAGTACAGGTCTACCCTTCCCTGGACAGCTGACTAATCAATGGCTAGTGAAAGGCTCAGATCCTCTCTAGAGTATTCAACTCCTCTGGTTAACTTTCAAAGCTCTAGGTATACTGATGAACTTAGATGAGTCTACCCTTTGCCCCGTGCAGAGGAAAGAATTTTTAAGAGCAGTAGTTGACTCTACTCAAGCCCGGGCTTTCCTTCTAGACACAAGACTCCAAATGGGTTAATTTCTTATGGCAGATCTTAATCACAACAGCTTGAAACTGTATTAGACTCCTGGGGCATATGCCTTCATGCTCATCTATAATCCAACATGCCAGGCTGCACCTCAGAACTTTTCAAAGTTTGCTGGCCTTTTTAGTCATCAAGTTGCCACCATTTAAATACGGTGCCCTCACAGGTACTGGATTAGCTAGGTGGGAGGGACAGACTCACTCAATGTTTGTATGGGCATTTCCTTTATCTGTGTCCGCCTTTGCTGACACTAGTGATGGATGCATCTGCCTTGGGATAGGGAGAGTCTCTGGGCACCCTCTGAACTCAAGGATTGTGGCCCTCAAGGGATTTTTCTTCATATAAGGTTCCCATGTCCAGGGAACGCATTTGCTCTTCCACTTCTTTTGCGGAAGAGCAAACGAGCTCCTTCCTCATTCCTCATGAGCAGAGGGAGCTCATTCTTCCCTGCTTTCCAGGAAGCAATTCACCTATGGAATTTATGCATTGCCAATTCAATCAGCCTTTAAGTCTTTTATCTTCTATGGGCGTGGAAGCCGGTGGATGACCACCTCAACAAATCATTTACAAGTCACCCGTTTCTTAGATGTACCTAGTATGAATTTTCAAACAGTGGAGGGCTTTCCAGATAGACCTACTCATAAACAAGGCAAGCAAGAAATGCCAACAGATTTGCTCCTTATAAGGCTACAGTCCTAGTTTCTTCCCAGAGCTTTGTTCCCTTGGATGAACAAGCTCTACTATGCTTTTCCCCTATTCCCACTCTGACACAGAATTCTTTGAAAGATCAGATGGGACCAGGCCTCAAATACATGAATATCCTCACTGTGGTGTCATCATCTCTGGTTTTCTACTCAATTAGATTTGTCACTGTCAACTCTGATTTAGCTTCCAAGATCACAGTCAGCTGCTCCATCCAAACCAAAATTAATGTAAAGGCTTGGAGGCTCCTAAGTCCTAGGGAGGAATCTTGCTCAGAGCACGTTTGCCATATCTTGTTAAATAGAATAGGAAGCCATTTACCATTTATAGGAAGGCTTGAATGTCAAAATGGAGGAATTTTTTTCCCCATCGGATCTCATTGGTCTGGAGTCTTGGCAATGCATCCTTCTATTCAGAATATTCTGGATTATCTATTGCACCTAAAACAGCACAGGTAGTAAATTCTTCTAAATGGTCCATTAGGCAGCAATCCCCTTGTGAACAACTGTGGACAATTTCATCCCCATATGGACAACTGTTTTATATTTTCTAATGAGATTTGTGAAGTGCCTGGACAGATTGTACCCTCAGATAAAGGAATGCATCCCCGATGGGTTTAGTCAAAGCTCAGTGGGCCACCATTTTGAGCATCTAGCAATGTGCTCATTACTGCCCCTCTGCGTAAAGGTGGCTTCCCTGGTTCCTGTTACTTTGGCTAGCCGAACTGTGTGTTCTCACATCCAAACTGCCTTTTACAATCTTTTTTAAGGATAACATCTACTTGCACTTCATCTAAGTTTTCTGTCTAAAGTGGTATCTAATGTTCATGTTAAGTAGTCATTTACCTATCTACTCAAAACCACCCGCCAACAGAGAGGAAGAACATCTTCACCCCTTGGATGTAAGAAAAGTATTCTACACAGACAGGAATAAATAGTTTTGTTTGTCATTTTAACCATTCATGGCTCTAGCAGACAGAATGAAGGGTCTCCTGATCTCTTCATAAAGAATTTCATATTAGATAATTTCCTGAATTCATACAAAACAACAAATACTCTAGCAGCACCTTAAAGACTAACAAAACATGTAGATGGTATCGTGAGCTTTTGTGGGCACAACCCACTTCTTCAGATGATCGGCGTATTAAAAGTCCAGATCCAAGAAGAAATAAGGGGAGGGAATGGGAAAGGAGGGGGGAAAAGAAAAAAAGAAAGAAAAAAGAAAAAAAATAGTGAATTAGTTACAAGAAGCTGATAAGAACAATTTATGCCTCTTTAAGTACCCATTGTTTGGTTGGTTAAGTCATTAGGATATGAAAGGTAGTGTACTAGCCAGCCAGTGTCTTTATTCATTCCTCTCTGATAGGAATCAAACTTGTAAATGAAGTTAAGTTCCAACCCTTCCCTGTGTATTTGGCTTATGGAATTGGCCTGAAACAACAGGATGACTCTGAGATCCATTAATGAGTGCCTGGGCAGGTTAAAGTGTTCTCCAACAGGTCTCTGTGTGTTGCCTTTTCGGATATCTGGTTTGTGTCCATTAATTCTTTCCCATAGAGACTGTCCAGTTTGGCCAATACACATGGCAGTGGGGCATTACTGGCATTTGATGACATAGATCACATTAGTGGATGTGCAGTTAAATGAGCCCCTGATGTAGTGGCTGATGTGGTTGGGTCCAGTGATGAAATCGCTTGTGTAGGGCTATGTCTACACTGCCCCCGCTTTGTGCAAAAAATATGCAAATGAGATGAAGCATGGAATATCGCCACATTTTTTACAGGAAGAACGGCTCTTGCACAGGAGGGGTTTTTTGCGCAAAAATGGAGCCTTGTTAATTATGCAAATGAGGTGCAGTGATATTCCACACCTTGCCTCATTTACATATTTTTTGCACAAAATGGGGGCAGTGTAGACATAGCCCCCGTGTGTGGACAGACTTGGCACCGGGGCTGATTGCAGGGGTGGGTTCCTGAATGATTATGTGTTGCGTGGTTACTGGAAATAATTTTTGAGGTTAGAGCGTTGTCTGTAGGTGAGAACTGGCCTTTTCCCCAAGGCCTGTGAGAGTGAGGGGTCATTTTCCAGGTTAGGTTGTAGATTGTTGATAATGTGTTGGAGGGGTTTAAGTTGTGGGCTGTAGGTGATGACAAGTGGAATTCTGTTGTTTTCTCTTTGGGGCCTATCTGGAAGTAGTTCATGTCTGGATACTCTTCTGGCTCTGTCGATGTGTTTTTTCACTTCTCCAGGTGGGTATTTCAGTTTTAAGAATGCTCTGTGTGGATCCTGTAGATGTTTGTCTCTGTCTGTGGGATTGGAGCAAATCCAATTGTATCAGGGCTTGGCTGTAAATAATAGATTGAGAAATGTGTCTGGGGTGGAAGCTAGAGGCATGAAGGTAAGTGTAGCAGTCGGTAGGTTTCCAGTATAAGGTGGTGAAAATGTGTCTGTCATGTAATTGTACTGTAGTGTCAAAGAAGTGGATCTCTCATGTGGTTTGATCCAGGCTGAGGCTGATGGTGGGCTGGAAGTTGTTACTGATCCATCAGGCATTTTCTCAATGGGAAAACTGATGATATATTCCACACGATTGGAAGAGATCTTTACAAATTACCTGGATAGGAACTTGTGCAAGCAACACTGTTGAGTGGCTGCATAGTTTCAGTTCACATCTTTGCATCAAATTATGCCTATATAGGGCTACGCAACCCCTACAGGCCCTGAAAGGGTTAATGTGGGCTTGAGGGGCCAGTTAGGGCACCTGGCTGCACTTGAAGGGAGATCCAGGCCTAATTAACAAGAAGTTCAGCTGGCAGAGGTAGGTTGGATTATAAAGCCAGAGTCTTCTTCAAGTGGTGTTCCTGTGGGTTCTCCACTTTAGCTGTCAATGCACCTCTGCACTGGTAGCTGGATATTTATGGTAGCAGTGCCTGGGTCAACTGAGTCCCTGTTTCATGCTTCTTCAGGTGATTAGCTGGTGAAATGCAACCAACCTCTTCTTTCCTGTTACTTCTCTACCGCTTTTGGCTTGAGTCAGCGCACTCATTAGTGCATGAGAGCTCAAAACTAGCCCTTTTCCCCATTAGGCTTAGTTCATAGTTTGAATTAGAATAGAATAGAAGACTTTATCTTTCAACCTATCCTCTCCCTTTAAAAAAATACATTCTGGGATGTATTAGCATGAGTATTATAAGCAAGACATGAGTAGTTCCTTTGCTCTACTCCACACTGAGTAGGGCTCAGCTAGGGTATTGTGTCCAGTTCTGGGTAAGATGTGGACAAATTGGAATAAGTCTAGAGAAGAGCAACAAAAATGATTAAAGATCTAGAAAACATGACCTATGAAGAAAGATTGAAATAAAGGACAAAACAGTTTTCAAGTCCATAAAAAGGGAAGGAGGAACAATTATTCTCATAAACTTCTGGATAGGATAAGGAGCAATGGGCTTATATTGCAGCAGGCTGGTTTAGGTTGGGCATTATGAAAAAATTTCCAACTGTTCAGATAGTTAAGTGGAATAAATTGCCTACTGAGACTGTGGAATCTCCATCTCTGGAGATTTTTAAGAGCAGGTTAGACACACACTTGTCAGGGATGGTCTAGATAATATTTACTCCAGCTTTGAATTCAGGGGACTGCAATACATTTACTCTTGAGGAACATTCCAGTCCTATGACTCTGTGATTACAAGATTTTCCCTGCATAGAGAATTACAGAAATCAGTGTAGCAGCAAACTGCATCTGTAGCGAAGAGAAATAAAGCTGAAAGTACATCAAACTCAGGAAGGTTTTCTATGAATAGTGTTATGTTGTCCATGGTCTATTTCCAAGTAACAATCTACTTTCCCAAATGTTCCTCCTTTTTATTTTTAAACATTTTACAATTTAGAAAATTCATACAATTTGCCAGTCACAGCAACATGGCTCTAATTTTCGACTGCCTCAGCTTCCCCTTTGTCAAATCTTTGACCATTGTCCATTAGCTCCTTTTTGGCATTCTTCCAGACCCAGGTATGTTCTATGGAAATAGGGGTGTTCACCCCATGTCATGTGCAGATACTGTTGCCTACTTATTCCTACCACTGTACCTGCAACCACATTCCAGGAACTCAACATTATCTTCAAAGACTTGCTTATAGAATTCAAGGTAGCTTTGAGTTCCCTAATAGTCACCTGCCTTTTCCTCTAAACCATCAGCGAGCAGCATGTTCTGCTTTGTTTTCTCTTGTTTTGGCTGCATAGGGGCTTCCCAATCAATTATTTTAATTTCTTTGTTTCTTAAAAAAGTAACATGCATTCAAGAACAAGCACCTGGGAGAATTAAATATTGTGAAGCTTAAGGTAGCTTTCAAATCCGGAGTCAGCTGAAAGGGATTGGGAAGGGTGAAAAAATTGACTTTTTACTAAAAGCGTGATTCAGTTATTTATATTTTAACTATTTAAAATGACCATATGATAATTCTGAGTAATTTTACCTTCACCTTGACTCAAAATGTATCCTTCAAAAAAGACTGTCAGGGTAAAAACCTGGCAAGTGGCAATCATATGAGCCCATGAAAATGTGCTTGTGAGTAATATGATGATTGAGTGTCCTTATGCATTCAGTCCAAAATCTAATTTGTGCCCCATACATGTATACACACTCTGGGTAGTTGTTTATGAACAACTATTGGGAAGTGCACACTGTAGAAACAGAGTGTGAGGTTTGTCTACCACAAGGGAAAGTATTGAACATTTTGAATTGGAACAAAATAAAACAAAATATTGCTTTACAAAATTAATGTAGCCCATATTAAATGGATTAAAAATGCCAACAAGGTAAATTGATAGTCTGAAAAATTAATTGTAAATGGGGGATCATCGTCTAATGAGGTCTTGCAAAGATATGTTTTTGGCCCTATAATATTCAAAACATCTGTCAATGACCCAGAAATAAATACAAAACCATTGCTGATAAAATCTGCAGATAACACAAAGGTTGTTGGAAAATAATCATAGAATCATAGAACCATAGAGCTGGAAAAGACCTCAGAAGGTCATCAAGTCCAGCCCCCTGCTCTAGGCAGGACCAATCCCAACTAAATCAACCTAGCCAGGGCTTTGTCAAGCTGAGACTTAAACACCGCTAGGGATGGAGACTCCACTACTTTCCTAGGTAACCCATTCCAGTGCTTCACCACTCTCCTGGTGAAATAGTTTTTCCTAATATCCAACCTGGACCTCTCCCACCACAACTTGAGACCATTGCTCCTTGTTCTGCCATCTGTCACTACTGAGAACAGCCTCTCTCCATCCTCTTTGGAACCTCCCTTCAGGAAGTTGAAGGTTACTATCAAATCCCCCCTCACTCTTCTTTTCTGCAGACTAAACAGACCCAACTCCCTCAGCCTCTTCTCGTAGGTCATATGCTCCAGCCCCCTACTCATTTTGGTTGCCCTCTGCTGGACCCTCTCCAATGCGTCCACATCCTTTTTGTAGTGGAGGGCCCAGAACTGGACACAATACTCCAGATGTGGCCTCACCAGAGCCGAATAAAGGGGAATAATGACATCTCTGGATCTGCTGGCAATGCTCTTCCTAATGCAACCTAATATGCCATTAGCCTTCTTGGCTACAAGGGCACACTGTTGACTCATATCCAGCTTCTCATCCACTGTAACCCCCAGGTCCTTTTCTGCAGAACTACTACTTAGCTGGTTGGTCCCCAGCCTGTAACAATGCTTGGGATTCTTCTGTCCCAAGTGCAGGACTCTGCACTTGTCCTTGTTGAACCTCATCAGATTTCTTGTGGCCCAATCCTCCAATTTGTCTAAGTCACTCTGGACCCTATCTCTGCCCTCAAGTGTATCTACCTCTTCCCCTAGCTTAGTGTCATCTGCAAACTTGCTGAGGGTGCAATCCATCCCCTCATCCAGGTCATTAATAATTGGAACAGGTCAATTATACAGGCCAATGTGAATGACTTCATGAGGTGAGGGCATATGAACAACATGTGTCTTTTAATTCAGTCAAATACAAGGCCATATATACTAGACAAAATGAAGGTCCCATTTATAAGTTGGAGAACTGTACCTTGGAATACAGTGATAATGAAAAAAAGACTTTGTGGTTAGGGTGACCCATTAAAAACAAGTTTCCAATGCAATGTCGTAGCAAAGAGAGTGAATATGATACTTATATGTGTAAGCAAAGAATATCAGTAGGAGTAGGGAGGTAGTATTACCTCTATATATGGCTATTAATGAGTTCATTACTAGACTACTGTGTCTGGTTGTGGTATCACTGCCATAAAAACAATGTTGAAAAATTGGAAAGGTTTCAGGAAAAATTCAATGAGAAATATGTGAGTTCTAGAAAACATGCATCTTACAGTAAAAGAGTTAAGTTCAATCTACTTAATGTACCCAGATAAAGTTAAGAGGTGGCTTGATCACATTCTACAGCAGGGGTGGGCAATAATTTTTGATGGGGTGCCACTCCAAGAGTTTGGTAGTGGTCAAGGGCCACACTTTTCTATGGAGGGGGTGCAGGATCTGGGACAGAGGTTGGGTGCAGAAGGGAGCTCAGAGTAGGGGACTGGGGCACTGGAGAGGGTGTGAGGTCTGAGAAGGAGTTTTGGGTGAAAGAGGGGGTTAAGACTTCGGGGATTGGGGTGCAAGGTGCAGGAGAGGATTCCAGCCTAGGGGAGGGATGTAGGAGTGAGTGCAGGGTCTGGGAGGAAGTTGTGTCCCGGAGCAGGGAGGAGGAGGATGCAGAGAGTTTGAGTGGTCACCTGGGCCAGGGGATTGGAATGCAGGGCTCAAGATGGTGTATTGGTACAGGAGAGGATTCTGGCCTGGGGGAGGGGTAAAAGAGGAGCTGCTGGGTGTGGGAGGGCGTGTGGGGTGCCAGAGGCAGGCTCCAGCTGGGAGATGCTTGCCTAAGCAGCTCCCAGTCAGCAGGACTCTCAGGCAGGCTTCCCTGCACAAAGTGCATCACTGCCTACACCCTCAGCAAAATCTCTCAGCTGCCTTCCAGCCAATAGGAGCAGAGAGATTTTACAGGGTGCGGGGACAGTGCATGAAGCCTCCTTCCTCCCCCACACTGCAGAGAGCAGCCAGCCACATAAAGCTTGTCACAGGGGCAGGTGGGCTGAATTAAAAGGCTTGGTGGGTTGGATCCGGCTCATGGGCAATACATTGCCAGCCCCTGGTCTATAGGTACCAAAATGGGGGAGAGATTTCTGAGAACCGGTGATTCTTTAATCTAGAAGAGAAAGGCATAAAGAAATCCAAAGTTTGGAAGCTGAAGCTAGACAAATTCAGACAGGAATGAAGGCTTGAAATATTTCCAGTGAGGAAAATGAAATATTGTAACAATTTACTGAGGGATGTGGTGGATTCGCCATTATTTGAAGTCTTTAAATCAAGAGTGACTGCTTTTGTAAAAGATACCCTATAGCTCAAACAGATGCAATGACCTTAATGCAGAAATTACTTGGGGAGATTCCACAGCCTGTATTATGCAGGAGGCTAGATTAGATGGCCCCAAAGGCCCCTCCTGGCCTTGAAATCTATGAACATGTGTATTCTGTGTATAAGGGCTAGTAGCTTTTCTAGGGGGGTTTCTTCAGTAGGTTATTAGGCTTGAAAGGTAACCTGAACTGCTCCAGTATGTTGGTGGTGAGCAGAGTGGGGAAGATTAAATGGTTGTGCTTTTGGTACATTTCTTATCAAATTGGGCTATAGCTGTTCTTCTAATAATCTTCAGCTCTTTTGTAATACCTCTCTTCTGGGTCTGTGATACTGCTTTTAAATCAACTAACCCTCATAACAATCCCTGGGCAGGTTGGCAAATCCGTATTCTAGCCATTGACTAGAATCATCTGAGATTGTGAGGTGTTCAGAGCCTCTGAAAGGCCATGTAACAACAGTGGCAGGTTTTTCACTTTCTTAACTTGGAAGGGGAACAACCTCTTTACTTATCTTCAGCTGATTTAGAGAGATCCTTCTTGGACATTTACCACTCATTGTAGCTTTATTTAATGTGTATAGGAATCACCACAAGTGATATGGTTAAAATAAATCTTACGATGTGGCAAAGGCATATCTCTTAATGGGCCCATTGTATGTTTGGGTAAACTATTGCTTTTTCTCACTTTCAGATACCTTGTATCTTGAGCACAGTTCATTCATTTTATAGATTGCCTTTTCCTAGCTTCTGTATTGCATCTCTGGCTGATAGAAGATGTAGGAAGAGCAAAATAGCTGGGGTGGGGAGTGATGGGGCAGTTTGAGGAGTATAACCCTTAAAAAGTGGGGCAGGTTTTACAGCTCACCACGTATCACACAATATTCACTGGCAGGTCTAGGGTATGTCTACACTGCATGGCTATTTCAGGATACTGAAGTATCCCGAAATAGCTATGCCTTGTCCACACAAGCCACCCGTTATTTTGAAATATTTTTCGAAATAACGTGTGCGTTATTTTGGTATCCTGGTAACCCTTGTTCCACAAGGGGAAAGAGATGTCTTGAAATAGGACATTGTTTTGAAATTTGGTGCTGTATAGACATGAATAGATTCAAAATAAACTGTATAAACGCACTCCTAGACAACATGGAGGTAAAAATACCTGTGAATTCTCCCACCATTGCTAGCAGAGCTGTAGTCACAAAGAAGATGAAGGAGAATTGCTTAAAATATTAGTGATTGACCACAAGATTTTCTGAGGGGTTGGATATTTGGGATTTATTCACCTCTCCAGGAAGTGCTTCAAATGACTGGTGAGAAATGATGAGCTGAGATAGAGAGAACAGGTTACTGCGAAGAAACAGAGTAAAGGAAGAAAGAAGCCAAAGAGAACACTAGTAATGGAGAAGGGGAAGAAATATTAAAAGATGGGGATAGAGGAAAAGTTGTTTTAAAATATAAATAGCTTGCAAGCATATTTTATTACTGATTTGACATTATAAATGTTATTACTAGAATTATTAAAAGCTTTCCCCTTCATCCTTTATGGGTTTTTTGGGGGGAAGGTTTAATAAATTTATTCAAGTTTATGATGAAGAAAAAGCATTTACTTTGAGTGCCTTATTTAGCTGGAGTTTGCAATTCTTGTTTGTAGTTTACTGCTGTGTTTACCTCCCCCCCTGTATTTTCAGTACAGCAAAGCTTTGATAATATTTCCTCTAAAATGAAAATGTCTCTTGGCTCCTCCTTTTACATAAATACAGTAGGCTGAACAATATGGCTGTGCGTGAACTGAACTGAACTGACAAATCCAAATGCCTGAAGTTTGGATTGCATTTAGGGATGGCATCAGGAGTATATCAACATAAAAATGTCAGTTACACTAAGTCACGGATGGAGAGAAGTTTACATGGGTTTTAAAACTTTCAGTTCATGTCTTTTTTTGTGCTCTCTAGCCCTGATTAAAGGAGCAAGGCTAATGTGGACTTGAGATTTATTCAGCATCATGAGAGTCCTTCAAATTAAAGGTTTATTCTGACACTTAGCAAAATTCTGAAGGAGGGAAAAGGAAGGAAATGTTGCATAGCCGGTGAAATCAGAATTGGGACAAATACTTTGCCGCTAATCCCTTTGCACTGTGTCTGAAGCTTCCAAAATACCAGTGCTGCTGGTTGCTAAGGGAGAGTCATCCCTAAACTGAACTCACATTTCAATTTTTCCATAGGGAAAAGAGTAGTAGTTGAATTCCCATTCAGTGAAGCTGTGCTCATGATTTCCATGGGAACAAAATTTAGCCTAAAGACTACAATGTCACTGCAGGTGAGGAACCAAGTGAGACTGAGCTGTTGAGTGGATTAGATTTTAGAAGGGATTTTAAAGGTGAGATTTAACATATGAAAGATCTCATTTGATCAGTGGGAAAAATCCCCACTTTTCCTCTTGCTATGCTCTCCCCTCCCTAGAAGGATTTTGTTTAATTTTTTTTTAAAAGGGCTGTTCTCAAGAGTTGTTGTTTTAACTTCTGCTGGAGACGTCCCCAGGTTGGCTCATAAATTCAAACGTGCAGTGCCATTTAGAGATTCAGCTGAAAATTTCAGTGTCATGTCTTTTGTGAGCTGAGACAGGTTCCTGTGAAGATGATCTTGCGATAAACAGGTAATATAATTGATATCAATAATGCAGCTGGATTAGTATTCAGTATTCTTGCCAGCAAGTTAAGGAAGTATGGATTGGATTAATGGACTATAAGGTGGATAGAAAGCTGGCTAAATTGTCAGGCTCAGCACGTAGTGATCAACGGCTTCATGTCTGGTTGGCGGTCGGTATCAAGCGGAATGCCCGAAGGGTAACTTCTAGGGCTGTTTTTGTTCAATATCTTTATTAATGACCTGGATG
Source organism: Pelochelys cantorii (assembly GCA_032595735.1). Classification (NCBI taxonomy): domain Eukaryota; kingdom Metazoa; phylum Chordata; order Testudines; family Trionychidae; genus Pelochelys; species Pelochelys cantorii. The sequence continues at coordinate 43,720,474 of CM064337.1, forward strand.
AAGGGATGGATAGCACCCTAGGCAAGATCGCTGATGACAGTAAGCTGGGGGAGAAGTAGATACATTGGAGGGCAGGGATAGGGACCAGAGCGACCTAGACGAATTGGAGGATTGGGCCAAAAGAAATCTGATGCGGTTCAGCAAGGACAAGTGTAGAGCCCTGCACTTGGGACAGAAGAATCCCAAGCACTGCAATAGGTTGGGGACAGATTGGCTAAGCATCAGTTCTGCAGAAAAGGACCTGGGGATTACAGTGGATGAGAAGCTGCATATGAGTCAACAGTGTGCCCTTGTAACCAAGAAAGCTAATGGCATATTAGGGTGCAGTAGAAGAAGCATTGCCATTTGATTCTCAACAATCAAAGGACTTTCTGAATAATACTAGCATTCATTTATTTAATAATAATACTACTAGCATTAATTTAATAATAATAGCATTCATTTATTGTTCTTAAGTGGTAAACCTGAGTTTGTAATAAAGCATATCCCTTATTCACATAGGATCACTGAAATGGAATATAAAAGACTTTCTTGCCAATTACCAGTTGAAAATATCATCCCAGTAAAGCACACAAAGTACAAAGAAATGCTCCATAGTTAGTTAGATTATCCATGCTTTAAACTGGAAGGTAGCATCAGTTTTTTCTGCCGGGAATAACAGAAATTTCCAGCAGCACTTAATTTAAATGGCACACTCGAATAAATACATAACAGAGAAAATAAAACCTCTAAATTTGGGATAACACATTCAACACTGCAAACTTTGGGATTCTGGTTAAGGATTGCACAATGCTGGGTGAAAGTCTTCAAATAAAGGAAAATTTGCTATCTTAATTTGGAATGGAGCCGTGTAACTATCTTCAGTTTCAGGGGATTTTAAAACTCACAAGGACACAAACCTATCTCAAAATAAAATTGTTGAATTTCACCAGATTTTGAAGTAAAATTTCTGAGAACAGTAAGTTTTATACATTTTAGGCATTATGCATCATCCTGGCTTTTCTCAAAACTAGCGCCAGGTACATAGACCTAGGCAGAAACCTGTCCAGAATTGTGTGTTTATGAAGTATGCAAACCAGGTGAAATGCACAATGTGAGCTTGTGTTAAGAATCATCTGGACATACCTGTATATTTTCCCAGTTCTTACTTTGTTGGCAGGCAATGATAAAGTGTTGTTATTTATTTTAAACATCCCCCTTCATTGTCACAGTTATTCACCTTCTCCTTTAAACCTCTGTGCTCCTTATTAAAGAAACTGTAAAAGTCTATAAAGAAAAATCACCTGCCCTTTAGGTATGTTTAGAACTAGATCCCCACATCTTAGCTGCAGCTGAGGATTGTATTGAAATTTATCTTGAATGCTGCTCCAAGGGTAGCTGTGTTAGTGGCACTCTGAGCACAACAGGCTGTGCTACAGAATTATGGTCTTTCCTCACTGCCCACGTGCTACATTGGTGTGAGAAGCTTTCCCTCCTCCTCCTCTGCACTGAAGAGGAGCGTGGCCACACTTCAGTTTTAAGAATGACATTTAGCCTGCAGTCCACTCAAATGGCTGGACAAGACCATCCATATAGCAACCTCTACCAGTTCAGGGAGCCTGTGCACACAAGGTCTCTGGCCCATGTAACTGGACAGCCCCTCCTTGCATACTGGTTCTTCCAGCATTGTGCCTTTCACAGCCATGGAAGAGAGGGACTGGTTTTGTCCCATTTGTGTGAACTAGTAGATAGATGGCAGTAAGAAATGGGTTAAGGGGATGGCATGGTGTCTTGTTTCCTTCTTCCACAAATGCTTTCTTTTGAGTCTTGGCTCTGTTATACCAAAGAGACATCTTTATAGTTCTAGCAAATATCTTCAAAACCCTGGAAACTTACAACTTTGAAAATTTTCCATCAAAGGGGCAAAATGTTTTCCATGTCCTTTCCCTTTTAAACTGTTTTTGGTGCACTCTATCTGGATACGATGCCTCAAGTTTCAGACTCTTTAATGTATTAATCATCAGTTTCTTATCGACATACTTAAGGATTCTTTTCCTGCCAATTCAGAGAAGTATGGTTCCTTTAGGCAAATCACTGTGTAGCTCTTCATTTTTAAAAATTCAGGCACAGCAAGAAGCCATAGATAGACGATGAAAACAATTTTTCATGGAGAGAATAGAAATACAAGTTATGCTTCTCTCCCACTCATGAGTTCACATGGTGGTGATTAATCTTCAAGGAGTAGTTTGTTAAATGATTTTTGTTTGAAATATGTTTTGTTAAGTGATCACTAAATCCCATCCTATCTTCCTTCCATATCCACCCTAAACTAGATAATTTCAAGTTGTGCTTTAAAATTAACACTACCTATGAACTGAACTATTCCACATACCAGAAATTATTCCTGTCTCCAAGGTCTGGAGTACAGATGGAGAAGGAGGGGTGCAGCTAAAACTTATTCTGTGGGGAACAAAAGACAGAACTATGTAGCACTTTAAAGACTAACAAGATGGTTTATTAGGTGATGAGCTTTCGTGGGCCAGAACCACTTCCTCAGATCAATAAGTGGAAGAAAATTGGCACAACCATATATACCAAAGTGATACAATCAAAAAAATGAACGCATGTGAAATTGACAAATCAAATTTTAGAACAGAGTGGGGGTGAGGGGGGAAGGTTAGTGTCTGTGAGGTAATGACATAGGGGTGATAATAGGGGAATGTCATTACCTCACAGACACTAACCTTCCCCCCTCACCCCCACTCTGTTCTAAAATTTGATTTGTCAATTTCACATGCGTTCATTTTTTTGATTGTATCACTTTGGTATATATGGGTTGTGCCAATTTTCTTCCACTTATTGATCTGAGGAAGTGGGTCTGGCCCACGAAAGCTCATCACCTAATAAACCATCTTGTTAGTCTTTAAAGTGCTACATAGTTCTGTCTTTTGTTTCAGCTAGACCAGACTAACACGGCTGCATCTCTATCATTATTCTGTGGGGGTACGTCTACACTGCAACACTATTTCGCAATAACTAGTGCTGTTCCAAAATAACTTAGTCCACATCTACACAGCAGGCAGTTATTTCAAAATAGTGTCAAAATACTGTCAAGTTGGAGGACTTCTTACTCCAACTCCCATAACCCTCATTGTATGAGGAATAAGGGAAGTCGGAGGAAGAGTGTTCTATTTCGAAATAAGTGCAGCGTAGATGCTCCCTATTTCAAAATAAGCTATTTCAAAATAAACTACGCAATTGATGTTGCTCAATTTGCATAGCTTATTTTTAAGTTAAGCCCTGAAGTGTAGATGCACCCTGGGATAACAGACTTTTTTCATTTCTGCTAAACAGCATTCAGAGGAAAAACATCTGAGAGAAAAAGGGCAGCTTTACTAGCTGTCTAAACATGTTCTGATTAAATATTTGTACAAACTTTCTTTTTGTCACTACGACAGCTACATGAATTTGTGATTTTTAAAAAGTCTGATTCTGATTGGTCACAAGTTGCATGGTCTTTGCATATATACTATGTGTGGTCATTCTGAGGCAGCAAGGTTTCTCAGGTTTCAGTGAAATAATTTTAATTTAAAAATTACAACCAATATACTTTGTGAAATCGGATTCTACTTCTGATACAAAGAACCCTTACACCATCTGTCTGCCTGTTTCTTTCTGGCCTACTTCCTGTTAGGTCCCTGCAAACACCATAAAATGGCAGTATGCCGCACCATGTGGTGTTGTTGTATTCCAGATTGTGTTCATTCTCATAAAGCCTGATCATGTAAACGTTCATGGAAAGTCAACGTGAAAGTGGTGGAGACGCAGCTGAGGAGAATTCATTCAAAAATTTCAGAACATCTTTTATGCTATTTGCCCAGCTCTCTTCATAGCCATGAGTGGGAGAAGGCGCATGCAATGTCATGAGGAAGTCCAATTTTTCCTGAGATCTCACTAGTCTGATCTTTCTATAGTTGTTTCCCATTTAGCTTGTGAATCTCAACTGTAACAGACTTTGGAACAGACATGAGATGAGCATATCCACTCATGCAAAAATCACACCATGTTTGAATGGTGGAAACTAGTCACAAAGCATGATTAAGCACCCGGTTCTCATTGATTTTCAGTGGAAGTTAGACACCAAACTGCCCTTTTTGCCTTTGAAAATTTCCTGTGGAGAGCATACATAGCTAGATAAATATAGGGGAAATATTATGATTGGTTTTTTTGCTGCACTTTTTAATATTAGTATTCTTTGTATTAGATGTGAAGTGAGTGACAAAAGTCAAGTCCACATGGATATTACAGACATTCTTCCCTCCATCTTACAGAAATTTCTATTTGTTCTTTATTTATTTCCCTTAAACTAAAATAAATCATCCAAACCAAAGGAACATGTTTTGCCCTTTATGCACAGAAACCATAACAACTCCCAAGATGATTATGGCCGAAGTCCTATATGAGTTATTTATTAAAGCTGGTATATTTTCTTATTCTAGCCCTTCTGTCTCCAGAATAGGACAAATATTGACAAATTTGACAAATCTTTCCATATAGATCTTGAATTTCAGCACTGAAATAGTAAAGGAAGAACATTAACAGTTTCTTTGGTGGCTAGATTCAATGTGTCCCAATATGGTTTTTCTTGCAGTGTTGTAAACGTGTTGGTCCCAGCATTTGAAAGAGACAGGGTAAGTGACATAATATCTTTTACTGGGACAATTTCTTTTGGTGGAAAGTACAAGCAGTATGGCACAGTTCCTGGATCTGAAGAAGAGCTCTGTGTAGTTCGACAGTTCCACCAACTTAAGTTCCACCAACTTAAGTTAGTCTAATAAAATATATTGCCTCACCTCCATTGTTGATCTACAGGTTGGCCCTCCCTGGTCCGGCACCCTCGGGACCTGAGCAGTTCCAGATGAAGGATTTTGCCGGACCAGGGGAGGTCATATCTGACTCCCCTGTGACCGGGCCCCCAACCCTGGATTGGCCGCCAACTGGCTCCTCTCCTGCCACTGACACTGCTGCCCTGCTGGTCCCCATTTCTTATTGCCTGCCATGCTGTGCAGCCCTGCTTCAGCCCAGCTGGGGTGCACCAGGCTCCCCACTTCCTGGCAGCTCCACCACTGTGTGGTGGACTCCCGGTCCTTCTGAGCAGCACAGCTGGTGGTGCCCAGAAGACTAGCTACAGGGAGCCAGGCTTCCAGCCTGCTGGCAGCTCACTGCTGGCAACTTGCTCCTAGCCACCAGCCCTCCACAGGAACTCTCTGGTCCTGGAACATCTGTGCTCTTGGTGGACCATGGATGTTGCCAAACGAGAGAGTCCCAGTTCACAGAGGTTCAACCTGTAGTATAGTTTGGCTATTTTAGAATGTGTCAGCTGGTATCCTTGATCCTCCACCCCTGCCTTCTCCATAACACAAAATGCTATAATATTGCTTTATACTATATATTGCTGTATAAGATGGTGATCCTGAAAATCAGTACTTACATATATATCACATTTATGAACAACAAGAACAGATTCCCAAACTTCTACAGGAACTTGTGTTGTATTTTACTGTTGCTGGTTTCTATTTCTCCTTAGATTTAATAGAATTTTTGCCACACTTACAAACAGCAGACTTTGGGAAGGTTAGGTAGACTTGATGGCAATTGTGCTAAAACAGAGGACTAATATAGTAAAAACAATTTAATAATTTGTTTTTTTGAAGCTGGAGAAAATTGTAGTTAAAAAAACCTTCATCTCCTTCATCTGTCCATGAAAGACATACCTACTTTTTAAATTATTTTTTGGCTGAGTTTGTGGATTACCCTGGAACATATTACACATCAGTGCACAAACTTGCAAGTACTGTAAGAAATTAAAACCGTATACTAGGAACATTTCCATAATTACATTGAAAGCACCCTGTAATTAGAGACACTCTATTAATAATGTTACCAAAATACATTTAAAGACTTCTGAAGAAGTTTCAGATTAGTTTAAAATTTTACAATCCCCAAAGATATGAAGAAGCTACTCAATCTGCATTTGATGCAAGTCCAAAACAATCTCCTGTCTAACGCAATCTTTAAATTCATTAAAAGAAATCTTTTTAAATTAGATACATCATGTCAAAATGAACCTAAATCAGCTAATCTTTACATACGGTCACCTGGCAATAGAGATCATTTCCCCTTGTGTTTCTAAGGCCCAAACACTCACTGAAATATATGTTTTGAGAGAGCTGCAGGATTTGCCCCTATGTAATTTTTATGGTAATATATTTCATCAGAGCCTTTTATGGCAACAGAGCTCAACATATCTTTGCCCTGCAGACTGTCTGATATTAATGCTTTTGCTTTCCAGATCCAGACTCCCAGAGATGGTGTGCAGAGCATGGATTAATTTTTATTTGATGCTTTTAGTAATTCTGTTGGAGTGTTGTCCATGGCATTGGCGGGGGGTGGGGGTTCGCTCATTTTTTTAACTACTGTTTTTAGTTTTGATCTGAGTGGGTGGATGTTTATGGTTCAATCAGTTCTTTGCTCCCTCATCTACATTTCTTTGATATTTATTGCAGGTGAAACACGGTGCTTCCAGGCCCTCTGACAGGACTGGGGGGAGGGGGTGGGAGGCGAGGAATGGGGCAGCTACCCTGGCACCTGGTGATTGAAAAGGGCTTCCCAGCTGCTGCTGCTACCATGGCAATGGCAGGGGCCAGAGCTCTGGGGTCTTTAAATCACTGCTGGAACCCTGAGCATGCATACCAGGTGGCACAAAAGGACTGGCTGGGGGAGGTTAGCCCCAACCCCGCCCTTTCTGCCTGAGGCCCCGCCCCTTCTGGGGCCTCAGAGCCAGCCCCCATGACCTTGCCCAGGGCCTGAGGAAGTTGGTTGGCTTCCCTGAGTGCTTCACAGTATTCTTTTCAGCAATACATGTGAAGATTTTCCATTTTCCTGAAATAATAATTTGGAGTTTTGACTTGAATGCCTCACTACAGCAGTGCTGGAAGGATGGGTGGTAGGGTAGCAGCAGCAACCCTCATCTTGAACTGGTTTCCATCATATACAGTGTTTACAGTTTTGTTCAATGGCTTTCAACACCCCTCACTATAAAAATTGCCCCAACGCCATTGCCTCATCATGAGGTTTTCTTGTCACCTGAAATATGTGCCATTTCTGACAACAGGCACACTTAGGCTACGTCTACACTGCAGCGCTGTTTCGGGATGCCTCCAGTATCCCAAAATAGCTACTCCATGTCTTTTCAGTGTTTATTATTTCGAAATATAACCAGCTTGCTATTACAACGTTTCTGTAAATCTCATTCCACAAGGAGTAAGGGACATTTCCTAATAGTGATTTATTTCTAAATAAGTGCTGTGTAGACAGCGCCAAATTTCGAAATAAACTATTTCAAAATGGACTCGAAAGAAGCTACACAATTTGTGTAGCTCAAATTGCATAGCTTATTTTGAGCTACGGGTGCAGTGTAGACGCACCCTTACAGGAGAGTTGTCTTTGACTCTTCTTGACATTCTTTGTTGGGTGCAAAGCAGAGTATATGTTTGTGCTTGTTAGAATGAAACCTGTTGGGTTCCTCTCATCTAAGTAAATGACCTTGCTTGGCATGGCTTCTGTTTTCTACTAAGTAAATTCAGAAACCTTTCTTTGCAGAGGGACTGTTGGAAAGTTTCTGCTAATCTGGTTTTCCATCTTTTCCTTTCCGGTGTTCTTCATGGAAATACCTTGATTATATCTTTTAACATAAAGTGAGCAAGCCAAGGACTGTTGGCTCCAAATGTTATCTACTTCTTTTTTTGTAGCTGGTAAGGAAAAATAATTCATTTTCAAAACAAATGCCTTAGGTCTGAAGAAAAGTCAGTGTCATCACCAGAAGTCTAGTATTTGAGCAACCCTATCATAATAAATTTGTGTGCATAGAATCATAAAACTATACGGCTGGAAGCAGTCTTGGGGGGTCTTCTAGTCCAGTTCTTTACACTCAAGGCAGGACTAAGTATTATCTAGAATATTCCTGACAGGTATTTGTCTATCTTGTACTTAAAAATCTCCCATGATGGAGATTCCACAGCCTCCTTAGGCAATTTATTCTGTGCTTAAGAACCCTGATAGGTAAGAAGTTTTTCCTAATGCCAAGTATAAATTGCCTGTGGTGCAATTTAAGTCCTTTTATTCATTCCTATCCTTGGAGGTTACGAAGAACAATGTTCTCCCTCTCTTTCACCATTTATGTACTTGAAAACTGATGTCATGTTCCCCATCGCTCTTCTCTTCTCCAGACTAAACAATTTTTTTCATTCTTTCCTCAGAAGTGATGTTTTCTAACCTTTACTCATTTTGAGTTGCTATTCTCTAGACTTTCTAAAATTTATCCATAGCTTTCCTGAAATGCAGCACCCAGAACTAGATACAATTACTCCACTTGAGGCCTAATCAACATGGAGTAGAATGTTAAAATTACTTCTTGTGTCTTGCTTACAACATTCCTGCTAACACATCCCAGAATAACAGTTACTTTTTTTTGTAATAGTGTCACACTACTCACTCTTATTTAGCTTGTGGTCCACTATGACCTCCAGATATCTTTTTTACAGTACTCTTTCCTAACTGTTGATTAAACACAAATTAACTCATGTGATTAACTCAAAAAGTTAATCACAATTTTAAAAATTAATCGTGATGAATCACCATTTTAATTACACTATTAAACAATACCAATTGAAAGGATAACCATTTTAATTACACTGTTAAACAATAGAATACCAATTGAAATTTATTAAACATTTTTGGATCTTTTTCAACATTTCAAATATATTGATTTCAAGTACAATACTGAATACAAAGTGCACTATAATCACTTTATATTATTTTTATTACAAATTTTTGCATGGTAAAAATGATAAAAAAAAAACCCTCACCTCATACAAATACTGTGGGGCAATCTTTTTATCATAAAAGTGAAACTTACAAATGTAGATTTTTTTTGTTACATATCTGCAATGCACTACACAAGGTGTATTAGGTGAATTGAAAAATACTATTTCTTACATTTTAGTGCAAATATTTGCAATCAGAAATAAAGTGTGCACAATACACTTTGTATTCTGTGTTGTAATTGAAATAAATATATTTGAAAATGTTGAAAAAATCCAAATATTTTAAATAAATGGTGTTCTATTATTGTTCAATGGTGCAATTTAATTGCACAATTAAATGTGATTAATTTTTTTAAATCGCTTGACAGCCCTGATAATCATTAATGGCTTAGATATCTCCTCAGTCAGTTCCTTGAGTATTCTAGGATGTATTTCTTCAGGGCCTGGTAAAGTGAAGACATCTAACTTGTCTCAGTAAAGGGTACTTCTAGACTGCAGAGCTTTTCTGGGATACCAGAGATATCCCAGAAAACCTCTGCTGCATCCAAGGAATGTGTCCACTTTTAAAAAAAAAAAAAAAAAGTCGGAAAAGCGGACACGTTTTGTTGGCATCCCTGTAAACCTCGTTTTACGGGGAAGAAGGGATGTTTCAAAAGGGTTTTTTTCAAAATTTGGCCCGTGTAGATGGGCCAAATTTTGGAAAAGCCTCTTTCGGAAGTAAATCGGAAAAAGATATGCAATTAGTATCTTTTTCTGATTTAGCCTTGTAATTTAGACATAGCCTAATTGTTAACTTGTTCTTTCCTTTCCTCATTTTAGCCTCTAATCCAGGAGTGGGTAACCTAAGGCCCAAGGGTCAGATGAGGTCCCTGGTTTACAAGAATCCAGCCCCCAGAATAGCTTATTTTGAAATAAGCATTCAGTGTAGATGTACCTTATGTTAGCTGTCCAATTGTTACCACACTTTTGGTGAAAACTGAAAAAAACAAGTAATTTAGCCCTTCTGTCATTTCCACATTTTCTGTGGTTGTCCCTTGTATGATGGACATTCTCTGTAACATGCATGTATGTTAGAGAAGCAACTGTAATTAAAGAAAGAGTTTCATTCATTTTTAAGTTCTAGAGGGGTTATTCTAAATGCGAACACTTTTTAAAAATGTTTTATTTTTTTAAAATGCAGCAGTGCTTTGTTCACCTGATTTTTTTCCAATTCTCTCTTTATCACAGTGACTAAGTGTCAGTGCTACTTAATCTTTTTAAAAAAGAACTAGAATGTAAGCTTGTAGGGAAACTGTTCCAAAATCACCTCAGGTAAGGCTCAAAGCTACAGGTACATACCTTTTCCACCTATTAATGAATCAGGCTAAGTCACTTTGACTGATTCACCATCTGACCAGAAAGCAGATTAGAAATCCTGCAGGAAAATGTCAGCTGAAATGTTAGTGCATTTTAAGGTCATTCATTGCATTATTTTCAATATTCTGTATCATCCTTGAAGATTCCCAGTCACAACTGAGTCACAAGGCAAAAAATGCTGACTCCTTTTATTTTTTTAAATCCGTTTTTATTTAAGATGTTTCAACTGCACACAATAATTCACAAAATAATATTAGCTTTTGGGCTGGTTGGGTGTGGAGGGAGGCCAGTTCTTTCCCCATTTTCAGTATTTTAAATTATAATATAGTCATAATCAGATAATTATTTATGGGGAAGATTCATAGAGGAACAAAGGGCCCTTTAAGTGCCATGAAAGCCAATAGGACCTGGGCTTCTGCTTCAATGTGTACTTTTGACTTGCATGTTACAGCAATGCCCAGTAACCCCAGTCATGCTCAGGGCCCCTTTATGCTCTAGAAACATAAAAATGAAGAGTTGGTTCAGGCCCTGTAGAAATGCTGTGTTGGATTCTTATGCATTCTAGCAGAAGAGAACCTAGGAAGCCAACTAAAGCTGCCATTGCCTGTTGGAGTCAGTGGTTCCTCCAGAGAGTTGGAATTCTCCGCAAATTTGGTTGTGTTGTAAAATGTGTTTTTAGAACGTCCTCAAAACTATCCAGCTATAACGATTCCATTTTGATATTGCCTTTGTTGACTAAAAGATACTGATTGATCAGTGGTGGTCAAATAAAAAAAATCCCTATTTCACTTATGGTATTCAATCTTATTGCTTTTGTGTTGTTCACAGCAGAATATAGCCTTCTAAAAATAAGTAATACAATAATATGAATCCTTTTATCTGATGACTATCATTTAAGCAGTCAATAGAATACCCCATATTGCTGTTAAGCAGTGTGATCAAACTATAGTCATGCTATCATTTTTAGAACTTTTGCCTTTTCAATGAGGTAATCATATTTATTGATTACAATTAAATTTTTCCAGTCCATGTATTTTTCATAGTGCTTGCAATTTACATGCTGTACCCTGTTAACCTCCTGACAAAGTAGATTTAGCTTTAGCAACCAAGACAATACTCTCAGATTCCAGGTCAGTAACTTCAACTGTTTGTGTAGAAGAAGCTTGGTGTTCTCATGCATGAGGGTTTGGCAGTGTTCCTTTTTTTAGTGCGGTCTGTCCCCAATTGTTTCTGCAGATGAAGCCTCAGATTGCTTTCAGGCCTAAGTGATGGGATTTGAGATTGTTAAAATTGTTTCTAGTCCCATATTGTCATTCTGTTTTGTCTGGCAAGAAAAGTTATGGTTTGAGCTCACGACTGCCTTTTTAATAACTAAAACCAAGGTGCTTGAAATATTGGTCTAACTGTTAATAATAGGTGAGCCTCAAAAAAATTCAGTAGTTTCATTTCAGCAAGCAATAAACGGTTGGTTTAGCCTCTTGAATCTATGAAATTGGGTTGGAAATCTCACCCCAGTGGCCTTTCCCTAAGCATCTTATGTATTCTGTTTTCAGTTCTGTACAAATGCAGGTAGTGAACCACTTTAAAGTTATCAAATTAGCACAGGCCCCCTTTAGCCTAGGGGAAGTCTTGGTCTGACTTTCTTTCAGGTTTTCAGAAAAGGTCCAGTTTGTTCATATTTTATTTAAAAGGGTTCAGCTAAGTTTAGTTTTCATCCAGCTTCTGCATGGTCAAGATGAAGGAGAAATATTTTCACTTCATTTTAAAATGCAATTTTATCAATTTCTACCACAATTAGAATTAGAAGCCAAACAGCAATATTTACATATAGATCTGAGCTACCCCAAGTTCAGGGTTGTTGAGATATTCAAAGTTTTGTTCAATCTTTTGTGGAGACCGAGGCCAGCAGCAAAAATTGGATCTGAATGTACCTAAAATTAAAGGAAGGTGTTCTGACTTGGGGTTTTGGATTTGACCTCGCTAGCCAGGTTAATACAAGTGCCATTCACATAAATGTTGTGTGTAGGAGGTGCTGGGGATATCTGACTTTCAAGAAGTGGGGTGCACCCACCTTCGGAAAAATCAGGCTTCTTTCAGATGTTTGAACTCTGACTTCTGAAATCTTTAATCACTCTTGAAAATCTTGTCTTGTTAATAGTTATCACTCTGCAAAAACAGGACAATTTCTTTTCATTAGAATGTATATTAACAAGTGGCAAGGTGATCTTTCCGGCTGTATACCTGTACACCAAACTGACTTTCTGTCTGCCATTGGGAATGAAAGAAGAAAATGAAGCTTAAAACATGTATGGAGTGAGTTAATGGCGCTGTTTTCACCTGCAGACTGTGCTTTTAGTGGGCCCTTTGCTGTGGAGTTAATGTTTCATTCAGTTCCCAATAGACTCCTGCTCAAATTAGAAAATACAACAGTGAAACAGCTGTGTGCAAATTGTGCATGATTACACATTGCTGTTTGTAACAGATGAATGGCAGAGGCTGCAAAATGAATTGCCCTTCTAGAAAGTGGTGATCCTGCATGGTAGCTGAGATCATTGACAGAGACATATCAACTAGCGAAGCAATTTAAGCAGCATTTTTACCTTGGTAACACAAAATTGCCAATTAAATTACTTTTGAATATGTCTCTGTAAACATTCAGATCTATTACGGTACAGGAATAATCGATGGGGTCATTAGGAAACAGATATTTTTTAAAAAGCTGCTACTTATTTCTCAGATCTGGAAGGACTTGTTTTAGGAACACATTGGTAAGATATATGTTTCTGTCATAACAGGCTACAGTATTTTTTTGGAATATAGTAAATAATTGCTTTAATTAAAATCAGTAAGAGGTCCTTAAATATTTGGGAATATATTCAGCATATTCAACTTCAAATATGTATATTGATGTAAAATGACCTCTTTTTTCTTTAATTATAAAACATCTGTAAGGTAGCATGGAGCGAGAGAGAGAGAGAGATGCCTCATAAACGCTGTGTTTCCACAGGGGGAATGAAGCGGTAAAATAAAGGCTCTACCTGTGTCGTGGAGTTCTGGCAAAGCATGTGTTTTTAGCAATTGAGCTATCTTTTATGTCTACACCAGTGGTCCCCAACCTTTTTGGGTGGCGGGCGCTGTGCGGGGCTGCCGGGCCACCCGGGTGAGGGACCGTGCATGCGCTGCGCGCTCAGGGGCCACACATACGCCGGGTGCCCAGGGGCGGGGCTGCACTAGGCGAGCGCACATAAATTCCCCGGCGGGCGCCATGGCACCCGCAGGCACTGCATTGGGAACCCCTGGTCTACACTATGGGATAAGGTTGAATTAAGGTATGCAACTTCAGCTACATTAATTGCGTAGCTGAAGTCGAAATACCTTAACTCGACTTCTGGCACTGTCCACACTGCAGGAAGTCAAAGTGAGAACACTCTCCCTTCGATTTCCTTTGCTCCTTGTGGAAGCAGGACTACCAGCATCGACAGGAGTTTGAATTAGTGTCTTCACTATACTCGTTAATTTGAACCCTGGAAGATTGACAGCGGCAGCTTCAATCTTCTCTGTAGTGTAGATATACCTTTTTGGTTCAGTGCTTGTCCTGGGGGACTAAGGATGGTGGGCTGAAAAGCTCCATTTCTGGGAAGGGATAGGAGACTGATAGAGCCCAGGAAACATGCCAGCAAGACTGAAGAAGGCACTCATGCTTCAACCTGCCAAGGCTCCAAAAATAAGAACACTTGAGGTTCCAGGGGTGTGAAGGAATGGATTCCCCTCACAGCAGTCCTAAGAGTGACTTCAAGGAAGCATCTATCCAGATCTGTGACAAATTGTTAAAAAATTTTAGTTCCAATAATTAGTTATATCTTAAAAAGATTAGCTAACGTGCTGGGAGCTTCATGTACACCTGGGAACATATAGTGGGAAAAAGTGCTGGTTGGTATATGGAGCTAGTGGGGCTCTTGTACTTTCAAAAGGAAGCTCCACAGGGAGTGCGGGGCCAGCAGGGAAGTCCTGCTCTCCCTGCAGGGCTTTTGCTTTTGTACATTTCAAAACCAGAATTGCAAGAGAACTGGCTCTTATACATTTCAAAGGCTCAAGTGCCGCAGGGAGTGTGGGGCCAGTCCGCCGCTGGTCCCGCGCTTCCTGTGGGGTTTCCTCTTCTGAACTATAGCAAGAGCCCGGTAGGGCTCTTGCTTCAGTTCAAAGGCAGAGGTGCCCTTATCAACTAATTGACTAGTCGATGGAAATCCAACTATTCGATTAGTTAATGAATCTAAATTTAACATCCCTAGTGTAGACAGCACCAAAAGCTGAATTATGCTATTTTGACTTCAGCTACGCAAATAACGTAGCTCTAGTTGAGTAGTGTAATTCGACTTTAGCCCTGCTGTGTGGCCGTACCCTGAGAGGGAGAGAGTAGAAAGATGTGACAATAGGTGCAGGATGACCAAGTAGTGGATACCCACAGGGATATAGGCATCTTTGCTCTGTGGGAGCTGCTTTCTGGATGTGACATAGCCAGGGTCACCTGTACGTAGAAAAGTGAAAAAATGAGTTGTGAGGAAAGCAGAGGGGCAAATTTGTGAAGCCACTATTCTGATTAAATGGAATGGCAGCGAAATAGCATTTCCATTTTCGGCAATCTCTATTCCCTTGTGCCAATGTCTGTTAGCCAGTCCCCTCTTTCTGTGCTTCCTGTCACATCAAGAGCCTTCCAGTACAAATACACAGCTCCAGTGGGGACAGCCTGGCGCTGCTAGTACTGGAATGCCATATGTGAAGAGGACACAAAATCAAATTTAAGCAGAATACCACAAACTGTGATTGTCACCTCATGCGGTGCAGTAAATGAAAAGACTGTTAAAATGTATGAACTAATCCCCAAACTCTCCTCTTCTTGTGAAAGCCCAGTCCTTTGACTCAACATGCTGAGACTTTTGGGTCCTAAAAGCAGTGAGTATTAGAGGGAGCCAATCTGATTTGCTTTAGAGATTGAGGCTACCTTGCCTGCCTCTGAGCCTGCATTCTGCACTGTATTGAAGTAAGTAAATGCCTGCACACACATACATATATGAATGGGTCTGATGCGATTTTGCTGGCAGAGCACCAGCAAGTGGTGACACATTTTATTCACACATTACTGACTGATTTCCTTCAGCAGTGTGGGTGTTCCAGGGTATGCTGTAACATGGCCTCCAAAGAAGGGGCTATTATGAATACTTCTAACACAACTGTAACTCTTATTTTCCTTATGCCCCCCATTCCTTATTCTAGTCTAGTCCTCTTGCCTTACATGTCACTTCATATCATGTCTAAACTTTTGTGACAGACAGCTCCCCCCCCCCCCATCCTGTTCTCATCTGCTGAGTGCATTCTCTTGCCTCCTTAAAACACATCAGTCAGTCCCTCTGTCTAATTAGGCCCCCTCTGTCCCAGAACAATTGTACTAGGACTTTTATAATGGTCTTATTTAGACCACAAGTTCCTCAGGAGATATCTTATCTATGCTCTACAACAGTGTTTCTCAACCTTTTTTTTATAAAGTACCCCCTTTAAAAAAAAAATAAGTACCCCCAGTACCTACAGGTTTCAGACACACATTTTTTTTTCTACCATTGTAAGACATTTGTTTAAACAACTTAATTGTAGCCTTGTGGGCGATGAAACTTTTAGGTGTAAAAGTACAAAAATAACAAAGCGCTGTAAAACTTAAAACAAAAAATCAGTTTTCTCCAGTTATCAGTTGTGTTGACATACCCCCCAGACTTCTCTCAAGTACCCCTAAGGGTACTCGTATCACTGTTTGAAATACACTGCTCTACAGTATTGCATGTAAATTTATGGCATTAGACACATGTTTAATTATCGTAAAAATACCAAATACCATGACTTATCAATCATCTTTAGAAATTCAGAAATGTATTGTAAGACATGGTCCCTTCCAGCTCTCTTTCAAATCAGAGCTAGTCTGAAAGTGACTTGAATCAATGCTAGATCAGGCCCATAGTGAATAATGTTTACACATTTTCCTCGCTCCCCGAGTTTGTGGCCTGAATGAAAGAAATTTATATTCTTGAATTAATTTGCAATTCAAAATAATTGTTAAATAGCCCCTGTGAATACTTTCTGGGCTGCAGATTTGTGGACATTTGTGCTGAGAGCATATAATATTAGCAGTAACAAATGGGAGAAATTGGCTATTGCCGATTGGACATAGGAAGCAAAAACTAATATCATGTGACCTCTGACTACGTGAGTATAATGCTTTTAGAGCCAGGTTTCTGAGTGTAAACGCTCACAAACACAAATTCAAAATTCATTTTCTGGGACTATTTTTTAATATTTACTTTGATGGCCTCATTTAAAGCTCCATTGAAAACCTTTTTACCTGTCAACTTACACTCTAGAACTGTAATTCAATAGCTTGGACCAACCCTCAAGTTCCTTTGCTCTCAGAAACATACACCCAATGACCTGACTTTCCTTCCTTACTTCCACAGCATGGGAAAATCTCATCTGCCTTGTGAATATGAACTCTATAGTCTTTGTTTTTTATATGGTGCTTCTCTTTTCCAGACAGCATCCATACCCCATTGGATCTTCCTTTTTTGTTCCTGGGGGCCTGATGGTTGAATATTACAAAGCCAAAATAGTTTCCCTATACTATGTCTGAGTGCAATGTGGCATAGTGGAAAACTGAGCCCTCTGTTCTTGGGATTTTAACTTGTATGATTCCCAGCATGCAACAGTAAACTGCTTAACTCAAGTTATTCTGTTCCTGGTGATTAGAGCAATGTGTAAAATGGGGCTTTATTTTTTCCTTGTCACTAAAATGATTTATAATTGAGACAAAACACTGGAAAATATGTTGCAATCAGGAGCCACTGTGATTTAATGTGGATTTCATTTGCTGTGTTCTAAGATTACCGGAATGGTAGCCTTCTTTGTGTTTAGCAGCTGAAGAATAAGTGGTAAGTAATATCTTAAAAGCATAGGAGAGGGCTTACAAAATTGATTGATGTGGAAAATAATGAACTATTAGTTAAAAAGATAAATTGTACAAATGATGTTCTTGTAATGGTATCCTTACAATAGCCATCACTACTGAATCAGTAGAGTGCTCTTTTCGAAAAGAACGTTTCTGTAGTAAGACGATAAATTACACCAAAATATTATTGTAATTTATCAAGTGATTAAATTAGAGCCTAGGAATTTATTATACTTTTAATATCATATTTTTCTCCTTGGACCAAAATACATTTTACAGGCTCACACTTAGCACTTTTTCTAGTGAGTAATCAATATTGACTGTTTTCTATATTAGTTTGACGTTTATTTACTTCTTTTGCATAAGACAGAAATGCTAATGTAGTATATAAATAAGCCATATTTTCCAGCTTTAAGAAATATTATTAGCATAATTGTCTTTCTAAATTTCTCGTATGACAGTGGGGTCAAAGAACATAAAGGTGATTGTTCTAACATTGAACAAGCAATTTTTTAAAATAAAGAATATGGGCCAGAAACTCATCTGGTGTAAATCTGAAGATCTAGTCCTTTAGCTTCTCCATCGTAACAACTTCAGTGAGCCTCTCAATTCAATGGATGTGACCTATTTTTTTTCATAACAATCCCCACAGAAACCTATCGCTCTATTTAATAATGAGTTTTCTTACACCATTTCTCTCTGTGCTACCCACAACTTCCTTCACCTTGGATAGCTGCAGAATTGGCAGCTTTTTCACCCCCCAGGCAGGGCTGAGGGCATGACCCTATGATCTTTGCTGGTTCTCTTTTAAGCTGGCTGTTTTCTACAGAAAACATCCTGTGTCTTTTGAAATCCACCTAACTCACAGTAGAAAATTTAATTTAACACCAGTGCAACACTCAAGATTGCTAGTCCAGTCCAGTCTGGTAGCTGAGTCCTGTGTTTAGATAGAAACCTCCAGTGAAATGGGAATCAGCCACCTAAGGTTGGACTAGAACTCTAGTTCCTTTGTTTTGATAGGTACATTCCCAAAGGCCTAACTTTCCTTACTTGCTTCTAAGGGCTGGGCAAAACCCATCTGCCCTGTGAATGTGAACTCTGTAGCCTTTGTTTGTTTTTTTACATGGTGCTTCTCCTTTCCCAGTGAGACTCTTGCTACTTCTTGATCTGTGCTTTTCTACTTCTGTTAAGGTAAGTTATCTGCATTTCTGCTAGCTGCGGCTGCAATGCAAACCACTATTGCTCATCCAAGGTTAGTTCAATCATCAACTGTAATATTTTTTGGAAGTTCCACAATTTCAGTCTCTGGCAAATACTTTTCTCATACCAAAGTTACCATGATCTGCTTGTTCTTTGCTGGCCTTCCTTTCACCCTTTGATAAGCCAACTTTGTTTGGCTATTCCTTTTTTTTAAATTAATGAAATGTGCAGACTGAAGAACTGATATGAGAGTTATTCTTATCTCTTGTCTCAGTGAAGGCACATGATTCATAAATATGATTGGCTTGACTCCCCACTGCAGAAATGGAGTCCTACGAAAAGTGGAAACTAGTTCAAAGGATGAAGGATGAATATAAACAAATAGCACAAGCATGTAGGGACAAAATTAGAATGGTCAAGGCACAAGACAACATGAAACTAATTAGAGACATAAAGAGTAACAAGAAAATATTCTACAAATACATTAGAAGTTAAAAGAAGTCCAAGGACAGGATAGGCCCATTACTCAACGAGGGAAGGAGAAACAATGACAGAAAACATGGAAATGGCAGAAGTACTTAATGACTTCTTTGTTCTGGTTTTCACCAGGAAGATTGGTGGTGATTGGACATCTTAATATAGTGAATGCCAACGAAAATGAGCAAGGATCAGTGGCTACAATAGGGAAATAACAAGTTAAAATTACTTATTAAACAATTTAGATATATTTAAGTCACCATGGCATGATAAAATACATCTCAGAATACTGAAAGACTGGATTATCTTTGAAAAGTCATGGAAGACGGGAGAGAGTCCAGAAGACTGGAAAAGGGCAAACATAGTGTGCATCTATAAAATGGGAATTAAGGTCCAACGGGGGAATTACAGACCAGTTTAAATTCTGTACCTGGAAAGATAATGGAGCAAATAATTAAGCAATCAGTTTGCAAACATAAAGAAGATAAGGTGATAAGTAATAGTCAGCCTATATTTGTCAAGAACAAATTTTGTCAATCTAACCTAATCACTTTCTTTGGCAGGGGTATAAGATTTGTGGATGGATGGAGGAGTGGTAGATGTCATATATATTGACTTTAGGAAATCTTTTGATGCTGTCTTCTGATTAACAAATACAACCTAGATGGTGCTACTATAACGTGCATAAGTTGTTGGAAAACCACCATTCCCAACGAATAGTTATCAATGGGCCACAACCATATTAGAAGGGCATAACAAGTGGGGTTCTGCAGAGATCAGTTCTGAGTGTGGTTCTGTTCAATATCTTTATCAATGATTTAGATAATGGCATAAACTTGGAAAGTTTGCAGATGTTACCAAGCGAGGAAGAAAGGCAAACACTTTGGAGGATAGGGTTATAATTCAAAATGATCTGGACCAAACTAGAGAAATGGTCTGTAGTAAATAGGACAAAATTCAATGAGGACAAATTCAAAATACTTCACTCATGAAGGAACAATCAGTTGCACCCATACAAAATAAATGCCTATGCATCAGTACTGCAGAAAAGAATCTGGGGATCAGACTGCTAAATATGAATCAAAAGTGTAATACTGTTGCCAAAGAAAATGAACATCCTGGTATGCCTTGTGGGATGAGGTTTACCGGGGAGATCGACAAATGCCTTTGATGTCGACCATGGAGCATCCAGACTAGCGCGCTGAGCCAACAAACAGCTGATTGGCACAGCGCGGCAGCCATTTTAATTTAAATGAAGCAGAGATTATTTAAATCGCCGCTTCATTTTCCTATGCCGGGTAGCCTAATCTACATGCCTCTGTCACCAGAGGCATGTAGTCTAGACATACCCTAACAGAGTTTAAAGAGGAGCTAGATAATTTCATGGAGGTTAGGTCCATAAAAGGATATTAGCCAGGGGGGATAGAAATGGTGTCCCTGGCTTCTGTTTGTCAGAGGCTGGAGATGGATGGCATGAGACAAATTGCTTGATCATTGTCTTTGGTCCACCCCCTCTGGGGCACCTGACACTGGCCACTGTCGGCAGACAGGCTACTGGGCTAGATGGACCTTTGGTCTGACCCAGTATGGCCATTCTTATGTTCTTATGTGCACCACCAATACAAACCAAACACACACACACACACACACACACACACACACACACACACACACATTTTAAGCAGTCCATATATGTGGAAGAAAATATATTAAAACAAAACACCTATGTCTAGTTGCTGCGAGGTACCCTTTGTACAGCACTTTCATAATCACTAAGGTAGGGATTTAACCTTCAACAACTTGAGGAAGAATAGAAGTCCCAGAACAAATTAATACATGGCTTCAAAGTTTGTAGACAGATGCATGTTTCAAAGAGCTTGCAAATAGGTTTCATCCTACAAAGCTAGCATCTCACCTAGTACTTGCTATTTCTGACTAAGAGCCAGAACTCTACCACATAGCAAAGATTTACCATATATTAATTAGTAACATGAGATTTAAAAAAATCATTAAGTTCAGAGTTTTAGATATCTGCAACACTCACAAAAATCTGTTTAAAGAATCTTTTTCTTTCTTATCTTAAACCATTTAGCACCTATGTAAACTTTGTTTGAAATGCAATCATGCAAATGTCCTCCTGACACACAACCTGCCCCCCCATACAGCTGCTTCTCTCTCCCCGCCCAACACAGACAGACAGAAAGGACTGCAGCAAGTGAATCAGGACAGCCCAAACAAACTACCCCCTGCTTCCACCTTACTACATAGATGCTAGTACCCACCCACTCCTTCTTTCCCCTACCTATCCCTTGTAGTCAGCCCCTTACTTCCCCCTTCCCAGCCCAGGATGGTTGAAGAGATTGCTGGATTTCTGCCTCTGTCTGTCCATCTCTCTTTCTCTCTCTCTCCTAGGGTAGAGGGGACTCTCCAAACTCCACTCCCCTCTGACTCCCCTCCCCCCCCCCCAAGCCGATTAATTAATGACCGACTCATTCACTCCTCTAGCCACTTAGTCCCTGGTTATCTCCCCTGCTTATCTTATCTGCTTATTTGGTCTGGGAGCGCGACCGTTTAGTGTGCGGCATCTCCATTTAGCTGCTGTTTACAGACGCCACACCCCTGCCAGTCAGCTGAGCTCTCTGCCGGCATGGGAGCTTTGAACCTCTGAGTGAGGTTCAGAAAATAGCTGTGGGCTTGCGCAGCTTAGAGGGAACTTAGGCCATGTGGTATTTCTGTTCCTTTTATTTATGTTTGTACAGAGTAAGAAAGTTACCTATGCCATATGTGACAGTAGAAGACAGTGACTCCTTATAATTATTTAATTACACTAGGAAATCAAACATTATTTACCCCTCTGAGACTAAGTAAAACAGTGTTATTCCTAAAGCTAATTTTTGTCTGTCTCTATTTCACTGTAGGATTTCTGTTTAGAGCCCTCCCTTACCCCTTCCCTGCCTGGCTTGTTTGCTACATTTAAAAAATAACAGTATCCATATAATCATCTCATCTTCTTCTAAATTCTAAAATGGGGCAAATTTCAGAGCTACACCTGCGTATACCAGTGACAGGTTTGTCCATTAATGTTTGTTTAACCACATTATCTTTGTTTTGCTGTACTTCTTTGCATGATATAATACATTTTCATTATTTTCTTTAAGATGAGTAATACAATGAATGATTCTTCAAAAAAAAAAAACCTTAAATGCAAAGTCACTTTAAAATCATTTTATTTTTATAGTTTACACTATCAGTAAAAACAATGTATTAATAAAGTGACAAAATCTGGGGAATAGAGAAGAAATTAAACAAAAAACAAACATTATTTTTAAGAATGTAACTTGCTACTTTATATTATTTCAAAGGAAACATCCACTGAAAATCTAGATAATTCAACAAAAAGATAGAAGTAAAAGTTTAAAGAGTGATATGTGTATATAATGTCTGTCATTCAGAGAGTGAAAACCACCTAAGATTAGCAGAAAAAAAAAGCAAAAATTCTTCTGACTCAGGAACTGATCAATCCAATAATTTATCCACAAAGCCATTCAAATTATCATATGTCAAGTTCCCCTATTTTATTGCTTGCTTGTTATATAAGCAGTGTTTTGGCATCCTCATATTAAAAAGGTATTCTCATTAATCACGATGCACAACTTTGACAGAAGCAATACTGAAGCTGTAATTCTAAGAGAAATAAACTCAGCTCTTAAATTTGCTGGCGTTTTTTTTTAATGCTCTGATTGTTTTGCTTCAGCACTGTTGGGCAATAGAATTCCCTCCCTCTTCCACCCCCTCCATAGATCAAAGTACCATCATGCTTCCCAATTTCCTGCATAAGTCTTAGTCCAAAAACACACACAAAATAAGAATTAAAGTTCTACAAATTATTGATGATGCAAGGCATTTGGGGTGTGTTTTGAGAGGTATTTGGAAACATTTGAAAGTTTGACAAGTGGGGATGAACTTGAACTGCAGGACAGATTATTTTACTAGAAGAATCAGATTTTTCTGGCAAACCTAGAACTTGCTTATTGCAGCCTATAACCTTGTTCTCCATAACCCTGAATTTTTCAATGGAGCTTAATTAGTAAGCCAATTCTCACTATTGCTGGCCAGAACCTAGAATTCCCATTCCACAATACATTCTGGATTTTTAAAAAATATTCTTTATGCAGTGGAGCCAAAACTAAAAATGTTGACATTTCCTATGGAGTAGGGGAGTCCAAAATGTTAGTTTTAAAAATCGGAACAATGAAGTTCCCCCAGATGTTTTGAGCTCTGGCTGCCACTCCTGCAGGCCACTGAGAAACCAAGAGCCTTATAAATCAGAGCTGCCAGGCTCCCAACTGTGTGGCAGGTATCCAGAATCCCTGGGATCTTGAGCTGGGCCTCCTCAGCATATACAGGGTTCTGGTTCTGTGGCAGTCTGCAAGGCAGGATTGCTGGCAAGGAATTACTGGAAGATTTGAGAATATTAACATGTTCCTGAAAAATGTTTTTTTTATTTACACAAGTGGGTGTTATTGATTGTTTTAAAACAAAATGTTATATATAGTTGGCTAGTAGAAGATGTCATCTAGATTTGTGTGTTAGTAAAGTACCTGATACTGCCTCCTGAATTGGAATAAAAAATAATTTAAATCTCTTTAGAATTGTTAGGAACCTTGTCAGTTCAAATGGTCTGTCAGACATGAAAACCAGTGTAGAATACCTGGGAATATATGTCACTGTGAGAGAGATATTTAGGACGGTGCAGATGGCATTGGCATTAGGTCTGCTTTTGCTAAAGATCTTCATTAGCTATCTGAAAGAAGGAGAAACAGCAGCCTATTGAAACTGAAGGATTTGGTAGGAGTTACATAGGCCAATTAGGACACAGAAGTAAAAGAAAGGAACCTAAAGAAGTTGTAAATGTGGATCCAACATAACAAGCTGGGATTCTTCTAGGAGAACATGAAATTGATCCAATTATTAGAATAATCTGAAACACATTTACTCAATGCAAAGAAGGGGCCTAAGCAGCCGTGTGCTGAAAGAAAGCAGGGAAGTATTGATAGTGGAAGTCAAGTGACACATACAGTGCGTCTAAACTACATTCCTTTTTCAAAAGAGGAATGCAAATGAGGGAAATAGAAAATGCAAATGAAGTGCAGATTTACGAATCTTGCGCTTCATTTGCATAATCGCGTCCAATTGCTTTTTCGGAAAAGGTTTTTTCGAAAAAAAAAGCAGCCTAGATGCGGTTCTTTTGAGAAAAAAACTTTTTTCGAAAGAACCCTATAAACCTCATTTTTTCAGGAATAAGCATTCTTTTGAAAAAGGGTTTTTTTCCCGAAAGAACTGCATCTAGACTACTTTTTTTTTTTCAAACAAAACTTTTTTGAAAAAGCGATCGGACGAGATTATGCAAATGAAGCGTGAGATTTGTAAATCTGCACTTCATTTGCATTTTTGATTTCCGTCATTTGCATCCTCTTTAGAAAGAGGAATGTGGTCTAGATGCACCCATAAATGTACAAGATGATATGGCAGCAAATTGAGCAATGTACTCCAAGGGCAGATGCATGTAAAGTAGCCCATGTTTAAAGGCGCTTAATGTTTTAATCATTTTAATCATGTACAAACAAAGCTAGTAAGCAATAGGCTATTCTTTATGACTCTGTCAGCTACTTGAATATTGCATACATTTTTTCACCACTGTACCACAACATTTGACAAATTAGAGGAAGTTCAGAGAAGAGCTATGAGCAGCACTGGTGGAATTAATATGGGGAAAGCTTGAAGGGCTTAACAGAGAGAGTTTACCTAGGCAATAACTTAAGGAGAACATGTATTTGAAGGGTATAAATATGAAGGACGGAGAGAAATTATTTAGTTTGTGGTACATGCATGTTCAAGCTTGAACTGATAGAATGGAAAGTATTGAGCTGTGGAATAATTTCCAGGAGGTGATGGAAAATACGTCCATTGAGACGTTTAAAATGCATTGGACAAAGAACTAGAGAAAACCCATCCCTGGCTCCTGGCAGGAGTCTTTTCAGTCTCTAACTATTATGATTCTGTGATCATTCTTTTTTAAAAGGGATTTAATTCTGAGGAAATATACCTGATTGCCCACATCCATTAACACTAGCCTATTGGTGACCCCAGTTCAGGAATGCATCTCTAGTCAAGAAAGCACTAAGCACATACTTACATCCTATTTAAGTCAGTGGGATTTAATCATGTGCCTGAGTGCTTTTCAGGGTCTGGGCCTGTTTTTTTGTAAGTATCATCTCTAGAATTGTTCTGTCCTTTGTCCAGTATCCCCTTTCTCATGGGCCATTTAACAACTTTGAGACACTAATGCTTATGATACCATCTACATGTTTTGTTAGTCTTTAAGGTGCTGCAAGACTATTAGTTGTTTTTTGCTGTTTTTATTAACAGGGGCTGGATCTTGAACTAATGACTTCAAAGTGAATGGTTTCACTCTATTACTAATCTCCTGAGGCAGTTAAAATGCCCCAAAATATGTGCTTCTAACGATGATCTCCAAAACTATTCACCGTAAAACTGCTTTGAACCACAGTAAGAGTTTTAAAACAAACCAAAAATATTTGCCTGTTCTTTTACTGTGAATTTGGCTTTAGTATTCTTCCAGGTAATCTGGGAAATATGGTCCCTCTATAATAATAGATGTAATAGTGTCAGGAATCAAAAACCACTTTGAGAGGATAAATATAAACTGGTTCCACCAAAGATTAGAGGGAGGAGAACTTGTGCTTAAATCAAGATATGAAGCAATGTCAGTTCCTAAAACTAGACTTCCCATCTTGAAGACAGTGGTACTTTAAAACCTAAATCCTTCAGGTTCTCTTGTCTGTTAGATTAAAAACCATTAGACTCCAAGGAAAAAGAATAACTGAAAGGCGTGCCAGTTGTTGTTGAGATCATTTGCCGTATATTTTATCTAAATAATTTGAACTTCCTTCTGTTTTTGCAACTGACTTATTTTGAGAAAATCCTTTCTTTCTGATGCTTTCCTTTAAACAAATGTAATCCTAAATATTGTAACTTTCAAGGCACTGTATTGTTTACAGCATGGAATTTTTAAGTGTTTAAGATTAATGGGCTGAGGCTGGTCAGAGGAAATATTGATGTTCTTGCACAGTCTTTGCTCTAAATCTCGAAAAACATTTTCATTTGTTTTTCCCTCCCCCTCTTTCTTGCTGTGTTTGGTATTTCCTTCATATTTTTTTCCATACTCCATATAGCCTTTCTATTGCACTTTGTCAACTATTACACTTACATCACAAGTCTCGTGATATATTTTTTAAGGTTCAGCTCCCGGGGACAAGTGAATGCCTGAGAATTTCAGCTTTCATTAAAAACACAAGGTAAATTTTTAGGCCATCCCAGTGTGGAAAAATCTTGTAACATGAGACGTAAAGGCTTGAACCCAGAAAGAAAGCAAAAATCATCTAATTTTTTAATCTAACCTTCTGACTTCTAGGGCTATGATTTTTTACTTTTGAAAGCTTGCAAGGTGGAAATACTGTGTTGTGAATTTATATTTACTGGTCAATTTTTAATGTGGGTTTAACATGGCCACTAAATGTGTCTGACACATAGGTAAGCACGTATTTCAGACTATGCACTTTTTGAGCACCTAAGGTTTAATGTCACCCAAAGCTGGGATGTGTCTGAACACACAACACATATGTATGCATGAAACAGACAGATAAGGGTCTGATTTTCTTAACTTTACATGTGCAAGTAATTGTGCACTTTTTTGCACAGTTATGTACTAAATTAGTAATTTGCAATTACCCAAAACAGTAGTGTTTCCACCATTGCACTCTCATGCATTTATGTGTGCATCATGTGTGCACCCATTTCTGTGACCAGAATTTAAAATCAGGCCATAATATTAATCTATTGTATAGGTTTGGATGCCAATATTAATTTTCATGGGCACTGAAGTTACAAATAGGGCACATCATTTTAAATGTGACATAAAAGTATTTGAAACAAAATATGTTGGATTTATGAATTTGACAATAATGTAAACATCTGGCTAAGGTATAAGAGTTCATGTAGTGAAAAAAAAAATTGACTATGGATATTTCCCAAGTTCCTGTAAACTCACTGAAGTCAAGAGTCTTTCAAGTGGCATCTTTGAATCTGGCTCTGTACCTTGTATGGGCTATTTCAATGCAGGGCTGGATTAAGGCATGGGCTAGCCGGGCAGCTGCCCGGGGTGCCAACCTATGGGGGGTGCCTGATGGCAGCTATAAGGGGCGTACAGCACCCCTTATAGCTGCCATCAGGCGCCGCGCACCCGGCTTCTGGATCATGGGCTGCAGCAGCTCTCAGCGGCCGGGGGCCGCATTAACCCCCTCAGCGCCAGCCAGCAGTGCCCTTCCCCCCGCTGCCACGGGGCCCTGCACGGCCAGGCTCGGCCCGTGCCAGCGGCGGAAGACCAGGCTGGGCTAGGTTGGGCACGTGCATCCTGCCACCGCCAGCTCTGCACGCCCTCCCCCACATGCCGGCACGGGGGCGGGGCCGCGCATGCACCCTCCCCCAACCCAGGGCACAATTCATCTGTCTGTCCGGGGCACCAGAATGGCTCAGTCCTGCCCTGTTTAAATGTAAAGTCATGTTCTAGTACATTCCTTCTTTCATACTTCTAGCATGGCATGATCAGCTTTAACTAGGAAAGGCCAGACGTCAAAGTATCAAGACTGAAATATGTAGGTGTTAGACTCACTGGAATTAAAGCCCTTCATCCTACCGTGGTAGATAGATTTATTTTAGCAAAACACACAGAGAGGTATATTGTGAGAGTTCACTAATCATGCATGCTCTATACATAATGGCTATGTCTACACTGCCGGTTTTGTGCCACATTTGCATAATTTATGCAAGGCATTTTTGAACAAAGGGTTTTTGCGGAAAAAAAAGTAGTGGGGATGTTTTCTTTTTGCACAAAAACCCCCTTTCCCGCCAGATCCTTATGCCCCAAAAAAGGAAGTTTACCGATCTG
Source organism: Pelochelys cantorii (assembly GCA_032595735.1). Classification (NCBI taxonomy): domain Eukaryota; kingdom Metazoa; phylum Chordata; order Testudines; family Trionychidae; genus Pelochelys; species Pelochelys cantorii. The sequence goes on from CM064337.1 coordinate 43,748,384, forward strand.
GCGGGAAAAGGGGTTTTTGCGCAAAAAGAAAACATCCACACTACTCTTTCCCCCCGGCAAAAATGCCTCGCATAAATTATGCAAATGAGACATGGTGATATGCTAATTTGTGTCGCATTTGCATACTCACTGCCGGCAAAACTGGCAGTGTAGACGTAGCCATTAATATGTATGAGTTAGTTCCTTCCTTACTTGTTACAAAACCCTTCTGCCTACTCTTTTTGGAATCTCCATCGCTGGAGATATTTAAGAGCAGGTTAGATAGACATCTGTCAGAGATGGTCTATACAGTACTGGTCCTGTCATGAGCGCGGGGGACTGGACTCAATGACTTCTCGAGGTCCCTTCCAGTTCTAGTGTTCTATGATTCTATGATTCTCTGGTGTATAATTTCACCCATTATGGAACAACCCAATGTAACACACTATGCTGAGTTACAGTACATGTTCAAGAAATGCATTTTGGTTTTATAAATATATCATAGAGATGAAATTTTAAAGTGGTTTGTTTTTCATCTCTGAACATGGACTTTTGGCTTTTTCCTGTTAGCAGAAGAAAGTTAATGATGACATTTTTCACTGGGTCACCGAACACCCCAGCAATCCATCTGGTCAGCAGTCCCTCTTCTCACTGAAACCAATTCTAATGGATTACATATAAATCACTGAAACAAATTTACTTGACATCTTTGAGCTGCCAGATTTGATAACATAGTTGTCAGAGCAATTGCAACGTAGTTGCAAATAGTTCTTAGTGGGCAATGGGTTACTTTACCCACGCAATCAAGGAGGTAGGCCATCCTGAAAAATAGCATCCAGTGGTTCTCACACTTGAGTGTTCATAATGTTCCTTTTCTTGTTTGTTATCAGAGAGAAAGTGGCAGATGTCGAACTTGATTAATAAAGAATTAAAGGACTGTAATAAAATTAATGCCAATCAATATGGGTTTATGGAAAATGGATCCTGTCAAATGAACTTCATATCTTTTGTTGGTGAGAGTATAAGTTTGCTTGATGTATGTCATGGTGTTAATCTAGTATATTTAGGCTTCTGTAAGGCATTTGACTTGGAAGTACACAAGATTTTGATTTAAAAAAACTAGAAAGATATAAAATGAACATGGTAAATGTTAAACGGATTAAAAATTGCTACTTGACTGCTCTGAAAATATAATTGTAAATGGAGAATATTGATTGAGAGGATGTGTTTCTAGTGTGGCCCCAGAGGGATTGGTTTTTGCTCCTATACTATTTAACACTTTTTATCAGAAAATATAACATCATCTCTCATAAATTTTGCAGTTTACACAAAAATTGGGAGAGTGGTAAATAATGAAAAGGACACGTTACTGATACAGAGCAATCAGGATTGCTTGGGCATAAGCAAATAATATGCATTTTATTATGGCTAAATATAAATATATGCATCTAGGAACAAAGGATGTAGGCCATACTTATTGTATGGGGTCTCCATCCTAGGAAGCAATGACTCTGAAAAAGTGTGGGGAGTCAAGCTGAACCTGAGCATCTTGTATAATGCTTTGGCCAAATGGCTAATGTAATTCTTGCATGCGTAAACAGGTAGAAATAGTATCCACAATTCAAGAAGGATGTTAAAGAATTGCAGAAGGTTCAGAAGAGAACCCAGAGAGTAATTATAGGATTAGCATATGCAAAACTCTATGATAGACTCAAGGACCTCAATCTGTTTATCTTGACAAAGAGAAGGTTAAGGGGGTGAGTTGATTAAAATCTCACAGCATCTTATATGGAGAATAAATGTGTCGTAATAGTTTCTTTAGTCTGGCAGACCAATGTATAACAAAACCCAAGGCTTGAAAGTTGAAGCTAGACAAATCCAATCTGGAAATAAGACATTTTTAAAGCATTACAATAATTAACCATTGGAACAATTTACCACAGGTTGTGGTAGATTTTCAAGTCAAGATATAATGTTTTTTCTAAAATACATACTTGAAGAATTATTTTAGGGAAGTTCTGTGACATGTTATACTGGCGGTTGGACTAAATAGTCCTTTCTGGCTTTGGAGTATATGAATATGGCTTGGTTGGAGGAAAGGAGTAATAGTTATCGTTCTGTAATCAAAGATGTATAATTCTTCAGAATTATTTACTCAGGTGAAAAATAAACTGACCAGTTCCTGAAACCATGCTGTCCCTCAGGCCCTTCGACAGCAATTCTGGATCCCAGGGTGCAAAAGTCAATGGAGTTCGATGCACGCATCCAAGTGGTCATGGTCTGCCTGACAACTGGGTGGTGCTGTGCCTGTGCTGGATTCAGTCCAGTGAGCTGCCGCCTGCTCTGCTCATGCCCAGTGAGTGGGGGCAGTGCATGGAGACATCCCTCCAGGACTTCAGGCTATGCTGCTGGTGGTAGCGGGAAAGAGTCCCTAGATCTTTTTTAATTGTCCAGTTTCCCCCTTAGTCCTCCACCCCTGTCAGTGGGACTGCTGTCCCTGAAACTCATATGAACTGCTGTCAATGAGAAAAAAAAACCCCTTGTCCACAGATTGGAATGGAAACAAACAAATAAAACTGAGCTTTTTCATATGCCCCCATATCATTTGGAAATTAAAGAAGAAAATTGTGTTTATAATCCAGAAGAACTGTCCTTTTCTGTATTATTAGACTCTGCATATTTGCCTTTCCCAACCTTGCTACTGCGACGGACTCTAGATAGCTCCAATACACAAATGTATGCAGGCTCAGGCTATGTCTAGGCTGCAGGCTTCTTTTGAAAAAAGCTTTTCTGGAAGAGATCTTCCAGAAAAACATCTTCCAAAAGAGAGTATCCACACTGCCAAATCGCATCGAAAAAGCCATCTGCTTTTTCAAAAAATAGCGTCCATTCAGTGTGGACGCTATCTCACATTTTAGCTGTGATTACTATGGACGGAGTGGCCACCAGGGCACCTGTGCTTTTTCCTCTTCCTCTTCTTTCGAAAGAACTCCCTCTTCCCCATCCACACATGCCTTTTTCTGAAAGTGCTCTTTCAGAAAAAGGCTTCTTCCTCGTAGAATGAGGATTACCAATGTTGGACAAACCCCTCTGTTCTTTTGATTTTCTTTCAGAAGAACGCAACTGCAGTTGGACGTAATTGAAGTTTTTTCGGAAAAATGGCCATTTTTCCGAAAAAACTCTGTAGTGTAGACATACCCTCACTGATGCAAGGGGGCAACTGTCCTGGGGCCTGGCTATTCAAAGGGGCCTCAGGTGACACTCAGGGCTGGCCAGGGGAAGCTATGCCTAACCTGTCCCTTCCACCTGAGGTCTCGCCCCTCCCAGGAGCATGGAGCCAATCCTTCCCACCCCCAACTTTGCCCACAGCCATGGCAATTCTGTCGGGCCCCCCCCCCCGAATGTACGATATGATACTGTTCCTATTCCTTTTGTGATGGCAATTTCTTTTTAAAAAAGTAGTTCAATGGAACAATATCTCCTATGTCCCCAAATTTCCACAAAGTTGCACGTTTTAGGATATTTTTGTTGTGTACGGATATGCAGATGTTTGTGGTATTTACTGTGGGTACTTCTGTGTTGCACTAGGGCTTGGAATTTGTTATAGGCTTCAGACTTGTGTTATAGCAGCTTAAACTTTGTGGTTGCTGATGTTAATAGCCTTTTTCAATAAAGTACTGTTACTCTATTGGTTTGTAATGGGCAAATGTCTAACCTATGGGAACGGGCTTCCATTAAGAAGTCATTCCACCTCATTTACTTTGGAGCAATTAGTATAATGAACTGTTTCTCTTTTCTTAGTTTTTTTGCTTATGTTCTATTATTCATCATAGAGGGTAGTGTTTTTTTATTTTGCAAATTGCAGATTGTGGCATCAGTTACTCTTCTTTTTAAGGAGCTAAATGAAGGACAGTAATAAATCTGTAAAGATATGGGAAAGAGCATTTTCAAAGTACAAAAAATACATGTGGGGGTTCAGATTTACTAGTATGGTATCCTATAATAGAGGATGCTTCTGTAAGCAAATATAGACAAGACAGAAGAGCAAACTAGAAGGCTTGCAAGTGTTTTATTTGCTGTCACTGGCAGAAGGACAACCACGAATTGGAGTCATGTGTCACACTTGCAAAAGTGTCAGTTTGAGCATTAGAAATGAAGAATAAAATGATCGACCACATACCTCCCCTGCACTATAATTCACCAATATGTGCTGATTGACTGAGATGCAAGTACACGCGGTGTAGATGAATATGAGACATTTGACGATCATATTTCTAATAACGTCTGCATTGCCGTTGACTCACACTTTTGGTGTTGCCAGGGAACTGAGGAAGTAGGGACTCAAGAGACAGTGCAGAATCACAAGCTTTGATGGAACTGGACTTCACTAGATCCTCCTAAATCTGAGGGACTTCTGGGAAGATGGAAATCTTCTCAGGGAATGATCTGGTAGAAGCGCCAGGAGAGAACTTTGAAGAGCTTTTCTCTTCTCTGGTACATGGCTTTTGTTCTTTGGGTTTTTTTTGTGATTGGGATACTTCATGGCACATTGCGATTTGGCAGAGAGTAGCTTCCTTGCATTTGAAAGGGGCATTTTAAAACAGAATCAGACTTGGTAGGTGTGAGACTAGCCATCATGGTTTAGATTGAACTGTCTACTTATAAGAAATTGTTTTATGTTATAGTGGGCTATTTCACTGACCAGAAGGCTATTGGTATTAAAGAGGGGAAGGGATGCTGCTACTATTGACTACAGTTTCACAGATACCACTAATGAGTCTAAGATTTTCCAAACTGCTTTGCAATATAAATCCACAGGAAAGATCCTCAAACATAGGTTCACATGTGCAGACGATATTTGAAAGAGTAGTCAAAGTCGCCATATGACACAGAGGAATTAGAATATAATGCAGAGAGACTAAGCCTCCTGGTTTGTCCCATGCATGGACAATAGGTTCCTGAGGTTCACCTTTCCGTATAAGGTCATAGGGTATGAATTAGACAAAATGCACATGGGCAAGTATTGGTTCCTCTCAGTGGTTTTCAGCCTGTGTTCTTCAGACTAAGATGCAGACTAAGGGGTCTATACTTCCATTAAAAAAACATCGCAATTTGTCATATACTCACATCTCTGTCTGCTTGCCTTATCCTTTGTTGATTACCCTTGTTTAATGGGGTCTTGAGCCGATCACTGGTGTCCAATGCAGTTAATGTATAGCAATGGAAAATCCTTTTTAAACAAGGGGCCTGTTATAGATGAATTGTACCACAAGATGCTGGGCTTCACTTTGGTAGGCCTTTCCCTACCCAGGCATTAGTGCCCCTTTGTGGATTCCTCCATCTATGTGCTTGGTGCTATATCCACATTCTGGAGTTCTCAGTGAGCATTAAACAATAAGCCCTGGAGTTCTGTTGGCTAGGGAGAGTCACAGGAGGGCAACTACAGAGACTCACTCTGCAGACTGCCTGGTTGCCAAAGAACCAGTAACAATGTACCCCATATAATCAGTTGACCAATCAATAGAGAAACAGGTTACTAAAGCAGAAATGGTGAATAGGTAAGAGAAGAACCTGGGGTTGATCCTGCTTTGAGCAGGGGGTTGCACTAGAGGGCCCTATCTTGTTAGATAGCCTACACAAGACACAGATTGATTTAATGTGTTTAATCAAGCTCTCAATAATAGATGGTGGAAACAGTCCTGCTCCCTGCACTGCCCTCACCAGTCATAAGTAACTATATTAATGGCCCACAGTCAAGCAAGTGCTTGCCTGGGGGGAGTCTCACACCAGGCTAGTAAGGTTAGCAAAACCAAACTCTGGCAGGCTGCTGGAGGGAGCAAATTGCACTTGTTGAAGGACCTCAATAAAGAACGCTCCAGTCAAGTTTTTAAAAAATAGCAAATGTTTTTGGATACCTGTGATGTAGTGCTGGTACCTTGCTGGTTGCTATGCTGGGCGGTGGGCTGTGGGTGACCTCCGCTGGCTGTTGTCTGAAGCACGGCAATGCAGGGCAGGAGATGAGTCATTATGCAAGGGGGCTCCGAACCTGTCCAACCAGTTACCTCCCAGGGAGCGGAACAATGGGAAGAAGGTGGAGTGGAGCCCTGGCTGGGGGGGCAGGGCTGGAAGTTAGTTAGTTTGGTTTCTGTCTGGTATCATGGAGGGGGCTGGGATTTAGGGGCCCAGCCTCCTCCATCTCAAGGGGGGCTGAGGCATCCTAGGCCACCCTGTAACAAGATTACATCTATGCTGTGCTGTATCCTGGAGAAGCAATAAACTCCCTCTATTCTACTGGCTGGTGGAGTCTGTTCGTGCCACTACGGGGGTGCAGGAGGCAGGGCAACCCTGACGCGCCACCACAATACCCCAATGAGACACTTTAAAGGGGCCTGACGTTCAAAGCCTAGCCCTTCCTGAAAAGCCAAGCCATGGTTTAAATGGGTGTAATCCAGGAGTGGGCAAATACCAGCCCATAGGCTGGATCTGGTCTGCCAGGGTTAACTCCTGGCTGGCCTCCACACCGCCATATTTACCTCCACCTCCACGGGTACAGGGACAGCAACTCCCATTGGCCACAGATTGATGTTTGCAGCCAATGGGAGCTGCGATCGTTCATACTGCAGAAGCGTAGGTAAATATAGCAGCAGTGGCCACCTGGAGCTAACCCTGGTGAACCACTGCCCTTTTATTGCCCACCCCTAGTGTAATGTCTCCTTGCTTCTAGGTGTGGCCCATCTCCAAAAGGGCTTAAGAATATTTGGTGAGTGCCAATTTACGCTTTTGTTATCGGTGGAGATCTCGTTCTATGAGTGAATAGAAGTCTGAAAACATGCACTAAGCTTGTATTAAAATGTATTTTACTCTAATAACAATACACAGAAAACCAGTAAAACATTTGTCATCCAAAAGGTACACAGTGAACACGTGCTTCCATCAGCTCAATATATCAAAGTGCAGATGTCTTCTAAATGAATTCCACTCAAATTCTGGTATTATTTAGAAGATGTTTGTGGTGGAAATCTGAAGCTCAAGTCTTGTTAACCAATTTTCTCACACATTAGAACTGAGAATGTGCTTTATTAAATCTTTTTGACAGTGTGCTGCAGAAATGCTCTTTTCCCTCAGTATTTGTTTCCTGAAGAACTTCCCAGATTTGCAATTAATTTAGAAAGATTATCCTGGGAGTTTTTAGGGTTCCAAGATTAAAAGCTATATTGCACTGCTCATCAGAATGTTGTTACTAGGCTACACATGCTAATCTGACTGACATTTATAAGCAAAAACACTTATTAAAACGTTGTGGCAATTGAATGACTTATTGTTTTAGTATCTTTATAAATTGGGCAGCCTTAGGCTAGCGAGGGCTACTTTTTATTTTACCACCTGCGTACAATCCTTTTTTAATGAAACACCCCCCCCATCTATTTATTTAATGGAAATTTCAGTAATTGTTTATGGTCCTAGTTCATAAATCAGAGAATTCTAAACTGTTTTATTAATATGTATTTACATTTTCTATATTAGTAATACTTGAAGCTTCCAGTGACAGAACCTTATCAAACATTGTTCTCAGCAGTGTGAACAAACACAATGGAAAATAGTCTCATGGGGTATGTCTAGACTACAGGCTTTTGTCGACAGAAGTTTTGTCAACAGATATGGTCGACAAAACTTCTGTCGACAAAGAGTGTCTAGACTACATCCAGTTCTGTCGACAAAGCAAGCAGCATTGTCGACATGACAGTGTAGATGCAAAGGACAGTGTGGATGCAATAATGCCTTCTGTTGACAGAATTCTGTCAACAAAAGGCGTTATTCCTTGTAGAATGAGGTTTACAGCCATCGACAAAACTGCTGAGTTCTGTCAACGTTTTGTTGACAGAACTCAGCATCAGTGTAGACACAGGTATAGTTTTGTCAACAAAAGTCCACTTTTGTCGACAAAACCCTGTAGTCTAGACACACCCGTGGTAAGAAATATGATTTTTCGTTACCAAGGGGGTTGGCTTAGAGGGTGGGTTTCCAGAATCAGAGACTTTTTACCTATATCTTTCTTTGTTTCTGTTAGTCTAGTGTTGGTTAAAGGTGCCATCCTCAGCTGTTGTGCTGTAGAACTTGACTATCATCAGGAAAATGTACAGCATTTGCCATGGCAGTGCGAGCCTCTCCCCCATTGCCCGGCCTTTTCTCTGTGGACAAATGTCTCTGTGTTCAGTTGGTACCTGGACTTTTTGGCTATTTTGTCATCTTGAAGTATCTCACCTCATATACCCCACTTTAGATGCATTTTGAAGATGGACTTGGACTTTCCCCATTCATTTTCATTCATGTCTTTCCATCTGGCAGCATTAACCTATGACCAGTAGATTAGACTCACGAGAGAGATTTTCAGGATCTTCCAGTTTTTGGACTTGCTACTAGAATTAATTGTACTTATCATACAGCAGGATTTATGAATTGTGTTTACCATTACGCAAAATGACATTAACCTGTATTCCATATTGGAAATGACTATAGACAACCCACCATAAACAAAAATAAATAGGAAATGGGGGACACTTGTATCCAGTATATGCTGGCAGCCACCTAGTCCCAATTACCGTGTTGTGGTTGATTAGCCACTCTGAAATAATTCCTAGGCTGTGTCTAGACTACATCCCTCTTTCAACAGAGGGATGTAGTTTAGACACTTAGAAATTACAAATGAAGTGGGGATTGAAATATCCTGCGCTTCATTTGCATAATCGCGTAATGGCGCTCTTTCGAACAAGCGCCATTTCAAAAGTAAAACCACGGTATAAAAATGAGGAGTACAGGATCATTCAAAAAATGCCTGCCATTTTCAAAAGAACCATGTCTAGACTGCGGTTTTACTTTCGAAATGGCGCTTGTTCGAAAAAGGGATGTAGTCTAGACACAGCCCTAGTGTATATGGTTATTTAGTTCATTAAGAGGGCTGGCTTAGAGTAAGAGTATCTACACCTTAAAAAAATCCAACATTGGCCCTAAATAATTAAAGTCTTCTCCCTAAGTGTGCATCTACACAGCACCGTTATTTTGAGATAACTGATGTTATTTCAAAATAACAATGTGAGAGTCTACACAGCCATTCCATTATTTCAAAATAATTTTGAAATAACTAACGGCTTATTCTGAAATCTGTAAACCTCATTCTATGAGAAATAACGCCTATTCCAAAAAAGCTATTTCAAAATAAGGCGTGTATAGATGCTCCATGGCTGCTATTTTGAAATAGCCCCTCATGAGGGCCATTCTAAGGGATTCCTCCCCAGTGCCTCCTGGGGCTCTAAATCAAACTAGAACATCTACATTACGGAAGCCTGCCTCAGACTAATTTTGAGGCTTCCCTGCAGTGTAGACATGCTATTTTAAAATAAAATATTTCGAAATAACTATTCCGGAATAGCTTATTTCGAAATAACCATGAAGTGTATTTATTTCAAAATAGCTGTCTAACTGAGAAACAGGAAGAGGGATGGACAAGTATAACAACAGAAACAGTGATCTGCCTTGGGTAGCAACTCTGGCATGAGTATCTGAATCACCCAGTAATGTGAAGATATGAACCCATTTCTTGAGAATTTCAAGTATTGGCTCCTTGAAATCAGTTGCTAGCCAAAATGAGTTCATTTATTCTAGGCATCAGGAAAGCAAAGGGTCAGAGGCAAAGGGTGATCATGGAAGGAAGAATACAATGAAGCTTTCTGATATTGCTCTTTTGTAAGTAGTCAGAATTTAGAACGCAGAAGGGTGCTAGAGAAAAATATTAAAATACATCTGCAGCACTGGGCATTTTTTAACTTTTTTTTATCCAATTCAGATTGCTTCATTCTGCTGTTTGTGACTAACGATGAAATAACAACAAAAGTCCTGCATGAAAAGAATAACAAACAAACAAAACTTGATTAGTTTTGTAAGGTCTCTGTGGCTTAAAATTATACAGAGAGGTGATGGCACCCGACTTTCTTCCATGTGGCATTTTTGTTATTAGCACTCTTTACAGAGTGGGTATAGTACAGACATAGTTGTTCTAGTGGTCCCAGATTAGTGCTGTATGTATGTGGGTTAGCATATCTGCCTTACCTAGGTGAAGGAATAAGTTTCATGGGGAGCTAGATATGCAGAAAAAACTATCAGGTCATTTGTGCAGTATCCTATATTTGTATAGTATCCTATATTTGTGTCGTAACAAGTCATCTTTACAATCAGGTTCTATCACTTCCCTGCCTTTGGGGAAGCTACAGGTGGGATGATAGGAAAAGTTGAACTATACAGCATATTTTCCTCCTTGTGAATCTGAGAGCTTTACTGGTTTCTGGAATGTGTAAGCAATCCCATGGTATATAACAAATAGTGACCAAAGCATGTCAGGGCAGCAGACAGGATATTTTCCAGGTGATATAAAGAAATGTGTTAAATGCAAGCTTGCATCAAATGCTGTAAAACAATTTTTTTTAAATTCATGGATTGATTATAGAGGATTTTTTTCATTAAAAAAGGAATTTCATTTATTCTGGTGAATCTGCTGACTTCAGAACAAACACTCCTTATGTGTTTCATTTGCTTGGAGGTGGTAAGGCAAAGAAAGTGAGACCCCCCATAGTGGAAAGGCAATGTGTCACCTACACATCAGGATCTGTTTGTAGTCACTAGGGCTCACTATGTAATTTTGGAAGTTGGCATAATTCCAATCAGCAAATAGACATGCAGGAACAAATTAATTTGTAAATAGTGATAATGAATTCTAAAACACTCACCTTTTCCCTTTATGCTAATGTGTGCATGCCTGCAGGCTGCACAGTACAAACACTGTATTGTGCCCACATATCTCATTCAGAGTTTGAGTTACTATGTCCAAATTTCCAAATTTCTCTTCTAGGAGTTGCTGTTTATTTGTCTGTCTGTGGCAAGCTAAGTTAACAACACACAAGGTTTCCATGAGCTTCATTCTGTTCAACCCTCTCTGCTATCGTCACGGTAAGTTTCCAACTCCTGTGTCCAGACATTTCCACATGATACTTGCTACAAACAAAACAAACAGAGAGAAAAACCAGGTAAGTGACATGTAAGGAATTGATATCTCACTTCATTTGTTTCAATCTGCCCGAATGCATATTTTCATAGTCTGTAGCATGACATGAAAGCTGATAAACAAGCATGTTTGGCTGTGTGGAATACATTTTCACCGTGATGTTAAGCACAATCTGAAAATTTTATTTATTGTTTGATTTTAATATTGCAAATTGCTTGTAAAAGGTGATAAATATTGGGATGTGCTAGCTCTGTAAAAAGACATGTAAGTTTGGTAACTTTTAAATCACTATTTTTAAAGGACCTTTATTTAAAAATGCATAGATTATTTTGGTGTAAACTACTTTGAGATCCTCAATGGAAAGTTATAATAGTGCTGCCCTTTCATTCTTTTAATACTATGCAAGGGATATTATTGTATTTGCATACTTATTGTTTAATTATTCTTCACACATTGTGTAACCCAGACTGTGTCCCAGTATTTGAAATCTCCCACAACTACAAATGATATTTCTTCTTTTTGCTCCCCGCTTTAGGGTTTTTTTCCTCAGCCCAAGTAGCAGCTTGAGATTGGGCTTAAAATGACATGGAGGTTAGGTGAGGTAATATTTGCTGGTGAAAGAGACAAGTTTTTGAGCTTGACTCTGCTTGAGGTCTGAGAGAGTTACTCAGACTGTCAAGCTACAACCACACTGTAAATAATACAGGTTTCTTAAAATAAGTTTACGTTTATATTATGAGTCTGTTGCTGTTTAATTTTGAATCATAATAATTTCATCCTAACAGTTCTCCTACCTGTTAACTAGATAAGCATACAGCTTACAGGCCTACCTGTCTTCTATCTCCAATCACTTCTCAGCAGCAACGAGATTTCTTAGCAAATTTGTTTGGAAGAGTAAAACCTTCTACTCTCTCCACTCACTCACTGTTGGATAGATCATGGGCAGTGGCTTGACCCTTCTGACTCTTGATATTATTTACTGTGCTCTAAGAGTGTGTCTACAGTACAGGGTTTTTTTCGAGAAAAGTGGCCTTTTTCGAAAAAAAAAAAAAAAAAACCCTTCCCCTGCGTCTAGACTGCCGCCGCGTTCTTTCGAAATTAAATTGAAAGAATGTGGCAGTTTTTTTGACCGCAGAAAACCTCATTTTATGAGGAAGAACTCCTTTTTTTCAAAAGCGCTCTTTTGAAAAAAGGCGTTCTTGAATGCAAACAGGGCTTTTTTGAAAGAGAGCATCCGGACTGCCTGGGTACTCTCTTTTGAAAAAGTGGCTCGCTTTTTTGAAAGAAGTGGTTGCAGTCTAGATGCTCTCTTTCGAAAGAGGCTTATAGTCTAGACATAGCCTAAGAGTCTCAGTGTGCTTAAGCTTTTACTGTGTGCTGTGAAACAATCAGACTCCAATTACTATCACAGAAATGGGGCCCAGGAAGAAAAAGAAAATCTGCTGATTCTTGTAGTCTTTTCCATATGAATTTTCCATATGAATATATAAATAATAGGTAGTGAAGAAAAGACAGAGAGCACCAAAATCCTGTTACAGTGTTTCTTAAGAAGTTTTACCAATGAAGAAAGCCGTTAAAAAGTGACACAGTTATAATAGAAGAAAATAGAGAAAGAAATCACTAATGTCTTCCAGGGGTAAATCTTGTTTTCATAAATAAAAGCCACAGGCAACCTTATTATTTTAGCCAGGTCTATACTATAAGTTTTTGCTGGAATATCTATGTGAGTCCGAGAGTGAAGACAGGTGATCCTAACCAATATAGTTGTGCCCGTAATACTACCTGGAGAAGATGCAGTTGTACCAAGAAAACTCAATTTCCAAAGGCCAGACAAGTTTGTAACCTTGTGATGCCTTTTGTAACCCACATCATCCTGATAAAATTAAAGCCTGGTTAAGTATCTGGAAGGACACTACCCATTGCCACCAATGACTTAACAAGTAGTGTTCATCTAAAAAAAATGATTAGACTTTTTCTTCTGTTGGACAATGCAGTTTTGTTGAAATTGAAACATTTTATGGGAGCATCTTGTTTTTGGCAAAAATTTTGTTGAGAAATGTCCTAAATGAATTGTTCCAACATGTTTCATTTCAGTAATGTCAAAACATTTGGATATTGACTCTAGTTTCATTTCATTTATGTTATATCTGTAGATATAGATATTCTTTAGTATGATACCTGCTTTTATGTTATCAAAACAATTTGAGGTTCCACACTGAATATTTGTGTCATTTCCATTCTGACTAATTTTGACTATTTAACAAATTTGAAATGTGAGAATTTTCCGCAGGACTAGTTCTGATAAGATGTGCTCCTCTTCACCGTACTATCTTGAAAATTCAAGGAAATAAGGAAATAGTATGTCATTTGGAGAAGAATGCAGGGCAAAGGCTGTTAGTTACTTTGCAGTAGTAATATTTTTGCTTGCTAGGGTCTGCATTTAGATTTGGTGGGAAGGCTTGCTTGCTCGAACAACCCTGGGAGCTCTGCTGGTGAGTATTTTACTTCCTAGACAGACAGATAAAGGGTAAGGACAGATGAAAAGCAGCTCACTGGCCCTCCAGGTTTCACAACATGCCCCCAAACCTATCCTATAAAAGTTCAATTAGGGAAGCACAAAACAGCCAGATATAGACTCTGTCCTGGCAGAAACGATGAGTCTTGAGTAAATCCATCAAGATGTGCAGAGTTTCTTTACTAAAGATAAAACAGTCTTTGAAGATAGTCTTTAAAACTTGTGACAGCACCTGCAACAACAAAAGCCATGCGGGGGATGAAAAAATGGAGGACTATTATCCTTGGAGTAAGCAAATATTGATTACCACTCATTATAATCTTTATAGATTTTAAGAGGATTTGACAGCCTCCCCCTTGATTGACTCTGGAAAATATTGAAATGTAATGACATGCCAACAAAAATGTCATTGAGCCTTTATCTGAAGGTGCCCCAGGCACAGTTAAGCCAGTCACTAAACTCTGCACATACTTTAACATAGATGAGTCAAGAAAACACATCCTAGTGTGCCCCCACAGTGTCTGTCTGGGATGCCTTTGGATGACTGGAGGAACATGTAAAAGGGGCCAATTGAAAGAATCCCTGTGTCAAACAGGGGAAACCTAATTGGTCTTATAAGGGCATATAAAGCAGCCCTGAATGGGTAGGGTTAGGAGAGCCTTATCTATGCCTAAAGCAATGTTCGGAGGCATCAGAAGGATTCCAGTTCAGAAATATTTTACAGTTCTGTAGCACATCTTTACTCAGAAATACTTCCGTGCGGGAAACAGATGCTGTCGCTATTTTTTGAAACTCACCCAATTTTCTGGCTGAGGGAGATTGACTATAGCTCCAAAGAGGAGGCTAGAGCAATAGATAGGATGTTTAGGTTTTTAAAACTCCTCTGAAATACTGTTCCCCACAGAAAACTTTCCTGGTATGATAAGCACTACACCAGATACGTGATGATGCTACCGTTTTTTTTTGAACAAGTGGTTGCAGGAACTAGCTATGCCAAACTAGGTGCTTCTGCAACTAAATCATGGCACATCTTGCCTCGTATACACTAATAGATGGGAATTACTGGGCTGAGTTCTAGCTTTGAAAAATAGTCATTTCAGTGTCTATTACTGATTACAGCAGTAATAGGTCACCGATTGCTTTTGCATCCTGTCCAGTTTTGCGGAGAGTGTCTCTGGAATGAATAGCAGGAATGGTAGATCGTCATTGTTTATGTTCAGGATGTCAATGGCACAGGCTGTTCAGGAAAGGAACTGAAAGCATTTAGAGGTTGATTTCATATGCAAAAGGGACCAAGACTTTTTTTTTAAAGGCAGTCTTATGTGACATCTCAGAAATTCTGATTACAGGAAACTTTTAATTGTTGCCAGTAATTATTTTCACAAGCCTGGCCACAACACACATGAAGCACACTTTGAGTGATCACTTGCACATTAATCTCTGTTGGCCAGATCAGCCTTGTCCATTGCGTAAAGGCATGAATAAGAAAGAATCTAAGCAGCTTTTCCTTATGGTCACTATGCCCCTTGAAAAAGCAGTTATAGCTGAAGTTTGGTTGCGGAGAAATGAACACTATATACACACACCCGGGGGTGTGCATTGTGCCAAAGAATTTAGAAAAGGCTGTCTCCCCACCAGCACAGAGAGGAAAAAAGCATGGGAGGAAAAGGATGCACTATGCAAAAAAATACCCTGGCTAGTCATCCACCGCCCCCCTGGATGAACTTGTGTTTCCAGTTACTGAGTTTTGCTTTCACAATGGAATGTCTTTTTAGATCAGTTTCTTCCAATGTGTGTGTTTGTTAGCACACATCTTAATTGCATTAACCACTGTGGTTTCTTGTTATGCTACCAGGAAAATTTCACATTCAGACATGTTTGCTGCAAGGGATAGAAGATAAAACTGGCAGTTATCTTCACAGCTGAACACATCCTAGTAAAAGATATTTTAGCAGGCAAATACATGTAGTTTACAGCAAACTGTATACATATTCTGATGGCTAAAGTAACAATGCCCTTCAAACGCCTGAGTGTCTTACTGTCTGATTGTCTTTTCCTTCGTGTGTCTTGTAAAAATAGTACAGAATGTCTGGAGGTCTTCCATTGAATATTGAAGGGATAGGAAAGGCAAAACATTGTGTTAACATTTTCTTCTATTGGAGTTATGTCCGGGATCTCCATGCACTTTGCATAGGAGTTAGAAGGTATTTTGCACCTGAATGCAGGGCTGCTTCGACCACATAGGCAAACAAAATGGTCCCTGTGGTGCCAGGCTTAAGGGGCATCAAATTAAATGAAAGTGTTTTTTTTCTCTATTTAAAAATATATGAATATGTTATCTCTTCTGAACAAAAGGATCAAATATTGTACTCATAAACCAGTACATCATTGCTATGTCAGAAGGGGAGATGTATTCTTTATTTCAAATTGTTGAGCATGGCTGTGTATGTAAGTACAGTTAAAATGTGTTACAGCCTAGCTTCACAAATGCCTCGGTTTGCTGCCTGGGGGCAGAAACTGGCAGTTCAGTCACTTTTAGTAACTCAGTGTTGGCCAGTGATATAGTTGAGTCAATGTTGCTTACCGCTTAGTGAAGGCCGGTCAGTGACCTACAACGGCTGTTCTGCCATGTTACAAACACTGATCCTGAAAACACTGGGCCTACAAAATTTTTTTATTGTATTAGAACATAAGAACAGCCATACTAGGTCAGACCAAAGGTCCATCTACCCCAGCATTCTGTCTTCTGACAGTGGCCAATGCCAGATGCCCCAGAGGGAGTGAACAGAAACAGGTAATCATCAAGTGATCCCTCTCCTGTCATCCATTTCCAGCCCCTGACAAACAGAGGCTAGGGACACCATTCCTACCTACCCTGCCTAATAAGTGTTGCAATGACCTAACCCCCCTATGAATGTATCTAGTTATTTTTTGAACCCCGTTAAAGTCCTGGTCTTCACAACATCGTCTGGCAAAGAGTCCCACAGGTTGACTGTGGCTGCATGAAGAAAAACTTCCTTTTGTTGGATTTAAAAAAATTGGTAAGAAAATGTAACAGGATTGTAAAAGGAGAGTAAAAAATGCTTGTAAGATTAAGATGGTATATTTATTATAGAGTATTACTATTAAAATAATAGTAAAGCCCTGATTTTCAAACACCCAACTACTAATGTTAACAACTTGCAAAAAGCAAAAGCATGAAAAGAAAAGCTCTAAATGTTCACACAAACCAATGGCCCAGTGTAAAAGTTAAAAACAGACATCATTTAATATTAAAGTAAGTGTCATTAAAAACAGACATCATTTAATATCGAAGAATAAAGATTTTCATAGCTTCTCAAAAAACAGTTCCTTTGGAAGGAAGACAGTTGTAAATTCAAATACAGCTGTTTATAGTGCTGACTAAAAACACTGTGTAGAATTCAAAATGGTTAAAACTTTAAAGTGTCAGCTACTGTGTAGTTTATCCTATGCAGGTAATGAAAAGTAGAAAAAAAAATCCGTAAGATTGGTTTTTTTCATTTTTTTACATTGTTCATTTTGAATGCCAAATACATAAAGGCAAATTTTCATTCTAGAATTCTCATTTTTCTCTGTACGGAATGTGTGTATACGTGGGAGGGTAGCACCAAAGTCACGGTTCACTATGGGTGCCAAAAGCCCTTGAGCTGGCCCTTCCTGGATGATATTAGTTGCTGTCATTTCCAACTTGAGTATCTGTTGACTCAACCATGGCCCTATATCATCCCCTTCTTTGTGGTTCAAATGTCACAGAACACTCAAAGTAAATCTGCTCTTGGTCCCTCCTGAACAAAAGTATTATGGTCACAGTGTATTATTGTACAGAGATTCAGATATTGAACTGAATCAAAAATGTCCCAATTTTATCCCCACTTAAAAAAAAGCTGAAAGAATATTATTTACCTTTTTAGCTGTCCAGCTGCCGCACTACACGATAAAGACATTTCATTCTCTTAAACCTAATATAATCCAGTGTTCCTAAACCTTTATCTTTTTCCTCCTGCTATGGTTTCAGAAGTGGGTCTGTTCTGCCATTCCAGGGATTTCCGGCTCGTTATTCCATTTGTGTATGGAACTGCAAAAGAAGGTTGCAGCTAAATTAAAGTCCAATAAACTGAACAGGTGAAGACTTCCCACAGATCTAGACTAGATTGTGTTTACATAGTTAATCTCATTTTATAGCTCATATCTCTGCAAAAACTCAATTCAGGTTCAAACTCCAAGACCATAATTTCAAAAAGAGGTGATTTTATTTCCATAATATATATCAATATGATATGTGTGTATGAGAGGGAAAGACAGTCATTATTTGAACGAGACATTTGTCAGGGTGAACTAACCTAGAATAACTTGGTTTTTAAATACTGGGCTAACTCTCTTCCCATTGTTCTGATCCGAAAAAGATGATCTTTTCTAGTATTCCACTTGGATTGGTCTTTTTTTTAAAGGTAAGTTTAAGTTTTTGGATAAGTCATCCTCACTTCGAGTATCATACCAAGACAGGAAGAATAAAGCCCCAAGAGTGCCATAAGAAAATATTCTCATAAGGTTACCATCCTAAGTATGCAGGGGCTTCATGTGCTGTGATATAATAATTTTACTGAAATCCATTATCAGGTGAGTGAGTTATCTTTAAGCCTATATAGCATTTCCCAGCAATTATTATATCTATTTCACATATTTTATTTATATTTTTTAAAATAATGTTTTCTACTTTAAATTAGTAAAATTTCTGATCTCTCTCTTCCTGTTCAGAGTTTTCTCCCTACTACAAATTCCACAGAAGGATGGACAATATAACTATAACTATAACTAACAATAAAGAGAGAAGTAACCTCTAAAAATGATCTAAAATAGTTTCTATATACCATAACGTAGCAGCTTTAAAGCATGATGCAGTACATTTGGTTGGGGCTAGTCAAACATATTCTCTTGCTGGGATAGGTGAAAGGGGATTGTTTCTTGCTGTGATGATTCACAAGAAATTTCTACATTGGAGACAAATAAAATGATTTTGGGGAAAGGAAGATATAGTTTATTTAGCTACTTTCATTAAATCAACCACATACAACCCTCAGGCATCTGTTTGAAAGACATAAATTTCCAGTAGTAGTTTTGATGGGAAAGGATTAGAAGAGACAGTGGAAATAGATTCATGTGATAAGCTGCCATTTTCTTCTACCTGTTCAGGATGTCAATGGCACAGACTGTTCAGGAAAGGAACTGAAAGCATTTAGAGGTTGATTTCACATGCAAAAGGGTCCAAGTCTTTTTTTTTAAAGGAAGTCTCATGTGACATCTCAGAAATTCTGATTACAGGAAACTTTTAATTGTAATATTTAATTTTAATATTTATCACATTGGATCTCAGTACTATGGCTAAAGTTACATGTTCACCCTTACAAATTCGCATGAAAATGTATCAGTTCAAGCATAACATCAACCTCCCTGTCCTTTATTTCAGTGATAATGAAGAAACTAATTAAAGCTTACCTGAATGCTAGAAAATATACACACATTTAATGAATGAGTCTGTAAAACCTGGCAAGATGAATGTACATGGATGCTCACCGGTTATACAGATGTTCACAATGCTCTCTCCTGAAGAATGGAAGATACTGTATACAGTGTAAAACTGCACTTTTTTTTTAAGATATGAAAAAATACCCTGTGGGCAGTGGTTTGTTTATTTTTCCATATAATACTGTTGGTCGGTATTTTAGCTGTATCCCTGAAGTGCTGAGCACAGCTGGGGATGTAGAGCAAATGTGGCATTACACCCCTAACAGGGACTGAATTTTTGTCCTGATCCATGATTGGGCTCCTAGGCTTGATCTACACTACTTCAGAAGGTTGAAGTAAAATATACAATTCCAGCTATATAAATTATGTAGCTGGAGACAACGTATCTTACATCACGTTTCTGGGCCATCCGCACACAGGGGGCCAATGGGAGCAAACGCTCCTGTCGGCTTCTCTTATTCCTCGTGAGAAGCAGGAGTACTGGCGCCAACGGGAGCACCCTCTGAGTTTGATTTATCAGGTCAATACTAGACCCACTAAATCAAACCCTGGAAGATTGACCATGACATAGTCAATCTTCCTCGTAGTGTAGACATGCCCCCAAGTGCTATAGTAATACAGATAATTATGAATAATTTATGGGTCTATATTGGCCTAGCTGTTTTATAGCATACGGTAATCTTAGGGAGGCAGACTATAGTGGCTGCCAACAAAACCCAACAGCTATCCCCGGAATTCCATAAAGGGTGTTTCAGCCATGCTTCTTTGCTTGAACAGGGTATTGCAAAGGTGCTGTTATGGTGGATCTGACACCAGGGGCTGAATGATCAGTTAGCCAGATCAGCTGGGTTTCCAATTCTTTATGCCAGTGGACTTGCAAACAACATTCATATAGCATGATAGACAATTAAGCCATGTGTATTGGAGGATATATTCTGTTTTTGTATATTCTCTAAGGGTATGTCTCCACTACAAAGTTAATTCAAAATAACAGCAGTTATTTCGAATTAACTTTAATAGCATCTACACAGGCAAACTGCTATTTCAAAATAAATTCGAAATAGTGGAGCCCTTATTTCGAATTTGGTAAACCTCATTCTATGAGGAGTAACACCAAATTCGAAATAGCTATTTTGAATTAAGTGCTGTGTAGACACTTAATTCAAAATAAGGGGCCTCCAGCCCTTCCCAGGGAGCCCTGGTGGCCACTCTGGGCACAACCAGGAAAACTTACTCTCCTCTCCCCCAGCCCCGGAGCCATTAAAGGGGTAGACCCTGGCCACAGTGCCTGTGCCAGCTCCAAGCCTGCCAGCCCAGAGCCAGCAGTGGCCACCAGGGCCCCTGACCCAGTGGCCCCAAAACATGAGCCAGCAAGCCACTAGCAGCCAGCTCTCCACCACTCCCCAGGAGCAGTCTGCCAGCTCCCAGGAGCCTGACAGGGGCTGGAGAAGGTGGGCGCCTTCCTGGTCCAGGGTGGAGATCATGGAGGTTTGGGGGGGATGCCCCCAACATCCATGATATCCGCACTAGTTGCCAGCCTGGCCACCAAAGGCCACATGCGAACCCAGGAGCAGGTTAGCATGAAAGTCAAGTTGGTCTGGCGAGACCCCCCAACCCTGAGCCCTGAGCTTCCCCTCCCCCGGCTTCCCCCTTCCAGCTCCTTCCTCCCAGGTTTCCCCCTCCCCTCTTCCACCCTCTCTCTTCCCCTCTCCCACCTCCTTTTCCCAGTCTCCCCAGAGGTTCATCCCCCCCAGTTTCGTTCAATAAACCCAGTTTCTATTTTTGAACATACGTGTCTTTTATTTGACATCAGGAAGGGGGGCTAGGGAGGGGTAAGTGGAAGGAGGTGAGGGATGAATGGGGCACGAGCCCCCGGTGGGGAGGACCGGGGAGGCTCTGAGGGCTCCTTGGGGTGGACGCTCTCCTGCAGGGCCTCCTGGATCCTGACAGCCCCCCCGATGGACCCCCCGGATGGCAGCCTGCAGCAAGTGCAGCCGGGTTGATGGCAATGACCCCACGAGACGCACCGGCATGCCCAGGGGCAGCTCTGGCTCCATGTGGCCGAATGCTGTGATGTGCTGAGTGTGGGCACTCAGGGCATTCCAAGACAGGACTGCTTTGCTGTCCCTCATCGAGGTAGACAAGCAAGCGGGGAACCCTGAGAACTGTCTGTCCGGGGTGGGGGTAGGGTCCTTTTAAGCATGGAGCTCAGTTAGCCTCAGGCAGCAGCCCCACACACTAGGTCCTAATCTGATGCCCTGCCAGCACTGGTTCCGGCCAGCCTTAACTTCAGTTCAGGGTCCAGTTAAGTTAATTCAGGGTCAGTTAAGTTAATTCGAAATAGTGCTGTAGTGTAGACATCCCCTAAGGCAACAGAGGTAATGACTATGGCTCGTAGCTGCTATATCAAGACAAGTAATAATATGATCCTACATTTTTACTTGAGTAGACGCTGCAGCATTGAGCCCTCAAGCTGCAAAATCTGAAAGACATGTTCACAACTGAAGTTAGAGAAACTTAAACCCCAGGTAAGCCTTGGCTGATGGGTGAGAGACTGTTCTGTGGGTAGATACTGTCTGTAGAGAATTATAGGATAGTCTTGGTAAAGATACAGAATAGAGCTGCAGTGTTCAGATTCTCCCTTTGTAGTTTGCAGTAAATATTATGTTTTAACACTAAAAAGTGATATAAAAAGTATTATGAGAATTTACTGTCCGTATTTTTGTAAAGAGAGCTCTGAAGAATTCCTTTTGTTGAATGAAACAGAACAAACCCTGAGAATGCTATTCTGAAATATCAGAGTTTAATATACAGTAGCAGGTCTGTTTTATATCCTCTTTCTCTCTCTTTTTTTTATGTTTGCTAATCTTCATAAGTTTCACCTCCCTCCCCTGAGATTTTCATTTTATAAATAAAAGAGCTTAATTATTTCTATAATGAAAGGATTGGCGTTCCCACAAACTGATTCTTTCCATTTAAAAATCATTAGAGGTATAATAAAATGCATTTAGTTGGTGACCTAGGCAGCTGCTTTACAAATTACTAGCGTGAAAAGTGAGAAGAAATATTGAAAAAAGATGGCGCTAAGCAAAAGAGTTGTCATTAGTGGATGACAGAATTCAGATCTTGACTAAGGAAAATAAATCTGCGGGGGTACCCATGGTGCCGCAGTTGATATACAGTGAAACCCACAAAAACAGAAAATGTTGCTTGGGTGTTTGTAAGAGAGGGTAGGGACATTATCTGCTGTGGTTAAAGCATTTAGGGCACCCTGAAATCTTCATAACATATATCATATATATTAATTATTGCAGAACAAAGTAGGCAGTTTTCTATTCTCTCTTACAATAATTATTTACTTGAATAGAAGTCTCAGGTACGTCTACACTTGCCCCCTAGTTCGGACTAGGCAGGCAAATGAAGCATACCGAAGTTGCTAATGAAGCACGGGATTTAAATATCCCACGCTTGATTAGCATATTTGTGGCCGGTCGCCATTTTAAAATGCCGGTCACCCGATTTAACTTGCCGTATGTAGACGCGGTAGTCCGATTTAAAACCCTTCGCTTTAATTAACTGTTACTCCTCGTGCAATGAGGAGTAACAGTTAATTTGAGGGAAGGGTTTTAAATCGGAGTACCATGTCTACACGCGGCAAGTTAATTCAGGCGACCGGCATTTTAAAATGGTGACCGGCCACGAATATGCTAATCAAGCGCAGGATATTTAAATCCCATGCTTCATTAGCAACTTTCGGTATGCTTCATTTGCCTCCCTAGTCCAAACTAGGGGGCAAGTGTAGACATACCCTCAGAGGGGTAGCCTTGTTAGTCTGTAACTTTAAAAACAGCAAGTAGTCCTTTGGCATCAGGGCCCTGGTCTACACTAGGGCATTATTTTGAAATAACAAGTGGAGCTGTCACACTACCAAGCCTGTTATTTCGAAATAAGGGGCTGGTTATTTCAAAATAATAACTCCTGTTTTCCATGAAAAATAACGCTTATTTCCAAACTGTTATTTTGAAATGGCGGTAGTGTGGACACTGCACTGCTGCTATTTTAAAATCACTACTCCCAAGAGTCATTCAAAGAATTACTCCTCAGTGCTTCCTGGGGCTCTTGGTCGAGGTAGCACGTTCACATTAAGGGAGCCTGCCGCGGCTAATTTTGAGGCTTCCCTGAAGTGTGGACACGCTATTTCGAAAGAGTTATTTTGGGAGTTATTATTTTGAAATATGTTATTTCAAAATAATTTCCTAGTGTAGACATGCCCTTAGAGACTAATAAAGGTATAGGATCATGAGCTTTTGTGAGTAATACCCACTTTGTCAGATGAGTTGGGGTGGAAATACAGAATGCAAGATACATACATCAGCAAAAGCAGTTACCTGTCAATTGCAGGACCCTTGTTAATAAAGCTAATTAAGTAGGTTGAGTGTGTGCTATTCATAGAATTACTCATTGGTGCAAACCAGGAATGTAAGATCAGATTCTACCCCATGGAACAGAATGGTAGCTAAATAATGAAGACATGACAGTGCATGCTGGCTCTCTTAACAGGCTCACACACATTTTAACCAAAAAGGTGGACAGAATAGAGCCACTGAGATTGACTTAAAGAAAGAAAAGGAAATCCCCAGTGCCGCCCTCTGAACCCAGGCAGGGCAGCTTTGAAGGTCAGGTACGTCTAGACTACATTTTTTTTTTTCCTAAAGGAGATATGCAGATTTGGTGATAATTTTCATATCTTCTTCCGATCGCTTTTTTGAAAGCGGGTTTTTTGAAAGTGAAAGTAGTTTAGACGCAGTTCTTTTGGGAAAAAAACCCTTTTTTCGAAAGAACCTTCTTCCTCAGAAATTGAGGTTTACAGGTTCGTTAGAAAAAGGGTTTTTTTTTTTCGAAAGAACTGCGTCTAAACTATTTTCACTTTTGAAAAACCCGCTTTTGAAAAAGCGATCTGAAAAAGATATGCAGATTAGTGCCGAATTTGCATATCTCCTTTCAGAAAAAAAACGTAGTCTAGATGTACCCTCAGTGAAGACATGGCAGCATGGACCCTGGCATGGGCTAGGAATTCAAGCATGTTTTGGGAGTTCTTGTGCAGTTTGCGCACTATTGCATCCTCTTCTGTTTTTAACCACCTATGTTAATGTTCGTGAAGCATGTCTCTGTAAGAGGAAAGCACATATGCGATTGCAGTGTAGAAATACCTACAGTCAGCTGATAGAACTCCTGAGTAACTCCATCTACTCCTGTTGGATTGCAGACCTTATCACTTCATCTTTTGAGGATCAGGAGGTAATTAGACATTGTCTTCAGCTTGGACTTTAAAGTCATACTACATCATCTAGTCCATCCATACCCCTGCTAATGCAGAGATTGCTCCCGGGGCTCCCTTTTCTGTTTCATTTTATTTGTTTACACATCTCATGTTGAGCCCTGGGCTTTCCGCCAATTCTCTGAGGACACTGTTCCACATTCTATAATGTCAGCGTAAGATTGTGCTACTTCTTTTAGAAGTAAAGAGAATTTACAATCCAGAATATGGTGTGTGGCTAAAACACCTTTCAACTTCTTTTGTACCCTTGCAGTCCTGGGCTACTCTGTGGGCTGGATGGGCCCCCAGCAATGTTCCCTTTAATCATTTCCATCCAGGTGCAGATTTTTTCCATCCATGTGTGGGAAATTTTTTTCTGTGTGCACAGAGGCATGTGCGAATGTGCATCACCAGCAGAAACAAAACCTAGCTGTGGGGGCGATGCTAATCATCCGGGCGGCATTTGAATTTCTCCTTGAGCAGCTGCACAAGCACACAGTTGGAACATGGGCCCCTAGTATAAGTTTGGACGGTGCTGGGGCCTCTCTACATGACAGTATGATCTTTCAAATCTTGTTTATTGCATTCTCACCCTGACATACCCTGTATACCCCAGGCCTACCTCTCATGCCCAGGCTTGTGGGGTAAAAGTCCTCAAAAGGCAGCCTTACAGTTGTCATCTAAGGGTGTGGCCTTTTTTCGAAAAAACTTCACCTGCATCTAGACTGCCATCGCATTCTTTCGAAACTAAATTGAAAGAACGCAGTGGGTTTTTTCGAAATCGGTAAACCTACTTTTACCAGGAAGAACGCCTTTTTTGTTGAAAGAGTTCTTTGGAAAAAAGGTGTTCTTGAATGCAAGCAGGGCTTTTTCAGAAGAGAGCATCCAGATTGCCTGGGTGCTCTCTTTCAAAAAAGTGGATCACTTTTTCAAAACTCTTGTGGCTGTCTAGACGATCTCTTTAAAAAAAGGCTGGTAGTCTAGAGGTACCCTAAGTGTCTACAGCAAGGCAATCTTCCAACAACTGGAGCTGAGGATTTTTAGGGCCCCTTTAGTTTGGTCTGGACCCTTCACAAGCCACAGAGAGGCCAGACCAGGGATGAGGAACACCCCTTGCTGGTAAGTTTTTCTTAATATTAAATACCTCTGAAAGAAGAGTCCTAGGTATCTCTAATTGGACACCTTAAGCTTAGAACTCATTTTTGACAATGTGAACCTTATTTCTTTTAATTGATCTCCATATATTGACCCTTCTAGTCTGTGTCATTTTCATTGCTCTTCTCGAACCGCTACCCAGTTTTGGCAATGTATTTGTAACCTTGAAGGTGTTTATAACTGAAGTCACATCGGGACATTCCTCTTTACATAATCAGTCACAAAACCAAATTTATCGTATTGGCTGCCATATTAAAACAACAAACTCCTATCTCCCCTGCTGTCCATTCCCCAGCTCTTTCAGCATGGGTTTTTCACGTCCACTCAGTGTATATTCTAGATTAGTTTCCCCATAGCTATTGCCTTGCATTTTGCTAGGCAGCACCTCATTTTGGTTGTTTCCTGCATGTGCTTCTAATGTCTCTTGGCTCTTTGTATTATTTTGGATCTTTACTGGCACCTTGGTCTAGTATCATGAATCAGTTTAATTAACATGCCATTTTGCTCCCTCTTCCAGGTTGTTAATGAAGGTGTTAAATAAATCGGAACCAAACATGGATCCCTGTGGGTCCCTACCAGACACCTCCAACCAACTTGATACATTGCCATGTCTCATTACCCTTTGTCTGCACTCAGCCAGCCACTTTTAAATCTAAGTGACAGTGCTCCATGTTCAAGCCAATTTGAATTAATTCTGCAAGTAAGGATTCGATAAGACATTGCATTAAATGCTTTACTCAGCCCAGATATATTGCACATAGTTCTATTTACTAATTTTGAAAAGCTATCAGAAAAAGCAATCAAGCTCTGGAGATTACTAGTACATTCTGCCTCCTTCCCACTAGCCATAAAAAAGCTGCTTACTTAAACTCAAGTGCCAGGATTACCAAAGCATTATCAGGGCACCAGGCTGATGGTTAATTTTTCAGTTATTTTTCTACTCTATTCTCTGCTCAATTTCCAAGAGCACCCTAATTATTTCACCTTTGGATACATAGCTACTCTACCTGGGTTACTCTCCCAATTGATGGACTGTTGCTTATGCATATCTGGAAAAGGTCACATGATATTAGCAGTCTAGTTTTCTGAATATGTCCCTACCTATTAGCTACAGTCACCCACTTTCATTATTCCTGATACAAAATGTAGATATGGCAAGACGCTTTGGCTACGTCTTGACAGTGGCGCTATTTTGGGATACCGGAAGTATCCTGAAATAGCTATTTTGCGTTTTTAAACATGTCCGTTATTTCGAACAAGGGTTAAGGGATGTTTCGGAATAGCGCTTTATATCAAAATTTGGCGCTGGGTAGACCGCTCCAAATTTCGAAATAAGCTATTTCTAAATTAGATGGAAACAAGCTACGCAATTTGTGTAGCTCAGATTGTGTATCGTATTTCGACCTGCGGATGCAGGGTAGATGCACCCTTTGATTCCTTACCAGAACACAAGGTGCTGTTCTTGGTATTCAGGACATTGCCACACCACCGTCACCAAGTTACGAGCATGCAAAACCCAATTGTGCATCTGAACTTATAAGTTGTTTAGCTAATAAGTTGCTTTTCCAGGGTGGAATAAGCCCTTGCAACTTGAGAGTGTGTGGTAGTTCACCTGCTACTTTTAGCTAGGTAATTATATAGTGGTTAGGGTAAGCCATGTAAACAATAATGTGTATATATATTTTGAAATCTCAGGGGGTAGCCGGTAACAGACTAATGGTTCTGCAGCATCTTACAGCAGTGGTCTTCAACCTTTTTAAGCACAAGATCACTTTTTGTGTTTAAGTCAGTCCAGGATCTACCTCAAACCCCAATTACCCTGCCCCACCTCTTCTCCAAGGCTATGCCCCACCCCTTCTCTGAGGCTTCGCCCTCCTCATTCTGTGAAGATGGGATGCAGGAGAGTGACATCAGTGACATCACCACTCCCTGCCTCCGTCTCCCCCACCCTGCACAACAAGCAGGAGGCTCCCAGGGAGCAGCTCTGAGCCTCTGGGCAAGAGCAGCAGGGCAGTGTGGGGAGGGGCAGCTGAAGTGCTGGCACTTGATGGCCTCCCAGCCAAACCAGTCAGGATCACCTGTCAGAGGCTTCAAGATCTACTGGTAGATCCTGATCTACTGGTTGGTGACCACTGCCTTAGAGACTAACAAAAAATGTAGATAGTATCATGAGCTTTCATGGGCACAACCCTCTTCTTCAGATGACTGGAATAAGGGGGGTCCAGGGTACAAATAAATAGCAGAAAGAAAGGGGATGGGAAGGGAAACAGAAGGAAAAAATATTCTCAGTTAGAGTGTCTTTGCTAAATGATGCTAATAGAGTAGGCTATAAGTACCTGGTACGTAGCTTGTTATATCATTAGGATGTGGAATGTAGCGGCCCATCCACATCAGGTCTTTGTTCAGACCTTGATTATATGTGTCAAACTTGTAATGAAATCAAGTTCTGCAGCTTCTCCCTCAAGCTAGTTTTTTAAATTGCTTTGTAATAGTATAGTCACTTTTAGATCCATTAGTGAGTGCCGGGGCAAGTTGAAATGTTCCCCAACAGGTTTCTGTATGTTACCATTTCGAATATCTGATTTGCGTCCATTAACTCTGTCCACACGTCTATACAAGCGACATAATCACAGCACTTGGCCACATTAAGTCACCATGTCAGAGCCTCATGCAACTCCAATGTGATCTATGCCATGAAGTGCCAGCAATGCCCCTCTACCACGTATATTGGCCAAACTGGACAGTCTCTATGACAAAGTAGAGTGGGGAAATATTTTCCCATTACATAAGCATATTATGAACCCAAGCTAAATGATCATTGTAATGTGCAAATAATGTCTGGTCCTGCTATCAGTCAACTCAATGACAAAACATTTGTTGAGATCGGGGAAGGAGGATCAAAACCTCTCATGAGATATTATTAAGACTGCTCAGTGGGAGAAGAAATCAGGTTCTCTTAGCTTTGCACCTTGTACTCAGGTACAAAGAAAAAGGTTTTAGGGATCAAAACTACTCCTGCCAGCTCCTGCTGAACTTTTTGCCATTTTCTTCAAAAATTCATATGATTTCTGCTGATCTAAGTGTCATTCTGAAGATTAAATTTTGGTAGGTTTTACCATAGCCAGTTATTCCATTACCAGAATTTTGTGGGGGAGGGGAAGAAAGAAACTTTTGGGTTTCAATAGGTGTAAATATCTTCACCCATTTCACCCAGCATTCCCCACTATTTTCCAGATTTTCAATATTTCAGTTTAGCAGAAAGGGACATATAGCAGTGACAGTTTGTGGTGGCAGAAGTGGTTTAAGTAATCCCCTGTAACGTCTCTGCTTCAGCCCAGGTCTTGAAGCTCCAGCCTCTCTCTATTTTTTTAAAACACATTTTGTTTTTCATGATTCATATTCTAGTAGTTGAATACCAGCAGCTTCAGTTTGACTACCTCTTTGTTCTACTGCTCTGAACTGCATAGTATATGGCTGCTTTGGCAGAAGAGCTTATATATCACGCATTAGAGTAATCTTCAATGGTATCTTTTCATAGCTGAAAATACGTGTCATCGTTTGGCTTCTGTGAATCTGGTTCAGCCTCTGTAGTGATTTGCACTGCTACTCCTTGGTAGGTATTAGCTGCAGAGATACAGTATAGATAAGTCAAGGGTGGAAGCCAAAAACGAACAGTGATCTTTGCTACTGCAACGGAAAGAATGGGATTGAAGGGAATTTAAGATGACCCTATTGATTCTTGAAGAACGCAGTTCAAAATGCAGCTTTCATCTCTTGGGGAGGGCTTTATTGATGGACGGTGCTCAT
The DNA here is from genome assembly GCA_032595735.1 of Pelochelys cantorii. Lineage (NCBI taxonomy): Eukaryota > Metazoa > Chordata > Testudines > Trionychidae > Pelochelys > Pelochelys cantorii. The sequence goes on from CM064337.1 coordinate 43,777,754, forward strand.
TGCTGGTAATGACTGTTACCTCCTTTTTGAGTCTCTGGTTTCTTGTTAACAGGCAACTAATGTTAAGGTTTTCATGGCTAGCTTGCTGCTAAAAAATGAATGTGGAAGCAATAGCAGTAGCTCCATGTTCACAGTTGTGTTATGACTTCGAGCAAGAATTCAATCCTTGTTTCACACGTTGATTGGATTTATTCTCCAGATTTGCTACCTAAACTTGAGAGAGCTGAATTTTCCACATACTGCTTTTTGAAATATTTATTAACTGTTGCAAAGAAAAGCTTTGAAAATCTATCTTTTAAACAAACCTTGTTCTGTTTTCCTCAATTTTTGAGGGGTCTTGTACCTATGAAACTTCAGGCCTGCCTAACTTCAAATATATTGCAAAGTCTCCTAACCTCTGAGAGACAGGCTACTTTTGAACTTTTAAAAATAAATATATAATGGGCAGTTCCCCATACTGAAGGTAAACTAATTATGGATTACAAACATTGTCCCTAGAAAATCAGATCCAACACATAGTGCCATTTTTATATGCTGCCCATCTCAGTAGAGACTAGAACAAAACAAAACAAGACAAAACCCACCACAAAGCCTGTAACTGACAAAAATAGAAAGTAATTTTTAAAATGCCATCCACTTCTAACCCTAGTACACTAACTTGCATTTATCTGTGGTGAGTCAGGCTGAGTATTCATTACAGGGCATAGTGTGGGCTTCTGGGAAAAGGAAGAAACCTGGAAGATTTTGGGAACGAGTGGAGATTTAGAGGAACAGGCAATTGAGCAGTGCTTCTTGGGACAGAAAATGCTGGTGGGATTTTGAGAAGATACATGGAATTTAGCAGAGATAAGCTAAAGAAGTCCTGGGGGAAGCAGTGTGTGTGGAGGAGAGAGAACACACATGTTATGTTGCTTACACCAAGAATTCAAAAATCACAAGGCCCAAATTAAGATTGGTTTAAGATATTCAGTTTTTAAAAACCACAACAACTTTTAAACATTGTTTGGCTGCTGCTGATTGAGCCCTTGGGGTTCATTTTTTCTAGGTCTTCTTCACAACCAAGAGAGCTAGAAACATATCTATTTTTTTTTAAATGAGCATTGAGAGTTTCACATGACCATATGATTCCAGGAGCTCAGACTGTCATAAACATACCAAATATAGTGAATAGTTGCTAAACTTGGAAGAGCTGGCAATACTGGTGAATGGTTCCTCAGCCAGTCCTATAGCATTTTCTCATACGTAAATGGATGCTGACTAATTTTGTGACCCCATTCTCATTCAGGCAATGATTTTCTGACCACTTAAATGCTCTTTCTATTTTTAAAATATTGTTGGGGGCGGGGGCGGGAAGGAGGAGGTAGTTTCACCAGGGCCCAGCAATTTAAAAAGGCCTGGGGCTCCTAGCCCTTTAAGTCCCCACTGGAGCCCTGTGCAGTGCTATCTGTGCAGTGATGAAGGATGGGTGGGGGAGGTTCCTAGCCCCATCCTCTTCACCTGAGGATCTGAGGCCCCTCCACATTGCCTAGGGCCCAAAGAAGCCTGTCATCAGCCTTGCTCTGCCCTATGCATTGCTGTGAAACCCACACACCAATAATAGCTCTGTGGACCATCCAGAGGCATTTGGGTGTGGGAGAAACAATCCCCATGTATCCCTTACTTTCCTGATTTGTGGCGAAGAAAGGCTTAATCAATTTCTGTTTATGAAATACTGCACATGACAGTAAGCAGCATCTTTCATCCACCGTTCACCATGTTTCATTGCCTATCATTTTTTTAAAATAAAATAACTAGAAGACTTACCTGGTGTTGCTCAGATCCTTCTGGGCAGGGGGCTGGTGGTGGGGCAGAGGGGGGGAGTACAGGAGTCAGGACAGAGCCTGGAGATGTGGAAGGGGAAGGGCAGGATTTTGGAAGCACGGGGGTGGTGCAGGAGTTGGGGGGTGGGGTTGAGGAGGGGCTCAAGGCAGGAGGCAGAGGATATGGAGGGGTGTGAGAGTGAGGGTTGGAGGGTGAGGAAGGGTTCAGGATGGGGGTATCATCCAGCAGGGATTTCTCTCCTCCCTGGCTAGTGGGGCCTTCCTGCCCCAACCCCTCCGGCAGGCAGGGACCTTCTCTCCCCCCCTCTAGCCAACAGAGGCCTTTTCTCTCCTTCCCAGCCCCACTGGCTGCCAAGGGCCTTTTCTCTTCCCCTAGACCTCCTGGCTATTAGGAGCTTTCCTTCTCTCCAACCCTCAATGCTGCAGCCAAGGGCAGGGGGAGTGGGAAAGAGAGTTTGAGACAAGGGAGGCTACTTACATGGTCTGGTGGCAGGCAACATAGCAAGCCCCAGCCCAGTTGGCCACTCTCTTGCTGGTGCAGCTGTCTCCAGTGGTCACTCTGCAGTATAACTTTCCCCTGTGCTCACTGCCTCCAGTGGCCACTCTGAGTATCACAACCCTCCAAAGAGCAGTCCCATTCCCAGCACTTCCCATTTTCCTGACACGACCAAACCCTTGGGCTATGTCTACACTTGCGGTTTCTTGTGCAAGTACAGCCATTCTTGTGCAAGAATCTGCAGAGCGTCCACACTGCCCGCCCGCTCTTGCACAAGGAAATTTACAGTCCAGAGTGGTAAGAGAGGGGTTCTTGTGCAAGCGTTACGCTCTTTTTTATCAGGTGTAAGCCCTCTTGCGCAGGAGCTCTTGCGCAAGAGGGCAGTGTGGACGCTCGGCAGGGATTTCTTGCGCAAAAAGAACTATGGCTAAAATGGCCATCAGAGCTTTCTTGAGCAAGAGAGTGTCCACACTGCCATGGGAGCTCTTGCGCAAAAGCACAGCATGCACATGGCAGTGTGGACGTTTTCTTGTGCAAGACTTCTTGCACAAGAACCCTTGCGCAAGAAGCCGCCAGTGTAGACATAGCCTTGCTTTGCTTTAAGTTGGGATAAGAGGAAGCTGCATAATTAACTTGGTAGTCCTAGCTCTTATCATTTAGGTGGAGTTCCTGAACAAAGAGATTCATAGATGGACAGATAGACAGACAGACATTTCTAAAACGTATACGTAGATTGTGTAAAATGGATGAAACCTAGTGCACAGTAATGTATACATGAGGGTAACTTCCCAATTGTTGTTAAAAATATGTTTATCTTGATCATATTTTCCTTAAGAATGTTTCAGTTAACAAACATATTTTCTGATTTCCAAAGGGAAATAAGGGGATAGAAGAGTTTAAGAGGATTTGTCAACAAGCTAGTACAATACTAAATTATTTTTAGCTCATGTTATTGATTTGTCCTATAAATTATTTGCTGTTTCAGCATACTTGATAGTATTAGTTTTATTAAGTTGGTATAGTTGGACAAACTTTAATATCAACTTTTAGGCCTAATTGACTTCAAGAAGCTATATAAAAGACAAACACTGTCCATTCTGAATTGGAAGATGTGCTACCTATTGTCATATGGTTTTGTGGTATATAACCTTGGGATAACTTGATGAAAAGAAAGAAGGGTGTGTGAGGAGGGGGAAGCAACCATTTAATGTCCTATCAGGCTTGATGGAGCCTGATATAATTAACAAACTTGTGATATCGCTTGCAATTGTAATTCCAATTATTTGCTAGCTGAAGGCAAGTTTCGCTGCTCTAAGTTAGGAAATCATGTAAATAGCCTAATTAATATAATTTGCCTTATGCTCTACTAAGAAAACAAAAACAAATATGTCATTTTTTAGAATAAATAGCATGGTATAGACTAAATATTATAAATATTCAGTTACTTTGCTAAGCAAATATTGCATATTACAGCTCCTTCTCAGAATTGCTAAGTAATGCAACTTGATTTAATGAAATCACGATGGGTTGTTATAGGTTTACCACTACATTACAAAAAGGAGAGCACTTCTTTTGCATGGATTTGAGCAAGTTCCTTAACAAAATATTGTGTGGCATGTGTGACAGCAGGCTGAAAGATGTAAAGAAGATTTCATCCTCTGGTATCTTCAGTACTTGAATATCAAGAGATTTCCCCTAAACTTAAAATAAATCTTTGAAAAATTCCATGCTGCTGTGGTAGAAAGGTATAATAAATAATACTTTGCCTTTTCCTTGTGTGGAATGAAGAGATAAAGCTATTTATAAAAACCTAAAAGCCCTACAAATCATTCTAACAGGTTGTCATATGTTAATGTCAGTGAGAATTTAATCACCCAAGGTAAAAATCTATGTTTTTTCCTTCAATGCTGTCTGGTTTCCATAACTCTCTCTATTGACAAATTCTCTTATGATGATAAATCAGGGGAATGGCTAAAAACACAAAACGAAAAGATAGAAAATTAAAAAAAAAGAAGCACCAAGGTTTGTATATATGTAGATATATTTTTGAATATACATCGTTTCTAGAGACTCCAGTCTGGTATTAGAAGTTCTTTCTGGTAGGCACGGTGCACACAGTTAACAAGATGACAAATCCTGCCTTAGAGAGTTTACAAAGCAAGTATGTGCTGAGAAACAACATGTGCATAGAGCAAACAGATGGAATGTGAGAATTAAGATTAATGTAATATGCAATTGAGCTGGCCACAAAATGGAAATCACTTATTTTGAAAAATTTCTATGTTTTTGAAAATTATTTTCCTGAATATGGATTAAAAGTAAATGTGATTTTTTTTCATGGGAAGGGATTTACAGAAAAACTCGTTTTGGCAAACCCCGAGTGGACTATTTTGGCTTGCTTGCTGTCCACCTAAGAGGTGCTTGTCAATCTCACAGTCTGCCTATACACAAGCTCTGCTCTCTGCTGCCCAACTGCCTTTCTTAATCAAACAGAAAATTCCCCACTGGCTCAAATAAGTGGAGGTCACATCTGCTTAATCATAGTCAAATGGTTTGTAAGTATTGTGACAGCACAAAAAGTGGTGCCAGACTGGATAAAGAAATAACAGTTGCAAAGTGTGCAAAATAGGCATGGCTCACATAAATTAATAAATTGACAATTTCTTAAATGACACTAAATCTCCGAGGGATAGTTTGTAACTTTAAACACGAGTCATCCTGTGGCACCTTCGAGACTAACTAAAAAATATACAATCATGAACTTTCATGGGTAAAACCCACCTCATCAGATGAATTGGAATGGAAATAACAGAAATTTTATATATATAATATATAGAAACAGCAGAAGAACATAAGAATGCCCATACTGGGTCAGACCAAAGGTCCATCTAGCCCAGGGTCCTGTCTGCCCACAGTGGCCAATACTAGATGCCCCAGAGGGAGGGATCACAACAGGTAATCCTCATGTGGTCCCTCCCCTGTCACCCATTTCCAGATAAATGGAGACTAGGGACACCATTCCTACCCATCCTGGCTAATAGCCATTGATGAACCTAACTTCCGTGAATCTGTCTAGCTATTTTTTGAACCCTATTAAAGTCTTAGCCTTTACCACATCCTCTGGCAAGGAATTCCATAGGTTGACTGTGCGCTGAATGAAGACAAGCTTCCTTTTGTTTGTTTTAAACTGGCTGCCTGTTAATTTCATTTGGTGACCCCTAGTTCTTATAGTGTGGGAATAAGTAAATAACTTTTCCCTATTCACTTTTTCCACACCAGTCATTATTTTATAGACCTCTATCATATCCCCCCTTAGTCTCCTCTTTTCTAAGCTGAAAAGTCCAAGTCCAAGAATCTGTCAATTTTCAGGACCTGAGTTAATGAGGCTAATTAAGTGGGCTGGATGTGTCCCAGGCTACATCTAGACTTCAGGCTTCTTTTGGAAGAAGCTTTTCCGGAAGAGATCTTCCAAAAAAACTTTTTCTGAAAGAGAGCATTCATACTGAATGGACGCTATCTCGCATTTAAGCTGTGATTATTATGGATGGAGTAGCCACCAGGGCACCTGTGCTTTTTCCTCTTTCCTCTTCTTTCGAAAGAACTCCCTCTTCCCCGTCCACACATGCCTTTTTCCGAAAGAGCTCTTTTGGAAAAAGGCTTCTTCCTCATAGAAAGAGGTTTACCAGTATTGAAAAAAACCCTCTGTTCTTTAGATTTTTTTGAAAGAAAGCAAATGCACCGTGGATGTAAGTGAAGTTTTTTTGGAAAAACTGTCATTTTTCTGAAAAAAACTCTGTAATGTAGACATAGCCCCAGACATTTTGTTTGATGTGGAAATGCAGATGTTAAAGGCAGAAGAAGTTGGCTTTGTAATGCACCAACCAGTTAATGTATTTTAAATCTTAGTGTCCTTTTCTATAAGCAATGATGATTTGCACATTTATACACCAGTTTTTACTGAAGGGACCCAAAACTTCAAACACTAACTAAAGGGCAGGGAAGAATTTTGACAGATTGACCTAGGGAAGTCTTCTCCCTCTCAAGATTCCCATTAGCACTGAGGGGATATCTGGAGACATGCTCTCTCGCTTCAGCCGCTCCTAGTAGTAACAAGCTACAAGAGATGGCAGCCTCGAAAGGGACCTATGCCCCATTTCATCACTAGAGGAGACCTCCATCTAAATAACCATCTAGTAGGCAGAAGCAGTAGAGGAGCCAGGTAAGGCAGCCTCCCTTAGATGCTGGAAAATGGAAAAGATGATGGGATAAGGGGGCAGAAGAACAGATGGAGTTTGGGTTAATTGAGAGGCTGAAATGTTTGATTTTTGGAAAAAGATACGGGAAATGTACTTTAGCTAGTGCATGTTATATCTACTGATGGAAGTAGAACGTTTGAGGGAGCCAGCCCTGTATTAAAATTTTGGCAGCACATCCCTTGCCCATCACTTTGGAGTCCGAGTTCTTGTCTATGCTTATCAGAGGATTAACGCTCTGGCGATTGATATTTCGGAGTTCGTTTTAGTGGGTCTACTAAAGACCTGCTCAATCGAATGCTGATGTTACCCCCATTGACTGCAGTATTCCTCGCAGTTGCAATGAGTAAGGGAAGTCGATGGGAGAAACTCACCTGTCAATCTCCTGCTGTGGGGCTGGCCCAATGTAAGGTATGTTGACTCCAGCTACACATTGTCATAACTGCATATCTTACATCAGTTTTCTCCACCAGTGCAGACCTGGCCTAAGTGCTAATGGGCACTTATAAGTGTGCACAAGGGATCTGAAAGACTCTGTCTTTTCTCAAGGAGTCCTGGGATGCTCTGATCCACATCTATCATATAAAAAGAAAAGCCAATAATATCCTTATGACTGATTACACTGAATCACCCCTCTTCTTCATTGCTTTAGGTTACTGGTATGTTTCCTCCACATCTCTATATCTGTATTCTTTTACTCTAGATAATATAACAAACAATGGTGCTTGTCTTCTGAGCACATGCACTCCCACACTTAATCACCTTCTGTTAATTGTGTGTATGTAATAAGAATTACATCCCAAGAAACTATGGTAACTCATATAGGGTATGAATAATGAACGCTTCAGGAAGATAGAAATAGTTGATGCAGGGACCTGAGGATTGATATGTACAAATCATGAATCTCCCACAGACACTAAAATGAACCTATTTTATAAAATCTCTTTTACAGTGACACAATTAAATAAAAATAATCAGCTTTCCACCAAGAGTGAGAGCTTATCTTTTGTTACAGACTTCTATGAATTGACCCAGAATTTCTAATAGTTTATGGAATTTAGTGATATTAACCTGCATGACTCATTGCTAAATTTTGAGAGCTTATGAAGACCTGTTTCCAAATGCAAAATGTGAATTCATAAACTATAATTAGTAGATCCACAATGACATAGACTATATTCATATATACTTGTATCACTCGGACCAAAGTACTATAAAGTAAAAAAAAAATGAAGATATGTAGGATTCCTAGATATAGTAAGTCATTAACTCCTTTTCTTTAGGTACTTTGATAAATATGGTACTATGCAGATTTTTGATAACCATATCTTTGGTTACCAAATAGAAGGATATGTAACTTTTTTTCCCAGGGTCCCAACCTGCTTCCACTAACTTCACTGAGAATAGATATGATTGTTAGTCCCTGTGTTTGCTTTAATTATTTACCCACCGTAATTCTCAGAAAAAAGAATGTGTATATTAAAGGGAAAAGATTCTTCTTCCTCATTATATCTTCCCTGTTTGCCTTCAGGTAAAACCTGTATACTTGCTTATTCCATTCATCAAACCAAAGTCAGAGCATGTTCTCAGTAAACTGAGATTCAGGCATTCATCTGAAAATAGAATTTGGTGCCTTTTACTTCTGTTAGCATGGCAGAGTCAATCCAATTCTGAACCAATGGGTTAGATTCTGTTATGCCTTCTGTGAACCATAGAATTATAGGACTTGAAGGGACTTTAAGAAGTCATCTAGTTCAATCCCCTGCACTCATCGTAGGACTAAATATTATTTGGATCATCTCCAATGAGAGAGATTCCATAACCTCACGAGGCAATTTATTCCATTGCTTAACCACCCTGATAGTTTGGAAGTTTTTACTAATACCCAGCCTAAATCTCCCTGGGTGCAGTTTAAGACCATGACTCCATTCTTATCCTCAGAGATTACGGAGACATTTTTTTCTTCTTTCTGTTTGTAGCAAACTTTCATGTTCTTGAAAACTGCTATGTCCCTACTCAGTCTTCTCTTTTCCAGACTAAACAAATCCAATTTTTTAATCTTCTCTTTTATGTCATGTGAGTTTCTAGACCTTAAATCATTTTTGTTGGTCTTTTTTCCAGTTTCTCTACATCTTTCCTGAAATTTGGCTCGTAGAACTAGACAAAATACTCCAGTTGAGGACTAATCAGTGCAGAGTAGTAGAGTGAAAGAATTATTTCTTATGTCCTGCTAATAAATCCCAGAATGACACTTGCTTTTTTTTGGCAACAGTGTCACACTCATAATTAGTTTGTGATCCACTGTAACTTTCAGATCCCTTTCTACAGTATTCCTTCCCTGGGCACTCATTTCCCATTTTGTATGTGTGCAGCTGATTGTTCCTTTCTAAATGGAGTGCTTTGCATTTGTCCTTATTGAATTTCATCCTATTTACCTCAGGCCATTTCTTCAGTTTGTCTAGATCATTTTGAAATGTAAGCCTATCCTCCAAAGCAGTTGCAATTATTCTCAACTAGGTATCATCTGCAAACTTTATAAGCGTACCCTCTATGCCATGATCTAAATCATTGATGAAGATATTGAACACAACTGGACCCCGAACTCATCAACTGTGACTCACTGATAACTACACTCTGGGAATGGTTTTCCAACCAGTTTTGCACCCACCTTCCATCTAGGTTGTATTTCCCTAGTTTGTTTATGATAAGATTATAGTGATGGGATGTACCAGCCTCGCGCTGGGTAAGCAACCTCGTTAAGGAAATCCCACCCTCGCAGACCTGCTGGGCATGCTCAGACTGCAGCCCAGGTATAAAGACCTGGGAAAAGGCTCCATCTGGGCTGCCTGCTGAGGAGGAAGGAAGTACTGCCAGAGCTCCTGGAGGTGAGCCACCAGAGGGACCAGACCTGGAAACCAGCCAGCAAGCCACCAGTGCCCCCTGCAGAGTAGCTGGAGGAAAGACCCTGGAAGGAGTCCAGCGGAGAATGGTAGGGCATTGCCCAGGGCAGGAGATTGTATCCCGAGGAGCTCAGCGTGTTGTGGTAGGAGTTCCCACTCAGCTAGCAATGGGCCACACCACTGCTAACAGGGCCTGGGCTGGGTCCTGGTGGAGTATGGAGGGCCTGGGTCCCCCTGCCTCCCTTTATCCCCAAACCATGTGGCTGGCACCTGCTGCTATTGACTCCAGCTATTAGGCCACACTGCCCCAGAGAATGGGGTAGTTAATATTGACTTTGGCCGCTAGGCCACACCACTCCAATGAGAGGGCCTGGTGCATGGGACAGGGGTGTAATTGCTGAACGTGCAGGGTTGGAGTGTAATTTCAAGAGCCCTTGGGACTCAGAGGTGAGGTGGGGGATAGGGCATTGGCCTGGGGAGCACACGGTGGTGGGTTCAAATTAGGAAGGCAGGATAAGGGACCCTCTGAAGGTAGAGGGGGTGGGCTTTGGAGTGGCCGAGGGGATAGGGCATTTACCACACTCCAAATCCCTTGGCTCATCCCATAACAGTTATGTAGACAGTATCGAAAGCCTTACATAATCAAGAGATACCAGATCTGCTGCATTTCATCTCCCCCTGTCCCAAAAGGCTATTAGTTTGTTTTTACATGATTTGTTCTTGATAAATCCAAGCTATTATGTAGAAAATTATCCTCTAGGTTTTTGCAGATTGCTTGCTTGCTTATTTGCTCCATTATCTTTCTGAGTACTAAAGTTAAGGTGACTAGTTGGTAATTCCTCCAGATATCTGTATTTCCTTTTTTTACAGACTGACACCATATTTGCCCTTTTCCAGTCTTCTGGAATCTCTCCCATCTTCCATAACTTTTCAAAGTTAATTGCTAATAGCTCAGATATTTGAACGTATGCTTAAATTTACCCCTGTTCAGGCGAGATAAATTATTGAAACTTCAATATGTGCTTAAATGCTTAGCTGAATCAAGACCTTGGAATCTGGTGGCACACTTTAAAAGACACACAGTTTTAAGATTTCTGTCCCAAGTTTGAGTCTGTTGCACTGGCAGCTAGAAAAATCATCTTTTGGCATATAAACTGAAGAGATTTGATCGGGAAGTTTCTGAGGCCTGGCCTACACCTATTTATTAGATCAAAATAGCTGCATTCCTCAGGGCTTCTATCCTGTACCAAAGTAGTTAGGGTGATCTAATCCCTATTCTTAAATCAATGGAAGAGTTCATGGATTGTCTGTGACAGGAAGAGCACCTCCCGTTGATATAGGAAGCATCTCCATGGTAGCACAATAGCTGTGCTGTTTTCATTGCTGCCATATAGACATCATATCAGAGAGGCTAAATTTTGGATCCAGGAGTGCCACTTTCAAGGCATGTCTACACTAGCAAGAAAATCGACCCTCCAGCGGTCCATCTTCTAACATTTGATTTAACGGGTCTAATATAGACCCGTAAATCAAAGGCTGAGGGCAGACCCCCGCTAGCGTCTTGTACTCCTTGTTCTGCAAGGGGTAAGGGAAACCAGTGGGAGCATGTGCTCCCATTGGCCTTCTGCTGTGTGGATGTTGCCACAGCTCAGCTTAAGCTAAGCCAACTCCAGCTGAGCATTTTATATAGTAGGAGTTGCGTATCTTAAACTGGCCTGCCTGGTCTAGTGCAGACAAGGCCTCAAGGAACCACTTTTCTGAGGAGAACCACACTTTAAGGATATACTTCTCTCCCCATAGGGTTTTAGACTAGGTTAACCTTCTCCTTTCCTATTTGTTCATGATTTTAGAGGTGTTCATCAGTGTGGATTTTTAAATGCATATACTAACTTTATTACCAATGTAGAACCTATTTTATACTGTGAGACTTGCTGATGAAAGGGGAATTACCCAGTGACATGGGTTTTGTGTGACTATGGTGCAGTGTTGTGTGCTAGGATTGTAATAGGAAATCAAATAGCTTATTTCACAGCCTTCAAATACATGGCAAGTTGCCTCACTGCTATATGCAGCTCTATCTTTTAGGGTATAAAAACTATTCTTGCTTTATGAAAACAGTTCTTTTTGTTGCATAATCATTTCATTTACATAGAAAGGTTATACTTAGTAAAACTATATGAACCAAAATTGAAACAAAGATACAACATCATAAAGCAGCTTTCTGGAGTGTATTGTATTTTCCCCTTGAAAGGCTTCATTGCTTTTAGGACAGGAGATACTGCTTCAGAACTAAAGATTTAAAGCTTTTTTCTTTTGCCCATAGTAAAAGTAATAAAGCTTTTTATTGTACAAAGACTGTAAATATATTTAGCAATAATTTCAGCAGCTGGAAGTGTCTAAAATGTCTGCAGTGAAAATACAAGGGTCATAGCAACCTGGTCTTGATCTAGAAATTTCTATTGCCCCTCTCTTTCACTTGAACATACCCACAGTTATTGTTGTAAAGGGTCTGAGTGAATCAGATGGAGGAACTTATTCTAGTTAAAAATAATGAGATGTAACATTGTTAATATTGCAACAAAAACACCTAATGCCACCAATTGTGCAAATTGTCCCGTATGTATGAACCCATGCCTCCATGTAAAGTCAATAGGCTCTACAGAGACAGATTCTACTAGGGTGGATCAGCTTCTGTGATTGAATCCATCTATGAAACAGATTCTATGCCCCAAGAAGCTATACATCCTAAAACAAAAGCAGGAATATGATTTGAGAAGAACATATGAGAATGAGGAACGAAGAAAAAAAGGGAGGCGAAATTGCTCAAAGAATTGAGTTGTAAGGGATGTTCTGGAGGAAGATAGAAGCTGCTGGAAGGATTGGGACAGTCCTTGTGAAGATGTCTAGTAGAATACAATACACACTGAACCGGTATGGAATTTATGGGAGCTACTCTTAAAACTCTTATAGATTAATATTTTCAGAGTTGGATGCCTGAAATTTGGAAATGGTGCCAATTCAGCAAAGTAGTATAGTGACAGATGTGAGTATTGAGGCCTGAGTTATTTCAGGCACCCAAAATTATTGGCCACTCTTGAAAATATTGACCCTGATTATATCATACTAGAGCCTACTTTGGGATAATGAAAGATCTGAACATTACTTTATTCTGGCAGTTTCTTCTATTCCTGTATTAAACCACGCCGTCTCAGTAACTTGCCAAACTCAGTAACTTTCTGATGCAAGTTTTCAAAATACTAAAATACACAAAAAAGAAAGAGAGACAAGAGAGAGAGAGAGAGAGGAAGGTAGTATCCTTTCACAATTAATTCAGGGCTTGATCTTCACACCCATTGACATTAGTGGCAAATTGCCTATTGACTTAATTGGTATGGATCAGTGCTTTAATCCCTTTTTATATGTTATATCCAGAGTGCAAATATTAAACTTTGTGCACACAAACATTATAAAGAAATGGCCAATTTATCGCTACAGAGACTAAAGTAAGTATGCTTCAGAGAAGGGGTTTCTTTCAATTAATAAATAATTCTGTACTAAATAATCAATATAGACATGTCATTTAACAGCAAAAAATCTCCTGCATACTTGGAAGTTACTTGCTCTTACATAATCCAGGATCAAAGTCTAATTTCCTATTCTTAGGTCCATAGCTGCTTTATTTCTCAGCCTGCAATGAGGGGCAAAGACTGAGAATGAGGCTACATCTAGACTGCAGGCTTCTTTCAAAAGAAGTTTTTTTTGGAAGAGATCTTCCAAAAAAACCTTCTTTTGAAAGAGAGCTTCCACATACAAAAGCGCATCAAAAAAGCAATCTGCTTTTACGAAAGAGAGCGTCCAGACTGATTGGAGGCTCTTTTCACATAAAAGGCCACCTAGAACCACTTCAGGCAGGGCTTTAGGTCATTGCTTCTGCGTGCTGGTGCCAGAGCCTTGCAGAGACACGTGCTTAAAGAGACCCCCATGGACAGCCATTTCTCTGCTTCTGCTGCGTGCTTGCCTACCATGCTCGACCCCGAGCTTACTCTGGGGACCCTCTGCCTGGGTGCGGTAGCTCCACTCCTGCAACACACCCCACTGTGAAGAGGCATTTCTGGAGGCTCAACACCAGTTCTGACTGATGGGACTGGCTAGGCATGGAGCAGTGGGGTGACCAGCAGTGGCTCCAAAACTTCCACGTGCAGAAGGCCACCTTTTTGGAGCTGCGTGCCTGGCTTGCTCCTGCCCTCTGGAGATGTGACACCCACCTGCGACCCACCATCCCTCTGGAGAAGCAGGTTGCCATCGTTTTCTGGAAGCTTGTCACCCCCGACAGCTACCAGTCGGTGGGCAACCAGTTCGACGTGGGGAAATCCACTGTCAGGGCCCTTCTCATGGAGGTAAGGCTCGCTGGGGCTGCAGTCCCTGGGGGAAGGGGAGAGTCCTGGAAAAGGGGGACCTTAGGGAAAGGGGGATTGGGGGTGGGACATTTTTGTCAGGTGGTCGGGCAGGGCACACAATGCCCGTGTCTTTAGAAACTTGAGCCTTTATGGCAAGCTGGAGGCAGGCACATTCTTCCCCCGCCGCAAATTTGCCATTAGGGACATGCAGATGCCACTGTGCATTGTGGAGGACATGGCCTACCCCCTCATGCCGTGGCTTATGACACCCTATTCCTGCCATCTGGACCCCAGCAGGGACCAATTTAATGCCTGCCTCAACTGGGCTAGGATCAGGTGGAGTGCACATTCGGCCGCCTCAAGGTGCCTGCTGACCCGCCTCGACGTGGGGGAGCACAACATCCCTGAGGTGGTCACGGAATGTTGTGTTCTCCACAACATTGTGGAGAGGAAGGGGGAGGCCTTCCTCCCGGGGTGGAAAAACAGCCGTTTTTCTGAAAAATCTCTACAGTGTAGACATACCCTGAGTAGTACATATATGCCAGCGATGGAGAAAGTATAGAATGCATTGGGACCCAATTCTCTCATTGAATTAACTTTTGGTATTATTTTCATTTTCTGACCCTGCATTGCTTGTGTAAACAATTTATAAGAGGGAAAAATGAAATAGCATCAAGTCTGCATGATATGGAAGTGAACTTAGAATTAGGGTGATCCCTGTTAATGAAGAACAGCAGAGAGGTAAGTCTCTCCAAGATCAGAGTTCTAAAATCATGAGTCACTTGAGAGGGTCTTAGTGTAAAACTTTAAATAATAGTTGAACTCATTGAGTTTGTCTGAAGAATGATCTCTTGGGAGGATAACGAGAAATACAGACCCAGATTCTCACCTAATATAAATAGACACCACTCTGATTTCAGTGGAATTTTGTATCCCACTTACAGTAGATGAGAATCAAGCCCTAAAGTTCTCACAGGTAATAGACATTAGCTCTGGAATCACACAATAATTTATCTTTCTTCATTGTTAGCATATGTTTTAATATTCCATATGTTGATCCTAATGTTTTTATTTGCTTGTACTCCTTTAGGGTATGTCTACACAGTAACGTTATTTCGAAATAACTTAGTCCGTGTCTACACAGCAGGCAATTATTTCGAAATAATGTCAAAATACTGTCAAACTGGAGGACTTCTTACTCCGACTCCTGTAACCCTCATTGTATGAGGAGTAAGGGAAGTTGGAGAAAGTGCTCTATTTCAAAATAAATGCTGTATAGACACTCCCTATTTTGAAATAAGTTACGCAATTGTCATAGGTCAATTTGTATATCTTATTTCGAGTTAAGCCCTGCTGTGTAGATGCACCCTTACTGACTTCCTTATAGCTTGTTTGATTTTCATTTTCCCTTTCATATGTTCTCTTTTGATAGCAATTTAAGTACCTGTTTTGTATTTCTTTCTGATTCCCAAATGTAACAAAGTTATTTTTCTAAAAAATTGTTACCAAAGTTTAGCTATCTCAAATCTGTTTTCATTCCTTCTAACAGCCTACTATTTTCCTCAGTAAATATCTCGTGCTTGTCAATGTTTTACTCCTAAATCAATATTAGTGTATTTCCAAAGTTTCAGTTTTTATACTATACTTTTCTTGACTTAAGATTACAAGTACTTTCTCAGCTCCTAAATCTTATTATTCTCAGTGGAATAAAATGTACAAAGTGCTGAGGGCACTCTGTGGATAGCGTAGGAGTTTACCGTTCAGCCATACATTCAAAATACTGGTGGTTGTTTTGCTGTTATACAACAGTTGTAATACAAATTATATATGGTTATGAATTACCACTGGTTAGATAGGAACAAAAATGAATCACAGATATATTATTTATTACTTGATGTGGAAAGCAATCATCAGTAACATATTTGGTGAACAACATTAGACCATCTATTGAGCTAGATGAATAGTGGAAAAAAGTTTATTCAATAATCCGACAATTGCCAGAAGAAAAATGGATTAAATGATTCCCAAATATTATGCTGCAGTCATGATGCAAGCAGAGACCGAATAGATCATCCATTAGAATCCCTGTCTCAGCATTTTGTGCTCTAATCTGTTCAGTGGACACATGCATGGGGTTCTAGCCAATGTCAGTGGCAGCTCAAACAGAGGAGGGGAATTCGGACTTTCAAAGCAGGAATTAGCTCAATGGGGCTCTAGAAAAAGGGCAAAGCAGTCTAGTACAGTTCCTGTCATGCTCACTTAGTTTCTTTCTGGTCTTTCAAAGAATGATTGAAATAAACACAGGCATTAACGAAAAGAACTCAAGACAGAATATTGTCACCCAGAATCTTTTCAACCTATCCCCAAGAGTTAAATATATTTTAAAAAGTTGCTATGAAAAAAGGTGTGGAGGCCTATTGAAATGTCAAAATATTGACAGCTTCTCAAGGACTGTCATTCTGGGGCAGCCCAATGGTCTGTCTAGCCCAGTATCCTGTCTTCTGACAGTGGCCTGTGCCACATGCTTCAGAAGGAAAGAACACAACAGGGCAATTTATTAAGTAATCCATCCACTGTTGTCCAGCCCCGGTTAGGGACACCTAGAGCATGGGTTTGTTTCCTTAGCATCTTGACTAATAGCCAGTGATGGACTTGTCCTCCGTGAATGTAGCTAATTCTTCTTTTAACCTCATTATATGTTAGCCTTCACAACATCCCTCACAGCAAACTCCATGGGCTGACTGTGCATGGAGTTAACGAATATTTGGCTTAACAGTTGTTCACCTCTGTTTTCATAAAGACGAAGCAATAGGGAAGCAGACATCCAGATCATATTTCTTTTGTTGGGACAGAGCAGTTAAACAGTGCATAGATAAAGGTGTGCATATTCTCCCTGTTATTTAATTATCAGACTACGTATGTGGTGGGGGCAGGGAAGGGAAACAGTTTACTGAAGGATGAAATGAGGATAGAAGTGATGGAAGGATTCATAGTTGTGACACGTTTCAAAATTTATATTTCAAGCAATAGCAAAAATGCTATGTGACCATTTCAGAATTAAACAGCTGTGAGAAATTACTGGTAGGTAACACAGAGCTAGTACAGTAGAGCATCAGAGTTATGAATTGACTGGTAGAACCTCACCCCTCATTTGAACCAGAAGTACACAATCAGGCAGCAGCAGAGAATAACAACAACAAAAAGGGGGGAGGGAGAGAGGGAATTCAGTAAATACTGTGCTAAACATAAACTACTAGCAGAAAAGGAAAGTTTAAAAAAGGGATTTGACAAGGTATGGACCCATGGGTGGTGGGTGAAGATAGAGCTGGGAAAGGCAAGCCCCCAGCTCCATCCCTGGCCCTTCTGCTGAGGGCCCCCTTCAGGAGCCAAGCTGCCCTCTCCACACCACAGGGAAGCGGAGCAGTATGCTGCCCCCCCCACAAGCACGGGGAGGGCAGGCGCATGGCCCCATTTTCCCCAGCACCGGACCACAGTGAGGGCAAGCAGCACATGGCCCCACTAGGGAGGGAGGAAGGTGCATGGTCTCAGCCTCCCTGGCCCAGGAGCATAGGGGAGGGTGGACATTTGTGGGTAGCAACACTCTGCCCCCAGTATGCCTACAATCGGCATTCTGGGGGCAGAGTATGGATGGGGCCAGGCTGGTGGTTTGGAAAGGCAGTGCCTTCCCCTACCTAGCGTACCAGCTGCCGTGATATGGACCCTGTTTCTGTCCTTGTTTCATTTAAATGAAGATGGTTAAAAGCAGCATGTCATATTTTTTCAAATATTACATTTGTACAAGTTAATTGCCAGAATACAATTAACAGTCCCTTAAGAACCATTAATGCTTGAATAATCAATTCTCCAATAACTTTTGAGGTCAGGACTATTGAATTTAAGTTTCCTAAACCAGAGCTAGATCTTCAGCTGGTGTGAATTGACTTCAGTGGTGCTAAACCAGTTTAGATTCTGACCTATCTTTGTGTTCCAGAGTCAAAGTCCAAGAAATATGCTCGTGATTGAGAGGATTGTCTTCAGTAACATGTCAGAAGAGCTTTTTGACATGTTAGTGTTACGTATTGGGGCAGACGTACTGACAGGGAGTGGGCAAAGGGGGCAGTTGCCTCGAGGTCCATTGATTCAAATGATCCCTGTGCCCTTTAAATCACTGCTAGAGTGCAAAATGCTCTGGGGGACTCTGATGAGTGGCGGAGGAGGGGATTGCGGTGCAGAGAGCTCTGTGAGGTGCTTGAAGGGTGGATGCTTCCAGCCCCGCCCCTTCCACCGAGATCCCACTCCTTCGAGGAGCGTGGATCCACTGCCTCCCCCATCTTGCTCAAGGGCCTGGCAAGTCTGTCAGACCCCCACATGATGTTTATCCATAAAGCAATTTCCCCCCTCGTAATAGGCCCTATATGTAATACATCTTGACTTCAAAAAGTGACAGGCAATGGATTTTCAGCAGTACTGGTGAAACAGGATTTCTTACTTTAAACAGAAATGGCCTTTGGGGAGACTGATAATGGTTTGGAGTGTTGGTTGAGGTTAGGGCTGTTTCAGGGAGTAAACTAGCTGTAAGAATACTGTACCTTGTGGACCACCTGACCACAGGGAGCAAGTGGACTGAAATGACCGAAACAAATTTTAAAAGGCCAGAACAGAAGTGGTAATGTTAGAATTCAACTACCTAAATGCACACTTGCTGCTGTATGTGGTGGAGAAGAGTCTGGCCGTGTATTTGCAGTTATGTTAAAAATATTGCTTTTTTAACTCCACATGGATTTCATGAAATAAACTGTAAAGGTTGAGAAATCAAGCATTTAAATGGAAATACCAGAAATTAGGGTTGGCAATTAAATCTGAACTTTGGTCACTTGTGAGAATAATTTCACATGTGATATCTGATTATTTTATATAAAAATACAATGTGTAACATAGCACATACTGAAATGGTGCATGCATAATTCCATACAGAACACAACCTGCTCTGATTTACACTCTTAATGCCCATGAAATGCACAAAGTATGATTGTACCATAGAAAGGAAAGAGTGCATTTATTTATTTTCATGCTTAACTAACTGAAAATTGACTGAACTGATTTTGCTTAAACTTTCCAAACAAATTCACCTGCTGGCTATGAAGCAGCATGGGAATTTCAGCCCCTGAAAAAATTATGATCAACTTAAATGTAGAAACATTTAGAATGGATGTTGTGAGGCAACATTAACTATTGTGTGCCCAGAGCCGATACATGCTTTTTAGCCCACATGATACTTCATGACTTCACTTATTCATTCAAACCAGGTTTATCAAGAGATTAACAAATCTTCCATGTTAACTTGGGATATATTATGAGCAAACCTGCAATGATACATAGCTTCTACCTAAAACAAGGTAAAAGCTTGTGGCTTCATTTGTACATTGTTTTGATTTCTGGGGTTCATTTATATTCAGAACATAAAGGTGTGTAAAACCACATCAAAACTGATGTATATGTATATGAGGTAAAATAACAAAACAGCCCTGATGAATTTTGTATAGCAAAGGGTTAACTCCAGAGACGTAGGAAAACATTTTGGCTATTCTTCTTATGATCCATTTAGAATAAATTTTCTTGTGACCAATGCAATTTGCGAATCCAGGCAGTGCTGCTGAGAATGGATGTCTCAATGCAAGGCAAATAGCATTTTTGGTACTAGAGATTCCTTCCTTGAATGGATGCTGTCTGGGACAGCATTGCTGGAATGCTATTCAAAGCATAGGAGTACCCAGGCTTTTTGGAAGGCTCTAGGCAGCAAAATTCCTGCTCTGCTTTCAAATCTGTTCAGTTCATCTTCCTGAAGAGCATTCAAAAATTATTCAAAGTTGGCTGTTATTCTTAAGTGAACAGAGGGTGACGGGAGAGTATGAGTTTTGAAGGAAGAATAGTACTATTGATTCTTTGTAATTTAAGGAATATCATAGATGGGTACATGAATCTGAAGGGGGAAAATTGCACGAACGCTGATAAGCTGTATGAAAGTAAGACATGCGAAAACTGCAGGTAGTGTGCTAAAGTCGAGGCTGGGATTATATAGACATCTAAGCCAGACACACTGAATTTCTTTGTGCAGAAGTGATTAGAATGTTACCAATGGTGCAAGACAGCACCTGAAATAAATAATTTTGTTCCATTTGGGGGGACTTTACATGATAGACAGATATACTAATTGGTGGGGGTGGCTGGGTAACAAGTTGGCCATATTTCTCTCAAACAATCCCATCTTCTTAGCAAGTCTTGAGCCTCCTAATAAAGGTCCTTCCAACTTATTAAATATTGATACCTTTTATAAATGCTTGTATACAAATGCTAGAAGTCTAAATACTAAGATGGATGAATTCTAATGCCTGGTATTAAATAAGGATATTGATATAACAGGCATCATAAAACATTGGTGGAACTATAAAAATCAATGGGCTATGGCAACACAAGAGTACAAGTATACATAGGACTAACTGAGCAAGTCACCATGGTGGGGGAGGGGCACTATGGGTGAAAGAAAGCATAGAGTCAAATATATTAAAAATCTTAAGTGAATCAAACTGTACCACAGAAACTCTCTGGAAAGTCCATGCTTGCATAATGAGAATGTAGCTGTAGGAATATATGACCAACTACCTGACAAGGATGGTGATGGTGAGCGTGAAATGGACAGGCAGATCAGAGAGGCTGCAAAAAAAAGAAAACCCAGGAATAATGGGGAATTTCAACTATCCCCATATCTAGAACCCTGCACGGATACAACATTTGTATCCACATCCACATCTGTATCTGCAAAAATGAACCACAGGTATCTGCATCCACATCCGTGGAGGCGGATAGTCCTGGATATAAAGTAGATATCCCTACGTTTGCAGGGTTCTAGATACAAAATTTGTATCCGCATCTGTATCTGAAAAAAATAGCTCCGATATCCACATCCCTACCAGCTATCATATCAATTGGGTTTATGGCACCTCAAAATGGAATGTAGAGGTAAAATATCTAGACATCAGTAATGACCGCTTATTGGTGAATGGGAACCACACAAGCTGAGGTAATTCTTCATTTGTCTTAAGTGGAGCTCAGGGTTCACTAAGAGGTGAATATAGGTGAATAATAGCAACCACAATGTTATTAAAGTGAACATTGTGTTTTGGGTGAGGGACTATCAAAGAAACCCACCACACTAGCATTTAACTTCAAAAAGGGGAACTACACAAAAATGAGTAAGCTAGTACAATGGAAATTAAATGGAACAGTCACAACAATGAAGTGCCTGCACAGAAACATTTTTTAAATCACCATAACTGAAACTCAGACTAAATGCATACACGCAATAATAATAATAATAATAAAGTTAGAGGCAAAAAAGCCACTCTGACTAAACAATAAAAAGGCAGATGGAGGCACAAATACTTGTTTTAAACACTGGAAATGAAATCCTACAGGAGAACATAGGGAAGCCCATAAACTCTGGCAAATCAAGTCGAAAAGAATATTTAGACAGGTGAAAAAGCATATGAAGAACAACTAGCAAAAGACACAAAAACTAACTATTGCTGTAAATAGATCAGAAGCAGGAAGCTTTCAGACAGTCAGTGGGGCCACTGGACAGTTGGAATACTATAGGAGCACTTAAAGAAAACAAGGCTGTTGCTGGGAAGCTACATTAATTCTTTGCCTTGTTAGAGTAAATAAAGAAAGGAAACTTAAAACAGCCTCAATGGGGGGGAAAAACCAGTTGAACAGTGTGTAGTTTCCTTTCTCAATGAGTCAGGGGTGGGTGTGTTTAACCATATCTTTAGTGACAGGCAATATCTCATTTAACACTGTCATGATTTAGCACCGTCTTCACTGCAAAAGACATAGTGTCAAGCCATTCTTTATAGGTGACAAATGTGAGGAGCTTACCTTAACCGAGCTGTCTAATCCCCCAGTCTAAATACAATGCAATTGCTCCATAAAAAGTTTCATTGTTTTTCACCACCATCCAGACAGGTTAAGAATAATGCATGCCTAAGCTCCCCAAATATTTATAGACCAGTAAAATGCCTGATTGTGGAAACTTATCTGCGTGTAAAATAATAGTTAAATTGGCACTTGATTTCTTAGTAGTGGGTAATGACACTGGAGCTAAGTGACAGCACAATGGAATGCTGCATTCAGTTCACTTGCTTGTAGTGTAACCTCTCTCAAATTTAGTATCTCTGTGGCATTTATTGTTATAACTTGACTATTCGTTTGTTATTACAAAATATATTGGGTTGATGAAATCTTATTGTGCAACCCTTATTCCCATTTCTGAACACTTACTCACATGAGTAGTCCCATTATGTTTGAGACTATGTAGCAACAGGGCATTCTGCATTGTTCCCTTTTGGTTGGTCTAGGAAGAAATGTGACAGTATAATTCATTCTCATTACAATGAATAGCCAGGTAATTTATACAACATGAGTTTAGAGGCAGGAGGATTATCTTAACTACCCTAAATGATTTCTGTGCATAGTCAAGTTGGTCAAAAAAAGGTTTTTAAAACATTCTTTTTTTTTCAAGTGTTTTGTGAAAAGTTCTGATGTTTCAGTGGGAAAAAAGATAATTTTTCTTGTTTTGTTTTTCCTCCCTTTTTCTCAGTGCAAGATGAAGAAGAGGGAGCAGGATGAAAGCAAGGGGGAAAAACTGTACAAAAAGAAAGATTTTACCCAAAATGTTTGACTCCACAGGAAGTGAAAATTTTTTACCAACATTTTATTTAAAAAATAGGTCTATTTTTGAGTGCTGATTAATCAGATACTTACAGCATGGAATATTTTACCATTGTTAAGGCTTGTTTATTGCATACTTTTAACTGTAGCTTTTCAGTGTTTGAATCAATTGGAACACTCATGTGAGTAAGTGTTCACCAACAGGACTAAAGGTAAAGCAATATTATATAATCCTTAATAAATATGCCTATGATATACTGTATGGGCAGCCACTTTACACTGTTGTTGGGAATTTAACTGCAGCACACACATACATTATTATAAAATACTGAAACAGATATCTTTGGGCTGTGCTACTATTGATTTGAGTGCCAGAAGTCAGAAATGGGGAAAAAATGGTCTAAAATAAACATTTTCATTTATTGTGGGCAGAAGACTTTGGCGAGGGGTGTCCATATTAAACTAAATTCCCATTGAATAAAGACCTCTCTTATTCACTTGAACTTCTCTGGTTGAAAAGGATGAAACAAAGGCTACATTACTTGCTGCACATTATGCAAAACATATCCCATTTCAATCATTTCCAACCTTTTAATGTAATGTGAAAATGCAAAGAATTTAGATTGAAGGCAATTGATTCTGAGTTTCAAATGAGATTTTTCCCACTGAAAACTGTCGTTTTCATCATTCCCAATATTGCTTTATGTCCAGAAGGAAAATGCAGAATATCTGCCAAAAAACTGGTTGATAGCTTTCTATTATGTACTTGGAATTCAAAGGATATAGAAACCTGGTTACTAGCAGATGCTTCTGCAGTGGCTGGAAGATGGCCAATGCAAAAGCAACCTTGAACATATTCATATATCCAAGTGCAAATGCCATATAAATTTTGTATACCTTTGCTATCTAATTACTCTTTTATGTTTCAAGAAATCACAGAGCTATGTATTTTCTTTTGAGCGGGAGAGGCAAATTGAAAATGCCTTGTTAGAGTAAATAAAGCATCAATAAAAACTAAAAACAGCCTCAATAGGGGGAAAAAACAGTTGAACAGTGTATAATTTCCTTTCTCAATGAGTGAGGGGTGGGGTGTTTAACTGTATCTTTAGTGACAGTCAATAACTCATTTAACACTGTGTCATGATTTTTTGCTCTCCTAATTTCTTTGTACTTGTACAAGTCACAAGACAAGAAGAACAAGATGCATGTTTCAAAAGTTCGTGCTGCATCCTTCTCTTATGGCTGGACAACATAAGCAATAGCAGCATAATTCTGTAGCCAACTAATGAAATTACTCCTTTAGATCAAGTGGTAGCAAGGTCTGTGCTGAAGTTATCAGGGTTAGTCCTGGAGCATGACCCATTGTCGTACTCATTAAACACTAGCAGATGTACTTGATGTTGCTTGGGTTCTTAACTGTAGTAATGGTGTCTTTTTTAATAATTAAAAGGAAAATGTACGTGTTTTATTTAAATGATGCGGCTCAGGGCAACCAGTTGGGTTTGTGCAGAGCTCAGGGCAGGGTGTGGGGGATGCTGGAGTCATGCACAACGACTCCTGGAGGGGCCGAGGCTGTGCAGGCTAGCTCCGGCGTGCAGCTTGTCCGTGGGGGGAGAGCGGGAGATGGGCAGGGCTTTATGGGCTGGCCCCATCTCCAGCAGCCACTTGTATCCTCCAACATGTTCAGGGGAGCAGGGCTCTGGAGGTCAGCCCCAGCCTGCAGCTCCCCCCCACCCCATAACTGGTCTGAGGATCCAGGTGGGCCGACCCCAGCCTCCAGTGCCCCCACCCCTGCACAGGCTGCAGGCTCTATGTTGGGGGGCAGGCTCTGAGAGCTGCCCCTGGCCTGCAGCATACCCCCCAAAGTGCAGGCTATGGGGGGGGGCAGGGTCCAGGGGCCGGCCCTGGCCGCCAGGGACCCAGCGTGCCCTGCAGCCTGTCAGTAGGAATGGGGGGCTGAAGGCACCAGGGCTGCTCCTAGCCTGCTTTGGCTCCACCACAGCCTACAAGCTCTCTGGAGGGGAGCAGGGTCCATTGGCCCCCGAGCTACAGTGGGCCCCCCTGCGGCATGAAGGGTCTCCAGGGGGTCAGGTTGTGGGGGACTTCCCCTGGCCTGCAGTAGCCGGCCTGCAGTAGCCCGCCCACAGCCTATAGGGTGGGGGGAGGGGAAGGCTCTGGGGCAGTCCCAGTCTGCAGCGGCCGTGAACTGCAGCCTGTGGGGGACAAGGCTCCGAAGGCCGGTTCCAGCCTCCAGGTCCCCCCGGCCTGCAACCTGTGTATGGGGGCGGTGCAAGACTTCAGGAGCCAGCCCAGCCTGCAGAGCTCCCACTCCCCCCACGGACAGGAGCCTGTCTGGGAGGCAAGGCTCTGGGGGCTGCCCCCGGCTTGCCGCAGCACCCACCATGGTCTGCAGGCTTGGCATGGGAGGAGGCAGGCTCCAGGGGCTGGCCCCAGGCTGCAGCAGTCCCGCCATGGCCTGGAGATCTATGCCTCTGGTGGCGGGGGCTCCTGGGTGGGGCGGGGTGGTCCCAGGCAAGAGGGGGTGGGAGCAGCAGAATTGGGGGTGGAGAAGGAAGGGGAATGTGGGGACTCAGAGTGGCCTCTGGGGGTGCTGGGGTCTGGAGGCCGGGGGTCGGGACACTGGGGGTAGGAGGACTGGGGGCAGGTAGGATGGGGCTCCCCCCCCAGGGCCACTTGCTTGCTCTGCTGTACAGCCCCATCCCCAGCTGGCCAGTCTCTTGCAAGTGTGGCTGCCCCTGGGGGTCCCTCTGCAGTATAGCTCTTAGCCTGTTGGCTCGCTACCCCCAGTGGCCACGCTCAGTATCATGTCTCCTCTCTCGTCCCTCCCTTTGCAAATTCTGGGAAACCAGTCCCATTCCCAGCACTCCCCATTTCCCAGGCACATGCAAACCCTGACCTTGCTTTAAGTTACTATAAAAGGAAGCTGCCTACCAAATTTGGTGGCCCTAGCTCTTACCATTTAGAAGGAGTTCCTGACAGACAGATTTGCAGACAGACAGGCACAGGCACAGGCTCGCGCTTGCGTGCTCTCTCTCTCTCTCTCTCTCATATATATAGAATTGTATAGGTTTTGTGAATAGCTGATCATCGTTAATTTCTATAGGTATTTAGAATTTTTGTTTCTGGGTGCAATAATACATAAGTATATGAATAGCATTTGCCCAAATAGAAGCGAACATAATTTGTGTGAGGTGGTCTCTCTTCTGTATGTTGTGCACATAGGTTATAAGCAGAAACAACGAGGAGTCCTGTGGTGCCTTAAAAACCAACAGATTTATTTGGGCACAAGCTTTTGTGGGCAAACACCCACTTCATCAGATGCAGATACACAGAGCTGGTCTTAGGGGCAGTCGCCTGGGGCCGCCATTTTCAAGGGGCCACCGCCAGAGCCTGTTTTAGGGGTGGGCTGCCTGACCTCCCAAATTTTTTTTTTTTTTTTGCTCAACAAATTTCCCCCACGGTTGCTTTACAAATTTTTGTCCGGTATTTTTTTTTTGAAACCATCTGGCAACTCTAAGGGAGAGCTGGGCGGTATCTGGGGCCACTATTTGGTTAGGCCCAGCCCTGCAGATACAGACTAACCTTGGAGAGATTGTAAACAGTTATATTTACAAAGCACCTAGCACGCTCTCCATGCTTTAATCTAAATCCCCATCTGCTCTAGCTATTGGGGAAACAGGGAAACTGTTCTCCGGTAGTCTGATAGAAGGGTAGGTTGAGCTGAGTATCATCCGCATTCTGACTTGTCATCTGATTGAAGGCGAATGCCTCATGGTTCTGCCTGACACTCATTGTGTCAGTGTACATGAGGCAGTCAGGCAACTCACACTGGAGTATGCTGATAAAACTCTGTGCGTGTCTCATTAAGCCTGGCTGGAAAAGTCTTTTGTCTTTAACATAAGAATTGTATTATATAAGGACCAAGGTCCAGCTAGTCGAATACCAATTTTAACACTTGTTAGTGAAAGATGCTTAGGAGAAAGTGCAAAAAACAATATAATGGGTGACCATGGAATGGGTTATCGATAGGATTAATGTATTCCTTCCCACATCACTGAGTTGTTGGTCTTTACCCTGCAGCATGGGATTTACATCCCTTTTTTAAATCTTGAAATCATTTTTCTTTTAATTCTGGGTAGTATGATCATCTTTATAAATATCTAATCCTTTTCTTAATCTTAAATTCTTAATCTTCCTAATGTCTTCCAGCAATGAGTTCCACAGATAAATTGTGCAAGTTAGAAAGTTTCATTTCCTGTTTTTCAGTTTAAAATTAGTCACCTTTCAGTGCCTTTGTAATACGATAGGGTGTCTAGCTGAGATTGATGCCTGGGTAAAATAAGCTAGTTGTGGTTCCAGCCAGATGCCTGGATAAAATAAGCTAGTTGTGGTTCCAGCCAGATAAGACAGATCGGATATTGATGAGCTGGGCAAAAAGGAGCTGTATGAAATGAGTGGGATTAATATCTGTCCCTTCTATTGCTTGCCTTTGTGACTCATGTTTGTTATTTAGGAGTATTGCTGGATCTTCATCTGCTTCTGGATGCCCTGAGAGCAACACAGAGTGTTATTTTTCTTTTCTGTGCACTGGAAAAAGAGATTGTGTCTTTTGGTCTCAGACGCAGAGCTCACCTCTGTTATGTATAAAGTTGACATCTCCAGAATGGATTACTGCAATGCTCTCTGGGTGGGCTATACATGAAAAACCACTTGCAAACTTCACCTCAAGCAGAATTCAGCTACCTGCTTATTCAATAGTGTTTTGTGAAGG
This sequence comes from Pelochelys cantorii, assembly GCA_032595735.1. Taxonomy (NCBI): domain Eukaryota; kingdom Metazoa; phylum Chordata; order Testudines; family Trionychidae; genus Pelochelys; species Pelochelys cantorii. The sequence continues at coordinate 43,805,139 of CM064337.1, forward strand.
GAGTATGTGCTAGCTGCCAATTCATTTTGGGGGTGAAATTTTAAGTGTTACATTTGATCAATAAAATCCTCTATAGTTTGCACCCTTGGTATCTAGCAGCCCTTTTTTCCTGCAGCATATTAACAATCAAGATTAACTGAAATGAACAGGGTTATGCTTACAAGTTATTTGCATCAAATTGTTACAGGCAGGCCACTTTTTCTGGGAGACCTGTAAATCTGGCGTCTGGAATTTACTCCTCCATCGCCCAAGAAATTATAGGCATGTTGTAGTGCTCACTTATTTAATCAGATTTTTTTTTTCTGAAAGAGAGCTGTAGCTTGGAGGAATGTTTTATCTGGGTTGGAGATGCTCTTAGGCTATGTCTACACTACAAGGTTTTTGTGCAAAAAGGATGGTTTTTGCACAAAAACTGGTGGAGTGTCCACACCTCAAGTGCGTTTTTGCGCAAAAAAAAAAAAATACAGTAAATCGACAAGACAGAGGGCTTTTGCAGGTAGAGTTATTCCTCTCCCCATGAGGAATAACTCCTTTTTGCGTTACAGCTCTTGTGAAAAAAGGCATGTGTGGACACTCCGCAGGGGATTCTTGTGCAAAAAGAGCCTATCAGAAAAAGCACAGGCCATCAGAACTTTCTTGCGCAAGAGCATCCATGCAGTGTGGATGCTCTCTTGCACAAAAGCACATCACTTTTGTGATGCGCCTTTGAGGTGTGGACGCGCTTTTGCACAAGAAGTTTTTGCGAAAGATCTCTTCCGCAAAAAACTTCTTGCGCAAAAACCCTGCAGGGTAGACAAAGCCTGAGGGTGTGTCTAGACTACAGGAATTTTTTTGAAAAAAGTGGCCTTTTTAAAAAAAATCTTTACCTGTGTCTAAACTGCTGCCACGTTCTTTCGAAAGTAAATCGAAAGAACACGGCAGTTTTTTCAACCACGGAAAACCTCGTTTTACGAGGAATAATGCTTCCTTTTGAAAGTGCTCTTTCGAAAAAAGGTGCTATGTAATGCAAACTGTACTTTTTTGAAAGAGAGCATCCAGACTGCCTGGGTGCTCTCTTTCGAAAAAGCGGTTTGCTTTTTCGAAAGTACTGGTTGTAGTCTAGATGCTCTTTTTCAAAAGAGGCCTTTTCGAAAGAGGCTTGCATCCTAGACGTAGCCTTACAGTACGGCTATATTGCAACTGGAGATTTGATTATAACTTGGGCGGGCATACTCATGCTAATTTTAATCTAGGTAACATGGCTAAAAATAGCAGGGAGGATTCAGTAGCACAGACCCCAGCACAGGCTAGGAACATGAGCAAATATCTATAGTCCTGGCCAGGCTCGTGCAGCCGATGCTGAAGCCTGCATACCTGTATCTTTCACGGCTATGTTTTTAGCCATGCTATCTAGATTAACGTGGATATACCCACATGAGCTTGCAGCACAGATGTACCCGAAAGTGTCTTTTAGCCTTGAGTTTAATTTTAGGACTGGTGGAACTTCCTTGGTCCAGCACACTCAGGTCCTGAGCGGTCCCAAACCATGGAGTTTGCTGGACCAGGGGAAGTCTAGGCTCCCCTCCTGACCCAGCTCCCCACCTCTGGCCCAGCTGTCCATAGCCCTGCGAGAGCTGTGCTCCCAACTGGGGCTGTGGCTGTGCTCCCGCATTAACAGGGGCACCAGTCCAGGCTGTTCTCCCAGGAGTGGGCCCTGCTGACTCTGGCCGGTCTGGAACTCCATCTCTTGCTGTGCTGACCCGGGTGGAGTTGCACTCCCCACTGTGCCTACCCGGCCTGGGCTGTGCTCCTGGGTGCCAGCCCTGTTGCCTTTGGCCCTGATGGAACTGCAGTTCCAGGCAGGTGTGCGCTCCCCAGTGCCAGCTTAGCCCCTGAATCTGGCCAGCCCAGGATTTCTGGTCCAGCAATATCCATGGTCCTGTCGGATGTTGGTGAACTAGAGAATCCTGGATTTTAGAGGTTTAACCCGTACTGAATGTGTAACTTAAAATGCGTGCATCCAAAATTTAATTGATAAGAGTAGCGTATAAAACAGAAAAATAAACAAAGTTCTGGTAATAATGTAATTCAAAGTTCAATCCAATCTCACCAAGTGGCTTTGGGTAAATATTCGGAAAAAGTAGTAGCAAGATTTAACCCCTGTACAAATCTGCAGCTGAGAATCCCCGGAAAGAAGGAGTTACCCTGCCCTGTAAAATCTCTCCCTTTCATGGAATGAGCAGAACTAATTGAAAGGCATTATCAGCATAGAGCTCGTTAACATTCCAAGACTAGCACAGATTCTGAGCACAGGTGACTTGTGGTAACACACAGGAGGTGCACTGCCCTGATGCCCCTGCCAACATTTTAATTGCTAAACGGGGTGCACTCACATGCCCCCTATCCCGCTGGGTAGCCCTGCCTGCACTTCCTCCCCTTGCAGGGTCCCTTTCTGGTAGGATTTTCTGGTGTGTTCCAATAACTTAGTGTCTTGTTTTAGAAGTAATTGCTGAAAAATACAACCCAAGCTAAACTATAGGCCAACATGATAATTGCTAGGTTTGGGTGAAAAATCAATAGTGTGACATCCAACCTTCAGACATGTCATGGGCAGGGCATGGCTGTGCTGCCCCAGAACGGAGTTGCCCCTGGAATAAGACTATGTCTACACTGCAGAGCTTTTCGGGGATACCAGAGGTATCATGCTGCGTCCAAGGAACGAGTCCACTTTTTCGGAACAGTTTCCGAAAAAGAGGACGCGTTTTTTTGGCATCCCCGTATTCCTCATTGCATGAGGAAAAAGGGATGTTCTGAAAGAGGAAGTTTTTCCAAAATTTGGCCCCTTGTAGACGGGCTAAATTTCGGAAAAGCCTCTTCCAAAAAAAAAAGCGGGAAAAGATACGCAAATTGCGAACCTCAATTTGCGTATCTCTTTCCGACATTTCTTTGCAGTCTAGACATAGCCTAAGAAGGGAGGTCTGAATTGCAGATAATGTACTAGTGCCTCTCAAAGGGCTTTTGGCTGCTCCTTCATGCTCTTCTAGCTTTGTGGATAGGAAAGTTGCCATTGCTCCACCCACTACACCAGTCCCACCCACTTCCTCCAGGGGGTAGGGTGCTTGCATATCAGGGAACACAGAGTGAAAACAGTGGTGGGGTGTTAATACCTCCGGTCCTCTGCATGGCCACATTTGGGTGGGTCAAAATGTAGCTCATAATGAATGAGATTCTTCACAAATTACACTTTTAATTTTGAATCTGTGAGTCCCTTTGCTCAAGAACTCCTCCTAAACAATAAGACCAAGGTCAGGGTTTGGTTGTCCCAGGACAATGGGATGTGCCTAAAATTTGATTGTTCCTCATAACATGGAAAGGGAGATGTCTGGTAAGAGGGAGTTATGCTTCTACCAGCGGCCCCAGTGGGAAGCCACTGGCTGGCAGCAGCCGACACCCAGGCATGCCCCCAGGGAGCAGTTGCTGGTTTCTGTGCAGCCTCTGCTGTCCCCAGGCTCCGAGATCACTGGTGGGAGGCCTGCACAGAACAAACCCTCCCCCAGCTGGCCCTAGAGCAAAAGTCAGAGGCTGGGGTGCAAAGCTACACCCTGACCCAGGCAATGCTTTATGTCTTCTAGTTTCAACTATACATATAAAATGATGGGGTCTAAATTAGCTGTTACCACTCGAGAGCGATCTTGGAGTCGTTGTGGGTAATTTTCTGAAAACATCCACTCAATGTGCAGCAGCCGTTAAAACAGTGAGCTGAATGTTGGGAATCATTAAGAAAGGGATAGATAATAAGACGGAAAATATCCTGCTGCCTCTATATAAATCCATGGTACGCCCGCATCTTGAATACAGCATGCAGATGTAGTTGCTCATCACAAAAAAAGATATCTTAGAACAGCAAAAGGTTGAGAAAAGGGCAACAATAATTATTAGGGGTATGGAATGGCTGCCACATGAGGAGAGATTAGTAAGACCAGGACTTTTCAGCTTAGAAAAGAGATTACTAAGAAAGCATCTGATAGAGGTCTATTAAATCATGTTTGCTGTGCAGAAAGTTAAAAAGGAAGTATTATTTACTCTCTCATAACGCAAGAGCCAGGGGTTAATGAAATCCATAGGCAGAAAATTTAAACCAGTCAAAAGAAGTGTTTTTCATATACCCCACAATCGACCTGTGAAACTTCTTGCCAGATGATGCTGTGAAGGCCAAGACTATAACAGGATTCAAAAAAGAACTAGATGAGTTCATGGATGGTAAGTCAGTGGCTATTAGCCAGAATGGGCAGAGGTGGTGTCCCTAGCCTGTTTGCTAGAAGGTGGGAATGGGCAATAGTATGGATCACTTGATTATCTGCTCTGTTCATTCCCACTGGGGAACCTGTCATTCACCACTAATGGAGGATAGAAAACTGGGCTAGATGGACCTTTGCTCTGACTCATTATGGCTGTTCTTATGTCCTTAAGTTTGGGGATCTACGTGAAGAAAGTTAAAGAGTCCTCCCACAATCTTGTTTATATTATGGCTGTTGGGCCTATTTTGGCCACGTTGGGTGACTTTAACTATTAATGAGAAAATTAATAGCCCATTATATGTCTCTGGCAGATCTCTTTGTCTCTGTCTCCTCCTCAGAAAGGGTTGAACAGAAACGTTATGTTCCTTCCTTGGGGTCTGAATATCTTTACTCTTATTGCTTGCCTACCCTGGTTCTTTGATGGTGTCAGCAGTCAACCAATAGGAATGACAGGGTCAATAGACACAATTAAAGGACGGGGGATGGTCAAGATTTATGTGGTCTAATTGTGGTTGCAAGTCAATACTGCTAGCCAACAAGCGCTTTGGGGACATTATGATTTCAGTGTGGGACTCCATGTTAAAGTTCAGGGACACATCAAAATCTTTGGGGTTGTGTACTCCTTCCCCATCCAAGAAACATTTTTGGCCTGCAGCAGACTGAACATTACTGTGCCTCTCCTCTTTGGCAAGATGTGGCAAGAAAGAAAGAGTAGGGGTTAAAGATGGAGATCACCTCCTCCTTCTGCCTGTGCATCTGTGCGTGTCCTATCTAGACATCCTGGGGGTGCTAACCAGGTATTTGTATGAGTCATTTGAGGATGCCAGGCCTGTTTCCACTAAACCAGGTTCCATCTTTCTTGTATTTGAAAAACACATTTCCCATTTTTCCACAGAGCTTGGTCTCAGATTACTTTGGACCAATGGGTCTTAAGCACTGTGGAAGTGGGATATACCTTCCAATTTATTTTTCTACCTTCCCCCACCTCTCTCCCCATCACTCTTCAGGGATCATTCTCATGGGGATCCTTCTCCAGGAGGCTCATTTTCTCCTTGGGATAAGAGACATAGAATATTTTCTGCAGCATCACAGAGAAAAACAGTATTCTGTTCTTGTTATTTCCCACTCCTGAAAGCAAAGAGTGGTCTCAGACCAATTCTAGACCTTTGCCAGTTTAGCAAATATCTCAAAAATATAAAGTATTGCAAGATCATTCTGGCTCCCATTATTCCTTCCCTGGATCCTGGAAAATGGTATGTTGTCATCAACTTAAGATGCCTTCTTTCATGTGGTGACTTATCAAGGTCTCTGTGAAGGGGCAGGCCCTGGTCCCAGCGCAAATCTAACTTGGCTCAGGGAATATATAAGCCCTTTAGCCCGGCCCGCCCAGTCGAGGGCCCCTCTACCAGGGGAAATACGGCCCTCTGGCCAAGTCTATATAGTTCAGTGCCCCTTTATCAGGGTAAGTATGGCCCTCTGGCCAAGTCTATATAGTTCAGTGCCCCTCTCTCAGGATAAGTGCGGCCGTCTGGCCAAGTCTATATAGTTCAGTGCCCCTTCATCAGGGTAAATACGGCCGTTCAGCCTAGTCTACAAAGCCAAGCCTTGTTCACAGTTCTGCAGGCTGGCTTATGGGGTTTTTTGGGGAGTTAGGGGTACCCAGGCCCTCCCGCTCCACCGGGTCCCAGACCAGGGCCCTATTGGCAATGTCAGTAAACACTGCCCGGTCAGCAGGGAAGTCTGCCGGAACACACCGACCATCCAGAGGTCCTCCCTCTGCCCTGGGCTACTTCCTACCTCTTCCCCATCTGTGGCAATGTCCTGGGGTCTGTGATTAAGCTTGCGGCTCGCGAGCGTCTGTATCAACCGGCCTTGCTCCAGCGTCGGCGGTGATGGCCGGTCGGGCTCCGGGGATGGGTGTGCCAGCTCAGGATCTCTTCCCTGCACTCCTGCCCCCTCAGCTATCTCCCCTGCCGGTCTCCTTCCCCTGGCTTTTAGCCCCGACCTCTCTTGGGTGCAGGCCCAGCAAGGCTGTAGGGGCGAGGTCTGCCCCGCCCCCAGGCCAGGTGAGTCCTTTTAGCTTTAGTGCGGGGCCTGGCTGCCCCGTCACAGTCTCAGAAAGAATCACAGATGTGTAGTGAAGCATTTTCATTAGCAGTTCATTGGGCTGCCTTTTGGTTTGCTGGTACCTCCTTGGGTTTTTACAAAATGCATGACACCAGTGGTAGTTTTCGTAAGGTGACTAGAAAAAGAAGTCTACCCTTGCCTGGGCAACTAGCTAGTCAAAGGCTGGTCCTAGGCTCAGATAGCCTCTACACAGCAGCATTATTAACATAGTTTGGGTCTACAGAGCAAACAGTTATTTCAACATAAATGTTGAAATAACGTTGAGCTGGAGGACTTCTTACTCCGACTTCTGTAACCCTAATTTCATGAGGAGTAAGGAAAGTGGGAGGAAGAGTACCCTCTCAGACTTCCTGCTGCGTAGACAGTGCCAAAAGCAGAAATAAGCTATTTCAACTTAATCTATGCAATTGATATAGTTCAAGTTGCGTAACTTATTTTGGCTTCAGCTCTGCTGTGTAGACATGCCCACAATGTCCAGTGTGTCTCCCATCCAGGCAACTTTTAAAGCTGCAGGTCTGTTGATCAATTTAGAGAAATCTGCTTTGTCTAGTTCAACAAATAGAATTTATAGGAGCAGTACTGAACTCTATTCAGTACTTCCCTTCCAGGCACGAGATTTGAAAAATTCAATTGATTCTTGCAAATCTCAAAGGTCACCAAGTCACAATAACTCAAAACTCTTTCAGGACCTTGTCACCTATGGTTGCATGCATGTATATAACCCAACATGCCAGATTACATCTCAGGACTCTTCAGAGTTGGCTGGCCTCCATTTATTTGCAAAGTCATCCCCATTTGAAAGCTCTGCTGAATGTTCTCTCTTGAGTATTGACTTCTTGACATTGGTGAAGAGACACAGGCAAAGTTTTTGCAACTGTCCACTTTTTCCACCTTCAACCTCGACTGACACTGGTGACACATAAGTTAGCCCTCAGGTGGGGACCCTTCTGGGTCCTGTCCAAATGCAGGATTTATAATCCTCAAGGAACTGCTCAATACATATCAGGGTCAGAAAGCTGAGGGCTGTCTGCCTACCCCAGGGATGGGAAATAATTTTTAATGGGAGCCACTCCAAGAATATGGTAAATATTCATTGGCTGCCCTCTTTCATGATATTAATGAAGGAGGTGCGAGGAGATTGCGTGCAGAAGGGATCTTGGGGTGAGGGACTGGGGTGCAGGATGGGATGTGGGGTCTGGGAGGGAGTTTGGGTGAAGGGGGGAGTTGTGACCTGGGACAGGGGATTAGGGTGCAGGAGGGGGTGCAGGATCCAGGAGGGGATATGGGTATGGGTGAAAGAGAGGATTCTGACCTGGTAGAAAGGTGTAGAAGGGGGTGCAGGGTCTGGGAGAGGGTTGTGACCTGGGGGGAGGGGAGCAGAAGGCTGGAGGGAGGAAAGATAGGGGTGCTAGGTACAGATTATGGCCAGAAGACATCTAACCTAGGAAGGCTTCCAGCCAGCAGCCCATGGGACCCACAGGCAGGCTCCCTGCCTTCCATGTCCCCATTCAAACCAGCTGGCTGTGGGAGCCATGTTTTCTTTGAGTGCTGTGAGCCCCAAGTGGGGGAGGGGCATCACACATTGCCTGAGCAGGAAGTATGGCCCTGATAGTTCCCATTGGCTAGTTCCCACTTGGGGCTGGAGAGTGGATGAATTGCATGCACTGATGTCTCAACTACCTCATACAGTTTTCTTTAATGATAAGGTACAGCAGTGTCATTATCCAAATTTTTTTCCCTACATTGGTATCCAGTTTTCATGTTAATTCATCAATTTACCTCCCCATATTTTATCCCAAACCACACAACAATAGAGACGAGAAAGGCTCAGCTATCCTGGATACTCTTGTAAGAGTATTGACATTCTACTTAGACAAGACTAAGCAATTCTGTTGGTCAACCAAAGTATTCGTGGCCATCACAAACATGATGAAGGGTCTTCCGGACTCTTCTCAAATAATTTAGTTATGGATAGCCTCTTGTATTCATGGCTCGACAAAGCCCTGGCTGGGATGCTTTAGTTAGTGTTGGTCCTGCTTTGGTCAGGGGGCTGGACTCGATGACTCCTGAGGTCTCTTCCAGCCCTAGGATTCTATGATTCTATGTTATGATCTGGCAGGCATTTCCAAACTATGCAAAGTGACCATGCTTTCCACAAAATTGCAAGCAGCCTTGAGGAGAGCTCCTTGAACAAATTTCTGCTCAGGATCTTGTAGAGTGGTGAACTGTTCTTCAGTCTACATCTTTGCATCCCATTAGGACATAACTTAGCACCCCCAGAGATGGTGCTAGCTTTGGATAAATTGTACTCCATCGGAAACTCTGATTCTTCTTCCTATTTTCAGCTGCAGTCAGCAAGAGTAGAATCCTTTGAAAACAATTACTAACCTTTTGGAACTGTTGTTCTCCAAGGTGTGTTGGAGACGTTCATCCCATGCTCTCCCTCCAACTGTTCTGCACTTGAAGTGCCCGTCAATAAGGAACTGAGGGACTTTTGGGGTGGCTGGACACTTTGTACCATCATACTGTGGCATGCAGCAGCAGAGGGCACACCAATGGATGCCATTGAGGAAAAAATTTCCAACAGCACCGGCATGAGTTCAGCTAGAGTAGAATGGCCATGTGCAATATGTCTCCAAGAACAAAAGTTATGGAAGCTTAGTAACCCTGTTTTAACTCATTGCTCAAAATTAGTTCTGGATTTCTTAAGTGAATAGTCCCAGCTCAACAGATTCTTACATGAGTCAGATGTGGTGATAACTTAGATTGTATTGGGCTTATGCCCATGATTGGCTGACTGCTGTCAGCAGTGTTAATTTTCAACTGTGAATTTTTAAATTCAATGCAATTAAAAATGTATGCATGACTAGTAATCGACCAGTCAGGGTTAAACATTTGCAGTGAGAGTTGTGTTTGAATAGTTGTGGAAAGCAAATATGAAACTATGATTAACATGACAGAATTAAAGTTGTAATAGAGAAGTAGCTGTGTTAGTCTAGTCTAGCTGAAACAAAAGACAGGACTATGTAGCACTTTAAAGACTAACAAGATGGTTTATTAGGTGATGAGCTTTCGTGGGCCAGACCCACTTCCTCAGATCAAATTGTGGAAGAAAATAGGCATGACCATATATACCAAAGGGATACAATAAAAAAAGTGAACACATATAAAAAGGACAAATCAAATTTCAGAACAGAGGGGGGTTTGCGGGGGGGGGGGAGCTAAATGTCTGTGAGCTAATGATATTAGAGGTCATAATTGGGGAAGCTATCTTTGTAATGGGTAACGTAATTAGCATCTTTGTTAAGACCCCGGCGTAAAGTGTCAAATTTAAGCATGAATGACAGTTCAGAGGTTTCTCTTTCAAGTCTGGTGTGAAAATGCCTTTGAAGCAGGATGCAGGTAATCAAGTCATTGAGACAATGCCCTTTCTGGCTGAAATGGCAAGAAACTGTTTTTTCTTTGTGATACTGTCTGATATCCGTTTTGTGTGCATTGATTCTTTGGCAAAGCATCTGAGACGTTTGTCCAATGTACATAGCAGACGGACACTGTTGGCACATGATTATATAAATTATATTTCTGGATGAGCAGGAATATGTGTTCTTGATCTTATAACTGAATTGGTTAGGTCCAATAATGGTGTCAGCAGAGTAAATATGTGGACAAAGCTGGCAACGGGGTTTGTTGCGAGGAAAAGTCCCAGGGTTGGTATTAGTGTGGTATGTCCTGTGGTTGTTGGTAAGAATCATCCTGAGGTTAGGTGGTTGTCTGTAGGAGACTATGGGTCTGTCTCCCAGAGCCTCTCGGAGTGTAGTATCCTGTTCTAGTATAGGTTGTAGTTTATTGATAATATGTTGGACGGATTTAAGTTGGGGGCTATAGGTGATGACAAGTGGTGTTCTATTGTTGGTTTTCTTGGGTCTGTCTTGAAGTAGATGGTTTCTGGGTATTCGTCTGGCTCTTTCAATTTGTTTTTTTATTTCTCCAGGTGGCTAATTGAGGTTTATAAATGCTTGGTAGAGATCCTGAAGTTTCTGGTCTCTGTCAGTGGGATTAGAGCAGATGCGGTTGTATCGAAGGGCTTGGCTATAGATGATGGATCGTATGATGGGAGCTCCAGAACACACCATACTCTGCTAACACCATTATTGGACCTAACTAATTCAGTTATAAGATCAAGAACACATATTCCTGCTCATCCAGAAATATAATTTATATCATCATGTGCCAACAGTGTCCGTCTGCTATGTACATTGGACAAACGTCTCAGATGCTTTGCCAAAGAATCAATGCACACAAAATGGATATCAGACAGTATCACAAAGAAAAAACAGTTTCTTGCCATTTCAGCCAGAAAGGGCATTGTCTCAATGACCTGATTACCTGCATCCTGCTTCAAAGGCATTTTCACACCAGACTTGAAAGAGAAACCTCTGAACTGTCATTCATGCTTAAATTTGACACTTTACGCCGGGGTCTTAACAAAGACGCTAATTACGTTACCCATTACAAAGATAGCTTCCCCAATTATCACCTCTAATATCATTAGCTCACAGACATTTAGCTCCCCCCCCAAACCCCCCTCTGTTCTGAAATTTGATTTGTCCTTTTTATATGTGTTCACTTTTTTTGATTGTATCCCTTTGGTATATATGGTCATGCCTATTTTCTTCCACAATTTGATCTGAGGAAATGGGTCTGGCCCACGAAAGCTCATCACCTAATAAACCATCTTGTTAGTCTTTAAAGTGCTACATAGTCCTGTTTTTTGTTTCAGAATTAAAGTTGACTCTCAAATTTAACTGAAATTCACCCACTTTCAATAGATCTGCACTCGAGGTGTATTTAGTGTGCCTAACTGCCTAGAATTATCTCCTCAGTTTCCTGGAATCCTGGATTACAATACCTCATCCAGAGTGTAATTTAGGGCTTTACCACAATACAGCTCAATAACAACTTCAACATTACTGACGTCAAGCTCTCTGGGCAGCAAATTGTCAACAGAGAAAGGTACACAATTTTGTAAAATGGTTGTGTTGCTTTAAGTTTTATATTTAAGTAATAGTTCATTGCCAAATATTTAACAACCCACTAAACCCATGGATTTGCTTGATATCATCACTTGGTTTCCACAGCAGGGTTTGTAATTAACAATGTAGATGAGTAGCTACAGGCAAGATTTTTGTGTGTTGATATGTTAGCTTTCTCTCTCATTTGAAAGGAGCTAATCAGATTTGCATACTTTTTTCATTGCCACGACCTTTATTGCTGCCTATAAAGTTTTTATATATCTCAAGCATAGCAGCAACTTTGCTCAATTGTTCATGGGCTCAGTTCATTCACACTTTAATTGTTAAATGAAAGCAACATTGCTGAAAAGGAGATGAATATTTCAGAATAGGAGTGAGTGCACTGCTATCTCTTCTGCTTTTTTGAAGATAGTAAAAAATTAAAATAATTAAATGCAAATGGGAGCAAACTGCTATCTGGACTGTGTAGCAGAGTGTATGGTTTCTAACAGCTTTCAACTGGAGCAAAATTGCACATTTAATTTCCTTTAAAAGCAAAATCAAACTTTAAACTATATAAGAGCCAACTGCATGGTCATTATACTTACCGAAAAAGCACAGTGGCAAACATCACATGTTTGAAAAGATGCAAGAAGGAATTTGAAAAGCATCCAGTTATATCAGACAAATAGAGCTTTAGAGGAAGACTCCAGCAGAGAACAAATGAAGATGTTGGCCCAGAATGTGGGTGGGAGTTTTGGACTAATCTTGTAGCACACGTTTGCATCCCTAGATGTATTGTGTAGAAAAATCTTCTGGCATAATTCCTTTGGATGCCACCATACTGTAACTCCTTGGGTGCCAGAAAAAAAAACATGCCTCATTATATACAGTGGTGCATGTAAAAGCCACATTCCCTTTATATGTTCCTGTGAGTGAAATAATGTGGCCTTGGGGACTATCACAAACTGGGGATTGTGAGGTCACGGCTATGGTCAAGATTTCCAGCAGTTAATGATTGTGGGTGCCATCGCAGGGGTTTTTTTGTAGGGGAGGAGGTGGCTATGTTGGAAGACCTTTGAGGGACTTGATTTTCAGGAGGTACATGCTTAGCACTTTCTGATAATCAGATTTCCTTCATGTTATGCCTCAAAAATCACTAGTCCCCTTTGAAAATCTTGAGCTATGACTTCACTGCAGGCTACAGAAAAGTTAAGTGAGCAATGCATGCATTGTGAGCCGAAGGGACGTGGAATGGTGAAGGCAGTTATCAGGCTTTCAACAGCACTAAGGGTACGTCTACACTGCATGGTTATTTCGAAATAAGCTATTCTGGAAGATATACTCTGAAATAGCTTATTTCAAAATAGCATGTCTACACTGCAGGGAAGGCTCAAAATTAGTCCGAGGCAGGCTCCCCTAATGTGGATGTGCTATCTCGATTTAGAGCCCCAGGAGGAATAACTTAGCCCCTCACCAGGGCCATTCTATTTCAAAATAGCAGCAGTGGAGCATCTACACATGTCTTATTTCAAAATACCTATTTCGGAATAGGCGTTATTCCTCCTAGAATGAGGTTTACAGATTTTGGAATAAGTTGTCCATTATTTCAAAATTATTTCGAAATAACGGAATGGCTGTGTGGATGCGCGCATTGTTATTTCAAAATAATGCTAGTTATCTCAAAATAACAGTGCAGTGTAGACACACCCTTAGATTCAGTAGTTGTCCTTCCATTCCTGATAATACATGTTAGCCAGATAAGGGTCTCATTTAACTCAGTAAGAAGTATTGTGCCTAGACAGGTAAAAATCCCAGTACCTTTTGCTAGTCAGTTACAATATAGCCAGTAAGGGATGTGCAGCGGGGTTGAAACCTGGTAGGTGTAGGTCTGCAGGATGAAAAATAATTCACTGTAGGGGAAGCCATATTCATTTAATCTTGTTCTTGCAGCATAGGACACTGGCCTAAACCAGGCAGCCAGCCACCTCTTGACAGAAAATGCAAAAGAAGATTCAATAGCAGCTAGATGAATACAGACAATTGCTGGCTCATTAATTTGCATGTTGAAATGTTTTACGTTTTTAGTTTTCCTTCTATGTGAAAGTCCTCCATTAAGGTTTTACCAAAATGTTAATACCTCCTGTGGTGTAAATCTGTTTTAAACTGTTCTTGATGATTCTAATGTGAAAAACTCTGAGTATATTTTAAAACAATTCATTGCTGGGACAGCTGCACTGAGTGAACTTAACGTACTTTTAAATTCTTCTTTTATTGATTCAGCTCTTTTAATTAACATTTGACTTTTATATGGGCAAAAAACAGGAGGAAAACTTAAATAGTTACCCATATCAATGCTGTTAAAATCCACATTTTATAATCCATTAATGAGCATCACCAGAAATAAAGCCATATCATTTATTTTTCCTGCATGTGTATGTGGTGTATTATATTTGCCTGAAGAGATACAATACTATATCATTTATTAGTGAGTTCCGGTAGACACATTTTTCTTTATCCATTTCCCCTCCTCCCTCATGGGCTTTTTTATGGTTCACCTTCTAAAATGTATTTACAAGGTAATATTTCTTCAGGCTCTCTTTCTTTGCTGTTCTGAGTCTGTTTTCATTCATTTATGTTTTGTGAGGACACACAACTGCTCTGATCTACATGGCCTTTCAATAGCAGAGTGTACAATATACAAGACAGGACAGTATTCTCAGACATGCTTCCTGGACTCCAACTCTAGACAAAGTTGTTCATTTTTGGAGCTATGAACTTCTTGCCTATACCTCTTTAAGTTAGCTAAGTCCTACGTGCCACCAATGTAACTCAAGCTTGCTATGTTTGGTAGTAAAAATAGCATAACCAAGTAAAAAATAATTGTGCACCATTTACTTTAATAACATCATTACAATAAGAGTTTAATTTGCCATAATTTGATATTTAGAGAACAGTGGCTAAATGAATGTAGTTCACTTTGACACTGCAGTGATTGCAGATATCCTAATGAATAGTTCTATGATTGATTAGCTTGATGAGATCAGCACAATTACAAGACTGTAAAAAGCATTAAATAGCAGAATTGTCGGTTTTGGAAAAACAACAATGAAGCATGGAGCAGCATAGAGATGGGCCTGCTCTATGGACAGGGATGTTTTTGGAACAGAACTCTGTTTCATGGGAATGCAGTTGGAGTAATTTCACAGGAAGCAGTCAGTGTTGGGCAGTGTTCCATGTCTGAAGGAACAATACTCTCTTTTTTGTGTGCGGTCTTTTCCCCAATGCATTGCCCTGGCATCATACCATCCTTGTTAGGGTTGTCATGGAAGTTTTCAATAATGAGCCCTTCGGATCTGGGCCATGCTTCTGTTTGTTATGGCGTAAATTAAGCATTAATGAAACAATTGTAACCTTTTTAAAAATCACTGGTTAGTCTCCTCATCTGCAGCTTTTTGAATCTGATTTTAGTCATTTGCATTGACTGTAATTGACACCTGCTCTGCTCGCTCATTACACACACATACTGTATATGAGTAGATACAATAAAATTAGCTTGGATCAGAGTTGCTGTAGGCTTCAAGAACCTCTTATGTTTGTACTTAAATATTCCTCTCATGTCTTTGAAACATGGCCAGAAATATGTATACTGGTGATGCAGTAGCGAACCATCTGTCATATTGCCCTCACTGCCTGTTCGTAGCGGATTTATGATGTATCTGTATTAAAGCAACATAAAACACAAATACAAAATAGCAAGGAGCTAATACTGCAAGCATTATTCAGATAAATGGGCCTGTTTAAACCACTGATACAGCATGCTTGAGTAGCGACTACTCACACGAATCAAAGTTGCCAAAGCAAGTTATACTTTTAGTATTTTATAGCTGGAAGATGCATGTCACAAAAGCAATGCTAACTCTCAAAGAAAATGGAAGAAGCAGTTAAAAGGAACATGACCGGTCAAGGGATGAGATGCTAGTGAATCTACAGCAATGCTGCTAAACTAATTCCTATTTAATGCCCCGATAACAGAAAAGCACTTGCACAACACACTCAAGATTAATCACATGATTAAGTGCTCTACTGAATCCTGGTTTAATGGATGATTTTTTCATATTCATTAGAGAAGTGTAAAATAATCCCGCATGTAGGGACATTCGCACCATGCAGTATTTCAAACATGGGCACATCAGGAAGTATTAACGAATGTTCAGCAATGAATATGTGGCTTAATGTTTACATTAGAGAGAGAGTGAGAGCGCGCGCGCAGGTGTATGTGGTTTTAAAAATCAAGTATATTCTAGAAACAAAGACCAAACTTTTTAAAAAGATTTCGGGTGCGGGGGGAAGTTGGTCTCCCTCCCCCACTTTCCTGTCCAAATGGTTGTTCTTTGTGTTGTATTGTGGTAGTTCAAAGTTTAGCAAGTGTACTAGTTCCATATTTGATATGATAGAAAAGATGAGGAGTTTAATTCACCAAACTGTTAAAACAGAGCTGGCAATTAGTGACGTAGGTGTGACTTCTGATTTTTTTTCCCAACAAAAGTCTATTTAAACTTTAAGGAAAATATAATTTTTTTTTAAGTGAAGGATTACACCGTAAGAAAGTAAGTGAAGTGACTGCCATTCTTGCTTGAATGGGACTCTGGTTGGGCAGCTATATTTTAGTGAGGGTAAATGTAATGTTCATGTGTTGAATTACAACCTCTGTTCTGTTGAATTTTCAGCACCATGAGACTGTCAAAGAATGAAGATGTTCTTCTAAGTTGGAGCTCAGTTTTCCTTCCAGTCGTAGTATCATTGAAGGTCAGGGCTGTCTGTACTGGTGCAGATGATCTGACTCTGCAGCTGCCTCTAATATTCAGTACAGGAAGCTCTGTGCCTAGTGGCACTCTCTCTGTATTGGCTGCTGGGAAATAGTGGACTGAAGGACTTTCTCAGCAATTTGGAACTTTGAAAAATCAATTATAAGCTAATCGGGCCTTCAGGACACCCCCGTTGTGAAGTCTGGCCCTGCTATCAAAACACTCCAAACTTTTTGCTGTTACAGTAATTTCATTGGACTGTTCATAGAGACAACAAACCATTTGGTTTCTAAGTGTTCTTGTGAATCAGTGCTGAGACAGAGCCTAGGGATTTGTTCAGACACATTTGGTATGATAATGCTTTGCTATAAACATTTGTGTACGTAACACACTTCTAATTTGGCTCAGACCTTTCACAAGCTCTGTGAAGCTCTTTCAAGCTTGTACTCAGCCCACCACATCATGTCCTTGAAGCATAAAAGTGCGGGGTACTGAAAGATGCATTAACCTTACTTTACACCAATAGAGCAGCCACCACAGAAGACGGGACCTTCCCTTTCAGGGTTCAAACCGCTTAGCAGGCTAAGTAAAAGCTTCAGTCTCAGAGACTCCAGAGGTATGCTGAAATTATTGGAGATTCATACTTTTCCTAAAAAGAACGTTTCATCCTCAGGTATATCAATGATACCCACTTTTCCCCCAGTGCCAAGCTGATGACTCCAAAAGAAAAAGACGATACCACCCCACCTCTTCACTCTTCATCTTTCGCAGGTCATTCTAGACAACCCAGAAAGGCCATGCAGGGCAGATTACCAGTGTGCCAGGCCTATTTTGCCCACCCCCTTTCCAACAGATGATTGCACTTCCTGTGTACTTGGACTCACATTACCACAGGTCAGTATGTTCCAAGT
Source organism: Pelochelys cantorii (assembly GCA_032595735.1). Lineage (NCBI taxonomy): Eukaryota > Metazoa > Chordata > Testudines > Trionychidae > Pelochelys > Pelochelys cantorii. The sequence continues at coordinate 43,822,274 of CM064337.1, forward strand.
ACTGTGAAACTGGGATATACCCTACAGCAGTGGTTCCCACTCTTTCAAGCATATAGACCCCTTTTCAATCAACTAAAATTTCACAGACCCCCTCTCCTTGGGGGAGAAAAAAAGGGAAAGAAAAGGAAGAAGAGAAAAGGAAGGAGTGGTCCCACTGCAGTGGGCCCAAGCCTTATTTTTAAACTTTCAATGGGTCCCCGGCAGTACCACTGTGGACCACCAGGGGTCTGCAGAACACAGGTTGGGAACCGCTGCTACGTTTTCAGTCCCTATCACTCCCTTCATCATCCCTCTTTAGGGACTACTCTCACTGTGCTGTCATCCTCCAGGAGACCATCTTCTCCATGTAGGAGCCTCTTGAAAGATACATATTTCCACGTGCCTGTCAAAACAGCAGGCTGTTCCTAAAATTCCTGCTCGGTAATACCCATTATTGCTTTGCAGTCCTGCTCTTTGCAGAGGTGCAAGTATTTGTATGAGTAGCTGGTCCACTATTCAGGTTCCTCCTCAGCATTCTGGCCCTGCTGATGAATGAGGACAAATGAGTACGCCTCCCACTTCAGAGAACAAGAGCCTCTATGGAGGAGCTGGATTCTACAGTGGCCAGGACTTTTTCTAGCATGAATCTGAAACCCCATCCAACCACACCTGTAAGGAACTGCTTCGAACTTCTGGGTCAGAGTGCTTCCTGCACATTTTGGCTGGTATGCCAGATTTCATCTTAGATAGCTGCAGGGCTTGTTAAAGTCTAGGTAATCCCCATCTCATCACCCATTCAACGTGCTCATTCAGCAGCCGTTCTCTGGACTGGTGGATGGATGCAGCTAATGTTTGTGTATGGGAGTTCCTTTCTCTCCTATTCTATCCACGTGACTCTAGTTATGGGCTCTGCTTCTTTTGAGTAAGGAACTCCTTAAGGACACATGATCATAGCAAGATTTGATGCTCCACGTAAACATTAGGAGTTGAGAGCTATTCATCCAGCCTGTCAGACCTTTCTCCCTCACCTCAAGGGATAAAGTCTTCATAGGCAACTCTAGGACAATGACAGAGAAGAGTCAGTTGCAGGAGTTTTGTATCATCAACAGAGGTGAAAGTAAGCTAATAAAGCTAGGTGCACTGTATTGGCAATGTCTGCATCCAGGTGACCCATGGATATAAAGGGCTACTCCAACCATCCTTCTCTTTCTTGTTACTGACAGTGACTACACACACCTTGGTGGTAGCAGCTAGGGCACGTGTTGAGAATTTTCCGGAGACTTCAGTTAAAAGGGGGCCATTTCTGGAAGATAAATAATCTCTTCCCTTCACCCTTGGAGCAAAGTAGGGAGGCATCAGTAAGACACTGCCTCATGTTAGGATTCTAGAACACACGAGTGTTATTCTAGAAATATAGGTTCTGAAAGGGACAACTTCCGAAAATACCCTGCTTGGCTCCTGCTCCATACCCCTTCCATCAGCTTGGCTCTTAGATATTGTGGTGCCAACTGCCAGTCGGCCATTTTCTGCAGCCCATTCCCAGAGCAGGTCTTTTTCTCCACCCGAACAGTGGGGTGTTCTGCAGGCAGCAATTCCACCTGCTTGAACAACAGCAAGAATAGGGCCTTAGGAAGAGTATTTTCAAGCTAATGATCAGATCATGCCTGCATCCTTTCCCTCTTCATCACCTTCTATCATTGTTGTATCCTCTGAGCACGCATCCTGATCTTTCTAAAATTGACCCGGGATGGCAGATTGCCTTGAATTTCCAGTGGATGTTATCTACAAGAAATCCCATAAGCTCCTGGGCATCTTCCTTTCATCCCTCCCTGGATGTTTTGCAGTGCCAACAAACAAAGATCTGGTGGAGGCAGCCAAACTCTTCTGGCAGATACCTACCTTCTTGGTGCTGGATGCAAATGTGCTGATCATTCATTTAAAGTCCTATTATCAAGTTTTGAGCATTTCTGTATGTATCCCATGCCAGGATCAATAGTGTTAGCTGTCCATAGGAAGATCAGACAATAGGGGCTACCAACATGTATGCTTCAATACAAAAAGAGCCTAAAAGATTTGTTTATTAGGATTCATTTTTTAAAATCTGTAGATGAAAATCGCCAACAATTAAGCTTTATTGATAAAATATGATTACTTACATTGGGACAATATTTCTAAATTCGTGGTCAAAATTCCCTAAGACAGAGAAGAATTTAAGTTTTTTTGACTCAGAAAATCATCTCATGGTATATACTTCCCTGCAGACTATGTTATTTCAGAGTAACATCAGTTATTCCTAAATGACACTGCCGTATAGACATACCTTTTAGCTGTCCCTGAACTCCCCACACAGGAGTCTTCCCAGGGTACGTTGTCCCCAAGCAACTGCCCCATCTGCTTCGACAGGGATCACTGCACCTCCCACCTTCTTTTTTAGGTCTCCCAGATCCCTCATAGCAGGGTCTCTCATCTTCCCTGCTGTCCATCAGTCCCCGTCCTCTGGAGCACTGATGGTGGAGACCAACCAGGGACGGCACAAACACCCTTTTCAAAGAAGAGTTCTGAGTATCTGGGATCCATTGTCCCTTTAACCAGGCAGTAGTCCCAGTCTTGCCTTCCAATTATATCGGGGTGACTGTCAATGCCCACGTTCTCCACTACGTGTAGCAGGTTGGACTGACTGGGGAGGCACCTCCTGCTAGTCACGCAGGGAATTAGCTCTTGCCAGCTCCGTGGCACCCTCCTCTGGCAGTCTCTCACCCACAGTGATCTGCCCTTTCCATCTCATGACCATTCCATCTTTCCTCCCCTTTGGGGAACCAGCTGCCTTCCCAGTTCCACCACTTTCCTCAGTGACCTCTGCAGTCCTTAATCTAGCTCCTTCCTTCAAGGGTAAACTGCAGTGTGAATTGGCCACTCTTCTTATGGCTAGAGGGGGGACCTGCTACGTATTTCCTCTCTGGCAGCCTCCTACAGCCCTAGTTCCTTCTCTCATCCTGGGAGTGGATCAGGCTAGAGCTCTCCTGGCTCCCTGTGACCATCCTCAGCACTGCTCTGTCCATGGTACCTATCTAGATATTGGCAGTGAGTTCTTCTCCCTCCAGAACTGGAGAGAGAGACTGAGCTTGTTCTGCCCTACAGCACATTTTACACTGGCCACCAGGCTCCTGATTGGTGGTCTTAAACCTCCTCTCTGTTGGCTCCTAAAACAGCCTCCTAAAACAGCCCTCTTCTAGGCTGTTTTAACCCCTTCTTCTCCAGTGCAAGGCAACCTCTGAGTCACAGATGGGACACCATTCCAGACCTTGCTCCATCACCACCCACTGTCCGCATCCCTCTTCAGGGATCACTTTCCCAAGATCATGCTACACAAGAAAGTGGAATCACTTCTAAGTCTCAGAGCTGTTGAAGAAGTGCCTCAAGAATATTGGGAAACAGGCTTCATTGCTGATGCTTTGTGTAATACCCAAGAAAAAGGGTACTTAAAACTGACATCCCCGCCCAGAGAAGTGAAAAATCAGATCGACAGAGCCAGAAGAGTACCCAGACATGAACTACTTCAAGACAGGCCAAGAAGAGAAAAATAAATTCCACTTGTCATCACCTATAGCCCACAACTTAATCCCCTCCAATGCACTATCAACAATCTACAACCTGTCCTGGAATATGACTCCTCATTCTCACAGGACTTGGGGGAAAGGCCAATCCTCACCTACTGACAACCCCCTAACTTCAAACAAATTCTTTCCAGTAACCATGCAACACACCTCCATCATAATTACCCAGGAACCCACCTCTGCAATCAGCCCCGGTGCCAACTCTGTCCACACATCTACACAAGTGATTTCATCATTGGACAGAACCACATCAACCACCACACCAGGGGCTCATTTAACTGCACATCCACTAATGTGATCTGTGTCATCAAATGCCCCACTGCCGTGTATATTGGCCAAAATGGACAGTCTCTATGGGAAAGAATTAATGGTCACAAATCAGATATCCGAAAAGGCAACACACAGAAACCTGTTGGAGAACAATTTAACCTGCCTGGGCACTCATTAATGGATCTCAAAGTCACCATGTTGTTTCAGGCCAATTCCACAAGCCAAATACCCAGGGAAGCGTTGGAACTTAACTTCATTTACAAGTTTGGGACCCATCACAAAGGTATGAATAAAGACATTATCTGGCTAGCACACTACCTTCCGCATCCTAATGACTTAACCAACCAAACAATGGGTACTTAAGAACAATCTGCACCTTCTCTATCAGCTTCATGTAACATGAACACTCTAATTCACTATTTTCTCCCTTCCTTCTTTCTACTCCCATCTCCTATTTTTTTTGGAACTGGACTTTTAATACTCCATTCATCTGAAGAAGTGGGTTGTACCCACGAAAGCTCATGATACCATCTACATGTTTTGTTAGTCTTTAAGGTGCTGCTAGACTATTTCTTGTTTTTTTAAGTATTTTCAAGAACATGGGGACTGGTACCCTATTCTGGCTTTGAGACATCCACATATTCAAGTTCAGGATAATAATGCAAACCCCCCCCCCCCAAAGAACCACAGGAGTGGGATGTGGCTCTTGACCTCAGACATCTCTTTCCATGAAGTCAATTTATCTGCTCTCAGATAATTCTTAAGGTTCCAGCTGGACAATTTGCATTATAAGTAAAGTGTTCTGCAATTTGAACTATCGACAGCATTTAGGATATTTATCAAATGCCTTGTGGTAGTAGCATCTTCCCTGAAGAAATGAGGAGTCCAAATTTATCCAAACCTCAGTGAAAGACTAATCTGAGGGAGTTTTCTGCAACTGCTGACTGATTCCATTCACCAGCCATGCCAGTTTTCACCTCCCTAGGCCTTAGTCATCCATGAAAAGTTGGCATTAGTACATACCCAAGAGATAGACTTGAAAAGACCAATATTTGACTCCACTACAGCCCCGGGACAGCTCTGACACTGAAATGAATCTTGTTAACCAATGACAGGCCTAGTCACAAACATCAGTGAGTGCTCTCAGCCATGTGCCCTATTGTATGCTCATAATTAAGCATGCCAGACCTTCCTGTCAATGCATGCCAAGGAGTTGAAGTCTGTATATTGGCTCAGCAGACATAATCTAGGCATGACAGTCTGTATCCTTGTATAGATCCTATCATCCTTAAATTGGTAGAAAGATCTTCTAAAGGTACCCTTCTCTCCACTGTTGCCATTCAACAACCTGGCGACTGATACTTCCAGTCTAGGGTTGGGAGCTTATCTACATCGTATCTGGAGCTAAGGACTCTATACTGCTCAAAAGAGTACTCAAATGTCCTGAAACAAGAGATACTCATTGGGATGTATAATCTTCCTTCTAGTACCAGGAGGATTGACCACTCAGGGTAAGTCTACACTGCACACTTATTTCAAAATAAGCTGTTCCAGAAGAAATACTCCAAAATAGCTTGTCTACACTACAGGGAAACCTCGAAATTAGTCCAAGGCAGGCTCCCCTAATGTGGATGTGCTAACTCGATTTAGAGCCCCAGGAAGCACTAGGAGTAATTATTTTCAATGGCCCCAGGGAGGAGCTAATTTAAAATAGCAGCAGTGGAGCATCCACGCTATAGCTATTTCAAAATAGCTATTTGGAATAGTCATTATTCCTCATGGAACGAGATTTACAGAAGTCCAAATAAGCCGTCTGAAATTATTTTGAAATAACAGAATTGCTGCCAAAATTGTTATTGTTATTTCAAAATAATGTCAGTTATTCCAAAATAATGGTGCTGTGTAGACCCACCCTCAGATTATGCTGGACAAAACCACAACAATGTTTTAGCTCACTAGGCAAAAGGAAGCAGACTTCCGCACCTCTTCATCAAGAAGCGGTGTGACTTTAGACCTGGTGCATCAACATATGATAGCACTTCATTTATCAGAATATTCTCACAGCTTATCCCAGCAGGATGTTTGCAAGTGAAGTTGGTGAGTGAGGGTATGTCTACTCTGCAGAGGAAGAGCAAAGCTGCCGCTGTTTATCTTCCAGGGTTCAAATTAGATCTTCCAGGGTTCAAACCAGTTAAGACAGCTAATTCGAAGTGAGAGGGGTGCTTTGGTCGATGCTGGTGACCCCGCATTCATGAGGAGTAAGGGAAGTTGAAGGAATAGCAGGCAGAAATTGATACTCTGCACACTATCTCCTTCTTTAAAATGTTATGTGGCCTGATTTCCTATTCCATATTTGAGCACCCCTTAATTTTATTGAGTTGATTTTTATTATGTTGACTTAAAATAAGAACTTCATTTGCATGGAACAATGTCCACTTCATTTTTGTCATCTTCCAGTCTATTAGGTTAAAGAAAATACACTAGTTAACAGCTCAAAAGCTTTGGAGGGAAAGACATCAACTAGTAGCTTCATGGCATGTATCAATAGAAATCTAGCATGTTGGCAAGCAGTTACTCACACAAATTGCCACAGTAACTTCAATTATTGCATATTTAAACAACTTAGCAATATCAGAGGCAAAGTATACCCCATTTCTGAAATAACAAAGCCATTAAGATCACATACTTCAGTATTCTTCAGCTTTTCTATTCCTCCTGCAAAAAAGAGATTGTCATTAAAATGGGCAAAGAATGTTAAACCCTATTATTTGAACTCTGACTGCTAAATACATGGTCCTAATAAAGAAACCAATTACAAACTATTTCCTTGCAGCATTATGCAAAAAGATATAGAATTAAGATCATATTCTCAATCTCTTTTCAATATTCTAATTTTCCAGCCTCCCATTTTAATGTTGATGATTTTGATCACTTCTATATGACATGGAGGGTGCAAATGAGGACTGCATGAGCAGCCAGACTTTTTGTAGTCAGGGTTCTTAACAATCTTGTGGTTTTGCCAGTACAATTTTCATACTTTTGGCAGTCTTGTCAAGTCTCTCAAATACAGTAGATATACTCCTTTTCAGTGGCCTAAACTATTGCCTCCGAGGTTGGATTAGCCGGACATCTGGGGCTAGAGATTTTCTGTTAATCTTTAGAGGAATGCAATGCAGCCATGTCTTTCCTCTGATGTCCATCCAGAGGATCCTGTTGTCACTGAGATGTGTTGAGATGCTGCTTTATCCTGGCTGGTTGTTGCAGGTGAACAAAAGACAGGAACTGCCAAGTCTGCGCTGAACGTTCCATGAGGAACACATGAAAACGAGCTGCATAGTAATACAGATTCATTTCTATCCCGAAGCTGCTAAAAATGTGTTTGGCTTGTGTCTGGGAATTACAAAGCTGCAATTGTATTCACCTCTGACAGTTAATAGATGCTGCAACATGATTGTTTGAGGAAGGGAAAAAACAACGTACAGTGTTTGCATTTGATTAGCTTGTTTGTCTATAAAGAAGGGTGATGTGAAATGTTTCTGAAATAACCTTTCCAAACCAAACCTGAATGTCTTCCAGGTTTAGATAAGAAATTGCCTCCCTTCTTCCTATATTCTCCAGTCTTCCTAAGTTCTCCATGGGACTGCACCTCGCTTCCCAAAGCTTTCTTGCTTATGACAGGGATGGGCAATAATTTTTTTGGGGGGGAGTCATGTCACCAATTTTGGTAGTGGTCACTGGCCAGCCCTGGAAGGGGAGGGGGCCTTAGCCAGAAGGGGCAGAGCCTCGGGTAGAAGGGGTGTGCCCCTGCTAAGGGGGGAGACTTTGTGTGCTCCTCCGGGGGGGAAGCACGTGTGGTCTCTCATCCCTGCCCCACTCCCTGCCAGGGGTGCACAGCACCCAGAAGGAACCGCCAGCCATTTTGAAGAGCTGGCAGTTCCCTCTGGTGCCGCACCTCCCTAGCAGGGGGAGGAGACGTGGTGCGCTCCCTGCCCCCAGGCCTTGACTGGCTTGGGCATGGGGGAGTGCATGAAATCTCCCACCCCGCCCAGCTCATGTGTACAATGCCTAGAGAGAACCACCAGCCATTTTAAGCACTCCCCTGTGATTGATCTGGGGGTGTGGGCATGACAGGATGGGCTGTGGGCCAGATCAAACGGATGGTGGGCACAGACCATATCTTGCCCACCCCTGGCTTACGACTAACGTGAGCAGTCTGCCTCTTAGAGCTAATTACATGTGGCTTGAAATTTCATGCATATGGAGAGACGCCAGGGTACGTACACAATATATAGAAATAACAGAGCAGGGTGTGCTAGAGGAGGAGTGACTTTATATGTCAAAGAAAGCATTGAGTCAAATATAGTAAAAATCTTAAATTAAACGGTACCATAGAGTCTATGAATAAATATAAACCCCATGCTTGGCTGATAAGAGTTTAGCATTAGGACCACCTGACCAGGATGGTGAAGGTGATTATGAAATACCCAGGGAGATTAGAGACACTATCAAATGGATAATTCGGTAATAATGGGGGAGGGGGCATTTCTGTGTACATGTCACCTTTGGAAGGTGTGCATCAATATAATTTCTAAACACCATTAACAACTGCTTTTTGGAGCAGATAGTCCACAAAGGCAATTCTTGATTAAGTCCTAAGTGAAGTACAGGATCTGGTCCAAGTGGTGAACCACTCAGTATAATAGCAACCATAATGTAATTAAACTGAGCATCTTTGGAGGCAGGAAAACACCAAAGAAGCCTATTACACTAGCTCTTAACGTCAGAAAGAGGAACTACACTTAATGAGGAAACTAGTTAAATGGGAATTAAAAATGAATAGTCACCAGAGTGAAATGTCTACATAGAAACTTTAAAAATAACACCACAATACAAGCTCAGATTAAATGTATACTCCAAATAAAGCAAACAGAAAGATGAGAAAAGATGTCATCATGGCTGAGAAGCAGAGTCAAAGAGGCACTTGGATGCTAAAAGCATCCTTTAAAATTTGGAAGACAGATCTTACTGCGGAAAGTAGAAAGAGCATAAACAATGTAAAGTCAAATGTAAAAATATTATTAGGGTGGCCAAAAAAGGAAAAAAGAGGAACAATTAGCAAAAGACTCAAGATCTAACAGCAAAATAATGTTAGAGTACATCAAAAGCAGAACGCCTGCCAAATAATTAGCGGGATCACTGCCCAAGGAAACAGTGCCATTGCAGAACAGCTAAATAAATTCTTTGCATTGTCTTCACTGCAGAGGATGTTAGGGAAATTCCCACAACTGAGGTAACAAATTAGAGGAACTGTCAGGTGTTGATATAGGAGATTTTGGAACAATTAAACAGTAATAAGTCATCAGAAACAGACGGTATTCACCCAACAGGTCTGAAAGAACTCAAATATAAAATTGCAGAACTACTAACTGTGGTATGTCATTTACTACCTACATCATCCTCTGTACCAGATGACTGGAGGATAGCTAATGTGATGCCAAGTTGTTTTTAAAAAAGGGCTCTAGAGGTGATCCTGGCAATTATAGGCCGGTAAGCTTAATTTCAATACCAGGCAAATTGGTTGAAATTATAGTAAAGGATAGTATCAGACATAGAGAAGCCAGTGGGCAGGCTGTGTACAACCCCTCTACTCTGAGCCAGACCTAGATTCAGGCAACACTAGGTAAGTCTTCTTGTCTGCAATATTTATAGTTTATGTTTATGGCCCAAATCCTCAGTAATATGCAACAGTCTAGGTCCATAGATTCTGTGTAGCTATGCTGAACTACATCAGCTGAGAGCTTGCCATTAAAATCAGTGTTCTTTTGAAAGACCCAATAGTCAAAGGCAAGGAGTCTGATCCACCTTTAATTAAGTGAGTCCCTCAATGTACCTACTGCTTTTCTTTTGACAAAAGGAAAGTTATTATGAGAATAAAGCTGGATATTCCCTGATGTGCTTAAAGTACAGAATGGATGAAAGTCCTTTCTGCTTTTTTTAACAAGTATAGTGTTCTGTGTTATGCTTACAGAATAAGAGCATTCAATGTGAAGTCCTTAATACTCACATTTTAAAAAATACATAAAACAGAGATATGGAGAAAGCAAAAATCTCCTGCTCTAAGAGGAAAGGAAAGATGCTGCAGATTTTGCAAAAGAAATTATTGAAATGTTTTGTACTGCATGTTAGAGGGCCTGTTTGATGTGAAATGTAATGTGAGTTCATTGAGCAGTCATGCTTTACCACAAGAAACATTGCATGGTAAAGACACTGCAAATCTGGAAATAACCACATGCAGGAAAAGTTTGTGCAGGCTGGCTGCTTCCATGAGTGCCTATTTTGTTCTAATCAGCCTAACAACAAAAAAAGAAACCCAAGAGGACTTGATTAGAAATTGAAAGGAATTCAATTTGGTCTCATCAAATTCCTTACCTAATTATTTGATGTGGCATGCAGTGAGAGAGCTCATTGAAATTGTATAATTTTTTGTTGCATAAAATGGGACCTCAAATGAGTTGCCCTTCAGGTTCCTCTTGTTTGGAATGTTTCTTGAATCACTTCCAAAAGCAATAAGTCATCTAAATGTAATTGGTAAATTTATTACTCACACTATGAAACCTTTGGACGTGGCTATTAGTTTAAACATGAAAATGGGCATTCTCCCTTTTAAAGAGCTGATGAGAGTGTTGAAGGGAACTCAAGTCATGCAGTACATACCTTCTACTCTCTTGAAAGGAACAGAAGATATATTCTGAATATCTGTTCATCTCAAGGGAATTATTTAATCACACTTAATTAATGTCACATTGAGAAAAAAATGGGATATTTGATCATCCTGCCCTGCTAAGCCACAAGCTCTGGTCTCCCTAACCAAGGCACAGAGTTAGGGTCAAAGCTCCCCAGCACAGCAACATAGACTCTTAACTGCTCAGCTTTGGGAAGGTTCAACTATAAAGCCATTGAAAACACCCATGAACACAACCCCCAAAAGGGACCAATACCCCAAATAAATCCATCATACCCTGTGTAAAAGTTTTACAGAGAGAAAGCTCATAAGTTCAACTCATTGTCAATAAGAGAGATATGCACAGTGGTTGCTTCTCCACAGGTATCAATTATTTACACTAGCTTGATAATAAAAAATTGTTTTTAATAAAGTATAAAAAGTAGGGCTTAAGTGATTGCAAGTGAAAACAGACAAATAGAACTCTGAGTCACTAAGCCAAAATAAACACCAGCTAATCCTAAAAGAGATCATTAACACATCATAATTCCAATCTAGTCCTTAGCTCAGATGCAATTACTCACACGCCAGAGTTGATCTTTCTCTGGCTTGGGTCTAACAGCCATTTCAGTATCCTTCAGGTGAGAAGGCAGTTTCAAAGGCCTGCTGGAGACAAAATACAGTTTGCTTTCCATTCCTCAAGTAGACTTTCCCCAGGGTGGGAACCTTTGTTTAGTCTCTCCATCCCCATGAAAAATACCAGAATCAAGATGGATTCCAGTGCCAGGTGGTATGGTCACATGTCTTTGTAGGACAATCCACACTTTGGACTTACAGGAAAAATGAAACCACGCACAGGTCATTGACTTGATCATCCAGACATTGTTCCTAAAATATCATTAATGGCTTTTACTTGAATATCTGGACTAATAATACAGGTTTCAAGTTAATAGGTCGAACTTCACATACAATAAAGACACTTGTACACAAATAGGATATATAGATTCCTATATAGATTTGGCAGATTACAACTTTTAAAATGGCATGTTACATTTTGCATAAAGCATCTTTGAGTTATGCCTATTCATATGCCAAATTTTCATAAAGCATGGAGAGGGGTGCGGCAAGCAGTGTTCTGAATCTAAAAACATATCGATCCATTTTGCCAGAGTGGATACGTACAAATAGGTGCCGATATGGTAATTTCAATTTTGCCAAGAATATCCAACTTACATTAGAACTTCAACTTGAAGTGTTTGGTTCTTGCTCAAGCAAGACTTCCCATCATCTATGGGGGTGTTAGATACAGGGTAGAATCATAGGATAGTTTCCCATTTAAAAAAGTCTCCCTAGCTTTGAAAGAGGAAAATATGAATTGAAAGGTAAAAATCTAGAGAAAAAAAAATCAATTGAAAGGTGCTTGATGGATTAAATTACCTTGACAGAACTAGAGTTGAGCAGCACTGAAGAAGTAGAACTGAAAGTCTAACGGCATGTTGACATAGTTTGGACTATGGACATGGGAATAACAGTGTGCACCAAAGTGCTACACTGTGCAGCATCCAAATGGAAGCGTCAGACAGACTAAAAAGCTTGTTTGAAGAGAGACACCCTAATACACTAAACGATTCATTAGTAAGAGTCCACGTTTTATTATGTGGGCTACAGAATTAGGGAAACTTGGAGAAGCACATGTTGCTTTGTTTCATTTAGAACAGGCTCTAACTGTTTAAAGACAAGACCTATGAGAGAGCAGCTCCAATTTCTATTCTCACTATGTAACAGGCCAATTATAAAAGTGGTTCAAAGGTTACAAAAGTTTAGTTACAAAGTTTCTTCTCTGACAATACTGGCCTTATGTCTTCTCCCTCTATCCCTACAGACACTTTAATGTCAGGGCAAGTTTCTGTAGCTAACGATGTATGTATATTAGCATTCAGGGTGATTCACACAATCTGTTAATTAGGCCCTACTCTTATCATATGTGATAAGTCCAAATTGATCACCAGCCTTTGTGGACTCAGGCAATAGAACTTACCTGAATATTAAAAGTTACGGACTAACACAGCTACCCCATGAGACTTTTTACCTGAATATTGTGCATTAAGAATAATTTCTAAGGCTAGGGGGATTTGTTTTACTGAGAAATCACAGCAGAAGGCAAAGTGAGTTGAAAGGAGCCCCTGAATGTTGATGAATGGGAAGTTCCATCCCGAACTTAATTAACAGAAATTATTCTATTAGTTTTCCTGTTCTCTGGTTGGAAGAAAGCATTTCAGGATCTAGACAGCAGCAGCACAATAAACACATTTAAGTTTTGGAACATTATTATATCATGTGTCTTCCATGGAGTCATAAAGTAATGGAAGGTGAAATAGGTGAAAACTTTTCCTGGGGCTTGCTCATGTTATGTGTATAAGAAGCACATGGTTTATTTTCAGGGAAAAGCAATATACCACGTTTATTAAAAATACAGTATGAAAAGCAGCATATGCATTTACACACATACACACACTTCCTGCAGATAATCTTATAGTTCTCAGTCTGCCATGGCTCACATCAATCTACTGGCCAATTAGATTGAACACGAGTGAGGAGTCAGAGGCTATCGATCACAATTTGTGGCTACTCGGAGGCTTGGCTTGTAGGACCAAACCTGGAGTCCAATGGCAAGAACACCCCGTTTTTATGCTTGTCATGCTGCAATCCGTGAAGTGTTAATCTTGGGGTTTCCCCACAGTTATCCTTTGATGTTTATGGTCAGGCTTCGTTATCTCCCTCCTGGTTGTGGTCTCATCTTTGGGAATGTCTGCCTTCTCCAGGGCTTATCTCTTCTGCTCATTCATTCAGCCTTGGGCACAGCAGATGCTTTCTGATCATCGTGATCATTTGTCAAATCTTCTTGACCATCTGGACCTTCGTGATGACGGTCACGCACATTCTTCACTCACATCAAACACTGTATTACATAGTTATTAGAAGACACCTTAGTTGGTAATGTAGACAAAAGACACGGCTTAATTTGCAAAGCTTACAAGAGGCAAGACCTTAGAGCAGGGGTTGGGAACCATTTTTGGGTTGGGGGTCACTGACCCACAGAAAAATGAGTCAGGGACCACACACAAGTGAGAAACAGAGGGACTGGAGCACCAGCGCAGACTTCCCAATGCTGGAGGAGGGACCCTGAGCATGGAGGGCCGGAGTCAGGCAAGCTAAATACTACATTTTGGCTATACTCATAATTTGCAAGGAGTCCTTTGGATGAGTGTCTCTTCCGCAAAGACCAAAGTCTATACAAGCGCACTAAGCTTCAATATGTAACATGCTGGAGCCAGTCAGTGATAGAACAAGTCTGGCAGTGAATGGAAAATTAGGTTCTCTGATGGTAAGAAAGCACCGTCTATACACAAACTAATCAGGGTCACATTTTCAGGGAAAATGATGAAAATGGATCTGAGTTGCAGATGTGCACACCTGGAGCTGGACTTTGCTCTATAAGCTCTGGGAAAGTTGAGCTAAGTTCAAGTCTAGCGTTCCTGTTTGGACCCATGTCTGAGTCTGAGATAAGCTGGGGAGATCGGGCACATTTCCTGGCTGGAATACACCTCTTGTGATGCACCTACTCATCTGATTCCCTGTTGCGCCAGTCAAATGATTTGGTATTTTATTGTGGGAGATGTAGGACTCCAGGAAGCGTAGCCCATAACCAGCAGTATTACCCTTATTGTAGGCTATGGACTATGCTGTCTAGAGTCCTAGATCACCTGTTGTGTTTATCTGGATTATTCCTGAAAAAATCTGGGCAGCTTTTCATGGAAGCTTTGAGTTGGGACTGCATGACTGAAGTCTTCTTCTCCCAATTAAAAACATTTCATTTTTCTAATAAGAGCAGCAGCAGCATTTTTTTTCCACTCGCGGTGAGTTAGCAATGACTGTTCAAGCCTTTCATAGAACTTCCTAAAAATAGGAAGAGCAATTATCAGAGAGTATGAGATTATATCTAGAAGTGAGAGATAAATGTGAAATGGATATGCAAACATATCCTTAATTTCACTAAGGCAAAAGAAACAAGCATTGCAATAATACCAATTAATGACTTCTCTGTACTTTTTCCATCCTTTATTTGCCATCTGTTATCTCTCAAATATTGAAAAGGGGGGGGGGCGAAGAGCAAGTAGCCATTTAAATCCCAGTGTAGGATCTTCTGTGGGAAGTGGCTGTTGGGCAGATTTGTAATGTTTCAATTGTCGGTTTTGAAGACACATCTGAATTTTTTGGACATTGCCTCTTCTCAAGTTCTGAGTGCCTAGTTATTGGGCACTCCAAAGGGGCTGGGTGCTCTTGGCATTATTGGCACTCAGAATGAAGGCCAAACTTTGTAGTTCTATCCCAGGTAAAATCTCCCATTGATCATAAAGGGGGTTGTCTGTGCATGGACTGCAGGATCAGGTCCTGAACAAACTTGGATAATCAAAGCCAGCCTGGGCCAGAACAAAAGGATACAGAAGCAGTGAATCAATTGAATGTGATGCCAAAACATTTTAATGTCTTACAGAAAGTGTGTGTACTTTGAAAGCCAAGTTTCAGGCCATCCTAGAACATTTCCGACTTCAAGCTGTTTATAAAAGTTGGTAGTTGCCAACCTAATCACCTGTTTTGAAGAAACAGTCTGTTTTGAAGATGTGTCAGAATTTTTGATACACGGCATCTCCTCAAGATAGAGTCATAGATCATAATATTTTTGACACAATTCATAGGTTTCCAAGAGCCCAAACTATTATATTTGTAAGAATTTTGGGGTCCTTTCAGCATTTTATTTTTGTTTTTGAAAGCTTAGGTAAACCACTGTATAATCAGAAGTTAAACACATTTAATGGAATTGGAGCGTTGGTTGTTGAGAACATCTTTAAGCCCTAAAGGGAGTGCTGTAGTACTACAGTCTTTGATACTTACTTATCTTGACTTCAGCTTTGCTTTCAAAGAATGCAAAGATTTTAACATTAGCAGTATTGGCTTGGGAGCTGTTTTTACCTGATGGTAGAACCATGAAAGCATAATTGCATAGGTAAGCCAGGTCCTTCAATTCAGAGAAAAAAAAGATTCCTACAACCAGAAGGCTCATATGACGATTCTATTGTGTGTGAAATTGTGGTAAACCAGGACAGAACTAAAGTCCAACTTTGTGGGCACAATGAAAATTAAGCAGCCAGGGAACTGGGTCTCTGATGGGGTTCCATAACACTGGAATGGCTTCATGGTTGGGAAATCAGGGCTGTATCTCAAGCTGGGAGACCATATGTGGGATTCCTAGAGAAGTGGAGACTTATGCAGCAGCACCTTGTGAGGTAGTCCTATTAGTCTGTTTCAGCAAAAACAAAGAGTCTGTGTCACTTTAAAGACTAGCAAATTTATTAGGGCACAGGCATACATTAATCTTAGATTTTTTCGAAGAACCTATGAACCTTTAACTCCAGACTAATTCAGATGGAGTCCATAGAGCAGTTTTGATTTGCCATTCAAGCCCTTGTGCTGTAGCAATTTTTTGAAAGATTTTGAATTCCTTGTAACCCATGTCTTATCTAAGTGTGGTCCAAATGAGCTTTCCCTTGACATCGAGTGATGAGCTGGGGGAAGAGAGTTCAGGAATGGACCTTGTTTCCATAAACACACCCTCTCTGCCCAGGTGCGCAGAGAGGTGGCGCTGCTGTGCCCAAATGATCCCATAGGGCTGGTGCTGGAGTATAAGTCCCTTTGCTATTGGGTGCAGGGGGCAATAAAGTGTTGCTATCCTTAGTGTATGAATAAAGAGCAGTGCAACTGTGCTTGGCCTGCCCAAAGTGAGGGCTTCAGCCTCAATTGCACTTGCTAAGCAGAGGAAAAATGTACCAACTCCCAGGGAGATGAGACTTCCCTCCTACCCACTGAAGTCAACGAGAGCTGAAATCACTGAGAGCCGTGCTAAGAGGTGGGACCTCAAGATGTCCTGGGGGTTTCAGTAGAGAGAGATGATGGAGTGGCTGGGAGGGTGATGGTGCAGCCGTGGCAGAGGGCAGCAAGATGAATGGTGCTGCAGCTGCCGATGAGACATTGCTCAATGCATTCCTATCCCTTGCCCCCAGAGTGGGAGGTGAACTCATGCAAAAGCACCTCTGAATTCTGGGTCTTCACTGAGCCAGGACAACAACTGTGGGTGGGGTGTAGTAGATAGAGAGGAGAGTGAACTCGAGCCAGTTTTGTGTTGCATTGTTAAGAGGAGCTCAAGATATTGAGCCTGGCTCCTTTTGCCACAGGTTTCACCTTCTTGCGTTAGCCTCAGGGTGCGTCTAGACTACATTCCTCTTTTGAAAGAGGAATGCAAATGAGGGCAATTGAAAATGCAAATGAAGCACTGATTTACAAATCTCATGCTTCATTTGCACAATTGCGTCCCATCACTTTTTCAAAAAAGGTTGGGCTTTTTTTTTAAAGCAGTTTAGACGCGGTTCTTTCAAAAAAACCCCTTTTTTGAAAGAACCCTTATTCCTGAAAAAATGAGGTTTAAAGGGTTCTTTAGAAAAAGGCTTTTTCCCCCCCCCAAAAGAACCGCATCTAGACTGCTTCTTTTTTGAAAAAACCTTTCAAAAAAGCGATCGGACACAATTGTGCAAATGAAGTGCGAGATTTGTAAATCAGCACTTCATTTGCATTTTCAATTTCCCTCATTTGCATTCCTCTTTCGAAAGAGGAATGTAGTCTAGATGCACCCTCAGAAATGTGCACTTCTTATAAACCAATCTTTAGTCAACATTGATGTCAAAATCTTATATAAAATTTTTGTACACTGCCATTGGAGAGTTCTCAAAAGTTAACCTAGTCACATGAATGAGGATTTTACTATAACAGAAATTTCTGTAGTCATGTTTGATGTTTTATTAAACATTCTTCAGTTCCCTAGGAAGAAAAAGACCTCTGCAATTTTCATCTTTATGGACAATGAAAACTATTTTCACTGGGAGTCCATTCGTTGTTCTCAAAAAGGGCTTTAGAGCAATTTCTCTGCCTTATTTTGGCTAACTTATTTTAATTGTGTATTATTGCATTTGGTTCTTAGCTCTTCAATTTTCTACAAGTATAGTATAGTACGTTATGTAGTGTTTCTACATGCTCTTTAACTACTTTCATGTTCAGTCTTAATAGTAGCTGCATTTTAATGATATAAAAACCAATTTCTGTATCTATGACTAATTCTTTAGAAATGTAAGATACCTGGCTATCATTAATGCTGAGAGGTGTATTGTATTAGCATGAATACTTAAAGAAACTCAAGTTAAAAATTAGTAAAACGAATTCAGAAACAATAGGAGAGAGTAGTCCAAGATAAAGAAGGGGTTTGACATGCCTTTCTCTAAGTTACAGCTTACTGGATAATTATCAGCTGAGAAAAGAGCTAACTGACTTTCAGAAAAATGATATGGGATTTGCTGATTAAATACATTTTTCTAAGAAGGCATCAACCTGCAACCTTCTAGGGGTTCTGGACTATTATCAGAGTGATGAATTAGGGGGCATAAAGGAGGACAGGTGTATTATTGCTTTGAATATGGGACTTTGTTGCATCATCAGACACACAAATACTCTCTCTCTTGTATTGCACTTTTGATCAAGCTACATAGAATCAGATGCACCAGAGATTTTTAGAAAGACCTATTAGCTCCCCCCAAATCTTTCCTTCCAAACAGACTTTAACGATCAAATCCACTAACTTTCAGCTATCAATGGATCAGCACTGCCAAGACATTTGGTACAGTATCCCCTTGGCGATGCTTTGGTCAAAACTGAAGAAGTCTATATTCAAAAGGGGCTCAGACTTTTCCCTTTCCCAGCATTCCTTGCGAGAAGGATGTTTAGTTGCCAGACTTACCTTTTTTCCATTTTGTCAGTGAAAGAGATCTGCTTTGTGTCATACAACTCCAGAGTTGTGTTCTTCCAAATAAAGCTAAATGTTTAGGAAGCTGTACGCAAGGCTCCCCTTCAGACAAGTAACAGCATCCATTCAGATTACCACAGAGGTCTCCTTGACACACTTAAACTGACACAAAATTCAAGGGAAATGGTCTCCCGAGGAAACAATGATACGCATCAGTCGACTCAAGTTTGGAATGCATGCAAACACTTCTTACCAATGATAGGAAACAAATTGGTATCAGTAAAGACAGACAACGTAGCCTTGGGGGAGTGTGCTCCCATTTGCTATGCATAGAAGCCTTGAAACTAGGGAACTACAGGTTGGCCCTCCCTCGGGACCTGACCAGTCCCAGATGAGGGATTTTGCCAGATGAGGGGAGGTTTCCTGTCCCCATTGCCTTCTCCCTTCCCCCCAGTGCTGGCTTGACTACTGGCTGGAGGCTTGATCTACCCTGCTGCTGGTCCTGCTGCCTCATGCCAAGCGCCCAGCCCCAGTCTCTGTGCCGGGCTTCCCAGCCCCACAGGACTCCTGGCCACCAGCCCTCCACCAGAATTCTCTGTTCCTGCAACATCCATGCTGGACCCACAGATGTTGTCAGACCAGAGAGTCCCAGTTAACAGAGGTTCAACCTGTAGTGCATTACCCATAATATAAGTATTACTTTGAGAATGCTACAGTTAGCACATTTCTGAGGGACATGTGTTTCTCCTAAGCAAAGGATGCACTGGGAGTGCCTGTCCGAGACAGACATTGCTTCCTTGCACAAAGTGCATTTTTTTAATGCAGGCGAGCCTGGCATTATTTTAGTACTGTTTTTATCTAATTAAATCTAAAGGACAACTTGGAGATGTGCTTTCCATGTTTTTTTTTTTAATTTATTTGAAACTGAAACTTAAGACTAAACATAATACTAAAACTGAATGCTATGTAATACTTATATCTATTGAATAACTAACTCTACTCTCTAAATTAATTTGTTTTAACTCTGTTTCAGACACTGCTTGTGGTGCTCCATTGGCAACCAAGGATGGGTGAGAAGAAACTGAAGGGGGCCAGGACTCGTGGGAACTAATGGAATCACAAGTTACCTTGTGTACGTGCATCCTGACCAGGCACTGCTACCAAAGTCTCTGATCTGTGGTTCCAGGATGCACCGACATCTACAGTGGGGCAGAGACACACATCTCAGAGAATCACAGATACTTCACAAGGTGACTTACCTTCTTTTTCTTGGGGGTTAATTTTCTGGAGCGGAGGGATTATTAATGACAATTTAGATATTTGGGGGTTAAAGAGTGCCTGTTACAAGGAGCCTTGTTAGCTCATGTCTTTTCCTAGGTCTCAATTTGTTTGCTATGTTTTCCTGTTGCAGTTCTCTGTGGTATTGAAGAGGATGTCCATGGCCCTTCTGACCCCCTAAGGAAGGGGTTATGCTTCAGAAATTCTTTACCACCTTAATTAAGAGTGAGGGATTTTTACTGTGGGTGGTATGCAGTGCAGCAAAGGAATGATCTGGAAAACCATTTGTCCTCAATATAAAGATTCTTCCATCCTCCTGTCTGTCCAGCATTTTCACAGGCCACTTTGATCTCTATCTCTATAGAGAGTCCTCAGTGCTCAATGTGATTGATTTTTGATTGCCACAGCTATTGTTCTTGTCTATAAGAGTTAAATCTCTTCCTCATACTGGATGTGTCCAGATTCTGTCTTAACTGATCCTAAAGGTAGTGTGGATTATTAACTGTCCCTTGCTATGAAGTATAAATTATCAGACCCCAGATGCGTTATCACAAAGCCCTAAACAATTAGGGAGAAAAAAAATCCAACTTCTTAAAAAAGCATAGACTTTTCTTCCTTCCAGGTCCTTTTCTTTCCTTCAGTGACAGCTTACAATGTCAATTATGGTGTGCTTTTTCTCCCTCCTACTCTATTCTTAGTGATTTGTGCTATAAATTCCTTTGTGAAAGCATGAAGGCATATTGGGGTTCAGATTTGTAACTCCATCAGCTCCCTTTTATTTTCCCATTCCAAAAATTGGTGACGGCAATGAGTTTGACCCTGAATTTCCTTGTTGTTTTGATCTGATAGGTCTTTAATTGACAGTTATAATGATGGTGTAGACAGTATTACTATTGTAGGATCATTTTTCTAAGTGTGTGTGTGTGTGTGTGTGTGTGAAAACCTACAGTTAAGGAATAATAGCTAACTTCCCAATCAGGTACTCTCACCTTCTGATCACTGTTGGAGATGAGCCACATCCACTCTGATTTAAATAGCAGTGATGTCACACTCCCATTTCTGTATCTTTTTCCCTCTTCCTTCAGCATCCAATGAAGTGAGTTGTAGCACACAAAAACTTATGCTCCAATACCCTAATAAATTTGCTAGTCTTCAAAGTGCCGCCTGCCTCCTTGTTTTTGCTGAAACAGACTAGCACGGCTACCTCTCTGAAACCAGTTATAGGAATGTGTTCCTGTCATTATTTTTTATGTGTACAGAGTCTGTGAAAGTTCAAGGGATTATAATTTTCCCTATTTGACACATTTTTGGAAGCTTTGCTTTGGGAAAATGACAGAATACAATCTACTGAACAATAATTCTTAAAAATATTAAGTGAAGGTAAATATAACTTTTTCTGAAATTATGCCGTATATAACCAACTTTATTTTCAGACTTCTGTTTCATAGGTGACACCTTCATAATTCTCAAAATGCTTTTCTTTTCCACTGGGAAGAGCTAGTAAAAGTGAGAAGAAAAAGCTTTACAATTTGTTTGGAGACTGCTTTTGTAACCTAACAAACCATTTATAGGGCAGGAATAGCATTTGTAAAATTTAGTAGTTCACCTCCAAATGTGCCCAAGGAGCTAATTACTTTGCAGCAACTTGGGGAACATAACAGAGGCCACTTACTCACAACAGTTCTTTTCCATTTATAAATAGCATAGGAAAATATGCCTCACATCAATAGCCATGGACGACCACATACTTCCAAAAGATGTACATAAATACACATGCTCTAACATTTGTAATTTAATTGGCTTCACAGATGTAAACACATATATAACACTGCAAACAGAGCATCTAGACCATGCACCTAAATTAGAAGACCCTAACTACTTTGTTGTCTAAATAGGCAGGACTTGTATAAAATGGTAACCATGTAGATGTTGCTATCTCAAATATGTAAGCCTATAAATGTGTCCTTATTAGGACTGAGGGATGGATTTTTGGGGTTTCTAGACACTGTGGCAAAGCTCTGGCTGTGTTCTGCACTTCAGGTGGGAAATGTTTGCCTCAGAGGCTCACTGTGACCCTCCACACAGCCTTTTCCTTTCTAGAGGCAGGGGTCATCATAGACTAGTCCATAGTTTGGGGTGAAAACCCCTCCATAGTCCTGGTCTTCCCTCTCAGAGAGGGAGTCTTTGTAGTGGCATGTAGAGGTTTGGGGAGAACCCAGGCCTGCCCACTACTCGACATTCCAGCCCTGGAACCCTAAGGCAGCAGCAACAGAGAGGGTTTGTTCTACTCCCAATCGTGCAGCTAGTTCTCTAAATCACTTCCTCAAACAATTTCTCCCACTACCTTTCCTCTGGTACCTGAGCAAGTTAGTCCTGGTCTGCCACAGCACTCTGCCTTGCTTGTAGTCCCCAGCTTACACTCAGTGCACTTTCTCACTCTCAGATCCTGGGATACTGCAGGGAGGCCTTATAAACAAGCCCAGCAGGCCTCAATGGGCTGCAGATGCTCTGATTAGCCTGCTGCTTCTGGCAAGCTCTTAATTGGCTCCAGATGCCTGCCTGATTCTGCTGTGCTAGGCTCAGTCCTGTTTACTCAGGGAAGAGGAAACTGTTCACCCAGAGCCCAGCATGCCTTCCCTCCATTAGTGTGCGGCAGCTGGCTGGTCTGGTCTCACAACACTTAGTGGGATTTTCCAAACCACCTTCATGCCTAAACTCCTGTTGAAATCAATGAGTGAGCCATACCTAAATGCTTCTGAAAATCCAGTAGGCACCTAAACACCATTAAAAAAAATGCGGCCTTACATTATCTTCCTTATGCCAAATCTGAGTACCTGGTTCTGGTGCAAAAATATGCTGCTTGGGGGATGGATGCCACCCCCCTGGGACCACAGAGCATGTGTCGTGCTGTCCCACACAGCTTTAGGGGTTTGAAGTTGGTGCCTTTTCAGGTCCTATTTGTGGTTGGCGCTGGGGGTTATCAGTGGATCTGTGTATTTAGAGATTTACTATGGGTGTTCTGTTCAGCCTTCAAAACACCTGAGTAGTGAGGCTAATGTAGACCTTATTGCCCCATCCTTCTTGTACCATGCAGCCAAACTATACTCTTTCTTTTGCTATGGGACGATATGTTTCCACAGATGAAGAGGGAAATATTTGCTTTTCATTTGGGGCAGGAACTCAGGAGCTCTGGGTTGTATTTCTGGCTCAACCACAGAAATGCTATGTGACTTTGGACAAGTCCCTTTAACCTTCCTGTGCCTCAGTGTACCCATGTGAATTGACTATGTTACTAGACTCAGGGGGGATTGTGAGACTTAATGCATTAAGTCGGCAAAGTGTTTTTCTGACTTCAGATGAAAGGTGCTATAGAAGTGCAAAGTATTATTATATTCCACATAATTAGATGATGTACTCAGGGAAATTTAAAAAGACAAAGCAAATATTTCCAGAATGTCTTCAAAATCCAATCACTCAGTAATTCCATCTGAGGAAATGGGGAACAAAGCACTGCAAACACCAGAGCTTTGCACCTTTAAGTAATGATGATTTATTTAAAAGTGCTCTATTAGGAACGCTTTGTTCTCTATTCCCTCAGGTCAGATCAATGACTGATTGGTTTGATTTTGAGTGTGTTGGCTCTGCTTTTAAAACGTCCTTTTCACTAACATTTTACAAAGCTGCAAACCTTGTACAACTTCCATGGGCAGAGAGTTCTATGGACCTGTCGGCACCATCCACTTTGTCTTACACGCTCTCTTTCTCTCTCTTTAATCAATTCTATTCTACTCCAGTTCTTAATGTGCATTCAGCATCCTGGTGTTTGACCACCCTGGTTTGCTCCATTTCTTCATGGTCACCGCCTCCAAAATCCTCCTTCTACAGAATTCCCCTGTAATGTGGCAAAGCCCTAAAGCCTAGTAGGCCATAGAGAAGTCCTCCCAGAAGGCTAGAGTGGCTGTGGAGGAACCAGCCAATCAGGAGCCAGGAAGGGATATGTAAGACACTTGCAGTACTAGTAGCAGCTCATTTGCAGGCCAGATCTGGAAGGGAGAAGGTCTGTGGTGTCTGGCTGGCAGAACCATGGACAGCTCCCAGTGGAGAGCTTTTGAAAATGATGAACTGAGGTAAAAACCCTGAGCAAGGGGCAAGAAACTGTCTCCAGGAGGAGAGGCCCTGGATTGCACCCCTTGCTCCTGAGTGAGGAACCAAAGTGAGAGAAAAGGGACACTAGCAGAGGGCACCAGGATGGGCTCCTGAAAGGCTTATGCTCTGAAAGGGGTTTTGGTTTCACACGAGGCTGTGTGACTTGGCCAGCGTGTTTAGTAGCCAAAAGGGCTTTTAAAGAGGCAGTGCAGGCAAATGCACTCAGTCAGATGGGGGTACTTGTGGGAGGTGAGTGCCACCCCATCACACCCCCACTTGTGGCTTTTCTGGTATCCCTCTTCTTCCCTTGCCCATACTACAATCTTATTTGGCATGCTAGCAATCCTGAACTCAATAGTGAGCTGTAATATTATCCCTATTATTGTTAATCGCCAAGTACTAAAAGCTATCCAGTAGTGTATATTGCAAAAAGATGTGAGGACCTTGCACCAATGACTTAAGACCCAGCACTAAAACATCTACATTTTAATTCACATTGTACATAGAGAATTGTGGTGCCAAGGGGCAGAAGAAAACCCAGCCAAGTCTCTCTGAACTTTTACAGCTGTTCCACTCTGGATAAGTAATTATTCTTTGGAGGAGAAGAACTGTACCCTGGGTCTCCTGCATCCTGTGAGACATCCTTGTGTGTGCCCTCTCTCTCCTCCCTTCCCCCTATGACTCTTCAAATATTTATCCAGAGTAAAACTGGAGAGAGGCCCCTATCAGAATGTCCCAAAGCCCAATGGTTGGGCATGCACCTGAGAGGTGACAGATCACTATTCAAAACCCTTCTCCTTATTCAGTGGAGAGGTGATTTACCCACCTCAGCTCATCCACACCTTAACCATACCGCAGGTGAACACCCTAACCATTTGGCTGGAGCTGAGGGTCTGATCTTGGAGGTGGACTGTGAAACCAGTACCACTGGATGAATTTTAGAAGGATGTTAGGGGAAGAGGAGGGACAAGTCAACAGTTATGCACATCCCTACATGCCACATTAAATCCAATATGATTGACTAGTGCGGCATTGATCCATTTCTGAGGGAGAAGCTAAAAGTCATCCCCTAGAACACTTGCTCACCTGTAGACACTCAGAGCTGTTGAAGAGAAAAATTGATAGTTCTGCCCATCTCTTACTAACCTCTCCTTATAAATACCTATATCTCTCAGAGAGAATATTTATGTAGGGGAATCCTTTGGGACTCAGTAGGATTGTTATCATTCTAATTTTCCATTCCCTCTGTATGAATGCATTTATCAGTGTGTAAACATAAACTACCTTCAAGAGGTTAATGGGATATATCAAGACCGAATAGTGTCTAAAGGCACAGAAAGGCCATTGCATGGATTTTTCCCCTGAATTCATGTTGATGTTGGTGAAATATGAAACTACTCTTTAACCTGTGCAGTAAACAGCTGCCTTACTCTCTTTAGGCGGCCCCTGGGGTGATTGGACTCTGACTGGGACATAGAGGTGTTTCTGCATTACAAATAATGAATAGTAATAATAATTCCTTGCAGAGTTCAAATCAAAGAGAATGTTGTGTAAAAACTGCTGGATTGGAACCATAATCTAAGTTTTAAATGGAGAATAAGTTCTATAAAAACTTCTCACTTGACAATGTACCTCCCGCATGGGTTTTGGGAATGATTGGCCAATGTCTCTGAGCACAGAGCTCATGACTGTATTACTGCACTTGATTTCTTCTGAACAACTTCACATTCTTTGGGGAAAACTGGGAAGTTATTTCAGATGATATTTTTGCTCTATTTGCTAGACTGTGGGATTCATTTTATCTACCCTTGAGTCCATTCACAAAGAAACAGCTTTAGTCAAATTATATACTTCCTACTAGATGTATTTCTAGATAAATGTTTCTCTTTTTGTATAGAGCAGTCTAAAATGGGAAGAAAAAGTAATGAACCCTTTGGAAAAACAATAAAAAAAGCCATACATTGTCATTTCAAACTTTTAAAACTAATTCTTTGAACTTTAAAATGAGATGGACTTTTCCCTGATGTCCAATGTGAAGAATTAAAGAACTATTCGTTTTAACACAGATGTAATTTGTTGCCAAAAATTGGCAGTTTCGCTCATTGCCAGAATAAGTAGAGAAAATTCTAAAAGTATGTATCAGTAAAAGTTCTTGGTATATTTTTTTGACACATGAGGCAAATGTGAGCATTCCTATGGCATTTGAAAACAGTTGCTTTTCAAGAAGCAGGAAGTTTAATGCCCTCCAGGAATCTTAACTCTGGTCTTTTAACAAGGTTACATAGTGATTCCAGAATACAAGGAAAAAATATCTAGGTCTATTATCATCTAACATAGGGCTGAATAATACATTTCTAGCCACGGTAGATACTAACTTGGCTTTTTCCCAGAGAGTCTTTTCCAGAAACTCATGAACAAAGCAACCAAGGTTGACATTTAGGTCTGATTAACAAGCTAAGTCTATTGTAAATGGACTAAAAAAACTCAGTTGTTTTGATGTTTAACTCTTAATTTGCATCTTTAATGAGGTGTGACCTCACGTAGGCTGATAGCTTTTGTTTTCTACTGTTTTGAACAACAGCAGGTTTCAGATATTCCCAATAATATACTGCATATTGTTTTATGCATATTTCTCTCAAACATACAAAGATGAAATGGTATTTTTTTTCTTTGTGCAAGAAGTATTTTTTTCTTTACTATATCAGGTTTGAATTCTGTCAAGTTTACAGTTTGGAAAAGATAGATTTGAAGACTTGCCTATTTAAAAAAAACTTACATTCCCAAACTTTTTAACGAGTGAGGTCTAATCCTGTTATCTTCATATATGGAACAATCTTTATTCATGGAAGTAGTTCCATTCTCTTCATTGTTAGGAAAAATTACTCATGCGAGTAAGGATTGCGGGCCATCTCCTCCTTCGATGCTCCTCTTAATTTATGGTTCTGTGACTTGTCCTTAGGTAGATATAGTAGACAGATACTTGTGTTGGTATTTTTACATTGACTTTTCATGAATTCTTCATCTTGTTGGTTAACATAATGTGTTGAGGTAACATGACATCCATGCACTCACTAGAAATGCATGTTGTAAAGACCTTTATGGACACACAAGCTGACAAATTCTTTTGTACATTCCCATTAAGAACTGAAACACAAGCCCTACTGGAAATGCTTTTGAATTGATATTACTTGAGAGAGTTTTCTGAGGAAAAGCACATGAATAGCAATTAAAATTTCTACTCTGAATTAGTGGTTCAAAGTTAATTTGCAAAAGATTTTAATAAAAAAATAGTTAAATTCCTAATGTGTTAGCACCACATATGCAAAATATTCCAGCTCTTCAGTAACTGTACATCGGAAGAATAGTTGTTGCATACAAATGAGCACAATTAACTTTGCATTTTGTTTCAGAAATATCATGTCTGGTATAGCCACAACAGGCAGTTTTGTGGGGCTTCAGATGCCAGTCAGCACAAAGGGAATAATAGCCAGTCAGCCCACAGAAGTGAGATGATAGAAAATTTTGCAGTACAACAATTTGATGACGTTCACTGTTATCTCAGCAATAACTATATGTAAATTACCAAATGCCTCAGTGTTCAGCTTTTAAAGTTATTATCCCAAGATATGAATATTACTTAATAAACAATAAGCACATGCCAATTATCAGCTGATACACTAAAGCTGGGAAATCCCTGGACTGCTTTCCTTGAGATAAAATCCCTAGTTTTCTTTGTTCCCTATGATTCTATTCTTGTATTACACTAATGCCTATAAACCAAATGTCACAGCCCCCCATGCTTTATGAAAATTGGCTTATGAATATGCATATGTCAAAGACGCTTTATGCAAAATGGGTCATGTAACATATCATTTTAAAAGTTGCAATCTGCTAAATCTGTATATCCCATTTCTGCACATGTATCTTTGCTTGTATGTGATGTTGGAAATATTAATTGGGGACCTGATTTTAGTCCACGTATTCTAGTAAAAGCCATTTTAGGGACCTAATTGCAGGGAGATCAAGTCAATGACTTGTGAATAGTTTTGTTTTTTCTTTAAGCCCAAAGTGTGGATGGTCCAACAAAGACATGTGATCATGCCACCTGATGCTGGAATCCATTTTCGATCTGGTACTTTTCCATTCAAGGTGAGAAAAATAAGAACTGAACAGAAAGAATTTCCACCTTGGACAAAAGAGGTATAAAGCTGGGGGGCGAGGGAGGAAGGAACCAAACAATAGAGGGAGTTGCCAGATGCCAGGAGACCCATTACTTATCGCCTCAGATGTTTGCCAGAAACATCTATGATTGAACAGGGTGAAGAACTAGGCCCAAGCTGTGAAGCTCCTTAGCTTGTGAAAAGGGGGATTAGAATTTGCATGTAACATTAGGATTAGTTGGCCTGTTTTGTTCATTTTGCTTAGTGACTGACTTTGATGTGTCTGTATTCACTTGCAGTCAGTTAAATCCTACTTTTTACACTTAATAAAACTCTTGTTTATTATCAAACCCAGTGTAAATAATTGTAAATAAGTATGCATAATTGTTATTGCGGGAGGAGGGAGAAGGAGCAGCTAGTGTACTTATCCCTTTTCTCATTGATAAAGAGAACTAACCTTATGAGCTGTCTCTGTGCAAAACTTTTATACACGTTAAGATGGATTTATTTGGGGTTTTGGTCCCTTTTGTGGTTTGGGTTCTTGGGTGCTGACAACAGCCTTATAACTGAGCCCTCCCAGAACAGAGCTGGTTCAGTGTCTGTGGTGCTTTCCAGAGGGGGGGGGAGGCAGTAACCCCAACTCTGTGTCTTAGCTGGAGGAGACCAGAGCTTCTAGCCCAGTGCGGGGCTGGACTCAATGGCCTCCTGAGGTCTCTTCCAACCCTATGATTCTATGACAGGCTGATGGGGAGCCCCAGAGGGCAAGAAGGCAGGTGTCCTTGATCAGCACACTGTGTGAGAACCGCAGAGGGACTTCTGTGATCCAGCCCATTACACCCAGGTTTCCTGCAAGCTGCGCAGCTGTCTAATAAGCCCTGTGCAGGGGCTCAGGGCTGTCACATGGCAGCTCCCTGATGGGGCCAGAGGAGAGCCATACTTCTCCAGCCCATCAGAGAGCTGCCAGCTCAGGGGAGAGGTAAATTCCTCCAGCCACAATAGGGCCAGCAGGGAGCTGTCATGGCCAGGGGAGAGGCACACTCCTCCACCCCCAGAAGCAGGGCTGGACTAAGAAGTGGGCTTTTGGGACTTCAGCCTAGGGCCTTGGGCTGCAACCCATAAAGCCCCTGTTTTCTGGGCCAGCCCTTCCAGGTGGGAGGGAAGGCAGTGCCGTGCATTGCTGTTCCTTCCCCTCACTGGCTGGAGTCATGTTGCAGTGCGTGTTGAGAAGCTCTGTCCCTGCACTACTCTCACCTGGAGCCCCCCCCTCCCCCCAGCTAGCTCCCATTGGTCGTGATTCCCAGCCAATGGGAGCTGCAGGGGTGCCTGCAGCAGAGCAGGGACCACACGAACCAAGCAGAGCTGTCTGTTCCTGCTCCCCCAGATGGGAGCTGCCCCAGGTAAGCACCTGCACTCCAATCCCCTGCCCCAGGCCTGACTCCTTTCACACACCCCAATTCCATTCCAGCCCCCACACTTAACCTTGAGCCTGCTCGACTACCTTAGATTCCTCCTAGACCTCACATCCCAACCCTGAGCCCCCTCCTGCAACCTAACTCCCACCTATATCCTGCACCCTCACTCCTACCTCTTGCACTGAGCCAGATCCTGCACTCCAAACCCGTTGGCCCCAGCCTGAAGTCCCTTCTACACTCCAAATGCCTCATCCTCAGCCCTACCCCAGAGCCTGCACCCCCATCTCCCCAAAGCCTAAGCCCCCTCCCCACACTCTGAATCCTTTGGCCCCACTTCTGCCACATGTGCAGAATAAATTGTGTTGTGAACCAATATGGAGATGAAGGTGAGACACATCACCTCCATATTGGTGCACATAACAAAATTCATTCCACACACGGACATAGCAAGTTAGAGGGAACACAGCTAAGTCCAACACATAGCTAGACAACCCCTGTAAACCATCAAGACCAACAGGTGTAGAAGAAAATACTAAACTGTTTAAGATAGTCAAGACAGTGCAGAACTTCAAAAAGATCTCACAAAACTAAGTGATTGGGCAACAAAATGGCAAATGAAGTTTAATGTGGATAAATGTAAAGTAATGCACGTTGGAAAAAATAACCCCAACTATACATATAGTATGATGGGGGCTAATTTGGCTATGACAAATCAGGAAAGAGATCTTGGCGTTATCGTGGATAGTTCTCTGAAAACGTCCACACACTGTGCAGCGGCGGTCAAAGGCAAATAGAATGCTAGGAATTATTAAGAAAGGGATAGAAAATAAGATGAAGAATATCTTACTGTCCCTGTATAAAACTATGGTACGCCCACATCTCGAATACTGTGTACAGATGTGGTCTCCTCACCTCAAAAAAGATATTTTGGCCTTGGAAAGGGTTCAGAAAAGGGCAACTAAAATGATTAGGGGTTTGAAACAGGTCCCGTATGAGGAGAGGCCAAAGCAACTGGGACTTTTCAGTTTGGAAAAGAGGAGACTGAGGGGGGGATATGATAGAGGTATATAAAATCACGAGTGGTGTGGAGAGGGTGAATAAAGAAAAGTTATTCATTAGTTCCCATAATATAAGGACTAGAGGACACCAAATGAAATTAATGGGTAGCAGGTTTAAAACTAATAAAAGAAAGTTCTTCTTCACACAGCGCATAGTCAACCTGTGGAACTCCTTGCCACAGGAGGCTGTGAAGGCTAGAACTATAACAGAGTTTAAAGAGAAGCTAGATAAATTCATGGAGGTTAGGTCCATAAAAGGCTATTAGCCAGGGGGTAAGAATGGTGTCCCTGGCCTCTGTCTGTCAGAGGCTGGAGATGGATGGCATGAGACAAATCGCTTGATCATTGTCTTCGGTCCACCCCCTCCGGGGCACTTGGCGCTGGCCACTGTCGACAGACAGGCTACTGGGTTAGATGGACCTTTGGTCTGACCCAGTACGGCTACTCTTATGTTCTTATAAAAGAACTATTAACATCCCCATTTTACAGATGTGGAACCAATTTAGGTCAAGTCACATGCTCAATATGGCACAGGAAGTCTGCAGCAGACCCAAGAACTAAAACCAGATCTCTTTAGTTAAAGTGCAGTGTCTTTACCGTAAGACCTTCTTTCCTCTCAGGGGTGACCAGTATGGGGCGAACAATTGAAATGACTTTTTCTCTGCTAAGTACGAGTAGTGAGGTTTGGAGCAGAGTGATGCTGCATGAGAGATGGAGGTGAAAATTCCTTTCAATAATGAAAAAAAGAAACTTAGTTTTCTCCAAAGGCTACATTCCCATTTACAGGGAAATCAGTATTCAATGATCCCACCAAATACCCCACTACAGCATTTCCAATGACTTGAATGCTCGGAATGCTTTTGATTAGCACCTTTCCTTCTGAGCTTTGAATCAGTCACCACAGAAATATTATTTTTTCCTCTTTAAATCCAAACTAATACAAAGTAGTTAGATATGATATATGGAAAGTAATCCTTGCATGTTCATTGTATCGTGTACCCTTAGAGCTCTTAGTCTTCTGCTTCAAAAGCACATTGAAGCTTGTTTAGAATTTATATTATTAAAGTTATTTTTTGTGTGACCAATCATGTACATAGATGAAGGGAAAATATATGAAAATTCAGCTCCACGCCGTGAAGGAAGTTCATGTCATATTTATATTATAGTGACTGCTGATGCAATGTCATTACTGTTCCATATCGCTACTCTGCTGTACCGCCCACTGGGAAAATGGTAGAGCAGAGCAACTTACCATGCAATGACTTGTCAATCAATCAAGAAATAGCAGAAAGAGGAAACTAGTGCTGTTATTTCAGTCAAGTCCTAGGGGGACGCAGCTGACAACAGTGGCAATTGAGAGCTGATTAAATGTGGCTTAATAGAATATATTTGGGTTTGCTGTAAAATTAATTGTATTATAAAGCAACCTAAATATAAGGCAGATTGTGTGAGTCATTTTTGATCTAATTGATGACAATCAAAACACCAATCTCTGTAATAAATGATAACTACATAGCATACTTTCATTTGTGCTGGTAAGGTCAATTGACTTCACTCATGGGGGTCTTTGTGGATGTTTTAGTGCTGTATAGAATGAATCATTTACATTAACTGCATAGAACCCTGAAGCAAACTCTGTATCCCTAGCATCGTGTATTAGAAAGAGGTGTTCTGGCTCCTACATTGAAACCTGACAAACTGGGACTTAATCAAAAACAAACTCTGTCTCTAAACACGTATCAGTATCTCACAGATCTGCGACTTGTTGAGATTCTCCGTCTCACAAACATTGGTTGTGATCTGCTCACGTGTCTTCTGAAATTATTGGGGTGTTGTTAATACATGTCATGATCTCCAGGGGACAGCCCAGTTTTCAGGAGCCTGTAACTTAGTTTTCCCAAACGAGTAGTCCCGTAAATATAGGTAAACTGAAAAAACAACAAATAGTCTGGTAGCACTTTATAGACTAACAAAACATGTAGATGGTATCATGAGCTTTCGTGGGCACAGCCCACTTCTTCAGATGACTGGAGTGTTGGATATCTAAGACATAAATAGGAGAGACGGGAGGGGGTGTGGAGAAGGGAAAATTGGGAAGGGGGGACAAGAAAAGGCAGTGGGTAAAAAATATATCAAGGGAAAGCCAAGCTGGAAAGCAATAGGGAAAACAAATAGTCTATAAGCACCTAAAGACTAGATAGTCAAAGGGGACAGATAAGGACCATTAATTAGCAAACAACAAAGGTGCCACAGGACTACTCGTTGTTTTTAAAGTTACAGACTAACAGGGCCACCCCTCTGAGGCTTTTCAAAATGGACTATGCCAGCACTAGCGTGTGGCATTCAAGCATCCCACAGATATGGGCTGACCTCAAGAACAAAGCTCAGAACAGGATGGGAAATCATCTCATTCCAAAAATGTGACCCATTCATACAAGTGGCAGTAATGGGAACATTAACAGGTGTCACGACTGCCACCTGTGCCTCTTGGCTTTGGTATTTATTTCCTTTACTGTCCAGGAGGGACCCTGCCTAACACTATAAAGACCTCTGTAGAGAGGAATCTGCTGCCAATTCTGAGTAGAGCAATTGCAGAGAAGAAACCATTACTTGGCCCTAACAGCTTCTCAAACTGCTGCCCAGCCTCCAACCCCGCTTTTCCCATTAGGTAATTATTTTTCTGATGTGTTGACCTCCTAAAAGAGAAATCCAGGATTGCTTTGAAGCTTCAGGCAATTGAAACAGCATTGGTGGATAACCATCTCCTGCTCATAGACAAGAGAAGCAGACTCATGTTCATGCTGTTGGACAACTCTGTGGTATAGATACCGTTGCTATGCCAGTACAGGTTGGACCTCCCCTGTCCAGCATCCTTGGGATCTGAGCGATCCCGAATGAGGGGAATTTGCTGGATATGGGGAGGCCACGGGCCTCCCAGGATGTACCCCCCTCCCTGCAGTTTGCTCCACTCTGGCCCCACTGTCACTGGGTTCCAGCCTGCAAGGCTTGGACTTGGGCTGTGGCCTGCAGGAGCCCCTCAGGATGGAGCTCCCCACCACTGCAGCCCTGCTTCACCCACAACAGACCGGGGATCCTTGGGGATGGGACTTACCGGCTGTCCCGCTTTTTCCACTCAGCGGTCCCGCTCCTGGCCATGGTTCCCCAGAAATGGAGCTCCCCAGCCTCCATGGTCCCATTTCTGCTCCGCCCAACGGGGGATCCCTGCTGGAGCTGGGGCTTTCCAGTCCTGCTACTGCCCTGCCTGGCCTGGGCTCCCTGGAATGGAGCTCCCCAGCATCTGTGGCTCTGCCTCTCCCCCACCTGACTGGGGCTCCCTAGGGATGGGGTTTGCACTGCTGGGTGCTGGGGCTCTCTGACCCAAAAATATTTGTGGTCTGGTTGTTGCTGGACCAGAAAATCCCAGAGTTCAGAGATTCAACCTGTAATAATTTCCATGTCACAGAGGCCATAGCATGAGGGAGATCATAAGGAGCCATTTTGCCTTTAGGATAAGAGCCCTCAGTGACCAAACTCAGGTAATAACATTATATCTGCTCACTTACAGTCAGTTCCAATTTCAGTTTAGTGTTACTCTTCACTTCCCATTAAAAAGGTTTTGTAATGGACTTTGCAACACAGAGCTACACAAAAATCATTTAACCCACCTTTTGTAAACTAAATTCTCCCACACTCACAGGGAAGTAAGATTTTCACCTTTCTGCACAAGTCCAACCCCAGGTGCTCCAGGGATAATTTAGGAGAGGTGGTGTTGCACTGTTATATTTTCTAGAGTATGTCACCATTTGGAAGTGATATAAATTCCTGGAAAGGTTGTTATGGGGATGCTCCGCAACAGGGAATCACATGTTCTTTTGGCCATTCCCTCTTTTTAGTTACTGTTGCCCACTTGTGGGTAGCGTTGGCCACATGCAGGACCCTAGTGTAGGGAAGGTTGCCTCCATTTTCTTCCATCTCTGTATCCCCCTCCAGGTGGTCTTTATTCTGTTGGTGTTCCTCCAATAGGTTCTGTACTAAGAATATCCTGAGGAGACTTGGTCAATTTAATCCCAGCAGGTGGTGAATCCCTTTAAGTTCCTTTGGATGGAAGGCACATGGAAGATTCTTTCATACATCAGGGAATAAAACCCTGATATCTTCCACATGAAATCATTACTTGACGCTTTTAAATGGGTAGGACTGTCAGAGATATAGGCTAAAAACCTTGTGAACGTAATGTATAAGCAGAGTTTACCTACCTCAGCTGATGTTTGTACCCCAAATCCCAGTCACAAAGGAGGTATTGGTTCTGCCTGCTGACCATTGTTCCAGTGGTGCAGTTCCTGTAATCTCCGCCCACATCATCAATTTTTTCTAATGAATGGATGAAGCCTGTGCTGGTGGGCAGCTTTGTTTCTGACATAGTTTATAGAGGAATTCCAACTCTCCTACAGTTAACCTTCTGTCATGGCTTTATAGGGCTACTTCTGATGATCAGCAAGGGGGCAATATTAAGGCGTTTGAAGATGAACCGACCTCCCCAAATAAAACAGAAATCAAAATCTTGCCATCCCTCCTTCAGGAACATGATAGGATACTGCTCTCGGGGTAGGAAGGCTGCTCAAATCCATTTCCTATCACTGAATTTCCCCTCCTTCCATGTTTCTCCTGTCACTCCTGAGGAACAATCTTCCTGAGGCTTTCTGGCATCCAAGATAGTCTACAGCAAGCACAGGAATCTCCAGTTTGGACTGACTCCCACACATGCTCTCTCGAACCACCCGATGTCCTAATAAGCAATAAAGACAAGTGAGAAATTTATAGCAGAAGGGCTATGTTATACACGCAGCAGCAGCGAGCAACATCTTGCTGCTGTTAGGTGTCTCTGAGCTTGACAGCTGGTGATATATCTCAGCCATTTGAGACTGACTGAGGCTAGAGAGATGTGCATCTGGAGAACAATTTGCTTGTTTAGTAGCATGGGGTGAGGAAACCTTAACACCTGGAAGAGAAAATTGCTGTGCTCTTCCACTCTGAATGCTAAACCTGGCATTTTAACATAAATTCAGATGACATCAATTTGATTCCACATCATAAATAGAGGCATAGGGAGCTGCTAATGGGACGAAGATATGAGGATGTGGGCCGGGGAGGGACTAAGAGTTTTCTTGTAAAAGTAACTCGACAGAAAGCGTAGATACTGAGCTGGGCAACACTAGGAAAAGATCCGTTGTTGAAACAGGTGTCAGTAATTGGTTCAGCAGCATACTGCTTAGCTGCTAGGGTAAACCAAGATAAACTACATTCAACATCATCTCAGAAAACTAAACTAGTGACAGGTAGTTGGGTTTGATTAAGTACTGAGATGCTCAGAGACTCAGATGAATAGGCGAAGTTTCATAAAATCAAACCAAAAAAGAAAGAAGAAATCAAACTGAAATATTATCCAGTATTTTTTTAAATGTTATTTGCCCTCCAGAAGGTTAGAGACCAAGTAACCATATGGAGCAGAGTTTGCAAAATCATAATGAATTACTAATTTGATTAACTGTGCTTTTCTCAGCATTCATGATTTTTCTCAGAAATTCTTTTATTTATTTGAAATTATTGATTAACTTCATGAATTAACCTTGAATGAGTCCACTGAAGAGATTCAACATGTCAGTCATTAGTAATATGCTGAATGATTAGTTTATCTAAGCAACTGACCATGCATATTTCAAATTAAAAATCCAAGTGACAAATTCACAGTTTTAAATAAGTGAGTTTTCTATGGAATTCATTCCCCTTCTGGTGAAAATATTATGATTGAAATTTAACATTTACATAGAGGTTAGAGTGGGTCTTTATCCGTATCAGAGTCTTCTTTTAGCAAAAGAAAGTAACATTTTAATTCAGTCATTTCCTCCTCTTCCGTAAGACAGAAATCATGTGGTGAATAATAACGCCTGTTAGCTTTCAGGGCAATGATACCATTTGACCTCAGTCGGACTATTCTGGACAGTAACGTTGAGCATGGGTGTTAGGCCAGCCTCCTGTAAATACTTATTTTTTTTATATTTACCAATCTTCAGTAAAAGAACACCAACCCAAAGTCCTTGGCTCCCTTTGTAATCTGCTAAATACTCTAAGATTTTGTCTCTACAAAAACATTGAAAAGAGCAGTCCTGTAGCACTTAGAGACTAACAAAAATATATAGTTAGTATCATGAGCTTTCATGGGCACAACCCGCTTCTTCAGATGAGACTATTAAGTATAATTAAAGCAATTTAACCCCTGAGTATATAGGTGCAGTCATAACAATCTACAAATGTTTATACTGGTATAACGTATTCCTATATGAGAAAAGACCCCTTGCTGCGGCCGTGCTAAAAGCTGAATAACTATTGTGTTTTGTAACAAAAAAAAAAAATCACCCCCTAACTGAAAAAGCTATACTCAATAGAACATCAGTATGTAGCCCATATATGAACAAAACTCTCAATTAACCCAAGATTTATTCCCCAAGGCTAGACAAAACGGTAGAACTTTTCAACCTCCACATGGAGAGATGGAACAGCTCAGCCATGAGCTTTTTCATCTCTTTCCCACTTTTCTCACAATAGTGTAGCATTGCTCTGGAATCCAGGACAACACTAAATGTTTTACTAGCTGTGGTGCCATGGCAGATGGTGTTGCAAATGCACGCTGCACAGGGATCTTGTACTTTTTTTTAAAGTCCATTTGAGGTTATTAATTTCAACATGTGTGGTAACAGATTGAGCCAGCCAGGTGATACTGTAAATCGGGTTTCTGCGCCATAAAGTACTATAGCTGAGAAGCAGTTTTAATAAAGGTAATGTACGACGAGACAAGTCAGCAGCAATGGTACTAAATAATACAGTGTTAGCTAAATTGGATGATGATGAATGAAGAAAGAGCATGTTAAGGTCAGGTGATGTAGTATTGGCCCATACAGTTTTGACTTTTGTTTAAAAATAACTTGGCTGCTGTTGGAAGCTATTGAGACATAGAAAGTATAAAAGCAAGCAAGGCAATTCGTCAGCTGCCCTAAGCCACCTCCTCATCAGTCAAGCTTCTTGGCCTTTGCCTCCAAACCATCTTGGTGACGTTACTATCACTGATACTTCACAAACATCTGCTCCCTAATAGCCAGTTTCTGCAATGGAACATCGGCCCTGATCACAACAGAACAGCAGAAGAAACTGTAAGGTTGTGATAGGAAAACTATTCTGAAAGCCAAGGTCCAAGGTGGAAATAAGCGTATTTTGGCTGCCTGGCCATTTGTGTGTGCTCTGAAAGGGTGCGTCTACACTGCACTATTATTTCGAAATAACAATGCGAGTGTCTACATGGCCATTCCGTTATTTTGAAATAATGGACGGCTTATTCTGAAGTCTGTAAACCTCCTGCTATGAGGAATAATGCCTATTCCGAAATAGCTATTTCGAAATAAGGCCTGTGTAGATGTTCCACTGCTGCTCTTTTGAAATAGCCCCTCACCAGGCCATTCTAAGTTATTCCTCCCCAGTGCTTCCTGGGGCTCTAAATTGAGGTAGCACGTCCACATTAGGGAAACCTGCCTCTGACTAATTTTGAAGCTTCCCTGCAGTGTAGAAATGCTATTTCAAAATAAGGCATTTTGGAATAACTATTCCAGAATAGCTTATTTTGCAATAAGCATGTAGTGTAGACAAACCCAAACAGTGTGTTTTCCTACTCCAGTTATTTTGTGACAATTTGGGGCCAAATGCATTTCTGAGGTAATTAGACAAGCACATAATCATTCACTTCAATACCTTGCACGAAATCTGAATTTGGCCCAGCAAGCTGATTGCCAGCACAACAAAATGTGCTCTGCCCCAGGTACATGCATTCTTAGATGAAGAAGGAGGTATGTCTATCCCAGTACAGTTTTTCTGTTTATCTTAGAACTATTTTAACATATGAGGTAAAAGCTTACTGATGATGCGCTTTTGAGTCCTTATATCAAAACCAGTGCAGTGTTATCAATAAATGCGACAGACCTGGGGAAAAAATGAGGGTGCTGAAGTGCCAAGCAAGCAACTAGCCTTTTCTGTCTTAAATTGCTTTCCTGTAACAGGTTCTCTGGAGTTCTGTTCAGATGCACCAATTTCTAAAACATATCCGAGAGACTTTGTGGAGCCTACAAGGTAGTTTGGGTTGCAATGCTATTGGTATTCTGATTGTTAGAGCTGGAGGAATAATTCACAGCAAACAATGTATTCCATGATTGTTTCTGATCTTGGATTATCCATAAACGGCTCCAGATTTTCTCAAACTTATTTATTAGTCAAAATTATTTTCTGAATAATTTGTACTAATAATTTTTGGCTTGAAGACTGTGTGTGAGCAGTTGATTGTGCAAGCCCCAAGCAACACATGAGGAGGCATGAAAGGGGAAAAATTGCTATTGCACAGATCCAAGTAGAATATATAATCAGGAGGCAAGCTCAGTGTTGAGGTTATGAACAATGATGACACACATAAATTTCCCACATGTGTGAACATATGCACCTTTCCAAGGTCAATGATGTTGGATCATAATATTCATCAAGAAGTGTGAAAAATAGTCATCAAGAAGTATTTGGGTAGCTTTTAGTCATTCCAGATGTGAATATCGAAGTGGTTAGAAAGTGGATTGAGGTTTTGGTGGAATTTGTGGTTGTATCAGCACGTTCATTGATGCAGATGAATAAAATAAATCAGGAGCGAACGTTAAAGTTGGTACACAGAGATTGAAAGCCTTAATTGAATCTACTTGTATCATTTTCAGGCATGTCATTTTTAAGCAGGTTCTTCTGGGTGGGCTGTCATTCCAAAACTTTTTACATGGGACTATCAGGTCTGTAAATAGAAAGATTTTCAGATGAACAGGAAAGTTGCTAATGTAGGAAAGGAGCATCACTTTGTAGGATTTACTGGAACGCCTATAAAACTATACAATATTTACATGGCCCTGAGGATTACTGGATAATTCTTTAGTACACAAAACAATTGGCATTTAATATAGACCTATTTGCAGACAGAAATAAATATACCAGGGTTTTGTTTAGTGTCTACCATAATGGAGATGTACTTGCTAATTGGTGCTTCTATGCATTACTGCAATGCAAATGATACAAATAACATGAGTAAGGATATAAGAATCTGGCCTGTAGTTGCTCTGTACCTTAGTTTACCCACATACAAAATGAAGGTTACAGTTATTAGCCTGGCTCACAGATACGTTGCTGAGTAATCCTCTCTTTAATCTGTCAGTCCCTAGCCACAAATCTGCATGTAGGCAGTGGTAATTAAATTATTCTCTTGCACCTGGACTGAACCAGGGGTGTAATTTGGTAGCTACCATCGCAAATGAGCAGTTCTCTTTAGTATCCCTTCTGTTCACCTCACATGGGGAGAGGACTAGAAAAAGAACCCTAAATCTAGGCTCTCTCATACACTCTTGGCTGGATTACAGCATCCAGTGAGATCACTCCACCTGCAGTCAAAGCTATAAAAACATAGTGAAATTTGCTACATGGAATGTTCACACCCTGATGGATAACAACAATATTGTATGGCCAGAAAGAATAGCTTTTTTGAGAGAGATAACATTGACATTACTGCCCTTAATGAAACAAGGTGCCAAGATGAAGGACAACTGAGAGAAGAAGGTGGAGGCTATGCCCTTTTTTTGGAAATGAAAATCCATTCGTGGTGTTGGTTTTGTGATTAGGAATGTTTATCAGTCAATCTGCAGAATTTCTTGTAGGAATCAATGCACATCTTATGGATCTTCATCTTGAGCTCAGTAACAGTCATCAGTGTATATGCCCCAACGCTTGATTCTAGTGAGGATATCAAGGAACAATTCTATACAGATCTTGACAGAGTCCGACCAACATTGCCAAGAAGGGCAAGATCATTGCCCTTTGAGATTTTAATGCTAGAGTTGGGCATGAGTCAGATCTGTCTTCAATGACACTATCAGAAAAGGAATATCTCCAGCAGCATTCTCCTCCTGAGCAAATACAAAGAACATGGCCTGGTCATTGTGAACACCCTTTTTAGACAAAGGCCACCCGGAGACCTCCTCACTCTCAACATTGGAACCTTCACAACTATGTGATTGTTAGAGCTCTGATTGGAAGGGTGCCTGCATCATGAGGGCTATGCATGGGACCAATGACTGTTGGACAGACCATTGTTTTGTTAGCTCAGTCATGAATTTCCAGATCTCCTCAAGACATCACAAGCAGGCAAAATCAGTATGAAAGTAATTCAACATCAAGTCCCTTCAATATATAGTGTCTCAGGGGAAACATCAGCAGTGTATCCAAGTAAAGTTTGCCATTCTGCCTACAGATGATGATTTAAATGAAAAATTATGGAAGGATTAAAGACTGTCACTCTCTGGGCATGTGCTGAATCCATTGGCTAAGTCTCCCACCATCAGCAAAATTGGTTTGAAAAGGATGATGCTGAGATTCAGGGCCTGCTTGACCAGACAAGAAAAGCTCATCACTTGTGGCAAAATGACATATCACACCAGCAGAAGAAAGAATTGGACACACAACTTGCGGCTGAAACCCCAAAGAAAATCTGTGACCTAAAAATACGTGGTGGTGAGAAAAGGCCAAGAAGACTGAGCTTTATACTGATAAACATGTGAGGAGCTTTTTTTTTTCTTTTCTTCAGACAATAAGGGCCATTTACAGTCCTTGCTCCCGTGGAGCCATATCACTCAGAGCCCAAGACAGGTCAGCATATTTTAACAACAGCAAAGCCATCAAAGACAGATGGAAAGAGCATTTTGCATGACTCCTGAACTGTGAGTCAACTATCTCTGATGCCACTATCGAGTTTTTACCTCAACATTATGCAAGCCAAGAACAACAGGGCAGCGGGGCCATATGGCGTACCAGCTGAAGTCTACAAGTTTGGAAGTGAAACTCTGTGAAGGAAGCTCTACAAACTGTTTTCCTCATATGTGGCATAATGAGAAGATTCCAGAAGACTTGAGAAATGCTAGCACCGAGACAGTCTTTAACAAAGGAGATAAATCAGAGTGTGGTAACGAAAGAGATGTTGCTATGTGTTAGAGGGCTTTCCCTTCACCCTCGTCATGCAGAGAGAAAGCAAAAGACAAGAAGTCCAAAGTGCAGGCAATGGGATGTTTGCTGGGGTTAGCCCCAAGCGTATCCATAGCTCTACATGCCGGTAGAGTCTGTTTCCCAGTGTTCCATGCCCAGCTTTGATGCCACACGGCCTTTACCCCATGTTCCCCTTCCCAGCTCTGACACCACAGAGCCTTGCCTGTGTCCCCATTCCCTTGTTCTATTCCCATTGCTCCCATCCCCTCTCCTCCTCCTCAGCAGGCCCACCTATACCTGCAGTGCATGCCCTAGTCACACCCCATACAACTTTCGGTCATGTTCTGTTTTGGGGGGGGGTCATGAGTCTGGGGTCTTCATCACACCCCTTTCGCACCCCAGGAGAAGAGTAAGAAATGAGGTTGTGTTCTCACCAAGGCCAGGCTTTCCTCTGGCTCTTAGTTTTTCTTCTGTCTTCCCTGCTCCCAGCCCCTGTGCCCCTCCTATTTGGTTGCCTGACCTTGGCTTGAGAGAGAAGCTAGTCAGCCTTCCAGCATATGCTCACATATTATACCCCCACCATACCCAGTAATACCTGCAGCCAGCAGTTCTGCAATGGGGCCCTACTTCCTTTCTACAACTTTTCAGCAGAAACCCATCTGTCTTGCTTGAGAAGTCAATAAGCCTCCATAGTGTAAAAATCTACCGTGTCTTTGACACATTTATGCCTGAGAGACATCTTAATTAATTCCTCACTCTCTGTGGTCAGTCGCCTTATTTCATGACAATAAGTCACTGAAGCCTCAGCATAGTCATGGATTCTCTCTTATATGTCCTGTACGTAAAATAAGTGCCAAGATAATTTAGGTATGTTAGATGTTTTCAGGCATAATCCACAAAATTTTCAAACACATATTCTATGGTTTTTTTTATGTTGGGTGCAGTCCATGTTCTGTGGCATACTTTTATATTTTAAAAGGTTAAACATATCAAAATGGAATCCTATCAGCTTCTAAGAAATCACAGGCAGTCAACAGAAATGGCCAGGATATGTCAAGGAGATGGAGATAATGGGATACTAGTTAAAACATCTTGTTTTAAATGGGAAAATATAGATTTAATTTTTATTCTTAAAACCACATTTTGCAGCACTGTGCATAGCTAGTACAAATAGAGCAAATAAAGGTGATGTTTTCACTGTAATGACTACCATCTCTCCACTAATGTATAATGCATGGATGGGGATACTTAATAACTATTAAAGAAGCAGGGACAACAGACTCAGACTCAAAAGGGAATTAATTTTGAAGGTCATGCTGTTGAATGTCATAAACTGGATATATAGGAAGATAAAATTTCTGCTATTTTATTTTAGGATTTCATTGTAAATGAGTTTGCTGCAGGATTTCTTTGAAGGATGAGAAAAATCGTATCAGTGGTTTATTTCCATTCCAAATCAATTCCCATTTTGTGATGTGCCAGAAAAAGAAATATGTAAAGAAAATTATCTCTTGGATCAGCTGACGAGAGCACAGTGATATTTTCTTGATGCTCCTATACAAAGTCTACTTTAAGTTGATTTTCAAAAATATATGTAGGAAAAAAGACCTCTGAGGCTAGGCAGAATTAATCTAATATCATAAAACAGTGGTCCATCTCATCAACAAATTCAGCTTTGTTCTCTAAGGGTGCATCTATACAGCAGGGCTTAAATTGAAATAATGTGTCAATTGCATAGCTTATTTCAAAATCGGGAGCATCTACACAGCACTTATTTCGAAATAGAGCACTCTTCCT
Organism: Pelochelys cantorii; assembly: GCA_032595735.1. Classification (NCBI taxonomy): domain Eukaryota; kingdom Metazoa; phylum Chordata; order Testudines; family Trionychidae; genus Pelochelys; species Pelochelys cantorii. Next base: position 43,865,712 of record CM064337.1, read on the forward strand.
CCAACTTCCCTTACTCCTTATACAATGTGGGTTACAGAAGTCAGAGGAAGAAGTCCTTCAGCTCAACAGTATTTTGACATTATTTTGAAATAACTGCCTGCTGTGTAGGCGTGGACTAAGTTATTTCGAAATAATGTTACTGTGTAGATGTACCCTAAATGATTAACTTAAAGGCACTTCAGTTAATTCTCTTTCCTTATTAGAGATGAGAAGATGAGCCTGGACCAAAACCCATTTTCTGAAATCCCACAAATGGTGAGGGCATTTGAAATCTGAACCCAGATCTAATTAGATTTGTCCATACCACCAGCATAGCAGTGTCCAAATTTTACAGCTGGCCCATATCTTTATCTTTGAGTTGTTTGGAATTCAGATCCAAGGTTCTGGTTTGATAAAGGAGATCCACATCTGGACATTTCAACTTAAGCCTGTCTCTGACTTTCACATGCCTCTGCACTCTTGGGTTTTGTCAGGATTGAAAACGGAAGTACATCCCAGATGGAGGAAAGAAATATTATCATTCTCATGACAAATTCTAATCTCTAGTGATTCCAAGACTAGTTTCAAAGACAAAATTTCAGATAAACATCTGCTCATACAAAATATAAGCTAAATTCATTTATGGGATTATCCTATCCCCATCTATGAGATTATCCTGTCAGTTTCCTTGCCATTGCAGATTTGTTCCTTACAAAATAGAGAGCAGTTATCTTTGCTTCACAGAATCTATGGAAAGGGTTATCCTATATGCTACTGAACCCTTCTGTGGAGCAGACACAGGTAAGAAGTGAATCATTCCATGTGATTACACAACATTTTCAATCTACAGGATATTTATGAATAACCTGATGCTGGGAAATAAACCTTTGAAACAGATTATGCAGTTGAGGGAAGAACGAGCAAAAGACAGAATTGCCTTGAAATCTTTAATGAAATATTAAAGAGTAGGATAACTGACTGTTTCATCAGTTTAAGACTTTCCTAAGCTTGGGGACATGGTCCCGATAAGAAATATGAATATATTTCTATACTTGCAACATCAAAACCTTGAAGAAATGCAAAGCAGAATAGAAAGACTGCTACTGATGAATCTGAGGAGAATAGAAATAGACGGCCTAGGTCGGGCAGCGTAATATAATGCTCATATTCCACACATGCTGAGCCAAGACTGAATAAAACCACACCTTAAAGTAGGTTCTGATGCAGATCTTGTTTGTTAGACTAGTTTCATACCCTTAAATGTTTGCCTTGTTCACGTGCTAGCACACGTTTTTATAGCAGTTGCTATAAAACGGTGAGGGGAATAGGGGCACAGGATCTGGGCATGAAGGGGATAGGGGCACTTACCTGGCTCCATGTCTCCTGCTGCTCCCCAGGCACCGCCCCCTGCTGCTACCATTGGCTGTGATTCTGACCAATGGGAACATGGGAAAAGTGTCCTGGAGAGTGGGGGAGTGGCAGCACGTGGAACCACTTCCCTCTCCTCCATAGCAGGAAGTCGGCGCTGGCACTCCAACTTCATGGGTGGGGGCGTGGAGCTGGAGCACCAGTGCAGGCTCCCCACTGTAGGGAGCAGGGGCAGGTCAAGCCCCAAGCCCATGGCCCACCTGCAAGACAGTCGCAGACCACTAGTTGTCCTCAGACCACACTTTGAGAACCACTGATCTAAAGAGAGGAATGGATATTTATTATTTGTACAGCTCTGTAAATTGTGAGTTATATGAAAGGAAAAATCCTAGTGGCGTCAGGCACTTACTTATTAATTTATTAATGGACAAGGTCCATGTCATAATTGGAATTAGTCTGTACCTTTGTTGGGAGCATGAGAGCCAGGAATGAGGAAGCCATGGAGACCAAATACCCTAGAAGCGGGGAAATTCTTCTAGAATGGGTTGAGGAAACTTTTTCTGCCATTGCCCATACTTCACTGGTTTTATGGATGTTCACACTCCAGTTTCAATTCATTCAACATCTTTGGCAAGAATATTAAAAAAAAAAAGATAAAGAAAAATCCCCAACATGCTGCAAAGAAAATGAGGCCAAACCGCTTTCCTGATATAAAATTGTCTCTTGTTAGGTTAGAAGATAGGTTAGAAGAGTTTTTATATTTTGTTTCATAAGCAAGAGAAAAAGCCTCCTGCACCAGTGTAAGCTTCATACCAGGACCTCTGGTAATTGAGATAAAGTTTAAGGAGTTTGACCCAATCCCACAAAAACCCTTCATTGGATGAGCTTATCAGTTCATCTTCTTTCCATGAGATCAGTCAAAGCAAGTTCAGAAAGCCCTATCTAACCTTCAGGGTATGTCTAGACTACATGGCTCCGTCGACAGAGCCATGGAAACTAGTTTACCTAGCATAGGCAAAGAAGCAGGGATTTAAATAATCCCCGCTTCATGAAAATAACCATGGCTGCTGCGCTGTGCCGACAATCAGCTGATCCAGCACAGCGCGGTAGTCTAGACGTGGATCGGTCGGCTGGGGAAGCCTTTGCCGACCGATCCCTTATGCCTCGTGAAACGAGGCTTACAGGATCAGTTGGCAAAGGCTTCCCCAGCCTACCAATCCGCGTCTAGACTACCGCGCTGTACCGGATCAGCTGATTGTTGGCACAGCGCGGCAGCCATGTTTATTTTAATGAAGCGGGGATTATTTAAATCCCCGCTTCTTTGCCTATGCCGGGTAAACTAGTGTACATGGCTCCGTCGATGGAGCCATGTAGTCTAGACATACCCTCAATGACAATAAACATCCTGTGCAGCCAAAAGTCAAGTTATCTGGAGAAATGGAAATATTTATAAGTCCAGAGTTTCCCTTATTTATAACTGAAATAGAACTTGGAAAGGAATTTCAAAATGAAAAACTCTGCCTCACTTTTTAATATTGGGATATGGGCAGTAAAAGGAAAAATGTGAAAAGACTTAATTACAATTTAATATTCTATAGCGTAGGCACTACTGGTAGCAAAAATGATCCTTTGCAGGATAATTTCCGTATTAAACTTGGATGTCAAAAAGAACAGATGAATAATAATGCACATGCATTCAATTAGTCTACCTGTTTTGTCCTGGCTCCATCTGGATACTGTAGAACAGTGTAGGTAGGAATGAATCTCCCAGCATGGGTAGACAGACTTGTGCATATGAGGACATTATAGCTTGGGCTGCAGCTAGAGATCTCAAACCCCTGGATTTGAGGTCAGATACCTCATGTGTCTGCTCAAACCATAATGTCCACACTGCTATTTTTAGCACACTAGCTTGACTCCACTAATGTGAGTCTGTTTACCTGGGTTGGACGATTTGCTCTCAACTGCAGAGTAGACATATCCTAAAAGTCAGAGACTCATCTTCGGTAAATCAATGTAGCTTCCTTAGATTCGGTATACCACGTTGATTCACGCAAGCTGATGTTCTGGTCTTACTTTTTTTTACAATTTGGCTACATGGTAGAAGAGATATAACCATTGACATATATTTCAAGGATGTATCACCAATGAGGAATGGGTATATTTTGGTAGATTGAAGAGGATGTAACTAGAAGTAAGGGAGTGAAGCTGATCAAGTGAAAAGAAGACTTTCACTGAGATTTATTAGACTGTTCAATAATCTCCCCTCTGCCATGTTGAAGCCCTATGGCTTGATTAATTTAAAATTGAATTAGACAAAATACATATTATACTGTGGGAAGAGCTGGATTATGTTAGGTTTCTTCTCACTCTTATTTCTATGCACAAAAAGAATTCTGGTGGAAGTTGGGAATTGCATGAAAGTTAGTTTGGGCTGAGTATTGGTAAGAGAGGTGATGCCTCTTCCTGATATCCAGAATTTTCATTATTGCCAGAGGTGAGAACTGTTCTCTCAGTTGAGGTAAGTTGCTTGAATATTCACATAATGGTTCAAAATATCAAGCCCTTACCAGATTTTTATATATGGTCACAATTACTCCATGAATGTCCCTTACACAGGGTTTTGCCCTTCCTCCGAAACACCTGTTATTCACTAGTGTTAGACCTGGTCTACACTGGAATTTGCTTCAGTATAGCTATGTCTCTTGGGTGTGAAAAATCCACACCCGTGTGAGATGTAGCTATAGCAACCTATCTCCAGGACAGAGCAGCACTTCACCAATGGAAGAATTCCTCTATCGACCTACCTAGTACCTCTCAGGTCATGCCTATGGTACAAAATAGTCAAATAACTTACATTGGCATATAGCCATCACAGTTTTTAATTAAATTGTGTGTGTGTGTGTGTGTGTGTGTGTGTGTGTCCACACTTGACTGTCTGTGTCTGTGGTGCCACTATGAGTACTTGTATTGATTGTATAGTCAAGGTGAGGCACTGTAGGACATTAATATTGAATATAAGCTACTCAAAGCTACACATTGACACTGCTTCTGCCTAATAACATCATCCATGATTCTGCGCTCCTTGAGGCAGTGGTGTTGCTAAATGGCATAAACAGGCACTTAAATCAGTGGGAGCCAAATGTATGTGAAGACAACTTCCATAGCTAGGTCAATGCAATGCAGTGTGTGTTGTAAATGTGTAGTGTTGACCAGATCATTGGGGAAACTTTCCATTGGTATAGATAGTGTCTACACTGGGCATTACAGTAGCACAGTTGCATTGTTTCAAGTGTAGTCATTTTAGGAGTACAGGATAGATAGACTGGTCTACCCATCTCCATCGCCTTGGCAGATGCACTCAGAAGAAACACTGAAGCTATCTATATGATAATTGAAGCTTGTATGGGACTTCACCACTAGCATTTGATATGATAAACTCAAATTTAGGCACTCTTAGGTCAAGGTATAAGATACATTTTTGTTCATGTTTTATACCACAGTAGTAGCAGGCTTTGGAATCTTCGAACAAGTCCACTGGTTGCTACCCCCATCATCCTCTTAGAGGATGGGGGATTGGTAAGTTTACACTATGCTTTCATGGTGTAAGGAAGAGTCAACAGTGTGCCCTTGTAGCCAAGAAGGCGAACGGAATATTAGGTTGCATTAGGAGGAGCCCTGACAGCAGATCTAGAGAAGTGATTATTCCCCTTTATTTGGCATCTGGAGTATTGCATCCAGTTCTGGGCCCCCCACTACAGAAAAGATGTGGACATATTGGAGAGGGTCCAGTGGAGGGCAACCAAAATGAGTAGGGGGCTGGAGCACATGACCTACGAGGAGAGGCAGAGGGATTTGGGCTTATTTTGTTTGCAGAAGAGAAAAGTGAGGGGGGATTTGATAGCAGCCTTCAACTTCCTGAAGGGAGGTTCCAAAGAGGATGGAGAGAGGCTGTTCTCAGTAGTGATGGATGGCAGAATAAGGAGCAATTGTCTCAGGTTACAGTGGGGGAGGTCTAGGTTGGATATTAGGAAAAACTATTTTACTAGGAGGGAGGTGAAGTACTGGAATGTGTTACCTAGGGAAGTGGTAGTCTCTCTATCCTGGAGGCTGAAACTGATGAGCGGAGGACTTGGGGAAGCGGTGGGGCGGAGCAGAGCAGCTGGGGTGCTTCTGGGTTGGTCCCGCAGCGCCGCCGCTGCTGCTGCTGAAACTGACGAGCGGCAGACTTGGGGAAACGGCGGAGCAGAGCAGCTGGGGTGTTGACGGGTTGGTCCCGCAGTGCCGCCCTTCACCCCCTGCTCGGCAATAACTACTGGAGTCTGGGGGTGGGGAGCCCACTCCCCTCCCGGAAACTCTTGGCAGCTGCGCGGGGCTTCCTCTGCCTTCCTGCAAAATGGCGGGGGGGTTGCCCCTCGCTGCACCATTCAGTGCCCACCCCCCCAGATGCAGTGCGGGTCCTGGCAGACCCATCACAGCCCCCCGCCAGAGTACCTCCCGATACTCCAGTGTATCCGAGAATCTGGCACCACCTAGGTCCCAAAGATGCCAGATTATCAGAAGTCTACTGTAGTTTGTAACTGATCAGAAGGACATGTAACTTAAACATAAGAGAAGTAGAAAGATATTCCTGGGCATTTGAGGGTGTAGTCAATAAGGGTTAAACTGAAAAGAGGACTAGAAGGAAACTGCTCAGCAGTGAGTTAGAATTATGAAGAGATTTGTTCAAGTTTGCAAATGAAGAATAAAGTAACCAATATCCGGGAATTAGAGTAGCTGCAGCATACTGGAGGGTTGTAGGGTTTTCAAAAAGAAAAAGTGGCTTTGTTTTTAAGAATAAACAATCAAAAACTACTAAAGCATTTTTCACCCTATATATTTTATGTTTTAACTAAGGTCAGATAGAGGGCTGTGTGAAATCTACAGGGTAAAGATTATAAGCAGGATGGAGATAGAACTGTTTTTTTTCTTCTACAAGCACTCCCTTAGGTCAAAAGTGAAGCATGTTAAGTGAGGTAATATAGGGGTGCTTACACCTGTACAGATACTAAGGATAAAGGACATTAGTTTCTATGTTGAGGAGACAGTGCATTTCACAAGTCTCAAAATTGTAATAAAAAAGGTTTTTTTTTTAGATTTATAGACTGTCACAAATAGATCTATAGTTTTGACTTATAGTAGATGTGCACTGAAATAAGTTATTAGGAGTGACTATCGCAATGTTTGCATTTTATATGCACAACAAGAAGTTTGCACACATTTGCCTGAATTCCTGAGCAATTGCTGTACATTATGCCATAGTATAAAATTAAAGTACATTTTGTTACTTAATAGGGATGTTAGTAAATGAGTAATTAGCTAATCATGTAATCGATAGGAATTCTATCAACTACATGATTAGCCGATAAGGGAGGAAGTGCTCAAGCTCAGCTCTTGCAGGGTCGGGAGCTGTGGCTCTGCAATTTAAATGTAGTAGGAGCCGGGCTGCCTACCTGCCCACCTCTTATTACATTTAAACTGCAGAGCCTCAATAGGGTTGGCTTCCAGACCCAGCATGAGCTGGGACTGAGCCAGGCTTGCTCAGTCCCGGCTTGCTCCACGTCCAGCAGCCCCTGTCCGTGAGGCTGTGGACAGGGGCTGCTGCCATGAAACAACCCCTGTCTGCGTCAGCTTGGGCTGTGCCTGCTGTGGGCAGAGGCTGCTTCTCGGCGGCCTCCCCTTCCCTCCTTCCCTCCTGCCCCGCTGCCTCTAATGCGGGGGGGGGCAGTGGCACCACGGAGATGGTGCTGGGATGAACCAGCTTTTAAACCAGCTTCCCCCAGCATCGGCTCCTGCTCCTTCCCCTTGCTGCCTCTGGTACAGAGGCAGCAAGGAGGGGGGAAATGCAAGTAGTCGACTTGACTAACGGATACGCCTGGGTTTGTCAGTTAGTTGACTACTCGCTAACATCCCTATGACTTAGAGTTTAGCTTAACACATGCACTATACAGGCTGTTGTAATCAATTCATCTATACTGTAACTTGTAATGTAAAGGGTTACTGAACAGAGAGCACTGAAACATAGAAATGGAGTTACTTTCTGTGGACAATATAACCTGGCAATCAAAATAATTGACAAATAATAGACATAGGTCCATTGGACCCTCACATTTTGAACTCTTTCTATTCTTGTGATTGCCTTCCCGTGCAAAATGATAACAAACACTTTTACAAGGTGTATGGGCAAAATTACAAAATAAAACAGTATTTAATAATAGATGCATTTTTTTTCTTTTGGGGTTTCTAGCACCATTTTGGCTCATTATGACTTATTGATAGAAACCCCTATAGAAAAACAGCATCTATTATTGAAAATTCCACCAGAAATGCCTGGCAGACCAAGTGCTCTACTTGTTACCCTTGCATTGCTATCATTTTTGCTTTTCTGATCACTACCTCAGGTTTTTTTCTTAATCAGAAGGAGAGTTAACACTTCTCTATAGTAGTTTCCATTAAAATATTGTTTACATGCATTAGCCTTATATGCCCCATCTAATTTTAGGTGAATAATAGGTTCCTTTCCCCCAAGCCAAAGATTATTTATATTAAATCTTTTATATAAGTGGGGGGGGGGGCGGTTTTTCATTTTTGTGTTGTCAAAATTTCTGTTTCTGATACAATATATTGTATAACGTTTCCTAATGGATAAAACTCCATTAGAAAATAACTTGCCTTTGTCATCTGGTAGTTACATTGTTTTGTAGTGAGACCTCACTTAAAACGATTAGGCTTTTCATAAATGTCATTGTTTCTCAAAGCAAAAATGCTCAGTATTTTCCAATGTCTTCTATTCAACCAAATACATTTTGCTCATGTATGTTTTTGCTCATCTCTAGGAAGACAACTTAAAAAGAAATAAACTTAAAAAAAAAAGACCAAAAACCCACCACCGCCTCCTCTGACTTCTTTCTAACCGGATTAAGAAAAGGATGTTTGTTTTAATGTGCCTGTGGCTTATCAATGCTAATGTTAAAAAGCAGGCACATTCTCAGACAGACTACAGGTGTTCTTGACATTTATGGATCCCATTTTCTCTAAATAGGCTTACTTTAGAATCAAGATTGCATTCAAAGGCTGCCTTTCAAAATAATTTTATTTCGCTTTGATGTGAGAATTTTGTGTTTAGACCATTTGCATTTTTAACAGTTTGTACTTCAGAGAGAAGTTTAAAAAAAAAGGCAGCACCCATGGAATGAGAATTTAATATTAGGTAACAGTTTAAACTGGACGCACACTTGGCTCTCTGTAATTAGTTTTCCTATAAAACTCTGCTCCAAACCCCATTTAAATGGAATTAAAGCAAGCAACTCCTTTGAAAAATCGAGACTCCAGTGCATCCTCACAATGCTCTGGATTTTGCAAGCAGAATTAAAGAGGAGGGATGTCACCACTTTAAAAGATGTTTTCAGTGAAAATTATTACATGACAAAAAAGACAAAACTCTTTCTCACTAATACTAAGGGACTCATTTTCCTGCCAGTCATCCCTCACGCAGCTCTGCTTTTACAGTCATCCCTTTTAACAATGCAAGCTCTTTCATTCAAATTTCCAGAATACCAGCTCAGGCCTTGTCTGTGTATGTGTGTGTGTGGGGGGGGGGGGCAAATCTTCAGCTGTTGCTAAATGAAGGGTTGGAATTTTTTAAAGAATTATGAATTGCATCTTAGCCCCTCTAACCTGCTTAGAATTCTGTGGTGGAGTGGTGGGAAGAAAACAGCGAACAAGACAGAAGTATAGTACACACAGAAAAACATAATCTAAGTACTGCTTTAGTAGTGCATCTATAACTTTATTTATATAGTGCCAGTCGCTGCAGAACCAAGCACTGACAGGCCTGCCAAGGAGGGTAAGGAGGGGAGGTTAAGGGGGCAATTGCTCTTGGGGCCTGGAGCTTTGAAGGGACCCAGAGCAGCAGCAGCAGCTGGAGTCCCAGACCCCTTTGAATTGCTGATGGAGCACCATTCCACATGACTCTGAAGGTTGAAGGGGGGCCTTACTGGGTGGTGCTAAGGGCTGACTATCTTTGACCCTGACTCTTCCACCTTTGGCCTTGCCCTTTCCGGGAGTGCAGAGGCACTACCCTCCGCCCCCACCGCCACACATTGCCGCATGGCTCACGGTGGCTGTCAGCTCCACCAAGCACTGATGAGTGTCTGGTCTTGATATTACTAGCCTAATAGGTTTCAGGATGTATGTGGGATTCTTAGATAACAGTGCAGGACTCCTAATGTATATGTAATTATTTACACAGATGTAATACAATGGGGTGTGGTATACAGGGGGATTTTGCTTATAAAACTCTACTTATCTACTCTATGTTTCAGAGACTTTGTCTCTCTGTGCATTTGCCTGCACATTCAAGAACTCCTCCTAAAAGGTAAGAGCTAAGACCACCAAATGCGGTATGTTCCTCCTCTTATCACAGCTTAAACCAAGGTAAGGATTTTGTTGTGCTAGGAAAATGGGATGTGCCTGGAACGGGATTGCTTCTCATAAACCCACACAGAAAAGGGACAGAATCACCAGGCAGGGAAAGGGGTTGGCTCAGGGCTTATCCCTCCCCCATGTCCCAGCCCTAAACAGCCTACCATCCTCCCCATCACCTTTTAGGGAGGAGAGGTCTGAAGTGCCCTCCCCTGATTCATATGGGGATATTGCTGGCTGTTCCCCTTCATCAGGGAACAAGAGGAAAGTGCACAATTTGCTGTATTCCTCACTCTGGGTGGGGGACCCAAGGGGAAGATGAACTTGGACCTGCCCCAGCCTAAGTTAGGGAGGGCAGGGGGCTCCAGTTCTCCCCCTCCTACCCAATTTGTATGGGAACATTGCTAGCTGTTCTCCTTCATTGGGGCGTGAGGGGGAATATGCACAGTTTGCTGCATTCCTCACTCTGGGTGGGGGACACAGAGGGCAAATGAAACTGGACCTGCCCCAGCTGGGAGACATGCATCCCTCTTCTGGCTGTGCCCGCTGGAGCCTGATGCAGCCATGGAGAAGCACTTTTCACCTGGCCCCAACCTGCTGTGTGTGAGGGCTGGGGTAGCCCTCTCTCTCCAGGGCAGCCTGAATACTGAACCCTTCATCCAAGCCCCACCCCAGAAAAATGATTTAAATCAGGGGTGGGAAAACTTTTTTGGGTCGGGGGCCGCTGACCCACAGAAAAATCAGTCGGGGGCTGCACACAAGTGAGGAGCAACGTGAGAAGCCCCTGACTGAGAAGGAGAAAGACGCTCCCCACATTCCCCTTGCACACCAGAGCCTAGGGGGTAGGTTTTGTGTGCTCTAGCCCTGCAGGTGGGTGGCAGGGGGGGCTTCAGCACCAGCATGGGCTCCCCAAGGCTGAGCCTCCAGGGCTGGATCTAGCCCCCGGGGCTGAGGTTCCCCACCCCTGATTTAAATGAAGAAAAACAAAAAATAATTGAGTTAAGGACCCAAGCAACACTGAGTAAATCTTCTACTTAGATTTATAAATAGAATTCAGTGCAGAGACCTGTGAGCACAAATCATACTGACCAGTGTCCTCCGAGTCACTCACGAAACAAGATGCACACTAATTCCCCCGCCCAGCCTTTCTGCCTCTTCCTGTGTGCCCTAAAGATCAACACTCTGGCTCTGTTGCCCGAATCGTCTGCAGCCAAACACTGACTGCGGGGGTCTATGAGTGAAATTCCCACTGATGCGGAGCACCAACCTAGTGCTATACACCACTTAAGTAGAATCTCTGCCTCCAGGGAAATTTTACGCTGCTAGTCCACACGCCTCAACTCTCCTTAACTACTCCAGTAGCATATGTGAAAACAATTGATCTCCCCAAGAACCAATCCTCATAGGGCTTTATAGATGACTGGCAATGAGTTGAATTTTACACAGAAGTAAATAGTAAGTCAGTGCAGATCCTGCAAATCTGGTATAATGTGCTCATTATGACTAATCCTGCTCAGCAGTATAAACATAAATTCCTGTGCACTGATATTAGAGGAGTTAGGTTGTATGCGCTTAGCCCATTCACAGCTGTCCTCTTCATTTAAAAGTCTTGATCCAGACTCTCAGAACCATGAAAAAGGAAAAAAAGAAAAGAAAATACTTTGAAACATTCAAATTAAAATGGATGTACCTAGGCAGTGGTGAATATTAATTGATTACACTATATAAAAAGCTATAAAGGCATCAGTATTATGGACTGTTGAGCAGCGTGTTCCCCTTGTGCGGGGCTTCATGGTCAAAATTCCTCACGGGTCCACTTACTGGGGTCTGCAAGGCCCAATGGCCGGCGTCTGAGTCTCTGATGCCCCTCTGTTGAAGTCAATACGGCCCTGCGGCTCAGGCTTTGCGACAGGCTCCTCTACTGGGGTAATACGGCCCTGAGGCCAAGCCCTTGTGGTGGCCCCCTCTCAGGGTCAATCAGGTCCCACGTTCCAGTCTCTAAAGCAGGCCCCTCTCCTGGGGTAAATACGGCCCTGCATCCTAGTCCTTCGGATTCCTCCCTATTGGGGTCAATATGGGCCTGCGTCCCAGTCTCTAAAGCAGGCCTCTCTCTTGGGGCGAATACAGTCCTGCGGCCTAGTCCTTGTGATGCCCCCCTATCGGGGTCAATATGGCCCTGCAGCTCAGTCTCTAAGGGTATGTCTACACTACCACCCTAGTTCGAACTAGGGTGGTTAATGTAGGCATTTGAAGTTGCAAATGAAGCCCGGGATTTAAATATCCCGGGCTTCATTTGCATCTTGTCGGGCAGGCGCCATTTTTAAATCCCCTTAGGTCGAACTCCGTGCCCGCGGCTACACGCGGCATGGAGTAGGTAGTTCGAATTAGGATCTCTAATTCGAACTACTGTTACTCCTCGTGGAACGTAGAGATCCTAATTCGAACTACCTACTCCGTGCCGCGTGTAGCCACAGGCACGGAGTTCGACCTAAGGGGATTTAAAAATGGCGCCCGCCGGGCAAGATGCAAATGAAGCCCGGGATATTTAAATTTGCAACTTCGAATGCCTACATTAACCACCCTAGTTCGAACTAGGGTGGTAGTGTAGACATACCCTAACACTGGCCCCGTTTCTTGGGGTAAATATGGCCCTGAGGCCTAGTCCACAGGCTTCAGGGGCTACCTCTGCTTCGGAGCACTGCAGATGGAGTGGGAGGGGGACCTGGGCCCTCCCATTCCACCGGGTCCCAGCCCAAGGCCCTACGAGAAGTGGCTCAGTCCATTGCTCGCTCAGCGGGGGGTTCCCACCCCGCAACATGCCGAGCACTTGGGGTTTCAATTCCCTGTCCTGGGCCACTTCCTACCACCCCACGTTTTCTCTCCTCTGCCGTACCTCAGCCTGTCTCTGGGGCTGGGGCTGGCACTGTGGCGGTTGCTGCTGGGGCTGTAGTGGCTGCTTCGTCAGGTCAGGCTGTGTCGGCTCTTTCCACTCTGGAGCTCGCTTTTCAGGTCCTTCCCCTTCGGTGGTCAGTGAGCTGTCTCAGGGCCTCTTATACCCCAGTTCACCTGTGAGCATGCCCAGCAGGGTCATGGGGGAGAGGCGCTTTCAGCCAGCTGGGCCCAGCCCACAGTCTGTTCTACAGTGTGGGGCGGAGGCGCCCCATCTCATGTACAATTTGAAAATATGTATCGTTAGCTTTCCATAGGAAGAATATAACAATTTAAATGTGACCTCAACCAAATCCCTGGCTCTAAATACCACTGAACTTCATGTGGGATTGAAATCCAGATCTGAATTCTGTGCCTCGCGTCTCTCTAAATACACATCAGTAATGAAAATCTATTTTCCCAAAGGGGAGGATTTTATGATTCAATGACAATCCCTGATTTTGCATTCTAGATTTTTCAGAGACTTTCTCCTGGGTTAAAAATTGTCACATAGGTTCTGATCCTGCACTCATCCCTCTACCAACACTCCCAAGGAACTGAATGGGAATATTGCCAGAGAACAGAATCTGCAGTCAAGACCTGTAACCATGAGAAAAAGCTCCTGAAGTCCTCAACAGATCACAACACAATTTTCATCAGGAATCAGGTAGCAGATTTTCCCAGGACATGCGGAATGGTCATTTAAAAAGTCCTTGTCTCCCAGAATATTGAACAGGCCTCTGACAGCTCTGATGGCTGAGTGAAGGGGAAAAGCTGATCTACCAGAAACTACAATACCCTCCCGAGGAAGTGAGGAAACAGATTAACAGCCAGACGTCTACCCAGAAGCCTCCTACTACAAGACAAGCCCAACAAAGAAACCAACAGAACACCACTGGCCATCACCTACAGTCCTCAGCTAAAACCTCTCCAATGCATCATCAGTGATCTATAACCCATCCTGGATAATGATTCCTCATTTTCACAGGCCTTGGGAGGCAGGCCAGTCCTCGCCCACAGACAACCCGCCAACCTGAAGCAAATTCTCACCAGCAACTATACACCGCACCACAGTAACTCTAACTCAGGAACCAATCCCTGAAACAAACCTCGGTGCCAACTCTGCCCACATATCTACACTAGCGACACCATCACAGGACGTAACCAGATCAGCCACACCATCACGGGTTCATTCACCTGCACATCTACCAATGTAATATACGCCATCATGTGCCAGCAATGCCCCTCTGCTATATACATTGGCCAAACTGGGCAGTCCCTATGTAAAAGAAGAAATGGACACAAATCAGATATCAGGAATGGTAATATACAAAAACCTGTAGGAGAACACTTCAGTCTCCCTGGACACACAATAGCAGATTTAAAGGTAACCATCCTGCAACAAAAAAACTTCAAGAACAGACTTCAAAGAGAAACTGCTGAGCTACAGTTCATCTGCAAATTTGACACCATCAGTTTAGGATTAAACAAAGATTGTGAATAGCTAGCCAACTACAAAAGCAGTTTCTCCTTTTTGGTGTTCACACCTCCACATCAGCTGCTAGAAGTGGGCCTCATTCTCCCTGATTGAATTGACCTTGTTATCTCTAGCCTTATTCTTGATTGGTTACTCTTTTCTTATGCCTGTATATTTATACCTGCCTCTGTAATTTCCACTACATGCATCTGACGAAGTGGGTCTTTGTCCATGAAAGCTTATGCTCCAATAAATCTGTTGGTCTATAAGGTGCCACAGGACTCCCCATTGATCTACCAGACATCACTGCTAACTCTTCTATGTGGCATGTGGCTGACTTTTGAATTGTGTATTGTATTTATACTGTATTTGTGAAGGATGGTTGGGTGTAAACTAATGATCAGTGTTAAAAAGCCATCATTTATCAAGTTACCACACTAGTCTCTCCAGGTAGCAAGATTTCTTATGTTCAGTTGGGTATTTCTTAAAAGCAGATATTATTCCCTTCTGAAGACCTATAAGCTTACTTATGTGTACAAGCATATACGGGCTTAAGCTGGAAGGAGCCAAGAGCATTGCTGTTAGCTGTGTTTATCTCAGGACATATGGAAAGGGTGCAATTCAATGGTGGAGGGAGATGATACTGCCAGTCCTGCAAGTGGAAGTGCAGAGCTGACCAGAGAGCCAGGGATACACTGAAGTCTAAAGACATACTTCATTATGCTGGAAATCTAGAAAGAAATAATGTTCTGCACATATGCTATCTTCACCTATTCTAGATCTATTTTCAAACTGTTTTTCCCCCCAGAATGGGAGAAATGTGCATTGTTCATTAAGAGCTCTAGATTCGCCAAGCTTGAACATTCAAAAATGAAACCTTTTGAGTGATGTAAATGCAAAACAAGCAACCAAGACACATTTATAATGGCTGAAACACCATTAGATTGTTATGCTTCGGTAACTCTAACAGTTGAGTGGATTTTCTGTAAATCATCTAAAAATAATTCACATCTGGGCTAGTGAAAAAGCATAAGAGATTATAGCCCCAGCGGTATTTTTTTCCCTGAAAATAATAAACCAGTGAATATAGGAACTTAGAATCAAAAGTTATCTCAAGTGTCTCTGTAGTCATGATGGCATGACTTACTAAAAATGTTAAGTGGAATCTTACGAGAATGTAAATCCTAACTTGCTATAATAAGAAAAGCCAATTTGCATTGCTAACAGGTGCCTCCCCATGTTGGTAACTTAAAAATAACAGAGCAGTTTTCCTTTAACAAATGCATTAGGTATTTGCAGATAATAACCTTTGAATGTTTTTTAGAAGATTGATTCCTGATATGGAGTTCTGCTCAGAAGTTTAAAATCTAGTTTTAAAACCAAGAGGTCTTAGAATTCTCCCTGGTTAAGCATTGGTTCTTTGAAATACATTACAGTCTGTGAAATACGTCTTTGCATTCCTAATCAAAGATATAAAAGCACCTAAATATTATATCTTCCAAGACTCTTGAGTGTAAATAGGTGGTCTAATCTCTATTTACATAGTAAGAAACTAAGTTACAAAGGAGTGAAATGACTTGTCAAATAAGAAGACCGGGACAGAAGTCAAATGCACAGTTCCAGATCACTGGTCTTCTATGCTAACCAATAAACCAACTTCCTCTGGTTTACTTTTTTTTTAATGACAACCTAAGCATCATGTATAAATATGAGCTAGAAGAAACCTCTTCCTCAAGAGGCGAATTCAGGTCTCTCTTGTCAAAAT
Source organism: Pelochelys cantorii (assembly GCA_032595735.1). NCBI lineage: Eukaryota > Metazoa > Chordata > Testudines > Trionychidae > Pelochelys > Pelochelys cantorii. Next base: position 43,881,692 of record CM064337.1, read on the forward strand.
GTTGAAATTTAGATCATTTCCTCAACTCGTCTCTCCCTTTTCTCTTCCTTGACCAGGAACTGAAGTGGATCCGTTTTGTTTAACTGAGTCATTCCTTCTCTGTGTGATCACTGGAGATAGGCTACATTGAAGTTATCATTATCTGGACCAATACTCCCATGGCTTAACTGTATTACTTGTAGTGGTCCCCCAAAAGCAGATATCAGGTGTTAATAGCTGTACCAGGAGTGACCACTTGACTTTGAGAAGTATGCTTAATTTAACTTTGGCCTCAATGAAAACTTAATAAAGCTAGCATGTCACTTAGTGTTTCTATAACATTGAACTACATGAACGGGCAGGGAAGGAAATAAGGATTTTGGAAAGGGAGCAGTGTTGCTTCAATATTTTTATTACAGAGGTAGGCAGTAAGTGGCCCGAGTTAGTTTCTGGTGAGGTGCCAGACATTTTATTTATGAGTGTTCCACAAGTACAGAGACACACAGATCTTATTGGCCTCAGTCAGGTAAATAAAACTTTTGGTGACCTACCAGTGGTGAATCCTGGGGAACCATGTCTAGCCCATGGGCCGCTTATTGCCCACCCCTGTTATATGACCAATCATGGGACACCTCTCATTACTTCTACAGTGAAAGTCATACCATGTCCAATCTTGCTACCTCCGGACTACACTCTTCTCTTCCTGGTTATGTCTCTAGTGGGTGTCTCTACCATGCAAGCAGAGTGATATTGTAGGGAGAATGTCTCCAAGAGCATTTTGGAAAGAGTACTTTGGGTGGCTCTTCCACTTTCTTTACAAGTGTAGCTAAGGCTGTCTACCAGCACAGTCCTCTGACCTACCTGCCAATATTCAGAAATGACTGGACCCCGGTTGTGATCCCAAAAGCAGTCTGTGGAGTGCTTCTGGATCTGTAGGAGCTATTTGTGCTTTCTTCATATTTCTTGAGCATCTGCTTTTGGACAGACCCAATCTAGCTTCCAACTTTAAAGCTCCTATTTCCATCTCCCCTGAAAAACTTTGTTCAGGAGTATGTTTTCTTCTAAATTCCAGGATACGGCCAAAAGGTCCAACTGAGTTGTCTTTGCAATGGCAGTAATTTGATATTTTCCAGAGTTTCATAAAGATTTAGTAAAAAGGAGAATGCTTGTTGTTTCTAAAGAGTTATACATATTAGACAAACAAAAAGCTGGATAAAGAAACCAATTCATAAAGCACAAAGTCAAAAAGATGCAAGACCCTCATCCTATTTCTAACCCTCCACAAAGAATGACAAATATAGGATAGCATTGATATTCTGTACTAAAAGTTTGGGCCCTCTCTAAAGTGATAGTTCTAACTCTCACCCATTTCATGTGGAGATTAAGTTAACTCCTGTTATGTCCCATCCTTTTCCATACTTAGCTCACAATCTCCCCATGAATCAAATGTTTCCCTTCTATATTTGACATTTTTTTTGCTACTAGATCCTTCTCCAAATCCACCCTAAATGAAGAAACTGGCATGAACAACAAAGTAGGCAGATTACTTCCTTTTTAGCCAGGGTTTTTGCTTTATACCTCATTCTAAAATATGGCCAAATTGGGATTTAGTTTTATATGACTTGTAAGATTTATTGAGACATAGGGAATGGATTTCCTTACTGTGCTCCTGATAAATGCACACTCCATTTAAAAGGGGATGTATTTATTATTGATTGATTAGACTGCTTCAGTCCAGTTCCCAGTGGGTAGGAAAAAAAGAAGGCAAGGTACAATGAGAAGGTATCCCTCCCTTGGGTGCATGAGAGGGAGATTCAGAGTCTAAAAGAATGAAGGATGGACATTTTAATGGACCACTTCACCTTGAAAGGTCCTTTGAAATATGTTGACTGCTTATGCTAAACAGTCTGTTCAAATCTTGTATTTTGAAGTCATATTTTGAGTTAATTTTTAAACGTAAAGAAGAGCTCTGTGTAAGGGCCGTCTACACTAGGAGCACTAGTGTAGTACTCTAAGCCAGCAAGAGGGAGCTCTCCCCTTAGCGTAATAAATCCACCTCTATGAGAAGCGGTAGCTGTGTTGGTGGAAAAAGTTCTCTCTCTGACATAGCATTGTCCACACCAGTGCTTAGATCAGTGTAACTTATGTTGCTCATGGGAGTGTTTTTTTCACATCCATGAGTGACATAAATTATACCAGAGTAAGTGGTACTGTAGATTTGGCCTAAGCTCTAATGTTCCTCTCTCTCCTCTTCAGCAGTTTGAGACCAACATGGCTACCACAACACTTAACAAATGAAGAAAGAAAGGCAGAGAATGATCTGTAGGTAAGGAGTGATACTGGGGTAGGCGACTAAGGCCCTGTGAGGCGGGAAAGGGAGTCTGGATGGAAGAGTCTCTAGAAGGAAAGGTGGTAGAAGAGAGAATCTGAAGGAAGAAAACAAAGACCGTGAGAGGGAAGAGTGAGTATGGCAAATAGACACAGAAGGGAATGAAAGGAGAGAGAAATCCAAGTGTGTGTGTATGTGTGTGTGGGGAGGGAAGACATAGGGACAGAGGTGGAGGCTAAAGAGGGAGGGAATCAGGGCAGGTCTACATTTAAAACACTGCAGCTATTATGCTGACAGGTGAATTTTCTCAATAGAAGTTAATCTGCCTGCCATTGACAGAGTGCTGACTACACTGGTGGGTGTCACTTAGGGGCGTGGATTCTTTACACTTTTAAGGCCATGTCTACACTAGGAAAGTATTTTGAAATTACTAAATTTGACTTAACGCCCGATTTAACAAAATCGAACAAACATTCCGCACTATGGGGAAGCCTCAAAATTAGTGCAAGGCAGGATCCGTTAATGTGGCCATGTTACCTTGTACATAGTGCCCCAGGAAGCACTGGTGATTAATGAGTTTGAATTACTCTGGAGAGCATCCACACTACCATTATTTTGAAATAACTATTTCGGAGTTAGCGTTACTCCAGATGAAAAGCAGTACGGATTTCAAATTCTGCGGTCCAGTAGTTCGAAATAACAGGCGTGGTAGTATGGATGTTTCACTTATAAATTTGACATTGGGGGGCTTATTTTGAAATAGTCCTAGCGTAGACCAGGGCTATGAGAAACAATTACACCAATAAATAGTCTAGTAGCACCTTAAAGACTAACAAAACATGTAGATGGTATCATGAGCTTTCGTGGGCACAACCCACTTCTTCAGATTACAGGAGTATTAGAAATCCAGATCCAAGAATAAATAAGGGAAGGTGAGGGGGGAAAGGAGGAGGAGTGTTTGAGAAGGAAAAAAAAGAGAAAAAAGAAGGGGAGGAAAAAAAGAGACAGTGAGTAGATGGTTCAAATAGTTACAAGAGGCTAATAAGAACAATTAGGACCTCCATTGTTTGGTTGGTTGGTTAAGTCACTAGGATGTGGAAGGTAGTATGTGAGCCAGCTGATGTCCCTGTTCATACCATTTGCATAAGAATTAAACTTGCGAATGAAATTAAGTTCTAACCCTTCTCTGTGTATTTGGCTTGGGGAATTGGCCTGAAACAAAATGGTGACTTGGAGATCCATTAATGAGTGTGCAGGCAGATTAAAGTGTTCTCCGACAGGTTTTTGTGTATTGCCTTTTTGGATATCTGATTTGTGTCCATTAATTCTTTCCCATAGAGACTGTCCAGTTTGGACAAAAAGGTACTCTTTTGTCTCTGTCAATCTGCTTTTTCACTTCTCCAGGTGGGTATTTCATTTTTAAGAATGTTCTATATAGCTCCTGTAGGTGTTTGTCTCTGTCTGTGGGATTGGAGCAAATCTGCTTGTATCTTAGGGCTTGGTTGTATACAATAGATTGAGAAATGTGTCTCGGATGGAAGCTAGAGGCATGAAGGTAAGTGTAGCGGTTGGTAGGTTTCTGGTACAGGGTGGTGGTAATTTGTCCATCATTTAATTGTATTGTACAAATGCACAGCAGCACGAGGGTTGTTTGGTTTTTATTAAAATGAGGGAACTTGATTGTGGTGAACAAGGAAGCTTGAGAGGATGTTTTTTTTTAATGGATGTAGAGGACCAATCATCCTGTGAATGGAGAAGAGGAGGAACCAGCTTCAGTTTTGGGAGTTATTTGCAAAGTTGATGTTGACCCTTTGAATATTTTTCATGTAGTTTGAGCACATGCTTAGGGAAAGAAATTGACCTTTGATACTTTGATGCTTCTTTATCACTGTGGTAGAAATGTAACTGTGCACACTCATAGTGAATTCTTCTCAGCCAGCGAAATTCCGTCTCGCATACACAGAGAGCCGGCTTGAAGCTTATTCACCATAAGACCAAAGTGATGCATAAGCCTACTGCTCACCTTCTGCACAAGGCTGGATTTCACTCACAGAACTCCAGATAAACACCACTGAGACTTATTGGTTTTCATCATGTATTTGTTCTGAAGAGGGGACAAGTAATCAGGATGCTAGTTCAGGATACAGAAAACTCGGATTCAGTTCCCTACTCTGCTACAGACTTTCTGTATGACAGTGAGCAAGTCATTTATCCTGTGTCTCAGTTCTCCATAGGTAAAACAGGGGTGTTGAGTGTAAATACACTTGAAGACTTCCTTGGTGTTGCCGTGGTCCATCTTTGGGAAGGGTTTTGGGCCATGCACCCTGGCTGCTGGCTTCTCCCCAAGTTTGCCCCAGGGCCGGCCCAGAGGTGAGGATGGGGCGGCGGGGGTGGGGAGTAGCATACAGGCCACCCAACAGCACTCACTGGGGCTGTAAGTTAGCATAAAAGGTAGCTTCATACCAAATTTTGTGGTCCTAGCTCTTACCATTGAAGAAGAGTTCTTGAAAAATGGACTCACAGATAGATAGAGAATCACATTTCTATAATATAGATTAAAGATTTTAAGGTGCTTTGATACTGCAGTATTAAAGATCCTATTAGGTAGAAGAAAGATTGAAAAGTCTTACAATCTTTTAAATTGTGGGAAATTTTATTTAATATTTCCTAACATTTTCAGAGACATGACTCCTGACCTCCATCCTGCATTTTTTTCCTTATTTACTACTCCCCATAGTTATGCCATGTATTCTGGACTGGCTGTAGACCTCCCAAAATCCTATTTATGACCTCTTTAGATCTCAAATCTTATACACTCATGGAAAACACAACACAGATTTTAGTTAATTCCACATATATACACACAGCGTGCATCTACACAGCAGTGTTATTTCAGAATAACGGCCGTTATTCTGAAATAACCATGCGAGCGTATACACAGCAATACCGTTATTTCAAAATAAATTCAAAATAACAGACGGCTTATTCCAACTTCTATAAACCTCATTCCATGAGGAATAATGCCTATTCCAAAATAGCTATTTTGAAATAAGGCGTGTGTAGATGTTCCACTGCTGCTATTTCGAAATAGCTCCTTTCCAGGGCCATTGAAACTAATTACTCCCCTGTGCCTCCTGGAGCTCTAAATCGAGGTAGCATATTCACATAAGGGAAGCCTGCCTCAGACTAATTTTGAGATTTCCCTGTAGTGTAGATGTGCTATATCAAAATAAGCTATTTCAGAGCATTTCTTCCGGAATAGCTTATTTTGAAATAAGTCTGCAGTATAGATGTGCCCCCAGAGATATCAATTCATCTGTGGAGTCTAAGTCTGCCTTCACATTTTGTGTGAGGATTAGATTTTTGAAGAAAAACATCTGGACTAGAAATAAAAGCTTGTCCCATTCTTTTCATTATAGACACAAAAGATGTATTGAAGAAGTTCTGAAAAAGGGACCAAATTTGCAATACCAATTTGTACATTTATTTTTAATTCTGCAGAAGACAGTATATCAATAATGCATATATTCTCTTTATTTTATTGGTGGGCTGCCAAAACAGAGGTATGCTTTTGGCATATAGACAGCAGCATCATTGTTAACTAAAGAAACAGAGCAATTAATCCTGTTTGTTTCTTCCCTGAAATACCAACAGGAAGGTAAGCATGGGAGGGAAGTGTTTTTAATTGGAGTATTTTTATCTTATATGTAAAATGGAATCTTTTGATTTTATATGGCTAGAATCAAGATCTACTGCAGGGCTTTCGAATATTGTAATGTGATTGCAGTCTTCTCTGGCTTTTTTTTTCGCACTAAAAATAGGTTGTTGACCTATTGATTCTGATACTTATATTGATTTCCAGGAGACAATATCATACCAGTAACTCTGCAAAGGATCTTAAGTCATACTATTGGGAATGAATAAGGATTTAAAAAAAAATTAGGGTCGTGTCGGTCTTCTGCTAATACTGCTATTGAAAACAGTCTCTGCACTTTGATTAAGAAATCAGGTTTTCGTGTGTTGATCATACTGCCATAGAAATTGGCTTTTTCTTCAGTTTAAAAGGTATACACAATTGTTTTGATTGTTTCAGAATAAAACAACACCAAAAAAGCATTCACATTTGTTTTCTTTGAAAAACCTCTCTTTCAAGTGAAATAAATGACAAATTAAGATCTGCAATAAGTTCCTTGTGGGTAGCTTCTTGTGACTTCACAGAACATCAGTGAAGATACTGAGGGAAAAGTTTCAAAATTTAAATGACTTTGTATAACATTAAATGGCCAAGCAAAGCACACACGTATACTCAGGGTATGTCTACATTGCAGAGTTTTTTTGGAAAGACAGCCATTTAAAAAAAAAAAAACCCTTCACTTACTTCTACATTGCAATCACATTCTTTTGAAAAAAAATTGAAAGAATGGAGGGTTTTTTTCTGACATTGGTAAACTTCTTTCTACGAGGCAGAAGCCTTTTTCTGAAAGAGCTCTTTTGGAAAAAGGCGTGTGTGGACAGGGAACAGGGAGTTCTTTTGAAAGAAGAGGAAAGAGAAAAAAGCACAGGTACCCTGGTGGCCACTCCATCCATAGTAATCATAGCTTACTTGTAAGATACAGCGTCCATTCAGTGTGGACACTATCTTTCAAAAAAGCAGATCACTTTTTCAAAGCGCTTTGGCAGTATGGATTCTCTCTTTCGGAAGAAGTTTTTTCTGAAGATCTCTTCCAGAAAAGCTTCCGAAAGAAGCCTGCAGTCTAGACATAGCCTCTGATTGCTGGTGTGTGTTTGTAATGCAACAACATTTGAATGCTATATCCCATCAATTACAGAGATTGTTCTAGGTGTCAGTGGGCAGAGCCCTTCATGAAAATCAGAAAACAGAAAAGGGGTATACATGGACCCAGGGGAGCCAGAAATGGGGGCATGTCCCCACCACTTTTAAAAGGATAGTCCTCCCCCTTTCGACTGTCCATAAGGACAAGTGATGGGGGAGAGGAGCATACAGGGTCTTGGGAGAAAGAGGTGGTACAGAAGCAAGGCCTCATGGGAAGGGGCAGTGCAGGGGTGGGATCTTGGGGGTGAGGAAAGGACCACATTTTGGGTGCTGGTGCCCCCCAAACTGTTAGGAAGCTACAAACCCAACAACTTACACCAGCTGTGTAGATCAATGAACTGTTTGCTAGCAACAATTAATACCTTCCAGCATAACAGTACTCCCCATCTCATCTCTGGCCATCCTCCCAATCCAGTTTAACATATTAGAGAAACATGATGATTGAGGTAGTATCTTTTTATTGGATGGACTTCTATTGGTAGGAGAGACAACCTTTTAAGCTTCACAGTAACTCTGCTTTAGGTCTAGGAAAGGTATTTCCAGCACCACTACTAAATACAATGTTGACCAGATTATTTAGCAGGGGTAGTTAGCACAGATTGTAGGGAACCATTCAAGGTGGAATGGCCCATTAACATCTCTGAAGTCATAACTTATGGAGACCTTGAATGAGCTACATACAAAACAAAGAAATAATGGGGGAGGGAGGAAATGTGGGCTCACAAAGCCCCTTACATTGGGGTCCAGAATGGGAGACCATGGCATGGGGAATAAGGGGGGGGCATGAGAACATGCATTCCTTACCACAAGAGAAAGAATAGGACAATAGTGGGTGGACATAGCACCTGGTAGGAATGGTGGAGACACAAAGAGACCTTGTCATGGTGAGGAAGAGGGGGAATTAGAAGGGTGTGTGTGGGGGGGGAGAGAACCCATGGCCTGTGGAGAAGAGGGAATGGAGGAACATAAAGCCCCTAGCACAGGGGATTGGAATGTGGTGGACACACAGAATGATCCAGACAGAGAGAAATGAAATAATAATGGTTGTTGGAAAGAAGGGGCTCACAGCGTGCTTGGCATGGGGATTGGGATGGGAAGAGGCCAGGGGTCCCTGAAATAGAGGGAGGAAGAGATAGCAGCACAGGGGAAGAGTGAAGGAATGAAAGGAATGAGTCTGTGGTGTGAGCAATAAGCTCAGCCCAGAGAAGCAAGGAAGTGTGCAACCCCTGGTGGTAAGTTCCATTGAAAAGAGTGAAGTGGGCTGAGATGCTGAACAACCGTGGAATGTGTTATGGGAAGGAGTAAATAACTCTTCTTCACGTTCTCTGCAGCAGTCACGATTTTCTGGATCTCTGTCATGTCCCCCACTTACTTGTCTCTTTTCCATGCTGAAAAGTTCCAGTCTTATTAATCTCCCCTCAGCTGGCATCTGTTCCACCCCCCAAATCATTTTTCTTTCCTTTTTCTGAACTGTTTCTAATGCCAAGGCATCTTTTTTGCAGTGAGGCAACACATCTGCATGGATTTATACAGCAGCAATAAGATATTCTTTTGTCTTATTCTCTGTCCCTTTTTTAATGATTCCCAACATTGTGTTTGCTTTTTTTGGCTGTTGCTGCATGTTAACTGTTATAACCCCAGCGGTGTACCGCCTCCAGGAGAGACTCATAAATGTTTCTTCAGACTGGATTCTCCAGAGGCCAAGACACCAAGAAAGGACTTTAGGATTAACAGCCTGAATTTAAATTTACTTGGAGCACTTTTTTCCTGATCCAGCAGACACATAGGACTTTCTGTTCAGGAGGCCTCCAACCCTAGCAGAAGAGCCCAATAAGACTGATGGCTTCTGGTAAGCTTTTAGTGTACATATAGGAACATTTATTGTTTTTATGGTTTCTCTGTAGTGCTTTTATCTCAAGAATGAGTGTGCTTGCTTAGAAAGATCTGTGTAGTAACTGATGACTGCTGGCAACAAACTATCCATAGCCCTTGGAGAGAAAACAAAGCACAGGACTTTTAGGCAGATTGGCTTCCTGGGGCTCTCACAGTGTAGCTTAGGGAAAAGTGTACCTTAAAACCTCTGGTGAGGAGGGAGTAAGATGTAGGCCTCTACCCAGGAGAGGTAATAAACCAGGAGACAGAATCCTCAAGAAAAGGTGCCTTTGAAGAAGACCAGGAGGGGCATCAAAAGTGCAGCTAATTCTGAAACTGTGACACTTGTTACAAAATATGAGGGTTTTTTTTTTTAACCAGCTTTACTGGAGACTAATACTCTCTTCTCTGGCCAGTGACTTAGGGGCAGAAAAAATTAAAGCCGGGTTCTGAAACTTCATTGCATGCTGACCGCGTCTGACAACAAAAATTGCTACACAATCCCAGGAGGCACCAAAGCCTGAGCCTGCCCGAGCCACACTGCTCTGGGTGCTGGTAGTAGACGGGGAGGGAGCAAAGCCCGAGTCCAAGAGCTTCAGCCCAGGGTTGGGGGCCTGTAACCTGAGCCCTACTGCCCCGAGCTGATGCTGAAGCTCTCGGGATTTGTCCCCATACTCCAGCAGACCCAACACCAGCCCTGCCGACCCCATTAAAATGGGATCATGACTCACTTTAGGGTCCCAACCCAAAGTTTCAGAACTGTTTTCCTAATTAAAGAGGGAGCTTGCTGTGCAAATCGGGATACAAAAAGCATCATTCTTTTCACTGTCTCCCTTCATCCCAGCTGCCACCTGTGTCCATGCTTTTCTAGCCGGGATTCCACATAGCAAATCCATTCCTTGGAAGGCACAGGGAATTTTCTATTGCTGCAGATACTTACTTTCTATCCTACGGGGGTGGTTAAGACAGCCTCTCTTCCCCCTGCTTAGGCATTTTATTTTTGTGTGGGTAATGTAAGTCTTTTCCAGTTTTCAGATGTAATGAGGTTTCAATGCCCGTTCTGAATTTCAACTTTACATTAAATGAACCTGAAGGAGACAGATGAATCCTTGTATTCCTGGCTCAGTTTTATTTACTGCCACGGATACAGCCCTTTCCCTTATATAAAAACAACCAAACAACAATACTTTCAAGCTAACTTTTTTGTGAAATCAGTTTATCTCAATTGCAGTCTCGGGGTGAGCAAGGTGACAGAGTTTCTGATTTTATATAGGTTACTTCAGCTTTGCCTTCTTTTTCTTTTTTTCTCTCTCCACAGGTTTTCTGTCAGACACTGCAGCATTCCTTGTGTGCATATTTATGCACTTAGCTATCAGCCTTTTTGTAACCTCCTCCCCCTGCAACTGTAGTTTGCTAGAATGATGAAGTTGTGAATGCTGAGAGACATTTAATAAAACGGGACTTTATATTACATTTTTCTTGTTATTTGTGATTTATGACAAGAGACCTACTCTGCAGGAAATCATTTCAGTTCTCTCCTCATTCCCTCTTCCCCCTTTTCCCCCCTACACCTTGAAATCCTTTATTGAAAATACCTCGGCATGACTGGCCCACCTATTTCCCTGTAGGGGAAGTCTTTTGAACATGGACATAAATCTTCAGCAGAACGGTGGTGATGGGGCGGGATAGTTTTCTCTCACATGCACACAGATGCTCACCTCTATGTAAATGTGCACCGTCTTGTGTTCTGCAGAACTCCCAGGAGGGCCATTTTTAAATGACATTTTGCAAAGTCAAAGAGCATATCCATATGAGAGATGAGAATTAAAAATGTTCTGCCTGGCAGTCAGGCCTCTTGCTATTGTTGTTCTGTATTTGCATCAGTACGTGGAAAAGAAATGTATTTATTTATACTTGTGCACTAAGAAATTTACTATTAAAGAATTAAAAAACAACAACAACAAAACCCCAAACAACAACAACAGAAACCCCAGCCCAGTTCTTTCTTTGCAGCTAGAGTCTCCCCTGCACTGGGAAAATCCATGTAAAAATCAAGAAAGTGAAGATGTCAACTCATAGAACTTCCACAGGTAAATGGGTGGCAAATCCCACCACCCACACTGAAAGATCAGAGAAGTTACTCTAAGACAGGGCATATCTTCTGCAGTTACCTGTGGAAACCAAAATGGTCATATAACTGCCGATGGCACCCCTTCCCTTTATGGTAGTGCAGTTCCTCCATGAGCTATGCCGGGGTCAACAAAACAGGCTGTGGACCTGGCACTCCTCTAATCTGTGTCCCCAATATTAGGGGAGGGAGGGTTTTACCACATCCCACACCCCTTCACTTTTATTACTGGCAGCAAGATTATGCCCCTTGATTATTTTGCAGAACTTTTAATAACATGATGACTGGAACATGTAGTTCTTTGAGGAAATGCAGCTGTGGGTTCTACTCAGGTACGTGTGCACCCAGTGTGCCTGCACCAGAGATTTTGCCAAGCAGTTTCTGTAGGGGGGTAGCACTCAAGCCTTGTGAGTGGTCCCCATTCCCTTGCTATCTGAGGTGGCACCACCCTGACTCCCCCTCACCCCAAATCTTTCTTACCTTGCATTGCTGCAGTCAGAGCTCCTAGTAGCTGTTTCCTTACAACCTCATGGACGGTTTGAGTCAAGTTTCTTATTATATATAGTTAGCAGATAGTGTGATCCAGACATAGTTGTCTGTGTATATATTTAGCAGCAGTGATTTAGACAAAGATGCCCAGTTAGGAAAATCGTAAGAACATAGAGAAGTGCTCTCTAATTCCCTTGCAAGGATTTGAGGGGATTTATTCCCATCTGGCCCCAAATTCCCTAGTGACTGCAGTGACCAATTGGACCCAGCAGGGAAAATTCAAGTCCACCCACAGGGAATAAGATTTCAAATGATTGACCTTTTGGGGAGGAAGACTTAATATGTCCACATTCTTACGAATGTCAATCAATAATTAGCAGGCCCTGCTGTCCAAATATGATTTTTCTAACTGGACTGTTAGGCTATGTCTAGACTGCTGCTTTTTGTTGGAAAAAGGTACGCAAATTGTGCTCTGCAATTTGCATACCTTTTTCTGATTGTTTTTTCAGAAGAGGCTTTTCCGAAATTTGGCCCGTCCACACTGGGCCAAATTTTGGAAAAAACCTCCTCTTTCAGCAGAACCCTTCTTCCTTGTGAAACGAAGGAGGCAGAGCTTCCAAAAGAACATGTCTGCTCTTCCACAAAAAATATCGGAAGAGCAGACTCATTCCCTGAACACAACAGAATTTTTCTGGGATACTGGTATCCCGGAAAAACTCTGTAATCTAGGCATAGCCTTAGAAAGTAATATTAGTCAATAACTGTTTCCCCAGATATGCCTTCACACGTGGCCTTCCTAGAGAAGTGATCCCCACGGCAATCCCCATATCCAGTGCTTGCTATGTTTCAGTAAGCAAGTGCTTTCAGTGAGCAAGTGCATCCACCATTTGTAGAATGTTCCAGAAAAGAAAACAGGGGGCTAGAGACCTTTGCCTCAAGCAGCACCTGCTCGAACAGCCTATGCTGCGTGATCCAGTACTGAAGCTCTCATTGGGTCAAAGGTCACCGTTGGGGTCCAAGAGAGTGGCTGCTTCATGTTCTGGAGCAGGTGCCCCTACAAAAGACCAGGCAGACCCATTCCTCATCCAGGACATTTTGGAGTCTCCACTACAGATTCAGATGTTGGGGATTATGTTTAGTTCTCTGAGAGTGCATCGGGATGCCACAGAAGCATTTCATTACCCTGTTCAGAGAAAAATTAAAAAAAACTTAAAAAAACAACGCATAGTCTAGTAGCACCTTAAAGACTAACAAAACAGAAGTGAGTTATGCCCACAAAAGTTCCTGACACCATCTACATGTTTTGTTAACGTGCTACTAGGCTATTCATTGTTTTTTAAGTTTTTCCTGTTACAGACTAACTCGGCTTTTCCCTGAAGCAGGGAAAAATAGTCTTCAGAAGAGTATGCGAGTTGCAGGCTCTGATGGCATGACCTTCTTCCACACAATTCTCCAAAGACAACTTTAAGACTCCACCCAAAATCTTTAACTGAAGCAGTCCCTCCATTTCATTTGAATCAGGCTATATATTTATGTATTTTTTCCTAAGCTGCATTCTTCTCTGGAGGAGTTATGTCAATGTTATCCCCCTAAAAGATCCTGTGAAATTCTTTTGAGTATAAGACAAAATGCCACCTTTCTTGACAATGTAACACTATTCTGTTATATGCATATTTACCCATCTCCCCCATACACAAATCCCATCTTCCTTTTGCTTAAAGTTACCAGTCTGTTGCTCACATTAACACACTGACCAAGCAAGTTAAATGTGAGGAGGAGCAGCAGGGGCTTCTTTCAGTCTAGACCGATGCTCTGATCTTGACAAGAAGAGACCTGGAGATTCATACCAGACATCGCATCTTTCATAATACTTTTCTTCCATTCAAGTCTATATATTTTGCTGTGTCAGCTCTTTAACAATCACCATTTGTTCTGCTTAATATCTGTTTATCTGGGAGTTATTCTTTACTCTGACATCAGTATGTTGGTGCCTCCTTCTTAGCATTTATCTCAAGGCTATCTTGTTTGTAATGGGATGCTTTCCCTCAACACTCTAAGGCCGTCTATAATGGCCTGCATCAGTTTGTCTTCTATTGGGCCCAATTGATGGTAGCTTGGTGACTCCAAACACACACATTCCAGACTCATTCACTCCACTGCCCCAGGAGCTACACAATTGTTTACTCACACATGGGAAAAAGGATACAATTGTCTATACAGAAGGTATCAATCTATTTCCAGTACAAAGCTTCTGTTAGTACAAACTTTTAATTCATTCATCATAACACACGCTATATTCTAACTACCCCTAAAAGCAACAGTGTGATCATGCCGAATCACAAAGATCCTTCTGATCTCTTTCTGTCTTGACATCAGATACAGACACAAGCAATCTGTTTGATGCTAACCAGAGAAGAGCGACGGACAGAGTTATAATTGTTTAACCTTCATTCTTACACTACAATTAAGCTATATTTCATGAAACATTATAAATTCTCTACATCAAGTGAGGTTGAGCTTTCTAGCAGCCTAGGACTGAACCATTTTGTGCTTGGCCTCAATTCTTAGTCTCACATTCAGACCATCACTAGATTGATAACATCATGCATCAAGGCTGCAAATGAAATAGCTTTGACTATGCCATGAGCACCATCAATATCAATAACATTCCTCAGAGACATTTCAATATTGGATATTTGCAAGGCTGCCACAAGACCATGCATCCATAGAGTTACAGATGATTATACCATTATTGCATCTTCCAAAGCAGATGCAAACTTTGATCCTTATTTAGGTAAACTCTGAGCCATGCCTCCTGGGAAGGATACTGTCACCTAAGTGGAATGCACATCTGCATCTAATCAAAGAAATAGAAGCAACAGTTACTTACTGTAGCCATGATTCCTCAAGATGGGATGCAGATGTGTATTCCATGACCCACCCACCATCCCTTCTGCATTGGAATCTCCTCTCACGGGCCTTTGGTGGTGAAGGAACTAAGGAGGCTCAGGGCTGTGTCACCTCATTAGCCACAGGATGGGTCCCAGCTATGAGGTGCCATTACCACCCCTCTACAGGTACTGCTAGGCAAAATCCCTGGCTTTGGCATTCTGGGGGCCCTCACACCTAAGTGGAGTAAACATCTGCATCACATCTCGAAGAACCACAGTAAGAGTAAGTATTATTTTGCTTCATCTTAGACTCTTAATTTCTAGAACAATCTCTTCCATTTTCGTTAGCAACTGCATGCAGGAGACCGAGACACTGATGTGGGTTCAGATTTTAATTAAATCATGTCCAGTGTTACCAATTTGTCTTTACTACATAGGAAATGTGAACTGAGATTAGTGTTGTGTGAAGAGAGAACTTCTTCTCATAGGTTATTGGAAATGTTGTAGTGAGAGTTCTACAACTTCTTCCCTTACATAGATCTGGCTGTTCTTGTCAATGCTAATTAGTCACTTGTCTGTGGTGCCCAGATACCAGAAGACTGGCATGACAGCCTGTAGCTACTTCATGTGGATCAGGAAATTTTCAGTGAATCAGTATATTTTTAGTGAATCACAAGCTGAGTATTATTTTTGCTATTCTATAAATGTACCAACTATGTTAGATACTTCCTAAGCTTAAAGAAACACACAGTCCATGTTCCAAAGAATATACAGTTAATGATGTTTCTGAAGCACATGTAGATTTTTTCCATGTGTTAATATTATTCTGATCTCTTGCCTCTAGACGGCATGTTCACCTTTAGACTCCACACCAGAGTTTGGGCCACTAACCATTGGCAAAGAACAGCCGTGGGGGTTGCGTTGCTTTAAGATGTACCACTCCAGGGTGACATATTGAACTCTGGAGCCCAAGGTTCTTTTCTAGTGGCTGTCAAGTGAAGCTAAAGACAGTTCTCAAAATATAGAATAATCCCAATGTCTTGGGAAGCGTTGCCCCTCTCACTTAAACAGGTTCTAATGGTTGCAGTGTTTCTCTATCAGTGCAGTATACCTGTAGCACTAAAGATTACTCATTTTCCTACAAATTGTTCTAGGAGACCTGCAGATTGAAGAGTTTCTTCCCTTGCATGACATTATATTTTATTTTAATGTTTATTCTAACTGTTTCTGATGGTTTAAGGTATGCAACAGGTAGTTGTTTCAAATAGATGTTGAAAGAAATTACCAAGTCAGAGAAGAGAAATAAATAATAAAGGTACTATGGACAATTTTTTTTTCTTTGTGGGAAGCCACTGCTTTTGTATGGGTATGATCAGGAAATGGCACAAGGGAAAAAAGCAAAAAGCCCCCTGAAATGGATTTCAATATTAACCTTTGAGTTTGGGATAGGTGCAGGCTTAAGCAATGTATGTTACTACTCATCAGCGAAATAAGGATGGGAAGTGTCGGAGCAGCTGCAGTGGAATGGAGGAAAAAGATGACCATAGAAATGATTAAAATGGTTACTTTTCTATGAAAATAGGATGTTAAAGATCATCTAGCCCACCCAATGGTGTGTGTAGCATTGCAGGAATTGAATACGTTTTCAAGCCTGCTGCCTATTTAAGCATTTGCCCACATGAAGCTGGAGAAAATATAAAAAGAACAGCGTGTCTCTAGTGCAGCTTTTTTTCCTTTTGTTCTCCTAGGTTGAATTTCACCTCTGTACAGAGATCTCTTGAGGTCTATGCACCACTGAAGCCCTCAAAGTTTTGGTAGAACTTTCTTCACAGAAAGGAAATTTTACCCTTAAGGATGTTTGTCACAAACATTCTCTTTTATTTGGCCTCTTCCTGGGGAAAGAGGTGAAGCTTCCAGACATCTGGAGATCATCCAAAAGTCGATCTCCTGTAGCATTAGAATGTAGATCACCTGGTAATAATCACGTAAGGCAGAAGCACTGCTATGAATCATCACTGAAGCACTTATCTGCTAGATTGCTGAAGAAATACAATTTCAGACAAAATTAGAAAGCAACAATGCTCTTGCAGGCAGAGACGAAGACTTAATTTTTGTGTTGGCTACAGAGCTTCTAAAACAGAGAAATATGAGACAGGAAATATTATCTGCATTGGCAACTTTGCTACAACTATGTTTCAAGGGCAGAACTGAAATCATCTTTATGGAAGATGCAGACAAAGGTCATTGAAGCGACAGCCTCATTAAAAAAGAGGAAGCTGTTTCTTACATATTACAAATGAAACGTAAGGCTGCGAATGTTAAAATATCTTTGCCGTGGTGTGTACGAGCCAGTGGATACAATACTCCTCTGTGTTCTTAAATTATTTACAATGACTTTGGCAGATTTTAGAAGTTGCTGTTCAGAACATATGGCTAGCAATAGGTAATGCTATCTAAATGCTGGGCCATAATAGACAGGTTTTCCTCTCCTGAGTCTCTTGAAGGCAAATGCTACAATATGTCTGTTGATACTGCCTCACTTAGCCAAGCAACTGCAGTCATCAGAATTCTTGAAGGTCTCCTATACATATAGAGACATAGTTCTTAAAGCTCTCTGAAGGGAAATATGGCAGAGCTGTTTATTGAAAGAACAAATGTAAATTGTATGTATGCTAAGATATGTGACAGTCTTTAAGATATGCACTATGTCGTGACTATAGCTTGTTTTTAAAATTCCATTACAGCTATTAAGTAAAAAGCAACCAGGCGATGTGTCTTGATTTGGGGACATCTATTTACATGCCGTCCTGAATATTAACCGAGAATCTATCACCTATCAAGTATTATTATGGGGGTAATAAGGCTAATTTATAACCAAGGGTGCGTCTAGACTACATGGCTCAGTCGACGGAGCCATGTAAAGTAGTTTACTTGGCATAGTCAAAGAAGTGGGGATTTAAATAATCCCTGCTTCATTAAAATAAACATGGCCGCCATGCTGTGCTGACAATCAGCTGATCCGGCACAGCACGGCAGTCTAGACACAGATCGGTCAACAAGGGAAGCCTCGTGAAACGAGGTTTACTGGAGTGGTCGACAAAGGCTTCCCTTGTCGACCGCACCACGTCTAGACTGCCGCGCTGTGCCGGATCATCTGATTGTCAGCACAGCGTGGCGGCCAAGTTTATTTTAATGAAGCAGGGATTATTTAAATCCCTGCTTCTTTGACTATGCCAAGTAAACTACTTTACATGGCTCTGTTAATGGAGCCATGTAGTCTAGACGCACTCCAAGATATGCTGTTTTTCTTTTTTCTTCTGTTATAAACCTAGGGGTTGGGTTTTTTTTTCTACTTCAAACCCAAAGAACCACATTTTAGGAAAGATTTCATTTCATTGCAAATTTGCAAAACAAGAAAAAATGATTAGTCTGGAGGGACTGACTCATAAAAAAAAAATTCAAAGAATTACATATGTATGGGGTAAAATAACCAGGTGTAAAAATCTAAAGGGTGCAAACACTAAGGCCAGAGAGAGGGATTGTTTTGGATGGCACAAGACACCAAACTTGGGAGAATTGAGGTGAAACTGGAGAAAAGAAAACCCTAAGTTGGATATCTGGGGAAAAATAGACAGTTCTACTGAACTGTGAGATTGACTCCCAAAGGGAAGTGATGGCAGCCTAGTCTCCTGATCATTTATAGTAATGATGGGCAACATAGGCTAGTGAGTGGGCCTCATGGGTAGCCTCTTTCATCTCAGTGGGATGCAAGATTGTTGTAACCAAGATATATCCCAGAACCATAGCAGCACTTGGATTGGATACAGAGGGAGCGCCTGGCTCTCAGTCAATGTTGTGTGCAATCAACATGCGCCTCACTTCATGTGTTCTTGCTTTACCTGTGTGTCACTTTAGTAATATCTGTAGGGAAAAAACTACGCCAATGGAAATCAGTGGATCTAGCAGCCCTGCACATGAGTAGTTGTCTCATGGGCCACAAGTAGAACCCCGATGGGCTGTATGTAGCTCACAGGCCCCAGGTTGCCAACCATTCATTCATAGCCAAAAATAAAAAGGGCAATGCATTGTAAGAATCAATCCATCCACTGGAAGTCAATTCAGGAATAACAAAGTGACAGGCTTTCTTTTAGACTTCTTTGATTCTAGAAACATGTTAAATGAGCTAATTCTACTTTCACAAGAAATGGTAATCCTTTGAGGAAGGAACCATACTATTTATAATTTAAAAACAGCTAGCACACCACGGGTGGTACTGGAATCAAAGAAATAAAGGGACAAATTATTTGGGGGCCCATTTTTAGTTCAGGCTTTTGCACATACCATATATCAGAGGACGGGTTCAGCCTAAAACAGGTATGGAATAAGTTTTCATACTGTTTGAATATGAATTTGTTTGCAAATTGGCTGAAATCTGCTATTGTTTACCTGCCACAATACACACTGGGCTCTGATGGCGGAAGTTCTCTCCTCTTATTATTGGAACCATTTGGTAATGGATCATGAGATGACCCATAAACTTAGATGGCTGTTCTTTTGTTTTTCAGTAGTTCAGAAGATATTGCATTGCACAGGCCAGAGGATGTTCTATTGAGTCTTCCCCATTTACCAACTCAAGCTTTGGTCTGACTAGTCCCTCATGGACTATCCATGAGAGAAGTTGAGTGTGAGAACCCAAGCTCTTGCATCCTTAGATAGCATACATCGCTGTAACCTCTCTCTATTCAATTGAACTGAGCCTACGCTAACTGGGGACCTGACACCCATTTCTTAGGGATAAAAGATTCTTCAGTGAAGGATTCATGGATAACTATATGCTTATTATTAAGTAATCAGTGGCTCAAGGTTTCAGGAAAAAAGGTTGGCTTCAATCTTAGGTATTTAGAAAAGTGCTAAAAGTCTTGTATTTGGATACATGGACATCTTTTTTATTGGTTTCTTCAGCTTTGTCTTCTCTCTTTGAGAGATCTTTATTCTAAGGAATCAAGTCACTCTCTGATTTGTATCTCACACTGATGCAAATCAGAATAACTCCAGTGGAGTGTAGTATAAGGGCAGCAAGAATCAGGACTCTGTTTATTAATCAGAGAGGCATCTTAGAAGAGGCTTCTAGCAAATGCCTGGGAATGATGCTTTTGGGAACATGGAGATGTTATTGTCACACATGATTAAGAATGACAATTTAGTCTGTAATGAAAGGGATCTCACAGCTAAATTAGCTTGCTTATTATCTCTATCCTGGTCCTCCTGGGAATCAGAATTAAATTTAAGAATTACAGAAGCATGGTTGAAAAAAGAAACCTAAAGGATATATATTTTGTTAACCAGGTAAAGCTGATACTTAAAACTGACACTAGTCTTGCTTTTGGTTATATTATTCGGATCTGAGGCTGTGTATCTTCTTGTTTGGGGATGTATTTGCAAAGGACTGTTCTGTAAAGGTAGGGTAGAATTTTTTTTTTCGTGGTCAGCATAGTCAGTAAAGCCAGTTGAGAAAAACATAAGTCAAGTTAGAATAGATACGTGGGGCAGATTCTTTACAACAAACATTAGCCTCCATGCCTGATAATAAAGATACCAGTTTTTTTGCTCACTTCTAATAGCAGCTTATTGGAGTAGACAAAGAACACTTATTATCTGCTACTGGATACTAGCATGTAAAATCTGGTCTCTGGAAATACTGCAAGTATAATTAATGTGTTAATATTCTTTTATACTTAAAACCAGATCACCTTGAATTTTATGAATGGTTAATTCAGTTTTGCCATGCTCAAATGACACCCACATTAGAAATATGATTTAAAGAAACTATTTTTTCTTCCTTTTGTGTGCCTAGTACTGGTAAAGAGGAGAGCATCTGAGTATTTTTTTATCATTAGGACAGACCAGACATTGATTTAAATAATTAATGTATGTAACTGTTTTATTTTTTTATGATGTGGGACTGAGAATTTTGTCATTCTTTGGATGGCTTAGATTCAGTATCCATTTTTCTTTTCACTTCTTGTGAAAGAGGTTGTGGGACAAGTATCAGCATCGCCCACAGCCAAATGAAGTTTGGGGAAATTGTCAAATGAAGCTTTGATTTTTCTGACTTGTATAATTTTTTTCAAAAAAATCTAGATAAGATTTCAAAATTGATTATAGTCCAAATTATATTTAATACATTACATTTCATTTCGTTGGGACAGTTTATTATTCATAGACTTGAGGTTCAGTATCTTTTGCTTTCACACTATTAAAAGTGATTTCTCATATATTCAGCAATGGGTGAATACTGTAGCTTGTACCACTATCTGAAATAGGCAATTTGTACCAGTGCAAAATATTGTCATTCATATTCCTAGAACTTCCAATGACCACTCATCTTGTTCAGTGGATGCTTTCAGTGTGAGCATCTCATCAGGGCCAAGCTGAAGACTCCTTTGTGTGTTTACTCCTTAAAAGTAAGCAGAACTAATAATTCCAAATAATATTTTTATTGTAGCTGTTCCACTATTTTGTTTTGTCGGGACCTGTAGTTGATGTTTGGGGGCAGGAAAGGATGAGCACAGAGATCTGTGCAAGCTGTTTGAACTGCCTCTTTGGTCCACGGTACTGATTGAATGTTAAGGGATCTTTCTGAAAGGACATTCCAATCATTAGAAATATAATGAACAGAAAATATGCAAAATGGCTAGAAGCATAAAAAGCAGCCCAGCTCAGAGGTGATTGGTGTCGCCATTGATTTAGCTGAGCGAATCACTTGGTGATGAAACGGGCTTTTTGAAGAATATAAATGCAAACACTCCCACACCCAATTTTAATTGAAAACAACTAGTCCCAATTATTTCCTGTAATTAGCACTGGTGATCATAGCCACCCAGGTAACTAGAATAAAAAATTGAAGTTGTGTGGCAATACGGCAAGAACACACAAACAAAACCCAGAAGGCTTAAATAGCAAGATTAATCGTTGCCTTCTTCTTTTATTTCTAGGACAAGGGAACGGGAAAGGTTAAACAACACAGTTCTTTGCCTTTCAGCTCCTGCGGGCTTGTTTGGCTGAGATCACCACTGTGTAGGAAGCAGGGGAACAGAAGGGAAGCATGCATGGGGCAGTGAGGGGAAGTTTCTACTTCCACTCTCCCCTGTTGAACTTGTTTTGTGGACCAACAGAGGACTGAGCATCTCAGGGCTTGCAGGACTAGGATGACTTTCTCTAGTGTTACAAAGCTGCAAAAAGCATTGGCAGTCCTTTCTACTGAATTTACTGTAAAAAGCCACTCAAAGATCCCACAGGGCTTGCACAATGCATTATAAATTGAGTAGCTACAAGAAGCTTGCTGGTTCAATGTATTAGTGCCGCTAACTAAATGCTTGATTATTCCATATTGTGTTCTCCTAATTGTGCTTGCAAATAACAGTCATGCAGTTATTTGGGGGTCTCTTCCCCCTCTGGCCTGTAGAGGAATAGCTAGAGGTTTAGGGGCTTGGTAGCTCTCTCTTCTCTCTCTCTCTCTCTCTCTCTGTGTGTGTGTGTGTGTGTGTGTGTGTGTGTGTGTGTGTAGGAGGTTGGACAAAGGGGGGAAGGACTATAAAGGTATTGAGTGTTAGTGATGAATGACCCAGGAAAAGAAATGTTTTGCGGTATGTTATTCCCAAGGCTCCTTTATGGGGATCTTACTTCCTCCTGCTAAAATGGATGGATTGGTTTAATACGATTAAAGAAAGAGGGGAAGTAATTGGATGTTCCTCTTTTAAAATTTATTATTATTATGGAAGTCTTGGTTATTCCCACTCAGACACATTCTGTCACCTTTATTCACATTGGCTATGTCTTCACTGCACAGTTATTTTGGAATAAGCTATTCCAAAATATCTTATTTTGAAATAGCATGTCTACACTTCAGGGAAGCCTCAAAATTAGTCCGAGGCAGGCTTCCCTAATGTAGACGTGCTATCTCAATATAGAGCCCCAGGAGGTACTGGGGAGGAATGGTCCTGGTGAGGGGCTATTTCAAAATAGCAGCAGTGGAGCATCTACACACGCCTTATTTTGAAATAGCTATTTTGGAATAGGCGTTATTCTTCATAGAACGAGGTTTACGGAAGTCGGAATAAACCGTCCATTATTTTGAAATTATTTTGAAATAATGGAATCACTGTGTAGATTCTCGCATAGTTATTTTGGAATAATGGCTATTCCAAATAATGGTTATTAATGGTTAATAATGGTTATTCCGAAATAACTTTGCTGTGTAGACCCACCCATTAAGTAGTACCTTACCCCATTTATGTCAGTGAGACTGCTTGTGGAGTAAGCACAGGTGTGTAAAGACAGTGACACTTAACACTCAATTATCATCGAGATATGATGTTTTTACTACCATGAATAA
The DNA here is from genome assembly GCA_032595735.1 of Pelochelys cantorii. NCBI lineage: Eukaryota > Metazoa > Chordata > Testudines > Trionychidae > Pelochelys > Pelochelys cantorii. The sequence goes on from CM064337.1 coordinate 43,904,609, forward strand.
GGCTTTATCTATTATACTAGACAGGTATCTTCTTGAATCTCATATTGCTGTCATTGATTACTACTTTATTTTCTGGAGTGATATTTTATCACCACGAGACAGGATGGGCTGTTTAATTTCTGAACCATCTAACTTCACAGTATGTGCAGAGTACATTTTTAGTGCAGCTTGTGAGGTAGTAACTGATAATAAAAGAGCCCTGTGTCCAGATCAAAATCAAATCTGTTAGAGGTTTCATATGAAAGAGAGGTTAATAGATTTCAAAGATCAAATGAACTGGAATATTTTGTCATTCAATCAGAGCCAGGTTTGATTTCTTTTATCAGGCTGAGTAATGATGTAGGCACTTGCCCTTTCCTTATCATTATAATTCATAATAAAATGAAATGCTGGGGACATTTCACATTAGCCGAGAAATAACAGGTTGACCGCTGACTTGTAGATTCTTGACCTATTCCCTCCTTATTTATTTCAAAATAAATGAGGGAAATACAAAAAATCATTTTTATCTATCATGAAGAGACCAGTTTTATTATGGAAATTATGCTGGCCCAGCATCACCTATATATTCTCAAAGGTCTGTGTGTATCAATAATAATTTAGGGTTCGTCTACACTGCAACTCTATTTTGGGATACTGGAGTATCCCGAAATAGCTATCCTGCGTCTTCACTGCAAGCCCGTTATTCTGGGCTCACTATTCCGATGTCCCTGTAAGCCTCATTCTACAAGGAGTAAGGGACGTTTTGGAATAGTGCTTTATTTCAAAATTTAGCGCTGTGTAGTCTGCGCCAAATGATGAAATAAGCTATTTCGAAATAGCATCAAAATAAGCTACGCAATTTGCATCGCTCAAATTGTGTATCTTATCTCGAATTATGGTGCAGTGTAGACTCACCCTGAAAGTGCTTTTATGAGCTCCCTGGTGTGACACAAACTAACACAAACAATGAAGATGTGGCTTTTGGTATCACCCAGAAAAGTGACTGGATACATTTCATAAAAATGGCCATACAGGGTCCTCTAGTCATCAGTGGCCAATGTGAGATGCCTCATAGGAAATGAATAAAACAGGGCAATTATCAAGTGATCCATCCCCTGTCATCTAGGCCTAGCTTCTAGCAGACAGAGGCATAGGGACACACAAAGCATGGGGTTGTATCTGTAACCATCTCGGCTAATAGTCATTGATGGACGTAGTCTCCTTGAACATAGTGTATTCTTTATTAAACCTAGTTTTAATTTTGGCCTTAACATCATCCTTTGATAACAAGTTCCACAGGTTGACTGTTCATTGTGTGAAGAAATAAATCATTGTGCTTGGTTTAAACCTGACACCTATTAATTTAATTGGGTGATACCTGGCACTTGTGTTATTTAAAGGGGTAAATAACACGTCCCTTATTCATTTTCTTCTATACATTATTTTATACACCTCTGTCATAACTCTTCATAGTTGTCTCCTTTCCAAACAGAACAGTTTCAGTCTTTTTAATCGCACTTCATATGGAAGAGGTTCCATACTCTTGACCATTTTGTTGCCCTTCTCTGTTCCTTTTCTATTTCTAATATACGTTGCTTGAAATGAAACAACCAGATCTGTGCAGTGTTCAAGGAATGGGTGTATCATTGATTAATGTAAGTGACAATATGATATTTACTGGCTCATATTTTATCAGCTTCCTAATGGTTCCTAACATTCTATTAGTCTTTTCTGGCTGCCACTGCACATGGAGCTGATGTTTTCAGAGAACTATACGCAGTGACTCCAAGATCTCTTTCTTAAGTGGTAACAGCTAACTTAGGCCACGTCATTTTGTACATATAGTTGCAATTATATTTTCCAATGTGCATTGCTTTGCATTTAACAACATTGAATATTACCTGACATTTTGTTGCCCAATCACCAGTTTTGTGACGTCCATCTGTAACTCTTCACGGTATGCTCTGGACTTAGCTATATTGAGTAATTTTATAACATCTGCAAATTTTTCCACCTTACTGTTTACCTCTTTTTCCAAATCATGTATGAATATGTTACACTCTACTGGTCCCAATACAGATCTCAGAGGGACACTGTACTCTAAAAACTGTTACAGCTATTCGGGCGTATCTGAAGAATGAACAACGAGTGAAAAGTTAAGACCCTGGTATTCGGCATAATGGATGGTCTGAATAGGAGAGGCAGACCCCACAAAGAATGGGTAGATGATATAGTAGATTGGTGTGGAGCTAGTCTACAGAAACTAAGCCACTCTGCACTGGACAGGGAAAGATGGAAGGAAATAGTGAGGGAGGCATTGGACACCAACAGGCATTGAGCCCATGGTTGTTGATGATGATGACTCTAAAACCTGACCATTTATTCCTACCCTTTGTTTTCTGACTTTTAAGTAGTTACTGATCCAGGATAGCACCCCACTTCTGCAACCCTGCCACACCCTCTAACCCCCCTCTCAGAGTCAGCACCAAACCTCTGCCTGAGCCCCACTCAGAGCTAGCACCCTGTATTCCCCATGCCAAGACTCTGCCCTCGCCTGACAATCCCTTCCAGAGCCAACACCCCACACCTCCTCCTGTATGCCGAGCCCTGGCCCTGAATCCGCTCCCAGAATCAGCACTCCACATCTCGGTTCTGATCGTCCTCTCACAGCCAGCACTCCAAAAACTCACCCCAACACTGAGCCCCCTCTCTGAGTAAACACCCCATGCCCACCTGTGCACCCTGAAACCACTCCTGCATCCCAACCCCCTGGCCCAGTCCTGGTCCCCCTTCCAGAGCCAGAACCCCCTCCTGCACCCCCGAGCCTCCTCCCAGAGCCAGCATCCCCTCTTGCACTCCTGCCCCCCCTGCCCCTCCTCCCAAAGCCAGCACCAAGCACCCCTCTTGCACTCCAGGCCCTAGCCCTGAACTCACAGCCCCATCCTGACCCTCTGCCCACAGCCAGCACTCCAAAATCCCACCCCAATGTTGGGCCCCCTCTCAGAGCCCAAACCCATACCCCCTCCTGCATCCTGAAACCCTTCTGCACCTCTGCCCTGCTTTGCTTCCCAGAGCCAACACACATCCCCCCCCCCCCGCACTCCGAACTCTCTTCTGCACCCCTAGCACCTGCCCCAGCCCTGACCCTCCTCTCAGAGCCAGCACCCTGTACCCCAGCCCTGAGTTCCCTCCCAGAGTCAGGAGCCATACCACCTCCTGAGCACCAACCCCCATGCCTGAACCCCCTCCCAAAGCCTCTTGCACGTCAAGGCCCTCCCAACCCCCAAAACCCTGCTCCAGCCCAGTAAAAGTGAGTGAGGGTGGGGGAGAGTGAGTGACAGAGAGGGGGAATGAAGGGAGTGGGGCAGGGCAAATATTAGGTTGCTCTGAAATTCTGAAAGTGATCTTGGGACCATTGACCTAAAACAAAAGTTTTGGGTGTGAGATTCCCTCTCGTGTCCTGGGCAGTGAAGTCTAATACAAAGAATTCATTTAGCTTCTCTGCAGTGGCCTTGTTTTCCTTAAGTGTTTCTTTAGCACCTCAATAATCCAGTGGCCCCATTGATTGTTAAGCAAGCTTTTTGCCTCTGATGCACTTACAATTTTGTTGCTGTTAGCTTTTGAACCTTATGCTAGCTGTTCTTCAAATTCCTATTTGATCTACCTAGCTATATTTTTACACTTTACAAAAAGGCATAAAAGCAAAGGAGACCAAGGCTATTGACCAAGCTTCCCAGACTTACTTAGGATCCCGAAGTCTGACTTGGATTCCTAAATAAGCGGGCTGATTTCAAGAGTACTGCGCACTCAGCAACTCCCATCGCCTTAGTTCTTTTAGAAAATCATGCCTCTTATTTTGATGCTTAACTCTGGATGCAGTGAGCCTAACTTTCAGTATCCAGTCTTGAAAATCTTGGCCTTACCAAATACCCAAAAGATATTTTGCAATTGCTTTGAACTGTTACAGCCTCCCGGACTGTAGCTGGGAGACCGCCTCACAGAATTTTCGCTATCTGGCAGCTTCGGAAATTTGTGTGCTGCCCTTCTTTTCTAATAACGAATAAGAGACTTTTTAGTACTTTTAAAGCTGAAATGCATTGATGTTTTTCATCCACTTTACCATGACCCAAAAATAACAGAGGAGAGATCTTAGGGATTTTAAATGAACCATCCCCTGCTGCCCCGAAAGCTGCAAGAGACTTTCCAAAAGGTTTCAGTCCTAAAGGAAAGCCTTCCAAAAAAGTTATAAACAAGTATAAATGAGTTTATAATGGAACTCCTTTTAGCAGGGCTACTCAACTTTGGAAGTCCCGGGGGCCACAGTGATATTCACAGCATATACTGAGGGCGGCAACTGAAATGTGGTTGCATGTACATGCAAATATATATGCAAATATATGCAAATAGCTTCTTTCACAAAATGCCCTGGAACTCCCAGCAAGGACCTCCTCCCAGGGGGCTAGGAACGCCAACAGCCTGTACCCGTCTGTTCCAGCCAGCCCGTCCGCTCGCACCTTTCAATGCTCACCCTGCCTTGGAAACACCTCGCCATTGTGGAGCGTGTTCCCAGTGGAGGCCATGTTCAAAGGATCCCACCTGTGGGCCACGTGTTAAGCCCTGAGTAAACCCAAGCCTCACTGCGGGACACAAACAAATAGGCCTCATGTTGAGTAGCCCTGCTTTATAGTATGTATGAGTTGCTAAAAGCACTGTAATAAATATGCATTTACTATTTGCACTAAATCACTTCTTTTCACAGCTTTTATATAATAATCATTGAATGTTTGCTAGGGAAAGTAGTTTTTTTAACCAAGGCCTGTTCAGTTCCATGGTGTATTTTCCAAGTTTATACTTGTAGTTTATAGTTGCAAGATGAGGGCAAAGCATACATTAGATTTATTTATGATCCTTTTTCATTCGAAAAAGTATATTTGTTTTTTTCAGAAGACCTGTCTTTTTAAATTTTCTGGCTGATGGGTTGAATTGTAATGCTCATGTCAAATTGTATCAATCCAGCAAGAAAACAAGATGGTGCACCTTCAAAAAAGGGAGAACGTAGATGCCCCCTTTTCTTCATGTTTTAGTCACAGTCTGTTTGGGGGGAGGACCGTGTTTGTGCATTTCTTTGTGTTTAGTCCAGTAAAGAGCTGGAAGCCAAATGATAGAAAGAGAACTATCTTAAACATGACCTTTCTTGTAAGGCACAGGGCAGATGATGCTGAAGGGAAGTTTTTTTTTCTTGTTTAGTTTATTATTTATCTTTCTGTCTCTTTATTTCTTGGGCAAAATAGAGAAGTAAGAGTCAGTCAGGGAGGGTTCTGTTCTTGATTTTTTCACTGATTCTTTTGTGCCTTACTTACTCCATTTGTCAAACCAAGGAGAAAACTCACAGGAAAAAAAAATTAAACAGACCATGTAAAGGGAACTTCCTATATTGACACCTGTCCTAAATGCATCAAGAATGGTTCTGCTCCCCACTTTTGAGACAGCCACTTACATTAGGCAACTAAATTATGCCAGTTACTTGAGTGACAAGCTTTATTGTAAAATACCTATCGTCTAAAACGTTATGAGGCATTGCTTGTGAGAATATTTATTACATTAATACTCAGAGGGCCCAGCCAATTCTAGGCACTGTTCAGACACATAGTAAAAGACAATCCCTGCTCTGAAAACTGTACAGTCAACACAAACAAAGACCAAGATGAAATAATTGTATTAAGTTGATATAGCAAGTCAGTAGTAGAGTCAGGAATAGACACAAGCTCTAGCTATTGGACCAGCTGGTTAACTAGTGCTGCTTAAGGCTAATTGGGACTAATGAGGTTTTTCTTATTTCCCTTAACCTCGATTCTGACAAAGTATGCTGAAGAGAACTATCTTGCAAGACTTTTATGCCTGCAAACACTTAAGGGGGAGTAAATAGTACAACCCACAGACCTCTCCAGATGTAATGACAGACTGAGTTTGTAAATATCCATTTGCCCAGTGGCTTGGTGGGTTTCTCCCTTTTCAGAGGTGGCTGAAGGTTCAGTATGAAGACATCCGTGGGCAATTGGTAAATTGTGCACTAATGGGTCCACGTGTATAAAGAAATTAGGTGCTGTTCATCACTCAGCAAAACCAAATTTAGGCAAACATATTTGTTTACCTTGGAAATCAGTTATACCCCCCTCCCACTGTCAGTCACAGTACACGAACAACATTGTGGAAGTATTGGATATACTACATAGTACTCAATGCTGGCAACAGCAGATAATCTGTCTCGCTTATTTTCTTACATACAATATTTAAAGTTTGTACAATGGATAAGATCCTACGACATAAACAGAAGATTCTAGAACATAAACAGGCATTTGGTACCTATGAAATCCCCGACCTAAGACCTAGGTTATTTGTTTCTCACCCATACTGACAATGAATAGCACTTGTATTCCATGTGGGTGTGAGAATCTGACCATTTGTTATCCACAGCTGGAGGAAGAGCGCATTGACATTGTGAGAGATGCCAACGTGGCTGTATTGTAACAGGAGTGCAGATACTGAAAGATGCTGGGTTCACAATTTTTCTTTAAGTGACGGTTGGTCCACATTTTAGAGCATTTCTTACCTGGTTTAATAAATTATTTCATTTGATGCTGGAACCTATTTCAGGAAAAACGAGACTTTCTGAACTTAATTTCGAATCTCCAGGGAAATTGTCTCTGTTTTCCCTGTTGTTAGATTAAGGAAAGCACTTCCCTCCTCCCCACCAACCTCACAGTGCATTTGTCTGGATTGGACTCAATCTCAGAGTCACTATGTAGTGAATCCAAAACATAAATAGCAGGAATTCTGCCCTCTGCTCCTCTGTTGTCACAACAAAGGAACTAACAGCTCTAGCCTACCTGCACAAACTATGGCACAGCTCAGCTTGACTTGGTCGGACTGACTGCTTCATGCCGTGCCGCCTTTCAATCAAAGAGCCCCAGAGTCGGGTCCAGAGCTGAGAGCTACAAAAGACCCGGTAAACCAGAGCCACAGCTGTTTATAAAGGGTAAGAAACATGCAAAGGCAGCATCTGAAAGGGAAAATAACACAAACAGGCTACTGCAGACAGTAAATGCCAAAGTGAAATCCTTGGGAGAATCGTTCAATACCGTGGTGGGGAACCCATTTCAGGGGGCCCCTTGCCATCAAAAAAATTAGTCAGGGGCTGCACACAAGTGAGAAGCAGCAAAACCCAAATGAGCCCTCACTGATCTGGCCCCTGACTGAGAAGGAGAAAGACTCTCCACATTCCCCTCACACACCAGAGTCTAGGTAGCTTTTGTGGGCTCCAGCCCTGCAGTGGGTCAGCAGGGGGACTGGAGCACCAGCACTGGCTCCCCAATGCTTGGGGAGGGGGGCTGAGCCTCGGGGGCTGGATCCAGGCAAGCCAGGGGCTGCATCTGGCCCCTCCTGAGGTTCTCCAACCCGGTTCAGTGTGATATTGGGCTGGGTTGTGAGGAATGGCTGATACCAGGCTCGGACAGCTAGTTTAACAGGCAGGAGGGCAGAGAAGGACAGATTGTAATGAGGATGCTTGTTAGCGAGGAATGAAAGTTGGTGAGGCATGAGTATAGATTTTTTAATTGTTTTTAATATGGGGTGGTCTTTTTGGTAAATCTTCTACCTTAGGAATAAGTGCTTAGAAAGAGCTCTGGAGTAACTTAAGTGTGGGCAATTACACTGTTTATACCCTCTAAGGAGACGGCAAAGCAGGCAGTGTGACTTGCTGGGGAATTTACAGTATAGGCCAGGAACTGTGCGCCCTCAAAGTACCCTAGTCAGAAGGGAGAGAAAGATACATGGCTCTGCACAAGAGAAGTGAAAGGTGGGGAGCCAGAAGCCTTAACGTAGGGGCCCTTGCTGGACCACAGAGGGGTAATACAGGTTCAGTTGCCCTGAATTAAGATATAAGTAACCAAACATATTGGAGTTGGCCACAAAAAACAAGGGTGTAGCCCACAGATGGATGTGGTCCAGAAGCTCCTAGATGGACCTTGATTTTGTGTCTACTTATTGAATAACTATAGAGGCTTAACAGCATTAAAGGGAGAGGTAGCATCTTCATAAAGAGTTACTGGAATTAGATGATGAACTGACAGAAGGCTCTCCACACCAAAAGGATCACAGTAGCTCATTGGTAAGAAGAAAGAATATTAAGGTTTTTGCTGACTCATCTTCATCAACACCCTGAGAGATGGGGACAGGTATGGAACAATCATTATTCAACAGGGAAGCCTCTCCAGAAAAAGTCAGGAAATGGTTTATACACAAGGTGACCCCACAGTGTTGTGATTCAGTGGCAACAAAGACGTTCCATAAAGCCCTGGGATTTCTTTTCAGCAAAGGGAGATGAGGCAACAAAGAAAAGGAAGAGTGAAATGAAAAAGTAAAATGAATATTGGCAGACTTGAGGGGTGTTAATTTTCTTTCTGGGATAGTGATAGCTCCCTGTGCTGGGGGAGCTACTGGACTACAAAGAATAGTAATTAAAAATGTCTTATATAATGGATGTTTTAAAAATAGCTGGAGACAAACACAAGTAAAGCAACTACAAATAGACACAACCTCTATATAACACCCAGGAGCAGCTTCTCACTTGTGCCTGCTGACAGATTCTGGGTTACCATAGGAGCTCAAATTGCCCCAATTCACTTCCTTGAACTTCCAACCTTCCCCACCCCAGAACAGTCTGGTGGCAGTGCCTGCAAGACAGCAGTATACAGTCACTTCTATTAATTCTACTCTGTTCCTGTGCTGGGGGGATTCTCATGGCATCTCCACAATGTATAACAGGCCCGTAGTTCCCCCCCCCTTTCTTAAAAATAAGTACATTAGCAATTCTCCAGTCATAGGATACAATCCCCGAGTTTGCAAATTCATTAAAAGTCTTGCCTTTGGAGCTTGCCATTTCATATGTCAGTTCTTTTTATATTCCTGAATGAATGGTGTCTGAGACCCCCAGTTTAGTCCCATGAAACTGTTTGAGTTTGACGTCCACCTTGGACCTGCTGACTTCATGCTGTCCCAGGACTGGGATGAAGACCCAGCCTCCTCCAACCTCCGTGAAATCGCCTCATACAGATGAAACTGATGACCTGGGTGAAGTCATAGAAGATAATGTTTGACCACACATTGGTCAACCCCTGGGTATACTCCGGAGACAAAGTGGTTGCTCCCAAACGAGGACACATGTTCACCTGTATTGATCAATAGATTTCAGCAGAAATGTTCTGACGTTCTCAGAGCAGGTCATTACTAGTCCTGGCAAAGGGGTAGGAGAGATCAGGGCTTTTTATACCTTTCTGTAAGCTCAGGCAACAAAGAGATTGTGGAATCCATTGTGGGAATGGCTACTGGTATGCAGTTCTTGCCCCTGTACACAGTGCATGGTAGAACTGGTCATAGTGGGGGCATGCACATATCCACACCCTCATGCAGTCCAGTTTTCATTCACAGAGGCTCAGAGCTGTGTTAGTCTGTAACTTTAAAAACAACGAGTAGTCCTTTTGCACCTTAGGGTGCATCTACATTGTACCATAACTCGAAATAAGATAGGCAATTTGAGCTATGCAAATGAAAAAGCTTATTTCGTCATGTGGCACTGTCTACACAGCACCAAATTTCAAAATAAAGCTCTATTCCGAAATGTTCCTTACTCCTTGTAGAATGGGGTTTACAGGGACGTTGGAATAGCGAGCCCAAAATAACAGGCTTGCTGTGAAGATGTGGGATAGCTATTTCGGGATACTCCAGTATCCCGAAATAGCATTGCAGTGTAGACATGGCATTAGAGACAAAATATATACAGTATCACGAGCTTTCGTGGGCAAAACCCACTTCTTCAGATGAGATGATCTTGAGTGGAGGAAAAAAAGGGGAACCCTCAGAAAAAGAAGGGAGAGGGAGAAAAAAAGCACCTCATTTGTAGTCCCAGTGCTAATGAGGCTAATTGAGTGGGCTGGAGGTTGTCCCATACTTAGCTTTGGATGTCAATAAATAGGGTGTTTATTGTAAAGAAAGCTGGTATAATATGTTAACAAGTTCAAGTCTTCATTCAAGCCAAGAGAGACAGTGTCAAATTTGCATACGAGGTCAGTTCTGCACTCTCTCTGTAGTTGGCTTGTGAAATGCCTTTGTGGAAGAAAGGCTACTTTTAAGTCCATTAATGAGTACCCCAGCAGTTCCCCTACATGTTCCCCTAAAATGTTCCCCTACATGTTTCTCTGTGTTGTCATTCCTAATATCTGATTTGTTTCCTTTCATTTTTTGTCATAAACTCAGAGAATGTCCAGTTGGGCGATTCACTAGAGGGTCATTAAAGAACATGCTTTAGGGCTTCATATGTGGCCAATTGGTGGGGTTCTGACATACAGCTAACATGTTACCATGTACAGTCACAAGAGTAGAGACAGCCTTAGTATTTGTCCATTTGTTATGTTTATGTACTTTTAACAAAATAAGCTGGGGAAAATCTTCATTTCACTTTATTATGAACTATTTTTGTTCATACATTTCCCCTCAGTCCCCTCCCCCAGACAATGGGAATATATCTATTTTCAGCACAATAAATTATGATAAACAACAGGTGTCATGGGCATTTCCAGGCAGGCATTTGCCAAAAAGAAAAATGCATAATCCAGTGCTTGGCTTTAGGGACAGCCATTTCTGCCATTAGCAGAGAGTAGAGCTTTGGCTCTCAGACTGGCAAACTGCACTCTGTTAAGTGCAAATGGAATTTTATCCATTATGTAGTCTCCAAATAAATATATGTGCCTGTGCAAATGTAATGTTAAATTCTTCAGAAGAAAAAGAGCTTAATTTGGGAGACTTGCCATTTTTCTGTAATTATGAAATAAACAGGATGAACAGGGACCTGTATAATTAAGGCCTTTGTTTACCAAAATATCAACCATGATTAATTTACATGTATTTCTGAGTTCATATCTGGTTAGGGTTTTTGTATATTTGTATTTTGTTTTCCAAATTATAAAAAAGGGGGAATTTCAGGACTCAGAGATGGAGTATTAACTATTTAACAGCAGCATTGATGTCTAGTACATTCCCTTACAACAATGTGAATGAAGCTTCAGGGGATAGCCGAGTTAGTCTGTTTTGTTAGTCTATAAAGTGCTACCAGACCATTTGTTGTTTTTTAAACTTCAACTTCTGTTGCATGCTAGGTGCTTTTAAAATAAATTGGTCATCCATGGGGCTGAAGATGGAGGGCGGACACAGGGGACAGTTGCCCTGGAGCCCAGCAATTAGGAGAGTCTGGGACTCCAGGCCATCACCCTTGCTACCATAGCAACAGTGGTGGCTAGGGCCTCGGGCCCTTTCAGTCACCGCTGGGGCTCTGCACACAGGGTCCTGGTTGCCATGGGTCCTATGGCACTGTCCAGGCAGTACTGAGGGCTGGCTGTCCATAGCCCCACCCAGAGGCCCTGTCCCTTCTGGGGGCCCAGAGCCAAGACTCTCCCCCCATTGCCCACAACCCAGTCATCCCTGAGGGGTGCAGATAAAGAAAGGAACAGATCATGATTTATGTGCTGTAGGTGCTGAGATTAGAAAGCTAACCTGTCAGGATACTAACAACTCAGGACATTGGTAGTGGGCTATGGAGTCTTACATAGTATTGCAGAATCTAGGGATGGAAAATATTAATCAACTCACCCAATCTCCCTGGCAATGCCAGTGATGATGTTCCCAGTGCTTTATTTGGGATACTATTCCACCATGGATCATAACTGGAGGGCATCTGAGTCCATTCCCTGACTCAGAGTTCTCATCACAAAGTCCATTCAAATGTTGGCATTTACTGTTCATCTTAATGAACATTTCCATGTTCATAACACATACTGCAAGGCACATATATTTAGGCTGGTTGCTGGAGATTTATTTTATTTTATTGGTTTTTTTGTGGGGGGCAGTTATGGCTGGTTATTTAGCATTGTATGGTATGAGGTTGCTGTTTCTTTTGATTCTTTATTTATTGTATTTTTAAGTATTTGCCAGAGGTGCTTAGAGTGCTCAGTCAAGCTGCTTCGAAAATTTTTCATCAACTTTTTTTTAATGAAAAATAGCTTTTTGACAAACAAGGTGGGTTTTTTTTTAGGTTTGCATAAAAATGACGTCTAAAAATGTATCTTCAGGGGGAAAAGGAGAATCGATGCAAACAAAAATATTGGTGGCTTTGAAATTTTTCATGGAAAATTAAATACATTTTCCAATGAGTTTTATTGTTCAGATTGGCATATTGTGTTTGACAAAGTTAAACATGCCAATTCGGAGTATGTTCACAGTATGTTCTAAGGGAGACAGTAAATATTGTCACTAAAGTTATTATATTGAAGTGGAAGACTCCTATTTGGTTCCAGGTGTTTTAATTGACCTGGTTGCTCTGACTGATTCGAGAAGGTTCCTGCTAGTTCTGGATCAGCCCTTGTTAGTTTACCCTGGGAACAGAGACCTAGTTAATCTGGGGCTTCCAGCCTCAAGGGAGACAGACTAATTAGCACACCAGGAGGCCAATTAAGAACCAGTTGAGACTGGTTTAAAAAGGTTTCCTTTTCTTCCCTCAGTGTGTGTGAGGAAGGAGTTGATGAGAGGAAGTGTGGTGGAGAGTTTGGGAGAAGAAAGTGCAAGTAGATCCCAGGAGGAAGAACCTCTGGTAAGGAAGGTGCTGAGGAAGGCCGTGAGGAAGTGACCCAGGGATTTTTAGCTGTCACACAGCTGTTACTAGAAACATTACACAGAGCTGCTATTACAGGGTTGAGAGTAGCTCAACAAACAGCAAGCCTGGGCTGCTTGACTCTGAGGCAAGTCATCTGCCTGAAAGGGAAGGACCCACCACGGCTAAGGAGGAGCTTTGTCACAGTAGTGAAACCTGCATCTCCATTCATAAGGTGGGATGTTGAGTGGACTTGGCAAGTACTCAGCAGCAGGTACTTGAGATGCTAAAACAAATGACAATGGCCATCCCTTGTCCAGCAGTACTACCAACCAGCTTGCCCTCCAGTATGATGCATCAAAGAAAGCTTTGGGAAAGCTCCTTTGCAGGACTAGTTGTTCACTTAGGCCAGGCAAGTTTCCTGTCAAAGACCGAACATGGATATGCCCAAAGAGTAGATGAGAAGCTGAATATGAGTCAACAGTGTGCCCTTATAGCCAAGAAGGCTAATGGCATATTAGGTTGCATTAGGAGGAGCATTGCCAGCAGATCTAGAGAAGTGATTATTCCCCTTTATTCGTCTCTGGTGAGCCCACATCTGGAATATTGTGTCCATTTCTGGGCCCCCCGCTATAGAAAGGATATGGACGCATTGGAGAGGGTCCAGCGGAGGGCAACTAAAATGATTAGGGGGCTGGAGTGCATGACCTATGAGGTGAGACTGAGGGATTTGGGTTTGTTTAGTCTGCAGAAGAGGAGAGTGAGAGGGGATTTGATAGCAGCCTTCAACTTCCTGAAGGGAGGTTCCAAAGAGTATGGAGAAAGGCTGTTCATAGTAGTGACGGATGGCAGAACAAGGAGCAATGGTCTCAAGTTACAGTGGGAGAGGTCTAGGTTGGATATTAGGAAAAACTATTTCACTAGGAGGGTGGTGAAGCACTGGAATGGGTTACTTAGGGAGATGGTGGAATCTCCATCCCTAGAGGTTTTTAAGTCTTGGCTTGACAAAGCCCTGGCTGGGTTGATTTAGTTGGGATTGGTCCTTCCTTGGGCAGGGGGCTGGACTCGATGACCTCCTGAGGTCTCTTCCAGCCCTATGACTCTATGAAAGAGGAAAAAGAGCTTCTGGCTACTACGTGTGGAGTGGAGCAGTTCCATCTCTTCACCTATGGTTGCCCACTAGTAGTGCAATCAGATCACAAACACCTAGAGACAATCGTGATACAGCCCCTTCTTAGTGCTCCAAAGAGGCTGTGGTACATGTTGATGTATCTCCAGCAGTGCTAGATACTGATCAGATTGTCCAGGATGATTATTGGTCTTAGCTGTCACCCTGATCGGGGCATATATATCCTATATCAGCAAGCTGGGGGAAAGGCTTCAGGAGACTGAACATATTATGTCCCCATTTCAATAATGAAGTTGATAGCTTAGCATAGATTATTGATACCCTAAGTATTTTCCTTGGCCTGAGGAAGAGTTTGGAGTCACTCGAGAGTTTGTCTCTCACCAGTGGAAGTTGGATCAATAAAGGATTTACCTCTCTCAACTTGTCCCTGGAATATCCTTAGACCAATAGTTACAACAACACTGCATCCAATTATATGCAGTCAAGAGAGTGATATTAGCAGGCGGTCCAGAAAACAAAATCCAACTGTCAGTAGGAGCGGAACCATATTTTAGGATAAAGTCATATTTCAAGGACAGAGGGTAGTTGTCTCCACTTTAGTATAAAAGGATGTAATGCAAAAATATACATGCATCACACGTGGGAACAGACAGCTGTCTTGGACCAGTTCAAAGAGGGTGTATACTGGCCAGGAAAGAAGATACATGTCCATCCCTTGATAAAATAATGTGACATCTACTAGTCATGTGATAACCACTTGCAGAAAGAAACTGTTACTGTATGAACTGTCCATCCAACCATGGTGAAAGGAGGGAGAGGACTTACTTTCAAGGCAAAGTAGTGCTTGATAACAGTGGACTAATATTCAAAGTTTTCTGAGGCTGATGCACTGCATTATACAAGAAGCAAATCAGTGTTCTCATATTGAACACCCACTTTGTGGGATGTAGCATTCCAGACACTGTATTCACTGGCCATACCCACGCAATAGAGGAAAGGTAAAATCAGCTGTGAAAACAAGAGGTTGTCACACAAGGCTGTATCTTCTGATTCAGACCTCTTTGGCACACAGAAATATCCCATCATGGGGTCCCAAAACAGTCTGAGGCAGGCACTGATGGGATGAAGGATTAAAACCCTACTAACAATGAGTGGAAATCTGTTGCAGCCAGAAGAATAGTTACAACACTGAGAGCAGATGGACAATAGTCAGAGAAAGCAGGCACTACAGTAGAACTAAAGTCAAAGAGTCCATGTTTCCTACAGGTTGTTATTGACAGGACTCAAGGGAAATAGGGAACATGGGGAATAACCGTGGATGCAACACAGCTATGTGAACAGAACAATCCACAAGGCTTACTCAAGTTTCACTAGAACAGTTTAATCTATATGGAATAAATTACCTAGAGAGGTTGTGGAATCTCCATCACTGGAGATATTTGAGAACAGGTTAGATAGACATCTGTCAAGGATGATCTATCTAGATGGTGCTTGGTCCTGCTGTGAGGGCAGGGGACTGGACTTGATGACTTCTTGAAGTCCCTTCCAGTTCTAGTGTTCTATGATTCTATGATTCCCTCTTTCCAAATGAAACAGAGAAGGCTCTTGCAATAATATTGGTGATATTTTGGGAAGTGAAAGACTTAGGAAACTATTCCTAGTAAATAGGAAGGAGGAAAGTAGGTGAGGAAAGTGAGGTAAACTCGGGCATGTCCACAGAAAATTTTAATTCGTATTTCCACTAAAAGATTTGCATAAGACCAGTTGAGAAAGATTGTTGTGTAAATTTGGAAGATGCATACACTGCCATCTTTTACTGGCAGGCATTTATCTACCCACAGGGCCAATCAGCTTGTGTAGCCATCATGTTGCTAAATCCTTGGCAATTTGCCTGCATTTTTCATATTTAATTAAATAGAAGATTCTCCACTCTACTGCATAATCCAACATAGTCCAGAGTAGCTGCGACTATATCACTGGCTCACACCATGGCTGGATTTGGTCACATATATAAAATAATACATTCTCTATGCAGTTCCATGTACATTGGCAATTCAACTATGTTTTCCTGGAAAAGAGAAACTAATCACATCCATTCAGGGCTCAGTTTTCTTCATATACTGTTGCTTTTGATTATAGTGATATCTCTGCTTTCATTACTACTTTTGACAGTTTGCCATGGTTACTTGACCTGAATTTTGGAACTTGATAGTTCAGTATTAATCAGCTGTCTTCTCACATATGTAGAGTGTACATCAACCAATCAAGTAAATATTTTCTTAAGTGGTTCATCCTGATACTGAAGAATTTTTTAATCTGAATTATGTTACTCTTGTTTGGTCATTAGATAGAAAATAATGGGTTGAATATTAGGAAAAATTGGGTCTAGGCTAACTGTCAGGGTGATTAAGCACTGGAATAAATTGCCTAGGGAGGTTGTGGAATCTCCAACATTAGAGATATTTAAGGACAGGTTAGACAAACATATATCAGGGAGATCTTAGATGGTGCTTGGTCCTGCCATGAAGGCAGAGGACTGGACTTGATGACCTCTCGAAGTCCCTTCTAGTTCTAGTGTTCTATTATTCTAAAAGAACCCCACTTATATCCTAAACCCTTTTCCCAGAATTTGAATTGCATCTTTCCTGAGGTGTATTTGGTTAAATGTTCCCCATTATTTTTCATTTTTCCATTGCATCTGATCGATGAGAAGTATGCCCAGAAGAGGTTGCATTTTAGGTAGATCTAGGTCAGCTTGAAGCAGTAGTATCAATGTTCTGAAACTTAAGGGACTCAGCCAAACACTACAAGGTAATCTATTTAGGGAAAGACTGGAAAAAGGCCTACACCTAGTATTCAGTCAACTGTGAAATTCTCTGATGGACCAAAGGAAAAATTGGACCAAACATACCAACATTTTGTAGAGCCTAGAAATCCAGGTCCAGTTATGAATTTTGTATCTTAGGTCCATGTGTATATCTCTAATTTAAGCTACACATGGGTCTAGGCTACAAAATTCATACCTCGGTAGAGATCTCTTGTGGCCTAGATACTCCTTAGGTAACTGGGTTCAGGGTCCCTATCAAGGGCACATATCCATGTGTGTTTTCTAGATTAACATTATCAGGGCTTGACAAACGGTGGCAAAAGCCGCTCGCCAGCCCTGCACTGCACATGCACAAGGGCCACATTGCACATGCGCGCACCGCCGGTAAACGGGGCGCGCGGCTGAAATCTACTTGCCATGGGCAAGTAGATTCTATAGTTTGTCGAGCCCTGAGCATTATAGTTGAACCAGACCCCATGTTGCAAAAACATTCCTATCTTTCTCTCCCTTAAGAACACTCGACAGGACTATGCAGCACTTTAAAGACTAACAAGATGGTTTATTAGGTGATGAGCTTTCATGGGCCAGACCCACTTCCTCAGATCAAATTTGTTTCAGCAAGACCAGACTAACATGGCTACATCTCTATTAAGAACACTTGCTTCCTTTTTTCTGCTTCTGATACTTTTTTCTGCTATCTACTTCACCAGCCCATTGCATAGAAACTCAGCCAGTCTGGTTTGCCTGGTCACTCAGTGTCCTTAGAATAGCCATTGTTTGGTCACGGCACAGTTTTAAAGGTTATCGACCAACTATTGAGCCTGATCTGGCTGAGATGTGCCATGGCCCCTTCAGCAACCAGTGGATAAAGAAAAACCCTTGTAACTTGATAATATCAACCAGAAATCAGTAGTTGTACATAGGCAAATCGTTGGACCAGCATGCAATATTCAGTCAGAGAACTACAAATTTTCAAATGTTTTGGTGAACTTGAAACCATATAAAACATCTAAGGATTTGTCTGTATTAGAAATGCTACAGCAGAGCTCTGGCACTGCAGTGTAGACACTTCCTACCCCCAATGGAAGGACTTCTCCTATTGGCATAGGTAATCTACTTCTCCGAAAGGTGGTAGAATTCTTCCATTAGCTTAGCACTGTGTACATTGGAGGTTAGGTTATCTTCACTCTGCCATGCAGCAGTGTCAATTTTTCATACCTCTGAGTGACATATTTAAGCCAACTTAATTTTCTTGAGTGCACCATGTCTCAGACCTTCTTGTTTCCTCCTGAAATTTCAGTAATTTTTTCCCCGAGGTTCCCAGATTTAGAATAAGTTCAAAAACATCAATAGTGTGGTGAGTATGGCTTGAGTTCACGGATTGTGATGAAATACAACTCAGAATTTTGGCTGTTTTTGTGTTGCTTACAATAGTCTTGAACTCTTTGAAGGAAACACTTCCTTTTTGCCATGGACGAATAATGATGCCCATTCAGAGGTTGATTCTCTGCAGTGCTTTTTTTTGTGACAATACTGCCCTCCAGTCAGAGCTTACCTGGAAAGAACGGAGCATACCGACACCTCTGTAATGACTGACAGCCGGCTGGGCTGCGTGTCTTAAAGCGGCAATGCCCCCTTTTTTTGTTTGTTCGTTTTTGCTCAACAACTTTTCCCCTGGAGTACTGGCACCTTTTCTTTTCTTACAAAAAAAGCACTGATTCTCTGAAGCCTGATCAAAACTCATTGAAGTTAATAGAAAACCTTCTATTATCTTCAATGTTCTTTGGATCAGGCTCTTAATATTTAGGCAAAACTGTACATGAGAGGTGCTAAGTAGTAAATTTTGAGCACATTCATAGCAAGTTGATATGAAACAAATTAGGTTATTATTTTCCTCACATTTAATTTTCATTTTTGACTTGAGCATGTTTTGAAGAATAATCTGAGACATATATTTTAAAAATCATCTGAAACATATAGTAAATAAATTTAAATACAAATATGGAATCTTTTGGAATACATATATAAACACGTCCTGACTATTTTTGGCTCTTCTCCAAAAGTTTTCCATTTTGCTGAGTTCTGACCTTGTGCCATACATTCATTTCATAAGTTTATAACTTAAAGTTTGAATCAATCAAATGATTTATAAACTGGTTTTCCATATCCTTATACAAACAACTTAAAATCAATTCATTGATCCAAAATAAAACCTCCATGCTTGTCCAGATTTTCACAGATTATCATGTAACCTATAGTCCTGAAATACTTCGATGGGCTTTTGACAGAACTGTGTATTAACCTGCAACAATTAAATAAAATCTGACCTTCTACCTGCAATCCTCTTTAAGAGCTAGCCCCAGTTTAGCTCATATTACTTGAAACCTTATATCCTTTCTTAGACTTCAAGCATCTTCATTCTGGTCTCAAGGATACCATCATGTGGCATAAAATAATCATTTTCTTTCTTCACTCTTTATCTATATAGAACTTTTCCAGATTTTCCATCCACATTCCTTAACACCTTGATTAAAATGAGCTTATAGCCCTAGTTACTTTTGGCAGGAACAGCAGAGAATATAACTGTGATTCTTAAATTTGCAAAGTGCTTTGTTGCATTGTTAGAGAACTATATAAATTATATCCTATTGTATTGTTAGAAAGAAGCATGGCTTTTTTAAAGATCTTTTAAAGGGAGGTTTCTCCCAGTCTCTTGTTATTCTCTCTTTGTCTTATTCTGCCAGCATGAATAATGACAAAGTGACACTTAACTTAATGGGCAGCTAACATTGCTTGTAACACTGATGTGAGATGCTGGTCTACAGGGATCTGGGTAACACTGTTTGGGGATTAAAATGCAGTTTTCTTGTTCCTATGTGGGGCAAAATGTACTTGTTTTCTTTTAAAACTCCCTTCAGTGTTTTGCAAGGATGAAAAATACTTCTGCATGCAGCTGGATGGGAGGAAAAAAAGAGGAATATAAATTCCTGCTAGCTTTACAGCTTTGAATGACTTTCTAGTGTTGTGCAGTATCTTTGGTGTACTTCCTGACCAAGGAACCCAGAGCAGAGCATTTCACTAATTACATAAGCATAGTAGTTTGAATTATTCATAACTGGAATATAGTCACCTCAAAGGAAAACGTTAGCTTTGTAACAATATATAGCCACACACTTCAACATCATTTTTAGTACTAGAAGAATACTGTATCTACTCTAAACTGCAGAAGGGAGAATGTAATTACCCAAACTGGAAATGGGCCAGAATACCAGAGTTGACACCCGGTTCTGATGCAAAATGTGCCGGGGGATTTCTGAAACAATTTCATACATCCAGAGTTAAATTCTATGTCCATAGAACTCTGGTTAATCCAATTCTGTAGTCGAAAATATTTGATATGCCCTGTCCGGGAGCTGCCAGAAAAGTACTGGAATTCATCAAAATGTCTCAGAAAATAACCTGAAGGTGCAACAAAAGATGAACCTTAATGAAGACATGCTTAATCAGATGACCACTTCATTGGAATGTCTCCAAGGGAATGCGGCTGAGTGATGGTTGCTACTTAGCCTGGGAAAATATTAGCAAAAACTCCTACTGACATTAGACCATTTTGATATGAATGAGTCCAAATGCAGTAATGTGGTAATGTTAAGATTTGAAATTTAGTTTGGCTATAGAGTGGTGTTTGCATCAAAACAAGAAAATGCAGATATTCAAAGCCATTCTGTGCGCATTTCAGGGCAGTAAAATTATGTACAACAAAAGTGTATGTCTGAAATAAAATACTGCACAACACGTAGGCAGCTACAGTACGGTGTCGGCAGTTTTTACCAGGGAGACAAGTGCTCAGGCATATGAGAGTGAGTTCATCAGACCGGCCCCCAGAATATTTAGCAAAAATTGAACTTTGATCATAGGAAGTTTCTACATAGGTCATATAGGCACAGTCTATGGTGTACATATTTCTGTGTTGTGGTGCTTGTGGTTCACGGGCATCTGAGGTCTTAGAGACTATCTCAGATAGTTGACTCACACATTTAAATTTTGACTCACACATTTCATAATTAGTTTTGGTCTCTGTGTCTAACACCAATACTAAGCATCATGATGATCAGTTTCTATGGCACAGAGGTTGCCCTGAACTGACTAAAAAGGGGTTAAAACAGCCCTTGTAGAGAGCTGAGGCAGCAGCCAATAAGGAAAAAGCTTAAGGCAGCCAATCAGGGCCTAGCTGGGTTGTATAAAAAGGGCCGCAAATTAGAGGGTGTTGTGCTCTCTCCAGACCTGAAGGGAGAAAAACTGGGTGCTTTAACAGGGAGGTACAATGGACAGAACAGTGCTGGAAAAAGTCAGAGGGACCAACAGCCAGCTCCCAGGCTGAGGCCCTGACACAGGGGCCTGGGATGGTACTAGAGCTGAGGGAGGCGGCCAGGGAGGAAATAGGCAGCAGGTCCACCCCCATCTTGACAATGATGAGAGTGGCCTATTTAGACTGCTATTTGCCTCTGAGGAGGGAGCTAGACTAATGAGTGTAGTAAGTCATTGAGGAGAGTGTTGGGGCTAGTTCCCCAAAGGGGAAGAACCCAGAGGTGGGCATTGCCAGAGGGCAGTTTCTAGGGGATGGGGTGCCATGGTCTGGGGGAGGGGGGGATCCCAATGTGATGGCGATACTGCAGGAGACAGGTAATGATGGTCAAGACACTGCCAAAGAAGCATGCTCCTGGATGGCAGAGCTAATTCCCTGGATGGCCAGAAGGAAGTGCCTCAGTGGTGAGCATGACCCTGTTACAGTTCTGAGCACAAAGGCTCCCAGTGTTACAACCACTGCACCCTGAGGACCAGATTTTACATGTGCTTTGTACCCACCACTGGGGACTGACTTCAGAAGAGCGAATCTCACCTCTCGATACCTAGATGAGTCAGATTTTCAAAAATCACACCTTGGAGCCCCCATTATGGCCAAACTTCCAGAAGAGCCCACTACCTAGTGTGCAAAGCTAGTGGACTTGTGGCTACTTTTTTTCCATGGTGAAATGGGATCTGTCTTGAAAATGTAGGCCATAGAGTAACAGCTGTTCCCACCTGAGCAAAAGGTTAAAGCTTCTTGGTACATTTCTTTGTACTACCAGTGTTAAAAAGGGTGAGGCCAGTGTTTCATTTAGTATATTTTATTCGGTTCAATCCTTTTCTCTCTGCAATTCAATAGCCCACTTTTAAAAAATGTTCTTCAGTTTGTGTTTGCAGCATCATTTTGTATCATCATCTCATGTATTGCATGGTTTCTTTGAGCAGCAGGCCCATCGTTTAGAGTGCATAAAATCTCACTAAATAAATCCCCATGGAAGGGAAAACTGAACTACCAATAATGTGAAGGAAGTCCTTTTAGTCCCTACTGCAGTGTTTCTCAAACTGTGCTCCAAGACATCACCTGGGGCTCCACAGGGTTGACAAACTGGCAACATCGATAGGTACAACACATACAATCAGTGGACCGCTGGGGCTCTGCACAAATTTTTATGCATGTAAAGGGCTCTGGAGCCCAAAAAGTTTGAGAACCACTGCCCTAGTGCATACATATTGCAAACAAGTTCTTTAAAGCAGTGTTTCACAATGGTCCACACATCCACTCTGAGAAAGCTGCTACCAGGCCGCTCCGGTTTGCTTACTTACCAGCTCCACAGCCACAGAAATTCATGGCTCCTGTTGGTGGTGGTTCACTGTTTGCAGCCAAGAGGAGCCACGTGAAGCAGCGTGACGTGGGCCATGGCTTCCAGCAGATCCCCTTGGCTGCTAATGGTGAACCACAGCCAATGGGAGCCGTGAGGCTCCGTGGCTGCAGAACCAGTAAGTAAACAAACCAGAACAGCCCGGTAGCAGCTTTCTCAGAGTGGGTCCACGGGCCACTGTGAGAAACACTGCTTTAAAGTATTCCTATCTTAGAACGATTGTATTGCCTTCTGTCATGTTGCAGTACATCACACATCTCATGGTTCCTTGGCTCCCAAATGTATTTGGTGTCAGATAGTTGGCACATCTGTAGTTTACAGCAGGGGGGTGGGGAGTGAGTGGGAGAAGGGTGTATTTATAGCAGATTGTTATGCAAACTTAGCGTATGTTTATAAAATAGAAAAAAAACCATTATGAAACTACTGTATCTGTTTCTGGTTTATGGATATACTATAATAGCTTTATGCGAGTCCATTTAACAAAAAAAGGAAAAGCACAACATATTAGCTGGTTGATGGTTTATCTTAAGGCAGAGTTTCAGGCATGATGTCCTGGGTCAAAACCAACAGCAACAACAAATGCAATTACAGCAATATACTAGGAAAGTGCCACAATAAAATCCAAGTTATTCCTAGTCATAAGGACTCATTCACTGCTGCCCTTAAAAAAGAAAAAACAACTCTGACCTGTTTTGAAGTCTAATGGTGACAGATTTCATACTTCCCGAGCCGTTTAGTAGAAAGCTTTCTTGTCCTTAACTTGCATTCATCTCTGAGTACAATAGCCTCAGTTTCCGAGTTATGCCTGACTGTTACATTAAGCAGCTAATAGGTTCAATCTAATTCAACATGGTACTATTAAACATTAAGCTTCATTAACAAAAAGGTATTGATGTGTCTGCTCTGCAGCAAAACATGCTGGGTTTAAAACTGTGATGGGCATCTGGTCCCTTTTGCTGAGGATATAAATTCACTTTGTCTAAACAACACAGAAATGTGAATTGGACTGTTACCATATTTAGGAGCTGGCCACAACTGAGCCATAGCTCATTAGCCAAATATTTTTTTTAAGCTGTCAGGAGGCCAAGCTTAAAATTGTCCATTTATGTTGCTCTATAAGTACCTTAGAGTGTGTCTACACTGCACCATAGCTCAAAATTAGATATGCAATTTGAACTACGCAAATTGCATATTTTATTTCGATCTTATTTCAAAATAGCTTATTTCGTAATCTGGGGCTATCTACACAGCACCAAATTTCAAAATAACCCCTCTATTCTGAAAGGTCCCTTGCTCCTCGTGGAATGAGGTTTACAGGGACGTTGGAATAGCGAGCCTGAAATAACGGGTTTGCTTTTAAGACACGGGATAGCTATTTTGGGATACTCTGGTATCCTGAAATAGAGCTGCAGTGTAGACGTAGCCTTAGATTGCTGTTTCCCCAAACACTGGGTTCCAACCCAACAGTGGGTCATGGGTAAATTCTAGATGGGTGATCGTCAACTTCTCCCAGACCAGGGCTGAAGCACTGATTGATGCAGAGGAAAGTTGGGGAAGATGGTTTGGAGAGTGAGTCTGCAGCAGATGCTCCTGTCCTGCAGGACCGGGCACAGATTTTTTTATCCCAGGCATTGTGATAGGATGTATGACGGGGTGGGGAACCAAAGGCCAGGGGGCTGGATGTGGCCCCTGGGTTGCCTAGATCTGGCCCCCAAGGCTTAGGGCCTCCACCAGCATTGGGGAGCCCGTACTGGCACTCCAGCCCCCTTGCCGCCTCCCCACAAGCCCCAGCCCCTGACTGATTTTTCTGTGGGCCAGCGGCCCCTGACCCACAAACTGTTCTCTACCCTTGGTGTATGAGGTTGCAGTGCAACCTATTCACATTTGGCCTAGCCCTGCCCCCCACAATCATGATGGACGAACAGCTGGGCTAATTCTGAGTGACTCTGTGGCCCTATGTGCCTGGTCGCAATGCCTGGAGCAGGAAGGTTAGCCAAGCCTAGTGCGGGGGAGTCTTGCGAGCTGAGAGTGGGATGGGCTTGTTCTCTAACACCTCACTCTGCAGGGGTTTCTCTGTGCACTGGCCGGGGATTAAGATTGTGTTGCTGAAGTAATAGGTGCATATCCGTTATGATGGGTCACAAAAAAAGACAAAACACAGTTGGTGAGTTGCCTTTGTATTTGGGAGTCACTACTTGACATACATAGATGCATTATCATCCGTTCTTGAGGGACACTGTAATGATCAGTAGTCACTGATAGCCAAAGTGGTAGGGAGGAGTGTATGAGGTAACGGAAGGGCAGTGCCTCCCCTCCAGCCATTCAGGCAACTCCTTCCATGATGAGATCTGTGGGAGGGAATGTAAGCAGCAATAGGATATGGAGGGAGGGATAACGAAGCCACCACTGGCCCAGCAACAGCAGAGGCCTCTTGCACTGACAGGGAGAGGAGCTTAGCAGAGGTGGTTCTGCATAGGGAAGCCTGTATGAGGAGAGAATTGTGCAATTTTTGATGACTGAGGAGAAAGGTAGAACTGAACTGAAGACATAATGTCCAATTGGGGAAGGGAATATAAGTAGTCAGTGATTTGATTGATAATTGATCCCTTTCATGTAGCATTGGTATTGACCTTTGACCTTTCTAACCTTGATCCGTTTCTTGTGACTGGTATTGGGCAAGAAAGGGCAGTTACTTACCATCATTCTTGGTATCACAGGCTTTGCATTTTAAACTCACATCTGTTGCTCAAGAGCACATTTGGAAGTTAATTTAAATCAGTTATATTTGCTTAAGAGGTTGATCCAACATACAATATTATCCTCTTGCTGAAGCGCTCAAGAAGTATATTGAGGCGGCAAGTCCTGTAGGCAGCACTAGGAGTTTGGGTGCACTGTTCATAGAAAACCTTTTACCACAGAAAAGACAATCTTGCAGATAAGAGTTGGCAAGCAGGGCAAATCCTAAAACAAGAATCAAAGTGGTGAAGCACTGTTGTACTCTAGGAAATAGACTCTCGCAGTCTGCTTTTCATTTGGAAAGTGAAAAAGTCTTATTCTTTGGCTTTGTCCTTTGCTCTAGATCTCCATTTTAAAGATCCTACAAAAATACTAATACTCTTTGGCAGCTTAAGCAGGTCACAGCTCAAATGAGCTCTGAACAGTGTTCCCAAGGGAACAGAGAACTATGCAACACGTATCCATTTTTAACACATTTCAGATATTCTGAAAGTGAGATTTGTACATTAGAAATGGTTTTGACAGTAACATAGACTATGAAAAAATAATTTATTATTATTAGGCAGCTTCAGCTTGGAATATTTGCAGGTTAGTCATTATTCACCAGCAACAATGACTGATGATGTTAAAGAAATAAAGACAAAATAGAATTAGTATAGTGGTTAACCTGGTACTATATCTGGAAAGCATATAAAGAAGTATAGACAAAATACCATTATTGAGATGTGTACAAATTAGGCTAAAATAATATTGTCAGTTCCAGGGATTTTAGATGTCAGCAAACTTCGTATCTGTAAACAGAACAGGATTTTGCTTGGAACCCTAAGGGCTTGTGGGTGATGATAATAAAGTAAATACTAATATTGATAGTATCTACGGACTTTACGTGCATTGTATAATATTTATATCAGAGAGAAAAAAATGAATGGAAAATTTAATTTTTTTACGAAGGTGAGTGGAAAATTGAAAAATTCAAGTCACTATAATGAGAAAATGACAATCAGGTATAATAGCTTATTTTCCATAATATTTGTTCCAAATTTAAACCTAATTAAATTTAGTAAATTGTTTCAGTAAATCCTGATTTCTGTGGAAGTATTGATTATTGGAGATTATTGTTAAATATCTTTGAAAATGTTAATACCTCATATTCACTATTCCTTGGTCCAATGTGTGATTTTCTACTAAGTGTTTGGCTCGGTAAATCATTTGCCATTGTTACTCGCTCATTTAAGTGGTTTTAGGAATACAATCAGAGAGCAGAAAAAAACAATAAGCTTCTGATCACATTTTTTCAGATGAATACATTGTAGTAACACTTGTGAAACTTTTAAAAGTGGAAAGCACTTTAGCAAAGAAAGCCATCCGAATGCATGCAGAAAACAACTAGTATAATCTTGTGAATAATGGCAAGCCAAGCTCACTGGCGAAAAAAAATATTGTCTATACTAGATAACCAACTCTTGATGTAGCAGGCATATTACAGGACTATATATCTCAGCAAAATAATATGTATGCCTATTTCTCACTCTAGAATTTAACAATATGGTGACAAACCCTGCATCCTTTCCTCATCAGAACTTCCCTTGTTGCTACCCTGTGAAGTTGCACTATTGGTGACTTCTCTTTTGAGTTTTACTAGAGTAAGTAACTCCTCATCCCAAAGTTCTTTGTGTTCTAGACCATGATATCAATGGATCCTAATGGTTTCTGTGCTCATGTGATGTGTTCTATGTGCACAGAAGCCACCCACAAAATGTGGGTAACAATGAAAAGCAGGATGATATTCATTACTTTTGGGCAGGCCTTCCAGCAGTATGCCTGCAGATTTTGAAATAGAATGGATTATGGAGGATAGCCTGCTAAAATTAGGAAAGTTAAAAGATATGCCACATGAGAAAAATTCTTTCCACAGAAAACCATTGTCTGAATTTTGATAATGTGGCCATTCAAAAGGGAAGACTTATTAAATGGGAAATCACACAAGCAAGAGGAGTGAAATCGTGAGTCTGGTGTACCATTACTGTCTTTCATTACTTTTTAATGAAATCATTTACCACGATCTCTCTTGGTTTTCAACACTTCTAGATAAGTTCAGCACCTTTCTTATCAAACACATATCCCAAAATGGAGAACATATAAAAAGAGTATTTTGTCTTTCTTGTTACTCCATATCCAATTTGCGCTCAGACATTTCTTTCTTTTTTAAATAGGTCATGTCTAGCCTCTCCAGCATTGAGAAATTATACAATAGACACCAATTTCTGTGTTGTTACGCAAACAGCTTTAACTAATGTCTACCAGAAATATTTGAACTTAGAAAAACTTTGAATGTTTTTTTTTATATAGGCTTTTAGCAAACTTGGCTAAAAATGAAAGCAGAGTACAGATAATCAATCATTTAAGTGCATGTTCTTATTGACAGATCTGATTCTATTCCCATAGAAGCCAATGGAAATGTTTTTCAGTGAGAGCAGTATCTGGCTTATCCCATAAAAGAAGGCCAAGGAAACAAAACATTAGAAGTAATTTTGTTTTACTACAGATTGCATTTAAGCCAGTGATACATCCACCCATGTGTGCGCACATACACTAGATGAAACATAATTACACCATCGAAACATTTTGATTACTTTGTTTTTCAACCAGTTTTGAAGATTTTTGTCTGTCATTAGACCCATTCCTGCTGTCACTTTCAACCATAAACAAATAGATTTCAAATTTTACTCGATTGCTGCTTAGACCAGTAGACATCTTTTGAAAGGAATGTAGCCGGTACGTGCAGCAGTGTTCACTATCTCTTATTGGCAATTCCATACATACACCATTATCTTCTGTCAGTGCTTGATGAAGTGTATTAGGGTTATCTTCCAAATGGGTCATTACAATTTTTCTTCCTTTTGAGGTAAGCTTTCTAGACTGCAATTCTGTCTTATTTTATTTTGTGTTGCCTACACACAGAGAGCTCTTTTGATACACTGCATAGTTTGTATGGTATATTGCATAAACATTTACATGTATAAAAAGTAGAGACTGCTGAAGAGCTGGACTATTTTTTTAATTCGAACAGTTTCATCTAATATTTGATTTAATCCA
Organism: Pelochelys cantorii; assembly: GCA_032595735.1. Taxonomy (NCBI): domain Eukaryota; kingdom Metazoa; phylum Chordata; order Testudines; family Trionychidae; genus Pelochelys; species Pelochelys cantorii. The sequence goes on from CM064337.1 coordinate 43,932,802, forward strand.
GAACTGAACATTTCTGAGATACAAAAGAGTTTGGATAATTCATTTTTCCAGTTTATCATTTTCCCATGCCTGCTTCCATCTGACAGCATAAACATAGAAATATTGTGCTTAAATGGAATTCTTATTTCTATAATGCGGGAAATGTGCACAGTGATTTGCAAAACACAGAAAACAGTCAGGAAGAGGTTAATTCTTCATCCTCCTGTGACAGGAGTAGTCATCCCGAGCCAGTGCAAAATAGGTGCAAAATGCCACCCTTCTAAGTGATTGACTTGGTGCTGTCGTCTCCCTTGGCAGTAGTGAGAATGACCATGCAAGGTGAGAGACAACCTGGAATTGAGCCCAGCGTCTGCCATGGAAGCCTTGTAGTTAAACATAGAGCACAAACCGAGAGTGAACAGATCAGATATAAACTTAAAAAACAAAAACTGGTCTGGTAGCACTTTGTAGACTAACAAAACATATAGATATAGTAAAGCACAAAGAAAATGGACTTACTTTTCCTTCTGCTTCTACCACTGCAGGTCAGGAGTAAGTTCTTTGGAGTCTGTGGACGTGGGGGGCAGATATCAAAGGCTGGGGAAAGTTGAGCCTCCCCCAACAGCCTTTCACTCTGGTCCTAGTCCCCTTTGTGTTTCCCAGTGCTGTGCTGTGGGAGCCTCTTTCCCCTGTGGCCAGAGCCCCAGGCTGGGGCTGCAAATAATGGGTGCTTGGGGTTAGAGGACCTAGCACTCTAGGGCTGGGGAAGGGAGGCCATGCTGCCCACTACCTGATGTTCTGGGATTGGGGAAGGCCTCACAGGTTGCCTGGTACTCCAGGGCTAGGAGTCCTTGGGTGGTCTGGAGGAGAACTCCAGGGTTCTGCTGGGAGGGGAAGGAGCCTCAGGCAGAAGGGTCAGGATGAGCCTGGGGCTAGCCTTCCTATGTCCAAGGTTCAACCCCCGCTCATGTCTGTGGAATTGGCTGGAGTGAATAAAAGGAGAATTGCACATCTCCTACTAAAGAGATAAATGTAGAGATTAAATGGAAAAATGGGATTCACGTAGGGATTGGTGGGGTGTGTATGTGTGTTAGAATGGAGAAGTCATAGAGTATAGAGTTGTACAAGGAAGGACTCAGCTGAGAAAGATGCATGGGGAAGTGAGTGTAAGAGGAAAGCAGAATAGAGATATAGCTGGGTAAAAATGTTTTCATGTGGACTTAGAACATATTGCAGAGCACTGAATATGGCAGAACTGAGGAAGACATAAAACAATTGGGGTAGCCTGACCCATAGGACTATTCAAATGAGGAAGGGTAGGCTGTCATTTTTAGTGACCAGTGTTCCCTTTTCATGATTTTTATCATGTTTTTAGTGGTGGTGTTGAAGCACCAGGTCCTGGAACCTCAGCTTTTCAGGCCTCATGGTTGCATAGAAAAACTTTACAATATGACCCAAGTCCACTGTCAAGGCTAAAAAAAAGAGAAAGGACCCCCCTACCCCCCAATCTAAAGAACCTAATAGTTTTTACATAGGAAACAGGTGAAATCATGATTTTGGGCAGTTGGGATTGGCAATGTGGAATAGGTGGAGAAAAGGAAAGCGTCCAGGACCCTTCAAATGTGGACTTCTCTTCATGTCAAGGAGGTTAAAAGGAGGGCTATTTGGGGGAAAAGGCGTGTTACCTCACCAGGCAGAACTCCTGAGGGAAAGCAGATTGCGAACTGGAGGAGTTCTCCTTTCCACATAGCTCTTCAGTCTCAATTTTGGATTCTCTTGGATGTATGTTACCTGCAGGAGTAGCATGTACCTAAGTCATTTTTCTAGCTTGAAGCAAGAAATAAAAACCTTGCTTTCAAGTAAACCCATCTATTTTTATTCTCCTTTACTCCCATCTCTTTTGTGGTAGGCAAGAGTTTCTTGACACCTTGAAAAAGCTGAGCCACATCAGCCTAAAAACAATGTCAGGGAGAGTGATTAAGAGTAGTGCCCTCTGTGGTGGATGCTTTCCAAGCATGCAGAAGAGTGGCTTCTGCTCTGGAAAGGTCACAATAAGGGAAGAGCCAAGAGCAAGTAAAAAACAAAATCGCAGAAGGAGGAATCGTGCTCATTTCCAAAAGCGTGGACCCTGGCAGTACTCAATGGCTCAACCAATATGAATCCAACATCAACCTCGCTTTGTGAACTTACATCTCTTCAGAGACCATTCTGGATCCAAGCTGCTGCTCTATCATCTCATATAGCATATTACTAGGTCAGGAGGAAAGAACAATTTGGACGGTAAATAGGAACATCTCGAGCCTGCAATGGGAAAGATAAATTTACATTGCTGAAATACAAGCTGGGAAGGCTGCTTAAAATCAGTCATCACAAACAGTATCTACTGAACTGGAATCATATACATAAGCATATTACCTATTATGAAAAGAATCAATCACTGATAGTGTCCCAATGCTTACGAACTCAGAAATGTAATGGCATATGCCTCAGACTAGTTGAGATAAATGAAGCAGTTGGCATTGCAGTTTGAACGTACAGAGCTACAAAATGGTTCAATTTAGCTATGCTTGCATAGGCCTTGTGAGGAAGCAGATTGATCCCTTTGCTTATCGAGGGACAAGCGTTGCAAGACTAACTAGTGCACCTTGGTAATTCTGAGTCCCTGTAATGTCCCAGAGGAGTCTGTGCAACAGGACACAAGCCTTCAGAGTAGCCCTTGCTTTTCTGTCATTCTTTTCTGTAATGCTTCCTGTCAGAAGAACTAGTCCCTTTAAGGGGAGATAGGCTTAACAACACCTGTGACTAAAAAGCAGCTTCCCAGCTAATTTCACGGGGTTAGGTAAGTGCTTGAAAGAGTACCTGGTTCTTAAAAAGGCCAGCAAGAGCTTAGTTGAGCTGGAGAATTGCAGGGAGTAGGCGATCTCTTGTATTAGACCCTGGGGCAGGGAAAAGAATCCAGCTAATAGGTGATTCCTTAGCAATAGGCTTGGAGAATCTGAGCACCTCAAGGAGTAGAAATACTTGGGAGTCCTTGAGTTGGGGCACTGCGTGGTACAAGTGAAGGAAAAGATTCTGGGAATTAGTGTTCTTACATGGGTAGAGGACCTTACTTTATTGAGGGTATTTTATTTAAAGTGTCTGTTAATTTCTAAATTGTGGTCTCAGGCAAGGGCCTGAAATAGATCCTGATTTGGCATCAGTCTTTCCTGGGCTGGTGAGAGAGCCCCACTTACACCTCCCACCCCCTCACATGTCTTTGTTCCTTTTAACTTGGGTGGGTTTCTGCACAAACAGATGGCTTTTGCACTGGGCCATAATGTGTTTTTTTCAGGAAACGACTGGACAAACTATTGGCAGTTGGTGGTGAACTTCCACCTTTCCTGTGTAAACATGCAGTCATGGGAATATCCTGGGTGTCCGCACTAAGTGGAAAGGCTGAAATAGGTTACTGGTTCCATGACTATTGAGGAAATAAGGTTTTTATACTCAGTGCATTTCCAGTGTTCCAAGCTAGAGACTTAAGGGATCAGGCAGACAAGATCCAGTAAGAATCCTTGTTAAAGATAAACATTTGAACCCTGTGGACTCAATAAATGAATTTGGAAGAGGTAACAAGAATGATCCAATTTTCACAGGAGGCTGAGAGATCTCTAGTGGAAAGTTACATAGGCTGTTTAGCTGAAGCAAACAGCTCAGATAAAAACTGCTTGCTGAGGTGTTTTGAGATCAGAGGAAATAAGTTCATGGAAACAAGCTGGAGAAAGAAGGAGATATACCCTAAGACAAAGCCACTAGGGAGGACAAGCTTTAATAAAGAAAGCTATCCTCGTCCCTAGGAGAATATTTGGTCTCTCAGTTTGATGGCTTTGTGTCAAAAGCCTCTCTCTTACCTCAGCGGTTCTTATTAAATAGAGATCATCCTTGTCTGGTACTCTGAGGTATTCCTGGTGGTATTGCAGACGTCTCTCAAACTTCAGGATCAATGTAACCGAGTGAATAGAAGAGAGGATGCTATTCCGTCATTTGTAGCAGAGTCTAAAGAAGGGCAGGAAGTGGAAGTGTGGAAATTTCACTTCTCGTCAGGGGGTTGATGTTGTGGTATGATATGGCATTATCTTATGTGAGTGGGGATGACACAGAAAAGAGAACAGGAGGCCACGGACTAAATGTTTCTGAAAGGAGACCCTGCTCTCCTATATGCCTAGAGCCAGCCAAAAATCTGCATGCAGTCTGTGGAATGGTATAGGCCAAAATTGTTATGTAAGTCTTCTTTCCACATCAATCTCATGCACTTTAAAGATTTGTTCTTGAAAAATCCATGCTGACTGTTACTTATCACCTATCATCTTCTAGATTTTTGCAACTAGATTGCTCAATTATTTGCTCCATTATCTTTCCAGGTACTGAGTTAAGCTGACAGGTCTGTAATTCCCTAGGTTGTCCTTGTTCTCCCTTTACAGATGGGCACTATATTTGCCCTTTTCCAGTCTTCTGGAATCTCTCCTGTCCTCCATGACTTTTCAAGGATAATCGCTAATGGCTCAGATATCTCCTCAGTTTGCTCTCTGAGTATTCTAGGATGCATTTCATCAGACCCTGGTGACTTGAGGACATCTTACTTGTCTAAGTAATTTTTAAATTTGTCTTTCCCTATTGTAGCCTCTAATCTGACCTCATTTTCACTGGTATTAACTGTGTAGATGTCTAATCACCACCAACCTTGCTGGTGAGAATCAAAACAAAAAAAGTCATAAAGCACTTCTGCCATTTCCACATTTTCTGTTATTGTTTTCCTCCCCTCAGTAAATAACAGTCATACCCTGTTCTTGGTCTTCCTCTTGCTTTTAACATATTTGTGGAATGTTTTCTTGATACTTTGTGTGTCTGTTTAGTTTGACCTAATTTTGTGTCTTGGCCTCTCTAATTTAATCCCTATATACTTGTGTTATTTGTCTATATTCATCCTTTGTAATTTGACCTAGTTTCCACTTTTTCAGAGGACTATCTTGATGTTGAAATCGTTCACCATCTTCTGAATTAAGCCAGGATGGTCTCTTACCATACTTACTACACATACACAGATAGTTTGCTCTTGTGCCCTTACTAATGTGTGTCTGAAAAAAAATTGCCAAATATCTTCAATTGTTTGTCCCCTTAGACTTGCTACCCCGGGATCTTACCTGCCATGTCCATCAGTTTGCAAAAGTCTGCCTTCTTAAAATCCATTGTCTTTAATTTGCTATTCTCCCTCCTACAATTCCTTAGAATTGCGAACTCTATCATTTCATGATCACTTTCACCCAAGCTGTCTTCCATGTTCAAATTCTCAATCAGTTCCTTCGTATTTATCAAAATCAAATCTAAAGCAGCTTCTCCTGTAATAGCTTTTCCCTCCTTCTGAAATTAAAAAATAAAATAGTCTACAATACATTCCAAGAACTTGTTGGATAATTTGTGTCCTGTTGTGTTACTTTCCTAACAGATGTCTGTGTAATTGAAGTCCTCCATCGCCATCAAGTCCTATGCTTTTGGATGATAACTAGTTGTTGAAAACCATCCTCCTCCATAATTTCTTCCTGGTTAGGTAGTTTATAACAGATCCCTACCGTGACATTATCTGTTTTTACCCCTTTATCCTTACCTAGAGATTTTCAACAAGTCCTGTTTCATCTCAACCCTAGTCCAAATGTATACATTTTTAATACATAAGGCAACACCTCCTTTTGTTTTCCCTGCCTGTCCTTCTTAAGCAAGCTGTACCCTTCCATACCAGTATTCAGTCATGTGTATCATCTCACTACATCTGTGATGCTAACTATGTCATAGTTGTGTTTATTTATTAGCCTTTCAAGTTCTCTCTGCTTATTCCCCATACTTCTTACATTAGTGTACAAACATGATTCCCCCTTCCTATGCTAATTCATGCTAATTGAGCCATACAGCCACTCTCAGCAGTTTGGAGGACTCTCTCGACTGGGTCACAAGGCCTCCAGTGGGGGAGGCGCAGAGGGTGGAGTACACCAAATGACATGTTCATTCCCATGTTTTTGTGCAAAAGTTATTAATTAAAATATTACATATGATTGGGTCCAAGACAGGTTCCTGAGGAATTCTACTAGTAACTACCCTCTGGACCGACAGTTCACTTTTCAGTATGACCCACTGTAGTCTTGCCTTAACCAATTCTTTATCCACTTTTCAACTCTCATATTAATTCCCAACTTCTCCAATTTAATAATTTCCCATGTGGAATAGTATCACATGCTTTACTGAAGCACAGGTAGATTTAGAGCTACTGCATTTCCTTTATCTACAAAATCAGTTATCTTCTCAGAGAAGGAGATCAGGTTGAGCTGACATGATGTGCACCTTTTATAAAACCATGTTGCATTTTATCCCAGTTACTGTTCACCTCCATGTCCTTAATTACTTTATCTTTCAAATTTTGTTCCAAGACCTTGTTGACAATTGAGGTCAAACTAACAGGCCTGTATTTTTCCAGATTACTTTTTTTCCCTTTCTTCAAAATAGGCAGTATCTCAGCAATTCTTCAATCATAAAGCACAACCCCTGAATTTTCAGATTCATTAAAAATCCTTGCCATTGGGCTTCCAGTTTCATGTGCCAGTACCTTCAATACCTGAACCCTCTTTTTCAGTCCCATTAGGCTGTTTGAGTTTGACTTGCACCTCAGATGTTGTCGTTTCTACCATTACATCCTCATTCCCATTATCTACCCTGCCACTACGTCTAATCTCTTCATTAGCCTTATTAAAAACTTAAGCAAAGTATGTGTTTAGGTGCTGGGCCTTGCCTAGATTATCTTTAATCTCTGCCTCATTCTCAGTGGTTAGTGGTCCCACTGCTTTTTTTCTTGTCTTCTTTTTATTTATATGCCTATGAAACCATTTATTATCAGTTTAAATTCCCCTTGCAAGGTCCAACTCTACCTGGTTTTTCGCAGTTCTCTCTTAATCCTTAAACTTGCTGAACTTTTAACAAGTTCAGACTCACTACAGTGGCACCTCCTGCTGGTCATTTCAGGAATTAACTCACTTCAGCACCAGAATGCCACTTTTGGCAGCGTCTTGCCCGTTGTTAACTTACAGCTCGACCCCACAGCTATGTCAGGATCTGTGTCCCTCCCAGACTGTGGTACCACTTTCCCTGGATACTGCCCTTTAGGCAGTGCCCACCTGTAGGTCCCTTCCCTCCCTGGAGACTCAGATACCTTGGTGACCCACTGTCATTCTTCCTCTAGCCCCCCACCCCATCCCTCAGTGGAAACTACAATCTGAACTGACCACACAATATCAGCAAGTACGGTGGGACTTGCTGCCTATTCCTTTCCTGGCTGCCCCTCTACATCTCAAGTGCCCGCTGACGCCCCCGAGCACTGTTTTGCTTGTGGCACATTTACCTATAGGCAGCAAGTTCTTCCCTTTCCAGTCAGGAGAGAGACGGAGCTCCCTCTGCTGCTCACCCCATTTTATACACCTGTTTGAGATGCTTGCTCATCCAGATTGGTCTCAACCTTCCTTGTGAATTCTTCTCCTTTGCTTGGGACACAAGCATTAAATAATTACTGAAACGTTGACTTAAAATAATTCCAAGCCTCTTCCACATTCAGTTCCTTGAGTTCTTCTGACCAGTCCACTTCCCTAACTCCCATAAGTTAGCCGTTTTGAAATCAAGGGCCCTATTTGCAGATCTGTTTTTGTTTATCATTCCAATGGAATTAGCTCACGATCAGTTGAACCAATGTTTTCCCTTACTAGCAGTTCATCGCCGCACCTATGCCACCTCCTGCCCTCAAACACCTGGTGGGAAGTCTCCAGCCACCCCAAATTCTGGCCCTAGCCCTAGATATGATTACAAAATATAACTTAAATATCATATGGCAGAATCAAAGCATCCAGGAAGAACAGACTGGACAGCATCCTTGCAAACAAACTTCTCTTGAGGGATTAACAAAGTTGCGGTTTTGAAGGCAATATTTATTGTTCCATTCTCCAGAGGAAGACATTTTTGAACCACAATGAAACAGAGAAATAGAAAGTAAAGAGGTAGCTGTTACTTTAATAGAACTAATTTTCACTTGGCTTATGGCTCTCATCTTTGCCTCTCTATGGATGCTAATTCAAGATAGCCATTGCCCTTGCATGGGAAAACTCCCCAGTGAAGTTGGTGAGGATTCGTGCAAGAAAATATCCGGCTCGTGAAAATATTCTGCAGGTGGGGAGACTGAGCGGGGATGTAGCTACAGGTGAAGCTATAGGCCATAGTCCACCCAATTAGCACCCAGACCAATCCAATCTGAGAACCAGGTATGGTACTTAAAGTGCAGGGGAGGGAGCACATAGGATAGTGGTAAATAACATAGGTATGTGAAACAGCCCCTGGCAGCAGCTCTCAATCTTTCCAGACTACTGAACCTCTTCGGGAATCTGATTTTTCTTGCATACCCCAAGTTTCACCTCATTTAAAAATGACTTATTTATAGAATAAGACATAAAAATACAAATGTGTCATATTGTACTACTACAGAGAAATTGCTTACTTTTTTTTCATTTTTACCATATAATTACAAAATAAATCAATTGGAAAATAAATATTACACTTGCATTTCAGTGTATACTATATACAGCACTGTAAGCAAGTTATCAACTGCATGAAATTTTAATTTGTACTGATTTTTGCCTACTGCTTTTTATGTAGCCTGTTGTAAAACTAGGCATATAGCTAGACGAGCTGATGTACCTTGGAACACTGCCATGTTCCCCCAGGGCCCCCGTGGATGAGAACCACTGAACATGGGATCCTATTTCTCCCAGTCTCCACCCCTGCTCATGTCTCCAGACAGGCTCTGCCAGTGAGATAGGAGCCTGGGAGCCCAGATCACAACACAACTCAACTTTGGCCAGCTGCCCCCTCTGTCATGCCAACGGGAAAGGGTCTCCACCTTGCAAAAATAGATTTAGGGGGCTGAGCCCCCATTAGTTCGAGCCACGTGCCATCTATGTGTGCTAACCCACAAGTCAATGCAGATCAGGCTCTTAGAGCAAAGTATTTTATTCGAGGAAGCAGTAAGATATTCCTTTCACATTTCCACCCAAGCATGTCAGTTGGCCGGAGCCTGATCCCCAGTGAAGCACGAATGAATTTTGATGTTGACCCCATAGGACCAATATTCAGCACAGCATGCGGGGTTGTGAACAGATTTAGAAATCAAGTTCAGCACTCTACTTTGGAGGATATAGGTAAGTAGCACTGATATGCGACAGAGTCCGTATACTGTCACTGTGACAGAACAGAAATGTAGTTTGAAACCCAGCCCCAGATCATGCCAAGTTAAACTACAAATGACAGGATGTATGTAGGGTAGATGTCTTAGACCAGACATTTTCCTGCCTTTAGTAACTTGTAAATATCAGTCAGGGTTAAATAACCACACTTATGAGGTTTTTTTAATATAGAAATTATCACCAGAAATATTTCTTGCATTGTGAAAGTAGGTAAAAGGCATGCACCATATAAGTGTTTTTAATTGGTTAACACTCTAGAAATGAAAAAAAATGTCTCCACTTTATACCTTTCATTAATCTGAGTCTACATTTTACAGGCAACATTGAACATCAGAGAAACAAGATGCCCACTAATACTTTATATTATAAATTCTTTCAGTATTTATTCTGTGGGGTTGTGGGGTTTTTTTTAACCGCTTTCTTACTCGGCTTGACATTTTCATGCGAGTAAAATACAATGCCACCATCAAGTTGTTCTCACTCAGGTTTACAAAAGGAAAAGTCATTCAATAAACATAATAAAAAGGTAAAAGAAAATGCTAGAAGTCAAGTCACAGCTGGAATAGGTTTTGCTGTTTTCTCTTTCACTTTGATTAAAACTGCATGCGCGGGTGAGTTAGAAGAAAATGATGTTGCTGTTTTGCCAGCATGTCTGGAAAATGCTGAAGTATTCTATTATTTTCCCTCTCACAATCAGATGCTGTATGCCTTACTCAGATAAAACAAAGTCAATGTACAGTGTTCTCTTCATTACCTTTAAATTGGGGGTTCTTACATTTTTCTGTTTCTTGACTTCAGATACATTTTGCTTTTAATGTTAATTTTGCCTGAAAGAAGGCTGAATTCTCCCTGATATTCTATGTGCTCTGTGCTGTGTGGAAGAGCAAAGAACATATGATTAGTGATGTCTAAACATTAAAAGATACATAGTTAGGGACCAAATTGATAAATAGCCACACTGATTTAATCTAGGTTGTACAGATTAAATTGACAGTGGATTAAATGGGGCATCAAAAGTTGATTCTTCCCATCTTTGTAGCAGTGTTTTTCTTGCCTTCCCTTTTTAATATCCACCAAATCTGGAATCTTTTTGGAATAGTCAGATGCTACCGTGGCAGGCATGATAGAAAGACCCCCCAAAAATATGTGGCTGTATATGATGTTTATCCATAATTCCTTGGATTTACAGAACAGGATTAGAAATTTACCAGAACAATATTTCGCTATCGTTCTGAAAGCCACAGCACAGTTACAAATTACAATTGCATTGCTCTTCATCCCAGTTAGAATTTCCAGAGGCAAAAGAAAAAAACCTGACATGTTATTTAGACTAAAAGTTTGGTTCAGGTTCAGACGGAGTTCTGTGTAGGATATTTTTAATGGAAGTTGGGATTTAGTTTTATCTAACTATAATAAATGAAATATCACAAAGGAAAATATGGTGATAATCCATAAGTGATTGTAAAAGAGTTGACCATGGCAACGTACCCAAGCTGCAATATTTGGGTCCCATTCTGAATCTTCCCAAAGTTTTATCATGTTTGGTGTCAGAGGTTTTGGTTTTAGCCCATCTCTATTTGATTCTGCATGAAACTTGCTATAACAGACTGTATGCCAAGTGCTCAAATATGGACAGAGCATATTTCAGCAGAGTAGCGCATAATGAATTTTCTGGCAGACCTTTTTGAAAACTCTTGATTGAAGCAGACCTAAGTCACTGTGCCCCATCTTGGAGGATATTTTCTAGAAAGGCATTGCTTCCTATACATGCCTACCCTTTTTAAAAGAGGTGATGTGTGTATGATTGTTTGCAGCTACCCAAGAACAGCTTTGAAATATTATCCCAGTAAGTCTCTAACAGCTAACAAGGATAAATAGATACTTCCGTCATGACCCTCTTCCCCCCCCCCCCCCCGAGAGGTTTCCTTGAATTACAAAATTCCTATCCAGCATAATATCTGGTGTCAGATTCCCTTATTCCAGAGGCAGTCACAAGTCTAAAAATTCAGCCTCCCTAATGTTTGAAAATTTTGAAATCTCTCATGGTCAGTTCCAGCTCTAATCTCTGTCGACTAACTACTATTTTTAAATCATGAGCTCCATCTCTAATCCCTGTCAGCTCTATACTATTTTTAAATCATTAGCACTAACAATGAGGAAACCTTCAAAAAGAGCTAGTTTTGAAAAGTTCATACTAAAGCAGTTAGAGTAAATTGTGCTGGCAAATCTCATAGGAACAGAGGCTCTCTTGTGAGATTTCTGATAATTGTTTTTTTAGTTTAAAATATTGTGAGAATAGTTTTTCTCATTGTATTTTGAGTTACCTGTCTCAGGTAAAACCAGTTAGTTTAGAATATATGTGGGTATGTAGTAAAGCAAGATTTAATTCATATTGGCTGTAGGGTTATGATGATGTGAATGAGTTATTTTTCCCCATTTTGCCTCTGGATTTATTCGACACTATTCTGTATATGGAGGATTTAAAGAAACAAATTTATTTTATAGTTCTGTCCTGATTTAGATCTTCCTAGTAAAAGAGTGTCCCTTGGGTGGATTAATTGGATTGGTAGCAGTGAAGCTTCTTATAGACTTCATGGAGACTTTGGCTGTTCTTTGCCTGTTATTGGAAAATTTGCTTGGGGTCGGGTTTTTCCACATAGGAATGCCTAGCTGAACTTAGCTGCTTCTGGGGGCTTCTTTGACCTTAGCTGGGAGGAGAAGCAGGAGAGAAAAAGATGTTTCCATCTGGAAAGTTTCCTCACCTGAACTTCACTGCCTCTGCAAGCTCTGGATTTCATTTTGGTCCCTAGTTTTATTGTGTAGGCATTTAGCTAGTAGGGTTCTCTTTTGAATTGGTTGACCCTGGTATTCAGAACATGTCAGCTGCAGGCTTCATTACCCTGTTGTGAGTAATGGAGTAAAGAGGTAAGGTGTCTGCTAAAATGACCAACTTAGGTGAATGATCATATTTAGAGGACAGCTGATGTCAGTAGAAAGCTATAGCACAGTTCCAAAAAACTGGCACTCTGTTCAAATGTAAAAAAAAAGAAGTTTAAAATTACTAGAAAGATCTACTCAAAAGCTCAAACACCTGTTTAAAGACACCTGGATCACCTATCAACCCCAAACCATTCACAAGAATACAAAACACTGATGAAGAAGGTTCTGACCCTAATTGTCCTTTATGGACAAATTATAATTGCTGAAATGTTTGAATTGAACCTGTAAAAGAATTCAATATACATAATAATAAAAAACGGCTAGGGAATCCTGCTGTGAAATCCCATGGAGCAGAATGAATGGGGAGCATAAGAACAGTTACTTTTTCAGAACTAAAGCACAGCAGACTTCGCCATAACAGCAGCAGTACAGGGAACCAGTATTCAAGGCTCTGAAACTAACTGGGGCAGAAAGGGAGGGTTCCAGGAATGAAAGCAGAAGCTGTACTATCTGACTGGCTTTCTACACCGTCAAGTTGCAACTGACTTAAGAAGATCACCATTTTTTTTTCTCCCATTAATCATATACAGATCCCTTTTTTTCCATAGAAAATACTCTATTAGCAGGGGAGGCGCCTGGCACTAAAATCTAGAATTCATGAAGGTTTTTTTCTGCCTCAGCCTGTTATGGCATTTTTGTGTTTGTGTATCATGTAAAGTATCAGAGGGGTAGCTGTGTTAGTCTGAATCTGCAAAAGCAGTGAGGAGTCCTGTGGCACCTTATAGACTAACCGAGGTGTTGGAGCATAAGCTTTCGTGGGCAAAGACCCACTTCGTCAGATGCATGTAGTGGAAATTTCCAGAGGCAGGTATAAATATGCAGGCCAGAATCAGGCTAGAGATGACGAGGTGGATCCAATCAGGGAGGATGAGGCCCACTTCTAGTAGCTGATCTGGAGGTGTGAATAGCAAGAGAGGAGAAGCTGCTTTTGTAGTTAGCGAGCCATTCACAGTCTTTGTTTAATCCTGAGTTGATTGTGTCAAACTTGAAGATGAACTGTAGCTCAGCAGTTTCTCTTTGAAGTCTGGTCCTGAAGTTTTTTTGCTGCAGGATGGCTACCTTTAGATCTGCAATTGTGTGTCCAGGGAGATTGAAGTGTTCCCCTACAGGTTTTTGTATATTGTCATTCCTAATATCTGATTTGTGTCCATTTATTCTTTTATGTAGGGACTGTCCAGTTTGGCCGATGTATATAGCAGAGGGGCATTGTTGGCACATGATGGCATATATTACGTTAGTAGATGTGCAGGAGAATGAACCAGTGACGGTATGGCTGATCTGGTTAGGTCCTGTGATGGTGTTGCTGGTGTACATATGTGGGCAGAGTTGGCACCGAGGTTTGTTGCATGGATTGGTTCCTGAGTTAGAGTTATTATGGTGCGGTGTATAGTTGCTGGTGAGAATATGCTTCAGGTTGGCGGGTTATCTATGGCCGAGGGCTGGCCTGCCTCCCAAGGCCTGTGAAAGTGAGGGATCATTGTCCGGGATGGGTTGTAGATCACTAATGATGTGTTGGAGAGGTTTTAGCTGAGGACAGTAGGTGATGGCCAGTGGCGTTCTGTTGGTTTCTTTCTTGGGCTTGTCCCGTAGCAGGAGGCTTCTGGGTACATGTCTGGCTCTGTTAATCTGTCTCCTCACTTCCTCGTGTGGGTATCGTAGTTTACAGAATGCTTGTTGAAGATCTTGTAGGTGTAGGTCTCTGTCTGAGGGTTTGGAGCATATGTGGTAGTACCTCAGTGCTTGGCTGTAAACAATGGATCGTGTGGTGTGTCCGGGATGGAAGCTGGAGGCATGCAGGTAAGCATAGCGGTCGGTAGGCTTTCAGTATAGGGTGGTGTTTATGTGACCGTCACTTACTTGCACCGTGGTGTCCAGGAAATGGACCTCCCGTGTAGACTGGTCCATGCTGAGGTTGAGGGTGGGGTGAAAGCTCTTGAAATCGTGGTGAAATTCTTCCAGAGTCTCCTTCCCACGGGTCCAGATAATGAAGATTTCATCGATGTAGCGTAGGTAGAGAAGGGGTGTAAGTGGACGAGAGCTGAGGAAGCGTTGTTCCAGGTCAGCCATGAAAATGTTGGCATATTGTGGGGCCATGCGGGTGCTCATAGCAGTGCCACTGGTCTGGAGGTATATATTGTCACCAAATCTGAAATAGCACACAACTATGTGCCTCTGCTATATACAACAATGCCCCTCTGCTATATACATCGGCCAAACTGGACAGTCCCTACGTAAAAGAATAAATGGACACAAATCAGATATTAGGAATGACAATATACAAAAACCTGTAGGGGAACACTTCAATCTCCCTGGACACACAATTGCAGATCTAAAGGTAGCCATCCTGCAGCAAAAAAACTTCAGGACCAGACTTCAAAGAGAAACTGCTGAGCTACAGTTCATCTTCAAGTTTGACACAATCAACTCAGGATTAAACAAAGACTGTGAATGGCTCGCTAACTACAAACGCAGCTTCTCCTCTCTTGCTATTCACACCTCCAGATCAGCTACTAGAAGTGGGCCTCATCCTCCCTGATTGGATCCACCTCGTCATCTCCAGCCTGATTCTGGCCTGCATATTTATACCTGCCTCTGGAAATTTCCACTACATGCATCTGACGAAGTGGGTCTTTGCCCACGAAAGCTTATGCTCCAACACTTCGGTTAGTCTATAAGGTGCCACAGGACTCCTCGCCGCTTGTGTCATGTAAGTTTCAGA
The DNA here is from genome assembly GCA_032595735.1 of Pelochelys cantorii. Classification (NCBI taxonomy): domain Eukaryota; kingdom Metazoa; phylum Chordata; order Testudines; family Trionychidae; genus Pelochelys; species Pelochelys cantorii. Next base: position 43,947,805 of record CM064337.1, read on the forward strand.
GTTTGTTCCTGTGACTGAACCATGACAAAGACTTCCTTTGGCATAGCAAAGTTAATACACTATTGGTTTGTCTATACTACATGGAAGATTGACACTGCCGCAGTTGATCTTCCAGGGTTCGAATTAGTGGATCTAATGAAGACCCTCTAATTTGAACTGAGGGGATGCTCCCATTGGCACCAATAGTCCTGCTCCTCAGTGAAGACTAAGAGAAGTCGACCTTCCCCTGTGTGGACAGCACCAAAACACAATTTAAGATACTTCGACTCCAGCTATGTAATTAACGTAGCTGGAGTTGTGTATCTTAAGTCGACTTTCCCCTTTAGGCCTTAGTGAGCCTAATCAATGTCACGCATTATCCTTGATCCAGGTTACAAGATTGGCAGTCCACCCCATTTTTGTTTGTCCATCTGTTAGTTTCTCTCCCCAATTTTGCTTGTTACATTGATGTAATACTAGTGGGTGAACTGCTAAGGGAACAGATATTGAATCTGGGTATTAAATTTCAAAGCCTCTCTCTTACAACCCTCCCTGGTTTATTTATTAAGAACCTTAAATATATTTTTGCCATTAAAATCAGAACTTACCAGTATCAACAACTGGCCCTAGGCAGCAAGTATTCTCCAGGGGAAGGATACCTGGATGTGAATTTAGTGGTGGGTGTAAGGTGTTATCTTGACATCCCTGGAGATTTAGGATCTATGTGCTCTGGCAGGTACAGATGCAACACAAACTCTCACCATTCTGCTGCTTCCTGCATGTCCCAACCACCTTCTCAGAAGAAGGCAGGGAAGTTCATAGCCCATTTGCTCCTTGAAGCTTCTGCTGGGAAATCTGTTTAGGATTTTGGAATACATTTTTCTAGATCTTGTCTTTCCCAGGCATTCATCATTACACAGTAGTTGCCTACCTGTCTTCTCTGGCATGATTATAATTGCCTTTGTTTTAACATTTCCTGTTTCTCCATAGAAGACTCGGAAATATGACCTCCCATTTGCAAATGTTCAGTCAACAATAAATAAATACATACAAAATAGAAAGCAAGTAAGCAAGAAAGCATCTAGATTGTGGACTGTATCAGCCTAATATGTCACTTGCAACCGCTGTGTCCTTAAATAGCCTTGTGTCTGCTCGACTACTCAACTTTTAAGAATTCCCCATTGATTATTGATTATCCTGATCTCTTTTTATGTTTGTATGTATGTATTTATTTTAGTTACCTTTTCTTTACCTCTGTCTGCATTCCCTAAAATTACTTTTTTCCCTTAATGAACTCATTTAATACATTTTCTCCTAACATTTTAAAAATTCTAATAAGATGATATATTTGCCTTTATCACTCTGTGAGTGTCCTCATCAATCTTTATCAATTCACATACAGCAGATTGCTTTTGTTCATCATATATTTTGCTAATTGGAAAACAAGCTTTCTTTGTGAGGTATATTTTTCTTTCCTTTGCATTACCCTCTACATCTCCTCTGTTTTTTTTATTCACCCTCTCCCCACCATCCGCACATCTGATTTTCATATTTATCAAAGTTTGTCATTCCGAAAGGTAAATGTTTTTGTCCTAGCTACCTTTGCCTTTCACATTTGTCATAACATTGTCAAGCTTGCATCATTATTTAAAAAAAATCTTTAAATGTTATGCATGTGGATCTGCTCATAAATATTCACAAACCATCACCACGCACAAAAAAAACCCACCTCCACAACCTAGGAAAATATGTCAACTGAAACATTAGCAGTATGTTTAATCAGCAGTACAACTGGAGCTCATCTGAATAATAGAAACACAAGGTCTTCGGCTGAAAAATAAATACTGCACTTGCAGACTAATTTTAAACAATGCAAAACTTAGCAAATTAGGGGCATCTAATTAAACCTAGGGCCGGTATTAACAGATGGGCTGAGTAAAAACTGCTGGGAAATTATATCATGCAAAAGGACTTAATAATTACTCATCTGAATCTTTTGTAAGATGTCAACTATGCAATGCTGATGAGACTGCTAACTACTGTAGTTAACTGTATATTTTGAATGTAGCCAACACACAGTCTGTACAATCCTTCTGTATGAATTGACTGCTCAGTACGAAAATGACCATAATAGGAGAAGGGGAGATAGTCCTGCATGTTAAATGTCTTGCTTTGTCTGATCACTAAAGTAGAAACCATTGTGGTGCATTTAAGATCTCTCAGGATTGGTAATGTTATCATCACATGCATGTCATAGCCAATCAGTCCTGGTACATAAATGCATCAACCGCTGGTGATCTTATTTTTATATTAACACACATTTGCATAAAAGTCAAAGAACTGGAAATAAACCAAAGCCAGTTCTATAAAACACCCACTAATTAAAGATCCTACTCAGGCTCCTTCCATATCTGCATCATTGATTTAACCTAATTTGTTTCACAGAAAGTGACAGACTACTTCCTGAAGAATATCATCTTTACAGGGGTGACATTTCTTGGTATTCTTAGAGTTGTGTAAAGCGGGGGGTAGGGGGGGAGAGAATCAATGGCTCCCAAATAAGTATTTTGGGATTTTTTTCCCTCCTGTAACATGCTTCAAGAATTTGGACTATACAAATCGCTAAATTGACCTAAAACAAGTTATCTGGTACAAATTAAATAATAGATGCTGAGACCATTTCTGCTCTGAAACAAGCAAGACATTTTAACCAGTGGTATTAGGTCTAGAATCAAGGATCCAGCTTGCTTCATTGATATCAGAGACACCTTGATAGTCTGAGGATGACTTTAGATACCCAGTTGTAGGGAAATCTTAGGTAGAAATAACTTCCCAGTATTAGGGTTCAGAATTTTGTCTTCATATGATATAGCCTTAATATTCATATTTTTATTATATGGTGAACGTATAATGTCGTGAAGTATGTAGAAGAATGGCTTAAATTGCAAGATCAAGCTTGGCCTAAGAACTCCTTTTAGGTCTACCAACCAGCAATGCTTTGCTTTGTGATGCATGATTCTATATTTTATACAACCCCAAGATGCTTGCCAGGACTCACCTTCAATCTGTAATGCAAGTTAATCTTGGTTCATGGGCTTGAGCCTTTCTTCATATCTAGCATTGTTATACCCAGGATGACTATGTGTTAATATAAAACTATTGTCTGGCAGTCCAACTGGAGTTAAGTGGAAAAAATCCTATGGACTTCAAAGGCTACTAGATTGAGCCCTCCATGAAGATTTCTCGTTATACTCTTTTAATTTAGTGCAATTCTTTTTGAAGTACTATAAAAAAAAACCATTCAAGCATTGAAGGAAAAGGTAATTAGGGCCAGCAGTTCATGCATGTTAATGCAATGCAAGTAGCAAAAATAGCCACCAGTTGCTATGGACAATTATTGAAACAGGTCCTTATGTCAACCTGTGCCTGCATCTTAGTCTTTAATAAGTGGTTAAGAATATTCAGATGTCTAATTCCGACCTCGTTTACATCAGGGTAACGCCATTGACCTCACTGCAGCTACTCATTGTTGACTGATATAAGTGAGATCAAAATCAGGTCCTCTGGGATTTGTATTTTTTTTCATACATCTGAGTGATTTTTTGCAGCAGAATTAATCCTTTTAAGTATTACATCAGCATCTTGCAAAGAAGAACAGGGCTGGATTGTATCTTTGGCATCCTATGGTTGCAGGATGCTCCCTCTGTCTTATACCCTGCCATATCATCTTGCTGAGTATGCAGCTTGAATTTTGACTCCACCAAAATTCCTCATGAAGATTCATTGCTTGGCAGCCACATACTCCTTGAAGTGTGTGTAGCATGTTCACACTCCACACCTAACCAGCAGAGTTTGGTGACTTACCTCTACTGGGTGTCAGTACGTCTAATGTGGTCTATCTTGGATACTGAGCTTTAAGAACGGGTCAGTTACTGCTCCACACTGTTAGCTTGTGAAATGTATGGCAACATAATACCTAGCACAAAAGGCACAATATTTGTTGTGTATATGCTGGAGTGACAACAGTGGTTTGCTTATGTTTGTCCCAAAACTTGGTGTGAAGATTGGCCAGTTTGGAGGCACTACAGGAATAAACTGAAGAGAAGTAAATGACTGTTCACTCAGAATCATTTCTCAGACAGAGGATTGTCTTTGTTAATAAAGCTTTTAGCTGAATAGATTAAATTTTATTTTTTTCGATTCCCTCCTAGTGACCCGCAGAGTAAGGAGACATGTTAGAATTTCCAGATATTCCAGTTCATTGGTTTGTCTTTGTTTCTGCGTGACAGGGTCCATTAGCTACATCTTTCAATGCATGATTACATTTTGTAATATTCATTTAAGTTGCTGACCCAACCTGGTGTGGTGTAAAACTACAACCTCATTAGACTGAAGTAGGCATAACTCGGAGGCACGCTACCTGCTGAAAGTGTCCCTGCCTAGAAAGGAGAGGTGAGGCCAGTGAGGTAAGGGAACTGCTATTCCTCAGTTGCACAGCAAGCACAGGACAGAGGACATAAGAAGTCTTCCCTCCTCCTTTGCATGCCAAGCATAAAAAACAGGTAGAACTGCAATCTCTGGGCTCTAAAGAGCACAGGGATTGCTTTCTCATAAGTATCTATTTGGTGGCTGTCAAAAGGAGACAGACATGGGGACAGTAACTTCAGAGGCTCCCTCACACAGAGCCCACCACAAAGTAGGGTTAATAGAAGCTGCAGACTCTGCCCAGATGATTTGAAAGGCACACTTGGTGCTGCCTCTAGGGTAATGTGGCCTCTGCCCTGCTCCACTTTTATGGGCTAGGTCAAAATGGCACATTAGAGGTCTAATGCCATCAAATACAATCTGTAAAGACAGGCTAACGGCCTGGCACAGGTCAGAGCAAACAGAAGTCCATGGTAGTTGCGGTATAAAACCTCAGGTGTAGCATTCAAGGGATTAAAGTCTAGCAAGAGAGGCTATATTTGATGTCTTATTGTAATTACTGGATTGGAAAAATAGACTGTAAAGATTATAAAATATATCTTTGTCTACAGCTTAATAGATTTTAGACCATGTTAGTTTTAATCTGTATATTTTACATTTACTGCTCTATAAGTATTTACTTATCAAGTCTACAGAAATATTGACTGTAGACAGATTTGTAGAGCAGTTTCTTTTGGCCAAAGTAAATTACAATGTACGATGCAGAAACCTGATTGATCTGGATCCATCAAAGAGTACAATAGAGTGGCTTGGCTCATCTTCCGCGATTGAGCGTGCAGAAAGAAATGCATTGTCTTTTCCTGAAAACAGGCAAAAATGAGGTTAGTACAGGAATTAATTACTACTCCACGACGTTATCTTATTTTATGTCTGTGAGTTCCATAATGGGTGTGCGCATTAAAAAGCTTTCTTATAGCACGTTAATGACATGATTTTTGTACATATACCAGTCAGCTGCTGCTGTTCAGAATGAATGAGCAGATTTTCCAAAAATGACTGAGTAGTTACAGAGTAATCAAGTTACATTGAATCTCAACAAAATAATTAGTTTCGTTTGCTTAGAGTCAGAGACTTGATAAAACCCACTAGAAATTAATGTTGATCGTACTGTAGATTTCTTTACTTAAAATGTTAGCTTAACAATATATCTGGGTGTAAAACTAAGCCAAAGAACATTTAACGGGTCTAATTGGGGAAGCAGCTTCAAAATAGATTTTTTTTCAAACTTGTTAGACAGTGTTTATCACACACAACAGCAGACACAGTCTACAAGGCATTGATTCTGTCCCACTTTCACTGTGCTAGGATAATCAGTAGTCAATGTTCTAATACAAAGTTTGAAAATAAAACACAAGTCATTACATAAACCTTTAGCTGCTAAAATTATTCTTAATGTTGTGGCTACAGTTCCTGTTAGAGTAATCACTGTTGCTGAAGTGCATTGGTTTCTACTCTGCACGCAAATTGACGTGTCTGCTAATAATTTTTCCATATATAGAAAAATAAGAATTACATTCAGGATTAGATTTGTGGACACATAGTCTAATATTCTAATTAGTAGTATCAGATGCTTTGGAGAAAGGTGTAAGAGGCAATTTTGGAATAACCTCACAACAAGGATAATTTCTTCCTAAACCCAAGTAGCTGGAGATTGTTTTATGCTTAAGAGCATGAAAGTTTATATTCTATTTTGTGTAACTTATCCATGCAAATATCTAATTTTTCTGAACATAGTTATTAGTTGTGATTATATTTTTGTCACACTAAATTCCACAGATTAACTGTGCACAACGTAATCCCCATTTTCAGTTTTCAATTAATTGTCTTTCAGTTTAATTTCATCTTCTTTTAAAAAAATGTTTTGAGAGGGAGAATAGGAGAATCCTATTCCTCGTGTCATTCTTTGTTTTAAATACTTATAACCATGTCATTCATCTGTGCTCTAAACAAAATAGTTCTATTTTCTATTGACAGCACAATCTCTTTTATGGAAGTCTCTCCATTCTTACTCTGTCTCGGTTCTAGTCAACCCTTCTCTAAAAGATGCCAGAACTAGAAGGGATTCAAACATGAGCACACAGTCAGGGTATGCCAGTAATTGATGGGGGCGGTTTCAGCATTTTATATCTTGTGTCTTATTTAATTCAAGATTTTGTTTGCATTTTTGGACCAGTACGAAAGACTGAGCAGATGTTCCCAGTGAATTGCAGCAATGATGTCCACATCCTTTTTCTGAATAGTTGCAATTAATTTTGAACCCAGCAATATGTATTCAAAATTACTGCATTGCTTTACAATTGAGAACAGCAAATTTCACCTGCTCTCATGCTGCCCAGTTGAAAATCTTTTTTTAGGTTCCTCCTGAAATTCCTCACTAATTGTTGGTTTAGTGTCACCTGCAAATTTTGTCACTTCACTTTCACTCCCGAAAAACCTCCATTTTGTGCTATATTCAAAATTGGCCATTTATTCCTAATGTTTCACTTAGTCAATTTCTAATCCTGAACAGTACTTTACCTCTCACTTGTCATTAAGTTCCTTAACAGTTTTTTTGGGGGGAGGGACTGTAGCCTTTTTAAAAGCTTTTGACAAATTGGATGAACTGGTTTACTTTTATTCATTACTTTGAAGATTTCTATTCGATTGGAAAATCATGTCACTGAAAATCTTTAGAGAAGCTTTGATAGATTGTCCCTATTATATAAAACACCTAGAAGAACATACTATTTTACCTAGTATTAATGTAAGATTCACTGATCAGCCCAGAAGTCTTTTTTTTTAAGGTAGGCACAACATTTTCAATCCTTTAGTAGAATCTTCTTCTTCAATTCTTAGCAAGACAGTCATCCATAGCGATCATTCATCCTTTGCCCCATTTCTGTGGAACTGTGAAAGCTTGACAGGATGAGAATCCATCATCAGAACACACTCCACCTTACAGCTGGTGGAATGTCATCCCAGATGTCACAAGCCACCCAGAGAATGGTGTTCATTGGAGCAGGTTGTGGCATCCTTGCAACATGTCTGAAACACATAAGGCGCCACCTATGGACAAAAGCCCCACGAGTCTGTAGACCTGAATGACCATATATATCTGTGTTACAGAGGACTTCACTCCACAATATTCAACTTTGACATTTTGTGTCAAAAGCCTGCACTTTGTCTAGTCAGTGCAGTGTAGTATCCCTGTTTCGCAGCCATACAACAGTCTGGGCAGGATACAGCTCAAATAAATCCTGAGCTTAGTTGTCCTGCTAAGATGTTGATTCCATATCCACTGTAAACGGCCCATGACAGATGCTGTGATGAGAACTTTTATATGAGAACTGGAGGAGCTGGTAGGTACAGAACCCAGATAGCACAAACTGGAAATGGATTCATCAGCTTTGTTGTTCGAGGAGATTAGAGTCGCAGGTGCACCCAGTCCTAGCTTTTGCAGTTTTGTCTTAGACCATGAAACATGATGACCGATCTTAGCTGACTCCTTCTCTGTATGCTGGATGCCTCACAAAACCTGTTGGGGCTCTGTACTAAAAGAACAACATCATCAGCTTAGTCTAAGTCTGTGAGGGAGATGTCACCGTTCTCCATGCCTATGTACCTGGCGGAATGCTTCACTGTGAAATCCATTGCCCGACAAGAGTGCAGGGGCCAGAACATAACCCGGCCTAACACCAGATATGGAGGCGGTGGTTCTATTGTGCAGCTCTCTAATCAAATATAGCAGAGTGGTAGGGACACTTATGCCCTTTAAGGTCTTCCATAATGCAACACAGTCTACTGACTCAAAGGCAGCCTTCAGATCAACATATGCTACATGCAGGGGCTTCCAGAACTCACAATGTATCTCCAATCACATGCAAAGGGCAAAAATGAAATCTAACATGGATCTGTTCCTCGTAAAGCCGGATGGTTGGGGATGATGCTTCCAATGTAGGAAAGACTCCAGGTACACCAACAAAACATGTGGAAACCCCTTTCCCTGGAACAGAGAGCAGGTAGATCAGCCTGTAGCTTTACATTCACTGTGCAGTCTCTTTCCCTCATAGAGTGCAATCACAATACCATCCTTCCAGTTGGCAGGGTTCTAGTTCTCCTCACCAGATGAAAGAAGACCAGAAGTGATTCTGCTATAGAATCAACTGTACATTTTAGCAGCTCTGACAAGGTACCATTAGCACCAGCTGTGCATCTGTTTTTCAGTTTAGAGATGGCATAAATTCACTTCACCTAGCATTGGTGCATCAATGCAAATGTCTGGATCTGAAACCAGTGACTGTCAGATGATTCAGCTCTGAACAAGCAGCAGCTGGAGGATGGTCCAGGATATTGTGATGTTCCACCCAGCATGAGAGAATGCCATCATCTAATTTACATGTATGGCCTTGGCACTTTTCAGGATGCTATTTGTAATGACTTCATCTTGACCACCGAGATTCTGGATGGCCTGGATTGCTGGCTTCAAGTTGCCCCTGGCTAAGCCAAATTGGAAAACATTCATAACTTAGTTATAAACAGAGTTGTTGACTCGTGTCCCACGACTTGGACTTGAGTCCGACTTAAGTCGCCAAGTGACTCGACTTGAGACTCTACTTGGGTTCATTGTTTATGACTTGATACAAGACTTGAGACTTGCTAATTTTGTTAAATCGACTTGGTGAAAAAATTGTCCCAAAATGCCGATATTGATGGCTTGTACAAAAGTGACTTGACATTTTTTAAATTAAGACTTGAGACTCGACTTGGGACTTGACTCAAAAGTGACTTTAGGGACTCGAGACTCGACTTGAGACTTGAACTGTAGTGACTTGAGACTCTACTTGGACTTGACAATGACGACTTGAAGACAACACTGGTTATAAATGTGTTTAATTTTCACTTCAACTGATGACAAGTGCTCTTTGTCACCACACTGATAGACTACAATGTTCAAATTAATGATTTGGAAGGCCTCCCCCATTAGCTATAGTTGGCATACTGGATGCTCATAACCAATCCTCTCCTCAGCAGATTGATTGAGGGTAGAAGTGACCAGAGACTAGACAACCTCCACATCATCTGGCAGACTAGCTAGAGTCAATAATCTGTTCCTAATGTAAATACAAAAGCTGTGAACTAAACCTGGCACACAAGGAGTGTGTCTATGTCAATCTTCATCATTGCAGAGGGCTTACCGGCTCACTGGTGTAGAGCAGAATAGCTGGATTTATCTATCTCTATCTCTGTCTCTAGGCTCCTCCATTACTGATTTCTATAAATACTTAAAATAGTCAGTCCCTTAAAAATACACTTTCTCTATTGACTTGTTGCTCTTCTTTACGTAACAACTTATTCGGATACCCCTTCTTTTGGCAAGTCACTTTTCTGAGGGCTTCACCTTTTATCTGTAAACTGAAGATCTGGGGTTAGTGAAGTATTTCCCCAATATCTGTGGTGAAGATAGTTGTAAAGTAGTATTCTGCTTCTCTGAAATGTCCTTTCATATTTATTGTCGTCTTAGGTGTCTACTGGTGTCTTGAGTTCTGTCTTCCACTCCATGCTTCTGATATGCTTAAAAAAAGTCTTGTTCTTTTCATAGCCTGAGTCACTGTTCTCTAATTTCAGTTCTGTTTTTAGCTTGCTGTCTCAGTGTATGGCATCCCTTTAAGGGTAGGCCTGGGATACCACATCTCTATTCCAAGTTCTGTCCCTTTATAAACTGGAACTTGATGGTCCTCAGAAGATCATGTGGCTGCAGGCAGGAAGCAAACAGTACCTGCTGGGTCAAGGCTATTCAAGATCTTCCTATTACTCAGAAGAGAGACAGAGACTCAGAGTGATTTGGAGTCTTTCAGTGCTATCCCAGGGAAGATGGACTGTATGGGAAAGAAGCAGAAGCAGTAGCATAGGCTTCCAAGCAAGGCATCATAAGAAGTAGCTCTGAGAAGCAGTGAGGCAAGGCAGTTTGCAGATTGAGGGCAGACTGCTGTGTAGGAGATAGGATCTCAGAGTTGGAATCCAGAATGGAGTCAAGCCCCACACTCTGACCTGAAATTGAGGAGAAGGATTTGGACAAGTGGTTCAATCCTGGGGAATTATACCAAGAGAGAGACGAAGAATGGCCAGGCCTGAGGTGGCTGTGGTCCTGAAAGAGGCTGTGTAGTGAGGCTTTGAATGTAGGCCTTGTCGATACTACCACAGGCCATCAACTTAGGTTACACAATTTCAGATACATGAACAATGTAGCTGAAGGCGATGTACTTAGGTCTACTTGCCACAGTATCTTCACCGTGGTAAGTTGACAGCTGATGCTTGCTTGTCAACTCCTTTTACTTTTCTCGTTTTGATGGTGTACTGGAGTTAAGGGAAGAGTACTCAATTGTTGATAGATGTGATAAAATCAATCATTGATCCAGCAAGTAGTGAAGACATGGTTTAGTTTAATTAGGGTTCTTATTTATCCTGGAAGGAAAGTCTCCTTGTGGCCTGGCTGAAAGTCTAAACTCCAAATTGCCCATGTACTGCATCAAATTGCCAGCTGTCTGAGTGTGAGGCAAATGTGGGGTGAGAGGTAGCATTTTTGCCCTGTGAATGTAACAGTGAATGCAATGGCAGCAGATGTCGAGAAGATTGGTACTTTCCCAGCTTCCAGTATCCATTCCCCTGGTAAGCCAAGATCCTATCCCATTCCCTCAGATAAGTGATGATGTGACTTGAGAATAAGGTGAAAACTATCTGTGTTTATTTAGGGAATGTATACATAAACAAGGAAACCTGGGGGGCGTGGGGGGGGGGACGCGTTAAGCAAGCAAAATACAGCAAAACACCCGAAAGCCACAGACAAGATAAAACACCTCAGTGGTTTACTCCTTCAGGCATAAAGCCCAGTTCCATAATTAACCCTCAGTGATATTATGGATATGCCAAACCATTTTATATTTGCAGGCTTCAGTGAAAGAACACAGCAGATGGATATGCTGCAGAAGAGAGTACAGGGTAGCAGGCACTGGTCAGTCCCTCTTGACCTGTTACCGCCCTTGGTATACTCTGGACGGGAGGAACACAGAGTCACAGAATCTGGAACTGATGATAAACCCAGCCAAGATCACCCCATGGTCTTCTCCTGGTAAGTGATTTGATAGTGATGGTCCCCACACCGGAGGACAATACCCAGCTGTCTTGCGCAGCACCATTATATAGGGTTGGAGGCACAAAAGTTCTAAGGCACCTAACCTTTCCAGATTGCTTTCTCCTTTTCTCGCTGTTTTTTAGAAAAGGGTGTAAAAGCCCATACAGTGTCACCAATACAGAGTCTTTGCTGTCTTTTGACCCATTATACAAAATAGAGTCTCACCGATAAACAGCAAATGTATTCAGCACTGCATATTCAAACAGTTAATTATAATGACAACATTTAACATATTAGAACCAAACACGAACAAAATCCCTTACAGCATATGCATCTCCTCACAGAAGAGACAGGTAAGCAAATTTTATTTTTTGCAGCATGCACTCCTTTCTCCTGAGTTCACTTGACTAGATTTCCGTTTGTATAAAGATTCTTGCTATTTGGGGCTACAGCCTGTTTTCAAAGCCACTGCCCATGTTGGAGTTGTTTGTTTGGATGGGGGTGTATTTAATGGGTTCTGGTTTCCATTCTGGTTCTGGAAATTTTTTGGGAGTCAATGACACTCTATCTCACCTCCTTCTGTTTTGTGCAGAATCTGCAGCATGCCCCTCCTGCCTTATAACTGATCCCTTTGGAAAGTATAGCACTAGCTGCAAGTCTCAATTTTCACAGTCTTTATGCTTCCTACTGCCCTGATCTGTCTCCTTTGGGTTTCTACTGCTCGCTCCCTCTACCATGCACCAAACTACTTCAGAAAGTGTTGATTTCAGCTTTCCCAAGAAGCTGCAGTTTGTTGTTCCCTAAAGGCTTCTGAATAACGCACCAATTCTCACCACTTTTTAAGAAAAAACCCACAAGACTCAAAATAGTCTCAACTCCTGCAGTCAAGGGATCAAGGGATCACAGGAGAATGTTACTGTTCATTTTAAAGAAGAAGTTTCTAGGTCTTATACTTGCGGAGGGAAAGCTTGAAATCTTGAACTCTAAAGACTCAAAAACCACATAGAATCATAGAATCATAGAGCTGGAAAAGACCTCAGAAGGTCAAGTCCAGCCCCCTGCTCTAGGCAGGACCAATCCCAACTAAATCAACCCAGCCAGGGCTTTGTCAAGCTGAGACTTAAATACCTCTAGGGATGGAGACTCCACTACTTCCCTAGGTAATGCATTCCAGTGCTTCACCACTCTCCTAGTGAAATAGTTTTTCCTAATATCCAACCTGGACCTCTCCCACCACAACTTGAGACCATTGTTCTTTGTTCTGCCATCTGTCACTACTGTGAACAGCCTTTCTCCATCCTCTTTGGAACCTCCCCTCAGGAAGTTGAAGGCTGCTATCAAGTCCCCCCTCACTCTTCGCTTCTGCAGACTAAACAGACCCAACTCCCTCAGCCTCTCCTCATAGGTCATACGCTCCAGCCCCCTAATCATTTTGGTTGCCCTCCGCTGGACCCTCTCCAATGCATCCACATCCTTTTTGTAGTGGGGGGCCCAGAACTGGATGCAATACTCCAGATGTGGCCTCACCAGAGCCGAATAAAGGGGAATAATGACATCTCTGGATCTGCTGGCAATGCTCCTCTTAATGCAACCTAATATGCCATTAGCCTTCTTGGCTACAAGGGCACACTGTCGACTCATATCCAGCTTCTGATCCACTGTAACCCCCAGGTCCTTTTCTGCAGAACTACTACTTAGCTGTTTGGTCCCCAGCCTGTAACAATGCTTGGGATTCTTCCGTCCCAAGTGCAGGTCTCTACACTTGTCCTTGTTGAACCTCATCAGATTTCTTGTGGCCCAATCCTCCAATTTGTCTAAGTCACTCTGGACCACAAGGTAAATAAGAATCCCAGATTTTTGTTAAACTCATTTTTAAAACAAGCTCGTGTATTTTGGGCAGCTGAGGCTACCAATACTGGTGTCAGTTGTCCCAATGGCTAATATTGAGGCATTTCCACACTCTGACCAGGCAGTAGGCCTGCCTCAGTGCAGGCTTAGAAAATATTTTTGCAACTGCAATAGCTAGAAACTTAATATTTTATGCATTCAGTCCCTCCACTGTAGGTGTTAAAAAAACTGTATGTATTCTTGTATGAAAACTTTGAGTATGGAGTAGATGCCTCTTTCCTAGGATATAGGTGATTATTAAATCTTAATTTTAGGGGTGGACATAGACAAACATAGAGAATGAGGAAGTCAGGCCAGAAGGATACAAAAGAGTAACGGAAGGGAGGTATGTTAGTCGCAGGCTGAATAAATCTCTCTCTGTTCCCAGGGTAAAGTGGCAGGGGCTAGTCCAGAACCAGTGAGAACTTGCCAGAATCAATCAGGGCAATTAAGCATCTGGAGCTGGTTAAGTGGGCTTGCAGAGTGAGGTGAGCCGAGGCTAGTTGGAACACCAGGGGCCAATTAAAGAACCAGTTGAGACTGGTTATAAAAAGAGCTTCCCTGAAGTTAGCTACCGTGCGTGAGTAGCTGAGAAGATGGAGGAAAGTGCTGCCGGGCGTTTAGAAGAAACAAGCACCAGTGGATACTAGGAGGACGAGCCTGAGAGAAGGAAGGTGCTGGAGAAGGTGTGGGGAAGTAGCCCAGGGGCCTCGTAGCTGTCTTGTAATAGGTGTTGGATACTCTCATACCGGGCCCTAGGCTGGAACCCAGAGTAGGGGGTGGGCCTGGGTTCCCCTCCTACACCCGTTTCTACTTAGGGAAAGGAAAGGGGTTTACCCAACTCTACATTATTTTGGGATCCACCGAGACTGTGGAGTTTGGTTTCCCTTTATAATTTATGCTGGCCAATGATGAATGGAGCTCCGCAAACAGCAATCTGATGCCCTAGGTATGGTGCCTATACTGAGGGCTGCTGTGAGCCTCTGAGGCTATGTATACATTACACTGTTCTTCCGGAAAAAGCTACGTAAATTGGGAACCGCAGTTTGTATAGCTTTTTCCTCTTCTTTTTTCGGAAGAGACTTTTCCGACATTTGGCCCATCTACATTGGGCCAAATGTCAGAAAAAAAAAAACCCTTTTTTGGAACATTTCTTCTTCCTCGTAAAATGAGGGTTACAGGGATGCCAAAAAAGTGCTAGCCTGAGGCAAGCAAATCCACCTGAAAGCATGTAGAAGCTTTGTCACAATATATACACTATAACTGTATTTTGTAATTTCCTAGACTATCGGTTGGAATTTTTGTGTTGCAGTTGATGCAAAAGTTGGCGTGGGTGTGAAAACCCTGAAAATTACAAATAAAGCCTCAGTCCTGCAAAGATTCAAAGATTTGCATAACTTTAAGTATTGTGACTCATTCCATGGATGTGAACAGGGATACTCACAGGGAAACCTCTAGCTCAGGGTTTCCCAACCTACGGGTTGGGACCCAAATATGGGTCGCCATTACATTTCAAAAGGGTCGCCAAGTGTCTCCCCAGGTGGCTCTGCCCTCTCTCCTCTCCCCATTTTTTAGTTGACTTGGGTCACCAAGTCTTCCTGAATTGTCAAAATGGGTCCCCTTCTGGAAAAGTTTGGGAACCGCTGCTCTAGTTTTTCAGGATTGGGGCCTAACCCAACTGGCTGTTGTAGCTAAAATGTAGCTTGGGTGATTAGAGTAGAAATAATTTATTTTCCCTTTCAAAAAGCAGTGTTAAGCAGCCCATTTTGCCACGTTTTAGGTGAAAAAGATTGAAAATGTGTGATAGGCATCCCCAGAAAATTAGGCTGATAATGTGAATGTTAACAGTGTCTTATCCATGCTCAACTACAATCTAAATTATTCTGCAGATACTCAAAAAAGGAGCTTTTTAATTCCTTAGTGAATCAGTTTTCCCAATACAGAGGACCTTGATGAAAAGAATCAATTAATCTCAGAAAAGCTACAATGTATAAATATCATGAGTAAATAAATTGTTATTGTATTAGATAAAACATGCTGATTTAAAACAGTTGATAAGCCCTATTGCTAGTCTCTGGCATGTTCTCTGGAAAAACTCCCAGATTTTATTTCATGAATAATGCATGAATATTTCTGTCTGATTGAGATGACTGGTTGTAGAGTGTCTGAATATTTCAGTGGTTTGATTCCGATTTGCTCTCCATTGAGAACTCTGCTACCAGTGCCTTCGAAGGTAAAGAAAGCTGTACTAGATTCAGTTCCTGGAGTCAGTGCAGCACATCTCCGTCACATTAGACAGCATCAGTGATGAGAGCAATATTTAATTTCCCAGGTACAGTCATCTCAAAATCAAAGTGGTCGAGTGATGAGATCAAGGATGTTCTGGGATGTTCGTGTAGTTATTACTGTCAACCACCTTGTCAAATAGAGATAATCCACTCTGCTCCGCTTCCAACATATGATGGCGTTTTTACTATCGTCAGATTTCAGATGTCAAGACACCATTTAATTCATCCCAATTGGATAATATTTATCCTTCCTAATTTCTTTAGAACCCAAAATATAATATTTTATGCATTCAGTCTCTCCCCTGTAAGTGTAAAAATTGTATGTTATAAAATATGTTACACACGTATTCTTGCTGTTAATAAGTGAGACTTCTACAGAGATGTACTCTTACATGGACACTTTAAAAAGACTGATCCCGCAACTCTTCCTCACATGAGTAATTCCTTTGGTCAGTCGAGTTGAGTCTTTGAAATCAAATTGATCTAGTCATTGAATGGGGACATGAAGGGATCAGCATGATCAGCAGGGCAGACTGCATACTTGAACACAAGAGCAAAAGAGTAGGGCAAAGAGTTTAACTTAAAGACCATAGAGGGAGCAAGGGTAGGAAAAGGTCATGTGTAAAAGAGAAACTGGAGGATAATATTGCAATAAAGCTGATTGACTTTGCAAACCCCATACACTCTCCAAGAATCACTTCCATTTGTATTCTCTGTCCATCGATATTCAGACTATCAAGTTTCATTGTCACTAATGTTCACAGAAAGCTAATGTCAAAGGCGTATGTTCACGTGTTAGTAGAAACTGAATTTTCAATTGCTGTGTGCAAGCATGGTGCTGAAAATGGCTACACATTTCTCGAGTCAGGGATTATAAAAACTTTGCCTGGTAATGCACCTTGAATTGTGAATATATCAGTTACTTGGTATTTAAAACAAGAATTTTAAAAATCCATCAAGTTGAATAACAAAAAGATTTAAGGAAATTACTGTCTGAATATGTACAAACAATGAGGAGTCCTGCAACACCTTAAAGACTAACAGATTTATTTCGGCATAAGCTCAATGAATCATGCATTGGATGAAGTGGTTTTGACCCACAAAACCTATGCCCAAATAATTCTGTTAGCCTTTAAGGCCTGGTCCACACAAAAGGGGAAAATCAGTTAAGATATGCAGCTTCAGCTATGCTAATTACATAGCTGGAGTTGACGTATTTTGAATTGTGTTTTTCAAAAAAAAAGAGCTAAATAGATTCATGGAGGTTAGGTCCATCAATGGCTATTACCCAGGATGAGTAGGAATGGGGTCCCTAGCCTCTGTTTGTTTGGAAATGGGTCACAGGAGAGGGATCACGTGAGGATAACCTGTTGTGTTCCCTCCCTCCGGGGCATCTGGCATTGGCCACTGTCGACAATCAGGACACTGGGCTGGATGGACCTTTGGTCTGACCCAGTCTGGCTGTTCTTATGAAAATAGTGAACTGAAGAGAAGGGGAATCGGCTTCCGTACCTAATGACTGGAAGGTAGCCAACGTGACACCAATATTTAAAAAGGGCTCTAGAGGCGATCCGGGCAATTACAGACCGGTAAGTCTAACTTCAGTACCGGGCAAATTAGTCGAAACAATAGTAAAGAATAAAATTGTGAAGCATGTAGAAGAACATAATTTGTTGGACAAAAGTCAACATGGGTTTTGTAAAGGGAAATCCTGTCTTACTAATCTATTAGAGTTCTTTGAAGGGGTTAACAAACATGCAGACAAGGGGGATCCAGTAGATATAGTATACTTAGATTTCCAGAAAGCCTTTGACAAGGTCCCTCACCAAAGGCTCTTGTGTAAATTACATGGCCATGGGATAAGAGGGAAGGTCCTTTCTTGGATTGAGAACTGGTTAAAAGACAGGAAACAAAGGGTAGGAATAAATGGTAAATTTTCAGAGTGGAGAGGGGTAACTAGTGGTGTCCCCCAAGGGTCAGTCCTAGGACCAATCCTGTTCAACTTATTCATAAATGATCTGGAGAAAGGGGTAAGCAGTGAGGTGGTAAAGTTTGCGGATGATACCAAACTGTTTAGGATAGTCAAGACAGAAGCAGACTGTAAGGGACTCCAAGAAGATCTCACCAAACTGAGTGATTGGGCAACAAAATGGCAAATGAAATTTAATGTGGATAAGTGTAAAGTAATGCACATTGGGAAAAATAACCCCAACTATACGTACAGTATGATGGGGGCTAATTTGGCTACGACAAATCAGGAAAGAGATCTTGGAGTTATCGTGGACAGTTCTCTGAAAACTTCCACGCAGTGTGCAGCGGCGGTCAAAAAGGCAAATAGGATGCTAGGTATTATTAAGAAAGGGATAGAAAATAAGACCCGGAACATCTTACTGCCCCTGTATAAAACTATGGTACGCCCACATCTTGAATACTGTGTACAGATGTGGTCTCCTCACCTCAAAAAAGATATTTTGGCCTTGGAAAGGGTTCAGAAAAGGGCAACTAAATTGATTAGGGGTTTGGAACGGGTCCCATATGAGGAGAGGTTAAAGCGACTGGGACTTTTCAGTTTAGAAAAGAGGAGACTGAGGGGGGATATGATAGAGGTGTATAAAATCATGAGTGGTATGGAGAGGGCCGATAAAGAAAAGTTATTTATTAGTTCCCTAAATAGAAGAACTAGAGGACACCAAATGAAATTAATGGGTAGCAGGTTTAAAACTAATAAAAGAAAGTTCTTCTTCACACAGCGTGTAGTCAGCATGTGGAACTCCTTGCCAGAGGAGGCTGTGAAGGCTAGGACTATAACAGAGTTTAAAGAGAAGCTAGATAATTTCATGGAGGTTAGGTCCATAAAAGGCTATTAGCCAGGGGATAAAATGGTGTCCTTGGCCTCTGTTTGACAGAGGCTGGAGAGGGATGGCAGGAGACAAAGCGCTTGATCATTGTCTTCGGTCCACCCCCTCTGGGGCACCTGGTGCTGGCCACTGTCGGCAGACAGGATACTGGGCTAGATGGACCTTTGGTCTGACCCGGTACGGCCGTTCTTATGTTCTTATGTTCTTATGGGAAAAAGTGATCTTGTCATCAGTCAGCTCAAAAAGCAGAACAGGAGCTGAACACAGTTTAGGAAATAACTATGATCTCCAAGACTGTGTGGCAACTGACCATAAATGTTGTCCTTTTAATAGGTTACTTTCAGTGTGATTTAATGGGTTGTTCTCGTAATAGTGGCTGAAACAAAGGACGGAAAATGAGATGTTGAATTGGGTGGGATAAAAATTGTTAAGTAATTTGTGGCTCACCGGGCTCTTTGCTATTTATTGTTCTTAAGGTGCCGAGTGCATTATGTGCATTGTAACACAAGTATTAGGACATGTTCTCACTGAAAGGTTTTCAATCTGATTTTAGATTAGAAGTGAGGAAAGCAGAGAAGATGACAATACAGAGGGGTCTGTGAGCAAGGGTCAAGGGCTACAGCATTCAGATGATGTGGTTACTTAGTTGAGATACATTCCTAATTGTAAAGAAGGTGAAATATTTGCAGTAAAATTTAAAATAATGGAAACCCAAAGATTTTCCATTTTAAATTAGGTTTTGTGGGATTTTGTTTGAAAATGGGACTGATTGTATTTTCAAAGTTCTGAATTTGAAAATTAATTGCCACAAAGGTCCATTGTCATATTAAAATTATGTAAATATTCAAATTATAGCTACAATGAGGGACATTTTCAAAAATCAAAATTCATGAGCCAGGGAATGAAACTGAATATTTCTTTCACAAAAATCTTGACCTCTTCATGAACTCTTACTAAAGAGTAATAGAGAACAGCAACATCACCTGCTTCAATTCTGCCCTGTCACTATGCTCGAATTTATGGTAAGTCTGAAGCAGTGAGAACCTAGAAGGTTGGTTGGTTGTCCCTGAGTCCATATGTCTTTGGATGAAGTCAATTCTCTGTCCTTCCTCATGTTGTAGAAAGTCAGGCTGTTGAAATTGACAGCCTTTTATGTGCTCGGGACAGTATGCCAAGAAAAGGAAATGTAGTGGAAATAACAAGACACAAATTATTATACAGCAGGTCGTTCAGTGACAGGAAATGGCTGAGCCTGAGAAAATGTTTCACATGATTTTGTCTGTTGTCACTGCTAGATGAATGCCATTGGGCGTGTATTAAATAAACACCCAGCATATTAGACCATAGCTGCTCTTTCTTGATTGCCCCTGTTCCCTAGTGTGTAGTAGTGAGTGACCACCACAAGATTTTAACTCGCAGATGAGTTCTGTTGTGAAAATTTGCCATAGCAAAGCTCACTTCAGTTTACCTTGACTGAGCAGCTGGCTTCAGCTGCTGATAGAAGACGCAGGATTATTTGGCCTCTTTAGCAGTGTCTTTGATTTTTAATTGACTTTTTCTTGGCGCCTGTTTGCTTTAAATTCAGCCTTACTTTCCAAGGGGGAAGGCTGCTTTTTTATCTACCTTGGAGTCAGGCATCTTACCAGTTGCCATGAGGGCAGATATACTGTGACAGAATACTTCCTCCTGCTTCCCCTCAGCGGATGGAACATCCCTCTTCTTCCTTCTAGATCCAGTCTGTCTGCTCAGCCATGCTAATGGGCAGGTAGTGTGAAGGAGTGAATGCATGGCTCCACTTGCTGTCTGCCACTGTTCCAGCAAGTTGCTCTTAGAAAGGAACAAACTGAATTCAAGAATGGCAACTCTGGACTGCTCTTACACAAGCAACTGTAACACGTATTGAAATTAGGGAAGATCCCAAAGACGGGCTTAATTCCTTTATTTCTTCCACCATCTCGTTCTGGAAGTATTTCTTCTAAAATAAATGTGCTTACTGGCTAACTTAATTCCCTAACCTTCCTGCTCCTTTTTGTGGTAGATTTTATTCTATTTTGTTGCATGAGCACCCTTCTGTGCGTCATCACCACCTGGTGTTTAAGAAAGACGGGTCACAGAAGGAGATCTTGGGCAGGCCAGAATGTCAAAGGTGATTTTTTTAAAAAGCCCCACAAGAACAACAGTCTGTATTTCTTAGATGGTTGTTTTCATTGCTGGTTGCACCCTGCTGTGTACAGCTGGCTTGTGTGCCTTTTGAAGACACATTTGTAGAAAGGAAAAAAATACTTATCCATCGAGCCCTAATGAAAAATGTTTTAAAAAACATTTAAAGTCCAGTTTGGTTCTGGACTTCCGACACTCCGGTCATCTGAAGAAGTGGGCTGTGCCCATGAAAGCTCATGATACCATCTACATGTTTTGCTAAAACAAAAGGAAAAACTATGTAGCACTTTAAAGACTAACAAGGTGGTTTAATAGGTGATGAGCTTTCGTGGGCCGGACCCACTTCCTCAGATCGTGTTCTGGAAGAGAATTGGCATGACCATATATACCAAAGGTCATGGTCATGCCAATTCTCTTCCAGAATACGATCTGAGGAAGTGGGTCTGGCCCACGAAAGCTCATCACCTATTACACCATCTTGTTAGTCTTTAAAGTGCTATATAGTTTCTCCTTTTGTTTTAGCAAGATCAGACTAACACGGCTACCTCTCTATTACTAGCTACATGTTTTGTTAGTCTTTAAAGTGCTACTAAACTATTTGTTGTTTTTTAAGGGTTTTTTTAATACCATTATTTTTTCTGTCTGTGCCTCAAAGTGAGAGCATCCCTCTGACCAATCACATGAATCTGGCAAGAAAAGACATATTGGTGCTACTGGAGGCTGGTAACCAAAACATTTTGTGCAAGTTACTACTGGCAGTGCTTTCCATAAGTAAAGGAACTGCTCTTTGCCCTCTGCTTAACCAGAGGCAAACAGCCAACCATTACTTCCAAGTTTACTTACCCCTTTCCCTAATGTGTCCTCCTCTCCCTGCATAGAGCTACTGCTCTTGATTTCTATGAATTAGAATTGTATACCCCTACTCATATTTGATAGTATCTTTCTTCACAAATAATCCCATTAACTTCTATGCAAAGGTACCAATTTGGTCATATCCATAAAATTCACACACACACACACACACAGAATCAAACATCTGTAAGTAGTTTGCTGCATATTCGCCTACTGTGGCTGTCTTAGCGAGTGCTCTGATTTGAACTGTTTGAACTGACATAATTCCATTGACTTCAGCAAAGTTACTCCTGGAGTAGTACATCAATTTTAAGTGAGGTCGGAACCGCGTGCATAGAATTTTCTTCTGAATCATGAGCTAGACAGCAAATCCACATGTTGGATCAACTTTTTGGAGAATCGGCATCGTGGAATAAATTGTATGGGGCGTAAGATGGTCTTTATCCCTGAGACAATACAATTATGCTCTGCCTGCAGCCCCACTGTATGTCAAATTGGCGCACATTACGTTGCCTTCTCACTTACACCGATTTTAAGACCAGCTTAATCATTGGTGACTCAGCATTCCAATTAAAAAGTAGGCTGGGGAACAGGTCTCATCTTACAGCAGAGGAAACCCAGTCAGGTGATCTGGAGAATCATAGAATCAGAAAACCACAGGGCAAGAAGAGACCTCAGGAGATCTGGCCCCCTGCCCAAATCAGGACCAATCCCAATTAAATCATCCCAGCCAGGGCTTTGTCAAGCCACAATTGAAAAACCTCTAGGGATGGAGATTCCACCACCTCCCTAGGTAACCTATTCCAGTGCTTCACCACCCTCCTAGGGAAATAGTTTTTCCTAATATCCAACCTAGACCTCTCCCACAGTAACTTGAGACCATTGCTCCTTGTTCTGCCATCTGCCACCACTGAGAACAGCCTCTCTCTCCATTCTCTTTGGAACCTCCCTTCAGGACATTGAAGGCTGCTATCAAATCCCCCCTCACTCTTCTCTCCTGCAGACTAAACAAGCTCAAATCCCTCAGAATATAGTAACGGAGAATCAGTCATTGTAAGCAAGTGGAAACAGAAGCTGCCCGTGGGTATTTGGGAGTCTCTCAGCCAAGAGGGAGGATGACTAGCACAAATCTTATACTTGGGAGCTGTGGGAGGGTGCTCACTCTCTAAAACAAATGTAGCTTTCACTCTCCAACATTGTAGAAATGTTGGGGATTTGGGAGTAGGTGCCTGCATTTTTGATGACCTTGACATTTTTGTGTTCCCTGCACAGTCTTAATCCATTCCTGGTTCACAGTGCTGCATACACTTGTTTGTTAATGGAGGGAAATGCCTGATCAATTTCTGTATTGAAACCTCAGAGCGAAAGGTAAAGCAAACACCTCAGCAGCGGCTAATTAAACTCAATGTAATGCTCTGAAAAGCAGCACAAGTGGCTTTTCTGTGTAAAACAAAAGCATTTCAGGTGGCTGGGGAATTCCATGTCCCTATCCTACCAGTTATCCTGCATCCACAAGCCTAGGATTTGTTTGAGTCTAAGTAGACTCCCAGAGGCTCAAACAAATCCTAGACTTGGGGCAGAAATGCTTTGTAGAGGTGATGGTCCCAACATCCTGGGCCCAGCACCCTCCTCTTTGGGAAATCTTACATTTCCAGCTCGAGCTTTTGTGTAATGTACACTGCATAAAATCCAATTAAATCTAAAATGATGGCTTTCAAGCTAGAAAATAAGGAGACTCCGCTTTTAACTTGATTGGCCAAAATGTAAACGGAGATATATTCCCAGAGGGCATGTATTTTTTTTATTGAAGTATAGCACTTTTGTATCCCATTTTTAATCGATTAGTTTACCCAACATCAAAAACAATTATGGCAATTATGAAAGACCCTGGTTTTTTTCCTCTGGGAAATGCAATCTGAGCAACATTTAGTTCCATGCTTTTTTTTTTATTATTATTTTTAAAAGCTCTAAAAACAAACATTTTAAATAGCAATTTTCCTAGAGGAACAGACCCGACAAAAACAACTGAGTGAATATATAGTGAATCAAGTGACTATAAATTCAGATTCATAATTGTTTTGCATTCTTCCTTAATATCAGTTAATTAAAAATCTCTGCACCCAGTTTGTCACACGTGGGCTGCAGTGCGGAATTGGGAGGGTTATTTTCTAGGAGAAGGGAAAGACGTATCAGCCAGGGTGGATGCTCTCTTTCGAACTAAGGTTTTCCAGAATATCTCTTCCGGAAAAGCTTCTTCCAAAAGAAGCTTGCAGTCTAGATGTAGCCAATGTGTAGAAAGAGCATGTTTCACCCCTTAATGAAGTGCAGCCTACTGCCTCCCTTTCTGCTGTGCTTTGCAAGCTGGTATGTGAGGGCAGCAGGTCCAGGTCTTTGCCTCCGTGGAGGGTGATCTCCTTGGGGGCGAAAGGACAGACTGGTTTCTCTGCTCTCCAGAGTTCAGGGGTTGCATCTGAGCCTAATCTTTTTATGGACTGTTCAAGGTGGAAGAATTTGGACTAAATCCCCTTCCAACTCACCTGAATAAGAGTGAGGGACAATCTTAATGCACAGACAAAAGGGAGATCTAGATAGTTGATGGGTTGTTCTCAAGTATACCAGTTCCTCAGGATACCCACAAGCCTCTTGTTATTCCTGCTCTATCTGAGTCCTTTTAGCCATGATAGCTTCCAGAATAGGCAGTGTATTTGTGGAGTCCTGCAGTGATACAAAATGTGTATCCATGTCCGATCTGCAAACAGGGTCCGCAGACAAACACGCATCCATGTGTATAATGAGGGCATCTGTAGATTTGCATGGCTTGAGATATAAAATTTGGATCTACATCCATATAAAGTGGATATTTGCAGTTTTGCAGGACTCCATGTACTTTGTTTACACACCCTGTCTTTAAAAATGTTTTCCACTTTGTATTGTGTAGTTGTAATTTCTTAATTTCTTCTCTCAATATCTACATCTTAGACACTAAATAGCAAATGTGGAGGAAATCTGACATTTAGGTAAATTGCCTTCTAGTTTGTGAAATCTAGCACTTTGTGAAAGGTGTCCTCAGAAGGCAACGTAGTAACCACACTCCAGCCACAGATTAGGGTTCCACATCTCTATTAGTAGTATATGTTACCAGTTTTAGCTTTGTAAAGATTTTGGCATTGCTGCGGTTCTAGCTTTGTAAAGATTTTGGAATTGCATTCTGTTAATTGATGGCAAGGATGCCTAGCTCCCAGGGTAGGCAATGTTGTTAGTTTGTTTAAATCCAAATAAATAAATAAAACATCTATGCAACTGATGCATAATTAAAGATAATATGAAAATAGACTTTAAACTACTTCTTCTACAGCAGCATCTGATAATATCAATTATTCCCAGCCAGGGCATTTCCTAGAGAAATAAGGAGTGTATAGGATTATGGGCCCTTTAGCTTTGCCTTAGGCCATTCACAAACTGAGCAGGTCGTTACACCTTAGGATATTTAGGTCATTACACCTCAGTCATTATTGCCTAAACATCTGTTCTGGTAAGAAATTTCCAGGCAGTAAGTGTGTGTGTGTGTGTGTGTGTGTGTGTGTAATATCATCCTTCAAAGTGTTAAGCATCTTCATTCCCCTTTAACTTCAAAGGGTACTGGTGGTACCTGGTTGTCAGCACCTTGTAGGATCAACCCTACTGTGATCTTTTAAAAATGTAGTTCATATTTAACTAGTAGCTGGCAGCCAGTCCTCTCCCAGTGTGAGATCAAGAAACTATAACAGGATAAAATATTTTTTTAAATAATCAGACTACAACAGGTATATGCCAACACCAGCTTCCATGTTTCCATATCTGAGTCTCGCCAAAAAATGGTGAGATTTAAAAAAAAAATCAATGTGATTCTTATTATTTATTGTTTGTAAACTTTTCCATCATATTCAATTCATATTTTCAAGCTTTCCTGTTTTCTTCAGTCATAAGCTTAGAAACTCTATAGTTTAATGAAAATTGAGATTTTGAACTTACTGGGGCTTTAAGGACAGCATTAGATTTTGGGATACTGGTAATTAAATCAGGAGACTTAATAACAAGTTATATGAAAAAAATCTGATTACACAATGTTGTAAATGAATAGGGCCATATCCTGAAGTCCTTGTTCAGTTTGTATTCTGTCTCTGCTCATGGAAGACTTACTTGACAGCACTAGCAGAAGTGACTCCTTACTAAAACAGGAGTAAATCCAGAGGTTAAGGTTTGACCTATAGGTATTAATAGAGAAAAACAACAAATGGTCTGGTAGCACTTTATAGACTAACATAACTCCGGTCATCTGAAGAAGTGGGCTGTGCCCACGAAAGCTCATGATACCATCTACATGTTCTGTTAGTCTATAAAGTGCTACCAGACCATTTGTTGTTTTTTTCTATAACAGACTAACTCAGCTATCCCCTGAAGCTAATAGAAATAAAGATCATCATAGGCCATCAGAAATCAAGTTAGGTGAAATACTCTCTCCTCTTTCCATGATTCCCAGAACACCAGTACGCATATGACAGGACTCAAGATGTTTCTTCTAGAGGACGGAATTAGTGGGTTGAGGTTTTCTGCAGTGAATCATTTTAATTATCCTGTCCTTTCCAGGACTGCTACATTTAGGGTTACTGTAGGTCTGCTTGCTCTCATCCCTGTTCAGTGAGGGTGCGTCTACACAACACAGTTATTTCGAAATAACAATGTGAGCGTCTACACAGCAATTCTGTTATTTTGAAATAAATTCGAAATAACGGAAGGCTTATTACGACTTCTGTAAACTTCATTCCATGAGGAATAACACCTATTCCGAAATAGCATTTCTGAAATCACTGCAGTGTGGGTGCTCCACTGCTGCTATTTTGAAATAACTCCTCCCCAGGGCCATTCAAACTAATTACTCCCCAGTGCCTCCTGGGGCTCTAAATCAAGGTAGCACATTCACATTAGGGAAACCTGCCTTAGCTTATTTTGAAATAGCATGTCTACATTAGAGGGAAGCCTCAAAATTAGTCCATTTCAGAGTATTTCTTCCCAAATAGCTTATTTCAAAATAAGAGTGCAGTGTAGATGTACCCTGAATGTGTTAAAGCCTTTTGTGTTAGAAAATACTCCATGGTACCTGTGCACATATGAACATTGCTGATGGATATGTATTGGTTTTTGCAAACTAAGGAAAGAGAAGAATTCTGCCACCCTTTCATCCTGATTCTGTGATACATAAGCCAAAAAAAAAAAAAAAGACTTTTCTAGCCACTGAGAGAAGTTGAAGATTTGCAGCAAAAGAGGAGCTGTTGTAAAGATACACACATCGGAATGGAAGGAAGCACACATCAGATTAATATATAGGGGCATCTGATTCTCAGGAGAACAAGGTTCAATTCCAGCTCTTGTCACAAATGAAATGAGTTTGATCGTTTGTAGCGAGCAGTCACGCATGACACACCACACAGCTATGCTATTTGGCACAGAAAATCAAGGATGTTCCATCTAGAACAAAGTTAATCCAGTCTGATAGAAAATAACTCATAGTGCAGCTCCTTTAAGTGTCGAGGGAGGATAAAGCCCACAGACAGAGAGCATTGTTGAT
This sequence comes from Pelochelys cantorii, assembly GCA_032595735.1. Classification (NCBI taxonomy): domain Eukaryota; kingdom Metazoa; phylum Chordata; order Testudines; family Trionychidae; genus Pelochelys; species Pelochelys cantorii. The sequence goes on from CM064337.1 coordinate 43,975,027, forward strand.
TGTAAGATATAGAAAACAGTTCTCTGCTCTCATTGCTTTACCTGGTTTGTGGATCAGCAAAGCGCTTCAGGCACCAGTGGTATTAATCTTTCATTCTTTTATTAGCAAGCAATGCATCACTATACCATTCAGAAATGAAAACTCTTGCAGCTCCAGTATCTACCCTTTCCTCCCCCCAATAACAATTATACCAGTGAATCTCTTTCCAGGGGGTTGTTTTGTCATCTCTGAATCACTGCGTGACTCACCCCAAACATGAGTGGTCTCAGATTATTGATTTTATAATTTTTGATAAAAACTTCATAATAGCAGTGTAATATCTCCGATATATTATTTTGGCATGCATCGCTAGGGAGGCAGGCTTCAGACACATGCTATGTATATTCTTCCGTTTGCTGTTGCATTGTCCTTTGGAAGGAAAGGTTTTGCTAAGAATAACTACTGTAATTTGTTTCACTAATAGACAAGGCCAGTCTGGGTTACTCTCCAGATTTATTTCTGGAATGTCTTCTTGAACCACTTTCTCATTTTTACCATTATGAAAGAAATAAAATACTGTATGTTGTTGGGGGGGGGGAGGAAATTCTTGCTAACATTTGCACCCAAGTGTCACAATGGGAAATAGGCTCCGAATTTGCTGGATGTTGTGGGAGAACCTGGGGACAGAATTGGGTTGGGAAAATCAGGTACTGGAGCAAAATGGTGCATTTAAAAGTCAGCCTTTCCTTTTTCCAGTTAAAAAATTAGGCAACTTTGTGATCCACCACCTAAAGGGTACACAATAGTGTGGCGAGAAATGTGGCAAGTTGGTTAGTAAGGCCCATACTTAATGGGATCTAGTCACCCCCATAATGAAACACTAAAACCCTAGCATATTGACTTCAGTTCAAGTGAATTTGTTCAATAACATCTTAATCATATGCATAGTCCCTGAACTCTGCTCTGTCTCCTAGTTTTCCAGGTATGATATTAAATTAGAGCCGTGTCCTATAGTGCTTCTGACTTACCTTATTCCTCGTACAAAGAGGCTTACAGGAGTTGGAGTAAGAAGTCCTCCAGCTTGACAGTACTTTGACAGTATTATGAAATAACTGCCTGCTTTGCAGACATGGAGTAAGTTATTTTGAAACAGTACTAGTTATTTCGAAATAATGTTGCAGTGTAGACGTACCCAACGTGATGACTTTTATACCTGTAAAAATCAAGGCCAGTTGGCAGTCATTGTAATAGTGCCAGAATTGTGACAAATACATTAACAAAGCCAATTTATTAATGATTCTGGTTTGTAACTTCCTCAGTTGATTTTTATAATTTTACTGCAAAATGTGGTACAATAATACACTGTTTAGGTGATTGCAAATTACAGTTATGTAGCATGAAGTAACGGAAGGGATAGCTCACTGGTTTGAGCATTAGCCTGTTAAACCCATGGTTGTGAGTTCAATCCTTGAGGGGGCCATTTAGGCATCTGAGGCAAATCTATCAGGGATGGTACTTAGTCCTGCTATGAGGGCAGGGGGGTGGACTTGATGACTTCTCAAGGTCCCTTCTGGTTCTCTGAAATGGTGTATCTCTATATATTTTATCCCATCTACTCACTATGAAGTGTTCAGAGAAAAATCAAAGAGCACAATGTAGCCTTAATGCCATTTTTGAACAGGTAGGACATTATATTAGAATTATTAAAATAGTATTTTCAGCATATTCTGGGTGCATTATTAGAGTCAGTTCCAAATTGGAACAATGAAACATAACTGACTGTCTTATGTTTTTTAAAGTGACTTTAAAAATATTTTTATACCTTGTAATTAATTGGCCAACTAGGGAAATCTGCCATAGAAATAAATGTAGTTCAAATAGTCTTCCCTAGTAGATGGCATTTGTTAGGAAACCTTTTTAGAAGACTATTCAAACATGCATGAGAAACTACCAATTACTTAGCCCAGTGAGAGATCCTTACAGAAAAAAGCTGGGAGAATTATCATACAATAATAATAAAAACATTGAATATATTACCTAGGGCATGAGCTTATGTACTCTTGGTAACTTTAGTCAGTAGGCTTTCTTTCTAATTAAGTCGATCAATGGGCTTCAGTACCAGTTTAAATAGTTTATTCCAAATTGAAAAATTAAAATTTATTTGCATGAAATGTGCAGAACTGAAAATCTCAAAGTGACATTGGATGTTCAACCATAACGATTTTTTTTCACTTCTATGTAGTGCTGCTTCATTATTTTAAAACACTGCAATGCATTATGGATCAGCCTTTCTTTGGGGGCATGAAATAGTGTTCCTGTCGTACTCTCCATCAGTACTTAGCCCACTCCAGGTAAGCTAATGTTCCAACCAGCAGATCTAATTTGGTGATGAATCCTGGTCATGTAGCTCCTGAGGCATGTTGCGCATACTCTGCATGAGGCAAATTCCCCACTTCCCCTCAAGAAGGAAGGAAGTGTTGTTAATAAAGCAACATCTGCATCATTTGATACACGTGGTCGAAATCTTGGTTCAGAATCTGTGAGGAGTGTAATGATCTATGTCATGAAAGTAGTTCTCAGCATTTTGGTCCCTATCTTTTTGAGCCCTAAAAAGAATAATTGGTGAACTCGTAGTGAGCCATTCAAGATGTTAGGCCAAACAGTTTGCCACTATAAGGTAATTCAAGGTAAACTTGAGTACCTTATAGACTGGGAGGGGCCCAAAAGTGAAGGTGATTGCAAGAAAAGCACCTAATATGAAGGTATAATACAGGCTTTTGCCTCTATTTTACCCTGCATACATAGTCCTGTTTTCCCAAGTCTAACTTTGGACCCTTGGAGCATAAATTACACCATGTGATTTATTTTAGGTCCCCAATTTATGTCAAATCCGTGTGTGGACTTACTATTTTTGCTGCTTCCAAAGTCTGGTGTGGGAATGGTAATGCTAATGACATGGATTATCATCATAGCTTTTTCATTAACACTTCTGGATGAAAGTAGGATAGATAGCACATTATGGCAAGGGAGAGTCGATAAAGGAAAGGGGGAAAATGAAAGAAATCTTGGGTAGGGGAAAATGCACATTGCATTGTAATTTATAGCTATATATTACCACAGCAAAATTGTATGGGGAATCCGATTATGTAGACATTAAAAACATGAAGATAGGCAGAGTTGTGCCAGTCCCATTAGAGTTCAGGTGTGCAATATAATCTTTTAATGACCCCTTTCAGTAATCTTACTATTGTGGAATCTTGAGTCTTTCTCCTGTGTTGTGCTGAAGCTGTATGTGTGTGGATTCATGACTACCTGTGTGAGAGCAGTGTGGAATGTCTTATAATAAAACTCACACCCCCTCTGAAAGGTCTTTAGTTAAGTGTAGACTTGTCTCATTACAAAGTAGAAACTCATGCTGTGTTTGTTTGAAAGGTCTGATAAGGCTCATCATGAACCTTTCAAAGAAACCCGAGCTTAGTTTAAAAAAAAAAACCTTCCCCAATTTACAATTTCTCATTGAAGTGATGTGAAATTTATGGGGTTGCATGGGTTAGATGTGAAACCAGGTGAATCTCAGCAGTTCCAGTTTCATTTCACTTTGACTGAAACCAAAGACACTGTGTGAAGTGAAATCGCCGAGTTTCACACAGTTCTAGTGCGTGTGGGGGTGTGAGAGTGCCTTAGGGCTTGACATCCAATCAATGAGCATCAGCATGTCACTTGTCCTAACAGGAAAATAACAGAGAAGCTTTTCTTTACAGTGTAGTATTATGGGCATGTTAACTAAAATGTACCTGATAAAATTAAAACACATCATGTGATGTGCCTTAGTTTTCCGCCTGTTACAATCTGCTAGGAAATTTCAACAAAACTTAAGACAGCTTGGAAAGTTTCTTTTTTTTCCCTTTTAAGTCAGTGTTGTTACCATTAGTGCTGCTGTAGCTAAGACTGAGATGGCATTTCCAAGAGACCCATTTTTGAGTATTAATTTAATTTATTCCAAATCACAACAGGCTTAAATTTATACAGATTCTCAGTCTGGATGCTAATTTGTTTGCCGGAAAGGGACAGTTTTTAGCAGTGGAGAACACAATGAATATAGTTAAGAGAACTTTAGTTTAGAATAGCGAATGTGGGTTTTTTGAAAGATCCTGAATTTTGGCTTTTGATTAGTCTAACGTACAATAAGCATGATTTGAAAAAAATTATTTATAATGCCGTGATGTTTGGCTTTTTCACAGCCTTTGATATATTCCTTAGGGAGGATGTTAACTTGGTTTAGAGACAAATAAGGAACGCTCGTAAATCCCAGGCATCTCTGAGATACTCTATGTTTATGTTACATTGTAGAGAGGCAAGAAAATGTGTGACATGGGACTTGAGGGTGGACATTGACTCAGTTTGAAAAATAGCATGTCACATAATTGCTTACAAATAAACAGTTGGAAGGCTATTAATACAAAGGTCTAGACTGGGTGTGTGAAGGAATGTATGGGCTCAACACAGCTCTTTTAAAATAGTGTGCTAGCTATTTTTGAGTGTTACAAAAGACCTATATGTGGCAGGGAGGATTAAGTCTGGAAGCCACCTGCTGGAGGTACTCTGTCCCTCTGTCAACCTCCTCAGAGTAGAGCAGCAAGAAATCCTGCAGGCAGCCTAGAGAGGCCAAAAGGTCTCCATAAAATGGCAATCAGCAGAGCAGTGCCTTCAGTTGCAGTGTGGAGCTTGAGAAGTAAAGACCAGGTGACTGACTGGCTGGTTGGAAGAGCAGCAGCACCACAGAGAGCTCACCATAGGCTGGATTGAAGTTCAGGGAAGGCTGCTGAAGATCAAATGCCTGACTGACTGGAAGAGCAGTAGGACCTGTGGAAGGTCAGCGAAGGCAGGCTGAAACCCAAGGGGACTGAGCATAGCACCTTGCAGGCCAGGGAGGGTGACAAGATGGACCCCACTGGTCTGGCTGAAGATTGAGCCCTTGGAGACCTACTGAAATGCCACCAGCTGTGGGTGCCAAGATGGGCCCCGGCTGGGTGGCTGAAGAAGACAGGGCTTCAAAAAGCTTTATTGCTACAAACCCACATCAGAGTCATGATTAGAATTTGGACTTTATACTCTGTAAGGGGAACAGTGTATGTGGTTTGCGTGGAGGGTTGGTGTGACGGCTCCCAGTTCGGGTGCGAGCGTGCAACCCTCCCACGAAGGGGTTACGGCCCTGCGAGCCCGCCGTCTAGAAGTTAATTCGGGGTGTGTACCATTCAGTTAAGTCCAGGAAGTGCGGGAAGGGAGTGGGGACTAGGGGGACCCGGGCCCTCCCTCTCCACCGGGTCCCAGGCCGGGGCCCTAAGGGTTCAGGTCTTTTAGCCCTTACCCGGCTGACGGGGTCCCACCCCATAACGCATCAGCCCACGGGCGCCAGAATGGCCCTGCCCCGGGCTGCTTCCTAGCCTCCCCCCCGCCGGTCTGGCGAGACCGCGATCTTGGGGCGCTTACCTCCCCAGCGGTGACCTGTGCCCGTCTGCCTCCATCCTCCTCTGGCGTCCGGGGCTTGCTCCTCAACTGGGGTGGGAGGGATCGCCTGCCTGGCATCTTCCCCCTTGCTCTGGCCCCGGTCCTGGGTTTAAATGGCCCGCCGGGGCCTGCGTCTCCAGCGTCCACCCCGCCCTCGGCGTGGCTGGCCTTCCTACGTTGCAACGTAAGAGGCAGGGCTACGCGCCGGCTGGCCCTGACCCCGGCGTGCTAGGACTTGCTGGCGTGGCTGGGAAACGCCGCCTGCCCCTGCCCTGCGCCAGACGTGGGGAATGCGGCGTCCCAGCGGGGACCCCACCGCGGCACGCCGCCCGAGTTTCCCGGGAGGGGGGTGAAGCCGCGGCTCCCCCCTGAGTGCGGGCCGGGATTGGCCCATCACAGTTGAGCTGCTAAAGATGCACTGTAAGAACATCAGCTGGGGGGCACTTGTGAAAGGCAGGTGCCACCCTAATATAAAACTAAAACTAAATCACGCTCACATGCAAACAAGAAAAGGGGGCCGCCCATGTGAGGAGGGTGCCACCCTTTAAAAAAAAAAAGACTAATTCCAGGTATATTGGCCAGAAAAAGAGGATGCTCATGAGTGACAGGTGCTCTCCCCATTTCACCATGTTTCAAGTGTATTTGCTTCCCAAAAAGTCAAATAGCATCAAGGGTCAAACTTTCAAAGCCACTTTCATGAACATGGCCAGTTAAGGAGAATTGATCTGAGTATTTAAATGCAGATTTTTTTCAGATATTCCCATTGTGCATCCCTCTCCATTTCTTCTCAACATTTATTACAGTAATTCCTCATTTAACACTATAGATATGTTTCAGAAAATGATCGTGTTAAGTGAAAATGTGTTATGCGGGGTCAATTTTCCCACTGAAAATAATGGAAAAGGTGGGGGTTGTGTTTCAAGCAGTGGTGTCTGTTGGGACTGGGACATAAGGTTGGGGGAGAAAGGGGACTGGGTTACAGCAGGGAGGAGAGATGTTTGGCTCTGGGGAAGGGAAGGTGAGGAGAGGGGAGGGGAGTATGCCCCTGTGACGGGTCTGCTGGGACCCGCACTGCGTCCGGCGAGGAGGGGGTCACCGGGGAATGGTGTGGCGAACGGCGAACCCTCCGCCGCTTTGCAGGGAGGCAGAGGAAGCCCCGCGTAGCCGCTGGCAATGGGCCGGCTGGGGAAACCCAGCTGCCGGCCTGCAAACGGGGGTGGAGGAGAGGGGGCAAGGCGTCTGGTGAGGGAGAGTCAGCGGGGAACAGTGCGGCGAGCGGCGAACCCTCCGCCACTTTGCAGGGAGGCGGGGGAAGCCCCGATCAGCTGCCGGCAATGGGCTGGCTGGGGAAATTCTGTTATTCTGGGGACAGTCGTGTAATTCAAAAAACGTTCCCTAAAAAAAAATCGTGCTATTGCAAAAATGTGTTAAGCAGGCACATGTTAAATGAGGAATTACTGTATCATTAGAATTAGAATTATTATTAGAACCATTAGAATTACAAAGCCCATAAAATTCCATGGCCCATATTAAAATAAAAGAAAAAGAAAAAGAAAAAGAAAAGGTCCTAGTGTTAAGTCTTCCATTGTCTGAAAATTAGAAAGGTAGTGGAATGCAAAGATAATGTATCACCTTGACCTTTTGCAATTATGCATGTGTGTTCATTAATATAGATATAATCTTAGAAGTAACACTAAATAAATAGAAGTATGTGGGAGGAAGAGTCCAAGGGTACTGAAAGTCAGAACACAGAAAGTTAGTTAAGGAAAAGAAGCTTTTCATGTTTTCCTTATGATACAATAAACATGCCTGTGGATTACTACAGAATCTTAACTACAATGTCCAGTGCCTCTGCACTCATAACATCACACAACACATGGTGTTAAGAAGGATGGTCTCATGATCAACACAGACTTTTAAGAGACAGGAAATATGGGTTCTATTCCCATCTCTGCTACAGATTTCTGGTACAGCCCTGCCCACATCAATTAATCTTATGGCTCTCAGGGCTTATGCTTAGGGCCCTCCCAAATTTACAGCCACGGAAAAACGTATCACAGACCATGCCATGGGGTATTTTGTGTGCTTTACTCTATACTATACAGATTTCATGGGGGAGGCCAGCATTTCTCATATTTGGGAGCCTGACCCAAAAAAGAGCTGCAGGTAGTCACAAGCTTATTTTAGAAGGGTTGCAGTAGGGTCACCTGTACTCCTGTGCTGCCTTCAGAGCTGGGCAGCCAAAAAGGGGTGGCAGCTAGCTCTGAAAGCCGTGGCTCACCAGCAGCAGCCCAATAGTAAGGGTGGCAAAACCATACCAGGCCATCCTTAGCTCTGCGCTGCTACCTTCAGAGCTGTGCAGTGGGGGTGGCAGCTGTTGACTGAAGGCCTAGCTCTGCAGTCAGCTTCTCAGAAATAAGGGCGGCAATACCACACTGTGCCATCCTTACTCCTGCACTGTTGGTGGTGGCTGTGCCTTCAGAGCTAAGGACCTGGCCAGTAGCTGCCACTGCCGAGCTCTCACAAAACTAGGTGACGGGGCAACAAAATAGCAGGTGAATTTTAATGTTGATAAACACAAAGTAATGCCCATTGGAAAACATAATCCCAACTCTATATACCAAATGACGGGGACTAAATTAGCTCTTACCACTCAAGAGAGAGATCTTGGAGTCACTGTGGATAGTCCTCAGAAAACATTCACTCAGTGTGCAGCAGCAGTCAAAAACAAACAAACAAACAAAAAACTCCAAACAGCACATTGGGGATCATTTAAAAAGGGATAGAGTCTAAGACAGAGAATGTCTTATTGCCTCTGTATAAATCCATGGTGCGCCCACATCTTGAATACTGTGTATAGATGTGGTCACCTCATCTCAAAAAAAGAGATCTTGGCATTGGAACACATTCAGAAAGGGCAACAAAAATGATTAGGGGATTGGAACTGCTGTCATATGAGGCAAGATTAATAAGACTGGGACTTTTCATCTTAGGGTGTGTCTAGACTACAGGGTTTTTTCGAAAAAAGTGGCCTTTTTTCGAAAAAACTTCTCCTGTGTCTAGACTGCTGTCGCGTTCTTTCGAAAGTAGATCGAAAGAACATGGCAGTTTTTTCGACTGCAGAAAACCTCATCTCACATGGAAGAACGCCTTTTTTTCGAAAGTGTTCTTTCGAAAAAAGGTGCTATGTAATGCAAACTGTGCTTTTTTTTGAAAGAGAGCATCCAGACTGCTTGGGAGCTCTCTTTCGAAAAAGCAGCTTGCTTTTTCAAAAGTACTGGTTGTAGTCTAGACGCTCTTTTTCGAAAGAGGCTTTTTCGAAAGTATCTTTCGAAAAAGCCTCTTTTGAAAGAGGCTTGTAGTCTAGCCGTAGCCTTAGAAAAGAGGTGACTAAGGGGGGATATGACAGAGGTCTATGAAATCATCACAGGTATGGAGGAAATGAATAAGGAAAAGTTTTTTACTTGTTCCCATAACATAAGGACTAAGGGTCGCCAAATTAAATGAATAAGTAGCAGATTTAAAACAAACAAAAGGAAATATTTCTTCACACAGCGTACAGCCAACCCATGGAATTCCTCACCAGAGTATGACCAGGATTTTAAAAGGGTTCAAAAAATAACAAGATAAATTCATGGTCCAGCAATGGCTATTAGCCAGGATGGGTAGGAATGGCCTCTGTTAGTCAGAACCTGAAAACTGGTGACAGGGGAGGAATCCCTTAATAATTCCCTGTTCTGTTCATTCCCTCTGGAGCACCTAAATTGGCCACCGTCAGAAGACAGGAACGGTAGTTTAGATGGATCTTTGGTCTGGCCCAGTATGGTTGTTCTTATGTTCTTATATTCTGAAGACAATCAGCCATCAGCAGCAATACAGAATAAAGGGTAGTAGTCCCGCAACTCCCACCCCCTCCACCCCGCCCGCACAATAGCCTTGTGACCCTCAATTCCTTTTTTGGGTCAGGACCCCTAAATTATGCAATCATGAAATTTCAGATTTAAATACCTGAAATCACAAAATATATTATTTTTTAAATCCTGTGACCATGAAATTGAGCAATATGAACCATGAATTTGGTAGGGCTCTCCTTATACTTGCCCTCTTCACATTATACTGTGGCTCTCTAAGATTCTCAAATGGAAGGCACAGAATATGAGTAAAATATTATTAAAACACCAGCATTTAGCTGCAGAAATGCTTGTATTTGTCTCCAGTAACAGATAGTTGCTGTGGAAGCAGCCTTTGTTTTAATTGTAAGTGAAAAGGATATCAGAAAAGGCCGAGGTTATTTTGTAAACCTGCAAAGAAGTGCATGGAAATGTTGTTCCCTGCAGATGGTGAGAATTTTACATTGTGCAGTTGTGCTTCAGAAGGCTACAGAAGCAGAACTACTGATATCTAACCAGGAGTGTGAACCAAATACTGCAATCGTATAATTTTTAGCCAGTGTTTAAGACTGTCAGATTGTGAGGGGAAAAGCACCACTGACTGAGCGTTTGGTCCAATAGACCAGAAAAGTAACAAGAAGGAATATTTGTAACCAACAAAGCAAATAATTGAGGGGAGGAAAAGTCTCCAATGAATTGCATTAATTTGACAAAGAGCTTTTTATTGGTTAAAATATTACTATCCACTGTGCTTTCACTGTATACTTCATTGTTTCTTGTGTGTGTGTGTTATATATAGACAGTTCCACTAAGAACCAGAGTGTCATTTGGGGTAGAGGAAAAGATGCCTTATTCACTGGTGCTATCTGGAGGTATGATGGATTTAGGATACTCAGGGTGCATCTAAACAGCACCCTAAATTTGAAATAAGATACACAATTTGTGCTACGCAAAGTGCGTATCTTATTTTGAAACTATTTTGAAATAGCTTATTTTGAAATTTGGCATGTCTACACAGTGCCAAATTTCAAAATAATGTGCTATTTTGAGCTATCCCTTATCCCTCGTGCAACTGGGATGGCAAAATAGCATGCCCAGTATTTTGAAAAATATTTTGAAATAACAGGCGGCTTGTGTAGATGCAGGGTAGCTATTTTGGGATACCTCTGGTATCCCGAAATAGCCATGCAGTGTGGATGTACCCTCAGAAAGCAATGTGCCAGGGACACTTGTACTTATGTGTAGTGTCCGTCCCCACCTCCTTTTTTCTATACCCCATCATCCCACACTGCAGCCCTTTAAATGCTGATTGGTACCTAGGAAGGGGACAAGTTATAGTTATATTCCCATCCCTCCCAGGCATTCTGAACACTATTAGGGAAATAGAAAGTCCCATTGTGACAGCTTTCTGCACTAGAAGATAGCCTGATGACATCTGACTTAACCCACCTCAGTGAATTTAGGGCTGGGATGGCTAGAGGTTGCCTTTCAGCTGGTAACGGAATCTTTTGATTGCAGAGGATACATATTGAAGATGACAATGGTGTAACAGTCTAGGCAAAATAGATGACACTCCTTGTGAGTCAGTGATGAACAAGCATTTGTCAAATTACGTTGTGAAAAGGATTTTAGTGTAACTATGCAAAGGCCACAATACAACATCCACACGATAATCAGATTTCCTTCTGCATGTCCACATTCACTAGTTTCCATGAAACGCAGCTCCCACATGGTCAGGCAACAAGGAGTGCTGATGCACTACACGTGGGATTGCAAAGCCTGACTTGTGTGCATCTTGCTTTCAGGTAGGATTAACAGCCTGGAGTAAGCAGCCAGGTTCCCTATGCTATTATTTTGGTGCCTAAACATGGGGTTCACAAAAGACAGCAAGCTGAATGGGGAGCCAGTAGGGGAAGCTGTAGAGAGCAGTGTGGCCCAAGACCTGTCCCTTAAAGGGAGTTAGGTGGTAACTGGCCAGAGGCATCTCCCTTCACTTAGATTCATGTCCTCTCCTGAAGTGAGGCTTCGAAGCTGCGTCAGTCATCTTTTGAGACAAATGGTGGTGGTGCTGTGCACCCCCTACAACCTTTACAACAGTGGTTAGAGCACTCACTGAGGATATGGGAGATGGTTTGATTTGGAGTAGGGACTTGAACCTAGGTTTCCTGCCTCCAGGTAAACTGGAGAGCATTTCTCTCAATGTCTCCTCTTGGAACTGTTCCACTGTACATAAATGTTCATGGGCCAAGGCAGAGAATGGCACTGTAGCCTAGGGTTAGGACACTTATCTGGGACAGGGGAGACCTAGGTTCCAGTCCCTGTTCCAAATCAGGCAGAGTAAGAATTCAAATTGGGGTGTCCTACCTCCTGAGTGCAGTCACACTGGGGCTAACAGTCAAGTGCAGAGTAGCCACCCGCACTGGCTTTGGTGCAGGTTTAGACAAGGTTTAAGCATCTCTACTAGTTTGGGTCCTGGAGGCAAAACAGGCAGAAGTGTATCTTATTCATGAACCTTGCTGGAGCTTAAATGTGAATTAGGTGCTGAGCTGCTGGGTGGTCTCACAGGTTAGGCAGCAGAATAGCAGGGAGAGGAGAGGTTGTGAAAGTCAGTGGCACCTAAATGTTGGACCTCGTGGCCTAACCCCACCTTGTATGTTTTACCACAAGTTTTTAGATGTTTATGTTAGATATATGGTGTTCTAGTTGTACTTCCAAGATTTCCAGATACTAACAATCTAAAACTCATTTTACCACACAACCTTGACAAACCAATGCTGCTACAAATCGTGCTATAGTTTAAGAATATAATTGGGTTCTTCTTGACAGTTGAAGGACTAGTGGAATATCCATGGTCTCTAGATGTTTCAGATTTGTTTTCAAAACTCCCGTTGAGTCATTGATATTTGGATATTATTTGTGTTTGACTAGTTACGCATTGCACTCATATTCAGGCTTGAGAATGCACAGCTTTAGTGTGCGTATTACATGCATTAATAGAGCTTTTCAATGCCTCATAGCAAAATATCAGCCTGCTTGTAATGAAAAAGTATGGGTCATTGAGTTATTGACAAGCACTTATCACAGAGTACTTTGATATCTAATGGCAGTTAAAAAAAACCCTAGATAAACAATGATACAATGCATAGATAAATGCACCCAGCCAAGCGTGAAATGTGTTCAGGCTGTCACAACACTTTTAACTCAATTCCATTTGCCTAATGACAAAGCTGTAAGGATGCATGGGGCTATATTAGAGACTGTTATAGGTTCAAATGGCATAACACAACGGGCCACGAGGTATTGATAACTCTCTCTATACATAACTCAGGGAGAAAAGAGTGATGTGTAACAGGGCCCAGTGCGTGGTAGCCTGAAAGTGACTTTGTCTTAACTGGAGATGACTGTGAAATGGAAAGACTTTCATTTTGATTTGCCCAAATTTGTGGTAGTAGCCTCAACCCAATGCCTTTGTTATGATTGTGAGACTTGATTTTAGTAGAGTAACAAGCTAATATTTTTGTTTTGGAGATACCCTGGTGGTTTTAGAAGTAATTATATTGATTTTGAGGCACAGGAGGAACTTTGGCATCCAAAGGGAATTAACAGATGTTTGACAATGCTGTAGTCCCCCAGGAAAGGAACGGTGTGTATATATATAGTAGCTTATTAATATTCTGATATGCCCAGAACAGGATCGATCACCACCAAAATGTAAACACCTGCTGAGGCAGGGTGGCTGTTTATGGAACATCCCCTTGTGGCTTTGTAGACACCATGCCCTTTTTAGCCTATTTTTCCAGACTTTATAAGAACTGCACATAGGCTTTCACATATATAACAACACCACCACCCTGCCAGCTCTTAACAACCGTCATGGTCGCACAAAAAAGTCCATCATCACTCAACAGCTATACAATATTATTTTTAAGCATTTTTTTCTGTTTTTATCCATTTAAAATTTTCACAGTGGAGAAATTGTGGGAAGGTCAGACAAAAATTATTTAATGACAGTTGGCACTGAGATTCCAGAAGTTAAAGCTTTATAGCTGTTTAAACACAAATTTTCAACATAGCATGTCAAACTGGACAAAGTAATTATCCTTAAATCAAACCCTTAGTTCTCAAGTAGCATTTTGCTTACTTCACCTATCTCTAAATTACAGTTTTTATTGGTAAAAATGCCTTTTCATTTGTTCATAGGTGTTTGGTGAAACTGAGGTTTACCAATGAAAATCTAATCCTTCCAAACCTATCGGGGTCCAGACTTCCTACAGCAGCACCAAGCTCCCTGAGGTTCTCTCTGTCTCCCAGCTCCCTTGCTCTTGGAATCTTTCCTGCACAGTTCAATCTACAATTTCCTGGGCTTCCCCCTTTCATTATAGCCTTGTGCTGCTTTTTACAGGGCAATCACCCTCATCTCTCACAGGTGTGACTCACTCTGTACTCAGGGTTGGCTAGTCCTACTCCTTAAGGGGAAAGCCACTCTGTTATGTTTTTGCTCAAGAGTTCTGCAAGAACTCAAATGCAAAATTGTGGAACTGTTATCTGTGGTTTGTAACCTATAATTTAAATCAGCTTCTGTACCTAATTACTGGAAGATAGTTATTGTGATGCCAATAGTAAAAAAGGGCTCTAAAGGTAATCCTGGCAATTATAGACTGGTAGGTCTAACATCAGTACTGGGCAAATTAGTTGAAACTATAGTTAAAAATAAATTTGGCAGACACATAGATGAGCATAATTTATTGGGGGAAAAGGTCAACATAGATTCTGTAAAGGGAAATTGTACCTGACTAATCTACTAGAGTTCTTTGAGGGGTCAACAAGCATGTGGACAAAGGGGAAGCCAGTGGATATATTTTACTTCTATTTCCAGAAAGCCTTTGATAAGGTCCCTCACCAAAGGCTCTTAAGTAAAGTTAGTTGTCATAGGATAAGAGGAAAGGTCCTCTCATGGATTGATAAGTGGTTAAAAGACAGGAAACAAAGGGTAGAAATAAATGGTCAGTTTTCAGAATGGAGAGAAATAACTAGTAGTATCCCCCAAATCTCCCGTGCTGGGACCAATCCTATGTAACCTCTATAAATGATCTGGAGAAAGGGGTAAGCCATGAGGTGGCAAAATGTGCAGGTGAATCTAAACTGCTCAAGATAGTTAAGATCAAAGCAAACTGTGAAGAGCTTCAAAATGGTCTCACAAAGCTAGGTAATTGGGCAACAAAATGGCAAATGAGTTTTAATGTTGATAAAAGCAAAGTAATGCATCTCAGAAAAAATAATCCCAAATACACTTTGTGACAGACTGCTGGCTAAGCTAGAACTCTGACACTACAGCCTGGCTGAAAGGGTCAATTAGAACCAGCTGAGCAAGCCCAGGCCTGAAGGGCTATTAGAAGCAGCTGTGGCCCTCATAAGCCAGAGGGCTATATAAGGCAGTGAAAGGAGCCAGGAGGGGGGAAGCCAGAAGCTAGGGTGTGGTTGAGTGTGTCGTCCGTCCCCCCCCCGGCAGAAGGACAGGCTGGCTGAGTATGCTGTAATCAAAAAGCTTTGTAAATAGAAAGTGGTGGGAAGCTAATAATAAAAGGAATGGGTGACTGTACCAGAGAGGGTCTCCGGCTGATTTGTGGACCAGAAGTTGTCCCAGGACAACAGGCCTTTTGCTAGGACCTTGCCACAACATGTACAATGTTGGGGACTAATTTAGCTAGAACTGCTCAAGAGAGAGATCTTGGAGTCATTGTGGATAGTTCTGTGAAAACATCCACTCAGTGTGCAGAAGCAGTCAAAAAACAAACAGAATGTTAGGAATCATGAAAAAAGTTATAAAGAATAAGGCAGAGCATATCTCATTGTCTCTACATAAATCCATGGTATGCCCACATCTTGAATAGTGTGTTGCTTCATCTCAAAAAAGATATATTGGCATTGGAAAAGGTTCAGAAAAGGGCAACAAAAATGATTAGAGGTTTGGAATGGGTGACATATGAAGAGATATTAATAAGACTGGGACTTTTCAGCTTAGAAAAGAGGAGACTAACAGGGGAGGTAGAGGTAGATAGAGGTCTATAAAATCATTACAGATATGGTGATAGTGAATAATGAAGTTATTTACTTGTTTCCATAACATAAGAATGAGGGGTCACCATATGAAATTAATAGGTAGCAGGTTTAAAACAAACAAAATAAAGTTTTTCTTCACACAGCACACAATCAGCCTGTGGAACTCCTTGCCAGAGGATGATGTGAAGACCAAGACACAACAAGGTTCAAAAAAGAAGTAGATAAATTCATGGAGGTTAGGT
The DNA here is from genome assembly GCA_032595735.1 of Pelochelys cantorii. NCBI lineage: Eukaryota > Metazoa > Chordata > Testudines > Trionychidae > Pelochelys > Pelochelys cantorii. The sequence continues at coordinate 43,990,706 of CM064337.1, forward strand.
CCATCAAAACTTATTAGCCAGGATGGATAGGAATGGTGTCCCTAGCTTCTATTTGTGAGGGCCTAGAAATGGATGGCAGGAGAGGGATCACTTGATGTCTATCTGTTTCTGTTCACTCCCTCTCAGGCATCTGCCATTGGCCACTGTCAGAACACAGGACACTGGGTTAGATGGACCTTTGGTCTGACCCAGTATGGCCGTTCTTATGCGTGTCTTGGATCAAAGTTATGATACACATTGCTGGTGTTTTGCAAAAAGGCGCTATTAGATGGAACATCTAATTATTTTTACGGCTCTTTCCACAATGAGTTCAAGGGATTGGAATGAGTATTTCCTAGCCCATCACTAAATACTACCTTTAAACTTCATTGAAATTCTAACTTTACATTCAGAATAACAAGGATATTTAGAGGTAAGGACAAAAAAACAGCTTAAATCAGGTCATCAAAATATCTTAGAAATGTTGATTTTTAATTTGAGTACAAACATTTCAGTGTTTTACATTTACATTTTAGAGCATGGCAAATACAAATATTTGGTAAATATTTCAAACACTAATGGCTTTTCTGGGGCTGTGCTTAGTGTTGGTTTTCTGTTGCTCTTCCAAGCAATTATGCCTTGGTGTTTTTGAAAGGGAAATTTCCAAATCATGATGTGCATAAACTTTCGTGGAAAGCAAATTTAGAGTCGGGTATGTGAATACCTGCTTGGGTCATCCTTTTTGGAGAAGAATGCCTGTCAAGGGACACAGCATGTCGTTCAGCTCCAGCCATGAATCTAATATAAGGTTTGCTGGAAACCACGGCGAAAGCAATCTGAATATGATGCTGTTGGCATCATGAGCCTAATTCCCTATCACTTGAGTTACTTTTTTAACTCGAGGCTACGCCTTTCCTTTTTCCCCTGTGTCATCTTGGCGCTTCATTGCAATCATTTTTGTTAGTTGCCGCCACTTCTTTGATTAACAGTTAACTCCATTGTTGGTTGGCAAGAGGGAGAGTCATTTGATATGTAGGGTCTTGCAGTGTGTGAAAGCTGACCTGCTATTACTTTAATAGCTGAACAAAAGCAGGAATTGCAAAACAACAGGATATGTCTGCTACAGCATAATTCAGGATGGCCTGTCTTTGTGAGGCATAGATTTGGCCTTCAGAGTTCATTTAAGCATCAGAGCATTGGGGTTTCTTACAGAATGCAGCTGGAAATGTTTAAGGATGATACACGCTTTGGGATACTTAACCAAGGCTAGTCAGCATTTGATCATGCATCTGTTATGCCCTATGTGACTTGGTAATTTATTGTAAATTTATCCCAGATTGAAGCTAAAAACGTATAGAGGGTATGTGGGGGTTGTTGAATTTCATTGCTATTGCACAGAAATTTGACTTTTTTTAAGCCAGGGTAATTATGTTTTTTAATTTGATTCACTTGCAACAGCAACATTGTCTCCTGAAAGGCAGCTGACAGCAATTCAGAGTGACCGCAGAAAATGAAGAATTGCCTAACTGCACAGGCTTGAAATAAGAACACTGCCCAGCTGATAAGTAGATTCAGATTGCTTTTGCTGTGGTTTCCAACAAACCTTATATTAGATTCATGGCTGGAGCTGAACCACATGCTGTGTCCCTTGTCAGACATTCTTCTCCAAAAAGGATGCCCGATAACTTTATGAAAGTATGTGCCGAAGAGTAATTGCAGGCCGTATGCATCTGCTCCACTAGGAATCTCAATAGTTGAGTGCCTTGCTTCCCGGATTATAAATCAGCCCTTCTAACTTGCACTTGGAGGACAAGGCAAAACAGAGAGGCAGTGAGAAGTTCTAGCGGATTACTATCTCCATGCAATCACCATGACTGAATCCCGACATTAGCCCTAGCCATCTAACTTGGGTGTCTATCTACCAGACCAAGAGACTGTTTGATATATACACTGCTTGTGTACTTCTACTGATGCAACAGCAATCAAATGTGCACACCTCCCACCCCCGCAAACAACCTGTAAATACACAAGGATTCCTAGTTAGAAAAAATAAACAAATCAAGGAAATGCAAGTATTAGGGATACAAATGCATTGCACCCCTCTATATTTGGTAGTATGCTATTCATCTACATATCTATCCAGAAAGCCAAAAATAGAAAATACTCCTTTCCTCTGTGCAATGCTCTTACATTTAAGAGTGAGGGATTTTCTGAGATTTCAGCTGTGCTACCACACAGATTGTGCAGTAAACGCTGTGTTATCTGGCACTTTATTAGCTAGAAAGTTCTGTTAACTGGCATTTCTGATATCTCCCCATACAAATGTTCAGTCTAGTCACCGGGACTAGTATACTGCCCAGGAGGTTATGCAACTGCATGTTCTACGCGGTTTTGCAAAAGAGGCAGAAGACAAGCAAGCAAGCTGATATCAGGGATTTATTGAAGCAGTGGCGCTGGAACCATTTTTAAGATCGGGGTGTTGAGCTGTGCTTTACTCTTACTTCTGTCCATGGTGCATGGCCTGTAGTGGCCAGGACCCTGGGCTGTGGCAATGGGGCTGGTGGCCAGGACCATGGGGCTAAAAGTGGAGTCCCCTGGCACTGGACTGGTGGGGAGGACCCCAAGTGGCAGTGCAGCTCCCAGATGCAGGGCTCTGCTGGGCATAAAGCCTGTGCCCCTACTTTCCGTGCCCTGTATTCAAGAAAGCAGCTTTCAGGGTGTGCCATTGGTCTGAATTTATAATGACCCATCTGCAGCTACAATGATTATGGGTGTTGGTAGTGAAGACCCTTCTAAATCATCAAAGGATTCAATTATGGTCGGTGTAGTTTTAGTGTTAAAGGTATTTTTAATGATCTGGTTGTACACCCTGCACTGTCTGCAACATCCGTGGTCTAGAACCTCAGATGTTCCAGGATAAGAGAGTCCTAGTGCACTGAAGGGGTGAGGAGTCGGGACCCTGGTGCAATGCAGTCATTTTTGAAAATGGGACTTAGGCTTTTAAGTTTGGTTTTGTAGCTGGCGGAGTGGGGAGGGAGAAATAGGTCTGAACAAAAAAATGGAAGCGCTGTAATTTCAATGACTATGAAGAAATGTTGGAATATAATCAACATAGTAAAATTCATCTGTGTAAAAACCTGATGATAAAATATGCAAATCATATATTGATAAATTAAATCTGACGAATCAGTTTAATTAGTACTATTCTCCTTAGTACATTTACTCATTTCTCTTTATTTTTATTACTGCAGAGGTGTTTAGTTAGACAAGTATGTATTTTTTCTATCTAAAATTTCCAAGTGACAAGCACTGTATTTAGCAGAATTGCTTTTTATTAGGATTCCTGATTTCGGCCTAATAGCATACTTTCCATAAGGCTCAGCAACTGACTTTGAATGGACTTTCTGACTAATTGAAATTATAATGACACTTAAAAAAAAAAGGTTAGACAAAAATTGCACCTTCGAGCCATTAGAAAGCTCAAATTGTTCCATGTGCCAGAGTCACAGGTTCTTCGCATTTAAGATAACGTAAATAGCACAAGCGTGCTGCTGTTTCACCTTGGTGGGAAGAAAAGTTAGTCAACTGGCGCAACGTGTACCAAAAGTAACATACTGATTTTACAAAACACATTCCAAAAAATCACGTGAGGGTAGAGACAATCTTTGGAAAATTTTAGTCCAAAAAGTTAGCATTTCTATAGAAATATTGTGTCCCTATTTAATTATGTCGGACTCTTTCATGCCAGTAGGAATTCTTGTTTACTGTTCCATTTTTATTAAGTCCCGCAAGTCCACAGCAGAGATCCACAGATCTCTGTTTCCCTCGAATATCAGTGAACACACACTGTCTCTCTACCGACAGCTCATCTCTGCTTTTTCTTCACTGTTGACAGACTCTTTGCCAATTTCTACTTTATGCTCTTTCTCTCTCTCTCTTTCTCTCTCTCTGACTTAGTCTAGACTCTTGTGCCATAGAAGCTGTTTTATATATTTGAAGCTAGGCCTGAACTTTGAAATAGTGATTTGAGTTGATATAAGCAGCTGGCAGAATTATGAAGCTGAGGGAAGCTGGTTTTCCATCTTTGATTTACAGTGATAAAACTGATTTGGTTTCTGGGGAGCTGATCTGGAGAACTCCAAAAAGGGAATTGTCTCCTTGTGTGATGTTGAAATAAAGCCTATGCAAGAAGGCGCTCTTTCTCAGAGCAATATTCAGTCTCCGTGTCTTTGTCCACTATCTCTCCCAGAATGTGTCCCTTTCTATTACAGTCTCATTAACCACAGTCCCTTCCCTCCAATTCAGCATTAACATCACTTGTGATCAGAGAATTCTTCTGTTTTGGATCAGTGTCAGTGAACTCCTACATTTCTGCCATCTTCTTCCTTCTTCAGATTGTGTTGTCCAGATACTCCAGGAAGAATTAATTTAATATCAATAGCTAGGACAAGTTTGGCAACAATTTAGGTACGGTATGATTCAAAAACTGTTATTTTTAGTTTTCTTCTAGTCCGTCATTTATATCAAACCTGATATAATATCTTTGAACATTATTAAGAGAATCTCTCAGTAAGTCAGTTGTCTTTTTTGTTAACTTTTCTATATATTCATTTGTGATTTTTTTGCTCTTACTGCGGTGTTGATCCTCATTTTAATTGCTTGCACAAAGATATAATGATGATAATTGATCGAATGCCCTCATTAAGTGTCTGAATTATTAAAAGCTGATAACTAATGGAATGAGAACACAGCTGTTGATTTGTGTGGCCATTTGACTTAATTGTGCCTTTTAAAATTTCATTCAGAAATGAAATATAGAATTGGGGGTGGGAAGAGATGGGGCAAACTAACTCAGAAAATTAAATGTACCCCACTCCCGTGAATCTTCATGCCTAACTTGACTGAACCCATGTAGAAGTTGGACAATTCCATTAGTTTTTCCTTTTAACTTTCTCACATCTCTCCAGTTCTGGGTTCAAGATAGAATCCGAAGTAGCAATCCCAACATACCATGAATAGCTATTCTGGCAGCTTAAACAGAACCATGGAACAGTGGAAAATGTGCTTGAAAGCATGTTTTTATTTTGAAGATAGATTTTCAGGGGGTAATTTTAGACCTAAGAAATCTGACGCTGATCTGGATAAGCATTATGGAGGACCAGAGTATTATACATGTCATATTGTGTCCTGTCTGTTGTAATGTATTAAAATTAAATCAATGGCAAACATTCCCCAGCCTATGACTGAGCTAATGCTACTTTATCCTGAACGTACAAATTTTTCACAAATCTTTGTGTGTGTGTGTATTCTCTATCTCCATCCCTCTCATTCTCAGCTCCCTAGTGCCACAGGTTGTTACTGTGTAGAATTAAGCTCAATGTCTCATATGCTGAGACAATCAGAAAAAGAGAGAACTCTTTCCCTAAAGGGAAAGAGGCAAGTTCTTCTCCTGACTCAGAGGAAATGAATCAGTCACTGCGATGTCTACTACCTGTTTCCTTTCCAATGTCCATAGGATATTGGCAAAAGAGGTCTCCTTTGCAAATTCAGTCTGCACATGTCTGCATTGTGTTGGAGAGGTTATGATAGACAGGGGTATTGTGAGAATTCCTATAGGATTTGCAGCGAGAGGAAGGGGATGATTTTGGTAATATTGGGAGTTCATTTGGGCCTGATCTCACAAACAAATCTGTAGCTGGACACCATTTGAAGTCAGTAGGGCTCTCAGAGGGCTTAAAGGTTCCACCACAGAGTCTTGTTTGCAGGATCAGGCCCCAGATATTGGCATTACTCAATCCTTCCTCAAATTGCTTTTTCTGGAACTGCCTTCCAGAATGGGAGAGGACTTGTATTTAGAAACAAGGAAGAGTTGGAATATGGCACAAAATGACAGAGTCAGATAATTACTAGAAAGCTCTGAATATACCGTGTAAACGTGTAGGAGCTTATAAGAGACTGCTTATTTTTTAACGCTAACGAGTTGAATGCATAGTTGTTGGGTGTGTGTGTGTGTGGTGTTCATAAATTAATATCAGCTAGTTGAATTTGATGCTGTAATTAAAGTTTGCAAGATCAGTGCAGATCATATTATTGTGCTGGTTGCTAAGGAAACTATATGCACCCATATGCACTGACTTCTGCCTTTTGCTGTTCCAAAAAAGTTAACATAAAATATTTTTGAATTGACCTTGTCCTCATATGCTTCATTGGTGATCTCCACATGATGCTGCATTTCTTGTATATGCTCCAACCTTTCACAAAGGCAGCTATCCGTGAAGACAGAAACAAGAAGGCCCTACCATCAGAACCAGGTTTGATGGCTGCATCCTAACAGTTTCCTGCTGGAAGTCAGATACCATTTAGGGATTAGAGTTGATTTCCAATTGCAGCAAGTGACAAAACATCTCTCCAGCCGTGAGAGGTTTTGCAGTGTCAGCAACTCTAATGCTTTGCCACACAGTATTATACTACGGCTTTTGACACTGTGACTGGGCCCACTTCCCATGCACAAAAAAAAAATTGTCAGTCTTGGTTCTTTGGTTCCAGACACCCTTGAAGCTTGTAAGACAGTATGCTGTCAGCTACGAGAAACGCAGTGCATATAACACAATGAGTTCAAGGCTTGTTGCTGAATCCAGTCGAAGTGCCAGGTCCCAAATACTTTTTCATATCAGTCGTTTGCTGAAGGGCTCTCATCTTTTAGTTCATCTCTCTTCTTCAATGTATGAGGAGCAGTAGCAGGTACAGTGCAATTTGCCTTTGCCCTGAAAGGTATTGATTGCATAGGAGTTACTGTTGGTATTTTAAAATAAAATATGGCTCTCTTTATCATTAGAAGTAGAGGCTTATTGTGGCTATTAATTTACTGCTTCTGCCTCTGAATCTGCAGGTTTTTTGGTTCAATGACTTAGTGGCTTTCTGATAGATAATTTGTTATAGCTTTATTTTGAAAAATATATGTGGCATGTACTGTATGGTGTGCAGTAGTTCTCACTAAGGCATAAAGCTTAGGGAATTACAAGGATCAAAGGTTTGGAAATGGCTTACAGACCGGGTCACAGATTCAAATCCTGATGTAGGTCTTCCCCATGATGATGGTTTTTTTTTTTTTTTTGTATTGCTGTAGCAACTAGGAGTTCAGTCAAGGACCAGGATCTCACAATGGTATGTGCTGTGCAATCACAGAACATGCAGTGGGTCCCTGCTTAAAAAAAAAAGCTGCCCTTTGCTTAGTCAGCAAACTACATGCAATGAGCTGACAGTCAAATTTCCAATGGATAGGTGTTCACCCTGCAAAAACCACACCACAACGGGCACTGATTGGCTGCCTCTTTGGCCATTCATAGAAGAGGAACCAGAAGTAGTCCTGCAGCATGTGAGAGGCCACTTCCCAAGGCTGTGCCATATCTCAGGTGGACAGCAGGGTTCAGTTTCTAAAGCTGCTGGTTTTGCATCTGTCATCACACTAACTTCATTTTGAAAAGGGAAGACCATTCTGGTGGCTAAAACCACAGGCTTTGGAGTCTAGAGACCTGACTGTGAATGGGACTTTGACTCCTCAATACCTCCATCTCTTTTTTTGCACATTAGCCGTAGCCGTACTCTAAATTGGGTAGACTTTGCAATGCTGAGTGCAGCAATGCCGTAACCCTTTGGAAAATATGAACCTGACTCTTTAATCTGTGATGCTGGCCCATCCGGGCATGCATGAACATCTCTAGAACATTGGGAGATTGTTCTTGGGAATGTGCTGTTGAAGGGCAGCCAATTAGTTTGATTTTAAACAGAGGCAAAGTGGGGGCAACACTAGAACTGACGTGTTTTAAAATATTGGAGGCTGATAGCTTGTAGAAACAGGCCTTTGGTGAGTACACAGAGCTGAGTTACATTTAGGACTCTAGAATGTCATCTTTTCGAGTTCTTCCTCTCCTGCTGCCTTGCTCTCCCTGGAGGTTCGGTAAGTCAGAACAATAGTGCAGCATTTGCTGTCTTTGTTGTTAAATCGTTTTAAAAAATAAAAATGAAAAAAGCTCTTGCTGTACACTCCTGTGATCGATTTTTTTTTTTTTTTTTTTTGTTACTGGAGATGTGCTGGACTGAAATCCCTTCTATTCCCTCTCTCCCCTTTTCTTTCACCCTGCAGCTTGAAATATTGATCACCCATGGAGTGGCATTTGCCATCTGTAATTCCACTTGCTGCATGATCCTTCTGCATAGGGAAAGCTGTTATAAATCGGTCAGTGTTTCATGCAGATCACTTTGGCCTGGTCTATACTAGATCAAGAAGGTGAGCTTAAGGGACACAACTCCAATTATGCAAAATGCATCGCTGGAGTTGGCTTACCTTAAGCTGAGCTGGGGTGGCGTCCACACAGCAGGAGACCAGTGGGAGCAAATGCTCCCTTCAGCTTCCCTTACTCCTCATAGAAGGAGGAATATTGGATGGTGCTGGGGGCTGCCCTCAGCATTTGATTTACAGGTCTGTACTAGACCCACTAAATCAAATGCTACAAGATTGACTTCTGGAGCGTCAGTCTTCTAGTAAATATAGATGTGCCCTTTGAAGGCATTTAAACAGTTAAATTCCCCATACAAAAACCTTAACGGAGCAGGTAAGGTTCCTGTTCCATAACATTAGCCTTGCTGTGGCCATCCCAGAACAAGGGTTTAAACAGCTAACCTCAAACAATGAACACACAGGAAATGTGGAGTTGCAGTCCCCACACAGGAATGCTAATTGCAATTTTTAAAAAAAGGTGAAAAAAAATCATGAAATCCAGAATTCAGATGATACGTCCTCCACAGGCCACACAACCTTAACTGTTCCTTCTTTTGGAATGGCAGCACCTTGTATGTGGCTCTTTTAGAATGAGAGAATATTTGCTGTTTGAAGCGTGTATGCCTAGGCATTGGTGGGGAACCAACACAGGTAGAGTTGTGTCTTACTCCTTCCACATCAGGCATGTGGAAGAAATAATGACCTGATGGGTAGGAGGAGGCAGGTTTCTTGGACACCTCCCGCTTTCCTTTCAGAAATCATACTGTTGGAGAAGCAAAAAAACAGCTCACCTGCCTCCTGTCTCTCTTCCATTCTCCACCTCTGTAGCTATTCCCTAACCCACTTCCACTTGCTTACGTCTTGGCAGTGTAAATGAAAAGGAGCATCAAGCGCTAAGTAAAACAGCCCTAGCAATATATTTTGAAAACCTCTTGTTATAAATCCATTTGTTCACACACATCTTCCATCCATGGTGCTCACAATCTGAAAAGATTCAATGCTAACCTGCAGAACAGCCAACTAATGGTGCCAAATTTAATTTGCTTCTTTTTTTTTTAACCAGCCCTTTATTTTCTGCTACTTTGTATGCTCTGTGAACGCCACTTTGGCAGCCGGTAAATTAATATTTGAAATGTTTAGCAGTCTACTCTGTCGCATCTCTCATGTTTTCCAATATACAATATACTGTAAGACTTTATATGAGGAATAAACAGTCTTCGCAGTAGATGATTTCAAAGCCCAAGTGTTCTAGCCCTTTAGTGAAGGCAATAAATTTTAGGATAGATTGTAATCCCATTCATATTTTGGCTTTTAGAATACCTAACAACTTTTAGCAACTACAAATCATTACCTAAATGCAGTAGAATCATAGTTTGCTGAAAATGTAGACATTTTATTGTGCAAAGGATTTATTTCTCTGTGTAATTCAGCCATAAATATGCATCTGCCAAATATACTTTAACTTAATGTAGTACATAGACCTTTACTGTATTAATTCATTTTGTACTTATGACAATCCTGTTTTTCATGCAGACTGATTGAAGTTGCAGCCAGCCTATCGCAAAAGATTGACTAGGTTCCTTCAAAGCTTTTATAGCAACATACTAAAAAGTATATTAAAAATAGAAAAAACCCTGATTTTGTGTAGTTATAAATCAACCTCTTTAAGATTTTGAAACTGTGAACAAAGAATTGTTTCTTTTTAAGGGCTTTTGTTCCGCACACAAGAAATTTTCAATTGACACCATATTGGGCACATGCAAAGCCCAGTGAAGATTCCCTTGGAGGTGAGTGGGCTCTGATTGAATCAGGACCATAATGCAATGTTGTTGCCACTAGCTTGGACACGATTTAAATTTAATTATGATTCTACCCACTCTCCTGAAGTTTCCCTTTAAAGCCACGAAGAATGCTGAGAATATTTAACACTGAAAACCATCTGAGTAAAATCCTGACCCTATTGAAGTCAATGGCAAAACTCCCATTAACTTCAGTGAGGCTCTTTGTCCAATTTTTCAATCTCTTAATAGCAGTACTGTACGTGCTGTATGTAAATGTAGTAAAAGACTGTTGCTGACCCAAATAGCTTCCTCTTATTTTAAGTTCCCCTCCAGGAATCTGTTCATGGCTCTCCTCCCACCTCCGCCGATTCCTTTATTTTGGCTTTCCCTCTAACCGCAGCAGCCTTTAAAACCATTTGATGTTACACAGGAAAGCAAATGACTTGCTCTTCTTTCATTTGGAAAACTGGAAGTCCACTGCTGCGGTGTTTCCAAGTGCAATGAGAAGGAGCAGAGTCCCTGAGAGAACATTTTGAGATCCTTCTGCTTTATCCTTGTCCGCAGTGAAATAACCTATAAAATACTTCTAAAACATGTTTCCATAAGTTTTACAACTTATGAAAAGATGGTGTTATTGGAGTTATCATTGTGGAGTTTCCTTTTTGTAATGGGAACTGTTTCAACATCTGCTGTATCAGCAGAAGTTGTGGGCTCTCTTCAGTGTGACCAGATGCACAGCAAGTTCTGTCGTATGCTTCCCTGACAAAGATTATCATCCTTCCTCAGTGGCTCATAATGTAAATTGGTTCTAGCTGGACTCTGGCCATCTATTGTGGGTTGTTTTCAAGCAGTGCTCTGCTCTGATTTCTAGCTCCAACCCTTCCCCCAGACAAACTCAGCTCATTGCTAACCTTCATTGTGACCTTTCATTCCACTATGACTGATTTGCCAATTAAATCTATTGCCTTTAGAGGCAACGATGTTATCAAGAGACGGTTCAAATCCAAAAGAGGAGAAAAATATGGATGTTACAAATTTAGGAAGGCGAAGAAGAGCGGTTTTTATATTTGGGTTGGCTTTTTCCTTCTTTTTTTTTTTTTTTTTTTTTTTTTTTTTTTGCGATTTATGTAGGGCCTGATCTTTTCTAGCTGGACTTTAGAGGGAATCTTGTAGGTCTTTTTTATATTGTTTTCCCTGCTTCTTCCACCGCCCCCTCTCCTGCCCTCCCCCCCACATGCATGCACCTAAAGACTGAAATCTGGGCACAACTCCAGTTTCATAGAGTTTGGCCTACCTGATTTTTGGTTCTTATTGAAGTTGTAGGGGGGAAGATGATCTCCAGGAGAATCACAAACTGGTTTGGAGGGGGAGGGCTCACGGCCATCTTCTCTTTATGACTAGATGGGAGGAGGTCTTGAAACTCATGCCTTGGAGCTAGAGAGTTAGAAGGGAATAAAGAATTCAAGAGCCACTGATACTAAATGCACAAAAGTGGTTACATGGTAATTGTATTTTAAATATATATTTCAAAATCCACTATATTTAGGTGCCCAGCTGCTCATCCTAAAAATACCAATAGTTGTATTTAATCCAATTCAGCCCCTGGGTCTATTCACGTGCATTAAGATGTGGGTAAATATTTGAAACACTAGGACCTTAATTTCTGCTAAAACTAATAGATTTGATGGTGTATATTAGATCTCACTATAAGCGGCAATCCAGGAATTTGGTACACTGTAAATACTTGTATTGCCAAGTCTTCTGTTCATATCTTACTAGGACTGTAATGACTGCAAGTTGTTGCTGTCTGTTGGAAATGTGCTCAGCATATATGAAACTAGGTTTCAGTCTAAGTCCTACAAGAAGTGCCCACATCACAAAAAATATTAACATAATTGGTGTTAATTGCATCCTCAATGAGAATCTGAAGCTAAGGATTTAATGGGCCCTGGAGACTTCTCCACCTTTGAGTTGGTGGCCACCTTCTTGAATGTAGAGATGGTGACCCATACTGAGTTAAAGCACAGTCACCCAGCAACATGGGGATGGTCGGGCACCACTAGTTCTGTGGAGAAATTCAGCCTTCAGTCCCTTCTGTCAGCTTTAACAAGCACTTTAAAACCCATGTTACCCATATTTCACCATCCATCCAGCCATTATGTAAGCTATTGGAGCACGAGCCTGAGAATAAGCACTTCTTGTCTGTGCTTCTGGATATGCCACTGGGGCTTAACCTCTCTGTGCATCACTGCTCCCATCTGTAAAATAGGTGCTGCAATTTTGTTTACATCGGTGCTAATAACCTTAAAATTCTGGCCTGGGCTGAAGTGTAGAAAGGAGTCGAATGCACTATTGAAAACAAGATCAAGGATGATGCACTGTCCTTTATATACAAAGCCTTTGCAGGATGCCCTAGACTTGTTTGCCTAGGTTAAACATACACAAGATATGTGTTGCATAATAAACAATTACAAACATAAGAACATCCATATTGGGTCTGACCAAAGGTCCATCTAGCCCAGTATCCTGTCTTCTGACAGTGGCCCATGCCAGAGGGAATGAACAGAACAGAGAATCATCAAATGATTCATCCCCTGTTTCCCATTTCCAGCTCCTGGCAAACAGAAGTGAGGAACAGCGTCCCTGCCCATCGATAGACGTATCCTCCATGAACTTATCTCATTCTTTTATGAAAAGTGGCATAGATTGCTATGTGTAGGTAGATGAAACACCTGCAAGCTGAGAATGGATTTGAGAAAACCAAGGAGACCACTCTAACAGAATAACCATATAGAATATTTACACACATTTTAATGTACCTTTTTAAAAAGCATATTTACAGGCTGGTAAGTCCTACTTCAGAACCAGGCAAATTATTTGAAACTATAGTAAAGAAAAGAATTGTTAGAAACATAGGATACGTCTGGACTACAAGCCTCTTTTGAAAGAGATCATTTAGATAGCCCCAAGTCTTTCGAAAAAGCGAGCCACTTTTTCGAAAGAGAGCACCCCAGCAATCTGGACACTCTCTTTCGAAAAAGCCCTGTTTGTGTTCAAGAACATCTTTTTTTGAAAGAGCTTTTTTGAAAAAAGGTGTTCTTCCTTGTAAAAGCAGGTTTACCGCTGTCAAAAAATCTGCCCTGTTCTTTTGATTTAATTTCGATAGAATGTGATGGCAGTCTAGACACAGGTGAAGTTTTTTAGAAAAAAGGCCACTTTTTTTGAAAAAACCCTATAGTCTAGACATAGCTATAGATGAACATAATTTTGGGGTGAAGACTCAACATGGTTTTGTACAGGGAAATCATGCCTCACCTATCAACTAGAATGTTTTGAGGGGATCAATAAACATGTGGACAAGCGGAATCCAGAAGATATAGTGTGCTTCGATTTCCAGAAGCCTTTGATGAAGTCTCTCACCAAAGGCTCTTAATCAAAGTAAGATGTCGTGTGATAAGAAGGAGGGTCCTTTCACGGATTAATAACTGGTTAAAAGATAGGAAACAAAGGGTAGTAATAAATGGAAAGTGATAAGTAGTGGTGTCCTCCTGGGGTCTGTACTTGGACCAATCTTTTTGACACATTCATAAATGATGTGCAGAAAGTGGTAAATGGTGAGGTGGCAAAATTTGCAGATGACAGAAAACAGCTGAAGGTGGTTAGGTCCAAAGAAGATTGGGGAGAGCTTCAGAAAAATCTCACAAAACTAGGTGAGTAGGCAACAAAACAGCAGATGAAATTCAATATTAATAAGTGCAAAGTAAGGCATATTGGAAAATATAATCCCAACAATATGTATAAAATGCTTAATTAGCTTAATTACCATTCAAAAGAGAACTCTTGGAGTCATCTGAAATGACACCATGTGAGTTGGTGCCTGAGGGAATTCCACAGGTCCACCTGTTGGTGGGGTGTGAGTGGGTTGGCCATGGACAGTTAAAGTTCAAATTTCAAGTGGTCACCGTTATGCCTTTAACTTGCTGTCCTAGTGTACCTCAAAGGGTATTAAATCTAAATGCTTACAGCAAAATACTTTGAAGTCTTTAGCTGAAAAGTACCATGAAAATGGAAACTGTTATGTCTCTAGGGCATTTTGGATAAATGGAGTTAAATGGCACCACCTGATGAACAGTTGCTTTGAGTACAGTTTTCTTGTCTGAAGTACCTCAGTTTCACTGGGAACCCAAGAAGGCTTGGGCTCTGTGTGCATGGAGCTCATTGTAAGATTGTAGCCTTGGTGCTGATATGAGCCACATAGCTTTGGTTTGGTGGCAAAACTAGCCTCCAGCATGTAAGTCAATCGCATGCTGTCCTTTTGATATCTACAGATTTTTTTAAAGAGCAATAGCTACCAGATATATGAGATCCATCTTAATTAAATGTTTTTGACTATTTAAATGCTAATAGTATTAAACATTTAGGCAGAATATAAACACCAATCCTAAATCAATAAAATGTAATTATTGAGGTCACTTGGGGTTAGTTCTACTTTTGACTCTGAGAGCCCCGACTCAGCCCTCTTTCCCAGTATCAAAAAATCAGCCAAGAAAGTTCAGAACTATACTACACTTCCCCTTGCCAGCTCAGCAGTGTATAAAAATGTCAGCAAACACATTTAAAGTTCTTTATCTCGATTTTAAAGGGTATATTTCACTTTAAATAATGTATAGCTCATTGAGCCTACAACATATGAATAATTTCTATTAGGGCATTCATTCTTTAGCAAAAATATTACATTTCTGGGGCCTGTGTGACCCTGTTCCCGCTGTTTTTTCCACAGCTTTGTGCTACCTCCCAGTCAAAATATATCAGGGGTCATGCAGAGTGACTCTTTAGACTTCCAGTCCATTGGCAGAGTTGTGGGCCTCACACTTTCACTCCCTGCTTCTTAGCTCTCACAATTTACCTGTGAGATTCAAGATTTCTCAGACTCAGAAATGTCACAGTGCCACTTTGGCTTAACGTCAAATAAATGGTGTTGGGCTCTAGATTTGAGCTGTCAGAGCAGACTATAGCCCAAAAGAAAAGGGAATTATTACTCTTCTACTTAAGACGGCAGAACACAGGTGATGGCCTGGCTCTGGCTCTCCCAGGGACAATGCTAAGATCTCATCTAATCAGATATAGTTCAAGCAGAAATTCTGAAAACTAAGGGTGGGATTGGTGTTGGCCTAATTCTGCCCTCCAGAAGGTGAGTCAAATTGATCACTAGTTGGGATTCAAATTAGGCTAATGCTGAACATATTTGAAACCCAAGATAATCTGGAAGAAAGCAGCTTATGCATTTTGGGTTAGATAAGCACTTGGAGAGCAAAAAAGTTTGAGGAAGACCTCAAGTATCCCACCTGAGATGGCAGAGCACAAAGAGAGCATATGAGATTACATAGGGGCAGCTAGTAAATCCAGAGGAATCCAGGAAAAGGTCATGGAGCAGCCAGGAGAGGAAACTGGCCCATGGGAATATAATTCAAGGTAAACTCCTTCTAGACACAGTGGTACATCATGGAGATTATGGGGAATATTTAGATGCACAATGTGGAAGCCCTAGGGGTTCATGCACACTGCATAATGCGCTTCTCATTAGCACATCCTTGACCTTTAATTTAGTGCTGGATTATTATATGTTATGCAGTTTGCCTGGAGAATCTTCTCCATAAGAAAATAATAGCTGCATGAACATCTTTATGGGGAAAAAAATCTAAAATGCCTTCACAAAAAATGTTTAAAAGCAACATTTTAGTCAAGAGTTCAAAGCAATTTTTGTAATATCTCCTGCAAGACTTAAATTGATATTTTCAAACTCATTTACTTGCAAGACCCAGGTGGATATTATTGGAATTGGGCAGCTATCCTATTCCTAGCTAGAAAGGATTCCAGGGAACATGCTGCCAAGGAGGGCCTAGATCATAAACAGAAAGAAATAGCAGGCAGCAGTGACAGAGGGAGAAAACCTGTAACTCTCTCTCTCTCTCTCTGTGTGCGTAGTTTCAAAATGTGTTATACCTGCATGTCATACACTAGGCGGATGCAACTGAAGGTCTTTGGTTATTCATAGGCTTTTCCATTACTTTATTGTTGCATCGGAGTGTGTCTCAACACTGTTAACCTTTCAGGCCCTGGTGATGAAGAAAAGGAAGATTGGCCTTGTGATGATTTAGATCACAGGGGTCCCTGGGCGCTGAAACCTGATGGTGCTCATCATACCACTGAGCTCATCCTACCTGCCCTCTGGGGCTCTCCACCACCTTCCCTGCTGGGCCAGAAACTCTGGTCTCTCCCAGGCAAGGCACAGAATTGGGGAAACACAAGACAGACACTGAACCAGTTGAGCTCAGAGAGGGTTTAGTTGTAACACCTGTGACAGCACCCAGGCACACAGCCTCCATATAAATCTGTATAAAAGTTTTACAAAGAGAAAGCTTATAAGTTCACTCTCTGTATCAATGAAAGAGAGAGATGCACAGCGTTTGCTCTCCTCCCTCCCACCTCCCGCCAGGTAACAGTTATTTACACTGGGTTGGAGAATAAAGTGTTTTTATTAAGTATAAAAAGTAGGATTTAAGTGGTTGTAAGTGAAAACAGACAGATCAAAGTAAAAGTTACTAAGCCAAAACAAACAAAACATGACAACTGAGCCTAATATACCAAGAGAAATTGTTTCAAAATATACTCCTCACCCTTGTCCTTATTTCAGGTAAAATGCTTCAAGACTGAGTTGATTTTTTCCCTTCTGGCCGGGGTTTACAGCTCTTTGTGTCTTTGGAGTTCTTTGTTTTTAGGTTTCCTCATGTGTATCCTCTTACAATGGGGAGGCAATTTCCAAAGCCAGCTGAAAACAAAAGATTTATTGCTCTCTATTCCTTAAATAGATTTTCCCCAGAGCAGGAATCCTTTGTTTTATCTCCCAGTTGCCATGGAAAAATACCAGATTCAAGATGTATTCCAAAAACAGGTGGCATGGTCACATGTCTTTCTAGGACTAACCACACTTTGGGCCTACTGGAAAAACAAACCCATTTACAGATAATTGTCTTGAGCACCAGGCCATTAAGTTTCCTTAAGTACAACTAATGGCTTTCACTAAAAGATTTAGATTAATAAAACAGGTTTGCACTTCGTATTTCTAACTTCACATACAAGAATGATATATGCACAGAAATTGAATATAAAAACATTCAGCAGATTGTAATTTTAATAATGGTGATACGTGATGCATTTTGCTTAACACATCTTCGAGTTGTTCATAGTCATAGGCCATTTTTCATAAAGCGGGAGGGAGGGTCTGTGTTAGTCCCTATTTGACAGATGAGGAGACTAAGGACACAGACAGATTAAGCCACTCGTTCAACATTAGATAGTAAGCCTATGGCACAGTCAGTAATAGAATTCAGATGTCCAGAATTTCAATCCAGGGCTGTAATCACAAAACTGCCTGTTCTCTCTTTGACAGGGTTCAGGTGGATTTCAGAACAAATGTAAAGGTATAGTCTCTGCTGTGAAAATTTTAGCAGGGATGGCATGAGTTAGGGCAACACATAACGCTGGGGTGCTGGAGTGGAGGAAAAGGTATGAAGCCCACAATGTGAGATGGTCACTCTTTTTAGGCATGTGCACTTGTTGGTTCAACTCCAGTTAGTACTTAAAAGTCCCTTTCATGTGGTCAAGAAAGGATAGTGTCTCAGCAGGGGTGGGTGCAGCTTCAGTGGTTCTGGAGCAATTTTTCTGGATGGAGGTGTTAAGATGGTGCCACCACCTTACTCCATCCATACCCCTCACTATCCTAGTCTAGGACCTTAGCTGAGTGTGGCTGCAGAGCCCCAGGTGTGGGGCCAATGGTTAGGACCCTAGGTACCCTGTGCAGTAATGGAATCCTCAGTGACCTGGACAGTGGAGCCCACAGGGCCAGCAGCAGGGACCGCCAGATATAGCGAGGCCAGCAGCCAGGCCTCCAGGCAGCAGCAAGGTCCCTGGGTGCAGGCTGGCAGCTGGGATCTGACACGGAGCACAAAATCTGGGGGAAGCTACAGTACCTCCCAGCAGGTCAGTGCCCTATTTCCCGTGCCTATGTACAGCTCAGTAAAGAGGCATAAGCAATATGAAAGATATTGGACAATCCTGTCTCTGAATATTGGTTTGATTTACTACACTGAGCGGAATGGAAATACTACCAAAGCTGGAGACCTTGTTGTTACTTTAAGCCGTTAATCAAGGAAACTGCACAGAGGCCAATCCTTCTCTGTTGTAGAGATGGTTTCCTTAATTCTGTCCATGCTGTTAGGATCAACATGCAGGTGATCACACTTCAGCGATAGTCGAGAATGACCGAAAAAGGGCTCACCCTTTTGAAATGGATCAAACCTGGTCTGTAATTGTGTTTAGTAAACAGGGTGGAGGGTGGATTCCAGAGTGACACACAATGTTACAAAAACATCAGTCTTGATGTGAGAGCTTCAGGTACCAAGGGTTTTACTGTTCCTAGCACTGTCTCATGTAAAGAATTAACAAAGCAGAGTTCATGGACTGATACTGATTTCTGTTCACCTTTTAAACTTCCCAGGACACTCTTGGATTAATTTCTGATAATCACATACTCAATTACGTCAATATAATTGTGTACATTAAGATTTTTCCTGCTCTTACTCATGTAACAGTCTGGATCAATGCTGTATGCACATGTTGAACTCAGTGTACAGTCACCCCTTCCAATAAATAATTTCCTTCCTGTCCAACTGTAATCCAGCTACAGGCCCTCTGACACATTTTTCTCAGTTCATCTGCCTTAGCTCTAGGCAGCTGCCCTGTGAAGCAGTGTCATAGGTGCAGGCTTTGAGTGCAATATTGATGCCCATTTCTCTCAGAAAGGGAGTGTAATGGATTACCAGAATGGAGAAGGCCAGGGCTTAGTATCTTCTTGACTCCAGGAAGGCTGAAGGGGCCCTTAAAACAAGGCCCATAGGAGCCTGGCAAATGAGCAAAAGCTTCCCTACTTATGAAGATGGGGGTGTTTATGTAAGGCCTAATGGGTAAGGAATGACAATAAGTCAACATTTGACACCTGGGGTGGAGAGGGCAGGGTGAGGCATGCATCTTCTTTCATTTCACCATCCTTTTATTTCACCAGCTCAAGGTTTTCATCAGATTTGGGTGGCCAATCTACTAGGTACTACAAAATGGGACCAGACTGGGGTACCAGGATAAGCCATGGAAACAGGATGTTTCCACTATTCAGGGACACATTGTTACCCTATAGGGAAATTTGCTGCATTCACACTTGAAAAATGTGTTCAGAGGGAAATATGTCTATATCCTTCCATACATTTTAATTAAGCAATTATATAAGAACATTTTTTATAAGTGACTGTGGGTTCTTTTAAAAGCATGGTAAAAAAAGAACTTGTAAGAATTGATTTAAAAACTCAGATCCATAGAGTCCCTTGTCTTGTTCTTGTATTACTAAAGGTTATATATAGCATTTCCTCTGTTTCTTCGTTACCTAAGAGAAATTCTTCCTTGTTTTCTAATCTTCCAAAAAAGCATGTTCAGGAAATAATGGAAATCAGATTATATGATCTCTCCTCAACTGAAAAAGGCCTATTTATGTTGTTGCCTAGAAAAAAATTTAAATGAATTGATTAATCAAAATAATGTATTTAAAAGATCAGAATAGTCAGTGTAGGAAAAGAAGACAAATAAGAGTTTAGACATTAAAATATGTATTCAAAAATTCATTCCAGACATGATCAAAAATATTCCATTTCTTCCCCATGCTCTGTCCCTTCTTTGCATTATTTGAGTCCAAATTTCAAAACTCTGAGATTTTTTTGTTTGCTATTTGCATGTAGAAATAATTGCAGGGATGGGTGATTTCATCTAGATATCTCTTACTGCATCTGCATATCAAGTAGTAAATTACTTTGTATTCAGAGATGCAAGAAGTTAGCATATGTTGTAATTAAGGACCTTAACCCTGTGAACCCTTACTCCTGGGTTACAGATAGCTTCAATTAAATATATTGAATTACTTGTGTGAGTAAGAGCTGTTGGGCTTGCTCCTAGCCCATCATTTTAAAGACTCATTTGGCAGATTCAGAAATATTTTGAGTTTAAAACTGAGCAGAGAAACCTGATAAACTAAATTTGGAGCAAAATCTCCAGATGTGTCTTATCTCATAGTTTTTCACTAGCCGGACTGGTTCTGCAGGGAGTTGCTGAGGAGAAAGAGTTGACCTTTTATGTGAAGTCAATAGAGTTTCACATGGGTGTCCAAGTCCCCTTATGTTGCAGGATCACTTTGAGTAGCATGGTCAAGTAGTTGTAATCTCAGGTAGATGAAATAATTTGTAGTCATGAAATATTTGACATACGTAGTCTACAAAGACTTCTTTGGGGGGGGAGGAATTTTGTTTCCTTGTACTTGGGATTTTGGGATCAATGAAAGTTTATGATACTGCCCCAGTCCAATATTCCTACGAAGTACAAACAGTGTTAAGGCATTTTCTATACTGGATACATATGCATGGTCATAACCATCCCATGGATTTATTCTTCCCACACAACGCAAGAGGCATTTCCGACCATTATGTATTTTGTCTTTAAACTGTATTAACTTCAAGTATCACAAAATGATTTCTGTACCAGTGACAAACTTGTCTCCATGGTAACTATTGTTTGTGGACAGGGGAAAAAAAGAAAGGCAGATTTTCCCATACAAGTAGTAGTAAACATTATAACATCATACATTAGAATTAGACAATATTATCTTTACATAATGTTACATAGGGGTATTATGGAGGTGTCGGTACTTACTCCATAGTTTAGACTACATTTGTTGCATTATGTTGTGTATTAAATCTTGTTCAACCTCATCATTAAGGGAGTTTAGTCCAGATGGTACTGTATGCGGAGTGGAGTGTAATCTACATTTTAACATTAATCAGAAAAAGAATTAAACCAAAGCCCCATTAATATAAATGATACTTTATGTCCAAGGACACAAATGTCTAGGAATCTTGCAGAATTGTGTGCAGAATTGTTTTCAGTGTCAATTTTATTCTCTATTATTCATGAGCAAGTGACGGAATTTACCTGTGATGTGCTGCACCTATTATTTTATGTTCTGTATATATTTATTTATCTGGCTTTCACCATGATGGATAACAAAATTTATACAAAGAACTCAGTACATCAAACAGATGCCAATACATGAACCAAGTATCTTCCGTAATACAATAAAAATAGATAAAATTCAATATACATCAAAGAAATGTCAAAAGCAATTGTATGTTTCAGAAGTAAACATTGCTTAAAAATTTATAAACACCCATCAAAATTATTTTGTGGGATAATTTGAGCATACATCTGGTACAATTTATTTTAATTTTTATGTAATTTTGTTTAAAATAATAAAAATATTAGATTTCAGCTACAAAACTTAATATGTTTGGAAAAAACTGCCCATCTGTGTGATCTAGTAAGGAATAATCTGCAGCAGTCACAAAATCAAGAGAAATTAGGTTGCTGGGATTCTGGTCTGTTTTACCCAACCTGATATACCTCCTCGTGTTTGGGGAGCTAACTGACAGTTAGTTTTAGAAAACTGGTCTGGAGGTCAGATTCATGGACATTCTTAACCCATCTTTTAAAAGTTTTTCACTGCCAAGTCTTGAGTCTGCAAGCAAATTGTGTCGTTGATATATTGGCCCATATGTAAGATTTTCCCTCTACTTGCTTGCCATGTCAATTTACTGGGGAAAGACATTTATTAGCAGTTTTTGACATTTTCATAGTTGAAGGTCCAATGCAGAAAATGAGGGAATAAGCAAAGCAGTCTTCTTGGTAACCTATATTAAAGGTTGGCTTTCTGTATTTTCCCTTTTGAATATAGATATAATTTGATTCTTCAAGCTATTATCTCCAGAGTATATCCCTTTGAAGTGAATGGGATTACATATGGGAATAAATATTATTTGGAGTCTAATATTGTGAAGAAAATTAATCTTTTTAAAACAAAAACATATAATCTTAGCACTGGGAAATTAGAATATTTGTAGGCAAAAGGCTTTGTATGAAGTTTCACCGTCTAATGCTTGTGCTAGAATATATCAAAGCATTTTACCAAATAATGCATTAGATACAGTAACTGTGACTGCAAGCATGCCAGCCATAATTCAATAATATGATACAATATAACTTGGTTCTACATAGTGTTTCACACCAACTGTCATGTGGAATAGCTCACATTGGCATTGTAATGTGGCTTTCTTCTTCCATTATTTGGCTAACGTGTGGGCAAGGATATAAGAAACTGGAAGCTTAAAATGAGTCGGAGGGCTGTAGGCAGATGTAGGGGCATAGCAATTACTTAGCTCTAGCTGCACTGAAGGCACATTGGTACCAAAGTGATGCATGTTTATAAAACAGAGAATGTTTCCTTTTCCCAGAAAAGGGGGTACTAATGGTAGAGTGGTCAGAACCATAAAATGTCCTCTGCCTGGCACTTGCCTTCTGCTTTTGCATACAAGCTTTAGATTTAAAATCTATGCAGCCAGTCATCTGGGAATTGAAGAGGACTTTGATCACACAGTGCCCATATTGTCATATTCTTTCCTATTACTCTTACTTGTGCTGGACTCTGGTGCCAGTGAAAAAGGCCGAGAAACGATGCTGTCCTAAGAGAAGACAATGGAGATTAAATAACAGTCCAGTGTTCCCCGTAAGATGTGCACTTGTGTGGCTGCTCAGGATACATTCTAATGCCACCCAGGTGATTAGCAGAGTGCCCACAGCTAGGCTTTGTGTTTCTCTTGGTAGTGCACATTCACACATGCCTCAGTGCACATAAAATTATTCTGCACATGGGTGGAAAAGATTAGAGGGAGCATTGTAGCCTACAATAGTCAGTGCCCCAGAAAACCAGAATTAAATTATACTAACCGTGACAGGTACATCATTTTTATCAGGTATTAGGTAACCCCTATGTATGGATCACCCTCCT
This sequence comes from Pelochelys cantorii, assembly GCA_032595735.1. Lineage (NCBI taxonomy): Eukaryota > Metazoa > Chordata > Testudines > Trionychidae > Pelochelys > Pelochelys cantorii. The sequence continues at coordinate 44,013,738 of CM064337.1, forward strand.
TTGCCAGTCCTCTCCTCTCCCCCTATTTCTTAAATTTGTCTTGTAAAAAACATTTCTGCTATATTGCCTATAATAGATTTTACTATATGTATAGAAGATTCTTTTTGTTCCTCTTTTCTGACCTGGTTATGTGCATCAGCTTGTCTGATTTAGAATGTGACTTCCTTGGAATTGGAGCCATTCCCACTTCTGTGTCTGGAATGTGCCTACCACAGTGTGGGTGGTACCATTAATGACCAGTAGTCATTTAAAATCACTGTAATATTGCTGAGGCCCAGAAGGGTGTGCTTTAAAAGGCCTGCACCTTTAACAGATTCTTCCATCTGAGTTTCAGCCACAGTCACTCAAATAAATGTTTATATGACTTTCCTTATTCATAATTGTTCCAGCTGAAATTAGATCAACATTAAGTGCTCTGTCAATGTTATAATTTACACCCCAACTGAAGGACAGTAAGTTCTAGATACTTTTGGTCAGCTCATGACTTCTTTTTGGCCATTAAATTGCACTTCAAAGGCTCTTCTTCCCCACTCATGGGAAGTGTAAGAGTGTTCCTTCACGCTTGCATAACCTTTGCCATCAACGCACTTTACCAGCTTTTTATTCTATCACTTCATCTATTTCTGACATTTGCCTTCTCTTCCTGTATACCAAGAGCGTGGCTTGTAACTAATGTCCCTGAAATCCCAGGGGCACTGGATGACTGATAATAAAAAGGAAATTCTGATATTTCTTGCCTCCCTGACCCAACATTTCTCAGTGAGCAGAGAGACAAAGGAAGACAGGGCCTACAGACTCATCTGATGGCCAAGTGGTTAGAGGGTACGAACACAGAAAAGCTATTTTTGTGGTGTGGGCTGCTGACCACAGCTTTACTAGCTTGAGAAATCATAGCCAGAGGTTTAAATAAGCTTTTGTTTTTCAAAAAAGTCAATGGCTGTTAAGGGTGTTGAAATTGGAAATCGACAAAGACATTGACTTCTTTTGGAAAAGAAAAGGCATTATGAAAAATTATCTGAAAACCAGGAAGACACCAGTTATAGAGCTGCCAGAGAAAAATAATTGAAAAATGAAACTGCTTATACTGTCCTTTCCGTGATTTGAAACAGTCATCTTTGAAGCTTCTCCTTCCTGTCACATTCACAGCTGTTTCTGACAGGTGATTCAATATTTTTAATGTGCCAAATTAGAAGTATATGGGCACTGAAATAGCTGAAATGTCTTTGAACAAGTGAATATTCTGAGATTCCATTACTACTTTTATGGGATAACATTCTTGTGATATTCCTCTATGGAAAAAAAATAATTGGGAGCAGAAAAATATGTAGAGTTACTGCAGGAGATGAATGGTTTGGATTTTGCAGAGCTTAAATTCATATACCTTAAACTGATTTAATCGTCTTTGTCAACCATTTAAGGATATAAAGCTGATACAAAATGTGAAAATGGTGGCAGGGAAGCGGTGATAGAAAGCAGCAAAGAGGAAGAGTTTAATCTGAGGATTTGAATTGAAATAACGTGTCCCCAGATGATTTGTTTGGCTCATACAGAATAGGCAAATGGGTGAAGTGCTTGTTACCTCTAGATACCTAGTTCAAATATGGTCAAGGACAGTAGTGACTAAAAGCTGTTCCCATCTGTTGATTGTTTTTTATATTTGTGCAAACTAAATTTCCGTTTATAGCACAAAATAGAACCATCGTAGCTGGCAATAATTGATACTCTTGGTTTCAGTCTCTGTGGCGAAGTTAAGGGTTAAAAGCATAGAAAATGTAACATGATACCGTCTCGTAGCTAGAGGTGATTCCTTCAGAACAGGATTAATTCTTATTGGCAGGGTAATTCGGTGGTTTACAGAGCTGCCGTCTGTATTGTCGATATCCTGTGGTGAATCAAACATTTCCTGAATACTGATCATATATATTAAAGAACAGAATGATTGACAGAGCCAAAAATTTCAGGTGAGAGGGCTCTGGGAATCAAAATGTAGTCAAGAATTAAAATAGGGTTGTTTTTGGGGATATAGGTTGATGGCACTCTCAGCTCCCATACATGCCCTCTCCCACCAGACCTTTAGGCCCTACTACTTTTTACCTTAGATATCTTGGAGAAGGAGTTCTGGCAACAGGAGAGTACCCAACTCCTACTTCATCCTGAAAATGCATATCCCTTTCCTCTTCTACCTGTGCTCTTCCGGGGTCACTCGCATCTCCGTTCCTTTTAATCCTATTGAATTTTCAAAGGGACAGAGGTCTCCTGATCCTGGCATCTGTCTCTCCAATACCATTGGCTGGATAACCGTACTCTGGCTGGATAACCGTACTCAGAGAGTAGTTATTAATGGTTCACAATCCTGCTGGAAAGGTATAACAAGTAGGGTTCCGCAGGGGTCTGTTTTGGGACCGGCTCTGTTCAATATCTTCATCAACGATTTAGATATTGGCATAGAAAGTACGCTTATTAAGTTTGCAGATGATTCCAAGCTGGGAGGGGTTGCGACTGCTCTGGAGTACAGGGTCATAATTCAAAATGATCTGGACAAATTGGAGAAATAGTCTGAGGTAAACAGGATGAAGTTTAATAAAGACAAATGTAAAGTGCTCCACTTAGGAAGGAACAATCAGTTTCACATATACAGAATGGGAAGCGACTGTCTAGGAAGGAGTACGGCAGAAAGGGATCTAGGGCTTATAGTTGACCACAAGCTGAATATGAGTCAGCAGTGTGATGCTGTTGCAAAAAAAGCAAACATGATTCTGGGATGCATTAACAGGTGTGTTGTGAGCAACACACGAGAAGTCATTCTTCCACTCTACTCTGCACTGGTTAGGCCTCAGTTGGAGTATTGTGTCCAGTTCTGGGCACCACATTTCAAGAAAGATGTGGAGAAATTGGAGAGGGTCCAGAGAAGAGCCACAAGAATGATTAAAGATCTAGAGAACATGACCTATGAAGGAAGGCTGAAAGAATTGGGTTTGTTTAGTTTAGAAAAGAGAAGATTGAGGAGGGACATGATACCCTTTTTCAGGTATCTAAAAGGGTGTCATAAGGAGGAGGGAGAAAACTTGTTCATCTTGGCCACTGAGGATAGAACAAGAAGCAATGGGCTTAAACTGCAGCAAGGGAGGTTTAAGTTGGACATTAGGAAAAAGTTCCTAACTGTCAGGGTAGTCAAACACTGGAATAAATTGCCCAGGGAGGTTGTGGAATCCCCATCTCTGGAGATATTTAAGAGTAGATTAGATAAATGTCTATCAGGGATGGTCTAGACAGTATTTGGTTGTGCCATGGGGGCAGGGGACTGGACTCGATGACCTCTCGAGGTCCCTTCCAGTCCTAGTATTCTATGATTCTATGATTGTGGGTCCCAAGTGGTTAGGTAGTCTTCTCTTCATCCCTGCCTAGGCCTGTGACCCACAGACCAGGCAAAACTGAAGCGTTCAAGCAAACCCGAAGGGCTAGGCAGAGTGAGCTGGTGGAGCTACGCTGAATGAAACAGTAGGGTGGGCGGTAGAACCTGGATATGCCCAGAGATAGGAGCCCCTACAGGAGTTTGTGGGGTTGGAACTGAGGGTGACAATGGAGAAAATAACTAGAGCTGTGTCATACTGTGGGCAAGAGAGGTTTTCCTAGTCTTTACCAGCATCTCCAGTGACCTCAGCAATTGGGAACTTACATCATCCCTTCCCCGGAGGACAGAGATGTGCAGCAGTCAGTAGTCTTGCCTGCCCCTGCTCTTACTTCCATGGACCTCCAGAGGCTGCAGTGGCCTGTGGTTTCTTTGGTACACTTGTGCATACCCTCTCAGCCTGCTCATTGATTTATACTGAAGCTGAAATCTGTAGGATGGGGAAAATACACATTTAAGGAGAAGTGATGGTATGGGTCAGATAGGGCATGTGGACTGAGGAAAAGATGCCTTGGGAAATGGGAAAAATAAGGTCCCAGAGAGTAAGTTTGTAGCAAAAGTAACCAGATATACACCTTGTCCAACTGTTGAGCTCTGGAGCACAAAGATGCTATCTTTTATATGTTTAGAAAAGTACCTGGCATAATATGGGTGCTACCATTTTGTAATAATAACTAGACTCCTATGAAAGATGGGTCTTGGTTTATGTGATCCTGTTAAAACCAGTTCTGCCTGGTTTGTGCAGCCCTCTGATTAATCCCTCCCCCCACCCCAGCTTTTAAATGTTTTTGATGGCCTACTCAAAACTAATCAGATTGTTTGTCCCTTCAGAGATTTCTTCTGTCATAGTCTTTGGCCCCAATCTGGTGAAGATTTACACATATACATGCCATTGAAAACGAGGAAGAATCAGAAGGTAAAATAGGGAAAGAACAAGCTAAAAATTACTTAGATAAGTTAAATGACTTCCTGATGAAATGCATCCTAGAATAGCTGAGCGAGGAGGCATCTTAGCTGTTATCTATAATTTTTGAAAGGTCATGGAAGAGGGGAGAGATTCCAGAAGATTGGAAAAGGGCAAATATAGTTAATATATAGAGAGCTATACCTATCTTATAGAACTGGAAAGGACCTTGTGAGGTGATCAAGTCCTGTCCTTTGCCCTCATGGCAGGATTAAGCACCATCCCTGACAGATTTACCCCAGGTCCCTAAGGGGCCCCCATCAAGAATTGAACTCACAACCCTGGGTGCAGCAGGTTAATGTTCAAACCACTGAACTATCCCTTCTGGTCTATGAGAAAAGAAATAAGGACAACCCAGAAAATGACAGACTGGTCAGCTTAACTTCTGTATCCAGAAAGATAATAGAACAAATAATTAAGGATTCAGCTTGCAAATAGAATTCAGCTTAGAAAATAAGAAGGCGATATGTAACAGTCATCATGGATTTGTCAAGAAAAAATCTTGCCAAATCAACCTGATCGCTTTTTTACAGGGTAACAAGCCTCATGGATGGGGGGAGAAGTGGTAGCTGTGATGTATCTAGACTTTATTAAAGCATTTCATACTGTCCCGCATAAATGTCTCATTAACAAAGTAGGGAAATGCAACCCTGATGGAGCTAGTATAAGATGGGTGCACAATTGGCTGGATAACCATTCCCAGAGAGTAATTATCAAGGGTTCACAGTCATGCTGGAAGAGCATAACAAGTAGGGCTCAGCAGGGATCAGTTCTGGATCCAGTTCTGTTCAATATCTTCATTAACGATTTAGATAGTGGCATAGAGAATATGCTTATAAAGTTGGCAGATGATACCAAGATGGAAAGGGTTGCAAGTGCTCTGGAGAATAGGATTATAATTCAAAATGATCTGGACAAACTGAAGAAATGTTCTGAGGTAAATAGAATGACATTCAATAAGGGCAAATGGAAAGTATTACATTTAGGGGGAAAAATCAGTTGCACTCATACAAAATGGGAAATGACAGCCTAGGAAGGAGTACTTCAGGAAGGGGTCTGTGGGTCGTAGTAGACCAAAAACTAATTATGAATCAACCATGTTAACACTGTTGCAAAAAAAAAAAAAAAATAACAACCCTGAGATGCATTAGCAGAAGTGCAGTGAGTAAGACATGAGAAGTAACTCTTCCACTCTACTCCACACTGATTAGGCCACAACTGGCATATTATGTCCAGTTCTGGGTGCCACATTTCAGAAAAGATGTGGACAAACTGGTGAAGGTCCAGAGAAGAGCAACAAAAAGGATTTAAAGTCTGGAAAATATGACCTATGAGGGAAAATTGAAAGAATTGGGTTTGTTTAGTCTCGGAAGGAGAAGACTGAGAGGGGACAGGATACCAGCTTTCAAGTACCTAAATGCTGCAAGGAGGAAGAAAATTATTCTCCTTATACCTCCCTTGATGCAGTTTAAGCCCATTGCTTCCTGTCCTATCATCAGAGGTTAAGTTGGATACTAGCTGACAGAGTGGTTAAGCACTGGAATAAACTACCTAAAGGGGTTGTGGAATCTCTATTGTTAGAAATTTTTTAAAGAGCAGGATAGACAGTCCGCTGTCCGAGAAGGTGTAGATGATGCTTGGTCCTGCCATGAGTTCAGGGGACTGTCAATGATGACTTCTCAAGGTCTTGTTGAGTCCCATGGTTCCATGTGCTTAGATTTAAGTATGGGATTACTCATATGCTTAAAGTGAAGCATTTGCACAAATCTTTGCAGGACTGAGGCCTTGGACAGCAGTTCCATTGCACTCCGGACGTCCTTCTTTCAGAAACTGGTTTGGATTACTAGCAGAAAGAAATAAGGGACACACCTGTCTTACAGGTGAATCATCAAGAGTGACTTCCTGGGAAATTGCTTTCAAGCCACAGAGGACCCTGACCAAAATTGGTTTTCAGATTTCATTTTGTGGAGGTCATTATAACATTGGTGTTTTCCAGATCATGAACCCTTGCAGGTCAGAGGGGTCAGCATGTGTGCAGTGTTTTGCAACATCCTATCCAGAGTTCCTTCTACATCCTAAAATGCTTTGTGAACTTGAAGAGTTGACTCTGGCTGCACCCTAGCTATGTAGTTGTGAATCTCTGATCAGCACTTTTTTTAGTTCCTCCATTTTTTATACTGAAAAATTCCCTCTGTCTGGTGCTCCATTCCCCCATCCCTAATAATCATGTCCTTTTCTCTCTGTTTCCTGACACAACATTTGTTGTCATCTCTGATAGGTCTCACAGATTCTCCATTCAACAGACAAGTTCCCTGGGAATTGAAGTTCATGTATCAAATTCATTTATCTGGCAATAGCCAGCCAGTGTTCCTCCTTCAACGTCCAGTCCTCTTTCAGATCCTAGTCTATTGCTCTGTGTGTGAGACCAAGCAAAACAAAGACAAAGGTTAAGCTAAGAACCGAGTGTTCCTCTCTGATACTCCCTGTACAGATTGTCCACAAAATTAAAATTCTGCATATGAATTTCCAAGTGTACCAACCGATGTGTGGGCATTAAAGTTAAAGATCAACAAATGGTTAGGAGCTTTCTCCTAACGTCCTACTGAACAATTAAGCACCTTCACTCATTGTTGAGATGGAGCATTTAGCCCTGTACTCTACTGGAACTCAGTTCTCATCCTTCCATAGTCTACTAGAGCCTGGAATTCTTAACCTTACTGGCATGCTATAAGTCTCCTCTCCTCTCCTGGGCATTTGGGAAGGAGAGGTTTGGAGGGCCATATTCATGTGTTGTTAAGGTGCTCTGAGGAGAAGCATTACTTACTTTGTTCATTCCATCAAAAACAACTATCTATTATTTGTTACAGTGAATAATGTATGAGACTGTTAATTTATTGTCAGAGTGCCCAGAGCACAGAATGGTGCCTGGTAAGTGGAGCAACACCTTTTATAAATCAAAAGAAAAAGACTCCTTTAGGGCCTTTCCCATCTTCAAGTTGGGAAAAGCTGAAGTAATAAAGGAGCAATGTGTGAATCTCCAGAGATTCGAGGGACGAGTTAGGATGAGAATTCTAGTACAGATGTGTGATTACAGCTTATCTCTACTCATTTGCTTTCCAAAACTTGTCCTGGAACTCAAGAAAACTGCTTTCTTTAAAGATTTCCAGATTTTCCACTCACACTGGAAATACCATGTGAACAGCAGAGGCAAGTGAATAAGTCTTAACAGAAAAAGTTGTTAGTTGCATTGTTTATTCTTTGAGCAACCTGTCCATAGGTAACTCTAATTCCTCCATTGTATGAAATTACTAGAAGGTTTACCTGGCATGGCTCGAGTCGGTTAGGCATTGGCTTAACTCAATTAATGTTCGTCTTTCGTTAAAATCCTTGCTCTGGGGTGGGGCTGGTGATGAACGGTTCAATATGCAAGCTGCCCTGAGGAGAGAGGACTTCCATGAGAAGCGCATCTCCATGGCTGCTGCAGCTCCAGCAGGCACATCTGAGAGAGGGGTGCATGTCCCCTGGCTGAGGCAAATCCAGACTCGTCTGCCCCCTGGCTCCTCAGCCAGAGTGAGGAATGCAGCAAACCGTGCACTTTCCCCTTGCTTCCTGATGAAGGGGAATAGCCAGCAATGTCCCTGTATGAATTAGGGGGAAGCTTCAGCCTGCCCCCCATCTATAAAGGGTGCCTGAGGAGTGAGAGGCTCAGGGTTGGGGCAGTTCAGGAAGGGGGGGGTGCACATACCCAGCCAGTGCCTTTCACCTACCTGGCAATACTGTCTCTTTTCTGTATGGTTTTCTGAGAAGTAATCCCATTTTCCTGGCACAACCTAACCCTTACCTTGCTTTAAGTCATGATGAGAGGAATACTGAATTTCATGGTCCTGTTTCTCACTGTTTAGTCAGAGTTCTTCAACAAACAGACAGACGGTTGGAGAGGAGGGAGGTTTGAGGCTGACAGGCTTAGAACTTACCTACAGCGTAGATTTTTCCCTCCCCTCCAATTACATTGATAACCCCCTTCTATGAACACTCGTATTTCTGAATAACAGTGGCTTTTTGGCCTTGTTTACACTGCTTCTCAAAGCAATAAAAGTGGAACTGGGAAAAGGCACTTTAATACCAGAATAAGAATATCTTGCAGTTTTACTAATACAGGTTGGACCTCCCTCACACGGCACCCTTGGGACCTGACCGGTCCCAATCGAGGGGATTTGCCGGACCAGGGGAGGTCTCTCCTGTGCTGAACTCCTGCCCCTTGCTAGGGCTCCAGCCCAGCACCACTGCTGCCTGCCTGGCCATGGCTCCCGAGGCTGGCGCTCCCTATATGCTGCTGCCGGACCCTGAGCTCCGCAGCCAGGGCCAGACCCTGAGCTCCATGGCCGGGGCCGGAGCTCTGCAGCCACTGCCAGACCCACGTTCCTGCCTCACGGCCTGACCTCTCTATACCTGACCCCTGTCAGACCACAGATGTTGCCAGGCCAGGGAATCCTGATGAATGGTGGTACAACCTGTAGTGTTAGCGCTGTAGATTCACATCCTACCTTGTACAGCTACAACTTTGCCCATGTAGCCAAGTCCTTAGATATGAGTTTGAAACAATCCTTTCCACCTCTGAACATTCTCAGCCATCAGTGGCGGCTGTAGATCAGAATTGTAGGAGGAGCACCTTGGCACAGTGCACTTTTGCAATGTCTCCTGTCCGCTCATGCTACGATTTCTGGCATCACTCATCTTCCCCTGATCTTCTCAGGAAATGAGAAATCTTGAGTTTTTTAAAAAAATGCTCAGGGAACACATCTATTTGTTAATCTGGGGGGCATTCCACCTCACGCCCCAAATAAATAATTCTGCGCACAATATTTAAAAATGGTGCCAATTTTATTTTTCAGAATAACCGTACATAATCATAGACATTTTGATTATTTTGGTGATTCATTTCAAATTACAGATCAGCAAGTACATCTCTAACAACACAATCACACATAACTTCTAGGCATTGGCTACTGTTGGGAACTGAGAGTTAAAGAAACCTCTGTGACAACCCAGTTCCCAGCTCCCTGAGTCAAGCCTGGGAGGCAGATGCCCATAACCCCTCATGCCCAGAGTTCAGCCATGGTACCCCCAGCCAATATCCCCATCCCCCTGAACCCAGCCACAGAACCCCCCTTTGCCTAATATATGTGCACCCTCTCTCTGAGCCCAGCTGGGGGTCCTTCTTGCCCATATATCCACACACACTCCCGCCTAGAGCCCTGAGACCTGCGTGTTTTCACTTCCCCGGGCCCAGCCATGCTGCCTCAGCCCAGACACCTACCCTCCTCCCTTATGTAGCCCGGGGATCCAGAAGGAGAAACTGTCTGATGTTTGGTCCCAAGCTTGCATGAAGTTTCCTGCATGCCACCATCTTCCTTCAGGGCATGTTGGGACCTGCCACTACCAAGAACTCTCTCGCTCAGGGGTGGGCAATAATTTTTTGGGGGGGGGTGGGGCACGCCAAGATTTGGGTAAGTGGTCAAGGGCTGCACTTTTCTATAGAGGGAGTGTGGGATCTGGGATGGAGGTTGGGTGCAGAAGGGAGCTCACATTAGGGGACTGGAGTGAAGGAGAGGGTGTGGGGTCTGAGAGGGAATATGGGTGAAGGAGGGGTTGTCACCTGCGGCAAAAAAATGGGGTGCAAGGTTGGGGAAGGTGTATGGGTGCAGAAGAGGATACTTGCCTGGGGAGGGGTGTAGAAGCAGGTGCAGCATCTGAGAGGGCGATGTGACCTGGAAGGGAAGGGGGGGTGCAGAGGGTTTGGGTGGTGACTTGGGGCAGCAAGAGGCCGTGGCCTGAGGGGGGAGGAGGTGGGAGTTGCCAGAGGCAGGCTCTTGTTGGGAGGTGCTTACCTAGGCAGCTCTTGGCCAGCAGCCTTGCAGGGCCCTTAGGCAGGCTCCCTGCCTACCACAGTCCCAGACTGCTCAAAATATCTGGCTGCCCTCTGTGACTCTGAGTTCCAGGTGCTCAGAAGGTGTCAGAAACCAGCCAATGGGAGCTAAGAGATTTTGCCATGGGGGTGGGGCCAACCCATGAAGCATCACCCTTCCCCTCAATTCCTGGAGCAGAAAACCACTGAGAGAAGCCAGCCACTTAAAGCAGAGAGGAGTTGCTTTTGTTCTTGAGGATCTCGCATCCAGCGGTTTGGCAGGCCATATCCAGCCCGGCTTGGCAAGCCATATGACAGTTCCTGCTCTAGCTCCTTCCTTCCCCTGACAATGTCTTCTTTGTGCAAGGTGGGTTCTGGCTGGTCCATCAGCCCCCAGCTGCAGCCAACAGCACTGCATCCCATTTCGGTGGGGAAACACAATTCTGCATGCACACTGTTAATTTATGCAAATAAATTTGGCATTATGCAGTGGTGCAACATTCCCCCATGAAGAAAACTCTGTCCAGGGCCACTGGCCAGTACTATTGTTCCTAAGCTGAAGCTACCTGAGAAACCAAGCCTAGAGCACATCCCATGGCCATGCAGCCAAATCTTTTGCTAGCTATTTTGAGCAGCCTGTTAATTCATTATCTGTGGCTCATTTCCCCACGTAACTAGGAGATCTTCAGTGAGAATGAGGATTCCAGGTGATACTGAACACAGATAAGGAGAGCCAGAAGGTAGGAGTCTAGATTTCGTATCCTGTAAGGAAGAATTGAGATATTCAACTTTCCCAAGAAGCTTGAAAAAGAAAACAGCATCTGTGGTGTGGGATTTTTCCTCTCTTTAAATCTAAAGGACAGCAGCAAAGCAATCTGTTGTTTGTATAGAAAAGAGGGCTAGTAAAGAAAGAGAAAGTACACTCAGGGGAAAGTCGGCTCTAAGAAGCCACTTGAAAAATAAGCATGGAGAAACATTTGCACAACATGCCTCACAAAACAGTGAAGAGTCGGGAGGGAATGGGCAGATACATTAGCATGATTAAAGATCGGCATAGAACAGGTGCAGGCACTAGAAAACCTCAGAAGAGATCCAATCCTACAAGACCCATGTGTGTGGAATACTCATTTGACGAGCCAGGCCCGATGGGAGGAATTATTAATATCCTGGTTTTTTTCACCCGTTTTTCAATACAAATGGGATATGTCTTGTGACTGAGTTCAGAGATGCCGGTGAAGCCCACACCCTAATGGCACCAAGACCACTTACGAAGACAGAGGATGAGTCTGTTGAACAGCCCAGTGGGTTTTGGCACCTAGGTAGAAGTTCATGTTCTAAGCTCCTGAGGTTCTAGGTTTGATTCTGCTTGATGGCATCACACAGACAAGGTGACACTGTAAGCCACTTGCTGTCCTGCAGAACAATGTACTATTGCCAAACATTTGAAAGTGAATAAATCCAGAAGCACTCTTTGTGTGGGCTTGCTAAATGCAGAATGAACTAAAAGCAGACTGTAGATGTTTTCATAGATTCTGTACCAGAAGGAACCATTGTAATCATATAGGCCAAAAGAAGAACAATAGCCCCAGACCAGGAATGTATAATTTTAGGTTAGTGGATGGCCACAAAATCCACTAAAACCCATTAGCAGGCCAGTGTGTGCATGGGTGTGGGGGAGAGGAGAGGAGGAACAGACATGTGGGGGAGGAGTCCTGCCCCCAGAAGAGAGGTCAGTTTCTTTCCCCAAGGAGTGACTCAGGGATGAGGCATCTTGGGATCTGCTTTCAGCTTGGGAGGCTCTGAGAGGGTGGGGGATGAGGGGTTGGAGTATGAAACTGCCCTGCACTCGGCCTTCAGTGATGGCTCAAGTCTGGTTAGGCTAGGCCAGCTTCCTGCTCCAGCCCATTTTCTCCCACCGTTGTGTCAGATCGATGTGTCTTGCTCTTGATAAACGTAACTGTTCTTTTTTCCAAACTGGCTGCAGACCCTTAAACATACATTTGCTCCAGAAACAGAACAATTGGCACTCTAAAAATTCCAATGAACCCTGTGCTTATTGTGCTACGTGCTACTGAGTACTGAGAGAGAGTTATCAGGCTGGAATGCTTGGGCTCTGCTTAGTCTGCTGAGGAACTTGTCAGCAGGGTTGCTTATATATAGTGTAAAATAACTAGCCTATGGTATTTGGGAAGTCTACCAATTTGTATGGATGGCCAGAAGTCATTAGAGGAGAAAAAAGATTCTAAATCCTTTTACAAACAAGTGTAAGTTTTGTTTTTAAGTCAAATCTTTTCAATTGTTTGCAGTTTGTTTCCTTGGTGCACTTCTATGTATAAAACCAATAATGTATCTCGGTTACTGTAGTCTGGCTTTTTTCTTCTAGGTGTCTGAAATGCTCTGTGTCTCCCAGCACTTTGAAATTAGATCAGAGAGTAGCTGATATATGTTTTGAAATATATTTAGAGGCAAATTCTGTTCTCACTCATATCATTCTTGGTCAGTATTTACACCTGAAAAATGCCATTTAGAGACAGACCTAGCATGATCAATTGTGTGAAGAAGAGTCAACTAATAAAAGTCTAGGATTAGATTTTACTGGGTAAGAAAAAAGTACTTTATATCTTGCAGCTACGATGTGGATCTTTTTATTAGAAGACACCATCAGGGCTTATTAAATACTTTAGATTCAATTCTGCCTTGACTTAGCCCCTGACTTAGATGTATCAATACTTCACAGGCTCATCCAACTATTTCCTATCCTATTATTTCATCACTATTTCTGAATCCATTTTTAATTCTAGTCCCTCACCACAATCTTGCCTTTTTAAAATCTGCCAATTTAGTCATGGCTGATTTTCACTTCATAACTAGGCACTGAGTTGCTTCCAGAACTATTTATTTATTTTTTCTCCTTGGTTTTATTTCATGGGGTGATAGACCTTCACTTTAGGGTTTGGGTATGGAATTTTAAGTTTCGGATTTGAACTTTTGCCAAAACCAACCACGTTTTGCCTGGTTTGAGGTCTGGACAATGAAAAACCACTGCATCTTGCATTGTTTCTACTGTAAACACTCAACCCATGAACTGCTGGTACTAGGTTAAGGTTTTAAAAAAAATCTTCATAAGCTTGGACCAAATTTCATGTTTTTTATGACTTTACTCCCTTAAGGGTTTTGCAGTGAACACTGCATCCAGCACTAGTTACTTTGTGTACTGCAGATCTCCACTAAGAAAGGCCGGTGTTGATATTGCCTCTTGAAAAAAAATTTTTGCATCCAAGCTCTAAAGAAATGCACAAATGCTTCCTTTCCTGGGTTTTGCATTTTGAGCCTTTTGTTTTGATCCAAGTTTGATTCACTGTATGCTTCCTTTTCTAAAATGTTGTTAGATAACAAAATGTAAAAACTGTGAAATTAAATTGTCATGTTTTGCACATGAGAGAGTGTTTTTGATTCATCCTCTTGGTTAGCAAAATATTAATGGGAATTTGCAAAAAGGATACTTCTCACTGTACTGTAGATCCAACATAAAAAACAAACAAAATGAATACATTAAACTAAAACACGAGCTCCTGCCATAAACAAATTCAACTTTTTTGTAGTACAAACATTCTTTATTCGATCATAAACCTGACCTTAATGTCTTGAACAGGAGTGTGATCGTTTTTCTTACCATTCCTGCTTGTCAGGTCAGCACATGGTGTTGCAGACGCTCTCACTGACTCCACATTAGAATTCTGAATAACTGTACTTGGGAAAACCAGGAGCTTCATAAGCTATTACCATAGAGTGGTTGTCAGGTAGAATAGTTTTATTGCAAGTAGACATAACCCTTATAATTCAATCACATCATACAGTAGGTTGCAGACATCCTTTATACTTTAGTGGCAATTTAAAGGATAAATGAAAAAAAAAGTCATTTCAGATCCTTTTACAATTACAGCATCAAATCATATGAAAAAGTCAGGCTCCCGAGAGATTTCTGCCTTGGTGACAATCTGCTTGCAGGTTTAGAAATAGTGTTCCCATAGTCCAATTTTTTCTTTATCTTTGGAAGAAACTGAATTAAGTTAAAATCTGCAAATGAGGGTCGCTCTTCATTAGTATTCACCGTCCAATTTACTAGGCTAAGAATCATAATCAATGTCTCTTACTGAGACATTAAACTACTTATCCATAATTTTCATGTCTTATGTGTCTATATCTTTCTCCTGCTGAAAAAAACACTTGTACATTTTTGAATAGTTGTGCTTCATGAAGGATGAAGACACACAAGAGAGAAAGAGAGAAACTACAGTCTTATTATCTGCAGTGTGATAGCCCCATCTCGTATCAGTTTTGGAAATCAGTTCAAATTGAATTTGCATCAGCAGGATTAAGGCTTATATAAACCATCATATACTAGTAAAAACTTGGTCAAATACCTAAATTATTTCTGAGATTAATTGTTCATGTTCTTTTCAATTTGACTATTTTTAAACACGAATATTGTTGTTTGACTTTTTTTTCTCTGCTGAATGTTTATGAGACAAGCTACTTTCACAGGTAACCAGAGACCAAATCAAGAAATCCAGGAGAAAAATCCAGTTTAATTCAATATTTTTTTAAAATTTTTCCTCTTAAGTCAAAAGCCTTAAATTCATTTTGAATTGACTAAAATTTTTTGGCTCAATTCTAAACTATTTTTTAACTATTCATTTTGACACAGCCATTTTGAGTGCTTTCCATGCTCTATTGTGTGTATTTTGTTTTTAAATCAGCTTTCAAAATGTTTCACCTACCTAAATGAATTTCAGTCCAAAACATTGCATTTTTCAGTGAAATACAGTTAATTTTAAAAATCACCCGATAAAACTTAGCTCTGAAGGGAAAATGGCATTTCTTGTGACTCTCATCACACAGAATATAAACTTCAGGGGGAAGCCGAGTTTTGTGGGCACAGCCCACTTCTCCAGTCATCTGAAGAAGTGGGCCGTGCCCATGAAAGCTCATGATACCATCTACATATTTTGTTAGTTTATAAAGTGCTACCAGACTCTTTGTTGTTTTTTTTACAGAATATAAAGTATGCTTTGCTCACTTTATATTATTATATTTATTTCAAATTGCACTGTAAAAATAATAAAAAGTATTTTAATTCTCCTCATATGAGTATTGTCGTGCTATATTGAAAATGCAGCTTACAAATGCAGATTTTTTGTTACATATCTGCACTCCATACCAAAAAAAATTAAAATTTTAGAGCCAACAAGTCCATTCAGTCTTACTTCTTGTTCAGTCAATCACTAAGGATATGTCAACACTATGGGATAAGGTCAAATTACGTTAATTGCATAGCTGAAGTCAAGGTACCTTAACTCGACTTTTGGCGCTATCCACACTGCAGGAAGTTGAATGAAGCACACTCTCCCTTCAATTTCCCTTAGTCCTCATGGAAGCAGGACTATCGGCATTAACCGGAGCATCCCCTCAGTTCGAATTAGCATGTCTTCACTATACCTGCTAATTTGAACCAGGGAAGATAGACAGTGGCAGCTTTGATCTTCTCTGTAGTGTAGATGTACTCTAAGATGTTTTAAAAGAGCAACACTCCAATGCAGAAACTAAAGAACCCGAATGATCAAAAAAATCAACCTTCAGTTTGTGGCATCTCACTCGGATGATAAAAATGAACATGCATCAGTCTGCTCTGCTTTGGATCATTATTGAACAGAATGCATCATTAGCATATACACTTGTTCTCTGGAATGGTGGGCAAAGCATGAAGGGACTTATGAATCTTTACCACAGCTGGCATGTAAATATTTTATGACACTAGCTACAACAGTGCTATGTGAATACCTGTTGTCACTTGCAGGTAACATTGTGAATATGGAGCAGGCAGCATAATATGCCAGAATTGTAAACAAAGTTGTTTGTCTGAGCAGTTGGCTGAACAAGAAGTAGGACTGAGTGAACTTGTAGGCTCTAAATTGTTACATTGTTTTATGTTTGAGTGAAGTTCTTTGTACATTTTGAAGTTCAACTTTTATGATAAAGATATTTCATAGTACTTGTATTGGAGGAATTAAAAAATACTATTTATTTTGTTTCATTTTTGACAGTGCAAATATTTGTAATGAAAATAAATATTAAGTGTGCAACTGGTTCTTTCATAAAGATGTAGCCAATTAGCTGAACTTTAATTTGCATAATACTTCTTACATATATTGGTCCCACCTCTGGTCCTCAGTTCCAATGCAAAAATCTGAAAGCTACTGTTGAGTTTCGCACAATATGCTGATCTCCATAAATCTTGTTCTGTTGCCTGAAATCTCATTCTGAATGAACACAGAAAAGAAGATATCTTACATGCTTGACATTAGCATGTGTGTTTACACACCCATTTTCTGGATAGTCCACATTGGTTTACAAGCCACATGCGTATGCTGATTTTTCTTCTGCTTCTTAGAATTTGGGAACTAAAGGTGTGTGCTGGAAAAAAATGGCATTAAGTTGCACAAATATGTGTTATCATTTGCAAAATGATCTTCCATTTGTGTGCAAGTGCAAGTTTTGACATTTAGGGAATCCCCATGTAATACCTTAGCCCTTCTTTTGTCCACGCATGTGGGTTGCTTGGATCTTTATTCCTGCATACCTGTGAACATAGCAACTTTGTATTTCTTTCTATGAATCACAGCATGAAGAAAAAGAAACTTGGCGAAGCAGGAGAGACAGAAGAAAAAATTTCTCAGTAGACTAAGTTCCTGTCTAGCTCATCATAGTAAAATATTCTTTCAAGTCTATTCAAAATGTTTCATTGACATGAAGCTTGAATCTTTTCTCCTTAAAACTTGGATTTAGTACAACAGCAAAAATTAAATAAGAAGACTTTTTCATGAGGGAAATGCTTGTGTCAGTGTCAAATTTAATCTATAAAGTATCTACCCACTTCACAGTAGAAGTAAATTGTCTAAGGCTTTACAGAATACATTTGAGAAAGCTGGTGAAAGGGATGGTTGAGAACAGCCTAGTTTCCACTGCTGACAAATGGGGTCTACTCCAAAGCTTCCAAATCTCAAACTTCTCCAATATCATATATTTTGATGGCACAGAAGGTACTGCTAAAACAACATTCTCTCTTGTTCAGTACTTGTCTCTCTGAATATGGGTGGCTCTTAAGTTTGCTACTGGTCTTCTGACCATGTCTCCTCGAGTCTTGTTCAGGCAGCACTGCAAATGTACTAAGGATAATGTTATTTAAGAGGAGACGTACTCTGAACACTTATTAAAATGAGAAACTTGGGCAAATAATCAATAGTATAAGTTTTAATGTTTAAATAGTATTTTGTACCACACTTAGCTGATACATGGATTACATGTGAAACCCACAATGTACTTAGTGATAAGGTAGGATTCTGGAAAAAAAGGCACTTAACAGTGTATTTGACAAGGAGCTCAGTATCTGAGTTTTGTAAATATGAAATATGGTGAATGCAAACAATGACATGTTTTTCTGTCTCTTTATTATTCAATCATCCTCCATTTCTTTAATTTATGGTTTAAATGAAGTGTACGTTAGGAGAGTTTGCTATTCCACTACCTTTTTGGCAATAACTTAAATTAGGGTGGGTTTTTTTTTTAAATCCTGATCAGAAGGGTTCAATTAATAGTGGGTGGGAAATGTGGCCATATTTAATGGCAACCATAAGCGTGACATCAGTTTGGTTTACTCAAGCTGCACAATAGTATTACCTCTATTTTCGAGCAATTGGCAGAAGTCAATGAAAGGTCTATGTAAGAGTAGTTTTTTATGGAGTGGCCTTTAAGGCTGTATGAACTGAGGTCTCATACTTCACTTTTATTGCGACTCCATCAGTGGTGGCAAAATTGGAGGCAGTAGTGTAGTCAAAATTTGTGTGCCAAAAATTCTGCAAAAGTGTTTAAATTAGCCATTATAGGTGAAGCTTAAGTTTATAGTCCTCCCCTCCCTCCCCCCACACACACATACACAACAATCACCAGCTGAGCAAGCAATTGATTGCAGCCTTTGAACACATTGTCTGGCATCAACTGAGATGTGAATAACACCTTTTCTGTGTTGCTAACATTTTCTGAGGGTATGGGAAAACTTTCTAGTTATCTACCGGCATGCTAGTATAGTATCTAATTAACCTATGTATTTAAACACTATCAGTCACAAAAAAGTGACTATATATACTGTTGGCCAAGCTTTCAGAAACTGGTGTCTAAGTTGCATGTAGAGCAAGCAAGTAATTTCACTGGCCAAAGTAAGTAGTTGCATGTAGAAGAAGGGTGATTGTGCATGCAAAAAGGTATTCATTGGGTATGTTGTATAGTCATTTGTTGGTATGTCTACTCACACATGACTAGGCAAGTTCTGTGAACAATTTAGGTACATTCTTTCCAAAATCCTACTATTCTCTGAAATGCATGTAGTCTTACTCCCTTGAATTTTTATTTCTAAGAAATGAAAAGGCATGGTCGACAGTTTATTAGACACTGCTTGTGGCTAATTACACAGCCTATGATATTCCCATCAATCATGATCTACCTCAAGTAGCTTTAACACAATATTATTTCTCCTGTAGTATGCAGTTCAATGTTAAACTGACGACTTTTGCCAGAGCATATGGGGCAATTTACCTATTTGGAGGGCTCATTCATGAGGAAGAATACAAGATAAAAATCTTTTATAAAGACCAAAATGAATATCACAAAAACACATTGCGTACATGTTTGTATGTGCAGCTTGAATAAACCAAACCGATGTCACTCTTATGGTTGCCATTAAATACAGCCACAATTCCAGGCGACCCACTATTAACTGAACACTGCTGATCAAGACGTTACATATTCGTTTCCCTGGCGTCAAGATCATGTAGAATGCATTAAAGACACAACTATATTAATTAGTAAGTAGCACTGCTATGTTGTTTACAAGGAGATAAGGAAGATTTGAGCATAGGGTGGAATAAACTAACCACCCATGCCTCATCTTACAAAACAGGAAAGTATGTGCACAGAATAGTTTTAAGGTCCAATAAAACTGAAGTTCAGGAAATGCAGAGTTATGAAGACATAGTCTTAATTTCTTAGGGTGGGGCTTTCTGGAGAACGTCTGTGGAAATATGGATGAGCTGAGGGTATTGTGAAATGTGTTCTGAGCAAAAGAAACGAGGCAACTGAGAGGATAAAATGAGGCACCTGCCATATGGAAGTGGTAGAAGGAAAGCAGCATAGTTCAGAAGGATGTGGCAGCACCCAGTGAGAATGGTAAGTGAGAATGCAGCAAGTCAGAAGGTCAATGTAAAGGTCATGGGACTTGGTGCCAGGAACACACAAGTGCCAAGACCGGTTCTGTCTGTATTAGGAACGTGTATGGACAACAGCCCTCAGCTTTATTTTATACTTTCACTGGCAAATTCATTGGTAAATATTTGGTATTGTGACAGGGCGGACCAAGCCCTAAGGACATAGAGAAGTCTTCCTGGCAGGTTAGAGTGGCTGTGACAGAACCAGCCAATCAGGAGCCAGGAAGGACTATATAAGAAGCTGCAGGACTCAAAACAGCTCAGTTACAGCCCAGACCTGAAAGGGAGAAGGTCAGGGGTGTCTGTCTGGCAGAGCCAGGGACAGCTCCCAGTGGAGAGCTGTTGAGAGACTGATGGACTTGAAGTTGAAGCCCTGAGCTAAGGGCAAAGGAGTTGTTTCCAGGAGGGGAAACCCTGGAGGCACCACTCTCATTCAGAGTGAGGCAATAAACTAAGAGAATGGCATTGAATTGAGAGACTCTTTAAAGAAGGCACTGGGATGGGCCTCTTTTAGAGGTGCGCACAAAGAGTGTGACTTGGCCAGAGAGCCGAGTAGCCGCAAGGCTTTTAAAACTGAAACAGTGCAGGAACCTGCACTCGGCCAAACGAGGGCACTTGTGTGAGGTGAGTGTCTACCCTGTTACAGGTATCTTCTCCAAACTCTGTGGTTTGTCCATTTCGTTCTTATGAGGGGAGATGAAGTGCATAGTTATAGAGATGAACGTTAGAAACCAAGTGCCTTATAGCATGAGGGCAAGATTACCTTCCGGCATCCAGGTGACTGGAGGCCAAGTTTGTCCCTTATCCTGAGGGAAAAAATGCTGGGAGCTTAACTCTCTGCCCTGCAGCCAGTGGTGGAAGCAGTGGCCTGCAATGAGGTTGAGGAGTAGACAGCAATGATGGCACACAGCAGGTTTGCCACCCTATGCTGGAAGGTGAGAAGAAAAAAGTGACATTACCTCATTGCATCCTGGTGTGAGGAGTGGGCTGGTCATAATCTCATCTTGTATCTGAAGTGTGGGTCTTGGGCACAAATCAAAGCAGACAATGGATTCTTAGAGGCAAAATACCCAGATAACAAATATTTCTCAGATATTAGGGGATTTTTTTCCTCTTTATGTCGTTGCTCATTGGCATAGCTCTTCAGGTGCCTCCGTCCCCATGTTGAACCTTCATTACACTTTCAATTTGGCAGTATTCCCTTTGGCATCAGTAAATGGTTACATTGTCAGCATGTTGCATGCTAAAGCAGATTCGTCACACCCATTACTATGACTGTTGGTTTGGTACCTCTTTCCTTGCACACTGTGCTGAACATTCGCCTTTAATTGTCTATAACATCAAACCAGATCTACTTTATCATTTGGCTTTGCTCTCAGACAGTTGTGGAAACACTTCTTCAGGTGTTTTGCACATACCTGTTCACATCCCCTTGTCCTATTAATGCTAACTGAAGATTCTCTAACCTGTCACGTTGGGAAATTGCTGCTTCACTTGATTAACCTGTTGATCTAGTAGCCCTTCCCCAAATTGCTTTTTCCACCATTCTCTCTTTCTTTGTACTTTCTCTTGACATTTATTTATCTCTGAGTGGATCATAGGCCTTCAGATAAAATCACGCATGTCCTCCAAAGGAATGATTTCTAGACAATGTTGCTATACATCATCACTTCTTAATTTACCCACGAGGAAAGAGTGTATTAATTTGCCATGTTGTTTCCATAGTTTTAATATGGAATTTTTAAAGTCTGAATGATAAGAAAAAGGAGAAATTAATCTTACAGGAAATGAAGGATAAAAAATCTCAAAATCTATTAACCTGCAACGCGTCTCTTCTTCATTGTTCATGTGCAGGATCTGCAGCTGGGTATTTATAGCCCAGTACTCCCTTTGACACCATGAGCTTTCAACATTTAAGCAGTGCAGGAAGAGGTCCTTACTGAGAGCATATTTGTCCTTGTAATGTTCCACTTTCTTGAGGTCTGCTCATTTACCAAACCTGGAGGAGGTTTGTTTGCTTGCTGAAGTTAACTCTTTTTTTCTGCTCTCTGAAATGTAAATATCGTGGCATTTAATTTCACAGTAAATAATCTCTCAGCATGGATAACTATATGCCCTTTCCCTTGTAAACAAACAAAGAATGCCGGGCAGCTCCAATTCGTGCAAGCAGAGGGTGCCCTGCCCTTTGCAGAAGTGGGCTGTTGGTCCCCATTCCTCTTTATTCTGACATTGCCCTCCCTAAAAGATGAATTATATTGTGTCTCTTAACCGACATGCTGTCATGCCACTTCTCAGTATGAAATTAAATGGCAAATGGAATTTGGGCGGGGGGGAGAGAAAAATCCATGAGTCTGAAATGAATACCTTGCTGTTAATTGTCTTGGCTAAAATGCAGCTTGTTACGTGTAACAATTTTCATTAACTTTGAAATACATATCGTGTTATTTGCTTCAGATGCTTTTTGTCAGAGATGAGCTTATGCCTCTTTGTACGCCAATCTATTTTCCTTTCCCCAGTACCCATTCCTGGCCTATCCAATCATGTTAATTTCTATCCAATATGACCATCAATAAAAAGTGAAACATTCTGAGTCTGGAGGTGGTATTGGAAACTTTGTCTCCCCACTGAGTTCAATTAAATAAAATCTCCATGTATATGTGGCACATCTACCCAGGAGGGCTTTTCACTCTTTGGCAATCACCAAGGTATAGAGTAGTGAAATGTAGTAATTTAATGACAGAACATCAAAATATATAAGTTAAAGCTTCTCCATCTGTGCTTAATTTTTTGCTACGTTAGTAAGCATTCGCCATGCAAATGCTACAGGCTTTTCTAGGTCATTTGGCATTATGTGAGAAATTGCTGCTCTGACCGCATATGGTGAAGCGTCAGGAGCTAAACAGATTGGCAGGGCAGGGTCATAATGCACTGTAATCCTTGAGGACATCAGTTGCTGTTTAGCCAATTCAAAAGCAGCTTGACATTCCTTTCACCAATGACACTGTTTATTTCGCTGTATTAGTTCTGTCATAAAAACTAACTGCAGTGGACAGATCTGAATTTCCTGAAGTGGTTTCAGTAGAACCAGACAGGATTTAATTCTAACTGTATAGTATATATGCGCTGGTTTACACAACAGACTACACGTTTTGGAAGTAGAATGAATCTCGTTAACTCCCACAGTTTATCCTGAATGCTTTACCTGAGCAGAGAGAATAATACCTGCTTTGAGGCAGTGTGGCTTAGTGGTAAGAGTTGTGTTCCATTCCAAGCTCTCTCGCTGAACTCAATCAGTCCCTTAATCCATCTGGTTCTATTTACCCATTAGTAATGTGGACATCATACCCAGCTACTGTGCAAGGGTTCTCAGCCCTAGCTAATTAGTGTTCATACAGGGCTTTGCTTTTTCACAGTGTTTTTCTACTATATGATGATCTGATCTCAAATCATGTGTTTATTTTTGTGAGAGTCTTGTTTGAGAGAGTCTTGTTTTAAAACTAGAGTTTGGAATGTTGCTTAGCATCTACTGCTGATAGCTAATATCCTTGTCACCTTCCGTGACTTACTTGAGCATTAATACTATATAAACACAAAAGGGAGGTGGGGGGCTCCATAACTTATCTTTATGGAGTGGGAAAATGCCCTTCAAATTGATCAAGATTAATAATCTTGATAAGACACAAGAACTGGAAATTTGGATTCTGTTCCCAACCCTACAACTTGCAATGCACTATAAATGTGTACAAATAATACACTACAGTTCTTACTGATGGAAGGTGACTATGATCACACAAAAACAACAAATAGTCTAGCAGCACCTTAAAGACTAACAAAACATGTAGATGGTATCATGAGTTTTCATGGGCACAACCCACTTCTTCAGATGACTGAAGTACACTCTGGTCATCTGAAGAAGTGCGTTGTGCCCACGAAAGCTCATGATACCATCTACATGTTTTGTTAGTCTTTAAGGTGCTGCTAGACTATTTGTTGTTTTTTAAGTTTTTCCTGTTACAGACTAACTCGGCTACCCCTCTGAAGTTTATGATCACACCAACAGTCTTCTTCCTTTTGGGGCAGATGAGGAAAACAAAGGGAAGGGTGGTGGGTGGTCAACAAATGCAAGTGGTGATAGAAAACAAGAACATGGCAAGTTAAGAGAGAAATGATCAGTCAATTATAAATAAAAATAAATGCCATGCACATTGGACAAAGGATAAACAGACACAGATCGGACCTCAGGAATGGTAACATACATAAATCTGTCGGGGAACATTTTAACCTGCCTGGTCAGTCAATCATGGATTTAAAAGTACCTGTTCTTCTGCAAAGGCATTTCACTAACCAATTACAGAGAGAATCTGTAGAACTGGAATTTATCTACAGATTTGACACTGTTACCCTGGGCTTAAACAAAGACATTAACTGGTTGGCACATTACAAAGCCAATTTCTCTTGCCTTTAACACCTGCATTTCTACATCAAAAGCCATGCATGGAACACATCCAACCCACTTAATTAGCCTCATTAAAATGGGTCCTACAATTGAAAGGTACTTCTTCTGCTGTTATATGATCTTGGTTTCTGTTTTTGTCATGGATATCCAGTTGTATGCATCAGTATTAACAGTAACGCTGCTGGATAAGAGTATTGTGACATTCAACTAGCGCCTAAGCATTTCTGGCTCGTGCCCACATTGCACATTGGCAAAGTGGCAAAGTCACATGCGATGTTTGCTTCCTGGTATGCAAATTCAGCAATCTAGGTACGAGTGATGGTCCAATCCCTGTTCAGCTCGACTTCAGAACCACCACCAGATGCAATTTAGGAGTCACCTTCTCAAGGAAGAGAAAACACTTGCTGACTTTTCTGTAACTATTGTTCTTCTAGATCTGTGGCACATGTTCATTCCGCCCCGACCCCCTTCCCCTCTGTATTGGACTCATTCCAGTAGGAGGGAACTAAGGGGAGTCTGGGTCAGTTCAACCCTTTTCTGTGTGTGTGAAAGAGCACAGGGCACTCGGGCCACCCTCACAAGTACTGCTATGAGTAAAACTCTCTGCCAGCTGTTCTCTGGAGTGCACAAGCATCTACGATGGAATAGATACACGGGGGACTGACAGAATTTCTGGGCCCCTTGGCAAGGTAGGGGGTCCAGCTCTGTGCGAGCCAGCTGATGTCCCTGTTGATACCATTTGCATAAGAATTAAACTTGTAAATGAAGTTAAGTTCTGACCCTTCCCTGTAAGTACACAGGGAAGGGTTGGAACTTAACTTCATTTACAAGTTTAATTCTTATGCAAATGGTATCAACAGGGACATCAGCTGGCTCCCACACTACCTTCCACATCCTAATGACTTAACCAACCAAACAAACAATGGAGGTGCTAATTGTTCTTGTAACTACTTAAACCATCTACTCACTGTCTCTCTCTCTCTCTCTCTCTTGCTCTCTTTTTTCTTTCCCCTCCTTTTTTCTTTTTTTTTTCCCCTCCTTCTCCTTCTCTTCCCTTATTTATTCTTGGATCTGGACTTCTAATATTTCAGTCATCTGAAAAAGTGGGTTGCGTCCACAAAAGTTCATGAAGATAAATATTGTATGAGAGTATGCTTATTCTTCTTTGTATGTCCTGGTAAAGACTCCTATGCAGTTGTTTTGCTGCTTTTAAATGCTACATATATGCCACAGCTTATTTTGTGAGTGGAGGCCATCAATTTGTTTTCTATCAGGATAAATTTTGCATTTTCAGTTTCTTTCTTACAACAGGTTGTTTAAAATTTGGATGTGTCCAGAACTGCAATTTGATGTGCAGGTGAACACACACACACACACACACACACACACACACACACACACACACACTGTGCTTTTAATGACCCAAGTCCCCTCGAGTCATTAACAAATCTGTTGTCTCAAAAATTAATTAATATATCATGACAAATCTTTGTTATCATTTATTTATAAAAATATATCCATAAAATATTGTAGATCTTTTGTCAGTCAGAGAAAAATAGCTCTTTTCATGTTGTTATCTAGGATGTTCTTCAGCTTGAAATACAGGTCTGCTTAGTTCAGGCACTTCAAAACTTCCTTTAATCTCCACAAAGTACTGCACTCCCCAAAGTGTCATTCATCCATCTTCAGAATTATCCCAAGGCCTTGTTCCTCTTGACATAATGTTTGTTGCTCTTATTTATCTCCTGTTTTTCTTCATTTTTCATTGGCTTTGTTAAAATGTACTGATTGTTTCGCTCCCCCTCCCTTTGGAAATATGCTTTCTCTCTTTGGCTCCCCACTTTCCCTTGGGTGAGTTATATGTTCAATCCTGTTTCCGAGCAACTCAGACATCCCAGGTTTATCTCTTTCCCTGTTTTCTGTTTGTTTACATCCTGACATACACTACTTGGGCAAAACTATTCCCAGGGTTTTTTACACATCTCCTCCCAATGCCCCTGCCCACCCTCCTCCATCTGTTTTTTCTTTTTTCAATGAATCCCTATGAACCAATGGTATCATTTCTAATTGTGGTTGTATGATCCCACAAAGTATCTTTTCTTGCTTTGCCACAGCCTTGGCTACTGTATTCAAAATGTTCACACAATACTGTTATACATGATTCCTTGAACAGTTTTAAGCACATGCTCTCTTAAATGCTTTTACAGACTCATGTGAAGCAAGGTGAAATATGTAATCCAGGTACATTTCAGAATTGCATTACTGTATGCGTGTGGGGGGAGAAGTTTCTTTGGGCCATTAGCAGATCTGTTGTCTCAAAAAATGAACTTGTATTTCAACCCCAATGCTACCATTTGTCTGTATATTACAATCCTATGCTAAGAAAATTGGTTCAAATGCCTGGCTTGCTCAGATGATGTTTAAATTTTAATCTTCAGTGAATAACAAGTCTGGAATTCTTTTGTTATCCGTCAGCATTTTATATTGTCCACTGGGAGTCTTGTGTAACTTCAGAAGAGACCCATCTGTTTTGCTGTTCTGCTCATTACGCCAATAGAAAGTCACTTCCCATCGTGTGAAGAGAGCCACACAACACATTCCATTCAATCAGAAAAGAAAATGGAAAAAATGAACCATCAAGACTAATTTTTGTCTATTGTTTCTCCTTCCCAAATTTGCATTTCATGAACAGAGCACTCAGCAAGTTACCTTTTAACTTAGCTTTTAATTAGTTGGTGTAATAACTATTGACTTTGCTGTAGGGGTATGCCAGTATTATTGATATGACAATTAAATGCAAAATGATTAGTCTATTAAAGAAGTACTAATTGACTTGTGTCATACTAGACTATACTATTTATACTTGATTGGTCAAAATAGTGAGTTCTATCTATAATTATTAGGCTGTGGATTGCATTTTTTATGTGTGCCTTCATATTAATATCTCTTATGGTTTTTACTTGAGGGAAATTCTGAATTAATTATTGTATGTTCAGACTGATTTAATTTAGAAGAAGCAAAAATGACAAAAGGGTTTGTGTGTTGGTTGTTGATGTGATAGAATTAAGAGATGCCACCAATGGAACAGAGTGATCATATAGGAGATTTCTAATTGCCATATTCTTTAGATGATCTGTAGGTTAGTTGGCTGTTATCTGGTGGTGCCTGTGGGGTCAGGCATTCTGGATTATAGCATACAGTAAACACTTCATTTTATTTAAAAGGAAGCCTTAATACACACATCAAATCTTTTTTTCTCCTCCACATTTTCTTTTTCCCCAGTTCCCCCCTCTTCAGTGTGTATCTTTGATCTAATGTACCTGATTGTCAATTATGGTGCACCTTGTGTAGTCATTTTCATGGCCACAAAATGGGTGTCAATCCTTTCTGATTAGGCAGCAATTTACTGTTGCTTTACTCGGTGATAATACATAAGACACAAAGCAGGGTCAAATGAGGCCCACTATATTTAATAAAGAAATTAACATAGTGGTCCTCATTTGACCCTGCTTTGCATCTTATGTACTATCACTGGGCAAAGTAATAGTAAACTATTACAGAAAGGATTGACACCCACTTAGGCTGCAGACCTGGACCGTGTAGTTAGCTGTCTTTGATATCGTTGCTGCTTCCTGGCATGAAACCACAAAGTTCTCCTTGGCCTCTGAGGATAGGACAAGAAGCAATGGGCTTAAACTGCAGCAAGGGAGGTTTGGGTTGGACATTAGGAAAAACTTGCTACCTGTCAGGGTGGTTAAACACTGGAATAAGTTTCCTGGGGTGGGAGGAGGGGCATTGTGGACTCTCCATCCCTGGAGATATTGAAGAGCAGGTTAGACAGACACCTGTCAGGGATGAGCTAGACAGTGCTTAGTCCTGCCATGAGGGCAGGGGACTGGACTTGATGATCTCTTGAGGTTCCTTCGAGTTTCTAGGATTCTATGATCTTGTTTTACTACATAGTGCAGGATGCAGGACTCTCTTCAATTGCCTATGTTCTTACACCCAAACACTTTGTTGCCATAATAAAATGATCTAAAAAGGAAAAAAAAAGTCCTGCATTTTCCCAAATTCATTTGCCAGGTATTCGCTGAATTTTCACAGGTTTTTATGATTCTTAAATCTTGTGTACAGATAAGATTTTTACTTAAATTTTTCATTGCCATCATCATGAGGGGAAAATAATGAAACTAAACTGAAGCTCATATAGGAACATTTCAATGGGCACAATTAGCATTTTTTTGCTTTTCCATGGTGATGGGAAGTGGGTGGAACTTCAGGGCTTCATTTAATTGTGAGCTGTTATTTACCAGTTTTCATTCACTCAAAGAATATCTGAAATGCTGCATTGTTCACTAATATTAAATGGATTGGGACAAGAGGAACAGCGATGCGGGGGATAAGGGAGGTGATAAACTGTGAATCCTGGAGTGTTGCCACAGAGTAGCACTCACTGTTTTGGCTGATGACATGTCACAGAAGGAAGGAAAACAGCTATCAGCTTTGTTTTAAAATTGACATCCGTTGCTAATACCAGAGAGCAGTCCATCTGTAGTTCTGTGCGGGATCACTTTGCCGGCAGCACATGTCTGGTAGCTGCCTCGGTTTCTGCCTCAGTTTTGTGTCTCCCAACTCAAAGTTAGCAGAATAACAGGAACAGGTGAGGCCCCCTGAAGCTGTGCAGGGCTGGAGCGTTCTTCCTTCCAACACCCTGGCGAAGTCAGCAACCGGGCAATCAATCAGGACATAGCCAATGGCCGGGGGGTTGTATTGTAATGAAGGGCCTATATGTTCAGATGCACATTCTGGATTTCTAGGTACACGTTTCTGTAGCCCCTCCATATTTTCACTGGCTGCCTATGGCAAAGTGGAAAAGAAGGGAAACAGTGACGCTGTTTGCAGAACATTCCGGAAAATGAAGCAGGGCTGTGTGGAGCCTTGCTGTTGAGGAATAACTTCCTAAATCAACAGGGGAAAGCAAAGGAGGGAAGTGGCATTAGTTGCTGCGTTCTGGGTCAAGCAGAAAGAACCAAGATGGAAAATGGAGATATCAGGAAGAAGATTACAAGGGCCAGGAGTGGGATAAGCAAAACCTGGACAAATGATTTGCCCATAGAAACAGGGGAAGAACTGGATGCTTTACACATATGATTGTGGAGATAGGAAAATTCAGCTATTTGGCATCTTACATGAATGGGGAGGGGAAAGAGGAACTGCTAAAAATAACTCCAAGCCTAGGATAACATAATGAAGCAATGTAATATGTTACTGCTGCATCGTTACTATAATAGGAGAAAATGAGCTTAACATCAGCATGTTCTTTCAGTCTGAGACAGTTAAACAAAATGCTGGTTTCCAGCAATTCCAATAATATCTTAAGGTCCTTTTTTAAAATGGGAGTAACTTGTTATTCTTTCTAGTTTTAAATGACTTTTCCATCATCCTTTTAGCTGAGTAGTTTGCTTTGCTTCGGGCAAATCAATGAGAAATTATCTGTTGAAATATCAAATTTTGTTTATGTACATTCACAAGAGACTAGTTTAAACCACAGTTGATTTGGAAGCCTATAAAATCAAATGGTTATCATAAGGGTTATGATCTTTTGTTCTTTAGATGGTACATTCTTCTTCTTATTGAATATGGCCTAAATTTCTCCAAACTAACCATCTCAGGATGATTTTTTGCAGCATTCAGATAAAAGAATCTCAGACAAC
Source organism: Pelochelys cantorii (assembly GCA_032595735.1). Classification (NCBI taxonomy): domain Eukaryota; kingdom Metazoa; phylum Chordata; order Testudines; family Trionychidae; genus Pelochelys; species Pelochelys cantorii. Next base: position 44,043,503 of record CM064337.1, read on the forward strand.
ATCATCAAACTTCCTTTAAGAACCGAGTTCTAATTATGGATGCAGTTAACTGGTGTTTTCCCTCCCCCTTTGTAATGTAGACAAAATGTTTACTTTAAATTAAGGCATATATGGAAAACAGTAAACCACAACATATTCTTATACAGGGTCTTTACATGGAATGCTTCAGCTGAAAGTCAATTTTCAGTCATAAAGCCAAGAAAAAATGTGGGGTTTTTTTAGTATGATTCAAATTAACCATCTCAGTAGTTCTTTGGAGGAGGAAATGAATGGTTTAGTAATATAAGTAGTACATGTGCATAGCGAGGGGGGCATGGACAGAGAGAGAACCATGATTACCTCCAATGAGCAGAACTTGGATACCTGCAGCCTTTCCACCAGAAGCGGATGGGCGGGACAGGAACTGGAAATATAAAAGGCCGGCCCTCCAGTTGCGTGAGAGGAGAGCTGCCAGAGGAACAGGATGTCTCTCCCTTCCCCCGCCCCCCATTGCTGGAGTTTGAAGCAGACAGAGGTCACTACGGTGTCAGAGACCCAGAGGAAGTGCCAGAACATCCAGACACTGGGAACACTGAGGAGCTGCTGGGGCGGGGCTGCCACTAGCCATTTACCCCAGTGAGGCGAATGGCAAACTTAGAGCCCAGGTACCTCCAGACTGGGAGTGTAGGAAGGAGCCCAGGGAAGTTGAATTGAGTTTGGCCAGGTTGCTGATTGCAAGCTGGCCAGCATGTTGCAGCCAGATTTCCCCGCTGGCCCAGTGGCAGATCACTCTGCCACTGCTTGGGCCCTGGGCTGGGACGCAGGGGAGCGCGTGGACCTGTTTTCCCCTGCCACCCCACCATCAAGGGTAGAAGCCTCCCTCACCTTCAAGCCCAGAGCAGTTTTCAAGTATCTAAAAGAGTGTCAAAGGGAGGAGTGGGAAAAATTTTTCTTCTTGACCTCTGAGGATAGGACAAGAAGCAATGGGCTTAAACTGCAGCAAGGGAAGTTTAGGTTGAATATTAGGAAAAACTTCCTAACTGTCAGGGTGGTTAAACACTGGAATAAATTGCTTAGGTAGGTTGTGGAAACTCCATCACTGGAGATATTTAAGAGCAGGTTAGACAGACATCTATCAGGGCTGATCTATATGATGCTTGGTTCTGCCGTGAGGGTAGGGTACTGGACTTGATGACCTCTCGAGGTCCCTTCCAGTTCTAGTGTGCTATGTTTCTATGATTAGCATCAGGGTCTCGAGAGCATAAAGATGAGAGAAGTGCTACAGAATTAAAATTTCTAGTTGTTGGCTTTTAAAAGAAAGGCACCAAAAACTGTTCACCAAAAACATCAGGGAAGGAAATGTAATGTTAGAAGAGAAAATAATGTCAGACCAGGCTTTTTATCATCAGTGCTGAACTCTAAAATTCTATTGACTTTGATACATACAGCGGATGCCCAGTACTTCTCAGAATCAAGCCAAGAATCTACAAGTAGGCTTGTTGCTCCTGGTGGCACTGTAAATAATATTCCCAGGATGTACTGATGTCAGTGATGTTACATTATTTGGAAAAATGGTGCATAAAATAAAATTATTCATCTCAATCATATTAATTTCAGGGGCTGTGCTATCTCAAAGGATATGTTTCCAAAATGGCCAAGGACCTAAACTACCACAAAGTCATCATTTTATTTCTGAGGTGACAGTCCTAGTTGTGAAAAGTTCTATATATTTCACTTGAAATGATTTCTTATTTTATGGTTTTCAGTGCCGTCTTCTGATTTGCTTTAGTCTTCAAACTGAAATAGAAGTGTGTGCAAACCAGTGGTAGGTGAATCTCCAAAGGTTTAGAGTTCTGCCTAGAGGGACAGGTGAAGGTTTGGGTCAGTTCACCCAGCCTTAGTACAAATCTGGGAAAAGTTTCCTGACAGGGTAGCTCAGTATTTTTGTGTCTTGTTTAAAGCTTGCAAGCCTGAGATGGGCTTAATTAAGCCATGGAGACTTTCAGAGAGAGAAGAAAATTAGAGCAGAGAAAATAATGAAGAAAGCTCTTAAACTGCAGAGATTAATCCACTAGAAATGAGTGGTCTCATAGTAGTTACTGTTGATGATTTCAGGGCTAAAGTACGTCAAAAATAAAAGCAGTCTGAAATCCGGCTATCAATCCAAAGAAGCAATGGGCACATCACTGCTATACAGAACATTAGCTTTCTAGATGTAGCTAATAATGTATTCCTAGCCTCTGCCACTTCATGTCAAAATCACGCTTCGCAAGATGTTGCAGCTTCCAAATTTACTATTGTAGCTCCTAATTTGCTGCTCCTCCCCCCCACAATGCTTACATGGAGCTTTACATTTTCAAACCATTCTATAACTGTTTGACCAAGTCTCACATTTCGTGTTGTAAAGTGAGTGAACATTAACTGCATTACCCAATTAAACACAGATGGAGATGAAGGCAGAAAGAGGTCACGGATTCTGGATTTTGAAGGGCTAGTGCTTCCCAAAGCTACAGAGGTCTAGCCATGTGGTCATCATGCAGAAGAGCTTTCGCGTAGGGAGGGGCATGGTACAGAACCACTGCTCCCTGATTCCCCATATATCTACCTATGGCCTACACGGCTGTGGAAAGAAGCATGTGGTTCAGCATCTGTCGGCGCCAAAATGGCCACCTTCATCGTCCTCTTCAAAAGTGCTAACTCAAATAATTTTTGTACCTGCACGGAGGTACTTGAATAACAACAAGGAAAAAGAGAACATGCAGGGTATTGTAAATAAGTTTACTTTCGTCGTGTAGTGCCCTGAGGATCCCATCCTATCTCTGATCTGAGAGCATGACGTATAATAGTGTCTTCCCACTCATGATTTTTTATTTCTCCTCTTAATGGGGATTCTGTATGCCTTGTCAGTGGAAAGTGGGCCATCCTTAGCTGCATGCTGTTAAGCTTTTGCAATCCAATTTTCAAGAAAATTAACCGGCTCTTACTTACCAAGATCATCTGGGAGCCCACGTAGCCTGAGGTTTTTTTACTCGGATCCAGTTCTCAAACATCTCCACCTTTTTAATAAGAGTTGATTTTATTTTCTTTAATTATTCTTTTGGAGTCATTGAATTAAAGCAGTCCTGCTCATTGGCCTGTGTACTCAGGGTGTTCTCCATTTTCAACAAGGGACACGCTTTTTTTTTTTGTAATTTTCTTCCATTTCATATACCATGGGCCTAATCTTGGCATAGTAAGAAATAAGGATTGAATGTGGGTTGCAAAATCCCATTTAGTGTTGCCCACTTTCTTCGTGTACAAAACTGAGCAGCCTTGCCCTGTCCCACTCTTCTGCCGAGGCCCTACCTAGGCCCCACCCCTTCTGTGAGGCCCAGACCCTATTCACTCCATTCCCCCCTCCCTCTGTTGTTCTCTGTCCCCACCCTCACTTGCTCATTTTCACTGGGCTGGCTCAGGGAGTTGGGATGCAGGAGGGGCTGGAGGCTCCAGCTGGGGGTGTGGGCTCTGGGCTGGGGCTGGAGATGGAAGGTTTAGGATGTAGGAGTGTGCTCCAGGCTGGGACTGAGGGGTTGGGAAGGCAGGAGGGGGGATCAGGGCTGAGGAAGGGGTTGGGGCATGGGATTGGGTGCGGGCTCTGGCTGGGTGTGTGGGCTCGGTGGGGCAGGGGATAAGGGGTTTGAGGGGTAGGAGGTTTCTCCAGGCTGGGATCGATGGGTTGGAAGGAGGGGAGGGCAGATCAGGGCTGTGGCTGGGATAGGGGGTTGAGGCACAGGGGAGAGGGGAGAGAGGATGCAGGCTCCAGGTGGCACTTACCTCAAGTAGCTCCTGGAGACAGTATGTCCCCCATCCAGCTCCTACACAGAGGGGTGGCTCTGCACACTGCCCCATCTGCAGATAACACCCCTGCAGCTCCCATTGGCCATGGTTCCTGCCCACTAGGAGCGATGGGGGTGGCACTTGGGGCAGGGGCATCATGTAGAGCTTCTGGCTGCTTGATGATAAAAGCCAGAGAGGGGACATAGCGGCTGCTTCCTGAGAGCTGCATGGAGCAGAGGTTTACAGGCAACTTGCCATCTCCACTTTGTGGCACCACCAACCAGTCAGTCAACAGTTTAGGTTCCCTGGAGCTACCAGAATCCTTTTTGACCAGGTGTTCTTTGTCCTTCCTGATTACACACCTGAACACTTGAGCAATATTCTTATACTCCTCCCTGGTCATCTGTCCATGTCTTGTAAGCTCCCTTTTGTGTTTAAGCTCACTGGAGATTCCTCTGTTAAGTCAAGCAGGTGTCTGCCATATTTGCTATTCTTTCCACACAATGGGATGGTTTGTTCCTGTACTCCCAATAAAGCTTCTTTAAAATAAAGCCAGCTCTTCTGGACTCCTTTCCACTCATATTGGCCTCCCAGGGGATCCTGATCATCAGTTCCCTGAAGGAGTCAAAATCTGCTTTTCTGAAGTCCATTGTTTGCATTGTGCTGCTCTCCTTTCTTCTTTTTGTCGGGATCCTGAACTTGACCATCTCATGGTCAGTGCTGCCCAGGTTGCTACCCACTTCCTCTTTCCCTACCAATTCTTCCTTGTTTGTGAGCAGCAGGTCAAGAGGAGTATGACTCCTAGTTGCTTCCTTCAGCGCTTGCACTAGAAAGTTTTCCTCAATGTTCCAGAAAATTCCTGGATTGTGCACTGCTGGATGGCTCTCCCAGTAGATGTCGGGGTGATTAAAGTTCCCATGGGAACCGGAGCCTGTGATCTGGAAACTTCTGTGAGTTCTCCGAAGAAAGCCTCATCTATCTGATCATCCTGGCCTGCTGGTCTATAGCAGACACCCGCTGCATCACCTTTATTGCTCTTGCCTCTAATCTTAACCCAAAGTCTCTCACCAGGCTTTTCCCCAGTTTCAAACGGGAGCTCTGAGCAATCACATTGCTCTCTGACATAGAGTGCAGCTCCTCCACCTTTTCTTCCCTGTCCTGAATAGTTTATACCCTTCCACGACAATACTCCTGTCATATGAGTTACTTCACCAAGTCTCTGTTATTCCAGTCTCATCATAGTTCCTTGACTCTGCCAGGACTTCCAATTTGTCCTGTTTGTTTCCCAGGCTTCTTCAGTTTGTGTACAGGCACCTAAGAAAATAAGCTAATTGCCCTACATTCTGCGTAGGGATCAGGAGTCTTCCTGTGCTGCACCTTCCTACTTGTGTTTCTCCCCCGGTATGCCAATTCTAGACTTAACTCAGGGCTTAGGTCACCATCCCCTGGCGAACCTAGTTTAAAGCCCTCCTCATGAGATTAGCTAGCCTGCTTGTGGCAATGATTATCCCTCTTTTTGTTTGGCAGATCCTGTTTCTTCCTAGAATCCCTTCCTCTTGAACAACATTTCATGGTCAAGGCCATCCCAAGTGGGACCCGGGGCCCAGGGCACCCCCCCTGCTTCTCTCCCACTTCTCTCCCCAACTCTGCTCCACTGCTTCCCCAAGCCCCATCTCCAAGCCACCCCTTCCCCAAGCACTAGGGAGGGGTGCTCCACCTCTGAGAAGTCACACAAAATGGGCCAGGAGAGGGCAGCGGGGCAGAATGGAACAGACTTCAGTCCTCAGCCATACCTGCAGGCATGTTGAATTCAATGGCACCTTTGTGCTAGTAAGTGATTCAGGGTACAGCTCTTATCCAGCTTTCACTGAACTTAATGGAAGTTTTGCTACTAATTTCAACAGATGCATGATCAGGACCACAGGAACTCACCACAGTGTTTGGAAGAGAACTTCGCAACATGCAAAACTTTCATAGGGGAGTCTCTTTCTACTGATTTTCCGTCTTCAACCTACCTAATTAGCAAAAGAGCTTTGCTAGTGGGTGGGGGGGGGGGAGGGAGGGAAGAGAAGCTTTAAATCCCTCAAAGTCATCTATATTAAGTATTTGACACCACTGTTTTCTTAAGTATTGACAAGAGTTAAAAACAGCTTCTAGGTATGCTTCTAACCACTTTCATTGTTACTAATTAGTTTGTTCCCAAGAGATGGATCCAACCTGTTCCAATAATTTGTCATAAAATCTTATTTTGGTATTAGAGTTTTTTTTTCTGTAGCTACTTATTTTAATGGATGTTTTAATCAGCAATGGGTGATGGAAATCAACTTAGATCTTCAATGCTGTGATTATTGGCTTAGATTATGGAGTATTCACTATGGCTAAGTCAAAAACAAAAGGAATATATTTTTTTAAAACCCCAACGGAACATGGGTGTGTTAACACAGGAAAAGAGGAACCACCAAAAAATTGACTAGACAGTTGTTGGAATGCACCTAGAATACTATCTGTCAGGGTAGAGAGTGTAAAACTTTATAGCGTGTGGTAAGTAGGATGAGGCTACATAGTGCCAGGAAGTGAGTAATGTAAAAAGGTTGAATCAAATTCTAGCTGCCCATGTACATCCAAGATCCCCTGCACCCTTGGGGTGCATCTACACAGCAGGGCTTAACTCAAAATAAGCTACGCAAATTGAGCTATGTCAATTGTGTAGCTTATTTTGAAATAGCTTATTTCAAAATTGGGAGTGTCCATACAGCACTTATTTTGAAATAGACCACTCTTCCTCCAACTTCCCTTACTCCTCATACAATGAAGGTTACAGGAGTCAGAGTAAGAAGTCCTCCAGCTTGACAGTATTTCGATATTATTTCGAAATAACTGCCTGCTGTGTAGACGCGGACTAAGTTATTTCGAAATAATGCTAGTTATTTCAAAATAATGTTGCTGTGTAGATGTACCCTCAGTGCTCCAGTAGAAATTCAGCTAACCAGAAGCTGTCCACTCCCTGAGAACACAGGGAAAGAGGGTGGTGTGGCTACTATCTGAACAGCCAAGAAAGTACAATAGGTGGCATGGCTTGGGATTTACCCACCGGCTCAGTGGGCAATACCTGGTTACATGGGAAGGGGTGAATGTTATACCTTAAGCTTGTTAGCCTGAGCTTACTGGCAGATATTATGTTTGCTGCTGACCTCCACAGATATAGCATCTTTAGTCAGCTACATGAAGGCAGTGAGCCACCTCCTTTTGCCTGACTCCCTCAGCATGGTCCCGCTACTAGAAACCTTAATTAGGCCCTACATAAATTGATCTATGAGGGGGAAAAAAGACTCAAAGACAACTTGTCAGCTTTGGTGAAGCATTGAGAAATCAGGAGACATAATCCAAAAATAGAAAGCGAAGCTCAATTCGGAAGCTACTTCAAAGGAAAGATGATAAACATGGTGCAAACTACCAGTGAATGCAACTTCAATGAAAAAGGATACGTTCATTCCAGGTACTTTTAGTTATGTCTGGAAAAAGAGGGTGCTAAGTCTACTGGGGGAAAAGCAGGGGAGTGGGATTAATATCCACTGGAAAATGAAGACTCGTTAGACTGCCTGGGCTTCTTCATTTTCCTGACATAGCGTATGTTTTATGATTAGTATCAAGAGATGTCTTGGTATTTTTGTTTCTCTCTCTGGGGTATGTGTGTGTGTGTAAGAAACTTGGTCTGGATATTCAATTTGAGGGTGTAAGCCTTGGGGATTGTCAACTCTTCACTAACCAATTTTCCAAAACATCCAAATAAAATGTGGAGCTGCTTTCAAACATGCTTAGAACACATTAGAAATGTCTTAGTCTCCTGGGAATTGAAGTGTATTGTGGCAGTCCATTGTAAACAGAGGGAACCAAAAGCACAGTGCCTTCATATATATTTAAAATAGTCAAGAGGAATTTGTTTACCAGATGCTGTTAGAAGTGATTCATTCATAAGCAGGATCTCAAAAGTGATTCAGTAAGGGTGCATCTATAGTGCACCATAGCAATTTGAGCTACGCAAATTGTGTATCTTATTTTGATCTTACTTTGAAATAGCTTATTTCGTACTTTGGTGCTGTCTACACAGCACCAAATTTTGAAATAACCCGCTATTCCAAAACATCACTTACTCTTTGTGGAATGAGGTTTATAGGGATGTCGGAATAGAGAGCCCATTATATTTCAAAATAGTGATCTTCCTGTGAAAACGCCAGATAGCTATTTTGGGACACTCCGGTACACTGAAATAGCATTGCAGTAGACATAGCCTAACTGACCAACTCTTAGGCCAGCTTTTTGGGGCTTTTTTAGTTATTTGTTTTAAACAAAAGTAGTTGTATGTGAAAACCCTGTATTATGAGAGATAAGGGCAAATTTCATCATGAGGCCCCAACAGCGTCTGGGTATGTGACTAAAGACAGTATGCAAATATAAATAAATATGACACATTAAAGGTCAAGGTGCGTCAACAGTGGACTAACCAAAGATGTACATAAAGTTCCATTCCCATATGTTAGAAGATTGTACCTTCCCAACACAAGGAGGAATAAAAATGTCATGACATTTGACTGGTGCCTCAGATGTGTTTTCAAGGGAGAGTTTCCTGCTTTTCATCATCTCGAGACTATATTATGAGATGGCCAGTAACTCTGAGCACATTCACTGTAGAGGGAAATAGGACAGCAGATTTATGGGTCTGTTAACATTTCAGGGTTTAAATACTAATAGTAAAATTTGAATTTGCCTTGTTGGATTACATGGAACCAGGGAGTTGGTGCCAATAATAAATGTATAGGTAGTGAGACTGTAGCAATGTTGTTCTTCAGTACTATAAGTGCCACATATAAAAGTGTTTTCTTTAAATCCCAAATTAAGCATATTTCATGTATCAAGCCTAGAAGATAGGACTCCATGAATAAGTCCATGTCTAGTAGTCTGTATCTACTTTTGATACCCGAAAGCTTTGTTGTTGTTGTTGTTGTTGTTTTTCTTTGTTTTGTTTTTAAATGGCACTTACATTCCCCACCCTGTTAGTCTGCTTGGAGCAAAGCAAGTCAATCAGTCCAACTGCCAGTGAGCAAGCATGAGACTTCTGTTCTTTCTTCTCACTCCACCGATCAATATCTCACTGTTAGCAGTTCTGATCCTCAGCCGTCTTTGGACAGATGGCATGAAGATAGAACCACTGCGATTTGGAGCTAAACATGCCAAGTTTATTGAAGGCAAACAATGCCATACCACTCTTTTAATTTTCTGAGAGGCTATGTATACATATGGGACAATGGTGTTAACACAACTGCCATATAACTTTAGATATGAACGTATTTGGGGTACATCTGCACAGCAGAGATAAAGTTGAATTAAGCTACGCAACTTGAGATACGTCAATTGCATAGCTGAAGTCAAAATAGCTTAATTCAGCTTTTGGAGCTGTCTACACAGCAGGAAGTCAAAGAACAGTCTACCTTTAACTTCCCTTACTCCTCGTGAAATGAGGGTTACCAGGAGTTGGAGGAAGAAGTCCTGCAGCTCGACATTATTTCGAAAGAGTGGTTTGTAGTGTAGACGTGCACTATGGTATTTTGGAATGTTGCCAGTTATTCTGAAATCATGCTGTTGTGCAGACGTACCCTTGGAGCCTGTGTGTAAGTTCACCTATGTGAAGGAAAGCAGATTCATGGCTGACTTGAAAAATTATATTGCATGCAGTCTTAGATTCAGGGTGAGTCAAAAGAAAAATAAGAAGACGAAGTATATTCTGCAGAATCCAGATCTATGTGTGGCTAACAGTGTAGGAGTTACTGCAAAGGGAAAGCAAGGGAGGGATAAAAAGAAAACAGAATTCTAAAGCATATTGAGTAAAATGGTGGAAGCACACACAAATCTGTTACACGGAAGGTAAAGATTTTTCTGATAAGGGTATGAATATTGTTAGATTAACAGACAATATTGAAGAGATAAAATACAGAAGAACTCAATAACACACAGTTTGCTATATGATGAGCACAGAAAGTCTAAGGAAAGTCTTAATTCTTTGGTGTCCGATGGTATTGAGTTTTCAAAGGAAAATGAGGTAAATATTTTGGCTGATATATCAGAGAGCTTTGTAGATAAGGACAACAAAGGTAGTCATGTTGTTATAGCCCTCCAGGACATTTGGGGAAAGCAGAGCAGGAATCATTTGCCACTGATAAGGAAAGGTCTGTTTGAAGGCCAGAACTTTGATCATGCAGAATTTTAATTACTGAGATACCAATTGTGATAATTTATTACTAAAAATGTTTCTGCAGAGAGTACAGGATTATGCCAGCATAATTGTAGCACAATCTATATGGTCAGAGGCTATTCAGGGACTAATCCTGTGAAGGAGGCAAGTATAATTAATAAAGAATGAGCATGTAGGATCTGGTGATTGGAATTTTATCTGACGCATGCATCCAAGAATACATAATAAAGGAAATACACACGTTTTTTATTGTAAATCAGTTGATGTTAAGCGTGTATTGAAATGCCTCAAGCAGTATTGCATAATAATATATTAATTATGTAACCTGTAAGATATTAATGATGAAGCCTTTAACAGAGAAACTTTGAAATAGTTAGGGCACTGTTAGCAACAATATAATTGAAACCCAGATTAATTAAATCAAAAGTATAAAACATGACAATTTGATTAAGTGATGAATGTAAAGAGTGGTACAAGCTGCCTTTTAAAAGTGATACGTAGTGAGAAGGAAGATGGGAACATCTATAAAAAAAAAAAGCAGAAATAAGTTCATATCTGTAAAGGAGTGCAGAGAGGTACATCGTACAATGAACTTCAGATAATAGTTCACTAGCAATTATATTTTCTTGAAGTACATGTGCAGTAGATGGTGAATAGATCCCCTAATGTGTGGTCTAGTGGAGATGAGTAAGAAAATGCCAAATTTGTTTAATAAGTCTAGTTCTGTCCCTTTGTATTACAAAAAAAGACACCTCCCACAAGTGATATTGCTCTTATACTGTATGCTTACTTCTCGAAGGGTCCCAGTTTTTATGGTAGCATTGCTTCAGAAAATAAATTTATCAGATTTTATTGGAAGGAGAGAAAGAAACAAATCAGTTATTACCCAGGTGGGAATAAAAAAACCTTTTTTTTCCCAAGCTACTATGTGAGACCCAGTCATGTCTAATATCTCAAGAGGTACTGCTAATTGAAGTTGTTGAAGAAAAAGTGCTTGTCCCCTGAGCCCACACAAATGAAAACCTACATGGAAAAAACAACAACTTCTTTTTGGCTTCATTTGAAACTTACATATAATCTCTTATTTTTTGTATTAGGTCTGTATTCAGTACAAGATGTAACATTTGGGGCCATTATTGCAGAATACTTGTGGGGGAGGGGAAGAAAGATTAGATGCTTGAAAATAGATCCCTCTTCTATATTCTGTCGTATAGTCTACAGGACCCATCTTTTTGGAAATGCTGTTGGAGATGAGGGCTCCCATGGGAGTTTCACAAGCTTGCAGAATTGGGCCTCGAGGTACTTCTACAACAATTCAATTCAATCTTTCCTTTTGGTGTGGTGCACAGCTCTTTGAGCCAGGCATTGTGAACACGGAGAAATTAATCCAAGGATGTCTGTCAGAGGGTGGAGAGCTTCTCATAAAGTCGTGCATGGCCAAGGAAGCAAGTCTTCAATGAGCATAAATATGTTCACACTTGAGTGTTTAATCTAGTACTTCCCCAGGTGGCAAACACTTTAAAGAATCATTAAGAGAGACAAATCTATGTAAGCAGGTAAGTATGGACTCAGCACCAGGTCAGTGGCACTCTTCAAGGAGGTCAAATCAATATTCATAGAATCATTGAAATATGGGGCTTGAAGAGACCTCGAGAGCTCATGTCATTTAGCTCCCTGCGCTGAGGCAAGATCAATGATATTGTCTGAAGTAGAACTCAACAGTCTATTAACCTCCAGCACGCCAGGAGGCTGGGGTACAACACAGCAGAAGGATGCAGCTGATGTTCTCTGGAACATCATGTTGAAACCGAACCACACGTGTCCCAAGTGGATCCCTTCTGTGTTGGATCCCTTCTTCTTATGAGAAAATGCAGAGCCTGGCTGAAGCTGTGTCCAAAGGTCATCTCTAAGCCTACTGTCCAATGCATTGCACCATCAGAACTCTCCAATACATCAAGAGAAAGATCCCTGCTTTTAATACAGTACTAGCTTCCCATTGGATTTGCTAGCTGTGTCCAATATTTCTTCCTCACCAGCCAGATCTGATAGCTCATAGCCTGATCTTTCCACACAGATGTAGAGTACACAGATTTCATTGCTTGGAAGTGGTAATCAAGCATCTAATCAGTCTATTCTTCCAGACATGCTGTTCTGGAAGAATCTCATTCATTCTCTATCTATGCTAGAACTGAAGTCCCATGGAAAAAAAAATCTGGTACAATTGTGGTACCACTTGTGTGTGTGTGTGTGTGTGTGTGTGTGTGTGTGTGTGTCTTTCTCTCCATATTTACTCAAGAAAAAGTCAGCAGGATGGTTTCAAGGCAAGGCCCTTCAGAATGTAGATCCCTGCCATTCCTAGTGTGGTCATGTTTTATAAATGTAGGGCCCTTTCTAAACACCTATCAACAGACTTACGTGCATTGTGAATCCTTGTGACCCTCCCCCAATCCATAACTCCCAATGTGGGATTTACACTTTTTTAGAACTCTTTCCTTTCAAGTCCTTAATTTCAATTTTCTCTCTATCAGGCACCTTTGTGCTATCCCATTGTGTCAGCATAAAGTCTTTTGAACCTTGTGTCATTTTAATAAAACTGTTGGATATTTTATATTTTAAGCATTTTAAGAAGTCACTCAGTTGTACAGATGGATGCCTTCTTATTTGTAATGAGGTCCGCTGGTCCGTGACATTGGGGTCTTGGCTCTAGGCATCTTTGGAGGCAGATTAAATTTGTCAGTCAGTGGCAGGGAAAGTGTAGCTCTGCTCCTGACAAACCTCTGTTTTTTTCATCTGCCTCTTCAGTTGCAGGCAGGCAGGAAGATGAGTCCCTTACTGCTTCAGAGCAAATTTGAGAAAACCTCCTTCTCCCCCTCCCAAAAGGATTGACTTAAATATCCAGGTTCTTCTTGATTAGCAGAGAAGATTGCCTTTCTCCCCACAGTCATCAGGGATCTCCATGCTCCTCAATCATCCCCATGGAGAGTGGCACAGTGGAGAAAGCTGAGAGGGAAAGCTAGAATCTGTGACTCCAGCACCTTCTCAGCATACTCAGTGCCTGCATGGAGCTCTGTGCCTATTCTGTGGAGACCTAAGGCTTCATGAAATGCTAGGACTGGAATTGTGTCCTACAACCTTCCTCCCTGCAGAACCAATATACAGGGTGGGAAGTATAATTTAAAGGTCCTGATTATATGCACTGAGGGCATATGCTCCCTTGTGAAATGCCCACCATGCATTACCTCTGCCTCTGCCTCCCTGAGCAGGAAAACTTCCAGAAAGCAGCAAAATCCTTGGGACTGATTCTGGACATGGACAGCAGCTCCTTCCCTGAGGAGGGAAGGGTAAGTTGAAGCAGAACTTTGGAGGGGCATGGATGGTTCCCACCCAGCTGTGGTAGCCCACGTTCACAGCCCTGACAACTGATTGGTGACTCTAGGGCTGATACCCCCAGCATCTCTGCGTTAGTGTTCATTTTAAAAAAGAGTAACTTTCTGGCACTGAAAGTAGCTAGAGAACAGCTTGAAAATTCAACCCAAGTGTGCCCTAAAGGCTCACAAAACCTGAGCACTTGAAATGTATTTTAAATCTCATGGGTTTTATTGTTGTTGCTGGTTTTTTTTGGTGCCCAATTCATGAGTTTTCAATAGTTGGTAATACAATAATAGTCGTGCCTAGGATGGAAGCCTGAGACGTGATCATCCATCCCTGGGAGAACTCTGGGAGTTCACCACTAAAACTGAAAAAAAAAAGAATGTTCTGCTGCTGATAAAGTCCCCCACCTCTGGAATAACACTACTGAGAGTTATAACCCCCCGGTTGTGAAGTTGCCCTCTTCCCCAGCTGCAGGGAGATTAGGGAGGATGCAGAAAGAGACTCACTAAATGGCAAGATAACTCTGACCAGCATTTTAATGCTGACCATCTGCATCAGCAGAAAAGGTCACCATTAAGTTACAATTTTGGCAGGAAAGATAAAGTGTAAAAAAACTTAGACGGGAAGGAGGACAGGTAGCTGCCAGTGAGCAACTGCAAAACACATAAGGATCCCTGTGGCACCTTAAAGAATAACAGATGCATTTGGACACAAGCTTTTGTGGGTAAAACCCCCCTTCATCAGATGCTTCTGCAAAGTTTTTTTTTCCCATGAAGTTGATTGGATTTCCACTTCATATGGCTAAATCCAATGTCTTGCAAAGTGAGTTCTGTGGCACCTTAAAGAAAGATTTATGTGGGCATAAGGTTTTTGTGCGCAAAAAACCGCACTTCACCAGATGCACTGAGTAAAATTAAATTTTACTTAGACATAGGTAAGTAAAATTTGTTAAATTTTATTTAGACATAGGCTAAAGTGATAAGCTTAGTAACACTGAAGGAGATAGGTAGTTTACCTATATAACGTAAATGAAAAGCACTGCTCTTTGGGAACCATTTCCAGACTGCAGTTCAGCATCAAGTGAATGGAACTCTGTTCCCTCTGAACAACTGTGCCGGGCAGAGGCATCCTGATGACACTTGAATCCTGACTGGCCATCAGGTGAAATTTGTTGATACATTGGAAGATGTGAGCATAAGAGATTTGCTTGACATACATATTGTGTGTGTGTAGCTAATATATATATAAAGCACAACCATGTAAGGCTCTTTCTACAGACCCATAGGCCACGTCTACACTACATGGAAGATCGATGCTGCTGTGGGTTATCTCCCGAGGTTCGACCTAGCTGGTCTGGTGAAGATGTGCCCATGAGCACTGTTACTCCTGTTCCTCACAAGGAGTAGGGGAAGCCAATGGGAGTGTTTGCTCCCATCAACCTCTTGCACTGTGGACGGTGATTTAAGATATGTAGACTCCAGCTACATAATTAATATATCTGGAGTTGTGTATCTTAAGTCAACTTCCCCATTAATGTCAATCAGGCCTCAGAACCCTGATTCCTGAGGGAAAGGAAGGGTGCTTAACTTGACCAGGTTTCTTCCTGAGCCCCACAGGTAAGAATGGGTGCTCTACACCCTGAGCCCTTGTAAGCAAAAGGGTGGTTGTGCCTAACTTGATCTGGTCACTCCTTGAGCCTTCAGAAGGGTATAGGTGGGGTACCTTAATGAATGGGTAACAAGGGACCACGGCTTGGATAGTGTTCCATTGTACTAAAAACTGCGAGAACACAGAATAAGAGTCAGACCATGCTCCAAAAAGGTTGCAACTTAAATATGTGATTATTGTTGGAAAAGCATAACCTAGAAAATGTTTAAGAAAAAAATTAGGGTTCCTCCTGACATTTTCTCTCCATTAATTGCAACTTTTTATTAAGAAAGCTGATGTTACTTGAACTTCTGCTAATGATCTACATTGTGTGCTTCTTTTAACTATTGCTTTAAAGAGAGGGCTTTTTGTTTTAATCTTCCTTTTCCTTTCCACTTAAAGCTACTTTTTTGGCTTATATGTTAGAGCTCTCTCTCTGTAAATGAAAGAAGATTGCCATGGCATTTAAAAAGTGTGACAAAGTTTGTTTCCTTTGGAAGAAAATAGGTCAATTAAACGTATTCAAGTGTTCAACTTTATGACCTTATCAGCCATCTTTTTGCTTTTCTTAAATCTTTGTTCATTCAACTCCAGCACTGCCACAACTATTTTCAGTTATTGAACTGACCTTTGGTTTTACAAACATCAGTAAATCAACCATTAAAATGCAATGAAAATGTGTAACATCAATTCATCATGAAACTCGTAGAGACAGTCTGGAGAACTAGATGGTAATAATCCTTCTATACCCTGTATATTGTGTGTGTCTATATGTTATGCACATGTTACTTTATAGAAATGGCACACATGTTTCTCAGGAGTCAAGGAATTCATAGCTATGGGATCTAGAGTTAAATGTATCCCCCTAATTAAAACATTTACTGATTTTCTTGTAAATGTTGCACTTTATAAAGGGGACGCTGGCCATTTTAGCAGTAATGGCAGAATTAGTTGTGTGGATTTCCCAACATTGAAAATGGGACGTATCTTTTTTTTCCACTTGTAGGTCCCAGGTTCTAATCAGACCTAGGTCAGTGATGACCATAAGTTGATAGCGTCTCAGCATAGCTGAGTAGTCAGATGTGACAAACTTCAGAAGTTCAGGCTATTTGCCTGGAGATGAAAGTTTCATATCCCATTAAACTCCCTGAGTCACAATCCTCCCACAGTTCTTTTCAACTTGATGATTTAAATGGAAACCATAAAGAAGTGACTAATGCCTGAGTTTTTAAAATATTCTGCAGAAATTGGAGCAATACTGCCTGCATTATACACTGTATCTTCTGCTCTGTTTATCCCTTAGCTGAAATCCTAGTCTGGGGTCAGTGGTATCCAAATCCCTTCACTAGGTGTAGTTACAGTGGCACAACAATTGATTGTGGTATCACAACTGAGGTTTACAGTTTCAGGTGGCGAGTAATAGACAGTAGGAGCCTATGAACATTAAGAGATGTTTTCAACAGCTGTCGTCTTTAATAAAGGATGAAGAAAAAGAATATAGAAATTAGGTTAGGCCAAGAATCTCATTCATTCTACTAATAGCTTAAGTCTCATGTTGTGACTTGTGGAATACATGGTACTGTACTCTGTTTGCATATGCATAAAAAGAAGGAGTTGCCCAGAGCTTCAGAATAAACGATTAGCTCAGCTGGGAATAAACCTTCAATTTTTGTGACTCTCACTGCAGTGCTGTAACTGCCATTTTGGGTGGTCACTGATTGCAAGATTTGTAGGATTGTCCCAGTTTCTTCAGCATTTCTAAATTCTCTCAATCACATTTTTGTTGTTGTTGTTTACTTTGAGGTTGGGGGAAGCATTTCCCCCCCTTTTGGATGCTACTTTGTAGGTAGGATTGATTATTTATCAGCAGAAAGTTATTCATGGATAAATTATTTGGTGGCTTATTCACAGAATATTATTTGGCCATTTTATTAAACAATTCAAATATCGCAAACATTTATGTGCTAATTCTTTGTTTACAGAAAATTGCTAAAACTTATTCACAATGAATAATTTGACTTGTTCTGTTGTTATAATTGCTATTCTTGTTACAGGAGCATCTAGAGTTCCCAGATGAGGTAGGGCACCATTCAAGGGTGCCATTTTGGGACGGCATGGGAGGGGCGGACAGCAGCTGTGCATACCAGGATGCTGTTTGCTTTTCTTCCCATTCCCCTGACTATCAGGGAGCAAGGAGAAAGTACACCAACTTTGTGAATTGCTTCTCGGCCCCTTCCCTTCACCCACCAGGAGTGAGAAGCATGCACAGAAGCCGTGTATTTTCCTCTCACTCCCTGATAGTCAGGGGAATGGGAAGAAAAGCAAGCAGCATCTTGGTATGCGCGACTGCTGCCCCCACTGCCCTCCCAAAATGGTGCCCTTGGCACCACTGAGTCTAGTCTTAGGTAAAGACTCACATTGCTCTGAAGAGTGTGTTGACAAATTACACTCAGGGCCCATAAAACATTGTCTCATAAGGACATTTCACACTATGTGAGTTGCTTTGACACCTTACAGAATTTTGCACGCAGGATCATCATGGTACATAATGATCAGTTGAAGCAGCCACAGGCAATTCAGTGACGCTCAAGTTGGTTGAGTCTGACAAATGTGTCACAATATGAAAACTCTTTCAGTATTTTTTCATGGAGCATGAACTATTCAAATGTAGCAATCAAGTCAAATTTTCAATATCAGAACAGTGTAGTTTTCTGTGGTTTAATTTTATATTAAATTGAGTGAAACATTCTTTAAATAAACATTTGACAAGTGTCTGTTTTGAGATCGCATAAATCCAGTGACAAAATATTACAGTTTACATCTTTTCATGAATAATGCTAGTAAATACAAGACATGTCTTACAGTCAAAGAAGTTATTTTATTGTCTCCTGCTATCTGTAGCAATTTTTGGCATTCAGTTTCTGTACTGCCCTGCGTACATTGTGTGATATTTTTTCCTTTTATTGCAATGCTTAGATGGATTATGCATCAACTATCAACAGTCTGTTTATGAAAGAGGGAACACTCTGGGAATTGTCAGTAAGATCTCCAGCATATTGGGGCATACTAATGAATGTTTGCCATTCAGTAAAATTGCTGTGGTCTGCAAAAGGAGGTACTTGATACAGTTAGGAGTTTTTTTTCTTGAAAAGAGAACTTGTTTTGGGGGGAGGTAATACCATATTTATTTAGGAACAATATTAAAAAAACGAGGAGGGATGGGGAAATGCATATAAAAAAGGAAGTAAAGCTCTCTCTCTCATTCATACACACATCCTAATAGCTCGTAAAATATTATGGTATGCTGGGAAGTGTAAAAAGCTAACAAGTATTCATGTTTCAGAACATAAAACTCTTTTCGATATCTCTCTTTATTCACAAATGTATTTTTTTATTTATGGCTGCTTTGTTACATGTTACTATATTTTCTTAAAATGTATTCCCAGTCTCACAATTCTTACGTGAGAGAATTTAAGAGGAATGCTTAAAAGGCAGTAGTGGGAACTGCAGATAAATGTTTAAATTATAAGAAATATTTGCAGCATGTTTTACAGCTTGCCGATATAGTTGCTGTAGTTTCTTCCCAAAGCCTCAGTGTATATTATTTCAAAAATCTGCATAACCTGTTTATTTGATTGTTGTTTCTGAGGCAGTGTGTGTTTGTTTTTTGAAAGAAGGGGGGGTGTGGAATCGTGACCTTTCTTGTTTTAGTCCAGATCTCAGTTTAATCCCTAATAATCCCTACTAGGTCCTGTGGAGATTTCTTGCATGGCTAATAGACAAGTTAAATATTAACATTTTACATGCAACACAGCATGAAATCATGACCAAATTGTGCAGCCTGTCCCTACTTAAAGTTGCATTGGCTGTGGAAATGCATACATCACTGCTTTTTCTAGTATGGATCATTTAGCAGCTTGAAGCACAAAAATAAGATAATAGCCCCAGAGGAGGTGCAAATCACCTTTTCTGCTCTGCTCTGGTGAAAGTCTGTACAACTGACACAAAGTATGTGCAATATTTTTCAGAAGGGCTTAATATATTTTCATGACATGTTCTGGTAGTGTATTTGTTGGACGGTTTTCTGTATTACATATAATTCTGTTATCTTTCTAGTTTGAGGATTGTTTTGGGCCTGAGCTAAAATGCTGGGCATACACATGTGGTCACCGAGGCTACGTCTAGACTACAAGCCTCTTTCGAAAGAGATCGTCTAGACACCAACCAGTATTTTCGAAAAAGAGAGCTGCTTTTTCGAAAGAGAGCACCCAGGCAGTCTGGATGTTCTCTTTCAAAAAAGCACTGTTTGCTTTCAATAACGTCTTTTTTTGAAAAAGCACTTTCGAAAAAAGGTGTTATTCCTCGTAAAATGAGGTTTTCCGCGGTCGAAAAAACTGCCACTTTCTTTCGATTTAATTTCGAAAGAATGTGGCAGCAGTCTAGACGCAGGTGAAGTTTTTTCAAAAAAAGGCCACTTTTTTGAAAAAACCCTGTCGTCTAGACACACCCCTAGTATGACAGATTTTCAAATGCTTCAGAGGGGTAGCTGAGTTAGTCTATAACAGGAAAAACTTAAACAACAAATAGTCTAGTAGCACTTTAAAGATTAACAAAACATGTAGATGGTATCATGAGCTTTTGTGGGTACAACCCACATCTTCAGATGACCGGTCATGATACCATCTACATGTTTTGTTAGTCTTTAAAGTGCTACTAGACTATGTGTTGTTTTTAAAGAGATTTTTCAAGTAGGACTCACAGCATGGTGTGAAAGGGCAACCTGTGAACGTTCAGAGCACCTGGTATGTTCTTCAGACCTACCAAGGAGCAGTTCTCTAACATTTAAAGGGATACCGCTGTTAAGATAAAATCCCATGGGGAAGATGGCAGGACTCTAAACATGAAATATGTTTTCACAGCTGCTGATGTTTACCCTCTCCATATTTTAAATGGTGAAACTAGACTAGTCAGTTTAACTTTATTGACAGACCAGGTTCTCCACAGGATTAGCTCCTGGGTTCTCTGCCTGATGGTTCTTATAGAGATTCAGGGCATCATTGTGACCTCTTTTCTTTTCTTTTTGTTTCTTTTCTTTGTGGGAGAGCCCCCACTTTTTTCCCGCTGTTGAAATCTGGGCCATAGTACAGAGGAAAGGTTCAGATAATGCTAAGAAGTTTGGGTTTCCAGTAGTTCAGAGAAATATTAAACTAGAAATAATAATCTCTTAAATATTTCTACTGCTCCCATGATATGTAACATCTGCTTTTACAAAATCTAAATTAGGCTCTTAGTCAATTTCCCATTATCCCTTTTTAAGTTCATAGCATGTTTGGACCTATTCTATATGCACCATAAGAGCAGCCATTTTGAGTCAGACCAAAGGTCCATCTAGCCCAGTATCCTGTCTTCTGACAGTGGCCAATGCCAGGTGCTTCAGAGGCAATTGAACAGAACAGGGAATCAACAAGTGATTCACCCCGTTGCCCAATCCCAGCTTCTGACAAAAAAAATCGTAAATGATGGAGGTTCCCCCAGCCTCCTTAAGCAATTTATTCCCATGCTTGCCCACCCTGATGGTTAGGAAGTTTTTCCTCAATTTTTTTTCCAACTTAGTTTCTTCTACAGCTTCTATTGTTAGCAATTGTATCCAAATGTTCTTTGGAACTCTGAGATCATTTGATTTCAGAGTTTCTTTTATGACCTTCCCATTATTATTAATGGTTTTTATTCACATTAGAGAATTGTCGGTGACACCCTACTGCTGTGTGTGTGTGGTGGGGGAGGGAGCTGCTGCTCAATTCCATGTTCACATAGAACATCTCAGAGTTTTTTTCCAAAAATCTGTGAACTTTATTTGAACTTGAAAAATGGAAAGGCTCAGGAGGTTTAGCCATAATGTATTCCATACACAGTAAACACATGCATCAGAGGGGGAAAAACATAACCAGTTCCCTGAAAGTGACTTATCTTCGCAATGCTACCATTTTCCCTTGGAACTAAAAGGACAATTTAATAAAAATGATAGAAAAAATACTTGAAGACAGTGTAGAGATTATAAATAAATACGTATAAAATCAAGACAGCATTTTCCACAACATAGTAATTATACCAAATTAATGTGCAAGTCCTGAAATCCAAGTTAAAGATATACCACATGAAAGGAATAAAACTGGAAGACTGCACCAGCAACTTCGACATCACTTATCAGAGAGCACAGTGTTCTGACTCATCCTCTAACCTTAACTCTGAACCATTTCTCACATCCACATGCTCCCACATATTCCAGAGAAAATTCTAAGTAGTGACTTGGACACTATACACCTTACTCACCGTCGGACAATTGAAGGCTACATACTCTCCTTATCTTTGTGATTCATTCATCTCATGTACAACTTTTTGCACATACAGTGTATGCCTTCTCTCTCTGTCACCCTCCTTTGGTTGAATTCTCCTCTCTATTTTTTCATCCTCCCAATACTGGCTAGGGGCTACATTCTTCAGTTACAGGCCCTGCACCAACTTCTTCCACATCTACCTTGAACAGTGATGAGAGACTGCACTAAATTTATACCCTCATAAGGGAGACCTGTGATTGGTTCTAGATAGCTGAAAGGGTGGAGGGAGATTGTTATACAACAAAGGTGACTCATTCAGCCTGTAGTAGAAAACACTCTTTTTTTTTTTTTTGCGGATGACTCATTCTTGTTTAGATTCATCTTTAAAATTGTGGCATTGATTTTTATTTATTTTTTATTTTGCTGTTGCTCATCACATAGTTTACTTGAAGCAGGATGTTTTGTTTAAAAGGGGGGAAAAAACATCCATGCAATTGGATTTAATTGATTTACAAGGATGATGGTGTTGAAGGAATTACAGAACAATTTACAGGTGACCTATTGCTTTGTTAAGATAATTGGTTTCCCAGATGGGATCAGAACGTTGGTCCATCCAGGTCCTGGGACTGCCGGCGTACATCCTACTGAAAATGATTGCTTATGGCATAGCACATGATAAACATTAATGACTTGATTGTCATGACCCTTATGGGAGATGGATTTCTGTTTCATAGATACTTTATCCACATTTTCCAGGCTTTTTTATCTCCATGAAACATGTAGGAAGTGAGGCACAGAGGTTTGTTCAAAACAGCATATGTAGAGTTAGGTACCAGCACTCTATTGTCACCAGTAGCTTGAGGAGCACTCTGAATATGAACTAGACTCCTCCACAAAATCTAGAAGGACTTGTGGTTTCTCAGACTGCAAAGCCAAAATCTAGTGGGTATGAATAACTTGCAATGTTCAGGAAAAATCTCTGCTAATCAGCAGGTTGCATTAGATACAGGAGTTTTTTCCCAAAGAAGAAGACTAGAATCTTTACTTTAAAAAAAGGAAGTGTTGGATTTTGCTAGTTCTGGTTGTAACTCAGAGCCAGGTTCTTTCTGCCAAACGAGTGATGTCATTCCAGCCAAACTGAAGTTTCAGACATCCTTTTTAAAACTCAGTGGTGCTCTTCTTGACCCTGCCATGATGAGGTGGCAAACTTGCCTCGAAATATGCCAACTCCTCTATTACATTGGTATTTCTTCTCTGTAGTTTGGAATGAGGAGCTTGGCTTCTTGCACTTATAATTGCATGTGACATGTATAACATAGCACTGCTAAAAAAGTATCCTTTGTGGCACTCACACATGATGGGCCATAGCTACCCCTGGTGTAAATCCACTGACTTGCACCCTTGCACCTTGGAGCCTGTGATGTACAGGAAATCAGGTTTAGATGATCACAGTGGTCCCTTATGGGTTTATCATCTGTGAATACTGCAAACACCAACTAGGCATTTGAGTAGTCCCCCTAACATCGGTGAGATATGCTTGTCTCACGTTTGGGACCTTACTGAACATTTCTCTCTATTTGGCAGATTCATTCTACTATTAAACAATTTTGTAGTTATCTACTGACATGTTTTGGTTTCCGGTGTCTAACATTTTCTAGCAGAACATTT
Organism: Pelochelys cantorii; assembly: GCA_032595735.1. NCBI lineage: Eukaryota > Metazoa > Chordata > Testudines > Trionychidae > Pelochelys > Pelochelys cantorii. The sequence continues at coordinate 44,066,567 of CM064337.1, forward strand.
TTGAGCGCACAAAAAAAATGATCAAGGCTGCCAGGTAGCTTTTTAAAAACTAGACTAGCTTCTTTGTGGGATTCAAAAAACCAGATTTATTTGAAAAAAAAACCCCATAAGCATACGCAGTAATTACTTTTCAGAATCTGCTTTGTATATTACTTTTGGCTTCAGTTATTCTGGCGTGTCTCTTATGTTAACTATTTTGTAATGATTTCAGTAGGAGTGTATGGAGACCCAGTTACAGTGTCATTAATCTGATATTGGAATAGGAAAATATACAAGGACACAAGTCCACAGACGATGTATTATGGTGCCAGTTTGATGCTAGTGTCATTATGGCAGAGGGATTCCTGCATAAGCCTTTGGAGATGTGGAAATAAAAAGGTGTCAATGCAAATGATACTGCCATTAGAAAAATGAATTAAACACTAAAAAAGGCTTGTACAAGGAAAATGATGGCTCAGACTTCCCACAGATCACAGAAATTCCTAGTATCCCATCATCCTTGATTCACACCATAGGCACTTTATTCGCCAGGATGGGTAGGAATGGTGTCCCTGGCCTCTGTTTTTCTGGAAGTGGGAGACAGGGGAGGGATCATGTGATGATTACCTGTTGTGATCCCTCCCTCTGGGGCATCTGGTATTGGCCACTGTCGGCAGACAGGATACTGGGCTAGATGGACCTTTGGTCTGACCCAGCATGGCCGTTCTTATGTTCACTTTGGTCAAAAGGGCTCTTTGGAGACCAAAGGATAGGATTGCTACCTTGCTGTAACACTGACAGGCAGAACCAAACCTGAGCCCAGGCCCTTAGTGCATGAGTCTCCACTGCTTGAGCTAAAGCCAGCTGGCTCTCAGCTAAGGCTGTAGAGCAAACTCATTCTCTCTCTCTCTCTCTGTAAGTGGTCTAAAGTGCCACTTGATGGAACAGAGACCCACACCCAGCAGGTGTGTGAGTTGCACTTGCTGCTACCAGGATTAATAGGCGGTGATTTGTCTTCTGTGTATTTTCTTCTTACTTGTTTCTCTGGTCTCCTTGGTTGAACATGGCTACACCAACACTATCTGCAACAATGGAAGAGATCAAATTGTATTTTCTTGTTGGCACTTCCAAAGCTACAGCATTATTGTACCACGTTTAGGGAACATCCGTTCTAAGTGGGTGGTTGTGATGCAGGTTCCAAATGTACTGAATTCTTTAGGTGATACTGCAGCTGGTAAATTACAGGATGTGGAGATCAGATCACCATCATGACTAATTTGCCTATTGTGGTCCTGTTTATTCCATTGTAATACAGATCATATTTGATTCATAACAATATATAAGTAAGCACAATATCCATTTTTCCCTACATTAGTCCCGTGTTGGACGATATATCGCTACTGGTTTTCTACAATTTAACCATGCAATTTAAGAAATGATCCTTTGTGTGCACTGTGATTCTGGGTATCTGTGGCATTAGGGCTGAGTGTGCATTCTGTTCTGAAATTGATTTACACAAAGCAGCCTGAGCCAACCTGTGCAAACCCCCAGGAAGCTTACTGGGGGCAAGGGAGAAAGGTGATAGAACAGGGTTGTGGTAGGGTTGCCAGGTGTCCGGTATTGACCCAGACAGTCTGGTATTTTTGCTTCCTGTCCGGTAAAAAAATTCAGAAAATACCGAACACCTAAAATGTCTGGTATTTTCTGGGTTTTTTTCTCTGCCAGGAGGCAAAAGTATCCGGCACCTGGCAACCCTACCACACACTCAGCAACTGGGCCCAGTCCCCGGACCTTCCTCTGGGCCCCCCGGACTCCCCGCCAGGCCCCACCAGATGCCCCCTCACCCCCCCCATTTACCTGGTTCCTCAGGGGCTTGTCTTGTGGCTGGAACAGAAAAACAAAATGGCTGCCATCAAAAAAGCCTTTTCTTAAAGGGGCCATGCTGATTTTTTATTTTTTAATTTTTGATTTTATTTTTTTATTTTATTTTATTTTATTTTGCTTAATAACTGCTGTCAGGATCCCTTTTTTTTCTCAACAACTTTGGTCTCTCCCTCTTTTTTCACAACAGAATTTTTTTCCTGGTGGTTTTTTTTGGCGGGGGAGGGGTTTGGTATTTTTAGTTAAACCATCTGGTAACCCTAGTTGTGGGGAGGCAAGTGTGTTGCTCTCCACTATTTTGTTTCATTTTGTTGAATGATTGGGGAGTCACATGATGAAGGCAACACCCCTAATTCTGCAATTAAGCTACGTTGCCTGCTGATTCTGGCTGTGCTACTTTGTGACCCATTTACAGGACTGGCTCTGTCTTATTACATAAAGTAGACCATTGAATAGATGACTAAGTCTGTACTTAGCCAGATATTTGACAAAAATAAATATTGTTAAAGAGATACAAGGTGAGAAAAAGATTGAGAAGAAATATTACAGTGGTTGGGATGAAGAGAGAATTGAAGGGTTCCTCTTTGGGATTTTCTTCTAGGCTCTTTAAATCCTGCCTGCAAAATGGGTGCAAATCTGAGGCTATCTGTGTAGTAGAAGGTTTTGCTTGAGTAAGGACCTCAGTTTTGAACCATTGTTCTTGAATTAGTGCCTACTCCTATTTCTCCTTCCTAAAATAACATGACACGGAAACAAAGTCATAACCTTTTTGCTTAAAAACTAAAAAAATCTGGCATCAGTTGATATTTCTTTCTGCCACAGAGCAAAAGTATAAAATTCTGTAACCTTGAACTATGTCATGTGGCTGGGGCCAGAAAATAGATGACGTATAGGAGTGTTGTTTTGTCTTTATTATAGAGTGGCAGAAAGAAATGTGAACATTGGTAAAAATGTAGCAAAACCACCCACCTGAATCTCTCAGTCTGTGAGAGAACCTGGCAGACAACTTCAAGGCATGGTTGCAGCTCTTCCAAATTTTCCTGGGAGCAGAAGAATCAGAGAGTTTAGAATCCTTCATCTTGTTCCATTGACAGGCCCAGATTCATTAAAGCATTACAGCAGGGGTACAAGACAGGCCCAGACTGTAGAGCACAATCATTATACAGTTTCAGGAATATTGTGATCCATGCAAAATTATTGCTTTGGAAAGGTTTTTTTTTTTTTTTTGCAAGCCAGCAATTACTAGCTGAGACCATTGACTGTTGTATAAGGGTACATCTACACAGCAACATTATTTTGAAATAGCAAGCGTTATTTTGAAATAAGTTAATCTGTGTCTATACAGCAGGCAGTTATTTCAAAATAATGTTGAAGTACTGTCAAGCTGGAGGACGACTTACTCTGACTGCTATAACCCTCATTGTATGAGGAGTAAGGGAAGTCGGAGGAAGAGTGCTCTATTTCAAAATAATTGCTGTGTAGACACTCCCAATTTCAAAATAAGCTATTTTGAAACAAGCTATGCAATTGACATAACTCAATTTGTGTAGCTTATTTTGAGTTAAGCCCTGCTGTGTAGACACACTCTAACTGACATATGTATATGAAATAAAGCAAAGTCATAATGAGTATTCAGAACTGAATTATTTGTTCTATACTGAACCATCTCAGAATAAGGTGATTATTAGAATATTGAATATTTGGCAGTCTAATGAAGACTTTTTAAGGTTTTCACAAGCAGTAAAATAATTGAAGTGCTTTGCATCTGTTTACTACATACCTAGGAACAGAGGGTATGGCTACACTAGCCCCCTAGTTCGAACTAGGGTGGCTAATGTAGTCATTCAAACTTGCAAATGAAGCCCAGGATTTAAATATCCCGGGCTTCATTTGCATGTTCCTGGGCGCCGCCATTTTTAAATGCCCAGTAGCTCGAACTACCTGCCCGCGGCTACACGCGGCATAGGCTAGGTAGTTTGAATTAACAGTCTTAATTCGAACTACCATTACTCCTCCTGCAATGAGGAGTAAAGGTAGTTCGAATTAAGAGTGTTAATTCGAACTACCTAGCCCATGCCGCGTGTAGCCGCAAGCAGGTAGTTCGAGCTACCGGGCATTTAAAAATGGCGGCGCCCGGGAACATGAAAATGAAGCCCGGGATATTTAAATCCCGGGCTTCATTTGAAAGTTCGAATGACTACATTAGCCACCCTAGTTCCAACTAGGGGGCTAGTATAGCCATACCCAGAGAGACTATACAGGCAATCAAATGGCAGATGCCAGATTTGCTACCGGTAAATCCAGAGGGCTGTACACATTGTGAAAGTGTCCAGCTGACAGGTTCTGTCGTTCTTGAAATAAAAGGTAGCATTTTGCAAGAGTGTGCTGTTTCAGCACAGATGGCAAAGAAGTATGGCAAAAGGCACTTGTGAACATTCATTTGGAGGATGAAGATCTGACAAAGAGGTAGAAGTGTATTCTTTAGGATACTATACATCTATAAAGCACGTGTCTGCTGCAGACTGGTTTGTGAAACCAGATGTATTTGGGTAAAGGGAGAACTTCAAGGTAGTTACTAGAGCTGAATGCACTATTTAAACTGAAAATAAACGTATAAAATGATCACAAAATGAGCCTAGAGAGCAAGGAAACACCGCAATGTCTGCACAAGGGACTATATCTTTCTACAGATTTAGAAATACTATAAGCCAAGCCTCAGGTGTGCTGGGCTTAACTGTGGCCATAAATGCAGATGATTAAACAAGCATGTAAGTTGGCTAGTGAAAAAAGATGCAACAGATGCTCTTAAAGAATGACAACATGTTTAACAGAGTAGGCTGCATTGGGAATATAATACACCACATCAAGAGAGATACCCTACCTCGACTTAGAGCCCTAGGAAGCACTGGGGAATAATTACTCTGAATGGCTCTGGGAAGCAGTTATTTTGAAATAGCAGCAGTGGAGTGTCCACACTACTGCCATTTCAAAATAACTATTTTGTTATTACTTTGAAATAACCAGACCGTTATTTCAAAATAATGGACTTGGTAGTGTGGACGCTCTGCTTGTTATGGCGAAATAAGGGCAAAATAAGCATAGACCAGGGCGAGTTGATGGATAGTGATCCTGTCATATGACAAGAGTATTGATTTTTTTATAACCTCTCACTATTTCTGGTGAGGGGCTAGGAAATAGAGTTTGGTATCTCTTACAACCTCCCATGTGTGTCCCATATTTATAACAAGGGACATATATGTTTTGCTCATAATAATAATCAGGGCTTGACAAACGGCGGTGCAAGCCGCTCACCAGCCCCGCACTGTGCATACTCAAGCGCCGCATACGTGTGCCGCCGGTAAACAGGTGTGCAGCTGAAATCTACTGACCACGGGCGAGTAGATTCTATAGTATGTCGAGCCCTGATAATAATAATAATAATAATAATAATTAATAACAACATAAGAACATAAGAATGTCCATACTGGGTCAGACCAAAGGTCCATCTAGCCCAGTATCCTGTCTGCTGACAGTGGCCAATGTCAGGTGCCCCAGGCTATGTCTACATACAGAGTTTTCTGCTATCTGGGAAAAACTTTGCCACGTCCAGGGAACACGTCCACTTTTTCAGAACAGTTTCCGAAAAAGCAGGCATGTTCTTTTGGAAGCCCTGTATTCCTCATTTTATGAGGAATAAAGACTCTTCCGAAAGAGAAGGTTTTCCCCACATTTGGCACCGTGTAGACGGGACAAATGTCAGAAAAGCCTCTTCCGAAAAAAACCCCCCAAAATGTACACAAATTGCGGTTTGCAATTTGCGTATCTTTTTCCAGAAAAAGATCACAGTGTAGACATAGTCCCAGAGACAGTGACTAGAATCTTCAAGTGATCCTTCTCCTGTCACCCATTTCCAACATCTGACAATCAGAGGTTAGGGACACAATTCCTATCCATCGTGGCTAATCTTATTTTTACATCTAACTCTGAATCTTTTCACTGGTTTAGGGACTACTTAGATATTTTCTTTAAAATAGCTTATATACTCTCACATCTGTGATAAAGTACTGCATGCAGAACCAACTCCCACAATCTTCCTTGAAGTGATATGTTAAGGTCCATGCAATTAGGATTTATAGCACATTAAGAATGATCCCATAATTTCCATAGAGGGTATTGTAAACCAGTCTTAGATGGTTTTCAGCACTGTTGCACTGTTTCATAGTCCTTTGTTCCTTATGACTATACAGCTACCTGGTGAAAATCTATAACATGTGACTTTGTTCTACAAACCATTAATTTATAATCATTTTACATATATCAACTACTATAATTATGGTGCTATGAAAGCTGTACAACCTGACAGTATTTTGGCAGAAGCATCTATTGGGGTTTTTTATGAGTAGTAGTATTTACATATTGTTTCTGGTTCTATTTTAGTTTTCATTGCGCTCACAGATTATTCTTCAGACTTATTTGGTTTCCATTGTATGAAACTGGCCATAATGAACTGAGCAAGTTTTAATATCTTACAGCTTGTCAAGAAAAAATTACACACAAACACACACACACTCCATTTTACACAGGCAGGGAACGTAATGAAGTTCCACGAGAGCTGATATAATTTTACACCAGTGAATGCTGAACTCTATTATTTAATTATCTTGAACTATCTTTTGTTTCATTACAATTTGAACCTTTCTGTTAGCAACTTTAGGCCTAATTCTCATCTTCATTGTGCCACCAGGTCTGTCCTGGTGTAACTCCTTGACTTCAGCAGGTGTCAGAAGTAGAATAGGACTGCATGGCATGAGATTTGCATAACAGCTCAGTCTGCAGTAGGGATAGTTCTCTTGAAAACCTGTCATTTATTTTGATACCTATATGGGAATTGCTGGCTGCTGAATGCTTATGCAAATCTATCCTTTATTTAAGTGCCTAAATAGGATCTTGAACCCTTTTAAAAATCTATACCTAACTGGGGATGTTGGGTACTTTGAAAATCTAGCCCTAAGAGCTTTTGAAAATTGGCCCTGAGCATATAACTAGAGTCCTAAAATGATACACCTATGAAGTGAAAAGGGAGGGACAACAGGAGACAATAAAGGGAAAAAAATATTGGAGCTAGATTCACAAAGGGTACGTCTACACAGCAGTAGTGCACATCTACATAGCTAGCCCATTATTTTGAAATAATTTTGAAATAACGGGCTTCTTACTCTGACTTCTGTAAACCTCATTGTATGAGGAGTAAGGGAAGTCAGGGGAAGAGTGCTCTATTTTGAAATAAGTGCTGTGTAGACGTAGCTCAAGTCGTGTAGCTTATTTCGAGTTTAGCCCTGCTGTGTAGACGTACCCAAAGGGACTGAGATGCCATTTGCAAAACAATTGGAGGAGGCACTGTTGCCATTCCTTCTTTCAGACTCAGTAGGCCGCTGGTTAGGATACTTACCAAGGATATGGGAGACTCAAGTTCAAATTTCTATTCTTGAACAGAGAATTTGAACTCAGAACTTCATCCTGACACCTAAATAAGTACACTAATCACTAGACTATTGGCTGTTGTGATATGGGTATCTCTCCTGTTGAAGCTATTCCTCTTTCTATAAATAACATTAGAGCAAGAATTTGAATTTGGGTCTCTCCTCAGCCAGGTGAGAATCCCAAACACCAAGTGAAAGAGTCATTCTTACTCTTTTTCTCTGGCACAGGGACTATTCCCCTCCTTCTCTGTGGTTGTTTTGTGAGTCTAGCTCTTTATTTATTTGTTTTTATTTTTTAAACATGTAAAATGTCCAGAAACAAAATGAAACATTTTATCTGAGATTTGAACAAAATATTTCAAAACCATTTCATCTTTTTTTCTGCCTTGTTTTTTGTTAGAATTACCAGTTAACTGAAAAATCACCTAGTAATTGTGACTGCTTACAGCATGGAACTAATAGATGTTTGTAGCTGTTTCTTCCCTTTACTTCCTCTGCAATACACCCAAGCTATTACAACTATTATTTAGCTCTCATTGGGGTTGAAGAAGATTGTACAAGACACCTCCAAGTACAATTTAGATGTAACCAGAAGTGGAGCTGCTGTTTCTTTTGAGTCAATAGGTATAATGCTAGTCAATAATGCTGCCGTAGTTGTTCTAAGGGTGGGACCTAATAAGTAGCCCTTTGAAAAAGAGTTGGTGTGATTAACTCTAGTGTCCTTGATGAAGTAGATGATTACTGGAGCCAAGCCAATGGTTGGGGGGGGAAACGTATTTGTTAGAATTGACCCCATTTTGCTCCCTTTTCCCTATTCGTTTTCCACAAATGTTGAGTGCTCAAGAATTACTAGTATGATAAGTGACTTTTTCAGCTAGACTGTTTGCTGGTTGAATCTTTGAATGTTATGTTAATTGTAACGTTGCTTTTTACTCCGTTGCTTGGTAAGTCATCTGTTGTTTCTGTTCCTTGTCTGGATGACATATGCAATTAAGCAATATTGCGAGCACTAGAAATATAATATTCATATGTGCAATTAACACCATTCTTATTAGGTAAGTAAATGATGGCACAAATTGTATGTGACAATATGTGCAGTTTAAATCATCTGATGACCAAACTTAATTTGGTGAAGATATATCAAATAATTCATGAATGGTGGATACTAACTCTGTTTTGCAGATATATTGAGTACAGAAAAATATTGAAATAAATTATCTAAGTAGTTAGTTTTAATAATTACTGAACTAATTCTACATTTGCATAGGTTTAAAACTAGTTGGAGAGAAGAATTAAGCCCTGCATGTTTCACCTCCTAAAACTATCTGTGTAGTTTCATTGGAAACTTTCTATATGCCCCTTCTTAAAATATTTTGTATAATATTGGTTATGTAGGATGGCTCCTACATTCCAACCCACAGGTGAGTGCCTTTTAGTGATGCATACATTTTCATCCATATATGTACATATTAGATATCACAGCAGACTGAGTGGTTCTTTCTTACACACAGCAGTGGCAAAAAGAAAAGGGAGCAACATTTAAAAACTTGATAATGGTTAAGCATAAGGCAAAAAAGTAAAGTAAAATATACTCACAATATTGGCTAAGGAGTGTCAGGATTAGCATGTGTGTGGCAGAGAATGCAGAAAGAAACCATACAGATTTCTCAAAGACAGTTCTGCAAATTGAAATGTCATTAAATTGTGATTCCTCCTGAATTTACAAAAGGACAAATATCATTTAAGAGCCTCAGAAAAAGGAGCAGGATATCTTCAAACTGTAATATACTGTACTTCTGTGAGGCTTCACTACAAAAGCCCCTTTCATGCCCACACCTGAGAGCACAAGAACAGGGATGCATGCATCATCTAGTGGTACAGTTATCAATAGTCTTCTACTAGAGTGGATAAAGGGTACACATACCCCTTTGGTGGAATGTATGGGCATATCTACACTAGGAATTTATTTCGAAATAAAAATTCCTGAAATAACGATTTTGAAATAGCATGTCCACACTACAGAGAAGGCTTGAAATTACTCCGAGGCAGGTTCCCTTAATGTGGACACGCTACCACAGCTTAGAGCCCCAGAAAGCACTGGGAACTAATTACTTTGAATTACTCTGGAGAGAAGTTATTTCAAAATAGCAGCAGTGGAGCATCCACACTATTGCTATTTTGAAGTAACTATTTAGAAATAAGTGTTATTCCTCATAGAATCATCATAGAATCATAGAACCATAGAGCTGGAAGAGACCTCAGAAGGTCATCAAGTCCAGCCCCCTGCCCAAGGCAGGACCAATCCCAATTAAATCAACCCAGCCAGGGCTTTGTCAAGCCGAGACTTAAAAACCTCTAGGGATGGAGACTCCACTACTTCCCTAGGTAACCCATTCCAGTGTTTCACCACTCTCCTAGTGAAATAGTTTTTCCTAATATCCAACCTGGACCTCTCCCACCACAACTTGAGACCATTGCTCCTTGTTCTGTCATCCATCATGACTGAGAACAGCCTTTCTCCATCCTCTTTGGAACCTCCCTTCAGGAAGTTGAAGGCTGCTATCAAATCCCCCCTCACTCTTCGCTTCTGCAGACTAAACAGACCCAACTCCCTCAGCCTCTCCTCTTAGGTCATATGCTCCAGCCCCCTAATCGTTTGGGTTGCCCTCCACTGGACCCTCTCCAATGTGTCCACATCCTTTTTGTAGTGGGGGCCCCAGAACTGGATGCAATACTCCAGATGTGGCCTCACAAGAGCCGAATAAAGGGGAATAATCACATCTCTATCTGCTGGCAATGCTCCTCTTAATGCAACCTAATATGCCATTAGCCTTCTTGGCTACAAGGGCACACTGTTGACTCATATCCAACTTCTCATCCACTGTAACCCCCAGGTCCTTTTCTGCAGAACTACTACTTAGCTGGTTGGTTCCCAGCCTGTAACAATGCTTGGGATTCTTCCGTCCCAAGTGCAGGACTCTGCACTTGTCCTTGTTGAACCTCATCAGATTTCTTGTGGCCCAATCCTCCAATTTGTCTAAGTCACTCTGGACCCTATCTCTGCCCTCAAGCGTATCTACCTCTCCCCCTAGCTTAGTGTCATCTGCAAACTTGCTGAGGGTGCAATCCATCCTCTCATCCAGGTCATTAATAAAGATATTGAACAAAACTCCTGCTCATGGAAAGCAGGAGTTATTATTTCCAAATAACCAGTCTCTTATTTTGAAATAATGGGCTTGATAGTGTGGATGCTTTGCTTGTTGTTTTAAAATAAAGGGAGTTATTTTGAAATAACTCCCTAGTGTAGACCAGGGCCCAGTATGTACAGCACATCTCAAAGGACAACAGTTGCAGTCTTACTCTTTCCTTCTAACAATGGGAGATTTGTTTAACTTAAATGTATACCTCAAATGAAACAAAACACAGTAGGAGAACCAAAAAAGTACCACTGGGGCTTTACAACCAAGTAAAGGAAGCAGTGAGAGTTAAAAAAAGCATCATTTAAAAAGTGGAAGTTAAATTCTAGTGAGGAGCATAAACTCTGTCAAATGAAGTGTAAAATATAATTAGGAAGGCCAAAAAGAAGTTTGAAGAACACCTAGCAAAAAACTCAAAAAGTAATAGCAAGATGTTTTTAAGTACATCAGAAGCAGGAAGCCAGCTAAACAACCAGTGGGGCCACTGGACGATCGAGATGCTAAAGGAGCACTCAGAGATGATAAGGTCATTGCGGAGAAATTAAATGAATTTTTTTGCATTGGTCTTCACGGCTGAAGATGTGAGGAAGATTCCCAATCCTGAGCCCTTCTTTTTGTGTGACAAATCTGAGGAGTTATCTCAGACTGAGATATCAGAAGAGGAGGTTTTGGAACAAATTGATAAACTAAATACTGACAAGTCACCAGGACCAGACAGCATTCACCCAAGAGTTCTGAAAGAACTCAAATGTGAAATTGCAGAACTAGTAACTGGTTTGTGATCTATCCTTTAAATCATCTTCAATACCTAATGGATGGAGGACAGCTAATGTGACACCTACTTTTAAAAAAGGCCTCTAAAGGTGATCCTTGCAATTACAGATCAGTAAGTCTAACTCCAGTACTAGGCAAAATGGTTGAAACTATAGTTAAGAACAGAATTGTCAGATACATAGATTAACATACTTTGTTGGAGAAGTCAATATTGTTTCTGTAAAGGGAAATCATGCCTCAACAATCTGCTTTGAAGGGGTCAACAAGCATATGGACAAGGGGAATCCAGTGGATATAGTGTATTTAGATTTCCAGAAAGTCTTTGACAAGGTCCCTCACCAAAGGCTCTTAAGCAAAGTAAACTGTTATGGGATAAGAGGGGAAGTCCTCTCACGTATTGATAATTGGTTAAAAGATAGGAAACAAAGGGTAGAAATAAATGGTCAGTTTTCAGAATGGAGAGAGGTAACTAATGGTATCCTACAGGGGTCTGTACTGGGACCAGTTCCATTTAACATATCCCTAAATGATCTGGAGAAAGGGGTAAACCAAGATGGCAAAAGTTGCAAATATTAAACTGTTCAAGATAGTTAAGTCCAAAGCACACTGTAAAGAACATCAAAAGGATCTCACAAAACTAGGTGACTAGGCAGCAAAATGACAGATGAATTTTAATGTTGAGAAATGCAAAGTAATGCACATTGGAAAACATAATCCCAACTATACAAATAAAATGACGAGGACTAAATTAGCTGTTACCATTTGAGAGAGAGATCTTGGAGTCTGTGATGCGGCATACTCTCCCACTGAGAGTGGAGGAGGCCACACCTCCTTTGCCCTACTGGGCATGCTTGGACTGCACTGCGAAAAAGAGAGCAGCTCTTCTCAGTTGGGGTGGGCAACAGGAGGAAGAGGATGTGCTTGGCCAGCTCTCTGCAAGCCCCAGCGATGACTCAAACACTAAGACACTACCACGCAGGTCAGAAACCCGACGCATCTAGATACCAGGCAGGATTCAGAAGCAAGTGGGAGTAGCCAGATCCTAGAGGAAGGAGGAGAGATGGAGATCCACCAGTGCACCGAGACATTGGAAGCAGGAAGCAGCCCAGGGATGGCGACGGCCACAGGGTGAGTGAGCCGCCATCGGAGAGTCAGCGTGTTGCAGCAGGAATTTCCCCACTGACTCAGTGGCTAGAGTGAGCCGCTAACAGGGCCCGGGAATGGGAGGGCCTGGACCCCCCTGCCAGTGGATGTAAAACTTTCCCCCATTTATTACCCCTTAAACAGACTTAGACCCTTGGGTCATATTAGGACTATGGACTTGTGCTGCCCTGATAATAGCGGCGAGTTATATACTTTGGCCATTGAGTCATACTGAGACTATTGAACTGTGCTGCCCTGCTAATAGGGGCTATTTGCAGACTTTGACCATTGGGTCATATTAGGACAATGGACTTGTTCTGCCTCACCAATAAGGGTGAGATATAGATTGGGACCTGGGGGATAGAGGACAGGAGTAATTTGACTTGGGCGTGCAAGATTGGAGGCACCAGCTGGGAGAGAAAAAGGGTGAATGCAGGCATGACAGGGGCAAGGCAGACACCCCCACCCTGCCCTGGATGAGGTCCTCACCTCAGCCGTGTGACCAGGAGCGGACTGGCAATCAAAATAGGCCTGGGAATGGCCCTCCCCATGACATCACCCCTGCGTGCCCCTCAAGCCCTGTGCCCTTTCCCTGCGTCACGTCTGGCATGCAGCACAAACAGCGGGTCAGGCTCCGTGCGCCGCATACAGCACGGATGCAGGGCCGCTCAGAGTGCAGGGCAGTGGCGGCCCATCACGGGTGGATATGACGGCCCACCGGAAAATTCCTGGTATCCCGCCAGGCCAGTCCGCCCCTGCATGTGACAGAGTCATTGTGAATAGTTCTCTGTTTTTTGACTGTTGCTGTATGTTGTGTTGATGTTTTCAAACAAACAAACAGAATGTTAGGTATCATTGAAAAAGAGATAGAGAATAAGACAGAGAATATCTTATTGCCCCTATATAAATCCGTGATGCGCTCACATCTTGGATACTGCTTGCAGATATGGTTGCCTCATCTCAAAAAAGCACTATGGCAGTGGAAGAAGTTCAGAAAAGGACAACAAAAATGATTGAAGGCATGGAAGAGCTGCCATATGAGGAGAGATGAATAGGACTGGGACTCTTCAGATTAGAAAAAGGAGACTAAGAGAGGATATGATAGAGAGCTATAAAATCATGGCTGGTTATTTACTTGCTCGTATTACACAAGAACTAGGGGTCACCAAATGAAATTAATAGATAGCAGGTGAAAAATAAACAAAATAAATATTTCTTCACAAAATGCACAGGTCAACCTGTGGAACTCCTTACCAGACAATATTGTGAAGGCCAGATCTTTAACAGGTTCAAAAATCAGCTTAATAAATTCATGGCAGATAGGTATCTCAAAAGCTTTTAGCCAGGATGAGCAGGGATGGTGTCCCTACCCTCTGTTTGTCAGAGGCTGGAAATGGAGGACAGGAGAGAGATCATGTGATTACCTGTTCTGTTCTCTTCCTCTGGGGCAGCTGGCATTGGCCACTGTCAGCAGACAGGACACAGGGCTAGATGGACCTTTGGTCTGACCTAGTGTGGCTATTCTTGTGTTCTTAATTGAAACTTTCTTCTAAGGCAGCAATTCTCAACTGGGACCTCACAGCACCCTACAGATCTGTGAGACCCAGGAAGGCCTCAGAGACACCCAACTAAAACCTGGGGCCCCAAGACCTGGCACCAGCCCCAAAGCTAGCATGTTACAGCATAGAGCTGAGGTCAGCGGCAGCACAGGACAGAATCTGGGAGCTCTGGTGACCCCCCAATCAGCCTGAATCTCCCGTCTCCCCCACCTCCACACACACACGCTGAAGCTGGGAGCAGCATGGGGCAGAATCCTGGAGTCCTGGTGCTTCCCCACCCCCCAGCTGAAACTGGGAGCTGCACAGGACTGAAGATTGAAGTCCTTGGGCCTTGGGCAGGGCTAGAGTTGGCACAGGGGTGTTGCCTTACCTGGCGTGGGCAGTCCCGGGTCAGCTCCACACTTCCCCTCTGCTCAGCTCTCCCAGTTCCTCTTAGCCCCTGCCCTGGCCAGGCTGTAGGTGAGAAGCCAGAGTCAGGCAGTGTGGGGCAGCTGCTCTTCTGGCTGGTTGTGCCCTGGAACAGGTAACTGTGGCATTCCCCGATGTACTGCTGGTGGTGCTCAGAGTTGTGCCTGCTCCTTCACTCCCATCCTGCTTTGACTCCTGATGCAGCTGGTAAGAGCAGGGAGACCTAGTTGTGGGGTGACAGAGCCCCTGGCAGCATTCAGGGGGAGCCCTGCCTCTACACAGCCCCAAGCTACTCCCCTATAGTCTGAGCTACACTCCTCACAGCACACAGCCCCTAGATACCTGAGCTACCTCCTGTCTGCACACAGCTCCCGGCTATCCTCCCCCAGTACACTGAACTACCCCCTGCCTACACACAGAGCCAGATACCTCACATGCACCCTGAGCTACTCCCCATCTGCATACAGCCCCTAGCTGTCCTGCCTGGGGGACCTGCTGAGGTGAGTCAGCGAGTGGAGGTGGCAGTCCCTCCCTGGACCATGTTGTGTGGAGCCAGCCTGTGCCGTGCTGACTCCTCCTCCCATATAAAAGTCAAACTACACTTATGCCCAAGGCCTGTGTCCAATAGGTCCTGGTGTGTTTATAGAAAGTCACATGTGGCTTCAGAGAGAAAAGGTTGAGAGCCCCTGTTCTAAGGCATATTTCCCTGATGTTGCTGATGCATAATTTCAGCCTTAACTGAAGCATATATTCAGGTTTAACTGCAATATGTCTGTCTTGGGTACGTCTACACTGCATGGCTATTTCGGAATACTGGAGGTATCCTGAAATAGCTACCCTGCGGTCACACAAGCCACCCGTTATTTTGAAATATTTCTTGAAATAACAGGCTGTGGTGGGATGAATATACCCCACACTAAAGAGAGGGGAGGAGAAAGGCCTATGGGCAGAAGCAGCAACACCCCTTTTAACTAACTGGGCATGCTCCTAATGTGGGGACTATATAAAAGTCCTGGGTACAGCTCATTCAGGGGGAACTGAAAGCAGGGAGGGAGCTGGAGCTCCTAAGCCAGCTGGGTCATTGCAGCTGCCCTCCGAGCAGCAACCTTTGCAGCCGTCCCCGGAGCCGCAGCCCCAGCAGCAGCCCCTGCAGCCGCCTCCGGAGGAGCAAGCCCAGCAACCACTGCCCCAGCTGCTGCCGCACCTGGAGCAGCCGGCCCAGCCACAGCCTCCTCGGGAGCAGCAGAGCCCACTGCAGCGGCAGCGGCAGTGGCTGTGACCCCAGAGACAAAGGGGAGAGGCAGCCACATGGCCTGTGGACCCCGAGCCGCACTCTGGGGACAGAACTACTCACCGGAGATGGTAGGAAGTGGCCCAGGGCGGAGGGTTACCCCCCCGCCCCAGGAGCTCAGTGCATTTCGGGCAGACTTCCCGCTGAGCTGGCAGTGCCGTTTCCACTGCCCACAGGGCCCTGGGTCCCCCTATCCTCACCCAATCTGGTGTTCAACTCTCCAATAGCCGGGGAGAGTCCTCCGGCCACCCAGGCCTCTAGGCACTGAACTTTGTGACTAGACCCAGAAGGGCCATATTTCCCCTGATGGAGGGACACTGAACTTTGTGTCTAGGCCCAGAGGGGCTGTATTTCCCCTGAGGGAGGGGCACTGAACTTTCTGTCTAGGCCCAGAAGGGCTGTATTTCCCCTGAGGGAGGGGCACTGAACTTTGAGCTTGAGCTTGCAGAGGGGTGCACCTGGGACAGGGGGGGTGCGCCCCGTGACACAGGCACAGTATTTCAGCATCCCAGTAACCATCATTCCACAAGGGTTAAGGCTGTGTAAAAGTGCCGAATTTCAAAATAAGCTATTTCAAAATAGATTTGAAATAAGATATACAATTTGCTCTATGCAAATTGTGTATCTTATTTCAAGTTTAGAATGCTGTGTAGGCAAACCCTTCGAATTTTATGTTTGGTTTCCATAAATCTACATGCAGTAGTTTTATATCGAGACAGCTCCTTTGAACTAATCACTCTGGGTACGTCTACGCTGTAATACTATTTTGGGATACTGGAGTATCCTGAAATAGCTATCCTGCGTCTTCACAGCAAGCCCATTATTTGGGCTCACTATTTCAACTTCCTTATGAGGAGTAAGAGACCTTTTGGAATAGCGCTTTATTTCGAAATGTGGCGCTGTGTACAAAGTGCCAAATAGTGGAAGAAGCTATTTCAAAATAGCATTGAAGTAGGATATGTAATTTACATAGCTCAAATTGCGCATCTCATTTCGAGTTATGGTGCAGTATAGATGCACCCTTTCAGTCCAAGCCAACCTGGAATTTATTCTAATCAATTCAAGAATAGTCTTGAAAATAAGCAAAAAAAAATCATTTTTGTCTTATCTTTTTTAAAATGAATGCAGCAATTTTAGTTTAATTCATTTCCACCTTCAGATTGTATAGGGTAAAGCAGTCTGCACCAAAGAATGTTTTCATATGACAGTTTGCACTGTCATATATTAGAGACATTAAGACATCTGTAATGATGTCAAATTGAAAAAAAGTAAAAATCTGTAATATTTATTGAGGTTTCTGCATATACAGAGAAAATAAAAGTATTACATAAGTATGTTATTTGGACACAGAGAAGATTTATCTAAAATGTACGAAGAAGCCAACACTTCTATTGATTCTGATGATGGCTCCATTCATTAAATTCCTCCTAAATGCTCTGTTGCTTGTTGCAAAGCTTCCATGTGCTTTTAACGGTTATGGAAAATGTCAGCATGCAATCATTCAACAACATGAAGAATGTTCAAAAGCAAGGGCAAGCAGAAAGAGGCACTAACCTTAGGAAAATGAAGCTAAAGTAAAGCCAAAATCTTGACTTAAATAACAAAACCAGGAGGATCTGTGTGATGCAGCCACTCACCCTGCTGTACCTGGTTACTGACACTTTTTTGGTTAAGTGTTAAGAATGGGTGAGTCAGCTTCAGTAAAAGTACCAGTTTCTCAAAGCGTTCCTCAAAACTCAAGCTGAGCCTTATTTGAGTTTTACAAAAGTTTTGTTATATTCTCTTTCCTCCCCTTCTTTGTCCCTTCCACCCCATGATAGATGCAGTATACCAGCGCACACAATCACTACTAGATGTAATTGTAATTTACTAGAAACTCATTCTACTGGTGTTGCTGAGATTTCAGTTTGTAAAAAAATCAGCACTATTTCACATCTAAAGAATTACTATCCCACATTACTAGTTACATTGTTTATTTAGAAAATTATTAGAGGAACATAACCTTCTCCAGTGATGGGGATGATACCTTGATTTGAGGATTAATTATTTATTTAATCATTCAAATTTATTAACTCTGTCTAATTTGAAACTGTGTTTGTGTAAACTAAATTTAGACCCAAACAAAACTACACAAAGTGTATGCCAACAAATATTAGGAAAACAAGCAGACATCTCACAAATTCTTGCTCTTTATGAGTATAGCTGTGTGGGGACAAGAATTTCTATTTAGCTGTTATTTCTAAACTGGTTTTCATTCCAAAACCACAAAGTTCAAAATGTCCCGTGGAACTAAATTTTAAAAAGTTATTTCAAGTCAATCCAAGTATTTTTAATTTGGACACTTACATTAATATGTAATATAAAAGAAAGAAAATGATAAGTCAAAATGTCCCATAAGATAATGTCAGCATCATTGAAACACTTGTTTCAATTATTTTCAAAATGAAAGATTATCAAGATCAATATGTTCCCTTGGAAAGAATTGATTTCAACCAAACAGCATTTTCTAGTAGAGAAATTTTCTGCTGAAAAAAAAATTCAGCTTTTTGTGCAAGAGTACTCTATTTTGAATATATTAAACTAATGTAATAGGTAAAATGCCAGTAGATATATAGCATATCTCTCAGGTTGTGTGCGATTAATAACATGTATCGCTGTGTGCACGACAAATACTTACCTTTGTGCAAATCTTTGCATCAACTTCTAAGACTTTCCATCCAAATCCAGACACCATTTCCCAACCCAGCTCTCCCGTTTTCTCTTTAAAACCCCTCACAAGCCCTCATTAGGAAAAGTCTAGGATAACAGGTGGGTATTGCACCATGTTAACTCAAAGGCATGGGTGGCTGGTATAATAGGAGGGAGAAGGCAGTGCCTTCCCAAATAGCCAGGCATGGCTCCGCCCATACTCCACCCCCAGAATGCCTACTGCTTCAACAGGGCTTCTGCTGGGAGTTGTGTTGAAGCAGCAGGAATCTGGAGGCGGAGTGTTGCTGCCCCCGGGCTTCGGCCACGCTGAGGCTGCAGACGCTGGGGCACTATGCTCTGGCGCGGGGAGGCTTGGACCATGCGCTGCCTGCCCTTTCCATGGTGCTCTGGGGCCAGAGAGGCTCCCATGGGGGAGCTGAAAGCTTGCTCCTGGGCAGGGGGTGTGTGGCTCCCATAGGGGGTGGAGCCACAGGCAGAAGGGGTCAGGCTGGGGTCTTGCCTCCCCCAACCTTACATTCACCCGCTGCCCATGCTCAAATGTCAGCACACCTGGCCTCTTGATGGACCACAGGATGCAAATTCCAAAGTCTTCCTCAGGAAGATCCAGCTGCCATTCATACCAGGAGAGTGCAGTTATCTTGAGCACCTCCTATTATCTCAACTATCGTAGCAATACAATATGGTAGCTGCTTCCGCTGCCTTATCCTTGCACGTCATGCTTATTTCTTCCCCCACTTCCTGTCAATCGATCGTCTGTTCTCTGTCAGCTCCTCCAGTGCACCTGGGCCCTGCTCAGTGCCAAGGAGAAGGGGAGATAGGCCACCTTTACACTCCCATGGTCTGCTGAGCTCCTTCAGGCCAGTTGCTCTCAGTTAGCATTGCACTGCTTCTTTACGTGAGCAGTGAAACAGCACCCTTCCAGAAATGGGGAAAGCATTTGGAAACTTACTTGCCAGAATTCACAGTGGAAGAACTCTCCGTTAATCAAGTCCACACAGTTGTGCTCATGTTTTCAGCCCGTCAACAATAACTTAGTATGGGATCCACTGGGACTGAGTGATTGCTCCCTGACTTCACCGCCTGTGTTGCCAGACTACAACTCTTGTTTTGCCTGGTGTCCTGTTTACACAGGATTGTCATAAGGATTCCAGTGCGGGTATGTGTCAGGGAGTGATTATTGGATAATCAATACTGTGACAGGACCCCCTTTTCATGTCTTAATTGTGTGCTTTTGTTTTTCTCTGCCTGCTAAGGAACAGAGGGAGCATATGGCTCTAGGTAGCATTTTTTTTCCAATTTGATTTTCAGGAAATGACTCAGACTTTGAATCACAACATGATTCTTTTCTGAAACATTTGGCCTTGCTGGAGGTAGGGATTTTTTCCAACACAAAACCCACTGTTGGTGCATTTGTGACACACAGCTCATAATGCGAGTCAAAGGAATGGGGGGAAAGACAATTGGCACATCTAATACAAAAAAGACCCCCATTTAAATAACTTCTGATTAGTTGTTAAGTACCGTCATGTTTCCCCAAAAGAAATGTGCATCATATTTCGCTCACCCATTTACCTCAACTTTAATATTTAGAAGCTTTCAAAGTTCTCCAAAACCCTTGAGTGAAATAGGATTTTATTATAGTAGGAAACCTTTTCCTCTTCCATAATACCTTTCATCTGTGGTACATTACAAAGGCATAAGGTGTAGCACCTATGTCCCAGATGTAAATATTATTACATCCCTTTTATAAAAAAGGTAAACTGAGGCACACGGGTGCAATGTGCCTTGAGGTAGCTCAGCCACTTTCAGGACCTGTGTCCTAGATCACTTGCCCATGATCACACTGGTAGTTGATGATGATTGAGTAGTTTTGTTTGTTTTTAAGAATCCTGAACTCCCTTCATAGTCACATAACAATGTGAGGTACTTTTCATACTTTTTTTAGTATGTTGGTTATATAGGATTATTTTGAACACAAGCCATTTGACCTTGTTGAGTAATATTGCAGTCTTTCGAGTTTAAACCAACTTTACTGGTCTCAAAGGTGGTCCACTCGATAGCAAAGCAATTATATGGCCATTTACTGATTAATAATGACAGTATTTTGCCATAGTTTCAGACTTCCGTTGTTAATTAATTTACCACTGTTATCAAAGTGCTATTTTGTTTGTGGATTACTTGTGAAAGGATCAAGAATAATTCCATCCCAAGTCAATATTAGATTGTAAATGTGTGTATAGTTGGTAGTTATGATTAAATATGAACACTTCCGCTATGCTTTAAAAATTGCTCTTTTCTGTTCAATAGATCCTCTCCCTGTTATTGCTGGAACTAATCTTGGTTCTGGTTTGAATTAGGCTTGTCAGAGTTTAACCAATTAACCGCTTAACCAGTAAACTGCCGATTTTCAGTTAACGGTATTGGTTAAACTCAGCCGGCTTCTGGGAGGTAGCTTTGCTGTGGTAGGGCCAGGAGCTAGGAGCAGGCCAGTAGGGACTAGCGACCCTGCTACCGGGGCGGCTTTGGTGTGGGCTCTTCAGTAAAAAGTGGTTGCATGGTATTCGGCATTTTTTTTAACATCCCTCGATTGAATTGGGTAATTGTGATGACAAAGATACATTTAATCAACTGTTAGAAGCCAGCCTGGTAAAAAATACTAAGGGATTGAATGTGTTTTTTCCTTTTGAGACTTATTTTGAATGAGTTGACTTGTGGGTGACTATGTGTCAAGGTATCCACACGTTTGTGAGCAGCATAACAGTATAATTCATCTGAGTGTGTCCAGCAGTTTGGCTCCAGATGTTTTTTTGTCTGCAAGGATCACCTCTCTACTTGCCTGAAATTCCCTTTATATTGCAGGACAGCAAGAAAGAACAAAAGTGAAGTTACCCAGAGAAAGCACAATGTGTGCATCTCCTCCACAAGGCCTTATCTACACACAGGGCTGGGCCAGTCTAGTTAATCAGTGTGTACTTCTGTGTGCACATGCTCTAAGTTCAGTGTAAACTAGACTGAATTCAACCCACCCTAATCAATTGAGCTAGAATTGAAGTACGTCTGATTGAAAACGACATTAAGTACCTCCACATAGAGTGTTTCATCAGTTAAGTTGGTGTAAATTCACACCCTACATTAAAGCAGTGCAACCAGGCATACAGACAAACCCCAAGGGCAATGCTAAGGGTATGTCTACACTGCAATTCTAAACCAGCTGTTGGCCTGGGCCAGCTGACTCAGGCTCATGGTTGCTCAGGCTAAGGGGACGTTTAACTGCACTATAGGGGCACGTCTAGATTTGCTTTCACTTTCGAAGAGATTCTTTCAAAAAAGAAAGTAGTCTAGACGCGGTTGTTTCGAGGAAAAACCCCTTTTTCAAAAGAACCGTGTAAACCTCATTTTTTTAGGAAGAACGGTTCTTTCGAAAAAGGGGTTTTTCTTGAAACAACCGCGTCTAGACTACTTTCTTTTTCGAAAGAACCTCTTTCAAAAAAGCGATCGGAAGAAGATATGCAAATTCGCACCAAATTTGCATATCTTCTTTCAAAAGTGAAAGCAAGTCGAGACATGCCCCTATAGTGCAGTTAAATGGCCCCTTAGCCTGAGCAACCTAGATGTTTGGGCTTAGCATGAGCTCAGAGACCTTCCCACCTCTTCAGGGCCTAGGACCTTGGCTCCACCCTGCATCCGTATGTCTACACTTCACTTAAACAGCCCCCTCCTGCAAACCTCACAAGCTTAAGTCATGGCTGCAGGCCAGCCACTGGGTTTTAATTGCAGTTTAGGCATATTCTAAGAGCACAAAGGGTTTGGTGGGCAGGTGAAATCGAGGCATTACAGAGAACACAAAAGGCAGCACTGGGGTTTTGGATTTTTTTTAAATATAGTTGCATAAGCCAGAGCCACAAAGATCTGTTCTGAATGTGAACTTTCCCAAAATCTCCAGTACAGTACTGGAGTTTGATTCAGGCCCACCTCTCTGTTAATCACATTACTTCAAATAGTGCATATTTTCTGCATTCAGAAGCCATATTAATGTTGGATTTCATAATGGAAAGCAGATGAAAAGGCATTTCAGTCTCTATTTGTAGCTGTGTGTGTGCACATTCGCTCAGCATGTGGGTGCTGCAGAAACTATTTCTATATCAAAGTGAAGTTTAATAATGACTACTGCAATTGTGTCACCTCCTCCCAGTAAACAAAGCACAAGAAGTGAGTTTACAGCGGGTGTAAAATGTCTGAAGTACCTGAGGCCCCAAGCAATGCTTTATGGCTCTTGTGGTGGGGGAAGGGGAATGGTGTTTGGTGTGTGCCTGTGTTTGTTTTTTACTCATGAGGTGGATAAATCTGCCAGTTGAAACACAGAAAAAACAGTGAAACTGTGACTCCATGTACTTCACAATGCCATTCACAGTGCTGGTTTCAATGAATCCTAATGACTTTTTGTGGCATTGTTCCTTTTCATTACATAAAAAGGACTGTTAGAAACTGCATTGTATTATATGCTTTCATTCCCCTCTAGTCACTCCTAAAACAGAAAAACACAGCACCAGCAGACATATAATTTCTGGTTACTTCAGTCTGTCGGGTGTGTGGTAGTCAGAGGCCTCACATCTAGAGTGTGACACAATATTGTCACTGAACCTCACAGTGACCTGGAATTTGAGGTTTGATGTGTTTGTGTACTTCTGAGTCTATGCTCACGGGGATGCGTCGCTGAAAGATTCCATGCTTTGATTTCTGGTGGTTGAAAAAATAAAATTACCCTTTTATACTTGGACTATTAGTCTCTTCTGTACCTTGGGCAGAGAGTGCATGGGGCACACACAGTTTTGTCTTTGATCCCACAGATGGTCAGCTGAGATAGGATTGTGAAGATTTGACATCTTTATCTTTATATTAAGCTGCAAATAGTAGTAGCAGTAATACATTATTTACACGTTTAGTTTTTAGTTCCATCCAATATTATATTATCTCAAAAGAGGAATGGAAGATAAGTTTAATACTAGACAACGTTTTTCTCTGTAGTAATTCCATTGATTTCAGTAGTAATACTCATGATTCATGTGATCTCTTTTGTTTTAAAATAGTGCGTGTGTGTATGTATGATCAGGAAAGCTTAAGATGTATGGTTTTTCCGTGAAATTCTCCTCCAACTCTTGAGATATTAGTAATTAGACTAAAACACCAGGTGAAAGTATCTTCAATTTCTTAAAAGTACTCTCGTATTGCACCTTCCCCCCTCCCTGTGGGGGGGCTCAGGGCAGGGTGTTGGGGGAGGGTTTGAAAATGACAATACCTGTAAAAAATGAAGTGTGGGGTGGAGGAGTGTGTGGGGTGCAAGGCAGGGAGTAGGGATGTGGGGAGCTTAGCACAGAGGGTGTGGGGGTGCAGGAGTAACGGTTGGGGCGTAAGGAGGGGCTTGTGGCAGAGGATTGGTGTATATGGCAGGGTGTATGAGCCAGAACAGGAGACTGGGAGCGTGGAGGACTCATGGCAGGGGGAGTGCGGAGGGGCAAAAGCTCCATTTAGGGAGGGTAGGGGGCTGAAGCCCCCTCCTGAGATTTGTACCAGGAGGCTGCTTGCTCTTCCTTTTCCCGTCACTGTCAGGGACTGAGAGGAAAGCTGCCAGTGTGAGTAGCTCGCTCCTTTGCCTACTCCCCTCCGCACTGGGAGGGAGAGGAATGCAGGCAGGCTGTGTGGTCTCCTCTCACACCCTCAGAATGACAGCAGGGGAGCAGCAAGCAGTGCTCTTGTAGGGAATGAGGAGCTTCAGCCCCCCTCTGCCCTCCCTAAATGATGCTCCGGGCAGGGGCAGTCCTGGACGGGAGGGTGTGCTCCCTCCCACGGCTCCCTTTCACCTGCCTGGCTGCCTGCCACTTTGTATGGTAGCCTGCAGGAGAGCCCCAGGAGCCCAGCTGGGAGTGCGCCCCACCTCATCTTGCAGCAGAGTGTCCCCGCCAGCCGGTTCCTTCCTGCTGGAGTGGCACACTGGGTTATTTAGTCCGCAGAAGAGAAGAGTGAGGGGGGATTTGAGAGCAGCCTTCAACTTCCTGAAGGGAGGTTCCAAAGAGGATGGAGAGAGGCTCTTCTCCATATTGACGGATGGCAGAACAAGGAGCAATGGTCTCAAGTTACAGTGGGGGAGGTCTAGGTTGGATATTAGGAAAAACTATTTCACTAGGAGGGTGGTGAAGCACTGGGATGGGTTCCCTAGGGACGGGGTGGAGTTTCCATCCCTAGAGGTTTTTAAGTCTCGGCGTGACAAAGCCCTGGCTGGGTTGATTTAGTTGGGATTGGTTCTGCTTTGGGAAGGGGGCTAGACTTGATGACCTCCTGAGGTCTTTTCTAGCCCTAGGAGTCTATGACGCTCTGCCTCACTTTCACCTCTGCTAATAGAGGTACTATGAGTTTGATGGTTAAAAGACAGAAATGTAGATAGTAAGAGAGAAGTCAGAAACTTCCTCGATCTTTATCTGAACTTTATATGAGCAAACCAGTGATCCGTGCTGAAGATGAAAGTTGACTTTGGAGTCGTCTTGTTATTGGCATAGCACTGAGCAAGAATCAGAAGGTCAGTTTAGGCGACAGTGTTATTTTTTTTCTACCTTCAGAATAAGTTTACCATATTGTAATACAGCCGTGTTATTTGCAGTGTTCTGGTAGCCAGCGTTGTTCTGAGGACATGGTAGAGACAAGGTGGGTGAGGTAATATCTTTTAACGCTCTAAATGGTATTGGTGGATAGAACAAGCATTCAAATGGCGCGGCGCTCCTCCTCAGGTCGGGAGAAGGTAACCAATGGTTTCATGAATGTTGTAGGAGAACATTAAACTGAAGTGGGCACTTAACACCTCGGTAGTCATAAGACAAAGCAGGCTAGTAGGCCGCAGAATGTGTTACAAATTGTTTTAATGAGACATAAAACTAGCATCTCTGCTAACTCCATGATTTTTAGAGTCCAGAAGAGGTGTGAATTTAAGTTCCCAGGCTTGTGTTTGGAAGATTTTGAACAGATTTCCCTGGGGGAGGAGGACTGAGAGGTCAGTTGTGGAACAATTACTTTGTATAAAAAGCAAAGTGTTTGCCCATAGGATATGTTGGGTTTTTTTTGTTTTTGTCAGAGTTCATTTGAGAGCATAAGAATTGTCTGATTCCACCAACATGGTGGCTGTGCAGGCATCTGATGCACTGGATGAAGTGCACTCCCTGTTGTGATGGGCAGGTATAGGATCTTGAAAGGCACCAATCACTGCAGCAGTAGAGATACTCCTCCTCATGCTTAGCAATCTGTCCCGCCTTGGATTTAGCTGCCACACTCTGGTTGCCTTCTCCAGACCTGAGGAAGAGCTCTGCGGAGCTCAAAAGCTTGTCCATTCCACCAACAGAAGTTGGTCCAATAAAAAATGTTGCCCCTCCCATTCTGACTCTCACACAGCAAGGTTTATGCAAGACACAGATGCAGCAGGAACACCATTCTTTGTAACTACCTGTGCCCTTCTAATTTCTTACCCTGGGAACTATATTTTCCAGCAAACCTTTCTGAGACTGACCTTTTACACTTGGCAGAACTATGCAGTTGCTCTCCTAATGGGGTTATGGCTCCAAATGGCTGCCTCTCTCCATGGCTTCCAGATGAAAAGCATTCTTAACTCCAGTTATGTTTCCTCTTTCCTATTCCTGAGGAGAATCACACATTCTCACACTCGCCTAACTGCAAAGCAAAGCAAAGTTTTACATAAGGTTATGGGGGGAGAAGAAATTTAAAAAAAATTCTCCTATTACATCGGAAATCCAAATTTCAATCACATTGGCTTAGTTCCTAAGAAACAAAGCATCACTTACTAAGAACTGAAAGTGAAGTTGACCATTCTAATTCTGAAGTCCAGGACAAATGAAAGGCAGGATTTCTAAACTCAAGTAATGAAAAGTCCTTTAGCTTGTCTGAAAAAATCATGAGTTTTTTTTAATGTTACGTCTTTCTTATTTGCCTTTATTTTCAGACTTTTCCCCAGAATTATGAGGGATAAAAATGTAAAAAACCAACAAATATTTTGCAATGCGCTGTAAAACCAAGAGACTTGACAACAGTGGAAATACTGTCAGATAATTTTATGAGGGCTGAGAAGTTAATTAAATTAAACAAATCATCTCACTTGCAGGAATTTAGGATACTGTTAATATGAGTAAAGGTGGGGAATTCTTACAGTAAGGGTATGTCTATACTTCCCAGCTTTTGGCTGACACATCCTTGTTGCTAAAAGTCAGCTGTGTGGATGCTGTTTGTTTGGCACTTTTGTTGACAAAATACTTCTACCACCTTACCAGGGAGGTTTGCTTTGTAGGCAAGAGACTTCTCCTGCCAACAAAGCAGCATTCACACTGTCATTTGTTGCAACAAAACTTGTCGAGCATGGTTACCGGGGGCTTAAGCCCCCAGGAACAACAAAATTTTTGTAGATCAAGTGGAAGAGTAGACCTACCCGAAGTTTTGTATCTTAACTGCATCACTTTAAGAGAGTTCTAAAACAAGTCATGGTCACTATCTGAGTATCATAAAATGTGAATGGATGGTCCCATAGCCTCAAGCTGATGTCAGCTAAGTACTTGCACCAGTCATGCAGATAACCTAGAGACGACATAAACTCTCAGGTGCTTTGACTTTTCACAAATAGCAGCAGACGTGAATGAAGCTATCATTCTATCCTAAAACCTGAATCGATAGTCCCATATGAGTGCTGTGGGGACATATAAACAGACATTATAGATGATGCTGGCAAGGTGGGTAATTGGGAGAGGCAGATCATTGGAGATTTTACCTTTCTTATGTGCATACTCACAGACTTGAGAATCATGCCAACAGAGCTATCCAGCTTTCTCCCCACCTCCTTACTGCACACTAATAAACCAGGCTATTAAAACTCTATTTTTTTAATTACTAATGAGTTAGTCTCATTTGTCTGATGTTGGAAAATGAGACCACAACCGTAATGGCTATTTTTCAAAGCTCCTTTTCTTGTGTGAACAAATAGCTAAGTGGTCTTTGCCTCCCAGGGGGTGTGCAGTCAGGAAAAGGTAGAACGAGGCAATTAACAGGCAGAAGAAAGCAGTGAAAAAGAAAGAGAGAGTCCTTTGAAAATGAGCATGATGTAATGAACTCCTCCCAGCTGTTCGGTGGGGTTCCACTTAATTGAGACAAGGGATGCAGTTTCAGGGTAAACCAAGGGAAGGTGCTTGATTAAAACATACTAGTTAATTACAGTTCCCTAGGGAAGGAGAGAGAAGATTGCTCATTCTGTCACTATTCAGATGAAGCACCAGCTGCCAGTCCTCCTTTCCTTTTCCCCCTAGTCATGGCAGAAAGAAGTCTCCCACTATTTGAGTCGGAGAGGCGCGTTGCTGGGTGTAAGTTAAAATCTGCTTGAAGTTAATTTTGGATTGTAACAGCTTTTTTTCTCTCATGCTTCCCATTTAACAGGGACCCCTAGGGTCCCAAAACATTGTGGGGTCTCCAAACATCACAGACAGAGGATGAGTGAAGAGTTCAGTATTTTCATTTAGGGAAAGTCAGAGGTATCCCGAAATAGCGACCCCACGTCTTTTGAATGCGCCCGCTATTGCGAAATATAGCAGATGTGCTATTTCAGCATCCCTGTAAACCTCGTTCCACGAAGGCTAAGGGATGTCTCCAAATAGTGTGTTGTTTTGAAATTTGGTGCTGTGTAGATGCATCAAATTTCAAATTTCAAAACAGAATCGAAATAAGATATGCAATTTGCGTAGTGTAAATTGCGTATCTTATTTCGAGCTAAGGGTGCAGTGTAGACATACCCTTAGTCTTTGATGCTGGGCTGATATTCGGACCTCTGAGTCCCATTGGAAATTCAATATCATGATGTTCCTTTCTTCCCTGTTACACACATCTCTTTGGGAACTGAGAATCCCCCCTCACCTTGGTAAACTGGGATGGAAATGGTGCCAGAAGTCTGCAACCTCCTCCCCCAACCCCCGGCCCTTCTCTGAAAACCAGGGGTTCCCTTTTGGAGAACATAGCCTTTTCCCTCCTCGAGGACCAGTTGATTCTGTCCCTCCTTCCCTTAGGGATCTACAGCTATTTCCTTGTTGGCTTCTTTCCACAGAAGTTATCGTTGAGTGGAGCAAATCTCCTACTGTCACTCCTACCCCTACCCCCCATCCAGTCAATCCTCTAGATAGTAGCAGAATTTTCTCATGACCTGGAACCTCATAGCCCAAATGTTATGTATTGAAGGAGCAGTGGGGTGACTGCTACCTCCTCATAACTCTAGCAGCAGACTCAGCCCACTGGTCCGTAAGAACACAAGGCAACACAAATGTCCTGTGGAACCGAAGTACATGTTGGGGGCTGATTCTTTCCCTCTCCTTTGCTATGTTAGCAATTTTGCATAACAGCAGCAGTCATTGCCCTTTCTGGATTGACTTTATTAAAGGGATCATTTGGTATCTGAAACTTAAAAGTGTCATGGTAGCCCAGTGTATGTGTCTTTCTCCCATCCTATGGCTGGCCTACATAAGAGTTTTCTATTCCTGCTTGCTAAAGGAATTACTCCTTTAGATGAAGTGGTTGGGTCTGTTATTTTTAGGGCAGAATGTTCTGGGTTGAAAGTAAGGGACTGTAGTATCATGACAGATTACTGTATCATTACCATTGTTGCCTGAATTCCACAGTATAACTTCTGAACTCATTTTGGGACTATCTGATACTTAAGTGTTTAATACCAGCTATTTAAGAAGAATATAGACCAATCTAAATTCAAGAAAGCAGTGAGCAGCATGCATCTAAATGCTATGAATCAATAGTTATATTTAGTATTTTTTGCTTGTCTTTTGTTTTATGGTATTTTATTTCTGTGGATTTTTTTCCCTAGTATGTATCCAGGATATATTTAAGGGGTGCATATATCGCTGCAACAGGAGAAGGCAATCAAATAGATCCTTATCAGCCAATTATTTCTAGAAATATTTTCTTTCTAACCTATTATCTTCTGACCCATTTTCTCTCCTTCTCACCAGTTCCTTTCACCATCCAAATTCAAATGGTCTGTCAAGATGGTTCAAATATTTCAGGCTATTCTGCAAACAAGTTATATCTCACTGGGAAAAGGAGCAAACTCAACTGACTTTTGTCCTGTATGCTCTTTAACAATTGGTGCCTGTGTAATCTGGTGGAAAAGAAAAAAAAATCGAAGGAAAATTTTCTGTATGTTCTCTATGCTGTAAGCTTTCCCAAAATCTTTTTTTCTTAATGAGGAAAGATTTTTGCTTTCACTGTTATGTGAAAAATTGAATCAATACAAGGTAAGACCTCAGAGACTTTTTTCCTGTTGTTGAACTACTGGATAAGCCTGTGTCATTTGTATACCTTGGTTTACACGATTACTTACCCTGATGCCTTCCACAGCAATCTGTGGATATACTGGAGCATTAACTCTTATAATGAACTATGGCTACATAGTGGATGGCTGGAACTATGCTGCTGATGGTCCTTAATTATTCATTTGCTTTCATTTATGCTTTATTCTTTGAGGGTAGATGTCTGTCTGATGTTATACTGTTATAACCACTAAATAACACCCAGCAGACCTATGCACGGACCACTAGCAGACTGCCTCTCTTGGGCTGATTTCTTCTTGCCAGCTGTCTTACAGGTGTTCATATTTTTCATTGCAATAACAAGCCTGGAGGCCTACAGCTGCTTTTCCTGGGGTCTGCATTCACATGCTGTAGGTAGAGGAGGAAAGGAAATAGGAGCTGCTCTCAGTGGCCAGAGCCATCAGACAGAAGGCGCTAAGGAAGGGGGAGTGAAAGGGGGAAGCTGGAGGATATGCCAACACAGGCAGAAGGGCCAAGAGCTGTGCAATGTCCAATGAAGAAGAAAACTAAGAATGGAAGGTTTGAGAAGAGCATGCAGAAGGGAAATGTAATTGGAGAGATGAGGGCTCGGTGGCAGGGCATTATGGATGGGGATATGCAGAGAGGATTACAATAACTAGTTGGTGAGGATGTCAGTCTGAAACAAAAGAAAACAATATGATTAACTTCTTTTATGAATGGGTGAAATAATCACTGTGCCAAAGCCAAACACATCAGAACACTTTCCTACTGTTCCCACTCTCTGAAACAATCGCTCCGGCCTCAGGAGGACATTATACAATTGTGAATGGGAGGCAGATTACCTGTGCAGCTGTGAACAATGGGGAACAATGTATTCATGAGAAACTCGATATGGAGATGTAATTCACAACAGGAAACCTGGGAGAATAACTAACTGACATATTTATTGTTATTACTTCAGACATTGTAATGAAAGATGGATGAATAAAAATGATAAATTATGTGTGTCACTTGATGGCTAGCCATGACTTCTCTCCTTCCAAACTGGGAAATAAGCAGGTGGCAGATTCGCTGTCTCAGAATATGTACAGTCACATATCAGACCACCTTTCAGCTTAGACCACCCTTCACCCGTCACCTTAGCATTTCTCATTCAGAGGGCTTACTTTGCTACATAGAAAACACCTCACCATTGACCAGAGAAAAACAAGCTCTGGGGTTGAAAAAGTAGTTCAGTCTCCAAGTTCATTCATTTGCTGGTTTCTCTGCTTTTAGTGCTGACAACTTCAGTGTGAATTGTAGTGGTGTTTTTGAGGAATGAGCATATGTCCAATGGGAAAAGGATTGAACTCCCATTTGTGACACATGGGACACTGAATAATGTTATCACATTTATTTAGCTCCAGTTTGAACCTTTTATGCTGGTTTGGCGCCATAGCAGTGCATAGACCGGTGGTGGCAACCTACGGCCCACTGGGGCTCTAGGTGTGGCCTAGAAACCTTTTTTTAATGTTGTCCATGTGCAGGGTGGACAGAGTCTGCTGGTTTCCGTCTACCTAGGTTTTTTCCAACCAACATGACTAACATGACACGCACACAAAACAAGGGCACGTGACGTGAGGTGAGTGCGGATTGCACACACACTGTGAGAGCCGTGCGCTCCCTCAGCTTCCAATGAAGGTGCTGCTATGGTTCAATTCGCACACTGCACAAATTCTAGGGACACAAGCGCAGTTAGCAAAAGTACCCTGTCTCAGGAGACTCTCTGGGTTAGCAACAATCTTGCAGTCCACTGAGATGAAGGGGGGGCCACTCATGTTGCCCAGCTCTTAGCCTAGGTTGCCCATCACTGGCATAGGCTGTTGCCATACCTTATGGTCCAATAGAAGCAGCTGCTTTTGCAGCCATAAGGACTATTTCATTCTGACTTCTTTGTATGGGCAGAAGGTTTTCTACCTCTTTCTGTGTTTTCTGGAGACCTGTAAGAAATATAACGGATGCACCACAAAATCATTTCTAGTTCTTGATGATGCACAATACATTTGTACCACAATCAGAGACTACAAAAGCAGAGAAAGAGTGAGAGAGGTAAGGCCCTCAGGAGCACTGCTGTGCAGCTCTTGCAGTACGTTCATAGTAATCTCTGATTCTTAGAAGTGCTTTCGCTGACATTCTTTTGCCCGTGGACACTAGTCACAGTGAGCAAGGAATGTTTCTGACTGTCAGTGAAGACTAGAAAATAAGATATTGAAGTGGGAGGCTATGTATATAGATACTAATCTGTCCCTCCTCGATACCAAGTACTTCTTTGAGTGGATACAGATGTATAGTCTACTTAGGTATGTGTGCACCAGAGCTAGAGAAATTTGCTTTGTGGAAGAGGGGTAGAGTTTGTCCTTTGTGACCGTGAATTTTCCTCAGGTTACATCAGATAGTGTTGCCTTGAGTCTCACCCATGAATAGAGTTGGAGCTCTGTGTGATCTTAACCTCACTACCTCTCCACTAGTTTTGTTTTGTCCTGTCATATACAGTTAGTAGTGCCCTTTGGTGTTAGTTAAATTAGTTGAGGTTTTTCTTGGTGATGGCCTCATTGTGGTTTAAACATTGTCCTTTGTGTGTGGGGAGGAGCAATCCCAAAGGGTGATTCCCCACCCAGGGTGTTTTCTCTGTCTCAGCTAGGCCCACATTAAAGACTGTTGTGCATTCTGCAGATTGTTCAAGAAACAGACTCAAGTGGCTTGGAGCCTTCACCTGAAGCAGCAACTGTGCGAACAGGGCACGCCCCCTGTTTTGGCACCGAGGCCCTTGCTGGGTCGGAGAACATAAGAACATAAGAACATAAGAATGGCCATACTGGGTCAGACCAAAGGTCCATCAAGCCCAGCATCCCATCTGCCGACGGTGGCCAATGCCAGGTGCCCCAGAGAAGGAGAACAGAAGACAATGATCTAGTGATTTATCTCCTGCCATCCATCTCCTGCCCTTGTTATGAAGGCTAGGGCACCATACTTTATCCCTGGCTAATAGCCATTTATGGACCTAACCTGCAAAAATTTATCAAGCTCTTTTTTAAACCCTAATAGAGTCCTGGCCTTCACAGCCTCCTCGGGCAAGGAGTTCCACAGGTTGACTGTGCGCTGTGTGAAGAAAAATTTCCTTTTATTAGTTTTGAACCTACTACCCATCAATTTCATTTGGTGTCCCCTAGTTCTTGTATTATGGGAAAAGGTAAATAATTTTTCTATAATCACTTTCTCCACACCATTCATGATTTTATATACCTCTATCATATCGCCCCTCAATCGCCTTTTTTCCAAACTGAAAAGTCCCAGTCTCTCTAGCCTCTCCCCATATGGGACCCTTTCCAAGCCCCTAATCATCTTAGTCGCCCTTTTCTGAACCTTTTCTAATGCCAATATATCTTTTTTGAGGTGAGGAGACCACATCTGCACGCAGTACTCGAGATGTGGGCGTACCATAGTTTTATATAGGGGAAGTATGATATCTTTTGTCTTATTATCTATCCCTTTTTTAATAATTCCTAACATCCTATTTGCCTTACTAACTGCCGCTGCACACTGCGTGGATGTCTTCATAGAACTATCCACTATAACTCCAAGATCCCTTTCCTGATCTGTCGTAGCTAAATTTGACCCCATCATGTGGTACGTGTAATTTGGGTTATTTTTTCCAACATGCATTACCTTACACTTACCCACATTAAATTTCATTTGCCATTTTGCTGCCCAGTCACTCAGTTTGCTGAGATCTTTTTGTAGTTCTTCACAATCCCTTTTGCTTTTGACTGTCCTGAACAACTTTGTGTCATCTGCAAACTTGGCCACCTCACTGCTTACCTCATTTTCTAGATCATTGATGAACAAGTTGAACAGGATTGGTCCCAGTACTGACCCCTGGGGAACACCACTAGTTACCCTCCTCCATTGTGAAAATTTACCATTTATTCCCACCCTTTGTTTTCTGTCTTTTAACCAATTCTTGATCCATGAAAGGACCTTTCCTCCTATCCCATGACCACCTAATTTACGTAAAAGCCTTTGGTGTGGGACCGTGTCAAAGGCTTTCTGGAAATCTAGGTATATTATATCCACTGGGTGCCCCTTGTCCGCATGTTTATTAACCCCTTCAAAGAATTCTAACAGATTAGTTAGACACGACTTCCCTCTGCAGAAACCATGCTGACTTTTGCCCAACAATTCGTGCTCTTCTATGTGCCTTGCAATTTTACTCTTTACTAGTGTTTCTACTAATTTGCCTGGTACTGATGTTAAACTTATCGGTCTATAATTGCCAGGATCTCCTCTAGAGCCTTTTTTAAATATTGGTGTTATATTGGCCATCTTCCAGTCATTTGGTACCAAAGTGGATTTAAAGGATAGGTTACAAACCACTGTTAATAACTCCGCAATTTCACCTTTGAGTTCTTTCAGAACCCTTGGGTGAATGCCGTCTGGTCCCGGAGACTTGTTACTATTCAGCTTATCAATTAATTCCATAACCTCCTCTAATGTCACTTCAATCTGAGTGAGTTCCTCAGATTTGTCACCTAAAAAGGCTGGCTCAGATTTAGGAACCTCTGTAACATCCTCAGCCGTGAAGACTGAAGCAAAGAAATCATTTAATCGCTCCGCAATGGCACTGTCTTCCTTGATCGCTCCTTTTATATCTTTATCATCCAAGGGCCCCACTGCTTTTTTAGCGGGCTTCCTGCTTCTAATGTATTTAAAAAACATTTTACTATCATTTTTTGAATTTTTGGCTAGCTGTTCCTCAAACTCTTTTTTGGCTTTTCTTACTACATTATGACACTTAATTTGGGAGTGTTTATGTTCCTTTCTATTTTCCTCACTAGGATTTGACTTCCACTTTTTAAAAGCTGCCCTTTTCTCTCTCACTGCCTTTTTAACATGGCTGTTTAGCCATGGTGGTTCTTTGTTAGGTCTCTTACTGTGTTTTTTTATTTGGGGTATACATTTAAGTTGGGCCTCTAGTATGGTGTCTTTAAACAGTTCCCATGCAGCTTCCAGGGATTTTAGTTTAATTACTCTCCCTTTTAGTTTCTGTTTAACTAGCTTCCTCATTTTAGTGTAATTCCCCTTTTTGAAATTAAATGCCAGAGTGTTTGACCGCTGCGGTGTTCTTCCCAACACAGGAATATTAAAAGTTATTATATTGTGGTCACTATTTCCAAGCGGTCCAGTAACAGTTACCTCTTGGACCAGATCCTGCGTTCCAGTCAAGACTAGGTCGAGAATCGACTCTCCCCTTGTGGGTTCCTGTACTAGCTGCTCCAAGAAGCAGTCATTTAAGGCATCAAGAAATTTAATCTCTGAATCCCGTCCTGAGGTGACATGCACCCAATCAATATGGGGATAATTGAAATCTCCTATTATTACTGTGTTTTTTATTTTGGTAGCCTCTCTAATCTCCCTTATCATTTCAGCATCACTATCACTGTCCTGGTTAGGTGGTCGGTAATATATTCCTAATGCCATATTCATATTAGAGGAATTAATTGTTATCCATAATGATTCTATGGAACATTTTGATTCCTTTAGGATTTTTACTTCATTTGATTCTATATTATCCTTCACATATAGTACCACTCCGCCACCCGCACGACCTGTTCTGTCTTTCCGATATAATTTATATCCCGGTATGATAGTGTCCCACTGATTGTCCTCATTCCACCATGTTTCTGAGATGCCTATTATGTCAACTTCCTCCTTTGATATGAGGTACTCCAGTTCACCCATCTTATTAGACAGACTCCTAGCATTAGTGTAAAAGCATGTTAGAAAACTACCACTATTTATATGTCCGCCTTTCTCAGACACATTGGATTTTTTTATGCACGATTGTTTCACATCTGATCTTGCCCATATATTATTTCCCACGTTCCCTATCTGACTAACTTCTAGGGAATCCCTACCTATGGAGCCTCGTGTAAGAGAAGTCTCCGTCCGATCCAGGTGCTCCCCCGCACCAATCGGCTTTCCCCCACCTCTTAGTTTAAAAACTGCTCTACGACCTTTTTAATGTTTAATGCCAGCAGTCTGGATCCACCTCGATTTAGGTGGAGCCCATCATTCCTGTATAGGCTCCCCCTACCCCAAAAGTGTCCCCAGTTCCTAATAAATCTAAACCCCTCTTCCCTGCACCATCGTCTCATCCACGCATTGAGACTCTGAAGTTCTGCCTGTCTATCTGGCCCTGCGCGTGGAACTGGAAGCATTTCAGAGAATGCCACCAAAGATGTTCTGGATTTCAGTCTCTTTCCTAGTAACCTAAATTTGGCCTCCAGAACATCTCTTCTACCCTTCCCTATGTCATTGGTACCAACATGTACCACGACGACCGGCTCCTCCCCAGCACTGCCCATAAGTCTGTCTAGATGCCTCGAGAGATCCGCAACCTTCGCACCAGGCAGGCAAGTAACCATACGGTTCTCCCGGTCATCACAAACCCAACTATCTATATTTCTAATGATCGAATCCCCCACTACTAAAACCTGCTTCTTCCTAACAGCTGGAGCTCCCTCTCCCGGAGAAGTATCCTCGGCACGAGAGGATACAACATCACCCTCTGGAAGGAGGGTCCCAACTATGGGATGGTTTCCCTCTGCTCCCATTGACTGCTCTCCTTCCCTGAGCCTTTCATCCTCCGTAACAGCATCAGGACTGTCAGATTGGAGATTGCGCTCGGGTTCTGAGAATGTTACCACTTGGCATTCAAGAGCAGATGCCTCTCCAAAGAAACAGAGGAGCTTTCCCCCATCAACTGTGTGAGGAAAAGGTCATATAAGACTGATCAAGAGCACTTCAGGCCTTGGGTGGACTCTTCCAACCCCCCCCCCCCGCCAAGAAAAGTATTGACCAGAACAGAGTGTGTATCAAGTAGAAGGTTAGAAACTCTGTACTTTTGACTCCAGTTCCACCCCATGGGCACCAACTGAGTCCAGTTTCCATGTTGGCAGTGGACCAGGCAGCAACAGGTAACATCTGCCTGCAGGCTCAACCTCTTCATTGGTCCAAGACTTTACCAGGGTTGCTTCATTTATAACCCCATTGGCTGAATGAGCCAGTGAACCCTCATGTCTGTTAGTACCATGTGCTAAGTCTCCCCTTTCACAGGTTGTGGAATCAGGGCCAGTTACCAAGCTTGTATGAGGGTGAGGAGGCGTTGGTACCAAGAAACTCCTTGGCATTCTAGCAGATGGCACTATAGATATTACCATGGTGGCTCACCAGCCTTGATCAATACCATCAGACACTCCTGTTCCACTGATGTCTTTGGGACTGACACCACTTCCAGCACCCGCATGCTCAGCACCACTTCCTGTCTCATTCTTGAAAATGGATGAGTGACTCACTCACTGGTCTCACTCTGCCCAGAATCCTGAGGGAGAAATTTTCCATTTGAATCTGTATTCAGGATATTGGATAATTTTCATAGAGTCACCCTAAAATCTGAAATCTCAAATAAATCATGATTGTGACTTTAAAATTTTGTAGGGAGCATATTACTTTATTCTGAGTGAGTTAAAACATACTGGACCTAGTCTTTGACTTCTTTCACTGAAGCTGTTTCTCAGTGTGTTTAAATACAGAAATGTAGTGTTAATTCGCCTGTTTGAGATAAATGCGTTACTAGTATTTTAGGTTGACAGAATTGTCTGTTAGTCACATGCACATATATATGGCTTGTCATCCCCGGGTCCTTTTCTGCAGAACAGTCACTTATCCAGTCAATCCCCAACCTGTAGCAGTTCATGAGATTCTTCCACCCAGGAATCTGCACCTGTCCTTGTTGAACCTCATCAGATTACTTTTGGGCCAATTTATCCACTCAGGACCCTATCCCTATCCTCCAGCATCTCTCTTTCTCCCCCAAGCTTAGTGTCATCCACAAACTTGCTGAAGGTGCAATCCATCCCATCATCCAAATTATGAATGAAGATGTTGCACAAAACCAGCCTCAGGACCAACCTCTGGGGTATTCTGCTTGATACCGACTGCCAACTAGAAAGCAAGACATAGAATCAGAGGGCTGGAAGAGAACTCAGGAGGTCATCAAGTCCAGTCCCCTGCCCAAAGTGGGACCAATCCCAACTAAATCAACCTAGCCAGGGCTTTGTCAAGCTGAGACTTAAAAACCACTAGGGATGGAAATTCCACCACCTCCCTAGGTAACCTATTCCAGTGCTTTACCACCCTCCTACTGAAATAGTTTTTCCTAATATCCAACCTAGACCTCCCCTACTGTAACTTGAGACCATTGCTCCTTGTTCTGCCATCCATCACTACTGAGAACAGCCTCTCTCCATCCTCTCTGGAACCTCCCTTCAGGAAGTTGAAGGCTGCTATCAAATCCCCCCTCATTCTTCTCTTCTGAAGATTAAATAAGCCCAAATCCCTCAGCCTCGCCTCATAGGTCATGTGCTCCAGCACCCTAACATTGACCAGTCCTTGTTGAGTCTGACAATCTAGTCAGCTTTGTAGCAACTTTATAGTCCAGTCATATAAGCCATACTTCTTTAACTTGCTGGCAAGAATACCATGGGACACCTTATCAAAAGCTTTGCTAAAGTCAAGGTATGTCACATCCACCTCTTTCCCCATATCCAAAGAACCAATTATCTCTTCATAGAAGGCAGTTAGGTTGGATAGGAATGACTTGCCCTTGATGAATCCATGTTGACTGTTCCTGATTAACTTTCTCTCCTTCAAGTGTTTCAAAATGGATTCTTTGTGGACCTGCTCCATGATTTTTTCTGGGACTGAGGTGAGGCTCACTGGTTTGTGGCTCCCTGGATTCCCCTTCTTCCTTTTCTTAAAGATGGGCACTGCATTTGCCTTTTTCCAGTCTTCTGGGACCTCCCCCCGATTGCCATGAGTTTTCAAAGATAATGGCCAGTGGCTCTGCAATCATGTCAGTCAACTGCTTCAGCATCCTCAAAGTGCATTAGATCTGGCACCATGGATTTGTGCATATCCAGTTTTTCCAAATAGTCCTTAGTTCATATGCCCTGTCACATTTCAGTCACCATTCCAGGGGAATATAGATTGCACTTCTGTGTTTATAATGGTGGTATTGAAAAATATTTCTTTTGTTTTTTACAGTAATAAAAAATATCAGCCGTGTACACTTTGCATTCTGTGCAGTAAGTTAAATCATACATTTGAAAATGAAGAAAAAAACCTCCAAAACATTTGAATAAATCATATTCTATTATTTCTTAATAGTGTAATTAATCTCATGATTATTCACAATTAATTTTAATTGCTTGACAGCCGTATATATAATTAATTTAGGCAAGAGGGGAATTTTTAAGTACATGGGAAAATTTATGGAAAAAACCCCATGAGAAGTCCTCTATTGGAGTCACGCTGGCAGACCTCTGAGAACGCTCCCAACAATTCCACAGTGTACAGGCTGTGCAGCTTTTGGATAACACATTTTCAGGTAGAATCTGGAATGTTGACACAGCTTTTCCCTGACAGTCTGAGACAATTCAAAGAATCTGATGAAATGATGGAACTAAATAACTGCTGTTTTCATCAGGCTGTTTTTAGCAGTAGTGATGTGGATATATGCATGCATATCGGGCTTTCACCATAATGGAAAACATATTTATACAAAATCCTAGTATATCAAAAAGATGCTGATCATAAAAGAGGGCTACTTATTCATGATGCAATAAAAATAGATAAAAGTCAGCCTTTACACAGAGGTAATTTCAGAGGCAGCAAATGCTATATTATAGAAGTAAACATTTCTCAAAAATGAATAAACTCCCAACGAGCTGTTTTTTTGATAACAGTATTAGCCGTTATCCTCTAATTTTGGAGTTGTGCATAACAGATTTTATGCCAGTACTTAGCCTGCACAAGCCTTCCTTAAATAAACACACATTTTCATGTCACTTTAGAGTTAACTCAGTGCAAAGGTGTTTTACTTTGCCATTACTATCATTTCATATAAAAAGAAAAGAATTACTGCTCCGGTCCTTAGCTCAATGAATGTTTGTTTTTCTTCATTTAAATCATTGTGCTGGGGTGGGGCTGGGGATGAGGGGTGCAGTATGCAGACTGCCCCAGGGAGAGAGGACAGCCCCCTCTCTCTCTGCAGCAGTTTGGGGGCAGGTAAAAAGCGCCTCCCAAGGCCACTGCAGCTCCAGCTGGCACAGCCAAGGGAGGGGTGCATGTCCCGCAGATGGGGCAGATTCAGGTTCATCGACCCCTCTGCACTCCCCAACCAGACTGAGGAATGCAGCAAACTCTACACTTTCCCCTTGCTCTGTGATGAAGGGAAACAGCCAGCAAATATTCCAGTGTGAATCTGCGGGGGCGGGGGGAGAACTTCAGCCTCCTCAGCCCTCCTTAAATGGCACTTGCAGGGTGGGCGGCTTGGGGCTGGAGCAATCTTGGGTGGTGGGGTGGCACACCCTCAGACAGCCACTTTCATTTGCCTGGTGATTCTGTCTCTTTTCTGTATGGTTTTATGAGAGGCAATCCCATTCTGGGAACATCCCGTTTTCCTGGCACAACCAAACGCTTACCTTGGTTTAAATTATGATAAGAGGAAGCTGCACACCGAACATGGAGGTCCTAGCTCCCACCCTTTTAGGAGAAGTTCTTGAAAAGACAGACAGACTCATGCACAGATGCACAGACAAACCCTCTAAAATATACAGTAGATCATGGAGTCGGGATGATGTGTTGCGAGAAATGCACGACATGTCTTTTGTTTTGCTTGGCATTTCTGATGCTGTTCAATTTTTAAGCTCTTGTAATGAGCTCAGGTACCACAGCTCAGATTCCATTGAAGTCTTTGTGAAACCTGCAGAGCTCAATCTCTTTGAAATCTGACATGAAAATTCAGGTTTTCTAGTGAGAGGACAATTCAGTTGTTCCCTGCTTTACTTTCTGAATTAGATCTCCTGGCTGTTGTAAAGAATAATGATTAAAGGTCTAGTTTATGTTTGAGAATGCCACACAACAAAGTATCAATAAATAGTTGCAAAGTGAATACCAAGCAAATCTACTATTCAGATTTTGTCAAAACTTCCATGAATTTTTCTGATATTATATTCTTCTGCTTTGTTCCCCTTCTATTCCCCAAATTTAGCATTTTTGCAAAATGTCACAAAAACAGTCATTTGGCTATAAAAATAAACAAAATCATCACATTTACTCTTTCTACAGAAAAACAAATGTGCAAAAGTTTTAACCATTTTCTGTTGAAAATAGGTTTGTTTGCAACATTTTTCTGCTGAAAGATGGGCAAAGCTGATAATGAAGTGTGAAAATACTAAATCTGCAGGCATTTCTAATTTCATTGTATTTTGTCTTGTGTTCATTGTATTGAATGTTTTTGTACACCATGCTGACTTTGTTTTTTTACTCACTCCTTGGACTTCATCTTACTGGGTGTTTTCACTTGGTCATAATTTTATTATCCTCCCATCTGAAAAATATATTTCAATGGACGTTCACATGGATGCATACATAGCATAATAGATTTCGTTTGAGCTTAAATCTAATTAAGTTGTATACAGGTCATATGAAAAGTGGTGAATGTGGGGGAGGGAAGTGAGTAACCAGCTGCTACATCTGGAATTGCTACTTCAACTATTTCTTCTATTGTTCTATGATTCTATGAAAATATTTGTGTGATTTTAATTCTAGAATTTG
Source organism: Pelochelys cantorii (assembly GCA_032595735.1). NCBI lineage: Eukaryota > Metazoa > Chordata > Testudines > Trionychidae > Pelochelys > Pelochelys cantorii. The sequence goes on from CM064337.1 coordinate 44,108,075, forward strand.
AGGACAAAGATATAAAAGCCATAAAGAAGTTGACCTATGTGGATAGCAAATGGTTCCCTGTTTTTGGTGAGAATGTCTTTGCTTTTCTTTCAGAATAAGCAAATGACCATTCCTTTTAAAGGACACATATTTCAAAGCTTGCTGGGTCACATAGGAGTGTAATAATACAGCTCATGTGTGAGGCAGAATACTGCTTTTGCCATTCACATTTTTTAAGCTCTAATTTCTATAAATTAATTTGCACTTGCAAAACATGGACTTAAGTGCAGAAATTGCTATTCAACATGCAAAGCAGTTAGATGCCTAGTCATTTGATCTGAGATTTACTAAAAGGCCTAAAAGCATTAGTCATCCGGCATCCTTGGTCTCCTTTGACGGTCTCAGTGTTAATTTGTATTCCAAATCCAAATTTTGTATGAACAAAACCTTGTCCACAGAAAAACTGCACCTGCAAAAAGTTCTACCTGCAATTTTAGCCTGTTTTTGTCCTATAATTAGACCTGCTTACACTTTAAAAACATTTGCTTTCATTACCAAAATAACCATCCTGCCATGCTGGCTTACTTTTATACACCATTCGGTAAGTCAAACAATATTTAATGGAAATACCTTACCATGCTAGGAAGTCAGCTTTTCCATTATTATGACAAATCCCAGTAGGTTCACTCTGAAAGTTGGTATTTCTTGGAAAGATGCTGCATCTTGTGAAGTAAAAGTTTTAAATCTCCATCATGCCGGGACAATGTGATATTCACCACCTTCTGCCAATTTTGGCATCCCTTAAACTCTACAAAAGTAGTGATATTCCTGTGGAATGATATAGGGATGGTATCACTTAGATTATGTCTACACAGCAGCGTTATTTTGGAATAACATAGTCCGCTTCTATACACAAGCAGTTATATCGACAGAATGTTGAAATAATGTCGAGCAGGAGAAATTAGTACTCCAATTCCTGTAACCCTCATTTTACGAGGAGTAAGGGAAGTTGGAGGAAGAGTGCTCTAACTTGGACTTCCTGCTATGTAGACAGAGCCAAAAGCTGAAATAAGCTATTTTGCCTTAAGCTATGCAATTGACGTAGCTTAAGTTGCATAGCTTATTTCGGCTTTAGCCCTGCTGTGTAGACGTGCCCTTAATGACTACCTGTTTTGTTCACTCCCTCTGGGGGCACTAGCATTGGCCACTGTCAGAATATCAATACTGGGCTAGATGGACCTTTGGTCTGACCCAATATGGCCCCTCTTAAAGCCTTCTACGTTACATTGGTGCAACCTCTAAAGAGGCCTCTGTCAGTAACTGACATGGAATTTCAAGTTGTCATTGAGAATTTGACCAGTATCCCTGCCAAGATGTAGAGTGAAGAACTGCTGTTTGTACTGCCAATGGGATTGTGCTGGCATTATGTTCTCTGGAGAATGGGAATGTTTGAAATCTGCATAGGAGCCTTGTTAGGATTCCCTCCGGTTGTAGTTTGACAAAGTTCCTCAGAATGAAGTGTTTGCTTATCAAAAAAGCAGAAAATGTTTAAAGAATGCGTATCTGAATTTCTTCTCAGTTTACTGTCTTCATTGGCACAACAGTTGGAAGGATTCTGATTTTATGAAACTTGTGTGTGTTTCAGGCTTGCTTCTGCCGTGAAATGTCTGTTACTTCTTTTTGAGCTTTGGAACAAAATCTCGTTCTCACCTAAACTGTTACAAAATGAGAAACAGATGATGGAGCCTATGTGAGGTTTTTCTATTTCCCACCTTATGTTACAATGGCAATATGTGATAGTCAGCAAAACAAGGACTTTTAGAAATGATGGCAAATTGTATAGCTGCTGTCATCTTAATTCATTTTCTAAGGCACTGCTTAATTGCTGATCTTTAAAAAACTGGGCCAAATTTACCACTGGTATGAGATGTGGAAGTGCTTATATCAATAAAGAATAGGTCTTTATGTTCAATAAGTGAAATGTGCCAGATCATATGAACAAGACCTGTGATGATGCTCCCGCTGAACCCCGGGTAACAGCTGGGAGGAAAAGTCGGTAACGGGTAAATGAAGCATGTTGAAAAGTCTCCATCCAAATGGACTTGTGATGAAAATGGGGGTGAGGGGAACATCCTTAGTTTTTTTTTCTTTGCATTTTGCCTCCAGTTGTGCTGGTGAGGAAAGCCCACTGAAGTGAGGAGGCAGAAAAATGGCTTACCTGGGAAAAGGAGTCTGGCTCTCATGAAAGGGCCATATGGCACTGATTTGAATTCAGAACGTAGGGCCATTATTAATTAACTCCTTTGCTATCGATCTATTTATTCAGTCCTGTGCTACTGATTTGTAGTGATAGCCCATTGAAATCAATAGCCTTGCTTGGTGTTTCTGCAGTGCCAGTTGTGGGTGTCTATTTGCTAGGCATGACCAGTATTCTTGAGAGCGCTTAATTGGCTAAAGAAATGATGGGGAAACAAGAATGACCATGGTTTTGATTCTGCTACAGTAAATCCTCCCTCATTTGCACAAAATACTGGCTGTCCTTCTCTTCCCTCTACTATGCAAAGATTTAAAAGCTGAATGAGTTGCCATATTACTTAAAACTTCATACTCCAGAGCATTGACTAGAACATTTATGAAGTATTATCATAAATAATTAAATTGAAGTATAATTGCCTAAATAAATAAATAAAACACATCTGGCAAGCTTTGACTTTATACTCTGTGCGATTTGGTAATTCACAGTAGGTCTTCCCAACATTAGCGTGAATAAGCAAGAGCTAGAATATGGTACATAGTTCCTTCCCAAGTGTCCTGGGATGCATCAATGCTATGGCCACTTTTGAGATAGCCAGAACCCAGTAAAAACACACATTGGGCCTGAAGAAAAGCTTCTGATGGTTAGGAGCTGAGGAACAGGAATATGCGCACAAATAGAAATCAAATAAGCAGCGAAAGATGCCAGATTTTCTGCACTCTAATTCTGATTGCAGCGTGTGTTTAAAAATGTGAGTCCAACACTACAAATTGCCAACTTTCAAACATTTCCTGACAACAGCTTGAAGTTCAAACAATGAAGGCTTAAAACATTCAATGAGGACTGTCCATATGCCAAATCAATTGGATATTGTAATATAAATAGAAGGGTTGTCTTCTGTACAGCTTTGTTTCATATTCTGAATGTCAATTCAGAAACCAAAAAAAATCCAACCCTCCAATAAATGATTCATGCAAATATAAATAACTGTGGCTATGTCTATGTTCACACTTTTGGGGGCAAAACATTGGTTGGTCAAGACTGTGAAAGAGCACCCGCGACTGACAAAAGTTTCACTGACAGAAGTGCTGGTGTGGACAGCACTATGTCAGTGGACGTGCTCTCCCACTGACATCTCTATGCCGCTTGTCGGGAAAATTTAATTACGTCAACAGGAGAGCTCTTCCCGTTGGCAAAGAGTGGCTACACAGGAGACCTCACAGCAGCACACCTGCAATGCAACACGTACCATCTCTAGTGTAGTCCTAGTAGCCAGCCACTTAACCCATAGTCTACAATGTTTGGTAATAAAAATTTCTTTATTCATTTTTAATAGTGGATCCCACAATAGAGTAACTAGGCTTTAGAGTAAGGCTACTCAACACTCATGTGGCCCGCGGCCCATTTGCAGCCCGCAGTGCAGTTTGGGTTTACGCAGGGCTCAACACACAGTCCACGGGTGGGATCCCTTGAACAGGGCTTCCATTGGGAATACGCTCCATAATGGCGAGTCAATATAATGGTCTCTGTTGATATGCGTTTTAGTAGTTAAATTCCTGGACTGTCATTGCTCATTAAAAGTGCTGTCATATGAGTGGAAATTGGGTAAATATTGCATGTTATTAACATCAGCAGAACTGACTTAAATGGAGCCTGTGTGTTGTGTAGTCTTGCCTTAATCTTTGTATTCATGCCTGTTAGTGTGAAAAGTTATTTGCATATATTTGCATATATATTTGCATGTACATGCAGCCACACTTAAGTTGCGGACTTCGGCATGTGCTGTGAGTACCATTGTGGCCCCCGGGGCTTCCAAAGTTGAGTAGCCCTGCTGTAGAGCCATGAACTTCCCTAAAAACACAAACTGCATGTCAACAGCATAAGTAGATGTAGAAATAAGAGAATGAAGATGGGACATCCATGATATAGGCTGATATAGCCTAAAACAGGAAAAGCTATATCAGAAATGACTTACTGATCATTCCAAATTAATTGCCTATATTTTAATTCTACCTCTGGCATGACCTTCCATTGTGCATTTTGGGAAGAACTTGCAGATCCAAGTTCCCCGGACCTCAGCCGTACAGATGTGGCAGAGCTTTATAGGCATCCACTCTTCCCTCCTCACAGGACAATGGTGTCTGTTTTCAGAGATGTATGTTTGTGTCACAGCCAGCACACATTTGAACAGCGCTGTGTCAGGCTAGAGTGTTCGGGCACCTGTACCATTTTAGACAGCGGTGTAGCGAGGGAGTATGGGGGGGAAGTTGTCCCCAGATGCCATGCTAAGAGGGCACCAATTTAGTCCTCCCTTTGATCTTCCTCCTCTGCCCACTGCCACCGGCTGGAGCCTCCTCTCCGCCCCCAGCCCGACCCTCCTCCATCTCTGCTGGGGGTTTAATTTGTGCGGGGGCCTAGCTCCAAACTGGAGGGGGTGGGGGAAGACACAGTACAAGCTCCCCGCCCCCCCAGGGTTGGGCTCAGTCATGCGCCAGATTTGGGGCCCTGCCACACAGTGGTGGTGGAAGGGGTGGGGGCACATTTTTCCTTTGCCTCGGGTGTACAACAGCCTCACTATGCCTCTGGTTTTAGAAGCCCAATTTGCTTTCCAGACAATATTAAATTGGAGCTAGGAAACATGTTGACACTTGTGGCCATTCCCGAGCAATGCATGTAACAGGTTCCTGATACATAATGGTTCTTTAAGAATAAATAAGTATGGGTATGTCTACACAGCAAAGTTATTTCGAAATAACTTTCCTAGCATCTACACAGCTAAACCGCTATTTTGAAATAAATTCGAAATACCGGAGCGCTTATTTCGAATTTGGTAAACCTCATTCTATGAGGAATAATGCCAAATTCGAAATAGCTAAATTCGAAATAAGCGCTGTGTAGATGCTTATTTCGAAATAGGGGGCCTCCAGCCTTTCCCAGTGTGCCCTGGTGGCCACTCTGGGCCAAACCAGGAAAACTCCTCTCCTCTCCCCCAGCCCCGGAGCCCTTAAAGGGATAGACTCTGGCCACAGTGCCTGTGCCAGTTGCAAGCCTGCCAGCACAGAGCCAGCAGTTGCTGCCCCTGACCCAGTGACCCCACCATGAGCCAGGCAGCCAGTTCCAGCCAACCCTCCACTGCTCCCCGGGGTCAGTCCCCCAGCTCCCCGGAGCCTGCTAGGGGTCGGAGAAGGCGGGCACCTTCCTGGTCCAGTGTGGAGATCATGGGCCTGACTGAGGTTTGGGCGGAGGCCTTCAATGTCCATGATCTCCACACTAGATGGAGGAACGCGGCCATCTACAGATGGATGGCTGACAGCCTAGCCACCAAAGGCCACATGGTGCACCCAGGAGCAGGTGCCAGGGGCACACGGGGCAGCTCCCCCCCCAGGGCAGACACCTGCCCCTATTTTGACGCCCTGGATCGCATTCTGGGGGGCGGGATGGTCCATGCCACCCAGGGGGTCATCGATCCTGGAGCAGAGGGCCCTGACCAGAGCATGGAGGAGGAGCGCCAGGAGCCGCAGGAGCCCAGAGGGAGCGTGCCATGCAGCCAGGACCGCCGAGCTGTCCCGGCAGACCCATCACCAGAGTCATCCAGGGAGGTAACAACATGTGAGTGCCATCATTGTCCCCTTATTGGTGGGGGGGGAGGGAGACCAGGGACTGCGCGCATGGGCCTTGCTTGCCATGGATCACACAGCAACCTGTGCGCATGCAAGCATGTGCCGTGCCACCCCTGGGCACATGGCCCCAGCTGGCTGCCACACAGGGTCCTTGGCCTGTTAGCCACACACGTGTGTGAAGAGACATGACATGCTCCTGACCCCAGGGTGGGACACAGCGGGATGCCCTCCCTCCACAAGGCCATTCTACACAGCAACAGGGCATAGGTGCGGTCTCGGGGCAGCTCCCACTCCCGGGGATAGCAGGACATTCCAAATATGGCCTGTGTGCAAGCACAGCGGCTCTGATGGTGCAGGGCACAGTCATCCTCATCTCGCAGAGGGGGGCTGGGCTTCACCCACTGTGTCCCCAGGGAGAACTGACCACTTCTCTTGTTTCTCCACAGCCACACCAGCTGCACGTGCAGGGTGCACCACCCCACCCGGGACATGCTCCTGCACCCGAGGGCTCTGCAGGACCACCCGTGCAGTGCAGGGGTACCAAGAGCAACACCTGGGGGCCCTGCGAGCCCTGCACCGCACCCTCCAGTACTGGGTGCAAGAAGACCTGGAGCTCCAGCAGGAGCAGCTTGCCCAAGGCTGTGCCATCTGCCAACACCTGCAGACCCTAGTGCAGAGCATGCTGCCTCCTGCTGCTCCAGCGCCTGCTGCCTCCCCAGCTACCGCTCCTCTTCCCACTCCTTCTCCCCCTCCCGCTTCTCCCTCCACCTCCTCCACACCCTCCAAACTCTCCTTATCCCCCCGGGGATGCCAAGGCCCCCGCATCCGCAGTGCTGGGAGACAGTTGACCTGGCGAGACACCTCCCCCCCCCGAGCCCTGAGCTTCTCCTCCCCCTTCTTCCCCTTGCTTCCCCCTTCCAGCTCCCTCCTCCCAGGTTTCCCCCTCTCCTCTCCCACCCTGTCTCTTCCCCTCTCCCACCTCCTTTCTCCAGTCTCACCAGAGTTTCATAACCCTCCCCCCCCCAGTTTTGTTAAATAAACAGAGTTTATATTTTTGAAAATATGTGTATTTTATTTGACATCAGGAAGGGGGCCTCGGGAGGGGTAAGTGGAAGGACGTGAGGGAGGAATGAGGCACAAGCCCCCAGTGGGGCAGACCAGGGAGGCTTTTAGTGCTCCTCAGGGTGGAAACTCTCCCGCAGGGCCTCCTGGATACTGACAGTCCCCTGATGGACCTTCCGGATGGCAGCCTGCAGCAAGTGCAGCCAGGCTCACAGCAACACATCCAAGAGAAGCACCAGAGCACCCAGGGACAGGTCTGTCTCCATGTTGCAGAGTGCTGTGATGTCCCGAGTGAGGGCAACCAGAGCATGCCGAGACTAAAATGCTTAGCTGTCCCTCATCGAGGTAGATAAGCAAGCAGGGAAACCTGAGAACCGGCTGTCGGGGCGGGGAAGGGCCCTTTAAGCACAGACCTCAGTTAGCCTCAGGCAGCAGCCCCACACAGTAAGTCCTGACCTGATGCAATGCTGGAACTGGTTCCGGCCAGCCTTTAATGCGATTCACAGTCCACTCAGTGCAGACGTGCTATTTCAAAATAGCAAAACGCTATTTCAAAGTGCATTTTGTGTGTAGACATGTTATTTCAAATAACTTATTTTGAATGAACTATTTTGAAATAAGATAATTTGAAATAACGCTGTAGTGTAGACATACCCAATATATTTTGTCACATCCTTTTCCTGCAAATGGCAATAAATGCCTGTGGCTCAAAAGCTTCTCTCTACTTTGCTGATCACAAGTGCCATTTTAAGGTCACCTCAACTGACTGCAGTAGTCAGTGGGAAGAAGTGTGACACGTTATTTCTGCTTTCACTGGAACAGTTTCTCCATAGCCCTGGATCCTAGCCTCTAAACTGATCCCTGCCTTCCCATAGAAACTCAAGTGCTCAGAAATACAGAACAGAATAGTGAAACAGCAAGCAGCCGGGCTCTGTTAAGATAGGAATGAATTTCTATGCTTTTTTCCACCCTCGCCCCCCGCCCCAGTTTTTTCTTTGCACGGTGGCTCGCTGACTCACTATCTACCATTTCCTTTAGCAGGAGAGGGAGGAGTGAAGGGTTAAGCAGAGAGAAGGGACACAACTTCCTGGACATGTGGTTTACATCTGTGTGACCTCTGCAGGGGCGGCCCATGAGTATAGGCAGACTCGGCGGTCACCTCGGGCACCGCCTTCAACGGGGCATCCAGGGCACCCGATGATGATGTCACGGGGCGCCCGGGCTACATCACGGCCACTGATGGCCATGCAGGCGAGGGCGCTGATCACGCGTTCCGCCTGGGGAGCCAGCTGCCGCAGCCAGCCTCGGGCCGCTCCTGGACCTCTGACTAACCTACTTATGTTTCTCAGCCTGAATGGGTTCCTTACAATACCAACACTAAATAGGCTGTGGAAGCGTCTCTCTAAGGCTTGGTCTATACTAGACCAGGAAGGTTGGTTTGAGGTATGCAACTCCAGCTATGCAAAATGTGTAGCTGGGGCCGGCTTACCTTAAGCCAAGTTGTGGTGGCATCCCCACAGCGGGAGGCCGATAGGAGCACACGCTCCTGTCTGCTTCCCCGGCTCCTCACAGAACGAGGAGTAACCGACGCTGACCGGGCCTGCTCTCAGTGTTTGATTTATGGGTCTATATTAGACTCGCTTTATCAAATACTAGAAGATTGGCCACCAAAGAATCAGTCTTTTTGTAAGTATAGACATGCGCTAAATCAGGGCTACTCAACTTTAGAAGCCATGGGGTCCACAATGGTACTCACAGCACATGCCGAGGGCCACAATTTAAGTGTGGTTGCATGCACATGCAAATAAATATGCAAATATATGCAAATAGCTTCTTTCACACTGATGTGCATGAATACAATGATTAAGGCAAGACTACACAACATGCAGGCCCCATTTAAGTCAGTTCTGCTGATATTAATAAAATGCAATATTTACCCAATTTCCACCCATAGACAGCACTTTTAATGAACAATAACAGTCCAGGAATTGAACTACTAAATTGCTATCAACAGAAGACGATTATATTGACTCACCATTATGGAGCGTGTTCCCAGCAGAGGCCATGTTCAAAGGATCCCACCCAATGGCTGCGTGTTGAGCCCCGCGTAGATCCAGACTGCACCACGGGCCACAAACCAACAGGCCGCAAGCTGCATGCGGTCCACGGGCTGTGTGTTGAGTAGCCCTGTCCTAAATGATGCCCAGAAGACCCATCCCATTTGTGCCACATATCCATGCTTGCACAGATTTTGCAATTTTAGACATTCCAGTTGAAAATCCAGTCTGATCTCCCTTCTTTGGATATTTGTGTGCCTTCCAGCTCTTGAAAATAATAGTTTTTGGCACCATTTTGTGCCTCAATTTCCTCTTCTGCATAGTTGGGTTAACTGTATCTAGTAAACACTCCAAAGAGCGCTATAGTGAGTGTTTAATGCTTGTGAAGCCCTTTGAACAATTTTACAGTATATAGGTGCTAAGTGCTGTTTCATGTTGCAAACATTTCATCAGTCAGAGGCAGAAGCTGCAATGCTGTATATTTATTCTGCTCTTTGATGGGGAGAGCAAAATTAGATATTATATTTCGTAATGAAGCTATTTGGTGACCGTTTTGCTCCCAGAATTGTGATGTGCTACCACATTCAATAATTCAGCCTTTTTAAATGGTCTATCTAATTTTCCTGGGCCATAGACAAGATGAGCTCCTCGTCCATTAACTGTGTCTTTTAAATGTGTTTATATGAAAATGATACAGAGGTGTTTGAAAGTCTAGACAATTTTGTGGCATGATGGAATCTTTACTGTCCACAGAAATGTTTTTGCTATGGAGGACCCTATTACTGGATCCTGTTGACATTCTCCCCAGTTACCCCCTTAGGACAAATGACATTCAGTCATGAATTTTAAGGAGAGCGCTCTCTCCCTTAGCAGGAGGGACAAAGTAGAGACACAGTCACCCCACATGAAGTTATAATAATTTCTCTGCCTACAGATCCTACGTGACTGAGTTCCTAGTATCAGCTAGTAGTATATTAGCATGTGTTGCTAAGCAGTACAGGTAAGCAAATTGTGTGCAGAGGGGAGCAGAGAGGACTCAGCACAGAACATTTAGCAACCAGTCCTTAGTGAGCAATTTCAAAAACCCTTGGCCCAGCAAATATTGGAGATTGTTTAACCTTTGTAGCTACTCTTTAATAGAAGCTGTTTTCCACATCTCATGTTCTCTTTTCATTATCTGTATTTTTTTTCTATTCGGGAGGATTGCTACAATTTCAGCTGTATCTTTAAACCCAGCTACCTGTCAAGAGTACTGTATTGGAGCTGGCCCTGAGGAATCCAAGTCCATATACTGACCTTGGTTCCTTGCCTTTCCTAACACTGAGGAGTTTAGGAATACTTCCGAGGCTGTGTTCTGAGTTCCACAGGCAGGAGAAAAGAGTAAGAATGTATCAGCGAGAGGTGGCTCCCAATTTTTTTTGTTCAAATTTGACGTTGCAAAAACAAATCTTATTGTAAGTTTGAAAATTGTATCTTTTCATTCATATTTTGGAGGTACAGGTATCCTCCTTTCCCTCATTTTCTTTTATTTTGCTACGTAAGTGGAGAAAAGTATCTAAAAAGATTTCTTTTTCAACTTGAGAGAGTCCCCTTATCCAATATAAAGAAGAAAAAATGTAAGCGGGAGCAGTCACTTGGAGGCACGTCATCCCACAGAGTGGCTGAGCATGCTGCATTCTGCACAGTCAAGGGGCTTAGCAGGGCTTTCCCTGCACTTGCTCCTCCCTGCTGCTGGGAGCTTCTGTGGTGCTGGTCCTATGATCAAGGAGACGGTCCGGCTTGTGCTTCCCGTATTCCTGCTGCTGTTGCCTTGACGGCATGAAGGAGCACAAAGAGTCATGGAGATATGAGGTAAGCATCACACCCAGCAGCCTTCCCAGTATTCAGTGTGCCTGTAATGCTTAGACGAGAATCATTTGCCAGCATGCTTGGCTATCTGCAGCATTCCTACTCCCCTTGCCTGTGAAGAGAGAGAATGCTAGAATACTAGAACTGGAAGGGACTTCAGGAGGTCATCAAATCCAGTCTCCTGCCCTCGCGGCAGGGCCAAGCACCGTCTAGACCATCCCTGGCAGGTGTCTATCTAACCTACTCTTAAATATCTCCCGTGAGGGAGATTCCACAACCTCCCCAGGCCATTTATTCCAGTGTTTAACCACCCTGATAGTTAAGAAGCAACAGGCTTAAATTGCAGCAAGGGAGGTTTAGGTTGGACATTAGGAAAAGCTTCCAGTCCTATCATGAGAGGTTAAGGAGAACAATTTTTCTCCCTCCTCCTTTGTAACATGGGGTCATCTGGACAAGGAAAGTCCATACCAGTTTCTTCCCATGTGTGGGATTTACTAAAATGAAAATCAATCTGTCCCTGCACTCTCCTCCCATGATTGTCTTAATGGCTCCACAGTGTTTCTTGTCAATATTACAGTGTTGACTAAGGGCACATCTACACAGCAGCATTATTTCAAAATAACTAGCTCTCATCAAGATTTCCAAAAAGAGCCAACGTATGATCTCAGGGCATCATTTGATATCTCCAGTTATCACCTGATGATTGTGGCATTGGTAATAGTTCCCCATAGGCATTCATGACTACGGTCATCTTCTCTTCCTCTGGGAACAACATTTAAAATAGAGGAACTACTGTTTGAAGGGGTGGATGGTATTTGAAAAGAGAGAGACTAGCTCTGTGGCAAGATCTCTGGGTTTACTGCCTCTCCAAAGGAGACCATCTTCACCTATGGACAGGTGTCACCAGCAATATTTCTCTTCTTTTTGTCTTTGACTTCCTGTTCTCAAAAAGGCAGTCCTATAATCAACAACAACACCAATAGCAAACATCTTCTCAAACACAGGAGATGAAGAAATCCTACAAGTCTTGGATGAGGAAAGAGAATTCCTCAGCCATATCCTCCCTGCCTAATGTCAGGTTTGATGTGAGGAAAGAAAGCTGTGAACCAATTTCAAAAAATGCAGTTCACCTTGTTTGAGATGGTCTGTCCCAGTTCTGTGATGGATAACCATCATCTTTGACAGAAAGGGTTTAGACACAATAAAGGAAGGTTATACTACCCGATTAAAATTCCTCTTCTATGCAAACCACTGCTCCTTTCCCTTTTCAGGGACACTTCCTAAGGGGTTGTGTCTACACTGCAGTATTTTTCCGGGAAAATGGCCATTTTTATGGAAAAACAATACTTGTGTCCACACTGCCACTGAGTTCTTTCGACAGAAAGTCAAAAGAATGGAGAGGTTTTTCCAATGGTGGTAAACCTCATTCTAAAAGGAAAAAGCTTTTTTCTGAAAAAGCTTTTTTGGAAAAAGGCGTGTGTGGATGCAGAAGAGAGAGTTCTTTCGAAAGAAGAGGCCTCCAGGAAAAACCACAGGATCCCTGGTGGCCACTCCATCCAGAGTAAGCACAACTTAAATGCGAGATAGCGTCCAATGAATGTGGATGCTATCTTTTGAAAAAGCACATTGCTTTTCATTACGCTTTTGCTGTGTGGACGCTCTCTTTCAAAATAAGCTTTTCTGGAAGATCTCTTCTGGAAAAGTTTCTTCCAAAAGAAGCTTACAGTCTAGATGTAGCCTGAGAGGGAAAAGGGAAAAGTACAAGTGCTATTCCACACAGGAACTATAGAAGATGCACCATTAATTTATAGAAACAAAGGATTCAAATTTCCATTACTTTCTAATCCCAAAAAAGAATGGTGCTCTCAGATCACTTCTAGATCTCAGAGCATGAAACAGATACACGAGGAAATTTCAATTCAGATTGCAAACTCTGGCTCTGATTAATCCTTCTGTCTTCTCTGGATTGCTTTCCTGCTGTCAGTCTCAAAGATGAATATTGTCATAACCCCATAACACTGTAAATATTTACTTGTAATCCTTGGTTCAGAGTATTTCCAGTACAAAGTCTTACCCTTTATGCTCTCCATTATGCCCAAAATTTTTACCAAATAGTCAAGCAGCTCATCTGGTGAAGCAAGAATTTTTGTTTTTCCATACTTAGATGATTGGCTGCTAAAGACCCTGTCCAAAAGAATAATTATACCTAGAGCCCTGCGTGGATACAAATGTCTATGTGCGGATGTGGATATCCATGGATAGACATCAGGATCTGCTGATCCGAAGGGCACTACTCCCAGGAGATGCTGTGGCGAAAGGAGAGCAGTGTGGTGCCACTATTCCCAAAAACCAGCCGCCAGAAGAAAACCCCAGTTGGCCATGTAGTTGCACCTCCCTTCCCTGCCACCAGCGGAGCTATACGAACCTAGACAGGGGACGTGGGGTGATCCATGATACCATAGGGAAAAGGTTTTTACTTCCAGAAATGAAAGTAATAATCACCATAAAGAGGCTGCTTCAATACCCTTTCTCTGGGGGTGGTATATTTTTTGACATGATTAAATGTTCACAGGGCCGGCCCACAACATTTTGGCATCTGAGGCGGGGAGCTCAAATGATGCCCCCATGAACCCTCACTTGGGCCAAAACTTTGCAAGGTCTCAATTCTGCCTTCTTCCTGTTCTACTCCTCTCATGGTACTACAGAGAGAATACATCTGCACCAGCAGCAGACACAATTTTCTACACTCTGGGTTCTAGTGGCATCCTGCCCCCCCCCACTCCCCCACAGTCTGGCACCTTAGGCGGCCGCCTCAGTTCGCCTCATGGTAAAGCCACCTCTGGATGTTCAGGCCTGCCTGTAAAGGCCTTTCATTTTAAAATGTAGGCATATTCTTATCACTTAGCTACTTATGGACGTATAGAACAACAAATCAAAATCACAAGTTTGCCTGTGTATGGGCCTTGTCTCACTGTGACATTCTGAGGCATTGTTCTTTGGCTAAGGCCTTAGTCTAAGGCTGTCCCTGCTGCTTAGACAAAGACTAAGTAGCATACGGTCACATCCTCATATTCCAAACCATTCATATTGAAACAAGTAACATTCAGGGGTTAAGAAAGTGATCCAATCTAATACCTCCAAATAAAAGAAAGATCCCAGACTATTTAAAGAAAACTTAGTAGGATACCTTTGGGCGCATCTACCCAGCGGGGCTTAACTCAAAATAAGCTACAAAAATTGAGCTAGGTCAATTGCGTAGCTTATTTCAAAATAGCTTATTTTGAAATTGGGAGAAATCTACACAGTACTTATTTAGAAATAGAACACTCTTCCTCCAACTTCCCTTACTCCTCGTACAATGAGGGTTACAGGAGTTGGAGTAAGAAGTCCTCCAGCTTGACAGAACTTTGACATTATTTCAAAATAACTGCCTGCTGTGTAGACACGGACTAAGTTATTTTGAAATAATATTGCTATGTAGATGTACCCTCTCAGTCCAGCAAGAACTCACTTATCAATAGTTGTGGTTGTGAAACAACTTGTATCTTTATTGTTTTACCTTTATGGTCTCCACTTTTCCATTGTTAATCTGTATAGTTTGTTTGGTTCCTTAATTATTTCTGTTTGATGTATAATTAATTTTGCTAGGTGCAAATTAATTAAGGTAGTGGAATATAATTGGTGAGAGGATTATGTTACAATATGTTAGGATTGGTTAGTAAAAGTTTAGTAAAATGATTGGTTAAGGCACAAGTAAGCAGAACTCAAATTTTACTATATAAACTGAGGTCAAACAAGGAAGTAGGGAGAGGAAATTGGAATCATGTTTGCTAAAGAGTAAGGGGGGCTGACATAGGAATAGGGAATGGGGTACAGGGACACAAGATAGGCTCTGTGGTGTCCGAGCTGGGAACGGAACACTAGGGAGCAGACTCCGTCAGCGTATACAGATAAGCCCGACTGGTGCGAAGGGCTTCAGAATCTTGTTTGCTGGAAATTAACCCAGATATACATCACATTGTCTGCACTTCGTACTTCTGGTCTGTTGCTCTCTGGGGATGTGGGAAGGTGAGGAGAAAAGCCTTCTAACAGGATCTACAGCATATGTGGCTCCATATGCCAGGCTAAGTATGGGACTACTTCAAAAGAAAGTCAAACATAGTTTGGATAACATTAAAACATTCACCACTGCAAGGAAATTTTGTCTTTCTACTATGGTGGCTGAAGCCACAGAATGTCTTCAAAGACGTATTTATTCTACCCACCTTCTCCTACATTAGCAGTACCCATATGTGTGCCTAAGAAAGTCTGAGGAGCGCATCACCATAACCTTTTCCTTTGAGGTCTTTGGAACTATACAGACTTCTTGTTATACATGAATGTATTAGTACAAAGGGTGATCAGTCTGGCTCTCATAGAATCATAGAATAATAGAACTGGAAGGGACCTCGAGAGATCATCAAGTCCAGTCCCCTGCCCTAATGGCAGGACCAAGCACGGTCTATATCATCCCTGACAGGTGTCTGTCTAACTTGCTCTTAAATATCTCCAGTGATGGAGATTCCACAACCTCTCTAGGCAATTTATTCCAGTGTTTAACCACCCTGACAGGAAGTTTTTCCTAATGTCCAACCTAAACCTCCCTTGCTGCAGTTTAAGCCCACTGCTTCTTGTCCTGTCCTCAGAGGCCAAGAAGAACAATTCCCCCCACCCCATCCCTGTGACGCCCTTTTAGATACCTGAAAACCACTATCATGTCCCCTCCCAGTCTTCTCCTTTCCAAACGAAACAAGCCCTATTCCTTCAGCCTTGCCTCATAGCTACGCTGACCATCAATCCTGGATTTCCCAGGACAGTCCCAATCTTTAATGTCTTGTCCCAGTATCCCCATGCAGCACTGAAATGTCCCGAAGAGTCCCCAGGCTCCAAACTCAGCTAGACGCTGATGCACACAGCTGATTCTCCTCCCCATCCCATTCCCCCGACTGGGGGAATACAATAGGAATCAGATGTCTAGCCAACCTGTTCAAAATGTTTCTTTCACAGATATAGAATGCCATAATCGAGGTGGCCATAGAAACCATCTCTGCAGTATTTTCTTTGGACAGACAGGGAGGAACATGATCTTCTCAGCTGTGCCACAAGATGGTAAAACTTTGAAACTTGTGTATCCAATACAACGTTGACCCAATTGCCCTTCATGTCACAAGCAAACACAATGTGGCGACAGATGGTCAGAGCAGAGATTCTTCACAGAGGCACAGGTGGCCTCCAAAGACCCAGTGAGTCAGAACATTTTCAAACAATGGGGGTTTCTAGACAAAAATCTATTCACTACCACAGTCTGTATGAAAAGACTTCAGGCAAGAGCAGGCTCCTCTGATTCTAAAAGTAATAAAGAAAGTGACTTAGTTTCTTCAGAATGGCCAAGTCAACAGAGGTACCCTAAGTTACTCCATTTATTCAATGGTGAATCATAGAACACTAGAACTGGAAGGGTCCTTGAGAGGTCATCAAGTCCAGTCTCCTGCCCTCATGACAGGACCAAGCACCATCTATATCATCCTTGATAGATGTCTGTCCAACCTGTTCTTAAATATCTCCAGTGATGGAGATGCCACAACCTTCCTAGGCAATTTATTCCAGTGTTTAACCACCCTGACAATTAGGAAGTTTTTCCTAATGTCCAACCTAAACCTCCTTTGCTGCAATTTAAGCCCATTACTTCTTCTCCTATCATCAGAGGCCAAGGAGAACAATTTTTCTGATATCATGTCCCCTCTCAGTCTTCTGTTTTCTAAACTAAACAAGTCCAGTTATTTCAGTCTTCCCTCATAGCTCATGTTTTCTAGGCCTTTAATAATTTTTGTTGCTCAAATACAAGATGCTCCTAGTAACAAAGGACTTACTGTCCCAATAGAAAGGGCGTATCTTCAGCCCAGGTCTTCAGTCATTATATCTGCCAACTTGGGCAATAGAACTTTGACATATTTAGAAAAATCATGCTCCATCAAGGTGCAGCAAATTCTAAGTAATGCTCGGAAGCCATCTACTTTAAATGGAAATATTAGTTATTTGGGCAACTGCTAAGAATGCTGACCCAGCATCAGTGCTATATAATTTAAATTCAGAATATTTGTTACACTTAAAAACAATGAGCTTGTCTCACTCCTTCATCAGAGTCCATTTATCAGCAATACCACTATTCTGCATTCACATTCATGGAAAATCTATTTTCTTGAACAATTTAGTGAAACACTTTTTATCTGTTTGTGGAATCTGCATTCCCTAGTACAGGATCCAATCTCTCCATGGAATTTAAATTTAATTCTAATGCAATCTATGTCTCCTCTCATTTGAACCTCTAGCAAGCTACTCCTTGATTCATCTTCCTTTGAAGACCTCAAACAAATAAAAAGAAATCATTAATGTTTCTTAGATGTGAAGAGAAAATTCTTGTGTCACACAGACAGAACTCATATTGTCAGGTCTTCATGTGCTAGTATCTGTACAGATCAGGCTATTTCAGCACAGCCCCTGTTTATATAGATTAGACTCTGTATGAAAGATTACCACTTGTGGTGGGCTAGGTCTTGAACCTAGAGCTGGGATTCCTCAGACAGCCACCATATCCTAGTCTCCCCCCAGTATCTAATGATGCTAGCATTTGGGAACTAGTGTGATTATAACCTCCTTCAAGGTGCCACCTATGGGACCCTGCCTGGAGGATCGTCTGGCTCCACTCTTTTGTTCAACCATGTCAGATGGAGGCCACAAAAATTATGTCAAAGCAACAGGATGGTTTCCTATTGTGGCTGCACTCAACCCTGCTTCTGCCTGTCTTGTATACCCAAATCAGTCCCTGATTCCTGCACCACTTCTGCCTTTACTCCTGTTCCCACCATGCTCCTATTCCATGATTGAGCCTTGTTTCTCTTCCAGTTCCTGCCCTTACTTCTTGCTGCAAATCATCTGTTACCTGTCCTGGCTCTGACCCTAATTCTGACTTAACCCTTGGCTCTGGCATTTGGAGTCTGGTCTTGGTTCTGACACTCAGCTTTGACTCCTGGTTCCAACTCTAGCTTGACCCCTGGCTTTGATCATTGGAATTTAATTCTGGTTCTGTCCCTTGGCTTTGCTCCCCAACCTGGATGCCTGCTCTACCCACTAGACATGGTGTCTGCTTCAACAACTATATCAGACCGCCTGTATCCCAGTCTATAACACACTCTCTCCTCCTACCCCTCTTAGAGACCATTCAGCCCGAATAGTTGTTTCATTTGTAACATATTGAAGCACATTCCCAATACAGGGGGTCTTCGCTATACGTCACCCCGGTATACATCCGTTCCACACTAAAGTCATTGAAGTTTGCAGGAACTGATACATTATAAGTCCTCCGATTCCCTGTTATAAGTCATGTGAAACACTCCCCACAATTTGCTTAAACGGAAGTCAGCCACGGGGGAAAAAAATCCCCGCTTTAAGTTGTTTCACTATAAGTCCAAGTTTTTTGGAACGTATCTTGGACTAATAGCAAGGACCCCCTGTACTGAAATATGCAAGGTTGTCAGGTGGAGTTCAGTTCACACCTTTACAAAACATGATGCATTGGATCTGGCCTCCAGGTCTGATGTACAGCCTGGTAAAGTGGTACTCCTGTCAGTATTTCTTTAGGACTCTGCTCTCACTTTCCAATTTGTGGTGTTCCTTGCCAGGCTATTCCAAGACTGGGAATAGGCAGAGGACACTTGAAGAAGAAATGAAGAATACCTACCAGTTTCTCTGGGATAGACTCTGAATATTCACAGTCCCTGCCTGCCTTTCCCACACTTGCAGAACCCTAATTTCATTGTTGCTTGGTATTCTGTTTAGTGGTGGAAGGAAGAGAGGCCACAATGAGTGCCTCGTGTCTTTAAGCCCAGGGCCTCAAAATATGCTCTAACACTAGGGGCACATGGCTGAAGGGTGTTAGAGCACCTTAACAAGCACAGCTTCCTGAAGGTTCCACCATCCTGGCTCCACTCACCTGGCACATCCCAAGAGCTCTATAAAATGCTACATAAGGACATAACAAGTGGGGTTCCTCTGGGATCAGTTGCGGGTCCGGTTGTGTTCAATATCTTCATCAACAATTTAGATATTGGCATAGTGAGTACGCTTATAATGTTTGCTAATGTTTCTGAGGTGGGAAGGGTTGCAAGTGCGTTGGAGGATAGGGTCATAATTCAAAATAATCTAGACAAACTGGAGAAATTGTCTGAGGTAAATAGGATGAAATTCAATAAGGACAAATGCAAAGTACTCCACTTAGGAAGGAATAATCAGTTTCACACATACAAAATGGGAAATGACTTCCCAGGAAGGAGTACTGCAGAAAGGCATCTAGGGGTCATTGTGGACCACAAGCTAAATATGAGTGAACAACATGACACTGTTGCTAAAAAAAGCAACATCATTGTGAGATATATTAGCAGGAGTGTTGTAAGGAGGACATGAAGTAAGTCTTCCTTTATACTCAGCACTGATTAGGTCTCAACCTGAGTATTATGTCCAGTTCTGGGTGCCGTATTTCAGGAAAGAAGTGGACAAATTGGAAAAAAGGCCAGAGAAGAGCAACACAAATAATAAGTCTAAAAAACATGACCCATGTAGGAAGATTGAAAGAATTGGATTTGTTTAGTCTGGAAAAGAGAAGACTGAGAGGGGACACAACAGCTTTCAAGTACCTAAAAGGTTGTTATAAGCAGGAATGAGAAAAATTATTCTCCTTAACCTCTGATGACAGGACAAGAAGCAATGGGTTTAAATTGCAGGAAGGGAGATTTAGGTTAGATATAAGAAAAAACTTCACTGTTAGGGTGGCTAAGCACTGGAATAAATTGCCTAGAGAGGCTGTAGAATCTCCATCTTGGAGATTTTTAAGAGCCGGTTGGACAAACACCTGTCAGGGATAGTCTAGATGGTGCTTGGTCCTGCAATGAGAGCAGGGGACCAGACTCACTGACCTCTTGAGGTTCCTTCCAGTTCTATGATTCTATATTCTGAGAAAAACAGGCTCTAAACTTCTTAAATGGAGAATCCAAAATTAGTTGACACTCTCTTTTTTGATTCCCCATGTGTAAAATTGGGATGATAATAAAAATCAACCCAGGGAAGTTTTGTGAAGAAAACAAACATTGAAGACTCAGATACTGCAATGAAAGCAACATAGAAAAGCCCATGAGAAAGTTAATTCTGCATTCAGTACAGGGCCTGCATGGTGTGCAGTAAATAATGCATGGGGCCACACACTGAACGAAGAGGATCAAAAACATATTGAAAGATCTTCAAATAATTGCAGTTCAGATGCAGTCAAGATATGGAAAATCACAGAAAAGTAATAATGGACCCTCATTAACACTGATCATTTGAAAAAGCCACAGTAGACCCACTTGTTTAAAGAAACTTTGCTGGAACAATAAACACTCCACTGTTCTGCCTGTGAATTTTTTGGACAATATGATGCAACAACAAGTCCATAACCAGGGTGGGGCAAGCAGGACAGTTTTCCAGGGCACAAAGCCGGGCTGGGGGGAATGAAGAGGAGGGAAAATTATGGGGGAAAAAGAGCCAGGGAGGCTCCGCACACTTCCTCCTCCTTGAGCACTCCTATTGGCTGGGAACCACAACTAATGGGATTTGTGGGGGTGATGCCTGTGGGAACAGGCAGTGTATGGAATCTCCCTGGTCCTCTGTATGCCTAGAACAGCAGGGGCTGTCAACTCACAGGGCCAGGGCCCAACAGAGTTGTGGATTCACTTCAAGACAGAGTCGATTAGGGATAGAGAGTTGCTTTTATTAATCTCACTACGTCACTACTATTACAGGCTTAATACTGCCAGATGGTTACACCGCTACTGCAAAGCAATACAAATCAGCATAGGCAAAGCAATGCATATAAAAGTAACAGGCACTTGGAAATTCTTACGCCCATTTAGATCTGCGGGGAATCCCGTTCCGGTTATCTCGCACCCAGCCGCAGTGGACGTGGCTCCAGCTAGGGGGATTCAGGACACCCTTGGAGGTCTAGGTCCCTGTTAAAACTCAATGGGCATGGGGCTTCCTACACTAATTATACTACAGTTGTTTACCGGGTGTGCACGTACCTGGCTCAATGCCATTCTTATCACTCATATGAGCTGAAACCGAGGTCAAACTTGTTTACTGCTCGGTAGTTTCTCAGCTCAAGGCATGGGTTAGCACTGATAAAGCCCAGCTGCGGTTTGGGCTTGCATCATCCCACACTATGCTAAGCAGGGTACAGCAGGGATGGAAACTTCCATCCTAGGCCTGCTAAGCTACAGGACCCAAATATGACTTTCATGTGACAGAGGGTAGAGCCCTGCAGTGGGCACAGTACTGTCACTCTTACTTCTGCACTGCTTACCGGGGCTACGTGGCTGGTTTTCAATTGGAATGCCCAGCTCCAGACAGCACCATCAACCGAGTCAATAAAAGTCTGGGCGGCAGTGCAGCAGGGCTAACCCAGGCCACCTGTCTGCCCTGACTCTGTGTGGCTCCCCGGAAGCACCCAGCCGGCCTCATGACTCTTTGGCCTACAGGGGGCCAGGGAGGCAACGCACACTTCCTCCTCCTTGAGCACTCCTATTGGCTGGGAACTACAACTAATGGGATTTGTGGGGGTGATGCCTGTGGGAACAGGCAATGTATGGAGTCTCCCTGGTCCTCTGTATGCCTAGAAGCCACATGCACCTGCCAGCTGATTCCTGGGAGCCGCCTTAGGTAAGTGAAACCCAAACACCACACTTCTGACATGCCCTAATCACCTGTGCCAAACCCCAGTGTCAACCCCAAGCTCTTTCCTCCACCCCAACCCTTCAGCCCAACCCCAGTGCCCCTCTCTCACTCCAACCCACATCCCAGAAACCCTCATGCCCTCTCACACTCCAAACCTCTGCTCCAGCCCTGAGCCTCCTCCCACACCCAGAGCCTGCATCCCCTCCCTCACTCAAAACCCATCGGTCCCAGGACAGAGCACCATTCTTCACCCCAAGTCCCTCATCCCCGGCCCCACCTCAGAACCCGCATCCCCAGCTGGAGCCCTCACGCCGCCCCCCCCCCGCTCAACTCTCTGCCCCAGCCTGGTGAAAGTGAGGAGCCAGGGCCTTGGGGATGGGGCAGAGCAGGGGGTGGAGCTTCAAGGAAGGGGTGGAGCCAGGGCAGGACAAAGGCATTCAATTTTTTGCCATTAGAAAATTGGCAGCTCTAGCACTGGAGCTGGTGACAGCACTGGCTTCAGAGCTGGGCCCCCAGGCGGCACCACCCAGGAAAAACAACTTATTTCAACTATGTTGAAAGACTACCCTCAGAATTAGATTCTCCCTGTGTGGTTGAGTTTGAAGGTAGACAGGTGCTTAGTGAGAAGAGGTCATTGGGTTCTCCCCACATTGAACTCCCTATTCCAAGAATTCACCAAATATTCTGCCTCTGTAGATTAAAAGATCTGCAGGGATTGCATTTAGCATAGACGGCTGCAGTAATGCTTTATTTTAAGGGTTGGCTATCAGTGATTTATAAAACTCTAATAATATATTTATAAGCCTGCTACAGATAGTGTACAGGAATGTATGAATACCTTACAAATTATTTACAATGTATTTACAGCACAGAGCAGCTAAAACACATCAACTGCCGCTGCAAATATTTCTTCCTTTTCTTTGTTTTAAGCATTGCTCACTTTATTAGAAATGTCTCAGACAGGTTCAGCTACACCATTTATAGGGGCAATGCTGAAAATTAAAAATAAAACAAAATTCAATTGCAGAGACCACTGCATTAATAATAATATTGTGCCTACAGTATGATGGTTCGAGCTAGTCGACAAGTTGGTGTGTGTGGAAGAAAGACTCTTGCAAACTAAGGGCAGTGAAACTTTGGAAACTGAAGGGTGTTTTGGGTGTTTACAGTTTTGGCTGGAGTTCACAAAAAAATTTGACTAAAGAGATTACTTTGCATACTTTGTTTGGAAGAGAAAACCTACACAGGCCAAAGCTAGGTTGGCAGATTTGACTTGTATACGGTGGAATCTACTAAATAATCAATGCTGGCCAATTGTTACCGCACAGGTACTGCTGATTACGGCCTGCAATGCATACGGAGAGTAATTGTGATATATATTTTGTTCCACCCCCCCATGTCTCCTCCCCAGAAACAAACCTCTTGAATACAAGACAAACTTTGAAACCAGATACGTGCAAATGGGTTTGAAAGTAGATAAATACATTCTTCTGTTCCTAGTGTAACCTTAATTGGGGGTGACACTGATTCGTACTCCTTATGCAGCTGTGGCAGCTGGCGCCCCAGGCGGAACATGTGATCAGGGCCCCCGCCTGCAGGGCCGTCAATGGACTGACGTCATCATCGGGTGCCTCGGGCGCCCTGTGACGTCATCATCGGGCGCCCCGGGCGGCAGCGCTCTAGGCGGCGGCCAAGTCCGCCTATAGTCATGGGCCGCCCCTGTCTTTACAGTTTGCATGGAGTTTGCAGGTTTGATGAATGCATTAACTCATAGCGAAAGTCTTTGGGGCAAGGACTGTCTTTTTATTGTGTGTGTACAGTGTGTAGTACAAGGGATCCCTAGCCCCTGAGTGGACTTGTCTATACTACGGAAAACATTGACTCTCCAGAGGTTGATCTTCTAGCATTTGATTTAGTGGGTCTAGTGTAGACCCCCAAATTGAATGCTGAGTGCAGTCCCCGTCAGTGTTGTGTACTCCTCATTCTGTGAGTAGTAAGGGAAGCCGACAGGAGCATGTGCTTCTGTCAGCCTTCCACAGGGTAGGTACTGCATCTGCTTGACTTAAGCTTATATTTTGCATAGCTGGAGTTGCGTACCTTAAGCCCATCTGCCTGGTCTAATATAAACCTGGCCTACGTGCTGTTGAAATATAGCTAATAATAATAATGTAATTCTTCCTGGTTTGGTGTCAAACCCAAGTAGAACTATGGCATTTCTCTAAATAGTCACCCAGAACCAAATGGTGTCCATGAGCCCATCTATAGTTGAGGAGCTGCTGAAAGGAAAACAGGATGTGGAAATAACAAAGAACTCCTTTACCCTTCCCAGAAAAGGTATTGAAGCATGTATTTTATGGTGTATTGTGAAGGTCTTTACAAGCCTGTAAGCTGCAGGCCTCATGTAGTGTATCATAAGTAGAGAAGAGAGAGTGTAGAATTTTGCTGTTTCCAGGATGAGTTGTAGTTTTGCTGGTAATATTAATTAGCGTCATTCTGAAGATAATCTAAATAATCTTCTTATAGCCAACCTGTATTAAAAGGATTTGCATGAGAAATCCCAGAGTTAGGAATTTTGCACAGGCTCTAGAGGCCATCAGTGGAAATGAGAAACAGGAATTCAACTACACGTGATATGGTGATAGTAATTCCCACGACAGATGGGAGGCCAAAAGAGTCAACATTTGGCTTTGATTCAGATACTTCTCCTAAGTCTGTCTAAGCCTCCTGAATGTTCAGAAGTTGGCTAGAAGTCTCATGATGTTGATCTCCTGAGGGAATCTGTTAATGCTTCCGGCTTCTGATTCCTCTGGAAATATTGCCTTTCTCATGGTATTTTAGCTTTTTATTCTGTTCCCAGACAGATCTTGGCAGAGGAAAACTATAAAAAATTTAAAATAAAGAGGAAAACAAAACAACTAAATGTTTCAGTGCCTTCAGAAGGTTTGGTTTGAGTTAAATGGTATTGAATGCATGGTAAAAAACTGTTTCTAGAAATCAGGGATGGCTCATAACTTGTAATGGATGGGCATCGGTATTGGAGTGTGTAGACTGCTTTCGATCACATGTTCTAGCCTAGTTTGGTTGTCTTGGTCTTTGATCCTTCTGAGACTGTTCCATTTAGAACTATGTATTTCACTGTGTGGGAGTCTATTGGCTGGAAGCTTCTACATCTGTCTCCACTTTCTGGACATTAACGATCTCATGGAACTGTGTGTCCTGGTGCATAACTCTGGTACCACAGTGATGGGCAGAGCATAAGAACCTAACTGCAACTGAATAAACACACTTTTCCCACATTATTGTGCTGTGGGCCAATTGACTGCCAGTTTTCTTCCTACTGGTGGTTGTATTTCATGGTACGATGTCCATAATATGTTTGGTTTAGAAGGAAAGGAGTTTTATAGAAGCCAAATACTACAATTACCCCAACATGTATTCTTTGTGCTAAGCATGGTGCAGGTATGCAGCTTTAATTCTGTCTGGAAATTCAGTCAGAGATTAGAATTATATGTTGAATTGTAAACTGTAAAGAACAGATTGAGGGTTAATTTCTGCTCCCATTTACACCAGTGCAAACACAATGGTTCCAATTAATTTACTCCAGCTTTCCAGAAATCTGACTGAAAACAAAGCATGGCCCTAAAAGCCTAAATTAATACTAAACTTTCTCACCTGCCTTAACACATAGACTGCTTTACTGAGTTGATTTGCACAAATGTCAGATAAATAAAGAATGCAATCAGAAGTGCAATTAACAGATTTGAACATTCAGTCTTTTTTGCGTGTGGTTTTTATACCTGCATGTTGGAAGGTCCCCAAATATGCAAATCTTCCCAATTTTTCCCTACTGTTTCATCTTCTGAAAGAATAGTCGATGCATAGCTAGATGTTGGCAAAGCTGCAGCTGTTAGAGCATCCCAGCCAACCTCCCAGAATTTACAGGAGGGCACAGAATGAGAAATCTACATGCTCTCTCTCCCCCAGCCTGGCCATCTGCATATGGACACACAGCATCAGAACTGTGCAGCTGTGCTGATAATGCCCTGCGGGAAGAGATCAGAAAGCTTTAGATGCAGTTTGT
Source organism: Pelochelys cantorii (assembly GCA_032595735.1). Classification (NCBI taxonomy): domain Eukaryota; kingdom Metazoa; phylum Chordata; order Testudines; family Trionychidae; genus Pelochelys; species Pelochelys cantorii. Next base: position 44,133,776 of record CM064337.1, read on the forward strand.
TCCTCTGTTGTCAATTCTAACAGGGCACAGAAGCGTGAGTGTGTGTAGGGTGTACTTACAAGTCAAATACTCTCAAAGTCATTGTTGAACCACTAAACATCTCTGTGTGCAACAGGGAAGATTTTGGCTTCAGGCTGGCCAGAGGTGCACCTGCGTTGATGTAATTACCTGTGCAAGTGGAGGGCAATATTACATTATATAAATGAAGGTGTTGTTTGAAAACAGAGTGTTTCATTAACAACTAGGCTTATTTTACTAAAGCTACAGTGTTATAAAGAAAACAGCCCTACTGTGTGCCAATGCGCAAAGCAGGAAATCAGCTTGATCAATTGCAAACTGTATTTGAAAATAAAGAACACAATAACTGGGTCACTGGAGTAAAGTTCATATTCACTTCTGCAGGAAAAAGAACAGTCCCATCATTTTAAAATCATCATTGCAGTTTCTTACGGGACTCATTTTATGGGAAAGTGACCTTGCTGGCGCAACCTCCTGACACTTATTGTCAAAGAATGTGAAGCTGGTTTAATTCTTCTGTGAATAAAGCTTTCTGGACCATTTCTGCCCTCAGTTATACCAGTGCCCCACAGACGCAGTTTTTCAACTTGGCGGAGAAACATTTTCTTCCAGGCTGAGACAAATTTCGGCCCAGAGAGCAATTTTATCTTCCTGTAATAAGCAATTGAATATACCTAGGTAGTTATGCAAATGTGCACACAAGCAGGGCACCATTAAAAACCCAGCATTTATCACTCTGGGTATATGTGGCAAGAGCAGTATTTTCCTATAATGAGAATAAATAAGGAGCAGCTATATCTTACTCAGTAGATGTAAGATCCCTTAGGTCAATGGAGACCAACTCTCTATGCTTTACATCTACCTTACCCCAGAAATAGAGAGCGTCTGATGTGGGAGATGACCGCATCTCTTCCAGCTTTGCATTGTGAATGTGCTCCCTATGCAAGACGTCCCCAGTGCCTACTTCGAGCCACAAAAGGCCACTTTGGGTCACCTCTGTTTCTGTGTGGCATACAGAGATGCTGTAAGGTTGTTCTTTCAGAGGCCTCGCCATAATTAAGCAGAAAAAAAATGCTAATTGCAATAATTTCTTTAATAGGCCATATATGAGAGAACTCTGTTTCTTCAATCCCGAATCTAGATTTTGTGTGCTGCAGATACATTTCTGCTACCTCTGGCATGTTCAATGATAGCATAAAAATACGTGGTGGTACATTAAAGCCTGTGGAGCATAGAGAAGTTTTTTTTGAGAACTTAATCAGGGCCCTAGGCAAGAAAAGGATGTGTACTATTGATATGTATGTTTTGCTTTTGCTGTAGTTAATGAAAATGTTATGCCAATGCTGGTTTCTGTCCCTTATGGTTCATCAATGCAGAACCAATCCTTTTTATACTTTATGTTTTTCTTCTAGTAATGTTATTTAATCTGGAATTGAAAATGTTTGATTTCTGTCATTCCCCCCCTGGCTACTGTGCTCAAAATGGACCTTAATTGTTTGCACTTAAAAGAAGGGGAGGGGTAGGGGGGTTTACTGTTTTATTACATTTTTATTGGAAATCTTTTTTTTTTTTTTACTATTCCCCTTTGTTTTTGTTTGTTTATTTGTTTGTTTTGTTTTATGAAGCCTGTTCTGGCGTAATGTTAGGGTTTAAAAGCTGAACCTTTGTCACACTAAAAGGAATTGCAGGCAGAAAGTAAGTCTAGCAACGACAGCATGACATTCTTTTCAGCTCTGCTTGTCTCACTAATCAACACCAAATTATTGTAGTTCACAGGGGAAAAAACCTCAAAAAGTTTCCTTTTTTGCATAGCTCTTTAGGGCAGCTTTCAACAACGTTGACTTTGCTAGATGCCGAAGTGCTGTAATAATCCTTGTGTAACAACATGTAGCCTACTGCCAACCTCCTTGCTCTAAATAATGTTGAAAAAGTGGCACTTAGAGACTACTTTTGAGATTTCAGTTGACTACCAGGTGCATTCCTCACCTTTCAAATGCATATTTCTATTTCCTTTCCCTGGGCTTCAAACACTGGTGAATCATTGATCAAAATCCAGAGATGGCAGAAGTAATGTTGGAAATGAATGTGTGGGTGAAAGATGTTAACCCTGACTTCAAAGCATCATTAATTATTTTCATATTGAAATTCAGACTGTTCCGGCCTTGTTTGAGGGTTTGAATCCCACTGACAATGGCCTAATTCAAAGAATAGCCATTTAGACTCTTAACATTTCTCCTCTTTCATATTTGAGAGTGCATTTTAATTACAGAGTTCAGTTCCATTAAGAAAACACAGTAGGAATAAGAAGACTGTGATTCTTTACTGGGTTGCCTGTTACAACAGTATCCAGCGAGTTTAGTTATTGCTAATTAGTGAACTCCTTGTCTATGATTTTCTCCCTTCCCTGAACTGTATCGATTGTAATTCTAAAGGCTATGTTCACCTCCTGTCCAGAAAGCTCAAACCCATGAATTGACTGCTCCTGAGGTTACATTTCCTGACCTGAATAAGAGAGCAATAAATCAAAGGATATTCACTGACAGTGAAGCAGTCTCCAATTGTGTTGAATCAACATGCCAACCCCAAATTGTAATTCTACTAAAAATAGCACACTCTAACAAGTTTGACAGTTGTGGGCATGAAAGATCTAGGCACGTTGTCCATCTTGCTTGTCTCATGCGTTTCGTCAAACCTACATCTGCTGCCCATAAACCGAACAAAATAATTCAGCAAACCCCAGATTTGTTACTAGGGGTTTTTACCTTGATGTTGCATCAGAGACAGAAGTTTTAAAAGTATAGACCTCTGCTGGATCTAGGAAGTGAAAGAGAGAAATGTCCGATTCATATTTTTCTCATACTAGTTCAGTAACTTTCTGGAACTATGGTTCAAAGGTACACAATTAAACAAGTTACGTGCATTAAAGTGTATGTCACATGCTACAGTACAACTGTTGCTACTTCATATTACAAGGAGGTGATCCATTAATTACTGTTGTTTTGCCATTAATTGCTCTGTTTCCCCCCAGTCCAGGCTGTCCACAGCTGTTGATTTCATATCAGGAATAGATGTCTTCTAGGCCCTGACTTAGCAACACAATAGTCCAGTTGTTTACAGTGGCTTAGATTTAAGCATATGCTTTGCTGAATTGGGGACGTAATGAGGAAAAGCCAAATAAAACATCCTAGTAAATCTTTGGCTAAAAACTGTCAATTACCCCCAACTTGGCCATTTAGTCAGCCATCTCCCTGCCAAGAAAGTCAATGCTGTTAAGTGCTGCACTTTAGCATCAATTAACTGCTACCCCCTCACAAAATGCCTGAGGTGGAACCAAACATTGCTTCATCAGAATTCAGTCCCACTGTTGTTCTGTGGAGAGAGAAAACAGGAATTAAAAGAGACAAGAGCACAGGAAAGCAGTATATTTTATTTATACACATTACTGTATGTTTCCTAACTCTACAGTTCGTTTTCCTAGTAACTCACTCTAATTATAGTGACTGGCATGTGGTATGTGATGAAGCCTCATGAGAAGTGGAATTCATACAGCTGTTTGTATCCGGCGCACACAGCAGCTTGATTTGCATTTGCTGGCAGTCCTGTTTTTTCTTTTTCCGTGAAAGGGGCAGGGACGTGCCGACTTGTTCGAGCCCAGCACTTGTTTCATGGAAGGATTATTTATTAGAGGGAGTGGAATAGCTTTCTGATTTACCCGCAGTTGTGTGCACCGAGAGAATGAGCTCACTGGCACCAATAAACTGCTTCCACTGCCACTCAGAGATTATGAGAAAATCCCCATAAATGCCACCCACTCCGGTTCTGAATCATCCATACACCCACCCTATCCCATAATGGGTAAGAATTGTTTTGCCTACAAACCGATGGCACCACCGGCTGGGAGCATATTACTTCTTCTTGGGGCTCCTGAAGCGCCCAGTTTTGTTCTTAGTACTTTGCTCAGTGGAAAAGGAAGAGAAAAGCTGTTGTTCACTTCTATCACTGCTGCCTTGTTGAGGGTGCCAAAATCCTTCCTCCCCATCAGTGATGATAAAATATACACGTGCCATACACCGGTACAGTTACTTGCAAATAATCACCTTCTTTCCCCTTTGAGCAGCTAACTTAGAAACAAGTTGTCCTGTTCCTGAAATACATCTGTCTATCAAAAGTGTCAAGAGCAGACCTAACATACCTGTGCTTTCCACCACTCCTCAGAAAGGCCAACTTATAGCTGTAGATGGTGCTTGAACAGGGATGTGCGAATGGGGATTACAGATGTATTCTTCTTTACACTAGATTTACACCAGTAGAGCAAAAGTAGGCCAAACAAGCTTTGCACCATGCTCAGAAAGAATATTTTGCTAATTGAGGTGCAAGAACACTTCCTAAAATGGTGACTCTGAGAAATGTGTTAATTATTTTAGAGCCTAATTTTACCTCCACATTCACAATATTCCCTATAATGCAAACAGAAAGTGTTGCAAATACCGAATGAAGTATGTCCAGTTTTCTATGGCAAAACTGGCAATTTTTAAGGGTGGCTACTGCATAATAAAACCCAATGTTTTATATGGCCTTTCCTGGGCCGGATCTTCAGCTGATTCACATCAGCACAGTTGAATATCTGACTTACGAAGTGGAGCTCTGTTGATTTATACCCGCTGAGGATCAAGCCCGCGTATCCTTGCAATCCTGGGCAAACCTTCACCCTCTCAACTACCTGCTAGCCGCAGTGCAATATTGCTGTTTTTATTTTGCAGATGAGAAAATGGAGACATGGGGAGGTCAGAGTGGCTTAAGGCCTATCAGTGAGCAGTCACTCAGTTCCTGAACTGATAGGCACTGCCATAAAAACTTGAATAGATAGATTTCAGAGCTAGGAATACCACATTTGGGTTCTTACCTCCTCAATCTGGTATATTTCAGTTCAGTAATGAGACCTTAATCACATAACAAGTATGTAAGCGCTCTCATTGGAATAAAGTATCTCATTATTAGCCCTTTCCATGGAGGTTGCTGGTCAAGTTTTTTTAAATAGACTTGTGTTAGTCAAGTTTCTTTTAATTGACGTGAAATGTGTCTCCTATAGTATGTACTATATATGCGCTGTTGTCGTGTTTTTGCTCCACGATTTTATCTTTGTTATCGGCAATTTTTTTTCTGTCTTTCTAGAAGTCTAAGAAGGACGATATGAAGAATTAACCTATTTCTTAATCCTTCATTTCATAGCCAAAGAAACCCTTATTTAATTGCTTCTGAAAAGGCACTTTGGGGGTATCCCTCATCACTGCCTCTTTTGGTCTCTCTTCATTAATCCTAATGGGAGCATTGAAACTCCGATGAAAAGGAAAACCACGGGGCAAGTGACAGAAGCATCTGAGTTCTAGAGAACTTGTTTAGCACAGTTAACTGGGGTGGAGGGGAGGGAGAGGTTGGCAGTGACAAGTTCAGAGCAACACTAAATTTAAGTGACGGATGGACAGCACTCTAAGGTTCTGTTTAGCTCAGCAGTCTGAACTGGGAGAATGGGCTGTTGTTAAAATGATAAGTGGGTCTAAATACATTTTCTGCGAACGGAAAGCATCAGATCTTGATGTTTTGGGTAGAGTTTGCAATCCCAAGCTCACTGAGGGTGTTTTGGATCTAAAGCCAGAACATTAAAAGTGAGAATTTGCACAACATCTTGCTGGCCCATATAAATACTAACACTGTAAATGAGGATGAAATATTATTATTATTTAGGATTGATACTTCAGATCCATCATGGGCCTAGTTGGTATTGGGGCTGCCTTGTGCAAGATGTGGTACATACAGAGTAGCATAGTCCTGTCCCAGAGAATTCACAAGACCAGTGCCGGACAAAGAGCAAAGAGAGAGGAGGAAAACTAAAATAAAGAACGTTATGTTCATTATATATCAGCACCCAGTTCATCCCACTCATCTCCCCATTCGAGGCTCTGCCTCTGAACTGCTCTGTGACCTTTAGGCAAATACCTTCTCTGCCATGCCTCATTCTTCCCATCTGTAAACTGGAGGTAATAGCATTTACTCCCACTAGTGAAATGACTTGCAATCTATGTAGGAAGAGCATTCTATGAGCACAAAGTACTAATACTTGTATCAGCACCCACAGCCACCTGTTCTGTGGACTCCATCGCCTCTCCCGCACCCGCTCCACACTGCTGAGTGGATGAGGATATTGATGTTCCCTTTTCATAGCCAATAATTGCAGATGATCGTCACTGCTTTGAATGTGGGAGTGTGCAACTGCGAGGCCGATGTTTTGATGGCGACCCTGATGTCAGCTAACATTAGCAACCATATACTTATGAATCTGCTTCTTCATCTTCGCCACAGCTGGCTGCTGTAAGAGTGTGGAGAAGGGAGGAGCTTAAGACTTTGGTGAACAGCTGGAACAATCAAATGCAAACTAATTAAAAGCTTTTCCTGCCTTGCTGAGATTTGGACTGGACTGGACACACTGTTTGCCCTTTGACTGCATGCAAGCCCCAGTTGGATGTTCTTTGGAAATATACGATAGCTACACACACAGTAAGAGCTGGAATGCTGGCTGGCATGTGCTTGTGCAGCGAACTGGGGTCATTATCCATATGAACTCCCTTCTGATTCACTTTGCACAGCACCCCATGTACAGGAGTGTGAGTTGGAGCCTTTTTCGCATGGCACACACCACAGTAGATTTGTCAGGAAAGGAATAAAAACCGCAGATGCTTTTCTGGGTTTGAAAACTTGAGTTACTTTGGTTTCTCTGCCATGGGAGCATCACAACCTAAATACCCTCCATTATGAGAAGCTTTTTGTAGAGCTTCAAAAAGATCTCACCAAACAAAGTGATTGGGCAACATCATGGCAAATGAAATTTAATGTTGATAAATGTAAAGTAATCCCAACTATATATACAATATCATGGGGACTAATTTAGCTGCAATGACTCAAGAGAGAGATCTTGGAGTCATTGTGGATATTTCTCTGAAAACATCCACTCCGTGTGCAGTGGCAGTCAAAAAAGCAAACAGAATGTTAGGAATCATTAAAAAAGAGATAGAGAATAAGACAGAGAATATCTTATTTCCTCTATATAAAACCGTGGTTTGCCCACATCTTGAATACGGAGTACAGATGTGGTCGCTTCATCCCAATAAGGATATACTGGCATTGGAAAAGGTTCACAAAAGGGCAACAAAAAAGAATTAAGGGTTTGGAATGGGTCCCATTTGAAGAGAGATTAAAGAGACTGGGATTTTTCAGGTTAGAAAAGAGGAGAGTAAGGGATGATATGATAGAGGTCTATAAAATCATGACTAGTGTGGAAAAGTGAATAAGGAAATATTATTTATTTGTTTCCATAATATAAGAACTAGGGGTCACCAAATGAAATTAATAGCTAGCAGGTTTAAAACAAACAAAATGAAGTTTTTCTTCACACAGCACACAGTCAACTTGTGGAACTCCTTATCAGAGGATGTTGTAAAGACCAGGAATTTAACAGGGTTCAAAAAAGAATTAGATAAATTTATGGAGATTAGGTCCATCAATGACTATTAGCCAGGGTGGGTAGGAATGGTGTCCCTAGCTTCTGTTTGTCAGGGGCTGGAAATGGATGAGAGGAGAGGGATCCTTTGATGATTACCTGTTCTGTTCACTCCCTCTAGGATACCTGGAATTGACCACTGTCAGCAGACAGGATACTGGGCTAGATGGACCTTTGGTCTGACCAAGTATGGCAGTTCTTATGTGCTTATGTTCTTATTATTATGTTCATAATAAAAAAAATAGTGAAACAAAATCAGGAGCATTTCTTTTTAAATCAGACATTTAAAAATAACTCCTACTAATGGTGGATCTTAGTGACAGACTGTTTTTATTGTATATAAACATGCATCAGGATTTTCATGGAATGTGCATGGTGTATCTAGGAAATCTGTTTCTCCCTCTCGGTATTCTCCCTCAATTGGAATGGAAGTCCTATTACTGTGGCCAAAATGCATGTATCACCTATTGCATTAAATCTGTGTGCTGGGAAGAAGGCTCTGTTCTGTTAAGAGCAGTACAGGGCACCTGAATGCAATCCAGAATGAAGCATACATGAGGACCCAAGACCTAGTTATTCAATGTTGTTTCCAGTTTGGTCTTCAGCATGGGAAAGACATGATGTTTATAAAGAACTATTTGCTTCTTCTCAAAGATTGCTTGCTATTATATATTCCCAGGTTATTTAGGCTCACCACTAGTTTCTCTTTATGTTGATTTGGTTGCTAGTAAAAACAGGTTACAACCAAGAATTGTATCTTCATAACTGCTTGGTTTCCAATGCTTAGTTGGTTTATTGGATAGACATTTATGAGGGATGATCTAGATGGTGCTTGGTCCTGCCGTTAGGACGGGGGACTGGACTTGATGACCTCTCGAGGTCTTTCCCATTCTAGTGTTCTATGATTATATTTTTTCAAGCTCCTGCAAACAGTTTTGGTTAAAATATGATTAGTTCTATTTAAGAACTATCTATTAAATAGTTTCCCCTATTAATAAGTGCAACGTACAAATCCTTCTTAAAGACGACTACAAGCATTTCTGTCTCTTTATTTGTATGTCTTTCATTTTGGCAGTATCTGAGATGTCTGGACATTTAGGGCATGATTTTTCAAAAATTTAGACACCCAAATAGACGCGTGTGTGTGTTTGCATACCTAATTTATATTTATGAAAAATACAGTTAGCCTGCACAATGCACTTGGAATCAGACCCACAATACTTGAAACATTTTATCCAACTGATTCATAACACATATATATGAATAGTACAGTTTATATACAGTAACACTGAATCTGCATATATCTGAATGGTAGAGAGTACTATTCATTGTACTGAGTTTTCAAGTCCTGTCCTACTGAGTTTCCAAGTCAGGATTTAATCACTTACATGTTCACAGTATCTTTTATCTTCTGAAATTCCAATCCACTTTTGTCTACAGAGGGTCTTTCATCCAGCTGCTGAAATGCTGCCACCTTTGGGATGAAAGACAGCCACCATGGTGGATCAAGATTACATTGTAACTGCTTTCAGTAGATAGTAAAGAATAAGTTTCCCAACTGAAAGTGCACCAGAATTGTACGGGGAAACAATGCCAATGCTCAGGTTGGAGTTTGTGCGGGTCACCAGGACTGACCACCTGACTTTTGCAAGTCTCATACTTTGAATGAGTATGAATTGTTAGGGTCTAGGGTATGCATCTCTCCTAATAGCACCCCACTGCCCCCAGCACCATGTGAGATTATCAGTGCTAACTCACATGTAAAAATGCCCTGTGCTGACTCATCTTCACCTAATGAGTTGACCAGAGAAGAACATTATGAATGAGTTGGAAAATAGATCTTTTCTATTGTCCTGGTTGTGTTTTTAAGTAAAGGGATGCCAGCTTCAAAACACAATGTCCAAAATCATGACTGTGCAATGGAAGGAGTATTCAGAGTATGTTACATATATCACTGGGCTTCCCAATGTAGATCTTAATGGCCAGACTTGCCATGAGGGAGACCTCACTTTGATTCTCCTGATAACTGTTTCCAACTCAGGTCACAGCTACTCAATTCAGAGATGTTATGTTCAGTGGAAGGAAGGAAAAAAGGAAGGACCGACTGACTGACCGACCTCTCTGGTGAGTTAGGAAACAGCACAGACATGTGCACTAGGGAGACCTGTCGAATTCATCTTGTCTGGGAATACTGTCATAGAGGTTTAAAGGAAAAGATAAGAGGAAAAACAGAAACTCCTACGGGATCTAGTAAGTGTTCACTAAAAAAAATGATGTAATAGGGCCCATTTACTTGAAAAATCTTCAGGCTTTAAAAGCTGTTTAAAAAAGAAATAAAAAGGTTCTGAGAAGAATCAAGTGAAAACCAAGACAATCCCACGAAAGGCAGACCAAAGAAAGGACCACTGTGATGACACAGAATAAAGAAAAGGCCACTGTGATTATTTATAATGAACATTTACTGCACTGATCAATTTTTTTTAAAAATGTGCTTTGTCTCATCTGTCGTTTCATGTGGGAAAGTGCTCTGCTCCACTGCTGCCCACAATCTAGCTCAGGCCTGGGCAAAATATGGCCCGTGGGCTGGATATGGCCTGCCAAGCCATCAGATCTGGCCCATGGAGGCAGCGGGGAGCCCCAAGTAGGCGCCCCAGCTTGCCCCGCAGCCCCACGCACTAGGCAGAAATGCAGCTGCAGGGCTCTGTTTCTGTTTTAAAACTGAAGGGAAAGGGGGAAGTTTTAGGAGCCTCCCGGCCCCCCAGCACATTCCCATTAGCCACTTTCTGGCAGACCCCAGCCAATGGGAGCTGCTTGTTGGAGTAACAGGCAGTCAAGAAGGCTCAGTTATTCATGAAGGCCCTCTCCTAGGCTCAGTTATTCATGAAGCGCATGGCCAGGCAAGCAGGCTGACTGGTTGGGAAACATTTTAAGCTGTTCAGGCAGGCAGGCAAGTTTGGCAGCTGGCAAGTAAGTCTCTTGGCCACAGCCTGCTTCTGGCATCCCAGCCCTTTCCTGCCCCAACTCTCTGCCCCCCCCCCCGACATACCCAAACCCTCTGTCCCCCTCTTACACTCCCTCCCAGATCTGGCTCCCCAGTTTCCTGCCCCAGATCACAATCCCCCCCTACCCTAGGTCACATCCCAAATCCCTGCACTCCAGTCCCCTGCCCTAGGTCACAACCGCCTCCTTCAGTCAAATGCCCTCCCAGACTCCATTCTTCTTCCTGCACTGCAATCCCTTACCCAAGCTCCCTCTGCACCCAACCTCCATCCCAGACCCTGCATCTCCTCCATTCATATCACGGCCCTCAACCACTTTCCAAAATCTTGGAGTGACCCCCCCGTCAAAAATTATTGCCCACCCCGATCTAGCTGAAAGCCTGAACTTAGGCTAAAGCTTCAATAACACTGACACTAAACAAAAGCAAAAGCTTCATCGATGGATATAAATAAACTCTTTGAATATTTCTGAGACTATTGGTCTAAAACAAAACCAAGAGGCAATGCCTGAAGTCCTGGAGTCTATGGTGATCCACATTTTCTTGCCTGTGTTGAAATTTAGCAGGCTTGATAACTGGTAGCAAGCTAGACTATGTAATTGCCATAAATCAATTATTGTGGAATAACTTAACCTCCTTATGTAAGCAAAACTTCCACTAGAGCCACTGGGATTTCTGCCTTGAACGTGGGACGAATAAGGAGCTGCATGAGACTCAGATGTAAAGTCAAGGTCCACTTGACCACTCAGATAACAGAGGCTGGACTCTTCTGAAGGCCTTGATGTACCTGCAGGAGAGGAGTCAGCTTTGCAAAAGAGTTTGTGCATGCTGGGTGCAGAACTCCTATGAAAAGCTGCCCCTTGGGAATTGCTCTTTTCATAGAATCATAGAACCATAGAGCTGGAAGAGACCTCAGAAGGTCATCAAGTCCAGCCCCCTGCCCAAGGCAGGACCAATCCCAACTAAATCAACCCAGCCAGGGCTTTGTCAAGCCGAGACTTACAAATCTCTAGGGATGGAGACTCCACTACTTCCCTTGGTAACCCATTCCAGTGCTTCACCACTCTCCTAGTGAAATAGTTTTTCCTAATGCCCAACCTGGACCTCTCCCACCGCAACTTGAGATGATTGTTCCTTGTTCTGCCATCTGTCACTACTGAGAACAGCCTTTCTCCATCCTCTTTGGAACCTCCCTTCAGGAAGTTGAAGGCTGCTATCAAATCCCCCCTCATTCTTCGCTACTGCAGACTAAACAGACCCAACTCCCTCAGCCTCTCCTCTTAGGTCATATGCTCCAGCCCCCTAATCATTTTGTTTGCCCTCTGCTGGACCCTCTCCAATGCATCCACATCCTTTTTGTAGTGGAGGGCCCAGAACTGGACACAATACTCCAGATGTGGCCTCACAAGAGCCAAATAAAGGGGAATAATCATATCTCTGGATCTGCTGGCAATGCTCCTTCTAATGCAACCTAATATGCCATTAGCCTTCTTGGCTACAAGGGCACACTGTCGACTCATATCCAGCTTCTCATCCACTGTAACCCCCAGGTTCTTTTCTGCAGAACTACTACTTAGCTGGTTGGTCCCCAGCCTGTAACAATGCTTGGGATTCTTCTGTCCCAAGTGTAGGACTCTGCACTTGTCCTTGTTGAACCTCATCAGATTTCTTGTGGCTCAATCCTCCAATTTGTCTAAGTCACTCTGGACCCTATCTCTGCCCTCAAGCGTATCTACCTCTCCCCCCAGCTTAGTGTCATCTGCAAACTTGCTGAGGGTGGAATCCATCCTGTCATCCAGGTCATTAATAAAGATATTGAACAAAACTGGACCTAGAACGGAACCTTGGGGCACTCCGCTAGAAACCGACCGCCATCCTGACATCCAGTCATTGATCACTACCCGCTGGGTCCGGCCTTCTAGCCAGCTTTCTATCCATCTTACTGTCCATTTATCCAATCCACATTCCCTTAACTTGCTGGCAAGAATATTGTGGGAGACCTTATCAAAAGCCTTGCTAAACTCAAGGTATATCACATCCACTGACTCTCCCATGCCTACAGAGCCAGTTACCTCATCATAGAAGCTAGTCAGATTGATCAGGCACAACTTGCCCTTTGTGAATCCATGCTGACTATTCTTGATCACTTTCCCTTCTTCCAAGTGCCACAAAATGGATTCCTTAAGGATCCCTTCCATGATTTTTCCAGGGACTGAGGTAAGACTGACCTGCCTATAGTTCCCTGGATTGTCCTTCTTCCCTTTTTTGAAGATGGGCACTACATTTGCCTTTTTCCAATCATCCGGGATCCCTCCCGATCTCCACGACTTTTCAAAGATAATGGCCAAAGGCTCCTCAATGACATTTGCCAACTCCCTCAGTACCCTCAGATGCATTAAGTCCGGACCCATAGATCTGTGTATGTTTAACTTTTCTAAATAGTTCCTAACCTGTTCCTTACCCACCAAGGGCTGTCCATCTTCATCCCATCTTGCGTCACTTCGCGCATTAGTCTGGGAGCTGACCTTGTCTGTGAAGACAGAAGCAAAGAAAGCATTGAGTACTTCAGCTTTCCCCACATCATCTGTCACTCGGTTACCTCCTTCATCCAGTAGGGGCCCCACACCCTCTCTGATCACCTTCTTCTTGCTAACATGCCTGTAGAAACCTTTCTTGTTATCGTTCACATCCTTTGCCAGGCGCAATTCCAACTGCGCTTTTGCCTTCCTGATAACCCCCCCCCCCGCATTTTTGAACTGTACATTTATACCCCTCCCTGGTCATTTGTCCAAGTTTCCACTTTTTGTAAGCTCCCTTTTTGTGCTTAAGTCCTCCAAGGATTTCCCCTGTAAGCCAATCCGGTCTCCTACCATGTTGCTTCTCTTGCTACACATCGGGATGGTTTCTTTCTGTGCCTTCAATAAGGCTTCTTTAAAATACTGCCGGCTGTCCTGGACTCCTTTCCCCTTCATGTTGGCATCCCAGGGGATTCTGCCCATCAGGCTCTGAGGGAGTCAAAGTCTGCTTTTCTGAAGTCCAAGGTATGTATTTTACTACTCTCTTTTCTTCCTTTGGTCAGGATCCTGAAATCTACCATCTCATGATCACTGCTTCCGAGGTTGTCACCCACCTCTACTTCCCCTATTAGTTCCTCCCTGTTTGTGAGCAGAAGGTCAAGCTGCGCACGGCCCCCAGTCAGATCCTTCAGCACTTGTACCAAGAAGTTATCCCCAACAAGGAATAGCCATCCATGAAAAGCCATCCCCAGTTGTGGGTTCTGATCACGTAAGAGTTTGGTCTTGCAGACCTGAACCTCAACTGTACTGAGCACCAGTCATTCCTATTGACTGAATAGACTCTCAGCACTAAAAGAATTTTTTTTTTCCTGAAAACTACTGTATGGTGCTACTGGTGAGAAACAGTTACCATGCAGAGGTGGCTGCATTTGATTGTGGCTTGATGACATTGGGGTTGCATGTATCACATCAGCAGATTTGGGCCCTACAATTAGTTCTTGAGCTGGTTGAAAATGATAAAAACGTTCGTGAAGAACCACAAGCTCCATATCTTGGTTAATTATTCTGTTGATGACAGCAGATTCCTGTTCCCTCTCCTCTACGTGTGTTGTCTCTTCAGAGAAAAGAGGAGCAGAAAGTAAGGGAAGCTTACTTTTGTCTCTAAGCGAAGCTGATATGGCTTTGTCTCCAAATATACATGGGGAACAAGTCTGTTCAATAAGGAGACCAATTCTGCAAAATCACTTTTCCTAATTAAATCTTGTGGTAGCTTTTTGATAATTCCACCGAGCGAGGTTTGACTGTGGGATTTACCAGGCTCAGACCTATTCTCCCATCAAATACAATGAATGTCCTGTACTTTGAATTGCTAGTCTCTCTTGGCTTGGACATTAGAATTTGCACTTTGGAACAAAAAGGATCCTGTTGTTATCTAGAGAGCATAAGACAAGGTGCTTTGGGATTGTTAATTATTAACATTTTAAATTATTTTTAAAAATTACTGATCCAGCTTGCCTGGCATAATAGCGGCAAACTCCTATATAGCACAGCATTGGCTGTCTGGGATTTGGCTTGATTTTGTTTATTATTTCAGCAGTTATTTCTTGGTTTCCATAATACTGGCCGATAACTTAGTCTTCTAAAAACGTAAGAACATTTCTGGTTTTCCCTAGCTGTTTCCTGAAAGAAAAAGCTGTAGGTGGAGCGAGACAGGAGCAGGAGAAAGGATATTCATATTTCGTATTCTTTCAGTTCAACTTTGTTTGTACTGTTTTATTCCATTTCTCCCTTTCCTCCAAATAAGTGTAACAAAACAAAGTCGCTCACTTGGTTTATTATCCCTTCCAGCTTCCCCCAGCTTACAAAATGATACCTCTGTCTCCATTATAACCTGTCACTGTAAATCCACCCATACTGTCTTTGAAAATGGGGGAGGGAGGGGCTTGACTCAGCCTTAAATTTGCATTTTCACAAAATTTTACAAGCTGCAAAGCACAGGCCCAGTGAAGCTCCCATGATAAATAGATCCTGTTATAGTTAAAAAATTCTACCCTGATGGCTTTGCAAAACAGTCCTAGAAATTTGGAACTGTTTTTTCTCTTTTGTTTGACCATCTCAAAGCCATGAAATTCTCCCAGAGTCTCTTATACTGTCAGGCTTGTAAGTATGTCCATCTATGTTTTATTGTTGGGTTTGTATCTGTGCTTCGGCTGAAAAACAGCAACACTTGCCCCATGTTTCCTGAAATGTGACAGTATTTGCCACAACCAAAATGTATCTTTGGTATGCCACAGTAGCTCTGCATTCATCTTAATTCTACTGCAGCACATAGAGAAAAATAATTGTAGTGCTGGATCTGTCTGGTTCTTTTTCCTTACTCCTTTGCCTGCTTGAAGAAAAGAATTGCTGTATGAAGATAAGAAACATACACCATGGATGACATGATATGGCCCGACTTGCCTCTTTTTCAGGGAGTAGATAAATTCCATTAGAATAAAAAATGAACCCAACTATATCAAGTTTGATTCTTCCTGATTCTTTTGTTGTCCTTTACATTGGATATTGGAGAGAGCACCCTGGATGCAGAGGGAAGACATGCTTAATGTGTTCACACTGTATAAATCCCAGGGTTCTCTTTTTGTGTCTGCGACAACCAACAAAAGCATTTCAGGTTGAAATGCCTCTCTCATTGGTGTAAATTACGATGAGCTGCCTTCCAAGTCAATAGAGTCAGGCTGTTGTGAAAGTGATTTAAGTGAAAGGAGAATCGGGCTCATTAACAAATGAGTGAGCGGGCCATGTTGAGTGAACTTATCTCTCACCCCTAGAAATGGAGAAGTTTATACTGGCACCCGTTCCAAATATATTAATCCAGGTCTCTCAATCAAGCACTTTTTAGGGCCACTAAAACTGACAGTGGTTTTTAAATTAAAAAATGTTGGCTCTGAAAGTGCTGTGAGCAGTTACTGAGCTAATTACTGAGACTACTGTTCTGCTACAATTCTACCTATAAGAATGATCATTATTTGTATGTATGGTTTTGCCCAGAGGCCCCAGTTAGGATTTTGTGCCTACCTCTGAACTTTTGAATACAGAAATAAGTCTAAAAGCCCCTACATAAACATGTCAAACTGAAAAGGACCTCCTGGGTCCTCAACTCCAGTTCCCTTGCAGTCACCTGCAACCATACCATACAGTCACCATCAAATAATTATCAAACTCCATCTTAAAACGGGTTAGGTTTGTTGCCCTCCACTACTCCTACTGGGAGACTGTTCTAGAACCTCACTACTTTGGTGGTTAAAAACTACCTACTTTCCAACTGAAATTCCTGTGCGGTGTTAAAGGTGTGGTACTTCTTCAGTGCGTGAAAATGGAAATCCCAAATCTACTACACTGCAGTAAAGAAAGGAAACTACAATAGAAGAACATCCAGCAATTTGTGTCAACTCGTATTGCCATATGTTTTTCATGACAGCTACTTGACATCTGCACATCCTAAACTCAGAACTCCAGTCATCTGAAGAAGTGGGCTGTGCCCACGAAAGCTCATGATACTATCTACATGTTTTGTTAGTCTATAAAGTGCTATCAGACCATTTGTTGTTTTTTTCTGTACAGACTAACTCAGCTACCCCCTGAAGCTACTTGACAGTCATGCAGATGGCCGTGTGAGTCTGAAGGTCACTCAGTTTGGTGATAGTTATCCTGCTGTCCCCTGAAAAGAAGCATTCATCTGTGTTTTGGTTGGTTTTTTTTTTTTAAACCATAAGGTTTACAAAGCCGTAGGGCTTGCTTCAAGTCACAACGAGGTCAACAGGAATTTTTCGGTTGTCTGCACGGGACTTTGGAACAGGTCCATATTGCAAGCTCCAAGTCTGAAACATCTCAAGAAGACTATAAGAGCCAGCAAGACCACACTAACTGCATCACTTAGATTCCATGCTTCTTAGCTGGCAGGAGCAGAATGCATTTAAGCCAAGCATTTCTGCAATTGTGATGCATTATGATGGGCCCCACACTATAGGAAAGATTAGATAAATTGGAGAGAGTCCAAAGGTAAGTAGCAAATATGATAAAAGCTTTAGAAACCCTGACCTACAAAGGAACTTTGAAACTCGTCATCTGGAGTATTGAAAAAAGACTGAGGGAGGATCTGATAACAGTCATCAACTATGTTAAGGCCCCTATAAAGGGAACTGAGTCTACGTCTACACTGCAGTTTTTGCGCAAAAACTCACGGAGCATCCACACCTCAAGCGCATTTTTGCACAAGAAAATTTACAGTGAATTGACAGAACAGAGAGGTTTTTGCAGTGTAGGTATTCCTCTTTCTACGAGGAATTATCTCCTTTTTGAGCAAGAGTTATTGCACAAAAATGTGTGTGGGCGGGCAACAGGGTTTTTTTGCACAAAAACAACCTATCAAAAGAAGCACAGGTGCCCTGGTGGCCATTCTGTTAATGGCAATCAGAGCTTTCTTGAGAGAGCGTCCATGCAGTCTGGACGCTCTTTTGCACAAAAGCGCATCGCTTTTCCGATGCGCTTTTGCAGTGTGGACGCGCTCTTGCGCAAGAAGTTTTTGCGGAAGATCTTTTCCACAAAAATCTCCTCGTGCAAGAAACCTGCAGTGTAGATGTAGCCTGAATGATTGTTCTCCAGTTCCTCTGAAGGTAGGACAAGAAATAGTGGTCTTAATCTGCAGCAGGGGAAGTTGAGGTTAGATATCAGGAAAATCTAACTGTAGGGGTAGTAAAGTTCTGGAATAGGCTTCAAAGAGAGGCCGTGCAGTCCCCCTTAGTGGAGATTAAGAACAGATTTTAAAAAAAATGTTGTCAGGGTTGATCTGCCTCAGTGCAGGGGGCTGGACTGGATGACCTCTTGAGGTCCTTTCCAACCCAAGATTTCTAGGACTCTATGATTTAGATGATGTATCACAATCAAATTGATACCTGTGCTAAATAATATTGAGAAAATGCAATGTGGATTTTCCATTGGCATTTTGCAGAGGTCCCCCTTTTTTTTCCCTTCCTGTATATTTACACACTATTAAAAGAAGCAAAATAGCCTTTTCTCAATTTGATTCTGTGCTTCTGTAGAGCCTAAAACCCAACAGAGCTGGACATGGCAGACTCATCTTCTCGTAGCAGGATCCTCCAGTAGTGAAGAGCCAGATGTAGGCATTGATGGCTAATCTAAGGGTATGTCAAAATAACGAGTGATATTTCAAAATAACTTAGTCCGCGTCTACACAGCAGGCAGTTATTTCAAAATTGTGTCAAAATACTGTCAAGCTGGAGGACTTCTTACTGCGATTCCTGTAACCCTCATTGTGCAAGGAGTAAGGGAAGTCAGAGGAAGAGTGCTCTATTTCGAAATAAGCTGTGTAGACACTCCCTATTTTGAAATAAGCTATGCAATTGACATAGCTCAGTTTGCGTAGCTTATTTTGAGTTAAGCCCTGCAGTGTAGATGCACCCTAAACGAGAGTAAACTAGGCCAAGGGGCATCCTGGCACATAGGTGGGCTACACGCTGTGCAGCTTGAATGTTGCTTAATACCATCTTTGAACTGCATTTGTCTGAGCTTTTCTTATAGCTCTTATCCACAGCTGAGGACCTGGTCCAGAGTACGCGAGGCTTTCTGAAATCAGTTACTATTTTGGGGGAAATTCCGGTGGCCTGTGTTTACACTGAAACTAGTTATATTTGGCTAATGTGTGGCTCCAGCATCTGTTTTATTATCTTCCTATGAAATCACTTTCCCACTTTAAGGGCCAGATCCTTTTCGCATTGAAGTCAGTGGCAGTGTTGCCATTAATGTAATCAGGGTGACTGTTGGACCTCCTGTTTTGAAAATTCCAAATGTCGCTTATGATTTTGGGTGCACAACCTGAGACCCCTAACAGGGGCCAGATATTTCCCCGCTCCCTGAAAGTTAAGCCTCCTTGCAGAGCTGCAAGATGGAAACACTAAACCAATAGCCACTTCTGAAAATGCCTCTCTTCTTCCCTGTTTTGTCACATCTTTTTAGTTTATATTCCTTTGATTTTTTTTCTTTATATTAAAAGCACTTTGCAAACACAGCCAAGGAAAGCAGTAAAATGTTTATTTCTTAAATTGCATAACATGCTAATGTTGTACTGGGCTCTTTCTTCGCCATTATAATAATGTGGTTGTATTTACATAGCAATTTTTGTTTTAATGGTTTCCATAAGAAGACCATCATTTTCTTTAATGTAATCACTGGATGATTTAATTTAATGCCTCGGTTATGTTTTCCTCTCTTTTAGTGGCCAGGAACAACAGAAGAAGAACCTTGCTCTCTACTTGTCACTGTCAATTGATGGACCGTGTCTACACTTGAAGCTAGAGGTTTGAGTCCCAGATCAAGTGGACATGTCTGCAGCTATGTCTACACTGCCATTTTTTTCGACAGAAGATAAGCATCACGCTCTCATTTGCATATCTTCTGCCAATCCTTTTTGCAGGAGAGATTTTGCCAATAAAAAGTCCCGTGTAGATGGGGCCATTTGTTTGGGAACCTCCCCCCTTTTTTGTAAGATCCCTTATTCCTCAAAAAATGAGGTTTACAGGAATTTGTGAATAAGGTTTTTTTCTTCCCAACAAATGGCCCTGTTTACATGGGGCTTTTTATTGGCAAAACCTCTTCCACAAAAGGGATCGGCAGAAGATATGCAAATGAGAGCATGATTTGCTTATCTTCTGCCAAAAAAAATGGCAGTGTTGTTAGCGGGGATGCTACAGTTGATTCACATCCTCGTGGGATGGACTAAGGTCCTCACTACTCGGATCTATCACCGGTCGTAATATCAGGAGATTTTAGGCGCAGTCAATAAAAACTGGCAAATGGTTAAAGTTAAACAACAGGACTATATTGTAGTGCAAATTTAAATAACATACATCGAATAACCATGGAGGGCAGTCCTCCTATGGTTACCCCTAATAATAATTACCAGAGTCCTCGGCGCAAGCAGGACGATGGTGGTGGTGCTGGTGACCTCAAGCCTCTGGCTGATTGAGAGCCTCGGGCGAGGAACAACCAGGAGTCCCTCGGTGACAGGGTCGTTGGTCAGGCGACCTCAATCCTTAGGCTAATTTGAAGCCCTTGGAGAGGAACAGCCTGTGCGATCCCTCGAAGCGCTGAGGAAGATTGCGAAGACGGCCGATCTACCTTCCGCAGATGCGTTTGGTCTTCGGTCCTCTTCCCACTCTTCAGCTGCGGCCGGAGCAGACAATGGACGCTAGACTCTAATAATCCTATCCTATCTAACCTAAAAGAAAACCCTAATCTAGTCACCGACGCACCCGTCGAACAGACGCGATGACGGCCGATAAGCGGAACCGCGACGCAGCCTGCCGAACAAACACGACGACGAAAGCTAAACTACTCTAAAATACTAAACTAGCTAACTAAACCTAACACTACCTAAAAAGAAAGAAACAAAGCCTTCCGCCCTGTTTAATTCTTAAAGACTGTATTAGACCTCACACATTCTCTTGACCTAGGACTAAGATTAGGACCTCTCTCACTCTCTTAGACTATACCTAGCCCGACGCACATATACCCGACGCCACACCAACTGTTGCGTGGTACAGGCTTTTATAATATGGGCTCATGAATATTCATAATATTTTACTTCAAATCTATTGGCTCATTCAAAAATGCTAATTTGCATAGCTTTACAATGATTGGCTAAGGAGAATCATAACAAGCGCATACATTATTTTTCAAACTCCAACAGGTAAGTTGGTGGATGTGACATACGTGAGCTACGTGCCAAAACATTTTGTCATGATGGTATCTTTACAATGATTGACAGCCTTATTGATTGACATTTGATCTTAATTCATTCTAATGCTCCCCTTTCTGTTTTCTTTACATAGGATGTCTAGACAACGCACGAACTCAGGCTTTACATCTTTCACATTTGCTCTTACCAAATTACAATCATAGTAATAATAATAACAACAATAGAGACATTTCATATAACATAAAATTCTGCGCGTACAGTGTAGACATAGCCTGGATTAGCTCTCATTGAGCTAGTGTGCTAAAGATAGCACTGTAGCTGTGGTAGCAGAGGCAAGTGGCAGTGGTAGCTAGAGGCCCCCTTCCAGGTGGCTTTGTACTCAGAGAGGACAGCACGTGTCACCACTCACCATACACCATGCTACTGCCTCTACGTTACTATTTGTAGTGTACAAGCTTGATAAAAGCTATCAAGTACATCAGCTTGAGCTGGAATCACACCTCAAATTCCAGATGTCGATGTAGCATCAGTGTCCGGAGTGCTTGCTTTTTTTAAAAAAAGGGTAATGAGAAGTTCACTTTTCAAAGGCTTGTGAGTTCAAAACCATAGTCCCTCTGGCATGTGTCCAGTGAACAGTTCTATTCAATGCTTCAATATGTATCAGCCAAAGAGTTTAAATCGTTTGGATAATGCCACAAAGCAGTGGCTTTCAACTTTTTTTCATTTGCTTGTTTCATAGACTCCTATAAAAATTTATTTCATATATTCCTAAATAGTAGCCCGAAACAGATTTAAGGTAAACTTCTGAGGCTGCTCAAAAGATGGTCTAATATGCAGGCCCTTTCTCTTTCTGTGTCTCTCGCAGAGGCAGTTAAATCTTGCTGTATTTACTCTTTCCCATTCTTATTAGACCAACGTGGTCTTAAACAGCAATAACACCACCACAAGTACAAGTAATAACAATAATGGCTCAGTTGTTAACAGTAAATGGAAAGATTTGAAATCTGGAGTCCACCAGACACCCCTTACACAGGGATAACTGAAAGACATTACAAGAAAGCTACAGCACCATCTCTTTGCTTGTTCTAGGCAGGAACCCCAGCTGTGCAAGGGACGGACCCTGACTGTCCCACGGAACAGACCCCAACCTCACAATGAGGGTGGTTCTGGAATCCTGGAACGAACCAATGAAACTGGAAATGCTGGACCACGGCAACAGGAACACTGGATGTGATGATCACCCAGTTAAGTAGCTTCTCCTCTTCCTTCTTCAGTCTTCTGTTCCCTTTGCGCTGTCCTGAGTGGTAGTAGGTGGATTTGCTGGTGGAAATGGAAAGGGGTTCATGCAGTATATGACAGCAGAGGTAACATGGTACCATAGGCTGCAATCCTGGCCTAGCAAGGACTCCTTCCACAGGCTGGTAACATGGAAGACATTGGCTGCCATCTCAAGAATAAACATCCCCAGGCAGCAGTGAGGCCGTCATCTAAATAGCCTGCAGTTGCTAGGCAGACTATGCCATCAGGTGATCCTAATCACTCCAGGCCTTTTCTCGCTCTAATTTGAAAAAGGCAGGGGAGGAGGGGGAGGAAGCTTCTGTGAAGCAGGGAGTCCAAAATGGAATCCTTTTTGTTGTTTTGCAAAACAAAATGGAGACTGGAGGGAAACCGTACTGATTTAAGATTTTCCCTAACATTTCCCCTCCTTGGTGACAATATACCTTAAAGAAAGTTAGTCACTATACCTAACGACTTAAACTTGAAGCAAAACAAAAGACCATGATTTTTTTTCTATTTTCTTAAAACTTGATCCTGGCCATTCTTGCATAACTATTTCAATTACAGGTTGAACCTCTCTAGTCTGGAGCTCTCTGGTCTGGCAACATCTGTGATCTGGCATGATTTTAGTTAGCCATATATCCACTTAATATTGGTGTGGCCAAGTGTCCAGCGGCCCCATGTTTACAGCCTCTAGTTCTGTCTCTCAGTGTTCTGTGCTGTTATTGAGCTCCCACTTACCCCTAAATGTCTTCAGAGAGCCCAATAAGCAGTGGAAGTGTTGGTAATGCTGCTAGATAATATTGACCTCCCATGGTCTGGCAAATTCTCTTGTTCGGCCCCAGTCAGGTCCCAAAGGTGCTGGATTAGAGAGGTTCAATCTATACCAGAGTGAAACACTAAACAATGACAATGACAACAAAAGGATGCAACAAAGTAAGTCCTAGCATGGATCGGGTGGGAGAGAACAAGAATTTGCACCAATGGGTAAACTGGGAGTCTTTTTACGCAATCTGTGGATGTGTCAACACAGCAAAGTTATTTCGGAATCACGGCCGTTATTCCGAAATAACTATGTGAGCATCTACACAGCAATTCCGTTATTTCAGAATAACAGACACCTTATTCCAACTTCTGTAAACCTCATTCTAGGAAGAATAACGCCTATTCCAAAATAGCTATTTCGAAAAAAGGCGCGTGTAGGCGCTCCATTTCCGCTATTTCGAAATAGCCCCTCCCCAGGGCCATTCTAAGTTATTCCTCCTGGGGCTCTAAATTGAGATAGCACGTCTACATTTGGGAAGCCTGCCTCAGACTAATTTTGAGGCTTCGCTGCAGTGTAGATGTGCGATTTCGAAATAAGCTATTTCAGAATAAGTATTCCGGAACAGCTTATTCCAAAATAACTGTGCAGTGTAGACGTAGTCGATAGCACCTTCTCTACTAGCTTTGCTGAATGGTGAATGGTAGCCATGTGGGGGGGGTTTCCCCTCTGATTTTAAAGTTTCTCATCTGAGCTTTCAGCTCTGGATTAGCTGCATTAGCTGTTTCAGAATCAGAGCTTTTATGTTGGCCCCAATGTTTACTGGGTCAGTAGGTGTGTACAAATTATTACCTGCCTTGAGAACTTCAGCTTCTAACCTGAGACACACATAACATTGCATCCTTGAATTGCAAGCACAAAACAGATGCACCAATTCACATGAGGATTCTTTGCTGGGTAGGAAAAGTTTCCAATGAACTCCAAGCAAAAGCTGCAGATATAAACACAGTTCTAATAGTCTCTAACGATAACCTGAGATTGATTTTCCTTGTGGGGTTTCAGGGTGTAGTGGCATGCCCCTTGCTCAATATTAAGACAGATGTGATGGCCTAAGTAAATGTTCCCATTTCTAGGTTCCCAGATGCATGCCTTTAGATTTACAGAATAACACTGGTCATGGACTTTTATTGCCCATTTAGGGATTTCCATTGGGATCATGATGGTGTTATTAATTATGACCTCCAAAAGAGATTAAGTGATATACCCACTCAGCTGTAGCATTAGAGATGGTGAGACTATAAGCAGTGATTTCCTTAGAGCAAGGCTCAAAGCTGAAATTCACTAACTTCCACCACTGGCGGTGATCCTTTTCACAAGGGTTTACATCTTTCACCAAATGTTTGATTTTATTAGGAATAATTCCTTGATGGCTCTCATGGGGTATGCTTGCTCCTACATTCTGCCACCACGACTGCACCTGAGTATAGGTAAGTGCCCAGGATAGACTCTTCTATAAGATACCTATGGTATTGGCAATTTGAAACTGACTCTGTCTCTGTATATCGAGCCATCTCCTTATGTTAGAGGCTATATTAGAAGAAAAATTACTAAGTTTGCCTAGGACTGAAGAGAACAGTTGCTTTAAAATCATGACCCAGATGGCTGATCTTCCGTACCAAAGTGGTTGCATTTATGGCATTTATAGCCCCCAACTCTGATCCTATACTTTCCGAATCTGATGTTACAACGCCCCTTTTTGTCCTAACCAGCCTAGGCTAATTAACAACAACACATGCGTCCCATCCCATAATAGATGGGTTAAGAAAAGGAACACATTTTACCTGGATGATGCTGGCTCTAAGCTTCATATTAGCTACAATCTTTTTTGCAGCATATCTGTGGTTAATAATGAATAATTGCCTTAAGTTCTGCTTTTTTCCACCACATGGCCCATGTAACTAATAAAAGGCTTGAGAACAACAGTTACCTCAATGTGCTGTGTCACATCGAATGTTTCCGCCAGTATCCAAATCTCTGAATCATTGCTAGAGACAGTAATATTTACAGACCTGAAACAGTGAGAAAAATACTCCACACTTCCCGATAAACAGAACTTATTGGCATTGTGTGTACTGTAACATTGTTCCTGGGCACTGTTACATTTGCATCTAACAAATTTAAACCCACCGGGAGAATGTAACCTCACTAAGGGTGTGTCTAGACTACAGGGTTTTGTCGACAAAAGTGGACTTTTGTCAACAAAACTATACCTGCGTCTACGCTGCCACTGAGTTCTGTCGACATAACATCAACAGAACTCAGCAGTTTTGTCGACGGCTGTAGACCTCATTCTACGAGGAATAACGCCTTTTGTCGACAGAGTTCTGTTGACAGAAGGTGTTATTGCATCTACACTGTCCTTTGCGTCTACACTGTCATGTCGACAAAGCGGCTTGCTTTGTCAACAGAACTGGATGTAGTCTAGATGCTCTTTGTCGACAGAAGCTTTGTTGACAGTATCTGTCGACAAAACTTCTGTCGACAAAAGCCTGTAGTCTAGACGTACCCTAAGGCAGAAGGGATCTTGAGCTAACTGTGTTCAGACCAGTAAACTAAGCATGCAGGTGGCCACTCAGGAGAGATTCAAAGATCACCCAGCTGATTAGCAGAGCGCTCACAGCTGGGTTTTTGTTTCTACTGGTGGTTCATATGCACATGCCTTGGTACACATAAAAAAAATATTCCACACATGGATGGAAAAAATGTGCACATGGAAGGAAAAGATTAGAGGGAACGTTGTGACCTGAATGCTTATGTATACTTGCAACATCAGGCCCATATGCAGGAATTTCTGGTGGGTGCAAACTGTGGGAGGAGCTGATGGCTGTCCCCCCGCAGCCCAGCCCCACCCCCTGTGGGCCAGTCCTGTCCCCCAGCCCCACTTCTGGGGGCGGAAATGGGGAAGCAGCCCCAGCCTTCCCTAGCCAGCTGGAGCACGGGGGAGGGAGGCTGGGGCAATGCGTCACTCCTGCCTTCCCTAGATTGGCTGGAATCAGCCCCATGGTAGACCATGAAGGACTGGGGGGGAGGGGTGCATTCACACCCTTCACACACACCCTGCATGTGGACCTGAACATACACTCCTTGACATGATGGGACGAGTAAGAGGACATACAAGCACACATTAACGGGTTCCAAACCGCTCCCCCACAATCCACAGGCAATCTATTTCAGATCTCCCAAATACAACTTTGACTAAGCTTTTTAATGTCTCCTACTGGTACAGAGTCCCTGTCAGTTGAAGTTACAGGACCAAGGAACTGTGGCCTTATTAGTCCTGTTTCCCACTTCCTTCACATTAAGGTACAGCTTGATTTTCCTCCACTACCATAGATTATAACGGGGCCCACCTATGGGTTGACCACACTACTGTGGAAAACTACCCATGGTCTAGGCTGACCTAATCCCTTTGCTGCCTCCATAGTCTTACCTTTCTACAACCCCAAATGGCAGGAATGATGCTTTCCCACATCTACAGACAATGCCTTGACCACACTCAAAAATAATATAAAGCCCAAGAGGCGATTGTGTTGCAAATGGAACTAACCAGGATCATCAACCAAACACAGCCCTCTCCATCCTCAGAGGTTTTTACAGCCCGGCTTGACAAAGCTCTGGCTGGGATGATTTATTTGGGGTTGGGCCTGCTTTAGGAAGGGGGTTGGACTAGTTGACCTCTTGAGGTTTCTTCCAGCCGTAGGATTCTATGCTAAACAACAAGTAGTGCCCTCTTCCACAGAGAGCTTCCTGTCCTGCCTTTTGCAAATTAGAGTGAGGAAAGGCATGAAGTGGTTACGATCACATGATGGTAATGTCTGCCTCCCAATTACAGACCATTTAGGTGGCAGCCTCACCGCTGTTTGGCGCTATCTATCCTAGTGAGGTATGGAACCAGGTACCTCTGCTGTCATAGATTGCATGCACCCATTTCCATTTCCACCAGCAAGTCCACATACTGTCATTCAAGACAGCACATAGGGAAGACAGAAGAGGACAAACCACCTACCTGTGATCGTCATGTCCTGTCTTCCAGAATTCCTGTTCCCATGTGTGAAGGGGCTCACTCTCTCGTGAGCACCCCCTTGTGGCTGAGGGCATGTCTGCAATTCCTCAGCCTGGCTGTCCTCCAGGGTGGAGGTGTCCCAGAAGGTTTTCTGGTCCATTGCCTGGGACCAGGCTACTTTTTACCCCCTGTTGTGGCTGTTGGGGGTTGGGGGGGACCCAGGCTCACCCAGTCCTCTGGGTCCCAGCCCAGGGACCCTGTAAGTAGCAGTTGCCTGCTGAATATCAATGGAATCTGTTACGGTCAAGTTCCCTGGGCCACTTCCCCAGGAAGCTGCTCTGTCCAGCCCTTTCTCTCGGGCTTTGCAGTCAAGTCCTCCCTGAACCCTGTCCAGGGTTCTGCAAGGTGTTGCTATCAGTTGCCGGCTAGTCTTCAGCCACTGGACCTGGGTTCTGCCGAGATCTGAAGTCCAGCTCCCATTCAGAATGTCCAAAATGTTGTTGTCCACCCAGTCAGCCCTTTGGTCTTCCTGAGTCGAGTGCCAGCAAAGAAATGCCAGGCCCTAGCCTTTTATATCTGCTTGCTGGGCCTTGATTGGCTGCTGGAGAACTCTTTTTTTGGAGGACTCTTTTCTGTTCTTCTCCGTGGGGGAGGATGCAGCAAGTCCTCCAGAAGGGGGTGTCGGGCCTAGTCCACCCTATCATACCCTGTTCCGCATTTCTAGTTTCATTGGTCCGTCCAGGATCCAGAACCATCGTCATTGCATGATCATGGGTCATTCTATAGAACAGTCAGAATCCATCCCTTGGACAACTAGGGTTCCTGTTTCAGGAAATGAGCGAGATGGTAATGTAGTTTCCTTTTATTGTCTTTCAGTTATCCCTATGTATCAGATTAGTGGGCTCCGGACTTCAAGCCTTCCATTCACTGTTAACAACTGAGCCGTTATTGTTATTACTTGTATTTGTGTTGTTATTGCTGCCACAAGGGTTCCATTCTAGGCCATGCTGGTCTAATAAATCTTGCTGCATTTACTCCTTACTCTTTTGGTTCCATTCTTAAATACCTTGGTGATAGATATATAGAGAAAGGGGAGATTAGTCCATCTTCTAAGACGCCTCAGAAGGTAAGAATGTTAAATGTGTTTCCGACTAACAGATTTTGGCAACCAGGGCAGGACACTGTCATAGTTTTCTGTTATTGGTGTCATTTTATGTTTTTATTGTTTTTATTCCTCAACTCTGCTAATGGTCAGGACAGGACAAGAAATAACAGGCTTAATTTGCAGCCAGGGAGGTTTAGGCTACACAGTAGGGAAGGGAGTTTGTAGAATCTGTGTCATTTGAGCTTTATAAGAATAGGGTGGGCATACACCTCTCAGGGAAGGTTTATATAATACTTAGTCCCACCTTAGTGCAGGGCACCAGACTGTGCTTAGCACAGCGGCTGTGGGGTGGCCACAGCTGTCACCTCAGGACTGTGCACGCACCACCCTTCATGGCAAGGAAAGACAGAAGGATCTACATAGTGGCAAACATAACCCACCTCGTTCCTTGACAGCCAAGGCCCATACAGGCTCCTCTCACAAACCTACGGAGATTTATTTTGCAATGAACAGAATATGTACACTACTTGCACATGTGTCCCAGAAATCTCCCTTGCAGATGAACCATGCTATTTCTACTGTTTTGTGGGCTGTGTGGTGTCCATGGATGTGGAGGAGAGGCAAAATTTCTTTAAGGAAATCCCCCGTTGAAGACAACTAGAACAGTGAGGGGAAACCGAGGCTAGGGAGGGGGCCTCATGAGTGGCCCTCCTTCATCTCAGAGGACAGCAAAATTTTCATAACCAAGATGGCCTCCTGGGATAAGGTAGTGTTGCTAACTGCGCTTGGGTACCTAGAATTGGCGGGATGTGCCAAGTGAACCGTAGCAGCACTTTGATTGGCTGCAGAGGGAGCTCATGGCTCTCACAATGTTGTATGCAATTATCAGGTACTTCACTTCACCTGCCCTTGCACATAGTTTAAAAAGCAATGTGGAGAAAAAACAGCAGAATCTGACAACCCAGTGCAAGGCCAATGGTAAATTAAATTTCTTGTGAGCCACACATATAACCCCAGTGGGCTGCATGCAGATTGCCTCTCACTGAACTAGTATGTACCTGAATTAGGGCTTAGGTTTAGGCCCTGTGTCCATACATATTGCTCTTTCAGTTTTAGAAGCCAGGCAGAAATGCTGCTCTTAGAATGTAAAAACCTGAAGTAAATGCCTGTGGGTGTTAAAAAGCAAGAAAATACCTTAATGATCCTGCACTATGGGGGGGAGAAAAACAAGTGGAAGTTTGAAGCTGACATTTCTTATATGAGAACTTCAATAGCTAAGGATTAGTTTAGAAAACGCTTCCAGTTTATCATGTGGGATTTGGACTTTTTTTTTTTTCCGTCTGATTTTCCTTCTCCTTCACTATCTGAAGAACAGACACATATGAAGAGCATCATTCATAAACGTTTCCCCAGAATTCATTAGAGCAAGGCTGAAGGTTTCATTATTCTTTAAGGTTGCGTTAATAAAACTGCCATGCACTTTTTTATTACTATATGAATTATTCTGACAGCCAGTTTTCAAAGCCAACATATCAATCATTAAATTAAAAAAGTAATAATATAAATTAGTGTGATTCAGGAAGCATAGAACATGCAGAACAATATGCGCTCTGTTTGGAAACTAATACAGAGCTGTCCTTCAAATGAGGAATGATAGCAAGCAGTGAAGAAAAAAATAAAGGGACTTAACTAGCATTCAAATGAAAAAAAGATATGTTTTTATATATTAAATGCTGTTACACATCTTGTCCTGTGCTGTATTATTCCTTTTGTCAATATTGTGCCATTCCTTCACATTCAGCCGCAGTGGATGTTTGCAAGAGGGGAGGCCATTTGCAAAATGCCAGACACCATACTTACATCTGCAGCAGCACAGAAATGTCAGCACAAATCTCTCTGCTGTTACTTGTTGTGTTTGTGTGAGACAAACCGTACAGAGACTATCTGGAGACAAAGCATGTTGCTAACTCATGGCTCCATGAAGTAATGCATCAGATGAGGTTGCATCAGTCCTGCAGGCCTAATCTAGCCTTCCCTTGTGGGTTTCAGTGCCCTGAGGAGAGATACAGTATCTGTTCAATTTATGTGAGGGAAGATAAATGGTTTTGCTCTTATTAAATGTAGGGGAGTGAATGAAGAGCTCAGGACAGCCTGCTTTTTCACTCCCTTAAGCAGAAAGTTCTTTTTAAGCCTCCTTTCTCCCTCCTCCACTGAGTCTGTGTGAACTGTGCTGTTATGGATAACACGTTGAATGCTTGAAAGAGTCCAGAGAGGATGAGATAATGAAGCTGTTGCTGCAGGGCAGGACATTCTCAGTGGCAGGCCCTTGCCTCCAGAACTTTCTCCTGCCTGATCTGTGTCTGAGCCTACCAGTTTTAAAGCGTAGCCTTGTTCACTGTAAGTAGGCTCTGGCATACTCATCTGACACGGTTACACTTAACATGATTGGCATGGGCACATATTGGTTTCCCAGCACATCCATGCATTGGCCTTGTGGGCCAGCTCACAGTAAACACATAGCACAGATAGGTTTGTGTGAAAGCATTCCGGGAACTTTGTGCAGCTCTCCCATGCTATCTTATGGCTGGTGTCAGAAGGGGGCGGGGCGTCCTTTTTACCTGGCACCATGCACTTTGTTATTCCATACCCCCCTTTCCCCAAACAGCAGGTGCACAACAGGCTTATCTCAGTCACACAAACACAGCCAGGTGTTCTTCTCCATAGCAACACAAAAAATGTGTTAAAACCCTGGCACAGCCTAATCTTCATGCTAAAGACCCACCCATAACACAGCACATGCATGACATTAGGAATCATGTGTGTACACCGCTGAACTGCCAACGGGGGAGGGCAAAATTCAACTATATTCCAACCTGTTTATAAATTTTGTTAAACTACATCTTAGACCATGATGTAAGATAAACCCTTTTTGTCCCAATTTTCTGCTATTGCACATGTCTGAATCCCTTAGCAGCCTACATTTCTGGTCCTCTCAGGACAATTACGTCGGCTGTTGCCATTGGGGTGATGGAGTATTTTAAGTCCTTGTTCTTGAGAATATGCTGCTTGTTCCTAATTTAAACTCGCAATGTGCACCCAGACAGCATGGTGATTGGCCTACTATAAATGCATGCAGAAATGAAGCTATTTTGAAAAGAAATTTCTTACTAGAATCTCGTGTGCCGACTGGTGCCTTTGCAGAATAACCGAGATATAATTACTAATTTGTTTCCATTATGCCTCTAAACTCTCAGGCTGGAGTTAACCATATCTCTGAAGCAGCCCCTCTTTCTCCTTTACTTCTGGGAGGCTTTGTGTCGGGTAACATATGTTCGGGCTGTCTGCAGGCTCATATTGAGCTGTGACTGTTAATAAACTGTTCTCTCCACCCCCGCATGGAAGTTATCCCACCATTCCCAATGTGCAAGCTTGACAAAAAGGTACCGATGCTTAGGATTTCCATAAACTCCAGCTCTTCTGTCTTTTAGGATGGATTGCATCATGGTGCTATGCTATGTTATTTGAAACTCAGAAAAGTTACAGAACCCAAATTAGATTAGATCAATAACTGGATTCTCCATTGGGTATATTTGGTTTTTAAAATCCACCTCTGTCCCTGACTGGTTGTAAGGCTAATAATTTCAGTAAAGCATTCCTGTGCCATTAACCTGAAATATCTTCATGATAATTATAGTTTTTGCCCTGCTCTACTGCTTTTCATCTGAGGATCTCAAAGCACTTTACTAACAGTAGTGCACTGAATGGTCACAACTCCTCAGTGAGGTAAATAGGCAGTGTGATCTCTGTGACCAATGGGGAAACTGAGGCACCAATTTTATTGGAGCAGAGACTTCAACAAGGGATGGATTTATTGCCATGTAAGGCAGGCAGTTGATGAGTCTCTTACAGTCCCTTGTGCACTTTTGAAAAAAAGTCTCAATGTGGAAATACACAGTAGGCAGCTATAATGGGTAAATACTGCACATTTTCAAAATTAGTACTCCAACCAAATACTGCATATATTTACCTGATCGACTATAATAGCTCCAGTAGATGAGTAAATAATTCCTTTTGGGAAAATAGACTAAATATAGTGGTTATGCATATTAATAGCACAGTTGTCATGTGATAACTCAGTGCTATTAACATGTCAAACCCAAGTTTAATACTACCATAAAATGGTAATTCAGGCAAAAAAACCCTACATTTAAACAACAGTAAGGACTGTGACTTAAACCCACAAAACTGAAGAGGCTTAGAGTGAAGGCAGAAAATATGTAATTAGCCAAGTAATACAGCAAACAGGCTTTCTCCAAAGTCACTCCCTCCCTTTGTGTTAAGACCCTGGCACTGTCAGGACATAGTGATTATCTAAAACAGTTTAAACCTTAACTGTGATTTAACTCATGCTGGTGCACTTAAGTCTGGTCTGAATATACAGTAGTAACTTTCCTCCAGGTGCTTCAAAGGGTTTCTAGATTTTCCAGCATTTTATCTGCTAGATTAGAACCTCTGCTTCCAACAAACAAAGGGACAACAAATGACAGCCGGAAGGACCTATCTGTATTTCTGCCATACAGCTTGTTTCTCGAGGCAGAGAGCTCAGCCCCTCCAATTAGAAGCTTGAAAATAAATATTTTCCAGACAGTCTACTCATCCTATTTATTGTATAACTGGGGGGGAAAAATCTAGGTCTCCTGACTCCTACTCCAGTGCCCTGTTCAATGGACCATGCTGCCTCACGCAGTTATACTACCATTTTGGACATATTTTCTTCTTAGATTAGTGAGGATGCCAACCCCAGGAACCCGAGTATTCAACCTTCACTTTGAATGCAAGAGCCGTGAATTCCCTAATTAAATCTCCAATTCTGAGCCATTTTTTATCCCTCTGCCATCCCCAACTGTCGGCCTAGTATATTCTCATTTCTAATACACTGCTCAGACGAACATGCAAGGAGCATATGTAATGAGTCCTTTTCCAGTGATTGGCTTGCTAGAGGATTACAGCCTACTACTCCTACAAGCTAATAGAGTGACATTTTGAGCTCCAGTTGCACAATGTGCCGCAGTGGTGTCTGATGGGTGGTGTCTGATGGTGCTGGGTACAACCCTGCTGCTGGTTCCTGTGGGAGCCAGTATCCAGCCCCACCTGGGGTGATCTGGCTCTGCTGCTGATAGAACATTTGGTGAAAATAATGCAAAGAACTTAGCAAAAGCTCCCCTTGGAAATCAGTGATTGTT
Organism: Pelochelys cantorii; assembly: GCA_032595735.1. Taxonomy (NCBI): domain Eukaryota; kingdom Metazoa; phylum Chordata; order Testudines; family Trionychidae; genus Pelochelys; species Pelochelys cantorii. The sequence goes on from CM064337.1 coordinate 44,167,086, forward strand.
TGTTTAGCATCCAGCTCTTTACTGTAATGTACATCGTCTGGGCTGGTGTACTGTCAGCAGATGCATGTGTGATACAGATTACTGCAAATGTAAACTAAACAACTCTCAGCTGCTACAGTTAATCACTAACCACCAGTTTCTCTGGCAGAGGGGTATGGTGCTCGGGAATAGATAAATCCCAACCAGTCAGTCCACACCTGGTTCTAACTCACCTCCTGGGAAGGAAACAACTGGGCAGCTCACCTGCCACAAAAGGAACAGGTGGTTGATGTAAAGAGAATGTTGCCACACCTCTCCGAGACACATCCGTTCTTCCCCATATTGTGCCTGCTAAGGGACTGCAGGCCTGGGACTGTATTATCCTCTATGGAACTGCCATAGAAGAAGAGAGAGGGCCCCAGGGGCCCTGATGTGGTTGATTTTAAAAGAATGATGTTTTGGAAAGTTTCTGGGCTCTGTCAGGGGATGGAGAGAGTCTGTCTACTCCTCAGCCCGGGCTGCTGGGGGCAAGGTAGCTTCTTCAAGCCAGAAAGCTCTGTTCTCTCCAGGGCCTACCGTTTTGGAGCTCACGCAATATATCCAGCACGTACTCCTTTGTACGAGAGTGACCCTGTTCCCTTCTGTGCGGTGATTCTGGATTGACACCAGCCTCGCTGAGGAATTTGTCCCTCATTCAATATTCTCTTCTGGGCTGTCACTCATGCAGGCGGAGACCACCTTTTCCCTTTCCCTGTGGGACATGACGCCAGGGAGGCTCTGCTTCCCTGGTTATTCACCAGTCACTTGGCTGCCAACACAGCCGTCTGGATGGAGTCAGAGGGTAGGATTTTCGAACATGCTCAGGCCCACTCTAATTCTGCTCCAGGGATTTCAGGAGGAGCAGAGTTTGCCTAATGCTGAAAGCTTATGAAAAGCCCACCTTAACAGTGAGGCCTGGGAGCAAATCTTGCAAAGCGTGTGCTGTCGTTGACTGATAAACCTCGATTTCTCAGCCGTTTCTCCACTCAAAATATTTAAATTCACCAGAACAGAATGTGGACTAATTATTGGTGAAATTGATTTTTTTTATGTCTATGGCTGGATTTACTTTTACCAGGAGAAATATATGTCCATGAGGGGAATTGTCCACTCTCACTGATTGGGCCGGTTACTAGTGAATAGGAGTGCATAGTAGAGTGATAGCATGGCAAAGCAGTGTGGAGCTTCACTTCAGTGCCTGTTTCTTCTGGACATGCTGAGAGAGCGGGGGAGCAGTCTACCCTGCCTGTCTCAGGCTAGGGGCATCTTTCATACAAAGGGCCAAACTCTCTCCTCTCAAGTGTGCCAGTGCACATCCTGGAATTATTTAGACCAAGGTAAGTCCACACTTAGGGCACATCTACACAGCAGGGCTAAACTCGAAATAAGCTACACAACCTGAGCTACGTCAATTGTGTAGCTTAAGTCAAAATAGCTTATTTCGACTTTGGGCATGTCTACACAGCACTGATTTTGAAATAGAGCACTCTTCCCCCGACTTCCCTTACTCCTCATACAATCAGGTTTAGGAGTAAGAATTTATTCTGAAATAACGGGCTTGCTGTGTAGACGCACACTACGTTATTTTGGAAGAACTGACGTTCTTCTGAAATAATGCTGCTGAGTAGACATGCCCTGACCCAAGGGCCAAATCCTGACTTCACCGGGTGTTTTGCATGAGTAAGGACTGCTGCCGAATGTGCCCCCAGTTTAGGACCCCAGTGGAGTTTTGCCAGATGGTTGCAAGTGTGTGTAACTGACAGCTGAATTTTATTCAGATTCTGTATGTTCAAGGTAAATGATATGCAGCTTTAATGAATGCACCCAGCTAGGCTGTTTTGTATTATGTTTCGCTTTGTGATTTCTAAAAGGAAATAAGACTATTTGAACTAAAATGTTCCCTGTGGTTCGTGCGTAAAATCTGGGATGGAATCTGCATGGGCCAACTTTGCATCAGTTGTTCCAGAGCCATGGTCAGGAGGACAGAGGTGATTGTTGTGTGAATGTGCCACAACAACAGGGTGCTCACTATGCCCTGCAATCCTAACGTGTGGCTTACTGTGAGGATTAACATATACTTGAAAATACTACATATGGGAAGCAATTTCTTCAGTTTCCAAGCCCTCGTCTATACTAAAACCTTAGTCTGAAACAACGCCTCCAGGCTGAATTTGTAAGTGATGTGTCCACTATTCCAAAATTGCCCATTATTCCAAAATGAGGGGCCACAGAATTCGAACTCTGTAGTCCTGCTTTTCTTGAGGAATAACGCTATTCCCAAACTCGTACGTCCAAAATTACATTAGCGTGGACACGCTGGTGCTGCTAATTTGAACTAATTGGCCTCTGGGAAGCCTCCCGCAGATCCCCAGAGTGCTTCCTGGTGTCCAGAAGTCCAATTTAGTAAATTCGGACCAATCTCCTACTGTGTGTAGACATGGCCTAAGGGCCAGATAGTGGATGCCATATGCCAAGGGACCTTCTCTACCCATTGTGCCCTTCTGTCAAGGCTGATTCCCCACTCTGGCACGATGCATGCAGAAGTGAAGGCCCGCAAAAGCAACCCCAAAACCTGATCTCCACAGGCTTTGGTACAAAACTCCCTCCCAAAATCCTAATCCCGGACTTTGGGGAATCCACTGCCACCATCAAGTACTTTTGAACCCACAGACAGGGTGGACACTTGAAACCAACCCCAGGGCACCCCAAGCTATTTTTTTCCAAAGAACTTGAAAAAGAAAAGAGAAAATACAAACTGCAGTCTGTGCCTTCTCTCCCCTAGTCAGAGGCATGCAGATCCCACAGACAGATTTTTTCAGAACACAGACTTGAAACAATACCAGGTTAATAAAAAGAAAGAACTTTTATTATCACAACAATACTCCTGTTACAAGCATACTTGGATTGGCTAGATGGTAAGAGCCACCAATTAATAAACTCATGGGGAATTTTCCCATGGGAACAAAACTTAGTTACAAAAGAGAGGAAAACACATTTCTAAATGCACAGACATCAGATTCCCATTCCCAAAACATTAAACAATAAAACCTAACAGATTGATCTAGACTTTGCCCTACTTACAGATGGTTAAGAATCTTTTCTTGGAGAGGGACATGTTTGTTGTCTGTCCCCCTCAGTATCTGGAGAGTCAACTGGCCAGGGACAGAGGAGGGAAAAACCCCAAAATTCCTTTGTTTCAGTTTGAAATCCCTATCTGCATTTCTATTGGCTGACTGCTACCTGGCTAGGTACAGTTAACCCCGTAGTCCCCAGGCTGCTGGCTAGCCATCATGATCATGACACCTTCTCTGCAGAGGCAGTCCCCATGAGGGTGAATGGGGTGGGTGCCATCTTGGACTCTCTCACTGGAGCAGAGAGAGGCAGGTGAAGGACAGGGTCTTGTGACTGAGTCAGCCAGATTCCACCCGGACACTCACACGACTTTGTACCCTGCCCCCACTTCCTCCCAGTGACTTAGAGCCAGTTTGACGCTGTTCATACCATTCTGTGTTAGTATTGCTTTAGATTTTGAGGCCACAGATTCTACTAAATGGGAATTTTCACCACCTATACATTTTTTGGAATTATATTACATCATCTGGAAAGTCCTAGTGTTGTTCCTCTGCTTTTTTCCTTCATCCTAAAACTCAAAGACTCACATCTCTGTTCAATGTGGAATGCCTTACTTAAAAAAGGGTGTAATTCTCTAACTCCATGCTGTGGAATACATGATCAAGACACTAGACCATTAGTGAACTCTGAGCCATTATCCTGGCTGAACAAGAGTGTCTGAAAGTTAATGGCAAACTGAATTTTATCCAGTTCACATGCTTCCAGTTGTTACCGGATAGTGTTTATAGGTCTTATGCCAATAAAGACATCCAAAAAACTGCAAATGTAACTGGATCAGAGAGTGTTTGGCTTTAACTAGCTGTCAGTTAGAGACAAAATGATGGATTCCAGATTTCTTTCTGAGTTGGGGTGTGTGTGTGTTCGTTTCCTTCTTCCCCCTCCCCCAAACACACTCTGCAGTGCAGTTATAAGAGCCGTTGTTGCAAAACTATTCTGGCAGTGGCGAGCAAAAGGGAAATGGGTTCCCACCCTTTCTCCTTCTTTTGGCATAAAGCTCATGTTTCAGCTTTCATCTACTTTGATTGTGTAATCAAAAGTTCCTTCTTTCCTGAAGAAAACAGATCATAGAGTAAGTTTAGAGAATTTCACTCAAAAAAAAATTAAATTAGGGCTTGACAACATGGGGAATTTTACATGCATAACTACACCCTCTACAGCTATAGTTTTATTGTTATAACTCTCAGGCTACGTCTAGACTTAGAGATCTTCCGGAAAAGCTTATTTCAAAAGAGAGCATCCACACAAAAAAAACGCATCGAAAAAGCGATGTGCTTTTTTGAAAGAGCGCATCCACACGGATTGGACGCTTTCTCGCATTTAAGGCCACCCAGAACCAGTTCAGTCAGGGCATTAGGTCAGCAGTTGCTTCCGGGTACTGTTGCCTAAGGCTAGCTGAGATGGGTGCTTAAAGGGACCCCCCCTGGACAGTCGTTTCTCTGTTTCTGCTGCTTGCTTGCCTACCTCTCCGAGGGACAGCAAAGATTTTGCAGAGCATGCTCTGGTTTCCCAGCTTTTGGATGCCACAGCACACTCCTTGCCATGGAGCCGGAGCTGCCTCGGGGCATGCGATGGCCCCACACAGCCATGCTGCAGTTTCTGCAGCAGTTTGTGCAGGCTGCCTTCATGGCCCTTCACAAGCTCAACACTGAGCTCATCATTGAGAGCCTCTCCCTGTGTGTGGGAGCAAGCCCCTTGCAACCGCACCCCACAGTGGAGAGATGGTTTTGGAGGCTGGACACCAGTTCTGACTGGTGGGACCAGCTGGTCATGGAGCAGTGGGACGACCAGCAGTAGCTCCATAACTTCCTAATGCGGAAGGCCACCTTAATTGAGCTGTGTGCCTGGCTTGCCCCTGCCCTCCAATGACAGGACACCCAGATGGGTCCCACCATCCCCCTGGAGAAGCGAGTTGCCATAGCCATCTGGAAGCTCGCCACCCCAGTTACCGGTCTGTGGGCAATCAGTTCGGCGTGGGAAAGTCCACTGTTGGGGCCCTTGTCCTGGAGGTAAGGTAGGAGTTCTGGAAAGGGGGACCCTAGGGAAAGGGGGGATGAGGGTTGGAGGTGCAGGGAGTGGGCTGGGGGTGGGGTGGTAGTCCTGTCCCTGGTGGGGTTCTACCATCCCACCCTCACACAGCCCTGTGGGGGGGGCCTCATAGGAGGTGGCTCCTGAGGTGTTTGAGGGAAGAAGAAGGGGGGGACTAGGGGACCTCCCAAGAGCTCAGACACTCTTTCTGATTCTCTGTTTTGTACCTCCTCAACCCAAAAGTCATGTTGGGGGGAAGAATGCGCCAGCCTCCAGTTTGTGGTAGAGGCTGGAATTTCTGAAAATGTGGGTGTCGTGCGCCCTTCCCGACCACCCTACAAAAATTTCCATGAACTGTCCATGGTGGTTGACCAGGGCCTGCAGCACCATGGAGAAATAGCCCTTGCAGTTTATGTATTGTGCGGCTCGATGTTGTGGTGCGCGGATGGGAATATGTCTTCCATTGATGGCCCCTCCACAGCTGGGGAAGCCCAGGGAGGCAAATCCAGCCACGATGGGGTCCAGGTCTCCCAGGTGGATGACCCTGCACAGCAGGACAGAGTTGATGGCCCACACCACCTGCAGAAGGAGATGAACAAACACAGATGCCACTTTGCATCATAAGGGACACGGCCTACCCCCTCATGCCATGGCTGATGAAGCCCTGCACTGGTCACCTGGACCCCAGCAGGGACCAATTCAACTCCCAGCTAAGCAAAACATGGGTTCAGAGATGTCAGTGTTACTGGTGCAAGAAAATAAATAACAGCTAATGGGTAGGGAGAAGACTTGTTCTTGTATAACCCACACACCGAGGCTTTGTCTACAGTGCAGGGTTTTTGCGCAAGAAGCTTTTTGCGGAGGAGATCTTCCGCAAAAACTTCTTGCACAAAAGCACATCCACACCTCAAAAGTGCATCACAAAAGCGATGTGCTTTTGCGCAAGAGAGTGTCCACACCGCATGGACACTCTTGCTCACATAATGGCCATCAGAGCACCTGTGCTTTTTCTGATAGGCTCTTTTTGTGCAAGAAACCCCTGTTGAGCGTCCACACACACCTTTTTGCACAAGAACTCTTGTGCAAAAAGGAGTTATTCCTCATAGAAAGAGGTATACCTACACCACAAAATGCCCTCTGTTCTGCCGTTTTACTATAAACTTTCTTGCACAAAAACATGCTTGAGGTATGGATGCTCTGCAGGTTTTTGCACAAAAACCCTGTCGTGTAGACATAGCCCCTAAAGTGGTTCACTGTCTCATCTAGTGGCACTTAGACCATGTACAGTGAGATAAGACTAAGGGAACTCTATAGCCTAACTTGGGAGCTGGTTGGCTTCATTGCTCAAGCTATAGAAGCTCTTACCCAGAGGTCCCTGGTTCAAATCTGCCTGCTGGTGGTTACATTTGCTTGTTGCACATGGGAAAGCAAGCTCCAATTGCATGTGTAAGGTAAAGAGGTGAGAGAACAAAACTGGGATATACTGATGATCCTCATAGAAATATAACTTGTATCCCATTATAAAACATATATTATGGCCACATCTATACAAAGGGAGAAGATGCATTTTTCAGAGTAAGGGCTTTTCTAAAAGGAAATTTTGACCAGTTATACTAGTATAAATTATAGCAATAGAATTAAACTGATGACACCTTTTCTAATATGAGTGGGTTTTTTGGTTTAGCTTAAACCCCTTTCAACGTGACATAAGCAACCCTGAAAAACTAGTTACACAGAGTTACACTGGTATTATTATAGAAGTTTAAAGTCACACCCCACTTTATATCACTGCAATTTCCCTATGTAGACAAGTCCTTATCTTAACATGACTGAAAACCCTCCTTAGCACCTAGGCTATACCACAGCCAACTAACAGAACTAACAAAATCCCCACATTAACTGTGTTAACTCTGGTGGCAAAGGTAATTTCTGCCTAATTCCCAATGTGTCATGTTAACCTAACTTGACTGAGCTAATTGGATTGAAAAGAGCACCTTCTTCCCCTTTGTAGACAGAGCCACCGTATGTTTAAAAGATAACTTGGAATCTATATGGTGCCACTTATTGCATCAGATATCAAAGTGACCTCAGCTGTAATTCAAATAGATGTTTTAAAACTTGAGTCAAATTCTGCTTTGTTCCCAGTATAAATGTGGAAATGAAAGCTGTGCACATAGGTTAGAACAAATAATCGTATACACAGATTTTGCCTCCCTTTCTGCTAATGAACTCTCCAGCCAGCAGATGAAGTTCTTCTGTTTGTTTATGATATGAAATTACTCAACAATATTTGGTGATTTGCTGTTAACCCAAACATTCAAATTGCCAGCTGTTCTGGTTGTTGTAAATGGTCAGATAATAAGTCAAAGAGTACTGTTTCCGTTGCCTGGGAGCAGGACTAGAATGTAACATCATATTTCCCATGTGAATGCCTGTGGAAAAGGAATTTAAAAAGTGCTTTCTGTAAATCTTCGTCTGTACCAGCTTAACATCCACTTTCCCCAAACATCCATGATAGTAAAATGAGATCACAGAGGAATCAGTTGCATAGATACGGGCATTAACATAGCTGAATCAAATGTCATTCAAACAAATATTTGTGGAGAATTTTCTGCATCATTTGTTCAGCACTAATGAAGCTCACAGTTAAATAACTTATTTAAACCTACCTCTAGTTAGAGACTGGATCAATCCCAAACTTCTGATAAGACCCTTGCAGTAGCCTTTTATCTCTAAATGGGACAACCTAAGATCCTATTACTATTCATTATTTGTTTTGCGAGAGTGCCTAGCTGCTCCTATCAGGGATGGGGTTTCATGCTAGGCACTGTATATCTCAGTGGTGAACCATTGGGGTTCTGTGTGTGACCCACAAGACATTTTGTTTAGTGTTGCCCATGGTAGGGTAGCCACATTCTACTGGTTTACACCCACATAGGTTTTTTCCTACCGGGGGCGTGTCTAGACTACAGGGTTTTGTCAACAAAAGTGGACTTTTGTCGACAAAACTATACCTGCGTCTACACTACCACCGAGTTCTGTCAACATAACGTCGACAGAACTCGGTAGTTTTGTCAACGGCGGTAAACCTCAGTCTATGAGGAATAACGCCTTTTGTCGACAGAATTCTGTCGACAGAAGGCGTTATTGCATCTATTGTCCTTTGCATCTACATTCTCATGTCGACATAGTGGCTTGTTTTGTCAACAGAACTGGATGTAGTCTAGACGCTCTTTGTCGACAGAAGCTTTGTCGACAGTATCTGTCAACAAAGCCTCTGTCGACAAAAGCCTGTAGTCTAGACGTATCCATGACTAAAGTGACATGCACATAAAGCAAAAACACATGAAGTGAGGTGTGTGAACACAACATTGACTGTGAGAGCCATCTCTTTCCTCTGCATCCAATCAAAGAGCTGCTTCAGTTTCAGTTGGCACCCCCCACAAATTCTAGATACACACACGCAGTTAGCAAAATTATCCTTTCCTGGGAGACCATCTTGGTCATGACAATCTTGCGGCTTCAAGAAAAAGTGTCACTCATGCAGCCTGCTCACCAGTCTAGGTTGTGCATCAACAGTATATACTCATAATAAAAAGATGGCCTCTTCATCAAAGACCTTGCAATCAAAATATAAGACGAGGGACAAACAAGTGGGTACAACAAACAGATTGGGGGGATATTCAAACTCTACTTCTGAAAACTCCTAAACTTTCAAAAAGTTGTGTTTGGGATGTCTCTGCTGCTATTAGAGTATCTTAGTTATGGAAACACAAAAATTCAACTCTGGAATGAATAAAGACAGTTCTGGCTGAATGAATGTGTGGGTTTGTCTAATGTATTGTGACAAAAGACTTATAGGCAGACGAGTACACAAAGGAACAGTACTGCAGGGTTTTCTCCTGCCTTTCATTGGAAGGAAATGTTAGAGACAGTACTCCGGGAGTATGCGACAGCCTGAGAAATTTCTCATGTGCCTGCGATATCGTCATTGTGTGCCAGTGTTTTGAAATCAGCAGTTGCAGGGCAGTGTTAAGAGGTTTGTCTTGTTTTTTCTACATACACTCCCCTCGACCCCTCACAGCCTGATTTCCAGTTCCCCTGAAGCCCCTTTGTGCTGGCAGAACCAGTGCAAAGAGAGTGAAAAGCAGCCACCCAGGCCACGCAGGCTATGTCTACACTGCAGGGTTTTTGCGCAAAACCAGCCATTTTTGTGCAAAAACCCACGGAGCATCCACACCTCAAGAAAATTTACAGTGAATCCACAGAACAGAGGGGGTTTTGTGGTAAAGGTATTCCTCTTTCTATGAGGAATAAGTCCTTTTTGTGCAAGAGTGTTTGCTCAAAAAGGTTTGTGTGGGTGGGAAACAAGGTTTTTTTGCGCAAAAACAGACTATCAAAAGACGCACAGGTGCCCTGGTGGCCATTCTGTGAATGGCAATGAGAGCTTTTTTACGAGAGAGTGTCCACACAGTCTGGATGCTCTCATGCGCAAAAGCACATTGCTTTTCCGATGTGCTTTTGGAGTGTAGACGCTCTCTTGCACAAGAAGTTTTTACGGAAGATCTCTTCTGCAAAAAGCTTCTTGCACAAGAAGCCTGCAGTGTAGACATAGCCTCAGAGAATACCTCCCGTGCACCTCCTCTGGAGCTGCTATGCTGGCTGAGAGGCGCATTTTGGAATAAGCAATGGGTGAGAAGAGGATTGCCTGGGTTTGCACCTGTGGCCTTTGTCATTATTTGGGTGCAGCAAGGCACACAGGAGCCTGGGACCTCTTGCGGGTGTGTCTTAGCCAGAGCCAGGGACTGAATTGGTCCCCCGTAGTTCCAGTAAGGGAGAGGTATAAAGTGCTCAGCCCTGTCTTTTCAGTAACCCTCACACTGGTGCAGATACAAAGTCCTGCCTCTAGATCAGACTCACCATTGCCTTGCGCCTGGTATGGTCATTTACACCAGTGCAAAGAGGGTATAAAACACTGCTAGATCAGAAGGCTAATGATTTACACCCACTTTTCTCTGCTGCCAATGGCCACATGAGGTACAGTCATTTAATCCTTGTCTATAAGATACTCATTTGCACGCTCACTGAAATCCATACTGGTGCCAGTTAAACAATCCTGCCTTTTGTCCACTTTTCAGAACCACTTTCCACCTGGTGTGAAACTTTACCCCCCCCAATTTGTTATCATTGGAGTTTGCCCAGCACCTGCCATGAGATTTGCATTTGCTTATTTTAGACAGGATTTGGAATGGTCTAGGAATTAACGATTCTCTAATGGTTAAGGAACACTGATGAGCATTGGTGAAGCGTTGAGGCCTTGTTTTGAAGACTTGAAATCTTTTGTAGTTTTAAAGAAGTATAAATACAGGACTGGCTCTAAGAGTCCTTAGTCAGGAAGAATTCCTTTTTGTCTGTATTGTACGCAGCGACCCTGAAATGCTACCTTAAATGCTCTTTATCTCTACAGTTTTGATCTCACATATTAAATCACTTGCTGTATCATTTGACTGTTTTACATCTGTATTTATTTCGCTCTCCTTGGGAGATTCATGCATAAAAACAAGAGGAGAGAAATAGAAAGTTCAGCTCAGCTAGGTGGTGCAATATTTTTTTTTCTTTTTTAAATTGTCTTTTTTTAAACTGTTATTTAGTTGGGTTTTTTTCCCCTGATCTTGCAATTTTGGGACAATTTGCAGGCACAGTGCTCTAAGGAGATATGTACTCATACAATAACAGGTCATGTTGTTATTAATGGCTGTATACAGTAAATTACATAATCAAGTCTCACAGCTTACCAGAAGAAAAATGCTAGTCACTTGGGAATATTTTGTGTACTTGGATTCAGATAATAGTTACTTTTTACTAGCTGTTTCATACTCATTCACAGGAGAACTAACCTCCATGACATGAAAACCAGCAGGAATAGCATGAAACTATCTAGTTACATACACTGGGGCTTACTGCAGGATCTGTTGTGGGGAGTGATTTGTGATTATTGGCATTCTTTGAAGCAATCAAACTTCAGATTTTTTTAGCAGAGAAAGCATAGAGCAGATTTAGTGGAAATGGAACAAGAGGTTATTTTATAAAGGGGGGAAAAATCCAAAGAAATTGGCCTTTTAAAGATCTTTATTCCTTACGATACATGAAACAAGGTGGATACAATAACAAGAGGCCTTTTCCGTCTTCATTGCACAGGCAAAACTTGTGTTGATGTCCGGGGAGTTCTGAGTATGCACGAGAAGCAGAGTCTGCCCTTGCTGGCACTAACCCAGACTTGATATTTCACGGTGTTGAATGCCCTGCACTTCTATTCAAGTCAATAGGAATTAGACTCTTAGCTCTGCAGCATCAGGTATTGCAGGGTACCATTTTATATAACGAGGACCTTGCATAGGCCAAATTCTATCCTGATTTACACCTGACAACTCGGTCAGTGAAGCTGCACTGATGGAAAGCAGCTAATCTGGTCCAGGGGGTTCCATATCAGGGTTGGACGGCTTTAAATGGAAACATCTGGCACCTCTGGTCCTGGAGGTTAGGAAATAATTCCTAGGAGTGCTGGGTTCACCATAGTTTTAATCATGCTGGCAGCTTTGCAGACTGAGTGAAACACTCAGTAGACACAGTAAAAGGCTTAAACCTCTCAGTTTGTTGTCAGGGGTTAGATTTACAACCTGTAAAATAGATTTAGACTAAGTTCAAAGGGGGCAGGTGACCAACATCCACAGATTGTTATATAAGAAAGGTGACTTTAACAGAGGTCTAAATGTAGGGGCAAAGGCGGGGGGGGAGGGGAATTGAAAATTACAGCAGAGTCAGAGGACAACAAGTGGGTTAACAGTGAGGAAATGTACGTAACATCTTCCCTAAACAGGGAAGAAATGGGAGTATTAGTACATAAGATAAATTATAACTTAATTGACACCACTGGGACTTTGTGGGATAAACCTGAGGTGTGGAATATTGGTATAGAGGGGTACAGGAGGGACAGGAAAGGAAAAAAGGAAGGAAGTATTTCATTATACATCAAGAAGCTATACACTGAGGTTCAAAAGGAGCTTAGAGGCAGACCAGCTGAAATTTGTGAGTCCAAGAGGCATGCTAAATAAGAAATCAGCACTGCATCATCTCTAGAATCACCCACTCCCACACCCCGTTGTTCCATATTTATTATTATAATCAATATCTCAGAAATTAACCTCTTACGGCCAGCAGGTCTGGGGCACCTGCCACTAGCAATGACCCAAAATACATTATCACTGTTTGTCAGAAGAACCCAGCTCAGTGAAAAGAGTTAAAATTGCCCATGATCAATGTACTGGTATATTTATAAGCATGTTGTCTGTATAAATAGTGTCTCACACTGTTATACAGACGCGTACTAACAGCCAAGAATGACATTACTATATTTTTGTCTTTATTTTTGCAAATCGCTTTTGTTGTGTCTGCCAATATATTTATATCTTTTCTTGCTGCAGGCATAAAATATTCCTCAACAAAATCTACACCTCTATTTTATCAAGCTTTATTTTACCTATCACTTAGCAAGTTCTGCATTTTGATATTTTAAATTTCTAGTCAATTTCCTAACTTCACCATATTTGTTGTTCCAAAAATATCTCATTTCTGCAACATATGTATGTATACACCTTGAATTTGACAGCCAGATAATGTATGTTTTATAGTACCTACATAAAAAATATATTTATTTTGTTGATCTCTTCACTTCTGTTTGTCCTACGTAGCAAACTTCAACACAGTGTTAATTGTGGATGGTTTGAGCCTGTTTCACCACTGAAGTACTCCGCTTGACACCATGTAATGGGGCTAAGCCCTAAGGCCAAAAGGACCATAGAGAAGTCCTCCAGGAGGCTAGAGTAACTAGGAGGAAACCAGCCAATCAGGGGCCAGGAAGGACTATATAAAAGGAGCTGCAAGACCAGAAGCAGCTCAGTTGCAGCCCAGACCTGGAAGGGAGAAGGTCAGGGATGGGTGGCTGGCAGAACCAAGGATACTGCAGAATGGGGAGCTGTTTAAATCACTGTCTCCAAGAGGAGAAGCCCTTGAGGCACCATTCTCCTACCGAGTGGCGAAATCCAAATTGAGAGACTGGATTCAGAGAGACACTCTATGGAGGACACCGGGATGGGCCTGTGTTAGAGATGCAGTTTGTGATTTCATTCAAGGAAAAGAGAAGACTGAGGGGGGATATGATAGAGGTATATAAAATCATGAGTGGTGTGGAAAGGGTGAATAAAGAAAAGTTATTAATTAGTTCCCATAATATAAGGACGAGAGGACACCAAATGAAATGAATGGGTAGCAGGTTTAAAACTAATAAGCGAAAGTTCTTCTTCACACAGTGCATAGTCAACCTGTGGAACTCCTTGCCAGAGGAGGCTGTGAAGGCTAGAACTATAACAGAGTTTAAAGAGAAGCTAGATAAATTCATGGAGGTTAGGTCCATAAAAGGCTATTAGCCAGGGGGTAGGAATGGTGTCCCTGGCCTCTGTTTGTCAGAGGCTGGAGATAGATGGCACGAGACAAATCGCTTGATCATTGTCTTCGGTCCACCCCCTCTGGGGCACTTGGTGCTGGCCACTGTCAGCAGACAGGCTACTGGGCTAGATGGACCTTTGGTCTGACCCAGTACGGCCGTTCTTATGTTCTTATGTTAAGGCATTTTAAAACTGAGGCCACGCAGGACCCTGCACTCAGTCAGATAGGGGTGCTCATGTGAGGTGAGTACCAACCCCATTACACACCAACACAAAGCTATTGCTTTATCTGGAGTTACACAGCCTCACAGCCCAAACTAGCCTGAATCCAGGTAACCTGTGTTATAGTAGCTATGGAGATAGAGTAATGCAGGTTTCAGCATGGATAGTACACACCCAGTAGAGACCCTGCGTACATACTTAGCTTGGTAGCCTGTTTGGAAGCCCCCACTGTAATGTCTTCACTGCTACCAGGATTCAAGCTTGCATGAGCTGGTCAGCTCATGCGCAGCGTTTGCTATGTAGAGACATCACTGCATTATCTCCTGTCCAGGAGAAACTCTTCATTAAAAACCCAAATTCAGCACAGTATTTCTACACAATAGATAAACAGCCCCTATCAAGTTAATGAGCATTTCCTTTGTTCTTCTAACTGCACAATGTAACTCCAGTCCCATAATCTAGTACTATGATATCAGGTTGAAATTTAATTAACAATCACTTGTATCATTCTGATTTCATTCTAAACTGTTCCTAGTCTACTAAAAACAAGAATGTATTGATTCTTTATCACTATGTCATTTCTTATAGCTTGAAATTTACCAGTGCAGCAGAAGACCAGCAAACTACTTTAAATTGAAGTAAGCTTCCAAAGCAAGACTTTTCAGATATAAAGGGCCCCTCTGCATAGTGATGAAACTCATCATGTATGTTTCTCATTTCTCTTACTGTTGGGCAAACATTTAGGTGATTTTAAAAGAAAATGTTTGGAGACATATAAAAAAAAAGTGAAACCATTGTGTTCCGTTAGTTATTTCTTATTATACATACTTGTGGAGGAAGAGGCCAAATTTCTGGATGCTTGAAAGGGATCCCAGTGAATCCTCTCTGTGGCTTAGAAGGTGACAATGAATGACAAATGAAAGAGAAGTTAGGAGGTGGTCATTATTAATAAATAAATCCATGGTTTTGAGTTAAGACAATAAAAACAGCAGTAAGACTGCAGTCCCCCGGATGCTTGACTTACACTGTGCAGTTAATACACTAATAGGCTTCATCTACACTGCCATTTTTTTTGGCAGAAAATATGCTAATGAGATCACGACTTATGCTAACGAGTCCCTCATTAGCATATGTTCTGCCGAAAAAACTGGCAGTGTAGACGAAGCCTAAGATTCTCAAGAGGATACAAACAGATGTTTGGCAAAATCGCCCTGTGTCTGTCAGCTTCATGATCAACAGAGATGAACAGTTTGAAAATGACCTCATAAGGAAGATTTGACTTCACCTTCTGCAAACAAGAAGCCATGCTCAGTTAATTTAATTAACAAGCACTTATATCATTCTGATTTCAATCTAAAATGTTCCCAGCCTACTAAAAACATAGAGACACCTCAGAGACAAGAATGTATTGATTCTTTATCACTAAGTCATTTCTTATAGCTTGAAACTTACCAGTGCAACAGAAGACCAGCAAACTACTTTAAATTGAAGTAAGCTTCCAAAACAGGACTTTTCAGATACAAAGGACCCCTCTTCTTTGGTAGAGGCCTTACCATTACATGCACGCAGAAATAGCTAATGGAACACAATGGTTTTCCAGTAACCAATTGCTCTTGTTAGACTGCTATATTTATTGCCAGTGTTCATGAAGACAATATGAATAATGAACAGCTTAAACAAAATTTTCCTCCAGTTGTAGACAAATTTAAAATGAGGGGGAGGATGAAATTCCATGAACTAATTGTTCATAATTATTTGAGCATCTCTCATGTCCACCAATCATAAAACCAGCAGCACAGCTGAAAATACAACTTCATACTCTTTTTTTTTTCTTCACATCTTGGGCCAGTCTCTGAATTAGCTCTTAAGTATCTCTTGTCACCCTTATTCCAAGCATACAAAACTCTAACAGGTTCAGCTGCAACCCTCTCATCTAATTCCTTCTTAACCCTGGCTTCAGAATCTAATTAGCATGACCCTTCTAAAAGAAATGGCTCTCTAGCAAAGCACACTTACAAAATCCTCCTTACCTCTCTGTTCCAATTCTTTCTCCCTTGCTTCCTCATTTAGTTTCCCAAATTGTTTTTTATTACTCCATTTTCTGAATTACTGTTCACAGAATTGATTTCCTACGATCCTTTTGTTGCCACCGTATTTTCTTCATCCCTTTATTACACATACGGCTTTATTTATTACACATACAGTCTCCTTACAATTACTGAATTGTGTCTCTTTTTTACTGTTAGTTCTTCCAAGGCTAGCTCGAGCCATGTATCATCCATGCACGTCTCTAATTTACTTGCTCTTCCTAAGTATATCATCTGTTTCTCTAATTCTGTCGACTGCTTTTTTCAGTGCCAGCTAATAACGCTGAGGACAAGTCGCTTCCTATTACCTCAGCTGTGAAACCAAGAGCATTTGAAATCTGCAGCTTGAGTTGTGTCGGCTGCAAACTCCATGATAAGCTCTAAAATCAAACATGGCTGCAATGAGGCTATTTAAAAGAACACCCCACTCTCATGAGACCCTCCGCTTTATGTGAAAGGTAGAGTAACTGGCCAAGGCTAGTTTAGAGAGAGGAGCCTCTGGGAAACCAAACTCAGATGTGAGTCCGACTGTTGTGCTGTGTGTGATCAGTCATCCAAGTGGCAGTGCTTCCTGTGCACCTTCCTTTCCCACTCAGTGACCTCAGCAGAGAACACCCCTCCTACTGTTTACTGTACTGAAATGGGAATGGGTGGTCACTGTGATCTTTGCTCTGCTTCACTGCCTACTCAGATGTCTAGCATCTTTCAGGTTTGGGGTTGTATTTTTTTGCTTGGGTTTGGCCCTCACATCTGTGTTTGTGTTCTAGATAGGAGAGTCCCAGAATTCTGACAAGTTTCTCGCTTGTTTCTCTCTCATCCTCCTCCTTCCAAAGCAACAGCCTCCCGCTAGCAAAATCACAACCCTCCATCTCCTGCAGCCTGAAATTGGGCTTCATTTCCTTGGCATGCCACGTACCACAGTGCAACGCTCCAGCCTTCATTTGGCTTTGAGCTGCTACTCTGTCAATAAAGGACTAGGAGGGAAGCAGATGCTTCAGAAGTAGGATAAACAAGAAGATGAAAGCTCAAACCTTGTCCTTGCAATATTATTGCTTTCAACTGGGAGGGGGCAGTGAATAGTGATCTTGTTGAGCACTGTTTGGGGTTCACAGAACAAAGCTGAATCTGTGGGTATTTTGCCTTGTGCTTGTTGCAAGGATGAATCAGTTTAACTGCATGTTCTTTTAGGTAGAGGGTGGGGAGCGTAAGACCCAGGAGCTGGAGGCAGCCCCTGGCTTGCTGGGATCCAGCCCCTTAAGCTCGGGGCTCCCCCCAGCATTGGAGAGCCCATGCTGGTGTGGGGTGGCTTTTTGTGGAGTTTGTTGTTGTTTGTTTCGTTCTTTCTCACTTGTGTCCAACCCCTGAGGGTGCGTCTAGACTACATGCCTCTTTTGAAAGAGGAATGCAAACGAGGGAAATCAAAAGTGCAAATGAGGCGCTGATTTACAAATCTCAAAAAAGCGATCGGAAGAGATTATGCAAAGGAAGCACAAGATTTGTAAATCAGCACTTCATTCGCATTTTTGATTTCCCTCATTTGCATTCCTCTTTCGAAAGAGGAATGTAGTCTAGATGCACCCTGACTGATTTTTCTGTGGGTCAGTGGCTTCCAACCCAAAAAAGGTTCTCCACCCCTGATAAAGAGAAGCCTTGTGTTATGTGGCAGGGATGGATGTATAGGCAGGAAAGAAGAATAGTGTGTGTGTGTGTACTGCATGTTTTCTCCCTATCTCTCACACACACATATAGATAGAAAGGAAAGGAGGAAGAATATTGTTTGTGTGAGAGAGAGGGAGGGAGAAAACACACAGGTTACACATACACATTTCTTCTCTTATTTTTTAACAAGGCCCATTTAAACTGGAGCTGGAGGTACAAGGCCCAACTCAGATATACATATGCTAGCTTTTGACTGAGCTAGTGTACTAAAAATAGCAGTGTTACTGGAGGGGCACAGGAGGTGGGATGGGGCTGGCATCTCAAGTAAATACGTAGGATCCTGGATTCAATTGTCTTTGGGGCAGCTAGCCTCTCCAGCTGCCATACATACACTTCTATTGAACTATGCTAGCATGCTAACAAGTTAGTGCACAGACATCTACCTGAGCTGGAAACTACCCATCCATCTCCAGTTTAGCAATATGCATAGTCTCCTACTGAGGTTTTCATTTTTCCATCTTGCTTTTCCAGCCTATTTTTCCCACAGAGGTTTCATTTTTACTCTAATTTAGAGTCTCTAAGTAAAGCACAAAAGCAGTTTGAGTTGAACTTTCAAAGTCACAATCCTAAAGCCGACTTGAAATTCGACCAGAAAAATCAGCTATTTTCCTTTCAAACTGATCTCTGTTGTGCTCAGTCATAGGACATAGGCCAAGGTAGCTTTAAGTAATACCCCACTGATGTCCTGGACTTGGAGCATGCCCCCCTAGGCCGGGAGATGTGAGGGCATCCAGAGGCCTCGCTCCCCCAGCAGGTATTTCTGAGGGGCTCTTTCACTTGGTTTTACAGCATGTAGCTAGGGCAGCATAAAAGGACCAGAGCAGAACAGAGAATCTGTAATACAATAACACAGAGTAATGAAACTGTAGGTCAACAATAACAGCACTCTGCAGAAATCTTTAATGCATTCTTGTCCGTTTGATATAGTCTATTTGTGTTCTATTTGGCTAGAGCATTGCTAGGGAATATTTGAATAATGTTGAAGTGATGCACTAACTGTTTGATGTTGTATCAGAGAAATGCATCTCCCACTGCAATCCCTCTCGACTGGTCTCTTCACTTTCATACTGTGTGATCTGCTGTGAGACCATACCTAGAGAGATTGTTTCCCCATAACCAGTATGTGCCTCCCGGAAGGCCCCATTCTGAGAGCCTTCTGGGATTTACAGCTAGATGGCATCTCTCTGGATCTAGCTGTGTGGTTGTTACAGCAAATCTTCCTCAATTTTCTGGGCTCCCTTTATCTTTATTTATTTATTTCTCATACACGCTCTCTCTTTTTATAATGTAATGTGTAAACTTCTTTGTAGTTCTTGTGTGGCACATTTTTAATTTAGTTCAAAACTTAATGCTCAGGGAACAGCAATTTTAGCAACACGAACCATGATAAAGAAACCGCCAGGAATGTATGAGCAGGCAATTATTTTGCATGAAAGAATTAGGGAGAGTCAGAGAGAAAATACTCATGTATTATCTGTTTTGTGTGGCTGCAAGCCAGCCTGGTTTGAACAACTCCCACCTGCTGGAATATTGTTATTCTTCTGCAGTCCTGTTTCCTCTGTTTTTTCCCCTCCCTCTGCATAATTATCTCATAGTATCCTGTGTTCCATCTCTTTGCTCTTTCTTGCATGCAGAACATGTTTTCTTCAATTTGTTCTCTTCTCCCTGAGTGTCTTTCTTAAAGAAATCAGTTTACATTGACATTGAGTAGACAGTGGAAGGGTCCTGCTGGGTGCCCTTCCCATAACCTGATTTCCTCTGTATTTGTTCCATGCGAAATGGTTACCTGCAGTGTTTAAACACACTTTTAGACTGCTGAGTCAGAACTAAACAACTTAAAAAGCATATAGAAATGAGATTTTCAGGATCATTTGGAATGTTAAGACTTTTGCTCAAAGCATTTTCAGACAGCAGCAGTCATCGGTATTTTTACAGAATGACAGTAAAGTTCAGAACAGAGAAATTAAATTGCGGGTTGCCCTAGTCATGCCATTTCCATGCCTAGTACACTCAGTGCTAATGGGTGCCCTTCTGCATACGCGCATGGTAATAAACCACTCGTATTTCTGTCTCCTGCCTATTGCTTTTTCTCAAGCTTTCATATATTTTTCTTGCCCATGCGGTTTTGTTAAATTTATAGAGGCAGATTTCACAGACGCTGGCTCGGTGTGGGTTGGGGGTGTTTGGTAATGAAATACGAAGCTGGTCATAAGTCTGAGTTAAGCTCATGTCAAAAGTACGTATAAATCTTATCTATCTGACTGGCACTTGCTGGCCTCTGTGGGTGTGTCTACACAGCAAAGTTATTTCGGAATAATGGCCACTTTCCGAAATAACTATGCAAGCATCTACACAGCAATTCCACTAGTTCAAAATAATTTTGAAATAACTGATGGCTTATTCCGACTTCTGTAAACCTCGTTCTATGGAGAATAATGCCTATTCCGAAATAGCTATTTTGAAATAAGGCGTGTGTAGATGCTTCACTTCTGCTATTTCGAAATAGCCCCTCACCAGGGTCATTCTAAGTTATTCCTCCTGGGGCTCTACATCAAGATAGCACATCTCCATTAGGGAAGCCTGCCTCAGACTAATTTTGAGGCTTTGCTGCAGTGTAGATGTGCTATTTTGAAATAAGCTATTTCGGAATAACTATTCCGGAATAGCTTATTCCGAAATAACTGTGCAGTGTAGACGTAGCCACATATGAAACTATTGGGGGTTGGAGCGGACAGTCCATTTCCTAGTGGGAAAAGTTCATATCCTATAAAACTCTATCACCATTGACATTAATTTGTTAACAGTTTCTGCAGTAGGAGGAGGAAGTATTAACTTAATCTGGGGTGTGGTAGAATTGCACACGGTTAATAATCACAAGTCTATCTCCGCCCTAGTGGGGGCTGTGTTGCAGTGGTGAATAAATGACCGTTGTGTGGTAAGTTGTATGAGCTTAAGATGCTTAAATTTCCCCAGCTGCCTAAAATGTTTGAGGGAGTCCCTCATCAGTGACAAGTGTCACATTTGTATAGGGTTTAAGCCTCACGTTAAAAAAGATAGAGGAGATGTGTGACGGATCCCTCTATGCTTTCTGAAATGGACTTATGAACACAAATTTGCATAACTCCAAGATGCTTTGGACAAATTGACTCATGCAACCTATCAGTCTCAATGTCTTAATCTGCTGGATCTGTGTATCATATTTTGGGTCATGTATCACTCTTGTGTGTAAAATTAGACATACGGAGTATGGAATGGTTTCAAATGTTATGGTTTTTAAATGTGTAAATGACAGCCATCAAGAGTGTTTCCAAGGCTGGGATGAGTCAATGTCTGGGCAATCATATGCAAATAGCCTTTTATCCTTAAGTCTTAGCAGTGGTTGGGGACTGGCCAGGTGACTTCCCATGTAAAAAGGGAATCTTTAAAAACAATAGGAAAGTAGGGGTGTTTTATCTTTGGCTGGCACACTGGAAAGGAGGAACCAAAGACCCCAGGGTGAGGAACAGCCCTGGTTTGGAAGGCTTTGCTGGAAAAGAAACAGTTTTAGGGTAAATTTGTAATGAGTTTACAATACGTTTGCACCGAGGTTTCTTGCTAACCGTTTTCTGTTATTTTGAGTTCATAATCTACTTTGCTCTGCCTGTTCTCACTTATGACCACTTAAATCCTACTGCTTGTACTTAGAAAATAAAAGTGATTTTATTATCAAGCCCAGTGTAAATAATTATTACTCAGGGGAACAACCAGTGTGTACCTTCCCCCTTTCGTTGTTCAAGGGGGGCTTACCTAAAAAATTCCTTTGGGGTTCTGATCCCATTTGGGGAGTGGTATCCCAGGAATCTGAGCCCTAAACTGAACTTACCTTGAACCTGAAGAGTTTGTGTCTGTGTTGCTTCTCGAGAGGGTGTTGATCTCAGCTTGGGGCCTTGGCTGGGGGAGACCAGCAGAGCTGGCCCAGGAGGACCAGGTGGTGAGAAGCCCCTTAGAGCAGGAAGGCGGGTGGCAGTGGCCTTGTCAGCCCTCCAAGAGGCACCATCAAAGGGCCTTCTGTGACTGCCCCCGTCACAAGATATCTTCTAATGAAGTCAGCACTTCACCCACCATCAGAACATCGTAGGTACAGAACACACCTCCCGAGATATCTATGAATACAGCACCCAAGAAAGACACCGATCTACTCAGAACATGGTAACCTGTCCAGCAATATCTTTGGTACTGAAGCCACTAGAAGCAGGAACTCTGGCAGGACTTTGAGGGCAAGTGTTCCACAGAGCATTCCTTTGCTAGAAAGGGTGGGTTCATTGACTCAGGAACCTATTCTAGGTCCATAAAGTTCTACCCTTCAAGTTCCTATATGTCAGATCAAAAAACCATTTCCAGTACGAATGACACTGAAAGCATATTCTACTGCCAGAGAATTGCTTAACCTCTTGGTACCAGTGTCCCTGACAGTGCAGGAGGGCTACAGTTGGCATCCGTGACTGTGGTCCCTACACCAGCTCTGTAAGGATCTGCAGTATCATTGCCACTTCCAGTACCCAGGAGGCTGTTACATTCCAGCGGCAAGCCTTCGTTAATATCCCTGGTCTGACCATCTCTGAGTTGGGCTTACCTATATTTCCCCATGGATTCTGCCCCACCATTATTGCAGAACTGGGTCATCTTCATCAGATTCAGATTTTTGTGTTCATATCAGACAGGAACCTTGGCCTCCATCAGAGCTCTGGGGTCCATGAATGTCTCAGCAGTAGGCACATCTCACTCTTGAGAAGGTATGGGAATCGCCACCACCATACCGGTGGCATTTCTGGACACCATGAGGGGTCCCTCTCTCTGCTAGTACATCTCAGCCATCTGAGTTGACTGACTTGAGGGTGCACCAAGATCATCAACATTACACACATGATATTCTCCAGTAGCAGATCCTCCACCTCAACAGGCAGAACAGTCATTTCCTCAGTGTGCAGGTGCATCTTCTTCCTCAACATCTGATGCTAAAGATGGTGAGTGATTTTCCACCAGCAGATAATTTCTGTCTCACCAAGAACTGATTGAGAGGATGACTTCTTTTAGACATTCAAGCAGAAGAGGCCTATGAGAAATCCCACAAACAAATGGACATTTTAGCATGTGTGAGACCCTTCAGAATGGTGCTTTTGATTAATTCAGTTCTGGGCTGGTTAAAATACTGTAGCAGACCCTCCAGGGTAGAAAGGAGGTCTTATGTCCCTTCTAACACTTCAAACATCTCTACTGCCACCTGCTACCTGCCTCCAGGCTCCATGGTGGTGGCAGCAGCTAATGGCAAGGAATGGCAGGGACACCAAGCATCAGCACAAGGGTACAGGATCAAAAAAGCTGGATTTGTATGGTCACAATATTTATTTGACAGGAGGCCTACAGCTAAGAATTGTTAAGTCTCTCCTAAACCCCTACAAATTCACTCTGTGGGAAAACATCATTAAGTGTAAAGACAGGCTTCCAGAGGGCTCCAAGCAAGAGTAAGCAACTCTCCAAGCAACTCTCATGGGGTACAGCTACACTACAGGACAAAGCTGAATGAAGATGAGCAACTTCGACTACATTAATTGTGTAGCTGAAGTCGAAGTAGCTTAACTCAGCTTTTGGTGCTGTCTACGCTGCAGGAAGTCGAAGGAAGAACACTCTCTCCCTTCAACTTCCCTTACTCCTCATGATAGCAGGGTTACCAGCATCGACCAGAGTGCCCCTTCACTCCAAATTAGCTTTAACTAGACCGTTAATTCAAACCCTAGGAGATCGACAGCGGCAGCTTTGATCTTCCTCTGTAGTGTAGATGTACCCATGGTGAAGAGAGCAAGCTGGAGGCAGAGATAGCTCTTCAGGACCATTTTGATGCAGCAGACTCAGCAACTTGATCAATACCATTTGCCATATCTCTGAGGAAGTGTTCATGGCTGAGTTTTCTGGTCTCCTTCTTGTATTATAGCAGACCGCTCAGGGTTTACCATTTGAGGGCTTGTCATGCTTTTTCAGAAAAGACAGATTATACGCTACATAGCCTGAAAGATTCCAGGGCAAGAATGAAGTCACTTGGAAGGTACACACAGGTGTTGAAAAGGAAGCAATTCTAGTCCCAGCAGGCAAATTTATTAGAGCTTTGTTCTGTGGCCCAAAGACACCTCAAGAAAAATGGGCAGGAATTATAAGAGGTATCCCTCTCATTATCTGCAACAGAAGATTCCTCTCAATCAGTGGCCCAATCAAAATGTGCATTTTGATGTTTTGTGGAGGGCAGCACACCAGTCTTATAGACAAATCTGTTATTTTTTGCCAGTTTTCCAATTGTCTGTCCGACGTGCTTCATGCTTGGGCTCGCATCATATTGGAATACTGGCCCTAAACATGGTAGAGCTGGGATATTTCCCTCAGTTTGGTTTTATCCTATCCCCCTTTCCTGTCTCTCTTCAGGGAACACTCTCACAAGACTGTTCATTAGCAGAAGGTCCAACCTCTCCTAACAAGAGCAATAAAGAATAAATTCCTTTGTAAATGAGGAAGAAAGGTTTGTATGCCCATTATTTCCATATGTCCAAAGCAAAAGGTGGCCTCAGACACATTTTAGATCTAAGAGAATAAAACAAGACCCTGAAGTAAATAAGGTTCTTCATGATTACCCTAGTTTCCATAATTCCTTCTTGATAAAGGGGTAACTGGTATGCTTCCCTCTATGGAAAAGACTCTTACTTTGATATAGTGATCTGTCCAGATGACTTCAAGTTTTTCAGGCCAGGTCTACACTAATGGGGAAGATGCACTTGAGAGATGCAACTCCAGCTACATTAATTACGTAGCTAGAGTAAATGTATCTTAAATCATGTTTTCTCACCATCCACTCAGCGGGAGGTTAATAGGACCAAATGCTCCCATCGGCTTCCCTTACTTCTCATGAGGAGCAGGACTACCGACGCCGACGGAGGAGCCCTCTCATTTCGAATTAGCGGGTCTTCACTAGACACGCTAAACTGAATCCTAGAACATCGACTGCAGCTGCATCGATCTTCCGCATGGTGTAGACATGGCCTCGGGTTCAGAGTGAATGGAACACGCTACCAATTCACAGTACCTCCATCCAGGGCTTGCAAGCAGCCCCTTGTGTTCTCACAATTGTCTGAATGTTCACACACACACACACACACACACACACACACACACACACACACACACACATGATATAAACAAGGGAATGCATTTGCTTACTGTTCTTGTAATCAGTGTATTCAGTAACCAAAGAGCTAAACCATCATTAGTTGCCTGCATCTGAGAGGCAGAGACAGTGAAAGAAAGAGAATATTCAAAACAAAATAGAAGTGCAGTTAGAAAATCCTTCTAAATAGGAGAATTTTTGTAACTTTTGTCACTTTAAAAAAAAAATCAGTTGAATTACTGCAATAAACAACATTGCACAGTGGCTTAAGAGCAAATTTCTCTTTTGATCAAATTGTGGGCCTAATCTTGCAACCCTTCCATGCTTGGACCTCCCAAGAAAGGGCTGGTACCTATGAAGGGGCTGTGATGAGCTTGCAGAACTGAGTCCTTTGTGCCCAATTAAACTTAACCAGATGGATTCTACTGGCATGACTGAGATAAGAACATGGCACTTTGGTTTTGTAGGGCATGCTTGATATCATAATGAACCGTAGGATCAAAAGGAATGTGCCGTATAATGAGAAGGACACTAGACAGAGAGGGAAATAGGGTGATGACACCAGTCAGAGACTCTCTCTGATATGCTGCTTGCAAAAAAAGCTCAAGGAAAAAAGGAACAAGTGGTAAAAAGGGAGCGTATTCTCTACTAATGCAAGAGATTGCTCATTGCCTGTAACTACATATGTGGTTATCTAGACTACATTATATACACTGTTCCTTTGTTTTAATCTCATTTCTTCTCTCTCTCTTTCCAATCCCGGTGGTTTTAATTGATTCAAGACATTTTGCACACTGTCCCAGAAAAGTGAAACAACCTTATGTGAGGGAATTGTACCTATGGTCTATCAGCCTCGGGGTAGTGAGTCAAAAGGGCACAGGGTAAAGGGCTTTCTCCCATGAGGTATGTCACTATAAGGACTCCTATCCAAATGATAGATCAAAAATGTCTGAGGTCACCGTTGAGTGTTAACAAACATATGCACCAGGGATGGGTTATTTGAATGACTCAGCTTGTAGCAAACTCCACTCTGGGCCAGAAGGCTATGAGTTTAATTTCTTCATGATAACATGGCGTCATGCCTCCTACGCACACTGCACTAAGGAACTGGAGGATTGTCTGAGGTGCTTCTGAAGAGAGGTGAAAGTCAAGTCCCCACTTCCACATCTCTTCCGAGGCACAACGCCGATGGCTGTCCGGACAAACTGAAAAGTCCAGTGGACCTTGAACCCATGGATGTTAGAGAGCCATGGCTCTTCTCGGAGCACAGAACGTTCTGGTTCCCTGGCCAATGTTCTAACCTTTGATAACAAGAGGCCTTAATAGTTAAGGCTTTGTGGGCCGCTACTGAGTGCTGATTGTACAGCCAACACACCTTCAGTATGTAACCACTGTAATCACTTTCAGAAAGTAGTTGCAGATGCCTTGGGTAAATAAGGTCCTGTATAAAATCAAATTCTATTCCATATTTGCCTCATGAATTTCTCTGTCCATTGCTCTATCACGGTCGTGTGGCTCCCAAGAGCTGAATCCTCTAATTTTCATTTGGCTTTCATCTTCATTCACTGAGGTGAAGTTCACATCTGGTGTCCAGGGCCAGCCAAAGACATCTCTCCCCTCCCCCCAACAGGTGACAGTAAGATGGTGCGCCCCTCTGGTAAGAAGGAGTGGGCTGGCATGGGGGCATTCTGCTCCTGGAGGAGGCAGAACTCCCAGCAGGAAGGCTTTGGTGGTGGCCCCATGCACAAAGCTAAGCAGTAGGCAAGTTAAAGAGGCCAGCCTAGGGTACGCTGTAGGCAGAGAGCACAATGACAGCTGGGCTCCTGGTCAGAGGAACCACAACATTTTTAATAGTTTGGGGTGTGGGGATGCTGAAATCTAGTCCTCTTACCGCTGTCCCCCACCCCCAGCTGAGGTGAGGGGCAAAACCCCAGGGGCAGGCCTCAGAGTCTGTCGTGCAAGATAGCAGCTGGCACCCTGAGCGCAGGGCCAGCACTCCCCCACACTCCCTCCTGCACCCCCCCCCCAAGCCCTGCATTCACTCCTGCACCCCTTCACACTCCCAGCCCCTCTGCCCTAACTCCTGCACCCCTTCAGACACACACCCTGCTCTTGGGTGTCCCCTCCCCTCCACACACATACCCAACCACCTGCCCTGAGCCCTCTGTACTCCACACTTAAATTTCTTACAGATACTGTCATTTTGCAACACACACACACACACACACATGCCAACTCACTGTACTGAGCCTCCGCACAAGGGAGGGGAGGGATTGCAGTACCGGTAAGAAATTTAAGTTACTTTCACCCCTGTCCCACCACAGAATAAGCCTGCATAAAGGCTGCCAGGGCCGGCTCCACTGTCCGACTGACCATGCTAGGGCATTTACATGTGGTGGAAACGGTATATATCCTGGAAGTGGACCAGGACACAGTCTGTATTCCTGCAGATCCAGTATCCCCAGTACCATGTGCTATGACTGTAGAGGAGCTACTAGCTGTCCTGCACTCCACGCCTGGGTTGAGGGATGCATTCACTTCCCAGCCTTCTTGTGCTCTTCC
This sequence comes from Pelochelys cantorii, assembly GCA_032595735.1. Classification (NCBI taxonomy): domain Eukaryota; kingdom Metazoa; phylum Chordata; order Testudines; family Trionychidae; genus Pelochelys; species Pelochelys cantorii. Next base: position 44,194,538 of record CM064337.1, read on the forward strand.
TCTATAGACTCCAAATACTTGAGCTTTATACAAGGAGAGTGAAATTCACTCCCTGGAACAAAAGACCCCCACAAGGCACCTTACACCACTTAAGTTTTTAACTTTGGGGATAATTTTACCCATAACCAGCAAGACACTTACTATTAAATGAAGTCCCCCAACCACAGTGCGTATGTGATACAGGGGGTGGGAGTCAACACATAGAATATACTTTGAGAACTGTGCCATTTCTGTATGAGAGGATGAAGAGTTTTTGCCTTTTGCTTTTGTTTCAAATCTATATGCAGCTGGAAGCTTCTCTGTAAAGCCAATGCATTGCCATGTACTGGGAAAGTCAAGCTGACAGAATATGGTGCCTGCTGGGGAGGTTATTGCTGGTAATTTTTCCAGAATTTTAAAATGGGCTTATTTTTCTCATTATTTTTAATAATTCTTAAATCATTGAAACAACTTCTGTTTCCTGCCTTCTTTTGCCTCTCCCAACCATTCATTTGCGCTCTTGTTATTCTTGGGGTAACCCATTTCTGAGAGTGCGTCTACACTGCACCAATATTCCGGAAAAACAATACTAGCGTCCCCACAGCAATTGCATTATTTTGAAAGAAAATGGACTTTTTCTGACATTGGTAAACCTCATTCCACGAGGAATAAGGCCTCTTCCGAAAAAGCTCTTTCAGAAGAGGGTGTGTGTGGTCGCTCCACTGCTGCTATGTTGAAATAGCTCCTCACCAGGGCCATTCTAAGTTATTCCTCTCCAGTGCCTGCTAGAGGTCTAAATCAAGATAGCCTGTCCACATTAGGGAAGCCTGCCTCAGACTAATTTAGAGGCTTCTCTGTAGTGTGGATGCTCTGTTTTGAAATAAGCTATTCTGGAAGATATCTTCTGGAATAGCTTTTTCCAAAATAAGCTTGCAGTGTAGACGTACCCAGACACTGCTACTGATTTTTCTTGGAAAGAAGAGCATTCAAGTGTTTATGTTAAAAAAATAAACAATATCTATAATTCTGGCCCATTCGTTATCCAGTAGGGGCCTATGTGGTGGGATGAAATTCTCTTTCTATCCCTACCCTCCACTCACCACAGATAGGGTGTGTCTAAACTACACCCCTCTGTTGGCAGAGGGAAGTAAATTAGACATATCGAAAGTGCAAATGAAGCGGGGGATTTAAATATCCCGTGCTTCATTTGCATAATGGCAGCCACCGCTTTTTTTCTAAACGGGGCTTTTTGAAAAAAAACGGCAGTTTAGATGGGTCATTTTCAACAGAAATGCTCCATTTCGAAAGATCATGTACTCCTCAAAAAATGAGGATCTTTCCAAACGGTGCATTTCTGTCAAGACTGCCCTGTCCAAACTGCCAGTTTTTTTCGAAAAGTCCCATTTTGAAAAAAAGTGGCAGCCACCATTATGCAATGAAGCACGGGATATTTAAATCCCCACTTCATTTGCACTTTTGATGTGTCTAATTTACATCCCTCTGCCAACAGAGGGGTGTAGTTTAGACACACCCATAGAGTCCAAACACTTGAGTTTTATGAAGGTACAGCATGTTTCACTCCCGGATATAAGGCACACAGAAGTAAATAGGAGTCTTTCCATTAGCTTAAATGAACTTTGAATCAGGCCCATGTACACGGTAAAAAGAGGGCGACATTTAGGTCAGTTTTGGGACCCACCAACCTTGTCAGCCTCCCTTTAAGCATCCAGTAAGTCATGTCGAAAATGCACAGGGAAACGCAGAGATTAGACTAAGCTCTGAACCGAACAACAAACAAAACCCCAAACCATACATAAAATAAGCAGACAAAAATAAGCCAAACTAGTCTTTAAAAATGTGTCAAATAATACTCGAGTGTTGCACAGTTATCTGGGGAGATAACACATTTTGACAGAGAATATCAGTCTATGTATACTGAGACAAATGTTTTAGTTTAGTTTTATTAAAAACAAAATGCATCCATTTAGAAAACATGCTAGGCATGCTTTTCCCTAAAGATGCCTCAGAGAAAGATGTTCACTGAATTTCCATGCAACTTGATGAATGTTTTAGAGCTAACAAATCAGAAATATAATTTGCAACAGGTTAGAATTAGCTTGATCAACAGTGCACTCCAGTTCCATAACAGGGCATCTGTCTTCATAGGATGAGCAGATGCATATTTGTGCTCGATAAAGAAAAGTGCTGTGTGTTGGGTTCGATGAGGTATCTCTGACTTATTGTTTCTATGCATTTGTGTACCTACCAAAAACAATACAGAAGAAACTCAGCAAAACCTTGTTAGCACGTGCGATTTTAGGCTTCGCTGAACAGTTATTATTTCTATCACAGACCCATCGGTCTTGCCTTCACTAGGAAAAGAAGGCATACTAGCTTACATGTGTTACAACCTTCATGTTGAAGAAACAAGTTATAATTATAAGATGTTAGCAGGTGGAGGTAAACACTAGGTTACTTCACCTAGCTAACATATGTGAACTACAATTTGCCTTGTCTACACTAGGATTTTAACACATTTGTTAATATGTGTTAGCTAATGTGTGTCTGAAATACCTTTTTCATAGTGTGGCTCTGACCTTAAAGGAGACTTGAGGAACCTGGATGCTATTTGCTCCTTTGTCCTTGCTGTTCGCCTTTGACTTTTTCATATTATTCTCGCTACAAACCTGTGTGTGCCCTATATCTTCTCTGGTCCTCGTTCTCATTATCCACCTGGTTCCCAATCCTGCAAGGATTTGTGCACACACTTCACTTTGCACATTGGAATATGCAGCATTGCTGTAGCAGTGTTGGTCCCAGAATATGAGAGAGAAGGTCAAGGTGAACGAGAGAATATTTTTTACTGGACAAAATTCTGTTGGTGAGAGAGAGAAGTAGACCTGAAGAAGAGCTCATGGGTGGCGAGTATGCTTGGCCCTGCCCACAAACCTTCAGCCTGGCCCCACCCACACTCTACCCCAAGAAATCCTACTATAGGCATACTGGGGGTGGAGTGTTGCTGGCTCCGAGCGCCCACCCACTCCTATGCACCAGGGTTGGGGAGGCTGGGGCAGTGTGCCACCTACCCTCCTCATGCTCCAGGGATGGGGAGGCTGGGGCCACATGCCTCCCTCCCTCGCTGTGCTTGGAGGCCGGGGCCGTGCGCCGCCTGCCCACCCTCCCTATGGTATAGGTGGGACAGGGAGGTGGCTTGGCTCCCTTGTGGGTGGAGCCTCAGCAGAAGGGGAGGGGCTGAGGGTGGAGCTGGGAGCTTGCTTCCCCCTCCCCACCACCATCACCCACCGCCCATGGAAGAACTCCATGTACACTTGAGAGTTTGGTAGTCCTGCTTCCACGAGTAAGGGAAGTCGAAGGGAGAGTGTTCTCCGTTCAACTTCCTGCAGTGTGAAGAGTGCCAGAAGTTGAGTAAAGGTACTTTGACTTCATCTACGTGTCTTAATCCAACCTTATCCCTATGGGTACATCTAGACACAGGCTTTTGTCGACAGAAGTTTTGTCGACAGATATTGTCGACAAAGTTTCTGTTGACAAAGAGCGTCTAAATGACATCCAGTTCTGTCAACAAAGCAAGCCGCTTTGTCGACATGAGAGTGTAGACGCAAAGGACAGTTTAGATGCAATAACGCCTTCTGTCGACAGAACTCTGTCGACAAAAAGCGTTATTCCTCGTAGAATGAGGTTTACAGCCGTCGACAAAACTGCTGAGTTCTGTCGACATTATGTCGACGTTATGTCGACAGAACTCAGCAGCCGTGTAGACGCAGGTATAGTTTTGTTGACAAAAGTCCACTTTTGTCAGCAAAACCCTGTAGTCTAGACACACCCACAGAGTAGACATACTTCTAGTGTGGAGCACCCATAGGAACACTACTCAAAGAAGAGAAAGTCACTCATCTGGTGCAGTAACTGTAGTTCTTCAAGATGTGTGTTCTTATGGATGCTCCACTCCCTGCCCTCCTTCCCTCTGCTTTGAATGCTTTGCCACAGACCGCCGGAGTACAGAAGTAACTGAAAGGGTTTGCCCATACAGCTCTGTATAGCCAGAGTGCAGTGCATGAGGCTGCATAGGGCACAGGAGTGGCTGGAACAGGCATTGCAACCTATAATCTCTAACCTGATGTCTATGGAGCTCATGGACATCTAGAGTGAGCACCGATGGTTGCTGTGAGGGTGAGTAACATTCTCTCATAGACACGTTGGTTGGAACTACTGTGGGTCCATCAAGAACTGAATGGGTCATTATATGTACTAAAATACCATCTTCCATGAACACTGAAGCTTTACTTGTTATTGCAAAACTGCACTATATCAGTCCTAGTACAGACATGTGTATTAGGAAGAGTTTTTCAAATAAGAAAACTTCATAGCTTCAGAAATGTTTCTATACGAACAGCTAGACTGGGTCAGACCAAAGGTCTATCTAGCCCAGTATCCTGTCTTCCAACAGTGGCCAATGCCACATGCCCCAGAGACAATGAATAGAAAGGGTAATCATCAAGTGATCCCTCTCCTGTCATCCATTTCCAGTCCCTGACAAATTGAGATTAGGGACATCATTCCTACTCATCCTGGCTAATAAGTATTGATGGACTTAACCTCCATCAATTTATATAGTTCTTTTTTGAATCCTGTTAAAGTCCTGATCTTCACAACACCCTCTGGCAAGGAGTTCCACAGATTGACTGTGGACTGCATGAAGAAAAAAACTTCCTTTTGTTTGTTTTAATCCTGCTGCCTATTCATTTCATTTGGTGACTCCTAGTTCTTGGTTGTTTTATCTGACCTTTGAAACTCCCTCTTTCATCATTGTGACATTCTGAAGTGCCCATCCCCTTCTCAACAACTAGATAGGCAATGGTAATGCTCCCAACTGCATGTTTCACATAGCACCACCATCTACCTTTAAGGCAGCTGCCTCCGATAAATCCTAATATGCTAGATGTATCGTATAAAATAAACTGTGGTTAGTTCAACCTAGTATAATGTGTCAACTAGTTCATTGAACTACAAAATCCACTCCAGAATTTCTAACTCCATTCCACTGACCAATATAATTAATCCCAGACTTCATAAAGCCCTCAGAGACTGTAAAGCTACAGTGAGGTATCAGAATGCAGAGAGCAGATTGGGTAGTGTGGGAAAGCAGAAAAGCTGTATCTCCAGTGGTCTCCTAATAAAGTAAAAGTTTCATGACGCAGCCCCGCTTATTGTTAGCTAATTTCTGTCCCAAGACTGAAATATCACAATGAAGACAATACAATGGGCTTTAAAGTTTAGTCAAGCAAAGGAGGGGGAGAGTGGAAGGGAAAAGGTCATGAAGAAATTTAAATGTCAAAGTAAGAATTTTGAAATCATCATGGTTATTGCACAGAATGCCATTGCGATCAATGCAATCTAGTGGAAGTAATGTCTCTGAATTTGGAAGGAGTAAAGTGTCTGGCAGCAGACATTCGACCACTATGTAATCTCCTCATTAAAGTTTGTGAAAGGCCAGGTTATAGACAATTATAGTAAGTCTAGTCTGGGAGACATGTGAGTGTAAATCAGTGTTTCCACATCAGCGAAGCTTTAAACATTGCTAAAGACAGGTAATGCTAGACAGATAATACAACAAAGCTGTTTTGACAACGTGATTGATAGGTACCCCTGCATTAAAAAATAAACAAATAAAAATGTGAATTCAGCAAGAACACCAAAATTGCATATCATGGCTTTACAGCACAGAGAGAGTGAAAAATAATAAAATTAAGCTTCCTTCAGCACTGTTTATTTTGTTTTAAGACCCTTACTAAAAATGTGTGGGCACGTACCCCCAAAGCATGCAAGATCTACAAAAGAATATTCCACATTAAAAGTAATTAATGTTAAAAAGTTAATTTTGAAAGCACAAAAGCAGTTGATTAATCACATACTATACATCTGTATACACCGCCTTATACCCCACAGCTGTTTCCACAGTAATATTATACAGCTGTTTAATGGAGAATGTTTCTTTAATGCATCTTCTTCCACTATTCAGCAGAACTAATGCTGCTTAACTTTCAATCATTGATAGCTCACAGCCTCAGATATTATGGCCACCATGCCAGGTCTTTAAGGAGTGGAGTATTAGCAATCAAATATTTATCAGCTGCAGGGATGCTAAAATCACTTAGGGTAAGTCTACACTGCACGGCTATTTCAGGATAGCCACAGGTATCCCAAAATAGCTACCCCATGTCTACACAAGCTGCCCATTATTTTGAATATTTTTCAAAATAATGGGCATACTATTTTGTCATCCCAGTAAGCCTCATTGCATGAGAATTAAGGGATGGCTTGAAACAGCGCATTAGTTCAAAATAGATTCAAAATAAGATACGCAATTTGCATAGCGCAAATTGCATATCTTATGTCGAGTTTAGGCGGCTGTGGAGACGCACCTTCAGAGTAGGAATCTGAGTTGCAAACTCCTTGGGAATCAGGATTGTTTATAACTCTGAAGTGTTCGTAACTCTGAACAAATCATGATGTCCTTTCAAAGGTTTACACTTGAACGTGGACTTAATGCAGCTTTTAAACTTCACAACGCAGAAGAAAAATGCCGCTTTCTCTTTATTTTTGATAATTTATATTTAATACAGTACTGTACTATATTTGCTTTGTTTCATTTGGCTTAATTTTCCTGTTCGATTCTAACAGGTTCCTGCTGGTTCTGGGTTTGCCTTTGCTAGTTTACCCAGGGAGCAGGGACCTATTTACTCTGGGGCTAATACATTTCCCCTCTACCACTTTCCTGTAGCCCTCTGGCCTGATTCTATTACAGCACATTCACAATCAAATCCACATTTTGTGAGCCAGGCCTGTTTTTAATTCAACATGTGGATTTATCCTATAAGGTCTGCAAATTCGGTAGGCTCAGAGCTAGACAGGCTATCACAGAGCCCAGTTGAGCTTGAAAGAAGGAAGTATTTGTTCAAGTCCTACTGCTGATTAAAATTGGGATATAGTTTTGAATTGGTCCACAGAATATCTTGCTTCCCACAGGGAATTTTGGGGCTGCTTGCTTTCATCCCCCCCTCTCTGTAATACGCATATTGGTGTAATTCCTTGCATGTGTTTTATTTCATTTAAATTCATGAAGGCACTGAGGAACATCAAGGGTCCAACTGTTTGCAATGGCTAGGTTAACTTCACTTGTAAAGCTTCAGAGGGATAGCCAAGTTGGTCTGTAACTGGAAATAAATAGGGGATGTGGTCGGAGAGAAGGAAAAATAAAGGGTGGTGGAAGAAATAATCAGAGTCTCTCTAATTGACTTCTCCCCTCTTTTTTTTCCTACTCTCGCCCCCCAACCCCTGTTTATTTTGAAACTGGACCTTAATAACTCCATTCATCTGAAGAAGTGGGTTGTGCCCATGAAAGCTCATGATACCATCTACATGTTTTTTTAGTCTTTAAGGTACTGCAAGGCTATTCATTGTTTTTTCACGTGTAAAGTTTGAGTATTAGAGAGGACTTGATTGAGGTATATGAAGTGATGAAAACCAATCAGCCCCTGCATTAGTCTTCTCTCTACCCCCATAATATAGGATAAAGGGGGCAGTCCCTGAAATTAATGAGCAATAAATTTAGAAGCAATAAAATGACACATAGACCTTCTTTGCCCATAGCATTAGCCATCTGTGGAATTCACAGGAGCAGCGGGTCAGAGAGGCAAAGACTGGAGCTGGATTTTGAAATGGGTTGGATAATTTTATGACCACTATCATTGCTTGTAGCTGTCATACGAGCTAGGATAATTATAAGAGTAATCAAATCTCCTGCTTTAGGTCATAAACTGACCACCTGTAGGGGTAAAGGTGGAATTTACTCCCACCCCACATACTGTACACTCTACAGCATTATGTAGTTCATAATTCACTACCTGTATCATGGTGGCGTTGGGGTTTTGCCTTGTAGAAAAGCATGTTCGTATACATAATAATTAATAATCAGGTGCTAGCTATTGCCGCTTGCAGGAAGCTGGTTCATGTGACCCAATCGGCTGAGGCAGTGTAGCAGACTCAATAAGAGTATAAGAAATTGTTTTACTTTTATAACCCGTTTTCTGCCCTGCAATTTGCTCAGTGTACATCCATCCATCAAAGTGGCACATGTGTGGCACACTGATCATATGCTGTAAGTTCCAGAGCTCTATACAATTTTCACAGAGGTCAGTAGGTGCTGCACAAAAAATACCTGACTCCTGAGTACATAGCAGGTGTGCTGCTTGAGGGCTTAATAGGGCAGAGATGGGGAATCCTACATACACCGTTGCAATTAAAGCCCACATAGCTAAATGACTTGCCGTACTTTCTGTTTCTAGCCTTGATAACTCTGTTCTTTTCTATTGCTTCCAGAGGCTGCCTGCATTGCAGCAGCTCTGACAAAGGCTGGGTTGCCAAACCACTGGCAGAACCTGCGGAGAATGAGAAAAGAACAGAGTGAGCAAGAATAGAAACAGCGAGTAAAAGAAGTCATGTAATGGTCTGGCTTCTATGGAAAGGCCTGCTAAGATTCAGACTTCCCCAACATGTACTTCCCTACTTTGAAGCATGGCATTGTTCAGCTACAACCACTGTGATCATACCTTTTGGCTGCCTCTGTTTTGCATCCACAACCCTGGTCTACGCTAGGGCTAATTCCCCTTATTTCGAAATCACAAGCGGAGCGTCGATGCCACCAAGCCTGTTATTTAGAAATAAGTGGCTGGTGATTTCAAAATAATAACTCCTGCTTTCCACAAGCAATAACACTTATTTCGAAATAGCGGTAGTGTGTACACCCCACTGCCGCTATTTCGAAAGAACTACTCCCCCAGAGTCATTCAAAGTACTTACTCCCCAGCGCTTACTGGGGCTGTAAGTCAAAGTAGCGCGTCTGCATTAAGGGAGCCTGCCTCGGACTAATTTCAAGGCTTCCCTGTAGTGTAGACATGCTATTTTGAAATAGCTATTTTGGGAGCTATGATTTTGAATTTAGGTATTTTGAAATAATTTCCTAGTGTAGACATGCCCTTGAAGAAAGCGATCGAGTTAGACTCTTTTAGGGCTCGTCTAGACTGCATCCCTCTCTTGAAAGAGGAATGCGAATGAAGCAGATCAAAAATTCAGATGAAGCGCGGATTTGCAAATCTCGCACTTCATTTGCATAATCACGTGAGAGCTCTTTTTCGAAAAGGGGTTTTTCGAAACCCCCCCCTGCAGTATAGACAGGGTTCTTTAGGAAAAAAAAACCCTTTTTTGAAAGAACCCATACTCTTCATTTTTTCAGGAGTACAGATTCTTTCAAAAAAGGTGGGGGTTTTTTTCGAAAGAACCCCGTCTAGACTGCAGGATTTTTTTCAAAAACCCGTTTTTCGAAAAAGCGCTCTCACGCGATTATGCAAATGAAGCGCGAGATTTGCAGATCCACGCTTCATTTGAATTTTCAATCTGCTTCATTTGCATTCCTCTTTCGAGAGAGGAATGCAGTCTAGACGAGCCCTTAGAGAATCACACTCTAGGAGTGAAATTCTCTGCTGAGCCCAGCTTTTCAGTGCAGGGAGGCTCTTAGGGTACTGGCTGTCATTCTCTGATTCTGAAGCCCCTTTACACATGTGCCAGCCCCAGTGGCATTTAAGGCAGTGTAGGAATCAAAGTCTATGGGGATCTTTCCTGGATGCCATGGGGCGCATTCTTAAGAAGTAGACTCTTGTTGCTATATAACTGGAGCCAAAGCTAGGGCTCCTCTCAGTAGGCTTTGGGGGGCACTGTTATCCTGGAGTCACTGTTTCAAATGGGACTGTATTTACATGAGACCGCTGACAGGTCAGGGAAGGACTGGCAGGCCCACAAATAAATGGTATACCTCACCAAGGGGGTGGGGCTTAACCTGCTGTCTGAGAACCACACTCAGGACATGGTACTTCAGAGGTCAGCGGGTAGAACCTGATAAAAATATTCCGAGCAAGAAAGGTACTAATCGGCAGCCAGATGAGGGGCAAGCACTACCCAGAACCCGTGTGCACAGTTGGCACTAGGAAAACTCTCATGTTTTACAGCACACAGTGAACAAATGTGTGTGTTGGAATTTTTTGCTCTTGGGAACATTATAATACAGTACCTGCACAGAAACCCTTTCATTCGACTCAGTTCTCACACCTTATGTATCACTGGTGAGCAGGGCAGGCAGTGAACGTGCGCTCACTAAGCACCACAGTCAGCAGCCAGGAAATGAGAGAGAAGAGTTCCTCTGTGAGGAGAGCATGGCAATGGAGACCCAAATCAGGGGTCATGCCATTTGAAATGGTAGCTATGGTGACTTACATCAGAATGGCCATAGGTCAGACCTGTGATACATCTATCTCAGTATCTTGTCTTCTGACAGTGGCCAGTGCCAGATTCTTCAGAGGGAATGGCAGGACTCGGCAATTATCTAGTGTTTCAGAAGCTGGGGCTGGATGGCAGGGCATGAGAGTCAGAAGTTTAGAGACATGAAGACCATGGGGTTGCATCTCTGGCCATCCTGGCTCATAGCCACTGATGGACTTATCCTCTGTGAATGTTTCTAATTCTCTTTTGAACTCAGTGTTACTTTTGGCCTTCACAAGATCCCCTGGCAATGAGTTCCACAGATTGACTGTGTGTTGTGTGACAAAGTACTTCCATATGTTTTTTCTTAAACCTGATGCCTAGGTGACTCCTGATTCTTGTGTTACTCAAGTGGTAAATAACTCTTTCTTACTAATTTCTCTGCAGGATTCATGATTTTGTAGACCTCCATATATCCCTTCTTAGTCATCTCTTTTCTGCTGTGAACAGGCCCTGTCTTTTTAATCCCTTCTTATGTGGAAGTTGTTCCATACCCTGAACCACTTTGTTATCTCTCTCAGCACTTTTTCCAATGCTAATATATCTTTTTTTGTGATGGGATGACCAGAAATCCCATCAGTATTCATGCTGTGGGTATAGTATGGGTGTCTATAGTAGCATTATGATATTTTCTGTCCTGTTACCCACCTCTTTCCCAATAGTTCCTAACATTCTGTTTGCTTTTTTGACTGCTGCTGCACACTGAATTGATGTTTTCAGAGAACTATCCCCAATGACTCCAAGAGCTCTTTCTTGAATGGGAACAGATCATTTAGACCCCATCATTTTGTATGTATAGTTGGATTTATGTTTTCCAGCATACATTAGTCTGCATTGCTCAACACTGCATTTTATCTGTCATTTTCCTGTCCAGTCACCTAGTTCTGTGACATCCCTTTGTAGCCCTTTGCATTCAGCTTTGAAGCTAGCTCTCTTCACTAATTGTGTATCATCTACAAATTTTGCACCCGCATTTTCTCCAGGTGGCTTGTGAATATGCTGGACAACAGTGGTCTCAGTACCAATCACTGCAAGGCTTGGCTATTTATCTCTCTCCACTATGAAAATTGACAATTTATTCCACCCTTTATTTCCTATCTTTTAACCAGTTACAGATCTACGAGAGGATCTTCCCACCTTGTTTAAGAGACTTTGATATGGGACCCTGTCAGGCTGTCTGAAAGTCCAAGTACCCTCTCAAAGATTTTTAATGGATCAGTGAGGCATGATTACCCTTTACGGAAGCTATGTTGACTCTTCCCCAACATATCACGTTCAGGTGTGTGTCTGATAATTCTGTTCTTTATTTATTATCATTTCAATCAATTTGCCTGGTACTGAAGATAGGCTTACTGGTGTGTAATTTCCAGATTGCCTCTGGACCCTTTTTGTAAAATTGGCATTGCATTAACTATCTGCCAGTCATCTGGTACAGATTCTGATTTAAGTGATAGGTTACATATCAGAGTTAATAGTTCTGCGATTTCATATCTGAGTTCCTTCAACACTCTGGAGTGAATACCATCTGGTGCTGGTGATTTATTACTGTTTAACAATTTGTTCCAAAACCTCCTCTACCGACTCCTCAATCTGGGATAGTTCCTCAGATTTGTCACCTAAAAATAATGACTCGGGTGTGGGAATCCCAGTCAAGTCCTCTGCAGTGAAGACAGATGCAGAGAATTCATTTAGCTTCTCCACAATGACCTTGTCGTCTTAGAGAGCTCCTTTAGTGCCTAAATTGTCCAGGTACCCACTCACTGTTTAGCAAGCTTCCTGCTTCAGATGTACTTTAAAAGAAATGTGCTTTTCCACATGACTTGCCAGTGTTTGTTCTGTCTCTTCCATGAAGGAATTGCTCTGTCCTCCTTCAAATTCTTCCTTCAGTTCCATTGGTGAAATGCTACCTCTGTTGTAGTCAATGGTAATCCTCCAATTCACTTCAGAGAGCCTAGTATTTCATTCCATGCCTTCAAAAAATCTTTAATTTATTCTCCTTGTCAATAACCTTCCTATCAACTATTGTCTAGCATCTTGAAATGTGTGTATTTTTACTTCCCTTGTATAGTGTAAAGTTTCTGGGGAAGGGCGCCTCTCAATTTGCTTGTAAAACACCATGTAAATGTACAGTGCTAAATACATTTTACAATGAAAATATTCTATAAACCTTGGGAAAAATGTTTTAATTAACTTCTTTTGAAGGTATCTTTTTAATGGACAAATTGGAGGGATTGTAAGAAGGTAGGAAAATTGATATGGAATTGAACATTAATATTTTAATGTACCAAGAATTAAATAAATAACCTAAGGAAATAATGAAAACATAAGTCATTCATTCCAGATGATCGTTAAAATTTCATGAAACAATCATAAAATTTTCATCTTAAATTTGAATGGAAAGACGTTCCATATGTCGCTAAAAGTGCCTAAATTTTAATTCAGTTTGAAGGTTATTCTCTCCCAAACAACTGAGTCGTTCTTTGCTTGCTAACCAGTCACTTATTATAGCTAATGACTGAGACGTCCTTCCTTGTGTGATCTTCTTGTTTACTGTACCTTTCAGTGGGTTTCACCTTCCTAAGAATTCACTTCTATCCAAAGTCAGTTGGAAGGTGGCAAGGAAAGAATGGTCCTAAACGGTCAAAGAGAGTGACTTTCCATGCTGGAGACAAATCAGTATATCTATGTGTAAGAAGTAGATGATATTCAAAGAAGTAGGGGCCAAATGCAGGCCCCAGTACCACACTGTGGGTGCGTCTACACAGCAGGGCTTAACAAGTTGAGCTATGTCAATTGCGTAGCTTATTTCGAAATAGCGTATTTCGCGTTTTGGTGCTGTCTACGCAGCACTTATTTCGAAATAGAGCACTCTTCCTCCAACTTCCCTTACTCCCCATAAAATGAGGGTTATAGGAATCAGAGTAAGAAGTCCTCCAGCTTGATAGTATTTCGACATTATGTCAAAACAACTGCCGGCTAGTTATTTAAAAATAATGTTGCTGTGTAGACGTAGCCTGTGTGTTTAAGATCTACATGGGAAAAAAGGGGACATAAATCTGTTGGAGGATACAGAGTGGCTACATAGCAACTCTGCTGTTGTAGATTCCTGGTTTCATTAGCAGTGTTCTGACTCCTTGTAAGGCTCAGCTCACCCCTAGCTCTTCCGAAATAGCACTTCACATGAGGCCCCACCAGATACAGATCCGCAGTGCACCACACCAATTCTGTTGCTGTCCAGCATTTCTACAGCCATCAGCTGCCTGCAGATTAAGGAGGGGAGAAGTATATAATGACTGCTGACTTGACAGCCTTCAGGAACAACTAAATGCCAAGAATAGCTGTTTGCAGGATTGGGATCTAAGGATACATCTACACTGCACGGCTATTTCGAAATAAGTTATTCCAAAAAATAGCATGTCTACACTGCAGGGAAGCCTGAAAATTAGTCCAAGGTAGGCTTTCCTAATGTAGACATGCTATCTGGATTTAGAGCCCCTGGAGGCACTGGAGAGGAATAATTTAAATGGCCCTGGTGAGGGGCTATTTCGAAATAGCAGCAATGGAGCATCGATACATGCCTTATTTCAAAATAGCTCTATGAGGAGTAACATTTATTCCAAAATAATGAGGTTTACAGAAGTTGGAATAAGCCATCCGTTATTTCAAAACTATTTCGAAATAACAGAATGGCTGTGTAGACGCTCGCATTGTCATTTCGAAATAAAGCTAGTTATCAAAGAGAGAAGCTCTGAAGATCATGTGGCATTTCTGCAATTGAACAAGGATCTACGAAGGCTTCGAGAAGGGGACAGCATAATGTTGGTCAACCCTGCGCCGATGGCCCAAGTGTGCACTCACTTCCTATGGAAGGGGAATACTCATTTATATGCAGTGTGGTCTTGTACATCTTTGCACAGAGTTACTTCTAAGAAAACAATTCAAAACGCCAGCCAGGGGAGCAGCCAGAGGGAAAGTGACAGAAGCTTTTTGAGTCCCAGGCACGAATATTCCACATGCGACAGGTACATGTTAACTTCACCCGCCACCTCTGGCACAAAGCATTTCGTTTCAAACTTTATACTTTGTAGCAAGCATTACACGCTTTTGACACTCCTGCTGCCCACATTAGCTTTAACAACTCAACAGTGGAAGTTATTTCATAGCCTTGGGGTGTTTTACTTCAACGTGTTCATTCTCTTATCTTTTTTTACAAGTTTAATTAAACACATTTTTAATTAGCAACACACTAATGAATAAATATAAACAGATCTATGCCCCTGTGCACCACTCTGGTGAACAAAGACTATCAATGTGAATATTAAAAATTAAAAATGACTTTACAAAAGACAAACATGCTGAATAAATAATGGCCACTGCATTTACAATGTACACAGAACTACAAGGGAACTGCTGGCCGGAACCACAGAAAAGCTGGAAGAACTCTGAAATGGGATTTTATTGTTCACATTTTTTTTCTTCTTTCTTTTCCTCAGTTGAGAAGAATGATCTAGTTCTTTTTATGACATTGGTAAATGTGTTGAGCGACATGTATGACAATGGTTCACATTTTAGGTGCTGGGTAACCGAGAATGCAAAGTAGTACTGCCTGCCAATTCATACCATATGGCTGATTATTTTGCCACCCATTTTTTTCACTGAATGGCTTTCAGGACATTGCTGGTTTAATACGTGTGGATGTTTCCCTGCTTATTGTTTGTGGACACTTAAGAGCTTCTCATGCTTTTGGTTGTTGGGTGGCTCCAATTCTAATTTTTGCAATTGTATTTTGCCTCCTAACTTTTCTCCCTGCCATTTCAGTTGAAAACAGTAGTCTTCACTTGGATTCAGTAGTCTTCAGTTGGATGAAGCTTTGAGATATGCCTTCATTTGCAAGGTAGATGGATTGATTTCTTTATTCGACCCAATCCGAAATCTTTTATCAGGAAGAACTCCCGTTGAAACCTCACTGCCTGAGTACGGACTAGATAATTGCTGCACCTGTAAGTTATTGTCTTTAAAATACTTTGGGATCTTTCAGCATGAAGCACTCTGTAGAAATGTAATGTGTTTGTTTAGGATTTATAATCCTAATTGCATACAACATGGAATTAATTCTTCAATGCCAAGGAGGGAGCGGGGAACCTTGCACAATTGCTGTGTCTCATCACTTGAACTCAAATGACATTTAGCAAGCCATTGTTTTCATACACAAGCTTCTGTTCTATATAAATGAAAGAGGCCATAGTTTGCCCTCGTTATACCCTTGCAATCAAACTGGTTGCAGTGATACAGCAGGATTAGCTAGATGGATCCTTGGGGATATGAAGCTCTTCTTGTCAGTACCTAAGCACCTAATTCCACTGGGTTTTATATAAAACATGCACAGTTGGTGTTACATTTGATCTTAAAATGTAAAGATACTTCTTGCTTTGCATTAATTATGGTCTGAACTCCACCAGCTTGTGTCTAACCTACCCCTGCCAGATGTGAGCAGCACAAATGTGCCATGGGGAGTGGAGGGTGAGTAATACCATGCAGCCTAAGCAACAACCCCTTTTCTCCTAAGAATCACACGTTAAGAAACAAGATGCTGTCTCACACCGGAAAGGAAAGGAAAGGAAAGGAAAGGAAAGGAAAGCTTTAAATATACCAGTCAGATACAGAAATAGTTCCATTCTTGCCTTTTAAACATAAATACATGCAACACTGGGATCCACACTCAACTTTTAAAAGATTTTGATCTGTAAAAACCTATAAAAGCAGACTCCATAGTCTTGAGCATACCCACGCTGAAGTCAATGGTAAAACTTCAGTAAGAGCAGGCTCAACCTCTTGCGCTGTGTCTATGGCTCCCCGAGGGGTAACAAAACATGCTCACAGGGTAAAAGTGGCAAGCTAGAGAAATATGTTGTATATGAAGTATACAGGGCCATTTACTGCCAGAACATGGTCTGTGGAGCAGTGGAGAGCCAGCTGGTCACATGGCGTGTGCTTCTTCTCTTGGCTTTCTCCTACTAAATCACACCGAAAAGACAGCTGAAGACACACTGGGATTTTCAAGCGCATTCAAGGTTGGTCTAGCTTCGCCTCCATTGACATTAGTGGGAGTGAAGATAGCACTTTTGAAATTCCTGCCCTTTACGCTTCCCTGTTGTCGTGTGTCTGCACAGGCAGTTTGGGGGGGGTTATACAGTGGCCATTGAAGCAGAGGCAGTTCTGACTCTACGGGGAAGTTGGCCACGAGCCATTCAAATGGTCAAGATATCGCCTATACTATGAAAAATCCTGAGGACTCCTGTCAAAATGGGCTGGATGGAAGTTCCATATAACAACAACTGACAAAATATGGGGTGGGTGTCCATGTGTGGTAATCTCTGAATTCACCCACGAAGCCAGGATGGTGCTTAAAAAATATGAGGGGATACTTCACTGTTATGCAGACAAGGCCCAGTGAAAAACTCTGGCTCTGTTCACCTCAGATATGTACAGGCTGAGAGGAAAGATGACAGAAACTCTCATCTAAGAGTTCCTTAACGATTATGAAATGGATCAACTGGTTCATATGAAAAAACAAAGATGGCCATTATCCATCTCTAGCAGTGGACCTGCATGTAAGCCCGCTTAATGCGGAGTGGACATTCTCTCTCCACACCTATTGTTACTAAGCAACTTCAGCAAAATGAAACTGTGCTTTCTGGTCTTAATGGAGCAGTATCTGTGAAAGAGGTAAAGGGCCTGTAGGAAAAAAAGAAGGCTCAAAATTAAATCTGGCAGCTGTTTAATATTTCTTTGTTAGTTACCCTCATTTTTGCTTTAACAAAGGAGATAAATCCCAGCAGAATTTCCAGACTATATTACTCCTGTTTCTTGCCATGTCTGTCAGAGGTTTGGTGAAAACCTGCCACATTACATGCACACTGAAAAGTTCATCTAATGTAGCAACCCATTGCCTCTCCCCTCCCACTGTAGCTATGCTGCAAAAGCTGAAAGGGTGTAGTTTATTCACTTCATCTGATCATCACAAAAGGACCCTGGCAGAAGCAAGCTATAGTTCAAAAAGACCCTTCTGTGGACTAGTAAGTAGAACTGTTGCTGTTGTCAGAGGAGAATAGAAAGAAATGAGTGAAATGGCTCAGTGTCTGTGTTGGAAAGTCATAAGGTACATTATGCAGTCTGCAAGTCAGTCTGAAAGCTTCCTTGGCTAGGAGCATTGAGAGGTAAATACACCCTGTATTCCCTGCAGTGCTTTGCCATTTTAGTATCTTTCTGTTTCTAAACTAAATGAACTGAGGACTTAATCAAAAGGGCTAAAGAAGAGATAAGCTGACTAAGAAAGGGGGGAAAATGCAGGTTAGCAAATAACAAACAAAGAGTGTTTTGAATACAGTTTCCAAGAAAGAAGGAATAAAATTAGGGCACTGATGCAGACAGAGCACAGGGAGGGAAGGATGAAAAACAAGTCAGGGTTTGAAAGGATCCATATGGAGTAGTACAGAAGGTACTGGAGGAAGAAAAGATGCAGGAGTTCATCTGTCTCTGGGAATCAAATAGAAATGAAGAATGGAAACTGGGTCAGGAAAAATGTCAAACTCCTCCCCATCATCCCTTTCTTTATCTATCGTGTGTGTGTGTGTGTGTGTGTGTGTGTGTGTTTTTAAAGGATTGTTTCAGCAAAGCACCATGGGTAAGCGACATAATGATTGTTACTCAGAACTGTCACACTTGCAGAGTTGTCTACTGCACACAAATGTGAGATGGTAAGACAGACTGTGACCAAATATCTAATACCAATGACCAGAAACTAGAGGTGGAAATTTGGAGTCACGTAACTCAGTCCAGCCCCTGAGAAGTGACTCAGTGTGAAAGAAAAGCGGCCAAACAAAGAGACACTTTTCATTCTAAAGTCCCAAATAAAAGGAAATGTGTGAGACAGATTTCTTCAAACTATCAGGAACCATCAAGACTTCTTATCAAAAAATGATGAAGAAAAATAACGTCTGACCCTGAGCAGAAAGAAAGGCTGCTACAGAGATGACACTGAACTGTTTGAGAGAGAAACAGTGGGTCAGATAATATCTTTTATTGGACCAACTTCTGTGGGTGAAAAAAGCAAATTTTCAAGCTACACAGCCCTCCTCTTCAGCTCTGGGTACACAGCTACAACAACACTGTATTGGACTATCTATCGGGTTGCCACTACTTGAACTTTTTACTTTGACAACACTAAAATAGCTTATCAGGGATGGTCCCTATAACAATTAATCCTGCTATGAGTATAAGGGTCTGGACTAGATAACCTCTCGAGATCCCTTCCAGTCCTTTGCTTCTATACTAATCAAATCTCATTTAGTTGAAGACTAAGCAGGGGAAAACAAAAATACTGGCATTCTGTAGTTACAGAAAACACGATCAGGAATAGTAGCAGGATTGTATGAGTTGCATTAAATTTGCTGATTGAGTCCCCTGGTTAGAAAGCAAGCTACTATTTGGTCCAGACGATTTGCAGGCAAATAGCAGGTAGATATGCAAGGGAGCCAGTTCATACAAAGTTTGAAGTGGAATCGTGAAACATGGTTCTGAGAAAATTTAATTTCTAGACTCAACCTGGAACTTAAAATATTTTTGTCAACGTACAATTTTTTTTTGCACACTTCTGATTGTACACTACTCAGAGCAGGATGACTGCACCGTATTTATTGGCATGGCAAGAAACAGGACATGTGGAAAAGTTGAAAAAAAAAGACTTTGGTCCTATAATTCCAAGCTCTTGAACAAGAGTGAAGAACTTTAGTTCTGGATAAACAATTGAGGTTTTGGATGCTTATTTGAACACAGAAAGAATAAAGACTTGTCCATCTGTAATACAAACCTGATCATCCTCTGAAGGATCCACCTTTCTCACTATCTGATTTCATTAGATCATTATACTGGAGGGCTTTGATGACTACCAGAAAGCCTCCACTCTGATGAGATCTACACAGAGGTGATTGATCCACGAGGGGTTGATTTAGTGGGTCTAGTGAAGACCTGCTTCATTGGTGATTACTCTCCTGTTGACTCCAAGACTCCACCAGAATGAGAAGTGTAAGGAAAGTCAATGGGCTAATTTCTCCTGTCAACCCAACACAGCGTAGACAACACAAGTCAACCTAAGCCATGTTAAATTGCACAACTTAGGTCAACTTACCCCTGTAGGGTAAGTTGATTTATAAGAAGTCACAGACCTAACTGAAGCTTAAAGATATGCCAGCCACCTTTAATTCAACTTAATAGGTTAATAGGTAGCAGGTTTAAAACAAACAAAAGGAAGTTTTTCTTCATGCAGTACACAATCAACCTGTGGAACTCCTTGCCAGAGGATGTTGTGAAGACTAGGACTTTAACAGGGTTCAAAAAAAGAGCTAGATACATTCATGGAGGTTAGGTCCATCAATGGCTATTTGGTCTGACCCAGTATAGCCGTTCTTAAATGATGGAGTAATTACATACCCCTTTGTTTAGAGATATCTGAAACAATAAAAGCCTCTGCCCAAGGCACTGGACAACATTGGAAGGCCTGAAAAAGAGCTAACTCAGGGAGAATAAAAGACATTTCCTTGGAAATGGTTGCAAATGTGGGGAATGGGACACCGAGTGATGGAGCTGTATGTTTCTGTATGTCAGAAGCAGAGAGAACTAGTAATCTAGGAAAGTGAGAGAAGAGTTACACTGGGAGGAAGCCAAGAGAGAGATTCTTTTAGGCCAAGGACTGGCTGCAAGCAGACTTGGATTTCTGAGCAAGGAAACTCTGCTGTTATTTGTTCCTAATGTGTTCAAGGAAAACAGGACTTTGTATATCTTGTTTCCACATCAACAGGATTGCACCAAATAAATTCCTGACTCCTCTCATCAATTTCTCCTAATGGAAAGTGTCCAAAGCCCTGAGCATCGACTAACCATTCAGGCTAAGGGGCAACAATGTCTTTGATCAGTAGGGCATTTTAACTAACAGCATTCCGATCTACAAGAGGCCAGGATGATTTTCATGGGGAAATTTTCTCAGTCTACTTAGTTTGACATTCTTCCTTTTTCTGACCTTTCACCTTCCTGCTATACTCCTGGACTTTTCCAAGAGAGTTAAGAACATAAGAATGGCCGTACTGGGTCAGACCAAAGGTCCATCTAGCCCAGTATCCTGTCTGCCGACAGTGGACTGATAGAAGAGGTTGTAACTTATGGTGGCTTGATTAAAGCATCAATTCATACCTTGAGAGATGGGTTTGGCTTTGGAAAACATACATCGAATTTTTTTCTGTGTGTCTCTGGGGTCTTTTTTATATGTCTTTAAAGTGGGTCTATACATCTGGAGTCCTAGATAAGTGCTTTTAGAACAAGTTTATTCAAAGAGCAAAAACACTGTATAGAATATCATGGCAGAGAGTTAATGTCCCTAAAACAAGGCATGGTCCTACATTATGGTCCCATGCAAAGAGAACACTTTATAGTAGTGGCACTAAAGTATGTTGGACCATCATTGTAAAATATTGTTGCACTTCATGTCTCCATTCCTCTGTGCCGTCATTAAGAGAGAAGTATCATAGAGTTTATAGCTTTCTGGTAGGGCCTCAGGCCAGAGTAATTAATCTTCCATTTTTGATACCAAAGTAAAAAGTCAGGCTCTTTATCCTCTTTCCTCTCCAGCCTACTGTACAGTTGCAAAGGAAGGGCCCAAATTCTGGAACCCTTCCCCACACAACAGGTTTTTTCTTACTCATTGGCTTCCTGAAAGGATTCAAGGTCCCAAACTGTAAGAGTGCAGATTAGATCCTATGCCGTCTTTGGGCACCCCCCACAAGGCAAACCAGTAACAACAAAAACAAGTTCTATAGAAAAACGGCCAAATGAAAAGTTCCAGGACTTCAAAGCACCTGTTAAAGACAGACAATAAACTCTACTCCTCCTAGGCAACAATTTCCCAATAATGCTCCGTTTTAAGTCAGGAGAGAAGAAGATACTTAAGATCTAGTGAGGACCAAATAGAGCAGTTCATTAAATGTAATTGAAAATTACATTAATCGGGCAGAGTAGCAGTGACAAAATGACGCTGTTTTGGCTAAAGGGCCTTTAAGACAGAGTTCTGGCTGCTGCTGGTTTATTTGCTTTTTGTTTTCTAGTCACTCATATGAAGTTATGTAACCAAAAGAAGAGGCCCAAAATGAACTATGAAATCTTTAACAAGCGAACAGCAGGCCCGGTGCTTAGGACAAGTCAAGCTGTCTCTGCAGGTGACAGATGATAGGATTTAGACAACAAATAGACGACTCTTCATTACTGTTCTAAATTACTAACCTGCTAAATAAATTAATGCGCTCATCAGTAGCACTATCATTATATTCACCTCCCATTGCGGCTGCACTGCCATTACTGCGCCTCTCGTTTAAGTGATGTGCCCCATATTTACCCAGCCTGCATCATTTAGCAGCTCTCATAGGTTCAGATATGAGAGGCAACAGAGATAATTCATTCCCCAGGTTCTGCCCGTTTAAAAAGAGGAACCGTGTTTAGACATAAGCACTGGTGCTCCCCTTTTGGGACACACCAGGAATCATTTATGACACTCCAAAAATCAGATTCTGTCATCAGTGTAAACCAAAGTAATTCCCCTGGAGTTCACAGATTACTCTTGGGGTCCATCTACACTGCACCCTTATCTCGAAATAAGCTACACAATTTGAGCGACACAAATTGTGTAGATTATTTTGAAATGGCTTATTTTGTGATTTGGCGCTGTCTCCACAGTGCCAAAGTTCGAAATGAACCACTAATCTGAAATATCCCTTACACCTCGTGGAATGAGGTTTAGTCGGAATAGCACGCCCGATATTTCGAAAGATATTTCGAAATAACAGGTGCGCTGTCAAGATGCAGAATAGCCTTTCGGGATACCAGAAGTATCCTGAAATAGCACAGCAGTATAGATGTACCCTTAGAGTTTACCCAGGTGTATGTGAGATCAGAATCTGGCACCTCTCTGCCCAGTTACCCATTAATAATATGGTGTCTGAGCAGAGCGGGTGGGTCCCTGGCACTTTAGTTGGATTTTCAAAGGAAGTTTGTGACCTAAGTATAGAAGACAAACCAACAGAGGGGCGATCAATTTCATGTTACGTGGCAAGCTGACAGGTGAATAACCTGTGGGGTCAGGAAGGGATCTTCTTTCTTTGAACTTTCTCACTATTGCACTACTATGTTCACTGCTTTGTTTTTCTGCATCTCTGAAATGGAAGGAATTTGCTACTGCCTGAGCAAGGATTCTGGGCCGAGCAGACCCATTTGGTGCGATATAGCAATCCTAGTGGTAGTTTGTCCAGCTACTTATTTTTGAAAAGCCGTAGAGTTTGGGGTTAGCCTCTGAACACTCTGAGGCTGATTCCTTGACTTAATTTTCTCTTTTGCTAATAGTGGTAGTTAGTTTTTCCATAGTTAGTAGATAGAATTAAAGAAACTTCCTTCTTTTTTTGAGAAACAAAAATATTTTTTTCCTCTACTATTTAGATAGTTTTAAGATTGTTCTGATGATTTTTTTTTCCAGTTAGAAGGTGATGCCTGGTTGTCTTGTCTTCAAATGCTGTGTGTCACGGTTGGAAGGTGATCCTGGTTAACAACGGCCTTTCTGCATTCTCTGTTGCCTTGGAGAGCTGCACATCACTCAAAAGTGCAATTTTGTCTGGCATTAAAAACAAGAGGTAGGAAAAGTAGA
The DNA here is from genome assembly GCA_032595735.1 of Pelochelys cantorii. Taxonomy (NCBI): domain Eukaryota; kingdom Metazoa; phylum Chordata; order Testudines; family Trionychidae; genus Pelochelys; species Pelochelys cantorii. The sequence continues at coordinate 44,217,648 of CM064337.1, forward strand.
AAAATAAAGCTTCTCTTCCTTATGAATGTTGGCCCCCAAGCAAATTTTTGCTGCCCCAGAGTCCCACAGTTCTAGGGCACCCCTGAGGAAATTACAGGATGCCTCTTGAAGCCCTCAGAAAAGTGCCCAAGGTTCAACAGGTAAAGATTTTACCTTTAAAACTCTAGGTTGCCACTTCCCTCAGCTGCCACAGAACCATCTGTTCTCCAGTCACGTACCAATGAGGGTCCGAGTTCCTCAGGTACCCAGGGCGTGACTACACTATAAAGCAGCAAGGCCATGGGCCTGGAGAGACTCTTGGTACCATCAGAAAATCTTTCTCTGAGTCTTCAGTCTACTCGGGCTCCAGCCTCACTTTTCTCCTCCAAGCACTTAAAGACTGTGGCCCTGGCGCAGTGGTCACACTCAGTAACAGTGTTCCTTGTGGTACCACAAGAGTTCCATTTTCTCTGGGACATGTCTGTATCAGGGATGGTATCATGGCAGAGAAGAAAATGAGTGCTGTGCGCCTGCATAGTGCTACATAATAATAGCACAAGACTGACTAATGCGCGGGCGCAGGCCGCATGGACACTGCTATGAGAAATGGCCAATCCGTGGGGGCATGCAGCTGAAAGAACCACAGTAATATTGCACAGGTGAGTAATCATTTCTTAAACTGGGAAATGTACCAGAATAAGCAGGACAGAATTGGATCACCATTTGGAACAGAAGAAACATTAGGGACCACATCTACCTTTGTTTTAGAAAGGGGATTAGGATTTGTGATGCATGGCTTTTCCCCGGGTTAGTCAGGGCAGGTCTCTGCAGACCACATCCTCTCCTCCTGTCCTTTACATTTTCATTAAGTGGTTCACAGGAGTTTGAATGTCCCAGAGGAACTGAACACTCAAGAAAGAAAACACTCTCAGTAGACCTGTAATGAATAAAAGAGTCTTGATCCTGCAGTAAAGAGCAGTCTGTAGTTCCTTCCCAGGATGAGCAGATTCATGAGTCTGGAGCTTGAGAGAGGATGGCAAGCGTATGGTTTGATTGGTGGGGGACACAACAGACCATCACACACTAATACATATTTTCTAGCTCCGTTTCAGGATCGTCATGTTACAGTTGTGCTCCAAGCAGCCCCAGCATGAATATTGATTTGTGTGCTGCAGCACATCCCTGACAGACACGTGGTAGCTTTTGGAATTCTTACAGCTCAGAAAGAAAAATCTGAGCAGCTAAGAAAAAATGATACAGGAAGAGTACTGATCTCACCTGCCCTAGCCCTTATCGGGTAAAAGGAGGAGAAGCAGCAGAAATAGATATCAAAACAATACATAGAGACTGAGACAAAGAAGAATGCTGTGCATGAGGATTTCAGAGAGAAAGGAACATTTTCATCAGCACAAATAATACCTCCAGAACTCAGTCATTTAAATATGTTGCTACTTCTTACAGGAAACAGATAAGATCAACTCCCGCTGCTCTGCCTAGCATGAGTGAGGCAAGCAGGATTTGACCCATAATGGTTATAATTCTGTTGTCTTTGTAGTTTAGTGAATATTAAAATATAAACTTTGCAGTTAAATTATTATAAAAAAGAAAGATGTGCATGCCAGTGTAAATACTATGATCAATTCAACACTAACTAGCATAGGTTTTGTGAAGTCTAATTCATTAATTTTTCAGATCCTTGGATAGAAATAGCTTTTGAAGTGCAAAGTATTATCATCATTATTATTATATGTGCATAAAAGAGATTTCACGCCTCAGTCAAAGAGGAGAATATAGTAAATGCTGCACCATTTTTTCCCCAGCGTCCCTATCCTTTTGAACTGCTCTCTTTACTTCAGGTAGCTCACCTGACCCATAAATTCTCTCCCAGATTTCCAGCTTCTGATATTTGTAAAGATTTTATTTAGGGGGGAGGGTTGTATCTTTGGCAATGTGATTTTCAATTTCCCTCTTTGCCTTTCTAATTTCCATCTGGCTATATTTTATCAACTGTACTTTCTGCTTCACTTTAGGCTTCTTTCTATTGGCTTCAGTTGGGTTGTTGTTTCCATTTTCTGAAATGAATAACTTCTTGCCATGTAACTATATGGCACTGGACAAAAATAGTGCAATAGATAGTCCCTTCTCATACTTGCTGATATGCAAACAAGTGGGTGTGACTGGGGGAAGAGGGTTAGATCAGGATAACAGTAATAGAACATGTTCTTACATAAGTCTAGCTAAAAGCATAGTCAGGTGGTTTAGGGGTTTGGTAAGGGTGCCATATGAAGAGAGATTAAATAGTCTCCTCTTTTCTAAGCTGAAAAACTACCAGTCTAAGGGGGCATAGGATAAAGGTCTATAAAACCATGACTGGGGTGGAGAAAGTGAATAAGGAAAAATTATGTACTTGTTCCCATAACATAAGAACTAGGGGTCACCAAATGAAATTAATAGGTAGCAGGTTAAACACAAACAAAAGGAAGTTTTTCTTCATGCGGCACACAGACAACCTGTGGAACTCCTTGCCAGAGGATGTTGTGAAGACCAGGACTTTAACAGGGCTCTAAAAAGAACTAGATAAATTCATGGAGGTTAGGCCCATCAATGGCTATTAGCCAGGATGAGTAGGAATGGTGTCCCTAGCCTCTGTGTGTCAGAGGCTGGAAGTAGATGACAGAAGAGGGATCACTTGACAATTACCTGTTCTGTTCACTGCCTCTGGGGCACCTGGCATTGGTCACTGTTGGCAGACAGGCAACTGGTCTAGATGGACCTTTGGTCTGACCCAGTATGGCCGTTCTTATGGAATCATTGAGGTAGATGGGGTTTTTAATTACAAGACATAAATTGGCAAGTGAATAAAATAGGTCTCACCAATCCCTACTGGCCATCTACCAAGCTATTATCAAAAGGCATCATGGAGCCAATGGAATTTAAAATGTGATTCAAAGGAACACAGGGTAGTGGCTCTAAGGATTACTTAAGGAGCACATTCCATCCAAAAGGTGTGGCAGACAGTAGAAATACGCTTGTGGGAGAAGTGGACAAATAGGCAACTACTAACCAGCTGGATCATAAGTTTCCCTTTGAGTGTGATTGCCTGAAGCTGGTGGGTAGCCTGAAAACTGTGTGGGAAAGAGCAGATTGAGAGCACTCAATATTAGGCAAAAAGGATAATAAAAGGAAGGTAATTGCATATGTTTTAACCAGGTAGACAATACACAATGCCAGGTATGCCTGGCCTTTTCTTTCCTGTGATAGATACACGAGCAGTTTGAAAACCCAAAAACTGTTTAGCTATTCAAGGTAGATGACTCTCGAGACAGGCCAGCCCATGTGCTGGGATTTGCTTGTAGTTGTGATTGTGAAATGACAGGATCTTATAGGAGTGAAGAGCCCCTCATCTATCCAAACAGTTGCCCTCCTCACAGCTGAGATCTATACGAGTTCCTTACCCTTATTCTTAGAGCAGCAGTAGCCATCTTTTCAAAAATTATATCACAGCATGGAATGGCTGCCCAGAAGAGAACAAAACATCCGAGAATCCAGCTGTCTTTTCTGCCATTCATTTTTCTCCCCTCTCTTTTGATAAAATATGGATATGTCAGATTTCTTAGAGCAAAGCCAGGAATCTAGGAGGGGGTCAAGGAAGGAACATCAGCTGAACTCCTGTTTAGTTCCCTCACCTGCCTCTGGTGATGAGAGACAGTGGAAGTACCCAATCCCTATGGATAACCTTCCCCACTTGTCAATAAAGATGTGGAAAATGATAATTGGCATGGTAACCCAGCCCCTGAAAATACCAGTTGAAATAAAAGGGACTATAAAACCAGTGACTTGAGCATCCAACATGTAAAAGGAACTAGAAAGCAGCATGGCAAAGATACAAGCCATCTGTGCCTCAAGGGAGAGCAAATAGCACTGGGTAAAGCTGGTTGGAAAATAAAAAATTTTCCCATGGGAATTTTTACAGAAAAAAAAGGAATGTTCCTGTTGGAAAGAAACTTTTCCTATGGGAAAATGGGGGCAGGATACTTTAAAAAAACCTATTTTTCCCACTTTCTAATTCTTTCCCAACTTCTAGCTGATTTGTTTCCCAATATGCATAAGTCTGAAATGAGTCAAAAAGGGCGGGGGGGGGGGGGGGGAGAGAGGAAGAGGGAGACTCATACTTTGTGACTGTTTTCCAGCTTTTGCCAATTAGGAAACAGTAAGGAAGGAAGTGCTGAAAGTTTTACTCTTATATAGAAAGTGATTAAAATTAACATTGCCATATGTGCTCCTTTTAAAAGTGAAAGTATTACTTTTTCTCTGCAAATAATCCTATTTTTGACAAAAAAAACCCTTTCATTTGAATGTGTTCTTCTATCTTTAATAGATGGAGACACACCCAAATTGATTGGCATTTATGTTTGAAGCTAAAAAGACATGAATTTTTTTCTTACCTGTATTGGCTTTTACTGCATGGTTTGCCATCCTACTTCTCTTCATATTTTTCTGCTCAGTTTCCTCTTTACCTAACTTTAGTCACTTTACCTAGCAAGGAAGGTAAGTGAACAAACACCAAAACAAAGGGCTTGAAGAGAATTGACATGTAGACAACATGAACTTATGTGGTTCTTCATTGTAATGATAGTTGTAGTCACTTACGTATGAATGGAAGTGAATTGGTAAGATTTGTTTTATAAAGTAGGTGTCATGCTCCTCCAGCACTGTATTAAATGCAAATTACCCATAGAAGAAGTTGTCATTGCTCCCATCCTAGTCAAAGGTACAGAAGTGCGGACCATTAGCTCTCCATGTACTCCAAGAAATGGTTTTTAAATAATTCACAGGAAACTTGTAAAATGATTGCTGATTTCTCAACTAGTAACTATGACCCATTCTTAACCCCTCTCTTGATTACCGTATGCACTCTCTCTCCTAATTCAAATAGGGGATTCATCCTGAAAAATTGTTTTTCTTACATGCTTAACATGTCAAACATTTGAGAACTATATTTTCCCCCATATTGTTGAGAAGTGTTGAAAGGGCAATGAGAAAAGTTCATTAATATCTGAATTCAGTGCTTTTTTTGTTTAAAAAAAAAAGTGCTGGCACTAAGATTGCCAGATGGTTTAAAAAAAAATACTGGACAAAAATTTGATAAAAATTTGTAGAGAAAAAAAAAAGCGCCGGGGAGTAACCAGGGAGACTGGGGGAAAGGGGTGATTCAGGAGGTTGGGGCCGAAATGTGGTCGTGGCCCCTTTCATTGCCGCTTGTCCCAAGCGTGTCCCGAGCGGGCTTCCGTCGGACACCGAGCCAGGCCCGGGAAAAGCAGAAATACATCTTTAATTAGAAAATACCAGTGCAGTGCGAGTGCTCCCAGGGCCAGCTGGGGGCTGTTCCGGGGGAAAGCAGTATGGCACGAGTGCTCCCAAAAAAAGGTGTCAGTATGCCGTACCAATGCGTACTGTCACAAAAAAAGCACTATCTGAATTAATGTTTACCAGGATACACCTTTATTCACATTTCTTTTCTTGTATCCTCAAGCTAAGAAACATACATGAAAATTCTATAGCTAATGCAGTGCAGAAATATCTTACCTAATTTGATAGGGAAAGTAGATGTCAGTCCATAAAAAGGTGATAATTTTTCATGCATCTGATCATAAAAAATGTGCTTGCATAGAAGTTTTTACATGATGATCTGAAAAGGATGTATAATTATTTAAGCCTTGCAACACCCCTGTAAAATGGACAAGTTACATATAATCATTTCACATCTAAATATGAGAAACATGGTCAAAAAAACAAATAATTGAACCCAGAAGTTCTGATTGCCTGTCCATGGGTTTAAAAACCATGAGTCCATCAACCACATTTGACATACATTAACAAGCACATCAAGCCATCATTCACTCTCAGTGCTGCAAAGCTAGGCTATTACTGTGACATGTGAGTGATAGTTTTTCTTGGTGTCTTATTAAATGCAATTGATGGTTGTGTGTATGTTGTTTTGTTTTTCTTTCAAGAGTCCCGACTTGGCAGTTCCTACTTTTTGGGGTGCCTGTCTGTTAAGTGGCGAAGAGTCCTGTGGCACCTTATAGACTAACCGAAGTGTTGGAGCATAAGCTTTCATGGGCAAAGACCCACTTTGTCAGATGCATGTCAAAGACGAAGTGGGTCTTTGCCCACGAAAGTTTATGCTCCAACACTTCGGTTAGTCTATAAGATGCCACAGGACTCCTCGCCACTTTTGCAGATTCAGACTAACACGGCTACCCCTCTGATACTTGTCTGTTAAGCGTTATACCTGTATATTTCAGTGGGCTAGCTGTGTTAGTTTGTGTCAGCAAAAACAACAAGGCCTGTGGCATCTTAGAACTAACAAATTTATTTGGGCATAAACTTTCATGGGCTGGGGCCCACTTCATCAGAGGCATGAAGTGGAAACTTCAGTTTGGCAGTCTCTGAATAGAAATTGGCAGTGGGTAGCTTACTACAAAAAGTGATTTCTCCCATTTTGGTATTCTCACCTTCTCACCCATAGCTGGGAGTTGGCTACATCCACTCTGATGGAACTGGCCTTGTTAGCTCTGGCATTCCACATAGTGTTGTAATATTCCCATCTTTGCATTTGTGTATATATCCCTGCCAAACTGAAGTTTCCACTCCACACATCTGATGAAGTGGCTCCAGTGCGTGAAAGCTTATGCTGACATAAATGTGTTAATCTTTAAGGTGCCACAGGACTCCATGTTGTTTATACCTATATATTATTTTACTCAATTGAAAACTTCCAGTATCCCCTAGAAGTAGACATTATCTGGGATAATAGTAGCGCTTGTGTGACTGTTCTGATGTTGTAGTAGGTTTTTTTTTCAAGTGTTAGAAGCCTTCACAGAAGTAAGCAAAGACAGCCAATTAAAAGCCCCAATCCTACAATTTATCCCTGTGGGCAAAACCAGTGTGAAATGGGTGACAGGGATGTGCTGACACAGGTGACATTGTAGCATGAGGGCTAAATTTGAAATAACTAATAGGACTCACAAATAAATAAAAATAACGGTTCTGGAGAGGAAAGAAAAAATGAAAGATTAAAAAAATGATGTTTCTCAGCAAGTCATTTGTACATCTTGGTGGTCCCATTACTTTTTGTTGTTTTGATCATCTCACATCCTATGGGGATCTTCTTCAAAAATCATAGAAATGGAGGGCTGGAAGAAACCCCAAAAAATCATCTAGTGCATCCCCAGCCAAATATACCTGCTAAAGCCTCGTTAGAATCAAGCAAAGACCTAATGTTTTAGGTACCACACTTCTGTAAATACACTGCAGAATGACACTTATTTTTTTAGCAACTGCAGCATGTTATTGGCTCATTTGGTTTGTGACCCACTATACCTCTCAGATCCTTTCCTGCTCTTACCTACCCAGTATTTATATTTTTGTATTTGATTTTTCTGTCCTAAATGCTTTTGCACTTATCTTCACTGAATTTAACCTTGTCAATTTCAGACCAATTCTATGATGTATCATGGTCCTTTTGAATTCTAATCCTGATTTTCAAAGTGCTTGAAACCCCTCCTGGCTTTGTGTCAACTGCAAATATTATAAGCGTACATATAAGAAGTGAGTCTTCAGAGCAATTTGAATGAGAGACAAGTAGCTTGGGAAGCAGGTGTGGGAAGGGCATTCTGTGCATGAGAGCTAGCGTGGAAAAGGCATCAAGTCTTTTGTACTGTTTGTACAGATTTTTGAAACAGATCGTGGTCCTTATGGATGTATTTGTTGTTCAATTAATAGGCTTTATTGGAGCTGCTGGGTAAATTGTTTGTGAAGCAGTTCGTAGAGAGTATTACATTGATTATTTCATATCCTTTGTTTATCATTATGACTATCTCTGGTATGTCATCAGGTACTAGGTTATTAAAAGAATGTGTAGAAAGTGTAATAAGTAATAAGTATCCCATTAGAATAGGAGGTAGGGGCCATCAGTATTCCACGAACAGGAATAATCAATGTCTTCCTGATTGCATGAGACTATACCATAGTAGTAAGATTTGATAAAAGGGTTACCAATAGAGTCAGCAAATGTTTTTTATGAAATGTTTCCTCGCTGAAAAATGCTGATTGGTTGAAATCAAAACTGGCTGTGGAGAAAGATCAAATTTCTCATTTCAAAACAATTTTAGAAAAAAGTTTCAAAATCATTACAATGTCTCATTTCAACATTTTCCAAATGAAAAATATGACAAATTCCTTCTTTTTTCACTTCAAAAATTCTTTTTGTTTAGACATTTAAGCTAATGATTTGGAGAGAGGGATGGTCAAAATAAAAAAAAATAAGCATTTAAAAAAATGTCAGAATGAAACTTCTTGGGTGCCTCAACCTGTAATTTTTTCCACATTGCCAGTTTTATGAGGTTTCTTGCCTTCATGGGATTTGCTATTATAAAGAGAAATGAATGCTTGTAGTGATGCTATTCAGCTCAGTATTTTTCACTCTCCACGTAAATAGATGTTTTGGAATTGCATTCATTTCATAATGAACTTCTATCCTGACACAGTGCTAACAAGCTCTGTTAGCTCATCAGCTGGGTAATATTTGTCCTAAAGCACCACCATATTAAATAATTCATGCAAACAATCTTCCTGCTGGCACTCGCTATATTCATGCCACAGCCACTGTCTCTGTTGTTCAGATGACAATGTATTAACATGGCGTTGGCCAGCTGGAGCCTAATCTATTGTTTCAAGTTTTCCTTGTAATCTTCAAGAAAAATTGTCCCTGCGGTACTGTCTTCATTTTACAAGATCTAGTTCAGGAGGAGGCAAGTCCTGGGAGTGGAGCACGGTGAGTTACAAGATAGGCAAGGAGGAAGAAGGTGCGATGGTGAATGAATTGGGGTTGGGTGCTGTCCATCTAGGTTCCATTCATCAGTTCTGCCAGAGACTCCCTGTGTAATCTTGGGCAAATCACTTAACCTCTCTCACCTTATTTTCTAATATGCCTAAGTGACTACCCAGATCCCCGTTTTCAGACATCACATACATACTTAGAAACCTAACTCACATGGATACCTCACAATACAGCTAATTATCAAATCATGAGATATGGCAACATTAGACTATTAACAGAGTTGGGTTTTTTTAAGATCCATTGTGATATCCTTTACTTATAGGCCACAGAGAAAAATGCTTTCAAGAATCTCACTTTCTTTGTGGGGCTGAGCTCAACCTATTACCACTATGTCTTGTAATAGAAATGATGACAATAATGGTAGTGCTGACCAACTCAGCTTAGGAAACGGTCACATTGTGCTAAATTCTGTACATACACATAATTAGAGATGGTCCCTATTCCTGAAAGTTAGAAACTGAATAGATAAAACAGATAATGGATGGGAAAATGTAAATTATAATTAATTCTGCTTTACAAATGGAAAACTAAGGCACAAAGGGTGATAATTTCAAAAAAGTGGCCTAACTGACCTAGAAGCCAAAGTCTCCTATATAATAGCTATCTAGGCTCTTAGAAATCTAAATCCACGAATCTCACGCTAATTTCTGTTTTCCTTAAGCTGCAGCTCCAGCAGTCATGTAAATACATGAAAATCTGCGATTTAAAAAGGAATTCTCTATCCCTTGCAGTTGCAAAGAAAATCATGAAACATGAGCCCTAAGGTCCTAAAACCAGAAAACAAATAAAAATCATGTATTTATTTTTACAACCCTCCTGATTTAAAAGATAATCTCATGATTTTGGAAAAATTCCTCGTGATTTTAAATGTTGGGGATTGATAATTCTACCCAAGTGGTTAGAATGTTTAAAAAAAGGAGATTGAGAAACCTTCTTGTAGCATCTAGAATGGGTCATATTCAGTCATTTTGAAGGTCATATTCAATCATATTCTGAAGGTTTTTGTTTGCTTGTTTTTCAGTAGACTGGAGATTCCATTTGTGTTGAGAGAAATATCCAGTCCTATCATAAAGCAGAATGCTAAGGTAAATGTTTCAGTCAAATTCTTATACTTCCACATCCTAGTATAAAGCCTGGCCCTAGAAAGCAAACACATGTGGACCCACACTGAAAGGTTACTGAATGCCGTAGTGCAGAGAATAGGTACTCAGCACCACATAAGAAACAGACTTTCGTTTTTGCTAACTTGCCTGTTTTCCTATTTGTACAGTTTGAGATATTGCCCAACAGTCAGTATCAGGAAGATAACCACATCATTGCTTTGAGATCTGCTAGTGAAAAGTGCTCTTTAGGATCTGAGCATTATTAGCTTGCCATTAGCATTATTAGGATCTGAGCATTATTAGCTTGCCATTCACAGACCAGGGGGCATGAATGCATGTTCACATCACATTCCCCATCAGTACCAGGTCTGGGCAGGAGAAGCTAATGATCCAACAAGCAGATCAAATTTGGTAATGAATCCCTATCACATGCTGCCTGAGACATGTTGCACATATGCTGAAAAGAAACACCATGTTTTCGTTAGGCTTCCTGAATCTATGGAATATTTTTGGAGAGGAAGGGGAAACTTTGAGAAACATCTGAATTTTCAGTTTTTTCCAGGGCAAACCAGTGATTTCAGTGAGTTTTCCTGACATTTCTGCATGTAAGCAGCCTTTTTTGGGGGGGGGGAGGGGGTGATATCTGTGTGTTAAAAATAGCTAATAGGGCATATTCAACCCTGGGACATATTGCGAACCTTCATACATCTGACACAGACAAAATGTACCATTTGTCAGTAAACAATTTTTCCGGTTGTTGTGATTTTTTAATTGGGGGGCCCTTAGGAGCTTATACAATAGCATGGTTTGGGGTTTTTAATTAAATTTGTCCATGTAATATTTTCCTCTTTACATTTGTTTTTAAAACACTTGAAAGCAGAATAACATTTTAAATGAAATTAAAAGAAAATTTACTGACGGTGAAACTTTTTTCTATGCAGGTCTAATTTTCTTGGAGAAAAGTTATTGCAAAAGGTATAAAATGGTTTTGAGGAGTGATAGGGCCTTTACTCATTTTCTGATTGGTAAATTGGATCTTTTGGGTAGATCCTCTTCTAGCGTTCCATCCACACAACCAACATTCTCAAATGTGCCTAATAATTGTTAGGTCCCTTACTCCTGTTGAAATCGATGGATGTAAGACATCAAACTTCCTTAAGTGCTTTTGAAAATGTCACGGTTGCCATAGCTACTCAGTGGGTCCCTCACCATTATATGTAGGATTCCCAACCCACCAGGCTTGTCCTGGAGTCTCCAGGGATTAAAGCTCAATCTAATTAATGATTGTCATATGATGAAAACTCGAGGGATACGTACCATGTGAGATTTTTTGCCCCCACTAACCCAAATCCCTGCAAACTAAATCCAAGGTCAAACTGAGTTCCTTCCCTCATCATGGTTCATCACCAGTAACAAAGATTCGGCAGGGCCAAATTTTGCCATCAGCTACACCTACACAACCCCACTTGACATGGTCCGGCAAGTTGGCAATCCTTTAACAATTCTGTTGGTCTTGCATGAGCCAAAGGGGTTTCTGCTTGTCACATCTGCTTAGCTCTGATGGTGGTGGAGTGCTGACAGAAATTATCAGGAGCCATTGACACAAGCGAGTAACTGGTGCATAAGTTGATGTCATTTGTCCATTCTCACTTTTCAGAGGAGAATCCTACTTCTAAAAGTTCTAAGTTGTATTCTTTACACTTGTTGCCTATTTCCCCAGCACAGTACTAGTTAGAAAAGCTACTTTATTCTCTCAGAATAAGCTTCTGTTTTGTTCCTCCTGGAGTATGTATTAACTGACTATTGCTGCAGCTCTCAGCTGCTTGGGTCCGAGGACTGAACACTGAAGTCTTGCACTAGTAATCGGGTATTGCAGACACAGTGGTGTAGCGTATTTCTTCATCGAATTAAAATACCTTTCCTGGACAGTATCTCAGGTTTTGAGTGTTGCCCTCGAAGGGCATTCATTTCTAGGCTAGGATGACATACAGTATCAAAAGCTGTGAAAAGGACCCAAGGAGGGAGTATTTATATAATCTACTTTTAGCAAAATGAAAAGCCTTCATTCGCTCTCAGGTGTGAAATACACAGAGAATATTTTCTCACTTCCCTTTCCTACACCCACGATTATTTCATGTAAAACAAAACCATTCACATACAGCACTTCTCAGAGTACACAAAGAAAAGATTAGCTCAAGCATTAATAAAAGCCATTTGAAATGTCAGATACAAAAGTCAAGTTAGAATGTGATTTTCAACTGATCGCTTGCTAAAACAGAATCTAGAAATTTCCCTGGGTTCGTGCAAAGTTACTAAGTTTATTTCGGTGGCTTAGATGGGAGGTGACAGGAAGTACAATTTTTCATTTCCAAGTTACTAGGGTCCAGAAATAGTTGTTTTAGGGTAGCTGTTTCTCACCTGTGATTGAACTGGTGATCACAGTTCATCTTCCAACCAACAAACACTAGCACTAGAATTTATCAGGTCTTGGAGAGTCTAGGGATTGTGGTGCAAATGGAGTAAGTCACTTAAACACCTAACTTTCCGTGCATAAGAGGTTCTGTTGAAATCAATGGGATTATACATTCACTTAAGTGCTTTGCTGGATCAGGGCCTGTATGTACATAGAGACTAAACTATCATTTTACCCCTAAAGATGGTCTCTCTGGATTGTTATTGAGGCATACTCCTAGGATGATAGCGAAAAGTCTGTGCTGTGACCTACTCTGTAGATAAACTTAATTTTCTAGAGCTGCCAATCTGGCAACTTTCTTGAGCATTAAATTAACTGATAAAATGAAATCAAGGCACTGAGAGTGTGTCAGGCCTAATTAAAAGTTTTATTTTTAAATATTTTATAAGTAAGTCATAACTTCTGTCTGTAATGGGAAAAGGAGGCTGATTTGCACCATAATTTGCAGATGGTAAAATTTTCAAGACGCAAATAGGATCTGACAGGCAAGTTGCACTTCTCAAGATTGTGAAAGGCTTCTGATGGCACCTTGCCTGGACAACAGTGAAAACAGGCTGTAAAAAGGCTTTACAGGAAAGAAAGGGGTGCAATTTCTATGATATTATATCTAATTATCATAGTAAACAGTGAAACAATGAAGGGAAGAGCATATCAGGGGCAAGATCACCAGTCGGGAGTCAAGCAAAAGTTAATGTGGAAGTAGATGGTAAAATCTAAAGCCAGGTCTACACGAAAAAGGAATGTTGAATCAAGATATGCAACTCAGCTATGTTAATTACATAGCTGGAGTCAACGTACCTTGTTTCAAGTGTCCCCACAGTGGGAGACCGATGGCTTCCCTTACTCCTCGCTGAAGCAGGAGTATTAGCCAGAGGCAGGGGCACCCTCTAAGTTCAATTTAATGAGTCTTAACTAGACTCGCTAAATCAAACTCCGGAAGATTGATGGTGGCCACATCAATCTTCCGTATAGTGAAGACATGGCCTCAGACTGTTAAGACATTGCCATATTGAGCTGGGGGGAGGGGCAGATTTAACATTGTTACTGCCTGCCACCAATAAGGAAGGTTGTTGCTCTGAAAAGAGTGAGTCTCAGAACCTGTTAGCCAAAAAGCTTATGTGCTGTAAACACCATGGGCAGAGAGATTCTGTTCTTATCTTCACCAGCCTGGATCAGGGAACCTCAATGGAGTCACGCTAGGACAACAGAGAAGAATGCAGCCCTAAGGACTGGTCTCATGATGGGATCAGATTGACACAGCTGGCAGAGAACACCACAAGCAAAAAGCAATGCGAGGAGCAGAATTCATACGTCTGAGCACAGCAAAGTAGTTAGAGCAACACAGTGGACAGAAGAAAAATTACCCCAATAAGAGAGAGGATTTTGGGGATGGCTCTAAACCTGATCCCTGAAAAATGGTAGTCGTGATTATGTTTCATTCTCACTGTTAGAAGGAGAGGGAACTAGTGAAAAAGGATGACATATCTAAGAATCACTAGTGGGGTAGACCAGGTAATTTAAAGTCTGTTTCAAAAGGACTCTGAATGGAGTGATGAAAAATAATATAGTAAGAGCTAAATTTTCCTCCTGTAAATAACAGAATCAGTCAGAATCCTCTAAGTGCTGTTGGCAGGGAAAACAGAGAAATTCTCTCTTTGAAAAAAAAATGGTCCCAATGAGCAATTGGTTCTACTGATATTATACGGATTTCTTGCCAGATCTTTCTGCATGGGTGTACTTCTACATATCACAATACAGGCAAAGTCTCTACCTGTGTCTCAAAAAAACTAGTCTGACTATATTGTGTCTGACACCCTGAGGACTTAAAAACAGTATGCAACTCCTCTGAAATAACTCCTGGTAGAAAAGAGTTGATCACCCACTAAAACGCAGCAAGATAAGAATGTAGCAGGCTCGAACAAATTAAGAAAAACTTACATAATACAAAAAGACAATTGAAATTGGGAATGAGCAAAGGATTCGGAACTAGATGGGGGAAAAAAACACCCTGATTAGATTCTTTTAAAAGAAATTCATTTTCAGCTTGGATAGCATCCATCTAAAGATTTTTCCCCCTACAAATTAATAGCATAAAAGTCCCAGGCTGTGATAAGTTTAATTCAGAGCTATGTTGTGTTTGTTAAATGGAATGTGACAGGATCTGAGATACTGCTCTACTACAGAAAATAATTAGTTGAAAGGTAACTTGATAATTTTACCACTGTGAAGAATGAATGGAAATCAACCTTCACTTTAATTATGTGCAAAAGAGAAGTATAATTACCCGCACAAGATAGTAATCAGAGAAAATGATAATGCATTCCTCTTATCTAGTAGATAGCAAAGTAGCCAGTTTAATCTGTTCACCTCTGGTGTAGCAGAGATAGAAAATTAGTTACTACAGAACCATTTATAGTCTTAGGTTACTTGAATGTATTTATTTCAGTCCTTGGGGAAAAAGCTTCAGTGGTAATCTTGAAAAATAAAAATACCAATTGGCATTTCAGCATTCATTAAAAGGGAGAGTCAAAATACTGATTCAGATGATTAAAGAATTGTTCTATAGTGTAAAAAGCCTCGACAGTCAGAAGTGGAGGCCGTGATATAGCCCAAAGAAAGTATCTTGGGCCACGTCTACACTATGCAGACGATCAACGCTCCAGAGGTTGATCTTCTGGTGTTCGATTTAGTGGATCGAGTATAGACCAGTAAGTCGAACACTGAAGGCACCTTGGGCCGACATCCGGTACGCCTCCTTTTGTGAGTGTGTACAGCACAGAAACGCACCTTAAGATACGTTGTCTCCAGCTACATAATTAACGTAACTGGAACGGTGTATCTTAATTCCGTTGTAGTGTAGACCAGGCCTCAGAATGTTGTGTGGAATGTGGCTCAGGACCCCTTGTTCCCTTCTTTCCAAACCAGTGGGCACCGGTACCATAGCTGAGAGAATTCTCATGAGTACAAGGAATGACACCACAGCAGCCCACTATATGAAAGGGAATACAGCTGTATATTTTGAAAGTGATGCTTGTGAGGAATGGCCTAAATATGTGCTCCCCACCAGTCCCTTTCTGCCAAAGTTCAGGTTCAATATAGAAAGCCAAATACTGCTGTGCCTTCCCCACTGTGGGCATAAAAACACACAGGCAGGTGTGGTTCCACTCTGCAGAACAAAAATAAAATAAAAAAGAGGGAGGCATGATGCAAGGAGCCTGTGCTTAAGGTACAAGGTTACCTGCTACCTGTCATGTACCTCTGTTCCCTCTCCTCCCCTGCAGAGGGGGATTTGGGCTGGAAGCCAGAAACATGGTTAGGTCTGTTGCATTGCAGTAGAAACTGTGTTACAACTCAGTGGTGTGATAGAAGGGCTCCCTTTCATCTGACTGCCATGAAAGCTCATGCATTAAGCCTGTTTATAGAGGGAATAATGTTTGGCCAAGGAGCTATATAGCCACTGGCATCAGAAGGCCTCCTTCAGGTCAGCGCATCCCTGCTAAAATAGTAAGAACAAATCAATAAAGCAAACCACAGGATTATAAAGCATATGGAATAAAGTTACATCATGAAAGAATACAGGGAATACACCACAGTCAGGAAAACGTTACAGGCTAATATCGGGGCATTTCCTGCCTAGTGAATCTTCTGAAGTCAGATACGTATAAACCTGCCCTGAAAAGGGATTTTTGGTCTGGGAAAAAGCTTGAAAATAAAATTGATCTTTCTTTACTGTAAATGTTGTGTTCAGCTTATGAATGAGGATGTGTGTGTTGGGAGTGGAGCTTCCATAGACTGGTTTCTCCCTCTGTTTGATCTGACTATGAAGTACACTTCTGGCATTTCCAGAAGTCGCCAGCGAAATTAGTAGTGATGGCCAAAAATCAGTATCCGCTCCTGGGCTCGCAAAGGGGGATTACACATCTCTCCCATCTCGGCCCTTCAGTCATGTTCATTTAGTCCTGTCGGTGGAATTGTATCCAGTCTCTGTTCTGGCCCTTGTGATGGCTTCCCGGCCAGCTCAAACCAGAGGGAAAAATGAGCTAAAGTCACCCCATGTGACTCCACTGAGCTCAGAAGAGTTGGAGGGAGGTATCTGGCGTAGTGTGGATTGCCCCAACGGGACATTACACGCTGAACGTCAGATCCTTCACTGTTCATTAATAGGCAGCAACTTAATGAACCAAGGCCAAGCAAATTAATGAACCAAAATGATTAGGGGGCTGGAGCACATGATCTACGAGGAGAGGCTGAGGGATTTGGGATTGTTAGTCTACAGAAGAGAAGAGTGAGGGGGGATTTGATAGCAGCCTTCAACTTCCTGAAGGGAGGTTCCAAAAAGGATGGAGAAAGGCTGTTTTCAGTAGTGATGGATGGCAGAACAGGGAACAACGGTCTCAAGTTACAGTGGGGGAGGTCTAGGTTGGATATTAGGAAAAACTAATTCACTAGGAAGGTGGTGAGGCACTGGGATGGGTTACCTAGGGAGAGGGTGGAATCTCCATCCCTAGAGGTTTTTAAGTCTTGGCTTGACAAAGCCCTGGCTGGGTTGATTTAGTTGGAATTGGTCCTGCCTTGGGCAGGGGGCTGGACTTGATGACCTCCCAAAGCCTCTTCCAGCTCTGTGATTCTAAGGCTGCTTTAAGGTCTCATCTACTTTGAAGATAAAACTGTGTCAGCAGAGTTGGGTTTTTTAACATGGCTTAAAGGATGAGGAGGCCAGTGTGATTTAAATAGGGTTTGCCCAGGCAGTGCAGAGAACAGAGAAACACTTCTAAAGCTAAGCCTTTAAAGGAAGCTGTGGACTACCAGGGTAAAATGGACAGATTTTCTAAGTGACTGCACTTCTTGGCAGTTACTTGCGCACCTCAGAGCCTCACAGAGCCCCCTTTGTTGCCCTGGGATTTCCCTAGAGTCAAGGGTCCCCGCTTACCAAGTCATTCTCCAGCCCAGCCCACCTTCCAAAAACTCCCCCCTTGCTACCTGGGAGGAATCCTTTTATAGGAACCCTGGAGGCCTTAATTGGCAGCAGGTGCTTAATTAACCCCAGCTGCAAGCTGCCTCTTAATTAGGCCTCTATTTTCTACCCTGGCTGCTGGGCTGTGTTCAGGTGAGGCTAATTTGGAAAAAGAACACATTAACCCACCTCCCAATATGGCTGCCTTCTATAAGAGTTTTGCAGTTTGCAGGCTGTGGTCTGTCACAACGCACACACCCAGATTTTACAGTCTAGATTTGCCTTTCCTCAACCCCACACTGCCTCGCCCTCCTGCTCAGTCAGGAGTGCATGCAAAGTGGATGTAAAAAGCTCCCATCAGGCACCTTACCCCAGGATGTGTCCCTTGTGCTAAGGTCTGTATCTCCAGGGACAGGAAAGCCCTGAGTGTGAAGGGATGAGGCCTCGACTGCACAGCTTGTCCTGGAAAAGCACCCCACAGCTGAGCTCTGGTGACAGCGAGCCACCCTGCTTCCCCCCAACAGGAGCCACTCAGCTCTGCGAAGGAGAGGGGACCCGACAGGCACCCTGCAAAGAGCTGACCATGCAGCCTCCATTCCCCTTCCCTGAGCCATATCCCCACCCATTATAAACCCACCTGTTCTTCCCTGACCACCATTATCCCCTGCCCTCTCAGTCCAGTACCCCATTTGCCTAATCCCAATCTCTCCCTTTTCCCCTCAGTCGCTACATCCCCATTTGTTCTCAGCCCAATCTCTCCTTTCCCCTACTTAACCCCTGCTCACTCCAGTACCTTCCCTGTTCCCCCATTTTCCACCCTCATGGCTCTCCCACCTCTTTGGGTCTCCGAGGGTGGCTGCCAAGGTAGCGATTTTGGTGCCAGATCTCGCAGAAACTGCCAGAAGGTCTCCAGTTTCCATTAAAAGTCGCAGTTTAACAACTTGTCACAGCAAAGCTTGAAAACTCTTAAGCAGACCTAAAAAGCCGCTCGGTCTAGCAACACAATCACGACACTGGCAACACTGCGCAGAAGGTGGTGCCCTGCCTCCTGGTACGTGGCCAGACTTCTGTGAGTTCTGACACTTCTTTTTTTTAGGACTCCCACAGTGCTGATGCCAGCATCAAATAGTCAAAGCAATTAATTAATTTCTCTTTATTACATGTGAAATTAGCTATGTGTCACAAAGGATCAGTTTGCATTTCCTATTAATTCTCTGAAGCGCATCTTAAAATTTCTCATCGACACTCTGTTAATCCTCTATATCCTCGATGTCTCCCCTCTTTTCAAAAAATGTTTGGTTGCATGCAAATTAATGGATTGACTCTCCTCTCAGTTACACGAATGGAAATTGGGAGTCAGTCTCCTGCACTCCAGGGAGTTACACCTGTGTAAATGAGAAAGGAATCAGATACTCTAAGCCTGGTCCTCAGACCTCTTCCTACTTAATGTTTGTAGGTTGGGCAAACTGGTAGGAAAGGAAAAAATGGTTCTAAACTTTAGCCCAGCTTCTGAACCTCTTTCAGATTCAGTTTGATGTGATTAATTAACACCCTCCCTCCCTCAGTATATCCGCCTCAGCCCCTACCAGGCCAGATGCCATTGCTGAAACCTAGCTCAGTGGGTTAGCGTGTCTTGGGTGGCTATCTTCTAGGCCAGTTCTGTCATTACAGGTTCAGTGTTTCCTCAGGGCCAGAAGAGGCCCCCTGCCAGTTCATTTCTAGGACACATCTTGAGCAGCTGTAAATCTCCATTGTTATTTTATTTACGTCCCTGCCATCATCAGCTTATAATTTAAATAGGTAAAAAGCCAAACAGAAGATGTGGGACAAAGATGGGCCTATGCATTAGTTACATTTTTGGAATCCAGTACGACCACTTTGTTTTATTTTTTGGGGCTCACTGGGATTGGAGTGGGGACAGGAATGGGGTGACGGGAGAGAGCGGATTGGGGAAGAGTGAGGGAAACTGAGGGCCAGGAAGATGGAAAGCAGTCCTGGCCAAAGAGTTTGCGGGGCCCAAGGTGGCACACTGTGATTGGCTACGCCGCATGGCTGGGCGGCTCCTAGCCAGGGCAGTGAGTGAACGGTCTGGTGAGCAGGCACCGGGCAGCACCGGGCCCTGAAGGTGCAGGGCCCAAGGCAACTGCCTTGCTCACCTTGCCCTGAGGCCGGGCCTGGTAGAAAGGAGAAAGAAGAGGTTTGGGGGAGAACTGAGGGTTGGCAAGCTCAAAGGCCAGGGAACAGGAGGGTAAGGATTTTAATGACTGCGGGAGGGGCAGGCAGCAGGGAAAGCAATAACCAATGGTAACACAGCAAATGAGAAACAAATATCTCTCCAGGAACTCAGTTTCAGAGCTGAGTCGATGAAGGGGGAGGGGAGACCTCTGCCACCCCTCCTGGATGTTGCAGCTGCTGTGTGCCAGCGGTTACTACTACGGGGTACATTTGTGACATTTCCCCTTGTGTTTACTCCTCATTTATGTTGAAAAATGTGTCTGTAGCCCTTTAATTTCTGCTCTAAGTTATCTAACAAGGCTGGCGGCACCCTTCCTCTAATGCAAACATCCAAAACTTCAATCTGAACAATCCTTTTGGTCTTCACTTTTCTGTTGGATTACTCATCATTTCTGTATTTTGTTCTCTCGCGTGCCCTCCTCACCAGCTCTCTTTCATTTTATGTTGTCACTGTTAACATGCCGCTGATTTTTCAAAGAGCTTCTGATTTGTATGCTTGCGAAATTCACACATATGGTGGTCCATGAATTTACTGGGTAGTTGCTTATGTACACTTGGAGCTAAGCATGAAATGACTCAATTTGCATACACAGGTGGGTGTTCTGATTGCACTAATGAGTGCAGGCTCCCATTTTCTCAATATATGCGAGGCCATTGAAAATGTCACCTGTAATGTTATCTTGCATCATCAGGCCTACTGCGAATGTACAAAATGAAATTCAAACTTCTTTTCCAGATTGGATGAGCTACCCTTCAGACTCCTGGAGTAAACCTTGAACAAAAACTGTAATCTGCAGGGGTGTTGCATTGAGTTCCTTGCTTCAGTGAGTCATCTGTGGTAGTGAGACTACTTATTAGTCCACTGATCCAATTTGAATGTAAATGCATTAAGATAAGGTACTGTGTAATTACCCTGGCTGCGGGTATTAACTGTGATGTTACCATGTTGTTACCACTAAATAACACTTGCTATTGCATGATAATTACTTAAACTGGTGTCACTGTTGTACACCAGTTCTTCTTCACCGATAATAAAGTCAGGCACCGTGCCAGTTGACATAAGCAATGGAAATTATTCACTCTCTGAGAGTGGAAGAGGGGAGGCAAGGTACAAGCCTAGAAAAAAAACACAACCAAGTGCAGCAAAATGTTTTAGGGGATAAGCTTCAGACACAGGGAAACAGCACAGATTGACAAGAATACCTAAAACACAAGTAAGCAAACAAAAACCGACTGATGTAGTCCATGCTTTATAAGATCACAATTATATTGTGCCCCTCAGGGCTGTTTTTTTTTTTTAATCTTTTTTTTTCTTTTAAATGCTCTGTGACGTCTATAATGTGTCCTTTCTTTTTGTATTGTTAAGGCCATTGGAGCATTATTTTGTATAATCTAAAATAAATGGTTGGATCGGGCAAATTGGGCTCTTGTTAATTTTAGTGGGAGGTGGATCAAAGCCTTAATGAGATTAAGGCAGGAGTTTTCAAACAAGTCTACGGGAAGGAGGTGTCCAGGTCTCATGAAAATTCAGGCATGCACAAATTTGTTCAGATAAAATAACCAGCCCAAATTGTAACCTGAAGTGCAGCATCTCTGCACTGAACAAGTTCTGTTCACTTTTTATCACTGCTATGTTTCATTCCCACACACCTGCACCACCAGTGCAGTCCAGGAACACACATGCTAAAATACCACCAAGAAACTTGAGTCCCTCTTGCTTGACAGATCAGACGAGAAGCTGATAGTTTTGGGAGTCCTGTTCTAAGGCCTGGAACTTCAAGCTGTTTATCCTAAATTTGAAGTATCAAGATATTCCAATAATTATGGTTCTGGGAAGGATCCTAACTTTTTGTGTCTTTTCTCATCCAAACTCTACCTTTGCCTATCACTATTACACCCGTGCCCTTTGGGGGCACCGGGGAGGTGGTTATCCTCCTGCACTGACATTTCTTCTGATCTTTCCAGTCACTCTAGTCAAAAAAACACACTCACAAAATCACATAGCTTTCCAAAAGGGCATCAATAATTAACCATCCAATTCAGCTTCTCATTGGCATGAAATACCCAAGGACACAAGGCACTGAAAACATTGTATGATCACTGACACAACCGGCCACAAATAAAATACCAAAGGAGCCATTGCCATCTGTTGTGTCAAGGCCTAGTTGAGGACACTTTAATCTGCAAAGTATAAACACAACCACCTGCAACAGCTGCTTGGAAGTCGTTCCAGTCTCTCAAAGGGACTACCATGAATGTCCACCCAACCTGCCAGCTAAAAATCCCTATGCCTTTTTTAATGAAATGTTATTGTAGTTTATGCACTGTAGTTTCTGTTTTATTGGGATTATTGTCGTATATTTTTTGGTTTTGATGTTGCCAGTGGTGACAGGGAAGACTGTCTCATGCAGTAAGGTGAACTTAATTATCAGAAGTTTTCAATATCACCTGTGCCTGTTTGTCAAATATTTATGAGCACCAAATACAAGTCCTGTATGATTTAGATGGTTGTGGTATCCTTGTGTCACGAAGCAAGGCCTTTGATAGACATATTTACTGGTTTCTATGGATAGCCCTGTTAGCTTTGCTTGTCATCCATGTTGTGGAGGGAAGCTCAGGCATTCTCACACAGTTCCTCATCTTGTGGAAGTAACTGACTCAGAGCAGTTTATCAACCTAGATTTGACAGTGGGCCAAATGCCCACAGGGCAAACATCAGTGTAACGTCCATGAAATGTGCTTTTAGAAAAAATAGTGTAATGTGCCAGCCATCAATTTTCCAGAGTTAGAGTTAGCAAGTCTAGTTAAGACTCACTAAATCGAACTCAGAGTGTGCCCCCACCAGCATCTGGTACTCCTGCTCTTGCCAGGAGTTAGGGAAGCCAATGGGAGTGTTTGCTCCTGTCAGCCTCCCACTGTAGGGGACACCACCACGCTCAGCTTAGGAGAAGCCAACTCAAGCTATGTAGCTAGAGTTGCATCCCTTAAGCCGAGCTGCCGGATCTACTGTAGACCTGGCCTGCGTCACATTCCGTGCTCATAGAAATAATGGCATAAGAGGATCGCAGAGTAAAATTTCATTTCAATGGTACAAGATGATGGATGCCACTGTATATTTCACCACTGAACTTGATCCATAGTCACAAGCAACACAATGAAATTTTAGGAACCAAGGAATCTCTCTTGACAATTTTTTACATTTATTCTCAAATTAATCATTGTTATGTATGAAAAATTCCATAAATACTTGAGCCTGAACTCAGCGAATAGATAAAGGATCCATCTCAGAGGACTTTTTTTGTTGATTTTCTTTGCTTTATGGTAGAATGGATCTGTATTCTTCTAAAACATATTTACTGGTGTGGGCATAATATACAGCCTATGTGCTTTAAAGAAATGATTAAGCTTAGCATGTCTCACTACTTCCTTTTGTCACCTGTGGTATTTCACAATTCTCCCTCAATGAGAACTAATCCCAAATCCTCTTCACAGCTTTTTATACAAGGCATGCTGAGCTCTATATTACCATGATAAAAGAAAGCTATCTGAAAACAAAGTACGTTTTTTATGGGGGAAAATGTTTTTGTATTATATTTTCTAGTGCATTTTCATTTGAATCTATTATTGTCCTTTAATTTCTTGATAAATTAAATGTGTCATTTGCAGAAGCATCTGTGGAGATATAAGTATTCCCCAGCTAATCCAATAAAGACAGATTACTTCGATAACACAAGCATTCCATTTTTCATTGCCGGCATCTGTCCATTTCCTGAAATCTTTATCTGCTGAAAAATCCCTGGAAGGCTGAAGTTTCCCTCAAGTGTAATTTTGGATGCTCATTTGTGTAGCCTCGCCTTTGTTTCTGCATCTCTCCAAAGCAGCACAGCATGCTTGAAAGAAAGTTGCACCCATTGTGTTCAGCCGAGCGTTCTGACAGAGAGAGTTCTCACCAAGTACAAAACTTTAAATTGTATTTTAAATTAAACCAAGCCTTATGCTGGTGGCAAGGAGACCATGTTGCTAAAAAGAGACATCTTTTGTGACAAAAGCATTACAGATGCCCGGTGTCAGAGACTGTAAAACAGTTTCCCTTCTGCTTTAATTAAGTGAGCATTTTCTCAAGCCTCTAAGCCTCAAAGGAAATCACCCCAATTTCCATTCATCCACAAGCAGCTGAGCAGCTTTATACTTTACCTACAAAGATGAAGTGGGAGCTGTTTCAGGGATCCCAGATCAGGTTTTTAGGCAAGCGTAAAGCATACCAAATAGCTGCCATGAACGAACAGTTGGCAGGGTTGGAGAAGTGAGTAATGGCAGCAGAGGGAACCTTTGGTTAATTTGCAGCCAAACTGTACTATGCCTTTAAACATACTAATTAAAAATCAGGGTAGAAGAATGTACATGGATATTTTCCCTGTTTCTTTCCTTTAAAAAAAAAATGAAGCCCATTTTACATGGTAGTCTTATGAACTTTTAGTTTAGGTAATGACCGTGGAAGCAAATAGCCCTGAGAGTTGTTCCCTAATTGTGGGATGGCGCACAATGCTTAACAAACAGAACAGGCCTTTGCCCAATTTCTCTGTGGCCATAGTCACATTGGGCATTACATAGAAGTTGGCCGCTGCTGTGATCGATTTTCCGGAGTTCTCTTTAGCAGGTGTAGTATGGATGCACTAGGTCGAACTCAAAGGGCACTCCCGTTGGTGCCAGTGCACCTGCTCCTCACAAGGAGTAAAAGAAGCCAATGGGGGGGGGGGTTGCTGCCATCGGCCTCCCGCAGTGTGGATGATGCAGAAACACTATGTAAGATCCATCAACTCCAGCTATATAATTAACATAGCTGGAGTTGTGTATCTTACTTTGACCTGCCAATGTCGTGTAGACCAGGCCACCATAATTTGAACATCAGAAAAACTTTATGTGCATTTCTGTAACCTGTACAGTGCTAACAAACTTTATTTACAGGGAGCACCACTCAGTTCTCACTGTCAGCCACAACGGCCCTCTTTGGCTCTCCTTTTTGGTTTTGGCTCATGTGTGTAACATTGCAACCCTACTAATGAAGGCAGTTCAAATGAACAGCAAGGGTCTATTTTCAGAGCAGGCTTACATTGAACAAATGACATTGTCACAGTGAATGAGGAAAGCCAAAGGTGGCGTAGTCTAGGTTTGAAGGAGAATATAACGGTCTCATCCTTGAGACTGAATGCTGGAGAACAAAATCGATGCCAAATAGGCTAGTGGGCTTGTGGAGGTGTCCAGTTGTGGAACTCTGAGACAGTCCTGCAGATCTCACCCTCAGCATTCTCTGCTGCTCACTTTCTTCATCCCTATCTTCTCATCTCATTATTTTTGTTCACTGCAGAAAATGAACAAGCAGTAGAGTCAAGAGTTAAGTAATAGCTTCAAACTGCAGATGGATCCAGGAGGTTGTTCTGATCCACATTAGGACATGGCTTGCATTGTGGCTTCTAGGCTAAGTAAGTATCATTCAGGTTTGGTTTTCTATCCATGCAAGTCTGATGAGAAGTTGTCATGAGATTTCAACTTGAAATGGTGAAATTGTCATGAGATCAGATGATCTTGTATGATTTCTGCCATCTTGAGTTGAAATCTCACAAGAATAAACTCATAGATTCAAAAATTTAAAAGCCAAGGGATCATGAGATTATCTAGTCTGGCTTCATATATAAAACAAGCCATAGAATTTCACCAATTATCCCTGTACTGAATCCAATATCTCGTGTTTGACTAAAGTATATCTTCCAAAGAGACGACCAGTCGTTAGGGTCATCCAAACCAGAGACACAAAACAGAGAGGCCACTTCTGTTTTGGATCTTAGAAGCAGCCCTCTTCTTTGTTGTCTGAGTGATTTGGAAATCAAAATTAAAACGGGGAAATTTTCAACAAAAACTGGGAAGGGGAGGTAGATGCAGATTCAATAACCCAGAATGATTTCACAGATTCGTGTCAATTTTGCCAAAGTGTCTCAATAGAAAAAAATCTCAAAAATAAAAAAGTAATGATTTTGTTTTGAAAATTTCTAGATGAAACATTACACTTTTGGAAACAATTTTTGGTTTAAAATTTCCTTTAACATTATTTTTTTAAAAAAAAGCCTGTTAAAATGTTCAAAATGAAAATAAATCATTGTGCATCTAGTTGAATGAAATGTTTCCCTGGACCCAAAATTTAAAAACAATCACTTTTCAATTTGCCAAATTTTTTTAAAAGAAGTAATTTTCAATTCAACATGAATGGAATTTTTTTTTCAGAATGGCCAGAAACTGGAAAAATGTGTACAGCTCTATATGAAATCCACCATTCTCCATTTTCTTCCCCCTAGAATTCAATAAGGTTGGTCATAAAGTTGTTGTTTGGGCTACTTCATTTGTGGTTCAACTTCAAAAGAACAAGAAATCTCAAGTTTTCAATGAAATATTTAAAGGATCCTCTTGCCGACATTTTAAGAGTCCTAAAAGTAGGGTAATTTTATTTTGTTTTGTTTTGTTTAAAACTGGGAGAGAAAGTTAAAACCCCCAATATTAGCAGAACAGTTTTCATGAATTTTTAAACATTTCAGTAAAAATCATTAGAGTGTATTTTTTATTTAAACCTCCTCCTTGCAGTATTTGCCACCCAAGGGAACCTGAAAGTAAAACTGACTAGAAACAAAGTTACAGGGCCACAGGCAAAATCTAAATATATTCAGGCCTTCGGGGCCCAAATTTTCCTCTGATTTTTCACCAGTTTTATTCCTTATTTATGCAGTGTAAGTGAGAGGAGAATTGGACTCGGAAGACCTATAGCTGCATATACTCAGTAACATATGGGTATTAAACATAGATGTACTTATGCATATGTATGTATGTACAATGCATATAGATATCTCAGACTAAGACAGATGATTAAGTTTCAACCAACCTACTTTTCTGCTGCTTCCCATCACAAATACAGCTTCATCTCCCATTCAAACAATACAATGTTCACACCCCAGTATCCTTCTGCAACTACGGAAACAGTAGTTAAACAGTTTCTTCTGTCCAAGTGGCCTGTGAATGGCTGACTTCCGCTGTGTGTCCCACACTGCACTGTGAAAAAAAATCTTAAAATGCACCTTGTGAGGCAAGGAAGCAAAGGAGCACAGAATATCCTCCATGTACCCCATGCTCTCGGTTGGCTTCAAACTGCCAATGTGTGTACACCAAGATGTGCTTTGACAGCATGCAAACTATCACAACAGTTGGCATAATGCATGCTGTCTGAGGCACAGCAAAAAGCTGCAGATAAAACCTTCTTGTATTCAAGTCCTGAGACTATTAGGTGTGGTTTGGAAATCAGGAGATCTGGGTCTAATGCTACTTTGATCCCGATTCTGATGGCACTTTGATTTGTGTCCCTTGACAAATGACTGTATCTTTCCTGTCTCTAAAAGAGAAAATGGTATTTTCATGCCTGTGTAGAGGTCCTGAGAACCCTAATTTAAGCCCCGATTCAGTAAGGCACTTAAAGCAAATGAGTCATATAAACATGTGCTTATGTGCTTTGCCAAATGGGGCCTGAGCAAAAGTTGAAAAGTGCTCCGTGTTTAATAGAGTATTAAGGCAAGGCAGGGACAAAGATGAGAATAACATTCAGGAAGGCTTGGCTCCCAGTTTCTGTGCCCATTTTATAAACCTGGTGACTTGTAGTCACTTCTTCTTTCTCATGTTTGCAGATTTTCTTCAAAATCCCCATTACTTTTCTGGCTGAAATTTTTTCAGGTTAGGGGATTTTTGTATTTGCCTATACTTCACCACAAGAAACTCTCACTAGCCTGACTTTGTTTTTAATGGGAGGTGTTGGGTCATGCAAAATCATATGAAACAGACTGGGGGAACATTTCACGCTAATGTTCTCCAACCAATATCTTCTCCAGTTTCACCCATCTCTGTAATTATGAGAGTTGTGCACATAACCAGTTACTACTTCAGGTGCTGAACCAAGCACTCAAAAGATTTTCATTTTTGGTTGACCCCAAATAATTGTTTTTGCCATAATGAAAAAGTTGAAAAAAATTGAATTCTGGGTCGAACAAAAGTTTAATTTGCCCCAACATGAAACATTTCATTTTGTTTAAAAAGGGGTAAAACCCCCCAAAAAGTAAAATTCTGAATTAAAAGTAGTTTTCAATGACAATTACATTTCCTTTCGGAAAGGTTGAAATGAAACATTCCGATGTAGGGCGGGGGGGGAGGAGGGATTTTCTTTTGTTTTTTCACCTGAAACAATTCAGAGGATTCAACACAAATTCATTCAATCTTTCAGTCAACCCAAATGTGCATTTTTCCTTGACAAAAGTTATGTCTGAAAAATTTTACCCGGCTCTAGCAATAACCTATTTTGGAATTTCCCTCTGAGACTGAGATTAATGTCCTTATTTTTTCAACAAGCTACAAGGAATCTTTAAGGACTGTGGAAAGTCATGGGCCATACTTTCATTTCTCATTTGAAAGACTCAGCACTGGGCTCCCTCACACACATATTGTGGAAATAATTCCGTATGGACTCAGAATGATGAATGCCACCTTGGTTTCCCGTGGAGGCCTCCTAGTCAAGTGCTGACCGAGCTCAACCCTGTTAAGATGGCAAGATCTAATGAGATCTGACATGAATTGCAGTGGGTTATTGTATTATATCTTAAATTCTCTGAGCCATTTCTAGGACACTGGACGGAGACAGGACACTGACAGAGGAATTGTACTTGTCTGACAGAAATAGATTGCATGCACAATGGTTTAAAAGTATACAAAGATTTGTATTTTTAAAGCATTTACTTTAAGGTGAGACTGTAGCCTGTCCTTCATGAGGTAAGTAAGATGGTGGAAGGCAGCCACTTATGCTACTGTACCAGCCCCTTATGCCATGTATATCAGCACAAAGGGGAGACAGCCTCTATGGAGTGCTACCAAGTATGTGAATGGGGAAAGGTCAGGGAATGGATGGATAGTTGACTATGTCCCCCCCTTCCATATGCCAGCCGGTGTGCTGGGAGAGGTACACTCTGCAGATACAGGGCTAGAGTAGCAGGATACTGGGAGGCAGGTTATAACAATCAGTGTCACCGTTTGCTTCCTAGCTTGAAAGTGAACCAGTGCAGGTACCGGGCATGTTGTAAAAATGACAAAAATCCTTCTGTAAAGTGACAGGGAAAAAGACAGGGAATTTTGAAAATAGAGTTGTAAATATGTATGAAAATACAATACACAAAACCTCATCTGGTTCAGATGAGAGATGTGACAATGCTTGTGAATTTTTAATCTTAAAAAATGAACATTACGTTAATGAGCCTTCATTATATTATTCAATATTTTACTTTGTTTCCTGTAGAAGATTTAATTTTTACTTGATGTACTTTTTTTAACCTACCTAATGGGCTTTTACAACATTTGTCAATGAGGCAAAGCATTAGGAAAACAAGTTAGTATTAATTCTTTATAGTCATCAGCAATTTGACCTAATTTATCACAGTGGGGAACAATTTTTTTAAAATTTACATTAGGAAACAAAAGTTCCTGATGCTTTGAACTTGAAAAAGTGAAATTATCAAGTGTAAGCATTATTCTCAAACACAGACATCTCATTGCCTTGGTCATCTGCACCAAAGAAAGCATGCCCAAGGATTTCCTGTACAGAGAATTTAGGGTATGTCTACGCTACAAAGTTAATTCGAACTAACAGCTGTTAGTTCGAATTAACTTTCATAGGCGCTACACACACAAACCCCTAGTTCAAACTTAATTCGAACTAGCGGAGCGCTTAATTCGAACTAGGTAAACCTCATTCTACGAGGACTAACGCCTAGTTCGAATTAAGTAGTTCGAATTAAGGGCTGTGTAGCCACTTAATTCGAACTAGTGGGAGGCTAGCCCTTCCCAGGTTGCCCTGGTGGCCACTCTGGGCCAAGCCAGGAAAACTCGTCTGCCCCCCTGCCGGCCCCGGAGCCCTTAAAGGGGCACGGTCTGGCAACGGTGCCCGTGCCAGGTGCAAGCCTGCCAGCACCCAGCCAGCAGACCCTGCACCTGGCACGAGATGAGCCAGCCACCCGCTGCCACCCAGCGCTCCCCCTCTTCCCAGGACCAGGCTGGCGGCTCCCAGGAGCCTGCCCGGGGCTGCAAGAGGCGGATGCCCGCCTGGTCTAGTGTGGAGATCATGGACCTCATCGAGGTTTGGGGGGAGACCTCCAACGTCCACAATCTCTGCACGAGGCACAGGAAAGCGGCCGTCTAGGCCACCAAAGGCCACATGCGAACCCAGGAGCAGGTTTGCATGAAAATCAAGTTGGTCCAGTGAGACCCCCGACCCTGAGCTTAGAACATAAGAACATAAGAACGGCCGTACTGGGTCAGACCAAAGGTCCATCTTGCCCAGTAGCCTGTCTGCCAACAGCGGCCAACATTGGGTACCCCAGAGGGGATGGACCGAAAACAATGACCAAGCCATTTGTCTCGTGCCATCCATCTCCAGCCTTCCACAAACAGAGGCCAGGGACACCATTCCTACCCCCGGCTAATAGCACTCCATGGACCCAACCTCCATGACTTTATCTAACTTCTCTTTAAACTCTGTTCTAGTTCTCACCTTCACAGCCTCCTGTGGCAAGGAGTTCCACAGGTTGATTATTTGCTTTGTGAAGAAGAACTTTCTTTTATTAGTTTGAAGCCTGCTACCCATTCATTTCATTTGGTGTCCTCTAGTCCTTCTATTATGGGAACTAATGAAGAACTTTTCTTTATGCACCCGCTCCACACCACTCACGATTTTATAGACCTCTATCATATCCCCCCTCAGTCTACTTTTGTCTAAGCTGAAAAGTCCCAGTCTCTTTAGCCTCTCTTCATATGGTACCAGTTCCAAACCCCTAATCATTGTAGTTGCCCTTTTCTGAACACTTTCCAAGGCCAAAATATCTTTTTTGAGGTGAGGAGACCCCATCTCTACACAATACTGAAGATATGGCGTACTATAGTTTTAGACTTCCCCTCCTCCTTCTTCCCCTGGCTTCCCCCTTCCAGCTCCCTCCTCCCAGGTTTCCACCTCTCCTCTCCCACCCTTTCTCTTCCCCTCTCCCACCACCTTTTCCCAGTCTCCCCAGAGGTTAATCCCCCCCCCCCAGTTTTGTTAAATAAAGAGAGTTTCTATTTTTGAACATACGTGTCCTTTATTTTTTACATCAGGAAGGGGGGCTAGGGAAGGGTAAGTGGAAGGAGGTGAGGGAGAATGGGGCACGAGCCCCCGATGGGGAGGACTGGGGTGGCTCTGAGGGCTCCTCGGGGTGGAAGCTCTCCTGCAGGGCCTCCTGGATCCTGACAGCCCCCCGAATGACCCCCCGGATGGCAGCCTGCGGCAAGTGCAGCCGGGCTGATGGCCGACTGCTGTGATGTGCCGAGTGTGGGCAGTCAGGGCACTCCAAGACAGGACTGCTTTGCTGTCCCTCATCGAGGTAGACAAGCAAGCGGGGAACCCTGAGAACTGTCTGTCCGGGGTGGGGGTCGGGTCCCTTTAAGCACAGCCCTTGGCTAGCCTGAGGCAGCAGCTCCACGCTCTAAGTCCTAAGCTGATGCCCTGCCAGCACTGGTTCCGGCCAGCTTTAACTTCGGTTCAGGGTCCACTCAATGTGGACATGCTAGTTCAAATTAGCAAAATGCTAATTCTAACTAGTTTTTAAGTCTAGATGCACTAGTTCAAATTAGCTTAGTTCGAATTAACTAATTCGAACTAAGTTAGTTCGAATTAGTGCTGTAGTGTAGACATACCCTTACTGATGGTCCAAGGTCACTATGCCAACATAAGCTGATGTTTAAGGGCATTTGCAAGAGGGACATGAAAACTTTCAGAGTCAATACTGCAAGCTGGCAGGATGAGGAAGTCATGGTCCCTAACGGGGAGCTGTGTTATACCAGGGAGTCAAAGAGGCTGAAGAGAAGTGGATGACAGGAAAGAAAAGAGAAAAACAAAGAGGGCTCAAGCACTAGTAATGTGCTAGTTTCATTATCTGTGGCAAGGACCGTCACTCAAAAATTGGATTTCTGAGCAAATTACGATGCTACACTGTGACACTCAATAACTGAGCCTCTTTGGTGCTCACCCCATCATCTTTCGAGATGGAGAGTTGCCACATAGACATTGGACCAAGTCACAGAATTTGGATCTAGACTTTACCACTCCAAACTTCAGCCTGGCTTGTGGAGTGGTTTAACTTTAGCCCATTATAATGAGAATGGTCTTTTCTATAGGTAGGTCTGGGTACGTCATTCAAAACACCCCTTTCACAGAGTTTAGGGGCACTGAGGATAAGGGCTTCAGTTCACACTTATCCCTAGAAGAATAGGAAAAACTGTGAAGTACAATATATTTCTGTACCAATTCCTTATTGTCTTAGCTTCTATTAAATTTACAGTCCGTGGGTTCTCTGCAGCAAAGGTGACGAAGGAGATTGCAGGGTAGAGATTAGGATCTAGGCCAGTGGTCCCTGTGTTTCAGTGTGGCTGTTCCAATTCTGCCATATGATATCACCTTCCCATCATTCGGGTCCCGCCAGTGATATGCTGGGGATATGCTAGCGCTGGTTTTTCAGTTAGCATGCTTGCTTCTATGCTGCACACATGGGGGAGAGGGGAGGTAATTGGAGGCCTGTCAAGAAGGCATGCAGTGAATATGATGCTAGTGTGTTTAGTTTAAAAAATTCCATTTATTTAATTTGAGTAATAATGTGATGAAATAAGCAAAAGAGCGTGATCTTGATTTTCTATGGCACCTGTAGCTCATATGGCTCTCAATGTGCTTTTTGAACTTAGGACTCAGGACTTGTCCAGACAGACAAGTGACTAAGTCCTAAATCCACTTTATACAGTGGCGTGGTACGTAGGATCCCCGACACACTGTGTAAACTATACTGTGTGATCCTTCGATGGTTCTTCCCCATTGCTGATGGGTTCAGGGAGGAAGAGGTTTGTTTCGCTTTTGGGAGCTGTTGCAGTCTGGACACTAATTCCCCTCCTTCCACTACAAGTGGAATATCCCAGCCTCTCCTTTCTGCCAGAGTCATGGAGTTTTTGCAGCCCTAGGTGTTCCTAAACACCATAGCTCTCGACGTGGAGGTAGGCATCAAATATGCAACTATACATTGGGCATGAGGAGAAGGAGGGTAAGTTTCACCTAGATGCTAAGTTGTCTGGACAAAGAACTATTTTTCCCTTATAGATGCGCGTGTACAGTTTCTGACACCCTGGTCACTTGTTGGAGCATTCACATACTCATGTAATACAGACGGTTAATTATCAATTATTCAGTTTGACGGCAGGACTTTCTCTCTGTTGTCTTGGCCGATAACAGCTAGATGCCTCCCAAAAGCCTGTCTTCAGCTGAGCAGCCTCTTCACTCTCTCTCCAACTGACTGACAGCTAAAGTGGGAACTCCCCCTCACCAAGGACATGAGATTGGGTGTTTGTTTCCTCCCAGTGAGTGGCAGTTAAGAGGCACAGTCATCAACAGAGCTCCTAGGAAGGGCCTGGATAGTGCTGAAAGGCTACATCCACACTCCAAAGGTGTGTCTAGACTACAGGGTTTTTTCGAAAAAAGTGGCCTTTTTTCGAAAAAACTTCCCCTGTGTCTAGATTGCTGCCGCATTCTTTTGAAAGTAAATCGAAAGAACACAGCAGTTTTTTCGACAGTGGAAAACCTCATTTTACAAGGAAGAACGCCTCTTTTCGAAAGTGCTCTTTCGAAAAAAGGTGCCATGTAATGCAAACTGTGCTTTTTCGAAAGAAAGCATCCAGACTGCCCGGGTGCTCTCTTTCGAAAAAGCGGCTTGCTTTTTCGAAAGTACTGGTTGTAGCCTAGATGCTCTTTTTTGAAAGAGGCTTTTTCGAAAGTATCTTTCAAAAAAGCCTCTTTTGAAAGAGGCTTGTAGTCTAGATGTAGCCCAAGGTTTTTGCGCCAAAATGGCCATTTTTGTTCAAAAACCTGCTGAGCATCCACACCTCAAATGCACTTTTGTGCAAGTAAATCAGCAGTAAAATGGCAGAACCGGTGTAGGTAAACCTCCTTCTACGAGGCATAACTCCCTTTTGCGCTACAGCTATTGTGCAAAAAGGCAAGTGTGGATGCTCCAGAGGGGTTTCTTGCACAGGAAACCCCTATGGAAAAAAGCACAGGTTCTCTGATGGCCATTCTGTGAATGGCCATCAGAGCTTTCTTGCACAAGAGTGTCCAAAGTGTCACTTTTGCGATGTGCTTTGGGGTGTGGACATGCTCTTGCGCAAGAAGTTTTTGTGCAAAAGCTCTTGTGCAAAAGGCTTCTTGTGCAAGAAGCCTGCAGTGTAGATGTAGCCAAAAAGCCTTGCTATCCCTGGAGGGGGAAATCTAGCCCAAAGAAATGTTTTGAACCTTGTTGACTCAGGCAGCGCCCATCTCTTCATCAATGGTCAAGACGTGTCACGTATCTGCCTAGCGTTAAGCAACTATGTCATTAACGATTGTTTCACAGTTCATACAGGCAATGGGGCAAGGATGTAAAACACAGAGGGAGAACAAAAGGAAACTGTCTGCAGGCCCCGGCTACACATAGGAAATCCACACAAATGGGACTGCAGCACTGTGTTTACAGCAAAGTCATGTTCAATGAAATTCAGCTGCACCTGCTTTGCTTCACTATACAGCATCTATATTAGAGGTTTGCATGGTGTAATTACCAGGGTGCTCCTTGACTAGAGCAGGTTTCCTTCCCAGAGACAGAGGCTCAGGTGTGTAAGTTTTAGTCTCAAATCTAACACCGTATTAAAATCCTTTTTGGCATTGAATTAATGCACCCAACTAAGCAGAGCAATGACTACTGCTCTGTCTGCCTGGAATAACAAACATGCTTCCTCGCAAACATTTGAATTTCTGTCAAACATTTTAGCACGTTTACTTTTTTCCCTTGCCCTCCCCCTTTGTGCATTTTTAAGCAAATTAACTCTGAAGAAAAAAAGTAGTTTACAGATCAAAAGGAAATGTTGAATTATACACTTTCTTATTCTCTCACTCCCAAGACTGGTAAATGCATGTTTTCAAATAGATGCTTCAATGCTGGCACATTTTTAACACTTCTTCACTGATCCAGTTCCAATGTGATTATCTTGCACTGTTCATGCAGGAATGTGATTTCTCAGGGTGCAGCAGGAACCAGAAATCATCCTCCCTCTTTTACAAGTGAGTTTCTGTAAGGATATCAGCCCCATACAGCATCTAGCTGTAGATTCCAGTTGGATACACCCACCCCTGTCGACATTACCCCTCCCCCCCAGCATCTAAGATCTTTTTGGAAAGACGAGAGGCCACTGTTGATTATTGATCATTTTATTATATGCCTCAACAGGGCGAGTTTAAGCTGTTACTCTACCTGTGCATTGGAACAAAGTTTAATGCCATGACAAAAGGAAACTGCAGGCTTCCAATTCACGTGGAACTCCCTCAATTCACTTTCTGCAAAGTTGTAAAACCAACCTACAAGAGCCCTAGAAGACTATTGATAAGGTTATGGAGTTATAGGGCAGTTCTAGAATTTTTCACTACTCTCTCACTGTTCTTTCAAAACTTTTGGTATAACGTCAGAATACACCACAAAGACTTGAACTGCGGTGATCCTACAGTGCTATTATTCCCTTCCTCATGCTTTTTTCTATCCCTGAACTCATCTGCCATCCTGCCTAGATCTCAAGGAACTACAAATAGTCTGATAGCACTTTATAGACTAAAAAAACATGTTGATGGTATCATGAGCTACATGTTTTGTTAGTCTATAAGGGTATGTCTAGACTGCATTCCTCTGTCACCAGAGGGATGCAGATTAGGCAGGTCGACATTGCAAATGAGGCAGGGGTTTAAATATCCCGTGCCTAATTTGCATAAAAATGGTCACCGCGTTTTGCCGACTCAGCACTTTGTCGGCAAAAAGCGGCAGTCTACAGGGGGATCAGTCGAGAAAGAAAGCCTTTTTCGAGAGATCCCCTATGCCTCCTGCAAGGAGTTAATCATGATTGCCAGGCTAAAAATTCAGTTAAACATAAAGGCTGTCAAAGACCTTGTAACAAATCTCAGACAAAAGAGGCTGAGATGATGCCGCTATAGAAAAAGTAACTCACATTGCACAGACATCCATCAGAGTTTAGGCTCATGCTAAACAAGCACGGGGGGTGGAGGTTGGCGGGGGGGTGGTGGTGAGGCAAAGATCTAGGAAAAGCATAACAGCTGCTAACTGGTTTCTTGGTTCCGATTCTGACTGCACATCCTCAGAAGAATTTTCAGAAGTGGGCTTAAAAATACAAAGCAGCAGAGGGCTTAAAGGTACAAAGCCAGGTCCATCATCTTCATGATCAAATGCCACCTGGAAGCAATGCTTCTGGCATGAGATCACTTCTGATTAACCAGTGTGGTTGATTTTACTCCAGGAAGTACAGAATTTAAAACAACACAAAACATAAAGACTGTGACCATGACATCTGACAATCTCATGTGTTTACTGACTGGCATTTCTCTCCAGGCAAGTAGCTGGAGCAAGTACTTCAGGAACATTTTTTTTCTCTACCCAACTCATTGAAATCTATGAGAGTTTCCTATGTTTGTTGGTGTCTGGATGTAGCCTTATGATCTAACTCATCCCTTATCACTCAATTATCTTTTAAGTGGTAAATATTAAGACACTAGCCTAATATCTTATCTGTGGAATCCATCTATCTATCTGTAGATATGTATCCATATCAAGCTATGTTCTTCTTTCTACCTGTAACGGAGGCGTCATTTTGTAAGCATAGGACACTACAGAAGACTTTTGAACTAGGTCACATGCAGGTTGTCTGGTCTGTAATTGGTTAAGAATGTCTCATACAATGGTTAGAAGAGTTCCTTCTTTACATCCATCCTGCTGCTATGAAGAGAAACATGTGCTCCCTTCAAACAATCCATGCTTGCAAGGCAGACGGTCTAACCACAGTTACTGAGTAACAATCAGGATTTCCAAACAGGACTGGCCAAAGCCGTGGTCACCAACCCGTCAATCACGATCAACCAGTCGATTGCGAGGCGTTCCGAACCCCCTATTTCCCCCCACCCCCAAGAAGCCCCACTACCTACCTCCAGTGGCAATGGAGGTAGTGGCGGCTTCCCACTGGGTGGATGGAAGTCCTGAGCTGCACGTCAGGGGGTTCCAGAAATGCACTGGCTGCTTCCTTGCCCCAGGTCTGTGGCGTGCCAGGAGCTTACCGGGGGAGTCCCCAGAGGCGCATGCTGGGACTTCCCTTCTCTGCAGGAGGGGGGGAGTCGGCCCCAGAGGGGGTGCGTATGTGGGCTTCCCTGCTCCACGGGAGAGGGGAGTCGGCCCCGGAGGGGGTGTGCACGGGGGCTTCCCTGCTCTGCAAGAGGCTCACGCTGGCCCTGGAGGAGGCATGTGATGGGGCTTCCTTCCTCCGCGGGAGGGGGGAGTCGGGCCTGGAAGGGGTGCGCGCCAGGGTCTTCCCTGCTCCATGGGAGGTGCTTGCCAGCCCCGCAGCAGGTGTGTGACAGGGCCTCCCTCCTCTGCGGGGGGGGGGAGGGGAGGGAGGGCGAAGAGGAGTCCTGGAAGGAGGCAGATGCAGGGGACTCTGTCCCCACTGGCACCCTGTCTCCTGCTGCAGAACCCTATCTCCTGTCCGTCCGTCCCCCAAGACCCTGTCCCCTTTCCCCCACTGGCACCCTGTCCCCTGCTGCAGAACCCTGTTCCCTGCCGCAGAACCCTGCCCCCACTGGCACCCTGTCCCCTGCCCCACCACCCACTAGCACCCTTCCCCAGTACCATGTCCCCTGCTCGCACCAGCACAGTTGGGGCACATTAGTGAGTCTTGAGGGGTTTTGGAGGAGTAATTTTTTTGCATCTCACTTGTGTGGCCCCAACTGACTTTTCTGTGGGTCAGTGACCTCTGACTCAAAACAGGTTCCCTGCCCTTCTCATAAATAAAGACAATGCAGAAACTTTTGTGTTTGACATAGTATTTTATTTTAAAATGAAGCCTGGCCAACAAATCCCCAGTTGGGGCCAAGCCCCCATCTGGCCACAGCATCATAACACTCCTGCACTCCCCCTCCCCCAGACCCTAGATCTGAGCATATCATACACTGGAACCCCTTGCCTTGAACCCCTCATATACCCCAACCCAAATTCCTGCACCCTCACATCCACAAGCCTATGGCTTGCTTAGTACCCCAACCCTCCATCTGACCCCAACACTGCCCGGCCTGGAGCCCCCTCCCCAAGCCAGCATCCCCTTCTCCACCTCCTCCTGCATTCAGATTTCCTCCCAGAGCTTGCACTCTCGCCCCTTCCAACACCCAAATCCCTCATTCCCACCCCAGAGCCTACACATCCTGTCTCAACCCAGCGAGGGTACAGCTAGACTGCAGGAGTTTTTCAGGATTCCAGAGATATCCCAGAAAAACTCTTCTGCATCCAGGGATGTGTTTGTTCTTCCGCTTTTTTTAGTGGAAGAGCAAACATGCTCTTTCGGTAACCTCTGTATTCCTCTTTCCATAAGGAATAAGGGGGCTTCCAAAAGAAGGGGTTTTCTGACATTTGGTCCAGTCTAGACAGGCCAAATGTTGGAAAAACCTCTTCCTACATAAGAATTGGAAAAAAAAGCAGCAGTATAAGGGTTGGGAATAGCAAGTGATGGACAGGAGGAGAATAGAGAGGGTGGGGCGGGGCTTCAAGGAAGGGGTGGGGTTTTGGGGGAAGGATGGGGCAGTAGATCTCGTTCTGTCATTTAAAAAGTGATCTTGGGTTTAAAAAGGTTGGAGACCACTGGGCCAAAGAGTTTGCAGGGCCCAAGGCAACTGCCTTGCTTGCCTTACCCTAAGGCCAGGCTTGTTTCTAGATTCTAGTTCCTCATACCACTCTGGGAACTTCTGACTTCATAAACATAACTAGTATAATGAGCAAAACAATTCCTGGTTCCAGTCTTCCCACAGCATCACTCATTCTTCACCAACTGGCATCTTATCTTCCAACAGCTAAACTGGTTCAGAAGCGCTTGGATCACTGACTAGTGAGAGAGGCCAGACCTTACCCGGACTTGGGGTTGCACCAAGTAAAGTAGGCAGAATGTGACCCTGGGGGTTGCAACTGCCATGGAAGCCGCGGGGCCAAATCTGGTAGTGGCATGACTGACGGTGTAAGTTTTGTATTGGGGAAAATCAGGAAGAAGATGGAAGTAAGTGGGCAGAGCAACACCACTCATCTCTCTGGCAATCAGCAAGCATGCAAAATGAACGTCACTTCAACAGTGAGGGATGGCGTTTCATTGCACATCTTTTCCCACCAACCCCTCATCTGCTCAGAATGGACGCGCCATGTGGTTCGCAGGCCCTCAAAATGCCAAATCGAGCAGGTTGCAGGGTCTTACTTAACTGGAGCTAATTCCAGACACCCTCCTTTACACCATTGCAGAATTTGGCCCACCTGTATGGTTTCTGTTGTCACCTAAAAGGCCTGGCACATTTTACATTTGCAAGAGGAGCTCGAGACAGGTTCTTTCCTGACGCAAATGCGAATTGATTATTAATGCTCATCATTAGCATTATCGTGATGCACTTCTATAGCCTCATAAACGTAGACGTGCACCATGCCCTGAAGAGCGTGTACCCAAAATAAGACAAACACAGGACAACACTTGAGAAGAGGGAGTATAAAGAGATGGTTAATGAGGCAGAGAAGGGAGGATGGATTGCCTGAAAACGTGGGTTTATAGATGGCTATAACAAAGGAATGAAGGGGTCTGTGGACAAACGCATGTATTATGCAGCAGTTTGTGTTTGCTCGTTATGAAAGAAAGAAGGAATAAGCTATTGTGGTTAAAAAAGAAATTTCCTTCCCTCACTGCATTGCATTCAAGATATGTTGTAGCTCCTTCCTACCACCCTGTCCTCCAAAGTAGCACTTTGGTTTTCAGGCCTGCTGTGATAATTACTGCTTCCCTGATTGCCTTTAGCTACACATGACATTTTTATCATGTTAGCTGCAGAAGATGCAGGGACAGAGAGCCTTTCCAGACTATCTGTGGAGAGTGTGTGTGAGCACATGCATACTCATGGTGGTGACTGGAGTTTATTAAACATATTTGTCACCGCCCTCGTGTGACACGTTGGACTGAACCTGCCAGGGGCCGATTGATTGCCTTCAACTCCCCAGCACAAAGGTGCTGACCTCCTGCCGGACCCGGTAGTTCACCGCAGCCATGGGTGCTCGACACCTCTGCAAATCAGGCCCCTATTGACTTCACTTAAGGCGCCGAGCACCTCACCGAATGGGCAGGACATTTTCAATCCTACAGCACAAGTGGCGTCATCCATCACAATCATTCAATGGCCAATAGCCTTTTATGTGGTTTCATCAGCCCCAGATTGTCCCAGACCCAAATATCTGCTTGTTCCTGAATTGTTTATGGGAGGAGGTAAATACAGCAGTTATGATAAAAAGCACCTGGGATGTCACAAAATAGCTCCCTTCCTCGTTGCATCACTCAGATGCCTTAGAATATTTTTCTTCCTTCCCATATGTCGCAAATACCTTCCATCCTTTGATACTCAGTGCTCCTTATAATAATACTGTCAGTGTCTCCTTATAATACTATATATCTGTTCCACATGCTGCCTTTCAAAGACTTCTTATAATACAGCATCTGCCTTCCTTGTAATCTCTCTGAGATCCTCATAATGCCTCCTTTCCTTGTCACTCCTCTCAGATACTCCTCATAATACAACCTGGAACATTTCTGTGCTCATCTACCCATAAAGATTGCCAATGCGCTGAACGACAGAAATGATCTAAAGAAATTGGATGGAGTGA
Source organism: Pelochelys cantorii (assembly GCA_032595735.1). NCBI lineage: Eukaryota > Metazoa > Chordata > Testudines > Trionychidae > Pelochelys > Pelochelys cantorii. The sequence continues at coordinate 44,258,191 of CM064337.1, forward strand.
AAAAGTAAAGGTTATATCACACTGTACTTGAGAAGGATCAGTGTGGCTTTCAGGCTTCCTAGCCAAGCACAGACTGCAGGTGCAGCATCGTGTGCAACTCCAATTTGCCTGGCAAATATCATGAGATTTCATAGTTCTGGCCATTGTGTTGCAGGAAACCTGCTCTGGCAGTGCACAGGAAGAGAAGAGACATTGATACAAGGCACTGTAAAGATATTCCTGCCTGTCAGGCAGCGAGCTGATTCCTCACTAGGTGATAAGTTGGACATCTTCAATTCGTAGTGCAGCAATGGTTCTCTACGGCTTCAGTTTGCAAAACATATCGCATGAGACAAATCCTCAGCAGCCTCCCTGAAAGCAACGGCACCGTGCAGGGTTTCAATCAACACAGAATTGGACCCAAACACAGAGGCAAGTTATTAGGCTAACCCAGTTTCTGAAAGAGGAGGGCAGACTCACTCATGCTGGTGCGCGGAGCTGTGAGTAGTGTCTCTCTCCCGCTGCCAGATCTCTGCACCCAAGAAACGATTCACCCTAGAGGCGGGCACATTGTGTTGCCACTGTAACTGATGAGTGGTAAAGGAGAATGGAACCAAGCTCTCTGTGCATTGGGAGAGGAGGAAGAGAGGCAGTAGGAGAGCACTGCTTACCCAAGCCAGAGAGGGGAGGGAGGGTGAACTTTGCTTTTTAGCTCCTGTGTCTAGTTCAGGGTTCTGCCTGAAGGAGGTAGTCCTAATGTAGACCATGGTCCCCTGGGAAAGTACAGGGCCTAGTTACTGGACCGACAAGTCCAGTCTAAAGACTCGACTGACATACAGACACTGTAGGAATTCTGCTGGCAGAAACTACAGAGGGGTGACAGGCCATAAGATGGTCCTCCAGCCAGCCCTTCCCACCCCGGGCCTCCCGTTTTTAAGCGGTTCTTGTTGCCTAGTGCTCCCATAGCAAAGAGAAGTTGTTTCAACCATTTCCCACCCTCATGACCTCCTCTTCTTCTCCAGTGTTGGGGACTCAGACAGAATCTAGCCCACACACTTCTTGAGTCTATTGAACCAAACTTTTGGGGTAGAATGATATTCCTGGACATGAATACCAGCTCGTACCCTTGAAGGAGCTGCCCCTCTTCCTCACGGGGTATCGCTGCCAGGAAATCTGCCCATCTTTTCCTTTCTTCTCATTCCTGAGGCATCTACGGGCCCAAACTTTGCTTACTGGGAATAGGCAGCATTGCCCAAAACCTCAGTTGAACCCAAACCGCTTTTCCTGAGGGATCTGCAATGCTAGGTTTCCAAAAAGCAACTCTTCAGCTTCATGGCGAATATACCTCGGTCTCATTTTGCTGTTACCTCAACTCAACACCACAATGTCCATTATGATTTGTTTTAAGTGGGACATAGTCAACCCTGTCTCCCTATTGCCTCCTCTTTAATTCTTTTTAGCCCAGCACTGAAGTGCGTGTGTCTCACAGGCTTCTCATTCGGTAGGTAGAGCCCACCTGCTGTCCCTTCCCTGTCCTCCAATGCCTTTTGCTGCATGTGAGTAGAATTTAGGATATAGGAGTTACCGTCTGTGATCCAGATTGTCCACTCTCACTGATGCAGCACATTGGGACAGATTTGGATCTCACATCACTGCAGCTCCAGAGTATTTCCACTACTATCTAGGAATTATTCTGTATTTAGAGTGGTGTCGCTGAAGTCAGTGGGCCAGATTCTTATTTCAAAGGGTTTGTTCTGGGTTATACCAATATGCGAGGAGAAGCAGGCACTCTGACATCTTTCAGTTTTGAAAAGTTCATTCTTCTAGGTGGGTTCTTATTTGGATCCTTCTCAGATCAGTAGCTACTTCCTTCCTTCCTCTGAATTTGCATAACCTCATGAGGAATGGCATTTCTCCTCCAGTCCAACCCCTTTGTTCTCTGCCCCCTTAGAGTCAGATTGACCAATCATTGCAGACCTTACTTAGGCTGTGTCTAGACTGCATTGCTATGTTGGGCTACTGGAAGTATCCTGAAAAAGCAACGCCGCACCCAAGGAACGCGTCCTTTTTTTGAAAAAATTTTCGAAAGAAGGGCCACGCTCTTTTGCCACCCCTGTAAACCTCATTCTACAAGGAATAAGGGATGGCTCAAAAAAGCACTTTTTACCAAAATATGGTGCCGTACAGACATGCCAAATTTCGAAAGAGCCTCTTTCAAAAGTAAATTAAAAAAAAGATATGCTATTTGCGGTACGCAAATTCCTATTTAACAGTGCAGTCTAGATGTAGCCTGAGTCCTGAAGTATAAATCAGTGATGTGGCTTTATATTGGTTTGTGGGTTTGGCTTTTTGGTTAATATTTATACCTGTGCCTCAGTCCTGAGTCACATTAAGAGGAGACTGAGGAAATACTGATTATGTGAGTGTCGTACAATCCATTGTGGAGTGTGCATTATGACTGCAATAACCACTTTCCAATACTTGGCAAATTCTTCTGTCAAAGAATATGACACTTGCTGATATTAAGTCAAGTCTAGTTCCAGGTTGTAAAACCTGATCTCATGACTAGGAATATTTCTTGAATTAGAATCTTTACTCTCAGTAAGACCTAGGATTTCTGCTTAAATTCTTTTTATTCCCTCGTCTAATTTCATTACATTTTTAAGGAGGTTATTCTGAGCTGAGCACTTGCTGAGGTATAGTTCTTTGCAGTAAGGGAAAGGAATGTGAGGTGAAACAAGATTTTTGAGCGTATGTATCTCATTAAGAATTACAGTAAGAATAGATTTTTTTCCCCTTAAAGTTTCTATTTTAAAATGAAGCTTGATTGATTTCTGGAGCATATCCAGGATTTCTTCTGCAGCGGTGCACCAAATCTGTAAATTATGCAGACAGAAAATTCCAGGGAAATCAGTTTGATTATGTATGTTTTCTTTAAATCTGTAGCAGAAAACCAGGCAAGGAGGAGCTGGAGAAAGTAGTAGGCAGAAGCTCCACCATGAGCCAGAGAGAAAGAGGGAGAGTGACAAAGTGTAGCTTTGAGGGTAATGCTGTTTTCCTTATTCTAGTGAAGTTCTTTGTTCAGTGGCAACTACTCTAACCTCTGGTTACCAGTTGGCAGACATAATTACATCCTCTAAATCAGCCATGACCACTAAATAGTTGACAGGTGTCATGGTTTTCAGTGTATTTGTTAAAGCTGCTTATGTTGATATCAAGAAAAGATAAACCATTTTTATCAGTTTTCTCTGACTAGAATGGCCTCTATCTCTGATTGTTCTCAGCTGGACTAAAGCCAGTCTGTCCTCACCTAAGATGTCATTATTTGAACATGGATGAGTAAAGATGGCCACCGATGGCATTTCCTTTTTTTCCAATGAGTTTAAAACCAGGGCACCCTAAGAAAAGATAGGTATCTGCTATTCACCATTTGTGGCCAAGTCAGGAGACCATCTGAAAACATAGGGAGGTGAGGACAACTTTGGGGGCAAGAACAAAAGATGGAGACAACACTGTGGGGAGAGAAGAAACTGGGGGATGAGGGGCTAAAAGGAAGACTGCCAGGATTTTGAAGGATGTCTTTTAATTAATTAAAATTAGTGTTATGTATATTATATTACAGTAGAGCCTAGAGACATACAAGCTGATGTCGGGGGGTGCTGCCACGCACTCTGACTTGGTTTCTATCATAGGTAGGGTTTACAGTTTGCTTCAGTGGCTCCCACAGTCCCAGTATACAGATTGTTCCAGAACCACTGCCTAGAACAGGGTTGGGGAAGCCTACGGCCTGCGGGGCCGGATCTGGCCCTCGACTTGCCTGGATCTGGCCCCCAAAGCTCGGGGCTCCCCCTGCCCCAGCTTTGGGGTTGAACTCCTCATTCTGGCCCCAACTCAGAATGTAAGGGGGGCACAAAATCTACTAGACTGGGCCCCTTAGGCTCTGGGGTGTGAGGGGAATGTGGGGTTTGGATTTCTTTTTATTTTTGTTTTTTGATTCTCCCTTTTGTGCAGCCCCTGACTGATTTTTCTGTTAGTAAGAAGCCCCCAACCCAAAAAAGTTTCCCCACCCCTGGCCTAGAAGAGGGCCCAGCCAATTCCAGGATCTGTACATACACAGAGTGTGAAAGAGGCCCTTCCCTGAAGAGTTGACAGCCAAGGTGACCTGTCCCTGCAGGGCAGAAGCTTCAGCAGATGTTACTGCGAATGCTCGATCCATGAGAGATGAGACAGACAAAGGGTGGGAGAAAAGCAGCGCTATTACCCTCATTTTATAGAGGGGGAAGTGAGGCAAATGAAATGTAAATGATTTTTCCAAGGTCAAACAAGGACTCTGTAGCATTGCTGGGACTGAACCCAGATTTCCTGACTAACCTGCTTAAACGTCAATGCTGACCCATAAGCGCTTTTAACCCCGTCCTCTCCTAAGCATTGCTCTAAAAAACACCCTTCAGCCTTCCAGAACCGATGCTCCCCTGAGCCAAAAATACTTCCTAAAACCTCTCACGGCAGCTCGCAGACCCAAGCCATTTTTCTTCCTTTGCCCTTTGTAGGCATTATATAATGGTAGTTGTTTTACAGCCCTTTGCAATCACATTTGGAGCTGTTACCTTTTTTTTTCTGCTGCAGATCAGAGGGCCACTCATCCTTGTTAGGCAGAGGTGGAATGAATGACTGTAATATGCCTTCTCCTCCTCCTCCTCCTCCACTTCTTCAGGGAACGAGGTCTATCGTGCCAGAGTTGCAATTGAATTGGACTGAGAGCAAGGTGTAATTTGTAGCAAACAATAGGACACAGTATTAGGAGCAGCTGATGCCAAACAAGAGAGTCTTAAAAGTATTCTAAAGGGCACTGGAGTCCATTTATATTTCCAGGCCTTCCCCACCCCCTGCTGGGTCTCTGCAAAGTAACTTGGGGACCTTTCTATGAAACTGCAACCTAATCTTCTCCTGTAAGTCATTTTTGGCAAACAGTAACTCATGGGTGGCCATGTACATTAAACAAAAAGCCAAGGACACATTTTATTAGAGTTAGAGTGATGCAGGTCAAAAGAGATGGGGTCAGGGAAGAAGTAATAGAAATGGAACAAAGCCCCGCAGTTTCCAAACACTTTCTGAATAATTTACTTGACTGGAATCATAGTTTGATCATTAGGTTGTGTCATGGGGTGCATATAGCCCAGGCTGGTCTGGCAATAGTGGGTTAATGCAGGAAGTGCTAGTGGCCAGCCTAACCCAGCTGGGAGAATAAGAGCGGAGAAGCAGAGGGGGTTGCCAGAGGAGGTTTACAGGAACTGTCAAAAAAGGCTTTCTTTCTCAACAGATTCCCCTCTAGACTGCCGCTTTTTGCCGACAAAGTGCTGAGTCGGCAAAACACAGTGGCCATTTTTATGCAAATTAGGCGTGGGATATTTAAATCCCTGCCTCATTTGCAATGTCGACCTGCCTAATCTGCATTCCTCTGCCGACAGACGGATGCAGTCTAGACATACCCAGTGGGACTACAAATAACACCCTGCATAGCCTGGAATGAGACTGTCATAGAGACTTAGGCCATGTCTCCACTTACTGGAGGATCCACACTATGGCAATCGATCTTACAGGGTTCGATTTAGTGGGTCTAGTAAAGACCCGCTAAACTGAATGCTGAGGGCAGCTCTGGTGGCACCAGTACTTCCTTGCAACTAAGGGAAGTTGATGGGAATGTTTCTCACATCAACCTCTTGTTTTGGAGATGGGGTCAAGCTCAGCTTAAGTTATATCAACTCCAGCTACATTATTGATCTAGCGGGAGTTCCGTATCTTAAATCAAACTTCGGGTGTAGTGTAGACCTGGCTTCAGGCACAGGGAGTGACTAACTGCCCCACCAGCCCAAGAGAACTGTGTGCAGTGCTCCATCTGACCATAGAGGGTACTGTGCAGTGTTCCTTGCAGGCCATGTGCTTGTGCGGCCACCCAGCACAGATTCAAATGCCACCCAGCTGCTTAGCAGAGCACCCATAGCCAGCAGCATGTATTTCTCCTGGTGGTGCACATCTACACATGTGTTGGTGTGCATAACAAAATTTATCCTGCACATGGATGGGGGGAAAAGAGGAACATTGCTGCTGTTCCTTCATGCATGAATTTGCAGTGCACCAGCTGCAAAACATAAATCATATGATCTATTACTTTCCCTGGTTCAGATTACATAAAGGACACTCTGTCTAACATAGCAAGCAATGAAAACAAATGTTGAGCTTCCACCTTGATAATAAAATAATACACAAGCTGGCAAAAAAGGAGAGAGACTGAAATATACAATTGCCTCCTTCCTTTTGCAATGAAGTTGTAATGCCTTGGACAATGCTTCCCTGTGTGCTTTAGCTCAGGACTTTGGAATGAATGAGGTAGAAACAATCCAGACTTTAAGCAAGAATGGTTGTGTGCCAGAGCAAGATACTTGGGGAGTTGTTTACATGCAACAGACCAAACAGCTGAATGTACTCAACAAAGCCACTCCTTGAGGAGCTTCATAACTGTTAACTTTTTGGTGAGCTCCCTGTCAAATTGGCACAGTATGAAAGTCAAAGAGATGATTTTTGTAACTGGAATCGTGGCAATTTCAGCCTGGATTCTGATGTTCCACCTGAGTTCTAGCATGTCTTGCAGATGGTCACCAATTATCAAGGTTCTAGAATCTGAATGTAGCCAACAATTTTACCAGCAATGCCTGACAGTGGAGTGGATCCAACTCCCTCTTCCATAGCTGTATTGGTTCTGCTGTGCTGTCAGCCATGGACTTTGGGTTTTGTTAGTAAAATAAGCAACTGAGACATTGTAAAGACATTGTGGCGTCTTTGCATCATGGTTTCTGCTTCATACTTGTCAGCCACAGTACAGCTGGTCCCCAAGTTACGAACGAGTTACGGACCAAACACTTGGCCGTAACTGGAAATGTTCGTAAGTCGGACCCCATTGAGTTACATTGCGACCACGCTGTTCATAAGCGCGGGTTGCGTTTGTAACTCAGGGACCGCCTTTTACGACTGCTTAATGGGAGGTTTGGTCGTAAATGCAAATGGTTGTAAATCGACCGTTTGCAACTCGGGGACCAGCTGTAATGGATCTGGCCCTGGGTCTTTAATAACAATGAATTATGTTTGTAAGCTTCTTAAAGTATGAGTATTTATTTAGAGGGAATTTCTGCAAGACTTCTCATGCCATACCCATTGACTTCAATAAGAGAGCCACACACTGAGAGCTTGCAGGATGGAGCTGTACATACAGGGCCATATCTTCAGCTGGTGTAAATCAGCAGAACTCCACTGAAATCAATGACCATCAAAGTCATTAGGGCTACGCCAATTTACAAGAGCTGAGGACCTGATCCATAATTATAAAATTTTGCTTTATGGTGAAGGTTTTCTCAGTGAAAACTATAGGCTTTCAGATGTTACACATTTTTTTCCTTAACCTGCTACTTAGTTAATCCCAATTAATTTTCAATCTAAACATGCATGCAACTTTTCAAATAGCTGCCAAAGGACACCGCGTGTCCTACCAATCAGCTTAGGAGCAGAGAGCACCCCACAGTTGACATTCTGAGATCATGTGCCGCAGCTATACACATTTCTTTGTTCACATGGTAACAGAATCAAAAGCAAATCATAATGAAGCACAATGGCTGGATTCAGAAATAGGTTATAATAACATTCTTCACGAATAATCCTAATGATGGGAAAGAGCTGAACTCGCGATGGGCCAAATTTATCCTTGGCACAACTCCAATTAAGTTACTGGCGTAGCATCAGGGAGGAATTCAATCTAGTGGGTCAAATTCTCTGCTATATTTCTACAACTCCCCACTGATCCTTGGGAGGATAATATAGGCCGTTCTGTTTAAAATAAGGATTTGTATTGTCATTAACTCTTTGATTGACTTATTAAAATAATTACTTAAGGTAAATTTGCAGTAGAAATTGATTTTGAAGTTGGATTTATGAGAAAATATGAGTCCCTCTGATGGTTTAAAGCACAAGAAGTTTTTCTGTTAGTATGAGAAAGGAGATGTAAAAGGGGACTTCATTTTACAGCTCCAAGCTGTCCTCTGTCTAAAAGGTAAGACAGGCATTGCCATGGAAACCACTTCACTCCCTTCTCGTCACACCAAAAGAGTTAATTTTCATGAATTTCAGTTCAATTATGATAAATTTGTTTATTCTTATCTTAAAATAATACTCTGTATCATTTTCCAAAGCAGGATATTTTTACATGTCCAAAAGAGCTAAGGAAAACACTAGCAGAAGAGGAGTACACATTTGTCTGCGTTCAAATCGCAATTCTTGCTTTTCGTGACAAACATTTGTGTTGCGGTTATGAAATTCACACTTCTCAGAAGGTAACCTTCTGACAGAGCCTGTTGGTTTCCTCAGAGCATAATCCATATATGTATGTAACTGCGGCAAATCTCTTTAACTGGAAACAATGAAGAAAGGTAATTGTTTTCTTTCATTCCCATTGTGAAGTTTGGGATCTGCCTTTCTCCTGAAGGAAACCTCTTCCACTGACCGCCTTCCAAAATAAGTATGAGTCACAAATTTAAAAATACCTTGTGTTTCAGACTTTCAGGAGGGAGGGGAGCAGAGGAATATGGGGCATGCAACAGCCTAGCAGTTCTGCATCCAATTTCACGTTACATCTACCCTACTAAATATTAGCAAGCTCAATACTGGGTTTGCCCTGAGCAAGGAGTGGTGCTTAAACTGAACATCACCATGAGTAACCCCAGCCGGCATCCATTCTCTGATACTTTCCTCCCCTGCTCCCCTCATAATTTAAGGGGAAAAAATTTACTACAGCCCTTGAAAGGATGCAGCTTTCTTCCTCATTTGTGCATGGCCAGTTGTTCTAGTCAAGGTGGGCAAAAACAGGCCTTGGGCCCACCTGGCATTTCTCTGCAGCTCGCCCAGTGGATTAGCAGAGGTGCATACTCAGCCAGCGGTGTGTTCAGCTGCCCCTCCCCCCACCTTGCTCTGTCCTGCTGCAGAATTGGTCCCAGGATTCCCCTGTGCATGGGGGGGGATGAGGGGAGTGCTGAAGTCAGGGCACCCTCCTGACTCTCCCCCACCCCTGCTCTACAGAGCTGGGGTACAGAGGGAGATACACAGCGGAGCGGCTCCAATATGAAGCATGGATGGTAAGTGACTCAGAGGAGTGCCAGTCTTAAGAGGCAGTGCCCTGTTTCTAAGATTTCAGTGCTCGTGCGCAGTCTCTCACCCACATACCCTCTCCCCACTTCCCCCCCATGCTCCATCTCTGCAGAGCGGGAGAGGGAGGAGACAACAGGGCAGGACAGCTTTCCCTGTCTTAAAGGGACAGGAGCATGGCTTCTCTCAGAAACTTACCCAGCAGCAGCCAGCACACACACTCAGTGACTGTGTGTGGGGGTGGCACAGTCATGCACACACTGCCACACACACTCTCCCAGTCTCTGTGCCACACACTCTCAATCTGTGTCATGCACAATGTCTCTCACACTCACTCTCTTTCTCTCTCTGCAGCTCCTGCCTCGCCTCTTCTGGGGGGGGCCCCAGCCCATGCCCATGTACCAGAATTCATGAAGTGGCTCTCCTTTGAAAGTTATGGCCCAGCCCTGCTCTAGCCAGTGAGTGGGCCTGACCCAGATCTCGGGTATAAGTCTGGTGGAGAGTGTACTGCAGCTCACATACTGCTGTTCAGGTGCCGCCTGCTCCACTCTGCTCCACACCAGATCTGTGCCCAAGATTTGGGTCAGTCCTTCTCAGCAGAGCAAGTTGTGAGGTGGAGCTTCATTCCTCTGCTTGACTGATTAAGAGAAGGGCACAATCTAGCATGCAGTAAACGATCTGAGAACTAGTATCCTGCACCTTCATCCAAGCATCTCAGCCACTATACAAATAAACAAATGGCACCTTAAAACTCCCCTTTCAGGAAGGGAGATCATAGAATTCCCATTTTACAGGCATAGACAGCCCACAGTCTGTCACAGTCCACACCACTTACTAATCCTGAATGTCACATCCTTAGGCTTTCCCATTTACCAAAGATTAGATTTTCCTCTGTAACCACCACTAAAGAGCAAAATGGTATTTTCAGCTTAAAGTTTAGATTAAGAAAAATGACAAAACTAAAGTTTCTATGCGAGAGCACAGAAATTTGAAAGTGCAAGGTGGAAAAAAAAAATCTAGGACTGAACAGCACCTCATCCCAACAGTGAGTTTTCGGAGGTAGCATGAAGTAGATATACCATAGACCTATTAGATGTCCTGAGGTAAAATGATGGACCTGATTCTTATTTCTAGTTGCACTCACTTTAGGGCTCCTTTACACTTCAAGGACAATCCAAATGATCTTTTGTGTAAATGAGTATCTCGTCTAGTACATTTATCATAAGCAGCATTAAAATTCAGAATGTGAAGGTATAGCTGTGTAAAGAGTTAACCGATATGCCTGGGCTTATTAGTTAATGTTATATGGTTACACCGTATCAGAAGCAGCAGCACAGGAAGGCAGGTGGGAGCTGGTATGCACAGGGAGCCGGTGCAGCTGCATCTGATACAGAGGCAGCAGCATGGGGTGGCAGCCAGCTCCCCAGGAGCAGCACACACTGGCTCCTGGGGAGCCAGGTGCGGGTGCATGTAACCACGTAACTGCTGAGTTTTTCAGCAGTTACACATTTACACAACTGCCCACATTTTAACATCCCTCATTAAAATGTGGTGTCTCTGAATTTAATGTGGTCAGTCTTTTGCTCTATAGTCCTCATATTTCTTAGGTGAAGATGGCGACACAACATACAGGAAGAGAAGGATGTTGTGGTGAAGAAACAATCCTGGTTGAGCAGCAAGTGGGAACAGCTGCATGAGGAGACACATGTAGTGTGGATTTAACTGCAAAACATGAGCTGTGAAATACAATCCTGGTAATGCACTCAACTTGTGTGTTTCTACATAAAAATGTTGTGTCGATATTCATATTAAAGGATAAAGACAATGACTGTAGTTTCTGGTTTGGGCCAAAAATAAGAAGTGAAATGAACTCAGCAGTGACTAAAATCCATTGCTTTTTCACCAAAAATACAAAAGCTTCAGCCTCTCCAGCTTCATTGTAGAAGTTTCCAACAACACATCTAGCATATTGAAATCAAAGATCAGCTCAGACTTCAAGGAACAACTGTGTTTCCAGGTACGTCGTAAGCCGTATATCATGAATTTCTGTTATAGCTACCCAGGATTCAGTTAATAATGTTACAGCTGGAAGCATTACCTTCCACTTTGCAAGAGAGCCGTCCACAATTTACAAGGCTAGAATGATTAATAGTACCAAATCAGACTCTATTGGCAGTAAAAGATTATATTGGCTGGAATGCACTTGTGGATTTATTTCTGAAAGCGAAATTTAGTAAGTTACAACAGAAAGTATTTGTAGCCACTGGTGTTGGATCTTAGAAATATCAAGTTCTAGTCACAGAAGAAGAACTACTGATAAAAACCCAGTCAAATGAAATATTCCCTCTGCTGAGACCCCACCGAAAGGTGGGCTATTTCATAGCAATGTACCCAGACAAAAATGACTAAGTAAACATGTTTTAAAAGCACTTAAGCACAAGCTCTCCATCTTCCACATGTTAAGAATGTCATAGGGACTCTAAGGAATTGTCTACATGGGAAAGCTTTTTTAGTATAACATCCTTTTTTGGCATCAGCTATGTCCACTCACAAGAGTTCTTTATTTTATTCATTTAGTATCTTTTCCTGCCTTAACTAATTTGCTCTGAAAGTAACATAATTCTGTCACAAACACCTAAGAACATTAGAACAGACATACTGGGTCAGACCACAGGTCCACCTAGGCCAGTGTCCTGTCTTCCGACAATTACCAATGCCAGGTGCCCCAGAGGGAATGAACAGAACAAGTAATCGTTAAGTGATCCATCCCCTGTCGCCCATACCCAGTTTCTGACAAACAGGCTAGGGAAACTATTCATACCTATCCTGGCTAATAGCCAGTGATGGACCTAACCTCCCTGAATTTATCAAGTTCTTTTTTGAACCCTGTTAAAGTCTGGGTCTTCCCAACATCCTCTGGCAAGGAGTTCCACAGATTGACTGTTCGCTGTGTGAAGAAATACTTCTTTTTGATTGTTTTAAACCTGCTACTTATTAATTTCATTTGGTGACCCCTAGTTCTTGTATTGTGGACACAAGTAAATAACTTCCTTATTCACTTTCTCCACATTAGTCATGATTTAATAGATCTCTATCATATCCCCTCTTAGTCTCTTCTTTTCTAAGATGACTAGTGCCAGTCTTATTAATCTCTCCTCATATGACAGACATTCCATACTCGTAATAATTTTTGTTGCCCCTTTCTGAACTTTTTTCAGTGACAACATACCTTTTTTGAGATGAGGTGACCACATCTGCACAAAGTATTCAAGATGTGGGCGTGCCATGGATTTATACAGAAGCAATAAAATATTCTCTGTCTTATTTTCGATCCCTTTTTAAATGATTCCGAAAATTCTGTTTGCTTTTTTGACTGCTGCTGCACACTGAGCGGATGTTTTCAAAGAACTATCTACGATGACTCCAAGATCTTGCTCTTGAGTGGTAACAGCTGAATGAAATGATTTTATACAGTTAGTTGGAATTATGTTTTCCAATGTGCATTACTTTGCATTTATCAGCATTAAAATTCATCTGCCATTTTGTTGCCCAGTCACCTCATTTTGTCCTGGAAGAGTTACGCCAGCATGAGGTCCATGTTGATGTATCTCCATTTCAAATTAACTATACCACTTCAGGCAGTCTCTCCACTACTATTCCACATTGCATTGCTTCACCCCTGTACCGGCCTGTCCATTTACGTGTGTGTTCTCTACTGCTCCAGATGTCAGCTCATTGTTTAAATGCTGGCATGCTGTTGGGTCTGTTCCTTTGCTTTTCTAGTTTGGCAAGTTCATATACCCTCCCACGGGCCATTCTAGTAACTAGGACCCATGTTTCTATGTTACTCCATATGGTGGTATTGGGTCTCCTGGCCCTTTGAGGAGAGGAAAGGTCCAGTCCCATCTTAACACAAGCCAGCAGAACAAATGCAAGGAACACTATCAGGACATCATCCAACCACGCCCAAAGTTAAGCAGCTCTGGAAGAATAAACAAGGCCTCCAATAATACTTCCAGGACAGGTGCATACACCAAGGAGCTGAATTTGGTATTTGCTAAGGAGCCTATCATAGACAGTTTGAAAGATACCCAGCTGGCCATGGAGCCCAGCAAGAAGGAGACTTGCCATGCTCAACTCAAGCTGAAGACCCACACAGAGACAGAGAGGATGTAACCAACACCGTGCAGATCTGAACCTGAGACCTTAGTATAAGAGCCTCTACCGTTTGAGCTATAAAGCCAGCTGGTGTTCAGCTTTCACAGTAGAGCTCCCTTGTTCTTATCTCTCACACTAAGTGGTGTAAGTGCCACTACCTAGGGCAGTGAACCCACAATAGGGCTATGTCTACACAGCGGAGCTATTTTGGGATACCTCCAGTATCCTGAAATAGCTATTCTGCGTCTTTAAATGCACCTGTTATTTTGAAATATATTTCAAAATAACAGGCACACTAGTCTAGAATCTCTGTCACCTTCGTTCCACGAGGGTTAAGGGATTTGTTGAAATAGCGCTTTATTTCGAAATTTGGTGCTGTGTAGCCAGCGCCAAATTTTGAAATAAGCTATTTTAAGGTAAGAGTTCTGTGTAGACACACCCTAGGTGTGTGGGTCCCAATGACACCTGAGCTAACATAACAATGGAGGGAACATCAACCAGTAAGTATTCTGTGCTGTGTCCCAAAAACTGTCCAGGTACTGCGTTCATAGGGGGATTTAAACACCTGGTCCTGGGTATCAGCTGGAGGCTAGGCACGAGTGCTGAAACTAAGGGGGCAGGAGAGCAGGACTGCAGCACTCCCTGGCTTGAAGTGGTTTCCATTACTTACAGGCTTTACAGTTTGGTTCAATAGCTCTCAGTACCCCCTTTATATAACGTTGTTCCAGCACCCATGATGTGAGAGGATAGCTAGAAATGCCTCTCTCTGACTGTTCACTTTTTTCACCCTCTTCTCCTGAACTACCCTGCTCCAGTGTTCAAAATGGTGTTATCTCAGAAGGGTTTATCTCCTGTAATGTGACATTTCACATCCCTAGACCAAATGTGATGCTCTCCTACCCCCATCCATGCCTCTTCATGTTCCAGCTCCTTCCTGGTTTACTGCGGGGGGGGAGGGGTGCCCCATACACACACACTCAAGATGGCAACAGCATGGGGGCTGAAAAAGCCCAGCCACGTTGCATGGCAATCATGTGTTATTGTTGCAGCAGATATAGAAGCAGCAAACACAACAGAAGATCTGCTTTGGATCACAGTTTGATCAGTGACCTGAGCTTTTAGCTACCATTACATTTCTAAATGCATGCTGGACTCGGAAACAAATTACACGAATTGGTGTACAGGGGTATTTCATAATGCATAAAGATTATATGGCTTTCATGGCTGCACCAGTTACAGAACACTGTAGCTCCTGTCAGTCAGCCCCTCCCTATTGTTAACACCATTACAGCAGTTACTAAAAAAGTCTAATTATTTTGCAGTACACTTCGCACTGCCTAGCAGGTGTTCAAAACAGAATTTTGAGGCTGCCCACAAGAGGTGTTGGTGTTTCCTTTCTTTTTCACCACCTACTATTCTGCACATCTTTCTGGCAACAAGGACCTTTTCATAATGGATCAGGTTAACACCCTCCAGTGTAAGGACAGCTTGCAAAGGGACACACGAATTAATAACCTGGCCTTTGTGCATATTAATGGCTCTTGGGATGCTCAGCAGTGTTTTCTCCAGGCTGCCTGGCAGCAATTTGCAAATGATGCTGGATCACGAAAACCGCATGAATTATGGGGTACTAAGAAATGGATTTAGGAGTGTGTTAATTTGACCCCATGCCTCAGCATTCCAATAGATTCCAGGAGATACCCCACAGTCTGCTGTGAGAAAAAACCCAGAATGCAGAGAGTCCAACAACAGGACGTTGTGTCCGGGGATATCTGCTTAGAGACTGTGGCTTCCCTGGTAAATCTCCCAAACCAGCAAAAACAAAGAAGTGTGGATTCACTCTTTCAGGCAGAGTCACACCCATATTGTTCATGCAGGAAAAACAACACTGAAGAACTACAACCTTCACTAAAATAAAGACCTCCTTTTCAGAACCGTACCAACCACCAAATGAGGGGTGTGTGCTACATTTGTGTGCCAAGCCTTTCTGAATCTAAGGCTTTCTGTAAATAATGGCCTATTTTTCCCTGTCCATTCTTACAGTCAGAGTGATAGTTGAGTTTATATTCTCTATTTGATTACAAACTCCTCCTTTAGACTTGTTGGCATTGGTAGCTATAGCAACGCCTTTAGCCAGTGATGACCATAATGCCAGATCACACTTGCAATTATCAGAGGACAGCTAAAAGTGACCTTTTATCTGGACATTTTTGTGGTGCTTGGATGATCTTGATTCAGCTTCTTTTCTCCTAAATGGTTTCCAAAGATTTACTTTTTAATTCAGTATAATATAAATTAGAAAACCACTATTTATAATAATTGAATTTCTGACCCAATGAGCAGAATTGGAAATCATAGAAAGGTAGGATTAGAAGGGACTTTGATAGGTCATCTGGTCCAGTCCCTCCACTGAAGCAGGACTAAATATTATCTAGACCATTTCTGGCACGTGTTTGTCTGGTTTGCTCTTAAAAACCTACAATCTCAGCAATTCCACAACTGCCCTAAGTAATTTGTTCTAGTGCTTTACCTACCCTAATAGTTAGGAAGTTTTCCCCAATGTCTAACCTAAATCTTCTTTGCTGCAATTTAAGCCCAGTGCTTCTTGGGCTGTGCTCAGAGGTTAAGGAAAAGATTTTATAATCCTCTACTTTTATAACAACTTTTTATGTACTTGATTAATGCTCCGTCCCCTTAGTCTTCTCTTCTCCAGAAGAAACAATCCAATTTTTTCAATCATTCCTTATGGGTCATGTTTTAATCATGGTGTTCGCTCTCCTCTGGACTTTCTCCAAATTGTCCACATCTTTTTCTAATATGTAGTGCCCAGAACAGGACGTAGTACTCCTGTTGAGGGCTTATCAGTGCTGAGTGGCATGGAAGCATTACACCTCATGTCTTGCTTACAGCATTCCTGTTAATCTAAAGAGCCCTACATCTCTCATGCAAGTCCCTACACACAGCTTTTTTTTTTCAAAAAGATATCTTTCCCGTTACAGCTTTCTATAGATAAGCAGGAGCTGTGTGGGAAAATTTCACACCCAAAGAGAAGCTGACAAAATTTGCATTTGACAAATTTTGCAGGGAGGTAAAAGAAAATGACACCCTTTATGCGGTGTGGATTTGAAAAATAATTGCTGCAAGCTGAACAGGAATCAGATTCACTCGGTCATGATCTTAAACCAGGAACACACATTGCAGTTACCAGCAAAAGAGCAGACCGCAGAGACCCAGGTTACCACTTGTGTGTGAGATTCTTACACCACCAAAAGAAATTTTGATGGTGTGTGAGAAATCCAGCAGAAATAAGCCGATTGTCTGAGCTCCCTGGATTCTCTTGTATATGCAAAAAGGGCTTGATTTTTCCACTGGCCTGCGACTTGTGTAAGTCATTTACACCTGTGCAAAGTTAATGCCGCTTAGGTAACAAATTGCAAGTGGGGAGTGATTGTGTAAAATGAATGGAAAAGTCTTTAGCTGGCAAAGGAAAACTTCCCCCCCGGAGAAATATTGTGGATAGTGACCGTAGACAGGACCTAGCTATGGGAACAACACCGGGGTAGAATGGGCGCGCCAGTAACCAGAAGAGGCAAGGTTGCGGCACGTAACTGTGTGGAAATTCTAAGTGGAACAGTTACATATAAGCAGTGGGGGATGGGCTGCTAGCATTTTAGCTAAGTTGCACCTTGGGGCACAACACCCCCCTCCTCCCCAAAACAGCGCAGAGTCAGGAAGGCACAAACGTGACTTAAAATGCCTCTGTGTGCTGCATCCCCTAAGTGGGCGGCACATTCCCACATTCAGTGCTGTTGTTTTTGTACTGCCACATTGCAGATAACAAAGGCCCCACTCAGAGTCCTTTATGCTGTGCACGTCTGCATCATGCAATAGGTTCCTGCCCCAAAGAGCTTCCAATCTAGATAATATCTTGCACCTGCTTGCTGGAGCTTATTACCAGTGTGGGCAGGGAGAGAAGAATCAAGCCCAAGGTCTCTAGCAATGTGCTGTAGGAAAATGCAAAGTCTCCAGCCCACATTTAACTTCTCATTTAACAGTCAGCAGCACTCCACCTACCTTCACAATGGAGGACCTTGAAACAAGCAGCAGCCATTGCAGGTGTCAGAGGAGACCAGATCACCACAGAATGAGACATCTGTACCGTTCATCTCGTGGAACTGAATGGTCCATTGCAATTGTTTTCTTTCTTTCATGGTGAGCAAAGAAAAGGTGATTGACCAGGTAGGGAACAGTGTTGCCTAGGGGAATGGTACATGCCGAAGTGGGAGAAGGGGTTTAAGAAAAGGGTGCAGGGCTTTTAAAACACAAAAGTGCTGCCATGCTGATGCTGCAGTGGTAGATGGTGTCACTGCTGATGGTTACACGCCGATGCTGAAACAGATGATGCTGACACAGCAGATGCTACCAGGTGATCGTGAAAGAACTGATGGTGAAACAGTGAAGGCGAAAGGGCAGCGCTGAGGTGAAATTAGGGCCTCTCAGAGACGGCATTTCTGGAAATGGCAATAACCATCGCAGCCCACAAGCTATTTGGAAGGGCTGGACGGAGGGTAGCCGGAGGCCTGAATCACTTGTGGATCTAGCTCTTGACTATTCACAGGGGGATAGAAAACAAAGTGTCTTACTCATTTCTTTAAAGAAAAACAGGTCTTTTGGAATAAACTGTCTTCCTGCCTTGCGCTGTCCGTTCAGCACCTGTCTATAAAAGGTGAGGGACAAATGTATCAGGTGCCTGTTACTCCTTTTAGATTTGGAGCTAATCTGATGGGAGGCTGCTAGCTGATGGTTCGCAATGAGATATTAACTAAATCACCCAACATATACTTTCTCGTCAGCAATCCAGTGGCGTGGGATTATTTGAAAAACAGATGGGTCTAAGATACAAAGGTCACATCCAGATCAACATTTCCCCCCAAAAGGAGGCAGTTCAGACATAGGGATTTGGTTTGGGATTGCCTCTAATTACACATTTCATCTGAAGGCCCTGGATTAAACCAAGGAACTGCATGGGAATAGAAGAAGGTCCAAATTCCCTAATAAAGAGTGTAGCTAGTTTAGGGGTTTGGAGAAACATTGTAAATAATTGTCAGGGTTTCAAAACCCATCCCTGAGTGAAGAGAGGGATGCCAGCATGAAAGTTGTGTCAGATTATGAGTCTGATCTTAAAAGGTGCTGAACAACCTCAAACCCCCCTGACATCAGGAGCAGTTGAGGTCTCTCCACACCACAGCGGGCTGGGCCCTGGTTCCCGTCCATCGTATTGAACAGCTGATCTTGGACTTGCTTTTTGTGCAACGCGTTGTAGTTTCTTTGCATTTAAACCGCCACGCAAGTCCTCATGTGAAGCATTCCTGGCATCACATTCATTGCCATGGCAACAGATGGGACCTCACGGATGCAGGTGTAGGACAACACTGCATGAGCCAACAGCAGGACCATTGAGGCCTGCTGATGGAAGTCAGAGGGCACAACTGCTCTGGAGTCCAACAATTCAAAGGGCCCAGGGTCCCTGGTCACTGCTTCTGAGGCAGTAGCAACTCCAGGCCCTTTAAATCACCACTGGAGCACTACACAGCATGCTCCGGGGAACTCTAAAGGCTAGCTTGGGGACAGGGGGTGGGAGGGTGCTGTGGTCTCTGGGCAGCACTGATGGCTGGCTACGTCCAGCCTTGCCCCTTCTGCCAGAGGCTCCACCCCTCCTGGGAGCACAAAGCTGCTCCCTGCCTTGCCCAGGGGTCTCCTGTTGAGGAAGGTGGGTCATAACTTGCTCCCAATTACATCCAGACTCACTGGTGGCAAAATCCAGCCAGACGTTGGGATCTAAATACCTGCCATTATAGCTTGGAGCAGAGATGAAGAGATGAACCCCAGTCGATTGCTTTGTATAGCTCTTCTTTGGAAAGTTCATGCCAATGAGAAAGCCCTTGCTTAAAATCTCTCTGAAATCATTTTTTATAAGTACTTCTCATTGCAGTGTTTTCAGAGGAGGTTCAACACTGATTCCTGAGGGAGACAGCTGGCAGGGGAGAGGGTGAAATTTTAGTGATAGTTACAGGGTGTTGGCATGTTCAGGAAGGGATCCCACAGAGCTCGGACTACAGACATCTTTCTATCCATGGCACTTAACAGCTACCACAGGTTTTTCATTAACAGGTTAGTTGGATACAGCATTATTTCCACCTTGGGAGGCACTATTACTGCACAGCACAGCTTCCTTTCCCTCTTGTCACGTTCATGAAAAGATGAGCCAAGCTGATTTGACTAGAGCTACTGCTGAATAAGAAAGTCTTCAAGGCACCTAGTGAATGGCAGCTGTGTTTTACCCACTATGTGCCACAATCCTGAACAGCAGTGTTCCCTGTCGTGCTTGGGCAGCCACCCAGGAGATAGCAGAGTGCCCACCACCTCCCACAGCTAGCAGCATGTGTTTCTGTTGGTGGTGCACATCTGCACATGACTTGGTGCACATAACAAAATTTATTCTGCACATGGAAGAACAATTAGAGGGAACACTGCTGGACAAAATTATATGTTGCATCCCAATCCCATCATTAAGGCATTTGTAGAAAGTATTTATGGTATCTCGTTGTGCATTTAGACTCTTGTGGTAACAATCTTCCCAGAGATGATCTGATAATACTCTGATACTGAGCAATTCCAACTCATACATAAGTAATTGGATCTACAATTGCCCAAACCTTTTGAAAGCCCCAAGTCACATAGAGAATTAGACTTCAGAGCCTCAGCTGGTGTAAATCAGCATAGTTCCGTTAAGTTCTCTGGATCTCATTGAATTTTTCATCAGTTGAGGAGCTGGCTCAGAGGCAGGAATGAAAATTAGGATTCCTAGTCACTTAGCATGAACCCAATTCTGATCTTGGATCAAAAGTAACAAAAATCAATAGTGTGAGATCAGAATTAGTCCTATTAGCTCCATTCTTCTAAACCTATATGTACCAAATGTAATAAATTTCATAGGTCACCATAGATAAGCAAAGAATTCTGGGATATGTGAGGGCACTCAAAGTTTGCAGTCATTACCAGTTTCACCCATTTCTATATTCACATTGCTTAGATGACTTTGCAAACTTATTCCCATTCTAGTCAGTGTGCAGTGCCCCATCGCACTATATAGGACTACACTGTGGTACTATTTCAGGATACCGGAGTTTTCCTGAAATGGTGTTTTCCGCGTCTTAACAGCACACCTGGTATTTGAAATGTAATCAAAATAACGGGCACGCTATTCTGATATCCCAGTAAACCTCGTTCCACGAGGATTAAAGGACTTGTCGGAATAGTGGTCTATTTTGAAACTGGGCTATTAAAATAGCTTATTTTGATCTAGCGCCGTAGTGTAGACACCCCCTATGAGTACCCCTCAACAAAATCTTCATGTACATATAAAAAAAGACAAATATCTTTGGGTCAAATCATCATCAAGTCTTCTATTATTCATTAAAATAGCACTAATCATAAACCTCTTTTTGGTGTGCATGTGGACATAATATATAGTTCCAAAGGAATTATGGATTAAAGGGGAACACTTGGTTCTCTATGAACATGCTGTGTTCATTATGTTAGATTTAGTGTGAACTATTTCCGTTGGCGTTATTAAAAGGGAGTGATAGTAGAGGTTCTCATTTATTTGAAAGTGATTAAAGTAAAATTTTCACCTTGAATAAAACAGCAGCAACATATTAACAATTTTTATTATGCCCACAAGGGAAATTTCTCCTCAAATGATTGGAGATAATCCTCTGAAATCTACCAGCTGCTGATTATATTAACCCATGGAAAAGTATATGTTTGCTCCTCCACAGTGTTTGAAACAGTATGCTGTTAAGGTCATTAATGTCTCTGCTCTCCCCATGTATGTAGGGGTAGCTTTGTCATTCCTGCACTCCGCTGTTGGGTCTCAGACTTCTGGAGGGCTTATATTAATATGCTAACATTCATTTCTGAAGTAAAAACTTACTGCTTTATTGAACATAACATGTCTGGCCTCATGTCTGCATAGTCCCAATTAAAACTCCCAAAGTCCTGCACCAGTGTGTGCTGCAGGTGTTGTAAAATCTTGACATGGATTCTCTGAGATTCCACTGCAGTTGGTACAGTAGGTCCTGGTCTGCATGTGGAAGGCATTTTCCTGCCTATAGCACCCACCTCCCTTGAGTTCTTTGGTGTTCAGAAGTATCCCCATGATAGTCACAGTTGAGTTTGATTCCCCTCTTGCTTGCCTCCATTTTTACACACTGATACAAATAGAGCAGAGTCAGGTCCAATAGATTTGAATGAAGGTCCGGGGATGAATATGGCCCCCTAGTTCTGAAGATCGGGGTGGGGGGGCAGATAGAAAGCAAACATTATATCGCTCCCATCCCTGAACCCACCATGGATTTTTAGACAAGTATGTCACATCGCACCCAATTTGCGTGTCTGAAAATCATGCCTGTGTTTGGCACAGCCAGTCTCCTCAGCCAAACTCTTGTCTGTTTGAAAGGAGAGACACATTAACTTCTTTATAAGGCAACATACAAGGCAATGGTTTGGTTTTTTTCTGATAAGCTTCAAAATTATTTTCTTCATGTATTAATTAAATTTTTGTCCTCATTAAGGAATATACTAAATCTTGTGTCAATGAGCATAAGTCATGTGCAAACCTCAGGGTGAGAGGTGTGTTTGCTTTTGCTCGGTGCTGGAATTCATCTGCCTTCACTGGCCTCTCATCATGCCCACTTCTATCTTATTCCCTTAAGGCCCCCTGCCCTGGTGATTTCCCTGCTATAGAGGCTTCAGCAACCTTTGGGATTCACAATGCAATTTACTTGTAACTTCACCTTCAGACAACTGCTGGATTTTTTCTAATGTTTAAAGAGTTTTCCTGACTCCCCAAAGACCAGAACCTTAGAGGTTAGTCCTATTCCTGACCTGATATTTCTGGGATCAGACCTTTTCATTTGTTCTCTGCAGCTTTGAGTCCATCCTCAAATTTGATTTCATATCAGCAACAAGAGTTGGATTTTTTTTTTCAAATATCTTTTACTCCGGAAAACCCTTTCACCGCTGTCTCCCTGAGAAATGACAGCATCTCACAAAAAGCCAGCATTCGCAGGGTGGGACTGTTCTGAAACCTCCCAAACTTCAGCCCTGGTCTGCTCCACTTCCCTTCCCTCCAGATACTTAGAAAGACCTTTTCTCTGCTTTTCTCAGGTGAGCCTTCCCACCGGCTGCTCCTTGCTATGCCCTGAACTTCAGTAACATTGCTGGCTGCACTTGAAGGTACAGTCCCTCTGAGGTGACTAAAAACACTTCACTTTTCCTGTCTCTACTCAATATTTCTGGGGTCCAAATGGCTGTGTGCATAGCTATGTAATTCTTTATTTTCTCTGTATTGGAACTTTAAAATCTCTGAGGATTCTGTGCAAGTTCTTATCCCAGGCTCTTGCCTTCCAGTAGTGCATTAAGCTACATCTCTAACATCTGCCATATGTTGTTTTCTCCTCTTCTGCTGTTTGTTAGAGGCAGGCACCATTTTGAGTTCATTTCAGTGCACTCTGTGGCTACGTCTAGACTGTAGGCTTCTTGCGCAAGAAGGTTTTATTGGAAAAGATCTTCCGCAAAAACTTCTTGCGCAAGAGCACATCCACACTGCAAAAGCGCATCGAAAAAGCGATGCGCTTTTGCGAAAGAGAGCGTCCAGACTGCATGGACGCTCTCTTGAAAGTAAGCTCTGATTGCTATGGATGGAATGGCCACCGGGGCACCTGTGCTTTTTCCTCCTTCCTCTTTTTGCGCAAAAAAAACCTCTTCCCCATCCACACGCACCTTTTTGCGAAAGAGCTCTTGCTCAAAAAGGCATTCTTCCTCGTAGAATGAGGAATACCTACATTGGAAAACCCCCTCTGTTTTTTTTATTTTTTTGCACAAAAACGTGCTTGAGGTGTGGACGCTCCACGAGTTTTTTGGGAAAATGGCTGTTTTTCTGAAAAAACTCTGTTGTGTAGACATAGCCTGAGAGAGCAGCCACTGTATATACTCTCATGAAGACTTTTGTTATTGTTGTTTTATGATTCTCTGAAAGACAAATCTAGCTCCTTCCTCTCTGTCCATGAATAGCGCCCCTGCTAGAACTAGAGGTGCCCTGTACAATTTGGGTGCATCTACACTGCACCCCTAGCTCGAAAAAAGCTACGCAAGTTGAACCACACAAATTAGACAGCTTATTTTGAGTCAATTTCGAAATAGCTTATTTTGAATTTTGGCGCTGTCTACACAGCACTTATTTCAAACTAAATCGCTATTCCAAAATGTCCCTTACTCCCCATGGAATGAGGTTTATGGGGATATCCGAATAGCGAGCCTATTATATTTTGAAATAACGGGCATGCTCAAAAGAGGTGGAATGAAATAGCACTGCAGTATAGACGAAGCCTTTAGCTGCATCCCAGGAAATCTGGTCCTTGGTTTCTACCGAAGCCACAAGACAGCAGAGGTGTGCCCATAACCTCCTCTGTGATGCCTTGTCTTTTGCTCAGAACATACATGGCTGCTTCACTTGTGTTTCTCTCCATTACTGAAATGTTAAGAGTGAAGCGTGGCAAGCCATTCCTTTTCAGCATTCGGCTGGGTCTTGGCATCATGCTGCTCTACCTGACAAGTAGATAAATAAAGGCATTGAGAGGCAGAGATGTTAAAGCAAGAATTCCAACATTTTAAGAAAAAACCTTCCCTGATGAGAGATTTTTATTAGGGACAGTTCTGATAGCTCCATTCAGTAAATTCCATTTAAGAGAATTTGCTGTAGAAAGGAGGAAAGGGTAAATATTCTGAGTATTTGGGCTCTGCGTGGGAGAAATACAGAGGGCTTGAAATCCAGCTCCCAATATGGCTCATACCTGGGGTTCATACTCAGCAGCCCCTCTACACGCACTGAGTTCAATGGCACAGGAGGGAGACCTGCATGTTACAGGGTAAGGTCTATAATGAATAAACATCTTCATCTTAAATCACTACAGGCTCCTGCTTTTGCATTTCAAGCCCAAACCCAGTTCTCCAATTTTCAGTTTAGCTCCTCTGAGGTCTAGAAAAATCTATGTAAACTGCAAAAGGGGGCGTGGGGTAGGGGGCTCAAAAAAGGAAAATCACTAAAATGATGCACAGAGACACTCTGAGGGAAAGTGACCTTTGGTTAGGCATCCAGCAGTGCACAGAAATTCTAAAGTAGTTTACTTTGAAGTGAGTTTCTGTCAGAGGGATTTTCTAGCAGCAAAATCAGGCACTTAGCAGGGATTGCATATAATTTTCGCTCTCCCACAAGTGTAAAGCTTCAAACTTAATAATTGTTTTTTTTTTCCATTCAGCGCCAATAACCAATGCCCTTGGTCATTAATAATGACTCATTCTTCACCTACACTCTTTGAACTACATTTGTCATTTACTTACTAGCCTTTAAAAGATCTCAACCTGCCTGATTTCATGTGCATTGTTTTTCATTTTCTAAGCCATTTTCTCCAGAACTGACGCACCTTAGAAGCTAACATTTACTGACGATACCTTTTGTCAGAAATGCTTTTGGAACACATTTGCAATCATGTACGATGTTACAGTCATGTTATGCTAAATTGCTTATTTTAATCTTCAGTTAAGAACACCAGGGTCAGGAATGTTAGGACATTAATCTTCTCTTGCTGACCCCTCTGGCACCCGAAGTCTTTGCCAGGTACTAGGTAAAGTAATTCAGCTCAAAGACACCCTATTTGTCAAAAAGGTTTTCTGGACGTTAATGTATCTTACTAGAAAATCTGCAGCTGGCATCTGTACAATATCCTACTTTAACACCCAGCCAAGCAGTACAAGAGAAACCGATAGAGTCCACTCATTGGTGAGGAGCAAATTGTCTCTTTGTCTGTTTAGGACCATGATGTGGAAGCTGTTTCAATGCTCATTTCTGTTTACACTTGGATATGGCTGAAACCATCTGGAAAGCAGGGACAGGGAGCTCACACACTTGCTTTCCACACATACAACCAGAAGAACTGGGAAAGACCAATGGTGTCATTACATCTCCAAAAATGACCAAGGCCTAATGGTCCACATGTAGATAAGCCACCGAAAAGCACCTAACGAGCCATTTCTTTCCCCCCAATGTCCCCAACGGCCACCAGGAACATTTCCTGTCCCCTCAGCCCCCTCCTGGTCACCAGGGGCATTTTCTTCCCCCTCCAGCCTCCCTCAGCCACCAGGGACATTTTCTCTCCCCCTAGCCACCAGGGGTGTTTTCTCTCCCCCAACTCCTCACCACCACCCCACCAGGGGCATTTTCTCTCCCTCCCGCCTTCCCCCAGCTACCAGGGGCCTTTTTTCTCCCTCTCTGCCACTGAGGCCAAGGGCTGGGGGGGGGAGGGTTTGGGGCAGGGGGGCTACTTACCCGGTGTGCTGGCAGGCAAGATGGTGGAGTCCCAGCCCAGCTGGCTACTCGCTTGGAGGTACAGGTGTTCCTACAGTGGACACTCTGCAGGATAGCTCTCTCTTGCAGGCTGGCTGCCCTCAGTGGCCGCTCTCATATTGCATCCCTCCAAACAGCATTCCCTCCCTTTGCATGTTATGGAAACCAGTCCTTTTCCTGGTGCTTCCAGTTGTCCTGGCACAACCAAACCCTGACCTTGCTTTAAGTGAGAAGAAGGGGAAGCTGCCTACCAGATTTGGTGGCCCTCGCTCTTACCATTTTGGAGAAGTTCTTGAACAAACAGACTTGCTGACAGACACATAGCCATCCAGATACAGTCTAAAGTATATATACGGACTATTCTTATTCATAGTGCCCATTCCAAGTCTTGTGGTTAATAGGAAGTTTTCTATTTCAAAATCAGCTAGCACTGAAATGCCATGCGCCCCTCAGCTGTAAAGATTAATGTGAAAAAGGGACCCAATCCTGCTCCTGCTGAAGTCAACGTGAGTTTTACTATTGACTTTAACCCAAGAAAGATTAAGCTTTTTTTTAGAAAAATAAAATAAAAATTAAAGCTGACATCAGAGATCTAAACAATAATTAAATGATAATTTTATAAAAGGAGTCATCATTTTACAATTTGTTTCAATGCCTGAAGTGTATGTCAGAAACAGCCTGCTTCATCCTAACAGATGAAAGTTAAAAAACACAATTAGAAGGCAAACTAAGAGCTGGCTATGGACATATGGTTGATAGAATTATTAAGTGATATATAAGAATGTTGAAAAGATAGGCAACCAGTGCAAACTAATGTACCATAAATTGGAAAAGCTTCATAATCAAATATTTATGGCTCGCTCTGCAGTGTTTGAAAAATTAAATTATTAAAAGCAAATATTGTAGCAAATAGGTTCCCATCTATCTCAATAAAAGTTACATTTCACTATCACTGTCACGTTATTACTTTTTTGCTTTCAGTCTTTTAAGATTGAAGAGAACGGTAACAAACTCCGGTAACAAATCAAAGCTTTTCAGTGTAATTTACTTGGTGAGTAATTTCTAATTGATTCAGACTGATGGGGCTGCACAGTTTGATATATTGCTGAAGCGAGAGATACTTTGGACCAAGTAAATTTATAAGCGTCTCTTCTCCAGAGAAAAATGGCTGCTATATTTCATGTTGTCATTCTCAGCTGTAACAATGTACTTGTGTACCTACCTATGTGGACCCTTTTTATTACTATCATTTCAAAAGAATACCAAATAGCATGTACACCTGTCACCAACTCAGTTCCCTTCACACAGCAGAGAAGGAGAGAGAAATATTGTCCTGAATCACAAATGTGCAGAATTTAACCCCAGCTTGTCAGAGGTGTGTGTGTGTGTGTTGTTGCTGAGCAACATTGTTTAAGCCACCTGCAGGCTGGGCTTCAGCTCTTCTACTGTCACTGAAAATTATACCAAGGAAGTGACTTTGAGTTTGTTGCCGCTTGTTTGGGACATTGCCATTAGCATGAAGGTTTCTATCCAGCTTTGCAGAAAGCCCTCCCTGACGGCTTGTTTTTCTAAGTGATTAGTCTGTGTATCATTTGTCATATTTTTACAATAAAGAGGGGGAGGGGAAGACAGTAAAAGTATTTGGCATTTGATGAGTGTCTTGTCTCTGCTAAAGGTCAGAAGCACTTTACTTCTGTTCAGTGACAAATTGCTTTATTTTACAGCAAACCAAACGAGATTTTGAAAAGAACTGTCCCTGCAGAAACTTTAAGATTCTTAACAAGTAATCTTCCACCGCTCTGTCCCTCCCCGACCCCATCTCCCCACCCGCAACACTCGGGGATGTTTTAAACAAAGCAAATGTCGGGTTTCTCTCCTTGCACAACCCCTACTTTTTTTTCCAGGTCGGAATCCCTTAAGACCAACACCTTAAGGGACCAGTTTAAATGTAACAACTGCAAAATTTTCCTTGTTTTTTTCCTCCTCCAAGGTTCTTAAAACCTCTTGAGTCTCACCTGATTTCCCTGATGTATCAGTCACAGAGAATCTTCTGTCCTGCTCTACCACCCTGCTGAGGTACAACCTGATTGTTCCTGACCCAAATCCCAAGAGACTTGTGGGCCACATGAATCTGGAAAAGATGACTGCCCAGACGTCCTAAGGAGCCTCTGGGGACACTGTTCTAACCAGTGGTGGCTAGATAATCAGGTATAACCTGGTGGCCAAGGTCCTGTAGAACTTAGGTGGCTTTGAGATAGACCCATGCCTTGAAGGCTCGAGTTTCTAGTACTTTTACAATATATGCTAGAAGGCCAGAGGAAGTAAACAGGATCAACAGGAGGGGGAGGGGCAGGAGAGTGTTGGCCATTTCTACAGAAATATTTGAGTTTTGCTAAGTGGAACAGAATCGCTTAGACAGCCGTTTCAGGTGCAGTTTGAAAAGACTGTGCTTAGGGGTAAAGCTGCTCCAGTTCTTCGTCCCAAATAAAGTCTCCGGCACATTTTGCCTATGAATGATTCGGGACCTGAGGCAGACAGCTGCACATGTGCTTCACCATTCACAAGCAGTAAGAGAATCATTTGCATGGACCACTTCTGGCCTGAGGATTGCTTGTGAACCTTTTGCTTGGATTGTTCTCTACCCAGCTGGTCATCAGAGACATGTGAGGCTATATGCCTCATTGGTGTAAATTAATATAGCTCCATTGAAATCACTGGAGCCATCTTGATTGAAGCAAGCAGAAGCTTCCTTTTTAAGAAGAAAGGAATGAAATTCACCCTTGTGCAAGGGACCAGCACAAGGCTAATGCAGCACTGAGGCCTAATTTATGAACATTTAAATTGGGCGTAGGCCTCAAGCTCTGTGTGTATATAACCCACACGCTTGCTGGGTAAGGTGCATGGTCCCATCTAGTGGCACAGAGACCACTTACAGAGAATATAATGAGTCTGCTCTACAGCCTTAGCTAAGAGCTCATGGGCTTTTAGCTTGAGCTGTAGAGGCTCATGCACTAACGGTCCCTGGTTCAAGTCTGCCTGTCACTGTTACATATGCACAAGTGAAATTCATTCATAATGAATACCACACAAGGACCTTGCTCATATGGGACTCTGGGTCAAGATCATCCCAAAAACTTGTGCCTGGATGTGGTTTGCAAACAACCAATTAAAAAGTAGCATGGCTGAGTTGAAGAAAGTGATTTGGAATCAAATATTTATGAACATACATTTTGATATTCAGAGCCCTCTTCTAACAGGAAACCAATAATGCTTCATGGATGCATAGTTTGGTACACGTTGCCCCTCTAAAATCCGGGACTCTCTGGTTTGGCAACATCCGTGATCTGGAAGAGAGCCCCAGCTGGCCAGGTTTAGGGGCTGGACTGGTGGTGGGGAGCACAGCCCCTGTGGTAGTAGGGCCAGCAAGATGGGGAGCACAGCTGCAGCAGAGGCAGTGGGGCCGGCAAGGGCTGACAGCACAGTCCTGGGTAGGCTGGCATAGTAGGGAATGTAGCCTTGTCCGGGCCAGAGGCAGCGGGATCAGGGCCAGGATTGCAGCCCAGGCTGGCAGTGAAAGCACAGCCCCAGCTGGAGTCAGCGTGCTGGGGAGTGTATCCCCGGGCCTGGGTGGGAAGTGCAGAGCCAGAGGCAGTGGGCCTGCAATAGGGAGCAGGGTGGACCTCCCCTGATCCAGAAAACTCTGTCATTCAGGACACTTAGGCCCTGAGGATGCCAGACCAGGGAGGTCCCACCTGTACTTGAATGTGGATCAAGTATTCCCAGTTCATCTCCCACCAGAAAAAAAATATATATCAAAAACCACCGGTGACAGGAGCATCACTGTGCTTGTTCTAATGTGTCAAGCCACAGGGACACTATAAACCACACTTACAAGGTTTGCTGTGGTGTGCATCAGTGCCTCGGGATAATGGTTTTTAAAAACACAGCCTGACAAACTGCTAGTGCCAATTTCCAGCTCAGAGAGGACTTCACAGCAGGGAGATCCAAATGAGTCGTTCAAAATCCGGGGCAGAGGGGAGCTTGTATGAGCTTTGTCATCCCCGTCATGTTTCATCTCAGCATTGGGTGGTTCCAGCCATCAATTTAAAACACATCAAGGCCTGTGGGGGGCATTTCATCACACCAAGAATCTCCAAGAGGATTTCAGATCCCAAGACAGCCATGTGCGAAGCTACCGGCATGTGAGGCATAAATCACTCGTGCAACTGGGCATGTAATATGGGGGATGTTAATTGAGACGTATGCTGCAATATGTGGTCTGTGGGGCAGCAGAGCGACAATTAAAAATAGAGTGAGAAGACATGCTTCTTTCCTCCTGTATCTTGCTGAGGAATGTTGGTCTCATATCTTGGTTTGGTGTCTGTCCAGTGGCCTTGAACTACTGAACTCTTTGGATACCGTGTATCATGCTAATCAGCGGAGGAATAGCATTTGTAGTCCCCTTACTAAAGAGGCCTCTGACTTTTTCTGGGAGGATCCTGTGTGTGGCAATCTAGCCCTAGAGACTACAACTCCCATGAGCCCTTGAGGTAAATGGAGGAAGCGGGGCTTGTCTGGTCATGTTAGGAGAGAGGTTCTCCATTTTGGTAAAGAAGAACCAGGCTGATGTGGAGGAGCTTTTGTCCAGTCCAGGAGCTGTTGTGTTGCAGCTACAGCCTGGGGCTGAGAGCCTGCGGGGCTTGGATCTAGCAGGCTGCTTCAGGGGCTGTTGATTGTCCCTAGAGGGGAAAGACTCTGGCTGTGCCTGTGGCTGAGAAGGGCTATATGCACCTGCATACAGGAGGAAACTGAAGTAGCTGGGCTCTTCGGGAAAGCGCTGCCTGGGACAGACCTCAGGGATATAGACTAACTCTGGGTCCAAAGGGAGGCAGAGTGACCAGCCCAGTGAACCAGAGATGCTGGCATTTGATGGAGCCGGCTCCAGTGGCAGAGGGATTTTGCTGCTGGGTGCTCAGCTTGGAATAACACACACAAGACCTGCACAGTGCTGTCTCCACTCCAGCTGCAGACCTCCAGCTGCACCCACACAAGCAAGAGTCTGAGATTCTGACTCCAGAGGAGCGCACACTCTGGGGTGGGGTAAATGGTGGCAGTGCAAATGCCAGATAGATAAGTTCCTATTATTTCTGTGTACTTTGTTAATTGATTTTATTCACTGTTAACCTGTTAAACCCTGTCTCTTTAAGTGGTTAAGTAAAGGTGTGTTAATTCTATGTAATCAATTAGATGTATATTATTGTTGTCCTGGAGTTAGATCCAGATTACTCCTGGAATAATTTTATTCCTGGAGGCTCCTAAGGCACACCATAAGTGTGTACAGGGCCAGCCAGGTGGGGGCACCACCACTGTATATTCTTAGGGAGCAAGGGACTGCAGCAAGGGGGTGGACAGGGAACCCCCAACTAAACAACAGCACCACTGGGGTACTCAGTATCTCCTTTTATGTTAAAAACATCAGGTGCCCAGGTACACATGTGAGTGTGACCTGCTCCCAAGTAACCCAGGGGGGTAAAAGGGGGTTACACATTTATGGATGTCAGATGCAATAGAGGGTAAGAATCCTGCACCTAACCCTGGTTGTATGTTAACACACAGTGACTCTGTACAATTTCCATTCATTGGTTAATTTGCCTTTTATCTCTGCCTCTGTTTTCTCATTTCCTTCTTCCTAAGGTATGTAGGTTAGGAGATTGTTGCTAAAAACTAATATTTTGCGCCTACACTGAACAAACTCTTTGATCAATCACTCTCAAAGTGCTTCACAACACCTCTGGGAGTGAGGTATTATTAGGCCCAGGAAACTGAGGTTAAATGGTTTACCCAAGGTTACATAGCAAATCAGTGGCAGAGCTGAGAACAGAACCCAGGGAGTCTTGACCTCTAGTCCTCTTTTTCAGTCTCTAGAGAACACCTCCTAGTGTTTAATCTCAAAAATATACCTCAATCCTCTTCAGGACTGGTGAGGAGTTGATTTGTTTAGAAGAGTATCCAGGCAGCTCTGATGATTGACTCTTGCTTCCCACAAAGATGCAGAATGGTAGAGACTGGAAGCTAACAGAAAAGAAAAATCACTATGAACAACATAGTGATTTTTTTTAATCTGGTAATTTTTCATAATTCCCATCCAGCTATGGAGTTGGTTGAAAAATGAAAAGAGAGAATGGAAAAAATCTTACAAAATCTTCACATAATTTTTCTTTTTCCTTCAAAGTTTCAAAACCATCAACATTTTCCTAGCAGCTCTGTTAAACAGCAGCGTTTGCCATTAATGGGCATGGGCAGATTTGGGACACAAAAGTTCCAGGCAAATTGTAATAATGACTGCCATAAGTACCTGCGGTTACATAATATTTGTATACCCAGAAGGGTACTCGTACCACTGGTTGAGAAACACTGGTCTAGACTGCTGCGCTATTTCGGGATTACTTCTGTTCTGCATCTTTTGAATTAACCCATTATTTCAAAATAGATATTGAAATAACAGGCTCACTATTCCGATGTCCCTGTAACATTCTATGAGGGCTAAGGCATATTTCGGAATAGCGGTTTATTTTGAAATTTGGCACAGTGCAGAATACGCTATTTCGAAATTAGATCGAAATAAACTACTCAGTTTGTGTAGTTCAAATTGCGTAGCTTATTTCGACCTATGGGCGCGGAGTAGACACATCCTACGAGAAACACACACATGCACAAAATGGAGAACAAATCAAAATGATGCCCCGTCAGTATTTTATGGATAAAGTCTGATGTTCCAGCCTTCACAAGTATGTTAGACAGCTGCCACCTGCATTAGTGCTTCCTCTGTGCTACTTTTAAAAATACCTGAAGTGCGTACATCGCCTGTGTATACTAGTAGAAAGCCAATGGACCCTGGTCGTCCGCAGGAGGGACTGAACCTGCGACCACAGGGCCTAAAGAAGGAGTGTGAGCCTTTTTTTGGGTTGGGGGCCACTGACCCACAGAAAAATTAATCACAAGTGAGAAGCAAAAAAACCCCCAAATCCTTACTGATGTGGCCCTCGACAGAGAAGGAGAAGGACCCTCCCCACATTCCTCTCACACACCAGAGGCTAGCCAGGCCCAGGCTAGTAGATTTGTGTGCTCCAGCCCCATGAGGGGATGGCAGGGAGGATGGAGCACCAGCGTAGGCTCCCCAGTGCTGGGCAGGGGGAACCCTGAGCCTCGGGGGCTGGATCCAGGCAAGCCGCGGGTCAGGTGTGGCCCCCAGGCCTTACGTACTCCACTCCTGGCCTAAAGCCATGTACTTCTACAGCATGAGCTAAAAGCCAACTGCCTCTTAGCTAAAGCTGCAGAACAGAATTCGCTCTCCATTGTCAGTGGTCTCAGTGTGTCTGGGTTACACTAGCAATAGCAAACAGTGTGGTGTTCCACATCAGAAACAGGGGTTCTGTTGTATATTTTCCTGTCTGCTCCATAACTTCCTGCAGCATGTGCAATCTAAAATAGCCCTTCTTGGCTCCTCCCTACAGGAGTCAAACACATTACGTTCTCCAATAGGTTCCTGCATCTTTCGGTAAGATGAGTAACCGTTGTCCTACAGCAATGACAGGGATCTTGCGTGTTCCCATGCTGAGGCTAGATTTCAGGAGTAGAATTATGTGCATGATTTACAAGGCCACCATGCCCAAATGGTATCCCAAACCTGAGGAGGCTTTTCAGATCATGAAAATGAGGCATATAGAGATGTTGTGAGCAACATGCTGAAAATCGCACAGCAGATGAGTGACAGAGCCAGGAGCAAAA
The DNA here is from genome assembly GCA_032595735.1 of Pelochelys cantorii. NCBI lineage: Eukaryota > Metazoa > Chordata > Testudines > Trionychidae > Pelochelys > Pelochelys cantorii. The sequence continues at coordinate 44,291,768 of CM064337.1, forward strand.
CCTTCCAATTAGAGGCTTCAAGTTGCATCATCTCTAAATTCTCAATTACTCCCTGACTGTTTTCTGTGGGCAACACATTTACATGTAGTGAAACGGGTTCTGCACCCATTCTCTCTGGACCAAGGCCCTGGAATCCTGCTTCCCTGGCCTATACACTAACCATCGCGTCAGAGTGATTTCCAACTTGTGTGGGGTGCAGTGACAGTGGAGAATGAGAGACGTTGCCTAAGGCTACAGCACGGAAAGGCCTGATGCTAGTACGTGACTAATCTGGTGTTTCTCGTTAACGCCTTGGTTTGGCTCTGTGTAAACAGAGCATTGTGCCTGTTGGTGTGTGATGCCTGTACACAGATCAGATGTGTCATGCGGTAAATAAGAACAGAGGAACTCAGCCAGCAAGCTCTGTCCCAGGCACCGCCGCATGGTTAATTCATTCTCCCAAACTGAGAGCCACTTCCTGACCGTTACCCAGAATGCCTGTCTCTCTTAGCACCTTATCTTGTTAGGAGCCTGCAGGCTCAGTCCTTCATAGGGTTGCCAGGTGTCCGGTATTGACCTGGACAGTCTGGTATTTCGCCTCCTGTCCGGTAAAAAATTTCAGAAAATACCGGACACCTAAAATGTCTGGTATTTTCTGGTTTTTTTCCCTGCCAGGAGGCAAAAATACCACACACCTGGCAACCCTACAACACACTCAGCAACTGGTGTGGAAGGGGAATGTGGGAAATGTCTTTCTCCTCAGTCAGGGGCCACATCAGTGAGCGGTTTTATTTTTGGTTTCTTGGGGGAGGAGGGAGATCTCTCACTTGTGTGTGGCCCCTGACTGATTTTTTTGTGGGTCAGTGGCCCCCAACCCAAAAAAGGTTCCCCTGCCATAGAGAATGGGTTACTTAGGGAAGTGGTGGACTCGATGACCTCCGGAGGTCTCTTCCAACCCTAGCATTCTGTGACCCTATGAAGACAAGCCCACCAGGGCCTGATTCTCAGTTACTCTGTTTCAGTGCTCAGGGCAGGGATGGGAAACAGCTCTTTTCTCCCTATACCCTGAGGCCATGCAGAAAGGCCTGTGGAGATAGAACAGCCCTATGGGGCTTGGGAAGCAAAGAAGAGCCACATTGAAGTGTAACAACTTTGAGATGCCATATATTTTTATTGAATAATGCAAACAGAAGCATATGTAGACAACTCATAGGTAATAGGCTTACGTTACATTTGACATACAGGTACACATTATTAGGATACATTCGGGTACACATTCGATGTACGCACCATTTGTAGCACAGACTATGTCACACCGATCGTCAATTTCCCTCCACACATTGTCTAACATTGTAGGTGTCAATCTGAAACATGGAAGAACATAAGGACAGAAACTTAGATATATGATGTGGTATCTGTGCAAGATTCAACATTCTCACATTCATACATAAAAAATCATATTGCTTCAAACTTGTTACATTTCACTGTGGACACCCTATACTTTACTTACTTAATGAGGTGGCTGGTGCTTTAGAGCAGATGACAGAGTGTGGATGTCTGGTTTATTGATGACAGTCTCAGCCTCAGATCTGATTCTACGATCAGTCGGCTCTGGTACTTCGATTTTAATGCAACCAGCGCAGAAAATCCAGTCTCACAAATGTACGTTGTTGGAAAAGGCATCAGGTATTTTGCAACCTTGTAAGAAAGTTCTGGATACTCAGTAACTACTTGTAGCCAAAAGTCAGTCAGGGGCTTTTGTTTGAAGACAAGCTTCAACGAGATGTCACATGATAGTTCATCTTGGGATGGCAAACTTGTATTTGTCGGTAGCAAGGTCCACAAATGGGTTTCTGATCCAGTTGTTGTTCGTGTTGGTAACAGAAAAGTACGCATGCAGCTGTACTTGGAGGTTTTGCATGTGCTCTCTGATTTCACATTTTACGTTATGAGTTGCATTTCTGAGCAGGCCAAAAAAATCGGACAGATTTGGGAAAAAATCATAGTTGCACTATTGAAATCGAGATGTCCACAGGCCCAATTTCTTGATCGTAGCATCAATTTTGTCATGGACATGGAAGATGGTCTCAGCTTTTCCATGTGGATTTGGATTAAGTCCATTTAGGTAGCTGAAGATATCGGCTAAATAAGCCAATTTAGCTAGCCAAGGAAACTCAACGAGGTAATGAGAGCTCAAAATACTTGTCCAGAAAAAAAAATCCTCAGTTCATCACACAATTCAAACAGGCACAAGAGAACCTTTCTTCTCGAAAGCCAGTGAACTTCTGTGTGAAGTGTGAAGAAGTTGGGGCATGTGGCATTGGCCTCTGTCGGCAGACAGGATACTGGGCTGGATGGACCATTGGTCTGACCCAGTATGGCCGTTCTTATGTTCTTAGGTTGTTATCACTGTCCATCTTGTTTCACAAAGCAGCCAATAGTCTTGAATTCAGGCCTTGATGAAATTGACGATCTTCACCAACTCATCCAAAACCATCCTTAGGTCAGCAGGCATTTTTTTAACAGATAGCATTTCCCTGTGTATGCTGCGATGAATGAATATAGCTAACAGTGCCACTGCTTTAACTAGAGTGACTACTCCAGTGTACTGGCCAATCATTGCATGAGCCTCGTCAGTACTGATCCACACACGTTTTGACTAGTCAATATCATGATCCCTCACGAAACTGCTCAATACGTCAAAAATAGCCTCACCAGCTGGGCACGTGGGCAAAGATTTGCAAAAGAGAAAGTCCTCTTGGACCTTTCTGTTGTATTCATATCTGATGACTGACAGGAAGTTTGAATGGTTTGTGATATCTGTTGACTCATCAAATTGCAAAGAATAAAAGCGACTTTTCTGCACACTCAGTCGTTCCTTAGCATTCTGAGCCATAGCGTCAATTTTGTCAAATTGTCACTGCCTGTGGCTATGTGCTTGATTAATTTCTTACTTTCCTTAAATTCTTTGAGTTTGTTCTAAAAAAAATTCAATTGGCTTAGAAACATATTCGCCATGTTTCATTTCAATGTGACGCCAAAGATTAGCTGGTTTTAAGCTCTCATTTGGCAGCACATTCTTACAGAGTAAACATAATGGACATGGTTCAGATTCATCGCCAGTCCATGTAAGCCCTAGCTCCAAGTATATGTTGCTATATTTTCACATTTTCTGTTTACTATGTGTTTGGTTTGAAGTGGAACTTGACATTCCACAATGGTCTCCCAGTTCCTTTCTTTTCAGTATCCCTTCTTGATCCACCGATCCATTTTTGCTAGCCCAACTAAACCCTTCCCACCATTGTAATAGCTTTTGAATAGTTAGAGCAGGGTGACGTATTCCCGTAACTTGATCTCTGAACTAAATATTTAATATATATATTTATAATGACACAGTATACGAATATTTATTGATTAAAATACATGAGTGTTTTTATACACTGCACATTTAATTTAATTTCTGTTTTAAACTTTCTGCGGACTCCCTACAGTACCGTTGAGGACCACCAGGGGTCCATGAACCACAGGTTGGGAACACAGGGATAGAATAACTGTTAAAAGTTGAATGCTGTGACTGTGTTGTGCTGAATGCCTCTTGCCATGATGTAGACCATCCTCTTTCCAAAGTAGGTACTATCTCATACATGTGCTTACACGGCTGCTGACCAACATGACCCTGATCCCAGCTGGGAGCTCTGCATGCCTCTGTAAAACAAAATACAACTCCAGCTAGCAGGAGAAAAGGAGACTGCAGCACCTAACTCATCTTAATTGAACCTTTCTTGCAGTCAGCTTCCCTTCAAAGTATATTAGCAGCTCCAGACCACTGCACACCGTAATAGAGTGGGCCATCCCAGCTCCCTGGAACGGCTCTGGAGGAAGGAAGCACGAGGGGAGTCAAGTAGGTGACACTTATGTGGTGTTTTGCACTGGATTTGGGGTACTTTTCTGCATACGTGTCTTGGTTTTCTCCTTCCCAAGACTCCTGCTCCTGGTCTTTGTGAGAGAGGGTGTAGCTCCTCCAGCTTTTTGCTCTCTGCTCAGTCAGAGAGTCCTTATCTGCTGGGGCTCTCTCAGCCCAACGACAGAGAGAGAAAGAAAGAAATTGTGTGTGTGGGCATCTGGTAACAGGGCCGGCTTTAGGAAGTGCGGGGCCCAGTTCGAACAATTTCAACGGGACCCCACAGCAATTTTGCTTGAGCAAAAAAAAAAGCACACAAAAGTTTCAACGGGGGAGCCCAGGAATTAACACCCACCCTACCGTGGCACACGAAAACCCTGCGCTAAACTCACACCTCCCGTGGCGCAGGCAGCTGACGCACTCCTCCTCTGGGGCCGGCAGGGGCAGCAGATTTGTATAATTTGTATAAAGAATTGCTCCTGTGACAGTCTAATGTAGCCCACCACCGCGTCACTTCAGTGTTTGGGTGCTACTGTGATTAAAATACAGACTTTTTAAAAAAATCAAACAGCTCCAGATGGAACGACTGTAACTATGTAGTCACCAAAGGCCAGGTTTGACTCGTCTGTGCACACCACCAAGCCAAGAGGGGTTGAACTTTGAATGGGAATACAGCACAACTAGGCTCCTTCTGGTTGCTGTCAGACTGTCTTACTGTGACATTGTTCCAGAAACCTCTTATGACAGTGGGATTGGCACTCTGAGGAAATCTTCTCTGTATAACTGGCCAGAGAGAACCCCACCCAACCCCTGTAAAAAAATAGCCTTAAAACTTTTCTTCAAAACAAATGCGTACGGTATATTTCTTGTCCAAATCCTACAGCTAGGGTGGAGGGAGATAAGAGGACTCCTGGAGAGACAAATAAATCTCTTCTAAAGTAGCAAAAGATGTAATTGGGTGGGGGAAAGCTAATAATCTTTGCATTCAAGCTCTCTCCTGGCTGTGTTTGAGTTTAATATAAGCAAGCAGGCTAGCAGGGATTACAGAATTCTCTCAGTGCACTGGAAGGCCAGGAATTTTTCTTTTCATACATCATTTACAAGCAGCTGCAATGACTCCACAAAGTCAGTACAACTCTACCACACACCAAAGCAGAATGTAGGAAATTTTGAAGCAGGGTCTTTTGTGGCTGCTGTTTTTAAATGGAAGTTCTGCGTTGTCACGCTTCAGCTATACTGGGATGGAATCAAAGGGCCAAGCGGGGGGGGGGGGGAGAAGAGGGGTTGTTTCTTTTTGAATTTTAATGTCTTGCTGTCCTGTCAATTACTAATGCTCTTTGTCTAGAGAAGACTGGCACATGATATGCAGATAGCAGGGTGATTTGACATTTATTTGGTAAGTGCTCGTTTTCTACTGAATTGATGTAGAAATTTCAGCAGTTAGCACTAGAGTCATTTGTCAGAATTTCCAAGGAGATTGTTAAATGACAGACAGCCATTCAAAAACAGATTTCTCTCCTCGTTGGCTCAATGGATGCCAAGAAAGGTTTGACTGATGCCCCCGAGGTGCAGGCACTAGCTACGCCAGCCATACATCCCTCATTTTCCAGGACAGTCCCTATTTTTAAAACTCTAGCCCGGTGTCCCCATCAAGTAATGAAATGTCCTGGATTTCAGGCCTGTATGCAGGGGCCTGCAAACGCTCCCCCTCCCCCAATGGTCCTCCCATCCCGTGTGAGCAGCGTCTCTCCCGTGGGCCATGTCAGTAGCACCTGCCCCCTGTGCAGACCAAGCACACCCCCACACTGCACTCACCAATGCCTCAGCCTCCTGCACCAGCCACCCCAACTCTAGGGACACAGCGGACACCTTGCAAACCACCGAGGGGCAGTAGGGCACCATGATGTCAGCATGTTCGAATGTCAGTGGAAGGGCGGGGGCTAAAATCCCACCCCTTTCTACGGTACGGGCAGGGCTGTGAACTGGAAAAGGCAGCCACTGGAGTGAGGCATGTGTGGCCTCACTCCAAGCTGTGCCAAGCCACTTGTGACCGGGGTGTGAATGTGCATGCACCACAGCGCTCTCCTGCTAGGAGCAGAGGCCAGGTGCGGTGCCTTTGGCACTTGCGGGGTCCGTGCTGGAGCCAGCTCCCTGCGCTGATGCGGCGGGTGCTGTGTGGCATTAGGCACATGCATGTTTCACGTGGGGCTCACACTGAGGGTGGTTGTCACCCTCCCCTGCCAGGACAGGAGTTTTCATTTCCTTTTATTAAAAATGCGGCTCAGGGCCTGCGGGTGGGGAGGTAGAAGCCTGAAAACGTGACCAAGGCTCTGCCCCCAGATGCGCACCCCCTGGCAAGACACACTACTCCAAGCCCCCTCCTGGCCAGACACCCTCCCCCCAGTCCGCTCCTGCACCCTCCTTTGCTCCTGCACCCTCCCTCCTGGCCAGACACCCTCCCCCCAGTCCGCTCCTGCACCCTCCTTTGCACCTGCACCCTCCCTCCTGGCCAGACACCCTCCCCCCAGTCCGCTCCTGCACCCTCCTTTGCACCTGCACCCTCCCTCCTGGCCAGACACCCTCCCCCCAGTCTGCTCTTGCACCCTCCTTTGCTCCTGCACTCTCCTTTGCACCTGCACCCTCCTTCCTGGCCAGACACCTTCCCCCCAGTCCACTCTTGCACCCTCCTTTGCCCCTGCACCCTCCCTCCTGGCCAGACATCCTCCCCCCAGTCCACTCCTGCACCCTCCTTTGCTCCTGCACCCTCCCTCCTGGCCAGACACCCTCCCCCCAGTCTGCTCTTGCACCCTCCTTTGCTCCTGCACCCTCCTTTGCGCCTGCACCCTCCCTCCTGGCCAGACACCTTCCCCTCAGTCCACTCTTGCACCCTCCTTTGCCCCTGCACCCTCCCTCCTGGCCAGACACCCTCCCCCCAGTCTGCTCTTGCACCCTCCTTTGCTCCTGCACCCTCCTTTGCTCCTGCACCCTCCCTCCTGGCCAGACACCCTCCCCCCAGTCTGCTCTTGCACCCTCCTTTGCTCCTGCACCCTCCTTTGCACCTGCACCCTCCCTCCTGGCCAGACACCCTCCCCCCAGTCCGCTCTTGCACCCTCCTTTGCTCCTGCACCCTCCTTCCCGGCCAGACACCCTCCCCTGCTCCTGCAGTCCGCTCCTGCATCCATTGTTGCTCCTGCACCATCCCTCCTGGCCACACACTGCACCCTCCCTTGCTCCTGCTCCCTCCCCCTGGCCAGACACCCTACTCCCAGGCTGCTTCTGCACCTTATCTCCCACCCAGACCTTGCAACCTCTCCCTCTTCTGACCCTACCTCCCTCCCCTTTCTCACCCCACCTCCCTGCACCCCCATCACCATCCCACTTGCTGGCAGCCCTGTCACACACACTGAACCCCTCATTTTTGTCCCCACCTCAGAGCCTAAGGGGGTCCATAAAATCCCCTAACTCCGGAACCCCAGAAAAAGTAAATCTGGACTATGGGAAGCCCTGAACCTCAATCCTTCCTGTCCCTTACTCTCACCCCATGGGGCTGGAGTGCCACAGGAGTGAAGTGTCTCAGATGGGGGCCACATCAGTGAGGGTTGGGGGTTTTTGGAGGAGTTTTTTTACTTCTCACTTGTGTGGTCTCCAGCTGATTTTTTTTTTTTTGTGGGTCAGTGGCCCCCGACCCAAAAAAGGTTCCCATAAATGAAGAAAACATTGAAATCTTTTGTGTTGGACAGAAATTAATATTTTACTTTATTTAAAATGAAGTTTGATAAATGAACATGAGAAAGTTAAAATGTTTAATCTGTTTAATAATTTAAATTAAACCATTCTCCCTATCTACAGCACTAGCAAAATGGCTTGGACGTAATTATGTAATTAACAGTGAGTTTCCATTAGCAACTGTTGGTCTGCAGAAAGCTTTACATTGAGCCAGGTGGACACGGGCCAAAAAGTTTGAGAATCACTGAAAGAGGCACTTCTAGATCTCCCCCCCCCCCCCCCGCCTCCCGAGAGACTGCCCCAGGCTCCCTGCTGCTCCACAAGAGCCCACAGAGAGATCAGGTCTGTTACCATGGCGGTGAAATCACTGTGTCACTCCGGTGTGGACGATGGACAGACTCTTTGTGAGTCTTCCTCATCCAAGCAGTTGATGATTAAAACAGCATGTTAAGATGCCATGTGAAAACACCTCGTGCATCCACAGGGAGGCAGGACGTATCATCTCTCTCCAGAGAGAGTTGTCATGACTTGTGTGTCTGGGTAAACAGGCCCTTTGTGAGCTCTGTGAAGAGATGAGATGTTTTGTCTTCAAGTTTCAAGGGATTTGTTCTTCTGTCTTTGGTCTGCACGTTGCTTAGACCTGAATGGAGTTGGCTGTGATGACGCATTTCTGAGTTATTCTGACACTCGAAGTGAAATCTGTGCTAAAGACCCCACATCCAGTGAGAGAAAGCGCTGCTGTCAGAAGTCAATTCAAAATCTTTCCAATTTTCTTCAAAGATTGCCTCTACCAGGCAGCGGGGCTTTTACTGATTGGTCCCTTATATTTCTGAAGGGTGACTACATGTAAACTGAGTCTTCTTAGGTAATGTCAACAGATTGCTTTGGGCTCAGTCCTAGCTTAAATTTAAATTGTAAGCAGGTTGGGAAGTGGTCTCATTTGGCAATTATTATTAGGTATTTACATTATAGAGGCATTGCCATCATGGTCTTGACATATACCTTTCCCAGTAGCTTTACATATAAAATAGCCCAGCCCCATTGACCTCCATGGGAAATGTATCTTTCAAGCAGTGGGGGGGAGGGTTAGTGACATGGTCTTCTCCACCCTGTAACTGTCACGGTTAGTTCAGTATTGTCATTACGACTTGTGGAAATGGAGGACACTTGATAGTTTTGCAGTAACTTTAAAAAATGCAGTCGCAGTATCTCTCATTAGGGATGCAAATTCCCATTCATCAGTTAACTAGTTCATGTTAGATCACACTGGGGCTGCCACTGGCACCCAGCCCCCTCCAGAGCATCCCCTGTCTCCAACTGGCTGGACTCCCCACGGAGAGAGGCTGCTTCAGACATAGGTGCAGTCCCTGCCTGCTCTGGATGAGAGTGACCCTTGTCTGTAGCAGGTCTTCTGTGGGGCTGGGGGAGCCCCCTGCCCGCAGCAGCTGCTCCAGCCCTCTCCAGTTAATTACTAGTTAATTGGATCTGCTAAGCATCATCTGTTCAGAGGGCTAAGGAAGTTGTCCCATGCAATTGTGGGATAGTTCAGGATGGCTCCCAGGATGTGTCAAATGGGGCTGCATCTACACTGCAAAATAATAGATCTCGGATCCTGGATCTCGTCTTAAATTGAGGTTGGACTCCTTGTGCTGCAGTGTCATGAGACTCTAGTCTGGGGCCTGGGTTAATGCGATTGCAGACCCAAACCCACTCCTATTGGTAGAGGACAGTGGGAGGAGTTTTTAGAGAGGTCACATGACACCCTTTATTTCCGGTCGTGTGTCCATCTTGACCCTGGAAGTACTAACCCAGGGGCGGGACTTCCTGTGGCAGGTGGGTGGGACCTAAGGGGTCAGTGGGCATCGCTAATGGAGTCAGGGGGCATGGCCAATGTGTCCCCATTTTTTGTTCAGAAAATATGCTCACCGTAACTATAGCACTCTTGTGGCTGTCCTTCCACATTGCCACTAGGAATATGCGTTCATCTAATGCTCATCCTGGAAAGATGATGATACAATAAATGTGTGTGGCAGGAGGAGTCGTTGGGATCCTACCTGCCCCTGGTAAGGAGCTTTTGGAGCTCTCTATCAGCTCTCCAGGCAGAAGCTGCACCACTCCATAATGCTCTTGGGAATATGGAAGAAATAGTCAACACAAAAAGAATGCATGACAATCCGGGAGAAACAATTAACAGATCCTTGCTCCCCCAGCAATAGGCCCATTCAGTATGCAGAGCTTCCACATTGTGGATATACATCTTGGAGAAGCCAGGAAGCAGAGAAGATGCAGAAAGATTCAAGCAGAGATCAGAGCAGGGTAGGAAGTGGAAACTGTCAAGCAAGAGAGAACGGGCAGAGAAAAGATACAGCAGGTAAACCAGAGGGACAAAAGAACCATGGGTCACACAGAGTGGAAGGCAGGAGCATGGGAAGCCTGTGGGAAAACAAGAAATAGAAGCGAGGGAAGAAACAAGAGAAAGGACGCAGAGGAGGAAAATGGGGAAGAGTCAGAAAACAGAATGAGATTCGTAATCCTTAGCACTTGCATAGGGCTTCATAATTCCAAGTCACTCAGGGTATGTCTACACTACAAAGTTAATTCGAACTAACAGCTGTTAGTTCGAATTAACTTTCATAGTGGCTATACATGCAAACCGCTAGTTCGAACTTAATTCAAACTAGCGGAGCGCTTAATTCGAACTAGGTAAACCTCATTCTACGAGGAGTAACGCCTAGTTCGAATTAAGTAGTTGAAATTAAGGGCTGTGTAGCCACTTAATTCGAACTAGCTGGAGGCTAGCCCTTCCCAGGTTCCCCCTGGTGGCCACTCTGGGGCAAACCAGGAGAACTCCTCTCCTCTCCCCCAGCCCTGGGGCCCTTAAAGGGGTAGACTCTGGCCAGACGGCACTTGCCAGAGCCAGCCCTGCCAGCAGTCTCTGCCCCTGACCCAGTGGCCGCAGGATGAGCCAGGCAGCCAGCGACAGCCAGCCGTCCCCCACCCAGTCCCCCAGCACCCAGGGGCCAGCCAGGGGCCGTAGATGGCGTGCGCCCTCCTGGACTAGTGCGGAGGTCATGGACCTCATTGAGGTTTGGGGGCAGGCCCCCAATGTCCATGATCCTCCAGGAGGAGGAACGTGGCCGTCTACGGCCGCATAGCAGCCGCCATGGCCTGAAAGGGACACAGGCGCACCCAGGAGCAGGTGCACCTGAAAATTAAACAGCTGCGGCAGGCGTACACCAGGGCCACCAGGGGCAGCACCACAGCGGGGGCTGCCACCTGCCCCTACTTCCCCGCCCTTGACCAACTCCTGGGGGGTGGGGCGATCCGTGCCAGCCCGGGAGGCAGCGAGCCAGGACCAGAGGGCCCTGACCCGGGCACACCGGAGGGGCCTCCGCCAGCTGTTCCGGCACCGGATTCGGCAGGATCGTCCGGGGAGGCCATACCAAGTAAGTGCCATCACTGTCCCCTGCCGGGGGAGGGAGGGAGACGGGGGGGGGGGAGACCAGGGACCGCACGCGTGGGCCATGCCTCCCACGGATCATGCAGCCACCTGTGCACGTGCAAGCACGTGCCATGCCACCCTTGGGCAGGTGGCTCCAGCTGTGTGACACCCAGGGGCCGTGGCCCAATAGGCACATGCGTGTGTGAAGAGACCTGACGCTCCCGACCCCGAGGCGGGACCCAGCAGGATGCCCTCCCTTCACACGCCCCCTCTACACAGAGGCAGGGGACATCTCCCCCCGGCCACACTATACACAGCACAGGGACATGGGTGCGCTCTTGGGGCAGCTCCCAGCCCCGGGGAGAGCCAGACATCCTGACCATGGCCTCTGTACAAACACAACGGCTCTGACGGTGCAGGGCATGGTCGCCCTCACGTCGCGGGGGGGGGGGGGAGTGCTGGGCATCATCCACTGTGTCCCCAGGGAGAACTGACCACTTCTCTTCTTTCTCTACAGCTGCACCAGCTGCTCCTGCAGGGCGCACCACCCCGCCCGGGACATGCTCCCGCACCCGCGGCCTGCTCCGGACCACCACCACGGAGCAGGATTACTGGGACCAGCACCTGGGGGCCCTGCGAGCCCTGCACCACACTGTCCAGGCCTAGATGCGGGAAGACCTGTAGCTCCGCCAGGAGCAGTTGGCTGAGGAGCGAGCCAGAAATGCTACCCTGCAGGCCCTGCTGCAGAGCATGGTGGCCCGTGCCCATCCTGTGCCTGCTGCCCCCCCAACAACTGTCCCTCCTCCCGCTCCTGCCCCCCTCCCACCTCTTCCTCCTCAACCCCCACACCCTCCTCCTCAGTGTCCACACCCCCCCACCTCAACCTCCGCACCCTCCACCCCATCCCCCCGGGGATGCCGAGGCCCCCTCCCTCGCCGTGCTGGGAGGCGGTTGGCCCGGCGAGTCCCCCACCCCTGATCCCTGAGTTTCCCCTCCCCCTCCTTCCCCTTGCTTCCCCCTTCCAGCTCCCTCCTCCCAGGTTTCCCCCTCCCCTCTCCCACCCTCTCTCCTGCCCTCTCCTACCTCCTTTCCCCTGTCTCCTCACAGTTTCATTCCCCCTCCCAGTTGTGTTCAATAAAGAGAATTGTTATTTTTGAAAATACGTGTCTTTTATTTGACATCAGGAAGGGGGGGCTAGGGAAGTGGAAGGAGGAGAGGGAGGAATGGGGCAAAAGCCCCCGGTTGGGCAGACCGCAGGGACTGTTACCGCTCCTCAGGGTGGAAGCTCTCCCGCAGGACCCCCTGGATCCTGACATCCCCTCGATGGTCCTCCCAGATGGCAGCCTGCAGAGAGTGCAGCCAGGCTGCCGGCAACATGTCCACAAGATGCAGCAGAGTCCCCGGGGGCAGGTCTGGTTCCATGTTGCAGAGTGCCATGGTGCCCCGAGTGAGGGCAAGCAGAGCACTCTGAGACACAAATTCTTTGCTGTCCCTCATCGAGGTAGACCAGCAAGCGGGGAACCCTGAGAACTGTCTGTCCGAGGTGGAGGGTCGGGTCCCTTTAAGCACAGCCCTCGGCTAGCCTGAGGCAGCAGCTCCACGCTCTAAGTCCTGGTTCCAGCCAGCCTTAACTTCGGTTCAGGGTCCACTCAATGTGGACATGCTAGTTCGAATTAGTTTTTAGGTCTAGATGCACTAATTCGAATTAGCTTAGTTCAAATTAACTAATTAACTAAGTTAGTTCGAATTAATGCTGTAGTGTAGACATACCCTTACAAACATTAGTTAGGGAGTTAGAGAAGCAAGACAGAGATGGGGGGGGGAGGCGAGACTTTACCTTGCCCTTGTCCATCACAAACTGAAGGTGCTGTCTCATGAGGAGCTCATCAGGAAGGGGATCAGAAATTGCCCTAATTACATTAATCAGCAGACTGGGAGATGGAAGCTACAAGGATATATTTGTAAATGGCTCTTTTTGCATCTCCTCAGCTATAGCTGTGTCGTCCAGGCTGTGGAATGCAGAGATTTTTTTCCCTTCCAACTATATCCATGATACAGTTTCACAGTTTTGTTTTCAGCAACTCCCCATCAAAACCAAACCAAACCTTACAAATATTATACACATCTGTCACCAGCAGGTGTGAAACAACACTGCTTCTGCTGCTAGCTTGTCCCTCTCCCTGAGCCTTGAAGGAAAAAGATTTGAGTAACTCTCTTTTCCTTTATGCTGCATTTCAACCTGGCACAATTCTGAATCACTATGCGACACTATGAATACTCATGCTAACTGATCCTGCAGCAACTGAGCTCTTCCTCCTTTTGTGTCTCCTCCAGCCCCTGGAAATCAACTTCATTTCCCTAACCTAGGTTTACTTGAACCAATGCATTGTCCCCCAGCACAAGATTCAGTGCTCCTGGATCAACCTATTATGTAACTGTTGTTAATGATCATAGAATCACCCTGACTGCAGTTTAAGCTGCATGTGCTGTGCTGAATCTAAGGAAGTGAAAAGCTTTTATTTTGAACATGATGAAAACCTGTGTCTGTCTTTATTAAGATCATAACAGCGCATGTTGCTAATTTGGGAACAAGCTACTCATGCTATCTTGTCACTTCAATTTTCCAGACATTGTATTCTCAGCTTGGGCGAAGTTTCTTTTCCCTGGCGCACCACCTTTGGCCACTAGTGTACAGCAAGTCCCAAAGTCGCGTAGGATCACAGAGAGCAGATCACCAAGGAGAGGTCTAGTCTAAGGGCCAGGTTTTTAAAGGTACTAGGCACAGTCCCAAATATCTTTTGAGTACCTGCAGCCTGCCAATCAGACCCTGGCTCTCACCAGCCTTTGTTTTCTTTCTTCCTGCTTGATGACTCTGTTTACTGCTTAAATGCCAAGTAAGGAGCATACACTCCTTAGGCCAAGGTAGGTCTGCTTAATGCTAAGTGTGTCTGAGCCTGTATTTTAGCATCAGACAGAGGATATTTAGAGCTTTACGCATAACACTGCTACACACATTTTACCATAATACTGCCAACCAGTTTTCAGATACCTCACAAGGCGTTCCTTGTACAAAGAGTCTTACAGTAGCATGTGGGGTGTGCATTCAGAGATGCACTGCGTCACCCCAAGCTATTCCAGAGCGGCTTCCCCATTTCATGGACACTGCAAGGTTTTCCTTGTTGCCAGATCCAAAGCCTCAGGAGAGCCTTTCCATGGGGTTTGGATTTGGTGTCATGAAGCGTTGCCTAAAAGGAGTAAGGCGCTAGCATAATCTGTGCTGTTCCATAGTCCCTGGGCCGCCGCCTGTCGAGACAACACCAGTGTTAGAGAACAGCATTAGTGCTGCCTATAAACAGCCATAGTGCTGACTTGAGGCAAAGTGTAGCAAAAGTGCAGGCCTGAGAGTCAGGAATCCTGAATTCTAGTCCCTGCCTTGACATGGCTGCATGGGCTTGAGCAAGTCATTTAACCTCTCTAGGCCTCAGTTGACCCGGTTCATCAAAGAGCCATGGTAACGCTGACTTATGAGGCAGAGCAGCTTAAATTAGGTTAATTAATCTCTTAGGCTGCATCCCAAGGAGAGTCCGGGCTGGGACGGTTGAGTTAGGAGGGAGCCCAGCCGAGGAGGACCTGGTCGGACTAGTATAAAGCCTGGAAACTGGGCAGAGAAGAAGTTTGCAGTGCAAGTAGTCTGCATTTATTCCCTAGGTCGGAGAAGGAAGACGTGCTATGGGTAGGGGGTGAAGTAGTCTGCAGTCCCTGTCTGGGTGGAGGTGAATCCAGACATGTGGGAAGATGTGGGAAGGAGTCCAGGAAATAGTAACAGGGTCTAGGAGAAAGGAGGTCAGTTGCTAGACATAGGATTGGAACCTGTAGTAGAGGGCAGTCCCAGCTTAAGGCAGGGAGTTGGACATGATGACCTCCTGAGGTCCCTTCCAGCCCTAGGATTCTACGGTTCCCCTACCAGTGACTGAGTCAGCAGTGAAGTAGAAGGCTACCTGGGAGAGCTGTCCACTAGGACTTTGCTACCCCCAAAGGGAATGACTCCTGTGAGCTGGCTGGAGAGCCCACCCACAAAAAGAGCCCTCAGAGCAGGATGTAAATGAGTGGCAGAAGTGGGCAGCAGACCAGGAGCGAGCTAATCCCCCAGCGCAGCCAGGAGGAGGCACCCTAGAGATGTCAGCGAACTAATCCCCCAGCACAGCCAGGAGGAGGCACCCTAGAGATGTCAGTGAGCTAATCCCCCAGCGCAGCCAGGAAGAGGCACCCTAGAGATGTCAGCGAGCTAATCCCCCAGCGCAGCCAGGAGGAGGCACCCTAGAGATGTCAGCGAGCTAATCCCCCAGCGCAGCCAGGAGGAGGCACCCTAGAGATGTCAGCGAGCTAATCCCCCAGCACAGCCAGGAGGAGGCACCCTAGAGATGTCAGCGAGCTAATCCCCCAGCACAGCCAGGAGGAGGCACCCTAGAGATGTCAGCGAGCTAATCCCCCAGCGCAGCCAGGAGGAGGCACCCTAGAGATGTCAGCGAGCTAATCCCCCAGCGCAGCCAGGAGGAGGCACCCTAGAGATGTCAGCGAGCTAATCCCCCAGCGCAGCCAGGAGGAGGCACCCTAGAGATGTCAGCGAGCTAATCCCCCAGCGCAGCCAGGAGGAGGCACCCTAGAGATGTCAGCGAGCTAATCCCCCAGCGCAGCCAGGAGGAGGCACCCTAGAGATGTCAGCGAGCTAATCCCCCAGCGCAGCCAGGAGGAGGCACCCTAGAGATGTCAGCGAGCTAATCCCCCAGCGCAGCCAGGAGGAGGCACCCTAGAGATGTCAGCGAGCTAATCCCCCAGCGCAGCCAGGAGGAGGCACCCTAGAGATGTCAGCGAGCTAATCCCCCAGCGCAGCCAGGAGGAGGCACCCTAGAGATGTCAGCGAGCTAATCCCCCAGCGCAGCCAGGAGGAGGCACCCTAGAGATGTCAGCGAGCTAATCCCCCAGCGCAGCCAGGAGGAGGCACCCTAGAGATGTCAGCGAGCTAATCCCCCAGCACAGCCAGGAGGAGACACCCTAGAGATGTCAGCGAGCTAATCCCCCAGCACAGCCAGGAGGAGGCACCCTAGAGATGTCAGCGAGCTAATCCCCCAGCGCAGCCAGGAGGAGGCACCCTAGAGATGTCAGCGAGCTAATCCCCCAGCGCAGCCAGGAGGAGGCACCCTAGAGATGTCAGCGAGCTAATCCCCCAGCGCAGCCAGGAGGAGGCACCCTAGAGATGAGAGCACACCAGAACACAGGGCGTTGTGAGATTCACTGAAATGGTTTTTGAGAAGTGCTCTCTGCTATCAAAGGATGTGGCATTATTTTTACTGACATTAAATGCTCCAGGGTCCTTTCTCTTTCCTCTTCCCTCAGGTGAAGGTTTAGAAAGCTACCACCACCAACCACTCAGTATTAAGAAACCTTCCACCCTCAGCAGCCATTTTATTCAGCCATCTCTATGTGCAAAGATAGATCTCTTGTCTTTTAGATACTTGTTAAGGACACTGGCCAGGCTCACAGCTCTCGAGGTCACTGCTGTAATCCACTGGGTGTATACAGCACAGGCATTGGCATACACTTCTGTACTGGCACTTGTCAGCTCTTATCTACACAGACCACCTTTGTGGGCCATCTCAGGTGAGAGTATCAGTATAGAACTGAACACTGTCACCAGCACAGGTGGCAACTGTTGTGGTGATGATTGTGGCATGGACACCATTTTGGCCAATAAAGACCCATAACTGTAGGGCATAAAGGACACCAAGCAATAGTGATTTTTCTTTCCAGGCTGGATTTGAACCAGGTGGGTGAAGGCTAACAATTCCCCTTCCCACCAACCTATGTTCAGTGTTGTGAATTGGCAATACTAAATCAGGAAATAAGAGGTCATAAAATACGATATAAGCATTACATTCGCATCCTACCAAGAATCTCCAAGAGAGATTCTAGCATTCCTAGATTATGCTCTTCTTCAAAGAATCATAGAATCATAGAATACTAGAATTGGAAGAGACCTTGAGATTGAGTCCAGTCCCCTGCCCTCACGACCAAGCACCATCCATATCATCCCTGAGAGATGTCCGTCTAATCTGCTCTTCAATATCTCCAGGGATGGAGATTCCACAACCCCCCTCAGCAATTTATTCCAGTGTTTAACCACCCTGACAGTTAGGAATTTTTCCTAATGTCCAACCTAAACCTCCCTTGCTGCAGTTTTAAGCCCATTGCATCTTATCCTATCATCAGAGGCCAAGGAGAACAATTTTCCCCCCTCCTCCCTGTGACATCCTTTTAGATATCTAAAAATCGCTATCATGTCCCCTCTCAGTCTTCTGTTTTACAGACTAAACAAACCCAATTCCTTCAGCCTTCCCTCATAGCTCATGTTTTCTAGATCTTGAATAACTTTTGTTGTTCTTCTCTGGATCTTCTCCAAATCTTTCTTGAAATAAGGTGCTCAGAACTGGACGCAATACTCCAACTGAGGCCTAACCAGCACAGAGTAGAGCGGAAGAATGATTTCTCGTGTCTTGCTCACAACACTCCTGTTAATGCCTCCCAGAATCATGTTTGCTTTTTTTGTAACAATGTCGCACATTGACTCATATTTAGCTTGTGGTCCACTATGACCCCTAGATCCCTTTCTGCAGGACTCCTTCCTAAACAGTCGCTTCCCATTCTGTGTGTGTGAAATGAATTCCTAAGTGGAGCACTTTGCATTCATGTTCGTTATTGTTACACAAGTGGGTTATGAATGAGGTCTAAAGCCACACCTTCCCTTTCAGCCAGCCTTTCTTTGTACCCTTAGCACATTCCCTTTATAACTCTATAACTCTTTCAGTTAG
The DNA here is from genome assembly GCA_032595735.1 of Pelochelys cantorii. NCBI lineage: Eukaryota > Metazoa > Chordata > Testudines > Trionychidae > Pelochelys > Pelochelys cantorii. The sequence goes on from CM064337.1 coordinate 44,309,682, forward strand.
GGGGATATATTCTGCCCGAGCCAATATTTATAACAATATTTCTTTGTCTATTTTGTAATGTATAGCCATTTGTTGAAACAAGATATTAGCATCAATAAAAAGATGTGGAACTTGAATAATTTGTCTGGAGTTTGCTAATGTGAAATACCATCTGCAGTGCAAAATAGGCTAGTAAGTAATAGGAAACCCACTGCTTATTTTGGCTCATGGGTGGCAGCAAAATCAATTAGCTACTTCTACCCATAGGAAGTTATTGACTTCTAGCCACTTTAGAAAGAAATGTGTCTTGAAATTGGTAATGCTACAAAATGCAGGGCTCATGCTGTGTTGCAGGAAGCTCCTTTGTGTGGCTTGTACCTTGGGTCTTTGCAAATTTGTGTGCCTGGTTAATTTTTTTTTTAAAGCAGGCAGAAGCTCCACTGGTTTAGAGGGGCTGCTAAATTACATTTGTATCTGAAGGAACCTAAAGTACCAGGTGGCAGAACTACTCACCTCTAATTACTATTTCATAAAACTCAGTCAGCAAAACTTCTAATGAGTACTGTGCAGCCCGGGCTACTGTGCACAGTTGGAAGTTGGGGGGTTTTACATATAGACACCCCCAAACTACTAATTTAACACAGTATGATCCACACACTGTGAATCTGGCACCATATCAGATGAGAATATGGGACGGAAGGAAGGAGGCCAGAATATTACAGCATATAGATCAATGCATGTAGAGCTAGGAAGTCATTGAACTAGAACTCGGCTTTCTACTCGCCTCTCACCTTTTGTTGTTTTATGGATGTTTATTATACTAATTAAGCTGCAGTCTGAGCTCTGCAAGGCAATGAAGATCTTCCTCCTACCGGTGTCGGAATATCTGACTGCTTGCTGATACTTTAAATAAAGGCAGGTTGGGGACTGATTCGTGGAAATTGACACATGCTTGAGTAAGTTCCTTTGCTCGGAAGTGGGCTGAGTTTTGAAGATGGGGGAGTTTGAATGGAAGAATAATTATGGAAGCTTGGCTGGAAGCAGGGACTTGTGTGAGTGCTGCAGATTGGACTATTCTCTGGACAGGTCCTCAGAGGTTTTTATGGAGCTTATATTCCTGTTTCTCAACAAAAGAATGGAACACTCGATTAGACCATGGAAAGCGATTTTGGTTTGCGGAGTGCATTAAGACAATTTATGTCTGGGGTTTTGCCAGGGAGCACATTATGTGTTGTATGTTCTCATGCAAAAAACCCTGAACATACCTGGGTCAATTTTTTCCATTGAGTTCTCAGGTATCTAGTAAACTGGTTTTCATTCTGTTTAACATAGTTGGGACAGGCTTGTATTTCTAAGCTCTTGTGGTTGACAAAATTTAATTGAATATATAATGAATGTTGTATTAAGTAATTATTTGAACCCCATGGCAATGAAAAACGGAATTCCATTATACTCTGGTATTTTACTTCTGATTCAGTCCTTGATGGATCTGTGTTTTGAATATATGAAGTCCTATTAACCTTGGCTTTGGTATCACAAATTAACTCTGAGTACTTGAATGGGAGTCCCATGGGGTAACTCGACATTGCTGCAGGAAGAGGGGTTGGTAAGACAGACATTGAAAGTCATGTCTTTCAGCTGAGCGGTAAAACCAAGGTGCTGGCCACTTATCATTACAGAGAAGATGGAAAGTCTCAGAGTAGGGGCATTAACCTTAATGTTCTGGCCAAATTCCAGTTTTTGTATTTACTTTCTTTATACTTGAATTCCTCTTGCAATTTCCACAGTCTGCTCATCTTCTGTCTCTAGGGGTGTGTCTTACGCAGTAGGGTTTAACTCGAAATAAGCTACGCAAATTGAGCTATATCAATTGTGTAGCTTATTTCAAAATCGGGGACGTCTACACAGCACTTATTTCAAAATAGAGCACTCTTCCTCCGACTTCCCTTACTCCTCATATAAAGAGGGTTACAGGAGTCGGAGTAAGAAGTCCTCCAGCTTGATAGTATTTCGACATTATTTTGAAATAACTGCCTGCTGTGTAGACAAAGACTTTATTTCGATATAACGCTAGTTATTTTGAAATAATGTTGCTGTATAGACGTAACCTAGCTGTTGTATAGCATTTCAATGTTATCCTGTTATGTACCCTTGATCCAGCTGTAGCAAAGATGCTATAAACATGGAATCTATTATAATCCCTTTGCTATATCACAGGTTAGAATCTGGATCTCCAGATTGGTAGGAGATAGCGTATCAACATTGTTGGTGGGGTAATGGTGACTTTTTTTTGGCTAACTACTAAATCCAATGGAGAACACTTCCTGTATCTAAGGCTACATTTAGACTTCAAGCCTCTTTTGAAAGAGGCTTTTTCGAAAGATACTTTTGAAAAAGCCTCTTTCAAAAAAGAGTGTCTATACTACAACCAGTACTTTCGAAAATGCAAGCCGTTTTTTCGAAAGAGAGCACCCAGGCAGTCTGGATGCTCTCTTTCGAAAAAGCACAGTTTGCACTACATAGCGCCTTTTTTCGAAAGAGCACTTTCAAAAAAAGGCGTTCTTCCTCGTAAAAGGAGGTTTTCTGCAGTTGAAAAAACTGCTGCGTTCTTTCGATTTACTTTCGAAAGAATGTGGCAGCAGTCTAGACGCAGGGGAAGTTTTTTCGAAAAAAGGCCACTTTTTTTAAAAAAACCCTGTAGTCTAGACACACCCCAAGTGTAACTGACACCAGGCAGATTTGAACTTGGGACCTCTAGAGCTTAGTGTAGGAGCCCCTACCACTATATGGGACAGGGAACCACACTAGGTGTGCAAGTTACACAAGCATCTAAAGTGAACCACCTACTAATAAACAGGTAACTGATGTGTTATGTAATAAATAGGATTAAGTGTTATAGCTTGAGGAACATTCTGGGCATATGGGCCCAGGATAATGCATTCTCTGCATATGAGAGTTAGATAGAAAGTGATAACAAAAATAAGGGATGTGATAAAAAGGCTGAAGACTGAATGCCTGAGGTATGATACAAAGGAAAATGAGACAGAACAGAAAGCACTACAATAATAAGATAAATAGATGGCCTAGGTATGGAGAAGCAATAGGGCATGCAGGTTTTCATCAATATGCCATTGGTTCAAATCCAGACCAGCAGCCAAATTCTGCCTTTACATAAATTCCATTTAACACCATTGACCTTGATTAGTAGAATCTGGCCTCAAGTCCATGATGATTCAAGTTCATTAATGGGCCTGAGCGAATAATTGATTATGGGTGAGTAATTTCTCAGAGTTCACCTGCTTTTCCTTGCATAGGCAGCTCACAAACTCTTGATTGATTCATTATTTCCCAGTTAAATGACTATTCCTTGGTGGGGTAGGGCAATCCATTATGCTTTGACACTTTAGTTCTTACAGTCGGCTGGCCCATATGAAATTTCATATGTAGGAATTTTGAGACTAGCCCATGGAGTCCAGAATCCTCTCCACCTAGTCCAGTGGTCGGTGCCAAGAAACCCTGCCTTAGCTAGTTATGAAATAATATCCTCCTAGGCAAAGTTTCTTCCTAACCCTCATCAATCAGATTCTGGCTTGTACTCTGAAGCATGAAGGATTAGTTACTGAATTTTCACCAAAGAGACATAGAATGGCTAACAATACTGTTTATTTTTCTTACTGATCTATTAAAGCCTCATCTGATGTGGTATCCACTCCACACCAGCTGTGAAGGGGTGAAGGTGGCTAGGTTTGCTGAATAACTATCAAGGTTGCACCTGGAGGAGGAGATGGAGAACAATGAGGACTAATGAAAGGGGGAAGTTCACCTGGCCCAGGTAGGGTTTGGGCAGAAACAGGCTGCAGCAGGAGGTCTGTAGAATGATAATACCGGCACTAGGGAGGGAAAGGATCTCGGCCTAGAAGGATGAGAGTGAAAAAGCAGCCAAAAGGGACTTTGTAGGAAACAGTACAGATAAACAGCATCAAGGTGTGGGACTGGGCAGACTTAGCTGCTGGTTGGAGGGTCCCTGGGCAGGAACTCAGAGAAGAAGCCAAGCCTGGGTACCTCTAGCAGCCACTGGAGAATTAATACTGAGGAGCCAAGCACTGGAATCCTACCCAGCACGTCCGGAGAGACTTTGGAACAGAACTCTCTCCCCAGCAAAGGGGAAAGGCACAGTGACCTGATGGGAGGGGCAGGCCCAGAAGAGGAAGCTGTCAAGTCCCGAGAGAGAAGGCGGGAGCACCTATGGAGAGGGGCATCAGACTGACAGCCCTAATCCCCAGCCTCTGTCACAAGGAGATGCTCCCGTGGGGAGCTGAGCATCCCATGACCCACAGGTTCAACATACTTGCTTTGAAATAAAGCAGGCGAGTAAGGGCTTTTCTGAATACTGCTAGACTTATGAATGGTTTCTTGGCTTGCAGAACTGCATGGGAACGGTAGCAAGTAGAAAAGATAAGGGAGTAGAGTGACACAGAGGGTTTGTATCCCTGCCTTCCGTTCAGCTGGCAGCCTTCTTACCAAACCATGATCACAACAGGCAATGTTTTAGTGATGTGACTACTAGCTAGTCGATGACTGACTTGGGCAAATGAAACACCCTCTCGCCCTTACAGAGATGAGCCCTGCAGGACAGGATTAAGGCATATGGAGAGCTGTCTATCCCTGTTGCCTGTTAGGTAGTTTTAAATGGTGAGAAGATTTAGTTTGGCCTCAGGTCATTTCAAACCCTGATGGAGTTACTACATTCCTTCCCTCCCCACCCCACCCCTCCGCCCAAATAATACATTCTTTCTGCTCTTAAAAATGAGCTACAGCAAACCTGCCAGACTGGCAAGAGGCAGAAAGGAAACCTTAATCAATATTTCAATCAGCCACCTGTGGGTGACTGAGAATTGGTAGTTAAGGGCTCTCTTGGGTAAATAAAAAGCTCCTTGTTTTCTTTGAAGAAAGAGCTGTCAGAAAGTTTTGCTTCCTGGGGAATTTGTTTTCTTGCATGGGCACTAATATTCTTCAGCAAAAACCAACCCATGTGAATTTAGTCTTCGCTTTAAAAATAAAACCTCATCTACTTACTTCTGAGGTTAGATTCAAAGGGAAAGGGGGGGGGCAGGTTATGTATAAGATTTCCAGCTAAGGTAAATTAATGGAGCCCTAGTCGGCTCCAATAACGCTGATTATATCTGATGACAATCAGATTCTTGCAGAGGAACGACTGGCTTGTTCATGGGCTGCAGAAGAAGTCTCATCTCTTCTCCTAAGCATTGTGGTCCTGCTTTCAGAATACTCTGCGACTGCAACCTCGCCGACTTCAAGTGGGGTTTTAAGGTGTAACTGTGCAGATTTTGCAAGAGATGTGTGTCCCCACTTAAAGCGTCATCTGCCAGTCAGTGCACAGGGATAAGTGACAGCTGGCTGTGACACCCACAGCACCCCCTCCTCTCTGGACATGTTTTGGACCAGGACCTGCTCTGGGGCTTGAGTGGGAGGTAGGTGTGGAGGCAGCAATATGGACGCTGAGAGGTATGAATATAGGCACCTAGGGAACTTTTTCACAGGGGCTGACCTGTGCTAGCTGACTCAGGCTTGAGCGAAGGAGCTGTCTCACTGCTATGGGGACTTTCGGGCTCTGGCATCAGCCCAAGGTGTAGGACCCAAGAACCCAGACTCCAGCCTGAGTCCAAACATCTACTCCACAATTAAACAGCCCCTTTGCCCAGCTGGCATGGGCCAGCTGCAGGTTTTTCATTGAAATGTAGACAGGTACACTGACAGGGCAGAAATCAATGAGCTCCCTTTCCCCTCCCTCAGCTGGGGCCACAAACCCCTTCTGCCCTGGTGAAGAAACCCCAAGCACCACCCCTCCTGCCGAGCCCTGGCCCAGCCAGCCCCAGCCTTGTCTCCTCCCTTCCTCGGACCCAACCTGCCTGCTGTGGGGAAAGCTGCAGCAGCGTCTCTTGATTGAAAGACACTTCGGGTATGCCCCATGCAGGTTCCAGAGCCAAGTCACATCCTCCCCCCCTCCCCCCCCCCCGAACCTGCGTGGGCCATTTCAAAAGCATCTTTCAATCAAAAGATGCTTTTCAGCAGGGCTACTGCAGCCGGGGCCAGGAACCTAGAAAAGAGGTGACTAAGGGGGGATATGGTAGGGGTCTATAAAATCATGACTGGTGTGGAAAAAGTGAATAAGGAAATGTTATTTACTTATTCCTACTATATAAAAACTAGGGGTCACCAAATGAAATTAATAGGCAGCAGGTTTAAAACAAAAGGAAGTTTTTCTTCACTCAGTGCACAGTTAACTTTCAGAACTTCTTGCCAGAAGATGTGGTGAAGACTAGAACTTTAACAGGGTTCAAAAAAGAGCCAGATAGATTCATGGAGGTTAGGTCCATCAATGGCTATTAGCCAGGATGGGTAGGAATGGTGTCCCTAGCCTCTGTTTCCCTGGAGGTGGTGACAGGGGAGGGACCATGTGAGGATTACCTGTTGTGATCCCTCCCGAGTCAGGGGCATCTGGTATTGGCCACTGTTGGCAGACAGGATACTGGGCTAGATGGACCTTTGGTCTGACCCAGTGTGGCCGTTCTTATGTTCTTCAGTAGCCCAGGGCCCTTGTAAATTGCCCAGCCCTTAGACAATTGCTCCTCCCCTCAGTCAGTGGGCCTGAGTGCAGATAGGCCTGCCTGTTAATGACCTTTTAATAGCAACCAATATTCCTCCAGGCAACTCTGTGTTGTTAAAGTCCGCCTTGCTTTCAGATCTCAGGCGACCATACTGGACTCAGGGCTAAGAGGGTCATTTCCCTCCCGACACTTCTGAAGACTTGGTTCTGGACGAATTGACTGGCTTGTCCTTTGAAAACTGCCCACAAAGGTCGTTACTGAGTGAAGCTTCAGTTTTCTACCCTAGGGAGGGAAGCAAGGCCATGCCGGAGCACTCAATATGGCAGAACGCTAGTGTTCCAGCTGATTGTAAGCAAGACCCAGGAGTGGAGACTTTCTACGGCTGCGATCCTGCAAGTGGCTGGGGAGAAGGGCTGTGCCAGCCCAGAGCCCCCACTGCAGAATTAGAGCCTGGACCTGTTGAGGTTGATTTTACTTATTTTCTGATATTCACATGAGGCCCTTGTTTGGCATCTAGCCCTCGCTGATCACGTTGGTAAGCAGAAGGTCAGAGCAACTCAGAAGCAGGGACATGCCATGTACAGTCTATTTCACGCCTCCTCAGTCCAGTGGGGATTAGCCCAGCATAAATGTCACACCAACCCCCCCCTCCCAAGGCTACCAGTGCACCGTTTGGTGTAGGGTGATTCAGCTCACTGCAGGAAAACGGGCTTCGTGCGAACAGTGCAATGTGCGCCGGGGATGAAATAAGTGTCACAACAGTATTAACCCATTTATCCAGTAGCACTTTGACCGTGTAAAAGCAAAAGCTGCCATGCTCTGTGAATTGCTGCGTGGTGGAAAGCCATTTGTTTTGGCGTGCTGCAGTACTAAGGGGTAATTGCTAAACATGTGTTTAGCCTGTCTCTAGACATTGGATAAGAGATTCGCTTTCCTACTGCTGCCAGCCTGGCACCCCTCAAGAACTCTAAAGCCACTGAAAATAATAAGTAGTGAAAGGTGGCAGGAAATAAATCTTCAAAGAGATGGAGTTCTCGGCTTTGCTCCTCACACAGCAAGCAGACACTGGAAATGCCTTGATCTCCCTCTTCCCCACACCACCCATCCTCTATTGCTAACGTAAATACTAATACAATCTTATTCCTAGGTAAGTTTCTCCTGGTCTTGATGTACCTAGGATTTTCCTTTAGGGCCATATTTCTTTTGGAGAGATTGCAAACCTTCATATCCTGGATTACAGCCATTGCAAACCACCTGATCTGACATCAGTGTGAGTCCAGATCCTGTATGTAGGTATTCAACACCCAACATCGGTGTGAACCAGCAAAGCAAATGCTCTGGCTCCAGGGAAGTAGAGCCTGAGATGCTCTCACAGGGTCCAAACATGAGCTACTCATTTTCATATATTGTGGCTAGATGTGTTTGGGGAAATTATCCATCTGCATGATCATCCGTTCTGTGTTTACCGTGGCATATCTAAGTTTCCATTGCAGGTCGGTTAGAGGTTCCACAGGTTCCATGGTAAACTTCGTAGGGGGTGCTCACTTTTTTCAGGTGTCGCTTCTAGCCGTATGACCCCCTTCCATTTTTGTTTAAATCTTCAGTTTGAAACACTAAACTCAGACAGTTGAATGTGAACAGAAAGAATTCACTCTCCAGTCATTTGTACTGCCTCATCGGAATGTGACAGTCCGCTGATAAACTCGGAGGTACAGCATAAAAAGAGAGGATGGAGGAGGATACTGGGAGATGGGATTTGAAAGCTATTTCTCCAATGCTTAAAAAATTAAATGAAGAAAACCTGAAGTAATCTTCCTTTGTTTTGTTTTGTTCTTGATTGATTTTCTTTTTCTCAGAAGCAGTTGGCTTACCAGTGAATGTCACGGCACTGGGTTTTGCCACTGTATGTCTGTAATAGTATTTGGCTATAATGACCCTTTGATCTGAAGTTAATATATCTTTAAAGATTTTAGTTTTACCCTAACCAGGTCTTTCACTGGTAAAGAAAGACTTTTTTTCTGTAGTCCTGCTGTCTGCCAGCTGGTTGACAGAGAAGGAGAGAATAATAAGTTTTAATTATATCTTCCCAAACAAGCAGATTTGAAAGCAATGCAGGGATTACATGAGAATAAAATCCCTTCAAGCATTAACTGTAGCTGGTAAAAGGATGTTAGATATAATCCTATAAGGTTAGATGTCCAGACATTCTGGTTAAACCAGGACAGTCTAGTTTTTAATTTAACGTTCTGTCATCCTGATTATTTTCTTCGGGAGGCTCAAGTGTCATATTTTCCTTTGTGCCACACTCAAGAGTGGCACAATCATGAAAATAACACTTTAAATCATCATGCAGCTTTTCTCCTCCAATTACAGCAACCAGCATCACACGTCAAAATGCATCACACATCCAAAGGCAGAAGAATTATACATTAGAACGGAATAGATAAGCAAGACAACAAAAAGAAAGTAATAAGGAAGAGCGGGGGAAGGGGGGTGAATAACTCCGGATCTATGCATGTCCCTTTTGCAGGGGAAGATGCCTCTGACAGTACAGAATATTCTTTTCATTTCGCATTATGTAGAAGTTGAACTAAATCTGTTCCAAACCCCTGCAGGTGTTGTCCCCTCTAAGCGCTAGGCCTGTTGGCAGGAAACTGGTACGTGAATGCCAGTGGCATATCAGATGGCTAGAGGGCATGATTTTTTATTGTGCCTATGAGCTTTCAAATTCCCTCAAATAACAGATGGGTGAGCCCAACCTGGTGAAATAAAACAAGGACTAATCCTGTTTTGGAGGTTCAAAAAGTTTGATCACATGTGCAGAATAGTTCCCATGCCTCTGCAACTTCTGATTAGAGACAGGAAGTGGAAGTAATGGTTTGTAGGGGAGGGAGGGAGGGAAAGGTGTGTGCATCTTTTTTTTTCTCCCCAGCTAGAACTAGTCTAGTATTGTGAGGAGCTGCTTTTTTTATCTCTAGACTGAGGAGTTCCCACAAGCATCTTAATTTCTCAGTGAGTTTCTCATTGAGCCAGGCTTGTGACGTTTCCCCTCACATTCCTCCACCCTTCCCACAGCTGAGTTGCTGAAAGGTCTCCTGCCTAAATTCCCTGCCAGTTCAGAGCACTCATCTCCGCAAAGAAGAAGTTCCCACCTTGCAAGACTGGATCTGAAATGTGCCATGTGTTACGCTGTCTGGATTGGCTTACCACTACGAATGCCTACCTCGAACCTGGTGGTGTGTTCTATAAGTCAATATCACCAACCTGGTAACAAATCTGAACTTTGGAACACTGTACCAGTTTTCACCATGGAGTCACAGTTCCCTTCAGCCTATCTGGCCACCCAGGCAAACTGAATTTTGTGATAAATTGAAAATTCCACCATGTTAGGTTTCCCACAGTCCCAGAGGACCTGCTTATCCAGATCAGTTGGTACTCTAGATCTCACCCAAAGACAATGCTGGCCACCAAATCTGTAGTAAACCATAGATATATTGGCTAAGAAAAGGAAATGAGTTACTGAGATGTTAAAGCAGGTAAAAAGAGGAAAATTGCCATTTGTAACTATAGTTTCCTTAAAGTTTTTCAGGGCTACCTAGAATAACTTTGGGGCTCTCTGTCTTCTCATTCTTTTGTTCTGCCCTGTCAGAATTCAGACAGGCCAGAGATAAAGGATCTTTCTTTGAATCCATCTTCACACAGCAGGATGGGTATTTCCTTTGATGCTAATGGTGAGGAATTCACTTAGATTTTTTTTTTTTTTTACCACCATACATATAATGGCAGCTTACTCTGAAATTAGCATTTTCTGTTAAAGTCCTTCATTAGCACTTCACTAGATTTTCTTGATGGGTGATTGAGTTACAGGAATACTTACCATGTAAATGTTTACTATTATATTATGACAAACATAGATACAAAGACCATCCAGTTAGTTTTCATGAAATTTAAACACTCATACATACACTCTTTTTCCAATCCACTTTTCATCTAACCATTACTTTGATCTACACAAGTTCCTTGACCTGCGTATACTCTCCCATGGTCTGGTCGGTCAGTGTCACAGTGATTTAGAGAAAATGAAAAGAATTTTATAAGCAGTTGATTCTAAATCAAATAGTTGTTCTCTTTGAAGCCGGAGTTTCTTTGGTAAAATGTGCCAATATCACCCACTTGTTTCTGTAACATATAACCTACTGCTTCATCATCTCTGCACTCGAGTCAGGCCATACTTCTATGGTTCATCTACAATTTTCTACATACTCATAGACTGTGTTCCCAGAACCTGCTCCTCCCCCTTCCAGCTCCCCTTCCCTGAAGTCTTTGTGAGCAGCGTAGCTTGGGCTGCCATTAGTATAGACGACAGTTGCTTTAGCATATATCTCTTTGGATGAACAATAGGTCTCTTTTTTAGGTTGGAGCCACACATTGGCTCTGTTCTGCCCAGGCAGCCCTGCATACGTGTAGGTACCTGTATTGGACAATGCACAGTTTATTTTTAAAAACATAGAAGGTAAATGTGTATTTCAGTAGACTCCTCTCAGGCCTCCCTTGTCCAAGAGAGAACATTGCTATGAGAAATAAATATCAGATGTGAGCAGAATGCTTTCATGCTATCAGTAGGTTTCATTGCTCACTGGTTCCTTCTGGGCCAGTAGGCCTTGACATCTGCATAGATTCCTCACCTCTGCTCCCTTGGGAATTCCAGATGTTTAAGCAGGTGTCCATCTTTGATCTAAGAGAGGTGTTGTACAAGCGAAGCCATGGCATCTGCTCTTCTTTCCGACATGTGGAGCTCCCTCTGATGCTACTATGCAGTCAGAGCTGAAGGGTGCCCTCCCCTGTGTTAGTGCAATAGGGAATGGAAGGAGCTCGCCCCACACAAGCACACTTGCCTGGGGTCCAGGCTGCCATACTCCTGCTGCCAGTGTGGAGAAGTGCAAAGAGGATCAGGCTCTTGGGCCAGTGCTAGCAGCCTTCTGGTGTGGACATGGCTGGGGAACAGCAGCACAATGGCCTGTCCTATCACCTTGGCTGAGCACTGACTCCTGCCAAGATCTGTCCAATGACCAGCAGACCTTTAAGGCATAATGCCTCCAAGCTGGTGCACCTATGTCTTCCACTGCTCACCCCTGGCTGCCACGCAGGTTCACAAGAGACATCACTGAGCCTGTAACAAGAGAAGATTAGACTCTGGTGCAGTTCCCTCCACCCCCAAATGTCCATGTTTTGCTATATGAGAGATTTGCTCAGTGTCTTGCGGCCTGTAATGGCTCCATGAGACTCACCAGCTCTGTCCTCAGCAGGGTGCCCTCTTCTGGCCGGTGTCTCACCAATCATTGCTGCATGCTCTCATTCTGGGCCTGCGTATCTCCCAGGACCACAGTGTCCTCTTCAGGATGCTGCCCTCTGGCAGTGCCCACCACACCACTGGGGTATCAGCCAACTTCAGCCTCACGCCTGCCACTATGGCCAACTGCAGCCTCCATCTAGCCCCTCACCTCAGGGGTTAACACAGTCCATAAAGACCACTCCTTAGTATTGCAGCGTGCTGTTCAAGGAGGGAAGTCTGGATCCTGGCTCAGGGACCCTCTGGCCATAGCCTTGTCCTGCTCTCCTCCTCTCTCCCTCTACTGGTTCCTGTTCCATGGGCCACTTCCCCTATGACTCCAGCCGCCCCACTACACAACCACTTTTGATCACGTTGCGCGTATCAAGGAGACAAGTCACCCCAGCTGTCCAGGAAGATGAAGTCACAAAAATTAGCAATCACATGACGCTTGGCAAGGTTGAAATGCTGGAGTCTGAGATTTCTATCAATAGCCGAAACAACATCCTGGACCTACATGACCCGCACCAGTGCCCACCACTCCTGCAGGAAGGGGGGCTCAAGGCTTTGTGAGCCAGATTCAGTTCCATCTGTGTAAATGCACCATTACTCCCCTGCAGCCAGCAGAACTGCAAGAAGAATCTGGCCCTTGGCTTCTATTTTAGTGTCTCGTGAGCTTTATCTTGGCAGAGGTTAGGAGGCTGGGTGTTGATTGCAGTTATGAACCACTTTAACGAGAAGCTGGAAGCAGGCTCCGGATCAGCGATGAAGCTCTTTCCCTGCAGCAAGTGCAGCCCCACCAGCCCGGCTGTGAGTCACTCAGCCACACAGCTGCTGGCTGCGTACTGCCTTCAGAATGGCTGCCTCTTCTGCAGTCCAACGCAAAAGTGGAGGGAGAGTCCTGCGGCACAGCCGGGGGAGGAGAGAGGTTTGGGTGACCCTGTCTGGATGAAAGGCATGTTCTGGAACCCGCCACTTACTTCTCCAGGCCTCAGGCCCAGCACTCTGAATAACCACCAGCAGCTGCTCCTCTGCTGGCCTTGGCTCAATCGTCATTAAAGGCAGTGGAGGGAGAAGAATGAGGTATCTCTGCAGGCACAGCTGCAGCTACTCTTTTTTCTTCCCCCCCGTGGCACTGCCACTTTGCCACTTGCTAAATGAACAGCCCCCGCCCGCCGACTCCTTTCCCCATCGGTGAGCGAGGCAAACAAGAGGGACTCTGGCTCTGCTCCTTATCCCCGAGCCAACCAAACACCCAAAGTTCACCTGAGCCAATCCGTTAAGGGAGGCCGTGAAACAGGAACAAACCGGAGCCTGCTTTAGGGGCTTGTTCAGTCTGGATTATTAGAGTGTCCCAAGTTTTCATGCAGGAGCACAAGCCCTCAGCTCCTCCCTAGCTCCGTTCTCCCTGCTGTTAATGATATTACTTTCCTCTCACAGAGCCTGTTTCATCTGGGGATCTCGGGCACTTCACAAATCTTAACTAAGCCTCACCACAGACCAGGGAGGGAGACGTTAATAGTCCCATTTCACTCTTTAGAGAAACTGAGGTGGTTAACCTAGACTGTAACCTCCAAGGCACAGAGTCCAGGCTATTTATATGTAAAGTGCCAGCCAAGCCTCTATGTATGTAATAATAATAAATGCCTACGACATGCTTGAGGACACACTCTGAATCAATAGTAGACCTAGGAATACAGCTAAGTCAAGATTCCCAGGCCCTTCCCCCCCTTCCTCTCTAACTACTCCACTCTCAGGGTAAAGTAAACATCAGCCTTGTGCACTGGTTACAAGAAGCAGCATTAAGCTTCCCCTTTCCCCTGAGCTACTTGTGAGGCAGAAGATTATTGAATTAATAGAAATGAGCAATACTCATGAGGGAAGGACATTTGTTTTGGGTTTGAACACACCAAGAAGGCTTTGTCCAGCTTTCTGAAAGTGAGAAGGAAACCAGACAAACAAACCAAACCCTCACTGAGGCAGTCTCCACTGAGAAGGAGAAAAACACTTCCCACATTCCCCTCACACACCAGACTCTAGGCCCAGGCTAGTAGAGTTTGTGTGTTCCAGCCCTGTAAGAGGACAGCAGGGGGCTGGAGTGCTTGCGTGGGGCCCCCAATGCTGAGAAGGAGCCCTGAGTCTCGGAGGCCAGATCCAGGCAAGCTGGGGGCTTCATCTGGCCCCCGGGCCTTAGGTTCCCCTTCCCTCATCTAGACCATCTCTGATAGATGTCTATCCAACCTGCTCTTAAAACTCTCCAGTGATGGAGATTCCACAACATCCCTGGGCTATTTATTCTAGTGTTTAACCACCCTGACAGATAAGAAGTTTTTCCTGATGTCCAACCTTCACCTTGCGGGCTGCAATTTAAACCCGTTGCTTCTTGTCCTGTCCTCAGAGGTTAAAGAAAATATTTTTTCTCCCTCCTCCTTGCAACAACCTTTCAGGTACCCTTAGGTACTTCTGTCCCAGGCAGGGGGCTTGAAAAATGCCCAAGCATATGGGCTTCAGCTTTGGCCCTGGGCCCCAGCAACCCCATTTAATGGGTTTGAGCACCGCTGTGCCAGAGCTAAGTGGAAGAAAGAGGCTTTGCAATCAGGCAACACCCTCTGCTTTCCGTCTGCTTGCGCACAGCATGTTCAGCAGCTGCACATGTGAAATCCCTGCAACACTGAAGTCAATGGGGGTTTGCCATGCACAGTGGTTCCCTCTGATCCCCCTATTTGAACTCTCTCCATAATGTGTACCACCTTACTGAGAATACCTAAATGGTACTTTCCCCTTTCCTCTGTTTCTCTCCCAGTGACTGTCTTGTCTTTACCCTTCAGGCTGCCCTTTGACCTGTGCCTAGGTGCTAAAGACATAAGAAGTAGAGCAAACAATTACACTGAATCAGCACCAAAGGGAACCTGAAGATTGAAAAGCATGGCAGTCTGACCATAGCAATAGGAGGGATGGCTAATAGTACTGCAGAAGGTCATGACAAGTGCATAAAGAACATACTGTGGAAAACACAGATTCTCATAAATAAAATAGGGTCGAGGTTTTAAAGAAGCAAGACCTCAAAATGTAAATAAGTAAGGAGCAGGGGAAAGCAAGAATGTCAATCAAGAAATTAAGCCAACAGCATAAATAAACAGACAGCCATAGCCTAGGGAGTGGATATGGGACCAGGAGTCAAGCAAAGATTGCAGTGGAATAGTCAAGGAGAGAGACAATCTGTGTATGGATGGTAGCAACCAGGTCTTGGGAAAAGAATTTCACACTGTAGAAACAACCAGCTGGTGAGAGACATGCCTGGAGGCCAGGGGAGTTGAGATATATACTGTAAAACACAGGTCACAATCAAAGAGGAGTCACCCTGGTCACCAGTACAACTAACATCAACTCCTAAAAAAATGATATAGGCTGGAGCTGCTAGTTAAATAGCAAGGGGGGGGGGGTTAGTTAAACAGTACAGTCAACGTACTGTAGATGTGTCCAGGGATGAATGCATTATGGATAGAGAGTTGTTAGTTGATCTCTCCATTTCCAAAATCCTTCACTTTGAAAAGCCATAAATGAACTCTGTAGGATGGCCTTTTTGAAACAGGCAGCTGTAATTTTTTGGTTTTGCTTTTAAGCTGTATTATTAACAAATACTTTTCTTTTGAGACTAATAGTCCATGTGGGATACATTTGGATCTTAAACGGGGTGTGTACAATAAAACTCGCTTCGATCCCTTGATATATCTACTTCTAATACCCTGCATTATCGGGCTCACCCACCACACTGTATGGCCACTGTCTCACGGTTCTTTCAGTAACCAGAATATTTTACTGACAGAAAACTGTGTTGGCTGAAGAGATGATGCTGAGAGAGAGAAAGGGAGAGGAGACAAAGAGAGAGAGAGAGAGAACATACAGTTTGTCCCAAAGACCATTCATGTAATCAAATAAAAAAAAGAAATTGTCTCATGATTAATATAAGCAATTATTCAGAAACAAAATCAAGGGGAATAAGAATGCTTTGCTCATAACACATCCTATCCAGGACTCTGAAAGTATCATTCTAAACCTGATGATATTTACAAGGCCTTGTTAGGCCAATGATATTCTATCCCTTTTACACATGGATACATTTGGGAATAGTATTTGACAGTTTGCTCTAGGTTATATTAGTAAGGCTACGTCTACACTGCAGACTTCTTGCACAAGAAGCTTTTTGCGGAAGAGATCTTCTGCAAAAATCTCTTGGGCATGAAAGCGTCCACACTGCAAAAGCACATCAGAAAAGCTATGCACTTTTGTGCAAGAGAGCATCCAGACTGCATGGACGCTCTCTCTCAAGAAAGCTCTCATTGCCATTAACAGAATGGCCACCAGGGCACCTGTGCTTCTTTCGATAGGCTGTTTTTGCACAAAAAACCTGTTTCCCATCCCCACACACCTTTTTTGTGCAAGAGCTCTTGTGCAAGAAGGCTTATTCCTCATAGAAAGAGGAATAACTATTGTGCAGAAAACCCCTCTCTTCTTCTGATTTACTTAAATTTTCTTGCGCAAAAACGCGCTTGCAGTGTGGACGCTCCACGAGTTTTTGCACAAAAACTCTGCAGTCTGGATGTAGCCTAAAAGATCAGCTGGAGAACAGAGTGGCCCCAGCCAATGCTTTTGTAATCTCTTATGTAGTAAATATGTTGACTCAAGAGAACCCTAAATGAGTGGGCTGCAAGGAATCATGTCTTGGCCCCTGGTCCCAAGAGGAGCTGACCACCCACAAGCGCCATTGAAGACAATGGGTATGTTCCAGCGCTTATTTACACCACTTGTGCACCAGTGAAACTTCCTGGATGTCAGTGAAATTGTACGTCTACACTACAGCGCCATTTCGGGATACTTCCTGTATCCCGAAATAGCTATTCCGCATCTTTGAAACAGGCCAGTGATTTTGAAATAGAATGGGCATGCTATTCCGATGTCCCTGTAAATCTCGTTCCACAAGGATTAAGGGATGTTTCAGAATAGTGATTTATTTTGAAATTTGGTGCTGTGTAGACAGTGCCAAATTACAAAATAAGGTATTTTGAAATAAGCTACGCAATTCGCGTAGCTCAAATTATGTAGCTGATTTCGAGCTAAGGGTGCAGTGTCGATGCACCCTAACTGAAGTGAGATTCAGGCCCTGTCAAGGCTTTTTCCCCACTCTGGCATGATAAATGCAGAAGTGGGGGCCTGCAAATGTACTCCAAAAACTTATCTTTCGAGGCTTTGGTATAAAACTTCCCCCTAAAATCTTAAAAACCTAGATTTTGGGGATAAAAATCCACTGCCACCACCCAAGTAATGATAAGGAAACGAGGGAGAGACCACTCGGGAAATCTCAGCCCCTAGCGTAAAACCAGGACACAAAAATTAACCAATACCAAGTTAATAAAAAAAAAAGAGAAAGAACTTTTATCATCACCACAATATTCCTGTTACAAGCATAATGACTAGCTGGAAAAAAGTCACCAATTAATATACTCATGGGGAGTTCCACCATGGGCCAAAACTTAGTTACAAAGGAGAGAAAAACCCATTTTTAAATGCACAGACTTCAGATTCCCATTCCCAAACCATAAAACAATAAAACCTAACAGATTTATCTAAACTTTACCCTACTTAAAGATAGTCCCTACCCCTCAGTAGCTAGAGAGAAACTGCCCAGGGACAAAGGAGGGAAAAACCAAAAATTCCTTTGTCCCAGTTTGAAATTCCTACCTACATTTCTATTGGCTGCCCGCTACCTGGTTAGATAAGGGACATAGTTAACCCCTTAGTCCCCAGGCTGCTGGCTAACCCTCATGGTCATGACAGGCCCTGTAAATCTAATGACAGCTACAGGTGCTCAACATCTCTCAAGGTACGGCTACAAAAATGCTAGTTCTCTCCAGTGTGTTGGGAAGTTTCTTTTTTCCTGGGGAAAAATTTTATGCCCTGGAGATTTAGCATTCAATCTGACAAGGATCCAACCCAGCATTTCAGCACAGGCTTCACTTTAAGCACACCTTTGGAATCTCACAGAACCCACCCCAGTGTTCTTGCTGCAAAATTTGGGCTGATTTTTTCTTCAGAGCTCTGTGCCATAACAACTAGGCCAGGGGGCTTTAAATGACTGGAAGAAAATTGTGATTTCCTAAGAATCTGCCCTTACAAATCATTATTTTCCTGTGCTTGCATTTGGGGAAAGCTTGATTAGGCCTAGTTTGAGCCAGAGAAATCTCCTGACTTCTTTTGGGCTGGCCCCCAAGGTTGCCTTCTTCTGAATATAGGGTTTGATAATAGGTTGTGAAGGCATTCATTATTTCTTGGTGTTGTTTTGTATGTTGGAGGGTGGACGGCTTTAATCACTGCCCTGGAGGCTTACAGCTCCAAGGCCAGCAATCTGTTTACTTGTTTGCAGTTGTTGGTTTTTTTCCTTAAGAAAACAAAGTGTCTTTCTCATGTTACTTGGTGACTACTGAGCTCTTCAATAAAGTCTAGTAGCTACTTTCCGACTTTGTCTTTTTCTGTTTTTGTTTTTGGTCTGTGGTCTCCATCTTATCCATTCGTTTGGATAGCTTTCTGTTAGGATGCCTTTGCTTTTGTTTCATTCTTCGGAGAAGGCAGTGCCTCTCGCTTGGCAGCCGCTAAGTGCCTTGAAGGAGTTCACTATGCTAGGCAGTGCGACACAGCTTCATTTTGTCAGCCACTTTCATCCCCGAATACAGAGGCAAAACTGGAGAGCAAATAGGTTATGATACAAATTACAGCAAACATTAGCACAAAGACTGCATCTGACGGGGATGGATTTGCACTCGTGATTGTGAAAGTCAGAAACCGAGAGTGAGGTTGTGCAGATAGGGGACTGTCTTTTGGGTTCTGTATTTGTACTGTGCCTTGCCCAGTGGCCCTGATCTGTGGCTGGGGTGCCTAAGAACTATCAAAAGACAAATAATATAAAAAGGGATAGTGCATCTCCCAACACAACCTACAGTCTACAAAAGAGCAGTCGGCAAAGTTACACGATGAAATGGGAGAAAAGAATGATGCACGCTGGGTTTGACTTGTACTCACTGGTTTTTCACAAGTGCGACTCCCTGGTGGAGTTACTAGCAACTCATGCCGGTGTAACTGGAAAGACAATATGGGCCAAAAATAACTATTAAAGAAAAACTACCACTAGTTTGTTCTAAGGAGACTCACAGTCAACATTTACTTTGCCCAGGAGACAGGTTCTAAGAGCTACCTACAAGCTATCTTTTTCCTGTCCTTCAAAACCCTTCCCTTCAATGAGACTGAATAGCCACAAATGTTACCATGTAACCTGCATGGTTTCCAGCTATAGGTTGAACCTCTCTAGCCCGGCACCCTCAAGACCTGATCAGTTCAGAACGAGAGAATTTTCCAGATCACAGGAGGTCATTATTGCGTAGCGGCATCACCAATACTTCCACTGCTTACTGGGCTGTTAGAGGACATTTGGGTGTAAATTAGAGCTAAAGAACAGCTCAGAATACTGAGAGCTGGGACTGGTGGCTGTAAACAAACTTTATGGGACCGCAGGAAACTTGGCCACACCCACGATAAGTGGACATCTGGCTAATTAAAATAATTCCAGACCACAGATGTTTCTGGACTAGAGAGGTTCAATCTGTACTATCTTCTAACAAATGAGCCTCAGCAAATCTCTCTTCTAGTTCTAATGTGCCTGGTACACAAGAATTGTGCTACCCTATATGTTTGCCGGAGTAATGGAATTGACACGTCAGTATCTCTGCTTTCAATTACCTATAGTATTGGGGCTTAGCCAAAGTTCATTGAAGTCCAAGGCATCCTTCTTAATCAAATGGGCTTTGGATCAGGCCATCAGATTTGTAGGAATCATGACCACTAAGTGACAAACCCACATTTCTTTTATTTGAACTGGAGGGCGCTGCTCTGCTTTGACCTGTGCCGAGCTCTGTTTTCTCTGCAATGAACGCTTGGGTAAGACTACTCATCGACGTCGTTTAGTCTCCACGAGATACCAGCTTTTTAATAAAAATAGAGTCAGTTCCTCCCCCCGATCGCTAGCAAACAAAGATTGACTGTTTTTAATGTACATTTCAATTTACAGTACTTTAGCAGGCCATGAGGGAAATATATAGTCCTAACTGCTTAGCTGAAAGTTGTTGTTATGTCAATACAGAATCATTATAATAAAACACTCCTGTCTGCTCTGAAGTTAAAAATCTAGAATTAATTTGATACATATTTTATACAAATCTATAGCTGACCTCGGTAGGAAATGATATGGTTAGCTCTATTATGATTATTGCAGACTTCATAATCATTACAAGCATGAAAAGGACTTCTGAAAGAGTCGCTCCCTTCGCCTGCTCGCAACGCAGCCGCTGCCTGAGGTTTTGGAGTCTGGGGGTGGTTCTCGCTCTGCTGTTGCCTGGAGTAGCTGGGGCAGGGCGGGGGCAGGGCAGTCTGGAGCCCTGGACCTCCTGTTTGGGATGTAAAAAGTCATTTAAAAATGTAACCGTGTCACCGCTAAAAATCCTACCAGTGACACGGTTACGCACGCTGCAGACTCTGTGGCGCAAAGCTTATTGAAAGCTTTATTCTGGAGAACCTGCGCAAGGACGCCACGCGAGCTGCTGGCCCTGCTCTCAGGGAGGCTTCACAGTTACAGCGGAGCTAGAATGTAACCGGGGAGGGGGGCTTGGGCAGGGCCTACCATGGACCTGCTCCAGCCCCTACCAGTTAACCATAACCGGTAAGCCTTCCTCCTGAAGGGTGAGGCTTAGTGGTTAACGGGTTAACCATTTACACCCCTACTTCCTACCACAGAGCCCCTGCCTCTTTGTGGCCCAGCTTCCCGAATGAGAGGCAGGAGGGGGAGGAGAAGAGAAAGGGAGAGTGAGAAGTAGGAGGGGGAGAAGAGAAACAGAGACGGAGAGAGAGGCAGGAGGTGGAGGAGAGCTGAGAGAGAGAGGGGGAGGCAGGAGGAGGAGGAAAGAGAGAGAGAGAGACAGACATGGAGGAGAGTCCTGAAAAATCCCGTGGTATGAAGGGTTATTGGCTAGTTTCAAAATAATCTTCTGGGATAGCTTTTTCCAAAATAAGCTTGCAGTGTGGACGTACCCATAGTCTTAGTGCTCAGGGCCCAGTTCACTTTAGCATGTGCCTAACTTTTATCCTACGCTTCAAGTCCCTTTGAGGCTGATGCCAGAAAGCTGATGCCTGAGTAGCTGGCAAAAGATAAATACATAACAGCCGGGAAAGAAGAGGGAGCATTGCCCAGCTAGGAAATGGCAGCGTCTCTCCTTTCTTAAAGAACCACACACCACATTTTCCAGAGCCTGCAAGAGATAAGGGTAGTAGGACCCCTCACCTCCCTCCTCCTGCAAGGGACACCAGCCACATGGAGTTTTTAAGTTGCTGTTAAGGGAGCTGGCTTTCTAGCCAGGCCAGCACTAATGGTGTTTGGCCAATTGATGGCCAATATTTTGGAGTGCCAACTTTTTGCGATTGGCCCAAATGACTTAATCCCCCAGATATTAATGTGCCTGAGCACCCAAGCATCCCCCTTTGCTTCAGAGGCCAGGGCGTCATTAATGCATTGTCAGGAAACATACAGATTAGCTTCTAACCTGCGAAGGAGTTTACTCAAGACAAGGAGGCAGCCAGAGAGTCATGTTTCATTCCTGTCAGCTGAATGGTCTCATTAAAAGCAGGTGGTGGGAACAATGCAGGGGCAGGTAGTGATTAAAGCAGAAAACTCAAATGCAATAAAATTACGTTATGATGATGAGAGCTTTATTCTCTTCCCTGCATGGTAAGGCAAGGATACATCTCTGCGCCAACATCAGAGAGCTCCTTGATCAGTTCGGCATGCATCAGAGAGTACCTTGATCAACACGTCACTGTTCAATTGTCGTTTCTGTGAATGTTTTCTTAATTCACTTCCACTTTGCTGTTGTCTAGATGGTTCATCTGTACAGTAATTAACGCAAGGGTCCCAGAAGGTTGGGAAATGGGATGCAAGTCCAAATTCGCAGCTAGTAGGCCTCTTGATACAGATTTAGAGACATGCATAAATGTCTGTATGTCCCAGGTCCTCAGGACCTGGTAACAAGTGCTCTCACATCAGCCACTCAGGCTATTTAAACCACACCTGCAAGTCTTCCCAACATCATGAAAGGCCACAGGCCAGATACTGCAGCACTTTGCTCATACTGACTAGGCCTTCCACAGATAGTCCCATTGACTTCAGTGGAACTGCTGTGAGTGTTTGGGGTCATGTCAAGGCCCCAGGGGGTGGGGGGTAGGGGAGGAAAATCCTTAGCAGGGATGGGCACTGCCACAAGCTTCCTTCACATTAACCATGGATGTTCCTGACTGTGGTAGGGGTACTAGGCTGGGCCTTCTAAATTCATAGAGTTCATGAGATCTGTGGGGATCTCCGACAGGAGGACTGGGCACCTGCAGAAGACTTTAATCCCTGGCTCTTCGTATAGCAATTGTCATCAGGAGACCTCAAAGCACTTTGGAAAGGAGGGCAGTATCGTTATCTCATTCTACCGATAGGGAAACCTAGATGCAGTGTGGTCGTGGTGAGCTATCGACATATATGCTCATCTGCACTACTCTCAGCCTCTCATTCTAGCAGAACAGCACCAATAGATGCCCCACTCCAGACACAGACCCAAACACCAGCAGCCCCATCTTCAAGGTGTGTGGATGAATTATATCATGGCTCAACCTGAGTGCTTCTCTGTTTTGTTTGCCCTATTCTCTTCTATTGGAGCTGAGTCATCTCCATGGAGATCAATGGACATAGTCCCTATCCTGAGTGGGAATATCAGGTTCCAGGAGGATAGTAATGTCAATGGTGACTGTCCACAGGCCATGACCAATATGAGAACATAAGAACAACCATACTGGGTCAGACCAAAGGTCTACCTAGCTCAGGAACCTGTCTGCTGGCAGTGGCCAATACCAGGTGTCCCAGAGTGAATGAACAGAACAGGGAATCATCAAGTGATCTGTCCCCTGTCGCTCATTCCCAGCTTCTGCCAAACAGAGTCTAAGGACACTATTGCTTCCCATCCTGGCTAATAGCCATTGATAGACCTATCCTCCATGAATTTATCTAGCTTCTCTTTGAACCCTGGTAATGTCCTGGCCTTCACAACATCTTCTGGAAAGGAGTTCCACAGGTTGACTGTGAGCAGCATGAAGAAATACTTCCTTTTGTTTGTTTCAAACTTGTTCACGTAGTTGGGCATCTGAGGGTTCCAAGAAGGCTAATATTGTGCCATACTGTCTTGGCTGTCCTGTCCCTCCCTTTCTCCAACAGATTTTGAACAACAAAAAATATCCGATTTCCATTATTTTCATCCCCTCCACGCCTAGGAGAGATGACAAGATGGGTCTTAAACATGACTGTGTATGAATGTTCATGTTATCTTTGTGCTAGTTTTGGAAGAATGAAGCCAGTAGCATTAAGGGTTAAGCTCTGTAGTGCCTTACTCTGATGAATAAGTCAGGAAACCATTGAACTACTTCCACAAGTAAGCTTTGCAGTACACAGTGACTGGGCCTGTAACCACATACATGCTCAGATTTTCTCTTTCTCCTCTATAATCCCTCCTCTGTCCTGTAAATGAAGGTTAGAGCTTGTCTTTTGACATTTGCCCACTCGTTGAATGCTTGAATGATAGCAACCCAGCTTAAAATGCCAGAGCCTCTGCACACCACAGTGTCCTCCGCAGGAGGAAGGAAACCCAGGGAGAGAGACACATTCTCATTTTGTTATTTGCCAGTATTGCCTAGCAAAGTCAGTGTGCTGTGAGACCACTTGGGAAAAAAAACAAAAAAACAGCACATTAGAATCTCTCTCATGCTCATTTATGTCACTTACATTTCTTTTGCACATTGACACCCCAGTTTAACTAATTCATCAGAAGTTGTTTTAGGGATGTAAATCAATTTGCTGTTATGAAATACCTATAGAAAGCCGCTCGATTAAGTCATCCATCAAAACAGCATCACAAAAGCGGCGTGCCTACTCGGAATAATGGACGCACAGGGTTAGCATTGATTTAGAGGCAGATGTGCAACAGATGACTGAGATTTCTTTCAAAGCTCTTCTGGACAGCGAGTTACCATGGCAGTAGCAAGCTTAGGCAAGGCAGGAGCTTTGGGGAAAAAATCTGTTAGAAGATTGCGCTTTTACAGCACCTGTTGCCCATGGAGCACAAAGCAAACAATGAAACGTCAGAGCACCCCTGCCAGGTAGGTAAATATTATTTATTCCATTATAAAATGGGTTAAGACCCAGAGAAATTAAGTGCCTTGCCCACTTCCACACAGTATCATAGAATCATAGACTCCTAGGGCTGGAAGAGATCTCAGGAAGTCATTGAGTCCAGCTCTCTGCCTAAAGCAAGACCAACCCTAACTAAATCATCCCAGCCAGGGCTCTGTAAATCATCCCAGCAAATCAATGATAGAGCTGGGAATACAAGCCTGTGATGTTGACTCCAAACCAGTGCTCCCTCTAATTGTTTCCATCCACATGTGGAATAATTTTATTTGCACCCAGGTATGTGCACCACCAGTCAAAACACATGCTGCTGACTGTGGGAGGCTGTGGGCGCTCTGCTAATTGCTTGGTGGCATTTGACTCTCCTGGGTGGCCACCCAAATGCTCAGCTTACAGGAAACATTGCTCCAAGCCCTCTGTCCCAACCACAGGGAAACACTATGGCTATGTCTAGACTGCAAGCCTCTTTTGAAAAAGAGTGTCTAGACAACAAGAAGATTTTTTCAAAAAAGCAGCTCGCTTTTTCAAAAGAGAGTCTAGATGCTCTCTTTCGAAAAAGCCCTCTTTTCATGCAACAGTGTCTTTTTTCGAAAGATGACTTTCGAAAAAAGGCATTATTCCTCATAGAATGAGGTTTACCACCATCGACAAAACCACCGCGTTCTTTCGATTTACTGTTGACAGAAAGCGGCGGTAGTCTAGATACAGGTACAGTTTTTTTGCAAAAAGGCTAATTTTTTCGAAAAAACCCTGTAGTCTAGACACACCCTATCTCTCTCAGATTGATATGCCCCTGGAACAGCATATCACGATTACAAATACATGCTTTGTCCCAGCCAGGTCTTCTATACGCTTCTGGGGGCCTCACTCTGGCTTCATTTACATCTTTCCCGGAGAAAGTCAACTCCACACCCCTCACGCACTCTGGTTGGGGTTGCCATTTCTCTTTTCTGTACCTAAAAACAGAGGACATGGAATAGTCCTTACAAATGTGCCGCCCTGGCCCCTGCTCCCCACACAGTGGATTGCGTGAATAGCTTTGATATGTTGATAATACTTTGAACTTTTTTCCTAAGGATACCCCATTGAAAGCAGGCCCTGTTCTGCTTTTGCTTAGAGCAGGGGTGAGGAAGCTCAGGACCGGGGGCCAGAAGTGGCCCCTGGCTTGCCTGGAGCCAGCCCCCAAGGCTCAACATGGAGGAGCCTGCACTGGCACTCCAGCCCCCTGCCACACACCCGCAGGGCTGGAACACACACAGTCTACTAGCCTGCTCCTCCCCACCCCACACACACACCAGGTTCTGGTGTGCGAGGGGAATGTGGGGAGTGTCTTTCTCCTTCTCCGTCAGGGGCTTCTCACGTTGCTTCTCATTTGTGTGCCACCCCCCGACTGATTTTTCTGTGGGTCAGTGGCCCCCGAACCCAAAAAAGGTTCCCCACCCCTGGCTTAGGGCCTGGACCAGCCCCCACTTCAGTCACTGTGAAGAGAATTCAGTGGAACATGCTTGATGAGAGAGGCAGGATTTGGCTTGCCAGGTGAAACTTTTTATTAATTATTTTATCCACCTGATCATTATTTATCTCCTTTAGTTTCCCCTCCAGTTGATTGGTCTAACTTTCATCAGGGATCGCTTCTGCACTTTTTACACATGCTGGGGATGGAATTGTTTCCTGGATATGCTGGCTACTTCAGCACATTCCTGAGATGCTTCGGCAGGGGATTTTTGCCTTTTAATTAATTCTGTCTTTAAAAGAAATTGTAATGGCTCATTTTTCTCCAGCTCATGCTTCCTTGCTTATATGTGTCTCCCTTTCACAAGGCTGGAGCCTCATGCTAACCTGAATGAGAGGCTACATTCACAGGACCATTACCCATAACAAGGTTCACGTGAGAATGGAGAGGGAGGTGGAAGCGAATGGAGGTGGCAGCCTAGCTATAATTAGCCTCACAGGCAGGGCATCTGGTCCTAAATTTATTTTTTATAGAGAGGGCAGTTTGTTCAAACCTCCTTTGTTTACACTGGAGGAAAGCCCTGTTGCTCATTGCAGCTGTAAAGTCTTCTCTAATCTGCAGGAAAAGGAAGAAGTCTTGGTTGGGAAGTCTAGCAGCATGTCTTCAAAGAAGCCTCTTAAGCTTAGAGGCTTCATTGATCCACCCTTCCATACCAGCCCAGCTGGGCAATGTGTCTCAACCTCTAAGCCAGCTGCAGTGTGAGGCTTTGATCTAGCAAGGAGCCAATTGCAAACACAAACGGATGTTGCAAACATGCACACGGCAAATTCCAACCTCGCCCTGCCGTCTGCCCTCTTGAAGAATGCAGACTTGACCCTGGCAATGGAGACATACAAGCATGTGAACTGTAGTCCGACAACACGCTGAGAGCACACAGATGGTGATGTGAGCCCTTATGTGCTGTGTGGTGTCTGTTTCATGCGGGAGAGTGGCAGAAAAGAATGTGTTAAAGAGCTTTTTATACATGAAACACTGATTTAAAGACCGCAGAATGTGAATCAGGTACCTCAGAATCTTCAAGCATTTTGAACCCAGAATTCCTGAGTCACAGTCCCGTAGATTCAACACCAACCTTTCCTTCCCCTCATTTTCTGAAAATATGCCATTTCCAGGAGCTTTCTTGCCAGGAAACCAATTCACAGACATATTTACACAAAACAACCCCAAAAGGGTTGAGAACACCTCCGAGCAAATTGCTTACAGGGCTGAGCAAATACTCGGAGACTCTTGTTTTTCCTCAGCATTCAAGTCGCTCCTCTGTTAACGTCTCTAAAGAGCCAAGGGCCTTTGTGTTGGCCCTCCTGCTGCTGTCAAATTACTTTCATCTCCTTCATTAACTTCTTGCAAACTCAGATCCCTAGTTCCCAAATCTCTGCTCTTTGCTGAACTATCAGCATCAGAACCTTCCTCTTATTGTTTCAGTGGCACACCCACAGGGGCAAGGAATGGTCTCAAAGTCTATCATTGTCCTTAGAATTATGGCAACCTCACATCACAATCGCTGGGGAGCAGCCATTTGAACAAGGTCTATTATTTTCAATGTTCCACCCTCATTTCACCCTCACAAGTCTCGCCACGGCAAGCAGCCTATATCCAGCTAACTGGCTTCCCAGGATTCCTAATAGAACAAGCTGAACTCAATGTCCTCTCTTTCTACCCTTTCCTGTCCCAGCCTCCAAGCCTGGATCTTTCCAACACATCCACTGAACTCTGCCCACAAGTTTCAACTAGGCTACCTTTCCGCCTGTTCTTCGCTCCATTTCTTGTCGTGTGCATCCAGCACATGAGTAGCCCTTCTGATGTCCTAAACTACCTGATGGGCATCCACAGCACAGTGGTTACTAAACATTGGCCAATCATCTCTAGCCCTTGATGTTCCAGTCCTTGAGTCTTGCTCCTTTCCAGGCATTACAACTACCAAACCCTAAATTACATCTCCGCTACCTTCGTCATTTCAGCAATCAGAAAACATGGGCACCTTGGTGAGTTTTGTCTAGATCCTTTAGGGCCACCCAACCTCATCTGCCTCTTCCGCTCTGTAGTCCCTTCACTCTGACCTTGAGTCCGAGTGTCAGCTGATGCTAGCAAATGGGGGTCTGAATGCAAACTTCTCTAATTTGTTCTTCTTCACGTGTCTTTGGTTCCTAGTTATTCCTCTGTCAGTGCCTTCTGGTGCTTTGTTTTGTAATCCTCTATTGCAAACCTCAGATATTTCATAACAGACCTTGAAACGGTGGCAGAAGAATTTGACTTTCTTAAGTATCGATTCTAATGCACCTGATATCAGACCTATTGATCCTCCCCTCTAGGGTCTCTTGGGCATTCTCCAAAGAAAAAAAAAACTTTCTTTCGTGTGGCCCTTATTCTGACATTTGCTTTTTGGGCCAGTCACAAATATTTGACTTGCAACTGCTTATCAAATCTCCCTCAACAATTCCTGTCAGCTTCTGTATTATTCACTAGCCTGACGATTTCCTATCCATCCAGCTTTCTTTTACTTCTCCAGCCCATGTTCTGACCACCGCAAAGCTTCCTTCCTGGAATCCAAATCCCGGGCTAAATGCAGACTTTTAACCCGTGTGCATTACACTATACCATGAAGTCAATAATTACGGTTTCATTTCCTCAGGTCAGCCTGCGCTAGTGAAAGTTCTACATCACCCAAGCTCCTTCATTACCTTTCTCAAGTGGAAAGTCTTGGAACAATACACTGACATATTCTGCTCCTATAGTCTTTATTTACCTCCCCCAAGAGCATCCAGATTCACGTGTCACATGTTTTGGTGCTGTATTGGGTGCTTTCGGGCTACGTCTACACTATGTGTTTTGTTGGAAGAGGCAGTGCAAATGCAGCACAGATTAGCAGTTTGTTGTGCTTCATTTGCATAATCTATTCTGATCCATTTTTGTGCAAGAGGGTTTTGCACAAAAACATGCAGTGTGGACGTGTCTGTTTTGCGCAAAACCCCCAGAGGAATAAGGATCTTGCGCAAAAAGGGGGGTTTGCACAAAACGGACACGTCTATACTGTATGTTTTTGCCCAAAACCCTCTTGTGCAAAAACGGATCGGAATAGATTATGCAAATGAAGCGTGACAAAATGCTAATCAGCGCTTCATTTGCATTGCCTCTTCTGACAAAACACGTAGTGTCGACATAGCCTCAGAGAACAAACTAAGGAAAATGGCTGTGGTCTAGGGCATAGTGACTATCTCTCTGCTACCTGAGATTTACTTCCACTTGTATATTTTTGAGGTGCTCTTCCTACTAGTAGAAATGGAGTGCTGCCTAGTAGTTAGAGACAAGGACTGGGCTGAAGAAGGCCTGCACTCTTTTCCCAGTTTTCCCACTGATTTCTGCCTAGCAACTTGGGGAAGTCACTTTGTTTCTCCATGGATCCATTTCCCCATCTTTAAAAACAGCAAGCAAATGGTCTGGTAGCCCTTTATAGTCTAACAAAACATGTAGATGGTATCATGAGCTTTCGTGGGCACAGCCCACTTCTTCAGTGAGAAGTGGGCTGTGCCCACGAAAGCTCATGATACCATCTACATGTTTTGTTAGACTATAAAGGGCTACCAGACCATTTGCTTGCTGTTTTTTTTCTGTAACAGACTAATTCGGCTACCCCCTGAAGCTCCCATCTTTAAAGTTAGCATCCAACTTTGCACCCGCCTCAAAGGCTTAACTAATTAATTTTTGAAAAACCTCTGCAAGACTCAGATGAAAGGTGTTTTATAAACAGAGACTTGAGCTACTCCAGTTTAATTGTTGTTGTCATTGTTAATAAAGGCAACTCAGCCTGTCTATGCTTCATAATAGTCCAAGCCGTTTAAGCTGGTTCACTGGTAGAAGTGCAATTTTGTATATTTTGCTGTTGAAAAATTGTATTTGCTCATTATTATTTTGCTGTTGAAAAATAGTATTTGCTTATTATTATTTTGACGTAGAAAAATATTATCTGCTCATTGCATGGAAAGTGAGAAATTGTGGGGGGGGCGGGGTTAACTTGTCTCTGTTTAACAGCATTATGTGAATTTTTCAAGGGGAAAATAAATAACTTGTAGTCAAAGTGATAATATTTAGTCTTGGAGGAATGGCTGATGAGTTTCATTTTCTTTTTAGAAAGATAATGTTTTTCATAGTGAAATTACATTGGCTACCTGTGAAAATAGATAGTTCTCACAACTCTAGGGCCTGATTAGCCACCTATTTGCTCTGGTCTGTAAAACTGATGTGAGTGGAAAATCAGGCCCCTACCTTTTGCATATTAACAGTTTGATCACAATTACTCACATAGCAGTTACTTGGGTGTATTTGCACCACTTTCTCCTGCTTGATAGTAGCAGGCCTGCTTGGCTGCGTGTCATAGAGCCTGTAATGGTAAGTGATGATGGTGATTCTCCTTTAGCACTATTGGCCTGTGCTTTTTAAGCAGGAGGAGCAGAGTTCTAGGTATTCTAGGTATTCATGTGGCCCTCATGTGCAGCATAGTGACAATCACAGAGTCCTAGCACGGGTAACACTGATATTGATTATCTGATTCCCTTCTGCTATTTCTGTATTCCAAGTAATGGGTAAGCTTCAAAAAAGTTGTGTTGCATCCAATTAAGCATTAAATGTTTGAAATTGAATGTTTAAGTGTTTGAAAGCGTCTCTGAACCTCCTACTCCATAAAGAATGGAGAATAAAGATCTGGAACAGGCTTTCTTGCAATTCTTCTCAGACTTTCTCTTCTGTTCAAAAGCAGGCAGGACTGGGGCATGTGAAACTAAAAGATAAAGGTGTAAAAAAAGCTATTCAGACCTTCATACAATATTGGCTTCAGACTGGTTCTTACTGTGATCCAAATGGTGTGGCCATCCCCTGTGTGAGGCTTTCACATTGACCAGCTGTATTTCACAGAGTTGTTCAAATAACAGTCTGTCTGGTTCAGGACATGGGGGAAGGAATCATTTGGGGTGGAACCAAAAATAATTGTTTCCAGCTTTTTCAGTAAAGCTCAGTAAATGAGAAAGTGTGAGAGGAAACTCGTTTGGGGTCAGCAAAATCAAAACATTTCATTTCCATTTTCACCATTTTAAGCATTTCAGATTTAAAAAAAAAGGAAATTTTGTAACAAAAAAGTTGTTTGGGGTGAAAAAATTGGAATATTTCCATTTGAAAACAAAACATTTTCATTTAACAATGTTACAGATTTTTTTGAAAAACTGGAATAATTCAGTGAAATCGCCATGAATTTGAGAAATGTTTTGGGGTCACCAAATCTGCATTTCTTTTGTCTCCCCCACCTCACCTCCCAAAAAAGTTTCAGCTAAGTATTTTCCTCCAACTCTAGATGCAAGTATTTGTCTTGGGCTACATAGTATCAGTCCATTCCTCTGAAAACCTCCTGGTCTATTCTGCAACGTACTCCTTCTTTTTTAGCCCATACAGGTCTGCTGACAGGTTATTAAAGGGGACAATTGTGCTGGGACCTAGCAATTAATAAAGGCTCAGCAATCCCAGCTGTGCACGTGTGCACACGCACACACACACACACACACATCACACACCCATACACACACACACGCCCTCCCAGGGGCCACAAGTCTGTGGCCCTCCTGAGCTCATGTCATTCCTTCCTTTCCCTCATCCCCTCAATCTCTACCAAACACCTTTTTATTACCAAGTCTCTTTTTCAGTGTGTTTAGCTAACTGCAGATTTATTTATTTATTTATTATTCAGAAACGCCTCACTTAGGTCCACATTTTTAGAACTCTAGTTTCCAGAACATTCTAGTGCTAATCCTTCAATCTGAGAGCCCTGTCCTGGGACCAACATGGCCCCACACTGCAAATAGTCCTTTACTCTCTCATCCTTCCCTTAACTTCAAAGAATCGTATCCTGGAACAGTTCATGCTTTTCGTCCTTTAGTTTCCTTCAGAGTTCTGAATTCTTCCTCTTCTCCCAGCGCACGTCCCAGCTGTGATTCACTTCTCAGTGCAGTAGTCTCGCTTCAGACTGGTTTTCAGAGGAGAGCTTTTCCACCCCTCCAAAATGATCACTTCAGCCCCGGCCACTGGATGCGCATTATTAAAATTATTACTTATAATACTGTATCAGCTAGAGGCTACAACCACAACTGGGACCCCAGCATGCTGGGTACAATATAGTGTGAGATAGTTCATGTCCCCAAAGAATTTGCAGCCTAAATAGGCAAGATGGATAATGAGTGAGGAAGCCAAACAGAGGACCAAGCAGGAGAAATTAGTTGCCCAAGATCACACCTGAGCCAGGGATAGAGCCTGCATCTCCTCATTCCTTGTCACCATACTACTTCCCAAGTGCATCTGGCACATCCAGTGCCTGATTGGGTCACTGCGAGGATTCTCAGTCCTCTTTAAAAAATATATATATATATATACCTTTGCCATATAAATGAAATGCATGTGGCTCTTTTGACACCTCACTGCCAGTCCCACTTTTTTGGGTCACCTAGCCTCACACTAAGCATATCAGTACAGTTTGAACCTCTCTAGTCCAGAACTCTCCAGTCTGGAAACATCCCATGGTCCGGCGTGATTTTAATTAGCCAGATCTCCACTTCTCATGGGTGCGGCTAAATTTCCTACAATCCCATAAAGTGTGTTTATAGCCACCAGTCCTGGTTCTCGGCGTTCTGTGCTGTTCTTTAACTCTAGCTTACCCCTAAATGTCCTCTAACAGCCCAGGAAGCAGTGGAAGTGTTGGTCATGCTGCTAGACAATATTGACCTCCCGTGGTCCAGCAAATTCTTGGTTTCAGCACCGGCCGGTGCCGGACTAGAGGGGTGCAACCGGTAGTAAAATATCTTTCTATCTAGGTGCTTACAGGCTATCATAGAATCATAGAGCACTAGAAGTGGAAGGGACCTCGAGAAGTCATTGAGTCCAGTCCCCTGCCCTCAAGGCAGGAGCCAGTACTGTCTAGACCATCCCTGACAGACATTTATCTAATCTGCTCTTAAATATCTCCACAGATGGAGATTCCACAACGTCCCTGGGCAGCTTATTCCACCCTGACAGCTAGGAAGTTTTTCCTAATGTCCAACCTAAATCACCATGAATGTGAGAAATGAAGGCTATGTCTGTGGAGCTTGCAGAAGTAAGCGTGCCATCCCAGGTCAACAGATTGGGACTAGTGAGGCTCACACTTAGGCCCTAAAAATTGCTGTATTGACAGTGCTTTTAAGTGGCAGCTGGGGGTGAACCTCATTCTCCGCAACATGCCCCTCCCCCAATGTCTGAGCAACTCCCAAGAGTTACAGTTGCCAGCAGTGATATATTTCGACCCCTCTAGATTGTTGAACCAAAGCTGTTCCATCTAATCCATTCTGGGCTAACCCGTTTGCTTATGTGAAACATTTCCATGGGCGTTCCGTGGAAATAAATGATGCAGTTTGCCCCTGGTGGAGGGGAATAAATGATGCAGCTATCTCGGGGATTTTTTTTTTATCGGAGTCTGGATCTGAAGAGAGTTATCGCACTCAAAGGATGGAAACTGGACACCGCTGACGTGAAAACATCGACGGCAACAAGACCAGGATTTCACTCAAATGCCGAAGGTTCCCGCCTGAGCCAGCCTTTCTAACCTCTCGCTCTCACTTTCTGGAGAAAGGTAATGAGCGAGCAAGGATGCGTGTCAAAGTTCGAAAGACTTCCATAGATGTACGTTGGGGCTGCCAATCTTCAGAAATAAGGCCACTTCTCTCTCACATAAAAGAAGAAGAAAATGTAAGCTGGGAGTGGCAGATATTTTTATAACTGTTTACAGTTAGGCTCTCAAAACAGTTGGTATGGATCCAGTATTAACAACGGTATGCAGAACATTCCCAGTCACAGGACAGTATAATGCCTTTAATTCAGGGATATTTTCCTCGGACCACAGACCGTCAATTCTTCTGTGGTGTCTTGGTACCAGCACTGTTTTAACGTTCCGTTTGTACTAATTAGTAGCAAGTCAAAATAAGATCTGTTGGGTTTTTTTTTTTTTCAAATTAAGTCCCTTGTGTTTTACTCACAAATAAAAGGAAAAGCAGAAAAACTCTTGCTGGTATTTTTGTGATTTGACTTTGCATCAGACAGGAACTGCGCACACACAGCACTTGTCTTTCCTAAAACTTACATTTTGAAAGTTCTTTGAAGATGTAAATTACAGATCTTCCATATGAAAAGTTAATGAAGGAGTCGAAACAAAATAAAATAGAAATGATGACATGAAAGAGCCTCCTTATGGCTTCAATAACAAGATAAACAGTTTAATATTCCACATACGACATTAAAAGTAACAGCTGGGCTCTACAGAGATTTTTCTCGAACTAGAATGGTTTTCACGCCAGGTGAAATCAGTGAAGTGGGGTGATACCTCTCCCTTAATTGTGACCTTCCCTCACTTGAGAAGCACTGAAAGCAGAGGACACTTGCTAGGTTTTAGCATACACCAAAAGTGTTTAACAAGTACAGTAGCAATGTGTCATTATAGACAATACTTCGCTAGTCTCCCAAGTGATAGACATATACTGTATTGACAGTCTAGGATTTTAATGAGTAATGTCTGTTTCAGACTCTATTGATTGCCCTTTTTTTTCCTCCTCCGATTCAGCCAAGAGGAAATAAGAATCAGTATTTCATTAAAGTGAAACTTTGTCCAGCCATATATATTTTATGAATACTTGTGAGTGAGCAAGTCCTGTACAATAACCAATTAATTTATCTGTGTTAAAACTCGGGATGAAAACTGAAAACTTTCCTTTCTATTTCCAGAAGCTGAGGCTTAGTGAAACCTTCAGATTTTTCCACCACAGAACACGTTCCCAACCAATATTTTGCTTTAGATCCCTTGATCCTTTTCTATTTTCACAGTTTGCTTGGCAGCTTCTTCCGTGTATATATTGTTTGCAGTGACAATTGTGTGCGCTGCCTCGGTGTTGTGTTCACAGCTCAGGATGTTTCAAAATACAAATTCCCCTTTTTTCCAGTGGCAGCTTGGTTTGATTTGGGGCCGCATTACAGATTCAAGTAAAAAGTGATAGGGGGTGAGGGGGGAAGAGAACTTTGGAATAATGATTTGCAAATTGTGTTAATTTCATGGTGGGACCCTGGTTTTGATGGGATTTACTGCATAATGAGCTCCTGAGACGTTATTTTTGCTTCAAAGCTTTGTTAAGCACTAGATCCTATTAAATTCTAGCAGTGAATACACCAAAAAAAATACTTTGAGCTAATTTTAATAATTTTTAATTGAAGGAACATTTTTATGCCAAGTTGAATATTCAAGCTGGTTAAAAGTAACACTGATTCTCAAAGTATTTGTCAATCTTTTTCCTTCCCTGATGTCTTTTTTTCAGGCAAACTATGGCGTTTTTTTGTTTTGGGGTTTTTTTTGTCCCAGATTTGTTTTCTGAGACAAAGTGAAAACAAGTTTGGACTTTCTTTAGTTTAATTTATTTGGTATAAATTGCCTGCATGCCTCCGTTTAATCTCCTGTCCTTTTATTGCTGTTTTATAGCCTATCGCTGCCTGATTTTCTGTTTTTTAAAAAAAATAGCTTTCCCTTGTGTGTCTTTTTTGTGTCATGGCATCAGTTTGATGAGTTTTGTTATACTTGGTAATATATGTAGTTTTCATTATTGTTATTCATATCACAATTGGACCCCACTGGGGCCCTGTTTTCCTCGGTAGAGACCAAAGCATTTACCATCTAAATACACATGCAAGACAAAAAAAATACTATAATTCCCATTTTATAGATTAGGGATATAATAGTGTAGTTGATTAACCGATAAGTCAAAGATTATAGGTTAATGTTATAGACTACGTGCATTCCCCTCCCACCCCCCAGTACATTTTTTTAGCAGGCTGGCCAACAGCCCAGATCAGTCCTGGCTTGCGCCAGGTCCGGGATCTACGCCTGCTGCCTCTCTGCATTTAAAGTGTATTAGGAAACAAGCAGGCAGGCAGCCTGGCT
This sequence comes from Pelochelys cantorii, assembly GCA_032595735.1. NCBI lineage: Eukaryota > Metazoa > Chordata > Testudines > Trionychidae > Pelochelys > Pelochelys cantorii. Next base: position 44,345,436 of record CM064337.1, read on the forward strand.
CAGTTCTGGCTTGTGCCAGGTCCAGGAGCTCAGATCTCCCCCACCCCCTGGGCAGGGTCTGCTGCCACCCCACCCTGCTACCTCTGTATCAGAGGCAGCAGCATGGGGCGACAGGCAGCCAGTCCGTGAGGGAAATTTGTTTTTAAACTGGCTCCCCTTGCAGACCAGCTCCCATCTGGCACCGCACGCTGTTGCCTCTGACACAGAGGCAGCAGCACAGACTGGTGGGGGCTTCTCAGGAGTGGGCCAGAGTGCACTGGCTGCCGGCCCCACTCCCAGGGACTATAGAATAAGTTGAGTAACCGAGAAGAATTCATGAGGTTAATCAACTATTCAGTTAACCAATATTTAACATCTCTATTGCAGACAAGGTACTGAGGAATAGGTTAGGTGACTTGGGCAAGGCTAAAAGGCAGTGGCAGAGCTGGGATTTGAATGCAACTTTCTTGGATTCCAGTCCAGAGCCACAACCACAAGACTGTGTTTGCTACCTAATCTTGGTCTCTTCCTTCTTCCTCTTCTCTAGAATCCTGGGGAAAGTCTAGGAGATAACAGGCAGGTGCAAGGCCAACTAAAACAATTACATCTCTTCATCAATGGTGCAGCTCTGGTCATTTCAGGCATGAGTGAGAGGTATTAACCAGTGAAATTGCTCTTGTAAATCTGCTTTTCACTGAAGGTACATTCAGAGTAAACTGGACTCGCTTGAGTGACTCACTGGGGTGGGGTATACTCTGATCCCCAGAATCAGGTTGCAATGAATCTGGATGGTTCCACCAGGCCTCCTACCCTGTGCCTATGCAGGGTTTGTGGCTAGCAGATGTGAGCTCATGAAATCCCTGTTCATGTTCCCAGGACTTCCCCAGGCTGTGTGCACCACCATACATGCCCTTGCAGCTGCCCTGTGTCGCCGCATACATGGGCTCTGGAACCTTCTTTGCATGGTATCTCCATAGCTCATTACCAGCTCTCATTGGTGAGGACCATGGCAGTGCCTTTTTGCACCAGGGTTACGTACCTACCCAGCACCTTTCAGGCAGAGTCTCATGGTGAGAATGGTCAGTCACTGCTACTCAGTCTGTGCTCCAGCTGGCAAATCTGAGGCAATCAGAAGGACTTGTTGGGGATGGGGGTTGTGGTTGCCATGAAATCTGGATTGTTTGGATATGGACATTTGTGGTAGAAGCAATTAGCTAGTAAGCCAGGTTCATGCTTCAGGAGCTTACAATGATGAGGGTCAGGAAGGAATATTCCCTGTGGCAGCAATGCTCAGTTTGTGGATTTGTCATTGTTAACAGTGTGAAGATTCACCCCACAGTGCCTCCTGCTGGTCGCTCTGGAAACCAGCTCAGTTGTTCAATATTGCGCCTTTCTCTATGGTTGTCTTGCCCATCATCACGCTCACGTTGGCTGTCTCGACCCCCTGGAACAGCATCATCCACTGGACCGGAGTGTTGGGCTGTGCCCCAACTCCAATCCCCGCATCTCGGGGGGACTGGCTGTCCTCAGTCTCATCCCACACTGCAGTGGCACACTGCGGCACATAATCTAGCCTCTCCATCAGGGGCAAACTGCAGTCTTTTGCTGGCCGCTTCCTCCAGCGTCCTGTGGGGTAGGGTGGAGGACCCAGGCTCACCCAGTACTCTGAGCTCCAGCCTAGGGACCCTGGAGTGGCGGCTACCTACTGCCCTCCTCCTCTCCCTTGTACTGCCTGCCTTCCCTGGGCCACTTCCCTGTAGCGCTGGCACCCTCTCAACCCAGTATCAGGGCCCAGTCTGGCTACCATCAGACTGGAGCACCCTCTGGTTCCCCTGACTTTACCCAGCACTGGTCTCTCCTTGGTGCTCCTAAGGCAGCCAGCCTCCCTCGCCCTTCAGTGAGATACTGATCTTTGCTGTGCTGAGCAGCCCCTTATAAATGGGCAGCTTCAGCAAGCCCCTCTCTGATTGGCTGGGGCCTGTGCAGACTCCCTCCAGCCTGCTTTAACTCCTCCTCAGTGCTTTGTGGGGCTCTAAATCGAGATAGCGCGTCTACATGAGGGGAGCCTACCTGGGACTCATTTTGAGGCTTCCCTGCAGTGTAGACGTGCTATTTCGAAATTAGCTATTTCAGAATAACTATTCCGGAATAGTTTATTTCGAAATAAGCGTGCAGTATAGATGTATCCTAGGGTGAGAGCCTTTGTAATAAAGTCCCATCACTCACTCAATAGCCACCTATCTGATCCACTGAGACAATGACATGTCTGGAATATCCTGCGGGCGATGCCATCAACAAGGATTGTGTGAGCCCCCGCATTAAAAATATACCTTCCAAAAAGCCAGTTCCCCAGCACAGAAAACAGAGTCATGTCCCCTCCTATGCCTATGACAGCCAACACTTTCCATGGCAGCCCAATGGAGAGTTTACTCTAAGGCCTATTGGAAAATGGACCGAGAGAGTAGGCCAGGGAAGGAAGGAGAAAGCAGATCAGACCGGGAATATAAGGAGTCAGAAATGTTGCATCCCAGAGGAATTTATCAGCCTGAATGGAATGGAAACAGTGAAAAGGAAACATTACTTTGCTTTTCTCAGAATTGTGTTTCCAGTCGAGTGATTCAGAAAGAAAATATCCCTTATCTTTCCTGTGATGTGGAAAGATCCGTTCGCTAAGTCTGAAAAGTCTTGGTAGGAGAGAGGAGGCATATTTATTTTTCAATGTACATCAGCAGTTGGAGACGTCACTCCAAGTGCAGACTTTATGGAAGCAGAGCCTGGCCATGAAATAACAGAAACTTTGTTCAAATTCCTTGTTAATAATTATCTCTCATTCCTCACAGGGACAGAGGTGAGTGGGGATGAGTCTAAGGCTTGCTGAATTTTATTGGGAAAGAACCTGTGAAGGTATCAGCTGCAGGCATGTTTTCAGTAAAGAAAACGGGAAAAGATAAGTGAATATTATGAACAACGTGAAAAGTAATTGAATTTTTCTTCTTTCTCCTCAATATCAAAGTGTCAAAGGAAGAAGTTTACTGTTATGGAAAGTCTTACATCAGTAAGTAGTATGTGTAAGGTTGCTGGACCTCCGTGTGCAGCAGTGTGTGACTGGCCACATTTAAATGTGACTCTTATCTCCCGCCTGTGAATGGGTGTTTGGAGATTAGAGAGAGTTGCTAGAGGAAGAAATGAGGTGCATTGATAACTTTCACTGGAAACAGAAGTCCGCCAAATGCCTTGGAAAGTGTGTCTGGGGTTTAGTGGCATTCATTTAGCTACCAGATTCATGATACCTTTCTATCATTTTCTCGCCATTGTTTGATTTGGATCGCAATAGAACCTAGGCGTCCCAATGAGGATCAGGGTCCTACTGTAGTAGGCAATAAAAAGCACATAGAAGAGGCCGAGCTTGTCCAAGGAGCTTATATAGTCTCAGACAGCAAGTGACATATGTGTGTGCTTCCGAAACTTTAATTACCTCAAGTGCTCAAACACCTCTGGGAGGGCAAGCATCCTCTGCTGCAGACAGGAATCAAAGATGACTGCAGGCAACCATCAGGTCCTGCAGGAATGCTGAAAATTCATGCCTGTCTTCCCTTTGCTGTTCAGTTGATGCTGCTGGATGCCGATGGTGGTAACTGAAAAACAAGCGATTTGGAAGCCAGAGTCCTGGGAACCCTGAAGGTATTTGGGAAGTTTAATGGAAATCCTGCAGGGTAGCCAGGACAGCATGCTGAGCGGGTGTTTTCCCATGCACCCCAACCTGTTTGCAGGGCCCAAGGCAGGATGCTGGGAGCAGGGCCCCAGGCCCAGCTGGTGGATGGTGAATACTCAGCAGCACGGGGTCCCAAAAGCCGTGGGGCCCAAGGCATTTGCCTTGCTCGCCTTGCCCTAGGGCAGGGCCTAGCCTGACCAATAGCTATGGAACCCCTGCCCTCAGATTAAGGGTACGTCTACACTGCAATGCTATTTTGAAATAACTAGCTCTATTCTGAAATAACTTAGTCTGTGTCTACACAGTAGGCAGTTACTTCGAAATAGTGTCAAAATATTGACAAGCAGGAGGACTTCTTACTCCGACTCCTGTAACCCTCATTGTACGAGGAATGAGGGAAGTCGGAGGAAGAGTGCTCTATTTCGAAATAAGTGCTGTGTAGACGCTCCCTGTTTCAAATTAAGCTATGCAATTGACGAAGCTCAATTTGCATAGCTTATTTCGAGTTAAGCCCTAGAGTGTAGATACATCCTTAGGCTATGTCTATACTGCACTCTTCTTGAGCAAAAGCCTATGCAAATGAAGCGTGGATTGACATATTGCTGCACTTCATTTGCATAATTAATTGGGGGCTGTGTTTGCGCAAGAGGCTTTTGTGCAAAAAGGAGCTGTGTAGACGGCTCCTTTTTGCGCAAAACCCCCCTCTTGCATAAGAGCCGTTCTTCCTCATTTTTTCAGGAAATATAGACATAACCTAAGAGTGGTTGAGGGATACACGTGCATGAGTAGCATTACAACTCTGTATTATTTCATTAGTATTACACCACTGCACATACATCTGCACCAGCTCAGAGATTTAACTAATTGTAGTGGGCAAATTTTTGTGGATGTCTTATGTCCTAAGACTTGGAGGTAGTATGCATGCTTCAGTAATACTATACCCTGCTGCAGATGAAACATGCTTTCAGTAGGTGCTTGCAGCCTTAATAAGACCATGAAGGTGCAAGTGTGAGAAGAGGCCTTGGCTAGTGGGTCAGGATAGCACTTGTGTAGCACAGGAGTTTGGTAGCCAGGTGGAGGTCATTCTGTGGTAGACCTGCCTTCAACAAAACTAGGGTTAAAAAGCATTGTGTGCAATGGGATTGGAGCCCTCACAGGGTTTCTGGGGTTCGAGGTGATTAGGTCCATGGGTTTTGCTCTGCACAGTACAGAGGCAGAACGAGGCAAGTCATTTGGGTCTTATCTCCTGACAGCCAAGAGGTGTTTGGAGCCAGAGTTTTGATATAGGCCCATCTCTAAATGGGACATGTAGCTCACATGAACTACACTGCCCACTCTCCCTGCATTATCTAACACTGCCAGAAGACATTGCTGTGGGACACAGACTCTAACTAGCAAACTGGTATGCACGGGCTAAAAGGGGCTGTCCCCCAGTGGGTTTATGCAGGATAAACGCTTGTGTGTCTTGGTGTTACGCATTTTGATGGCAGAAATGGCACAGGGCCATTCTGGGTTTGAGACTTGGTGGGCTGGTTCAGGATTTCCAGCCAAACAGCTGACAACAGTTGGAGTCCTTGTTCTCATGAACAAGACTAGTGACTGGTTAAAGTGTACCCTATGAGGACTCTATTTTCCCATAGATGGATTCCGAGGGTGATGGTTTCCAAATTCCTCTGGAGGTACACAAGGGGAGTGTCTGATTTGTAAGTCTCAAAAGAAATTCATTCTTCGGTAATATAATTAAAGCACTTTTTAATTAGATGCGGTAATTAGAATTTTTCTTACATTACACTGGAGTTTTCTTTTATGTAACAAAATGATACAGAAATTAAAAGCCATTTACCTGAATTAGAAAAACTTGTAGTGTCAACAGATCTGTTTATCTTTACTATTAAAAAAAAAAAGCCCTAAGCTACTGCACCACTACCAAAGAGGAATTTTGCCTCGAAGGGACTTCATCGAATCAAATTTGTCACTCCAAATGTATGTTTTGTAAAGATAAACTTTTGTACAATTTAAGAGCAGAAATGTTTCAATGGAAAGAGTTATTGTAAAGAACAAAATATTTCCTTTGCAGGCTGTGCAACCTCCAAATTGCAGCATGGCACTGACAAACAAGTGCCTGAAAGTGAAACTCATTAGAGCCTAGAGTAAAATAGACCAGTCTGGCTGTGTTCATTCTCCAAACTCACCTGCAGGAATAGCACAAACAGCAAAGAACACAAGAAATACTTTGTTTAAATAATCGTAAGGGGGTATCTGTAGCTTAAATATGAACATTTATCGTTATTGTACTTTAAAGGTGATTCTTTTACTGTTGTACATGTGGGTCCCTAGCCTGCAAAGACATGCATATGTTTTTCTTTAAGCACAGTGAAATCTATGTTGCTACTCACAGGTTTAAAGTTATGCATGTAGGTTTTCCAGGAGTAGGGTCTAGGTGGGTGAAGAGGACAGAGTTTTTGAAATCTTGGAATATTACATGATAGATATGTTGGAAGGTTTTCAAGTTGCATTGTCACTGCAGCGAGGAGAGAGTTATTTTGAGAAACAAGTAATAATTTCCTAGTGTAGACAGGGCATGTCTATACTAGGAAATTATTTCAAAATAACTTATTTTCAAATAATACCTCCTGAAATAACTGTTTCAAAATAGTGTGTCCACACTACAGGGAAGCCTCGAAATTAGTCCGAGGCAGGCACCTTTAATGTGGATGCCCTACCTTGACTTAGAGTCCCTGGAAGTGCTGGGGGGGGGGGGGGAAGGGGGGACGTAATTACGTTGATTGACTCTGGGGAGTAGTTATTTGGAAATAGCAGCAGTGAAGCATCTGCATTACCACTATTTCAAAATAACTATTTCGAAATAAGCTTTATTTCCCAAGGAAAGCAGGAGTTATTATTTCAAAATAACAGGCTTGGGAGTGTGGACACTCCACTTGCTATTTCAAAATAACTCCCTAGCATAGATCAGGGATAAGGTGCCTCAGGTCTGCTTGCTGTTTTTAAAGTTACAGAGTAACATGGCTCCCCCGCTGAGATTTTATTTTGAGAAAGTATTTCTGCAGGGACGTTTTCTGCTAGGAATGATTTCAGAATGTACGGGAGACACAAGTAACTTGTTCACAGAAGCACTGACACAACAGTGCTTACGGTATCATGAGTTCACCTGCCTTCCCCCTCCAGGAGGTAGATGCTGACGGGGTGTTTTTGAAGTGGGGTATCTGGAGATGTGCTGTAGAACAGATCAGGGAGGAAGAGGCAACTTACAGCACATTTGGAGCGTGGAGGTGTTTAGAAGAGTGATTTATTTTTATTTATTTACTTTTAAAGGTAAGAGTTATTTTATTGATTGGTTTATTATGGCTAGTCGTGCCGTGCTGCCGGTTTGGCAGTAGAGATGCATATTCCTGAGGGTGCTGCCGGCTTCCTCTAATTGACACTGCAGTCAATTATGGTGTTTCCAGTTGTGTATAAAAGGCAATGATTGCGATTTTTCTCATCTCTGAGGCTGTAAATCACAGAGCCCTGCAGCACACAAGCAACATGCCTGCTACCGAGCGTCAGGGCATCCCACAGCTTTCACATGCAAGCCAGCAGAGAGACCAGTAGCCAGGGCCTTGAGCTGCCTTCTGCTTCTTTCTGCCCATGTTCTCCTCAAGGTACTCATGGACAACGTGGGTGCTCTGGCCGGGGCTGGAGCATCCATGGGGAAAAATTAGTGGGTGCAGAGCACCCACCAGCACCAAGTTTTCCCCACTTTCCTCTCCCTCTGCACCTCTCACGCACCAGCAGCTCCACACTTACCAACTCCTTCCCCTCCCTCCCAGCACTTCTGGAGCACAGTCAACAGCCCATTCACGGCGCTCAAGCTCTGGGAAGGAAGGGCAGGAGGTGGGCATGGGCCATGCTCAGAGGAGGAGGTGAGGAAGAGGTAGAGTGTGGGTGCAGCAGGGGCAGGAAGAGGAGGGAAATTGGGGGTGGGGGTGAGGCCAGGAGCAGAGCAGGGGGTCAAGCAGTCCCCACTAAAATGAGAAGTGCTAAACCTCTCAGCCAGCAGAGATCTAACCACTGTAAGGAGCTTCACAGCTATTTGCCAGACTGTGGGAGGATGGGAGGAGACACCCTGGCCATGTTGCCGTGGATAACCAGCAGGTTTGCAAAGGAAAGCCAGGCGCTCCTAGTCCCTGCTGCAGGGAGCACGGTAACTGCCCACTCTGAGCCTTCAGTGGGTGGATGTGGCGAGAGAGGACTATGGGCAGCAAGGTGACGTCACACACAGGGAAGGTCAGCAGAGCGGTGGGGAGGGCCAGGCCCCTCATGCAGCTGGCTGGGAGCTTTGAGTCTGGGCTTGTGCTGATCTTTGGGATACACAGACTGATATCCTCATTCCCCATGCGGCCCCCTTACACCTGGGCAAAGTAAAAGCCCTGTGTCTGCCTGGGTGAGACTCCTGGGGCAGGCACCGTGGAAGGAAGCTGTACGGCTGTCTTCTAAGGACCCCTTTGCAAGCCCAGGCGTGTGCACTATGCGGGGGGCAAGAAAGGCGTGTCCAGGCACAGCCGCAGCATGAAGTGTCACAAAGCGTCCGGGCTGCACGTCGGCCCACCGAGCAGCCGAGGGAGGCTGTGGTGACTCAGACATGCTGCCGGGGCTTCTGACATTACCTCCGGGGCTTCTCTGTTCCCAGGACCAGCTGCTCCTTGCCCTGGACTGTGAGTTCTGAGCTGGGCCTCTTGGAGGTGCATCACGTGGCCCGTGCGCTTTGAAGGCTGCTCCCTTCGGCACTCCCAGACACCCTCTTCCCTGAGGGCAGCTCGGATTCCACCATTTTGAAACCTTCCTGGTTAAGTCTTCTTCCCGGAGAGCAGCCCCCAGCTCAGGAGTGAGGTTTATTATAAGGCCCTCAAAGGGGTCTCTGTTGAAATACCAGTGCCCCGCCTCTTACGGACAGTATTGTCATCAACCACTTGAGTCCCACACTTGCGGTTACAAGTCCCCTTATAACCAGCCACTGCTGACTGTCCTTGCTTTAATCCCGTGCTCTGAGCTCCTCACACCTTGATCTCCCCCACCCCGCGCCCTTTGATTTTCCTCCCTGCGGCCACCACAAGCAGCTCCGTAGCCCTGACACAGGCCGACTGTTCCTCAGCGAGGGAGGCTCCCTCCCTCATTAACTACTTCCTCCCTCTAGAGAGACTCGCTTGTTCTGCCACGGACTGGAATTGGAATCCACTGAGAAAAAGGGAGAGAGAAATCTGACAGCAGCTCGTTCTGTTCTGCCCTCCTGGCGCAAGCTGAAAGGGAGAGAAGAAAAGGGGGAAAATATCCAAAAGTAGAAATTGACTTCAGAAAGGGAGACTTCTCCCGAGCCCAAACAATCAGTCCCACAATAGAGGATAATGACCCCCCTCCACCGTTGCTGCTGCCGCCTTCTCCGTGGCTGCCGGCGTTTAAAACCTGCAGTCGTAAGGTGGCAAAAGACCTGAGTGATCCTTCTCTTTTCAGAATCGCCCCACGTGGGCCCTCAGTGATAAGCAGAAAGCTTGTTGCTCTTGTGGCAAACAAAGCATGTACGGAAGTCAGAGGTCACGCCAGCTGGGACTGAGCCGTCTCATCAGACCCTTGCTGTGTGCTCATGACATTAATCCAGCAGCTGGTGACATGGAGCCATGAGGGATCTCTGACCCCAAGTCTGTCCAGCCGTGGCGTATACCATCGAGTGCCGCACCTTCCATTTAACACACTCTGACCTCTCCAAGTTTCCAGTTTCATCTGTGACCTCTCTGTGGTTGCTCCCCCCCCCCAAAAAAAACCCCCACAAAGTAAAATAAAAGAGTCAGGGATCATTCAGTTGAAGAGACAAATCTGTCCCCTCCCAACCCCTCCTCTGGTCCTGTGAAGAATGCAGTTACCTGAGAGGGAACCACTGCCTTCAAGTCTTTCAGCCCTGTCTCCGTTGTTGAAGATGAAGACTTTAGAGTGCTCGGGTAAGGAATGAACAGCTCATGACTGCAGTGTGGGGGATTTGCAGCCCCAGCTCCTGACTTCAGCATCATCGTACCCACAACGGTATCCTCTGAGTCTACACAAAGACACAACGGCTGCAAACCAAAACCCGCCTGAGAACCTGCAGGTGCCGGCGACATCAGGCCTCATCTCTACTGTGTGGAAGGAGCGAATGCTTTTAGACACCTTTGCCCAGAATAAATGCTTTGCCACTACACAGCGGGAACCTCAATGGCTAGGTCAGGTTGTGGTTAGGGTCACTGGCCGTGAGAGAAAGGATAAGCTTATGCCCTCTTTAACAAAAGCCTGGATGGAGGAATTGTCATCCATTTTAAATCTAAGAGAGGACATTTTTAACGTAACTACACATTAGAAGTATCCTGACTGGTGTTTTGGGGGTGATTAGCTTGAAAGACACTGATTTCAGAAAGGGCTGGGCACCTGTCTTTAGAAAATCAAGGCGCCTTCTGCATTCTCAAAGCAAACTCCCAGAATACACCCCTCCTTCCCCCCCCCCCACAGTTGCTAAGATAATTGTTGGAATAGTGTGAATCCCACAAGATACGGGAGATGGAAACCGGGCGTCCTGAGTCAACTGAGAGAGGAAAAGAGTTTTAGTTCAACCATTTAGAACTCCGAAGGGGTGTGCTCCCCACACCAATGCTGCAACAGCTGAATGAGGCCAAGGGGGCCCGATTCGCGAATTAGGCTGCAAACATGAGAACTTTAGGGTTGAGGCAGTTCATGTGTGAGAGAGAAGCAGGGCTTCTACAAACGTCAGGAGGCCGGCGATGAAAAGGGCTGCTGGGAAAGGCTACAGACACTCCCTGGGAAAGGGGAGGAGTGTTGGGGAGAGGTTGCCAAGGTGACCTGACTAAGGTTATTCTGTGGGAGAAGGTAGTGAAGAGACTGGCCCAAACCTAGGAGATCGGGGAGGCCCAGGAGGTATGGAAGCATCTCAGGGAAGGGCAGCAAGGGCAGGGACGGGACCTTTGAGGTGCCTAGTGGGTCCCTAAGCCAGCCACTGTGGGAGTGGCCCTGTGCAGCTTTAAAGTCACAGACTGCTGGAGAGCAGGAGCCCTGCCTGCTGGAAGAGAAGCCCCCAGTGACCTGACTGCAGGGCTGAGTCACGAAGAGGGCAGCTGCGCTGCTGAGAGAATGGCTGAGGCTGCAGAGGAGAAGCTGACGGGGCGTAACCACTGGAAGAGGCATTGGCCTCCTCAGAACCACCAGGAAGTGAAACTGTCCAGTGGTGAGCACAGCAACCTGTCACAAAAACACTGCATAGCTGTTTAGGGCCAACTCTTGACAGCCCCATAGGAAAAGCTCTCTGTGAAACAAGCAGCACCCCCGCCCTTTCCCTGGAGGGCTGTGGAAATTCCCATTCTGGTTCGCAAGGCCTCTGAGGAGCCATCCTGAAAAATCAGGGAAGAACCACTTGGATATTTTATTGTCAAACCACAGAGACAGATCAACAAATCTGTATAGCCGACGAAGTAACAAAGGGGAACAAATGAGTCTGCCACCATTGTAATGCCCTTTGAAAGTTTTGTGAGACTGTGTTCCCAGGAGGAGCTGTAGGGAGCCCTCGAAAGGTTTTAGATACTGTATGTTCTTATGCTGGTAAATGTGTCTTGAGAAACATGAGAGTCGCTTCCACACAACCTTCAACCTGCAAGGAGTTGATATCTCTGTGAGCCTTCCAGTTTCTCCCACCAACCACCATCCCTTCAAAGAAACACCATGTTGTTCAAAAGCTGGTTTATCTGTGTGTCTGAGTGGGATAGCACTGTACCACAGTCCCATGCATTTTCCGTGTTAGCCTGTTATAACTATTACTAAAATATGCTTATCTCGTGTATGCAGATAGGAGGGTATTTATAAGGTACTTTGAAATTTCATAATTGTTCTGTGAAAAGATCTCTCTTTACTTATCTTGCAAAGTGTTGTAACTACACTGTTACTTTTATTGAAATGCAAAAATCACTAAGCAAAATAATAATAAAAAAACTCAGTAATTTTTAATAGAAAGGAGCTTTAAAAAAAACCCTAACACATGCTTTATTAATTCAGAGGGGACTGTTTAATGCTCAAGAAAAAGGATATAAGCTGTAAATGCATTTTAGCAGCTCCTGGAGAAAGAGGGAAGTGTTTTTAATAATAATACTTTGCACGTCTGCATCATCTTCCTAAAGCGCATCTCAAAACACTTTACACATATTGAAGAATTAAGGCTCGTAAAACTCTTGGGAGGTGATGTAACAAATCAATGTCCACCTTAAATTTCACTATTGTCATTTTGATCTACACCCTGGCCTCTGGGAATTTCCTGATAGCAGTAGAACTAAAATTCAGTTTCCCTTCTGTTGCAAAGTCACCTCCTGAGCTGAAGGAGGATCTCCATTACTTGTGTATAGTATAAGGCTTATGATACACTAGTTTAGTTCTGATTTCACTCGCTTGAGGGCAGTAAACACAGTAGATGGTTCACGAACATTCCAATGTCATAGATGTGGAAAATAATGGACTGAAAGCCTCCCCCATAGTGATTGAAAAGTACCGGAAGTCAGCAACACAGAAAAACAAAACTTCAGATCTTTTGAATGATTCTCTAGTGGCCTAGTCACCAGGCTTTTCTTCCCTTGCTGGAGGAGGGTTAAGAGCTCTTTGACTCAAGGTTTGACTCCCTGGGGCAAGTTAGAGTGGCCTACCCTACCTTTTACTTCACATGGGATTTGAACATTTTCAAGTCAAGAAAAAGCGGCAAAGACCAAAAAACCCCAAAAGGTATTTCCTATAATATTCCAAGAGCCATAAAGTATGAAGTAGAGCAACAAAGGAAGGGAAGAAAAGCTGCAGTGGGTTGATGAAGAAAATAATACTCAAAAATCCCCCGTGTTTAATTTCAGGCAGCCCAGTGGGCTGACTGAGTGCCCAGAAGAGGAACAGAATGTTAACATATCCAAGATAAACAAGAGCCAAACCTTGAGCTTGACAGAAAAATGAGAAAAACCGTCCACGCAATAGGGGGAAATAATAAATTAAAAACCAGCTGGATCAAAGATGTGATTGCATCTTCCACAGACGGTAGAAGAAAGAGGGGGAGTTGCACATGTATTCTGGGCAGGCAAAGAAGACTACAAAAGCTGTGAAACTCTACGTGAGCAGAAGAGACTGGCTGATTGCAGTGGAATCAATTAAAATATTAGGATCTCCTGTTATTTTAAATCCCAGTGACAGAAACAGCAGAATTCTGAACCAAATGCTTCATTAACACTGCACTCCTTCCCTTTCCTCCACTTCAGAAAAAGAGACTTCGTCCTTTCTGTGCTAGATGAGGAGTCTAGGCAGATGGGAATTATTTTCAACCAGGGTGGAAAAACCAGGGAGCTCTTATTAATGCACGGATGGCAGGAAGACAATCTTAAACACTTCACCAGTGCTCCGTTTACTCCCACGTAGATTTCACACACACACATTTCCATTTTAATTTGCGTAAAGCCTCATCGGATATTAAATGCATGACCAAACATACAGTCACGATCCATCCCAGACCAGGCTTTCGTGGGCATAAAGTAAAGGGCAGGCGCAAAAGAGGAATCCATCAAAAACTGATGATCTGCTTAGCCTACTAAAGCCAATCTAATACCCGCAATAAATAATAAATACAGCTATAATAAAAATGCCTTGCATCTTGCCAGCTTTAACAGATCCCGGCAGAGCTGTGTACATCACTCTGTACCTTTGCTCCACACTTCTGTCTCATTGCTTTCCCAAGGTTTCATTTATTTCTGCAGGGTTCTAAGGAACTGGTGATGAAATCCTAGTCCCACTGATGTCAATGGGCATTTTGCGCTTGACTTCAGTGGGGCCAGGATTTTACTCTATGCTGGCAGCTTCCTTTACAGGCTTAGAGCATTAAACAGATATGCTGGCTTTCTCTAACCAGCACTAAAATGTTGCCATCTCTCGGGTGAAACCTGGTCGCAGTTCAACAATGCAAAGTAGTACGAGATCACTACAGGTTGAACCTCTCTAGTCCAGAACTCTCTGCTCCGGCAACACCCGTGGTCCAGCATAATTTTAATTAGCCGGATCTCCACTTTTTGTGGGTGTGGCCAAGTTTCCCGCTGTCCCATAAAGTTTGTTTGCAGCCACCAGCTCTGGCTCTCAGTGTTCTGTGCTGCTATTTAGCTCTAACTTACCCCATAATGTCCTCTAGCATCCCAGCAAGCAGTGGAAGTGTTGGTAATGCTGCTAGACAATATTGACCTCCCATGGTCCGGCAAGTTCTCTAGTTCAGAACCAGTCAAGTCCCGAGGGTGCCGGATTAGAGAGGTTCAACCTGTATTTAGGATAAGATGAGTGAATAGATCAGCAAAAAGGGACTATTTCTCCCATTAACCCCTTTCCAATGGCTGGATAAGTGGAAAGGTACTGAACCAGGAAGAGGCCAACCTCTGTGTGGGAGTGGAAGTTGAATGGCAGCCAGGCGCTGGAGAGAAACCCAGGAACTGTATAGAGTTCACGTGGAATGGGCTGCAATACTATAAAACACATATGGAGTATTATTTTTTCTTATTGCAAAAGTTTTCGCTGGATGGGTTCAGTCTCTCACAGAATTGGGACAAGACATAAATAAGGGCTTGGATTTGATCCCCACACCAGTTTTACAGTGGAGTAACTCAACTGAATGCGGATATTCCCAAGGTACAGATAGCAGCAGGAGAGCAGAACCTGACACAAAGTTTGAATCATGCATGAAAAGGGACAACGATAGTTTAACCAAGAAGTATCAGCCCTTGCAAATGAAGTCTAGAACAAAGTGGGAGCATTGTTTAATTAAAATCAGCTCCTGCAAAAGAGGGATATTCTCCAGCGCTGAAAGTCACCCTGTGTGTAGGCGTGCTGGGCGTTCACATACACCCCTCTTAAGCCCTTGGTGATGCAAAAGAAGAAGTACCCAGCAAAAGAAATGCTGGCATTGAATGATAGTCACTTGTCAATGCACAAATAGGACAAAATCTGAAAAAAAAAATATGGACAATAGCCTGAAAAAAGGGAGAAAATAGGCAACTCACTGAAATGCAAAACCCCAGGATTAGCCATCCGAAAGCAAACATCCTGGCAAAGATAGAGGCGTAAGCATGGGACTTCAAGATAAAGAAAGAAAAATTAAACCAGAAGCAGCAGAGATCAATGAAAACAATCAGCACTTTCTGCCAAGAAATATATTAAAAAGACAGAAACCCAGGCTCTAGATAACTTGCTCAAAAATTGCCCCTCTATCTCTCTCAATCTCCATGGCAATTAACGGTCATGGTTAAGGACAAATTAAAGGTCAAGGGATTACCAAAATAGCAGGGGTCCAAAGGAGGAGCACCAGGGGAAGGGAGTGGCTTCGGTATGGCAATGTAACTTGGGTCTGCTGTTATATCCTCATCCCCACCCCATGTTCAAAAAGGCAGCGCTTCCGAAAACGTAGGAACCACCTACCGCATTTGAAATATGAGTTTCTTTGTGTGCTGCTTGGTAACTTTTATTCGAATCTCAGATTAGTAACAGGAGGCAGGTGGCATGTTGTAATCTAGAGAAGGCTCTTGCCAAGGCAGCATGCTGGGGGACCTGAAGCATCTGAGGACAATGCTACACCACAAAGGCACAGATTTAGCAGCTCCAAATTCCTCCGTGTTTGGCATGGAGCGGTGCTAGGGAGTTAGTGCCTTCCCTTTGCAGTGGTTCTAGCTTCCATACGTTGCCGTATCTCACTACGCCGTGTTGCACGGTAGCTTTAGGTTTCCCGTGTATGCTGCTTAATTGTTGTCCTAAGGCAGTGGCCTCCAACCTTTTTAAGCACGAGATCACTTTCTGAATTGAAGTGCAATCCAAGATCTACCTCAGATATAAATACCCTGGCCCTGCCTCCTTCCTGCCCCTTCTCCAAGGCCCCGCCCCTGCTCACTCTATCCTCCCTCTCTTGCCCATCCTCCCTCACCTTCATCAGGCTGGGGCAGAAGGTTGGGGTGCAGGCTCTGGTCTTAAATTAAGGGATCTGGAGTGTGAGAGGGGCTCTGAGCTGCACTTGGGGCAGGCCGTTGGGATGTAGGAGGGGTTCTAGGTACAGGCTGGGGCAGGGGCTTGGGTGTAGGAGGGGGGTTATGATGGGGCAGGAGTTCAAGATGTGGGCTCCAGCTGGGCACTACTTAGCTCAGGTGGCCCCTGGGTGGTGGTGCAGTGGGGCTAAGGCAGACTCACCCCTGCCCTGGCTCTGGACCACTCCCTAAAGCAGCCAGCAGACTCCCTCCCAAACCCTGATGTGCCCCCTCTCTGCTTTGTGGAGAACAGATACAGAATGGGAGGGGGTACCTTGACATCAGCATCCTCCTCTCCCTCCGCTGCCCTGCACAGCAAGCAGGAGGGGCAGCTCCAAGGCAAAGGGCAGGAGATGAACAGGAGTGGGGGTGGGGGCAGCTGTTGACTGCCTCTTGGCCAAACCAGTCAGGATCACCTGTCAGAGGCTCCAAGATCTACCAGTAGATCCCAATCTACTGGTTGGTGACCACTGGCCTAGAGCATGGCTGTCTCCCATGGCCGGCTGTTGAGCCTGATTACACACAGCTTGCAGTCCAACCGTGACAAATCCTTCAAGGCTGCCCCAGGATGACAGCATGAGTGTGTATAAGAAAGCTACAGATAAGAAAAATATAGTAGGGGTTTTAACTATATAACACACTTCTTTTTAATGTCCTGCACCCTGCACAGCAGGAGCACAATACGTTTGGCTTATTTCTGGGCAGCAGGTAATGTAGGCAAGGGAAATTGCCTACTCCACTCAGCCCGTGAGGGGCTGGGGCCAGGCAGTAGCCCTGGCCCACAGCTGAGGTTGGGCGGGGCTTGGAGGGGAAGGTTGTAAAGGGGCATGGTCTCGGAGAAGGGGTGTGGCTTTGGGCAGAAGGGGCGGGGCTTTGGTTGCCTTCCCCAGCTGAGCCTGCACCTGCCCTCCAGAGGCTTATTGTATGATAGCATCCAGCATGGCGCTAAGCCCCACTGAATGCAGTAAGGGCTGCAGGTGCTCAGCTCCACACAGGATTTGGAGGATTTGGCCCTGGCTAGTAACCACAAAGGAGCTGGGCTTGGCCTCTGTGAGTGGAATTTGTGCTGCAACAGAAAAAAATCGCACCCAGCTGTTGATCTGGTGGATAATGCACTGGACTCGCATTCCCAGATGTGCTGGCTAATGGTTACTAGCATCTTCTGGATGAATAAAAGCATTTGAATGATACAAAAAGAGGAAAGTCTTGTAGGTGGCGTTATTTATATTAGAAGTTGGTGGATTATGTTGCCCAGCAGGTTGATTGGGCCAATCCTCTACTATTTCCCCCAGACATCATTTAAGTTCCTCTTTACAGGCCCCATGCTTCTAGTCTTGCTGAGACAGAGAAGCCTTGCTTCTGTGAATATCCTCAACGACGTCCACGGGGGCTTCTCCCAGGAGTAAGGACTGCAAGGGTGGGCCCCACACTTACACACACTGGCAAGTGGTGTTCGAAAAGTGTCAGGCTTCTGCTGAAGCTGGCAAATGGGAACGTCGACTGGAAAAGCGAAGGCAACAAAAGTCAAAATGTGCCCATGAGAATATGTAATCCTCATAGTACATGTCACAATGTTTATCATCACTTCAAACCCTGCACCCACCCACAATTCTTCGCTAGCAGTGTCTTGGAACATTTCCAAGTTGGATTCGCTATGTGCAGCAAAAGTCAATTAACAGCAGCCATTATTGTACAGATCATAGAAGCCCTGGCATGGAGGTATGGTAAGATGTTAGCCGGATGCTAGTGTCTTATGAGGAGCTCCAGTATATGCTCTTTGAATCATGAAAAATTCACACCATCCCATTTCTTTATTTAAATATATAATCAGCAAAGTTATATATAAATAGACAAATATGAACATTTTTATTTTGATGGGCATATCAAGAGCAATGAGAGGGTCCAATGGGGATGGGCAGATACATAAGGAAAAATTAAGGCTCCCTACTTCAAAGCTTTGCACACAGCTAGCGCTGAACCTGGGGAGAACTAGAGCTTTGGAAATGTTTGGGTAACTTTCTTTTTGGTCTCTCTTCCCTGCTGCCTCTGCACTTCTAGGTCCCCGATCTAATTAATGTTCTTGTAACTCCATTAACTTCAGGGGTGATTTGTACTGGTATGTTGGAGAGCAGAATCAGACTCTGGAAGTTTGGCAGTAGCTGGGCATGTCGTATTTCTCACCAAATCAAGCCTGGAATTATTGTTCTGGAATGGTCATGCAAGAGGAGATGCTTAGTTCAGTTTTCCAGAGAAGTAAAATTTGAAGTGATGTTAACAAGTTTTGCTTCCTCAGACAAACATTTGGGTGCTTATCCATCACTAACTCATGTAGATTATGAGGTTTAACTGTCATTAATATCTGCTACCCCTTTTCTCACTCATACACACCTAAATCCCAGCTGCATCCGATCTTACATGTACTACACCAACACAAAGGATATTTTCCTATCACTCCCATATTGTGATGGATCTCTTCCCTTTGGGTTCCATACCCAGATCCATTTTGTAAGGCTGAAGTTTGGGTAAACATAGTAATTATAGACCAGTTGTAACTCTACAAGATCAATGTGAATTCTTAAATTCACAAGTGTTTTAAAGAAACAATGAGGAGACCCAGGGCACCTTAAAGACAAACAGATTTATCTGGGCATCAGCTTGCTTGGGCAAAGGCCCACTTTGTTGCATCTGACAAAGTGGGTCTTTGCCCATGAAAGCTGATGCCCAAATACATTTATTAGTCTTTTAGGTGCCATAGGACTCCTGGTTGTTTTTGTAGATAAAGACTCACGCGGCTAACCCTCTGATAAGTGTTATGGAGAGAGAGTGTGTTACTCACACAATGGAGATGAAAAATCCAGGTTCAAGGGATCAAAACACTTAGAGGTAAACTCTTCCCTTGCACGTGTGTGTGACTCCGATTGATAACAATAGACGCTGCACATGTGGATGGATAGAAACAAACAGATGGCCTTTGCCAGTCAAATAGCTAAGTAAAAATGAGCACGCGGTGATAGAATACGTTTCAGCTTCGCTAATGTGGGAGTCAATTAAAACCACAAAACAGACTTGCTGGGTGAAATTACACAACCCCCATCTTGGAGAATTCAGCTTCTTCTCAACACCATTGTGTGCCTTCTGCTTCTTCATTGCTTGGGATAAATAAAAACAAATAAAATCCTAGGCCTCAAACGTCAATATTTTCTCCTTACATGCACCTGACTAGACAGAAGCACTTGACATTCCATTATGAAGCTCTTTGCATGAGGCTTCCGGGTTAGTTTAGCAGATCCAAAGATTGGGTAAAAATCCAGTCCATGCCTCAACTTCTTTGGAGATTCTGCTCTCAATAATAATCCAGGGCCAGGTTCTGGCATCCTTACACACTGGGAGTGACCCTTTACTCTGAGCCTTCCAAAATGGCTCTAGGTATGGAGCCTGAGGGGAAGAAATCCATCACAACATGGGTGTGACGGGAAAACACGTCCTTTGTTTTGGTGTAGTGCACGTAAGATCGATGCAGCTGGGATTTGGGTGTGTATGACTGAGAAAAGGGAGAGCAGACATTAGTGACAGAGGAACCTCAAACAGCGCAAGGGTGGTAAAATCTGGACCCGAGGCTGTAGTTCTCACCCCATCTTTCTCCCACCTTCCCCAGCTCCAAAAGTCCAGTTGATTTTGCTACAAAGCACATCAAAGTCAGAATCAAAATAAACAGGACTGGGACTTGGGGAGATGGTGGAGAGAGTTGTTTTTTTGTGCAGCTTCGTCACTCAAAAGGCAAATTAGCCAATGCAAGGCATTTTGGCAAAATAAGACATGTTGATCATACTAATTGGCATCTGTGCTGATAACCAGCAGGAAAAATGTCAGTTCAGTGCCCTTAAAACCAGCCAAGAGATTACGTCTTCCCAAACAAGGATTAGATGGCAATGCATAATATACCCTTAGCTACAGTGATGTCCCTGGGTTGCTCACTCCAACTTGAATTCAGCGGGGTTTGATTCAGAGAGGAAACATTGTAAAATCAAGAATTAGATGCTGGTTAAATACAACATTAGATGTATATATTAACGAACAGGAGCCTCCAACTCTTTTAGGTTTCTTTAAAGGCACTGGAATGGGTAAGCAGGCTGAATCGGTACTGAGCAATGCAGTGACCACCTGCCACAAATGCATGATATTCGATGTGCACCTCTTTTCTGCCAAGAGCTATAATTCCTATTTAAATCTAAATAGAAAAGCCATGAATGCAGATTCCTCACCACAGAAAGGCTGATGTTAATCCCCAGTACAGAAAAATAAGAAAAGATGGGACATATTATTGGATTTTATATGGAGGATAATTAAACTGCATGTCTCCTTTGGTTGTTATCCAGCATTCTGCGAATGTTCCTGCTGAAATTTGCTTATGCAGAAAGTCAGAAAGTTTAAATACATTTTTATGCAAAGGGAAATTAGTATTTTGTGGGTGCGAACTTCATTCATTTTCATAATGAAAAGCAGGTAAACAAAACAGATGAAATAATTATAGAAATGAATAGAAAAATACAAAGACATATATCTATATATAATTATGTATATATACAAGCATCCAACGTGTGTATCTGTATGTTTGTACACCAAAAAAGTGCATAAAATAGTGTTTGCTGCATGAAGTTAGGAAAGGCCTGACTGCAGTTTGCCTGTGCAACATTAATCTAGCCCCCACCCCCTTGTGCTTTATGATACAGTCTTTAATTGTATGATTACCATGTTATTTTTTCCCATATGCCTTGTACAAAGCAGTGCAGTGTGGGCAGAAAATTGGCTGATGGCATGATGTAATTTCTAGGAGCGTAGTCCTGTGGGAACCTGTTTCTTCTTTGTGTCCCCAACCCAATTTTGTATTTTGGACATGCCCACGGGAATTTGTGCAGCAGATCAGAATCTGTAAATGTGTGGGGCGATGTGTATCCGTTGGCCATGAGGCTGTATGCACGTGTATCCAAGGCAGCATTTTGTGCATTTCAAAATGTTGTTTGGAAGCTAAGTTCTAAATCTAATGCAATAATGACGTCCTTGGACAGTGGTTAACCCAAGCGTTCATTCCAGCCCGAGCTGCCACTGCCTGCATTCTATGATACAGATGGATTTTCCAAACAAAAGTTGTTCATGGGGGAAAAATGTATTTTTAAGATTCTGCCTTACGAATGCACAGACCCCTTTCTAAGCAGATGGCCTGACAGTTGCAAGAAAACCATTCGAAACCCAAAAGTAGCATTTTAAATGCTTTTAAAAAACAGTTTGTACTCAATTTACATATAGTTTTTAGGCAGGTACTAATTCTATTCACCACCACCGTTTTTCCATTGCTTTCCAACAGATGACAGAGCTCTGAAAATATGAGCTGAAAAAATGCTCAAAGCTGTATGGAATGAGGATTAAGCATTAACAATATAACTTTACCTTCAACAGTGGCAAATAGAGGGGATGCCATTAAAATTCAGTATCCGCTGACTGCTACCATGGAACGGTATCTGAGCTACCACACTTCCTCTCGTATATGCACAATAGGCTATATCCACAGGAAAATGTTTGCCTAGCATTTAACAGTGCATAAACAGAAGCAGGATTAACAAAAAATGTTCCAAGGACAAGAATATATTTAATTCAATTTTAAGATTCTAGGTTCACAACCTTGACAATAACACTATTTCAAATGGAGGTTCTCTGGGGAAAATAACTCTCTCAGAAAATATCAAAACATGAGCCACTTGACCAATGCCAGGCTTACGGATGATTCTGGGCGCTGCTGGCATTTACTGGCATTTTCAATGCCTTCTACTGTGCGTGAGGCTTTAAGGAAAAAACTCCATTGTCCGCCATGTCCACTGAGTAATGGTGCCTTTGAGGAGAAAAATTCCATCACTGACCAATCAGAGCACAAGGACAAGGAAAAGTCTTTTTTTTCCCCTCTTAACTATAACAATTGCAATTTATTGTTCAAATTTTCTGAAGCTTTGACAAATTGGCCTATATATTATCCTTTAGTGGTGAGTTACATTGGTTGATTTTAGGCTGTGGACATGATATTTTTTCCAGATTTTCTTGCCTTGACATTTGCATGCCTTTCTATGCATGAATCCTTTTTTTGGGGTGAGGGGCAGGAGATAAATAGGCCCTTCTCTATGCATCTGCCTATATACATCTATTATATCATCACTTACTCTCCTGTTTTGCAAGCTAAACAGAGCTTGCTTTTTAATCTCTCTTCATATGGAAGCTTCTTTCCCCATGTGTTTAATCATTTCTGCTGGCCTTCTTTTAGAGCAACAGTACATACGGATGAAATTCCATCCCACCCCCCGAGGAATCAATAAGCATCCGAAAAATCAGATTTCAAGGCTTAGCTTAGGTTTGCTCTTTGCTCCTGAAACAATCTTTGTTCACCTCATTCTAAATTCACTATAAGAAACACATTCCCAGGGCTTGATCCCACACCATGCAGGTATAGGGAGTTATGCAGAAAGAAGCAAATTAAGAAAAGATGAGCAGGACAGAGGGGGTAGGGGAGCCTTTTGTTCAATTCACCAGAGTGCTGCTGTGCGACCACCAAGTCATTTGTACCTAGTCGCAAGAGTGAAACTGAAGATTGGGCATGGGTAGGACATTGCTCCAGCAGCTTCGTGATCTTATGTAAACCCATGTCCTTGCAGACATAGCCAGTCTCTGGCCACGCCCTGTTGCCCTTCTACCTGCCCCTATTGTGAGGGAAGGAGCAGGCATGCAACTGAGTCAGGACTTATTCCACTCAACATGGAGGATGTCAGCTGGGGAATTGGAGCTTGGGTTGCCAGGTGTCCGGTATCCACCTGGGCGGTCCAGTATTTTCGCTTCCTGTCTGGTAAAAAAATTCAGACACCTAAAATGTCCAGTATTTTCTGATTTTTTTTCCCTGCCAGGAGGCAAAAATACCGGACACCTGGAAACAATACGACACACTCAGCAACTGGGCCCAGCCCACACCCCCTCCCTCGGGCATCCAGACCCACCCTTACCTGGTTCCGTAGGGAAGCTGCCTTCTGGCTCCAATCAAGAAAACAAGATGGCCACCGACAAAAAGCCTAAAGACTTCTCTAAAAGGGGCCATGCTGTTTTATTTATTTATTTATTTATTGCTTAACTCTTGGGGTCCTTAGCAATAGCGTCATAGCGTGATTATGCAAATGAAGCGTGGGATATTTAAATCCCCGCTTCATTTGCAATTTCAGGTGTCTGCATTTGCATTCCTCTTGAGAGAGAGAGGAATGAAGTGTAGACATACCCTGAGGGTAGTACCCTGAGGGAAGACATACCCTCACAGTTTGCACCTTCATGTCATCTGCTCCCTTTGCTGCCCCATGCCTAAAGAAAGGAATGAAACAAGCTGGCAATAAGCCTCCTAGGTAGAGCATCTGGAGCTATTAGCTGCATTATCCTTGATGCACAAAAATGGAAGATGTTTCACTGGATTTTGCTGCCATTTGTACTTCTGCCTTGACTGTTCTTGTCTAGGGATGTGAGATAGCAGGAAATTGAATAGTTGTGTAATCGCATGAAATCTTAAGGTGCGTCTAGACTACATTCCTCTTTCAAAAGAAGAATGCAAATGAGGGAAATCGAAAATGCAAATGAAGCTCTGATTTACAAATCTCGTGCTTCATTTGCATAATCTCATCCGACCGCTTTTTTGGAAGAGGGTGGTTTTTTTTTTGAAAAAAAAAAGCAGTCTAAATGGGGTTCTTTTGGAAAAAAACCACCCTTTTTTGAAAGAACCCTGTAAACCTCATTTTTTCAGGAATAAGGGTTCTTTCAAAAAAGGGTTTTTTTTCTGAAAGAACCCCGTCTAGACTGCTTTTTTTTCTAAAAAATCATTTACGAAAAAGCGATTGGATGAGATTATGCAAATGAAGTGTGAGATTTGTAAATCAGCGCTTCATCTGCATTTTCAATTTCCCTCATTTGCATTCTTCTTTCGAAAGAGGAATGTAGTCTAGACTCACCCTTAGTGGTTACATGATTATTCTATAGTCCCTGGGGGCGGGGCCAGCAGCCAGTGCGCTCCCGGCCCCACTCCTGGGGAGCCCCCTGCCACCCCGCGCTGCTGCCTCTATATCAGATGTAGCAGCACGGGGTGGCAGGGGGAGCTGGTCTGTGAGGGGGGCCCATTGAAAAGCCAGCTCCACACACAGACCGGCTCCCACCTGCTGCCCAACGCTGCTGCCTCTGATTCAGAGGCAGCAGAGTGGGGTGGCAGCAGCTCCTGTCCGTGGGGTGCTTGGAGCCCCCAAGAACAGGGGCTGCTGCTGCAAAGCAGCTTCTGCCCATGGTGGGCCCAGGCTTGCTGCAGACAAAGGCTGCTTTGCGTTAGCCTCCTCTCTCCCCCACCTCCGCTGCTGCCTCTGATAGAGGCAGCAGCGTGGGGGAGGGGAGCAAGCAACACCGTGAAGCCAGCACTGGGGGAAACTAGCTTTTAAGCCTGCTCCCTCCAGTACCTGCTGCTCCTCTTCCCCTCCCCGGACACCTGCTGCCTCTAATACAGAAGCAGCAAGGGGAGGGGGATATGTGTAGTCAACAAGATTAACCGATCAGGTTTATCAGTTAATCATATAGTTGACAATACATTGCCTAGTCTTATCGTTTAATCATATAGTAGACTATACTTTGCCATCCCTATTCTTGTCATGAACAATTTTTTCTTCTGTAGGGCTATGGTCCACTGGATCAACAGCTCTGCCTGTTCTACTGCTTCTGCAGGTGAATTTCTAAGCTACTGTTTTTGCAAGTGAGTTTCTAAGCTGTCCTAAATCATTATAGTGCCATTAAAATCAGTGAAGATCAGTTGGGGATCTGGCCTGAAACTATACAGCTAAAAAGACCCCATGTCTCTGGCTTTACAAACTGTTTACCTGACTTTACATCCTACAGGTGGTGCAAAATAGTGGACTTCTCCATTTTTTGATAATTCCCCCAAAAATTGAAAAAAAAAAAAAAAGATTTCAGCTGAAACCAGAACTAAATGTTTTTGAAATATTCAGTTTACTGAAAAGTGAAATGTATCTATAGAGAGAGCTCTGGTTCAGACAAAACATTGTGTTTCCATTTCGAGCCTCTTTTAATACCTGGATTTTTTTTTTTAATGACCACTCAAAGCAAAACACCATTTCAGATAGAAAATTGAAACATTCGATTTAAAAATGTCAAAACAAAACATTTCAGGAAGGGGTTTCCCCATTTTTTCTCCTTAGTCGAAACAATTTAGAATTCACAGAAAGTTTTACTGTCATTGACTCTGCATTTTTCACTGAAAATGTTTCGGTCAAAAAAAAATTCCCTCAGCTCTATTTGCCACTGACTTTACTAGGAGCGGGTTCATGCCTGCAGTTTTCAAGAGCAGCCCTCTGTAGGGTAGAAATAACACTCCACAGGCTCGAATAATGCACTCTACTTCTTTCAGTAATGGCTGGGAGGGGTGATTTTTGACAGCAACATTAGAGTCCACCCCTTCTATTAGAAGTTCTGTGGGATTATTACAAAAATCTAATCCAAGACCCACACAGCATAACAGCATGGAACTGAATTCATCGCTCAGAGGATGAATAGACTGGCTGAGTCATCTCATCTGGATTCATTTTCCCAGTTCCACGGAGGCTGAGGCTTAGACAGCTCAAACATCCCGCTCCAAAAAGCAATGTCTTGAGTCACATCCCAACCGCATTTGCCAACCCTCCCACAGGATGTAAAACATCCTTTCTTCCTAGTCTCCCTGCGCCAAACCCAGCTGGCCGTGGCCAAATGGCCGGCTTTTCAAAGCTTGCTGTCCCGTATTTCACTTTTAGCATCTTTGTAAATTTATATTGCTATTTGTATAAACTCAGGGGACGTCTGAAGAAGGGTCTAGTGTGTCCAACTTCCTTTCTTAGAGCTAATGTTGGGCCTGATGCAAAACATTGAAAATAAGGGAAAGATTCCCAGAGACTTTCATAAGCTTTGCAAAAGGCCAGCTATCCACTGCCTCTCAGTTGAAGCTGATTCTGACTCTACATTGGGCTCAAACTCTACAATCCCACAAGGACGCAAGGTAGCCCTTGCCAATGGGCTCTTCCTTCTTTGTGAGCTACAGTCTCCCACCAGAAATCAATGGGACCACTCACACAGTAAGATATTACCCAACAGGGGCTGAAGTAGCCATCCTATGGCCCCAACGTAGCATGCCTCACTCACTCACTCTGAATCCTGCTCCGTACTGACTGCTGCAGCAATAGGAAACGTAGAATGAATTAGCAGTTAGAAAGAAATTGTATGCCCATTCTTGACCCCGTCAGGTAGGCATGCTGTTTCAAAGGCCACGTTAAATTATTCTATGAACCCTGCCATATTCAAGTTGCACCAATATTTTGTTTCCCACGTTAGTTGTGTTCCATTCTCAATAACCTTCCTTTAAAAAAAAAAAAGGTTTTAGTCAAGGTTTTGAACCTATCTTCTGATATCTTAAAATTGCATTAAATACATTCCTGTCCTTGGAAAGTTCTTTGTTAATCCTGTTTGCATTGTTTTTAAATGCTATGCAAACATTTTCATTGTAGATTAATGTGCAGTTTCAAAGCAACTGCAGTGGAGATTTTAAGATTATCATTAATTCAGGGAGAAAGAGGCTTCTGTTACTATCCCTGTTCTTTGGAAACTAATTTCATTCAAGGTCTTTTTTCAAACTTTTTCACTGGAGTTCTAAATTAATGCTATCAAAGACCCTATTAAAGGGGATTGTATCCATTTGACCAGGGTTAATGCCAAGAACTAGTTTTAGATATTGTCTCACATTGAAAATGCAATTCCTCAATTATACTTTCCAGAGCAAAAAAATGAAATTACCTTGAATGCATGGTCTAGTAGGCTTATTTCTGATAATACAATGGTAAATGGTCAAATTCATCCTCACAGCAAAGTGTATCTGATAAAAAAAATGTAATGTGTAATAAAAAAAGAGAGAGAGACCCGTGATAAACAAAAAGTCAATCACAGAAAAGGTGTGAGATTTAGTAAAAAGCAATTTACCCATGGGTTCTCTATTTAAATAGCCACATTAACTCCATGACTGCTGTGAAATAGTCCAGGCTGCTATGTTTAGACCAGCGGTCACCAACCAGTAGATGCGGATCTCCTGGTAGATCTTGGAAACTCTGACTGGTTTGGCTGGGAGAGTATCAAATGTCTGCACCTCAGCTGTCCCTCCTTCCACTGCCATGTGGCTCCCGCCCTCCGGGAGCCTCCTGCTTGCTGTGCAGGGTGGGGGAGGCTGAGGAAAGGATCTCTGATGTCAGGGTGTCCCCAACCTCTTACCCCATCTCCACAGAGGGGGGGACCCAACAAGGCTCAGAATGGAGAGACCTTGCTGGCAGCTGCTCCTATTTCTGAACATGCTCAGCGTATTTAAAGGGGAATGCGAATCTCCATCTTTCTCCTGGAAGCACCTGGCACATCCCTGCGGCCCCCTGGGGGAGGCAGAGCACGCAGTGTCTGCCTGCTGCCCTTGCCTGCCAGCACCGCCCCCACAGCTCCCATTGGCTGGGAGTGGGGAACCGTGGCCAAAGGAAGGTGTGAGGGTGGTGCCTGCAAACGGGGAACAGTGCATGGACCCACCTGCCCATCCCCTGCACCCCAGGAGCTGCTGCTGGACATGCCAACCACTTTTGGGGGTGGGGCAGGGCCAGGGCAGAGGTGAGCACCACTGCCTGGGAGCTGCCTGAGGTAAGTGGTGCCCAGCTGGAGCCCACCTCCGGAAACTCTGCCCCACCCCTGAGCCCTTCCTGCACCCACATTCCCTCCCAGAACCTGCACCCCAACGCCCTGCCCTAGGCTTAGCCCAGAGTCCCTCCCACACTCCGAACTAGTCCAAGACAAAAGCCTGCACACCCTGTACTCCAACTTGGTGAAAGTAAGTGAAGCTGGAGTGTGAAGGCAGGAGGGACTGAGCAGGGTGGGGCATTGGAGAAGGGGCAGGGAAGGAGGTATTTGGGCAAGCGTATTTGGGTTCGAGGTAGATCCTGGATTGCACTGAAATTCAAAAAGTGATCTTATGCTTGGAGACTACTGGTTTAGCTGTGCCTGCTGTTCTGTCAGACTCCCCTGGCGCGCTCCTGGAGAAAGAGAGAGTTACACCATTTGGTGGGTGACCCCATAGAAGGAGTTAAGCACCCTGGTGCGTTGCACAGTGGGGCAGATAAAGCAATATGCGAACATACCTTCTCTGAAAATTATCAGCATCTTTGGGATGATAAAAGCCACATGAATAATTGACTCCATTAAATGTCTGGTGCTATACCTGCTTGTATTACAGTGATTAATGTTTTTTGGGTCTCTGGATTGTTTTCCCTGCCTTTCTGATTTGCTCATAGAGCAATACTGAGTTACAGATCATCTCCACTCCTTGCACTCTGCGTGACCAAAGGCAAACTTCCTCTGACTTCAGTGAGGGGGTGCCCAGGCCGGCATGTGCTTGTATTGCATGGTCCACATGACCTGGGACTGTTAGTAATTTGGTCAAACGCCTCTTTCAAATGGGCACATATGGTAACTCAGTCAGGTCTACACTAAAGGGGAAGGTTGAATTAAGATATGCAACTCCAGCTACATTAATTACGTAGCTGGAGTCAAAGTACCTTAATTCATGTTTTCCGCAGCGGGAGGTTGACAGAAGCACATGCTCCCATAGGCTTCCCTTAATCCTCACAGGAGCAGGCATACCGGTGCTGATGGCAGCACCCTCTGGGTTTGATTTAGTGGGTCTGTTTGAGTTAGCAGGTTTTTACTAGACCCACTAAGTCAAACTCCGGAAGATCGATTGCAGCAGCGTCAAGCTTCCCAGTAATGAAGACATGGCCTCAGTATACAAATTTAGGGCCACATGCTGAAATGATATCCAAAAGGGGTGTTCTTCCATTGCTTTATAGCACACGTGAATGGGAGACACTGGAAAAGGCTCTCATTTTCCTATATCTACGGAGATTTGTTCCCTCTTATGAGCCATGAACCTCTTGTTCTTACACGTTGGGAAAACAGATCCCAGAGCTTCTCAATTATCTATAATTTGCTAACCAAGGCAGCCCATTGGTATTGGTATTTCAATGTAATTTGTGTGCATAGGAATTAATCATAAAAGTTCAAATGAGTAAAACAACCTTATTGGATTTGGACTCAGACTTTGCTGATAGTTAGACCTGCTAGCCGCTCACCCACACAGCTAATTAGAATACTTTGGGATTAAAAAGTCATGACATTTGTGATTAGAAAGGGACCTTTATAACCATCAAGTCTTACCGCCTGCATAACACAGGCCAGGGGATTTTGCCCAGTGACTCCTGCATCAAACCTATAACTCTGTCATAAGCTCCATCTCTAATAGGGAGGGCACTTGGAATAAAGGCTAGGTATCAAGAAAACTGGATATTATCCCAAGCTCACTCTTTGATTTATGATGAGGCCTTGAGCAGATAGCTGCCAGATGCCTCATTGTCCCCATCTATGATATAAGGGTCATACTTCCTCACACATCAAAAGCACGTTGAGCTCTTTGGAGAAGGGTGTGTAGAGTGCAAGTGTTGCTTCTGAGTGCTGACAAAATCCATGATGTATGTAATGGAAATGCACTGACATTGACAAAGAAACCTGTTTTATATCCTGGCAGGGGAGCTTAGACAAAGCGTATGCTCTTGTACAAGAACTGGGGTCACCAATGAAGTGAAGTGAAGGCCAACATTATGAACTGGTTCAAAAAAGAAACAGAGAAAGTTCATGGATAACAGGTCCATCTATGGCTATTAGCCAGTACGGTCTGGGACATAACCCCATGCTCTGGATGTCCTAAACCCCTGACTCCTAACACTTTCAAGTGGATAATGGGATGGATCATTCAATAACTCCTATGTTCTGTTCACTTCCTCTAAAGAACATAAGAACATAAGAATGGCCGTACTACGTCAGACCAAAGGTCCATCTAGCCCAGTAGCCTGTCTGCCGACAGTGGCCAGCACCAGGTGCTCCAGAGAAGGTGGACCGAGGACAATGATCAAGCGATTTGTCTCCTGCCATCCTTCTCCAGCCTCTGACAAACAGAGGCCAGGGGCACGATTTCTAGCCCCTGGCTAATAGCCTTTTATGGACCTAACCTCCATGAAATTATCTAGCTTCTCTTTAAACTCTGTTATAGCCCTAGCCTTCATAGCCTCCTCTGGCAAGGAGTTCCACAGGTTGACTACACGCTGTGTGAAGAAGAACTTTCGCTTATTAGTTTTAAACCTGCTACCCATTAACTTCATTTGGTGTCTTCTATTATGGGAACTAATAAATAACTAGTTCTTCTATTATGGGAACTAATAAATAACTTTTCTTTATTCGCCCTCTCCACACCACTCATGATTTTATATACCTCTATCATATCCCCCCTCAGTATCCTCTTTTCTAAACTGAAAAGTCCCAGTCGTTTTAACCTCTCTTCATATGGGACCCATTCCAAACCCCTAATCATTTTAGTTGCCCTTTTCTGAATGCTTTCCAAGGCCAAAATATCTTTTTTGAGGTGAGGAGACCACATCCGTACACAGTATTCAAGCATCTGGCACCAACCAGTGTCGGAAGATGGGATACTGAGTGAGGTGGACAGTTGGTCTCACCCAATATGGCCATTCTTATGTTTTTGTTCATTTCAACTTCCGCATTCCTGGAAAACTTTATGAAAATTTGCTTTATTTGAATAACTTGAATAACTAAACTAGCACATCAGGAATTGTCTCTCATTTGAAATGCATATTTCATTAAAACTAGCACACATATTAAATGATTTTTCTTTTTCTTTCTCTTTTTTTCTTCAGTTTGATAATAGACTGAGTAGGAATGTGCTGAAAAAACACAAAGAAAAAGTTCCAGCAATCTCAATTGTCATGGCAATACCCTAGATTTTTCAAAAAGTTTGGTTCTGTTTAGCTAGTCACTTTAATTTTCCTTCTCTAACTTGTTTCGATTCTCTGCCATAATGATAATTCTTTATGTGACTGTCAGCCCTTTGCATTGTGACAGCTTAAATTAATGTTTTGATATTTCTCTCTTTGTAAGAACACAACAAAGAAGACAACTGCCAAGGGTAGCACAGAAACTGTGAGAATGTAAAGCAGACATTTGTGCACCCATAAAGCCAGGAAGAATAATTTTCATTGCATTACCTTGTTAATAAGCCTTTGCAACTATTCCTGCATACCTGTCTGCTATCAAGATCTTCACATTCATCAGGATTACATGAAACCTTCTGTAGGGAACCTTGGGCATTGCTGGGTCAGGGAAGTTCAGGGGCTAAAGGAGGCTGACTCTGAATTTAATATGAGTCTAGCTGTGCATGTAAACTGGGCAGGATTAGCCAGTTTCACAATGGAATTATTATAGCTCTTGTTCACAGCTGAAATTCTGGTATAAATTAATGTATGTAATGTCTCATTTTGACGTGCTGCACCTCCAAAAGTTAAGAGGCTCAGTAATGAGGGTGCTGAGGAAAATGCCAGAGGAATAGGGAAGATTTTGTTTTCCAGTGCACAGTGGGAAGCAATTCCTTAGTTCCAGGTTGAAGTTTAGAGAACCCTTCCTGCAGCCTCTACGGACATTTCTAGCCACTGTATCCCTAAAAGTGGGATCTAGGGATGTAAGTTCACTTTTGGACCTCCTTGACAAAAGATGGTAACTTGTAGGTTTGGGGCTTTAATTATTTACATTCATGGCCTCATCCTAGAGAAGATCTTATATGAGAAGTGTGAACAAAATCATGTAATGTGGCATTGTGTCAAGAGTCACACAGGGTATGTCTACACAGGAGCATGATTCCCAGCATGAGCAGACAGAGGCACTAGCGTTCTGTAAATAGCAGTGTAGCTGACAGTTGCACAGACGTCATCTTGGCCTAGCAACATTGGTACCGACCCCCTAGATGACCTGGGTACATGCCCCAGTGCCTATCTCAGCTGCCACCTATGCCACTTCTAGTGACATTGCTATTTTTAGGGTGTTACCTTGAGCAGAGCTAGCACTTATCTGTCTACTCGTGCTGGGAAGTACACATCTACCTACAGTGGAGGCATAGCCACACAGTCTTACAGCTAATTTTTCTCAGCATGTTTTGTAAGAAGTTTTTAGTCTGTTAGTTCAGTTTTGCAGCGGTCCTCTGAAAGGAACTACGGTGCATAGCAAAAAGTTTGCTCTTATTCTGTGTGTTAGGAGGCAATTCGTGGAACAATGTACTGCTCTGAAAGCTGGCGACTAGTTTGTGGGCTGAGATTAGCTGCATGCTGGTTGTGATCACCTGTGTTCAGGGCTATTGTGTTTGTGTAAATAAAACAAGTTACTCTTGGATTGACCCATCCTCACTGACTTCTCCTCCACTGGGAAGCAGATATGCAAGGCCCCAGAATTCTGCTGTTGCCTGGCAGGGGGCAGTGTTGGTATAAGAGGATGCTGCTGTTGGAAGAAGGGGCGACACTCCTTCCGACTAGGACAAGGCTTATGCTCCCTCTTTGGGCAGGGATCATCTTTTTGTTGTATGTTCTGTACAGCCCCTGGCACAACTGGATTCGAGTCCATGACTGGGGCACTAAGGTGCTACGTTTATCTAACCTGTTATAAAAGGAGAGGCATCCGTCATGCCGTCTGTCAGAACATTTGAGAATACACTGGAAGACTTGAGAAGTTTCTAGAAATTTATTATATAATAGCAGCGGGGCTTAGCCCCTCCCCCAGGCCTGACTCAGCCCCACCCACTCCTTAGCGCAGCCCTGAGCCCCCAGCTCCCTCATGCCTGTTGCCCTGCATTCTCATAGTGACACATCCCAGCCCTCCCACGGGGGCGGGCCTTTGTGATACCACAATGGGCCTTGGGAGCTAATTGTGGTGGTGAGCTGGGGTCACAGGAAGGTTTAAATCACCCAATGGGGAACCTGCGGGCAGTGTCCCAGAAGTGGACCCAGAAGTTCAGTGTCAGGTCCCGCTGCTGCTGCTTGTATAAATAATACTTAAAGGTTTATGCACCCTGTGGCTTAAACAGGACCATATTGTATATAGGCCTTACACTAGTTTAGTGCACAGAGGCATATTTCACTCATTGTGAATGAAACAATAGCTTTTATACTCATCTCAGAAATTTTGCATATGCAGAACTCAGTCAAATCTCAAACACTTTTGTTCATTCACTTTATTTTGTAAGCTTTACTAAGATCTTGCAAATTAGCCAGCAGCGTTTATAAGTGTTTACAGGGGGAAATTTCACACATATATGCATAGAATTTTCTACTGAAGTTGTGTTTTTAAGATTAAAATTAAATTAAACTTTATAAAGCAAACAAAACAATCAAGGAAATTATATGTGACTAAACTACTGTGGCTATAGCATTAAAGCCGAGAAAACAAATACTCAAATGTCAGGAAATACGTGGCTCAAATGTAGCATTTAACCTTAACTCTGTCCCCTTCAGTTATAACAAATGTCTGGTCTCTTTTATGTCATTACAAAGAGGAATTCTGGGATTCCAGGGTTGTGCAGTTTGCTGTGTACCACAAATTACCCAGCCCTTGTTGCAGAACTGAGCTCCTAACATCTAAGTGTTTGCTCTTTTAAAAAATGTTCCTTGTCCCATGAAGGCAATTTTGAAATCATCGACCAAATATAAACATTTTCTTCCTAATTGTGCAGACATCCTGAAACAATAGCTCCCAGAGGTGTGAACCATGCCATTCCTCATAATGAGTTCTGAAGTCTGAAACCCAAGAAGAATTTTTTACTGTCAGATTTGTTAAATATTTCATTGCCGGCCAGATAATTTAGCAGAAGTGACCATCTACTGTGCTTACCCATCAAATTCAAGTGTAGTGTAAAAGTAAATAGCACAGGGCTTAGTATACTTAGTGTGTGATTCATTTTTCCATTTCATCAAAAATGTATATTGTTAAATTTAAACTAAGCAAGCCAGAATTTCCAGTTACTTCACCAGAATGCCACAAATTCAAGGGACCTTAGTGTAAAATTGAAGGAACAGAAGACACGGGGCCTTCATTGGAAATTTATTTTTCAAATAATGCAATATATAACAGATTATGAATGAGAATTTCTTACACAGCCTTCTATGCAAAGGTAGCATATATAAGTCTTCAAAAGCCTTCGATATTATCTTCCAATAGGCCATATAAACTTAAGATCATTTCAAATACTGGAGAGTCTGTCATTAGAATTGTCTTACATTTGAAATAATCTCAACCTGGGGATTGTTTCCTCGACACATTTTCTCAAACTCAGCCCAATTTAAGTTTATTTTTTTCATACCTTTAATTATTTCACCAAATGTGGCTTGCTCGCATGATCTCAGTAAGCCCCGAGTCAGGGGACGGTAAGGGGAGGGCGGGAAGCAAGGAGTACCTAAGGTGTGGAAGGATACCACCCACTCACTCCAACTCCCACTGCTCCCAATTTCTTGTGCCACTGACAGCCTGCACCAGAACCCCCTCAATACCTGAGGTCTCAGACCTACCCATCCTCTTGTGGCCTCACGTCTCTTCCCTCTGCCCAGCTTTCCATTCTTTGGGGGGCTATCGAGAGAGATCATTCACTCATCCCCCTCCCCCTGATGTCTAAGGAGCGTAAATCTACAGAGAAAGTACTGCTACCCTCCCCCAAACCTGCTGGGCTAGAGCCCAGCTGTGCCCTGTTAAGCCACGCATTTCCCAGCCTAGCTATTCAAGGTAGGTCCTCACACATAAGCACAGAGAAAAGGATGGGCATCAACCCACTGGGCAGCAGCTAGGCAGTGTCTACCAGATAGGTCTTCCTTGCCTTCTCCCTCAAGTGGAAAAAAGTCCTTGCAGATGTGTTTGGAAGGTCCTCTCCCTTTAGCATGTGCTCCTATTAGAGCTTCAGGGGGTAGCCGAGTTAGTCTGTTACAGAAAAAAACAGCAAGCAAATGGTCTGGTAGCACTTTACAGACTAACAAAACATGTAGGCTGTGTCTAGACTGGCCAGTTTTTGCGCAAAAGTGACTGCTTTTGCGCAAAAACTTGCCAGCTGTCTACACTGGCCGCTTGAATTTGCGCAAGAACACTGACGATCTAATGTATGATCGTCAGTGTTCTTGCGCAAATACAATGACGCTCCCGTTCGGGCAAAAGCCCTCTTGCGCAAATGTATTTTGCTAAAAAGTGTTTTGCGCAAAAAAGCCCCGATGGCTAAAATGGCGATCTGGGCTTTCTTGCGCAAAACCGCGTCTAGATTGGCACGGACGCTTTTCCGCAAAAAGTGCTTTTGCGCAAAAGCGTCCGTGCCAAGCTAGACGCTCTTTTCTGCAAATGCAAAAGCAGCTGCTTTTGCGGAAAAACTGGCCAGTCTAAACACAGCCGTAGATGGTATCATGAGCTTTCGTGGGCACAGCCCACTTCTTCAGCTGACCGGAATTGTGACTAGGGGATAAGAAAATCTGCTCAGGTTTAGCACCCTTCCTCCTGATACTTTATGTACAGAGGTAGGGGGGTGGGCGACAGAGCATCTTTCTCTTTCCCCCCCTCTTCCCTTCTCCTATTACTCTGGAAGCAGGGAACCAGCTGTTGATTCACCCCCCCCCAATCAGATTTGCACCCAACTGGCCATTTACCTTGGAAACTGCGCACAGGAGAGCTTATTTTTTGCATATTTGTAGTTAGGTGTTTGTTAACTCTGGGGGCTGATTTGCTGCATGCTTGAGCAATGCCAGGGGCAGGTGAGGCTACTCGTGTAAGTAGGTATTACTCAGGATGAGTAAGGGTGGCAGACCCAGGTGCTCTATTTGGGCAAAGACCATCAACCCTGAAGAACTGATGTTTGGCAAAATTGCAACACAGCTGCCTGAGGTCACCACCAAGGAAAGTAGCCAAAGATGGTAATGGGATTTTCCTTTTCTTTATAGAAATGTTCAGAACTATGGAAGCTCTTCACAGTACATGCTGCATGAATATGCCCAATGATATTGTGAGCTGATTGTTTATTGTTCCTTTGTCTTCCTTTCCATCTCCCTAATACCAGTATTAGCACTAATACTGTATTGAGGCCCTGAATATGGATATGAATGGGATTCAATCAGCACTTAGAGAACAAAGGATCCCTTTTCTAGGGTACCCTGTGACAATTAGTTTGTCAATTCTACCTATTTCAGGGTTTTCTTTAACATTTCTGAAAGCTGATTCTGGAGACGGGGGAGAACTATGTTATCTGAACAATTAATGACAAGTTAAAGAAAACAACTGCTATTCTCTCCCAAGATAATTATTTTAGACCCCCTAAGTTAAGTGAAGCATTTCCACTGTATAGAATATGATCTGTTCTCATAAAAGGAGCCACAGAAAGGGCACGTTCAATGGCGAATTATACTTCTATGAAATTTCTCTTAACCCGGTTTGGACAGAGTTGGGGGAAACAGATCACTGCAGTGAATAAGGAAACCTAACAAAAGATATACATGAAAAACGTTATGCATTGGCAATGCATTGATCCAAAGGAGAACTTGAAGAAATGTCTGGAAGCATATAGCTGGTTTCAGAAGCACCTGTTTTAACCTGTGCTGGGTGAGGCACTATAATTAACAATGGCAAATCTGTGCAAAGTGACTTTAAACTCCTGACAGCTTCTCTAGATTAGCATTTTTGACATCTACATTCACGCTGGCAAATCATTAATGTGATTTTCCTTTTTTAAGCCAAATTATATTTTTATTAGCTTTTTGGCATAACATAACAAAGTAAAGATGATGTAACAGCCTGTACAGGTCTTTAGCGCAAAGGCTTAGTACTTACAGTATGTTTAATTAGCTGCCTGATTATTGTTTTATTCTGAAAGAAGATTTGTAAATGCGTTTTCATCTTTAAAGTGAAAGCAACTGTTTGATTCTGTTAGTTTGTGAGAACTATAACTGGATAACAAAGCACTCTGATTAATTGATGTCAAGATATGCATCTTCACTGCACTTCCTCTCCTCCCCTGAGATGGTTGAAGCATCAAAGTACTGAATAAGAAAATAGATGTTTGGTGAACTTCAAGATGAGTTATATAAATCTTCCCTCTTAGTAACTGCATTTTGCAGAAGAACAGTAAGCCTTGACCTGGGAACATGGGGATGGCTACATGTCACAGTGTTACAAATATATCAATACACAGCAAAATAGCGTACAACTTGGGGAAGTTGCAAAATAGCGTACAACTTGCAACAGCATCTAAATACACGGAATTTGGTAGCACAGCAATTCAACAATTAATCTGAAAACTTTCAGATTAGTGCCAGTCTTGCCTAATTCAACATTTGTCAAAGTTCTGGAAGGATAGGCATCAAGTGGAAATTATTACTTTGATAATGCTGCTACCTTTCCTCACTTTACTTTCAACATGGCTCTTTATAATTTAGGTAATCAGTATATCTCACTAATCTTTTTGAAAGCTTATTATAAACAGCAAATCATCTGTCAATCAGTTAATATTTTACTTTACTATGAAATTTTAAGTCATTATAAAAACTCAACTGGACAAAGCCATGAAGAATAGAAGACAAGGAAAAAGTCTTCATTAGCAGATAATCTATTAGCCTTTATATGCAAAACATCACCTGGTCTCTAAGACTACATGTACACAGCAGCATTACTCATGCTTTAATTGGTGTTTGAGTCTGTATGTGTGTGTTCCTCTTCTCAAGTTGCTTTAAGCAGGTTTTATGTCCTTTTGGAGTCTCATATTTTACATTTTTATACATATTTGTATTGTGTTTTTAAAAATTTTGTAAGCTGCCCCAAATATTTCAAATAGAGAGATGGGGTAAAAATATTTTAAATACATAAATAAATAAATATTTTGAAATAATGTCGAGATGGAGGACTTCTTATTCTGACTCATGGCAACCCCCATTTCACAAGGAGTAAGGGAAGTCCAAGGAAGAGTGTTATTCTTTCGACTTTCTGCTGGGTAGACAGCCGAATTAAGCTATTTTGACCTCAGCTACTCAATTGACGTAGCTGAAGTTGCTATAGCTTAATTTGACTAACCCTGCTGTGCTACGTGCCCTAAGGGATT
This sequence comes from Pelochelys cantorii, assembly GCA_032595735.1. Lineage (NCBI taxonomy): Eukaryota > Metazoa > Chordata > Testudines > Trionychidae > Pelochelys > Pelochelys cantorii. Next base: position 44,383,351 of record CM064337.1, read on the forward strand.
ACAAATGCCATTGGCTGAATTCCATTGGATAACATCGAATACGAAAGGCAGGGTAGTTGGAATTGACAGGCTCCAGGAATTTAAAAAGGACTTTCTCGATTCTTCATTTCCCTTCATATTATTACTGACAGCTTCGGCACAATTGACGCCCTTCTCCCAATATGTAGGCAGGAGCAGGCAAGGTCATTTATTGTTGAACATGTTTACTAGAGAAATATAGTAGCAGTTGAATGATTGTTTTGGGAAAAATAAAATCTTTGGGTGAGTCAGAAGTGAAGACAAAAGGTCATTTGAGAATATTTCAACAGTGGAAGGAATTGATAAAGAATATGGAAATGAATTCTAATTAGAATGAAAAGTTTGAAGACTGTACCCTGTAGTGAAATTAGTGTTTTCAGCAGACAATGCACCTCATTAACAATAGGAACTTCAATTTTATTACAGATTCTTCACAGTGTCCTACCACTTAAAATGTGCATTCTTGACCTCAGTGAACTAACGGACATACAATGGCTGCATTTAATTCTGTATACTCCAGAGTATAGGGGAAGCATCTTTGAAAAAGAATACTGCAGAGCTCCAGCACACAGCCAGTATTTGATAGATATGCTTTTGAATGGAGAGGAATTAATATAAAAAGTTCCACCTTAGTGAATCATGTTAAAAAGTTCCATCTAATTAGCGGAATACTGTATTTGGTGCATGAAAATACAGTCATTCCCCTTTTTTACCATTAAGGCATTGTCAACTTTTCCCTTGTAAAGCTTTGCTATCTGAAATGCATCAGCAGTAGAGCTAACAGAAAACCTACATTCTTCATATGTTGCTATTTGTTTTGTCCCAGATCATGAGCTGGGCTACTGAAATGTATTGCAGAATGAAAAATTCAGAAATGTTTCAGTTAGGAAATTTTGAATGCTTTTGGTTTGGTTTGGCATTAATCTCTACATTGAGCTGAGATTAAAACCAAACCAACATGGGATTAATATCAAACTTGGTGCCTTATGGGAATTTTGGTTTTGGATCTTTCATGCCCCTGTATGTCCCTATGGGCCTTGATTCTCCAACAGCACTACATTTCCCATGATACACTATGGGATCTTTAGTGGAGACTCTGCCTTACCATGAGACCCTGCTGCATCCTGGGAGATGTAGTTCAGCCATGGAGCAAAGCCCAGGAGGGGCATGGGGACACGAGGGACACAAGTTTGGATAAATCAGCTGTCATGGAGTTACACCAGGGCGGGAGACACATGTGGCTCTAGAGAGGCATTTCACTCACTGGGATAGCTGGCAAACTTTTCCTGAGTCCTACTCTCATATCTGCCATTGACACAAAGCACATGCGCAATGAATACATAATTTTCATACGTGGCCAATGATTTTTGGGGTGCCCTTTGGTTGTTTTTCAGAGATGCTGAGGAACTCATAACTACACCTGAAACTCTGCTGGAGCAGCTGGAGCTAGTATCTCTGTAAATCATGCCAGAAAGGCAAATGCCAGGCACCCAGAAATGGAAGTACTCAAAGTCATTGGCTGTTTCTGAAAATGTTGCCTTTATTGTCTCCATGACTAATTTTCTTCTCTCTGTAAAGTGAAGGTCATGATGCTTACCTACCTCTCAAAAGGGAGTTGCACAAATGAATTAATAGCTGTGAAGAGCATTGAGATCCTTGAATGAAAGGTGCTGCATGAGCACAGCAGCCTGTTGTTGTTATGATGTATTTTGAGGGCATGGATGAGTGCATCTCAGCTGGAAGATGGCAGGGGAAGGTTGTGTCAGAGAAGAGATTCTGAGACAATTACAGTCAAAAATCAGAACTTTAGACAAGTCTAATGTTTGCAGCTGGAAAGACTTAAAAGCAATTTCCCTCTAATCTCTCTCTGACAATCAATGAATAGAACACTAAATGTTATTAGACTAATTTACTGTTCATCAAGAATAAGAAATGAATGGAATAATTTACTATTCACACATCTAACTGTGTGTGACATGTGTACAGATTTGTCTGAAAGAAAACACGCAACCATATCAGGGGCCTCTCCTTTATACCCTTATTATACCAGTGTAACTCCATCAACACTAGTGTAGCTGCTCCTGGTTTCACACTAGTATGCATGTGAAACCACAGTCATATCCTTGGAGACACAGTTTCTAACTGGGTAAGCACAACTGTTTTGGTTTGCAAGTATGAGTTTGATGTCTCAACATCCACCTACCTACTTCCTTCTTTACTCACCCCCCTCTTCCAGGTGTAGTAGTTATGGATTGTGTTTTCATACAGAAGGCCCCACTACTTCCCAGTGCTCTGTGTCATGAGTAGAACTGAAAGGAGGTCAGGTTTTGTTCTGAGTGGCGACTCTGCCTCACCACGAGACTCTGGTGCATCCTGGGAGATGTAGTTCAACCATGGAGCAAAGCCCATGAGGTGCATGGCGACATGAAGGACACAGGTTTGGATAAATCAGCTATCAGGATATGTCTACACTAGCTCGTTAATTTGAGCTAGGTAGGCAAATCAGGGAACCGGGGTTGCAAATGAAGCCCGGGATTTAAATATCCCGGGCTTTATTTGCATGTTCCCGTCCGGCTGCCATTTTTAAATCCCCCTTAGTCCGAACAAACTGCCCGCGGCTACACGCGGCAGTTTAAAGTTAATCCGAACTAAGTCCTTAGTTCAGATTAACTGTTACTCCTCATTCCATGAGGAGCCTGAATGTCCTGGCAACCCATGCCAGGACAATGCACTTGGCTGGTTATGCCAGAGTTTAATTTCCCGAAAGCTTCCCAGCAGCCCACCAGGCAGCTTGCCAAAGAGGTGGGAGGCAGCACTGGCAAGAGACAGGGCAGGTTTTCACAGCTGCCTAGATTCCAGAGATACTTTTTCAAAATCAAACCATCTCCACAGGATGTTTCCATGTAGACAAATCCATAAATTTGAAGAAAATGTGTTTTGTCAGAACATTTCCAACCAGCTGTGGTCATTAGTATTTGCTTCCAGCACGTGGGCAGCTCCAAAAGCTTCAGGAGTTGATGTTTACGATAAAACATGGCCCCCATCTTGCATTTCTTGAGACCCCCCAGGCCCCGCTGAAAACCCTTCCAGCTTTTTCATAGCTGGGATGCACTGCAAGAGATTAGCTCTCTTGCCCTTTTCAGTCACTACCTTAGTAATATGGGTTTGGATTTTCAGAAGTCTTGAGCATTGAAATCCCACTGAATTCAACCGGCCTGGTGGGTACTCTGTGCCTTTGAAAAATAGGCCCACAGTGTTGGATGTAAAGTTCATTCAAGACTGTAATGAGCTTTGAATCAAGCCAGTAGTCAGTATCCTCCTGTATTCTATAGCAGTGGTTCCCAACTACAGGTCCATGGACAGGTGCTGGGCCAAGAACCACTGGTTGCCAGGCTGCGGCACACTGCCAAGTCACACCCATGGGGCTGGAGTTTACCCTGGGAGCGTGGCTGGCAGCTGCCAGACCCGAAGCCGGCTGTTCACAGCAGCTCTGGGGCTGAAGCTGGCTGCTATGCGGCAGCTCAGGGAGCCAGGGTACACCCCAGCTCCAGCCCCAAGCTGCCAGCTTCGGCTCTGGCAGACACCAGGTGGTGGGTGGCTGCCACAGCTGCAGCCGGGCGCTGGCAGCCCTGGTGGCCAGGGTTGGGATACATATTTTGGCAGGCTGGCAACATTTTATTTGCGTATTTGCATGTTCATTATATTTAATAATGAATTCATATTCATATTATCTGATGAATATGCAAATAAAATGTTTCCGGTCCACCAAACGGTTGCGAATGGGTTTGCCGGTCCACGGTATAAAAAAGGTTGGGAACCGCTGTTCTACAGACTTCCACGGGTGTAAAGTAGGAGCCAAGAAAGAAGTTGGTAAATTGGTGTTAATAACTGCAGAAAAGATTATCCGTAGGACTTTATCCTCACAGTTTATTGCTTCAAATCCTTAAGCAAGATCTGGTGTTGTCATTGGTCTCTAATAGTACCTCAAGAGGACAAGACGTTGCGGGGCACTGCATGCGGCTGTGTTCGCCAGGGCTCTCCACATTCGCATTTGGGCTCACTCCACAGCTTCGTCCGCTGGTCGCTTTGCCACCCCAACTTTCACTCAATTTGGAGAACACCCATGTTTTGTTTGAGATCAGTGCCTGAGTGAAGTTGTTCTGCTGAAACCCGTTTCTCCAAGATCATCGATATTTCCCGCCATTTGTTTATTCAGTAGCTTTCCACAGGTGTGTTGTAGAATAGGAGATTTTCAGAGGCAAAGTTCTTCCTGGACGTTAGCCTCCTAGGTGTTGGAATGTGTTTTCCATACTGTGGTTGTCTTGGATTGTGTGCTTGGTTTCTGTCTCTCCCTTTTTAGTGACGGCCAATGAGGGTGCTGCAATCCAATCTGCATGAGGCACTGTGGTGACCATGGGGGAGTCAGTTTCTAAGTCCCTGTGGTGATCCTGTAGGGTGGGTTGAGTACAATTGTTTGTGCATGGAGTGAGCGTGACCATACCGGGGCACGGTACTGAACAGGTGAGTAACACAAAACAAGGCTGGTTGCTCAGAGTGTTTTGGGATCCACCCCCCATTTTGACTTTCCAGTCGGTGGAGCACGGAATTCCTGGACTTCACTTTCTTTTTCAGCTTTTTGCAGTGCTCTACTGAAACGCTGCTATCCGTACTGCATGAGTAAAGGGCAGCAGAACTGTTCTGAGCTGCCTCTGATTGAGGGGACCACCCTCAACTGAGCCTTGCCTGCTAACAGGGATGCTCACCTGCCAAATCCCTGTGAACAGAAGGGTGGACTCTGCCTAAAGAGTCCTAGACACCATTTGACCCTCCTGTACCGGGCTGGACTCACTGCTGCTGCGTTTCCTGCTCGTCACACTGGGAATTACCTCAGTCCATGGAGTGTGTCGCCTCCTGGTTGGTGTCTTGCCCATCCCCACTTCACTCACCTGTCTCCACCCTCTGGCACTGGCTCCCTTCATCTGCAGCATCTGCTTCAGGACACTACCCTCTGGTAGTGCCGACCATGCCATTCTCCCCCCTTCCAGAGGTATCAGCCATGTCCATGTCCCTACCACCGCGGCCAGTTGCAGCCCCAGTGTCTAGCCCCTTGCCTCAGGGGCAAGCTGGAGTCTGTATAGGCCATGTTCCAGTGTGGCAATGGGAAAAACCCAGGGGAAAGACCCAGGTTCACCCACCACTCTGGGCCCTGACCCAGGGACCCTCTGGCAGCAGCCATATCCTGCCCTCCTTCACTCCTCTTGACTGCTCAAGCTCACCGGGCCACTTATTTCCCTGTGACCCTTGCACCCTGTTGCCCTTGTATCAAGGCCTGCAGTCTGGTAGTGGTTAACCAGACCTATCGCTGCCTTGCTACCCTTCTTTGTCCCTGGCGCAGTCCTCCTTCTGAGAGCCAGTCCTTCCTCCTTCCTGGCCAAAGCAAGAGTGTGAGCTCCTCGCAGCCTTTTGTAAGGTCCAGCCTAGCTCTGATTGGCTGACTTCTCCCTTCCTCTAATTGGCCAGGTTTGCAAAGGCTCCCTCCCTCCATCCTGCTTTTAATCCTTTCCCTGCGGAGTGCTACACCTCCCCTCTCCAGCATGCAAAGTTGGTCAGACCCAACTGAGAGTCCTGGTTTTGCTGATCGATTACAAGAGGAGCCACGCTCACAGCTCAGACGCAGGCCTGGTGTGAGGATAGCGTGGCGGTGAAGGGCAACACACAATGCAGTTCCCCACCACCTGCTGAAATCGGGGAGAGCTGCAATCACCAAGAGCAGGGTCACATTTCAGAACCTCGGAGTGGGACATTCCAGACACAGCAGTGAGCAGTCAGCATCAGCAGCGATGCAGCGATGACCGCCAGCTGCGGCAGAGGGGGCAGCAGCAGCAGAGGCCTGGTTTAACCCTACCCTAGGGCTGGGAGATGCACCTATGAGAACACTCCTCTGAACTCTGGGCCTTCGCTAACCAGGACCAGCCACTTTTGAGCAGGGGGGCCGTGGAGTGCAAGGGGAGAGGCACAGCACAGAAACATTGATTCATCAGATTTTCATACCCCAAGGTGGGAAACGGAGGCAAAGGATCCTCTCGGACGCAGAGTAGGGCGGGTGTCTGCTTACAGTCACATGCTCTGGTGTTGTGGTTGTGGTGTTTTCTCAGACTAACACGGAGTCCTTTTCTCACTTGTATTAAAAGCTTTCTTTTGTTGTACTCAGTGCCTGAAAGAGGGGTAGTACGGCTGCTTAGAGGCACCCAGGAGTGGTATTTCGTTTTCTCACAGTACAGTATCGGGACTTGAGCGCATTCTGGTTTATATTGTTAAGAGAAACCCCTGGATATTGAACTCGACCCCAGCTGCTGCCAATGCCTCCTGGCAGATGGGTTACAATCTTCACTCAGCTGCCCTCCCACTATGGGCACCCACCCTAGCTTGTAGGGTGAGCGGAGTAAAGCTCTCGGACAGTAACTCTTTTCCGAGTTCCAGTTTTTATGGGGTTTGAGCAGGGCAACCGCGTTGCCTGTCTCCACAGGCTGCCTATCTGTGCTGTCTCCATGCAACCGTTAAAGAAGTCAAGCAGCCACTTCTTTGCTCTCCTCCCGGTGTCTAGTAATAGTTCATTAGCTATACCACTGAGTCCAGCTGCCTTCCACATTTCAGGGGTTTCACGGCTATTGGCAGCTTCTACATGCTGAGCTTCTCATTGTGGACTTTGCTTTCTCCGAGGAGTCAGAGAAGCTCCCGCTTGATTTGTTTTGCTCTGCACTTTGCTTCATGGGCTGATTTACCATTTAGGAGTCGACGTGCGGCTTGGTGGGGAGAGACTGCGACAAATAACTTTGGCTGCTGTTTATCACAATTCAGCATGCGAATGGTGGCTTTTTCACTATCATGACACGTGTTTCATGGCAGTGGTTTCCACTACTCTTTGGTCACATTGAAGCAGTGTTCCCTGTTAGCCATGAGCTTGTGCGGCCACTCAGGAGAGATTCTAATGCTGCCCAGCTGATGAGCAGTGCCCCCACAGTTAGGTTTGTGTTTTTCCTTGTGGTGCACATTCAAACACACCATTGGTGCGAGTAACAAAATTTATTCTGCACATGGCTAGAAAAAATCCGCATATGGATGGAAAAAATTAGAGGGAATGTTGCATATAAGTATTATGCATCTGCAGCAATATTATGCCAGAGTTATTTGATTCTATTGTCTCTGTGTGTTTTTTGCCGCACATTACTGGCTTCTTTCATGCCAGACAGAATGTCAGCCTTCTCTGGAGAAACTCCCTCCACATTGAAGCTGACTATGTTAAGTGCCATCTTTGGCTGAGGACCCGACAGGAGTCATTCATGTCGACATCTGTGTCTGTCTTCTATTGTGGTCCCAGTGCATATTGTCAGAGTTGGTCTGCTGCCTTGTTAGCTGCAAAGGGAGATTAACAAGGGTCACAATGTGAATCGCTCTGACATGATCCCTGGGATTTATATCATGTGCACGAATGGACTCTGTTCCTTTCACTGTTGGCTGCTATAGGTCAAATTTTAGGTCAACTGACTTCAGTCAGCGCTGGCAACCTTATTTCCACGACACAAAATAGATGTCCTCCCTGCCAGTGCCATAGGGCTACGTTTGTTCCTTCTGCGGGAGTCCACCAAACCAATTGTTAATGGGGGAAGAAATAGAGCACAGCAATCATAGCCTGGAAGGGATCCTCAATAGATCATCTAGTCCAATGCCCTGCACCGAACGGTTTTAATTGAATAGAAATAATTGGCAACAGTGAGAAACGGACAAATAGTCACTTACAAAAGCTAGACTATTTCCAACCGCTTGCTCACTTCCACTATTTTTAGTTGGATAAACACCAAGGTACCAGCTACCACCTGCCTGTAGGAAAACCTGGAACATCTGCTGCTTATGTTTCTGGATTCTCTTGCTGTGCTTTAGAAAAGAGATTAATTGTCTCCCCATTTCTATAACATGCTCTTGAGTCTTTAATGATTTTCCACATATTTGAGCATGACTCTGAAAAGTGATTCTTGAAGGACAGGTCTATGCTAAAGGGGAAAGTCGGCTTAAGATGTGCACCTCCAGCTACGTTACTTATGTAGCTTGAGTCAAAGGATCTTAAATCGCTTTTTGGTGTCGTCCATGCTACAGACATCTTCCACTTTGGAAGGCAACGTTTTGGACTGCAGAGAGCAAGCAAACTGCCGCTCCCATGGGCTCTGACTGCTGTGTTACGCGGTGTGAGCTAAAGGAATGTCACTGCTCAGTTCACATTTTCCATGTCAAGGAGAACAGCACAATGACTCCCCCTTCCCCTCCACCCCCCATTAATCAACAGTGTAGCCCCTTACAGGATGGAGCTAAGTTTTCCACAGTCCTTGAATCGAGTGAAACACCAGGGACCTCCACGCTTGAATTTCATGTTTTACAAGAAGACTGCATGGTGTCCATAGTAAATAGTCATTTGAATGCTTTCAGGGAGGTTGCTGATCATTACAAAAAGAATACAGCCTTGTGCATTGTCGGTGGATAAGTGGCACTGCTTTATTTCCCCCCAATCTGCTCTGTACCATAAGCTCAACGCATGGCAGCTTCAGGGCTCACACATACGCCACGTTTCATTTTGTGTCAGCAATAGCAGATGCCGTCAGGATTAAAACATCAAGATCTGCTTTTGCTAGCTGATTTTTTTTTAAGAAAAACTTTCGTAGGGTTGGTGCGATGGAATGCACTCTCAGCCCCTGAGACAAGAGCCATGTATCCATCCAGCAGGACTGGCATGGCATTGTGCTTTCACCAGGACCTAGATGGACCATTCCAAGGAGGGGAGAAGGAGATTCATCCTCCATGCACATTTTTTCCTTGTCCTTTCTCATAAATAATGAATAAGGGCATCACATATCTTTGGCAGAGCTTCTGAGCTAGTGAACAAAGGAGAAGCTGCAGATGGGTTATACCACAGACTCGTAGGATTGGAAGGGACCAGGAGAGATCATTAAGTCCAACCTTGACTTCAGTAAGGCTTTTGACATAGCCTCATAAGCAAACTAAGGAAATGTGGGCTAGGTGAAATTATTGGTGCAAAAATGCTTGAAAGACCATACTCAAAGGGCGGTTATCAATGGCTCACAGTCAGTGAGGATGCATCTGGTGGGGTCCTATGTGGGCTCTGTTCTTGGCCTGGCAATAGGTGATATTTTCATTCATGACTTAGATTTTATAAGTAAAATCTTCATTATCCGAGGCTGACAGCAAGCTGGGAGGGGTTGTTAGCACTTTTGAGGACACCATTCGATTTCAAATCTTGACAAATTACAGAATTGATCTGAAATTAATCAGATTAAATACAATAAAGATCAGTGCAAAATAGAATCATAGAATTCTAGAAGTGGAAGGGACCTCAAGAGTTCATCAAGTCTAGTCCTCTGCCCTCATGGCATGACCAAGCACCGTCTAGATCATCCCTGGTAGATGTCTATCCAACCTGCTCTTCAATATCTCCACAGATGGAGATTCCACAACTTCCCTAGGCAATTTATTCCAGTATTTAACCACCCTGACAGTCAGGAAGTTTTTCCTAATGTCCAACCTAAACCTCCCTTTCTGCAATTTAAGCCCATTGCTTCTTGGCCTATCATCTGAGCCCAAGAAAACAATTTTTCTCCCTCCTCCTTGTAACAAATTTTTATATACTTAAAAACGGCAATCATGTCCCCTCTCAGTCTTCTCTTTTCCAAACTAAACAAGCCAAATTCTTTCAGCCTTCCCTCATAGCTCCTGTTTTCTAGATCTTTCATCATTTTTGTTGCTCTTCTCCGCATCGTCTCTAATTTTTTCACATCGCTCTTGAAATGTGGTGCCCAGAACTGGACGCAGTACTCCAACTGAGGCCAAATCAGCACAGAATAGAGCAGAAGAATGACTTCTCGTGTCTTGCTCACGACACTCCTGTTAATGCCTCCCAGAATCATGTTTGGGTTTTTTTGCAACAGCGTCACACTGTTGACTCATATTTAGCTTGCAGTCCACTATGACTCCTAGATCCTTTTCTGCAGGACTCCTTCCTAGACAATCACTTCCCATTCTATATCTGTGAAACGGATTGTTCCTTCCTAAGTGGAGTACTTTGCATTTGTCCTTGTTAAACTTTGTCCTGTTTACCTCAGACCATTTCTCTAGTTTCTCCAGATCATTTTGAATGTGGAACCTATCCTCCACATACTGCACTTAGGATGGAAAAATCAAGCGTACCCCTACACAGTGAGGACTAACTGGGTGGGCTGCCGTACTACTAAATAAGAGCGTAGGGATTATCCTGAATCGCAAGTTGAATGAGTCAATAATGTGATACACTTGCACACAAAAAAGCCTAATATCATTCTGGGGTGCATTAGCAGGAATGCTGTATGTCAGAGCTGGGAGGTAGCTATCCTGCTCTGCTTGGCATGGTGACGCTGCAGCAGGCATATTGTGGCCAGTCTGGGACATCTCACTTTAAAGAAAGCTGTGGACAAATTGGAGAGAATTGAAGATGTGAGCAACACACATGATAAAAGGGTTAGAAAACCTGGCCTCTGTGGGGAACGTGAATAAACTGGGCATGTTTAGACTTGAGAAAAGTAGACTGTGGAGGGAAGGTGGGGGGACCTAACACAAGTCTTCTGATCTGTTCAGGGCTGTTATAAAGAGAACGGTGTTCAATTGTTCTCCATGTCTGCTGAAGGCAGGACAAGAAATAATCAGCTGAGTTTGCAGCACAGGTTAGATATTGTGAACCCCTGTAGGGTTGGTTACGTTCTGGAATAGGCTCCCAAGGGAGGCCGTGGAATCCCTGTCTTCTGAGATTTGTAAGAACAAATTAGGCAGACACCTACCAGGGGTGCTCTTGGCGTACTTGTTCCTGTTTCCATGACAGGGGCTGGGTTCGATGTCTTGTCAAGGTCCCTTCCAGCCCCACATTTGACTCTGTGACATTGTGATGGTGTCATAAATGAGAGGTGGGAGGCAACCGGCGGCTTGTGGGCTGCACATGGCCCAATCCGCTGGTGAACAGCAAGACCATTTGTTTACATTGAGTGTCCGTAACTCCCATTGGCTCCCTTGGTCCCCCACAGCTTCCATTGGCTCCCATGGGCTCCTGCAGTTCCCATTGGCTATGAATGGTGAACTGCAGCCACTGGGAGCTACAGGGAGCCGTGCCTGTGGACACTGAACATAAACAAACCATCTCATGGCCTGCCAGCAGATTACCCTCATGGGCCACATGCAGGTTGCTCACCACTGTCCTAGATCACTGAGGGAGGCAGCCATCTTCTTTAAAAGAGAGAAGCCCTACCACCATTTGTAGTCACTCCTGACCCAGGGCGAACTAGGACGAGACACCTACTGGGGAAAGACATAAATGTGGTGCACATTTTTCATTAAAAGGAAGTCCCTTATACTCATTAACCCACTTCTAATTTATTTCAGTCTTGCCCCAATGGCACTGACAGGCCATTGTTCATTCCAAAGCTTACTGGGGTCAGTGGAGAAACTCCTATTGATGCCAGTGGGCTTTGGATTGGGCCCTTCTTTTGTAATCACTTGTGTATTGGTGGATGGTTCTTGCAGCTTTCCAGACTTGAGTAGGGTTGTTTTCTTGCCTACGGAACAAGAATTGTGCAGCACCCCTTCATCCCTGGCTCCTAGGGTGCAACTCTGGTCTCTCACACGGATGTGTGCTAGTCCCAAAGTTAAAGTATGAGGTTTGTCATCCCTGCAGCAGGAGTAAAAGAGGTTGGCTACTCTGCTCAGCTGGCATCAAATTACTGTAAAACAAATGAGGTCCTGAGGGTTATTCGGTGAGTCTTAGTAGCTCCAGTCTTCTTTCAGGTTCATTCTCTAAGTGGGTCACACACTCTTGCTTCCTTGTTAACAAAAAAAGAAACAGCAGCCAGCTCACACGGCCCTTCTACATTAATGTTCAGAATGGGTTTGCAAATGAAACCTTTATGCAATTAGGAACACCAAGGAATACCTGCAGTGCAGTATATGAGCGGCAAATTGCAAAGCTGAATCTCTTAAACCAGTTCTCAGGGTGCCTTGTGTGACACATAACAATGTAACATTGTGGCTTCTATTGACATATATGTACATGTCTGTGCATATGTAAAAAGGGTCATGTATCTGATTCCATACCATTTGCATTAGTATATTGGACAGACTTCTCAGACACTTCGCCAAAGAATTAATGCCCACAAATCAGACATCAGACATCTTCACAAGGAAAAACCAGTTGCTTTTCATTCCACCTACCTGGACATAGTCTTAAGGAACTTACTACATTCATCTTACTTCAAAGAGACTTTTAACACCAGATTACAGAGGGAAACTTCAGAACTTTCTTTCATGCTTAAGTTTGACACTTTACAAATGGACCTTAACAAATATGCTAATTACCTTAACAATTACAAAGATAGCTTCCCCACTTATCACCCTTGATTAGCCATTCATTGACTCATAAATAGCTATTCCCTCCCTCCCTCTCCCTCACCCCACCTTCTGTACTAAATCTGATTTGTCAGGTTAATAATGTGTTCACTTTTTTCATTGTATTCCTTTGGTATATATGGTCATGCCAATTCTCTTCCAGAATATGATCTGAGGAAGTGGGTCTGGCCCACGAAAGCTCATCACCTATTAAACCATCTTGTTAGTCTTTAAAGTGCTACATAGTTTTTCCTTTTGTTTTAGCAAGATCAGACTAACATGGCTACCTCTCTATTACTATAAATCAGAAGTCACTCTACAGTTGTCAATGGAGTTATCCCAATGTCCAACTAGTGTTTGTAACATAAGAATCAGCGTCTTGTTTTTTAAAACTGCCTCCTCCTTTTGCACCTGAAAATAATTCCTTAGAAAGGAATGTGCTGGGCTTCAGTTAGAGCCAAATACGACCCAGGGTACTCAGCTAAGTGTTTGGTACCAATAAGTTTTCACCCTCCAAGCAGGTTTCATTGTCTTGTTATTAGATAGACACAGCGTATACCCAAAGCACAGAACAGAGCACAACTCTACCAAAGAGTTAGACTTCACTGAAGAGTAATCCTCTCCACAGGTATGACTTATTGCTCTACAATACTGGCAGATCTATCAATATGGCCCGGACGTGGTCTCCACAGGCAAACTGCTCTGCTCACTACCTGGGGAAATTCCACCAAAGTCAGTGGAACTACTATGGACTGACACCAGTGTAACTGACTAGAATTTCACCCCATATATTTGGCAGTAGAGCTTCCTTCTCCTGTCTTCTATAGCTGTCCCAGGAGATACAATCAAAGTAAGGCATCCATCCTAGTTCTGCTAGTAGCATGCCATCTTCCCTCGCCCTCTCAACTTCATTGGTGCACCGCCATTGAATTCATATGCATTTTATTTAACATGTGTACTTCAGGCCAGGCACATAACTGAGCTCCTGATCCAACAATACAGCTGATTCATCTGTAAAGTCCACATCCAGAGTGGGGTTGATTTACCCACCCTTGCTCCCCAGGATATATGTGCAACTGTTTCAAAGCCTGGAATTAAGGTGTTTAACACAGCTCTGACGACCAAACAAATCTGCCCAACAATACCAAACAATGTGGTGTTCATTGTTCATTATTTTTAAATGTTCCCTTTCACGTCAGAGCTGGATTCAGTGGGACACATTCTGCACTAAGGCCCTGATCCAAACCCATTGATGTGAACGGAGAGATGCCCATTTGGATTAGGATTGACCTCGACCTCAAATGACCCCACCGAAATTGAGGGAGTTGCTCCAGCTTTACAGTGAAGAGAATTGGGCCCAACAGCTTCAAAATGACGATGCAACTGGAAATGGTCTCCACTTTGGTGAAGATGGCAGAAGACCTATCAGCTGGCAGAAGACCAGGCTGAAACCATTATCCAAATTTTAAAGCATTTTTTTCCCCCGTTTGAACCAAAGCAATGCTGCTCCTTCATCCCCCTGCAGTTACTGGCTTTGAGCCAGAAGCAGAGTTGCTGAAATACCACAAGAAAGCCTAACCTTTGGTGGAACCAACCTGAGGCAATCAAGGAAGGTCTTGCGTAAGCAGTAAAACCTTTGGCTGAAATGTGATATTCCTCCCTCGCTAGATATAATTTCCCCATGGTTTTTTTGAAAGGGAAACGGGTGATGTGCTTACAGGAGGATGAGTCCTTTGGTCTCCTTGAATATAAGAGCAAGGTTAAGGAACACCCACTGTTTAAATAGCTCGTTAATGGTGTGGTCACTGTGGCACACACATAATTTCATTCTCATCATACGGTCCTGCAGGGCATGAGGTGTGTGTGGCCCTGAGCCCTTGGGCTAAATCCAGGGTGCACATAAATGTAATGAAACCCACTTACCAGTAAGCTGGTGAGAGAATAAAATGCACCTAAAGGAAGGAACGGTGGGATTGCAGCCAGCAGGAATGTGTTAGAAAGTATAGATTAAAGAGGGCTCCTTTTAGCCTGTACATTTATACCCACGCCTGATAGCTGCTTTTCTTTTACAGTCTCACACATCTGCCCTCTATGAATTACAACAGTTTCTGCTGACCTGCCAACATGTCACTTATACCGCCTATGAATTTGGTCTGTGGTGTGAAATAGGGTTCACAGGACGGAGAGGTTTTGTAGCAAATTTTGAAAACCCTTTCAATAGTGTGAAACGAGCTAATTTTTATTTCTGTTTGCCAAACAACATATAATTAGATAACACAGAATTGTCTACAGTGCATATTTGGTTCTGTAGGGGTTTTTTTTCCTGTCTGTGGCACATTGCTTTAATGCTTGAAGGCTGCTGTGTGCTGCGAAATAAAGCAGGAACAGAGTGATAATTGAACAATTAACAAGTGATGTAATAAAACAATGTACTTAAAATAAAAACGCGGAATTAAAATAACTGAACCACACAAAAGTGCAACTGTGTACAGAAAAAGTGCAAATACGTCAAGAATAATTCTCAAGCAGAAATGGAACAATGTGATTAAAAAATGTGCGCAAACAACAAGAGTGGTAAAACCAAGATGTGTAATAAAAATAAAACTAGCAAGCAGTAACAGTAAAGTTATGTAAAGAGATCATTCTCTTCAGATAACAAGTGGAAGTCATCAAAGGCCTCCCCTAGCAGCCTTCCCTGGGGTTATTTGCCACCTAGATACTGCAGGGATGGGTGCATTAGGAATCTCTGGATTCACAGACAAACTGACAGATCAATAGGCAGGAAAACAGAGTTCCCTTTAGATTTCCATGCCTGAGCAGCCGTTAGCAGATCTGCTATTCTTTAAAGAACAGAGCTGTGAGTGATATTCATAGAATCATAGACTCCTAGGGCTGGAAGAGACCTCAGGAGGTCATCAAGTCCAGCCCCCTACCCAAGGCAGGACCAATCCCAACTAAATCAACCCAGCCAGGGCTTTGTCAAGCCGAGACTTAAAAACCTCTAGGGATGGAGATTCCACCACCTCCCTCGGTAACCCATTCCAGTGCTTTACCACCCTCCAAGTGAAATAGCTTTTCCTAATATCCAACCTAGACCTCCCCCACTGTAACTTGAGACCATTGCTCCTTGTTCTGCCATCCATCACTACTGTGAACAGCCTCTCTCCATCCTCTTTGGAACCTCCCTTCGGGAAGTTGAAGGCTGCTATCAAATCCCCCCTCACTCTTCTCTTCTGCAGACTAAACAAACCCAAATCCCTCAGCCTCTTCTCATAGGACATGTGCTCCAGCCCCCTAATCATTTTGGTTGCCCTCCGCTGGACTCCAAATTGCCCTGATCTGAATTTGACTTTCAACTGCAAATTGAAAGGGTGTTATTTAAAGATATTTTGAACCTGTAAAATTTTACCTGAAGTTGGCCCTAAAAAAACAAATACTGGAGCCTGGCTGTGGTCCATCCAGCACAGCTTGTGGCAACATTGCCAAGGCGGCTTTATATTGTCCTGAACCTAGGGCCATCAGTCTCTGCTCTAGTTTACACCTTGCTTGATGCAAACCTTATGTAACTCCCCAGCAGCCAGCCAATGGCCATGGGTTGTCAGAAAGTGTGTGTGTATGTTTGTGTATGTTCCAGGGATGAAAAATCCTATGGGCCCCAACACTAACAGTCCGCTCTTCTTGTTTTTGGGGTTTGGTTTTGTTTTAGTTTGTTTTTTAGTTTTTACAATAGCTGATTTTTTTATTAAGCCTTATGATGCTATTTTCCAGTTTTTCAAGAAGAGGCTCCCAAGAAAGATCACATTTTGGGCGTTGCATAACATGAATGACGTTACTATTTGATAATAGCTGTATCTAGCAACATTGGGCCATATACATTTCTAAGCAGTTGACACCCCTGATCCTGCAATGTTCTGGGTGGTATTATCCAAAACATTATGTCTAACCAATGAAATCTAATCCTCATAGACTACCTCCACCTAGTGAAACTCATGTGCATGCTGCTGACACCATGTCTGTAGCTAAGAGCCATATGAAGGAGGCGCAGGGGTAATTCTGGAGACCAAAGAGGAGCACTGGTGAGAAGGTAGCTGGGATGCTGCAGCAGGGAGTCCACTGCACAGCATTTCAAAAGCAAAAGAGAAGTATTTCAGCATCACATAAGTGACTTACTGGGTGTTTAAGCATGTTTTAAAATGTTACTCAATATTAATATTGTAGCGCATACCAATGGGATCTCAGACCTTGCTGGTATTTTCAAAACTACTACTACTTACTGTTCCCTTGCCTGTATTTCTTTGGATATTTTAAGATTCTGTCATTTATTGCTTGGGCAATTACAAGGACTGCTTTGCTGGAACCTCACTCTATTTAGCATTGGCCAAACACTCCATGAGCAATCTTTATAATGCTCAGGAGACCACCAGGTAAGCAGTTGCAAACATGTATATTTCAGTGTGTTGTGCGGCTAATCCCTTCTGCGTTAAATGAAATATCAAATATCATCACCAACATGGGAGCTAATGAGATTATCAATATCTCATCACACTTCAGGAGCAGGTACAGTGGTCACCGTATAAATGTCACCATTTGTCAACTGCTACCATATAGTGGAACTGACATGATCTCTATTTCTCCTGGTACTTAGAAAAGGAAACAGTAATGGTGGTATTACAGAGCCTCCTCTGGTGGAGTGATATGAGCACCTGTGTGGGAGTGAGGAGAGAAGGGCCTGGCACTGAAGGAATCAAACAAAGCCTTTTGGCCCAGCTAGTCCTGCCCCGCTTTACCCACAGCCAATGCCAGGCCTGGAGGCAGGATAAAAGATAGAAGCATGGCTCAGTTAAGGGCTGACCAGCGAGGAGACAGGAGTTGGTTATGCTGTCTGCAGGACCTGAGCTAGAACCCGTCTACTTGGCCAGCCACTGGACCACGTAAGCCTCCAACCCCACCCCCTGGGGCAAAGGGAGGAACCAACAAAGAACCTTCACTAAGGAGGGGGAAATTTGGACTCTTGGGGCCCTGCCCCAAACTTAAGAACTGTACTTGGACAATCAGCCGGAATTCCTAGACCCAGAGTACCAGCAGCAGGGGTCTGCACCCCTTTTCCGAAAGCTAATTCCTGGACCTAACCACTAGGCCACCCCGCTGCCAGGAAGACCAAGCCACAGGACCTAAAAAGAGAGAGAGAGACAAACAGAAAAATACCACTGAGCAGTAACTGGGGATACAGTCACTATACATGAACACTTAATTATCTGTGCTACTCTATTGTAAGTGATGGGGTCGGGGGTCACGGAGCATTGGTAACTTGAACCACCCAGAGGTTTGGTTGTGGTTTAAGTGTTTGGTTGCGGGTACTACTCTTGTTCCCTTGAACTCTTCATAGGTAGCAAGATGCATCCACTCATTGTCCTGGAAATCCTTCTCCACATTGGGTCCGGGCAGCTCGGTAAAAACAATTTCTCCGCATTGGTCTTGCACTTAATTTGATAGTCCGTCAGCTGAGTCTCATATACATTAGAAAGATTTTTTTTTAAAAGTGGCTGAAATTAAATGTCTACCAATGCTTTTACGTAGGCAAGTGCTCATTCATGGGCATAAAAAAAAAAAGACATTGCCAAACACAACGTTTTGCGTTTTGCACCAAGTGCAGAGTCAAATTAGTTTACCCACCATCATTACTTTGTACTCTTTCAAACATGTTTTAATTTTGTTTGGCAGAGGTAGATGTGGGTACAGCTACAGTATACCCTGCTTACTAATTCATCATTTTAGGTGCAGCGCTGTGGGTCAAAAGACCAACATATATGTACAGTCCCAGCCCCCTAATGCAGGACAATAAAAACAAGCTTCACACAATTGCAAGGATTTTAAAGAAAACGCCACATTGGCTGAGGGACGGAAGCGAGAAGAAATCCCATCTCAAGATAATAAAACACTACGCTAATTCTGATGTGGAGGAATCAGCGGGATTCTATGCTCTCTCCTTCCCTGTGCAACATGTAGGTTTTCTACCACCCAAATATCATCACTTCTGTTGTGCCCAGGGACTTTGTCTACAATTACTGGGAGATCGGCACTGCAAGGATTGATCTCCAGGGGCTCGATTTAGCGGGTATAGTAAAGACCCACTAAATTGACTGCTGATCATGCTCCCCTTGATGCTGGTACTTCACGGGAGCGAGAAAAGTAAGGGGAGTTGATAGGAGAGTATTTCCCATTGAACCCCTGCAATGAAGATGCCGTGAGTACGCAAACTAAGCTATTCACGTTTCTGGCGTTGCATACATTAATTCAACATTGCCCACTAGTGTAGACCTGCCCTCCTCCAACGAGCCATCATCCAGGCCTGCATCTGAGCTAGATAGAGGGTTCCCTTCATCGCTGGTCTGCTACTTGTTGAACAGGCATCAATGCTACGCCAACAGCCTGTAGCACTGTGCCCTAGTGAAGGCCTAAGGTGCTGGGCAGCGACCAGCTGAGCCCTATGAGTGCAGAGTGGCCCTGGAGATGGTGTCAGTCCCCAAATTAGCTCTGCTAGCAGCATCATATGCACACTGAATGAGGGCTGACTGACCAGCACCCTGTGGTACACCCCTCCTTCCTGCCCCTGGGCAGTTGTACAATGGGCTAATAGCTCCCATGGATTGAATTTGAGCCAGCCAGGTGTTGTGCCAGTTGACAACAGTTTGCGCTCACTGCAGCAGCCAACCGGGTTCAAATCCTGTTCATTCTTATCCAGGAATTGGCTGTAAATCCCCTTTCCTCCCAGCTGTGGCAGCCCAGAAGAACCATGCATATTAGACTGCTCTGGTAGGGCAAATAGTGAGGTTGTTTAGGCTCATTCGATCACCATCAGCCAATGCTACAGTGCCTCTCACTCTTCATTGCAGCGTCCCAGTGTCTGGCTGGGGCACACACTGGGAAGGTAATGCTGGTGCGAGTGGAGAAAACAGCAAGAAGAATCAATGAACGTGAAAGCTGCATGTGAGCATGGGTGCCTGCCTATTTCCTGAAAACAGGCTGCTCATTCTGGTGTTCTTGGAGAGCCATGGTTGTTCCGGCATGCCCAGCCAGAAGTAATTGTCAAGGGAAAATGATTTCCCCTAGGGCAATGTTTTTTAAACTTTTTAAGACTGAGGAACACCAAATAATCATTTTTTTATGAGGAACACCAAGGATTTTTTGTTGAGCAAAAACAAAAACAAAGCGGGGGGGGGGAGAAGTTATTGACCAAAAAAAAAAGAAAAAGGGTTGGGGGGAAAGTTATTGGGGGGGGGAGGGAAGGTCGTTTGCCACTTTAAGGGCAGCCATTTTGAACTCTGTTGTTCTCCACAGCACACCTCCGACAGCCTCACAGCACACCGGTGTGCCATGGAACACAGTTTAAGAAACACTGCCCTAGGGTCTCCTGGGAAGGTACTTTTTACCTTCTGTACTACTGTGTGGTTCATGCCTTCATCTCATCTAGGTTGCATTACTGTCCGTGTGCTGTATGTGGGTCCCTGGGCAATGTGGGGTAGGTCGTGACTTCATGCGTCGAGAAGGGGCGGGGTCTCAGACAGAAGGGCGGGGCTGGGGTGGTAGCCAATTGACAGTTTGTGGCTAGTGAAGCATGCAGATGTCCACGTAGTAGCATCTGACAGATTGAGCGTACTTTATTAGTATCCTAGTTTCCAGCTGGTTACAAGGAACAATTGAAGGGTAATTCCCTATCGGGTTTGGGTCCTGGTTAGCTTAGAGAAAAGAGTCTTCTTTCCACCTCTCTCATTCAGATTACCAGAGCCAGGCTTCTCAGTAATCCTCATGATTAAACACTGATGAAGTCTGGTGGGGGGATCGCCACGCCCTGGCTTGCTTCCATCGTAGGTCTGAGCTGGTTGCTCTTTGGGCAGGGTGCCAGGCGTGTCGAGTATCCCAGGCTGAGGTTGGAGTTGATCTTGTGGCTTGTGGGGAAGGGAGCGCTTTCAGTGATGCTGATCTGATAAGCCGGGGGGTTGAATTGTGCTGGCTTTACCATGTACCTGTCAAGGTCATTTGAGTCCCCTTCCTGCCTTGCCCCATTGCTGAGGGCAGATTCAGCATATTGCAATAGAGAATTCAGCCCCCTGTGTTGCCACCAGGCCCGCCGACAAGTGGGGGGTCAGAAGGGGTCACTGCCCCAGGGCCTAGTGACTCAAAAAGGCCTGGGGTTCCCCACTGCCACCACTGGAGCTCCAAAGCTGGGGGGGCTAGCATAGAATGCACCAAGCAGCACGTAGGGTTGGCTACCCCAGCCCCGCCCCTTCTGCCTGAAGCCCCGCCCCTTCTCGGAGCATGAAGTCGGGGCCTCCCCCACATTGTCCGGGGACCCAGCGTGGCTGTCGGCTCCCCTGGCTGCCACCACCATGGCAAACTCCTTGAAAGTTGCCTTTGAGTCCGTGACAGGCTCGGATAGGGTGTAAGAACCCTGCACAGGAAGGGAGAGGATACATAAGCTACATCCCTGCCCCTCTGCTAGGTAATGTCCCAATGGCCGGAGCAATTCGAACAGCTCAGCTGACTCGGCTCTGCCAGGAGAGAGCAGCTGGATGCAGTTGGGAAGCCAGCAGGACGCCAAGCGGCTGGGGAAGAGCCTTGTCGCCAAGCCACGGTGAGTCCAGGGAAGGCGGGAGTCAAAGGTGGTGATTTGCTATTGCCTGCTGAAGAAGAGTCTGGAGACAGATGAGAGGGGGACACAGCAGCGACCCCCAAGTGCAGCCCATCAGGCTGCCAGAGGGACTGTAACAAGGATAGGCAAAGACCCAGGCAGCAAGCTTATGCTATTTCTTCGAAGAGCATTGGGTCAGAACCCAGTGGCGCAGGGTGGGCCAAGGTTCCCTTACCCTCCCTCAGTGGGCAACACTTCCCTGCGTTCTCGCTGACAGACAAGGTGGCTTTTGGACTGTCACCACTAGGCAATACTTCCAGTCCAATGCAGACAACTAACCCCCCAACATAGGCACATAACAGAAACACGTTAGAGCTCTGTGGATGCCCTGGAAGATTAAGCCCATACCCATTTTGCTCAATGTGAGAGAACCCATCGGCTAGAAAAATTTCATTGCTATCACATTAGGCAGACATCCGGTGCTCATCACCAGAGTGGGTGTACACGCTGGCAGTCATGCAGGCTTTTCTGTATCAGGCAATGTTTAAACATTGCTCGGCAGCCAATCAGAAGCAATCATAAAAGGGCCATAACGTGAAGAAATACAGTTTTAAGAGTGACTCACATTGGCATGAAGCATCTAAATGCAATTGATAGTGCAACTATAGCCTCAAAATAGTACTGGTTTAGAAATGCTGGGAAATATTTAGCCCTAGGTGATATAGTTTATGCTTTTTCCATACTTTTTTGCAGTCTGCTAAAGCAAAAGTCTGTATTCACATAGCAGAATGAGCTTGTTTGTACTATGTTCATACATCAAAATATTTGCCATTATTTGTAGAATGGGCTGATTTGAGAGCTTTTTTTCTGTCGTCTATTTTTATGAACTCGTGCTGCTAATAAGGCCTCTCCCCTCTAATTATAAAACCTATATTTTGACATTAAGTGCTCGGCCAGAGACAGAGGGCTAAATCGCTCATGGTACAAAGTTAATTATCTTCTCACTATCACTGAATGCCATGACAATGCAAATAGACTACCTATAGAGCAGCGATGAGTCTCTGCAAAAAGCTTATAGAGTGTTGTGTATGAACGCAACACGTGATTAACAAAGTATAACCATGCTCTCTTACGTAATCCCTATCATACAATTATGAGCTGCTGAATGGCTAACACGAGGCCCCTTTGGGCTGTATTTACTTGTAAAAAAGCCACCATAATTTGCAGAGAGTTGAAATATTTCCCCTCCTTCTCCGAGTCTCTCTGCGCCGTTTGAAGCCTGTTGCTACACAGGTCACGGTCACAGTTGCACGCACCAGAGCACACCAACTGGTCCCTGCAGTATTTGCATCTCCCCATTGCAGGGGTGCTTTCACAGCCACCGAGTGCAAAGGGGAGGCTGGCTTCTGGCAGTCCCATCATTTTCCAAACAAGCTACCCTACTCCATTATCCCTCCGTCGTTGAGAGCAGCTGAACTATCGCACAATTCCATGTGTAGGGCTGATAATTTGCAGGGCAGCAGCCTCACACAAGAGACAGAACAGGCACATGGAGAAGAACCCGGGAAGAGCTGCAGGGACAGTGCAACAAAGTCCCTTCTTGCTGAAGAGCCTGCTTCATGGCGCCACTGGGAACGGGTGGCCCAACGAGTCTGGGGTGCATTTCCTGCCAACGCCACTGCACCTGTCCACGAACCACCATGTCTTCTCTCCTTCTGTGACTGCCACCCAGTGTGCTGCTGAGCTGAAGGGCCTCTTTCTAGAAACCACTGTTCCCCTGCGCCAAGTTACCAGGAAGAGACCAGGAAACCTGCAGGACAGGGCCAGCACCCTCCACTCTGGAGTGCCCAGACACGGAACATAGAGCCTGTGGATGTCCCTGAATCTCACCAAGTGCCTGCCCCTCCTCCAAGTCCCGTGGCAGGTTTTTCCTCAGTGCCCCTCCCTTGTCACAGGAAGGACAAGGAGACAGGTGCAGCTGTCACCCCCACACCTGCTGGGTGTGAGTCACTGTCCCATGGAATGGCACTTAGTGTATATCTAGACTGCATCCCTCTGTCGGCAGAGGGATGCAGATTAGGCAGGTCGACATTGCAAATGAGGCAGGGATTTATCTCCGTGCCTAATTTGCATAAAAATTTAAATATCCCATGCCTAATTTGCATAAAAATGGCCACTGCGTTTTGCTGACTCAGCACTTTGTCGGCAAAAAGCGGCAGTCTAGAGGGGGATCTGTCAAGAAAGAAAACCTTTTTCTACAGATCCTGTAAACCTCCTTGCAGGAGGCATAAGGGATCTGGCGAAAAAAGCTTTCTTTCTCAACAGATCCCCCTCTAGACTGCCGCTTTTTGCTGACAAAGTGCTGAGTCAGCAAAATGCGGTGGCCATTTTTATGCAAATTAGGCATGGGATATTTAAATCCCTGCCTCATTTGCAATGTCGACTTGCCTAATCTGCAGCCCTCTGCCGACAGAGGGATGCAGTCTAGACATACCCTTAGGGTATGTCTAGACTACATGGCTCCATCGATGGAGCCATGTAGATGAGTTTACTAGACATAGGAAAATGAAGCGGCGATTTAAATAATCGCCGCTTCGTTTATATCAAAATCGCCACCACGCTGTGCTGATCAGCTGTTTGGCGGCACAGCAGGGCAGGCTGGACGCGCCACGGTCGACAAGGGAAGCCTTTGTCAACCGCTCCGGTATGCCTCGTGAAATGATCGCCGCTTCATTTTCCTATGTCTAGTAAACTCATCTACATGGCTCCGTCGATGGAGCCAAGTAGTCTAGACATACCCTTAGAGACAGAAGAAATGAGTTTGTGCTACAGCCTTAGTTCAAGCTGTAGTGCCTCATGCACTCGACTCCAGAGATGCTACGTTCCGTCCTGCCTGTTGGCATTACCCAATGACATTACAGTGATTGGGATGGGGAAAGGGCATTTGGGGCAATGTGCATTCGGACAACACTACTGGCTTTCCACACAGCAGCACTCTGCCCTACAGAAAATGGGGAGATCAATGTCTTTTTCTGGCTTAGATCACATGCAGAAAATTGAAATATAATTCCAGCAACAACAGAGGCAAAGACCACTCCTGCCACTATCCCATGATTAAACAGCCTCTTTCTTCCCCCTGCACAGAAACCCTGACCAGTTTCAACCCCCGTGGAGATTAGTGATCCAAAACAGCCTCAAAGGCTTTGCAACACTACACAGCTTTTCTCCCAGGGATCTCCTCCCTGTGCCCACAAGTCTCAGCCCCACCCAGATCTCATGTGGCCCCCCTCACTGTGTCTCCAGGGCCCCGCTCCTCTCTGTTCCCTGGGGGGTCCTCCCTGCACCCCCAGATACCAACCCCCTCCATTTTCCCCACTCCCGCATTCCCCTTCCCTGTCCCACAGGTCCCCCTTCATTGTGTCCCCAGGTCTATGCCCCTCTCTGAGTCCTCCCAGAGTGACCCTCCCTGTGCCTCCAAGCTCAACTCCCATGCTCCCCCTTTCCATGGGGTCCCCTCCCTGTATCCCCCCACTCCCAACCCCCCAATCTCCCAGTTGGCCCCTCACTGTGCCCCCAGTTCCAGCTTCCCTCCATGCCCCCACTTTCACAGGACCCCTCCTTGTTGCCTGGGGGTACTAGTCCTAGCCCCACTTCACACTCACACACTCACAGCGCTCCCTGGAGGCCCCTCCCTGAGCTCCCCAGAGCCCAAGACTTCATGCTCACCCATTTCCACACGTCCCCTACATATCCCCCAAACCCCCTCTCCCCTATACTTCCCCTTCCTGTGCCCCCAGGCCTCCTCTCAGCTCCCTGTGCCCCCCATCTCTGAACCCTCAATACTCCCACAAGGCTCCACCCCAGCGCCCATCCTCCCTCCAATCCCCCATTGCCAGGGGGAATGTCCTTGTGCCCCCAGTTCTCAGCCCCCCACCTCCCTGTAGGTCCTTTCCCTGTTCCCACAGGTGTTAGCCCCCACAGCTCTCTGGATCCCCTCCTCACCATCTGTACTCCAGATCCCAACCACCCTCCATGCCGAAAGGGCCAATCCCTGAGCCCCCAGGTCCCAGCTCCCTTCGGGCCCCCACCCTGTGTCTTTAGATCACAGCTTCCCAAACTCCTTGGGGACCCCTCCCTGTGCCCCCAGCTCCCCCAGCTCTCTCTGCACCCCCAAATCCTCAAGCTCCCAGGTGCCCAACCCCGCATCCCAAAGCCCCAGCTTCCCAAGCACTTGGGGCGCCCATCCCATCACCTCCATGACCACCCAGTACCCAGGGTGCCCCTCCCTCATGCCACACTCTGACACCCCAGTTCCAGGGGGTTTCCCTTTTTTCTTGCTCACCCCAAAGGGAGGTATCAGTGTAGGGGGCTGGGGCTAGTTTGGGCATGAACCTTCCACCATCCCCACCCACCTTGGCTCCCTTCAGTGCACTGGGACATTTTCCTTTTCTCCACCCCCACCCCAAATAACCCCTCCTCAGATCACCATGCCACCTCAGCCCCCTCATGCCCTCCTCTCACCATGCCCCTCCCTTGGGCTGCTGACCCACTGGGGCTCTGGCAGAGGCGCTGGCTGCCATGCCAAATGGGCCTGTTGGGCGGTGCAGAGACAGGCCGACTTCCACAGCACCTGCTCATCCTGTTAGAGTGCAGCCAGCAGCCTGCTCCCTCAGCGTGGCTGTTCTCCTCCACAGACAAATGATGGTGTCCCTGTAGCACTGGCTGGAGGCAGGGGAGGGAGGTCAACAGGAGCGCTGTGAGGTTTCCTATGATGCCCATCACCATGGCATCTAGATGTGAGCTGGTGCTGGGCAGGGCTGGCTCTGCGACTGGGTGATGTGGGCGGCGCAGGGGGGTGGGCTGAGGTGGCCCGAAGCAGGACAGACCTGGAGTGTGAGGCCACAGAGGGGAGCTCAGGGCAATGGCGGGGGAGGCAGTGGAGCCCAAGGGTGCCTGAATACAAGTTCGCCCAGGGTGCTATTTTCCCTACGGCCGGCCCTGAACTCCCTTTTCCCAGGACCACGGATGTCAGGGGGTGCATGATCCAAGTAAGCAAGTGGTAGCTACAAGCAGCCCCAGCCGCACCATACAGGGGAATAAAGTCCATTCTCCCCCCTTGGGGGGCAATTCCCATATCCTCAGTGCCCTGGCATCCTGCTGCTTTCCAGGGTTTCTCACCTTTCTGTTCTTGAAGCTGCCTCGGTGGCGCCTCAGCGTGTGAACCTTTTCAGTTCACGCATTCACATGCGTCTTGTGGGGGCGAGGTACTGGGGGAGGGGGATACTATCGCTGGATACCCTGCACTGGCTAAAAATCCTCTCAAACCCGGCTGCAGTACCTGGGTCTTTTATTGCCGAGCTCCCACCAGGGTAGAGCACCGTGCTAATGATATCACAGCCCCAACAGTGGGCTTCCCCGCCTCAGAGTTGTTTGCCACAGACATGTCCCCATCTGGAGCTGTCTGCTTCCCCCGGGCATTGGCTTCCTGCTTCTGTACCACTATGGCTCCTCTGAGTCGAGCCCCCTCAAGCTTCAAGCTCCTCACACAGCTCCAGGAAGGCCTGTTTCCTCATTTGGAAGCCCTGACACCATGGCCGGTCATCCCACAATGAGATGATTTCACCACATTGGGCTGGCTCCCCTGTGCCAGAGGCAATGCTCCACCCAAGGACACGGCACAGCCTTACCGGTGGTCACACTATTTGCACCCTGCGAGCTGAAGGAATGAAAATGGACCAGCTCCTACAAGTCAGCAAGCGCTGCTCAGAGTCCAGCCAGCCCCTCCCCTACCTACTCAACTGCATAGCAATTTGTGCTGGAGCCGAACCAGATCTCCGGCCCTTTGCTGCCTGTCTTCCACGCAATTTAGCAGAGCACAACAGTGAGGAAGGCGGGGGTGATATTAACATGGAACTGACAGAAGTGTGCAGGCAGGAGACAGCACAAATACCACACGGCAAAGTGGGGCCTAGCGGGTCTCTTAGTCCACACAGCACCCTGGGATCCCACTCCCGAAATGGAAGCTCTAATGCAGTGTTTCTTAAACTTTTTAAGACTGAGGAACACCAAACAATAATTTTTTTTAAGAGGAACAGCAAGGATTTTTTGTTGAGCAAAAAAAAAAAAAAAAAGTTGCCTGCCCCTTTAAGGGAGGCCATTTTGAACTCTTTTGTTCTCTGTGGCACACCACTGACTGCCTCGCGACACAGTTTAAGAAACACTGCTCTAATGCATATAGCAGCAGCAGCACTGTGGGTGCAGGCCACTGCATTTTATGCCTGTGTCCAGCATAGGGTAATGCAGACACTAGGTGCATATGGGACCTATGAACACAATCAAGAACCCAAGTATGTGCATTGGGGTAACCTTAGAGAGGACATCAAAAACCTCACCCGCACTGAAGCAAAGAAGTTAGAGAGATGTGTAGCTTACAGCAAGGAAAGGTGATGGGAACACTCATGGAGAAAGAAACTACATTGCACTGGGGGGGGGGGGAGGGGCAGGAGGCAGTAAACAAACTACCAGAAATAGGCACGGCTCGGGAATGGATTTCTTCTCAGTCTGAGAACTTTTTCCTTTCCTCTGCGAAAAGTTGTAGAAAGGGAAGAAGAGCAGTGACCCCAACCTCGGGGCGATACACAATGTCTGGGCCAAGATTTCAAAGGTGGCCCCGGCTTATTTCACTGCGTTGCTGAGGCAGGGTCAACAGTTACAGCTTGGCTGCCCGTCAGGAGGCAGCCTGGAGGAACATAAGGCCCCGAGATTGTGAAATTAAAAATGAAGAAAAGGATGAAGTTTTCATGACAAAGGGGGCCGGCATAACACATCCACACAGGCAGCGCTTCAAAAGGCCCGTGCTTTAAAACTGCAACAAAGCCGAGCGCACAAGAAGAAAGAGAATCCACGGGCCTATTCATACCACACCACCAAGGTCAGCCTTCAGCGCCACATTCTGCACGTCTCAGTCGGGTTGTATAAATGAACTATTTTATCTCAAGGAGAGGGACATAATTATTAATTGACTTATATGGCGCCCGTCGCTGACGGCAAGGTGCTGGGAAGCACAGATACTGCAATCATCCCAAGAGTTTCCAGATGAGAAAAGATGGTTTGGCTTTGCTTTTCAGAACCAATTAGAAAAGCAGTAGCCCTTCAGGGAGGGCAGTTTGGGACGCCTCGTGCCACTTAAAAGCTCCTTATGTAGCACAACGGGGCCTGAGAGTACCTCAGAGTAAGGTCCAAAGGATTTATTAATGAGAAATTACAGGGCAACATTGGATTTTTTTAACTGAAAAGATGTACCTGGCATGAATTACAAATAAAACACTTCACAAACTCACACACTCTTCACCTCCTGCTGGACTGTATCCCTTAAGAGGTTTATTTCTCTTTGGCACTTTTTAGGAGTTCACAGGTAAGCTAAAAACTGCTTAGCTCCACAACCTACACATTTTAAATAGCTATGGAAAATATCGCCCGGCACTATACCTACGTTGCTATAGCTTGGAATACAAAGTACCTCCAATTAGTGATACCAAGCGTGCTGTAATAAGTGCTATGTACAGGGGAGGGGGGGGGGGGAACCCACAACAGACAAAATTAATCTGTGACTCTGTAAAGTGTAGAATTAAAATTGAAAGGCAGATTTAAGTTTTACTCCCTGTAGCTACTGTTGCCTGGACGAGAGAGTGACCTTGAATAATTAAAGCCAGTCTCTGACAGTGAATGAATTGCTGGTCCTGGTGGCATGCAACAAGAAGGGATCTTGAAATGCAAGTGTCAAAGCACATGTTCAAAGCAGCCAAAACAAAGGAGGCCTATGTCGGGCAGGCGAGAGTTAAAGAATAAATTGTAGAGTTTCAAGAATAGCTTTGAAAAAAAAAACAGATTTCAAGCTGGAATTCTAATAGGGGAAAACATATGGGATGTGGAAAGAAATCACCATCGTTCCATTGTTTGTATAATCTAGCAGAGGTGGCTCAAAACAGGCTGCACCCTGCCATGAAACGTCCTGCTGGGTGATGCTCAGGAGCTGCTAGGTAGCTGGAGATGAAAGATTAAAAGAGAAGTAACAGCCAAACGATTAATTAAAAACAGTTGTTTTCTTTGCCTGCTTTGTGAAACTTCCCGGCGCACGTGGCCCAGTTAGCAATTGTAAAGCGGGGCTAAGTCAGCCTGGAAACCTGTGACAATAAATGGGTCTTTATTTGCTCTCTATCCATGCCCAGACAGCAGATCCTATGGTATTTAGGTTATCTGTCTGGACTAGCAGGGGAGAACTTTATGTAGATCAAGAAAGGATTCATGTCGGCTCAGAAGTCATCTCCTGGCATTCCCCATGATCTCCCCATGCTCCTTAGCATTCTCAGTTTGGTTTACCTGCCATTGTGCAAATAACTGAGAGTCGTACTGCCAGGGAGAAAAAGATGACCCGTCAGTATCAGCAGAACCTGCCTGTGGAAGAGGCTGACACTATTCAAAGGTTGAGTGCTACCCACTGCTTGTGAAACATCATACCATCCAGAAGGGACAAGCCAGGAGATTAGTACTATTACCCAGGAGCTGACCTCCCCAGAACGTCAAAGGCAGGAATTTAAAAACCATTCAGCTTTGCCCTAACTCTGCTCCCATTTAACTCAAAAGTCAGCCTCCCATGGTCTCAGCAGGAGCCCTTCCTCCCCACTTCCGAAATGGACACTAGTTAGGACACACTGACCAGGCACATATTTTATCTTGACCTCTGTTTATGCCACCTCCATCCATGCCTTTCTCCACTCTTCCTCCCTCTCACCTTTCTTCTGCCTCAGCTGACCCGTCAGCCAGCCCAGCATTTGAAAACAGAGTAGGATACACTTGCTGCTTTGGAATTCTGACCCAGCGGGTTTGGCTCTGGCAGTATTTCCCAGTAAAGTAGGATGCACTTTTCCTTTTGGGACTGCAGGCACAGACTGGATTTGAAATGGCTTCACATGGCAAGGGAGAGAGGTAGGGAGAGGGGCTAGAGCGACCTAGACAAGTTGGAGGATTGGGCCAAAAGGAATCTGATGAGGTTCAGCAAGGACAAGTGCAGAGTCCCGCCCTTGGGACGGAAGAATCCCAAGCACTGCTACAGGCTGGGGACTGGCCGGCTAAGCAGCAGCAGTTTGGCAGAGAAGGACCTGGGGATTACAGTGGATGAGAAGCTGGATATGAGTCAACATTGTGCCCTTGTAGCCAAGAAATGATTATTCCCCTTTATTTGGCACTGGTCAGGCCACATCTGGAGTATTGCGTCCAATTCTGGCCCCCACCCCATGACAGAAAGGATGTGGACGCATTGGAGAAAGTCCAGCGGAGGGCAACCAAAATGATTAGGGGGCTGGAGAAGATGACTTACAAGGAGAGGCTGAGGGATTTGGGCTTGTTTAGTCTTCAGACGAGAAAGTAAGGAGGGATTTGATAGCAGCCTTCAACTCCCTGAAGGGGGGGTTCCAAAGAGGATGGAGTGAGGCTGTTCTCAATAGTGACAGATGGCAGAGCAATGGTCTCAAGTTGCAGTGGGGGAGGTCTAGGTTGGATAGTAGGAAAAACTATTTCCCTAGGAAGGCGGTGAAGCACTGGAATGGGTTGCCTAGGGAGGTGATGGAATTTCTATCACTAGAGGCTTTTAAGTCCTGGCTTGACAAAGCCCTGCCTGTCTGGGATGATTTAGTTGAGTTTGGTCCTGCTTTGGGCAGGGGGCTGGACTCGGTGACCTCCTGAGGTCTCTGCCAATCCTAGGATTCCATGAAAAGCTGGAGGTGGGCTTTTGAGATTAACATCCACTCCTATCCCACCACATTTTTAAGTCATTTCAGTGCCCTTTTTTTAGTCTTTGTGCGGTAACTATGATTTCAGTCTCTATGCTCTATAACTGTCAGAGGCACGCAGGGCTATTCTGAAAGGCTTTTAAATGTATTTAATGGATCAATTCCTTCCGCAAAGGAGCGGATTCAAATCTCCATTCTCACTGGACAGGACAAACACGCAGACTGGAAAGCGAAAAGCCTCAGAACTGTTTGGGGGGACTCTCGGGCTTTCTCAGGCAGCGTCGGAGTGGAATGCTACCGTGCTACCTACAGGGCTTTTTCTTCTGCACGTTAGAAGAGCAAGGAGCTTTCCTTCCGTACATCATTCACAGCGTCCTGCATCGCCCGGCGCGTCAGTGCATATTGATACCCAGCTGACGGGGAACGAGTCATGCTCGCTGAACATTTCAAAGCCTTGCCAGCCAGGAGGTGCCTGCTCGTTCCGTTCCACTGCACCTCTCCGCCCGCCCCAACGACGGGCCCCCAAAGCGAAAGGAGGGAGGGATGGGGGCAGGGGAGGAATCCCGGAACGAGACAGCACTGGCCAGAGCAGGAGGCGCAGCAAAATGGGGTGAGGGCACTGCTGTGCAGAACAGGCTCAGCGAAATGCTTCTCTCGCCTTCCTCCATGCCCACTGTACTCCCCTCTGATTCACTAACCCCTGTGAGACTTTACAGGGCCCCGGAACAGCCAGGATAAGAACAGAGCGCCCAGCCCCAGGGCTCACACGCCATGCGGCTGCCTTACAGATCAGATGTTTTACCCTGTGAGCTCTCTGTAGTTGCCTCCTGCTTTCTGAGCCCTCGGGGGCGCTCTGGGCATGCCCTGCAGGCATCTCGCCAGCCGCAGGGGCTAGGCACATTCCTTCATCAAAAACAACAGCTGAGACGCTCCCATCATCTCCGGCCTCCAGGAGCTAGCACGTTAAGGCAGCACCGGACATGGCAACACTTGCTATACAACCAACACCGATGCCATGCCGTCGTTCCCCTTTCGCCTCGGCGCCACCCACAGACCTGAGGCTGTTGTGCAGGGGCACAGTGCTGGCACCAGGAGTAGGGTGCTTTGTGTCTGCCCCACAGTTCCTCTACCGGTGCAACAGAAAGGCCCTTGTTTTAACAAGGCACAGGGAGCCCAGCTTCGGCAGGACTCATTTCTGCTTCTAGTCAGAGAATAGCAAGAGCTGGCAGCAGCAGGCTCGGGAAAGTCTCTTAGCAGCTCAGGTAGTCGGGGAACATCCCATCCCAGCTCGGCTAGGAAGCTGCCTCTTCATGAGCTACCAAAATAATCTTGAAATGCCGAGTTCTGCTCCGTTTTGCTGAGTGCGTTTGTCCTCAGACTGCTTGGGTCTGGGAGTTCAGAATGAGATCATCTTGAGCTTCAGAAAAGCTATGTCTGGACTATGAAGAAAAGTCAGAAAAAGAGACGTATTTCTTTTGAAAGAGGCTTTTCCAAAATTTGGCGCATCTACACGGCACCACATTTTGGAAAAACCTGCTCTTTCCAGCCATCCTTTCTTCCTCGTACAATGAGGTTTATAGGGATGGTGAAGAACGCTTCCACTTTTCTGAAATTTTTTTCCTTGGACGCGGCATTGCTTTTCCGGGATTAAGTGCTGCAGTATAGACATAGCCAAAGTGTGAGAGAACCACTATGCTTTCAAAGTGAGAAAGAAAGAAAGAAAGAAAGAAAGGAAAAGAATTTTCCCCTGAATTACTGATTCCTCTTCCAGGCTTCATGACAGTAAGAGCAAGTAACACAGAAACTTTGCAAATGAACTTCTAAACCAATCACTCATCAACAAACACAAGAGAAATACAAATCTTTGGAAAACCAGCATACAAATCCCTGCCTCTGTTTCCTTACTTTGCCTAATAACCCTTTGTCTCTTAGGCCATGACTACACTGGGAAAGTATTTCAAAATTACTAAATTCAGCTTAACTCCCCGTTTGATAAATTCGAACTAGCATGTCCACACTACGAAGAAGGCTCAAAATTAGTCCAGGGCAGGCTGCATCAATGTGGACACGCTACCTCGGACTTAGAGCTCCAGGAAACACTGGGGAGTCATTAGTTTGAATGACTCCAGGGAGTAGTTATTTCGAAATAGCGGCACCGGAGTGTCCACGTGACTTCTATTTTGAAATAAGTATTTGGGGATTAGCATTACTCCAGATGAAAAGCAGGAGCTCAGATTTTGAATTCCGCAGACCATTATTTCAAAATAACCGGCTTGGTAGTGTGGACACTCTGCTTATAAATTCGACCCAAGGGAGGGGATTATTTCAAAATAAAGTCCTAATGTAGACCAGGGCTTAGTGACCTTCAAAGGGCCCCTAGAGTCCTCTGCAACTTCTCATGCTCAGCTTCATCTCCTGGTTTCACTCACCTCCCGCCTCGCTGGAGACAGTCCTTTTTACAGCATTTCAGTCCCCTGAGTTGGGTGACCCTAAGTGACTGCAAGTCATTTGTCAGATGATTTCTTCCTTTCCAGCACTGGGGGCTGATTTACTGCGCAGTAACTTGGACAGGGTAGACTTGGCCTTAGGTACAGCCCATCTGAGAGAATTGGTTCCTTTGGCCTGCAGCCAACGCATTGTTCTGAGGTGCTTCCATCTGCACTGAAGACTATTCAGCGCTCTCCATTATTAGCCCTCTGCTACCTCTGCCTCGAATCCCAGGCCCGATTGAAGATTAGAAGGCAACAGTGCATTAGAGGCAGAGCACTTTACAATCAAAAACGGCATTTGCAGGACAAAGTAGGGTTTGTAGTTTGCTGTAAACATGTCCAGATCAGGGCTGGCCTTAGGCCGATTCGCCCGATTCCCCTGAATCGGGCCCCGCGCCTAAAGGGGCCCCGCGCCCTGAACTCAGAAGTGTGCCAGGCACTATGGGTGGCGAGTTAATATTCAGAGTCGGGGGCCCTGCTCCAGCAATATGTGGAGCTGGGTCTCTCCCCCGGCTCTGCCTGGAGCGGGCCCCGGACTCCCCTTGCTGGTCCCCCCACGAGTCCTCCCACCCAGCCCCCAGAGCCGTCCCTGCCATGCACAGCTCTCAGTGCAGCTCCCCCTCGCCAGTGCACGCTGCGGCGTTTGCAGGTGAGTGGGGAGGACGCCCAGGTGTGACATGACATCACAGCCCGGGACTTTAAAACTCCTCGGAGGCACATTGCGTCGCGTGGCCTGGCTCCGGGTTCGGAGTCCGGGGCCCGAGCACAGACTCCGGCCCTGCAAAGTGGAAGGCAGAAGGTAGGGGAGGGGGAAAACTAGGGGGAAGGGGCTTGTGCGGAGGGGGGAGGGAGGGAGAGGAAGGGGCTTGTGCGGAGGGGAGAGGGCGGGAGAGGAAGGGGCTTGTGTGGAGGGGGGAGAGGAAGGGGCTTGTGAGGAGGGGGAGGGGGAGAGGGGAGAGGAAGGGGCTTGTGCGGAGAGGAAGGGGGAAGAAAGAGGAAGGCACCAAGAGACAGGGTGGAGGAGAGACAAATGCTAGGGGGCCACGTGCAGACAATGAGGAAAAGGGCAGGAGGGGAGGTGTCAGTGGGAGGGGGGACAGGGTGATGCTGGGAGAGGAGAGAAGAGGAGAGGGGAGGGTATTGGGGGCTAGAGGGGGAGGGGGAGGTGCTGGGAGAAGGCTTGAAAGAAGGGGTGGGCATGAGAAAGGTGGGGATGGAGCAAGTCATGTGTGAGGACACAGAGGGGCAGGAGGGGAACGGGGCAGAGAGTGGTGAGGGGGTGGGCATCAGGGAAAAAGAGGGCAAAGGGGGCAGGGGCAGTATGGGAAGGGGGAGGCACCAGGAGAGTGCAGGGCTAAGGGAAGGTGCAGGTGCCAGGGGATTCTGGGGTGAAGCAGAAGGGCAGACACCTGCAGGAGAGGGACCAGCACCAGAGGAGAGAGGCAGGGCAGGTGTGTAGAGGGAGGTGTTAGAAGAGGGGATGAGGAGGGGTAGCTCACATGATCAGAGTGGGGCTACTGGAGGAGTGGGCACAGGGGGCAGGGAAGGGCTGGTGGAGGTGGGCAGGTTGCAGGAGGGCTGAGGGCCGTGAGAAGGGCAGGAGTCAGGACAGCAGAGGAGGGTGAGGAGTTGGGGGGCAGCAGGCACCAGGGGAGCTGATGGAGCAAGGGGAGGAGACATGGCAGCAGAGAGAAAAGGTAAAGGTTTATAAAATATTTATTAATAACTTGGGTGCCACAGTGTCATATCCAAACAAGCCACATGAACTCAGTACAGGTGCACAACACAAAATCCATTCTGCTCATGGGAGGAAACTCTTAGGCTATGTCTACACTGGCGGCTTCTTGGGCAAGAACATCCTGCGCAAGGGTTCTTGTGCAAGAAGTCTTGCACAAGAACACGTCCACACTGCCATGTGCGAGCTGTGCTTTTGCACAAGAGCATCCATGGCAGTGTGGATGCTCTCTTGAGCAAGAAAGCTCCAATGGCCATTTTAGCCATAGGGGTTTCTTGCGCAAGAAATCCCGGCCAAGCATCCACACTGCCCTCTTGCACAAGAGAGCTTACACATGTTAAAAAAGAGTGTAGCTCTTGCACAAGACGCCCTCTCTTACCACGCCGTACTGTAAATTTCCTTGCACAAGAGCAGGTGGGCAGTGTGGATGCTCTGTGGGTTCTTGCACAATAACGGCTGTACTTGCGGAAGAAGCCGTGAGTGTAGACATAGCCTTAGAGGGAACACTTCCCCCAGCCTCTCTGCCCCTGAGTTAATGTCACACACAGTGAGTTAATGCAATTGCAGGATAGTTGCATGAGGGGGATTTGGTGGGGGGGCCAAACTAATCCCTGTTGATAGGAGGATGGTGGGAAAAGTCCTTCGAGAGGGGTGACATGACACCTTTTACTTCTGGTCATGTGTCCATCTTGCCCCAAGCATGTTACCTCCAGAGGCCTGGTTAATGGGGGCCAGGGGGTGTGGCCAATGGGGGTCAGGGCATGGTTAATGGGGGTCAAGGGGTGTGGCTAATGGGGCACCATCAAAAATTATACAAATATGCCGGCCCCGGAGGCGGAGTGTGTTGGCTGTCTGCGCCACAGGAGGTGTGAGTTAGCGCAGGGTTTTCTGTGCCGCGGGAGGGTATATGTGTGTGTTGGCGGGGGATTTTTTTGTGCCTTTTTCTTTGCTCAACCAAAATTGCTGTGGGGCCCCGTTGAAATTGTTCTAATTGGGCCCCGCACTTCCTAAAGCCGGCCCTGGTCCAGATACACATTGATCGCTCGCATCCTCTGGTCTAAAGTGCAAATGCTGCATCTCCTGCTGGTTAGAAAGTTTCTAATGGAGCATTTTTCCATCAGTAAGTGCCAGTTTGTTGAAAGTTACAGATGATATGCAAAAAGCTGTCAGTTTTGACAGTTTTGGTTTGGGAGGGAGGGGGGACCATTTCAACAAGCCCAGATTTCAATGTTTTTGGAACGGGGCATTTCAAAACCACCCTGTCGTTTCATTGTGTCTCTTGTGCTATACTTTGAACTTTGTAAAAATATTTAAAATGTCAAAAAGGGGAAATAAAACCAAAGTGTGTCGATTTTATGGAAGCAACATGTCGCATTTGACCCCACGCGAAAAATAATGTTTGTGAGATGGAGCACAGGGGCTGGGAGACAGCGGTGGGGTGGGACGGAGAGGAGCAGGCTGCTAGTCACTCAGGCTCCTGCCATCACCATGAGTGCAAGGAGGCCAGACTCCTGCTGCCACCCCATGCCAGGTAACACCCCCGGCTCATGCTGGAACAGGAAAATCTCTCTGAGTTTCGTGTTCGCGTCTGGAGCCTGGCAGCCTTTCTGCTTCATGAATGTCAAAGTGTGTGTGCTCCACGGGGTGCCTGTAATTAACCAAAGCAGGTGAACGTAGATAACTGTTCCGCTCTGTGTGCAGCCGCGGATGAGCCTTTGTCACGCCTCCCCCCAAACAGAGCATCAGGCTTTCTGCTGGATGGCAAAACCAGGGCAGCTTGGCATGTCAGGAATTCTCCGGCACAGCTGAGCCATGGTCCATGTGCCCATAGCTCGGGGGAGGCGGGGAAGGCACGTCTGTAGCCCACTTGCTCTATCGCACGGTTATTCTCTGGGTCTGCCCTTCGTGCCCCGACACTGGTGCTGAATGCTGGTTGGATAATGCTCACCCGGGCTGCAGCTAGTGAGTTGAGGGGGTTGTTATGCAACTGGCCTTTGTTCCACTATTTACTTTAGATTAGCTCAGAGGACTGGGAATTTGACGCTGCAAAAACACACAGCCCTGGCTCCATAGTCACTTTCTGCCCTATGGGAGATGGGTATGCTAGGCAGGGGAAGGCATTGCCTTCTCAAACTGCCAGCCTGGCCCTACCCCCAGAACACCGACTGGGGGCAGAGAGGCTGGGACTGCCTGCTTCAGGGTTAGGGAGGCTGGGGCCGCATGCTGCCCCATCTCCCCATGATGCTGGAGGGCGGGGTCTTGGCAGAAGGGGCGGGGCTGGGGGGTGGGGTTAGGGGCTTGCTTCCCCCAGCGCTACCTTCACCCACCAACCGTGTTCAGTCCCAAGGTAACAGCAGACCAGGTAGGTTTCAGTGCGCACTGGGGCAGAAAAATCTGGCCATTAAGGATGGGGCAGGGCAGGGGACTGGGGGGTTCAAAGGGACACAGGGCAGGCGGTGGGGGTTCAGGAGTCAGGGAAGAGGCTGGGGGTTCAGGGTGGGGGTTTGAGAGGTGCAGGAAGTTGGCTGATCCCCAGGGATGGCTGGTATGGTGAGGACCATATGGCCCGGCCACTGGATCCCTAGGATGGGCCAGGGCAGCAAGGACCACACAGCTCAGCTGACAGATCACCGGGGCTGGCACAGGTGGTGGAGGCCGCACTACCCTGCCACTGGCTCCCTGGGGCTGGCGGGGATAGCGGCCTGGTGGTAACTCCCTGGGGGGCTGGTTGGGGTGGTAGGGGCATGGTGCCTGGTCAGTGGATCCTTGGGGTTGGTGGATCCCCAGGGCTGTCCAGGGCAGCTCACCAGCATAGGAACCTTCCGTGTGTATGGTGGCTAGCAGCATCCAGAGCCCCACCTCCATTGGGTCGCTCTCCTACTGGTGTGCTCCCCCTCCCCCACTTGGTCATTCTGTAATATAATTTTGCCTGCTAGCAGACCCCGCCCTTTGTGTTTTATGAGAAATAATCATATTCCAGGCAAATCCCGTTGTCCTGGCACAACCAAACCCTACCACAGGTGGTGGTCCTAGCTCCCAAGTTTAGGAGGAGTTCTTCAACAAACAGACTCACAGACACACAGACTCTCTCAGAGATGTAGTAGACCAGCAGTCTTGCCTGGCATTGTCCAGGTCCTACAGGGCAGGGTCTTGAGTTGTGGGGGAAGGGGGTGTAGGAGGCTGGGGGCCAGGGTCATGTTCTCTCCCCAGATCCGCCACGCCCCTCTGCCCACCTGCCCAGAGCTTGTTCTCCCCCTCCCTCCATTCCTCCAGCCACCCTCCAGCCTTCCTGCGGCCTGTTCTCTACCCCACCCCCCAGCCATCTTCCCAGCCTGCCAGGGGTCTGTTCTCTCCCTCCTCCCGTGCAGAGTTAAGGTCTGGGGAGGGGGAAGAGTCTGAGGTAGCGGGGCTGGCAGGCAAGATGGCAGAGCCCCACTTCTGCTTGCCATTCCTTTGACAGCACCGCTGCCCCTGGTGGCCACTCTAATATTGCGTCCCTCCCACAGCAGCCCCTCCCTTTGCACAGTATGGAAAACGGTCCCTTTCCTGGGGTTTCCAGTTGTCCTGGCACAACCAAACCCTGACCTTGCTTTAAGTTAGGAGAAGAGGAAGCTGCCGCCCACATTTGGTGGCCCTCGCTTTTACGTTCTTAGAAGACATTCTTGAGCAAACAGACAGATGCTCTAAGAGAGAGCTTTAAGAGGCCCATGAAAGCTGGCATGGGCAACTCTGCCAGCTGTTCTGAAACCTTTACATGGTTTCAGCCACTAAGCAAGATAGTCATTACGACCTGCCATGTCTAGGGGCTCTTTGGGGTCCTTACTCCAGTGTAATAATCTACCTTTGCTGAACACCCCATCTTTAGAGTAGGCCTGGCTGGAAGAAACATTATTCCTGGCTCACCTTGTCTTCTCCACCCACCAGCCACACCGTTCGTCCGCGTCTCCACAGGGTTTATATTTTGCTTCACTGCCGCTGCAGCAGGTCTTTGCCACTGTCACAAAGAGCCACTCTCCTGAGCAGTAAACCACTCTTACGTGTTCCCGAGCTCCCATAATAAACTTTTGGGGATGACATTTTTATAGCTGACAGATGAGATACCTTGATGGATGAGCAGACACCGTTAGCCATCATTGCTGTGCTCTATGGTACTAATGGCTTTGCAGCGGCTTCGCTTTCATTTTTCTTTCCCTTTTGTTTGTTCTGAGCCACAACTTTTGGAATGCCAAAGCAAAATGCTCCGAGGCAGCAGCTGGAGCTTGAAATTAATAATAATAATAATAATAAAAAGTGGTTGAGCTGATGTTCAGAATCTAGTCATGCTATCAGCTGTATTTGTCTCAGAGAACATTGCTCCTCGGGATTCAGCTGATTTGCATTCTTGGTTTTGGTGGCTATTTAGATGCAGCATTAAGAGTCTGCACAGGTGAAATTTCAAGCGAGGAAATACAGGAGGGCAAGAGGTGGGTTAAGATCTTAAAGCATTGTCAAGAGATTAGCATGCGCTCAGTATGAAATTCACCCTGTGCCGAGTGCTAGCACAAGAGCTACACACCACTTAAGCCCCTACTTGGGAACAAATATTCAAAATTGCAAAATAATGGGGTTCCGCATGCATCGGTCTCGTGCCGAACCGCTGCCCAGGGTTAATTTCGGCCTGCTGAAATAACGCATGCTGCATTTCTTATTACATGCAAACTCTGTGAATAGCAACACAGCCAGTTGTTTGGTGATAACTGTGCCCACAATGTAAATTGACTAACATGCCAATTTCCATAGAGCAGCTGTTTTGAGTGATGTGTCCAGGAAAGGGAAAGCCGGGGAAGTGGGGTGATTTTTCTAAAGAGGCTATTTTGTTTTCTTCATCAGTCTCAAAAATGGCTGCAGGGTTTTACTCAAATGTTTCCAAAACATCAACCTTTGTGCAAAGACCAAGCGCAGAGCATATTTCAGCCCACAAGGTGACTCTTGCAGAACTTTTCAAGCCAGGGAACAGATGAGGTTATCATTTAAACCTCACTGCTTAAGCTGCAGGGCTTGTTACAGTTCCACCACCAGACTGAACAAGAGAGGGTCGGGGTAATTTCCCTGCTTCTGCGGAAGTCTATCCCCTCTCTGGATACTGCCCAGTAATCTCTGCCATGGATGATTTATTCCAGAGGTTCAGGCGCATTCTTCTGAGAAGC
This sequence comes from Pelochelys cantorii, assembly GCA_032595735.1. NCBI lineage: Eukaryota > Metazoa > Chordata > Testudines > Trionychidae > Pelochelys > Pelochelys cantorii. The sequence continues at coordinate 44,423,664 of CM064337.1, forward strand.
AATTTGTTTTGAAATGGGTTGGTTGACACCAAATGGCCAAGTATTTTCAGAAATTCCTTGCTGGAAAAAGCATCCTAGGCGCCCCTAAAAAGTCATCCACCCACCCCATCCTCCTTCAGATTACCTAGTGTTAGATAGAAGTCACCCGGAGGTGCTGTTACACGTCATCTTAGACATTCTTTTCCCTGGCGTGCAAGCACTGTGCACTCTTTGAAAAATGCTGAATTGTTGGTAGCATGAAGAGCTGCTTCTTTTCAGGGGGGCTGTTGCAAGCAGCAGGAGGGAGACTTTGCCCTCTGCCTTAATCTCTCTAACTCAGGGGTGGGCAAAGGCACCTCCATGGGCCGGATTCGGACCACCATGCGGGTTGATCGGGCCTGCGGCTGCCCTGCCACTCCCCCGCCCCCAGTCCAATTGAGACCTGGGGACGAGGGAGCGCGTGAAGTCTCCTCTCCCACCAGGGGCATGCATCACCAGAGGGAACCATGTGTCCCTGGCAGGAAGAGGAGATTTCGCATGCTCCCTCCCGCCCCCAGGCCGATCAGGGCCTGGGGGTGAGGAAGTGTGCGAAGTCTTTCGCTACCCACCCCACCCTGCCAGGAAGGAATTGCGTGCCCCTGGTGGGGTGGGGCGGGGGAACCAGAGACTCTGCTCCCTTGCCCCCAGGCTCTCAGTGACTGGGTGGCATGGCACAGCCAGGGGAGGAGAAGCGAGGCCCCTCCCAAACTAAAAGGAAATCCTCCCTTCAGCCCCCTCCTGACATTACTGCTTTCTTTCTTGCTTTCTTTGCGGGGGGGGGGAGTGCACCCCCTGATTGGCCTGGGAGTGAGGGAGCATGGGAAGTCTCCTCACACCACCAGCTGTTCTCTAGACGCCGGGTGCCCCTGGCAGGGTGGGGGACAAAGACTTCACATGCTCCTCCACCCACAGGCAATCAGGCTCTGTGGGCTGGGGAGCCCTCGAAGTCTCCTGGCCCCGCCCCTTCTGCCTGAGGCCCCACCCCTTCCAGGGTGGCCCGTGACTACTTCAGAAATTCACAAAGTGGGCCCCTTTCAAAAATTATTCCCCCCCCCCGGCTCTAACTAGGCAATTCTTTGAGCAGAGTTTCTCTATGGGAACCAAGCACTGGCGTTGGGTAGAAATTCCTAGATGATGATTGTGAACGCTTCTGTTCAAAGACAGGTGAGTAGCATCAAGATCAGGGGTGGGCAAGATACAGCCCACCAAGCCATTTGATCTGCTCTGTGGACACCCTGCCACTCTCCCACTCCCAGGCCAATTGAGACCTGGGGGCAGAGGAGTGTGTGAAGTCATTTGCTGTTCAGAATGGCTGGTGGTTCCCTCTAGGCACCACGCGGCCCTGGCAGGGCGGGGAGCAGGAGACTTCATGTGCCCTCCCCCCCACTTCTAGGCCCTGATTGGCCTGGGGGTGGTGGGATTGCAGGAGTTCTCTTCCCCTGCCAGGTGAGAACAACTCCTTTCCACCTAAGGCCCCACCCCTTCCACCTGAGGCCTCGCCCCTTTCAAGAGGGTCGGCCCGTGGCCACTGCCAAAATTCCTGCAAAAATTATTGCCCACCCCAATGCAGATAAAACAAGCTATAACATGAAAAGACCCAGACACCACATCATTTGTTTCTCCTCCTGTAGGGAAACTGAGGGCTGCTACATGTTAGACACACGACTGTATGGTCGATAAAGTCACTGAGCCTAACTCCCTGTTGCCCTGCCCCTCGTGTAGTTGTTTACATCAGTGCGCAGTAGGGATAAGCCACCCCGGACTGGAACAGTAGCACTTTACATGCAATTTGCGGCAGACTCCATAGGATGCGTGGGAATAGCGAATGTGGCCTGATCTGGTTCTCAGGAATAATGGGCACACATTGCTACCCTAGGGCTCTTGTGGTGAGTGTGTGAAGTGGTGTTTACTGCTGCCTGGAATATGATATCCAGAAAGATATTACAAATAGCCACACTCCTCATACCTTCTCCCCTCCTCTCAACAAACACACTGCCAGAGTATGGGGTTTAAATATCGCCTTAAGGGACGAGGGAAATACTTGGGTGAACCTTTGTTAAAACAACAGCAGTGCCTCACTTTTGAAACTGATGTGCAACTGTCTAGTACTCCGTCCCCGTCCAACAGTAGGAGATGAGAGCAAGAGAGGCACAGGCAGACACAAACTACTGATTTCCTAGTACTACGGAACAAGGCAATTTATTAACTCCGGGGTTCTGGCCCCATTCCAATCTGACTCATTGCATTCTGCCTCCCGAACTTCGCCGTCATTCCAAATGCAAAAGTGATTCTTCGCTTCCTGTCCCAAATGCATCAGTCATCGTTCCGCAGGGCTGTGCTCCGTTGTTGTGGCTCATTTCACTCAAAAGGGAGGGATGTCTTCTCTAGGAAAGTCGCCTCCCCATGCACCTTTTCTGGATGTGGAAGGCCCTCCAGCTCTATCAGCTGTTTTCGGTTTCCTGTTTTCAGTATTCCTCTGCGCTCTGGAGGGAAATAAAGAGGAGAAGGGTTAGAAAGAAGAGAGAAGTAGCTGACCTTACAGCCAATCTGTGAATGAAACACCCTGTGGTGTTTTGTGGGGTGGGACATGGGGCACGGAAGATGAACTGTATTCCAACTGCCTATCCATTACAGTGGTCTTCTTATTTTGCTGAACTACACCCAACACAAGAGAAGCCATCTGAACCAATGGCAAACGGCAAGTTACAGTGGTGGTCCATACTTTTCTACCGGGATTCCTTAGGATGACACACCTCAGACCATTTGCTTGGTGAATCACAGAGAAACTGAGCAATGGCAAGTCCTGTGTCTCTCTTCATGGCTGGCTGGAGCTTAGCAGTTCTTTTTGGTTTGGCTCTCTCTGCCGACAGCTGCTCCAGCCCTGCTGTGGACTCTCTCCTCTTGACCCAGCCCTCTCGACAGGTCTTTCCCTTTCCAGGGTATCGATGTGCCAGAGTGACAGTGTCCCACACAATACTGGGGACTGATAAGTTGTCATCTGTCCTTTCAGGGCTCCTGCTTCATTCTGCTCCTCTGTCAGAGTCATGGCTCCAGAGCTTCTCCCTGGGGTTATTTAACCAAACTCAAAAGCAAAATGCAAATCACGGTGAAAGCAGCTTCTGTGCCCTCGCACACCCTTGCACGCCCTCCATTCTGAGCATTTGGCACATACCAGGGGACAATCCAGTCTGATGAGCAACTGTCTCCCCACCCTGCAACCTCGGGGGCTTTGCAATGTCTCCCACCTGGGCTGCTCACAAAGATCAGCATGCAAGCCACACCCTGCATGTCTGTCTCCCCGCCGGTCACCCTTCGGTTACACTCAGGCTCTCACCAGCCTGGGTTCTACTGCAGGGTGGCCCCAACACACCCCACTCTTGGATTGTCCCCCAGAATTGTATGGCGTCTGCTGGGAGTGCAAGTTCTATTACATCTGTTTATTTTTTTAAGAGAATAATATGCACATAACCTGCTCCACCCCTCCCCCCCACAACAGAGTTCCCTGGACACTTCACTTTAAACACACTGGAACAGATAAAGCTCTAAAACAAGTTTAGTAACTACAAAGAGAGATGTTAAAGTCAGTGCGAGTTGGACCTCCCTGATCTGGCATCGTCAGGGCCTGGCCAGTCCCAAAACAGGGAGTTTGCTGGACCTCTGCTGCTGGCCACCAGACTCTGCTTCCAGCTGCTGGCCCCCAGCCCTAGCCTCTGGGCTCCAGCCTCCCCCCCCCCAACCCAGTCCCTGAGCTCCAGCCCAGGCTGAAGGCCCCAGAAGTCTGCTCCCAGCTGCAAGGCTCTGCTCCTGCTGCTAGCCTGGACTCCAGCACCAGACACTGGGCTCCACTCATGGCTCCCAGCTCACTGCTGGCTCTGCTCCCGATTGCTGGCTCCCTGCTCCCAGATCCACCGGGCTCTGTTCCCAGCCATCGGCTACCTGCCCCTGATCCCGGCCAGGTTCTGCTCCCAACCACCAGCTCTCTGTTGAGCTCTGGCCACAAGACTCAGGTCTCCAGCCCCAGCTGGGCTTCAGCCACCAGGCTCCTGCTCTGGCCTCCATCCCTGGCCAGACTCCAGCCACCCGGTCTGGACCCAGCTGGGACTTGGGTCCTGGCCCTCAGCCCCCGAGATTTACTCCCAGCTGCAGGCCCCACCCCCAGGGCTGACTTCCTAGCCGCTGCCCATCTCTCTCTTCCAGCAAAATATGTGGTCCTGCGGTGCTCTATTTCCTGTGAGTGTTCCCGTCCCAGAGCACCCATGGGTTCCCCTGTGATGCTGGACCACCGATGTTGCCAGACCAGTGTCCCAGGCTAAAGAGTCAACCAGTACATGTAATGAGGCATAAAGTTAGAAATTATACAAGAATAATAAAGCTAAGATATTGCTAGCATCTAATCGAACAGACTATATCAAATTCAAGCAAAGTATCCCACCACATGTTTCAGCAGCCCATACTGATCAAACCTTGCAGGTCAGGACCCCCTCCCCCAGCTTCCTTTGCGGCTTCAGATGCTGTGAACGTAACAAGCAGCAGCAGGGATGACTAGGGGGGTGCCTGGTGGTGTTCGTCCCTCCTTTTTATAGTCTCAATCCTTCTCTTGAAAGATTTCCAGTTCTGCATTAGGAGCCAAACGTTCCATGTGGAAGGATGTTCCTTGGTGACTTTTCCTCACTTGTTTGAGCTTCCTTTATTTCCTTTCCAGCTTGAGGACTGTTTCCTGCATACATGCAAATTACACAGAGCACCCCTTCCTTTGTGTAGGACAGACCTGTTTGCCAACCTCTGTTTCGAGTTGGGACGTGTTACTCACACCATACGGGGGACCTTATATCTTTTACGGTGTTGTCACACATTGTATCAGGCTGATACTGACCCGCAAATTATGAGTTGTCAAGCCTTGTACAAAAACCTTTACAACAGAGTGTAGGGTGTGAATCCAGGGGTGCATTTTGTCACAGCTTTAAATTGTCCTTATCCCTTTATGTCCTGGGGCTTCATGCCACCTTCCCAGGTGTTTGTCAGGGAGCATAAGAACAGCGATACAGGGTCTGACCAAAGGCCCATTAGCCCAGTATCCAGTCTTCTAACAGTGGTCAATGCCAGATGCCCCAGAGGGAACGAAAGGAATAGGTAACCATCACGTGATCCCTCTCCTGTTATCCATTCCCTCTCCTGTTATTCATAACACAGGGTTACCCTCTGCACCCCAGGAACCGTAGGCCAATCAGCCAAGCTTTGCTCCATCAGATGCCTTGCAACTACCTCCTGCCATTAGCCTTTCTTCAGGCCTTTTCTTCAGCCTTTTCCTGGGCTCTTGGCAACAAGCATCATCTCCCAGGTGTCCAATTCCTGCCCTTCGGTCAGGGTCAACTGCAGGAACATGATCAAATCATGTGTCTTCCATGTATCTTCTCTACCTGGGCTTCCTCTTCACCCCACAGGAACGTTTCTGTTCCCCCAACTATCTCCATTTTCAAGACTCTCTACAGCCAAGGAAATCACTGCTGAGTTCTTACTTCTCTTCTCTATCATCTTTGAAAAATCACAGAAGCCAGGAGAGATTCCAGAAGACTGGAAAAGGGCAAATATAGTGCCCATCTATAAAGGGAAATAAGAACAACCCAGGAAACTACAGACCAGTCAGTTTAACTTCTGTGACAGGAAAGATAATGGAGCAAGTAATTAAGGAATCCATCTGCAAACACTTGGAAGATAATAAGGTGATAGGTAACAGCCAGCATGGATTTGTAAAGAACAAATTATGTCAAACCAATCTGATAGCTTTTTTTGATAGGATAACGACTCTTGTGGATAAGGGAGAAGCAGTGGATGTGGTATACTTAGACTTTAATAAGGCATTTGATACAGTCTCACATGATCTTCTTATCAATAAACTAGGCAAATACAACTTATATGGGGCTACTATAAGGTGGCTGCATAACTGGCTGGATAACCGTTCTCAGGGAGTAGTTTTTAACAGTTCACAATCCTGCTGGAAGGGCATAACAAGTGAGGTTCCACCAGGGTCTGTTTTGGGATGGGTTCTGTTCAATATCTTCATCAACGACTTAGATATTGGCATAGAGAGTATGCTAATTAAGTTTGCAGATGGTACCAAGCTGGGAGGGGTTGCGACTAATCTGGAGGATAGGGTCATAATTCAAAATAATCTGGACAAACTGGAGAAATGGTCTGAGGTAAACAGGATGAAGTTTAATAAGGACAAATGCAAAGTACTCCACTTAGGAAGGAACAATCTGTTTCACACATACAGAATGGGAAGCGACTGTCTAGGAAGGAGTACAGCAGAAAGGGATCTATGGGTCATAGTGGACCACAAGCTAATGAGTCAACAGTGTGACGCTGTTGCAAAAAAAGCAAACATGATTCTGGGATGCATTAACAGGTGTGTTGTGAGCAAGACATGAGAAGTCATTCTTCCGCTCTACTCTGCGCTGATTAGGCCTCAATTGGAGTATTGTGTCCAATTCTGGGTGCCACATTTCAAGAAAAATGTGAAGAAATTGGAGAAGATCCAGAGAAGAGCAACAAAAATGATTAAAGGTCTAGAGAATATGACCTATGTAGGAAGATTGAAAGAATTGGGCTTGTTTAGTTTGGAAAGGAGAAGACTGAGAGGGGACATGATAGTGGTTTTCAGGTATCTAAAAAGGTGTCACAAGGAGGAGGGAGACTAATTGTTCTCCTTGGCCTCTGAGGATAGGAGAAAAAGCAATGGGCTTAAACTGCAGCAAGGGTGGTTTAGGTTGGACATTAGGAAATACTTCCTACCGGTCAGGGTGGTCAAACATTGGAATAAATTGCCTAGGGAGGTTGTGGAATCTCCATATCTGGAGATATTTAAGAGCAGGTTAGACAGACATCTATCGGGATGGTCTAGATGGTGCTTGGTCCTGCAGTGAGGGTACGGGACTGGACTTGATGACCTCTTGAGGTCCCTTCCAGTTCTAGTGTTCTAGGATTCTATGATTCTAAGGGGATTGGAATTAAACTGACCATCTTGGTCTACATTACAGGGGGATTCCGACGAGCTAGGGCAATCCACATTGGCCCACTTAGGGGTGGCTTTATTCCCCCTTCACAGCAGCTCAGTTGAAATGGCCCAAAATGTCACCGCAACACTTCTACCTTCCCCTGGCCTGTCCCATGCAATGTCACTAACTTATACGCCTCCCACTCTGCGTTGCCTCTGCTCCCTGCTATTAACAGCAAAAATGTGGTGTGTATCTGAGACCAGCACCATGACTGCATAAAGCTGGTTCATTTTCTTCTTCTTTTTTTCCCCCTCGGTAAACCAGTATCCCAGCATAAACTGAACATTTATTGCAGGCCATTGTTCAAGGCTAAGATGCACATGGGAACTGTAGGTGACCAGTTATTCTCTAGCACCATAGAAAGCAGCATCTTTTTTTTTTTTTTGAAGTAGATCAAAAGCAGTAGCAGGTATTCAGCCACTTCCATTATGTGTCTACTCACATTAAGTCGGGTGAAGACGTGTGACACTGATACAGCACAATGTGGCCCGCATTAACCTGTGAAACAATAAGATGCATCAGAATGCGGCGAGTGAAAGAGGCGAGTTTCCTTTTTAATCAGATGCTGTACCGGTATGTGACTAAAATGAAGACAAGCCAAATGGCAAGCACAAGTTTTAAATAGCGCTACATGAACAATGGATCTTGATGGATAGAAATGCATTATGCTGTCGGTCCCTACGCCAGCTCTTATTTTTTGAAGTTGTGCCAACTTAGAGAAAAGTATTGCCTCTGACAAGCTAAAACTGACAACTAAATAGCAAAGATACACACTGCAGCTATCTAGAGCTGAGTAATGTGGGGAGAATGGGATATGTCTCTGTTATTTTGGGAGCCGCATTCTGCTCTCAATATACTGTGCAATCCCATTCAAACCAGAGTTCTGGTGCCCAACCTTTAAGCCTTCTGAAAAATAATGCAAGACAGTGCCAGGGTTTAACACCCCCTTTCTGCCACAGGAGGACACACACGAGGAAGCTCAGTCCTGTCAAGACAGGCGATCGAGCCTAGCAGCCATGGTAGAAAAGGGTTTGCTGCCTGGGTGGGCAAGTTACAGGAGTCAAAGAACCACCAAAGTGGTCACAGCTGCTCTCCAGTTGCTGTGCAAATCAGAGCTCTCCTCTCGGGGTTAGCGCAGTCTAATAGAGGGGAGGGTAGCAGGTTTTGTTGCCATCTCCAGTAGGTTTGCAGCTCTCTAAACCGGGACTGTGTGGTCCGGCAACATCAGAGGGACCACGGAGGGACAAAAAAGACTACGGATGTTGCCAAACCACAGTGTCCGAGTGGAGGGCTGGCAGCTGGGAGTCCTGAGGTCTGGCAGGACAGCAGGCTGCTGGCAGCAGGGCTACACTGTGGCTCCTGGCATGTGGCAACAAAGCTGCCTGGCAGGGCTGGGAAGCCTAGTGGGGCCAGCAGGGTAGGGTGCTGGTGGCAGGGGAGCCAGCCAGGAGGCTGGCAGCTGGACCATGGCTGGAGGGCGGTAGCAGGGGGCCAGAAAATGACCTCCCCTCAGCCAGCAAAATCCCTCATCTGGGGCCAGTCAAGTCCCGAGGGTACCGGACTAGGGAAATCCAGCCTGTACTGGAAAAGAAAAACAAGACCAGGGATTCCCCTTTCTCACTGCACATTCTAGGGTATTTCTCAGCTCCACAATAAGGTGAGGGCTGGGTGCAGGGTCAGAAATGGCTGGGTGTGTTTGCAGTCCCATTGCTGTTGGATACCTGTCCCCCGAAGACACCTGTGAGATGGAGGAGGGGAAGGAAGATTTCCTGAGGTAAATCTCCAAACTTTAAATACAGGGGACTGTAGCAAGGTGGGAGCAAACTTTTGCTGGCTCCCTCTCCCTGGTAACAAGTGTTTAAACCATGGATGAAGCTAGTGACATTGTGCTGAGTTACTGAAGCGTGTCTCATTAACACCATGGATTGAAAAGAAGCTGGGACAGGGAGCTAAAACTGAGGAAGTCCTCGGGGCCGCTGTGCTTGGGGAGGAAGCTGAGAATGGCATTTGCATTGCATTATTGTGTAGGATACAGGCAAACTCCAGAGTGGGCAGTGAGCATCTGGAGTATGGCAGCCAGTTCTGGGGCCCCCACTATAGAAAGGATGTGGACACATTGGAGAGGTTCCAGTGGAGGGTGACCAGAATGATTAGGGGGCTGAAGCACATGACCCAGTGCTTTTTTTGTGATGGTACTTCCTGGTACTCAGTACTGGCACCTCCAGACGCAGTACCAGCACCTCCAGTCAGAGCTCAACAACTTTCCCCCTGGAGTAGTCTATAAAGTGCTATCAGACCATTTGCTTGCTGATTTTTTCTGTAACAGACTAACTTGGCTACCCCCTGAAGCTCATGACCTATGAGGAGCAGCTGAGGGATTAGGGTTTGTTTAGTCTACAGAAAAGAAGAGTGAGGGGGGATTTGAGAGCAGCCTTCAACTTCCTGAAGGGAAGTTCCAAAGAGGCTGGAGAAAGTCTGTTCACAATAGTAACAGATGGCAGAACAAGGAGCAATGGTCTCAAGTTACAGTGGGGGGAGGTCGAGGTTGGATATTAGGAAAAACTATTTCCCTAGGCGGGTGGTGAAGCACTGGAATGGGTTACCTAGGGAAGTGGTGGCATCTCCATCCCTAGAGGTTTTTAAGTCTCAGCTTGACAAAGCCCTGGCTGGGTTGAAGGTATGTCTACACTACAAAGTTAATTCAAACTAACAGCCGTTAGTTCGAATTAACTTTGATAGGCACTACACATGCAAACCGCTCGTTCGAACTTAATTCGAACTAGCGGAGCGCTTAATTCGAACAAGGTAAACCTCATTCTACGAGGACTAACGCCTAGTTCGAATTAAGTAGTTCGAATTAAGGGCTGTGTAGCCACTTAATTCGAACTAGTGGGAGGCTAGCCCTTCCCAGGGTCCGCCTGGTGGCCACTCTGGGCCAAGCCAGGGAGACTCTCCTCTCCCGCAGCCCTGGGGCCCTTAAAGGGGTAGACTCTGGCCAGACGACACTTTCCAGAGACAGCCCTGCCAGCAGTCTCTGCCCCGACCCAGTGGCTGCAGGATGAGCCAGGCAGCCAGTGCCAGTGCCAGCGAGACATCCCCTGCCCAGTCCCCCAGCACCCAGGGGCCAGCCAGGGGCCGTAGACGGCACGCGGCCTCCTGGACTGGTGCGGAGGTCATGGACCTCATTGAGGTTTGGGGGCAGGCCCCCAATCTCCATGATCTCCGCACCAGGAGGAGGAACGCGGCCGTCTACGGCCGCATAGCGGCCGCCATGGCCCGCAAGGGACACAGGCGCACCCAGGAGCAGGTGTGCCTGAAAATAAAGCAGCTGCGGCAGGCGTACGCCAGGTCCACCAGGGGCAGCGCCGCAGCAGGGGCTGCCACCTGCCCCTACTTCCCCACCCTCGACTGACTCTTGGGGGGGCGGGGCGGTCCGCGCCAGCCCGCGAGGCAGCTAGCTGAGACCGAAGGGCCCTGACCCGGACGCAGCAGAGGGGCCACCACCAGCTGTCCCGGCACCGGAGTCGGCAGGGTCGTCCGGGGAGGCCATACCGGGTAAGTGCCAGCACTGTCCCCTACCCGGGGGGAGGTGGGGCGGGAGACCAGGGACCGCGCACATGGACCATGCCTCCCACGGATCATGCAGCCACCTGTGCACGTGCAAGCACGTGCCATGCCACCCTTGGGCAGGTGGCTCCAGCTGTGTGACACCCAGGGGCTGTGGTCCAATAGGCACATGCGTGTGTGAAGAGACCCGGCTCCGGGGCGGGACCCAGCAGGATGCTCTCCTTCACACACCCCCTCTACACAGAGGCAGGGGACATCTCCCCCCCCCCCGCCCCGGCCTCACTATACACAGCACAGGGGCATAGGTGCGGTCTTGGGGCAGCTCCCTGTCCCGGGGAGAGCCAGACATCCTGACCATGGCCTCTGTACGAACACAACGGCTCTGACGGTGCAGGGCACGGTCGCCCTCACGTCGCGGGGGGATGGGGGGGGGCGCTGGGCATCATCCACTGTGTCCCCAGGGAGAACTGACCCTTCTCTTCTTTCTCTACAGCTGCACCAGCTGCTCATGCAGGGCGCACCACCCCGCCCGGGACATGCTCCCGCACCCGCGGCCTGCTCTGGACCACCACCACGGAGCAGGGTTACTGGGACCAGCACCTGGGGGCCCTGCGAGCCCTGAACGACACTGTGCAGGCCTGGATGCGGGCAAACCTGCAGCTCTGCCAGGAGCACCTGGCTGAGGAGCGAGCCAGAAATGCTACCCTGCAGGCCCTGCTGCAGAGCATGGTGGCCCGTGCCTGTCCTGCCCCTGCTGCCCCCCCAACAACTGTCCCTCCTCCCGCTCCTGCCCCCCTCCCACCTCTTCCTCCTCAACCCCCACACCCTCCTCCTCAGTGTCCACACTCCCCACCTCGACCTCCGCACCCTCCACCCCATCCCCCCGGGGACGCCGAGGCCCCCTCCCTCACTGTGCTAGGAGGCGGTTGGCCCGGCGAGACCACCACCCCTGATCCCTGAGTTTCCCCTCCCCCTCCTTCCCCTGGCTTCCCCCTTCCAGCTCCCTCCTCCCAGGTTTCCCCCTCCCCTCTCCCACCCTCTCTCCTGCCCTCTCCTGCCTCCTTTCCCCCATCTCCCCACAGTTTTATTCCCCCTCCCCAGTTTTGTTAAATAAAGAGAGTTTCAATTTTTGAACACACGTGTCCTTTATTTTTTACATCAGGAAGGGGGGCTAGGGAGGGGTAAGTAGAAGGAGGTGAGGGAGGAATGGGGCACGAGCCCCCGATGGGGAGGACTGGGGTGGCTCTGCGGGCTCCTTGGGGGTGGAAGATCTCCTGCAGGGCCTCCTGGATCCTGACAGTCCCCCGATTGGCCCCCCCCCGGATGGCAGCCTGCGGCAAGTGCAGCTGGGCTGATGGCCAAGTGCTGTGATGTGCCGAGTGTGGGCACTCAGGGCACTCCAAGACAGGACTGCTTTGCTGTCCCTCATCGAGGTAGACAAGCAACCGGGGAACCCTGAGAACTGTCTGTCCGGGGTGGGGGTCGGGTCCCTTTAAGCACAGCCCTTGGCTAGCCTGTGGCAGCAGCTCAACACTCTAAGCCCTAACCTGATGCCCTGCCGGCACTGGTTCCGGCCAGCCTTAACTTCGGTTGAGGGTCCACTCAATGTGGACATGCTAGTTCGAATTAGCAAAACGCTAATTTTTAAGTCTAGATGCACTAGTTCGAATTAACTAATTCGAACTAAGTTAGTTCGAATTAGTGCTGTAGTGTAGACATACCCTGATTTAGTCGGGATTGGTCCTGCCTTGGGCAGGGGGCTGGACTTGATGACTCCTGAGGTCTCTTCCAGCTCTATGGTTCTATGATTCTATGACTCAATGATGTGGACATTAGTGCAGGGTTGGCAGGCTCTGTGGAGACCAGGTAAGGACTTGGCACATTCATAGGGAAGCAGGCCAGCCATCTGCCCTGAAAGAGCCTGGTGGAGAGAGGTGACGCAAAGATGGCAGGGAAATAGCAGGTGGCAAGGCAGTAGGCCAGAAGGCGCTCTGACTGTGGGTGGAAGCCAGCACCACATGGGGGAGAAGGTAAGGTCCTTTGAAGACAGGGAGTATTGTGAGGGTCTGAGAGGGCTTGTTTCATAACTGGCTTATTTCCAGTTAGCATGAGCCCCTCAGCTCAAGAGAACCTGAAGTGCTGCATGCCCCGGAGAACCAAAACCATCATTTTTAGGCTCACAAAATCCAGGCAAACAAAACCGGCAGGTTTCATGAAGCACACCGGAGTATTCAAAACACATTGTGTTCCTTGCCTGGAAGCTACTACTGTCTGCGGAGCTCTAGAAAGGGATTTTCCTCTTTGTTAGAATAAAGACACCGCTGGTTTGCTGCAGAGCATTTCTCTTCTATCTGGGGTACCATGTTACACAATCACCGGGAACAGGAACATCAGACAGCGCACACCCCAGGCAGTTGTGCTATTAACCTAGTGTCAGGCCTGTCAAATCGGATTCGGCCCAGAGGGTACGGTCCAATTACAAGAACCTCAGAAAAGGGTTAGAGTTGGGAAGCGGCAACAAACCAGTTTTAAGTGCAGTTGCTCATCCAAGCCCGTAAACTTCCCGCATACCCCATTACGTTATAGTCATCATGAGCATTAATCAATTATTTCAACTCGTTCGCGTGGAAAGCTGTGAGCATTTTAGGATGCTATAAATCAACCTTGCAGGCAAAAGAATAAATACAGGGAGACAGCTGTACGGATCTTACTGTCACACCAATCACCGCTCAAAAGCTCACGCAAATAGCAGGCAACATTCACCCCCTCTGGAAGGCCCGTGACTTCCCTGGTTGGAACTACACCAGCGCCAGCGATAAAACCAGCCCCTTTGGAGTACGTGGAACTATAGACGCCAGATCCAGCGACCAGTGGCATGAGCAATTTATCATAGACGTGTCACTAAAAATGACATTTTCCCTGGCAAACCCGTTAAATGCTATTGGCTTAATTAAGGCTCCTGCTGAGCCAAACTACACAGAGGCGGGAGAGGCGGGAGAAGCTCTCATCTCTGAAGGTGTGATGCCTGTGTTCACTGAAAGCTCGCTGGGTATTGGGAGGAGCAGGCAGAACAGCGGTGCCCGGGCGCTCCCTCCCTGCCCAGGGGCCTGGTGACTCTGTCAGCTCGCCTGGTGGTGTTTGGCACAGCCTGGGAAAGTGGAGCCAGTACCTTCCCCATCCTCAGTGCTTGGATGTATAGAGCCACCATACCACCCAGATACCCTGCTTTGGGGGCTGCTGATGCTGCTGGAAAACCTGGGTGGGACAGCCCCCTCTCTGCTTTTTGCCAGGGGTGGGCAAAAGCCTCTCAGCTCCGGCCTGCATGGCAGTTCCCGGCCCCACCCCCTAGCGCGTTGTCTGGGGGACGGAGCCACGCAAGCCCTTTTAACTGCTCGCGCCTTCCTCACGCCTGTCAGAGAACACATTGCTTGGCAGCCACAGGGAAGGCGTGAGCCTTTAAATAGAAGCAGCTGAAAGGGCTCGCGCATCCCGGCTCCCTGGCAACCTGCTAGTGGCACCAGGAGCTGCGAGCCCTTTTAACTGTGTCTATTTAAAGGGCTCGCATGAGGCCTCACCCCTTCTGCCTGAAGCCCCGCCCCCCTCCAGTTCGGCTCACAACCGGTTCTGAAATGTGTGAAGTGGTCCCCCTTCAAAAATTGTTTTTGTCTAAAGCATCTTCAAGTTGTGCCTATTTATATTCATAAGCCAAATTCCATAAAACATGAGAGGCATCACACTTAGGGTACCTCCATAATGTGCTCCCCAGCACAGCAAGGTGCCTTTCATGAAGGGGCCTAAGGGAAGAAGTTCTTCTTACACATGCATGCTTGCCTGGCCATGGTTTGTTCCCTTGATTATAACATCCAGAGGGACACCGCGACATTTTCTGGGAAGAGCTGGCAAACCATGTAACAAACTTCCCACACGTAAGTGTTCTGAAGCTATAACTCAGGATCACAACAAATTGCAATCAAAGCAATTTGGAGTACTAAACCCTCAATAAAGGGCAATCTCTGGGACTCATTCCAACACAAACTATGGTCCCTTCAAATACAGAATATTCACTGAACAAGTGTGAGCATGTTCTCACTGGGAATGCAACACACCATACCTAAGAATAAAGCCACTCATTTACAAATCGCCAGCTGGTTAAGGACAGTGTAGACCTCGTGCCTAGTAACACAGAGGAGTCCGAGTACATATTCGGGTACACGTCACCCCAGGGCTCTGCTCCTCTCACTGATTTTCCCACCAGAGAACACCTGGGCTACGTCTACACTGGCAGCTTCTTGTACAAGAACAGCTGTTCTTGTGCAAAAACTTGCCGGGTGTCTACACTGCATGCGCGTTCTTGCACAAGTAAATTTACAGTCTAGCACTGGAAAACAGGGCTTCTTCCGGAAGAGTTATTCCTCTCCCCACGAAGAATAAGCCCTCTTGCGCAAGATGGCAGTGTAGACAGGCAACATGAATTTCTCGCACAAGAAACCCCTATGGCTAAAGTGGCCATCAGAGCTTTCTTGTGCAAGAGAGTGTCCACACTGCCATAGACACTTTTGCGCAAAAGCACATGCCACTGTAGACGCTCTCTTGTGGAAGACTTTTTGCGCACAAACCCTTCTGAAAAACAGTTTTTGCGCAAGAAGTTGCCAGTGTAGACGTAGCCCTGCTCTGATTCAATACTGGGCCACAGCTAAAAGCCCTTGCGGTACTGGCCCAAATTGCAGACAAGTTGGTTCTTCCTGGGCAAATGCAGTTCATGACTTCTCCCAACTGCTGCATTTCAGTGGAACCACCTGTCTCTAGAGTGACAGTTGGGTTTGCGGGACAGAGAAATCTCTTGGCACTGGCCCCACCACTCTGGAATTTGCCCCTGGAAGAGAGCAGAATGGCTGTGACCTTCCACACCGCCAGAAAATAATGCCAATCTCACTGCTGCCTACAATAGTCTACCTTCTTTCGCCCACCCACCAAAATCCCCACCTGACTTAAAAACAGACCCAATGTCTCTACAGAGACAGTGACAAAGACTCCCTCGGCGGGCCATATGGAAGAGAAACCTTGACAGCGAAGTGAGACCCACCTGTCCCTGCCCCCTGCTGTGGTGCTGAGCTTCCTGGTGGTCTTCCTAAGCATTCTGGGTCTCAGAACGTTCGTGAGCAAGAGCCAAGCATGCCACTGCCTCCAAACTTACCATCAAATTCAAGAGGCCTTTGACGTACCCCAGTGATGTGGAAATGTGAACCCTCAGCTTGGTTTCCCACGCCGGTCTCATAGGGTTGCCAGCCCTCCCGGATTGTCCTGGAGTCTCTAGGGATAAAAGATTAATCTTTAATTAAAGATTATGCCATGTGATGAAACCTGCAGCAATATGTCCAACCAAAGTTGGCAACCCTAATGCTGGAAGCATGAAAAATAAAATCGAGCCATTTTCTGAGCACTGGCGCTTTTTATTATACATTGACGGGGCGTGCTGCATGCCACAAACACAGAGCTTAAACTCCAAACAGTAGAGCAATCAGACACCAGCTACACCGGGAGAGCTAGAGCCTCAGGCTGGGTTTTGTTTGTAAAGATAATTGGCGAGAGAAAGCTTTTGGACAGATACTGATGGGCTTCAGTCAAAGCAGGACATGAGACTACATATCTAGCACACTGAGACAGGCATTCAGGAGACCGGCCATGTTAACTACTCACATCTGGAAGGCTCAGATTTCAGTGCAAACTTCTTTTTGGATGTGGATTCTTCATTTGGATTCTTACCCTGCTACCTGTTTCAGTGTAAACCTTGAGGGTCAACCAAACAGGAGACTTCTGACATCTGAAAAAGACTTGGTGTTATCCTTATCTTCTCCGGGGTAGGATCCATTGGGCTGGGTTGGAAAAAGGAGAGGGAAGGGGAAAACATTTGTTTTTACACCTACACTATAGTTACCACAAACTCAGACCTCAAGGAAATCACCCTGCTTCTCTGTAGAAGCATCATCAGTAGGAGCCGAGTGTGTATGCCTGTTGTAACAGCTGAATATTACATTTCGTTTCAGTGGGAGCCATTAGGCTTGGTACATGGTCTCATCAGGGAGTGATTGTGTATCACAATGTGCATTTCCTAGTAATAATAATGTTCTCATGGAGATGAGCTGAGGAGCTTTGACCTACTCTAGAAACCTCCAAACTCAGCAGTTCTGTTCAGTGACCCAGAATTGTGCGAAGAGTTGCTGACCACTGGGCAAACTGGGGGGGGGGGGGCGGGTAGTCCTTTAGAATATCACCATTCTCAGCAGCCAGTGGTCCTGCCAGTACTTGTTGGCATTGTGCTAATGGGGGGGCAGTAATTTTTGATGGGGGGGCCACTCCAAGAATTTGGAAACTGGTCAAGGGCCACACTCTTCCATGATATTAATGGAGGAGGTGTGGGGTTTGGGTGCAGAAGGGACTTTAGGGTAAGGGAGGGAGTTTGGGTGAAGGAGGCAGTGTGACCTGGGACACTGGACTGGGGTGCAGGGGGTTGGATTGTGACCTAGAGCAGGGAATTGGGGTACAGAAGGGTATGCAAGGGATTGAGGTGCAGGGATTTGGGTTGTGAGCTAGGGCAAGAGAGGACTGTGATTTGGGGCAGGAGATTGGGGTACCAGCTCTGGGAGGGGATACAGGTGCAGGAGGGGGGCAGAGGATTTGGGTATGTGATATAGGGGGCAGGAGTGGGGGGCAGAGGTTTGGGCGAGGGAGGGGTTGAGGTGCCAGAGGCGGGCTCTGGCCAGGGGACTTACCAGCCAGCAGCCCAGCAGCACTTTCCTGAAGCAGCCTCCCTGCCTGCCCCATCCCCCCACAGGCTGCAGCCATGTGCTCTGGGAATAACTATGAGTCCCAGAAGGGAGGGGGTGTGGTGCTTCTTGGCTGCCTGTTATTGAAACAGACAGCTCCCATTGGTCAGTTTCTGGCCAAAACCCAGCCAATGGGATTGTGCTGGGGGAGGGAGCAGCTCCTAAAGCCTTCCCCTCTCCCCTCCAGACTCACAGATTGTAAAGTGAAACTCCCCTGCCTGGGGCTCCCTGCTGCATCCACATGTCAGATCCGGTGGCCGAATCCAGCCTACCTTTGGAAGCAGAGCTGGGTGGGAATAGCAAAACTAAAACATCGTGAATACTCTGTTGCTAGGATTTGGTGGTTTCTGAATGTTTGGGCAAGTGTCATTCACAGGAATGTTTGTGGGAAGCAGCAGCATTGTGAGCAATAGCGTGCCTACACATTCCCAAGGATATTTTCCTTGGACGTACTCCCAGGACCATTCTGAAAGTGTCTTTGTATTATTCACACGCTAGGTTGGTCAAATCATTCTGGATGGCCACAGATAATCTCTGAATGGAAGAAAGGGATTTAGATCGGCTGCTCACGGAAGACAAAGCATGCCATTGCATTCAGGTGACCAACCACAGAGAACACTCACAGCGATCCATTCGCAAACAAGGAATAGACGAAAATGGGTTCATTTGAACTATGTGAATGATGGTGAATAAAAATATCAGTAAAATATTTGTGGATTATTTGCAGAATAACAAATGGGCTTCATTCGTTGGATACATTATTCACAAAGAATTATGTGACCAGTTTTAGTGAAAGATACTACAGTGAAATATTTGTTATCCGGCACTCTGTTAACCAGAAAACTTTGTTAACCGGCATTGCCCCCCAGCCACAATACTGTCACATTTTCAGGTGCACAGGCCTACCTTGGTTTACCATGATTGGCTTAACAATTTTTTATTTAAGAAGTACTAATCATCTTTAACTCAAAATAGAAATGTGAGACCAACTGCCTCACACCACCAATATTAAAAACTTGAGTTTTACTATTATTGTCCATTGGTTTTTCCTAGGTTGATGGGATGCTCAGATAACTGGAATTTTTAGATAACCGGAACGCCCTAATCCCCAAGTGTGCCGGATAACACAGGTTTTACTGTAATAGATAACCAGCCCTGATTCGGCAAAGCACATGCTTAACAGTAAGCATGTTATGTGCTTTGCTGATTAGAGGTGAATTTCAGCATATCCTTAAAAGTAAGCATGTGCTTAAATGCTAGTCTGATTTGGGGAGGCAGATGTGGATTATTCTTAAATTAGTTCCTCTCTATGGACCATATAATTAGACCCCTGCAAATCCAAGGATATCCACTTTATATCTGCAGGTATCCGCATCCACGGATGTGGATGAGAATATCCGCAGCTCATTTCTGTGGATGCCGATGCGGGTACAAATTTTGTATCCACACAGGGCCGAGATCCTCAGCTACGTGTGCAGAACATACAGCACAGCTGGAGAGCAGGGTTCTGTATTTCTCTGAGCTTTGGGGGGGGGCTCAGATGTCAGCCACAGATGGCTGAAGTAAAGATGGCTCATACACACCGCCTTCTCCCCCCACCCCATGCTGGCAGCACGAGAGTTGGAGGCAGCTCCAAGGGGGTTTTGCAGTAATGGTGTAGCACAAATCAGTTGCACCTCCACGCTGGATGCAGGCTAGTGTATCCCTTAATATGGCCACGGCACTTCAACTGGGCATTCTGGGCCTGGGCAGGAGCAGGCGATGTCCTTTAGCATTCCTGTTTTAACATAACTGAGATGTCACCGTGCGTTCTCTAGTAGATGTAAAAGAACAACAACTTCACCTTAAATGGCAACAGTTAATTTATTATTGCAGAACTAAAAGACCAAGTGTAGGGTTTTTCTGTATGGATTGGTGTACAGCAGCGACATTCATCATTTTTTTCTCCCAGGGCAAAAATAACAGGAAACGAACAATAGAAGCCAAAAGAGACTTGCAGAGCTCCACGACTAGTGTACTCCTGGAAACTTTGCAAAATTTGTTTAGTAGAAATTTCAACACAAAGGGCAGCAATGTTTGTTCTGCTTTTAACAACTGAGGGTTTTCTACATTACTGTCTCCAAAGCCTGACTTCTTAAACTGATTATGTTTAGAAGAACGTTTTTCTTTTTAGCACTGTTATTCTGGGTTTAAAGCCTGCCTATCCTCCAAGGATCCCGATTCACTGTCTACTCATTAATAATTAAGCCTCGCAGTAGTCCAGCAGAGAACTGTTGTTGTACTCATTTTACAGAGGGGTAAACTGAGGCAGAGAGCCCTGACATAATGTAGACAAGGGCACACCCTGAACAAGTGGCATAGCCAGGAACATAACCAAGGAATTGTCCCTTTCTTCAGCTAGACAGTGCCTCATCATCACCATGTGTAGTACGGTAGTATTAGGGTCCCAATCCAGAGAGCAGTTTCCCGTTGTCTAGGCACTGCATACACATACATTATGACTTCGGCTGGCATTCAGACTATGCAGTTGCTGGTAAAAGTGCCAGGGCATTTGGGGGGTTGCAAAATACTTTCTTTGCTCCTTGCTTCTTCCAACTCTTCACTATGGAGATGTGTATAAAGCTCTTTGTTTTTCATCTCTCCCCTTCCCTCCTGACCAGCTCTGTCCCTCAGGGACATTGGAGCATTGCGGAATCTGGGATAGATACAGATATTTTGGTTCCCTTCTTAACTTTATTTTTCAAACTTCTCAGATCTCTGGTATAATCAGGGCCGCCAACGGGGGGGTCCCAAGGGCCAGCTGCCCCTGGGAATGGTGATTTAAAAGGGCCTGGGATTCTGGGCCACTCTCACCACTACCACACAGCAGCTGGAACCCCAGGCCCTTTAAATTGCTGCCGGAGCCCCGCATGGTGCCATCCAGACAGCGCTCAGGACTGGGTGAGGGAGGCTAGCTGGGGGCAGATCTGGTCCTTGGGCTGTAGCTTCCCCACCCCTGTGTTAAGGGCTTGATTCTGTGCTTACTTACACTGCTCAAATCAGGAGACATGCCATTCAAATTATACCCCTGTAAAACCAGCATACGTGAGATCACAGTGGACACCGGAACCAGACTTTGTGTTGTTTTTTGATATATGTAAATCATAACACTGGTTTTATTTTGCAAGGAATCCAAGTGCCTTGAACTTCAATTCAGCAAGATAAAGAAAAAAAATAGGAGTGAACAGTATATGTCACATTAGAGCCAAATCCTTTGGGAGTTATCCCAAAGACTTTTTCATTGGTGCCTATGTAACTTCTATGCCTGCTCTCGTTTATGCAAACATTGACTACCTTTGCACCGGCAAATATGCCAATTGCATGCCTCACTATGCAATTTGCATGCTCAAACACCGCTGCTCAGGGCCGTATTCATGCGCTCAGATGGGACACATGTGTTCACACCATGGAGGTTCTTCCAAAATGCAGCTCGATGGGCTTTAGAGAGGCAAAAAGGACAGCATAGTTTCTGTGTAATGTCATATTTTGGGGGTCGATTGAAGAACCCAGCACAAAAGCGGAATGTTCTCGGTCTCCCAAATAAAGTCCAAAGCAAAATGCTATAAAAAACAATAATTAATCTTAAATATATGAGAGTGCATTATATTTATACACACATGAATGTACATACATACACATACAAAGAGAGCAATATAAATTTAGAAGCTCAGATGCTAAGTTGCTACATTTATAGATATAATCCTGGGAAGATTGCTCCAAATCTTTATGGCAATCCTGGGGTGTGATGCAAGATATAAAATTCTCAATAGATGTTCTAAGTTTGTATTTAATAGAGCTGGAGGCTCTGAGTGCCTTTTCACAGATTGTGTTCCAGCTGTCTGCTGATATTTGAATGCACAGGTCTTGGGCCCATGCTGTGCAAACAGGC
Source organism: Pelochelys cantorii (assembly GCA_032595735.1). Classification (NCBI taxonomy): domain Eukaryota; kingdom Metazoa; phylum Chordata; order Testudines; family Trionychidae; genus Pelochelys; species Pelochelys cantorii. Next base: position 44,445,056 of record CM064337.1, read on the forward strand.
AGCCTCCCACGCTTTCTGTGTTCCAGGAGTAATTTATGAGTCTATCTATAAAGGAAATAACGGTGCGTTAAGAAGGGGTTATGTAAAGCTCCGAGATTGAGAAGTAGCTCTGTTAATGGAGTACAACTTCCAAACATTCCCATGATGTCTCTGCTGATTTACAAATACGAGGGTCTTTGATCTGGTGATTCATATTCTTTCTGAAGCAGAGTTTGGGTGGGGGGGGAGCCCATAATAACTGTCTCTTTATAAATCTTACATCGTGGAAATGCTTTTACCTGGAAACATCACATTCATTAACCAGCTTCTGCAAATTTGGAAATTTGAGCTGAATACCAGGTCCCAAAGCATCGGGGGATTTTCTGGCACCAACCAGATAAAAGAGAAAATGAAACTGCCAAAGGCCTAGGTCATTTGTTTTCAATGTCACTCCATGGGGATTTGCCTTAAAATTGGCATTTAATGCAGTTTCTATTGGAAATATATTGGAATCCAAAGAATAAAATGCACACTAGGAAAGGCAGACCCCTGTTATGAATAATAGAGTTTAGACAGAAATCTGGCAGAGCCCTCCTCATCCACTCCTAATATACCCTTTGCAGACAATCTATTCTGTAAGCCGCTGTATACAATGCCATACAGCCACTCCCACAAAGCAATCTAGGCATGGTCCCCAGTATAATATAACTCAACATGAACCAGAGAGCGTTCAGAACAAGAGCAATTTATCTGAAGCAAAACATCCCCCCAACAATGGTGTTCACTGACCACTACATCTTCAAGGGTCTCCTGCAGCAAGAGTTTACCCCTTATACTAACAATCTGTGTCTGTCCCAGCTGGTATTTAACCATAATCCTTTGATTACCTTTTCCAGCCCTGGGGAACTCTGCATCATTTGAAAGCTTGTCTCTTTCACCATCAGAAATTGGCTTGATTAATTATATTATCTCACCCACCTCATCTCTTAGGACCAACACAGCTACAACACAAACAACACTTAGGCCCCCACACTTGAGAGGGACCTGCATTCAAACCGTGCTTGTCTTTTGTATTGCATACAGAAATCTCTACCAATCAGGTTCCGACCGTGATACAACCCCTAGCCCTGAACTTAAGACCTCATATTTTCCTCCTTGCCCTCAACCTCCAGTTGGAAACAAGACACAACAGCTGTGGTCTGCTCAACCAAAGACGTTCAGTATTAAGGATCAATTAATGCTTGAATTCTGGTATGGAAGAAATGCTGAGTTTTGCCACTTAGCTCAGCAGAAGCCATGTTCCTTCTGGCTTGGAGTCCTTTCTCCAAGAAGTGCTATGAGAGGCGCTGGAGGATTGGACATGGGTGGCGTATGAGCCACGTGTAGATTCCTGATGGCTGCAGGTTGCCCACTATTAATCTGAACCATACTTGACTAGAGCTGGCCAGCTTTCGTTAAATGAAAAGAGCTCATCTTTTTTTCAAAAACAGTATTTTTTGCACACACAAAACATCAGCACGGTTAAAATACTTTGTTTTACTGAAAAAATGTACTTTTTTCCCCGATTTTTCAAAAAAAAAAAGCCGTTCTTGAGAAATTATCCAAAAAAAATTCAACACCCTCTTTGATAACACGCCCATTGAAATAGCAGAAAAAAGAAACCTATCTGAAAAGAAATGTCAACGTTTTCCAAACAAACCCATAGACTGGGTCTGGTCTGAAGTGTAGGAACCCAAAGGAACTGTGAATTCTCAAGTTTATCATGAAAATAGGTTTTCACATCTTAAGCAGCTGCTTTACCAGTTTTGACAGTTTTCCCTGCATTCATAGATAGGTTGTAAGAGCAAGAACAGAACAGTCTGGAAATCCTGCATAACACAAGCCCGAGAATTTCACCCAATCCAAACGGGCTCATCTGGAAAACAAGGATAACAATAATATTTCCCTATCTCACAGGAGCGTGAGGGGGATACATTCATTAATGTGGATTAATACAGTCATAGTGCTGATTAGGCCCCAGTTGTGCACAGTTGCAGGCACCACATTTCAGGAAAGATGTGGACCAACTGGAGAAAATCCAGGGAAGAACAACAAAAATGATTAAAAGTCTAGAAGTCATGATCTGTGAAGGAAGATTGAAATAAAAATGGGTTTGTTTAATCAGGAGACGAGAAGACACAGAGGGAATGTGATAACAATTTTCAAGTACTGAAGGACTGTTACAAGTTGGGAGAAAATGTATTCTCCTTAGCCTCTGAGAATAGGGCAAGAAGCAATGGTTTTAAATTGCAGCAAGGGAGGTTTAGGTTGGACATTAAGAAAAACTGTCAGGGTGGTTAGACATTAGAATAAATTGACTAGGGAGGTTGTGAAATCTCCATCAATGGAGATTTTTAAGAGCAGGTCAGACAAACACCTGTCAGGGAGCGTCTTTTGAGTCCTGCCATGGGTGCAAGGAGCAGTACTAGAAGAGCTCTTGAGGTCTCCTCCAGTCTTAGGATTCTTTCCTTTCAGCGTGAATTTACAAACTAAAGAGCCATTTTTCTCTGGTGCTGTAACTACTGGGGCTCACGCTTTGCCAATGTTCAACACTTCATTTAAAACCAGCATCCTTTCAGCTTCACTCTTTGATGGTGAGATTTCTGGCATCTCGCCTGAAATTTCTGTGGCAGTGAAAACATGTGATGGTGGTGGCTGACACTGTTGCTAGCTTGCAGGAAAAACCATGCACAGCCCTCTCTTAAAAAGTATGTTGAAACACAAAATGGCCCCTGGAGACCTGGAGCAGGAGGGTTACTAAATGGGCAGGGTAGGACCTCGGTGGTGACACTGGCAGCATGCCACCCCAAAGAGAACAATAGGTTGTTATGGTTTGGTCTGCGTCAGGCTTACAGGGCTTGGATTTTAATGAGTTTTTCCAGCTGGCCCAGGAGAGAGCCTCAGAGAATTCCCACCAAATGGCAGGGCTGAGAAGAAAATTCCCTTACAAGCAAGTTATTCCATAATTGTTCACTATGAGGTTTCTTGTCCCTGCCCTCAGAGCAGATATCACTGGCCAATTTAGAAAACAGCATGTAGTCCTATCGCATCTTAGAGACTAACAAATATCTATATATAGTGTCAGGAGCTTTAGTGGGCAAAACCCACTTCCTCAGATGAACACAGTGGAGAAAAAAGGCGGGACCCCCACAATTTATAACAGAAAAGAAGGGAAAGGGGGAGTACCTGTCAATTGTAGTGTTGGTGCTATTGAGTCTAACTGAGTGGGCTGGAAGTGTCCCATATTTAGCTTTTGATGTCAATTAGATGTTGAATTTAAGGAAAGCAGGTTTTACAAGGGCCCATCCAGTTCATGTTTTTGTTCAAGCTATGAGACTGGATTTGACTGTTCTCTTGTCCGATCCCATCTGGCAAATCCTATTTTCCGTCTTTACCATGGAAGACCACTACAAGCATCCTCTTCTGGTGCAGAATCCCAGAGCCGGGTTTTGCTACCACCCCACGGGTTGAACTAGAATAATGGTCTTTTCCCTTTCAACCACAGGTCAGTGTGAAAACTAGGTGGTCTTTCGAGATGAGGACAAGCTGGAAGTTGCCTATCAAGACGTATGGTCTTTAATAGATAATTAATCAGGCACAGCAATTCCTGGGCAAAGGTCAGTGACCTGATACCACGGGTTAATTTTGAAACAGACGGAGGATTCACAGAAGAAAAGATACACTAAGGAAAGGATTCATTTTGAAGTATATATAGAGCTCATTTCTAGACCCCCTCCTCCACATGTCAATTAATGCAGTAAATCATCCATCTCCATCAAAGATGTGGGAGAAAAATATAGTTATCTATTTGAACTATCAGAAATTAAAAGGATTTAAAATGAAACATGTAATTAGCCCGTAGGATTCTGCTGTAGGTTACTGAGGCTAAAAAAGCTTACTACGTTTCAAATCTGCATTCGACAGTTATGAGCACAGCATCTGCTGCTCCAGGAGTTTGGAAAAACTTAAAAACCCTCCTGTGGAGACTGTAGGTCCAGAAGTTAGTGCACAGGTGTGGGAGTCAGGGGACCTGAGTTCTAATCCTGTCTCTGACAGTGACTCACTATGTCAGGGAGCCATAGACTGTATGGGCAGAAGGGATCATCAGCTTGTTGATCAGACCTCATCTCTGTCACGAGCCACCAACATATGCTAGAATGAACAGGAGACCAAAGTACTACAGCTCACGGGAGGCTATGCTACTATGTGCCCAGGCAAGCAAACAGGAGAGATGGAGGTGCACTGGTGCCCAAATGAGAGATTCCTGGCAAGTCACCTGCACCCAGATGCTGCCTTTGCAAAAAAATAAATACATATATCCAAGGTGTGGGGGGGAATCCCTCACCAGCCCCATATAGGGAGCTGTGTTGTGGGGGCAAAACTCTGCCAGGGTTGACACTAAGCATGGTGGGCCCCTGGAAGGGTGAGAGGGGGACTGTGCATGCTTTCCTCCATGTACCCTGCAAGGGGCACGCACTGCTTAGAGTCAATCAGTTGACCCTAAGAGTGGTGCCCCCTTGCAAGGTGGTGGCAGGGAGCAAGAGACTTCCTGTGCTCCCCCCGGCCCTGATTGGGCTGGCGGTAGGGGGGAGCACATGAAGTCGCCTCCTGCTGCCAGGGGCTCAGGCACCTAGAGGGAACCAACCACCAGCTATTCAGAACAGCTGGCAGTTCTGTTGAGGGGGCAAAGACTTCTCACTCCCAGCCAGTCTGTGGGCAGGGAAACACAGAAGTGCCCTGCCCCTGAGCCACTTCAAAAATTTCTGAAGTAGCCCCCTAGTCTAAAATTCTTGCCCACCCCCCTGCACTATGTGCTCTTAGGAAAGTCATCTGAATTCATTTGTGTCAAGAACTGTGACACTCTGTGTTCATGCAGCTGGCAGTTCACTTTGGCTCCTGGATGCTATGGCAGCACTAACATCAATAACACGGGCTCAGCTACAGCCCATGCTAGGGGTGATGTCATTCTACACGAGTGGCCGTTCCAGTGTGTACACCATTTTATCAAAGCACAAAGACTCCTGAAAGCCAAACCACTGTCTTTAAAGAGGGCACAGGGTGGTCTTCCTCTTGTACAAGTGCCCCTCTGCTGCTCCCTGCAGAGTACAAGACTTGAGCAGTCCTTGCAGACAGGTAACTATGATCTCATCCCCTCATCCCTGCTAGGGGAAGCAATGGGGTCAATGGGGAAGTCCTCTGCATTGCCCCCTCACACAGATGTCTGCATGTGGGCCAGACCCAGGGGCCCGTGTTTCCCCACTTGTAAATGGAAATGTGATCGGTGTTACGGCAGGCGTCACCAGGTGGTGCTATTACATGTAGCCACTCAAGTTCTTTTTCTGAGTGTGTGAGCAAATGTTCAGTCTTGGGAAGACATGTCACTGGTGTTGTTCGCTTGTGGGTTTGCGAGGAGCTGGGTTAAAGCAGCTGCGTGAACTGCAGGAAAGTGTGCTATCTGCCTTAGGGTCTGTCTACTATGCGCAGCTTTTATCAACAAGGATGACAGCGTGTTGGGGCTACAAGTCAGCCTGTGTGAACTCTGTTTGTGGGCGCTTTTGCCAGCAAAATGCTTCCACCCTTTACACGGGGGATTCGCTTTGTCAGCAGGAGAGCGCCCCTGCCGATAAACCAGCTTTCACACTTCCCTTTGCTGGGGCAAAACTTCATGGGGAGGGGAGGCTTAAAGAGCTTGTGAATGGCAAAAGGTTTGTCAGTCAAGTGCCCATGTGGACATTCCCTAAGTCTCTGATTGGAGTCAGTTCCTCAGGCCGAGTTTCACTGGGAAGTAGGCATTGAAATTCCCGAAAGACAGAATTACCTGGATCCTGCTAGTGAGGATCTCTGTTCCAGGCCTGGTTGATAGGTGCAAAATTAAACAAATTACACTTATAATATACCCAGTTCCACATTGCTTATTTCTCCTGCATGGGGAAGCTGACTTGCAAGGCCCCAGACACCTGCTACTGCTCCGCAGAGGGAAACAAGACCATACAGTAGCTGCTGTTTGTGCTCTTCTGATGGAAATAACTAAACAGCGTTATTTCCATCAACCCGCATGCTGCAGGACACGTAGCTGATAATTACCATCTGGCATCAGGAAGACATTTCCCCACCAAAGAGATGTATTGTGGTAAGGATCCATCTCCTTTGGAGCCTCTGGCATGGGTCACTGTCTGGAAAAGATACTGGATGAATTAATGCTGCGCACAAAATGGCAACTCCCCCACCCCCAACTCTGAGATGAATCATTTGAGCAACTGCAAACAGTTGCATAACCTCATAAGTGCATAGCTATGAATACACTACCATCATGTTAATTATGATTATATTTATCTTTAATGCAGTAGAACCTAGCAGCCCTGATCAGAGATAGGTCACTGACTAGACACGGGAAGAGCCTGATCCTGCAAAAATGTTGCCATGTAAGTTCTCTGATGCTGATTGTCTCTTGTGATGCACCTTGTGCTGTCATTTACACCAGTGCAAGGTGAGGTCAAAAGCTTTTATTCTGATCTTGCGACTATTTGGAGCTGAGATGACGTAGCTCTATGCCTCAGTTTTCCCATTTGTAAAATGGGGGTAATAACCCTTCCTTTGTAAAGTACTTTGAGCACGATGGATAAAAAACACTACATAAGAGCGAGGTGTTATTATAATCTATATACTCATGAATGAATGACCGTTCTAAACTACCTTCAATGGGTCATTAGCCTGGTCAAAAGTACACAAGTCTCATAATCAGAAGGGAGGTCCATAAATAACATAACACATTAAAGGATGCATGAGTTCTTAATGTTGTGTGTTTGTTTCAGTTTTACAAAGTGTTATCGTGGGTGGATGGGTCCTGAAAATGATGGGGAAAAAAGTGTTTTACATCATTTATGGACAGCACCAGAACTAAAAAAAGCAAATGGAAAATAATTCCCTTGCAAGTAAAACTATTTTGACTAAGGTGGCTGCTTCCTTTTAAATTCAAGCTCCTGCTTTCTCTCTTTCTGTGCAATCCGGCAGGCTTTTGAAGTTCAAACAAAAGGCAGGTATGTGGATTGTTGGGGATGGGGGTGTTGTTTTTTTAAAGAAGAAAAACTTCTCCTCTTTGAAAATATGTTTCTGAGACAATTGCTGTCTGGAGTTTTAACAAATAGTCACTAATTTGCAGCTTGTTCAAAAGCCAAATGGTAACTTTGATTCCCCCCCCTCCAAAAAAAAAGCTTGCTGAATCTCATGGTTCCTTTCTTTGTTTTAGCAGCAGAAGGGAGAGTCTTAAAGAAATCAGACAAACTCCATCTCCAGTCCAGATTTCCACAATTTGTTATATGATTTCTAAAAAGAGCCATAAAGGCACTTTAAAAAGTTGTTTTAAAAGAAGAAAGAAAATAGATTTTTCACACACCTTCTTATAGATGAAGTAGACAAGACTAAAAAAGGAATTTCACTTGAAACATTGTGCTCTAGTCCAAAAAGAAAAGCTGACAAGGTGTCTCCCGCTAGGAATTTCATTCTAAGGACCAAAGAAGCCTACAGACTTTCTTCAAGGACAAAGAGAAAGGAAGTTTTGAAATAGCTTAGCTTGCTTTCTAATGTTCTTTGCTTAAACTAAATGAGGAGAGAGGTGAGAAAACGTTTGGGGTAGATGATATTTAAGGTATGGTGTTTGGTGACGATGACAGGCTGTATACAGATATAAAGCAGGTAAATATCATGCTTACAATCCACTGTGATTAACGCCATATAAATAGGATGGCTGTTAGCCAGGATGGGTAGGAATGGTGTCCCTAGCCTGTGTGTGTCTGGAAATGGATGACAGGGGAGGGATCATGTGGTGATTACCTGTTGTGTTCACACCCTCTGGGTCATCTGGCATTGGCCACTGTTGGCAGACAGGCCACTGGGCTGGATGGCCCTTTGGTCTGGCCCAGCATGGCCATTCTGATGTTTTTATGATTAGAAATTCAGTGAATAGAATAGATCATGAGGGACCAGACTCTCTAATCTGCTTTGTGCTGCTCCAGCAACATAAAGCCAATTTATTGGGTCAACTAAGGAGTTCCCACTAGCTCCATGCCAATCCCCTTGCAGACCAAAGTGCTGGAGATGTGACCAAGGGGGACATGACCAAGGAGAAGGGGGCATGGCCCCAGCACCTCTGCACTCTAGACTTCCTTTAGGGCTGCTACCTCTGGCACAACACAAAGCAGGTTCTAAGTTAAAACAAAAGGAAAAACTATGTAGCACTTTAAAGACTAACAAGATGGTGTAATAGGTGATGAGCTTTCATGGGCCAGACCCACTTCCTCAGATCATATTCTGGAAGAGAATTGGCATGACCTATATACCAAAGGAATACAATGAAAAAAGTGAACACATTATTAACCTGACAAATCAGATTTAGTACAGAAGCTGGGGTGAGAGAGAGGGAGGGAGAGAGGGAATAGCTGTTTATGAGTCAATGAATGGCTAATCAGGGGTGATAAGTGGGGAAGCTATCTTTGTAATGGGTATGGTAATTAGCATCTTTGTTAAGGCCCATTCGTAAAGTGTCAAATTTAAGCACGAATGAACGTTCTGAAGTTTCCCTCTGAAATCTGGTGTTAAAGTCTCTTTGAAGTAAGATGCATGTAGTAAGGTCATTAAGACTATGTCCAGGTAGGCTGAAATGAAAAGCAACTGGTTTTTCCTTGTGAAGATGTCTCATGTCTGATTTGTGGGCATTAATTCTTTGGCGAAGTGTCTGAGAAGTCTGTCCAATATACATAGCAGAAGGACACTTTTGGCACGATGGCATAAATTATATTTTTGGATGAACAGGAATATGTGTTCTTGATCATATAACTGACATGGTTAGGTCCAGTGATGGTGTCACCAGAGTAAATATGTGGACAAAGTTGTCAACAGGGTTTGTTGCAAGGGAAAATTCCAGGGTTGGTATTAATGTGGTATGTCCTGTGCTTGTTGGTAAGAATCTTCCTGAGGTTAGGTAGTTGTCTATAGGAGACTATAGGTCTGTCCCCCAGAGCCTCTCGGAGTGTAGTATCCTGTTCCAGTATAGGTTGTAGGTTATTGATAATGCATTGGAGGAGTTTAAGTTTACCTACAGCCCCCAACTTAAACCCCTCCAACACACTCTGCATTCCATGTACACACTTGCTAGGTCTCTTTCACACACACACATACACACACACTGCATTCCATGTGCACGCTTGCTAGGTCTCACACACACACTCTGCATTCCACGTACACACTTGCTAGGTTTCTCATACACACACACACACACACACACACACACACAAGGTCTCTCAGTAAAGTTAAATAAAATGCTTCCAATCTTTCCACATGCTATTGGACGCTGCTCCTCCTGGGGACTGTTTGCGAAGAAGCGTGTGCAAGCAATCCTCCAGCCTCGAGGGCCAAACAAAGCTGAGAATTCATCACCAGATTCATCTTTTAACTTCTGCTACCTCATCGCTTGCCAGGGGAATCACAATGCCATGGCCCCTTGCATGAAACCTGGTTGGATTCCTGGCATTTGAAAACAGGAATCCGAGGTTCATGACGACCTTAATTAGAGTCAACAGAGACTTTTACCTTGGGGGGAAGAAAACAAAACAATACAATAGATCTTAAAAGTTACAATCTGTCCAGGGAAGTCAGGCAGGGCAGACACTGGTCATGCCAGACAGGAGATGGGGCAAGGAGAAGGAAAACCATATGGCCTCTGGGATTTCACTCATGAGTTTGTGGCCTGCACCGGGTGTAATAAACATAAACCAGATTGCAAAATTTGACCCCTGGGGGCAATTTCGGTACAATTCAGCCATTTTGCTGGTGGTAAAGTTTTGCATTGAAAAGACATATTTGGTGGCAGGAACGACACCCAACCAAACACATTTTGCACAGCATCCCATTCAGCCCCAGCCTCAGTCAAACGCTTAAAACAGCATCATGAGCCCAATCTCTCCAGGCCTCCACACCAACATTCCCCCTCATCTTATCCATCCAGGTGTGGACTTGTTCCATGCCTGTGTGGAATACGTCCACCGAAACATGTGCGAATGTGCCCCACCAACAGAAACAAAAAACCTAGCTGTTAATCCGCTGGGCGGCATTTTAATCTCTCCTGAGTAACCGCAAAGCACCCGGCTGTCAGGGAATAACTAGGGTTGCCAGGTGTCCGGTTTTCACCTGGACAGGCTGGTAATTGCATCTTCTGTCCAGTAAAAAAAAACCAGAAAACACCGGACATGTAAAATGTCCAGTATTTTCTGTTTTTCTCGGATGGAAGGCCGGCAGGGACATTATTCCTCTGCTGCATCTGGCGGGGGCAGGGGGAACGGGGAAATTTAAAGGCGCAGTGACTTTTTTTTTTCCCGCTTAACAAGTTTGGTCTCCCATTTTTTTTCCCTCAACCCATTTTTTTCCCCGCCATGTTCGGGATTTTTTTGTGAAAGTATCTGGCAACCCTAGGAATAACGCACCACACAGTGCTGCTTTTTGGAGGTATGTCTGTGTTCCTGGCTGCCCCCAAAGCGATCAATTGGTTTGTCCAATATTTTGAAAGCAGTCATCCCTTGCTATTGACAGGGTAAAATGATGAAAGGGAACCAACAGGGGATGTGGCACACAGCAGTCTCATGGCCAGTCGGCTCAGAATCCACCTACCCGGCCAGCCCAGCTTCCTGATGTTCGAGTGAGATGGTTTAAATGAAATGCTCTCTCCTCCGCTTTCATGAATAACTTAATTATTAAATGCAAAAAACCCCTACATTAATGTAGCTGTGCCACGGTGCTATAAAAACCCAGAAGATAATGGATGAGAGTTAGCACTGCATTAGAAGTGGTGGCTCTGCCTGCTTCCTGCTTCATTAGTAACCACCGTTCTTCCTTGCACAGTCATTAATGGGCAACTCAAGGCAGGGAGGGGATCGTTGCCGGCACCTGTTTCTTTATGATTTAGGGGGGTGGTCTCTGCTTTTCTGCCAGGTTTTTGCACACTGGAACTACCAGGTCTTAGCATCCCTGGCCCAGACTCTGCCCCCAATCACGGAAATAGGAAAGTAAATTCTCACAGAGGCGTCTCTGCCCCATCCCCTTGCAGAGTGGGCTTTTCTTTTCCCTGCCTTTCCCCCGGCCCCGGAGAAAAATAAAATGCCTCCAAACGTGCCTGCTGCCTGGATAGCCATGCAGATCCCAGGGGATCTACATGAGATCAGTCTCTTCCCAGAAGCCCGCCCTGACTCCCAGGCTGGCACAGGTCCATTGGAAATTGTCCCCTGCCCTTGGCTTTCGTGGCTCCTGGTGATCCAAGGGGAAGTTAGTACAACCAGGGGCTGGAATCAGCCCTAGCATTTGCAGCAGGACCAGAGGGAATGATGTACAACCCCTCTCCTCCAGCCCCCGCTCCACGCCTCCCTCCTCTTCGCCCCATACTGATCCCAACCACCAGAAATCACTGGCTGATTGATTCACTCATCGATTGAAGCCAATTATCACAGTGGAGATTAGCTCAGGGTGGCCTACAGAAATCTTCTCCACACCAAGAATGAGAAGCATTCGAGCAAAAAAGTTGTTTCTGCAGTAATTAACGGGGTGGGGGGGGAGATGCAGCCAGCCATTCCTAGGGTCCCTTCACCCCCCCAGCCAGCTGTACTTTGCCTACTCCCCAGCGTGCTCCTAATTGGCCTACCTGTTTCCATAGGGCCCGCGGGAGGTAAAAAATCATTATCCTTTTCAAAATGAGACTTCAGAGGAAACAGCCAAGTAACCAGATGTACTGTCAAAATAATTACATGACATAGGGCTACACTGTGTCTCCCAGAGCACCCCGGTGATGGATGGGCAGCATGAAATCTGCTATGTGTCTTTATGGGGTGCAGACTACTCCCCCTGTGTACTCCCCACACATACACTTCTACTTCTTCCCAGCCTCCTTTTAACAAGCTGCTTATCCACGGGAGAAAACCAGGAGCAGCCATGGGACTCTCTGAGCCCAGGGTCTAGGATTGTGGGCAGCCCATCCACAGAAGGGGAAGGGAAGCTCCAAAAATCCCTCCTTCCTCACCAGCTGAACAGTGGTGGGGGGATGGTCCCATAGCTTGGCCCCTGGACGAGGAGACTTAAGCACTATTCTTGACTCCGCCCCTGGGAGGCCTTGGGTTAGTCACGTCCCATGATAAGGCCTTTCTTTCTCTCCCTCCTGATCTATGTAGGCTGCAGACTGTCTGGGGGTATGTCTACACTACAAAGTCAATTCGAACTAACAGCTGTTAGTTCGAATTAACTTTCATAAGCGCTACACACGCAAACCGCTAATTCGAACTTAATTCAAACTAGCGGAGCGCTTAATTCGAACTAGATAAACCTCATTCTATGAGGACTAACGCCTAGTTCGAATTAAGTAGTTCGAATTAAGGGCTGTGTAGCCACTTAATTCGAACTAGTGGGAGGCTAGCCCTTCCCAGGTTGCCCTGGTGGCCACTCTGGGCCAAGCCAGGGAAACTTGTCTGCCCCCGTCCCGGCCCTGGAGCCCTTAAAGGGCCACGGTTTGGCTTCGGTGCCCGTGCCAGGTGCAAGCCTGCCAGCACCCAGCCAGAAGACCCTGCACCTGGCACAGCACGAGCCAGCCACCCGCTGCCACCCAGCCCTCCGCCTCTTCCCAGGACCAGGCTGGCGGCTCCCAGGAGCCTGCCCGGGGCCACAAGAGGCGGACGCCCGCCTGGTCTAGTGCGGAGATCGTGGACCTCATCCAGGTTTGGGGGGAGGCCTCCAACGTCCACAGTCTCTGCACTAGGCACAGGAAAGTGGCCGTCTAGGGCAGGATAGCTGCCAGCCTGGCCACCAAAGGCCACATGCGAACCCAGGAGCAGGGTTGCATGAAAATCAAGTTGGTCCAGTGAGACCCCCGACCCTGAGTTTTGAACATAAGAACATAAGAACGGCCGTACTGGGTCAGACCAAAGGTCCATCTCGCCCAGTAGCCTGTCTGCCAACAGTGGCCAACACCAGGTACCCTGGAGGGGATGGACCAAAGACAATGACCAAGCCATTTGTCCCGTGCCATCCATCTCCAGCCTTCCACAAACAGAGGCCAGGGACACCATTCCTACCCCCTGGCTAATAGCACTCCATGGACCCAACCTCCATGACTTTATCTAACTTCTCTTTAAACTCTGTTCTAGTTCTCACCTTCACAGCCTCCTGTGGCAAGGAGTTCCACAGGTTGACTATTTGCTTTGTGAAGAAGAACTTTCTTTTATTAGTTTGAAGCCTGCTACCCATTCATTTCATTTGGTGTCCTCTAGTCCTTCTATTATGGGAACTAATGAAGAACTTTTCTTTATGCACCCTCTCCACACCACTCATGATTTTATAGACCTCTATCATATCCCCCCTCAGTCTCTTTTTTCTAAGCTGAAAAGTCCCAGTCTCTTTAGCCTCTCTTCATGTGGGACCAGTTCCAAACCCCTAATCATTGTAGTTGCCCTTTTCTGAACCCTTTCCAAGGCCAAAATATCTTTTTTGAGGTGAGGAGACCCCATCTCTACACAATACTGAAGATATGGCGTACCATAGTTTTAGACTTCCCCTCCTCCTTCTTCCCCTGGCTTCCCCCTTCCAGCTCCCTCCTCCCAGGTTTCCACCTCCCCTCTCCCACCCTCTCTCTTCCCCTCTCCCACCTCCTTTTCCCAGTCTCCCCAGAGGTTAATCCCCCCCCCCACCCTCAGTTTTGTTAAATAAAGAGAGTTTCTGTTTTTGAACACACGTGTCCTTTATTTTTTACGTCAGGAAGGGGGGCTAGGGAAGGGTAAGTGGAAGGAGGTGAGGGAGGAATGGGGCACGAGCTCCCGATGGGGAGGACTGGGGTGGCTCTGCGGGCTCCTCGGGGTGGAAGCTCTCCTGCAGGGCCTCCTGGATCCTGACAGCCCCCCGAATGACCCCCCCGGATGGCAGCCTGTGGCAAGTGCAACCGGGCTGATGGCCCAGTGCTGTGATGTGCCAAGGGTGGGCGCTCAGGGCACTCCAAGACAGGACTGCTTTGCTGTCCCTCATCGAGGTAGACAAGCAAGCGGGGAACCCTGAGAACTGTCTGTCCGGGGTGGGGGTCGGGTCCCTTTAAGCACAGCCCTAGGCTAGCCTGAGGCAGCAGCTCCACGCTCTAAGTCCTAAGCTGATGCCCTGCCCGCACTGGTTCCAGCCAGCCTTAACTTCGGTTCAGGGTCCACTGAATGTGGACATGCTAGTTAGAATTAGCAAAACGCTAATTTGAACTAGTTTTTAAGTCTAGATGCGCTAATTCAAATGAGCTTAGTTCGAATTAACTAATTAACTAAGTTAGTTCGAATTAGTGCTGTAGTGTAGACATACCCTGGGGCAGTCTCTTGCTGTGTGTGGACAGCACCTCACCCAACAAGGCCGCTACCTGCTGCGGGTTGCTGCTGGGACGACAGACAATTTGCAATACACGGGCCAGTCCTTCCAGGGGCTGAAGCGCCTCCTGAGAGGGGTGAGTACTCTCCACTCTCACTGAAGTCATGAGGAGTTGAGTGTGCTCAGGATCCCACAAGATTAGGCCTCCACATTGTCCTCTCCTCCCCCGCCCTGATTTGCCGCAGCTCTCACTTCAGCAACTGCCACCGGGCTCCAGCCCCCTACGGCTTATCGGTGTCGAAGCAGTGGCATGCATTTTCTTTTTCTCGTCACTTGCAAGAACCAACATGCAATCTAGGGAAAATGTTGCTAATGCACCATATGTGTCCCCTTGGGAGCAGCGTTATTACTTCCTAGGCCTTCGTTTCCTCTCAAGTCACAGCCTTGTTTGTTCCCCTTGCTTCAGATCTTCGGGGGGTTGCCCCCCCTGAGGCCGGACAGAACTGGTGGCACTCAGCACCCGGCTGGTTCAGGACCATTGTTTGCACCAGCCGCCCTGATGTGTGCTCCGTGTGGTATTCTATCTCTGAGCTTTTTTCTCTTATTGCTTGGCCCTCTTTCCAACAAGGCTAATAAAATATTTGCACATAAAAATGAAAAGGGAAAGATAAAGACTTCCCCCCTCACACACACAAACTACTGCAAGCTTTGCCTGGGTCTGGTCTATGAAATGGCTGTGTCTTTTGAAGTTACTATGGCACTGTGACCAGAGCAACAGCACAGCTAGCAGAGAGAGGGAAAGCAAGAGAGAGAGATGGGGGGAGCTGACAGCAGAGCAAAGCCTCTGATGTCTGAAAGAGATGGAGCAAGAAAGACCTGCCAGCTGGAGGGGAAAAAAAACAAATAAATATCCAGCTAAGAGAAGCCAGACCCCATCCCTCCCAAAAAAATTGAAAAAAGAAAGGATCTCTGAACTGAGTGGGGAGAAAGACAGAGAATAGATCAGAGAAAGAAGGAGAATGAGACACAAAAATCCAGATGATTAGAGAACAAGGGGGTCGGAGAAAAGGAGAAACAGAAAAAGGTGGACAATTAGGCAAAGCAAGCCAAACCACAAACAATCCCAGAAAATAAGAGGTTCCCAAGAACGTGTGGACATACGCCCGTGACCGGACTTCTTGCGGTTGCCAAGCTGCAAGGGCTGGGTAAGCCATTGTCAGCATCCCACTAATGCAATCAGCAACAAAAAGATTCATGACCCCTGGGCCTGCATGCACATGGGCCAGAATGAAATCCACATAAATCAATTTGTTGCTAGAAGCAGCATAGTGCGCGAGCTCTGCAAAGATGGCCATTGTGCACGCCTGAGCCCTGCATGGCCCTGATAATAGTGGATTAGTGGGCACTTGTGTGTGGGAGCCGTGCTGAGGACTGCTTTGCTGCTGAGCTGGAAGGAGGAGGAGCTGCTCCTCACACATGGATGACTTCCAGTATTGAACAGCCTGGAAGGAAAGAGTACGGGTGTGATTTATGATTATTCCATACACGGCAGAGCTTGCACCATGATAGCAGAATATGGCCTCTTCCCCCCTCACCCTCTCGTGTACCCCACCACAGGCTAGCGGAGTGTGGGCTGTGCTTGCCGTCTGTGGGCCAATTTCTCACTGAGACCAGAGAGGTATGGCTCCATGCATGTTACCACGCAGTTTTCTCTCCAGCCATGACAGCTTTGGTTCACCAAACAGTCCCAAACCCACAACGTGAGCCATTTCGCAGAAACCTCATTCCACATGCAGAAAATATGGAATCACAGAAGGGTTGGAAAGGACCTCAAAGAGCCCACTAAAGTCCAGGCCCCGACGCTGAAGCAGGACTAAGCAAGTAAACCTAGACCAACTCTGGCAGCTGTTTGTCCAACCTTCTTACCAACCTCCACTGATGGGGATTCCACAACCTCCCCTGAAAGCCTGTTCCAAAGTTCAGCTACCTTGATAGTTTCCGAACAGCTAACCCTGCTGCCAGTTAAGCCAATTTGCTTCTTCTCTCACCTTCAGTGGACATGGAGCACATGGTTGCTGTCCTCTTTCTAACATACCATCACTTCCAGATACATTCTGGAGAACACTCAGGGGGTTGGTGGTTCCAGACAGCATCTCAAGAGAGGGCTTCCACGTTCAGGGCAAAGAGGAAGTGACCCATCTGAAAGGGTTGGGACCAGTCTGAAAGGACATTTATCTGACCTACTGGGAAAGACCTATTAAGCCTTCTTGTCTCTCCTCCAGCTAGGCCAGGAGATCCTCCAGATTTTAGACATCCCAATGAACAGAGATCTCCCCATGTCCCTTGGAGACTCCCCCACACGCTAACAGATCTCATTGCCAGGAAATGTCCATTCTCACAATTTCATCCCTTACTCCCAATGAAGTCCTGCTGAATTCCTCTCCCTCCTGGCTAGGTAAACCCTTCATGCAGCTATGGCTGCTTTGTCATGTGAGTGCTGTGCCTTGCTATAAAGGTTTTCCCGCAGTGAGGTGAAATGAAGATCAAGAGACTTGAAACACTCACCAAGTGAGAGTGTTTGTGCGGAGGGCTTTGTCTGGACAGATTGACAGTTGGTGCCACTTTTGTTGTTGCTGACTCCACTAAGTACCCAACAGAGTAAGCTGTGGTGATTAGAAAATGGCCCAGCTGAGACCACCACGACAATTGCAACATTAATCAACCTTACAGGTATGTTAGACTTAACAAAACCCCTTGACAGTGCCCTGTTAAGTTATATGGAGTGCACCTGTTCTGTGCTTAGGAGCTGTCCTGTTGTATTAAACTCGATACTTGCTCACGGTAGAAGCAAACTGCAGAGTGCACCTTTAATATTTTTCAATTACATGACAAGGAAAGCAACTTATCGGTGCTCTTTATGTTAATGTCCCAGTATTTTTCATATTTATGATCTCTAATTACATTTGCTCCTGGAAGTGATGTAATGGTTAGGTACTGAAGATTGAAAAGGTTGCTCTAATGTTAATATATTTACCTTATTAAAAAGTAATACATTATACAGTCAGTCTGCTGTGTGGGACTGCCTTTCTCGATGAGCTCTTGAGGCAAATCCATTATCTTCTCCCTCCCCCTGTCCTCTCTACAGATGTTGATAACTAGGATTGACTGGCAGTGTTTAAAGAGACCGCAGTCTGTCTGATGGTACCAGAGGAGAACAACTAACCCATACGTGCATGAAATTAAGCAGGCCACGGGATCTAGATGGACCACAGTATGTTGCCACATACAGGAATCGAAGGCATTCGTTTGCTCTCAGAGTCTAAGGAGAGCAGCGCTGCTAAGATGGTACAAACACTCCCACGAGGGAAAGGGACAGTATCTCCATACCTGCATGATATTGTCCTGGATTGAGATCCGCAGGGGCATTTCATCTGGAATGCCTTCGATGCCTAAGGCACAGCTTTCTCCACAAGATCCCCATGATACTCACTTCCCACCTTGGGGTACATCCACTCTGCACGTTTATTTTGAAATAAGCTAGTCCAGAATAGTTATTCCAAAATAGCACGTCTACACTGTAGGGAAGCCTCAAAATAGTCTGAGGCAGGCTCCCCTAATGTAGACGTGCTATCTCGATTTAGAGCCCCAGGAGGCCCTGGTTAGGAATAACTTGGAATGGCCCTGAGGAGGGGCTATTTCGAAACAGCAGCAGCAGAGCATCTACACACGCCTTATTTCGAAATAGCTATTTCGGAATAGGCGTTATTCCTCCGAGAATGAGGTTTACAGCTTTCTGAATAAGCCCGCTGTTATTTTGAAATTTCGCTCGCATTGTTATTTCGAAATAGCGCTAGTTATCTCGAAATAACAGTGTAGTGGAGACGCACCCTTGGCCAGAGATACCACATAGCTGTGCTCTTCGGAGTGTGTCATGAAGGCTGTCTATCTGCCCAGGCTTCCGGTAAAGAAGAGAGCAGAGGGAGGCTCAGACGTCTAGCAGAGGGAGGGCTCTTACACCAGCTAAGACTCACCTTCTCGGGTGATTGTTGTCTCTGGCGGGTGGCGTTCTGCTGCTACCTTTGTTAATCGTATTTTCACAGATGGAGTGAAGGAGACAAGAGCATGTGTCAATTTTACAGAAATAATAACTAATTCAAGTAGGAAATGAATTGGCCTGTACTGCCTCCCCCCAGCCAGTTCTGGACTGGCAGCAACTGGCTCTGGAGGGGACAGCAACCCGCCGTCCCCACATGCAAGGATGCCTGGGCAAACATGTGCAAGGGGAAATGCCTCCAAACATTACCAGCTTGATTCTGCTCAGCACCCTGGATTTCCCCTGAGCCAATGGGCTGCGAGGATGCTCAGCACCTCTCCTAAGTCCCTCAGGATTTCACAGGTCCCTCAGGGAGGAGGCCAGAAAATTCCCAGTCTCATAATGGAAACTGGTCGAGTCAGGTTGTTTAACGCTGCAGTGATGAGGGCGGTATAAGTCCCTGTATTGAACAGAACAGCAGTTCTCAAACTTCATTGCACCATGACCCATATTTGGAGCTGTCCCATCCATAGGATGGTCCAGGGCAGATGGTCTCCAATATTGACCTTAGCTTGTGGGGCCTTGGGCGATTACCCGGGAGCCTGGCACAGGGCAGCTGCAGAGGTCGGGCTCCCTGCATTCTCCATGGCAGCAGGACTAGGAGTGACTCAGCTGGCAGATGGGCAGTGGAGGATAGCAGGCTGCTGGGTTGCTCTGCTTCCCCCGGCTCCCAGTCCCTGGTGCCACCCCATGCCTGGCCCACCTGTAGTTCCCCGGCTCCCATCTCTCAGGGGAGAGGGGGCTTTGGGGAAGGGCTGCAATGGGGGCAGGAGGCGGGAGTTGGGAGAAGGGGTGGAGTGGGGGGTAGGGTAGGGTGGAGCAGGGGCAAGAAGAGGTGATGTGGGGATGGGACCAAGAGCAGAGGCAGGGGTGGCCCCAAGCCCTACACCTCCATAGGGAAGGCCCTACCCATATCTACCAATAAAAATTACTGCACGATCCCAGGAGGGAGCAACCAGAGCCTGAGCCCAGTTTCCCCAGGTGGGGGGGAGAGGGGGGGCAAAGCCCAAGCCCTGCCACTCCAGGTGGCCGGGCGAAGCCAATGCACTTTAGCCCCAGGTGGGGGAATCTGTAATCAGCACAGAAGGGCTTGGGCTCCAAGTGGTGGGGCTCGGGCGTCAGCGAGTCTGTCACAGCCCTGATGAGCTCATTAAAATGTGGTCGCAACCCCCCGGGGGGTCCCGACCCACAGTTTGCAAACCGCTGGAATAGAATATTGAAGTTCCACTTGGAAGTGGCTAATTCATGTTTAATAGATGCTTTAGAACTAGTTACTGAATTCTGGTAGAATGTCCGAGTCCCACAGGTCAACAGCCATGGCGTATAGCCTATAACTCCTACTGACGTTCTTCAGCCATCACCCACAACACACGGCCCCTATGTCTTAGGACATCTATTCATCCTTTCATAACCTACAGAAATAGATCATATAAAATGTGACCTGAAATTACTAGTGTTGGTACTCCTCTGTGGGAACCTCTTATTCTCCTGTGTTTGCACCCTGGAGAAACCTGGGGGTGCTTGAAGTGACGATCCCTGAAGATGTGCTCACATTTTCCAAAGAAAATCACCTGCTCTCTGGAAAGTTCGCTGGCTTTTGATCCATCTTCTATCTCCTCAGAGGCACCCACACTGGGGAATTGGAAATGGCTTCTGAGACTGTGACAGCAAAGGGTGCTGCTTGCAAGTCAGAACTGACGCACACCAACAAGGGAAGCTTCTATGGTTACTTCTGCAATGAAATGGGGCAAATGGGGACTCTCCATCTCCCACTGAAATGGGCACACAACTACAACGGCTGACTGAGGTAAAAATTAATTACTTCACCCTCTCACTTTAGGAATAAAAATGCTTCCCCCCCCTCCCCCCAACCTACATTTAAGTTTTATAATCCTCTGAAAAGAGGGCAGAGTAAGAGTTTAAGAATAAGAATAAGCACTGGAATGCCCACTCATTAATTTTCACACCAGAAGACTCATTCTAAGAGATGCGCGCATCCAATCAGAACAGAAACATCTTCTGACCTCCTTGTCCAATCAAAACTAACCGACACAATTCAAATCAAATAGCCACTTTGCCCCAGTGACAATTTAACAAAACAGTCTAGAGGCCAAGACTTACCCAAATTTTTCAGCTAGCATGTAATCATCTATCAGCCAACAAATTCAAGTAGATCATTAATTGAAAACAAGCAACATTTATCAAAAATATTCCCTGCATATTTTTTTGCTTAACGTATCGGACAGTGTTTCTGTCTACAAAAGTAAAGACAGTACAATACCACCCCAGGCCCAAGACAGACACCCACAAATGATGGAGACAAATGCTAAAATCATCGAGATCAGGGGTGAAAAACCTTGGATCTGCCATACCGCCCATCTCTGTGCAGACTGTTTTCCAGGGCTTCATCCAATGACACAAACGTGGGGCTTCTGCCACTTCCTTCGGGAAAGCACCTACTGCCATCATCCAGCAGAAATCAATTCTGCTTTAACAGAAGTTTGGAGAATGAATTATGTCACACAAAGCTTGCAGCTTCTTCATACGGGATCTAAACTTAATTGAAAAGAGGGTCTGTGTGCTGGTCTAGTGGAAAGGCCACACACTTCCATTCGGAAGAGCAAAGGTAACTCGATAAACTCTGATTTCAGGGGTGGGGGTGATACAGTCCTCACGTGACCTCAAATGGATTTGTCATCCTGTGGACATCTACTGTTCATCCACCCTTCTAGGTTCAGATCCTCAAAGAACCTAAATACCATTGAGAGGCTGAGCCATAGAAACCAGTTTTGAAAATGAGGCCAGTAGTCACTCATAAAATATCCTGACTTTTCTGGCATTTCATTTACCTGCCCCACATGCCCAAGTCAAGTTCATTTGCCTGTCGCTGAATTTTAAGGAATCCCTGGGAACCTGCACCACAACATGTGGCACTGGTAAAGCCCAGAGAAATGTGATCATGCTACAAGAAAACCACAGCGGAACCTTTTGTTCAGTTTTCATGTTTACCTTGGAAAACCACAGTAAGACAGACACCGGTTGCTATCTCTCAGCCCATTTTTCTACTTGCCCTTTCTTTAGTCCACAACACCTGCCCTATTTCAGAATTAATGATGGATTCTTTCCTAAGAAATCAGAATGTTATGCCCCATCCCAAGAAGCAATGGGCTTAAATTGCAGCAAGGCAGGTTTAGGTTGGACTTTAGGAAAAACTTCCTAACTGTCAGAGTGGTCAAACACTGGAATAAATTGCCTAGGGGGGTTGTGGAATCTCCATCCCTGGAAATATTGAAGAGCAGGTTAGACAGACATCTATCAGGGATGGTCTATTCTGTCCTTGGTCCTGCCGTGAGGTCAGGGGACTGGACTCGATGACCTCCTGAGCTCCCTTCTAGTACTATGATTCTATGATATCAATAGGGCATCCAAGATTGACCAATAAAGACACTTTATGAGTCACAAAGTTAACATCCTCTGCTACTTACAATGAGTTGGCTACCGCTGCACTGAATTCAGCTTTCATACACACATAGATGTTCCTGAAGCTAAAGAGCTGGGCTGGGCCAACTCCACGTATTAGGTACTGGTGGACTTTGTGACTGGTGTCTTTGTCCAGATTCCTGGGCAAATCTCTTCCATTTAAGCAAATGTCTCATATGAGCAGTTTTGGGGTAATAAGAATGAGAGATTCCTTTTAGCCGGTTTTCAATCCCACAATGGATTTGAGAAACCGAGATTCTAACTCCTCTTGGCTGAGATTTTCCTTGGACCCAATGGTATCTCTAGACACTGACTTTTTTTCTTTAGCTCAGGGTAGAATTAGTTCTGCCACCGACTCTTTGCCCAGAGTCTCCGATCCCCAGGAGTTTTCACAAAACCATCTCTCTCCTGGTTTATTACGCTTCAGCGAGCACTTTCCTCGCAGAGCTCCAACGTGCCTTGCATTAAATTCATGATACATCTAGGCTTTGACATGGGGGTTACTCCTGTGGATGTCAATGGCAAAACTCGCTTTGAGAATGAAGGCAGCAGGATAAGTCCCACCCTCTGATTTATGTCAGTCGTCTTCATGCGATAGCGAAGTGGATGCACCAGTATAAAGCCTGGAATTAATCTGCATGTTAACACTTTATAAAATCTAGTGGAAAAAGAGTCTTAAATTAACATCCTCCTTAACCTTTATTTTTATCAAGTGTACTAAATCAACTGAAGAATAATTGCTCTGAGGACTATGCCAAATGAGTGCACATTTATTTACATATTCCCTAATGTAATATGAATTGATGAACTTTGAAATACGCGTGAGATAAATGATCATGATGTGCCATTCTTAATTTCTTTCAATTGTCTCTGAAAAAACACTTGCTTCTTAAAACAAGGCACGCGATAAATGCACACAGGGCCTCCAGTAAGTGGGGAAGTCACTTTAAAGTAGTTGCCCTTTTGGTGCGAACATAAAATACTTTAAACAAAGGGATGAAATTCTGGCTACCCAAGGCTCCATTTTAGCTCGGAATATGGAGAAGATCCAAGACCAAACCAAGACTGGGCATCCTCTCTCGCTCCAGGGGAACAGAATCTGTGTCTGTCTTACCCTTGGTGCAAGTTATGTCGTCCTTCAGGCCGGCTCAGCTACATGGGCCAATAAGGTGGAGCTAAGATCAGTGTACCCATAATCCATCTATGTGGGAAAGAAAATGGTGGCTGTTTTTATTCCTCACTGAGACCTGGGAGGCAGGTAGCCAGCACAAAGGAGAAAAATGCAACTCTGTACCCTTTTTTCCCTGCCCAGACACATAGGGTGAGCCTCATCCTAAACTGGATGAAAAGCCAGCAAGTATATTTCCATCACATTAGGTGTATACGTTTTATCTTGGCTAAATGAGTTCATCAGTGTAGCTGTCAGGGGACATGCCAGAGCTAGCTTTCCTAGAAATGTGCTCACACTAATGAGCTGGGGGCAAAGAGAGAATAATTACTCTCCCGGTATAGTGTGTGGTGCTGCAGGGTTGCCAAAGATGTCCCCTTTTTCCACCAGCCCACAGACCTTGTGTGGCCTTTCCGTTTGCCACCCATCCATCAGAGATCACCATACTTCCAATCCTGCCCATTTAAATTCTAAAATCTCCTCACAAAAGGATTCACCTGTCTCTGCTGGAACAAACAACTACTGTCTCTCTCCTTGGGAGTGGGGAAAACGTTTCCTCTCCAACACCACTGGCTGTTCTCCCAAGACTGAGGACTCTTCTTTTAGTCGTTATCATTGATTTTATGACTAAACGTTAACTATTCTGCCATGAAGTTAAATCTCGCAAGGCAACAATTGCTCAACTCCTTTTAAAGCCCCCAAAGACACCCCAGCTGACACCAGTATGCTCGATCCTCCACTTTCTGATGGGATTCGCCTTTTTGCTTTTCACACCGCGCCTCACAATGAACAAGGGCAGGGGACTGGACTTGACCTCTCGAGGTCCCTTCTGGTTCTAGTGTTCTATGAAAACTGAGGCAAGCTGGCCTCACCTGCAGACAACAAAGTCCTCACATTGTCCTGACCCACAGGCTGGTCTGTGCCAGCAACCCCTAGACCCACAAGGAGCCCCACTGGGTTCCACATAGGTACCATGGTCTCTTCCCAAATGGCACTCAAGGCAGAACTGGAACCTGAGGTCCTGGACTTCTGACTCCGCTTCTACATTATCCCCCAATGCCTCAAGAGTAAAACTCATAGACACGGGGGAGAAGAAAACCCAATGATGAAAGATCACTGTGTCACGGCATGAATAAAACATATTCTAATTTTATCAACACCTAGAATTCGGGTTTTTCAACATGAGGTCCCCCCCTTTTCTTTAGAAGATAAATGACGAACAGCCGATTACATTTTTGATGTCTTTTAATGATGATAATTAAGTATGATCCATCATCATAATTTCACCACTATATCAAGGTAGATCACCATAAAGGTAATAATAAATCATGCTCTTTGTAGAACTGTTCCTGAGGATAAACCAGAAAATGAAGCTGGAGGACTTCAAATTCATCTAGCTCATCAGCAGAATATTTAGCAATATTCTGTCCTAATGGCACATACATACTGTATGACAAATTGGAATCGTTCATCTTTCAGACATTCAGGTATATGAACATGCTTGGCTCATGTCAGATACAGCATGTGTCCTTTGCTGATTCATAATTCTTTGGCATCTATTTTGTTTTTCTTTTCTTTTCCTACAGGACCTGGATTGAGTAAAGGGAAGATGCTATGTAAGGAACATACAAAGCCTTGCTTACTTTTCCCCTTGAAAACTGTCATAGCGGTTCATCTGAAATATAAAACATCTAAAAATACCCTCCACATACTAACTGAATACAAAGCCATGACTAAATTCTAGGTCTCTGCCACTTGTGGTCAGGTAAAAACTCTTGGTACTCTTCCCACTACACTATAGCTAGTCTGTAACAAAGTTCACATTGGAGCAACCCACCCTCTTCAGGAGTAAATAAGGTTTCCTCATCATGTATGAGACCTGGCATTGCTTAATGGCTATGGTCCTAGTCCTTTTAACTACTGGCCAAATTCCAGTTGTGGTAACCACATTCAGTCTCGCTAAACTTCCTCTGCTGTTTCAGTTCTGCTAAGCACTGCTTTGTTTCACCCCTGCATTTCCATGACACAAGAAAACATTGTGTCTATAGAAAGGGAAATCTTGTAGTCCCTTTCCCAGTCCTAGAAATGAATATGTGTTTCGAGTAATGTGCTGCAGTCATTTGTAAAAGGCTTTTTGGATCTGTGGTGTAAAAGGGATTCTATCAATGTGAAATAGTATTTGCATTGCTTTCTCCTGTCACTTGTAGGGTAGTTCATACTTTCTACTCACCATCCAAGGATCTCAATGACCTGTATAAAAGACAGATGAGACTTATAATGCCTATTAGACAGATACGGAAACTGAGCCACATGGAGGTGAAGTGACTTGCACAAGGTCATGCAGCAAGTAAGTGGCAGAGCTGGTAACAGGACCCCAATCCTTGCCCTGGACAACAGGCATATATTTCCCACTAAAGTAACTGTAACAAACCCCACAAGGCACGCTGTAGTAGAAAGCAGGGTAGAAAGCTTCACTTATCAGGAGTGTGAGTGCTGAGTATTTTAAAAGGGATACAGGGCAGCTGAATCCCCTCCTGCAAGAACTCCTATCTGCCCTGTTTTTTCACACATTACATAAGAACAGCCATACTAGCTCAGACCAAAGGTCCATCTAGACCAGTATCCTGTCTACAGTGGCCAATACAAGATGTCCCAGAGAAAGTGGACAAAACAGGTAATTATCACGTGATTCCTCTCCTGTCATCCATTTCCAGCCTCTGACAGAGGCCCTAGGGCAGTGGTCTCCGAGATCTTTTTATACCCAAGATCACTTTTTAAATGTCAGAACAAACCAAGATCTATCACCCCATCCTTCCCCCAAGACCCCACCCCTTCCTTGAAGCCCCGCTCTCTCAATTCTCCCTCTCTCCATCACCTGCTATCCCCAGTCCTTATACACTCTACACTGCCTCTTTTTTTCTATTCTTCTGTAGAAAGAGGTTTTTCCAACATTTGGCCTGTCTAGTCTGGACCAAATGTCAGAAAAACCCTTTCTTTTGTAAGCCCCCTTATTCCTCGTGGAACGAGGAATACAGGGGTTACCGAAAGAGAATGTTTGCTCTTCCACTAAAAAAAGCAGAAAGAAGAAATGCGTCCCTGGTTGCGGAAGAGTTTTTCCAGGATCTCTCTGGAATCCTGGAAAAACTCCTGCAGTCTAGCCATACTCTCACTGGGTTGAGGTAGGATGTGTGGGCTCTGGGGTGGGAATGAGGGATTTGGGTGTGGGAAGGGGTGAGAGGTGCAAGCTCTGGGAGGAAATTTGGATGCAGGAGGAGGTGGAGAAGGGGATGCTGACTAGGGGAGGGGGCTCCAGGCTGGGGAGTGTTGGGGTTAGATGGAGGGTTGGGGTACTAAGCAAGCCACAGGCTTGTGGATGTGAGGGTGCAGGAATTTGGGTTGGGGTATGTGAGGGGCTCAGGGCGGGGGGGGGGTCCAGTGTATGATAGGCTCAGATTTAGGGCCTGGGGGTGTGTGAAGGAGTGTTACGATGCTGTGGCCAAATGGGGGCTTGGCCCCAACTGGGGGTTTGTTGGCCAGGCTTCATTTTAAAATAAAATACTATGTCAAACACAACAAGTTTCTGCATTGTCTTTATTTATGAGAAGGGCAGGGAACCTGTTTTGAATCAGGGGTCACTGACTCACAGAAAAGTCAGTTCGGGGCCACACATGTGAGATGCAAAAAAAAAAAAAAAAAAAAAAAACCACACCACACACCACCTCCAAAACCCCCCAAGCCTCACTAATGTGGCCCCAACTGTGCTGGTGGGAACAGGGGACATGGTACTGTGGAAGGGTGCTAGTGGGTGGTGGGGCAGGGGACAGGGTGCTGTGGGGGCAGGGACAGGGTGCTGGGGTGGGGGCAGGGTGCCTGTAGATGCAGGAGGGGGTAGGGTGCCAGTGGGGGACAGGGGGCCAGTGGGGGACAGGGTTCTGCAGCGGGGGACAGGATGCCAGTGGGGGTAGGGTGTTCCTGGGGGCAGGGAGTTCCCTGCACCTGCCTCCTCCTGGGACTCCTCCCCCCTGCAGAGCAGGGAAGCCCCGGCACGTGCCTCCTCTGGGGACTCCCCCCACCCCCAGCAAGTTCCCAGCATGCCACAGACCTGGGGGAGAGGAGCAGCCAGCACACTTCCGGAACCCCCGGCAGTGGCACGCAACTGCAGGACTTCTGTCCACCCTGCAGGAAGCTGGCACTACCTCCATTGTCGCTGGAGGTAGGTAGTGGGGCTTCTTGAGAGTGGGGGAAGATGGAAGGGGCCCCGAACGCCTCACGATTGACTGGTCGAGCCCTCGCGATCAACCAGTCGATCGCGATCGACAGGTTGGTGACCACGGCCCTAGGGACACCATTCCTACCCATCCTGGCTGATAACTATTGATGGACCTAACCTCCATGAATTTATCTAGCTCTTTTTTGAACACTATTAAAGTCCTGGTCTTCACAACATCCTCTGGCAAGGAGTTCCACAGGTAGACTGTGTGTGGCATGAAGAAAAACTTCCTTTTGTTTGTTTTCACCCTGCTACCTATTTAATTAATTTGGTGACCCCCTAGTTCTCAGGTTATGGGAACAAGTAAATAACTTTTCCTTATTCACTTTTTCCACACCAGTCATGATTATATATTTGTCTATCATGTCCCCCTTTAGTCTCTTCTTTTCTAAGATGAAAAGTCCCAGTCTTTTTAATCTCTTTTCATCAGATCACTGTCATTTTCAGGTGCAGGTACCACACACTCAATTCAGCCTGCCTTTGGCTGCATGTCAGATGGGTCCCATCATCCATCTGTGTTACCGTGGTAATGGTGGGCAGCCAGGAAGGTCATCTCATCTCTAATAATTCCCCCTAAAGGCTATGAAGGCAGAATAATTACTTGGTCAGAGGCCTTCTTGCAGAATGCCTCATCCTCTTTGTTACTAGATTATTTAAATGAAAAATGGAAGTTGGCCTGGGGAAAATCACTTAGTGATGAATTGTGGTTAGAAGCCAGAGGAAACATATTAGATTTCCAGAAGACCAAAATAAAGATCATCAAAATTTATTCTCTTTCATAGACACACCCTCAACAAACATTTTAACTTCTACAGTAAATACCACATCCATGTTCCTTTCAATACTGTTAACATCTGGGAGTTGACATGATGCCGAGAGCTGGTGCTTCATGTTGGGAAAGCTCTTTGAAGATCGTTGTCGGCTGCAAGATGGAATATTCGCAATGGAGAGGTCAGTCCAACCACCATGTCAGCCTCCATCACGCACTTGTTATATTTCCAAACAGGCCCCTTTGGGCATCTCTCCTGCAGGCACAGCCCCTCACTAGCTACTTTCAAATCCCTCCTGTGAGCTCACCTCTTCCAGGATGCCTACAAAACACTGAGAATGCTTAGCCCACCGGTGTACTGGGCCCACTGCCGATACTACTGGCCACTTCTGTCTCCTTGTCCTCCCTCCTGCATATCCATCTGTTTTCTCTGCCTTATATTAGCATAATAAGCTGTTTGGGAGCAGAGAACACCTACTGCCTATGTTTGTACAGAACCTAGCACAATGGGAGGCCATGACTGAATAATAATGGCCCCTAGCTCCAACTGAATTCAATGGTGCCTAAATACCTCTGCGGCCAAAACTCCTAAATATTGTTCCTTTATTTGGTGCTATGGGCTAGGCTTATAGGATTAAACTTGAAATAGATCTTTGTCTAGGCCTCATCATCAGCATAACTGCTGCTCTGTCTGTACCTCATCCTACATTATTTCCTGTGAACTGCATTGCTTCACTGCCACTGTGACAATCCCGGCACACAGGTAATTAGCTGTCTGCTGGATACGGTTACAAGCCATTGTAAGTATTTCCTGCACCAGAGAAGAGTCATAATGCTGTCACTTGACCTAGTGATTGTTCAACGTTATTTTGCGAGCCATGTTAAGATGACTTTGTTAGCTGTTTTACTGCAAATGCAAACAGATGTTTCATATCTTATAACCCATGTCACAGACGGAAAGCAGTACAACCTCAGGTGATGTTTCTATCAAATAAAAAGTCAATCTACTTTTGCAAAGAGTACCACTAAGGATGAGAAAATAAAACTTTGCCTAGGGGAGTTGTGTGCCCAGGCTGCAAACCACAGGGCTAATTATGGCTTGAAGTGGGGGCCAGTTTGCACGGAGGTTTTTAAGAATTCAGGTCTTATCCAGGGAACCTAAAAGAAGTGACCAGATTTTCAGAAGCATTCAGTGCCCACTGAACCCTGGATAAAAAAATAAGATGGTGGAATTTTTCTGAAGTGGAAGAGTTTTTGCCAGTGCAGTTGGCAGGTCGTGAATGTAAAGGGCAACAATCACCAAAGAGAGTCTTTACGTGAGTTTCTCTGGGGCCCATAATCATTTGCTATGCAGGGTCTTGCGCTGGAACTGTTGAACCTGATGCTACAAGACTCCTCTGCTGCTGCTCTGGAGCTTGCTTTTAATGAAGGGCCGCATTCAGCAATGCTCTAAAGCAGCGGTTCTCAAACTTTTTGGCCTGAGGCCCACCCCTCTCAACACAAACCTCTCTGCAGACCACCAGCCAATGACTCATGATGAGAAAATGAGTGCAGGAGAGGGTAGGGGTGCAAGGTCTAGGGGGTGGGCAGGGGTGGGGGGGCTAGGCAGGAGGGAGGGTGCAGGAACAGTCTGAGGGTGTGAGGGGTGTGTGTGAAGGGGATAAGCATAGGGGTCTGGGCATGAGGGGGATGCGAGGGTGCTTACCAGGCTCCTGCTTTCTGCCACTCCCAGGCACCTCCTACCCCTCCCCTCCGCACCCCTACTGCTCCCATTGACCGTGATTCTGACCAATGGGAGCAGCAGGAAAGCCTCCAGGCAAGCAGTTTCCTGTGATATCTTTCCCTCAGCTGGGAGGGGGTGTGGCAATGCATGGAACCACTTCCTGACCCCCGATTCTGGCCCGCGAACTGATTCTGGCCCGTGAGGCTTAGGGCTTCCTACCCTATAGCAGGAAGCCCACGCTAGCACTCGAACCTCATGGGAGGCGGGGGGGCTGGAGCACCAGTGCAGGCTCCCCACTGCAGGGGCAGGGACCAAACCCCAAGATGGTCACGCACCACTAATGGTCTGTGAACCACACTTTGAGAGCCACCGCTCTGAACCATGTGCTTCCGTACCACTGAGGGGGCACAGAGATGTGCTTGAGCTTTTTAATTTTGCGGGCAGGGATGGTCTCTCTAGTTCTGTGTTTGTACAGTACCTAGCACAGTGGGGGTGCTGCTTCAGAGACTGGGGCCTCTACAATACTACAAATAAGAGATCAGAAGAGTTTGTCAAATTGAGTCTAAATGAGGTTCCAGGCCTACCCAACAGTTGCAAGTGGAGGGGGGGGGGGGAAAAAATCACAAAATAAATCTCCGAGGGATTTTATCCATGAAAGCTCATGCTTCTATACAGTTTTGTTCATCTTCCCTTGCGACTGCTCTTCTGCTTGGAGCTGCAAAACCCCCCAGGCCAGCAGATGATGCAGTGCTAACAAGAAATGACAAATATGGATCATGAGCCACATCCGCCCATCCCAGGGATGGAGATTGCAAAGGTATATTGGCCCCTAACTCCCATTGATTCAATGGTCCTAAATACCTCTGCGGCCAAAATGACTAAAAAGATTTAATGCTGTTGCCTATACATCTATGATTCAGCATAACTTGTTTTCTACAGCGTCTGTGAATGTTATTCAAGAGATGTGGGACTGCCACTGTGCCTTACAGCCTATGAGCTCTACTTGCTAACCACATATCTTCCCCTCTGGATATTTACCTTTCAAGTGGCTAGATAATAAACTAGATTTCCCCTGCAAGGGAACATTTTCATTGCCACTGTTTTGGAAATATCCATTTTCTCATTCCGTATCATTATGGCCCAAATCGAATGTGGTGACTTCACAGCAAATCAGATAAAAAGGATCCAAATGGATACCTGTTGACTTGGTTTTGTTCTTAAAGATGCTGCCGAGGCAGATAGACAAGCTTTGTCTCAGAAGGTGGGGATGAAAGGAGAGTGACTGGCAAGGTGTCTCTAAGAGACAAAAATTGCAAATATTATAGGTTTGCCAGCACTTGAATGATCATCGCGCTGCCGTGCTAAGCACCCACCTCGCCAGGATACATTACGCTGCACAGCAAGGCAGGCCGAGAAACACAAAAATTAACCATTTCTGAGCCCTTGCAAAGCCTGTGCCACCTGACACTTTTAAAACACACTGTGAGCCCCATGCACGAACACGGGCACCTAAAACAGATATGTGGGTGTTTGTCACGGGGCGCCACTCACCACTGCGGCGCCTCCTGCTGGTAACGCTGGGAATTAGCTGCTCAGCAGGGCCCCTCCCTCTGGCTGGTACCTTCCCGTGTCTTCATGCCACGCTGCATTTCCAGACCCACATCGCTCCCACAGCGTCCTCTTCAGTCATCCTTCGTCCCCCTTCTGGGGTTTATCAGCAGTCCCGTGTCTCTGGGTTCTGGGGTCCTCCCCTCCCAGGGAATCCCCAATTCCCACCTTGCCTCAGAGACCCACTGCCAGTCGACATCTAGCCCCTTACTTCAGAGGCAAACTGCAGTCTGACATGGCCACTCATCATTGGCAAGGAGGGGGTGGGGAGAGGGTGGACCTGCTGTCTTTTCCTACCCTGGCTGTCTCCCTGCAGCCTTACACTCAGGCCTGGCAACAAGCCCTGCAGCCTGGGAGTGAGGTCAGGCCAGAGCTCAGAGCTCTTATTTATATAGCTCCCAGCTGAGCCCTAATTGGCAGTATCTGCCTCGGCTGTGGGCTTTGCTCTCAGCCTCTGCCAGGGCTGGGTTTTACCCTTAAAGGGCCAGTGCAAGGCAGATGCCCCATCACATTGCTGATTTGGGTGTGAGACAAAAAACTGCATGCCCGAACTTGGTGGCGACATTTGAAAGCCATGCAGCTTTCCCCCACTGATACCCGCTGCACCCTGGAAGGTTTTGTCCTGGGGTGCACAGCGAATGTGGACCACAAACAGTTACACATAAATACCAACATCGTCGTTATGTTCAACCAGATGTAGTCCCCGCTGGAAATGAGCCCAGGTTATCTAAGCAGCTGTTCGTCGGGACTGCCCATCTGGTAATTGGTAAACAATAGCCATGCAGTACGTCTCTGCTTAAGGTTTGTGATGTTTCAGAGAGGATGAAAGGGCAGCAAATGGAAGGAGCTATGCGAGGTAGATTTCTGCCAACGCAAAGGCAGCAGCTAAAGTGCAAATGAAAGTGAAGCAGTAAGGAGGCTCCCTGAGATGAAGGTGTGGGCTGGGACCAGAGTCCTGTCCTTGGTGGATCCACTGTTGAAGGCAGCAGCTGGAAACCATTTCCCTTCTCAGCGCAGGCTGGCTTGCCTCCTGCTGCCCTCGGCTCTCGTAAGAGAACCCACCAGCTGCAGCTCCTAACCCTCAACTCCCAGCTACAGGCTTGTCCAGCGTGCACTGGCTCCAGGACCGTCAGGCTCAGGGCTCTCGCTGTATCGCCCAACTTCCTCTCACCCCACTGGCATGGGAGCGTGGAGCACCGACTCTTTTTGTATTTGGAGGGAAAGAAACTTCATTGGGGGAGTTATTGCACCATCAGGTCTCCTGCTGTGGTCAGAAGTTGCCACGTCATGAGATGGCCTCTATCTTTCCTCAAGGATGAGCTCAGAGCTCCATCATCTCCACCTGGCTGGGATGAACCATCTCAGCATCCCACTCCTATTAGATTCCACGCTGCCTCTGTTGTACATTGCCCCAAGAGCTGGGCAAAGGCCGGACTTCCAACTGCAGAAAAAGCTTAGGTGCACGGGCTAAAAAAATGAGCATCTAGAATCTGAGCAGAGGGGTGGAAAGAAAAGAAGGGGAAAGTAAACAAGCCCTTTGGGAGACCCTACTTGCTTGTTTGGCCCCCACAACTCTGGAGAGCAGGGTGAGAGGGAAGAGAGGAGAGAGAATAACTTTTCTTCTCCAAATGAAGAGGACACAAAGAGGTGGAGACGCTCTGGGGTAGTGTTGTTCCATACGGAGATACCCAGATTTCAACGGAGGAGGTCTCCATCTGAGCCATGGACCCTATGAGAGACCAGCCCCTCCATGGGCTTGTGGGTATCCAGTTACTTTGGGAGCGACCCAAACCAATGCACCTTTCCGGCTGTATTGGAGGCTGGCCTCTCTCACCGGGGCCCCAACCTACACAGTGCTACAAGCGCTGGCCCACAGGGCAGCCTGGGATGAAGCTTCTCTGCAGCAACAAAAGGGCAAGTACCAATTAGACAGTTGCACTTGGGAAAGGAAATCCTCCCGCCTCATTCCGGAGTGCTCAGAAGTGGGTGGTCACTCAATTCCCACACACAGTCGTCCCTTCCTTCTTCCCCCGCCCCCCGCCGCAAGATTTCTCTTTCCTCTTCCTGTTTCAACCCCTCCCCCAATATTCCCTCATTCCTCACTCTTTGTCTGGTCCTGCTTTTCTGTCTGCCATTGAATACCCTTCGCACTCCACTTGCCCCCCTCTCTCCCTCCTTGCCCACCTCACCTTGCCATGGCCACACAAAGCCCCTCTGGCTTCTTCTGGTCCTCTGTTTCCTTTGCCCCCTCCACTTTCCCACCAGCACATCCCTTTTTGCTCCTCTGCTGCTTCTTGTCTCTCAAAATACTCAGAGCAAAATGTGGCCACCTCTTGCTGAAGTGCAGATCAAAAGACAAGAACCACCATGTCGGGTGAGACCCACAATGCAGGTAGTCTAGCATCCTCCCTCTGACAATGGCCAGCACCAGCCTCTTCTAAGGAAGTGGCAGGACACCCTGCAGAGGGCAGCTGTGGTATAATCTGCCCCCAGTGAAGGCCTCATCCTCATCCCTAATAGCTAAGATTGGTGTGAAGCTGACAGGCCAACGTTTTATTTATTAGCATTAACCGTTTTAACTCGGGATATTCTTATTATCCACCTAAATGTCCAATCTCCCTTTGAATATGGCGAAGTTCTTGGTTTCTGAGGCAGCCTGTGGCAATGAGTTCCACAGTCCAGCTACCCAATGTGTGAAAAGTTATTTTTGTTAATCAGTTAGGCCTGGTCAACACTAGGACCTTAGTCCAAAATTAGCCCCCTCAAGATAGATTTTATAAGCAATGTGTCCACACTACCAAGCCCATTATTCTGAAATACGGGCTGTAGAATTCAGACTCTAGTCCTGCTTTTCATGAGGAATAACACTATTCCCAAACTTGTAAGTCCAAAATAATGTTAGTGTGGATGCTCGGGTGCCGCTAATTTGAACTAATTGGCTCCCCAGAGTGCTTCCTGGAGCTCTGAGTCCAAGGTAGTACATTAACAGAGCCTGCCTCGGACTACATTCGATTCTTCATCATAATGAGGACATGGAACTTCGCATTTGTAAAATTGGGTGCCCAGACGTAGTAAATTCGAAATAATCTCCTAGTGTGGACATGGCCTCACTGATTAACTGAATGTGATCTCATTCTGTTTCATGGCTAAATCCGTCTGGGCTCCCTCAAACTTTGAGCCCAGGTTTAATTAGAATTTTGCAAAGAATCTGGAGTGAGTTTTCAGAGTGTACCACAATGTAAACCTAAGCAAGCGACTCCTGCCTGTGGAGCTCATTCCACCAGCTTTGCACAGTGCCAGTTCTTGTTTCCACATTTTCTTTGCACCTCCAGGCTTATTAGAAATCTCTATTTGTAACAACAGTGAATTTAATTTGTATACAAAAAAAAACCCATCCCACAACGCTAAACATATGAATTCAATTGCTGGAAAAAACTCCCTGTTACTAAGGGTTCAAACACAGCAGCATAATGATTTAGAATAGACTTGTGTGGGTGGCCGCATGCTGAGAGCCACATGAGGAAAATAAAGCTCCATCAGTGTAATTCCTCTAAAAGTTACAACGCTTTCCGATGTAGATTTTTCACAAATAACGGCTGTTGACACTGCAGTGTCTAGAGATGAAGCCCCATGCTGGTCTTGGGGAGTCGCTGCTCCAATCTAGGGACATGAGTGGCCCTCATCACTCTCCTATCCGAGTCCCTCACACTCAGGATTGTATCCCCTTACAACACCCCTCTGAGGTGCGGTCCTCTTCGGCCGATGGGGAAGGGAGCTACAGAGTCATCAAGTGACAGCCCAAAGTCACCCAGGGAGTGTATCAGAGCCAGGCATTGAACCCGAGTGCCGATCCGATGCCGTCACTACAAGCCTATCCAGAGATTCATACAGCTCTCGGCGCCGTAGTAGCGGAGCACAACGATCGTTCACAAACTTTTCCCTCATATTCTCTCTGGGAGGCAGGGACATCTCATCTCCATTTTACAGATGGGAAACTAAGGCTCCAGGTAGAGTAAGTTCCTTGTTCCAGGACCCCAAGAAAATCTCTGGCAGAAACTGAAACTGAGCCAAGGTCTCCTGAATCCCATTCAGTGCTTCACCCCAGGCCAACCAATGGCGGGGGGAGGGGGAATGAGTGGGGTGAGGGAAGGCAATTCCTCTGGGGCCCAGTGATTCAAAGGGGCCCAAGGCTCCTGCTAGAGCCCTGGGCCCTTCATATCGTCGCCCAGAGCACCACACAGCATGCTCCATGCAGGGGTCCCTTCCGCCCTAGGTCCCGCCCCTTCCGGGACTGCAGGGATGCCCCCTCTCCATATCTTGCCCAGGGATCCACAGAGGCTGACAGCACCCCAGCCCCACTCAATAGAGACCATCCTTCTTTGCCAGGTGTTGAAATAATGGCCACGGCTTATACCCAAAAACATATGAGGCTGGCAGGGTGTGTTCTTAACCACTGACCATTTCCTGCCCAGGAGGCTGTAGTCTTTCCACGATAAATAAAAGGGTATGAAAGAGGGCTCACTAGACACACACACACACACACACACACACACACACACACACACCAGGTTCTAACTTTCTCAAGTCGAAACATAATAATCGCCAGATCAAACGACTGATCCACTTAGTCCAGTGGTCTAGGCAAGCCACGCACATCCACGATTTCAACAACATTCACTGATGTGGGGTGCCTCTGATCAGAGAGCTCTAACGACAGCACTTTGGAACACTTCTGGCCTTGACCTCCATCTCTCTCTGTGTCACCATGTGTGACTGGGGATAATGATCCTTATTTACTCACTTGACTGGGCTTGTTTGCTCTGGCCCATTAATGTGTGCACAGTGCTCTGAGATCTCTACACACAAGGGCAAAGGGTTATGAAGGATGAGATTTTTACCCCCAACGATGCTAGGACACCTGCACATACAGTACTTTCCCTCTGAGCCAGCTGGAGTTGCTCTAGCATATTCCAGCTGTCTGGACAGCTGCAAAGAGCAGAAACGACAGAGAGGCCAACAGAACATTCTCAGGCGAGCGCGCCAGCTTTTTCAGCCAGCTCTGAACTCAGCAGCTCAGCCCTCCAACGCACATGATAAATTGGCTGAGCACTGAGGAGCATGAAGCAGAACAATGTCCATAAAAAATCAGATCAGAACCCTAATGACAGGATTGATGACTGCGGGGGGGGGGGGAAATTCATATTATAGACTTCCCCTAGGATGGGTATTTTGCAGCATTTAAGATGCTTTGAAAACTAAGTTCGCGCTAAGAGGTATTCTTGTTCAGAAAGATATCGGCCTTTGGTTGGTATTTATATACAGTTGCGATGTGGCCATCTGGATTTTGCCTTGAATCATTTTCATTGATTCAGAGGCATGTTAAAATGCTTAAATTCCTACCTCAGATATAAATTTCAGATCGATGTCGGCTTTGCAGCATTGCTCTGGCCGAACAATCACCAATCGGCTTTGCAGCATGGCCAAACAATCACCAAGCAGAAGCCGCCAAGAAGTCCACCAGAACCAGACTGGAACTTATTTGATTAGCCACTTATTGACAGCTCCCTCCTGGAGCTTGTTTGGTTAATTCTGCTTGCAGCCTTTAACATCTTTGATGACTTTTATGGCACAAGTCCTTTGAACATTAATTTTTTCTACATGTAACAGCAAAGACTGCTCCAATTATATTCTTCTTGGGAACCTATTAAGTGGAGCTGAAACCGTCTAAAATAATTCACATAACAGTAGCTTGCCTGCGGCTGTCTGGGTGGTTGGAATGCCTCAACATTCACTTCCTATCCTCCTCAGGAATTGAGATCTGATACGTGGTATTCATGCCTGCCATCAGCAGCATCTGAATCACTCCAGATCAGAGGGCGGACCTGATTTTGCTCCTCTTCCAGCTGGGCTGGACAACGCGGCTGCACAGTGCATGGTATGGGCACTTAACGGAATGGGAGATGCGATGAGCAAGATTCTTAATCAGGCCCTTGGTATGTTCATGGGAACACACCTGGCTGCTCCTGTGCCACATCTTACAGACCCTTGTTAAACTGTTTGCACCATAAAAAGTGTAAATCATCTAAATCAGTAGCCCTGACAATACCTGCTCCTATGGGGCCATCTCATCCTGTCACCCTAAGTGACTGGGCAGATACGTCCCTCTTGCCCGCTGCTGCCCTGAGCATAGAATCCATGTCATTACAAAGCCTCTGGTCCCATCCTTGCTCCTCCGCCTCCTCTCCTGTAAACCACTGGATGAAACGGGGCTGCGGCCCCCATGAAAGATGCAGATCTGGAGGGCCATTAGGCCAATCGATGCAGGATGTGCCACCTCCAGGGAGGCACCAGCTCCTTATCAGCCTTGCTCATACTATTGAGATAGGCTCCTCCAGAGGCCAATAGAGCACAAAAGGACTTCTGGATACACAGCCTGAATTAGACTGTCTCGAGGGCTTCTTTCTGAGCCAGCAAACAAACGGGACCTTCTGTCCAAAGAGGCCTGTAACAGAGAACAGGGGGGGCCCTGTGTCTTTTGCTTCTTCTGTGCCCACAAACCAGCCAGGGGCCTCTGCTTTGGTGCAATCACTATGGTCTTTATGCACAGCACCAGTGCCCACCACCTTGTGGGTACGGACAGCGGCCGGCTTATAGCCTCACGGAGACCACACGCTTCTGCAGCCAGCAGCCTCTTAACTCCCAGGCTCCTCCTTCCTCTCTCCTGGCTTCCTGCCTGCCTGGAGCCCCTGGCTAATGAGGCCGGCAGCTGTTCCCTATTGGCCACTTAGGCCTGGGCTTACTCAGCCAGCTCCAATTCCTCTTTCCTGATCTGGGCTGGTGTGACAGAGGCCTGGCTCAGTGTTTCCTGGCCACACCCTGTGCCAGGCCCTCGGAAAGTGTGGGTAGCACTGACACGGACCCCTGGTAGAAATGGGAGGGGACTGTGACTGAAAACTGCAGGCAGTTACCCTATTTGTAGCCTTCGCTGGTTTACACAGTCTGTCTTGCTGGGGATATCCTGGAGCAGCCTAGAAAAAACCCTTGGTCAGAAGGATGCGGGTCTCTGCCCAAGAGAAGTGAAGGCTGAGGAGCTGGGAGCTTAGAGTGGGTGTCCTTTCTGGACCACGATAGGGAATACTGGTGCAATTGCCTTGAATTTCCACTTCCCCTGCCTTGACCACAATGTTTACACTGTCAAAGAGCACCCTGCAGCCAGGCAGGAAGGGACAATGTGGACTCCATAGAACCAAATTCTGCATAAGAAGGTGAAAGCTTAAAGTCAATAGGTGTCATGAATTCAGCCAAGTGCATCTGCCATAATGAGCCCTTTGTCCCATGGCTATAGGGATGAAGGCTCTGTGACCTGCCGGGAGACCAGTCTCTTCTGCTGGCTGGCCAAGAGGGGCAGTGAGGTTGGAACATGAAGGTTCAAACAGGCCTTCTGCTAAATTCTTTGTGCCTAGGATTAAAGCCCCCAGAAGGGTCATAGTCAACTGCAGAGCCGGCCCAAGGTATGGACCACTGGGCTACCGCCCGGGGTGCCCCATTGTAGGGTGCGCTGCGCAGGGCTGCTGGGCTGGGCGGGGTCAGCACCAAGCATGCACTCGGGGGCCCGGGGCGTACACGAATGGCTCGGGTCGGCCCTGGTCAACTGTGGCTAAGGGCCTTCATCCAACAGAGATTTTCCAAGATTAGAACGTGGGGGAATTATTTCTCCTTTCACACTGCAGTCCCTAAAGCCGGTCGTTAAGGGCAGGGTCTCCTCAGGTACCGGGAGTTGTGGACTACCCAGACAGACTCTCTATCATTCCATAGGATTGGGCAGTATCGTATCCTGGTCACCCATTGGTCGGAGCGAAGGAGGCCAGTACATATAAAGCCAGCCCTGTCTTCTCATGTGAGACTCCCTGAAGCGGAGCTATATGCACACGTATAGATTACAGTCTGCGGCCTCGAGTGGGTCGTTAAATGGGACCAATAGAGAGCACAATGTGTCATGGATAGACAAGTGAGCACACATCACACTTTCAAAGA
Source organism: Pelochelys cantorii (assembly GCA_032595735.1). Lineage (NCBI taxonomy): Eukaryota > Metazoa > Chordata > Testudines > Trionychidae > Pelochelys > Pelochelys cantorii. The sequence continues at coordinate 44,484,583 of CM064337.1, forward strand.
CAGCAGCCGGGGGGTTGGGAGGTGGTGAAAGTTTTAATAAGGCAAATTTAAAATCTGTAGACAGTTTAAAACTTCTTCTAGGGTAGAGATGGCAGAGCTGACATCAAACAGCTACCACCATGAGAAGCCTGTGGCCATTTCTGGCCTTACGCTACTAGGCAACTGGTATCCCAGCCTAGACTGCAATGCAGCTCAAGGGGAAACTATAAGAATAAGCTGAACACAAAAAAAACCCCAAATGCATGTGGCTGCAACCGCAGCACCACACAATTAGCAGTTTGACTGCAGTCACAGGGATTAGGTCCTTATCTGCTTCGGGACAGAATTAAGGTCCTTTCCTCCTTAGTGAAGTGAACTAAAACAAGGCACTGGGGGTAAAACTCTAGGCCCATCCGAGCTAGCGCTGTTACCATGGCAAAAAGTGGCTGCAACCGTGATATTATTAAGAGGCAGATTATCACTGCAGTGCCCAGGGCATTAGCAGAACAGCACCCTCGGAGAGGTGCACAGCTAATTAATTCCCTGTGCACTGCACTGAACATGCCTTGCTGAGCAGCCCCCGTGGTAATCAGAACTTCGCTCAAGAATGAAAATAGCCATGCTGTCAGAACACAATTCATCTCGCATCTCCCCACCTGACCGCCAGCCACACACCGTTCACTCCCCTGGCCATGATCTGATGAGAATTTGGCCCTTTGGGCTGTGTGTCCCACTAAGGGTACATCTAGACCGCAAGGCTATTTAGGGATACCCCTATCCAAGGAACGGGTCTGCTATTTCAAAATTGTTTTCGAAATAAAGGATGTGCTATTTCGGCATCCCTGGAAACCTCATTCCACGAAGAATAAGGGATGTCTCGAAATAGCGCTTTAATTTGAAATTTGGCACCAGGCAGACACGCCAAATTTCAAAACAGCCTATTTCAAAATAAAAGACACAATTTGCGTAGCGCAAATTGTGTCTCTTATTTCGATTTTAGAGTGCAGTGTAGATATACCTGAAGGCTGGTTCAGAGATGGGAGGGGGGCAGCATCAGTTAATCTTCACCACGATTTTTTGTTTCAATGGAGAAACATTCATTTTGCTTTGCAGGCAGGAAGGCACCGCAGTTAGTACATGGCCCCAAACGGCACTGCTCAACGAGCTGCCTGCGTTAAGCAATTCATTCCCTACCACCTCTGCATGGGCAGCCAGTAGGGCCTGGCTGTTCTGTTCCTTTTATCAGCGATTTCTCTTTTCCCTAACAGCTCATCATCCAGGGGACTCTTTCGCCCTTTCCTGAACCATCGCTTGTTCTGTTTGATCCCAGCATGGTGTTTACCTTTCCTTTCATTTCGTGAAAGATGCTAAAGGCGGCACCAGGCGGGAGAGAATCACTTCCAGAATCGCTCGCCCGTCACTGAGAGGAAAGACGTAGAAAAAGTCCTGCTGGAGCGTCCAGTCCATCTTCCGGCCTAGCCTAGACTGTGCCCGGCCTTCTGCTGGGCAGGCCAAGAGACTGAGACTGGGATAAAACAGTGATGAAGCCGGAGGCATCCCAGCAACAAGATGCCTTAGGATCATGGCAGAAGAAACTTGGTGGACCACCTTACACATATATGCTCAGTGGCCTATCAGCCCAATTGAAAAACTCTTGACTTGGGACGCTCCCCGGGGCACAACTAAAAGCAGCCGCAAATGCTGTGAAGTTACATAGTGCCTTTAGTCCTCTAGTGACTGCGCAACAGCAGCAACACAAGAACGGCCATGCTGGGTCGGCCCAATGGTCCATCTAGCGCAGTATCCTGTCTTCCAGCAGTGACTGGTGCCAGAAGCTTTAGAGCAGGGCTGAGGAACCTTTTATGGATGGGTCTCTGAACCATGGAAAAATCAGTCAAGCGCCACACACACAAGTGAGAAGCAAACAAAACAAAAAAACAACCTCACTGACTTGTCCCCCAGCTGAGAAGCTGGGGGGAAAAGAGACACTCGTCTTATTCCCCTCAAGCTCCAGCCCCATGAGACATGGGGTGTGGGGTGCCAAGGTTCAGGGCAGGGCAAGATTAACTCTTCTGGGGGTCGGGAGCTAATAGACTTTGTGGGGCTCTGGAGTGGGGCCAAAAATGAGGGGTTCAGTGTGCAGGATGCAGGCTGCCAGGGGGCAGGCTGGACTGGGGTTGGGGGGTGCAGGGTCTAGGCAGGAGGTGGGGCTGCAGGAGGCATCTGGAGGGGCACGGTCTGGGTGAGAGGGGGCAGAGGATGGTGGCACCTAGCAGGCACAGCCCCTTGGGGGGGAGACGCAAGCAGCTCCTTGTGGCCCTGCATTTGCAGGTACTACTCCCATTGGCCTTAGTTCCCAGTCTGTGTGAGCCATGGAGGTGGAGCCTGCAAGTGAGAACAGGGACAAACCTTCCCTGTGCTGCTGTTCCCAGAGCCGCTTTCTCCCACTGCCAGGTAGAGCCCGCCTCAGCGCCCTTCTATACTGCGGAGTGCCAGCACAACCCACTGCAGGGATTAGGGGTGAGCCCCAAGCCTTGTGGGTTGGATCCAGGCAAGCTGTGGGCCAGATTTGGAGAGAACAAAACAAAGTAGGGCAATAATTGAGCAATCCGTCCCATCATCTAGCCCCAACTTGTGGTGTCAGTGGTTTAGGGCCACCCAGAGCATAAGGTGGCATCCCTACCCATCTTGGTTCACAGCCATCAATAGACCTGTCCTCCATGAGCTTCTCTCATTCTTTTCTGGACCCAGTTATACTTTTGGCCTTCACAACATCCCCTGGCATTGAGTTCCACAGGTTGACTGTGCACTGTGTGAAGAACTATTTCCTTATGTTTGTTTTAAACAGGCTACCCATTCATTTTAATTGGCTGGTTTTTGTGTCACAAGGAAGGGTAAATAACCTCTCCTCATTCACTTTCTCCTCAGCTTTCATGATTTTATACACTTCTATCATAACCCCCCTTAGTCATCTCTTTTCTAAAATGAAAAGCCTCAGTCTTTTTAATCCCTCCTCATAGGACAGCTGTTCCATACCCCCAATCATTTTTGTTGACCTTCTCTGTGTATTTTTTAAGTCCAATAGATCTTTTTTTGGAGAGGCTGCACACAGAACTGCACGTAGAATTCAAGGTGTGGGTGCCTCACAGGTTTATAGAATAGTATTGTCATATTTTCTGCCTTATTATCTTTCCCTCGCCTAATGGTTCCTCGCATTCTGTGAGCTTTTTTTTTCCTAATTGCCACTGCACGCTGAGCAGATGTTTTCAGAGAACTGCCCCCCATCAAATGATGGGGTCCAAATGAGCTAACACAATTGCTCTCAGCATAGTCATAACAGTGGTACAGCAGGCTTATGCTTAGCAGACACTTTGAAGCACTTAATTGTGGGTAAGACAGGGACCTAGGCCTCAGAAGACCTGGGTTCAAATCCTTTCTCTGCTACAGATTTCCTGTGTAAAGTGGAGTAAGACACTTAATCTTCCCATGTGTCAATTCCCCATCTGTAAAATGGACATAAGAATGCTGTTTGGATTGCTAGAGGCAGGAACAGAGTCTCTAAGTGCATAGGAGAATGGGACCTCAAAGAGAAATAGAATAGCAACTGATCCTGGCATCAGCCCCTCAAAACACACTAGGTCCTAGGTTGCAGCATCACAAATGAGTGAAAATTCCAGTTCTTCAGCCATTGTCCTTGCCACAGGTAATGAAGGTGTAAAACACAGGGCTAGAAGATGAAGCCAGCACAGTCTTACTGCTGGAGGCCTGCTGCGCTTTTCTCTTTGCTGTCAGGGCCGTTAAGAGCCGGTGGAATAATAGTAATAATTACTATGTCAATGCACGTCTTACGTGACATGTTCACAGGCTTTAAAAACTCATAACTGACAAGTTTAGCAAAATGTGGGGACAGAGACTTTTGTGAAAAAAATAGAAACATGGCCCAATTTTGTTTCACATTATTGTGCAATAGATTTCTCCTTGAAATACCGCCGTTCTTCTGTTTAATATTGCAGTCAGACCTAGGCGTTTCAGAGCAGGACAATTATGATGGAAGGTATTTAAAAAAAATCTGGGTAGTTCTAGTGGGAGACAACTTGAGCTTTGTTCGTGGTTTACCATGTCGCCTGAATTGCTAAATGTGTGTTTCTGTTCTCGTAATGCGGCATTCCATGAAACTTTTATAACATGAGCATAAGACTGAGAGAAACACGTGCACACCACCACCAGAGTCAAGAATAAATTTCTCCAAGGAGTCCATTACTCTAATAAGTTGTCTGAAAAACAGACCTATGACAAACACAGAGTGAGACGAATACTGTTCTGTCACAGGCATTGACAATGTTTGTTCTACTCTCCCGTGTTGCTAAGCCGGGGTCTGATGCAAAGTGCATTGGCGTTAAGAGGAATCTTTTTACTGTTTTCAGGGGGCCCTGGATCAGGCCACCGGGCCCGATTCTGCTGCCTTATGCTGAGTAAATCTCACACACAGGGACCCAGTTTCTAATCATATTCCCATGGGAAGACTGAAGTGCTACTCACTGACGTCAGCGTGACTCGGCACAGGCATGGCTAGCTGCAGAACTGGGGCCATGAACAGAGCTACTGATTCAGTGAGACTATCCACATACCGTTCAGTGTGAGGGAGGTTTGCAGAATCAGTCTCCTTAAGGGGTTCATGAATTGTAAGAAACTCCACCCTGGTGGAGAGGCAGCCATCTTGAGGCAACATGCAAGGCAGGAGGATGGGAACGGAAGAAAGAGAGATTTATTTAGCTAACCCTGCAGTCAAAACCCTAGTTTTAAAAGGCCAAGCCATGTGCCAAAACATGACCACTTGGCCATTGTTGTGTTCTGTCTCACCATCAGCATCTGTCTCTCTCTTTGCCCTACATCTACTCACACAGAGCCACCTGGGCCCTTCAACTGTAAGCTCATCAGAGCAGGAATCGCCCTGCTAGCTGAAAAAGCTCTGGGTAAAATTTTCAAAAGCACCTAAAGGACTTGGGAACCCAAGCTCTATTACCTTGAAATCCTTTTGAAACTGGAACTGGGGCGCTTTTGGTATCCGCCATCCCTCTAGTACAATGTTGGGCTCGCTGTAAATGACGACAGTCTCCAAAATGTGCGTCCAAGACGACATGGATTTTCCACACCAATTCTTCCCATGAGAAAAAGGCTTCCTACCATCTTTAAAATATTTGTGAAAGTATAGCTCATTTACTCTCCCATTCTGAGAGGAGCACAATCGATTTTCATTTCACATTGGACGGCAGCGGTAGTGCACGAAAGGACATTGGATACTGCTGGTTCAGATAATTTATGACAACTTCATGGTATCGGACCGAATGTTTTATTTTTGTCTCTGTAATGGCAACGTGCATCGCAGCAGACAACTGTTCTACAGAAGCTTGAATGCACAGCCTGAATGCTCCCACCAGATGGTAAGCCAGATGGATGCAACTGAAGAGGACCTACTGGTGATGTATCACCAGTGGCAATCCAGTCTCCTCCTCCTCACCATATTCTCTCTGAAGATTGCACATGGTGCTGAGAATTGTATACCCCAAATTCTCAGTTTATTCCTGAACATTATGTAGATGTCAAAGCATGGCACAAGCTACTCAACTCCACTTGATTTTTTTTTCTGTTTCAAACAATTACAGGTGAGTGGGTGGGGAAAATTTGTGTATTTTTCCCTAAGCTACATACATATTTTTCCCTAAGCATCTGCCATAGATGCTCTGGCTGTGATCTCAAATTAAGTAAGGCTGGGTGTGACCACTGCTTGAATCAGAGGAGGAGCTAAGAAGATATGTGATCAAGCAGGTAGCATTTCTCCTGGTGTACCAACATAGCAGAGGGGCCATCATTTACTTGACACAGAAAACTAAGGTCCTAACTATTATTTGTTGTTAAAGACCCTTACTCGTGGCATAACCTACAAGGACTTGGATGTGAACCTCAATGTACTGATCAAATCCCAACTTGGGTAATTCAGTTCTTATCTGCTTCATTTTAACTACCCAATCTTCAGATACTTACTGATTCCCTCTACCTTCCTGACTTTCTATACCCTCTGCTCCCTGTCTCTCACCCCCCTCCTTTTTTTCCTTCCCTCCCTCCCCCTTCTCTCCTATTTATTTTGGGTCTGCACATCCTAAACTCAAAACTCTGGTCATCTGAAGAAGTGGGCTGTGCCCACGAAAGCTCATGATACCATCTACATGTTTTGTTAGTCTATAAAGTGCTACCAAACCAATTGTTGTTGTTGTCCTCCCCTTATAGTTTCCAGTTGAGAGGCCACTTTTGTAGCTCTCACCTCACTGGTTGTCAGCAGAGGACAATTCCCACGTTCCACCCAAAAGAAGCTCTATTTCAGTGGTGGCATATGCCTGAGCCCCATGTATGCTGTCGGACTCCTACAAATATCAAACAGGAAGAAAGATGATGAATGTATTTCGGTTATGTTCACATGATTCCAAAAACACCCATTGGCCCCCTTATGAAATTAATATACAGAGACGAGTGCATCCCCACAGTTGTCTGGCCATTAAAGTTAATTCCCTTTCCCTTTATGTCCCTGCTGACCACACACCACTATTGGCTGACCATGTACCATGTACTGCTCAATGGGGCATAAGAATCTTCAAATCGACTGAATGCAGTGCAACCTGTTAACAGTAGACAGCAAAGAGACTGCAGAATGGGGTTGTGATCCATGGCACTTCAACAATACACATAAACGATTAACACAAATAGGCGGATGCAGTTTGAGTGGGTTAAGAGTTTAGTGGTCACTAGCACAGGGTGACCATGACTAGTCAAGGACGTCACTATCCCCAACCACTCAAAAGTCATCAATCAGGCCCAAAAGTCAAGAGATTCTCTTAACAATCCTGAGATTAAAGAAAACAACAAATGTTGGGTTCTTCTTCCCCCTATAAGCTTTCCAGGACTGGGAGGTGCCCTTCGTTTGCATTTTATACAGCCACACATGCTAAAAACTTAATTTTTGAATCAGCCATTGCTGAGCTCCTCACGTAACTACAAGTCCAGGAGTGGAAGCTTTAAGGAAAACACCAACTATGACGAGACTTGAGAAGACACAAAGTTGGCAGCACTGGGGCTGTTAACACAGGTCCCACCGCACGTCTCACAGTATGTGTAATTTGGCAACAGGTTTGTGGCCTCCCTCAGCTCACAATGCCCAGAAATGGTCACGAGGCAGCTCAGCACCATCTGTCCTGGCTGGCCGCGTTAATACTCTCCCCGTTGAGACCCAAGATTCCGCTTCCCTCAGGTACATCTGCCGGTGCTGCTAGACTACATCCTATTGGGGGCTATGTACAATGACAAGCTCAGTCTTCAAACATCACAAAGGTCTACAGGAAGGATCAAGCAAAGAAACTAGTGGGCTGGGGGCACTGAGAGCTCTAAGCAACGGAGTCGTTCTGACTACACTTAGCCTAGAGCATCGTACTAGGGGGCTTCAACGCAGCTCAGCTGAGGGAGGGAGGGAGAGAGGTGCTGCTGGGCTATTGAACGGGACTCATGAGTGACCCTCCTTCATCTCAGTGGGCCTCAAGATTGTTGAAACCAAGACGGTCTCCCAGGAGAGGGTAGTTTTGCTAATTGGGCTGGAGTACCTAGAATTTGCAGGGGGTGCTGACTAAACCATCGCAGCTCTGTGATTGGAGGCAGAGGAAGCACATGGCTCTCACAGCCAGTGTTGTGGGTCCTCAGCACGCCCCTCACTTCATGGGCTCTTGCTCTAAGTATGTGTCGCTTTAGTAATATCGGTAGGAAAAAAACGACACAGACCGAAAACAGCATTGTCTGGCAACTGTGCACGTGAGCAACAGTAAACAAAAATGTCTTGTGGGCCACACATAAAACTCTGACAGGCCACATGTAACCCTCGGGCCCACCAGTGGTCTCTGAGAACTTGGTTGCTAGGGAAAGAAGATGAACGCCCTCTGCAGAAGATATCGGTGTCCCCCTTCAGAGGGCAGAGCCTCGTTTGACCAGTCCATCTGAGGATTACATCTGTAAGAGGGCTGTGTAATTGCTCATTTAGGAAAGACCATCAGTTCTGAGTATTCACTGAGCTTTCTGGCATGTCATCTGAAATCCCATTGGGTGGTAAAACAGCTAATTACCAAGTTTTGAACAGACTCTCTCATTTAAATGAATCCCCATCACCAAAATTGTGGTCAGGAGGGTCCCATAAGCAGCCCAGAAAAGCGTATGGTAAAATCCTTTGATATTTCCTTCCTTTCAAAAAGGAAAAAAAGGAAAAGTACTCTTAGGGAAGTGGGGGAAGAGCAAAATCGACCTGCTAGATTCATCTTAACCATAGGAAAAAGTCTTTTGAACTTCTCTTAATGAGGACTAGTTTTCCCAGATACAATGTAATTATTGCAAATTGCTTCATCTCTTAATTGTTACTGCAAGGCAACTAAACATTGCTATGTTGATTGCTCAAGAGTGGATTGTTAATGGCTTTAATCATTTGATAATCCAGTAATACAATCAATGTAACTCAGGACCTTGCAAGAAGAACGGGGGAAGTTTTTGGACATAAAAGCAACAGATAGCTCCGTATCAGGTTATTCTCTGTGGACACGATTCTGCCACCCTTACTGAGTTGAGTAGCCTTTACTCACATGAATAGTCCCATCAGTTTCGAGGGGGATATTCAGAAGAGCTGGGCGATCAGAGAAGCATCCCCTAAAAGTAGGTTTTGCACCACAGTAGAAAGACATTGTCCCAGCAGAGAAGAGAGAGGTGGTAGCTGTGTGGTTGTCCCGCGGGCAGCGTTGCTCCATTAGAGGATTCCAGCCATATGGGCCATGCATCCTTTGTGAAAGGTTTTGAACAGCCAAGTTCTCCCTAGGGAAGATTCCCTCTTCCTCGCTGCTGCATTCTCCCTGTGTATCCTTACAAAGGGATACGCCATACTTGGGCATATTGCATGGTGTTATTAGCACATCACTCTGTGACAAGTCCCAGAGAAGAATATGGAGCTAGTCACGAAGCAAGTGACTATGTGAGGAGAATACAAATAACAGGTTCCAGCCCTTTAATATAATTAGGGAACCTCTATTCCAGGGGTGGCCAACCCTCAGCTCGCGAGCTGCATGCGGCTCTTCACCCCTGAAAGTGTGGCTCGCAAAGCCTCCCCCGCGGCTTGTGAAGCCTCCCGATGCGCCCCTACAAACAGCCCCCCCGCCCCGGCTCCCTGTGCTCACCGGGTGCAGGGGAGCCATCCAGCATGGCAAAATGGCGGTGGCAAGATGGTGGTGGTCGGTGGGAGCCTGATGTGGCCAAAAAGCCTAATCTGTGGGTTTTAAAAGGGCAGCGACTTTTTTTTTCTCAACAATTCTGGTGTGGCTCTTTGCATTTTTTCCGCTGCTGTTTCAGCTTTCTTCGTTTAATGGGTTGGCCACCCCTGCTCTATTCAGTCCATGTGCCTCAGTCCCTTTGGCAGTAAGGCAGGAGTTTAATCTCCATCCAGCTCTTGGCTTCTTTGCTGAGACTGGCGACAAGTGGGCCACACAACGGCAATTGGCTTTGGGATGTGGATCCCCACCCACTAGTGATGAAGCTCACCTCAGCCACCCCATTCCCATTGCATAATATCTGGTTTGTGACTAGCCCAGCTGACATCAGTATGAATGTGGGTTGCAGAATTGGACCCCCAGCATGAAAGGGGAGAAGCGTGGTCCAGGCACCAAGTGTATCCCCCTGAAAATGACTCACCAGGACAAATAGCTGTTTGTTGGTGCGGAGTGCTAAGAACACAGGGATGTGCCCTATTCAGGGAGACACACACCAGCTCAGACCTCAGCCCTACAAGAAAAAGGCGGGGCTAAACTGAAGCGGGAGGCGAGGCAGGAGGAAAGTTGGTCTTGCAGTGTAAGCCCTGGTCGGAGATGCAGGGGAACTAGGCTAAAGTCCCAGCTTGGCACCTTGGATTTGTCCCTCGTGGCCAGATTTTCAAACCTGATGGATGCTGAGTACTTTTGAAAATGTGCCCCTTAATCTCTCCATTTCTCTGTCCCTTTCTTTTCTCCCTCCTTTTGTCAATCTTGTCTCTTTAGATCAGGACTACTCAACATTGGAAGCCCCGGGGGCCACAATGATACAGAACATGCTGAGGGCCACAACTTAAGTGTGGTTGCTTCTACATGCAAATGGTACGCTACTATATGCAAATAGCTTCTTTCACACTGATGAGCATGAATACAAAGATTAAGGCGAGACTACACAACACACAGGCCCCATTTAAGTCAGTTCTGCTGATATTAATACAATGCAATATTTACCCGATTTCCATCCATATGATCGCACTTTTAATGAGCAATGACAGCCCAGGAATTTAACTACTAAAATGCATATCAACAGAAGGCCATTATATTGATGACTTTTTTGTTTTGGCTCCTACCCATGGACCGCACATTGAGCCCTGTGTAAACCCACACTGCACCACAGGCTGCGTGCGGCCCACGGGCCACGTGTTGAGTAGCCCTGGTTTAGATGATAAGGCGATGGGGCCGGGTGGTTGCACCTCAGAGTGCATACAACTCTGAGCATAAGGGGGCCCTGAATTCAGCTGAACCCTCAAAGTACTACAGTAATGCAACAATAAATATGGATGATAGCAAGAGTGCCAGCCTAAATGTAGCTTGAGTTGTTTTGAGAGAGAACCTATAATATGGAGATATACCTATCTTATAGAACTGGAAGAGACCTCCAGAAGTCATTGAATCCACTCCCCTACCCTCATGGTAGGACCAAGTACCATCCCTGACAGATTTGCCCCAGATCCCTAAATGGCCCCCTAAAGGGCTGAACTTACAACTCTGGGTTTACCAAAGCAATGCTCAAACCACTTAGCTATCCCTCCCTCCAACTGAGGAAAGGAACCATTGCTGTCCAGAAGCTCAGTCAAGAAAAAGTGGGCTCTGACAGACCAGAAGAGGGCTGTTATACTAAAAAGCTGCTTTGCTTTAGTCATCAGGGGAAAGAGACACATGAAGAGGGTGTGTGATGCAGTAATCGATAACAGGAGAAGGGAGCAGTCACAAGGTAGAATGAGGAAGGAACCCTGGCACCAAGAGAACCGAAGCATGCTCAGATCAACATGACCCGATGAGACCCTACCGACCTAAAGAGCTGTCACATGTGATAAAGGCACCGGGGGACAATTATTTCTGAGAATTCATGGAGGGTGGACGAGTGGAGAAGGAGAAGCATCCTGGCTGTCCGAGGAATAAAGGGGAATCCAGGGAATAACAAATCAAATCTACATTTATCTTCAGCAGCTGATCAAATGAAAGGGCATTTTATAAAGCAGGCATCCAAAGCATCCTGAGAAAAATAAGAGATGCAGAAGGGCTCCCATCCACAATAAAAATGCTCCCAAGTAATTTAGCTCCAGGTTTTCAAAAGGCATCTCAGTTTTGCGGTGTCCCTTTTGCTCATGGGAGCTCATTGGGCCAGCAGAGGATCGGCACCTAGGAAACTAAGTCAGGGTCCAACTGAACCAGAAAGAAGCAGACACCTGAAAATGGTGGCCTTTGTGACTTCCTTTGACACGATCAGCTCAATGGACAGCCAGAGCGCAGACCCCATCTGGAGCACTGGTGGCAAACATGCACCCCACAAGCAGGTTCCAACCATGAGAAATAAGTATCCAAATCCTAGGACAGACTTACATCCTGCACAACGCCAGCTGACTTTCTTCTTTTCCTCTCAAGCCCTTGCTAGCCCCAGGGCTCCCAATCGCAGTCAATGCATGCGATTAAGGCAAAACAAATGAACTGAATTTTTTTTAAAAGTCACATGAATCGCAGTTTTAATTGGACTGATAAACAAGAACAGAATAGCTATTTAAATGTATTATAAATATTTTTGGATGCTTTCTACATTTTCAAATATATTGATTTCAATTACAAAATGTACAGTGCTCACTTTATTTTTTTTATGAGCAGACTTACCTGGTATTGCCCTGGTCCTTGGGAATGTTGGGCAGGGCGGGGGGGGGTGGTGGTGCAAGAGTGAGAGATGAAGGTGAGGAGGAACTGTTCTTTTCCTGGGGCTTCCGGTTGTCCTGGCATGACCACACCCTGACCTTGCTTTCAGTTAGGAGAAGAGGAAGCTGCCTACCAAATTTGGTGGCCCTCGCTCTTACCATTTAGGAGTTCTTGAGCAAACAGACTCACAGACAGACACTCTAAAATATAGAGAGAGATTACAAATATTTGCACTGTAAAACAGATTTAAAAAAACAGTATTTTTCAATTCACCTCATACAAGTCCACTCAGTCCTACCTCTTGTTTGGCCACTTGCTAAGACAGATAAGTTTGTCTACATTTACAGAATATATTTTTTGCTTCTTGTTTACAATATCACATATGTACAATGTAAAAGATATGGTGAATATTCATATGCCTCATGCTTCAACTTGTAAGCTCTAAAGTTTTACATTGTTTGGGTTTTTTGGAGTGCAGTTATGTAAAGAAAAATAATTCTAAATTTGTAAGTTGCACTTTCGTGATGAAGAGATTGCACATCGGGACCTGGAATACAATACAGGAGGAGGTTGATCAATTAGAGAAATGTAATGAAGTTCAGTCGGACTAATGCAAAGCAATTTCCATGTAGGAAAGAGCAAATCAAAAGCAAAGACACGGAACGAGAGTGTTCCAGCCAGGCAGTAACACCGCGAAGAAGGGCCTGGAGGGGGATGATCAACTGAATAGAAATCAATATTGTGATGCTGTTGCAACCAAGCTAGGTAATTAGTCCACTCTTCCTGGCATGAGCTAGGCCTCTGTTTGGAGGAGGGTGCTGAAATTTGGGTATCATCTTTAAATGAAGGCAACTACATTAGAAAGAGTTTAAAAGAACAACAATGCTGCAAGGTTGGAAAATAAACTCATGCATAAGAGCTGAGAGCTGGGGATACGGGATCCGATTCGCCTGTCACTGACTGTGGTGTAAGTTGGGATGGAATCCTATTGAAATCCATTGAGTGATGTCACAGTCAAGGATGCAAGAGCAAAATCTGGCTAGTGCTGTCTAGAGCAGGGCTACTCAACACGTGGCCCGCAGCCCGCCCGTTTGTTTACAGCCCACAGTGTGGTTTGGGTTCACATGGGGCTCAACATGTGGCCCGTGGGTGGGATCCTTTGAACATGGCCTCCACTGGGAACACACTCCACAATGGCAAGGTGTCTCCCAGGTGGGGTGAGCACTGAAAGATGCAAGCGGACGGGCTGGCTGGAACAGATGGGTACTGGCTGTCGGCATTTCTAGCCCCCACAGAGGAGATGACAGGAACACTGGGGCATTGTGTGAAAGAAGATATTTGCATATATTTGCATGTATATGCAACCACACTTAAGTTGCGGCCCTCAGCATGTGCTGTGAGTATCATTGTGGCCCCTGGGGCTTCCAAAGCTGAGTAGCCCTGGTCTAGAGCAGTGTTTCTCAACCAGTGGTACAAGTACCGTAAGGAGTACTCCAGAGATGTCTGGGGGGTATGTCAACACAACTGAAATTTGGAGAAAACTGAATTTTTGTTTTCAGTTTTACAGCGTTTTACTATTTTTGTACTTTTTACACCCAAAAATTTCATCGCCTGTGTGACGGGGTGAGGCAACCCCGCCACGATCCCCACCCAGGGGGTCCGGCCACAGGCGGGGGAAGCTCGGGCGCAGCACAGGCGGCAGCAAGCCGAGCGCCGCCAGAGGCGCCCAGGGCGGACTCGCGCAACGCCTCGGCGCTATAGCTGGGAAGCGGGGCGGCAGGCAAGCAGCCGCCTTAAGCATTGACATCACCTGACATCATCGGCGCGACGCGAGGGGGCGGAGCGCGGACATCGGCGGGACAGTCGGGGCGGGTTACATCACCTGCGGAGGAAGGTGAAAGGGGGGGGATATAAAAGCAGAGGGGAGTGGCACGGGGGGGGGGAGGAAGCCGGGATGACAGGTAATGGGAGCCGGCGTGAAGGAAGCTCGGGGGGTGGACTCCTCTTGAGGAGGGTTAAAGGGCATGCCAGTGGCAGAGCTGACTGTGGCCCAGGGTTGGGTCGCGGAGCCCGAGAACAGGCAAGTTTAGGGGAAGAACCCCCACCTGTTACCGCTGAGAGTTTTGCTCCCAGCGATAGGGCCCTGGGCCAGGGTCCGGGAGTGTGGGTGGGCCCGGACCCCCCCCTGCCACCTGGCAGCGTTTACAGCCCCCCAGTAGGGGACGGAGACCTCATTTGACAAGTCTGCTTTATGTAGAGGTCCAGACCGGGAGAATAGCCCGGAGCCACCCGGACGAACCAAACGTGTAATAGCCCGAGAGTAGTCAAATAAAACAGTACACTTGTGACAGCCTGCCCAGCTACATTAAGTTGTTTAAACAAATGTGTTGCAAAGGTTAAAAAAAAATTGTGCGTGTCTAAAAACTGTAGGTACTGGGGTACTTGTAATTTGTTTGTTTGTTTGAAAAAGGGATACTTTATTTAAAAAAAAGGTTGAGAAACACAGGTCTAGAGCATCATAGTCTGCAGGACACATGGTAGCTGATGGGATGAGACACGCGTGTAAAGAAATGTTAGAACGGTGACAGGGGTTAATTACATTGGCTGTGCCCATGGTGAAATAGCAACAGTGGGCCAAGCTGCTGCAGGGAAAATTCAGGCTAAGTTCTGCAAGGCAATTTTCTATCAGCTTCAGACCAGTTCAGGCAATAAGAGAAGGGAGGAGAATGGAGCCTCAATGACATCTAGGGGTTCTTGGTGCTGCAAATAACAAGGTGCGCAGGAAGAACATAACATCACCATTATTGGACATCCCAGAACTGATTCCAATTTCACTTCATAAGAGTCCAACGTGGCTCTTCTTAAGAGCATCTGGAAGTAAGGAAAGTGTCATTGCCCTTGTTGTACAAAGCAGGAAACAGAGGCACACAGACATAAAGCAACTTGCCCAAGATCACCACAATGAGTCAAGGGCAGAATCAGGATTAGAGGCCAGCTTTTCCTGGCTCTGCCTTTCAGTGCCCTATCCACTAGGCCCTACCACCTTCCCAACCCTGAAAGCCACTGACATCACTCAACCTTTACATTTATGCAACTGTGATTAGAATCTGGCCTGGCAAAGGTGAAATTAGCTAACGCATCTTTTGGGGATGTTTTAGGACTAACGACTATCAAACCTGCTAAGCAGCTGGGGAATAAAGTATCTGACCCAGAGGAGGTCCTGTCAGACTCACATGATTTTCCCAGCACTGATAACTGAAACAGTGTACAGCAGCCTTAGGAAAATACTGACTGGACAGCTGCCAGTGCGCAGCCCAATGTGCAAGAGTAGAGACTGAGGTCTGTGGCTGTGCAGTACTGTACGGACTCCTGCCAACAGCCCAACTGCACCATCTGCCAAATTAATATTCCTCTTTTTCATATCTTGTTTAAAGGGAATCATTCTAGGGAGGTGGGGGAAACGGCTAATTTAATTTCAAAGTTTTATGAGGAGTCTCGCCAGCCATCAGGTCTGGTCCTCCTTTTCCCCGAGATCCGTTTTCGCGTGCCGGGCAGTTGGTGGATCACGTGGCAAAACACCACTGGGCACAATTCTGCTACCACCACGTGGCAATGAGAGGAGCGTAGGGAGATCAGCGAGGCAGAAGCTGGCTTGTTTCTGCGTAGAGAACAATTTTTGTGTTCCACCTTTCTGCAAGCAGCCCTTGCAGTCCATGGTGTGTGTCCCTCGTTCTGGAAGGCACATACTGGGGTGACGTGGGAGCGTTCCCACACTTCCTACCTACTGGACAAGCTCTGTAAAGGAAC
Source organism: Pelochelys cantorii (assembly GCA_032595735.1). Lineage (NCBI taxonomy): Eukaryota > Metazoa > Chordata > Testudines > Trionychidae > Pelochelys > Pelochelys cantorii. Next base: position 44,500,407 of record CM064337.1, read on the forward strand.
AGGCAGGGGAGAATAGGAGACAAAAAGGGAAGGAAATGAACAGACACAAATAAGACAGGGCTGCATCTGCAGAAATGTGCCGCACAGGTAGATGCAGAACTCACAGGGACATGCAAACAAGGCAAACAAGGCGGAGATGCCCAAAATTACCCTAGGGGTCTGCAGGGTGAGACATTTGGAGAACCAGACACTGAGTTGGGAGGGGCGGTGGGTCCATGAGGGGATTGTTCTTACAAAGTGGTCTTCTGACCACAGAGAACCACCGATCTAACTCCACCCTGCTGTTCTTAGGCTGAGGTGGTGCCTGGCAGCCTCTGTCCCATACTATAAGAACTAACAACTAGAGGGTCACCAAATGAAATTAATAGATAGCAGGTTTAAAACTAACAAAAGGAAGTTTTTCTTCACATAGTGCACAGTCAACCTGTGGAACTCCTTGCCACAGGAGTTCAACAAGGACTTTTAACAGGGTTCAGAAAAGAACTAGATAAATTCATGGAGGTTAGGTCCATCAATACTTATTAGCCGGGATGGGTAAGAATGGTGTCCCTAGCCTTTGTGTGTCAGAAGCTAGGAATGGGCAGTGGAGGAGGGATCACTTGATGATTCCCTGTCTATTCACTCCCTCTGGGGCACCCGGCATTGGCAACTGACAGCAGACAGGATACTGGGCTAGATGGACCTTTGGTCTGACCCAGTATGGCAGTTCTTATGTTCTTATCCTTAGTCCTCATACTCTGAGACATGAGATTTAATTCTCCTAACTTCCCCTTATTGCAGTGTTTCCGGTTGACTCCCCCTTCTCAGTATTTGTGGCCAATTTCTCTTATCCATTATCCTCCCCTTTGCATTGTAAGCCTCTTGGGACAGGGACCTCCTCCTTCTCTTTGCCTACAAAGCACGGCATGAATAATTCAATCATAGTAATTAGCAAACATAACTCTTAGGAACAAAGGCTTACCAGCCAGACCATTTGTCCATTACGTTCAGCATCTGTTACAAGTAGTAGAGCCAATGCTGTAAAGGGCTGAGTGCCTGTAACTCCCATTGATTTCACCAGGAGCTGTGGGTGCTGAGTCAATGCAGTTGGGTCAATTGACCCCAGCAGCAAATTTAGTCCTAGCGTTCTACAATCCTGCTGTGGTTCAGTAACATTTTCTATGGCTGCAGGCCTCATCTTCCAGTTCTGTGCAAAGTCAAGGCCCTATTGAAGACAATGGGAGTTTTGTCCGATCCCAGCGGCAGATATAGGGCAGGGCGAGCAGGGCGGCTGCCCCAGGCCCCGCGCTTCAATAGGCCCCTCGCACGTGCTACTACCTGTCAGCTGTGGCCGTGGCGCATGCGCAAAATTGTGCTGCCCCGGACCCCACGCTTCAATAGGCCCCATGCCCTGGGTCCCGCAAAACTCTCATCTGCCCCTGCCCGATCCTCTGCTGATGTAAATCAGCTATGCTGACTTACACCAGTGGAGGTTCTGGCCCTTTATTTTTATATTATTCAATGGAAACTTCAGATACGTTTACCATTATACTTTGAAATGGACTAGTGGGACATAAGTAGCACCCAGCCTTTCGGCTGTGGTTCTATTTCCTAGGTTTAAATTATTGCTAATATAAAAGATTAAAAGGATAGATAATACCTGGTTCACCTCCCTCAGGGGGACAGTTACATTTACATACTAAGCCACGGTGCTGAAATAAATTCTCTCTCCTCCTGCATGCTTCAGAGTAAATGGACCAACCTCAAGTCAGAGCCACATGCATAATGTGGACTTCTTATCAAGGGAAAAGGCTCCAGAGATACTGTGTTGAAAGCATAAAGGGATTCACTGTCGCACCACCTATATCCATTGTCCAGAATAAATATTTCGGCAGACAAAGCTTTACCTTCTCCAGGAAAGATTCTTCCATTTATTTATATTTGCATGCCCCAAATTTAGCGAAGCGCTTGTTTAACTCAAACATACTCACCCAGGAACCTACCCCTGCAATAAACTCTGTTGCCAACTCTGTCCACACATCTCTACAAGCGACACCATCACAGGGCGTAACCACATAAGCCACCATACCAGTGGCTCATATGACTGACTGCCCATCCTCTAATGTGATCTATGCCATCAAGAGCCAGCAATGCCCCTCTGCCATGGATATTGGCCAAACTGGACAGTCTCTGCGACAAAGGATTAATGGACACAAATCAGATATTCAAAATGGAAACACAGAGAAACCTGCTGGGGAACATTTTAATTTGCCCAGACACTCACTAATGAATCTTAAAGTGGCCATTTTCTTACAGAATAATTTCAGGAACCAACTAGAGAAAGAGAAACTGTGGAATTGGCCTTCATATGCAAATCTGACACATTTAGCCAGCAATTGAACAAAGAAATCTCTTGGATGGGCCATTATATTCAGCATCCAAATGACATCAAAAGCTAAGTATCAGAAACTTACAGCCTGCTCTATTAGCCTCATTTCACACGGACATCTTAATTGGTAGGGGTTTTTTCCTTCTCTCCTCGTCCCCTCTTCTTCTGCTTTATATTTGACCCTCTGTGACTCTTGCTCTATATCTGTCATCTGAAGAAGTGGGTTGAGACCATGAAAGCTCATGATACTGTCTATATTTTTTGTTTATCTCTCTAGGTGCTACAGGACCACTCATTTTTTAAGCTTTTTTCATAATCAAGCAAGTCACCCCCTTGAAGCCAATGGCAATTCTCAGGTGCTTAAAGCAAAGCAGGGGTTTAAAGTGCTTTGCTATGCTGGAGATGCTAGGGGTGATAGTTTGTGAAGACAGAGAAGAAACCACTAAGTGAACAAATGAACCAGAACTATCAGTAAATAAATCCTGACTGGACTGACTCATTCATATCTCCTGGTCTCACTCCACTTACAGAAGCTATTTCAGCTATGAACAAAGAGCAAGAGGATCAATTGGGTTCTTACTCCAAATACTGTTGCTCTTGAACAAGCCCATAGTTTCAGCTGCAACTTTTAAATTGGGCTTCCCCACAAAAAGACCCTCCGAGTGGGACCCTCCTATGCAACATTTTATACGTGCTTCACAGAGACAAATTCCCACCATGCTACAAAGTCCTGCTGCCACTCTCCCTAATTCATGCTGTGGATGGTCTGGTGGTGACATTCTGGCTATGTCTAGACTACAGGCTTCTTTTGGAAGAAGCTTTTTTCGGAAGAGATCTTCTGGAAAAACTTCTTCCAAAAGAGAGCATCCACACTGCAAAAGTACATCAAAAAAGCGATCTGCTTTTTCAAAAGAGAGAGTCCAGACTGAATGGATGCTCTCTCACATGTAAGCTGTGCTTGCTATGGACGGAATGGCCACCAGGGCACCTGTGCTTTTTCCTCGTTCCTCTTCTTCCGAAAGAACTCCCTCTTCCCCGTCCACACACCTTTTTGCGAAAGAACTCTTGCACAAAAAGGCTTCTTCCTCGTAGAATGAGGATTACCAATGCCAGAAAAACCCTTCTGTTCTTTCGATTTCCTTGTGGAAGAACGTAATTGCAGTGTGGACATTCCTCAAGTTTTGTCAGAAAAACAGCCGTTTTTCTGACAAAACTCTGTAGTGTAGACATACTCTCTGGGAAATAGCTTCTGGGAAGCTTCTTTCTGAGTCACTTATTTTGCACAACTTGAAGTGTTCATTGCTCCACTTGGGTAGAACTGGTTGAATACAATTGATTTGATCCGAATTATTGAATGAGGTTTTTTTCCCTTTATGAATGGTTCCCAAGCAACTTCTGGTTTTTTTAAATGTATTTATTATTCAGAATTAAAAGTTTTGGTTGATACATTATTCACCAGAAGTTAGTCATGGGCATTGGCTATTTAAAGTTTGTGATTCAAGCTGCAGTAATTAGTTTTGATTGGACCCAAATAGAGCACATGATAATTTTCTCTTCTCTGGTTGGCTGAGTGTAGTCCTAAGAATCAGGTTTCCAGTGGAACATTTCTAATTAAAAGTTCAAATTCACCGTCTACTATATTTCCTTTAAATATACTGTTTCCTGCCAGTAAACTCCTCTAAAATATTCATGAGATGCAGAAGGGGTATGAAGGAAGGCCAGATTAATTCATTTTTTTATTCGAGTGAATATTCACAGAAAATTTTATACTCAGCCAACTCTCCCCTTGGGAAAGCAAAACTATTTGGAGCAGCACTTGTTTGCTCTCTATTGCTTGATTAAAGACATTTATAGGTGCAAGATTGATTATTATTATTAATTACTTTTATTATGGTAGCAGCTCGAGCTGATTTGATGTAGCTCTTGGGCTATACACAAACAGTGAGCAATGAGATAATCTGGTCATAGGCCATCTCCATTATTTTGGGACTGTATCATTTACGGCAATTTACCTCAAGGACAATGTTACCGAAATAGCACAAAAGGAATCTATTACAATGGAGTCCAATGGCCTTTGACTCTTTTACAAGACTGCGATGCTGATTCAGAAAAGCCCTTAAGTTTTAAGTCCCTTCAAAGGACTGCACAGAAGCACATGCTTAAAAGCTAAAAGGTTAAAAATAATGCTTAACTGCAGGTGTTGCTGGGCATGCTTTCCTGAATTGGGGCCTAAATTATTCCTAACGATACACAGGTTCCAAATCTGAAATGGATGCCTATTAGAGACTGACGTTGCACTTGAAAACACAGAGACAGTATCTCACTTTAGATCCAACTCTAATGCCTCCCCTCTTCCCGCCTGGTAAAAAAAACCACCCAAAATCCCACTATTTCCTTAAAATAGGTTATCTTGTTCACATGGGGCCTTCTGAAACTTCCCCAAGGGGATGCAGTGCGCAGTTTGAATTCAGGCTAGAACACGAATGGCTGGCTGCTTCAAACTCAAGGAATCCCTAAAGCCACAGTGGAAGCACATCGTACATTTTTACTTTTAATCTAGAGACAAGTTCCCCATTTCTTTTGCCCTTTCTCTGGAGACCTGCCTGAAGGTCCACACACATTTTTCTTTCTTCATAATATTTGGGTCGCCCAGCAGAGATTCGGGTGCCACCCAGCTGATTAGAAATTGGCCCCCAGCATCCCACAGCGGGCAACATTTGTTTCTACTAATGGTGCACATCCACACATGCCTTCGTGCACATGACAAAATTCATTCCTCACAAGGATGGAAAAAAAATAGGGGGAACATTGGGTGAGAGCAATAAGAATAATGCCTAGATCCCATGTATTCTAATCTCATCTATGGATCTCAAAGCACTTTACAAGGGAGGCTTAATTATTGCCGTTTTTCAAATAGGGCTGAGATGGGCGCTGCAGTGACTAGGGTTGCCAGGTGTCCGGTATTTTCACCTCCTGTCCGGTAAAAAAATTCAGAAAATACTGGACACCTAAAATGTCTGGTACTTTCTGATTTTTTCCCAACCAGGAAGCGAAAATCCCGGGCTGTCCAGCTCAATATGGAGGCAGCCTAACAACCCTAGTGCTTACCAGGGAGCTGTCCAACCCAGTGCAGGGAGGCAAGATGGCGGGTGGCTGCTGGCAGCCTGTTAGAGCCAAAAAGCCTCACCACACGGTTTTTAAAGGGGCCACGTGGTGTTTTTTGTTGGTGTTTTCTTTTTTTTTTTTCTTAACAACTCTCAGGGTCCTTTTCCCCCCCCGCCCCCCCCAACAAACTTTTTCCTGGCATGTGTTTTTTTGTTGTTGTTTGGTATTTTTTCTGAAACCATCTGGCAACCCTAGCCAGTGACTCAGCTAAAGAACTAAATGAAGCAGCTTAACAGAAAAAAGTCCTGCTTGTTTCCAGTAACATTAAATCTTCAGCTGACGCATCCCAGCTCAAATAACATTTTAGTGCAGCGCTCTATACTGCAGAAAGTCAGCAAGAAATTCCTCATTCACTGGAAGAGTTGGACTTAAACTTGACAGCTGGCCCTATCCCTACTCATCCAAGTGAATTTTTCCAATCCCATTTGAGGCCCATGTTTCACCAGGCTCTCTTCTGGAAAGCTGCAACTTTTCCATTTTCACATATAACAACTTGATATTCCTGATGTGCCAGTTCTGCGTGCGTGGTACCCAATAAACACTAACGTGACATGACAGTCAGTTGCAACTCACTGTACTCAGCCTTGGCAGGACAAGCCACAGAAAATATTTAAAGTGACCTTTCCTGATAAAACACTTGAGGGTGAGAAATAAGGGATTCCTTTATTAAAGCAAAAACAAGCAAATAAAACAAATTGGACCAAACCCACTTCTAGATACAACTAATATTGAGATGAACAGGAAAATACTAGTGTTGTACTCTAGTTTTCCTAAACTAAACACAATCCCCCTTGATTAGGAGCTTAAAATAGGTGGCTGCAAGCATGAAAATGGGTAACTTGGTAGAAGACATTTCTGATGCAGATGGTATTATAGCGAATGTACTCAATGCATATTATCCATACAACATATTTAATTAAAGCAATTGAAGCATATTCAATTAAAGCAATTAAAATTCAGTTAAGGTACTGATTCAGCAAAGCACCTAACCACGTGCTTAAGTTTGATCCTGTAAGTACTGCTGAGCAAGTGGTTGATTTTTCAGTTTGGTAGCCAAACCAAAACATCCAGGAGGGAAAAATAGCTTTGAGTCAGCCAGAAATGGAAATGGAGGTGTTTTCCTCACCAAAATAAGAAATTTTGTTTGTCTGAATTGTAAGTTTCTCACCTTCCACCCCACCTCCATCACACTTTTTATTAAATAGCAAGCTAAACTTCTAAGCATTGTTTCAAAGTGAATAGTCTGCAACTTTTCATCAAAAATGATGCAACAAAAAGGACCCAACTTTTAAAAAATTCCATTTTTTGATCAGCCAAAACTCTTCACTGAATTAGACCCCAATTCAACCCAAATTCACAAATGGTATTTAATAAATCCAAACTGCATTTTTGGCAAATAAATTATTAGTCATAAAAACTTTGCCCAGCTCTACATGTGAGTAGTTCTGTTGACTTCTGTGCAACTACTTTGCGTTAATTTACTTACCAGGCCTAATGCAAAGAAAGAAAAAAACTAGCCTTGACTTCAACAGGGTTTATGATAATGCCAATAGCCATCAAATAGTAGCCTCACTGCAGAAAAATCTAAATTGTTCCCATCTGTTACACTGAGCGGGAAGTTTTCAGACTAGAAAGAAAAACTATTCAAAAAGCAACAATAAGAGGCCCTAGTCCTGCAAAGACTGGTGTATGTTTAACTTTATGCATTGGGAACAAACCTAGACTACTCGTATCTCAAGATCAACACATTCATAAATCTTTTGCAGGCTCCAGAATTTAGCCAAAGCTCATTGAGTCATGATGAGTGTTTTTCTTGGCTTAGCAGCAGAGATGGTCATGCTAGTTTGAATACAATGAAGATCGGCTCAAACCTTCCCTCAACACATGAACTTCAGACAAGGTCAGAACAGTCATTTCCCCATTCATTTTGCTGGAGTTAGATCATGCAAAAGGAAGAAGGCCCGTTAGATCCTACTTAGCTCTCTCTGCCAAAGCAGGACCATTTTCTGCAGCATACGTTCAGGCACTGCGACTCTTCCAAACTCTGCCTAGGCTGAGATCTGCCAATGCACCATGAGCAATGGGGCATCCAGGCATACTTCCACTCTAACTACAAGTGGAATGGTCCAGAAATCTCCCCAGGAGAAAGGATGTCCTCCTAAGATTTATGAGTCAGTTTGGAAAGGAAAGAGGTATCAGTGTGACCAAATTTACAGATGTTTATTCAAATAAAAGACTTCTGAGCCTTTTCGACATTCCCCTGACACGAGCCTTCACTGCCATTTCTGTTCCTTTTCTGGAGCCTTCTTTCCAACAAGTTGCTCAGCACAACGAACAAGCTGAAGACCACTTGATTCTAGATAAGAGGCCAGTGACAGGGAAAGAACAAAGGCCGCGACCGCACTGCAAACAGGCCCAAATGACAGACAACATGGAAATTATTCTGAGCGCAAAGGAAAATGCACGGAGCCTTGAAAAGCTGCTTTTGCTTCATCACTCCATTCTGTGCATGAGCTATAATGTGCTAGGAACATTAAGGCTAAAGCATGCACTGGGGATTACTAGGGTTCAGCCATTTGTTACGGATTCCTTATGCAAGCTTGGTACAAGTATATAGTTAAAGATGCCTCATTTTTTGAAACAGTGCAAGTACACAGGATCCTCTCTCTCTTCCATACCTCTCTGCCCCCATCCTCCATCATTCTTCCTCTCCATAAGGCTACAGAAGCGAGTATAGCTAACTCTTCTGAAAGAACAAGTTGGTAAAGCCACTACTAAATGCCTGCCTCAGAGTTGCATTTCTGAAAGCTATAATTGCACGTTCTCCTCCTCCTTCGCCTCTTCCTCTAGGTCACATCTTCATTTGTTGTGCAGGCTCTTCTGGCGTTCGATTTAGCGGGTCTAGTTAAGACCCACTAAATCAAACGCTGAGGGCAGCTCTGGTCAATGCTGGCACTCCTCCTTTACTCCCATTGGCCTCTCACTGCGAAGTCGGCACCAAGCTTAGCTTAAGGTAAGCCGACTCCAGCTATGTATTTTACGTAGCTGGAGTCGAGTACCTTAACCCAACATACGAGGTCCAGTGTAGACGTGGCCTAAGAGGTTACAACCTGGCAGCTCTGCTAAGGAAAGACAAAAGGGGAGGACATTTGAGGACATTACCAAAAGAACTCAAGAATTAACCTGATCCCAAATATGAGCAGATCCATTTCATGTCAACAGCTCACGTTTCATTGTAGCTAAGGAGTTCAAGAGCAGGTAGCAAGTCTCTAAAAATAAACACAGTGCTCAAGCCTGACATTGCGTGTACTGGGTAAAACAGAACAGTGAACATAAGGCACCTGGAGAAGGTGAACATAAGGAACCTGGAGAAAATATAAATTGATGAAGATGAAGCGGATTCCCTAGACAGCCGGGTAGTACTTGTGTCACTGGAACTTGGTGACAAGGTCATAATGTGAGTGTGTTCCACCAGTCTGGAGCTGGTCAGAGGTACCACAAACGTGATGCATCCTGTGGCAACTCAGAGACTAACAAAAATACATAGATAGTATCATGAGCTTTCACGGGCAAAACCCTCACATATTTTATTTGGGTGGCCAACACGGGACACCTTACACGTGATTTTCAGAAAGGGTTGAACATCTGCAGCTGCCACCAACTCTGACTGGAGTTGCAGGCGCTTGGCATCCCTGAAAATTCAAGCCTCTGGTGTCTCTAGGTGGGCGACCCAAATGAGTGGACGCATCTGAAAAATTCAGCATAGGTTCTCCAGTGGAGGGAGAAAATTAAGGGCTGCAAATGACAAGCAACCTTCATTTCACAGAACTGCCTCCTCGCCAAGCAATGAAGCAGCCTGGTCAGCAATTATGGAGGAAGCTGCATCCCAGGAGCAAAGTCAGGTTGCCATTTAGTGTTGGACGATGGGGGATACAGAGAGTCTAGGGAGGAAAGGAGGCTCCGGAATGAAAGGTGAGCCGTAATGGCAGCTCAAATGCCAGGCAGCTCCAACCCAACCCGGGCAATAAATCGTACAGAGAGCCTCAGATAAAAGAAGGATATAGCCTCACGCAGTTCGAGCCGCCACAAATCCAAGCCCTGTCACAAAACTATCAGCAGGAAGAGATAAATGTTCCAGGAGTCCCTCTCCCCCTCCTCTCTTAAGCAGGCAGTGATTACTAAGGACATTTCCATGAGCAGTGTATGATCTTTTTTTTTTCTTGCACAATGACCTTTAAAACTACCGGCTAAGCTATTTGCACTGCCTAGCCCAGAGTTTCAACAGACAGCAGGGAGACAAGCATTAACCTTAATAGCTAAATCACTGCATACTCCTCTGAAGATAGAGCCCTCCCTGGAGCTGTTAAAAGACCAGTTTTTATTTGATGATGACTTATTTAAATAGCAACACGCTCCTGTTACAATTGGAAGACGGGCACCCGCCAGCACTCACCTGGGTTGGGGGGAGCCAGATTCCAAGACCTTTACATGGGTCAAATAGCACCTCACTCTACCTGCAGCCCCACTGGATCGAATGGCTCTACAGCACTGGTCAGGTACTCGGCAGAGTGACTACGGATGGCAGAATCCATCCCTGATTGACACTATTGGTATTTGTATGACCGTAATTCCTGGAGGCCCCCTGTGAGATTAATTGCGTTAGGCTCAGGGCAGGCACATTGGGACACTGTCTATGCCCCTGAAAGAGTTTCCCATCTCACAGACAAGGCAGACGACGAGTGGAAAAAAGGAAGGCCTATTTATTATCCTTTTTCATAGATGGGGACACACGGATATGCAAGACCAAGCCACAAAGATGCGCAAGGTCTCTGTGACAGAGCCAAAAACTGAACTAAGATCTGAGCTCCCCAAGAATCACAGTATGAAGGTCGCTGGCATTTGCCATGCAGGAGGTCGGGCTAGATGATCAACAGGGTCCATCAGGTCTTAAAGCCTACACATCAAGGGAATCTCCTGAAACCTCATCTAGGGTTTTCATTCCTCCCCCACCTTTCCTCTCAGACAGCCCCACATCTCTTTGTTTGGGTTTTATTAAGAAATGTTTTATACACCACTTTTCTGTACCCCAAATTGTGACTGAAAGCCTGTTTGGACCCACACTCAAATGATCTTTTATTCATTTGCTCAGACTCGCACCCATTCCCCAAATAGCCCCAAATATCAACTTTCAGCCTATAACAAGCTTTCAGAGTGAAGCTTATAAAATAAATAGAAACTAGCTCACCCACTCTAATAAGACTCAATAAAATAGCTCTATAAAAAGGTCACACGTTTTAGTGTCTCCAAAGAGCGACTGTAATTCTGACTCATCCTGAAAATCAGAACCCTTCTCATTACGAACTATGAGCAGTAAAAGTATCAGAGGGGTAGCCACTCGTAACTTTCAAAAACAGAGTAGCCGTGTAGCACCTTAGAGGCTAACAAAATATATATATGTAGTATCATGAGCTTTCATGGGCAAAACCCACTTCCTTACTTTCCACTTCGAAGCTCATGATGCTATGTATATTTTTTGTTAGTCTCTAAGGCTATGTCTACACCACCAGGTTATTTCGAAATAATAGCTCCTGAAATAATTATTTTGAAATACAGCCTTTCCCCGAGTTAGGAACGAGTTACGGACCAAACACTTGGCCGTATCTTGATTTGTTCGTAACTCGGACCCCATTGAGTTACATAGCGACCGCGCTGTTCGTAAACGCAGGTCACGTTCGTAACTCGGGGACCGCATTTACGACCGTTCCATGGGAGCTTTGGTCGGTAATGCGAATGGTCATAAGTCAACCGTTCACAACTCGGGGACCGTCTGTAGCATGTCCACACTACACAGAAGCCTTGAAATTAGTCCAAGGCAGGCTCCATTGGGGTACGACTACACAGCAACATTATTTCAAAATAACTAGCATTATTTCAAAATAACTTAGTCCACATCTACACAGCAGGCAGTTATTTCAAAATAACGTCAAAATTCTGTCAAGTTGGATGACTTCTTACTCCAACTCCTGTAACCCTCATTGTACAAGGAGCGAGGAAGTTGGCAGAAGAGTGCTCTCTTTCGAAATAAGTGCTGTGTAGACACTCCCACTTCCGAAATAAGTTATTTAGAAATAAGCTACCCAATTGACATAGCTTAATTTGCGTAGCTTAGTTTGAGTTAAGCCCTGTTGTGTAGACGCACCCTTAGGGTGCGTCTACACTACACCGTAGCTCAAAATAAGATACACAATTTGTGTAGCCCAAATTGTGTATCTTATTTTGAAAAAATTTTGAAATAACCCACTATTCCAAAATGTCCCTTACTCCTCATGGAATGAGGTTTACAGGGACATCAGAATAACGAGCCTGAAATAATGGACTTGCTGTGAAGAGGCAGATAACTATTTCGGGATGCTCCGGTATCCCAAAATAGCGTTGCAGTGTAGATGTAGCCTTAGTGTGGATGTGCTACCTCAATTTAAAGCCCCAGGAAGCACTGAGGGTAATTACTTTGAATGACTCTGGGGAGTCATTATTTTGAAATAGCAGCAGCTGAGCATCCATACTACTGCTATTTTGCAATAGCAATTGGGAAATGGGCACTATTCTTTGTAAATCCAGGGGTTATGATTTTGAAATAACAAGCCTGTTATTTCAAAATAATTTCAAAATGCGGGGCTTGCTGGGTGGATGTTCACCTTGTTATTTCGAAATAACTTGAGTTATTTCAGAATAACTCTGTAGTGTAGACATGCCCTAAGGTGCTACAGGACTACTCACTGTTTTTATGAGCAGTAAGACCCACCAGATATGCTCTGACGTGATGTTTGTTTGGTCTGCACTCCAAGGCACACAAGTCCTAGAAAACTGGAAAAAAGAAAGGGTGGGGGCGAACAAGCCCTGATGCCCATATGGTCCCTCACTGTCCTTCGTGGTTCTCCATGAAGGTGCAGAAATCCATTTGTGTCCATTGCAGGCTAGGAGAAGATAGAGAAGAGAGTGTCCAGGTCCGAATCCTGCAAATAGACCCATGTAGGGGAAGCACTATTGAGTCCCTTTGCAGCATGGGACTGCAAGTTCATTACCTGCCGGGGGTTTAAACCAAGCGTCCAGCAGCTGTTGGTTGGGGCTGTGCAGAACATTCCAATTGAAATTCCAAATCTTTGATTGAGCAAAATTAGTCACGAATCACAATCACCCTGGGAACCATTGTGATTGATGGGTTTTTGGAAGCAGGGCCCTAGGAAGAGCGGAAGGGCCCCATTTTCCCCTGGTTTTCAAGTGGAAGCCTCGGCGTTTGGCATTCCAGGCTGGAATATCATTCTGCCGGAGGGCAATGTCTGCACGGCCACTGGCAGACTCTGGCACTCTTCCCAGAAAAATCTACCAGTTGTGAAAATTTCACACAAGCGAGAACTGGGGGAGGGGGTGGAATGGCCCAGAGAGAAATGGGAATTTGCCCCACATGGAGCAAACAAAGGTTCACTATTTTTGCGCAGCCCTGAGAACTCTCACGCGTGTCCCTGGCATGGCAGAATCCTGGGGGCGGGGCTCATATTGTATCTCCCATGCTGCACAGTCTACATGGAGCACCACGGCAGGAAGAGGGATCCCTACAAGTCCTGGATTTTACCCAGGAAGGGCTCATTGTAGGATCAAGGCCTTAGGACAGGGCTGGGCAAGAGGCTGTCAGCGGGCTGGATCTGGCCCGCCTAGCACTTTGATCCGGCCCGCGGCAGCTCCTGGCTCCATCACTAATGTATTGCCTGGGAGCCACCAGGGAGGCGCAAGAACCTTTCAACTGCTGCTATTTAAAGGGCTTGCAGCTCCTGGAGACGGAGCTAGGAGCCCTTTAAATAGCAGCATTTGAAGGGGCTCCTGGCCCACAGCCGCCCTGCCACTCCCCTGCCCCCAGACCAAACGAGACCTGGGAACAGGGGAGCGCATGAAGCCCTGCCCCCGTGCAGGGGCACGTGGCACCAGAGGGAATTGCCAGTGGTTCAAAACAGCTGGCAGCTCCCTCTAGGCACTGCAGAGAGGGGGGCTAAGACTTCATATGGTCCCCTACCACCAGGCCAATTAAGGTCGGTGGGCAGGAAAGTCTCCTGACCTGACCCTTCCGCTCATGGTCCCACCTTTTCCAGGGCATCCCGTGACCACTTCAGAAATTCGCAAAGTGGCCCCCCTTCAAAAATTATTGCCCACTCCTGCCTTAGTGTATAATTTCTGCATTTTGCAACACATTGGTGTTTTAGCAAGTTTACCTGGACCATGGGCACTGAGCTGAGAGACAGGAGAGGTGAATTCTATTCCCAGCTCTCCTGCATGATCTGGGGGGAAAAAAAACACTTCACAACTCTGCACCTCACTTTCTCCTCATGCCTTTTCTCTTGTCAGGTCCCTGGGGTAAGGACAGTCTGTCCCTCTGCGTACACAAAGCCCCTGGTCCTTGGCCCAGTGGGAGAGCAGGAACCACTCTACTGTGAATAAGAACAGCCAGGTATGAGTTTTTTTCAGGCCTGCCAGAGCTCGAGTTTACTGACTCATAGGGGCCCCTGCATGGTCGACTTTAACCAGACTTCTTCTGCGAGAGGGGCTGAGTGTGGTTTTGATGAGCCGAGGAGTGTTTTGATGTTGACGGCAGCTGTTCTGTCCCCGTCCTTCTCAACAGATTGGCTCGTGTGCTCCGAGCTTGCGAGCAAGCTGCTATGTGTGCTGAAATAAATGAACACATTTCGTAATGATCATCATTATTCTTTGCCCTTTCATCAAAGACCAGGACATTTGTCTTCTTTTCAAACAAACATTAATTAGTTCAACCTGCTGGGCAAACAGAGAAACACAGGAAGCCAAGACCCCTCGTTCCAATGCCATGCTCTAAAACTCCAACTCAAGTGGCTATTACACATGCGGCTTAAGCACATGCCTAAGCTTAGTCACGTCAATAATCTCATTGATTCGTCTGGGATAACGCACTCGGTAAAATCAGGCAAGTGCTGTATACCCCTTTCAGGCAGGGCTCTGTCTGCTAGACGATTCTCCTAGGCCTATTGTCCAGCTATTTATTTTTCTGAACTGATTATCCTTTAAATTAAACCCACAACTATTGCCTCATCTCTGCATTCATGACTTTGGTACCCCCAGGGAAATACTATTAATTAAAACACAAGTATTACATTTCAATTTAAATACATCTTCATGAACACCCAGTCTGTGTTTTTAATAATAGATGTGTATTCAAAGAAGAGCAATTCTCATATAGCCACAAGAAAGGGACGTGGAGTTAAACAATCTCTTCAGTGTTAAAAGGAATTACATTGTATAGTACAATGCCCTCTAGAATGCTTTCAGTCCAAGCATCTCATGGTGTTTTACAAATATCAATTAACAAATAGAGCCGGGTAAATAGTTCACAGCAAATCATTTTTTGCCTTTTTCTCTTGGTGAACTTTATAAGCCAGTCGTGATTTGCTTTATCATTTGTTATGTGAAATTATTCCTACCTTCTATAAATAATTCTTGGTCTTCTTTGGAAGCAGATCACTACCATTAATTGAAATTTGAGCTCCTTTGATAAGACATGTAGGCCATAGGGTATGGTTATCCTCTGACAGGATAAGCAGACAAATACTCGACACATCCAAAATCCAGTCTCCACAAATATTCCTCTCCACTTTCATTCTCATTTACGTGGACCCCCCGCACCTCCCGACACGCATCCCTAACTCTCTGGCAGTGTCAAAGGATATGAATTGCATTTACACCCACACTAAGGGAGCTGTAGTGTAAATGAAAATCAAGTCCCCAGAGTTCTTTCTTCAGGTGAGCACGACGACCTGGCTGAGACACATACATACAGACAGCAAACATAAGAGGGGCAAACACAGATGAAATAAAATCCTGTAAAGACATAATAGCCACGGGAAACCTTTTTGCAGTAGTGTGCCAGCTCTGCTAAGTAAGCCTGACAACAATCTTAGGAGGTCTAGATATGAGCCTCATCCAAGGCATGTCATGACCATGGAAAAATGTGTGTTGATTCCGGAGGGCATTGGATTCAGGACTAAATCAGGATCAGTTAACCTGCCGCAGGAATCCAGCTGGCTCTGACGCGTAACAGGGTAGTTACCCAACAGATTACAGCAACACTATGCAACAATTTTGCAAAAGATGTGAGTAGGAATATCAAGCCCATCAATCAACCGCAAGGTGAATGTGATTCAACCAGACATCCAAGTGAGCCCCTGTTAATCTAGCTTTAATCACCACAAGTGGTCTGGACCTCAGTTTTATACTTCGTTTGGAACATGGCACTTCCATCAGGCCGGCACCCACTAACACCACTGGAATTAGTTCAGCACAGACTCAGACAGAAGAGGGTCTTTACTAGGACACAAGCACCAATTTTTGCTTTTCCTATCCAAGCACTGACTCAGTTGGGTGCCCAAGACTGAGTGGGATCAAACCACCTCTATATTACACACGTGACGTGGTAACAGGCATACCATGCACAGCACAACCATGTGTTACGTTGCATTTATCACACACCTGTCACTTCCATCTACTTACTCTGCCCCACTAATCCACCTACCCCGGGGCTATTTCTATCTTTCCAAAACTCTGACCTGCTCCAAACAATAGATTTTGACTGGTGCACACACACCAGTCACATTTGTGCACCAGTCAAATATACATTATATATATGTGGGAGATATATGGGATCATTTGGGGTTTCATGCCATCACACACCCAAGAGGACTAACTCCATGCTCTGTTAGCAGGTTCAAGCCCACGTAGGCCAGGTGGGAAAAGATTCCATACCGTTTCTTTCTCAGATCCCAACTTGCGTACAGTGCCAACCCCCTTCCAACTGGGTTTGAACGACATGGAACAAACCCTAACGGTAATACAAACGGTGCCTGCCTTTACCGGTGCGTGCAAGAATCCTTTGAAAACAGGGAGTGGGCCTCCCTTAAGGGTAAAGAAATAAAATGTAGAGGGGGGAGTTGGGATTAAGTCCACTAGCTCTTTGTACAATGAAAAGGAGGGGAATTACCCATGCCGCATGGGTAGCCAGACCTATCTGCATAACTTCACTGCAGGCCCAGATACATATTCCTGGAGGAATGTCGTACACCACGACAGTGCATCTTAGACTGTACCTGACAATGAAAGGGCTGTCTTTTTGTTGTATGTGTTGACAGTGTCTATCACAATGGGGCCATGAATGGGGCTTGTCTATGAATGGGGCTCGGAGGCAGCTTGATAATACAAAGAATAAACAATAATAACACCAATAAAGTCATCTTTGAGACAACTTGAGCGCACGTTCTTGATATTAATGACTTTATCGTTGTGCAAGGGACAGCGTTAAAGCTGAGCATTGGCATTTCTGGCTCTGATCATACTTACTAGTACACATCTGATGTCCTTTGGCAATGCAAACTCTGGAGATGGAATTTACCGACAGCTTAGAATTCTGTGCAGACCTGCAAGAAGCACGATATAAAAAGATTGCTGTACATTAGACGTGTTCCCTTCCCATTTTTCTTGATGCGCAACGCTGTCTAAATCAGTTTAAGATTGGGTCTGTGCCTCATCTCTGGAAATGAATACAAATACCTCTTATTCCGAATCATATTAAATAATCAGACGATCCAAGGGCCATTAGCATTTTTAATATGAAGAAATGCAAAGCGTGCTGTTTCCATTCAAAATCCTAGTGCAGCACTGATTTCCGCCCTCTCCCCCCCCCCCCGCCTTCCATTTGCCACTTGGTTTTACCCAACAGCTGTTTCTAACGCCTGTTTTCATAAGGTCAGTATCTTTATACCATCAGATTGGTGTAGGGACCGGGCAACGTGGGCCAGTCCCTGCTGTACTGGATGTGATACCTGTGGGCTGACTACATTAGCCACAACACGACAGATGAGCCGCAGGGATGGTGCTTCACCCACCCCCGTGCTTGTGAAATTGAAACAAGGGTCCAGCCCGAACTGCCATTCAGAAAAACAGGCTCCATCAGAGAGGCTTAAGGGAAGCCCCAGCAGGCTCTCCTCTTCCCCTTCTAAGCCAGAGATCACCAATCTTTGGCACCGAGTGCCATAGCAGTAACTAATCAGCTGCCCCAGGGATGCACCTCATTTGCATACATTTTAATCCTAAAAAATGCCCCCAACCCTAACGCGGGCTGGCTCTCATGTCTGCCCTGGAAAGAGAAATTGCTTGTTGGAATTCATCAGCTACACAAACCTGCCGTGGCTCAGCTTTGCCCTGGCGCTGCAATTACAGGGGGAGGGTGGCCAGTGGCAGCATTTGATTCCTCTGGGGGAGGCAGGCTGGGCAGCTCTCTTTAAAGCATGTGAGCTGGAGAAGCCCAGAGGAGTTAGATAAAAATAAAAGCGCCGAAGAAGGAGCACCGAGCAAATTGGCTAAGGCGGCATCTGCTGAAAAGACGAGAGGGGCAACTTGCGGTGTCTCTCCTGGAATCCGTTATGGCTTTTTAATGAACTACAGCTATTTTAATTGGGTGCAGCAGCAAGCACAAGGAGGACAGAGCAGCAAGCACCGAAAAAAGGGATCGAGCAAGCCCATTGAGCGGGTCCTTATTTACCAGCTACCTCCATTCATGGCCTCTGTCTCCGCCCAGCCAAGACATTCCAGTTCCATCTGTTTCAGGCCTTCAGGATGCCATGGCTGCACACAGTCACCACCTCAGTTCTCATGTCTCTGGACGCCGCGGGGGGGTCTTCAGTCCTGTCACACTCCCTTGTGGGATGGGGAGCAGAGGGGGGTAAATATTGGCCCTGTATCAGGGCTTTGGGAGCAACATGGCGGGGGGGGGAGGCCTGTGACTTTGCTGCAGATTACAGCACACAAGTAGGAGGCAATGAAAACAAGAGTTTGACTATAAATACCCAAAGGGCCATGAATCAGCCCAGTTCAGTTGCCATGAATGGGGCTGCAGTGAGTTACACTGGACGGGGTCTGGCCAAAATGGCTTTGAGCCACCTAATGAAAACAGCCAGGATCCCATCTCCTCCTGCCCTAACCCAGCCTGATTGCCAGCAGCGGCAAAGGGCCCCAGTGCCATACACTTCCCATGGGAGAGGCTTGCTTTACCATTCTCTAGGGGTACTTTGCCAGACACGTGCAATGGGGTGGGAGGGAGATTTTCAAACGCACCTAGAGAGGACCCAGGAGCACAACTCGCCGTGACTTCAGCCACATAGGCCAGTGGGGAATCCCAGCCAATAGCCTCCGCTGGTGTAAATCAGGGTAACGCCAGTGACTGCACTGGCATTGCTAGGGCTTGTGCCAGGCCAGGATCTAGCCCAGGGACTGGCTAGGCTCTGTAAGCAACTTAGAAAAGATGCATTTGGACTTGCCCAGTGGCTCCTCTCCGGTCCATACCCTCTCCAAGCAGTCTGCCCTTTGCCTGTTTAGTTACCATCATTATTCCCGGAGCCTGGCCATCCTTTTTCCAAGAGCACAAGCAGAAACCCCCAGGGTCACCTTTGTCTCGTTGTCACATTATGCTCCTTCCCTGTCTGCTTGTTCACATCCACATGCAGTTGTTCATCTTGTAAGTTAGCTTGGAAAGCCTTTGGAGCAGGGATTGACTGTCAGGCCTTGCACGCTGGGGCCCTGCCCTGATCCCAGCCTGAGATCCCACAACCCTTGCAGGGCATTAGGGATGTAAGGGACTATCCAATAAGCATAAGCTTATCGGATAGGTGAGGAGTGACTCTACTAGTTGCTTCTTCCCCCACCCCCGCTGCCTCTCTCTAATAGAGAGAGGCAGTGGGGGCGGGGGAGCAGGAGTTGGTGCTGGGGGAGCTGGCACCATCTTGGGGTGCAGCAGGGAAACGGCATGAGCGGGGAACTGCTTGAGTCCCCACTGGCCCCGTGCTCCCTGTGGTGCCCCCCGCCCATTGCTGCCTCTCTGAGAGGCAGCAAGGGGGGGGAACAGGAGCCAGTGCTAGGGGGAACTGACTGAAAAGCCGGTTCCCCCCAGCACCATCTCTGCGGTGCCACCTGCTCCCCACCCCCCACCCCACTGCCTCTATCAGAGGCAGCAGGGGGGTCTAGGGAAGGCTGCTGCGAACAGGGGCTGCTGGACCCAGCAGTCCCAGCTCACACTGATTGCTGCCCTGGCGGCTCTTACTATATTTAAAATGCAGAGCCGCAGCGCAGGTGGCTTTGGGAGCCAGCATGAGCCGGGACTGCCAGCTTGAGCCGGCTCCTGGAGCTGCCCTTGCTGCGGCGCTGCAATGCAGTCCTATGGCCTAATCATACAGTCGATACAAACTGTACCGACTGTACAATTAGCCCACGAACCGCACTTGACCATCCTCAGTAGGGCATCATAATGAACTGCAAGTACGCTAGCTGCCTGGGGGTCAAACACTGACCTCCGTGCGCCTTGCAGGGTTTGGCCCTTCCTTCGACTGAGAATGTGCAGCCTACAGACCAGCTGAAGCAGGGCAGGAGAGTTTATTTTTAAAGTGCGATAAGTGGATCTTGCAAAGCAGACAAGCTTCAAGCCTCAAAAAGCATCACCAGCCAGGCTCTAGCCCAGGGGTGGGCAATAATTTTTGCAGGAGGGCCACTTAATGAATTTTGGTACATGGTCATGGGCCAGCTCCACCCCGGGAAGGGGCGGGGCCTGGGGCAGAAGGGGCGGGGCTGGGGACTAGCCTCCCCCCAGAGTTGTCTGGGGCTAGAGGCTTTGAATTAAAAACACAGCAAAGGGCTTACGGCTCCCAGCCCCACTGCTACCACTTAGCCTGCCAGCTGCCCAGGGTTGCTGCGGCTATTTAAAGGGCTCACAGCTCCGGCCCCTGCCATGGAAGCACCATGACTGGGAGCCTGTGAGTCATTTAAATAGGATCCGACAGCCTGAGCCTCCGCCTGGAAATTCGGTGGCACGGGCAGCAGGATATAAATAGAAAGTGGCCAGATGCAGTCCATGGGCCGGATCCAAGTGTTAGGCGGGCCGGATCTGGCCCCAGGGCCACACCTTGCCCAGCCCTGCTCTAGCCTGTCCTACATAAGCAACTGAAAATGGGATTTACAGGGATGTGATGATGGTTCCCCATTCATCCCAAGGTGCATGTGGCCGGGGGCTGTGTGCACTTTGGGACTTTTCACCTGTAGCGCCAGAAATGTCGAAAGCCAAGTGAGGCGCTCTGTGTGAGCGTCACAACGCAGGGAGAGAAACTTCCACACCCAAGCCGACCAATGGCCCATTCAGCCTGCTGCTCTGCCTCCAGGGCCCACCATGGACAGAGACTCATGGAGAGTTACAAGAGTGCAGCCAGCTCTGATCCACCTTCCCTTGAGTCAGGAGAGGGAAAGTGTGAGGCAGCCCCAGACATGTACCCGGAAGCTGGCAGACTGATAACCCTATTAATCTGACCCTTGCTAGGGGCACTGTGAGGCTGCTTTCATTTACACACGTGTCCAACCCGGTACTGGAGCTGACTATGCTACTTGCTACAATAATATCTAGTGGCAGCAGGTTCCACAGCTTAATTATATGGTACACAGAAATACATTTCCTTTTCTCAGTTCAAAACCCCATTTTGTTTTCAGACAAATCCCCATTCTGATGACCCGGCAAAAGGCTGTCTCGAGTCTACCCCATCACAGGAGGCACAAAGTGAGTACCTGCTTCTAGGCTTCACGTTCGCAGTACTTCCTTCTGGCTTCAGAAATCGCCTCCACACACCCTGACTTCAGGTGGGTCTGGGCTGGGTTTAGCCAGATCTTCCTCACAGCCCTGCGTTCCTACCAGCAAGGAGTACAAAGACCAAGGCCCAGATTCTGAAAGGTATTTAGGCCTTGATCTGCTCAGCGTCGTCATGTCTAAGTCTCATTTTCATATGTGACTAAGGCATATGGGTATGTCTACACTACCACCCTAGTTCTAACTAGGGTGGCTAATGTAGGCATTCGAAGTTGCAAATGAAGCCCGGGATTTAAATATCCTGGGCTTCATTTGCATCTTGCCGGGCGGGCGCCATTTTTAAATCCCCTTAGGTCGAACTCCGTGCCCGCGGCTACACGCGGCACGGAGTAGGTAGTTCGAATTAGGATCTCTACGTTCCACGAGAAGTAACGGTAGTTCGAATTAGAGATCCTAATTCGAACTACCTACTCCGTGCCGCGTGTAGCCGTGGGCACGGAGTTCGACCTAAGGGGATTTAAAAATGGCGCCCGCCCGGCAAGATGCAAATGAAGCCCGGGATATTTAAATCCCGGGCTTCATTTGCAACTTCGAATGCCTACATTAACCACCCTAGTTTGAACTAGGGTGGTAGTGTAGACATACCCTATGAGACTAAATCTTTTTGACTCTTAATGGGTTTTTGGTTCCAACATGCTTAACTCCCATTTGACAATGAGAGTTAGGTGCCTAAGTCAGTTAGGGACTTCATGGCTGAGTGTAGCAATGTCCAAATACCTTTAAAAATCTGGGCCTAAGGGTCTGATCCAGTACACAGTGAAACCAGCAGGAGTCTCTCCGTGGGGCAGCGTTCTCTCACATAAGAACAGCCATATTGGGTTAGACCAAAGGTCCATCTAGCCCAGTATCCTGTCTTCTGCCAATGGCCAATACCAGATGCCCTAGAGGGAGTGAACAGAACAGGGAATCTTCAAGCAATCCCTGTCCCATCACCCATTTCCAGCCTCTGACAGAGGCTAGGGACACCATTCCTACCCATCCTGACTAATAGCCATTGATGGCTCTAACCTCCATGAATTTATCTACTTCTTTTTTGAACCCTGTTAAAGTCCTGTTCTTCACAACATCCTCTGGCAAGGAGTTCCACAGGTTGACTGTGCGATGCGTGAAGAAAAACTTCCTTTTGTTTGTTTTAAACCTGCTCCCTATTTATTTCATTTGGTGACCCCTAGTTCTTATGTTATGGGAACAAATAAATAACTTTTCCTTATTCCCTTTTTCCATAGCAGTCACGATTTTATAGACCTCTATCATATCCCCCCTTAGTCTCCTCCTTGCTAAGCTTTTCCCCTACCTCCGGCAGCTCCATCTATTCAGGTGTCCATCTTTACAATGAGTCTCTACCCAGGACCATAATCATTCAGTACGGCCCTTCTGTCCTGGGTTGCACAGGCAATGGAGACCGACAACCGTTCAGTCTTTTACAGGCGTGAGATGAGTTTTGGCATTATTGGCACATGGTGTGACAAGGTGCTAAGATCCATTTTTAACTCATCAGCGAAAAATACCGCTATGAACACAGCAGGAGTGTATCTGTCTCCGAGAATTCAAAGACAGCCAGACTCCAGCACACAGAGCAGTTTACAGCATCCAGACTTGCCGTACAGCCAGAAGGCCAGCAACTCTTGCTTAATGAAAGATGAGACCCCGAAGAACAGAGCGAATTGCATATGACAAGCGGTGCATAATGCAGCTGTCCTCCTGCACGGGGCTAGCCATTGCCAGCACAGAGCCCTTCTGCTCTTCTCTCTCGGCTTACTTCTTTTTAGTTCATAGGGGCAACTCAAGAGCATGGCAATATTCTCAAAGCACTGGCTTTGTGGGGGTGTTTCTGTGCGCCCCACCGCAGTACCACAATGTGAGACCTTCCCACCACCATTAACAAGTACCTCGCCACAACTCCCTCATGACTTCCACAACCCCCTTGTGACGCAGGGAAATATTAAATCCCCATTTTACAGAGAAGTCATTAAGGCCCCAGGGCAGGGAAGCTCCTTAGGATGTGCTTAACTGTCCTCCTGATGTGTAAGTCCTAGTCTCACGCAAGGACTGTGAGATGAAGGGATGAGACTGAGGCAGCACAGGAAATCAGTACCAGAGGGTGGAACTGAACCAAGATTTTCCAAGTCCCACAGCAACCACAAGACACTCTGGATAGGTTTAATCAGAAGGCAGCCTTTTACCCCCCGCTCCATTCCCACCCTCATTACAATAGCTGGGGGGCCTTTTGCTATTGTCCCATGGGCTGGCACTCCTCAGAACAACTGGCAGGAGCTCTCTTTGGCATTTGTGTCCCCAGCCAGTTCCCCAGAACCCCTTAGGGCCCAAGGAGTCACCCATTTAACTGGATCAGTTTCTGCTGTTGGGAATGTTTACTTCATTCCCAGGACTTGCCTCGTAATGCAGTCCTGGTGGTGGCAGGCGTGGGAGTCTGATCATCCCACTATGAGTGGCCAGTGGAGTTTAGATGTATTTGTTTGCCTTTGTGAATCAGCCCCTAGCTCCATTATTCCCCCTTCCCTGTGTTCCTCCATCTCCCTCATTCCCTTCTCCTTCCACCCTCGTCACAGCTGCCTTTCGCTGTTTCCTCCCGTTTTCTCCTCTCCCTCAGTCTGCTGAGGAGGGGGACAGTTGGGTGCTCAGCACCGTGAACTCAGGCAGTGAGGTGAGAGCTCAGACAGCTGGCCGGCAGGGGAGACACACCACCCCCCCCAGCTGGGGAGCTTAGCGTGAGGGATCGCAGGGGTTCAACCGAGCCCACTCGCTGAGCTCAGACCCTGGCCTGCTACCCACCAGCTCACAGAACCACTGCAAGCGGGAGCCAGAGCGCTAGCATACCAGGCCCCTCCCAGGACGTTTCAGACCCTCTGATTGGCTCAGACACATCCCCTATGTCGGAAAGTTGTTTGAGCAACTAGCTGGATCCATAGGTGCTAGAGCAAGAGGGGCTGCAGCGCCCTCTGGCTTGGAGAAATTTCCATCATGTTCAGGGTGCCCAGTTTGGGTCAATGGCTCTCAGCAGCCCCACGATAGGGATGTAATAGGATAACCGTTTACACGGTTAACGGATCAGCCTGGGCTTATCGGTTACCATGAACGGTTACACGCCGGCTCCCACCCCGCTCCTGGGGAGTTAGCTGCTGCCCTGTGCTGCAGGTGCCTGTAACCATGTAACCACTAAATTTTTCACTGGTTACGTGGTTACCCAATTATCCTCTGTTTAACATCCCTACCCCCAATGCACGTTGTTCCAGCACCTTGGGTGGATCTCTGGGCAGCTGCCACTTTGCGATCCCAAATTAGGCTGCCCCAGTCGACTAATTCCTGAGCCCTGTCTGCCTGCCTGTGCTCTCATCCCAAATTCTCCTCCACTCCCGATTCCTGCTTTCCTGCCTCACTCCGGTCCCTGCTCCTCTGCCCTGCCCCACACTCTGATCCTGGCTCGACCCCTGGCTTGACTCGGACTCTCACACCGACTCCGGCCTCCTAGCTCCAGTTCCTGGCTACGAACTCTGACCACTAGGCCTGACCGACAACACTCTGGTCCTTACCCAGCCTGCTTGATGTGCTTTCCCCACCAGCATCCCGCATCGCCGCGTCCCACACTATTGCCACCAGTCACCAGAACCAGGTCTCACTTCTGGGGGTGGGCCAGCTGTGCCCAACACTGGCATGAGATTCCTTGTGCCCTCCCATCCCCTCATGCACCGACACAGGGGCGTCAGCCACAACATGATCATACGCCAGGCAGAGATGACTCCATTAGCATCAGACATTTGTGGAGTACGTGGCCCATCACATGCAAAAAGTCTCTCTGCTCCTGCCTGGAGAAGTGATCGGTAGATTCAAACAGGATCATTTCAGCCCGTCAGCGAGTCCAAGGCAGCAGCTGATGTAAGGGGGCTGGAACAAGGAACTTATAAATAGCAGCTTTTATGAGCTTTACTCAAAAAAACCTGCCTCTAGAAAAGCTTAATAGCAGGCAGGCATAAGACTGTGAGAAAGAGAGAGGCTGGTAATGGTCTTTCAAAAGTAATTCCTTTCAACCATAAAACCAAGACTTGATGAAAATGATAAGCCATGGGATGTGACTGCCTGATAAGGTATTAACATAAATGCTTAACGTAGCAGCCACGGCAGCCTCCCAAGTCAGCAGGAAGATGGGGATTAGCAGCCCTGCTGGCTGACATGGGGAGCTGCCCTGCAAAGACCCACCCTTGGAAGCTTTGATCTAAAATTGGTAGGCCTAAAGATGCGTCTGAGTACTCTGAGACTCCCACTCAAGTACCAGGCTGTGCCAATCACCACAGGAGGGGTGAATGGATGGGTGGGAGGGAAGGCAAAGCTGAGAAAAATGTATCTCGAACAGCCATGCAGCTGTGGCAGCGGGGCACTGTGGCAGGCAGGGGGGGAGAGAATCCCCATTTAACACTAACCTCATCGAGACGGGGGGAGGGTAATCACCAGTGTATCCAGCCTTCATGTCATCAGTGTGGATCATTAAATTGTAAGCATCTGGGGGCAGGAACCATCTGTGTGTTCTAGGTTGTACAGCGCCTAGCGCAATGGGCCCTTGATCCACAACCAGAGCTCCTACGTACGACTCCAATACACACAGCAAATACTCCTCCTAAGAGCTGTTGATGCCTTCAGGTGCAGCCTGGACTAAAGACCAGCACCCCTTGTGCTTGGAGTGATTTGCTGCTAGCATAGAATAGCAGCTGAGAACACGCTCCACTGAGGCAAGTTAGAACCAAGAGCCAGTGCTCCTGGGCAGGCAAAGAGCCTCGGTTCCTCCCCTTCCCACCCACCTGCCCCATGGAGAGTAAGCAGATGTCCACAGCTCCCTGCCCAGGTGGATAGTCCAAGTCCCAACCTCGCCCCGGGGAAGCATTTACCTTATAATGTTACAATTCCCAGAGCCTGTTTTCACGGTGAGCTCACCCCAGAGAGAGAAGCGTCCCTTCTAACACAAAACCACCGTATCCTCACGGGGCCCCCAGCAGCCAACCCAGTGGGGAACGCGCTTTGTTACGGGGGTGTTTATGGACCAGTAGTTAGAAATGCAACTTTGACTAACGATTTGCACAATGCAAATGTACCCTCACAAAAGTAATATTCCAGTTTGCCGCTGTCCCCTGCTAGGCGGATGCTATTTGGCTGCACGCTCTGTTATGTTCTAGTACGTGAAAGGTCAGGTTTAAATGGGATTTTTTTAGTGTAAAAGTCACCTCCATGAATGACACCCAACGTACCTCCACATGGCATTTGTAAAGCTGAATCCAGGATTACAGAGGAACCGTGTTCTTCTGTCGCTCCCCTCCCCCAGCCCAAGTCAAGAATAGGAGACAGCGGACGACAGGGTAAGCAGCAACTAGCCCTCAACATGAGGACGATGCCTGCAGGGAAAAATCACTGAGGAAACGTAAGAGGGCTGAGGCAAACAATCCGTGCCCCATGGGTTTTTCTACGTCTCATAACAGTGTTTCTTAGGCTTTTTAAGTTCGAGGAACACCAAACAATACATTTTTTTTATGAGGAACACCAAGGACTTTTTGTTGAGGAAAAAAAAAAAAGGTCGGGGGGGGAAGGGGTCGGGGGGAAGTTGTTGAGGAAAAAAAGGGTTGGGGGAAGTTACTGAGCAAAAAAAAAAGTCACCTGCCCCTTTAAGGGCAGCCATTTTTAATTCTGTTGTTCTCCGCAGCACACCTCCAACTGCCTTGCGCTGCGGAACATAGTTTAAGAAACACTGCTTTAAGCTATATATCCTTCCAGGAGGGAAGGAGTCAGGGTGGGGGGGCCAGAAGGGCTCTGGCAGCAATTTAAAGGGCCCAGAGTTCCAGCTGCTGCTACCACAAAAGCAACAGCATCTGGGAGTCCCTTTTGAATCACCAGGCCCTGGGACAGTTCCCTGCTCCCCCAGCACACACATCTGCGGGCCTGACTTTAGGGGAGGTATTTCCTTTTAGTTCTAGGTGTGTACAGTGCCCAGCACAAGGTGTTCTGCCCCATTCCTGGAACTCCTAGGAGCTATGACCATACAAATTAATGCTAATTAACTTTCCCAAATTATTTCTGTGCTAGGTTCCCTCCCCCATTCACCAGGACGTCCTGTTTGTTTTGCAAACAGTCTCCTTAGACCTAGCACCCATCTCTCCACATGGCATTTTAGATGCTTTTCTGCAATTCAGCCTGTTGCTCCAGGCCTAAGGAGTTTTGAATGCACCTACCTTTTAAACGTCACAAGAAGGATCAAGATACACGAGTCGGGCGGAAGGGGGAAGGTTTGGTGGACAAAAGAGAACAGAAAGCTTCCGTGCACTTTAGGATCATGTGTCCTGTCCTGGCTTACTGAAGAAGAAAGGGAGAGCCCTTTTAATCCGGAGAAACAGCCGAAAGGATCAGAGTGGAAGGCAGTGGGATTGACGGAAGCCACATTATCCTAGAGATGAGAAAATAAGACAAGAATGGGGGAAATGACTTAAAAATAAAAAGAACATTAAAAACAGAGTGTTAAAGTACAAGAGGGGAGGAGGGAATTTCCCCTCCCAAGAGGAGAGCCATGGGGAATGAGCAACCTTAAAGAGACTCATTCATCTTTCCTTCTCCAACTTTGCTGACTCAGAACCTGGTCAAACAAGTTTAATATTTTTAGCAACAACAAAGAGAAGTGGAAAGAAGCCAGCCTGTCTGGGAGAAGAGAGAGAGAGAAAGCGTAAAAAGGAAATTACTCACTTTTACAGCTTTCAATTAGTGGCTTGACCGGTGAAGTCCAGCTCGGCGGATTTGAGAAAACGTTGTGAAAGCCGAAACCGCACAAAGGTCCCTTTAAAAGTATTGCAGCAGGGCCTGGAGGGAGACCCCGAGTGAGGTTGGGGCCCCATTGTGCTGGGCATTTGACAGACACATAGGCTATGTCTACACTACGAGTTTTCTCCGCAACAAATATGCAAATGAGGGACACATTTGCATGAGTCGAGATCTCATTTGCATGTTTTCTGCTGATCCATTTTTGCGCTGGGGTTTCTGCGCAAAAACAAGCAGTGTGGACATTTTCTTTTTGCGCAAAAACCCCTTTTTCTGCAAGATCCTTATGCCCCAAAAAAGGAGGTTTATTTTGCAAATATGGTTTATTTGCATATTTTATTTGCGTCCCTCATTTGCTTATTTTTTGCGAAGAAAACTCATAGTGTAGACATAGCCACAATAAGAAACAGCCCATGGACTGAAGATCTTACAGAGAAACAGGAAACTGAGGCACCATGCATGGTCCTGGGCACATCAGCAGGTCAGAGCTGGCAACCAAATCCAGGTCCCTTGACTTTCAGTCCAGTTTCCTCTCCACTAGCCCATGTTGACTCTGCACACCGCAGCTACATGGGCTGTCACACAGGGCCTCATATGGGCAGCTTCCCAATCTGTCAGCATCTCTAAACTCCCCCGATTGCTATGAATCCTCCTGCCAATACAACCCTTGGGACATGACCCTGCCTGGCCCTTCACCACAAGTACCCCAACCGCTGTAGCTCAGGAACAACTCCATAGGTGCATAAAGATGGAACCTTTTACCTTTCTGGAGAGCGACGGCGCGTACCTGCAGCTGCTAGCCCCTAGTCTGGGAGCTGGTCTAGTCATCAGTCTCTAGGGAAAGTGACTATCACTTAGTAGGCAGAGTACTTCAAAAGAAACCCATAGCACACTGAATTCCTATGCTAGCTGGGGAGCGAACACTAGATCGCCTTCATCTCGATTTTCTCCAGGTCCCAATCATTCAAGTGTAACACATCCATACCTATAATGCATGAGCTACAGTTGGGGCAACAATTATTTTCAATATCCTGTAATTATACCTGGGAAATTTCACTCCAGGATCCACAGACAACATATGCCTGCTTTTGCCCACCTCCCAGCTCTTGGATAGAAGTCTACTAAGATACCCCAGAGGCGTCTATATCGACAGATCGTGTTGTTATGTGACAGTTTTCAGAAATGGCTCAGTTCTACATGGCCCAGAATTTATAAATGTCTGAGAAGTGGAGGATCAGCTCTGGAAACTTTTAAAAAAATCAAATAAACCCTACCCTGGCAACACCGACAAATAGAGCAAATCCTGGAACCCAATCTTAGTTTTTAAAAGGCCTTGGAACAATATTGCCAATGCCTATATAAAATCATATCACCCAAACTGAGAAACGTGATTTCACTGGAGTACCCATCACACCAAGGAGCACGGGTTAGAATATTTTCAGCGGAATGGGTTTTTTGGTTGGTTGGTTGGTTGGTTGGTTGGTTGGATGGAAGCATGTGATTTACCGAAGCTGAAACGTGGAGATGCATCCATTTCCATGAAGTTTGCAGTGGAAAGAGGTCGATGGTGACCTCTTGAGTCTCTGAGGTTACGTCTAGACTTCAGGCTTCTTTTAGAAGAAGCTTTTCCAGAAGAGATTTTCCAGAAAAAAAACTTCTTTTGAAAGACAACGTCTACCCAGCAAAAGCGCAACAAAAAAGCTATGTACTTTTTCAAAAGATAGCGTCTACATTTATTGGACGCTATCTCGCATTTAAGTTGTGATTACTGTGGATGGAATGGCCACTAGGGCATCTGTGCTTTTTTCTGGAGGCCTCTTCTTTCGAAAAAACACTCTTCTGCACCAACATACCTTTTCCGAAAAAGCTTTTTCGGAAAAAGGCTTCTTCCTTATAGAATGAGGTTAGAAAAAACCCTCCGTTCTTTTGACTTTCTGTCGAAAGAACACAATAGCAGCGTGGATGTAAGTATTGTTTTTCCGGAAAAACAGTCGTTTTTCCGGAAAAACTCTGAAGTGTAGACATACCCTGGGAGAGCAAGCAGACCAGTGACCCAAATAAAACCCCAATTTTTTCAATCTGATGCTTCCGACCCAATTCCATTTTGCACAACACCTAAAAGATTTTCTCTTTGCTCCAGTGTGGATCAATGACAAATTTCAAAACCTCCAAAAGTTGTTGTGAAACAGGATTTGTCATGCCTCAGCCCGCTCTAATGCTAAGCACTGATCTAGGGCCCGCCTGTCCAGTCTCCTGCAGTGTTATCCGTCAGAAGAAATACCACTGAAGTTTCCGGAGTAAGAATCAGTTGGAATAAGATCAGAATCAGCCCCCCTGGTGTGTGTAACATAGTATTAATATGTATTTATACAGTGTTGGGTCTTTACGTGGTGCTTTACAAAAGTGTTCCAGAAAGTGATAGATCTCAAGGCATTTGCGAATTTCTGGGGTATTCGCAGAGGACCAGTCATTCAGTGCTTTTTTCTTAGCCCTACTATCCTCCAGCAGGACAGCTCCATCTGGAGTGATGCTGCCAGCGGTTCTCCCGCATGCCTCCTCTGACAGCAAGGAGCAGGAATTGGCATGAATGAATGCTGACAGCATTCGCTCCTCTGGGCCTGCCCTGGGAAAACGCCTTGGATTCAGAGCCACGGTTTCATGGAGTTGGGTTGGTGCTGTCATCGGGGTTTTGTTGTCAAAAATAAACTGAAAATGGATTTTTTTTTTTTTTGGATGGGAATATGAAGCAGAAGTGTCTCCAGCCCAAGAACTGCAGCCTCCTGTGACTGAATGAGACAGCAAAAGAGATTCAAAACCCGAGTAAAACCAAATGACGCATTGTTCTTGTCCAAGCAGAATGCGGCGCATAGGGTATAAGAAAAGTGTAAGGTGGCTGAGGCATGACCTTCAGCTGTGATAGAGTCTAAGGTGTTGCTGGTCGTATTACAGGTTGGGGGATTATTTACTTATTTGTTATTGTTATTAGTTTGGATAGTGCCCATAATGGTCCAGACATACGGGGAGGGAGAGGATCTCTTTCCCAGAGAAGGCTGGATGCACAGAGGCCTTGACTCAGGAAAATGTCCCCAGGTTTAAAGTTAATTGGTTGCTTAAGCACTGCCTTGGACTGGCATGGAGCTAAGCAGGTGCTTCAATGAAATTAGGGACAGACTGAGGGCATCTACTTAGTCAGATCACAGGGGACAGAAAAAATAAACGATTTTCTATTCAAATCACAAAGATCCACTGTAAGCAGTGGAACTGCAGCAGGTTGATGCAAGGAGGGAGGACTTACAAGTGGAGACAGGGGCAGGAGCACAAAAGATGAACTCAGGGAAGGTCTCTGGAGGGCCAGAAGAAGAGGCAGGTACAGAGGGCATCTTTTGGACAAGGATTTTGAGACCGGCTCTGCTCTGCGTTACCTCAGATTTACAGAGATTTCTGTGAAATGACTCCTGGTTTCAGCTGGTGAGAGAGGAGTGTCAGACCCCTGGGTTTAATTCGGAGAGGGAGCCTTGTGCATGTGAGCGTGAACGAGCCCAGAATGATATACTGTGTTTGGTACACATTTGCTGCTCAATTTGGCCAAACGTAGCATGTGATGTAGATTGCTCTGAGTGTAGGTTTTTAAATACCAGATTAAATGGGCACATAAAATTACTGTAGCCCAGAGCTGATCTGTTGCTCTCTGACATTTAACATTGGGTTGCATCAGTCATGCCACGTTGCCTTGTCTCACATAATGGAATGTGACAGGCCTTGTGGAACCAGACCTCATGCTTCAACACCCGGGAGCCTCCTCCAGTCTGATAACCATTGTTGGGAATTATGCAGCACTGGTGCTGCACAGCTGAGGGGCCATCCACAGAGATTGAAGCCAGTGGCTTTGCAGGAGCTATCGACCCTAGAGAACAAACAGCAGGTTGGGTCTTTGGAAAGTTGTTTGCCGGATGCGCCACAGACAACCCTGTGGCAGGACCCCCTCTTAAAGCCTGTTGCTTTTCCCAGCTTGCCAGCCCCAGCCTCCCAGCCCACAGCAGGGTCCGCTCTGTCCTCCATCTCACCTCACTGAGACTCTGAAAGGTGAGAGGAACCAGCTAACCTGAGCTGATCAGGGCACCTCTGTGAACTGGCCCAGTTATGTGTCCTTTAGATACTGGGATTTGGGGAGGCCCTTCTTAGAGGGGCCATGCACCGCTGTGGCATTCCTGGATGTGTAGAGCTGCCCCCCTTTCTAACAAAAGCAGCCAAGACCAGGACCACGCCACAAAGTTCTGAATCTGGCCAGGACATAGGGACTGGCATTTGGTTCAGTTCTACCTGTACTGCGGGCATTTTAGTGACTCTCCTATAAATAGTGGCCATGGCGCATTCCGGTGGGAGAGCACAGAATCCAACATTCAAAGTCGTCCCATCCATCTAACGAATCAGGGAGACTGCCCCACGCCTTGCACTTTGGGGGGGCCTCAGAGCAGCCACCCCAACTCTCCTATGGAAGGGAGTAGCCCAGGGGACTACAGGGCCTGTGTGGGGTAGGAGCAGAGTGGACCAGGCAACCAGGCTGCTCCGGCTCCCACTACCTTCATGGTGAGGATGGGTGAGTCCTGCAGCCACCGCCACGCCAGACTCCTTGTAATCTCCCGGGCCACACTGCTAAAGCCGGGGGGAGGCTTGGGGAAGGGGCGGGGTAGCCACTAGTGGTGTGGTTGCCTTGGGCCCTGCAACTGGGGTACTGTGGCAGGGGGGTTGCCCAGGCCCCACGCCCCCTTCAGGAAGGCCCTGATGACATAACAAGGCACCATAGAATAACTAGGAACATTTCCACAGACAAGTAGAAGAGGCGACCCAAAACAGTTTGGCACAATTCCAAGTACCTTTGCACGGAAATTGCTTAGAGAGACGTAAAGGCGAGACAAATATTTAGCGCCTTGCTGCACAGTGCAGAGAAACTTCCAAAGACCAGCAGCTCTTCCACAGAAAGGAGAGAGACCGACTTGCAAAACCACGTCTGTGGCTGCAGCCATGTCGCACTTGCTTAACTCATGGTTCTGTACCGTGGCATAGACTTCCAGGGGTATCTTCTGAGTACAGATACTCAATTGATTTCATCCTTTCGCTGATTTATGAGCCATCAGAACTCACGACATTTACAGTTTTGTCCACAGCAATTGCGCAAAAAATTACAGCATTGAAATTGGCACGTACGGACCTTTCCAGAAGAGCAAAGACAACGGCATGTAGGCGTGTTAACTGCAGTAACAAATGGAGCCAAATTGACAGTTAGTACTTGCTATGGAGTGTACAGGATAAAATGCCAGGGAATGACAAGCACCACTCACACCTTATGTATTTCCCAGTAAGCATGATTTACTCATCTATAGTCCCTCACATATTTTTACAAATGATTATTCCCTATGTGCCAGTTTAGCTGAATGCTTAGTAGAGAAGGAACAGTCTGTTTTTCACAGGGGGAATGAGGTGCATAAACACCCCACAGTGTATTACTGTTTTCCCACAGTAACTCAAAGGACTTAAAAGGCAACAATTGCAAAAATTGCCTATGTGATTTAGGAACCTAAGTCCCATTAACATTTTAAAAAATGGAACTGAAGAAGCCAAGCCACTGATATACTTTGGAAAATGTGACCTTAAGTCACAATAGAATCAGGGATGAGATTTTTGTCCCCAAAATACAAAACTGCTCAGTGCAATCCCAGTTACTCTCAGCAGAGGAAGAGTTAAATATCCCGGCTCTGTAAGAGATGCACGTGTGTTATTCAATAGGCCTTCATTGCTAGCTAGTGGGTCTCTCTCTCTCTCATGCATATTTCTCATTGCTTCCCAGACACTGAAATGGCTTCTTTGGTCTGTGTAATATACACTGAAAAGTCAATGGACACAGAGATAGTTTCTCTAGAAGGTGTAAATAAAGTCCATTTATAAGGCCCTGAACCAATGCATTGTCCCAGTGGCTCACTACAGTGTTATTTAGCGCAAAGAGTCTTTATAAGTGTGATACACTGAGACGATCCGTATTGTCAGAGCAGAGGGCTGCCATATAAAGCATGTGTGAGTAGGGACATTGGTGCAAGACCCTTTAATGGAATTTATTTACAAGGGGTAAAATTCATCACAAGCAAGACACTCGGAGCAGGACATCTGTCTCGAGCCCCGTGGGGAAAGGACTTGGGGATAACAATTCATTTGGAGGGCTATTAAAAGGATTAGACCAAGGCAAGGAAGGGTCCTAGCTGGACAAGCTCCAGGATATAAGTCATAGGGCGACTAGTCACCTAGGCCGACTGGCACGCCTCCAAAATAAATGAGCAGGTCCCCCAGCTGCCACCACTGAGGTTCAAATAAAAACAAGGATTGTAAATTGCAGTCACAGCAGAGAAAGCCAAGCAACGAAAGCATCAGGCCTCCAGAGAATAAACTACTACGAGCAGAAAGGAAGCAGCTATCACCACATCTTCCAGTGTGGGTTTGGATGTGGAGAAAAAGGATTACGTGTTTAATTTTATGCCGTATTTCTTTTAAATCTATTTTCATTTTCAGAAATTGGATTTCCTCCCCTGCCCTTCTCCCAGACTCATTTTCTCTAGTGCTAAATCCTGCCCTGGTGATTTCTCATCCCACTTTCGCTATGGGCAAACGGCGTGTTCCTTTCGATTTAGATTATTATTCTCCATTGATTCATTGTATCTTTTCATAAAGGCGCCTCTTGTGAACTATCCAAGCACCATACACGAAAAGCGATAGAAAGTACTAGTTAAAAATGTAAAGACTCAGCCACCCAGACACAATACAGAGTACAAGCAATAGCTGGCTCCTCTGGCAAAGGGATCGCTTCCCAACTGAGGCCTTGATCCAACTCTCACTGATGTCAATAGGCACCTCTCAACTGGAGACAGAGCAGGACCCTAACGAGAGGAATAATAGATCATACTTAGTCCTACCTCAGTGTAGGGGACTGGACTAGATGACGTCTCAAGGTCCCTTCCAGCCCTATGTTTCTATGATTCTGGGAATGGGGGGGCAGAGGGGAGGGGTACAGACTTTACGGTGTAAGGGCCTAACTAGGAATGTTCAGAACCAAGAAGCACAGCACTCTATCACTTAAACTAAAGAATAACTCCATCAGCTGGTAGCAGTTTTAGGCTCTTATTCGCTTGTTGAACAAACCAAGCAAGGGGGACATGACACTACTTATCCAGCATATTATGCGCATGCCGAGTGTAGAATTGGGAGGCAGAAACACCTAAATCCTAATCCCAACAGCAATGCCAACTCTCTCAGCGACCTCAAGCAAATCACATGCTCCTTGCCTCCATTTCCCCATCTGTGGGAGGATAAGACTCCATACCTATCTCCCAGGGATATGGTGAGGGCTAATCGGCCAATATGTGCAAAAGCCTACAAAGCGTTACGGTTATGGCAATCACTGGCAGACTTCCCAGTGCTTAACCTTAGCTGGCAAGTGGGCCTAGGGGGAGGGGGTAATGCCAACAGGAGAAACTGAACCTGGGACCTCTGGAGCTTAGGGCATGAGCCTCTGTTGCTTGAGCTAAAATCCAGCTGGCTCTAGCTAAGGCATAGAGCAAACTCATTCTCTCCCTGTAAGTGGTCTCAATGCCACTCCATGGGACAGTGTCCCACACCCTACTGGTGTGTGGGTGACACAGGGATCTGGCCATGCTTATTACGCCATTCCTATTGAAAGAAGCTGTGCTGCTTTCCTGTTGCAAATGGTCATTTTGCAGGTCTCTGTTTTGATGCAGGTGACCTTTTCGAGCCCTGTTCTCCATAGTGAGGACTGAGGGGGGGCTAACGCGACTAATGATGTGGGGCTGCCAATGGGAGACCACTTCAGAGGGTCTGATTGTCACAGGTCATCATTAGGCCTCGTCTACAATTACTGGAAGATCAACACTGTGGAGATCAATCTCCTAGGGGTTGATTTAGTCAATCTAGTAAGGATGCACTAAATGGACCACTAACTGTGCCCCCATTGACTCCAGTCCTCCACTGGGCCACGAGGACTAAGAGAAGCTGGTGGGAGAGTTTCTCCTGTCGACCCCTCCACCCCAATAGGGATGCTGCAGTAAGTCAAACTAAGGTACATCGACTACAGCTGCGCTATTCGTGTTGCTGGAGTTGTGAACCTTAGTTCGACTTTGCCCCAGTGTAGGTCTGGCCTCAGAATGGGCACCAGAATTGCTACCTAGAATCCTAGGGCTGGAAGAGATCTCAGGATGCATCAAGTCCAGCCCCCTGCCCACAGCAGGACCAACCCCAACTAAATCAACCCAGCCAGGGCTTTGTCAAGCTGGGACTTAAAAATCCCTAGGGATGGAGATTCCACCACCTCCCTAGGGAACCCATCCCAGTGCTTCACCACCCTCCTCGGGAAATCGTTTTTCCTAATATCCAACCTAGACATCCCCCGCTGCAACTTGAGACCATTGCTCCTCGTTCTGCCATCTGTCACCACTGAGAACAGCCTCTCTCCATCCTCTTTGGAACCCTCTCTTCAAGGAGTTAAAGTCTGCTATCAAATCCCCCCTCACTCTTCTCTTCTGTAGACTAAATGAGCCCAATTCCCTCAGCCTCTCCCCATTAGTCATGTGCTCCAGCTCCCTAATCATTTCCGTTGCCCTCTACTGGACCCTCTCCAATGCATCCACATCCTTTCTGTAATTGGGGGGGGGGGGCCAGAACTGGACGCAGTACTCTGGATGTGGCCTCATCAGTTCCTCGATATACTGGCAATGCTTCTACAAATGCAGCTCAATAAGCCGTTAGCCTTCTTGGCTACAAGGAGATATTGTTGACTCATATCCAGCTTCTCATCCACTGTAATCTCCAGGTCCTTTTCTGCCAAACTGCTGCTTAACCAGTCGGTCCCCCAGCCTGTAGCAGTACATGAGATTCTTCTGCCCAAAGTGCAGGACTCTGCACTTGTCCTTGTCAAACCTCATTAGATTTCTTTTGGCCCAATCCTCCAATTTCTCTAGGTCACTCTGCACCCCTCTGCCTACCCTCCAATGTATCTACCTCTCCCCCTAGCTTAGTGTCATCTGCGAACTTGCTGAGGGTGCAATCCATCCCCTCATCCACATCATTAATAAAGATGTTGAACAAAACTTGCCCCAGAACCGACCCTCGAGGCACTCCGCTAGAAACCGACCGCCAACTAGACATCGAGCCGTTGATCACTCCCCATTGGGCCCGACAATCTAGCCAGCTTTCTATCCACCTTACAGTCCATGTATCCAATCCATACTTCCTTCACATGCTGGCAAGAATACTGTGGGAGACCGTAACAAAAGCTTTGCTAAAGTCAAGGTATATCACATCCACCGCCTTCCCCACATCCACAGAGCCAGTTAAATCGTCATAGAAGGATATGCCCCTTGCCTACTCAGCCTGCCTTTCAGAGGCTCCGCATCCACAATTCCAGCTGGCTGGCAGCGGTGCTTGCTCCGGTATAGGCCTGCCTCCCTTTTTAGCTACCATCCAGATACGCGCAATCGAAGACTCTCCTTTTGTGGGCTTCAGTCCTCCCTGAACGACTCTGCCATTGGCTAAGCGATTTGTCCTCGGGGAAGGTACTTTCCCTTTTGGGCCACTCACCCCAGGCTCTTCTTGTCACTTCCAGGCTTCTCGCGCTCATACAAAAAACAAAACAGAAACACCTCAGGAGCTAGGGGGTGGGGAGGATGATGCTGTCCTGTACGCCCGGCAATGCGCACACAGAGAACACAGAAATAATCCAACTCGGAGCTATGTTTGCTTCCACTTGATATTCATAAGGTACTTAGTTTTGTTTTAATGTTAGCCACGAATATACTTGAATCATTGCTTCTGATGAAAGGCAAAAAGGAAAAGGAGAAGGAATGTTAACACCGAAAGAAACCAGGCCTGACTGTGCGGTAAACAGACTGCGCTAACGGATTTAATTCCCCACACAAAAGAGGAAGAGAAAGCCGAGAGCTTCTGCTATTGAATTCAATTGAATTGATTTCAGATACACTCTGTGGATGTCGTTTCCTACAAATACTTCACAGTGTAAATGTAGTTTTTTGCTGTACAAATGATTGCAGCCTGGGCGTAAAATTGGAAGCTTTTCTTTTCCTTCTGAAACAGAGGAGTAAACTCACATCTTGTCTCTCAGACAGTACACTAATGACTCTCGCTCTTTATACCAGTGGCCTGTGTACAGCTGAGCTAAATGGTTTCTGTAGGATGATTTTAAAAATAGCATAAAATATGGCGGGGAGGGGAGGAGAGGGGAAGAAGGCAGCAGTCAATAGTGAATAATAAGCTTCTAATTGATATAGGGCCAGCCCTGCCATCTGGGAGTCATTAACAAGCCTGGAATGGAGGGGGAACCCACCTTGCTCTCTCTCCTCTGTACATCCCAACACCGTAAACTACACTGCACCCCCATGTGTCCCCAGCACACCCGAACACAGTGAACACCACCACAGCCCTGTATACTCCAGTACACCCGAACACAGTGAACACCACCACAGCCCTGTATACTCCAGTACACCCGAACACAGTGAACACCACCACGGCCCTGTATATCCCAGCACACCCCAACACAGTGAACACCACCAGGTCCTCATCTGCTGCCCAGCACACCCCAACCCCGTGAAATACATTGTGCCCCTGTCTGCTGCTCAGCACACCCCAACACAGTTCACATTGCACCACTGTCTTCCCCCAGCACGCCCCAACACTGTACACACTGCATTACCATCTGCCCCCAGCACACCCCAACACAGTGAAACATGTGCCACTTTTCTCAGTCATCCTACATGTAAAATTGTCAGCTACTGGTCTCCTCTGTCTCTCCCCCACCACCCGCCCTTCCTACCTCTCTCTTTCTCTCTCTCACACACACACACACACACACACACACACACACACACACACACACACACGCACACGTAAGTTAGATGAAATCTTTGGTTGGAAGGTTGCAACATCACACTAAACACTGTGGACGCAGGAAAAAAGGGAATAAGGGAATTTGTGTGCAGCCACCTTAGTCTTGTTAGCAAGCGAGCAAGAGTCAGGCTAATTCTGACTCTTGGCAACACGAGAGCTGTAATAAGATGCTGGCTTCGCCTCTCACTTCCATATGGAGATAAGGATGGAATGCTGACTCCAGTGAGAACCTTGAAACACCTGGGAGGAACTAAGAGATAATTGTCTAGCCACTGTTGCATAGTATATAAGCTGCTTCATAACTGTTTGTATTTGAAGATCTGCCTAAGGGGGAGGGGGGCCTTCCCACCCCCGCCGTCCGAATCAGGCTTCCCTTGCAATATTGCTTGAATAAACTGCCTCTGGCTACTTGTTGCTTACAAAGACAGAGTGAAGGCTTGTTTTCTTCCACAACACACAGAACAATAGCACGTCAGATCCCAGGAACAGAGAGAGATTCTCCTGTCCTAGCAAGTGAGTAACTGCCCAGAGGGGAAATGTGGCTCCTTGATTCCACTCCCACATTTCTCACTCCCTCTTGGACTATGTGACCTTGGTCAAGATGCCAATGGCTCCATTTTCAATAGCAGTCTAACAGTGGATGATCAGCTGGAGACACCTTGGGCAGTATTCCCTGGAAGCTCTGGAGAAATTCATGTGCTGCCCAGCTGATTAGCAGAGTGCCCACAGCTAGGGTTTGTATTTCTACAGGTGGTGCACATTTGCACATGCCTTGGTGCACATAAAAAAATATTCCATGCATGGGTGGCAAAAATCCACCCATGGATAGAAAAGATTAGAGGGAACATTGACCCGTTTTCCAGATTTGCTGGGAATCCACCGCTCCATCAGCCTCTCGCGCGCTCAAGTCTCACAGCCCTAAAATGTGAGGTCACATATGGAAAAGTGACCCCCTCATCTCCTGTATTGTCTCCAGTACAACAGGGACAACAGAGTTTGCTTCTGGTCATGCTAAGCAGTCTGTGATCTAGACCTCGATGGGCCAGATTATCGATCTAGTGTCCGTGACTGGGCCAAATTTTCAAGGAAACGCGGCTTAATTTAGGGCCTAAAATAGAGCCCGATTTTCAAATGAAACCTTTATCAAGTATAACTGATTCCCCAAAGAGATTTGCACCCAACAGCTGCCATTGTGAAATGTATGGCTAGCTATTTAACAGGCTGTCAGAGCTATAGAAAACCTGACCCCCAAGAGAGCAAGGCATTATTTATCGCTTTGATTTACATTCGTAGAAAATATTGCAGTCAGCTCAGATGGATTGTACCCCCGGCAATTTCCTGAGACTCTTTTCCCCATCTGCATTATAAAGTGCTTGCAAACTCAGAGGAGTACCCAATTTCAGTTAAATCTTTAGCCTTTCAGGGACTGCACCTTCAGGAAGGAAGGGAGAAAATTTCCATTGTGACCTAGATTTCTACACAAATGTATATGCCTGGGTATAAAATGAAATTCCATTTGCTCAAGGGTTCTTTTTCTTTCTTTCCTCCTGCAAAACCTATCTGACAAATAATGTGGAGCAGGAGAGATTAGGTCCCTGACCCAGCCCGCCTGTAACTGTGAGCAGCTAACTAGGCCCAGGGAGGCCAATGGGAGCTCTCATCAATGTCAAGGTACATCCAGAGCTTTGCTCAACAGAAGCCTAAAGCTTCAAGTTAAGCAGCCGCTCCAGTCCCATGGATGTGGGTTTAAAGTCAGGCATCAGGGGTTGTGGAATCAGAGCCTGGATTGGTGAAACCCAAGATAAGTGGGATTATGCGAAGAGGTTCCACAGTATTTCAGAAGTGCAGGAGAGGGTTCCCATGCATTTTTGGAACAGGGTTCGCATATGAAAAAAGTTCACCCTTCACAGGAGAACCCATTAAACCGCTCGGACTTTTAGCCGCAGACTTTCCAAAACGATCAAAACTTCTGGGTTCCTTCCCCAGCCAGCTCTGAAAGAAAGGCCATTAGCCCATAAATGGCTGGCTTTCCACTTCACCAGTTAGGTGTCCATTTGCAAAGCCCTGCTAAGGAGGGTGTTGCTTGTGACTAGCTCATGGCGTCTCTTGCGTCCCATCCGTATCCATTCATCTGGTGCTGACCTTCCCTCTGACTCATCAAGCAGCCTTACCGCCGGTGGGATGAGCCTTCTCCTCCTCAGTTCTCACCAGGAGCCGCATTTCTGTGCTGAATCTGATTCTTGCTTTACAAAGCTCATCTCATAGGCTTTAAGGCAGGGACGGAGAACTTTTTTGGCTCGGAGGCCCCTGAAAAATCAGTCGGAGACCACACACAAGCGAGAAGCAAAGTGAGAAGCCCCTGACTGAGGAGGAGAAAGACACTCCCGACATTCCCCTCACGCACCAGAGCCTGGGGCGGCCCAGGCAAGTAGGTTTTGTGTGCTCCAGCCCTGTGGCTGGGTGGCAGGAGCACCCAGTGTGGGCTCCCCAATGCTGAGGCTTGGGGACCAGATCCAGGCAATCCAGGGGATGCATCTGGCCCCCAGGCCTGCAGTTCCCCACCCCTGCTTTAAGGTTAGAAGGGACCATCCTGACCACCTAGTCTGGCCTCCTGCACATTGCAGGCCACAGAGCCTCTGGCTGAGTTACTGACCTCCTCAAATCATGGTTTAGGGGCTCCAAGTTACTGACAATGCACCGGTGATGCTAGTTTAAACCTGCAAGTGACCCCACGCTGCAGAAGAAGGTGAAACCCCTGCAAGGTCTCTGCCAATCTGAGCTGGGGGGACATTCCCTCCTGACCCTAAACATGGTGATCAGTGGCTAACATGGATAAGAGCCACCAGGAACATACCTGGGAAAGAATTCTCTGTAGTAACTCAGAGCCCGCTCCATCTAGTGCCTGTCTCCAGCTGCTGGGGATTCCTGCTACTGACAGACACCAGCGGGCACCATGCCAGCGTAGCCAGCCCCACAGCCCATCCCTTCGATGCATTTATCCAGCTCAGCCTTGAAGCCAGTAAGGATTTTGCCCCCACTTCTCTCCTTGGAAGGCAGCTCCAAAAATTCACTGCTCTGACAGTTAGAAACCATCATCTCATTTCCGGCCTAAACTTGGTGATGGCCAGTTTATAATCCTTTGCTTGTGTCCACATTGGCACTTAACTCATAACTCCTCTCCTTCCCTAGCATTTATCCCTTTGATGTATTTATAGACAGCAATCATCTCTCCCCTCTGCCCCCGTTCTGTAAGGCTAAGCAAGCCAGGTTCCTGGAGTGTCCTCTCAGAAGGCCAGTTTTCCATCTCTTGGATCATCCTTATTGCCCTTCTCTGCACCTATTCCAGTTTGAATTCATCTCAACCAAGGGAGACCAGAACTGCCACACAGTACTCCAGATGAGGGCCCACCAGTGCCTTGCACAGGTTGAACCTCTCTGGTCTGGCAACATCTGTGGTCCAGCAGGAAGCCTGTGAACAGGGAGCCTGGCCAGCAGGCCAAGAGTGGAGCCAGGGTAACAGCCTAGGGGCAGAAAGCCTGGCTGATGGGACAGGAGCAGCACCTGACCAGCAGCCCGGGGGCAGCGGAGCCCATTAGCCAGGGCCAGCAGTGGGACTGGCAGCCAGGAGGCCCACCAGTAGAGCCCAGAAGCTGGCAACAGAGGGGCCAGAATTATCCTCCCCTGAACTCCCCAGTCCAGCAAGCTCCCTCGTTCAGGACCAGCCAGGTCCTGAGGGTGCCAGACAAGGGAGGCCCAACCTGTTCTAATACCGCCCTACGGTTGCTGGAAATACCTCTCCTGATGCAGCCTAGGACTGAATACCCATCTTTTCTCCCTGGAAACTCTACTAGGAAAAAGACAGACGGGATCAGACCTGTGTCCTGTTTGACAGCAGCCAATAGAATCATAGAATACTAGGACTGGAAGGGACCTCGAGAGGTCATCCAGTCCAGTCCCCTGCCCTCATGGCAGGACCAAATACTGTCTAGACCATCCCTGATAGACATTTATCTAATCTACTCTTAAATATCTCCAGAGATGGGGATTCCACAACAATTTATTCCAGTGTTTGACTACCCTGACAGTTAGGAACTTTTTCCTAATGTCCAACCTAAACCTCCCTTGCTGCAGTTTAAGCCCATTGTTTCTCGTTATATCCTCAGAGGCCAAGATGAACAAGTTTTCTCCCTCCTCCTTATGATACCCTTTTAGATACCTGAAAACGGCTATCATGGCCCCCCTCAATCTTCTCTTTTCTAAACTAAACAAACCCAATTCTTTCAGCCTTCCTTCATAGGTCATGTTCTCTGGACCTTTAATCATTCTTGTTGCTCTTCCCTGGACCCTCTCCAATTTCTCCACATCTTTCTTGAAATGTGGTGCCCAGAACTGGACACAACACTCCAACTGAGGCCTAACCAGCGCAGAGTAAAGCGGAAGAATGACTTCTCGTGTGTTGCTCACAACACACCTGTTAATGCATCCCAGAATCATGTTTGCTTTTTTTGCAACAGCATCACACCGCTGACTCATATTCAGCTTGTGGTCCACTATAACCTCTAGATCCCTTTCTGCCGTACTCCTTCCGAGACAGTCGCTTCCCATTCTGTATGTGTGAAACTGATTGTTCCTTCCTAAGTGGAGCACTTTGCATTTGTCTTTATTAAACTTCATCCTGTTTACCTCAGACCATTTCTCCAATTTGTCCAGATCATTTTGAATTATGACCCTATCCTCCAAAGCAGTCACAACCCCTCCCAGCTTGGTATCATCTGCAAACTTAATTAGCGTACTCTCTATGCCAATATCTAAATCGTTGATGAAGATATTGAACAGAGCCGGTCCCAAAACAGACCCCTGCGGAACCCCACTTGTTATACCTTTCCAGCAGGATTGAGAACCATTAATAACTACTCTCTGAGAACGGTTATCCAGCTGGTTATGCACCCACCTTATAGTAGCCCCATCTAAGTTGCATTTGCCT
The DNA here is from genome assembly GCA_032595735.1 of Pelochelys cantorii. Lineage (NCBI taxonomy): Eukaryota > Metazoa > Chordata > Testudines > Trionychidae > Pelochelys > Pelochelys cantorii. The sequence goes on from CM064337.1 coordinate 44,544,438, forward strand.
AGTTTATTGATAAGAATATCATGCGAGACCGTATCAAACGCCTTACTAAAGTCTAGGTATACCATGTCCACCGCTTCTCCCTTATCCACAAGACTTGTTATCCTATCAAAGAAAGCTATCAGATTGGTTTGACATGATTTGTCCTTTATAAATCCATGCTGGCTGTTCCCTATCACCTTGCCACCTTCCAAGTGCTTACAGATGATTTCCTTAATTACTTGTTCCATTATCTTCCCTGGCACAGAAGTTAAACTAACTGGTCTGTAGTTTCCTGGGTTGTTCTTATTCCCTTTTTATAAATGGGCACTATATTTGCCCTTTTCCAGTCTTCTGGAATCTCTCCTGTCTCCCATGATTTTCCAGAGATGATAGCCAGCTGCTTCCGAGGGAAAATCCCTGCATTAGGCAGTGTTGGGGTAAGTTCCCCCAGGGAGAGCATCCTCTTGACTCCCCAGTAGCTAGAAGCCATCTTAAGTCCTGAAACAGGAGGCTCAATACCCCTTCCTCAACTCTTGCGTATGTTTAACATTTACTATGCAAACTGGATAGTCATTACCCAGATGAATGTCCCGACTCATCAAGATTTCTTCTGAGCTCATGCCCCCATCGATGGGTTGTGGCAGTGAGAGCCACAGGCTAATCACGTGTGGCCCTTCGTTCATTTAGTCAATTTTGAATACTGCATCTTTCAGTGTCATCAGATGCCCCCTTCTCCTTTGACTGGTGGTGCTGGAAGCGTTTTCACAGTGGAGGTGCTGAAAGTGAGCTAGGGTGGCCGGCTTTCCCGACCAGACACCATTCGCAGCAACAGTGTCCGGTCTGTCCAGTCGGGAAAGGTGGCAACCCTCAAGCCAGTCCCTTTAGCCCCCTCCTTCTCCTCCCCCCCCCACCAAGCTGGGGCCAGGGGCAACACCCTATCACCAGGAGGAGGGGACCCAGATAGGGGTAAAGGGGCCAAGAAGTGGCCATGGCGGGGGGTGCCAATGCATTTATTATTGCTTCTCCGACTGCTGATTTTTTTTTATTACAGTGCAGGTCAAAGAGGGTGCGGACCATAGAAGAAGCTCCCTGACAAGACAAGAAGAACAACCTCCACCTCCCACCGCTCCCCCGCCAGAGCTCACACAGAAGGGTGCCCAAGATGCACAAGGAGGAGAAAACAGAAAGCTCAAAGGCTGCCTCACAGGCCTGACCCTCACAGAGGGTTAAAGTAACAGAGAAACACTCGGCTGAGATGTGAGGAGGAGGCCAGAAGACTTCTCCGCTAGCTCAAGGGCTGCCTCGTGCTCCTACAGCCACTCACTGCAGAAAGGCGAGAGCGAGGAATGAGAGAGACTGACAGAGACCATCAGAGATGGTGCCAGGTGCCGGGTGTGCCAGGAGTGGAGTGCGCTAGGCTGAGAATGGCCCCTTAGTCACTTATGACCTCTGCAGGCCCATCAGTAGCCATGTCTTGCAGCTAACAAAAGTCCGGTAATTAGCATTGTATTCTCTGGTAGCAAATGCCTGATGTCTTGATTTTTGCCTAATTCGGACACTTTTCCCCCTGTAACTTTTCAAAACAACCCCACTCTAAGAGAGAGGCCTCTTTCCTTCCCAGGCAAGGGGCAGCAGCAGCTACTGCATCTCCAGTAGCTGACAGAGGAGGTATCTGAACCTCTAGTTATCATCTTTGGAAAATCATGGAAGAGAGAAGAGATTCCAGAAGATTGGAGAGGGGCAAATCTAGTGCCCATTTATAAAAAGGGAAATAAGAACAACCCAGGAAACTACAGATCAGTCAGTTTAACTTCTGTGCCAGGAAAAATAATGAAGTAAGTAATTAAGGAAATCATCTGCAAACACTTGGAAGATAATAAGGTGATAGGGAACAGCCAGCATGGGTTTGTAAAGAAAAAATCATGTCAAACCAATGTGAGAGCTTTCTTTGATAGGCTAACGAGTCTTGTGAATAGGGGAGAAGCAGTGGATGTGGTATACCTAGACTTTAGTAAGGCGTTTGATACGGTCTCGCATGATATTCTTATCAATAAACTAGGCAAATACAACTTAGATGGGGATACTATAAGCTGGGTGCATAACCGGCTGGATAACCGTTCTCAGAGTAGTTATTAATGGTTCACAATCCTGCTGGAAAGGTATAACAAGTGGGGTTCCGCAGGGGTCTGTTTTGGGACCGGCTCTGTTCAATATCTCCATCAACAATTTAGATATCGGCATAGAGAGTACGCTAATTAAGTTTGCAGATGATACCAAGCTAGGAGGGGTTGCAACTGCTTTGGAGGATAGGGTCATAATTCAAAATGATCTGGGCAAATTGGAGAAATGGTCTGAGGTAAACAGGATGAAGTTTAATAAGGAAAAATGCAAAGTGCTCTACTTAGGAAGGAACAATCAGTTTCACACACACAGAATGGAAAACAACTGTCTTGGAAGGAGTACGGCAGAAAGGGATCTAGGGCTTATAGTCGACCACAAGCCAATATGAGTCAACAGTGTGACGGTGTTGCAAAAAAAGCAAATGTGATTCTAGGATGCATTAACAGGTGTGTTGTGAGCAACACACGAGAAGTCATTCTTCCACTCTACTCTGCGCTGGTTAGGCCTCAGTTGGAGTGTTGTGTCCAGTTCTGGGCACCGCATTTCAAGAAAGATGTGGAGAAATTGGAGAAGGTCCAGGGAAGAGCAATAAGAATGATTAAAGGTCTAGAGAACATAACCTATGAAGGAAGACTGAAAGAACTGGGCTTGTTTAGTTTAGGAAAGAGAAGATTGAGAGGGGAGGTGATAGCCGTTTTCAGGTATCTAAAAGTGTGTCACAAGGAGGAGGGAGAAAACTTGTTCTTCCTGGCCCCTGAGGATAGGACAAGAAGCAATGGGCTTAAACTGCAGCAAGGGAGGTTTAGGCTGGACATTAGGAAAAAGTTCCTAACTGTCAGGGTGGTCAAACATTGGAATAAATTGCCTTGGGAGGTTGTGGGATCTCCATCTCTGGAGATATTTAAGAGTAGGTTAGATAAATGTCTATCAGGGATGGTCTAGACAGTACTGGGACCTGCCATGAGGGCAGGGGACTAGACTCGATGACTTCTTGAGGTCCCTTCCAGTCTTAGTATTCTATGATTCTGTGCTTTAATGATTTGAGAACCCCTGTCTGGCTCTCCACAAAGTGACCCATCAAACAGCACCGTCCTCTCCTCTGAGGCCACTTCCATCTGAAACCAGGTATCCTGAGCTCATCAATGGCTCCCCTTCTCCTCACAGCAGGATACGTGTCTTGGCCTGGGTCCGGGCTGCGGGTTCAGCCATCAGGGGGCAACAGCCTGTGTAGCTGCTCTGTTGCGGGCAGGGACAGCCACCGTTTGCACCTGCCCCCAGAGTCAGTGCTCCCAGTGCAAACCACAGCTCTCCACACCAGCCCTTGGAGTTTACACTGACCCAGTCACGTGGCTTGCTGGCCACTAACAGCGCAATGTAGGCTCACCTCAAGGACGTGTTATGGGGTGGTCAAGTGTCTCTCTGTCTCCTTCCCACACATCTGTTGGCCACCCTGCAGATATCATCCACTACTGCCACCAACCAAGTGAGCCTGGTCACTGAATTCAAGCAGGAGCATCTCACACCCTCAGCTCCAGAGGTGCAGTCCCCCCAGGTAACCCCTGGAGAGGTATGAACACATCGAGACAAGTCCCCGTTCCCCATGCGAAGCACAAGGGCACCTATTGTTCTCTAGATCCTTGTTCTGACCAAACATTGTCACCAGACACCTGGGCCTCCGGCTCCTCCCCAATATTTTAATAAGTAGGCCTTTCGTTTTCCTCATTGTGTCTCTCTGATGCTGATATTTGGGTAGCTTGGAAGCTTTGGCCTCCTCTCTCAGGTGATGAGTTTTCAGAGAAGAAAGAATTGAGATCAGATAGTGTGAGGCACAGTAGCAAAGGTGGGGGCCGGGGCAGAGAGAGAAAGAGACACTTCGATATCATGTTTTCAGAAGAAAAATCCCTCGCTATCAGAATGCTTTGAAAGGGAACCTGCCTCCTAGGCTGGAAAATGTTTGTCAGATTCTCCCATCAATTAAAGAGTATCTTCCAGGTAACAAAGGCTGCAAAGCCAGCTACTCCTCTGCTGCATGGGTCAGTCATGTAAGGATACAGGGCACCCTCTGCCTCCTAGACCAAGGTTAAAAAAACAAGGCAACGAGAGGAAAGCATTGTTGGGTTATGTTCATATCATTTTCCACGTGATCATGTAAGCTTTATGAAGCCCTGCAGCGTACAAGAAAAAAAAATGTTGCAAACATACAGCGACAAGCTCAAAAGATGGTGAGATGTGTGCCGTCTTGTCAGGGCTCAGAGCAAACTTGTAAGATCAGTTAGCAGTGGAATGCAGTCTCTGGCCCAGTGTCAGGAGACTTCCTGGGAAATATCATTGGGCAGGCAACCAGGGGCTTGATTCATCCCTGCTTTGTACCTTGTGGAGTCTTCGCACCTGTGCAAAGTAAAATGTCAGCCCCTCTACGGGACAGAATCAGAATGGTTCAGCTGTGGACCACAGACCTTATACTGATGACTCCTATTGGAGATTCTCCCATGGTTTGCATGGTAAGAGACTGCACAGTTTGAACAGGAGGCTCTAAAGATGATGATGAGTGTTACTGTACCACTGAGAGGCCCTAGTGTGCTAGTTAAGGTGCTGTGGTTAAGTTGAACAAGTGGAACTTTAATAAACCCTCTGTCCAAGAGGCTGAGTTGCTTCCAGACTAATTCCTCACGTTTCCTGGTATCCTGTCAGGGAACATGGGCCTTCTGACTCCAGTCCCACTGATCATCACACACCTTCTCCATCTTAGTAAAAATTAAGTATCAACATTACTAATAAATGATTGATGCCCCCACCCCATGTCCCCTCAGACAGACCCCATCTGCCTCAGGCTTTCACCCCGTGTTCCCTCAGACAGACGCCATCTGCCCCAGGCCCTCTCCCTGTGTCCCCTCAGACAGACGCCATCTGCCCCAGGCCCTCTCCCTGTGTCCCCTCAGACAGACCCCATCTGCCTCAGGCTTTCACCCCGTGTTCCCTCAGACAGACCCCATCTGCCCCAGGCCCTCTCCCTGTGTCCCCTCAGACAGACGCCATCTGCCCCAGGCCCTCTCCCTGTGTCCCCTCAGACAGACCCCATCTGCCTCAGGCTTTCACCCCATGTTCCCTCAGACAGATCCCATCTGCCCCAGGCCCTCACCCCGTGTCCCCTCAGACAGACCCCATCTGCCCCAGGCTTTCACCCCGTGTCCCCTCAGACAGACCCCATCTGCCCCAGGCCCTCTCCCCATGTACCCTCAGCCAGACTCCATGTACCCCATCACATGTGCCCTCAGTCAGACCCTCTGTGCCCAAGGTCCTCACCCCATGTGCCCCCATCTCGTGTGCCCTCAGCCAGATCCCATGTGCCCCTCACCCCATGGCCCCTCAGCTAGAGGGTGCTAGCACATAGCTGAGCTAGAGTCTCATCTTTATCAGGGACTCAGCTGCTTGCAAAGTCTTTACAGTTGGGTCTCCCCAACAGTTGACCATACTGGGAGTGACCCCTCTGTCTGTCTGCACGTCTAGTAAACTATCTCTCTGTGGAGTCCCCTCCCTCCCTGCAGGGCTGGCCTGCAGATGTGCCTCTGGCTCTCCGCTCCATGTGTCCCACATGCTAATGCCTCGCAAGGGTTTGCAGCTGAGACTCCCAGCCTGAGGGAGGTGCCTCTGCCATGTTTTGGAGTGCAACCCGGACCAGCAAGAGGCCATGTTGCCATTTGTCCTGTAATCCCGGGTGCCTGCAATGGCTGTGCCTCGAAACCTGGACTCCCGCAGCCAGCAGGCCATGCACTGCCTGCCCGACGCGTATTTCATTCTTCTGACACCTTTTCAATACAGACTGTGACAACAGCGTGGGAGGTGCTGTGAGCGTGTCAGGCCTGACAAGAGCTGCTGATGCGGAGCAGTGGGGCCGTGCCACAGCAGCGGAGAATCCCAGGCAGAAGGAGGCATCTTCTAACAGCCAAGACGTAGGCTCCCAAACTCGTTGAGGGATGAGGCCAAGGACACACCCTGGGCTTGGCACCTCCCCTTGGTTCACATAGGTGAGGAGCCATGTAGCCTGCTGGCTTCTCTGAATCCCCTTCTGAAGTGCCCGTCTCTTCCCATTCAGCACCAGGGAACGTGGGCCCTGAATACAGGCTGGGTGAACGCCAGACAGTTTCTAGGTCCCTAAAAGTGACGTGCTGTGATTCTCAGCCGGACCACGCCTAAGCACCTTAGTGAATCTAGTGTCTCTATCACTGCTGCTGTCAGTGTTTTGAGTGACCACCGCGGAGGTCTCAGGTGGCCAGAGGTTTGCCACAACGCCTTCCTCCAAGGTTTTCCAAGCTCTTTACATATATTAAACCTCACACTGCCTCGGCGAAGCAAGCACTAGCCTCGTGTCACAGTGAGGGAAACTGAGGCCTGGGTCCATGCAGTGATTTGATCGCTTGGCCACTAGAAATGAAGATCAGCCCCACAATGAGGCACGTTTCTCAGCCCATAACATGGGCACAGCTTGCTTTGGGGGCTTCTTGTGTTCACACTCATGCGCAGGGGTCCCCGCCAGCACTAAGCACACACCAGCACATACCCAACATTAGACCGACAGGTGTCTCCCCCGCCCTCGCTCTCCAATGGGTGGCGGCTCCCTTAGGAGAAGCCAGGGTTTTGCCTCAAGGATCTCGGAGCAGTCGCCAGTTACCTGCCGCTCCTTTGCCTGCACTTTGTGTGCCTGCTCCAGCAGCTCACACGCCACTCCCTACAGTCACAGAAGCCTGTAACTCCCCCTTTTTATGTGCTGTAAAATAGCCCTGCCTCCCCGCTCTCTCTCACATTGTATATTATTACAGTGTTAATAATACTTAGCACCTCCATCACTTGTTATTTCTTCAAAGCCCTTTACAAACATCAGTAAATTAATCCCCCTCACCCTTCAGAGCAGGTACGGATTATTCTCACCTTAACAATAGGAAAACCACGGCAGAGAACAGTTCAGGGACTAGTCCAAAGATCGACGTGGAGTCAAGGTCACAAGTGTTTTTCTTACAGTACGCAAGCCAAATCCTCTTTTGTCTAGCTACGCTCAGCACAGTCTGCCCTACACTGAAACGCCCCACACTGACAAACCACCATCCAGTCAAGCCGGTCAACTAGGAACCCATTTCAAGGACCACATGGCTCCCCGCTATTCTGAGCCCTCCCAATCCTCCCCACCATCCTGTTTTCCCATATGCCTCCAGGTCAGATGCTTGCTCGCTGCACCTCACCTGCTGCATCCAGAAATGCCAGCCCCCTCAGGCAAAGTCAGAGCACTAAATTAATTATGTTAAACAGCTGTGCACGGTTCACCTACCTAATCTGGGGCAGCACAACCCCTGTCGCCTGCAGAGAGAGATTTCACAGAGCCGAGGTTCTATCTTTACAAAGCGTTAGATGACACTTACGGGGCAGACAGACAGACAGGCAGACAAGGGAGGTGGAGACATCTTTTATCAGACCAGATTCTGTTGCTGGAAGGGACAAACTTTCAAGTTATGTGGGGCATTTGGGGTCCTCAAGTTGCAGGCCCCTGTGCTGTGGTATTAGGGCAGTTGCAGGAGAGCATGTATTTGCACCCCCTCAGACCTATTGTATCATTGGCGTACCCACACTTGCATTATTCAGCCCTGCTCTGCAGCAGCAGAAAAGCTTCTATAACTCGGAAGCACAAAGGGCGGACCAGTGGCATTCTGCTGGCCTGTGCGGACGCGGGACGGCTTGCTCGTCTTGGCGCACGTCTGTTACACGCTCTTTGCATGTGCAGGGCTAGTGACTTATTCCTCCTCACAGCTCCTCCCAAAGGGGGGCACTGTCACGGCCGTTTCACAGACAGGCAACGACAGAGAAGCTGAGGGGTTAACTGGGGCGGGTGGGGTGCTATCCATGGGGGAGGAAAGCAGGGAAGTGGCAGAGCTGAGGTACCCAATGCACCGCTGGGATGAATGGGGGAGGGAGAATATCCTTTCTGGACATTCCAGCCAGGCGCACCAATGAGGGGTGGCAAATGAGGCAGTTGCCCCAGGGCCCAGCAATTCAAAGGGGCTACTGTGGCAGCAGCAATGGCTGGAGCCCTGGCCCCCTTAAATTACCACTGGAGTACTGCGCAGTGCACTCTGGGTGGCTCTCGGAGATGGGCGCGGAGCATGGCGTGCTCTGGGCCGTGCTGAGGGCTCTGGCTGGCTGAGGCCCTGCCTCTTCCGGGAGCACAAAGCTGTCCTCCCCACACCTGGCCCAGGGGCCTGTGGCTCCCCTGATTCCAGCTATTCAGTTAAAGTCCTTTCCCAGTGGTTAACTTTTGAGACCTAACTCTAATTGGCTTGCCTGTAAGGGTTAAAACCATGGACAGCGGGTCTTAGAGAGTCCCCAGGAATCCCAGGGAAGCCATACTCTGTGTTTTAATCCTTTTTTAGTTGCTCTGTAGCACCTAGCAACCAAGTAACGTTTCACCAAGTGTTTTCTTTTTGTTATTGTTAATAAATATCACCTTTTTAAGCCCATGATCTGATTCCTAGAAGGCGGGAGGTTCTGGATGCATGTGCCTAATTAGGGTACATCTACACTGCAAGCTTATTTTGGAAAAAGCTATTCCGGAAGATATCTTCCGGAACAGCTTATTTCGAAATAGAGCATCCACACTCTAGGGAAGCTTCCAAATTAGTCCGAGGCAGGCTCCCTTAATCTTGATTTAGAGCCCCAGAAGGCACTGGGGAGGAGTAACTTAGAATGGCCCTGGAGCTATTGCAACATAGCAGCAATGCAGCGTCCACACACCCCATCTTCCGAAACAGCTTTTTCAGAATGAGGTTTGCCATCATTGGAAAAAGCCCTCCGCTATTTCAGTTTTCTTTCGAAATAACGCAATTGCTGTGTGGACGCTAGTATTGTTTTTCCAGAATAATGGACGTTATTCTGGAATAACGGTGCAGTGTACACGCACCTTAAAACTGCAAAGCCAAGCTACTAAGAGAAATTACAATTTTCAAGCTCTCTCCTGAGGGAGGATTTAAAAAGTCCCACGGGAAGGAATTCCCAAGTGCGCCTTCCTGGGTTCGCATGGAGATTTTTCATTTGGGTGGCGGCAGCGATACCGATCCAAGGCCAGGGAATCTGTGACCTTGGGAAGTTTTGAACACAAGCCTTTAGTGGCAAAGTATTTTAAAGTCTCCTGTGGGCCGCCCACTTCTGCACTCAACATGCCAGAGTGGGGAACAGCCTCGGCAAGAGGTTTGGGTGGAACGTTTTAGGGAGCACTCGGAGAGTAGGAAGGAGCGTCATGGGAGGAGCGTCCAAGTCGTCTGAGGCAGTTTGCCTGCACAAAACGGATGCCCCTGGAATGCACCAGGAAGTGCTTTTAAAGGAGCAGCTACTTTCAGCCCCTGCTGCCTCCATTCAGAAGGAGCGTAGGCAGAGAGACAGCAGCCCCTGCCCTAGCCTGGCTCTCTCTGGGAAAGAGGTAACTAGCTACCACACCTAGGGCTCATAGACAGTGGGTTGTGGGTTTGGAGTGGAGTTGCCCACTTTCCAATCACACCAAACCGAACACCCTTGCCAGCTCCTTCTCCAGAGCCTTTCCCCAAGGCCCCACCCCCACTCACTTTACCTGGGCTGGGGTAGGAGATTGGAGTGTGGGAGGGATGAGGCTCCAGCTGGGATGGGGTAGGACCAGAAATGAGGGGTTCCGGATGCCATAGTGAGCTCCGGGATGGGGCAGGGATGTGGGCATCAGTTTAGGGTGTGAGACTGGGGGGGCATCAAGGATGAGGGGCTTGGGGTGCAGGAGGGGGCTCAGGGCTGGGGCAAGGGGGTGGTGCAGGCTCCAGGAGGAAGTCTGGGTGCAGGGGGAGGCTCAGAGCCAAGGCTGGGGTGCAAGAGCGATCTGGGAAGTAGGCTCCAGGAGGGAGGTTGATGCGTGAGGGAGCTCAGAGCTGAGGCAGAAGGTTGGGGTGCAGGAGGGGAGTGTGGGGTTCAGGATCTGGGAGGGGGCTCAGGGCTGGGGCAGGGGTTGAGGGAATGGAGGGAGGGTGCAGGAGGGGGCTCTGACCTGGGGCAAGAGGCTGGACTACAGGAGCGGTTCGGCGCACAAGCCCCCACTGGGCAGCACTTACCTCAGGTGGCTCCTGGTCAGCAACACAGCGGGGTTCCCTCAGTGCCGTGGCTCTGCATGGCTCCTACAAATGGCCAGCATGTCCAGCTCCTAGCTGGAGGGGCCTGGGGGCTCTGCGTGCCACTCACAGGCACTGACACCGCAGCTCCCATTGGCGGGGGCAACACACAGAGCCCCCGCGTCTGGCCCTGCCCCTCGGAGCCAGCCATGCCGGCTGATTCCAGGAGCCATGCAGAGCCAGGGCAGGCAGGGAGCTTGCCTGAGCCCCACTGGGCCGCTGACTGGCCTTTTAGCAACTGCCAGGGTCCCTCTTGGACCGAGAGTTCTTGTCAAAAACCAGACTCCTCACAACCCCAGTTTAGAGTTGTCCTCGGGCCTCTCCCCAGCCACACGCCGGCAGCCATCATTTATTCACCAGGAGAAAAACACAAAGCAGCAGCAGAGCCAGGCCTGGAAATCAGGAATTCCTGGATTCCAGGCCTGTCTTCAGCACATGACCCCGAGCTGTTTCTACACGGGACATTCTGCTCTCCTACAAAGCAGGCCTGGGGTTTGAACCCGGGACCTGTCTCTACATTAGCTCTTGGCATTTGCAAGCTCATTGCTGTGCCTCCATGAGATGGGACAGACAGATACAGGGTGATGCAAAACGTCCAGCCTCTGGAAACCATGAAATCAGCCACACGCATGTGCACACAAGAGTCACAGCCAAAGCCCACCCAGAGAATCCCAGCTGGCCGTGAGATCCCTACAGCACCAAGATGTTCACCCAGCACCTCGTTCACTCTTGCTCCTGAGCAATTTGTGCTCATTGATGCCAGTGCCGAGTGCTGCCCGTCTGATTCGGCTGATTGCTCTCCCTTTGCACCGGTGCGTGTAAATGACCGCACGACGTGCAGCGCCGCATGACTCAAGCCCAGAGCAAGAGGCAAAGAAGCATGAATTAGCGGCGCTAATGGCTAGAGCAGAAACTTACTGCAAAGAGTAGAAAGGATATAGGCTGCTGTGCAGAAAATGACCGCCCGCCCCCATCATTTCCTGTTGCAAACACGGCCCAGCTGCAATGATAGGAATTTGTGAAAACTCCCTCGCTGAGAGCTGCAGAGGGACTGTTGAGTTAACTGGTCCGAAACCATCAGCTGGTTCCCTACTCCAAGAGAACACCTAATTGGCATATACTTGTTTTCCATTCTAAACTGCTAGGGACTTCTCCTCTGCAATGGTAGGCTGGAGATTCACTCATTAGGCAGGTTTCCTTGGCCAGAGCTCTCACCTCGTTCACACCTGGGAGTGAGCACAAAGCCCTCTTCCCCACAAGCTCAGGTTTTGGGTGTGGGTTTATCAATTCCTTCCCAGAGAAGGAAGGGCTGCTCTGAGCACTGGCTCTGCGGGGTGGGTAAGCCTGAAATGGGGAGCAAATTAATGTAAACAGGGCTCTCTCGCCCTCCTTCCTCTCCTGTGAGTGAATCCTGCACCCCATGGAGCACACACCCTGCTCAGCCCCTGAGACACTCACTTCACACAGCCAGGACCTCCTGCGGCTTCCAGTGCACACACTCATAGGCTGGGGAGCTGACAGGATTGCCGGGCCTCTGAGCAATATGGGGGTGGGCGGGTCAGCTCCTGCACTCCAAGAATGCCTCGAGCACCAGCAGCCATCCCCAGCACCACCCTGCCAACCCTCAGAGCCAGCTGGAGCACATGGCGCAGCACTCCCATTGCAGTTTTAAAGGGCCTGGGGCTCTGGCTACCGTTGCAGAAGCCTAGAATCACCGGGCCCCGTGGCAATTACCCCCACTCCTTGTCATCAGGCCTGCTCATAGGAGCAAGAAGGCAGGACATAGGGTCAAAGAACCACTCTCCAAGTGGGATAGAGGCGTGAGCTGCGAGGGAAATCCAGTGCCCGCCACACCCGGACAGTGCCGGAGTCAGGCCTAGCAAGAGGCTGCCTCTTTTTGCACGAATTAAAAGCAATGACAATTCCTTGACACCGGGTCTGATGATGGTGGGTCATTGCATAGGGTTGCCAGATGGTTGAACAAAAAATACAGAACACCCCTCCCCCCCTCAAAAAAAAAAACACCGGGAAAAAATTCTGTTGAGAAAAAAAGGGAGAGACCAAAGTTGTTGAGGAAAAAAAAAAAAAAAAGTGTGCTGCGCCTTTAAATGGCCCTGCGCTCTTCACTCCCCGCCCCCGCCAGATGTGGCAGGGGAAAATTGTCCTCACCAGGCTTCCATCCAAGGGACTTTTTTTTTTTTTACCAGACGGGGGACCCAAATAACAGACAGTCCAGGCAAAAACCGGACACCTGGCAACCCTATCATTGCATGCTTCTAAACACTGCTGTGCCAGGCATCAGCGGGCGACCATGTAAATCCTCACAGTTCAGTATCACAAATATGAGATATCAGACAGTATCACAAAGAAAAAACAGTTTCTTGCCATTTCAACCAGAAAGGGCATTGTCTCAATGACTTGATTACCTGCATCCCGCTTCAAAGACATTTTCACACCAGGCTTGAAAGAGAAACCTCTGAACTGTCATTCATGTTTAATTTGACACTTTACGCCGGGGTCTTAACAAAGACGCTAATTACGTTACCCATTACAAAGATAGCTTCCCCAATTATCACCTCTAATATCATTAGCTCACAGACATTTACCTCCCCCTCCTCCTTATCCCCCCTCTGTTCTGAAATTTGATTTGTCCTTTTTACATGTGTTCACTTTTTTTGATTGTATCCCTTTGGTATATATGGTCATGCCTATTTTCTTCCACAATTTGATCTGAGGAAGTGGGTCTGGCCCACGAAAGCTCATCACCTAATAAACCATCTTGTTAGTCTTTAAAGTGCTACATAGTCCTGTTTTTTGTTTCAGCTAGACTAGACTAACACGGCTACATCTCTATTACTATTCTACCGTTCAGTAGGTAACCCCGCTAGCCTGAGATCACCAATTAACGCGAGAGGTGCATGCACCCCACAGAAAGCACTGCCAGCAGCAGGGACACAAAGAAGGGCCTCATTAGCATTCATCACCAGGCCGAGAGTAGGAAACCCATCACAGACACAGAATGAGCAGCAAAAAGCTCTTCACACAGGGCTGTGAACTCACCCGCTCTCGCTCCCTGCCTCTGCCCCTAAACCCATCCCACGTCAAACGACCCGCAGCTCAGGCCGCTCTGCAGATGGGACCGGTAATTGGTGGCGAACCCTCTGCCTTCCCAGACATTACAGGTGTCGGAGCTCTGTGCCCGCCAGAGAGTCTGGGGGAAGACTGGGAACAAGGGATGAAAGAACCCACCTCAGGCGTTTCACAGGCAGAGTTGCTCACATTCAAAGAGACATTAATTAATCAAAATAAATAATAGTAATGATAATCATCATCTCTCATTATCATTGTAATTAGACCTGGGTGACTAATGAGGAAGAAATTATTCCTCATTATATTAGAAAAATAATACACAGTGCATTACAATTTGCAGGCTGCTCAGGTGGGCCCCATGGGCACAGCTCAGAAGAAAGGATGCCTTGCTCCAAGCCAGGGTGCAGCACAGGAGGCGAAGAACGAAGGCAATGGAGTGGGACCCTTCATGCACCGTGGGCCTGATCCAAAGCCCACTGATGTTAATGGGCGTTTCAGTTGAGTTTTCGTAACTGTCTAGGTTACAAGCATGTTGTCACGTCACTGAAGACTAAACCCTGATGTTTATGCACAAGGGGGAACATTACGGTTCCAAATGCAACTTTAGCTTTGTCACTCCAGCCCAGATCCTCCAAGGTACTCAGGTGCCTAACTCCCACTGATTTCAATGGGAGCGAGATGCCTACATCCCCTTGAGAGGCTGGGCCTTCCTGACCTCTGAGTGTTTAAACTTTGCAATAGATAGAAGCTCTTTTTGTACACAGACTGTTGCTATCCCCCGTCCATGAATTCACCGGGAACACTGTCTGAGCGTTGCCTGTGGGCAAAGGAAACAAGCGTTCTAACCAGGTCCAGCCGGGAATCACACCACATTAAAATGGAGAGAAACCATGAAGCTTCACCCTGCCGGGAAAAGCTTTACACAGACCCAGGGATGGAGGGAGCAACAGTGCACTCACCGAGGGACATGACGAAAGGGCCCTTCCCTGTGCAGGGGGATTAATAATAGGGGATCTCAGCCTTGGATGAGCAGGACCCTGTAGCTCCCTCACCATCCTGAGCATCAGCTTCTGGCTTTTCCTACGAGTCTCCTGCACTCATCATCTGCTACTCCAGCCACATTCCCTCCAAGTTCTGCTCCTTCTGAGGCAATAATATCCTTCAGGCTCCAAATCATGTTACCCATCAATGCCAATGCACAGGCAAGGCAGCAAGTCCCAAGAGGACTTCTGCCCCTTGCCTTCAATCCCAGTCTCTCCAGAAAATAGAATCCCCACTAAAAATACGGCTGGAGCACTCTCGCCCCTGCTGGTTCTGAGGGTTCAGCCTCTCCCCATCTTCCACCAGCTTTCAGTCCTTTCCTTGGGATGTTGGCCATGCAGGGCTGCTCCCTTTGCATGGGCCTTTCCAGGAGTTAGTCCTGGCTTCTCAAGCTGTGCCTACTTTCTTCCCTCCTAGACGGGGTCTTTTTCCACCCTCACCTCCCAGAAGAAGACTTCCTTCCCTCTTCTTTCCTGAGCCACTCACTGTCTTGCGTGGCTTCATTTGAATTCCCCCTTCTATCTGTCCATGCTCTCCCCAGATATAGAAGCTGAGGTTAATACAGTTCTCCAGCTGCCTTTAGCTCTTACCAGAATGGTGTAGGATGTACGCAGCACGTCACGTACCACCCAATAGGAACGAACAGAGAAGGAGTAGCAGAAGAAGCGACAGTGGACCCAAATCTAACTCTAAGCAATCTCAGAGTCCAAAATGGACGCAGAGCAGAAACTAGGAGATGCACTGTCCGAAAGCTTTGGCCCACTTGCTCCCTTTGTATTGTCCTCATTTCAATTACCGCTTACATTTTTAAGCACAGAACTTTTGCTGCACACTAATTAATCCATAGTGACAAGGAAACTTCCCTGAGACATGCCATGGGAAACGATTTCAGCCTACAGAGTTGAAAGGCATGGGAGAAGAGTGGAGCAATTACGCTTGCAAGGTTTTCACAGCAAAACTGAGGGACCGTATGGAGCTTGTGGGATTTCACAGGAAACATTAGCACTGTCAAAAGGTCAGCCGTTTCTGTGAAAGTTCCAAAATTCAAACAAACGGCACTTGCAAGCCAATTAGCGGCAAACATAACAGATTTGGATTTTATTTATACAGCGTCTTTCTTAGTTAACTACTTCAGTGCCATCTACCACAGAGACATGGTCTGGCTAACTCTGGTATGGGGCAATTCTCAAATGCTGCTCTCTGTGCCTAATGTATCCTTCCAGAGGAGTCTGTGTTTGCACAGCGCTGGGGAGCCGAAGCTGTGTCGTGGCTGAGGAGAACAGTGAAAATTCATATTGGTGCATTCACCATTGGAGCTCCCAGGAAATACTGCTCCCACAATATTCTTGCCAGCAAGTTAAGGGAATGTGGATTGGATAAATGGATGGTAAGATGGATAGAAAGCTGGCTAGAAGGCCGGGCCCAGTGGGTAGTGATCAACGGCTCGATGTCAGGATGGCGGTCGGTTTCTAGCGGAGTGCCCCAAGGTTCCGTTCTAGGACCGGTTTTGTTCAATATCTTTATTAATGACTTGGATGAGGGGATGGATTGCACCCTCAGCAAGTTTGCAGATGACACTAAGCTAGGGGGAGAGGTAGATACGCTTGAGGGCAGAGATAGGGTCCAGAGTGACTTAGACAAATTGGGCCACAAGAAATCTGATGAGGTTCAACAAGGACAAGTGCAGAGTCCTGCACTTGGGACGGAAGAATCCCAAGCATTGTTACAGGCTGGGGACTAACCAGCTAAGTAGCAGTTCTGCAGAAAAGAACCTGGGGGTTACAGTGGATGAGAAGCTGGATATGAGTCGACAGTGTGCCCTTGTAGCCAAGAAGGCTAATGGCATATTAAGTTGCATTAGGAGGAGCATTGCCAACAGATCCAGAGAAGTGATTATTCCCCTTTATTTGGCTCTTGTGAGGCCACATCTGGAGTATTGTGTCCAGTTCTGGGCCCCCCACTACAAAAAGGATGTGGACACATTGGAGACGGTCCAGCAGAGGGCGACCAAAATGATTAGGGGGGCAGGAGCATATGACCTATGAGGAGAGGCTGAGGGAGTTGGGTCTGTTTAGTCTGCAGAAGTGAAGAGTGAGGGGGGATTTGATAGCAGCCTTCAACTTCCTGAAGGGAGGTTCCAAAGAGGATGGAGAAAGGCTGTTCTCAGTAGTGACAGATGGCAGAACAAGGAACAATGGTCTCAAGTTGTGGTGGGAGAGGTCCAGGTTGGATATTAGGAAAAACTATTTCACTAGGAGGGTGGTGAAGCACTGGAATGGGTTACCTAGGGAAGTAGTGGAGTCTCCATCCCTAGAGGTTTTTAAGTCTCGGCTTGACAAAGCCCTGGCTGGGTTGATTTAGTTGGGATTGGTCCTGCCTAGAGCAGGGGGCTGGACTTGATGACCTTCTGAGGTCTCTTCCAGCTCTTTGGTTCTATGATTCTATGATTGCAATGAACTTATTTTTTTGTTTGAAAGTGCCATTTCATCACAACCAGGCCTGTCCAGGGGAAAAGGTTGGATCTGATGACTCTCCCACTTCAAAAACATGTTGTAAAAAAAGTTTCGGTATTTCCAAATGACAAGGTACCCTTTCCCAGTTTGAAACAACTATTCCTTTTGCAATGGGAGCTAATTATAAGGAAAAAAAGAAAGAAAAGGAGGTTAAAAAAACACAAAATAGGTCAAAACTGAAACAGAACATTTTAGAATTATGAAAATAAAATATTGTGATGGGGCTGATATGAATTTTGCACAGATTTTCAGTTTATGAAAACGTTTATGATTTGGACTTTTTGTCTCATTTGAGGACAGGAAAATATTTTGAAATCTCACCTGTGGTCACGGGAAGGGAAAATGTTTCCTGCCCAGCTCCGGTGATTAGTGAAAACTCATATTCTCAACCAATTCTCAGGCTAAAGACTGCCCATCTCTGGTACCAAGGACGCACTCTTGCCTACTCATCTTCTCAAGATGGCCTACAGGATGAACTCCAGAGGCAACTGTGCCCAGCTCTTCTCAGCTGGACTTACCCTGGGGAGCAGGGAGGCATGACTTACCCCGGGGAACGGGGAGGCATGGATTTACCCCTGGATCGTCATCTTGTGATGAGTGCCTCTTGCTAATAGATCTGGACCAGAATCCCAAATCCAAGCACTGCCAGAATAGGACTGTCGGAGTCAAAACCTGGACACCTATCACATTTTGAATTCCACTATTAGGGCTTGCCCTAGATTTTGAGCTGCCCTGGTAGCCAATGTTCCCTGTAAGCTGGGTGCTTGTGCAGCCACTCAGGAAAGATTCAAATGCCACCCAGCTGATTAGCAGAGCCCCCACAGCTAGATTTTTGTTTCTTGGTGGGATGCATCCATGCATGCCATGGTGCAGATAAAACATTTATTGCACACATAGAAGAGACAGATTAGAGGGAACATTGCTGGTAGCCCAAATCCAACCACCTGCAGCACCTGGGAAGGGTTAGAAAAATGAAACACAAACCAGGGTCTGTAATTACCTGCTGCTTCCTTGTCCATGTTGCAAATTGTTCAGTGGACATAGCATTGTTGGATTTTAATCACCATCCACAATGATGAGGTTCACACACACACACACACACACACACACACACACACACACACACAAGCCTGTACTTGGCTTGTCATCTGTAAAACACTTTTCAAATGTATATATAACAAATCTAACATCAAAGAACCTGAAAGGGAAACTTCTTTCAAAGCATATTCCAGTCCTAGCCTCTGTAGTGCACAAACAGAAGGAATGAATGATGCTGGAAACAACAAAGAGAACCAAATTGCCTCCCCTGGATGAACTCAAGCTTAAAAGCTAAATAAGGAACATGTTCCTCTTTTGTCTCCGCTGAGAATCCACCTCCTGCTCAGACAATACTGCATCGTCTGGGAAGAAAGAGGCTCACAGAGATTTGGATAAAGTGCGTCCAAGTTCTATTCACCAGCCCCCAAAATCTCAGGGGACACCATAAAAACTGAGCTCTTGCTTTGATCAGACTCTCTGTCCTCTCTGTCCAATTAATGTAATATGGTAATTAATGATAATACTTTGCACTTCTGAGGTGCCTTTCATCAAACCATCTCAAGGCACTTCTACCAATGTTCATTCCTGGCATCCCCAGAGAGGTGAGGAAAGTTCTGGTCACAGACAGAGAGCTGTTAAGGAGCAAATCGTGCTGGAAACTACATGAAAACCACTAGGGACTTCACTTTTCCTATTGATTTTACAGGGAAGTGCCATATGGGTGCTGCCATATGGGTAGGCAGATAAGCTCAGTAGATTCAGTCACCTAGCAAAGGTAAGAAAAGCAACTGGCAGAAGGTGGCTTTCACAGGTAGGGGAACCACACAGCAAGTCTGAAAAACTAGGATGGAGCTGGGGGGATAATAAGTGCCCACATAACACAAAGCTCCAAAGAACAGGATTGTTCCTCTAAAATCAGGACATCTGGTCCCCCTGCACACAGGAGTCAGGCAAAATTCCAGTCCCTGCTCTCTACCAAGAACGTTTACACTAGAAAAATTTATTCTGCTTCATTCTTATTCAACCAGGATAAAAAAAAACCCCATATTATCATATTGCCTGTTGAATGCTGCCTGCAGATGTGACCACCCCATCTCAAAAGAGATATACTGGAATTGGAAAAGGTTCTGAAAGGGGCAACAAAAATTATTAGGGGTGTGGAACAGCTTCCATATGAGGAAAGCTTAATAAAGCGGGAACTTCTCAGCTTGGAAAAGAGATGACTGAGGGGGGATATGACAGATAAAATTATAATGGGTATGGAGAAAGTAAATAAGGAAGTGTTATTTTCTCCTTCACATTACACAAGAATTATGGAATTTACTACTTCTTCATATAAACCCAAGAATGAAAAGGCAGTGGATTTAAAGCAAACAAAGGAAGTATTTCTTCACATATCACACAGTCACCTGCGGAACTCTTTGCCACAGGATGTTATGAAGTATGGGTATGCCAACATTGCATGCTTATTTCAAAATAAGCTATTCTGGAATATTTATTCCGAAATAGCATGTATACACTGCAGGGAAGCCTCAAAATTAGTCCAAGGCCTGCTTCCTTAATGTAGACATGCTATCTGGATTTAGAGCCCCAGGAGGCACTGGGGAGGAATTATTTAGAATGGCCCTGGTGAGGGGCTATTTCGAAATAGCAGCAGTGGAGCGTCAACACACACCTTATTTTGAAATAGCTATTTCAGAATAGGCATTATTCCTCACAGAATGAGGTTTACAGATTTTGGAATAAGCCCTCCATTATTTTGAAATTATTTTGAAATAACGGAATAGTTGTGTAGACACTCGCATTGTTATTTCAAAATAGTGCTATTATCTCAAAATAATGGTGCAGTGTAGACACACCCTAACAGAGTTCAAAAAAGAACTAAATAAGTTCATGGAGGACAGGCCCATAAATGGCTATTAGCAAAACCACATTCGGAAGTGTCCCTAATCTCTTTTTGCCAGACGCTGGGAATGAGCAACATTTAATGATTAACTGTTAGGTTCATTCTCTCTGAAGCATCTGGCATTGGCCGCTGTCAAAAGACAAGATATTGGGCTAGATGGACTTTTGGTCTGACCCAGTTTGGCCTGCTCATATGTTCTTATGTGACCTATGTGTTGAATCCACTCAGATTTCAGCCCAATCAGTTCAGCCCATAACTCAGACTTCAAATGCTACCAACAAGCTGGTCGCACACAATCAGACAAAGACTCACACACCTCTAGCTCACTGCGTGACTTTGGCCAAGTCATGCAACCTCTCTGTATGTCAGTTTTCCCCCTCTGTAATTTAAGAATATTAAAACTTCCCCACCTTGGTAAAATGCTTTGGGATCTAGGGATGAAAAATGTGAAATGAACACCAAATAATGATGTGTCACTTACAGCAAAACATCACCACCCATTGCATACACGGTTGCTTCCTCCTCTAACAAGTTAACATTAATATTTATCACCATGTGTTTGCAATTGTACAGATCTTCATTCAAAATGTTTTGTGTCTCACGCTCTGTCAGCAAGAAAAGTGTAACAAAGCACAAGACGGGCGCCCAGATTCTAATGCAATGTGATGGTTCTGCTTTAGAGGAGAAGCCGGTTTCTAGCGTGAACATCTGCTCTAAGTGTGGAGAGCGGGTGCATAATTGGGAAGGCTGGTAGCAGATGGACTCAGGAAAGGGCCGTCTTCTTTATTTCAGTGGAGACCAAAAATCATCCTCTCCCCAGATTGCTTGCTGGATATTTCAATGTTATTCCATTTGGAATCTTCATGGTTTTGGTTCTCCAAGGGGTCCTTTCACCTCACTGCAAGAAAAAAAACAATCAATGTGCTGTCCAGCATTAGCACCAGATTTGGCACTGGAAGATGTGCTGCTGGAATAATGACACAACTTCCAGTCCTTTGTGTGCCTGAGAAATCACAGTTTTGTCTGCTGTGAGACGTTTGCTCTGTCTGCATCTTAGATCAACTTGAAAAACAACTAATAGTCTAGTAGCACCTTAAAGACTAACAAAACATGAGCTTTCGCGGGCACAGCCCACTTCTTCAGATGACCGGAGTATTAGAAGTGCAGATACAAGAATAAATAAGTGAAGGAGTGGGGGGGAGGAAAAAAAGGAGAAAAAAGATAGTGAATAGATTTTTCAGGGGGTAGCCGAGTTTGTTGTTTTTTTCTGTACAGACTAATGGTCTGATAGCACTTTATAGACTAACAAAACATGTCGATGGGATCATGAGCTTTCGTGGGCACAGCCCACTTCTTCAGATGACTCCAGTCATCTGAAGAAAACTCCAGTCATCTGAAGAAGCAGGCTGTGCCCACAAAAGCTCATGATCCCATCGACATGTTTTGTTAGTCTATAAAGTGCTACCAGACCATTTGTTGTTGGTTTCTTTGGGGAGTTTTTTAAGTGAATAGATTGTTCAAGTAGTTACAAGAGGCTGATAAGAACAATTAGCGCTCCATTGTTTGGTTGGTTGGTTAAGTCATTAGGATGTGGAAGATAGTGTGTGAGCCAGCCAATGTCTCTGTCCATTTCATTTGCATAAGAATTACACTTGTAAATGAAGTTAAGTTCCAACCCTTCCCTGTGTATGTGGCTTGTGGAATTGGCCTGAAACAACATGATGAGATGTTTGTTAGACCGAAGGAAAGGTGAGAACTGTCTACAAGTAACTGAAGCAGAGAGACCTGGAGAAAGGAAAAGGGTTGTTTAAAGCAATCCCAGGTAGGGAAGGAATATAACTAGCAGCAATGGGAAGAAATGAAGCAAATTAATGACTTCAGCTCGGTGTTAAGCCTTGAATCCGCAAATGACATATGCATGTGCTAAACTGTACACATTGCATAATTCCACTGAAATAGATAAGTTAAGCACATGCTTAAGTCTTTGAGAGGTCACAGCATTCGTGTGTGAACTAGCCTCCCTGCAAAGAGGAACTCCATCCCTTGAGACATTATATTTGGATGGGACAAACCGCTAGAAAATCCATCATTAAGAAATAATCTTACATTGACTTGGACCCATCACTCAATGTGACCTCAAAAGACTTTTCCATCTCCGACTTACATGATTCTGTGACAAGATTTACAAGATCATCTAGTTCATCCCTCTGCTAATGAAGGATTGTTCCCAATGGTATAGTCTCTCCTACTTTGTCCCAACCAGGTTTAAATGAAAAGCATTGCAAAACTTCCCCTTCCTAGAGACTATTATCCTCCCAATTCTAATATGTGCTGCCTTTTTTTCCTCTTCAATAGTTCTGTCAGGATAATGAAGTCCTTACTGTGCTCAATGGCTAAAAAAGATCTAAAAGTCGAATCTTATTCCAGTATGACATGAAAGCACTAGTGTAAAAATAAAATGTGTATGAGCAATTCTTCATTGTATTGTGTTAAGATCCTATTTTACTTAGAGAGGCAGGTGTTGAATTATCTAAGAAGTCTTCTAGCCACTACCTTTTCAGAGTTAAGGGTGGGACTTTCCGCTGCATGGCTCTCCAGTAAAGCCAGTGGGGAATACAATAAAGCTCTGCCTTCTTATTTCTTTGGAAATCTTCCTGCACTTTCAGGTCCATAGGGTGTCCACCAGTTTCCACCATTTATTTTGTATCTTATGTTGGTCCGTTCAGGCTTCTGAGTGTCAGGCTGATAGATGTGGCTCCTTTCTCCATTCTTCTGTATAATGTTTTTCTAGGTCACCCTCTTTTTATCCTTCCTAGATGGTACCCATATTAGTGCTTGATACGGAAGCCATAATGGTGGCATCCGAAAAATATGTGCCAAATATGTCCATCATCATCTTCTTAGCAAGTGTGATGGTTTAGGCTGGTTTACTCTGCTTAGAAATGTCTGACATTGCACGAAACTCTTTCCAATGGGCTCTGGAAAGCACTACGCTACACAGGCATTGACTTTGGAATGAGTCAATCCTCTTACTATTTCTGTTCTTGATTTCCATGACTCTGCTCCACAACAAAGGACAGACCTGATGCTGGTGTTAAAAAAAATGGATGTTTTTGAATCAGTGCCCTCGTCACGCTACTTTTCCAAAGCTTTTCACGTTTACGAAAATTGCTGCTTTTTGCTATTCATTCTTAGCATCATCATGCAAATTCTCACTCCCATGGTAGGTAAAATAACTTACTTCTCCTACTGCTTCTCTGTCTACTCTGATAGCTGCTTATGAGGCATTGATAAGCCATAGACTTTGGCTTTCACTTACTGATAAAGAGCCCAACTGGCTTTGCTGTGTCTGCTAAAAGCTGAATCTTTTCTTCTATTAGGTGATGTGTTAAACCAAACAAAACGCCATCCGCAAAACAAGTTTATGCTTTATCCATAAAATTCCTTCATTGCCTTTCCTCAATGACCAGTAGGGACATAACATATCCAGGCCTTCTTTCTGTTGTCACAGCACTGAGAATGTTGGGGGTGTCTGTTGTGACAGAAAAACACTGTGCCAAAGTCTCCCATGTGTACTCAGTGAATGTACTGAAGTTGTAAAGGTGAGAGAAGGGCATCTGGCTCCAGGTCCTGAGAAAAGCTATTACCTTTGGAATGTCATCCCTATCACTCTCTTGGCATTGGACTGAACCTGTGCCCAGTATGTTCCCCAATTGGAAGAGAAAGGGTGGTCTTGTTGTTAACGCACTCGACTGGGAGTCAGGAGATCTGGAGCTAATTTCTGGCTTTTCCACAGATTTTCCTCATGACTGAATCTTTCTGTGCTCCAGGTTCCCTATCTGTGAAATGGGGATAATCATTTCTCTCCCCATTTGTGTCTCTTGTCTATTTATAATGTTATCTGTTTGGAGCATACACTATCCCTTGGTAGCTGTGTGTTCAGTGGCTGGTACCATCGGGCATTGAGCTCAGCTAGGGCCCATTGCATTGCCTTTCTTCATTTGCAGGCCCCTAACACTTTGAAAGGGAGCTACAGATCCCTTCAGAAATCTTTGAGATAGTCTGTAGACTCCCAGGGGGAAAACCACTCTTCTGTGATAACAACCACCTTTTTCTGAGCCCCTCAGATATAATCTGTGTACCCCCAGGGGTCCATAGGCCACATGTTCAAAACTACGGCCTTAATAATATGCCCTCCCGTTCTGATCCCTTTGACTTATCTCTGCCATCCGTTACCCTGTCTCCTCCCATGCCGTCCAATCCCTGCACACTACCAATGTGCCACCATGGGAGCCAGCAAGGGGCATGTGAATACTGAGATGAAAGCTTTTACCCTGCGGAGGCTCTGTGATAGGGAGGAGGGATGGTCATACCCCTTCTCAGATCAGCTGGTTCGCCGCCTTGCTGCCTGCTGGCCACAGAAGACTAAAAGGGGGTAGATTAAAAACCACAGATTTTTAAAAAACAACATCCTGGAATGAAAGACCAAAGGGAGGTAGAGGCAGGTATCCAAAAAGCAGAGACCAGGTCAGGATTTTGTAAGGACCAGGGCTCCTCAGTACAAGCTAGGCCTTCATTCAGGAGAAGCTGCTAATGCTTGAGCTTGTGGACAGTGATTCCAACCCTCACCTTTAGGGACTATTAAATACAAAAGGCCATTTACACATGATTTTTGGGCACCTGTCCCAGAAACTGAACTCAGAGCAGAAGGACAGAATGTCATTGCTCTCAGCACAGACCAGTTACCGCTGTAGGAAATCAGAGAAAGTCAGATGGGGATGTAAAGGAATGATGAAGGGACTGGGAACATGCAAAGGATACCCTGCAAGGATCACGCCGAGCTGACCATATGTTGGCCATTTTAAGAGCTAAATTTGGTGGATTTTCTTGCCTTTACCGCATAACGTGATGTGACTCTTGGTCATGTCACAGGGGCTTTGTGTGAATGTTTTGCTGTTGACTGGAGTAGAAAGGGGGCTTTCAGCCCGGTTATTTGCCTTTAGAGTTTGACGCCAACTAGACATGAAACTCCTCAGGCACACAGAACTTTCCCAGAGTTTAACACAGTTTCTATCAAACCTAATCAATCAGCCCCAGGCTCACTAGAAACTCAGCTCTGGTACCCTCCCAAAAGTTCCTGAACCTCAGCAAATCTGATCTGAGTGTCTGGCATTGTGATGGAATTCAAAACCAGGCCAGCCTGACTTTATCTAAAGTCACTGGATGAAAGTTTGGGCGGCCCTCGTTGCCACTCCCAACATGTTCTGCAGTCATTATTTCACTGTAATTTGCATGGGTTTATTTCTCCAGTACATGCTCCTGCCCCCACGCTGTCTGCCCTGCTACAAAAAAAACCATCAACACAGTGAGTAGAAACCCAGCAGGAAGTCACAGTCATTCTATCAATGGCTTATTTCCTTATCTGTTGAGGAGCCCTTTTGTGAAGAGGAAGAACATACATGCAGTGCTTTTTATTGGCACCACCATGTCTGCTGAGCGAAGAGAGAGGCAGGAGGAATGCAGATGCAAAGGTATAAAAATCCACCATATGGCAAACATTATTTTAGCTACAGTCTGGTCAAGATGTTGACACGTTGGGTATGAAAAGCAATATGTCTTTCTCTCCTGGTGGTTTCTGTTAAAATTAAATGTTTTGTATCATGCAAGGAA
The DNA here is from genome assembly GCA_032595735.1 of Pelochelys cantorii. Taxonomy (NCBI): domain Eukaryota; kingdom Metazoa; phylum Chordata; order Testudines; family Trionychidae; genus Pelochelys; species Pelochelys cantorii. The sequence continues at coordinate 44,569,964 of CM064337.1, forward strand.
CTAATAACAACCCAGCTACTCCCCTGGTGAAAGAGTAGTAACAAATATGGAGTAATGTGAAAGCTGAGCTGAAAATTACTACTCCCAAAGATGCAATAAATTCTGAGCTAAGATTTGCTTAGAGACCTTTGATGAAAGACATACGAAAGGTGTTGTTGCCCATACTAGATTACAAGGGGGAAAACAAAAAGCAAAAAGTAGCATTTAAAAACCACAGTCTGACCCATCAACACATTTGTTAACATGAAATACCTTAAGGATGCAACTTGCAGCTCCAATCCTGAACAAAGCACGAACTCACTCTGTCTTCAGTTCATAAGAAAGGACATGGATAATGAGGCTAGCCAGGCATAACCACTTGCACTTCTAAGCCAAAGCAGCAAGATATGCCCTTTTCAATAGCTTTGGGAAAGGCAACAAGCACAAAACCCCAACCCAGGCATTCTGTTGCTGTCATTTCATGTTGGCTGAATGATGAACCCAAAGGGGTTTTACTGGGAAAGGTGATGGCAAAGGCTTTGGTTCAAACAGAGCACTTCACAATTTACTGACATCCTTCTCACCAATGAACGTTCCAAGGGGAATCGCTTGTACAGCTAAAAACTTGCACCTCCAGTTGGGAATCAAGTGAAGTAACAATCAACAGCAACCTTAACTGCTGCCGAGAGTCATAGAATCCTAGAATCCTAGAACTGGAAGGGACCTTGAGAGTCTAGTCCCCTACCCTCATAGCAAGACCCAATACTGTCTAGACCATCCCTGATAAATGTCTGTCTAACCTGCTCTTAAATATCTCCTCTGGAGATTCCACACCCTCCCTAGGCAATTTATTCCAGTGCTTAACCACCCTGACAGTTAGGAAGCTTTTCCTAACGTCCAACCTAATCCCCCCTTGCTGCAATTAAAGCCCATTGCTTCTTGTCCTGTCCTCAGAGGTCAAAGAGAACAATTTTTCTCCTTCCTCCTTGTAACAACCTTTTAGGTTCTTGAAAGCTGCTCTCATGTTCTCCCCCCCCCCCCAGTCTTCTCTTTTCCAGACTAAACAAATCCAGTTCTTTCAGCTTTCCCTGGTGGATCATGTTTTCTAGACCAGCGTTTCCCAAACTATGGGCTGTGGCCCAGTACTGGTCTGCGGGAAAAAAGTACCGGGCCTCAGCATGGCTGCCGGGGTGTTCCGGGCTCCTGGAGTGCCCGTGCGGCACCGGGTCCCCCAAGCTCTGGCCTGGGCTGGGCGGAGGATGTAGCCAGATGTTCCGGGCTCCCAGCAGAGATGTAGCAAGCGGAGAGTAGGGAGGGCAGTTGCCCCGGGTGCCACAGTAGGGGGGTGCCGGGCTGGGCTGTGGAGTGGTGCAGGGCGCTGGGCTCACCTGGGCTGCAGGAGGAGGGAAGTGCCGGGAACCCAGCGCTAGACTCGAGGGGAGAGAGGGAGGGGCAGAGAATCAGTGCTGGGCTCAGCATGTCTGTGCGGTTTGGGGGGAAGGTGCAGGGAAAGGGAGCTTAGCAGGGCTGCGGGAGTGAAGAGGTGCAGGGCGCTGGGCCGAGCTGCGGGAGTGGGGAGGTGCGGGGTGCTGGGCCGAGCTGCGGGAGTGAAGAGGTATGGGGCGCTGGGCCGAGCTGCGGGAGTGAAGAGGTGCGGGGCGCTGGGCCGAGCTGCGGGAGTGAAGAGGTGCAGGGTGCTGGGCCGAGTTGCAGGAGTGGGGAGGTGCGGGGTGCTGGGCCAAGCTGCGGGAGTGGGGAGGTGCGGGGTGCCGGGCTGAGCTGCGGGAGTGAAGAGGTGCGGGGCGCTGGGCTGAGCTGGGCTGCGGGGGCAAGGGGGAGGTGCAGAGCTCAGAGCTCAGTTTGGCTGCAGGAGGAGGGAGGTGCCGGGAACCCAGGGCTAGACTCAAGGGGAGGGAGGGGCAGGAAATCAGAGCTGGGCTCAGCAGTTTTGTGGGGCTTGGGGGGAGGTGCAGGGAAATGGGGCTCAGCTGTGCTGTGGGGGAGGCATGCAGGGAAGCAGTGCGGGGCTCAACTGGGCTGAGGTGGATGGGGGAGGCATAGGGAACAGAAGGGCAGCTCAGCTGGGCTGCGAGGGGCTGCAGGGAACTGGTGCTGCACTCCCTTGGATTGTGGGGGATGGCTGTGGGGGAGGTGCAGGGAACCAGTGGGGGTGGGCAGCTCAGCTGGGTTGCAGGGGAGGGAGGTGCAAAGAAGCCCAGTGGGGAAGGGGGAAACCAGGAGCCCTGAAATGACCTCCCTGGTCCAAAAAATCCCTCATCTGGGACCAGTCAGGTCCAGAGGGTGCCAGACCAGGGAGGTCCAACTCCTACCCAAGTGCCCTCCTTGCACCCTCCCTCCTAGCCAGATAACCTACCCCTAATCTGCTCCTGCTCCTGCCTCCCGGAGTGCCCATGCTGCACCAGATACCCCAAGCCCTGGCCCAGGCTGGGTGGAGGATGCAGCTGGGTGAAAGTGAAAATTTATTCATTTTTTCATTTTTTTTTAAATATGAGTTTATATTTTGGGGCTGCAAAAAACAGTACTGAAAAAAACCGGGTTCCAACTAAAGTAAAAAGTTTCAGAAACCCTGGTCTAGCCAACTTTCTATCTATCTTACAGTCCATTTATCCAATCCATATTCCCTTAACTCGCTGGCAAGAATATTGCGGGTGACTGTATCAAAAGCTTTGCTAAAGCTGGCACTGGGGGTCTTTGGGAGGACCAGAAACAATTTATTTGCATATTCATCATTTGCTTAAGGAATATGCAAATATGCAAATGAATGTTACCGGTCCTCCAAAAGCTCGTGAATGGATTTACTGGTCCCCATGTCAAAAAGTTTGGGAACCCCTGTTCTAGACCTTTAGTCCTTGTCTCCAGGAAGGAAATGTGGCATGGCTACCCACCACTTGGCCCCACTAGTGAACACATAACACCTCTCATCCAGAGATGAAGATGCTTCCAAGGGTTCGCAGGATCTCAGATCATGTGGTTTGCCCATGCCTGGAGCAAGACTAACCACTATGTAGCCCTCCTGTTTTCACGAGTGCAGCATGAGAATGATCTAACGGCCCTCAATGTCCTCCCAATACAGACCCACCATGCTTAGGTGGCTGGCGAGGCTACTTTCTGAACAGAGGTCCAAATTAGCCACTAACCTGTGCAAACAGCAGTGTCGGTGGGGCTCATTTGCATGCTATTTGGCCAGTATCACCATCACATTCCTAGCCAAAAGGTCTCCAAATAAGCCCCCCGGAGACTGGCCTGTCAGTTGGCCACAAGCAGATGTCTGGCCACTGGGGACATTCAGGGTGATGGAGAATGCTGTCATAGCTGAACCTGGCATGATTCACAACATCTGGTCTCTGACTTGCCAGATCAGAGCAGCCTTTGCTCCAGCAAAGAGTTCTGGGGAGGATCAATGGCGAGGACAAAGTCCAATAGAAGGGCTAGAGCAAGGGGGGAAAACCTGGCAGTTTATTGAGGGGACAGGAGAAATGCCCAGCACTCCCCTTTATGAAGCCTGATGTGCAGGGCTGGTGAGGAGGGGGACAGGACACCATCTCCACGGATCAGGCAGATGCCACGGACAAGGAGCTGGACCTGGGGCCTGAGAACATGCTGGGATCTGCTTGAGAAGGGCAGTGTTATGCCTCGGGCTCCCCTCAGGTGTACAGCCGCATCATCACTGGGGCACCGACTGGCTTACCACCCTCCTAACCCTCTAACTCTCCCCGAGTGCTACTGACTCTGTCACTCCGAAAACCCATCTCTTTCAGTCCGAGGTCCGTGTTAACTGACCTAGGCAGGTCTGGCCCTCCACAGAAGATGCCGGCAGGAGGGAAAGGGGGACCTGGGCCCGCCCCGCTCCAGATCCCGACCCAAGACCCTAAGGGCAGAGAATCAGCTTTGCTGCCCGGTTGGTGGGGGTCAATCCCCGTAACTCACCAACCCACGGGAAAGATGGCGGCTCCCTTACCCCATCCTGGGTCACTTCCTTCCCTCCGCTTGACCCCCTCGGCTGACCGTCGCTGTACTCACGGGGACCCTGTTTCCGTCACTCTTTTGCCACGTCCCGGCATCCTTGGCTCCTCCATCCCTCCTCGGGATGCCAGGGTGCCCCTCTCCCCGGCACCCTCTGTCCGCCTGGAGTTGGCCTCCTCCTCGCTCCTCTCCCTGCGGTGTGGCCTGACTCCTTTTTGAATTGGTGCACCGGCCGCGCTACGCCCAATGTGAGTCAGCTCTGCCCCTCTCCGTCCCGTGGCGGCGCCTTTGGTCCCCGCCCTCGCTAACGCCGGGGCGACCGGAGAGCAGGCTGCGCATGACCGCCGTGGGGCTGCATCTTCGCCAGCGAATGCCTCCGCCGGAAGCCAGGGAGTGCGGGGCTCAAAGGGCTCCCGCGTCCCGTCACAGGCAGGAATCCAGCGATGGGAATGGAGACGGCAGCCAAGCAGGGGGAGGATGGGCAGTGAGGAGACAAATGAAACAGCAACCGCTGGTCTCATTGGCTACTGACCCTTTGCCTTTTGGGGCCCTGAGCTGTGTGGCAGGCCAGGCTAAACAGCACGCTCCTCTAGACGCAACCACACTCTAGCCTACCTACCACATGAGAAAGAGTCAGAAGAAGAGTTTGAGAGCAAAGTGCAGCCAGCATGCAGGCTGGCCTAATAATACGACGGACCAGCCCCTCCTTCTTCCAGTCTCTGTGCTTAGAAACAGTGTCTTTGGGGTAGTAGGTGAGGCGAGCACCTCCATGTGTGTGCCACACTGCAGACATATTGCCCAGTACTAGTGAGATTTTATCCCTTTTTCTGTTACAACGGTGGTTAAAAAAAAAAAAAAATAAAAAAAAATTTTAAAAAAAGCAACGAACAGTGGGGGAATTTGGAACGGACTCGTAAGAAACAGAGCGTGTCTTTTTCTCCTGAGGAGGCGGCGGTTACAAAGAAAGGGAAGAGCCATGCCGGCTCTGGAAGAAAGAGCAGCTAGTCTGGCGAATCAAACTAGGGTCCCTATTTTACAAGGGGCAGCACTAACCCCAGGGCTGGCCCCATCGTTTTCTTTTTGTTGCCAGGCAGGGCAGTCGATCGCAGAGAAAGGGGAGGGGGATGCTAGGAGGGCTCGGGTTAGATAGGCATGTTGCAAGGTGATTATGAAGCAGATATCCATTGCCTGGATTTACATTAAGGCACAGGGATTCCCTCTCCAGTGGATGTGTGACACATCTTGGTTATAAAATCCAAACTGTTGATTTCAGGGAGCTGCCCAGCAGCAAACCCATTATGCTTTAAAAGGTATTTGCGCTTGTGCTGACTTTATGTAAAACTGGTAAATGCAGATGGGCTTGAATCTTAAAACACCTTTGCTGGCTCCTTCTGTCACACTGATCTATTGTTATACAGTTGCTCTGCTAGCACAACAATGGGAAAGGGCTTGAGTTCGTTCTTCTAACCAATTAAATTCTGGAAGCAGAGCAACGCCGATTTGGATCAGGCTAAAATAAACTTTGCAAATCAAATATTTAATACCCCCACGTCTGCTCCTGAGGCTATGCATAGGCACTGAAGCAGAATTCCTGCCGGCCATGACATCTCCACAGACACCTTTGGGGGTAGATAGAGTCGTGTCCTGATGCACAGAGATGTATGCGCCTCCCTCCCAGCATATCAAGATGCCTCTCAGTGGTTAATGTGAGTTAACAGCAGTCGCAATGACTTATTCAAGAGCAGATCAAGAAATATCTCAACTCTCTTTGGAGATTTCAAAAGCCGAGTGTTACTCGTATCCTTCAATCAAGCTACTGCTTATGATTTCCCCCTCCCCTGGAGAACTCCACCTCTGTTTCTCTAAGCAGCTGTCTACAGGCTTTGAACAGGAGAGGCAGGTTTATCGAGACCATGGGGAAGCGAGGGAGACTCTGTGGGAGGGTGCATCAGTAACTTGCACCGTCCCCACCAGGGAAACGGTGTTCACACCAATACTGCAGTCCCCCTGGACCCACTCGCATTAATGGGAGCAATGCCCATCCTCTAATGAGCCCACACACAGGCAGAGAGTACAGCCACAGAAGGTGGGTAACCTGCCCTGAATGGTCTTCTTTAAGCTGAAGCTGGTGACCCGTAAAAAGCCTGGCAAAAAAGCCCATGGAATAAAAGTCGGCCCACTGCATCGAGTGTAACACACAGTGGCCACCAGTGGTCCCAGGGACCTGCCAGGATGAGTGAGGGTTGCAAAAGGTCCATGCTGGCTGACTCCAGTGGCTCCTGGCACAAAGCCAGCCCCGCCTCCTGCACTGCTGTGAAATGGTTCCACCACTTCCCGCAGGACCCCGCCCTGCGTCTGGCTCGGCTGATGACTGGACAGGCTGAAGTGCACGCATCCTGGCTAGCTTGTAGAGGGGTGGATCCTGTTGCCCTGGGCAATGGAACCCCAGGTTGGTGATGGGGAGAGTGTGCAGCAGGGGTGGGTTGGAGATCTCTCTGGACACACTGGGTCTCTGTAAGGATGAGTCTTCTCTAAGCCATGGTGGGAGGTTAACCAGAGCTACTCACAGCTTGTCCTCTTGGCTGAGGGGAGGGACCCAGCTCCTCCTGAGGTGGGCAGGACCTGCAGTCTCTCTAAGCTCATAAGGGTCTCTCCTCTCTTGGTCTCTGGCCTGGCATTTTCCTCCAAGTCCTCACAGAGTCTGTGGCCTCCAGTAGCAGCAGCAGGGACTGGTGTTTACCAACACTAGCTGAGAGATCAGGGGGAGCTCTCCAGCCCCTTAGAGCTCCCCATGTAACTCCCACAAACGCCACTGCCGCTTCGCCTCCACCCCTAGTGGGAAGGTCCCTGGGTTCTGAATCACCTCACACGACGACTCCTCTTTCACCTCCCTGGCTGTTTTCTGAAGAGGGGGAGCTCTTTTTGCTAGGGAGAGTAGAGGCAAAAATCAGTGCTTCAAACCGAAGGCTTGGGAGGGCTCTTCTGGCATCATTGTTGCAAGTGAGACTGGATTATCCCGAGTCCCACATGACTCTGCAGGGAGAGATGGGCAGAACTCACACACAAATGGGTCAGCCCCACAGGGGGACAGGTCAGGGCTGTATTACATTAATTGTTATAATTAGTACTGGGGCTGAAGGGAAGTAGCAAATTCCCTTCCGATGTTAGAATCCAGGCCACAGGAAAAAAAAAAAAGGTTGGTGTTGTAAACACTAGCAAATATGAACTAGAGAAACTCCACCAGAGCACATACGTTAGGGAGAATTTATTTCCATCAGCAAAATGAGTGTGTCAGCAAAATGTTTTGGCCCCAAACTGCCTTTTTATTTCCCCTGAGGTGCAGTTCACAGTGCAGAGGGCAAAGGCCTTCTCGTAATCGGATTCCATTCGGCTGTTGGCCTGTGTCACTGAATAGCAACTTGGTCGGGTGCCATTCATTACAGAGCTGTCGGCCCAAAGCCTGGGGAGCTGAGGGGTCGGGGGAGGGAGGGGCTGGAAATACAAAATCCTATGAAGAGCTGAAGCGTGTGTTGGTAAGTTAGGGGGAATGAGCGGGTTGTATTGCAGTCAGAGGAGGCCCATAAGAAGCATCCCCCACCGTGATGCAGCACTTGGAGAGGGACACCGCATTCTGCAAGGGGCTAAAATGGGCAGAAGAAAAAATAGCCCATGCCCCCAAGAGGGTTACACTGTCCGTGTATCATTTGTAGCATATTTATAGGCGTATGCATCACCCTGAGGGCATCATTCTGTAAAACCCAAAGGGATTCACAATCACCACCACCCCTTCCGGTACAGGAGGCCTGCTGCTCTCCCATATCAGCCCGTACCCCAGAGGTTTTCCAGAGACGGCACGAGGGAGCAGATACCAGGCCAAGCTTCCTGCAGGTGGGCAGACCCAGCCTCTGCCGGATCAAGCAAGTTCCAGAACTAAGAGCTCCTCCCTGAAAATGCTCAATTTCCATCTCCTCGGATGTAAATCAGGGTGCTCTTAGCTAAAGCACTTACAATGAATTCAACAGCCATGTGAGGGGAGAGACTTTAGCTTTCCTCCAAATTACTCTGCTGCAGCCATTTTCATACCGAGGACACTCATGTGAATGGAGAACATGAAAAGGGCACTTGGGACTGCCCCCGATAGTCTTTGTCAAAAGACTGCTGTTCTGTCCTCTCAGACTCCCAGCAGTGCCCTGTGGGATGCACAGAGTCATCTGGTTCTATTAGCCTTGAAGGACAAAACAGAGGAATACATCTTCCATCTCAGCGGGACAAGTGCATTATAGCCCAGGAGGTGGTGGTCACTCCAAGACACAGGTAACTGTGGCTTACCATTGTTTCTATGCAATCCAGAACTGATTCAGAGGAATCAGTGTTCATCTGAACACTGAAGGCCCCCACCGCACTGATTCATCCTAATCTCAGTGCCACTGGCAAGCAGACATCCGTACGGTCAGTCGAGGAGTCCCAAGGGCAACTGGGCAGCCCTCCTAACACCAGTCCAAGGCTTGCACACAAGATAGATGCATAAGATCAAATTGTAAAATGGGAGGCCTTCCTTGGACATCAGCTGGAGCCAGCACAGTGATGTTGCCTCCACATGCAGTGCTCGATGAGACACAGATAGGAGCGGAGCTATGCCTACCAAAGACAACCGCTTGAACTTGATGCAGACAGAGAGTGGAAATTAAAACGACAAGAAGATTCAGTCAGAGCTGCAAGAGAGGAAGAAGATCTCAGCAGGAGTATTTCAAGCCAAGCAAACATAGAATTACTGTATTACCACAGCTGATTAGCCATTAAGCAAGAATGTGCTACACTGCTGGTCTGTGGACAGTACAGTTTGGAGATTACAGTGGCTATGGTTGATGAATGAACTTACATGTTTGTGAAGGTAATTTAGACCAGGTCTACACTAAAGGGGAAGGTCAAAGCAAGATACGCAACTCCAGCTAAATTAATTACGTAGCTGAAGTCGACGTACTTTGATTGGAGTTTCCCCTCTCTCTCGACAGTGGGAGGCCAATGGGAGCAAATGCTCCCATTGGCTTCCCCTACTCCTTGTGAGGAGCAGGAGTACTGGCCGCTGGCAGGGGCACCCTCGGAGTTCGATTTAACAGGTCCTTACTAGACCCGCTAAATCAAACTCCGGAAGATTGATCGCAGCAACATCGATCTTCTGCAGAGTGAAAACATGGCCTTAGAGGTGGCACTAGAAGCTTAGACAGCACACTTCTAAATTTAAACTAGGAGATTCCAGAATTAGTGTTAGTGGACACCTACAGGTAAGCAAAGGTGCAGTGTGTGTGCAGAGAGGCAGCTGATACCATATGCTACAACAGAGAACAGAAAATGACCTGCTACTCAGAAGTCCTCACTTTAATAAGTTCTCCATATACCACACATTGGTCCTCTCCAGGGACTGTAGGATCAAGAGCTCTGTGGTAAACCCCTTGCCTCATTGAAAGCAGTGGGAGATTTGCCATTGTTCACCTTAAGAGTTTAACTAAACTTCTCAAAAGGGACTGAGTAATAGTAATTTTACAGGGAATCAAGTGGGTGAACAACAGCCCTTGTATTTCATGTGTGTGTGTAAGAATCTCTCCACTCATAGGAAAAGAACCAGGATAAAGTCATTTGTTATTTTTTTCTCCCATGCAGAAATGTCTTGCCAGGTAAAACAGCTCCCCTCGCTGTCTGTCTAGTCTCTTCAGAGCGTACACAGAAGGGAGCAGAATGGAGACAGGAGGATAGCGACAGCTGCCCAGGCTGTAACACAGCAGAGAGGGAGGGAGCTGCACAGGGAAGGTTCCTCCTTTAGTGCTAGGTGGCAGAACCAGTCCCCAGCCTGAGGGAAGGCAGTGTGGGTGCTGCTGCTTGCCTCTATTTTCCTGTACCTGGGCAGCTCTCTGTCACAATGTCACGACAGCTGCTCTCCATGCACCCAAACACTTTACCTGGCCTCCATGCTGCAGGCTCAATGTGACTAGCTGCTCTCTTGGCTGTTTGCTGCCACTGCCATCGCTGCTTGTGTCTAATGTTGCAGCTGCTGAACGGGCCCAATCTGATGGGGACATAGGCTTGAAAAACCAGTAAAACCGCATCACAAAATACACCAACCAATACAGCCAGGATCTAAGCGGGCCCACGAGCGAAGCAGGGACAGGGCCAACTATCTGGAGCGATGGGGAAGCTGCAGTGGAGGGAACAGGGCAGCCATAACAAAGGAGGAACAAGTAGGGGGGTGTACACAGTGGGATCAGCCATAACATGAGGGGAAAGGGAAGGCGGACAAGGATGGGTGGGGGAGGGCACCATGGAGGATGGAAGATGTAGGATGTGCACTGCAGGTGTTGGGGCACGTGAAAAGATGCCTGCTTGTCTGGCAAGGAAAGGGAACGGCCAAGTAAAACACTGGGCCAACAGTCTGATCAGGTGAACAACCGAGTCAGCAAGCTGGTTGGGTGAACAACTGAGTTTGCAAACTAATCTTAGCATTAGTCAGGGAAGAGCTCATAGAAGACCTCACGAATAACTTTGTAGCAATGTATTCAAAGCCAGCCAAGCCCCTGATCAGGGTGAGCACCTGTGTCACCCACACACCAGCGGGGCGTGGGGCACTGTCCCATGGACCTCTTACAGGGAGAAAATGAGTTTGCTCTACAACCTTTGCTGAGCGCCAGCTGGCTTTTAGCTCAAGCTGCAGAGACTGATGCACTAAGCACCCAGGCTCAGGTCTGCCTGTTGGCGTTACACATGCATTTAACCCTGTGCTGGGCCCTCTTCTGGTGGACTGCCGACTCACTGAAGCAGTGAACAAATGACTTTCCAGATCCAGAGTCAGTCTGTGACCCTGTGCATTCTGGGTAGTGGGCCGTAAACCAGATCAACACATGGGTCAGGGGAAAGGCAGGCGTGACAGAAGGGACGGGGGCGGCAGCAGCAAAGAGGTTGGCCATAGTAAATCGAGGAAAGGGCAAGGCTGAGGTGACCGTGATGAAGGAGGAGCATCGATGCAGCCTGCAGCAGAGGGCCTTAGGACAGGCCGTGTCGAGCCCTGCGTGGATAGAACATTTGTATCCGCGTCGGTCTCTGAGCCGCAGATACCGGCATTGACATCTGTGGATGTGGATACCCGGGGATATCAAGTGGTTAGCCTGATATTTGCAGGGCTCTAAGGATGTGAGTACAGTCCTGCTGAGCGGAAAGGGCCAACTGTGCTGGCAGTCATCAGCCGGGGGAGTGGGTGAGGGGCAGTGATGGAGCTGTTTGATGGTACGAGGCAGGATGAGGTGGTGAAAGCACAGCAGTGGCCATTATGTTGCAGAAGGGTACAAAGCAGGCCAATGTCACGTTCACATGCTCCAAAGGGGCTGGGTGCGGAAAGCCAGAGGACACCTCTGCCTCAGACGGCTTGGTGTTTGAATGGGCCTCAGTTTTGTGACTGACAAGCAGCTGCCAAGGAAGGCAGCGCTCTGTGGTAGCTGACATGTTGCCAGGCAACCCCCATCCCTCCCACCCTGGAATTTGGCACCCTGAGGCCTGTATTTGTTTCTCTGTGGCCTTATTATAGCAATTCTCTTTTATCTGGGCTTGGGAAGACAATCCATCACCTTCAGCCAATGCAGAGCGGTCCCTGCCAAGGCTGCTGCCGTTTGGATCACGTCACTCCCGCACTTTTCTGTGCAGCCCTGGCTTGCCATAAAGTGCCAGGCTGAGTTTAAAATTCTTCTGCTGACTTCTCCGCCTGTGTGAGGAATTGGTCCGGTGTCTGGCTTTGACCTTCTCGTGCCATATGTCTGAGCTCACCCCTCGAGATCTGGAGGGAGGGCTGAGAAGCAATGCTGGGCATTCAGCTTAAAGATGCCAGAGCGTAGGCTTTTTGCAGTCAGTGCTTTTGTACTGTGCAATGATCTTCCCAAGGAGATCTAAGCCCATTCCGCAATTACTTAACAGCAATCTTGAGCCATTTTTCTCAGGGAAAAGCTTTTAAGCTTGATAGGTGAGGGGGTTAATATTGTTTGCCATGTGTCTCTATTTTCCACCGGTATTAATGTAAAGCGCAGTGAGAGGATTCTCCACACAGCTGTTGTGAAAACACAGGTTACGACGACTGATCGTGCTGCAGCCTCGGCACGTTAACTATTTAACATGCTGGAGGGGGATCAGTCCCGCTCACCCACACAGCGCACACAGCCTGAAAGCACAGCATGTACACACACATCCCATTCCAGTCACCCTTTCTCCCCCCACCCTTTTGTGCCACTTCCTGTCTCTCTGTATTTGAGGACCTAGGTAAAATAAATCAGGGGTCTGAGTCCAGTTCCTAGTCAATTCGATTCAAATTCTGCTCTCTCTCAAATCTTGTCGTCATACCGAAGTTGCACTAATATCACTGACCTCACTTTAAAAACTGACGTTCCTGAATCAGCAGAAACCCCGGTGTTTAAATCTGGCAATATTGGCTTCGCTTGCTGCTCTGGTGGCAAGCTACGCTGGCCTAAGCCCAGGGTAAATCACTGTAAGCATTCCCACACACAAAGACGCACCGGGTTTAACGAAGTGAGTTGAAAAATCACTCCCTTATACCGCTGCGCCTGTGTACAGAAGTAGTGCAGATCCAGATTACTCCACCAGCTGGCACTGGACCTAACAACTGTTTACCACCCGCTGCACACAGGTGCCACTAACCGCACAAAGCACAGGGGGTGGTGAGTTGAAAACCGTGTACAAGTCATAAGCTGTCACTTTAATTTTCGGGCAAGGGGGGTGTACTTGCTCCTGCCTGCAGCCTAGAGAGTTACAGGGAAGCACGTGATCTGACCGTTTTAGAATGGACCGCCTGTGATAACAACTCTATGTACTTGCTGGCCAGATGCTCCCCAGTCAGCCTGCCAATGGTTCATTTGTTTGCAATGTCCCAGAAGCGTCTGAGATGGCTATTGAGGCAGGTATATAGGCCTGAAAAGAAGGTTGGTCCTACAGTTTTTGTTGGGTCCTACATTAAGCTGCGCGGCTCCCGTGGGACTGAGTTGCCCACTTCCATTCATCCACAAGATGAACACGGTGGCTGGCCATTTATTGCTTGTGAACCCCTTCTGCAAATGGGGCGTTTCCTGCCCTCGTGATGGAAATCCTCACACACACAGGGGCATCAGCTGAGCCAAGGGAATCCGACTACCAGGGAACCAAGGGACATATAGACAGAGATACAGGCCTCCATGGCTTCCATGTGCTGCTCTTATGGGGAGGACAATTTTAATGAGGCAATATCCGGAATGCAAAGATTGTCTGTTTACGTGTGAGTGCACTAAGCGCATTTACCGCACCGATACAGACAAATGACAGATAAGATGTCCTGCTTGGGGACTGGTCCTGGTTTCCTAGTCCCCCAAATCCCAACAGTGAAACTAAAGATGTTCAAGGACAGCCAAAAATGCAGGATCGGGTCCTTGTGGTTCTGATCTTCCACCCCTCTCTTTCTTTTCGTGTGATGCTCTCTTCATTTATGGAGATACTGTGTTTCAAACAGATAATTATTTTTTACACTATGCTTTCAGGCCTTTGATCCCTCCAGTTTGTTTGTTCTTCCCTTTGTGAACTTAATAGTCAAAGTATATGATAATTCATTGCCTGCTAATCCAATCTGGCTGCATTTAGATATTCCAGTTTAACTTCAAATAGGAGACACATAACATAAAAGTCATATTCAGAAGAGACAGAAATGAGAGCTCACTGTGAACCAGCTCTGAACTATGGCTGGGTCAGGAACTGGCTCTATTTTTTGTTCATGTATCACTTCTCTCTTGACTGAAGTTAATGTGGGTGTGTGTCTGTGCACCTAAAAACCCTCTCTCCAGGCATAGCACACTGACAGGCAGGGAAATTCATCCTAGGGCAGGGACCAAGAGAAGTTTTCACCTTCCCCCAATGTTGGGTCTTGCAGGGACCAAGCCAGCCCCTGAAGGAGGCTAGAGAAAGTCTTACCCAACTTGTGGAACTCCTTGCCAGAGGATGTTGTGAAGACCAGGACTTTAACAGGGTTCAAAAAAGAACGAGATAAATTAATGGAGGATTGGTCCACTAATGGCTAGTAACCATTGTTGTCAAACCTGGGAATGGGGGAAGGGATCACTGCTCTGTTCATTCCCTCTGGGGCACCTGGCATTGGCCACTGTCAGAAGACGCTAGGCTAGATGGGCCTTTGTTCTGACCCAGTACGGCCGTTCTTGTGCTCACATGAAGGGATGCCTGAACTAGTGGTCCCTTCCTTAAAGAATGCTGTAGAAAGAAGGGGTCAAACATCCAGGCTATGCCTACCCTTCCTCTACCCATATTGTGCAAGCCAAGGGAGCCTGCTAGGGCAGGGGATTTCCCTGGGAGAGATCCACCATGTCTCTTGGCACCAGCATAGATTGAGCAAAGCAGGCATAACCTCCAGGACTGCCAACAACACTGCAAGATTTCCATGCTCCGCCCCACCAGCATGCCTCCAATATGGCCTAGAGGGGAGTTGGTCTTCCCAATCTATTCTAGCCCGGGCCTCCACGTGGACTGTGAATGGACGGGCCAGATGTGAGGGTAGTTTGCTGATGCACACAGCTGCCTCCCGAATCCCACCATCTTGTTTCACATGAGCTACTCGACAGCCCTCCGCTGGCAGCAACTGCTAGTCACTAGCAGCCTGGGCCAGCTGCAGTGAAAGGTGCCACACCCTCAGCAGTCCCCTTGGTATTTTTGCCAGTAATACGGTGCTCTGTCGCATCTCACTATCTGTGGGGGCTGTAGCTGAAGAGATGGGGGGAGTATAGAGATCTTACAGTAAATCCCGAAGGCATCTGCTTGTGGACCAGTAAGTCACAGCTGGGTGCCATACACATAACATCAATCATGCCCCTAATAAGAGCTGTGAGCTAGACCCCCCCCCCCAGCTGGTGAATCAGGCACAGCTCCTCTGGCATCACACCGGCTGAGAATCAGGCCCTGGCTGGGTAAGTGGAAAGAGGCTTGGAGATGAACACGGTGCAGTGCATTATTCTGGGCCAGCATCATTTCTGAAAACAAATCTCTTCCTTAGCCATCATGCTTGCTCACCTTCCCCGGCCTAGCCTCTTGTCTGGGTCTGTTCTTTATGCAAACTTCAATACAAATACTATTGTCTAAACCCACCGTGGCCTGAAGATGCCGTAAGCTCTTTGGAGGAGACAGAGCACACTGACAGCTGGCTAGCGGAGCAGGAGGGGGAAGGTATCTTAGCACTGACATTTCAGACGGCTCTCAGCTGGCTGTAACCAGGAGCCTTACAGCATGAGATGCACTCTCTCTGGGGTTGGAACTTTGAAATCATGCCCTGATCCAGTCCCCACTGAAGTCACTGTAATCTCATGAAACCCAGTGGGGAGTGTAGTGGGACCATAGAGTGGAACTCCCCCCTGAGCAGAGGGTCAGCACGAGACCTTCACCCGTTTGTTGGCACTCGGCCTCGTGGGAATCTCCCCCGATGCAACTTGCCAAGGAGTACAAGACCCACAACTAGAGCCAAGTTTCAGGTACCCACATAGGAGCTCTAGTGAAACCTGGCCGACAGCAAGCTAAGTGAACGAGAGCCACCACCTTGTGTGCCTGGGGTAGTCACAACTCAGCACCTTTGTTCCAGCGAGGTCAGGAGCACTCCACGGTGAAGCACCCACTTCCAGCACGATAGCGCAGAGCACGTTGTTCCCATGGGTTATGCGGAAAAGACAAAGGCTGGAAAGAATTTGCTACAGCAATCCCATGGAAATGCCTGCCCCCCGGACCAGCGCTCCAAAACCCAAAGCAGGGTATCAGCCATTCCCCGCTCAGCTCTGCCCTCCAATGTGATATGAGCGGGCATGCGCCTGGGGAAGAGAAACCACCAAGCAGTAGCCAGTTCCCTGCAATGGCACGCAGCAGCGAGCTCTGGCATGCGACGCTCCTCGGCGAGTACACGGCTGCCCCGCTCCCGGCTGTCCCGCAGCAGGCTCCTCGGAGCAGCAGCAAGGAAATTGTTTCACGTCTCATGCTACAGGTCAGTGTGCAGTTACTTACATCCAATTAACATGAACTCCCCCACCTACCAAGGAGAACCCCTAGAGCATCCGAGCTGCCCACACTCGACGGCCTCGCCCAAGGACCAGGGAAACACAGGGGCAGGTAGCCCTCCTCAAGAGCCGACCCAGAGCAATTCCAGGACACATGTGGCATGTGATCTACAGCGGAGACCCCTAGTGAAGAAAGTCCCCTTCCTTTGCTCATTACTGCTAATTACTCCCATTACTGCTAATTAAGGGTCATTGTGCCTGGCTCGACCAATTTCTCCCAAAGCCCCAAGATTATGGAGCTTGCAGCCTGCCATCCAGACCCACTACCTGTGGAGGGCTGGTGAGATTGATAGGCCTTAGCGATGCTGCTCCCAAAATCATCCCAAGATGCTTCTGTCCCCTCTCCCTCCTCCATGGACGCAAGAGCCACCTCGGCTTCGTTTCCCCGTCAGCGGGCCCCTCATCGGATGAGGCCTCGCTGGGTGGGTGAATGGCGCTGACGCAGCTTGTGAAGCAGGGTGGCGCAGGCGCTGTTCAGAGAGCAGCGTGCTCGCTTTATGACGTCTGTTCTTTGCACCCATTTGCACAAAACGCTCAAGAGCAAAGAAATTAAGCCCTGACCCTTTCAAGCCTCTGCGGCCTTGTCTACACTCACCTTTCCTGGGAAAGTCCCCAGCCACAGCATCACTGTGCCACAGCGCAGTAACGTAATCAGGGCGCCTTACCTCTGTGTGTAGACGCATTCTGAGCAGGAATAGCCCATGCTCCAGGACAAATCCCGTGCCTTGTCTACACCAGAGCTCCCGCTATGGCTACCACCAACCAGCCTGGGAAGAAACCACACAGCAAAGGAATCACACCATCACCGGCACACCTTTTAAATGCACACTGAAGAGAATACTTGCCTGTCTGTTAAGGGCTTGGGGTGCCGGGGTCCCTATGCTGGGATGAATTTAATTCTAATTTTAAAGGGCCAGGGCTTTATGGGGTGGCCTTGATACTAGAGGAAATTTCACTAACAGTCCAACTCTGCTCAGGTTTAGCATAGATCACCACTTCCGTGACCTGAGAGGCCAGACTCCACCCCTGAGCAAGATTTTCAGAGCGTGGCTCCTTGTAGCCCCTAAATATGGGTCAGATTTTCCAAGTCTGTCACGTCCATTGCTCTGGTAGGCTCTCATTTGTTCCCCCTTCCTCCCATCCTCCTATGTGTCTCTTACCCCACCACCAGGCCCTGCCTGACCACTAGACTGGAACAGGGACTGTCTTGTTCTTTGCCTGTACAATGCCTGGCATAATGGGGACACGATCCCTGGTTGGGGCTCCTTGGCACACTCATAGCTCAAACAATAATTGTCACACCTATGGGCCAGATTTTCAAGATCTTGGGCCATCAAAGCCCTATGCTATGGGCTGAACTAGAGAGGCTTTTCTCTTGGCATTACCCTCCTTAGCAGTGTTCTAAGGGAAATGACTAGCCTGCAGAACGAAATGCTAAAAATGGATCTGCTACAATCTGTCCTTAGGGTTAAAGGTTATTACGCACGTGCTGTGCTTTACCCCGTGCAAAGAGTCTCGCCCGAGCCACCACAGAAGTGCTTCACGTGGGTTAAAGGGGTGCAAACGATTTTGTGCAGGACCTCCATGCCCGAGTGAATTCAGCCTCCATGGATCTTCATCATTAAAAAACCCCACCAAGGGCTCAACCATGCATGTTTTGCTCACTCACAAGCTCTTGGTGAAAAGTCATGGCAGAGCAGAGTGCAAGGAATACAGGGTCTGCAGCCAAGCACAGATTTTTATTTTCTACCACAGTAGAGGGATTTTCTTCCTCTGATCTGTAACAGGGCTGCCACTTCCTGAACACTCCCTCCTGGTCAGAGGTCCTCCTGCAGCCCTGCCTCTGTTCTCCCTCTTCAGGGTTCCCCTTAGTCTCTCTGATAAGCAGAATCACCCCTCACTCAAGGCTGGTTTGGTGACCACAACCAGTCCCACCTAGTCTCAAAAATAAAGCTCCACTGTGCAACACGAGAGTTCACGTATCTGTGGCTCATCGTCCACTCACATGAAGTTCTTCTCATGCCAGCATCTGTTCTTTGCAGGGTCACAATCCCTAGCCGTTTCTGGAGCTCAGCCTCCTTCTGCTACCGGCGCTTCTCCTGTCCCAAGGGAGGTGGCTGGAAGAGAGGGGAGCCCTACCCCCACTTTACACTACAGGGCTCCTGAACTGGCCTCTGAAGGACAATGCCCTGGGGTTTTTCCCCATCCAACTCATAGGTCCTGGGCATTACTTTCCATCTTCCAAGTCTAGAAGGTCATCGTCTGAGCCTTTGTTCACTCCATCTCCTTGGAATGGGATCTTCTGGCCCCCTCTAGTGTTAAAGGGCCAGTGTAGGCCGTTACATGGCCCAAGCGTTAAATCTACAAATCTGGCCGTTTAAGGGATAAACCTACAGGAATCTTCACTCCTGTGTAGCTTTCACCATTGCTTTAAAGCTAAACACAGCAAATCTAAATCTGTTTTTAAACTGTTATTCCATTGTCACCATCAGCCACTTCACTTCTTCCCATTTCTAAAAAGAAACTTCCCAAACAGACCCCACTAGATAATTATTTTGCTGTGGGATATTTGGGCTTGGTTAGTTCCTTTCACCACAACTCCAAGTTCACGGGTTTTAGTGAAAGTTGAGCATAGATCCAGTTAATGGGAAAAGACCAACAAAGTATCCCCTTCTGGGTGAAATTCGTCCTGGGGCAAGGTCTACAGATGGCTAAGTAGTTAAGGGCTGAGAAAGCTGGCTAACCACATGTCTTCACTGGTCCTCCAAAGAGACCTCCTGCCACACCTGGAAAAGCAAGGCTTGCTTCCTCTGATCTTCCTAGGGTAGAAAGCAAGTGGAAAAAGCATTTTATGGGCCTTCTTTACAAACAAGGGGGAAGGAAAGGGGGCACACACCCACCTTCTCCCCTTCCTTTGCAGTTCACATTTAAGCCCTTAATATGGGCTGTAAGCGGAATTTAAATGGAAAGGAGGAGTGTGTGTGGTCCCAATGCGCTACCCTGAATTTCGTCCAGGGTGGACCTATTATACATCTGAGATTAAAACTTTTCAAAAGAAGGTTATTTTAAAGCTGGGCAGGTGCATCTGGATATTACAGTCGTCATTTTAGCATCTACAGGGTTAAAAAAAAATCACACGAACAGCTCTGTCTGCATTGGTTTCTGCGAGCCCAATAATCCAAGCCGACCACAAGTAAACCCGCTCAGCCGTATTTAACCAAACACTTATTTTCCATTTTATTCAATAGTTGCCTTTAATACTAAAATGCATTAGATGCTCGAAGCAGAAGGGGAAAATCACATTGAAGTGGAAAACGAAGTTCTCATCAGATGAGAGAAACAATGTGGCAGGTACACCATTTTGAAACAGAACTGTAATAATTTAATAAAGCTGCTTTATCATCTTCATAAAATAGACAATGGTGATTTTTTTCCTTTTTCGTTTACAATGATTCCATCACTGTGAAAATGTACATAACATACATATCAGCATATACAACAATTTATTCTTCATATAATCAGCAAAGGAGACACCTTGATGAAACGTACTGTACTTAAGTCCCACTGAAGTCCGCCATGCTTTGGCGGGCAGTTAGGGTGGTCAGCAGGTTGGTCAGCAGGCTACAGGAACTTGTCACTGTAAGATCTTCTGCAACCAATACCTTAGCATTTGAACAGTGCAAGCAGGTATTTGTTGCTGAAAACTAGTTTGTACTCGGTCAGTTCTTGTCACGAATGATTATATCCCAGCTCCTATCAGCTGAACATCAGCTGATGCCGGTAAAGAATGCATTTCACCAGGGCTTGCAACAGAGTTAGCTGGGTTCTTCTGTTAAGGTTAAATGCACCTCATAAGTTGGATGAAAGATTATCTGTAGCAGCAAAAGCAGCTGTAGCGACAAGATCATCCATTTCTCCCAATGACAGACAAATGTGTTTCTATTCATAATTAGTCCCCCCCCCAGAGTAATTTCAATGTATTAATCACACAGTGTGTTCTTCACAAAAGCAACTTGTTTCCTATTAGAAAATAAAATAATTCACTTCTGCACAATGTGTGATCCACAGGCCATCTTCAGCATCACAATAAAACAGGGATAACTGCAACAACTTCATCAGAACAATGCATCAAGTGCTTACTGATTATTTTTAAATGTTCAATCCACCCTCCCATAACCCCCCGCACCCATGTTGCCCTTTGTGTATATCATAAAAGTAAAACCAGCACTGCAAAATTCCAAGTTATGGAAAAGAAAACGTCATTTGTGAAAGGGTTTTCTAAAGATATTCTATCACGTAGGTAAATATTACACTTTGAGGAGAACATGTCATGAATTTACTCAGACTATCTTTGGGGGTCTGAGGTGCTGGACACACAATAGACTATTGGTTTCATTTTGGGTTGTGGATAATGGGCACTTCTTGCATACAGACTCTTGTTAAATGTGGTATAAAATACGACAGTTCTTACTGGGGATGTTAAAATGCATTTATTTTTGTAAACGCTGTAACTGCTGAAATTTTCAGCAGTTACACGTTTACATGCGGGGGCAGGCGGGACCCAGCGCTTGCAGGGAGCTGGATTTTAAGTCAGCTCCTAGCGAGCACTGGTTCCCGCCTGCCCTCCCCACCACCATGCTGGTGCCTCTGATACAGAGCCAGCACGGGGCGGGGGATATGTGTAACAATGAGGTTTAAGCAGGCTCATCACTTAACTGTGTACACGTTCACATGCCTAGTTCTCACTTCAGTGTAAATGGGCAGGCAGAGCAAGTGTGCTTGAAGGAAATATTTGAGGAGAAACCCTCATATACAAATGACTTTCCTATGCCCAATTTCATGAATTCAAAAAGAGAAATTCATTATGCCTTGTCCAAAAAAAACCATAATGCATCATTTACATTTTGATGTGATTAACAACTACTTTTAAAATTATAAAAAAACATAAACAACAAATAGCCTAGTAGCACCTTAAAGATGTACAAAACATGTAGATGGTATCATGAGCTTTCGTGGGCACAACCCACTGTTAGTCTTTTAAGACGCTACTAGACTATGTGTTGTTTTTTAAGTTTTTCCTGTTACAGACTGACTCGGCTACCCCTCTGAAGCTTTTAAAATTATAATACAGCTCAGCCAGAAGCTCTGAACTGATTTCCAATGAGAGAGGGAAAGTAAATAGAAATAGGTGGTATTTGAAAGAGGGAAGGGAACTCGGCGGGTGAACAACCTTTTCCAGTCCATCATCTGGTCTTTCTTCTGATGTGATAACGTGTCACGGAGCTGCCTTAGGCATTCAAGATCCCAACTTTCAGCACAGGCCAGGATGGGGAAAAACCTGTTTAAATAGTTTCCTTGGAGTTGATAACTGACCTCTTAGAACTCCCTTTGGTACACAGAAATATACCACATATTTTCTGGGCTGTGCTTTTATTTCTAGTGGCAAGGAATGTTTAATTTGTCTTTTCAGTTACCATCTATTTTCCTCTAAGTGCCAGGTTGGGGGCAGCAACACAATCAGAGGCCCACGTTCCTCTGGATTCCTCTGCCCATTTTCTATTCACTAGTTACAGCAATGGGGGGCCACCCTACCTATTCTATCTTTGGCTAGGAGGAGGAGGGCCGCGAGAGAGGAGTGGGAAGGCGCATTTGCACAGCACAGCATAGTAGATGGAGGAGAATCCATGCTAATTGGCTAGACACGCCTCTGCCATGTTGCCTGGTGGACTGCTGCTCTCCATTCCATAGACGATCATGTAAAAGCCATCCTGGGAATGCCTTTGGCTCTCCTCAGGGAAGCCTTCTAGCCATTCCCTTCTGAGGAGTTACGTGAATGGTTCGTTTCAAAGCAGAACGACACCTCCCATTTCAAGTCAGGAGAAGTGGAGCAAGTGGTCAGATAGGTTCAGTTTACACCAGTTGTAACCAACACATCCCCACCCGTTGGTCACATTTGGGGAGGAGGGGGATTGAGAAAATCTCAAAATTAGACTTGAATGGAGAATTTCACTGAACTTGGGGGAAAAAACGAATGAGCTTGCTGGATTTTGTAACAAAACCCCAGCAATAAAATCCAGGAGTTTGAAGAAACCCAGGCCCTTTTTGTGGGTTCTCCAGAAGACAGCAAAAAGTTCATATAAACTTCAACCCATTCTGTCAGCTAGCCTAAGGCAACCAGAGACTATGAGCATCCTAAGTAGAGGCCCCTGATGTCAAAAGTTTCAGGATTTCCATTGGTTACCCGTATGAGCCTGGAGAGTGTGTGTTGGAGGAGTGGGAGAACAGTACCATAGACTGATGCTGAATTATGGTGCACGTGTGCTCTCTCTCTCTCTCTCCCTCCCTCTCCCTCTCCCTCCCTCCCTCCAAAACAATTTTCTGTCAATCAATGAGGATTAATTTCTGCAGCTAACAATGGTATCCAGGAAACTTCTATGGTTCAGTAAGTAAGGACATGAATTTTCACCGAATAAAGCTCTCAAAAGTTAATGAACAGGTAACATTATAATGAACAAAACACCCATCTTAATATTAGACAGTCCAGTCACTTAAAAACCTCCAAACCAACCTGTTCCTTCTATTGCTCATATAATACATCCACTTGCAATATATATATATATTTAATGACAGCAGTACAGTACCCCAGATATGAAAAACTAGAATAAAAACAACATACTATTTAAAAAAAGAATCAAACTCCAAAATTAAGGGAAAAATAAAACATGGGTCAATTTTAGAGGGACAGATGCAGTCACATCAACTCAGGGGATTCCATCTGCATGAGGTAGCAATCAACACCAATAAAGAAAGCTTTAGTCATTTCATTAGACATTCCTTTTGATAGATTATTTTCAAATTCCTGGACCCATAAGACATACTGGAAATGTACCAATTGGAGTAGTTAAAAACCATATTCATTTTATCTACCTTCTCTAAAGAAAAGAAATGACTGGAACTTATTTGGTGTTTAGGATGATAACAATTGGAGGCTGTTTTCCTCATGACATTTTTAATTTAAATAAATCAACGTAATGAGAATGTTATCAAGATACATTAGTAGTGGGAAAACTGTTTCTCTAGAAACCATTATATTCAGTTCATTTACAGAACAAACGCTGGCAATGTCTGTACTTCTCTCTCTCTCATAATGAACTTTTAAGCATGAATTACTATTCTTTTGGGTAGAAAACTAAAGGGTTACTAATTCACAAACCAACATCCTCTGTACCTCCACCCCCACCCAAACCCAGTCAGAACAATTGTGTAGTGCAGGAGAGCAGAGAATATATAATTCTGTGAAAATCTTTATGGCTCCTCCTTTCTACAAAATGGCTGTTCAAGTAGCTCCAATGGTCTTTTAAAAATAAGTTTTATATGTGCAAATTTCTAGCCTAAAATCTGTACTTAATTATGAGAAAAAAAAATAATGATTCACTTTTTTCTTCTCCTTATGGAAGGCACATTAATTTGATTAATAGTGTTGTTATACTTCACCTGTCTGTCCCTACCCGAATACCCTTCTATTGCTTACACTATACCTACTCACGATGCAGGGATAAATAGAAATAATATCATTCTAAAATCCATCCCATAATGAGATACATACACACACGCAGGTACTTAGTGTAATCATGACTGGGAAATGTTGATCAGAAAGCATGTCTCTAACCAAGATGCTAATTTAGATCTGTTAAACAATTCCCTTGCTTTGAGATGATTAGAGACGGGGAATAGCTAAACCTGGAAACTAATAACTTACGGAGAAGCTTTTCCATGCAATGCCTTGACATTATGAAAAAAGAAATGGATCTCAAAACGTTCAGCACAGTGCATCCGACAACTGCAAATTAGGCAGCAGAATATCCCTTAAACTACTTTGTACAATGATTGTAGCACTGTGAAAACAAAGATAGGGTCTGGGGGGTGTTGGGATGTGGGCAGAACACTCCTCACATTGGCTTTGAAATTAGCTATTTCCCCAAGTTTTAAATATATCTGTGAGGTTTTTTGTAAAAACTTGAAAGCCTTTTGCCATCACTAGACATACAGTAATTTGCAATATCAAATACAATAATAGTACAGATAAGCATGTGATAGCAAAAGGATTCTTAATGCAGGGGTGTCCACAGCAAAAGAGCAACATTTTAAAGTACAAACAGCCTTGTGCTAGGCAAATATTAAAACTCATTGAATTGTTCTTTTAACAGTTGTACACAAGAAATGGCCAGTAAATTGTATAGAGTACAAAAATGTCAGGGTGATTATTAAAGACGGTCAGATAAGGAAGTTTCAATTCAATTCATTACAAAGAATGGCAATTTATAATAGAGAGTTTTGATATATAAAAATATATAAATTGAAAATACTCCATACATAATACTTCTTTATAACTCAACTGGTCTCACCTTCACTCCCACCCCATGACAAAAGAAAAATAAGCTAATTTGCTTCAACTGAACACCCCTGCTAGCTGCTGAAATAAGTGGGGATTGTCACATTAACGATATAGCTTCATTTATAAACAATACATTTAGGGAAAGCTCTTAAATACAGCAATTTGTGAACCATTGTTAAGCAATTAAAAACAATATGCGCTTGTAGTAGTGTCGGTTCTCCTTTTTATATGGTGCCGTTTAGAGTACTATGTCTTTTAGTCTCTTCACTCCTGGTGAGTCTTTTTCTCTACATTCTTGCAGAAGTGGATTAATTTCATGCATTATATTTTCACTGTCCGCCCCTCTAGGCTCTGCTTCCGTGGGCCGAGAAGGGCCACTGTTTACAAACTGCTCCAGGTCGCGATTTACTGGGCAGTGCATTATGTTGTATGATACGGAAGGTTTGCTAGACAGGGGGCTCTTCAGATGGAGTGGTGATGTGATGGGGCTGACAGCTTCGCAGCCGTTCCCTGCCTCGCGGACTGCGCCATTTACCTTTGGGCTGCAGACAGGCAGATCCACTGTTCTTTTGCCTTTCGGGTTGACGATACGCTCGTCGGCGAGGGGTTCGCTCCCATCTTTGCCAAACGTTGCAAAAGTTCTTTTGGTACCACAGTCTTCGTAAGGCTCTGTATCCACAGTGGTAGCTTCTATAGAGAGTGCCATGACATTCCTTCCATGCTCAGGAGATTTTGCACGACTGGGGACAGAGTTCCGGGGCATCCAGCATCTGTCCGAGTGACCAAGGATCCGACACTCTTCCCTACAATGAAATCCTTCACTCTGATCTGTGTGAAGAAAATACAATGGCTTATGAAATTGAGGATTCTCTTTCTGGAAGCTGTCCCTGCAACCTTTACTCACACATGTGATACCCAGAAATCAACAAAGTCCCATCCGATACCCTAGTAAGGAGCAGTGTAAATACTTTTCACACACACACACACACACACACACACACACACACACACACACACACACACACACCCCTCTCTCGGTATTCATCACCACTGAAGGATGTGCCAGCACATGGATGCGGGGTTCTCCGGAAGTAATGGTTTGCAGGATCAGAACCTTTCTATTGTGTCTACATAAATGTTTCTTTCAAACAAACAGCTGACTTTTTAAAGTGTAATTTTGAAGAGGCATTTTATTGCATTATTTATTATTATTGGCTGAAGTTCCATTTCCAACAGGTTGTGTGTCATTTGCTCCCTTTTTTTTCTTTTTTTGGCTGCTGCTGCTGCCAGAAATGTAATCTAAAGGGAAAACAACTTACGATAGGAAATAAATTAAAATGGGTTTGTCTCGTGTCAAGCTGCTTAGAGTCCACATTTTTGTTTTCAGTTACCAGTGCTAAATGGCACTCTGCTTTAAACTTTGTTCAACACGAAAAATATGAGCATAAATTCTACATCTGGGATTGCCGTTTGTTTGTATTTTTGTTGATTTTTACATTTTGGTTAATTCCCTGTTGGCCTCCCACACAATTGCAGAGGCTTTGTAAATAACCATCACTACCTCCTTCCGCTGAAGATTAAATTTGTCACTTCCAGCACTTGATCCTCACTCGTATGGGAATAATAAAGATTCTTTCCCTACTGTCTGCTGCAGAACCTAAGGCTGCGACTAGCAGTATTTCCATTGTTGACACACGGGATAATATCTTGCACTTCTATGGCACTCATTACTCATGGATCTCAAAGTTCTTTCCAAGAACTAAGGATCACATTTTCAATCTCTGTTTGAATCATATCAGGTAGGATTGTCACAGAGAAAGTTACTCCCCCAAAGCAACCTGTTTCTGGCCTGCAATACTGGCTAGAGCCCTGTATGCTGAAGTTTTGCTCTGTGGAGCTGCAGTTTTTGAACCCGCTGGCCACACTCATGGCACACACAGGGTGTGGAGTTCCCTATACAGCCATTTGGTGGCCAGTCCTTCCTGTGGGAGAAGAAATTCAGTAGTTTTGCACCTATTTCAGGACTCCCACACCCAAGCAAGGGAGCCTGGTTCATCACTCAGCTCTCTTGTGAACTTGAAAAGCATTACACACACCCCTTTTTACAAATGGACAAACTGAGGCATGCAGACATTAAGTGATAATGTGAATCTGTGGCAGAGCTCATAGAATCATAGAATTGGAAGGGACCTTGAGATGTCATCGAGTCCAGTCCCCTGCCCTCGTGGCAAGACCCAGCACCATCTAGACTATCCCTGATAGATGTCTGTCTAACCTGCTCTTAAATATCTCCAGAGATGGAGATTCCACAGCCTCCCTAGGCAGTTTATTCCAGTGTTTAACCACCCTGACAGGTAGGAAGTTTTTCCTAATGTCCAACCTAAACCTCCCTTGCTGCAGTTTAAGCCCACTGCTTCTAGTTATATCCTCAGAGGCCAAGGAGAACAACTTTTCCTCTGTCCTCCTTGTGACACCCTTTTAGACCTGGAGGATCCAGAGCTGGGGATGAACCTGCAAGTCTTGACACTCACTGGACCATTTAATACAGAGAATGTCCCAGGGTTTTTCCAGCATATATTTTAGACTCTAGTGTTTCCTTCATTTGATCTAAACCTTTACAAAGCATACACCCTTCATTCAAAAATATATAGCAAATTCTTACTGTATACAAGTAAACTAACTAGTGTCATCAAGTGTTAATGTTAATAATAATACAATAATGCATTTAGTCCTTGCCAGTTTGATATACTGAATCTCACAGAGATGCAGACTTGGCTTTGTTTGCGTCCTGTCCACCTGAAAATAGTTCATTTTGACGCTTGTACTTCTGTGCATATAACCTTAGCTTTTCAGATACATTTGTATTTCTACCACATTCTAGCACAAGGGCGGCTGATAAAAATTCTCAGCACATAACACAATGCACCAAAATATGAGCAGCTTAACACTTATAGAGAATCAGCTAGTAAAAAACAAACCTACCAAAAAAAAGAGCGAAAAACCAATTCATTGAAAATCTATGTCTAAAATGTTACCTATTTCTCTACTTGACAGCAGCTACCCCATTGTACAAAAGGCACTGTTGACTTGCTGTGTAGGAGGTCTGGATTTCAGTAGCCTTCTCTACAGTGTTTTCAGAGAATGATGCACTTAGCTTTACACCGAGAACAACCTACATTAGGAGCTGCCTAAATGCTCTTATACTTTGATTTTGTTACTTGTAGTTACTGCTCTATCTGGGAGGTGAGTGATTCCCTCCTTTGGCTTGTTATGGACAAATGTATAGGGATTCGTTTTCAGAAAGTCATCTACAGCCTGCAGAGCAGAGCTGATTGGAATCCATGAACAGCAGGGCTGGGACGAGCAAGGGAATGTTACATTTCTGAACATTGTTTATTTTAAGAAAATAAGCGATTGTAAAAGATGCAGGACTGACAAAGAATTACAGTTCCCTTCTCTCAACTGCCTCTGCCTTTTATCTTGCTGAACTGGAATGAAAGACACTGGACTTTACCATGCTACTCCCAAAACATGCTTCAACTTTGTCTTGGAGACCATCTCAAAAGGAAAGAAGATGGCTTCCCCTCCCTACCCTGTACATTTCTGCACTCCCTAGAGAGGATGCCAGTCATGGTACCAGCTCTGTTCGAAGGTTTCAGATGTGTCCAGCTGGCCACTAGGAATGGGACTGACAAGCAAATTCCTTTTGAAAAAGCCACAAAATGGCAGCTTTGACTCCCTTCTGATGCGAGTTGGATTGAACTCTCAGATACCTTACTGATCAGCATGGCCTGGACGACCGGTACTTAATCTGAACGAACGCTTTACTCCATTACAGATGCCAAGGACAGCTGTGCTAGAGCTAAGCAGAGGGATTTGCTTTCCTCTTCCGGGGCACTGTGCAAGAGGCAAACAGAACAGGTATAGCAATGGCCAGGCACGTATGTGCAGCCTCTCGCACTCCTGAGGCATTCGGTATGCTCCTGCACCAGGCAGGCACAAAACCTCCGGTCAGCTGCTGCTCTCCCCAGCATAGCCCCACTTCACCCAGCCATCACAGAACCCACAGCAGCGATTCCCAGTCGCGCCCTGTGCCCGTAAAGCAGTACTCTTAAACCACCTGAAATAAGACGACAGGAAATTCTTTACAGCTCTAAGCCTGCCTGAGCCAACACGATTGTTACTATCAGTACTAAAGCATTCCTGAGCGTGAAGCGCAAAGCCCCGGTAATAATCACACAATGCAGTGCCCATCAGTGCATAAGCAACAGGGAGGCAATTGGGGGGGGGGGGGGAGACTTTCTGGAACTGGGCAGGAAGATTGCCTGGCCTGAGCCAAGGGGGAGCAAGCTGACAGAGGTAGGGCAGAGGGAAGAGGGTCACGGATCTATGAAGGAGGTAAAGGATGGAGAACACAAAGGAGTGGCTGGGAGCAGTAAAGAGACAACAGATCTCCTCCCTGAAGCAGGGCAGGCAAACAACAGCGCTGCTCCATCGCCTCTCTGCTCTGCTCCCTGCGAGACCTCAAGCCATGGAGCAGGCACCTGATCCCAGACAGGATCAGGGGCAGGGGACAGAATGCTGGTACAGGCTGGACCTCACTCATCCGGCACCAATGAGGGGGATTTGCCGGACCAGGGGAGGTCCTTCCCAATATGGCCTGTGCTGAATTCCTGCCCTCAGCTAGGATTCCATCCCAGCTGCCTGCCCGGCCACGGCTCCGCAGATGGAGCTCCCCATCTGTCACTGCCGGACCCCAAGCTTCACGGCCATGGCTGGAGCTCCGCAGCCACTGCCGACCCCTGCTACCTCCTGGACACAGGGGCAGAACACTCCGCTGTGCCGCCCGCCCCTCCGTGACCCCACCCCACACGGGGCTCCCAGCTGAGTCGTCGTCACTGCCACCACCACCACCGCCCCCCTCACCGCCGCACTCCTTCCCTCTGGGCCCATCTCCTTATACTTGGGCTCTGTGGTCCAGGAACATCCCTGGTCCTGCCGGACCAAGGATGTTGCTGGACCAGAGAGTCCTGGTTAAGGGAGGTACAACCTGTATTTCCTGAACCCAAATACACTGGCCTAGGAAAGATTGAGAGAAATAAGCAAGCTAAATCTGACCTGGCATCATAACCACAAGCTTGGAGGTCTCAAAGTAAGTGTCAGCTTTTCCAAGGAGCTCAGCACGTTGGAAGAGACACACGTTTGAAATTAAGATCCTTAATTCTGCTAAAACCAGCCACAGAGGATCACGTGCCGTTAGACTGTGCTGTAGCCAGGGACCACAGCATCAGCTCAGCAAGTCAAATACTGTCCAAAAGGCTATGGTCCTGCAATTTTCCATGCCAGAAGCATGAAAGGGCAGGTTATGAGCCCCTAATAAAAGCCAGCACATGCATGAAATAGAATTTTCCCCTAAATCTCCCTCTTCCTGGATTATATTTGGGAACGTCACATAGAACAAAACATCATGGGACAGGGTTATACTGAAAACAGTTCAACACAGTACTTAACCGCCAGTCGGTCCCTGAAACAGCTCCTCTCCACAACACTCCCCTTCTCTCTACTGCCTCTGCCTTTCATCCGGGGGAGCTGAAACTAAGGAGATGCGCTTGGCCTGGCAGATTCAGCAAGAGCTCTGCATCTCCACACAGGGTCCCACAGCCTGACAACGTCTCACATGAGCAGGGGGAATTACTTCGGCATGGGCAGAAAGTGCTGCCCTTGGAGCCGGTGGGAGCCATTACCCTACCTTATCAGGAAGGTGTATAAGTGCAGCATATGATCTCCTGGAAAGATCTCCTGGCATGTTCCTGATCAGGACTTTGGAACAACCCAAGTAGAGTCAGCCCCCGAGGAATCCATCCCAGGTTTGACACAAGACCAAGTGCCTGGTGGGACATGATATTGGGGAGCGTTTGGTCAGTTCTACACACACCTCCGGCCCTGATGGATGTTTTCAATGACGCTGTTAGCATTTCGCCTTAATATTGATCCTGACCATGTCCGTGTAATGGCCTCAGAGACTGAGACATGACAGTGCTTCAGAAAGGCAGTGGGCAACGCTTTAATGTCAGACAACAGGAAAAACAGTCACAGCTGAGCATAATCCCGGATACAGCTAAATAAATAAATACCCAACCCACCCACCTGTGGAACAGACTTCTCCCAGAGTCAAATAAAGCCCACGCTGAGCTCCAGATTTCAAACCACATCTGTTCCCACCTCATGGGACTAGCACAAAGGCAACTAACAATGAGTCCCAACCACACACACACCATGTCTGTATTGATTTTCAAGGCATGAGCCATGTAGTCTTCAGACAGACAGGCTGGCGAGGAAAGAAATTGGTCCAGAAAGACCTAGTGGAAGAGAGAAAGAAATGTATGTTTCATCTGCATAAAAATGCTAGAACCCATCTTGTTAATGAAGAGGGGGAGAGAGGAAGAGGCAGAAATGGGAGCCACAGAGCATGTCTACTCAGGAAGCCCTGACGAGCTCCATAATTCACAGGAAAGAGATTGGAACATTGATCCACAGCAAACTGGCACTGCCGGAAGGAAATGGTGTCAGAACAGTGCCAGTTAGGCCCTCTGCGGGTACCATGCATGTCTGCCTCACAACAGCACTCGCTTAGCATCTCAGCGCTGTTTTACAAAAATCTATTGTAGAAACAGTTCACCGGCATCAGGCGCAAGTCACGAGAGAAACGTCCCTGTTAGTCAAAAATCAGACTGGGACTTTGGTCCCTGGAGGGGTAAAATCCACCATCAATACACAAATACAGTGTTCCTTGCCCTGAGCAGCTTACAGCTCATGTTCCTTTTTGACTTCTGTGGACTGTCATCCAGGCTCTAAGAGCAAGTGAACAAGGCAAGACACAGGCGACCGTGAGGAGAGGTGTGAAAAGTCCTCTCAGAGAATGGTGGCAGGGAGAATACCTGGCAGCAGTGAGTCGGGCTGAACGAGGAAAAAGGGAGACCACGTTCCAGAAGTAGGGGCCCACATGAACAACAGAACAGAGCCAGGCATGGGAGGAGATGAAGGGAACAGGGAGGATCTGGAGCAGCGACAAGAGCACAAGAGGCAGTGGGAAGGACCACGAGCAAAGATGTGCTCAGCAGACGGGGACTTGAGTGTGTCGGACTTTGAAGTTGACAGAGGATCTTGACTGCGATGCCACAAAAAACAGCAGTGGGGAGGGGGTTTGGACTGGCAGTAGGGGTCAATGGGAAGAAGTGAGGAGGCTGGAGAGACAGTAACATTAGTCAAGAGGAGACATGAGCAGGCATGGGGAAGGGCTGATATGGCTGCAAGGCAGCAAAGTCCTGGAGACATCCCGATGTGTAATATTCTGAACCTCCCTGACCACAGGTGCAGGAAGCAGCATCTGCCGAAACAGTGCCAGTTAGAATTTCCACCGACTGGTGACTTCATGACACCAGAAGCTCCTCTGCAATGTGACAGGACTTCAAACCATCTGCAATCAAATGCCACGCAGGAAGCATGGCTCCAGCTCCATCGGCTCTCCACTAACCCCTGCTCATCTTCTCTCCTCCCCTCCTTTTTACTTTCACTCTGTTTGGGGAGAAGGTTGGGACAAGAGAGAAAAAGATGGTTGTGGCTCCCTTCCTGGGTCACGGCAGAGAGTCCTCAGTACAGCCCAACAGTGTGGGGGGCGGAGGAGGAGGGTGGATGGTTTCCTGTGACCTTCATCCACTGGGTCTCAGGGAAGTCCCTAGGTGTAAGTTAGAGCCCCCACAAACACCATTCCTGCACTTGGGGTGACCTGGGCATAAAGGAGCCAGAGCAATGCCCCCTTCTCAATGCCACACACGAGAGCTGGCGGGGCAGTGGTGCAGGCCAATGTTTCTCAACCAGTGGTACGAGTACCCTCAGAGGTACCCGAAAGAAGTCTGGGGGGGGGGGTATGTCAGCACAACTGAAATTTGGAGAAAACTGAATTTTTGTTTTAAGTTTTACAGCGCTTTATTATTTTTGTACTTTTTACACCCAAAAATGTAATCGCCTGCCCAGCTAGGATTAAGTTGTTTAAATAACTATGTTGCAATTGTAGAAAAAAATTGTGTGTGTCTGACAACAGTAGATACTGGGGGTACTTTTTTTTTTTTTTTTTTTTTTTAAACGGGTACTTTATAAAAAAACTTGAGAAACACTGGTGTAGGCGATATCACGACAGCTCTAGAATCAGCGGTCCCCAAACTGCAGGCACATCCCTCAGGAAAGGGAGCATGCCAGAACATTCAGGGGGGCAAGGTTCGACCCCGGGCCAGTGGGGGAGGGCGCCAGGGAGAGTGTGCCACCCAGCTCTGCCCCAACTTTGTATCCTGGCCCCTACTGCAACCCAGCCTCGATCCCGGCTGCAGTTTTGTTTGGAGAGGCAGGTGGAGGGCCATGTCCCAGCTCATCTGTATTTGTACTGCCGGTGGCAGTTCAGTAAGTGTTAACGGAAACCTCTGCACGACACGCATTTTTATTCTCCTATTCAGTCAGTCATTCTCCTATTCACCTGAGTTCACTCTAGCCCTGTACAACATGAAAACGGATTGAAAAGAGGGCCCATTCAGCTCCCTGAGCAATCGAATTATCTTCAATTGGATCTCTACTGCTGGCCAGAGGCAAAGTTAAAACATGTCGAGGTGCAAGTGCTCGGGGATTTAATATTTCTGATAAATGGTGGGATGACATGGGCTGTTATACCATCAACGGTGCCATTTGGGCACTCACAATAGTCCCTGGAGTTTCCATTTTTGAACAGAAAATCAGTTCAATCCAAGTCAGAGAAGGTTGAGAGAGGCGAATAACGAGCGCTTGATTGTGTTCCACACAGGGATCAGGAGAAAGAAGCCGGGAGCCACAGGAAAATGGAAAACGAGACCGAAAAGGTGAAAAGGCCGCGCCAAGACTGACTGGGCTTCAGCATGTGTCGTTTGGCTTGTGCAGTGGAGGTAAAGTACGTGACAAAGGGCTGGGCTTCACAGAGGCACTTGGTGCCATTTGGATTGCGTGGGTGTCTACAGAGGGAATGCCTGAGCGAAGTACAGGCTGCAAATGTTTCCTGATGGCTCAGGATCCAGCTAAGAACTAAAGCAGCCTGCTGTGGACTGATTAGAGCTAAGTCAAGCAAGTGGCATTGAAGGTAATGGTAGGAGTGGAGAGCGAAATGCCACTATCCTGAGAGGCTGTGAACAACTGTAGCTGCATAGTGAAAGGGGTGAAGGGATAGCGTGTGTACACACATGCACATATGTGAACCAGGGAGATCTGGAGGCAGGGAACTCCAGAAATTCACCAAGCATTTTGACACAGAAAACTTGTAGCTTCTTTGTGAGGTGAGCCCTGAATAATCATCTAAAATATAAAGTGGATAAAGTGGTGGCTGTTTTTTCCACACCACTGATCATGTTTTTGAGCCACATAAAAATAGTTTATAGGGAAGGCTGTACAGAGGGGGGCCATATATAAGTGTTAGTATTTATTAGTATACCTAATTTTCAACACCCATTACTATAAATGCCCTCCTATGAAAGTATGGCATTATCTTGATTTTTCAGTGCTTTTTCAGCAACCGTATGGCTATACTGTAATCAGGGTGACACTGCTGCTGGGTACAGCAAACAGCACGATCATTAAAAAATTCATTTCAAAATCTTCCTGGAAGCTAATACATTTTACAGCAGTTTCAATCCTTTCTCATTGCAACAAAGAAAAGCTTAGTTCCAGACAAATTAAAAGTAAATTGATTGCCGTAGGGGAATCTATTCAAATATCACTTTTCCACGTTAGAAATCTTTTCCTGAAACAAGAAGGGAAGAGTGGAGAAGAGCTAAAGAGCACAAAGGAGAGACACTATCTGGGATGGTAAATCATTAAATCCCTGGTTGAAAAACCGAAAGGGAGGATGGTGGAAATCAAACTTAAAGTAAAATGCAAATATGTCACTGGGGTGCAGGCCTAACATTTGTGCTAGAATTTATGAATAATAAATATGATAAATAGTAAACACGAAGGGATCAAACACTGCCGTCGATGTTTACTTGGGGTTAGCCATCTTTCATGAACAACTGCAGTATTTTACACTTTTCTTCCCGGTTTTTCCATCTGACATCTTTATTCTCATTAAAACACACTCACAGCATAAATGCCAGCAATGCCTGTTCTTTACTGGTAATGCAAGGCCGTGCCCACGCTCTCAGTGTAAATACAGAGCTCTGACCAAGCAGAACTGTCCAGAGTCCTCTATGCTGCGCAGAGCTAGGCGCTGGCTCTGCAGCAGGTTGGATTTGATGGCTGTTTTCCAGCCTGTCCCCAAAAACAATCCTCTGCACCAGGCAACTGCAGGAATCCTGGGGGGGGGGGGGAAGGGGGTGTGAAGAGCTATCCTGGACGTGTCCTTCTAAACTCTCTTCCTCTTCTCCCTCCACTTTAAGGTGCCACATGAAAACGGTGAACTGCTGCTTCCCGTCCCTCACAGGGGAGTGGGCGGAGCCTCTGATTCCCAATTTATTTCCTGCACAGCTCCTGGGGCAGTGCACCTGTGGACTGCCCCTGACTCAGGGTAGAGGGCAAGGTGGTGAGTGACTGCTGCCAGCTGCTAAAAATATACCCATGTGCCAGTACCAACACCACTGAAATCCGCCTGCCCCTCATGTCACAGCACAAACCTCACCCTCAAATAGTTTGCTAGAAAGAAAGAAAGAAAGAAAGAGAGCCATGGCGCAGGAAACTAATGGTAACAGAGGAGCCACTCTGCTTACCAAACAGAACAAACCACGCCGCAGCCTCCACTCCACAACATGCGACATTTGCTTACCTGTGATCCCAGCAGTTCCCCCCCCCCGCTAGCTGCAATGCCTTTCTCAGGGGAGGACTCCGAGGATGGATATGGGAATGTATTCTAAGCAATGCCAGCCCTGCAGGGAAGAGACAGCCACGATGGCCCCCCACTGCACCGAGAGCCCATAGTATTGTTAATGGAGCAATATCCCAGCCCCGTAAGGATATTACATTATGCAACCCCAGCCTCCCTTAACCCAGATTCCAGGCTAGATCACTAGTGTAAATCAATAACAGTACTAGTGACTTCAAGGAGCCACACTAATTTACACCATCTGCGGCTATGGCCCTCGCTCTATTTTTGCAGAAAGGTTGGGGCTGAGGGATTTGCTGTTATGGGTTCATGACCAGGGATCCACTGTATTACGTTCAAGATAAAAGAATAAGCTCTAGCAAATGCAAACAGTCCCCAGCCATGGATCATCATCTGCTTATAAATTAAGACTCTGCACCTCTCCCTTATCTGCCCTAATGGCTTAATGTCAGAAACAAGAGCAGGAGAATACTGTATTATATTTTTGACCTATGGGCTTTTACAGAGCCCTCTGCCTTTATTAATAAAGAAACCTCCAGCCCAGGCAGAAATGTAATCCTGCCACGGCTTCTCCTGCAAAATGTTTAGAGGGTACTAATAGATGAGGACAGTGACAAATGCTTTTTACTGCAATGAGGATTTTTTTTTAAACTTCCCGGTTTGGGGTTTATGAGCTGAAAATGTTTGTGCTTTTAACCCCATGTTGCCCATTCCAATGCAGGAAGTCAGCAGGGTATGGACAAGGCAATCTCTCACAAGGAAGGAGTTTAATGAAACAAGGGATCTCAGTTAGGGACCCAGGTCCGCATGCAGCTTCTGTAAGGAATTTTTGTAATGTTCAACAGACTAGGCATAATGAGCCTGGCTGATGTAAATCAGCATAGCGCCAATGAAGGGCAAGGGAGCCATGCCAATTTATACCCCCTGGGGATCTGGCCCAATATCCCCGTTTTTCCCTGGCCTATGTTACCATTAATAATTTCCTTCTCTTCTGGTTAACTACTTGGGCAGAGAATGAAAACCGACACACCCTGTTACATCAAAGATACTTGTTAGACCACATATTAGCTGGAGAAGCATAGATTTGGTGCAGGGGGGATGGAACAACTTCTGCCATCAAACCAGGTCTTGGACAAACTAAGAAGTTGTCTGGAAACTGGGACTGTGGGAAGGAGGGAGATCACCCAAAGAATGATGAAATTTGAACATACTTTGCAGTAAAACAGAGCCAAGCCTTTACAGCATTGGCTAAGGTTTAGGGTAGCCCAAGATTAATGCTGGCAGTTCCTCCTTATCAGGAAACTGTGGATCAGATCACGCTTAGTTATGAGGTAAAATATCTTCCTGTGCACAGAACCTGCCCAGTGCACCCACTTAAGGTCCCTCCCCGCCCAGGACATAAGCGATCCATAGAGCTTCTGCTGGCAGCCGACATGGGAAGAATCGTATCCCCAAAACTCAGCTACCTAGTATCTATTAGGGTATTTTGTACGGGGCTTATCTCTATTAGAACTGAGACAACAAGGCAGCTTGCAAGAGTACAGTGAGAAGGATCTGGCCCTAAAAGAGGAATAAACTCAATAATCTGCTAGGTCTTTTCCATCTCTAACTATTATGATCCTATAATTCATCTGTGCAGCTCCCATTAATGCTAATGGGAGTTACTATACTGCATGCATCAAGAGAAGAATACAACCCTTTGACTTCATTACTGAAATTCAAATTCATTAGCACAGGATACAGAGGGATTGTCCTAAATACACTCTTTGTTATATATTTTCATGTTAATGTAACCATTTGAGTGTATTATGCCCTGCAGAGCAGGAAACATATCTAGCCTGTTTAAACACATTTCCCACAAATGGGAGCAAAACTTTGTCTCCCTTTATGCCTTTGTTTTTAGTTCAATGGGACTTTAGCAGATAAAGCAAATTAATACAAAGGTGACTTTTCTATCCTATTGTCAAATCTTAAGTGAATTCAAGTATTCTGTGTCACGTAACTAAATGTAAATCCCACATCCAAACTCAAACTACAGCAATGCTAACTGAGGAGCTGTTCTTCTTACCAAACAGAACAAACCATGCAGCAGCCTCCCGTTCACAACATGTGGCATTTGCTTATCTATGAATTATCACCATATCCCATGCAAAACTGTATCCACCGGAAAATTGGTACTTGGACTATTCTGCTAAAACTCCAGCAAAACAGAAATTATAGCTGGGAAAGATAAGAGATTTCAATTTGCTTGGATCTGATCAACAAAGGTCAAGATTCTCAGAGTATTTCATATGAGTGTTATCTTATTCTAGTGAAATGGAAACAAAACCATCCATCCTCATCCTCCCTTATTGGGAAGCTGACTCAAAACTGTTACTGTTATTATAATGAAAGTGCTTGTTAATTTCAGATGAAAAGCAAAGCCTAGGACCTCATGCCCAGATGTGGTCTGTAAAGATCCAGGGCTTTTCATACAGTGTACTCGCATCCAGGCCAAACTGCACTTCAGGTCATTACATTTTACTGCCCTCAGTGACAATGGTTCAGTGAATACTGTTGTTCACTATTAAACCAGTGTCGCCATCTACCCCAATGTGGCTGCATTTAAGTGGTTGTAACTGTTCTTGAATGTGTCGTGTAAGATGCTTCAGGTTCCTTTAGCATGGAAGCTGCTATACACATGTAATATTTACATTTCTACGATCTCATTGTAAACATTCTTTCAAACGTGCCATGGTTTTCAAGAGAGATAGGAAAAGCAGGATAAACAGCTTCAAAGACAGGGAGGGAATCTAACACGTTTGCTACTGTGCCTACCCCAGATCCTTGGACAAATCTAAAGAGGCTCCTCCCC
Organism: Pelochelys cantorii; assembly: GCA_032595735.1. NCBI lineage: Eukaryota > Metazoa > Chordata > Testudines > Trionychidae > Pelochelys > Pelochelys cantorii. The sequence goes on from CM064337.1 coordinate 44,608,183, forward strand.
GGGCACCCAGCCCACCTAATGTTCTCTACTCTGGAAGTGGAGCTTGAGTCTCAGGAGGGGAGATAGTCTCTAGCTCCTGTCAGAGCTGCAGCAGGGTAACATTGCAGCCCCACGGCCCTCAGCAGAGAAAGAGCATTCATGTGGAAGGAAGGGGTTGGCTATTTTCGGGTGACGTAAGAACACTGGGAGTGAACCCAAGGTTTGCCCTGCAGAGTGAAGTAACCTTCAGCATATGGATGTAAGGATGGTGGAGTATTTGAGTCTATTGACGCCCTGGATCAATAGCTCTGAGGGGCGTCAACAGCCCCTATTCATTTTAATGGAGGATTATCTCAGAAGACTAACAGTGATAACTGGAATCTCTCTCTCATGAGCTCTCAGTGGAAGCATGCAGACAACCTACTGTAAATAGCCCTTAATTCTGACACCATGAGTGGGTGAAGCTTAACTGCGAGGGAAGCCTAGGGTAATACTGGCATATTTTCCACCTCAGTCCAGTCCTTGCTACCTGCTAAGAAAGCGTTGAAGGAGGAAGGACTGAACTTGAAAGTTCTGGCAGGAGTGCGGCTGGGAAGAGGCCATGTCATCAGAACAAACCCCTGGAATTAACACGCAATGTGCCTAGCCCCACCCGGAACTTTTTAGACTATGTTCTTTGCAGCAGGGACGGCGTATGCCCAGCACTTAGCCCATGGTGGCCCTGTTCCTCACTAGGGCCTTTTGGTGGTGGCACAATGCAAATCAATTACTCCTACACCCAAGAGGAAACACAGCTTTGCATGCTTAGCAGAAAATAACCACCACGGCTCACATTTTTCAAGGGCATGCTTAAACTTCATTATTATCCAAATAATCAAAACAGAGTATTCAATAGACCATTCAACGGCTTGCCTACTAGAAACTCATAGCCTTTATCTAACACTGGTCCTCTGTTGTCCTTCATGTAAATATTGTTGGGACATCAGCCAAAGCCTAGGGAAGTGAGCTTCATCCTAGTGGATGGGAATCTCTAGTGTCAGATACTGTCAGCCTGACTAATGAGACCTACTGCTTGCCAAAACCTACAGCCTAGCTGTCTGTTCCAGCCATTGAATATGCCTAGAAACCCAGTGGCACCAGCCCAACAGTCTACAGATCCCAATCAGCTATCAATAGCTTAAGTGTAAGTGATTGTGTAGGAAGTATGAGCCAAATGTGTTTCCTTTTCAGTTTCAGGACCTCCAGAACTGCTAGTGCACCAGTAATGCCTGCATGGAATTAATCACACACATACCCACGAGGCAAAACACGAGGAGAAGCTCTTTGTATCTGCTAGGAACACACAGCTCTGCACTGCAGACAGCTGGCAGGGCTCCCAGCACAATGGGGCATTTCCCATTATTGAATTGGATTGGGGGAATCCTCTGTTACCCGAACCGTTGGGCCCTGCTTTTCCCTGACACTATGCTAGCCCCATACTACTAGGGATGTAAATTCCTGTTTAATTGGCTAACCAGTTAAAGGTTTAACTGGTTAACCGATTAAAGGGGCTGAGTAGGGGGGGCCATTCCAGCCAGGCCGGAGCAGGCCCTGCCTGCAGCCCCCTAATCAGAGCAGGCCCCGCCTATGAGGTGCCTGGACTGGACAGAGGCTGGTTGGCAGGAAGCAGAGGCTACTCCGGATTCCCAGTCAGAGCAGCCTCTGCCACTGGCGGAACAGAGGCTGCTCCGGCCAGCCCAGCCCCTTGCCCGGGGCAGGTGGGGAGCTGCTCCAGCCCCACCAGTTAACCATTAAGGGCGAGGCTTACGGGTGAACTGCTTAAACTTTAACATCCCAGCACACTGCTCCAGACAAGGGGACTATGTTGCTTTTGTGGTCTTCCTTTCCTGTTCTTTTGCTTTAACCCCCTTGTTCTAGGGTGATATGAGAACACTGGGAGTAAATCTGGGCTCTGGATCTTTGTTTTGTGCCTAACGGTCTCTATTTCTCACCCTAGTAGTTCCCTCTGTCGGAAGGCAGGGAATATGGAGTGTAAATACTCTGGCCCAGATTCTCAGTTACACCCAGTAAGCCCTAGAGGCACAAAAGAATCTGCAGCTTTCGGATTCTGGGGCCAGTTCGACAAAAGCTGCGCTAAACGTTGCCAGCTTCCACCAGATCCCCATGTGTGCTCTGGCACTGTGAATCCCCAGAGCAGCAGGGCATTCTGGCAGGCCCTCTTTCCCCAGCCAGACCTCCCACTCTGGGGGCTAAAAAGAGAGCATGCAAGCTCTGTGTCTCCAGGAAACACCCCATGCCAGTGGAAATCCTCCATCGGCCGACTGGGCTGGCTTTCTGGCCTCCTTGCTATAAATATATATTGCAAACAACAATACCTCACCCCCCGCCCCCACGCAGCAGCAAGTCTCAGAGCCCAGGTCCACAGACTTAGGTTCACACTGCAGGGCTGAAAATAACCCTGTAGACATTCTGGCTTGGGCTGGAGCTCCGGCTCTGAAGCCCAGAGAGGGGGATCCCAGATTTGTTTGTGGTTGGTTTTTTCAGGGCAGACCTATTCTGTCTCCAGAGCAGTGCAAACGCCACTGAAAGAACCAAGAAGCCGTCCCATTAAATTCAGCAGACGATTAGTTCTAGCAATTGAGTTTATCCTTGTAAATTAATAGCATGCCATCATATCATATAAATATATATAGAAAGCCAGGATGTCGTCATAGGTCAAACCTGAGACCTTATTACAAATCCAGGGGAAATTACTTTTCCAATGAGATCTGTCACAAGCTCAGCTCCCAGTAGCCTCACTCTGTCCCTGTCACACTAGTCATACATTCAGAAGGGCTAAATTAACTAACGAATCGGTTTCACGCTGTAAACCAGGGAGGCCTGGGGAAATGACCGAACAAAAGGAACGGAAAACAATCACATTTTCATATTTTGTATAAATACCCTGGGGAAAACAGTTGGCTCCATGGTAGTTTTGTGGTTCCCCCCCACACAGATGGTGAAAGTTACCCACAAAGAACCTGTCATGGGGCAACTATATACTATCATTCTGAAGTCACAAAGGCACAGCATGACTGGACTGAGAATAGTCTGAGGGGGGTGCTACTTTTTTAAATCCACAAAGAAGAAAACAGAGCTTTGGGTCCAGCAGCACGATGGGGGGATTGTAGATTTGAGTCTTCCCCGTCACCATACTGTTCGAAGTCTCATCACTGATGCTCACCTGATGTCAATGGGCACAGCCCTACTAAAGTCAACAGAACTATACCGACTCCAAAGTCTGGCCCTCAATGTTCAATTTTTCCTCCCTTCCTGGGCTCTCAGGTCTCCTTTATCAGAACAAAAACCAACCAGTTCTTAAGTCTATTTCCTTTCAACTTCTGAGGTCCAGAGACATTCCTAATGGATGCCAACTCCTGAGCAAAGTTGCCTGTAAGCTGTGTGCTTGTGTAGCTGCTCAGGAGAAACTCCAGTGCCACCCAGCTGATTGGCAGAGCACCGGCAGCCAGGTTGTGTGTTTCTGTTGGGTGCTGGACAGTCGCGCATGCCTCAGTGAACATAAAAAATTACTCTGCACCTGGATGGAAAAAAACCTGCATATGGATGGAAAAGATTAGAGGGAACATTGCTCCTTAGTCAAGTCAGATCAACCTAAGAAAGGAGAGAAGACTCTGGACTCCAGAAGGCTGCTAGTTCCCCCCATGCCCAGTTCTCTTAGCACCCAATTCTGCCCTCTTTTACACGCACACATGCTGGAACCTTTAACTCTATCACCAGCAGAATTTTCATGAACACAAAAATTCGGGTTCCCAACTACTGGCTGGCTCTCTTCTTACTGTGCTGCAGATTGTACGACCGGCCTGCAGGTTCTTGCCTGCTCTGTCAGCCCAGCACTGCTTGTGATCTGCCACACAGGCGCCTTCCTTCAATTTCAATAGCATGGGAAAAGTTGAGGGTGGACACTAAGGACCTCCACTGTACAAGATTAAAGTGGATCACGGTCAGCAAGGGGATCTCACTCAACATCTTTGGTGAATTCAAGTTATTTCTGATACGCTTAAGTAGGTAGCACCAGCCCAGCTATGGAAGGGCTGGTGGAGTCGACGGGACTTTGTGTGTCTTTCACAGAAACCTCAACCAAGTTCCAAGAATGGGGTCATTATTTCTGATGAAGGTGTCAGAGGCAGATGGAACCAGCTTGATTTTCAGATCTCAAGCATTATGCAACACTGATAACTGGAAAAACCTCTTCTGCATAGAAAAACCGAATTAATAAATATGCTACCCCACAAAGTTATTCAGACTGTCACCTTTCCGACTAAGCCCTTTAATCCCCACGAGAGACTGAAGATCAGCCAAGCAAAGTCCTCATGTAAATCCTAAACCCCGCTAGCTCCTTAGTCTGGCTTCTGTGTACCCAGATCACAGCACTGCTATAAAGGAATGAAACAGCAATAAATAACTGGGTGTAATTTGGGACTTTCAAATGCCCTTGGTTAAAGGAAGAGAGCAAGCTTCATTCCATCCAACCTCACAAGCAGCCCTTATCCTGCACTGCCCATGCAAGCAAGGCTCACGGTGCATCAGTGTGCATTTTAATGCGATCTACCCCATTCCGGGAGAGGCATGAATACAACTTGCGCTGGGACAGAATTTAGTGTTACTGCTGGTGACTATTTTAAGTTTGCATGTGTTCCTGTGTGCTTCCCGGCCTGGCTTTAACTTTATATTCAGTGATAGGGCTGCCACTTCCCAGGCAGCAAACATGGTCTTGAGGAAATTCTGCTTGAGAATCCCTGCAGGGAACCTACCTCATGCCTCCTCCCTGTCTGCGGCGCACAGATGTAAGGCTGTCTCTGCCACTGTGCACTCTCTTCATTTCAAAAACACTTACACATGCAGCATACATTAGAATTAAAAAACCATTAAACCTTGGAAAGGAAAAATTTTGTCAGGATGTGTAATATACTAAGTATAATTAATTAAATTGGATGAGCCACTAGGGGGGACGAGAGAAGAGAGGATGGAGACTGTTCTTGGAATCGGGATACTAATGCACTAATGTTGTGTGTGTCATTTAGTAAGAAATGCACTAGGAATGGAAGAGACCCGGGTGGATGAATGAGGTTTTGAGTGATTGTGGAGGATGGTAGCAGCCAGTTGGGCACCTAGCATGCAAAGGAAGAGGGTGATAAAAAGAAACATAGGCAATTATATGAATAAAAAATGATAATGAAGGCTGGAGGGCAAATAAAATGAAAGAGCAAATGACTGGAAGCAGTATGTTCTTTAAATACAGATACCTAAAGACAGAGAGGTAACAAGGACCTGGAGACGGGAGCTGAAAAGTTACAACAAATGAGGTTAATAATATTGCAGAACAGGGCTGGCCTTACTCTGAGGCGAACTGAGGCGGCCACCTCAGGTGCCAGATTGTGGCGGGGGCACCACAAGGACCCAGAGTGTAGAAAATTGTGTCTGCTGCTGTTAGTTTTCCTTATTGGGATAGGTAGCAGAGCAGTGCCATGAGAGGAGTGGAACAGGAAGCAGGCAGAACTGAGACCTTTCAAAGTTTTGGCCCAAGCGAGGGGGCATGGGGGTGTCATTTGAGCTCCCCGCCTCAGGTGCCAAAATGTTGTGGACCGGCCCTGTTGCAGAAGGACTAAAAGCATTGGCCCCTTCTCACTCTTAACCTCGATAGTCACAAAAGCAGCCACATTAGAGTTCAAAAAACATTTCCCATGTGTGGAGAGGCAAAGTTGTAACCGGCTTAACAACTGCATCTGCACAGGTAATTGGACAACGAGAACTGTTGAAGTGGACAAAGCAACAAACCCAGACAAATTACACCCCAGAACGCCGAAGGCTGGAGCATAGCAAACAGGAAAGCCTTTGGCAACAATGTCTGATGACTCCCTGAGCAGGGGTAGAAGCAACAGACTAGACCAGTGGTCTCCAACAGTTTTATCACCAAGATCACTTTTTTAAATTTAAGGGCAACCCAGGATCTACCCTGCCCCTTTCCCAACCCCCCACCTCCACCCCTTTCCCAAAATCCCCCCCTCCCCAATCTCCACCTCCCTTTGCTGCTCATTCTCCCCCACCCTCTCTCACTTTCTACGGGCTGGGGTAGGGGGTTGGGTTCAGGAGCAGTTATAGGGCGCTGGCTACAGGAGGGAGCTGGAGGCTGGGATGCAGCCTTCCGTTGGGCAGCCCTTACGACGGACAGCTCCCAGCTACTGGTGCAGTAAGGCTAAGGCAGGCGTCATGCCTGCCCTGGCCCCATGCTACTCCTGGAAGGGGCCAATGTGCCCCTCTGGCCCTGAGGGCAGGGCCATGGGGTTCAGGGTGTTGCCCCTCTCTGCCAGCACTGTCACCTGAGCTCCCATTGGCCACAGGTCCCCATTCCCCGCCAATGGAAGCTTTGGGGCAGTGCTTGCAGACAGGAGCAATGCACCAAGACCCCTGGCCACACGGCCCCCCACCCCACCCCCGAACGGGCCGCACAGACTACTTCTGGGAGCAGTGTGGGGCCAGGGCAGGCAGAGAGCAAGTCTGCCTTGGTGGAAGCCCTGCTGCTCTGCCAGAGATTGACTAGAAAAGTCCCCAAGATAGAATCACAGAATCCTAGAACTGGCAGGGACCTCGAGAGGTCATTGAGTCCAGTCCCCTGCCCCTGCAGGACCAATTACCATCTAGACCATCTCTGATAGATGTCTGTCTAACCTGCTCTTAAACATCTCCAGTGATGGAGATTCCACTACCTCCCTAGGCAATTTATTCCCATTGCTTCCTGACAGGCAGGAAGTTTTTCTTAATGTCCAACCTAAACCTCCCTTGCTGCAATGTAATCCCACTGCTTCTTGGCCTATCCACAGAGGCCAAGGAGAACAATTTTTCTTCCTCCTCCTTGTAACACCCTTTTAGATACTTGAAAACTGCTATTATCCCCCGCGCCCCCGCTCAGTTTTCTCTTTTCTAAACTAAACAAGCCCAATTCTTTCAGTCTTCCCTCATAGCTCATGTTTTCTCGATCTTTCATCATTTTTGTTGCTCTTCTCTAGACCTTCTCCAATTTCTCCACATCTTTCTTGAAATGTGGTGCCCAGAACTGGACACAATACTCCAATTGAAGCCTTATCAGCGCAGAGTAAAATGGAAGAATGACTTCTCGTGTCTTGCTCACAACACTCCTGTTAATGCAGCCCAGAATCAGGTTTGGTTTTTTTGCAACAGTGTCACACTGCTGACTCATGTTTAGGGGTCCACTATGACCCCTAAATCCTTTTCAGCAGTACTCCTTCCTAGACCGTCGCTTCCCATTCTGTATGCGTGAAACGGATTGTTCCTTCCTAAGTGGAGCACTTTGTATTTGTCCTTATTAAACTTCATCCTGTTTACCTCAGACCATTTCTCTAGTTTGTCCAGATCATTTTGAATTATAACCCTACCCTCCAAAGCACTTGCAACCCCTCCCAGCTTTGTATCATCTGCACACTTAATTAGCGTACTCTTATGCCAATATCTAAATCGTTGATGAAGATATTGAACAGAACCCACCCCAAAGCAGACCCCTGTGGAACCCCACTTGTTATGCCCTTCCAACAGGATTGTGAACCGTTAATAATACTGATAACAGTTATCCAGCCAGTTGTTTATCCACCTTACTGTAGCCCCATCTAGGTTGTATTTCCCTAGTTTATTGATAAGAATGTCATGCGAGACTGTGTCAGATGCTTTACTAAAGTCCAGGTATACCACATTCACTGTTTCTCCCTTATCCACAAGGTTTGATATCCTATCAAAGAAAGCTATTAGATTGGTTTGACATGATTTGTTCTTTACAAATCCATGCTGGCTGTTACCTATCATCTTGTTATCTTCCAGATGTTGGCATATGGATTCCTTAACTACTTGCTCTATTATCTTCCCTAGCACAGAAGTTAAACTGTCTGGTCTGTAGTTTTCTGGGTTGTTCTTATTTCCCTTTTTATAGATGGGCACTATATTTGCCCTTTTATAGTCTTCTGGAATCTCTCCCAACTTCCATTACTTTTCAAAGATGATAGCTAACAGCTCAGATACCTCCTCTGTCAGCTCCTTGAGTATTCCAGGATGCATTTCATCAGGCCCTGGTGACTTGCAGATCGACCAGTCAATTGCGATTGACCAGATGGTGACCACTAGAGTAGAGGGTTGTTCCTTTATTTGCCATTTTGAAATAAAGATAAAAAAGGAAGCTCCTGGAAAGGAGTGGCTTTTAAAAACCACTCTCCTCAATTGCGGCGGGGTTGGAAATATTAGTTATGGACAAGAGTGCTCAACATTCAGGCACATGCAATTCAGCGAGCCAGCCTTGGTGGGTTCCATGGGGAAGAGCAGATTTTAATGGGGGAGGACATTCCTGAGTGTTCTGGGACAGAGTTACTCGGGAAAATGCTCATCCCTATGAGTCCCACCATAATTACTATCATTACCAGAGCTACATTCTTCCTTTACAAGCTGCTCTACACTCTGCTCTTACACAATATCCTAACAAATCCACCAGTTTATAGACTGATGGTAGGGAAGCCCAGAAGGGATCAATATAATCACCTAGCCTGACACAGGTCACTCCCAGAGAGCCCAATATTTCAGGGTGGAACTAGGTATATATTTTAGAAAGATGTCCAAACTTGATATAAAGACACTAAGGGTATGTCTACACTACAGCGTTTTGTCGGAAAAACGGCTGCTTTTCTGACAAAACTTGAGTTATGTCCAGATTGCAAGCACGTTCTTTCGACAGTAAATCGAAAGAACAGAGGAGTTTTTGCGCAATTGGTATTCCTCATCCTACAAGGAAGAAGCCTTTTTGCAAAAGAGCTCTTTTGCAAAACGGCATGTGTGGATGGGGGAAGAAGGAGTGTTTTCAGGAGAAGAGGAAAAAGCACAGGTGCCCTGGTGGCCAGTCTGTCCATAGCAATCACTGCTTACATGCAAGATTGCTTTTTCGATGCGCTTTTGCAGTGTGGACACTCTCTTGAGCAAGAAGTGTTTTCGGAAGATCTCTTCCAAAAAAAAAGCTTCTTGCACAAGAAGCCTGTAGTCTAGATGTAGCCTGAGGGATGGAGAATTTATCACACCCATCTGGAGATAGTCATTCCAGTAGTTACTTATCTTTATTTTGAATTTTTCCAAGTTAAACTTGCAGCCAGTATAAGGTGTTATTGTCTTCATCTGCTGTCTAATATCAAATATCTTCTCCCTGGACAGGCCCTGGGAGCCTCGGTTTGTATTGCACTAATAGGGGAAATGAATTCTAGAATCAAATTATCTCCACCGAGAATGCCCTGCTTCCAGGCCTCCCAAATCAGACCTAAGATTGTCAGCGAGAGCCCTCCAAGTGCTAGCAACACTGAGATGGTACACAGAGAGGAGCAATGTATTTGTGGCTTCAGAGGGCCTGATCCAAACCCAATTGTGTCAATGGAAACACTCCCTTTGATTTCAGCGGGCTTTTAATTAGGTCCTAAGTAAAGCGGCTACCAGACAAACCATACAGTGTTTGAGAGAGAAAAGCCACCGCCTGCAATCATACCCACAAGTTTCTGCTTTCCATTCCTGGGTAGGATATACATGAAGGTGCTAACTACTTTCTGAATGGTATCCTTCCTGCCTTATCCATCCACTGACTTTGATCTTTATCTACTCAGGTTTAGCACGCTTTCTCCTGATACTTTAGGGATAGAGGTAGGGGGGTGAGCGACAGAAATTCTTTCTTCCTTCCCTCCCTCTTCCCTTCTCCTATTTATTTCGAGTTTTCTTATCCTCTAATCATAACTCCGGTCATCTGAAGAAGTGGGCTGTGCCCACGAAAGTTCATGATACCACCTACATGTTTTGTTAGTCTATAAAGTACTACCAGACCATTTGCTTGCTGTTTTTTTCTGTAACAGACTAACTTGGCTACCCCCTGAAGCTCCTGGGTAGGATAGGCTGGGAATGGTGGCAGGGACCTTTAAACCTTTATTTTCTGAATGTGCCATACTCTAATTCAGGCAAACAGCCTTCAGGGACCTGTCCAAGGCATATCTATTCAGTGAAGCTTTCTGAAGGAATTTTCTAATGATAACAGAGATCTACCAAGCAGTGAGCAGAGAGCTGACGGAAGTAGCAGAGGTCATTTGACTACCCTGCACGGATGTAATTTTTCATTTTAACTGCATCTTTTTAATTAAAAATGTGCAGTTCCCAGATGCTACAGTGATGACCGTTGTGTGTAAATACCTGCATAAACAAGCATATTCCCAAATAAAGAGGCAGAGGTGGAGGGTGAAATGAGGACAGGATGCCACTAGATTTTGAGAGAGCATTTGATGCTGCTTTCCACCACAAAATAGAATGGTTTCCCAAAGCACAGCAGTGTGCTGAAGGGGGAGAGTTGATGACATAAGTTAAAAATTTCTTAGGAGACGAGAAACAGTGTCCATGAAATGAAATAGCTGAAGGCGGTAAGATCTCACAAATGAGTTACAACAAAAGGCTGGTACCAGGGTCATTTGTGTTTCCCTTGCACATAAATGAGTTTGATATGGGCATGGTTACATGTGTTAACAGCGACACTGGAGGGCAACAAAACTTTGAAACAAGACAGACAAATTCAATTTGTGTTGATTGCACAGGCTGTTGGGTTAACATGTGGCTTATAGAATTCCACAGAGACAAATTCTATTGCAAAGTAAACAAGGTCTGTAAATCAATGTCTGTAGGACCAAAATTAAACAGAGAAACATCTCAAAAGCAGCCCAGGTCAGAACAAATGCAGAACATGAAAACCAACCTCGAGGCAATCATAAGGTAGAGTCTGTACAGCCTCGAGTCCCCGTAAGATGGTTTCTAAGGAGCAGAATTTAAGGAAACCAGCAACATCAGGTGGAATGAAGCAGCAAGACCCACACTGTGATTCAACTGAAGCGTTCTGGTGAACAGAACTGCCAGTGACACAAAGAACTCAGCTGGCAAACTCAAACAGTGAAAAGTAGCAAACAAATGAAAGGCCAATACATACACAGTGTCCAATACTATAGACACACCTGGACACATTCCCAAACATTCCCCAAAGCTATTTATACAGGCCAGTAATTTGCCTAGTGCTCGCGGCTCCCTGGTGTTTTCTGATTTACTGCTGTATTAGATTTCAGCGTCAGTCTTCTATCCAAATGCTCCTCTTCCAAACGTGAGAGGCCTTTTTCGTAGCGTCTCTCAGAGCCGTGTCCTCTGACCCAGAAGCGGTTGGTTTGAATTGAGAATGGTATTTCTTTTCTATAACAAGTCGCTGGGCTTCTCCATTGCCGCCGAACTGGTTTAAGTATTAAAGCAGCTAATTGGAGGGAAAGGAGAGGGGAGCGATCCCACAGGCTGCGTTCGCTCCTTGTATCCATACATGGCAAAAGCAGTGAAACCCGAGTCGATCATTACAACAGGATAAAAGGGCAGAACAGAATTTTAAGGCATCAGTTGCTACCCATCATATTATGTGTGCAATACGGAGACATCACGTGCTACAATTGACAGGTGATGCTTACAGCATGGGGCAATTCGACAGACATCTATGCAGACTCTTCAATGAGAATGGAATATTCAGATGAAACAGAGGGAAGTACCCACTTCCCCTTGTATTCCAATGGGATTTGGGTACCTAACTCCCTTAGGCTCCTGGAAAACCCCCCTGCCTAGATCCTTTATTGCGCTGTGATATGTCACTTAGTTGCAACTCAAATTTTTAATTTACAACTGAAAAATCCAACACTTAGGCACTCTCCTGCTTAGCCTGCATAACCCAACACCACAGGCTTTCCTGGAGAGACAGAGCTTCATCTTGCAAGGTACTGAGCACTCCCAACTCCCATCGAGTGGGAACTAAGGATGTGCATGCTCTGTGCCTAGCACCTTAGCACTCCTCCCCCACATGCCCTGGGAACTGCACCCACAAACTGCATTACAGGGAAATCGGTAGCCTCTCTGCTTAGTCCCAGCTCCATTTTGAAACTGCACGAGACAAATTATCACAAGATGATTTGAGACCAAGGTTTTAGAGCAGGACGCTGCAGAGCCCTAGACAAATTGTGCACTTGATGGTGTAGCAAGATGAGCCACAGCAAAGTATGAGTTATATGAGGCATATAGCTCCAAACAAAGCAGGCCGAACCATTTTTTCAGCATTATAGCGTATCCGAGCAATTTTCATCTCCCACTGTTTAAATTCAAGAGATTATTTTTGTCATTTTTTTTCATTCACTGCTCTTTTCAAATGGGAACTCACAAGCAGGGAGGGATTTTTTATAATCTTGCTTCCCTTGCACAAAATGCAAAACCACACACTTCATAATGTCCATAATTTTGTTAGTTATTGGGCATAGATTTAAGGCCGGATATATGACTATGTTGTTCCAGTTTTATGCATTCGATGTATTTACACCAAATTAAAGGTGAAGTGGCGAATTCAAGTCACCTGGTCCTATAGCTGAGATGACGAGACCATGACATGGTGTTATCTTAAGAAGTCAGTTGAGTAAGTTAGTCATTCTGCAAGCTGCAACTGCTACTGCAGAGAGACAGAAGCTGAAAACCAGGTAAGGGAAAATACACAGAGGATATTTCTCCTAAAATTAACAGGAAGACACTTAGGCTGGGGCAGGGGAGAAATGTACAGAAGCGGTCACATCCTAAATGTATAGAAACTGTCACATTGTTGTTTGTACTATGACCTTCCAGGTCCTAACCAAAATCAGGGGCCCTTTATGCCATTCACCGTCCCAGTAACTAATGAGAGAGCATCACCGCTCAAAAGAATTTATAATCTAACCAGACAAACGGGAGAAATGGAACAGAGGCCCCGAGCAGTGAAATGGCCAGCCCAGTGTGACACAGCAAATCAGAGACAGAATCCAGGACTTCTAATTCCCAGTGTCGCTTCTATTGACTTAAGAACCTCAAATATTTTATGGGGCCCAGGCCTCCTTTAAGCTATCACCTCATGCCTCCCGCTCCCACCCCTCTGCCTAAGGAACAATTAAGTAGGTACATCTATTACACTTGTGCCATAATTAATGGATGCTTAACCATTTTCCAGCCCAAGATGGAGCTTCACCCCACCACGCTGCAATATTACCCAAGCCAGAAAGTGGTATAACTTGGTACAGGTTGGACTTCCTTGGTCCGGCACCTTCAGGACCTGATTGGTCCCGGACGAGGGATTTTGCTGGACCAGGGGAGGTCATTTCTGCACCCCCTGGTGCCGCCCTCACCCCACCCTGGCCTGCTGGCCTCACAGCTGGCTCCTCATCTCCGGCTGGCCCTGCTGACCCCACTGGGCAGCCATTGCTGTCCTGGCTCTGGGACCCACCAGGCAGCCACGTGTGCCACACTGGGGCTCTGGGTCCTGCCAGGCAGCTGCCTGCCACAGATCCATGTCCCACCGAGCTACCTCAACTCTCAGCCCCGCTGAGCAGACCTTGCTGCAGGCAGCCCACTGCCCTGCCAGTCCTGCAGGGATCCTTGCCACTGGCCCTCCACAGGGACTCTCTGGTCCTGCAACATCCACGCCAGACCGTGCATGTTGCCGGACCAGAGAATCCCCGTTAAAAGAGTTTCAGCCTGCAGTAACCGGCTTGTGAACAGAACTCTCGCCTTTAACTACCAGCACCGACGTGATTTTGTGGACTGAAAATCAAGAACAGCTGCAGCTCATAGCTCCACCATCTACAGTAATTATTCTTTTAATAAAGCGCCCTGTATTTTACTGCAGCAACAAAATTGATGCAGGTTGCCATGGTAAGTGCACATTTTCTTATTTAGTAGCATAACAAACAGCTTTGTAAAGTTCACTGATTTCAGAGTGATTTCTCACCACAGAGTAGACTGCTCGGGTTCCGAAAGTCACCTGTTGTTTAGTCAATCTGGCAATTTTAATTAGAATAAATTTTACAATCCCTCAAAAGCAACACTTCGTGCTGCCGCACCATCGGAACGTAGAGACATCTGTAAATTATACAGGTTCCACTGGCATTTTTTTCTCCCATTTTAATTACAGTACCATTACAGCATTAATCATATATGAGCCTCCGTTACACAACAGCAGAACCCTCCTTGATCATAGGCCTTGCAGTTGGGAGCTCTGGAGTTGATCGTATTTCCTTTGAAAATTGTATTTTAACATAGCAATCCACACATGGTAGTTTTATTTGGTTCTAATTAGTGTCACAAAGGAAACACAAAAGGTTAATAAGAGATGGTTGGTTTATAATGCAAGTTTCCTGGTGCCAGCCCCAGCAGTTCAGTCTGTTTTCAGACTCATTAGCTATGTAGATTGATTACTGTCTAAGATTGGGAAGTGCTCACTTGCTGTGTTAGCAGAAGGTTAGTTTTTATTCATACACCTACCCTACTGCTAAATATGAAACAGATTACTTTAACTCTTATCACAGCTCATTGTTGTGACAGACTGAACGAGTTAATACTTTCCTTAGAGGTCACTGGCAAAGGGAAAAAGCAGGGGATGTGCCATTTTGGGCTTGTTTATGATGGAGAATGAAAAGCCACAACGATCTCAGAATTGTCTGTTTATCTTTGAAATATCAGACGTTCCAAGTCTGATCTTCATGATTTTTGCAAAAAGATGACACAGAGACAATGTTAACTGAATAGTAACAAACCTTTTCTTCAAACTGAGCACTAGAAACTTGAGTTCAATAGGTACTGACAAAAACAAACACACAAAAAACCTAGCTTAAACCACCTGAATAAAAGTTTTGCTCCCTTTCTCTTTGCAATGCATAACTCTCCAGAGTCAATCAAAAAAAATAAGTTGGACAAGACCTACATTTTTATTTCAAAAAAACACAGAGAAAAAAGTTCACTAAGAAATATACATCACTAAGAGGGGGTGGGGGGGGGGGGGAAGGGTCAAACCCAAGTTTTAATGCTGCTTTCCAGTTGACCTTTAACAGACAGAAAATCACCAGTATGTTCACATCTGGAGGAGTATTTTCTGTGTATGCAGGAAAATGGGCTCAATTAATTACCTACAATGTCTAACGTCTATGATCTTGGATTGATTAATTTTGGTGAAAGAGATATTCCAAGAGCGATCTGCAATATGATAAAGTTGAAAACAGAGAAAAGCCTTGCACAACGCCCAGGATATAATGTATGGCTTGTTATGCAAAGAACGGAGGAATACAAACCTGTGTATTATCTACACTATTACTTTAAAATCTTTTTTTTGTTTTTCTATCTTTTTACAGCTATTTCAGTATCTCCTTTTCGCCACCTGGCTCCATGTTCCAGTGCAAGGTTTAATCGAACTGTACATCTGGAAATGTAAAAGCTCCTGAATTTACATAGCTAAGAAAAAAGTAACACAGAGGATCCACTAATGCCTGCAAACAACTGCACTACCCCCAACCTCCTCTAGTGTCTGCCAATTCCTCCACTACATTTGAAATTGACTGCTTGCAAATCTCAGATATTGCCCCAAGTGCCTTGTGCACAGATGACTGGCACATTCAGTGAATGACACCCCAAATGACTGCCCCACTGGCCTATTGCATCAGAAGTTAAATACTTTAGAGCTCAAGAATTAGGCCTTGCATGATCCTGCTGTCCAGCTCTATCTTTTCAGGTGATCACTCTGAACCCCCAGTTTGGCTCCCTGTATGTGAAACTTGTAGGACATGGAACAAACATTAGCCTTTGCTACCCATGGAGAGGAGGTGGCTGAGAGAAACGTACACATAATTTTCCATTAAATACAAGATCAGTGTCATCACATCAGCTATTCACAATACACTGTAGCCGCTTTCAGCATTACTCGAGTGAGGCGTGCTGATGCTTTCACTAATGCTGTACTTTTGGAGGCTCAACAGACAGTCATTTTAAAGGTGAGAAAACAACCACCAACTCCCCTTCTTATTCTAAAACTCGGCTTGACTATATTCCACAATCCCGCCTTCCTGGGTTTCATAATTCATTCACAAGCTGGACTGCCTAGCCAGAATGCACTGCGGCTCTACCCTTGAGCTTGTACTTAAGCTCTTTTACTAAACGATCAACGTAATAATACATAAATCAGAACCACTCTACTGCACAGTAAAGAGATCTTCCAGCTTTTATCCATCTTAAGGGATATACTGACACTGAACCAGGAGTCTTAGCTTTCGTTTCTTATACAGCATATATGAATACAGATAGCACATTTTTAAACAGGTTTTTTTAAATGCAGCGACGCCTCTTCATTCAAAGTCCTAGACTATCTCGCTCAAATCTTCATACGGGTACAGAAATAGATGTCATTACCTGGTGTTTTGCAGTACAAAAGGGACTCTCTGGCATAAATTGTCTGTTTTGAGACAAGGACAAGAATCAACAAGTTCTGTCAGCTCTCTCTATATTTCCAACTCTACGTGTTAGTCATGTTGCTCAGTGCACTACTGGAAGGTGCTCTGGGATACTGAGATAATGAGCATATTACCAGAACCCGCATAGAACAGAATAGTATCTAAATCTGCAAACACCTAAACACGTGAGTAACTCCAGTGACAACAATGAGACAGTCTTATCTATGCTAAAACCCATTCGTGCTGTTCTGGCAGTGGAAAGGGGGGACTTAAAATTGGGAATAAAAATGTAAATCATTCCCACTCAAAAGTCCCCTGACGCAGCCAGTGTAAATGAAAATCAGACCCAATTAAACTACCCACACAAGAAAAATTACTCAAACGAGTATATGTCTGCAGAATCAGACCCTTAAAGATTACTTTTTCTGCCTCTCTTTGCTACTGCTCTGGTATCAATCAAATGAAAGTGGTGCTTTTAGAATCAATTCTCTGAAGATACACGACACAAAGCAGTTGATCAAAACCGCCTCACCTTGATTTTTACAGCTTTTCTATTATTGCTACAGTTATTTATACCACCTGCTTGTTATGATTTGTGTGTGATTATTATTCTAGTACTGTATTTCCCCTTCAGATTCTATTTTTAAGGGAAACAGAGAATCATTGCTTATTTGGGCAGAGTATTCTCTCTTACAACAGAGGCTAAAAATATTGACCACAAATGGGAATTCAGATAAGTTTGGAGTCTCTGTTGCTGCTAACATAAATAAATATTTGAAGTAGTCAGTTCCACTTTTGTGTCTAGTATTTCTACAGTTTATGTTTGAGTACATGTATGCTTCTGGTTCACGACAAAGTGAGAAAAAGTAACAGAAAAGATGTAAATATTTCTCTGTATATGGGTGCGTCTACACAGCATGGCTTACCTCGAAATAAGCTATGCAAATTGAGGTACGTCAATTGCGTAGCTTATTTCAAAATAGCTTATTTTGAAATAGGGAGCGTCTACACAACACTTATTTCGAAATAGAGCACTCTTCCTCTGACTTCCCTTACTCCTCACACAATGCAGGTTACAGGAGTCGGAGTAAGAAGTCCTCCAGCTTGACAGTATTTTGACACTATTTCGAAATAACTGACTGCCATCTAGATGAGGACTAAGTTATTTCAGAATAGCGCTAGTTATTTCAAAATAGTGTTGCAGTGTAGACATACCTATATCTATACACACATCCAGAAACACAGAGACAGAAGAGACAGAGGAAATAAACTTTTGCAACTAACTAATATGTTTGAGGATGAAGGCATTAAAAAAAGACTCTCAATGCGCAAAACCAAGAGAGAAATAACTACATGAATTGCAAAACAGTATATCTAGCCTCAAAGATGCTAATTCAGGTCCTCAGGGATCTAATCAACCTCTTTGTTGAAGTAAAGATAAAAGTTTTTGACAGCAAACGCTATTCTGATAAAATGGAATTTTCAATTACTATATGAACATCTGGCCCATACTACCATTTATGGAACAAAGCACCACACTACCTTGCAATGTCAAATATTCCACACCAAGAATCTCCTGCTTTGCTGAGAGGCATGCATGTTAAGAAGTTTAAAAAAATCTGCCTCTAGTGTTGTAACCTACCATTGTTTGATTGAGGTCTTTTCTCTGCTGGGCTTTCTGCCCCAGTCGTTACCCTGATATTTCAAACTCAGTATCTATGATTCACAGGTGGAAATCACAATTTCCTCACAATGTACATCCCTATTAGATGTTTACTCCACCAGTTGACATGGAGATTTCCACCAACACTGCATATGCTGAGTTGAAACATCAGTTAAGCTGATGTGCATCTCCATTAGAGGTTTAAACTGGTACCCTGGACAAAACTGGAGTGATGCAATGGCGAATCAGGCCTAGAAGAGGTACGTGTTGCATCCTACAGAGCACTGTTATATCAAAGTTGCAACAGCAGTTAGGTATAAAAGGAATCCGTTTTTTCAAGCCTTGTTTACCCAAACAAACCTGCTATGTGCAAGTTCAATTGATGAAAGAACTGATAAATAAATATGTTGAATAAACTCACTGTGAAGCCCTCCACCTCCAGAAAAAAACAAATGATTAAACTGCAGTAGGTAAATTCAGTCCTGAAAGGCAAAGAAACATTAGTGTATGTGTTCCTGTATGTTCCATTTGGTATCAATTAGGAGGAAAAGAAAAACAATTCAGTGTGGTAATGAACTCCAAATTGGGTGCATATTACAGCAATTAAAGCAATCTTTTCAGCTGATGAATTTATAATCAATAATTAAGACCAGGAGGTAAAGAGAAACTGGGCAGGCTTCCGACTTCTAAAATACACTGAGCAGCCAAGCTCTGAATAATATTCCTGACCACATGCTGCCACCCTTGACACAAGAATCTGCCATTTTAGAGAGGATGCTTCACTACAGGGAGATCGAAAAGATTTCCAAAGAAAGGAAAGGGGGAAGCCATTGCCGACTGGAGGAGCCGTGCATGCAGCACCTCTTGACTACAGGGCCCAAAGCCACACAATTAAAGGTGACATGCATCTGACCAAGTGGGTCTTTGCCCACGAAAGCTTATGCTCCAATAAATCTGTTAGTTTATAAGGTGCCACAGGACTTCTCGTCATTTATGCAGATTCAGACTAACAGAGCTACTCCTCTGATCTGAAAAAGTGGGTCTGCCCCACGAAAGCTCATCACCAAATAAACTATCTTGTTAGTCTTTGAAGTGCTACATAGTTTTTTCCCCTTTTTTTTCCCCCTCTTGTTTTACCAAGATCAGACTAAACACGGCTACCTCTCTATTACCTCTGATACTTGTCACAATTAAAGGGACACCATCAAGTAGTTCAGGTCACACACAAAACCACAAAACACAAACCCACGTGGGGTTTAACACACAAACCCAGGCGCAGAATGCACGAACAAAGATCTTAATTCTGTCCCCACTGAACTCAGTGAAAGTTTTGCTACGGACTTTAATGGTCAGGCTCTAAGCTATTACCCAGGCTTAAGAATGCTGAGAGAGAGTTCAAGAGCCTGTCTCTCCCAGAGCATTACAGGTAGAAGCTTGGATGAAATTTTATCTACACCTTCCTGCAGGAAATCTAAAATCTCAAGAATAAAGGTGTGCTTAAACAAGACCCCACTAAAACCCCATCTCTCAACAGAACTGCAGAAAGAGAAACTAGTCTATCATAAAGGTCAAAGTTCATTGGGCTTACAGAATAGCAATCAGTATCTTGTGAGATGCTCCTGATTTTCAGAAGCTTCTTTGATATCAAGATGCTTCAGAAGCTATAGGGGTTTGTGCCAACCAGGATCTCACATCAGCAGATTAAAAGTTACCCAGCGTGGATAAGAAAGGCTCCTGAACCATTTGGATGTCTACAAATAAGACACTCGTGAACCCCTGCGAGAACCATTATTGCTCTCATCTAATTACCTTGATTTTTTGTCATTTTCTGCAACCTAAGTATCAGAACAAAGCAGAGTCTCACCTGGCAATGTGCCTCTCCCTCGCCTTCTATTTTAGTATCTGCTACAAAAATTACTGACTTTACGCCCGAACTCTTGTTGATACTATTCTACACCCATGCTGATTACCTTCCAGGCAAGTTCTCATTCATTTCTCTGGTTAAAACAGACTTCTGATCAGTTTGCCTTTATGTCCACCCAATCCTGCCCTAGGGATAGGATGTGTTCCAAAGCCCTTGAATCAGGCAAAGGGACTCTTTAATCACCTAGCGACCACTGGAGTCATACTGCCTGCTTGACGAAGAGGTACTGTTTTTGCAACCTCCTGAAAAGAAAATAGTAAGAGACCGCTTATCGCTCTAGGCCACTTATGTAACCTTCGTTTTTGTCTAGATCACCAATCCTGTATTGTTTACTGGTTCAGGAGAGCTCCTGCTAAGCTAATGACTGAATTTATAGTCCAGATAGCTGGGGCCTGATTCCGATTTCATTTAGCCACATGGAAACTACAAGTCACTCCACTGTAGGGAAGGGAGGCATTGTACTGCAAAACCAATGTATCAGAGTCAGATTTTTGATCTTTCACTGTTATTACTGGAAGCGTGGCGAACTCTGCCAACTGCATAAAGATCATATCCGTAGGCATGTAACGGAGGGCCACAGTCGGCCACCTGCACTCACAATGAGTGGCACCTTCCACATGGATCAAGAGTCTCAACACCAGCCAAAACGCCAACTGGTCCCTGTGCAGCTGCCAAAGCCTCCACCTTTCCCCGTATGAGTCGCGGTGGCAGTGCAAAAGTGAGGCGCGCTGAAAACTGATACCAAGGAGCGAACATAGGGAAAAAAATGGAAGTGACTCTCATAGTTGATTCAGATCCCCACACAAAGCTGCCACACAATGTCCAGCATGCTGCATGCGCATGTGTCACACTTCAGGGATTTTGCAACAGGATTGAGGTCCATTTAGCTGCTGAGTAGATGGGACGTCCGGTATTGGAACTACACAGCATTTACCCACCTTCTGGTACACGGAAGCAGCAATACATGCACGTGGTTGCCTAGTTTTTGGAAGCTATGAACGCCATAGGAGACAGGCATCGGGAGAAAGAGCAGACAAAGAGCTTCCTCACATTTAAAAACCCCTGTTCACATGAGAATGTTCAGTCAAACCCAGCTCGATGGCAAAACCGAGCCCAAAAGTTTTGAGACAGCAGACAGACTTCAACCCAGTAAAACACTTAGGCCTGGTCTACACTAGAAAATTAGGATGGAATTTCTCTCAGGGATGTGAAAAATCCCAGTCTTCCCTCATAGGTCATGTTTTCTGGAACTTTAATAATTTTTGTTCCTCTTCTCTGGACCTTTTCTAATTTCTCCACATCTTTCTTGACATGTGATGCCCAGAACTGGACACAATACTCCAGTTGAGGCCAAATCAGCAGAGTAGAGAAGAATTACTTTTCTTTCTGTCTTGCTTACAACATTCCTGCTAATGCATCCCAGAATGAGTTGGTTTTTGTTTGTTTGGTATGTTTGCTTGCTTGCTTGCAATGGTGTCACACTGCTGACGCATATTTAGCTCGTGGTCCACTATGACCCTTTCTGCAGTACTCTTTCCTAGACAGTCACTTCCCATTTTATGTGTGAGAAACTGATTGTTCCTCCCTAAGTGGAGTAGTTTGCCTTTGTCCTTATTTACACTTCATCCTATTTACCTCCAGTAGTTTGCAATTTTCCAGTTTGTCCAGATAATGACCCTATCCTTCCAAACACTTGCAACCCCACCTACTTTACAGAATGGAAAATCCTTCCCACTGGCGTAGGTAGTCTCAGGACTGAAGCACTACAGCCGTGCAGTTATGCATTTTAAATGCAGATGAGCCCTTAGGCCCTGCTTAGCTCCAACTATGTGAGTAGTCCCACTGAAGTCAATGGGACTATTACCAAAGATGTGTTAAAGTGTTTGGCAGGATCAGGATACAGTGAATAATCCTGGCATGGCATAAATATGAAGATGTTCCCATATGTGATAAATATTAATGAACAAGAGGCAGAAGTTACAACTAAGTGATTTTCCTCAAAGAAATAGCTGAGAGGGAGAGCTGCAAGGCACAGTGTGTTATAAGCAGCCAATTCCCATCAAAGGTCAATGGGAGTTGGGTGCTTGACTCCAGTATGTGCTTTTGGATGGTTCCCACCTAATTTTCTTCACCAGCAGTTCATGCCAGGAGGAGTTGGTTCCAATATATTGAACCAAATTTATCACCAGTGTCACTCTACTGACCAGGTCTGACTCCAGCCCATTCTCCTCAATTCATTCTCATTGTTATCTCCTGCACACCGCAGGCAGTGCACAACCTTGTCAAAAACATAATCTCTGTCAAAGCCAATCTGGCACTCCACCGAGATTGTTTTTCACTAAAAAAAAATGTGACAAAAATTTAACAGATGGTGTTCAGACAATTCCAACCGGTCAGGAATCAATTATGAACATTTTCACTCTCAGAGCCATCTCTTACTGCAAGGAGCATCTTGGAAAACCTTTCCCTGATTGAAATGAAAAAGAATTTCTTTGTAATAGAAGAATAATAAATGATACCTATCAGCCTACATTCTGTGTCACAGTGCTAGTCCTCAGAGAATTAAATTACCACTGTATAGTTATATAAATGTTTAAATTTTTCATCTTTAGCCACAGTATGGTTGTCTGGAAAATACATGATCACTGTAGGTATCAACGCCCTCCAGCTAATGTGGCTGGCAGTACAGAATTGGTAGGTGACCTCTGCATACTCCCAACTTGCACAGATTTCCGGGTTAACTATGGCCATTTAGCAGTGTCCCTCGGGAATTAA
Organism: Pelochelys cantorii; assembly: GCA_032595735.1. Lineage (NCBI taxonomy): Eukaryota > Metazoa > Chordata > Testudines > Trionychidae > Pelochelys > Pelochelys cantorii. The sequence goes on from CM064337.1 coordinate 44,630,903, forward strand.
TGTAGTGATCATTGTTTCTTTTAGAGAAAATATTTTAGACATGGATGGGGAGTACTCTCCACATTTGACTCTTATTACAGCAAAACAATGGCTTTTAATGATGTTTACCATGAATCAAATTCAACAGCTAAAGCCCAGTTCATAATCACAGCCTTTGTTTTCACATCCTTTAAGGTTTTTTAGCAGTGAGGCTTCCAGATGAGTCTTAGCTACAGCCTATCTTAAGAGATATCCAAGTCCCCCTAAGGCTTCCCTGAACTTGAGCACCAAACTGCATTCATATATCTTAACTGAAAATGACAGGATGTTTACAGAGGATGTTTGCATCAGTAAGACATTAAAAGCGACATTCATGCCTAAGTCCATATGAAGGAATGGCTCAGCTGAACTCCTCTGACTATTTTCCTCCAGCTAACACTCATTTGGGTTTAGATCATGGCTTGATTTTCCAACTCCCCATGTGGGTATGTGTAATAGGGGAAACTGCAGTTTAGATTGGGGGGGGGGGGAAGAGAGAGACACAAATACCTCGCCCACCTGACTGAGCTAATCTCCTGTGGAATGTGTGAATAATGTGTATATACACTCAGCTGGCCTTTTCTAAATGTTGTATGGATGACGTCTGCTCATGCTCTCTTGAAATGCTGTACAATGTGTCAGAAAGAAGGCATCTGATCCTTGATTAGGATAAGGCCTAGTGCAACAAGCACCTGTCTAGAAACAAGTAACTTCTACTCAAATTCTAACTCTGCCATTTGAATTGCTGTCACAGACATGGGGGGTGAGGGTGAGAGATGTCAATTTCCCCATTTGTGATATGGAGGGTAACCCTCTTTGTTCACTTACCTGACGGGAGGTGGTAAAGATGTATTTATATCTATACAGCACTTGGAGGATGAAAAGCATCCTTATCACACCCCCATGCAAGAAAATACAGCCATCAGCATCTAGCTGTCCACTGTCACTGCAGTCAGAAAGCTCCACAGATGTCCCTTAACACACAATATTTTGCACAGACACGACCTACCTTGTTCAGGCATCTGAGACCCCATGGAAGTCACACTGGTGTTCAGCACATCATTGACGGCAGTGTCACAGTACAGGCCCCGCTGGACATCATGTTCACTGTCAGTCTGGTCACTCTCCTCGTGCCCACTATCCTTCAGACTATTCCCCTCTAAGTCCTTGAAAGTTGAACTGCTGGGTTTAAGAAAGAACAGGGATTTACTGTCATGTCAAGTCTAATCAGATACAGTCTCTCTTAGCCAGGATGATGTCATAACCCTCAAGCAAGACTTTTACTGGCTGTATTATCGGGGAGGAGGAGGGAATCTCTTTCACAGGTAGTCACAATTCAGGCCCACAAAAGGGTGTTCCCAGTTTGACACACTAACAATCCTATTCATTGATCTTAATGCGTATTCCGGCGGGTGACTAGTACTAGCTGCAAGTCTGAAACAGGAACCTCCTACAGGTTTGTGAGAACTGCAGAAAGATCTTGCTCATTTCTCACACAAGCAAAATGCTGCTGCTCATTGTGGAATGAGCCACAGAGACAGAAAGTAGAAGCGGCACATAGCGGAATCAGACTGGAGGCAAGATCAGGAACAGAGGACCACCTTATACCTAAGAAGAATAGGAAGAGACAAAGTACAACAGCAGTACAACCCATTCAACTTGGCATGTCACATACCGCTCTGAACCATTCTAAGAAAAGAAATGGAGGTGCCCTGTGAATATAGGCAACCTATTGCTGAATGTGCCAGGTACAGCTTGGTACAACTCCCTAGGTAGGCTGCTGAGTACTAAGGTACAAGGAAACTGACGGTCAGGACAAGGATTAATGTAGCGATCCAAAGGAGCCCCCCAGGGTAACATTTTCTCCCATATCCATTCATTCTGCAAAACAGATAATCTAGCTTGCACTGGTCTTCAGAGAGGTTTTTAATATACGCTGCAAAACTATCCTGGGGAACTCCATGCAACAAGATATTATTTAGGTCAAGAGCTTTGCAGGATTCTAAAAAGGTTTAGACATTATACAAATAAGAACATTCAAAATTATATTAGCTAGGATAAAAACTTACAAGAGTGTAACCCCTTATAAGTTTCAGGGCATAAACCAACCTCTAGCAGCCTGGTATTGGGACAAAAAATTCCCCGTGAAGAAGGTTATTCCATATAGTGTCCATTAGGAGGTTTCTTACACCTCCATCTGAAGAATTAAAGACAAAGTACTGGGACAGGATGGACCCTTGGTTTGCTCTGGCACGTTATTTCTGACTGTGCTAACAAGCCCAGTAGCAAAAGAAAAAGCAGTGCACAAGACTGCAATTCTGAGGTCACCTTCAACGGGCACGGGCAAGAATCGCAGGAAGGGCTGGGTAAGGTGCATTGGCCTGAAAGGCGAGAACGTACCTGGGGAGCAGCAACCCCTGACTACGTCAGCATTTGGAAACAAAGAGGTTCAGCGCATTCTCCCACTGAGGCTCTCTGAGGCTGGGGCCTACTCCTCTGCCCCCTGGGAGAGAGTGGCCATGCGCACACACCAGGGAGAGCTTCTTCACGGGCAGAGACCAGGTAACCAAGAGCCAGCAGCAGCAGACAAGTATAAGTCCTAGGGACCACGTGACTTTAGAAGGCCTCAGATTTCCTTCAAGGAAACAAGCTTGGTTTGCTTCAATTATCACCACCACCACTAGTATTATTGATTTGTATTGTAGTAGCACCCAGGAGCCCCAGTCACGGCCAGGCCCCCATTGTGCAAGGCACTGCACAAACACTGAACCAAAGTCCTTAGGAGGCCCTACAGTGAAAGGAACCCCCCCCCCCCCGCCAAACACCTTTCTCCACGACTGGGGCCAGTCCTCACAGGACCAGGTTGGGAGCACGGCAGGGTCCACATTCTCACTACGGATGCTGGCATTTGCTCTGGACATCTCAGACTAGCAAGAGTCAGAACCCAGCATAAAACTGCAGAGTAAACTCTGGTCGTTGTGGTAGGAGCAGCTTATTAATGCTCCCAGGGTATACAAAGAGGTGGGTATGACTCTGAGAGTGTGTCTGAATTGCACCCCCTCTGTAGGCAGAGGGATGTAAATTAGACACATCAAAAGTGCAAATGAAGTAGGGATTTAAATATCCCGCGCTTCATTTGCATAATCCCGTTCTGGCACTGTTTCGAACAAGCGCCATTTCGAAACTGAAACCGTGGTTTAGACACGGTTTTCCCGACAATGGGCCGATTTTTCGAAAGATCCTGTACTCCTCAAAAAATGACACTTGACTCTGCCTATAGACTCGTTATATTGCAAGATGGAAACACCATCTGCTCACAAGCGCCATTTTATTTCACTATCTCCAGTAGCGCCCCTTAAAAATGGCAAAGTGCTTGTGATAGATGCAAAGAGCTGAAGGCTGGGAAATTCTCTTCTTTGGCTTGCAGATGGATGCAACATTGGAAGCAACCAACCCTGGAAACTCTTGGCAGCTATGCAAACTGTGGTATAAGGTACAACTTTAAGGACATCAGCCTAAACACATTGAAATGTAGCTCGTTCGTGAAGAACCCCAAGATCAGCAAAGATGACAAGCTGATACCGCAGCATTGTGGAATCAATTGGCTACTGCTGGGGAAACGGAAGGAGAAGCTAGTGGAAATGCCCATCCATGAACAGACAAAGGCACTCTGGAAAAGGCGGCCTGCAAAGGACAGCGACTGAGAAGGAACGGAAGAAGCAAAAGCTAAAGGAGCAGGTGGATAATAATGAAGGAAGGGCTCATTTAAGCACCCTCCTCTCCAGTGCTTCATTTGTAATGAAAGAGGTGCCAGGGCTCAAGCAATTAGGTGCAGGGGCTCAAGCAATTTTTTACTTTCATTACTGATAGGGCAAACTCAGAGGTGCTGGAGCTATGAACTGCCAAGCTGAGAGGTGCCAGGGCTGGCAAGCCCAGGCATTAATTAAGCACTGCCCCTCCCATTCTAGTGCTGACAGCACTTTGACCAAGCTGATGTGGAGATTATCCCCCTCCACTCAATTTAATTGCTTCTGTTTGCAGCACAGGAATACCTACCGGTGAACCAAGATGGGGGCCCCATTCTGCTAGGCATTGTACAAACATAGAGCAAGAGGAAGTCCCTGCCCTAAACAGCTTACAAACTATCTGGCAGGCATCGCAAAGCTCAGTTTCAGAACTACCCACCCAGGAGCTCTTTCACTATGTCCTTCAATGCTGTTTTTACTGAAAAAGAACCAACAGATGATCTCCTCAGCTGGTAAAAATAAGCATTGATTTCACTGGAGCTATCCCGCTTTACACCCAGCTCAGGGTCTGGCCCAAACTTCCCAGGTTTTGTCTAAAATAATTTAGTCTTGGGAATGAGGGTCTGCGCTTCAAAGCACTGAATGACTAGACATTTTCATTACTTTGCAAAGCCCCTTTTGTGTCTCCACGGAAACTGAACGGACCACCTACCATTTCATGCTCTGCAGAACCACAAAGGGGGAGGGGCCTGTGAAAATACATGGAAATTGGTAAACCTTCAAAAACTATCTGTTAAATAAAGATGTCCCTATTGACGCCACTGCCTGACTAGAAGGAGAATTTTAAATTAAGAAAACCCTCAAAATCCTGGATTAATTTTTGTGCATGAGAGCGCGAGACCAAAAAAATAAAAGGTATAGACAGATTAAACAAACTCACAGATTTGTGGAGATTTATACAGCAAAGGTTGAGCAACTATAACATTCCCACAAAAGCAAAGATTCTGCTGAATTAAAATGATTCCAGTGTTGAAACAGATGACATTTCAATTCTCAAATGTCTGTGTAACATTTATGACATTCATTAGACTTCAAGTGCAAGACAAGTAAAGGTGCGGGGAGGAGACTACTGTCCTACACAGAGTTACTGTTCATGGGCAAGCAATCTGCATGACAATGCACTTGTCTTTCCTGCAGTGAGACAGGTCATAATGCAACAGTCACACAACAGGTTTCCAGCACTGCCTCTTTTCAAAAGGCAAGGCAGGTTTCTGAGTATCAGCAGTTGCAGGAATCCCAGAACAATTGCCTCAGAGTAAACCTTACTGTGGGAGTCAGGAATGCGGCTTGCTTTTATGTTAGGCGTAAAAAAAGAAAAAGATTAATAGATTTGTTTTTGAGAAGAACGAATCTTGAGTATATTGAGAGGAGTGAGATGTTGCAGGCAGCCCACTTCTCTCCAGCAGTCACGTTATCGTTGCTAAACATCGTGAACAACGCAAACAAATATACCTGCCCATCACTGACTGAACTGGAACTGCTCAGAAAATGCACTTGTAATTCCCTCCTTATATTTTTACGATGTAAATAAATGGGATTTTAGCCAGCAAAGTAATTGGATTTTCTCTACTATTGGGAGAATATTTAAACAGTTCAGGGTGCAGTTGGGCTCTCTGTTACCCCTTTGCTGCTCCACTGTCTTCAGGAATAAAACTGTCTGGATAAAATGGCAGAATTTGGTCCAGGAGTTGCCTCCCAGACTATAAGTTGGGAAATGGGAGGGAATTCTGAGTGGGAGACAGGGCTGCTGGATAAGCAGCTCTGTTCCTCTACTTCTCATGGTCTGTCTAGTCCAGTGGTCACCCAGTAGGAGATCAGGATCTACTGGTAGATCTTGGAACCTTTGACAGGTGATCCTAAGAGGTTTGGCCAGGAGGCTATCAAGTTCCGGCACTTCATCTGCCCCTCTCAGCACTGCTGTGCTGCTCCGGCCCTCTGCCTTGGCGGTCCCCCTCACCCCTGAGAGTCTTCTGCTTGCTGTGCAGGGCACAGGAAGAAGAGGAGGGGATGCTGATGGTGGAGGGAGGGGCATCCTGACATGTACCCCATTTCCACAGAGCAAAGGGGGGCAGGGATGGAAAGAGTTTGCTGGCTGCTTTGGAAGTTGTGCAAGGCCAGGAGAGGGGTGAGCCTGCCTTAGCCCACTGCACCCTCACCCAGAAGCCACCTGTGATAAACAGTGCCCAGATGGAGCCCACATTCTGAATCCCGGCCCCAGTCTTGAACACCTCCTGCACCTCAAACCTCTGCCCCCAGCCTGATAAAAGCTAGTGAGATGGGGGAAGGAGGATGGAGTGAGCAGGGGCGGAGCCTCAGAGAAGGGGTGGGATGGAGGCAGGGCAAGGGTGTTTGGGTTTGAGCTAGATCCCGGATTACTCAAATTCAAAAAGTGATCTTATGCTTAAAAAGGTTGGAGACCCCTGGTCTAGTCCTACCCTGAGAACAAGAGTGCAGTAACTCTCTCTCCCAGCCCCCAGGGCACAGACTTAGGTCTTACCAGAGACACACATCTCCTGCACTGCATTGTGGCCTCCTGGTTAGATGTCATTTGGCTTAGAAATGGAATGGGGGGGAACTGAAAGTTTTTAGAGACTTTCCCCATAAAATAAATTCATCTCTCAGTTAAGATATAACCAAGTTAAAGTCAATGGAGTTAAGGTGGTGTGATGGAAACGTTAGCTAATTACTGGGAGCAGAATTTTACCCATACGCTAAATTCACCAAAGGGATAACTGCTGGGCTGAAAATAGGCTGATCCTTTAGTTGTACTAATAGGGGGGCAAAATCCCAACAATAGTGTATATTGCTTTACCATTCCAACTAAAATAGCGAACAAACATCAAAAACCAATTATCTGGCCCCAAACAAGTTTCTCTTACCTCCTCACCTGGCAGGGTGCTCTCACCCTCCAGATCTAATATTTGATTCCTATGCTTTCAAGTGGAATGAAGTCCATACATTTTAAAGTTGTCAGGGTAACAGCATTTTGCCTAAGTCACTGCTATTTCTCAGTGGAGGCAAACAAAAAAAACAAAAAAAGATTTCCCTTTATTAAAAGCCACGAGCAATGGGATTTAATAGGAAGTAAATACTGTTTTAAAAATCAAATGATTATTCCCAAAACATTTTGCATACAAAACATCAAGTAGCATATAATAGGGCAGAAAAAGCGTGCTAAACAATTTGAATTTGGCTATGCAAATGGAGCATTTTCAAGCAAACCCACATACCTCTTTATTAAATGGGCTCTGCTGTTCACGTAGTTGGAATCAAAAGAGTAGTTTTCAGTCTGAAAAGAAAAGGGGGAGAGTTGTAAACGCAATTCACCTAAGAAATGGAACCTCAGGTTTGCAAGGTATGTTGTATTAAGGACAAAGATAATTAATTGGTAAATCCTGCATCTAAAGATGCCATCCTGGGCCCAAGCCTGCTTATTCTTACTTCGGTAAAATTCCAGCATCTACTGGGAACGTAACCCATATCAGGAGTGTAGAATAGGGCTCTGTAGTTGGCATAATTTCTGCCTTCAGATCCACATGGGCAACCCCCTTTGGGCCCAGTCCTACTCAAAATATGAGCCTGCATGAAGCATTCCCAAATTCCTTAATGGCACTCAGACACTCCTCTGGTGGGTGTATTCAAAAGTCGAGACACAGTGTGGACCAGTGAGCTAGGACTTGGGAGAGCTGGCTTCTGCTTCTGACTTGCTACATGGCCTTGAGCAAGTTGGCAAGGCCCAACTTTATAAAAGCGGCCTCCATTTCTGAGCCACCCAGCTATCAGTGAAGTCCATTGGAGCTGTAGATGCGCAGCACTGTGGCCTTCAGAGAATCAATCTGGGACCCCAAAATTGAAGCACACAATTAATGGAGATTTCTTTCAAGGTTGACCTTCCCATTTCTGTGCCCCAGCTGTAAAATGGCGATACTGACACAGGCCTACTGAAGAGAAGGAGCAGATAGGAGTTTACACAGCATTGCAACGATTACTAGGAACGCATGAGGTAAACAGGATGGGAGCGCCACATATAATACAGCTGCATAACGGAGCCCTCCAGCCTCACCCTGGCAACCGTCCCATGGGCTCAATGAAAGCTGCCTTCATGGGTGTGAAGGTGAATTTGTCCCTTCAAGAGCAAGAAATACAATGGATGCAAAACAAATACCTTACATAGCGGCCATTTTTTAATAGCAGCCAAAGTCTCCAAGCCCTACCGGTCTTTATATAAACAGTTGACAAAAAAAGGCTGACGGACGACCTCAGAACAATTTGCAGAGAAGAAACAAATGTGACCGCACTGTTACAAAACTAATTGCTTTTAATTCCCTGATGGATCTGGTTCTGCGTGTGGTAATTTGGCAGAAAGTTCAAAAGGTATTTTCTTATTAGTATATATAATTAACATGTTAAAATATTTATTGCATAGATATGTAAATACCAGCAAGGTAATCCCCGGCTGGAGAATTTAAAGTGGGTGCTTTATTTTAAATCTTTTTGTTAAACACCCATACGAGGGCATCTCAGAGTTGCATTTTATTACAAAAGCAAACAATGAGGGGTGTGCTTAAAAGCGGGATGGAACAAGGGAGGGGGACAAACATCAGTGCTTGTAAAATATGTTGTTTGCAAGCAACACCCCTCATCCCAAGTTTGTACTTAAAGCAACATAATTTAAAGTTGTATTAAAACTCCCACTGACTCTGGTTTTCACAGGAACAGGTATTGAACGACCAGAACTTGTTTAGAAGAAAAGAAAGGTTCTGTGTCTCAGTCTATTAGGCTATGGAATAGCCTCCCAAGGGAAGCGATGAAAGCTGCATTGCTTGAGTTGCTCAAAACACAGGTGGGCAAAGATTACAGAATATACCATAGGGATCCATGTGGATTGGCCAGGAAGGGGGATGGGCAGCAAGTTATTCCTGAGGTGTAATCAAGTATTAGCACATCTTGGGATCCTTTTTCTATCCTGGGCTATGGGTATATTGAACAGACTTGAGTCTCTTTGCTCCAGGCATGTATCTCTTTCCCCTCCCTACTTCCATTACACAAACCACCACCACCTTTTAGTAGCACCTGGCAGGGGTGCAATTTAGGTAGGCTCACAAAGTTTGAACCTACGAATTTCATATTTGAGGTCTGCTTAAAGCCCATGCACTAGCACCAGACACAGCTCTTAACTGCAACAGAGTTTTTGCTGCTCCCAGCAGGGAATTTATTTATAAACAGAGGGAGACAGGATGATAAAGATAACAAAAGTCTCAACATTAAATTAACTGAAGGATGGGTAGATCATGAAAACATTGCCAAATATTTCAGTAAGATGGGAAACAAAGGGCAGAAATAAATGGTGAGTACTGAGAGGGTTAAATAATGATGAGTTCCAGGAGTCAGTACTGGGACCAGTACCATTTACCTTATTCATAAATGATCTGGAAAAAGGGGTAAGCAGATGATACAAAATTACTCAAAATAGTTAAATCCAAAGCTGACTTGCAAAGAGTGACAAAAGGGATCTCGACAAAACTGGGTGAACGGGAAACACAATGGCAGATGGAATTCACTGTTGAAAAATGCAAAATAAGGCACATGGCAAAATATAATCCCAACTATCCATACAACGTGATGGGGGTCTAAATTAGTTGTTACCACTCAAGAAAGAGTTCTTGGAGTCATTGTGAATAGTTCCCTCAAAACATCTGCTCAATGTACAGTGGCAATCAAAAATGCTAACAGAATATTGGGAATCAGCAGGAAAGGAATAGACAATGATGAAAATATCATACTGAAATATGAAAATATGAAAATATCATATTGCCTCTATATAAATTCATGGTATGCCCACATCTTGAATACTGCGTGCAGATCTGGTTGCCCGATCTAAAAAAAAAGATATATTGGATTTGGAAAAGGTACAGAGAAGGGTAACACAAATGATTAGAAGTAAAGAACAGCTTCCGTATGAGGAGAGATTAAAAAGACTTGGACTTTTCAGCTCAGAAAAGAAATGACTTTGAGGGGAGGAATATGTTGAGGTCTATCACATCATGAATGGTGTAAAAAAATGGAATAAGGAAATGTTATTTACTCCTTTATGTAACACAAGAAGGTCACCCAATTAAATTTATAGGCAACAGAAGAACAAACAAAAGACATTATTTCTCCACAGTCAGTCTGTGGAATTCCTTGCCAGCAGGTGACGAGAAGACCAATATTATAACAGGGTTCCAATAAGAACTAAATAAATTCAAAGACAATATGTCTGTCAATGGCTATTAGCCAAGATGGGATGACGTCCCTAGCCTCTGTTTCCAAGAAGCTGGGAATGGGAGGTATGGGATGGATCACTTGAGGATTGCCTTTTTTTAAATCATTCCTTCTGAAGAGCCTGGCATTGGCCACTATTGGAAGGCAGGATACTGAATTAGATGGACCATTGGTCTGACCCAGCATGGCCATTCTGATGTTCTTATATAAAACCCGTATGTATCTGCCCCCTGCTGCAACCCACTAGACCCCACTCCAGCGAGAACCCAGGAGTCCTGACAGGAGAACCCGCGGATAGCCATGGATTCGCAGGACTCTACTTACTGACAGGGGTCTCTCTCTCTCTGCACTTAGTAACAAAGTCAGAATGTACATTAAAGAACACTGGTTAAGGTTAAAGTCTTAAGTGACTTGCCACAAGATGTCAGGACATGTTACTATTAGAGCTAAGTGGATCTAATATTTATTTAATTTTCTTTCTTATATAGGAAATAGATACGGTGCTCCTGTCAACTAATTGCCAAGTTTTCTGCCAAAAAATAGAGGTTTCGAGTGCTGTAGTCACCCCTGTAAAGAGGTGATGGGGGGAGGGAAGGGAGAGGGGATGACAGGATCAGATCCTGCCTCCTCCGCCCCCCCCCCCCCCCGATTGGCTAGTACTGAGCATGCTCCATAACACTGCTGAAGCTACTGCCCTCCCTCTGCCCCACTTCCACTATTGTGGAATGCACAGGTTTCCCCACCCACACACCCCTGCCACTGGGACCTAGTAGCACGCCCTCTGCCACGATCCCATATTCCTCTGGTGCCATATGGCCAGGCTTTGACATTGCGCCATGCTCCCTGCCTGCAGTATACACTACTCACACAGCAACAATACAAGCTGCATTGGGCATTAACACAGTTTGGAGCTGGGCAGCTCAGGGAAACATCGGCAGACACCAGCAAGCAAGCGGCACCCAGAAAGAGCCATGTTTTGCTCTCAATTCGCACCTCTCTATAGGAGACACAGGGGCCCATCCCAGGTCAGAAATTAGAGCTAGATTATTTCATTAAACAGAAGGCAGCCCAATTCCTCCCTTTTTCATAGTTGGGCAGAAACCTAGCCTTTCTTAGCCTCTCTGATCCTGATTGGAGCCTCTAGGCACCACCATAATACACATAATAAAAACAGCCTGGAAGAAAAGGAGGGGGAGGGAACATCTTGAGTCACAAAGAGCCAACGCTGGTCCAAATTTCCTCAAAACGTGGGATGTTCAGCTGTAGCATCAACCCTTCCCCACCCTCCTGTTTGTAAGTGCTACTTTGGAGTACGATTTCCTGCTCTTAGGGCAATTACGAACACAGTACAAATAAATGTATGCATCCTTAATGCTGCAATAAATAAAGCAACGCAGAGCTGCTGCCAGCATAATGATACTGGCAGGATGCACCAAAGCAGGCAGCTGAAGCAGGGCCGGACAGGACACCAAATCATGCTCCAGGGGAGGCTCCACTCATGTACCAGGAAAATAAAGCAGAAGCGGCATTGGTTAAATGTGACCTTTTCTGAAATGCAGCACAATATCTAATTTAACAAACAGGAGCCCCCCTTCAGAAACGTGGATCCTCTGAAAGCTGGGGGAGTCGGCCTAGCATTCAGCACAGCTCAGTTATTACTTTTACACAGTAATTACTGCTGTAGAGTCACACAGACTTATTGCATCCACTACTAGTCCCTGCAGTTCTTGCATCCTTGCTCTTGCAATATCATTTTGATGGTTAAAGTGCTTAGCGTCTCTGTAGGAAACACACGCATGTATTTTTAAACACACACAGAGAAGATTTACATGGCATAAGTTTCAGACGCAGTGTTTATCCATCCACCCTGATGCTTCCACTTCTGAACGGGCGATCTGACCCATCCTCAGAGACCTTGGCTGTACTGTCTTCCACAGACGTGTTGCGGAGTGGGGGGAGCAAGGAGGGGAGAATCAGGAATGTATTGGTTATAAAGAATGGGGTGGATTGCAAATAAGCAATGACAGCGGTTGAGCGATGGAGGACAGGAGGAATCTGAGGCAGCTTTAAAGCAATCACTGCTCTGATAGGAGTGCACTGAATCATCTTACGCTCTCAGATGCAGGGCTGGCTTAAGCAAATCTGGAGCTGTTCAGCTGGCCTCCTCCCCAGCTGCAATGCCCCGTCATCAGCATATGACCTTCTACACCCACCTGCCTAAATTCCTTTAATATGCCAGCTGTGTGTGTGGTTCAGTCCTATTACGGAAAGGAGGAAGGGAAGGGGTGGGTGGAATAAAAACATGCCCAAAGCTGCTGTGTGTTTGTGCAAGAATCTAAGGGAGTAACAGATGGAGGTTTCCTGCTAAATAGGAGGAGGAGAGGAGAAATGATGACATGCCCCCGTAAACAGGGAGATGTCATGATCCTCACCGAACTCTGCCAACTCGCAGGTGGGGTTGAGCCTGTGAGAGTCAATAGCCCCCATGGCTGAAGAGTCAGCGGCACTGTTTGCACTGGACTGCACCGTGCACTGGACTGAATGCCAATGTGTCTTTTTACTCATGCTGCCAGACCACACTGGCTCCCAATGTCCGCCCTGTCCAGCTTCCCATCAAGATCTCCCAAGCGCCTTGCGTCATTTGTCAGTATCACACGCCCTCTGATACCACGACATCTGGCTGTCACGTTGAGGCAACCGCTGATAACAAAGCCATACTTAGTGGCTCCCAAGTTCTAGACAACACTAGTAAAATTGCTGGTAACTGGTCCCTACTAGTGTGGTCACCATGGCAAAAAGCAGAAGTGTTGCTTCAGGGAAAGCAAGATAATTTGAGAACTTCAGGACAAACAAAGTCTAGTAGCAGCAACCCCTTTTGGCACCCATAGGAACATTCAAGAGGGTTACATGCACCCAAGTAGGAAAAAGCTGAGTTTGCAAAATGCTCAGGCGGTTCACTCATGGCTTCCAAAAATTTTTCATTCGGTGGATTCTGAAGTTCACCCAACACATACAGCACCGCTGGTTAAAAGCTGCTGCTATACACCCCCTATGAGTATTTCACACTCTGTATTTCCTCTTTCACCCAGATTGGTGGCAGAATCCCTGTTACCTATCAATGTTACAGCAGCGTTACACCTGGACACTGACCTTACCACCGAATATAAATCCAGACAGACAGGATTATGGTAATGAATAGGGGTCCACTTAAATCAAAGGGAAGTCACACATTTTTGCAAGTTGGTCACAGCAAAAATAGCAATTTTGCAGGTGTGGTTCATACATTGTACCTATATCTACATGTACAAGGATTGTATTATTGTACTTCTGTTACCGTTGTAAGTCACCCTGGATCAGGGAGCCTGCTAAATAAATAAAACAAACAACAAAGGATAATAGTCAAATGGTGTACATAATGCTTAGAAATGCACATCTATGCTTAGCTAAATAAAACAGTCTATTTTATTTGTTAAACATTAGCATGCAGTATTTCACCAGCAGCTGCAGTTGACATCTTCTGTCCATACATTGAAACTGCATGTTCTGCATCCACAGAATCAGTAGGAATTGCACAGCAGCATTTTGCCAACTTGTAGAGCTTTGGAAACCAGTCAAACACAGAGCCTCAAAACTCTGTTACTTTTACTGGCATCTGGCATCCTTTGACAAAAATCAGAGAAGCAGCACATTTGTTGCCATCTTTCTCCCATTCAAGAACTGCTTGGATTAGCTTCAGAGTCAACGCACACAAGAGATCTGAGTTGGGTCAAAAATGCAGACAAACATTCAAAACGTAAGCAACTGCTTGTTTAAATGGAGAGGCAGGGACTGATTCTACTGGTTTCTGCTATTGACTCAAACACTTCTCAGCTGTGGCTATTTTCAGCTTGGCATTCTGCAAGGGCACCATTTCAGATTTTGGTTGGAGGGGGGTGGCCTGTGCATGCTGTGATGCGGGGGGAGGGTGGGGAGACTGAGGACGGAGGTTTCAGCAGTGTTACTGAGCATCCTCAGTACAAGCCAAGCACCAAATGGTGAGGGGAGGAACCAACCCCATCCGCCCTTCCCCCACACACCCACCATTTCTATCCAGGGTCTACTAAGGCACTGGAAAATGCTACTATTTTGGGGGGAGGAGGCAGACAACTTAGCAATTAGCTGACAGGAGCACTGTATCCAATTCCTATATAAAAGAAAGAAAATGAAATAAATATTAGACTCACTCAACTCTAATACTAACATATTCTGATACCTTGTGGCAAGTCACTTTAAGGTTAGCCTTAACATTTTAATGTATATTCTTACTTTGTTACTAACTGTGGAGAGACAGACTTTGTCAGGACTTCCAGGCTCGCTCTGAGCTCTGGAAGGGAAGTGAGGTCTAGTGGGGTACAGCAAGGGTGAACATACATTTCAGCTCTATACAAGAACAATAAAATGGTCATGCTGGGCCAGACCAAAGGTTCTTCTAGTCCGGTATCCTGTCTTCCAACAAGGGCTAATGCCAGATGCTTCAGAAGGAATAAACAGAAGAGGCATTCATCAAATGATCCATCCCAAGTTGCCCATTCCCAGCTTCTGGGAAACAGAAGCTAGGAACACCATCCCTGCCCATTCTGGCTAGTAGCTCCTTGAACTTATTTTGTTCTTATTGGAACCCTGTTATGGTTAGGGCCTTTCCACTATTTCCTGGCAAAGAGTTCCACAAGTTAACAGTGGAAAAAGTAAATTGTTTGCTTTAAATCTGCTGTCTATACATTTAATTGGATCAGCTTTTTTGTGTTATGTTAGTGAAGGAATGAATAACATTTCCTTATTCTATTTTTCCACACCATGCATGATTTTCTAGACCTCTAACATATCCCCCACTCTTTAGTCATTTCTTTTCTAAGCTGAAAAGTCCCAGTCTGGTTAATCTCTCCTCTTATGGAAGCTGCTCCTTAACCTTAATCATTTCTGTTGCCCTTTTAGTACCTTTTCCAAATACAATATATC
Organism: Pelochelys cantorii; assembly: GCA_032595735.1. Classification (NCBI taxonomy): domain Eukaryota; kingdom Metazoa; phylum Chordata; order Testudines; family Trionychidae; genus Pelochelys; species Pelochelys cantorii. The sequence continues at coordinate 44,645,986 of CM064337.1, forward strand.
TTTTTTTTTTTAAGAGGGGGAGAGCAGAACTGCACGCAATATTCAAGATGTGGGCATACAATGACTTTATATAGACGCAATATGGTATTTTGTCTTATTATCTATTCCTTTCCTAATGATTCCCAATATTCTATTAGCTTTTTGAACTGTCACTGCACATTGAGCAGCTGTTTTCAGGGAATTATCCACAATTATTCCAAGATCTCTTTTTTGAGTGGTAACAGCTATTTTAGGCCCCATCATTTTTGTACGTATAGCTGGGATTGTATTTTTCCATGCACATTAATTTGCACTTATCAACACTGAATTCCATCTGCCCTTGTGCTGCCCAGTCACCCAGTTTTGTGAGATTCCCTTTGTAACTCTTTGCAGTCAGCTTTGAATTAGCCCCTGTTCACCCCTTTTTCAAGAACATTTGTACATTTCATAGCAGTGATCCAAACGCAAATCCCAGCAGCACAACATTCATTCCTACCCTTTTTTACCCCTATCATGTAAATGGAGTACCCAGCGATGTTTTCATGCTGATCTAACGATCCTTCAATGACTGGAATGCCCAGCCTTTTGTTATTCTTAATCACCCTGCCTCCCTCTCTTATAAACAAACACCCGACCCCAAAGGCAAAGCTGCAAGCAGCTCAAACTCTGTTGCATTTAAAAGCTGCCACTGGAGCCAGGGCAAGCAGCTTTAAGCAGACCAAGTGTGAAAGCCAGGGGTTCCAACCTTGGGAGGGGGGGTTACTGCTCCCCATACCGCTTCATAAATGACACCCTTGGCAGTCTGAAGGTTCTTGAGATGCCATATGTTCCATGCAGCTGTTCAGCTCTTTCAGTTGGTTGTATGTTTTGTGAATCAAACCTGCTGACTTTCAAACTATGTTAGAAGCTGAATGAACAGGACTGTATTTTCAGCCACCAACTTCACATGGTCTTCTATGTTGCTCTCTTTTTACAGAACAGAGACTTTAAGCAAATACCGTGTTCCTGGTGTGAGTTCAAGCTCCTCACACACAAATTTGCTGGCAGTATTTAATATTCTTTGTGTGATACTCAGCTGAATTAAACCATGAATTCCACCTTGCCATCACTGGTTCAAGAAGAACAACACTGGCTAACACTTGGATTTGCCAGAGACTCCTTGAGTCATAATTTAGAACTTGGACAATGCTTGAATTTTTTTTTAAAAAGAAGAAACCAGCATATCCACCTCAAGAAAATAGGTGCGCCACCTATCACTGGCCATTGAAAGAATGTGTATATGACAGGTAATTTGAAATGCATTGGGCATTGTTCCTTACAGTACATCACATTATTAGAAGGGAAATGCCAACACCTTGTTGAAATTTAAGGTAAGGATGTTAAATTGCCATTATCTGGCTAATCATGTAGTCGACACAATTTGTTTTGACTACATGATTAGTCGATAAGGGGTGACTCTGCATATCCACAGCGGGGGTAGCTCCCAGAGCCAACTGGAGCCGGGACTGAGCAGTCCGGCCTAGCATCAGCTCCGGGAGCCAACTGTGCTGCAACTCTGTATTTTAAATGTAGTAAGAGCCACTGGGCAAGTCCAGCAGCCCCTGTTCACGGTGGCCAGGGGCTGCTGCTGGAGCAGCCTATGCCCGCGGCAAGCCTCAGCCCACCACGGATAGAGGCTGCTTCGCAGCAGCCTTCCCTATCCACACACACACACACACACACACACACACACACACACACCTGCCATTAATAAAAGCAGTGGGGGAGGGAGGCAGCTGAAGAGACGGTGCTAGAAGGAACCGGCTTTTAAGTCTACACTACCAAGATTTATTGCCAAAAACCATCTTTTGGCAACAAAACAGCGAGAGTGTTCACATTGCAACGTGCTTTTGCTGGGGAAAACAACCAGTTTTGGCAACAAAACACTTCCACTCCTACAAGAATCTTTTTCTCACCCTCTTTATTGTCGACAAAGAACCAGTGTAGACTTGGCTGTTTGTTTTGTAAACAGAACTGGCTTCTACCACTATCCTACAATGCCGGCCCTAATGGCTGTGCTCAGTGTTTTTTATCTCTGCTGCCCTGCAGACATGCACACCTCCCCTATCGAAGCTCTGGGAAGTATCTAACAGCTCAGTGAGTGGCTCAATAAAGAACAAATCATTGGAATGCTCCTGTTCTGCCCTGAACTAGGAGCACAGCGGTAGGCAGACTGCTGCAGCAGGGGGAGAGGGACATACACTGTGCTGGTTTGACATTCCTCAGCACCGAGAGCTCGAAGGGAATCCCAAGATGCACGGGGATCAGCTTTGCTTTCCTGCAATACTGCACTGTGGGATACATACTCACAGTGTACTGCTCGCGCTGTCAGTGATGATGCCCCCAATGTGGATGTGATCTGTTGACAGAGCAAGTGTGAACACACTCTGGCAATTTTTGTTTTGTCGACTTTGGGGTTTTGTCAGCAAAACTTGGTAGTGTAGACATACCCTAAACCCGTGGTGTCCAACACACTAACTACTAGCCACATGTGGCTATTTGGCCAGTTGTGTGGGGCTACTTGGCTTGAAAAATGTGGCTATTTGGCCGGTTGAGCGTGACTAGTTTGCTATAGTAGTCACTATGGTGGCTACTGGTTGGACCCCACGGCAAACTGTTGCTTGCAACAGCCTTTGCTACATATTGTGATATAGTTGAAAAAAAAAATGTACCGACTTGAGCTGAACAGGCTCTGTTGGGAAAACTGGGTGCACAGTCTCCTTTCCAGCTGCCAGGTATACATCATGGAGCATGCACTTATTCTGTGCATCTGTTGCTTTGTCAGCTACAATTGAAATGGAATCGTATTTTGCCAGCACAGGTTTTGTAGACTGAATGTGCTTTGCAATTACTTCTGTTAAATAATCTTCATGAAAGTTTGTTTGCACACAGGAAACATGCTTTCTAAAGTATTCCCTTAATACTGGATGATCCTTTTTCCTGAAAGTATACTGATAGCAGCAGCGGCTTCTACTGGCTCCATTTTAGCTTCCGTTTCTGCTTTCAGTTGTTCTTTTAAATATCATGGATCCTGTTGCGTGTTTTTTGTTTTGACCTGTAGCCTCTCCACGTGATTCTCATTTAATGTGTGATTCAGACTCAAAAAAATTCTGAGACACACATTGTAAGACTAACAAAACAATTTACCACCATATGCACAGTGGTGGTGTTTTTTCTTACCATGCTCTGTTTCACCTGATCCAAGACGGAGCTTTTTTTTTGCTTTTATTTGTCAGCCATCTATATGCAAGAATGATCCTTTCACTCAACCTGACGACTGTCCTGCTCACTTATCGTCATAAATATTGACACAATCAATCATCAATCTACTGTAATGACTGCCATGATCATTTTAGTCTATGTCATGCAACCTGACAGACACTCTGAATCAACTACCCACTTTAATGACTGGAATAACATTGCATGATTATAGTCAACTGTTTCTGCATTATAGTAATCACAGACGTTTTGCAGGATGTTTTATCAAGAATACATATTTTTATTCTGAAGATTAACTTTGCAAACAATACCATTGTCACAGTTCTGCAAAATAATGAATTAAGTAGGCCCCTAATAATGAGAGATGTAAAAAACCCTATTACATAATCAAGTCCATGCCGGAACCAAACAGTGTCCTCCTGAGAAGATGTACCACCTATTAAATGGAATGTCTCCTTATCACAGTATTGTCCACAGACCTTGGGGAATGAGTTCTCCTTCCCCTGAAGTACAGAGCAAGGATCATCCATTAGCATCAGGTGAGGCCATCCTACATCAATCAATAGAATAGAAAACAAGATAATCCTCCTCCTCCCCATTCTCTGTTTCTAGCCAAGAGATCATTGAGGGTTAAATCCTGGTCTTATTGATGTCATTAGGAGTTTTGCCACTGACTTCAGTGGGACCAGAATTTGGCCCCGTTTGTCAAAAAACAAAACCCCACATTTCTGGGGAGAAAGATCCCTCCAATTCAGATGTGGCTGGCTAGTTCTCCCACACATATGTTTAGAAACACACCGCCCTCACTCTGCACACTTTCTACTGTACAATACTTTGTTTTATTAAGATACCACAACCCTATGTCTGACAGATTTGATTTCTTTTGGGATTTGAGTTTCATACACTATCTGTTCCCAGGTTTGACCTCTAGCATGCCACAGAAATCCGCGCTATTAATGCAAATGACTTCCAGACTTCAGATACAATGAGAAGTGATGAAGCTGCCCTGGAGAAATAAAACTATTCCAGCCTTTGGTGACTTGCAGCCTTCATCAAGGGCTGGTGGCAGAATTTAAAGTGGTACACACTAGGTAGTTTATGGCAGGCTGGCAGTTTATGAGACTGCACCTTGGATGTTAGATCATCTGTCAAGGTTATCTCAGTGCAGGCTATGGGATCAAAAGAGAAAACCAAAAAAGAAGTGAGTTTTTCCCCCAAGAGAAGCCCTGGGTTATGGATTATTTAATCAAAGTTCATTTGACTTAATTCCAGTTCAAACCTCTGTTTGTAAATGATTAAACTTTGCAGGGTTGAATCTCCGAATTGTGGTGAGACTTCTCAGTCATTTCAACAAGTGTGAAGGATCCTCAACCCTTCTCAGAATCAGGACCATACACAGTATCCTGAGAATACGCCGCATATTCAGGTTATCAGGAGGCACTGACTCTCCCAGCATAAATTCTCTGGCTTCCAAATTAAAGCACTGGAAGATTTCAGACTGCTCTTCTCTTACAGGGGATGCCAAAAAATTACACTGTCCTATATACTTAGGATTTGATTTTCATATATGGGTATTTCAATGTCAGTTCCATCAACGAGAAAGCTCCAGCCCTGCATGCAGCTTACCAATGTTTAATTTAAAAAGCAGCTTTATCTAGCCGTAGAGGGAATGGTTCAATGAAATATGGAAGATTGTTGTTATGGAAAAAAATAACACACCAACTATATGCCCTGCAAAACAAAGTTGGTTACCTTTTATTCCAAGTACACTCGCATCCAAGGAAAAACCCAGCACGCCTGCCCAATTTTTTAGAATATTCAACATACGATTGATATTCACGCCTGGTCTGTTCAATATGTACAATCCAAAATTTCACTCAGTTTACTAAATCATTAGAAATGACAGGTCACAGGTGTTGTTCTGATGCTCATGCTAAACCTGGTAACATTATGTTAAATAGAGAGAACTGATGAGTCTATTCTTTAAACAAAAGCTCATTGTTGCAATGATTACTGTTTTCTTTCTTATTTATGTGGCAAGGATTTGTAAACCTGTTAATATTTCCTAAATAGATAAACAGTGTATAAAAAAAAGTGCTTTTAGCTGCTGTTTGAATCAACAGACACCATCCTAATCAGGCAACCAGTGGGAAAACATTCAACTTGGGTTTTTAACTCATTGTTACTTTTCATTCAGAACAATCTTTCCTTTAAACTAAAAGCTGCATAAATTCCAACAAAGCTTTTCTTAACCTGTTAGCCACAAGCTACTAAAAGTACTTCAGAGGGGTAGCCAAGTTAGTCTGGAACTGGAAAGAAATTAAAAAACAACTAATAGTCTTGTAGCACCTTAGACTAACAAAGCATGTAGATGGTATCATGAGCTTTTGTGGGCACAACCCACTTCTTCAGATGAATGAAGTTATTAAAGGTCCCCTTTTTATTTAGAAACTGGACCTTTGATAACTCCATTCAGCTGAAGAAGTGGGTTTCAGACCAATTCTACAAGCCAAATACACAGAGAAGGATTAGAACTCCACTTCATTCTCACATTTAACCCTCATGCTAATGGTTTAAATCGGGTTGGCTCGCACATTATCAACCAATCAACGAAGGCGCCAATGGTTCCTGATGTCTGTGTAGAATCAGGTGTTAGTACTCTTCCTTTCCTAATGCAAACTAATGGTTCTTATCAGCCTCTTTTAACTATTTAGTCTTTAACATGCTAATAGACTGTTGTTTTTTAAGTTTTTCCTGTTACAGACTGGCTCAGCTAAACCTTTGAAACTTATCTACCCACTGTCCTCTTTTTCCTACTACTCCAATTCCTCCCCGCCTTTATTTATTCTTGGTTCTGGACCTCCAACACTCTGGTCATCTGAAGAAGTGGGCTGTGCCCACAAAAGCTCATGATATCATCTGCATGTTCTGTTAGTCTTTAAAGTGCTACCAGACTGTTTAAGTTTTTCATATTATTATTACGGTAATTCTCCTGATAAGGATCAGTGCCATACTGTGCCAGGCACCACACAAACACGTGGGCTATGGTCCATGCCCCAAAGAGTTTATAGTCATGTTGTTTTTTTTAAGTTTTTCCTGTTACAGACTGGCTCGGCAAACCCTTTGAAACTTATGTATCCGATGTCCTCTTTTTCCCACCCCTCATGTGCTGCTGTAACTACCCCTGACAATAAATCAGAACTTGTTATTGATGTTTTTGCAGTGGTGGATGTTATGAATGTAGACTAAATATAGCAAGGAAGTTCAAAGCCTGACCCACACAGCTCGTGTCCCTAGTGAGTACTGATCTTAACTGGAAGATCCTATATCTGGAAATCCCTTCCTGACCCTTCCACCCTTACCTTCCTTAAGGATGTGATACAAACCCCACTCAAGTTCAATGAAAGATTCCCAACTTCAAAGGACTTTGGGTCAGGCCCGAAGGCTTGGGAAATGGAGAATGAGGCCCAGACGCTAAGTTCTCTTCCTTCCTGAAGCTCTTTTGGTATCATCTCCTCCTGCTCATCCTCTCTTTGTCCTGACCCCCACAATAGGTTCCATATGGGCACGGGAGCCCTTCCACGTGACTCTGTGGTTGGGACATATTAATGCAAGACTGCACAGGAGTAGTCTCTGGAAGTAAATCTGGAGAACTACGTTGGAAGCATGGACAGTGGGTCCACAACCATATCAACCTACCGTAACTCCTGACAGAGGAAGTTAATCAATGTTACTGTAGCCCAGGGGTAGCCAATGATTGTTGATGGAGTGGGGGTCACTCCAAGGTTTTGGTAAGTGGTGATGGGCCACATTTTTTCTATGGAGAGGGCGTGGGGTCTGGGATGGAGGTTGGGTGTAGACAGGAGCTCAGGGCAGGGGTTTGGGGAGCTGGAGAGGATGCGGGGGTCTGAGGGAGTTTGGATGAAGGAGAGGGTTGTGACCTGTGGAAGAGGATTGGGGTGCAGGGTCTAGGAGGGGTAGGGATGCAGGAGAGGATTCTGGCCTGGGGGAGGGATGTAGGAGCGGGTGCAGGATCTGGGAGTTGTGACATGGGGCAGAGGGAGGGTGGGGAGGGTTTGATGGTGATCTGGGGCAGTGGATTGGGGTGCAGGGCAGTGTTCCCTCTAACCTGTGCAGCAACCCAGCTTCAGAGGTGATTAATCAGCCCCAGCCCATCAGAGCCCCAGGGCTCCTGCATGGAGCAGCGTACAGGGAACACTGGTGCAGGGTCTGGGAGGGAGCTGGGGTGGGGGGTGACCGAGGCAGACTCCAGCCAGGAGGCGCTTACCTAATCAGCTCCGGCCAGCAGCACTCTCAGGCCTGCTTCCCTTCCTGCCAGCAGCTCCAGAGCACTCTATTCCACGTGGCTCTCTGCGCTGTGGGTGGAGGCTCTGTGCACTGCCCTCAGCAAAATTTCTCACCTCCTATTGGCCAGATTCCAACCAATGGGAACAGAGTTGTTTTGCGCTGCTCCTATCCCCCCAGGAAAATCTCACAGCTCCCATTGTCTAGTTTCTGGCCAACAGGAGCTGAGAGATTTTACTGAGGATGGAGGCAGTGCATGAAGCCTTCCCCTCCCCTTCCTGCAGCACAAAGAGCCGCAGGGAGCAGCCAGCCACTTTCAAAGACATTGCTTCCTGCCACAGGAGGGGGCCATGGACCGGAATAAAAGGCTTGGCAGGCCAGATCAGGTCCACGGGCCGTATGTTGCCCACCCCTGCTATAGCCCATGGACTGCACACAGCTGTTCTACTCGCCCTGTAGAGAAGGATTTTGTAACCCACATTATATGACAGTCCTGTATCCCCTAGCTTTGTGAAAGTGTCCAGGATTTGACCCTACAGTGATTTAAGGATGGTCACAATGAAGAATATGAAACAAGGTAATCTCCTCCTCACTCAACATTCACCTAAAACAGTATCAAACTGGCCTGTAGTTCAGAAAGTTCAATTGACATTTCCACCCCCACCCCCCCTTACTTTATGTTCTTTCCATTGTCTCTGACATCCCTTGGGACTGGAGTCCTAGAACACCATGAGATGCAGCAGTAACGGTGCAAAAGCAACTTGACTGGAAACAGTTAAGGCCAGCAACCTCCTGAGAAGGCCAAAGAATTCAAGCCCAGTTTTGCAGACCCAAGAAGTTCGGAGAACATAAATGGAATTCAGATATTTTAGGTATTTTTCAAACCTGAACCTCTAAACTAGAGAAGGAGTCAAACCACAACATTTGGATTTGGATTCTGTACACTCCTAAAGTTTGTGGGTCCAAATATATGTGGTTCAGCTCACTGCAGACATAAGGACTCTATGCACACCGCTGACCTCAAAACCCCTTGCAAAATTCAGGGGTGTTGAGAACCGGGTCCCTTCCTGCCTTGATCCAATTGATGTGTACTCAGCCCTATAAAAACCTCAGGCTTAGAATATGAATATAAAACATATCCTGTTTTGTTCTTTTCCTATGGTCCTTTCACAGCAAGATGAAAATATTTCTTTCTTTTTACAAGTAATCATAAACCTGCTGCAACCCCCTGCTGACACATGCAAAGACCCTTCACAAAATGAGCTACAGGACAATGACATTTTAGTGCCACTTTCTGATAATTATCCCTCAGCCTCTCATACATGCCTCACTAATGAAACTTGCGTGTCACTCTCTATAATTAAAACATGACTTAGACCTTTCTTCAGAGCTGCTGTGTGAAACTCTTGGTTTGATTTTAATGAAGTCCACCCTCCCGACATGATAGTTCCTAAAGCCCAACCCAGTCCATCAAGGATTAAAATTAATGTAGTCAACACAAGAGCAGGAGTTCTGACCTTACATCAGCACTGTAAGTGTATTCAGAGATCACAAAAATGTCAATTCATTCATAAAAATGCACGTGGCCTCTCTGGTGGAAAAAGCAAGGCTTGCAATATCACTTCTCTCACTCTCATTTACTTCTCAGCCTTGTTCTCCATGGGACAATACAACAAAAACCTGCAGATTCCGAAATACACCAATCACCCCCATGAGCACATCACACCCACACTGTAATGTTATGATCTGAGTTACCATACGTGTAATAGGACACACATGCAAGTTATATAAAGAACCTGTTGTCATTAGTAAAACAAACATAGCCTAGGTCATATCAAGCCTAGACCACCAATACACAAATACATTGCCATCCAATGGACTGCTTATTGTACCACAGGAAATAAGTCAGTGCCCTGAGACCAATTAGCAGTGGACAACCCTCACAGTATAAAAAAGGGATGTTAAAATGTGTTTAATTAACTAAACGTGTAATTTCTGAAAATGTCAGCGGTTACACATTTACACGTGGAAGGTAGAGATGGCTCCCTGGGAGCTGGTGCATGCAGGAAGACAGCTTTCAAGCCGCTCCCTGCACACAGCAGCTCTCACCTATCCTCCCCACTGCTGCTGCTGTATCAGAGGCAGCAGCGTGGAGAGGTGGGGGAGGAGGGAAAGCTGCACATAATCATGAAGATTAATCAACGAGCCCAGACTCATGGGTTAATCATATCGGAGGTTACACTTTCATTTCCCTGTATAAATACAACATGATAATTGGCATCTCACTTGACAGCATCAGCAGAAGGAAGGAAAGAGGTATGAGGACTGAACGCCAAATTTTGGGCTGCCCCTGCAGCTCTCCGGGCTGAGGAAATGAGGATCACAGGGTGAGGAGCCGTGCGTTGTTCCTATCCAGGCTCTACAGCTTACCAGAGATGCCAGCTCTCCCGTACTATATTCCCCTAAAAATGTCAGGGAAAATATAATATCTAATCTCTCTCTCTCTCCCCCTCTCCCTCTTCTTGAAACAAATGCAACAAAGAGAGATTTGAATAAAAAAACAAACATACCAGTTCAGGATGACTTAGTGTGTCCTTTGCCCTATTCTAAAGGTAAAAGACAACAATCGTGAACAATCACTAGGAGGGTGCGGAAGCACTGGAATGGGTTACCTAGAAGGGTGATGGAATCTCCCACCCTAGAGGTTTTTAAGTCCCGGCTTGACAAAGCCCTGGCTGGGCTGATTTAGTAGGGATTCATCCTGCTTTTAGCAGGGGGTTGGACATGACCTCCGGAGGTTTTTTCCAGTCCTATGGTTCTATGACTCTGTGAACCCCAGAGTAAGGATGTTCTCCTGCATCACTACCTGGCTCCCAAATGTGCCGCAGATTTTTCAAAGGCTAATGTCCGCTTTTAACAATGTCACTCCATGACTTTACTGCAGGGCAGGCGCTGAATGCTCCCTCCAGGTTCTAACATTTACTGGATTTGCTATTTCCTAGGAATTCAAATGTCCCTCTGAATGTGTACAGTGCCTGAGAAGAGGGAGTTGGGTTGGGACTCTTGGGAAGAATCAGATTTGTCCCCATCTACTTCCCCCTGATGAGAAACCTTTTCCTGTCTAGGCTAAGGCTTCACATGATTGTCTTATAAATCATGTAGGTTGTATTTCCCCAGTTTGAGCTACTGTAAGGTGGGTGCATAACTGGCTGGATAACTCTTCTCAGGGAGCAGCATCGATGACACGCGGTCACGCTGGAAGAGCATAAAAGGGGGGACCTGCAGGGATCAGTTTGGGGACTGGTTCTGTTCAATGTCTTCGTCAACTATTCAGATGATGGCAGAGAGCAGGAGCCTCATACTCTCAGCCTGCGGGCAATCTGTGGCTGGAGCATTTTCGTAATCCAGCCCAAGCATCCCAACAGTGGGGACGGGGCGCCCTTTAGCCCACGGAGGAGAGAAGGGAGCTGGCTGGCAGTACCATGGAGGTGTGAGTGACATTAGGCCCGAGCTCACCCCAAGAGAGGGAGCCTTTGAGTGTATTCTGCTAGTGTGTCTACACAGCAGACAGACACCTGCAGCTTGGCCATGCCAGCTTAGTCTGGCTTAGGCTGCAAGACTGGTTCATTGCTGCATAGTCTTCTGGGCTCTAGGACCCTGCAAAGTGGCAGGACCCCAGAGCACAGGTTCCTACCCAGCAATGAACTAGCCCTGCCCAAGCCAGCTGGCATGGGCCAGTCGTGGGCGCCTAGGGACAGGGTAGATATAACTTTGGAATAGAAACCTTCTTTCAGGAAAATGAAACGAGTCCCGCCTTTTCATCTTACCACCTGTTAATGGGCCGTTTAGTCATACATGTCAGTCATACATATTCTGCACCTAGCCATTTTAGTCACACATATTCTGCACCTTCCCCCATGCCAGTGAGTGCTTCATGCCCTAGCCCAGGCCTGGGCAAAATACGGCCCGCAGGCTGGATCCAGCCCGCCAAGCCACCGGATCCTGCCTGTGGATGCTGTAAGGAGCCCCAGGCAGGCTCCCGGCTTGCCTCACCCCACCCGCACGCCGCTCAGAAACACAGCCGCAGAGCGGTTTCACTTGAAAAACTGTGAGTCCAGAAAGGAGGGGGGAAAAGCTTTAGGAATTGCTACTGCGAGCCCCCGCCCCCAGCACAATCCAATTGGCCGGCTTCTGGCCAGAAACTGGCCAATGAGAGCAGCCTGTTTCAATAACAGGCAGCCACAAAGCACAAGGGGCTCTGGTTATTCACAGAGCACATGGCTGCAGCTGTGCAGGGGTGGGGCGGGGCGGGGCGCGGCAGGGCGGGGCAGGAAGGGAGGCTGATTGAGGAACAGGCTGCTGGCTAGTAAGTCTACTGGCCAGAGCCTGCATCTGGCAACCCAGCCCCTCCCTTCCCCAACTCTCTGCCCCCCACTCCTGCCCCCCTACTCCACATACCCAAATCCTCTGTCCCCCTCCTGTAGCCATATCCCCGTCCAGATCCTGAACCCAAATCCACAGATCACAGTCCCCTCCTACCCTAGCTTACAACCCAAACCCCTGCACCCCCTCCTGTTGGATTGTGACCCTGCCCTAGGTCACAATCCAACCCCCTGCACCCCAGTCCTGTGTCCCAGGTCACAACTGCCTCCTTCACCCAAACTCCCTCCCTTACCCCAAGCTCCCTTCTGCACCCAACCTCCATCCCAGACCCCACACCTCCTCCATTAATATCATGGAAGCGTGCAAACCTCGACCACTTTCCAAATTCTTGGAGTACCCCCCCCCCCAACCTCCCCGTCAAACATTATTGCTCATCCCTGCCCTAGCCCGTACTAGGAAATGCTGTGCTAATACACCCAGAAAGAGGGGGATGGGCTAGAGAGTCAGGAAGGCCCTTGTTTCATTGCATGGCAGGAGAGGAGAGAAAAGAGGAGGATGAGAAAAGCAGAGCTCCTAGAGAATGGGAAAATGAAGGAGGGGGCTGGAGACAAACTGATTCATCTTCAGTCCTCCACTCAAGGGCACTAAAGAGGAGTCCACTCATTTTCAGTTTTCTAAGGATCAATGGAGTCACACAGGTAAAACTTAACACATCACTTTGAAAATGTGCCCCTTCATGAGCTGGTTTGCCGAGAGCCGTGCAATTTCTCCAGGGATATTACATGGTTAGACTCCCAAAAGCTTTGGATCGCTGGGCATGTCCTGAACTCGCAGAGAGCATTTGTCTTTGAATTCATCTTTGATTTGGTGAAAGTTGTGCATTATGAATCAGAGCTATATTATGAACCTTTTGCTTTGAAGGAATAAGGGGGTGTGCTTGCATGTCTCAATTTCCTGCAGCAATCCAAGCACCAGCTTTGTAAAGGATACTCACACCTGTACATAGTGTTTAGGGACTAGAAATTACTGTACAAAATTCAGATGACAATTCTCATTGGTTGGCACAGACATCCTGAAGTTTACAAAGAATACACTATGTTAATTTTTAAATTAAGGGTAGAGCTATTAAAACTGATGACCAGGTACATGAGTAAACTGGCTCATGAACCTCAGTGCAAATATTAGTGTGAGAGACTGCTCACCATAATGGGTTCAGAGTCTGTTCCTAGGGTATTTAGGGAAAAGATCTTAATCCGGAAGTGCATTTTAAGAGAAGAGGTCTTTACTCCAAACTACATTTCTGATCCAGATGGGACACAGTTACAAATCAATTGCCTTATACATAAGTGAGGTCTCTTATTTTTATGTGCAAGCCCAGAGTGATTTCAAACAAGCAAAAACTGGGTGAGATGGAACATTCTAATCTCAGTACAAGAAAACTCTGCTGCCTCTCCCTGGCACACAGACATACAGGCTCAGTTCAAGGTTGATTTCTCCATTAGTGACTCTGGTATGTATTCACCCCAGTCAGGTGACGACAAGAATGCAGTATTTTATGGTTGGTGATATGACTGGTTGCTTTATATGCTAAAAGAAGAGGAATCAAATCTCACACTCCAGGCTGCACATGGATGACTGAAGAACCAGAAGGAAAAGACATTATGTAAATGGCCCAAGTGTACAATGGGGTGGTGAAGGGGGGGACTTTTTAAGGCCAGGAGGCATTGATGGCAACCCCCGGGTAGATTTTGGAGAAGGTGTTGGAGTAGGGGACTCACAGGTATGTACTGCTGGAGACAGTGCAAGGAGCAAACCCACATTACTATTCAAGAGCCCACTAACTCTCCGATAGATTAATGATTTGTGCTTTGGCTCAGAAGTGCTATAGAGTCCTAAGTGCTTCTACAGAATAAGCCTTTTCAGCTGCTGGACACCGACTCAGGTTATCATCAAACTTCCCCAACCTTTTGTTCATTTTTTGGTGTGAATTTAGCGCTGGGAAAAGGTGAGGGGTTGACAGCTCTGGACAATGAGGACCTCTAATTATCCACACCACAGGCAACAGCAATGCAAACTTCTCCAGCCTGCCTCAACTCTGACCAGAAGGATGAGGGGGGAGTTCAGACGAAGTAGCCCATTCAGTCCATGGCCTTTTTGCTGAGCCTGCCAGCAACAAAGCCAATTAGTGCCAGTCACGGTGGATTGTGTGATGCACAGTCTGACGTGCCAGGGCCCCGATGGAGACTACCAACCGAAGTCACAAAGGACAGTGCAACAACAATCAGATGGGGAAAGAGGTTCCATCAGGGGCAGCCACAGCTGGAGTTGAACCCAGATGTGAACAGATCTACACAACCACAAACTTCCCAAATCTTTTTAGACAAAGGAAAGACGGCGCTGTGTACAAGTCAGCCTCCTGAAACAAAGCTATGGAAATCTGTGAGGCAATTCAACGATTATTAAATAGCATTTAGGCGCCCCCTCACCTGCAGGAGTTCAATACAAAAGTTAAAAGGGGCTGACTTCTGGTATCTCCCTTTGAAGCAGTCTTCCCTGCATCCCAAGTTTACAGCTCGAGCCAGTCATACCTGAGATTGCCAACTGAAAACTAGCAATTTAGTGTCTCTGAAACAGTAAGTGCATTTAGCTTCTGCTATTGATGTTTTATAATTAGATGTAATACAGCAGGTCATTTTCTGCTCTTGATCAATGAAACCATGCTCTCCCTCCTCCTCCCGCCCCAGACATGCTGATTGCTGCTAACCAAACGGAGTGGAGCCTCCGCTTAGCAGCCACAAACAGAGAAGAGGGTGTGCAAACATCGTGGCCACTTAGAAATATAAACAGAATATTTGTTTCTGACCTTTCAAGCACTAATTCCAAATTTAACAAGGTACAGTGAGCATTCCTCAGAGCCAGACTGCATGGCTGCTTAACACTGGCTATGCTTTAATTATTACGGCAACTTCAATAAAGGGTATTTAGTCTGGTTGGAAATTATTAGACATTTAAGGAACTGACTCTGGCCTCCATTTTCTCTGGATAAAATAAAAAACATTGCAGCCAAAGCACTGGGAGTAGCAAAGGAGAGTTTATCCCTTAGCATCACCCTGTGCACCATAATGAGAAAAAGTATCAAAACAGATTATATTAAGGCACAGATATACTTACTAATCCATTCTGAATTCCTGTCCCTTCTCCAAATAAATAGAGGTTTTTTCTCATTTGATAACTGAAAAAGCAGGAGGAAAGGAGGTGTTGTGACTGGATTTTAAAAAGTGGGATTGCATTAGAAACCTGGTTTCTGTCTTGAAAGCAGCAGCAAACAGTGAAGCCATAATTAGCCTGAAAGTGGCTAAGAATATATCACCAGTTTGAATCAGTTGGCATATCAGAAATCTGCAGTGTCATCATCAAGTGCACAGATGTAATAAGAAAGTCACCTTACATTCATAATAGCACCTATAATCCAAAAGCTTTTTTACAGGTGGTTATACATTGAGATTGCTGCACCAACCATTTGCACTGCACACACACAGGGCTGTGAACTGGGCGGTCACTCCCCACCAGCACTACAAAACAGAAGGGGAGGCAAAGAATATCGAACTTAGAGGGGGTGTTTTCTTCAGGTGGACAGCACAAGGATGCCCAAATTGGCATTTGACCAGAAGAACAGGGCTAATACCCTCCTACAGCAAACAAAAATGGGGGCTATGCGAGTAGCTTACTCCTGCAGTGCCTTTCCTTCTGAAGGTGTGTACAAAGAGCAGGTCAAATCCTTGACTCCAGCATTCATCCAGAATGACCAGGCCGGAGCTGGAGAGGTCTGTGAGGAGTTAAAGAGGAGACCTTCCATCCCAAACCATCTAGTAACAACAGAGCCATTTAGCCACTACTTCACCTCCCTAAGGGAGAATAACCTTCGCTATCTGCTTGGTCAGACCCACAAGCTCTGCCCTTAACATGCTGTGTCAGAGGTAACTCACGGTAGCGCTTGAGCACTCCCCTGTGCTCCTGCCAAAATCTGAATTACTAACTAACTGAGATGTTTCTTTATACCCCCTTGCTGTTTCTCTGGGTGGCTCTCCCTGCACTCCCCCCTCGCCCGCTCCCAAGCACCAGTCGCCTGTGCATTGCTTAGTGGGACACAGTGGTTACCAAATCCAGCCCTGCCTGCTCATTCACAGTAGAGTCACTGTGTTTCTGCAGGGTCCCTTTTTGACTTGGGCAGGGACACTGGCTTTGGCTTCATTTGCCTACAAACTGCCAGCGTCAGCCCTAGGGTGGAGGATAGGGATATAAATGGTTAACCCGTAGGGCAGTGGTCACCAACCAGTAGATTGGGATCCACTGGTAGATCTTGGAGCCTCTGACAGGTGATCCTGACTGGTTTGGCCAAGAGGCTATCCAGTGTCAGCAGGTCAGCTGCCCCTTCCCCCACTGTTATGCATCTCCTGCCCTTTGCCTTGGAGCTGTTTCCCTTTCCCACGCTGTATTCTATCTCCACAGAACCAGGGTGAGGAGCACAACAGGGTTTGGGATGTAGGGAGTTTGCTGGATGCTTTGAGAGGGGTGCAGGGCCAGGGAAGGGGTGAGCCTGCCTTAGCCGCACTGCACCACCACACAGGAGCCACCTGTGGTAAGCAGTGTCCAGCTGGAGCCTGCATCCTGAATCCCTGTCCCAGTCATGTACCCCTTCTTGTCCAAGCCCCTGCTCTAGCCCTGAGCGCTCCTAGACCCAAACTCCCTTATGGAGCCTCACCCTGAACGCCCTCCTATACCCCAACTTCTGCCCCAGGCTCAGCTCAGAGCCCTTCTCACGCTCCATATCCTTTAACCCAAGACCAGAGCCTTCTGCCCCTGCCTGATAAAAGGGAGGAAGGATGGGGGAGGGAGGAAAGATGGAGTGAGCGGGGGCAGGGCTTTGGAGAAGGGGCACGAAGGAGGTGGGGCAAAAGCATTCGGGCTTGAGGTAGATCCTGGATTGCACTTAAATTCAAAAAGTGATCTTGTGCTTAAAAAGGTTGGAGACCCCTGCTGTAGGGGCTGGAGCAGCTCCCCACGCTGGGGAAGGGAACTGTTCCAGCCCCGGGGGGGCCACCACAAGCAGGGGCTGCTCCATCCAGCTGGACAGAGCAGCCCCTGTCTGCGGCGGGCCCAGCCCCCACCAAGGTGACACACTGGCTCCTCAGGAGCAGAGCCAGCTGCAGAACCGGCAGCAAAGCCTCCCTGGGAGCAGGGCCAGCCCCTGTCAGCCCTGCTCTCAAGGAGGCTTCGCTGCAGCGTCTGCTGTATAAAGCCCGGAGCCCAATGTTCCTGCCCAAGGCAAAAAGGGACCCTGCAGAAACAGAGCAGGCAGGGCTGGATTGGGTAACCACTGGCTCCCAGCAGGCAACACACAGGCGACTGGTGCCTGTGGGGGAAGAAGGCGCAGGGAGGGCCACCGAGACGAACAGGGAGGGGGTGTAAAGGGACATACATAAGCTTTATACTGCAGAGCTTGCAGCATGTGGAAATGCTAGGATTTTTAGTGGTTACACGGCTACATTTTTAAATGACTTTTTACACCCCTAGTGCAGAGCAACAGCCACCGGGCCCAAAGCAGCACGTGGGGGGGAAAGGGAAGAAATTGTGCCCCAAAACACAAACACAGCCCCCTTTTACAAAAGTCATCCTGGGACCTTTAATGCCAATGCAGAGCAGACGGGATTTAAGGCCCCCTGTGAAAGATCCTGCACACAGTAAGTGTCATAAAGCTAGCTCTCTTCCGTGATCTGCCAGAGCATTAAGCACGCCTTGCTGGTTCCAGGGCGTGGAGATGTTCTGATGTTACTACCCCTCCCGAGCACCAGGCAAGCTTTAACAGCAACGGATCAGGGCCTCACATTGTCTCACCCACAAGAAGAGCTTATGTCAGTATGTAACTGATGGAATAAAGCACCCGGCGTGGACAGAATTAGGGCTCTCTGGGTGGGACCAGCAGGGAGGGGAGAGGTGCACCTCCATAGAAAGCAAACACAACCCAGGCAATTTCTTTCAGGGAGCAGGTTTAGGAAGAAAGAGCAGAGACACTTGCTCTCAGCAGCTACAGCAGAGAAGCTTCTAAGCGTGACTGCCAAGAAAGCCTCAGATTGCATTTGAAAGATATCAGCTCTGTATTTTTTTCTGTCCCATATTCCGTCTCTTTCTCCCCCTCCTGTTTAACTCTCCTCCCTCTTCCTGCAGCCTAGACCCCATTTAAACACCACCTGCTACATTAAAGCCTCAGGAACCTCTCTCTGAATGTGTTACTGAGGCCATTACTGCTGCCTATCAAATCCTTTGACTTGTCTCTGCCAGCAGTTCCAGGGTTGCTGCTGTGTGGACTGTCTGCTTAGAAGAGGCCTAGGCAAAATACCCTCTGCAGGCTGCATCGGGCCCACAAAGCTGCCAGACCCAGCCCGCAGACACAGCAGGGAGCCTCCCTGCTCCCCCCCCCTGAGAAAAGCAGCCACTGCAAACTTGCAGCGCTCTGAACAGTTGTGAGATTGGGGGAAGGAGGAGTGGCTTCAGGCACTGCTCTCTCCCCCCCCACCCCGCTGTTCAAAAACCACATGGCCCCGCAGCCAGTGAGGGGCGGGGTACACAGGGAGTCTGCTTGAGAAGGCTTCTGATAAGCAGAGAAGTCTCCCAGCCAGAGCTAGCCTGTGGCACCCCAACCCTCTGCCTCCTACCCCACATATCCAAACCTCTGCCCCCCTCCTGCTCCCAGATCCCCTTCCAGATCCTGCACCCCAGTCTCCTGCCTCAAGTCACAACCCTCACCTGCACCCTAGTCCGCAAAACCAGGTCACACCTGCCTCCTTCACCTAAACTCCCTCCCAGACCCCACACCCTCTCTGCACCCCAATCCCTTACTGCAAGCTCCCTTCTGCACCCAGCCTCCATCCCAGACCCCACACCTCCTCCATTAGCATGGAAAAGTGGGGCCCTTGACCACTTTCCAAATTCCTGGAGTGGCTCCCCATCAAAAATTATTGCCCACCCCTGGGTTAGAACATCCTGTAGGTCAGTTCAGGCTGGTAACCAAGGACAGAGCTATTGAACTCCGAGTCTCTCTTCCCTGTCTGCAAAGGGGTGTTAATATCCTACATTACTTGGCAATATTTTAACAGAAGCCTAACGGAAGTGCATGACATTCGAGAAGCTCACATAAAGCTTGTGTATATGTTTGTCCTGTGCAGGGAATCAGGGAAATTAAATCCACACCCTCCAATCACTTCAACGCCATCCCCTCCCTCAGCCACTACCTTAGCCTATGAATTGCAGCCACAGTAACTACGAGTGAGTTCACAATGGTTATATCCTATGGCTGCTCCGCCTCTCCATATCAATGGACTCTTCCATACCAGACGATTTGAAGCGGATAGAGTCTGCACCCCATTTTCAAGACCTCTTGCACAATCACTCCCCCCCCACACACACACCTGCCATGCTTGTGTTGTTCAATGTATGCAAGTGTGAATACATTCTAAGGAACAATCGCAAATTGGCCCCTGGGGATAAAGGCCAAGCAACATAATAAGAGATATTTTCTTTCACCATGTCTAGAATTTTCTGATGTGCAATATGTACATAAGCACAGCCTCAGACATTTCCTTTAACACCCTTTCTAAGCGCAGCAAGGCTGTTGGCCCCGAAACAATCTGGATTTAATCACAGATCTTAAACTAATGGTGTGTGACTTGGAGACCTTTTAAAAACCTTTAAAGGCTATCCTTTCCTTGCCTCCTTCAGTTCTGAATAAAAACTAATGTAATGGATTCTCTTTTTTTTTTTTTTAAATGTTCGTATCTCCAGGGTTAAATAAAACTCATTGTCATTCGTGCTCTGGGGCTGCAGGTCAGAAGCGATACATTTTGGGGGCAGAGGAGGGATCTCAGATTTGTCATGACAAAAAATGCCAAAAGTCTCTGCACTTTGTGTCGGGAACAATGAAGTCATGAGGTCACACTGGTGCCTTTCCTTTTCAATCAAAAGGGAGTTCTAGGAGGTCAGCTAGCATGCTTAGGCAGTGCCCCTGCCTAATTCCAGCCCCCGGCATCAAGGGGAAGATTGATGAAAACGGGAGGGGGAACCAGGCGGCCTGGACTCTAACTGATTTTGCATCTGGCTCTCTTTTGAAATCATGAGCAAATCACTTAACTGCAGTGTCTCTGCATGTGTGGAATGGGGATAATGATGCCCCCCCCCTTGTGAAGCATTAGAAGATCTTGGGAGAAAGGGGCTCTAGGATTATTGAGTAGCAGTCTTCCTCATGTGCATTTCTTCATCTGTTTTTGCTCCCTGACAAGACACATCTTTCAGGTGCGGCCATGCAGCTGCAAGCCAAGATGTTGGCACAATCTCTCCTCAAGTAAGAGGACTGAAGGTGTTCTCTCTCTGAAGGTCATAAAGCTCTTCAGTAGCACAAGGGCCATAGAAGGCTCTGAACACACCAGAGCTACTGCAATTCCCCTGCATGAAGAGGAGGCTGCTGCAGAGAGAGCTCGTGAAGAACTTTATGGCCACCACGGTTGGCAGGGCTTGATTCTGTGCCACATTAGAATAGGCCGGCATAGCATGGGACTAAGGATGTAGTAGTGTAGTCAATTAACCGATAAGCTAAAGCTTATAGGTTAATGCTATAGACTACACCCATCTCCCTCTCCCTGCAACTAGTAAATTTTTTAGCAGGCTGGCCAGCAGCTCGGCTCAGTTCTCGCTCATGCTGGGTCCGGGACCTACCTCTGCTGCGGCTCTGCATTTAAAGTGTGTTAGGAGCCGAGTGGGCAGGCAGCACAGCTCAGTTCTTGTTTGCACTGGGAGCTCAGACCCTCTCCCCTGACAGGGGCTGCTGCCCCTTTATCAGAGGCAGCAGCACAGGCTGACAAGCAGCTGGTCCACAAGAGAAGCTTATCTAACTCCTGCCTGGCACCCCGTGCTGCTGCCAGCCCCGCCCCCAGGGACGATAGAACAGTCAACTAACCAATAAGAATTCATGAGGTTACTCGACTATTCAATTAGCCGATATTTCACATCCCTACACGGGACATCATCCAAGAGGATACAGTTTGGGGGACAGATCCAATCTCTGCAATTCCAGTATAGCTCCCAAACAGAAGCCATTTTACTGTAACTATGTACAAGGAATGAGAGGAAAAATTCACCTGAAGGGAGAAAGATCTGTCAAACTCTGCGTTTGCAATCTCTGTAGCCCTTTAGAGTTTTTTCCACTGTACGTTTTTCAAAATGAACTTAACCTGGCCATAGTAAAAAGGCAAAACTAGAAACCAACAGCCTGGTTTTTAAAATGTGCATGGG
The DNA here is from genome assembly GCA_032595735.1 of Pelochelys cantorii. Taxonomy (NCBI): domain Eukaryota; kingdom Metazoa; phylum Chordata; order Testudines; family Trionychidae; genus Pelochelys; species Pelochelys cantorii. Next base: position 44,667,253 of record CM064337.1, read on the forward strand.
AAAACTGAGTATTTACACACACATCGCCAGTTAGACCCGCAACTGATTGTATGTATATGCAACCAAAGTGGCTGTGTGCACACACAATAGGTAACTAATTGTGCCCATGCATTTAAAGTCATACTTGGGCTCCAGCCGGCACAAGCTGCCTTCAGCTAAAATCCCACAACAATGGAGGATGATCAAACCCTGTGAAATAATGCCCTGAGTACTTGTCTTGTTATCATTTAAACTGTTTATCTATAATTGCTAGGGATGAATTGCAATCAAAATATCCTCTGGCAGCTACCACTAAGTCTCCAGGGTATTTAGTTCACAATGAAATTATTTATCAAAAGGCAATTTTTTCCCATTTTTTGCTGCCTGGGTAAAATTTTTCACACAGCTCTCGACCACAGAAATACCCTGCAGTCATGAGAGAGACTAACTACAAGCCTGAAAGGTGCTGTGCCTTTCTCCAGGCTGTCCCCGCCTCAAGAGATTGATACAGGAACTCTGAAATGAGAAGGGGCAGAACAATCAACCTGTGGAAGAATCAGGCAGCAGTGGGCATTTTAATCCAGGCGACAGGGAGATCCATGTGCAGTCAATGCAAAGCAGGACAGCTCTAACCGCGCTCGGCAGGCTGTAGGAGATGGCCTGGGAAGTTGATGGGTGGAATCAGTCCGTGTTCAGCAGAGAATCTTTCCTCCCTTCAACAGCAGCAGTGGCACCAGCATTTTCAAACTGACATAAGGGAGGGCAATTGTCCTGCTATGGAGGGGAACCTTCCTCACTTTTACACTACCCTGGTGAAATGGGCTAGCGAACGGATCCGAGTCTCTGCTCCCACTTCCTTTACCCAGAAGTCTTCCTGCCCAAGAGCTCCTCTTCCACTCTCCTGCGTGGCAGAGTGCTTGTAACCCCAGCAAGGCTGGACCCAGGATTTCTGGGGTCCTCGACTCCTTGTTGTGGTCACCGATGGCAGAGGCTAGCATGCCCCCCAGCCCCGGGTGCTCTCTCTGCATTGGATGTTTCTCTGATCATTACATACGGTTCAAAGCCAATACACTCTATTGAACAGCAGTCAGGTCTTAAAAGAATATGTAAAAATGGGAAAGGCGAAGGGAAAACACCTCGCCCTGTTCTGTGGCGGGGGGACATCACACACAGGGTCTCTGGAATGTCAGGGCAGTTTAGTCTGTTCCTCATAGGTCCCAGGCCTCCTTCCCAGGCCCTGGCTATGGGTTGGATACTCGATCTGGCGGGGCCACATGCCTTCAGACTCCGGGTGGCCAGAGCTTTCTCCCCAGAATCAGCCCCCTGCCCATCGGGGTTATGATCCCCCTCCACCTCTGGCCCACAAGGCTTCTTGGCTGGGGACCTCTCCCTGCACTGGGCCTCTGTCCAGCACCCCCCTTGCCCTCCCCAGCTGCTCACCACACCCACCTCAGCTTCACTCTCTGCTGCTCCACCTCCAGAGCCCGGGCTGCTTCCTTGGCCCTTCTGGTTCTGTGGCTGCAGTTCCCCCGCCCCCAGCATGGATCCGTTCTCTGAGCTGTGTCTCTGGTTCTCTCGGACTAGCATGGCTCTGCTCCCCAGCTCAGCTCTGGACCCTGCTCTCTCCTTAGCGGGGCCCCATTCAGTCCAAGCCAGGCAAATCCCAGCTCACACAGGACAGGACCCCCAGCCTCCTGACTCTCTCATTAGCCTGCTTGCCCTGTCAATCAGGCTGACCTCACAACTGAATGACAAACCTTTTCTCGTTCAGAGGGCGAACTCCTCCACGCCCAAAAGGTTTTATCCACATACAAGTATTTTATCGGCAAAGGAGTGGACAAACAGCAGCTGCACTGCCCAGCTTTTCATGACACAGCCACATTGACGTGCATAGTCTGAGACAAATCAATTTCTTCTCTCATCCCAAAGGTTGAGCCTATTACCTTCATAGGGCACCCTAGCATCAGGCCAAAGATGCAGACTGAAATCCTTCCCAAACACCATTCCTCAGAGAATTTTCCTCCACAAACAAGGTGGAAAAATATCAATTTTTAAATCTTTTTCAATTGGATTTTGATGTTGCTGTTATCGTAAGTTCCAAATGTAGCGTCAGGCTCCATTTAGTTGTAAATCAACATGTTTTAATTGTTTCTGTCAACCAATGAGAATCCAGAAAGTAAGTGAAACACCCATGGAAAAGTTGATTAAAATCAATAATTTAAATGGAGGCTTTCCACTCCATTTAATTTAAAGCACCTTGATTTAAATCGTCAAGTCACCCTGTACAGAGCATCACTTTCACAAAGGACCAAGACACCTGCTAGCCTGGCCCAGGGCCCAGTCTCAAAAGGAACAATTTGCTTTTAATTCTTTTCATAAAAAAGGGAAACTGTAAGTAGCTGCCCTGCCATCCTTTGTCCCCTACGTGCTGATATCACCCAACTGCCACTCATCTGTCAGATGACTTTAGACACCTGCTGATTGTGTGCTCTTGCTGTGACTCTCTCAGTGCTGGGATGAACATCAGATACTGGAATTTTAAACGGGGACAAGGAGCTCACACTTAGCAACACAGGAAACAATACTAGAGAGGAGCGTGATGTATGGACATACATCTGTGGGTGGGTGGGGCAGGGCTGTCCCTGCAGGAGTGGGGATGGGGAGCCTACCCCTACCTCCGGCTCCACCCTCACCCCATTCCACCCCTGCTTTGCCCCCACCAAGCCCCTTCCTGCCCCTGTTCTGCCCCCTTGCGCTCCCCCCCGCACAATGCAAGCCAGAAGATTACTGGAGGCCTGGCACAGAGCAGCATCAGGAGTTCCCCACACAACCTTACTGCGGCGATGGGAGCCAGAGTGGCCCACAAGCCTACTCCCCTGCACACACCCCACTGCCCTCTCCCAGCCCGCTACGGCCCACTTCGCTGCAATGGCGGGAAGCAGAGAGCTCTGGGACTGGAGCGGTCTGCTTCCTGCTGACACAGCCCACCACAGTGGACCATAAGAACGGCTATACTGGGTCAGACCAATGGTCCATCTAGCCCAGTATCCTGCCTGCCAACAGTGGCCACTACCAGATGCCCCAGAGGGAGGGAACACAACAGGTAATCATCATGTGGTCCCTCTCCTGTCATCCATTTCCAGACAAACAGAGGCTAGGGACACCATTCCTACCCATCCTGGCTAATAGCCATTGATGGACCTAAACTCCATGAATCTATCTAGCTCTTTTTTGAACCCTGTTAAAGTCCTGGTCTTCACAATATCCTCTGGCAAGGAGTTCCACAGGTTGACTGGGCACTGAGTGAAGAAAAAGCGAGCAGAGGATAGCAGGGTGGAATGGAGCAGGCTGCTCCAGTTCCCACTGTGGCAGTAGGGAAGGGAGCACAGGCAACCCCTGCTGCCACCCCACACCAGGCCCCCAGCTAATCCCTTAGGTCCCACGACCATCACAGGGGCCCCCAAAGTGTAGGAGCTGGGGCAATCACCCTGAACAGTCCTATGGATGGGGCTTTGCTTGCTAGGGAGAGACAGACTTTGAGGTGTGCTGCTAGCAGTCCTGAATGCTTTTTCGATTCTACACCAACCTTTCTATGAAGGATGCTGACCAATGTGCTCCAAATGACATTTTCTGTGCCGAAAATTACTAGTAGAGGGTCACGGTGGGCCAGTTTCATCACTGATGTAATTCCCCTGAGGGAAATGGAATTAGATCAGGGATGAATTTGGCCCAACATGCACCTATTACTCACTTTTGAGGAGAAGTTGTGGAGGATGCATTTTAACACCACATCCAGAACCACTGTACCCAATGTCAAAGGAATGGAGAATTTTTAGTATCAGGTTAAATCACCAACCTAGCAAGTTAATAGCCTACCTCTGGCCAATTCTTCATGCATAAGAGGATGGCTTTTTTTAGAAAACAAAACCTTAACGAGGCTAGCAGCTGATAAAGTGCCATACATAGCAGGAAGTTTCCTCACGTGGTACTCCCCACACATAGCTCAATGGTGTGTGTAGCAGGAAGTTCTTTGGGATGGGAACTCACACCCATGGCTCCAGTTTGTCTCCTCCTGCTTGAGCGGAGCACAGAAAAACTATTTGCCAGCCCAACCTCCCCGGGGGGGGGGGGCGGGGGAGAAGGAGGAGGGAAGGGGAAGAGACAGAAAAGGGACACAGAGCAGTATCAGAACACACAGATCAGGGGACCATTCCCAGACAGGTATCATGCAGCCAGACTGAGGAAAATTCAGCAAAAACCACCAAATTGTTGTCTATTCAAGGGGATAAACTACAGGAAAGTGAGAAATATTGTGTTCCACCTTTGCAGGTTTTATTAAGGGATGGATTGTACTGCACACTCCTCCTTTTACTCCACCTAACTTCCTTCTATCTCCTCCAAGAAAAAAAAAATATTCTCTCTCTATTAACCATCTGGTAAACACAGCCTGTTAGTTACTACAAAGGGTGCCAAACCCTCACTCCTCCTTGTTTCCTCCAGTTCATGCACCATGGCAGAGGATGAATTGCTTTTACAAGAATCTAAAAATAAAAATGTTTCAGCATCCATAATTGGATTGTCTGCTCGGGCTTTTTAAAAAGGAGCCAAAGTACCAGTTCCAGGCTATTAGCCCTAAGGTTGTAAGAGAATGATGTAAAATATTTCTTCATTAAAATGGTTGCCTCTCGACAGGGTTTCCCGCCCCCACCCCCCATTCCTTTTCTTGTTAAAAGAAGTGTGTGATCACAAACTTTATTTTTAAAACCCAGAGGTGATAAAAATAAACAAGACTTTTGCAGCTGAAAGCCAGTCACCGGCTCCAGTCATGTTTTCCGTTCATTTCTATACAAAGCTTACTTTAATATGCCCGAGTCACGCCTTTTATCTTGGTTCATTTTTAATAATCAGTGGCTAAATCCTGAAGTCCTTTGTCAGACTTTTACTGTTCTTCAAAGCAGCCACTGTCTCGACCACAAGTCTTGTGAATCACCAAGCCCACGCTGTCAGCAACGGAGAAATCAGAACAGCAGTAACTTAATGTAAAGCATAATGGGACTATGAGGGAGGCTTCCACATTCGAACCCTTAGATCAAATTACATGGACTGTGAATGCTCCAGAAGAGGGTCATCTTGTTGTTCTGTCGGCAAGCTGTGTAGCACAAGGGGGCCCTGATTCAGGAACAGAGCTCCTAGGCACCACACATTATAAACAACATTAATGATAATTATTACAATAGTGACTGAAGTCCCAGGGTCTTACTCAGGCAGAACGCCTACTGAAATCAAGGTGTGCTTTTCCTGGGCAAGGATGTCAGGATTGGCTCAAACTGGCTACTCATACTAGAAGACAGAAAATCTGGATTAATAATTCTGATAGGTGGACTGATTCTCTCTCTCTCTCTCTCTCTCTCTCACGTAGGTCTCTTTCCTGAAGAGCTATCTTTTGGTTACACATTTGTACAAGCTCCTAGCAAAACTGGGCTCTGGCTTGTAAGCGCTGCTGTAATACAAATCATTTAAAATCCAGCCTTTAAAACGAGTTCTAATATGTACAGGGCCTGATGTTACTACCATTGCTGCCTTTGGTGGCACAACTCCCATTGGCAAGACTGGGACTGTGATGACTATACAGCACCCAGCACAACGGGGTTCTGTCTGTGGATAGCATATCTAGGTGCTACAATAATAATATCCATGATGATGAGTCCTTCGCTATGCAACACTGGCAAGTAGTAGCAGTTCAGTAGTAAGAGTAAAACATACCCTGGTTTGCACAAGCAAAAGAATGCCACTTATTACATATGTAATGACAGTCTTACAAGTACTTATGACATCAGGTTTAAGATTTGAAAGTAGTTGTGCAAAAAAAAAAAAGAGAGCGCACATTAGGGATGATTTCCCCTTTTGATAATGCCTAGGCAATTCCTTGTTAAAAAAGGGCAAAACAACAGTTATTAATTACCCTAATTAACCCAATTCATAAGACACATTTGTGTGGCTGTCATGACAACTGCTCTGACTAACTTGCCAAGAATAGCTTAGCTGTCCATTCAAATAAATCCGTAATAATTACCAGTCTCGTTTACTGGGCTTCTGTGATAATAATAATTAGTGCTACTGTACAAAAGGTCGCCCTAAACAATTTATGAATGATGCATTCTGCATGGCGATTATATGAGTCCCATGGAATGTACAGAACGTACACAATTACATTTGAAATGTGACAGAAGATGATTAGAGCCCAGCTTCTTCAGAAATTCCTTATAGTTCCCTTTGTCCGCAATGAAATGACAAAGCTGGAGGGGGAAAAATCATTAATATTAAATGAGAAACCAAGTGAACCAATAAAAACTTGGGTACAAGACAGCCAACTACTATTCCATATGGCTTAATTCTACAGCCTGGCTTACAAGGGATTCCTGCACAGGATTATAGGGGATCAGCAGCAGTACCAGAGGGATGAAAGATGGTTGAAAAGGAAGTGGGAGAAAAAGATTGGGGAGAGTTTGATTATAGACTTCGACATAGACCAAGTCTACACTAGGGCTACGTCCTCACTGCAGGTTCTTCTGGCAGAAAATAATGGACTCATTAGCATAAGTTGATGGTTCATTAGCATAAGTTGAAATCTCATTAGCACAGGGGTCTCCAACCTTTTTAAGCATGAGATCACTTTTTGAATTTAAGTGCAGTCCAGAATCTAGCTCAAACCCAAACACCCATGCCCCACCTCCTTCCTGCCCCTTCCCCGGGGCCCCGCCCTGCTCACTCCATCCTCCCTTCCCCATCCTCACTCATTTTTATCAGGCTGGGGGCAGGAGTTTTGGGTGCAGGGGAGGTTCAGGACTGGGGCCAGGGTTTGGAATGCAGGCTCCAGCTGGGCACCGCTTACCACAGGTGGCTTCTGGGTGTGTGTGGTGCAGGGGGCTAAGACAGGCTTACCCCTCCCCCTCTTCCTCTTCTTCCCATGCCCTGCATAGCAAGCAGGAGGCTCCCACGGGTGGCGAACAACTCCAAGGCAGAGGGCAGAAGCTGCACAGCAGTGCTTTAGAGGGGCAGATGACGTGCCTGCACTTGACAGCCTCCCAGCCAAACCTCTCAGGATCACCCATCAAAGCTCCAAGATCTACCAGTAGATCCCGATCTACTGGTTGGTGACCACTGAATTAGCATATTTTCTGCTGTTTCTTTTTGCGCAAGGGGTTTTTGCCCAAAAAGAAGCAGTGTGGATATGGAGGGGGGGGGGGTTGCACGGAAATCCTGTTTTGTGCAAGATCCTTATGCCTGTCCCAGAGAATCATAAGGATCTTGGGCAAAACAGGTTTTTTGCACAAAAAATCCCACCATCCACACTGCTTCTTTTTGTGCAAAAAGAAACGGCAGAAAATATGCTAATGAGTCCCTCATAAGCATATTTTCTGCCAGCAGAACTCACAGTGAAGACGAAGCCTAGGAGCACTATGCAAGAGCAGCTCTACCAGTGCACTATGCCACCACATCCTAGCGTGGATGCAGGTAGCAGCAAATCTCTGCTTTCCGCTGCATAGCTCATTCCCGCCCTTTGAGTGAAACAAGCAGAGTTTTGCTGGTGTAACTGCATCTATATGGGGGAATTTTTCCAACCAACACAAGGTACCCTTAAGTTTGTAAAGTATACCTGACTCTAGTTAAAGTCACAGAACCTACTCCTACTCCCATTGAAGTCAATAGGATGTGTGTCTAATGCTGGGTAAAACAAAACACCTTTTTAAAATCCTTGTGTGTTACAATTAATATGAAAAAATTAGAGACCTTTATTTTATTTCCATTATTTACTTGCTGTCTTTGTCTCCACTTAAGAGAATGAAAATAGGCTAGTCCGTTTCACTTTTCATATGGGTTCCTTTTCTGGTCCAGGGCTTTAGTGCAGTAAGCTCTGTGCTCAGTTTGGTAGGACCTTTTGGGCCCAACTTCACTTTGTGGCGGTTGTGCGCAAGTATAATGTTGCAATGCTACAACTGCCAACACCATGACAAAATGCTTGTACATAAAGAGTACTGAAAATTTTAAAAGCTCTGGGAAATGTTCTTACTGATTTTAACGTAACCTGTTTTTCTACTGGCTGGTCCACAGAGGATGCATGTCAATTAGCAATGAGCAGAGGTCTCCGGTAATTCAAGCAGCAGAGCTTCATGCTTTCAGCACTGGAAGTCCCAGGTTCAGTCTCAGTGCTAACCCGTGATGGCAGTCACTATGTGAAGTTTTATGAAAACAAGTTTTTACAGAACAAATGTTGGGACAAATGTGACCTAACAGTGTCACTTGAATACAGGAGTGATTTCTAGCCATAGTTTTACCAAGGTTACATCCAGTATCATGGAGCAGTTGAATATCAAAATATCCTTAAAAATGAGTTATAAAATTCTTCCTTCATTTTTCTGTGCCAGCAAATCCCCTTTACCATGCAATTGGATTAGACTGTGCTGGGAGTCGCTACTGACTACTGAGTTAAACGCTACATTGCATATATCACAAGAACAGTTTGAGAGCTCTGAGTGAATTTCACAAGTATCAGCCATGTCAATTGCTTGCATTTCTGAATAACTTTGGTTCAGCTGTCTGGAGTTGTGATATCAAAGCCCATTTGCTTTTGTGGTAGAAAAAATTGCAATTATTTAAAAAAAAAAACCCAATGATCTTAAATTCGCCCAGCAGCTCAAGAAACCACTTTCCTAGCAAAGTCATTTTCTAAAATGTATCTCTCGAGAAATCACACTTTTGTCATTTACAGTTACTTGGGGTTTGTTGTTGTAATGCTAAAAGGAATATTACCACCAAATGAAAAACATATACCATTAAACACAGTTGGGTCTACGGCCAAAAAATTATGCTCTATTTCTATTGAGCAGACCAATAGAAGGCCATACATTTCTGAGTTTTAATCCCTGATGTGACATGACACGTTGGACAAACCACTTCATCTATTTCCCTCTCTGTGAAACAGGGATGATGAATGAGATGTGGATTTACATCGTGATTTGTTTTAGATTGTCATCATCATTGGGCTTCAGGGTTAACACTTTGCTGGACTGAAAGAGACAATTAAAAGCCCCTCTCAAAACTAAGGATAGCTCCATGGTAATCTCCAAGCCAATAGGAGCTGAAGGTGAAACTCGGGCTCATTATTTCAGTCTGTATGTCTACAGATTTAGAAAGCCCAAACTGTAACCATTTACGTTCAGTTTAGATTTTCTTCACAATCAGACAGGTCTACACTTAAAAAGAGTAAGCATCTGTATTACAGTCATTGCCAACAGTACAGCTGCTGCACCAGTACAAAGCTGCTAGCGTTGACAGGCTTCAGGCATTTTAACCACCATTTCCCAACCTGCAAATACGAAATTAACTGCTCCCAAGTATTATACGATTTCAGACAGACGCTCAGTTGGGCTCACCTGTGGTACTATAAGCGATGCCGTCTCTCTTTGAGATGCACACACAACACCAATTAAAATTTGTGGTAAGCATGCCATTGTAGTAAATACTAAATACTTCCCCAAGCGTACACTGCAGCCTAAAGAATAACTAAACAACGCTGCCAGGAAGCATCTTTAAACTCAGTCCCTTGCGATGCATGTAATCTACAGAATGGGATCTCAATCCATGGACTATCCTAGCTGACGGGCCATGGAAAGCTGTCTGATCACATGGTGCTGGCTCCTTTCCCTTATTTCTTCTAATATTACCTTCCTGCATAAGCACTTGCTGTAGTTGTCACAGGCATTTATACAACCAGGAGGGGATGTGGGCACCACTGTGACTGGGCAGAGGTACCCAATAGACAACACCACATAAAGTTAGAGAAACCATTTTGAAGGACAGAACAAAATAATGAGCTTGAGTGGTGTCAGAAAACCTAAGTTTATAATGTAAATAAGAAATCTTGACAAGCAGTGAGGTAATAAGGGAACCTAAGCAGCTATAAATGGAAGACAGCCTAATAGGGTCTGATGTGATTGAGACTCTAATGAGCTCAGATAGTAGAAAACTCAACGCAGTACTTGATGAGGGGTACAGGGAATAAGCATCTGTGGTTATTAACCAAATTGGCCACTAAAGTTATTCTGATTCCAAAAAAGAGCTGGAAGAGTATTTTTTGCCTACAAATGAATAATCATTCTCTCCTTATCTAAGGGTTTCTATCATGTTTACCATTATTGAGTCTGACCAGATTCAAGGATGCTGGATTTGGCCCACAGAGATTTTAAAAATTCCAAATTGATACTGATGGAACACCTACTTCAAAACCTCATTAATGTGCAACATCCAAAACCCAGTGAAAAAGGACCATGAAAAAGAACCACAAGAGTGCACAGAGGAGATGTTGAAAAAGAGAAGCTTTTCAGTCATACGAGAGAGTGTTACACCTTCCCATTGAGTGCTACTTTACAAAGATGTATTGGGTGGAATGTGTGTAAGATTAGTGCTTCTGTAGTTGTCAGAGAAATAAGAAATTTACCTCATTACATTAAATCCCGGATTTTACATACCACAACTCGACAAAGATAAAAGTTGGATGTGACAAACTGAGCTATATATAATTTCCTCAGATATACTGGGATGACTTTCTTTCCCTGTGTAAATGGAGGGCAAGGGGAAGGAGAAGAGGTAGGCAAATCTACCATCCCCCCTTCCTAAAGATTCTGAGGTAGGGGAGACTGGTTTAATTTCAATATACAGAGAACAGCCATCAGCTTCATGGAAATCTGGGAAAGCAATTGTATGTAGAAACAATTTTCATGAAATACATATACATTCTATGCCTGCTCTTCAAATGTCACTAAGGACATTGGTATGCAAATATTGTCTTCGTATTTAAGAATTTTTCTGCTATTCCCCTCTATTCCCTTCACCTGAAGTAAAAATAATTATTGATTGACTTTAAAACAAGTCACACTCCTCAAGCTGCCATATAACATAGCAAACAGCAACAGAGCAACATTACTACAGCAAGCAATTGTCTTGTTCACACATGGCAGGTTACGGCTTCAGACTGGAGGCAGCAAGGGCAAATGCATGCTTACAGTGTCATCTTAGTGTGAAAAGTAACTATGTAACTCTACAGATCTATTCTCCATAGATCTTTAAGTCCTGTTTACTTATGTTAGAGACAAACACAGGTATTTATTCCTGGTAGCACTGCAGAGTCAGTACAGCGATAGGAGGAGAGAGTGGATTCTATTCTTTCATGTGTCTCAACACAACTAAATCCAGATTAGACAATCTGTATTATTGGGGTGATAGAAGAGACACCCTTCAATTTTCAGATTCCAGCTAGTATTGTAAATGCTGGCAGTTAGCTCCAGAAGAGGATTTCTAACTTGAAATAGATGTTATTGAGACAGAGCAAATACAGAAACCCAGTGTGTCTTTCTTTCTTTCTTTTTTTTTTTTTTTTTTTTTTTTTTAAAGCTAGATAACATAAGGAGGACACTTTTATGAGCTCAAGGAGAAGAAAAGAAAGAAAATTCATTGCAGAGTAGCAAAGGGATAATCTCTTCCAGAAGTTTTCTCAAGTGGAGTCAACAGCTTGGTACAGTGTGTTAGAGTCTAATGAGGAATTTCCCCCAAATTCTACAAGCTAAAGTCTTCCTCCCCTTGATGTGTGTATTAATGTTAGTGACCGAGTGGAAACTGAAGGAAGAGCCTACTCCTAAATACTTCCATTTTAAAAAAGAAATTCATCTCTTGTCTCTGAGCTCACACGCAAAGCACCCGTAGTTACTGTTACCAGAAAACTTACATAACACTGTTTTGTGCTCCCTCTGCTGGCTCTGCAGCAGGAGCCAAATCAAACAAGCTATTTTGCCTGACTCTATAATGAACCCTCTACAGAGGGGGTGGGTCATGAAGGGGAAGGGCATATATGCTACTAATTTCATCTCCTTCACTGGCAACACCATTGCTGTCAGCTCAAACCAAAGGAAGTAAACAATCAGGACCATGGCCAGCACATACCATTTTCCGAACAATGGCTCAAAAGCAATGTTCCAGAAAGGGGATTTGGGGGTGGGAGGGTGTCTTCTAGCTCTAGAAAGTTAAAATAAGTAATTTGTCCTGTGCAGTTAGATGCTGCATTTGTCTTGAACCCATTATTAAATGTCAGTGAAGATGGATCCAAGCCAGGCTGAATGTGACTTTGCCAAAGTTTAATAGAGCCAAGAACCAGAAACCAAAATTTGGATCAGAACTTCCCCAGATTTCAGGGGCACTTGATCTGCTCCAGGCCTACCTCTAGACATGTGTAGAACCCGAGGTTCTTATTAACACTACTGATGTACTACACACACAGTATTAGTGACCCAGGGCTGATATCACTGCTACAGTTAGTGCCTTACATTTTGAGCAGTCCAATTCATACATGTGAGTAATGGTGGCAGAAGCCAGGGAATGTTATTCTCACAGTTTCTCTGAAATACTATTGTACTATAACAGAATTTGTTGAAGTTCAATGCTGTCCACACATTGCTATAGATGCAGTAGTTAGCGTGTGTGTATGTATATAGATATATAAGCTTCCATACTCAGACAAGAAGAAACATAAAATCTATGTTTGAAAAGAAGATCTTTGTATTTGTTAAGCAATCCTTGTTCAGAACAACAACAGGCATTTCTAGGAATAGTAATCTGATCATTTTCCATCAGACTATGTAACATATCAAAGTTGCGTTCACTCCCAATGCTGTCTAGGCAGATCGCTTGATAGTACCATATGAAACAAAGAAACAACTTTGAAATGCAACATTCAGCTGCCTTAATTGTGTCTTTCCCTCCCTCAGATGCTTCCGTGAAACAGAAGAGTAATTCTTTAATTGTTGTTTCTAATGCAACACATTAAACTGCTATGTGCTTAAACTAATACATTTAATTTTGCAAGCCACTAATCTATTATAATAATCAATAGCACAGAATTTAGCTGCATTATAAAAACAGGCAAAAATCAACCAACATGAAAAAAATTAATATTGAATCTTATGTTATCCCAACTCATTTAGTTTAATAACAGTGAATGATATTTTCCAAGCACATTATTCAAGCAATAAAGAGGCAGAATTATTTGATCTCCTTCTAACCTTTATGATTCTAAGCAATCTTTTTTTGACCCAGATTGACTGAAGCAACATCTGCAAAGCCTTTCAAAAAATTGTACTCAACATGCACTGTGTCAGTCCATAGCCAAAGATAAATGTTATTATTTTAAAACCATCATCCTACTAATAGATGAGCAAACCTACTACATTAGCATAGCCTGCAGATCTCCAGCATTGGTGAGAAAGTGCCAGAGGGTTTTAGCTTAATGGAATTTTACATACCTGATTTAGTATGGGTTAATGCAATCCACTAACATAGGAATTTTAAAACCTGCCCTGTGGCATACACCTGCCATTACAAAAGATGGTATAATCCGACAAGCTCAAGACCCCAAGAGGATGGTAAAGGATTCATGTCCAGATCTCTTGTGGCCAACAGAATGCAGAAAGGTAGAGACCTTCTTATGCAGCTCAAAGATGCTATATGAAAATTGGAGTTGATTTCTGTATTTATTTCATTTAATGAAGGGTTTCTTCCCTTCCTATGAGATTTTTTTACTTGCAGCATACCGAGTAGTTCCGTCAGAAGATATAAGCCACTGAGGAGGAGATGCAGAACAATAAATGTAATGCACATTTTTCAGGGCATCATTAACTACCATTACACTAACCTTAGCTACCCTAACAAAGAGACAGCAACTAATTGGGATTGTGTGTTAAACACACAATATAATAACCACTTGTCCAGCTGACATAAGCTATTACTTTGTCCTGGTTTAAGATGGCTGCAACTACTTCAGTCTTTTCTTTGATATGTCTCCCCACTGACTTCAGTGGGTAGCTTTGCCTAAGTAGAAACTATTGAATCAAGCCCATAATGCCACTTTTCCAATTATCAACCTGATTCTTATTACTGCACACTCAAAACTCCCGCTAACATCAGCAGGAATTTGGGATAAAGAAGACTGAATCCCTACAAAATAAGCATCTGCTCAAGATCACAGAACTCTATACATTCAGAGCACACTGTAATTTAAATTGAAGAGTAGAATTATTTGCTACAAGGAAGAGCATCCTGTATTTTAACTGGTACTCAACTATGGCCTCGACATGGACCAATACTGCATCACGTATCAAAGCAAATCCATGCAACCTGGCTGGGGAGCAGCGAGCATGCACAGCTACCAAGACAGAGCTAGGGTGACAGTGCACAGGAAACTAGACAGGAGTATGAAATGCAGTCTGGCTGCAGGAGAAAAAAAGAATGGCTAATGAAGTTTCAGGGCTGAATATGTAGGGTTCTCATTAAAAAACAGGGTGGGAACAGTATTTCTGTATGCTGCATGTAGGTTACTGCATTCCATTCTGGATAGCTCTTTCCCTGAAAGACAATTGGCAGACTGGGGCTTTACAATGCAAGTATCAGTTGTGCTGCATTGCATCACCTCACAGTTGAGGGCAAAATGAACTTTCAAAAGAAGAAAAATGAAGTTGGCTTTACTCCTTGCTTCACCTTTATAACAATCAGCAAGGACGTGGCAGAAATGGGAGGCTTATTTAGGCTGGGATGAGAGGGTGTAACTAGGAATGGTAGAATGAATTCCAGAAATGAAAAATGTAGGCTGAATATAAAGTTGGGGAGGCGGGAGGGGGGCGGAAAAAAAAATCACTGGAGACAGTGATGTGAGGCTGTGGAGTAATTTCTGGAAAGCAATAGAAGCCTCATCACTTGAGACATTTAAATTACACCACAGGAAATTAATGAAGGCACAGTGCAAAGGAAAGTTCTGCACAGGCAGGAGGACGAATGGGGTGGAAGGTCTAACAAGTTCTTTGGTATTTGTAGCTTGAATACTTTTCAGGAAAATGGAAATTTTCTTCAGTACTTCATCAAGGCAAGTCTTGGCCCTTTCCACCAGCAAAGTGGGTGGAAAAACTGCCCCTAAAGGTAAATGATAATATGTTTGCCATTGCCCCTTTGACCGATGACTGGGATTAAAAGGACCAAAATAAAATGTAATGACAGAACTCTGCTAGAGACGGCTAGCAACTGGCAAAAGGAATTTGACAGACGTAGATAATAAACATGCAAACAAAACTAGGAGAGGGATCTGGGTGTAGTCTGAGAGATTCCATAACCAGCATAAACTGGAAATCTCAATTTACGGTAGTGAAGCCATGCTGTTTTACAGTAGCTGAGGATCTAGCATAGTATGTAAACGTCAGGGCAGAGCACTTCCATTAAGAAGGAAGAATATCTTTGAAAAAAAAACTTTGGGAGAAAGATGGAGCTCTCAAGCCTACTAGCTTTGCTGACTGACATGTTTCCAGTGCATCTTATCGAAGCAATTCCCAGATTCAACAAACTGTTAGGAGAAAACTACTAACAATGCATTCCAGTCAGATGAGCGATGGCGAAGCCAAACAGCAGCCCTCTGTGGAAGTACCAAGCCAGACTGGTGTGTGAGGTGTTCTGGGCATAAAATTTCAGCAGAGCTCTAGAGTATAATGAGATGTGATACCGAGGGGACAGATTCGTAAGTGGTACAACCGAGGCATAACGAATGCCCATTGGTTCCAAGAGTGACAAAGGCGGGGGGAAAGCAAGCAATGCCACAAGCTCTCTAAGATGCTTTGACAGGAGTTTTGAGTGCTAACATCAATGACCACTTGGAGTTAGAAATTTGGATCAAGAGGCCAGGGAAACCACTGGAAACTATCCCTCTAGGGTGAAGCTCTGGCTCCAATGAAGACAATGGCAAAATTCCCACTGACTTCAACAGAGCCAGGATTTCATCCTAGTCCTTACTTTGTGTACCTAAAACACAAATTTCAGGTTCTGTTTGCCAGCTGGCCCTTAGCTGCAGATTGAGCATCTCCAATTGACTGTGCCAAGCAAAATATGTGTTTAAATTGTAGAACCGCAATCCATACTGTTTTGAAATTACTTTAAACCACAGCTTTTGCAACTGATTATAGCAAGTGGGAGAAAAAGAAAAACGTCCCATTATTGTTAACTTTGCTCTGGAAAAGAATCTTACTTCATGTTACATTATCAGACAACTAGTTTGGAAGTTATTTTAAGAAGGGAAACATCTGATAGTTTAAGTGCAAAAAGAAAAAGCCCACTACAAATATTTAGAGTGTCATTTTTAAGTATTTACTTGCAGTGTCTTCTTAACCCCAAGCCATAAGCACGTGATCATGAGCATGAGAACCAGAACAAAATAAAACTAACCAGTCTCATTTCAGAGTACAAACTGAAATGCAAAATAGAGAAACAGCATAAATGGAAAAAAGCTAATGAGATGTTTAGAAGATTGAAATTCTATGGTCCCAGCTTTGGAGTAGTCTCGAGGAGGAACACCTGTGTGCAAGACCACCTTCGGGTCTCCCTCTTCCTCCAGGGTAAGCCATACAGTTTCACCACCTCTGTAGACTGGACCTCTGGGCCAGCAGCACTCGTACTTCCCACCACGTGCATCATTCAGCAAGTCCCACCGAGACAGATCCCTGATAGAAATTGGTACTAATGCCTCACAGCGACAATCACACCACATTGTCCAAACAGCAGGGTTTGTTAGTTAACTGGAGTAAAGCATAGGAAGTTCCTAGGGTAGTCTAGAGAAATGAAGGTTAAACGCATAGCCCATTCTGGTTAGCCCAGTGTCCAGCCGTGCTTTAGTGAACCCCCTGGTTCAAGCTCTGTCCATCTCTCCATCGGACCTCTGTCATCAAACTATGGATGAAAGACCGGACTCCTTCC
The DNA here is from genome assembly GCA_032595735.1 of Pelochelys cantorii. Lineage (NCBI taxonomy): Eukaryota > Metazoa > Chordata > Testudines > Trionychidae > Pelochelys > Pelochelys cantorii. The sequence goes on from CM064337.1 coordinate 44,684,068, forward strand.
AGCAGTCAATCCCCACCTCTCATTTTCCCAGCCCTTTGCTCTGGAGCTGGGGAAATGCTTTCAGCCCTCCCCAAGGGGAGGTGGGGAAATTCATATCCCTCTGGGTAATAGGTTGCTAGGGATCAATGTCCAGGCATTGTTTTTTCAGAGCCCCACAACAGTGGACCATAAGGCCCAGACAGCTAGGCACCATTCATACCTGTATCTTGCCCTGCCCCAAGAGCAAACAGCTCTTTTCCATCCACCAGGTAACATCAAAACTATTGGCATCATTTTTATGAAACCTCATTTTCCACTTTGTCTCAGTGTGATATTGGCAGCATCTCAACACATTTGAGCGTGTTTTTGGATCCACTCCACTGGATCTCTGCGTCCTGGCAGAGACCTGTGTTTAATGAAGGACCACCACCTGGACCCAAATGCAGGACTGGCAAGCACATGATCTTCTCACAACAGAAGTGATCCTCCACTCCTCTGCCCCTCGTGCACCCCTTTATACCCATGCAGAGCGAGTGCAAAGTGGGTTCAATGCCCAAAAAGGAGGAACATTTCACACTCACTTTGCACAACTATAAATGAATACAAGACAGCAGAGAATCAAACCTGCAATGTCCATTTTTATTGATTCAAGTTTTATCTTCCAAACCAGTACACTTAAAAAGCACAAACAAATCCATGCCAGATCCTGCTTCCATGCAAGGCCACCTCTCAAATGGATACTGGAATCAATCCTCCTTCCTTTGAAATCAGTGCTAAAACTCCCTTTAGCTTTAAGGGGAGGTGCAGAGCTTTGAATCTTCTGCAACATTGACCTTGCAAGTGTTTTGGGGTGGGACCACAGCCCTTTTTTGTCAGTATAAAAAGAGAAAACAACGAAATGTTAAACAAGGTCCTGGACCAAGAAACCAGGAGGTGAGAATGATGATCACTGCAATAAATTGTTAAAACAAGAATATGAGCGACAGTATTTATCTCTGTTGCAAGGTATTCAAATGAAATTTTCAAAACTGAGAGCTTTGAAGTGACTGCATTAGAAGAAGATGCATAATTTAGTTAGACTGACCTTCAAATGGAATAAAAAGCTGCTTATTTCCATAATGTTGGCCTCCAACACTAGAAAAGGTCAGAGAATGTATCATGATATACAAAACAGTTCAGGAATAGTTAAGCTGAGAGGTTCTTGGTGACTTGCAATTATGTGGCTATTTAATATGTATATATTTTAAGTGACTGTTGAGTGTTCTTGAGAGGTTCTGGATTTCCAGCATGGGAAATGAAGTCTTCTAATTACCCACATGACAACTATAAATATTCACCAGCAGCAAGAGCTTTGTTCAAGCTACTCTACCCACATCAGTCTTGGCCTGGAGAGATTATCCCCAAGGACAAGTTTCAGTCTCCTCAGCCTTTCGTCCTTGGCCTCTCTACACAGGCTGCCAACAGTGGGGTCAACTGTGACAACAGATCTTGTGAAATGACAGCCCATCAGCGAGGAACAAGACATATTTCCAACTGATTACACAATCAGATGGTAATGACTCATAGTTGCCACCAACCTGTGCCGGAGACCAAGAGATGACCTAGAGGTGTAAGGCTGCATATCCCATTAGCAGTCCCATATATCAACCAGATGTGTGTTTTGTATCCAGATCCTGTGTGTGATTTCCTAAAAGCCGACATTTTCTCATTGCTTCAGAGTTAAACAAATAATAATCAAAAACACCTACTAGTTATATTTAAAACCACAGGGGGTGAGGGAGTCATTATCAAATACTAAAAACATCCGTTGTCTTTGCCAAGCTTTTAAAGAAGAAACATTTCCATTAGTATACTACATGACAAAGGTGTGCACTCTCAGAAATGAAGATGCACTAATTAGAAAAGTGACCTGTGCATGCTGATCTCGTTCAGTACAGACCTTAAAAGAAGAGTGCTAAGTTACGGTGACCTCCCAAGGAGAAAACAAGGCTGACTATCTTGTTGTGAAGTCAATCTTCCAACAAGCTGAGCAGTACTAGTGATAATGCTTTAATTATGATCTCTTTAAATAAGCATCATTTCAACAGCATGGCATGTCTGAGTGCTGAAAGTCTCTCAGATTTGGAAGGTTTTATTTTAGTTCTATAAACAGTGCTACTCACAGGTGAACTAAACCCTCTTCAATTACATGCTGGTGTTTGCCTGGTAGAGCCCCGCACATATCAATGGCATGGTTTGTAACAAATTGTCTGATACATCAGACAGGAACAGGCATATTAATGCGAGGGCATTCATTCTGGTAGTAACACCCAAAATGTGATTATAACAGACACTCTGGGGGCTTTTTAGGTTAACACAAAAAAGGAGGAGAAGCTGGAGGAGGGGAAGAATTGACAAGCAGAGAAGTAACAGAGAAAGAGCCAAACTGATTTCTCCTGGAATAAAATCCTTTGCTAATCGTAAAAAATGTATGCCAGTTAAAACGGCTATTCCAAGCAAAAACTGCCTGTGTTACCCAAAAACAAAATTGCCTCTTTTGCTCAGAAGATCAGTTCCTCTGGTCAGAAAAGCACTACCAACCTAGCAATGGGGCCTAATCCTACCACCTTTGCTCACCATGTGAGGGATCCTAACGAATTCCATGTGAATAAGGCTTATTTGTGTCCGTGAATAAAGGGCAACAGTCATTCCTGAGCCTATTGCTAGAGGCCACAATCTTAGTAAACGTGGCCTCATTTGTGCTATCAGGAGCATAGCATTGCTGACAGTTTAGCTTGCAAACTAGTATCCCTGGTGCTTTAATACTAGCTTAACACCAGAAAAACTTCGTTAACCCTAGGATACCAGTTATGAGGCTGTGGTTTTAGCACATGGTTGACATAAATGTGCACACCACCCTCTGTGCATCCATAGGTCAGATTTGCACAAGTGGCTGTGTGGGCATGCATTGTTCCTGTAATGTAGGCCATGTATGTGCAGTTCTGGTCTGAAAACCTGCCCCCCAAAAGCTTACCAGCAAAGAGGAATATCTGAAGGCAGATTCTGAAGTCTTAGGAGAACTCTGCATGTAGCCTTTTGTGGGGGCTGATAATAAACCAGCATCAAAGACTGAAATTGACTTACAACCTCTAATATCACACAGCATTTCATATATACACACATACCCTCTGCATTGCAATACATGTCCTCATACTGGCTTCCGTACCAGTGGGATCCAACTTGCTATCATCCTCTAACAAGTAGCTACCACCAATACAGAAGAACCCATCCATCCACAAGCACAACTCCCAGCAAAGTTCTTTAGAAACAATGTGCAGAACAGGATGGTGGGATATGGCCCTTTTAGTGTTGAGGCTCTCTTCTCTCCGGCTTCCCCAAGGAAAAGCCCACTCATCCTCTGCTAGCTTTAGGAAACAGAGGCCCAAAATGGGTTCTGTTTTCCTTTGGCCAGACAACATCCTTTCCAAAGAGTATCCCATGCGCCCCTGCTACAAAATAAATGTAAATAATTCAATATAAAAAGGGGCAAATTCTGACTCTCTTCGCTCACCCTTGTGATGGGCGCCAATTCACACTTAATTCAAACTTTGCTTGTGACAAAGAGAGAGCCCAAGCCTACACAGAAGGAAGTGTTTTGGTGACTCCCATGATAGGAGAGGGCAAAAGGAAAAGACAGCACCCACGCAATTTCTAACCACCACATGACTTCAAGGACAGTCTTATGGTATCATGGTATCTGGCACATGTTCTGGTGCCATAACATCTCACAGCATTTGGCAGGGGATTTTGAACCATGTGTTTGGAGCTGCTTCCTGTTTGCTCATTTCTAGGCGTCTATACTTCCTCCCTTATCTAGATTGCTGTGGAGTCCACCGGTCACTTATGGAGTTGAGAAGGAATTTTTCCCCACACCACCAGATCGGCCCAGGCTGGTTGGCTTTTTTTTCTTCTTTTTTTTGGGGGGGGGGGGGGGGAGGGGGGAACCTTCCTTGCAGCAAAACTTCACAGTTGGGTTTTGGGCACGCATGGGGCTGGACTTCACCCGCTTCTACAGGTCACAGTTTGGACCTACACAACGGTTGTTTGGTTGTTGCAACTTTTGGTCGTTGCCTAGCACAGGAACTTGCTGATTCAAGCACCAGACCCAAAAATGGAACACGGGTTACATTACCAGATGAGGGCATTGTGTCTAACTCCTGGGGGACGAAGATGAACCAGGAGCCAAGCTCTACCCCGGGGGAACCACCCCATCAGTGTGCTTGACAGCAGAGATGGCTGGGGGTGAGGTCTCTTCTTGCCCCAACCCCCAAAAAGAGGGAGGGATGAGAGCCTGTGGAGTGATGGGTTGGTAGGATCAGACTAGTGTCAAGTCACACTGGAAGAATTCCACCCTGGCAGTTTTACTGGCAGACACATTGTTATTTCGGCCTATTTGGCCCAGCGAATAAACAAAAAGACTTTTTAAGCAAGGAGTGTCTAATCATTTCTCTCAGAATCACAGTCTAATCCCTGCAGAGATACAGGCTTCATCCACTCCAGACCCAACGGACAAAAGGTTGGGAGCACAAGTGAGTTCAACTGTAAGTAACAAGACACTGCACACAGCTCAGCTACCTGCTACCATTTGAACTATGCTGCAGAGAAAGAGGAAGCGTCTCCTGAAGAGCATTTGTCTCCACAAACAACTCATCCTCAGGGACTTTTACTTCAAGGTTCTTAACTGTTAAAGTAAATGAGCCTCACATTAAAGACCAGCTATATATCAAGCCAATCCGAACCCATCCTCTGCAAGGGAAATGGTTGTTTTTAGAGGCAGTCACTTACTTTTCAGACACAAACATCTCATGCTAGCTGGCATATAAAGCTACTTGGCTTACCTCCGTATTGCATCCTGTATCAGCCAATGCTGTGCCTTCCCATCAGCACAAAAATAGAAAGTAACATGTAGGCTGAACATTAGTAAAATCTCCCTGACACCGAGATCTAATAGACTGCATTGCAATCTCCCAAGGGAAGTAGCAGAGGCCTTATCGCTTGAGACATTTACAACTCAACTGGACAAAATCCTAGTAAATATACTGCAGAGAACAATCCTACGCTGATTGGGGATGGACTGGATGGGATAAGAGGTTTTGCCCATCTCTAGCAGCTACAATTCAGTTACCTGAAATCCAGGTGGCTGTGTAAGAATCTTAATGGCTAAACATCCGCACCAGGAAGTGTCATAATATGCTCTGTAAACAGGTAATTACTAATGCACAATAGTTCTTATTAATGTAGTACAGTCTGTCACTGAAGAATAGCAACTATGTTCCATTGAGTCACATGGAGATTGCAGATCTCACTGCAGCATTTTCCTAGCAGATCCAGGCTGGACGTCAACCATCAGGTTTTGGACTGGGCAGAATGAACTGGAGTTCAGGCCAGGTAAGGGACAATGACTTATTTGCCTTTTAGAAGCACAGATCTTCAGGGGGAGGGGAGAAAAGCAGGAACTCAGACTAGGAGAAAGCTGCGGTCTGATAAAAGGTTGCTCCTCCACAGACACTGAACAGTTCTGCAATATCCTTTTGTGCAACTTCTGTCTATGTTGAGCATTTGTAAAGAGCCCATCACCGGGCTACTAGGGCCATAATCACTAGTGACGGAGGAGACAAATGCCAAACAACTGGAGGCTGTTTGCACAAGCACCTAAGAGTTTGGATTTTCAGCTGAACTTCTTGGGTATTCCAGATTTCAAGTCCTTCCTGGTGCCACCTGAGTCAGAAATACCATGACAGCCTCTCTGTGACAACAGGGTGGTTGGTATTATTTTGAAAAAGAATGGGTTTGAAAAACCACTCCGGTTTCCTACTTCGCTCAAGCCTCAAAGTAGATTTTGTTTAGAAGTCAGCGTGAGCTATGCACAAAGGTTTGGTAAATTCCTCTCCTTCCCCACCCCCCAAATTGGCTCTCTCTGTCTAGATAGGTCTCTGGACTGGACTCCTATTTGAAAATGTAAAGAGAGGAACAAATAAGTCAAGATCCCTGCAAATTCTGCTGCAGCTGCAAGTCTGCACATTCTGGATTGGCAGGAAGATGAGCTAGATGACTGAACAGATTTTCTCTATGTACCCAGCAAAGGCCAGGGATCCAAGGCCCAAGTGCACAATTCCCAACTAGATGCAGTGACTCGATTTCCCTCTGCAGGTGGGGACAGGGAAGCACAATGTAAACAACAGGCCACCTGACTTTTCATGGTGGTACCATTAGCTGCCTCCACCCACTAGGTTCTCTTGGCCCTCTATTGGGCTTGAGGAGCAGAGCAGAGGGAAATGGCTTGATGCTGAGGCAGTCTGCATTACCTATCAGTCTGCCACGTGTTAGTCCACATTCCCTTTGGAGCATATCGCATAGCATAGCCGCTCCCCAATTCTGCCCCCCATGTTGGCTGGCTTCAGCCCCCCACTCACAGAGACCAGCTCCATGCAACTCTCAAGGGTGAGCATACAAGCTATGGGGATGCTACCACATGTCCACTTCCCCCTCTGCACAGATCCATGACAATATTTCCATGCACTCTCTCTGGTTTTGCTTCCCTTGTCACCATGTCCGGAGCATCACTTGGATCTGGCCGTCTGAGGGGATTTAGCCCTCAGAGATCCCAGTCAGATCTCTCAGTGCCTCAACAATCCCCATCTACAGTTCATGTGAAGGTAGGGATGTTACATTGTGTTTAATCAATTAAATCGACTAGTCAACAAGGGGTAAGGGACCGCAGAACCGCAGCAAGGTGAGCTCCTGGCCCCAGGAACTAACCCCGCTGCGGCGCTGCCTTTTAAATGTATTAAAAGCTGCCAGGCTCTTAATACATTTAAAAGGCTGAAGCGCAGCCAGCGGGGAGGGGGGACTAAGCGCGAGCTGGGAATCAGCTGTCCCAACTCTCACTTGGTCCCCCGCCACACCTCAGCCTCCCCTGTCCCTCTGCAGAGACAGTGCTGGGGGAACCGGCTTTTAAGAAAGAGGCAGCAAGGAGGGAGGGGGAAGTGACCAGTCGCGTCACTACTCCACTATCCAATAAGCTTCTGCTTATCAACTAGTTGCTTACATCCCTATATGAAGGTCTGGCATACAGAGAGACCATCAGCCCTTACAGCACTGAAACTGAGGTATGAGGAGCATTCGTCCATTCCCTCTCCTCAAGGGATATAAATAATGACACAAACAAAAGAGATAAGGCCTCGGCAGAGAGCAATTCTCAGAGCTGGATTTGTACAAGGCCTGATACAAAGGCCAGTGAAGTCACTGGAAAGTCTCCCATTTATTTCAGCGGGCTTTGGATGAAACCCTCTGAGCTTGCCCAGCGTCCAGAGCAGCAGTTCTCAAACGATCGGATAAAACCCCAAAGTGAGTCACAACCCCCTTTGAATGGGGTTGGGTGACTTAGACTTGCTGACACCCAGGTCCCACCGCCCAAAGTTGAAGCCAAAGCCTGAGGCCATGGGTGGCAGGTTGCAGGCCCCCGGCCTGAGGCTGAAGCCCTTGAGCTTCAGCTTTGCCCCCCCGCCGCCACCCAGAGTGCTGGGGCTAAGGTTTTGCCCCCACCTCCACCCTCATCCAAGGCACTGGGATTTGGGCAGCCTCAGGCTTCAGTCCCCCACCCTGGGGTCATGAAGAACTTTTTGTTGTCAGAGGGGGCTGCGGTGCAATGAAGTTTGAGAACCCCTGGTCTAGAGAGCTGGTCGCACTCTTAATAGAGCTGAAAACCTTGAGCAGGTCCAGTTTAACTGCTGGCCTACTGCATGTCAAGCTGACACTGAAGTGGGGAAAGGAAACATTTCCTTTGGAAATACAGCCGCTCCATGAGTTACGACCACCTCCACTTACGACCATCCGCATTTACAACCAAAGCGGTCGTAAATGCAGATCCGAGTTAGGAACGGCAATCTGCACCTACGAACAGCACGGTCGCCAGGTAACTCTATGGGATCCGAGTTATGAACACTTTGAGTTACGGCCAAGTCTTTGGTCCGTAACTCGGGGAGCGGCTGTACAATCACGTGTGTTTCCACACGCCACATTTCAGTGCCTTCTAACATACGAAAGTTATAAGCAGTGACTGCGGCTTCAAGTTCGGGCTGAGAAACATGGGAACGGCATTTCCTTCTGCCAGTGTCCTGCCTCCCTCACAGGAAAAAAAAAAAATACAGAGTTAGGGCTTCTTCAGAGAGCTTCACACCCAGCTAGATCCAAAGCTTAAACTGTGAACTGCATCAGGGAGAATTGTATACACAAAATGTATTCTGGCTGAGTATGTCTGCTAACTTTATCAGCCGTCTCCCTGGATCCTTTCCTCTTCTCCAGACCTGCAGACCTCCAGCTGCCCACAGACCGTTCCATTTAATGCCAATATGTGATGGATTTTATGATTGAATGTAGTCTGCAATAATGCATCATGACCTCAGAGCATTCACTACGTTGCTCAACCACCCTATCTGTAGAAACTGCCTGGGAGACTGACAATGCTCTGGAGTACTCCTGCCTTTAGAACAGCAGCAGCAGCCAACGCCACTTCTGAGACTTTTCTTCAAATACTACCCTTCTCCCCGCCATAAAGGCAGGAATTATTCATGGGACAATGCCCCCAGAATGCTAAAAGCTTTTGCTTGCACGCAAACTTGAGAAGTGTGATCTGAACTCTCCGACACTCCACCCTCAAATATTATTCTAGGCACTGCTGAGATGAGCCTGAATGCTGAGGGGAACCCTAATATTAACAAACGCTAGAATTCTTCATCTTTTCCTCAAGGCCACTTGAGTTTAGGATTCAAAGATGGCTGGATGATTTCCCTAATTACATATGCCAGAGACAGGCTTGAGACAAACAGTCCAGATCTAGATTCTGATCCCAACTCTTCTAAAGTAGGAGGGCATTTGGATTAGGATTCTGCCTCAGATCTAAGTCAAAGTCTAAACCGGGCATGTCTTGAACTGCTGCAGCAGGACAACTGTATTGCTACATCTGTGCCACTGTAGCACCTCCATTCTGAAGACACTACCTATACCCGTGAGGGAGTGTCTGCCATCAGCATAGGTACTTTGCCTCTTTTAGACGTGGCAGCTATGCCAACTGGAGATTCTCCCATCGACTTAGTGCTTTCTACACCAGGGGTTAGGTCTCTTTAATGGCATCATTCAGGGTTGTGAAAAACCCACAATCTTGAGCAACACAGTTATACCAACCTAATTTCCTAGTGAAGACCTGGCCTATATAGCAAATTATACAATTTATTATATACAGATCAATGCCATTCAGGTATAGCCAAGATACCTGATTACATCTTTTATACCAACACTAGAGGTTAAACTGAGCTTTAAATTCCCTGGAACACTGTTCTATTACTCCAGCCATACCTTCCTAATTGCATTTAAACTCTCTCATTCAAGCAGCTACAGGCTATTGTATTTAGGACTGGTGCCGTGTGCTTGTGCGCTGATGCAAAAGTTGTCTAATTGGTAACCTTGAAAAAGTCAAGATCGTCAGATGGCATGTAAAAAAGTCTGAGGCTGCGATGGCAGGACAGATGCGGAATGCAAGCAGGGGTAAAAGCAGATGATATATGAAAGACCTAGAAAACTACTAAGGAGTCACTTTTTAATTACAAAGTGAATCCCTCCTTTCAGACTCTACTCAGGGATTTTACCTGGGGACCCCATGACAACCCAAGACCAAAGAGTTATTATTCCTACTCTGGGATCACAAAACATTATCCTTGGAAGGACCTAAGTACGCAGTGCTAATGTGAGCTAAAATACTAGCAAATTCTTCTGGTCTTCAAACAATCCCCAAACCTCACCCCAAATCCCCAACCCTCATGATCAAGACTCCCTGCAGGGTCCACCCACTCAAAGCAGCACCAGACCCCACCAAAACAACACATGCAAAACCATCAGATGGATCTCCACAACTACCATGACCAACCTCTCCCTCTCCCTTTCCCTTTCCCTTTCCCTCTCCCTCTCCCCCCCTTCCCCCCCCCACCAAAACACATCTTTTGAGAGCCAGGCATTCTACACATGCCTATCACAACAAGAGGTGTACCACATCCAGAGCACACAGTCCCTACACTCTTACATGAACTCACGCAGAAAAATGAGAGAAGACAAGAACACCATATAACCTAAGGGTACACATTTGTCACAGTATGATCATTCCACATCTGACCTCTCAGTCCCCATCCTCAAAAGAAAGTGGCACGCCTTCAAATGATGAGCCCAGGAGTTAAGTTCATAACTTTGCTAGACACAAATAGAGACACACAGGATTTATGCCTTAATATAACAATTTTTCTTGTCCTATGACTGCAGAGGTGCTAATGAGCCACTTTAACTTGAATAGACCTTAAAATGTGCTTTCACTACTTCTGCTAAACCACCTTTGAGTACCTTTCCCAAATCTCAGACTCTGAGGCTCGAAAGCTTCTCTCTCACTCCAGTAAAAAAATATTACCTCATCCACCTTGTCTTTCTAATATCCTGGGACCAACACAGCTACAATGACATTGCAAACAGTAATTCAGTGGGAATTTTGCCAATGTCTGAACTACAGGATCAGGCCTACAGACATCAACTGATTTACAACGGGCCTGTTGTAACACAACGGGCAAAACTGTGTTCTTGATGTCTATCTACACAGCAATTAAACACCTGCAGCTGGTCCTGCTCAGATAACTTGGGCTTGTGGGGCTGTAAAAGTGCAGGGCAGACATTCAGGCTTGGACTCTGGGATCCCGTAAGGATGGAGGGCCCCAGGACCCAGGCTCCAGCCCAAGCCTAAGCATCTACATTGCAATTTTACAGCCCTGCAGTCCAACCTCCGATCTCAAATCAGCTGACACACACCAGCTCTAGGTACACAAAAATATGTAAGTCTGGAGTACCTCCAATGTCTTCTGTGGACTCGTTTTGCATTTACACTGCTGCACTGAGAACAGATTACAATGGGCCATAAATATTTTAGCTGCTTTTTCAGCTTTGTTATTCCGTTTAAAGTAGGAAACATGACAAACCTTTGATTGTTTTGTTTAATACCAAATAACAATTCAAAGAGAAAAACAAGCAGCAGTAAATGATGCCCATGATGTACAGAAAATGCCTGACAGATTATATGAAATCAGTGAGTGTGACCAGGGCTACAAACACTCTAACTCCTTTCTTAATATTTAGGAAGACACCATCCATCTCCTACTTCAACAGTCACCACTAACCTACACCAAATGGTGAGGTGACAAAATGGAAGAGGCTAGAACTTTGGTTGCCTGATTGCAAGTGACAACCTTGAAGCATTTTAAAGGTGGCTCCAATACTGGGTATTCATGCTATCGTAACAATGGCCACATATAAAGATATAATTTAAAAAAATCTAAAATCTACTTAAGAATTTAACTATTGACCAAACTGATATTTTCTTAGGAGTCATCCAACTGAAATTAACAAAAAGCATTCCACCAACACTTAATGGAACATGGGCCTGACCCTGTCATCCTTACTCATATCAGCAATCCTGCTGACTTCCCTGGGACTACACATAGTGAGTAAGAATAACTCATATGAACAAGAGCTGCAGGGTTGTGCCCATATCTGAAGCCAGTCATTCTTACAGTGGCTGTTTCTTCCGTTAGAAAGATGTATGGGACTTCAGACTTTCATATCCAATCTAACTTAACGGCTAGGTATTTATAGCATGCTCATCACCATGGTGTCTGAATATCCATGGAGAGTATGCATTAAATACCATTGCTCGCAGTGTTCAAACAGCGGCTTCTGCAGTGCTTAAGGCCAAGAGATGACAATGACAACACCGACAGATGCGTGGAGTAGAATACCTTGCAAAAATTAATATGCATTATATGTACATACATTTACATTAACATCTACCTCTTTCTGGAAGCAGATGCTATAAAGATTGGAGATATGACTAGCAACAAGACACATTGCCTTGATACACTAAGTTCTATACACCACGCTTCCATTTACTGCTAGGTAGGTACTCAAACTGCTTAGATTCTGACTCACAAACTTCGTACAAGTTCCGGCCACACTCACCTCCGGCAACGGCATCCCATTGATGATCAGATCGGGTTGCTGGGGACTCTGCCCGGTGAAGGTGCGGTGATAAACGTGGTTGGAGCCTGCGTTGTTCCGAGTGTTCTGATTCTCCACATTGAGGAAGGTACTTTCAGATCTGCGGCACCCCAGTGGCAAGGTCTGCTGATGATAGTCAAAATAGTTGAGAGATGAAGTAAGGGAGGAGCAGCTCACCACATTCATTTTATCTGTCTCCTCTACATCCCGTGGTACCAGCCGGATATCATTCTTGCTGATTTTTTTCTTCTTGCTTGATTTCTTTTGATGCCCATAGGAGTACTCTGCAATTCTGAGGGACAGAAGAAGCAAAATGAGTATCTAATAGAATCCTGAACTGTGCTCGATAAATATTAAGAAACACGGAGGGCTTCGCCCCATCTCAACATAGATTTCTTATTCATGCATATTATGTCATGTTTTGGGTCCTGTAGCAATATATGATCCTTAGCTTATTTTCATATGCATAAAATTTACAGGTCACACACAAAAAGAAAGGGAAAGGAAAATTTCCTCCATGTTTTGTTTGGTGTTTATAACTGTTGATATTTAGTTACCAGGAATAAAGGTCAGCCTGCAGAAAAGAAAAAATGGAGATGTTAAGATCTATGAACTGAAAAGGGTACCTGAATTAATTACCATGTGTAATAAGGATTTTAAAAGTGATTTAGTTTAGGATATGTAAATCAAACACCAGCACAATTAGAGATTTTTCTCCAGCTCTTTTCCCCTAGCAATAAATACAGCTAACTCCACAAATATTCTTATCTTGTAAGCTTATCCCACCACATTCCAAAGACTGTTTGTATAAACAACATTTTTCCAGGTTGTTTTTATTTCAACTCTTTCCTGGTAGCATTTGATAACTTGAAATCCTCTCTTCAAGCTTTCTTCTCTCCTCCTCCTCCTCCTCCTCCTAATACCCCTCCCCATTTCCTGGGAAATGTTTTTCTTCCAGAAACTGGAGAGCAAAAATGGTGTTTTCAAAGAGAAACCATCTTTTCTGACCTTTTCTCACATCAGCTTCTTTTTCTACGCCGATCTTTCCCTTTGCTTCGCACCTGCTGAAAGAACCAACTGATGCAGGATATGCATCTTTTTCCTCTTAAAAAATACCAAAGGAAGAAAGTCATTAAACTACTGAAAAAATAAATTAAAAATACATGATTGCACTCAGCATTATCTAGATTGATGTGCCTGTGGTTCTTTTTTTGACACAGAGGACCGTGTATCATTAACACCACCACAGATATAGATAGATACCCATACAAGATGCCAGGCATTGCAATACTTCTCAAAAGAATTACATTAAACTATTACCATAGCCACAAATATACATTTAAATTCTCCTATTATGATAAAGGTAGGGGGGTTTTAGACTCCAATACTTGCAATTAAGAGATAATAGGAAGAATAAGTAATACAGGTTTATCTAGAAAGGTAAATATTGTACAAACAGTCTAGTTCCACAAAGCTAATTGCCTGAGCATGAAAAAAAAAGCCACCAAATCAAACAGCTCTCTCATATACTCATGTGCCTCAAATACACTAATTTTATGAAAAACCTCCTGCAGATGTGGATAGGCTTCTTGCAAAAATAGGAAAAGACCAGCCTAAATGGATACACAAAATGCACATATGGGATGCCTGATGATCAAACACACAGCTAAGCCTATACAGTACTACTTTGCCTCTGCAGCTGATTTCTCTTGATCAGATTTATGCTGATAATAGAATGCTCATTTCATTGTGCTTGTCAGTAAGTTAAAGCAATTCAGGAGATTTTTGTTATTCCAAAAAAATCTGTATGCATGCAGGCTAGTCTAACACCACTTGATGGAGCTTTAATTGTTTTGTTTACCTCAATGTTTAAGTTTGGCAATGTGAGATCCCAATTCTCACAGCATTCATTTTGTTGTCCTTTCTCTATTGACCAATTATTTAATTAAACTGTACTTCATTAATCCCTAAGACACACTAAGCCTATTGGTCTGGGGGCACCACCACGATTTGATTTTAGACATTCAGATCCTATTCTTGTTTAATGGACCCAGCTGGCAACAAATCTGGTATATTAGCTTTCCCTTAAAGCGAGGCATCCCCTAATATAGCACATACAGTGCTTTATTTGCAGTAGATTTTTCCCCCATCCAGCAAAAGGGCTTATAAACATGCTTTATGTTGTGAAAATGGGATATAAAAACTGAACTCTCAGTTATTCTCTCTCTGTAAATAAAACTTTAAAGACAGCACATTCCCCTGCACTGTAAAATTGCCGCAGGCAATCGCATGTTACAAAGGTAGAGCAAAATTAATTTCCATTCCTTCCATCTGAAAGGCTCAGTGCTGAAGGGATGGAGAAGTCATGGCTATTTCACTAGTAACAGGATTAAACCATTTATGAAGCATTGCAGCTGCTCCTTTATGGCATCTGATTGATATTCATGTGTGGTTAGCATTTGTCTACTAACTTGTGTAACACAGAGAATGGTAAAAGAGAGACAATAATCGCACGGCTGTTACATATTCAGGGGACCCAGTTTTACATATTAGACTTTCATAGCAGCTAAGGTTTCAGATACAGAGATGACCTAGCATTCCACATTTTGGACTTGTGATCATGCATTGCAAAATCATGCAGTGTTGTAAATATGGTCATTAAAACCAACCAATAAGAACTAACTCAACCATTACATTTTCACAATGAACCGGGTTTATTGAAGGAAACGACTCTTTCCCCCTATTCTTTTAGATTTATCTTTACTTGTAGGAGCTGCATCCTGAAACACACAGACACAATGGTTCTTTCACATGGAAAGAAAGGGCTGTAAGGACATTGCTCCACTTCATCGATTTCAGTTGAACCCCGATTTCTTTCATCCGGTGTTTTCCCAGCTACCACTTTCCTTGCATATCCACCACTTCAGGAGAAAACCAACACAGAAAAAGTGCCCATAGTGACATCCTCTGGTGGGGACAGGATGCAAACACCATGCAGAGGAATCTTAACGCAAAGCCCACCTATGCCAACTGCTACTGTAGGTGTGGACTTGCTGTCCTGTGTGTGGACTCAGTGCTGTGAGCGCCTATTACAAATCTCCCTGCACCGAGTTTCCTCCTCTTCAGCTGCTCAGTGCTTCAAAAATCCAACACTGCTTTACAACCAGGAGGGTAATGCTCACCCAGGAGTGAGTACAACTACATGAACCAACATGCTCTCCTCAAGTCTAAAGTCAGGGGAGTTTTCTTTTGGTAACAGTTGGATTTGTACATTTCCCCACCCACCCCCCAATATCACAGGAAATAGCTATGCTGATTTAAGACAGACCGGTTTGTTCTGCTACAGAACACATATGAACATTTACATTAGGACAAATTGAGATATTCTTTTCAAAAAAGCATTTCTCCCAGATTAATTTAAAAAAAAAGTATGGAATTTTTCTTAAAAAGGAACATAATATCATGGACCCTGGTTTTTCCTTCTTAAATAAATGTAATACACCCATGGGTTTCAAACACACAGAAAAGTAATTTAGATTGGAAAAATATCAAAGTGCATTTTGCATGGTACAAAGAAACAAGCTCAATTTACCTGCAGTTGTACGTCCTTATTTCCTTGTTATCCCTTTTACACTTGACGGCCACAAAGATCATGGTGACAAAAAGAATGGCAGCAATAGAACCCAGGGCAATAATGAAAATCAGTGACAAGTTAACAGATCCTATGGATTCCTGGGCATCGAGAGCTGGAGATAGATATATCAAAATCAAGGCAGAAGCGGAGAGCGAGGTTTTTCCATGATCGTGGGCCACCACAATCAGCTCATAAGTAGTCTTTGCATTCTCTCCAAAAGCTCTGGTGGTCCTTATCTCTCCATTGAACTGATCTATTTCAAAAAACCCTCTATCCCCATCGGCCATTTCATAGGACAGTCTTCCATTCTCCCCCTCATCATAGTCATCTGCCTTGACCACTGTCACTAAGTAACCAACCCCGGCGTTCCTGGGGATATACACCTCGGCTGTCCCATTGACCAGAGTCGGGGCAGTGATCACGGGGGTGTTGTCATTGACATCGAGGACGATCACCCTGACGGTGGCATTGCTCTGCAGGGACGGGTTGCCCCCGTCTTTGGCCAAGACCTTGAACTCGAAGGCCTTGGTCTGCTCATGATTGAAGGACCGCAAGGCATAGATATCCCCAGAGTTGGGGTTGATGGAGACATAGGTGAAGACAGGCATGTCCCTAACTTGGGAGGGCACAATCTGATAGGAGACACTGCCGTTGAGGCCCAGGTCAGGGTCCCTGGCAGAGACAGACAAGAGGTAGGCCCCAGGGGTGTTGTTCTCCTGCACGATGACCTGGTAGTAGGGCTTGGAGAAGTGGGGGTGGTTGTCATTCTCGTCAGTGATCTTGACGGTGAAGGACTTGGTGGCCTGCAGGGGGGGCACCCCGTTGTCTCGGGCCTGGATGGTGAGGTTGTACTGGTCCCTCTGCTCCCGGTCCAGCCGCCCGTCCACCAGGATGGTGGAGAAGCTCTCGTACTCCTGCAGCCGGAAGGGCACGCTGCCCAGCAGCTTGCACTGCACCCGCCCATTGGCCCCGGAGTCCCGGTCGGAGACCCGCACCAGGGCGATGACGTAGCCGGGTGGGGCACTCTCACTCACCTCCACCAGCTCGCTGTTGACCGAGAGCAGGTTGATGAGGGGCGGGTTGTCGTTGGCGTCCTGCACGCTGACCGTCACCTTGCAGTGGGCTGGGATGGAGTTGGGCCCCAGGTCCTTGGCCTGCACGTCCAGCTCGTAGCTATGGCCCTCCTCGTAGTCCACGGCGCCAGCAACGCTGAGCAGGCCGCTCTGCGGGTCGAGGTGGAAGAGCTGGCGGGCCCGCTCGGAGACGTAGCTGTGGAAGGAGTAGAGCACCTGGCCGTTGGTGCCCTCGTCTGGGTCGGAGGCGTTGAGGCGGAGCAGGGGGGTGCCCGGCGGCGTGTTCTCGGGCACGCTGACGGCGTAGGCCGGCTCGGCGAAGAGCGGGTTGTTGTCGTTGGAGTCGATGACCCTGATGCTGAGGGCCACCGAGCCGAAGTTGGGGGGGTCGCCGCCGTCCAGCGCCGTGAGGCGGTAGCTGTAGTGGGACTGGGTCTCGCGGTCCAGGCCGCGCTCCACCACCAGCTCCGCGAAGCGTGAGCCGTCGCCGCGCGTCTTGGTCTCCAGGCCAAAGAGGTCGTTGGGGGTGAGCTCGTAGCGCTGCACGCCGAAGCTGCCCGAGTCCGGATCGAAGGCGCTCTCCAGTGGTACGCGCGTGCCGGGGCTGGCCGTCTCCGAGATCTCCAGCTCCAGCTGGTCGGCGGGGAAGCTGGGCGCGTTGTCGTTCAGGTCCTTGATCTCCAGCTTGACCACGCAGATCTCCATGGAGCTGGACATCACCTCCAGCGAGATGACGCACTTGGGGCTCTGGCGGCACAGCAAGTCCCGGTCGATCTTCTGCTTGGTCACCAGCAAGCCCGAGCCCGGGTTGATGTCCACCAGGTGCGGCGCCGAGTTGGAGACCACCCGGAAGGCGGCGGGCTGGCGGGGGTCCAGCACGAAGCCCGCATCCCGGGCGTCCTTGGCGATGTTGGCGATCACCGTGCCGGCGCGCTGCTCCTCCTCCACCGAGTACTTCAGGTTGATCAGGGCCCCCGCCCCGGTCCACAGCAAGGCGAGCAGGACGGGGAGAATATCCATCTCCCGGCTCCGCACGCCCGGCGCCCCCGCCTTGCCGCCTGGCTGCCTGTGGAGAGCCCGGCTGGGGCAGGGGGCGGCTCGGGGCGCTTGGAAAAGAGGATAAAAAAAAAATAAAATAAATCAGAGGCCAAAACGGGCTGGAGGCTGGAGACACGGGGAGGCGCTCAGCTCCTCTGCTTCCCCCGGCAGGCGGCTTCACCTCTCCAGCAAAGTTAGCAGCGATCACCCCGATGAAAGCTCCGGGGCTTTCCGCCCGTCCGGGGGCATGGGAGTTAGAAGTTAGAGGAAAAAAGGGTCTTTACTAGAGAGGGGTTTACAAAAAATAATAAAAAAAAAAAAATCAGTGAGCGGTGCCAGGCAATCGAGGGGGAAATGTGGATTTATTGGCACCTGGCATGCGCAATATCTCCCCCCTCCCGGAAAAAAAAAGAGACAGCACAGACCTCATTGCAGAGACCAGGTACCCTGGACACGCATCCTCGTGGTGACTGCGTTCAAATAAAATCCTATGCAAAATGCAAAGCCAGCGGAGGCAGAGGCCGGGCTGAAAGTGCAGCTGCCAACATGCAGGGCTAGGGTGGGAGGGGGAGCCTGGTCCGATCATAAGTCACAGACTGGAAGGAGGGGGGCGGGGACCATCTGCAAAATCAGATGCGCCCGGGGAGGGGGTCGGGTTTGGGGAGCGGGGGGTTCCTCAGGGCCCTACCGCGTAGCCACTTCCCTGGTCTGGAGCGGGCGCAGGCGGTGTCATCGCAGAGTTCGCCGCGGGGCGCTGGGCTCGCCTTCCGCGCCCCGAGCCGGTCCGCGCCCCGGGAGCCGCCGCGCAAGTTCTCCCAGCAGCTGGTGCCGCCGCTGCCACGGGCCACTTTCCCCCGCGCCGCGCGTCCGCCTCCTCCGGCAGCAGGTGCGGGCTGCGGCTCAGCGCGCCGGGGCAGCCGCCTTCGCCTTTTTCCGCTCCATCATCCTCTGGCGTCCCGCGGGCTGGCGGCCGGGCCGGGGGAGCCGCGCTCGCGCCGGGAAAGTTTCACTCCCCGGCTCATAGTCCCCAGACCGGGGCGGGAGGGGGGCAGCGCTTGGGGTTGGTTGGGGGTTTTTTTTTGTTTGTTTGGTTTTTTTATTGAAGTTCTCCCGCAAATCCGAGCCTCCCCGAGCCCGCGGCGCCGGGCCGGTGCATGGAGCGAGCCCGCGCCACGCGTGTGCCGGAGCGCGGGGCGCCTCCGCTTCGCCGCCGCCACCTCGCTCGCCGCTGCGGCTGCAGCTGCTGCAAACTCCCGGCCAGCGCACCGTGTGGAGAGGGAGCGCGGCTCCGGACCTGAGCTACGCCGGGCTGCAGCCAATCAGCGGCCATGGAGCCGCGTTCCTGGCCCAGGGGAGGGGCCTACGCGGAGCAAGCGGGGCGGGGGGGGGAGCCCGCCGGAGGAACTTACAGAGTGGTACCTAGCAGCGAGCCGGGCACTGGTAGCTCGGGCTGGTACCTTGGTGCTTTCAGTCCCCTTCGTGAAACCGAGCGGGGCTTTCTCTGGCTTTGGCCTGGTTGCCGCTGGATGTCAATGGTGTGGGCCTCTTCCACCTGATGAGGCGGTTGGCAAACAGCTGGAGGCAAAACCCAGCAACGCGGTTCCCACCCGCTGTGGTGGAGGGCACGGAAGACTTGACGGCACTAATGCTGCTGAAGGGGGGGGCCGTGTTTCCCACGTCATTTGTTTCCTCCTTGACCATTACTTGAACCTGCCCTGAGTCACCTAAAAAGCTAGTACTGATGAATACAAACATAACATATGACACGAGCTCTTATGTTGCCACGGGCTTTGAGACAGCTCTCTCCGGGCCAACACACCAAATAGCTATGTTGCACAACAACAAAAACCCTGCCTTGCTCTAAAAACATGGGAATGGGCATTGAATGGAGATCTGCTAGCGCAATGAACGTCACACTGGCAGGAGAAGGCCTTTTCTGGCAGTCTCCTCCTGATAATTAGGGTCACTGATTAGAGAAAGGAGGAGTGTTTAATTCCTCCATCACTGGCTTTCCAACAGACTGAATCTTTAATCAATGAAACTGACAAGTAGGCTTGTAAACTAAATAGGGTAGGCTGGAAGTTGAGTCAGAGAACAAGAGTCTTGTCGGAGTTTCTATTTTTTGGTTGGTTGGTTGGCTGGTTTTTGGTAGGTTCAGTATATTGGTTTCATGTTTATATTTAAAGTCTAAGCACACAGTCTGTACTGAAGAAAAAGTCAAAAGGGACTTTGAAACCACAAGAGTGGGCTCTTTAATTACTAATTTCATCAGCCCCTTCCCACAGGTATGTTCCACATTGACAGAAAGGCCTGAGTTTAGCCTCAGTGTGTTAAGCACAGGTTGGGGGGAGTTCACCATAGTGGTGGCCAAAGGTTTGCTGTCACCTATTTAGAACTGCTTATGGGGGCAATGAACATCCCATAATAGGTATAAGATGAGCTCCTGTTCTTGTAAATTCAGAGCAGGTGAGTAGACTAATAATTAGCCAGTGTGACAATATTGATAGCATCATAATGTTGATGATTGCACTTTCACCATGAGATTAATGAAAGTGGAATGGATTCTTTATATTGGCTACAATCATTACTGTCCACTTCTATCACCTAGAGCCTGATCCAGCTGCCCTTCTTAGGATATACTTTAAAAAATATCATCTGTCAAAAGTAATCCACTGGTCAGATTTTTATTGGGTGGAACACCTTGAATTATAGTTCAGAGTTCAGATGGAAACTTACTATAGATATACAATGAAGATAAAGAATATCAGTAGAATAGTAAACTAGGAGAAGCTGTTGAATAGCATAATAGTAAGGGCCTAAATCATCCCCTGGGAAGTCAATAGGAGTCTTTTCACTGACTTTAGTGCATTGGATGAGGCTCTAATAATATTTTAGGAGTCAAGGACTTCCAGCATAGAAACACTGGGGTGGTAGAGGTATACAACCTGACTATAGAGTTGACAATATTTTATACGGGGTGTTAAGTTTGAACATATCTCAAACATGCAGAGAGTATAAATATTGAGGAAGGTAACATGGCAGCATGGTATGTCTTTCCAAAATAAAATAAAGCCTCCATTGTATTTACCGCTGGTATTTACCTTTGATCTCAGTGTGTGGCAATAAAATGCAGTTAGGTATAATTAAAAAGGCCTGAAAAGGGCATTAAGAAGGTTTTATGTCTCAAACACAGGATGTTATTTGTGTATTTGACAGCCTTCTAAAATATTGCCTGGACATTTTAAACAGAACAATTAGCATCATGCTCAGATGTTTTTAAGCTATGCTTAGAAGCTTTTAGCTACAAACTTTAAAACAAGCTGTTCCTCTCTGAGTTAAAAAAAAAAAAAAAAAGGATGATGATGCTTCCTTGTGGCAAACCTTGTCAGGAACCCACTGATCAATAAAAGTAAACTGGCGCCTTCAAGATTTGATTGAGCTGGAGAAAGTCTGAATAGGATTCTCAGCCATTAACAATCCCCCAGGTAACGAGAAATGGAAAAATTACTTCAGGTAAAATTATTAACATTGCAGTGGCATTTAAGAAGATGCTCACAACAAGATAAGCAAGCAGCAGACCTGCTACCTCAGGGAGACTTAATAGAATGTGTATACTCTGCTGCCTTTTTAAAGGGAAGAGGGAAATGCAATTCATGTACAATGACATTACCTTTGTAATTGCAATCACATTCCTAAGACATGCTCTGCATTGGCTCTCCTTTATTAAGGAGATCTGACAATGTTTACAATACCAATGGCTTTTATATTTAAAAATCCCCCTGATCCCAATCTTTTGCAACACGTATTGTGGGGGGCGGGGGACCAAAACAAACTTCCAGCCACTAAATAACAAGCAAGGAAGGAAGGAAATTAGGGTCATCATGTCACTGCTTTGTTCCCCCACATGAAACTGCTGTTGCCAAAGTAACTTCCTGGGATCTGTTGGTAATTACAATCCTATCCGTTCTTCTGATCTGTTTGTTAACATGTACATTTAATAATTATATTGACAAAATAGTCACTGGAAACACTTCCTTGGAGCTGGAATGTATCTGACTGACTAAAAGCCATTATGCATTTAAGGCACAACACCAGAAATAAAGTCCTCTTTCTTTATTGTGTCTTCCATTTACTTTGATCCCAGAGGGCAGGGAAGCGGCTGCATGTTTCTTATAAGACACAAGAGGGACATCTAGTGACCATAGATGGTATTTTCCTTGTTCCAGCCCCAGCTTAAAAACTCCACTCGCTTTCAGTACGCGCTGCAGCATTTTGTGGCTCATGACATGTTGCCTTTCTCTGAAGCGACTCCTCCTGAAGGGGATATTGGAAAAGAGATTTTTGTCTTTAAAATGCCAGACATGCCACTAAAATAGTGCAGATTGGCAAAGCAGTCCATTATGCCTGTGACATTCCTTTCACTTCCCTGGGATTGATAAGGAACCTGTTGGAATTGTTTTAAATGACCCAGTATGGGGGGGGGAGGGCACACATAAAGATGGGAAACCAGTAAGACAGAGAGCTCAGAGGACTTACATTAGGAATTAGTGGCATACACTTTTTAAGGACCTATATTCCCCCAAGACCCATGTTGTATATAATACAACAACACTTCTGTTCCCCTCCCCCAAGATTCTAGCAAATCAGCTAGAATAACCTTGGGGGGGTTCTTTCGTTTTCATGTGAATTCAAACCAGATTCAGATATCAAAATGGCCCGAGCCCCACTTGGTTTTACCTCTTTCAGCAGCTCCTTAACTTGTTGGATTAGCATCCCTTAATGAATGTTTTTGATGCCCTTTCTTTTCCTAATAAGTGAATTGGTCATGTTGCTTCTCCATAACAATGAGCATGAGAATTTTCTTTGCCACAGGAACATTTACTACCATGCAGCAAAAGCAGGTTTACCAATGGGAAAGCAGGCTGCTCTCTGGATGTCTCAATGTGTCCATGGTCTGATGACTCACACACCCAGCTATGAGCCTGCTCCAGCCCTTACCTCTGCTCTACTCAACCCATCCCTCTCCACGTAAGCTTCCTCCACTGACTTTGAGTTCCTTTCAGCAGGGAACCTCACTGGGTTATTTTCTTTCCTTCCCCAGGAGGCCAAGGGAGTGGAAGCCAGGATGGTGGGGATGGGGACCAAGTGGAATCTTCACTCCAGGTGGAGAGAGTGATGAAAGGGGATTTTCTTTCCTACCCCAGCCTCAGGGGAGGAGATCTTTGTTCCTCCCATGGGCTACGTCTACACTCGCAGCTTCTTGTGTGAGAAATATGCAAATGAGGCTAAGCATGGACTATCACCGAGCCTCATTTGCATACCTAATGAGCCGCCATTTTTGCAGAAGAGGCTCTTGTGCCAGAAGGAGCTCTCTACACTGCCCCTTCTTGTGCAAGAAAAACCCTCTTGTGCAATGCCGTTACGCTGATTATTTTCAGGAATAACAGCATTGCGCAAGTGTAGACAGCTCCTTCTGGTGCAAGAGCCTCTTCTGCAAAAATGGCGGCTCATTAGGTATGCAAATGAGGCTCTGCAATATTCCACACTTAGCCTCATTTGCATATTTCTCGTGCAAGAAGCCGCGAGTGTAGACATAGGCCCAGTCTCCAGGAAAAAGAGCTGTGTGAGCTACCATTGAGGCCAGAGAGAGAGGAGGAGGAAGAGGGGTCAGGGAAGGCAGTAGATAGAATATCTCTGCAATCAGTAAAGCACTAATATGGTGTCTCACAGACCCTTACCCGAAAATTAATTCTGATCACTTGAACAGTGCCATGTAGATTGAAAACAGGCTGAAGGACCATAAACAATGGGTAATTAGAAACAGGGGGAGGTGTTTATGGAGTACTGCTGGGATCTGGGGTAGATCTGCTCTCATTTAATACCTTCATTAATGACCTGGAAGAGGGAGTAAACAGCACATTAATGAATCTGGCAGATGATACTAAAATGGGAGTTGTGAGCTTCAGCAAGCACAGAGAATTAACACAAAAGGGCCTACAGAGATTAGAAACGTGGGCCGGAAATAATAAAACAAGGTGCATCTTGGACGCATGCAAGTGCACCGACTCCAGCTAGGACAAAACTCCAGCACAGCTATTCAGTGGGAGGGAGGAAATCAGGAAGCACAACCAGCTGAGTGAGACTTGGGGATACTTCTACAGAACTCCCAGGGAAGCCAGCTGGAGCACTGGGAAGAACAGCTAGGTGGCTCAGGCCCTTAAGTCCAATACCGGAGTGCAAATTAGGCACACGAGTCTGCCACGCATTAACGTGGCAGGGAAACAAACAATCCACTGCCATTTGGGGTGCCTCACCTCATGGTGCAACGAGGCCACAGTGGCTCAGACATGACCACGCCTGACACATTATGTTCCGTTTGGGGCCCCTCAGTACTAGTAAGGGACAGATAAATTGGAGAGAGTTCAGAGAGAAGCAATAAAAATGATCAAAGGGCTGGAGAAACTGGCTTATGAAAGAAGATTACAAGAGTTAAATATATATGGGGAGAGTGCTGAGCTAGGAGCGCTCTCTGAAGAGAGGAAATTACACTCGTAACCAGATAATGGGAGCAACTACTGAGGAGGGAGGGGAACTATTTAGTACAGTACAAGGGGGTCTAACTCGGAATAACAGCATTCAGCTAAGAAACGGAAAACAGGTTAAGTCTGCAGCAGGGCTGTCTTGCCAGGGAGGGCTCCGAGGCTGTGGGGAGCTCCCCCAGGGAAGAATTGGGAGGTCAGTTGCTGGATATTTAAAATGAAGGGGGCAAATGCCTACTAAAGGTACAAATGGGTCAGTGCATTGGCAGGGAGAGGGACTGGGTGGGGCCTCACACTAACTCTTTTGCTTGTTAAGTATTTCTTCATTAGAATGAGCACAGTTATCAGAAGTGATCCCAATTCTTATGTATATTACAACAGCACCTGAAGGCTCCAACTCAGATCAGGGCCCCATTGAGTTAACACAGGATAGACATACCGCAAAAGATGGCTCCTGCCCTAAGACTTTATATTTTAAATGGACCAGATAAAGGGAGAAGGAGTTACAGAGGGGCAAAGTGACTGGCCCAAGGTCACAGAGCATTTCAGTGGCAGAACAACTGGTGTCCTAAGTCCCAGGCCACTGACTTAGCCCCTGGGCCACAGTAGACATTTGGAAAGGCTATCACTGGCAGGCTGTCTTTGTCATCCATAATTTGTCTGGTCTGAGCCAGACCAGCACTATTCAGCCCGGAGGGTGAACAGAGAATCATAAGGTAACGTTCAGACAGGTAGCACATCAAAGTTATTATTTTATATTCCCCCCCCCTAATTTCGGGTCCAACATTTTATTTACTGGAGGTATTGGCTGGATCCCTTAGCGCTAAAAGCACTAAAAACACTTTACTTCTCAAAGCAGATTTAGCAGAGTCACTTCTAACCCCCACTCATGGCATCTCCTGTCTCAGTGGAAGTCGGAAGTGCTCTCAGCAAAATGGATTCCTAATCCTATTATCAGTTCAGATAAACAAGGGGAGGAGAACTCACATCCCAAATATATGATAATGAGCTCTTCGGTCTAGCAGAGAAAGGTAAAACGTGATCCAATGACTGGACGTTAACACTAGACACATTCAGATTGGAAACAATTTACCACGGGTCATGGGGGGGTTTCTATCACTGGCCATTTTTACCAAGATGGGCTGTTTTGGCTAAAAGCTCTGCTCTCAGAGTTATTGGGGAAGTTCCATGGCTTGTGTAATATGGCAGGGTCAGACGTGGTGATCCCAATGACCCATGGTCCTCATGACATCTATGAACTAAAGCATGCACATTAACAATGCCACATGGAAGCTTTGAGATTTAAGGGCCTCATGCCTGCTCATTGCAACACAAGTTGTTCATTCACAGCCCAGGACAAATCACAACGTATCTGACACTTCGCTCAACACTCGTTCTTTTTAGCCTGGCCTGCATTAGGAAATGAGGAAGGGGCATTTCTGCCATAACTCCTTTGCAGTTCCTCATCCACTGTGGCTTCCAGCCACAGCAGACTGGTGCAAACCCAGGGCTGCCAAACCACTTTCCAGAAGTAGCATCTGGTTCCTTAGCAATCTCCTCAGGCCAGTGTGTTTGAGCCTGTCCTGGGGCAACAGAACCCGTTTCGACAGTCCCTCTCCTCTCTTGCCCTAATTAGAAGGTTCCTTCCACTCACTGACTCCCCATTAGATGCTCTTGTGCCTCCCATTTCCTTCTTCGCTTTTCCACCTCCGCTCCCAGATCTGCTTTGGATAAGACACCTCAGCCAGCCCATGCTCTGTGCAGCCCACCCTGGTCACCATTCTTAAAGCTGCATTGCCCTTGCAGAGGCCAGATACCATGTGATGTTGGTCCCTACGGAGCCGAGCTCGATCGATCGCAAAGCACAGCAGCTGGTGCTGGAGGAGCTAATCGTGTGCAGCCAGGACACTTTCCAGGCTCTCCTGAACCAGGAAAAGGAGCCCAGCTTCCTCCTGGAGCCCAAGATCCAAAGCAACCTCCACACAGCTGTGCCATCCATGGGGCCAAGGAAGGCGCAGCCAGGCAATTGCTCAGGGCCCCAGTGGACTGTTCCCCTTGCTCACCTACTTTCCTGTGCAGGAGCCGGACTGGCTGGGCTTCTCCAGTGCAGGCTCACTGGGTTGGAGGCATATTTGCAGCCCAGTTTCAGGAAGTTCATCCAGAACTGCAAGGAGGCCTTGCACAGGGAGATCCACTCCAACAGGGAGGCAAGTCCCCTCCTGTCCACATTGCTGAGGGACCGCAGGGCTGCTGCAGCCTGCTTTTCCATGGGATGCAAACTGGGTCATGAAAGCTGGAGTTGCAGGAACACTGCTGCTTGCGCTCTCCCTTGGCTCTGATCACCTAACTTCATAGTTTAGCGCTTAATCCTCCCCTTCCTATTCATTATATTATGGAATGATTTTTAAAAATACCACGCACGTCTTTGCTCTTGCACAACCTGCGACATCCATCAGGGAAGGCAAACAGCTCCAGCAAAGTGCTTGTCTCTAAAGAGACAAGCGCTCGCATCGTTTTCACCTTCCGGATGCTCGGAGGAGTCATTGTTGAGTTTAATTAAAAGTTCCAGGCTATTTGCATGCTGGCAAACAGAGCTATATTGCACAAACCAGGGTGCTCAGGAAAAAAATGTGAGGTCCCTCATTTCACTGGGGCTTATTGCTGAGTCCAGGGATTGGGAGGTGGTACCAGCTGCGCTTCCCTGCCTGGTTCTGCCTTTCAAAACGTTATCCAGCAAGACCAGCAGGAAAGCTGCAATGCAGGCAGGGTAACAGCAGTGATTCTCACGAGAGCTTCACAAACCTTAACCGTTCCGTTTTCACCAAGGGCTCGAGCAAAAGCCCAGGGAAGACTTTCTATTGACTTCAGTGGCTTTGGGATCTGGCCCAAAGCCCCTTCTCGGGAAGGACTCAAGAGTGGAGCGGGAGGTTACAGCCACTGATCCGGGGTGCCCACCTCGAGATGCCTCAAAAGCAGAATCCCAACAAAAATGGGGAGCCTCGTGATGTAATTTGGACCTTTCTGCCTTTCTGACTGAGGTAGCACTTGAAAGAACCTGATGGCCATGAAGAAATGGCTACTTGTCAATGGGAATTAAGTTATTAATGCTAGAACAAAGTACTACTTGAACCTCTTTAATCTGGCAACCTGGGAAACAGGGTATGCTGGATTGAAGATTTTGCCAGGCCAGGGAGGGCGCTGTGGGGTCTGAGCGTGAAGGAGTGGGGGTGGGGTGCTTACCTGCTGCCCCGCTCCTGGGGGCACATGTGGCTCCACACACACACACCCCCACACACACACACCACTCCCAAGCACTGCCCCCCACTGCTATAGGAGCAGTGGGAAAAAGACTCTGGCTACGTCTACACTACAAGTTTTTTCAGCAGAAAATATGCTAATGAGGAACTCATTAGCATAAGTCACAACATCATTAGCATATTTTCTGCCATTTCTTTTTGCGCAAGGGGTTTTTGCGCAAAAAGAAGCAGTGTGGACTTTTTTTTTCGCACAAAAACCCCATTTTGCGCAAGATCCTTATGCCTCTCCCGGAAAGGGATAAGGATCTTGAGCAAAAAGGGGCTTTTGCGCCAAAAGAAACGGCAGAAAATATGCTAATGATGTCACAACTTATGCTAATGAGTCCCTCATTAGCATATTTTCTTCCGGAAAAAACTTGTAGTGTAGACGTAGCCTCAGAGGAAGCGGCTCTCCACAGAGCCACCTCCTCCTCGGTGCCACAGTTGTTCCCAGACTGGGGACACCCGAACTGCGGAGGTTTACGTGTTTTTAAATGCCAAAGGCCTGAGGGCTAGGCTAGCAGCACAACCCACTGCATTGCCAGGGCTGCTGGACTGAGTCTGAAACAGCAACCTTCTGACAAGAAAAATTACTACATGCCCCCAGGAGGGGCGAACCAAAGCCTGAGCCCCACCACCCCGGGCGGGGGGCCTGTAACCTGATGTCTGTTGCCCCAGGGCTGGAGACAATGCCCGAGCCCCGCTGTCCAAGGTTGAAGCTCTCAGACCCATGTTGGGGTCCCAACCCATAGTTTGAGAGCCGCTAGTTTCGATATTTAACCATCTAAGTACTGTATGTCATTTGGCAGCACAGTCAGCTTGCTTGCTGATTTCAGCGTGTCTGTGAAAAATGGTGTCAACGCTTTGCACATAACAAGGAGGCAGGCGCCAACTGTGTCAATCTGGCCTTTAGACTATAAAAAGTGTCTCTCCGGTCCAAAGCCTAACTGTTTATATTCCTGCACCTACACCAAAGTCAGTGGTGTTGAATGCATGTAAACAAGAGCAGATTTTTGGCCCCTCTCTATTCCAGTAAGAGTTAGAGGTGGCAGAGAGAAGGTATCTCAGCTCCCAGGGAATTAGGTAAACTCAATCGTTTAATTCAATTTTACTAATGCAGCAACATTCACTGAAGATCTCAGAATGCTGAACAATCATGAATCATATAAAGCCAGACAGGCTGATGTACTCAGATGGAAGGTCTATATACACAAATAGCAGGGTTTAGATCTCATTCTCCTGTGTCACGCCAGCATCAATCCAGAGCAACTCCAATGGAATTACTCCGGAGTTACACCAGCATGACGGACAGCAATGTAGAGCCCCGTGAATTAGATACAATCTCAGATGGATGCATCTGCACAGCTGGAGGTCTGAGGGAACTCAGTGTGTGCTCTGTGGTGTGGCAGCACATGCGAGGAGGAGAAAACCTCACTGCCCGCAGAAGCGAATTTAATTTGGGGAACAGTCAATTGGTTCTAGGAACCAGAAAGGGCAGCGTGATGGTTTGAAACTGGATCTATCAGCGCCTTTAGTATAACTCCAGCCAAAGGATCAAGGTGAATCGTAAACGCCTCAAATCAATGCCTCGGAAGGGGGAGAGTCAGCCAGGACAGCACACGTGGGAGGTGGGAGAAACAACAGGATCATATATTTTCAAGCTACCTAATGAACTCGGCAGCTGCATTCTGTCTGAACAAAGGATGATGCAGGGAGCCTGCAGCAGCCCAGACAGAGCAGCCGTGTAATAGTCTAAATATGAGCAGATGAGGAATTCAGCAGACATTCGCTCTAACCAAGGGCACACTGGGCGATATTCATGCAAATGGAAGCAGGCTTGATTGCCCGCTCTACTAACACTGCGTTCTGTTAAGACACAGAGCATAAGGACTGCACAACTCAGGGGAGTAGTAACAGGATCTGCAGCCTTTCACTTCTTGGCTCATGGCTTCAATCCAGCCCAGGTTGGTAGCGAGTATTTATTATCCGATGGCTACCTGATGGCCTGTGCAAAATGAGCATGTTTGTTCCTGGGCCAGCTCCCAGGGGATACATTACAAAAAGCTCCTACTATAATTGGAATCTCAATTGGCCCTGTCAGCAAAAAGGCCAGCGAAGAACTGAATAGCCCATGGAGACTGAACGTCCCTTCCGAGATACGGCAGAAGCAGAGACTGTGGGCTCTTTGGGCTCATTATGTGTTTTTACAACATCTTGCACAGTGGAGCTCTGAGCATCGTTGGGAGCTAGCAAAATGCAAATGGAAATAATGCAATAGGGGAAGGTGGCTGTTGGTGAGCTGTGGTTCCTGTCTAGGAGCACAATGGAGACAAGATGCTTCACTACGAAGGAGCAAACGTCTGGTCTCGCATGTGCATATGGGGTGTCTGCTCCAGAGGAAGCCTGAGTAGGAAAAAGGGGCCAGTTAAGCTGATGACAAGCTGCACCAGGATGAGAGTCGAGGCTGATACGGTCAAATGCTGATGAACCCAGATGGGCAGGAGGGGGAAAGTGAAAAGGGTGAATGCAAGAAGGAACTCTGCAGTCATGCCCTGGTGAAATAGGGAATTGGTAGGAGACAAAGAGCCCCAGGGGGATCTTGCCTGGGAATACAGACTCTGGCAAGAACTCAAGAGAGGGCTAAGTAGCCACAGGGACCAGAGGAGGCTCCAGCGGTAACCTGGATGTAGGCCAGAAGGACAGAGAAGGAAAGGTGAGAAATGGCCCAGGGAAACAGTGACGGGATCTGAGATTGGATTGACCATGGCTGCTGGGGCATTGGGTCCTGCGGCTGGAACATGGAGTAACCTATGGGCGTGGGTTCCCCTGCCAGCCACTGGGGAAGTGACGAAGTCTGGGCAGAGGACTGGAAGACTGCCTGAAACAGCTGGTCCAGAGTGAGTCTGATCTCCTGGATGGGGAAAACTATGGTGACCTGGCCAGAGGGCCAAGCCATGAGGAGGGAGCAACCAAGTCCAGAGAGAGAGTGACACTGCAGGGTAAGCAACCAACTGAAGGGGCTTCAGACTGATGAGCCAGGAGTGACTAGGGAACCCTGTGACATATGGCAGACTAGGAGAAGAGGATTTTGAACTTCAAGAGGGTGAAAAGAAAACGAATGCCATACAAGCCCAACGGAAATCACAATAAACGGCTGCTGCACACCCAGAGCGGCCTGGCTCAAAACACAGCTTTGAAAACTAGAGGCCAAGAAAATGCAATTCTTACTTGAACATCAGAGCCAAATATCCTCCGCAGAGATTGACCATGTAGCACTTGAAGGTCATACCAGTGGGTCAAAGGCAGAGGGCAAAAAGAAGCAGAGACACAGATGTGAACCAGAGGAATATTAGAAGCACTGGCCAGAGATTTCCCATTTAAGGAAACCCACTGTGCATATTCATTAAACAGGAGACCCCTCCAACCAAAAATCATAGCAGATAAGATACTAAGTAGAGCAGATACTGAGCTATATATTTAGCATGAGCCCCAAACACACAGCAAGACACACTAATAGCACTGCACCTGCATGCACCACAACGGTAGCAAATAGCGAGACGGTAAAGCAACAAACAGGCTGCCAGTCAGTGGTATTTGTGTAGGTGCAACAGCAGTGTCAGGACAGAGAAGTACCGCAGTGCGGTTCAGTGCACAATTGTGTGTTGGGACTGGAGGAACACCTACTGGATGCCTGCCTGGATTTACAAACTGTGTGAATAGTTACAAGCACAGGAAAAGAACAGACAGCCCCAGGGTTTACAAGTCAGCAACACGGTGGATGAATTAAGAAGAAACCATATCACTCACTGCGGGAGATCCACCTGTTGGCCAAAGTTATCCTAGGTCAGGATGGAGTCACTGGACCTTAACCCAGCCTCCCAGAAGCTCTCTGATAGAAACTTTTATAGGGACCTGGGTGATCTGCACTGACAGGGGAAAAGCTGGAGAGCACCTGGCCATAATCCAGGCCAACTATTCTGGTATTATCCACGTGATGGTTAGAACAACCGCCAACTTGGCCTCTGTTTGTCAAAGGCTGGAGAGGGATAGCAGGAGACAAATCGCTTGATCATTGTCTTCGGTCCACCCTCTCTGGGGCACCTGGTGCTGGCCACTGTCAGCAGACAGGCTGCTGGGCTAGATGGACCTTTGGTCTGACCCAGTACGGCCATTCTTATGTTCTTAACAGTTAGAGCAGCAGCCATGACATCACTGGACATGTGTCATCAGCATCCAACTCTAACACTAACCAAGCCACTGGCTCTAGATCCACACACACACACACACCCCTTTTGTTCGATGTGCTGCAGACCGCACAGTCACAACAAGGGGGAAGTGACTGTACTGTTGTCAGCAGAAACCAGACAGCTTCAGAATGTTCCCTGCCTACTAACTGCAGATGGTTCTGAGTCACCTAAACCCCATCCCCCAGATCCTGACGCCAAAGTCCAGGAGGGATCATTGGTGGGATTTGGTAACCTTGGGAGCCAGCTGGGAAATGCAGGGGGCAGATCCTCTGCTGGGGTGCGCTGTCAGAGCTCCGCTCTGGCCACGTCCGACCCCAGTGGGGGATCTGCCCCCGCCGCAATTCTGGGTTCAGATCCCAGCCCCATCTCCCCAAGGTTTGGGAGATGCTCACATGGGGGAATTCAGCATGGGCTCATCTCGCAGTTCCTCTCGCACCCCATGACACTGCAGAGGTCTCTGCCTCTGGTGCCCCCTAGCTACACTGATCACCTCTTGGCCCAGCAATGGCCCGTTTCGGTCCACCGGTTAGCCCGTCACCTAGTCCACACCCCTGCTGGGGAACAAAAGTTCACACAAATGAAGATTCTTTTACCCCATTGGGGAGCCACTTCAGCCCCTCCCCAGGCTCAGTTCCCAGCCTCTTCTGAGCCACCTTTACATCTCTCTCTGGGCTGGTCCTGACCCCCAGGCTCCTTCCCTGGAGCCCCCCTCAGCACCTCAGACCCCACTGCTGGGCCTGCCACGGGCACCCAACAAGCTCCCTCCTGAAAAACCGGGACTTCTCAGCTCCTTGCCACGCTGGGTGTTTCCAGCTGTTACCTGACTCCAATCAGTCCAGCCTCCTCTAGCACAGATGCAGCTAGCTATGTCCCCGTGGGGCAACTGAACTGGGCAGATTAACCTCAGGCTTCCCGGCAGGGCCGACCTTAAGGCCGGACACACTGGGACCATGCCCCGGGCACCATAGCCAGAGGGTGAGGGGCAGCTCAGCATAAGTGTTACTGGGCAAAAGGGGTTCAGGGTACTGGGCAGGGGGGCCGTGTGGTGGGGCATGCTGGAAGCGCAAAGCTGGGCTTGGGGATACCGGCGGGAGGAAAGAGCAGGGGTTGGGATGAAGAGGGCACTGTGCGGGGATTAGTGGTAAAGGGGGTAGGGGTTGGGGGGCCCATAGGTGCCAGGAGAAATGGTTGGTGCTATAAATTTGCCCAGGGCACTATTTTCTCCAAGGCCGACCCCTTCCTCTCAGCCCTCAAAGGGGCAGGCCACCATGTTACTCTGCCATTAAAGTCTCACTGTCCCTCTGGATTTAATAGCCATTGCGGTGCCCCGCCCCCCCCAGGACATTATGTTTCAAACACATCCCTATGGATCCCAAACCCCTCAATGCCCCTTCCAGGGCCAGCACGCTTGTCTCTCCCTCACACACACACCAGAGCGCATGAGTCTACACCAGTTAGTAACCCTGCTCTGTACCCTCCCTGCATGCATCTGTCTGGGTTCTACACTTTCTGAACCCGACCCGCGCTGCCGGAGCAGGCCTGATGATCCCCGATGCCAGCAGGGACTGCCTGGAACTGGTGCAACTGGGCAGCGCGTTGCGAGAGATGCCGCGAGTGTCAAAGGAACCCAATTTGTCACCTAACACCACCCACGAGAGGGGGAGAGAAGGTGAGAAACATGCTTGACAATGGCTGTAATTATAGCCTCTTTGAATGGCTACATGATGTCAGACACGGCGCAGGGGGAGAGGGCTGGCACTGCCTAGGATGACTGGGCTGGAGGTGGATCTCATCCCAAGCCCATGATGAATTGTCTGTTCGGGTTTGTTTTGGCATCCGTGAATGCAGCATCTCTGAAAGATGCCAGATGGACAGCACCGGAGACAGAATTCCTCCCTCTGTTATCACAGCAGCAGGACAGCCCAGGGATTGGCAATGGAGGATGCCAGAGCTGGCTGGGCCCTGCAGGCAGAACAGGTGTGGTAGGGCAGCACAGTGTTTAGTCCTTATTTGTGTGGGTAAGTGCAAGCTGGCAGAGAAGTCACCTGCCAGAGCCCAAGGGCAACAGGCCCCCGAGAGCCAGTGGATGTCACAAGCTTCCATGCAGCTCCCTGAAAAAAATGCCTCGCACCTAACCTGGAGGACAGCTGAGAGGTCTGCAGAGGCACAAAGCTCAGTTATTCCTTGGTCTCGTTCTTCCTGGTGAAGGATTATACGGCGCAGTGTGGGCCGATGTGGGCTGCACACGTGATCTCTCTTCATGCAGTACTGACTGGCCAGGCAGCCGGTAGAACAGGCTCTGACCGAACAACCCAACAGCCACAGACTTGGTTCAGCGCACACGGGGACGCTGACAGACTCACCGAGCCCTGGCAAAGGTGGAGGGGATGGCTCTGTGCTCCTGAAAGGGGTGGGGCCTCGGGAAGAAGGGGCAGCCCCCTGCCAGCCCTTAGCAATGCTCAGAACACACTATGCGGCTCTCCGGCGGCAATTCAAAGGACCCAGGGCTCCAGGTGCCACCATTCCTGCAGTAGCAACTGCGGCAGCCAGGGAGCCCTGGGCTCTTTTGAATGGCCAGGCACTGGGGCAATTGCCCCCTATATCCCACCCTGTCAGCGGGCCTGAGAGCAAAGGAACTCACTCAGGTTAATTGTCAACAAAACACAATACTGGCGCTTTATACGCGCAACAAGTAAACTCAAAGCATGTTTGCCCGTGACGACGGATTCAGTTCAGGACTTTCCACTCTCCCCTCAGCTGGCCCTACGATGTACCTCTTACACACAGATAGAACGCAGTGACGCACTGCCCCTCTGACCAGAAGTGAAAGTGGGCAGGTCTGGGCCCTACAGCAGAGCAGTGAGAGGTGGCCGCTGGTACCAGCCCGCACCTGGTTGATGTTAAAAGCGCTGCCGAGGGCACTGTAAGGACCCTCCTTTATGGGCTGTCATGGCAGAGCTTTAACATCACTGCCCCTTTTGCTCATTGGCGGCCCTGCCAGGCCCTACGATCGGGGATCCCAACAGGGGGAGAGCAAAAAGGAAGCTGCCCCCGGGCCTGGTGATTTACAAGGGCCTAAGACTCATGGCCACTGCTACTGAAGCATTGGCCGCTGGAACTCTGGGCCCTTCAAATCATCTCTGGAGCCCTAGGGCTGCCAGCTGCAGCCACCACGAGAGGCTGGCTAGGGGAGTCTGGTCCACTGGGCCTGCCCCTTCCGCCCAAGGCCATACCCCTTGTGGGGAGCCCAGAACTGCCACGCCAACTTGTCTAGGGACCCTGGCATGCCTGTCATCCGGGCATTTACTTACACCCCTGCCTCTGACATACCTAGTAATTGCCCTCTGACATAGCTCACCACCCTCCGTTGCCTTGGACCTGTTGGTTTGATCAAAACATCTCTGTTTGCCAGGCTGTCATCCTGATCTCATCTCTGCAATGGGTCAGCATGTTCCTGTTATCTTTGGGGGAAGTGTGGGTATGGAGGTGTTCTGGTACCACCCTTCTGGAATGTGTTTGCATGAGTGCTCGGTGGCTAGCACCTCTTATGAAAGAATGTTTCTGCAAGATCAGCCCTGTGCTAGACTCTGTGAGCAGGGCCTCCCACGCTCACAGACTGACTTTGCTTTACACCAGTGATGCTTTCACCACTATTTCAGCCCAGGCCACACCAGGCCTCTGATACAATGGCCTATGTCTCAGGCTTTCTTCCTACTACACACAGCAAAGACAAGGTCATCTATCAAAACCTTCAAGCCCAATTGTGAGCCATGGAATTTAAAGTTGCATGTCACTTCTAACGGCATCACAAGTTCCAGGGACAAGATCTTCCTCAAGCCCAAGCCAATCTCTCTCCTCCTTCCACAAACACATCAACAGTGGCCCCTCACACTTTAATCCCACTGGTATTCAGCCTGCATCGGGGGTATGCAGCAGTCTGTCATGAAGGAGAAGTTTGATCTCTCCGGAGTCCATGGCTCACCACCTGCCACTCCACTGAGCACCCCAATTGGTGGACTATTTCAGGCATTTAACCCAGGAGCCCTGCTGCAAAGAGGGTTTTCCCGCAGGTATGGATCACACCACTCTTGAGCCAATACATCATTCAGTTCCAAACAGCATGCTAGCAACTATAAGAACATAAGAATGGCCGTACTGGGTCAGACCAAAGGTCCATCTAGCCCAGTGTCCTGTCTGCCAACAGTGGCCAATGCCAGGTGTCCGAGAGGCAGTGAACAGAACTGGTAATCAACAAGTGATCTCCCTGCTGTCATCCATTTCCAGACCCTGAAAACAGAGGCTAATGACACCATTCCTACCCATCCTGGCTAATAGCCATTAATGGACCTAGCCTCCATGAATTTATCTAGTTCTTTTTTGAACCCTGTTAAAGTCCTGATCTTCACGGAATCCTCGGTCAAGGAGTTCCACAGGTTGACTGTGCACTACATGACAAAAAACTTCCTTTTGTTTGTTTTAAACTTTCTACCTATTAACTATTTTATTTTATTATTTAAAATATTGATAGGCGGCTTACAA
This sequence comes from Pelochelys cantorii, assembly GCA_032595735.1. Lineage (NCBI taxonomy): Eukaryota > Metazoa > Chordata > Testudines > Trionychidae > Pelochelys > Pelochelys cantorii. The sequence continues at coordinate 44,720,536 of CM064337.1, forward strand.
AATTTTTAAAACACAATATAAATATATATAAAAAATTAAAATACAAGACCCCAGAGGGACATAAAACCTGCTAAGACATCTCATGAGGAAGGACTCACACACACACAGACTCAAAAAGCACAAGTAAAAAGGGGTGGCGTTAGCCTGGCGCCGAAACAATGCTAACGTTGGTGCCACGCGAATATCCCAGGGGAAAGAATTCCATATTCAGAATTCAGAACTATGTCCTGAAGATGAGGACACTGAATGAGGATGTAACTCCAATGGCCTGACGACATCTAAATATTCATGTTCCATCTCTCTTGGAAAGCCTGTTGATATTGGCTACCTGCGCGATCGATCACACACATCTCAGCCTCTATAGATTTCCAACATGAGGTTAAGAACAAGCTGGCCCACAAGATTCATCATTTCCCAGGTTGAGTCAGATGGGGATTACTAATTCAGTGTTTTATTAACCATAATGGATAGCTGGTGTTGGTAAAATAAGTCATAACCCTGTTTAAAGATTCATTCCTGAATTGCACTGTGTTACTGCCAATGCTGCAATCTTTGCTCTCTGGGGGGCAGACCAAGTTTTTTCCTATATGCAACCAGGGCCCAGAATCAAAGGGCTGACAGAAACAGCATTTTTAAGACCTGGAGAAAGTATGGCAGGTCGTCTGTAGACATCAACAGACATCCAGCCTCCACCCACATCACAACCCCCCTGATTTTCTCTTCACCTCATAGAATCATAGAACACTAGAACTGAAAGGGAACTCGCGAGGTCATTGAGTCCAGTCCCCTGCCCTCATGGCAGGACCAAGCACTGTCTAGAGACTCCAGATCATCCCCGATAGATGTCTGTCCAACCTGCTCTTAAAGATCTCCAGGGATGGAGATCCCATAATCTCCCTGGGCAATTTATTCCAGTGTTTAACCACCCTGACAGATAGGAAGCTTTTCCTAATGCCCAACCCAAACCTCCCTTGCTGCAATTTAAGCCCCTTGCTTCTTGTCCTATCCTCAGAGGCCAGGAGAACAATTTTTCTCCCTCCTCCTTGTAACACCCTTCTAGATACTTGAAAACTGTTATCATGTCCCCTCTCAGTCTTCTCTTTTCTAAACTAAACAAACCCAATTCTTTCAGTCTTCCCTCATAGCTCATGTTTTCTAGACTAATCATTTTTGTTGCTCTTCTCTGGACCTTCTTCAATTTCTCCACATCTTCCTTGAAATGTGGTGTCCAGATCTGGACACAATACTCCAATTTAGGCCTAATCAGCGCAGAGTAGAGCGGAAGAATGACTTCTCGCGTCTTGCTCACAACACTTCTGTTAATGCATCCCAGAATCATGTTTGCTTTTTTTGCAACAGTGTCACACTGATGACTCATATTTAGCTGCTCAGCCCATCAAACCTGCTATCCCACATGACTCACATTTACCCTGCCTGCCATGCCATCTCCAGCTGAGGCTCTTCAAAGGTGCACACCACTTAGAGAGGAGATCTTCAGTTGGTGTGAATGATCATAGCTCAACGGGTGTCCAGGGAGGTGTGACAACACACACACACCCCAGCAGGTTTTCCCCTCTGCTTGTTCTTTAGAGGTCATCTGTACTTCAACGTTTTAAACAGCAACAGCTGTGTCTCTTCACTGGCTACTGCCAGGCTTGTTTTCCCACTGGAAAGAACACAGATAATGTATCCCCTGTTCTGGGCCATGGAATTTCACACTTTTTTGGGCAGCTGGGGCATTCCCTATAGCTGCAGTATTGTGGAGAGGCTGGAAAAGGCACCCAGAGAGAGACAGGATCATGTGTGACATGAGAAATGCCTTTCAAGCAAGACCTGCTCCAAACTGTTGTGTGTTCCAGAGCAGCAAAGCACGCCCCATTGAGTTTGTCACCCGCTTTCCTAATGACAGGACATGCCGCTGCCGCTGCCATTACTCCAGCTAAAAGCTTCTGAGCAGTGAACTGCAAAGATCAGATACAGTGTCTGAGCTTCAGAAACAGCAGCGGGGGTGGGGGTGGGGAGACAGTGATATGATGTGCAGCGCTGAGCAAGGGAACCAAGATTGCAACGGAACGACTGGCTTCCTGTCTGCAGACCCTCACCAAAGGCACCCATCATGATCAGAGACAGACCTGGAAAAGTCCTGACTCAGCGGATCCCCAAAACCAGGGAGAAGATACACGAGTGAGAGTTATCTAGGGTTGTGATCTCCAGGTACATCAGAATAGATCAGGTTGCAAACAAGAGCTCAGGGGTTGGGGTGGAAGTTAAAACACATTTATTACAGAGAATGTGCCAAAAGACAATACTATAACTATACTCTCACTGGGCGGGAGAGTGAGTGTGAATTAATATCTTCCTCAAACCATGAAATATCACTTAGGGCATGAACAAGTTCCTCTGCCCTTGTCATGCCTTCACTGCAGCAGAGGGACCTGGGGTTCAAGCTGTGTAGACAGCCTCAAGCAAAGCTAGCACATTAAAAACAGCCATGTGGACGTTGTGTCACTGGTGGGGGCTTGGGCTAACTGCTTGAGTCCAAGGCCACCGGGTCTCCTGCTTGAGCAGAGTTAGCCCAAGTAGCTGTCTATGCTGCAATGTCTACACTGTTATTTTTAGCACATTAGCTTTACTTAAGCCAGTGCAAATCTGTCTACCTGCACAGGGCAGATAGACTCCAAGCTGCTAAGTCCCCCTCTGCGTACATCTGACAAAGGGATTCTTCCAGTCGGCCTCTTCTACACGTTCATCCAGCTGCCCGATGGCCTGCCTGCCCCTGGTAGATGCTCTGGTTTCATTCTTAACACAAGTCCCGTATATTTCCATATTCTTTTCAGGACAAGGCTGTGTGTTTTCAGCGTAGAGTACACATCTAGTCCCTTCCAAGAACAGTGGTTCCCAGCCTTCTCCACCGCATGTTGTAACAGCAAACCTTACCCCAGCCCCCTCCCACCATAATTCTAAGGTCCTCCAGGCAGCCTGTCTTTATGCTCATCTCTTGTACGACACTTAACACATCTGGCCTTTGGGCCACAGTTGGGGCTGCTGGGTGCTAAAAGTAAAAATAACAAGTTTAAAACAAAGTTTACCTCACACCTTAACTTTGCCGGTTAGGCTAGGCCACAGGGGAGAGCTGTCTGATGCACTCTATGAAAAATGGAGGATGGGCCTCGGACCATTTTCTAGGGGGGGATTCTCTCTCACTCACACACACACACACACACACACAACCCTGTCATCGCAATTTGCACAATTAGCAGTCTTCTCAGCAGGGGGGGGTGGGAAATAAAAAAATCAGCCTGTGCCATGGAGACTGAATTCCCCTCTCATGGCGAGAGGGAGCGTTGAGGCCTGTTGGCGGGGAAGCCCATTTCCACTGCCCATTCTACCTCTCTTCAGTCACCAGTGCTGTGAAATGAGCGTTATCTCCTTCCCCCTCCCCCCCCACATCCGTATTTACCCTTGTGGGGCTGTGAGTTTGGGGGAGTTCTGACGTGCTGGGAGGATACAAACTACATTAGCCATTAGGGAGCGCTCCTGGAGCGGCTGATCATGGCAGAGGGGTTAATGCTCGCTGTCTGAAGCCCTCCCGTCGAAAGCCGAATCAACCTGGAGGTGCGATTAGGCACCGACTGATGCAAATGAAGCGAGCTGAAATTCCACATGCCTCCACAAACAAACAAAGGCTTTAGCAGGCTTCAATCTTAATCTCCAGGCCACTGCCAGGCAGCTTGGAATTTAGGCCCAGGGCTCCCCTTTGTAGCGCACCTGCCTTAGCTAATGGATTGTACGCTAGTATCAGAGAAGGGAAGCACTTCGGAGCCTCTGTCAGCTCACACTTTCACCGCAGGCCAGCACAAAGCAAACCCTGGCTAAAAGCCCCTGCTTTATCTAAATGGGTCCTGGCTATGCCGCTGCTCAGCCTGCGGTAAACAACAAAATAAAATGAACTCAATAATAAATAGGTATCTTGCAAGACACACATCCCACTGGGGCTTTCTTCTTTAGTGCCTGCTGTTTCCTCTCCTGGGAGCAGTGCTCACACAGGCCTCTTTGAACTTGGTTTTCTTAGGAGTCTATGGTTCCGGCTGCAGCGCTGCTTTCTTTGACTTGCCACTATCTAAGACCAGCAGCACCTCCTCATTGTCTCCCTACTCGTCTTTCTGCTGCCAAATGCAGAGACTCATTTGTGTGCCTAGAAAAGCCCGCTCACTCACGTTCAGAAAAGCAATCGCCTGCCACGAAAAAATCTAAAATAAGTCAAAGCCATCAACGGTAACTGAGTCCATTTAAACGGGTGGCACTTGCCATTAGCTAACGAGAGCGTGCGTGATTTGTGGGAGACTAGAAACTGGAGCTAGAATGCACAGCACTGGCAGAGTATTTGTAGCAAACACTAATGGGCAAAGTTAGCTCCTTTTCAGATAATTAATTATGTGCAGACGCTTGGATTCCTACAGGTGTGTTCATTATTGGAACATTCAGTGAATGATTTACTGGAATACTTTCGGATGCTGGGTGCGTGCAAACTATTTGTCTTTGCATATCAGTATTAGCAACCTGTGATCTGATCACTCCAGCCACATCATACTGTTTATGTGCCCTGACAGACTGCTTCTTAAACCCACAAGTTGCTTTCAGCACCTTGTGAACACTTCCAGCTTGAATACTTACATGACTCCATATTCACACAGGTTTTCACGATGCTCCCCTCTCTCCATCAGCATTCCTATAAATAAAACGTCACTAGTGAAAATTTTTCCTGGGAGTCAATCAAAGGGGATTTCGATGGAATTCATGTGCTCCCTGGTGCTCACAGGCAGATCCAGGGTGGACTGGCGTTGTGCCGGGGTCAGTAGTGTAGAGCACATTATGGAAATCCCTGATTTCACAAAGCCTTGGGAAAAGATTAAAGGAAAACTCCTGCACATTCCTACCAAATATTGCATAGAGGATGAGGATGTGCAGAGAGGAGTTCACCAGCCAGGAGCTCCCTGCAGGACTTGGACCCTGAGATATATCCCCCTTCCCTCGTTCTCCTACCTAGCACTTTTCCGAGCAGTATGGCTTCCTCTGGCAAATGGTAAATATAAAGAAGTCCTGGCTGATATGATAAGACAGGAGAAGTATGCTGGGACATATGATGTTAGTGGGAGTTATACATATGAAGGGAGAGAAGAATATTGGTGTTAACTGTGGATCTGAGAGGAAAGTTCTGCCCTCAGTAATTAGAGGGGGTTAAAATTGTTTGTTCATCTGAGCTAATATTCCAGCAATAATCCTAGCAACTTCTGTGCATAGAATATTCCAGACTCACAGTAAGAGATTTCTTTTATTTCAGAAATATTGCACAAGCCCAATTTATTTCAGGATTTACAGGGAGACAGGCAGGCAGCAGGCAAGACCATTACATGCTATAAAAAAATGCACATACTTCCTGATTGCCCTGCACTCTTCGACAAACCATCTGCTTCTCTTGCATTTCCCTTTGTTTATCCTATTCTGCTTGGCTGAAATTAAAATTGACAAAACCAATTTCTACAGATCAAGTATGAAAGGTAATGAAGGTGGCTGCTGTATACACTTTGCCATAGAAACCTGGCTACTCCTGCGTTCTCATCGTGTTACTTGTATAGTGGCGCTGAACTATATGGAAGTAAACACTCTGCTGCAGTGGGGACGATCCCCCTGCTAGAGCCCAGGGGAAAAAAAACCACAGATGGATCCAACCCCAGGAGACCCATCTTGCAAACACGGCGTCGAGAACGAGATTTGTTGAATTTGTGGTGGGTTTTTTTCATATGCAAATAAAAATGCAAAATAGTCTATTTAATTAGAAAAACATGTTTGGTTAGAAACTGAATAATCTTCCATTAAAGGGAAAAAAAAAACACAGCAAATTTTCAAAGAGAAAATGTCTGGCTAATTGGGGAATCCTCTAGGATACAGTAATATCTGACACCATTACAGCATGAATTAAACCTTGGACCCCCAGGGGTTTCAGATCCCAAAGCATTTTGCAAACCATCTGTGATAGAGTTCACTCGCCAGAGCACTGCCTCCTGCTGGTTGTCTCAGGGATTAGCTCTCTCTGCCAGTGCACCCTCTCCTGACATCTGCAGACCTGTCTCAGCCCAGGAACTGCAGCATCCTTTTCAGGACTCAGCCCTGCCACCATCCCTGACATCCCCCTTCCAGGAGGGTTAAGAATTAGCCTGTTCCATAGTACAGCCACTTTCCCAGTGGTGACTGGGGGAGGGAGGAGAATCCGGGCCCACTCACCGCTCTGGTTCCTGACTCAGGGACCCTATAGATTAGCGATGGGCAACCTAGGCTAGTGAATGGGCCACATGAGGAGCTTCCTCCTCAACTCCATGGGCCGCAAGACTGTCGTAATCAAGACGGTCTCCCGGGATAGGCTAGCTTTGCTAACTGTGCTTGCGTAGCTAGAGTTTGCAGGCTGTGACGATGTAACCGCAGCAACACTTGGATTGGATGCAGAGGGAGCGCACGGCTCTCACAGTCAGCATTGTGTGCAATCAGCCTGTGCCTTACTTCACATCCCCTGGCTTTATGCATGTGTCACTTCAATAACACCGGTAGGGGAAAAACGACACAGACGGAAAGCAGCAGAATCTGGTCACCCTGCGCATGGGCAACAGTCAACAAAACGGGGTTGTAGGCCACACACAGAATCCTGATGGGCCACATGTGGCCTGCGGGCTGCAGGTTGCCCAGCACGGCTGTAGCTAGCAACCTCCTGCCACATCTCTTTAACTCACTTCCACGCTGCTTCTATTCCTTGGGCCACAGCCCAGCACTTTCTTCACCCTCATCTCAGGGCCCCGAGCCCATAAGTCCCAGCAGCCAGTTAAGGGCTCCCTTTTACTCCCCCAGTCCCTGCCAGCAACTGCTCTGCCCACGGTGCTACTTTCCTGCACCTCACTAGGAACACAGCCCTCCCTCCTCCGGCTCCCTGTAACCACTGACTCTGGCCCTGCAGCTCCTTTTATGTAAGCCCAGTGGGCCTTGATTAGCTGCTCCATGCAGCCACTCTCCCATTGGCTGCTCTGTGAACAGCCTCTGTAAGCTGCTTTTAACCACTTCCTTTCCAGCGTTAGGTGAACACCCTGACACACCTTCCAATCCAGAATTCCTACGTACCACAACTCTCATCACATTCACTGAGATGTCTGCTTACTAGCAGACAAGGCTCCCATTACATACATTTCACCCCACATTTAAATGCAACCAGCTGCCCATGGCCTAAGAAGGTATTACCCTGTGGAAGTAAAGATGTTAAAATTAGGGATGTAAAGAGGCAACCAGTTACCCTGTAAGCATTGCCTTAACAGCATGCTTACCAGGGTAACCGGTTAACCAGCGCACGACACTGCCAGAATAGCCACCCCCTTGCCACAGCGCAGTGGGCCCTTCCCAACCCAGCCAGAGCAGCCCCCACCTGGGTTGCTCCAGGTGGGGGATTGTTCCAGCTCAGCCAGGTCAACCATGGTGCACCGTGGGCAGGGACCTGCTCCAGTGTCCCCCCACTTGGGAGGCCGGTTAGCCAGTTAAACACATTAACCAGTTAACATTTTAAATGGGATTTTACATCCCTAGTTAAAATCAAGCCCTTTAGATGCAAGGAAGCAGCTATTTAATGTCCCAAGTCAGCAAATGCCTGTGCTTAATTATAAGCACATTAGAGTCACCAAGACTACTCGTGCTTAAAGTTAGGCATGTGCCGATGTCCCCTGCTGAAAAAGCGCCAAATGGCAAAAGCACATGTATATTCAGGCCCCAAAACACGGCATCCTTTGTGGCAAGTGAGGAGGAAACTGTGCGGCGCACAGACACAGTGGGCCGTTCTCTAAAGACTTGGGGCTTTGATATTTCTAAATCCAGTTTCTTCAGATGCGATAATAGCACAAGGCCTCTTTTCTCTGTGATGCGTGAGCAGAAGCACTAGTCTCCACTGAACCGAGATGAGGGCAAGTTTGACGCTTTTAAAGGCAATTTGGGGGGCAGGAGGGTGGCTTTTTTAAAGCTGAGAGCTAAAAAGAGCATCAGGAAAACATGGAGCTGTGGAACATGCCAGTTCCCTGCGCTCGGATGACTCACAAAGAGCTGAATAAAAGAGTACCATGGGTCCCTAAGAAATGTCCCCAGGGGTTGAAAAAAGACTGGAGAAATGCCACCCCAAAAGGGTTTACCCTGTTTCTTGAAAAGTTATTAGCATCCTCCAAAAGGGCTTTTAAAACAAAAGTTCCTTCTTGGGAGTGCTGCCCTGTCATGGGGAAAGGCCCACAAAAGCTGTGGCTTGTTTCCTGTGCATCTAAGCTTCCATGAAATCATCCTCAGCACTCATCTCCATGGCACAGATGTACACAGCCAGCCTCCCACGCCCTGGAGACATCTGCTTACCCAAGGTATCTTGGGAAGGGTGGGTAGATTTACTTTTTCCCTCTCTGCTGCCTCCAGCAATGCAAGGAAACGACCTGGCCAATGAGAGAGGGAACTCACACGTCCTTGCACCATCATACCACTAGGCAGCTCAGACACTCAGAATGCAGGAGGCTCAAGTCACCGCTCCCCTTCTGCCTGCCAACAACATGAGTGGTGAGTAAGAAGAACCCTGGGGCCTGAGGAGGTGGCAGTTGGAGAGGACATGGGAAGTTCTACATCAGAGGCATAGTCCCAGACAACCTAAGGTGCCTGCCTCCCATTGAAATCACCCAAATCCTTTTGCACCTCTGCACAAGCTGCATTCACCCAGGTGGGCTAAGCATTTGCTGACCCGAGCAGATGTTTGCAGACCCGAGCAGATGTTTGCAGCTCCACTAAACATGCCTCTCTTGCTGAAGGGTTTTCACAACTCAAATGAAAGGGCACAAGCCACTGAGATGAATAACTGGGCTCATCACGGCACTCCCTGAACAGAATTTAACTAAGTAATACGTCACTGCCAAAAATCAGAATCTTGTTTCTCCATAGAAAGGTCAGGACTTCACAAAGTTCAGGAGAGAGATCGAGGATATTAACCAAAATGAATTAGACACATGGCCACTTATACTCATTTTACATTGTGACACATAAGGGGCCATACACTGACCTCTGGAGTAAAACCACTGAAGTCAATAGTGTAACCCCAGGTCTACACCAGTGTAAATGAGATTAGAATCTGGATCAATTTGTGGCTTTACATCTGAGTAAATAAGATTCGAATCTGAATGGATCAATTACACCCAGGTAAACAAGATTAGAATCGTTATCCATCTCTAGATTTACACTGGGTAAACAAGATTAGCATCTGTATCAAGCTCTGTAATGATTTTATAACTTGCCACTGTGTGCCAGGGAGAAAAATTCTCTCTGCAGCTAACGGGGGCTGCACCAGCATAACTGAGTGGAAATGTCAGCTCTTTTGTGCTCAGTGTGTTCATCAGACATGTCATTCACATGATATATTTATTGTTTCCTATAATAATGTATTTAAAATTCTACAGCATGCTCTACCCGCATTAAAATAAAAACAGCTGTACCCCCAGACATGTATTAAACATCAAAACAATGTTTTAAGGACTGGAGTGAGAATTCACCTAACTCTTCATTTCTCTGCTGATAATGAGACTCCACAAAGCATCACAACAAAAGCAGAGAGACCTTTCCTAGTAACCAGATGAATGCGCGCACATGGAACAGTGCCAGAGGGGCCAGCAACACAGTTCACAACCTTCAAACTCTCCTAGTTAGACCAGAGAGGTTCAGCTGGTGGAAACGGAGGGAACAGCATGCAGTCTGTTTTGTAAAGCAGGCGAGAAGAAAGCACCTCCTCCAAAGGCTTGTGGTATACAAAGAGAATTAGAAATGACTCATGATGCCACTAGCTTGACAACTTCTGTAAGAATCGGCCAATGAGATGTGACATTTTGGTGTCTGGTATGGGGGACGTGGCTTCTTCATCTAGACCTTGCTAAACTTTCCTAGGATTCTGAAGGGTTTGATGATAATAATCACTTGTTGGCTTTGTGCGAGCTGCTTTTTATGCAGTCCTGACTGTAAGTGCAAGGAAGAATCAAAGATTTAGTCAACCTTCTGGCGGCTTCAGGGAGCTCAGGCTGCTGTAAGCGGGAAGGCTAGGGGAGAGCTCTCTCATGCTGTCTGATGTGCGCTCCTCCTTAGGGATTTGTGCCATGTGAAAAGTTATTTCTGTAATATAGATGCCGTATTAGCAAAGAAAGAAGTTACGTGAAAGTAATGGAATTATGCTAACCCCTTTGACAATGGCACAGTGTAGGGCTGGGGCAGTCAATATGCATCCCACAGGTCAAATCCAGACCATCAGATGCTTTTGAATGGACCCGGACGTTATTATGATACTCATCTTACCATGGTTGTTGCTATTTTTGTTATTATTTTCTCTAGAGTCTGGACCTTGACTAGACCTTGACCAAGAAATTTGGACCTTGATAAATATAATTGACTCAGGGGGTAGCCATGTTAGACTGTAACTTTAAAAACAATGAGTAGCCCTGTGGTATCTTAGAGACTTAACAAAAATGTATCTGTCAGGAGCTTTTGCTGGAGTTATTTCCACTCCAGCTCATCTGAGGAAGTGGGCTGTGCCCACAAAAGTTCATGATTCTGTATATCTTGTTGTTAGCCTCTAAGGTGTCACGGGACTACTCGTTGTTTTTAAAAATAATTGACCACCCCACTGGGAAAGCAGAACAGGATACTGGTCTGCCAGCAGAGCCATCCTGTCTATAGGACAGTTCAGGATGGCCACTCCGGGCCCTTGGTTTTGGGGGGCCCTACAGGGTGCCTGGCAGATTACCAGGTGGGAGGCTGATGCCAACAACAGGGATCAGGCCTGCACTGTACTCACCAGGAGCATTGGGAGCTATGCGAGCCGTAGGAAGCAGAGTGACCAAGCTCCAGTCTGCTCAGCTCTTCTGCACTACGGCGACAGGAAGTAGAGCAACCTGGCCCCAGCATGTTTGACTCCCCCGAGCGATGTGGCTTTGCAGGCTGGGACTTGGTCACTCCACTTCCCACCACCACAGTGCGTGCGGGGGAAAGATGCAACTCCTGCTTCTGAGGGTGGGGGGCAGAGGTGGGAAGAGATAGGGAAGGAGCAGGGCAGAGGTGAGGGGAAGGGGGGAGTGGGTGAAGCAGGGGTGGGAAGAGGCGGTGCTTGGGTGGAGGGAGGAGGCAAAGTAGGGGTGGGAAAAGGCAGGCCAAGGGCAGGGCCTGGGATGGAGGCAGGGCCTGGGATGGAGTGGGTGTTGTCCCAGGCCCTGCAGCTCCCAAGGGAAGGTTCTGTCTGCTGGTGTTCCTGGAGCAGGTCTGAGCCCAGAACTAGGGCTGGGTCTCTAGTATTCGAATCCCAATTTTGACCTGGATTTCCCGTGTCCTTGGACAACTCACTTCACCTGTCCATCTCATTTTCCCCCATCAGAAAACGACGGCTATTATGGCTGACATTTTAAATACATGGATGATGAGCTATTCAGTCATGGCTTGTGCGTACCTTTGTGTACATCTAGTATTTTAAATTCTGAATTTGAGAATTTCTCTAGCTTATGATGCGCTAGTTTGCTGACTTATGGATGCATTGGGGCTGCAGTGATCATTATGTTTCCCGTTTGGATCTTTCTGAGCCACAGAATTGAATCCTGCATTGACTTCCAATGTGCTAAAGTCAGTGAGGTCCCTCAGGGCAGCACAGAATTGGCCCCTCGTGGTGCTTGTATGAAGTATGCTCCTAGGATTTCCTTTATCTCCAAGATAAGACAGGGACTGGCCCGAGCCATGGAATTTGGCTCCAGATCCAAAAGTTAATGAGTTCTCTGCTCTGGGGCTTTGCTTGAGCATGTTACAGACATGGGGGCCAGATGAGTCCCTCCAGAGTCCTGGGGGAGGGGGTTACAGTTCAGGGCTTGGTTTGGTTCATTGTAATGATCTGGTCCACTTCCTAAAGCTGGATCAGAACCAGATTTTGATTTCAAGCAACCTCTAAATCCGAGGGAGTTCAGATTGAAGGGTTGGATTTAGATCAGTCTCCAGCAGGAATCTGAAAAAGAAAATAAAGGACTAAAGAGAACACAGTTCCTCTTTAAGTAAGGCAGAGAAACACTGGGGGAGGAGGTTATAGGACAACTATTTATCCCCTCTTGCTGAGTTATTTGCTAACACTTACAAAACACTCACCATATGTGTGTCTCAGGAGATTAAAGGAATCATTTGCCCTCTGTACTGGCGCCCACAGTACTATGGGAACTAGATGCCTGCCCTTTGCAAAACATTCTGCATCAAACTGCCATCAGGGGGGCTGGGCTGGGTTTTGTACACTTGCTGGTTCGTTGGCAGTAGCTACATTTGACACTACAGAATGTGTGAACAAACTGGATTAAGTGAAAGCAATTTACTGGACTCAGTAGGAAGAGAATTTACACTGTGGCTGCCAGCTCACTAAGTCTGGTGTGTCTTCTTTCCAAACCTGACCTGGTGGAAAGTGACCAAACTGCCCAATGGCATCTGAGGCGAAATTACGGCTGTGGCTGTGGCATTGCAGGCTCTGCCATCCCGTTATCCAACTCCACTGGGGTCCCCTTTGACTTGTGACTCAGCCCCCCAGCCAGTTACATTTATTTTTGTTATCGTCAGGGTAAACCAGGGTTTGAAACCAAAAGTCCCAGGACCACACACCCAGCTAACTCTTCTCCGTGGCCCATTCTATGCCAAACATTGGGAAAGGGTACAGGGACTGAATGGGCTCTCGCCCTACAGCAGGTTCTATGGAGCCCTGTAATGGGGCTAGGCCCGAAGGTCAAAAGGGCCATAGAGAAGTCCTCCAAGCAGCTAGAGTGGCTGTGGAGGAACAGGCCAATCAGGGGCCAGAAAGGCCTTCAAAAAGGAGCTTCAAGACTAGTGGCAGCTCAGTTGCAGCCCAGACCTGGAAGAGAGAAGGTCCTGGCAGGCAGGGCCAGGGCCAGGGCCAGGGCCAGCTCCAAATGGAGAGCTGCAGAGAATCATGACCTGAGGTAAAGTCCTGAGGTAGGGGCATGAAACCCTCTCCAGGAGGAGAGCCCCTGGAGGCACCACTTGCTCCTGAGTGAGGAACCAAAGTGAGAGGAAAGGGACACTAGCAGAGGGCACTGGGATGGGCCCCTTTAGGGCTTATACCCCGGAAGGGGTTGTGATCTCACACAAGGCTGTGTGACTCGGCCAGAGGGCTGAGTAGCCAAACGGGCTTTTAAAGAGGCAGTGCTGGCAAACGCACTTGGCCAGAGGGGGGCGCTTGTGAGAGGTGAGCACATCACAGGCCCATTGACTGAATGATGTAGCTCATGCCAGACCCATTCTCTGGGTAGAATGAAGTCCTCTGTCTCGGGGCTGCCCGACTGGCACCATTTGTGACAACTACATTTATTTAATTCTTATAAAAGGAAGGTTTAAAATGCTGCACTCACACATGCACAGCACTATCTTCCATGCAACGTGACTTTACCTTTCACATTACAAATCTAGGACAATTTGAGTTCTTTTAAAGCATTCTCCATTCTGTCAAGCATCCATATGGGCAGGTCCATCAGTGGCACTAAAGTGTAGGCGACAACTCCGCTGATGGCCCATCAACACACACCATCACTTTCAATAATTATAACTTCACTCAGCACTGAGTAAATGCGCCACTAACCGAGCCACATAAATCTCCCGCCAACAATCACAACCCGTGCACCTTTCAAGAAACAACATCCATTTCCCCATTAAATAATTCCGCCTCTTAAAAGGTTCACTTCATAAAAGTCAGGAAAGCGGCGCAGGGTAAACATGCAAAGGGCAACAGTGAGCGTCCCCCAGCAATGTTGTTGTCCTGGCGATGCAGTTTGCTACTCCGCCTCACCCCTCTTTCTCAAAGAGGAGGGGAAGAAAGGGTCAGGAAATCTGCTTGAATGCCCACAGATCTATGGCGGGAGGGGCCCGGGTCTTAAGAAACATCAGGGCCCTTCCCTGCAGCTCTGTGGAAGACCGTCTGCATGACTGGTCCACCGGGTTTTAGATCAGGGTGACTGGAAGTGAACAAAAGCCAGGTGGGTAGGGTTGCCAGATATTCGGTTTTCGCCAGGACAGTCCTTTATTTCTGGCCTCTGTCGGGTAAAAAAAAAAAAAAAACAGAAAATACTGGACACGTAAAATGTCCAGTGTATTCTGTTTTTCTTGGACGGAAGGCCGGCAGGGACATTGTTCCCCTGACATGTCTGGCATGGCAGGGGGAAGCGAGGAGCGTGGGAATTCTTAAAGGCACAGCAACCTTTTTTTGTTTGTTTTTATGTTTGTTGTTCCCCTGCCATGTTTGGCGTGGGCGGGGGGAAGCAAGAAGGGCGGGGATTCTTAAAGGCACAGCAACCTTTTTTTTGTTCTCATGTTTCAACAACTTTCGTCTCCTGATTTTTTTTTTTTTTTGCTCAACCAAGTTTTTTCCTGCCATGTTCAGGATTTTTGGTGAAAGCATCTGGCAAGCCTACAGGTGGGACTGGAAGAGCAAGGGCTTCAGGGAAAGGCCTGAGGGAGTCACCCTGACCCTGGGGTGTTTCTTATGAGCCCTCTCTGAACATGGAGTAAGAGAGAAACTCTCAAAGGGCTCCCCATTCAAATAGCTGAAACAAAGGGTGGGAGGAGGAAGGATTATTAGCCCCACTCTACAGCTGGGGAATGGAAGCATAGAAAGTTCAAATGACTCACCCCAGGGGCATGTGACAGAGGACTGGGACTCAGATCTTCTTGGTGCCCATCCAACGTCTGAATGAACAGCGCATCCTGGGAGCCTGCATTTGTGCTTTTGAATCCAGTCAGAAGAGTTACTCATGGCCAGGCCTGGACAGGGATGAAAGAGCAGCACTGATCCACACTACAGTGGGGAAGAGGGTGTTGCAGGATAGGCCTGTCCCTCTGCAACAAGGTCCTCACCCTCCACAAAAAGGGTCCCAGGCCGTATGGAACTTCCCCAGGGACTGTGGGAGAAGTGTGAGTTTGGACAGCTGTGCCCTGGGTTTGGGTGGTTATTTTTCACACCAACCATGCCCCCAAGCACTCAGCAGAGAGGCAAAGAGGTGCAGAGGGAGGAGAGCAGGGATCTGCTCTGGGGGGACAGGAGGAGCACTGGAGGGGCGTGCAGGGGCTGTTCCAGAGGGCAGGAGCTACAAGGGAAAAGGCTCTCACACTAAACGAGGCCGGTGGACAGAGAGACCCACACGGCAGGTGTGGTACGGTTTGCCACTTACAGTGTTTCTCTCTTTGAAAACTCCCACCTACCTGGGTAGGTCAATCAACTTTTAAATTGTCCTAGTTACCCCCAGATTAAGCTAAACCAGTGTGAGTGCCATTTAAAACCGACTTCACCGGGTCTCCATTAGACATTCGCACCATGGAACACAGTCAACCGACACAGAGAAAAAACAGGGAGAGACACAAGCCTTCCCCCACCTCGTTTCACCCCTGCCATGTTTAGATGCTCTACTCAACCAAAGCCGAGCCTGAAGCCAGCAGAGCCATGCTGCTTGCCAGGGCTGGGCTACACCATGCCGCTTATTAAGGAAAGCCTTTCAAGAGCATAAAAGCTTCAGATCTGAAACGGCCCCTCTTCCCATCTGGTGGGAGGCAGAGGGAGCCCCTGTAGTTGGCTGTGAAATGGCCTCTGATGTCGCCCAGCTCTGCCTAATCAGGACCCAGCACAGAGAGCACTTGAGTGGAGTGGCTGGGATGCCAACCCCGGCTCAACGTGCCCAACTCGGGGGGTTCTGCTGGGAGTCAGGCAGTATTTGGCGTTTGCCTACAATCTCCACTTCCCCCCAATGGCTGAAAAGTTGGAGCAGTTCTCAGGCAGCTCCGTGGGGGAAGGGCAGAGAGGGGTAAGGTGAGAGGGACAACGGTTGCTTTAAGCCACCTTTGTATTCCCTGCACTCTTCTTCCCCTGGCCCCCCATGAGCCCTGGGAAGCAAAGAATAGCCACATAGGCCATACATCCCAAAACTTCTGCCCCCTGCCTCCCTACAGCTGAGCCTGGGAAGGTGAGGGGCATTCTTAGGCAGAGCCATCCCATCCAGAGGGCGGTTTGGGGCGGCCACACCAGGCTCCATGCTCTGGGGGCACCGGGGCATTTCGGGGGGCCTGGACAGGACAGAAGCAGGGGTCCATCCCCCCTGCACTCACTGTGGCAGTGGGATCCAGAGCAACCTGGCAGCCTCCTGCTGCCTGTGTGGTGAATGGGAGGGGTGACCCCTGTTGCCACCGAGCCAGGCCCACATAATCCCTGGGCCATATTGCTTGGGGGAGGGGACAAGGGTAGGGGCAGGGTGTGGGTAAGGGATGGAGCAGGGGTGGAGCCTGTGGCAGGGGGGTTGTCCCAGGCCCACATCTGGGGCACTGGGGCGGGGATTGTTCCAGGCCCTGCACCCCCTCGGGTTGGCCCTGTCCTTAGGGACCTTTTCTGCTCCCTTGAACATGAGAGCCAGGGAGAGAAGTCTAGCTGGAGTGGAGAATGAGAGCTCTGGCGTGGCTGACGATCTATCTGAGCAGCAGTTTGGAGAGAGATCCTTCACGCTTTAGGAAAAGGGGAGACTAGCAAGGATGATTTCTCCTCTCTGTCATTAACCTGACATAATGTCGTTTCTACTGGTGGCTTCCAGGCTCAGCAGGTTTGTTATAAAATTCATTATCAGCAATTGCAGTCACAGTCACCTTTATTGGGCTCTGCATTTACAATAATTAGACCAATAAACACTGATTTATAAAAATGACAAACAAGAGCGCCCAGTAAGTAGGAAGAATGGGTTTTCTTTATTGAACATTTTCTCATGGAAAAAAATAGAAGAGAATATGCAGAAACCAATCATTTTAGTTTACGGCAACATTAAGCAGATTCTCTTGGGAGCTTTCACTTGACAGCTGAGCCCTCAAAAAATAGAGACAGGCCTGGAAGAAAAATCCAGGAGCCAGATGCTCCAAAGCAGGTCAGCAGGGTGGTCAGAGGGGTTCCTAAGGTAGCCCTCTCTGTGACAGCACGGAAGGACAAAGCTGAACTATGACAAGTTCTCACTGCTGTGAGTGCTGTGCTGTCCTATGCATGCTGCATACCTACTGGCATATGCACGGGAGATTAGAGCCCCAGGAGAAGCAGAGAGATCGAGCAATGGAGGCAGGGTGTAAGCATAGCTTGTGAACAATGGGTGATGTCAAGAGGGGGCAGGAGAGAGGGATGGGGGAGTGGAGAGCGAGTGAAAGCACAAGAAATGGACAGAGGGAAGGAAGACAGTGGGGAGAAGTTACGAGGAAATGGCTGCTAGTTAGGAATGGGAGACAGAAGGAACAAGGCAGACGACAGAGACGGAAAGCCAGTGAGAGGAAGAAATCAAGAGGACCAGGCCTGCCGAGAGGAGGGGGCGAAGGAGGCAGTTGCCCCGGGGCCCAGTGATTCAAAGGGGCTACTGTGGCAGTGGTGGTGGCTAGAGTCCCGGACCCTGTAAGTTGCCACCAAAGAGCCTGGCTGCACGCTCCAGGCTGCCCCCAGGCTCCCCTCTTCTGCCCGAGGCCCTGCCCCTTCTAGGGCATGGAGCTGGGCCCCGCCATGCACCTAGCCTGGTAGCCCACAGAAGCTGTCGGACCCTTTAAAGAGAGAAAAGAGGGAAAAGAACAGGGAAAGCAAGAGAACAAGAGAGAATGTCAGAAAATCACACTATGGGAAACACTGAAAAAAATGACAAGGAGTCCTATGGCACCTTAAAGATGAACACATTTATCTGGGCATCAGCTTTTGTGGGCTGAAGCAAAGACCCTGCCATATACCGTAGAAGGGGGAAAGCTCGGTGGTAGAATGGAATGGGGGCAAGGAACAGAAGCAGGAGAAAGAGTTCCAAGCCAAAGTTTTACAAAAAGACTAAAAGTACATACAAAAATGGCTGTATATGCCTAAGAACGGCCACACTGGGTCAGACCAAAAGTTCATCTAGCCCAGTGTCCTGTTTGCGACAACTCCATAGCTCAGGTGTGCTGAACTCTAGCACTGTGGTTCCCTACAATCACCCCCATACACGGAGGCAGGGGTGTGATTACTTTTATCGTAGCCGCTTGTTGCATACTGTGTGGCTATCCCTAGGTATGTTGTGTGTATTGCTGCTGCCTTTGACATCCCCGGCGGGGTGTAACTTTGGTCTGAAATAAGCCCATTCCTTGTATTTTGTCTTTGCTCCACCTGGGAGCAACTCACATGCCATTGTAAAGAGCAGGAACCCAGGGCCAGTTCCATGCAGGCGCTAGATGGCACAACCAAGTCACCTGTGCCTCTTTAAGGACGATTTGGTGTCTAGCGTCAGGCGAGTGTCATTGCCCCATTTTGCAGAGGAAGAACCAGAGAGAAAGAGCGTGGGGAAATAGCTTTCCCAAAACTACACTGCAGGTTAATGGCTGAGTCCAACACAGGACTCCCTGCATGTTAGCCCTACATTCTGCCATCGTACCTACCTCATCTACTGCTTAGATTCACCCTCTCCCCCCCCCCCACCCGCCCAGTGGCCCTGCACAGTTTTAATTCCCTTCTCATTCTGTCAGATATACAAAGGGGGCAGAAATCCCTGGAGCCCCTGTTCAGGGCACATTCCATTCCCCCCACCTCACCCGCTGGAACAGCACTCCGCTGGAAAACGTCACCGCCGGGTTAGCCACGCTGGTCTCACAAGCAGCCCCTGAACAGCTGCCATGAGGGAAAAGCAAAGTCGGTCAGAGACCTTCTCCTGGGGCATCGTTGAGCAGGTCTTTCAGTGTGTCCTAAACACTCTGCAAGCCGAGAAGCCAGACTTACCCAGTACAGTGGATCAGTAGATGCACTCACCAATGCTTTCTGAGTAGCCTCCTCTCCTTTATTTGGGCTAACGGCTGCATACGCGACAGAGGCGCTGGTCAGAAAGGACAAAGGAAAGATCTGGGTTGGGCCTGGCACACAAGAGCATCAGGTTCATCTCTGCAAAGAACGAAAGAGGCAACAGGGAGGCATCAGAAATAAAAGCCCTGCACTCCCATAGCGCCTTTCCCCAGCCTCTCAGCGCCGGAACGGGACGCTCTGCGGATTTGGGGTGCTCGGAATGAGACATAGAGCGGAGGAGACAATGAACAGCACACTCCCCCTTCGGAGTCGCTGAGCCAGGAATAACTGGGATCACTCCCTAAGGGTCTCTCTCCACTGGAGAGTAAAAAGCAGGCAAGTCGCAACCCTCCTGCCTGTGACACACACTTGGAGCCCCACCCCCCGTGTGACCTGCTTCCTGGTCCTTCTCCGGGCTGGGGGCTCACCTAGGAGGCGGGTCACAGGAGGAACTCAGGCAGTGTGAGGTGGAACCAGCACAGCTGCACCATGCAGGGAGAGAAGGGGGAGAACCTCAGCCATCAGCCCCAGAGACACACAAGGATAGCACAGGGGTGACTACGCTAAAGCCTGTCTTTAGCCTCTTAGCATGCCCCTCAGAATTAGGGGTGTCCAGAAGCCTGAGTAGACTCCAGCCGAGCCGAGAGCTTGTGTTGTTAATAAGTGTTGGACCTGCCCTCCCGAGCTCCTGCTAAACGTTGCAGGAGCAGCAGGTGGGCCGGGAGTTTGAGACCGCTGGTTTTCAAGCTCAGAACAGGCACTATGACTCTGATAACTGGGGCAGGGTCCCAGGGAAATCAGAGGTATCCCCATCCAGAGGGGCAATCTGGTAAAGTGACAGATCACATGCAATGTAAGAATCACATGAGCACCCTGTATACATTTGCTGGTGAGAGAGAATCGATCTAGTCAATTGTTAATCTAAAATTTTACTTGGCTTTAAACTTACTGCTTCTCATCCCTCTTGCCCAAGCTCTCAGACACTCAGAGGTTGGAGCGGGACAGCAAAGCAGAACAAACGTCCAGGTGCCCCGAACTCAAGATAGCTGAGGACACCACCAGAGCACAAAGGAAACAAGACGTGAAGCCACTCACTGCGGCGTGCCCCCATGGAATGGAATTGTGCACCGGTTCTCCTTCCTCAGGATGCAAACGGGAAAGGGCACTGGGCACATCTGCTGCAGGGCTTGGTTGTGTGGAGGGGAAGCCAATGGAGCAGGCTGGACCTGGACTTGGGGCTGGAGCTGGCATGTTCTCAGGGTTATGCCAGGCAGCCACTTGAACGGCTCCTTTTACTGCTGCTGTTCTTCACATGGCTGCTGCATCACTGGCTGTGCTCATTCCAGTCCCCCACCAGTCTTTTCTCCATCTTCAGCATGGCCTGGGCTCCAGCCTGGGTCTGGCGATCCTGCTCCAATGTCTTCCTCAGCCATGCCAGGAGCTACTCTGGCCCGCTGGCCAAGCTCATCTGTCTGTCCCACAGCAGGTCATCCCTATCCATCTGTCTTCTCCCCCAGGGGTTCAGACCCTCTAGCTAAGAGTTGCCTCCACTCCCCTAGAGCAGATGGATGGAACATTCCATTCTTCTTCTTTCGGGGGGTGGGGGGGGGGAAATAAAGTAAAGTTTCTTCTCTTGGACTTTCTGCCTCAAGCAAAGGAAAAGTTGCACCTTTTCTGGCCCTGGCGTGTATGCTCCACCATCTCTGCCTGGCTCGGCTCTGCTGCAGCTACTTTCCCATTTCCCTACACCAGGGCAATGGGAAGTGACATGTTCCCCATGCTTTATGAACATTGGCTTATGAATATGCATAGCTCAAAGACGCTTTATGCAAAATGTATCATGTTACATATCAATTTTAATGTCACAGTCTGCTGAATCTGTATATCCTATTTTCTGTGGATGCATCATTCTTGGGAAGTTAGAAATATGAAGTGTGGACCTGTTTATATCTCTAGATGTGCTAACGAGAGCCATTACTGATACCCCAGAAACATAATGACTCGGTACTCAAACCAACGACCTGTAAACAGTCTTGTTTGCACTGTAAGCCGGAAGTGTGGTTGACCCTAGAAGACATGAACATTAGGGATGTCAACATGCAGTTGACCACATGATGAACCGATAAGCCTAGGCTTATTTTTTAATCTTATTGACTACACGCATTTCCCACCCCCCCTGCTGCCTCTATGTTAGAGGCAGCAATGGGGGGATTGGAAACCAGTGCCCATGAGAAGATGGCTTTAAGCAGGGTCCCCACAAGCCCGGGATCCACCTGCCCCCCATGCTGCGGACTCAAATAGAGAGGCAGCAGTGCAGAGGGTGAGGGGGGCAGGCTGAAGCCAATATGCGTGGGGAGCTGGCTCTCAAGCAGGCTTCCCTTGCGTGTCGATTCCACAGACCCGCCTGCCCCCCCTTGCTGCCTCCTACAGCACTATCTCTGCAGTACCGCCTGCCCCCTCTCCCCCCACACTGCTGACTCTATCAGAGGCAGCAGGGAGGTGGGGGGAAGGTGGCTGCAAAGCAGCCCCTGTCCACTGGGGGTCCTAGCTCTGAATGGATAGAGGTTGCTCCACAGCAGCAGCCTCTGTCCTTTTGGGGAGCTCAGACCCCCACGAGGACAGAGGCTGCTGCCACCCCGCACTGCTGCCTCTGTATCAGAAGAAGTAACACTGGGCAACAGGCAGCCAGTCTGCACAGGGAGCTGTTTTTTAAACTGGCTCCTCTAATGGACCAGCTCCCACCTGCCACCAGTCTTCCCTGTAAGCTATGCACTTGGGCAGATACCCAGGAGAGAGTCAGGTGCCGCCCATCTGATTAGCAGAGCACCCACAGTTCACACAGCCAGCAGCAAGTGTTTCTATTGGTGGTACACATCCTCACATGCCTTCGTGCACAAAGTTTACTCCGCACATGGAAAAAGTAGAGGGAACACTGCCTGCCACCCGATGCTGCTGCCTCTGATACAGAGACAGCAGCACAGGGTGAAAGAGGGGTCCCCGGGAGTGAGGCCAGGAGCACACTGGCTGCTGGCCCCGCCCCCGGGGACTATCAAATAGTCATGTAACCACTAAGATTTCATGCTGTTACACAACTATTCAATTACACAATATCTAACATCTGTAGTGACTGTAACACCTAGCACTGGAATCCATCTCGAACCTGGGGATGGTGAATGCTGAAGAAAGGATTCCTGCCCTGGGGAAAAGTCTATTTAATCAATGAGAAGCAATCAGCCTTTAACTTCAGATGGCCTTTGAAACTGCCTGGCTCACCTTGAGAAGATACAAAGAACTTCGAAGAAGCTGGAGATCCAAGCCAGAGTCAAGATCAACTCTGACTTGAAATTCTTTGCCTAAGAAGAGCTGTGTAGGGTAAGAATTTGCATATGTAACCCACACACCTTCTGGGTGTGGTACACGGTCCCATGTAGTGACACTGGCAACACTTACAGGGAGAATAATGAGTCTGTTCTACAGCCTTAGCTAATAACCAGCTGGCTCTTATCTTATGCAGCGGAAGCTCACGCACTAAGCTCCAAAAATCCTAGGTTCAATTCTGCCTGCAGATGAGCCACACTTTAGTGGATTAGAACTAGCTAAGATTTTTTTTGTTAATTTTAATTTCGTAACTTACTTTGATCTTACTGCTTTCACTTGCAACCACTTAAATCCTACTTTTGTATTTAATAAAAACACTTTTAGTATCAAGCCCAGTGTAAATAATTGTTACCTGGGGAAGGAGGAGGGCAACCAATGTGCATATCTCTCTTTCTTTGATAAAGTGAGTGGACCTCATAAGCCTTCTCAGTGTAAAACCTTGCCTTCCAATCTGACTAGAACTGGGATAGTCCACAACACAACAGCCTTCATTTTTCTTAATGCGAGGAGCCCCATTTTCAAGTGCTCCACTGGAGATCCATTGGGCCTGATTTCCAGAGGTGTGGCGCAAATGCAGCTGCCGCTGGAGTCAGCTGGAGTACCAGTGCTCAGCATCTCAGAAGAACCAGGCTCACAGGGTGTTCATTGAGCTTCCAAAAATGAAGGCACCTTAAATAAATCGACAATTCTGAAAATTTAGGCCAACTTGTGCTATAATTACTCATTGTCCTCCAGAGCTTTCCAACATTTCCTGCAAACTGTTAAATAGTTATTGTTTTTCTGAAAGCGCAAAAGGGTTCATAAAACCTAAAAATAAAAACCTTTCAAAATTCTCCAGACCCTTTTGGGGACATTCCCAAGAACCCAATACATGATTGCACTTGTATGTCTTTCCTGAGAGGCCACTAGATGGCAGCAGTGCCCCTGTCAGGGTCCTTGCTTCTCCGACAACGAAGTAGGACAGCTTTCAGCCACACCATTTTGCTGAACATTTTGCTGTCGGAGTGAAATCACTGTCCTCACAGCCCTTTCTTGTGTAGGGCAGCGTGGAGTGCTGCGGGAAATAAACTCTGAGCGTCGGCGTGGGGGTGAGACAGGAATCACCACACTCCTGGGCACTTTTCCTCTCAGGGCACTTTACTAATTAACCTTCCCCGGACGCCGGGTCTGAGAAGAGACTGCTCTGCCCATGCACACAGGGGGCAGTGAGGCAGAGAGGTGAGGTGATTACGGATGTTAATTACTGTTTAAAATGTGAACTGGTTCAACGCTAGGTTTAACTGGGTAATCTTGGAACAGCCCCTGGCCTGCGGCGCGGTGAGGCAGGCCTCTCTGGCCAAGCCGGGCCGGGCTGAGCCCACCATGCTGCAGGAAGGGGCTGCTTACGCCGGGCCCACTGCACCGCTTCCTGGGCTGTGCCAGCCCCACCAGGCCACCGGTTAACCAGTTACCCATAAGCACCACCTGGTAAGGGCAATGCATAGCAAGTAACCAGTTAACTGGTTAACCCTTTGCATCCCTAGAAGTGATTTGCCCTAGGCCACAGAGGGACTCGGCTCCAGAGCTGGAATTCGATCCCTTGTCTCCCAGGTGTGCTCAGGCCACACCTGTCTGCACTCAGGGGCATCACCCCATCCCTGCTCAGTCTCACTGCATCCATGGTGAGGCCAGCCTCAGACAGAGGCCTGCAGGCCACCTCGAGCAGGGCTTCTCAACCTCATTCTTTCTGAGGCCCCTCCAATATGCTATAAAGACTCCACAGCCCACCCATGCCACAACCACCACTGGTTTTCTGTATCTAACAGCCAGGCTCGGCATGAGGGGTAGCAAGCACTGCCTGGGATCCCAGGCCACAGGGGCCCCTTTGAGGCTATGTGGCTCCAGCTTTCACTGCAGCCACAGGTGGCAGGACTTAGAGCCACAGGGGTCAGCCCCATGCAGTGGGGATTCCACTTTCTGCCGTGGGCCCTGGCAAATTGAATGCTGGCCCTGCTTGGAGGACCCCCTGAAGCCTTCCTGCAGCAAGGGATGAATGGTGAGGTGAAACTCCAGACCCGCCTTTGGAAAAGTGGGATCTAGATCCAAGTCTCAGAGCTCAGGCCCATCGCTAAGCAGAAATCAATAGCTGGAAGCAAGGAGTTCACTCGAGAAAGAGGACCTAGCAGAGGTTCTGCCTGATTGACTCTGAGATGGGCTTAGAAAGGCTGCACAAGCCACCGCAATGAGAAGGCCAGAAATGTCTGCAGGACCTGCCCCTGCCAGAAAAGCAAATGCCTGTGAGTTGCTCCCTCTCTGCAGTCCCCAGAGATGGAGCAATGCCAGAGGCAGCCCACACCAATCTCACAAATGAAGATGATGATGCTGGGACATACCGGTGGGGGGCACCATCGACCTGACCTGGAGCCTGGCCACGCTGATCTGTTCACTCATGCCTTGTTTGTTTTCAGCCAACATTTCTTGGTATTTCAACTTCCAAAAACAATTGACAATTTTCACAGAAAAATAAAACACTCTCTGACCATCTCCATCTCTGAGGATCTCAGCCTCCACCCCTGTGCCCAGGTCTCTCTTTCTCTGGGTGAATTTTCTGACAGACACACAACACAATTCCCATGCACACAGCTGTTGATGAGCCTAATACAATTTTTGGTCACACAGAGCTTTTTGTTCACAGAAACTCAGAGTTCAGGACGGATTATTTAAAAAGCCTCCACGTTGCTCTTTGCTCGGAAAGTCTCTTACTGGAAGGAGTCACTTTACGGGCTCTCTCTGAGCTTGGGGTTTCAAAATAGATCGTTTGTCCCAAGCTGCATGTGTTGCTTAGCCACGGGAGTTCAGAGGCCTGAGTTGGGCTCGTGGGGGGTTAGGAATTGTTCCTGAAGTCCAAAAGCTCAGCATTCATTTCTCAGCCAGCATAAATAAGAACACAAGACATCCTGCCTGAGATCTCTTTAGCCTCCCAGCGGGCTTGACTCTCACAAATCTGGCCTTTGGGTTCAGAAGATCAGAGTTAGAGAGTCGCACAGATTTCTTCTCAAAGGGTGTTTTTGGACACTGCCATTTGAGTGGCAAAAAGCAGGAGTCTCTAAAAACACAGTATTTTCAATAGGTCCTAGTACCTTTGGAAGGGGTGAGAAGTATTAGTGATACCCCTGGGCTCCGATAGCCTACACCCCCAGAAAAGGAGCAGCCGCAGAACAGACTTTCCCCGGAAACTGTCTGTCAGCATCCCCCAATCACTAGTTCTCCTCCATGATGCCAATTCTGAAGGGGCCCTGCTCAGCTATGTCACTGACCCTATGGGCCAGAGCCTCAGCTGGTGTAAATCAGCATTGCTCCATTTATACCACTGAGGCTCTGCTGATTTACCTTAGCTAAGGGTCTGCCACTGCCTCAGTCGCTGGAGAGCTGTGAGAGACTCTGACTGCTGGCCAGTTCCTATGTGTCCATATGGTAAGTGGTCATACATCTGGTACTCTGTGCAATGAGCCGGGTCCCACCACCCGGACTCAGCTGCTGCCACCTTTCTGCCTCCACTGACCATCTGGTCAGCACCCAGCTTGTGCCCAGGGCTGGCACCTTGCCCTAATTCTCACTAA
This sequence comes from Pelochelys cantorii, assembly GCA_032595735.1. Classification (NCBI taxonomy): domain Eukaryota; kingdom Metazoa; phylum Chordata; order Testudines; family Trionychidae; genus Pelochelys; species Pelochelys cantorii. Next base: position 44,746,432 of record CM064337.1, read on the forward strand.
GAACTGACCAAAATTGAGTCCACTTATTATGCTTCCTCAACCCCCACGCTTATGAACCACCCACTTTTTGGTGCTAGTTCAGGTGGCCAACTCATGCCAGAGCTACAGTGGTTGCCATGTAAAGAAATGGCATTTACCTTGTACCTGTAATAAAATAATACCCCTTAATTCGCTTTCTGGATGCTATTTGCTACGCTCTAGTCCAAGCAAAGCAATGCTGGCTTATTTAATGGCACGGACTACGCCTGCCTCCCAAATCCAAGTGCCCTTTTAATAGAGCATCTCAAAAGCTTCTCTCTGAAACAATATTTTTAAGAAGGGTACAAAATGGCTTTTTTTGTGCAGAACACCTATTTCTGCAATACAATTTCCTTTTGACTGAAATTTTTCAGTTTTTCAGTGAAGAACTAAAAAAACAAAAATTGGGGAGTACAAATTTTTAATTTTTGGCACAAAACATTATGTTTTGGTTCAGTTTCTGGTAAAAAAAAAAACTTACTAGTTTTTGAAAAGTGAATATTTTTACCAAAAAATATTTTTGAAAGCCAAAAAATTGGGGTTTCATTATTTATTTTCAAGAAATCAATTTTTCTCCAATTTTTCCTCAAAAATAATTGGTACTGACCAGTTTGATGGGTTAACATTATCTCCTGGTGCTGGCCAGGCTTTTCAGATAGAAAAACACAAGCTTAATGAGGGTATGTCAGAGTTTTGTTGGAAAAACAGTTGTTTTTCCAACAAAACTTGAGGAACATCCACACTGCAACTGCGTTCTTCCACAAGAAAATCAAAAGAACAGAGGGTTTTTTTCGGCGCTGGTAATCCTCATTCTACAAGGAAGAAGTATTTTTGCAAAAGAGCTCTCTCTCAAAAAGGTGTGTGTGGATGGGGAAGAGGGAGTTCTTTCGGAAGAAGAGGAAAGAGGAGGTGGTCATTCTGTCCATAGCAATCACAGCTTACATGTGAGAGAGCATCCATTCAGTCTGGACGCTCTCTTTCAAAAGAGCAGATCGCTTTTTCGATGCACCTTTGCAGCGTGGACGCTCTCTTTTGGCAGAAGTATTTTCGGAAGATCTCTTCCGAAAAAAGCTTCTTCCAAAAGAAGTGTGCAGTCTAGACATAGCCGGAGTCCTGAACTGACAGCCTTTGAAATGTTAAGGAATACTGTGTCTATACTAGGCTGCACAGCCCATGGGTAAGCGTATAGAGTGTGAAGCCCACTTCCAGTGGGTAAGCCCTATTCCTACACCTTCACTTTAAAACACAGAGCCAACTTGGTGAACAAATAGTTTCCTATGAGCTTGTATATGCTAATAGTCATGCCCACACAAACACTATCTCTCTGGTATGTTACAAGACAACCACTTTGTTCTGATTTATCTGGAGTGTGCTGTCATGCTCTCAACACCATGTTGAGATGATTTTACGGTTCTGGAAGAAAAAAAGAGGGGAAAGATGACAGAATTATTAGGCCAGAGATGCAACCACATTCAAAAATATGTGGCGGGGGGGGGAGTAAGAATGCATGAAAGAGACGCTAAAGCTACACCGAGGCAGAGCAGCAATAAGATGGTGGCTTATGACCTCGGCTACTAAACTAAATGGACTTTAAGCATTTTGGATACGATTCTCAGTCCCTTTATATCAAAGACAAGAGTTGGAGCATAAAGGGGCTTTACAAGCCCCAAATCCAGCCAGGGAAAAATTCCCTCAGGGCAAGCACTGCAGAAGGAGACTGGAGGTTGTCCTCCGAGACCCCCCTTGCAAGCCCTGCACACAGGGCATGGCTGGACATGAAAGGAACACGCCTGGGCAGGGCTGTCCCACAGCACAAACGACAAGGAGTCCTGTGGCACCTTATAGACTAACAGATGTATTGGAGCATAAGCTTTCGTGGGCAAAGACCCACTTGGTCAGATGCATGCTTTCATGGGCAAAGACGAAGTGGGTCTTTGCCCACAAAAGCTTATGCTCCAATACATCTGTTAGTCTATAAGGTGCCACAGGACTCCTTGTCGCTTTTGCTGATCCACACTAACACGGCTACCCCTCTGATAATCCACAGCACATAGTAGAGCAGAGATTTGGGGCAGTGCTGCCACCTGTAGAGTAGCCCTGGGATGCTGTGGCACCTTGCACAGGCCCCCAAGGCTGTTCCGCCAGGGACCACTGCCGCTCCCCGCACAGCCCTGCTTTGGGCAGGTGCAAAGATGGCTTAAAACCTCCAGAGCCACCTCTCCCTGGGCTGTGACTTTTGTGCAGCACCTCTTAGAGACCCAGCGATGTACGGCTCATGCTGCCCTTCCCACCTCCGGTGTTCTCAGTGAGGCACCGCGCCTGCAGGAGAGAACAGCCCAGTGGCAATAGGAGGGCCTTTCCTTGCCCACTGGGAGCAGGAAGAAAGCTCTCAACTCAAGAGCCAGATAGAGCAGAGGAGGCTGGGAAAGGGGACAGCAGGATGGCGGGGGGGGGGGGGCGTGAAGAAACAGCACTTGGTTTTTTGCTGGACGCGAGTAAGCCTGTGCTTCCCCGACAAGAGATAGGGAAGAAAGAAGCAGGCTGTCTTCTCCTCCCCAGGGGAGGTATGGCAGCAGGCACAAAGGACATGGCTTCCCAGCCTGCAGAAGGCAGCCCTCCAGCCCGGCTCAGCAGACTTGGGCTAGCAGGCCCCCTGCTAGTGCTCTGAAAATAGCCATGTAGACACGGCGTTGAAGTTGGGATTCAGGCTCTGAATCCTATAGTGGGGGAGTGGGGGTGTACATAGCTCAGACTCACCATAGAACCAGCACATGGCTTCCCTCCCCTGGTCAGGCTCCTCTACCAGCCCCATCCCATGGTATCTGATTGCCTTCCAGTAGTGTGTTAAGCCAGGTCACCTGCCTCAGCAGGGACACACGTGTTCTGGCCTGGCACGTAAAACCAGGCCCAGTGGTCAGTGCAAGAGCAGGGCCTAAGGGTTGCAGCTCTGCTGTGGCTGCCAGCAAGGAATTATTCAGCAGCGGGAGCCCTGCAGACATGGGTCCTCGTTTTCCTGGCACTTACATGGCCCGTCGCCTGCAATTCGTTCTCCTCTTTTCCCCCTATCCCGTGCTCAGACTGCATGTGGATTTTTTAAGGTAATTTTAATTAATGTGTGATGCACAGTTGCTTTTATTAGCAAAAGCAGGTTGGAAACGTGCTCTTGGGACTGAAAGTGGAGGAGCTGAAGCTGCTGGAGGAGAAAGCTCCATAGCTTCAGGTCACAGCCCTGGGAAGGTTCTGTCTCTGCATATAAGCCAAAACAGCAGTGCTCTCAGAGGCAGGGCTGGTCCTGGCACGTGGCAGGAACGACCCCAGACCAGTAACAGCCACGGTTCCAGGGACAGAGATCTTGAAGCTGAATTCTTCTGTGCTGGGGAGGTCCAATGGTTAGAGCAATAGCCAAGGCCTCGGGAGAGCCGGTCCAATTCCATCCTCCACCAAAGGAAGGGTTACTTTGGGCAAGTCAGTCTCTCTGCCTCCCTTCTGCACCTATACAATGGGGATAACTGAGATCTATTGACCATGCTACCTCACGGGGGTGTTGTAAGGATAAAGGCATTGAAGAATGTGAGGCGCTCGTGTTCTGTGGCGACAGGCCAAATAAATATAAAAGGTAGAGCAAACAGAGAGCAAATTTGGTCTCAATGGAGCTGTAACTAACACACAAAGGACCCTGCAGTGCCCACTGAGCAGTAGTGATTCACCGACTGAGGCACCTGTCCCATTCAGAGTAATAGGGAAATAAAGTCAAAGTAAAATTAATTGACCCGTTCTGTGACAAACATGTCTCCATCTAGTGGAGCCCACTGTTGACTGATAGCTACACCAATTTCTTATAGTGCAAGTGACACACCCCCATGTATCTGGGACTGAAAGGCCTGTCTTCCCTTCCCGCTGAAGACTATGTTGATGTAAGATGAGTTTTGCCTTAAGGGTGTGGTACTCAGACCTTTACACAGGAAAATTGCAAAGTAGCCTCTGAATAAAGGGGGATGTTGCAGGAACTCTGGTGTGGTCCCCACTTTTGATCTTGTTCCAGCTTCTGCAGTCAGGTGTCAGCCGCTCACACCCGGCACAAATAGACAACAAAGCTACGATGAGTTAAAGGCACAGCAGTGTCTTTCAATAAATGTTTTTAAATGATTCCTTTCCTGTGGAAGCACCTTGGCACTGCTCACATCACAGATGCTATCCCAGAATGCACCCTGCTGGGAGATCACACTGAGCCAGGGCTCAGTGAGTCCCGCTGGGGTAGGTGAGGTCACACGCTGAGATATCTTCTGGAAACCAGGACGTGCCAAAATTTCACAGAGGGAGATGAGACGTCACTAAAAGTGAGTCGAACCCTATTTCTATTCTGAATGCCCCAAAGCCAGGGCAGTGAGACCATGTGGTGCATACTGACGGGCTTACCTCCATTTTCATATTTGCACTGCAGTTCAGCATTCAGTGCCCGGTCTAAGTAGGTGTCCTCTAAAGTCAACGGCACGCCGCTCATTTACACCAGAGTTGCATTTGACCTAAGACCTAGCGCTTCCAAATGAAGGATTCAGGAGGGGCAGAATGCTAGTGTCCTAAGCACTGGAGCCATTCTGCTGGTAGGGCTCCAAAGCAGCCATCAGCCAGACAAACCCATTTCAGCCCCCAGCCCCACCGCCCTGGCAAAGGACCAACGGCTGCTTCGAAAGTGCTCTTAAGAAACACACTTGCAGCTAGCGAGGGTTACAGTGGGAAGGTTGAAAAAACTGATGGGAGGCACAGCTGGAAAAGTTCGATGGGGGAGAAGACGGAGTATGCAAGGGGGGAGAAAGGGCATAACTGCGGTCCAATGTTAGTAAGCATATGAAGTGCTTATTCAGTGCAGCTGTGGATGCAGAATGAAAGCTGTTGTATTATCTCTCACACTTAGTCACTTCCCCAATGCACAAGGCAATCGCTTTCTCCACACACACCCCAAAAAAACCACTGGCATGAATGCAATAGGCACCCAAACACATATACACATTTGGGAGCATTAGAAACTCCTGTGGTAAAGCAGGCTTCAGCATGACATATTGGAGTCATGTAGCACAGTTTCTCCCCTCTCTGGCACGTGCAGTCCTGATCATTTGTAACTCCACCTCAGCAGTGGTTTCTCCGACCTCTCCACACACACAAAGGGAAGGAAATTGAGAGAGGATGGAAAAGAATTCTCAGGAGAGCCCCAAGGTCTGTCACTTTCTAGATGTAAGTTAATGATTTTCTTTACCCTTGCAGAATTTCCCATGTGATAGTTATTACCTGGAGCATAACAACTGTCTGATATATACGTGTGCAGCACTCCTTGGAAGGATAAGCAGACCACTCAATATTGCGGTTTTGTAATTAATTAGGCAGAAGCATCTAAGACAAGAAAGAAGATCTGCAAAAGATACAAGATCTATGGATTGCTCCTCTGCATACTGGTGATTTTTCTTATTCTGATATTTTTTGGCGTCAAATATTTCTGGAACCCGTCACCTAAAAAAGTAAGTAAAAATTCACTGATCCAGTATTTTTAGAGAGTGTTAGTTCTACACAATTAAATCAAACAATCTTTTAAAAATATTATATGAATAGCAGTGCTGCTTACTACTCACTCTAAAAATCCATGAAATAGTGCAATAAACATTTTCTTATGCTACAGAATAGTCCTGCTAACTTTTTTCTTTTTCATTATTCAGATCTAGCCTTTAGTGTTTTTAGTGCAATCTTTTCATAAGTAATAATTGTATAAGATGGGAACTCTGCCACAAAGAGTTAAAATTACTTTATTTCACCAGCAGCACATTTTATGATGAGTATGAAAATATTTTCCATTTTGTTTCAATTATCTTACCATAAACTGGTGGAAAAGTCATTATGCCACCACACAAAGAGGAGAGGAAGCCAAAATCCAGATTGACTGACTGTCATGATTTATATTTTTTATTTTAATGAGTTCACAATGTTAAGGGACAATGAGACACACTTACTTTCAGAGGAATTTCTGCTAACTGGATTGTGTTAATTTATTTTCAGTTCCTAAGCCTGCAGTTCTCTCGTTCCCATTGTGCATATCTAGAGTAGCAAAGGGCAGATGGAAACAGGGCCAAAGTAACCCCTGGTGTAACTCTGCTGTCTTCACTGGCCCAATAATCTTGTTTTTGGGGGGAATTTCACTTCTATAGGATCATTATCCTTAGATGCATATTTTCTGTTTGATGAGTTGTTCAAATAGCGGCTCTTAGAAAGGCACGTATTTTGGAGCCAGTAGACATGTGATAGGCTGGATACCTTCCCCTCCAAACCTGATCCTCCTCCCACACCATCTTCCTACCCTTCCAGTTAGGAACATTAAGAACACACTCACTATCACAGGTCTCTGTCCAGCTTACCTCTCTTCCGTCTACAGTAGCCAATGCCAAGTGCTTTAGATCAGTGTTTCTCAACCAGTGGTACGAGTACCCTTAGGGGTACTCAAGAGAAGTCTGGGGGGGTATATCAACACAACTGACATTTGGAGAAAACGGAATTTTTGTTTTAAGTTTTACAGAGCTTTATTATTGTTGTACTTTTTACACCCAAAAATTTCATCGCCCACCCGGCTATGATTAAGTTGTTTAAACAAATGTGTTTCAATGGTAGAAAAAAATTGTGTGTCTAAAAATTGTAGATACTGGGGATCCTTTTTTTTTAAGGGGTACTTTATAAAAAAAAGGTCGAGATACACTGCTTTAGTTGAACACCCACATCTAGCACCTATTCCAGAGTATCATGGAGAAAGGGTTCTTCCTTACCCCAGAGGGTGACCAGTTTATACCCTGAAGCACAAAGACTGCAGATCTTTACGATTTTAAAATAATACTTGTGTGAATTTTACAATATGCAAAATATGAGATAACAAATGGGGTAGGAATGTCATTATTTGTGTGCATACCTCTTCGAAGGGGAACTGCAACATTTGATGGGTATTAAGATTTGCAGTATGGGCAAACCCTTCTTTTTATTCTAGCCCATCTATGGCCCCAATTTTATTCTAGCCCATCTCACATCCAAAGCAAGACTGCTAACCTCTAGGCTACCACTCTGCTTTTGCTTTATCCTTGCCCTGTTGTGGGAAGGAGTGTCTAGATTAGGCATTCCCTCACAACTGGAAGGGTACAATAACTTGCATGACTGGCCGGGCTCACGGACACTGAAAGCCAGACTCATACTTGGACCCACAAGCAGACGGGTGTCATGTGTCTCACCGAGGGGTTGGTCTGCCTGGCACGAGCCCTGACCTCAGATGTTGAAAAGATACTACTTGGCATAACACAAGTAACCACCTGGCCGGGGCTGTAGTCTCCCCATTGCACACCTGACGCAAGAACACGGTCCTCAACACCAAGCTACTTTGTGCCTGGTCCTTGCCTTCTCACATCCTTCCCCCCCAACCCCGGCACCAGGCTTCTGCTTGTAGATAAAGTCCCAGTACAGAGAGTGGTCCAAGGACAGCCTGGGGCTGGAGTTCACCAGACCAGCCAGCATTGTTGTCTTGAGTGCAACATGGGCCACAGGATAAAAGCCCAGCTCTCTCAGATTTCTCAGGTTCACTCCAGTACAAAGGGCCTGGGCAAGACCTAGGCATTGCCTGAACTGCCTCCAGTCCTTGCCCAGTGCAGAAGGGGAATGTCTGTGGCACCGACACAGGAGGCCTCATCCCCTCTGCACAGGGCTGAATTTCACTCTGCACCGTGACGGGTGGTGAGAGAAGGTCCAACGGGGGTAAGGGTGGAAGGGGGTTGACGGGAGGAACTTTTACAATGTGGCTCTGGTGCTGCCCGGGCGGGCACCCTGGGGCTGCCTGGAAGCCTGGCCTGGCCTTCGTTACTTCACTTGACTACATCTGTTTAAAATAAGCTTGCTGTTATTCAGAGCTGACATCTGCTGGAGATATTTTCATTCCAATCAAGGCCAATGCTAAGCAGTAGCTTTGTAACCGAATTCAGCCGAGAGGCCTGCAGTGACAGCATTCGGCTGGGCACAGAGCTCCTGCTACTGGCAGAGGGAAGCTTGGATCCTTTCCTTTCCCTGCCTGGGGAGCGGCGGGGATCAGCCCTCAAACGCCGCCGAACAGCACAGGGAGAGCGAGCCTCGGCTGCGAAGCAAGGGAGCTACCTAGCTAGCAGTGGGCAGTGAAAGGGGCCCTGGCCTAGTCAGCCAGCAACTGCCGAGCAAAGAGCCCCACTCTGGCACAGATTCCACAGAGACATAGAGGGGGCAGGCTGCGCCACTCCCTGTTGCAGGCTAGGGCTGCCTCCAGGATTTTTCTAATTGGTGCTTATGCTCTTTGCAGAGGTGCATAGTCACTGAGGCACTGGTCCTCCCCAGCCATGTCCCTTCCCGCCGGCAAATCTATACCCTTCCTCTCCTGCCCGCCCCATATCGTGCCTCCAGCCTGGCCACAGCAGCCTCACATACCCGGCGCTGCCCAACTTACCCCTCTCCGAGGCCTAGAGGGGCCCAAGGGCAGCAGTGAATCAGAGCCCTTATCTAGCAGAAAGAGGAGTGGATGAAGACTTCCCCACAACACTCATCACAGCTGCTGACTTGGCCTGCAAGAGGCTCTGGGCCGAGCGACAGATGAGCCTCATCCTGACCTTGTTTTCCAGTGGCTTAGATGTGACTGTTCTGTGGCGCGCAGAGGACTCTCTTAATCCCGTAAAGGCCCAGAGAACAATAGACCCGCGGGGTCCTAGAAACTCCAGCTCTGGAGACATGAGCCCAGTGCAGCTCTCCTTCCACAGGGATGGGTCTGGCCGAGACAGGTCCAGTCACAGACATTACTTCACCCACCTTGTCTCGCCACAGACCCAGAAGGCCTTGGGCACGAGACTCCCTTCAAAACATACCTAGCGTTACGATGTGAAGACCATAAGCTGGTCAAGCTGGTCCTCAGCGCGATTGTTCGATTCTGACAGGAAGCGTCTGAAAGTTTATTTTCTTATCATCAAACAGAAATAAAAGCCACGCCCGTCTCCAGGCAGCTGCCGGGACCTCACAGAGCCTCTGCTGTTCCTCTAGTTCCACAAAGCCTGCCAGCCAGACAATGGGAGCACAAGCTGTTGACCCTTTTAGGAAAGGTCTTCCCCATGCTTAAATGAGTGCTTAAGGGAGACGCACTGCACAATAGAAACATTGCCCCTGCATCTCACTGCTAACCCACGGCACAGAGAGGCAAGGGTAAAGCAAAAGCAAGTGCACATTGCTACCCAAACACACAGAGGGTCAAGCCACCAGGGATAGAAATATTACTTACAAACGTCTAGGAGATGTAACAATAAAAAATAAGGACATTACAAAGTGCTCAAGAGAAGCCATTTAACATCGCAATGGAGAGTCAAAAATATTTTTTTTCTGTTATTTAGCTATTAAAATAAAAGTGGACCGCAAAGAAAAGGAACGTTGTGTGTGTGCCCTTTGTGTTTCATTGTGGAGCAGTGAGGGGTGTGTGGGGAAGCGTCCTGCTTGTTTGGGTTGTTTTAATTTAAAAATATCAGGTCTTGGCTTCCCCCTCTCCCCACTGGAGGGCTTGAGAACAGCTTTCAGTTGCAAGGGGACAAGTTTTTTAATCTTTCGCAAAGAAAGATTTTTGCCAGTGGCTTAGTAGATGTTGGAGTAACACGTGTGTTAACAAAAGCAAAACAGTTTTAAACAGCCTATCCAAATATCCCTTCTCCTCTCAACTCCTACAATTCCAGTCTCTGGAGATCTCACAAGACAACTCTTTTTCCAACAGTCCTGAGTCTTCCAGGAAATTCAGGGTAGACAAGGGTTGAGTTTCTAACGTTAAAAAAACACAAAAGCTTCTCTGGCTCTCTTGCTATGACTTTAAGAAGTAAAACGTAGCAATAGACTAATATTTTTCCTTTGCAGTTTTGTGTCTAAAGCTGTGCCCTCCTCCACCTTCATACATTAACAATGAAATAACCTGAACCTGCCATTTAGTAACTTTACATGGACAAAGACGACAAGATACCAAACCAAACGATGATCACGATGCAGAGAACTGTTTACCCGTACGAATTCTGAGATGACTCTCAAAACGATCCGTAGCTCTTTAGCCCAATTTTAAAACGTACAACTCTCCCCAAAATAAGCAGCTATGCCAAGCCTCCAAATGGGTTACTTGGCTAAACTCACAAGAAAAATCATTCCCCTGAAACAGAAGAGGATTCTAAAGAAAGGCTACAGTATGGTTTCAGATTCTTTTGTGGATGATTTAAAGCACAGGCTGTACTTTGCCTCTCTGAACAGGCAGCAATCCAACATTTTCTAGCTTTTAACCTAATTTTTCCATACAGTAAAATCTATTAACGTGTATATTTTAAAAATCCTGAATATAGCTACCGAGAGAGGTTCATGATTGTCAGGGAGACACCGAACTTTATTAATGCATTTTAATTTTTAAAGTGGGAGGCAGCACTGGCTAGTGGTTAAAGCGCTGAACTGGGACTGAGGATAGCTGGGTTCTATTCCCAGCACTGCCATTTGTTTCATGGGTGACGTTGGGCAAGTCACTTTACTGCCATGTGCCTCACTTTTCCCAACTGTAAAATGGCAATGATGCTATTGACCACCTCTGTAAAGGCCTCTGACCTGACAGATGAAAAGCACAATATAAGAGGCAGGTGTTGTTCATGAAAACCCAGCCCACTCTGAACTGGTGGCCTCTCTGGATTGCCATTGAGGAGTCTGCTCCTCATGCAGATTTGAATCCAGGGATGTGTATACAGCCAGAGGCGACTAGCCAGGCAACAGGGATTAGACCTGCCTGAAGATGGCACTGCGTCTCTCAGCTAATACTTTTCTCTATTAAAATCGAAGTGAAGTCACTGCTCAGAACTTCTGCCCAACCAGGGCAGTGGCTGGAGCCAGGCACAGCAGACGCGGTGCGGTTCTGCTGCAGAGAGCTGGGGGCAGGGCCTATGCAGTGCCCACCTCCTGGGCCCCATAGAGCACAGCAGCGGTGAGCTGGAGCCTGGTTAGGGCTGGTGGGCAGGTGCAGGGAAGGATTCCTCCTGCTTTCCGCTTCCAGTGACATCTGCTACGCTCTCCCCTGCCTCTCCCCCCACAGCCAGGCTACCCCGGCTTAGGAACTGGCCCCACGAGGACGGTTGCTTTGCTAGCTCTGGGGGCACACGTCTGTTGAGCCACAGAACGAAAACAAACCAGCAGCGCAGTGCAAGCTCCCCCCGTCGCTACCCAGTCCTTGGCCTCTGAGGCGAGTGCCAACAGGGTGCCAGACCCTGCTGCTGTGGCGTGGCACATTTCTCCTAGGAATCGGCAGGAGGCCCTCCCGTCTCACATCCCACAGGCCAGACATCGTTTGGTGAGGACTGTCACCTGGCAACAAGCTGTCTGTGGGGGGCATACCCCCGAGCCAGCTCCTGTGCCTGGCGGGAAAGGAGATTGCCCCAGAAGAGCTCTGAAAGAGCACGTTTGGAGAGGCAGCAGCATAAGCTCCTCAGATGCCAATGAACTGCCCTAGAGAGGCTTTCCGAGGGGGAGGGGAGGGGCGAGAGGGGCCTTTGCCTCCCCAAGCCAGGGAGCCCTTGGCCCGGCTGCTGAATTGGATAACCCTGTGTTCAAGCACCCGGAGTACTGGCTCTATAGAGGTTTCTGTGCCCTTTGCTTGAGGCCTCTCTTTGATCCTTGAAAGAGAATCTGGAAGACAACTCACCCGCTTTAACTGCTCCAGGAGGGCCATTTGCATGCTTCAAAGAGCCTCTGCTACTAGTCAGCCTTCAAGAGTCAGGCACCAAGAGATTAGGGGGCTGCCTAGTGCCATCCAAAGCTGGCAGCAGCAGCAGGTACCTGTGAAGAGCAATGCAGATTGTATCTGAGATCTACGATTAACTCGCTGTTCACCCCTTTCAGCACAGGGAGAGTGCCAGAGATGCAAGGCACTGTTATGCTTCAAGGTGTTAACGATTGCCCTCTCTAGACCATCACAGACCTTGCTAATGCTGACGTGTACTCTAATGCCCTTATTTCTGGCTAAAATTTTGCCCACAAAAATTGCCTTTTGGCAACAAAACAGTAAGAACGTCCACACTGCAATGTGACGTGTTGGGAAAAATGCCCAGTTTTGATGACAAAAAACGTTCACTCTATCAGAGACTTTTTTTCCTTTTCTCTCCCTTTACTGTTGACAAAGCCAGTGCAGACGCTGCTGTTTGTTTTATCCATAACTGGTGTCTACCAGTATTCCTATCATTGCAGTGCTCCTGTTCTGCCCTGATGGAGATCTTGAAATCCAACTTGGATCTGGATTCAGGTTTCACAAGTGACTTGAGTATTGGGCCATACCAAAATCTCAGGCTTTGAGATGTTCAAACTCCAGGTCAACACCTTCATGGGTCAGTTATCTTTGAAGTATGTCCATACGTGAATGGACTGAGTGTCTGAGCCTGACCTAGGCATGAATCCTGTTGAAATCCATCTATTTATCTTCAGTTTTTCTGTAACATCTGTCACCATCGTCTGTAAGCATAGAGGTTGAGGGTATTTTGCCTGAGTGGAGCATAGGATTCCGCCAAAGGTGAGCAGAGCAGCTTGAAAAGCAACCAGCACATACTAGAAAGCAGAGATAACTTGTTCCAAAACTGTGGCCCTTTGGCATTGTTGCTCAGGAACTTCTATAACCATCTGCAGAAACTGTGGGACAAAAACAATGTAAAAAAAAGGATTTGTAATTGCTACATAGACAAAAATTAAAACATTGAGATGTACCTACCTCTGCTTATATTTCTTGCCCTCTCAGATATATGATATGGAGCACACATTCTTTAGCCATGGGGAGAAAAAGAAGATTTGGATGGCAATAGATCCTCTAACCAGAACAGAGACATTCAGATATGGAAATGGCAGCGAGGAAATTTTAGAAATACATGACTTCAAAAATGTAAGTATGCCAATTTTTCTAACCCTTCCACAATGAGGCAACCAAATGGTCATGTCACAAAGATTTGTCTGCAGGCCTCGGTTTGAATGCAGCAGAGCTTGGGAGTGCCTTACAGGCAGTATTACCATCAGATGGGTTTTTAGGGGCTGGCAGTCTCAACCCAGTTTCTTGTAAGAAAGTGTCAGTATCACAACTGGCACCGCTGTTCACAGTCATAGCAGAGACACCAGGTATGGAGGGGGAAACGTACCACTATGCTGAAGCCACGCCTCACAAGGCATTTCCTTCTCCGATTAGGTCTCTTACGTTAGGATAAGGCTGGATAAATAGTTGGATAGGAAACCCTCATAGATAAGAGTTGGGAACTAGGGAAGAATTGCTGAGGATCCTCAGGTATTTCTCAATAACTGAATAACCCTCAGAGGAAGATACAATTACCTCCATTAGACTGGTAGGAAAACTGAGGCAGGTTAAGTGACTTGCCCAACTTTGCTCAGCAGGTCAGTGGCAAAGCAAGAAATTGAATCCAGGTCTTCTGATTACCACTGCTGCCTGTGCTTTAAACACTAGACCACACTCCTCCCTATACTAACCATCACCCCCCATCCAAATTCTTAGTCCTATTGTTCCATCTTTTGAATTCCCTCTGCAGAAGTCTTGGCTTACCATATAACAGCTCGACTTCACAGGAGCTAATAATGTGCTTAAAATCTTTGTTGGATTAGGGCAGGGAGTTCTCGGTGAGATCAAGCCCTAAGAGCCGTATAGCGCTGTTTGAATTAGCCCCAGCTGGTTGCATTTCATTGGCTGGGTGAGGGACGCCACTCCACAGCATGCTTTGGAGATCCTTCTGGTGCTCTCAGTGGCATTTAATACTGGAGCTCTTCACCTTGGGGATGGGGATGTCCCATGAAAACCTGTTTTGAAACCAAAATCTAGTCACTGGATTTATCCTTGCAAATGAATGTGACTGTAGTAAGTCTATGAAAAAATGGTCGATCTGTCTATCAGTTGGGAGAGCATTAAAACCTCATGACAAGATCATAAAATCTACTTGAAACCTCAATATAATTCCTAGGGAAATACTTTGTTCAGTGACACATCCCAAAGTCTGCATCTAATAATCCAGGAAGAGTTGAAGGCTGAAGATTCATATATTCAGAATGCCATATTACACTTTATTCATTTATTTGTGATGACTGAAGCATGTGACAGATATAAAGAAATGGGCATCGCGACCGCATTTTATTAATCCCTACATTTAGCTACTTGTAAATAGCACCACTCTCTAAAAACATGCATCGCAATATCCCTTAGGAGATCTTTTAAACACATCTTAGCAGCATTGCTGAAGAGAGTTTGCACAAAAACTAACCACAACTAAACTGTGATCCAGTGAGAGTCTCTTTGTTCTGCTCTTTAAACTTTCACATTTCACTTGCCTGGCTGTTGTTGCTTTTAGGGAATAACTGGAATCTTTTTGGGAGGACTTCAAAAATGTTTCATCAAAACTCAGATTAAAGTAATACCTGAAACTACAGAGGCAGAGATACAGGAACTTGAGGTATGTAAATAATAAAATAAAATTCTGCATAAGCCTCTCCTTGTGAAACTGACTTTGATAGTTTCATCTAGGAATCGTTGCAACTCCAACTACTCCACTCTTCACTGACGGTTTGCTACTATGGAAGAATGAGCGTTGTGAGTGTGTCATAAAATTATCCTGTTTTAGAGGATTGTTGGTAAAAATGACAATTGAAAGAGATGGGATGAGACAGACAAAATCCCCAGCAGTACGATACCAAGAATCGAAAACAATAATCCTGCTATAGTTAAAAGGCCATAACAGTTTAGGATTAGCAGGCGCCAGAAGTCAATCTAATGAGTCCCCTAAGGATACAGCTAGACTGCCATGGGGGGTTCGGGATACAAAACTCTGCCGTGTCCAAGGAACGTATTTGCTCTTCTGCTTTTTTTTTGCAGAGCAGACACGCTCTTTCGGAAGCCCCTGTAATCCTTGTTCTATGAGGAAGAAGGGGGCTTTCGAAAGATGGGGGTTTTTTTCCCGACATTTGGCCCAGTCTAAACGGGCCAAATGTCGGAAAAGCCTCTTCTGACAAAAGTATTGGAAAAAGCTACGCAAAATGCGGAGAGCACTTTGTGTAGCTTTTTCCGACAAACAGTTGTAGTCTAGATGTACCCTAAGAAAGATCTGCCTAGTGCTCTGTGAGGGCACATCTACACATCAGGGCTAAAGTCAAAATAAGCTACGCAACTTGAGCGACGTCAATTGCGTAGCTTAAGCCAAAATAAGCTATTTCGACTTTTGGCACATCTACACAGCAGGAAGTCCGAGAAAGAGCACTCTTCCTCCGACTTCCCTTACTCCTCGTAAAATGAGGGTTACAGGAGTCAGAGTAAGAAATCCTCTTCAACTCGCCATTATTTTGACATTATGTCAATGCAACTGTTTGTACTGTAGACTCAGACTACATTATTTCAGAATAATGTCAGTTATTCCGCTATTTCGCTGCTGCGTAGACAAAGACTAAGAGAAAGACGAAAAAGACATTAAATAACAAGAGCAACCACGTTTAGGCAACAGTAAACCAGTAAAGCCCGGATTCAGGAAAGCGCTTATGCATGTGCTTAAATCCCATTGTGGCCAATAGAATTTAATCATGAGCTTAAAATTACACAGGTGCATAAGGGCTTTCCTGATTCAGGGCCTAAATTTTGAAGGGGGCTTCTGCCTTTTGAGTTTTCAACCACAGATTCGTTGGTTATTTCATGAGATTCTCAGGGTACGGCTACACTGCCACTTTTTTCAATTCTTTTGTCAGAAGAGGCTTTTCCGACATTTGGCCCGTCTAAACTGGGCCAAATGTCAGAAAAAAACCCTCTTTCGAAAGCCCAATTCTTCCTCATGGAACGAGGAATACAGGGGCTTCTGAAAGAGTGCGTTTGCTCTTCCGCAAAAAAAAAAAGCGGAAGAGCAAACGCATTTCCTGGACATGGAACAGTTCTTCCGGGATGTATCCCGGAAAAAAACTGTGTAGTGTAGCTGTACCGCTATAGAGCTTTTGGGCCATCAAATAACCATGATTTTTAAAGCTTTACCAAAACAGTATTTTCAGGATAGAGAATAGGAAGAGAAAACCCAGTGTGATAAACTAAGATTTAAGATCCAGTGATTTCTTCCTGTGCGTGGCTACTCTGATCAACAGTCATTTCTCTCCTCCCCTCAATAGTCCAATCACAGATGGTGGTTAAAGCAGAACAAAATACAAAGGGGAATTCAGCAGCTTTGAGATGAGTCTTGGTGTAATTTAGCAATGGCAAATAGTAAACAACATGCCAGCCTTCTGCCTACCCACGGGTATTTAGTAAATAGCTTGGTGCAATCCAATGCAATATTCGTTTGTATAGCCTCATTCATAAAACCAGCATGCCAAAATAAGTTACAAACTAATGAAATATGCGACACATCTGGTATAAATGACAGAAAACTGTCATGCAGTGGTGTCTTGTGAGGAATAAATGAGAGCACGTAGCCACCAAATCAGTAACAGAAGAAGAGAGAATTTGCGAGGAATGAGCAAGGGAGAAAGGAGATGCTTCAAGCTGAGATCCAAAAGGAGTTGGAGAATGGAGGAATGGGGGAACACAGATGGCTGTTCCAAATGGCAGTTTTGAAGCTAGACTGGGTTACGTCTACACAGAGGTATGATGTGATGGCAGCATGTGTAACCATACCTAAGCCAGCTTTGATCTACTACGGTGTTTCTTAAACTTTTTAAGACCGAGGAACACAAAACAATTTTTTTTTTATGAGGAACACCAAGGATTTTTTGTTGAGCAAAAAAAAAAACAAGTCGGAGGGGGAAAAAAGGTTGGGGGAAAAGTTATTGAGGGGGAAAAAAAAGATCACCTGCCCCTTTAAGGGTGGCCTTTTTGAACTCTGTTGTTCTCTGCAGCACAGTTTAAGAAACACTGATCTACCATGTTCTAATAACAGCAGCAGTGTACCTGCAGCAGCACAAGCGGCAGTATGAGCTGTCCGAACCCATCTGGGATCCTGGCTCAAGCTGCCGCAGCTTCACTACTAAGGTTTCTGGAGCTAGGTACCTCCAGGCTAGCTCGGGTATGTCCACACATGCTTCAGTCCCACCTCTGACTGGCATGCGACAGGAGAGAAAGGAGGGCCAGAGTCAGGCTTATTTCGGTTGGCTAGGAGCCTGAAAAAAGCCACCTCTGCCTGCCGACAGAGTTATGCTGGCAAAGCATTTGTGGCATAGGCAAGCCCTCAGCTAAGCAAGCAAAGGGACTGCAGGGGCGTAGAAAGAGACAAGGGCCCTGCTTATTCTGCTTCCTTGGAAGTAAACCAGAAGTAACTCCATTAAAATGAGTGGGGCTTACTCCACAGGGCCACGTCTACAATACACATGCTACAGCTATGCAGCTGTGGCATAGACGCTACCTGCATTGATGGAAGGGGTTTCTCCAGCGGCGATGATCAGCGGCAGATCAGCTAACAAAAGAATTCTAGTGTCTATACTTGGGATTAGGTCAGTTTAATAGTGGCATTCAGAAGTGTGAATTTTTCACACCTCTGAGCAATTCAGCTAGTTTGGTCATCATTTGAAGTGTACAGCCATGGCTAGAGGTCAGAACAGGGGCCCTAAACCTTAAGGTAAAATCCATGGAGCTTTAAAACCAGGGAGTGCACTGTTTTAACAAGGTATGTCTTTACCAAAGGAATCTGAGGAGGGGTAGAAGCCACGGGAGGAGGTGGGGTATAAGGTGGCACACCAAGGTGACACCTCATTCTTCTTTCAGGAGGGTGAAGTGATGACAACCTACTTTGAGCAGTCCATGGTCTGGATTCCAGAGGAAAAACCTATTGCCAACAAGGAATTCCTAAAGAGCTCCAGAATTTCTGACATCTGCAAAAATGTGACCATACACTGGATCCATCCAACTCTGATCGCAGGTAATATAGGCTTTTCCCTCGCTCCTGCTGGCTCCCACAAGAGATTTAACGTGTTAACCAACTGTATTTCCAGGAACAGCTTTGTAGTCAAATGAACTGGTCCGGTCTTCCCCTTGAAATCTTGTGTGCTGTGAGTTGGCACAGAAAATGTTTTCAAAGTGGAGTTATAAATCAAAGAAATGAATGCGGACAGATCCTTTACCCCTACTATGAGAAAAGAGCCAGTGTAAAATAACTAGCCAGGCCTTTTCCCTGCAAAAAGTCAATCTGTCTGTCATTATCAGCCCTCAGTCAGCCTGCCCTCTATCACAGGAACAAAGAGAAACCTTTCTTTGGCACCTGAAAGGAAGCCAACCCTGTCTAGAACAGATGATTGGAAACCAAGACAACTAAATTCTGTCACTGATTCACTGCATGACCTCAGGCAAGTTACTTAGCCCCTTGGGGTCTCTTTCCCCATCCGTAAAGTGGTGATAACAACACTTACCTTTCTAAAGCAGCACTGAGAGTCTGTGCTGAGAGATACTAGAGGAACGGCAAATTCTGTTCTATTAGTGAACAAGAGAACCATGGCTGCTGTGTGGAGTAATAACTGTTAAGAGTGAGGAGCTCAGTCAGAAAGACAACTGCTCTGTTGAGAAGCTCAGTTCAAATAACGGACCAGGAGAGCGGGAATCTCCTGACTCCACCAGAACTCCACCCTCAGGCCGTGGTGGCGAACCCAAGGCGCGGGTGAGAGGACTGGGCACCCACAATGGAAACACTGAGGGGAGGGTTTACGTTCTCCCCTCTGCGACAAGCAAGTTGTTTGGCATGTTCAGGCCAAGACGTGGCTCTGCAGCTGCTGGACAGAAGTGAGAGCGCGACCCCATGGCGCCGCTGGGGAGCAGGGTGATCAGGCCAAGTCTCAGTTATGCCCCCCCATGCAGACCCTCCTTTCTGCTCCCGTCCTCTCCCTGACACCCCAACTGCTCCTCCCCCCATGCAAAGCACCCACCCAGCTCCCCTCCAACCTGACACCTCAACTGCCCCTCCCTACCACCACCCACCCAGCTCCCCTCTGACCCAACCCTCAACTGCTCCTCCTCCTACCCACCCAGCTCCCCTCCAACCTGACACCTCAATTGCCCCTCCTCCCATTCACCCTGCTCCCCTCCAACCCAACACCTCAATTGCCCCTCCCCCCATACCACTCACCCCGCTCCCCTCCAACCCAACACCTCAATTGCCCCTCCCCCATACCACTCACCCCGCTCCCCTCCAACCCAACACCTCAATTGCCCCTCCCCCCATACCACTCACCCTGCTCCCCTCCAACCTGACACCTCAATTGCCCCTCCTCCCATTCACCCTGCTCCCCTCCAACCCAACACCTCAATTGCCCCTCCCCCCATACCACTCACCCCGCTCCCCTCCAACCTCTGACAATGACTTGCCCCTTCCCCATGCAGAGCACCCATCCCGCTCCCCTCCTAGCCCTGACATCCCGACTGCCCCTTCTTTGCCCCACCGCCCCCACCTCTCTCTACCCCAAGGCAGAGCACCCACCCCGCTGTCCTCCTGCTGCCTCTGACTCTCCCCTACCCGGGGTTAGGCTTCACTGTGCCCCTTCTCCCACCCCATTCAAAGCAGCGTCCACTGCGTCTGCCCACGGGCCAGCTGTCCAGTGGCAACACATAGGCATGGCATCACCAGAACCAATTCTGATTGGCTGAACATTCCCCAAGGGGACACCCTGTCTGATGGAGCCACAAGACAGGCTGGTGCCTCGGGGGGCTGTGAAGGAACCAAGTCAAATGGGAAAGATCTGCATTTGTGCTTAGCAGAACCTGTCCATGCGCAGGCGCTCCCGTGACTGGCTCTGAAAATGGATCAGTTTGTAAGGCTGGCAGAGCAGACTGTGCCAGGGGCGGGGGCGGAGTCCATTAAGGACCTGGTCTATACAACGCTCCTCCGCATATGCACCTGTAGCTTCCTCCAGAGCAACCGTAAGTGGTGGGACAGCTCAGCAGATAACAGTCAAGTGCAGTGAGCAAGTCCCGTGACCCCAGGTGGGGAACCTTCTCTTTCTTAGAGTTCACCTCTTTCCTAGGCAGTCAATTTACAGCCCTTCTTCCAAGCACCGGTGCAAAGCAAGGGAGAAGGTGAGCTGAGATGAATCCCTTGTTCACTTGGGACAGTTCTCCCCCTGCTTAGTTAAACAGAAATGAAAAGGCACAGTGACTAGAGCCAAATCCCTGCAAGCTGCATGGAAACTTTTTAAAGACACCATAATAGAGGCCCAACTTAAATGTATACCCCAAATTAAAAAACATAGCAAGAGACCTAAAAAAGTGTCACCGTGGCTTAACCACCATGTAAAAGAAGCAGTGAGGGACAAAAAGGCATCTTTTAAGAAGTGGAAGTCCAATCCTAGTGAGATAAATAGAAAGGAACATAAACACTGTCAAATCAAGTGTAAAAATGTAATAAGAAAAGCAAAAAAAGATTTTGAGGAACAGCTCGCCAAAAACTCAAAAAGAAATTAAAAAATGTTTTTTAAGTACATTAGAAGCAGGAAGCCTGCTAAAAAACCTGTGGGTCCCCTAGACGATCGAACTATAAAAGGCGCAATCAAGGACAATAAAGCCATTGCAGAGAAACTAAATGATTTCTTTGCTTCAGTCTTCACGGCTGAGGACGTTGGGGAGATTCCCAAATCTGCACCGTCCTTTGTGGGTGATGAATCTGAGGAACTGTCCCGGATTGAAGTGTCATTAGAGGAGGTTTTGGAACAAATAGAAAAACTTAATGTTAACAAATCTCCGGGACCGGATGGCATTCATCCAAGGGTTCTAAAAGAACTCAAATGGGAAATTGCTGAACTATTATCTGTGGTTTGTAACCTATCCCTTAAATCGGCTTCCGTACCTAATGACTGGAAGGTAGCCAATGTGACACCAATATTTAAAAAGGGCTCTAGAGGCAATCCGGGCAATTACAGACCAGTAAGTCTAACTTCAGTACCGGGCAAATTAGTCGAAACAATAGTAAAAAATAAAATTGTGAAGCATGTAGAAGAACATAATTTGTTGGACAAAAGTCAACATGGTTTCTGTAAAGGGAAATCCTGTCTTACTAATCTATTAGAGTTCTTTGAAGGGGTTAACAAACATGCGGACAAGGGGGATCCAGTAGATATAGTATACTTAGATTTTCAGAAAGCCTTTGACAAGGTCCCTCACCAAAGGCTCTTGTGTAAATTACATTGCCATGGGATAAGAGGGAAGGTCCTTTCTTGGATTGAGAACTGGTTAAAAGACAGGAAACAAAGGGTAGGAATAAATGGTAAATTTTCAGAATGGAGAGGGGTAACTAGCGGTGTCCCCCAAGGGTCGGTCCTAGGACCAATCCTGTTCAACTTATTCATAAATGATCTGGAGAAAGGGGTAAGCAGTGAGGTGGTAAAGTTTGCAGATGATACCAAACTGTTTAGGATAGTCAAGACAGAAGCAGACTGTGAGGGACTCCAAGAAGATCTCACCAAACTGAGTGATTGGGCAACAAAATGGCAAATGAAATTTAATGTGGATAAGTGTAAAGTAATGCACATCGGGAAAAATAACCCCAACTATATGTACGGTATGATGGGGGCTAATTTGGCTATGACAAATCAGGAAAGAGATCTTGGAGTTATCGTAGACAGTTCTCTGAAAACTTCCACACAGTGTGCAGCGGCGGTCAAAAAGGCCAATAGGATGCTAGGAATTATTAAGAAAGGGATAGAAAATAAGACCCAGAATATCTTACCGCCCCTGTATAAAACTATGGTACGCCCACATCTTGAATACTGTGTACAGATGTGGTCTCCTCACCTCAAAAAAGATATTTTGGCCTTGGAAAGGGTTCAGAAAAGAGCAACTAAAACGATTAGGGGGTTGGAACGGGTCCCATATGAGGAGAGGTTAAAGCGACTGGGACTTTTCAGTTTAGAAAAGAGGAGACTGAGGGGAGATATGATAGAGGTATATAAAATCATGAGTGGTGTGGAGAGGGCCGATAAAGAAAAGTTATTTATTAGTTCCCTAAATAGAAGAACTAGAGGACACCAAATGAAATTAATGGGTAGCAGGTTTAAAATTAATAAAAGAAAGTTCTTCTTCACACAGCGTGTAGTCAGCCTGTGGAACTCCTTGCCAGAGGAGGCTGTGAAGGCTAGGACTATAATAGAGTTTAAAGAGAAGCTAGATAATTTCATGGAGGTTAGGTCCATAAAAGGCTATTAGCCAGGGGATAAAATGGTGTCCTTGGCCTCTGTTTGTCAGAGGCTGGAGAGGGATGGCAGGAGACAAATCACTTGATCATTGTCTTCGGTCCACCCTCTCTGGGGCACCTGGTGCTGGCCACTGTCGGCAGACAGGATACTGGGCTAGATGGACCTTTGGTCTGACCCAGTACGGCCGTTCTTATGTTCTTATGCTTCTTGACCCAGCAACACAGCAGGCATTTATGGGCTTGCTTTCCAGCTTGCGTCATGTGGGGCTGCCCGTGCGTGGTGCACAGCAGGCAGGATGTTCATAAGGAGGTATCCTTCACCCAGCGTATAGTCAACCTTTGCTACGGGACATCTGAATGTCAAAAGAATAATTGGGTTCAAAAAAGAACTAGCTAGGTTCATGGAGGCTTGGTCCATCAATGGTTATTAGCCAGGAGGGTCAGGGAGACAGCCTTGTCTCTGGGTGTCCGCGGGCCTCTGACTGCCAGATGCCGGGACTAGATGACAGTGGATGCATCACTCAATAAATTTCCCTGTTCACTCCCTCTGTTCACTCCCTCTGAAGCACTGGACACTAGCCTCCATCAGAAGATCAGATACTGTGCATGATGGACCATTGGTCTGACCCAGCGTTCTTATGATGTTGGGTGTGGTTTACTGCAACTTTGGAGCTAGTAGGGGGGCAGGGCTACTCAATTTTGGAAGCTCCACAATGATACTCACAGCACATGCCGCAATTTAAGTGTGGTTTCATATATATGCAAATAGCCTCTTTCACACTGATGGGCATGAATACAAAGATTAAGCAAGACTACACAACACACAGGCCCCATTTTAAGCCAGTTCTGCTGATATTAATAAAATGCAATATTTACCCAATTTCCACCCATGTGACAGCACTTTTAATGAGCAATGACAGTCCAGGAATTTAACTACTAAAATGCATATCAACAGAAGACCGTTATATTGACGACTTTTTTGTTTTGGCTCCCACCTGCAGGCCACATGTTGAGCCCCACGTAAACCCAAACTGCACCGTGGGCCACAAACAAACGGGCCGCGTGTTGAGTATCCCTGTAGTAGGGCATTGTGCCATATTGTGCTAGAGGTGAACATGCCGTTGTCCAATCCTCTCCAGGACCATTTGTAATGATTGTTTGTGCTGTTCCTCCTAGCTCCTGAGTTGCAAGACTTTGAAGAGGGAGGGGAAAGTGAGGTCCAGTTTCTTGTGAACAAACGAGCCGGGGCTGAGAGACAGAACGAGCACCGTATGGGCAAGGATGCGAGGCCAGGAAGTAAACGCCGGAGCCGGCAGCTAACGGAAGAGGATCTTCCTGTAAATGACTATGTGAGTCCTGGGGAATAATTAATGGGCAACAGTCAATGTCTCTCACTCGGGATGGACTTCAACAGCAGGAACACTCCCAAGCGCCAGCACCTGGCCTACAGAATCACCTTTTTCTGACCTCTGGCTGCCCCTGACACGTGACTCTGAGGGTGTCAGAGCACTTCATTAAAACAAGAATCCCAATACATGATGACATTAGAATGGCAGGGAGCGGTCATGTCAGCGAGGGGATTGTTTGAGTGCCCCAAAGCATGGTTAAGTCATAGCAGAGCAAGCTGGCCACAATCCTTCTTCATAGTAGGAGAGGCCATGGTTCTTGGATTGTAATGTCACATTTGGCTTGACTATGGAGAACTAGGGTCTAGTGGGCAGGGCCTGAGACTCGGAAGACCTGGCTCAGCCACAGACTCGCTGTGTGACCTGCAGGGAGTTCAGTAACCAATATGCCTCAATTTCCCTGCTCTGAAATGCGAATAATGCTTCCTTACCTCTCAGGGAGCCCATGAGGCTAAAACCCATTAGTGGCCAAGCAGTGCTCAGATACTACCGTGACGAGGACTGAGAAAGTGCCAACCTCGACAGAAAACGGAGCACTCCAAACCGCAGTTACAACCAACGCGTAAGCTTGGTGGGCTACTCAAATTCCAGAAGAGTCCAAATGTCCACATCGATTCTGTTAATTGTGTGCAGTGCTCACACCCTCCTCTACGGAGCCAGGCTACATCTATCCCCTCAGGATAGAGCTGAGAAGTATCACCTGCTTCTCTTTCCAAGAATTGCCCAGTTCTGGTCAATAACGCCACTGGATGACTTCACTAGATTATCACTGGATCTTGGGAGCACAACAAGAAGAAGATAGCACTGTATAATAATTAATCCTCACTGCCTCCCCATAAGTGAGGGAAGTGGTATTAGTCGCGTTTTGCAGCTGGGGAAACCGAGGCACAGAGCAGTTAAATGGTTTGCTCAGTGGGTCGGAGACAGGATTGCAGCTCAGAAATCCTGAGCTCCCAGTCTGGTGTTCACATGATGAGGCAGCAGCATTGCTAAGGTCCTCTTG
Organism: Pelochelys cantorii; assembly: GCA_032595735.1. Taxonomy (NCBI): domain Eukaryota; kingdom Metazoa; phylum Chordata; order Testudines; family Trionychidae; genus Pelochelys; species Pelochelys cantorii. Next base: position 44,771,058 of record CM064337.1, read on the forward strand.
GTTTGGGTCCTCTTCCTTTTAGGGCCAAGGAGAACCAGATGAAATCTGCCCCTCTCTGCTCCTTTCCCCAGTGCCCGGCGGCTCTGCCTCTCTTCCTGTTCCCAAGTTCCCAGGGGTTCGGCTCCTCTCCTCACAGGACCATCAGGGATTTTGTGGTTTCCCCAGCCTGCCGCTTCTCTACTGGTACCCTCTGCTGCTTTTCCACCGCAGGCCTATTGGAAAAGGGAGCAGAAGCACTTTGTGGAGCCTGGTCCCTCCAGCCAGGAAGCCATGGCGATAGGAAAGAGGAGCAGCATGGAGGCCTGGGAGCGTGAAGCGGTCGGGAGAAGGATGAGGCAGGGATGGGGTGGGAGGAGGCTGGATGAAGCACTAGCCACCAGGCAGAAAGTGAGCCCCAGAGTTCCAATAGCAAATGTCTGTCGCGGGTGTCCAGGGGCTGAGAAGCTCTGGGCTGGGGGAGACCTCGCTTGGCTTCTCCGGCCCTGCTGCACCTGGGGCCTGGCTGTGCTCCGCTGGGCTGGGATGTAGGTGCTGGGGTCAGCTGAGCATCTAGGGCAGTGTAAGCATCCCCCAAGAGGGAGCTGGGACCTCGCCAGCCCCCGCGGTTTGGGTTCTGCCCCCGGCACTTCCTCCTTCTGACGCGCTCCCGGTTGTTTTCTCTTCCAGACGGAGAACGGACTCGAGTTCCACCCCCTGTGGGACGAACGCGGCTACTGCTGTGCTCAGTGCCGGCGCGCCAACCGGTACTGCCAGCGGATGTGCGAGCCACTGCTGGGCTACTACCCGTACCCCTACTGCTACCACGGCGGGAGGGTGATCTGTAGAATCATCATGCCCTGCAACTGGTGGGTGGCACGCATGCTCGGGCGAGTGTAGGGCCACATGCCTGCGGGAACAAGGGAACTCTAACTCACGTACCCCCTCGCTGTATAGAGGGACCCTACTGCACGCTACTAGCCTCCCTGTGCTACCAGCCTGTGAAACGCAGGCTGCTTAATTCCTTGATTCCTGCTGCGTGCACCAGCCATGCCTGGCAGATCACACCGCCTGTGCTGCTGTTCCAGTCTAGTCCATACCGTGCTGCTGGTCTCTGCAGTATCCGAGGGCCTGCTCAGCACAGCAGGTGCGGCTGAACGTTGCCCCGCTTGCAGTGGAAAGCTCATGGGCAGCAGACAGAGGACGGGAAGGCAGGGCTGTTTGTGCCGAGTCCTAATAAACGCACCAAACAATAAACATTTTCGATGAGCAATTGCACGTCGCCATCTCTGCTGCTTCGTGGCTGTGACTGTGCAGTGCCAGTGCCGGCTAATGAGTGTAGCTCAGGTCACAGGTCCTGGGCTGGCTCTGCTAGCCAAGGTCGTACAAAGGCAAGGGAGGCTGGCAGCACGCTATCCAGGTCACTGCTGTGCCAGACGGCCTCGTTTAGACAAGCACATCTTGTTCGAGCACACAGATCGACTTCCCCAACCCAGACCTTCCACGCTCCTCTTAGGGTTGCCAGATGGTTTCAACAAAAATACCGGACACACTTGCCATTACATCACAATCTACATTACATCTTATTTAGAAAATACCGGACATTGCTATTTTCTCATTTATATTTGCTCAGTTTGTTTCCCTGAACAGAAAGCTCAAACACTGGACTGTTCAGTTCAAAACCAGACACCTGGCAACCCTAGCTCCTCTCTAGAGACAGAAAGGACGCCCAGGGGGCCTAGCTCACCAGAAATCCAGGTGCCGGGGGTTCGCACACCGGCACTCTTCCAAGCCAGCAGCTCAGTGCGATGCTAGGGGCTGCCAGGCTGTGGCAGATGCCATTTTCTGGCCGAGGTCCTAGAGCCGGTACCCGTCCTATTTGAAATAGCCCATGGCGCTTCTCACATGGGAAGTTTCCTCCTTGAGTAACTGCATCCTGCCTGGTCACTTTCCCCGGCCTTTCCAGTAGCACACAGTAGCCTTCGCTTCCATTTCCATGGGAAAATCTGCCCCCACGTGCAGGTTACTGCGTATTTATCCACTAAGGGGGTTGTACACGTTCCTCCAAAGCATCGGCTGCCTGCCACAGGTCACAGGACTGGATGGACCACTTACTTGAAAACTGTTGCGCAGCATTGCTGATGCAGAATGATGGCCTCCCTCTGCCCCACAGGTGGCTGTAATGTGCCTGGACAGGGTGCAGTTGCTACAGTAGCCATCTCGGGCATAAACCACAAGCAGGAATCACAGGCACAGGGAAGCCAGGCACAAGCAACACCGTGCTTTAACTGCAATCAGCGGGAGTTCAGATCCACACAACTGGCACAGAGCTGAGTGCCAAGAGGTAAAGAAAAACCACTTGAAACCGCTGTCCTGCCCTGAGCAGACTGCGGAGTGGGGATTATAGACGAGGCAGACAAACATCAACACGTCAGAGGTGGCAAGATGGGCAGTAGCTACTCCAAAGAAGCTCTCACTAAAGGGGGGTCTGGCAAGCCAATACATGGTTACCAAAGAATAATACTCTGTACTACATGGCACCTCCCAGCCAGGAGCTCATCCCCTTCACAAGCATCAAGGAATTCACCCTCCCAGCCCCGGGAGGCAAGGATGTATTGCTCACGCCGGTGCTTTACTCACGATTACATAACCTCGTTCTTAAATAGCCCCCGGGATCATCAAGTATTTTACCACGGAAGTCAGTAGCAGTATCTGCTTTTTGCAGATGGGGAAACTGAGGCACAGAGCAGCAGCATGACTTGCCAAAGGTCCCACAGGTGGAAACGGAAACAGGTTTCCAGTCCAAGGCCCAATCTACTAGACCACCCTGCTCTATGGTTTCTCCCCTCCTCTCCAGGCAAATTGCTTAGCATCTTGGATCTCCCCTCCATAGCCTTCAAAGGAACAAGGTCCTGTAGCTACAAAACCAAGTGCCTTGGCCATCTGGCTCCACTGACTTTAAAGCAACAGATAAAACTTTTAAACTGTTAGGACTAACCACATACACAATCCATTTGACATACAGCAGTGGTACAGGCGAACAGTCAACATCCCTTATTTTTTTCTAATTTGATGTTTTATTTCATTCTTTTAAGTGCTTGTTTTAGTAAGAGGAAGGATGTACTGACCACAGGACTGCTATGGTAGAGAATGGGCAAAGGGGGACAGGGCAAATACACCCTTATAAAGTAGGAGAGACTAGCATACACTCTCCCATGCTTGATCTTCTTGAAGCGATATTGCAACCTGTACTGTTCTTTTTCTCTCTCATCTAACGTAAATCTCCCTGACTGCTGAGAAACCTTAGAAGGTCTGTCAGGTCCACACAGATGAGCCTCTGAACACTCAGCTCCACACCTCTTAAGCTTTTCTACATCTCTTTGGCCTACACACTGGGCCGGAGGTGTCCAGAAACTTCCATCGAGCTAGCATTTTATACCATATTCATTACCACAGCCTCCAAGCAGGTAATTCCTGGTCCCACCTGGACTGGAAATTCCACGAGACTGGCCTCCATCATGAGCTTAGCCTGGACTAGGGACGTTCACCATTGCTCGAACATTGCGGCTCCATCAGCAGTAACAAGGTTGGAAGCCCTACGCAGGTCATCTAGCCTAGTTCACAGCAGAGCAAATCAAGCGTATTTAAATACGGGCAGTGGCTGCAGACAGGAGCTCTTTCACATGTGGGCTCCCAACATTACGAACTTCAGGGGAGGTGAACCAGTGTTTATTACTGTTATCATTTGTATTACAGTAGTGCCAAGGAAACCTCAGCATGCACCATTGTGCCAGGCACCAGACAAACCGAACAAAAAGAAGCTCCCCTACCCCACAGAGCTTGCAATGTAAGACAATGGGGCATTTCTGGAGCCAGAGCTAGGGTTGCCAGGTTTCCGGTATTGGCCCAGACAGTCTGGTATTTGTGGCCTCTGTCCGGTAAAAAAACCCAGAAAATACCAGACATGTACCGGACGGAAGGCCACATGGGACATTCTTCTGGCAGGGGCGGGAGGAGTGGGGGGATTTAAAGGCACGGTGACTCTTTTTTTTCTTTTTGCTCAACGAATTTTTTTCCCACCATATTCAGTATTTTTTGTGAAAGTATCTGGCAACCCTAGCCTGAGCGGTTTCAGAGTTTATGCTTCTTAACTTAGTCGGGGACCTGAAGAGCAAAGGCATGTGCAAACAAAAGGGAAAGAATGAACTTTTCCAAGCCTCAATGTTTCTGGGCACATTTGGGAGAAGGTTAAATAAGTTTATATTACTTCTAGGCCATTCACCCATGCCCAGGCCTCATTTGGAGTCATTTCTTTCGGCTAACAGACGCCAAGATGAACAAAGACATGGAGCTCTGTCATCAGCCTGAGCCTTTCTTGCATTCCCAGGACGGGCTGTGTTTCTCTCTTTGATTTTCCACCCTCGCCTGGCGTAAAATAAATAAATAAAAAGCCCTTTCATTTTACAATCATCTTTGTGGACTCACAACCCCTTTGCAAGAGCCGTTTGCAGTGATCACTCTGTAGATTTCAGAGAATGAGCTGTTCGCTGGCTGGGCTGCTCAGAGCTCTTTTGCATGGATTTATGAGACTCCCGATAGAAAATATATCCCCGAGCTTTGCATCAAGCCCATGGTCTGGCTGGACATAGAACGACCATTTCGGCTCTGCCATCTAAAGCTCAGATCTTAATGAGGTATACGTGGGTGGTCTCTGTTCCAGTCAGATTGTTCATGTCAGGGACCATGGGGATCCTTATATACCCTGAAGCAGAATTTCTTTATTCCTTTCTTTAAATTATATTTATGAGGCTGTGTGGTGCTATCAGACAAGTGCTTCCATCAAAGGAAACCCAGGGTATGCTGCTCACAGCTCAAAATCCCCTGGAAAGGAACATCACAGTTAAATCCAGAGAGCAGCTTGTTAACACCACCACCGATGCCGCACATCAAAGAGGGACGAGCCACGATAAACGGCCTCGGTGGAACACCTCCGTTAATAATCCAGTGCAATCCCACAATGCCTTCCCTTCCCAATGTGACTTTAAGACGTGAGGCTGCACTTGAATCCTATTGACGTTTTCATGGGTTACTGACATAGTTCACTCCTGGGCACAGAGCAGATGCGGGGGACAAAAATAACTCTGAGCCACCCCCCAGCCTCCCACAATCCTGTGGGTAGCCAGAGGCCATCAACTTAGAACAGCATGAAGGGTGCTCTCATTTATGTCAACTTGCAGCAGGCTGCCCAAGGGGCTTTCCCACTGGGGCTGCCTTCAGGCTACTTTGCACTGCCCATGCCACACAGAACAGCCAGAAATAGAGTGGGGATCTACCCCCTAATTACTGATTGATGAATGAGCAACTCAGAATCATCTGGATTCCTGAGCAGAGCTGCCAAGCCAAAGATCAGCCCATTATTTAGCCACATCTGAAAATCTGCGGTGGGAAGGGAAAAGATCTGAAGCGACAATGCATGAGGCTTGCAGATGTGTTAAGAAGCATCAACAGGAGAACAAAGAAACTGATGGGGAACAGAGAAAACATGGCTCCTTCAAACCTCCCAAGGGTTGCACTTAGGCGTCAACTCACATGTCAAAGACCTGACTTTCCGTGCGAAACTCTGCCCCGTGCTCATGATATGATCTTAGGGAAGTGACTCTGTGCCTTTTCCTTCATCGGTAAAATGGGATCACCACCACCTTTGCAAAACACAGGTTGCTCCTTGGAGCAATAGAATACAACATATTCCTTATTATTCAGCTGCACAAAGCACCCCCAACCACATCACAGAAATCTAGTATGTTAGCAACAGCTAGTCAAAAAAAGAGTGTGTGGTGTTGTCCAAGTTGCCTTTAACATATTTTGAGCAGCTGAGCTACATCCGACCCTGCTTACAGGGCCATCCTCACCCATAATACACAGAATATGCAGTGGCATGAGGCACCCAAAAATTTGGGGCACCACTGGGTCTTAATGTCCACCCAACCACCTCTTCCTATCCCTGTTCTGTGGTGCTGCTTCCTCCACAGAGGATCTAATTGATTTACAAGTGAAAATGCCTGCCAGGCCTATTAGCAGACAATGAGCCTATGAAAGAGCCATTCAAGTGGCAATGAAGCCGTTTAACAAGTATTTGCCAACCCCAGGTAGAGATTGTCAGTTTCTGGATTTACTGAGAGTCAACAGGACCTTAGTTTAAAATTTGCTTTAAAAATATTTCATTAGCGTGTTGCTGAAGCTTATAAAAATCACAGCTCTAAAATATCACCATCTCCCATAGGCAGAGGGCCCCCCGTTTAATAGTACTGTGCAGTGCCCCATAAAGCCTCAGGATGGCCCGGCCTGCTTAGATCATTAAGCTCCTAGAAGTGGGGGCCGCCTTTGGTTCTGTGTTTGTACAGCACCTAGCACCACAGGGGCCCTGCTCCACAGCTGGAGGCCCTAAGGGCTATGAATAAATAATAAGAGCCCCATTGAAGTCAGCCACCCTGCTCTCTTGTGCTGTTTAAAATGTACAATAGAATGATTGGCCTAGGTATTCACACCACACTTGCTGGCCAGGTATTGAGCACAGAATCTCTTGTTAGCAAGACCACAGGATGAGGGGGTATGGACGAGGTTTCCCCCCCTACCCCCCTGGAGAGAATTCAGCAAGGAATGTGGTGGAGGTCCCAGCTATACAGGCTCTGAAATCAATATGCTTTCTCAGGGCTGCTCTCTGCTGGCCAAGGGGGAAAGCTGCAGCTATTTCAGAAACTGAATTCCTGCACTTTCATGTAATATAAATATTGTATGAAAAAGAGACAGCAGCCTCTGCAGACCCTGCACCCCATCCGTTACACCCCAGAACAGGAGAGCAAAGAAAGCCTGCGATTCAGAAGCCAGCAGGGATACGAGGCAGAAAGCCAGCCCTGTGGTTTGCATGACCTCGTGCTCACACTGCTTTCTCTGGAGGTGGTCAGAGCTGTTGCCAAAAGGCAAAGTGCTTATGGCTTATTTACTGCAGCTGCATTTGGGACAAGGGAACATGGGAAGAGAGATGAGGGGCTCAGTCCTTTTTTTAACTCCCTGAAGAAGGGTTGGCATACACTCTCCCCTGCCAGATGTTATAGCAGCGTCTCATGAGCGGCCCTCAACTCCTGCTGCTCCCTGCTTTGGACCCCACTCCACAAGGTTTTAGAAGAGGCAGGGATGCAGAGCATCCTTAGTAATTCACAGCTGCCTCTCAGTGCTTCTTTCTAATGCCCTCCCCCCCGGCAGGTGTGTGGCACCGTAAGTTCATTGGTGGGATTTCTGAGTTAGCTATAAATCTTGGCACATCTGCTGATTTAAGGTGTCACCAGTGGGATGTTAAAATGCCACTTAACTGGTTAACCAGTTAATATGTTTAAAGGGGAGGGTGGGCAGCGGTCGCTCCATTCTGGCTGATGGGGCCCCCCTCATCCCAGGCAGGGGCTGTTGCAACCTGCATGGAGCCGCCTTCTGCCCACAGCAGGCAGGGAGAGGCCCCTCCAGCCCCCACTGGATAACCTTAACCAGTCAGAGTGAGGCTGACCAGTTAAACATTCACCTCTCTAGTTACCAGCAGCATCCTAACAGGAGAAACAAGAGTCCAGCATGACGGGATCAGTTCTGATGGGTCCTAGCAAGCCCACTCCAGAACAGTCTCCCCAGCAGAAGACACTGCCTGGGCTCTCTCACTGTGACCGTAGGCACCAAGCCAGGAAAGAGGGGAACGTCCCGTTGGCCCTGTCACCAAAGCCAGGAGCTCTGGAAGGTCTCAGGGGAGTAACTTCAACAGGGTCAATTTAAAAAAAAAAAAAAAAAAAGTTTGTGGGAAGGATCAGACAGTAGCAACTCTGGGTCTGGCCCAGGCAGCGTGAGGACACCTCTGGAAATGCATGCCTCAAAGCTGGCCTTCGGAGGCCACCCGCGAAGCTAGGCGCAGGGCACATACCACACTCCTGCAACCCTCACTGCCTCTGCTGAGGGTTCCAAGAGGCCCAATTAGTGGTAACGGTGGTGGTTTCATCATGTGACCACCAGGCCGAAGTAAATCTAAGGATCACATGCTCACTGAGATTAGCCCTCCGATCAGCGAATGGCAATCAACGCGAACGCCTGACAGCTAAGGACAGTGTGAGGTGACTAGCACCGAATAGGGTCTAGTGCAGTGGTTCCCAAACTTTTCCACATCACGACCCCTTTTTGATTTTTGAGAAACCCTCACGCCTCCCCTCCCAAAAAAATAGCAGCAAAACTTGGGGTGGGATTGACGGGGTGGAAGGGGCTGGGTTGCATCGTGCCCCCCCTGGAATTTCTTCACACACCCCCCAGGGGGGCATACCCCCCAGTTTGGGAACCCATGGGTGGCAGCATATAGAGTTTTAAACACGGCCTAAAAAGGGACCAAAATTATTTGCAATGATCACCACTCAAGGGCTTCTCTAGATGAACTGCTAGTGCACAGGAGGCAGGGTTAGTGCTAGCTAACCCTGCAGACCCTGGTACTGCACACTAACACTTCCCAAGTGCTGTCTGATCCACTATGCTCTGAAACAGGAAATCAAAGTGCACCAAGGAACATTGTAGGAAGAGCAGCAGGGTCCACATTAGGGATGTTTTAGATATCGATTAACTGAACAATTGTGTAACCGCATCAAATCTTAGCTGTTACATGATTATTCGATAGTCCCTAGGGGTGGGCCAGCAGCCAGTGCACTCCCAGGGAGCTCCCTGCCACTCCACACTGCTGCCTACGGAGGAAGCAGCGCGGGGTGTCAGGTGAGAGCCGGGCCACAAGGGGAGCTAGTTTAAAATCCGCTCCCCACATAGACCGGTTCCCACCTGCCGCCCCGTTCTGCTGCATCTGATACAAGGCAGCAGTACGAGGCCGCAGCAGCCCCTATCCGCGGGGGGCCCCAAGCTCCACCGCAAACAGAGGCTGAGCCTCCCGTCTCCACCCCTCCGCACTGATACGGGGGTGGGGGGGTGGGGAGTGCATATAGTTGATAGGATTAAGTGATAAACCCAGGATTATCGGTTAATCGTGTAGTCGACTATATGTTGACATCCCAAGTCCACACGGACAGTTGGCCTGTTGTGCACTCACCCGGTGCCAACTGAACAAGCAGCAAACTGAGGTGCAACTGTTTATCTAGACACACCTGGTAATTCAGAACCAGATTACATTAGGGCTGCACTTATTGGCCTACAGGATGCAGCACAAGCCAGCCGAAAAGGTGTGCATGCAGGCTCATTCGTCTTTGCACAGGCTTTCCGATAGATGCAACCCTGCTTTAGCATTTGTTTTATTCAAGCTCTGTCCAGTAGTTAGATTCAATTGGACAATGTCTATATTGCTACTTTAATGGTCAAAAGTGCTAATGCACTTTGCCTTGCCTTGAAAACCCTGGAGGCCTTTTAACGAAGCCAGCTGGGACTGACATACAAAATAGTTTCATTTATTCTCTGAAGCTGAACAGGGTATTAAGTTTTGCAGTCAGAAGTGAAGCCAGTTTAATGGGGCCGTTCCTAACAAGGTAACAAAAGAACCTAGCAGCTGCCACACTGGGTCAGACCACGGTCCATCTTGCTCAGTAAGTAGCCTGTCTTTGGCAATGGCCCATAACAGCGCTTTAGGGGCAATGTACAGAACACGGCTATTATGTGCTGCTAGAACACTGACCCTGCACAGGCTTTCGGGGCCAGGCTGCCTCTCAGCAGCACTGGTTTTGGTGACAGGAAGGCAGGCTAGTGGTGTGAAAAGCACTCTTTCCAATCAGGTTGGAGACCCGTTGTCATTGTCCAGTAGCTCAGCCAGCCCTTTCTAATCCCTCCTTTCATGCCAGATGTGAATCAGCGATTACAGTAGCAGTGCCTGGCAGACGGTACCCCCCCTTCTCCCAGACTTTCCTGAGCAGTCATTCCAAACCCAACAGTGTACCCAACACCTGGGAAGGAAGAATTTGCTAGAATGCCTTCAGGACTAGGAAAGGGCTCACCAGGCAGTGCTCCCTTATTGGAGAATGGTTGTGGCCTGTCATTGGATTCATCCAAAAATGGCCAGGAAGAGCAAATCCTCCCTCTTCCAGTTACATAGTACCCTTTCCTTTGAAGGATCCCAAAGCACTTTATAGAACAAGCCAAATTCAGCAACAGCCACAAAGACAGCAGAGGGTGTGGCCACTTACATGAAAACTGAACTTTGTTCTGCTGAAGGTTCACTCAGGAGAACTTCGCCTGTAGCATTCTATGCTGGGAGTTGGCTGTTCTCCATCAACAATGCTGCATAACAGTGTTTAGGCACAGAATACAAATAACTTCTCTAACTGAAACTGTTCCAACATGGTGATACCTTAGACAGAATAGGTGCTGCTATGCTACAAGGGTTAGGGGCCAAGCCAAATGGATGTACTAAGAGTGGCAGAGAAATCTACGTCCCCAGTAGATTCCTGCACTGAAATCATGGCGGAATTTCCTGGGAACAAAATGCGAGTTAATACTTTAGGAGTAAAATATTTAATATTTATTGTGTTTCAAAACAAGATTTCTATTTAATACACAACACAATTAAAGCAGCACATAATACTGACAATGAAAACATGCCCAACATGGTGGAGGCATAGCTACAAAACTATGGGCCAGACAGCTACACCACCAAACCTCACACTACAACTTACAAAAGATCACTACAACCTGATCAGGAGAGAGGAACATTATAAAAAAAAAGTGATATAAAACCCTTGATTGGGGAAAAGAACCTGGAAACAGATGCTGTTGAACACAGAGCCTCAAACAGACATGGCAATGTGGCTGAATAGCATGATAGGACTAGTAGGTGTTTCAATGATCAGTGAGTGACAGAGTCTGAATTGCATAATATAATTTAAATGGCCAACGGCATGAGAGAGAAAGCAAAGAGTACTTCGTTCTTAATGCATACTACACACCTCCAAAACTAACAGTAAATTCCAGTTATCAGAGACCACCTTCCTAAATAACTAACAGAAAGTCTAAGTATGAGATGAGATTAGTGTCATATCATGCTACTTCATTGTGCAATCAAATTGCCTGTGCTCTAGAGAGGAGATGAGGTGGTAGGGGCCTGAAGGAAAGTAGTTATTAAAACTACCTCAGCTATAATAATGACCCCATTCAGTGTTACAAAAGAATAGTGTTTTGACAAGTCCCCGATTACAGCGGAACAGCTGTTACGCTCAATTCTGTGAGCTGATTCTGAAGAGGATCGGTCAGTTCAAACATGATTTCAGCAGGCTGGGACCAGGTGAAAACTGGAAGTGCTCTCCAGAGGAGGGAGATCAAAGGACATTTCCTAAAATTCAGAAAGCAAAGGAGAGTTAATGAACATATTTCCCAGCTCTAGAGATCAGGATCCCAGTGAGCTTAAATCATTACGCAAGAAAGACTGTGGGTTGCATGCTACTTCACAGCAAATAATGGTCCTCACAGCACAATGCACCATCATTCAGTATCTTCATCCCTGCTACGAAAGGCCCAATACATAAGCTGTGGGTTATACTGAGATGCAGATTCAGAGGAAGGGAGGGGGACAAGAGGAGAGACAGTACTAGAATAGCAGGGGGCATTGCAAGCAAGAACTGTAGTGTGCTAAAAGAGCTGGGAAGAAGCAGAACTAGTTCTGTAGGAGCAGGAAGGAATGGAAGGTCGGTTTAGGTAAAGGGTCTAGGTGTAAGATGGGAAGGAGGTCTAGTAACTAACAGAGGTGTGTCAGCACGTATGTGTAGGAGATTCCACAGCGCCTGTTTGCTCTATCCTTGTATATAGGTAGATCCAGGAAGGTGTCTATTTCACTTTAAACTTTAAGAGTCAAAGAACTGCTTACTACAAAATGTGGGTTCTTCGCTCAGCTAGATGCTTATAGAAGAAACACACAGATTGAACAGCATCTCCAAATGGATGGACCTATACATGGAGCGCATGTTACCCTGCTCAGACCTTTCTGTGAACATATGCACACAGCACAATGAAAGTGCAAGCTTACAAAAGACCTCCCGCATTCTCAGATCTGCAGACAGGCACATGATTTGGTGCACAGGAACATGAATACATGCATCTACAGGACAGACATACCTTGGTTAGAGGGTGGCTTGTTACACCATCTCATACTGATTGTTTGTGATGTACCGGGACAGGCAGCAGGCGAGAAAGATCCCAACCAACTGAAATGTGAAAAAATAAATATTCGTGGACCCAAACTCGAAATCGTTTAAGCTGCACCACTCTCTGAAATGCAATGATTTGGACACAACGCAACTGAGATCTGAAGCACTTGATACTTCGCTTTGGTTTTGTAAAAGCAAAGTCTGGGTGATGAGGTTTTGCAAAATCAGAATATGGGCTCCTTTGCTTTAGGGTAGATAAAGCTGAGAGTCAGAGGATCCTGGCAGCCATCCGCATAGGAAGGAGCTCCTTGTGAGAGACAGTTAACATTACTTCTTGTTAGAATTTGCTTTATGAACCATCGACTGTTTTATGGTAATTTCCCAGAGATTATATGGCTATCAGGAGCATTACAGCCCATTACACAAACAGTAGAAAATATCAACCGCTTCTCCCCACTCCAAGGTCAATGACAGAATCAAGGCTGATGTAAAAATACTGAAGGACACACATCAGTTATTATTGTTGTGTGGGCTCCAGACAGCTGTTTTCTGTACCAAAGACATTTAGGACCTGATCCTAAAAAACACTCATGCATGTAACTGTTCTCATGGGAGGCAAAGTTGCAGAACAGGGCCTTTCATTTGCGTGACACAACCATCAACGTTCACTTCAGAGTAAATCACAAAATGTGTATATGATTCTAAGTCCCAAACAACAATACATTCCTCAATGACTGAAACCGCTACACTGCAGTTACGCTCACAGAGCCGACAAAAGCACATGGCCCCCCCCCCACCCCCCACCCACACTTATTCATCAGTCAGACTCTGCTGCCCTATTTGGAGTATAGATCTGGAAGCTGTAATGAGCAGAATGTGAGCTGCACATTGCAGATAGGAGGGAGGAAATGGATAGCAGCTGAAAAAGACAGATTGGCTCCAGCCCTAGCACAGTGACATCAAAATGCAATAAAGAGTTTGCAAGCGTATGAGCCGCAAGGTAAAGGTCTGCGTTCCAGCCTCTCCCAATCCATACCGTGTCTGTTACAGAAAACAGCACAGTGACAAACTGATATCAGAATAAAAACTGGCTGGCCAAGATTCTTCTCTGTGCTCATGCTATTACATGTTAACCCTTGCCTCAGCCTAGATACCTCACAGACTGTCATCAGGCAATTTCCTTCCAAGAAGAGTAAATTAAAGATAAAATAAACCAAGCAATCAATAAGCAATCTTACTCTGTCAGTCTCTTCCCTGGCTACTGGGTCTGCACGCTCCTTTGCATCAATCCCAAACTGCTGTTTCTTCATAGTCTTTACTTAAAAGTGAACATGCTTTAAAGGAAATAAGGAGTTTTGCCATTTGGAACTGATACAGAGATCTGTGACTCTGAATTTCAGTCAGACTGGAAATCACCTCAAAATAAGAGTCAAGTAATCAAGTGTAGTTCGTCTGTGTCTGTCTCTGTCGCCACCTTCCTTGCCAACTGCAAGGTGTTCCAGTTAGACACCCTACAAACAAATCCTCAGGGGATTTCCACAAGCCTAGCAGTTGCCACAGAAAACGCAACTGCTCAGACCACAACTGAGACATTCAGCAAGACTTCGGCCAGGGGTGGGGAACCTTTTCTGGTGAGGGACCACTGACCCACAAAAAAGTCAGTCGAAGACCACACAAAAGTAGAAAGACTTCACTTGCCTGTTCCCAAGTGAGAAACAAACAATAAAAAAGCCAACAACCCTCATTCACACTCAACTTGGACTGGTGAGGCTTGTCCTACTCACACTCCAGCGCTGTGGGGGTAGCTGAGACTCAGGGCTTCCAGCGTGCAGCACAGAGATTTGCCACGGGCCAAATCCAGCCCATGGGCCATAAGTTCCCCTCCCCTACGCAGTACAGTCAATCATAGAATCATAGAATGCTAGGACTGAAAGGGACCTCGAGAGGTCATCGAGTCCAGTCCCCTACCCTCATGGCAGGACCAAATACTGTCTAGACCATCCCTGATAGACATTTATCTAACCTACTCTTAAATATCTCCAGAGATGGAGATTCCACAACCTCCCTGGGCAATTTATTCCAGTGTTTGACTACCCTGGAAGTTAGGAACTTTTTCCTAATGTCCAACCTAAACCTCCCTTGTTGCAGTTTAAGCCCATTGCTTCTCATTATATCCTCAGAGGCCAAGATGAACAAGTTTTCTCCCTCCTCCTTATGATACCCTTTTAGATACCTGAAAATTGCTATCTTCTCTTTTCTAAACTAAACAAACCCAATTCTTTCAGCCTTCCTTCATAGCTCATGTTCTCTAGACCTTTAATCATTCTTGTTGCTCTTCTCTGGACCCTCTCCCAATTTGTCCACATCCTTCTTGAAATGCGGTGCCCAGAACTGGACACAATACTCCAACTGAGGCCTAACTAGCGCAGAGTAGAGCAGAAGAATGACTTCTCGTGTCTTGCTCACAACACACCTGTTAATGCATCCCAGAATCATGTTTGCTTTTTTTGCAACAGCATCACACCGCTGACTCATATTCAGCTTGTGGTCCACTATAACCCCTAGATCCCTTTCTGCCGTACTCCACATATTATCCAACTCTGAAACTTGTTCTGAAGTCTGCCCTGTTAGCCCCTCTGTGTGTATGGGGACCTGTGACAGGATCAGTGTTTGAGCATGCCTGTGAACAAGGAAGATCAGCACCAGCTATCTTTTAGGGAGAATTTAAGGCTTAACGTTCTGGCACACAATGGAAGATGATACAGAGATAGCGAGAGCACGCGCTTACCCGACAAAGCCATGAAATAAACATGTTAAGGGAACACTACTCTGATCATCTGCTTAGCTGATAGAGACTGAAAACAAATACGGCAGGAAGCTCCATCAGTAATAGAGATCCTATCTGAAGGCAGGACGTGCCAACCTTAGCCCAGCTATCCAGGCTAGACATCAGGCCAGTTTTTCCAGTGCTCAATAACCAAAAGTGGGGTCACATTTTCCAAAGAGCTCAACTATATAAAGGTCCCCCAGGGCACTCATGATCAGATTTTCTAACTACTCAGCACTCAACATGTACCCAACCTACAGAGCTCTTCCGAAAACCCACTCCCAAATGTTTCCCATGCACAAAGGTGACGTTAGCAAGGAGCTCAGGCCAGAGGACTCTTGTTTCCTGCGGAGACAAGGTTGGTCAGATGAAGAAACACTAGTTCCATTGCTGCTTGAGGCATAATGCTTCCTTCATCACAAGGATAAAACCTCAGGCTAAAGAATCAGAGGGAAAGAAGCAGAAGATGGGGTCATTGCATTAGCTGGGTCTGAGTTTGTGATAGGCATTTCAGAATGTTTTTGATCATCTATAAGCACCAGCATTTAATCCAACTATCACCCTGACAGGGCAATGGGGCAGCAGAAGCAGGGGTAACAGTTTGTTCTGGAAGCAGAAATTCAGATTGGTAACACTGGATCAGAAGAGGAGATTTGGTTGCATTGGCATCTTTTAGAAGTTTGTTGTTTCCGGAGTGAACTGTTCTCAAGACATACACTGCCTCTCTGGAGGGACGCTGGCATTTTAATCCCCACTTTTGGAGCGTAGTGACTGTGTGGTATTTAAATAAAATGATAATCTGTGGGGAAAAAAATCAACCATTTCTTCCTCTTTGAAATATGCTTTGCCCTTTGCACACATAAAAAAACATTAGACAGAAGGAGAGATTTTACCTGGAAGCAAGCGATGCCAAAGGAGATGCCAGCCACAATGCTCATTTTGGACTCCATAACTGTTGTTACTAGACTGAAACAACCCTGAGGAAAAACCAAGTTTGCATCTGAGTATAGCAGGGGTAGTTCCAGGCTGCCAGACACCAACTGCACATCCATCCAACTCACAGCCATCGCACAGGTACCTCGAGGGGTGAACAAGTTCAGGAAAGAATCTAAGGCAGGCCTGAGAGTCAGGGCATTCTGGAATCGGTTCTGAATTTAGCCATTTAGCTTGTTGTTTGAGCTTGGGCAATCCATTTAAATCTTTGTACTTTGCACCCTTCATCCTGGGCACTGTGCCAAGCCTTGTTTTATAAAGGTGGATGTATAGGACCAGAAAAGCAACATGATTCACTGAGGATCACGTCAGCATCAGAGCAGGAAGATGAACTCAATAGATAAGATGGTCTAAGTAACATTACCTGCCTCTGCATCTCTGTGCAGTCCCCTGTATACTTTCTTCATAGGTGAGTGTGAGCATTAAGTGCTACAGGAATGTAAAGCATGATACAATAGAGTTCTTCACATAATCCCATTTGACACAAAGCGCAGGCAAGCTAATGCAGACAGATACAGACAAAGGCAAGCCAATGCAGACCCAAATCTCTTCCCAACAACAAAGAATAACTGGGACTTCCAGAGAACTTGAGAAAATGCACTGGGCACAGCTTCTCTATGCCTCTTTCTCCTGTCAGCGGCAACACAGCCTTCGCCCCCGTTACTGCACAGCAATTTCCTGTACCCCAATAACACTCTTTCTAGAACAAAGTTCCTGACCACTTACAGGGATCTGAAAACCAAGGGAAGAAGGTCTCAACTCTCCCCTCCCATACCTGCTTCCAGGACACATCTCTGAGGTTCACTTACATTACCAAACACCTCTGCCTTGGCTTTATTCAGGTCCTTCAGGTCTTCGTCTGAGCAGTTTTGAAGCTTGCAGCAGCTATGAGGAATTCCGTTCTGTGCAAAATAGGTCGTATTCACCCAATTTAAATAGCTCTGGACTCCACAGCAGTGTAGCTGGAGAAATCAAATTTTAGAACAGTAAGGAGCAGTGCTTGAACCTCAGAGCACTACATCCATGCAGCTACACCAATCTGCAGATACCCCAAATGCTTCCTCCCCTCCCCAATGCAACCCAACAGCACTTACGTATCACCTGCCTTTTACCTGTCACCTCCCATGATCAGCACAGAACAGCTATTTTTCCTTCACACACAAATACTTTGAGACCAGACTCGGAGATAAAGATGTATGCAGGATAAGGACAGTGCATCTGCCAGTTTGGTACAGGGACAAGCACACACTACCTGGTGAGATAAGATCTGCATAGCACATACCCTGCAAGGTCACCTATGTGCACGCAGCTACCCTCTATGTTGTCCACAGTAATGGCTGTCCTTCATGTACCTGAGAACTGGGAACATTAGGGCAATACTGCTCCTCTGTGTAGTGAGGCAAGAGGAGACGACTGCACACCTTCCTAAGGGACAGGTCTGACAGTAACAGAGAAGGCAGCTAATGTTTAATGCCTCCTAGCAAGCCAGAGCCTTCCTTGTGTTGTACTTTGCCTGCGCATGGGAACCCCAGTCTCAGCTGCTGCTCAACACATCAGAGTTTGCTGGGCCATCCATCTGCAGGATACAGACTCCCCCACCAGTTTCTTTGGAGGAATCAAATACAAGTACTCACAGTTCTCTGGATGGTATCCACAGCTTCGCTGCGGAGATCCATGGTTGCACTGTAGTTCTTCAGAGCAAGACTGTAGTTGTTCTCAAAGCTGTCCTTAATCTGCAAGGATAGAAAGATTTTTGTAACCTAAGCCTCCAAAGGCTACAGGTCCCAAAGAGTTTCTTGTCACCTTAAAAAACTCAGCTCCATCAGAAACAGAGAACCAGGAATGGCTTGAAGTCATGTTAGAAAGTCACTCCTGTTAATATCTAGATGTGAGACTGGCTATAAAGAGGAACTGAGGGTTGGGACAGGGAGCACAGCCCCTGCTGTATCAAGCACTGGAACTTAATTCTTGCATTTACAAGCAGACCTAATTACCGTAACATTACAAGAAAATAATGGTTTCTGTGGGCCTTATTTAGGGCTATCCCAGAATGTTACAGGAACATTCTGCCTAGCACATTCCAGGTGAAGGATCCAGCTCACAAATTTTTTAAAAAAAATCTGTTTTTTATAAAAATGTGCACGTCTGTCAAGCTTAGTATGAACTAGGGAACGGTCTGGGTTTGCACTTTACAGTCCTTGTGGGAGAGGTTCAACTGGGGGTTAGGTGCTTAATATTCATTTATGTCTTTGAATATCTCCCCCATCTCATTTCAGTCAGGTTATTTCTAATCCCTGAAATACTTTTCTACACTATTTAAGGAACTTTAAGAGACCCAATTAGCGACTAAAAGTTCTCTTGAATAGCGTCAAATGCATCCATTGTGGTTATTCCTAGACACTCTACATATATTCTCTCTAAATCCCTGTTGATTTTAAATACTGGTTAATTTGGTAAATAGTGTAGCAACCAAATCTCAGAAGTACTGAGTTTTCACATCTTTAAATGACTGGAAAACTTTTCTTATTTGTCTTTTTTGCGCATACTGATCATTTGGAATCTGAAACTGAGCCAAGTTCTGTTGTCAGCAACATTGTAAATCCAGACTACTCCAGTGAAGTCAAAAGGGTTACTCCAGATTTATACCTCAATAGAAATGAGAAGAATTTGCCTCTCAATATGCAACCACCACGGGATTGCACAAAGTAAGAGGAAACAAATGTAAGTCTAAACTCTTTACTGTGCAGGGGAATTCCATCCAAGCCCTGGCCTTGGGAAGAGGGGGCAAAGGGTGAAAGCATCAGAGAGAGCGATCACACCTGGACTCACCTCATGTCTGAAAACAAATCCGACAACAGCAGCCACCAGCACAATCAAGAAGATGACGGACAAGAACATGGCATACTGTGGATAGGAAAAACAGAGTCATTAAAAGCCAAATACATTCCCAGGCTAACATGGGTACATAAAAAGAAGGCTGCAGGGAGAGAATCTATTAGGACACATCCCAGACTTCACCCTCTTTGGCAGAGCTGAGGTGCTGGCATTTGTGGCTATTTGAGAAAGTCAAAGAATGTATGGTCCAATACTTAGAGAGAACAGAGACTTTCCCAAAGCAGATACACGGGGAGCACATGCAGGGCAGACAGCTGGTGAAGTTCTGAGTTGTAGAAGCGGGGTGTTGGATTTGTGACTCTTCTGACAGTCAACCACTTACCAGTTTTAACATCCATGTGCTTCCACGGCAGGTGGCGAAACAGCCAAAAGTGGCTAGGAGGATGACGACAGTCCCTGTGCCAATGAGTACATAGGGGACATTGGTGGCCTTCTCATTTAACAGGGAGAAATACACCTCTAGGCCCACTTTGCCCCAGATGCCAACTGCCAGGAGGATAATGCCAGAGATCTGGAGAAATCAGAATTGAGACTCAATCATCTTGACTCCACTTTGTCACTTCAAAGCACTTAACTTACTCATAGTCACTTAAACCCACACGCTGAGAGTCTATGAGGCACCACAAGATACCCTGGAAGTGTGCAAGTCAGGGACCCCATTGTAGAGAAATGGGAGACTAAGAACAGATAAAATGAGGGGTGGGAGGGCAGCATGGGCAGAGGCATTCCAGGACACACTGCCTAGCAGAAGTGGGCATTAAAATTGCTTACGTGAAGTTGTTTGGCAGAAGGGCAGCGCTGGGAGTCCAGAAAGCACTTATATTATCAGAGCATTTTTATCTCTGATCTTCAGTCCCTGGGGTATTGTATAAACATGAGCCCAGATGACTGTGCCTTTGGGAATTAACTTTCTCCATCTGGAAACAATTTGCTCTGTTACAAACATCCATGCTTGCCACAACCCAGACCCCTCCATTCATGTACACTTACATGGGGGGAGACACAAAGTAATCAATGGGGAGGTAGAGGGGCCCAGCGCTAATAGAAAGGGCACACTCACCTGCTGGAGGAGCCTGGGGAGCGGTGAAAGGAAAGGGACAAGGTTAGAGGGTGTGTGCCACAGGGCGCTGCCACACCCATACCAGGCATGGGCAAGCACATCACCGACGTGCTGCATGCAGGGCTGTGACATGGGTGCACGGAACAGCCCCGTAACAGGCACAGAGCACCCAGGGAAGACAAAAAACCTTAGAGCCCATTGGAGGCACCTGGCCTAGGGTGCCTACAGATTGGACAGGGAGCCTCGTGGGGTCTGGAGCCTGCCCCAATATCTGCCCAAAGAGGGGTCCAGCCAAACCGGCCTCCCCCCACTATCACTCCCCAGGTGCTCTGGCCTAGGCCCCCGCTATCTTCCAGGACCCCACTTTGTATCCCTGGGACCCCCACTCTCCCTGGGGGCCCTCACTATCTTCCAGGACCCCATTACCCGCCAAGCGTCCCCACTTTGCCCAGTACTGCTGCTCCCCCTGCCCCTAGGAGTCTCCGGTACTCACCCACCCCTGCCCCACACCCTGGAGCAGCCCCCCAGTGTCCTCGCTACTCCCCCTGCCCTACACCCTGGAGCAGCCTCCCCCGGGGGTCCCCGCTGCCCCCCGCCCCACACCCTGGAGCTGCCCCCCCCGGGGTCCCCGCTGCCCCACACCCTGGAGCTGCCCTCCCCGGGGTCCCCGCTGCCCCCCGCCCCACACCCTGGAGCAGCCCCCCCCGGGGTCCCCGCTGCCCCCCCGCCCCACACCCTGGAGCAGCCCCCCAGTGTCCTCTCTACTCCCCCCGCCCTACACCCTGGAGCAGCCCCCCCCCGGGTCCTCGCTACTCCCCCCGCCCCACACCCTGGAACAGGTCCCCCCGGGGTCCCCGCTGCCCCCCCGCCCCACACCCTGGAGCAGCCCCCCAGTGTCCTCTCTACTCCCCCCGCCCTACACCCTGGAGCAGCCCCCCCCCGGGTCCTCGCTACTCCCCCCGCCCCACACCCTGGAACAGGTCCCCCCGGGGTCCCCGCTGCCCCTCCGCCCCACACCCTGGAGCAGCCCCCCAGTGTCCTCGCTGCCCCCCCGCCCCACACCCTGGAGCAGCCCCCCAGTGTCCTCGCTACTCCCCTGCCCCACACCCTGGAGCAGCCCCCCCGGGACCCCCGCTGCCCCCCCGCCCCACACCCTGGAGCAGCCCCCCCGGGTCCCCGCTGCCCCCCCCGCCCCACACCCTGGAGCAGCCCCCCAGTGTCCTCGCTACTCCCCCGCCCCACACCCTGGAGCAGCCCCCCAGTGTCCTCGCTACTCCCCTGCCCCACACCCTGGAGCAGCCCCCCGGGACCCCCGCTGCCCCCCGCCCCACACCCTGGAGCAGCCCCCCCGGGTCCCGCTGCCCCCCCGCCCCACACCCTGGAGCAGCCCCCCAGTGTCCTCGCTACTCCCCCCGCCCTACACCCTGGAGCAGCCCCCCGGGTCCCCGCTGCCCCCCCGCCCCACACCCTGGAGCTGCCCCCCCGGGGCCCCCGCTGCCCCCCGCCCCACACCCTGGAGCTGCCCCCCCGGGGTCCCCGCTGCCCCCCGCCCCACACCCTGGAGCAGCCCCCCCGGGTCCCCGCTGCCCCCCCGCCCCACACCCTGGAGCAGCCCCCCAGTGTCCTCGCTACTCCCCCCGCCCCACACCCTGGAGCAGCCCCCCCGGGTCCCCGCTGCCCCCCCGCCCCACACCCTGGAGCAGCCCCCCAGTGTCCTCGCTACTCCCCCCGCCCCACACCCTGGAGCTGCCCCCCCGGGGCCCCCGCTGCCCCCCGCCCCACACCCTGGAGCTGCCCCCCCGGGGTCCCCGCTGCCCCCCCGCCCCACACCCTGGAGCAGCCCCCCGGGTCCCCGCTGCCCCCCCGCCCCACACCCTGGAGCAGCCCCCCAGTGTCCTCGCTACTCCCCCCGCCCCACACCCTGGAGCTGCCCCCCCGGGGGCCCCGCCCCACAGCCGGCGCCGGCCGCTCACCCAGAACACGAAGCTGTAGGTGAGCAGGACGCTCTTGAGGCAGGTGATCACCGGCTTGGTCTGCAGCCTGCGCGACGGGGACGCCATGGCGGCCGGGCCCCGCTCCGCTCCGCTCTGCCCGCCGCCCCGCGCCGCCCCCGGCCGAGCCTGTCCGGAAAGGCCCGGCCCGAGCCGAGAGCCGCCGAGGCCTGACCCGCCCCGCCCCGCCCCGCCCCGCGCCGCCTTCGGGGGAGCCGACGAGCCCCGGCCGCGCCCCACGCGCCCCCCGCCGAGGCGGTGGCAGAGGCCGGTGGGTTGGGGGCGCGGTGCAGCCCCCGGGAGCAGGTCAGCGCCCCCCCCGCCCGGCGAGGAGCTGGGCTGGCCGGTTTAGAGCAGACCCCCCCCAGCGGTTCTAACAGTGCCCGGGGGGTGCCCCACGCCAGACCCCTCCATGCACCCAGCTTACCTGGGGGGAGACACGTGGGGAGGCGGAGGGGGCCCAGCGCTACTGGAAGGGGCCCACTCACGGGAGCCTGGGGAGCGCTGAACGGGAAGGGACACGGTTAGCGGGTGCGCGCCACCGGCCGCTGCCACGCCAGTACCCGGCATGGGCCAGCACATCCCCAGCCACGCGCCCGTGGACGTGTCTGCATGCAGGGCCGCGGCAGGGGAGCAAGGCACAGCCCCGTAATGGGAACAGCGCGTCCAGGGAAGGCACACAAACCTCAGAGCCCGTGGGGGTCCCACCAGATTGGACAGGGGGGATCCCTCTGGGGTCTGGAGCCTCGGGCCTATGTACCCGTGTTGTCCTCGAGACTTGATGTGGACTTGACAATGATGACTTAAGTCACTACAGTTCAAGTCTCAAGTGGAGTCTCGAGTCCCTAAAGTCACTTTCGAGTCAAGTCCCAAGTCGAGTCTCACGTCTTAATTTAAAAAATGTCAAGTCACTTTTGTACAAGCCATCAATATCGGCATTTTCGGACAATTTTTTCACCAAGTCGATTTAACAAAATTAGCAAGTCTCAAGTCACAAACAATGAACCCGAGTCAAGTCTCAAGTCGAGTCACCTAGGCGACTTAAGTCGGACTCGAGTTCAGGTCATGGGACTCGAGTCAACAACTCTGCTATGTACCCCACACCGGTCTGCGCCTGCCAGCGATCAGCTCCCGGCTCCACGACACTCCACTCTAGGCCTCGCAGCCCTGCTCTCTCTGCAGGTTAACTAGGCACGCTCCCGCTTTCTAGGGGTCTGACCCTGAGGCCCTTCCCACCTCACAAGATCCAGGGCCTGTGTGCCAGCCAGGTCACACCCAACTGTGTACCTGGCAATTAAAGAGACCCTTAGCCCAAGCCCCTGGTCAACTGGACGCTCACAATATTCACCCACTAAGTTCTTCCACTGATGTACAACATCCCAGCTTACCAGCTTCCCCTCAGCTCACCACTGTTTGACACCACACTTTAATGTGGAGAGTGAAAACAACTGCAAGTGTATTTAACAAAGCAGAGAGATCCAAGGGATCGCAGGCAGCAATATTGGAAATGGTTACATAGCAAACAAAATCACAGTGTGCATTCTAGAAGCGAAGCTTAACGTGATGCTTTCATGTCTTAAACAGCAATGCGCACTCAGAATCCTTCTAGTGTTTTAGGGTGCATCTACATAGGCCTGACAATGGGGAGAAGACAAAAGGGGCAGTTGCCCAGGGGCCAGGGCAATTAAAGGACCAAAGGGCCCAGCCACTGCTGCAATAGTGGCAGCCAGAAAGCCCTGTGCCTTTTTAAATCTCCCAGGTAGGCCATAGGCATGGGTGCATGGGCAGCAGGGGGAGCCCCTTTTGAGGGAGGCTAGCCCTCCGCTCCACGCTTTCCACCCACCCCCTTAGCCAAAGCCACAAGACTCCCCCTTTGCTCCCTCTGTCAGCCAGAGCCACAAGCCCCACCAGCCAGAGAAGCCCCAAGTGCCCTCCATGGCCAGAGGTGGCCGCAGTCCCCTCTTCCCCCGGCCTGGCTGCAGGCCCTCTGCCCAGAGAAGCCTCGAGCACATATATGCACACCCCTTGCAGCTGTGCCTCTCCTCCCTCCCGCAGACCCAGCCTGTTCTGGGGAAAAGAGTCTCTTCAAAGGCAGTGTTGACATGCCCTGTGTATAGAGGTTTGGGACAGCTGCCTAGCAGCTACAGCTGGGCTGGGTTTGGGGAACAGAGGAGAGGCTTGGATGCAGCTGGTGCAGAGCTCCTCTGAGCAAGTGCGGGAAGGGTTGAGACTGGCAGAGGGTCCTCTACTCAAGGGCAGGGCACTTAGGGATTCTTGGGAAGTGGGGGAAGGCTTGTGGCTGCA
The DNA here is from genome assembly GCA_032595735.1 of Pelochelys cantorii. Taxonomy (NCBI): domain Eukaryota; kingdom Metazoa; phylum Chordata; order Testudines; family Trionychidae; genus Pelochelys; species Pelochelys cantorii. Next base: position 44,795,250 of record CM064337.1, read on the forward strand.
GCCAAGAGACTGGGGCAAAGGGCCCGTTGATTGTTCTGTCCTGTGCCCAGAATTGCTGTCAGCAGGCCTGCGTCCACACTTCCCTCTGCCCTATGCCAGCTGATTTGAGCTGGGGGAGGGTGCTCAGATGAAAAGGCTCCTGAGTTGTGGTTCAGGCATTTGGGATGAGGCTGCAGCCCAGCCCTGGGACCCTGCCACCTCACAGGGTCCTAGAGCCGGGATCCACCATAAACCCAAACATCACACGAGAATTAGCCCCTGAGCTGGAGCCTGCGTCGTCTCCTCCCCCCCCCCCGCCCCGCCTGTCTTTTAATAGCAGAGCAGACAGCCTTACAGCAAGCTCTGTGGTGACTCTTCATTCATAAGACAAACACACTGTAACTTGCCTCCTCCGTGAAAGATGTGGGTTCTCGGTTCCCTCAGAGACATCCCAGCCAGCCATTGTTTTACTTGTAAACAGGATCCCTTCCTGCTGTTTATTTCTTCCTGTAAATTTCCTCTCTTGAAGATTTCACAGTCCCTCAATTAGCATTTGGCTCAGAAAGCAAACAGGCGCCCACTGTGCGGCATACAATGACCGGGACACATGTGACCCCGCAGCGTGATAATTGTCTGTTACCTCCTGCCTGCTCACGATGTGCCTTGTTCTGGTTGCCTGCCATAAGAATATCATTTTTGGTACAGACACACAGCTCTTTAAATCTTATCCAACCCATCCATGTCGCAGTGATTGTGACAACCACTGGGCTATGGGTCTTCAGAGCCAGCCGCCCACCCACCCACTTTAATGAATTATAATGCATACATCCAACCTAGACGAGAGACTCTTTGCAGGCCCTGGGCCATGTGGGGCAGAGGGCTCAGCTCCCGCACCCTCAGAAGGGGTGGGGCCTCAGGCAGAAGGGGGCAGGGCTAAAGAGCAACCCAGCCCTCAGCACCGCCCACACTGCAAGGTGGCTCCCCTAGCCAGCCTTCAGTGCCAGCGGGATGTGCCGCCTGGGGCTCCAGCAGTGATTTAAAAGGCCCGGGGGCCTGAATCTCTGGGCTCTTTTAAATCATCAGGGGGGCAGGCAGGCTGGAGTGGACCCCTGCCCTTGGTGCCCTGCTCCAGTCAGGCCGGACCCGCAGCGGACGGGGTGGCTGCTCCAGCCACTGCTGGTTAACCATAACCAGTGACCATCACCTGGTAAGGGTAGTGCTTACTGGTTAGAAGGTTAACTGTTCCCCTCCCTAGCACCTAGAGACTCCTGCGTCCCAATACTGGACACCCAGCCTCTAGCGTCCAGAAGCTCACTGGTGGGGCAGAGAATTCCAGTGTCTCCTAGGGAGTCGTGGGGGAAGAGGCCATCATCAACCTGAACTTGTCTTTCGTCCAGTAAGCAAACGGCAGCAAGTGCAGGGCACGGAGCACAGCTAAAGTGCCCACACTTCAGCCTACTGCACTGAAATGGGGTCAGCTCCCCTCTGGAAGACTGAGGTGAGATCTGCGTTTGAGAGGAAGGGGCACTGTCTTTTTCCTGGCTGTTGGTGAGATGGGTGTTCTGGTGACCAGAGCCATCAAGGAGAGGCTCAGAGCACTGACGGCTCTAGCAATGCCTCTGGCCCACAGACCGTCCCGGGTTTTGGAGTAACTATAGGCTTTGCTAGGTCCTCTAAATACTTGCCCTTGCTGAGTAGCATCAGCTGGGTCTTGTCTGGTTGACGCTGCAGCCCCGTTGGCTTTTCGGCACTCCCAGTTTCTGTCAGGCATTGAATGAGTCTGTCAATGGTCACGTCTATGTCATGAAAAAAAGACCCAGAAGTGATAATTATCAGCACAGAATGACCCGGACACCACCGCTTTCTCACAGTCCCAACCACAACATTGGTGCTGGAAGTAAGGGTGTGAGGGTACAGCACCCGTTGGATTGAAGTGGTTTCCATTATCTCCTGTGGCACCTTATTATATCCAGGGTCTACAGCTTGGTTCCATGGCTCTTGGCACCCTCACTATACAAATTGTTCCAGATGTTGGAAAGGAGAGGCAACAGGTTTGTAACCTGTGGGTCCCGACAGCTGGGAGCCTTCACCCATCCCTTCCCCTCTGGGAGCCTTGGGAAAGCATTGAGAAGAATTGGTCTGCAGGGATTCTTTCTACCTTGCCACATAATTCAGCCATGTTAGCAGCACCCCATCTTCGAAAAGCATTGAAAAAAAAATCAAGCCATGTCATAAAAGACCTGGCTTTTGACCTGAGTGGATCATCACCACAGAATTCTCTGCTTTGTCTAGGTGTCTATTTCTAACCCCTTTCATTTGCCATTTAAGCCCATTTTCACCAAAAAAATTCCTAGGTTTTACAAAATTATTCATTCCTCCTCCCCCCCCCCCCCCCCCCCCCCAGTTTTCAGCTTACTTTTGTATCAGTCAAATATATAAAAATACCTTGTTTTGGAAATGCAGCTATGTATCAATCTAAAAGATACACCCAATAAACAAACAGGCATTCATGCAAGCGCTGAAGAGTGTGCACCTCTAAACATACTGATAATTTCACACCCACCACATACACATTTCAAGCTGCTAGGAGATAACAGTGTAAAGAGCTGACATGCTAAAATGAGAAGAAAACAAAAATCTCTATCAGAATATGTGTCAGCACATAAGAAAGTATTCAAAAGTTTTGAAAAAAACACAAAGAAAGGAGAAAAGGATGAAGGTGAGTATATGTACTGCAAAGGCATGGCCCAATTATTGAATGTAAATATTTTTTGGCTAATAATTATAAGTCTGTAACAGTAAACTGTTTATTCAAATGAAATGTTTTATTTAGGGATTACAGAAACATTGTTTTTTTTTAAATCAGAAATGGCATTGTGTTTTGAGTTCTGTTTTAGTTCTGCAGCAAACCACAATTCAAAGCATTAATCTACTGAATACTCCCCCCCCCAACTTTACACCCACCAAAATATTAATTAGTTAAAATTAATCGTTTTTGTACTGATTTTCGCCTGTTTTTGTGGCAGTAGTCACTGATACATTCACAAGAAACATTAAATAAAAATTGAACCCCACTAGCCCTTTTTACAGCACATTCTCTGCGGTCGTATCTGTGCACCATTTCTGGGCTGGGGCCCACTCCTAAACTGAATTGGATGGACTCCACAGATCCTGGGGATTTCAAATATTGTTTCAGTTGGCCTAGTGCAAACTTCTCAGTGAATTGTCCGGGGAAGGGGAGGTTAGAGACTGGGGGATGGCTGTTTAGGACATTAGTATTCACAGTGGTTTCTGGAGCACATGTAAACTGTAGCTTGTCTGAACACTGGCGGCTGACTTTCTCTGAGATCAAGGGCCATTAATGAGCAGTTTCAATAAGCACTCCTCCATTTCCAGCCATCTCCCCCCACATAGGATGGGAACAGGGCCAGACTGTCAGATTGCATACCACTTCTGGCACCACAAGAACATGTGATTGGGACGGTTTGGAACACAGCCAGGGTCTGTGGCATTTCCCCTTTGACCCTGTCACCCTCCAAATCCAATCAGCCTATTCTGAAGACTGCAAATTGCCCACCTCCAGGGCCAGCCAGAGGTGCTCTGAGCTGGGCAGCAGATTCACTACCTCGAGGGCTATGTCTACACTACAGCTTTTGCTGGAAGAGGCAATGCAAATGAAGCACTGATTAGCATTTTGTCATGCTTCATTTGCATAATCTAGTCGAGCCGTTTTTGTGCAAGGGCTTTTTGCGCATAAACATGCAATGTGGACGTTTCCTTTTTGCGCAAAATCCCCTTTTTGTGCAAGATTCTTATGCCTCAAAAAGGGGGTTTTGCACAAAAAGGAAACATCCACACTGCTTGTTGTTGCGCAAAAACGGATCGGCAGAAAATATGCAAATGAAATCTCAACTTATGCTAATGAGTCCCTTATTAGCATATTTTCTGCCGCAACCATGCAGTGTACACGTAGCTGAGGAGTTCCGTGGGACAGACGTAGCGGAGAAATAGAACATCTTACTGCCCGCTATGGCCATGAAATGATAGTATAGAAACTACTTAAGCGACAGATGATGCAATTTATTCTGAGACCTCTACCCCCAGCCTGCTAGTCTCCTTGTCTCTCTCTTCACTTCCAGCAGCATCACGTCCCTGTGAGAATAGTTTAGGGGCCATTGTAAGAATGGTTGTAGCCAGCAGACATTTGTAATGTCCTATCAAAGCATCTGTCTTGTGCCTTGGAGTTATAAGAACCAGGTTGATCAGATGCATTCAGCACAGTTCAGCGATCTGAGCACAGGCTATAGCTAGGAGCATCTGATTGCACCCATGCTCAGAACCGCCGTGGCTTTGGACAACTCTCGGCGCTTTCTCTGTCTGCACGATGGGGTGAAGATAACCAAAGTCGCCTACCTTGGAAGGGCATGTGGGAAATGTCCCACAAGATGCTAAATCTTGTGAAAAAAAAATCCTTAGAGCCAGTTTTTCTGCTGGTGTGAACTGGTGCCAATTTTTTCCCTAGTGTACAAAAGGTAAGCTGCAGCCCAAATCATTGCATGACATGGGGTAGGCTGCCAACCCAGTGTCAGACACTGCCCAGTTAGGGTTGCCAGATCGTTTCAGAAAAAATACAGAGGAAAAAAAGGACCCCGAGAGTTGTTAAGCAAAAAAAAAGACAAAAAACAAAAAACGTGGCTCCTTTAAAAAATGCATGGTGAGGCTTTTTGGCCCTAACAGGCTGCCAGCGGCTACCTGCCATCTTGCCTCTCTGCGCAGGGCCAGACAGCTCCCCTGCAGAACCTGGTAAGCCAGTGTTTCCTAAATGGTGTTCCGTGGAACCCCGGAGCTCCGCGAAGTGAAAATAAGGGTTCCGCGAGAAAATTCCACTACAATAACATTTTATGATTAAAAAAATAATAATTAATATTATGTGATTTTTGTTTTTAAATATGTGCAATTAAACTAAATGTTGATCTCATGACCTTGTTTAGCATTTGTTTATTATTATCGTTACTTATTTGTGGTCTACTTTTTCAGCTCCATATACTAGACTGTTATTAGGGGTTCTGCAAAATTCTTTCGAGTTTAAAAGGGTTCCATGGCCAAATAAAATTGGGAAACACTGCGGTAGGCACTAGGGTTGCCAGGCTGCCTCCGTATTGAGCCGGACAGCCCCAGATTTTCGCCTCCTGGCCGGGAAAAAATCAGAAAGTACCAGACATTTTAAGTGTCTGGTATTTTCTGATTTTTTTTACGAGACAGGAGGCGAAAATACTGAACTGTCTGGTTCAATAGCGGACACCTGGCAACCCTAGCCCAGTTTGGGATCCTTTTCTCCTTCGTCCCTGATCCTTGGGTCTGGGCGTGGCTTTGAAAAGGGTGCAGCCAAAGGGAACTGTGGTAAAGTGGCTCCCCCGTGGCTTCCCTCCGTGGAGCCTATGAAATATTGCTCTGTGATACCCTGGCTTGCAGAGCCTGCTCATGCTGAGTCATGAAATATGCAGCCCTCAATATTCCATATCCTAGACTCAGGCTTAGCTACTGTAGCTATTGCTCTAAGTGTGGGCTGCAGGCCAAGGAGAGAGGCACCGTCCTGTCCACGTTTGGGCTTCAGTGGGTAGATTAGCTGCTTAGATCCCTGCGTAGGGCGACAGTCCTTCAGCTCTGGTTGAGGGCCTCCTCCCTAGCCTTCTCTCTTTTCTCCCCCTCCTCTCTGAGGGACACTACAGCTTTAAGAAAACATCTGGCAGATGCAGACATCCGCACATCTGGGCAGCGTTAGCGGAGTCTCCGACATGCCGGAACAAACCACTCACTTTGAGAAAGTTAAAACACAAGTTTCCTGAAGAGACTGCGAGGAGAGAGAGGGTGAGGAGAAGCAGCAGCAGTGCAACAGGTAAGAGCGGCTTTAATCAGCTATTTGACGTCCATCCACAAGGGAAAGGGACCCTCTAGGGAGCGTGGACACAGAAAGCTTTTGAACTAAGCTACCAGGCTGCCCCTGGAGCTGAGGCTGAAGACAGATATTCCTGCATGCTGCGTGACAAGCCCCCAGACACCTTCCTCCTGCAGAGGCAGGGGAAGGATCCCAGCTAGCAGGTACTACTACAGGCAGGACAGGCTCCTCTGTATACAGAAGGCCCAGAGGGGTTTAAGTGATGAGCATGATATGACACACTAGAAGAGCGGTATGAGCTAGTGGAAGGACTTGGAACAATAGAAATGGGAGTGAGGGGTGTCTTTAAATATACTGTCCAGCATCGCCAGGAAGGAGCAGGGATTTCTGTCCTGTTTTGCTTTTCTACTCAAAAGCTACTTGTCAATTTGCCTGGCTATTTCTCTGTGTTTGTTAGAGACAAACTCCCAGTTCTTAGTTAGGATTTCCTGCTACCCAGTCTGTCTGCCTGTGTGCCTCTCCCCACCCCCCAAATCTCATTCTTTTTCACTGTCTGCCCTCCTTCCCCTCTCTCTGTCCTGTACCCCAGGTCCCCAACCCTTATGCATTTCCGCCGCACTCGTCTATTGCAGTAGCACTGACCTAAAGCCACAATAAACAGTGAACATGCATTTTTTTTTCATGCCTGTTCCAGCTGAGCTTTCCGTAAATAATGTTTGCTCCCTGCCTTGGCCCTAGTACCTGTCCTCACTTGGGGCAGCTGCCTCCAGGCTCTGCCCTGACTGAATCCCAGAGGAGGGAAGGGAAGCTCTTACTCAGACAGCAAACAAACCTGGAGAGTCAGTCACAAAGAAACTCTCCCCATGTTGTCTGGAGCAAGGCCCTTCCCCAGAAAATCTGTCCTAGAGAGAGGTTTCAGAGGGGTAGCCGAGTTAGTCTGGAACAGGAAAAACTTAAAAAACAACAAATAGTCTGGTAGCACTTTAAAGACTAACAAAACATGTAGATGGTATCATGAGCTTTCGTGGGCACAGCCCACTTCTTCAGATGACCGGAGTGCTGGAAGTCCAGAACCAAGAAGAACCAAGAATAAATAAAGGAAGGGGGGGGAGAAAAAAATTGGAGCGGGGAGAAGAGGGGGTGGAAGAGGTGTTACTAACCAGTGCATTTAGCTGGCCTCTTCTCTGGAGGATTTATCCTTGATTCTGTATCTACCCCGCCCCCCCCCCCGCTCCCCACTTTTCTACCTGTTCATATGGGGCCCAATCCCCTGTTGTCTTGTGCAGCCATTCACACGAGCATTAATCAGATAATAAACACACCCCTTCTGACCTGGGAGCCTTTTCACTCACAGCAGTGGTGCAAGTGATCACACAAGATGTAGGGCAATGGTGAACTTGGCCCTTCGGTTCCAATAAGTATGATCTGCTTGTGCTCTAGATTTGGTGGATTTCCGTTAGAAATGAGCCCAGATTATTAGAATCGCTTATCAGAGCTCTGGAACTTGGTCTCAAACTACCCGCTTTGGAGTTAGTCCCGTCTCATTTCAGCATGAATTTCTTCCACATTAACCAGCCCTTGATTCGGTGGAAAACAGTGTTGCCAACTCTTATGATTTTATCATGAATCTCATGATTTGGTGGAGAGGGGTTCTGAGAGCTCAGGGAATCTCTCCTTTCATTTTTTTAAAGGAAGTTTCTAGCCCTCAATGTTGGATTCCCTGGAGGCTTAAAAAAAAAAAAAAACCACCTCGGGATGGCAAAGCATCAGACTCATGATTTTTCAATGCTTGGGGTGGACAATACTGGGGAAAAATCTGGATCTGACCATCCTGACCTGGAGAGCACAGCTGGGGGAGAAAACAAGCATGTGTGGGGCCATAACCCACCAGTGGCCCGGGATTCTGTTTCAAACCGATTTTTCTTTATTCTAGGTGCCAGTCTACACTGCTGCCTGCTGGGCTCTCTGGGCGGCAGCCTGCCTGTTAGTTTCTAGCCCGCCAGGCACAGGTCCACCGTACATGCTACAATGGCGCAAGGAGAAGCACCACTCCTGCTGCTATTCCTCACCAGGCTGGTGTCCTCCACATGGTATGAAGGTCGGTGTCCACCCAGCAGCAGCTGGGGCTACAGGGGAGTGAAGGGGGCCTGTCTCAGGGCACAGGAGAAGCTGCTTCTCTTCGGGGGTGTTGGTAAAGGTATAGAGCAGCAGAGAGCTGGTGCAGTACATCGCTGGGTGCACTAGAGAGAGTGTGGTGAAGGAGGTGGGGGACGGGAGCATGGAGGGGAGCTTTGAGTTTGCTGGAATAAAGGACTGAGTTCAGCCAAACCCCAGTACCCTGGGAAAGGTGACCCCGTTAGGAATGGGTTAAGGGCGTGGTGACGGAGGCCAGGCACATCTCAGCAAGGTGCTCTCTTCTCTCTCCTTGTGAGGGTCGGGTAGCAGGCAGCAGTGTAGGGAGGAGACAAGTAAAGTATCAAAGTGGACCTGCCCTGCAGTGTGCTGAGTGGCAGAGAGGAGCTGGCGGTTGGGAGATTAGGGAGGAGCTGGGGAGCAAGAGACGAACCTACCCCGGGAGATTGGGGCCAGTCTGACAGGACTGCTCAGAAGGCCTGGCCGATAGGGTTGCCAGATGGTTTCAACAAAAATACCGGACACACTTGACATTACATCACAATCTACATTATTTAGAAAATACCGGACATTTATAGTCTCATTTATATTTTCTCAATTTGTTTCCCAAACAGAACACTCAAATACTGGACTGTCCGGTTCAAAACCGGACACCTGGCAACCCTCCTGGCCGAGCCTGCGGTGACTTTCTGGTGGGGGTAGGGAGTGAAGAGACAGACCCAGCAACGCTGGGGTTAGGAACCCAAGCAGAGAGGAGTAAACAACAAAACTTCCCCCGCTCCAGCCGCAGTGGCAGGAGCTACATTTTCCCACATTGTAGGCGGTTGTTTGCCTAGAATCACCGCCGCGAGTGCTCAGACCAAAATCCGAGCCGTGGCTAACCAGGCCACTTACAACCCCTTCGCTAATTTGCTGTCCAAACCCAGCATCCCAGCTACAAACTTGTGCCAGGGGAGGGTAGAAGGGGCTTTCTGGAGGCCCAGACCTCCTCCAACCACTGTAAAGGCCTCTGCAGTCCCCTAGAGAGCTTTGACCCAAAAGCATTAGACTGGTCTCAACTGTCTTATCCTTGCCCCCATAGATCCTCTCTGCTTTGTTGTCTCAGCCTCCGCCTGATTCACACTGAGCGGTGATATCACTGGGTAAATACAGACGGGGGATGAAAAAGCCCTGTCTCCATGTATGCCTCACTCTCTCCTGGAGGGGATGGCTCTGTGGCTTCAGCGTCAGGTTATAACCACACAGTCAGATCCCAGCGGGGCTGAGTCAGCCCAGCCTTCCAATGAGGTAGATACATTGAGTCCCATGCGCTTTGCTGCGTGTGAGCCTTAGAAACGGAGGTGCTGGCTGCGTGGGGTGGGTGTCAAACGTCTCACGGCACTTTGCAGCAGAGGAGGGGGCTTGCCTGGATGTTCCCCTCTGGAGGCTTCCTGCATGGTGGGTGCTGGTGGCTGCATGTAAGCAGTGCTGCACGTAGGAAGTGCGTGAAAGGCTCTGTAGAAACGAGCGGATCCGAGAACAGGGCAGGTTCACTGGGTATCAGGGTGGGATAGGAGAGTTGTGATAGTTCATAAAGCTTCCCCCAGCATGGATGCACTTCAGAGGGGCTGGTGGACGGCGTGTACTTAGGTGGCAACCACCCCTCTCCTGCCACATCCCCCGCACCCGTCAGCACTGCAGCAAGGCAGGGAGAGCAACAGAGAAGGCAAGTCTCTGGACCCAGTGTGGGTCAGTGCAGGAAGTGGGGTGGAGGATCGGAGCAGCTCCCAGTGAGACTTACCCGCTTTCCTAGGGTCGGTAGTGCTCCGATCCTGAGGCCAGGGTGATCCGCTCTCCCTCCTCGCTCTGAGCTGGGCTTTCCTTTCCCAGCTCATTCCTCACAGGAGCCTGCACGCCCAGCTTGTGCAGGGAAACATCTGGGATCCCGATTAGCACACACAGCAACTTTCAAGGCTAATCCAGAAATGATGCATGAGGCACAGGCACTAAAAATAGGAGCAAAATCGAGCCCACTCACATAGTCCCTGGAATAGCCCGGGAAAGAAAGGGTCTGGAGAGGCAATCCAGAGGAAAGGTGAGCTCACAGCTCAGGAATGCTGCCCCTCGGCCCATTTCATTCATTGAGGCTCAGATGCATTTGCTGCTGGCCATGGCTAAGAGGGACCTTTTGTCTCCATGGTCATTCAGCGCTGGACCTCTGCCTGCCCCAAGCCTAGCCTGGGGAGGGATCCCTTTGCCGAGTTGCACAAGGGGGGATGAGCAGGGGCCCGATCTTGTTCTTCCCACTACTCACCCCATTACTGCGCAGCTGGGGGGGCACGAGAGGGGAGTGATCAGACAGGGCTTCCTGCAGTGCTGTTCGTGAAAGAACTGAGTTGTCCCCTGTCCAGCTGGGCGCCGACACTCACTTCCTGTCATGAACCAGCTTGGCACAGCAGGCTGTTTAGTCTGCTGGATGGTGCCAGCCACACAGCCCACGTCACTGTCAGTGCCCGCTGCGGGAGGAGGGCAGCGCCTGCCTGGATGGGCTCCCCCCTCAGCGCTCGGCTGCGGCTCTGCCTGTGGAGTTGGGACCGAGTGAGAGAATCAAGTGTCAGTGAGAAAGGAGCAAACCCCCTCAGCCCGCTCCAGCAGCCAATCCCTGCAGGACTTTAGGCCTACTGTTAGGGCAGCCATTTACTTGTGAGGTGATCACACTCATCTGATAGGCCTGGGGGGTTCACCCCAGTGTAGAGTGAATCACAGTGTTTCCCCCTCCGTGGGCAGTGGGGCAGTGCAGGCCTTGCCCCAGTGGATCTGCCGCCGCTCTCTGTTCCTGGGTACCATGGAGCCCGGGAGGAGACCGGCATTCCAGGTTGCCAGGGGGATGGAGACAGACCCTTAACAAGGGCTGTGAATGCTGAGGGGAAGCCAGGGTCTGGGGCGGTTCCCCTCTCAGGAGGCCCCAGCCTGGGAGGCGTTGCTGTAGGAAGCAGATGTTGCCCAGGGAACAAGTCTCTTTGCAGGCATTCTGGAGAGGGGTAATTCCCTAGAGTCCGGCATCAGTGCAGCTTTTGTCACTGTTACTCTGTGACCCTCACCCCCACCCAGCACCTCATACGGGTGAGTCTGGGGTGGGGTACGGAAGCATGGTGCTCACGCTGAGACCCCGCTTCACCATTCTCTCCTCCTCCTCCTAGGTTCTGGCTACGACACTGCGGAGAGGTACAACAATGAAGTATATGTGGAAGAGGCTCCCCCAGCACCTGCTCTGGACTATCGAGGTAACAGTTGCACGCTGGCCCATAGCAGGGCACCCTGACCAGAACTGGCCTCAGGCTACCCCAAATGTCTTGAAACGAAGCACAGTCTGTCTAGCCAGGCTAGCCTGTCTGAATATTTAGCACCGATATCTCCCCTCCTCTCTCTGTCTCCTAGTTCCCCAGTGGTGCTACCCGTTAAATATCCACCATGGAGAGGCGACCTGCTACTCCCCACGGGGAGGGAATTACCGCAGCAGCTTGGGAACGCGCTGCCTACTCTCATGTGATCGAGGCTTCCGGCTAATAGGGCAGAGATCGGTGCAGTGCTTGCCGAGCCGGCGCTGGACTGGCATTGCCTACTGCAGACGTAAGTCCTTTATGGGAGAGGAGTGTGTGTGAACATTCCAGTGCACGTGAGCATGTTGTCCTGGGGTGAGTGTGAACATTCCAGTGCGCGTGAGCATGCTGACCTGGGGTGTGCATGAACATAGTGCACATGAGCATGCTGTCCTGGGATACAAGTGAACATTCCAATGCACGTGAGCATGCTATCCTGGGGTGCACGTCAATATTCCTGTGCGTGTGAGCATGCTATCCTGGGGTGAGTGTGAACATTCCAATGCGTGTGAGCATGCTGTCCTGGGGTGCACGTGAACATTCCCGTGCGTGTGAGCATGCTGTCCTGATGGAGACGCATGCTGGGTTGTGCGACAGAGACGATAGGAAGGGACTGTTTGGCATTGGTCCTGGGGGCAGCACTTCATGTCCATTGAGACCTGATTGCCGTTCACTGCCCACAGCCCCCTCGGCTCTAGTCTCTTGCTCATTGCCCGGCTCATTGCAATTGCCTTTCATTTGACATCAGAGGAGCTTGCTGAAGAGAGACGTGAAGCAGCCGCGCAGGGGGCAGGGTGAGGAAGGGCTTATGTTACATTGCTCAAAACCACACCCCGGAACCCTAAGGGAGTCCTGTCCTGAGCTGTCCCTAACAGGAAACGGCAGCGACAGAGCCGCTGACACAATTTTATCACACGTCTCCTGAGATTTGATGTTTGCCTTGAATGCCCAGCTCCAGGACCCGTGATTCGGAGACATTCCCAGCTGTCATTGAAAACGTGGGGTCCCAGCCCTCCTGCGCGGGAAGAAGAGTGGCGGGACGTGATCCAGACACACCTTAAAGCTCAGGAACCAATAGTCAAAGAGCCCCACAGTTATGATTTCAAATGATTCCTAAGCCAGACTGGCTGCTGAATTCTGGGGGTGGTGACAACGCATTGGAGACTCACAGAGGACACATGCTGGGTCCGGCTGCACCGTGCAGCTAGTAGAGCGTTTAGGGCGCTGTAGAAGCGTGAGATGCTGGCCGGTGCCCTCGTGGCTGGTTCAGCCTAGCCGGCCTTCCTTTGCCCCCTCCCCCCTCCACCAGGAGTTGCTCCACCCCTGCAGTGGTCTGCCTTTTCTCGTGGCTTAGTCTCCCGGCAGGTCCCGTTCAGTGCCACCCCTCCTGGGTAGCAGAAAATACCACCAAACACTAGTCCAGCAACCTTACCGCGGCCTTCAACCCAGACTCTGGGCTCAATGGTCTTTCCACCTGTTTCCTCGGGGGCTTTTACCCCCGTTCTGTGCTGGCTGTAGAGGGACCCAGACCTTCCCTCTACTCTAGGCATCCTGCAGCTGGCAGTCAATCTCTGCTTCCTCAGCATCATCCTCAGCATCCAAGTTGCCTCCCTCGACCACTTCCGACCTCGCCTTGGCTCTGAGCCCTTTCCCCAACCCATTCCCAGGCTCTGCGAGTTCCTTCTCCTGGAGTCCCAGCTCCCACGTGCCTCTCCCCGTGGTCTCTGTGTCCATGTCTCTTTCCACCAGAAGCCTGACCCCACAGAAATACCAGGTCTGCCGCCTGCAGGGAACAGCGCACTCATCACCTTGAATGATTCAACTCAGGCTCAGTTTCTGGAGCACTGCCCACAGCACGGAGGCAGACTGACAGTGCAGGCAGTGAGCAGTTTGCTGTCAAAGAGTCGAGGGCCAAGAGAGAGTCTAAAGAAGTTTGTCTCACCCTGAATGTTTTTTGCAGCCTTTCAGCCAACTTGGGGTAGGGTCCAGTTTTCATGACTGTGGTCACGCTGCCCTTTACTTCCTAGGTGTAGAATCAAGGGGTGTCTTCCTTGCCTTCTCTTGGTAGCCCCAAAGTTGGTTGTCGGTGCCTAGAGCCCGGATAACCCCCATGGCTTGGTCTCCCGTGTTCTACCTCCCTGGTGATTTCACATCCTCCCGCTTCCCCCCCCCCATGGACGTTGTATGCAAATGCAGCTTTCACCGCTTGGGCTGACAGGGCTTCGTTTACACGTCTGGCAGATGAGCTGTGTCTCAGCGCTGCCTTGGCACGGACTTTGAGAGTGTATTTTCCAAGTGTGCAGACAGGTCATTCCCAACAACATTACTGGCCATCCTGGCCCTGGCTTTCCTTTTTAAAACCTGGCCTGGCATTCTTTGGTGACCCAGAAGGCTCCTGTGTCCCGCTTGCCAGCTGGGATTGAAGGGTTCCTGGGTCATTCCAGGAGCTTGCTCCTTTCCTGTGGCGTCCCACTGTCTCTCCTGACTACCCCACAGACCAGATCCCAAGACCTGTTTTTTCCCACGGTCTCCTCGCTTGCCTTACACTCCTTTTTTTATTCATCACCCTGAACCTCTCAGCTGGGCAAGGTGCATTGCTCCCTGGCTCCAGTTAGCTCTTTCTCTGCCAGAGTGGGGATAGACACATCATTACAGGCTCTTTTAGGGTCCGCCTACCCATGTCCTACAGCCGTCACTAATCTCTGCGTGCCTGAATAGAAGGCCTTTCGTTTCCATGTCCCTCTTCACCTCTGCAGCTTTGCCCTGGGGTTTATTGCCCCACCAGCTGCCTGAAGGATGGAAGAAAGTCCCAGGGGCCCTATCAGCCAAGCCACCCCACGGCCTAGAGCGACTGAGCTCCGTGCCAGCCCTGGTGCTGCAGCCTGAATTGTGTGCTGCCCCTAGAGCAGTGTTTCTTAAACTGTGTTCTGCGGCACACCGGCGTGCTGCAGGGCAGTCGGAGGTGTGCCGCGGAGAACAACAGAATTAAAAATGGCCACCCTTAAAGGGGCAGGCAACCTTTTTTTTTCCTCCCTCAATAACTTGCCCCTGACCCCTTTTCCCCCCTGACCTTTTTTTTTTCTCTCAACAAAAAAAGCCTTGGTGTTCCTCATAAAAAACAATTATTGTCTGGTGTTCCTCAGTCTTAAAAAGTTTAAGAAACACTGCCTTTGAGGGTTCTGCATGCCTGGCTGCTGAGCAGATCTGCTGGGTCTGTTGCAGAGATCCGGTGCCACGTGCTGCCGGCCGTGCTGAGCGGCTCCTACCAGTGTTCTGCTGGGGCGCTGCTGGACTCTCACTGTGATTACTCCTGCCTCCCCGGGTACCAGCTGGAGGGCGACCGCAGCCGGATGTGCATGGAGGACGGGCGGTGGAGCGGCAGCGAGCCAGTCTGTGTAGGTAAATTCTCCCCCTACAGTCCTTCCTGCCAGCCTAGCTCATCCTGCACATGTGCCCTAGGGACCACAACGGCCCAGAGGTTAGCCTTGGTGGGGTTGTTACCACCCTCATGGGTTCTCCCTATTCTTCCCACCTGGGGGGACTACAAACCCCCATTAATCCTGGATGCTGTCTGCTAGGGACTGCTGTGCCATGGTCACGTCCCATGGTTTACCCTGCTTAACGCCCCGGGGCAGCGTGGGCCTTTGGCTTAGGGGGATTGCTTGGCCCATGGAAGGAACGACTCCTAGCCCTGTGCTTTGACCTAGCTCCCTCCTGCTAGGTTATTCTGGGTGTCTGCCCCAGGGGTCTGTCTGCATGGCTCGCCCTGGCTAGGGCAGGAACTATTGCATGTCCCTGCACTTTCCCCAAGCTCCTTGCCCCGAGTTTTACTGCCTCCTCCCAGGGTTTCTAGCTGAACCTCCCCCTCCCTGTACTGTGGCCTTGCCCCTTATGGCCCCCCCGGCATTGATTTTTGCTTTGCCCGGGCAGATACTGAGCCCCCCAAGATCCGCTGCCCAGAGTCACGTGAGAGGATGGCAGAGCCGGAGAAGCTGACGGCCACTGTGTACTGGGACCCGCCCCATGTGAAGGACTCTGCAGATGGCATCATCAAACGGTGAGTGAGGGGGGCTGTAGGACCCCCTCCCCAGCAGGGTCTGATGGTTTTGCTGCCCCAAAGTGGCTACGTGGGGATCAAACAAAGCCCCAGTTGGGAGAAAGGCACCCCCCACCGAAGCAGCTCTGTGTCTTTTGGGTCCAGAGTGACACTGCGGGGCCCAGAACCCGGGTCGGAGTTTCCAGAGGGGGAGCACATTATCCGTTACACTGCCTACGACCAGGCTTACAACCGAGCCAGCTGCAAATTCATCGTCAGAGTCCAAGGTAAGGCCGAGCCTGCTGCCTCTGGGACCTCAGCTCCCTCGCGTCTCGGCTGGAGCAGCCAGTTCTTCCCCGGGGGAGCTTAGGGGCCACGCTCAGGCCCCAGGTGCGTGGGAAGGAATTTTGGTTCCTGCACATTGCCTCCCTGTGTCACCTATGGGTCCCATGCTCCTGCCCCGCCAAAGCCCTGCTAAGCCTAGGCCACGCCGGCCCACCCGATGCTTTCTCCACCTCTCCCTTGTGGCCTTTGGACATACCAGGATGCCTGGGGCCACCTCCCCCGTCCTTGGAGCTATGGGCACGCAGGCCACTTCTGACCCTGGATGCTCACTTGGGCCTGCCTGCCCCACATCCCAGCCCCACTGCCTCCCTGACCTCCCCTCTCCCTCTTGCAGTGAGTCGCTGCCCTGTTCTGAAGCCGCCGCAGCACGGCTACCTCAGCTGCACCTCCGAGGGCAATAACTATGGCGCCACGTGCGAGTACTTATGTGACGGGGGCTACGAACGCCAGGGAACCCCCTCACGCGTCTGCCAGTCCAGCCGCCACTGGTCAGGATCCCAGCCCATCTGTGTGCGTGAGTGTCCGGGGCGAGCCGCGGGCAGGGTGGCTGCACGCGGGCTGGGGCGAGAGCCTGCAAGCCACGGAGCCGCCTCGGCCCCGACTCTTGGGCAGGGCTGCTGCACGCGGGCTGGGGCGAGAGCCTGCAAGCCACGGAGCCGCCTCGGCCCCGCCTCTTGGGCAGGGCTTTATGCACCCGGCAGCGCCCCCTTGTTCTGAACGGGGCTGTTGCACCTCCAGGCCCCAGGAGCTCATCACATCGCCGGTGACAGCACAGGCAGTACCTGTGCGGCCTGAGCATCCCCGACCAGGGGCGCTGGGTGGAGCACGAGCTGCTGGCGGGGCTGGTTGGCTGTGCAGATGAAGCAGATACAGGAAGAAGTACAGTATAGCTCTCAGCATCCCCCTCCCTCCTCCAGGACTGGATTTGCCCAGCAGCCCCTCAGCTGGAGTTCACTCTGTCCCTGGACTTGCCCTGGTAGCTGGTGGCCAGAGACTGTGATAGTCTTACTGTCCCTGGCACAGACACACACCGAGCCCCCACTTCCACCTCCCTGCCTTTTAGACTCCAGCTGCCCCCTCTCGGACTGGTGCCAAACCAACCCCTGGAGCTGAAAGCCACCTGCCTCCAAGGAGGGGTGGGTCCAGCTCTGAGCCTTGGGGCATAGGCCCATGGCCAGCTACTGGAATCCCAGCAGCTGTGCTGCCTGGCAAAAATACCCCTCGCCTCTTCGCAAGCCCCAGAGACTCAGGGGCACGATACAGGAACGTCTAAGGCTGCTGCTCTCCTTAGAGCGCTGCCCCGGGAGTCATTGGAGTTGCCCCCGCGGCGTAAGCCTGGTGACAAGGGGAAGAGAGTCAAAGCCTTCCTGGTTTCGGCCATTTGTTAAAATGGTCTCTCACACCATCCCTAGTCAGCCCCGTGTCCTGCTGGCCAGGCAGTAATGCAGCTGAGCCGGCCAGGCTGCCCACCGGGAAGTCCCCGACCCCATCCAGTGCCGAGATGGAGGTGTGGCCTGCTGCGGCCCTACTATCTGCGTGGCCTGGCCGGCATGGCCCTGGGTGGTGGCAGCGCTGCTCAGGCTGCAGGAGGGAAGATGAGGACGGGTCCTTCAGCTCGCCGTGGTTGATGCAGTGCAGTTCCGGGCCTCTCCTCAGAGTGAAATGCAGATGCCCTAGTTCATGGGACACAGGGCTGCTGCCCCCCTGGCATATTTGCTGCCCTCTGCTGGAGGAATGGTGATGGAGAACAGAGGCCCCTAGCCCCTGGGGGAAGGGCAGAGGCAGCTGGCTTCTGGAGTAGGCTGCTAGGATCCTGCAGACAGGGGCAGGGGCGTCGGACACCCCTGCCAGCCACCTCCCTGTTGGAGCTCACGCGCCCACCTTCCCGCCTCAGCCATGCAGATCAACGTGGACGTGAACTCGGCCACGAGCCTCCTGGATCAGTTCCACGAGAAACGGCGGCTCCTGATCGTCTCGGCTCCCGACCCCTCCGATCGCTACTACAAGATGCAGATCGCCATGCTGCAGGTGAGAACCTCCCCTGCACTGCCTCCCGCCCCAATCCCAGCCCACAGCCTGTGACGGGCTCTTCTCCTCTCTGCAGCAAGCCACCTGCGGGCTGGACCTGCGGCACGTCACCATCCTGGAGCTGGTGGGGCAGCCCCCCCACGAGGTGGGCCGCATCCGGGAGCACCAGCTCTCCCCTGGAATCATCGAGGAGCTCAGGTAGATGGGCTGGGAGACAGACACAGTTGCTACTGCTTTCGCAGATGTGTGGGCAGGATGGCGGAGAGGGGGCCGGTGCTGTTGGGGCCGAGTCCCAGCCCAGCAGACTATGGTGGAGCACAGTGACGGAGCCTCCAGATACACCTGCTCGCAGGAAAGGCACCCAGCGTCCTGAGCATGGGCTGCATGACTCCGGCTGTCACCAGCGGGGAGGACAATCCCTGCTGTCTGTGCAGCTGGAATGGCCATGTCCAGGCCTGCCACCTGGCTGCCATGCAGACCCCCCGCCCCCCAAAACAGTCCTGCCCCGGCCTGTGGAAAAACCAAAGGGTCCCACAAAATCCAGCAGGCAGGGGAGGGGGCAGGCTAGGACTGGACTCATGTAAACAAAGAGGCAGCCTGTATCCTAGAGAACAGAGGGGCAGGGCCAGTAGCCGCAGAGGGTCCCTCATGCAGGCTGGGCAACGGGGCAGCCAGCACAGGACAGGGTGTATAAAGAGGAGCGGGGGTCCGGCCGGCTCTCAGCTGTCCCCGCCTTGTTTCCACAGACAGTTTCTGCACGTCACCCGTGCCAAGTTCAACATGGTGCTGCTGGACAAGCAGGGCGTGGACCGCGAGCGCTACATTGAGCCCCTCACCCCTGAGGAGCTCTTCACCTTCATCGACACCTACCTGCTGAGCGGCCAGGAGGCCACCCAGCGAGCGCACAGCAGGGACACGTGCGAGTGAGCCACTGCCGCGGGGGCAGCCCAGGCACCGCTGCTCCCCCCTTCGCAGTTCCAGCCCCACAGCCTGCAGCAACAGGAACTGCCCTTTCCCCAGGGCCTTGGACCAGCGGCGAGGGAGGAGACACTGTCAAATGTCACAGACTTTCCAGGGGGGCGGGGGAGCAGCGGGGCTGAGCTGTCACCGGACCCCTCCCCCCCCCCCCACACACACACAGGCTCTACCCATTTCTATCACTCACAGACCAGGTCAGGCAGGAGGGAGTAGGAGTAGATCAATGGGTAGATGTAGGTCACCCCTACGGGTATTTCATTCCTCTCTTGGAAGAAACCAGCTCCAGCAGCAGTAGGGGTCCCAGCCATGAAACGTGCCCCCCTCCCCCCACCTGTTTGCCATGCAGGACGAGCACAGCGAGACCACCCCAACACACCACCCCCCGACAAACCCATCAAGCATCACCTCTGCACAGCCAGCCAAGGGGGAGCTGAGCACGCTGCCCAGAACACCCTGTGAATTGCCACTGCACGAGGCTTGTTCCAAAGCGCGGGGAGAGGGTTAGGCCACCTGCAGCCCCCTGCCTCCCGGCAGGAGCGGAACACACTTCGCTGAGGGAAGAGGGCTTCTCTAAGGTCCGGGGCAGGCCCAGAAGGTATAGGAATCAGACACAACTACAAAGGCTGAGCTTTGGCTCAGGCCCAAGGTCAGAATCCCCACCTGGCTCTGACAGGGCCTGGAGCTGGCCAAGGCTGCTCTTGGTAGCTTTCCTCAGACAGCAGGCTCTGGGCACCCAGGGATTTTCTTTCCTATTTTAAAAATCTGATTTTTTTTTTTTAACCTTAATTGGTTAAACCAAACTCCCAACACCCCAGATCCCCCAACTTCCCTACACACTAGGCCTGGCCGAGTCTGAGGGCCACAGTCCATTCTCCTGCCTCGGTGCAGGACTCCTGCAGAAAGGCCAATACTGCAGGCAGCCGGTTTGCCACCCTAGCTTCTCTTAACCTCCCAGCCTCATTGTTCCCCTTCTCCAAGGGGCATGAGGATAGGTGGGGAGGTGAAACAAGGACAGGGCAGAGTGCAGGTAGCAATGAAGGGCTGACCGAGCTTGCCCCGGCTGTGCGCTCAGCCAGTGGCAGAGATGCTCCCCACCCCCTTAGCTCCGCAAACATCCAGCTGCAAGATTCAAAGTCTACCTCTGTGCTGAAGCAGCCCCTCAGGCAAACAGCTCCAGGCTGAGCTAAGACAGACAGCCAGACCCACACAGAGCCGACAGGCCAGGGTAGACAAGAGCTTATTCTCACCATCACAATTAGCAGCAGCCACTTTCTCCTGGTCTCTGTCTGCTGCTCCCCGCCCTTCACAGCCACGCTCCAGGCACTCCCTTCCAGAGGCAGGGGTAAGTGCCCTCGCAGCCAGCCGTGGGAATGACTACAGTCCTGACGCCACCAGCCACAGCAAGAAAACCTTTATTAAAACAGATGGTCCTTTGTAGTGAGCCTTGACCAGCAGAGCAGCTGCCAGTACACAGATTGCCCTCCCAGACACTTAGTGTGCATTTTGACTCGTCCTAGAATTTGCTTTTCCTTTCTTCCAAGAGGGGCTGCTGCCCACCTGTTGGCAACTGTCTTGACCCCCTTCCTCCCCTCCCCACAAACAGCCTTTTGTGTTTTCAATGAATAAATCTGTGTAAGGTAGCGGGAGCCGGCCTACTGGGCAGGGGGGTAGGGCTTGGTGGGTGGGAGGTGCAGAAGCAAAAGCAAGCCCTGAACCACCTGCCACGTAAGGGGAACCAGGCCACTGCCTCACTGCAGACGTCCTGCCGCTCTGGCATGGCGGATAGCCTGCTCTGGGTTCAGCTCAGTAGCAGGGCCTGCTCTCCAGAGGAGACAGCATATGGAGGTTCCTCCCTCTGAGAGCAGCACAGAGCTGTAGCTGCTTCTCCCTCTGCCAGGGGCACAAACAGCTTGACCAGAGCACAGGATGGTAACAGGCAGGAGCTAGTTTCTCCCTCCCCCCAGGCCCAGCAGCACTGGATCTTCTCAGGTTCTCCAGCCCTCATGTTGATTACTTACGCCCTTTTAGTCTAAGTCGCTGCATCCTCGCAGGAGGAGAGCGAGTAGGGGAAGCACCATGAGACGCTGTAGGGGGGGCAATCAAACAAACTGCATGGGAGACGGAGTAGTGAAGACATGAAGACAAACAAAATTTAAAAGCACTTAGCCCCTGCTAGGGGCTGACCCTGGGGAACTCACTTCCACCAAGTTCAGAGACCAAAACCCTTCCCCTACAATAAGCTGCAGCCAAGAACAGGCTGTTAGCCTGAGCCTGCTGAAGACGCAATTAGCTTTATTACTACACGGGCGAAAGGCAGAGTCTGCTGCTCCCCACTCCCTTAGATCCTGGCTGCGGCCCTTGCTAGTGCTGCAGTTTGGGCGTGGTTGCTCTGCCGGGTGCTGCCTTGCTGGAGCTGGCCTTGGGCCCAGTGCCCAGGCTACTGTCTTGGCTTGGCCATGGTGGAGCGGAGCTGGAGCGTTCCTTCTGCCCAGGAGCCCGGGAACTGGCGCATCTTCTGCCACAGGCTCACCTCCTCCCCTGTGGAGTCCATCCAGTCCACCACCTGGGCCTTACTCATACCTGATGGGGAGAGGTGAGTTAGTGCAGCACATAGCCCCCGCCCCACAGCACACGAGAACTGCCTCCGCCAGCCCCACAGAAAATATGGAGCAGGGGTGGTAATGCCAGGGACTGTGGGGGGGAGATGGTCCCCCAAAATTTCAGCTTCCTAGTAGGCATCCACCTTCACAGGGGTTTCCAGGGCAAAGCTGGGGTAAGGGGGATAGAACGTGGGTGACCCACCGCACCCTGCTACAGCCCTAGGAGAGCAGGGCAGCCACACACAAGGACAGCCTGGGGGCACCTTACCGTTCCCAATGCCCAGCCTGACACCTCCCAGGAAGTCATTGCTGGACAGTGGCTCGCGGTCCCAGACAGTCAGCTCCAGGCAGATGTGCTGCAGGTCCTCGGGGCTGACGCCATTGTAGACAAAGGTGTGGTTGTAGTGAGGATTCAGGGTCTTCTTCATCACAGGAGTCTTCCTCTTGGTGGCCTTGTTTCGGAGCGGCAGCAGGTAGCTGTGGGAGAGGCCCTTATATATTATATAGGTAGCAACTCCCCCCTCCCACCTCAAACAGAGGAGAGACAGCGATGGCCCAGGAGACTGGTAACAGGCTAAGGGGACTCAGACATTGTGCCCTCCATGGCAGAGATCAGCTCCTCTCTAGAGCAGTAGAGGGCCCAACTGGGGTACACCCAGTCCCGAGATGTCAGCTTTGGACTTGGCCACATCATTTGCATCTGATAGTTGTTCAGTGACCCTAGGGAAGAGCCTAGAGGATTTCAGTGCAGTTCCAACCCACAGGAATCTGTTCTGGAATGTGAACAGAACAGCAGCCACAATGGTCCAGGTAGCCAGCATCCTGTCCTCCAAAAAGTGGCCAGTGTCAGGTGCCTCAAAGGGCATGAGCACAGCAAACTAATCCAGTGGCCCATCCACCAGTGTCCTGTCCCCCAATTCTTTTCTGAATCCAGCTCTGTTTTTGGCCTTCACAACATCCCCCGGCAGTGAGTTCCACAGGCTGTGCTGTGTAAGTCCCACCTTTTGTTTTAAACCTGCTGTCTATTAATGTCACTGCGTGGCTCATGGCTCGTGTTAGGAGAAGAGGTAAACAACACTTCCCGATTCACTTTCTCCACATTTTCTAGACCTCGATCATAGCCTCCCCCACCCCAGTAATCTCTTTTCCAAGATGAACAGTCCGTCTTTTTTACTCTCCCCTCAGATAGAAGCTGTTCTATACCTTTAATCATTTTTGTTGCCCTTCTCTGTACCTTTTCCATTTTTATACCATCTTTTACAGATGGGCGCACAGTATTCCAGGTATAGGCATACCATGGATTTATTTAGGGGCATTATATTTTTATCTTCTCTTTCCTAATTGTCCCTAATATATAGTTAAGCCTCTTTTTGATTGCTGTTACACACTGAGCAGATGTTTTCAGAGAACTATCCACACTGACTCCAAGATCTCTCTCGTCTGGTATCAGCTAATTTCAATACCATTTTGTATGTATAGTTGTGATTATGTTTTCTGACATGCATTACTTTCCATTTATCAACATTGAATTTCATCTGCCATTTTCTTGCTCAATCATACAGTTTTGCAAGCTCTCTTTGTAACGCTTTACAGGCCGCTTTGGATTTAACGATCTTAGTTCATCTTTGTAATGTCTGCAAACTTTGCCATCTCTCTGTTTATCCCCTTGATCATTTATGAATCTGTTGAACAGCACAGCCCCCTGTACAGATCCCTGGAGGGCCCAGCTGTTTGCCTCTCTTCATTCTGAAGACTGACCATTTATTTCTGCCTTTTAACCAGTTACTGTCCCATGAGAGGCCCTTGGCTTAGAACCTTTGGTGAGGGACTTGTCGATGGCTCTCTGAAAGTCTATGTACACTGGGTCTATGTAAACTGTCCAGATGTTTGTTGACCCCCAAAAGGAATACTAATTGCCTGGCATAAGTCTATTGCTAACATCTTCTACAAAAGCCATGTTGAGTCTTTCCCAACTAATCGTGTTGATCTACGTGCCTAACTATTCAGTACTATGTTTTCAGTACTACCTGCCTGGCACTGAAATTTGGTTTACCAGCTTGTTATTGCCAGGATCACCTCCAGGGGTGCTGCCACCAAGGGTGCTGCCACACTCCCTGGCTTGTGGTAATAACTAGAGCCCTGCGCAGATACAAATTTTGTATCCACATCCTTATCAGCAAAAATGAGCCACAAATATCCACATCCACATCCTTGAATACCTGCAGATAGCTGTGGATTTGCAAGGCTCTAGTAAGAACAACAAATACGTAGATTCCAACATCAGCACAATAAAAATTGTTCCAGTATCCCTCATCACCTTTCCCATTAGCTGCCCTCCAGTCATCTGGTACAGTAGCGATGTACGTGATAGGTTACATGCCAGTCAGTAGTTCTGCAATTTCATATTTGAGTTACTTCAAAACTCTTGGGTGAATTTCGTCTAGTCCTGGTCATTCTACCGTTTATCAATTTGTTCCAAAACCCTCCTCTATTGACCCCTCAATCTGAGCCAGTTCCTCAGATCTGACACCTAAAAAGAATGGCCAAGTAACGGAATCTCCTTCACGTCCTCTTCAGCAAAGACTGACACAAAGAATTCATGTAGCTTCTTGGCAATGAGTGTGTCTTCCTTGAGTACTTCTTTAGCACCCTGAGCAACCAGGGGCCTCTCTGTTTAGCAGGCTTCCTGCTTCTGACTAGCAAAGGTCTCAAAAATTAATACCAAAAAAGTTAAGATAGTTATTCCTCAAATCCTTTTGTGGCCTGCCTAGTTATACTTTTACACTAGTTTTCCTCACTAGGCTTGACTTCCAATTTGTAAAAGATGCCTCCTTGCCTGTGTCAGCATCTTTTACTCTAGTTAGCCCTGGTGGCATTTTGTGAGTGATCCTCTTACTCTTCTTTTTAATTTGTGCTATACATTTCCTTAAAGCCTCTTTTGGGGTTTTCAAAAAGTTTCCATGCAGATTACAGGCATTTAAATCTTGTTCCTGTTCACAGCTGTTACATTAGCTTGCTCATTTCTGTGCAGCACCCCTTCCTTAAGTTTTATGCTTCTGTAGGGGGCTTCTATGGTCTCTCACACACACACACACACACACACACACACACACACACACACACACACACACACACACACACACACACACACACACACACACACACACACACACGAGAGAGAGAATGTTAAATTTAATTACTACTGAGTGGTTCCAATATATTTGCCTCTTGGACCAGATCCCACGCTCTGCTCAGGACTAAATCAAGAATTGCTTCTTCCCTTGTGAGTTCCAGACTAGCTGCTCTAAGCAGCAGTCATTAATGGCATCTAGAAACGTCCACTGCATCCTGTCCTCAGGTGACCGCTTCCCAATCAATAAGGGGAATTCTCCCATTATTACCGAACTATTTATTTTTCTCTCTCTAATCTCCCTGAGCATTCCACATTCAGATCAGGTGATTGGTAGTATGTTCCTACTACGCTACTCTTATTCAAGCAGGGAATTTCCATCCACTGGCATTCCACGGTACAGTCTGATTCACTTAATATTTTTGACTATGCAACAGAACCACATTTTTCGAACCCTCCCTTATCCGTCTCTCGGTAATACATCAGCTGCCACCAAACAGACCCAAAAGCAGGCCATCTCCTCTGTGGCTGCTAGATGGCACTGCAGCCTTGCACTTTCCTGTTCACCAGATTAACCACATTTTGGATCATCTGATCTGGCCTGGGCCCAGGTGAGATCAGATAAACAGGGTTCAGCTGTATTTGATATGCTCTCTACGGCATATAGTACCACTCCCTTCCTCTTCCTAGCACTACATGTTCTCCCATTTCTTTATAATACCTAGGTACAAAATACAGTGTCCCATTGTCATCAAGTTTGTCATATTATAGCAATAGCCTCATGTGATACCCAGCCCCCCCAGTTCATCCATCTTAGCATTTACACGTCTAGATTTGTACACAAGAACTTGCAATGTGTCTGCCTGCCTGCGATGTAACTGAAGGGACCTGTTTCTCTTCTGTCCCTACCTGCACTTTATCACCGTCCATCCTCTCCTCTTTGCCAGAGGCCGACAAGCCACACGAATAGCTCTTCCCCTATAGGAAGGCTGTGTGCTTCTATTGGCTTGTGACTTGCATCCAGGCCCAAGAGCTGGAATTCCCCTCTGACTCTCACAGGGCCCCTCTGTGACCAGGCCCTGGGAGGAAGCTTGTGAATCAAGCGGAGCTTTGCTTGGCAACAAACCAAAGAATTCTCCGGAAAGCACAGGACCGAGCTGCTCCACACCCCTCCCTTTCAGCACAAGCCCATTAGCATGAACACACAGCCTGTGTCCCAGCACCAGGCAGCTGGGAATGAGGGGGAGGGCAGAGAAACCCATTCACTTCCATGCCCCAGCATCAATCCACTCCAGGGCCCCAGCTGGCAAGGGCTGTTTTGTTGACACTGTCCATCTCCCCTCTCATGGGCATGGTCCCAACACTCACCCCTTGACAAAGCTGTCCGAGGTCCCTCCAGATTTGGCAGCTATCAAGTTCTTGGCCTCTTTGATCCAGACCTGGAGTTCACCTCCTTCCTCCCCTTTGCCTAGAAGAGAAAGTCTGAGTCACCCATGTTTTCAGCCATAGCTTCTCTCCAATCGTGGGGTGCGACCCCTCTGTGCATCCCTCTGCTGGCATCAAACACGCTGCAAGACTCTTCATGGCCAAGCCCTTGTTTGCTATCGAACCATCTGTCCTCCCCTACCAGGGCCCCTGCTGCCAGCTTCCATTGCTGACTGGTTACATCTGCAGACAAGTCCCTAAGTGCCTGACCCCATGCCGCCCCTCATGCTTGGCTGGTGCTCTCTGCAAAGCTCCGTTATGGTCAGCCTTCAAAACCTCGCTTAGCTCTCCTTTGCCGCGATGCCTACAGAACACTGACACCGGATAGGCTGCTGGTGCGCCAGGACCACCGGCTGTCCACCTTGTACTCCAGCTGTCTGTGTCCATCTACTGTCTCTTGGCTTTATACTTACGTCAACCCCCTCTGGGCAGGGACTGTTTTGTGTTTGTACAGCACCTCACACAGTGGGGAAAATGAGGTCCCGGCCCACAACTGGGGCATCTAAGCAGTAAGGTTGTACAAACGAACAGAACTGCCGGCTCATGAATGCCAGAACGGCAGGTCCACTGACATCCCCACCTGCAACAGAGGTACAGTCCCCAGCATGCTGTGTTTGATCAGTCCCTGGCCTGATTCAGGCAGGGCCCTGGACCTCAGGAGAACTGTCCCACTGCATAAGACAAGGGCAGCTGATCTGCGCCAGGAAACGGATGCAGATCGCCAGTGCAGCTCTCCACTGAGAAGTTCCGGGAATCCCGCTCTAGCTTGCATGAGAACTTTACTGCAGGAGAAGCCAATTACTGGAGCCCTGCAAATCCATTAATATCTGCATCCCTGGCTCATTTCTGCAGATACAGACATGGATACAAATTTTGTATCAAGAGCCCTGCAAATCGGCAGATGTCAGCTGTATAGCCGCTGGTACGCTCACCGGTGGCTGCGGATATCCAGGGCTCATTTTTACAGATACAGATGCAGATGCAAATTCTGTATCTGCACAGGGCTCTACCCATTCCCATTCCGGTTTGATCTGCCTAAAGGTAAGCCTGCCTTGCAGCACTGCCCACAAGCCAAT
This sequence comes from Pelochelys cantorii, assembly GCA_032595735.1. Taxonomy (NCBI): domain Eukaryota; kingdom Metazoa; phylum Chordata; order Testudines; family Trionychidae; genus Pelochelys; species Pelochelys cantorii. Next base: position 44,822,295 of record CM064337.1, read on the forward strand.
TTACCCCAACTCACCTTTTTTCCCGTTGCCCCCAGGGTGTTTGGAGGATGGGATGTACTTCATGGAAACCACCAACTCCCCTCGGTACTGCTGGGAGCCAGTAGAGTCAACACCGGCCTGAAAAACGGGAATCAGGTATTTTAGGGCCACCCTTCCCAGTAAATCTCAGATTCCACTGCAGCCTCGTCTATTCACTAACATGCCCCCAACATCAAGGGATTATTCTTCAAAAGCCAGTTTAGCTACATGTCTGTGCTGGTTTGTGTGGACTCAATTGGATTTTTACAATCAAGTCTGGCATCCTAGCCAGTGCAAACCCTATGTAAACACTGAGGGTATGTCTAGACTATATGCCTCTGTCGCCAGAGGCATGTAAATTAGACATCCCGACATAGTCAATGAAGCGGGGATTTAAATAACCCCCGCTTCATTAGAATGAAAACGGCTGCCGCGTTGTGCTGGCTCAGCTGTTTGTCGGCACGAACCGGCAGTCAAGACGGGGGTTGGTCGGGTAAGGAAAGCCTTTGCCGACCAATCCTGTAAACCTCATTGCACGAGGCATAAGGGATCGGTCAGCAAAGGCTTTCCTTGCCAGTTCATGCCGACCAACAGCTGAGCCAGCACGATGCGGCAGCCATTTTTATTCTAATGAAGCAGGGGATATTTAAATCCCCGCTTCATTGACTATGTCGGGATGGCTAATTTACATGCCTCTGGCAACAGAGGCATATAGTCTAGACATACCCTCAGCGTTTACCTAGAGACAGGTTTCTTACATTGATAACCAGGGCAAGCTGGGGTATAGACCCGGCCTCAGGGAAGTCAGTCTCTCTCTCTCTCTCTCTCATATATATATGTGGGGCTCTCCCAACGGTCTCAGAGATGCAGGAGAAACAGACTCGTGCGGAATCCCAGACAGCTGGAAGCACAGCCACCTCTACTGCCCATGCAAACCTGAGTTTGCCAAGATGGCAGCTGTTCCACAGTGCTCGGCTAATGGCACTCGCCGGCCTGCAACAGGGGTTGGATCAAGTCCTTGGAGGTCCATGGGAGAAACCATCAGTCTTGGCGCTTCCCAGCAGGAGATGATGCTGGAGGGCTGACACCCTGCAGCGGCAGGAATCCGCGCCACCTTATGAACGTTCATGGACTCCCCTGCTGTCACGTAAAGCAGACGCACAAAGCAGACCCAGAACGCCAGACTCAGCCAGCAGGACTTATATGACTATGGACAGTCTGGTGAACTTGCTCATCACACCCAGATCTCTGAAGGTAGATGTGGCACGTGTCTGTCTTTATAAAACAAGCAGGTGCCAACCCCCTCATAGGAAGCAGGCTGCCTGCTAAGCATCACTGCCCTGTACAGACTGATGGGCCAGAGGCCCCTGGGTACGTGCTCAGGTGACTAGCTGGTCCTGCCGTCTGCACCAGCCGAGCAGAACTAGGTACATCGATGCAAGTCCAGGGTGGATGCAGACGTACCCTCTGTGCCATTACGTTAGAGGAAAGACAGCATCTCCCACAACAAGAGGCCCTCGCCAGACTAATGAATAGCCCTGGGTAGGAGACGTTCACATTGGCTCCAGAGCCACTTCCCTTACTGGGAGGAGGTGCGGTGGATTCCTAGGGCAGATCCGTTGCAAGAGCTGCCGGGGCCCTACCTTGCCATGCAGGGGGAGGCATTCTTCCAGCTGACTCTCAAAGTTCCAGGAATCCATGGGGATCTCCACCTCCCCCAGGAAGGTGTTTCGGCCAAAGCGGTCGTGGTGCCACACTGAAAACTGCAAGATCCTGGTGAGCAGGAGGGACTTGTTGATCTCATACTGTGAAAAGACAGGACCATAGAGTCAGGGACGGCTTCCGGGAGCAGCTAGGACCATATCTGGAGCCTGCACCATGAGGAGATGTCCTTAGTCATTCCTAGGGAGAACAAAGTCCTCCCGCTTCCTCCAGAGAGCCTCTCTGGTACATCTGGCTATTGCCACATTCCTTCTCTCTTCAGGGTTTCACCCACTGAGAGCTAGGCGGTGTGTACTCTGGGCCCACAGCAGGGGCTCCAAAAGCTGCCCACAGGAAAGGAAGTGCAGATCCTGGGAAGCAGCCCATGGAGCTCAGAGGATTTTTACACGGAAGCTCAAGTTTTTAGCAAGTCTAGAACTAAGGCCTTGTCTTCACTTATCTGGAAAGCGACGCTGCGGAGATCGATCTCCCGGGGCTCGATTTAGCGGGTCTAATAACGACATGCTCAATCATCCGCTGATCCTGCTCCTGTCAACGCCGGTACTTCACCAGGTCATGAGGAGTAAGGGGAGTTGATGGGAGAGTTTCTCCCATAAACCGCCCCCCACAGTGGGGACATGGTGGTAGGCCCAACTAAGGTTCGCCAACTCCAGCTATGCTAGTCGTGTCCTTAGTTCGACATTGCCCCCTAGCATGGACCTGGCTGAAGGCACAACAAGTGGGCCAGCCATCCTACTACCTGCTTTGACCAGGCAGCTTCAGGTGTGTTCGCCTACTGTGGGCTCCAGACCACAGAGGAGCAGGGCCTGCACACCCCTTCTAAGGTTACACTAGACTGGGCAGCCCTGGCCCCTGGGGGAATGGGAAGCACCACCGAGTAGAGCTCTGGAAGCAGGGGAGCACAGACTCTGCTCAGTCCCTCCCCAGGCACAGGACTGGCCTCGGGAGGGCAGAGTGGAATTGCTCACAGATTTGGAGGGGAGGCTCCTGAAACAGGAGGCTCTGGAAACCACCGGAGCTTGCCGGTTCCCCTTTCTGGATTCCAACAGCTGAATTTCCAATCTCTCCTCTTCGTGCCCAGTGCATTTACAGCAGGGAAGGGGGCTGCGTGGCATTTCCTTGGGTCGCTGCAGCATGGACGCTGCAGCAGAAGCGAGGAAGCGACGCACGCATCTGGCAGCATTGTCCCTGCTGGGGCCACGGCGTGGGACTGAGCCGGCTCCTGTGACTGTGCTGCCCTCCAGTGATATTGTCATGGCCCGGGGGGGGGCTACAGAAAGCAACTCTTCAGAGCTGGGAAGGGTGTTGTGAGTGGGGAGCCACTCCCGCTCCGGGGTGGCAGCAGGATACAAGAGAAGCAAGCAGAACAGGAGAGCGACGCCCCTGCAGGGAGATCATAGCATCCTACACAGATCAAGGCTCTCACTAATGCAAGGCCAAGTCACCATGGCAACAGGGGCTGCAAAAAACGGAAGGACCTCACTAGAGAGCCCTGCACAGAGATGCTGTCAGTTAGGTCAGTCCCTGGCGCCTCCGGGGGCTCTGCGCCTGCTTGCAGGATTTCTAGAGTCCTGGTCTGAATGGGAGATCAGCGGCCCTCTCCCTGCCGGCAGCCCCAGCTGAGGGGCCAGGAGGAAGGGGCTGGTTTCCCTCCACCAGTGATGAAGTGAGAGGTGTCTGGTGGAGCAGCCTCCCTGCCCTGGGTCTTACGAGTTGGGTGAAGCACCTGCCTCCCCAGCGGAGCTTGCGATGGGGCTCTCTGGGGCGGCGGGACACCCCAATGGCCCCCGCCCCAGGGGCTCACCTTGAGCATCTCGTTGTACAGTGGGTTGATGCTGTTGCGTTTGATGGTTGTCTTGCGCTTGCCTTGCCGGGACGTGTCAGGCAGGAGGTACGTCTTGACGTATCTAGGGGAGGCGAGCAGGCAGCGTCACCCGGGTCATGGACCCAGCCCCAGACCTAGCACATGCTGCGGCTCCCGCCTCCCCGCTGCCAGGCCCGCCTCCGGACAGCAGCTCCTCAGCTCAGACCCCAGCACAGGAGCTTCCCTGCCACCCCGGATGGCAGCAGCTAGCCCTCCGCAGGCCAGCACTCACGGGTTGGAGCGCTTCTTGGCCTCATCTGCGTAGGCCAGCTGGCGACACTCCTTCACGTGGATGAAGAGGATCTGAGTCGTGTGCTCGTAGCTCAGCGAGAAGGCGATCTCTCCTGTGACGCAGATGTTGCCGAAGTCCCCGGCCTCGCTGTAGATGCTGACCATGCTCCCCAGAGTGCTCTGAAACACACGGCCCTAGTAAGGTTTGTGCCCCTCGCGGGCACAGAGAACCAGGGCGTCTCCAATTCCTCCACCCACATCTGCCCTCCCGGCCACAGGACCTCAACCGGTTCGCCAGGGTGTGAAAGGCACCGAGTACTTCCCAGACACCTCATGCCCCCTTGCGAGCCAGAGGGAGAAGCTCAAGCTGCCAGTCCCAAGCAGACCTTGGCTTGGTCCCTAGCTCTGCCTGCCCCTGTGCTCTAACCATGGGACAGCGCTGCCTCCCTGCTCCCAAACCCCAGTCCTCTCTCAAGCATTTCCTCCAGCAGGCCTGGGGGGAGGGAGTAACGGAGGGACTCACTGAAGAGGTGCCACTGCGCATGCTGCCTCTGGCCGTCCTCCGGCGATGGATCTCCACCAGGTTGTCAATGTCCTCCTCCTCCTCCTGCAACAGGGACATGGCCACGCGTACCAGCCGGAGAAGCAGGCACCTAGACCCCCCAGAAGCAGCTCTGCTGGGGAAGCCGCACTGACCACTCCGGGCACGTCTAGCTGTGGGGCTAAAGAGAGCCAGGCAGGCTACGGGCTTGGCCTGGGCCCAGGCTCTGAAACCCAGGAATGGGGGGGGCGGGTCTCCCAACGCAAACTTTCAGGTACATTCACCTCAGACCGGGGGAAGATGCCCGGGCAGCAGGCCAGCACAGAGGAGTGCCACAACCTGACTAGGGATGTAAACGGTTGACCAGTAAGCATCTGTCTGGTTAACCGGTAGGGGCTGCCCCAGGCCCACAGGGCCTACCCCGGGCAGGGGGCTGCCCCAGCTGTGAAAAGCAGCCCCTTTTCCATGGCTGGCTCGCCTGGCCTCCTGTCCCAAGTTACACGCTGGCTCCCCGGAAGCAGAGCCAGCAGGGGCTGCCAGCCCTGCAGCGCAGTTTCCCTGGGAGCAGGGCCGGCAGCCCTTGACCAAGTTTCTTCCCCACAGCCTCAGAGAGCTGAGCTCTCCGCCGAGGGCTCATTCGGACAAGGGGCTCTCAGTAGAGACCCGCAGCAGGGTCTGCGCTTCACAGGGAGCTGTACTGAAATGGGGGGCTGGGTGGGGAGCAACTCCCCTTCCATCCCACGAGCCTTGGGGGGAGGGGGGGGCAAAGGAGATGCCTCCCTGTGTAAAGCAAACGAGCGGATTTGAGGCAGCTCAATCGGCTCTCACCACTTCAGTGTTGAGACCTGGGACCGACTTGCTTCTGTCTCCCAAGGAGCCACTTTCACTTCCCAAGTCCTCCGGGCGCAGGTCGATGACGGACTTGGTGTACTCTGTGTCGGAGACAGGAGAGCGAGCTGCTGCCAATCCCAGCCTGTCGTGCAGCGCACGCGGGCTGCTACGGACGCAGCTAGTGCTTGCTCACTCATCACAGCACGCCCGGAAGTGGGCCAGCGTTCCCATTCCCCTTTTATGGGCAGAGGCACTGAGGTGGGATGAAGTGACTTGACCAAGGTCGCCCAACAGGCCAGCAGCAGAGGCGGGAACAGAACAAAGGTTTCCCTCAGAGGGCGACTCACCTGCAGGCCTCAGGATTCTCTTGGGATTCTTCTTAAAGACGGTTTCGTTCTCATCTGCGGACGCTGCCCCGGGACTCCCCACACGAGCCTCCTAGGAAGGAAAACGGACTGGTCAGAGAGGAGGAATTGGTGTGTGTCTAGCAGCCCCCGACGCCACAGCAGACACATACGCTTTCTGAGCCGGAGAGAGGAACATCTCGGGAGCGGCTGGGGATGGGCAGGGTGGATCCTTTGGTGCCCACGGGACCGGGCCTTTGCTTCCCCTCTTGGAAAGTGACGGTTTTCTCCAGGGAGTTTCTCCTGCGGACAGAGAGGAAAGTCAGACTTGCTCTGTCTCCATCGGCCGGAGAGCTCTTAGTGGAGGAGGGGAGAGCCAGGCCCAGCACCACAGATCACTGGTCTCTCTCAACAAGCACCACCCGGCCCTGTGAGTGACGTGAGAGTGTCACAGCCCACTAGAGCCCATGCTAACGGGCTGAGCAGGGGAACCCCTGGCTATGCAGGGCAAGATTTAAAAACAAACAGCCCCACACCTCTTCCCAGAACTGCCTTCAGCACTTGCCACTCAGCCTGTCCTCTGCACCACAGCCAGCTCAGAGCTAACTACTGCCTGGACGGCAGCAGCTCGGCGCCTAGCCCCTCTTGGGCGCCTGGCCTCCTGGGACATGTCAGGACTTTACAAGCAGCTGGACACCAGCCTGCTCCGCGCACACAGAGCAGAGCAGCCCTGGGTTCAAAGGGGCCGGGCTTTGGGAGGCAGCTGCATTTGCTGGGGGGCGGGGGAGCAACCTCTGGAGCCATCTCCCCGTCAGGGTCTCAGATAAGCGTTCTTGGGGAGTGGAGACGAGGTCCCGGTTCACCTCAGAAGCATCCCTCAAGCCTGCCCTTTTCCTCCTGCTCCAAATGTCGAAAGGACCCTCCCTCTGCCCTTTGAACCATTGCCTTAAGGCAGGGGAGCGGGAGAAGCAAGCAGGACAGGAAGCGGGAAGAGACGAGGATCTGGGGACCGCTGACTGTTTCAGGGCCCAGGAATCAGTCTCTCTAACCTGGAGCTGACGTGGGGTCTGTACCCATCCAGACTCATGTTCTCCATGGACTCTGTATCACTCCTCCCGTCTCGTGGGTCCAAGGCTTCAGGGGGCATGCTGGGGAGAGGGGAGGAGAGAGAGAAAACAAACAGGTCTGTCCCGACAGGAGGAAGGGCAGTTCCAGACTAACGCAGGAGGCCCAAGCCCTCCTGAGAGGCAGGGAGAGCCAGGGTGTCCGCCACTATGCTGTTACGGCAACAAGGGCCTTGGGGGCCCTGGGCAGCACTGATCTTAGGTACCCTGGGTCTAGAGCATGGGTTCCCAAACTGGGGGGGCATGAAGAAATTCAGGGGGCACAAGGTGACCCAGCCCCACACACCCCAAGTTTTGCTGCTTTTTTTTGGGAGGGGGGCATGAGGGGGTCTCAAAAATCAAAAGGGGGCATGATGCCAAAAAGTTTGGGATCCACTGGCCTAGAGGAAGATACCAGCCCTGACCGCAGCTGTTTCATCTATAAGGGCAGGAGATGGGTTCAAGGTACATGGAGCCGCTCGATTCGTGGGTCACGACAAGACGAGTTTGCTCAGATCAGACCTGCCTAAGCACAGTGCTCGTGGACTGGCGTGGAGACCTATTGAGGCTCTCTGGGAAACTCCACTGGAGGGCTGGATCACCCAATGGCAGAGCCTCCTCAGCTAAGAGCACCAGGAAGCGGCCCGGCAAGGAGCATCAACAAGCTGAGGGCCTTTAAAAAGGCCTGCTCTATTTTAGTTGCACAAGGTCCCCATAAGCCAGGCAGCATTACTGGACAGCTACTGTCGTTTACAGCTTCATGCCATCACCCAGCTGAGCCGCCCAGGTGCCAGAAAGCACCACGGGCTGGGTTAACACCCTCCTCCCCGGGGTCCTCTTTCGGGACAGCAGATTCCAGCATGGCCCAGAGCCCCATTGCCAAAGGGCTGGTAGCGTTCCGACTGCAGCCGGCAGGAGGACACCAGCGACCAGCTGAACGGACCCAAGAGGCAGAACCTCACACAGAGCCTGTGGACATGCACAGCCATGCCGCCAACAGCCCCCAAAGTGTCTCACCAGCAAGGGGTGGGCATCACCCTGGGCCTCTGGCTGAAGGAATGGGGCAGGAGCAGCAGCACCAGTTCCTCCCTTCCACAGCTCTTGGCCATTCTTACATCCCCCCGACATGATTTCCTGACTGCCCACCAGGCTTGGTATCAGACCCAGGCCATGCCAGGGCAATTGGGAACCCCCGACAGGAAGGCTTCCCTGTGTAGAGCTGGGGGCAACTCAAGTGACCCAGTTTTAAGCGAGGACGGGCTCTTCCCCAATCTGCCTGCCAAGACCTGCAGGCATTGGCTCGAGCATTCAGCAGCCAGGCTCCGAGTACACCGGGGTTCCACAACATGTTGTAACCTTACAGCGCAGTCACCCGCTCGTGCTCGTGGCCACTCTGGCAAACCTGTCTCTGGCTCTTCAGGGAGAGCAGGGAGGGTGGGTCAGGAACTTGCCGGCTGTCAGAGCCCCAGGCTCCCTGTGGCTTGGCCGGGCAGCCACAGGGAGCTGCCTAGGGATGCCTTTCTGCAACCAACCCCGCAATCACCGGCAGCCCCATGCACACGAACCTCCTGTCTCTCCCAGGAGGCTGCATGGTGCAGGGCGCTGATCCCTGCCGGCGGCGCCAGCGCAAACACCCCGGCAGGGCATCTCACTGCCCCTCCACCTATTCAGGAGCAAGCGCGGAGTGCTGCAGGGAGGGTCGCTGCTTTCCCACCCCCTGGCTCCATCCAGGCTTTGGGGGCTGGCCTGGTGGCACATGCCAAACACCAGGCTGTGCCCTCTGCTATTACCAGCCCTCCACCCTTGAGATGGCATCTTCTCCAAGCCCCCTGCTCTGCCCACGCAGGTCACTGCTTCCCCAAGAGATCCGAGGCGAATGCAGGGAGGGTGGAGCTGGCTCCCTCTGTCTACGGAGGCTCCAACAAAGGACACCTGCAGGATGGACACAAGACTCACCTAGGCTCCTTCCGTCGCTCCTGGGGACTCTTCTCTGCCACGGCAGAGCCTTTCGGCTCGCTCGGCTGTGCCTGCTGCAGGAGGGTTTGCCCCACTGTTTCCCTTTTGTTGGCTGTAAGAAAAAAACCCCCACAATGCCAAGGCAACCGAGACGGCAGAGCAGCAGCCCAGTGGGGCAGCCTGCAGAGACCTGGGGCGCCTTATTTCCCCATTCGAGCACTTGGGCATCCTCACGAAGGAGAACACCAGTGCCTGCCTCCGACCTAGAGGGCTCCCAAGGGGTGAAACAGGGCTCTGCACGTAGGCCACCAAAAAAGTCACGTCCCAGGGGTGTTTTTCCTGGCTCCCCACCCAGAGCGCGGCTGGTCCTACCTGGAGGCTTGCGCCGAAGGGACATTCGCACGAGGTCACTCCCCAGCCTGTTTGCAAAGCGATTGACTCTCTGGTCATAGAACCAGTCGCCGGTTGTCTTCTTCAGCTCCCTGCAGGGGAAAAAGGCGGTGAAAGGCCATTCTTGCCCTCCGCAAGGTCGGCGCCCTCCGCTTCCCGCACTACCCCCCCGCTGGTGGGGCACCATAGGCGAGCATGGCAATTTCCAGATCCCGAAGCACACCAAGACAAGATCCCAGCCCCAGAGAGCTGACAGGCTAGCCCTGGGCACACCCAGGCTCTGAAAGGCCGTCAGCAAGGGAGAGAGATGAAGGATGCCTGGTGCATCGGCAGCAGGCAGCTCCCCCAGAGCCACCGGCAGTAGGAGAGACGCTGCAGAACCACAGTAGGAGAGGGACAAAGGGAGCCAAGGACACATGGAAGGGGAAGAGAAACAAAGAGGGCTCTTTGACCACCAACAGTTTGCCCGCCACGAGCAGGGGGTGAGGGGCGTTGGTAGGGAAGATCTGTAGCAACAGCGGCTGGACCTGAACGGGAGGGAAGAAGGAAGGCTGGAGCTCGGGGGGCAGCTGCAGCAGGAGACAAGCCAGACAACCCCCCTCAGCAGAAGAGACAGATGGACAGGCTTTCGGGATGGCGGAGGAAGCCAGAGGACTTTGCAAGAGCCCTGCTGTGCGTGGGAGCAGGAGGGCACCAGGACTGTGGCAGAGACACACTTGGCCTGACCTCTCCCCGGGACACACTCACGCTTCCTTGGTGCAGACTTTGCAGCGCCAAGTGCTGTTGATGCCATAGGAGCGGCAATCCCGACACACCAGGTGGTTGCAGCCACGGCAGGTGTTGGCCTTGGGGCTCACCCGGCCCAAGCTCTGCTGGCAGCGGGCACAGGTCCGCTCGCTGTAGCGCTGGCTGCCTCGCTTGGCCCCTTTGCGCCGGATTTCCAGCAGCTCGTTCTTCAGCCGCCTGTCGGGGGGACACAAGCCCGGGAGCCGCTAAACCCACACGCAGGCCTGGGAGTGGAGTCGAGGCTGCCCCTCAGAGCAGTCAGAACAGGGCAGTGATGCCTGGGCAGCCACCACCACGCACCTCCCCCTCCAGGAGTGGCAGAGCACAATGCCAGCAGGGCAGCAAGACCCATTCCCATTCTGCTACATACAGGCAGGACCCACCAGGCCAGCAAGGCAGCAGAGCCTGCCAGGGGAAGGCTCTCACCTGATCCTTTTCTCTTCAGCTTTGCGGAGCTCTTCATCTCGCTGCAGGACTTGCAGGATCACCTCCCTCTCAGCCTCCGACAGAAAGGACAGGTCCATCGCCTCCGACATGGCTTCTCCCAGGACCTGCCGGCCCTCCCCTGACAGAAGCTGGCCTCCTCAGAGCTGGGGGCAAGTTAGCAAGTTAGTCCAGCCAAGTGCCTGGGGTCCCGTAGCCCACTGGGGATTTGTATGAAGCAATAACGCCTTGATCCCCCAGTTGTCCGACTGCCCCTCTATCCGCGCCTCACTGCGGCCGTGGGTCCCACCTCAAAGTGAGGCTGCAGGAAGTCCCCAGTGCTCCGTGCATTCGTCATGACAGCAGGAGCCGGCCCGGCCAGTGCCCAATACGCACGCTGTTTAGGGTTCCGTGTTTTGGGAGCTCCTGGCTCCCTGCACGTGGCCTTAATGAGCCTCGGTGGGACCATCCAGTGGCTGAGTCATTCCACCAACGCGCTTGGCATTTCCTGCCTGCGTCCAGACCCAGCCTGGAGGGGGCCGGTGGAGGGAAGAGCAGGATGTACTGGAGTTCAGAGTTATAGCACTGCTCCTCCCCTGCTGGCATCCGCCCAAGTGTCTGAGCCCCACACCTCCCCGGCTCCATAGAGGTGAGGACCTGGCCTACGAGACTCCCCTCTGAGCACAAAGAGCAGGCCCAGCTATAAGCTGCCATGAGCACGATTTCTGTAAATCTTGGCCCATATCTAGGTCACTTCCTGTCCCAGCTCAGCCCAGCAGAATCACCGCAGCAAAGCCCCAAGCAAGAGCCTTCAGAATCATCCCTCCCCCATCGCAAGAGCAGGCTCCCTGGGGCTCTGTGGCACACGACAGCAAGCAGACACGGCTATCGAGAGCAGCGCGAGCGCCGTCCCTGCCTTGCTTGTGCCGAGCCTTGCAGGCTCATTTCCTCCTTTGGACCCCTGCTTTCTCCCGGGGTGCATTTTCCCCACTGCCTGCAGGAAGTTCACACTCCCGATGCTGCCGGAGTGACCTTCCTGCCTCCGAGATGACATCACACTCGGCTGTTATGGCTACAGCTGGGCTGGGACTTCAGAGATTCCGTGGGAGCAGGTGGCCAGGACTCCGGGAGGGCAGTCTCGAATCTCATTCCCTTCCAGCTCAAACGCATTTGGGGGTAGGGAGGTTTAAAGTTGTGTTTTGAAATACAAAAGAAAGCCAACCTGGGGCTTTGGATTTGCCTATGAAAAGGGCTCTACCAAACTCATGGCCATGAAAAACGAATCATGGGCCTTGTGGGTGCGTTCACCCTATATTACACAGATTTCATGGGGAGGCTAGCATTTCGCAGATTGGGAGCCCTGATCAAAAGAGCTGAAGGGGTGAGGAAGTCCTCTTTACTTCTGCTTTGCCTTCAGGGCTGGGCAGCTGGAGCGTGGTGGCTGCTGACTGAAGGCCCAGCTCAGCAGGTGGCGGCGCAGAACTAAGTGCGGCAGTATCCTATCCTGCCATCTGTGCTTCTGCACTGCTGCTGGCAGCAGGTCTTCCTGCAGAACTGGGATTCTGGCCGTCAGCCACCACTGCCCAGCTCTGAAGGCAGCACTGCCAGCAGCAGTGCAGAAAGGTGGCAGTACTACAGACCCCCTACATTAACCTTGCCACATACACCACTTCTTTTTGGGTCAGGACCCCTACAATTACATCATGGTGAAATATCAGATTTTAACAGCTGAAATCATGACTTTTTTTTAATCCTATGCCCATGACATTGGTCAAAATGGACCGTGAATTTAGTACGGTCCTACTTATGAATGAACTCGAGAACACAAATCAAGACAGAGCAATTCATTCGTTAACTGCCCTAGATAGACAAGTACATCTTCCATCCTGAAGACACTAAGCAAAAATAGGTTGCATCGTTAGATTTTAACTTACCAGGTGTGAAAAAAATTCTAACCCCATTTTGTAAACCACCTCTAACGAAAGGTCAAACAAACCTAAGCACTCTAAAGAGACACTTCTACTACGGAACTCGTCTTCGCTGGTTCCTTAGTCCCCTTCTCAGTCTATTAAGTGTGCTGTAGTAGTTTTAAAAAGGCCCACCATTTCCACTGCAAAAGGGTGGTGTCAAAGAAAGGATTTGGCCTCAATATTTTGTTTCTTCATTAAAAAGAGAATATTTTTACAAGATTCTGAGATCACTAGTAACACCGCCAGGAACGTTTAAAAAGCATCACCCTTTGGTTCCCAGTACTGTGCTAATGCATGTGAGAACTGGCAAGTGAAACTGATCAACTGGTCATTGTTCAAGCAAAACAACATTAAAAACCAGTTAAAACTCCATTTTTAATAACCCAAGATGCCCTTTATTTAGGTTGGTAACAAACGTAATGTGAATTTTAAACTGTCCCTGTTCCTTTAAACGGCCTTGCTCTACAAACATGCAAGAAGCGAGAATCTGGGTGCTAAAAGGAGGGGAACAAAGAGCAGCAATAAGAACAAAAGCAATAGGGAGCGTAAGTGGGTTATCTGAAGACCAAGCCTGTCTGAAGCAGTCCCTCTGCCCCTCATCAGGGAATGGGACCCTCAAGGTGCACTTCTTACTTCACAACTTGCAGTTCGCTGGTTATCCTGGCAAGCCTCGTACCCCAGTGACCGGCACTTAGATCGACCATCCAGGAACAAGCAAAGTAACGCCACCGTCTCCTTGCCAGCAACAAGCTAACATGCTTGTACACGCCGATTCATTTCCTACTCGGTGCCCATTAGCCTACTCAGAATTTAATCCTCCGACTCTCAACCACAGAAGTAGCTTTCCATTCCTGGAGCTCCATGCTCCTCACACCTTGCTCCGAGTCTGTATCAGCTACGGGGATTTGACCTAAGAAGCAGGATGTAGATCTGGGCTCTCTCTAAAATCACAACTAGGCTGGCCATTTCCATATTTACTGCAGCATAATGTTTGGGCTCCCAAGAGCTGAGTAAACACCCTCAACTCTCCCACAATCAGCAGGCTTTGGGGATGCCCTCATCTGGTCTCTCCTTTTCAACTCCAAGGTGGCATTTTCCCCTCACAGAGAAGCTCTGTTCTGATGGCTGCCTAGAGTTCTAAGTCTGAGGAAAATCAACAGCAGCAGCTCCTAGGCCAGCTGGAGCACCAACCAGGCTGGGAGACGATGGAAGTTGCTAAGATTCTGTTTGTTTAGAACTGGCTTTTCTAAATTACTTAGGCGTCCTAAGGCAGGTGTGCAGAGGAACAAGCATTTTCCCTTTTTGTTCTACATTCAGGAGTATTCATCTTGGCCTCAGGTGATCCGGAGATGGCCCGGACCGGTCTTTGCTCCTACTAACACTTAAGATTCCAGTCGTGCACCCAGACAGAGGAACACTGAGTCCTTCCTTGTGAGGAGTCTGACGAGCTCTCTCATTAGCGCAGCCGCCCCAGAAGGTGCTTTTGTTTGTGGCGGTCCCACCTATTCCAGTATCCTCCCTGACATTCACTGCCAGGGCCCCTGCTCCAATCCCTTGGTTGCTGAGAAAGGCCACCACTTGAAGATGGAGTGGTCACACTCAGATGCGGGAAAGGACCCAGGCCAGAGCAGTGGAGGCTGTTTTGCAAGAGGGATTAGCCCAGGAGTGCCATGCAAAGAGGTCAGCTCCCTTTCCTCTCTCTGTGCAGTGTCGGCTTACACCCGAGTGACCAGGAAGAGAAAGAATGACGCTGAACCAGTTGAAGAAGCTCTTGCTTCTGATGGGAAGCCAGTTCACTCTAAGGGGACCTCCCCTAACCTAGCCATATGCTATCTGCTCACTTCACCCTCCCCTTCCCCCCACCGATGCTTGCTCCTTTCTGCACGGTCTGCTGGGTGAAGGGAGGTGAGGCTGATGCTTCCTTAGGAACACTGCACCCTCCAGAACCAGACTCAGACCCACCCACTTCCACCTCCAAAGAGCCATCCCAATCCAGTCTTGAAGGGCCACTGCTCTATTCTCCTGTAGCTACACAGCTCCAGGGCTTCTTGACAGCTTCCTTTCAACCCGGGAGAAGCCAACCAAGTGTTTGGCATTGCCTGACTTCCACACAAGGTCTGGGACTGCCCGGCTTCTCTGTATGTGGAACTGCATAGGAAAGGCTGCCCACAGGCGCCCTGCAAGAACCCTCCCTCGCCTACATTTAAGTGCATACACTCGGGGCCAACTCTGGTTAACACGGAGGGAGGGCATACCTCTTTAGATCGTACCTGCTTCTAATCCACTCTGCATATGCATTACAATAGCTGGACTTGAAACTTTCACTTCCCTTCATGTAACCCATACCCTTTAGAACCATGGTGTCCAACCAGTTCTGAAGCAACAGACATGATAGCAAGCACGTTGGACACCATGGCTTTAGACTGCAAGAATGATCATACAGGGTCAAGACGAATGGTCCATGCAGCCCCGTATCCTGTCTTCCAATAGCAGCCAGCGTCAGGTGCTTCACAGGGAACGAACAGAACAGGGCAATTTATCACATGATCCATCCCCTATCATCCAGTCCCAGTTTCCAACAGTCAGAAGTTTAGGGCTACCCAGACCATGGCCCCGACCCTCTTAGCTAATAGCCATTGATGGACTTATCTTCCACAAGCTGGTCTAATTCTTTTTTTGAACCCCATTAGACTTTTGCCATCACAATTTCCCCTAGCAATGAGTTCTACAGGTTGACTTCCACATTTCCTTTTGTTTGTTTTAAATATTCTGCCTATAAATTTCATTGATACCCTTGGGGTAACCCACGAAGCAGGTAAGTACCCTTCCTTATTCACTTTCTCCACCCGTGTCATGATTATAGACCTTTATCATAGCCATACTTTGAAGTCTCTCTTCTAACCTGTACAGTCCTGGTTGTCTTAACCTGTCCTCACATGAAAGCTGTTCCACCCCTCCACCCGCTTCAACACAGTCTCTGGATTGGGTCCTCAGATTCAAGCTTCCGACATTTGACATGGCAAAGGGATAGCACAAAAGTGACTGCAAGGTGTGAATTGAAATTCTCCAATT
The DNA here is from genome assembly GCA_032595735.1 of Pelochelys cantorii. Lineage (NCBI taxonomy): Eukaryota > Metazoa > Chordata > Testudines > Trionychidae > Pelochelys > Pelochelys cantorii. The sequence goes on from CM064337.1 coordinate 44,837,546, forward strand.
TACACCTTCTGACCACAGAAGTTATACCAACCACACTCTCTCATGCACACACACCTCTGCACCTGTAAACAAATCCACCTTGCTTGCACCATCTGAAGTTGGCCTGTCTCCCAGTGTGCTACATCACAGGAACACCTCTGACAAAGGGAGAAAATATTTGCAAATGGATGAAGGTTTTAATTGGGTTGTGCCCACAAAAGCTCATGATACCATCTACATGTGTCGTTTGTCTTTAACGTGCTGCTAAACTATTCATTGTTTAAGGTTTTTTAATTAGGAAAGTGACTCGGAGGAAGGCTAGCTGGATCTATCAAGTGGAGAAACTTACAACACAACAGTCCGATAGCTATTATTCCACATACACACTAAGCACTGTCCAAGCATATAAGACAAATACTGTTTCCATCTAGACAGATGTCAGCCCTCCTTCTTTCATGACAGGACGTGCGCCTCAGATAGAAATGAATGCATCCTCCCACCAGCAGGACAAAGCATGGTCATGGTCCTTTCCTGCAGCAGGAAGCCTGGGACTGCTGTGTAAGATACCAGGAGCCCTGGAACAGATGGGGAAACAAACTCTCTCCCCACACCCAACACAAGCTGCAAGCCTTGCTCTCCTCCCTAAACTGCCCCAGAGCTAGAAACTGACAATTAGGGAATGGGAGCAGATCCTGGACGAAGTGCTAGAGTCAGGCTGCCCCACACACCAAACCCCTCACAGCCACCACATGACAATCCCGGCCATGCACTACGATGCAGCACATGCCCAAACACACCCACCCACCGCACCACAGGGTTTGCATCACCCACATTAGGGATGTGACCGTTTAACCATGTAAAGTTTATGGTTAACAAATAACCCTGGACGTGTTGGTTAATGTTCACGGTTCCGCCCAAGCTCCCGCTCCGCTCTGGGGCAGCCGGCCGCCACCCCACGCTGCTACCTCTGTGCTGGGGGGCAGCCGGCCGCCACCCCACGCTGCTACCTCTGTGTTGGGGGGCAGCCGGCCGCCACCCCACGCTGCTACCTCTGTGTTGGGGGGCAGCCGGCCGCCACCCCACGCTGCTACCTCTGTATCAGGGGCAGCAGCTGGCTGGGGGGGGAGCAGGCTGGTAGACAGGAGTCAGGGCACGCTGGGAGCCGGTTTAACCATGTAACCGCTGAATTTTTCCAGCAGTTGCAGCCACTTGAACATCCTCCCATGGGGCAGAGCAATCCCAGCGCTTGCTTACCACTCGCTCCGGGGCTGGCTAGGAAACGCGTCCGCAGCCAGCCGGGCTCTGCTCTCCCAAAGCCCAGTCTCGCCCGCAGCGCCAGGAAGTCCGGCTCGCAGCCAGCGGGCCTGGGGCCGGCTCCCTGGGCAGGGCCAGGAGAGCGTCAGGCCGGGCCGAGCGGGGGCCCCTTTCCCGCACCCCGGGCCCGACCGCCCCACGTGCCCCGCCGCCCCCGGGACCTGCCTGCGGACACCGCCCCGATCCGCCGCTGCGCCCGGCTCCAGGGGCTCCCGCTGGCCGGCGCCGCCCGCTCCCAGCAGCCGGGGGGCGGAGCCCGGAGCGGTACCTGCGGCGCCTGCCGGCCCAGCTGAAACTTTCGCCTTCAGGGGGCGGGGCTTGAGCCTTAAAGGGGCCGCGCCCCACTCACCTGCGCCCGCCCGTAAAGGGAGCGGGCCCGGGGGCAGCTGGTGGAACGCGCACGGTGTCACTAGCACCCCCCGGGAATGGACCCCCGCCCTGAGCCAGCCCCTGCCTCCTCCTCCCCCGGCCTGAGCCAACCCCCGCCCTAGTAACCCCAGAGCTGTTCCAGCCCCCCAGTCCCAGTGACCCCCATGCTGAGCCAGCCCTGCCCCGGTTACCGTTACCCTGGGCCAGCCCCTGCCCTGCCTCAGCCCCCCCCCCCCCCACACACACACACACTTTGGTAAACTCCATCTGGAACCAACCCCCACGATGTTCCAGCCCTAGTAACCCCCATGCTGAGCCAGCACCTGCCTTATTCCATTCTCCCAACCCTGGTATCGCCCCACCCTGAGCCAACGCCTGCCCTGTTCCAGCCCCCACCCCAGTAACCCCATTCCACCATGCAAGAACAAGCAGGCAGTCAATGACGCTGAAAAGCAGCAAATGTAAAACAGATGAAAGGAAATGCATTTTTATGTGATGCATAATCATCTGTGGAACTCACTGCTCCAAGACAGGAAAGAGCTTGCCATGAATGTGGACAAGGAGAGTATCCAGTTAGATGAAAGGATTTCATAAATTAAGGGATATGAGCTTATTTCTGAAGACGTAAGCCAACAATGAACTCAGTTTGCTGGTGAGACACCAGTGGGAAGGCTGTTTCTGAATTGTCTACTCTGGGGCTTTTTGCAGAAGCTGGGGGTGGCCAGTGTTGGTGCAGGCCACTGGGAGATGTGGACCTGTCTGGCATTGCCCGGGTTGTGTGTGGTGATTGCTGCCATATAAACAAATATTTCTAAGCACTTGCCAAAAACCATGCAACTAATTTTTCTTTGTGGTCTGCCCTGAGCCACAGCTGAGCCCCTCTCCTGGGGTGAAAAGCTGCCCCATTAACACACCGCACAACCTGAAACTCACTCACATTGAGAGAGACTCACATTGAGCCCCTGACAGGATGTCCCCTCATCCTAGCAATAATGAAAAGGGCTGTGCTGAGAGCCCAATCCTGAGCAATAAGAACATAAGAACATAAGAATGGCCATACTGGGTCAGACCAAAGGTCCATCGAGCCCAGCATCCCATCTGCCGACGGTGGCCAATGCCAGGTGCCCCAGAGAAGGAGAACAGAAGACAATGATCAAGTGATTTATCTCCTGCCATCCATCTCCTGCCCTTGTTATGAAGGCTAGGGCACCATACTTTATCCCTGGCTAATAGCCATTTATGGACCTAACCTGCAAAAATTTATCAAGCTCTTTTTTAAACCCTAATAGAGTCCTGGCCTTCACAGCCTCCTCGGGCAAGGAGTTCCACAGGTTGACTGTGCGCTGTGTGAAGAAAAATTTCCTTTTATTAGTTTTGAACCTACTACCCATCAATTTCATTTGGTGTCCCCTAGTTCTTGTATTATGGGAAAAGGTAAATAATTTTTCTATAATCACTTTCTCCACACCATTCATGATTTTATATACCTCTATCATATCGCCCCTCAATCGCCTTTTTTCCAAACTGAAAAGTCCCAGTCTCTCTAGCCTCTCCCCATATGGGACCCTTTCCAAGCCCCTAATCATCTTAGTCGCCCTTTTCTGAACCTTTTCTAATGCCAATATATCTTTTTTGAGGTGAGGAGACCACATCTGCACGCAGTACTCGAGATGTGGGCGTACCATAGTTTTATATAGGGGAAGTATGATATCTTTTGTCTTATTATCTATCCCTTTTTTAATAATTCCTAACATCCTATTTGCCTTACTAACTGCCGCTGCACACTGCGTGGATGTCTTCATAGAACTATCCACTATAACTCCAAGATCCCTTTCCTGATCTGTCGTAGCTAAATTTGACCCCATCATGTAGTACGTGTAATTTGGGTTATTTTTTCCAACATGCATTACCTTACACTTACCCACATTAAATTTCATTTGCCATTTTGCTGCCCAATCACTCAGTTTGCTGAGATCTTTTTGTAGTTCTTCACAATCCCTTTTGCTTTTGACTGTCCTGAACAACTTTGTGTCATCTGCAAACTTGGCCACCTCACTGCTTACCTCATTTTCTAGATCATTGATGAACAAGTTGAACAGGATTGGTCCCAGTACTGACCCCTGGGGAACACCACTAGTTACCCTCCTCCATTGTGAAAATTTACCATTTATTCCCACCCTTTGTTTTCTGTCTTTTAACCAATTCTTGATCCATGAAAGGACCTTTCCTCCTATCCCATGACCACCTAATTTACGTAAAAGCCTTTGGTGTGGGACCGTGTCAAAGGCTTTCTGGAAATCTAGGTATATTATATCCACTGGGTGCCCCTTGTCCGCATGTTTATTAACCCCTTCAAAGAATTCTAACAGATTAGTTAGACACGACTTCCCTCTGCAGAAACCATGCTGACTTTTGCCCAACAATTCGTGCTCTTCTATGTGCCTTGCAATTTTACTCTTTACTAGTGTTTCTACTAATTTGCCTGGTACTGATGTTAAACTTATCAGTCTATAATTGCCAGGATCTCCTCTAGAGCCTTTTTTAAATATTGGTGTTATATTGGCCATCTTCCAGTCATTTGGTACCAAAGTGGATTTAAAGGATAGGTTACAAACCACTGTTAATAACTCCGCAATTTCACCTTTGAGTTCTTTCAGAACCCTTGGGTGAATGCCGTCTGGTCCCGGAGACTTGTTACTATTCAGCTTATCAATTAATTCCATAACCTCCTCTAATGTCACTTCAATCTGAGTGAGTTCCTCAGATTTGTCACCTAAAAAGGCTGGCTCAGATTTAGGAACCTCTGTAACATCCTCAGCCGTGAAGACTGAAGCAAAGAAATCATTTAATCGCTCCGCAATGGCACTGTCTTCCTTGATCGCTCCTTTTATATCTTTATCATCCAAGGGCCCCACTGCTTTTTTAGCGGGCTTCCTGCTTCTAATGTATTTAAAAAACATTTTACTATCATTTTTTGAATTTTTGGCTAGCTGTTCCTCAAACTCTTTTTTGGCTTTTCTTACTACATTATGACACTTAATTTGGGAGTGTTTATGTTCCTTTCTATTTTCCTCACTAGGATTTGACTTCCACTTTTTAAAAGCTGCCCTTTTCTCTCTCACTGCCTTTTTAACATGGCTGTTTAGCCATGGTGGTTCTTTGTTAGGTCTCTTACTGTGTTTTTTTATTTGGGGTATACATTTAAGTTGGGCCTCTAGTATGGTGTCTTTAAACAGTTCCCATGCAGCTTCCAGGGATTTTAGTTTAATTACTCTCCCTTTTAGTTTCTGTTTAACTAGCTTCCTCATTTTAGTGTAATTCCCCTTTTTGAAATTAAATGCCAGAGTGTTTGACCGCTGCGGTGTTCTTCCCAACACAGGAATATTAAAAGTTATTATATTGTGGTCACTATTTCCAAGCGGTCCAGTAACAGTTACCTCTTGGACCAGATCCTGCGTTCCAGTCAAGACTAGGTCGAGAATCGACTCTCCCCTTGTGGGTTCCTGTACTAGCTGCTCCAAGAAGCAGTCATTTAAGGCATCAAGAAATTTAATCTCTGAATCCCGTCCTGAGGTGACATGCACCCAATCAATATGGGGATAATTGAAATCTCCTATTATTACTGTGTTTTTTATTTTGGTAGCCTCTCTAATCTCCCTTATCATTTCAGCATCACTATCACTGTCCTGGTTAGGTGGTCGGTAATATATTCCTAATGCCATATTCATATTAGAGGAATTAATTGTTATCCATAATGATTCTATGGAACATTTTGATTCCTTTAGGATTTTTACTTCATTTGATTCTATATTATCCTTCACATATAGTACCACTCCGCCACCCGCACGACCTGTTCTGTCTTTCCGATATAATTTATATCCCGGTATGATAGTGTCCCACTGATTGTCCTCATTCCACCATGTTTCTGAGATGCCTATTATGTCAACTTCCTCCTTTGATATGAGGTACTCCAGTTCACCCATCTTATTAGACAGACTCCTAGCATTAGTGTAAAAGCATGTTAGAAAACTACCACTATTTATATGTCCGCCTTTCTCAGACACATTGGATTTTTTTATGCACGATTGTTTCACATCTGATCTTGCCCATATATTATTTCCCACGTTCCCTATCTGACTAACTTCTAGGGAATCCCTACCTATGGAGCCTCGTGTAAGAGAAGTCTCCGTCCGATCCAGGTGCTCCCCCGCACCAATCGGCTTTCCCCCACCTCTTAGTTTAAAAACTGCTCTACGACCTTTTTAATGTTTAATGCCAGCAGTCTGGATCCACCTCGATTTAGGTGGAGCCCATCATTCCTGTATAGGCTCCCCCTACCCCAAAAGTGTCCCCAGTTCCTAATAAATCTAAACCCCTCTTCCCTGCACCATCGTCTCATCCACGCATTGAGACTCTGAAGTTCTGCCTGTCTATCTGGCCCTGCGCGTGGAACTGGAAGCATTTCAGAGAATGCCACCAAAGATGTTCTGGATTTCAGTCTCTTTCCTAGTAACCTAAATTTGGCCTCCAGAACATCTCTTCTACCCTTCCCTATGTCATTGGTACCAACATGTACCACGACGACCGGCTCCTCCCCAGCACTGCCCATAAGTCTGTCTAGATGCCTCGAGAGATCCGCAACCTTTGCACCAGGCAGGCAAGTAACCATACGGTTCTCCCGGTCATCACAAACCCAACTATCTATATTTCTAATGATCGAATCCCCCACTACTAAAACCTGCTTCTTCCTAACAGCTGGAGCTCCCTCCCCCGGAGAAGTATCCTCGGCACGAGAGGATACAACATCACCCTCTGGAAGGAGGGTCCCAACTATGGGATGGTTTCCCTCTGCTCCCATTGACTGCTCTCCTTCCCTGAGCCTTTCATCCTCCGTAACAGCATCAGGACTGTCAGATTTGAGGTGGGACAGCCCTACTATGTCCTGGAAAGTCTCATCCACAAACACCTCTGCCTTCCTTAGCTCTTCCAGTTCAGCCACCCTGGCCTCCAAAGCACGCACTCGGTCTCTGAGGGCCAGGAGCTCCTTGCATCGAGCGCACACATACGCCACCCACCCACAGGGTAGGTAGTCATACATACTGCACTCGACACAATAAACAGGATAGCCCCCACTCTGCTGCTGGGCTTCTGCCTCCATTTCCTACTCTAATTATATATGAGGGTTAATTAAATGTTTCAGATAGAGGTTGTTATAAAGGATTTAGTTTAAGGGCAATAGAAGTCACTGGCTCCCCCCAAGCTCCCCCTCTAAACTCCCCTCTCAAAATTCCCTGCAATTATTACGATTTGGGGGTGCCCAACACTTCTCAGGAGCATGGCTGCTCAGTAAACTTTGCTTAGGTGACACAGCAGAGCTTCCCTCTCACCCCTTTCCCCTGAACACCCACCCTACCAAGCAGCAGCTGCCTGAACGGCCTTGCATGAGGTTGGGTTTGACAGTTGCTCTGTGATGCTGAAGGAGGCTAACAGGCAGGACTTGTCTGGAGCCAGGCACGAAGCAAGCCAGCCAGGTGTCAGCTCTGACACACACACACAGCATTGCCAATGCACCATGCTGCTGATCTCCAACCACACTGCTAATCCAATACTGGGGCCCGCCCGCAGCTTAATCTTAATCCTGACCTGCGGCATATTCCCACCCCGAGCCACTGTTGGGCAATCCGATGTAGCACACACAAGCCAGTACTGCTAGGAGTGATGCATTTTTTCATGTTGTGAAGGGAGCAAATGCTTCCGCCAGCCTAGTCAGAGAAGATCAAACTCAAAGCACTGGGGATCTGCATCGTGAATTCTAACCCTGGGAGGTGAGCCCAATACACTTTTCTAGTTCCTATTTAGGAATGTCCTAAATGTAAACATTTTCCTAAATCTAGAAAATGTAGGTATTTCCTTCTTAGGAAGGAACATGAAGTTTACTCAGTAAAGAAGGGTCACGTTAGTGCACAGCCAGCATACAATACAACAAGACACAGTAAGGCTATGTCTACACTCGCGGCATCTTGTGCGAGAAATATGCAAATGAGGCTAAGCGTGGACTATCGCCGAGCCTCATTTGCATACCTAATGAGCCTCCATTTTTGCAGAAGAGGCTCTTGTGCCAGAAGGAGCTGTCTACACTGCCCCTTCTTGTGCAACAGAAACCCTCTTGTGCAATGCTGCTACGCCAATTACTCTTCAGGAAGAACGGCATCGCGCAAGAGGGTTTCTGTTGAGCAAGAAGGGGCCGTGTAGACAGCTCCTCCTGGCGCAAGAGCCTCTTCTGCAAAAATGGCGGCTTATTAGGTATGCAAATGAGGCTCAGCGATATTCCACACTTAGCCTCATTTGCATATTTCTCGCGCAAGACGCCGCGAGTGTAGACATAGCCTAAGTGACTGAAAGAAGTTTAACCCAGGAGACATTTCTAATATTCAGAACATTACATCTACATGGGCCCAGCCACTACAGCCTATCAGGTCACATCTTGTAGATAGCTGCCTGCTCATCTATGGGGGGACTGCTGACTGAGTCAGCACAATGGGTGCACTAACCAGTCTCTTTCATTGTGAGCATACAGCTCACACCGGCCTTGTTTCTCTCTAGCCGCTCCCACATCACCCCCGATCATCACAGTTGCAGTCCTGGGCCTACACACCGCTCTGCTAGCACATGGTAATTCTGACATGAAGCAGCCCAGATAGTCTAGTGTGCAGGGGTGGCCCGTCCATATAGGCAAACTAGGCGGTCGCCTAGGGCGCCAAGTTAAATGGGGTGCCACGGGGCGCCAAATGGTGGTGCAATATCGTTGAGGGGTTTGGAGGTGGGGGCACCGATTGCATGGTTCGCCTAGCGCGCCAGTTGCTGGCAGCTAGTGTAGGGCCGCCCCTGCAATACAACTGTGCACACATGCACACACAAACCAGTGCCCCCTGCAATTCTAGTCTTGGGACCTTACATATCTGAATTCTGCTCTGCATTCCCTAGACTAGTCCATGTAAATGGGGTGTGTGAAAGGGGAAGACTAAAGGTATGACTACACTGCACACTTATTTAGGAATAAGCTATTCCAGAAGAAATACTCTGAAATAGCTTATTTCGAAATAGCGCATCTAAACTACAGGGACGCCTCAAAATGAGTCCGAGGCAGGCTCCCCTAATGTGAATGTGCTACCTCGATTTAGAGCCCCAGGAGGCACTGGAGAGTAATTAGTTTGAATGGTCCTGGGGAGGAGCTATTTCAAAATAGCAACAATGGAACGTCCACACTACTGCTATTTCGAAATAGCTATTTTGGAAGAGGCATTATTCCTTGTGGAATGAGGTTTACAGAAGTCAGATTAAGCCGTCTGTTATTTCAAATTTATTTTATGGCTGTTATTCTGAAATTATGCTGCTGTGTAGATACACCCTAAAGGACTCAGAGATTGTACCAGATAACCAAATGCATGAATCCTCGCAAACTGATGCGATGGTAAGAGGGCTAATGCAATCTTTGAATGGGGGATTATCAAGTACTAACATGGAGATGATACTGTATTTTGTTCTGATCAGCTTCCCTTGAAAAGGATGTTGAGAAACTAGAAAAAAGTCTAAGGAAAAGCTATAAGAACAAGTCACCGTCCAGAAAACCATCCTTTCAATGCAAGACTTAAGCTTGTTCTATTTGGTTTATCAAAGAGAAGGTGGAGTGGCTACTTGCTCACAGCGTTACAAGTCCTCACACGGGAAGAAGATAGTCAATACTGCATGGCTCTGAAAGGCACAACAGGATCTAATGGCTGAATAGTCAGGTTAGAAACATTCAGTCTAGAAACAAGGCAGATATTTTTAATGCAGAGGATAATTAGCCACTGGAACAGTTTAACCACGGGAGGTAGTCGAAAAGATCTGCTCTACTCGCACCGCAACATAATCAGCTTGAAGGAGGAATTACTTGGTGAAATTCTACATACAGATCAGACTAGATGATCATACTGATCTTCAGACCTTAAAACCTAAGAGAGGGAAGGGGCAGAATTCTTGGATTTGGTCCAGCTCAGAGGTAGCAGCCCTGTGTGAGCCAGAAAATATTTGCATGTGCAAATGAATTAGCACTCAGTATGCAGGTTAGCTCGTGGCTGGCAGCTTCTGTGATTTTTCACGGTACATACAGGCACGTGAGATATGCTGAGATGAAACTGGCTCCCAGCCACTGCCCTGCATTGCTAATAAATTCTGCTGCTGCTTCTGCTTTTATTAGCAAAGTTAAACAACCAAACAATCACAGCCAGCAAACAAAGCAATACACCAAGCAATACAAAGGAAAGAGAAACAGAAGACAAATCTTAACAGAATCAGTCCCCAGAATTCTATCCCTACAATGTAGAGGTGACATTAAGCCAATGATATTAAGCCAATGCTCACATTTAGACTTCCTTATACTTCAGCACAGTGGGAGCTAGACAAATCCTTGTTTATTAGGATTCCAGTGAGCATTTTGTTAACCCAGTCAACTGGCATCTGTATTTGCCCAATGAGATCCAATTTTATCCTCCAGTCAATTCCAGGTTTTCCTTTCTCTATGCCTATTGGTCACTGTGGGGTGTGCTTTTGGCAGCACACTGAACTCTATATCCAGGACTTTGATGCCTCATCAAAGCACTTAAGAATGTCTTTTGCCCCCTGTACGGTAGCCAAGGTAAGCACCTCTTCCATCATCTGCATTTGCAGGTTGCTATTCAATACATATTCTATTTCCAACTCTTCATGTGCAGACATGTCACAGTGTCTTGGCCACTCAGACTCATTTTGAGCCCCACATAGAACAAGCTGGGGCTTTATTTTAAGCGGTGAGATCTATTAAGGATATAGCACAACTCCTTGAGATCGTTTTGACAGGGGATGGTCACTAATCTTACTATGTATGCTCGCTGTGATTACAGTCCCTGCTGTTGGCCAGGCCACACGGCCACAGCAGACAGTCTTAGAAGAAGACTTTATTTGGGAGGAAGATCAAATCCCAATTGTTTGTGTTGCTTCCCTGGGTTCAGATCCCCATGAGAAGGCTCTTCAGAGGCTGCCAAAGGAGGGTGGGAATGAAAGGGGCAAGCAATAGGGTGACTGTTTTCCCTACGCTGAATACAGGACACCCGGTGAAATTGCTCATATTCAGGCGAGTTCAACAGCAATCAGAACAATGCCGTACAAATGTCACATGACCATCAAGTTGGATGAGACCCCGTTACAAAAGAAATATTGCAAAGTTTTATTTTTATTTACCTTCTTGAAGGCTTTAGGGTTCACGCAGGGAAAGGTGACACACAAACCCCTTCTCCCCCCCCCCCACACACACACGGGAGAGGAGGGGGGAGCGACACATACACACACACATTCCCACATGCCTCTCTCAAATGGGGGGCAGGAGGAGGTGATCAACTGATTGAACCCTCCCTGCCTGGCTCTGTCCACCTTCCATGCCTGGCTGGGCTTCTGGGACAGACCTGCCCCTCCTGGTACCTGGTGAAAAGGCTTCCTGAAGCAGTTTGTCCCTTCCTGCCTACACAGTGTTGATAGGCAACAGACATCTCCAGGCTGCTGCTGGCTACCAACATAGCTCCTGTCTCCCCCTCCTCCCACTGCAGTGCAGGCTAGAATGGGATTAAGCCCGAAGGATGCAGTGTGGAACAGGGCCCAGACAACCTGACTACAGATGCTTCAGCAAACCTGGCCAGACAGGTGGCTCAGCAGGAGGGGGTGCCTAGGACATGGAGCAGCCCTGTGATCCCTGGACCTACAGCAAGGTAGGGTGCAAAGAGGATGCTAAGCCCCCTGTGGATCATGCAGGGCTGGGGCAGGAACAGGCTGGAAATGGCTTCCTCCTGCCACTCCAGCGTAGCTGAGGGGTAAAATGTCTTCTCCATGCCAGTGCTGCACAGGGCTTTGATACGTGCAGGGCTCAGCCCCCAGCATAAAAACATAAGAACGGCCAGCCTGGGTCACACCAAAGGTCCATCTAGCCCAGTGTCCTGTCTGCCAAGAGCGGACAATGCCAGATGCCCCAGAGGGAATGAACAGAACAGGGAAACGTCAAATTATTCATTCCCTGTTGCCCATTCCCAGCTTCTGGCAAACAGAGGCTATCAACACCCTTCCGGCCCAGCCTGGCTAATAACCAGGGCTCAACAATTAGGGCAATCTTTGCGCTCATGGCAAGTAGATTTTAGCCCGGTGCGGCTGCACAGCGCGGTCTGCGCATGCACAGCATGTCAAACCGCGCGGCTGGCGAGCGGGCCTCACGGCCGCTTGTCAAGCCCTGCTAATAACCATTGATGAACCTATCCTCCATGAATTTATCTAGTTCTTTTTTGACTTTTGGCAAAGTCCTGATCTTCACAACATCACCCGGCAAGGAGTTCCACGGGTTGACTGAGCATTGAGTGAAGAAATACTTCCTGTTGTTTGTTTTAAACCTGTCACCTATTAATTTCATTTGGTGATCCCTAGTTCTTGTATTATGAGAACAAGTAAATAACTTTTCCATATTTACTTTTTCCATACCTGTCATGATTTTATAGACTGCTATCATATCTCCTCTTAGTCTCCTCTTTTCTAAGACAAAAAGTCCCAGTTTTATTAATCTTTCCTCATATGGTAGCCATTCCAAACCCTTAATTATTTTTGTTGCCCTTTTCAGAACTTTTTCCAATGCCAAGATAGCTTTTTTGAGATGAGGCGACCACATCTGCATGTGGTATTCAAGCTGTGGGTGTATCATGGATTTATATAGAGACAATAAGATATTCTCTGTCTTATTCTCCGTCCCTTTTTCAATTATTCCTAACATTGTTTGTTTTTTGACTGCTGATGCACATTGAGTGGATGTGTTCAGAGAACTCTCCACAATGACTCCAAGATCTCTCTCAAGTGGTAATAGCTAATTTGTCCCCATCATTTTGTACGTATAGTTAGGATTGTGTTTTCAATATTCATTACTTTGCATTTATCGACATTAAAATGAATCTGACATTTTGTTGCCCAGTCAACCAGTTTTGTGAGATCCTTCTGAAGTTCTTCACAGTCTACTTTGGACTTCACTATCTTGAACAGTTTAGTATCATCTGCAAATTTTACTACCTCACTGTTCACCCCTTTCTCCAGACCATTTATGGATATGTTGAATAGGGTTGACCCCGTGGAACACAATTAGTTACCTCTCCATTCTGAAAACCGATTCTTTATTCCTACCCTTTGTTTCTTATCTTTTATCCATTTATCAATCCATGAAGGGACCTTCCCTCTTATCCCATGACAACTTACTTTGCTTAAGAGCCTTTGGTGAGGGACCTTGTCAAAGGCTTTCTAGAAATCCAAGTACACTATATCCACTGGATCCCCCTTGTCCACATGCGCGTTGACCACCTCAAAGAACTCTAGTTTAGTGAGGCATGATTTCCCTGTACAGAAAGCATGCTGACTTTTCCTCAACAAACTATGTTTATCTACGTGTCTGACAATTCTGTTCTTACTATAGTTTCAATCAATCTACCCCGTATTACCAGTCTGCAACTGCCAGGATCGCTGCTAAAGCCCTTTTTAAAAAGATTGGTGTCACATTAGCTATCTTCCAGTCCTTTGATACAGACGATGATTTAAAGGATACAGTCAGTAGTTCTGCAATTTCACCTTTGAGTTCTTTCAGGACTCTTGGGTGAATGCCATCTGGTCCTGGTGACTTGCTACTGTTTAGTTTATCAAATTGTTCCCAAACCTCCTCTAATGAGACCTCAGTCTGGGATAATTCCTCAGATTTGTCACCTAAATAGAATGGCTCAGGTTTAGGAATTTCCCTCATATCCTCAGCCATGAAGACCAAAGCAGAGAATTCATTTAGGTTGGTAATGACCTTATCATCCTTAAGTGCTCCATTAGCACCTCAATCGTCCAGTGGCCCCACCAGTTGTTTAGCAGACTTCCAGCTTCTGCCAAACTAAAAAAATAATATTTCTATTACTTTTTGACTTACAGTAGGGGCTGCGTTGATGGACCAGCAGAGGGAGCAGTGAGCCCCGGGCGCTGTATCTTTGTCCTGCCACCAGCCTTGCACACCTACCTCTGTTGTTGGCCACTGGATCCCCCACTCATCACTGGTGGGTGGGCAGCTGGCGAGCAGGGATCGGCCAGCAGCAAGTCCTGCCCTTTCTCTGGACTACTGAGACATGCCCCTAAGTGCTTTATCCTGGATTCCCAGGATCGGGCTCTCGAAGGGCTGGATTCAGAGGTCATTTTCCCCTGGAAAAGGGCCTGAGCAGCACAATTCTCAATAGCCAGGGCTGTTTGGATCCAGGTTGGTTCAGCCCATTAGAGAGACAAGGACGTGTTGTGAAACTCGGCTACAGACCCTATTCAAGCCCAGTCTCCTTTTCTCCAAAGTGTGTGTCAGTCAGACCCAAAGGTTCTGCCCAGGTCACTGTGTGCTTTGCGGGGTTACCCAAGTGTGTTTTGCTGTAGAGCTTGTCCTTTATTTGCATGCAATGTGAGAGCTGGGGAAACCAGCTCCGCCCAGAGAGCACACACAGAGCCTCCTGCAGCAGGAATTAATCTGGGTGGGGTCTGAGTCTGACTAGTCTGCAAAGCTCGCCCTCAGCAGAAGGAAACAACAGGAACACACAGCACGTCTGCTTGGCTGACCCTCAAACCAGGCCTGCATTACCTGGGCATTCCTTCCCCCACCAGCCCCCTCTGTGGCTCTTCCACTTACCCATCCCAGAAGGCCCTAAAAGGAATCCACTTGCTACTCTAAGGCACTGCTCCAGATTCAGTGCCATGCTGTGCAGCGGGGAGGTGGCTCATAAAACACACATGAGTCACCCTGGCTCTATCTCTGTGTTACAAAGGAGAGCCCCAGGAATACACATAGAACCACCCTGTTGGGAGTTCTCAGCCTCCTGCAGGGAACAGAGATCAGATAAACGGGGAGGGAAGCACATAAAGACAATGCTCTGCCTGGAATGAGCCAGAGTTAACAGTACATAAGACCCCCCCACACACACACGTTCCCCCTCAACCAGATCTCAGGTCACCATGCACGGTGTAAGGGCAGTGTGACGGGACAGGGTAGCAAGTCTGGGGGAGAGCTGTGAGAAGCTAAGCCAGGAATAACAGAGGGACAAGATGCATTCCTCCAAAATAGTCTGAAGTGTTATCGATCAGAACTGAGTTTGCTGCCACTCAGGATCAAGCTGTGTTAACAGAACTGTTTGGGGCACAAGACTGGTTCTAGGGATGCTTTGAGGCCAGCATTCAGGTGCAAGGGTGCAGCACTCACCACACCCATCTGTCCTACATCGTGTAATTGGGTGTCATCAGTGCTATCAGCCCTGCACTCGCCAGTGGAGATCATTATTCCAGTTGTTTTTAGACGGCAACATTTCAAAGAGGACAGTCAGAAGCGTAGGAGGCTGGCAATCGTCGGGCGTGTATGTAACACCTGGGCGGCCCAGGTCACAGCAGTATCAGCAGGATGTGTACACACAGCGGAGACTGGTGAATGCAAGCAGCTATTATGCTCTCTAAGGCAACAGCTCCCAGACAGGCAAGCAGGCATCTAGTTGCAGGGTGTGACCTTTTGGGCTGGATTATTTGGCCAAGGAGACTCTAAGGCTCCTGGGATCCAAATAGTTGCTGCAGCTGTGCACATTTCAGCCACCTGTCCAGCTGGCGTGGGCTCACTGATTGTCCCCTGTGTGAGACTCTCACGTTGTTGAATAAGTTACATGTCACTGACCGGTTTCATCATTCCCCTTGTTGGCCTGCATCTACTTGAATAAAAGGCTCTGCCATTTGGATGGCAAGGGGCTGGTGGCCAGTGACACGCAGGTGTGCAGCACAACTTCCAGTGTGCAATCAGAACTGGAGGCTTAAATACACCAGCCAACTGCTCTGCTTCCTGCACACGGGCCAGGCTGCATGCTGCCAGTCTCAAAATAAGTAGTGGGCAAAGGAAGAGGAGCAGATGAGAACGGGGAGCACCGTGTGATCCCTCCATTCCATGCATTTTCTACGGGCACCAGCTATGTGGCTACGTTACAAAGGGCAGTGGCCACTGTCTCGCTCGTCACAAGGTGTGGGGGTCATTTTCCCCCACTCCTGACTATCCTAGGTTGACACCTTGGCTTGCGTGACACCACTGGGGGCTCCCATCACTTGCCTTCCCAACATGCATGCAGGCCCAGGGTATGTTGAGGTGGAGCGGGCAATCACTTTGTGAGTAAGGACTCGGTGCAGGAACAGCCAGCGACTTTGGGAGGAACACACAGAGCTATCTGGGACAGGTAGGGCAGCTGATTCTTGGTGCCACAACCCCTGCCTTCCCCCCGCCAGGGCTTAGCGCACAGAGTGACCATCTCTGATTTGGTAGCCATGGCAACTCAGTTGAACCAGGGAAGAAAAAGCCACCACAGTCCATCACTTCATCATATTTGTTACTAGCAGACATGCCCGGGGAAAATACAGTAAAAGGTGTGATGAATGAACTACGTCAATGACATTAACATAGCATATTTTACTGGAAATACTTTTCTCTTACATATGACTTTAAGAAATTAACGTAGCTAGTAATGTGCTTACAAAACGCATTTACATGTAACTCATTTCTTGCTAACAAAAGGCGTGGTGAATGAACTACGTAAATTATGTTAACATAACATATTATATTGGAAATACTTTTTCTTGTATCATAGTGAAAGGGATCTCGTAGTTGCAGTTTATGTGACACACTTAACAAAAGAGTCCAGCAAATGCCTATGATCAGGCGCTACTAAAAGCTAATTAGTGGCCAATTAGGGCTCTGGGAGACCTGATTTTGAGCTATAACCAATCCAGTTATTGAAGTTGGGAAATCAGTAGTGTCCGTGCAAAATTTTGTGTTTCTATGATCAGGTGCTACTAAAAGCTGATTATCAGTGGGCCCAACTGGGACTCTGTGGGAACCGATCTCCAGATATAACCAATCTAGTTATTTAAGTTAGGAAATCAGTAGTATCCGTTCCAAATTCGGTGTTTCCCAGCAAATGCCTATGATCGGGCACTACTAAAAGCTAATTAGTGGCCCAATTGGGGCTCTGGGGGACCCGATTTTGAGATATAACCAATCCAGTTATTGAAGTTAGGAAATCAGTAGTATCTGTTCAAAATGTGGTGTTTCTAGCTCTTACTGTTTCGGAGATCTTTTGGGACAAACAAACAAACAAACGAACTTTCGGAAATATTTATAAGAATTTTAAACTGCTCACTAATGAACAGCCACTGTGCTCAGATCAGCACGTGACCACACGATACACTTTTCAAACCCTGCTTTCATGCTTCTTGCGGAGACTTACTTCGCCCCAGGGTCCTTCCTTACAGTCTGTAAGGTTTTGAGGGCTGGGGCAAGGGGAACCCTAACAACACTACGTAGTAAGTGCCCAAGTGGCCTGCTGCATGAGCCCTTCACTCAGACTGCTCCCTGGCTAAGCAAGAGCAATTGTCATTCCATAAAAAGGAGACAACTGGAAGAGCGATTCAGAGTCTTTCATCTCTCAGTCCAACCCTGAATGCAGCTTAGGTCAGAAGTAACTGAAAGTCACGGCCACTGCATGGCTGCTAAGCAGCAAGCTCTGTGAAATCAATACAGTGGTTTTGGTTCAGTTCCTAGTGAACAGGTAGCTCCTTTGAGAAGCCCAATTTCTTCTCTGGCAGTTTCTAAATCAAGGCCAAGGATTAAATGGGCAGCTCCCCTCTCACCATTAATCACAAGAGAGGATGTGGCGATGAATGGTATCAAGGCGGCAGATCAGGAGCTTTCTCCACCCTGGCTCACTCTAGAAGAGCCAAGGGACACCACATGAAAGTGAAAGGTGGTGAATACTGTTTCCACCCAGTCCACAATTCATCTGTGGAACTCACTGCCACAAGATCTCACTTACCTCAGCAAGGATTGGCCTCGCAACAGCAAGCACTGGTATCACAAGAATATCCAGAGTTAGCGCGGGGAGGTTTACCAATAATGCAGAGGTTTGGATGGGATTAAGCCCCCCCCCCCCGCTTTGGGGCACAAACCAGCTTCTAACAAAGAGAGATCAGGAAGAAATTATTATTGTGGGCAGGATATTTCATAACTGCGTTCTGCCTTGCTTTTTGCGCTCTTCTCTGAGGCATCTTGCACTGGCGACTCTTGGAGATGGGAGACTAGGTATACCGCTGACATGATCCAGTTTGCCAGTTCCTATGTCCCATCCAGGCCAAGAACGAGGCTGAATTGCAGGGTGGGGAAATCTTGCTTTGCCTCTGCACCTTTTCTGTGGGGAGAGGCTTTGGTTTCCAAGGATCTCAGTTTGGCACCTTCAGCAGTGCCACACACATCATTTTCCACTATTTTACATAAAAACAGGCTCAAATCCCTCAGAGTAGCAGAGGAACTGCTTGCCAGGGCTTCCTGAAACTTGTGGGCAAACAAGACAACAACTTCAGGTCCAGGCTTGGAACAAGGGGATGAATAAGCTCCCTTACATGCAAAGAAACAGGAAAGTTCTTACCAGCTGTGATAAAATACACACAATTAATCCACAATAAGCCCCATTTGCTTCAGCGGGGATCTGACTGTACAGGGCTCACTGCAAGATCAGGGAGCAAGGTCAGCGCTCACATGGCCTGCACTACGTACCCGAGTTCTTCACCTATCCGGAGCAAACGAATACCATTCGCTTCAGATTAGATCACAAGGGCCGTAAGTCTGGTGAGTCTCAGTCTGGCACCACTGGCAGGCTCTGCGCAGGACTGAGATGCTCTCTGGCTCAAGTGATGAATCTGCACAGAGACATTCTGCTATGTTTTGTGCCCAGGTCTCCTCCGGGCATCAGCGGGGAGAACAGAATTAGGAGCTGAGTGCTAGAGAACTCTGCCATCCCGCTGGGAAAAACAGCAAGACGCGACCCATGCAGCTAAAACCCACATCCAATGTTTTCCTTGGCTGCAGGAAAGTGAAATAGAGTGAAGGTCACAGAGAGCAGGGATGCACCGAGATGGTCAGGTCAAGCTGTTCCATGCCTGTCTAGACAGGAGTGGGGACCCAGGAGAGCAAAAGGCAAAGACCGGAGTCACACTACACCAGTTCACAGGGTGCTGTCTGGGAACGCTCAAGTCTGCGTAGGCTTTGTGCTCTTCTCAGGCTTGGGCCCTGAGCTCCCTGCCTGTTTGCAAGCAGAGAAGGTGACATCCCCAGCAATCCCAAGGGTGCGATCCACTCTCCCAGTGACCTAAGAGAGGGGGCGGCACTCCAGATCAAGGACAACGTGATCCACATGGGGAGCGTAGGATTTCACTGGCTCAATGTGCAGAATGTTTGTCCTCCAGGGCTCCCCGTGCAGCTGCTGAAGCAGGATTCTGATCCGTGCTCCCGTAGTCTCTGCCCATCTCTGCCACTCGGCCCTGCTCACGGCTGTCGGGGTCTCCCTCCCAGAATCCGTGCGGTCAGCATCCTTTGGGTTCCTGCAGTTCCTCTGGTCCTCCTGCCTGTTGGAGAAAGCTTGCTCCGGACGTTGCTGCAGCTGCTGCTCCTCCAAGTGGCCACTGTGCAAATGAAGAGCCTTTGCCGGGAAGGACTCCACGTTCTGGTGGATGTGGAGAACGCCCCCTGTGCCCTTCCGCAAAAGCTGGCAGGCGATAGGCCAGCCCTCCTCCGAGCTGGGGAGCAGCCCCAGGTTCACTCTGTCGGCCACGTCCCGCAGCTCCAGCTGCAAACAACAGGGGCAGGTGAGGATGGCCTCACGGTGAGAGGACATAGCACAGAGAGCCCCATGTGGGGAGGGGAGAATACACCAGCTGAGGCACTGCCAGGCACGGAGAGGTTCTCTTTGCCTCAGGGGTGCAGCACATAAAGGCGGCCATAGCTCTGTCTCTTGCTCTCTGCCATAGGAAGGGGTGGGTGCAAGTGGGCACGGCTCCCATGCGCTTATTTGGCGTTGAGAGTAAACTGGGCTTCTCCAGAACCTCAAAGCCCCAGAACTGCCCTTGTGCCTCCTCATATCCCTTCCCCAGAGCCCTGTCCATCTGAGAATTAACTAGCTGGTCCGACGCACCATTGCTTCTGTAGGCCAAGCTCCTTGCACATGCTCCTGGCACTCCTCCATTCCCCCAGCAAGCTCCCTGTGCTTTCCATTCCCCTCCTTCACCCCCACGCCTGAGTCTCCCGTTCTCCCCCGAGGGCTCGGTGTCCCCCCATGCCATGCTCATCTCCTTGGGGTGGAGGTGAATCATTCTGAGCCAGCCCTGAGAGGATGCACAGGCGAGCGGAGGGAACTGAATGCCATCCAAGGGTTCTGTGAGCTACAGACAATTACGGAGGCATGTGAAGCCGCTGGGTCTGCTCCCCAGATTCCAGGGCTCTGTGGATCCCTCATCTCCCCCTTCTGGCTCCCCAATTTTCATTAAACCCAAGAGGGTTCTGCCCACCGAGGTCATGAATATTCCCTGAAAGTTGACCTGCTTGGCTGCAGCGCGCAAGAGCCCGTGTGTTCCGGCAGACAGACACGGCCATCAAGATGGACTGAAGGCTCTTTGGTGTCATGAGCTTTCGTGGGCACAACCCGCCTCTTCAGCTGAAAGTGGGCTGTGCCCAGGAAAGCTCACAACACCGGTGACATGTTTCATTAGTCTTTAAGGTGCTGCTTGACTATTCATTGTTTAAGTTTTTCCAGTTACAGACAAACTCGGCTCCCCCTCGGAAGCTTTTGGAGGCTCTTTGTTTCAGGGACCACCTGAGTTTGTGCAGCAGCAAGCCGTGAGGATCCCAGTCCCCTATTAGGGCTGCTAGGCACTACGGTAGTACCAATAACAATAACAAAGCTGAGTGTCGGGACAGCTTGGCTGGAACGACGACTAAGTATGCAGCAAAGTCTGATATCCGGGGCAAGTGTCTGACCTGAGTTATTTAGAATGGCGCATGGGGATGCCGCTAAGAGCAATGGGCTGAGCTGGACCTGCTGGCTAGCCAGACTGGAGACCTGACAGGGAGACAGACCTACAGTTTCCCAAGGGAAAGGTGTGCAGCCCCATGAGTGATGGCCTTTTAGGGGCCACTGGACACTGCAGGCGATGGGACCTACTAGCTCCTTCTCATCTCTATGCTCTAGATCTATGGAGTGAGTCTGACCAGACCTTAAAGCACCAGGTCCTCGTCTCCTACAGCTGCAAAGACAGAACAAGCTGTCTTGGAATTGCCCCCCTCCGTCTCCACCGCGACCCCTCAGCCATGGCCGGGTTGCTCTGTGCTCACCTGCCTGTTGTCCCCTGGGTGGATCTGACACCGATCCTGCACGCCGTTCAGCTCCAGGTTCCTTCGCAGGGCCTCTGCGGCATGGGGGTTCCACTCACAGGCGTGGACAAGGGCAGCGCCGGCATGAACCAGGTACGGCAGCGTGAAATAGCCAATCCCTGAGGGCACAGGGGAGACGCCGCTGACAGCGCAGTGCCGACACACCCCCAGGGTGGGAACAAAGCCGCGGGTTCAGGGTGAAGGCCTCATTCTCAGCAGCAGAGAACTATGGGATTGACGCTGTTGGCAGAGCTTCGAAGGAGAGGGTGAAAGTGCTGGGGCTAAAGCTGCTGTTGAGCACCCAGCATTGGCTACCGGACAGAAACTCCAGCAGGCAGGGGGTGGAGGTGAGCAAACTATGAGCACTGGGACAAACAGAGCAGTCTGCTGTCTGGAACCAGCCCCCGACGGGGGTGATGGGGATCAGTAATCCAGGGCCCACAGATTCTGCTCTCGGAGTCCCAGCAAACTCACCGGAACGGACGAGTGGGACTCTGTCCCAAAGCCCAGAGGATGGCGGCATGCGGCAGAGGAAGCCAACCCTCTCTCATGGCCCCAGGACAGTTACCTGCATAGAGATCTGCTACCACTTCCCCTGCACACGGCAGCGATGCCACCCGGAGCTTCTCTGTTACGTTTCCAGGAGAGAACATGCACCTGGTGACATCGAACGTGTATCTGGGAAAACACCATCGGCCCAGTGAGAGCCACCAACATGGGGCTGGCCAGCAACCCCTTCCCAGGGGCACCTTGGTTCCACAGCCCCTTTCTGCTTCTGCCACTCCCGCCCCATTTCCCCCCTTCCTACCTGATTCCATTGTCCACATGCTCCACCCAGCCATCCTGGCCCAGCAACAGGGTCACTGTCGGGGATCGCACCCCGTCCGGCGATACTCGCCCTCGCTTGGCTACGCGTCGGGCTCCCAGAGCAGAAGCCACTGTTCCCCAGAGCTCTGGTCCTGGAAGACAGCCCCGGGCAGGTGGGTTAGAGAAGGCTGGTTTAGTGCATCTTGGAAGACAAGAGCCACAGGTCCCTCTTACCCAGCTGCTTCCACAGTGCAGCCCTGAAGCTGTCCTCGCTCAGCAGGACGAGGTCTCCGTGCCGCTGCCAGGAACGAGGGAGATCGTCCTCCAGCTCATCGGACCACCTGCCCCCAGAGCCCAACACTAACCGCTGCAGCTCGCTGCTGAGCTTCTGGGCGGGCGACTGGACTCGTGTCGCCTTCGAGGGAACAGGGTCCTGGGAGAGAAACCCTAAAGAAATCACTGATGCTAAGACAGGCTCCCTCCCTCCCTGCACGCTGAGTGGCGACGCGGGTGTGCGTAAGTGGAATCTCCTTCCCACAGCTGCTGTGTTGGACATTTCCCTGTATCTCCCCCAGGGACTGGGAAGTCCAGCTGGCTGGGCATGACTCTTCCATCATCCTGGCTGCACTAACCCACAACCGCCTGAACCCGCAGGCTGGAGCAGTCACTGCTTTCCAAATAAAGCTCCTGGAGACTCTGATGGGCACCCGGCAAGAAGGGAACAATCTCCTTATAAAGCAGGGAGGCTCGTCTGCTTGTGAATGCTGCTGGAATTTAGCCCTTTTGATGCACGGCGTTGCCCCCAGCGGGCTGCACACTGTGGAGATCGGTGCAGGAGAGCAGCTAAAATGCAGTATCACCTCTCCCTGCAACCCCATCTCCCACTGCGCTAGCGTGAAAGTCTCTGCTCCATCAGTGCCCGCGGGTGTCTGTCAAGCAGCCCCTCAGCTGAGACTTATGAACTCACTCAAACCCTGCTAGAGAGGAGCAAAGCTGCAGGGCCTCTGGCAGCCCTGGCCCAGCTGAGCTCAAGCACATGCTCCCACCCTCCCAAGAAAAAGGGACCTGATCCTGAGGTTCCAGGTGCCCCTACGAGCTGCCGAACGGACGCCTCTCTCATTAACTTGCACAGGAACAGAGCACGCTCGGCAGCTGGCAGGTACTGGGCCCTAAATAAAACACACAGAGACTGAACTGGATTATAAAGTGAAACTAGTTTCCTCTTCTACCTAGAATAGTAATAGAGATGTAGCTGTGTTAGTCTATCTGCACCCCAGAGCTCCCAGGCAAGACTAAACCAGTTGCGGGGAATTCAGATAAATTCTCCTTCGGCTGATGGCAGAAGGGATCAGGGAGGAATTTCACCATCTTCAACTCCTGTCTGTACAAATGGCAAAAGTGCCGTTTGGGAGGGCTTGGCATGCCAATGACCCGTGAGGATGCAGCCAATCGCAGAGACAGGACATGGGGCACGAGAGCCTGAAGTGGTAAATCCTATCTCTGATTTTGCTGAGGAAGCCAGTGCTTTGCTGACCTGGACCCACGTCAGGTTGCACGTCATCTCAGGGGGCAGGCTCTCCCGCAGCACCTGCAAATGCTGCTCCGTGAGTTTCTCTCCCAGCACAGGCAACGCCACTGTGCTGTCCAGGAGCTTCTGCACACGATAACGGACATCCAGAATCCCCTCTCGCGCCAAATACTCCCTGCAAGTCCAAGGATGTAGGGTTCATCCATCTCATGTTATGTTCTCTAGGCTTTCTCCAACCCTCTCGTATTAGCCTGAGCAGAGCAATGCTCTGTACGCATTGTTCAGTACTGGTTTGATGAGACCATCATCTCCTGGAGTAACAAACCACATGGTCTAGAGCAGGGGTTCCCAACCTGGGGTACGAGAAGCTTGTCAAGGTGGTATGGGGAATATTTGGTAAATAACTAGATTATCCTAATTGAAATATTTCAAAAGTAGTAGTGTTAGTGAAAAAAGTTGTGGATTCTAGAGTCGAGGATTTATTTCCTTTCATATTGAAGAGGGGGTACGGGAAGGTTTACTAAAAGCCAAGAGGATACGGGGACCAAAAAAGGTTGGGAACCCCTGGTCTAGGGTCAGGAGAGCTGAAGCTATTCCCAGCTCTGGAATGAGTTGCTGCGTGACCTCAGGCAAGTCACTGCATTCCTGCGTGTCTCAGTTTCCCCTCTGTAAAACAGGAATGATACCCGCCATCGTAAAGGCTATGGGACGACAGTGCTGACTAGAGCCGGGCACAGTACAGGAAAGTGCTGTCTGCGCAAGCTCTGTATCTCGTTTCTGACTGCTCAGCCCCAGCTATCCCAATCCTGGCCTTCCCACGAGCACAGGATTGGTTTTTCTTTTCTCTTTTTTTAAACTCTGTTCTGAACAGAACACATGTTCATGACCACGTGTTCAGCTCAATACAGGTAAAACAATGTCTCACAGCTTTCCCTCCTCCTTCTGCGTCTCTGCACTGCACCTGAACCGCTGGGCAAACTGTGACTTGGTAACAAGCGCAAAGACAGGACCAGACTTCAAATTCTTTGCATCCATCTTGACAGATCCTGAAAGAGAAGAAATCATCGCTCAGTTGTCTGGCTTGGCAGTGGGGGAAGCTATTCAATCTGCGGTTGGCAATTCCAGGTGGCTGCAGCCTGAATGTCTCTCCGCAGCACCCAAAGACTGACGGAAGCGTGGGCATTGCAGCGAGGCTGACACCTCGGTGTTCTGAAGAAGCAGGCTGTGCCCACGAAAGCTCATGCTGGATACTACCTACATTTTTGGTCAGACTCTAAGGTGCTGCAGGACCATTCGTTGTTTTGTAAGTTTTACTTGAAGTCTGACTGTGCTTGAAGGGCAAACAGGAGGATGCTTCAGGGCCCTGGAAGTGCTTGGGACCCCCTACTACACGGAGCAGAATCCCAGGAGGGGTGGCGACCCTGGAGGCACATTGCCTGCCGCCCTGCTGAGAAGGGCAGCGCCAGGATTAGGCACAAGCAGCCACACAGTGAACTGATCACCCTCTGCTCCAGTCACCCACGACATACCAGGCACCCGTCCCCGGGGCCATGTCTTCCCTCCCCCCACCACGTGCCCCCAGCCGCTTCCCCGCTGCCACGCACCTGCAGCCCCCCAGCCCCAGCCCCGGCCTTACCCCCCCACCACGTGCCCCCAGCCCCTTCCCCGCTGCCACGCACCTGCAGCCCCCGCCTTACCCCCCCACCACGTGCCCCCAGCCCCTTCCCCGCTGCCACGCACCTGCAGCCCCCCAGCCCCGGCCTTACCCCCCCACCACGTGCCCCCAGCCCCTTCCCCGCTGCCACGCACCTACAGCCCCCCAGCCCCGGCCTTACCCCCCCACCACGTGCCCCCAGCCCCTTCCCCGCTGCCACGCACCTGCAGCCCCCCAGCCCCGGCCTTACCCCCCCACCACGTGCCCCCAGCCCCTTCCCCGCTGCCACGCACCTGCAGCCCCCCAGCCCCGGCCTTACCCCCCCACCACGTGCCCTCAGCCCCTTCCCCGCTGCCACGCACCTGCAGCCCCCCAGCCCCGGCCTTACCCCCCCACCACGTGCCCCCAGCCCCTTCCCCGCTGCCACGCACCTGCAGCCCCCCAGCCCCGGCCTTACCCCCCCACCACGTGCCCCCACGAGGCGCCCCCACCCCAGCCACGCGTCCCCGCGCTCCCACATGGACTCTTGCCCCCCCGCGCTGAGAGCGATGCTGCTGATGCCGATGCAGTCACACAACCCCGCCCTCGCCGCTTGGCTGCGCCGCCCCGGCTCCCTGCCACGCGAGGGAAGCCACGAGGCCCTCGCGTGCGCGGAACCAGACGCGCGGGGTGAGTGTCCCCCACCGGAGCTGAGTGGCTGTTGCCATCCTGCGCCCGCTGCCGCCATCTTTGCTGTGGGCGGGGAGCTGGTTCCCGCCAACGCCGCGGGGCCCGACTGGCTCCCCGGACGCAAGCAAGCGAGCGAGCGGCCGGGCTCGGGCGGAACGGAAGTGGCGGCGCTTGTTTCCAGCCGGATCCCGAGGGTGCCGGAAGGAGCGGGCTGGGGGGACCGGAAGCGCCGCACCGGCGGCGGGTGAAGGATGGCGGGGCTGGCGGTGCGAGACCCCGCGGTGGATCGCTCGCTGCGCTCCGTGTTCGGTGAGGAGGAGCCGGGGGGGACGAGCCCCGGGAGGGAGACCCCAGTACCCCTCACCCAGCTACGTCACGGGGGGCAGGGCAGCGCTGGGACCCCCCCCCCGGCCCGGCCCTAGACCGGTTCTTCCCTAGCTCCTGGGGGGGTCTTCCGCCTCTGCGCCCGGGACCTGCCTCCCGCCCTGGCTCTTTCCCGGTGCCCAGACCCTCTGCCAGCCCCCCCGCTTCCCTGCTGCTCTCCCATCTGCGGCCAGACCCCTGCTCAGGAGCAGAGACACCCCCCCCCCCCGGGCTTTCCCTCGACAGAGGCCCCCTGCGTAGCCTTCCTAGTTGCTCTTCGGAGTGTGGAGATCCCCTCCTCCGCCCCTTCCCTGGCATCAGGGGCACTTCCCCAGAGACCCCCCCTTCTCTCTTTCTCTGTGACATCACAGCAATACGTGTTTCTGAGCAGAATGGCTTCTCAATAAAGCTCTTCTCAAACCTGTGCTTGTGCTATCAGTGACTCACCAAACACAGGCTGGAGAGGGATAATAGCCACACCAATGTGATCTGCCCCCAAGTCTCCCTGCGGACTGTTGCAGTAGGGGGGAGCAGCGCGGAAGATACCACTGCCTTGGGCATCACATGAAAATTAAAGGCAGATTGTAAAAGGGAAATTAAGCACACAGTGCAACCTTGCTAAATAGATATGAAAGTCTATCCAGCTCAGGCATTACATCGTAGCTATTTCTTATGAAACACTGATTTTAAAAGCTTAGAGATGCTTTATTCAATCTGAACAGAGGGTGACTAAAGTGTTGCAAGCGCATAATGGTGCTAAAACTTTTTTGTTTTCAGTATGAAAGTTTGTTTTCTGTGATCTCTGCTATACTATCTCTTGTGGGGAGCTGGTAACGTTTTTCTAGTGAAAAGGGCTAACTTTCTTAATGGGGTCCCAAGCTGTCTGTCTGGCAGGGAGTGTGGGAACCGGTAGGAGCCAGGCAACCTCACAGCCTGCCAGGTGGGCATACCAGGTGGACAGAGATCCTGGGGAACCCAGAAATTGGCCCAGATGTGAGATGGAGAGGAATATTTCATTTTTTCAAAAACAATTTTTGGGGAATTTCAGTCCTTGTGAAAAACTTAAAAATGTTGACTTTTTGTTTTGAAATGGGATGAAAAAAAACCAAGCCTCGAGAACTCTTAAGCTTTTTGTGGGATAGAATTTCCATTTTCCAGACAGCTCTGTTCCTGTGTATATCACCTGCATGGTAATTCATCATGAGCATCTCTCTGTTGTGAGTTGGTACAGAATTGTGTGGTGTTTTGGTTTGGTGTAATGTATCCAGTTTGTATGGGCCAAAGAGAAGCCAGGATGTTGATTAATCGGTATGGTATAGGTGGCTTGTGTAAAAACTGATCATTTAATCAGAACAAGGATGAGTTAGAAGTGATTAGAAGGGATTAATGAAATTGCAGTATCTTCTTTGGCCTTCCCATTATAAAATAAGGGGTCACTCAGAGTCATAGTAGGTAATCTCAGAGCAAAGTAAAGAAAATGTCTTCCTGCTGCACATAGTCAACCTCTGGGATTTGGTGCTCTGGGCTGTCATGGAGTCACATTGCAGATGGGTTTTAAAAGGGGCTAGATAATTGTAGGACATGTTGGTTCACATCACAGAATAGGTACCCATAGGATTCCCTCCCTCCCCAGTGATGTGCAGAAGTGTGCAATGAACACATTGTTGCCTTCTTTGGGTGCATCAGGTACTAGCCAGTGATAGTGGAGCTGATGGAACTGTGATCTCCCCTAGGAGTTATCCAGTTTTCCTACTCACAGGGGATGTAGCCTCTGCCATGACATCCTTCTCAGAGCCTTTCTGTGTTCACATTCTTTGCTCATTGATATGATGAATGGAGTTAAAAAGTATACACACAATTTTTGACCATTCTGCACTGATTAAGGGCCAAAGTCCATAGAAATCAGTAGCCTTTCAATTGGGCCCTGAATGGTGGGATACCTTGGGGTGCTATGTGAAAATCTTAGCTCTGTCTCCTTCACCGTCCTCAGCATGGGCCCTGCATGCTCCTCAGGCAGGTGGAAATGGAGATAAGGAATCGCCAACCCTGGTTAAACCAAACTTTCTATCAGTATTTTCACTGAAACCAATAGGAAAAGAATGGCAGAAAAAACATGAAACGAGACCCGCCAACCCGCCCGTAAAGGGTTAGGAAGGTGTCCCAGGCTCACGGTAGTTCCTATATTGTATGTACCTGTGACCTGCACTAATTGATACTGGTAGTAAAAGTGGGAAGAAAGAAGGATTGTTAACCAGTATTGGCCCATTCTCACATGAAGACTCCTAAACTTTTCCTAAATGCTTCCTGTTTGGACCAATGCCTGCTATCTCCCATTGGCTTATACACACTTTAAAATCTCACTTTAGATCTTGGACTGCTCCTAGGCCTGCTCTACACTACCCCAGGCCATCAATCTAAGTTGAGTAACATCAGCTATGTGAATAATGTAGCTGAAGTCGGCATACTTAGATCTCCCAGTATCTTCAGTGTTTACGCTCTCCTATCAACTCCTTTTACTCTTTTGGGTGGAATATCCAAGTTGACAGGTGACTACTCGGCGGTCATTTTATCACATCTAGTAAATTGACATTCCCCCACACACACATGGGGTCGATCACTGCCCGTTGAGTCGGTGAGTAGTGAAGGCACACCCCATCTCTCAGAAGCATTTTATGCTCCATGGTGGGTTAGGGTGGCACAGTTGAAAGGGAGACAGGCAACTTAGGCATTCTGGAGGAGGAGGAAAGTCTGGTGGAACAGTCCACAGACTCCTGAAACATAAATAGTGGTAGCATGCCCAAAATAGGGAACCATTGTTCTAAGAAACACTGACTGCATTATAACTCCCGCTTTCCTGCACTTTCCTTCTGACCTGAGCCTGGATTGAGTCATATTACCAGAGCCCTAAAACATGCCCCAGAGTGGATTCTGTACTGGCAACAGGACACTGCTCCAACACGAGCATTTGGAGCAATGGTACATGCACAAAAATCTGCAGTCCTGCAGTAGCATGCCGGAATGCAGCCATCCCTGTGGTTTGCCATCCCTTGGTTCCTTTCTGTTTTTCCTGTTTTCACATGAAGAGATGTTCATGTCTGTGTTATTTCCTGGTATTCGAGGTCTGTACTGAGACACTGCTCCCCTCTCCCATAGTGGGAAATATCCCATATGAAGCCACAGAGGAGCAGCTAAAGGACATTTTCTCAGAGGTCGGCCCTGTTGTCAGCTTCAGGTGAGAACTGTTTCTCTTTTGGGCATCTCCCATAAGTAGCCATGGTCTCAGCAGTCACTGATTTGGCATTTATCAGCACACCAGCCGCAAGCAGATGGGTATACTTGGCAGGCACAAGTTTTGAACAAAGTGGTCCTTCATCCTGTTGGGGACTGCATGGAGGGTGGGGGAAGATGGTGTTACCAGTCTGGAAAATGCTTTGGTATCATGTAATACTCTGCCCACGTACTATGATTCTTTTGGTTCCGCCATCCAGGTTGGTGTATGACAGGGAGACAGGCAAACCGAAGGGATATGGCTTTTGTGAGTACCAAGACCAGGAGACGGCGCTCAGTGCCATGCGGAACCTGAATGGGCGTGAGTTCAGCGGGAGGGCGTTGCGTGTGGACAATGCAGCCAGCGAGAAGAACAAGGAGGAGCTGAAGAGTGAGTCTGAACTTTGAGTCGAGGGGGGTCAGTGCTACCATAACGAATGACCTAAATCAACCTCTCAAACGTGAAACAGAAATCTGGTAGGTGAGGCATAAAATCTAGTGCACCTCCCGTAATCTGATGAGGTTCACAGTGAGAAGCTCACCAATAACAGATGTGCTCCAGGTAAGTTAGCAAGTAGAAGGGATAAAAAAAGGATAGAGAATAAGAGAGAATATCTTATTGCCTCTATATAAATCCATGGTACGCCCACATCTTGAATACTGCGTACAGGTGTGGTCACCTCATCTCTAAAAAGATATATTGGCATTGGAAAAGAGTCAGAGAAAGGCAACAAAAACGATGAGGGATTTGGAACGGGTGCCATATGAAGGGAGATTAAAAATACTGGGACTTTTCAGCTTAGAAAAGAGGAGATTGGGGGGGGGATATAATAGAGGTCTATAAAATTATGACAGGTATGGAGAAAGTGAATAAGGAAAATTAATTACTTGTTCCCATAACATAAGAACTAGGGGTCACCGAATGAAATTAATAGGTAGCACGTTTAAAAAAACAAAAGGAAGATTTTTCTTCACGCAGTGGACAGTCAACCTGTGGAACCCCTTGCCAGAGGATGTTGTGAAGACTAGGACTTTAACAGAGTTCAAAAAAGAACTGGATACATTCATGGAGGTTAGGTTCATCAATACTTATTAGCCAGGATGGGTAGGAATGGTGTCCCTAGCCTCCGTTTGTCAGAGGCTGACAGGGGAGTGTGGGATTGACTAGTCGACTGACTATCGGATAAGCATTTGCATTTGCTTATCGGATAGTTGACTAGTCTTTAACTATCCCTAAACTGAAGTATTGTGTCCAGTTCTGCGCACCACATTTGAGGAAAAATGTGGAAAAACTGGAGAAGGTCCAGAGAAGAGCAACACATGTTCAAGGCCTTGAAAACATGAGCTATGAGGGAAGACTGAAAGAACTGGGATTGTTTGGTGTGGGAAAAGAGAAGACTGAGAGGGGACACGATAACATCTTTCAAGTATCTAAAAGGTTGTTACAAATAGGAGGGAGAAAAATTATTCTCTCTTTAACCTCTGAGGATAGGAAAAGAAGCAATGGGCTTAAATTGCAGCACGGGAGGTTTAGGTTGGACTGTAGGGAAAACATTCTAACTCTCAGGGTGGTTAAACACTGGGATAAATTGCCTAGGGAGGTTGTGGAATCTCCATCCCTGGAGATATTGAAGAGCAGGTTAGACAGACACCTGTCAGGGATGGTCTAGATGGTGCGTGGTCCTGCCATGAATGCAGGGAATTAGACCTAACAAGGTCCCTTCCAGTTCTGTAGTTCTGTGGTACTCCTGAATCTATTTCAAAAGTACGTTTTCCTCCTTTCTGCTTGTGAAGAAGCAGCTGTGAGTCCAATAGCCTAGCGGCGTCGGCCTTTCAGCTGAAGGAGTCAGTGAGGGAAAGCACCAGAAATTGTGCTGGTGGCTTCTGTGATGTGAAATGAGACCAAGACCAGCAGCGCAGGGCTCCCAGGATTCTTGCGTATTTAATCTTTTCTCTTTGTTTTCCCCCCTCTGTCGCTGCCAGGCTTGGGCACAGGTGCCCCCATCATAGAGTCACCCTATGGAGACCCTATCAACCCTGAAGACGCCCCCGAGTCCATCAGCAGGGCAGTTGCCAGCCTGCCACCTGAGCAGATGTTTGAGCTGATGAAGCAGATGAAGGTGAGTGGGAACAAAAAGGCTGGAACCACGTCACGAACTCGCAACCGTGGCCTTGCTGTGCAAAATAACTCCACCCCCATTACGAGGCACCAAGCAGTAGCAGCTCCTCACTCACAACACCGTGCCATTGTCACTGCTGCAGGGTAGAATGGTCTGGAGCAGCCGTGGCCAACCCGAGGCTCATGAGCTGCATGCAGCTCTTCCCCCGCCCCCAGGATGTGGCTGGCAAAGCCCCCCACACCCTATGGCTCGTAAGCCGCCCCCCCAAAACAGCCATCTCGTCCGGGCTCCTTGTGCTGACCTGGACAGGGGAGCCATCCAGCGCGGCCATTAAAGATGCAGAATTAAAGATGGCATCGGCCGGCGGGAGCCTGATGTGGCCAAAAAGCCTCTCAACGCGTTTAACTGCGTTTTCTTAAAGGGGCAGAGGTGGGTGGTTTTTTTGTTTTTTCCCCTCGATGAAACACGATCAGGGGCTCCTTTTAAAGGGGCAGTCCCCCCCCCCCCCCCCAACAACTTTGCCCCAGCTCTTTGTGCTGGATCCACTGATTTCTTGGCTCTTTGTCCAGAATGGGTTGGCCACCCCTGGTCTGGAGGGTTAGTCAGGAGGAATGTAAGCAGACTGGACAAGGAAGAAGGCTGGTCTAGCAGCTGAATTCACTGTTGTGGACAGTGAGAGGCAGGTAGAGACTTGGGGGAAACCACAGCTGCTCTTAGGCGGTGAGGTGAGCTGTCTAGCCTCCTACTGTCCTGTTAGCTTGGCGAATACTGTGGCCAGTGGAGGAGAGGAGATGAGCATGGACATTGGGATGTGGAGCAGCCTGAGCTGTGTGATTTCATTATGTCCCTATATTTCAGACAGTCCACAGCCTGGAGCGGACGAGTCTCAGGTGCATTGTTGGTTTGTTAACTGTGCCCATGCGGTGTAAAGTGCCAGGCACATGAAACAAAACACTCCTGCCTTTTGCAAAGTTGCCACGCCTGCATTTCTGGGCAGGAGTGGGGTGGCAGCAACAGTTAGCAGTGAAGGGCTTAATCCTGGGAAGCAACAGCAAGGCCCATTGGGAGCTCTGATTTGCATGTTGCTCTTCAGTTGTGTGTGCAGAACAGCCCTCAGGAGGCCCGAAACATGCTGCTCCAGAATCCTCAGCTGGCATATGCGCTGCTCCAGGCCCAAGTGGTGATGAGGATCGTCGATCCGGAGATCGCTCTGGTATGTACGAGCCCGGGCTGGGATCAGTAGAACACTGGAGGGGTGGGGCTGCGGGGGGATGCCAGGAAAAGCCATGTCTAGTTGGTGCACTCACAGCTTTTCTCTCCTCCATCTTCTGCTGTTAGAAAATTCTGCATCGTCAGACCACTGTTCCGCCTCTGATTCCGGGCAACGCACAGCCAGTTCCTGGGCCTGGGCCTGGGCCTGGGCCTGGGCCAGGGCCAGGGCCAGGGCCAGGTCCTAATGCACAGATGAACCAGCAGAATCCCCCAGCGTCCCAGCCACAGCCCATAGTAAGAACATCTGTTCAGCCTACGTTACCGGAATGGAGGTTAGGGATGTGCAGTCCCCATGTGGAAGATGGGTATGGAGGTGTGGTGTTGAGAAGGGTTGTGTGTGTGTGTGTGGGGGAGGGGGGGGACAGGGTTCCCCACCTGGTGCAGGGAACGATGCTCATGTCTGTTGCTGGGGCAGGGTTTTCAGTGCGATTTCTTTGCTCTGCAGGGTGGCATGCATGTGAATGGAGCTCCTCCTCTGATGCAGCCTCCTATGCAGGGTGGCGTGCCAGCCCCAGGACAGATGCCAGCCTCAGTAGCCGGCCCAGGCCCTGGCCCCATGGCTCCCGGAGGTGAGCTCCTTGAGCATGTTCCTTTGTGTTCTGCGTGTCTGAATTCAAACTGTAAAAGTTGCCCAAAGCTTCTGC
Organism: Pelochelys cantorii; assembly: GCA_032595735.1. NCBI lineage: Eukaryota > Metazoa > Chordata > Testudines > Trionychidae > Pelochelys > Pelochelys cantorii. The sequence goes on from CM064337.1 coordinate 44,870,859, forward strand.
AGGGACAACATGTCCCATGGGTCCAGGGACTTTGCAGGCTTTTAAGAGAGAGAGGCAGTTCCTCAGGGGAGATTTGAAGCTATGGGAAACTCTTGGGGCAGCCAGCTAGAAGGGGGCCACTGTCTCTACAGCTTGTCAGGCTCGGTGGAAATTGTTCTGTCCGTGGCAGGGTGGGGCGTCTTTCTAGTTATCTGGGGGGACAGATAACTAGTTCTCTGCCCTTCCCCCCAGGAGGAATGCAGCCTCAGGTCGGGATGCCGGGGGGTGGACCAGTGCCCTTGGAACGTGGACAAGGTAAGCCACGTTTGTTGCAGCGTGCCATAAGGCTCCCTGCTTCCACGCTGAGACTTTTCAAGGCCTAGTGCCAGGAGAGATGTTGATGGAACAGAGAATCCCCCCACAGAACTGACCCTCCCCCCTTCCCTCAAGCTAACGGGATGTGTAAACGTTTTCCCAGCCTGTCTGTGAGTCCGTGTGCACCTGTCCCTCTGTCTGAGTGTGTGTCTCGTGAGCAGGGAGCGCCAGGCTTTCTCCAGGAACTCTCTTTCTGACACCTGGCAGATCCCGTGGTCGGGGAGCCAGCAGGTGCCTGCTCTGTGGCAGAGTCGTCTGTGCTTTCTGTTGTTTGCCCAGGAGAGGGAGCAGGAGCTTTTCCTTTGCACAGAATGGGGATGTGGATGGCGCAGAGAGTGCTCCTATGAGATGTTTCGCTTACTCCTCCCTCCACATGTGGAAGGCAGTACAGTACACCAGGGATGGGATGTAAAATCCCAGTTATTCACTTAACCGGTTAAATGTTAGGTTGACCTAACATTGAACCAGAGCAGGATCCAGGCTGGGGACTGCTGCATCCCCCAGGCCTGCACTACTGCTGGCTCTGCTGGCTCCCAGTCCACACCAGAGCAGCCCATGAGCTGCTCCAGCCCTTACCAGTTAATATCACCCAATTGGGTGCTGCTTACCAGTTAACCATTCACAGCCGCACTGTACGCCACTGTCCATTAAAGCAGGGGTATCTCATCTGCTGGTGGGTGCTGTTTCCTACATCAGAGATCCCTGTTCTTTCCTACTGCAGGACATGGGGATAGTCTATATCCTCCCTTAGTGTGTGTGTATGGAGATATACCTATCTCATAGAGCTGGAAGGGACCTTGAGAGGACATGGAGTTCAGTCCCTTGCCCTCATGGCAGGACCAAGTACCATCCCTAATAGATTTGCCCCAGATCCCTAAATGGCCCCCTCAAGGATTGAACTGACAACTCTGGGTTTAGCAGGCTAAGGCTCAAACCACTGCGCTATCCCTCCTCCCTTTTTCTAGCGGAACATAGCAGATCCCTTGCTGAGATTTCACCTTTGGGTTCTGCTCCCCCGTGAACAGCCCCAGGGTCTCTGCAGTGCTGCGCAGAGCATTGCCAAGAAGCAGTGGATATGCTTCTTAGCAATGTGCCTGCTGTCCGCGGAGTTTGAATAGCGGTGTGAAAACCGAACTGGCTAATGGCTGCGTTGCTTGGGGAAGCTCTGAGCAGAGTGGCGCCGTCTCACGGCGCTGGCAGGCACAGCCTGACACCTCATGCCACCTCCCACATGCAGAAGGAATTCGGCAACTCTCAGGGTCTCACAGTTAATATAATCTAACTGGAAGTGTAAATGCAGCAGGACCGGACGGTGAAGATCCCTTCCTCACCCATGAAAATAGTGCTGAGTGAGTGGCCTTTTAACCATGCAGGAGAAGCCGTCCTCCGCCTAGGACTGGCATTGGATGGTGCCTGGTCAGGGGCATTATTGGAAAGTGAGGCCTGCAAGATGGGCAGCGTCTCCTTTAGGGGTGCGAATGGATAACTGGTCAGCATTGCCCTCAGCGGGTGAGGCTTACCAGTTAGGATTAACCAGCAGGGGCTGGAGCACCCCCTCTGCCTGATGCAGGCAGCGGACTGTTCCAGACCGGCCAGAGCAGCACACTGCATGCGGGGGCACTCCAGCCCAGCCCGAGCAAGGGGCCGCTCCAGCCTGGCCGTGGCAGGCTGTGGCCTGGAGAGGCCCCACTCCTGTGCCCATGTAAGCGGTTAACCAGTTAAACATAACGTTTAGCCAGGTAACTGATTACCCGGGATTTGACATCCCTCGTCTCTTTAAAAGAGGCAGTCTGAATCAGCAGGAGCCTGCCTTACCAGGCACGAGCTCACTCCACCAAGGGAAAGGAGGCCGTCCATGAGTCTGTGCGTGTGTACGTCTCTGTGCTATTTATGTGTCTGCTCTTTTCCCTCTTTTCCTGCTGCTCACCCAGGAAACCTGCAGCTCTCGCCCGTGGGACCTGCCAGGCCTGCATCTATCGAGCGAGTTCAAGGTATCCATGACAGCTGCCAGCTCCCTTGTCATGGGGCTCGGTGTGTAATGCATGGAAAAAGCCTGGACTTCAGCACGAGGGTTCTCTTCACTTGGGGTCGTGGGCCCTGTGTAGCCGGCCCAGTGCGGAAGGGAGCACTCACTAAGGCACAGCTGCCCCCTGGCTTAGTGGGAGTCTTGGGTTCTCCATGGAGCGGTCTTCTCTCTGGGAAGATTATCAGTACGTGAGGAAAGTGACAGGAGAGAGACAGCCGTCCAGGCTCACGCTGGGCTTTTGCACCTCACCGACGTGGGGCGTCTGGGTTTGACCTCCTGGGTCTGGGCTGTCTAGGCTTGCGCTGACCTTGTGGCTCGCACTGGGTGGGACCAGTCTTGTTGATAGTTACTGTGAGTTCGGTTCTCGACTTCTGTCAGCACAGTCACTGCAGGGTGCAGGAAGGGCTGAATTTGGCACGGAGGGCACCCGCTTCTGCGAGCTGCAGCGTTGTCTGTGGGAAGGTTTCTTTTTTGTTTGCTGTGCAGCACTTCCAGCCACACCATGGACAGCAGTGTGGCCTCTCTCCAAAGCCAGTGTGTGTCTGTGAGCTATGGGGGGGTACTGGGCATGGGGTATGGTTGCACCCCACCACCGGGGCGGCAGGCGTGGTGCTTTCTTACAGGAGGACTTGGTGTAACTGTTCTTGACATGACTCATTTCCCTTGCTTGCCTCCCTGGCAGTGCCCATGCCGGACCCGAGGGCTCCTATGCAGCGGGGACCATTACCTGCCAGCGGCCCACCACCCCGGGGCCTTCTGGGTGATGCTCCAAACGACCCCCGAGGAGGGACCCTGCTCTCGGTCACTGGAGAAGTGGAGCCCAGGTGAGTGGGCCAGAGGATGAATCGGTACCAATCTGAGCCGTGGCGTTTCTGACTCCCCTGCTCCTGGCCTGGCCTCTTGTGGGAGCAATGGTTAAGTGGCACTGCCTGCCGGGTCCCATGCTGGCTGCGTAGAGCGACATGTGCCGGCGATCCAGGTACACATGGCTGTGCGGCGGGAAGGGAGGATGGCGTTTGCGGCCACTCCGACCCACCAGGCGAGGTGGAAGATTAGCATCCCTCCTTCCATGCCACGCTCCCCCACTGTCTGTGTGGCCGGCTTTGTGCTGCGGTCAAAATACTGCGCCTCTCGGTGCCACACTGTTGCCTGAGTCACATGCTCATCTTTCTCCTTCTCTGTGTTCCTCCTCTTTCTGCAGAGGCTACCTTGGGCCGCCCCACCAGGGTCCACCCATGCACCATATGCCCGGCCATGACAATCGTGGCCCACCCCCACATGAAATGAGGGGCGGGCCAATGGGAGAACCCAGGCCACTGATGGGAGAGCCAAGGGGGCCTTTGATGGATGCTCGAGGTGAGACGGTGGCTGTAAATAATACGTGAAATGACCAAGAGAGAAGCTGGTTTCTTAGAGATGTGAGGAAAATGGGAAGGGGGGACAATTGGCCGGTGAAGGGAGATGCAGGAGCATTACCCAGGGCTGGCGTGAGGCACTGGGGGGAAGGGTGCAGTTACACAGGACAAGGGAGGAGAAGTTCAAATTTGTCCTTGGGTGCCATTCACACACTGTTCCTGGCCCTCCTTGGTGTTCTGCCAGTCACGAGACCAAAGGAGGCTTCACTTTCAAAAGTGGGCGTGTGCCCACGATGTTCTCCATCATAGAGTTCCCTGCCAGGGGTTTGCTTAGGGCATGTGTTTTCTCTGCAGGGGGAAGAGATCCTAGAGGCATGGAACCCAGAGGAATGGAGCCCCGGGGCATGGAACCCAGAGGGATGGAGCCCCGGGGCATGGAGCCCAGAGGAATGGAGCCCCGGGGCATGGAGCCCAGAGGAATGGAGCCCAGAGGGATGGAGCCCCGGGGCATGGAGCCCAGAGGGATGGAGCCCAGAGGAATGGAGCCCAGAGGGATGGAGCCCAGAGGGATGGAGCCCCGGGGCATGGAGCCCAGAGGGATGGAGCCCCGGGGCATGGAGCCTAGAGGGATGGAGCCCAGAGGCATGGATGGCAGAGGAATGGAGCCCAGAGGGATGGAGCCCAGGGGTCCTGGCCCCAACCCAAGGGGCCCAATGCCTGGTGGAATTCAAGGACCTGGGCCACTTAATTTGGGAGCGAGTGGCCCTCAGGGACCTCGACAGGTACATGCAGCATCTTCTGCTCTAGTCTTACTCTGACAGATACTGACCAGCACTTAGGGGCAGGGTTCTAAGTGACGTCTGTGCTTTACCAGCCTGCGTCCCGCTGGTAATGCGACCCAACCACCAGCAAACCTCAGGGAATTGACAGCACTCCCCCAACCCCAGGGATCCTAGGTCAGCACATCCCTGCCAGCTAGCTCCGAGGTAGTACCAGGGTGGGCTGCAGGAACCTGGAGCTGCTGGCTTTTGTCCTGGTTCTGACATGCACCAACCCAAATTGTTCTGACCCCCTCGCGTGGGACTCACAATATATATAATAAGGTTAGAAAAACTGTAGATTTCCCCCAGGTCACTTCTGTCCCTGGCTTCTTCCAGTGACTTACTCTCCTCATCACGATGCGGTGGGGGGGAGCCATGGTTTCCTTTTTCTTTTGCTCGCCGTCTTTCCAGCTCTGCTAGCTTGAAGGAGCCAAGCACTGAGCCAGGGCGTTTCTGTGGGGAGCAGGCCAGCTTGCGTGCACTCCTCAGGCAGTAGCGAGCGCCTCACGGTCGTTAGCAGAGTGCAGTGGGTAGAGGGATGCAGGCCTGTTCCACAGAGGGAACTGAGGCACAGGGAGCCCAAGGACCAGATTTGTAGCGGTGTTTAGGTGCTTGGCGCCTATTGAGTTCAGCGAGAGTCAGGCGGCTAAAAACCTTTACAAGTCTGGCCCTAAGTCACTTGCCTGCAATCACACACGTTTTGATGACAGAGCTTGGAACCGAACCCAACGTAGTCGAATCCAGTGTCTTAGCCTGGAGGCCACCCTTCCTCTGGCTTTCTGTTACTGCCAGAGTTATGTGAACAAAGGTCTCTTGAACTTGGGGGACCTATTTTCTTGTGGCACCCCACTCCCAGCCCCCATCTGGGCCTCTTACATGGTGCCACAGACTTGTTACCTGCATTACATCCACGGGCACATGGTGCCTTCCATGGCTGAATCCAGGAAGTTCTCCAAGAGCAGTTCTCCAAGAGCAGAAGGGCCCAGCTCATCCCATCTCTTTATTCCCACAGGTTCCCAACATGCCAGGGGCAGGCATACAAGGAGGCGGTATGCCAGGGGCAGGCATACAAGGAGGCGGTATGCCAGGGGCAGGCATACAAGGCGGCGGTATGCCAGGGGCAGGCATACAAGGTGGCGGTATGCCAGGGGCAGGCATACAAGGAGGCGGCATGCCAGGGCCAGTGGTACAAGGAGCTGGCCAGCCAGGAGGCTTTAGCCCAGGCCAGAACCAGGTCACCCCCCAAGATCATGAGAAGGTGAGTAAGCAAAGGGCAACTCAGGACTCGGAGCGGGGAGGGGCGTGGAGGCGGGATACCCCTTGCTGTGGGAATGAACTCAGCACTCGTCTCTGGCCCGGCAAGAGACGCCGGTGTCTTGTAGTTTCTGTGTTGGGGCCAACTCAACCTGGGGAGTTGATGCTTCTGTTGATCAGTAGCTGCAGCAGGACGGTTGGTTTGAAATGTTTCCTGTGGCCAATGAGCCAGGTCCTTTCACAAGAGTTTATATTGCTCCTGCTCTTTGCCTTCTCTTTCCTCCCTCCAGCAGCCTGGTCTTTAGGTAGCGTCCTCATGATTGTCTTTGCTGCCCCTCTTCCTTGGGAAGCTGCTCTTGCACGTGGCCTTGCAGACCCTGCCCTTTCTCTCCACAGGCCGCGCTGATCATGCAGGTTCTCCAGCTGACTGCAGACCAGATTGCCATGCTGCCCCCAGAGCAAAGGCAAAGTATCCTCATCCTGAAGGAGCAGATCCAGAAATCCACTGGGGCTCCATGAGGAGGTGAGATGGGGCAGAGGCTGCATTACTGGGAGGGGACAGGCTGCAGGCAGCAAGGTGGTGGGACAGCTCGTGTGAACGAAGGGTGTGGGGGAAATGTAGAGGGCAGTTTTAAATGGAGAAGACCCCCGACACGGCCATTGAATTGGATGCCCTATGGCCTGCCCTGCTTGGGGCTGGCTGGCTGGTGGGTTTCAACTAGGGTACCTAGAGTTCTTCCAGGGAGTCCATGAACTCCTCTAGATTTTTGCCGAGTTGTACAACAGACCACACAAAAAGTGCTAGAGTAGTTGGTGCAGACTAAAATTTCACACAATGACTTGTGTATACTGCTCTCTATATTGTACACTGAAATGTTAGTACAATGTTTATATTCCATCTGATTTATAATTATACCAGAAGATTTACCCAGCATTGTTCGGGTCTTTAACGCAAATAATTTTATTTTTCTTCATTTTAGTCATTGTTCTGGGCTGGGGCTGGGGAGGAGGGGTTCAGTCTGCAGGCTGCCCTGGGGAGAGAGGACAGCCCCAGCCCTCGCTCACTGCAGCAGCTTGGGGCCAGGTGAGAAGCGCCTGTCCATAGCCGCTGCAGGTACATTGAGCACAGCCAGGGGCCGAGTGCATGTCCCCCAGCTGGGGGACAGACACACACACAGGCAAACTCTTTGAAATATATAGTAGATAGCTGTCCTTTCTTCACCCCTGCTCCATGCTGGCCCAGTGGGGTTATAGCTGTCTCAGTCCCTGGCCCCTTGCAGCCCCCCCCCGTGGTCATTCTGCAGTATAACTGTCCCTCCTACCAGACCCCTCCCTTTCCATTTTATGCGAAACAGTCCCAATTCCAGGCACATCCCATTGTCCAGGCACAACCAAACCCTGGCCTTGCTGTAAGTTAGGTTAAGAGGGAGCTGCCCACCAATTTTGGTGTCCTAGCTCTTACCGTTTAGGAGGAGTTCTTGATAGACTTGCAGACAGGCGCACATTTCTAGACTATACAATAAGAAGATGGGGAAAATGAGAAAGGAAGCCATTTTTCAGCACTACTGGGCTGTGACAATTTTGAATTTTTATGTCCGATTTTGTAAGCAAGTCGTTTTTAAGTGAGGAGAAACTTGGGTACACAGGGCAAATCAGACTCCGGCCGGGGTACAGCCGTCTGGAAAGGTTGTGAGCCTCATAGGGCGGCCTCGTTGTAGGGAGGGTCATTGCTGCGTCTGGTGCATCTCCTGTGATGTCTGTCAGAGAGTTAGCGGGCTGGGGCTTGTGGGCTCTGTTTGCTGCTCGGGGCAGGAGGGGAGGCACCCAGTGCTCCTGCAGCGGTTGGATGGAAGGCCATGGTGGCGCGTTCCTTTGTTGCATGTCATATGGGAGGCTGAGGGGCTAGACAGGGTGGCAGGATAGGCGCTGGCATTGCTGGACTGTATTCAGCTGCCCTGGAGAGAGCAGCGACTGGCCAGTGGCACCCAGCGAAACCCTGCGTCTGCAGCCGCTGTGCTAAATCTCTTTAAAGGCGGCTCCCTCCTTTCCCTAGGCTGTGAAAGTGCAGGAGCGCTGCTCCGGGAAGAGCTACCATTGTGCTGTGGGACGCTCCCGTGGGCTGGAATCCAGAATGGCGCAGGTGGGCACTGGGCCGTCTGCCCTGTGCTGCTCAGAGCTAGGGAAAGGCTGCAGCCCCCCCAAAGCCCCCTGTGAAGTGGGATGATGAGGTTGCTCTTGCTTCATTCCCGTTGGCCTCCCCTGCCTGTGTCACTCAAAGCAGAGTTTCCCTCCCCTCACGTGTCCCCCTTTACTTCTGCAGAGCTCAGAAGACACTTGGTCACCCCGGCAGCAGCCCTGAAGATGAAGACCTGTGGGATGGAGGAGGCACCCAAGGCCACAGCTTCACCTCATCACCGGCTGACCTGGTGCAGTCATCGGGGGAGGCGTTCCTCCGTCCCACCCAGTGTAACCCCCGTACTGTTCGTTCTCTGTGTTTTGTGTGTGTGTGTTTTACAGTATTTGAAATAAACTTGGAGGAGGATTTGAGTACAGGCCATGGCTGTACCTGAGATGGCCTCCATCAGGCACCTCTCTCTGAGCCTGATTCAGAAGCACTAGAGATGGCAAAGGCCTCTCGGTTGCTCATGTCAGCCCTCACCTGGCCAGGAATGGCAGCCTCTCTCCAGGGTAGTCAGAGAATTCCTTCCTCTGCTGCAGCACATCCTGGCTCTAGGACGGCTCGAGAGTCACCTTGACACTGCAGACATTGAACTCCATGTTTCCCAGCCTGGTTCCCTTAACCACACAGGGGGGGTTTTCAAGCTGGTCTGAGCTCAATGTGCCTCTTCCAGAAAGGGAGGAGGGAGAAAGAGATAGTCCCTCCAGGCAGCATGTTGCTGTTTGCTGAGCAGATTACTCGCCATTTCTGGCAGGAGATACTCAGTAAACGGGCGTGTCTGGAGAAGGCGGATGCACTGAAGTTGTTATTTGGGGAGTGAGACGGGACTGTGGTGGGACAAAGAGCTGAGTCGGTGTTACGTCTGCTCTGCGGAGTCTCATACATGTGGCGTCTGAGGAGTGAAAGGGGCATGAGGTGAAAATGTCATCTTACCAAGAATGGCCCAGTTGATCTGGAGACCTTGCCAGGCACCAACCGGCCCTATTGAAAATGCCACTTCTGTGTAATTTTTCTGTCATGAAAAACCCCATCGTTGAGAACAAAACCGTTTAAAAAAGTTTGGACTTTTGCGACAGCTGGCACGTGGGAACACTGGGGCTGCAGGAGCTGTAGCGAGGTTTCTGAGGAGCCCTTGCCAAGGCACCAGGGGTGGAAATGTATCGGCTGCACTTGTCTGAGTCAAGTTGGTCTGGAGCCTTTCTCTAAGTGAATTGTGTGCTGGTATACGACACTGAATTCAGCCCTGGAGCACTCCATGCACAATTGGGTATGTGATAGGAAGCTACAGCACAGCTCTTCCCAGAAGAGTCCTTACCCTGGGGCACATCCTTCTGTGGAAGGTCTTCTACAGGCTGCAATGTGAAGCTCATCTTTCAGTCCCTACCAGTCCTGACTGGCAGGTGGCTACACTCCTTTGCTGGCAACTGGCAGATCAGCTGTGGCTGCTGTTGCATTTACAATCTCTTCTGTTCCTGGTAGTATGTTTTTCTTCCATTCCGGATACATTCCTGCCAGTTTTCATCCGTGAGTCACTCTGACTAGGGTCAGCAACACTGTCTGCTGTGGCTTCTGGGTGACAGAATATTCAGGGGTTCTGCTCAGAGTGTCACCAGACAGCTTCTGTGAAGGGAGGAGAGGTGGCAGTGTGACGCTGCTACCCTTTCCTTCTTGTATTTATTTATTACAGATAGAGCACAGGTACCATCAGCACAGTCAGGCGGTAGATAAATGCTGTGCATTTGCATCTTAAATCGGACATGGAGGTTCACTGAGGTTAGGTTTTATCCCAAGCTACTTACAAGGGAAGCAAGTTTAGTTTATTTTAATAGACACTTACAGAAATATTGATTGGAGCATATTTTGCCCTTTGCGATGGATCAACCGCAAATGATCTCTGTCCTCCCCACCCAAGCCCCACCATCCTGGAATTCCTCACTGTCCATGCCCAAAACCAAGTGTAATCATCAGTCGGAGCCTTTGTCAGTCTCTTACACTGATGCCACAATCCAGCTTTGGAGGACAATGTTAATTCCACCAGAAAGTCCATTTCAGTCCATCTGCATGTGAGCCCAGTGCTGACTGCTGGGCAAGAAGGCCCATCCCCTTCACTCCAAAGGACAGGCAGGATGTAAAATTCAGACACTTCCATTGGAGGAATGTGGTGGTGTGATGGAAGGTCACTTTCTCTTTGAGTTTAGCAGGTGACAGACACATGGCTTCACCGGCAGCATTTCCTGATAGTGTTAGTGCATCTCAGCAGGCCATGCTGCTGCAGGTTTAAAAGGAGCAGTAGAGGATAAGAGAATGGCTCTTTCTAAGAACAGTGATTCCCCATGTTCCTGCTGCTTAGAAGTTCTCCTTGTTGAAGTAGAATTTGACCTTCCTAGGGTCCAGGCTGGAGTACTGATGGCAGCACTTCTGCAGGCTCTTTGCCAAAGCTTCAGGCCCACAGAGGAACACGCCCACCACAGACCTGCACAGAACACAGGAGCTATTAATGCTGGGGAGAAAAAATCTGCTTACCCGGCTCTGTCTAGGGCCCTGCGCCGTGTGGGCCTTCACTTGTTTTCATCTTCGGAACACATCCCCATTCTAGTGATTCATTGGCTGCACTGGCCATGTCCCAGATGCAGTTTCAGGAGGAAGGGGACAGACCGTGAAGAGGCATTTTCAGCTCTAGCAACCTGGTCGCCAGGGCACTAAACACTCACCGGGGGTGGGCAGTTGCCACGGCAGAGAACTCAGTGCACCACCTGGGTCTCCCAAACGATGTTTTCTGTTTGAGGCCTGTCACCACATCTGTGACATTATCAAAGTTGAAAGCTGCTTGGCCAGCCTAGAGTTAGAGGAGATAAGGAGTGAGAAGAGGCAGGCATCCTAACAGATGGGCTGCGGGAACCCTCATTCACAGGGCTGGCCTTACCATGAGGCGAACTGAGGCGGCCGCCTCAGGTTCCAGACTGTGTGTGTGGGGGGGGGTGGGAGGGGGGCACAACTAGGACCCAGAGTGTAGAAAATTGTGTCTGCTGCTGGCCCAAGCGAGGAGGCATGGGGGCGTCATTTGAGCTCCCCGCCTCAAGTGCCAAAATGTTGTGGACCGGCCCTGCTCATTCATGAGGCATTGGCTTCTACCGCTGCCACCTTCCCTGATGGGTTAAAAGGGAGACTCTCCACTCCGGTGTCTCGCCTTGACCATGGTGTTCTCAGGTTCTCCCCATCCCCAGCGCCATGACGTTTCCCCGTGTTCTGCCCCTCCTCGACTGACGCACACCGTCACCCAGACGGCCTGGTGTTTGTGACTCACAATGCTGTTGTCCCAGCCAGTGAGGAAGAGTCTGTAGTTCAGGAAACCTGCTTTGCCAGATTCCTCCATCTCTTGCTCCAGGGAGGCGAGCAGGTCATTGAACCAGGCAAACGCACCCGTATCCCGGCAGAGCCAGTAGAAGTAGATCTAGGATCCCACAGCACAAAGAGTATGAGAGAGACGTTACTGAGCCTGCGAAAGGCATGCACAGTACACTGCGGTGGAGCAGAGGGGAGAATCCATTACAATAGGCGTATTCACCAGGAAGGCTGTAGCTTAGCCTAGGCCAGTGCTGGGGAAGATGGGAAGTTGCACTTTCAGGATGCACAAGGACTGCAGGTCAGACAGGCAGCAGTAGGGAAACCCTCCCCCGCCCCGCACTCCTTACCTTTTTGGTTTGGAGACGCTGGTCTGCATGCTGGAACTTGTACCAGATCGATTTCAGGACAGAGGCAAAGGGCGTGACCCCGATCCCTGCCCCCACCAGCATGGCAACCTCGTACTGGAACACGTCTTCGCTGGCTGTGCCAAAGGGGCCATCCACCTCTATCCTGGTGAGACAAGGCAGGTCCCAGGTAAGAGGTGGAAACTGCCTTCCTGCATCCCCTTGTATCACAGAACTTCCCTGGGGCTGCAGTCTATTAGATTCCTGGTTCTAGTGCTGCCCTGGCCTACCTGGGTGTCTTCGGTTTCTGCTGCTGAAAGGTGCCAATTAGATTCTCTGTCCAGTCCCCTGCCGCCCGGATGTGGACGGAGAAGAATTCTTCCTCGGGGGCAGAGGTCAGGGTGAAAGGGTGCCACTCCAGGCGCGAGACCGAGGGGCAGTTGATGAAAATATACTGGCCCACTTCCATGCTGAAGCCCTTCTTGTGCATCTGTAGTTCTAACACTTTTGATGGGTGCATGACAGCCTGGGGGAAAGGCACAACCGCAGAGCGTGAGTGTGGCCCCCCGCCGCCGTCCTAGCTACACCTTGCTCCTAGCAGAGCTGGGCTGAAGCTACAGAGAGCCCTGCTGGGAAAGCTGGGGAATGGGGTGGCTGGGAGCACCCGTCAGCAGTGCTGCTGCCCCCGTTCCTTACAGTGTCCCCTGCTGGGAGTGGTGGCTACTCTTACCTTTGTGACGACGACCCTCTGCTGAGAACGCCAAAAGCGTAAGACTCGCTCGAAGACATAGAGGAGGATTGGGGCCAGCACCCACTGCCAGGACTGTGGAGACAGAAGCCGTCGTATGTTGTGAGGCGCCGACGGGAGCTGAGGGGCGGGGTTGGCAGCAAAGGGCACCAACGTCCCTTCACGGAGATGCCCAGAGCAAACCCTCTGGCCTCGTGGCTTGGGAAATGTCTTCCTGACACGAGAGACACGGCCAGCATGACATGGACAACCAGGGTGGGCATTAGCACCTTTTGCCTAGTGAGCAGAGTCCCACCCACTCACATTCTGGTTCTCACATTGCTCCCATCATGTGGGGCCTGGGCAAAGGGTGAGATCGTGGCTCGGGCATTGTCCCTGCTAGCCACACCGGCAATCAAACCCCTTTCCCACAGACAGTCGTTGCTGGGAGAAGACCGGTGTGTTGAGTTATCATCCAGCTTGTCCCCTCTTGGCCTTTCTGTGAGCTGGCTACTGCCTAGAGCTGAGAGTTACCCCCCGCACAGCAGGTGGGAGCTGCTCTTGCCAGATACTGCTATCCGTTGTCCCTGCTGCTGATCCAATCTGCCTGCTGCTGCTTCTCACCCATCCTGGCAGGCTGGGAACCAGCAGGGAAGAGATGGGTTGCCCAGGAGTGTATCTGGGGGAGGAAGTGTCTCTGCAAGCAGCTCTGAAAAGTAGAGCAGTGCTGAGGCAGGCAGGCTGGGAAGGGCCCTACGTCGGACACTTGGCAGGGAGAGGCTTTAGGAAGTGGCAGGGGGAGGGGGGGGGGGTTGTTCTGTTGGCAGGAATGAGACTGAACTGGGGTCAGAGAGCTCCTCTCCCATCTCGCCATGGAAAATGAGTCTGGCTGCACTGCACCCTCCCGACAAGACAGGGGAGAGACCTCTCAGTTAGCTCAGGGCGGCCTCCTGTCAGCGAACGTCTGCGCTGGGAAGAGTCTCACCTCGGCTGGGATGCTCCCAAACTCGGGCTTTTCGCAGTGGGGGCGTTTCTCTCTGCCCCAGTGCATAGGGTCCCGTGCGCACTGCTCAGGGCTGTGCTCCTTTAAGCTCTCTGCCGTCTGCCCACGAACAAGACCGCTGGGAAGGAGAAAAATGTCACCACAGCTCTCCTGGCCCGAGCCTGCCTCCCTGCTTGACCTTCAGAACAGCTCAGCCATGGAGGAAGCAGTGGTGCTGGCTTGGAGATGGGTGCGGGATAGCAGGGTGTTCTGTGGAAAACCAGGGCGGATGGGAGAGTCAGATGCGGGGCTGGGTAAAGGGACGGTGGGACAGATGTTGGCTGGGCAGCGGGGAGGCTGACAGATGATCCGGTGCAGTAGGGCTGTGGTGTGAGAGTGGAAAGTGCGGAGAACAGACAGACAAGGAGGTGCCATGTGGCTGTTGTGTGGCGCCTTACGCAATGCCGTGGATGACAAGGCCGGCGAAGTAGATGACGAAGAGATGGTGCATGTACCAGAAGACCTCGAAATAGCTCCGGCGGATGAACTCCATGGAGGAGGTGATCATGAGGATCAGCGCCACCGTGATGATCACGCCTGTCAGGCCCGGGATGGTTGTGAACGCTACGTAGGCCGGTGTCTGCAGGAGAACGCAGCACTGAGATGGGGATGGTCACACAGAGTCTGCAAGCAGCACAGAATGAAGCCTGGGCGCCCTGGGGCCACACCCCCCCAAGGCAGGCCCTGAGCACTCACCGTGCTGTTGGAGCGGATGGGGTTTAGCCACTTGTTACTCCCGTCTTGGTGCAGGTCGGAGAGGATGGAGGAGAGGCTCCCATCCGCAGCTTGCTGGCTGTCATTGTACCACTCCAAGTTACACAGGTGGGCGACGATGTGAACAGCTGCACATCACAGACACAGAGAGATTGGAACCTGCACCCTGACAGACCCAGGGCATGTCTACACAGGAGTAAAAGACCCGCCCTGGCTGAGCTGACTCAGGCTGTGGGGTGAAAAACTGCTGGATAGACATCGGGGCTTGGGCATGGCAGGGTCTGAGTGCCAGCCCAAGCCTTTATACAGCACGTCCAAGGCCTAGGAACCCAGGACAGCTGCCCTAGGCCAGGCCCGGGTGTTTGACTGCTGTGTAGACATACTCCCAGGCTACGTCTAGACTACATCCCTTTTTCGTAAAAGGGATGTAAATTAGACATATCGCAATTGCTAATGAAGCGGGGATTTAAATCTCCCCCGTTTCATTAGCATAAAAATGGCTGCCACTTTTTTTCCGCACGGAGCTTTGCCGGAAAAAAGTGCCAGTCTAGACGCTGATCTTGCGGAAAATAAAGCCTTTTCCGAAAGATCCCTTATCCCTCTCTGAAATAAGGTATAAGGGATCTTTCGGAAAAGGCTTTATTTTCCGCAAGATCAGCGTCTAGACTGGCGCTTTTTTCCGGCAAAGCTCCGTGTGGAAAAAAAGCGGCAGCCATTTTTATGCTAATGAAGCGGGGGAGATTTAAATCCCCGCTTCATTAGCAATTGCGATACGTCTAATTTATATCCCTTTTACAAAAAAGGGATGTCGTCTAGACGTAGCCCCAGAGTGCTGCTGAAAACCAAGACAGCACAGCCTGCAGTGAACATGTCAGCACCCAGCCCCTCTGGGACATAAAATCCATGTGTGCCACCTGAGACTGAGCTCAGACCCTGATCAGCATCCCGCGGGTGGGCAGGGCCTGTTGGTACGCTCTCTCTGCCCCAGGTGGGGGGCCCTGAGCCATCCCGTGCAGGCGGGGGCGGCGGTTCCCGGAACACATGCAGCGAGGTGGGTGCTGAGTTACCTGTGAAGAGGGCAATCGCGTAGGCTACCAGCTTGTGGAAAGTGAGGTTGTGATCCAGCTGCTTCCGCATTGTGCGCCTGCAGCACTGCCGAGCGGAGAGGAAATGGTCAGCACGCAGGGGCTGCTTCCTGGCTGCGGGGATGAGAGGGGCAGGGGCCGCCCCTCCCCGCACAGGACGGAGGGGCCCTGGGGGCAGGGGGCAGGTGCAGGGACATGGGCCAGGCGCACGCTGCCTCCCGCCGCAGCCAGAGGGGACCTTGTCCCGGCTGGAGCCAGTGGGGCATTGGCACTAGCACCCCACCCCTGGGATGGGCAGCTTGCCCTGCCCTGCCCTGCCCTGCCCCTGAGAAAAGCAGCCAATCAGAACTTCTGCAGGAGGCACAGGGAGCTCTCCCCGTCCCCTATGGAGCTAGAGCACCTTTTGGGGAGGGGACGGGAAAGAGAGGAGACAACACCATTCTCATAGTAGGGAAGAGGGGGTGTTCTTCCCCCACAAGCCATGGGTCAGTCTCTTCCCTCCTGCCCCTCCCCCTGAACCATGGGTCAGTCTGCTCCCTGTCTCCACGCCCAGCAAGCCCACGGGTCAGCCCCCCGCCCCAGAACGCAGCTCGAAGGATGCAGAGGGGAGAAGAGCCCCTGAAGCTGCCTCTTCTGGCCTGGGATAGGGGAGGGGACTTCATTGCAGCCCCCCAAGTCCAGCCGAGGAAGCTGCAGGCGGAGCAGGGGTGCAAAGGGGAGCAAGGAGCAGGGGCAGGGAGATAATTAAGTGCCAGGCGAGGGAGGGGCCGTGGGGGCGCAGTGACAATGAGAACTGGGAGATGCTGGAAACCCCACCCCGCCAGGCAGCAGACGAAGCGGGGCAGGAGCCCGGCTTTCTCTCGCTCACGCTCAGACACACAGACCCACGGCAGTGTCTGGAAATGTCTTGGGGGGCCAATCTCCTGGCTTTTCTGAGCCCGGCTCCCGACTGTGTCACTTGTGGGTGGCCGTGGGGGGGGGCGGGCATGGCTGGCCAGGAATGCCAGGCGAGGCCGTGCGTCGGGGTGGGACCGAGGGGGGCAGGGCTGGCCACTCACCGAGCAGGCGCCCCTCAGGAAGGAGAGCAGGTTGCGGCACACTGGCAGCAGGATCAGCATGCTGTTGAAGTTCAGGCACTTGGCGGTTGCTCGGGCCCAGGCCAGCGCAGACTGAGGAGGCAGAGCAGGGAGGGGGCATGTGCAGAGACAGGGTCAGTCTCACCAGTAGCCAGTGCTCTCTGCTAACACCACCCTGCCTTTGGCGGGAGCCTGAGGGCCTTCCCACGCCCGAGAGAGGAGCTACGGTACCTCAGCCACTGCTGGCTAGCGTTCTGCCCCGTGGACGGGCTGTGGTGTGATGGAACCCCCCGAGGGGCCACAGCTACAAACAGCCTCCCTGTATGCTGCATTTGGAGCAGCCCCAGTGGGAAATGGGGGACGGGTGTCTCGCGCCCGGCCCATCTCCAGCCTGACGTGGGGCTGCGATGGGAAACACCCGGCGGAGGAGCTCGGTGCCTGGCAAACGGAGGGGCAGGGAGAGCGAGGGGGGCGCCTTACCCCAAGAAGCACTCTGGTGTAGTAGTACTTCTTATCCCTGTCAAACAGCAGGAAATAATACACAAACAGGAAGACATTGAGGCCCAGCCATGCTGCCTGGAGAGGAGGGAGAAAAGACAGTCAAAGGGCAATTAAGCAACCACACAAGCAGGGCGTGTGTCTGAGGGGAGGCGGTGACAACAAACTGTTTGCTTTATTTCAGTGACCCTTAAAGGGACAAGCTAGCACCCTATAAAACTCAGGCAGGCTGGATCCGCCGCAGGGTGTAACTGCACTGAAGGCCGCAGAGCTGCGCCAATTTATACCAGCCAAGGGTGTGGCCCAAGGGCTGTGATCGCTGCATCGAACCACAAAGCAGAGTGATGATCACTCGCCGTGGCACGTTCAGAGAGGCCGGCTGATTTTGGTGCCTGTTTTGAGGCGCGTTGTGCCGGGTGTTCTGAGGTGCCACGGTGCGCCCTGAGATCAGCAGAAGCTGTGTGAGCTCAGGGCTGTGCTGCTGTTCCTGGGAGAAGGAGTTGGCCCTGCAGCCTCTAGGGCTAAGGCCTGATTTTCTGAGGTGAGACTGCCCGCGGCTTGGCTCCCATGGAAGTCACGGGCCTGGATGCTGAGGAGGACGCAGGGCTTGCTAAGCTGAAGGAACATCCGTTCCCAAATGTCCCTTGTACAAACCTTAGCAGAGCAGTTGAGTTCTCAGGGTGAATCAGGGGGAACTGGGGTGGAAATTAAGGGAGAATGGGTCTGCTCTTCCCCTTATCTGAGGCTATTTGCCCTGTAGGTGGCGGGGCGGGGGCAAGATTAACAGGAAGTCCATTTGCTCATTCTGTTTGTGACACGGTTCCCCAGGACCTAGGCTGTCATCTGGCTTTGGGGTCTCGTTCACAGCCCCAGACAGGACTCCAGCAGTGCTGGCCAGTCTCTTGAAGAGAGGAATTAGCATCTCCTGCCTCTCCCGAACAAGAGCGCGATGCTGCTCTCAGACAGTTTCCATTCAGCCTGTCGGATCAAGCCAGCGCATGGTCAGTGACAGGACAATTCATGGGCATCTGAGGGCTGTTTGCTGGTCTCGGTGAGAGGAGCTGCTGGGTCTCCGTCTAGCTCCCAGTGGAGACGCGTCCACATCACAACCTCCTGGCAGAGCTGGCTCTGTCTCGGCAGAAAGGCTCAGGGCAGTGTGTAAAGTGGTCTGGAAAACTCGGTAGGCCTGTCATGCTGTAAGCCAGTGTTTAAAGTGCATCCCTCAGACACCTGGGGCAGTGTTTATTGATTTCATTTGTTGGGTCTCTCACACAGAGAGAGAGAGAGAGAGAGAGAGAGAGCAAGAGTGGGGCAGAATTCCCCTCCCTCCTCTCATCCCGCTAGCAGGGGAGCAGGTGCTAGGAGGAAGCCAGCCGTGCATCCCTCAGGGCAGTGAGACCAGCACCTTTCCCCCGCGATAGCAGCACTTATCAAATGTCCTCAGAGCCAAAGTCCCTCAAGGACGAACCTCCATGCTTCTGTGGCAACAAATCTCTGCTGGCTACTGAGTTAGGTCCTGACCCTGCAACTGGCTCCATGCCGGCAACCCCCCCGGGCCCACACAGAATCCATTGCCAAAGCAGCTCAGCACAGACACAGAATTTGCCTCCACAGAGCCAGTTGTAGGAGCAGAGCCAGGCACTGCAGACCTCCCAAGGTATTTAGATTCCTATCTTCCTTTGAGCAGCTTGGCCAAATGCTGCTTTTAGCTGAAAATCCTGAACTACAGTGCAGTGACCGGCTTTACACCCCTGTAACTCAGAACAAAATCTGACCCCCTTCCCACTAGACACTGTAAATCGCTTCTTTCATCATACACCATAGTTTGCTTTGTAGTTTGGTAGGTGTGGTCACAGTAATTCTGGGGCCAACACAAGCTGCAACACCACTGCAAACAAAACTGTTCATGACATGTATAGTGTTGCCATGAAGTCATTGTGTGTGAAGCTGCGAACTCAAGGGGAAGCAGAAGGAGGCATTTAAATAATAAAGGAAATTCTTAGCAACACACCCAAGGTATTCACTCTTGGATAGATGCTACCCTGATGCTAGCCAGTCATTGGGAAACACTGACAGAGCATGTACTTAATATTTTTATCGTTATAATGGTTTTATTTCGTGATGTTATTTGATCCACATTCAGCAGTCCTTATCCAACAAACATCCCATGGACTTAATTAGAAAGTGATGTATTAAGAAGTGATATATCAAGAAGGTATTTAAAGTCGTGCAAAACTTAACTGTGGCATGTAGCTGTCTGCTTAAATCAGCCTCTGTTCCAGCAGACTGGTGGATAGCGAATGTGATGCTGATTTTTTTATAGGCTCCTGAAGCGATCCTGGCAGTTACAGGCTGGTAAGCTTAATTTAAGTACTGGGCAAGTAGCAGAATTATCAGACATACAGATGAAGACAGTGTAATGGGGAAGAATCTGCACTGCTTTTGTAAAGGGAAATCATGAGCCTTACCTAGAATTCTGTGAGGAAGGCAACAAACGGGTGGAGAGGGGGTGGGGTAGATGGAGCAGAGGTGGGCCAGAGTCTGAGGCAGAGGTTTGCCCTGGGCCCCACGCCTGGGGCATTGTGGTGGGGTTGCCCCAGGCCCCACACTCTCCCCTAAGGACAGTCCTTATCTTGAAGATCTTACAGTCTAAAATGGATGAACTAGTTAGATCTTAATCCTATAACAAACTTTGCACTAGTATAATAAGGACCCTGTGTGTGACCCTGGTAGACCAGGGCCATAGGTACAATGCTGTATTTCTAACACATCCACTGTTTCTTTCTCACAAAGGTGGCAAGCGGGATTCCACAGCAAGCAATTATGATGTAACATATAAGAGAGCGTGCCCTTAGTCTGGGACTAAGCAGGGGAGCAGAGAAATTCTTTTCAAAATTATTCTGTTGACACTCCTTTATCTATAAAGAATGAGGAAAGAGAAATAGCGAAAATGTTTGACCTGGCTTTTCTCTGAAGAAATCTTTAAATATAATAAAAGTTAAGCTAACAGAATGATGGGGGAAGAGATCTTCCGGAAAAGCTTATTTCAAAAGAGCGCCCACACAGCAAAAGCTCAACAAAAAAGCGATGTGCTTTTTTGAAAGATAGCATCCATATTGATTGGACGCTATCTCGCATTTAAGTTGTGATTAGTCTGGACGGAGTGGCCACCAGGGCACCTGTGCTATTTCCTGGTGGCCTCTTCTTTGGAAAGAACTCCCTCTTCTGCTTCCACACATGTCTTTTTCAGAAAAAGCTTCTTCCTCATAGAATGAGGTTTACCGCCATCGGAAAAACCTCTCCGTTCTTTCGACTTACTGTGGAAAGAACACAATAGCAGTGTGGATGCAAGTAATTTTTGCCGGAAAAATGGCTGTTTTTTCTGGAAAAACGCTGCAGTGTAGACGCACCCACCCTTAGTGGTTTATAGATTGTATAAGTAGCCAACCTATTTATCCCGCTTCCAAGAAACCCTGATATGAAGTTTTATAAGAACCCATTCAGGACAGCACTTCACAAGCACATTCTTAATGGGTGCTAAAATCCCTGTTGTTACAGGTAAAAAAGGGCTGAAGTGGTGTCTTGAACTGAAGCCTATCTTTTTTTTAAGTTCGTAAGTCTATTTCATTCAGGTGTATTCAGTAAATCTATTGGTTGTTATACAAATGAGTAGTATTTGCCATTTCTTTATGACCAGCTAGTGCTAGCTAGCTTTTTTTAAAAATATGTCACTCATAGTCTAAAAAGAATAACTGATATGAGTAAAGAATCACTTACGATCACCACAGCTGGAAACCAGTGGTTCACAACCCAGTTTCCCATTGGGGTTCCACAGATCTGTGCTGTTGCCTCTCTTCCGGCCACCTGTCTTTGCGTCTGGACAGATGTTCCCTTGCTGTCTCGCGCTGTATCTCTCAGGATCTCTCTTTTTTCACTCGCTTCACCTGTTTTATAGACTTGGCAAGAGGGCAGGCATTCATAGCCCTGCCTGGCCCATCGGAATGGAACTTGTGGGGGTTTTCCCAGCTGGATGTCCATTAAGGAAATGCTAAGCACATTCATTTTAAACTCAAACAGATTTTTATCAGAAAAGGCCTGACTGCTCTACTGAGAAACACCTGCAACAAAACACCAACCTAGCCCACCTGGCCACAAAGAGAACCTGGAAGATGTGACCTCACAGTGGCTCAGAAACCAAAAACCAAATAAAAAGACTCCCCGTCCCCAATTTCTTACTTTGAAAAATCTCGTGATATGGAAGCATCTGACTCATGAGCGTTGAATGCCTGGGGCTGGCAATACCAGGGATGGGCTGTGTGGGATTGGTGTTTGTGTGTATGTTCAGCAAGGAGTGTGAACTAGGAAGCTCAAATCCAGATTTGGATCCAGCTCAGGATTGTTTGGACTCAGGCTTCTGGTTTGGCCAGTCATAGAGATGGTCCTGAACTGGGGAGTTTGCAGCTCGCTTGAACGTCTCCAAAGAGCAACTGATTCAGATCCAGAGTGGTGTCAGTCCTCTTAGGGTTGCCAGGTGTCCGGTTTTCACCCGGACAGTCCATTATTTCTGGCCGCTGTCCGGTTAAAAAAAAGAGAAAATACCAGGCATGTAAAATGTCTGGTATTTTCTGTTTTTCTCTTGGACGGAAGGTCGGCGGGGACATTCTTCCCCTGTCGTGTCTGATGAGGGCGGGGGGAACGAGGAGCGCAAGGATATTTAAAGGCACAGTGACCTTTTTTTTTCTCAACTTTGGCTCCCTGTTTTTTTGTTTTTTTTTCTCAACTGATTTTTTTTTTCCCTGCCATTTTTGGGATTTTTTTGTGAAAGTATCTGGCAACCCTAAGTCCTCTGCAGGATAAATGATGTTATCCCAATTAGCAGTTAGAAAAACTAGAAGTATCGGGGGTTGAAATCGTCGGTTGAGGTGACTGCTAAATGGGAAATGCTGCTTTTCCTCTTGGGGACAGCTCTGCAGTGACAGAAGTGTGAACAATCTGGGGGCTGTTTAGTGATCCACTCAGAATGTGCCTGTCCTTTGATAGTTCTGAACTGACAAGTGTCTATGTCCCTCCTCCTCCTTGCTGAAAGGGTTTCCCACCACTGGCCAAGAGCTCTGTGGATGCTCCAAAGCAGTGGGTACCACTGGAGGCAGACAGCAGATTCAGTAGCTAGGCAAATCCTGTTCTCCATCTGCCTCCCCCTCCAATCCCTACTACAGGTGTTTTATAACACAAATAAATACTGAACAGTTCAATTAAGGTAATTGTAACACTTAAACTCTTTCAGCTTTGCTACTGTGGGAGGTGGGCTTGGAGTTACCCTCTAATCCTGCTACCTGGGATAAAGAACAGGAAGCAGCAGCAGCTAGGCCTGGTTTGCATACTTCCTGTGGCCTACAGTTCTCATTGACTTCTGCTGGCGCTTAGGGTGTCCATCCACGCTGCTCAAAAATCAGACCCCCAGCGATCAGGACAGTGGAAACCCAGAAAAGAGAATTCATGGGAGTAGGGCACTAGATTTGGAATCTGGGCCCCTGGGTTCTATGCCTACCTTACTAGTCAGCTGGGTAACCTTGTACAAGTAATGTTTCCACTCCGTGTCTCCGTGGTCTGTCTGGACTGTAAGTTCTTTGATACAGGGACTGCCCTTTGCTATGTACAGTAGAACTTCAGAGTTATGAAAACCTCACTAAGGGAGGTTTTTTTTTTTGTACGTGAAATGTTCATATCTCTGGACAGAACATAATGGGTGTTTTTTCAAAAGTTTAACAGCTGAACATTGGCTTTGTTCTGCTTTGAAACTTTGCAATGCAGAAAAATGCTGCTTTTAACCATTTTAATTTAAATGACACACGCACAGAAAGTTTCCTTCCCTTGTCAAATCTTTTAAAAACTCTTTCCCTTTAATGTTAGTAGTTTACATGTAAGAGTTCTCTACTGTATTTTGGTTTTTTGTCTCTGCTGCTGCCTGATTGCATACATCCCGTGGCAAATGATGTGGGTGGTTGATGGTGTTCGTCACTCTGAGGTTCTACTGTCTACGTACATCTCCCAGCACAAATGGGGGCCTGATCCATATTGGGGGCCCCCCTTGGTGCTACTGTAACAAAACTAATCACGAACTCCAGGTGGATGTGGCTGGATGTGGAGTGGGACAACACAAAGCTTCCCCGTAGAAGCTGTGCTCTGTGCAACACTGCATGGTACTTGGCCAGTGTCTCTCACTCTAGCATGCATCCCCCACCCCCCAACCACTGAGCAGTCCCAAATCAGCCCAGAGACCACTGTCTTGTCTGTGGTGCAGGTGCCAGCAGTGCATAGCTGGGCCTGCAGCCATTGTCCCCTCTATTCTTTTCCATGCGTGTGCAGAATAAATTTTGTTATGGGCACCAAGGCATGTGCAAAGGTGCACCACCGGTAGACACACACGCTGCCAGCTGTGGGCACTTTACTTGTGATGCCAGGAGGACTGATTCAGCTGGGCAGCACCTGAATCTCTCCTGCATGGCCACCCAAGTGCACAGCTTGCAGGGAACATGGATTTTCCCAACCCTCCCTTTACTGTAGCATGCCCCTGCTCCTATTCTGTAAGGATAGACTGTGACAGAGAGGTCAGAGAGGTGAGGAGGGGATAATGGGCCCTGTTTTGCTCTCCCCATCTAGATGCCACATCCCCCAGCCTCTGAGGCAGCTGATAAGCATGGGGCTGAGGTGGACAGTGTCCCTACCCCAATGCTTGTGTTTAGAGGCTCTGGGAAGCATAGGTCTCCTCTATACAGGAGATTAAGTTATCAGGGACCAGCTGATGGTATAGCTGCTCTGGTACAATCCCCCAGTGTAGACAGACGGCTCTCTGGAAAGCACAGGGTAGGCTGCACTGATGCATTTTCACAGCCACTCAGCCCTAGAGCTAAGCACCAGTTCAGCCAGGCTCCTGACTGGACACCACTCCCCGTGGCAAACCTCCAGCGTGGCCCAGGCCTGTGGCAGTATGTGGGGTGGCCACAGGAGAGGACATTCGAATGCCCCGGGTATTGGAACTTAACCCTGAGGATGCTGCACTTAGGGGGCTCTGCCCTTCATCTCTCTCTTGCCATTTGTACTTACGGGCCAGATGTTTAGAGTTCACCCAGGCCCTCGGGTGAGTATTGACCAGGGTGATGGCTGGTAGCCTGCCTCCGACAGGAACCCAAACTCTCCAGCTCCCCAGCTGGCATGTGGGGATGAAAGGGTGACCTAGGGGCTGTGGTAGGTAGATGCTGGCGATGCCGGGAGGACTGATTCAGCAGGAAAAGGACTGGTCTGTTTGCCCAAGGGCTTTCCTTCCCCACTGTCCCACCCCACCCATCTGCGTTTCCCGGCTCTGGCGTTCTGAGCACAGCGCCCCGGGCCAGCTGTGGAAATACTCAGTATTTAGCTACTTGTACTAGCCCCTGGGGAGAGCTCCCACCATGTTGGCTAATCAGTGTTCTCCAGGTAGGGCTGGTTTTGCCAGAACAAACTCTGTTATCGCTGCTCTACCTCCCCGGTTGAGACACCACACCACTTTTATCATGCCACGTTTGTGCAATACAAGACTAACCCAGGTGTCGGGATAGTCTGGGCAGCACCTGGCTGCCTGTGTACTGCCAGTCCTTGTTTGTTTTATCGCCCCGTGCTCGGAGGAACAGGTTAGGCAGGTTAGCAATTCCTCCACCTCTTCTGTAGCAACGCTTCCCCGCAGGGCTCTGGGAGTTATGGGGCATTCAGGGAGAAACGTCCTCTCTGGCTTAGGTCTCCTGTGTTACCTGGATTGCCTTTGCATGGGAGTAACATCCTGCCTACACGTGACCCCCTCAGGAAAGCTTCTACACCTGCCCTAAGAGTTGGCTTCTACTTTCCCTTGCTCCCTCCTGCCTGTGCCTCTGTGGAGAGGCCAGGCAGGTTTGGGTGGCCAGGCTGGTTTTGTTTGCTCAGCCCTACTTTCCACATTTCCTGCCCACCGGCTGACAGGGCAGATTGGAGGGCCGATGTTCACAGTGTTAGGGGAAAGCACCACGACTAGGCAGGAATGGGCTGGCACACCAGCCTCCTTCTCAAAGGGGGTGAGGACCCCAAAGTGCATCACAATTAAAATGGGGTCACCAGGGCTGGGGACTCAGGCCCAAACAATGAAACCTGGGCTCCACTGGCTAGGGCTGAAGCCAAAGCCTGAAGGCTTCATCTCCCCCCCCCCCGCCTCCGCCCCGTCCATACACACACCTGGGGGTGGTGGGGCTCAGGCTTTGACTCTGATCCCCCGACTGGGAGTGGCAGCACTCAGGTGTGCTCAGGCTTCGGCCCCCCTCCCAAGGTCATATAGAAATTTGTGTGGTCACAGGGGGGAGGGGGGGTCATGGTGCAATCAAGTGTGAGCCCGGCTGCTCTAGTGACCCACGTCTATCCTCTCAGACCTCCTCCGATTTCCAGAGCAGCTGCTGCCGAGGCTCAGGCCTGCACCGTGGTATATTTCAGATAAGACCCACGGGGCGCCCAGATAGCGGGGGCCGTGCTGAGGCGTGAGACGTGGTACGCGCTCTGTTCACCAACTCCTCCGCTGGGCCAGCACCAGTGATGTTAACACTTGAGCCCCGCTCTGATCTCTGCAGCACACACGAGACCCGCATTCCCCACTCCTCCCTGCAGAAGGAGCCCTTCCCTCCGGAGATGTGTTTAGCCCGAGTTTTTGAACGCCGGGTCACAACCCAGGGCTGGGTGGTGGGATGTCGGGCCCTGGGGCTCGTGGCTGCAGGGGGATCAGGTGAGCAGTGGGGGGCTAAGGCAGCTCCCTGCCTGTCCTGGCACCGCAGACCGCGCTGCACCCCAGAAGCGGTCGCAGCAGACCCAGCTCCGAGGTGGGGAGGCAGAACGCACAGGGCTCCATGCACTGCCCCTGCTCGGAGCTCTAGCTCCGCTCTCCCGTTGGCTGGGAACCTGCTGCTGGCTGCTTCTGGGGGCAGCACGGTCTGCGGTGCCAGGAGAGGCAGGACACTGCCTTAGCACCCCTCCTGCACCGCTGACCAGGAGCCACTCAAGGGAAGCCCCTCCCAAAGCCAGAGCCCCTTCCAAGGCCACAAAGCTCCCCTCCTCAGCCCCACCCTGGAGCCCGCACTCTAGTCAAATTATGCTGAGTCACAGCATCAACCATATTCTCTACTGGGTCATGAGGAAAAAAAACATTTGAAAAGCCCTGGTTTAGCAAACAGCTAGAGGAGGGAAAATAGTACGTCGCAGTTGGATGTGGGTGGGACAGAGGGAAGTTTGAAGCCAGACTTCCCAAGTCTTTCAGGCTGAGGTCTTGGAGTTGGGCCAAGTGCTCAGTCTGGACTGAGCTCGGGCTGTAACTTACCACATGCCACAGAGAAAGGAATAAACACACACCTCTCTGGAGCACTAGGAACAGGCGCACGGAGGAGGAGAATTCCCCTGATTTTCACATGAGTGGCTGGAGCTCTCAGCCTTTCCACACCCCACCGCATGATGCTGCCCGCGAAAAACCAGAAGAGACAGCCAGCCCCAAAGTGACATCAATTCCTTTAAAACACAGAACATTTCCCACCATGTCAACTTCAAGATTCATCCTTTGTGAGTTCCACAAACGTACAGTAATAACCAGGGAGAAAACCCCGGGCGGGGGCGAGGGGGCAGAGCACAATCACGCTCAACGTCCTTTCTGGCATGGAACCGCTGAGAAATGCAGCACCATGCAAAGGGGCAGAGCAGCCAGGGTGTCAAGGATGCAGAGACTTAGATGGCACTTCCATGGCACCGGGGTGTGTGTGTGTGTGTGTGTGTGTGTGTGTGTGTGGGGTGGGGTGTGCAATTGATGCAGTGTATGGGTGGGGGGGTGGAGGCACTGGGAGAGCAGAGTCAGGGGCTGGACCCCGCTCCTGCCCCAAACACGGGCTCTCCTGACAAGTGAGGGGGTGGGGGTGGGGACGCGTGTGCTCTTTGCTCGTGCAGTGTGGGTGTCGTCATGGAGAGTGGCCTTGCCCCGCCTCTCCTGTTCGCAGCCTGCAATGGGTTGACAGGCCCCCATGACATCAGAGTGCCCAGATCTGCAGGGTGAGCGGCCCAGGAGAATTCTGGTCCTCGGTGCCTGCTCAGCTTAGCCCTGCTTTGTGCTAGTGGCTGGTGATGAAGCCCCCCTGGGCCCAGCTTGGCCAGCCCCCTCTTTGTAAATCACAGCTTTGCAGACTGTCTGCCCCCTATGGGTCTGTAAACAGGCACGCGTCACAGCTAGATGCTTGGCAGCGCCAGGCCAGCGCTATCTATCATTCCGGGACAGTGGCGCCAGCCATTGGATCGTTTGGACCAGCTCTCTCCCTCTGCTGCGCCCGTCAGACAATGCTGTGCCGCACGCTGGGCTCGCACGGGGCATCGAGCTGGGTGGGCCTGACCGGCACTGTCTGCCGGCAGCAGACACACTGCAGGAAGTCAGAGACGTTGTGCTGGAAGAGCTGGCGGCAGGGGTGCAGGTACTGGAAGAAGAGGAGCATGAAGAAGATGGCCAGGCAGTAGCCCACCAGCAGCTGAAGCACCAGCAGCGGGGCACAGACGTATTCAAACACGTCTGTCTTGAAGAAGTACCAGAGGAGCAGCAGGGCAGTGTTCTCCACCAGCCGCACGGCGTAGTACGTGGCCAACCGGCCCCAGTTCTGCGCCTTGTCTATCAGGTCCCGGTCAGCCAGCTTCAGCTGCACGGCCGACCAGCAGAAGATGTTGATGCCGGCGTACAGCAGGGTGACGGAGCACAGCACCACCACGGTGCCCACCCGGCTGAAGTTCTTCTCCACATTGTTGGGCAGCCGGGCGCCGCTGCGCCAGAACTGCACCCAGGGCAGGAGCAAGAGGACGAGCAGGTCGGCGAGGATAATGGGGATGACCCAGTGCTTGAAGACGCTGCAGAAAAGCACCAGGACGGCCACGCGGGTGGAGATCTCCAGGCTGCGCCACAGGATGATGCAGATGAAGGCCAGCGGCCGCAGCTGGATCTTGTAGTCGTCGTATTTTATCTGGATGGCCAGGACGTTGCAGACCAGCGCCCCGTAGGTAACCGACAGCAGGCAGATGCCCATCAGGACGGCTGCAGAAGAGGGAAGGAAGGTGGGGACCAGGATTACATAGAGCAATGCACATGTGTTGCTCTAGCCCATGCCTTCCTCTCTGCCCCACTGTCCACGCAGACTCTGCGTACAGCACAAAAGTCTTGGTGTGGGCTTGCAGTGGGTGTCAGGGGGGACAACTCATGTCCAGGTCAAGCAGGCCCTGGGGGAAGGTGGCTCCTGCAGGTGGGAGCGGGCTTCGAACTGCCACTGAGGAGTTCAAAATACTGGCTCCAAGGGGGAACAGGCTATGGGCAGGGGAGGAACGGCTTGGGGCAGGCAGCAGCTGCAGGAGAGGGACAGCAATGGTCTGGTTAGCCACAGATCGAGGGCTGCCCAGAGGATTCAGGGGGCCGGGGGCAAAGCAATTTCGGGGGCCCCTTCCTGGTACTCCGTCTCAGACCTCAGACATTCTCGTGGGGGCCCCTGTGGAGCCCGGGGCAAATTGCCCCCCTTCCCTCCCCCTGGGTGGCCCTGCACAGATCCCAAATGGGAAAGGAACATCCCGTCTGAGAACGGGCCGGGTGAAGACAGCACGTCCTGCGTGCCCAAAATCTGCCCCAGCAAGGCTCTTGCTTGTTCCTGTAGCTGTAAGTGCAGCCACCTGGGAGCTCTTCTGCCCAGAGAAAGTGGGAACTTTGCATTCCCGCACCTGCTAAGTGGGTGCTCAGCAGGAGTTACCATCTACCCCTCCCCCCAGCCTCTAATCCGGACAGCTAACAGCCTCCGTGTCAGTCAGGCCAGAAAGGCGGGTCAATGGAGCCCAGATGCCCACAGCTCCAGAGCCTTGGCTGCCCTGGTATTAGCTAGGCCTGAATTTGCCCTAAGACCTCTGACGCTACCTCTACACTGCCTCTTTTTTGCGGTAGAGGCAATGCAAATGAAGTGCTCACTAGCAACTTCTCATGCTTCATTTGCATATTCTCTTCTGATGCTTTTTGCGGAAGAGGTTTTTGTGCCAAAAAAAGCCGTGTAGAAAAACCTCAAAAAATGAGGTTCACAGGTTCTTGCACAAAAGGGGTTTTTTGCGCAAAACGAACCCGGCTACACGGCTTTTTTTGGTGCAAAAACCTCTTCCGCAAAAAGCATCAGAAGAGAATATGCAAATGAAGTGTGAGAAGTTGCTAGTGAGTGCTTCATTTGCATTGCCTCCTCCGTAAAAAAGAGGCAGGGTAGAGGTAGCCTGAGTTAGGGCAAATTCTGCCCCTAGTGCCTGCTCAGCTTAGACCTGTGTCGTGCTCGTGGCTGGTGATGGGGCCTCTTGTGCCCAGCCTGGCTGCTCTTCTCATAATCACAGCTTTGCAGACTGGGCAAGAGCTGGTTCCAAGTGGGACCCGGTGCTCAAATACAATGAGGACCTGTGCAGTGTAAGAACCTCTGGCAGGCTGCAGGGCAGCCAGGGACCCTGCTTGGCCTCTCTCCCGGCTTCTGTCTCTCTCTCACTCAGCGGTTCCCAACCTTTTCCAGATGGGGACCCATTTAGACAATTCAGGAAGACTCGGTGACCCAAGGCAATTCAAAACCAGGGGGGAGGGGCACAGAGCCACCTGGGGAGACACTTGGCAACCCTTTTGAAATGTAATGGCAACCCATATTTGGCTCCCGACCCGTAGGTTGGGAAACGCTGTCAAACTGGACAGGGCCTGTCCAAAGTGAGGCTCGGAGCACTGGAATCAGGCAGGAGCGTACTGGCAATCAAAATAGGCCCGGGAAATGGGTTGAGGACGGCCCTCCCCATGACGTCCCCCCTGCGTGCCCCTCAAGCCCCGCCCCCTTTCCCTGCGTCATGTCCGGCACACGCGGCGGTTCGGGCTCTGCATGCCGCATGGACACGGAGCCGTTCGGAGTGAGGGGCAATGGTGTGCGGACACGATGGCCCACCGGACGACAGCCCACCGGGAAATTCCCGGTATGCCGCCGGGCCAGTCCGCCCCTGGAATCAGGCCTCAGGCACAATTGCTGTGACAATCTGCATCGGCACCTACCACTGCTCTCCACTAGGCAAGAAACTGGCAGCAAACTTGCCCCAGGGCAATCTCTGACACAGTTTCTGCTTGGAGAGTTATGCTTAAGCAAGTCTCTGTCCACCCTTATTTAGTGACTCATGTCCCATGAGCCAACGCAAGTCAACGCAGGACACGCCGGGTCTCATGTTTCAGCAGCAGGCAGGCAAAGGATCAGAAACCATGAGACCAATGTACCGGAGAGCATGTGGGAGGAGTGGTGAGGCTTGTTGCCTATGTTATAGTCACCCTTTAAATACAGGAAATCTAGCTGGTCACTCTAGTTCAGCTGGACAGGGAAACTGCAGTCATAAAGGAAAATTGCTTTTGATCTGGGGGGCAGAGAGTAAACAGTGCATTTGCTAGTGTGGTGCGCAGATTCAAGCTGATACACAGACAAGCTCCCTAGGCAAATCCCTGAGCTAGGGTTACTTGCCGGACTCTGTTGCTGAAAACGGTCACAGGTTTTATTTCAGAGCTTCTCAAAACATTTTCCTTGTGGGGCTCACACCTTAAAGGAGACTTTCTAGGGGATGCCTCCCCTCACATTCATTATCACACAGAATCCCTGGGCAACTATGGCTCCGCCTTACACACCAAAGTAACACTAGGGGGAAAAAGGTGTTTGAGCTGTCCTGCAAGGAGGGCAGGCAGCACAGTCGACCTAAAAGGCTCACCATGAACCACCAGCACGTTCCCAGCGATGCATTATGTGTGACCTGGAATTCAGCTCATTTCATGAAATCTTAACTTGCACATGGACCTGCAGGTCAGTGGAAACTGGCTGTCATTCTCCCAATTAATTCACACCCCTTTGGGTGTGTAGTTGTTTAGCAGCTTAAGGCACGTGTGACATACACAGCAATAGAAACCTCCACATTCTAAGCTAGTAAACCGTGAGAAAGACCAATTTTATGTTAGTACAGCGGTTCTCAACCAGGGAGAGGTGTACCGCTGTGACTACCCAGAGGCCTTGCAGGGGTTACAGCTACTTATCTAAAGATTTGCCTAGTTTGACAGCAACAGGCTACATAAAAAGCATTAGCCAAAGTCAGTGCAAATTAAAGTTTCATCCAATGACTTCTTTATACGGCTCTGAATGCCATACACTGAAACGGAAGTGCAATATTTATATTCCAACTGATTTTATAATTATATTAGATGGTAAAAATGCGAACGGAAGCGATTTTTCAGTGTGAGTGCGCTGCCAAACTTTTGTATTCTGATGCCTGATTTTGTAAGTGAGATGAAACTTGGGGTATGCAAGACAAACCAGACTCCTGAAATGGGGATAGCAGTGTGGAAAGGCTGAGAGCCGCTGCATCAGGACATTACACTGGAGTAGATAGCTCTGGGAGCCTTTCAGCTATGGCCTCACCCCAGCTACCTCCTGCCCCAGCAAACCCTCTACACCAGAACTTGCTGGGGGGTCTGAGGAGGTAGCCTTATCTTCCAGCTCCTACCAGGGAAATTCCTCCATGGGGGAAGCAAGGCCTTTAAGGGCTCTTTACACTGCGCCTGCCTTTTTATGCAGCACCAAGGGCTCAAAGCACGAGAGGAGTTCATTCACCCTCTAATTCTATTAAACGAGACAGAGACGGTAGTACTCAGGACTCGATGAGCTGTGAGTTACTGAACACGGCGCTCATTGTACATCAGGCATAGCAACTGATCAGATAAAACCCAATTTCCTCATGATCATTTATACTATTAGCTTAAATTAAGGTTTATTTTGGTTTGTCGTCTGTTTCCTTGCCTGGATCCTAACAGCTGTAATGACTTTTTTCCACGGATGTCATATAAATGTAAGTAAGTCAGGGCTGCACCAGCAAGAACAGACTGTATGGGAAGATTTAAATGGGACTACAAAACATGCTTTTGTAGTCATCTGACAGATGAGCTCTGGAATGGAAGCAGCTGCCAAAGGAGGCAGAGACAATAGTATCACAGGAAGGGAGATACTGGAGCCCTGCCTAACTATGCACCTAGTGGAGATGGGGAATCTATTTTTTGGCCTTCTACCTCTGGTTGGGGTCGCTGGACTAGAACCCACTACCCTGCACTCCCCAGACGAATGCCCTATCTGCTAGGTCCACACCAGAAACCACCCCACCTTCAGGGTGCCCCTTATGCTGCCTTCCCCCTGCCAGAGCCCGCTCCCAGAACTACTAGTATTAGTAGCCCACTCATCCTAGTTCATGGATTTTAGCCTCCCAGCAACCCTATGGGGGTAGGGAAACACTACCCCAGGGGAACTGAGGCACAGGGTCAGCAGTGACTCTGCAAGGTCACATGGGCAGTCAGTGGCCAAGACAGGAACTGAGCCCAGATGTCCTGACGCCCACACCAGTGCCCTACCTGCTAGACCGTCCTTCCCTCACCTAGAGGGGCTCTCGCTACTTGAGAGAGAGTCGAGTCCTGCATGGAAAAAATAAGCTAGGGACCGAACTAGAGACCTTTCCACCCTGCGTGGAGGATTTATCCAGTGTA
This sequence comes from Pelochelys cantorii, assembly GCA_032595735.1. Lineage (NCBI taxonomy): Eukaryota > Metazoa > Chordata > Testudines > Trionychidae > Pelochelys > Pelochelys cantorii. The sequence goes on from CM064337.1 coordinate 44,903,292, forward strand.
AGACTTCGAGATCAGCTGTACGAGCCAGCGCCTGCACATCCTATTCACCAGTGCACGGTCCTACTTGCCACGGAGCTTCTCTGTGATATGAAACAGGCTCCACAAGAATGTTACCCGCGTGTCTGAGCTGGCTACCTAAACATTCCCCTCCAGTGTCATCTGGATCCAGCATTGCTCTCCCAAAGCAGAGGACAGCATTGCTCTGTGCGATACAACAGCTGTCCCCTCCCAGCCCAGACGTGTGCATTTGCAGACCTGACAGGCTTGGATAAGCACTCAAAATTTCTGGGCCTGCCCCTTGGGCCTCACTGGTCATTCCCCAGGCTGCCCCATTCCTCCTTTACCTCTGGCAATGGGAACATCCTTCTCGATGATGCTGATGTACAGCTGCAGCGTGAGCTGTGGGGTGGAGCTCAGGAAGGCCTGGATCACGGCTATGCGCTTGAAGGCATCGCGGTGCGTGACCAGCTTGCGGATGGAGTGGCCCACCTCCTGCTCCAGCTCCACCTCACAGCCCTTCCTGAGCTTCTTCTTGCGTGTGATGGTAACGTAGGGCTCCTCCTGCCGCCCCGAGCAACAGTAAACCACCAGGGCCTCGATGCATCTGCACAGACAAAGCAGCCCGTCAGCTCAGCCAGCCGGACCCCTCACCAGGGACCCTCATGCACCTCCGCATGCCTCCCCTTGTCGGCCTCCCCCAGCAGGACATCACTGATTCCACTCAAGCAGTTTAGGAAGGAGGCAACTAGTGAGGGAGAGCATGACAAGGCAAACAGCACCCCTCTTCACCACCCAAGGGCAGGGCGTGCCATTTGCATGGTGGGAAACATGCCCCCCAAAACACACTGTGCTGTGCTGCAATGCCCGAAAGGAACAGGGAAAAAGGGTGTATGTGTGTGTATTAGGGATGTAAACAGTTACCTGGTAAGCCTGAGGGCAACTAAAATGATTAGGGGTTTGGAACAGGTCCCATATGAGGAGAGATTAAAGAGACTAGGATTTTTCAGCTTGGAAAAGAGGAGACTAAGGGGGGATATGACAGAGGTCTATAAAATCATGAGTAGTGTGGAGAAAGTGAATAAGGAAAAGTTATTTACTTGTTCCCATAATATAAGAACGAGGGACCACCAAATGAAATTAATGGGCAGCAGGTTTAAAACAAATAAAAGGAAGTTCTTCTTCACACAGCGCACAGTCAACCTGTAGAACTCCTTGCCTGAGGAGGTTGTGAAGGCTAGGACTATAACAGGGTTTAAAAGAGAGCTAGATAAATTCATGGAGGTTAAGTCCATTAATAGCTATTACCCAGGATGGGTAAGGAACAGTGTCCCTAGCCTCTGTTTGTCAGAGGGTGGAGATGGATGGCAGGAGAGAGATCTCTTGATCATTACCTGTTCGGTTCACTCCCTCTGGGACACCTGGCATTGGCCACTGTCCGCAGACAGGATACTGGGCTGGATGGAGCTTTGGTCTGACCCAGTACGGCCGTTCTTATGTTCATGACAGCTCTGCACTGTGCGCGACCTACTTCAGCCCAGGGAATGGATTCCCTGGAGCGTTTACCTCAGCCAAGGCCTCACTGGCCCCATAGAATAAGTGAAGGGGGGGGGGGAAGGCACGAGGAATCCTTCTACTTATGATGCGAGTGGTAATGTAGGGTTCATTTTATCAGCATTGGACACGCTTCCTACGCAGTCCATCTCTGAAGTCTTGTGGCACTTGGTTTTCTGTGGAACCCCCAACCCTCACTAGATTATTCTCAGCACTTGGAAGGATTGGTGCAGGATGTCGAACTCCAGCCTTCCGCTTGCCCAGACTCCAAATTCATCAAAATCTTTTTTTTTTTGGGGGGGGGGGGGGGGGAGAAGTATGAGAGAAAGAGAAATGGCTTCTGAAGAGAGCTAGCACTTAAATGCGTTAGGCTTCGAGTTGGGAACGAACCTGCTCTGGAACCGACAGAGGAAACACTTGATCGGGCCAAGCGCTGGTACAGGAGAAACTGCCATTTTTCAGCCCAAGATGGAATTCCATCTCTGCATCACTTTGGGCAGGGGATTTGAGCCTTGCCTGGTTACGTGCTACGTCGGAAACTCAGCACTGCGGCCACGTTCATCGGAAAGGACCAGTTTCCAGTGAGCCAGAGCCAATTCATGACTCAATGAAACTGGGTGAGACTCAGCAGTTTGGCTGCCAGGGTTTCAACTGAAAGGGCCTGCATGAAGCAGGCAGCTCTCTGGAGTGTTCTGAGGTGCCTCTCGCTCCAGCCACCGGCTTGCAGATATCACAACCGAAGGCATTACAGGCACTACTCCCCAAGCGGCCTTTTGCTGCTGAAATGAACGGGGGACAGTTGCAGCAGCGTCCCACTGTAGAGAGGTGCTGCTGTGCGCTTTCACGCGGCTACATACTGCACAGCAAGAGAAGTTAGGCCCTGGGTGAGCTCTACTCGCTGGTACAAGTGATGCTGCTGTTAAAATTGGCAATGGAAATTTAGTCATGACATAACTCGGTCTAATCCTGACCAAACAGCCTGATGGAAGTCCCCAGAAGCCTGGACCGTCAGTCAGCATTATCCTATTAGAGCTGGAGCATCGCAGAGTGGAGGAGTACAGGAGTGTCCCTCCACCTGTGTGTCCGGTCAGAGGATGTAGCCTTAACAGTGGCGAATCTTCGGGGGGGGGGGGGGGGCTCCGAGTTAGCTGTGAGCTAGCTACACCATATTGTCTTGCTTATCTCCTTCCCAAAAATTCACCATGGAGCCACCTGAACACCTGACTGCATCCCAGGACAAAGTGTGAGCCAGCATGACTGACACCTTCCCAGGGCAGAGCCAAAGGACACACCTAGCCCATTCCCAGCCAGCTGGAAACAGAAACTGACTTTAAAAGCTTTATTATTTCCTTCGGGAGCTCTGATGCAGCCAGCGTGGCTTTCCCACCATCTAGGCTATGTAACAACAGGTTGTCTTGCTGGCACAGGCCGAGCTCACACGGGGAGGGGAACATTCCTGTCTGGAAGGAGGCATCCCTGTCATTCTCCAGGAATGAGACCTAGGCTCCCTCCTCCTTGTTTATTGCACTCAGCTCCTCCTCTCTCGCTTGCACTGATTACTGGGTGGCTCCTGGCTCCCGGGATTTTTCTGTTCCAACACAGACTCATTTGCACCATGGCCCTTCTCTTCCTTGTCCCATGTCTCCCTCTCTCACGCTTCCCCCAGTTCCAAGGGGGCTGCTGCCTCCCCTCAGTCAGAGGCAGGTCTACCCACCATGCCTTATTCTTAGGGCCCTGCAAACCCGCGGATAGCCACTTGACATCCTTGGCTCAATTTTGCAGATATGGAGACGGATACAAATCTTGCATCAAATTTGCAGATCTCTGCTTTATAGCCACAGGTGTCCGCACCCGTGGATGTCAATGCAGAAATCCGCGGCTCATTTGTGCGGACAAAGATAAGGATACACATTTTGTGGACACTATTTCTCAGCTCAGCTCCGAAACAGACCCTGCATGAGAATTCACCCCGTGCCATACAGCTGTGACTACAGGGACTTCATAAGCCAATGGCCTGTCTCTCAGTGAGGCTCACTAGTCAGAGGACAGGAAGGCTGCGTCTAGACTGGCAAGATTTTGCACAAAAGCGGTTGCTTTTGCGCAAAAACTAGCCAGCTGTCTACACTGGCTGCTTGAATTTGTGCAAGAGCACTGACGTTCTAATGTAAGAAATCAGTGCTTCTTGCGCAAATACTTTGACGCTCCCGTTCAGGCAAAAGTCCTTTTGCGCAAAAGGGCCAGTGTAGACAGATCAGATTTGTTTTGCGCAAAAAAAGCCCCGATGGCTAAAATGGAGATCGGGGCTTTCTTGCGCAAAACCGCATCTAGGATTGGCCAGGGATGCTTTTGCGCAAAAGCATTCGTGCCAATCTAGACGCGCTCTTGCGCAAATACTTTTAATGGAAAAACTTTTCCGTTAAAAGTATTTGCGCAAAATCATGCCAGTCTAGACGTAGCCAAAGTGTAAAAGGCAATCATGAAAAGAGACTCATTGTTAGAGAGCCTGGGTGCTGAAAACAGTTCACTCCAGACCAGGAAGGCAGTAAGCATTTTGTCAGGGGGTGGGGCAAGAAGCTGCATGGGTATGTTCCAGCAGCCAGCCACTGTCTCTGGGAGAGAGGGCTGGGTAGGAAGCGCCTGTGGTTTGTCCACTGAGGTTAGGAGGAGGAGAAGAAATCTCTAGGGCTTCATTCCTCTGAACCTGTCCTCGGGTAGAAGAGGGAGGGGAGAGAGAGAGAGACAGACACAGAGAAAAAAAACCCCTATTTTGGGATAGGGGTTTTGCAAAGTTACAGATTCTGTTTTTTGTAAGGCAGCTGAATCCAAGGCTAAAACCAGTATGCTCGCAAGTTCTGTCCTAACTACTCTTGCCTTGCTGCGGGGGGGGGGGGGGGGGGAGGAAAAGGACCAGAGAACCAAGTGCAGTAGCTGTGAGCTCCTGGCACTTGTACCACAGGGAAGTACCTGGGAGCTACCCCACAGCTCCTACACCTCTCCCCACAGGGACTGGGGTAGGGAAGAACTTACCCACAGCCAGAGCCACTCCAAAGAAAGCCCCTGTGATATTAGCCCTCCTACTGCTTTCCACTGGCAAAGCACAGGCCAGACAGTAACTCTTAGCAAGGCAGAGCTGTAACAGCTGCAAGCTGCACCACCCCCTAGGAGAACACTGTTCAAAAAGCTTCCCTGGGCAACTCAGTGCCCCAGGACAGGACTCCACTTGCAGCTGGCTGGCTCAGGGACCAGACGGTCTCAGCCAGGGTTCATTGGGGCTGGGGAAGGGGTACCATTACAGAGGGTGGTGGAGTGGTCATGCTGCTCACCTGATGACAGGCCCCAACTGGAGAAGGTGCAGCAGTAGCACCAGTGGCTTGTCACTTGTCAAATCCCTGTGGACAAAAATGAGGGTCAGCTGGATCAAGATGGATGGATACAGCATGAAGAGGATGGTGAGCATGAGCCAGAAGCGGTCATCCGAGTGGCTGTAGCAGGCACACAGGATCCCGGCCGCCACGCACTCGCCACAGAAGAGAAGGGTGGAGAAGATGATACTGAACGGTGGCTTTGCCCTGGGCGGCGCAGGGGACTCCTTTGCTTTTTCTTCCAGGGGCGGCTGGTCTGAACATTCCCCGATGGGACTCTCGCACATGCTGTCCATGTTTGGAACCCAGGGCTGGGAGCTAACCTGGAGGCCCGGCTGTGTTTAAAGCAGCGATGCGTTAACCCTGCTCAGCCCAGGAGCCATGTCTCTCTCTGGGATGCGCCTGGGAAAAGGAGACCACGGGGGAAAATCCGACTTCCTTATGTTTGCTTCCCACCTGCAGCGCGCAGTGGCATCAGTCTCCAAAGGAGCCCGGTCTGGAATACTCCCCCGCAGCCAGGCGGCGCCTGCAGGCCACTGGGCAGCTGCACCCCCGAGGGAGGGACAGCGGCGGCGGCGGCTCGCGGCGATCCGAGCCCACGAGGATGGGCTGGGGAGAGCGGTCTTGGCCGGGGTTTGAACAGAAACTCTCCGATGCCGGGCGCTGCGCGGGTGCCTCTTCCGACGGAGCCTGGGCGTGGGGGGCCGTGGGCCGGGCTCTCCAGCGCAGAGGCGGCGGGGGAAGTTGCTGCTGCGGGTCCGGGGCAGGGGGCGGCTCCTGTGCTAGAAGGCGCCGTGTAGGTGCCCCTGCCCCGGCGCTGGATGGCTCGGCACCCGGCGCGGCGCCGCGCTCTGCGGGCCCATGGCGCCGTGCGCCCCGCGGGGAGCTGCCGCGGCGTCCTCAGCGGGGCCCTGCGGAAGAGGAGAGACGGGCTGAGCGCGGGCGCGCAGGGCAGGAGCCGCCCGCCGAGGGCTACCCCGGCACGGGGCGGGGACGGGGCGAGGCTGCCCCGCTCCGCCCAGCGGCTCAGCCGCGGCACCGGGCCGGGCGCGCTCCCCCCCTGCGCTCTCCCGGCTGCGGGCTGCCCCGGCTGATGTGGCCGAGCAGGTGTGAGCGCCCCTGCGCGCGGCTCCCGGGTCCTAGCGCCCCCGCCCGGCTCCCACTCGGGCTCCGGGCGGGGAACCGACTCCGGCGCCCCGCAGGGAGTCCCCCCCCCCCCGGGGGTCTCCCGGTGGCGGGAAGAGGGGCTGGCACAAAGTACCCCCATCATCAGCCTCAGGGCCTTGTAGCATGTGTCCCTCCCGCACCCTGCACTCACCCTGGACCAGTGCTAATCCTGCCCCCCCCCCGTCCCCTCTCTGCTTCTCTCCCTCTCTCCTGTCTTCGTGCCTCCGCTTTCTTCTCTCTACGTTTGATTTCCTGCAACAACTCCCCGCTCCCCTCCCACCCCCGTGGGCTTCACACCTCCTCCTCCAACCCACCCACTGCAACCATCTGCACTGAAATAGTGGATGCCAGCCTGCAAAGCGAAAGCCTGCAAAGGCTTCAGTGTCAACCCCTAGTGAAACTACGCGGGGGGGAGGTAGTTCCCACCCCTTTGTCATCGTGCCAGGCTGCCTGCAGACCCAGGAAGGTCATGCCACAGTGGTTATACACCCTTTGTGTTTGGAAGGGTTTCTTTGCAATGGTGAGAGCCAGAAACTTTTAAAACTGAAACTGAAATTCTGCAGAATGGCCATAAACTTTGGAGGCCATATAAATGCAGCAAGTAGCCTGGATCTGGTCTGCAGGCCAGGGGTTGGGCACTATTGTCCCACGCATTATGGACTAGATTTCCACAATGTTTAGCATGTGGGGTGCACAAAGCTCCTTTGAAAACCTGGCTGTGATTATGGTTGTGGAGTGATACTCTCGAATTGCTTGCTGCTTTCCTTAGTGAACTGAGCCGAAAATGCTGCCCTGAAGACCCTACCTAGGCCTTTGAAGTTAGAGTCCTCTTGCTCTCAACCATTCTCTGCACCCATTTCTCTGCATGTCAAAGGAGGAAGGAAGATACCGTCATCTGCCTGCAGCAGCTAACATGTGAGCAGAGCTCAGCAGATCAGCTCTCAGATCTTTGTTCCCACCCACCAAAGACCGGGGGCGGGAAGGTTGCTTGCTGCTGAAGAACCATAAATTGTGAGACAGAAAAATGCACAGTGAGATCAGATCTATTTCCAGAGTTAGCCGCCTGGCAAGGGGAAGTATGGCAGTAGGTTCTGTATTACCTGTGTGAGCCCCGCTGTTCTCTGCACAAGGAGAGGCTGTGTGGGAATAGAAATCACGGCTGCAGCCAGCACTGGGGTAAAATGAGGTAGGCAGGAGCTGGCTTCTGAAATGGCATGGGGGGGGAGGGGGTCCGATAGTAAACAAAGTGGGTATTTTCTTTTATCCTATAATCTAATGGGAAATTGATAAGATCTTAAAACTCTTTTGACCTGCACCATCTCATAGCTATTCCTGTAAGTCCCACCTCAATCTCCTCCCCTAGCCTGTTGATTAGAGTGTTTTCCCTTGTCTCTCCACATGATGCCTGTGAGCTGGGGACAAGCGGGATGGCTCTTTGTCTAACAGAGGCAGATGGAGATTTGAAACAAGGCAACCGAATGGACCTTTCCCTCCGTCCCGCAGGCCAGGGCTTTGAACTATGGACATTTCACAGCTGAGGACATGGGAAGTAGCTAGCAAACAGCACCACAGCCCTATCTCCCATTTGACATCTGTGACCAGTCCCCCAATAACATGGACCCCAGGGTGGCACCAGCACCCCGTCCCTGATCTCAGGCAAGGATCACTCCTTATTTTCCCAACCATCTGACCTCTTTCTGAATGCATGAGCATTGGTACTGCTCTGGGCTAGTCAATAACTGTCCGAAGGCCCTAGAGCCATTCTCATTGTCTGCCAGAATTCAATAGGTGCCCGATGGTCATATGTTGACATCGCCTATTGGCTATGAGAGATGCCACTCAGCCATGGAATGTTTGCGATTGGCCAATTTTTCCTATTTTAGGGAGCCCCAGAAGCCACAGGTAGCTTTCCAAGCAGTTTGCCGCTACAGCTAGGAAACTGACAGGAAAACAGTAAGCTGTGGTGATGCTGTATCCCTTGCTAATACCACCCAGATCCTTCTGCAGCAGCCTTCATCCAATGGCCTCCCTATGCTTTGCAGACATGAACCTTTACAACCCTTGTGAGGTGCGGGCAATTGTTGTCCCTTGTCTGCAGAGGGGAAACTGAGTCATTGGAAGATTGCCAAGAATCACTTTGCATCTCAGTAGCAGAGCCGGGATCTTAGGAGGCTCTCTTTCCCTCTGAAAGGCGTGGAAACCAGAGTACTTCTTTACTGTGCACCCTTCTCAATTGGATGGTCAGTCGGAGAAACTCTGTTTTCAGAAGTGTTTCCTCCTCTGCCCCTTGACAACACTATACCACCTGCCCTTCATTTTAGTGGGGCAGTCAGTAATGGTGGGTCTGTTCTTCAAGCAGACCTGAAATAGCTTCAGGCTGGTGCAGCGTCACAGTACAATGGCATTCATGCCTTATTGCGACATTACATATTCATCCCCCAGCACAAAGCCCTAAATGTGCAAAGCACAGCTGGCATCCCCTTCAACCCAGGTGCAGCCTGGGGACATGACTGGTCCCACCATGCAATGCACGGCCTCCATCTGAGTACTAAAGAAGCATTGCATGCTGGGGCCCATCATGACCACGCCTTTTCATTAACCATAAAAGCAATACAAATCTGTTCCGTTGATGCAAATTAAATGCAACTCTCAGGATTCTGGCAAGCTGCCAGGCAGCCTGCCTTCAACTGAGCAATCAATGTCCAAGTTCTCCTAACCCAACATAGTCATGGATTCCTCATGGCATCTTTCCATGTTTACTGATAAATGAATTAAATATAGTTACTTATGCATTTAACCACACCAGTGCAGCCTTGTGTGCAAGGATCTCAAAGCACTTCACAGGAATTAACCAATTCAGCTGCATAACCCACACCCTGAGGTTGGTATGTTCATCCCCATTTTGCAAGCGAGGCACAGAGAGAGGTTAAGAGAACTGGTCCTAGTTTACATAGCAAGTTACTAGCAGGGCCAGGATCAGAACCCACATCTGACCCAGTTTTGTTCTTTAACAGACAAATACTACAACAGCATTGTAAACCCAGGCTAAAATCTCAGGCTGAATTCTGTCTTCAAACCCACCCAGTATTCCCATTATAATCAATAGCATAGACGTGCTTGTATATCTGTGCACATTGAACTGGGTGAGGTTCCTATGGAGAAAGCCTTGAATTCTCCATTTATGGCAGAGCAGCAGTATAAAATAGGGCAGAGGTAAACCAGGAATGGTTGTGCAAGCAGAAGGAGGGAACAGAAATAAATCATTCCATGTGAAGCAAGAGTTAGTTCCCATCTGGAGAGCTGTGCGACGTGCCAATTGTCATGCTGCACAAGGGATCACTACCTATGAGCAGCTGAGCGTAGTGCCAGGTGGCATCAGATATCTAAGAAATGGAACGGACAAGGGAGTGTCTTATTTCATGCTGGATAAGAGGTGACTAACGTTTCCCATAAGAAATTATAAAATGATGATAAAGTTTGTCCATGAAAGTCAGGGCTTAAGAAGCAGGCATAGCTTAGCATGGTTCTAAAGCAGCTAAGAGAGTTTTTTGTGAATGGTCTCTAAAATCATTTCCCATAGTCTGCTCCAGATATGCTAATTAGAGCTTATTTGTATCACAGTAGCCCTGGAAGCCCTATTATGTGAGGCACCCTACAGACTTGTAGTGAAACACAGACCTTGCCACGAATTGGTTAGACAAGGCAGACAGCATGGGAGAAAGTATTAGTTCCATTTTACAGAGCGAGGAAGTGGCTTATCCAAGAGGAAACTGTGGAGTCTGCAGCAGGGCAGGAAATTGATCGAAGACCTGGTGAGTCCCAGTTCTAGGCCCGGACTACAAGACCATCTGTCCTTCTCAAAAGTCACAATATTTGGCACTTTTCTTAAAGCCCCAGCTCTCTGAGTCCTGTGATCATGGGATCCCCCTTCCACACCCCGAGCCCCTTGGCCCCAGCCCTGAGCCTCCTCCCACACTCCAAACCTCTCGTCCCCAGCCCCATCCCGGACCCCACTTCCCCTGCCCAGCCCTGAGCTCCCTCCAGCACCCCAACCCCCTTGCCCTGAGCCCCCTCCCACAGTCCGAGGCCCTCATCCCCAGCCCTGAGCCCCTTCCCACACAATAAACTCCTCATTTCTGGACCCATCTTGGAGCCGCACCCCCAGCCGGAGTTCTCATTCTCCCACTTCCCAACATACTGCCCCAGCCCAGAGCCCCTTCCCACACCAGAGCTCCCTGCCCCAGCCCAGTGAAGGAGAGTGAGGTGGGGTCTCGGGAACAGGGGGAGAGCAAGAGTTCTGTGCAGTTAGGAAGTGTGCAACTCTGTGCTCAATCCTAAAATATGCCCCCCAGACTTCTTTCTCTGAGCTTTACTTCCCTCGCGGTATAAAGTAGAGTGAGATTTTAGGGGCGGGGCAGACTCCTTGCTCCATGGGTGTCTCTTGTTCAAATATTCCATGCCCAACAGTTTAGCGTCTGTAAATGGAGAACAGAAGCTGCTCTTAAAGAGCTAAAAGACCAGAGAGCTGAGCACAGGCTGTTTGAACACAAGCCTCTTTCCTTTCCTTTGGTGTGCGCCTGGAAACACTGTTGCACTAGGACCCTGAAGAAGGCATTACCATTGGAGGAAATCATTGAGTCTTGCCAAGAAACCAACTGTCTGATTCCCCAAATATAGTCATGACAGGGATAGAGGCAGCTGGGTCTCTGTGGAGAGACAGGCAGCTATGGTTCCCCATCCACCTCCCCTCATTGCCTCAGGAATCCCTCTGTCAACAGAATTTGCATTGAGGAATGGCTAAATAGCTGTGGCCCTGTGGTCTAATGCAGGAGAGGGCAAGTTTTGAAACTCTTTCCATTCTCTGAAAAGAAGCAAAGAACAGCTCAGATTGAGGGAGCTGGAATAAATGGGAATCACCCAATATTAACAAAGTAAACACTCGACAAATAAGGGAAAACAACATTTAAACTCTGGGTTCAGAACAAAGAGATCAGTGAAGGGAATGTAGGTTCAAAATAATTTGCAAGCCAGAAACTCCTTACTCATGCTGCAAAACAATCCTGTACAGATACCTACAATGGAGCCGCTCTTTTTAAAACACTCAGACTGGATTGCTGCTGCTTTTGCATTTCAGCATAGATGGGTCAGTTTTACTTTTGCTTCCATTCGCTTTCAGTGCAGGGTTTTCCTGCACTAAATCATGCTGCAATATTTGGCTTGCAAACAGTGCACAGGAATGGCTTTAGAGAAAAGTTTTGATATGATTTTTCTTTCTGACTTCCTGGAGACTGCTGTATTGCTCTTTGGTCTTGTTCAACATTAGACCATCAGATCCGTATAGGCAGAACTCTGCATCTGCTTGGAGTCTTGGGGTCAAAGACTCCATAGATCTAACTGCAGACCGGACCTTATATAAAAGGAACGCTTTGTGCTGAGTGTGACTGGTCAATGTCCAATTAGATACTGAGCAGATAATAACTTAGTGCACACTTGCTTCAGGAAGCCGTGGCACCAGATGCCAGGAGAGGTGGGTCCATTCCCAGGGGCCAGGCCAGGCAGGGAGGGCTGGATCAGTCAGTTACCTCCCTGCACTCCCAGTTTGAGAGAGTTGTATGCAACAAATCAGGGAGTAAGAGTTTGTCTCTTTAATTAACAGATCCATTTGGTCCCTGGATATTTAATCTGATGTGGCCCTGTTAATTTTACGGAGCAAGCCAGATTGTGGCTGTGAGCAACCTGGCTGTACCTAGGGTGCCCATATCTCTGTATGCTGAATATGGAACACCTAGTAAAATGACTTGTATTCAAGCGAGTTCCAAACTAACTACGCAGTACGAGTATTCAAATTAACATCAAGCTGACTGAGAACCCATTGAAAAGAAATGCCGTGTAGTTGGATTATTTTTATTTACCTTCTTTAAGGGCATGTCTACACTGAGGAGTTATTTCAAAATAACTCCCCTTATTTCAAAATAACAAGGCGAGCGTCCATTCTTCCGAGCCCATTATTTTGAAATAAGGGGCTGGTTATTTTGACATAACAACTCCTGCTTTCCTTAGGGAATAAGCTCATTTCGAAATAATTATTTCTGGAGTTATTATTTCAAAATAAGTTATTTCAAAATCATTTCCCAGTGTAGACATAGCTTAAGGCTTTAGGGTTCACACAAGGATGAGTGATGTGTACACATCCCTACCTCCCCCCAAACACACTAGGAGAGGTGACACACACACATTCCCACACATCTCTCTTAACTTGGGAGTAGGGGGAGGCGACTGACTGATCCAACACTCCCTGCCTGGCTGGGCCCCTGGGATGGACCCCGCTATCCTGATACCTGGTGCTACGTCTTCCTGAGGCAACAGGTGGGTGGAGGACAGGTAGGGTCACACTCCCCCTCCCAGATTTCTGCCAGGGTTCACACCAGAACACGGCCAGCAGCAGCCTTTTGGCTCTGTGCAGGAGGTCCGGGATGGGAGCTGCTTCCATCCGCAGGGAAGGAGGATGACCTGGCCTGTGTCTTTGCAGAGCTCATCTCTTCTTTCTCTCCCCATCCCATGGCTGGAAGTAGCTTTTCCCTTCCTGCCCACGCTACACGGGCTTCAGCAAACCTGGCCAGACAGGGGCTCAGCAGGAAGGAGGGGGGATCTAGGAGACAGAGCAGCCTCGAGTCCCTGGAAGCAGGACCTGGGGCAAGGGGGTAAAGAGCGTGATAAGCCCCTGCCCAGGGCTGCTGTGAAGCCTGCAGGGCTGGGGCAGGAGCAGGCTGGAAATTGCTTCCCCCTGCCACTCCAGCTTAGCTGAGGGTGAAGAGGCTTCCCCATATCAGTGCTGCACAGGGCCCTGGGCAAGAGAGGATGTGGGGCTTTCCTGGGGCACCAGTCCAGCCAGAGGCAGAGGGGGAAGGAAGGATCCTGCTGGCCAGTCTGTTGGTGAGCCGAATGATCCAACCGGGGCTGGTTCTCTGCATAGCGCTGGGAGTGGGGCGCACCCCACCGGTGGGGATATGGAGGAACAGTGGGGTTGGCGGGGGGAAGGGGCAAAGCAAGGAAAGGACAGCAAGAGGGGGAGCCCGTAAAGGGCTGATGGGTAGGCAGCAGAAGAGACACATAGCCAGCTACTGCCTGGCACCTGCCCACACTCTCCAGCATGCAGCCAGTACCAGCCAGAGATAGGATGGAGGCTAGGGATGTTAAGGACTAGTCAACTATCCGATAAGCAAATGCTTATCAGATAGTCGACACAGGATAGTTGACTAGTTGCTTCCTCCCCCCCTTGCTGCCTCTATCAGACAAAGGCAGTAAGGGGGGGGAAGAACGGGCTACTTCAAAGCAGCAGCACCGCATGGACTCCATGTGGCACTGCCGCTTTGAAATGCCGCAGCAGCGTTTCAAAGGGGCAGCACTGCATGGAGCCCGGGATCAGCTGTGCAAAGGGCGGCTCTGCCCCTTTGCATGTCCCTGCAGCCCCTGAGAAAGTCAGAGCAGGGGGTTTCCACATGCTGTCCTTGCCTGCAGACGCTGCTCCTGCAGCTCCCATCATATATATAGTAGCCCAATGTCTGTGACTCTGTAACGCTGAAATGCTGGCTGCTGCCTTTGGGCGGTGCTTTTGCCTGAGTCACATCCTTCGCCTCCCGCGTGGTGCTCGGCTGACTTCTGCGCCGCTCAGTTGGGCCCCCACGGGAGAGCAAGCGGCGCAAGCGGTTGTTTGGGAGCGGTGGTCCTCATGCAGCACCCCTGTGCTGCATGGGGAGCACGGGGCCCAAACGGCCGCTTGTGCCGCTTGCTCCCCTGCGGCAGCCCAGCTGAGCAGCGCAGAAGTCAGCCGAGTGCCATGGCAGGAGGGGAAGGTGGGCAGGGCTGTGACGTACATGGCCAGGAGGTGGGGCCTGGCTGTGTACGTCACCGCCCTGACCCCCCTTCACGCCCCCCTTCGCCTCCTGCTGTGGCGCTCGGCTGACTTCTGTGCCAATCAGTCAGGCCGCCGCGGTGGAGCCCAAATGGCTGCTTGCCCGGCTGAGCGGCGCAGAAGTCAGCCGAGTGCCACAGCGGGAGGCGAAAGGGGGCGGGGTGGTGACGTGCAGTGTGACAGTGGCTCCAGGCCCCGCCCCCTGGCCGTGAACATCACCACCCTGCCCCCCTTTGCCTCCTGCAGTGGCGCTCAGATGACTTCTGCGCCACTCAGCCAGGCCGCCGCACAGGAGCAAGTGGCGCAAGCGACCATTTGGACTCCACGCTCCCCATGCAGCATGGCGAGCGCAGAGCCCAAACGGCCCTTTGGGCTCCGCAGTCCCCCGAGAGAGAGGCAGGATGGGGAGGAGAAGAGAAAGAGAGACGGAGAGAGAGGCAGGAGGCGGAGGAGAGCTGAGAAAGAGAGGGGGGAGGCAGTAGGAGGAGGAGAGAGAGAGAGATGTGGAGGAGAGACCCGAAAATCCCATCTTATGATGGGCTATTGGCTAGTTGATCAATTATGAAGAACTGTAGCCAGTGGAGGCTGTGGGGTTGGTGCCTGTATATAAGGGCAGGGCCGGATTAAGGCATGGGCTAGCCGGGCAGCTGCCCCGGGTGCCAACCTATGGGGGCGCCTGATGGCAGCTGTAAGGGGCAAGCAGTGCCCCTTATAGCTGCCATCAGGTGCCACGCGCCCGGCTCCCGGATCACGGGCTGCAGCAGCTCCCAGCAGCCACCCTGCAGTGGCCGCCCGGGGCGGGGGCCGCGTTAACCCCCGCAGCGCCGGCCAGCAGTGCCCTTTCCCCCGCGGCCACGGGGCCCTGCACGGCCAGGCTCGGCCCGCCCTGGGAGGCCCCGGACTGCACGCCAGCGGCAGTAGCCAGGCTGGGCTGGGCTAGGTTGGGCACGTGCGCCCTGCCGCCTCCAGCTCCACATGCCCTTCCCCACGCGCCGGCGCAGGAGCGAGGCCGTGAATATGCCCTCCCCCAACCTGGTGTGCAATTAAACTGTCTGCCCGGGGTGCCAGAATGGCTCGGTCCAGCCCTGGATAAGGGGCAGCACATGGAGCCACTGCTGTACATGCCCGCTGCTTTTGGGAGTGGTGCAGGGCCGGGGCAGGAGTAAGCCTGCCTTCACTCTGCTGCTCCATCCCTGGGGCAGCTGTCTAGGGGGCGCCCCCCTATCGACTAATTGAATAGTCCATGAAAAAATGCATCGACTATTCGATTAGTGAATTACACGATACTTCCCATCCTTAATGGAGGCCGGGGCCCTGCTGGCCGAGAGCCCGCATGCAGTAGGGGCTGCGCTGATGGACCAGCAGGGGGAGCGGGAGCAGCGAGCCCTGCATGCAGCATCTTTGCCCTGCCACCAGCCTTGCACTCCTACCGCCATCATTGGCCATTCGATCCTCCCATTCACGCTGGTGGATGGGCAGCTGGTGAGCAGGGATCGGCCAGCAGCAGGACCCACCAGTATTTATGGGGCAGGGGTGAGGGGAAGACAGAAGACACAGGACAATTTGCCTGTTTTTAAGAAAAAATCGAGACACCCTCAGGAGGGCTGAAATAGGGGCTTGTCCCTTTAAAAACGGGACATCTGACTACCCTAGCTGTACCAGGCAGAGTTTTCACACCATCATGCCTATTATTGTCATTGCTGCAAGCAGCAGGAGGCCTCCATGAATGGAGCCCAGGCCAGAGTGGAGGTTAACCCTCTCCTGCCTGGAAACCTTTCAGGTCCAGCACTGCAGCTCAGAATCCCTGTGATCAAAGGTTAGGAGAGGGGTATGCCCCATGCCCGAATGGAGAGGAACTGTGTCTAGCACAGAGAGTTTAGATGCTAATGTCTCCCTGTATCGACAATGGGAAGGAAAGGGTAAGAGACAACTGGCTGAAGGGAAGAGAGTGAGCTAGAGCAGAGATTCTCAGCCTTTTCCTTCTGGGGTGCCCCGAACATGCTATAAAAATTCCACAGCTCACCCGTGCCACAACAACAGTTTTTCCAGTAAATTAAAAGCCAGGGCCAGCGTTAGGGGGTGCTAAGAGGAGCCATTGCCAAGACCCACACCACAGGGCTCCCTTCAAGCTAAGTTGCTGGCCTTTCAGCTTCAGCCTGGGGAGGAGGGCTCCAGCTTCATCTTTCTGCCCTGGTTCCCAGTGAGTCTAGCGCTGGCCCTGCTCTCCGCTTTATCTGGATCCCCTGAAACTTGCTCGTGGCCCCCCAAGGGGACCTGGACCCCTGGTTGAGAACTACAGAATTAGAAAAAAGCATCTAGTCCTGACTCTGTTACAGGTTTGGGGTCTTAATTTAGGGCAAATGCCCTAGGTGAAACCCATCACAAAAAAAAAAAAAAAAAAAAAAAAAGGCAGATGTCTCACAGAAAAGTAGGTGCTGCATATGAAGTTAGCTTTCCTGTGAAATACACTACCAAACTTCTGGAGCTGCATGGGGAAACTGAAAGCCCCTGTTGCCTAGCCACAATCTGCTCTGGAACTAGTTCCCTGGTCCAGTCGGTGGGGCTGAAGCTTTTACAGAAGTAGGCTCTTTATGGATATCTTGGACATTCTCTCCTCTCCAAAGCAGGGGTTGAAATGAATTCTCCTGTTGCAAGTGAATCGCGCCCAGACAAATATCTGTGGATGTCGATCACATAACAATCATTCCCGAATCCTCAGACTGTGAAGCCCTAGTCCAGACAGGTGCATCTCCCTGACCTGTCCGCCCCTCAGGAAAGCCCAATGGATTCAGAGGACAACAATCTGATTCTTCTCATGGTCTGTTTCCACACAGTGGGGACTGTTTGCCTGACCGCTTTCAGGCCTGCCTGTTTTCTTACCCATCTCACCAGTGTCTTTGTTTCACAACAAGTGAACTAGTGTTTGTGCAGTGTTGGTCAGATACTGAAGACGAATACACTGTGGGAAACGGCTCCTCTCTCGACACTTGATTTCAGGTCCCTGATTTCTTTCATTCCACGGAGTGTGTGAGGACAGCTCAAAAGGAAAATTTAACTCCTTCCTCCCAAAATGTCTCAGAAAAGCTGTTGATGGGAAAAGATCTGTGACAGTTCAGTGCCGAGCTGGGAGGATACAAGATCAGAGTGCCAGTATCCAACAGCGAGCTGATCTTAAGCTAATGCCACATGCAAGGTACACATACTTCTAGCTAACAGGGGTTAGTGACAGCCTTCCTTCTATTACAGCAGCCCTAGAGAAGGCTATTCCTTGTCAGTTAGCATCGGGATGTTGAAGGCCCTTCCTTGATCCATCAGCATAATTTTCCTCAGGAAAGGCAGCCATTACCTTGTGATTCCAGTCAGATCATGTGGTATTTATGTGTAATTAGTTTGCAAAGTCTAAAGCCCCCATTATCCGATTTATCATTAGCAGCCAGAGCTGTGCAGGAATTTAAAGGGACAGAGTGGTATTTATATGTGCCATACAATTTTGCTTTGACTGGTTAGCATTTATTAGAAGAGGCACTTCAGGAAAATAACACTCTCCCTCTGGGTTTTACCAAGCTACTGTCTACCAGCATTGGAACCAAAGGAGGAAATGATGCCCACCAACGAGCAAGCAGAGCTCAGAGTGAATACATCCTGCTACTCTCTGTAGATCTGATGAAAGCATCAGGTGGATCCCTCGAGAAGAGAGCTCCCTCTTCCACTAAGGAAATCAGGACACAGTTCCCGCTCCTTTTTGTTCTTTACTGACCTCCCTGAATGTGAAGAAATCCTTTCCCAGTGTGAACTGTAATCATCACTAATTGGTGCCAGGTAATCCCTGATTTTAACTACTAATCCTCATTAACCCTAACCAGTCTTCCCAATCTTAGCCAATCCTATCTTGTTCTAGCTAATCCTCACCAGATCGGGCCATTGCTAGCCATTTTCCCCAGATAACAGCAAATCCGGCCCCTCCTAGCTCATACTCACGGTTCCTACGCAATCTCCCTCAGGGCGAATCAGCCGTGCCTGGCCATCCTCACCCGTCCTTGGGCTGTCAGGGTTGAGCTGGTTCACTGGACCTCTGGGAATGCAGCTGTGCACACACATACACCGAGGTTTTTAAAATATGCGCTGACCTTTCAGGCACTGGTAGGCTGAGAGCTAAACAGCCCCTGAAGTTTTCAGTGCTCCTTCGCATGCCTCTTTGACTCTCACTTAGCAGGCGGTGACAAGGGGGAGATGCCCCCTGGCAGCCAAACTAGATGCTTGGTGAGGATGTAGCTTGTTAGCAGCTGTAATGGGGAACGTCTTCGGTTATCAACCCTGGGGACTAAATTCTACCTCCCAGTCTCACCTGGCAACGGTTACCAGGGAAACCTGGAACTGCTCCTACAATAGAAGAGAGATGAAGCCCAGAGGCCTCTTCCTGGAGGCTGACAGGGATTCTGCTCTCGCCCACTCCAAAGTAAATCAGGAACAACTCCACTGGCTTCCCTCCAGCGCCTCGTGGCGTATGCTGGCGGAGCCGAGAGCAGAATCCGGCCGCCGATTGCTACACCTCGTTGAAACCAAAGCCGGGTAGAGGCTCAAGGCTAGGCTGTTTGACCTGCCACAGACCGGAGCAATGGGCCAAATTCAGGCGAGTAGCAAAGGGCCCATTGACTTCAGGGGACCTCGCTTTGGCCCCGGAATTTTAGGGTCACTGATGCAGTTTTGCCAACTCTGGTGATTTTATTGTGAGTCTCGGAGGATTGGGGAGGGCAGGGGGGACAGGTCCCATGAATTGCTGGTATCTGCCTTCACTCTTGGGGAAGGTTTGTCCTCATAAAAAATGGCCACCATCGACTGACGCCACAGGCCACTCTCAGAGAAAATGGTCACAGATACCGTGTACGGGCCAGGCAGGGAACAGGAGAACACAGAGGTGCTGGGAATGGGGCTGTGGGCACAGCAGGTGGGGGGAGTGCTGAGAAACAGGGCAGTAAATGAGGGGGGACAAGTGGGTGGGGGGAATGCAGGCAGCAGACAGAGGGGAGCAGGAGGATACGGTGATGGGCAGGAGACTGGTGAGGAAACATAACGTGGGGACCCATAGTGGGTGCCTGCAGGGAGGATGGCTGGGGCAGCTGGCTGTCTTGCTTTCTGGGACAAGTGAAGTCATGGCAGCTGGAGTTTGAATTCCCTTTGAAAAGAGCAGTTCCTTACCTCTCGTAACCGGTGTTCTTCGGGACATGTTGCTCATGTCCTTACCAATAGGTGTGGGCACGCCACATGCACAAGCATCAAAAAGCTTCCACTAGCAACACCCTTCTTGCCAGATGACTCCGACAGAGCACAAGTAACACAACTCGGGGAACAATGATGAGAGGTAGGTCACCATTTTTTTCCCTTCAAGTGTTTGCTCACATCTATTCCAAGAGCTGACTCCCATGCAGTTCCCTGTGGGCACGGCTCAGAGGTCACTTCTTTGCAGATTGTAAGACCACTCTACCAAAGGCAGCTGCATCCCTGGCGTGTTGGGTGGGAGCTTAGTGGGCTGCGAAGGTGTAAACGGAGGACCATGTAGCTGCCCCACCTGGACAGGGACGTGCACGAGGAACACCACAGAAGATGCTAGCGCCATCGTGGAATGTGCTAGCAGCGGTGGAGGAGGCACCTTTGCCAGGTCAAAGCAGGCGGTAGAGGAGGCACTTTTGCCAGGTCCTGTCCGTATACAGGACGTGATCCAGGCTGAAATGTGCTGTGTGGCTGTGGGGATGCTCCTCATTCTCTTGGCGATGGTAAGAAAGAGTTGGGGCGGTTTGTGGAATGGCTTTGTGTGTTCAATATCACGCCTGCCATCCAGGGAATGAAGCACCCGCTCCCTGTTGTTTGCATGGGGTGTCAGGAAGAACACGGGCAGGGAAATGTCCTGATTAAGGTGAAATTGTGAAGCTACTTTGGGGAGGAAGGTAGGCTGCGGGCAGAATGGACAGGGGCTCGGACATAAGCAGCCTTAGCTCAGAGGCCCTCCTAGTGGAAGTCTGTCTTCCAGGAGAGCTAGGAGAGAGGGCAGGTGGCTAGGAATTCAAATGGAGGGCCGAGGAGCTTGGTTAAGACTAAGTTAAGATCCTGCTTGTCGTACCTGTGAATAAAGCCAGTCTAATCCCTTCAGGAAGCAGCTGAGCACCGGGTTAGCAAGCACCTACCTGCTCTCTGTGCCTGGATGACAGGTGAAGATGGCCACTTGTACAGGTGACATTCTGAGGCCCTGTTGCTTCAAGGACAGTAGGTAATCCAGGATCGGGGTGGCAAGTTTGCAGAAATTTTGGTGGTGCCCAGAATGCCCAGAGCCCGCACCCCTCCCCCACTCAAATTCTCTCCCTCCTCACCTGCCTAAAGCTCTGAGGGAGTTTGGGGAGGGGGAGGGACACTCTGGGTGTGAGTTTGGGTTCTAGGTGCAGACTCTGGACTAGAGCAGGGTATTGGGAGGGCAGGGAAGGGTGTGTAGACACTCTGAGGGAGTTTGGGTGCAGGAAGGAGTGAAGAGTGGAGCTCTGGGGGATTGGGTGCAGTTGTTGGTCTGGGGTGCAGGCTCTGGAATGGAGTCAGGGGATTGGGGTGCAGGGTGCAGACTCTGGGATGGAGTTTGGATGCTGGCTGAGGCCTGGGGCAGTCGGTGGGCATCCTGGGTGCAGGCTCTGAGAGGGAGTTTGGGGGCCAGTGGGGTGGGGGCAGAAGGTACAGGCTCTGGAGGGAGTGGGGTGCACAAGAGGGTGTGGGATATCACACTTACCTAGAGCCCCCTCTGTAGTGGCTCCTGGGGGGCAGGGGTCTCTAGGCACTGCTGCCATGAGCCCCACCCGCTGCCCCCGCACTCTCCCTCGGTGCAGGCCCCAGTCCCGCCTGCCACCCTGGCAACTTAAAATGCTGTGGGGGCCTCTGCTGCCACCATCACTGGCGGTGCAGTGGGGCTAGAGCACCTTCCTGATGCTTGCTCCTGCAGCCACCAGCACGTACGTCTCTGTGGCCCAGGGGAGGCGGAGCAGTGTCTCTGTGCCCTGCTCCAGCTGCTGGGGCAGTGTGGTGAAGGAGTGCCGGCGTGGCCACACCAGCACTATTAGTATCAGAGATGCTCTGTCCTGGTGAACATGGATGAGCGGGAAGGGCAGGAAGGTGGTTCGATCATGAGAGGTGAAAGGCATCTGCCACGGAGCCAGGCCTGTGGCTCACGAAGGAGCAGAACTTCTGTCCCTTGCAATTGCTCCGTGTCATGAAGAGGTCTAAGTGGGGAAACCCCACCTCTGGAGAATTGACAGGGCAGTGTCCGGTGTGAGGCACCATTCGTGGCTGAGGAACAAGCGGCTGAGTTGGTCTGCTAGCTTATTCTGCAGGAGGTATGAGGCCTAAAGGTGTATCGAGTGGGCGATAAAAAATTCCCAGAGCTCTAGGGCTTCTCTGCACAGGGGAGAAGAGTGAGCAACACCTACTTTGTTTATATAAAACATCGCTGATACGTAGTGCCTGGGAGTACTTCTATGGAGTGCTCTGTATATGGCTTCTGAAGGCTCGCACGCCAGCCGAACCACCCGGAGTGCCCACATGTTGATGGGCAGAGCTAATTCTGTCAGCAACCACAGGCTGTTGTGCTCCCTTGTGTAGACGTACGTACGTCTACGCAGCTGTGTTATTTCGGAATAATGTAGTGATCATCTACACAGCGAGCCCTTATTTCAAAATCATGTCAAGCTGGAGGACTTCTTACTCTGACTCCTGTAACCCTCATTTCACGAGGAGTAAGGGAAGTTGAAGGAAGAGAGTTCTTCCCTTGACTCCCTGCTGTGTAGGCAGCACCATAAGCCGAGTTAAGCTATTTCGACTTCAGCTATGCAACTGACGTCGCTAAAGTTGCGTAGCTTAATTCGACTTTGTCCCGTAGTGTGGATGTGCCCTAAGGTGCCACAGAACTACTCATTGTTTTTAAAGTTACAGACTAACACTCTGTGACATTGGATCTTGTCACCCATGCCCCTCTTGCAACCCACAGGACCATCCTCACACAGCTCCTCTTCACCATGCTAGTTTCTGGCACAGGGAGGTTTGAATCCCTCACTTCTGCTCCTTGGGTCCACCAGGAGGGTTGTTAGTGAGGGAGATAGGAGAACCTCCCACTTTCCCTCCACAGGAGGCAGGGACTGAGCAATTCATCAGACTTTCCTCAATTAACACTAAGAATCAGACAAGTCCATAAAAGCCAGTTCTTCGTTGAGTGCTTGCTCATGTCCATTCCGATAGGTGTGATGTTTTCCCTAGCAGTACCCATCGGGTCGGCTGTGGAGCTCCCTGGGGTGGCACTGACATGGTGATGTATACGGTGCTGCTAACCCACTGGCTGCTCCGTTCCTTCTTACCTCCAGTGACCGTCATTGGAGCTACCTGCTCTTGCTTCACAAGTGCCCACTTGGTGAGAGTTCGTTTTCTTCTCAGAAGT
This sequence comes from Pelochelys cantorii, assembly GCA_032595735.1. Taxonomy (NCBI): domain Eukaryota; kingdom Metazoa; phylum Chordata; order Testudines; family Trionychidae; genus Pelochelys; species Pelochelys cantorii. Next base: position 44,925,745 of record CM064337.1, read on the forward strand.
TGTAGGTAGTTATAGTTTAGATTGTGTTAGTAGTTTGGACTTGGGGGTTCCCCCTCCATTTCCTTCCCCAGACCAGGACATGATTCTATATATTTTTGTTAGTCTCTACGGTGCCACAGGACTACTCGTTGTTTTCAATATCAGACGTATCTCTTATCTGCCCTTGCAGCCACTCCATGTCAGTTACAAGAGCAAGAACACATATTCCTGTTCATCCAGAAATATAATTTATGCCATCATGTGCCAACAGTGTCCGTCTGCTCCGTATATTGGACAAACTTCTCAGACACTTCGCCAAAGAATCAATGCCCACAAAGCAGACATCAGACACTTTCACAAAGAAAAAACAGTTTCTTGTCATTTCAACCAGCCTGGGCATTGTCTCAATGACCTACCTACATGTATATTACTTCAAAGAGACTTTAACACTAGACTACAAAGAGAAACCTCAGAACTGTCATTCATGCTTAAATTTGACATTTTACGAATGGGCCTTAACAAAGATGCTAACTAGCTTACCCATTACAAAGATAGCTTCCCCAATTATCACTCCTAATATCATTATCTCATAGACACTAACCTCCCCGCCACGCCTCCCTCTGTTCTAAAATCTGATTTGTCAATTTTATATGTGTTCACTTTTTTTTTTATTGTATCCCTTTGGTATATATTGTCGTGCCAATTTTCTTCCACAATTTGATCTGAGGAAGTGGGTCTGGCCCACGAAAGCTCATCTCCTAATAAACCATCTTGTTAGTCTTTAAAGTGCTGCATAGTCCTGTCTTTTGTTTCTGAAATAAGTGATGTGTGATCACCGCCTCAGAAGGGGATTGGTGAGTGCACTGTCCCTTCTTCAGGAGGAACATGAAAGAAGCAGCTGGAGTTGCTAGTGGATGTTTACCTAAGCAAGGGGCGGGTGTATGTGCTCTATTCAGCAACAACATCCTTGTGGAAACTTCCTGTGTTACTCATTAACCAACTGCCCCCTCCCTGGACATGGATGTGACCTAGACTCCCGATCCATTCCACACAGGCACACAGCAAGGTGTGCCAGAGAAAGGACACTGGGGACTCTGCAACACCCCAATGTAGAATGAGTTCCCTACAATTCACAGATTAGTGGTCAGGGGACAAAGCAACGGCAGGGGCTGACCATATGTAGCTAACAAGAAATATGTACGTGTTGGGCAGGGGGGTTGTTTATGACTGTTCTGAGCTTTGGTTAATACCGGACAAGCGGAAGCATTTGTTTGTGCTGCAGCCGGACGCCGGCTTGCTGAAAAGAGAATGAATATAGCCCCAGCCCTCCCCAGCTAGTCCCTACATTGTAGCCCCATTATCACCTGCATGCCCTGATGCCCCTAGAGTCCCTGTTCTGAGCCCCAAGTATTGTCTTTCCCCCCTCAAATCTGCCCTAATTGCTCTTGAGCTGGTGAGTGTGTGCCTCAGATTTTTGGAAGTTTGCCCCAATTTCTGCAGCTCTTAGAAAGACGAAAACACCGCATCTTTAAACTCTCTTCAGCTCTGGATTTCCACTATGCTCCGTGAACTGTGTCTGCAGTTCTTTGGGTCCATGTTTTCTCTGCTGAATACAATGCTGGTATTAACCATTAATTAACAATAACTTCTTTTGTGCCTGCTCTGCTTGCCTCTCTGTCATCACAAGCCGTCCAAAAACTGTTCTCTCCGGAGTCCGTCCCCTCCTCCTTGCCTGCAGTCTGCTCATTAGCGCCAAAGCCGTTATGCAAATTCCTCCCCCAGGCTCAGCCCTAAGGAGTCAATGGAGTGACGTCTCCAATGGATCAGCCCACATAACCACAAACACTGATAATCTCCCAGGGCAGCGGTGCCAGACTGGTAATTTCCTGCCCTGTCCGGAATGATTTTTACCAAATTAGCTTAAACCTTATTGAATAAGGTAAATATCGCTAGGGGCCTTTGTATTAGAAGTGCAGGAAGTGTAGGTGGTGCTGTAGAATTGTATGTAAAGTCTCTGGGAGAAGGGAGATACTAACGTAATTCCTCCATTTAGCAGCCCTTTGAAGCCAGGCCTAGAGAGGTGCATGTACACTGGTTCAAAGGTGGAGGGAGTCCAGGCACCAGCAAACAATATATTTTTGGATAAATAGCCTGGTTTTATACTAGCTCTGGGCCTTCTTCCTGACCCAGCAAATGGACAGGCCCCTGTTCTACAGAGGGCCTCAATATTTAGGGAGGTGATGGAGGGACAGGGTCTACAGATGCCCCATAACACTATGTGCTGAAGCAAACTTGAAACCACAAGGCTACTCCTTGGGTGGGTGCTCTGGGGTGATCTCTGGTAAGCTCAGGGCCGGCCCACAACATTTTGGCACCTGAGGCGGGGAGCTCAAATGACGCCCCCATGCCCCCTCGCTTGGGCCAAAACTCTGAAAGGTCTCAGTTCTGCCTTCCTTCCTCCAGCACAGCGCTCCACTATCTCTGTGCATCTAGAGCAGAGAGAATACATCTGCACCAGCAGCACACACAATTTTTTACACTCTGGGTCCTAGTGGCGCCTTCCCACAGTCTGGCACCTGAGGCGGCCGCCTCAGTTCACCTCATGGTAAGGCCAGCCCTGGGTAAGCTTATTAGCAGCTGCGCAGTTTTTTTCCTGTTTGGGGCACGTTTTTGCGGTCATGCTGTTTACTTTCAGAATCAAAGAGGCTTGCCCAGGAAGTGCTGTGTGGTAGGTCACTATAATATACCGACGGGCAGCTGAACTGGTAATGGTCCTAGAAGAGAAAGCCAGCACCTCTGTTCAGATTGTCTATTGCTGGGCTAACACGGTGAAGGCAGGGACAACGCTGGGAAGCCTTGAGATAAGAAAGCCAGAAAGCAGAGAGATAGATGCAGGTCTCCACCCAGGAGAGGGGAAGCCTGATGGAGCATCCCATTGCTAGAGCAGTGAGGGGAAATGCAGGTGCAATTGCCCTGAACTGTGGCATATTTCCCCTTTCCCTGGGTTCTGCTGGCCTGTTTCTCCTTTTACCCATCTGGCCAGGTATGTAACCCCCTCAGGGCAGGGACCTGGCCTGGTTAGTTTCATTCCCTGAGATGAGATCTTTGGATCAAAGCAAAAACCTGAAGTGCTAAGAGTTACTGCTGGAGTAAATCAGCGCTGCTCCATGGGTTTCACTGGGCAATGCTGGTTACAGACCTGCCTATTGCTATTCATTTACCGATATCAGAGCAGAGAGAAAGCTGCATAAGAGGCTGCATTTCAGATGATTCCAACAACACCTCTAGCACACTGAAATCAAAGATCAGCTCCGACGTCATCAAGGGACGGTTATATTTCCAAGTACCTCATGAGCTATATAGCATGCATTTCCATTATACACTCCCCACCATCCCTGCCCTCTGCCTCTGCTGACCTCAGCCATTTAAAATAGCACTGCTGGCTTTAAACCACTTATGTGAATCATTCGGATCCCTTCCTTTCTGTCTCTCTGCAAAACGATCCTTCTGTCCATCTGCTCTGGGGCAGATTTCTATCCTCTACATCCCCCTCTCCCGACAGTTTCAGGGGCTCCTCTTCAGTCCCAGCCACACCTGCCCTAACACAGGACGGGCATCAGGAAAACCCACAGCATTCCACATGACAGCAGGGCCTTTGGTTCTGCCCCATAGCCCCCTTGGGATAGCCTGGCCCATTGCTTCATGGGCTGAATGCCTCACAGTGATTTCTCTTGCCTATCGCCACTCTCCCCCCTCGCTCCCCCGTGCCCCGTCATGTCTCCTGTTCTGTGTTCTGCTGGAGTCTCTTATTTGTCCCCTCACCGCACACTGCACTGGAGGAGTCATGTATCCAGCCCACAGTTTAATGTGTCCAATTCCCTTTCAGTGTGATCATGCTGTCCTCTCCTTTTGCTGCGTCCTCACCCTGGGTGCCCCCCTCCTGCTCTGTCAAGAAAAAAAAAGAGCTACTGGGGAAATCACAGCCTGGAGCTTTCTTAAGTCCTTTGTCTGTAGAGGGACTAATCGTTTTAGGGGCAGGAAGCAGGGGTGTGTGGCAAAAGGAAACCAGATGGGGAGAGATAAGAGGCTGAGGGTTGCAGAACAAGGAGCCTGTTTATCGTCACCCATCTGCCCCATCACACTGTACTTCCTTTTCAGTCCACATCCTCCTGTGCTTTCAATGCATTGTCAATAAGTCTGGTGCGGAGGCGTGCAGTATCCCATGGAGCCCAGGGATCCAGTCCTGCTCCATCTAGTCCAGGGTTTCCCAACCTATGGGTCAGGACCCAAATATGGGTCCCCATTACATTTCAAAAGGGTCGCCAAGTGTCTCCCCAGGTGGCTCTGCCCTCCCTCCTCCCCCCTGGTTTTGAATTGCCTTGGGTCACCAAGTCTTCCTGAATTGTCAAAATGGATCCCCATCTGGAAAAGGTTGGGAACCGCTGATCTAGGCAGTTAGTAACTGTAGTCCAAAGCTTGCAGCCAGTTCAACGGGCTGAATTTCCCTAGTAGTGGTAGGTTACACCCTTTTCGATACCTGAAAGCTGCCATCATGTCCCCTCTCGGTCTTCTCTTTTCCAGGCTACACAAGTCCCATTCTTCCACTCATCCCTCATAAGTCTGCTCTGGATCCCCGTGGGTAGTTTCTCAAATGAGGGAACATCAGCCTCTCTTGCTGACCCTGCTGCACTACGCTGGGTAGTCATTTGCTTTAATCCTTTCAACAAGCATCCAGTGGAAAGGACCAGAGCGGCGGCAGGCCAGCCCAAGAAAGTCCATTTGTCCACAGAACACATGCAGCAAGAGCAATGGCAGCATAAGCCTCCCCACACTGCTCAGCCAAAGGGGCTCAGCCACAGTTCTGGGGGTGTCGTGTCCCTCCAATAGCTGCCCCTGGTACAGCACCAGAAGCTTTGCCACCTATGATGGTGGTTTTATGATCTCTCCATAGGTTGCCAGGTGCAGAGCCCCCACATGGGGGGAGGGGAAGGCTGAACTTTACCGCAGGGGTGGGGAACCTTTTTTGGGTCGGGGGCCACTGGTCCACAGAAAAATCAGTCGGGGGCCGCACACAAGTGATAAGCAAGAAAAAAAACAACCTCACCATCACTGAGGTGGCCCCCAACTGAGGAGGAAGACTCTCCCCATATTCCCCTCACACACCAGGCCTTAGGGGGGCCTGGGCTAGTCGAGTTTGCATGCTCCAGACTTGCGGGAGGATGGCAGGGGGCTGTAGTGCCAGCATGGGCTCCCCAATGCTGAGGAGGAGCCCTGAGCCTCAAGGGCCGGATCCAGGCAAGTTGGGGACTGCATCCGGCCCCCACCCCTGCTGTACTGGGACCTGGAGGTCCTGGGGCCTGGCCCATGATGCAAAGTGAGGTATCCGTGTGAGAAATGGCCGTATTACAAGTTTGTACCGGGCCTGAAAAAAATTATGCTTGGGCCCTAGCCAGGCGACTGGTTTTCAGCCAGAATGCCCGGCTGGAAAGAGACCCTAGCGGGCCTGGTCGGCACCACTGACTGGGCCGCTAAAAGTCTGGCTGGTGGGGCAGTGAGGGCCCAGGGCTAAGGCAGGCTCCTTCCCTGGTCTGGCTCCACGCAGCTCCTGGAAGCACCTGCCAGGTCCCTGCAGCTCCTAGGCTTGGGGAAGCGCCATGCGCTGCCTTCACCCTGAGTGCCCGCCCCACAGCTCCACTGGCCTGGAACCATGACCAAGAGGAGCTGTGGGGGCGGCTTCTGCAGGCCACGTGAAGCACACGGAGCCTCCCTGCACCAAGTGGCTGCAGGGACCTGGCGGCTGCTTTCTAGGAGAGATAGCAAGTGCTGCCCAGACCCTGCACCTCAACCCCCCTCCTGCCCCAGCCTGGAGTCGCCTCGCACACACAAACTCCTTCCCAGAGCCAGCACACCGACCGCCTGCTCCAGCCCTGAGCCCCCTTCTGCACCCCAAACCCCTCATACCTGGCCTCACCCCGGAGCCCACACCCCCAGCCAGAGACCTCCCTCACACCCCTACCCCCCCCAGCCTGGAGCCCCTCCGACACCCCAAACCCCTCACCCCCCGTTCCACCCCAGAGCCCGCACCCCCAGCCAAAGCCCTCCCTCACACCCCTACCCTCCCAGCCCAGAGCCCCCTCCGACACCCCAAACCCCTTATCTCTGGTTCCACCCCGCAGCCAGAAACCTTAGCCCCCCGGCCTAGCCTGGTGAAAATGAGTGAGGAGGAGAGAGAGCAAGCCATGAGGGGAGGGCAGTTGGAGGGAGGGAAGTTTTGTGTGATGAGAAAGTTTGCAGCCCTGTCTCTACACCCACCCAGTAGGAACTGCACTGCTTCCTGCAGGTCCAGTGTAGACAGGCTACTGAGCAGCAGCAGCCAGATGGTGACAGCTTGGGGTGCATGTGATCTAGTGAGCGCTCACCTGCCCCAGCCAGCCTTGCAGCCTAATTCCACTGAAGTGGCCACCTCGTCTTTGCCGCAGTGAATTTGACCAGTGGCTCTCCCTGCGCGTCCCTTGTTGATTTGTGCGTTCCAGTCACGGCCAGGCTCAGCCTCTGCTCTGGGACACACACTCTGCTGCTGGCAGCTTTCAGAGCACACAGCAGGGCCCTGTATACTTGGCTGTACTTTGGGCTCCCTTCGCTGATTAGCGTATCATCCATCTTCCCGAATTGGGAGCTGTCTCCTTGCATTTGCTGTTCAGATATTGCTGTCCAGACTGTTCAGATATTGCTCCATGGGTGCCTTATACTGTATTCGGTAGGAACAATGAATAGTGGATACATGAGAACCTGTTATACCTTGTGTGTAATAAGTGGGGGGCAGCGAAGGCACCTCTCCCCGAGACAGGATTCCACGTGTTGCTCTTTGCAGGCATTACAGGGTATGAATAGTGATAGTAGATCGGTTACAGCAGATACTCTCTTAACTGGAAAACCTTGGTGGCCAATCAGTGCTTCATTTCTCCAAGCCATTTGAAAACAGAGAGGGACCTGATTGCTACTTTACTCAGTGGCCTTGCGGGAACTGTAGTGGCTATTCTCCCGCCCGCCCGTTGGGAGAAGCGGAACCTTCTGAACTACATTTCCCATAATGCACTAATCTCCTAGTCTGAACCCATCCTGGGATTAAAGAGGCTACAGGGAGCGATTAGTTTAAATCCAGATTAGATTTAGCTGAATGCAGCATGAAGGAGACAGTGACCAGAAGCCGGGCAGCAGAGGCTAACTGGTGAGAGACTGGCTTGTCTCCCAGCTGGAATTCCAAGGGATTCTCAGCTCAGGAACACTTTGTGAGTTCCCAGGTACTGCTGGGAGGGGTGTTTTTTCTCTTCAGACCAGGAGTTTGTAGTCATTCTGTGGGCATTGAAAGAAAGTTCAGGGAAAGATGGTGGCATTTGACTGCAGGGGTTTAGCTGTGGCACTGAGGCAGAAGCCAGGGCTGGTTCTGCTGTATAAGAACAGGTGGTTGTCTAGGTTGTCCACGTGTTTGAGTAGAAGTGTTTTGACTGAGGGGTTGTTGGGGATTGATTACACCTCCCAGGCCTCAGAAATCCCTCGAGCCACTGCTCAAGGGGAAAGAAGAAAGGGGGCAGCTATTTCTCTGCCACAAAACAAGGTGCCCTTGTCTTTCTCTGCATCCCCACTGGGACCCAAGACCAGATTTCAATGTCCCTACACCGTTGTCCATGAATAGACCCATTGATCTCAGTGGGGTGAGGGGTCCTCAGTGTGTCCACAGGCATCAGAATCGGATTGCCTCGGAGAACTCTGTTGGCTGGTGATGGGAGTTAGTCTGTGTCAAAGCAAGCAAGCAGGATGAATGGCTTTGCTTCAGGTGTGCTGTGTGCAGTGAGCAACTGGCCATCTCCAGTTAGGGAAGTGTGATCAGCTGCTGTTCATTAGGAAAGAAGAATAATGACAGGTAAGCTGCAGGGGAGTTGTTGTCATTATTGTAGCAGCAACATTTCATGTATTAGAAATTATAGTGATTAAGAAATGTCTGTGTTTGTGTGGTGGTATCACCTGGCAACCCCAATCACTAGGCAGAAACACATGGTGCTAGGCACTATACAAACAGTGCTGCAGCTAGTTTTGTTTATCGGGTTATTCTGCGCTCTTGGAGCCTTTTATTTGAAATTTTGCAATGAAACAGGAATTTAATTTTGATTTTCTTAGATGTTTCCTTTCCCTTTTGCCCTGTCCCCAGACCTTCCTGCTCTGCCCAGCATAGGAGCAGGTCAAGCCATAAACGGGTGCAAATCAGTGATTGATTCCCGTGGAGTTATACTGATTAAGATCAGCTGAGAACCTGCCCCTATGCTTAGAGAGGTGGTGGTCAGGTGAGATGAGGCATAGGGGGCAAGAAGAGCAGGTAGCAGCATCTGAGAAAAACCCAGTGACAGATTCTCACTAACTGAAGAGCTGGCTTGTGATATTTACTAACCTGTCTTCTCAGGTGGACACTCAGGCTATGTCTATACTGGCAGGTTCTTGTGCAAGAACCCGCAGAGCGTCCACACTGCCCGCCCGCTCTTGCGCAAGAAGATTTACAGTATGGCGTGGTAAGAGAGGGCTTCTTGCGCAAGAGCTACGCTCTTTTTTTTTTTTTTTTTTACAAGTGTAAGCCTTCTTGCGCAACAGCTCTTGCACAAGAGGGCAGTGTGGACGCGCGGCAGGTGTTTCTTGCGCAAGAAAGCCCTATGGCTAAAATGGTCATCAGAGCTTTCTTGCGCAAGAAAGCATCCACACTGCCAAGGATGCTCTTGCGCAAAAGCACAGCTCGCACATGGCAGTGTGGACGTGATCTTGCACAAGACTTCTTGCACAAGAACCCTTGCACAAGATGTTCTTGCGCAAGAACCCGCCAGTGTAGATATAGCCTGAGTGTGCAGCAGCCAGCCATAGACAAACTGCTGATGGTTCAATTGAGAGAAACGTCTCGGAGTTTGGAGGCTGCTCTGAATTACTTGGGCCTGTAAAACTGGGCCACTTGTGTTTATTCCTTGTACAGCAGTAGCACCCGGGGGGCCAATAGGATTAGGCTGTGTACAAACATCCAAGACAAAGGTGGTCTCTGCCTGAAAGAGCTTACAGGCCATTTCTTGTGGCTTTGTGACCCTTCTACACACAGCTGGAGCCAGGAGATGTTAGGAAGAGTGAGCCTAATATGGCTCCACTGCCCCACAAATGAAAAGGGGGATTTCGGGCCAGCGCGGCCCTTCCCAGAAGAGATGGCGGAGCCCAGGCCTGTTTGTGTGCAGAAGAGGGAGAGTCCTAGGGACCCTGAGAAACCTCAATAAAGCAATATCTGCACCCCAGTGGGTGGCTGTTCGGGACAGATGAGCAGTGTTATAGCTGGGAGGATGAAGCTGGGGTTGGGCTGGAGTGTCTGGTGGTTCTGTTCCTGTTTCAGTGACGGACTCCTCTGTTGGTGATTGTGCTGGCTGGCACAGCAGTAAGGGTGGTTGCTATTCACTTCTCTGGTGTTCCTAGGTCCAGAGGGGAGAAGCTCTTCCCTCTCTGCAGAGAGTATGTTCCAGCTCCTCTCCCACTGCTGGTCATGGCTGCAGGCACGACAGGAACCAATCAGGTAAGCCCCTGCTATCCCAGTGCATCATGACATGTTGCCTGTTAACGGCCCACAGCTTTGCATTAGAAATGTATCAGTGGTTTGACTGGAAGGGGCTGGGGTCACAGGTGGGATGTTTGACCCTTGCTTTGTCTGGGACAGGGATCGGTCCAGTGTCCGGAGCCCTGAGGAACTCTGCCTTGATGCTGGCCATGAGTGTGATTGTTTAAATAATAAAACCTTTCGGTGCCTGGGAGAGAGCACCATTCCTCCAACCCTTCGGACTGTCTGTGCAGCCAAAGAGGGAACAGGCTGCATTGTGATGTCTCCAAGCTAGGCTTGCCAGATGCTTTCAACAAAAATCCTGAACATGGCAAACTTGGTTGAGCAAAAAAGAAAAAGTGTGTGGGGGAGACCAAAGTTGTTGAACAAAAAAAAAAAAAGGTTGCTGCGCCTTTAAATGGCCCCCGGCGAAAACCAGATACCTGGCAACCCTACTCCAAGCTCTTGGCTTTACCCATCAAAATTGTGTTATTGTTAAAATATTTTACAATTAATAAAGAAAATTGTATTAAATTGAAAACTATATGGGAAAGATTTCAAGACCCTATCTCACTCCTGCCCTGGTAGGGTTGCCAGGTGTCCGCTTTTCTACTGGACAGTCCGGTATTTGCACTGTCTGTCTAGTAGAAAAATTCAGAAAATACCGGACATGTGCAATGTCCGGTATTTTCTGAATTCCCGGCTGGGTGCCGGACGGAAGCTTGGCGGGGGCGGGGGAGCGACTAGGAGGCAGGGCCACGATTGGCACTAAGAGCCTCTGGTCATGTGCAAAAGCGGGAGGGGGGGCAGGGGCTGGGACTCCCAGCCACTCCCCCCGCCCGGTTTCTGCACACAACCAGAGGCTCCCAGAGCCAATCGCGGCCCTGCCTCTCAGCCGGGAGACTCTGGTTGCGTGCAGAAGCCGGGCGGGAGGAGAGGCTCCCAGTCCCTCCCCCTGCCCAGCTTCTACGAGCAACTTGAGGGAGTGCCTGCCGGGGACACGGTCCCTTGGACTCCGGCTGTGGCCAGTGCCAGCACCCCCGCCTCCCTGCCAGCTCCGCTTCCCACCCCCGTTCCTCCAGCCCCCCCACTCCCGTCCAGCCCCACAGCCCCTGACCCTCCCCAGCTCTGCTTCCCGGCCCCTCTTCCTCCCAACTCCCCCACCCCCCTTCCTGCCGGCCAGACCCCTGGCCCCCCCCCAGCTCTGCTTCCCATCCCCCCCCTTCCTCCCGGCTAGCCCCACAGCACCTGGGCCCCCCTCCCCTCCCGGCCAGCCCTGCCTCCCCCCACCCATGATCAAGTGTGTCCAGTTTTTTGGCGGGGTCTACCTGGTAACCCTATGCCCTGGGCAGGCCTGTTCCCGATGGTATGCGTGAAGAGGACAGAGGTTCCATTTCACAAAGGATTTCAAAATCCTGCTTCATTTCAAACTGAAACAAACCTGAAAATTTCAAAATTCTCCATAGAGGAAAACCCTGAAGAATTTTCATTCTGGGTTGATTAAAATGGTTCATTTCAACCAAATCCCAAATGTTTCAATTTTGACTTTATTTTACAATACAGAATAATACACTTTCTAAACCAAGTTATTAAAAAAAGTAAAATCAAAATGTTTAGTTTGGAAGATGAGGAAAAGGGATGTTTTGTCTTTGCTGGAATCGTTTTCGCTTTTTCTCCGGAAGAAACTTTCAATGAACAGGACATGCTTTTGCAAAGCGTTTTGATTTAAATGGAGTTGAATCTTCTGATGGAAAAGGTTCTGTGGAAGTTTTTCTGACTAGCTCTGTTGTCCAGTGTTTTTGTCTACTGTGAGTTAAAATGACCAAGCAATACAGTTTTCTCTGCTTACACTGGAATAGCTCTCCTCAAAAAACAGACCTCAGTGCTAGCAAATAGCAGAGAACATTCAGTCTTAGCTCAGTTTCATCCTGTTACTTTCAATGACAGCTGAATTCTGCATTTTGTAATATATATTAGGAATTCTGGGATTCTTGCTTTAAAAAATATTCGCAGCAGTGGTGCATGCATACATACCAGTACTGTACTGCAGAGGTCCCCCAGGTCCCCCAAAAGTGTTCCCTTAGCCTGCGATGAGCCATGTATTTCTGGAGTGGGGGGTGTGTGTGCTGAGGATACAATTCAATTGTTTTTCCCCTATAAACAAAATCACGGTCAGAATGCATCGCTCCCACACGTCAGTAAGAATGGTTTGTAGGCAGCAGGGCTGGCGTGATGATTTGTGGGGCCTAGTGTGAAAGGGGCGCTGCTGCAGCCGGCGTTGCTGTCAGCTGCACACCAGCCTCAGGGCTCCCTTGCGGGGCTGTGGCAGCGGCTGCCCCAGCGGCGCGAAGAGCTCTCAGGCTGGTAGCGCGGGGTCACGTGCTGGCCTCACCACCCACAGCCTCCTCTTCTTCCACAGACTGGGGGTCCCAGGGTGTGGGGACAGCCACCGCCAGGCGCAACCCGCAGCTTTGGGATGCGCCTCAGGTAGAACGGGCTGCTTGGGCAGGCAGGGCCAATAATAAAGTGCAGGGCCATGTGCAGGGGAAGTGACTGTACATGCCTCATGCCAGCCCTCGTAGGCAGCCTTGCAAAGGTGCAAATGCCAGCACAAGGTGCAGGGTCAGGAACATCAGGCCTTTGCCCCCTAAATCACTGAATGTGGAGAATGGGGGACTCCTTCCCCTAGGAATGCATTTGAAAATATCCGTCCTTTGGTACTATGGTCAGCAAGGAACAGAGCTCCTCCGCAGGATGCTGAGCCCCAAGGATAAGTGATCTCTATCGGGGGGGGGGTTAGCGGTGCCAAGGGAAGGGGTGAGCTCCAGCTGAGGGAGGGGAATTTGCGTGTCTTTTGGGATGATGGGTAAAGAAGAATAAAAGAGGAGGGGAAAGTGCCCCAGTTTAGGTGGCCTTTGGCCCATGTCTCGGCAGCGTGTGGTGAAGTGACATGGATGCAGCGGGAGGTTACAGCACGAGAGGGGAAGTGGGTCTGATGGGCATTCCCACTAGTGGCAAGAGGCCTCGCTCCAGGGAAGGAACCCGAGAGAACTCTGCTGGAAGGGTGTGACGGCGTGTCGGGGTTCCCCCGATCCTGCAGCCCTGTAGCAGCAAGAACAGACTCTGCCAGCCAGTAGAATAAGGAAGGTTTATTGCTTCTCCAGGATATAGCACAGCACAGACGTGATGTGGTCACAGGAGTCAGGGCCAGGATGCCTCAGCCCCCTTGGGTTAGGGGGTCCATCGCGCCCCCCCCCCCCAACCCTCAGCATCCAGCTTAGTCTGTTCCCTTCATGTTTTCTCGCCAGAAACTGCCTTGCTCCCAGACCCTGCCCACCAGCCAGGTGGCCGTCTCCGCCTCCCTTTCTTTGTCTTTCCCTCTGGGAAGAGACTTGTTATCTGTTCAGGCTGGGGCTAGGTGTTTGGGCCAATACACATGTGGGTGAGTCAGTGGGAATCACATCTCACAGCACAGGGGAACCCCGGATTACAGAGCAGACAGCACCCCCACTATGTCACAAAGGGACAGTTCTGCACTGGTCCCTAGGGAACAGGGTAAGGGACCTGGGGCCTCTTTTCTATGTTCCTGTCTGACCCTGCCCTTGTCCAGTTAGCCTCTCTGTCCCCAAACAGTCAACCTCCTCCCTGTTCTCACCCCATGAATTCAGGGGGCTTATACCAGAGAGAACTAGAACCGTGACTCTTGCGATAATTCCTCACAAGAGGGCGGCTGGTGACTGGTTCGAGTTGGAGACCACAGCTCCATAGCTTGCAGGGAAGAATGTCGCCTCTGTGCAGGCTAACTTGGCTTTTCTTCCTCTCCAGGAAAGTGACGCTCCTTGTTGTGGGCCTGGACAATACGGGGAAAACCTCCCTCATAACGGAGATACAGAGAGGTGAGGGGTCTCCGGTTACTGCTGGGGTCTGGGGATATGTCTGTGCTGCCGTCAGGGGTGAGACATGCCCGAGCTGGCTTCAATCTAGCTATTTCCAGTAACAGCAGCACTGAAACCGCCAGCAGCAGAATGGAGTAGCATAGGGGCATGGGGGGGCACTCCAAGAATTTGGTAAGTGGTTGAGGGCCGCCGTTTTCAAGGGTATTAATGGAGGGGGTGCAGGGTCTGGGACAGAGGTTGGGCACAGAAAGGAGCTCCAGGTAGGGGTGGAGGAGGGGGTACAGAGTCTGGGTGGGGATTGGGTGCAGGAGAGGCTTCTGACCTGGGGGAGGTGTGTAGGATGGGGTGCAGGGTCTGGGTGGGAGTTGTGACCAGGAGCAAGGATACAGGAGGGGGTGCAGAGGCTTTGGGTTGTGACGTGGGGCAGGAGTGCAGGAAGGGGTACAGGGGTTTGGGTTGTGACTTGGGGCAGGTCGTGGGGTGGAGGAGGGGGTAGAGTTCCAGGTGCAGGCTCTTTCCAGGAGGATCTTACTGTAGGCAGCTCCCAGCCAGCAGCCCAGTGGGACCCTCGGGCAGACTCCCTGCCTGCCACACCCCCGCATGTCACTCAAAGCGGCCTGTTGCAGGGAGCAGCATGCGTGTCTCTGTGTGGTGCGCACCCCTTAGGGGCAGGGAGTCTCAATATGCCGCCCGTGCCCGCAAGCATGGCCCGCTCCCAGTAGCCGGTTTCCAGCCAATGGGAGCTGCAAGGATTGTGCTGGGAGTGGGACAGGGCACAGTGGCCTCCTGCCTGCTAAGGGGCACACGCTGTGCAGAGACGCACATGACCCCAGCAGCCGACGGCTTTGCGCAGAACCTGCCTAAGGGTTCTGCTGGGCCACAGGACATTGGCAGCCCAGAGGATCGTGGTGGGCCAGATCCGAATGTTGGGTGGGCCAGATATTGCCTGCCTCTGGACTATCAACTTGCGTACATCACCATGATCCCGGGCAGGGTTGTGCAGCCTGGGCTGCCACCTGCAGTACCTCAGCTTTGCCACAGTGTCTACCTGGGCTGCGGTCACACCTGAATATCCTGAATCTCAGCTGAGCTGGCAGGATGCCAGAGGCCAAGAGTTTATTGTTCTTTGCAAATAACGTCCAATCTCCATGCCACAGAGGGGATGTAACGTTCTGTGCTTCCAGCTATTCCCTCCATCCTCCGCGGGGGCAGCATCCCAATCTTGGGAGGTCAAAATTGGACGCTCACAGCATCATTGTGCCCGGGTAGCTGGGTCTGATTTTCTCCCTTCTATTACATAACTTTAGGTAGCCAACCGACACTGTTCATCCAAGTGCAGCCTAGGGGACGTCAGCTCAGGCAGGCTTATCACTCACTGTCTCTGCTTCAGGCTGTCACGCAGGATGCCGGAGGACACCATGACGCATTTAGACTTGTCCAGGGTCTGGAGTACAATGGCCCCTTCTGCAGTCCTGGGAGTAAGACAGCCACTGCAGCAGCCATGCAGTACTGGGGTCTCCTTTCAGTGGGAGACATAGCTGGGGGCTCAGCAGGCCTCAAGTCCCTGGGATTCCTGCTGAGCCAGGTGGCTACTCTAAATCAATCAAGAGTCACGGTGGCTTTAATCCTGCTGGGATTAGCCCAGCCTGCCATTGTACAGCAGGGAGCAGGACGGGAGGGGCTGTTCCTCCCCTCGGCCATGTCCTGAGGCCAGCCTGCCAGGATTAAGGTAGATCTCTGAACAGGCTGTCACAGAGCTCCATGTCTGTGCTGAAATAGTCTAAACTCATGATGCTAACCAAGGCCCACTTCCCCCTGCTTGAATCACCTACTTAAGGCAGGAAACAGATCTCAGCCTTAGCCTACAGAGATCACAGGCCTAGGATCAGCCTTCCTACAGTGCTTATCTGGCCCCACCGCTGGTCTAGG
Source organism: Pelochelys cantorii (assembly GCA_032595735.1). Classification (NCBI taxonomy): domain Eukaryota; kingdom Metazoa; phylum Chordata; order Testudines; family Trionychidae; genus Pelochelys; species Pelochelys cantorii. The sequence continues at coordinate 44,941,159 of CM064337.1, forward strand.
CAAGCCCCTTCTCATGTGCAATGCAGCTGCCCTCATAGGGCTCCTGGGAGGTAGGGCCATCCCATTATCCCCATTTTACTGGTGGGGAATGAAGGCAGGGAGAGACTAAATGACTCACCTAGGTCACACTAGCCACCTGTGGCAGAGTCAGGAATTGAACCTGGGTGTGTCAGGCTGGCACCCTAACCAGCAGACCAGCCTTCTTTAACACAGGCTAGCTAAGGTCCTGGGATAACCCCCTCCCTCCAAGCTGTCCCTCGGGAACATACTCCTGGCATTTCCCAGACTTGCCAGTGTATCCCCTTCAAATTGTTGGACACGCACAGGAGGAGCTAGAGGTGGATGGAGTAGATGGGCTTCTTTAGTGCACATACTTGTTCTGCCTTGAACCCCAAAACCATTTGCGTGAGCGCCAAGTAACTACATCACGTTCTTTTATCGCAGTTAGTGTGTAAACACACACATCTGCTACAACTCCCCCCAAAGCCACATTTCGTAGAATGAATGCCAAAGTAATAGCCACACAATGAATGTAATGATACCTGTCCCTGTTTACAGCACCTTGAGCTTACCCAGGCAGGTTTTGCAGCATAAACTCCCTAAATCAGGAGCCATGACCCTGAACACATTTTACGTATCGGGGAGGGGAAAGGAGAGGGGAAGAGAACATGACCTTTACACCAGTGGTTCCCAAACTTTTCAGCATCATGCCCCCCTTTTTGATTTTTGAGAAACCCTCACGCTCCCCCTCCCAAAAAATAGCAGGAAAACTTGGGGTGGGATTGACGGGAATGTGTGTGTGTGGCTGAGTCACCTCGCGCCCCCCCTGGAATTTCTTCACGCCCCCCAAGGGGGGCACGCCCCCCAGTTTGGGAACCCATGCTTTACACCGAGTATTCATTAGAAAGTTACATTTCTGTATACTCTTATCTACCCTAACAGGAAGCAGGAAGGGAAAGGGATGCAAACGTTATCTGTCAAGCAGAAGAAATAGTGCTGTCTTTGCCATTCCTCTCTCTACCATGGTAACGGTTACCCAGGGCCTGACTTAACCCTTACATACTCCCACACAAGTGAGAACAGGGATGTAGCTGAAGGGGATAAACGCTAAGGCCAGGGATTCTTGCTACGAGCCATAGCTGGGAAGAAGGGATAAGCACGGTCAGTGTTTTTTGGGGGCTACGTGTGTATTTTTGTGGGTGCTTTTTTTCTCCGCAGTGCTCTCATGTGAGGTGCTCCCCACGACGAAGCCTCACCAGACAGAGCTCAGGGTGGACCGGTTTGAAGTCTCCGTTATTGACCTATCCGGGGGGCAGCGGATGCGGGGCACATGGCGTAATCACTATGGTGACGCTCACGGACTTATCTTTGTCCTGGACTCCAGCGACATGCTGCGGATGGAAGAGGCCAGGAGGATCTTGGGCCGTCTTCTGGCTCACCCAAGGATTTCTGGGAAGCCCCTGTTACTGTAAGGCTGCCTCCCCTTGCATTGAAGTGCTCCTTGGCCAGTAAATGGGGTTTCTGCACACTGAGGAAGGGACCTCAAGGGATTGCAGAGCTGAAACAGCAGGGACGAGGGGAACAAATGAGGAGGCTGAATTCTTCCCTACCCCCAGGACTTGACCCTTTGGGTTAGCGTGGGTGGGGTGCTTAGAAGCACAGTGTTGGCGAGACCAGTGAAAGTAGGGTAGTTCTGCTGACCTTAATAGGTAGCAGGTTTAAAAGAAACAAAAGGAAGTTTTTCTTCATGCGGCACACAGTTAACCTGTGGAACTCCTTGCCAGAGGCTGTTGTGAAGGCCAGGATTTATCAGGGTTCAAAAAAGAACTAGATACATTCACAGAGGATAGGACCCTCAATGGCTATTGGGCAGGAATGGTGTCTCTCGCCTCTGTCAGAAGCTAGGAATGAGCAACAGGGGATGTATCACTTGATGGTTCCCTGTTCTGTTCATTCCCACTGGGTGTACCTAGCATTGGTCACTGTGGGCAGACAGGACACTGGGCAAGGTGGACCTTTGGTCTGACCCAGTCTGGCCATTCTTATGACCTTGCTACTCTTGTGGCAGGGTAGAGCTGCAGGTGCTGTAGTGATGCTCATTAGTTACGTTGCACAGAGATGCGCCTGGCATGTTGCAGGAGCACAGAGGAGAAGGTCTCTGCTCTGTGGAGCCGTCAATCTAAACTGGCTGAAGAGACGATAGAGTAGAGGGGCGGGAGCCCACAGGTTCCCACACAGAGCGGATGGTCCAGCTGTTTCATCATGTTGGTCGCCACTGGGTCTCGGTGACATGTATCCGGGTTTTCAGTGCGACTCAGTTACTGCTGCACGAGGGGTCATCTCAGGGACTGAGACTCCGAGCCCCTCAGTCTCATCTCAGAGTCTGCCCCAGTCCCCGGCATTCCCCAGGCCTGGTGTCTGCACGGCCGGCATGGATGGGACAAGGCAGTCCGTCTGAAGCAGGGGGCTAAGGCAGAGCAGGGCAGCCAGTTTTAGGGAATAGGTGGGGGCCAGGTGCAGGGCTGAGGGGAGGGGTCAATGCTGATCCCACTGAGGGGAATGTATTTTTTGCCATTGACCCAAACAGGAGCCGGGGGTGAAGCGCATGCTAGGGATGAACAAAGCCTACCCCAAATCATTGTTCTTCATTAGGATCCATGAGGGAGTGGGTGACAGGCTGGGGATTCCATCCCTCTGCCCCAGTGATCCCTAAACTTGCACCTGGTCTCCCCCACTCGAGAGATCAGACCCTTGTGTAACTAACCCCTGACCCTGCCAGGCCTCTAGGGGACCCTTCTGGGGCTTCTGCCAGGCATGGCCAAAAGCTGCGTTGCCTCAGATTTGTCTGCATGTCTGAGGCCGACGTGGGTGGCTTTGTTCGACCCTGTGTCAGAGGTCACAGAGTGGCGGCCTGGGCCGAACCAGCCCCTTGCCAGCTCCCACCAGCTCATACGTGAAACTCGCTGGTGGGCTTTGGCATTTTGCCATGTTGCAGTGGAATAAGCCTCAAGCGGCAGGGTTACCAAATCACGCCAATCCCCCCGGACGAGCTCCTCACAGCACGGGCCTGTGTCCACTCCCCTCAGGAGCGAGGCGGAAGAGGGACAACACTGAGCTACTGTGCTGGCCCATGAGGGCTAATCCTTCTCTCTCCTTCCTCCCTCCCCAATGGCGCATCGACGAGCCCAGGCTGGCCAATAAACAGGACAGGCCTGACGCCCTCCTCCCGAGTGAGCTGATCGAATGCCTGTGCCTGGAGAAGCTTGCGAATGAAAACAAGTCGCTGTGCCGCATTGTAAGTGCGAGAGGGGGTAGCCCGGCTTGATGTCGCTGCTTTCCTCCCCTCCACGCCCCTCTGCCCTGGCCTGTGAGACACGCAGGGCCTGGAGAAAGGCGGGTTGGTCTTCTCCCTGCGGTGAGCTGCTCTCAGCAGTTGTTCAGATACTTTCCCTCCTCGCTGCTTTGCTGTCATGCTGCTGCTGCAACGGCTCAACCGGGCTTTTCCTTTCTCTGCCCACAGGAGCCATCTTCAGCAGCCAAAAGTCTCCATAAAAGCCAGTCCCGCCCCATCCTGCAGGGGCTCCGCTGGCTCCTGCGCACTATTGCCATCAACTACAGCATCCTGAGTGCCCGGGTGCAGCAAGACAGCCCCGACCCGCCGGCCCCCCGAGAGCAACAGGCTCCCCGGAGAGCAGTGCAGGCCTGCAGCCAGACACGGGGGCAGAGGTTTGCTCTGTGGAGAGCTACTGTTCTGGGCCATGCCCTGCCCTGGGTCTGACATCAGTGTATTTCCACAGCAAGCCTGAAGAGGGAGGTTCATTCTCCTTCAATGCCAGAGGCTGCCCGCCCCCCAGTAGCGCTAGTACATTTCTCACTCTCCTCTCCCTGACACCGGTGTAAGTCCGGAATCGCTCCAGTGAGGCCCACGGTGTTACCCCAGTGAAAATGGGAGCAGAATCAGGCCTCCAGGATGGCGCCCCCGCAAAAAGCGCTGCGCAGCACTCTGTGATGACAGCACTGCCCCCACCCTGTGTGACACACAGTGATGGATGCCACCCTGTGAACGTCCTTGCACACCTCTGTCTCCCGGCTGGGGCTGCGCGGTGTCCCCCCGGGGCCTGGAGAGCTGAGCCCGCATGTGCAAACCGAAGGGGGGTGACTACATTCTAACCTGGGAGTGTGTGAGAGGTGGCCATTTCAGTCAGCATGGTGACAGTGGTGAGGGGAGGTGCTTCCCTGGGCGCAGATGGGAGCAAGAACTTCCAGCAAGGCCCCCCTACAACTGAAGTAGGTTGGGGCCTCTGGTAAGGCCCCGCGGGAACAAGCGCTGTGTGCAGGAGGTGTGGCTGCTGCAGGTCCATGACCCAGGGAAGTGAGGGGCGTGTGCTGGGAGCTGACAGAAGCACCCCCAGGCAAACAGTAGGGCTCCTGGTCACACGCTGAGCAGGGCCTGGGTCTGGCTCCATGGGATGGCAGGCTGGAGAGGATGCTACAGAATGCTCAGGGCCTCCCTCCACATCTGGGGACCTGAGCTTCTGAGCTCCTCCACACCGCTACTCCGATGGGTCAAGAGCCTGGGCACAGGACTTCACTTGGGGCGTGTGGTTCTGAGGCATCCGCGCCCTCGTCTCTGAATCCCTGCTGTCTGCGGGTGCCCTTCCTTGCCAAGGCTGGGCAGCAGGGGACACTGCAGCTAAGGGCTCTGGGAGGGAAAATACTGCAGAGGGGGAGGCTGAATTGTGTGTTTTGTTAACTTCTTGTCTGCGCATCCCTGTCCCTAGGGCGTTACTGGCCAGAAGGGAGAGCTCCCAAGAAGGAAGCACCAAGATAGGGGAGTACAAACCACTACAGCCCATCCAGAACATCCTCTCACAGGTAGCCAGCCCCTCCACGGATCCCTCACCCAGGAATATAGCTCCTCGGGGACTATCCCCGCCAGACAGGACCCGGTCTCCGGTAACGGGCTCCCCCACCTCTTCCCTGCACAGGGGCAAGGCCCCAAGGCACTCAAGCGAAGGAAGAAGATGGTGAAGGGGAAGAAGAAAGGGTTGGTACGGTCGGGGAGCCTGGCTGATGAAGAGGATGGGAAAGCATGGGGAGGAGAGAACAGAGCAAGTGCTGCCGTTGGGCTCCTCCACAGCAACAGAGTTGGCCAGGAGAAGCCACTCCCTGTGGGGACAGCGCCTCCCCCAGCAGGTAACAGCACTGGTAGGCTGGATGGAGGCTCTAGCAGGGGTATTGCAACTATCAGTATAGAGCAGTGGTTCCCAAACTTTTCGGCATCACACCCCCTTTTTGATTTTTGAGAAACTCTCACACCCTCCCCCCCCAAAATAGCAGTAAAACTTGGGGGGGGTGTGGCTGGGTCACCTCGTGCCTCCCCTGGAATTTCTTCACGCCCCCCCCAGTTTGGGAACTCATGGTATAGAGGGATGCTGAGAGCCATTGAACTGAACTAAATCCTGCCTATAATGGAAACCACTTCAAGCCAGGGGACTTGGAACAGCATGTGTAAACATATCAACACTCAGGCCAGGGGGGGTTCAGTTTATAACCAAATCTGCAATCAGGGCAGGGCCATCCAGGGTGCTCCCATCATATGGGGCCTCTAAATTTCACCTGGCATCATGTTTTCTGAGGGTGGGTCATCGGGGGTGGGGGGAGCAGGGGGGCTCATTCCCAACCCTCTCTCCTGGGGCTGGTGACCTTCTCTGCTAAGTCTGTCTCCCAGATCAGGTGGTGGCGTCAGGAAGTGCCTGTTCCCCATCCCACACCATGGAATTGGGGGACTCCTAGTGCAGCCACTAAACAGGCAGTAGTAGGGCCCGATAAGGGTTTGCTGCCGTAGATAAGGAACATGCTCAGGTTTAGTGAAACTTGAACCTCTGAGTCACCCTGCATAGAGTGCCTTGGTGTGAGGCCACCTGCCAATGAACCTGCCAGTTCTGGTCCATGAGAAGCAAACTCTGCAGAGCTCGTTCTTCTGTGGCCGGTATGGAGTTACTCCCTGAATGGCACGTGCTAAGCCTAAGAACATAGGAACGGCCAGACTGGGTCAGACCAATGGTCCATCTGTCCTACTATCCTGTCTTCTGACAGTGGCCAATGCCAGATGCCTTAGACCCAGACTGGGCAAAATACGGCCCGGGGGCGGGATCCAGCCCACCAAGCCACAGGACCTGGCCTGCGGATGCAGTGGGAGCCTCACGCAGACTCCCTGCTTGCCCCGCCCGCCCCACATATACCGCTCACAAAAGCGGCGGCCGCAGCCGTTTCCCTTTCTCAGCTGTGAGCCTGGGGGAGGAGGGGGTGGTGCTTCAAGCACTGCTCCTGCCCCCAGCACAATCTCATTGGGCAATTTCTGGCCAATGGGCGCTGCCTGATTGAAGAACAGGCAGCATGTAAAGCAGCACTACCCCCTCCCCTCAGGCGCATTCACCAACACACATGGCCCCTGCAGCCTCTGGGGTGGGCAGGCAGGCTGCCTAAGAAACGTGCTGGACTGCTGGCCAGGAATCACCCAGGTAAGTCTCCTGGCCAGAGCCTGCCTCTGGCACCCCAACACCCCCTTCCCCAACCCACTGCCACCCCACATAACCCAAACCCTCTGTCCCCCTCCTGAACCTGTACCCCCTCCCAGCCCCTGCACCTCAGTCCCCTGCCCCAGGTCACAAACTCCCCTGCCATAGGTCACAACCCAAACCCCTGCGCTCCGGTCCAGTGCCCAAGGTCACAACCGCCTCTTTCATCCAAACTCCCTCCAGACCCCACACCTCCTCCTGTGCCCCGATCCCTTACCCCAAGCTCCCTTCTGCACCCAGCCTCCGCCCAGATCCCGCACCCTCTCCTGCACCCCAGTCCCTTACCCCAAGCTCCCTTCTGCACCCAACCTCCACCCAGATCCCGCACCTCCTCCATTCATATCATGGAAGGGTGCGACCCTCAAACACTTTCCAAATTCTTGGAGTGGCCTCCCCATCAAAAGTTATTGCCCACCCCTGCCTTAGAGGGAGTGAACAGAACAGGGCAATGTATTGAGTTATCCATCCACTGTCATCCAGGCTGTTTCTAGCAGTCTGGGGTTTAGGGACACCCAGAGATGGGGTTGTGTCTCTGACCATCTTGGCTAATAGCCATAGATAGACCTACCCTCCAGGAACTTATCTAATTCTTTTTATTTTTGAACCCAGTTATACTTTGGACCTCCCCAGCATCCTCTAGCAATGAGTACCACAGGTTGTGTGAACAAAGACTCCCTTTTGTTTGTTTTAAACCTGCTGCCTAGTAATTTAATTGGATGACTCCTGGTACTGGTATTATGAGAAAAGGTAAACAGCACTTCCTTATGCACTTTCTCCACACCAGTCCTGATTTTATAGGCCTCTTAATTGTCTCTTTTCCAAGCTGAACCGGCTTTTTAAATCTCTCCTCATATGGGAGCTGTTCCAGATCCCTAATCATTTTGTTGCCCTTCTCTGTACTTTTTCCCATTCTAATATATCATTTTTGAGATGGGGTGACCAGAACTACATGCAGCATTCTAGATGTGCATGTATCATGGAATTATACAGCAGCGTTAGGATATTTTCTGTCTTATTATCTCCTCTTTCCTAATAGTTCCAAACATTGTTATCTTTTAAGACTGCCTCTGCACATTGAGCAGATCATTTCAGAGAACTATTCACAGTCTCTTTCTTCAATGGTAACAGCTAATTTAGACCCCATCATTTTGTATGTCTCATTGGGGACTGGACTTGATGACCTCTCGAGGTCCCTTCCAGTTCTGTGATTCTGAGGGTATGTCTAGACTACAGGCTTTTGTCGACAGATACTGTCGACAAAGCTTCTGTCGACAAAGAGCGTCTAGACTACATCCAGTTCTGTCGACAAAGCAAGCCGCGTTGTCGACATGACAGTGTAGACGCAAAGGACAGTGTAGATGCAATAACGCCTTCTGTCGACAGATCCTCGTAGAATGAGGTTTACAGCCGTCGACAAAACTGCTGAGTTCTGTCGATGTTATGTCGACAGAACACAGCGGCAGTGTAGACGCAGGTATAGTTTTGTTGACAAAAGTCCACTTTTGTCAACAAAACCCTGTAGTCTAGATACACCCTGAGATTCTATGATTGGATTGTATTTTTCAAGGTGCATTACTTTGCATTTATCAACACTGAATGTCATCTACCATTTTCTTTGGCAGTCACCCAGTTTTGCAACTCTTTGTAACTCTTCATAGTCTCTTTTAGAATCACTTTGTATCATCTGCAAACTTTGCCAGCTGAATGTACTGCACTGGCTATAGTACAGATCCTTGGGAATCCTGCTATTTACCTCTCACCACTGTGAAACCTGACCACTTATTTCTATTTTTTATTTCCTATTTTAACCAGTTACTGATCCATGAGGGGGTGTTTCCTCTTATCACATGACTCCTTACTTTACTCCTTCGCTTTGCCTTTGGTGAGGGATCTTATCAATGGCTTTCTGAAAGTCCGAGTCCAAGCATGATCAGGGTTAGCAGATTTGCTGAGCCACAAAACATTTTACAGCAGGGTTAGACTTGCTGCTACAGGGTCAGGTGAGTGCCACTTCTCTGGAAGGCCATAGAAAACTTATGTTCTTAAAAATAGTTACCCTACCATCCCATTCCATAGCAATGCTGTTTGTGTGTGTGGGAAGTGTCTTCCTATTGGAAATGCATCCTCTTTTCATAAAATATTGTGGAACACGTACTGAGTTTGAAGACCTATGAAATACCTGTATGGATTTAAAAATGGAGTTTTGATCCAGTAAATTAGATCAACCCCACAGATGCTTTTTTGGTTAAGAAAACACAAGTCTGAAACTTTTGGTTTCAAGTTGCAGTGGGGAGGGGGTCTAGGTTGGATATTAGGAAAAACTACTTCACAGGGGGAAGCACTGGAATGGGTTACGGAGGTGGTGGAATCTCCATTCATAGAGTTTTTAAGGCCTGACTTGATAAAACCCCATCTGGGATCATTTAGTTGGGATTGGCCTTGCTTTGAGCAGGGGGTTGGACTAGGTGACCTCCTGAGGTCGCTTCCAACCCCAATCTTTCTATGATTCACTAACCCCTGCTTTGTATTTTAGGACATTTCTCTTAGGTGTTTTACTAACCCTTGAAGACAGGGAGGGGCACTAGAAATAAATCTGGACTGTAAAGGCACTAAAAATTATGTTTTACAGACCGGTAAGTCTAATGTCAGTACTGGGCAAATTCACTGAAACTATAGTAAAGAATAAACTCGACAGACACATAGATGAACATTTGTTGGGGGAAAGTCAACATGGTTTTTGTAAAGGGAAATCCTGCCTTACTAATCTGCTACAGTTCTTTGAGGGGGTCAACAAACATGTGGACAAGGGGGATCCAATGGATATAGTATACTTAGATTTCCAGAAAGCCTTTGACAAGGTCCCCCACCAAAGTCTCTTAAGTAAAGTAAGTTATCATGGGATAAGAGAGAAGGTCCTTTCATGGATTGATAACTGGTTAAAAGACAGGAAACAAAGAGTAGGAATAAATGGTAAATTTTCCAAATGGAGAGAGGTAACTAGTTGGGTCCTCCAAGGGTCTGTCCTGGGACCAATCCTATTTAATTTATTTATAAATGATCTTGAGAAAGGGGTAAACAGTGAGGTGGAAAAATTTGCAGATGATACCAAACTGCTCAAGATAGTTAAGACCAAAGCAGACTGTGAAGAGCTTCAAAAAGATCTCACCAAACTAAGTGACTGGACAACAAAATGGCAAATAAAATTTAATGTCGATAAATGTAAAGTAATGTACATTGGAAAAAATAATCCCAACTATATGTACAATATGATGGGGACTAATTTAGCTACAACTACTCAAGAGAGAAATCTTGGCGTCATTGTGGATAGTTCTCTGAAAACAGCCACTCAGTGTGCAGCGTCAGTCAAAAAAGCAAATAGAATGTTAGGAATCATTAAAAAAGGGATAGAGAAGAAGAAAATATCTTATTGCCTCTATATAAAACCATGGCATGCCCACATCTTGAATACTGCATACAGATGTGGTCGCCTCATCTCAAAAAATATATTTTGGCATTGGAAAAGTTTCAGAAAAGGGCCACAAAAATGATGAGGGATTTGGAATGGGTCCCATACGAAGAGAGATTAAAAAGACTTGGACTTTTCAGCTTAGAAAAGAGGAGACTAAGGGGGGATATGATAGAGGTCTATAAAATCATGACTGGTACGGAAAAAGTGAATAAGGAAAAGTTATTTATTTATTTCCACAATATAAGAACTAGGGGTCACCAAATGAAATTAATAGGCATCAGGTTTAAAACAAACAAAAGGAAGTTTTTCTTCACTCGATGCAGTCAACTTCTGAAACTCCTTGCCACAGTATGTGGTGAAGGCCAGGACTTTAACAGGGTTAAAAAAAGAGCTAGATAGATTCATGGAGGTTAGGTCCACCAATGGCTATTAGCCAGGATGGGTAGGAATGTTGTCCCTAGCCTCTGGAAGTGGGTGAGAGGGGAGGGATCACATGAGGATTACCTGTTGTGTTCCCTCCCTCCGGGACATCTGGCATTGGCCACTGTGGGCAGACAGGACACTGAGCTGGATGGACCGTTGGTCTGAACCAGTCTGGCCATTCTTGTGTTTTTATGTTTTACACCTGGAAAGCTCTGGTGCCCTAATAAATCAGCTCTCTCTCTCTAACTGGACATGGAACAGTCAGGAACTGCAGAGCAGCGAGTTTTGAAATGTGGCTCATTTCTAGCAGCTTCTTGGCAGTTAGCTGTGTGGAGCAGAGAGGGTGGGAAAGGAAATCTTTGCAGAACACCTTTGCCATCCTTGGCAGGTGTTATGGGGAGGAAATACTGATAATCTCAAAAGCTGTTGGACAAAGTTTTCCCAGCTAGTGTGATGACCCCACAAATCCTTGTCTCAGTGTCAAATCTGACTTCATTTCATTTCATCCAGGGCAGAGCACAAGGAAGAAAAAGAAGAAAATTAAAAATAAAATCAAGTCCCAGGAGTCCTCATTGGAGGCACAGAATGAAGGCATCTCGGGCACCTTTGGTCAGTATTTTCCAGATGAAATGGGTCTGCAGAAGGGGGTGCTGTCCGTGCCCTCTGAGTGGGGAGGGTTCGATTTGTTGTCATTGGTGTTTCTTGGACTAGACCCCGCCGCCCTGCGGGACAGGAAAGCTTGTGAAATGTTATGGCCTGTATTCATAGAATACTAGGACTGGAAGGGACCTCGCAAGGTCATCGAGTCCAGTCCCCTGCCCTCATGGCAGGACCAAATACTCTCTAGACCATCCCTGATAGACATTTATCTGACCTACTCTTAAATATCTCCAGAGATGGAAATTCCACAACCTCCCTGGGCAATTTATTCCAGTGTTTGACTACCCTGACAGTTAGGAACTTTTTCCTAATGTCCAACCTAAACCTCCCTTGCTGCAGTTTAAGCCCATTGCTTCTAGTTATATCCTCAGAGGCCAAGATGAACAAGTTTTCTCCCTCCTCCTCATGACACCCTTTTAGATACCTGAAAACCGCTATCATGTCCCCCCTCAATCTTCTCTTTTCCAAACTAAACAAGCCCAGTTCTTTCAGCCTTCCTTCATAGCTCATGTTCTCTAGACCTTTAATCATTCTTGTTGCTCTTCCCTGGACCTCTCCAGTTTCTCCACATCCTTCTTGAAACGTGGTGCCCAGTATTGCTCTAAGCTACTGGTCAAACTGACCCTGGGGGAACCCTCTTTGTTTGCTGCTGGCCTGAGGACTGCGGGGAAGGGTGTGGCATGGAGGTGTTACAGAGAGCCGTTTGATTGGTTTTGCAGCTCACTGCAGCGCTTGGGAAATTTGGAGGCTGACTAGTGATGGGCACTGGAGGAGGAGGGGGGTTGGAGACCGACATTTAATAGGGATAGCTAGATGTGCGCGGAGGGACTGAATACACACATAGGTTCAAAGCAACTCTGATGCCGTGACACACCCACACACATTGCATGCTCCACATGTGAGCAGACAAATTAAACAGCCGTTGGACTCTGGGGGTGGCTCCTGGCCTGAAAAGCTTGGTCAGTAATCTTGCTGGAAGCACATGGTGAGAAATTTTGCTTGACCCTAACACAGTGTGTTAATGTAGGCAGTAGCAAGCATTTCTCTTGAAACCAGTAGCCATTTCTGACTTGTATGCCTCCTTGCTCATATTCACTTTGAACCTCTTTGCAGCTAATCCACTGGTTTGATTGTTTCCTACACTCCAGTGCGTTTGAGTTACAGTGTCTGTTACTTCATTGGTCATGACACACTGCTGCCTAGTACTCCCTTACAGGAAGAGTGAAGTTAATATTTCTGGACTGCCTGGGAGTACAAGATGTACGTTTCTGGGGGAAGCTCTGGGCATGGGAGTGTGCTGGGGTCAGCTGAAGCATAACCAGGCTGGTGAAAGCCAGGCAGTGACTGGCAGGCTACCCTTACACAACCACATCTGGGAGTGGCCTGCATGCTGGGGGTTGGGGAGGCTACAGCAGCATGGCACTCCAGCCCACACCTCCTTTGTTGAGGCATAAGGATCTTGCGCAAAAGGGGGTTTGTGCAGAATGGACCCGTCTACACTGCTTGGTTTTGCGCAGAAACCTCTTGCGCAAAAAACATCGACAGCAAATATGAAAATGGCAGCATGACAAATGCTAACAAGCGCTTCATTAGCATACTCTCTGCCAGCAAAAGCCTGCAGTGTAGACATAGCCTCAGAGACCTTCTCCCCACGAGAAGGCAGGCATCTTGTTTTGATGGTGGCAGCTAGTGAATGAGACAGACACTGTTGCCTACGTTAGTAGAAGTGGATTGTTCATGCCTGGTTGGGGTTTCTGGATGGGAGAATGTTTTTAGGGTTGTCAGATGGGTTTTTGGAGGTTATTTTGACTCACGTGGGCACTTTGTACTTAGATGAAGAGAGCGACACTTCAGTCATCTTCCCACTGGACCTAAAACTACCTTTCCTGCCAAGCTAGCTCAAGTGCAGCAGAGCGCCAAGCAGGACGCTACCCCAGCCACTGGTGCATGAATCTCTTTCCTAGACCCACCTGCTGAACTTTCTGGAGAGAAGTCGAGTTGCTGCGGCTCACCTTTCTTAGAGGAGGGCTGGGGGAAGGAGCGGCTAGGGAGCTGTGGAGGAGGGGTGAGCTCCGCTGTCTGAGAAACGAGAGGTTTGGGCTCAGTACGTTCACAGGGCCTGATACAAAGCCTATCAACATCAATGGGAGCCTTTCCATGGGCTATGTAGATTTTGAGGCCAGAAGGGATCATTGTGGCCCTGTAGTCTGTCCTCTAGCATAACACAGACCAGAGGGCATCACCCCATGTCAAGCCCACAGCTTCTAACTTAGTGGGTGTTGGATCAGGTCCATCATCTCCTCCTTAGGAACAGGAGTCCCGCATGCTGGTGATCAGCTTTGCCCCAAGAAGTTGGTGGGTTCCGTTGCCTTGCTCAGCAGCAGGGTCTATAATTTTTCCTTTGTTATTAATGAAGGGTCTTCATTTCCCCTCAGACTTGTATCGAAGGGCAATGCTGGCTCTGAAGATGAGGCAAGAGCGGAGGAAGCTGCCTTCTGCTGTTACTCCCTGAAGAAAGGCTCCATGTTGTTGACCGCATTAATGTGGTCTCCGCCAGGCATGAGGACATGATGGCTGATTGCTCTGTGCTATTGTTGCTGCTGGTGTGAGGGTCTATCTTCCCTTCTACAAGTGCAATGTATCGGTCCTCTAGCTCAGAACCTCCCACGGCCCAAAGGCTAAGCCCGTGGGCAGCCAGTGTCAGCGAAGGCCAGGAGATTGTTGAAGCTGATGGAAACTCTGCTCGAGAGACAAGAGTCTCAGGGCAATGAAGGGCGGAGTCGCAGGTAGCAAGTTCTCAAAATGCAAAGGTTAATACCCTCATCCTAGTGACCGTGGGACTCATGTTTGGGATTCACACGCGTCTGAAGTGTCACATGTGAATAGAGTTCTGCCAGCTACCTGGAGGCAAACCTCTGAATAAAAGGAAATGCAACAGTTCTACACCTGACCTGTTCTCTGCATCTCTTACTAATGTTCTCTCTAAACTCTTCCCCTGTAAGCCACATCTGAGAGCCCACGTCCAGTAGGCCAGGGAAGAGAGCTGTGCATGATGCAGTCTGTTGAGGGTAGTGGGTGTCCATAAAAGCCTAGGGATGGGCTGGGTTGGACATGCAATCTACATCTACTAACTGGAAGATTTTTTTTTTCAGTGACAAGATCAGGAAGGGATCCACTCATTGGTCAACCACATGAGCCTTAGTTTCTGGAGTCCTCTGCCGCATGGGAGCAGGTGGTGTAGGGAAAGGAAAGCCATGTCTCCTCGGCATATTGCTGCCACCTGACTCCATGTTGTCCAACCACTTCACCTAGCGGGTGCATGTCAGTGTTGAGTAGGACTGGAGAGAGACTTGGACTTTGTGGGAATCCACCATGGAAAGGTCTCTTGGCAGAGGCAGACTTTACTCTGAGCCATCCCACAGGAGTGACTGGGACTAGTCGTGGCTTAACACATTACTCAACCTGAGCCAGAGGGGCAGAATCTGGCCCACAGGGTTTCCCTGGATAAAATGGCTTGGCTAGACAGGGTCACAACACTGTAGCATGTCCAGCCGCCGTGTACTGCAGACTCCGGCACACGTCTTTTATCTGCATAAAGTCACATAGGTCCTGTTAATATTACTGCACCTAGGATAGGCCCGTATGATGCGATAGCAGCCCAGGAGTGCATGGCTGCATCCAAGCAAGGCTTACATAGATTATAAATGAATCGTGCATTTTGGTGCAAGCTGTTTGTGCTTCAGTGCTGTATGTATACACGTGGCTCTGAAACCCCTGAGATGCAAACACTCCAGCTGGATGCTTCTAACATGAACCAGCAACAGTGTATTGAAGGCACATGGTGGTTCCCTCATCTTATGAACAAGGAGGTCAAGTGCTGGACCAACCAATATCTTCCCCAATGATGTAATGCCGGCTCAGGTAGCTTGGCCATTTGCTCGGAGTGCTGAGCCCAGCCCAGCCCACCAGTTTTATGTGATCAACCAAAAAAAAAAAAAAAAAAGCTGGTCGGAGAAGACTTTGCGGAAGAAGGTCTCGCACATGCTGGAAGGATGTAGTGGCTTCTGACCTTGCCTGCTTCAGCCTTCACACAGCCATGCCACAGCACTGGTAGGAGCCCAGAGTCCCTGGAAACAGGTGAACTGCAGTGTGCACTCAACACGATATGAGCAGGAGAATTAATCAAAGATTGAATGTTGGTGTTTGTACTCTTTCGTCACATTCAAAGTTCCCATTGGCTTGTGATCAGCAAGAACCATTGGGAAAAGTCAAAGGCTATGTCTACACTATCGGGTTCTTGCGTAAGAACGGCTGTTCTTGCGCAAGAACCCGCAGAGCGTCCACACTGTCTGCCTGCTCTTGTGCAAGAAGATTTACAGTATGGCGTTGGAAGACAGGACTTCTTGAGCAAGAGCTACGCTCTTTTCTAACAAGTGTAAGCCCTCTTGTGCAAGAAGGCAGTGTGGATGCGTGGCAGGGGTTTCTTGCGCAAGAAAGCCCTATGGCTAAAATGGCCATCAGAGCTTTATTGCGCAAGAGAATGTC
Organism: Pelochelys cantorii; assembly: GCA_032595735.1. Taxonomy (NCBI): domain Eukaryota; kingdom Metazoa; phylum Chordata; order Testudines; family Trionychidae; genus Pelochelys; species Pelochelys cantorii. Next base: position 44,956,837 of record CM064337.1, read on the forward strand.
CACACTGCTCTTGTGCAAAAGCACATGGCAGTGTAGACGTGTTCTTGTGCAAGAGTTCTTGCACAAGAACCTTTGCTCAAGATGTTCTTGCGCAAGAACCCACCAGTGTAGACATAGCCAAAGTGGCCTGTAATGGGGCTAGGCCATAGAGGGGTCCTCCAGGAGGCTAGAGAAACCTTGGAGTAACCAGCCAATCCGGAGCCGGGGAGGACTATAAGAGAAGCTGCAGGCTCAGAGGCAGCTTAGTTGCAGCCTAGACCTGAAGGGAGAAGGTTAAAAGGGCTGGCCGAACCACGGACAGCTCAGAGTGGGGAGCTGTTCAGGACATTGTTACCAGGAGGCATCATTCTCCTACTGAGTGGGGAAAGAGACTGAGGGGAAACAGAATGAGACTGGATTGGACTCAGAGACACTGCAGAGCGCACCGAGAGGGGCCCGTTAAAGGTGTACCCTGGAGGGGGGTTGTGAGTGCACACGAGGCTGCGTGACTCAGCCAGAGGGCTGAGTAGCCGCAAGGCTTTTTAGAGACTCCCTCTGAGTGAAGCAGGGCAGGAGCCCGCCCTCTGCCGAATGGGGACGCTCACGGGAGGGGAGTGCTGCCCATTACATGGTCCATTAACTGGGAGACAACCGGAGTATTATCTGCCCCTTGTTAAAAGAAAAGGGCTGTTTAAATTCCCTTTGGTCACATGATCTTAACTTTGTGCCTGAGACCTGGGGCTATGTGGGTCCAAGAGATATTCTGACAGGGCCTGCACCTCTGATAAACAGATGACATCAGGGCTATTTAACTGCCCCGGCTATGGGCCACAGAAAACCAGAACTCATTCTGGCAAACACAGCTACACGAGGCCCTTCCCTCGGATGCAGGAGCCATAAAGCGTTATGGTTACCGACACAGCTGAATGTGCCGTGTTCCACCCGGAGGAGTGAGGACAACACCCACTGTCACTCCCACAGCCTGGTGCCATCGTCACCCAAGAATGGGAGCAGGAAGTTTGTTGCTGCTCTGAAAGAGGATCTTGAGCTGTCTGATGGGCTCCCTGACAGTGTGCCCAGCTGTCTGTAAGGCTGGCCGGCAGCTGGGCTGTGACATCATTCCCCTGTTAAAAGAACAATTCACTTGGCCTTTAGTTTCCCCACATTTGTCTCTTTTCTGTTAGGTTTTGTTTAACTCCATGATATATAAATGAATCGCTAATGCAACTGACCGACACCCAAACGGCATAATACACGATTTATTCTCTCTGATATACATGCTTTGCATCTGGTATGAATTTTCTAAGGGTTCCCTGGGTCTGGTGATGAAATGTCACTTGCACTGCTGCCTGTTTGTGAGAAAATTGTGGACAGGACACCAGGAACTTTCTCGGGTGTTGGACTCCCTTGCCTAGGAACTCTGGCATCTGAAAGATCAGCAACTCCTGTGGAGGAAGCAAAAGCAGGCTATGGCATGTCCATAGGCACCCCATAAGCTGTGCATGCATGAGCCCTATTGGTAACCAGGGAGTCCAGGAATACGCTGTGGCCAAGCTCTGTATAGCCAATGGTGCGATAACTAGTAATCCCAGATTGGATGAACTACATCTGGGAAAGGCTGGGGGGGCGGTAAGAAGAATGGTCTATTCGGTAGAACACTGGACAAGGCTTCAGGCTGACCAGTGGTTTGATTCCTGGCTCAACCCAGACTGCCTGTGAGATGTTGGGCTACTCATTTAATCCACCCTGTGCTTTGGTTCCCAGCCTGTCAAATAAGGCTCAGATGTCCCTGCCTCACTGGGGTTCTGTGAGGCAAAAATCCATTAGTAGTTGGAAGGGGGGCTTGCATCAGAGAGTGAAGGGGAGCTCATATAAATACCTAGATACCTGTTTTCTCTTGTAATGAGGAGTCTTTATTTCCAGCAACTTCGGCGAGCAAGGTACACTGCACCGTGAGAAGAGTAAAGAGTCAGTGTGTGATTCTGTCTCATTCCTGTGGTTCAGGGTTGTACAGCTACTGAGTGAATAGCAAGGAAGCTCTGAACTGGGAGTGTGGGGGGCGCTGTAACCCCAGCTGTGGTTCTGGTGATGTCAGCTCTGACAGACGTGAAGCTGGAGGCACTGGATGTAATTATGGTGGATTAGAGTGTCACAGTTTTCTAAGCAGCCTCCACTGCTTTGTCTACACTAACCCCCGCCGCTGATCTAATCTACATGACTTCAGCTATGCAAATTGTGTAGCTGAAGTTGACACACTTACTGCAGCATCTTCTGTGTGGTACGCTCGGTGGGGGCTGCTCGCCCATCGACTTTGGCTACTCGTCTCATCCTGGAGTCGACTGAAGAGTGCTCAGAGATCGATTTATCATGTCTAAGCAGACACGATAAATTGACAGCCAGTGGACAGATCGATCCACCACATAATGGAGACAAGCGCCAAGCTACTGGACAACACAAGAGCTGGCCTTCTAACTCAGTGCCGGGGTTACCTGATGAGCGCTCAGGGATCTTGAAGAAGGGAGGCTGCCATCTGGCCAGGTAAAGGACAGCACCCTGCTGAGTTCCTTTAACGGATTCAATTCAAATGCTTCCAGGGACTGTGTAAATACCTGCCCTCCTGTCTAGGGACCAGTCCTTAAGGTAAGGTGTTGACTCATATGAGTTACTGCTGTCGCACTGGCTCCAGTTTCGCCAGGCATTCACTGCTTTAGCTTGGAGTGAGTGAATTGTTATGAAAACCAGTCAGGGGTGAAAGCAGCTCAGGGGATGAAGATGTTTTCACTCAAGGATGGGAAAAGTAGCAACTGGCTCATGTTTTCTACCATTAGGGCCCATGGGGCCAGGACGAGCTTGTTACTTGACTGTAAGTAACGGCCAGTGGCTTGGATCCCTCTGAGCGTCGGTGTCATTGGTCTGTGCATTTGTCTCTTTTTGCGTAAACATGACTTCAAGGCCGATCTCCATGAGGGCTGATGCCATGTAGCCCCTGTGGAATTCTAGGCGGTCACTGACTGTAAGTCTCAATCTGGCTAGCAGGGACCTGCCGAGGGCGGAAAAACCAGGGCTACTGCCATTTATTGCTTCTTTATGAAAAAGCCCTGAAAGAATTTCTCCTTTTTTTTTTTTTTTCTGTTTTCTCTTTTCTCACTTTAGAGATTCAGGCCTTGTCCACCCTGCTGGCAGCTGCCCAATGAGAAAACTCACAGGCATGAAAATCTAGCAACCAGGAGGGGAAGGGAATGTTAGCCAGACTCAGGTGGTCTTGTTTACACCTATTTGATTCCCATGACCAATGAACACTTGGGAGACAGGTTATGTTGGTGATTCCACATCACCATCTCGTCAGCTATAGAAGCTCACAATAGATATAGAAGACGCCAACCAGTTCTCTAGTGAAATCAGAGGAGACCAGGCTTGACATGCCTAATATTTCTCAATGGTTAAAAGGGGAGGGGGGTATTTGTTTTTAAACGACCCCTCCAGGTGTTCTGCAGCTACAAGAAAGCAGCAAAAAAGGGCAATGCGATGGGGTGTATCAACCCCGCCCTGGGGCCAAAGGGGTTCAGCTGGCTGAGAGCCCCACCCTCGCAGCCCTGCTGGGCATGCTCCAACTGGAGGCTGGCTATAAAGGCCGCTGGAGCTGCTCATCACAGCTGATGGCTGCAGGGTGAGGAGGTGCTGCAGGAGCTCAAAGGGAGGAAGCACAGCTGGACAAAATGGTGGCAGTCAGGCCAGGTAGGAACTAGCTCAGGGCCGGGGATTGCTTCCTAAGAGCTCAGTGTCTTGCGGTTGGATTCCCCGCTAAGCTAGCACTGGGCCGTGCCACTGCTAACAGAGCCCTGGGCTGGGACTCCCTGACCCCCTTCTCAGATACCCCCGGGTGAGGGAGCTTTGTCTATTATATAGTGACTCTGTGGCCATTGAGCCATCTTACCCCGATCCCAGAGGGAGTGGATATTGATTCTGGGGCCGCATTGTGTATAAACTCTGGGGCCGCTGGGCCATACTGTCCTGAATACAGGGGGATGGCATACTGACTGAGGCTGCTAGGCTGTACTACCCTGAACACGGGGGGGTGATTGCATATTAGCTTTGTGACCACTAGGCTGTGCTGCCCTGGACACAGATTGCGCTGCATAGATTCTGTGGCTGTTAGGCCACTCTACCCTGAGTGGGAGTTCGAGGCCCCCCCCCCCCACAAGGGCCCATTGCCGCCCTCACTGGTGGATGAGCAAGGTGCCCCTTGACAGGCACAAATGCAGTATTTTTGGAAGTTCTTTGCAGCTCACCGTCAGTATAAAAAAACCCTCTACTATGCTTCGGATGCCATTACTAGCCTGTGGAACCTCTTCCCAGAGGCATTATGGCTTAAGGGGCCTTTTTCCTTTGAATCCTCCCAGGTTTGCCTCCCCAAGAAAGCAGAGAGGGTGCATCTGTGGCCAAGGCTGGGCAAGGGTTAGTGAAAAGATGCTGCAAGCTTATAACTTGCTGAGCTAGCGGCTGGTCGGCCACAAACCTTTCCCTGGTATTTTCTCTCTCCTTTGCTTGTGACCCCTTTGGATAGACTACTCCAGGGGGTCTCAAACTTCACTGCACAACAAAAATGACTACATGAGCCCCAGGAAGGGGGACCAGGCCCAGAGATGGGGTGGGGAGGGCAAAGGGGGCTTGGTGATTCTAAGGCCTCTGCCGGATGCTGCTACTGCAGATAGAGAGGGTACAACAGGCAGCGGTGGGGCCTTTGGGGGAGGGGCTGTAACTGTGATGTTAGGACTAATGAGAGGGGAGTCGCAAGGTGGAATTTTAGCTCCTTATATAACCTTTTAAAGAGCCATATTTTGCGTGGTACCACATCCCTCTTTCTCTGTGCTTCCCCCTTCTTTTCTCTAGCTGTCCCCCACCCTCCTCCCTATCCTGCCTGCCCTCTCCTGCTGTGCTTTCTAGCCTCCTCTGCTATTCCTGCTCTCTGCTCATTGCCAAAAGCTGCCTGCAAGGGAGCACCTCTCATATAAAACTCTTTCAAAGCAGATTTACCTTGGTGGTCCTTGATGTGTCTTTAGTGTGAGCTTGGGGCATGTTCACTCGCTGGTCTGTCAACAAGAACACATGGTTTGTTCAACCATCTCGAGTTTCCACTTGAAAGTCTTAGACCTGGCATCCCTCTCCTATCATTCAGCATCTTACCTCTAAATTTTTTTTTGTCCACGTGTGTGTGTGTGTGTGTGTGTGTGTAAATACATTGGGACTAACTTTTTCTTGAGGAGCTTTGCTTACATGATCAGTGGGGTCTCTTACTTTCAGGGCATGCCCTGGCAGTGCCTAGGGCAAAGGGGTCCTAGCTTCCAGGTACTGCACTGTAAATAAGGAACAGTAGTCATACATGGAATACAATGGGGGAACAGAGAATAAACTCCATAAAGGGCCATTCCGTTATAGTTTATGCTCCATTTCTGCAGGTCTTCAGTAGATTTTAATCCTAGAAATAGCGCAACTGTTTCAGTGCCCGGGTCTGTCATGGCAGCCTTTGCTGGTGCACCAAGCTTCCTGAGCAGTGTTCCAAGGAAGCCAGAACTAACTGCCAGAGCCAGGAAGGTTTCCTTACTCAAGGGGGTCCTTACTCAAACACGTGCTGCAGCCGAGATGGTCCAAGCAACCCTGGGTAAGATCATCCCCGAAGGCTGGTGTATCGGTCACTTCATTCCCCACCTCCCCAGTACTTGTACCCTCTGCCCTCGATTCTGGCAGCTTCCTCCTTCACCCTGTGGTGCCCAGCGAAGGCCAGGACTGGCAGGTTCTGTATCCGCAAATGAGGAGAGTAGGGGCGAAGCCTGGAGATGAGCAATGGGGGCGTTGACTAGAACCCGGAGTAGTCAGTGAGCCTGGGATTGGCTGGACAAGGAGACAAGAACTGGGAGCCAGAGAAAGAAATGGGAGGAGGGGAACTGGGAGCCAGAGAAAGAAATGGGAGGAGGGGAACTGGGAGCTAGTAGGTTGGTGGAGAAAGATCTGAGGAGGAACTGAGGTGAAACTAGCTGGGCAATGAGACTGGAATTGAGAACAAGTGAGAAGGAAGTGGGGGAGGGGAGACTGTTCTGACATGGTGCCTCGATTACTGTCTGGGCAAAGGGATTAGGACTAGAAGTTGGGGGGGGTGGGGGGAAACAGCATGGTCGAGGAGCCTGGGAGTGAGTGGGGAGGAGGAGCACAGGTATGGGGGTGACTGGAAGCTGTGGCAGGGGGAGAGACTGACCAGACAAGGAGCCATGAATGAGAAACTGGATGTGAAAGGAGACTGGAGCCAAGGAGACAGAGATGGAGGTAGGGTGAGGAAACTGGGACCAGCTAGCCAAGGAGACTGGGTCTGGGAGCAGGCAGAAGACTGGGCAAGATGGGCCTGGTTGGGCAATGAGGGATGAGAAGTCTGAGGAGAGCAGACTGGGACTTGCTCTGAGGAGAATGGGGCAGGGATGAGAAGCCAGGGCTAGGGAAGAGAAGGACTGGACAGGGATAGATTGGAGGAGAAGTGACAGACAGTTCTGTGCCATGTAACCCACACTTCCCTCCAGAGACTGGAATGGCACCTAAGATTCCTGACTCGTACCATTCTTTGGCTGTCAGCAACTATCTGTGATGTCCACTGGCAGTGTCTTGTCCTCTCCCAGTGCCAGCCCACACAGAGTAAACCCACCTGCTACAGCTATCAGGTGCTCTGTAACTTAAGTGGCAAAGGTCTGAGCAGTGGACATAAAAGTTCCAACCCTGCTGATGACCCAGGTAGGTTGTCAATACGATGCCACTCGATGGGATTTCTGTATTTCCAGTTGTCTCTCTTAAAAAACCCAACCCCTAGAAAAGGCCACACACCACGCTCTATTTAAAATTACTAAGGAACAACCTGATTCACCCCTAGAACAGGTCACTTCGCTGCACTGAATGAGGCAGGGTTACATGATCATGGACTGGTTTTTTTCACAGTATCTGAAGACTGTACCATGTCTATGCATAAGGGGCTGAATTAAAGTTGCACAGGCAACCTTACTTCTGGCGTTTCCTAACTTCTGAGTACTTTACTTTCCAACCTTAATACTGTTCTTATACCATAGGGTTTTTTTGCATGCAACAGCATTTTATTGTACACACACTATCATTATTATTAAGGAGAAGAAGAAACTTCAAACTTTTAAAGTTAAAAAACATCAAACATTCACCTTTGTCCTGAGTTTCAGGCACTGGGCATGTTTCTGCAACATTCTCACTAAACAGGAAAAAAAAAAACACAGTTATTTTGACTAAAAATAACACTGAAGAGCAATGAGAGTTGGCACCTTTATAGCATTTTTAATCCCCAAATCTTATTTGGATTGGGCGGCACTTGCTGGGTCCGTCTGCACTTGGTGCCAGCAGCTCCATCAGTGCTTGGAAGTGATGCAGCACGGCGTTCACAGCCCGTAACATGTATTTTTGACCCAACCCTTCCTCCTGGCTCCAATGAGCATGCCACTCATAGGCAACCTGCAGTGAGAGCTAGGGCTCCTGTGTTCTGTTTTCAGCTCTGCCGGTGGCCTGCTCCATGTTGGGCGTGGGGGGAGGCCTCCCTTTGCCCCTCTGTTTCAGTGGTGATGTGGGGCTGAAACGCACTGCGTAAGATTGGACAGCGCTTTCAAAAGGAACAAAGTCCCCTCGAAAAACCCCAGGACCATGGGCGGCGGGTATGCTAGGCTGGGGAAGGCAGTGCCCTCCCAAACCGCCAGCCTGGCCCCACCCACATTCTGCCCCCAGAAGGCCTATTGTAGGTGTACAGGGGGTCTAGTGTTGCTGCCCCCCAGCGCCCACCCTCCCTGTGCTCCAGTGCTGGGGAGAGTGGGGTCTCATCCCCTCTTCCCTCCCCATGCTCTGGGGCTGGGGAGATGGGGTCTCATTGGAATGTAAGAATGGCCAGACTGGGTCAGACCAAAGGTCCATCCAGCCCACTGTCCTGTCTGCTGACAGTGGCCAATGCCAGATGCCCCAGAGGGAGGGAACACAACAGGTAATCCCCACGTGTTCCCTCCACTGTCACCCACTTCCAGAGAAACAGAGGCCAGGGACACCATTTCTACGCATCCTGGCTAATGTTCTCTTTCCTCGCTGTGCTGGCGGGGGAGGGGACAGCTTGACTCCCATAGGGGCGGAGCCTCAGTAGAAGGGGAGGGGCTGGAGGCTTGCCTCGCTCAGCCCTACCTTCACCGACCACCCATGACCAGGATTTTGATTCATGACTTGTTGACTTTCAATGAGTCTTATGCTCCTAAATCACTTCAGTGCTTTCAGAAATGGCACATCTGACTCCAAGGACCCCTGACTGCAAGGTTGACTGTCAACTCATTAGCTGCCCGGTAAGGAAGAAGCACGTAAAAGCTGCATTCAGCTCAGAAGGAGGGAGGTGAACAAGCTGACCCCCCACCCTTTTAAAAATCCAGAAGGGAGGGCAGCGCCAGGCTATGCTTGTAGACAGGGGCTTGCTAACAACAGCATTACAGGCCACAGAAGGTGTCCAAGGGCAGATCCCAGACCTCCCTTTTCAGTCCTGCATCTAGACCCATCTAGGGCTCTCTGCTGCTTGGAAGTGCTAGGTGGGGAAAGCACTGGGAGCTTGTGCCAGCAGCTGGGCAGGGGTTCCAACACCAGGGTGCAGTCACTTTGTGCCATGCCACTAGCTGGACCTCTGATGTGTCTAGCCCCAGGAGGACCATCCCACACCCGAGGGCATAGGGCTGCTACATGGGGTCCTATGCCAGTTCCCATTCACCTTGGTGCTAGCAAAGGAGGCATGGCCAGGGGAAAGGCAGTGGGCCCAGACTGCCCCAGGCACTGATCTCTACCTGTGGTATTGGGGCAACTTACAGGAATCTGGTATAAGTACCTAGAGACTAGTCCTGCAGTCAGCAGCCCCTAGATGGTCAGAGTGCATATGCCCCCTACCAACGCTGCGTGTGGTTCGGTGGGGCCGGAGCACCCGAGCCGCAGTGCTAAATAGAGTTCAATACTGAAACCATGAATAACTTACCCTGACTGACAGCTGGTGTCTTTTAGCCCCCTGCCCTCCTGAGAAATGCTGAGCCCCTCCCTGCCCCGTAACGTCAGCAGCAGCGGAGGAAGTTCTGCGAGAGCTGAGTGCAAGGTGCACCCCCCCACACAGTGCCTCCCTGCCATGGCTGCCCTGAGCCGTCTGGGGAGCATAGCAAAAAACCCATTCCTCAAAATGAATCACTTGCACACTTCGTCAGTAGTGCCAGCTGTGCCGGCAGGTGGAGGTGGGAAGATGGAAACGAAGGCCATTTCCTGGTGACAGAATAAATTAGCTTTGCTGTGGAACGCAGGAGTCCGTGCCATGGAGTTCGGCCCTGTTGTGCTGCCGAGCAGTCAGGGCTGTTGATCAGAAGTGAGCAGAGAATTGGATGGAGCCCTGTGTCACTTCAGAAAGAGCCCTATAAAATGTAGGGACAGCCCTGCCCAGGGAGTGGGACCTCTTGAAACCCCCACCATCAAGCACAGATCCCTCTCTTGTTAGCCCTGAAATAGTTACCTTAAATGCAGGCTGTCCTTGCTTAGAGCAGACAGCAGATCTGTGTCCAAGACGAAGCTGGCCACAGTCAGTTTCAATTTAGGGACAGGCAAGTTAGTTAATTCTGTTTCTTCCGTAATCTGAAAAATAACGATATTTATTTCTCACAACATTCCAGTTCCTGGCTCACTCATCTCTCCTGCTTCGATTCCTTGCCTCTCTTTAATTCATGGTAAAATCACCTGAATAGTACTGCTGTGTACAGGAGACTCAGGGCAATAATAGGAGGTGAACACATGGCGAGTTCTAATGAAAAGCTAGAAAATAATTTAGGCAACACCTAGAAAAAAATAATCCAAGGGACAAATACTCAAGTTAGGAATCCATGCTATAAGAGAAGGGAGTGAGATTCCATGTGGGACAAGATGACAGACAAAAGTCCATACCATTTAATAATCCCTGTTATGGTTCCATTGTGCAATATGATGTTCAGTTATATTGATCAGTATCAACTGCAAATTCAGTTCTCTATGTTCTCCCTCTTCTGATAAACACCTGCCTCTTACTTTTGTGCAGCCTGATGGAAAATGGCCCTCAGGGGTCTGATTCTACACTCACTGGGAGTTTTAGTCTTGATTTTTGTGGGAACTGGACTTGACCCAGTGTTATCAGGTGAAATAGTAAAGATTTCATTTACTCCACTCACCTTGTATTGATCCACTTTCTCAGGGGCTTGGGAAGCAGTTAAATTATCCTGCGTACTAGGTACGGGGTTACTCTTGTGAAAAGATGTGTCTTCCTTTTCCATTCTTGTATCTGACTCGCTCTCAAAAACCAATGCAGAATCAACGTTTACGACTTTTTCAAAATCCTCCTCCTGATCGTGTTCAATATCATAGGTGACGAGTCGTAAGATCAGGTCCTCCTTGCTCCTGACATCCTTTAGAAGTTCCACCCTGGAGACATCAGGTTTCTTCAGGTTCTGAAATGAATTTCTGCAAACAATCTGTTGTTGAAGAGAGAATGTTTGAAGGGAATTGTATTTCAGAGTCCTTTTTCTTCCAATTTGTCTACTGGTCACTAATTAGGTAACAGGACAGTTGAGTGAGTTTCAGCCTTGCTTCTGGATACATTTTTTTCCTTGGGTACGTGGGAAAAATCAGGACTTTGGATTTGAAACCAGGACTTTATATTTAAATAAAGGCTGTCCCCTCTAGGAATGTAAGCGACTAGTCAAGTAGTTGGCTACTGATAAGCCGAGACATATCAGGCAGTCGAGTCACTATTTGACAACTTGCTTCCCCCTTACGCCTTGCTGCCTCTGTAAGAGCCGGTGCTGTGGGGAGCTGACTTAAAAGCCATTTCCCCCCAGCACTGTCTCTGCAGTGCAGGGGAGGTGGGGGGCAAGGGAGGCACAGGCGCAGTGGTCCAGGACCCAGCACAAGCCAGGACAGCTCAATCCCGGCTCGCGCCGGGTCCCGGACTGCTGCAGCTCTGCATTTCAAATGTAGTAAGAGCTGGTCTGGGACCTACCCCCGCTGCAGTTTAAATGTAGTAGGAGCCAGGCTGCCACCCGGCCCCTTTAAACTCGGCGCCGCAGCGGGGCCCGTAATCGACTCATCGTGTAGCCGATACAAATTGTATCAGCTACACGATTAGTCAATTACCCGCTTCTCAACATCCTCGGTCCCTTCTGCTGGCTGAGGCAATGACCACAGGAAAGATTACTATAAAAGGGGAAACAGCAGACACTGGCACGGTGAAATCTGCCAGTGGCAGTTCTGCCATTGATTTCAGTGGGGACAGGATTTCATGCCTAGTATCTACGAGACAAGTGAAGAAGCTGTAGGCCAGAGAGGGGCTTAGTGCCAGATGCTGCAATCCTTGGGATAGTTCAAGTTATGTGGTGCCACTCAGCCTGAATAAGGCCATCAGAATCTGGCCCTGAGTGATTTGTTTAGGCTCACACAAGAAGTCAGGAGCCGTTTGGGGAATATTAATCTAGGAGTCTTGACTCTAAGTTCCCTGCACTAATCACTAGACACTAGTGATCCCTGTAAGCTGAGCACTTGTGCAGGCACCAAGGAGAGATTCAAATGCCACCCAGCTGATTAGCAGAGCCAGAAGTATGTGTTTCTACTGGTGGTGCACATCTGCACATGCCTTGGGGCACATGACAAAATGTATTCTGCACATGGATGGGAAAGCTTAGAGGGAACATTGTTAGGCACGCTTCTTCTCTTTTACCATCCGGACTAGACTTGCTACCAACATGGCGAAGAGACTCCTGGTTAGAAATCAGCATTATCCTCTTAGTGTACTTTTTCTACTTTATTGTATTTAAACCTCTGAATGAAAAGAGAGGAGAATAAAATATGAAGGCTGCATAAGCTATCAAGTCCAAGTACAATGCACAAAACCAGATGACTTAGCCTTGATTCCGTAAAGCTGTTAAAGCATATGCTTTATTTTAAGCCTCTCCTTAAGCCCCACTGACTTCAACAGAACAGATGTGCATGCCTAATGTTATGCCTTTACTCAAGTGCTTTGCTGAATTAAGGCCCTAGGTGCTAATCCCATGAGATGCTTAAAATCACTAGTAATCTCATTGACTTCCATTGGTCTTGTGCTTAAATATTTTCCTGGATCAGGATTGTCATGACAGCATGATAAATAATTTCTTAATCTGCATATGAAAATGACTCCTTCTTTTGACTTACTTCCTTTGGTTTGACGTCTAGTCGTCCTAAAGCATTCACGGAGGACCGTCTTTCTCTCTTTCTCTCTATATCACTATCCGTACCTGTACTTAGCAAACTGTGCTTAGATATGGATGGTTTTCTTAGTTCTAGTAGTTCCAGTCTAGAGTGACTTCGGCGTATTTCATTCAGTTTCTCAATAGCCTCTGTTTTTATGGAAATAACGGCTAAATGGTCTGCAATAAGGTTTGGATCTACCTCTAATGGTTTGCCTCCAACATGAGGGACTATTTCAATTGGTAGTTCTTCCACTTGCAGCACGGTTTCTATTGCATTATTATTTTCATTTTCGACTCTCATTGACTCTCCAGAACTTCCGGCATCAATATTTATCTGAATAGAGACTGGTAAAAGATCTTTGCCAGCGGTACCGTCAAGCTCTGTAGCACTGAGGTTTTCAGCAGGTGACTTTTCAGTAAAATAATCTAATAAATGGGCACTGGAGATTTCATTAAGTATTATACTATCTGTTCGCTCAGGAAAAATTGTTCTGGAACTTGTCACATCCTGATCAAGGGCTGTCTGAGATCCAGATTCTTGCAAGACATTACAGTAAATGTTGTCAACCACCTGAGTGACAGTATCTCCATGCTCTGGACTTAAACTTTGATCTTCATCTGCAGCTCCAACAAGACTGATTTTATTTGTGGACATTATTTTTTCTACTGACTGTTTAAGTGTTTCTGTAATCTCATTCACTTCTGTTTTCGATAACCCTTTTGTGTACTCCAGGCTTGTGCTGCAAACTGAGTTTAAGACTGTAGTCACCACTCTGCTTATTATTTCTTCAACTCCTTTTGCAGGTAATGCATCATGTGGTGATTGTGATGGCTGACACTTGGTTTCATGTGCTGGCATGAACTCACAATGTCCTTCATATACCTGCCTATGCTTTGCTTCATCTCTGGGAAAATGTATTGTGACCAGGGGAGAGAAGGGTTTTCTTGGAAACTGCTTACCAATAGGGGGTAGGGTCATCCGGGAGCTAATTGCCCTTTGTTTAGTTATTGTTCCCAGCGATGGTCTAGAAGCTCTTGTGGGAGCTGATATGTAGTAAGTAGACTTTTTGGTCACCTCTGTTGTATAAGCATCCTGTTCTGAGCACTTATGGATTGTTGGACAGAGATGAGATGGAATATCCTCTTCCACTTCGGTTTCTTCCTCGGAATAAATCACCATTCCAGGAACATTTATAGGTGGAAAGTTTCCCCTTAGATCAATTTCTTTTCTTTTAATTTCTTTTAATTTTCTAGCAGGCAGTTTTATTCCTTCAGATGCTGCAATACCTTGACTGAGAGTTTTACTATTTCTAAATGCTTGTCCAGACTTTTCCATTTCAAGAGTCCCAAATTTCTGCTCCAAAGTAACTTCAGTTTGACGCTGAGCACATTGATCTAATACAGCACTGATGATCTCACCTGCCATTGTGTTTTCTTCGGAGTCGTCATAAAATGGGACTGTTTGCCTTTGGCTGATTTCTTTTTCTAGCTTCCGCTTGAAGATGTCCAGGACATCATTAACAGCCATTGTGGCGTAAATGTTCAGTTCTGAATGGAGACCTTGCACTTGGACAATAGCATTCTCTATGCTTTCCTTTGTAATCATACTGCTTATACTTGATACATCCGACGAACTCTGAGATTGGTCTAACATTCTTTTACTTGCAACTCCTGGCATTTCACATTCAAATGCTTTAGATGAGGCTTCTATTTCATGTGCTATCTGGGATGAGAGAGGCCTTAAGAATGGTGTCTGTTGTGCACTAGAAATGTTTTCAACTGGGAATTTCACTATTTCAGAAAATTTACATTTAAAGTCCTGTTTAAACTGAAAGGCTACAAATGACTCTAGTGTGAACACAACACTTTCGACAGCCTCTTTGGCTATTTTATCAACAGTAAACAAAGAAAATGTTGGGTCATAAGCAGGTAATTCAGCATGCAAGAGCTTATTTCTTTCTGATTTGGAAACTCTGCTAGTTCTTCTGGCAGGGGCCTGGTCTTTCCTCCTTATGACAGGTTCTTCATCTGATGCCGTAGTGAGGCTGCATACCAAACACTTGTGAAAGTTATCAAAAACAGTTGCTACAATCTCTCTAGCAACTAATCCAATTTCTTTCTGGAAATCTTTATCGAAAGTCTCAGGAAACTCAGTTCTCTTAAAACTACTGCAGAACAATCTTTCACTAAGCTCAATGGGAGCCTTCTTTAAAAGGCTGATGGAATCACCTAGATCTTTTACTCTCCTAAAAACTTCCTTGACCACATTCTCGGCCACCTGCAGCATTCTCAAATTGTCATTGTCGTTTGTGTCTGCTGCTCTTTGCTTGTCAAACATTTTTTGTAAAATGCCTCCTTTATGAAGATCTTGATTTAAGTCTGAAAAAATATCCTCACCAAGCAGACCTTTTCTTGGCTCTGCATCTTTCATGGATGATTCACGTTTAAAATAAGTTTGACCAACAGGAAACTTCTCTGTGTTGAAAGTCTTTGTGGAAAACTCAGACACAGCTCCCATGCGCAGTACTTTCCGGCGCAATCTCGAAGTACTTTCAGTACGATAGTGAGGTGGTGTTGCTGTTTTTCCCTTGTGAACATTTTCTTTCCAAAATTCACTTTCTAGAGACCTTGGCATGCTGTTTGACAGGGACGTGAAAGATGATTTTTGAGACTGCAATGGAGATGGTGTCCCTCCTGGTGAGCTGGTGGCTTTCATACTTGTATCTGTAAAGATGGTTTTTCTGGTACTGGAGGATGGAATATTTGCAAACGCACCAAAGAGCTCTTCGTTACATGTGCTGCAGCTACTAGAGCTGTCTGAAGACAGTGTTGACTCTTCAGAGATTGTATATACAGTATCTCTAATGCTCTCTTCATACTCAGTTACTGCGGGGTATAAAATGCTTGTTAATTCAGCCACGACCCGTGCCAGGACAGTCTTGATTTTATTGTTCAGTTCTTCAGCTATGGTGTCCTGTAATAGAAACAAACAATAATGGGCAAGTTTATGTGCTTATTCACTCCAACTGTTTGTTCATAAGATGGTATAAATAACATATTGTTTGCTTTTTCTGAACTTTCATGTAAGCAAATATTGCCAGGGCAGAAACAGGATTTGGCCCTGTGGCAGAGATTCATTTAATTGCAAAATGAAAAATGGTTTGGGAAGAAGTTGTGTTTAAGGGGCAGGTCATCCAGTCGGAACAGAAATGCTACCATGTCGGACAGATGTGGGTATTCTCTATTCGATATACTGGTGAGTAGTCACACTTTTTTTTGAATTACAAATATTTGATACTGAAAGGAATTCTGGGGTGAGTGTAAAGTTTAGAAAGGCCGAGACAATTATTGGCAGAAATGTGTATGCTCAGAATTTCAAACAGTGATTAGAGCTTTATCGGTGTGTTCACAGAGAAAAAGTTTAAGTTCACTGTGAATTGAGAGCCCAGTTTTCATATCCCAAACTCATAACTCCAGTCCATCTGAAGAAGTGGGCTGTGTCCATGAAAGCTCATGATACCATCTACACGTTTTGTAAAATGCTACCAGACCATTTGTTGTTCAGTTCTACTGAGCAACTCTTCCTCCTGCTATTTCAGTTCCCTTCAAGTCATTTAGGACTCCTCAGTCTTGTGAATCCATTTTGTTTCTCCCTATTTTGTCCCTTCTCAGTTTGTGAAAGAATGCTTGTAGGTTCTGAGATCAACAAGAAAGACCTTTATTGGCTCCACCAGCTCATGTCTCAGGCCCTAAACCATACTTTGCACCTGCAAGAAACCACCAAAGGAAGGAAAGACCCACTTCTATTCTGGGATGCAGGCTAGTCATCTGGTGATTCCTACATCACCGTACATTTCATACATGAAACACTGCTACACACAGCTGACACGCTGTTACAGATCTCAACTATGAAGCTAAAAATATCTTCAATGACTTTGTACCTGGAACTGTGCTTTGTTTGTGATGTGATTAGCCATCTCATTGGAGCTCTGAGAGACTGGTGATGTTTGTGGGAAAGACTTTCCATTAAGTGAAGGTGACTGGAAGGGATCGCACCTGAGAGGAAATGAATAAAGAATAGTTACTTTCCTTGTGGTGGTTGCGGCTCTTTGAGCTGTTGTCATGCATGTGGATCCCACTCTAGGGGTGCAAGTGTCCTGGGCAAGTCAGATGAGAATCTTCTGAACAGCAGTGTCTATTGAGGCCGTATCTGCCCATGTATGTCCTTATATCCTCCCCGCTGCTATTCAAAAGATTCTGATCTAGGTGCATGGGCATCTGGTGTTGGATCCACACAGACATATTTGAAGAACATCACGTTTCTAATTATTATATATAGAAAACATGATGGTCTGAGGGCTAGAGTTGATTGCCAGGAGTTTGGAACGAATGTATTGATCACGAATGGAGGAGTTATTTATGATTCCCCTTGCTTTTCATGGGCCAGGATCCTGGTATGCTAAGCACTATCCAAACCCAGAACAAAGAGTGAGAAACATAGACTAACCTTCATTTAAAGTGGCAATAAAATGTTTATCTCCTACCACAGAACTTCACTATTTAAACCATTAATTCTGTACATTTCAAGCCAGTTGAACCCAGTTTGTGATTTTAAACCATGGAGTCCCACTTATTTTGGTTCAGCCTGAACAGCTTCTTAACTGAGGTAAGCTATATTGCCGTTCCCCACTCTGAACATGATGTGAGGGCACACACAGGCACTGCACCGGTTTAACTCAACCAGTTTAACAGTTTCATGTTTAAAGGCCAGGAATTTTGAGTTATGGTATTCCAAGAATAAACAGCCCAACAATCCCCAGCTTCCATAAATGAACCCAGCCAGAGTAGGGCCAAGAAGTAAGATCCCCACCTCGCAACTTATCTCCCAAGAATCTGGCCCCAGCTGCCTCATACAACCTGGAAATGTTTACAATGACATAAATCTGTGCCATTACATTGAAGGCAGCTTTGGCAGAACTGAATGTGTAGGAGTGAGTATCAAAATTGGCATGCAAATGGAAAGCTTGTTTAAGCGATAACTGTAGTGGGGACTAGCATTCTTCCACAAGGGAGGGCCACACACCAGAGCAAGCAAAGGGCAGCATACCTGCGTCACTACTGCCTGCTTCTTCACTGCTCTCCACAGAGGCAGAGACGGAAAGGTCCCCAACGTCGTTGCTGTTTTCAGGTCTGCTGCTCTCGCTGGGACCACCAGTGTAAACTTTGCCAGTGGAGCTGCTAGTTCCTTGCAGGGGGGTTTCGCCAGATGCAGATAAGTAGAGTTGGTCATTGATGCTGCTGCTGCTTTCGTGCAAGGCAGGCTGGCCTGAGAGAGAAGAACAAATTATCAATGCTTGTCTAAGCTGACTGGAGCATTTGCTAAAGGGAAATGTCACTGTTTGACCTTCAAAGTATTTTTCCAGAAAGGAATGTATTCATTTTGCTGTTGGGCAAAAAGGAAAAGTTATTAACTTTTCTAAGAACCGGAGGCAAAATTGGTATAGATACTTAAATTCACGCATCCATATGTACAAAATCAAGATAAATGACAAACATGGATATACAATGTATGTACACAGAGCTCTAGTGTGATGGGGTGTCTGTTAATTCCTTCTCTGCCAACGTGGGGCAGAGCCTTGGGGAGGCTGTGCGGGAAGCAGCCACTAAGAGAGGGGCTGTGAGGAGCAGCCAATTGGGGCCCAAAAGGGAGCTGCAGGGCAGACTAGTTCACTTGCTGCTCGGAGTCCAGGGAGTGAGGCCTGTGTCCCAGAGGGTTGAGAGATTGCGAGCACCTTGGACAGAGCAGTGGCTGGCTTCTGGGGCTAAGCAGCTGATACCCTGTGATAAGGGCTAAGAAGGTGCTGGGCCAGGGAAATAGAGCAGCATTGACCAAGTTACAGAGGACCCGTAGGAGGCTGCTGTTTGCAGGATGCCTGGTTTGGGGCCTAGAGTAGTGGGAAGACCCAGGTCTCCGGCACTTGCCACAGGGAAGTGGCCGGACTGTTGGACAGAGATGCGTACTCCTGGAAACACGGCCAATGACTTAGCTGGAGGGCTGAGTCAAGAAGAGGATGCTGTAGCTCTGGACCTGAGAGAGCAGCCGTAGGCTGTGGCTTTTAAAAAATATATCTAGCTATTTTTGAAACAAAGTCAAAACATGTCATTGAAAAAATGATGAAACAAAAGGTTGAGCTTTTGTTTGCACTTTTTTCATTTTTGGAGCCAAAACAAGTTGCCAAATTCACATGTGTTTTCAGCCACCTGAAAGACTATTTTTCTGCCGATAAACTAATTGTCAAAACAATTTTGCACAGCTCCAGTGAGACTGTAAAGTGCACAGAATTCAGGCCAGCCCTTGGAAGAAATCTAACTAGAATTCAGGCCCACCCAGTTCTCAGCATTGTGCTCCTTCTTGGCTGAAAGGAGAGACCAGAGAAGGGTCACTTTTACCAGCCCATGCGAGAATAAGCCACACAGCTCCTGAGTCCTTTGAGATGCATGTTTGGCTCAGCTAGGCGTACTGCATGCAGCATGCTTTGAAGATTGCCTAAATCCACTCACCTTTCTGCCAGTCTGTGCCCATGTGCCAGGAGGGTTTTTCAAGGCCAAATAAACCAAGTCACGCTCAAAAAGGCTACCACAGCACTAAGAGGCAAATGTCAACCTACAGGTGGAGTCCAGCAGCCAGCTCCACTCCCAGCTGAGGTGCCAAATGTCAAGAGGTCAAATCATTTTTAAATAATAAAAAAATCAAAACTGACATTTATTTCGCTCCGATGGACCATTTCTTGTTGGGAAAGGGCCTTAAGCACAGCAAGTGCTCAAAGCAGTTCAGCCCCAAGAGCAGAGGTAGAGAAGATCAACCAATAAGCCTAGGCTTACTGGTTAATCGTATCCTCAACTACTTGTTTACATCGCTCCGTCCTGCTGCTCTCCTGTCTTCCTTCTGAAAGGATTTGAACTCGACCAGCTCATGGTCACTGCTACTACTTCCCCTACCAAATCTTCCTTGTTTGGGCTCAGGGATGAAGCCTTTTAGGCCTTAGTTTTCCCCTCCCCCCGCAGCCCAAGGTGGTGGGGCTCGGGCTCTGGTTTTGGTCCCCACCTAGGACAGTAGGCTTGGGAGACCGAAGGCTGAGCTGCCCCTTTGGGCGTCGTGTAACTTTCGTTGTCAGAAGGTCACCATGCACTGAAGTTTGAGAACCCCAGTATACACAGCCATTCAAAGTTAATGTCCCTAGTGGAGGAAAACATTGTTGCAATAGGGAAGACCCATTCATTCTTGATGGCCCTTGATTGCTTTGATATTGCTTCTCACAGTTTGCCCACTAGGGCTATGTCTAGACTGCAAGCCTCTTTCGAAAGAGGCTTTTTCGAAAGATACTTTCAAAAAACAGCATCTAGACTACAACCAGTACTTTCGAAAAAGCAAGTCGCTTTTTCACAAGAGAGCACCCAGGCAGTCTGGATGCTCTTTTTCAAAAAAGCCCTGTTTGCATTCAATAATGCCTTTTTTCGAAAGAGCACTTTCGAAAAAAGGCATTCTTCCTCGTAAAATGAGGTTTACCGCGGTAGAAAAAACTGCCGCGTTCTTTCGATTTAATTTTGAAAGAAGGCAGCGGCAGTCTAGATGCAGGGGAAGTTTTTTCAGAAAAAGGCCACTTTTTTTCAAAAAAACCTTATAGTCTAGACACACCCTAGGTGTCAAGTTCTCTAACCCTCAATAGTGTTCCCTAACAGAATGGTATTAATAATTGGACACAGAACTATCCCCAAAGTGTCACACACACCCCTGTACATCTGGTAGAGGCACGTCCCTAGTGCACAGGTAGAAATCATGTAGACAGCAGAGTCCACTGGGACTACTTGGCCATACTTCACCCTCCTGCAGGATTAGGAAGATATAAAAGGATAAGTTGCCTCAATCAGTCTTCAGCTCTTTCCATTGATTGAGGAATCCCTTTACAAAAGCTGCCGGGGAAGAGAAGTATTTTGGAAGTGGTAGTAATGTGACCATATCTACAAACAGAGGCAACATCAGTTGCAGTGACTGCACTTATTATCTTATGCTTTTAGACCTTGGGATTTAATTTCTCAGTATTCCAATAGTAGCTAACCTAGGCCCTCTTTGTGACTTCCGTGTTCTTCCCTGGGATAATCATGCTCCTGTCGTTCCATGGTGTTCTCCAGCTCTTCTTGTTTCTATGAGATTTAAGAAAAATGTGAACTTTTTAAAGGGATGGCATAGAGCAAAAGAAAAGTTTTAAGTGCAATGATATTCCGATGTGTTTCCATTCAAACTTTTATAATAGACACGACTGTGCTAGGTATAGGCATCAAATAAGCCTTGAATGAATTAGAAATTATTAATACCTATGGTTTCTTCTTGTTTTCAAATTAAAAATCTAATAATCTGTCAGTTAATGACACAGTGTGCACCTTTTGCTTGTCTCAGAATGTGCCTAGCCAATTCTAAAACTGCATAGAAACTAAGCCAGTAGAAGACTAACTCCACTGTAACATGTGGGACAAAAGGGCTGCAAAAAACCTAAGCAGGTTGAAATCAGAATCTGAAGTCCTCTAGTTCCAATGCATATTAAAATGTGAGTGCAGGCCCGAACTCTCAAAATGGGAGCAAGTCCATAGAGCTTGAATAACTCCCAGAGTAGGATGCATTTACCATAATTACAGTCAGGAAATATCTGGAAAAACTATTTATAAGTGGGCAACCCCTACTGCTGTGCTCTTTGTTAAAGCCTCTGATGAAGAAGCCAGCCTGAAAGGGATGAGCTTGTACTGGAAGTGGCTAGTTCCAACAATGGATTTAAGAAGTTTTCTGTGGGGGAGCTCCACAGAGATGAGAGTAGGTGTTCTGAAGGGCAAGAGCTCCAAAGCAACCCTAACTATTCGCCAAGGGGATTACAGGATTAAGAATCCCCCGATGAACTTCTCCCAACTGAGAAATGTAATGAGGTTCTGAAGATCCAGAATGGCTCTAAAATGACCCGTCATTTGGGGGATAAAAAAATACCATTTCTTGTACTGACCAGAAATTATCTCATATTCTCAAACAAAAAAAGAGGGATGGCTTTGCCTTTCAACAGTGTCTTGTGAGAGGGAAACCTAAAGAGAGGTGGAGTTTTAAGTTTTGAATTGGTTCTTTCCTCAGATCTTCTGAATCCTCTCTGAGAGGAGCACTGGGCAATTGCCACATTGGTGACATAATGCCATAATGCACTAGCATCTGTCCAAGACAATGAGACAAGAAACCCCCAGATTAAAACACACCAGCATCAGATAAGTCTGAATGCAGAATAATGAGTCACAGATTCCTTTGTAGATCTGTCCCCAAGAGTTACAGATGACCAGGGAGAGTCTCCAAATGTCTTTCTCCTCGCACAAGGCATAGCTCAACACCCTGTTCACATCAATACCTTCCTGGAGAGTTGGCTCCCAAAGTTGAACTAATCTAGTCTGAACCATCAGGGGCAACAGACAAAATCAACAGAGTGCAGATTTATTGCATCAAGTCCCTTTGGAAAACATACTGTCAACTCTTAACCAAGTAGTAACAGACCTCCATGCCTTGTAGGTTTACTTCCCATTGGAGGAGAAATCATTAACATGGAATTTGGGTAGATTCTTAGTGTGACTTATTTACACTATATACATGAATCCATGAACAGAAGCAGTCACAAAGAACATGCAGGCAAATCCTGTTTCAGAAGTCACCAGTGCCTGATTACCACAAGGAACAATGCCACAAGAGTTGACCTTAGTGTGAGAGATTACAGCAGCAAGCAAACTCCCATGCAGTTTGCAACAGCTTCCTTCCAAACAAATGTGCATCACAAAACTAACACGAATACAGCATTTCTTCAAAGACTGAACATGACCAGCATGCTAAGAAAAAGAACATTTAAGACTATACAAGCTCAATAAATTTCATACATGAAACAGCGACATGCATCCAACAATCTGTTACTTCTCGCTTTATATTTGAGATCAATAAGTACAATCATTTCATACCCGAAGAGATTTTCTTTTTTCGTCGGTGACGTTATTAGCAATCTCATCAAAGCCTTGTTGAGAGACTACTGAAGAGAGTGAAGTTATCGTACAAATTTTTCCATCAACTGAAGGTTGACGAGAGAGATTAGTTCCTGGGGAAAATTAAGAATAATTTTCAACTTTCTGAATCTTACTTTATATTTTAGAAATGTGTGTCTGTGAGTCCATTTGTTCTAGAACTCCTCCTCAACGGTAAGAGCTAAGCCCAGCATATTTGGTAGGCAGCTTCCTCTTATCACAGCTCAAAACAAGGTCAGGGGTTGGTTGTGTCAGGATAATGGGATGTGCCTGGAATTCAATTGTTTCTCATAAAATGGAAAGAGAGGGGTCTGGCAGGAGGGATAGTTACACTGCAGAATGACCACGGGGGGCAGCAAGGGGCCAGAGATAGGGACTAGGACAGCTATAACCCCACTGGGCCAGTAGGGGATGGGTGGAGAAAGGGACAGCCATCTGCTCTATATTTCAGAGACTATGTCTGTGTGTCCATCTGTGGGTTTCTGTCCCCCCACTAGGGGACATGCACCTCTCTCCTAGCAGTGCCTGCTAGAGCTGCAGCAGCCATGGAGAGGTGCTTCTCACTTGGCTCTTACCTGCTGCAGTGAATGAGCGCTGGGGTGGTCCTCTTTCCCCAGGACAACCTGCATACTGAACCTCTCATCCCCAGCCCCACCCCAGAACTATGATTTAAATGAAGAAAAATAAAACTTATTTGAGTTAAAGACCTGAGCAATGCTGGGTAAATCATCTAGTATTATGTACAGAAAATGTGAGAGTTGAGAGAGATTTAAAAAAAAAGTCTATGGCGATGAGTGTGTTACTCACAAAGGGAGAAGTCATTATTATTTGTTTGTATTGTGGTAGCTCCTAGGAGCTTCCAGTCATGGTCCAGAACCCCATGGTATTAGGTGCTGTACTAACAGAACAATGAGTGAACTATACAGAATGTTCATAAATCACATGAAAATACAACTACTGTTCTATACCCTACCACTTCATGGTTTATGCCTTTTTTTTTTTTTCATTTGTGAGACTTTGTCTCACTTTGCTTTAGGGAGTATATAAATGTCTTTGGAAACAAAGACATCAGAATTAGCAACTTCCAAAGGACAATATGACATTAATTTTATAGTTGTTCAAAATTTTTATCATGGTCGTTGAAATACAAGAGTTTTCATAGTTAAGAAAAGTGACACCCGAATACGTACCATGCTTTTGAATATTTATACTGTGATATTTACGTCAGTTTCGGTACCATTAGTGAGTATCAAAATTGGGCTTTTAATGGAAACTTTCAATGGTACTGATGGCAGAGACTAGCATCCTTCCATAATGGAGGGCCACTTACCAGAGGACGAAATGGGGAGTTTGCTCGTGCTGCTACTGACTGCTTCTGCGCAGTGCTCCGCGGAGGCAGAGATGGAAAGATCACCAAGAGTGCTACTGGTTGCTTGTTGGGAATACTCCCCAGAGGCAGATACAGAAAGTTTGTCATTGATGCTGCTGCTGCTTCTGGGCAAGGAGGACTGGCCTGAGGTAGAGGAGAAAAAGATTATTGGTTTGCTTACCTGTCCTGGAGCATTTACTGCAGGGAGAGAACAGACGTGTGCTATTTCATTTTTTTCATGCATTTATCTTCAAATACATTCATTCAGAAACCGGATTTTCTGTTAGGCAAGAAGGAAAGGTAAAGGACTTTTCTATGGTTTTCTATGTATTATTGGGATAGGTAATTAGCTTAACTCATCCATATGTATTAAAATCAAGGTAAACGGACTGTACACACAGAAACATGGGTACAAAGTAAGGGATGCTTCATTTTGCGGTTTCAACCTTAGTTTAGTTTAGTTTTTGGGTATGGAATTTTCTAGGTATTTAGAAAAAGGAAATTCAGCCAAACAAAGAAGTTACATTAATTTGCATTTATTTAATAGACAGCAAGTAAAAACATCTGTGGTGCACAGTATATTCACTTAGGGTATGGCCAGACTGCAGGGTTTTTTTGGGATACCAAAAAAACTCCACTGCATCTAGGGAACGTGTCTGCTCTTCCACAAAAAAAAGTGGAAGACCAAATACGCTCTTTCGGAAGCCCCTGTATTCCTCATTCCACGAGGAAGAAGGGGGCTTTCAAAAGAGGGTTTTTTCCGAAATTTGGTCCAGTCTAGATGGGCCAAATTTCGGAAAAGCCTCTTCTGACAAAAGTATTGGAAAAAGATATGCAGAGTGCATTTTGCGTATCTTTTTCCGATAGATCCTCGCAGTCTAGATGTACCCTTAGTGAAATTTACGCTACCATAGAATGCCAGCTAAGGCCTATGTACCACTGAGTTTCTATTTAAATCTTCATTACTTAGGTGATACAGTCCTAGCACTGGCCATCCACAAAGGAGCAAACTGCACTTGGAGAGCATGGTTGTGGACCTAAATATGGGCCCTGTCTCCTTCCACATGTACCCTCTGTTAGCTTTAACAGCTCGAAGCCTAATAACACAGGAATATTAAATATGCTGTGACTGAGGCAGTTCAACACTTACCCAGTTCATATTCCCTACTTGGCTTTTTGTCCAAAAGTTTCTCATCAATATCAGAGTATAAATCTTTCTGCAAAATAAAACATGTAGAAGAAACAATGATGTATTATGAATTTTGCAAATGTTTCCCTACGTTACATCAGTCATGTACAAACAGGATTCATGGGCTTTGTCATGGCTCAATTCCCCAACCTGACACTCTGAGTGTAGAGATGGGGGGGCTGGCTAGTAGAATAAACTCTGTAAAACCTGTCTCTGTAACTCCCAGAGACAAATTTGTCTGGTCTCAGTTTCCCTGAGATCCAAGACAAAAAAAAAAAATTTGCTGCCACCACCCAAGTGTACATAAAATAAACCTTTCCCAGGGAAGAGCTCACTGGGGAATCCTTTCCCTACACAAAGCTCCGCCCCTTCCCCAACCTCCATTTTACTTGGAGTTGGGAAAACAGAGGGAATCTGCAGAGAACAATGGGGCTCTTCTCCCCCTAGGTAACTGCAAGCTTAAGGCACAACAATCAACCTATACCAGTTTATCAGAACAAAAAGGAAAACACTTTTACTATCAAACTATTGTTGCAAGCATAGTAAATGACTGGATGATAAATAGCCATGGAGTAAAATAGACTCAGGGGAAATCCCTGGGTCATAAACCTTAGTTACAAAAGAGAAAAACAATTAGCCAGCTCAAACATGATTTCCAAACCTACAAACAAGGAAAACAATAAAACCTGACAAACTATCTAAACTTTTCCCTACTTACACATTTCAAGAAGTCCATTCCTGGGAAAGCGTGTCTCCCTCCATACCTGGAAAAAACTGATCTGATCTCAAACAAAGAAGAGAGAAAGAAAAACCCCTCCCTCTCGGTTTTAAATTCCTATCTGCATTTCATTGGCTGAATGCCCAAGACCCTCCCTCAGGTGCATCTCCAGTTGCTTAACCCTTTCCTCACTCTTCAGGTAAATCAGACTCTCATTAGCTGCTGCTATTTATGACAGGCTTTCAGAAGATAATCTCTAATTCCCTTTTACAAAGAAGGTTCCTCAGAGGAAATGAACAAAACAAGGAATTATCAAGTGACAAAGACAAACGTAAGGTGCTGCAATTATGGAGGAAAACAAATGCACAAATACAGAATGAGGGATAACTAGCTTGCAGCAGCTCTGCTGAGAAGAATCTGGGAGTTGTGGTGGAACTTGACCTCAGCATGAGTCAACAATGCGAAGCTGCTGGGGGGAAAAAAAAATACAAGTTTAGCTAGTGTTAACAGAGATGCATTGTTTGCAAGACCTGGGAGGTGACAGTACCGCTCTCCTCAATGCTGGTTAGGCCTACACTAGAGAACTGTGTCCAGTTTTGGTCCCCAGTGCTTAAAAAGGATGTAGAGGAAGCTGGAAAGGATCCAGAGGTAAGTTACAAAGATGATGAAAGGGACTGGAACACAGGCCACGTGAGCAAAGGCTGAAGGTACTGGGTATGTTTAGTTTGGAAAAGAGGAGATTTAAGGTGGGACTTAAAGCTGTCTTCAAATACTTGCAAGAAGTATTAAAAAGATGGAGAAAAGCTGTTCTCTCTTGCCACAGAGGGCAGGATAATAGGCAACAGGTTCAAACTACAGCATAGCAGATTTAGATTCAATCTTGGAAAAAGTTCCGCATAGTGGGACAATGGAACTGGCTGCCGAGTGAGGTTGTGGAAGCTACTGAGATGGAGATTTTCAAGAAGAGACTGGACAGCCACTTGTCTTGAATGGTTTAGACATAACAAATCCTGCATCTTTACAGGGGATTATACTAAATGACCCTTGTGGTCCCTTCTTACCCCATGGTTCTATGATTTAAGGGTCACAACACTGAACAATCAACTCAACATGAACTCCCAGTGCAGTGCTGTAGCAAAAAAAAGCATTAATGTGATCCTTGGATGTGTAAACTGGGGCATAGTGAGTAGGAGTAAAGAAATGAGTTTTCCCTCCATATATGACATTGATGAGATTGATACAGGACCATTGCATCCAGTTCTGCTGTGCACATTTTAAAAAAGAATCTTGAAAAATAGAAAAGGGTGCAGAAAAGAGCCACAAAAAGAATTTAAGAGTTAGAGAAAATGAGAGATTTACAGAGTTCAATATGTTTTGCATATTAAAAAGAACATTGAAATGTGACTTGATTAGGGCATAAGTTTCTTCGGGGAGAAAAAATGTAATACAGGGCTCTTTAATCTATCAGAGAAAGGTATCATGAGAACTAATAGCTGTATGCAGAAGCCAGACAAATTCAAATTAGAAGTTAGATACAAATGTTAATAAAAAACAACAAGGAGGCCAGTGGTACCTTAAAGACTAAACATTTTGGCACAAGCTTTTGTGAGCTGCAATCTGATGAGGTGAGTTGTAACTCATGAAATCTTATACCATGATAAACTGTTAGTCTTTCAGGGGCTACTGGACTCCTTGTTTTTGCTGAAACAGACTAACACGGCTACCTCTGAAATTTTAACCAGTAATTAATCACTGGAGCAAAACATGGACATGGTGGAATCTCAATCTGTTGATGAATGAAAATCAGGACTGGATGTCTTTTTGGAAGTTATGCTAAAATCAAAAGGAAGCTATTAAGCCCAACACAGAGGTAACTTGGTGAAACTTAATATCTTGTGATACACAGGAGGTTCATCTAGATGATCTGGTCATTCATTCTGAATCTATGAATAAACAACATATAGTCTTTAGATACAAAACACGTCTACATGCTTCAACATGATGTGAGCTTTAATTTTACATTTGAGACCTGTCTGGGAGGTGGCTTCCTACCTTTAAGGAGCTTCTGGTCTTGCTCATGACGGCATCAGAGGTAGGTTGAGATGTTACTGAAGAAGGTGATGATTTTGAAATTTCCTCTTTGTTAAGAAGTGAAGAGCGATGAAAGGGACTCATGGCACCATTGCCTGAGAGGAAAAACCCAAAGCTATCAATAAATAATGTCAAATGCCTTGTTCTATAGAGGAAGTGGGATTATGGGAATGCAAAAAGAATGGTCAGAAACGTACTCCTGACAAATAGAAGCACCACATGCAAATTATGCCAACCCTCCTAACTAAGTAGCAATAAAGATTTGTTTCCACCACACCACTTCTCAATTTATGCAGTTTACAATATTTTACATGTCTCTTGTCCTTCTTTACTTCAGTTGTCTCTTTGAAATATGTTAATCTTACCAGTGTTCTGCCAGCTTGCTAGATATCTCCTATATGCCTTTGGCATAAGTATGTACCTAGTGCACAAAGCAGGAATCTTCTAGAAAACAGTGTCTACTGGGTTACTTCCCATATCCCCTTCATGCAGAGTTGAAAACTCGTGAAAGGAGCAGTGACTCCAATCTCTTTTCAGTTCTTTCCACTAATTCAGGAATTCCTGTAAAAGGGACTCAGAGATTGGGTGGCATTTTGGAAGTGGTAGTAAAGTAACGATTTTTGTAGGCCTGGGAGACAAGATAGAGGCAAATGGCAATTCTGCACATTGTATGTATTATATTATGCTTATATATACCTTGATTTTTAATCTTTGGGTCTTCAGATAACAGCGTATTCAGGCACTTTACATGACTTTCAAATTCTACCCTTTGATTAGCATGTTCTTGCAGTTTTCTCAGGTGATATGCCATTTTTTTCTCTAGCACTATTCGTTTCTAAAATATTTTAAGAAAAATGTTAGAGACATTTAAGACAAGATTGTTGCATAAAGCAAAAGAATGTTCTTTAGTGTATTTTGATAAAAGTTTGAACGGAAACTTTTATAATATTTTATCAATCAACATATTAGTTATCCGTATGATATGTAGAGACATCAAATGTACTTCGAATGTATTAGTGACTTTTAATACCCATGGCTCCATCTAGTTTTTAAATTAAAAATCTGATATCTGTCACTATTAATTAATAACACAACAAAAATTTGTATCTATCTATCTATCTATTAGCTCCCTAAAGTGCCTATCCAACACTAACCCCACTTAGAGACTTGGACAATAGAAGTGTAACTCCAATTTCAATGTATGTGACATACAGTCTATAAAAAAAAAAACTAAATACATTTAAATCAAAGTCTGAATTCCTAGTGGAACCGAAATGGGAATGTTTGCTAGTCACTGTGTCAAGAATTTCTCATTAATTTACAAATGTGTTAACTGTAGTTCCTTTCTCTCTCATTACAGAGGTTAGTCTCCAAAATCAAACAAGCTTGTAGGATTATTTTCTTAAGGGGACATGTTGTGTATTTAGAGTTAATTAAGCTACAAAGAAAATAAATTACAGAAATGAGATTGGGAATCAGATTGTCTCTACATTTAGATAAACTGTCTTCCTTTAATTTGATGTCTCTCATTCTATTGTAATCCCTGAAATCTCTGAAATGAAATGTAGAAGATATAATGTAGTTATATTTTCTTGGTTGTTGCACCCTGAAAATTATATGAACTGTATTACGTAAGGATGAGAAATACTAAAAAATATATACTTCTAATATGCGCATAGTTTTGAAACATTAAAAGCAATTACCTTAAAGGAGGGAATGCTTTTGAATACTGGGGTGACCTTCTAGAGTGACCAGATAGCACATGTGGAAAATCAGCACACGTTTTTTAGAGGGTGGGAGGTATAATTGCCTGTATAAGACAAAGCCCCTAATTTTGGGATGGTTCTGATAATATTGGGACAGGTGGTCACTCTAATTCAAAAATATAATTGTCAGGCTTGTGCACACTAGTGCTTACTTCAATATGACCTATGTTGCTCAGGAGTGTAAAAAAGCCATCTCCCAAGCGACGCAAATTACATGGATCTAAGCACTGGTGTGGACAGTGGTATGTCAGCGGGAGAAGCTCTCCTGCCAGCATAGCTCCCGCTGCTCAGGGACGTGGAATAATTATGCTAAGGGTGATCTCTCTCCCATGGGCTGTAGCAGTGCTACAGTGGTGCTGCTGCATCTGGTTCTAGTGGGGGCTTGCCCTTGGAAATGAATGAAACTTCAAATGCTCCTATGAGGAAAAAAACAAAGAAACCTGCTATACACCAGTGCCTCCTTCTGGACATCAATGAACACAGCAGAGAACCCAGAAGAACAGAAGTGCCAGTTGACAAGTGTCAAACAGAAAGTCAGAAGATTGTCTTTAGCTATAAAGGTCTGACATCCCTGTCATAGCGGATTGCCAATGTCAATTACAGCAAACCAAAAAGTACGCTACAGTCACTAACAACTGAAGTAAATGGAACTTCTCACCGTGTGAGAGGTTAATCATGTGTTTGGCTTTGGGACTCAATGTAGCACTGGGAAGTCCTCATGAGATTTTAAAAAGCTTGTATTTTAACACCAGATAGGTAAAAGTTTTACATATATATATATATATATATATATATATATATATATATATATATATATATGTATAAATAAAAGGAGCTAACATTGTCTTCATTCTCCAATCTCCCTTTATTTAAAAACAACCAGATCAAGCAATTCGAACTATTTCCAGTGTCCCACTCAAGAAACTTAAAATTCACAACTATGATCAGAAGCTAGAAGGGATTTTTATTTTGGACAGCGTTACCAATTATACTTATCCAGATATTGTACTTATGGGCTTAATCACTGGCGTCTTTCTTCTGTGGCACGTGAGTTCTAAAGAAATTGTTACTATACCTTTTTAGCTTTCTCTTCTCTTCTCTTCCTTCGCAGTTCCTCAATTCTTGCTTCTCGTTTCACATCCTCACCAATTTTCAGCAGAAGTAACATCTCTTTTTGCTTCCATTCCTAGGGATCACAGATTTATCTTATCATGCAATAATTATATGCACATTTTACTTTGTGTGTACAACTCCTCTGCTGCTTTGTTTAATGTTTTTCTGTTCATTATCTATACATTTTAAACACTTTTGGCCAAAATCATTCCTACAGTCAGATCACTGCAGTCAATGATGTAGCCACAGTGATAATTTTGGTACCTATAAAATTATTTCCCCAACATACTAAATTCTACAAACAATAGAAAGATTATTGGCTTGGCAGGGGCTGGTGGGATAGCAGAATGCCAAGCATTCTTCACGATTTTTCTTTCAGCTACGATCTGTTTAGAATCCCTGACTTGCAAAGCTACATGCTCTGACATTTGCACTATGGAGCTCTAGGATCACCTTGTTTCAGTGCAGCGTGATCTCCTTGCTTGTAGTCATAATTCTGTATCTAGAAAAATGCTATTTGTATTCACTTTGTCCCTACAAATTGTCATAAGCACCAATCCTGTTATTTAGTTTTCTAAACACCTGTTTGTGAGCTGAAATCTGGGGTGAAATCCTGCCTCATTGAATTCACTGGGAATTGGGCCTTAAAGGAGCCAGGACTTCATGCCAGGTACATAACTAGATGGTAGGACAGGGGTGGGCAAAGGGCCCTTCACAGGCCAGATCTGGCACACCAAGCCAGTGGATCGAGCCTGCAGCCACCCGACTGCTCCCCTACCCTCAGGCCAATCAGGGCCTGGAGGCGGGGGAGCGTGCAAAGTCTCCTTGCTCCCGCAAGAGCACACGGTGGCTAGAGAAACACGCCGGCTAAACAACCGGCTTTTATCTCTAGCTGTCGCGCACTTTTGGCAGGGAGGATGAGCTTTGTGTGCTCCCTGCCCCCAGGCCAAAGAGCACCTGATTGGTCTGGGGGCAGGGAAAGCGCAGGAGGTCTCCTCCCGCTAGGTGCCTAGAGGGAACACCAGCTGTTTAAAAACAGCTGGCATTTCTCTCTAGGGTGCGGGGCAGGGATGGAGAGGGGACATCTTGTGCTCCCCCCTCCTAGGCCAATCAGGGTAGGGGGGAAGCACTAGAAGTATCCTGGCCCCGCCCCTTCTGCCCGAGGCCCCGCCCCTTTTAAAAATTATTCCCCACCCCTGTGGTAGGATCTGAGCCTGCAAAAAGCAGGCCTAAAAAAGAACAGTGTCTAGAAATCAGGGCCATAAAGTACTGAAATGTAACTGCCTATCAGGCTTAAATATTTACAGATTCTTTTTTACTTCTAGCATACACCTGAATCCTGTAAACACTTAGGCACATTTAATACTAGGCATGTGAGCAGCCCCATCAAACCCAGTGGTACTTCTCAGACACTCAACATAAAGCACATGCATAAATATGCGCAGGATTGGAGCCACGTTCGTCAACTTTTAAAAAGTCTTTGTAGACTTGCTGGCAAACGTCCTGTCTGCTGGCAATTTTAATTATTTGTCAGTTGTTTCATTAAGGTGTGTGTTTGTGTACGTATAAATTGTATGGTGTCTTTCAATTTCTTGTTTCTAACCTCCTCCATTTTTATATGAAGAATAGGTTGTTTCTTTTTCTTTTTTTCACGTTGCTTTTTCTCTTCCTCAGCCTGTCGAAGGAGTCGTTTTTCTTCTGCAATACACTTAATTTTTTCCAATTCTTTATTAATCATTTGTACATATCTTTAAAGAAAAAATGTAAATCACTGGTAAGAATCAGCTGGAATCATCTTACCTAGTCAGTTTTCTGCTCAGTCCCTGCTATATTCTTTGTCTGATTTCTGGTTGCTTAAGTCAGATGAGGAATTTACAACTGACTTCACAAATGTCTAACATAATTCATACCTAGTAAATTAACAATTCCAATCCAGTTAATCTTCTTACTGTGTATTTTAGAAATGTGCATTTGGTTGTCTGTCTGTGAGTCCATTTGTTCCAGAACTCCTCCTAAATGGTAAGAGCTAAGAAAACCAAATTTGGTGTGCAGCTTTCTTCTTATCATAAAGCAAGGTAAAGGTTTGCTTGTACCAAGACTATGGGATGTGCCTGGAATTCGATTGTTTCTCATAAAATGGAAAGGAAGGGGTCTGGTGGGAGGGACAATTGTACTGTAGAAAGACCACAGGAAGGCTGAGAGGCGCCAGAGATGAGACTGGGACAGCCAGGACCCCAATGGAGCAGCAGGGGGCCTGAATGGAGAAAGGGATAGCTATCTACTATATATTTCAGAAAGTTTGCCTGTTTGTGTGTCTATTTGTCTGTCCCCCATCTGGGGGACATGCACCGCTCCCCTGGCAGTGCCCACTTCAGCAGCCAAGGAGAGGTGCTTTTCACATGTCCCCAAGTTGCTGCGTGAGAGAGGGCTGGGGTTGTCCTTTCCCTGGGTCAGCCTGCATACTGAATCCCTCATCCCCACCCCAGAACAATGATTTAAATGAAAAAAATGTATTTGAATTAAAGACCTAAGCAATGCTGGGTAAAGCTTCTTGTTCTTTTATAATTTAGACTCAATAAAAATAAGGCCCCAACCTTGCATGGAGTTGCATGCAGGCCCCCACAGCCACTTCCAGCTTCTAAACTATTTTGTGTCTCATACCTGTCTCTCATCTGTCTTTCTCGGTCTTGTAAATTTTCTCTTTCTTCTTGGAGCAGCCACTCTCTGAAGTGAGAGGTGTCAGCACCCTCGGGAAGCAGAAAGGGATCTTGTAGTTTTGTCACTTGTTGTTCAAGCATTTTCTGAAAATTAAGAATGGATTTTAGGGCTTTATTTAAAGCTTTCATGCTTTCACCAGCCACCAGGGTTGCCAACTTTCTGACCAAACAAAACCGAGCACCCTTCTCCAAGGTCTTACCAGGCTCACTCCATTCCCCCTCCCTCTGTTGCTCACTTTCACCCTCCCTCACTGGCTCGCTCATTTGTAGCGGGCTGGAAGGATCCCTTTTTGGCCAGGTGTCTGGTTGAAAACCAGACACCTGCTCACTCTACAGGCACCTGTCTCTGCACTGAAACTCAAAATACTCAAGAGAAAAATAATGTGCCGAGGGCTAAACCCTCCCCTTTGCCACCAAAATGACATGGAAAGGAGGGATGTATATGCAGTTCTTGGTGTGATGGGGTATACAAACTCCATGCTGGGCCACACACAGTTAACAAGCTAGTGTGGTTCAGGCGGACCTGCCCCACTGACCCTATGAGACATGTCAGACTTGGAGAGAGGAGCTTAAAGGGGAGAAACCCCACGCAGCTGCTGACAGGATCAGCCAGGAGAACGGGCTGACTGACCAGAGGGCAAGAACTCTTTAGCTGCCCGCTGAGTAGGGTTGCCAGATGGCTGAAACAAAAATACCAAACCCCCCTCCCCGCCCAAAAAAAAACACCAGGAAAAAAGTTGGAGGGGGACCAACGTTGTTGAGCAAAAAAAAAAAAGGACCGGTTCACTGCTAGAGGTTACCAGGTAGTCATTTAAAAAAACCCAAAAACCCAGACACACTTCATGGGAGGGGGGCGGCCCAGCCACGAAGGGAGCAGCGCTGGCCAGGAAGGGGGGGGCCTGGAAACAGCTAACGGGGGGGTGTGTGCAATGGGGCTGGCCGGTGGAGATGGAGGGCCAACGGGAAGCAGGGTTGGGTGGAACGGGGCTGGCTGCAGGATATCGGGGGGTGGGGAGGACCGGCCGGGAGGGGGCAGGGCTGGACGGGAGTAAGGGGGGTGGGAAGCACAGCTGGGGGGGGATCAGGGGCCGCGAGGGTGGCTGGGAGGAAGGGGGGCGGGAAGCAGAGCTGGCGGGGGGGTGTGTGTGCAGCGGCACTGGCCGGGGAGATCAGGAAGAGGAACGGGCCAGCGGGAAGCAGAGCTGGGGGGGGCGGGTCGGGGGCCACGGGGCTGGCCGGGAGGAAAGGGGGGCGGGAAGCAGAGCTGGTGGGGGCAGGGCACTGGCCGGGGGAGATCAGGAAGAGGACCGGGCCGGCGGGAAGCCGAGCTGGGGGATGGGTGCAGGGGGGCTGGCTGGGGAAGATCAGGAGGGGAAGTGAGGGAGAACTGGCCGTCCAGGAAGTGGGGGGGTGAGCAAATTGGCCGGCAGGGAGCGGGACTGATCTGGGCACTCGCTGCCTGTCCCGCGCAGGCTCCCGGCGACACATGAGCGAGGAGGAGGCTTCCCCTCCTCCTCACACTCAATCGACTGAGGGCTCCTGGCAGCAATCGCGGCCCCGCCTCCCAGCTGGGACTCCCAGCCGCTCCCCCCGCCCCCGCCAGGCTTCTGTCCGGTGCACAGCTGGAAAAATCAGAAAATACCGGACATTGCACATGTCCGGTATTGTCTGATCTTTTTTTTACTGGACAGAGCGTGCAAATACCGGACTGTCCGGTACAATATTGGACACCTGGCAACCCTACGAGAGTAGGCCTAGTGCACACCCCCCTGTGATGGGACCATTGCTTTATGCTCGCCAGTGAGCTTTGATGGGCCCACCGCTTTGCGGAAGCCCTCTGAGAGCTACTCTGAGAGTCTGTGTTTACTTCCTTTATCGGCAACCCCAGGAAGGGAAGACTTACTGGGGATCTGCTGGAGGGCGGAGCCTCGTAAGTTTGGACTGGCACACTGGAACACCTGAGGGGCAGAGGCCTGTGTCAGTGCTGGGGCCTGGCCCAGGCCTATGCGGTGCCCTGGCGACAATAGGCTGCCGCAATTCTGTGGCATGCTCCCCTTTGGGAATGAGCAACCACAGCTCATTGACCACAGCTTCGCCTTGTCCGTTTGGTCCCTGCTGCTTTCCCCCCGGGGCTCTTTGCCCCACCCTGAGCCCTCAGAGCTCTCTGGGGCTCCTTACACTCCCTTTCTGTAAATGTCTGCGGCATACCAAGGAGGAACCCTTCCTCTCTGAGTGACTGCCGTCAAACTGGGCAGCATGGATACGTCTACACTGCAACACTATTTCACAATAACTAGCGCTATTCCCAAATAACTTAGTCCGCGTCTACACAGCAGGCAGTTATTTCGAAATCGTGTCAAAATACTGTTGAGCTGGAGGACTTCTCACTCCGACTCCTGTAACCCTCATTGTGCGAGGAGTAAGGGAAGTCGGAGGAAGAGGGCTCTGTTTCAAAATAAGTGTTGTGTAGACGCTCCCTATTTCAAAATAAGCTACGCAATTGACGTAGCTCAATTTGTGTAGCTTATTTCGGGTTAAGCCCTGCAGTGTAGACGCACTTTCAGACTTCTGAGAGGTCTGGTCTTTAGTGCTGCCCTTTCTTGGTTTGGTTAATAGTTACCTGCTGCCTCAGGGGCTCTACTTTGCTTTTGAGTACATCAGGCAGGCTTGGGAAGCAGCTGGGGAGTAGAGCAGAAGTACTATGAGCTTTGCCTTTCACCCATTTCAAGTTGTTAGCAGTGGATTCAATGGGGCTGAAGCGAGGTGGTTGAGAGAAAAACATGAAGAGGAAAGCACAGCAGGCCTTAGGCACTAAGGATGTACCAGCCTCACCCTCTGGCTTTGGGCCTGTACTGTCACTCGAGAATTGGTCTGTATCACCCCTTGCAATGTGGCTGCATGATCTGCAGTAACTGAACTGCTTTACTGCTTACACCATTATCTTTCAGCCCAGATGGTTGCCATCAAAAAGAGTGGAGTCACGAACTGTGCTCAGATATCAGTTTTGTAAGGCATGTACTCTGCTATGCACTGGCTTCATAATTCAGGATTAACCATTTAGTCAACTCCTTTGGGAGGCTCTGTGGTAACTGTAATTTTTTTAGCGGACTGCTATTTTGTGTTTGGTTTTGAAACAAAACAGAATTTTAACTACTTTAATTGACTTACTTGTTCTCTCATATAATTTTTTTCAAACTCTATCTTGAGGGTTGTCAGATACTGCCGGTATTCGTTGAACTCCTTTATTGTACACACAACCTAACAAGAAAAAGATGTTGCACAGAAAATGGTTATTTACTATATAAAGGCATGGATCAAAATACTTTCCTGGCAAATGCATATTACTACTTCTGTCAATTTCCCACTGTAGAATTTGCTGCTTTGCAAGCCACAGACTTATTTCAAAATAGTGACCTCTGAGAGATCATGCATGCAGGTCTTTTGGATCCAGCCTTATAAAGCAAGTATAAAAGCTTTCTCTGATTTTTCCCTAATTTACTCTCTTTCTGCTTGATGGTGTGGTCATGGAATTAATTTGTACAGGATTAGGCTTAGGGTTTTTGCTACAGCTTTATATTTTTACATAACATAACATAAGAACGGCCGTACTGGGTCAGACCAAAGGTCCATCTAGCCCAGTAGCCTGTCTGCCGACAGTGGCCAGCACCAGGTGCCCCAGAGAGGGTGGACCGAAGACAATGATCAAGCGATTTGTCTCCTGCCATCCCTCTCCAACCTCTGACAAACAGAGGCCAGGGACAACATTTCTGTCCCCTGGCTAATAGCCTTTTATGGACCTAACCTCCATGAAATTATCTAGCTTCTCTT
Organism: Pelochelys cantorii; assembly: GCA_032595735.1. NCBI lineage: Eukaryota > Metazoa > Chordata > Testudines > Trionychidae > Pelochelys > Pelochelys cantorii. The sequence continues at coordinate 44,993,998 of CM064337.1, forward strand.
TAAACTCTATTATAGTCCTAGCCTTCACAGCCTCCTCTGGCAAGGAGTTCCACAGGTTGACTACGCGCTGTGTGAAGAAGAACTTTCTTTTATTAGTTTTAAACCTGCTACCCATTAATTTCATTTGGTGTCCTCTAGTTCTTCTATTATGGGAACTAATAAATAACTTCTCTTTATTCGCCCTCTCCACACCACTCATGATTTTATATACCTCTGTCATAACCCCCCTCAGTCTCCTCTTTTCTAAACTGAAAAGTCCCAGTCGCTTTAACCTCTCTTCATATGGGACCCTTTCCAAACCCCTAATCATTTTAGTTGCCCTTTTCTGAACCCTTTCCAAGGCCAAAATATCTTTTTTGAGGTGAGGAGACCACATCTGTACACAGTACTCAAGATGTGGGCGTACCATAGTTTTATACAGGGGCAGTAAGATATTCTGGGTCTTATTTTCTATCCCTTTCTTAATAATTCCTAGCATCCTATTTGCCTTTTTGACCGCCGCTGCACACTGTGTAGAAGTTTTCAGAGAACTATCCACAATAACTTCAAGATCTCTTTCCTGATTTGTCATAGCCAAATTAGCCCCCATCATACTGTACGTATAGTTGGGGTTATTTTTCCCGATGTGCATTACTTTACACTTATCCACATTACATTTCATTTGCCATTTTATTGCCCAATCACTCAGTTTGGTGAGGTCTTTTTGGAGTCCCTCACAGTCTGCTTCTGTCTTGACTATCCTAAACAGTTTGGTATCATCCGCAAACTTTACCACCTCACTGCTTACCCCTTTCTCCAGATCATTTATGAATAAGTTGAAAAGGATTGGTCCCAGGACTGACCCTTGGGGGACACCAGTAGTTATACCTCTCCATTCTGAAAATTTACCATTTATTCCTACCCTTTGTTTCCTGTCTTTTAACCAGTTCTCAATCCAAGAAAGGACCTCCCCTCTTATCCCATGGCAATGTAATTTACACAAGAGCCTTTGGTGAGAGACCACCAAAGTTTAAAGAGTTTAAAAAAAAAGCTGTTAGGCTGTCTGACATAGCATCTCCTTCTCCGGCTGTGGTCACGTTCATGGATCCTTCTCATCAGACTATTATAAGATAAAGTCTGCTGCCTTTAAAAAAGGAGGCTATAGAACTGATCACAAAACTGCACAGAGAAAAGGGACTTTATTTATGGTATTCTCTTATTTCAAAGGAAAAAGAAAGCCTGCAAATAATTCTCATTCTAAAAACAAATCTTTTGTGTAGCTTTGTTTAAAAGATAAAATTGCAGGTGGTTACATCATCTTTCCTTCAAAATGTCAAGCTTGCTTTAGACCCTTTGGCCTTTGGAATGTGAACACTACTTCCATATATCAACAGGTAAAGGTACAAGAACTATGTCATGCCCAAGCTGGGCAACAATCAATATCCGTATGAGCTCTGTGAATTGTCTGTCCATAATACTGTGCACTGGCTGGTGGCTCTTTTACCTAGACCCTTCCCATTTTGCTTTCTTAGGTCTGACTTCTCAGTCACACTAAAACCCCTTTAATAAAAGACAGAACTATGTAGCACTTTAAAGACTAACAAGATGGTTTATTAGGTGATGAGCTTTCGTGGGCCAGACCCACTTCCTCAGATCAATTGTGCAAATGGGCCTTAGAGGGAGGGATTAAAATTTCAGGCCTTAATTTTCATTTGTCCGTTTACTTTTTAAGAATTAAATTCAAGTCTGGAGCAAGAGGGAGCAACTCCATTGACTTCAATGGACTGATCATGACCCTATAACTCTACATTGCTCTTAGTGATAGTGTTGGATGGGTTTTACTGGAAATAATTAATTATTGCTTTCTTAGTCTTAGTTGAAATGAGCTATTTCAACTTAAGCTACACAATTAGCATAGCTCAAGTTGTGCAGCTTATTTCGAGTTTAGCCTTGCTGTGTAGACATGCCCCGTGGCACACGTGCATGCAGGCGGGGAGAAGGAATAGGGAGCCTTTGGCTAGAGCCCCGCAATTCCACAGATATCCACTTTATATCCACAGATGTGGATGCGGATAGCCATAGCTCATTTCTGCAGCTATGGATGCAGATACAAATTTTGTATCTGTGGAGGGCACTATCAGGAGTTTGAGCCTCAGCACATCATGCTGGAAAATGTTCTTCTAGGGGAAAAGAGGGGTGAGTTAAAGAGGTGGCCTAGAAAGGCCACCCAGGATCTTGTGTTTGTAGAACCAGTGAGAACTGGTCCTCCAGTGGCCAGAAGGGCCAGAGAAGGAAAAAACCAATTGGGGTAAAAAGGGCAGGCTGTTTCTTCCAGGGGGTAGTTCTGGGTGAAGCTGGGACAGAGGAGGAAAGACTTCCCCATCTTAAACTAAAAGCTCGGCCTGGTGAGGGGCCTACCTTTGACTACACTTCTTGACCAAGCCAGTGAAATTCCCTGAGGCAAACCAGTCTTTAGAACCCAAGTGGACTCTTGAGCTGGAAAATTAAAAGGAGCAACTTGTTTCCTGGGATGCTCCACTGGTTCAGATGAACCTGTGACAGAGCCCCTCTGCTGAAACTGCCAGACAGAACCTGTCCATAGACAGCAATAGGAAAGATGCACCCTGACCCACACACCGCACCCCAGCAGAAAATGAAGCATTTCCAACTCCCAGGTGGCTAGTGTGTTAGCCACCACTGATGGCTAAGGGGACATGATGCTTCTTCTCCAAGTAACATACTCCCGCCTTGCAGCACGGTGGCTCTGTATTGCCTGTCTGACCATTTACCCACCACTGATGCTAGCTACATATGTTTTCCAGGAAGACAAGATAAATTCTAAAATAACAAGGATGGGAATTTCAAAAGTGCTGAGTGTTGGCCTCACTCTGTTTCCATGAAAATCCAAAGGAAAGCTGCCCTTACCTTCGATGGGAACAGAATTAGACCTGTGCCGAGTGCTTTGAAAATGCAATTTACATAAACATTCATAACATAAACATTCATCTGAAGAAGTGGGCTGTGCCCATGAAAGCTCATGATACCATCTACATGTTTTGTTAGTCTTTAAGGCGCTGCTAGACTATTCGTTGTTTTTTAAGGTTTTCCAGTTACAGACTAACTCAGCTACCCCTCTGAAGCTTTCGTAACATGTTTGTTATTTAACCTACTTTATTGTCGTTGGTGATGTAACCTCCTTTCTTTAATCGCCGTAGATTATTTTTACGCTTATAATAGGAACGCAAATGTGGATCGTGTAGACTTCTGTATTTTGTAGTCATTAAGTGACAGTAAGGATCACCAAGGTCAAAGCCACTAGGTGGTTGATAAAGCTGTGAAAATACATATTCAAAAATATTAACAGAGTAACACCTATCTGAAAAAGAGATAAAGAAATTTCACCATTCCTAAACATACCAGTCAACACTTTCAAACATCAGGGGTTGGATTAATTCCTGCTTTCGGCGGTTGTACTAGGTATGATTTTTACTCAGACAAAAGAATGATTTATTTGTGGTATTCTTAATGTGAGAATAACCTGTCTTAATTTTAAATTTGTTGGCTTTTTGGATGACTGCTCTAGTGGCTGTGGAACAACAATGACTAATGATTTTGGATATTTATAGAGAATTTCAGTTGCTCTACTGACATTTACAAAATTTACTTCTATAGACACAATTTTGCCCCAGTAATGAATGGTGCCCAATGGTGTATTTGCAATCTGTTCAGGACTTTCTCTGGAAATTCTTCATGTCTTTCACTGCAGTGGCAAAATTGTGGATGCTGTTCGTGGTAGGTGAAAGACCAGACCTGCAAAAATGAAAACCTGGTTTGAAAATCATACCCTAATATTTTATTCAACTCTTTTGAGTTAATATAATATTCTGTAGCCATTCAAAAAAAACACTACAGGCAAAACTCTTTTGATGTTCTTTTTCTTCAGTTTTCAATACGTTGCCTGAAAACAATATATGGAGTGAAGACTGGGGTTGGTTGCACAAGAAGACTTGTCCTGGGAGACAGTAGGGGAAACACAGAGGAATTTGGAGCTGGTTGGCTGAGAGAGGGTGTGGAACACTGACCTCAGATGTGGTGCTGGGGGGTAGAGGAACTGGGACTGACTGGGGAAGAAGGCTCGGACTGGAAACCAGTAGGAGGAAACAGAAAACAGAGAGAAAAGAGGAGATCTGACAAGGACCAGAGCCACCTTTTGGTACACCAAGTCTCCCAAAGTGCTTAGTCAACATGGACAGGCATGTTCTCCTATCTAGGACGTGTGTGTAGTTGCTTTTGCTGGTATGGAGCCCATCTGTGAGGTCTCTGCATCCGAGAGTGGATGTATCTGTGGTGATCCCAACATGTGCTAGTGGAAGTGGGAAGTCAGGTCCCAGCTGAAGATTGCTATTGACTGCCACCAAAGCAGAGAGGCACTCCAAGACCTTTTTCCACCTGCATGAAATGTGGGAGTCACTGAGTAGCTTGGCTCCACTCAGGTTGATTTCTGTGTAGAAGTACCATTCGGTATTGTGAATACTGGTGAGATCAAAAGAGCTAACATTTGTAGCAAGCTGACAGACCCTCTTCACCAGACTTATGCTATTCTGAATCAAATCCAGGGGTGGGAAAACTGAGTTAAGCAATGTCTACCAGGATGTCTCCTTATTTCGGATGCCTGCTGAGGAACAAGCTGGCGCTTTGGTTAGCTTATCATGAGCCCTACAGATTTCAACACTCCAACAGTTGATGCATGGATAGCGGTTCCAGAAAGGAGAACACATGCCTTCCCAGCCTGTGCACGGAGACCGCTACGTCTGAGCTTTCCATGAACACTGACGCTGGCCTAGAAGAAAGGACACAGAATTGGTAGTGCTGTCCCCTTATTACAGATTTGAGGTATATCCTGTAACTGAGATGTATCCCTGTATGCATGTAGGCTGGGGTTTTCAAAGGATCCTTAAGTGTCCAAATTCCTTAGGCTCGGTGGAAAATTCCAGCCAAAGCACTGGCACTGTCCGTAATGCATGGCCAGTAGCCTTCCTCTACAACAGTGGTCACCAACCTGTAGATCAGGATCTACTGGTAGATCTTGGAACCTTTGACACGTGATCCTGACAGGTTTGGCCAGGAGGCTATCCAGTGCCTGCACTTGATCTGCTTCTCTCAGCCGTGCCGTGCTGCTCCTGCCCTCTACCTTGGAGGTGATCCCACCCCCTCGGGATCCTCCTGCTTGTTGTGCAGGGCATGGGAAGAAGGGGGGAGGGTGCTGATGTCAGGGTGCCCCTCCCCCACCTTGTACCCCATTTCCACAGAGCAGAGGGGGGGCAGGGATGGAAAGAGTTTGCTGGCTGCTTTTGGGGGTGGTACAGGACCAGGGGAGGGGTGAGCCTGCCTTAGTCCCCTGCACCACCACCCAGAAGACACCTGTGGTAAGCGGCACCCAGCTGGAGCCTGCATTCTGAACCCTGGCCCCAGTCTTGAATCCCTCCTGCACCCCAAACCCCTGCTCTAGCCATGAGTCCCCCTGCACTCAAACTCCCTCCCAGAGCCTGCACCCTGAACCCCCTCCTGCACCTTAACTCCCTGCCCCAGGTTCAGCTCAGAACCCCTCCCACACTCCAAACCCTTTAGCCCAAGATCAGTGTCTGCATCCCCTCACACCCCAACCCTCTGCCCCCAGCCTGATAAAAGTGAGGATGGGGGAGGGAGGGAGGATGGAGTGAGCAGGGGTGGGGCCTCGGAGAAGGGGCGGGAAGGAGGTGGGACAAGGGTGTTTGTGTTTGAGGTGGATCCTGGATTGCACTTGCATTCAAAAAGTGATCTCATCCTTTAAAAGGTTGGAGACCCCTGGTCTACAAAGGGCATGATCACAGGACTTCCTTTTGACCAGGGCTTCTAAGTGGCTACATAATGATAAAAACTCTTGAGTTGGGTCTAAGCCCTGCTGCCTTTTGGGTCTCAGGGAGCACTACTACTTGGAATTCCTTCCTTTTCCCAGTGACATGGATTTGATGGTTTCCACTGATTACTTTCAGCATCTTTTCCTTCTGAATAAGTACTCAAGAGCAATAACTTTGCTCAGAAATACCAGGACAGTCTGTCTGTTAAAGCCACAACAAATCTATGTATTTGACTATTCTATGTTGCTTGAGAAATTATATTTTGCTAGGATAACTGAGTGATGCATTGGCCACCCATGTTTTTATGTGCTGTCCTTCACATAGTGTAGCACACTGTCAACATACAGAGCTATATGTTGTTCAGACCCTGCAGATGTAGTGGCAGGAGTGAGGGGTGTGGAAAATGAGATTGTCTTTCCCTTTCCATATGCAGCGTTTTACCTTTTCACCCAGATTTGTTCGGTAGAATAACGTATTGGAGCCTGGGAGCAAGGGGAGCTTGGCACCAAGTGGCATGTCCAAGAGCTGAGTAGGTCCTATGCCTAGTAAGTGTTGTCTGTGACTGATCTAGAAAGAGAAGACAGTCATGGCATTTCAGGCTGACACTTCAGTAAATCATTTGCATTGCAGTGATCATAGACAACCTGGTAGTAACTCCAACATGAGTTTCTAGCACAGAACAAAGGGCCCAGCTGTCTAAGGGTGAGAGATTTAAAGGCGGCTCTCTATTTCTCAGCACAGAATTTGCAGGTGCAGTTGTGGGCAGAGGCATCTGTGTGCTGACTACCCTCACATCAGGAACTGAAATGGCTAAAGGCCTGATACGAGACCCCCTGAGCTCGATGGGAAGAAGTACCTTGCAGCTGTGGGTGAGCATGATTAAGTGAGACCAGCCGTGTATCTACCCCCAAGTCTTTATTTAAAATCTAATCTGTAACAACAGGTGACACCAAGAGTAAACTCAGAGCAACCCGTGAAGCACATTTGTAAAGATGTTTATCATTACATTCAGGAACCAGTGAGGCATGGCAGGTGGGAGGGAAGTGCCAGCCGCAAGCATCACGGTCCACTTCGTTAATCACTCTTCCCTCCACTGGACTCCTATTCACCGCCTCCTCTCCCAGCCCCATCCCTGAAAGCCAAAATCTACACCCCATCTCTTCTCCCCCACTCCCCTGCTAGCTCAGCCCTGGTCTAGGAACTGACAGAGAGACCATACTCCATGCCAGCCTCCTGCACTGCCCACCTGCACCTCACAGTGCCCATGCCCATGCCCCCTTGCCTCAACTACGGACAGTTCCACAGGAAAGCCTCACACCTCCAGGCCAGCTTCTCCACTTGGTCTCACCCCTCTCCATGTGCCTGGCACTCACCTCTCCCAGCTTCTCCTCTGGCCTCAACACCTCATCTGCAGTCTGGGAGCCAGCAGAGAGATAGTGCTCCATGGCCGCCTTCAGCATCCTCCGGCTGAGACCGGCCATCTCTGACCTCCAACTGCCACCTCTGAGCTGTGGCCCCAGAGGGGGCCTCCTTTGAGCAGCCGTTCTAGAACTGCTGAGCACGCTTGCCCTGCAAGTGTTCTATCACAATCACCTGGCTTCCCTCAAGCCAGGAGCTTTATGGGGCTTTCATCATTTCATTGGACAGAGGGAGCAGACTTGCTCCCTGTTCCTGAATGATGGACTGCTGCGTCACCAGCGAGCCCTCAGAGGGTGGTATGTCCCATCCACAATGCTCTGCCCTGAGGGAAAGCAGGCTGTGGCACAGAACTCCTGTGTGATTTGTAGCTTGCTGCCATGGGGGGAAGGGAAATTCTGGTGCTTAACAATTTCTGGTACACCACCTTGGAAAGTCCAGACAACATGGACTCCATCTTGGCAGCCTTCTCCTTCCCCCCCTGAAGGCACTTTCCCGCTCTTTGGATGTTTGGGTGGGAAACTATAGACGGACATCTGACCTGGGTTCTGCCCAGAAACGACAGGTTGTTTAAGGGCTGCCCAGCTGTTCTAAGCGGCTGCCCTTCTGAGTGGCAGAGTTTGGAGTTGCTTAGAGGTGCATACCAGCACCACGCGTATAGGTCTGGTTGTGGGAGGTGAGTTACCCTCACACAAGGGGTGCGTTACCAGCTGCCGTCCCTCCTCTCTGAGGACACACACACACCCACGACGTCGCAGGGAGAGGGAGCAGGCCAACCATTGCTGGAGCAGAGCTAACCTTGCTGGATGACTCCTTAGTGGTGATACCATCTAGAGACAGGATCCGGAGCTGTCTTGCTGCCGGGAGGGTCCTCAAGCTGCAGGACATGGTAGTGATTCCCTAATCTTCCATTTTCTTACAGGGTCCTGTCCTGGGGCGGGGGGTGGAGAACTCACCTGCGTCACAGTCAGACATCACACCACTTCTTGTTATTTACCTTTAGTTGTGGGGGTCCTTATAATATTTGGTTGTTAATCCTTTGTTTAACTCTCATTTACTTTGTTTGGAACCGTCGAATAAATACCCTGTTTGCTTGCACTCACATTCTAGTTGGTTTTATTTCTCCTAAGGGGCTGAGACAAACCCTGATGATGGAAGTGAGTGGGCGCCAGGGGCCGTTCCTCTAGGCCGGTTCCCTTTCAGCTGGGTATACTAGCCAATACCACTCCTGTCGGCTGCCAAGGTGATTCAGGCAGCGGCTCTACTCTCTCTAGCAATGAGTGGGGCAGCTCCCCCGTAACAGTGATACTAGTAGGGTGGCCCCGGTTGGCATAATGCTAGATTGTGGCAAAGCCTTCCCATTTCTGCTGCCGGTGCATACAGGGATCCTCCAAGCATATTTCTCCCATCTCTGGAGAAGCAGAGAAGTGTGGTGGTAGAGCAAGGATTTGACATTTAACTCGTGTCTCTTCCTGACCTTTTCCAAGCAACCTGCACCCCTTCTGGCACCCGTGAGAAGCACAGAGCCCTGGCTAGAGAGGAGGGACTAGTAGCTCAACTGTGGCATGTACAGGTTTTTTACGATGGACAGAACCAGCCGGAGAACAAGGGCTCCAGCTGCTGTACCAAACCGCAGGCGGGGGCCACCTCAGCCCTGTGAGGCACCATAAATCCTGCCAAACCAGAGTGTTAATGAGAGAAAGGAGGGGGGCGCTTCTGTTCTGCCTTCCAGGGTTGGGTGTAGGGCTTCCAGCACTGAGAGCTCTTTGGGGCTGTTTACACACAACAAGGAGCACAATGGGGCTAGGAGCTCTTGTAATACAAACAATAATGCGCCTTCAAATGCAAGCAGCCAGCAAGGGGCTTCCTCGGTGAGGATTAATCCGCTCAGGACTATTCAGGCCAAGCAACAAGCAGAGTCGCTGTGACTATATCCCACGGCCGAGAGGCTCTATAAAATAAATACATGATGTAGGGAGAGTCAGTGTGAGTGGCGCAGATGTCCCTCAGTGACACAGTTCTCTAGGCCTGCAGTGGAAGCTACAACACTGCTCCTGAATGTGGGCTATTGCTGGATGTTCACCTACTGGGAGAAGGAGCAGGTATGGGAATGGCTGGCAAGCCGGGAGGCCTGTTGTCATGGGGTGTACTTGCTTGAAAGGTGCCTGGTGGAAGCTACGTGTCCACTTAGCTGCAGCCTGGCTTCTGGGCTTTGTGCCCAAACATCTGTTGCACAACATGGATCTTCCAGGGATGTTTATGCGTTTATGTTACAGATCCATCATTTCAGCATAAGGCTGGTTCCCTTTTGTATCTTCTCTTCCCCTTTCTCAACTGATGGGGAGAAAAGCTGCAGCTGTGTTGAGATAAAATTAATTAACTGATAAGGGAACAGAAGATAGCTCAAGAATTCAGATCAGCATGTAGAGAGCCATCCAAGTTCCCAGTGAAATTCACCCACGAAATGCGCTCTGCGCTGCTGCTCTTTACTTCTCAATCCAATCTGCGTAATTAATCTTCTGTCTTGTTTATGCCTTATTTGTGGTTTGGGGTTAATAAGACAACTACCACTTGTGATCCGAAATCTCAGGAAAGTATTGGAAGGAAATAATTGAAGTCTTTGTAACTAGTAAGTAAGACCAACAGTAAACTCCTTAACTATACCTGGGTGATGTTTCCATCTGAAAACTGGTAGGCAGACAGAATGATTTTCAAGTTCCTGCTCTGACTGTCCCTATTTTCCCATTGCAAGTGAGAGCACAGCGCAGCCAATGAAATGACAGTTAGGGATATCCAAGGCATCAGTAGAGCCCTTCAAGTACACAGGTATCTGCTTTATATCCATGGGTATCCACGCTTTATATCCGCAGCTCATTTTTGTGGCTATGGATGCAGATATAGATACAAGTGTGGTAGCCATGCAGGGTTCTAGGCATCTGGTTGGGGGATAATAGTCCTGACTGGATTTCATGTGCTGTTGGAACCATCAAGGGCTTTGCTCCCCAGAGCAGGATGGGGCAAGCAACACGACCAAAGAGGCAGGATGTCTTGCCCCTCCTCCCTCAAAACGGATGTCTCCCTCATCACGCATAGCTGGAACTGAGCTAACCAGTGCATAGGCATCACTTTCTGCTTTGGTTAGGGGGTGCTTGACCTCCATCCCGGCCCCCAAAACCACACCCCACCTCTGCTCCACTGCTGCCTTACCTCTTCTCACCCCCTCCCCCAGCATACCCAGTCCTTGCTGTTCCCTCTCCCTCCGGGAGCCTCTGAACACTGCAAAACAGCTTTTTCATGGAGGGGTAGGCCGTGGGAGAGAGGGTCAGGAACAGACAAGTGGGGCCAGCAGCAGGTGAGGGGGCAAAGGGGAATGCTGGCCTATCACTAATTTTTCTCCGTGGGTGCTCCAATCCTGGAGTCAGGCGCCTGTGAAGCCGTGGATGTAACTTAAAGAATGCTACTGCTTTAAAGCCAGTCTCCCAGCAGGTTCCCCGATGTGTGGAGTGTTCTGATCCTCTGGATGTTGAGGGAGGTTCCCAGATAGAACCTGGGGCATGTGATTCCACACCCAGTTATTATTCAGTTCCAGATATTAGCCAGCTGTATGTTGCTGATGCAATGTTTGTCTTCTTTCTTGGGGGCACAAAGGGGTTTGAAATACTGAAGAACTCTGAACATTTCCGAGAACTGGCATAATATGGACTCTGGTTCATTAATCGCCTGCATTCAAACAACAGATTATTTCATGTGGTGGAACCTAAAGCCAAAGCTGGGTGGAGATATCACAAACCTCCTGGCAGATTTCACCAGCCCAGAGGTTTGCCTTGACCTGCTTGGCCAAAAGTTCCCCACACACGTACATTGTAGGGATGGAAAATCTTGTTTGAAAAGTTAACAGGTTAAATGTCACGTTTAATGGGGATCGTGTGGGTGGAGGCTGCATTGGCCCTGGCTGACCAGGCTGGGCTGAGACCACTGCGGGTGGGCAGGGACCGCACTGCAGGAGAGGGGCTGCTCCAGCCAGGCTGGACCGAGGCTGCTACACTCCGGGTGGGGGGATGCTCAGGCTGGGCAGGGCCCGCCACATGCGCCATGGACAGGGGGCTGCTTTAGCCGGGCTGGGCTGCGGGTTAACCATTTACCCTGCTAATCAGGGGTATGTCTACACTACAGCACTAATTCGAACTAACTTAATTCGAATTAGTTAACTTGAACTAAGCTAATTCGAATTAGTGCATCTAGACCTAAAAACTAATTCGAATTAGCGTTTTGCTAATTCGAACTAGCATGTCCACATTGAGTGGACCCTGAACCGAAGTTAAGGCTGGCCGGAACCAGGACTTAGAGTGTGGAGCTGCTGCCTCAGGCTAGCCGAGGGCTGTGCTTAAAGGGACCCGACCCCCCACCTCGGACAGACAGTTCTCAGGGTTCCCCGAGAGAACCTCGATGAGGGACTTGCTTGTCTACCTCGATGAGGGACAGCAAAGCAGTCCTGTCTTGGAGTGCCCTGAGTGCCCACACTCGGCACATCACAGCACTCGGCCATCAGCCCGGCTGCACTTGCCGCAGGCTGCCATCTGGGGGTGTCAATCGGGGGGCTGTCAGGATCCAGGAGGCCCTGCAGGAGAGCTTCCACCCCGAGGAGCCCGCAGAGCCACCCCAGTCCTCCCCATCAGGGGCTCGTGCCCCATTCCTCCCTCACCTCCTTCCACTTACCCCTCCCTAGCCCCCCTTCCTGATGTAAAAAATAAAGGACACGTGTTCAAAAATAGAAACTCTCTTTATTTAACAAAACTGGGTGGGTGGGTGGGGATTAACCTCTGGGGAGACTGGGAAAAGGAGGTGGGAGAGAGGGTGGGAGAGGGGAGGTGGAAACCTGGGAGGAGGGAGCTGGAAGGGGGAAGCCAGGGGAAGAAGGAGGAGGGGAACTATAAAACTATGGTACGCCATATCTTCAGTATTGTGTAGAGATGTGGTCTCCTCACCTCAAAAAAGATATTTTGGCCTTGGAAAGGGTTCAGAAAAGGGCAACTACAATGATTAGGGGTTTGGAACAGGTCCCATATGAAGAGAGGCTAAAAAGACTGGGACTTTTCAGCTTAGAAAAGAGGAGACTGAGGGGGGATATGATAGAGGTATATAAAATCATGAGTAGTGTGGAGAGGGTGAATAAAGAAAAGTTCTTCATTAGTTCCCATAATATAAGGACTAGAGGACACCAAATGAAATGAATGGGTAGCAGGCTTCAAACTAATAAAAGAAAGTTCTTCTTCACAAAGCAAACAGTCAACCTGTGGAACTCCTTGCCACAGGAGGCTGTGAAGGCTAGAACTAGAACAGAGTTTAAAGAGAAGTTAGATAAAGTCATGGAGGTTGCGTCCATGGAGTGCTATTAGCCAGGGGGTAGGAATGGTGTCCCTGGCCTCTGTTTGTGGAAGGCTGGAGATGGATGGCACGGGACAAATGGCTTGGTCATTGTCTTCGGTCCATCCCCTCCGGGGTACCTGGTGCTGGCCACTGTCGGCAGACAGGCTACTGGGCTAGATGGACCTTTGGTCTGACCCAGTACGGCCATTCTTATGTTCTTATGTTCTAAGCTCAGGGCTCAGGGTTGGGGGTCTCACTGGACCAACTTGATTTTCATGCAAACCTGCTCCTGGGTTCGCATGTGGCCTTTGGTGGCCAGGCTGGCAGCTATCCTGCCCTAGACGGCCTCATTCCTGTGCCAAGTGTGGAGGTCGTGGACGTTGGAGGTCTCCCCCCAAACCTCGATGAGGTCCATGATCTCCACACTAGACCAGGCAGGCGCCCGCCTCTTGCGGCCCTGGGCAGTCTCCTGGGAGCTGCCAGCCTGGTCCTGGGAAGAGGCAGAGGGCTGGGTGGCAGCGGGTGGCTGGCTCATGCCTTGCAGGTGCAGGGTCTGCTGGCTGGGTGCTGGCAGGCTTGCACCTGGCATGGGCAACTCTAGCCAGACCGTGCCCCTTTAAGGGCTCCGGGGCCGGGAGGGGGCAGAAGAGTTTCCCTGGCTTGGCCCAGAGTGGCCACCAGGGCAAGCTGGGAAGGGCTAGCCTCCAACTAGTTCGAATTAAGTGGCTACACAGCCCTTAATTCGAACTACTTAATTCGAACTAGGCGTTAGTCCTCGTAGAATGTTTCCCTAGTTCGAATTAAGCGCTCCGCTAGTTCGAATTAAGTTCGAACTAGCGGTTTGCATGTGTAGCGCCTACGAAAGTTAATTCGAACTAACAGCTGTTAGTTCGAATTAACTTTGTAGTGTAGACATACCCCATGCTAGTAAAGCTGAGGCTTACTGGGCTACTGGTTAACCCATTCAGCCTTTGCACCCCTAGTACATTGCTCCCTCTCCTAACCCAGACTCTGGGTGGAGCTGCCCGGAGCTTGGGACATGGCAGGAGCTAGATAAATGGGAGCCGGAGAGCGGAAAGGAGGAGACTGGTCTCACATCACACACCCACCCGCAGCGCGGTTCTGCTGGAGGGGCCGCTACCGCTTTAAGGGGCAGCCGGCGGGGAGCGGCTCTGTCCCGAGTGGATGCCGTCACCCTGCTGGGTGGTGCCTGTGAAGCAGGAAGAAGGCACCGCGCGGAGTCAGCACCCCGGCGAGGGGGCAGTGGAGCGCCGAACCGGAGCGGCGGATTCGATTTGGAAGCAGATTGCCGTGTGAAAGGGCGCTGGCAACAAAGGTGAGGACGGAGCGGGGCTGGCGCGCCTTTAAATCACTCCCCAGAAGGCGCAGGGCAGGCTGGGCTGGCCTCTTCGGTGCTTTTGTGGGCAGCTTTTTCTCTTTGTAGGCTTTCTGTAAATGTGCGACCCTTCTCAGCCTGAGTGCCCCGTTGTGCAAGCCAGTGCCCCCGGCTAGTTGTGGTGTGTATGTTTTTTTTAAAAATCCCGTTGATTGGTTTTAAACTTTTAATGTCGCCGAGTACTGTCAATAGCCAGCGACAGCCCCGTGGAAAAGCAGGAGGTGGTAGCCAGAGCAATGCTGCTCCCAGCTTTTGCGGCTTCCCCTCACTGCTGTGTGGCTAATGTTGCTGTAGAATTCCCCACTGCCCGGGAGGTTGATAGTGGAGTCACTGTGCGCTGTCTGTTTCAGCCCCTGCCTTCTGGCATGGCTCTCTCCTGCTCTCGGAGGCTGATACGCCGGCCTGCTTGTCTGAAATGGGTGTCTTTGAGCACTGCACCAGAGGAGGACTGCAGGCAGATGGCTGGGAGGCAGGAAGCACCGAGGAAAAGGTGGATGAAGGAGAAGAAGCCTGGACAAGGCTGCAGCTTGCCAGGCCTGGAGTGTTCCTGGGAAGAGAGGTACAGAACGTTTGCAGCATGGGGTCTGTGAGCCCAAGGAGTCTGCACCTCTTCTGACTGCAGATCAGGTGCTCCTAACTGTCATGGAGCCACACTGCGTTAGTAAGAACTGACCACCCGCTCGCTGGAGTGGGGAGGGTTCACGTGCGCACAGATAAGTGTCTCAGGTTCCTCTGCACAGCCAAAACAGCTGAGTTCAACAAAGACCTTGCCTATGCAAAAAGAACGTAACTGCAACTACCCCAGCAAGTTCCTAGCACAACCATTCTGCATTTCTCTCTCTCTCTCTCTCTCTCTCACACACACACACCCCACCCCCCTCCCATTGATGCAGATGTTCACATCTTCAGAGGGATCGCACACCGTGGGCTATATTTCAGTGTGTGACTCTGCACTGCTGAAGCATTAGAGTAGGCAGCAAGTTCTGGTGCAGCAACTGCACCAAGTGCAATTGGTCCTCCCAGTGTAATCCAGCTATACGACTGGCCCATCACCTGATTAGCTGTCTGCGGGCCAACCCTAGAGCAGTTCAAGCAGTAAGTACTTGCCTGATCTCAGCTCTGTTCAGCTCTCCCTTCTCCTAATCTCTTGGTGCAGGCTACGGAAACACTGAAATATTTCCCTAGAGCACAATCTGATATTTTCTCTCCTGTTTTCTTTTTATTTAAGAGGTACAAGTAAGGGGGAAACAACATTTTAGGTACTAAAGTCATGACCAGAAGTCTGTCTAGTTTGCCATCCTGTCTCTGACAGTGGTCAATACCTGATGCTTTAGACAAAGGTGCAAGGAACTCAGTAAAGGAAAATTATGGTAAACCAGCATGTAGAGTAGGGGTGGGCAATAAGATGGTGGCAGTTCACCAGAGTTAGCCTCTGGTGGGCTCCGCCACTATATTTACCTGAGCCTTCACAGGTCCAGGTGCTTGCAGCTCCCATTGGCTGCAGATCACTGTTCCTGGGAAATGGCATGGACCAGGACAACACTTCCTGCATCTTCCATTAGCCAGGAATGTCGATCCGCAGTCAATGGGAGCTGCAATCGCCTGTACCTGAGGAGCTGCAGGTAAATACAGCAGTAGTGGCCCCCCCAGGGGCTAACCCTGGCAAACCGGATCTGACCCATGGGCCGGTATTTGCCCACTGCTGCTGTATAGTACGGTCAAGCTAACTCAGAGAGTTAGTGTTTGGCATACATCCTGAAATACATTGGCTTTTATGCTTTTTTCATTCATATCCTTATTTTTAATCTAATCCTTGTTTTGAGTCCTCTTAATTACTCTGCCTCAATAATACCACATGGCAGAGTTTCACAGCGTAATTATGAGCTATCTGGTAACACGCAGAGTACATTCAGACAACGGGTTCACGAATGTGTCTGAGCAGTTCACATTGTCCTTTGCAAT
Organism: Pelochelys cantorii; assembly: GCA_032595735.1. Classification (NCBI taxonomy): domain Eukaryota; kingdom Metazoa; phylum Chordata; order Testudines; family Trionychidae; genus Pelochelys; species Pelochelys cantorii. The sequence continues at coordinate 45,010,015 of CM064337.1, forward strand.
ATTTATAGCAGTGCAACTGGCTACACTGCTAAGATGTTTGCCAAAGAGCAGTGACAATGAATGGAAAGATGACCTGGCAGATGATATAGAATGGATATCTCACGTGATAAAATCTGATCTAATAAGGGTAAAATTGGGGGGCAGGACAGACGTGAGACCATTGTCAGAGTGGACAACAGGGCAGTGAGATTAGATCTCTGAGGTAGGCTGAAGGAAACCCATGAAGGGTTTTCAAAATGAGGACTCTTAAGGCAACACAATCTTTTTACTCCTCCTCTCTCCCCTGACTGGAGTCTTTTCCCACAAACCCAATAGTAGAGGACCACTCTGTTCCCCCACCTCACAACCTGGAGTCAGTCCTCATGCTGGGGTCAGGTCTGTTTTGAGAGGAAACATTGCTTCTGGCCCTATCCACTCAGTGTGACTCAAAATGATAGCCAGGATCTTGGACTACTGGCCTTCACTAGCCAGTGCTATGCAGAAGTCTGGACCAGTTCTCCAGGGGGGAAGGGAAACAGTCCATTTAAGGTTCCTTTGCTCAAAGTATAAATCACCCAAAGAAGAATAGTGAAGGTGAGTGACCACCTGAGATTTAAATTTGGGGCACAATTTATGGGCACAAGTTTCCAAAGTGCCCATAAGAATTACCTGCTTTGGCCATAAGTAATCAGCATTTAGGCTGTGTCTGGTGCGGTGTCCTATGACGCTTCATGTGTTAAGAGGACCTGAGATCGGCTACGTTTGGGAAGCAGGTTGTTTTGGGTAGGGATGTAAGCGACTAGTTGACTACCCGATAAACCTAGGCTTATCAGGTAGTCGAGTCACTACTTGACTAGTCGCTTCCCCCTCCCCCTGCTGCTGCCTCTGTATCAGCCACGGGGGGCTCTTGTTCATTTCAAAGGCAGAGGCACAGCGGGATAGCGAGTGCCCCCCTTATCGACTAATTGAGTAGCTGATGGAAATTCCATCAACTACTTGATTAATTGAAATTTAACATCCCTAGTTTTGGGGTTTATGACTGTCTTGTGTGTTTTAGGTTAAGGAGTGTGGCAACTCCACTGTGGAGACTTGCCTATGAAGAGCAGCTGAAGGTAAGATGTGCTCACAAGGAGTTTCCTCCACCAACCAGTCCCTCCCCACCTCCTCCAGGGAACGTCCTTAGAATCTTTCATCTCCACGTAGTCATCCATTTACTACCAGTTTCATACTTTACAAGTAACTGCATAGATAGATCTTTATTATAATGAACTGGACAGAAGTTTATTTGTGTATCACTTCCTCTACTAGGGGGAATGGGAGCTGGTCATCTGTATCCTAGGCCCTATAGTATTGTGGCTTGATTATTTGATTATTGAGTATTTTCTCTTTTGCCATCGGGTGCCCTCCCCCTCCAGTTGTGACAAGCAAGCTTGCTCCAGTGCAATGTTAGTGTCTGAGAACGTCTTTGCAGGTGAAGGCTGAAAGTCAGAAGAAAGTGTTGCAGACACTGGCCTCTCGTCTGAGGGAGCTTGGCACAGACAAACTGGAAATCATGCAGACACCAGATGGGCTTTGCTGTCCCCTCCATCCTGTGGTCCCCTCTGTGAGTACTGGAGAAAACTCTTTTGTCAGAAGAGCTAAGCCCCTGACAAATCTCTTCCCCTGCTTCTGCTTACTACCATGATGGGGAAAATTGCTCATCTCACTGAGAACAACCACTGTGAGTCCAAGTCTTGACAAACTGTCTACTCAGCATCGAGTGAGAGTCCTGGGCTGTGGGGCAGTTTTACCCACTAGAAACCCCTGTCCTGGGTCCAGTCCCAGACTCCTGTGTGCATCCACTGGCAGTAGCCCATGAAAAGCTCCAATCATCGTCCCATCACTCCACTGCCTTAAGTATCCCAGCAATCTCAGTTTCTACTAAACCACTGCCTTGTATTCACAGAGCACTACTGGGGAAGAGGGGATGGCTAAACTCCTCCCCTGGTAAACACTGTGGGGTGTAGGTACTGGGACCCCCTGCCATCCGATACTCTTTGAGAAGGCACATGCTACATCTCGTGCTGCTAATAAAATGCCCAGAATTGATTCCCACCTCCCATCATTTCTTGCTTCCTGGCCTCACCCTTTCTTCTTCTCTCCCCAGCCCATCGTTAACGGCTACCGAAACAAATCCACATTCTCTGTGAACCGAGGACCTGATGGGAACCCAAAAACTGTGGGGAACTATGTGGGAACTGGCCGAGGTCAGCGCATGACAAAGCACAAGGCTGAAATCTGCCTATATCCTATTGGGTCACAGGCATAGTCACGGTCCTTTGTACTGTGACAGTTTGGACCTAATTGTGTGGCAAGGCCCCGGTGGTGACTTTTTTGATACATTTAAAAAAAAAAGGTTTCTTAGAAATTTGGAAGTAAACTCCGCACTCAAGATAGCAGCCCCTGTTATATCGGTATATGCTGTACTATTGCTTTTATGCTAGGCCCACATTTTCAGTGCACTACAGCTGTGTGTGTTGACAAAGGCTAACCATGGGGCAGGACAACATCAAAGGAGAAGCTGGAGGTTTTGGCATTTGGGTAAGTAGCAGCTGTAGCTTGAGCACCTGAGCAGTCCTGGGGAGACAGTTTGGGATTGTGGGATAAGCACCTCGGTTGGCTCTTCCTGCTAAACATCTGGTAGCGAAATCATTAGCAATGTTGACCTTTAAATTGTCATCTTTGGGCTTCATGATCAACACTTCATAAAATGAATGGTCTGGTTCACACCTCTCTGAGCAGTTGTTTCCAGCTATCTGTAGGCTCAGGAAGGCACTGCTGTTTTGTTCATACCCCGGGCTTCTCAATGTGGTGGGGGGTAATGCTCCCGATGAGGGCATGACTTCTAGAGTGCACTAATGTGCTGGTGAATTAATTGGTCTGTGTAGACCCTATTGGTGAACACTAATGGTTCCCACATGTGTTTTAAATGTAGCACTGCCTCAGACAGCATTAGGAACAGCACTGCATTAAAGCACTCTGTGGAATCTTTAGTATGCTCCACTGGGGTCTATGTGGACCAATTAAAGCACAACACCTTAGTGCACTTCTGAAATCACACCTCCGTAGGGCACATTACCCCACTGTCCAGACAAGCCCTCTGTTCACATATTTTACCTTTTCTTTGTAACTGAGAGCTGGCCAGATTTTTTTTTTTTTTTTAAGAAAAATTTAAACTCCAGATCACAATTGTGTGGCAAGGGTGAATTCCATGGGGACAGTTCATGCTATGGAATATAGGGGGTCTTAGATGTAGCCTAAAACCAGAGCTCTGAGGTAGCTGAGTTGCAAGTGGATCACTGGTAAGAGGCTAGATTAAAGAGGAAGCGCAGTCTCATCCAACCAAACTCAGTTTATTTTCCCTCTATATTTTCAGCCTTTTTCTAGCATGCCATGCTGCATACATGCCTCATGCAGACTTGTGCCCTGGGGGCAGGATCATGAGCCTTTCCATTTGGAAATAAATCTCCTGGGTTCATTGGGCTTTGCCTTTTGATTGCTGAATGGCAGGGTTTGGTCATGCCACCGTAAGCTGTCTAAGACATGTCAAACTGTCTAGGCTCTGGACCCGTTTCATTACTTCCCAGGTTGCAATACCAATTCACTCTGCTTCTGCTATCTTACTAAAAACACCTTGCTCAAAGGAAGCAGTTGCATTTAAATGGATTTAAAGAAGCAGAGCGCTAATAATTTCTTGCAAACTCCTAAAATTACAACATAAAAAAGGACAAACCTGGTACTTCATGGAGGCTGCCTTCTGCCCTAACTCAAATAAATAAGGTGGAGTGGGGCAATTGAGACACAAGTGTGTCTGTTGTTCCACTGCTTCAGAGGGGTAACCGAGTTAGTCTGTAACTGGAAAAACTTAAAAAACAACGAATAGTCTAGCAGCACCTTAAAAACTAACAAAACATGTAGACTGTATCATGAGCTTTTGTGGGTACAACGCACTTCAGATGACTGGAGTATTAGAAGTCCAGATCCAAGAATAAATAAGGGAAGGAGGGATGGGGGAGGAAGTAGGGGGGAAAAGAAAAACAAAAGAGAGAAAAAGTAGTGAATTGGATTGTTCAAGCTACAAGAGGCTGATGATAAAAATACAGCTGTTCTACTGTAATGCAGTTCTCAGAGATACACTGCACAATAAATAGATAGGAAGGTTTATCTGGCAATAGTACAGTGATTTACTATTCCCTGTTTCAGGGTACTGCTACAAGACCATTATGAGAGATTAAACCGCATCTGTCTTTCCACAGCAAAGAATATTGTCTGCGTGCGAGCCAACCACCTGCAAAATGTGCCCGAAAAACACAAGCAAGTCGCTCAGGTAATGAAGAGCATGTGTGCATGTAGACAGAGAGTAAAGAAAAGACATGACAATGTTTCTTTGGGAAGAAACTCTATAGTTGAGGTTACATTGAGTTTTCATGATACATCTATTTTCACTTGCTTTGTAACACACTGAAATTGTCCAAGCTCAGTCCTGACTTAAAAGTAAGTATTTCTGAAAACTGAATGCAGTTAATGTGTCCATTCTTGCACATTCAGAGAATCATGGAGCCTTAGAACTGCACTAGGGTTGAATTCCTGTAAAGTCATTCTCTTTCTGCAGGGAGTTGAAACTTTCAAAGTGGCTTGTTTTCATTGGGAACTAATTTCATGATAACTTTTAATAGACACATTTAAGTGAGGCTATAAGCAGTAGAAAAATTAGTTTTGCAGGTTTGCAATGTACACTTTCTAATAAAGGTAGAATTATTATACTTTGTATAGGACTAGAGATTGAAGAGAATTCCTAATAGCAGTAGTATTTATCTGTACAACTTCATTCATATTTAGTGTTATGAGGAGTTTCTTCAGCAGTCCCCACTGGATCCTTGCCTCTTGTTTCATGAGGGTGGCCACTGGCGAGAACTCACAGTACGCACCAATAGCAGTGGACACACCATGGCCATCATCACCTTCCACCCCCAGGACCTTAATCAGGTGAATATGTTAGTGACAATGATGGCTTTCCACCATCACTGTCCTGGACCCAGGAACATTGCCAGTACCAAGCAATGTGAGTCAAAGTGGTGTCAGTACCAGAACCATCTAGCTGATGGATCTTAGAGAACAAAGGGAATATTGGCAGTACTCAATACAAGAACTACTAATCCTGTGGGAGCATATCAGAGATAATATCTAAACTATGCTGCTCATGAGAGTTATTGCAGTGCTGATGCCAGAAACCAACCTAATGGCATTTTACAGTAACACCAGTACAAAGTCTACCATGTTTATCGTAGATGTAATCATGGCAGTGCCAGACTATCGATCTCAGATGAACTAGCAATGGTGTATAGCTGAGGATAGGTATTATTATACTAATCAACATAACCAGATGCGTCTTTTTCTCTTGCTCTTGGCAGGAGGAACTGTGTACTCAGAAAACTTTGCTTAAGGAATTTTTCACTTGTGGGCCTGGAGCAGTCTGTGCCCTGACCTCACTCTATTTCCAAGAGAGGTAAATTTTTTTGACACCTGATAAAACTTGCATCATATCAGAAAGTGGAGAGAGAGAGGCAACAGGAACAGTGAAAATGAAATTCCACTGCTACTCTGTATTTCTTACCCATATCCTCAAACCTGCAATCCAACTGCTCTCCCATCAGGACAATTCGACTGACAAATGACGTGATATTTGTTTGGGCAGCCCTTCTACAGACACCATTTTAGGACAGTCATGTCTTCACTTGAGTATTTCAAAGCACTTTGTAAACATTAATAAATTATGCCTTGCAAAACCCCTATGAGGCAGGTAAATAAATATTATTACCACTGTTCTACAAATTGGGAAACTAAAGAACAAAGCTTAAGCAACTTTCCCAAGATTGCAAATAGAAGGTCTCTGTTTAGACCACAATAATTAATTCCAGGTTTTGAAAGTGACAGAATTTTTGTAAATGACCCCTTCAACTTGCTGAAAAATTCACAGAAAATAAAAACTCAAAGGTGGTGCTTTAGACAAGAGAAGAAATCAGTCTGAAAATTGTTCTAGATCAGCGGTTCCCAACCTTTTCCAGATGGAGACCCATTTTGACAATTCAGGAAGATTTGGTGACCCAAGGCAATTGAAAAATGGGGGAGGAGAAGGGAGGGAAGAGTCACCTGGGGAGACATTAGGCGACCCTTTTGAAATGTAATGGCGACCCATATATGGGTCCCGAGCCATAGGTTGGGAAACCCTGTTCTAGATGGAGATCAGGTCTAGATCAATGGATGTTGGGTGGGGTGTGTTTTTCCCTGTGATTTAACACTACTAAAAGGAAATGAAATAAACTGGCCCTTTGCTGAAAAACCCTGTTCTCTAATGGATTGTCTTCTGATATCCCCTTCAAGTACCATGACTCGAAGCTCCCATCAGCAATCTCCCTATCAGCTCCTCTATGGAGAACCATACATCTTTGAGGAGGTCCTGGGTTTGAAGTTCCGCATCTCTCCAGATGCCTTTTTCCAAATCAACACAGCTGGGGCAGAAGTTCTGTACCAGACAGTTGAGAAGTTAAGCCAGGCTGATAAGAATACCGTCCTTCTTGATGTCTGCTGTGGCACTGGTGAGAACTGACGATACAGTGGGGTGGACACAAGTTTGTATTTGACAACGTCATGATTTTATTCTGATTGTGGAGGACATGGTCCAGCATTTAACCATTGCCATGCTCCCTATTTCTTCATCTTTGAACCTTGGATTTCTTTCTTTCTCTTCCCAGGTGCAATTGGTCTCTCTCTGGCTCACCAAGCATCTAAGGTCGTTGGTGTCGAGGTGGTGGAGCAGGCTGTAGAGGATGCTAGGTGGAATGCAGCAATCAATGGTGTGAGGAAGGAGTTTAAAATCCGCTGCTGCAAAATACAAAGCATTTCCTAAGTGGAGGTCTCCTAATAGTCCCAAGGTGTCTTGCAGATATTCCAGTAAAAGGGAGAAGCTTTGTGCTATAAACACTTCACTCCTTCCTTTCCTACTTCACAACAGTGCTCCTCTCCCCGCTATATTAACTTTGTGATGTGAAAGGGGCATGGAATGGTCTTGATGGCTAAAGAGAATGGAGGGAGATGGCAGTGGAGACAATCTAGACTTGATATCAGGTCCTCGTGCCTTTGCTACCTCCACTTTACAAAAGGGCAAAGGTTAACATGCACTCTGACCCACGCCCCGAGACGAACATACCAGCTTGGATTCCACATGTACCCTGGGGCTTTGCGTCTACATGATGGAGTTGGGGGAGGAGAATGGGCAAGGACTTGCAGCTCCCCACACAAAAAGTCAGCCATGTAGACATCCTTCAGAGAAGAAGGGGGAAAGTGACAGGGGAAGGAGATGATTTGGGAGTGCAGGCAGGGAGAATCTGTAAGTTCTGTGTTGATATGAAAAACATCCCTATATCAGGTGTGTCCCCATGAGAAATGCACCCTCTTGGGATGAGTTACCCTGAAGTTTGCTGTGTCTGAAGAGTCCCTCTCTCTTTGTCTTCCGGTGGGATAGCTTCTGTGTTGCAGGGCGCATGATTTTGGGTGAATGATTTTTCTGCACAGGAATCTCAAACTGTGAGTTTCACAGTGGAAAGGCGGAGGCAGTGTTGCCGCAGTTCTTGATGTCACGAGAAGACGATCGGCCCCTTGTGGCAGTGGCGAACCCATCCCGGGCTGGACTCCGTAAGAGAACACATTCTTTCTTTTGGATACCTGACAATCTCTCTTGTTTTGAAGGGCAAAAATACAGCCAAGAAAACATAGAAAGTCTCATATTGTTATAACCCATTTAGTTAATTATGCTGACATCAAAATGGCCAACACCGGCTGCTTCAGAGGAAAGTGCAAGAAATCCTGTGGTAGGCACCGAGGGTATGTCTACACTGAATTCCTCTTTTGAGAGAGGAATGCAAATACAGAGGAATAAAATTGCAAATGAAGCACGGATTTGAATTTCCCGCGCTTCATTTGCATAATCGCACCCGGGCGCTATTTCGAAATACCGTTTCGAAAAAAGAAACGTCTCGACGCAGTTACTTCAAGAGAAAACCCTTCTTTCAAAATTACCCTTACTCCTTATAAAATGAGGGTTGAGTAATTTCGAAAGAAGGGTTTTCTTTCTTTCTCTTTCGAAAGAGGAGTACAGGATCTTTCAAAACTGGGTATTTCTGTCGAAAATGCCCCATCTAAACTGCCGTTTTTTCCCCGAAAAGCCCCATTTCGAGAAAAAGCAGTGGCTGCCATTATGCAAATGATGTGCAAGATATTTAAATCCCGGCTTCATTTGCACTTCCAATGTGTCTAATTTACACCCCTCTGCTGACAAAGGGTGTAGTTTAGACACACCCTTACAGAAGAACCTTGGCCTCAATTCTGTGTTGTGGCAATGAGTTTCACAGGCTAACTGAGCATTGCATACAACAGTATTTCTTTTACTTAGATTAAAATATGATGCCTTTCAATTTAATCAAATGTCCCCCCAGCTCTAGTTTTGAGAGAGGATGAATAGCAGTACCCTCTCTACCTTCCCTATACCACTTATTATTTTGCTATGTCTTTATCAGTTTTCCTCTTTTTAAATAGTTGCAGTCTTTTAAATCCTTCTTGATATGGAAGTTTGTGCATGCGTCTCATCAGTTTGGCGAGAGAGTTCATCTGCTAGCTCCAGTGTTCCCTGTAAACTGAGCACGTGGGTGGCCACCTAGGAGAGATTAAAATCCCGCCCATCTGATTAGCAGAGCGCCTACAGCCAACAGCATGTGTTTCTACTGGTGGTGCACACTGCACATGCCTTGGTGCACATAAAAAAATTATTCTGCAAATGAATGAAAAAAAAGTAGTGGGAACGTTGATCAACTCCCTCACATGGGTGCTCTGTCTGAACCAGCTTGGATCCTATTAGTATGGTCTGCCTTGCAACAGTGACAGTAATCTGCCCCCTTGGCCCTAATCCCTTGTGTTTCCCCCTCTGCCTTTCTTTTCCCTCTGGGAAGGGTGAAGAGTTTTTCATCCAAATGTAGTTCTGCTTTATAGCAAAATGTTAATCAGTCCTTAGGGAAACCTCTATTCTTGGGGTGTTGCTCTACGTAAACATCTGTTTTTCTGTTCTCAGATTATCGTGTGGTGCGGGCCATTCGAAACTGCGAGGCCATCCGGACCCTGATCTATGTTTCCTGCAAGCCTGAAGGAGAAGCCATGAGGAACTTTCTTGAGTGAGAAGGAGCCCCTTTTTTTGTTGTTTTTGGTTTTGTCTCTGTTACAAGGGAGAAGTGCCATGCCCAGAACATGACAAAGGCATGAAATTACTTGGGGAGGTTTTCATTTGGAGTGCATCTTATTGGAGTTGGTCTTGTAGGGATCAGCCCTGCCCACTTAGCACATGGTCAGTGGTTACTACACCTGTCTGTCGTGTCTATTCACAAGCTGCACACTGTGATAAAAGGCTTCCTGGTCATGGTAAAGAATTCCGTAAGGATGTGGGCTCAGTGTGTAACTGCTCTTTAAAAAACAAAACAAAACAAAAAAAGGGGAGGGGAGGGGAGAAAGTGAGTGAGATGCTTAAATGCATTAAAAAAGGGATAGAAAATCATGCAAAACTTATTGGAATGGCACTGAATCAAAGAGGCCGCACGCCTTCATCTAGGTTACAGTATCCAGTATATTCACCATAAAGAAAATAAGATCCCATTTGGCAAATGAAGTCAATGGGACCATTCACATGCTTATAGTTAATCACATGGTTAAATATTTTGTTCAGTCAGAGTCTTATAACAGATAACAAAAAGTCCATGGAACAGTGAAGATGTTAGAAAATAATCCAAGGTTATGCATTCTAATGGTATAATGCCTTTCCTAGCTCTGGCATTTTGTAAGAAATCAAATCTTAAATTTGTTCCTGATCATTCAGATTAGCTATGCTCTATTGGAATTGGTCCAAGAGAGTAGAGGTGCCAGAGCTCAAATAATTGTCAGTTTCAGTCTGAGTGATTGTTCTTTCCCAAATAATAAGTATCTTTAGTACATCTGACTTTTTCTATGGGTAGCTACCACTAAAGAAAAGAAAACAGAGAGGGGAAGGATTTTAAAACACTCTTCTGGATCTGGATTAATGGGGAAACTCTGATGCCTTTTGATTCTTCTTCTTCTCTCTTTTTTTTAAATAGGTTTTGCTGCCCACCAGACTCTAGAAAGAAGCTTGTCGGAGAGCCATTTGTCCCTCTATTGGCTGTCCCAGTTGACATGTTTCCCCACACCATGCACTGTGAGCTGGTGATGGTCTTCACCCGCTGAGGGGTCATCCTGGTGTATGTGTTTTCCCACAAAACAGGACTTCATACCTTTAAAAGTGGGAGATGGGAAAGAACTACAAATGTTCAGAAAGCCGGAATGGATATGGCTCGGATGTAACCTATTATTTTGAAAGTTGTAAATTAAAACTCTTTTGGGAATTTTCAGCCTGTCTTGCTATGCTGTCCTTTGCATATCTGAAGAAATATGAAGCCTGTGTATACTGAGATTTTCTGTTTGAAAAGATCCTTGGTTGCAGTTTCTCTTTCCCATTTAAACCTTATCCCCTTTGCTAGGCTATCAAAATGGCATAGGTACCTCTTAGCCCCCGGTCTGCTGTTCTGGGATTTCATGAAACTGCTTTAAATATGCTAAATACAAGTCAAACCCTTTGTACTTTTGTGCTATTGCCATGCTATTTAGATAAAAATGAAACACATAGACAATTAAGATTAAAGAAGTTCGTAGTGACCCTACCTAGTATAAAATTGCAGGGACTATTAATCATTCATGCTTCATGGCAGAACCTGATCACCTGTTAGGGGAACGGTGGGCACTAACATGGCAGTGGTTCATCAGGGTTAGCCCCTGGGGGGCCGCTGTAGTTATATTTACCTGTTTAAGAGTAAACTGGCTGTGGATAAGAAATTCCTTTGCTAAGTCTGTGTTTCGTACTGCACTGCCATATTGTCATGAGAGGGGTAACTAAGAAACCAAAGCTCCCACAGCCAGGTGCACTCTGTGGAAAAATATGTCTAAGTCACTGGTGCCGAGAGGGCTGTGGCAGTGAGTGGTTCCATGTGTAGGTGGAGGAACTACAGGTTTCCATGATCTAAGAAGGGTGTCCAACGTAGGGTCTGCACCTCCAAGTGTGTCTGAAAGACCCAGAACTAGGAACAGTGACCAGACACTTCTCAGATCCAGCAGGCTTTGAAGCAAGAGGGCCCAGGAGTTGGGTCTGTTTACAACAGCTGGGACACATTCAGAAGAGGGGGCAGGGCCAGGTTATTACAGATGCATACTTTCTGTCTTGTTCTTTTGTTTTCTGCTAGCCTGCTGTAATAGGCTAGCCCTGTGATGAACTGGAGTTCTGTTTATGCCACTTCTGAGTTTGGGATGATTTTATTAAATTGTACCATGAAATTACTCGGCCATGGAAAGCTTATATGTATGTGACTCCACCATGAGTTGGAAGGGTTGGGTCATCATATCTCTGCCAGGCAAGAGTCAGTGCTGAATAAGCACTCCGATATCATTAAGGCTGCTTGTGACGGGGCGAGGCAGCCCTGCACTGAATCCGCCAGGGGTTACCTGGCTGCAGAGGCCTTTTCCCCCATAGCCCTACCAAGCATGCCCAGGCTGCAGTTCAACTATAAAAGCCTGGGGAAGGGCTCAGTCTGGGCTGGCAGCCGGTGGAGAAGGACCTATGAAGGAAGCTCCTGACCAGCAGTGACCCGAGACCCCAGAAGAAGTCAGCGAGATGCCGAGGTGAGTCGGGGCATTGCAGAGGCCGCCCACTGAGATGTTGCCCCAGGGAGGGCAGCAAACCTGACAAGTACATGCGAAGTAGCTCCAGCGGACCAGGTAGGAAGTGGCCCAGGGCAGGAGCGGGAGCTGCCTTTCCTGCCCCGGGAACCTCGGCGCATTTTGGCAGGACTTCCCCGCCGAGGGAGTGGCACACCGTCCTGTCACTCACAGGGCCCTGGGCCGGGACCTGGTGGAGTAGGGTGGGCCCGGGTCCCCCTACCTGGGGTGCAACCCCGCTATAACCCGGTTCTGGCAGAGCCTTGTCTTAAAGGGCCACACTGAGCCTGTGTTTGTGGACTCAGGCCGGAGGGCCTTGCCTTAAAAGGCTATTCAGAGACTGTACTCATGGACTTGGGCCCGTGAGCCTCGTTCTAGAGGGGTAGCCGGTATCAGGGTTTGTGGACGCGGGGTCCCTCCCTGTCCGCCAGAGGAGACAGGAGGGAGCGCCCCACCACACTGCTATTTAATTGTGTATCTTTAATAAAAGCCATAGACAGGTCACAGGCAAGAAACAAAAAAATCCCAGCTGGTGATGTGTCCATGATTTATACCATAAATACCCCTATTTGAATCTTGGGGGGAGCCTCAGAGGGCCCATGGAACCAGCTGTGGGGGAGAGAGCCCAAAGGGGGCTGCAGCACCAGCTTTCAGGAGGTGGGAACCCTGGGGGACCAGCTGCTATCCTCTTGTCTGAAAGCAAGGGGGATTGACAGCAATGGAAAATTACCAAAAGGTGGAACAAAAGAAGCAGGGGTGCCCAGCAGGAATCGATAAAAGAAGTGAGGGGTCAGGAACTAGGGGGAGAGAGCCATCTTGCAACTGATTAAGATGAGGAAGGCTGCTGCAGAGGCAGGGTAGGCAAGAGGCTAGGATCTTGGCTGCCAGAACACAGATGATCTCTTGTAGGAACAGCAAGTGAGGGAGGGACACTGCATTTAGGATGCTTTACTCTTTAGTGTGATTTAAAAAAAGTTGATAGACTGAACAAAGCATGTGCATGTTGACTGCTGCACAACTACTGTATGCCCCCAAATAATTAAAATGCAAACCATACAAGTGTCTCACCTTTCAGGGGGGGCGTTCTGGGAGAGGGATATCTTAGAGTACTGCGGAATCCAAAGTGTCAGGTTCACACAAAAAGGCTAGACTCCTGGATAGCAGGTTCCAGCACTTCCAGGGGGTGCCAGATAGAAGTCGAGCATCCTGATCATGTGCTTTGGGACCCTGAGACTGGGGCAGTGGCTGGACTCCACTCAGGCTCCAGGAGCTTAAAAACATTCCTAGGAATCAAAAGTTTGGCATCTCTTGGCAAGATATGAATGAATATCTGCTCAGCCAGGATATATCTTTGCCAAAAGAAAGTGACATAGTTTGCAACGTGAACTGCAGAAGAGATGACTACATCAACTGGTAACAGGATCGAGAGAGAATTTTCATCTGTGTATTGAGCTCTTGGATTAAGCACTTAGAGCAAAGAGCTATATATCTTGTTTAAAGGATGAAGGTATGAGTTAGTAGACTGAGTTTCAGCTTTCAAATACCAAATTCAGCTGGAAACACAGGCTCACATTCCAGCAAGGATGATGCCATCTTTTATCCTTCTGATGAAGATAAACTGAGCACCATACAATTTTCCATCTGTAACATTTGAATGAGCCCTTACAAGCTGAGGTGCAGACTGCTCTGCCTGGGTATGAATAATCCTAGAGTGCCTTTCCTCAGAGTAAGAATTTGCTCCAGTTTCCTTAGCCAAAATAGCCTCACCCCCCTACTGGAGCATACTGTGCCTATGCACCCAGCTAGCTGCCACGCTCCATCCCTGAGGCGGGTGAAGTGTTTTCTGTATGTATTTCATAAAGTACTTTTGGATCAGCAAGGAGCTACATACGTGTAAACTGCTCTAAATCATTTATTTTGTGATAGGGCAAGTGGCAGCACAATACCGCATAATTAACATATCGCATGACTAGTGGGACATTAGGACCCAGAGGTTGCTGAGTGGAAGAGGCAGAATCCCTCTCCCTCTGTGTCTCTGCCTCTGCAGCCTTGCTCCTGATCTTCCTTCCATGGTGACTGACCACCTCCTGCACAGACAGAGAGCAAGAAGGCCGAGTTAGGACGTGCACTCGCTGGCCCAATGGCATCTCCCAGGACTGTAACCATTGTGGCTCTCTCCGTGGCGCTGGGGCTTTTCTTTGTCTTCATGGGGACGATCAAACTGACCCCAAGGCTCAGCAGAGATGCCTACAATGAGATGGTGAGTACAGCAGCCGTGGCAGTGACGGGAGACATACTGCTAGCAGGGCTGCGTGTTCCTCTCATCCCCACAACCTTGCAGCAGGAGTAGCCATGCAGAGGGGATTTCTGCTGGAGGAGATACAGGTAGCAACTGCGGTGGAGCCTTAAATCCTGGTTGGGGGAGACGGGAGGGAGAGGACAGAGGGAAGCTCGTTCTCCTGATTGGTGGGAAACAAAGAAACCAATACATCCCAGCTGCTGAGAAGCAAATCTTGCCGACAGTCCTCGGTCTGGCTCTCTGTGAGCAGATTGTGCGGGTTATATGTGATTGAATTAAAAAAAAAAAAAAAGAGGAGTGCTCAAGCCAGTCTCATGTCCCTGTGGACAGAGGGAGAGAACACGACCAATCAGTCACCCAGAAAGGGGTATTTCCATTCTCCTGGCAGGAAAAGGACTTGGGGAAGGGGGAGCAGAGAATATACCTCCTTTGGGAGCCAGATACTCAAAGGTGCTGAAAGGATCTGTGCCCCAGAATGGGGGTGATGACGCTGAATGACCCTACCTCTCAGGGGTTGTGTGAGGACTAATTAAGGACTGGAAAGCAGGTTGAGCTCCTTAGTCAGAAAGTGCTAGAAAAGGACAAGCTATTATCATTCCCCTCAGCACTGGGCAGCGAGCCTGCCTGTCTTTCTGTAACACCGGAGAGGGGTTGATAAGAGAGCAAGGATTAGCACAGCCATCAGTCAGTCAGTTTCCTTCACTCTTTCTGCGCAGAGCCAAACCCAATGCAGAACTTGATCTGCCACCAGCTTCGGGCTGTGGAAGCAATTGTGCTTCTTCCTCTTCTGTGGTTTTATATGTTTCATGCTTTCTCGTTTTCTGACATGGCTAGAAGGTGTTGCTGAGGTTCTTTGGCTCGCTGGGAACAATGGTGGAAGCTTCCAGCACATTCTCGGTGCACCTGCTCAGCTGCCTTCCTCTAGCTCCCAAATAACACCTCAGTGGCCTTGGTGGTGCCCACAGAACCAGCTCTCAGTAGGGGGTGGATGTGAAGAGATGACGTGTGGGGTAGGGGCAAAAGGAAAGAAAAAACAGCCAGAAACCACAGTTCCCCAAATTATGATAATGTAAATAAGTAAAATTAAACAAGATTTTTAATGTAAACACACTACACAACCCTTAATCATGACCATTATAATCCTTTGCTCCTTTCTGCTTTCAGACATTAGTGATGTAGGCCCTGTGACGTAGGTAAAAATGACTGTCCCCCTTTTATAAATCAGGAAACCCAGACACACAGATTAGACACAATCAACATCATGTGTGCTATATTGTATTGTGACAGTTTTGGCCCATTAAAACTTCATGGTTACTGCTATGTTGAACCTGATGGCTTCTTGTAACTCCACAGGAACAATGGAGTTAGAACTGAAATCCTGCTGCTCCAAAAAGCACAAACCTTTGCTACCTGAGCTAAGGGAAGAACTTCTGTTTGCTGTATACAGTATAGGGCCTAGTAGTGAGCTGAGCATTTCTAAGTACATCCAGCAAAGGACATACTCATAAGCCAGTTTATTACATTAGTAAAAAGATCTAGTGATTAGGGAGTACTACTGCTAAATTACAAAAATTGCTGCTTTGGGAAGAAGCTTTGTTTTAAAGTATATTTTAATGCTAGGTTTAAAACAGAAATACTAACACTTATGGCAACAAGAATGCAATGACTTTTTTTTTTTTTTTTTTGTGAAACACATCAACTACTCTTGGAAGGGAGTATCAGCTTTACAAAGATGAGAAAGCAAAGCTGTCTGCATGCATCTGACTGGATGTTATGACCAATGTTCCCTCTAATTTTTCCATCCATGTGTGGAATATTTTTGATGTGCACCAAGATGTTTGCAGATGTGCACCCCCAATAGAAACACATGCTGGGAGAGGCTGTGGGCACTCTACTGCAACCTGGGCAGCTCCCCACATGCTCAGCTTACAGGGAATGCTGGTTATGGCCAAGTTTACATAATGACATTGGGGAGCATTTTACTGACAAATTAAGTCAGTGATTCTTACTGGTCAGCTTTGCTGAGCTCATATTAGCTCTGAACTGACTGGAATATCTATAGCCACCATTTCTCTTCTCCTAAGAAAGATGAAAATGGGATGTGAATCCAGTATGTCAGGAATATCTGTGGTGACTTGTACACTCCATTGGGAGTGAAAATACTGTTAGGCATTGTTATTAAGCCAGAGACTTCTATAACCCCCCCCCCACACACACACACACACACACAAAATTGAAAGTGTATTCAAAGAGAGAGAAATTCTCACTGGGTAATACTAGAATGCAAGAGCTTGAATATCTGTGGGGAAGTAAGTTAGGTTGTTCTGTCCAATACCTGCTTTTCCCCCACTGACAATTGGCACCAGGTTCTTATTAATAAGATTGTTTGCAAATCCAGTATTAATCCTCAGAATCAGGATGACAACTACCAACCTGCTTTCTGTACAGGAAAGAAAAGATCATAAAATGGCAGGTGAAGAGAAAAAGCATGCTCTAGCATGTCCTACCTATGATGTATGGCCCTCAGCTATGGGTACGTCTACACTAACAAGTTTTGTGGCCCCAAAACTGCCCTCAGAGCTTGCTGGAGTGTGGGGCTCTGGAGCATGCAGTGCCGTGGTCCAGTCGCAATTCTAAAGGGCCCGGAGCTCCAGTCACTGAAACTGCCACAGTTGCGGTGTCAGTGGTCTGGAATTCTAGCCCCTTTAGAATTGCTGGGGCCTGGGACAGTTGCCCCCTAACTGTGGGCCTGGTTGTCAATAAAGAGCCAGTGTTTGTTTTTGTCAACAGAACTAGCTTCCGAACTGGCTTCCACCAGTATCCCACAATGCCTGCCCTGATGGCTCACCATGCATTTTGGTTTATTTTCCATCCCTGCAGGGATTAAGATGCATTATTTAGGATCTTCCTTTTAATTAAAAAAGGCATGTCAATTTCGGGGAGGGATTTTTTTTTTGACAACTTTTTTCTGCATCATTAATTTTAGCAATAAATACCATCTTTGGATTTTAGTAATTCATTTTCCAAGCACATGTAGGATGTATGCCTGCTGCTTAGCTAGTTCCTAGCGTGACAATCACTGCCTCTTTATTTCCATCTCAAAAAACTATGTTTTCCAGTTATGAAAGAGGATGAGGTCATGAAAGTGGATACTGGGTGTTGGGGGGGGGGGAGGGGGAGAGGGAATATTGATCCAACGGATTCCCTAGTGGTGATGCCAAACATCTGCTGTATACCACCCCAGACATATTTCTACAACAGTGATGAGTGAAGTGATCTTTATGTAGAGTTTATATATGTGCCTAACTCAATAAAACATTGTGCAATCCTATGGGATGAAACGGCAGATGGAGTCTATCCTTCTCTACTCTTCACTGTTCTTTGTTAACGAGTGCTGTACTGTTACTGTTTGATTCCAGAAACGAGCCTACAAAGGCTATGTCCGTGCCCTTCCCATACTGAAGAAGATGGGAATCAATTCAATCCTTCTCCGCAAGAGCATTGGTGCCCTGGAGGTGGCATGTGGCATTGTCATGACACTGGTTCCCGGACGCCCCAAGGATGTGGCCAACTTTTTCCTCCTGCTGCTTGTGCTGGCTGTGCTCTTTTTTCACCAGTTAGTGGGTGACCCACTCAAGCGCTATGCCCATGCCCTAGTCTTCGGAATCCTGCTCACCTGCCGCTTATTGATCGCCCGCCAGCCTGAGGAGCAGCCATCTGAGAAGAGGATCCTGCTAGTGAATGGTGATGAGCAGTCACATCCCCCCGAGGCAGTTCCTGAGAAAGGCAAAGTAAAGGTGTCTTAGTGGAATGCATTTGAGGGACACGGACCCTCCAGGCAGTGCTCGCTCGCTCGCTCTCTCTGAAAAAACCACCCTTTTATTTTATTCTTGTTTTATTTTTTGTTTAAAAGGTTGCTTTGGAGGCTTAGGAAACACAGTCAGCCAATCATCACATGATGACATGTGCAACCCAAACACATAGAACTACATTCTTCCCTAGCCCTATACCCACACATTGTCTTTTAATTAGTTCATAGGGAAAAAATGTACCTTGTTGAATGTGTGCTAATGGGAGGGAAACCCTCCTCAGAACCACCTCTTGGACAAGTCTTCTGTGTGGACTGGTTATGGAGAAAAAGATATGTGATCCCTTTGGGTTTCCCCTTTTGCATGGGGTTTAACAATGAAGCAATGAACTGGGCAAAGAAGCTATTTTTCCTGCTTCACATAAGAACCCTGTTCCCTTTCAGCAGACAATAAGGATTATGGATTAGAACTGTTCAAAGTTTGGTGTTCGCCTAGTAATAAATTAGGGATATTAGCAAGTAGTTGACTACTTGACTACCTGATAAGCATAAGCTTATTGGGTAGTCTAGTAGAGCAGTGTTTCTCAACCAGTGGTATGAGTACTCTTAGGGGTACTCGAGAGAAGTCTGGGGGTAGGTCAACACAACTGAAATTTGGAGAAAATTGAATTTTGTTTTAAGTTTTACAGCGCTTTATTTTTGTACTTTTTACACCCAAAAATGTCATCCCCCGCCTGGCTACGATTAAGTTGTTTAAACAAATATGTTGCAATGGTAGAAAAAAATTGTGTGTCTGAAAACTGTAGGTAGGGGGGATACTTATAATTTTTGTGTGTGTGAAAAAGGGGTACTTTATAAAAAGAGGTTGAGAAACACTGTAGTAGAGTACTTGACTACTCGCTCCCCTCCCCTCCCCCCCACTGCCTCTGTATGAGAGGTAGCAAGGAGGGGGACAGGAGCCAGTGCTGGGGGGAGCTGGCACTCTGTGCTGCCGCCTGCCGCCCCCCACCCGCTGCCTCTATCAGAGACAGTATGGGGGGGGGGGATAGGGGAGGCTGCTCCAGAAGCCTCTGTTTGCAGCAGTGAGGACTGGACACAGCCAGGGGGCTTCTAGACTCGGAGCAAGCTGGGACCGAGCAGTCCTGGCCCACGTTGGTCTGGGATGCTGCACCTCTGCATTTTAAATGTAATAAGGGTCCAGCAATGTAAGCCGGGACAGCTCAGTCCCAGCTCCAGTTGGCTCCAGGAGCTACCCCCACTGTGACTCTGCATAGCGGCCTCTTATCAACTAATTGTGCAGTTGATACTAATTGTATTGACTACATAATTAGCCAGATAACCGCAATTTAACATCCTTATAATAAATCCATGTGCCTGTTGCTGGCAAAAAGAGAAGTCATGATCGGCGTCTTCCTCCATAAATGAATAAATAAATCCCCTTTCCTGCCAACTTCTCACGCAGACTTTATGGAATTGACAGGTATTGTTATGTGTGCCCAGGATCCTTATTCCATATCCACCCAGGAGGTCACTGAGCAAGCAGGGGAGCAGTCAGTCTTGTCACAACAAGGAACCTGATTCTCTGTGTTATATATGAAAATTTGGGAGATGCATTTAAATTTTGTTGCTTTTCTTGGTATTTATCTGTGTTTTTTTAATTATTCATGAAAATAAACTTTTTGAAATTTGGAGGAAAATGTCTTGGCAGAGTTGAACATCTTACTTGAATGACATCTGCCCAAGAGTCCCTTCCTGTTGAGTATGACCACTTGTAGCATGTAAAGGAAAATGTAGTTCTGAAGAGCGCTAGCAGAAAAATATGAACTACATCATTGTATACTAAACTTATGATAACCATTAAGAAAGGGACTGGCCATTATTATGAAGCCATCATTGAAAAAAGTCTCTGCTCAGTGTGAAGAGGCAATCAGAAATGCAAACTTGATAGGGTATGCAAAGAAAGAGCTAGAGAATAATACTGAAACTATCATTATATAAATCAAGGGTAAATGTTCACCAGGAGTGCTGTGTCAGGTCTAGCCACCCACTTTGCTTCTTTTTAAAAGATGTAGCAGAAATAGAGTACCGTATTTTAGCGAATATAACCCACGGGTTATATTCATTTTTACAAACCCCGCACCCCCCCTGCGGGGTATACTCGGGTGCGGGGTATACAAGATTTTTTTTTACTCACCTGGTGGTGAGCACTCCCCCGCCCCTTCCCCCGCTGCACAGCCGCCAGCCTCTGGGTGGGGGAGCACTCATCCCCCGGTTCCTGCGCAGGAGCGCTCCCCCTGTCCCTTCCTGTGGCTGCGCAGGAACCGGGAGATAAGCGCTCCTCCCCGCTACTTCCTGTGGCTGCGCAGCCTCTAGCTTCCGGGCAGGGGAGCGCTCATCTCCCAGTTCCTGCGCAGGAGCGCTCCCCCTGCCCCTTCCTGCGGCTGCGCAGGAACCAGATGAGCGCTCCCTCGCCCGGAGGGTAGAGGCTGCGCAGCCACAGGAAGAGGCGGGGGGAGCGCTCCTGTGCAGGAACCAGGGGATGAGCGCTCTCCCACTCGGAGGCTGGAGGCTGCGCAGCCGCAGGAAGGGGTCGGGGAGCACTCTCATTCCCCCGCCTGGAGGTTGTGCGGCCGCACGGGACCCAGGGGGGTGAGTGCTCCCCTGCCCAGAGGGTGGCTAATTCCCCTCCCCCCCACCCGTAGAAGCTCCCCCTCCCCTGCACAGTTTGAAAAAGAGTCTTGTATACCCTGCGGGTTATACTCATGCGCGGGGTATACAAGATTTTTTTTACTCAAACTGCAAAAACCGTGGGATGTATTCGGGTACAGGTTATTCTCAGGTGCGGGGTATATTCGCTAAAAGACGGTAGCTGCCACCTATATTGCAAAAACCTTCAATCCCAACCCTTCAGCACATTAGACAGCATTCAACTGCATATATGTTAACCCCCCATTGATAAGGGAAAGCCACCATTTTTGTAAGAAATGGTCACCATTTTTGTAAGAATTGTATAGAAATTCCCCCATTTTTATTTCAAGTTCCCTGAGGATGCAGTTCCTTCATGATGCAGAGCATAAGGATGACTTATGGAACAGATTAGGTTGGGGTGAAAAAAAAGACAGTTGTGGGGAGAACTGTATGAATTATGAGAGACTGAAGCTGACATTCGCAGTACTTCCAGTTGTACTTAGCCACCTCTCATAACTCATATCCTGGAGACTACAATGCAAATTGTAAATAAGACCATGCTTGTTATAGAATCTTCTGTTTTAAGAGATTAGCGCAAAGTTAGCCCAAATGCATATGCAATTTGATCCACCTTCTGAAGTAATTTCTCACCCGATGCCCAGAAATAAATGTCTTTAAAATATCTTTATAGAACCATCAAGACATGCACATGCCTAAACTCACAGTGCCCACCGTTGTACTGCTGTAATACTCTGCATGGCTGGCTGCCATTCTTACTTGTGTCACATCTAATATTTACATAAAGCGTTTGGGAGCAGATTCATGTCTTTAGTGACGTACATCACATAGTTTTGGGTATCCTGCCAATAAAGGTGAAGAGAAAAGGGGCCAGATATTGAATCCAGGCCCCAGTGTGTCATTTCATCATCCTAACTTCCCCGGCTTTTTACTCTTCATTTTTTTCTCCCTTTTGCCTGTAAATCCAGTGATGTCCCCTCCCATCATGCTGTGACCACTTCGGTGGTTAGCCTCTTTCAAAAGCCTATCCCTAGAAATATAGGTGCTGCAGGAGAGATACCTTGCCTGTTGCAACTGGCACTGCAGCGACTTCCCTGCCAGAGATGCAGATTTGCAGGGCAGAGCCTTTTTTTGTGGGATCAAGTTGCATCTCAGCTCTGACAAGCAAGAGGGTCAGTGAGAGGGTGCATCTGTTTCATGGCTTGCTGAAAACCACACTCGCCCTCTGCAGCGTTTCCACTTGGACAAGATGTGCCAGAACACATGTTGCTGCTTGCTATGATGAGATGCATTGGTTCTTTCGCACAGGGGGTAGTAGGCAGGTGGTGAGTATATGTGGGCAGGGGTAGGCAGACAGGTTGGTTTTGGCAGGCAGGCATAGGTGGGTATGGACAGGCAAACAGGTATGTAGAGGGAGGCTTGTGTCTTTTGGCTTGGGCGGGCAGGCCCGTATGTTTAGCTGGGCACGGGCAAGCAGGCGTGTGGAGTCAGGCATGGCATGGGACAGCTGGCCTGGAGGGCGGGGCGGGCAGACGGACATGACTCCCCTTCCTGGCCCCGGCAGGCGTGCAAACACCTCGGAGGCAGCAGGGAGGAAGCCTCTGGCGCCCCTGCCCACGGGGAAGGGCTCCTGTGCGGGCGCTCTGCCCCCCGCGGGGTGGGCGCTGCTAGGGAGCCGGGCCCGGCCAGCCCTCGCTCTGGGAGAAGTGAAGTGCTCGGCCCGCGCGCGCCAATCCCGCTCACGCCCGCCTGACCCGAGCCCACCGACAAGTCCCCCCTCCATAGCACTGGGCACGCGCACGGCCCAGGAGACGAAGCTCAGTCACCCTAGTACGCATGCGCAAAGACCGCCCTCTCCCTCCTTCCCTCTCCCCCCCGCCACGCGGCAAGGTGCGCATGCTCCGCAGGATCACCGACGCTCTCCTGAGAGCAGTCTCCGTCCCGACCAATCCGCAGGCGAGGACTCCGCGCGCGCAGTGATCACCTCCTTGCTTTAGCGCCGGTTACGATTGCGATGTACGCATGCGTAAGGAGTGGCGCGGCGGTTTGAATCGGCCCGGACGGTTAAAAAAAAACCCCCATAACAGTGGAGTCAGGTAAAGGGGGGACGTTACCATAGGCAGCGTCGGCAGCCACCTGAGAAAGTAGATACGGGGGTGGGGGGGAAGCGTGTTACCATCGGGCCAGTTGCCCCTCCCGGACTGAGGGGGGCCGGTCCGTCACCCTCCGCCCGGGACCTGAGGGATTCGGGGCCGAGCGGGGCCCAGGGCTTGCAGCGCACAACACCGGGGACCCCGCAGTCCGGGGCCGGGCCCGCTCCGAGCAGCGCGGGGGCCCGTGGGTGCCGCGTGCGGAGCGCCCCGCTGCAGGTTTGTCCGTGGGTGCCGCCCCGCAGCGATAACCGGGCCCGTGGCCGCTGGCCAGACTCCTCCCTGATGTGGCGGCTCGCCGCCCTGTGTGTGCCTCTGTCGGTCTTTCCCCCTTCACGGGGGAGCTGCGGGGTATTTAAAGCGACCCGCTCAACGTGGTGTGTTACACGCCCATGATCTGTGGAATATCCGAGCCCGCGCTCTTAGGCGAGTGATTTCCCTGCCCTCTTGCTGACCTACCTAACAATGTTCCCTCTCGCCTTTTCCCTGTATGTCCCCACCTACCTTCATCTCTCCCTCTGGGAACCATCTGCTCAGGCTGGGAATAGGTGCCTGGGCCAATACACATGTGGAGTGAATCAAACAACACAGCCAGGAGAGAGCACTGGGTTACAAGACAGACAGCACCCCCATTACATCACAATTTGTCCTCAATACGACAGTGAAACTGTGCACAAATGGTGCCAAATGCACAAAATAAGCTGGAAAAAAATTATTATTTTTACTAACTTTCTCAGTGTTAGGTGTTACAATTATAAATGTCTTTCGGACACTTAATTTTCAAGCTGATGTATTCGCCTTTAAGAATCGCTACTTGTGAGCTTTCCTTCATCTTTCTCTGCTGGAGAGAAGAATTGGGCTTGTATGTGTACTGGAGGTTGTGTATATAGGTGCTCTTCTAACTGGATTATCTGACATTTTTGGGGTACGTGTTGCTAAGTGGTTTATAGCAAGTTGTAATTACTGTAACTTTATAACAGACCCTTTAGTGGGGTTGTTGAAAAGGCTGTGATTATAAACTGATTTTCATCTTCTTTCAGGCAAGTGTCTCTTTGATGTTCTTCAATTGCTGGGAATATATCAAGCTTTGGGGACCTTGGTTTACATTCTTGCCTGTTCTGGGGAAAGGTTTGAAACCAGACTGGCAGATGAATGATTACTTAATTTGCCCTTCCCAGCTGGGAGACTGAAGGGATGAAGCAAAGGGGAAATGCCAAGAATCCAAAGCAGGCTTTGCACGTTCGCCCTAGCAGCCAAACTGATCTCTCTGCATGGCAAATAGGAGAGAGAAAAGCTGGCCCAAAGACTGTGGATTTGAAAAGTGCTCAGAAACCTGAGAAAGAGAAGCAACAGTCTGTCAGTGACCAGGCAGGCAACAGCACAGAAGACTATCTAGAGCAAGCTCTGACCTATTTTGAGAGAGGTAAGAGCAGTGATAGCACTTTGCTTATGATATTGAAAAGGGCACTGTCAAGTCCACTTTTAAATAAGTTTGAAATAGCTTCATATACAACTGCTGTCCCTGTGGTTTTTATAATCCTTTTTCTATCTTATTTCACCTCTCTCCCTGCCATTGCTTTATTTTCTCCAGTCAGAGAACAAACTATACTAGGGAACAGTTAATGGGAGTTTTGGGCAGTCAGCAACTTTTGTGTATCATAGTGTTTTCTCTTAAAGTGGTAAACTAAGAACAGAAGACAGATTTGGGATAGAACGCATGTGGACATACATCCTGATAATCATCCTCCTGAGAAGGGTGTATTTTAATCCCTAAATATTTTACTTCCTTTAGCTAAAGACCACATTCCACTGAGAAAGAATGAGGTTCTGCAGAAACACTTGGCTACTGTGGAAACAATTGCCCTGCAGAGAGGGTTATCTCCAGAAGGACTTGATGTGTTGCTGAATGTGGCGCTCAGTGGCCGACATGGTAAAACATTCAGAAATGGCTCTCATTTCCGCTGTGAATGAATGTCTCTTCCTCCCCTTCCCTTGCCCCTGCCTTCCTACCATAGCCATGGCTTTTGAGAGAATATGTTATGGTGGTTGTATTGTCATGGTTTGTCACTCTCTCATACGGATTAAGGAACAAAGCGTCAGTGCAGACTCAATAAGTGTGTTCTTCAACATTATTGACCACTATTTTGCTTTTAAATTGATGATGATGCAGTGTTTTTTAAACAAGTAATAGTCAAAAACCTGAAGCTACAAGTTTGATTGTGAAGGATATTTTTCTTCTGGTTATAACTTTAGGAGGTCCTTTTTGGCCTAAAATGGTGATTCTTTTTTAAAAAAAGAAAAAAAAAGAAAAAAACCCCTAAATTATTGATGTGAAACACAATCTCACACTTTACTGTTTGTAGCATTACAAACCATAAGTGAAATTTTAAACACTTAATTCACTTCTCACTCTTAATTGGATTTTTTTTAACTTTTCCCTTGTTGTGAGTAACCACAATAGACTAATATGGGAGAGCTAGAAAGTGAAATTGACTAGCGCCATGTTGCAAATGCTGTAATGCAGGGATATGGAACCTTTTTTGGGTTGGGTGGCCACTTGTCCATAGATGAGGCCTCCAGCTGAGAAGCAGGAAAAAAGATATTCATCTCATTACTCTCAAGCTCCACCCCAGAGCCTAGGGAGACCAAGGCTAGTAGGTTTTCCCTCCCTGGGCACAGAAATGAGGAGCTCCGTGCACAGGAGTGGGCTGCCAGAGAGTGGGCTGAGGTGAGCTGTGGGCAGGAGGTATGGTGCAGGAATGACCTGGCAGTGTAGCCTGTGAGTGAGGTTGCGGGGTCTGGGCAGCACATAGGTTGGAGGAGCAGGATGGGGATGTGAGTTCTGGGTGGAGGTGTGAGAGTGTGCTGAGATGGGTGGGAGAGGATAGGGGATGGGATGTTCCCCGTCGCTTCTATTGGCCTGGCCATGATTCAGCCAGTGGAAGAGACAGGGTGGGGTGTGCCCGCACTGAGTGCTTTTCTGCAGTGTTCAGGAGTCACTTCATCCCCCTTGCCATGTACAGCCTACAGGCCAGATTTGGCCCCTACTTGCCTAGATCAGACTCATGAGGTTCAGGGCTCCTCCCACTTCTCTGCAGCGGGTTGCCAGCCATGGCCCTCTGCATTTGTGACCAATGCCCCGGGGGAGGTGGAGCTTTGTTGGGTGTAGGTTCCACAGCCCTGCTGCAATGGAATGCAGTTTGGTATGTTCTATTTGAAATTTTGAAAAGGTCTAAGGAAGTATTTCTATTGGTCTTACGTTTACAAAACTCAAATTTAGTCCATATTTTACCTGCCAGTTTCATAGCAACTTCCAATTTTCCCTCCTGTTTGACTGACACACCCTGGGGATTTTCGCTGCCTTCTGTGGCATGGGGTTCAAACTAGTGTAAAGTGTGAATTCGTAGAAGTGAAAGGGTCCTCCAGTCCCCTGCATTCATGGCAGGACTAAGGATAGACCATCATGGTTTGAGAACTTCAGTAACTCACCAGAGATTAAGGGTCTGTTACAGTATGGATGGTGGATGAGGTTCTATGGCTTGCAACGTAGGAGATCAGACTATATGAACACAGTGGTCCCTCCTGACCTTTAAAGTATATGAGTTTTAAATTGGCACACCAGTTCTTTTCATACACTAGTGTTGTTTTGTCTCTCAAACACTGTCAGGCTACTGACTCACACACTATGGAAACAAAAGAACAGCCACTAATGCAAGTGTTTTTAATGTTTTGTTCCATAGTCAAATAGTTATAAAGAATTCCTGTTACATTTGTCTGACTCTAACTAAACGCTATTTTAATACTAAAATCCTTGGGTGGTCTGATTTTATTTCCGCTAGACAATACTGGTAATTAGGATGTATTTGACACTGGCTGTAGTGGCTAAAACCAGGAAAATGAAGATGCTGATTCTAGCTTTCAGGCCACTTGAATGTATAGTTTGAAATGGTTTCAGATACTGTGACCCTTATGCTGATTCAAATTCATTTTTTTGTCCAGTTCATACTTCTATAGCACTCCAGGTATCTAGGCTACTGCACATCCAATAGGCTGTTCCTCCCCCTCCCCCTCTTGGAGTTACACTGCTGAAAGTATTAAGTAACTGCATTGAGGTTGTGGAGATAAGTCCTTGTTAAACTCTTATTACAGCCTATGATAAATTATTAACCTATTTGCAGCTATCCCAGAAAATACATAGTGCATAAGACATGCCAAAGAGCTTGGAACTCAAAGCAATGTCTTACTTTAAATGGTCTTTTTTTTTTTTTTCTAGCTGATACAGTAAATAGTCGGATCTTGAAATGCTTGATTCCAGCCTCAATAATAGCAGAAAGTTCAGTGGTTTCAGCTGTGTCCTGGCTTTGTGTCGGCAACTGCTCTTGCAGCACCCAGGTAACTTTACAAACACTTGTAGTAATGTCTACTGGAGACAGATGACTCAGTGCAAGTAGTTGTTGGGAAGAGGAAATCCAGAGGCTTAGTGTGGGTAACGTTATCACATGGTTTGGTATCTGTTGGCAAAAATGGCAGAGAAGCCTAGTACTGGAATAGTAGGTCCTTGGCAGAGTTGTGTGAAATGGGCACAACTTCTGCTTATTCTGTACTTTTGAATCTTGTAGAGAAGCTACTTGCATCAATATGCTTCTATAGTGTCAAGCATTTCTCCAAAATACAGCAAAATGTTCCTGCCTGCCATGATAATTCAAGATCTGAACACAATAAGGCCTCAAATATCCTTTTGAAAGGACACAGACTGAAGTCTTTATCTTGTCAGAGCAACTTAAATTCAAGTGATCAGTTCCCTAGAGGTTGGTATGTGCTCAAAACCAGGGCACTCTCTCCATTCTAAATTTAGTGTTTACTACTCTCCTGAAGTTTTAGCACCATAGCAAGGAGATTGAACTGTTTGGTATAGCCAGAGATGTCACCTGGCTGCCTTGCTGATCTCAAGGAGGGTGTACACCCTTTAAATAAACCCTCTGTGAAATAGGGGGTGATCTGTCCATCTCGGTTTTTTCCATCATTTATTGCACAGTGATGTTGTTTTTCTTGTTTTGCTGCAGTTGCTCTTCTTAAGATGGTTGATTGCAATGTTTGACTTCATTGATCACAAAGAGAAGCTTCATGCCCTCTATGGCTTCTTCTTCTGCTCCCTGCAAGATGAGAAGCTGGTAAGGTGAACAAGAGACTCTTCCTTTGGTTCTGAACAAACTTCATTTGCACTGTACATCTTACTATGTCTACTATGCTGATCTGTAGGAGCTAGAGAGTGAAGTCCTTTCCTCTAGTGCTGGAGTATGTGTTAATAGTAGAGTAACTGGCCCTCTTCACTCTTGTTCTTTTTTCTAATTCGAGACTTCTTCCAAGCCTAGCACACTATGAGAATTCAATATAGGATACTCTAATTTGGACCCCTACAACAAGGTTGTGTAAATGAACATCTAGGACTTTATACTCTGTAATGAGCAGAATGACACTGGATGCTGTCTTAGTTCCCAAGAGACAGCATGCCACTGCAGTGTCTAGCATTGCCTTTGATTCATACAGTGAACAGGTAAAACCTCCAGGTCCTGGGATGGAACTGACTGCATACTATAAACATTGTTTTAACATGCTCTTTTTTGCCTATTTAAAAAATAGAGAATTCAAATGCCATTCTACCTAAGACTAATGTAACTTAAGTAGGAATCAAACAGTAGTGTGACTTTTTTTTTTTTTTTTTTTTTTTTTTTTTTTTAAATGTCAGTTACATAAATCCTTTATTCTCTGGAATTTCAGGTCTGGCATTGTGAATGTTGGGAAGGTGTGACTTACTGATCTCTTTAGAAATGTACTTGGAGGTCAGAAAAGCATGTAACATTTTCATATGCTGTCCTGTGGGACTATTGGAAAGCTTCAAACAGATAATTTCTCTAGAACTCGATTTATCCTAGAAACGTATGGAATTTGAGAGATTGAGGCCATTTCTGTAGATTTTTTTTTTTTTTTAACTGACATATAGAATACTCTAGTAGGAGCAACATTCTATTTCTGTAAGGTTTTTAAAACAATATTAGAGAGAATATTTTTCTATTTAAATCCCATAGGGATTTTCCATGAGAAAGCAGAGGCATTAATTACAGTTAATAGTGAGAAATATTGCATGATGATTAAAATGTATTTGACTACAGTAGACCGACTGCAGGAAATATATCCCTTGGGGCCAGGGGAGGGGTGTTTGCTCCGTTTTGTTTGTGATGTCTGCTCAAAATTGGATCCCTACAACTGAATTCTTATAATTTTATATACTAGTTTCTGTCATAAGTCAGTGGAAGGTCCAGCAAAGATTAATATCTGGCCCAGATAAGTTAGAGCCAGACCCACAATGCATTTGCTGCAAATAAAAGCTGTGATTGAAAAGGAGCTGGCTTTATGTACATTAATTCATGTCATTTTGCTCACCAGCTTGTGAATTGTTTAAACCTGACTTGAGAAACAAGGGCCATCTCTTAATGGATCCTGACAGAACAACTCCACCAAGGAATGTGTGTAATGGTGTCAAATGAAACTATTGACAAATGTACTGATTGTCAATTCTAATGCAGAATTGCACTAACACTTTATACATGTAACAGTGAAGACTTGTAAAATACAGCTGCTTTTTGAGGAGTCTGGTGCATGTTCTGTATCCTGGGAACTGATGGAAGCACTTGAACCTCAGTATGGCAGAAAGTTCCTGTGAAGATTTACTTAAGTAATTGATACCAATCTGTTAGCTGTGTCCGGTAGCAGTAGTTTCTGATATTAGCCTTTTAACTATCCTATGAATTTGATTATTTACTGATGCTTTTCCTCTGCAGTGTCCCTATATTTGTCATCTGCTGTATCTGCTGACTAGAAAAGAGAGTGGTGAGTCAGTCCATACAACTGGATCCTGACAGCTCGTATGGATCCAGTTGATTGGGCCATGTGGAACATAAATGTGCATTGATCGTTCATTTGTGTGATACAGGTCTCATTTCATGTGCTCAGAAAAGGGATGGTCATTATCTTCCCCAGTGCTTTCTTCTTATGGTAGCCGGAAAGGACCATTTATGCTCATTTAGGCTGACTTGCCCAGCAGGCTAAAAAACCTTTGAGTAATTTCTGCATAAAGCTGATAATGGATTTGTCTATTCCTGCCTTTTCTGCCCTTTTCCATGTGAATCTGGGTCTGTTCAGATGGCTTGGCTAAGAGCAGGGGTGGATAAACGTTTTGGCTTGAGGACCATATCAGAGTATAGAAATTCTATGGAGGGCCTTGAATGATCACGAAATTGGGGTTGGACTGCAGAAGAGGGTGAGGGCTCTGGCTGAGAGATGGTGTTCTGGGGTGGGGCCAGAAATGAGGGGCTCGGGGCAGTGTGGGCTCTGGGGTTGGGCTAGAGATGCAGAGTTTGGGGTGCAGAAGGGGGCTCAAGGCTGCACCATGAGGTTTCAGGAATAGGAGGGGGCTCTTAAGTTAGAGCAAGGGGTTGGAGTACAGTGGTGTTTGTGTGATGGCTCTGATTGGGGGTGTGGGCTCTGGGGGAGAGCTGAGGATAAGGAGTTTGGAGTGGAGGAGGGTACTCTTGTCTGGGATCGAGGGGTTTGGAGGATGGGAAGGGAGGAGGGTGGCTCAGGGATCCAGAGCCCTTACTACCTCAAGCAGCTCCCAGAAACAGTGGAATGTCCTCCTTCTGGCTGGGTCCTACATGGAGGCATGGGCAGGCGGCTCTGTGCACAGCCACAGCCCCACCTGTGTGTAGGCACATCCTCTGCAGCTCCTGTTGGCTGTGGTTCCAACCAATGGGAGCTGCAGAGCCAGCACTTGGGGCAGGGACAGCACATAGAGCCCTCTGGCTGCCCCTATGAAGGACATGCTGCTGCTGCTACTGCTTCTGGAAGTCATGCCAGAGCCATGGCATGTGTGAAGCAGGGCAAGCTGTAGACTCACTCTCCAGTGGGTGCTTGGGGGCTGGATTAAAATGGCCAATGGGCCAGATGTGGTCTCTAGGCAGTAGTTTGCCCATCCTGGCTAAGACTTTCATTTGTACCCAATTGTCACATGTTTTCTACCCATGATCTTAACTTTTTTTCTCTTTTCCCAGTTAAACCTTTTCGTGTGAGGAGACTGATAGATCTACAAGCGAAGATGGTGAGTGGCTATAAATCATGAAACATGTAAGCAGTATAATTAGAACCAGGCTTACAACTCTTACGGTTGATGTTTTTCCAGGATACTGCAATGGCAGATACCATTGCAGAGGATGGTGATATTAGGCTTCAGAACAGTAGCTTCCAGCCTTTCGAATGCCAGGAGCTGCACACACAGCTCGTCTTTTAGCACAAGGGTTGTCCCTAACCTGCATACATCCCTAGTTTGGACTTTGTGTCACTTTCAAGCACCTAAGCAATGGCACTTACAAAAATGTTACACATTTTACAGCTAGGGATGATAACGTTACATAAATTGGAAAGTGACTTCTTTGCTTCTCTTTTCTTTTCCTGTAGTCCATTCTTTCATCTTCCATTCACTTCTGCAGCACTTTTATCTAAGAATACCAAAACAGTGGGCCTAGATCTCCACTGACTGCTAAAAAGCTGTCCATCTCAAAAGTAGACCATGACACTGAATGTAATGTCTACAGAATGTAAATGATTTGGGAGAGAGCTTTAGTCTATTCAACAATAACACACCTGAGTTTTATTGACTTGGAAATGTTTCTCACAGTGCTCAATCCGAATAATGGTAACTGATGTGCAGGCTGTAGAGGGTGAAAAAACTGAAATAAGAAAGATTCTCAACACATGGATATTCAGGACTCTCTCCCTTTTTGCAGCTATCAAAGATATAGTAATTGAAATTTGTCATTTTTATGTTGAATTCTCAAAATACAAAAATTTCAAGAAAATATTTTGACTTTTTAAAATTAAACTGTCCACTTTCAGGTAGTCTGCTTTTGATTAGGATCTGACAATGACAGGAAACAAATGGCTTGGGGCTTTGCTGCTGAAGTTTTTGCAGACAGGCTATTTGGGGTGTTTGGTTTTCTGTATCAAACTGCTCAAGGCCACTGAAGCATTAAAGACCTAAGTCTCACTTTTTCTGTCTGACCAGCTCAGTATTAAACTTTCTGGATGGAATATCAAGCAGCTGACAAATGTTAAATTTTTGGAAAACAGACAGCATGTTGAAAAGAGGTGTACACTTGTATAGCAACAGTCATCACAATTGAGTTCTGAGCCCTTGATACTGATATTTCTACAGAAATCGGTCAAGTTTGGTATGAAGTAGGGATGTAAAAAGGTAACTGTGTAATTGCTAAAATCCTAGTTGTTATGTGCTGCTTGCTCTGCAGTATAAAGCTTAAATAAACTATACTACAGAGCCAGCAGCAAAGCCTCCTATCCAGGAGCTGAGCCATCAAGGGCTGCTGGCTCTGCTCCCAGGGAGCCAGCATGCAACCTGCATGGGCGGGGGGGAGGGTGCGGGGACTAGGCTGGGCCTGGCACAGACAGGGTGTGATCACTGGGGCTGGAGCAGCCCCTCTCTGGGGTGGGTGGGTAGCTGCCAGTTAACTGGAACCGGTAAGCATTACCCATTTAGGATGTTGCTTGCTGGCTAACCTTTTACATTCCTAGTGAAGCTGTGGGCCTACAGAACTTTTGTACACCCATTTAACATGTGTGCATGGGGAGGTTGAACAGCGCCAGACTGATGTCTTCTGTTCTCATTGTCTGTGGTGGCTGTATCATATTAAGTAGCAGAACAAAATCAGCAATAAGAATATTGGTAGCTGAACCCATCCACCACAACCATCAGCACTGCTCCAGTCTTGCTGACATTTTTCAGACAGCTATATCAGGATGGAAGACTGATGAATGATGACATGCATTTATCTAGGGAAGTTGCTATGTGGCTAGCAATCACATGGACACTATAAACATTTCTGTGATGCAAACAGATTGCTAGCAATGGACATAGACTGAACATCTACTAGGGATGTAGCTAGATATAATCTCAATGACCTTTGATCTGCAGGAAGGCTGTCCATTTGGGATTTGCCACCATGATGATGGTTTGCGAAGGGTGCTTCTGAGACTTCATGACTGGAAATAAATGATGCTGTTATGATTGTTTATAGGGAAAGTCTGCAAAATGTGGGACTGTGGCTATGTCTACGTAATCTAGTTAGAGACCTCTGTTACAGAAGGTTTGGTGGTATTCACAGAGGTCTTAAAATGGTGATAAATTTCTGCAATTGTCAGGGTTTTTTTCCCTTATGTATGGCACAATTTATCTCCCTCCCCCTCCCCATTTGAATGTGAAATTAACATTTATATGGTTCTAGTAAAAGACTCTTGGAAGTTGTTATATTATGTGTTACAGGTTGCACACAGAGAGCTCTTCCTGTAAGCTAGCTATTAATATATTTTACAAAATTAGTAGCATATCAAGAAGTTTAACTTTGTAATGCTGAGTTCAGTCCTTGGATAATGAGGTGCAGTTGGGGAGTGTGGGTAGCCCAGTAAAACCACTTGTGTGTATTTATGCAAAATAGATGTAATGATCCACTCTTTTTTTATACACTATCTAATTTTGATTTATTAGTCATCTTATCTATAGCAATTTAAACTGTACCTTCTCTTTCCATCTGAAGTTCCTTACTATTTCCAGTCCTCAATAGGGACATTCTGTTTTTCCTCCTTCCTTAGTTACACAATGCTACTTTGGACTAATTAATAACACTAGTTTATAGACTTGCAGTATCAATTGGCTTTTCCGTGCTGTTTTCTGTAGTGTGCATTTTAACTCTCCATCTTCTTCCAGGGAATGCAGCCTCATCTGCAGGCTCTCCTGTCACTGTACAAACTTCTCTGCCCTGAGCTGGTATCCATAACTCTGCCTGCAAAGGTGAAGGTGAGGAATGGGGTGACTCTGTGTCCATATTGGAAAGTCTGTCCTGTCCTTCCTACATAAGCAGCTATACTTCATGATTCAATGGTGACAGAATAATCCTGTATCCTCTTTCCATTGAGTAAAAAGAAAGCACTAGAGTATATTTTTTTGTGTGGGAATTGCTACCATTTTATTTATTCTGAAGTGAGAAGATATGTAAAATCATTCAGCAGAAGAGCAAGTGTAACCACATCCTTCTTACTCATCCTCCCTTGTCTGTTTCCCTCCTATTGTTGTTTTTGTGTGTGTCTTGTATATTTGATCATGAGTGCCCTGGGTGAAGGTGGTATTTTCCTATGAGTCTGCTGGGCATTGTCCAAACACCTTTTGAGTGCTAGTGCAGCACAGTAGTTATAATAGAAGACACCAGTCAGTGTAAATATTAGATTGTTTGTGGCCCTGATTTCTAAATTGGAAAGTTTTAGCTATATGAAAGGTAATGGTGGGGAAGCTGACAATGTATTCTGAGATGGATTTGGGGGAGTTTCAAGTTAGGAACAGACTGTATGGCTTTATTTACATAAATGATTATGTGCTGTGTATGCAGCAAAATACTTAGTCCACGTATATATCTTAACTCCACCGTCTTATTGATATGCTTACTACTGTTCCAAGACACTGAGAATTCTGCATCATACTGGATATAAATTTTGCAGTGTCTGCCTGGTTTTTCTGGCATTTCAGTAAGGAAGATTT
Source organism: Pelochelys cantorii (assembly GCA_032595735.1). Classification (NCBI taxonomy): domain Eukaryota; kingdom Metazoa; phylum Chordata; order Testudines; family Trionychidae; genus Pelochelys; species Pelochelys cantorii. Next base: position 45,044,472 of record CM064337.1, read on the forward strand.
GTCCAGCTCTAAGAATTCAGGCTTTTACTGACTACAGTATGAAAGCAAGTTACATAATTAGGCAAGTTTAACTTGTGGCATTTGTTGTAATGTTCATTTCAGATTATTTTATTGCCCTAAACTTGTAGTTTTCATTTTGCTACAGATTTATCTATGGGAATAGTCAGAACTTTTGATACCCACACATGCATTGGAGATATTTCCAGGCTTTGGCCTCAACTATACATACAACTTGGACCAGTTCACCTAAAGAAAATTTATGAACCTATTAAACTAAAACAACTTAATAGTTCCCACATAGGAGTCTGCATTAATTAAGGATTATGGTTTACAAACTGATTGTAACTTCAGTGGTGCAAAATTTTTGTTCAGATGAAGCCTTATGTTGAGAATTTTGCATTTTGGTTTATATTTCAAATTTTCTTCCATGATATCTAAACTTAATCCATTGTTTAATGGAAAGCTATGATTACTCAATTCACTTCTATGGCAGATCTCACTGCTGTTTGAATGCATGGGGTCTTTGCTATGTACCCAGCAGGTTTTATTTAATACATGGAATACTTTAGATTCAGTCTTTATGAATGGACAGCATATCAGGATCCTAAAACAGATGCAAATTCCCATGCTTCTGAGATCTCAGACTTTTTTTCTTACCTTTTGAGAGAGGGCATATGCTTTAAAAATTACTTGCACAATTTTAAGATTGTAGTCAAAGGATAAGTCCAAAGAAATAAGCCATATTGTACTGTGACAAACGTAGCACTATTTTCAGTGTCAAGTGCAGTCCTTACAATAGCGCACACAAATGTCGCTGTAGTGACAAGTATCAGATTGACAATTGCCTTAGTTTGGCCTCACACAGATGCCTGGATTGTGTTTTCAGTCCTATTTCAAGAACTCAGAAAGACTGTGGAAGGCAGCAATCAACACTGTAAGGCGAAGAAATCAGGCAACATCTCTGACATCCCAACAACTGATTCTAGACATTGGTCACCCTCAGTCCCGGAAGAGAGTAAGTTATGAGCACTTATGTGAATCCTAGAGAGTGCCAAGCATTTGCTCTATGTTGAATTAAGGAAAGGAGCTGGGAGCTGAGTAGGCATTGAAGAAAGTAGTGTAATTTAATGGAAATAAAAGTGCCTCACTCTGACTTTCCATTGCAAATCTGGGCTGTGATCTTGCAGGGTAGCACTTTGCAGAGTAGCAAGTGAGTGATTCTCTGTTTGTGCTAAAATTAACTGTCTTGGTTTTAGATCGGATTGGTCTGAAATCCAGTTTGCTACTATCAGTTTTGGCTTTCCTGTTTCTCTCTTTAGAAATGGAATACCCAGCTGATTTTGCCTGCTTGCACCACGGACACAAACAAGATAACTAGGAGCAATGAGATTATCCATGCTGATATCCTCAGTCACAGTGAATCTTTCCCAGTGGAGGAGCTGCAAACTTTCTCCCAGCTCTTACAGAACATCCACCGCCTGGAGGTGCGTGGCATGAAGGCCTCAGCATGAGCATATGTAATCTTAAAGGTGACCAGGGGATATAGATCAATAATGGTATGTCTATACTGCAGAGGAAGATCAAAGCTGCCACTGTTGATCTTCCAGGGTTCAAATTAGCAGGTCTAGTTAATACAGCTAATTCGAATTGAGAGGGGCGCTCCAGTCAATGCTGGTAGTCCTCCTTCCATGAGGAGTAATGGAAGTAGAAGAAAGACTGTTCTCCCTTTGATTTCCTGCAGTGTAGACAGTGCCAAAAGCCGAGTTAAGGTACTTCGACTTCAGTTAAGCAATTAACATAGCTGAAGTATTATGTATCTTAATTCGACTTTGTCCCGTAGTGAAGATGTACCCTAACTTATTTATTGGAATAGATGTATGTGTTGCTCAACTCCAAAGAGTTGTACTGTATGAAAACCTGGGACCTGTATATTCCCTGGTGCAGGGGGATTGGACTATTCTGAGAGTATCAGCTTTGTTTTGGCATCTTTCAGAAGCAGACTCTTGGTTTCTCTTTCAGTTTCCTTCCCAGATGGGCTCAGTGCTAAGGAATTCCCTGCTGCTTCACTACATTAATTGCGTCAAAGATGAATCTATCTACTTGAGGCTCTACTATTGGATGGGCCAGACTCTTCAAGAAGGTAGGAACTTAACATTACCATGTATAGTAGGAGGAAAAGGGATGTCTTTGAAACTGTAAGGGTACTTAGCTGTACAAGCATATGTGATTGCCATTGAAGGTATGCCACTATCTTTGATGACAGATGGATTTAAAAATGTATGCCATTATCTAAAGTCTACAGATGATACCAGGATCCAAAGAGGGATAATTTTGAATAATAATGTATCTTGGCAAATTGAAGAAATGGTCAGAGGTCAATAGTAGGGATGTTAAAAAGCAGGTAATTGTAACCACTGAAAATCTCGGCACTTATATGCACCCGCAGCAGGATGGCAGCTGCTGCACTGCCAACCAAACCCACTCCCGGGGTGGGGGAATGGCAACCAGCTTGCCAGGAGCTGTGTGTGCCAGGGGGCTGCTTTTAAATTAAAAAGAGTCAGTGTGACACTGTTGCCCAAAAAAAGCAAACCTTATTCTGAGATGTATTAACAGGAGTATTGTAAGCAGACACAAGCAGTAATTCTTCCATTCTGTTCTGTGCTGATTGAGGCCTGAACTGCAGTACTGTGCCTAGGTCTGGGCACCACTTTTCAGGAAAAGGTGGACAGATAGGAGAGCTTCTAGAGAAGAGCAACAAAAATGATTAAAGGTCTAGAAAACATGGCCTATGACAGGGCTGGGCAAGATAGTGCCTGAGGACCAGATCTAGTCTGCATAATACTTTGACCCAGTTCGTGGACTGCATCCGGTTGATTTCTATGTATATCTTGCTGCCCGTACTACCAAATTTCTAGGCAGTGGCTCAGGCAGCAGGATCCTATTTAATGGCTCGGCTCTACCCTGGCAGGGGCAATAGCCGCAGCAACCCCAAACAGCTGCCAGGTAATGCAGTAGCGACTGAGCCATGAGTCCTTTGCTGTGTTATTACTTCAAAACCACCAGCCCCAGAAAACTCTGGAGGGAGGCTAATCCCCAGCCTTGCCCCTTCTAAGGGATGGAGCCAGCCTGTGACCACATAACAAAATTAAGTGGTCCCCCTGTGAAAACTATTGCTCATCTTTGGCCTCTAAGCAAGGTTTCCTGTAAGTTTCACATCTGATTAATGAGTTCTGCCCACGGATGGGGGAGGGGCACTTCTCCCTCAGCTGCCCATGAGCTTGCCTCTCCCAGCTGGCAGATAGGGGGCTTTGGGGAGGAGAGTTTAGGATGGCTTTGGGCTATGGTAGTGTGACGTAGTGGGGGTACCTTGCTGGTTGCTATGCTGGGCAGCGGGTTGTCAGTGACCTCCACTGGCTGCTGTCTGCAGCACGGCCCAGCAGGGCAGGGGATGAGTCATTATGCAAGGGGGCTTCGAAACTGGTCAGACAGGTATCTCCCATGGAGCGGAACAATGGAAAGGAAGGAGGCAAGGCCAGAGCTGGCTGAGGGCAGGGCTGGAAGTGAGTGAGTTAGTTTTCTGTCTGGGATCATGGAGGAAGCAGCCTAGGGCCCAGAGGGGCTGGAACTTAGGGGCCCAGCATCCCCCATCTCAAGGGGGGCTGAGGCATCCTAGGCCCAGTTCCTGTAACCAGATGACATCTGGGCTGGGCTGTATCCTGGAGAAGCAATAAACTCCCTCTATTCTACTGACTGGTGGAGTCTGTCCGTGCCATTACGGGGGTGCAGGAGTCGGGGGACCCCGACGCGCCGCCACAGGTAGCAGGGAAAGGAGAGAGACTATTTGGATTACAGCACCTAGTTGCTTGTGAGAAACCCAGAGCTTTCTTCACCCCCAGCTGGGCTCGGAGGGCAGGGGGTGGGAGAAGAGCTGACTGCATGGGGTAGGTTGAATAAATGGGTGGGGGAGTTCTGGTGAGGTGAGGAGTTTGGGGTGTGTTCTGACTCCCATCTGAGCTGCAGCTGCTGGTGGTTACAACTTCAAGAAGTAGGACTCTGTCCCAGCTGGGCTGCGGCTGAAGGAAGCAGATTGCGGGGGGAGGAGAGGAGATGGATGGGTGCTGGCATGTCTGTGGTGGGGAGTTTGGGGCATCCTGACTCCCATTTGGGCTACAGCAAGAGTCAGACCCTTGCGGTCGAGACACACTGGGCGGGGGGAAAAAAGTCTTCATAGGGGGTGCCAAAATTTCAGGTGGGGTATGCGGGGGGGGGGGGGGGGGGAAGCATGTGGCAACATGGGAGATGGTGTGCAGTTGGGGAAAGGCCGTTGTCTCATTAATGAAATAGAGGAAGCTTACATCTTCTCTTCATACCAGCCTTAACAAAAAAAGGGGAGTTAGTATTAATTACCAACTGATTGGTGACATAATTTCAAGATCTGACATGTGCCAGGAAAAATGTGGGGGCGGGGGAATGGGTGGAAATAGAATAGTGTAGCACCCTGCTGTTTTCCACTGTTAAACTTAAAACAAACACAAAACAATGAATCCTTTGCAGTTGTAGTCCAAAATATTTTTTATCTAGTATCAAGAGGGGAAGATAAAGAGGTTGCTTTTGGTCATGTTGAGTTTAACAAGTGTCCATCTGACCAGAAATGTTAGAAAGTCTAGGCTAAACTTTAGTTTGTTTGGAGGGAGACTGATCCAGAGAAGAGTGAAGAGTCTGTAAAGCATTTAGGGTACATTTATCCTGCAGGGCAAAAGTCAAAATAGATTAATTTGACTTTTGGCTCTGTCTCAACAGCAGGAAGTTGAAGGAAAAACATTCTTCCTTTGATTCCCTTACTCCTTGTAAAATAAGGGTTCAGGAGTTAGAGGAAGTCCTCCAGCTTGACATTATTTCAAAATAATGGCTTGCAGTGTAGATGCACTGTTTGTTATTTCAGAATAATGTCAATTCCGAAATAACGCTGCTGTGTAGGCATACCCTTATCTTGCTTTTGTAGATAAGGATTTAGCCTGTAGTGAATGATACTGGAGAAAATAGACTAGCTCATGACACTTGTATGATTACGGTTCAAGTAAAGTTTACATAGGTTTCAAATAAGTAGTCTGTTAATCTGTTTCAGCAAAAATTACAAGGAGTCTGATGAAACTTTTGCTCTAATACCCTAATAAATGTGTTGGTCTTTAAAGTACTACAGGACCTCCTTGTTAAAGCTTATAGGTGTTAATGGATTAAGAAAGAGAAGGATTCTTTTAACAGATTTTTTGAGAGTTGTGAAAACACTTATCTTAATGATTTTTTTTTAAAAATTCTGTGTTAATAAATTATTATTAAAACTGGAAGAAATTTACCATGTATCCTGTTTTGGCCTTTCAATTAGAGTTGGATTCCAGGCAAATGATTTTCATTATGTTTTAGAATTTTGTGGGGAAGAAGTACTGCATTAAGGCCAGATCTTTGCTGTTTGGTAGAGTTCTGGCTCGTGAGACAATGGATGCACTCAGAAGTAGCAAGCACTAAGTGTGTTGCTAGATGTTTGCTTATTTGCAAACTCTTTTGAGGTATGCATCTATTTATAAACTCGGAAGCCATGTGTTAATGTGCTCTGGGGCTTCTACTCTGAGTTAGTGACGTGCACAATCGGTTTTTATAGGTCTCTTTCACTTGCATAACATGGATCCTAAACATACAATGAAAATACCCACAACCAACCACCTGATGTTTTACTTTCCTTCCTGTTTTCAAGTTCTCAGCTGTTTGTGACTTTGTTTGCTGCCCATATTGCTTTATTAGTTATTTTTACGGTTCTACATTTGTGCACAAGAGTTCATATCCCAAAGAAATTTGTATAAGCCTGAGTGAATGCCTTTTCCTCCACTTTCCAGTGTCAGTAAATATTGTATTACAATTTGCAAGGAGCATGACTTTTTAGTTGACTCATAAATGTGTTTAGCATCTTAAAGCTGAGCTATGTGTGGATAATATGCAGCATGCAAGAGGAGTAGTTTTGTTAACTGCAAAAGTCTGTAGCATGCTAGCGTTTTCGCAGATGCTTCAGTTTTTGAGAGAAGCTTCCGTGGAAATTCTGAAGATATATTGGCCTATGGGAGTAGGTTGTTAAATTGGGGCTTTGGTGTTTGCTTTTTCTTAATGGCCATGTCTTGATTTATTTATATAGCTGTTTTCAGCATGCCCTATTCTGGCATGCTTACTAGCTTGAGTTGTTAGGATGATATGTGTACTTCAAAGGCAGTGTTAATTTTCTTATTTGACTTCATGTTAAACATCTTAAGCATTTCGCCTTGTTAATTATCCCTTGTTTTTAATATATTTTTTTCTTTAATATCTCTGAGCTGTTTAAAATATATATTTACATTTAGAGTGTTTGTTTGTACTGGTAGTGCACATCCACAGGCAACCTGTATATTGATGTTGCATGTAAGAAATGTCAACCTGTCCAAAAGACAATTCAGCCTGCTCCAGGATGGAAAATGTTAGAGGGAAAACTGCCTATGAGGGAAGACTGAAAGAATTAGGTTTGTTTAGACTGGAAAAGAGAAGTCTGAAGTGGAGCCATAATAGCTTTCAAGTACCTAAAAGGAGAGAGAAGAATTGTTCTTGTTAACCTCTGATAGGACAAGAAGCAATGGGCTTAAATTGCAGCAAGGGATGTTTAGGTTGCAGATTAGGAAACATTTTGTAGCTGTCAGGGTGGTTAAGCACTGGATAAATTGCTTTGGGAGGTTGTGGAATCTCCATCATAGGATATTTTTAGAAGCAGAATAAACAAATACTTCAGGGATGTTCTAAATGGTGCTTGACCCTACCATGAGCGCAGGGGACTGGGCTTTATGACCTCTTAAGGTTCCTTCCAGTCCTATGATGCTATGGTTATTCTATTGGAACACAAAAATACTAGTTGAGGTAACAGCACTGACTTTAACAGTACCTCTCCAGAGAAAGGGGATTTGTATTCTGCTTCTGTTATTGCGTCCTTGTCTGCACTACTCATACTCAGTTATGTTTTTCCCTCTGGTTTAGAATGCACTTGGTGTAAGATTGATAACCAGCAGTATGAAGAAGAGTTCAAGGACTTCCTGGATATTGTCTATAAGACAGAGTGCTTTTTGCAGGTAGGCATCTTCTTAATGAGGTCTACTCCAATTAAGTGTTTGTTTAATTATTTGGGGCTCATCCATTTCCTATGGGGTGTCTTAAAGATTACAAACTTAAAAACAGCAATAAGAGATGAGGAAAAATGTGTTCAGGAATCTGGACTTGCCCTTTGAACTGACCCTTCTGAAGGAATGATAATTGGAAAGCTGCAGTCATTAGCTGATGGATTGCATGAGGGAGTGGAAGTAAGGTAGCCTCTGCCCTTCTTCTCTAGTGAATTGTGGAAGAGTCAAAAAAAGGTAGTGGATTGTGATGAATTTTTGTTGAAGGTTTTAATCTTGTGCCCTTCAGGAGGGGTTCTCTTCCTGTGAAGAATTCTTATATAAGAGCCTACCCCTCTGGGATGGTTTCTGCTGTCGATCGCAAATCCTCAGACTGGTGAGCTGGATCCCCCTCAGCAGCTTCTCAGGTATGTAGTCCAGACTATGATCTTGAACTGTATCTGATCTGGGTGGATTGGATTCTTCCACAGATATTTGACTTCTCTTCTCTGTTTTCAGAAATGAAACCACGTCTCTGTGAACCCCTGGCACAGCTTTTTTTCACATCATCCCTTTATTTTAAGGTAATTCAAGGTCATTCTAGTGGTCACATGCAGATCTAGTTGATATTGCTATCCCCACTACAGAAGATAGGTGAAGCAATCTATAGACAGTAAAATAGGCTTCCCAGTTTGGCATTGGTCTGAGCCTATCCAGCGTAGGTCCTCCCTAATTTATAGAGCTAAAATGCATAGTGGGGGAGTAATTATTTTGGGAAGCCTTCTGCCCTTGAAATCACACTTTTTTTAAGGAAATGGGGTGTTTGAATTGGAAATGCAAATATATTTTGCATCCACTATGCTGCTGATCTTAGGATGGTAAAGACAGCTTTTCTTTTTTTTTCATTGTCTTCAGCTTGAGTTCTGCATCCTTGTACTTGTTACACTCTGTTAATCACCCTGCCATGAGTGCAGGTGTTACTCTGATCTACATGGAGGTTTTAGCTAGCTCTCATTTTCTCATAGTCCTAATGATAAACTGTGTGAATCCCTCCTGGTATACTTTGAAAATGTCCCATTTTTATTTAGTATTCAGACACTCTTTATGATATACATAATCCACTTCTTTCTTTTCCTCCTGTAGTGTAGTGTTCTTGAGAGTCTGAAGGATCTGTTGCAGAACTGGCTGAATTGGCATGTGATGCAGCTGGATATAGAGTCTGATCCTAAAATCAGTCCTTTGTAAGTTCATCTGAATTGCACACAATACAGCATTTGTGTGTGGAGCTCATGAAAATGCCCTGTTTTTATTCCGTGCCACAAAAGTTGACTACAGTCAGAAAATGCTTTATTGCTTCTGATAATTAGCTTGGTTTTGAATCCTGTTGTGTGGTGGTAGTGTGTGGTTTTTTTTTTTATGTTCGAGTTGCTCTGATTTATTCATATCTTGACGCAACATTAAAAGTATATATCTTAATATTTTGCATGTCTTTTCAACAATGTAGTAATCAAAGTAGAATGATGTACCAGAAACACAAACCCATACATGCAGCATTATATTAAAGGACTTCTGGAATATGGGTGGACAGCTTCTACATAATCTTTGTGTTCATCAAGCCAAAATTCCCTTTTCGCTCATCGCTACTTGACACACACAGTATTTTCTCACTTAGAAAAGAACAAGCATCTGCCTAGGTTCTCGTACCAAATTCTTCCTCCTAGTATTTGAACATTTAATTCATATCCCTTCTTTTTTCACTTATGAGCACTTTTTAAATTGTCTAAGTAGCAAGTCTCCCAACTTACCATGGGTCACAAAGCAGGCAGGTTGGGGTTAGTTTACTCAGCCCAGGCTTAAGGCTGTAACACTGACGCAGAAATGCAAAAAGCTATGCTCCAAAAATACTAACAATGGGAAATACATGCCCAAAAGTTAGTAAATTCAAGTCAAGTTCCCTCCAGCAGTGATATGTGGCTATGTTTAGTGTATTATTTTGGATAACTGTTCTGTTAAATTTCATTGGTGAATGTATCCATGTGGGCTTCAACATCTGAGGCTGAAGAAACCTAGAGTTTCCACTATCATTCTGCTTAACTCTGCTCTGTATTTTAAAGCTGTGACAAGTTGTGTTAATATTATGTATCTCCTACTGATGTTCTAGGAATACCACTCTTTCTGGACTGGTGAACTCTGTGGCTGAGCTGATCCACTTTGTTGGCTGGATCTCCACTGTAGCTCTGCGTTTGGAGAACAATGCTACTTTCTTGCTGTACTTTATTCTGGATTTCTATGAGACCGTATGTGTATCCAAATACTTAGCATTGTAAAGCTGTCCTACTTCTCTAAGAGCAATTTCCTTTCATTGTGCAAGTGTGTAATATTTCCTTCCTTTCAGTAATTTGTAGTTATCCCTGATTAAGTGCTAGACCCTCCTAATTTCTGGACTGGTCCACTAGTCATAGATAACTGCTGCATCCAAGTTCAAGACTAGAGGACAATACCAGATTGTCTGTCTACTCTGACTGGCACTACTTAGGCCACTAAACCTCACCTTGTTGTTCTCTCCTCCTCCCAAAATTGAGTAAAAAATCTGGATGAGACTAAAGTACTACAGTCTTCTGGAGTTTAAATTGTGTGCCACAGACAGAGAATAGGAGGGACCAAGAAGTACTAATGCCTAGGGTCTCTAATGTCAGGGAACTAAATAGGTGAGAGATGTCCAGGTGATCTTAGCAAGCAACCCAAGCTCCATGTTCCAGTGGAAGACAGAACAATCTCAGGGTCCTTGCCAATCTAACCTGGGGGACAGTTCCTTTCTGGACCTAAAAAGGACAGTCTGACGCTGAGCATGTGAGCAAAATCCACAAGCCAAGCATCTGAGAGTATTCTCTATACCACCTCAGAGCACTGGCCCCTCCCGTCACCATTTGGGATCCTCTCTCATGTTTCAGGGCAAGGTAGCGGGGGATGCAGAAACTTCCTTCCTTTCTGACTCTTCCAGGAGACCAATTGAAGCCCTGAAGCATGGATCCAAGTAGCTACCACAGAACTTTTTATTGTTTTAAGGGGGTTTGCTGCTGTTGATATTGAGACAGATACATCGTAGAATAGCAGGATATTCAAGGAATATTGCCAATTTGAATCTTTTTAAATTAACTTGAAAACTCAAATTTCAGGTAGCATGTCCTCTTCAATGCTTCTAAAAATATTTTTTCTGAAAAAATGAACACCTTTTCTTTACTGTTTGTTTCAGTGTGTTGGGTAAAGATTTAAAAATAAAACTGATTTTATTTAATTTTTTTAAGTATTTGAAACTGACAAACGTTAATGTCTAAATTAAATCTATTAAAATAATTTAAATTAAAAACAACTCTCAAGCAGTTCAGATTCACTGCCAGAGTTGTTAAAATAGTCAAACTGCTGAACTTGAAGGATGTCACTGGCTAAACACTTGGAACCAGAGTCATTGAAGTGCTAAACCAGCTTTTGATAGAACTGGTTGAATCAGCTAGTTCATTCAAAGCTGAGAAACTGATGCGTTAGAAAAGCAAGGAAATTTGTCTTCCACTTTTAATTAATGAATAAAAACAATATGAAAGGATGAAGCATCCTAGTTCTAAAATCTTAAAGGATATTGTGACCAGAAGTAATTGGTTCAATTTACTAATGCTGCATTTATTTAACACAGCATTTATTTAAAAGTAAAAAAATTGTGTGTCCAGTATATTTAACCTAGTTTTTATTTAACTAACAAAAACCATTAAAATGCTGTTTTGCATGCTTTGACTTGATTTCCAGTGTCTAGCCACAGCAGCATGATACAAATCACAAGTGCAAAATATTAAACTATTAAATCAGAAATGAATATTCACTATTTTCTAATGTAATAAAAATTAAGAATCTCCATTAATGCATGTTAATCTATTTAATTGGTTTAAATAAATGCATATAGATATAGTGTAGTTTCATGGTTGGCAAAAAGTACTAAAGTTAGCATAAGTTTAATTGCAAATTTCCCGTTTTTAAATGTTTATCAACCCATGAGAATCAACTTTTTCTTAGGAGAGTAGCAAAGTAGAAATACAAAATTGAGATTAAGCTGATTAGAATCAGCAGGCAGTAAGCCTGGATTTTAAAGTTATGAATAAATTACACTTTTTCTGTATTAAGCTATATGTAGAGCGAAATAAATTCACTTCAAAGTGCACAGAAACAGCATTTCAATTTTAAATCTCCTGGGGATGGGCGGGGGGAGCTTTCAGCTGTGACCATGGAATCCCAACAGGCCAATTATAACTACTTGAATTGTCTAACTGATAAAATTATTTGGTCTCAGTTATGTGCTTCACTGATTTGCTGTTGGATCAGGTCTAGTCTAGTCCAAGCTACAAATACAGAAGCAGCATGAAGGATCAGAGAGAGGACTGGCTGCTGCATGTTCACTAAAAGGAAAGATTAGGTTTCTACCACCCGGCACGAGAGTGCAGGGTTTCTGCACAAGGGTCATGGTGAATTCTATATCCGTGGCAATTTTTTAAATCAAGATTGGACATTTTCCTAAAAGATTCTGCTCTAGGAATGATATTGGGGAAGTTCTATGGCTTGCAGTCACAGTGCGCCCTCCCAGACTTGATGATGTGACTGGGGCATGAACAAAGGTAACTGCTGCTCCCCCACATTCTCTTCAAAGGGCAAGTGACATAATGCTTGTCTTTCTCTGTAGATGTTGTAGGGATTGATAACGGTGGTAATAACACCTCTGGATTTGTTTCCTTCCTGCAGGTGTGTGATGTGTATCTTAAGTATAACCTTCCCTTGTTGGTGATGCCACCTCCTGGAGTTTTCTACCCAGCACTACTCAGCATGGATTCTGTTAGTCTTAACCAGCTCTGCTACATTATGTACAGGTAACAAAGATGGGGGGGGGAGGGGCTTTCAACTTCATCACATCTTTCATTCTGATCACCTGTTGGGGAGATGCCACTCTTCATGTTGTCAGCTAAGAGCATGGAAATTCCATTAAATCTTCTATGTTTTCTTCCCCTTTCTGTGAGAGGGGCAGGAGGTGGAGCTCTTGGCCTATTCTGAGTGCTGGGCATGTACTTTTACAATTCTGATGCTCAACCTTTTCCATATTGTTACCCAAGAACAGTAGAAACAAGTTTCAGGACACTGCTCCCTCCCCAGGGTGTCATCTCCGTGGAGGTAGGTGTTCCCTTAGTACTTTGAGAGAGCTTAAGTAGCTCACCTATCAGGCATCAGTCAGGAATTGAACCTTCAACTTCAGACTCCCAGGCTTGTGCTCTAACCATTACTCACATTTTCAGAAGAAGCAGCCCTGTGCAATTCTGCTTAGGGTAGCACTGAATATGAGGGGCTTGGCTTTGCCTCTAGAGCGCCTGGAATCTGCCTGCTGGCCTGGAGAATGTATTGTTCATTTCTCTGTAGGATCTGTTGAACTGCTGCTGTTCATGGCAGTGTTAGTTCCAGTGGTTGCATCTGATAAAAGAAGTAGCCAATTGCTGACAGCTGGTGTAGGGCTGTCCACGTGGTTTTCTCGGAGGATACGGCAGGGTAATTAACATGACAGAGCGCTCTCTAGGAGATAAGAGCAGCTAGTGCTTATTTATACAGAACAACTGTCAGCTTCCATTATTTCCAGTGGCTTACATTTTCTATACTCGTTGAATGAAAAGTTTCTTCTTAAAGGCGCACTGCATTTTTGTGCTACATTTCAATGCTGTACATTGCATATAGCCTGGTGTCATATGAAGGTTGACTTTGTCCCTTCCAGTTCTATGTTCTCTATTAAGGAGCCTGTCTATTACTTGAATGAGAGCTTATCTGTTAGTATATTCCTTCTCCCTAGTCCCTGGATGGACACTGGCCCTCTCCTATCAGTATTTATACCTGGTGGAGGAGGAAAGCTCAGCTGTCTTCATTCTAAGGCAACACCCCTGCCCTTCCCTAGTATTTATCTGCACTGGAATTCAGAGGGCACTTAAATCTCTTCTGTTTGTTCATTCCTTTAGGTATCGAACCAACTTGGTAGCTGCAAAAGAAAATGACCTGATCAAAAAGGTATCATGAACAAACCTTCGTAATAAGTACTGTAATAATAAATACTGTAGGTGTAATACTGTATTTTAATACTGTAGGTAATAAAAGGGTTATAAACTAGTTGTTGGGGAGGCAGTGTTTTCATGACTGTTGCAAAGAATGAGGGTAGTATACTGGTGCTGTACCACTGAATTGTTTTCTGGTCTCCTCAGACAATACTGCAGTTCAAGTTCAGTAGCCAGACTTACCAAGAGTACAACCAGTACATAATGGCCATGGTGGGCTGTCTATGGACGTCCAGTGCATTTCAGAAAGATATCCACCCTCAGGGCATTCGCCTAGATCTGGAAGTGCTGAAGAAAACCAGAGTGCAGGAGGTCCGAAACAGCTTCAACATTGTCCATCACCCAGCCCTGATGGGATATGCTATCCTCTTTTTGCAGCAGGTAAGGATGTGAACAATAGTGGAGCCACTCTGAGTCCGTAACTCCTTCAGAGGTAAGCTAAAAAACTGCCTCCCTGTGTGCAAGTTCTTTTCTTTCCATCCTTATCCTGAGGTTCTCTTACACCAGGGTGGAGAACCTTCTTTGTGTCAGGAGCTGCACACTCACAGAAAAATTAGTCGGAGCCTGCACACAAGTGAGAAGCAGGGGGGAAAAACCCCTCACTATGGCCCCCGAATGAGGAGAGAGACACTCCCCACATTCCCCTCCCATACCAGAGCTTGGGGGCGCCCCCAGCTTAATAGATCGTGTGCTCCCGCCCCATGGAGAGGCAGTGGGGGGATTGGGGTGCCAGTGCAGGCTCCCCAATGTTGGGGTGGAGGAGCCCTGAGCCTCAGGGGGCGGATCCAGGCAAACTGAGGGCCGCATCCGGCCCCTAAGCCTGAAGATTGTTAGGAAAATAAAGGAAAAGTTCCGGTCTGCTCTTTCTGTAAACAAGCTCCATGGCTGAGTAAATCTTTCCCGAGCACAAGAGGGTGCTGCTCTGCAGCAGTTTGCGAAAACAGTCCCTGAAACAGTGAGGTAATAAACTAAGCCTTGTGGGATTCTGTCATCTTACCCCCTTTAATAGTGTTGAGTTGGTGGTTCCTTAGTATTTAAGGCATCGGAGTTCAATAAATCTGTAAGTATTCCTTGTTCCTGTTCAGAAGGATCGCCTTCTGGCAGAGTGCTCTCTGTGGTGCCATGTCATTTATGGACTGGTTTAAGGAGAATGCTGCAGCTGTCTCCTGGTGCATATGCACAATTGCCATTGCTTCCTTGCCCTTGGGGAATTCCTGCTTTAAGAGGGGATTCAGCTGAGCCGAGGCTCAGCAACTCACAAGAGGATTTCGTCTGATCTGACTCCTGTTTACTAATATTTTTTTTTCCCCCCTTCCACAAGGCTTGGCCAGAAGATAAAACCTTGAACTTCAACTTAATTAAGGTAACATGTTTTTATTTTGAAATACTATATGAAAACTGGTATTGGCTAGTAATAGGATTATAGGGATGCTGTTAACATCTTCAGAAATACCCTGTCCAGGAGAAGAATCAGAGCCTGAAAGGATTTATGCTCTCATCTGGTCATGCCACATGAGAACTGAAAGATGACCCAGAGATGCGTGCTTCAGTTTTGTCCACTACAGAGTTCCAGGTTTCACCATGTGTTACCTGATTACTAGAGCCGTGTGCTCTGGTCTGAAAGCATTCTGGCATAGCAGCCATGTACAGCCAGTGGACTGAGATACTTACACACCTTGACCTTTCAATCAATGCATCCTCAGGACAGAGGAATTCTAGTTACCTCTTAACTATTGGATAATTTGCTTGTCAGAATTTCCAGTACAAGTCTAAATAGTGTTAACATTCTGGGATATTAATATATTGTCCTTAGTTTTGAAGTGAACGTGCTGCTAGTGAATGGTGCTAGAGGCAGAAATCCTCCAGGCTGACTCTATTCAGCGGACAGTGGTGGTTTGCGTGACCCTCCCTCCCCTCATGCTGCCTGTCAATATGCCTCAATCCTGAACTAGGATAACGTCTCATTGTGACAAGGGGAACTGAGTTTTATGAGTCCTCAGCCGCTTTGCTGGACCTGCCAAGGAGACATGGGATTTATGTATTTCCTGAGTAGTTATCAAATGGTAATGACTTTAGATCACTAGGCCAGATTTGAAATGGTGACTTTTAGGTAAAAGGCTTGGTGTCAGATTCTGAGAGGCATCCGGTCACTTGAGGTGGGCTGTAATCTTTGTGCAGGTGCATAATCATGTGGCAGGGTAGGTGTAATCAGGCTTTTTCAGTCTAATTTGCATATTTGCAGATTGAGGCAAGAGGAAGGTACAACTGCACCTATGACCCCAGATGCTTACTTCTACTCTTTGTTTCTATAGGGTAGAAGATGGAACTGGTATCTGGAATATCTCTACACACAAGGATTACAAGGCCTCAAACTCTTCATTGAAAGCAGCATCAATCGTGTTTCCCAAGCCTCCCAAACCAAGTCAGACAATGTTCAGATGTAACAAACTGGTTTATATGGATTCTTCTGATTGTCCAGATCCAGAAAGCAGAGTATAATGGGTTCTGCCTCTTACACCTAGGAGAAGTAGTAGACTGGCAGCTAGCCATGTTACATTTTGATACTGACATCCCCTTAGAATGGTTTTATTGGCCTTCCTCAATGGAGCACTGAACTTGATGTCCCTGCCGAACTTCTGTGATGTGATACTGTTGAGTTGGTGTCTTTTTGCAAAGTGACTGTTAAGTATCAATTTCCTCATACAGCTTTTCTTATTTCATTGTGGCACTTAGCAGGGCACCTTCACTTAAAATGATTCTTGACTTCCCTCTGCAGCATGCAGTGAGGTGTGTGTGTGTGTGTGTATGCACCTTTTTAGGGGATTGTATGGGCTGAGTCCTTTTGTGGTGATGTCTGTTTATACTACTTGAGAGGGTCTGAACAGGCTGGCCTACCTGACCCCTTGTATTTTACTTTGAGGATGAAACCTCCTAAGAATGCTTTCCTTGGTACCACTCTTTACGACATTCTCACATTGCAGCTGGAAGATTAAGTGCTGAAGTTCATATTTTATGGATGTTTTGAGTACCCTACGGGCATTGCTAACAGCTCACTATTTTCTTGTGACAAATCTAAATGCAGTTTTCCCTTGTTTGTAGCCATGTACATAACTGTGTATTATATATATTTATATTATGTAAATTACTGCCTAAGCACCACTGCAGAGCAACTCTTGCAAACTCAGATCAGTCAAAAGAAACAACTTCATTTCCTAAGCTGTGTATTTTGGGTGTAAAGCAGGGTCGTGATTCTTCAGCTTCTAACCTCTGAGGACAGAAAACACTGATCATGATTCCAAGTAGTTTGTACTTTTTTTTTCTCTTCCCTCCCCCCCCACCTCCAAAAAAGATACTTCAGGAAATTTTGTGGGGTTTTTTTCCCCTTTTTCAGCAATAGTTACCAACAGATGGTGGTGAATTACCTCTGAAAGACCCTACTTATTCCTTTGTCTCCAATACCATGTTACCCATAGGCTCGTATTGTTGAAGGCGAATGGCATTGCTAATAAACTCTTATGCTCCAACAGTGGGTCTGAGAAATGGTTTTTTACTTTCTCATCAGTTACTATGCTCAGCAGTGTTGCTCCTATCTTCCCAGGGAAGAGAGAACCTTTTCCTAAGATTTTTTTCAGTCGAGTTATTCTGACTTCAATTAAAAGTTAATCTGTGATATTTTACACTCTATAGGGTGGGAAGAAGGCATCAAAACTAGGTCACCCTCATGGGGTCCTAATAGGAAAAAAGATCTCATCTGTCCTCTCTTTAAAGAGTAGTTCAAGGCCCAGAATGGATCCTATTGATGTTCTCACTGTGTTCCAGTATCCCCTCAGGTTGGCCTGACTTACCTGGTAACGGTTCCTCCATACTGAAGCTCAGTGCCCACCACATCAGTACCCCTGGCCTCCATCACACGAGCCTATCTGACTTCTAGGGCACGTGGCCACCTGTGCTTACATAACTCCACATGCCTGATTTCATCTATACTGTGCAGTGAGTGGTTGAAATCTCTGCCCAACATGTATCCTCTAAATGAAAGAGGTTTCTCTAATTGCCATTTAGAAACAAGGACCATTTTTGTGTTTGTAGAGTGTCTATCACTGGAGGTCCTGCTCTATGACTAGCATCTAGGAGCCCTATGCTTACACAGATAAATTGAACTTGTGAAAGAATCCTCGAAATATGCAAAGGGGATTCCTTTTTTCTACTGTTGCCCTCCAGGCTGCAGCTGACAGATGCTTCAACATTCTCAGGGGCAGCCCACTTAGACTATCTCCATCCAAACCCATGGTCTTAGCTTCCCAGGAAGTCTGCCTTGAAATAAGCATGCTGGAGTTTGGGAGCTATGTACCAGGCATACACAGCATTCCTTTCCATAAAGAAGGAATGGACAGATCGCGTTGGGACAGACAATGCCCCAGGAATGTGTTAGATTGTGCTCATCCCTGCCAGCTGATATTTCCTACTCCTCCCTCTCCAAAAAGCCGAGTCTCTGGAAATGATGTATTTGCCATGAAATTACTCCAGGATCATTCCACTTGCTAGATTTGTAGACCTGGTCATTGCAGATCTCCTTAGCAGGAAATCTGCAACCAACCACAGTGATCAAAGACATTGTATGAGGTGTAGTCACATGTTCACATTTTGCTGCGGGGGGCAAGGTGGCTGGAGCTCTGGTTCCCTGTCATATACATGCCTGTAGTCCATGACTTATACGATTGCCTATCAATGGCTTTGATACTAGGGGTTCTAACAAAGCTCAGCTAGAGCTCATGGTCATGCTGGTGCTACTTTCTTGGCCAACCCAGTTCTGCTTCTTAGATTTGATTGAATATGGTGGATAATCAGCTGAACACCATTTACCTTTGCGGTAAGATGAAGGCCTAAAACATAAGCCCATGTAGCACACGCCTGGTCTGAGACCTAGCTAACAATGGACAAAAACATGGCTAACATAAAGCAAAGCTAAGCTGTAACAGGCAGTCCCCTGCTCACAGAACTTGGCACTAACAGGGCTGTGTGTGCAAAATACTAATTGGTGCTAGGCCCAGGTGTAGAACAGTCATTGGTGCTAGGTACAACTGTAAAACAGTATTGGTACTGGTCATAAGTTGAAATCACGCGGTACCACCAGCTAATTTAAAAAAGACCTTGGTACCCATGCGCCCCACAGATACAGACCCAGGCTCAGGAAAGGGTCGAAAATGACAGCATGATGGAGAGAGATGATCGAATTAACCCACAAGGTACAGGGTGATTGTTGGTAACCTAACACATCAGGAGTGATGTGTAACTTGTTTATGCCTGTATATAAAGTGGTGTCTGGGGGGGGGGGGGCAGTCTTTGTCTGACCTGGGGCGGTGGAGGTCTCCCACTGATTGAGTCAGTCCATTGTTATGGCATACATATCCATAGTGGTTCAGCAGAGTCAACTGACAACTCTGACTGTACTTCGCTTTAACAATAAACCTGTCTGGGCACCTTCAATCCTTATCTGATTTGTGGGCTTTCGAAGTCTGCTGTGTTAACTAATTGTGCAAGTCAACACGGCCCACGTCATTGAGCACGCTCGCAAGCAGCCTTCTGGTTATCATCCTTGGCGGAGCAGGAACACAACAGGATGACCCCGATAGTTACTGCTGGCCAAAAGACTCTGAGCCCAAGCAAAGGGGACACATGCACATCAGGAGTGGAATCTATATGGACAACACATCTTGCAGAACTACAGTTAATGTAAGATAAGTAACTGTCTTTGATCTCTTCCCACAGGTCAGGTCTGGATACCAGGGGGAGGAGGAAACAAAGAAGAAAGAGACTTGTCCATCTGACGAATGCCATAGACAATTTCCAAGTACCAGAAGGGGAGCTGTGTTAGTCTATATCTGCAAAAACAATGGAGAGTCCTATGGCACTTTAAAGACTAACAGATTTATTTGGGCATAAGCCTCTGTGGGCAAAACCCACTTTGTCAGATACATCCTTTTTTTTAAGAATATTCAGCAGCTGTGTAACTGTCCTGTTTGATGGGTAGAGCTAAACCAGTCTAGAAGGGGCTGTCTTTCATCCACTACAGGTGTTTCTGTGCTCCCACAAGTAAAAGGAATATGTACAGGTAATAGCATAATGATTCATTTATCCTAATACATGCTAACTACTTAGCAATATTGGAGTTAATGGTTCCTGAGTACATGTATGCCAGTATTTCCCTGGAGTGCTGCTCCTAATGTCTAGTTTGCAAATTGGAGGCTTGTCTCATCATGCATTGAAACAGGGTTATTGTCACTACTTGCTAATCCAGAATTCTGTCCCAACGTGCATATGTATTACTGTTGTCTTTAAATCCATAAGCACACACTTTTCTCAGTGCGCAGGTTGGCTGCTCAAAGGGCCGCAATTAATGTTGCATGGTCAAATAATGTTCTTTCTTTGCCTACGCATCTTTCACACTGTTCAGTGCAGGTATGTCTACACTACAGCATTAATTCGAGTTAACTTAATTCAAAATAGTTAATTCAAATTAAGCTAATTCGATATAACGCATCTACACACAAAAACTATTTCAAAATAGCGCGTCCACACTGAGTGAACCGTTAACCGAAGTTAAGGCTGGCCGGAACCAGTGCTAGCAGGGCATCAGGTTAGGGCTTAGCGTGTGGGGCTGCTGCCTGAGGCTAACTGAGCTCCTTGGCTTAAAGGGACTCTACCCCCACCCGGACAGCCTGTTCTCAGGGTTCCCCGCTTGCTTGTCTACCTCGATAAGGGACAGCAAAGCAGTCCTGTCTTGGAGTGCCCTAAGTGCCTGCACTCGGGACACCACAGCACTCGGCCACATAGAGCCAGAGCTGCCTCTGGGCACGCCGGTGCGTCTCGTGGGGTCGTTGCCATCAGCCCGGCTGCACTTGTTGCAGGCTGCCATCCGGGGGTCCATTGGGGGGCTGTCAGGATCCAGGAGGCCCTGCAGGAAAGTGTCCACCCCCAGGAGCCCTCAGAGCCACCTCGGTCCTCCCCACTGGGGGCTCGTGCCCCATTCTTCCCTCACGTCCTTCCACTTACCCCTCCTTAGCCCCCCTTCCTGATGTCAAACAAAAAACACGTATGTTCAAAAATAGAAACTGGGTTTATTGAAAAAAACTGGCGGGGGAGGGGGATGAACTTCTTGGGAGACTGGGAAAAGGAGGTGGGAGAGGGGAGGGGGAAACCTGGGAGGAGGGAGCTGGAAGGGGGAAGCAAAGCTCAGGGTTGGTCTCGCAGGACCAACTTGATTTTCATGCAAACCTGCTCCTAGGTTCGCATGTTGCCTTTGGTGGCCAGCCTGGCAGCTATCCCGCCATAGACGGCCGCATTCCTCCATCTAGTGCGGAGATCATGGATGTTGGGGACATCCCCCCAAACCTGAATAAGGTCCATGATCTCCATCCTGGACCAGGAAGGTGCCCACCTTCTCCAGCCCCTGGCAGGCTCCTGCGAGCTGGCAGACTGCTCCTGGGGAGCGGTGGAAGGCTGGCTGCCAGTGGCTTGCTGGCTCATGTTTTGGGGCCACTGGGTCAGGGGCCCCGGTGGCCACTGCTGGCTCTGGGCTGGCAGGCTTGGAGCTGGCACAGGCACTGTGGTCAGGGTCTACCCCTTTAATGGCTCCGGGGCTGGGGGGAGAGGAGAGTAAGTTTTCCTGGTTGTGCCCAGAGTGGCCACCAGGGCTCCCTGAAAAGGGCTGGAGGCCCCCTATTTCAAATTAAGTGTCTACACAGCACTTAATTCGAAATAGCTATTTTGAATTTGGCATTACTCCTCGTAGAATGAGGTTTAGCAAATTCGAATTAAGCACTCCGCTATTTCAAATTAATTTCGAAATAGCAGTTTGCATGTATAGACACTATTAAAGTTAATTCGAAATAACGGCTTTTATTTCGAATTAACTTTGCAGTGTAGACATACCCTGAGGTGCCCTGTACTGTATTGAGTAACTTGCTCCTCTTTTCTGATAACATTTATTCTGTCTTTTTCTGTACTCCTTGGTTTTCCTGCTCTTTTTTTTTTTTTTTAAGTCTCTGACATCCTGACACTTGAACACCTGGTTTGGTTTGGTGTGTGTGGGGGGGGGGTGTTTGTTTTTTGTGCACTGGAAAGGAGAGACCGGGGCTGTACCTGTGCTATCTTGCTTTTTCCTTGTCTAAATGCCATGGTAGGACCTTCTACAGCCCATTTTCTTTGCCCTGTTGAAGGGATCTCCTTAGAACCCTGGCTGGCTGATAAATGATGTGAGACTGAAAACCTCCACTTCCGCATTCCTTTCTTCTGGTAGTTCTGATTTGCCCCATTATTTTGCGGTGTTATTCCTCTGACTCCACTCCTGCTATGCCTCATAGTGAAGGTGTGTGCTTGGCTAAAGTTGCCCTTCCCACAGTGCCGCATGGGCATGATGTTCTATTGGGGCTGTTATAGAAAAACACTGAATTGTGGGAGGCTTCTCCTCGTTTTTAGTGTTGTGTTCGCGCTCCTGGTCAGGGCTCCCAGACTCTTCTAAGTGCAGGTCAAAACAGCACTGCTCTGTGAGGGAATGGCGTGTAATCTGCTTAACTGAAAAAAATATGTATTTTTAGCTGCAAAATACACAAGGAAACTAAGTGTGCAATTTAGTTCTTGACCCTCATCTTCTGTATAGCTTTAATTTGCCAATAAAGCGTGTGCTTTTCTCATGGTACTCGTTCTCTTGCTCAGGATAACGGGGTGTGTATGTGCAATGCTCTGCCAGCCTAACAGATTACCCTAAAAGTTTGGCGACTCTAAAATGCCATCTTGTCCGGGGCACAATGCTTTATCTCCTAACCCCATGAATATATGCCAACATTATGCTCCAGAATGTAAATATACAGATGCCACTACCCCTTGTTTCCCTCCATAGAAGGAGGTTCTCCCTGTGTTTAATATGAGAGGTTCATTATGTCACAAGCAGGGTAGATCACCAGCTGTTCAGCTCTAAACTGCATTCTTCTGTTTTCAGGTTAATCAGCTTTGAAACACCCAAACAGTGAAGCCTTCCATTTTAGGGAAGCTACTAGGGCTTCCTAGTGTACGTGCAATGTGCCCCAGGCGGCATGTCACCAGGATTCATCACTGAATTTGGTCCACTGGCTGCAGCATTAGCTTGCCCAGCCTTGTGCGGACAGGGAGCACGGCATGAAGGCTGATCCATGCCCCCCACTATGCATTCATTGGACAGGATTTCAAGTGACAAGATCAGATCCTCAGTATTTATCACCATAACTTTACTGACTGCAATGGAACTACGCTGCTTTATACCTGCTGAGCATCTGGGCCACAATTTGAAGGCCAAGAACCACTATGTCCTCCAAGGTCAGGCATGTTGACCTGAACATAATGTGTCTGGAAATGGGGAATTGGACTGTTTTCTGTAGCCATCTGACCTTGGTATATCTGCAAATTCAATGTTCTTTTCTGGGTGCGTTGTCATAATCCATCAGGGTTTCATTCCTTAGCCTGTGCTGTCCTCTTAGATCCACTTGGCCTGTGCTGAAGGAGTTAACAGCTTCAACCTGCTTTCTGCTGGAATGAAGAAACTGGTCCCTCTGTGTTCCTGCTTTCTATTCTCTTGTTGGCCTACTTCCCCGTGCTTGCATTTTGCATTCCGAATGCCATGAATAAATCAAGACCCAAGGATTTAGAAGGTGGTACAGCTGTAGCCACTCAGCAAATTGAACCTCTGAGGCTTGGCTAGCAGCTCTAACAGCTGCCAGTGTGTGTGCTTGCAAAGTCTTCTAATGGCACGTAACTGGTACCAAAGGGCAACGATTAGCACTTGCTTCAGTACCCAGAACAATTGAGTTTAACCCCTGCCACTTATTTTAACCACCATTTCTTGCTACCGCTCCCTTTGTCTGAGCTAATGCTCTGTTGTCAACCCTGCTGCTAGGCAATAGCCCCCTGAGTGCCGTGACAAAATGCTTTATTGCTACTCTTTGCCCACAGAAGAGAAGAATGAAGATGCTAAGTTATGGGGTCAGACCAGCTGATCCAAGTGTCCTTTGTCCACATGAAACCTTTGCTATCCAGGCGAGTGGCTTATTTCTGTGGCAAGGCAGATCCTGAGTAGGACTGAGGTGGGTTCTCTCTGCTTTTCAGCCATGGAAAGTGCGGGGGGGTCTCTAAAGAACGAGGAGCAGCAGCATGTTTGCTCTTTATGATGGTTATTTTGAAAGGAAGACCAGAATCCTGGTGTATTTCTTCCTTCTAGAAAAGCTTGGCTCCAAGCCAGTAAGTCTGACTGGCTAGGTTGGCTTGTCCTAGTTATAACCTTATATCAGCGGGGGCTCAACATTCTGTAATTGTGTTTCCCAGCTGTGGAGCCCACTTTCCGTCTGAGATTCTCAGTTTATAGCTGCATCTCAAACTGCATTGGAGAAACAGGAGTTTGCTGCTTTTAACTCTTAAATGATCAGTAAGTGAAGACAGTTGCATTGCAAAGTGCCCTGTTTTTGAAACTTGGATGGATGGATGAATGATTGTTTCTCTGTGCTGTTGTCTAACTGTGCATATATAGCAAGGAGAGTATGGATTGGTGTGTATTCCACGTGTTTATCCATGATGTCATAACTCCATCTATGACTGTCTACAGAGCAGCTGTTTCACTGTGTTTCCCACCGGTGTGATGTTTTGCAATCAAATTGTGGTCTGTTAGACACCTGGGTGACCCTTCCAGACTCATTTTCTTTTTTCTTTCCCAGTGCCTCTGAACAATCTGTTTGTTCCTGACACACAGATGAATCAATAGGGAACATAAGATGGGGAAGGAAGGTTGAATGCAGCATAATGGCCCTGCTCTGAATATGATTTTCCAGAACACTGATGTTGCATAACATTCCTGCTGTTGTCCTGAAATTAACAGATGCTACTGAACAGTAGCTAAAAGGAAGGTCTGTCTGCAAGTGGTTACACCGTTCTCTACTCATTTTAATACATTTAGGATGAAAAACTGCTTGACAAGCACAGTTCGACCTGTTGCTGCATGCTTCATTTGCTCAGTTGTGCTGGACACCACAGTTCACACGCTATTTATTTTAAGATATGTTTTCTTTTTCCAAACATTTACCTGAGCTCTATATTTATTTATCCACAGCACAAGTGTGGTTTGCACAGCTTGGGTGTACCTTCCTCCCCATTTAAAGCTGGTTGGAAATGTTGTCAATAAATCCTCAAATGCCAGTTCATTGAAACCAAAATTGTTCACGAAGCAGGGTTGGATTTGACAGATCTCCTGACTTGAGCAATTATAAGCGAAATAAATTTCAAAATTGTCCAGTATCCCGGTTCAGTGCCTGCAAAATGAAAAGCTTTGGCTTTTTGAGTCGAAATGACTTTTCATTTTGAAATGTCAGTGTGAAATGTAATAAAAGAAGTTAAAGGAAAGAGGTCAAAATGAGTGATTTCACAATGCTCAAAGCACTTTGTTTTGAATACTGTGTACAGATGTGGTCTCCTCACCTCAAAAAAGATATTTTGGCCTTGGAAAGGGTTCAGAAAAGGGCAACTAAAATGATTAGGGGTTTGGAACGGGTCCCATATGAGGAGAGGTTAAAGCGACTGGGACTTTTCAGTTTAGAAAAGAGGAGACTGAGGGGGGATATGATAGAGGTATATAAAATCATGAGTGGTGTGGAGAGGGCCGATAAAGAGAAGTTATTTATTAGTTCCCTAAATAGAAGAACTAGAGGACACCAAATGAAATTAATGGGTAGCAGGTTTAAAACTAATAAAAGAAAGTTCTTCTTCACACAGCGTGTAGTCAGCCTGTGGAACTCCTTGCCTGAGGAGGCTGTGAAGGCTAGGACTATAATAGAGTTTAAAGAGAAGCTAGATAATTTCATGGAGGTTAGGTCCATAAAAGGCTATTAGCCAGGGAATAAAATGGTGTCCTTGGCCTCTGTTTGTCAGAAGCTGGAGAGGGATTGCAGGAGACAAATCGCTTGATCGTTGTCTTCGGTCCACCCTCTCTGGGGCACCTGGTGCTGGCCACTGTCGGCAGACAGGATACTGGGCTAGATGGACCTTTGGTCTGACCCAGTACGGCCATTCTTATGTTCTTATATGTTCTTATGATTTAACTAAACTGCAAATTTTTTGTGCTGGTTTTGAGTTCACAAATTTTTGCAACTTCAATTGTTCATTCCAGTTCAGGACTGCACTTTTTTGATATCTTGAAAATTGTCATGGGAGAAGACCATTTCCCTCCCAGCTCTACTCCTGACCTGGAGGGACCATCTTAGAGAGGCAGGGTAAAAGTTGCCATTGTCTATTCAATGCTGGGTCCCAGTGCCAGGGCAGACAAGGGTACCAGTTAGTAGCAATTATGATATTTACACTGTTTACTTGGGAGCTGTGCTAAGGGCTATCCAATTAGTTTCACAGAACATTGTAATAGTCCTGCCAGCCTGAACCTGGACCAGATTTTAACTGGCAACTGTAATATACCAGGTGGTCTGGTGGCACTGCTGGAGAGGGTCAAATCAGGGCAAATTGCTTAGGAGCAGGGCTACTTACAGCCCAAGACTGGGGTTCCCCCTTTACCTCTGCCACAACCAGCACCAGTCCTTATACAGATGAGAGGTTATAAAACCCAATCTCACCAACTCCAAACAAGTTCTCCCAGTCCCAAAGGTTCAGCCACATTCCAAGGCCAATTTATACCTTAGATCTTACCCAAAAGAGCCTGCTGGGCCAATCCTTTAAAATCTAAAGGTTTATTAATGAAAGAAAGAAAAGGTTGAGAGTAGGATTGTTAAAGCAAATACATTCCATACATCAGTCACCAAGTCCTTGCAGGCTCTTAGCAGAAATGCAACCAACTGCTAGCTTAAAAGTTTCTAGTGTCAACCTATGCTAGGTTGGGTCCATGAATCATTGTCGAGTGGAAGGTGGGGAAAAGTGCAAAGTGTAACTATATCTGTGTGTTACATAGGGGCACAGATACAAACCCCAGGTCTGAGTGTGGCTTCAGAGCAAAATTAGGACCCAAGCCCAAAGGGGCTGAATCCATACACCACCAAACTTGGGATATCAAATCCCAACCCAAATGTTGCCATGTTTGGGATTGTTGGATCCGTCATTTTCCTTTGCAAAAAAAACCCAGAAAATGGGCCTGAAACAAAATGTTTTTTCCCCTTTGATTTAAATATAACCAAATTATTACTGAAATTATTAAATTGGGGCAAGAGTAAAGAATACCTGGGGTTTTATTGAAGCTGCTTTATTCCTTGCCTGAGAACTTGTCTAGCAATTTCCAGCACACATGGACGTAAGTATCCTAAAAGGAGAGCTGCCACGCCATGCTGGAAACGTTGGGGATCGACCTCGGCAGGCTGTCGGGAGTGCATGTGAATCCAGGAGTCCGTCAGAGGCCAGGCTGTAGTGCATTTGTGTGTTTGTATTTCTCTTCTCCCCCCTCCCAATCTCTGTGTGTATTTTGTCTCCTCCTACCTCTGGGTGTGCGTTTCTCTCCCTTTGTATTTTCCCTTTTCTGTTCCTTCCTGCATGCCTTTGATCGCTTGCCAAGGAACCTCCACAAATCCAGGCACTGCACAGAGCTGTCCTTGGTGTGCTCCTGAATTGCCCAGCCAAGGGTATCCCTGCCTGAGGTTGGAAGGATGCTGTTACTCCTGGTGATATGATTGCATAGCAACACAGCAGCACGGGCTGGTGGAGGAGGAGAGAGCCAGAGCGTGCCCACAGCAGGGCTGAGCCTCAGCATGCATCCCTGTCACAGGGACTTCTTTGCTGATTCACAGAGGCAGCCCCAGCCCCTGCCACTGGAGCCTGGCTGCTGCCTTCATTTCAGACCTGACGGAATCGGAAGGTAGGCCACAGATCAATTGTTTCCTAGCCAGCTCTCGGCTCTGCAGGGAGAGGAGCTATGCCAGCGTGTGCTTAGCCTCAGCCTTGTGCCAGGCACGCACGTCCATCCGTCTGTGCACACGCTGTCTGTGTGTGTGCCTCTGGGGGGACGTGCATGGAAAAGAAAGGGGAGAGGAGGTGGGGGAGAGGCCGGCAGCCAAGACTTTGATTCCCCAGGAAAGAGCTCAGGGAATGATAAGTAGCCACCGATGCCGGAGAAAACCAGCCCTCGCCAGCGTGGCAATTGTCTCCAGCTTTGATTCTTTTGAGACCAGAGGGCTGTTGACACTGACAGGGGCTTTCTGCCATGCAGGGCATGGTGACCGCCTAGCATTCTCCCGGAAGGACCAGCCGGCAGGGAAAAGCGGAGCCTAACGCTCCTTCAAGTGGTGAGCTGGGCTCAGATGAGAAGCAGCGGGGACTGTGGTCCCAGCCCTGGCCTTTCATTCACTTCCTTGTTCGGGCTTGCTGCTGCTTTATATGATTTCCCTGTGGCTCCTTCCACCCCCTCCCACTTTTTCCCTTCTCCCACTGAGGACCCACGTTACAGTTTCTGCTTGAGGAGGGCTCGCCAGGACTTCTTCCTCAGTCCTGCTCCCTCACAGCCTAGAGAGGTCGCAGGCCACTTCCTGCTCTCCACAGCTGAGCACTCTGCTTCTACTTCCTTTCCAGTCCCATCGGCCAAGGCCCAGGTACTGTGTGGTACCGCAACTAGCGCCCCAGCCTGTTTTCAGTCACCTTCTTCTCCCCTACTCCCTTGGTGGGGCAGCATGTAGGGCTGGAGGCGGAGGAGAGCTGTTAAATTGCCCGTGGGTTCTTAAATGTGTTGGCAGCTGAGGAAAGCCACTTTTGACAATGTGTGGGTGTTTGGGGGCTCTTTGTTTAAAAACAAAACACAAATTCCGCCTTTAGAAAGTCTGCGCTCTCCACGTACCCCAGTGCTGGTTCCTTTACATCGCTTCTCCTTCCTCCTCCGCTAGCTAATCTCTCCTCAGCAGCGAGGATGTGCGATTCAGTTAGTGTTTATGTTATGCCATCAGGAGAACCTTTCCCTGAATACACAGTTGAAGGCTTTGGGGGTGTTGATCTGGAAAATACACATCCAGGGCCATGGGGGTTTCCTTTCTCTGACAGACCTGTTCTGTGCGAGCCCTCTTATCACTGAGGTGTAGGGAAGCCACAGGCCTCTGCACCCTCATCTCGGTAGGTAGAAGACAGATGATTAAATATAACTAGGGACACAGCTGGCCACCAAAAGTAGGAGAAGAGGCAATGGATCCAGACTACAGCCTTATAGATTTAGATTACATCTCAGGAAAAACGTCCTGAATGGAAAATAGGACAAGGAAACAAGGTTGTGGAATCTCCTTCATGGGAGGCTTTCAAAAGGAGGTTGGAGAGCCACCTGTCTTGGATGGTTAGACACAACAAGCCATTCATCTGGGCATGGGCTTCGACACTCAATGACCCTTGGTCCCTTCCAGCCCTATGACTCTATGATTCTCTAAGGGGCTGGAATACGCCTTTAAGAGGATGTTTGACTATCAACCAATGCCAGGCAAAATGTGGTGCTTAAGGTGGTAAGTGGGTTCCAGTAAAAGAAAAGGTCCAAGTTCTCTAAAATACCCAGAGAGTTCCGACTATAATGATATGTTAAAGAATGCTGCATAGTAGGGTTTCTGGCTCCGTGCTAATGCTAAAAGCACAGAGGTGCTATTGTAAATCCTGTAACAAGAGGCACTTGGCAAAACAAATCCACTCCTCGAATGACCTGATGATCATAGGTGTGTAAATATCAAGCTTGAGTGCTTGAGAGTAGAATGTAAATTGTTGGATCCGTGCTCTATAAGTGCAGAACAAGATAGCACATAGGCAAGCTGGGAAAAGAAAAGCATACATATAGGCCACCCACAAAATTCACAGCCTCCCGAGGATGGCGGACTACATGCTGTGGTTGGCTGTCTCGGAGAGCTAAGGTGGTTGTGGGGCCAACAATAGTCAAGGCACAAAAACGTGTGCGTTTAATGCAACATTAAGAATGAGAGATCAAGCACCAGGAGGTTAACTTGGCTACATTTCACGGCTGGTAAGTTCTCCGTATTAGCACAAAGAGTTTGCAAAGCACTAGCAACGGGTGGTGCATGTTTCAGAACCCAGTGTAAGATTCATTCCGCCCCGCAAAGAGTGCAGCTTGCATGAAAGGCAAGGCAAAGAAAAGACTCAGGCTGGCTGCTTATATGGAGAGAAGCAGCATGGCTAGAGATGTGTACTGGGCTTCTAACGTTCAATTCTTGGGGCTACCACGAGCGTGTTGGGTGACTTAATCTCCGTGCTTCACTTTCCCAATCTGTAAAATGGGGATAATGCATCCGGGCCCCCGACTTTTTGCTGTCATATCTATCTAGTTTGGGAGTTCTTTGGGGCAGGTACCTCCTCTGTTAGCTCAATGGGGCCATGATCACAGTTGGAACTGCTTAGTGCCACTGTTATAAAAATACTTACTGTGTGATCGAAGCGGGTGAGAAGAGATTGGTGAGGAGAATGGAGGAAAGAGAGGGTTAATCCAAATGTGCTTTAAAGAGGGAGAATTTTGACAAACTCTTTCAAGCGTAGGGGGAGCACAGGAAAGCGGTAGCATTTAACCTCCTCCTAAATAATATACTGTGGGTTGCATGTAGTCAGACAGAGGAACAGTCCAGGCTACGTGGTGAGAGTATGTTTATATGTGTGCAGCATGGCCTAGTTAGCGTTGCTGTGGGAACCCTAACTCTTCTGCATTCCCTGATTTTTGTGTGTGCTGTTTCTCAGCTTGTGTGTCCTATTCACAGAACATACTTTTTTCAAGGGGGAGGGGGGAATTCTGCTTCTTCAGGAGGGCCTTTTCCTTAATGTTGGTCATGTACACACCTAGGTCCTCCCCTCGGGCCCCCTTCCCTGGCCTGCAGCCTCAGATCCTACTCTGGCAAGGCACAGACTGCAGTCAGTTCTTCTGATGCCCGGCCCTTTATTGCTTCATGGGATCAGGCCCCATGTTTCATTCTCTAGAGGAGCCAGCACATGTGATGTGGCACTGGGCTGATACCCATTGAGTCAGAGATTTCATTTTACTGTAGTGGGGGTGAGCTTTGCACGTGAAATGTTTCAATGCATGTAATGCGGGGGATGTAGGTGCTTAGCTGAGTTGGGGGAACGGAGTTTTCTCCACTCTGAAGAGGGAGATGAAGGAGCTACAAATTCTTAACAGCTAATAGCACCAGGCGTGTCCTGGGACAAGGCCCGGTCACTTGACTTACTTGACCTCTAAGCCCAGAGATCCTATGCTTGAGCATTTGCAGCACCTCTTCTCTCCCTGCCCCCCCATGGGATGAAGTTCATCCCAATGGGCTGAAGTGTTTTCCACCGTCCTGAGGGACAAGTAGATGTAGGTGTGACAAGGGCGCTATGGGGTAATTCTACTCCTAGTTTGAGAGATGGTAGAGAGAAGACCGAAGACACCTGCTCCAGCTCTTCTTATTTGTAGACCCAATCCCTAGGCGGCAATATCTCCTTGTTCTCTGACATTGGTCCGTGATCCCACTCTCTCAGGAAGGAATCCTGCTGGCCGTGGCTTCCAGGAACAAGTTACTTACCACATGACCTTTAGACGACGTTTATTCTGGAACAAGATATGTTAGTGCAGTATCACAAGTCCCGCTGACTCAGATCGTTCGGGATCCTGCTAAGATGTAACTAAACCTGCACTGAAACCTCCTCTGCATAAATGAAGAGTCTGAACTTTGAAATATCCTAAAGCCTTCTCCGTGCCCCTTCTGAGCACTCAGTCTTTCACTGGGCAGTACGTTAGCCAGCAACAAAGTCATTAACCATTCTAGCAATGGAGCCAGTATGTATTTGTATTGCCATTGCTAAAACTGGAGAATGGCTGAGAAGCCTGAGCTCAAACATTCATCAAATAAATTGTTCCCTTAAGGCCAAGACCCCAGATTGCAAGTTTTAGAGGCACAGGAACATTTTGGGGGGAAGTTAGTGATTGGAAATGGGGGGGAGGGTGTTGATTGAAACACCTTCCTTGCCGTATCTGTAAGCGTTCAGTGTGCTAAACAAGTGATATAGAGTCTGAAGCCCAAAGTTTGGATCCGCTCCAAACTTCCCCAAATGTTGCTTAATTTAGTTGGCTGTAGAGCTATGAACCAGATTGACATGAGAATGTCTCTGTCTCTGAAATGTAAGGGGATTCAGATTTGGGTTTGGCTTAGGCCCATTTCTAAAAACAAGGGCAATTAAATTATATGCTCCTGGAGGATAGAGGTCAGGTATGTGGTTTGTAGAGGAATGGTCATTTTCCTCTCTGACAAGGGGTTGGACTGCTGCCAGAGGCAGGATGCCAAATGAGATGGAGCAAAGGTCTGACTTGATTCAGCAAATCTCCTTAAACACTGCCATTTGAGCAAATCAACAAATGCTGCTGAAATGGACTTCTAAATAGAAGCAATTCTGTAGACTAGATTCCCTGGTGAAGCAACAATCATATTCTAGAGTCAAATGCAGAAATGGTTTAACAGCGACTATTAGTTTCTTTTGTCAGACTGGTTTTCAGCCAGGACAATAGGCCAATCTCTCCCTTACTGATTTTGAAGCAGGTGCAGCTTGATCAGCAAGAAGAAAAATCTGTGTGTTTTTTTTTTTTTTTTAAGCACCATCCAGTTTATCTTGAAGCCATCTTAATGCTGTGCCGTTCCAGCGTGTAAGTGTAATGCCAGAACCTGCACTTTCTCAGCAAAGTGATAGCGTGATCGGGAAATACAACGCATTGCTGAAGTTGTAAAAGCATTTTGAAGTCCTGCCGCAGCCTCCTGAACCATGTGACACTGTCGTCTGCATGTAGTTGGAGCCCAGGGCATATAAACTGGAGGAAGGATTGGCCAGTTTCTGCTGGGGCACCCGTTACCAGTGAAAGGCTGGTCGGTAATCTAGGGGAAGCCTGCATCATTGGCGAGAAGTCCGGCTGATATTGTATGAGGATGTGCGCCCCTGGCAAAGGGCCAGTTGTCGTTTCGGGGATGATGCCATTGGGGAAAGGTTTTGCCTTCATGTCTGTGAATTCTTACCTGTTCATGCAGGTCTCAGCATATTTCCCTTCCTCTTCAGAAAGGCACACGGGGAACCCACTTGTCCCACATGCAGACAGACTCAACGGTGCAGCTGTCAGGCCTGTGGGCCTCTCTCTGTGGGTCCAACAGGAATGCTTTATGGACTGGCTCTGATGAGGAAGTGGAGGCTGGAGATGTATAGGGAACCCTACACCCCATATTGTGTGTCCTCCTCCACCTATCACCAGTAGCATGGCCACAGAATGATTAGTTAGTGCTGCTCTGAAGAGTGTTAATAGGGGTCTTTTTTACACAGTGCCCCGGGAATAATCCAGGGAGGGAATTTTTATACCAAAGGCCTCAAGGCTGTAGTACTCCCCAGGGCATGCACACCTGCACAAACACAATGGGACCAGCCATTCTGCACTCTGTAATGTGGCTACAGGTCCAGGGGCCTGACCTCTGCTCCATCACCAGGGGGGTGCTGTTTTATCCCCTCCTTGCCTGCGAAGGCCAGTACAGATTGCCTTGGGTGGGAGAAACAGCTGAGATGGGCAAATATTTACCTCCCTCCTCCACCTCACCCTCCAGAGTGGAGGGTGACTCTAAGACCGGGGGGAGGTGTGAGAGGGGAATGTGAAGAGTATCTTTCTCCTTCTCAGTCGGAGGCCATGTCAGTGAGGGAAGGTGGGGGTTGGGATTTTTTTCTTCTCACTGTGTGCAGCCCCCAACTGATTTTTCTGTGGGTTAGTGGCCCCCGACCCAAAAAAGGTTCCCCACCCCCGCTCTAAGAAGTAGTCTACCCACAGGACCATGCCATAGAGAAATGGAGCGTGCCCAGTGGATGCAGCGTCCCACACCATGGGCGTGTTCCCTACCGTAGATTAGCTGATCTGTCCAGTCTAGTTTAAATATCCTGAGTGATGGGCCTTCCTCCCTTCCCTTGGGAGCCTGTTCTAGAGCTCCTCAGAGCTCCCTGTCATCCTGATGGCCTCAATTTTGCCTTTTACTTTCACCCCACATGATTTCCCTCTCTCCTTGATGCTAACGGCCTTTGAATGTCTGAAACCGCTCTGTCCTCACTTAGCCAGGCAGTTACAATGGCCGCCCTTGAAATAACTCTTCAGTAATGGTCCCACAGGCTCCCAAAGTCCATGGCACCCTTGCTGGTGGGGCAGGCAGAGCTTGTGGGGGAGATATTGCCCCCTGTCTACCCCAGGACTCTTGGCTTTCTCATCACTGCCACTGAGTGTCTTGTCTTGGCCCCCGGCTGTTTGCTGTAGGCTAGTATTCCATGGCCAGGTTTCGTAGTTGACGTGTCGCGGGCACTGCGAGGTGTAGAGCTCTGGTTACTACGCTTGTTTTAGGGGCTCTGTCGAGGCGGAGACTCTCCCGGGGCACGCATGCAGTGGTGGGGAAGGCGTTCAACTAGCAGGGCTGTTGCTTGTATTTCCAGCCCTGCTCATTCTGCCTCTACTGAGTCCGAAGGGTTTTATTTCCTTAGGGTGTTGCACGGAGCGGGTGAGGTGCTTTGCATGACCCAGATCACTCTGATCTCCATGTAGCCCCTGCCCCCCACTTTTGCCTCAGAAATCCAGCTTCTGTCAGGAGTGGGATGGTCCCCACCATTCTCTGTCAATACAGCTGCTGGAGAGCCTGCAATCCATGCATGTCCTACAGCTCCAGAATCATCCCCTGACCTCCCCGCAAAGCACTGTCGTCCTGTGCACAGAGGCTGCTCCGAAAGCAAAGAGCAGGAACGGATGGCAGGCATGGGCAGCCAGGGCACACTGCATACTCCAGCAGAGGGGTGCGGAGGAGCGTCCGAGCCCTTCGTCCTGCAGCCAGACTGAACGCAGTATGGACTCTTTCATCGGCGCTGTGACCCGGATCATCCAGCTAGATCACATGTACTGAACGGGAGTCTCAGACTTTCAGCCCCATTCTCAGCTTTGCCACCCAGCCTGGCCCATCAAGGGATGAATTAGGGGGAGCAGGAGCAGTCCAGGCCCTTTTAGGAATTTGTGAGGAGTGTGTGCAGGGGATGTGGGAGAATCTGATCTTGGCAATTGTGATGCATAAGGCATAAGTCATCCATAGTTTCACTGGAGTTACACAGGGGCTAGTTTGCAAAAGCCCAGCAAATCTGCAGATATCTGGGGCTCATTTGTGCAGATACGGATACTAATTCTGTATCCACACAGCGCTCTCGTTGTTTGGCCTATGGGGAGTAGGCAGCTCTGGACCCTGAAATTCTAGCCATAAGCACATCAAATGAATAACTCCTTCTACGGCTAAGGGGAGGCGTTACTGCAAACTGCAATATCTGACATCCATGCAGATGGGCAGGGAAGGTTAGGGGACTGTCCAAGGGATTATCTGCCTGTTGACAAGCTCAGAACAGGCTGCTCTCTGGGAACTAGAGGGAATTGTGGGGCCAGAAACTGCTAAAGGATTTAAAAAAATCACAATAGGACAAGCTGTTCTCTTAGGGCACGTCTACACAGCAGGGCAAAAATCGAAGTAAGCAACACAACTTCAGCTGCGTCAATTGCGTAACTGATGTCAAAATAGTTTACTTTGGCTTTTAGTGCTGTCTACGCAGCAGGGAGTCAAAGGAAAAACTCTATTCCTTCGACTTCCCTTACTCCTTGTGAAATGAAAGCTATAGGAGTTGGAGTAAGAAGTCCTTCAGCTCGACATGATTTTGAAATAATGGCTTGCTGTGTCGACGCGCACTATGTTATTGTGGAATAATGCTAGTTATTCCGAAATAAAGCTGCTGTGTAGACGTACCCTTAGTGTGTGTCTGTGAGACTGAGAAATGGAGGGAGCAAATGGAACAGAGGCCTGCAAATGGGAGAGAGAGACCTGGCTATAGCCGGGAGACTTTCTCTTCATCCAGTGCTGTTGGAATATACTGCCGCCTTCTGTCTGAGAACCCATCAGAAAGCCTCTCAGTGTTTCCAGGTGGGACTATGTGTGAGAGCCAACCACCCCCAGGGAGGCAGCCATGCTTTCTGCCAGCTGCCTGGCTTCGTCTTTCTCACACACCCCTTTGGAAACAGCCTTGGGGTAGCTTTAGGGCTGGAGGCTGGAGCTGGGTTCGAATTTCTGTAGGAAACCCGACTTGGAGGTGGTAGACCTTGGAGGGGGCAGAATCCCTCGGCGCCGCAGGGGACATACTCATAGGCAACACAGCCATCCTTCCCCGCTTGTCTGGACAGTTACCTTCTGGAGTGCTGTGCTGCACAGAGGTGCCCCATGTGACGTTCACATTCATTGTCCGTTTAGCCTCAAGATGAATCCCCTCGCTTTGTGCTCTACCACTCTGTTCCTCTCGTGGTGCTGTCTTGCGGTGAGAGATGTGATTTTTTTGTGCTTTGCCCAGCGACTTGCTTGGGAAAATCATTTCATTTCTCTGTCTCTCCACTTCCCCTTAGCTTCTTGTAAAACCGGGCAAATCAGTGTTGTGCGTTTGGATGTATGTTTGTAAAGTATGTTGGCCTCCTCACAGGAAAAGTGCCATGGAAAGGCAAATGCAATGCTATAAGCCAGGGGCATTTCAGGTTGTCCCCCTTGATCTTTTCCCACTTTAGCAATGGCCCCAAACACATGGAAGCTGTAGGTTTTGGACCTGATTGTAGAACGGTGTCCTCTCTAAAAGAAGAGCTCTTCATCTCTCAGCTGCTTTGCTGCCTAAACTGAAATTCA
This sequence comes from Pelochelys cantorii, assembly GCA_032595735.1. NCBI lineage: Eukaryota > Metazoa > Chordata > Testudines > Trionychidae > Pelochelys > Pelochelys cantorii. The sequence goes on from CM064337.1 coordinate 45,080,460, forward strand.
GAAGCAGCACAGTGGCTGGGAGAAATGAGTGAAATTAGTCGAACAGGTCAGAGACCAGAGTTAACCATTTTAATGTAGTATACGTTATAGATGCCTTTTACTAGGAGCAGTAATGACCCATGATGTGGTGTGTGTCTGCGTATCTTCAGGGGTTATATACAGACTATATACAGGCCAGTCCTTTTTATGTACACACACACATGTCTGTATATAACCCCTGCAGATATGCAGACATACACCACATCATGGGTCATTACTGCTCCATATCTGCAGGGGTTATATACAGACTTGTGTGTACGTGTGTGTGTTTGTATACACACACACACAGACTTTTACATACATAAAAAGGACTGGCCTATATAGTCTGTATATAACCCCTGCAGACACACATCATATCATGAGTCATTAGTATATACTATATGGCTATGTCTACACTACGTGTTTTGTTGGAAGATGCAATGCAAATGAAGCGCTGATTAGCATTTTTTCGTGCTACATTTGCATAATTGATTCCAATCCGTTTTTGCTCAAGAGGGTTTTGCTCAAAAACATGCAGTGTGGATGTGTCTGTTTTGCGCAAGATCTTTCTGCCTCTCCTATAATATCTGCCTCTGTCTGGAGCTCTGATACATGGCTTTACCATCAATTTTCCTTCCAAACACAGGATGCATTTATTATTCCTGTCCCTTGGAGGGGAAATGGCAGCAGTGCTCCTAGTGCCTATGGCAGCTTTCCCCACTAAACGCTACGGCTCCGTCTCACAGTCCAAAGAAAAGACACTCTTGCGTGCTGTTTAATCTGTGGAACTCACAGGGCTTTGTTAAGGCAAATTACTTACGAAAAGGAGTAAAGGTTTATATGAGCAAGAAAATAGCATCTTCAGGGAGACAAGCTGGAGGATAAAAATGACGCAGCCTTTCAGCCCTCATGCTTCAGGACAGAAGCTGATCTGGCAGATGGGACCAAGAAGAATTTTCCCTCCATGGTTCAGTATTGTACAAGAAGTGCATTGCATGTGTGTGCGTGTGTGTGGGGGGGGGTATGCCTTTCTGAGAGGTATCTAGGACTGGCCACAGTTGGATGCAGGCTTCTGGGTCTTTGTTTTGTCCTCTTATGGCGAGATCTAGTTTTCTCTCTGCAACTCAGCCAGCTCTCCTGAATGATGGGACCTGAGAGCTGACCCAGTGGATTTCACCCTGTTTCAGGTGCCCGTGCCCAGAGAAGTCTCCCTCCTCATGAACCTCCGTGCTGATGCAGCCGATGGTCATGCAGGCATGCCCCTACACCCTGCCACGATGTCGTGAGCGGCGTACAGCAGAGCAGCCACGTCCCAGCAGCACCGCCCAGGCTCAGGTAAGCGTGCCAGGGCTTGCTGACTGTCGCATGTCACCTTCTTTTTTTTAATTCAGAATTTTAGTGAGAGTTGCCAAACTTCTGTATTTATAGCAGAGTGGCACCTCCTACATTCCTGGGGCTGTTATTTCCTCTGTCTCCCCCGGTGCCTGCAGAGAAGAGGTGGGAAATGTGTCCCTGCTGCTCAGAAACCAGAAGGCAAAGAAAAAAAAAATCCAAGTGTTTTTCAGTCTCCTGATTTTGACCCTGATCTCGTGATTCGTTGGGGTCTGACTCATGATCTTTGAACTCTGGGGGTTGGCGATACTGGGTGTTGGGATTGCGGATTCTATTTCCCTTCTGCCCTTTAAGTCATCCCAGGCCTTGGGTCAGGAGCAGGCCTGTGCTAGTCCTGGCTGAACAGGCTGAGCCCAGCAGCTGAGGGAGTTTCAGCTGTGTGGCCTGCGTGTCCCTCAGACACTGTCAGTGGTCACTGGGTGGGTGGGTGTTTCTCTTGCACTTCATGTGCTGAGCAAAGCCTAGGCCAGCAAGTTGTCCCGCCTGCAAACGGGGAACGAGCCATTAACCCAACAGCCACGCCAATGGCGCAGAAATGCTGCTGTGCTTGTCTGATCTGGAGGTTCAACAAAGGCTCTGCCCTTTCCCTCCCTGTGTGGCTGAGGAGAGCGGGACCAGGTCCGCGCAGCCGAGCGGTGCTGCTCTGCATGAAGCAAGCCCCCCTATGGCCTCAGCATTCCTCCTGCTGGCTCCAAGGAGCTCAGTGTGACTGAGTCTGGGGCTGGAGCCCAGCACCGTGTGTTCCCGCTGCACTGCAGGGAGCTCTGCAGCTCCGGGGAGAAACTGTGGGAAGTGTGAGGCGCTGGCGTCTGTCTGAGCCGGTTCCCGGGCTGGAAGCGGGGCTCGCAGATGAGCCCGTGACTTTCCTGCTGGTTCTGAGTCAGTGTCTGTGGGGAGAGGGAGGCTGCGGGCAGCTGTTGCCAGGAGTGTGTGAGGGGGTTAACAAAGCACGCAGGCTGGAGGGAGAGGGAGAGCAGAGCGAGCAGCCTGGCCTGACCATGCTTAGGGGGTTCCCATGGGTGCCGCTGGGCACTGGCTCCCCTTGGGGGCCGGCCGGGTACAGGAACGGGAGCGTGAGGAAGCAGGAAAGTGGACCGAGGTGAGGGCGGCCTCGGGGACACGTGCAGCAACCAGCCGCTGCGCTGGAGAGAGAGTGTCTGAGGTGCACTCACCGCCATGGGTTCCTGCTCACCCACCCATAGTCGCTCCTGCCTTCTGTGCTGCAGGGCCAGGGCAGTTAACCCCCCGCGCAGGCAGCATGCCAGGCCGCCGGCTTGCGGAGCAGCAAGCGTATCGGCGGCCAAGGCCCCCTCCCTGGGCCAGGCCTTCCTCAGCAAAGCTGCTGGCGTCGCTATTGTCCTGGCCTCGGAGTGGGCTCCTGCCCAGTTGGGGGAAAGCGAAGGGCGAGGCCCCCGATTGCGAAGGGCAGCCCAGCGCAGGGGGGAGCGGAGGGGCCCCAACGGCAGGCACGCAGAGAGAGTGAGCGCGAGAGAGGGCGCGATACAGGGCGCTTTTCATAGGGTTCCTGTAGGCGGGACGGAGCATGGAAACAATGCCGAGCTGGAGCCGCTTCAAACGGCTCCGTGGGAGACAGACGGGGCCGGAATCCTTCTGGCAAAAACACGATGTTTTCCCTGGACGTGGAGGGGTGTGCGCCAGTCCAGGAATGTTGATGCTGACATGGGGGGAGCCCCAGCTGTGGGGGCAGGGAATGCTGAATCTACAGAGGGGCTTCCCCTGCTGCTCCTCAGGCAGGCCCTGGCCAGCGCTGAGACGCCCACCTCCACTGAGGCCCACCCGGTGAGCGCCTGGCTTGTCCTGGCGCCGTGGGCCAGGGCCCACACTTCCCCCCCTGAGGCCTGGGCAGGGTGTCTGGGAGTAACCGCGGACCCCTGTGGCTCTTTCAGTGGAGCCCCTCTCCCTCCTTTGTGAGGGGCGTTTCTAGTTCCACCCCCTGCCTGCCCACACGCCCTGTCCTGTCAAGGAGCTTGACTCTCTTCCCTGATGTCTCCCACTACAGCGGGGCTCAGCCAGAGACCCAGATGCTCCCCGCGTTAGGGCGCGTTTTCAGGCCCCTCGACAGACCATTCCTTCAGGACCCTGTCCATTGGGGATTAAACTCTGAGATCCCCGCACTCCATTTCCAGGAGCCAGACGGTCCAGGGGCTGCTGCCTTATTACCCAGGCTGGCCCTGCTGAGCGCTGTGGTTTCTGTGGCTGGGGCTAGCTGTGATACGCTGTCCCCCCTCGGTGCCTTTCACACACGTGCGCACACAGGGTGACTCCTGGGACCCCCTGTCCCCCCACACCCAGACCGCTGCCGCGGCACCCGCGGGGGTTAAGACAGGTTGGAGGGAGCTGGAATTCCACCAGGACAAAGCGATGATTCACTGGCAGAGCGGCTGCCGCCGCGCCTCCCTCGGGATTCCTGGGGGGTCAGTAAACAGCGCAGCAGCTCCTCTCAGCCCTCCCATCCTGCTTCTCACCCGCCCTCTGGTCCCTTCCCCTGCCTCGCTTCCCTGGGCTGCTCTTGGCCTTTCTCCTGCTGCGCGCTGCCTGGTGCTGGCTGATGGCACTGGGAAGAGTGGGGGACAATGTTCTCCCCTGTGCAGCTGCCGAGCAGCCACCCCTTGGATCCCTGGCTCTGCACAGGTAGGGGAAGCTTCATAACTTGCGTGCGTGTCTAAAAATAGTGCTGTTCAGGTACGTCTCATTTCCGGAGGGGGAAGGAGCCAGCCAGCCTGCCCCCTCGGCCGCTGCCGCCAGTGGGAACCGGGGCTGGAGGTGAGAGCCCTGCTTTCCCCCATTCACCTGCAGGGGGTTTGTTCAGGGAGAGCAGGTGGTTCACATCTGGCCAGCGCCTGGCAGCTTCCACCCTAGCTCATTCAGAGGGCACAGTGAGTGGCAGGCATCGTGGACGTCTAACCTTTTCCTAAGTTAGCCTGGAGAGGATCCGGCTTCCCGTGGAGGGTTATCCATGCAGTCCGCTATAGCCCTCAGCTGGGCTGTTGGCCCTAATCCCTCGGCAATCCCCCTGGGGTCAGAAGAGGTGGCTTCTGCCACACGAGGCTCACCTACTTTGGCAGCGTGAGTATTTGCCCGAGAAATGTATTGACTTTCAGGATGCCGGCAGCAGCTTTTGCTTGAATGATTTATGATCGGCATGTCTCGGATTCCTCTGTACTCTGTGTTTGATGGTTTTCGGGATGCTCTCTGGAATGACGTGGCAGATCAGGGACAGAAAATGAAACGGGCCCCCCACTGTAATCATTAAATACTTCCCTACCTGTATATACAATATGATGGGGACTAGTTTAGCTACAACTACTCAAGAGAGAGATCTTGGCGTCATTGTGGATAGTTCTCTGAAACCATCCACTCTGTGCAGCGGCAGTCAAACAAGCAAACAGAATGTTAGGAATTATTTAAAAAGGGATAGAGAATAAGACAGAGAATATCTCATTGCCTCTATAAAACCATGGTGCGCCCACATCTTGAATACGGCGTACAGATGCAGTCACCTCATCTCAAAAAACCGTAAATTGACATTGGAAAAGGTTCCGAAACGGGCAACAAACATGATGAGGGGTTTGGAACGGGTCCTGTATGAAGAGAGATTAAAAAGACTGGGACATTTCAGCTTAGAAAAGAGGAGACTAAGGGGGGATATGATAGAGGACTATACAATCATGACTGTTGTGGAAAAAGTGAATAAGGCAAAATTATTTACTGGTTCCCATAACATAAGAACTAGGGTTCACCAAATGAAATTAATAGACAGCAGGTTTAAAACAAACAAAAGGAAGGTTTTCTTCATGCAGTGCACAGTCAACCTGTGGAACTCCTTGCCAGAGGATGCTGTGAGGACCAGGACTTTAACAGGGTTCAAAAAAGAGCTAGATAAATTCATGGAAGATAGGTCCATCAATGGTTATTAGCCAGGATGGGTAGGAATGGTGTCCCCAGCCTCTGTGTGTCCGAGGCTGGAATTGGATGACGGGGGAGGGATCACGTGATGATTCCCTGTTCTGTTCCCTCCCTCTGGGGCATCTGGCATTGGCCACTGTTGAAAGACAGGATGCTGGGATAGATGTATCTTTTGTCTGACCCAGTCTGGCCGTTCTTGTGTTCTCTTGGTGCTTTTCTGGGGAGAAGGGTGAGAGCCCCAGTGATCTGGAAAACCCTCATTGTGATGGATTCTAAAGCCAGAAGGGGCCAGTTTTTCCTTCTATGCCAGTAGCTCATAGCATGGTCCCCTCCTCTTCCTCCATGCTCCAAACGTACAGGGCGGCTGTGCTGTTTGAAACAACTACACTTCCCCTAAGAGATGGCTGCACTTGTGAAATGATGCCTATAGGGTATGTCTACACAGCAGTGTTATTTCAGCATAACTGATGTCTATGTAGCAAGCCGTTATTTCAAAATCATGTCGAGCTGGAGGACTTCTTACTCCAACTCTTGTAACCTTCAGTTCACGAGGAGTAAGGGAAGTCGGAGGAAGTGTGTTCTTCCTTTGACTTCCTGCTGCGTAGACAAATTAAGCTATTTTGACTTCAGCTACGCAGTTGACGTAGCTCATAGCTTAATTCGGCTTTTGCCCTGTTGTGTAGACGTACCCTTCCAGATCATTTGGAAAGCACTTTGGGACGAAGGGTGCTAATTGTTAACTGTTACCACTTTTGAGCCCTGCCAAGACATTAGAAATGTAATTTCCCAAGCAAAACACAGCTGTCACAGGTGGGAAGCTGTTGCAACTGTGTGTTTTGGGAACAGGCAGCAAGTTACCCTGATGGTCACGCACCAGCCCTTCCCCATGCACTCCAAATACACGGTGTATGTGTCTTTGTATCCCACTTCAATCGCGCCTCCCCCCAATTGTTTGCTGATGTGACTGGCAAGGGGACAGTCTTTGCGGTTGTCACGGGAGGTAGAGCGGTCTAGTGATCAGAACGCTGGCGGGGGAGCCAGGAGATTAGGTTCAGCTCATAACGCTGCAACCGATTCACTCTACGAGTCCTTTCCCTGTGCAGTGCTCTGCTTTCTCCCACCTGTAAATTGTCGATAAGGCTTCCCTTCCTCCCAGGAGGTTGAGGCTACATTCCTGGTTGTAAAGTGCGCGGATGAAAAGCACTCCTGCATGCAAATAGGTATCACGCAAGCTCCTTTCTTCAAGTTACTGGAGTGTGTCTGGAATTGTGGCTCTCCTCCTGAGTGTCACATGCCTGCGTGCTCCTCCTCCTGGAGCGGGGGCAGAGAAGAAACAGTCTCTGGCATTTGGCTCTCTGGACTGCCAGAGCATGTTTTCACCTGTAGAAGACTGCAGGTGGGAGATCATAGTCTGTCTTTTTGGGGGCGGAGGCTTCACAGCCAAGGCCATTCATATTGTAACAAATCTGTGCTCGCCTGCACCTTCCTGGTTGTCACTGCGCTGCACACTGGGGCTGCTTGGAACTGAATGGCAGCAGCTGGACTAAAACTAGAGGCGTGTGCATTTTGCTGCTCCAAAAGCACAAGCTCTAAGTGCCTAAGATGAATAGGAATCTCCATTAGCTGGTAGTGGTGTGGAGTCTAGGGAAAAAACAGGATCGAGAGTAAGATTAAGAATGTCTTACTTCCTCTGTATAAATCCATGATACGCCTGCGTCTTGAAAACTGCTCACAGATGTGGTCACTTTAACTCAAGAAAGGTATCTTGGCATTGGAAAAGGTTCAGAAAAGGACACCAAAAAAGATCAGGGGTTTGGAACGGCTGCCATATGAAGAGAGATTAAAAAGACTGGGATTTTTCATTTTAGCAAAGAGGAGACTAAGGGGGGATATGATAGAGGTCTATAAAATCATGACTGGTGGGGAGAAAGTGAATAAGGAAAAGTTATTTACTTGTTCCCATAACATAGGAACTAGGGATCACGAAATGAAATTAATAGGTAGTAGGTTTCAAACAAACAAAAGGAAGTTTTTCTTCATGCAGCACACAGTCAACCTGTGGAACTCTTTGCCAGAGGATGTTGTGAAGACCAGGACTCTAAAAAACCCCTCCAAAAACTAGATACATTCATGGAGGACTGGTCAATCAATACTTATTAGTCAGGATGGGTAGGAAAGCTGTCCCTAGCCTCTGTTTGTCAGAGGCTGTAAATGGGTGACAGGAGAGGGATCATTTGATGATTACCTGTTCTGTTTACTACCTCTGGGGCACCTAGTATTGGCCACTGGCAGAAGACAAGATAGTGGCCTAGATGGACCTTTGGTCTGACCCAGTATGGCTGTTCTTATGTAATTCTGAATCTGTCCAACAGAGGGCGGTGGTTGGACATGTGTGCTCCCACCCACCCACTCATTCACCAACCATACAGAAGATGCTGGAATACCAGACCAAGAAAACGTGGGAGCCTAAAAGTAAAAACCCCTCATCCCATTGAAGTGTTGTAAATGCTGATAACGTTATTGGTCACGCAGTTAGAACATCCTTCAAGTGCTTTAAATCCTTAACAAAACATCAAGACCATCTGTGATGCAGGCTGGCATTTCAATCTCTTTGTACGGATGGTGAATCCAGTACATAAATGTTAAGGGTTGTGCCCAAGAACACACAACGAGTCAGTGGCAGAGGTGAGAGCAGCAGTCAGCCATGCGCTCTCGCCACTAGCCATCCTTTAGCTGCAGTGTGTTTGTGTTTCCGCCTAGGTTAAAGCAGCGGAAGATGGTGAAGGAACGCCCCGTGTAACCCCGCAGGCTCCCAATAGCGCCTACGGGCCCCAGCTACCCCTGGAGATGAACCTTTGTTGGAACGAGATCAAAAAGAAATCCCACAGCCTTCGGTAGGACTCCGCGTGGCGGGAGCTTGCTGGTCTTCGCTGTACCCCAGGGCTGCCTGTGGGAGTTGTTCGTCACAGGCCTTTCGATCTTGTTCTGTGCATTTGCCACCCGAGTTCTCTGTGACCTCGGAGCAGTTTCCCCCAGAAAGCAGAGACAAATCTCTGAACCACCCACTCCTTTTGTTGCACTGGTTGGCGTGTATTTTCTTTCCATTTGCCCGTGTCCGTCTGTCTGTCTGTCTTATTTCCTCCTGTCCCTTGATCTTTTCTTCCCCCGCCACGCTTGCTGTTTCTCTGCTCCTCTCTCCTTTCCACACTGCCATTCCCTTCACATCACCTTCCCCTGGGGCCTGCCCCTTCCCCCCAGACCCCGCTGGAGCATGTGCCTTTCCGCAGCCCTCTATGATTACAGATCCCCAGCCAGCCTCACTGAGAGTTCAGTTGGGGCATGTTCATTGCGCTTTGCCTCAACACACACGTGGTCCTGGAAACTGTCCCTCTGGTTATGACATACAGCCAAGTCCTTGCCAACATGGGTGTAGCCAGAGCTCCGGCCATGCCATGTGCATGCACGTGTCCAGGCCGATTCTTCTGCCCTCCCCCATCACGCACTTGGGGATCAGAAACCACTTAAGGCTGTCCTCTTGCCTGCCCCTGCTGATACCAGCAAGGACGTGTAACGCTGAGCCCCTGGAAATCGCCCACAGAGGGGACCCTCTGCGGCACGCCATGCCAGGGCAGAATCCGTGTGCCTGCTCACCAGGGACAGGCTGAGGGAACCGCTCCCTCGCGCCTGGCATCAGGGCAGGATCTGGCCTTCCTTTAGTCATTGGGCAGGGGCCGGCTGCCCATAGTTTTCCTGCCTGGCTTCCTCTCCTCTGGGCAGAAGAGTCCCACCAGGCTGCAGGGGCCCAGGCCGCTCCTGCCTTTGTGAATTCCATCCTTGTTTCTGCTCTGTGACTGTTGGGTTCCCACCCCTCCTGCGCAGGGCTCGTCTAGAGGCCTTTTCCGACCACAGCGGGAAGCTGCAGCTCCCCCTCCAGGAGATCATCGACTGGCTGGGTCAGAAGGATGAAGAGCTCTCTGCCCAGCTCCCGCTCCGGGGAGACGTGCTCTTGGTGCAGCAGGAGAAAGAGACGCATGCGGTACGCTCCCTGGAGCCCTGCCCTCGCTCACCTGCCAGGATGACCTGGCTCCTCTGCTCCACCGCTGCCCTTGATGGTCCCCCCGTGACTCACTGGGCTGGCACACTGTCTGTCGGTTGCACCTTCCCTTGTGGGACGGAGCCACGTTCTCCTGAAAAGCTGCAGCCTTGGTTTCCCCCAGTGAATAACAGAATTAGTCCCGTTTGGAAAGTGAAGGGTCGTTGAGCATGAAACATGGGGAGTAAGTCTGTGCAACAGAGGAAATCAATGTGGGGGAGCACAGCAAGCCTCCGTCACTGATTGTTCGTTCTCATCTGCTTCCCAGAGGCTGCAGTGTCCGAGTTCTCGCACGGACCGATGCCGTTCTTTGGCCACACTCCTGGGGAACCGGACATTTGCCTTCTGGGATCCCAGAGAACAATTTGGGTCACCTGTCTGACTGTGATCTACGGTGACGGGGACAGGGTTGTCCCAAGGAGGGTGCAGGATCTGGGGTAACTCCCCCTCCCCCGACACCCAAGTGCAGGGCCAGGGCACTCTGCTTCCTGCCACTGCTGAGGCTGGGAGGGGGCGGCAGGGCAGAATGAAACAAGTTGCTGGGTGGCTCCAGATCCCACCACCGTGGTGAGAGTAGGGGGAGGGGGTGACCCTGGACCCCAGATAATCCCGTGGGTCCTGCCCATATGACAATTGGGGTGGCTACTGTGAGCCCCCCAAACATGTGAGGCCTGGGGTGGCTGCCCCGAACCATCCTATGGACCGGACAGCTCTGGAGGGGGTGTGGGAATCCCTGTTGTGTTATAGCACATAGCAAATCTGATTAGCCAGTGTCATCCCATCCGAACGGAGGGAAATCCTAGAATCACAGGACTGGAGGGACCGCGAGAGGCCATCTAGTCCAGTCCCCTGCCCTCACGGCAGGACCAAGGGTTTAAAACCTTCCAAAGGGCAGTTTTCTCATCCTTGGCCACGGCCAGAGCGCCTCCCCTTTCGTAATTCACGGCCCAGAACATGCCCGCCGTCGCCTGTCTGAGACACTGTCAAGTTTCCCCGATCTCTCTCCCCTTTCCCGGTGCTGGGATTGTCCATGAATCCCAGAGCCGTTTATCTGTTAGCTGTCCTTGGGGCGCTGAAGCTGTGCGTGGTCCCTCCGTGCAGGCAGCGCTTCATTCACGCATCAGTTACGTGTGCCGAGCCTGTCGCTCGCTGTGCCCTGGAGTCAGTAATTCACTGCCCGGCTCTCTCAAGGACAGTGAGGAAGGGAGCCGTTCACCTCTCTAACGCAGCCTTTCTTGTCCTGCTGTGCCTCCCCTCCGCAGGCTTTCATGGAAGAGGTGAAGTCTCGGGGCCCGTACATTTACTCTGTCCTGGAGTCGGCGCAGGCCTTCCTTTCCCAGCACCCGTTTGAGGAATTAGAGGAAACAAATTCTGAAAGTAAAGGTGCGTGGGGCTGGCCGCTCTCCTCCCCCTCGCTGTCAGCAGGGCCTAGCTCTCGGACCCTGCATGCCGTCGCTCCACGGGAAGAGATGAGAGCGGGGCCAGGGTGCAGCATGGCGTCGTGGGCCGCAGTGCTGCGTGGATGAACGGAGCGTGCAGTGGCATAGCACAGTGTAATGCTGGGGTGTTACCTGGCACTGCCACTCCACGGGTAGGCCGCCACTGAAGCCAACTTGACTAAAGCTGGCTTGGGTGTGTCTGACTGTGTGTCCATCACATCTCCGAGGGCAGGGTCGACCCATCCGAGGTCGTGCTACTTTGGGAGGGGCCGAGGTCCGACATGTCGCAGTGCATGCTGGGAGCGGGTGGTGCGCAGTGCGTCCTTGAGAGATGCAGTGAGGTACACCAGGGCATCAAGCAGTGATTTAACTGGCATGCCGCTTGCCTGGGACATGAACTCTTGTGCCAGCCCTTCAACAGAGCCACCCCCCTTCTGGGAAACCCTGGCCTTGCCTGAGAGGGACTCTTCTGGCAGCTGGTGGAGGGCGCTCCCTTTCCTTGGTGGCTTGAGGGGTTTCTCCTCTTCCTCATGTCCTACCCCCAACTGCTGCCAGCCATTGCTCCCTCTGGCAAGAGGGCAGGGCTCACATCCACTCTTAGCATGCGTGTGTGTGGGGGAAAAGGGGGGGGTGGTCTTGGCAGCTTCTGTGCTTTCCCCACCAACGAGGAGGAGGAGTGAAGTGACCTGCTATGGCCGATAACCAGGCCCCTTTGTGGAGCACTGGGTTCTCTATGCTGATCAGCACTCGGCTCTGCCACTGACCTGCTTTTTGACCTCAGGTGCATCACTTAACCCCTCTCTGCGCCAGCTTTTCCATCTGTGTAACAGGACTAGCATGACCCTTGCATATAGGGGCCCAGCTAGGAGGCCCTTAGGCAAAGCTCCCTTTGCCTTGAGGGGCTGTTTGCCCAGGGAAGGATTTCAGGCATTGTGGTTTAAAGGCAGTAGACCCATCTTTGCTCCTTCTGCGGAGGATCCTGTGCCAGTGCACAGACACAGACCACAGTTGAAGCTGCTGGTGGCCGCAGTCCGTGAGAGGTCCTTGTCAGCCCTGCAGCACCTGGCTGGTGGCTCACTGCGGCCAATGGGGTATGTAAGGAAGCAGACAAAAGAATAGCACAGGTGCATTAGGAAAAGCTTTTTAACGCTGAGGGCCGTTAAACTCAGGAACGGGCTTCCCAGGGAAGTTGTGGAATCCCCACCGGGGGAGGCTGTTGGGAAGAAGGTTGGACAAACCCGTCAGGGCTGATCTAGGCGTCCTCAGCCCTGCTTCAGCGCCGGGGGCTGGACTTGATGACCTGTGGAGGTCCCTTCCAGCCCTACCTTCCACTGATTCTATGGTGTGAGCTGAAACTGCCTCCTCTCTCTCTCTCTCTCCCTCCCTTGGTGCTGGGTTCCTCCTCTTCCCGACTCTCCCTGCTTCTCTCTCCCTCTTCCTCATCCCCCGCCCCGATCGGGTTGGCTGTCCCTGCTGCGGCTGGGCTCTCCCGGCTGCTCGCTGTGGCCCTGTGGCTTTGCCCGTAGATGCGTCTCCACGGCACCGGATCCAGAACGTCAGCCGGTTTGTCTGGAAGCAAGCCAACGTGGCCAGCGAGCTGTGGGAGAAGCTCACCGCCCGCTGCGTGGACCAGCACCGCCACATTGAGCGGACGCTGGAGCAGCTGCTGGAGGTCAAGGGCGCCATGGAAGAGCTCGGCGCAACCCTGGACCAGGCCGAGAGTGTGCGAGGCACCTGGGAGCCCATTGGTGACCTCTTCATTGATTCTTTACCCGAGCACATCCAGGCCACCAAGGTACAGCTCACCCCGTTGGTCCCTGCGGGAAACCGGTTGCTAGGGTGGATGTGGGATGTCTGGGGGGGTTAATCCTGAGGTCTTCTCCAGTGGAGCATGTGCCCCTCGCTGTGTCCTGCTCAAGCCAGGCGCTCTCAGGAGAGGTTCTTCTGCTAGCTGGGAGCAGATCAGTAACCCAAGCAAGGGGACCTGATTCCACTGGAGTGCTAGTGTGCACAGCTCCAGCCTGGCTTGCGGGTTTCCTTCTGCTGCTCTAGCACTTTCAGGACGGGAGGGCTCGGCAGTGAGTCCCCTTCACCCAGGCAGTGCCAGCCCCTGGCGTGCCCAGAGCATCCTTGGGGGTGTTACGGTGAAGAAATAGGGTGACGGGCTTTTCTCTCTGTCCTGCCCTGAGTCTCTTCTCTTTGGGCTGGCGGGCTGTAGCTGTTCAAAGAGGAGCTCTCCCCCATGAAGGATGGAGTGAAGCTAGTTAACGACCTCGCGCACCAGCTTGCCATCTCCGATGTGCACCTGTCCATGGAGAACTCCCGGGCTCTGGAGCAGATCAACACCCGCTGGAAACAGCTGCAGGTAGGCAGGGGGCAAAGGAGGGGAGCAGGGTGCCCTGAGAACAGAATGGAGAAGGGGCTGTCCGAGCGCCTGGGGTCCCAGGTCTGAGCAGGAGATGGTGAGTGTTCAGTGGGGCTGTGGAGAGCAGAGGCCACGGACTCCCCGGGGCAGCGGCTCTGGGGGCGCCATAGTGAGGCTCTGGCCTGGGGGTCAGAGGAGTGGCCAGGGGAGGCAAGGGAGAGGGCAGGCAGGTTCAGGTGGGGAAAGATCCAGGGAGGTGGCGGATGTGGGGCGAGGGGGGTTACCGGGGCGGCGGGTCGCAGGGCCATGCCACCTGACAGCTCCACAAGCTGATCGCGGAGAGGTTCGCTTTCAGTTCCAGCGGGGCCATCCTGCCTTCTGGAGCCTTGGCAGCCCCAGCACCTGCACCCCCATTCCCCGCCGGGGAGAGGGGCAGCAACACTGCAGGGGGCAGGGAGGCTGGTGGGGGAACAGGTAGAAGGGGGAGCAGTGCAGCTGCCAGAGCAGTGGGGGGGGGGGATTGGGGCCACAGGTGCCAGTAGGTGGAGCAGGGGGCCGGGGATTGGGGCCACGGGGGCTGGGGGATTTGGCTGCCAGGGCTGGGAGCCAGAGCGGGGAGCTGGGGGATGGGACACCAGAGAGGGGGCAGAAGATTGGGGCTGCTTGAGCCGGCACTGCCCTCGGCCAGCACTAGGCAGACGAAGCACAGGGCACTGCTTAATTAGGGGCACAGGGGTGCCCCAAATGTCATGGTGCCCTAGGCAGCTGCATATTCTGTGTGGGCCTAAGGACAGCCCTGAGTTCCCATCTCCCCTTCTCCCAGGCCACTGTTAATGAACGCCTGAAGCAGCTCCAGGATGCCCATCGGGACTTTGGACCCGGTTCTCAGCACTTCCTCTCCAGTACGTGAGCCGAGCGTCCCAGGGTCCCAGACCCCCCTGGGTGGGAGAAGCCCAGCACTGTGCCTGCTGCTTTGTATGGGCTGACACCTGCCTGCCTTTCCTACTGCCTTGGCCACACAAGATCCCCCCACCCCTTGGCCTTGCTCTGCCAGGCAACCCAATAACCAGCTAAGAAGAGGCCCAATCGCGTGGCAGTTACTATGTGGCACGTGGCATTACCCACGTTGATAACACCATGATGTAACCCACACTCCTAGTGTGGGTCACTGTCCCATGCAGGGGCATTTCTACCACTCACAGCGAGCGATAAGAACACGGGAGCTCCACAGCCTCAGCCGAGAGCCAGCTGGCTTTTAGCTCAAGCAGCAGAGGCTCCCACGCTAAGCTCCAGAGGTCCTAGCTTCAAATCTGCCCCGTGGTGGCAGTTGGGGCTCCTCTGGGATTTGAATCCAGGTGGCGGTTACAATGACACCTGGAGGGTACATGGTTCATAGATGAAGACACCAGGGGGGGTAGAATGCATCAGATCCACTGCTGGGTGAAATCACTGGGCAGCAGTGACCTGCATGGATGCTTGCATTTGGAAGTAGAGTGGCCTTTGTTCCCTGTAGCTCAACCTTCTCAGGAGACGAGCCCTAATGCAGGAGGCAGCTCCCCAGGGTACCATGATCCGTGCTTGCTAGCCACATGGGCCAGTTGGTAGAGCGGTGCCCCATGCAATAACACAGATGGGATGACACGAGCCAAAACCCACTCCCCTGGGACGCTTGGGGTTGTGCCAGACTGTCACTCCCCAGGGGAGGCGACCGACGGCAGCAAAAAGTCCGGAGGGACGGGGAAATGTGCCTGTTGTTTTCTGCTGTGAGGCAGGATGCCATTCCCACACTGCTGAGCTGGCTCTGTCAGGAGGCCGGCTGGGCAGCATGGCGAACCCAGCAGTGGAAAGCACTCGGCACAGAATTTCCAAGCCTGGGTGTCTGCTGTGGGCTCCTAACTAAAAGTGGCCTGATTCTCTCAGAGGTGTTGAGGCGGGATGCTCGCTTGCTTGGCCTGTGTGCCAGTCGGATGCAGCCCTGGCTTGCCTGGATCCAGCCCCTGAGACTCCTGGAGCACACAGAATCTACTAGCCTGGGCCCCCCTAGGCTCTAGTGTGTGGGGAGGGTCTTTCCCCCCTCAGTCGGGGGCTACGTTACTGAGGGGGGGTTGTTTGTTTTTGGTTTTTGCTTCTCACTTGATTGCGGGGCTCTGACTGATTTTTCTGGGGGTCGGCGGCCCCCGATCCAGAAAAGGTTCCCAGCCCTGAGCGAGAAGCTGTGACCGGAGTGCTCAGAAATCACCAGTGCTGAAACGAGCAGGGGGTGGTGCTGAAAGGGTTCCCATTCCCCAGGCAAAGAACCTGGTGCTGCAGGCAGCCAAAGCAGTCATGGCCGGGCTCCTTGCCACCCTGGTCCTTCTGCTTCAGAAAGACAGGCCTCTGGCCCCTGACCGGAAGGAGCTCTCTAATGGGAGCAGGGGAAGCAGGTGAATTTATTGGGGAGCCCAGTGTATTTACTGGGGACCCACACACCCGCTGACCCCTCAAACCCACCTACCTTGGGGTCTCAAGGATGGACCCTAAGGCAAGATTTCACTGACCAGGGACCACTGTTTGAGGCCACCGCAGAGTCCCAGTGACGGGGTCCTGTCTGGGGCCAACTGTGGGAAGCAGGATGAGACTGGGGACCCACCAGGTTACTCCATTTCTGTGCTGACAGGGCAGGTGTCCCTGGTCCCCCCTTGCCTCTGCTCCCCAAGCACAGCACTTGGCAAGCTGTGATCACTCAGCCGAGGGGTTTGTCTGACGTGGCTTTAGCCTCTGTGTCTGTCTCTCTCCTTGCAGCCTCCGTCCAGGTTCCTTGGGAACGAGCGATTTCACCCAGCAAAGTGCCGTATTACATCAAGTGAGTGTGCGCTTGGAGGCTGGCAGAGTGGCTGATCTCTCGGTTGCGCTGTCCCAGGCCTGCGCTGTCCCAGGCCTGTGACCTGTCTTCCATTCCCCGTGGGACTCGCCACTCCTCTCCCATAAGGCCTTGATGCGGTAAAACACAAACCCTGTCCGTTCCAGGAGTGTGTGCGGTGAGCTCGCCGCCTTCCCATCTCACCGGACACAGCCCGCGTGGCCTCTTTTCCCCTGCGGGCAGATCTGTAAGCACAGCGCAAACTCCTCAGTCTCTGGTGTAAATAGGAACCTTGCTGAGTCCCACACTCAGCTGTGACTGGGGCAGCCGATGTGTTCCCTTGAGGACTCCCAGTAGGCTTTGCAGCAGGGCTGTTTGCAGACTAGGTTGTGTGCAAAAGGAGGTACTTTGGTAAGTGCTGCTGGAGGGCACTCCCTAGTGTCTCTTAGCTGGCAAGGAAGGGGTGAATGTTGGACGAGGATGAACTCACAAAGTCAGCCCAGAAGAGGTGGGGCTGGAGGTGAAATTACCAGGCAGGAAAGGACTTCAGGGGATGCACCCCTGCCTGCGTGCACTGGGAATCCCCTGGATATTGATAACAGCCCCCCGCCCCCAATAAGAAGAGCACGTGGGCTGTCTCTGCACCACTGTGCTGAGGTGGAGATGCAGGACCGCCAGACAATGGGCAGAGGCCTGCAGGTGTCTGTGGCCTGGTTTGGGGCTGGAGAGAGCGCCAATGCGGGAATACGGCATGTACTTTGGAGACCTGTCTGCCCGTTCACGTGTCTGCCAGTGCATTTCATTTACAGGTTTAGTGACCTACCTTCTTCCTTCAGCCACCAGGCTCAGACAACCTGCTGGGACCACCCCAAGATGACAGAGTTATACCAAACGCTGGGTAAGAGCAGCTCTAGGTACCTCCCCTGGGTACATTCGCACATGTCCTTTGTAGGACGGGGCTTGGCGCAATCTCCCCCCTGCACCCTGAGAAGGGAGAGAGCTCCCTGTGCTCGGCTCCCCTCGATACAAGGGTCCCAGAGACCCTGCAGAGGCCTGGTGTGATTCTGCGCTGTCTTCAGTCACACTCGCTCCTCCTCCCCGTCTGTCCCTGGGGGAGCGTGGATCCTCTTGCGTGTGGGAGCTGGCACAGTGTCCTTTGGCTCAGGTTCTGTGCTAATTCAAGGGACGCTTTCCCTGCAAGTCGGTGAGTGCTCCACCCGGCCACTGAGCGCGGAGAGGCACAGCCCGCGGTTACGTTCACTTCTGTCATGTCGTTTTGCAGCCGATTTGAACAACATCAAATTCTCGGCCTATCGGACGGCCATGAAGCTGCGCCGTGTCCAGAAAGCTCTGCGGTGTGAGTACCGAGTGCCGTCTTGGCCCTTGCTGCACGGGGGAGCCGTTCAGTGGCTGGCATGGAGCAGCTGATTGGGGTTGGCTCAGTGACACTGTCAACTCTCTTTGATCCATTTTGACAATTATGTTTATAGGTAGGGTCAGGTCCTACCCTCCTCTCACAGCCCTGGGATGCTTGTGGCTTTTCAGTCCCATTTCCCCCGGATTTCACGTCTTTTTCTCTCCAATATGTCTGTGGAAGGCCCACACAAATTGGGGAAACTGAGTCAGTGGGCAGCAAGCCAGTACCCCGATGGTGTCCAACCCGTTCTGAAGCAGTAGCCACTACAGTGGCTACTGCTGTAATTAACTAGCCACACTCAACTGGCCAAATAGCCACATTGTTCAAGTCAGCTAGCCACACTCAACCGACCACATGTGGCTAGTGGCTAGTGTGTTGAACACCACGGCACTACACAAAATGGGGCTCTCCAGTGGCCAGAGTAAACACATAGAAAATCGTGAGACACAATTTCCCTGTAATCTTTCCATGGCTGGGATCTTAGTGGTTACCTGCAACCATAGGAGAGGCAAGAATGCCAGAAGGGTGGCATTTAACTAGATCAGGGCTACTCACCACACACTGTGGGCTGCATGTGACCTCTGGCCTGTTTGTTTGCAGCCCATGGTGCAGTAGGTTTACACGGGGCCAACATGACGCTGCAGGTGGGCGCCAAAACACAAAAGTCATCAACATAATGGTCTTCTTGCTCTGCATTTTAGTAGTTCGATTCCTGGACTGTCATTGCACAGTAAAAGTGCTGTCACATGGGTGGAAATTGGGTAAATGTTGCAGAACTGACTTAAATGGGGCCTGTGTGTTGTGTAGTCTTGCCTTAATCTTTGTATTCCTGCCCATCAGTGTGAAGGAAGCTATTTACATACATTTGCATATAGATTTGCATGTATATGCAACCACACTTAAGTTGCGGCCCTTGGCATGTGCGGTGAGTACCATTGTGGCCTGCAGGGCTTCCAAAGTTGAGTAGCCCTGAACGAGATGCTGGCTCTTGAATGCTGTGTGTTTGGGACTGATGCCTTCAGAGAAGGTGTCCACACTTCCCCCCTCCTCTCTGATCTGGAATGTTTCCTTTCCCTGTTCTCTGCCTCTGGCCTGCCCAGTGGACCTGGTGACTCTGGCCACAGCCTTGGAAATCTTTAATGCGCACGAGCTGCAGCCCCTGGAGCGCGTGATGGACGTGGTGGAGGTTATCCACTGCCTGACTGCCCTCTATGAGCGGCTGGAGGAGGAGAGGGGCATTCTGGTCAACGTGCCGCTCTGTGTGGACATGAGTCTCAACTGGCTGCTCAACGTTTTCGATAGGTACCTGCTCTCGGCTTTCTTGACTCATTGCAGAGCTGCAAAGCTGGCCTGGCCGGAGTCTGGCGCGCTGCTTGGGCCCCCCTGAAGCTCGGGTGGGCACTGCCAGGCCGGTGCTGGAAGGCAGCTCACACAGCCATGGGCGGTGGCCCAGCTGGACGAGGCAGGGCCCTGTGGCGAGGAAGCTGGCACTGCAGTGTCTGGGAGGAAGCTGGTGCTGTTGAGCTCCTAGTAGGCACTGCCTGGCTCTGTTAAGGAAAGGACCTTCACGGAAGAGAGGGGCTCAGCGTTCTGCCTCTCTGTTTTTCAGCGGTCGCAGCGGGAAGATGCGCGCGCTGTCCTTCAAGACCGGCATTGCCTGCCTGTGCGGCACGGAGGTGAAGGAGAAGTTCCAGTGTGAGTCACCTCCCGGGAATCATTAGTCAAAGCAGGAGTGGGAGGTTTCTGGGCTTTGTAAAGTTTCTGGGCAAGGAGGCCTGCCTGAGGGGAGACTCCTGGCATGGCGGATCTGCATCACGACTCCCCCTCGTTCTCTGAATCCCACAGCTCCTAATGCAGTCGGCTGGGACTGCTCTGCTGCCGGGCAAACGTAGACATTCACCCAGGGGGACGGCCGTGGCCCAGCGGGGTCAAAGGGCCAAGCCTTGCTTCATCCCCACCCTCTTGCTGCCCTTCCTCTGGCCCAACTAAAGCTGCGTCCCTGGTCACAGTGGGGGAAGGGCTCGCACGTGCATGGCAGCAAGGGGAGCGTGAGTGTTTGTGGGTCTCTCACCCTTGGTTGCCATGGTGCTGGGCCTTCTCCCGGCAGATCTCTTTGGCCAGGTGGCAAATCCCGGCGGCCTGTGCGACCAGCGGCACCTCAGCATCCTGCTGCACGAGGCCATCCAGGTTCCGCGCCAGCTGGGAGAGGTGGCGGCGTTTGGGGGCAGCAACGTGGAGCCCAGCGTCCGCAGCTGCTTCCGCTTCGTAAGTGGCCTCCGCAGCGATGCGTCCTCCTCCCCTCGCCGAGGGGTCTGTCCAGTGGGCACAGAGGCAGGGGCCGCTCTGGGCGAGAGCCTGCTGCAACGTATGCGCCTTCTCTGGAGTGGCTCTGGTGCCGGCAGGGCAGGGAGAGGGGCAAGGCTGGGGGCACGGAGCAGGAGCTGCCCCAGGTGCTTGCCAGCAGAGATCTCCCCTCACGATCAGTGCCTGTTTCTCCTCTTCGCTAGAGCAACGGGAAGCCTGCGATTGAGGGGGTCCAGTTCCTGGAATGGGCCAACCTGGAGCCACAGTCCATGGTGTGGCTGGCTGTGCTGCACAGAGTGACCATTGCCGAGCAGGTGAAGCACCAGACCAAGTGCTCTGTCTGCAGACAGTGTCCCATCAAAGGCTTCAGGTACGGAGAGCAACCGGGGGTGCAGCCCCTGCAGCCGGCTGAGGAGCAGGGGAGCTCTGCAGGAGCCTGGGACAGTGGGGCACCACCGGGCTGCGTCTTCCCCCGAGTGCCAGTCGAAAATGCTCCTGGCAGAGACTTCATCCCCCAGCCTCTGTGGAGCATGGGGGAGGGTGGGGACTCTGCCTGCGATGGGACCGCAGCCCTGTCTCCTGGAGGCGGTGTGCTGGGACCCTGGCTCTGGGGGGGTGACTGAAAGCTGGCCCAGCTGTTGAGCATCCATGGCCTCTGTGAAATGATGATAGACACACATCCCTGGACAGAGGCCAACAGGAAGCAGCCAGCACGGCTACTAATGAGCCCCTGGTTGGCTACCTCAGCAGAGAGGCTGAGCTGCTTTCCCCTGCCAGGAGGGCAGAGACCCATCAGCAGGTCTGAGGGAAGCCTGCACTGCCCAGGCTAGGCCTGGTGGTGGATAGAGGCCATCAGCCCAGGCCACACTCACATCCAACGTGTTAAAATAAAAAGGGGGCACTGGGACCCCGGGGCTGTGGGTAGTTGATGCCGTTTAGGCTGTAGTCATTCTGGAAATATGACTGGCTGGCCTCTGCCCACGGGGGCAGTCCAAGAGCGGGCTGGCGGGCCGGGAAGCGGGCTGGCGGGCCGGGAAGTGGGGCAGCGGGCCGGGAAGTGGGGCAGGGGGCTGCCCTAGACTTGCAGTAGGTTTTAGATTTGACCTGTGAGCTCCAGGTCTCTAATTTGAGGCATGGTACTGCCACAAATATGAAGTGGACAGAGGGATGGAGCCAGCTGACTTCTGGGGACGGTGAATGGGTCAGTGCCTCTGAGCCAGGCTTTAGATCCAGTGATGTATGAGAAAAACTGGAACTGCCATGACCTGTGATGAGCAACCCCAAGATGGTCCACTGCCAAGAGGCCCTGAGGACAGGAGAGGGGAGCAGCTTGGAGACGGTGCCTCACAGACTGGTGCTGTCTCCCTAACCCACTTCATCTGCCCAGGTACCGCAGCCTGAAGCAGTTCAATGTGGATATCTGTCAGACCTGCTTCCTGACGGGACGGGCCAGCAAAGGGAACAAGCTCCACTACCCGATCATGGAGTACTACACCCCGGTAAGGAGTGGGGGGAGCTAGGAACAGCCAGCCTAGGGCATGGCAGGGAACTCTCCCTGTTGTGCTGTACCCCCTGCCCGCTGAGGGTAGCCTCGTGCACTGCCAGAGGTGGATTCACTGCGGCTTCGTTCATCTGTGCCCCTGCCTGACGGAAGCTGCCTACACAATTGGGTTTTGCAGCGTCTGTCACTCCAGACCATTGGTGCTGAATGAGGAGACAGGCCCCGATGCTGTGCCTGTTGGCACGCCCTGGCACTGTGTGGGTCACACGCCTCTTATTCTGTGTGCAGCTCTTGGCACATGCCCTTGCCTGCTCATTGCACGACATTTGCATGCACACATGGCCTGTGCCCTGGGGACCCTTCCCTTCTGCCCTGTTTTGAGGGTTGACTTGAGGGATTTCTTTCCTCTGGATGCCCCACCCCTTGCTCACTAGCGGCTTAGTTCTTTTGTGACATGTTCCGCCTTGGGTGCTGCCTGGAACTGGGGTACCCCGGGGCCCTCTAACCCACCAGCCTGAGCACCCTCTCACCCTGCACTACTGAGACAAGCTGCAAAGCCTGCACTTTCACCAGCACTCACACAGATAGGGACTCACCCAGCTGCATGCAGCTGCTCTAGCCACCAGCTTCCTAGCCCCAAACAGTACTGCCCTGCCCTGGCTGCATCTGGCCAGTGTGTGGGTTTAATACCCAGTCCGCTCTCCCTCAATGTGAAGAGGGCCACACGCGCTTGTCCAAGCCGAGGTCTTCCCCAGCATTCCAGTCAAAGTTCGTTGGGGTAGAGTCAAACAAAACCAAGTTTATTAACTACAAAAGAGAGATTTTTTTCCCCAGTGATTATAAGTGATAGCAGACAGATCAGATTACCTAGCAAACAAGTGTTGGTTGTGTTTTTGTTTAATACACTAAATAGTTTGGAGATGAATTTGCAGATTCGCACCCTGAGAAGTGATGCAAGCAGGCGGCTGATTCAAGCTGCGCTTGCTTTGGAGCTTGGAGTCCCCAGGTGTTTAATAGACAGGCTAGAAATCCCTTTAGCCTGCGTCCAACAATTCTCCCCTCACCCCGGTCAGTCTTTGTTCCTCACGTGTTTCCAGGCACCGTCTGGTGTGGGGAGGGAAGAACCTCAGACGATGTCGCCTTGCGTGGCGTTAGTACATGGCAGGAATACTTTAGTTTTCAAAACTTGGTTCCCAGACTGGGAAAATGCTGACCTGCCAAGATGGAATCCAGCATCATGTGACCTAGCCATGTGCCCATGTAGAGTCCTAGCAGCTGTTACTTACAGGCGGTCGGGAGCATTCTCAGGGAGGCTTGCTAGGTGGGAGATGAACTCCTAAAGCTTATTGTGTTTGCTAATGGTCCATCACCATGAATAGGTCCTTCCCAGCCAGTTACCTAGGCTGAAAGCATCTTGCCCAGCAGGCATTGCCTAGGTGTGACTACATGTGAAATACAGGGACATATTTATAACTTCAGATACAAAAACGATACATGAATATAACCAGGATAATCACAGTTAGCAACTCATAACGTTTCCCTGACTCTCACTGCATACCATGCACCATAACTATGTTCTAGTCCTGCCATCATATCACCGTGGAGACTATGGGGCGCGATGTCACTTGTCTGTTTCTCTGCAGACCACATCCAGCGAGAACATGAGGGACTTCGCTACCACCCTCAAAAACAAGTTCCGGTCCAAGCAGTACTTCAGCAAGCATCCGCAGAGAGGCTACCTGCCCGTCCAGTCTGTGCTGGAGGCTGACTTCACCGAGACGTGAGTGCTACCATCGCACCAACAGGCCCTGTCTGACGCGCCCCCTCAGCTCCGACATGCAGATAGAGGGGACGACCAGTTGCGGGGGGGAGTGGAAAAGCAAAGGAAATGATCTGACTGCAGGGATCAGAGGTTGAATTGGTGTCTGGGCCTTGGAAGGGTTGGCTGCTTCCATCTTCCAGTTGAACCTCCTGGGATTGATGCTTCTCCAGATTGCCCTTGGGTTTTCTAGACCCAAATGGGGCTGGGGCAGCATCTCCTAGCCAGAGGCTGGCATAAGGAAGCACGGAACCTCACTGATCTGTGCATGTCTCTTCCAGACCAGCTTCCTCCCCGATGTTACCACACGCCGATACCCACTCCCGGATCGAACACTTCGCCAGCAGGTACCAAGTGCCAGAGCAAGGGAGAGGTGGAACACTTACTCCGTCTCTCCAACCAGAGCCAGTCCGTGAGACCCTCTTGTCTGCCTTGTGTGCAGCCTTCACTCTGCAGTTTGCAGGGTGGCATAACCCCAATAATCCACCCACCCCTCTGCTGGGACTTCCTGTGAGACAGTCACTTTGCAGGCAGAGATTGTGGCTAAAACTGGCTCAGGCCAGCTCCAAACCATGGAGCCCTTATCCTGGGAGCGGAAGCAGGGGAGTGATGCAGCTGCAGGGACCGCCTTTGGAGTGGGATGCGCAGAGGGGTTCATACAGGTCCAGTAGACACACATTTTCATTTGTGAATTGTGTAATTACAGCAGAGGCCTCTTAAGCTGTCAGGCTTTCCCTAAAAGACAAGCTAAACCCCTCTTGAAGCCAGTCACCCCCTCACCAGCCCACTCGGAGTTTATGTTCCCAGCCACCCTGCCTCAGGGCACCCCATGGGACTTCATGCCCCCGCCCCGCTGTAGTCTCCCAACCCATAAAGCGTTGCTCTGTGCAACCCCCCTGAGAGACAGGGCACTGCTGTTGTCCCCGTTGCACAGATGGGAAACTGAGGCACAGAGATGAGGGTCCAGGCCCACCCAGATAGTTAGGTTTCAACTTCCATTTCAAGCAGTGATGTAGAGGCATAAACACCTGTGTGGAGCTGAGCTAAAGGGTCTCAGTCACACAGAGGCCTTGGGTCTCTTCTAACACTGTCGCCTGTTCCACGTAGGATCCATGTGCTATGTGAAACAGCAGCTCGGTCGTGAGGAGCCCTGGCTGGCCTCACAGAGGGGGCTCTCCTGATGATCTGTCCATGTTTATGGGGCGGGTTTTCTAAGAAGGACAAAAATGTTTAGAACCAAGTGGCAGGCACAGTGGGGAAAGAGCAACTGGGAAGACATCTAGTCCGGTTGCCTGCTGGAGACCCCAGGAGCTGCGGCATGTGGAACATATAGACACATGGGCACAAGTGAATACATAAGAATGGTCATAAGGGGTCAGACCAAAGGTCTATCTAGTCCAGTATCCTGTCTTCCAGAACCATCAAGTGATCCCTCTCCTGTCACCCATTTCCAGCCTCTGACAAACAGAGGCTAGGGACACCATACCTACCCATCCTGGCTAATAGCCATTGATGGACCTAACCTCCAGGCATTTATCTGGTTCTTCTTTGATTCACAACATCCTCTGGTGAGGAGTTCCACAGGTTGACTGTTTTGTTTCCCCAGGCTCGCAGAGATGGAAAACCAGAACTGTTCCTTGTTTAACGACAGCTTGTCCCCAGACGACAGCCTGTGAGTTGATGTAATGTTTACACTGAGGCCGGCTGGGTGGGTGGGGCACGGGGGCAGCTCCTCCTCCTTTATCTGTCCTACCCTATCTGTGGTGCATAGTCCCCCCTCTGCACCCAGGAATAGAACTTGGGATTCCCCGGCGCTAAGCAGCACAGAACCCGCCTCTCCTGTACAAACCCCCATTCCTGCTGCTGTTCTTTCCCCGTGCACTCGCACCGCTTCGAGCTCCCTCCCTGACCTCCTCCTCCTGGTACCGTGACAGGGACGAGGATCAATACCTGCTGCGTCACTCCAGCCCGATCACCGACCGAGAGCTGGGGTGCAGCCCGAAGGTCAGCGACAGCCTCAACACGGAGGATAAGGGGGAGCTGGAGCGGATCCTGGCCCACCTGGAGGATGAGAACCGGTACGCGTGTGGCCAAAAGCCACGGCCAGAGAGTGAGGGGAAAGGAGCCAGCAAAATGCTGGGAGAGCCATGGGAAGGATTGCAGGGCTGGGGGTGCCCAGGGGAGGGAGGGATGGAAAGAGCCCAATAATTGGCTTGGCTGAGCCATGAAAACTACCCGCCGGTGTCAGGAGGGGACGTTCTGCACCTCAGCGCAGCGCTAGTCAGTGGTGGGGGGGTGGAGCCAGCATGTAGGTGCAGTAGCGCGTGGGAGTGGGGAAGATTGATGTGGCAGGAGCCCTGTTATCTGGGGCATCTAAAGCGAGACTGGAAAACGTGCTGTGGGGAGCAGGTTTGCCCTGAGCTAGGTGCTAGCAAAACAAGCCTGGGTAGGTCTCTTCCGTCTCCCGTGTCTTTGATGTATCCCCATGGTGGCAATGGCCCGAGCACCGAGGAGCCAGCTGCAGGAGGAGGCTGTTTCCCCAGAGCTGAAATGTTTGTCTCCCAGAAGTTTAGTTCCTTGCTGATGTGTTTCAGGAGCAGGCCGGGGGGCGGGGGGAAGGTATCGACTTGGGGGCAGGCAAAGAACTCAGGGGACACTGGTTCCTGAGCCCTCAGACGACCCAGGGGGGCTTTCTTGGGGGCCTTTACCCATCCCAAGCCCACAGCTGCTGGTGGGGGCCAGGTCAGGGAGGCCAGCCTTGTCTCCGAAGCTGGTCGTGTCGCTGCTTAGACCCGGACTGTCCCTTTTGCAGGATCCTCCAAGGAGAGCTGCGGCGTCTGAAGTGGCAGCACGACGAGGCAGTGGAGTGCCCCGCAGCGGCAGAGGGGTCTCCGGACGGGCCCCCAGACCCGCACAACGAGGAGCTCCTGGCTGAGGCCAGGATCCTTCGGCAACACAAGAGCCGCCTGGAGACCCGAATGCAGATCCTGGAGGATCATAACAAGCAGCTGGAGTCCCAGCTGCACCGCCTGAGGGAGCTGCTCCTGCAGGTACTTCCCAGGAACGGGAGGGAGAGCCGGGGCGGAGCCTTTGGCTGGAAGGGAGAGGAGCTGTAATACCGTGGGTGGGAGGCCGATGTGGGTGGCAGGGCTGGCAATGGAGGTGCGGAAGGTTGCAGGCCCAGGCTGAGGAAGGTGAAACAAAGGAGAAGCAGAAAACTTTTTGAGGAAGTCTCCTGTCTCTTGCCAGCCGCCTACCGATTTGGATACCAGTGGCTCGGCAGCCTCTTCCTTGGCTTCCTCGCCCCATCCCTCGGAGGGAAGTCAGCCCCGGGAGAAGGAGCACCCCACTCCTGAAACCGAAGCTGCAGGTGAGGGTCTGGAGCTAGACCTTAACTCTCGTGTGTTCCAGCCCTGGTCCACTGCCTGGGGCCTCCTCCCCCTTCACTGTGACGCGTCCGGGGTGGTTGGGTTGTGGAGAGACCTGGAGTATCCCGTGCACTCAGGCATCCTGTGTCACCAGCCTGTCGCCTCTTTGGCTTCACTTCCCTAAGGCTCTCCAGGCCTCTGCCGCGTGAGCAGCCCTGTGCTGCTTAGCCCCACGAACAGGGCGTCTGTCGTGTTGCCAGTTCCCGCCTGTCTCCTGATCAGGCTGTCCAGCCGGGTGGATCTAGCCTACCTGGGAGCCAGAGGCAGTGAATCTCTGAAAAAGGCCTCTCATCGCAGCTCTGCCTTCTCTCTACCAGATGAGGTGGAGACGAGGGCACGGGATGTCAGCCTCTGTCTGGAGGACATCATGGAGAAACTGAGGAGTGCCTTCCCCAATGCCCAAGGTACCAGAGTGAAATCCCCGTCGCTGGCTTCTTATCCCTCCCGAAGATGAATCTCTCGCTTGGCTCAAATGAAGCCCTCCCCCTCGGTCAGCCAGTCCTGCAAGACTTGGGTCCCAGCTGTCCCCCACTGCCCCAGAGCTGCAAGAACTTGCAAGGCAGAGCTTTCGGGGAGGAGAAATTCCCCCTAAGTGTGGTAAAGCTCCCCAGCTGCACAGAACTGCAGCCTTTGGCCCAGGAGAGTGCAACCACGCACAGGGGCTGCCTTTGGCCCTGGAGAGAAATATCAGTCCCAGGAGCCTGGAACCGATGGTTTCCACCCCTGCTGAAGAGGAACATGCCTGATCCCATCTGGTTCCTGGTATCGCTAAATCTGATCATCTCGAACCAACTCCCCCATCTCCATCCCAGCCTGGAGGTGCAACCCGTCGCCCTGCTCAGGCGGCAAAGGCCAGAGCCCTGTATGTATCTGAAGAAATCACTTGCATCCTCCCACATACCCAGAAACAGCCCGTTCTCAGCTGGGAATGTTTAGTTGGGGGATGGAAAGAATTTTGTTCAGTCGGGGGCCACTGACCCAGAGAAAAATCAGTTGGGGGGCCACACACAAGTGAGAAGCAAAAAAAATAAAAACCAACAACCAACAACCCCCAAAAAACAAAACACAACCAAAAAACAACAAACCAAACAAAACCCCTCACTGACCAGGGCCCTACTCACACACAGCTCAGGGCACCAGGGCTCTCCTTGTGTTTCAGCCCTTAAGAATGGCCAGACTGGGTCAGACCAAAGGTCCATCCAGCCCAGTGTCCTGTCTGCCAACAGTGGCCAATGTCCTGGAGGCAATGGACAGAATCATCAAGCAACCCTACCCCTGCCACCCGTTCCCAGATTCTGACACACAGAGGCTAGGGACACCATTCCTGCCCATTCTGGCTAATAGCCATTGATGGACCTAACCTCCCTGAATGTATCTAGCTCTTTTTTGAACCCTGTTAAAGTCTTGGTCTTCACAACATCCTCTGGCAAGGAGTTCCACAGGTTGACTATGTATTGCATGAAGAAATACTTCCTTTTGTTTGTTTTAAACCTGCTACCACAGAGGGGTGCTGAGGCTCAGGGCTTCCCCCAGCAGTGGGGCGAGGGAATGAAGCTCAGAGACTTGTCACAGGGCTGGAGCGTGAGCGCCAGCTTGCCCTGCTGCAGCGGGAAGCCCTGAGTCTCATTGCAGGCCAGCTCAAGGTAAGCCAGGGGTTGGATCTGGCCCACAGGCCATAGGTTCCCCACCCTGGTTTAGTAGCTGGCGTTGCTCTGAACGGCCCAGTCTTCTCACAATACTGACAATCTTCAGGTAAGGCTGGGATTTAGCACCTCTAACACTGGGCTATGGCTTGAGCAATGCCTCTCTAACAGCTACTGGACGTGGTTGCTCTTTTCAGCTAGTCTTAACAGCTCCCTAATCCCCCGTGTGAACCTTCCCTCACGACCCAGCACCCCAGAGCCACGGTTCCTGTGTATGTGCTGGGGAGGGCTCTGGCGAATCTCCCTCCACTCCCCTCACTCGTGTGACCATTCTAACCAGCGTGGCGTCCATCTCATGTGACCTCTTGGCTTTTCTTTCAGGTGTGACCTCCCCTATCTAACATCTCCCATGGGGAAGAGGCTTTGCCTAACCAGCTTCTTGGCTGCTTTCCTCCCCGCCTCTCACCCTCGCGCCCCTCCTGGGGCGGGCTTCCCTCGGGGGGCATCCAGTAGAATGGCCTCCGTGAAGCCCACCTATGTCAGAAGATCTCAGGGGAACTCCCAGTGGCTGCATGGGACTGCGACTGCAGGCCCTTTGGGGGGGGGGCACCCTGAGGACTGGCTAGATCCGCCCTAGCGCTCTGGGGTCTGGACTGAAGGGACTCTCTGAAGCACTCAAACGAAAGCCAGGAACTGAACCCCTGAGACAGTGGTGGACATGAAAAAACACAGGCAAAGACTTGCCCCTCTGGCTGGTCAGAGACCGTTGCCCTCCTTGTGTCTGATGTAGGCCAGGTAAGGAAATCGCCTTGGGGAGGGCAGGGCCCAGCCACGCCTTGGCCCACTGGAGCGCTGTGGTTTGCTTCTGCTCCCCGACAGCCTCCTGCTGGCACGGGAGCCCACAGCCGCGCCAGCCCCTGGGCAAGGAAGGGGAGGGCTGGCTCTGTGCTCCGGGGAGGGGTGGGGTAGTCAGCCCACAGCACCGCCCGGAGAGCGGCATGCCCCCCCACCGGCCCTCAGCACTGCCTGGAGTGTGCCGCATGGTGCTCCGGCAGCCATTTAAAGGCGCCCCTCTGGTGGGCCTGCTTACCGGGCAGCCTGATGCTCCTGCAGCAACAGGACAGTGAACAGCCTCGAGTATCTGTTTTTAAGCCCTTTTTTAGCTGCCAAAGGCTGCGAGTCTGATTAACTGAACGCGTCCCACGGCCTGGTACCTGGGGGTCGCCAGGCCCGGGCGGGGGTGCTTGTCCAGGAGGAAGGGAGGAGTCAGTAATACAGCTTCAGCCGAGCTAGTCGCTAGTCGCCTTATCTGGAGAGGAGCTTTATAACAGCGAGCCTTAGCATTGAATTCACGCTAGATTTATAGCGACAATATAGAGATATTCTGTACTTAACTACTATCCGGACTCACTCATGCATTAAATTCTCATGCTATTTTCCACCTCACTACTTGGGTCTATTCTAGCTTCTGCTTTTGAGCAGAAAGCACTTTCTGTGCTATCCTTTACCCCCACACCTCCCTGTCATGGGCACGGTTTGTGCCACCCCAGCCTAGAAACTGCCTCGTGGTGACTTCCGCCTTGTGGGATTGGCTAGTGGCACGAGGAGTCAAAGTCAGGGTTCATTTCCCTTTCGAGCGGTCTGTCACCTTAACCCTAGAACCGGCATTTCCCTTCCGAGCGGTCTGTCACCTTAACCCTAGAGCTGCCATTTCCCTTCTGAGCGGTCTGTCACCTTAATCCTAGATCCAAGGCGGGAGCAACATCCTCTGTGATGGAAAATCCAACTAAATAAAGCAGGCAGCCCTGCTTCCCTCTGCTGAGTCCCGACACCCTGGACATGGGGGTTATCCCAGTGTGCCTAGTTGGTTGTTCCGATTGTCACGTTAGCTCTGGTCCCGGGGCTCCTCATGGCTTTGGGTGCCCGTGTGGCAGTTACTTCCCGCGAGGCAGGCTGTCCTCCATTTCCCCACCTGACAGGTAAATGGACTCCTTTTCCACCAGGGTATTGCAAGAGAATGGGTGTGCTCACACCTCATGGTGACACTGAACCATTGTGATGACTGACATGCCCTGCATTGTGGCATGATGTTGTGAGGCAGTGGCACCGGCCGGAGCAAAATCAGAAAGGGGATGGAGCTGTGCTCTTGGGAGCTCCATCAGGCTTGTAAAAAATCTCTTCTCTGGCGCTAGGGCCCCTAGAGCCTTTGCTACAATCCAGGGTGCTGTTTGGTTTGGGAGGCCGGAGGGTACAACTGGGGTCTCTCCTTAAATGAAGGAACCGCAGGGCATGGAGGGGGGCATACAAAACTTGTGTTGCCAGCAGGCAGTGTAGCAATGCGTTCTCTGGCTCCGGAAGACTCCAGAAAGCTGTCCAGCTGGGACCCAGCATCGTGGGTGAGAAGGCTGCAGAGCTGAGGGGAAAGGTGCATGGGGAAGGGGGTGGGCTGCTCTGTCTTGGCGAGGCCTAGGGAGTGCCAGGCAAGAAGGCGGCAGCGTAGAAGAGGCATTTTGGGATGAACACATTGGAATGCTGGAGGCAGACAGCGCATTAGGGTTGCTCCATTCCCCAAGCTCTGCCATTAGTGTTTTATCTGAGGAACTCACCACAGAACACCTGGGGTGGGGGTCTGACTGCTGCAGCCGTGCATTGGAAACATTCTGGCTTGTGTCCCGAAGCTGCTATGGGCCATGTTGTTCGGACAGCAGTGGTGTGCGGCGACCTGGTAGGTGACTGCCGTGTGGTGAGTTTGCGGGGCGCTGGAGTACTGGGTTAGGTTTGAGGGAGTGTGCCGTGTCTCGGAGGTTGTGTGCGAGGCTGACTTTGTGGTGGTCTATTGTGTACCTGTTGTTGATCTCGCGCGGGGGCAGCACGTCGAGTATGTGGCATGAGGCTTGCTGTAGTCCGTTGTGCGTAGGAGCTGCTGTGATGTGTGATATTGTGTAGTACAAGGTGCTGTGGAGGTGGGTGTCTGTTAGTAGCCCTGTGAATTCCTGTCGTGTGGTGACCAGTGGACGCCCTGTCTATTGCTGCGCTTACGCTAGCATCCTGGAGGGGTGGTGGGTTGCGCTTAGTGTAGCATGTAGGACAGGAGGGTGCCTGTGCACTGAATAGCCAGGGTGGTGACTTGCCCTGTATTAGGGCAGCTGCAGAAGGGTGTGATTGTGTGTGAGAAGCACCACAAGGGTTTTTTGGCGACTCCCTGTGGCCCGTTCGTGGCAGGAGTGTTGTCGGAGGGAGCCAGGAGACACTCCTGCGGAGGACTGGCCAGCCTAGCGGAGAGGCTCTGTGTTGGGAGCAGTGCAGAAGGCTCAGGCTGGAGAGAGCTCTGACAGATGGGACTGTCTGAGACACACAGACCCAGACAAACTGAGGGCGTCCTTTGCTCCCCTGGGAGCCTGCAGCTGCTGCTCCCCTGAATTGCTGCTGGCTTTGCCCACCTTAGGGCTCTCCCCAGCCCCCACCAGGCTGGTCCCTGGCTCCAGTCTGGAGGAGAAGAAACCTTGATTGCACCAGCCTAGCCAGGCCCAAAGGGAGAGGAGGAAATGCAGACAGGTGGCATTTACCACCCTGAAGTGCAGGTACAACCCACTTAGCTCCAGTGCCACTACAGCCGGGAAGGGTTTGGTCCTCCCATGGCCTGTGGCTTCCTCGGCTGCCTGCCACACACAGATGCAGGCCGAGGGCCCTGCTGCAGCCCCCCGGTATCAGTGGTGATGGCAGAAGGCTCCGTCTGCTAGCAAACTGGAGAAGGGCTGGCAGGGGTACTGTTGAGCATGTGGAAGAGTGAGGCTGGGAAGTGGCTAAGAGCGAGCGAGCGGTAAGAATAGGGCCAAGGCACCTCTGAAAGCATGGTCAGGAGTTGGTGCTTTTCCCAGCATGGACTGTCCCTTCTGGGGTGCAGAACCCGGCACCCACTCATCTCCCCGACTAGTGCTGGTTCGGTTCAGAGCCCCGCCCGGCATGAGCCGCGACCGAGTCAGAAGGGACCCCCGCGGGTCTGAGCTCCTGTTTCTCACAAGCCGCCCATCTCCCAGCCACCGCACACTAACAATGGGAATTAGGCCAGGCATCGCTGCCCAGAGGCCGCCAGCCTAGGATGTGCCGCAGGCAGAGAGAAGAGGGACAGTGGTGCTGGAGGCCCCCGCAGCGGCAGGGAAATGCTTAAATAAACCCGGCTAAGCCTGGCAACTGACTCATGCCCACAAGCTACCGAGAAAGGTAGAATCCCCCCCCATCCCCCAAAGGCCCTGCTAATCTGAGTGTCTCAGTGCTCCATGGACTGACAGTGCTGTAAGCCCAGAGCGTGGGGCCCCTTTACCTTGACCCCCATGCCCTGGAACTCCGCCCCCTCTGCTCTGCCCTCCTTGAATACAGGTGTTCCTGGACGTTGCCCAGTCTCAGACCTGTTCTACAGCATTTCTCCCCCCCGCCCCCGCAATAGTTGGTTCCCATTTTCACAACGGCTCTGCGGCACTCCACCCTTCTCTTCGCTATGAGTGCTGATCCAGGCTCGGATTAAACCACCTGATACACTGATGTACGTAGTGGGGCGTTAGCTATGAAAAGACCTCAGTTTTCTCTCCGTACCTCCTCCGAGCTCCTTCCCTTCACTACCGAGCCCTGCCGCATCTAATTCCCATCAGTTAGGTGCCGAAATACCTGTGAGGACCAGACCCGATTGCTTTGCCCTCTCCCTCTGGAAAGGGCAGTTGTAGGGAATCTGAGCTCTCTCCCCACCTAGCTCTGCACCTTAAGACAAGACATAGCCCAGGCCAACCGACCCAACCTCTAGGACATTTTCGTGAGAAGCAAAGACCGTCTTGTGCATAAGTGAGTTCAGGATTTCTGTTACAGCTGGGCAGGGAACAAACTAGCTAACTCGGGGTACTGTGTGCTGTGGTGCTGTCCTCACTGGCTTCTCGCCCTTTCGGCTCTGGAGAGAGAATAAATTTGTATTTATATTGATACATCAGCTGGTGCTTTGACCTCATTATTTCAGTTGCACCCCTTCCTTCTCTCCCTGTGAATCTGCCATTCGGGGCTTGCTGCTTTGCACCCCACTGCTAAGGACCATAGGGTGGGAAGCAACTTCCCTGGTGGGTAAGTCAGTGCACAATCATCCGTCCCCTCCTGTCTCTGCTCCCTTCCTGGAAAGAGCCTGTTAAAGGGGGCTCGGAGGAGCAGGACGTTGCTCAGATTCCTGGGGACGGCTGTAGTCCTACCCAAGACCAGATTTGCTCGGTTTACAGGGTGTGTGTGTTCCTCTCTGCCAGTGCCCTAAACTCACCCTGGGACCTGGCAGCAGAACTGGCTCCTTTAGCTCATCCATCATTGCCAGGACTAGCGACTCTGCCGTGGGCACTTCATTAATAATGCTGTGTACAAAAGGAGGCCAGACTAGAGTCCCTCTCTCTCTTCCAGGGCCCTGCTGGCTCTGCAGGTGGGAATGTTCGGGTGAGCAGCGAGCAGGCAGGAGTCTGGCTACACCTGGGGCCAGTGCGTAAAAAGGAGGTGCTGGTTTTCCAGGCTCTTCTCTGACCGACAAAATCTGTTCCAGATTTTAAACCAGTTCAAAGTTCCAGGCCCTGCCCGTCAGGAAGCTGGGACTTGCCAACCACAGCCAGAGCTTAGGCAGTTTTTCTTTGCCTGCTCTTGTATGGAAGAGCCTTTTACAAGCAGGCAAAACAAGGAGTCCTGTGGCACCTTAAAGACGAACAGGTTTCTTAGGGCATGAGCTTTTGTGGGCTGCAGCTCACAATCCCACAAAAGCGCATGCCCTAAGAAACTTGTTAGTCTTTAAAGATGCCACGGGACCCGTGTTCCTTGTAAGTTGAGCGACTGCTCAGGAGAACTTCAAATGCTACCCATCCTATAGGTGGTGCACATCACCCATGTTTAGGTGCACACCACAAAATTTATTCTTCACATGGATGAAAAATTAGAGAGAACATTGCATGGGACTCCTCCTTGTTTTTGCTAACACAGACAAACAAACAGGGGCACCAACTTACAAACGGGTGCATGAGACAGGAAACCCTGGGCAGAGATTCCTCTCCCTCCCCCCCCCCCCCAAACTCCCTTGGGCTCCAGTGACTCTTAGACTGGGTCTTGTTTTACCTAATCTCGCTCCTCTTTCAACCAGGAGATTGGTTTGCACTTGCCTTTGTCCTGCCCTTAGCCTAACACTTCCGGACCCATTGGCCTGAGAATGGTAGAGCTCTTTACAAACACCCCAAGTGAGGGACTTGCCACTGACAGTGCTAGCTGTAGAATCCAGGAGTCCTCCCTCCCAGGCTATCTCCCCCCCCCCCCCCCGCTCCATTTTCATGTGTAATGGACAGGCACCTGCTGCTAATGGTGGAATGGCCTGAGGTCTCACCAGGCCTGGTTGTCATTCTGCAGGGGCCTCTCCAGTCCTGTGGTCAGCTGCTCACCCCAACTGGGAGTCCCCCCCCACCCTATGGCAAAGGGGAAGCTGAACTGGACTCCAGTGTGGACAGAACTCTGGCAGGGGCCTGTGGACACTAGGAACCTCCCAATCCAGCCTCTGGTCCCAGGGATTACACTGGTAGCATGGGGATAATTCCCCCCTTCTTCCCTGCTGCTCCCCAGCCATACAGCGGTCCCTCGCCATCACCATGACCCTGAAACCAAAGCAAAACCACTGGGCTCCACCCTCGGGCTCCTCTTTTGGCATGTGAGCTCGGGGGCAGATGGCTTTGCTGCGGGGAGCCCAGGCAGGGCTGTGTGTGTTATTAAATCCCCCCTCCCAGGCTGGTTGGGAGGCCGGGGGCCACCGAGGGAAAGCAAAGCGCTCTGGTCTGGGGGGCAGCTTGGCTGTCTGCTGCTCACAGACACTGGTCGCAGCCCGGAAAGAATCCTGCCAGAGCCTTGCTGGGGACGCACTTTATTTCTGAGCGAGCTCACGCAGCCGCAGCACACTGGCCAGGAGCTAGCGCTGCTGCCTCGGCCCGGGGTGAGCACCGCCTCCAGCACCACGCAAGGGCTGGCTGGGAGAGCAGGCGCCTGCGGCGTCGGTCAGATGAATTCGAAGTTGTCGCCCGTGGCTGGGTTGGGTTGTCAGCTCCCTGTTTCATTGGTGTCTTGGCCGTGACAGGGCTCGGGAGGAAGCCTGCACAAAACAGACCTACTGCCGGGGGCCCGGAGCTCCAGCCGAGGCCCAGTCGCTGAGCCCCGGCTCTTCCTGCAGGGCACAGTCTGACTTGTCACCAAGCGGCCCGGCTAGGCCCCCACCATCTCAGCCTGGCCCTGTGGCCTCAGCTCTCAGCTTTGCCCTGCCCACCCCGGGCTCTAGGCTCCCGGCTCTACCCTGCTAGAGGCTGGGAGCCTTAGCCCACCTCTCCTAGCCAGTCCCCTCGAGCGGCAGCGTTGTCCCTCCACGCAGCCCTCCCTGCAGGGCACTGGCGAGGAAGCATCTTGTATGTCTCAACATGCGTCTCGCAGCACCCTGCTGCCCTCTCCGCCCTGCCCTGCCCCTCCCCCCAAGCTCTGCTCTGCTGCATTGGAGTTGGCACGTCCTTCTGCTTTCCTGCCCCCTTCTTCATCTGCCTCTGCACACCGTGCCCTGCCTGCTGCCCCGTGGCCCTCCTGGGCAGGCTCTTCTCCACCGCCTTGCTCCAGTGGCCCCTTCGGGCCTTGAACGAGATGAGACGCTGCCTCACGCTCGCCTTGGCTTGCTCCTTCCCTCTCTGCGCTGGAGCCTCCGTCGCCCAGGCCTGCGTCCTCTGCCCCTGAGTTTGCTTGGCCTTCTCCTGCTCCATCTGCCCTGGAATTCCCTTGGGCTGGTCCTTTCCCAGGCTCCCCCCACTCTGCGTCCAGGTTCTCTCCTCCCCCTCCTGTCTCCTCCATCCCACCCCCGACCCGAGAAGTCCCTTGGGCTGGTCCTTTCCCAGGCTCCCCCCACTCTGCGTCCAGGTTCTCTCCTCCCCCTCCTGTCTCCTCCATCCCACCCCCGACCCCAGCATTCCCTTGGGCTGGTCCTTTCCCTGCCTCCCCCCACTCTGCGTCCAGGTTCTCTCCTCCCCCTCCTGTCTCCTCCATCCCACCCCCGACCCCAGCATTCCCTTGGGCTGGTCCTTTCCCGGGCTCCCCCCACTCTGCATCCAGGTTCTCTTCTCCCCCTCCTGTCTCCTCCATCCCACCCCCGATCCCAGCATTCCCTTGGGCTGGTCCTTTCCCTGCCTCCCCCCACTCTGCGTCCAGGTTCTCTCCTCCCCCTCCTGTCTCCTCCATCCCACCCCCGATCCCAGCATTCCCTTGGGCTGGTCCTTTCCCTGCCTCCCCCCACTCTGCGTCCAGGTTCTCTCCTCCCCCTCCTGTCTCCTCCATCCCACCCCCGACCCCAGCATTCCCTTGGGCTGGTCCTTTCCCGGGCTCCCCCCACTCTGCGTCCAGGGTCTCTCCTCCCCCTCCTGTCTCCTCCATCCCACCCCCGACCCCAGCATTCCCTTGGGCTGGTCCTTTCCCAGGCTCCCCCCACTCTGCGTCCAGGTTCTCTCCTCCCCCTCCTGTCTCCTCCATCCCACCCCCGATCCCAGCATTCCCTTGGGCTGGTCCTTTCCCAGGCTCCCCCCACTCTGTGTCCAGGTTCTCTTCTCCCCAGCCTGTCTCCTCCGTCCCACCCCCGACCCCAGAAGTCCCTTGGGCTGGTCCTTTCCCTGCCTCCCCCCACTCTGCGTCCAGATTCTCTTCTCCCCAGCCTGTCTCCTCTGTCCCACCCCCAACCCCAGAAGTCCCTTGGGCTGGTCCTTTCCCAGGCTCCCCTCTTTCTGCTCTGGAATTTTCTCCCCCAAGTCCTGCCTCTCCCATGGCCCCCTCTGATCCAGACCTGCCTAGGTCTTGTCCTTCCCCCTTTGCTGCTCCCAGCCTGGTCTCCTCCCTACCTTCCCCCCAATCTCCTCCCTCCTGCCTGCTAGCTCCAGCATTCCCAACCGCTCCCCACTGCCCCCTCCCTGCTTTGGCCCCTTGGCGCTGCAGCTGCTGGAAGAGGCCCTGGTAGCGCTGCCGATCTTCCCCACGTTTTTCTCTCATCCGCTCCCCCAGCAGCCTCAGCTCTTTCTTCACAGCCGCTGCCAGCGACGGGTCCAGTTGAGCCACTCTCAGGAAGTCATCTCGGGCCTCCTTTTCGTTCCAGACGGCCGCATGCGCCTTTGCACGCTTGAAATAAGCCTTCACGTTCTCTGTCAAGTGCAGAGAAGCTCGGGGTTATGCTCTTTTCCTACCAGCCTCTGTCAACCCCCAGTCAGCTCATGGCCTGAAGGGTTCATACCCCAGCTGGGGATGTTCTCAGTGTCCAGGTCTGGGCCGGCAGAGCCAATGCCAGTGAGTGGCACAGACTACATTAAAGCTGCTGTGACAATATTCCCTGTCCAGGACAGAGTTCTCATCCAGGGTAAGCTGTAGATGAGAGACAGGAAAACACTCCCTGACCAGCCTGAGTGAAGGCTACCAGCCTGTTCCTGAGTCTGCCACTCGGCATGCACCATGGACGTGGCCTTCTATGGATCCCATCCAAGCTGGGCTCTGGCCCCAAGCCATTGGATGGCAATATTACTTCTGCCAGTCTGAAACACTTACTCTGTGCACATATAAGCGCTTCTGCTCCCTTCCCCCAGGAATCAAAGGGAGCAGCTGACAACACACTCCCAGTTCAAAACCAATTACAAAGGCAGACAGCTGGACTGGAATCCATTGGCAAATTCAATACAATCAACTTAGGTGTGAATGCGGACCTTGTAGTGGTTAACGCACTACAAAGGCAAATCCCCCTCTTTGGATATTCACATCTCCATGCCCAATGCTGTGAACAAGCCACTTCTGCCCTGCCTTGATTGGTCTCAATAAGGCAATATAGAGTTTGAGTGGGCCTGACAGCTGGGCTGCGTCCAGACTGGCATGAATTTGCGCAAATGCTTTTAACGGAAAAGTTTTCCGTTAAAAGTATTTGCACAAGAGAGAGTCTAGATTGGCACGGACGCTTTTGCACAAAAGCACTTTTTGCGCAAAAGCATCTGTGGCCAATCTAGGCGCGCTTTTGCGCAAGAACGCCCCGATCGCCATTTTAGCCATCGGGGCTTTTTTGCGCAAAACAAAACTGAGCTGTCTACACTAGCCCTTTTGCGCAAAAGGTTTTGCGCAAAAGGACTTTTGTACGAATGGGAGCGTCAAAGTATTTGCGCAAGAAGCACTGATTTCTTACATTAGATCGTCAGTGCTCTTGCGCAAATTCAAGCGGCCAGTGTAGACAGCTGGCAAGTTTTTGCGCAAAAGCAGCTGCTTTTGCGGAAAAACTGGCCAGTCTAGAGACAGCACTGGAGTAGTATTTATTGCTACTTCAGCTGATGAAGTGGGTTTTACCCATGAAAGCGGAAGCCCTAATAAATCCATTTGTCCCTACAGTGCTGCAGGATTCCTTGTTGTTTTTGCCAATACAGACTAACCCAGTCACCCCACTGAGACTTTTCCAAGGGGATTGGCAGCAGGGAGGAAGCTGCCGTGGGCCAGAAGCACTGGGGGCAGAGTCCCAGGAGAATGTCTCCTCTGGGAGCCCAGTGGAAGGTTGGCACAGGCGGGCTGGGCAATTACCGTTGTTCTTCTGGAGGAGGTCGGTGGTGTGCTCCAAGACCTCGTAGTACTCTCCCAGCTCCAGCTGGCACTGGCAGTAGTTCAGCACAAGGGGCGTGATGAGGTTCTCCAGGCTCAGCCAGTCTTCAGCCCAGGGCTTCTCCTGTTCAAAATCCAGCAACATGCAGCGTGAGCACTGGCCCTGCCTGTCTGGCCGGCGAACGCTCAAAGGCACAGCACACCTGCTGCTGGGAGAGGTGCCTCCTGCATCCCGTGGGGGCAAGCTGTGGCAAAAGGAGGGCAGTAGCTCCCTCTGAAGGGCAAGAGCCAGCACGGAGCATGCTAGCTGGGCCATGCATGCCTGGGGAGCCCCAGCAGGCTGCCTATGCCCTTCGAAGAGCCACGGGTGGAGTTTTCTGGATCCCCTCCTCACTGGAGGCCCTGGCCCAGAAGTGGCTGTTTGCAGCAAGCCCTGCCTGGCCCTTCGCAGTCACTTGGTTTGATTTAGTTCGCAGGACTTTGTACCCTGACAACGTCCCCATGAAGGCCAAGGAGGGTCAGTTCTCCCAGCTCCAGGGAGAGCAAAGTGACAAGCCGACAGGGCTGTTTTCTGCCTTAGGAATTGCAGTGCCTGCCCAGGGCCTCACGAAGCCAGCTCACCACTGCACGCTGCAGGTGGGGCCTACGTGGATACCACGGGCCAGCAAGGAGAAAACGGGTGCTAGGTGCGACATACCACCGCAGTAGGCCTGGGCACAGGAAGCCTGAGCAGGAGGTGGCTGTCCCGGCCGCAGCAGAGCACTGGCCTCCACCTCTACCGCAGCCCGTCCCTCCCCACTTGCGGTGTCTAGCGGGGGGCGGCTCCCACCTTGGCCTGGACGTTCCGTAGGCAGATGACGGCTTCCTGGTACTTTGCTGCTGCCTCCTGGTACCTCTTGAGCAGGACCAGCCGGTTGCCCTCGCGGTGCAAGACGGGAACAGCCGACAGCTTCTCCTCTTTGCTCATGGCCCACGTGTCCCGCTTGTAGGACAAGGGGTCGTCCACCTGGTGGGTGGGGGGGAGACACCAGACCTTCACACTCCTGGGCCCACTCTGCCTGGGATAGCTGAGCCCAGGGCTCCCCCTACCGCAGAGGAGCCACCAGCTTGGGCTGTACCGAGCTGAGCATCACCACAGCCCGGCTGTGGCCTGTCCCGGCTCTGCCCCTCCTTGCCCGGGCCTTACTTTGAAAAGCTCCATGATGAAGATGAGGGGCTGGGGGGCCCTCTGCAGCTCATCCAGGTCTGCGTAGCCTGTGCTGTGATAGTCAAACATGTTCCCCATCCCGCAGCGGTGCTTCTGCCCCTCCAGTGGGTCCCTGCCCTCCGCGATCCTCCGCATGCCCTTGGAGACCAGCGCGTACATGCCCGTGTGCTGAAACATGGCGGAGGGAGGGAAGGGACACCTTGGCTCGAGCAAGTGTAGAGAATAACCCCCGGCCTGCGGGCCAGCAACAGCAGGTGGGGCGAGATGGCGCAGGGCGAAGTGGGGCCCTGCCTCTGTCAGCTATTCAGAATGCTCTAAATGCAGCCCCCTCTCACAGTGGAGGGAAAAGGAACCGTTTGCTAGAGGGCCAAGTTGCAGCCCGAGCTGGGGCTTTTCAGCCTGTCCTAGAGTGAGGACACCCGCCAAGTCTCAGGGGTAAAGCCCTGGGCAGGACTTGGCGAGGAAAGACAGGCTGCTGGGCTAAGCAATCCAACACTCCAGCTCCCCAAGTTGAACATAGGGGCAGGATGTAAAATGGTTCAGGGGGCATGGAGCCAGGCATAAGGCAGGCACAGATGACACGGGGCACCTGTGCCATCCTGCCCCGTGGGCTGTGAGCGTTGGTGCCTGTGTGCATGTGATGGTGTCAAAGTGCTGAGGGTGCACAACGCATGTGAGTGTGTGTGAGGGTCTGAAATCTAGGTGTTCAGCCACAGGGGTATCACTCACAACAGCATCACACCAGAACTCCGCCACCTCGCCGATCCTCATGGAGGTTAGCAAGGTCTCCCACACCTCAATTTTGAACAGCTTCCCCACGATGATCTCCATGGGGATGCCAGCCTGCCGGCTGTCGTCGATCACAATGCGCTCAAAGTCGTCCTTCAGGGTCTGAAAGTGGAACGTGAGCTGCACCAAAGAGACCAGTGCACAGTGGGTCAGCTACAGGCGAGGGGACTGGAGGAGGCAGTAGCCTGGTCTCCTTCTCCTCTGCCCCCTCCCATCTTTGGGTCACTGAGAAGGGGAGGCATGACCCAGTGTTACTTCACTCAGCTGTTCTCATGGAGCAAAAGGATGGGCTGGGAGGCACTCTACCATCTGCTATGTAGTTATATATACAGCTGCCCTCTGCTGCGACCTCTTTTTAACCTGAGTCAGCTGGGGCTCCAGTAGCACAAACTTCCTCACACCCTGCTCTGCAAATACAGCAGGCAAACTTCATAGCAAGCGAACCACAAAGAAAACCCTTAAGTGCCACCGCAAGGGGCTTCGAAAGCTGGCTTATGTATACACACAAAGCGCACCATGTCACCCCCATTATGGGCTCCCTAGATCTCTGCCTGAGCTGTGGCTGTCACCGTCAAATGCGTTCTGTTTGCTGTGCTAATGTGGCCCCAGGAGCCTGAGCTGGATTACACAACAAAGCTGCCAGCTGGATTCCAGTGGCAGAGCCTATTAGTGCCGCTGAGGAAGGAGGCAGACGAAACGCAGCTGGAATCTCAGAGCTGGCAGCTCCGGCAGTTAGAAGACCTGCCACCTGGTCAACTCAGCTACACTGATCTGGACTCAATAAGAGAAGAAATCAGCTGCTTTTATTTTTAGTCTCTTCTGACTACTGGTGCTTTTCAAGGAGAGACAGAGAGGATTTCTGTAATAAGGGTTCTGGGTCACCACCTACCGCAGGGGAGTCTGGGAGCCAGCTGCTGGCGAATCGGCTCCTGGCTGTCACTCTAAGGTGCGGGAGAACAGCTGACCTGCTCTACCCCTGCTTGGCCAGTTGGAGACGCTTGTTGAGAATAGTTACCTTGCTCCCATCTTTGAATTGCGGCAGCTCCCCACGGCCTCCATGTAAAATCTTTTTCTTGACTCCTTCCACATTAAGCAGGTACATTTCATCCATGTTGGAGCGGTCGGCAGATCTCCCACCTCACCTCTTGGGGGTGCTGCCTGCACCCACAGTTGTTCCGTCTCTTCCCGGAGCTGCGGGGTGCCTTCGTTCCTTGTCTGTTGGGATGAGTTTTCTTCCTCATCTAACAGCCTTTAGGCTACTGCATATCTGGCTTCAGGCTGCCCATCCTGAATGAGACAGACTGCTCTGCCTCCTAAAGCGTTTTCTCCCTGGACTCCCCCTAGGCGGAGTCCTGCCCCTTCAGGAGCAGAGAGAATTGTGCTGTACCACAATCACCTCAAGAAGGTGGAGGGTCCCTGTTGTCTGTTATACTTCCTTACCCCTCTGTCCACGCCTCACTCTGTGGTACAAAAGAACGTCCCAGCACCCTACGATGCATTCTGACAACTGCTGACTGGACTGCCCTTCTAATCCCCTGCCAGGTCAATCTAGGATTGGCCTCCCTAATCAATCTGGAATTAGAGAAAGCTCCTTACTCGCCAGGGC
Source organism: Pelochelys cantorii (assembly GCA_032595735.1). Classification (NCBI taxonomy): domain Eukaryota; kingdom Metazoa; phylum Chordata; order Testudines; family Trionychidae; genus Pelochelys; species Pelochelys cantorii. Next base: position 45,122,873 of record CM064337.1, read on the forward strand.
TCTACCCAGAACGGGAGGGGTGTCCCCACAATGACAGCCCAATAGCAGCTTCCCAGGGTTTTCCCTCGGGAGGGTCCCCTTTGTATCTCGCTTGCTGTTGGTGAGTGAGAAGGCAAGGCCGCTGCAGAGCCCCACCACGTAACTCTACAAGCACCAGGGAGCTGTGCTGCCATCAGTTTCCAGCTGGCGAAGGGACAGTGCCCATCACAGCACCACGGAGGAAATGAGCAGCAATGGACAGACACGGTTGGGAACACACACTTTATTCATTCTAGTTTTGTTCAAGCAGATGTTCCCCAGACACGGGCACAACTCCCAGCACAGCAGAGCCCCTGTCAGAAAGTCTGGGAAGGAAGCAGACGTTCCCTTCAGGGAATGCTGGTTTGCAGGCTCAGATGATAGCAACAACCACTCTGTTCTTCTGGGCCTGCGCAGTGCGTGGGGGGTTAATTCCTGCGGATTAGCCTGTCGGGAAGCAAAGTGCCTTTTAAGGAGTGTTCCAAGGAACCAATGGTTTCCACTTAGAGAAAAATGGGTCAAACTAGTCAAGGAACCATCTTCCCCCAGGGGTGCAGCTAAACCACTAGTCACATGTCTCTGCTGTTCTCCGAGGACCAATTCCAGGTTACTGCCTTTCCTTCTTCAGAGGTTAATGGTTTGGGCTGCTCTGTCCAGCGCAAGCAACATCAGCCAGCAGCTCTAGAAACAGTGTCCCAGGAGAATACAGAGTGCCAACGTTAACAGGAGTAGCTTGTAGGCAGTGAGGTCGTGCCAGTGACCTCAGGTCTTCAGCCCAGAGGATGGGACTCCATCAGTTCATCTCAGCACTGTGCCTGCTTGGACGGCCCTGCTCTTGCCCTGATCAAAAGGGCCCCCCCCCTTTATTTCTCCATAAGGGACTCCAGTTGTTCTTGCAGAGAGGTGAGCTGTGGAGAGAAGGCAGGAGGGGGCATGAGTGAAGCATTAGAGGTAGCATACATCTAAAACTCTTCGACCGCACACTCATGCCAAAGGGGTAATGCTACTCTTTTTTCCAAGGGACTAAAACTTTTTACAGACTATAGGTCTTCATCGAAACACCTCCATGTAACTGCCTAAGAGAAATACCGATGCCTAAATAAACACAGAATGAGTAAGAGCGAGCATGAATCCCAGAATTCTGCCCCAAACATCATGTTAGGTAATAACCAGTTATAGGCACAACCATCCAACTTGCGAACACACCGCGAGTAGCTGTGTGCACGGATTCAGAGCTTGCTTTTAAAAATCAGGGACAGATGTAAAAATGGCTTTGTTCACAACTGAAATGCAGCCACTTCTTAGGTGGAATGCCATAGGTGTCTACAGCAAACAACGCTATGCAAGCCAGATTGTGGGGGGGGAAAGCGGTAGTATCCAACTGAAATTGCAGGGAGAGATGTAAAGAAGCAGAATATAGTTACCCAGCCCGGTAATCTGCCAAGTAACTGGAGCTATCCCTACTCTTCAGAAAGTGCTTCTGTATCTTCAATGGTCGCCTCACCTCAAAAAAGATATTTTGGCCTTGGAAAGGGTTCAGAAAAGGGCAACTACAATGATTAGGGGTTTGGAACGGGTCCCATATGAAGAGAGGCTAAAGCGACTGGGACTATTCAGTTTAGAAAAGAGGAGACTGAGGGGGGATATGATAGAGGTATATAAAATCATGAGTGGTGTGGAGAGGGTGAATAAAGAAAAGTTATTTACTTGCTCCCATAATAGAAGAACTAGAGGACACCAAATGAAATTAATGGGTAGCAGGTTTAAAACTAATAAAAGAAAGTTCTTCACACAGCGTGTAGTCAACCTGTGGAACTCCTTGCCAGAGGAGGCTGTGAAGGCTAGGACTATAACAGAGTTTAAAGAGAAGCTAGATAATTTCATGGAGGTTAGGTCCATAGAAGGTTATTAGCCAGGGGATAGAAATAGTGTCCCTGGTCTCTGTTTGTCAGAGGCTGGTGATGGATGGCACAAGACAAATTGCTCGATCATTGTCTTCGGTCCACCCCCTCTGGGGTACCTGGTGCTGGCCCACTGTCGGCAGACAGGCTACTGGGCTAGATGGACCTTTGGTCTGACCCAGTACAGCCATTCTTATGTTCTTATGACACACAGAGTCAGGGGCTTCATTTTATATCTCATGCTAAACATGGCAGCCTCAGAGCAGCCTCTGCAGCAATGCAGCTTGGCTCACTCGTGTTCCGGAGAAGATTACCACTGGGTATAGGCATTCTACCAGGGGGGTACTGCGCTCACAGCCTGACTGATACCGGACTCAGGGGAATCGAAACGTGAAACTACTGGACAAACATGCTACGAGTTGCTTCCTCGTGCTGAGAATCACTCGGCGTCACCCCACAACACCCACACTCCTTGCTTTCTTCTACAGGACCGTGAAAGAGACAGTAACCGAGGCTTCCTACCTGCTGCTTCTCTCGGTCTTCCTGCTGTTTGAATTCATCCAGCACAGCCTGGAGGCGGGTCTGGAAGAGACACAAGCAAGAACATAACTTGGCCATTTATGTCAAGAGAACAAAGCTGCAGCCATCGGCCTGCAGGCCACGGAGTAAAGGGAACATAGCATGGATTGCAGGACTCATCTCTGCATCGGTCACCAGGCATCGGGTGGAATGTATTTCAGCTTTCATCTTAAATTCCATGTGGCAAGGCCACTGGCTATTCCAGGCCCACAGAGTTGGATGCCTTCCGGTTCCAAGCCTGCACTGCCTCAGCTGAGCTGGCCAGGACGCCAGGTTCAGGCTAAAAAGAAAAGTACCAAACGGTGGACAGCACTCACCTTGAGGGCTAGATTCTCTACTTTCATGATGAGATCTTCCTGGCGCTTTCTCCGTTCCTGGGTCTCCTGGAGTTTACCCTTCAAGTTGTCAATCTGCTTTTGGATCCCCATGGCTAAGGGAGACAACAGAGAGCTCTGACCTGACAGCAGAACTGATCCACACCAGTCTGAATGAGAGCACTAGCAGAGCAATGTGCCAATCCCCAATGGCCCCAAGCCTTCCAGCTTTCCTTGCCACCAACCCGCCACGGCCGCAGACGGCTCACCTATCTGGTTGGCTCCCTCGTTCTCCTGGTGTTGCCCATCAGATTCATTCAGTTTGTCCTGCAGTTGCCTCTCCAAGTCTTCTTCTGTGTCCATGATGTTCAAATCTTCATCGTCATGATGATCTCTCTCATCTTCATCTTCACTGCTGCTGCTGATGTCATTAAATATCTCCCGCAGCTCATCATGTTCTAGTGGTGTGAAAGGAGAATGCCTCAGCTGATGAACTCCCATTAGATTCCAGCATATCACCTCTCCCTGAAAGGCACTGTACATCCCTAGGGCTGTCAGGCATCATTTTCTGAACCCAGTGTCTATCTAAGCATACCTATTGTCCTTAGCCTTCCTTATGGCATTCAACTGGCTATTCAGTAGATTAATTCAAGACCCAGAAAATACTGATCTTCTCTCGCCTGCTATGTTCACTAAATTGGCAAATGCTTGAGCAAACCATCACAGTCCTGTTCTCTCATCCCAATAAGCAAAACATCAGCATCCACCCCTGCTCAGAGGCCTCCCTGTGAAACGACCCCACAGAAACCAACACCAAGTGACACCGTCTTTTGGTGGCTAAAGCAAGTTACTAAAAGGATAAGCCTTTGTTAATAGACCTGATGAGCCATGACCCTGCTTGTGTCCAGACATCCCAGGAGAGGAGATGTCCAAGCCGGTAAGTGAACCATGGTTGTCTGCTTCCTTGGTTTCATCTTCAGCAATGACCTCCCAGCCTGACAGCAGACACAGAAGAGTCAAGGAAAAACCAGAAGAATGACAAAAGGTGGTACCAGCGAGAGACCACTGCAGCAAGGTGCGAGAAGAGGTTCTCCAGTGGACACTACACCAGGGATGACTCCAGTCTCTCAGGCTACATCTACACTGGCAGCTTCTTGCGCAAGAACTCTTTTGTGGAAGAGTTCTCGTGCAAAAACTCTTCCACAAGAGAGCGTCTACACTGGCATGTGCTTTTGTGCAAGAGCATCCATGGCAGTGTAGACGCTCTCTTTCACAAGAAAGCTCTGATGGCCATTTTAACCATAGGGGCTTCTTGTGCAAGAAATTCATGTTGCCTGTCTACACTGGCCTCTTCTGGAAGAGCTCTTGCGCAAGAGGGCTTCTTCCTGAGATGGAGCATCAGAGTTCTCGCGCAAGAAGCCCTGATTTTCTACAGTACAATGTCAGTTTACTTGTGCAAGAACGCGCCGCCAGTGTAGACAGGCAGTATGTTTTTGTGCAAGAGCAGCTGTTTTTGCGCAAGAACGCGCCAGTGTAGACACAGCTTCAGTGTGCTGCTTCAGTTCTGCACTGCGCTGACATGGTCACACAGAGGCCTGCAGGGCCAGATTATTTCTTTGAAGGACTGTCCTCGGGAGATGATGCTGCCAGCCCAGTATCAGGAGTAGCAGATGCATGTGTATGGACATGCCCACAAGGAGGGCTGTGAGAAATACTAGAGATGGGTCATTCAGGAGAAGCAGCAGGTTTTGAACAGGGTAAGGATCCAGCTATAGCTGTGGTGTCTGTCACATCCTCCTCTCCTGCCTGCTTCTACTCGTGTATTGAGAGATGAACTTAACTTCTCTCCCCTGCAGAGCCTCCCACAGCCACTCTCCTGCTCTGCGGAGTTAATCTGAAGAAAGGATACGGACACTGACAGCTTCCGCATCTGTACTCAGCAGACGCTTCACCTCCTTTTCCACGTCTGGAGACTCAATGTACTGGGCCAGAGAGGGGAAAGAGAGAAGAGACGGTGTTAAACACCCTTGGACAGACAGTTCTCCAGTGCGGTGGTATATTGGGTGTTGGCTGCCTCCCACACCTCATCCCATATGTCAGCACCTTATTTTAAGACTTTTCTCTTACACTTTTTCTTGTGTGCACATCCCACCAGAAATCCCTCCCTTGCCACTACCTTCCTTTCAGGGTGGTGTTCCATCTTCCTCCCCCTGCCTCAAAGCGCCTAGATGGGCTGAATCTTTTCACTGCCCTGACTTCCACTCCATTCTCACACTCCCACCATCACCTCTGAATGAAAGCCAGCCTGAGTGGATGGCACACGAGAACTCCCCAAGGCTGAATTTGTTTATGAACCTTCAGTGAAAGGCTTCCCCCTTGCGAACCTGGCGGTGTAAGTCACCTGTGGAATCACTTTCACTAGGTTTCACTTTTTATGATTATTACATTTGTTGGGAACTCTGGCTAAGTGTCGCCACGCTTCTATGGGGAAGTCACAGCATGTCCAGGGTCTGGTTTCCCTAATGTTACACTGCAGTATTGCTTCCTTGTGTGAAAAAGAACTGCAAAGCAGAGAGGAATTCATTCTCCCAGCCTGTACCGCGATGGGCAGCCACTTAGTATAGAGGGGTGGGCAATAATTTTTAAGGGGGGGGCCACTCAAGAATCTGGTAAGTGGTCAAGAGTGGCACCTGAATGAAGGAGGTGCGGGCTCTGGGATTGAGGCTGGGTGCACAAGGGAGCTTGAGGTAAGAGATTAGGGTGCAGGAGGGGGTGTGGGATCTGGAGGTAGTTTAGGCGAAGGAAGGGGTTGTGACCTGGGGCAGGGGACAGAGGTGGAGGAGGGGGTGCAGGGTCTGGGAGGGGGTTGTGACCTGGGGCAGGAGTACAGGAGGAGGTGCAAGGATTTGGTTTCCAGCCAATGAGAGCTGCAAAATTTTGCTGCGGGCGGGGCAGCGCACAAAGCCTCTCCTCTCCCCCCGGATGGGCAGTGTTCAGAGAACTACTCTGAGCGCAGGGGGAGGCAGGCAGGGAGTCTGACAGAGGCTCCTGAGGGCCATATCCAGCCTATGGGCCATATTTTGCCCACCCTGGTAGTATTTTAAGTGGTGAAAGATGAGTAATAGATAAAACCTCTTGTTTCAATGCAGATATTTCTAGTAATTCAGAAGCAAGAGATGCACAGAATGCAAAATGGACACAGAGTCAATCCACTCCTGCGCAGTGAGAATTCCCCACCCTAGGGCTGCTTTCAAAATACAGCCAGGAGACTGCCAAGAAAATGTTAAAATGGCCAGTTCCCCTCCTCCGTGCACTCTGAGTGAGGTGCGAAGCAAAGTTCATAATGCAAACCCAGATTGTTACACTTCTGACTCAGCTAAGTACAGTACTAGCCGCCTCTTCTGTCTCCCATCTCTGGGCACCACTCCTGACACCACAGATGAGGAGCTGCAACTCACCTTCTTCTTAGCTGTTTTCCTGAATCGCCTCTTCCTTACATTCTTCAGTGGAAGAGTGACTGGAACAATGGAAACAGGCAGTGTGTCAGGCACATGATTTCAGGGAAAGTCGCACGCATCTGAGTACAGAAAACTCCCGCTCCAGGATCTGAGAGATCTGAGGAGTCCTGCAGATTAGCTCTATATTACCAAAGATGGATGGGAAGGACTGGGGAGGGGCATGGAGGGAGCAGTGCGAGATCAGGGTCAAGCTAAGGTAAGATAGGTAAAGCATCCTGTGCTCTACTCACTGCCATGGTTCCAGATGAATTTTTTCTCTCTGTCCTTGTCCTTTTTCTTGTTTGCTTTGGGGTCAGTACTCACAGTTGGCTCTTCGAGAGGGGGGTAGAGATCACCATCCACAGTGCACACGAACATCTGAAGCCCCAGAACACAAGGGAGCGGATTATAATGTGGGAGCAGAGTTACTCAATGAAATTAAAGGCTGGTACATTTACAAAAAATATACAAGGAAAGGCTACTCCCTGCCTCTGGGATTCACAGGCATAACTGACAAAAATCACATTGTGTGGATGGATCATATGACCAACCTCCTCTTCATTCAGAAGGGTGCTTCAGGGGTAGCCCTCAGGAAAGGAACTGCCAGCTGCTAGGCTGGGGTGAGAAGTTTTATACCACAGCCGCTCTACACACATTCTGAAGATGTGATAAGGAGCTTTGGGATACCCTATGTAGCACTGCCATAATGTACGGGGACAAACAAAAACAGCAGAGTGAATAGAGTGGGCAGCCCATACCTGACAAATATCGGCTGTCTTATAGAACGTTTTCTTATCTATAGTTTTTAAGCTCTCAATGATGCAGGGCAGGTCCACCAGCTTGGCAGCTAACGGGACGCGATCTACGCGGACAATTCCATGTCGCCCATCCGCTGCAGAAAACCAAGAGACAAATTAGTGCTGTGGCTAACCTGTGTGCTGCATCCATGGCCCAAACCCTTTAGAAATCCTAAAACTGCTGCGTGAACTGGAGCTGCACAGAACATTTTCCTGTGAAGTCAGCAATGCTCTTTGCAGCAAGATAACTACAGATGGACTCGCTTTGCAGGAGAGGAACAAGCAGTGAGGCATGCTCTACAAGCAACACTGGCTATTCTCACAGCGAGAGGCAAAGCTTGCCTTTGGTTCCTCCAGGGCAGGTCTAGGAATTTGTTGAGGGAGAAAGAAGAGTCTTGGGATTTCCTGGAGGGCCGATGACTTACGCCTGTTTTCATAAGATGGCTCTACCCATGTGATTAATGCATCTCATGAATCGGTGGTATTTTACCTACACACCCACAAATATTCACTTCACAATTTCTGGGAAAAACTGAGATGCACATTTTTGTGAGATGCAGCGAAAAGAGAAAGACAACTTGGGCCAATCATACTAATGACTAGCCGTTGTATGCGTAACTCTCTTTATTGAGGGTATTGGCCAAGCAGGTTCTACAAGATGTGAAACTTGTCCAATGTAGGGGTGTGCAGCTTTCATCTTCTTTATTAAGATGCACTTCTCCTTGGAGTCTCCCAATGAGAAGCCAGGGAACAGTTCTTGATTAGATGCGAGGCACATTTCCACCAGAAATCAAACCCTAACATTCCTCAGAGCACCCTCCTCAATATGTCTGCATGATCCCCAGGGAAGCCCCGATGTCTCTTCTCACTTTGGCCACTGCAAGGCAAGTCCCGCTCCTTCAAAATCTACAATACTCCCTCCTAAAATGAGAGATTAAAGGCAACTGATCTTGGCTACTCACGGTGTAACTCAATAGTAAGTCTGTCTTTCAGGGTGACACTTCCAGACTGTACTGCCCTCCGCACAGTGGAGGCATATTCCTGAGAAAAGACAGATGAGTGAGTCAGGACTGTGTGTGTTCCTTGGCAGAATGGCTAAAGAGAGACTGCTTTCAAACCAGATTTTAATCTATACTTTCATCTGAAAACAGAAACGCAGCTGAAAAGCACCATTAAACACAGGAAGCAAACAGCATTTCTCCTAGAAGTGTGCATTAATCCCATGATTCTTATTTCCAACATACCTTGCAGCCAGCAACTTAATGTAACTTGGAAAAGATTCTATTTCTGGTCCTTTGGAAAACAGACGTTTCCCTATGTTTTTATGAACTTCTCATGTCTATTTCATTTATGGAGCAGCTGAGTAACAGACCTTGTCAGCAGAACTCAGATGCTCACTATTACCCTACTCTACAATGCACTTGTGGAAATCCAGAGGGGCTCCATGAGGGTCAAGGGGAGATACATCATCAATGTGTTATTTGAAGAGGCTTCTTCTCCGCTGAAGCAGTTGTTGAATGAATAATTGCACCAACAGTGAATGTTAGAATTGGTCACTGGCAATGAGGTCCAACTGAATTACCACCTCTTAATGCTTTGCCTTGATCTTCTTCACAATACCATAGTTTCTCCAAGCAGCAGCGCATCAGGATGCATTTCACAGATATAGACATGGACAGGAATGGGTAGAAGGTCAGTTTACGAGGGATTGTTTAAAGGAGCTACACTGCAAACAGGTGGGAGTGCAGTAAAAATATCCAGTCTGATTCAATCTCTCACACAGGGCCTTTAGAATGTCTATGAAGTTCAACCATCTATTCTCTTTACGAGGTGCTGCTCTGCACCCTACAAACTGGGGCTGGACTGGATGGGTGCCTTAAGAACCTGGTGATTTTTTGCAGCAATGGTAGCCTTGCGTGGGAATGCTCCTCTCACTTGGTCATCTATAATAGGGCTCAAGTCTAAGGGTCTCTTACCGGAGGCAGCCGCAGAATAAACTGGCTCTCCAGCTCATGCGGTGCGTCATCCTTGTTCTTACTCATCTTTAGTTCTTGAGATCAGAAAACAAGACAAAACACAATGTCACCAAGATGTCTGTTTTCACCTCCCACAGGCGATGGCTACTCAGCATTTATAAACAAAGTGCATATTCTCCCTGTTATATTACTAGGAACCGTACATGTCGGCTGCTGAGACACAAGCACCAATGGGATGGACGCTTAACTCAGAAATTCCTTATTAGACAACACTAAAGAATTTCTGCTCCTAGTACCCAATGTTTACATTCAGTCTCCAACTTTCTGTAGGATCTCCCTTGTAAGAATCAAAAGACAGTACAAAATATTCCTGGATATATTTGGGGTGGGACAAGAGTTTAAGCCTACACACCCAGAACACAGAAGGGCTTACGTGAGAGACAAGAGCTCAAGAGAGCAAGAGCAGTTTCTATAACTGTGGGGGACTCATTTCTGACGTTATTTAGGGTTGAATTTGCCAACACACTCAGTATTGGCTTACCTGCTCCTATTGACGTTAGTGGTAAAGTCCTGTTACCTCACTAGGAACAGAGTTAGGCTAACACTTAGACTTTAAAGGTGGGATGTTAAAAAGTGCTATCAAATAAGAGTCTGCTCCTAAAACTTAGATGATCAAAATTCTGTTTTCATGAGAACAACTTTAGTGTAACATTAAACATTAACATGAAACGCTTTACCATTCCTAGAACAAATGGGAAGTGGGTGGATTGTCTCTACGTCAGTTGCATATCTGATGTTGCACCCCTAGAATGATAGTACTTACAGTGCTTAGCTCCTGTAACAATATTCAGCCCCAATTGCTACGTAAACAAGCATCCTCCCCACTTTTACTTGCTAAAAGATGCCATTATAATGGTAAGATAATATCATCTACAGTAAGAGGCAATGGAGGACTTGTAGGGAGAAAGATATACATTTGATTCTGTTCCATTAGATTTATCACGTGCACTACAGAGATATTTATTTTCATTATACTCAAAATGTCTCTGCAAGAAGGGCATTCCAAGCAAAAGGCCAGGGAACAGGTACCCAGAACAGCACTGTGCATCTAATACAGCACAGGAAACCTGCATTCCACGTTAGAAACTCTACGTGTTTTAATATCAGGAGTGCGTGACAATGGGAACAGGTGGATCCATAGCCACAGCTGTCTCAAAATTTTCCTTGGTTCCTCATATGCACATGGAGTGTATGTTGCTTGTTCTATAGATTTGATTTCAGCCCCAATAACTTGTTCTCCTTTGGATACTTTCAAAGAGGCACAGGGAACACAGTGAATTTATGACTTTGGAGTATCCTTTTTCCCCACACAGGAAGGAGAGACAGAGAGACCCAGCACCAGAGAGACATAAGGAAACAAATTCATTACTTGTAGATGTCATCTTGCCTCTTCTTGCTTCCCACAAATGCTTACAAATACCTGCATCATTCAAAAGCCAAATATAAATGCCAAAAGCGGGAAAAGAAAAGAAAATCAGTTTAAAAAACGAAATAAATGGAATTAAAAAGTGACGGGCTGGAATAAAAAAGGAGACAATCAATCAACTGAAAACAGAGCCCTTCTGCCTGCTAAGCGTCTGCCTGCTAGGGGCTTATTCCAGAGGCGAGGGGGGCAACACCAGTTCCCGCCCCCCGCAACAGCCCCGACAAGGCCGGAGCCTGCGGGCTGACCCCTCTGCTCGCCCCCACGTCAGGCGGCGGCGCTGGGCTCTTTGCAAAGAGGGATCGTGGGGGCGGAGCTGACTCGTCCCGGAGCCCCGGCACCGAGCGGGGCCCGCTTGCTCCAAGACCTGCGCTGCCGCAGGGCGGCCGGGGGGGGCCGGGGGGGGCGTTGGCTGAGACGGTCCCAGGGCCCGCCCGCGCAGAGGGGCCGGCGCCCCGGGTGGCCTAGGCCGGGCCCTTGCTCTCGGCTCCCCGCTACTCACCGGGCCCCAAGCGATCGCCCCTGGCAACAGGGGCAGACGCGAAGACTGACCGGACCCCCGCGCGGCCTCCCGGAAGGGGTTTGGGTGGTGAACCGGAAGCGGAAGTAAAGGTGCCGCCAGGTGTCTCGCTCCTCGGGCTGGTTCCGGAGGGAGGGGTTGGCTGACGTGGCGGAAGTGGTGCCGGACCGACTGCAGGTAGGGGGCGGTGACGTCTCTGCGGGAGGGGGCAGGGCTCTGTGCCCCCCCCACCCCCACTCCAGCGGTTAACCGGGCAGCCTCCCCCGCTGCCAGGTAACCGGGCAGGCCCCTGAGCAGCCCGCCCCGCGGGAGCGGTTGTTGAGTGTCACGTCGCTCCTGCCCGCTGGGCCCCTGGGTTGCCGTGGGGAGGGGGCGCGCTCTGGCAGCGGACAGGCCCGTCAGCGTGTGACACTCAGCAGGGGTGTGAAATATCCGTTAATTGAATAGTTGAGTAACCTCATGAATTCTTATCGGTTAGTCAACTATGCTAGGGTACCCGGGGGGGGGGCGGGGCCGGCACCCACTGCCACTCCTTGCTGCTGCCTCTGTATCAGAAGCAGCAGTGCGGGGTGCCAGGCAGGAGCTGGTCTGTGACGGGAGCCAGTTTAAAAACCAGCTCTCCCCTCCCCCCCCCCCGAACCAGCTGCCTGTTGCCCTATGCTGCGGAGGGTTGGCAGCAGCCTCTGTCTGGGGGGCGTGTCTGTGCTCCTGGACCTGGCATGAGACAGAACTGAGCTGGGCTGCCTGACAGCCTAGCTCCTAATACACTTTAAATGCAGAGCCACAGCAGGGGTAGGTCCCGGACCTGTCACAAGCCAGGACTGAGCCAGGTTGCCAACCAGCCTGCTAAAAAATTTACTTGGGGAGAGGGAGAAATGCATGTAGTCTGTAGCATTAACTATAAGATTTTGCTTAACAGTTAATCGGTTAATTAACTACACTATTACATCTCTAACGTGCAGCGCTGGCTGAGGTCCCCCCAGTCCCTGTGACACCCCAGGCGTAGCATTCAGCATGTGGGGATTGGGGCTTGTCGGGCAGGATGCGGAGAGCAACACTTGGGGCTCGGTTGCACTTGGCCTTTAGGAGTTTCAGCAAGCAATTTGGACAAGCAGGAACTGCAGAGTCAGTTCCAGACACTTGCGCATTCTTGGGTTGCACTCAGGTTTATGATTGTTACTGAGACACTATTGGTACCACTGTCTCCTGGGAAGCAAAATCTGAATCCCGCATCCTCTGTAGCGTCCATTAGCACAGAGGTTCCCAAACTTTTTTTGAAAATATTTCAGACTGTGACACCCTCCCTCCCACACTTTTGCTACCAAACGTAGCACATGCAGCACTACGGGAGATCCCTACTAAATAACCATATCCATAAGCATGCTATCCTTACTTCTGCACTGCTGCTGTTGGTGTTGCTGCCTTGAGCGCTGGGTGCCTGACCAGCAGCCAGCACTCTGCAGCTGCCCAACTCTGAAATCAAAGAAAAAGGTGATCTTACCATCCCCTTTTGGGTCTGGACCCCCAGTTTGAGAGATGCTGCATTAGTAGGTGGAAATGTCAATGACCCTACCACATGAAGAAGTGGAGATCAAGAAGAGCCTCCCACTAGATCCCTTACAAAGTAGTTGTTTTACACAGAACAATTTTTCATGTTCCAGGAGAACACCCTGTATCTGGGGCTTTCCTTAGATCAGTGGTCACCAACCAGTAGATCGAGATCTACTGGTAGATCTTGGAGCCTCTAACAGGAGATCCTGACTGGTTTGGCCAGGAAGCTGTCAAGCACGGGCACTTCTATTGCCCCTTCCCCCACTGTCATCTGCTCCTGCCCTCTGCCTTGGAGCTGCCCCCCTGGGAGCCTCCTGTTTGCTGTGCAGGGTGTGGGAGGCAGAAGAGGGGGGGTACTGATGTCCGGGTGTCATTTTCCCCCCTCTACTCCTGTACCATATCTCCACAAAGAGAGATGGGGATGGTGGGAACTTGGCAATGCAAGTTTCTGTCACTCTCATACACTCACAAACATCCATTGTCCTTCATGCTCATCTCCCAACCCAACACATATGCGGGGGATTGTTGTTACTTCTTTTACTGCTTGCAGAGTGGGTTATTTTGGGCTTGTGACTGGTCTGTGCATTTCATAATTTTCATTTCTCTCTTATGCTTACATTTAATTCTTTGGGTAGTGAGTTCTAAAATGCCTAATCTGTCGTAGCTGGAGTAATTAATCCTATGGTAATTGCTGCTTCTGGATGTGGCTGGCATGTCCCTGCAGTCCCTGAGAAAAGGCAAAGCAGGGGGTCTCCACATGCTGCCCTTGCCTGCAGACACCACTCCTACAATTCCCACTGATCAATAACAGGAAACTGTGGCTAATAAAAGCTGTGGGCTCAGTGCCTATAGATGAGGGGCAGCACATGGCACCATGGAGCCACTGCTGTACATGCCAGCTGCTTTCAGGAGTGGTGCAGGGCGAGGGCAGGAGTAAGCCTGCCTTAACCCCACTGCTCCATCACTCGGAAACTGTCTCAGTTAGGTGGTACCCAACCAGAGCCTACTTCCTGAACCCCTGTCCCAGCCCTGAACCTTCTCCTGCACCCAACCTCCTGCCCCAGACATGAGTCCCCCTGCACCCAAACTCCTTCCCAGAGCTTGCATCCTGGATCCCAGTCCTTCACCCTGGGCTAAGCCCGAAGCCCCTCCCACACTCTGAACCTCTTGGCCTAAGATTAGAGCCTGCACCCCAACCCCAGCCTGGGGGGGATGGAGTGAGCAGGGCGAGGCTCGGAGATGGGGTGGAGCAGGGGCGGGCCCTCAGAGGGGGTGGGAAGGATGCGGGGCAAGGGCATTTGGGTTTGAGGTAGAGTTTACATTGCACTTAAATTGAAAAAGTGATCTTGTGGTTAAAAAGGTTGGTGACCACTGCCTTAGATGTATGTGGCAGACATTCCCAGCCCTCTCCTCACTATGAATTTCGGTGTTCTTCCTTCCTCATACAGGAGGTTGTAATGGAAGGCGTATCAGGGCGCTATGACTTCTACATTGGATTAGGCCTGGCTCTATCTTCGAGTATTTTCATCGGAGGAAGTTTTATCCTAAAGAAAAAAGGGCTTCTCAGGTTGGCCAGCAGAGGCTCCATTAGGGCAGGTACTTTCCATCTTTATTGCTACAGTTGGCTGTATGAAGTTGTGTTCCCGCTGCCCAAAGGCAATAGAACAATAAAAGTTTGTAGGGGCTCTCTATACACTTGGAAAGCCTGAATTTCAAAAAGCTTTAATTATCATTCAGCTAGATGATGTGAAAACATTTCTGGCTTTAATACAGAGCGTCTCCGATATACATCCCAGATACAGTCCAAAAAACATGGACGTATAGCGAAACGACGTAAAGCGGGGATTTTTTTTCTATGGCTGACTTCCGTTCATGCAAATTGGTGGGTTTTTTTGCACAATGTAAGAGTGGGGAATGGGAGGACTTATAACGCATCAGTTCCTGTAAGCATCAGCGACGTTAGTGTGGAACTGATGTATACCGGGACGACTTATAGCGGGGATGCCCGGTACTGCAGTTTTTGGCCAATAGGAGCTGAGAGATTTTGCTGGGAGAGGGGGCAGTACATGAAGCCTCCCTCTCTGCCTCCCACAGCGCAGAGAGCCACAGCGAGCAGCTAGCCACTTTGAGCAGCGCTGCTCCAGCGCTGCTCCATGCATGTGGGCCGGATTAAAAGGCTTGGCGGGCTGAACCTGGCCACAGGCCAGATTTGCCCCATCCCTGCTTTAGGATCAGCCAAAAGGAACACATCATTTTCTTGATGTTGGAGCTTTTAATGTAGTTGGAAAAAAAAGAGTGCTGTAGTGGATCTTGTAACCAGTTGTGGTCTAATATTGCACAGTATTGTAAGCAGAGAGCTGGAGAAATGCAGCAATCAAAAATTGTAGGGGTTTGGGGCAAATGACAAGAGTTCAAATGAACAGGGAAGATAAATAGAAATACCAAATCTGGGCAGAGGAAAACTGGGTGCTTCATGAAGTATTTCAGCTCCAAGTCAGACCCAGATCAGTAACCCAGAGTCATTACTATCTGACAGCTGCTTAATGGTGAATCATGTGAGTTTCGTGATCTGAGTCCAGTTCTTAGTAGGCAAGTATTTGTTTCATAAAACAGTTACTACAGCTGCTACTCTTGATGATATCTTCACCAGAGATGTAATAAAGATCAAACTATCTCCTTATGTAGGAGATATGGTCCTGACATAGTTGGACACATAGATGAGACAGAATGGAGGAGGCATGTGCTGTACTTACTCTTGAGGATACATTGGATTTTGTCCCCAGGAATTGCTAGCCAGCACTCTTCATCAGCATCAAATTATTTTTAAAAGGTGTTATCATCTGGAAATTGGCTTCCTTTACAGAGGAGGAGAGCTGGAGGACTGTCTCAGCCCTCAGAGAAAAATTCATTCCTTTCTTTATTAATAAGAGATCCTGAATGACTTGAGTAGTTTGGGCCATTGGAACTTCACCCTGGATTTGTTGTTGCTCTTGCTTTCTTTCACAGGACAAGGAGGTCATGCATACCTGAGGGAGTGGCTTTGGTGGGCTGGGCTGCTGTCCAGTAAGTACTTGCTGTGAAACTGAATTATGGCAAGAGACGTTATGATTATGATTGTCAAGGTTTTTGATTAAAAAAAACTTAAAAAACAACAAATGTTCCTGTAGCACCTTAGAGACTAACCAAATAGTATAATGAGCTTTCATGGGCACAACCCACTTCTTCAAATGTGGGTTGTGCCCACGAAAGCTCATGATACTATCTATATTTCTGGTTAGTCTCTAAGGTGCTACAGGACCATTCGTTGTTTTTTTTAGTTACAAAGTAACAGGGCTACCACCCTTTTAAGGCTTTTGATTATTCGTATTTGTCTGGGTCATGTTCTCTTATTCCCTTTGTCATAATCAGGGATCAACTGCCTTGTTTTATCATTGAGGAGTTTGAAGGTGGGGTTATCTGGCCAAACACCAACATGTTGTGTGTTCACATCTCACATATTTCTCTGTTTCTCCCTTAAGCGTTGAGTCCTGAATGAAACAGGTAATTGGGCCATTTTGGAAGTTCCTCTGTCACCATGCAAAGCATTTTAGAGCATTTTGCGGATTGCCATGTGTGCTGCATAGCTGGCTCCTTACCTCCTGGTGTAGCTGGTTATTCAGTAGAACTTCATGGCAATTCCCAGACCTGATGCTGAGTAGAAACCAGAGTATGTTGCATGGACGCCACTACAGGAAGGCCAAATTCTATAAATATATTTGAACTGTAAGGGCGTTAGTATTTCTTTTCTCCACTGATGCTGGTTAGCAGTATATCCATGGGTAAATATCTCTTTGGCCAGCCACTTCTTTTTTTCTCACTTGTCTACACTGTCCGTTCAGTGGTCTAATAGCTAGATTGAATTACTACAGATAACAAATTATGGCATCATGGTGGAATCAGCAACTAGTGGTGATGCCTCTTACAGTATACAGCAGAGCTACTGATACAGTTGCTGGGCCCTTGGACAAGGTGTGTGGCACCGGGCCTTGGAAGGGGCAGGACTGGGGACTAGCCTCCCCCAGCCAATCCTTCAGCACGCCCTGGCCTAAGCCACTCAGGGCTTCAATGGTAATTTAAAGGGCCTCAGGTAGAGATGTAAAATCCCGTTAATTGATTTACCGTTAATTAGTTGGTTAGCTTCACATGGGGCCAGAAGTGGCAGCCCAGCAGGTGCAGCCTCCCACCCGCTCTTTCCAGCTCCAAACGAGGCTGCCCACTCCCAACCCACGCAGGCTGGGAGCCAGCAGCCCCATAGAGTTGAAGCAGCCCTCCTCCTGCAACGGGCTGTGACAATTAACCGTTACCCGTTCACATCCCTAGCCTGAGACTCTGGCTGCTGCTTTGGCCACAGTAGCGGTGGGAGCCCCGGGCACTTTTAAATCCCTGGGCCCCACGGCAGCTGCCCCTTTTGTCCCCCCCGACGGTAGCCCTGCAGCACAGCAGTGATGAGCTGACCTGAATTGTGCTGCATTTGCTTCCATGTTAAGTTGCTCTGACTGACTGAGTCTCTTTTGCAGTGGGAGTTGGAGAAGCAGCTAATTTTGCTGCATATGCCTTTGCCCCAGCAACACTAGTAACTCCACTGGGTGCACTAAGTGTTCTAGTCAGGTAAGCAACACAAGAACAAACAGGACTTGTCCCTGGGCCCTTTACCACTGGAAGTTGTCTACCCGCACCCTATCTGTTCCCTGAAGTCATGGACCCTCTTGGCTTTTATGTGTCCTTTGCTTTCAATCCTACAGCGCAGTTTTGTCTTCCTACTTTTTGAATGAGCACCTGAATGTCCATGGAAAGATTGGCTGCATCTTGAGCATTCTGGGTTCCACAGTGATGGTAATCCATGCCCCTCAGGGAGAGGAAGTATCCAGCCTGGAGTCAATGGCAGAGAAGCTTAAAGATCCAGGTACCAAACTAAGAGGACTCAGATAACACCCCCCTACTCCTTTGCAATGGCAATGGAAAGTAGAATAACTTGTGTAGCCTGAGAGGGACTGAGTAACCAATTCTTCCATTTTACTCTGCACTGACGTGACTGAAAAATGCCCATTGATCCATGATTGCTTATTAGTCGCCTTCTCAGTGATGGAAAATATTAGATTGCTGATGTTTTTGGAGACTCTGTGAAAGCTTGTGTTACTGAGATGGATAAGGACTAGTTATTGCCAAATCTGATGTGAAGTATGATGCAAGTGTTCACTACATTTGAATTTTATTTTCATTAATAAATGGCATATCTCATTTTCAGGGTGCTTTGTGAGACACAGGGTAAGTGGTTCTCCCAAGGCCCCAGGAATCTGTGTCAAAGCAGAGATTAGATCTCAGGTGCTTTTGGGTTCTAGTCTTGTGCTTAGACCACTATCGATGACCCCCAGTTCCTTTAGGACCAAAGCGCTGAGCAAGAGTAAAGGAAGAATAACCACAAAACTAGTAGCAATATCAACAGCAATGACAATTAACCCAAATATCATGCTAGTGTAAGAAAGAAGCTTGTCAATGTATGACAGGCAGCATCAGTGGGAGGAGGAGGAAGGCCAGAGAAGAAACATAAGGTGAAAATAAATAAGAGAAGCAAAGAAAGAAGTAGAGTAGCAGGGAGGTGGAACTTCAAGGAGAAAATACCCCCCAATGTGAGGCTACATCTACACTGCAGCCTTTGTCGGCAGAGACGATGCAAATGCTCATTAGCATTTCTTGCGCTCTCATTTGCATAGTCTCTTTTGATCCATTTTGCAAAAGAGGTTTTTGCGCAAAAAAAACTGCAGTGTAGACAGGGCAAAAAACCCTTTTGCACAAGATCCTATATACCTGCTTTTTTTGAAGAAGAAGGGTTCTTGTGCAAAAGGTTTTTTTGCGCAAAATGGTCCCGTCTATACTGTGTTTTTTGTGCAAAAACCTCTTCTGCAAAATGGATTGGAAGACATTATGCAAATGAGAGCACGAGAAATGCTAATGAGTGCTTAATTTGCATTGTCTCTGCCTGTTAGCCAATGCCCAGGTGCCAGCTAATGGTCGGGTGAGGTGAGGTGTATGCCGCCCAGTAACAACGCTAGGCAGCCAGGACAGGCGGGGGTTCTTTGTTTGTGTTCAGTTTGGGTACAGCAGCACGGGTTCAAGTCAGAAACTTGACACGCACTTACTTATTTGTAGGAGAAAGAAAGAGAAAGAAAGGAAAGAAAACTTGGTTCAATATATATATATATATATATATATATATATATAGTGAATGAGGGCACAAACTTATAACATAGTAACAATTAAAGTGTACACATAAAGAAACACATTGCAGGTATAATTCTCACCCCTGCGTTCCAGACTTGGCGTGGCCAGAGTCTTTCTCTCAATCCCTCGGGAAGAAGTAGGGCGAGGTTGGGCGTCCCACGGACCTCGGGAGACAATCAATACCTGCCAGCAGGTGTAGGTGATTGGAGCTCA
The DNA here is from genome assembly GCA_032595735.1 of Pelochelys cantorii. Lineage (NCBI taxonomy): Eukaryota > Metazoa > Chordata > Testudines > Trionychidae > Pelochelys > Pelochelys cantorii. The sequence continues at coordinate 45,141,980 of CM064337.1, forward strand.
AATGGGGTGGGCTACTAAACCCATCTTTATACCCCTTGGGTCATGTAGGCTTCTTCCTGGTCTCACGTGGCCAATTAGGAAAAATGGCTTTGAACACCAAGTTTCCCATGAAGGGTGCAAAGCATAATTCACACCTGGGAAAATGCAGACAATGGGCACCTCTGGTATATGATGGGCGAAGATTCCTCTCCTGGGACAGTGCAGGCATGTCAATTACTGGTACTAGCCATCAGGGCGGCGGGAGGCCCCCGGGTTGTCAGCTAGCCCATTTACTGTCTGGTTTCTGTTTATGGTAGAGTCAGGGACAGGCAGCACACCTGCGTTCCCAGGGCATCAAAGGCTGACTGCCTTTCTCTTGCTCTCTGGGGGGGGGGGAAACAAGATGGGGTTCATGTCTGGCTACACTGCCGACAAAGGCTGCAGTGTAGACGTAGCCTGAGAAAGGAAGGAAGAAAAGATTGGAATCAAGGAAATGATTTGGGCAGTAGCATGATAGGAAAGAACAAGTGACAATACAGAGAGGAAGCCTGCAGTGAGAAGGGAGAGGAGCAAAGCGTGCCAGCCCCTCCCCCCAAAAACCCACAGACTCCTGCAGCAGTTCATCAGATGCTCCTGACCTCCAGCACTCCTTCCTGTCCCAGGAGAGTCGTAATCCCAATCTGCACAGATCTGCTAGCATCCCTCTGAACTGACATGCAGCATTTTGTGTTCCAGTCCTGGAACTCCATATAGCTCTGCCAATGCTTTACAATCCCAATTTACCGCACCTGCTACTATATCAGTGGATTATTATTCCCCTTATCAAGCCAAATCTCCCACCATCCTGACCTGTAATTTCCCTCTCTAGCTGAGGCTTTTGTATTTGCAGAACAAAATCTGTTAATCATGCCAAGGTGTGGGGTAGTCTTGTGACTCCAGACCATAATGCACTGATGAATAGAGAGGTAGCCCTAAAATTTCTCTCAGACCTGTAACCACTTCTTGTTTTGAACTCAAACTATTAAGGTGAAAGGTGGGTGTACTGATCTGTGGGGCACATGCCACCCTATCCTGCATCTCCACTGTTCTGTTATACACCCAAAGTATATGAAACATAAATGTACAGTAGTATTACCCACTGTGGTGCAAATCCTAATGAGTATTCCTTCTTATCAGGGTTCATAGCCTTTGCGGTGTGTGTGCTGGTGAGCTCCATTCTCCTGATCTTCGTGGCTGGGCCCCGCTATGGGCGAAGCAACGTTCTGGTATACGTTTTGGTCTGCTCCGCCATTGGCTCGCTCTCTGTGTCCTGTGTCAAGGGCTTGGGCATTGCACTGAAAGAGCTGTTTGCTGGGAAGCAGATCCTGAAAGAGCCCTTGGGCTGGGTCCTCCTGATTTGCCTGGTGATCTGCATCAGCATCCAAATTAACTACCTGAACAAGGCCTTGGACATCTTCAATACATCTGTGGTCACACCGATCTACTATGTCCTGTTTACAACAGCTGTCATGACATGTTCCGCCATCCTCTTCAAGGAGTGGCAACACATGGTCCTACACAACATAATTGGCACTGTAAGTGGCTTTCTTACCATAGTCTCCGGCATTTTCCTTCTGCATGCATTCAGAGACATTCCCTTCGCCCCAGACCTGCTGCCCCTCTTCCTGAAGCAAGGGAGGGCAGGCCTGCGTGGTTCTTGGAGGGGAGCAGAAAAACACCAGTCATGCCTACATCAGCCTCTTCTGGGCCCAGAGGACATCCACAAGGGTTCTCAGAGTGTGGAGGAGGAGGAAGGGGAAAGTGTATGATTCCTCCTGAAGCTGCTGCCTGGAAAAGCTTTTGAACTTCTACCCAAGAGCTTTCTAGTTTCACTGTTGAGCTCCACTTAGTGAGTTTGCTAGATCAGACTCCACCAGCCACAGCTGCATTCTTGGGAATAAGTAAGGTCTGCTGCCTGTTTGTGTGAGTGTTCTGTGCTTCCACTGCTGGGGACCTGAACAGCAAAGAGAAAGATCTGATTGCAATTTCCAGATGGTGAGAACAAAACCTCAGCAACTCAGTATCCAGTGGACTTGAGTTCCCTTTGAAAGAACGTGCTGCAGCTACTACCAGGCCACAAACTTACGCGGGAAGAGACCCGGCAGTCACAGCAGACTAATCCTTACTGAATGGAAGGACCACTCAATTTATGTGACCTTGAAACAAACCTTTTCTAAATATTTAGATTGTTTACAAACCATTCCAGCTACCTGATAAAATCCTTCTATGTTGTCAGTCATTACAGCAACAAGGGGTAATGTGTGTGTGGAGATGACATGCACAGCATGTTAATTTCAAACCCTCATCTGTATCTTTGCTCTCTGTAAGAAGCCAGCTCGGCTCGCTCAGGTTACTGACCCAAAGCTAAAAGCAGGACTCAGTTCCCCAAACTGATGACTTGTTAATGTTGGTGCTGCCAGTAAATGCTGTGGCTTTTTGGGCTGGATTCCATTGTGGAGTATGATTTTTCCCAACGTGGCGCTTGTTGGATGGGAGGGATTAGAAACCTGGTTTTGGTAATCCCCTACAACATATTTGCTCATTTGCCGAGGGTGCCCCGTAAAGCATTCCAGCGGACAGTAGCCTAGCACACAAAATGAGTACTGCTTGCCAGAGACTAACTACAGGGACAATGTGAAAGCCTGAAATTAACTGGAGAGTGTTCAAGACTTTCTCATATGCCCACTTTTTGCAAGGACAGATGGGACTTGGCTACTGGTTTTAGTGCCTGATGGATGAGTACATGCTGTTCTCTCCTCTTTACTTTTGATAGAAGTCCCACTGTTCCTCTAAGGGTGTCTGCCCTGCATAGTTAAAAACAGAGGTGCTGAGTCTCAGATCAGTACAGATATTCCTGCTTGGGCTAGAGCAGGGACTGTGAAACCTGGCAGGAGGAGGGGAGTCTTAGAGCCCAGGTGGCAATGCCCATAATGCTATTTTTACCCCAAGAGCCTAGTCCAGGGGTGAGCAACCTTTCAGAAGTGACGTGCCGAGATTTAACTTACTCCTATTTAAAGGTCTGTGGACTGTTGATACTTTTTAAAGTCAATAATAGTCTTTCCCCCACCTACCCCTGTGCACTCTGCTCCCCCCAGCCCAGGTTGGGGCTTGGATAAAATCCTGCTTCTCAAAGTGGCAGGCACCAGCAGTCTGACCTGTACTAAGGCCCAGCGAAAGGTCCTGTACAAATTATCTACACCTCCCCCACTTCACAGCACAAACTCCCCCCACCCCCACCTTACCCCAGTGCCAGCATCCACCCACCCCTTCTATCCCCCACCTACCCTATGCAGTTATCCTCTTCCCAGGAGACTTGAGAGTGCTGAGTTTCTGCTTCTTTCTCCCATGTATAAGGGATTCTCCAAACTATCCTCCCCTCTGACTCTCCCTCCCAGTTACCCACTCCCTCACTCCTCCTCCCTGCCTAGCCACTTATTCTCTCCTTATCTTGCTTTTTATTACCTGTTCTTGGAGCAACTCTGATTAGCTGCTTGCTCAGCAAGATGTCTTCCCCCCCCCACTGATCAGCTGAGCTCCCTGCCTGCGTGGGAGCTTTGAACTTCTGAGTGGAGCTCAGAAAACAACTGCACAGTTGTGCAACTGCACAGCTTAGAGGGAATTATGGACCGCTGCTAGCTGGGGGTGACAGCTGCCCCAGCCCTGCTGCCATAACTGCTGCTCCAGCCAGCATGCAGCCCCGGCTCCGCTGCCGCAGCCCCAAATGGGTTTCCTCTGTGGGGCTGCTGCAGCCAGGCTGCCATGGCTCTATCCTCACTGCTGGGCTAGCATGCAGCACAACCTGCTACTGAGCCAGCACACACAGGCTGCCCCTGACCCCAGCTGGGTTGCCAGGCTGCTGCCACCGCCAAGCCAGCACACATGGGCTACTGCTGGCCCCAGCTGGGTTGCTGGGCTACCCCTGCCCTATTGAAGAAGTGGGAGAGCACTGGCAGCTGGTGCACAGCCCAATCTGCAGCATCCTCGCCTGCCCCCCAGAGCTGGTGCTGCAGTTGTGTGCTGGTTGGTCACAGAGCCCATTCAGCAGCCTCCCTCCCCGTCCCCTGGAGCTGATGCTAGGGCAGTGCAGGCGCCCCACTGTGCAGGGGGAGGGGAGACTGAGCTCCCGCCCCACATGCCACTTATGGCACGTGTGCCGTGGGGTTGCCAACCCAGGTTCGAGACCGTCGAGTTTTTCTTTGCAGTGTAGACACACCTTATGGCAGGGGTGGGCAATAAGCATAGGCTGGATGCCATTTGCCAATGGAGCCACTAGCTGCTGTTACCTGTGAATGCTCAGGTATGTAAAGCATCTGGCAGCCCTATCAAAAGAATCACTGCCCAATGGTGTGAATTTACTCACAAAAATCAGATGGCTGTTACTTAGAGATTAGCTCTGCCCTAGGACTGGGGGACTAAGAGGGTTGAGTTTTCTCATTGGCCCACTCAGTCATTCTCTGAAGGGTACCAGTTGCAGGAGACTGCAGTGTAAATTAGTCTGTGACTGTTTTTTAAAGCACTGGCTTAGAAAAGTGAATCTAGACAGCTACTACAAGAGGTGGACAGTTATGGGATTTCTTCCCTTTGTGAATAATACAAACTTCCAGTGGTAGGTACTCTCATCTAATGAGGCGTACTAGAGTACTGGTTTATTAGCTTCCACCACAGAACTCAGAAGTGATAGTCACAACCATGCTCAGAAAACAGGCAGGAACGTTAATTCAATAATTTATTTGGGGTTTCCAGGAACTAGAATAGTAGCACAAGTAAGCTTTTGAGTTGCTGTTTTTTCAGTAGCCCATGTAAGAGGAAATGGAAGGCCTGCTTTTGGAAAACATTTGGCTCAGAAACCCCAACTAGAATCACTCATCTTGTTGGTAGTTTCTAGAAAGGCACAGAGGATCACATGGACATAAAACAAATTACCTTCACACGAGAGGTAGTCTGTCTGGATAAAAGAGGGCTTCCACTCAGGAAATCTGCACCAGTTTGTTCTGTGGATGAAAGGGATGTGATCCCTTTTCTTACACAATACATTTACTGAGTGGTGGACTTTTTTTAGTTGGCAGAGGAGCTGGTCCAGTCATGGGAGCCATGAAATAGATGACTACGAGCAGCAAATTATAGTTCGGTCTGATACAGACTCTCTAGTCAGAACAGAGCAATTGTGTTTAACTGTAAGAACTAGCCTATATATTCTTTTCCTGTCCAAAAATTACTGCATGGTGAACAGAATGGAGGTGGCAGGGAATGTGCAGAGACAGACTGCACATGATGACAAGAGGTGAAAGGCAGGTCTGACATCCCCCAAAGCCCTCCTTCCTAAACACAACAAGCTGATTTTAAAAATTGATCAAGTATATATTTATTCCATTGATCGGGAAGAAACATTTTATGGAGCAAATTAAATGTTGCACGTCTCATTGAAAAGCTGTTACTTGGCCACATGACTGACTTTATCTTAAGTGAGGCTTAATCTCTTCCCATAGCTACACATCCTTGGGCAAATTCTTTTCTCAAAGGATGCTGGGGCAATACTGGTGCAGTCCTGCAATTCAAGCTGTGGTTCTCCCTAAGACATGCCTTAGAAGCATGTGGAGGGAAACAATCGATTCAGCTACCCTTTAGCTCTAAAACCAAGATTGACTAGTTTCTCTCTAAGGGGAGAATTAATTATAAAAAGTGGGTGTGAATTCAGGACCATTTACGGTAGTGGTTCCCTTTCTTAAGTTTCACTTAGTGTTTCATTCCTCACCATTTCCAGTCCTTGAACACTCCCTCCTAGAAATTCTGGTGTGCTCAACCTAAGAAGTTCTGTCCAAACAATCCCAGTGTAAACTTGTGCATGAAAGGTACTCCGTGGGAATGAGAACAGTACACGGGCAAGTAGAGTAGTAAGTGTACATCTGTTACAGGCTCTCTTGTCTAGGATTTTCACAAGATTGGCATTTTAAATGACAAAAAATGCTGGTCTCCGCTCATTCAGGTGACAGGACAATCTAGAATCTGATGCAGAGGAAGGAGCCAACCTCCCCACAGCTTGTCTTCTATAGCTGTCCCATCAGCTTCTCTCCTTTTCCTCTCTTTCCCATTTGATGTGCAATTCTCTTTATTACGGGAACAGAGAAGTCCACGCCCTGCTCAGTCAGACAAGCTCTCTGAGAAGGGTGACTTGGATTTCTGCGTCTGCTCCAACCGGTTCAGAATAAACTGACTAGTATCTATGAAGCGCTCAACACAGTTCACGAAACAGGTCTCTGCCCGACTGTCCAGCTTGGGCCCAGGCTTGTCCATGCATTTCTCCTGCTCAAGATATGAAAAGAACCAGTCAGAAGAAGAGTCAGGAAAGGGTTCCCCCACCCAGTAAGTTAACACTTCCCCAGAAGAAACGCTTATTTGGAACAACAGATCCACCATAGGCAGTAGCTTTGGCAAGGGGGAGGATCCTCCCACCTAGTGCACATCTAGCATGCTCTGTCATATGCTTATGAGTCCACTTTACAGCCAAGCCTAAAGACACTGGAACCTACTAGCCTGAGAACCAAGTCAACTAAGGGTGAAAAATACCTGTGTTATCCTTCTCTAAGCTCCCCATTTGGCCTGGTCTCCCCATTTGGTTAGGTCAACATGAGGTTGATGTAGGTTGCCTAACTAAAGTCTATACTAAAACAGCTCCCACAGATGTAACTCACCCACTATAGCAACTTAACTCCACTTCCACAAGAGGGCTAGCGCTTAGGTCAATGTGGTGTCAGTGCAGACACTTTGAAGCCTTGTCTATACTGCCACAGGTCATGGACCTTTGATTCTGCCTACTCTTCTCCTTTTGGTGAAGGGAAAGCACTTCACGGTCGATTTATCGCTGCCTTTCGATCCAGCATGTAATGAAGACATACCTTGTGTCACTCACATAGACTGTTGCTGCCTTTCCAAAAAACACTTCTACACAGCAGTTAAATAGGTGCAAGCGCTCCCGGTGAGGACATGCACCCCAACACAAGAAACATAATGTGGACGTGTAAACCAATTCACTTATAAGGTGGCTGCGCACCTCTGGCTTAGTTCTGTAGTTGAGATTTGTCCTGAGTGTACACAGACACATTTGTGCCCTCTCCTCTCAGCTTACTCCCGCTGCCTTGTCCCACGAGGTGCACAGGAGATGGAAACCTTTCTCCACAGAAAGCTGCACCTCTGCTCTCCCTGTTTCCTACGGAGAGTGGCAGCTTCAGCCATTTTGTCCCTGGCTTCCACCCTCTTCTTGGCACCAGGCTCAACAGCTACTGAAACAATAGTAGCCAGTGGTCTCAAGGGCTTTGCGGCTCCACTACCCTAAAGCGCTCAGGGTTTTGGGACTCTCCTCCCTGGGTCTCCTCGGGATGGGACGGACATTTAGATAAACGCTGAGACTCCGCCAGGCGTTTCCCTCTCCAGCGCCACCCACCAAGCGCCTGGGAGCCAGGCGAGCGGGACTGGACTCCAGCATCTCCCGCGCAGAGCTGGGGGCAGGTTCCCGCGTCGGTGCCTCGGCTACTGGGGCCCCTCTGCTCGCGCGCGCGGCCCCAAGGAGCAGAGCCCGAGCGGGGGGGGGCCGCCCCGCGCCCCCAGCCCCGCCCGTACCCAGCACAGCTCGGTCATCTGGTGCACCAGCTGCTGGAAGCGCTGCTTCTGCGTCTCCACCTCGATGAAGTGCTGCAGCTGCGGGTCGGTGGCGCCCAGGCCCGCGGGGGACGAGGCCTCCATGCCGGGCTCCGGGCACGCGCCCTGCGCCACGAGCGACCTTCACGTGTGTGCGGCCGGCCGCTCGCTCGCCTGCAGGGGAAAGACCGTCTCACCGCGCATGCTCGGGGGGGGGGGGGGAGAGAGTTGTCAGTACTGCGCATGCTCTAATCCATTGGCGGCATTGCACATGCTCGGAACGTTCGCCCCCTCCCCCATTACCTTTGGGCTTCCAGGCTGTGCTGTCGTGACGTAACCAGCGAGGAACCAATCCCCGTGCGGCGGGTAACCCAAAGAGCGCGGCTGAGGGGCGGGCTTATAGTGGGTCCGGGGTGGCGGCGCAAAGGGAGAGTTTAGCATCGATAGCGCCCCCTGCGGGCCCGGTCCCACTCCGCACCAGCTGTGTGGCCCCGCCCCGCCAGAGCACAGCCTCCAGGCGCCGGACCCCAGCCAGTGGATTGGGGCGGGGTCTGGGACCCCCCCCCCGGCCAGCCTGTGCCGGGGGGGGGGCTGGGGGCCCGAGGGAGACACCCCCCCGGCCAGCCTGTGCCTGGGGGGGGCTGGGGGCCCCAGGGAGACACCCCCCCGGCCAGCCTGTGCCTGGGGGGGGGGCTGGGGGCCCCAGGGAGACACCCCCCCGGCCAGCCTGTGCCTGGGGGCCCCTGGGAGACACCCCCCCCCCGGCCAGCCTGTGTCTGGGGGGCTGGGGGCCCCAGGGAGACCCCCCCCGGCCAGCCTGTGCCTGTGGGGCTGGGGGCCCCAGAGAGACACCCCCCCCGGCCAGCCTGTGCCTGGGGGGGCTGGGGGCCCCAGAGAGACACCCCCCCGGCCAGCCTGTGCCTGGGGGGCTGGGGGCCCCAGGGAGACACCCCCCCGGCCAGCCTGTGCCTGGGGGGGGGCTGGGGGCCCCAGGGAGACACCGCCCCGGCCAGCCTGTGCCTGGGGGGCTGGGGGCCCCAGGGAGACACCCCCCCCGGCCAGCCTGTGCCTGGGGGCCCCTGGGAGACACCCCCCCCCGGCCAGCCTGTGTCTGAGGGGGCTGGGGGCCCCAGGGAGACCCCCCCCGGCCAGCCTGTGCCTGTGGGGCTGGGGGCCCCAGAGAGACACCCCCCCCGGCCAGCCTGTGCCTGGGGGGGCTGGGGGCCCCAGAGAGACACCCCCCCCGGCCAGCCTGTGCCTGGGGGGCTGGGGCCCCCAGGGAGACACCCCCCCCAGCCAGCCTGTGCCTGGGGGCCCCTGGGAGACACCCCCCCGGCCAGCCTGTGTCTGAGGGGGCTGGGGGCCCCAGGGAGACCCCCCCCGGCCAGCCTGTGCCTGTGGGGCTGGGGGCCCCAGGAGACACCCCCCCGGCCAGCCTGTGCCTGGGGGGGCTGGGGGCCCCAGAGAGACACCCCCCCGGCCAGCCTGTGCCTGGGGGGGGCTGGGGGCCCCCGGGAGACCCCCCCGGCCAGCCTGTGCCTGGGGGCCCCTGGGAGACACCCCCCCGGCCAGCCTGTGCCTGTGGGGGCTGGGGTCCCCAGGGAGACCCCCCCCCGGTCAGCCTGTGCCTGGGGGGGCTGGGGGCCCCAGGGAGACACCCCCCCCGGCCAGCCTGTGCCTGGGGGGGCTGGGGGCCCCCGGGAGACCCCCCCTGGCCAGCCTGTGCCTGGGGGGCTGGGGGCCCCCGGGAGACACCCCCCTGGCCAGCCTGTGCCTGGGGAGGCTGGGGGCCCCTGGGAGACACCCCCCCCCAGCCAGCCTGTGCCTGGGGGGGCTGGGGGACCCCTGGGAGACACCCCCCCGGCGAGCCTGTGCCTGGGGGGGCTGGGGGCCCCAGGGAGACCCCCCCCGGCCAGCCTGTGCCTGGGGGCCCCTGGGAGACACCCCCCCAGCCAGCCTGTGCCTGGGGGGGCTGGGGGACCCCAGGAGACACCCCCCCGGCGAGCCTGTGCCTGGGGGGGCTGGGGGCCCCAGGGAGACCCTCCCCGGCCAGCCTGTGCCTGGGGGGGGCTGGGGGCCCCCGGGAGACCCCGCCCCGGCCAGCCTGTGCCTGGGGGGCTGGGGGCCCCCGGGAGACCCCCCCCGGCCAGCCTGTGCCTGGGGGGGCTGGGGGCCCCAGAGAGACACCCCCCCCGGCCAGCCTGTGCCTGGGGGGGGCTGGGGGCCCCCGGGAGACCCCCCCGGCCAGCCTGTGCCTGGGGGCCCCTGGGAGACACCCCCCCGGCCAGCCTGTGCCTGTGGAGGCTGGGGGACCCCGGGAGACCCCCCCCGGCCAGCCTGTGCCTGGGGGGGCTGGGGGCCCCAGGGAGACCCCCCCCGGCCAGCCTGTGCCTGGGGGAGGGCTGGGGGCCCCAGGGAGACACCCCCCCCGGCCAGCCTGTGCCTGGGGGGCTGGGGGGGAGACACCTCCCCCGGCCAGCCTGTGCCTGTGCCTGTGCCTGGGCGGGGCTGGCCTGGCAGGCAGTGAGGAGCTGCACTAGCCTCCACCCATGCCTGCGAGGCTAGGAAGGGGGTAGATGGGTGCGGGTTGGGCCCCAGGTAGAGTGTCCCTGCCTGGCTCAGGGTCTGGCTGGCTAGGCTCTGGTCTTCAGGGAGACACACATGCATCATCCTGCCACACAGCAAGGTGGCCCCGTCACTCTATGTGTGCAAGTGTTGGATCTCTGATTTGTGTCTGTCAAAGTACGGACCACCTAGTCAACCCAGCAAATCCCCTCCGTGATGTGCAGCCCGGGGGACTCCTGAGGACAATACTGTGCATGCGCGGATATTGTGAAACCTATCTTAATCCTATCTGTCCTTCCACAACGCCCCATTACCTTTGACACTGGTCACGACTGTGAACACCCCATGATTAGAGTCATGAAGAGTGGAAGCCATTCTGGTATTTTTGAAATGTTTTTTCCTGGTTGCCCAGTGTGGTAACTGGCCCAGGGACTACTGCATCTCCTAGACCCAATTCCTCTCAATTTGTACTGTTTTATTTTACAAAAATCCCTAGATTCTGTATCCCTTTGCTCAATTTCTGCTTGTGATCCTGTACCTCATTTCCATGTTTAGTCCCTTCAGTCTCTGGGACGTAGCAAGAGCTGGTTCAACAGTGAAGTGTTGCTTTCAAGAGTCCTTTCTCCAGAAAGATTCCTGATCTGTAACTATCCAGCAAGTCGGTTGCTATTCTCTTTACCATCGGGGGAAGGGGTTCACACACAAGTCAGCTGTTTGCAGGAGATAGTAGGGTCCAATGTTGTTTGGTGGATCCAGATATTTTCTGCCTTTCTGGGCATGGCAGATTCTTTTTGGATTCTTCCAGTGCCTGCTAGGGCAGGTTCATTAGTCACAAACAGATAAAATGCCAAAAACAAACACTAATAAATGACAGTATGGTTCAAATAGCAGTTCAGGGTTCATCATCTGTTATGTCGAGGATATTTCCCAAAAGGACTCTGAAGGTTGGTCGCTCCTCTGCTTTCTGAAACAAAAAGATGCATAGAGGAAAATACCAGTGAAGTAGAACCCCAAGACCAAATTCATACTGAAGCCTTGCTAGAAGGGTTTTGCTGCTGTAGATACACCAGTGATAACTGCATCTATACTAGAGGGATTTTGCTGATTTAGCCATACTGATAAAAAAAATCACCCCTAACAAATGGACCTCTTTCTCCCCTACCTCCGCCCCAGGACTAGATGGCATTTGCAGAGCAAGGTTGGGTCCATTGGATAGAGTGACCATGGAGACTTGCAGACTGGTGGTGGTAAACACGAAGGCTATGTACTGGTGGGAATAAGACCTACCTCGTGCCAGCAGCTGTACATGATAGCATAAATTCTCTCTGAGGCCAGCTGAGGCCGATAGAGACGCAGTCCTTGGGTGACATGTTCTGTTGTCTCACTGTTGTTAAACCTCTCGTAGGGCATCTTTCCCAGAGAGTAAACCTCCCACATCAGAACCCCTGTCAAATAGAAATACACATTGACAATCCGTGGGGCAGAAAGGCTACAGTCTCATACTTGAACCAGGTTCCTAGAGCAGCTGATTCTCTCTGATTCCAATCACTCTGTTTCCCTGTAAGCAACTCTTTGTCCTCTCAACTCACCAAAAGCCCAGACGTCAGACTTGCTGCTGAACTTGCTGTACAGAAGGACCTCAGGAGGAGACCACCGGACTGGAAATTTGGACCCCATGGAGCTTGTATATTCATCATCTAGGACATACCTGCAATGCACACACATTTTATGTGATGTTGCACCATTCCGCCCCCCCCCCCACCCATTCACTTTTTTATCTCATAATCTCTCCTGCACCCAGTTAAGCCTGAAAGGAAAGGAGAGATGAGACAGAGAGGGAGGAAAATACACACGGGTGAGATGGAGGCGGTGGCAGAGCAAATGATAATAGGGGAAGAGACAGGAAGAAGGCAGAGAAAAAGCTTGGTGAGAGATTTGGATGAAGACAGAGGTGAAATGACAGAAGGAGGAGGCAAGTGAGCAAGGGGAAAGAAGAGCAATGAAGAGGAGAAGCGTGAAAGAGAAAGGAGGGAAGATGCATGTACATATATAAAAACTGACCTGGAAAGGCCGAAGTCAGAGACCTTTACAATTCCTTGGTCATTCACCAAACAGTTGCGAGCAGCCTGTAGGCACAGAGATGGAAAGAGTTGGCATTGATTACAGCAGATGAAGTACACCAGTGGTCTCAAGCTCCTGGGCCGTGGGCCATCCCCAGCCAGAGCAACTGCACAATCCAGCCAGGAGTCCTGGTGGGCCAGAGGAAGGGCTGTCTGTTCCTGTTCCCTGTGCCCTGCCCCTTCCCGCCATTGTCCTACCCTCTCCCCCGCATTGCACCCTGAGGAACACGGCCTCAGGGATTACGGGGAGGGGAGCTGGCACTGCATGATAGCAGCCTCAGTTGGGACCCCACTCTCCAGCGGCAGCAGGGACTGCAGTGGAGTAAGCACATGCCACTTCCCCACTGCTCCTGCTACTGCAGAAGGCCCGACCGCTGGTGCTGCCCCAGGCCGGGTCCCTCCGTAATCCCTGAAGCTGCAGCTTCAGGGATGGGGTGGAGCGGGGGGGAGAGCAGGGATGTGGTGAGAAGGGGCAGGGCTTGGGGAATGGGAACGGACAGGCCCTCTCAGCCTGCCAGGACTCCCAGGCCAGATGGCGCAATTGCTCCGGTCTGGGATGGCCCACAGGCTGAGAGTTTGAGGCCCCTGAAGAACACAAAGCCCCTCCCTGAGGGGAAATCATTGCAGCAGTGACCGTCCCCCACAGTAAACACAGAATAGCTTGCCTTGGTCTCCAGGGGCTCACAGGTAGGCACTGGTTGCCAAACCACAGCACTGTATCATGGAGGATCATGAACCAAGACTTTGCCTGGTCACAGGTTACTGACACACCCACTATGCGAGGAGAGGACTGAGCCTCGCCGAAGTTGGCGTTTTGCTCAAGACTTTTCAGACAGACGTGGCGGATACAGGTGCCACATTCCTGCACTGCTCAAAGGTAGATCAGGCTGCGTTGGCAACTTTCTGAGCAGCATTATTTCTACTCACCATCTCCCCAAGTCCTTTAACTAACTCTCCACCATCAGGACTGGAAGTGGAAACTCTGTGTACAAGCTACCCAGCCAAATGGCTTGTGTATTAACTGTACAGCCTGCGGTCCCAAATACCTCTCAAGTGCCGAGGCCCTACCTTTCACAGCTGTCTCCAATTTTGCAATGCCAGTTTATGGGTGCCAATAATTATGATCTCATTTTCACACCCATAGGTGTCTGCAGGGACAGTTAATGTCTGTTACAATACATCTTTACCTGCCATCAGTCAGACAGAGGTGTAAGTGACTTTAAGTGCATCTGATTGTAAACATGGGGCGATGAGGTTTGGCCTACACTTAAAAGTTGGGTTGACGTAGATAGATACAGTCACTATGGCCAAGGATGTGAAAAAGCCCATAACCCTGACCAACATAGCTATGCTGACCAAACTCCCAGTGTTGAGGGAAGAATGCTTCCGTTGATGGAGCTGACTTGAGGAGGTGGTGTCCCTACACTGACATCAAAACCCCTTCTATCGGTGTAGGCTGCATCTGTTGTAGGGCATTATCCATTATACTTGTGTAGCTATATAGACACAGTCTCAGGCTGTTCTTTTTTCTACTACATTTGACCTGTCCTTGCTGCCTCCAGTACTGGCTGAGGTCAGTGATGTCCTTCAGCTCTACTTATTTGCTAAGAGCAGCTAGCCGGGCAAAAGCGTAATTAAAATACCTTGTGCTTTCTTCAGTCTCTTTGCTAAACCTCAGGAGGGGTAGAGACTTAGGAAGGCTGCACTGTACGTACTGGACCTGCTACTCATTCTGGGAGGGAAAGGGAAGTGAGGGAGATGCTTTGCAGCGAGAAGGCTGCATGGCTGCTTCTACATGCTCAAGAACAAGCGGGACTCAGTCTTACTGGTTAAATCAATGTAAAGGAATATGTAGGACTTGCTGAATTAGTCCATTAGTTCCTCCAATCCAGGATCCAATTCTTTGCTAACTCCTGCAGCCATTTACTGATTGTCCAGAACATGAGATCTGAAGTTTAATCTACTTAGCTACAACCACGATCAGGCACTGAGTTGTCCAGCCCCAGGATGTTACAGTGACCTCCCACGTCAGTGACTCTCCCAGGGCCCATTACACCTAAGAGAAGAATCATTTCCTGTTATTTGTTCTCAGTTCACCAGCCATTAGTTTCACTGAGAACTGGATAGTTCAGGTTGCGTCTGTAAGTTCAGCCAAGTCTTCTAGGACGCCCTGTGACTCTCGCAGCACTAAAGGTGCATCACTCCTCATGTTCCTTATGGACCCTACCAGGTCTCGGTGCAGGAACTGCTTCGATTCCAGGTACTCCATGGCCTCACAGACGTCCTTGCACATCTCCAGCAGCTCAGAGGGCTGGAACCGCCCCCGGGTTTCCCGTAGGTAGCTCAGGAGGCAGCCCTTAGCCATGTACTCAGTGATAATAAAGATGGGACGCTGCTTGGTGCAGACACCATACAGTTGCACCAACTTCTCGTGCGACAAGTTCCTGCGTTGTGGGACAAGAAAGGAAATGAAAGTGCAGAAAGCCGCCGGGAGATACTGGAGGCTAGCAAGGGCAAGCATTCCACGTCTAGCATCCTCTGGCAAAATAGTGGGGGGGGGGGAGGGGGGCTCTACCAAATGGAAGTGGGAATGGCAGTGTCCTCTCCTCGCAGACCCAGACAGAACTGGGGTGCAGAGCGGGAGCCATGCAGGGAGTGACCAGGAGTGAATGACCCCAGAGGATGAACTCTGAGGCTGTAGCAAGGCCAAACAAGATATCTCTGTAGTAAGACCCCAGAGGTGATGCACAGTGTTGGTTGTCACTTACATCATGACTTTGGCTTCCTCAATGAACTCATCTTCTGACATGGAGCCTTCTCTGATCATCTTGATGGCCACGTCAAACTGCCCTCTCCATTTCCCATACTTCACCACTCCAAACTGCCCCGTGCCCAGCTCCTTCAGGAAAGTCAGGTCTTTGGGGTCAATCTCCCACGACCCTGTAACAAACATCAGCATGGGCAATCCTGCGGAAGTAACTCAGTGGGACAAACATGCGCATAAGAAGGGATGCTGTAGGGACAGGTGTAGGGACACTTGCAGCCTCCCCAGACTGTCCCGGATGGGAACCCCGTAGGGCAGTGTTTCTTAAACTGTGTTCTGTGGCACACCAGTGTGCCGCGGAGAACAACAGAGTTCAAAATGGCTGCTCTTAAAGGGATAGGCAACTTTTTTTTTTTTTTGCTCAGTAACTTTTCCCCCCGACCCCCCCCCCTTTTTTTTTTGCTCAACAAAAAACCCTTGGTGTTCCTCACAAAAAAAAATTATTGTTTGGTGTTCCTCGGTCTTAAAAAGTTTAAGAAACACTGCTGTAGGGGATGTTGCAAGAGCTCTAGTAGCAGAGCAGCAGGTCACTGCAGGGAACAGGCAGACACAGGCTGTATCGTGCAATACCATCACCCACGTATGGAAGAACAGCAGCTATTACCATAGCCCAAGCCTGCTGTGGAGGGGGCATTCTTCTGTTGGTGTTGAGACACAGGGTATTTCAGTCTGGAGATGAGCCCTGAAACACAGCACACAGGATCCAGTGTAAGGCACCGCCCCTGCCCTAGGCAGACATTCCAGAAAAGAACAAGTATCTCCAGCATCCACCCCGGGAAGACAAGGATATTCTTGCATCAGCAGGAACCTACAGTCCTGGCTTTGGGCCCCAATGCTGCTCTGTCCTGTTCCCTGGAACCCAGTATCATGACCTCCAGAAACCCAGAGAGAAGGGGCATACAGGGCAGCTGTCCCCTTCAGAGGGACTCAGATAGATCTGTCTGTCTTTAAGCCAGATGAGCCCACTTCCGCCCACCTGCAAGCAATTAGCGGCCAACCAGCCTCCTGTGCAGTCAGTTAACAAAGGCATCTGTAGCAGAACTCACTTGGAGGGGGAGCTCCCCGGGGAGGGCTGCCTCCAAGGAGAGGAGTGCCTAGGGACCCCCACTGAGTTCTGAACCCAGGGAGAAAAGGACTGAGGTAAAAAGGGGCCCTTGGGAGGGGCTGGCTGGGTGCCTCCTGACTTGAGGAGCACAGCCCAGTAGGGAGGGGCCTGACAGCAACGCCTCAGCGCTAAGGGTGGGAATGCCCTGAGTCCAAGCAGGAGCGCCTCTGCAGGAAGTCATTACCCTGAAGAAATCCGACGCCAGGAGAAAGGGAATCTGCAGTAATGCTGGAGGTGGTTTATTTCTGAATTGAAGCGGGAGGAGGAGTGTGCCAGCAAGGATGTGGCACCCTGCCACTAAGCACGTTCCAGACCAGCGGTTTTCAAACTGGGGGTTGGGACCCCAATGTGGGTCACTACCCCATTTTAAGGAGGTTGTGAGGACTTGCGTAGACTTGCTAGGGGGGCCCTGGGCCAAAGCCTGAGACCCACCACCCAGGACAAAGCCCAGGCCCCGTTACCTGGGGTCGATGCTGAAGCCAGAAGTCTTCAGCCCTGTGTGGTGGGACTCAAGTTACAGGTTCCCTTCCAGGGGCTGAAGCCCTTGGACTGTGCCCTCCCCCCTGCCCTTCGCCAGCTTGGCAGGCTCAAGCTTCAGTCCCCCACTCCTGGGATCATGCAGTAATTTTTGTTGTCAGAAGGGGGTCGCGGTGCAATGAAGCTTGAGAACCGCTGTTCTCGACCAGCCCCCGCATGCTTGTTCTGTGCGCAGTGATACCACTGAATGCAAAGGTGCAGTTTCACCCTGCCTCTGCCTGGACCATTTCACCCTCTTCTGAACTGCTGCCCCCTCTGTGAGAGCTGGTTTCTTATCATATCTCTGGGCTTCTGTTCTTCTAGGGAGCCCAGTGGTAGGGGAAATCACGCCACCAGCTGTCTCTCCCTGGGCGCCTGCTGCCAGGGGTCAGGTGGGCAGGTGTGCCTTTGGGACCCTCCAGTCCCACTGCTGGCGAGGGAGAGGCAGCGCTTGTATGGGGGATGGGGCTCTGACAGGAATCTGCTCCGCCCGGGTCCTTTCCTCGTGTGTGCTCACCGGCAGAGTTGTGCTGATGGTAGGTGATGAGCTCCGGGATGGTGGTGAAGAAGTGCTTTTCTGCCAGGTAATACTGATTCTGGGGCGTGGAGCACACCACGTAATGGCGGATCACTCCTTGCGTGTCCCTGCAGAGCCAATCACACACCCAGTCAGCGCCTGAGGAGAGGCCCGGAGGGGCTGGCAGCTAGTGAGGGAGGCAGGCCTGGAAAGTGGGCCTCAGAGCAAGGGGCAGCAAGGGAACAATCTGCTCTCCTTGTGGAAAACCACCTCAGATGGCGCTTACCCTGCAGACTTGGCAAACACAGAGACTGTGTATTTCCCTGTCTTGCTGGTGGAATCTCGGACAATGAAGCCTCCTTCTTTGCCCTGAAACACAGAGAGAGGGGATTCAGCGATGGAGGACAGCGCTGGAAGTCTGAGGAGACGAGGGATGGAACCACGCCCTTTCCACAGCGAGTGGGCGGACAAAGGTTAAAGTGAATTGGGCCCTGTACGGCCACCCTGAGGGGCTGGTTCACCAGAGGGGGAGGAAAAGTGGGCAGAGTCTCCACAATCAGTCGGGGAGCCCAGCACAAGGGTTTCCTGGCTTGTCACAAGGCCTGTGTGCGGGGCCGGGCTGCACACGCCAGGCACAAGGATCGTGTGCAGCTCAGGCTGGAGTGGAACTCTTGGGTTCATTTTGTTTTGTCTTCTGACTGGACTCTTGGCCTGGGCCGGTCTGGGGCTAGTGCACTCTGCAATGCAGCCCTCTGGGACCATTCATCTGGGTCCTTCCGCTGCAGCCTCCGTGCCGCAGGGATAGGAACACCCCCCTGCCCCACTCAAAGGAGGCAGCAGCTTTGTATGCGTCCGGCCAGACCCTCAGCTGCTGTAAAGTGACAACTCCCCAGACTTGCATGGAGCTCCTGGGAGCGACACCTGCGAGGGATGTGGGCCAGCCTGGAGATGCTGTTAATTCCTGTTGAAACGGCATCACTAGCCGAGCCAACCCCCTCCCCCCCCACACACGTCTCTGAGCCCTTTCAGCGGGGCGGCTGGCGCTCTTGGCAGAACACGGCAGCTTGGCTGTGTTCTGCCGGCGTTCAGAGAGCAAGACCCGGCGCTGGGAGAACACACTGTGGAGGTGCCCACGTTGTTTTCCTTGCTGGGCTGAATCAGGCCTGGGCTCTGAGAAGAGCCCGGCAAGCACTGCAGTGGAGAAAGGCTCCCTGCAGAGTTAGGTCCCTTAGCTTTGCCGACGCCACAGTCACCTCTTGCTTCAGCAGTTGCTCGGCTTGGCTGCGGGTGATGTTTTTTGAATACCACCTGGAACAAGAGAACAAGGCTGTGATCAGGAGAGGCCCCCTGGGCAGGAGACCACACGGGGATGGGGATGGGCTCCCAGCTCACCGGCCCCGCAGAGGGCCTGGCTGGGCACGAGGCAGCCACTGCTCTCCTGCCCCCCATTCCAATAGTGTATCGTGTGGCAAAAGCACAAAGGCTCTGGGGCAGAGCCAGCCCCTCCCCTCTCCCCCGGTGTGGGGTGCGGGAGCCCGGCAGTTATAAACGATACTATTTTTAGTAGAGGTGCAAATGAAGCCCGAACCCCCCGCTGACCGGCCCCACAGCTTTGCAGACTCACTCAAAAATCTCCAGGGAGTTCTTGGTTTCCGTGACGTAGTTGCTGGGGATGTAACCTTCCTTCCTACAGGAGGAAAGAGACCCCATCAGCCAGTCTGCAAGGAGCTCAGGTGATGTGTGGCCATGGCAGTGGCTGGGCTGTGTCTCCCCCAGGCTGTCCACGCCAGGGCTTCTTACCCATTCTTGTCCCGGGCTCTCCACCAGGGCAGGTTGCTCTCCTCCAGGACCAAGTACTCCTCTCCCTTCTGCAGCTGCAGGTCCTGGGCGTTCATGGGCTGGTAGTCGTACAGCGCCACCACCTTCTTCAGTTCACCTGCAGTGCTGGGAGCCGGCTCGGGGGGCAACGGCTTCATCATCATCTTCCCAGGGCGGGGGGAAGCAGAGAAGAGAGTGAGGGCCCCAGGGTCCTACCCCTCACCAAGCGCAGTACCGGGAGCGGTGGTAGGGGTGGGTCCCCGCGTGTGCCACCTCATTCTGACTGCATGTTTCTCAGGTGTACTCACCCGCACCCAGGAATGGGTTAAACCAACACACCCCCTCTTGGGGGCTGGTTCATCAAGTCCATACAAAACACGGGCAGTTCCTCTGGCCTCCCTTTGCCCGGGGCCCAGTTCTCTCTCAGCAGGGACCTTCCCACTCCCACTCTGGCCCCAGGACCTCTCTGGTACAACCTTCCTCCAGGCCTTTTCTTTTCTTCCCAGCCCTCCTCCCTAGGGCTTTCCTTGAGCTCTCACAGGTTGAGGAGAGTTTCCTGCCAGCTGCTCTGGATGGAGCCAGGAGCAGCCCTTCCTAATGCTCTGCAGGCTGGCACACCTGGCGATCCTACCTGCAACCAGCTGCTCTGAAATGCCTTAGCATGGGGCTCCCGGGCCTCCCCTGCTCCCCAGGGGACAGGCCAGCCTGTGCCAAGTACCCATCCCAGCCACGCCCCTCGTACCTGATTCTCCTCCGGGGTCGGGGGAAGAGGCTTCTTCGTCTTGCGATGCGACTTCCCGGGCTTCAAGCCTTTAAGATAAGAAATGAAGCAAAAAGCTGAAAAACTCACGTGCTCGACTGCTGGTGAGGGGCTCGGGGCTGCCTTGCAGAGACGGGAGTAGGCACCAAAGAGTGGGCAAGAGGGATGGGGGGGGGCAGGTGGTCTCTTACTTCCATTCCTGCTCTCCAGGACCTGGCAGCCCATGGCGTTTTTGGCGGTCTGAGAGCAGCACAGGTACTGGCCGTCGATCCAGAAGCAAGGGTGGTACTTCTGCACTAGGTCGCTGTTGTAGCGGATCACTGAAGCAGGAAAGAAATCTTGTTTGTGGAGGGAGCAACACCCATTGACACGCGGTAAGAGCTGCACCTCCAAGGTGCTCCCAGAATACAGTTCATAAACAGTTGGACAAAAAGAATGGACGGCTCCTTAGTAACCCGCATCAGCTCTTCGCCCAGTGCCCCCCCCCTTGAACCACACTTGCACCTACCTATCTAGGTACTGTCTCAGGACTGGGATACCGAGTGTCCTGGCTAGCCCAGTCCTGGGTCCCTCAAACTCTCAGTTACCCAAAGACTGGATCTGTCCTGCCTGGTTTGATCAGGGCTGCAGAGCCTGGGGAAACCAGGTCACTTTTTATCTCCGGGAACCCCGAACACCGACATCAAAGCCTGCTGGCCTGATAATCCAACCCTCCGTGACCTGAAACCTGCATCCCTCCCAGGCCTTCCAGCAACCGGGATTGGACTGTCTGGGGTTCAGTCCTTCTTCTTCTTCTTCTTTGGGTGACTTTTCCCTCTGGGTGGGGGCGGGGAGACCTGCTGAGTGTGGCAAGTCCTGGCTTTGCGACGGTCCGGAAATCAGAGACTCAAGTGAGCACCAGACAAAGGGAAGGGGAGGCAGAGGGGGTTTTAAGGAGAGCTGTGACCATAGGACTTCATCCCTGCAGTGTGCTTGGGGAGTTTGTGGCCGTGAGTAGGTTTGAGCTACTAGCAACACCAGTGATCTTTCAGTAGTTGTGCTGGAAGCAAGGGGGAAGACATTAAAAGCTGTATGTTCGCCCCTTTAAACCTGCCTTGCATTACCCCAGGAATAGAAACCAGTCAGCTGGCTTTGGTGACGAGCTTTGGTGTTAAGCCGTCTCCTTGTGCAGACGGATCTGGCGGGGGGGGAGCCAGCACCTCGCAGTTCAGCCCCTCGCTTAGGACGTGGCGGAGAGAAATGTGTGGCTGGAACGCCCTTGCGCCCCTGAAATCCCGTGGTGCTGGGACAACTCCTTTGGGGCTGTCACAATCAGCACCGTTCAGGGCAGCCCCGATGTTGCGCAACAACGTTCCTCGGTACCAGGCCTGTCCAGTGAGCGGAGGGCCAGGGAACCATCTAAAGCATGCCTGTCAGCTGATGAACTGTGGGGTAGATGGTTTTTCTCTTGGAATGGAGAAGGGTCACAGAGCCCAGACTCCAACTCAAAGGTCTTCACTGCATTAAATGCCCCCCTAGCTGACCCAGGCCAGCCACTCGGGGTGTTTAACTGCAGTGCACACGGACCTTGCAGCCATGTTTATGGTCCACCAGCCCTGAGGGCCTGGCCCCAGGTGCCCAGGCACCAAGAGGGCTGGCCATGCATTAAGAGACCTGCACAGACCAGCTGGGGGGTTTCAACAATCTGAGCCAAACATCCCTGGGCCGTGATTATGCAGCAGCAGCTCTCGTTGACTCCAGTGGGAGTTGCGCACCAACTGTGCTGCACAATCGGCACCATGGAGCTGTCTCACACCAGTGGAGTTGTACTGTCCCAGCGGGCCCCTTCCTCCTTTAGCCCAGAGCCGGCGAGATGAGAAGGGGGCCGTAGACCTGAACTCTACAAAGGCATCACCCTCTTTGTACAGCTGACACTGCACTGCCCAGCTTCTTTTCCAGGAACCGCTGTGGGGGAAGCGACTATGGGTGATTAATTCCTAAAGTTGTCCCCTTTCTCCCCAACGGGCCTACTCCAGCCAACAGCCGGAAACTCCCATGTGCTGAGGAAGGTCTGGTCTGGCTCTGCCTACAGGCCCAGGGCAGAGCAGGCTGCCACCCCCTGTGTGGTGGGACTGGAAGAGTTAATTTCACTCCCTCCTTGGGCAGGTCTCTCGGCCTGTCTGTGCAGGAGCCTCTCCTGATTCAGGGACCAGGTATTAAAGCAGCTGTTCTGGCTAGCCATGTAAAGGGGTAACTGGTTACTTGTACGCATCACTAGGTGATGGCTACCAGTAGCTGGTTAACCGGTGGCCCAGCTGGGCCAGAGCAGCCCCTACCTGTGTCACACCGGTGTGTGGCACTGCCACATCTCTGTTACTCTGAGCAGAGTTTGGGCCCTGAAGGCCGCAGTTGCTAAGGAGTGATGTTCAGGGCTGCGGGGTGGTGAGCGGAAGGCACAGCCGCTACAGGGGTATGGTTAATAGGGAGCTCAGAGCACGTTGTCAGGCAGAGTGGAAGCAAGGGTGAGGATCCAGGGCGGAGAACTGCGAACACCACCCCGTCACCCAACTGAAGGGCTGCTCTGAGCTACAGGCTTTGCTACGCGCCTGCTGTTTGAGAGGGGGTTGTCATGCAATAACTGACTTCCCCGTTATCAGACTGACATCCTTCCGGCTTGCATGGGTGAACTTCCCTGTGTCATATCAGCCAGCTAATCTCCCCCCCCTCACACCCGAGCCCACACACACAACTCCATCAGATTTCACCGGCCACAAGTGGCCCAGCCCTGCTGCCCTGAGTCATTCAACATGGTCCTGGCTCAAAAGAAAGGATTATGATTCTAGCCCAAGGCTGATCTTGCCCCATCTGCAGGCATCAGGCTTTGGGCAGAAACAGACACCTGCCTCGCCCCGAGCAAGGCTTTCCAAAGGGGCTCCTGGTAAAAGCCCGAGACTCACCGCTCTTTAGCTGGTGGATCCAGCGTTTGCGTAGCTCCTCTGTCGGGGAGAAGACATAGAGGGGCCCTTCATCATACACCACCTGTGGGATGGACAGACAGAGCCAGGGGCTCTCGTTAGGGAGAAAGTGAGGAGTGGGGCCTGTCACTTTTTTCTGCAGAGCATAACCCCTTCGCTTGTGTTCTGCCCCCCCTCTCTGTGCTTATGCGACTGTAACCAGGAGTTATAAATAAGCCCCCTCCCCCGAGACTTTCCACTTCCTCCTTTGACTTTCAATATTTCAGGGGCTGCTTTGTTCACCAAACGGGTCTCTGACAAGCAGGGAGCTCATGGGGCCCAGCCATAGCTTATGACTGGATCAGAGAGGGGGGAAGAAGGGAAATTCCTTCGCAATTCAGTCCACAAAGAGCAAAGTGTCTTTAAGTCTCCAGAACTGAAATCAGGAAAACTGTGTCTCTGTGAAGCTAACTGGCCAGCCAAGATATCAGAGACAGGCCTGAACCAACCCCCCAGATCTAAACATCCCCAAACTCTGCAGCAGACCCCCAGTTCTGTCCTGGGTCGAACCAAAACCCTGCATCTGAAATTGTGGGCAAGTCTGGATCTGGATTCAAAAAGTGCTGCTTAGGCCCAGATATTCACCTTGGCTCAAAGGCCAGCATGGTAAAGCGGTGAGAAAGTTACTGTGTAAGCAACCCTGTGTAATGGAAACGTCCGGGCCACGCGCTAGGGCGCACCAGCTCGTTCAGCTAGTGTGAGTATAAATAGCAGTGCTGCAGCAGCACAGGTGGCAGCAGCGGGCATGGCTGAGCAGTGCCAAGTACATACCCACCCGTTTCACATCAACATCTCTGACTTATCTGATCCCCGACACCGCAGTGGCTGAACCCTGCCAGTCCCTTACTGTGTTTACCCTCACAACACCCCAAAGGGCAGGGCAGGGCAGCTCTGCTACCCACTTGTCTAGATAGGAAGTTGAGGAACTCAGTTCTTGTCTACACTGGACAATTAATTCAGATTAAGGTTGGGTGTGAATGCAAAGCACAGTAGCTATCCCAGCTGAGCACCCTGTGGGGGCCCTCTGATTCTGGAGTAAGAGTGGAGTGTTCCTGCTTAGCTTACTCCACTTTCAAAGTGGATTAGGCCCAGCACTGGTGTGATCCCAGGACAGCAAGGCCTAGGAACACTAGCCCCATCTCTGCCCCCCCACGCAAAACAAACCTGTGCTCACTGCAGCCAGTCCCAGAGGGAGCTGGGGGAAGAGTGACTCACCTGGAAGGGGTATGGGAACCGCTCTATGATCGAGATCTGCTCCATCTCGTTGTAATCCTCCCCTTTCTTCTGCAGCAGAGAGAGGAGGTGGGTTGTAGCCTGAAGCATTGCTACCGGGGTCGGCAGTACCCCAGGGCCAGCCCTAGCCTGGACATGTCCTGTTGGCTCCGCAGATCGGTGCCATATTGAACCCACGGCTCTGGCTGTCAGGGCTTTGGAATACCGGCGCCTCCCTGCTCTCTGGGATCTTAAACTGCTGCTGTGCAGGGCTGAGCACCCCGGGCTGCAGCCTGCCCCATGCTGGGCAACCAGGGTCCCACGACGAGGAGTTTGTGCCCCTGTGGGAACTATCAGCACAGAGACACCCCCAAAGCCTGCTCCCGGCCTCTGCCACCCAAGGAGCATGGCTGGGAGAGGCCCAGGAGACTGGGGAAGCAGCCAGCAGCTACCCCCCAGGCCCTACCATGCCTCTGGGGTATGCCAAGCCCAACCGCCATGCAGTGGGGGCCAGTGTGTCCAGAGGACTAGTGTGGCACCCCTCCAATGCCCATTTGGAAATGGAGTGCGAATCTGAGGGCATGGGGCTGGCCTTGCCCCCTAATTCCCTCCTACAGCCAGGAGTTCCGCAGTTCCCTTAGGGGCCTGCAGCCAGAAGCTCCTGCCTTAATTCCCCAGAGGAACTGCAGTCAGTTCCTAGGGCTGGCGCAGGACCCAACCCCGTTTCCGGGAAGAAGTGGGGCAGGACTCTCTCCCGGGGGCTGGGCCTGGCCAGGAGAGCTGGGCCGGGAGGAAGTGCTGGGGATGGGAGAAGAGGGGCGCTCTCGGGCACGGGGACGGGTTGTTTGCTCACTGACACCTGCCGCTCCGGGGGAGGATTATTCTCAGGAACCACCGTTTCCACGCAGGTGATTTTCTCAATGTCCACAGACCCCTTCTTGCTGCCTCGTCGCTGCGAAAGAGAACGGGGGAAAGGAATTGGTCAGGGGGAGGGCACCCCTCCTGATTCGAATTCAGCACAGATACCGCCCTGGGACACCTGCTCCCAGCTCCCACTGACTTCAGTATCCAAGGGCTGGGTTTGGCACACGGCTGAATATTCCTCTCCTGTGGTTCCTGGGGCATCACAGGGTGCTGGCAGGTTCCCCTGGAGAGCCTGGCATGAGCTGGCAGTCTCCTTCAAAACTGCTCTAGGCATAAATGCCCAGCAGGGTACATGCTCTTTTACCCTGGGGAGCCGGGAAGGCAGCTGCCAGCTCCTAGACCTCTGTGGCAGCCCTGGGGCACAAGAGAGTGATGTGAGTGCAAAGTTTGATGTGGCTCAGCATGTGGTTCCACGCTTCCCCAGAGTTCAGGAGGCGGCAGAGGAGAGGGGCAGGGGTGGTTTTCCCTTATACAGAGAGAAAGGGGCCAGCCAGTGAGCGTGGGGTCTGATCTGCAGCCAAGCTAGCTGCTGGGTTAATCTCAAGGCACCAGCCTGGACTGGTCCCCCCAGTCACTATCTCTGCCTGCACGGGATGTACTGACACAGTCAGATCTGCCTAGTCAGAGAGTGACTAGGTCAAACTTCCCTTCCTCCCCACCTCTATCCCTTGGAGTACCTGCCGCACTGCCAGCTCGCTGCCACCAGAGTCACTGGCTCAGGGAAAGAGCGTTTCTGTGTCGCCAGCAGGGGCTCAGATCCAGGTGGGGCCAGCCCTTCCACAGAGCCTCCCCTGCCCCCTTAGTGAGGTGCCCTGCTTTGCCCTAGGGCAGGCCCTTGGACTCACCCCACGTTCAAAGTCATACTCGTAGTAGGAGAGCTTGCTTTCCGTCAGGAGGAAGAGACGCTTCTTGAAGTTGAGGGGGGAGGTTTTCTTCTTCTGCTGAGAGCGCTTCAGGAAGATGCTTTCCAGGATAGCAGAGGCCATGCTTTCCTCCTCCTCCTCGTTGTCCTCCGTGCCACACTTGCTGGACCGCCGCTGCCAATGCACACGGAGCCTGGACGGTCAGTGAGCAGCCCACCAGACCCCACCCAGTCATCAGCCAGAGCTCTAGCTCTTTGCCCACAGTCCAGTGCCACAGTTGTCTTTGATATCAGTGAGGCAGCTCGGGCGCTGATAGCTCCCGCTGTCACCCAGAGAAGGCAGAGGGAGATCCCAGACTAGCTTTGTGCACCCAGTTGGAGCAGGAGCAGAGCACGCTAAGAGCGGAGGCGTTAATGGCTGAATACTGGTCACAGAGATGCAAAGGGAAGGGGGAGTAATTTACTCACTTGATTGTTATCTTTCAGTTCCCTGTTTTACTGCTGTATTATGGTTTTATTGCTGAGTCCCTATAAGACCAAGAAAGAGATGATGGCACCTGAGCAGATTTCAGCGACGGTGACATCCCTAATGCTAACGCAGCCTGGGGCCAACCTCAGGATAGCCCGAGTCCGCCAGCATGACACTGGCGAAAAGAGGAGAGAGAGCCAGGAAAACATCTGACGTGAACCAACAGCGGGCACAGAGCTGATTCTGAACGGTGACATGCAAGAAACCTCAAAGAGTGTGTGTGTGTGTGTGTGTGTGTGTGTTGGTGGGCGGGGGGAATTATTTTGTGTTGTTTCTTCACGCTGCAAATGTGCGGGATGCTTCTGGGGAGTCACACGGCTGCCTGCAGTGTGGGAGCTGCAGCCGCCACCGATGATATCGGGGAGATTTGTGGCTAGCACCTGGCTCCTGAACACAGAGGCCAGAAAGCTGCCTGACTCTGTAGCTCCACCCATCCTCCCCCGCCATCCTCAGCAGAGGGGATGCAGTAGGCGGGTGCCTGGGGGCATGGGCAAGGCTGGAGCATTGTGGCGCTGTCCCCATTGACCTGGCTTGGGATCGGGTGTGAGTTCCAGCTGTCCTGACAGAGGCTGCTGATACTGTGCAGCAGGCTGGGCCCCTGGCAGCCTGAGGCTGGAGGAATGAGGAAATGATCATCCCAGGTCCCGGCCCGCTGATGAGGGA
Source organism: Pelochelys cantorii (assembly GCA_032595735.1). Classification (NCBI taxonomy): domain Eukaryota; kingdom Metazoa; phylum Chordata; order Testudines; family Trionychidae; genus Pelochelys; species Pelochelys cantorii. The sequence goes on from CM064337.1 coordinate 45,169,038, forward strand.
AGAGGCCAGTGCAGTGTGACGGGTTAGCTGCCTCCCAATTGGGCTTCCAGGAGGGTAACTGGGCCCTAGGGAGGGAGACAAGAAGGGCTGGTGAGAGCTGCCTGGGGAGGAGACAGGATGTAGCAGGGAGAGCCGCCAGAGATGGACAGGCAGAGCTACAGGTGAGAAGAGCAGGCCCAGGGAGCTGCTGGGAAGCACAGGAGCTGAAGAAAGTCACTGGAGAGGACTGGCCAGATTCCTCCTGCAGAGGCCCCTGGGAAGAGCTTGGCCAGGGCAAGCTGAGCCCGGAAACAGAGGGTTGATGCTGAGGGCAGATCCCAGGAGATCAGAACCTTGAGGGAGAACAGGCTTGGCGGTGACAGCAGACTCACGGGACAGAATGGCCTGGCTAGCGGGGCTGGGAGTGAGGGCAGAGGAACTGGCAGCTGCCTGGCGGTGGGCTCTCGGGTGGGTGACCTGGTGATGGCCCTGGAGGGGGCACAGGGCAACGGCTGCTTGCACTTGCTGTGCTTTGGGGCTGGGGAGGGTAGTTCCCAGGGGGTTCCACACCCCTAATCTTTTTTGCCAGATTTAGTGCACATGCAAATGTTGCGCCCAGAGGCAGTCTTTGAACTGGACACTCAGAGACAATGTTCCGAGCTATGGGCGAATGGAGGAAACTGAGGCAGGTGTACTGGCTGTGCACAGGCCAATTAAGCCATCCTTAGTGTAGGCCCTTCTCTGACCATGGCTCAGCTGGAGCTGAGGCTCAGGACTTTGGTTCCAGTAAGCATCCGAAGCATGTTAGGCTGCTCTGTCATCTGCTCCATCATAAGAACGGCCAGACTGGGTCAGATCACAGGTCCACCTAGCCCAGGGTCCTGTCTTCTGCCAGTGGCCAGAGCCAGGTGCCCCAGAGGGAGTGAACAGAACAGGCAATCATCCACTGATCCATCTCCTGTCACCCATTTCCAGCTTCTGGCACACAGAGGCTAGGGACACCATTCCTACCCATCCTGACTAATAGCCATTGATGGACCTGTCCATGAATTTACTCTGGCTCTTTGTTTGAACCCTGTTGTAGTCTTGGCCTTCACAACATCCTCTGGCAAGGAATTCCACAGGTTGACTGTGCATCGTGGGAAGAAATATTTCCTTTTGTTTGTTTTAAACCTGCTACCTGTTCATTTCATTTGGTGACCCCTAGTTCTTGTGTTCTTTCTTCACATTCTCCACACCAGTCAGGATTTTATAGACCGCTCTCATGCCCCCTGCCAAATCATTTCTTTTCCAACCTGAAAATCCCAGTCTGATTAATGCCTCCTCATAGGGCAGCCGTTCCACACCCCTAATCTTTTTTGTTGCCCTTTTCTGAACGTTTTCCAATGCCGATATATCTTTTGAGATAAGGTGACCGCATCAGCTTACAATATTCAAGATGTGGGAATACTATGGATTTATATAGAGGCAATAAAATATTCTCTCTCTTATTCTCTATCTCTTTCTTCATGATTCCTAACATTCTGCTTGCTTTTTTAACTGCCGCTGCACATGGAGTAGAGAACAATCTACAATGATTCCAAGATCTGTCTCTTGAATGGTAACAGCTAATTTAGTCTCCGTCATTTTATACAACACATCCACAACAGCAGCAGAGTAATTCTTTCTGGTGTCCTGGTGAAACGATCCAGGTAGAAATGGATCCAGATCACATCTCTGGATTCAAGCCCCTTGCTACGTTGTAAGTTCTGGAAAGTCAAACGTGGATGAATCCAGGGGCTCTCTCTGGTGATATATTAATCATGTGCTCCTGGTTGGCAAATTATTTTCTACATAGTCACGTATTGGAATAAAAATATATAACTACATATTTTCCGCGGGTGGAATAACTTGCATCCAGAAAGCTCTAATAGTTGAGTGACTTTTGCCCTAGTATGGAAGGCTTTCAAAATGACCCCAAACCTGGCTAAGTCTGGATGAGAGCCTGGACGGTCACACTGGGAAATTTCAGTTAGTTACTCTGAAATGCTGCTTGGCTCTGCCCATTTCAGCATGCCCAATACTTAGCCTGTTTCACATCATTAGCACTGGATGCCTGTGAATCACATTTGATGTCAGTTTCACTTGATGTTAAAATCACTTTTGTTTTCCCTCTTCCAGAATGCTCCAGGTTAATGATAGTATGAGATGCTCTAACCAGTGCTTTAAAAACACAGCTTTATTTTGTCAAATGCCTTTCATGTGATGCAAACTGTATCCCAGAGCGCTTTGCAGGCCAGGGTAATTACACAGACACATTTCAATGAAAGGAGAGATGCTAACGGCAAGGGAGAAAGACTAAAACTGTTTTAAGCCCCCTTACAAGAAGCAGTCATATGATAGGCAGGGCCATGGCCTATAATTTGGAGGGAGAAGAGACAGAAGGGATTTGCTGGAGAAACGGGCACTAATGAATGCCATCGGAGAACTTCCCTTCCCTTTCCCCATCTATATGGAGAAGGAAGGCAACACATTCCATGCAGATACAAAGGCAGAGTTTTTTTACACAAGGGAAGTATTAACCCCTGGAACTCACCTCATCAAGATATTATAAAACTAATTCAGTAAGATTCAAAACCCCAACTTATGATGCACAGGAGTAAAATGCACAGTTCACTAGCTATTCTGAAGTTACAAACTCATCAGCCCTTGTGCTTTAAGGCTTTGTCCTGCTGCCACTGACATCAAGGACAACAATCCCATTGAAGTCAATGGTACAGAATCGAGTCCTTAGTGTATAGGCTGGTCAAAAGTTGCCCAGAAGGAATGTTTCTTCCCCCATACAGCATTGCACAGCTGAGCACAAAGGTACATTGTCAGAGGATGCTGTGAAGACCAGGACTTTAACATGGTTCAAAAAAAAATTCAATAAGTTCATGGAGGTTAGGTCCATCAATGGCTATTAGCCAGGATGGGTAGGAATGGTGGCCCTGGCCTCTGTTTGTCAGGGGCTGGAAATGGTTGACAAGGGAGGGATCACTTGCTGATTCCCTGTTCTGTTCACTCCCTCTGGGGCAGTTGTCACCAACCAGTCGATCGGGATCTACCGGTAGATCTTGGAGCTTCTGACAGGTGACCCTGATGGTTTGGCCAAGAGGCTATCAAGTACCAGCCCTTCAGCTGCCCCTCCCACCACTGCTGCGCATCTCCTGCCCTTTGTCTTGAAGCTACACCGCCCCCCCCCCCAGGAACCTCCTGCTTGCTGTGCAGAGCAGGGAAGGGAGAGGAGGGGTACTGATGTCAGGGTGCCCCCTCTCCCACCCTGTATTCTATCTCCACTGTGACTTCTGCAACTGCTGGTGCAGCTGACCCCACCCCAGGGCCACACAGAGGGGGCACAACAGGGCTTGGGATGGAGTTTGCTGGCTGCTTTTGAGAGTGGTACAGGGCCAGGACAGGGGTGAGCCTGCCTTAGCCCCACTGCACCTCCACCCAGGAGCTGCTTGAGGTAAGCCGTGCCCAGCTGGAGCCAGCTCCGAACCCCTGCCCAGTCATGAACCCCCTCCTGCACCCCAACTCCCTGCCCCAGGCTCAGCTCAGAGCCCCCCTCACACTCCAAATCCCTTAGTCCAAGACCAGAGCCTGCACCCCAACCCTCTGCCCCTTCCTGATGAAAGGGAGGAAGGATGGGGGGGGGAGGGAGGGATGATGGAGTGAGCAGGGGAGGGGCCTTGGAAAAGGGGCAGGAAGGAGGCAGGGCCAGGGTATTTATATCTGAGGTAGATCTTGGATTGTACTTCAATTCAGAAAGTGATCTTGTGCTTAAAAAGGTTGGAGACCACCTGCTCTGGGGCATCTGGCATTGACCTCTGTGGGCAGACAGGACACTGGGCTAGACGGACCTTTGGTCTGACCCAGTCTGGCCGTTCTTATGTTCTTACATTCAAAGTGGGGGGGTGGGTGCCTTTATCTGAAACCTCATGCAGAGGACACTGCCAGAGACAGGATCCAGGACCTCTCCAATTTGCCTGGTCCGGTGAGGCAGTGTCCTCCATTATCAAAGAGCACAGCTGGTCGTGCATCCGCAGCAAAGCCAGCTGTTAGAACAAACCACCCCGCTCTCCCGGCTCAAGAATCATTCACTATGCGGTTCAGTTTCATTGTGCAGAAGCACCCACAAAATGCTCCGGCTGCAAGTTGTTATAAATGAATACCCCAGAGTTCAGGGGCAGAAGAAACCCCCCCTGGATCACACAGGCTGCCCTCCAGTCTTGCCCGGATGACCAGCACTCGCGCGCTACACCCCGCACCCAAAAGACGACCAAAGCACCACGGTGCATGGGAGCCCAACCATGGAGTGCCCCGGGGGCAGAGAACAGGAAGGCCTGAGGTGCTGCTGTGGCCGGGAAATGATGAAATGAGAGATGCCCAGATAATCCTGGCAAGCGACCTGCATCTAACACGCAGCAGAGGGAGGCGACAAACCCCCAGGGCACTGCCAATCTGAGCTGGGGGGGGGGGCAAATTCCTTCCTGAGCCCATCTGTGGCCATCAGGTAGACCCAGAGTTTGTGAGCAAGGCCCAGCCAGCCACGCAGTTGTTAGTTACGTGGTGCTGTGCTCGCCAGCATGCTTTAGTGCCTCCCAGATCAGATTGACTGACATGGTCCCCGCCTTGCAGATTCTTCTGTCTGATATTTGCCTGGCTCCTGTCGCCAGAGAAGCTGACAAGAGGCAGACAAACCAAATGGAAGGAGAGGGCTTGTGGTAAGTAGCTATGTTCTTCTGAGCCGTGGCCCCCACACAGCTTCACCGAACCATTGTTTTTCTGTACGGTTTTGTTTGAAAATATCTAGGAAAAATAGGTAAAAATCTTTGTGCTCGACTGACTCTAGGGCACACGAGTGTCATAAGGAGGGATATGAAGGGGGGGGGCAAGAGGGGGTCTAGGGAAACTAGCTAAAAGAGGTTATTCCCTATGGCAATGGAGGCAGGATGGCCTAATGGAAAGAGCACTGGAGTGAGACCTAGGTTCAGTTCCTGTCACTGGTCTGCTGGCTGGGTGATCTAGGGCAAGTTGTTCCTGCCTTGTGCTCCATGTGTGATGCATCACCTTGAGATTGGTGATGTGGCTGGGGTGGGGCCGAGGAGTTTGAAGTGTGGGAGGGGGCTCAGGGCTGCAGCAGAAGATTGGGGTGCGGGAGGGGGTGAGGGCTCCAGCTGGGGGTGCAGGCTCTGGGGTGGGGCTAGCGATAATGGGCTGAGGGTGCAGGCTGCCCCAGGGCTGCCCTGAGAAGAGAGGTCTCCCCTACCCAGTCCTTTCTCCCCATAGCAGCAGCTGCGGGAGAGGCGCCCCTCCCCACCATGGCAGGTTGAGGACAAGGCAAGAACTGACTCTCCCCGCCACAGCCGGGAGCGTCTGCCCGGCCCTTGACAGGCCGCCGTGCAGCCACGCAGCTAAGGTGCGGAGTCCCAGTTAAGTGTGGTTCTAATGACTTTTCGCAGGGGTAATCATTGGCCACCCCATGCCCGGAAGGCTTGGGATTTACGGCCGTGTCCCCTGAACCCCGACCCGCCCGAGCTGCCAGCGACGTGACTCTAGGGGACATGCTGAGCTGGAGCTGCTGCATCCGCCCAACGGAGAGCTGGCAGTCACGTTACCTCAGGAGTGGAAAAGACTTTACCTTGCGATGCAGCACCCGCACAATGGGCAGCATCCACGTGCAGGAAGGACAGCTCCTCACTGTGTCTTCCAGGGAGAGCCCAGTGACAAAGGAAAGGAAGATAAATACCAGGGGAGGACCAGGTTCCCTACTCTCTATTCCCATGGCCCCCCTCAGACACGGCCGCCTCCTTCAGCCTAGCTGAGGTAACATCCAGCTTCTCCATCCACTAGGCCTTGCTCCCGGGCCAGGGCGCGTCCCCTAACCCGCATCTGAGCTGCACCACCGGGGCCCGCCAGGCACTGCCTCAGTGCAAAGAAAATGTCAGTGTTATACTGAACCCTGCTCCCAGCCCACCGTCCCCTCTCCACTTCCAAAGGGCCAGCCCCTGCCCCCGGCTGCCCCCCAGCGCCGTTCGCCCCGTACCTCGCAGCACGCTGTCCATTGCTAGCAAAGTGAAAGCGCAGGAGTGGGGAGCGAGAGGATGGCTCCCCCTCTGCCTAGCTAAGGCTATTTCCTGTAGATATGACACTTCGGTCAAGTGTGCTTTGACAAATATAGGACAGCTGCAGTTGCACAGACAGAGTGTCAAACCCCAGGGCTCGGCGAGGCAGTGTGGTGTGGCTCTGAGATGGATCTACAGGCAGCACTGGGGGAGGGGGCGGGGAGCGAGGGAAGGAGAGAGGGGAGGGCCTCCAAGGGTCCTCTGAGCAGTGAGGCTCATGGGATCTCAACCCCAGGGCCCAAAGGGACGGGGATGCTCATTTCTCCCTTCAGATAAGAGGGGTGGACGTGTCCCTCTGTGACTCCGGTGCATCCAGCTGCCTGGGCACTTGGCCTGGGTGCTGTCCACCAGATGTTTCAGGCTTCTTGTGTCCAAATTTAGCACACTGCTGCGCAATGCGTTCTGGGCTGTCTGGATGCACCCTGCTGGGAGGGGCTGGAAAGCCAGACCCAAGCAGCAAAGGGGAAGGCACCAGGGACCGGCCCCGGAGCTCACGGTGCCTGTGCCTCCCAGCCCCACTCCTCTCCAGCAGTGAAGTCTGAGCATAGACATGGCACCCTGGCTGCCTGCCAGGCAGGAACCAATGAGACCTGCGCTCAATCTGTCCTGGCTAGGGGGAGAGGAGGGAGGGTCCCCACGTCCTGGGGTTTCCTGGGGAATCCCCCTCGAGCTCCAAAGCAGAGAGAGAGAGAGAGATCAGCCCCTTCTCCCCCCAAACTTCCTCAAACCGCCTGTCCATTGTCTGTCTTCTCACACCATCTGTCCTTCTGGCAGCGGAAAATCCGCTCCCACCAGCTCTGTGGGGGAAAGGAATGGGAACCTGCCCCTCCCCCCACTATAGCTAACTGGGTAACTGCTGGCCATGGGGAGACTGAATGCTAGCTGGAGCCTGGGACACAGGAGCATTGCACAATAGTCAACCCAGCAAGTAAAGAACTCATTATTTTGCATTATTTGCAAAAAGAGGAATGTGGGGTCTGTGTCAAGGGCTGGGTTCCTCTTGCCTAGCAGGACCTGAAAGGGGTGTGTGTGTGGAGATGGTACACCGCCAGATGCCGCTCTTGGCTGTAGTCGAAATCAAGAGGAGCTGCAGGGCAGAATTTGTCCAGATACATTGTTTCAACTAATGTTCTAGTCAGCCCCTGTGCACAAGAAATTAGCACGGAGGCAGAGCTCCGCAGAAGAGCAGTTTCCAAAAGACTGCTGGCTGGGGAACACGCCAGCTGCTAAAATGCTGAGGCTGCTCTTTGGATTCTGTATTCCCGGCAATCTGTTTGCGTCTCAGTTTAATTAGCTGTAGTGCAGGAGCTCCAGCGGGAATCCAGCTGTGCCAGTGTCCTGCTTTGCTCGGCTGCCCCACCTCCCCGATCAGCTCCTCCCGTGCTGAAAGTGAGACACACGTGGCCGACCTGAGCTGCAGCCCGCTGTCCCCCTGAGAGGAATCTGCCCGAGTCGCTCATCTGTGCTGTGCGGGGATTTGCATAGCTCAGCTATGAAGGCTCTGCAGCCAAATCTGCGGGTTTAACTGGCACCCCGTTTGCTCTCGATGAGTGTGACTCTCTGGCAGCCACTGGCAGTGCCCCAGGCCAGGTGCAGAGATCTCAGATGGACCCACTTGGGGATTCCCGCAGTGCTGGGGCTTGGCCCCTGCACAAACACAGACCAACGGCAGCGTGGTGCCACAGAGCCCTGGAGTGTAGCCGGAGATGGGAAGCGCTGGGCTGGCTGGGTTCACACTCTGGGGATTGGAGCTGGATTGGGAAGAGTAGACAGAGAACCTGATTCTAGGGCTCCATTCCTGTGCTCAGTGCAGGGAAGGGGAAGGACCCTTCCATATCCTGGGGTCATTTGGGGTGGCCTCCTCTGGTGTAACTTAGAGCAATCTCAGGGCTGCTCTCATTTGCACTGGGCTGCCCCAGGCCTCTTAGAAGTCATGAGATGCAGAGAACAATTGAAATGCAACACCTGTGGCCAGCCCCCGCTCACAAGTCTCAGCCAGGCCGTGCCCTAAGGCGGTGGTGAGGGGCTGCATAAAGCTGCTCTAGCAGTTGACCCTCCGACAGGGGTTAATTCCCATTGCTAGCCCCACTTCCTAGCCAGCGCTATGGCATTACAGTTTGCTGAGTCAGTCACAGTGAGGACGAGCCATGGAGCGGGGAAAGGCAGGGGTAAGAGATGGTCTGAAAGAATTCCCCAGCGTGGGCGTATGGCGGAGAGGGTTCTTTAGCAAGAGAGGGATTCAGATAGACAACACTGACAGCGCGCTGAGAAGGCTGGGAGGCAGCTGTATGTGGGTCTCCTCGTTGAGAACAGTAACTCCCTAGTGGCGATCAGTTTTATGTCCTTAGCTTACCTAGTGCTCAGTCCTGGGAGCAAAGTTCTATGCCTGCTGCTGTGCAGTTTGATTTCACTTGGCAGGGGGCAGCCACTTCAGACTCACAGCTCAACACACAGTTTTTACAAGAAATGATGTTTACACTTCAGAGCTTTAACTGAGTGAAACAAAATTCAGTGACCAAAAAACTAAAGGGAAGGCAAACACAGTATCATCCCAGCTCTGTTAACCCCCCGTGACAACAGCCCTGAGGTACCACTGCGTCAGTGACAGCCCATCTCTGAGGTAGGGCTGCGTCCAGTGACACACCCAGCCTTAAGACACCCCTGCACCAAGTGACACACACACCCCTGAGGTAGGGCTGCATTTAGTGACACACCCAGCCCTGATACTGCTGTGCCGAGTGACACCCAGACCTGAGACACCGCTGCACCCAGTGACAGACACACCCAGCCCTGAGGTACCACTGCCTCCAGTGACAAACACACCCAGTGTGCATCCAGTGATGCACACACTGCTGTGCATCCAGTGACAGACACACCCAACCCTGAGGTACCGCTGCATCCAGTGACGGACACACCCAACCCTGAGGTACCTCTGCATCCAGTAACAGACACACCCAGCCCTGGAATACCACTGCAACCCTCCTGCTAGATCACAGCACTTTGGCACATCCCCTTAGCAAGCGGGGCAGGTTACATCATGTCTAGGCAGCAGATCATCTGGGAGCCCATTCATCAAACCACAATGGTTTTCAAATTATGCTGAGACTCAGCCATGTGTCTGGTACCTTGGAATGAGACCCCCTCTTTGACAGCTGGAGTCCCTGGCTCCCCACTCGCTAGCAGAAACAGGGGCCATTCTGGCATGATGAACAGAAGTGGCCAACCTTTTCTGTCCATGATTCAGCTTGGCCAGCTCCCCACGCCCCTTGCTGGAGGAGCTCGGGTGGGTGCAGCTGCCTTTGCCAGCCACAGAAGGAGAAAGCCATCTTAAACTGGATGCGGGGTGCCAGGCTTCCAGCAGCTGGCAAGCTGGTAGGCCAGCAGGGCAGGCCAGCGCAGAGGAGACACGCAAAGGGAGGGCAGGGCGGAGGAGCAAGGCTGAGAACTGGGGGGGGGGTCGGGGGGGAGGCAGGATGCTGGGGAGAGAGACATCCAGGGCAAGGAGGTGCTGGCAACAAGAAACAAGGGGCACCCTTTCCCATGTGGAATCTCCTCTGCTGCTCCTCCTCTCCACTCTGCAACCCTTCGGCTGATGCGCCGCAGTCGGCAGTCTCTCCGCTGCCCTGCAGGTGGCGCTGTGTGAGGTGGAGAGGCTGGGGCTCTGTTGTGTCCCAGAGGTGGGGGGGGGCAGGCGGTGGAGAGGGCACTCCCATCTCACCGTGCTCTGCCCACCTTGACCTTCCAGCCATGGATCCCAAAGCCGAAGGCACAAATGACCACTCCACGTACCAATCCCTATTGTGCCAGTGACACACCCAGCCCTGAGGTAGGGCTGCACCCAGTGAAGCACCAGCCGTGAGATACCCCTGTGCCCAGTGACACCGGGGAAACTGAGTCATGGCCCGAGGTTACACAGCAATTCAATGATAGACCTGAGAATGGAACCCCAGAACCCTGACCCCCCCAGGACTTGTTCTGTTTCCTTGGCCCCCATCCCTTTGTGTGTATACTAGGGACCATCTTATCATCCTGGGAGGACACAGGGACCCTCTCACCCACTGTGTGAACCCCATGGGGACTCTGAGCCAGCGTGACCCCCCCCAGACCAATTCTGACCCCACCTGAATTGCTGCTATTAATAGCTGGGGAACTCAGGGGATTCCAGAGGCACAGAGCCAAGCAGGATCTAAAGTCTGAGACGTTTCTGTGGGTAGCATCTGCTGTCACACGAGCTAAAATGAACATGTGCAAGGGTCACGCACCTTCCTGTTTCAGTCCACGCTGCTTAGGAAGAAACTTCCCTTAGGGGCATGCTACTGCCCAAATAGCCACTGCACTGTCCTCAGAAGGAGCTGGCACTGGCCATTGTGAGAGGCAGATTCCTGGACGCGATGAGCTACTGGGCTCCCTGCTTTGGCAGTTTCCACATTCCTGTAATCTGACCCCATGTGTGATCCTCCACCCTTGCCCGTCCTGTGGCCTCTGACCCCTCGCAGACCTTTACACCTTCTCCTCCTGCCTCCTGGATCCCACACCCCTTGGTGGGCACTGCTTCAAAGCATAGCGTGTCCTTCTCTGCTTACTCCATTTGGCACATGCAGGACGCGCTCCGTGTAAAGTGCCTCTCGCAGCAGCTGCCCTCTCAACCCTCCCTACCTGCCCTCTCTAGCCCACAGAGCCCCATGGGTCTCCAAAGGAAAGAGACTTACTGGTGATGCCCTGTCACTCCTTCTCCATGCGCCTGCCCCAGAGCTGGCTTGCCTCACTCAGGGCAGTTTCCCAGGGGCATTCAGACTCCAGAGCAGCCAGTGGGCAGCTGGCTGGAAATGCAGGGCTGGTCAGTGGGTGAGAGGAATGGCATCAGGCGACTCATTCTCACAGAGAGCTGGGAGGGAGGAAGGAAGGACACTGAGAGCTAACCCCACCCTTTCAGTTCCCCTTTTTTTCATTTCTGACTTAAGCCAATGGCTTTGGTTCCTCTTGCTCCTCCAACAGTGCCACCCTGAGTCCTGTGCAGAAAGGGCACCAGGGCCAAGCCATGGGGTTGGCCTGTGAGGGGCAGGAGGCGTGTTTGCAGTAAGGCAGGGTAGGACAATGAGAAGGGAGGGCTGCAGCAATGGAAGGAGAAAGACAGACGAGAGGCAGGATGAAAGAAGACAGGATGGACAAATGTCAGACAAACAATAAAAGAAATTTCAGATGAAGAGACAGGACAGGCTGAGGAACAAGACAAGACAGAGAGGAGAAATGTGGAGTAGGTGGGTGGAGACAGTAAGGGTATGTAAGCAGGGTCTGAACCACTGCTTTCAATGCAGCCAGATGAAGGGGAGAGCAGCTCTGGATGTGGTTATGCTCACTAAATTGCTTAGCAGTTAACAGATAATTAACTGTTGATAGGTAAATACAGCTCATGCTGGAATGGGGAAGGAATCCAGGATGTGGTTATGTAAATCCAGTTCAGCCAGTGCTATAGGCCTGAAGGATGGTCAGTTGTTAGAATGGAATGTTGTGTATTATAACTAATTTCACTGTAGTGGGGTCACAAACCATGTTAACCCTAAATGTAGAAATTGTAAAATACGACACCAGTGCTTGCAGGAGAGACACTGTCGTTGTAAAGACTCTCAGATGGACAAGCCTCCCCCTTCCAGATTCAAGTGGACTGAGTTGGGGGGAAGGGGCTTGAGCCAGCCAGCTACATGCCCTCCAGGTGTAAGCTGTAAGACTGATTCAACCTGTCTCCTTCCCCCACCCCGTTCTAAGGATAGGCTTAAAACAGACTCGATAGTCTATAAGGGGTCTCTTTGTTATTCCAGTGGAAGATGGAATCTTTTGGCCAGCCTAGGTGGTGGCTAAGAGTTGAAATTACTAATAGCTGAAGTCACTAGTTTGGCCTGGAGCCAGATCCATTGCAACCGTCCGGTGGCCAGCAGGGTGGCTGGCGGAAGCGACCAGCGGGTGGCCGATAGGAGCAGCAGCAGGTGGCCAGCAGGGTGGCTGGCAGGAGCAACCGGCGGGGGGGGGGGGGGACCGGTAGGAGGAGCAGCAGCAGGCGGCTGGCAGGAGCAGGTGGCCAGCAGGGCGGCTGGCAGGAGCAAGCGGACCACAGGAGCAGCACAAAGGTGGCATTGCCTCAGGTTCAGTGAGTGAAGTCATCAGGGTGATGTGTCTGGGTCTGCACTGACTGGACAGAGCTGTAAGTGGGGCGTTTGAAGTGGGGTATGGAGAAAGTTTGGGTAAGTGAATGGAACCCTTACATTGTTGCACTGGTGAGCCTGAGAGGCAAAGGACATTGCTTAATCCATTTGAGCTGGGACAGTTACTTGTGGGGGGTTATGAACTCTGGTTTTGGTATTTCCCCAAGCTAATGCCATGTGACTTCTCTCTCTCTTTCATTAAAAGTTTCTTTTCCATGTTCAGACTCTGCGTGCGAGTGGGGAAGCATTGCCTCACAGAGGCACCCAGGGGTGTGTGAATTTCCCAGGCTACTGGGTGGGGGCTCGAGCCGGTTCTGTGTGAGATGGATGAAAAGGAATCCCTAGATATTGAACCCGGCCCTGGCTCCTGCCAGCACTACCTGGCAGAAGGATCACAAGCATGTCTACACTGTAGTAAAATACACTACTGGCCCAGATTATATGTCTTGGGCAGGAGCGGCCCGAGGTGGGCTGCAACAGCTGGTGCCCCAGGCGGAATGCGGGATCAGCCCCCCCTCCCCGTCTGCATGGCCGTCAATGGAGTGAAGTCATCATCGGGTGCCCCGGGTGCCCCGTGATTTCATCATTGGGTGCCCTGGGCGCCCCGTTGAAGGCGGCGCTCTAGGCAACGGCCGAGTTGGCCTATAGTCATAGGCCGCCCCTGGTCTTGGGCTCATGGGACTAAAAAATTGCAGTATAGAAATTTGGGGCCGAGGGAGGGCTCCAGCCCAAACAAAAATATTTATACTGCAGTTTTGTAGCCCAGCAGCCCAAGTCAGCTGACCTGGGCCAGACACTAGACATTTATTGCATTATATCAGAGGGGTAGCCGTGTTAGTCTGGATCTGCAAAAGCGACAAGGAGTCCTGTAGCACCTTATAGACTAACAGATGTATTGGAGCATAAGCTTTCGTGGGCAAAGACCCACTTTGCATCTGACAAAGTGGGTCTTTGCCCACGAAAGCTTATGCTCCAATACATCTGTTAGTCTATAAGGTGCTACAGGACTCCTTACAGCATTATAGATGCACTCTTTGCACTCCCCTTCCCATGTGGAACAAAGGAGGGTGCAGGAAGAGAGGGGCAGAGCCAGCCCCACACCATGTAGAGCAAAGGGGATTGTGTGAATGAGAGGGGTGGAGACAGCTCCTACTAATGTGCCATTTGTAACTGGAGCTCTCTCTGGACAGACACTTCCTCCTACTGAGTCATTAGCTAAAGGGTATTTTTTTGCTGTTGATTAAAATGGTAACAGAAGAGGGGAAAAGCTTCTGCATTTTTTGCTGCCTTGGCAGTTTTATGAATTTCTTTGTCATTTAAAGATTTCATTCCCCACTAGACACCCCGTTGAGAATGGCCTGCACCTTCGCACGTGTTCTGTCTGTAGAAAGGATTGGTAATGTGCTCAGGAAAAATGGACAGGGGCAGTTTTACTCCTCTGACTACATCCATTTCCCTGATGAACACCCTGAAATCCCTTGGTGCGGGGAGTGGAACTCTGCATATGGTCACCTCAGACCTGTCACTGCCAGTGACTCCAGGGTCATCTCTCAGCGTCAGACCTTAGGGCAGAGGTGGGCAACCTGTGGCCTGAAGGCCACATGTGGCTCCTTGGGGTTCTATGTGTGGCCCACCAGACATGTTGTTTACCATTGCCCACACACAATGTTGCTAGACTATATACTGTTTTTTGTCTGTGTGGGTTTTTTTCCTACCAGTATTGCAAAAGTGATACACACTTAAACTGAGGGTACATGAAGTGAGATGTGTGCTGATTGTATACAAAGTTGTCAGAGCTGTGCGGTCCCTCTGCATCCAATTAAAGCACTGCTAGGGTTCAATCAGCACCCCAAAAAATTCTAGGTACACAAGCGCAGTTAGCAAAACTACCCAGGAGATTATCTTGGTTACGACAAACTTGCGGCCCACTGAAAGGAAGGAGGCCACTCATGTGGTCCACTCACTAGCCTAGGTTGCCCCTCACTGCCTTAGGGCCTCCCTAATGGCTTCTCAGCTGCACCCACAGATTGTGGGCTCAGGGCACTGTGGGTGCGATGCAAATACAGACATGCCTGAATACACCGGGCTCAGCAGGTGTGTGGGTTACACCGGCAGGTTGTGCAATTCATCTGGCACGTGCAATGCACCCTGCACCCACAGCAGAGGCGTGTCACTGCCGCAAGCACCCCTGCCTGCCCCCTCCGCCCACACTGGGAGGGAGCTCGACCAATCAGAGTCTCTTCTTCATCTTTATGGCTCATCGTGGCCCATCCTTTTAAGCAATGTCCGAATCCCGCCAGCAGGTGGCGCACGGCTAGCCGCTGCCACATTCTATGGCGGCCCTCCGGCGCTCTGGTTCGCCCCGTGCACTCTATTGTTCCGCCCCAGCGTTTATTCCCTTCCGCTTCCGGGTCAAGTCCCTTCTTTTCCGTGCCACGGCCGGTGCTGCTGGCAAGATGGTGAGAGGGCTCTGCCCTGGGTGTATCCGCCGCCATCTGCCCCCGGGGCTGCACGCCCGAGCCCGCGGCCGCGCCACACGTGTCAGGGAGCCGCGGTGGAGGGATCGGGCCGGGCCGGGCCGGGCCGGGCCGGGGGGGGTGGATCCCGCCGGGGACGGGGAGCGTTGGGGCCCGATCCCGGTCCTGGTCCGCTGCGGAGAACCGGCTGCGAGGGGAGCCCCGGGGCAGGAGGGGGTCGCTGGCTCGGGTCAGCGAAGCCGGGAGCCGCAGCGGGCCAGGCCCCCCGCCAAGCGGCCGCGCCCATGGGGCGCACATTGCACAGGGGGGTGCTTGCCTGGCTCTAGGCTGGGGTAGGGGTGGAGCGGCACCAAGCACCTCCCCCCCGCCTTTCCTGCAAGGCCGGGGCACTGGGGTTTGTGGGCATGGCCTGCCTGTGCGGTGAGAGATGGGTAGGGACCCAGCGTGCCTCTCCCAGTGCTGTGATCCCAGGGTACGGCGTGGGGGCAGGAGGATGACACTGCTCAGGCTTAATCTTCCTTGGGCTGCAGTGTTGGGATGACACAAGGAGAGCGACTGCCATTGAATCTAACACGCTGATGTTGTTCTTTGCTAGGTGAACGTCCCCAAAACCCGCAGAACTTACTGCAAGAAATGCTGCAAGCACCAGCCCCACAAAGTGACCCAGTACAAGAAGGGCAAGGACTCCCTCTATGCTCAGGGTAAGTGGCAGACCAGTGCATTTCTAGACTGATTTTCTGATGGGAGGCAGCAATGCCATCAGTGTGCACAGTATTACAATTACTGCTGGCAGTGGGAGCCTAAGAGATCTGAATCGCAGCTGTGGGTGATGTATTGCTCCTGAGGTAATACACATGCCGGATAATAGAGAGGATATGTTTTCTTTCATAATGGTTGAGCAATTGAGGTGGAGGCAAGGTATGTTAAAATGTAGCTAATTCCTAAAAAGCATAGTGACTACATGAGCTGCCAGCTCTGCAGCACAAAGCTGATTAAAAGTTTCATACTGCAAAGCCTGCAGCAAAGAGTTGGGGAGCTTAGAATCACAGAGCTGGAAGAGACCTCAGGAGTCATCAAGTCCAGCCCCCTGCCCAAGGCAGGACCAATCCCAACTAAATCAACCCAGCCAGGGCTTTGTCAAGTCGAGACTTAAAAACCTCTAGGGATGGAGATTCCACCACCTCCCTAGGTAACCCATTCCAGTACTTCACACCCTCCTAGTGAAATAGTTTTTCCTAATATCCAACCTAGACCTCCCTCCAGTGTAACTTGAGACCATTGCTCCTTGTTCTGCCATTTGTCACTACTGTGAACAACCTTTCTCCATCCTCTTTGGAACTTCCCTTGGGGAAGTTGAAGGCTGCTATCAAATCCGCCCCTCACTCTTCTCTTCTGCAGACTAAACAAACCCAAATCCCTCAGTCTCTCCTCATAGGTCATGAACTCCAGCCCCCTAATCATTTTGGTCGCCCTCTGCTGGACCCTCTCCAATGTGTCCACATTCTTTCTATAGTGGGGGGTCCAGAACTGGACACAATACTGTAGAGGTGGCCTCGCCAGAGCGGAATAAAGGGGAATAATCACTTATCTAGATCTGCTGGCAATGTTTCTCTATTCTCTGTTAACCTTTTACATTCCTACTGGGGGCTTTCAGGATCCTTAGATATTAATGAGTTTCAACTGTTGGCCTGAATAGCTTTGTTTCTTTAATCATAGGAAAGAGGCGATATGATCGGAAGCAGAGTGGTTATGGTGGTCAGACAAAGCCTATCTTCCGTAAAAAGGTGAGCTCAGCTAAAGGAAAGAGCATTGAAACCCTCTGGTCATTTTCATGTAATAACAGCCATACTGGGTCAGACCAAAGGTCTATCTAGCCCAGTGTCCTGTCTGTCAACAGTGGCCAGCACCAGGTGCCCCAGAGGGAATGAACAGAACAGGGAATCAAGCGATTTGTTCCCCGTCATTCATTTAAAGTTTCCAACAGACTGGGGCAGTGATCATCAACCAGTAGATCGGGCTCCACTGGTAGATCTTTGAACCTTTGACAGGTGATCCTGACCGGTTTGGCCAGTAGGCTATCAAGTGCCTGCACTTGATCTGCCCCTCTCAGCACTTCCCTATTGTTCCTGCCCTCTACCTTGGAGGTATCCCTCACCCCTGGGAGCCTGCTGCTTGCTGTGCAGGGCATGGGAAAAAGGAAGGAGGGGGATGCTGATGTCAGGTTGCCCCTCCCTCCACCCTGTATCCCCTCTCCACAGAGCAGAGGGAGGCAGGCATGGCAAGAGTTTGCTGACGGCTTTTGGGGGTGGTGCAGGGCCAGGGTTGGAGTGAGTCTGCCTTAGCCTGTTGCACCGCCATCTAGAAGCAACCTGTGGTAAGTGGTGCCCAGTTGGAGCCTGCATTCCAACCCGGACTCCAGTCCTGAATCCCTCCTGCACCCAAACCCTTGCCCCCAGACTGATTAAAAAGTGACTGAGGATGGGGGAGGGAGGATGGAGTGAGCAGGGGTGTGAGGCCTTGGGGAAGGAGGTGGGACAAGGGTGTTTGGGTTTGAGGTATATCCTGGACTGCACTTAAATTCAAAAATTGATCTCGCGCTTAAAAAGGTAGGAGACTACTGGACTAGGGGCACCATTCTGACTAATAGCCATTGATGGACCTATTTTCCATGAACTTGAATTCTTTTTTGAACCCTGTAATAGTCTTGACCTTCATAACATTCGCTAGCAGAGTTCCGCCGGTTGACACTGTGATGCACGAAGAAATACTTTTGTTTGTTTTAAACCTTCTGCCTCTTAATGTCATTTGGTGACTCTTCATTGTGTGTTGTGTATTCTGATTGAGAGGTAACTCAGGATTCCTACAGCCTCATGTGAAGTTTAAGTAGAAACTTTTTACATTTCGGTAGCCCTGGATAGGGATGTAAGTGATTACACACTTCCCCTTAAAAGCTGGCTCCCCCCACCACCGTCTTAGCAGAGGAGGCAGAGCTGCAGCATCCTGGGGCCGGCGTGAGTTGGGACTGTTCAGTCCCGGCTCATGCCACTGGGCTTTTATAAAGTGCAGAACTGCAGCGGGAGCACCCCTCCCCCCTCTGGCCCCCCGTTATTGACTAATTGAGTTCGAGTAGTCAATGGAAATTCCATGGTGAGAGGGGTCTGCCCTGGGTGTATCCGCCGCCATCTGCCCCCGGGGCTGCATGCCCGAGCCCGCGGCCGCGCCACACGTGTCAGGGAGCCGCGGTGGAGGAATCGGGCCGGGCCGGGGGTGGGCGACTACTTGGTTAGTCAGTTAACCGATAGTTAACGTCTCTAGCCTGGGGTAGGGAAAGCAGTGCATGTGAGCATGAGTCTAGCCTTCTTGCAGTGGATGTAATCTTGCTGCTATTGTATTGTAACTTGTATTGATAGGCTTTTGCCCTTTTTTGCCTGAATTTGTTTCTTTCCTCAGCTGCTCCTCAGCCACATGGAAAGTTTCTCTTCATCATAGATTGAAGGAGCTAGGAATTTTAATGGGCAGCCCCCTGCACAACCTCCTTTAATCGGTTAACCAATTAAACTTAACGTTTAACTGGTTAACTAGTAAAATGGGATCTTACAACCCTAGAAGTAGTATCTTTGTCTGAGAGGGGGCCATGCTGTGAGTACATGAAGGAACACAATGGGGATAGAAATTAGAGCACCCCTTTCCCTTACTCATTTTGCTTATATCTTACATTTTTACAATTGAAAAGGTTGTTTTGTTTTGTTTTTAAATCCAATGTCTGTAAGTGTCAAAACTAAAATGTACTATTTTGGTTAGGGATGTAAATTTTTTTTTAAGCAAAAGTTTATACAGTGCAACAGCTGAGTCTAGGCCTGGGCTACAATGTTAAAAGTGATTAGAGGGGAGAAACAGGTTTGTACCCCCTTCATGAATATAAAGGTGGTCTGGAGAATACCATTATTTAAAAAAAGAAAAAAGCATGAGATTTATTTTTGTGTTAATCTTTAAAATGTCTGGAGTGTTGTCTGGTTTCTGTTTGCTGGAAGATTTGATAGATGTCTCTGGAAAATGAGACTGGTGAACTCAATGTTTAGGTTCAGATGTGAAGTTTTGGGTTTTTTTTTAATGTTTCTTGGGCATCTATTTTTTAAATATTTTTAAAGCTTTATTTTTTGTTAAAATAGTTTGAATAAAACCCACTTCCCTTCTCAGTTGGTCAGATTCTTTTTCATGGTACAGCTGTCATCTTAGTTTTCTGGTCTTCTCTAAGCTTCCAGGAAAAAGATTAGAAGGTCTGATTTTTATTTTAAGTTTAAAAAAAAAAAAAAACAATTATTCCCATAACTTTTTTTCGTGTCTTCATAAGAAACACAACCCAGACATTTGATTTGCAGGTCACTTTTTTAAGACTGGTGACTTTTCAGTGTTGCTTGGGTCTCTTATTGTGATCCTCTAGCTCTTGTATTCGTGACCCACTTTCACACAGGAAGCCTTTGCGTGTGATTTCTTCCCCGTCCACCCCATAAATTGAAAACACTTAAACACTATTATAAATGCTGGAGGCAAAACAGGGCTTGGGGGTGGAGATTGACAACTTGCGACACCCCGCCCCCCCGCCAAGGGTCACAATCCCCAATTAGAGAACCCATGGTCTATTAGGAGCACAGGGAGAGACATGTCAGAGTAGCATTAGCATGCTAGTTGTGTGGCACAGTTGGTGACTGTGATATAGATTTTTGTCTCTGAAGACCTTGGGTTACAAGCAGAAGGATGGACAGAATATTCAGTGTCTGTCAGAACCATGACATAATCTGTCTTGCTTGGTAGTACTGGAAACTATTTGAGTTGCCAATGTAAGAGGGGTGCTGCAGTTTGATTATTGCTAATCTACAGGACTCAGACTAGAACCTATGGATGGACAGAATATTGCAGGCCACTATTAAAATGTGGCAACAGATCTACGTTGGGAAACTGGCCTGTGGTTTTGTCTGCTCTGTGCTCTTCATTCTTCACTCTCTCAACTGCTAAATTCTCTGCCGTAGAAACCCCTCTCTTCCTATGTGGAATGAAGTTGTTTGGAGGCAAGACATGTAGCAGCAAACTCCCAAGGCTGCTGCCTTTTTGTTCCTGAAAAGCCTTGTGGAGCCTAGCCTGATGTGTACAGGCGGGAGTAACTCTGAGCTAAATGAGGGCTGGCTTTGCCTGCTCCTGGGAATATTCCATTCACAGACTCTCTCTCTAGGCCAAGACCACGAAGAAGATTGTGCTGAGGCTTGAGTGTGTGGAGCCCAACTGCAGGTCCAAGAGAATGCTGGCCATTAAGAGGTGCAAGCACTTTGAGCTGGGAGGAGACAAGAAGAGAAAGGTAGGCATGGGTGCTGAGAGAGGTGGGTGGTGAGAGTTAAGCTGTGGACTGTGACCAGTTCAGTGAGGAAACTACTCCCCCAGAGCTGGCCAGATCTTAGCCTCCTCTGTATTAATGTAAAGATCCTGCTGCTCACTGGCTCTTGCTGTTTCATGGAGAAACTGAGGTTGCAAAGTCTCCTTTAGTGTATCTTCAGAATGGCCGAGCTGTTGAATAATGCTCTGCAGAGGTCTCTAAGGCAAGTTGCAATGTTTGTGGGTTTGCACTGCACATGCTGAGTGGTCTTTTCTCTCTTACAGGGCCAGGTGATCCAGTTCTAAACTCCATCTTGTTCATTGTTCTGGAACCCATTAAAGTATGTGGAAAGGATCTGTGGCTCTTACGTAGCTCTTCATTGCCAGGGAGGGACTTTGGGATGTGTCAGACCCAAATGGGGGCTGCCACTTCAAATAAAGTTCTCTGGACCTGGGAAATCTCAGTGGTTGAACATTGCTTTATATGGGCTCATGCTGCCTAAAGAGGCTTTAGAATCAATTCTGGCTACAGCTAGAAAAACTTCTATGTCCCCACTCAAAGGTGCCAGCTCTGGGAGGCTGTTCAGGGCCTACCAGTCTCGTATACTAGTGGCTTGGTGTGGAAGCCATGTGCTGCTACTCTCCTCCAGGTCCTTCCACAAATGGGAGCAGCAAATAGGGCTGTGTCTATGGAGAAGACTCCAGGGGGCTGTCAAAACAAGTTGCACTCGTTACATTTAACTGAGTTAAATTAGTGCACGCTCTGTATGTGACCACTTACCTGTCTTAAACCTGCTTCAGTGATTTTTTTGCTTGTTTCGGAGAATATGGCTACAACCTAAATCAGTTTCAGGCAGAGTTAAATTGGTATCTCTACAAAGCTGCAGTAGTTTAGCTAAATTGTATAAAATCCCACTTTTATTACAGTGATACAGTGGGCATGGACAAAGTCTTAGCCTGGCCCTGTTCTAAGTAGGGATGTCAAATCCTATTTAACCAGTTAACTCTGCATTTCTCAAAGTGTGGGTTGCAACACTTTCGGGGGGGGGGGGTTGTTTGTTTTTTGTTTGTTTTTTTGCTTAACTTTCCTTGGCTCCCTTTTTTTTTCCTCTCAACAATTTGGGGGGGGGCATCACACATTCTGTGAGCATTTTAGGGGGTTGTGGTATCAAAGTTTGAGAACCCCTGAGTTAACTGATTAAGCAGGATCCCATGGGTGGGGGAGGGGGATGCTGAAGCAGCCTCCATCCAGGGGTGGGGCTGGCAGCCCCTGGGGCTCATGGCTAATTGGTTAGTAAGGGTGATGCTTAATGTGTAACTGGTTACCAGTCCACATGCCTAGGACTAAGTGTTTGTTTTCTGGGTTTAGAAGAAAGGGAAGGGGGTAAGACTAGCTCATCTGGTAAGTGACTGCCCTAATGCACAGGGGAGGGCTGGCTTGGTTATGCTGAGCCTACTGAATAGCATTAGGAATGAGTCCATGTGCTACTGATCTACAGCAGTGGCTTCATTTTAGATCTCTAAAAGCACTAGTAGAAAACTGAATCTAGGGGGCAAAGGTACAAGGGCGCCTGTGGGTAGGGTCTAGCAGCCCCTCGTATACAAATGTAGCGATTTCACTGACAGGTGAGCCTCATCTTTCCAGTACCATTTTTAGGCAGCCATCATTCATTTTTGTTGGTAAATGTGAATGTGTTGCTGGTAGCTCAGATAAGCAGAATTGTTTGGGCTAAGCATCATGTATTTAGCCTCTGGTCCACTTCACTCTCTGTGTTGGAAAAGGAATGTCTCACTAGTCTGTTCGGCTAAGCAAGTGTTCACAATGTTTAGCCTGGTCCCATCCTTTGGCATAAGACAAACCTGGCTAGCTTTCTTTTCCACTTAACACCAACCCATAATTCCTTTAGTAAAGGACAGCACTACATCTTCATCTGAGGATAACAGACTCAGCTAGCACTAAAGGCAAATGTGAGCCATTCGAATGAGAATAGCACGTGCTGTTCGTAGATACTGACCTCAGTTTCACCAGAGAGGATACTAAGGAGCATTCTGCCGCATTTCTATGAAAGTCCACTTGATACAAAGACTAAACTTTGTCGGGGGGAAAAAGATAGTGTGTGGGGGCAGAGGTCAACTGATTCTTCATGTGCAGCAACAAGCAGGGTGCTCTGTTGACAGGAAAAGCAGTTCTAGCATATGTTCCTCTTCTAGCATAACTTTTACAGCATCGGAAGGCTTTTTACTAGAATTAAAAAATACAGCAGTTCTTCCAAGTGCAGGTTCAGAGTGGCATTTTATTTAAGCTGGTTTACTACAGACCCTGTAACTGTATTTTGAGGCCTGCTGAAGTAATTGGTCCTTTGGTGGTGTATTGCTAAGAGATGGCGGGAGTTAGCAGCCACTATCAAAGTTGTCCAGGAATAGGTATGCTTACATTTTTTTGTTTTAGGAAAACTTGTGTACATGTTTGTACTGATAGGTGGGATTCATTTCACAAGAGCTAGAAACTCAGATCACGCTCAATTGGAGGGCAGCAGTCTCTGTTCCACCCCCTGCTACAAAGACTCAACTCCCTCTAGTGACTACTAAGGTAGATCTGTACTAGGAAGGAAGGGGGAGGGAAGGATGGAGCAAGCCCAACCCTGCCATTTCCTCTGGTTGGCCTGCAGCAGCAGGGAGGAGTGAAACCTCATCCGACCTCTGGATGACTAAAGATTAACCCCTTTGCACCAGGAACAGGGTTGCTTTAGTCCAGAGCCAGCAGTAGAACACTGTCCGGGTGCCAGCATCTCGCAGGAAGCTGCTGAAGGGAGCTGGGTGACTGCCCTTCCCTCGAGAGACCTGGATTTAAAACCACTCTAGCACAAAGTGAAAGTCTGGGGCAGGGGTCTTTTCCTGGGAGATACCACCACATGGACGCAGTGGTCTTTAGTCAAAGGGAGACAGCAAGTATGTACTGGCTTAAGGCACTCGCTGACTCACCACAGCAAGGTGAGAGCAACCTGAGGGGGAGAGGAGTGACTTCAGGTGGGAGTCTGAGGACAGGGTGGGAGTTTCCTTGCAGCTGGTGTACATCAGTCTCACAGGCTTGAGGAGCAGGAAATGGAAACCTGTTAAGGCAGGAGGGGAGCACTATTCCCAGCTGTTGGCACCACCTCAGAACCTGGCTACCATGGTAGGTGTGCGCTCTGCCTCTTCACATCACTCCAAGATCACTAGGCCTCTACACAGGGATTAAACTAGCTCAGCCATTCCCTGGGAGTGGAGGGCTTGAGGCAAAGGAAGGTTGGGGCAGATGCTAGATCAAGTAGGACATTAGCAGGGATAAGTAAAGACACCACCTCCCCAGTAGTTGCAACACAATGACAGAAATCACAGTACTGGATTAGGGTTAATTTGGTAAAGTTCACCTATATCTGCTGGGCTCTTCCCCACTCGTTGCCCACAGCAGTGAAGGGGCAGGACTGCAGCAAGGGAGCGCTGGTGCCAAGGGCATTAGGCTGCCCCTGCATTACAAGATATTTGGAGGTAGCTTTTTGTTAATGTTCATGATGGGCTTCTCAGCTGGGAGCTCCTCAATCACCACCACCTTCAGCAGCACTGTACCTGTTGGGTTCACCTCAACATTCAAGAACGAAACCCAGTTGTGCAGGCCCCAGTCCTCACTGGCGGGGAGGATCTGCTGGATGGCGCATGCAGGGTTGCAGGCCAGGCCATTGCCAAGGAAAGAGAGAGAGAAGCTGAAGATCTGGGGTCCTCCGATCTCCTGCCGATTCAGCACGGCCACAGCATAGGCGCCCCCAGACAGAGGCCGCTCCCAGAGCTCAAAGTTGCTCTCCTGCCAAAAATGGAAACCAAAGCATGTTTGAGGGAGCAGGATGACTCTCCCTAAGCAGGCAGCTGGGAGGCATGTCGGAATCGGTGCTCTGTGGATGGAGGTTTCAAGACTCTTCTCTGGCTACTGAGGAAGGCAAGGAGGCTCATCACCCCCAGCAACCTCGTTTCGCCTTTCATGACCTGCCCTGGAGAGAAGAGCAAAGCTCATCCCCATCATACCTTGCTGAGCCGGTAGCCCTGCTTGCCCAGCAGGTCCTGGTTGATGGCAATCACGTCCTTGTTCTGGAGCAGCCACTTGGCCTGAGGGCTGATGTGACGCAGGTCATTGGACATGAGCAGTGGCGCTGCCATGATAGCCCACAGCGCCATCTGCGTCAGCTGCTGGTCCCAGCTCAGTCCAAAGTTGCCAATCACCAGCTGTGACAAGCGGAGGAAGAGACTGGTAACGGTGTTAATGCTTGCAGCCCCTCCTGCTATTCCTTTGAGGGGAAGTCAGGTACCTCTGCCCTGGCTAAGTGACTCGATGGATGTGTCACGTACAGTATACCTCCATGCTGCAGTAGGGGCTAGTGCGACAAGCCTATGCCGGGTAGAAACCCAGAGCCTCTCATCACCAGCTGGCAGGCAGAGATGGGGTAAATGCCAACTTCAGGCAGCTCTTTGTGGATGAGCAGCGAGGGAACAAGCTAGCATGGGGGAGAGGAGGACTATTGGGCCTGTCTGGAAGGCAGAGCGAGGGAGCACAAGGCTTAGTCTGAGGTCATCATAAATGCTCCTTGAAGAGTGGCTGCTAACTGTGGGGGTGGAGTTAAGGTGTATTTAGGATGTGGGGAACTCTGGGTGACCAGCATCAGAAGTGGGGCACCGGCTCTGGTCGCCCAGGGCCCTGAAAGCCTTGGGCTTGCTTTTCAGAGAAGGGCTCTTAGATAATGCCGCCAGCAGAACCTGAGCAGTACCCACAGGTTACATCCTGTACCCTGCGGGCATCATACCCCATCCCCGCCCAGCCCCTGGGCTGCCTTTTTTCCTGAGACATCGCTCCCTTTGATGAACCGGACCACCCGAGAGGGCCCACTGCCCCCACTAGATATTTCCCCGTCAGGTCTTTACAAAGTTTCCTTGCGATTCCTTCTCTTGCTCTCAGGAAGGGACTGCCCCTCCACCATCCTGCACTGGTGCTGTCCCCTCCCCTGCCCCCCAGTCAAGTAGAGGCTGCTTCAAGGTTGTTGCAATGCAACAAGAGCTTAGTCTCACCATGTCAGGGTCATTCCATCCCCCTGGGCCAGCAACATCTACAATGGTGTCTTGGTGAAGAGCTGTCCAGTCCAGGATACTCCGAATGCTGTTCCAGGCATCATAGATGTCACCAAAGTTCCGCCAGTGGTTGCAGTAGTGTTTGATCTCTGTGTAGTTGGGCTGTTGGAGGACAAAGAGGGCGCTCACAGGAGCGGTGCCTGAGCACGTGGGATACAGGGGCGCACCCGAGGATGGATTGCTTCACGGGTGCACTGGGGCATTGCACATGGAAAAGACCTCTAAGATCATTCAGTCCATGTGCAGTGGCAGAGCAGGATTGTTCCTGGGGCACATTCTTGGACCCTTGCCGGCAGTCTAGGGCAACCACATTTCAACCGCTTCCCATGACCTCCTACATCTTCCTGGTTTTATACAGCCTAATGTCACCCCCATCAAACCTACTCCTAGCCGGTACCACCCTGCGTAGCAGGTATATAAAATCCAGTTTAATCAGTTAACCGGTTAGCTGCTTAAACGGGGGCAGGTGGCGGCCCACTCAGGCCAGGCCTAGCCCACCACACCACATGGTGGCTGTGCAGGGAGCTGCTCCAACCTGGCCAGCCCAGTTGGAGCAGTCCCCTCCTTGTGGTGGGCAGGAGGAGGCTGTGCCAGGCTGTCAGTTAGCTATAACCAGTAGGGGGATGCTTACTGGCACAACCCTAATAATTACCCTTGCTTCTTGGGGTTTACAGCCTACAGCTTCCGGTGGATTTAGTTCCCTCTGCGCAGTAGGAGGTGGCTACACTCCGCTGTATTACAGAATGAAGGAGTCAGCTAAGGGCGGAGTCTCACTCCAGCCCCTTTACTGACTAGGATTTTGCTCACAGATTTCTCCCACCCTGCTAGTGGAAAAATCCCTGGTAGCTCAGTCCTCCAAACTCCCTGTTGGTGGGGAAGATTACCCTAGTGGTGGATAGGCCGGGGGGGGGGGGGAGAGGGAGGGCTGGATTCTGTGACCCTTGGGCAAGTCTGGAGGGGTAGAATATCACAGCATCAGTTCTGAGACACACAGGCAAGGCACAAAGACATTTCTAGCATGTTAGTTCTGCTATGGATTCTTAGCTAGCTGATTTCCTCCTTAGCCCTCTGCTCAGTGCCCCTTCATTCGTCAACACTTCCCTTCACCCACTCTGGCTCCTTTGATATTCAGCTAGAGTTCCTGTGGTAGCACATGAGATGATCTGGGAAGTTAATTCATTTCCCTGGTGTTCTGAATGTCACCAGTGTGTTCCCACCACCATGCACCATGTCTGTCTGGGGAAGGACTCCTTACCTTCTGCATGGGTCTCATGTAGAAAGGCCATTCGCAAGAGTACACAATGCTTCTGCCTGTCTCATTCAGGGCCAGAGACATGTTCCTGTAACCTGAAGGAAGAGAGGAGCAGCCTGTTTGTACCACCTACCAAAGCAGAGGGAAACCTGGCTCAGCACTGATGGGTCAAATGGCAGATGAGAGTGGGTTATGTGATGATGTGTCACATGATAGTGGCTGAAAGTCAGAACACCAGCTAGAGAGGAGTGAATTGTCATGATACAGCCAGATTTCTGCAGTCCACCTGCCTGCCTTTCAGGGAGCTGGAACAGTCAGGATGAGGGAAATAATGTGACTTAGAGGCAGAAAACTTGACACACTCCAGCAGCAGGGTTCTATTCCTGGCTCTGCCAGTGTCTCGGTTTCTCTTCTATAAAACGAGGATGTTACTGTCCCTTTGTGAAAAGTTTCAAGATCCACTGATGACAAGTGCTATACAAGGGCTTGGTGTTATGAAACAGCGTGGTTTATTACTTAGAGAAGAGGATAGCGCTTTGTCAGCTACTGATTTCAACCCTCCCCCCCCCCCAGGGCAAGTCAGCTGTTACACTGCTCTAGGACTCAATGTATACCTCTGTGAAATGGGTATAATTACATACTGCTGTGTAATGGGCTCTCTCCCACCTCACTGTACAATGTGTCCTAGTCTAGACAATTTGTACTCGGCCCTCATTGTTTTGCTTTTACAGACAGCTGCTATTTTAACTTTGTGAGCTGTTCTCCAGCCGAGGGCAGTTTGAGTAAAGCCAGTTGTGGCTACCAACTGCACAGCTCACTAGTGTGCTCTCCTTATGGAATCCCCAAGCCATGTGACTTCAGAGGAAAATGGGTAAGCCATAGGAGACAAAACTAGCTGGGTGAGATTCCAGTATCGTATCTTTGTAGCTAGGAGAACTCTATCCTGTTGTGTCCTCTTTGATTAAAGCCTGGGTAGCAAATGTGTTTCTTTGCTGTCCCACTTCGAACCCTGTCCTGAGATCAGAGAATCTCTCCCAAGAGCTTCCAGTGTCACTAACTGCTGCCTAACGGTGCGCTCTCAGCTGCAGGCAGGGCACTTGTGGGCAGGGAAGTTACTGTGTGTGTTAGACCAACAGGCTTGAGCAGCCCTGATCAGATTGCTCTGAGGCAGAACAGAACCAGCTCCAGCCTGCCTCCGGCCAAAGGACTCAGCGATGCTGCTCACCACTCGGATAACAAAGGAGGCGTTCTCTTCTGAGCTGCCCTCTTCCCTTTCCGTGAGTCTGTGACTTGGACAGCAGCGTGTCTGCCCAGGCGGTGTGTTGCCTGCATGCGGTGAGGGTCCACATGTGACACCCCGGCACAGACACTGTAAACGGACAGGCTAGTCGTTTTCACTGCTGACATGCCTGCTGAGTTCTGGAGGGGTCTTTGCAATCACAGGGTGCCTTAGTTGGCTTCCCAAGTCTTTGCTGCCAGGAGCCACAGTAATTGCAGGTGTGTCAGGTAGAAGCTGGCTAGGGGTTTAATGTCTAAAGTGCTCGGAGTGCCTCGGATGAAAGGCTCTACGGTAGAGCATTAGTCACCATAGCAGGTGATAGAACACACTGGAGAGAGGCCCCCCGAGTGTCTCTAAGCACGCCTTTTGGAGCACCTCTCCCTCGAACGCTGCAGGCCTTGGGGCCAAGAGGGCTCCTCCTTCAAGCCATGCCAGAAGGTTTCAAGCTGTGAAAGAGCCAGGGGCATGACCCTGGGGCAGGAGGCACTAGATAAAGTGGAGGTGTTGTGAGGACCAAGGGCTGTGGATGGATGGGTCAGCTGAAGTCAGGTTGGCCGATTCCTGGATCCCCAAGATGGAGATGACCTGCAGCATGTATCCTTGGCCCATCAGAGAAACTTCCTTTTGGTTCCTCCCATGGCCCCTCCCCTTCCAACCCGCTCACCCTCATCGCCCCGTCCCAGGGGGTATGTTCAGTAAAGAGCCACTCTGCTGACGCTGTGCCAGTTCTGAGCCAGGGCTGACTGGACAGCACTCCCCCCATGGAATCTCTCCAGTTGGCAAATACCTTCGGCCAGCAGGTCCAGCGTGCCGTAGTTACAGCCGTCGAACTTCAGCAGGTCCACCCCCCAGTCAGCAAAAGTCTGGGCATCGAGGTCATAGTAGCCGTAACTGCCAGGGTAGCCAGCGCAGGTTTTGTTTCCAACGTCTGCGTAAATCCCCAGCTTCAGCCCTTTAGAATGGACCTGAGAGGGGCAGAGACACACCCAATGAGAGGCAACAGCCGGGGGGAGACAGAAACGGGGGCAGAGTAGAAGAAGAGAGAAGTGAAAGCCCCTTGCAGTACCTTGACCACACAGCTGAGGAGTCAATTTCTTGCTCCTCCAAGAACAGGCCCATTCAAGGGAGAATCACTGCCCAGAAACCACTGGGATCCCATTTTCACTGCCCTTACCATTCACAGGCCTAGAGGAAAATGTGAATGAGGACCAAGCCTCCCTCTCCCTGCAGGGGCTCAATCCACTTATGGGTTAGTTCAGGGGTCCCCAAGGGCCAGGGCTAAAAACCCATGTATAGAATTTGCTAGGCAGCCAATCTGAGAAAAAGCCGTCATAAAAATCCTAATACACCAAGCAAGCAAGCCAGTAAGTTTTAGTTGATCAGTGGAAACTCCCCTGCCTTCCACACCCATTAGACCTTTTACTGTATGTATCATTCCTAATGTCTTTAACTAGAGGAAAGATGAAGAGCCCATGATTTGGGGGGGGGGGGGGCGCGGAGGTCAGGTTCCATCAATAGACTCACATAGTCTGCCAGTTTGCGGATCCCACTGGGGAAGCGTTCTGGGTCAGGTTGGAGCCTGTCCTGATCATCTCGGGTCACAGACATCCAGCAGTCATCAATACAGACATACTCATAGCCTGCATCCTTCCAGCCATCTGACACCATCACGTCAGCCATCTGCATAAACAGCTGCTCACTGAGGGACACAAGAAGCAGGGTCACAGGACATAAGAGAGAGTATGCTGTGTTAAATCATCTTACCAACAGGAAATCTCTCTGCTACATGGTTTCTGCCTGCATTGTTACTTCCTGGAAAGGACACATAGATGCTACAGTGCAGCATACATAGATTTCAAGGCACTTGACACAAATGGAGCAGAGTCTGCTAATGGGAAATCCAAATTCATGGGGTATTTAGAGACAACTGCCACCATCCATTTACACTGGGGCTACATCTACAATGCAGGCTTCTTCTGCAAGAACTGTTTTGCACAAGAGTTCTTGCACAAAAGGTCTTGCGCAAGAGCGCGTGCACACTGCCATGTGCTTTTGCACAAGTGTCCATGGCACTGTGGATGCTTTCTTGCGCAAGAAAGCTCTGATAGCCATTTTAGCCATACAAGTTTCTTGCGCAAGAAACTCCTGTTGCCCGTCCACACTGCCTTCTTGAGGAAGAGGGCTTATTCCTCTGGGGAGAGGAATAACTCTTGCACAAGAAGCCCTCTGTTCTGATGCTTTACTGTAAATTTATTTGCATAAGAACGCACATGCAGTAGACGCTCCGCAAGTTTTTGCACAAAGAAGCCTGCAGTATAGAGGTAGCCTGGAGGTCTAGAGGAGACCCTCACCCTCTGACAGCTGAGGAAGACGGGGTGGGCCGCTCCCCCACTACCTTGTTCTGGGCATTCCCCCTGCAGCCCCGGGCGGCTGCTGGAGCCAGGCTATGGGCACGTTATTCCCGGGTGTGACCCGTCGGGCGGCGCTGTGTTCCCCGGGCCCTCGGGGGAAGCGGGTGCCAGGAGAGTGCTGCCGGTGCCTAAGCCTAGAAACGGGAACTGGAGGCCCATGGCCGCTCCGAACCCGGCCCCAGCGCGTTCACACGGGCCGGGGCGGCTCCGAACCCGGCCCAGCGCGTTCACACGGGCCGGGGCGGCTCCGAACCCGGCCCAGCGCGGCTCCGAACTTGGCCCAGCGCGTTCACACGGGCCGGAGCGGCTTCGAACCCGGCCCAGCGCGTTCACACGGGCCGGAGCGGCTCCGAACCCGGCCCCAGCGCGTTCACACGGGCCAGGGCGGCTCCGAACCCGGCCCAGCGCGTTCACACGGGCCGGGGCGGCTCCGAACCAGCGCCCAGCGCGGCTCCGAACTCGGTCCAGCGCGTTCACACGGGCCGGAGCAGCTCCGAACCCGGCCCAGCGCGTTCACACGGGCCGGGGCGGCTCCGAACTCGGTCCAGCGCGTTCACACGGGCCGGAGCGGCTCCGAACCCGGCCCCAGCGCGTTCACACGGGCCGGAGCGGCTCCGAACCCGGCCCCAGCGCGTTCACACGGGCCGGGGCGGCTCCGAACCCGGCCCAGCGCGTTCACACGGGCCGGGGCGGCTCCGAACTCGGCCCAGCGCGGCTCCGAACTCGGTCCAGCGCGTTCACACGGGCCGGAGCGGCTCCGAACCCGGCCCAGCGCGTTCACACGGGCTGGGGCGGCTCCGAACCCGGCCCAGCGCGTTCACACGGGCCGGGGCGGCTCCGAACCCGGCCCAGCGCGTTCACACGGGCTGGGGCGGCTCCGAACCCGGCCCAGCGCGTTCACACGGGCCGGGGCGGCTCCGAACTCGGCCCAGCGCGTTCACACGGGCGGGCGGCTCCGAACCCGGCCCAGCGCGTTCACACGGGCCGGGAGCGGCTCCGAACCCGGCCCAGCGCGTTCACACGGGCCGGGGCGGCTCCGAACTCGGCCCTCCAGCGCGTTCACACGGGCCGGAGCGGCTCCGAACCCGGCCCAGCGCGTTCACACGGGCCGGGCGGCTCCGAACCCGGCCCCAGCGCGTTCACACGGGCCGGAGCGGCTCCGAACCCGGCCCAGCGCGTTCACACGGGCCGGGGCGGCTCCGAACCCGGCCCAGCGCGTTCACACGGGCCGGGGCGGCTCCGAACCCGGCCCAGCGCGTTCACACGGGCCGGGGCGGCTCCGAACTCGGCCCAGCGCGTTCACACGGGCCGGAGCGGCTCCGAACCCGGCCCAGCGCGTTCACGGGCTGGGGCGGCTCCGAACCGGCCCAGCGCGTTCACACGGGCCGGGGCGGCTCCGAACCGGCCCAGCGCGTTCACACGGGCCGGGGCGGCTCCGAACCCGGCCCAGCGCGTTCACACGGGCCGGGGCGGCTCCGAACCCCGCGCCTCCGAACCGGTCGCGCGTTCACACGGGCCGGGGCGGCTCCGAACCCGGCCCAGCGCGTTCACACGGGCCGGGCGCCCGCCGGTACCTGACACAGGAGCGCGGCTGGCGGGCGCAGTCGGTGCTGCACAGGAAGCGCTCCCAGTGCAGCCAGCCCATGGTGGGGGTCCGGGCCAGCCCATTGTCCAGCGCGCCGGCCCGCCCGCCCAAGGCCAGCAGGGCCAGGGCCCAGGCCAGCGCGGCCCCCCGCCACCTCGCTGCCGCCGTGCCCATCGCCCAGGGGACAGTCACCGCTGGCAACGCGGGCCGGCCGGCCAACAGCCCCGGACGGGCACTCCGGCTGGCCAATCCGAGCCTGCCGTCCTCACAGCTCGGCCAATCAGAGCACGGAATTCTACAGGGGGCCGCCCATCCAACAAGGCAGGCGACCCCAACCCGGAAGCCTCCAGGAGGTAGAGGGGAAGAGTGTCATGTGGTTGGGGGGAGGGGGCTGTCATGTGACTGACGTGTGTGCAGGGTGTCAGGTGATGCCTCGGGTTTGCCAGTGTCTCTTATAGGGCCTGAGCAGGAATGGCAGCTGTCTCCCCTTCCTGGCCCCAGGCCGGGGGCTGCCCAGCCCTAGAGCCCTTGGCTACAGCAAGCTCCCCCACACTGCTAACCCCAGCCTGACTGCAAGGGGGCATCTCCGTCCCGGATCACCCAGCCCTAATTAACCTGTGACCCCAGGCTGCCCCTGCAGGTAGAGGCCCCATTCCTGTAGTGAGTCTCAGCAGGAGTTTTCCTTAAAGTCTCAGTTGCTGGAACCAGGATATGACATACACCTCAACTTCCTTTAAAAAAAAAGGTTCTAGTCTTCAGAATTGCTGGGGAAAAAAGCTCAAAACTGTCCTGCAGCTACATCCCAAAGCCTCTGGAATCAGAAAATAAAAAGAATTTAAAATGTGCTCCTTCCGATTATTGGCAGGGCACATAGAATCATAGAATATTAGACCAGGACGGGACGTTGAAAGATGAAGTCCTGTCCCCCTGCCCCACGTTGGAGACCACTGGTCTAGACCACCCCTGATAGATGCCTATCTAACCTGGTCTTAAATATCTCCAGTGATGGAGATTCCATAACCTCCCTAGGCAATTTATTCCAGTGTTTAACCACCATGACAGGAAGTTTTTCCTTGGCTAATATCCAACCTAAACCTCCCTTACTGCAGTTTAAGCCCATTGATTCTTATCCATGCCTCTTCCCCCCCTCTCCCCTGCCCCCTGCTCTGTAGGGTATGTCTGTGCTGCAGTCACAGTGTGCTTGCTGCCCAAATGGGTGTACTTGAGTGAGCAGTAATCTTGCTCACTCGAGTCTTGGAACAGCGGAACTGCAACAGAATGAGCTGTGGCAGAGGCTGTATAAACTGCCCCAAACACCTGGTAATTACTTCCAGATTAAAGCTGCAGTCATGCCTTTAGGCTTGCCAGATGCTTTCACCAAAATCCTGAACATGGCAGGAGACGAAAGTTGTTGAGAAAAAACAAAAAAATGGGAAAACAAAAAAAAGAAGGTCGCTGCACCTTTAAGAATCCCCACACTCCTCGCTTCCATTATTTTCTGGTTTTTTTTTTTTTTTTTACCGGACAGGGGCCAGAAATAAAGGACTGTCCGGGTGAAAACCTGGCAACCCTACATGCCTTACCTAGCTGTAAGCAGGTGAGTTTAGGTGCTGCTCTTTCCTTTTGGGCCACCACAGAGGCATTTGAAAGGAGGTTTTGTGGCGCAGTAGCTCTGAGATGAATGGGGATGTGCTTGGGCATTGCTGAGCATTCTTTTACGTCGGGCCTTTCCCCCCTCATTGCCTTTGCTTTTATGAATGAGAGCAGAGTTTTGGAAGCTGCCAAAGGGTTTGCTTGGCAGAGGCACACCCTGTCCATTTGCTCAGCATGTCATGATGTTGCCTGCTTGGGCCACCCTAGCCACACAACTGGTGGTCACTGTGACATTCTGTACTGTGGGGCACCTTCACATAACCCCCATCTTTGTGATGTGTAGATAATTGTGATATCACATCTAAGCAGGCCATGTGAGAGAGCAAGGGAAAGGTGATGATCTGCTGAAAGTCACTGGTCTGTCTAAATGTCATAGGCACTATCGATACACCTGTGTTGTAGGGTTGTCACTGAAATAGGCTGTGGCCACACTAACTGTCCAGAGACAATGACACCAGAGGTAACCAACACCTGGGTGGGTGCTGAACAGACATCACCACCCACTGTCCAGCAGCGGCGTGATAGTCCAATGACTCTCTCACAGGAGACGCCCTTTGGGGCTCAGCAAGGCCTATCAGACATGCCTGGACTGTACCCCCAGTATCTACAGTTTTCAGGCACACAACATTTTTTTTCTACCATTGCAACACATTTGTTTAAACAACTTAATCATAGCCAGGCGGGCGATGACATTGTTGGGTGTTAAAAGTATAAAAATAATAAAACGCTGTAAAACTTAAAATAAAATTCAGTTTTCTCCAAATTTCAGTTGTGTTGACGTACCCCCAGACTTCTCTCGAGTACCCCTAAGGTTGAGAAACACTGCTCTATCCCATCACAGTTACTCAGAACCATCCTCACCTCGGCTGTTCATTGCTCAGAAGAGGCTCTGTGGGATGGGTGAAGCAGGGAGAAAAGGGGACTGTCAAGCAAGCCTTGATTTCAAGAACCCCGTGTCATCTGGGGAGCTGTGCAGCCTCCCTGTGGGGCTCCTGCATAAATAAACCTTTTGGCACGGAAGTCTTGCTTGTCCTGGAGTCAACTGTGTATTCTCCCAAACCCACAGGCCAGCTCACTTCCACGTTGTGGTGTCTGCACCCCCAAACCAGCTGAGCTTGAGATTTCACTTCCTGCTTTGACTGCAGGGTTAGAACTTGACTGCCATATTTGGGCTCAGTTTGCACCTCCGAGTCTATTGCAGGAATCTGCCCCAGCAGGACAGCAAGGGATCCTGCCTGGGAACACCCGCTTAGGAGCTGTGTTTAGGGACTGTGGCAAATGGCCAGCATTAACTTTCCCTTGGTGAGCGTGTCACCCCATGCCCCTGTTCTTGGGCATTGTGCACTCTGTGTCCTGGTGGGAGAGAGAGGGGAGTGGGGAAGAGGTCTGGGCCTG
The DNA here is from genome assembly GCA_032595735.1 of Pelochelys cantorii. Taxonomy (NCBI): domain Eukaryota; kingdom Metazoa; phylum Chordata; order Testudines; family Trionychidae; genus Pelochelys; species Pelochelys cantorii. Next base: position 45,203,927 of record CM064337.1, read on the forward strand.
AGCTCCAGCCCCTGTGGGTTTCTTCTCTCCACACCCTGCCCAACCTTGGGCAAGGTCTCCCTTCCTCCAGTTCGCTGCTGTTTCAGCAACACACCTGCAAACTCCAGTCTGCCTGAAGCAGGGAGTTTTATTAGGTGCCTGACAGGGCCTTAATTGGCTATAGTGTTTCAGTTAGCCTGTAATAGCCTTCACTAGTCTACTGGGGACACCACCTTTAATTAGCCTAGGGCTTATATCACCCCTCTCCTGCTATTCTCTGGCCCTGCTGTATCTCCCTCACCCCTGCTCAGCACCAAGGGGTTGGACTATGTGGGACGGCAGGGCTGTGCTGTCGCAACAGGCTGTCAGTGTTGCCCTGTCTGGTTCCGGCTCTGGGCTGCGCTCAAAAGTGGAAGGGGTGTTGGTTCAGGCACCAACTAGTCCCGCTCCCGTTCTTTTCTTGGTTCCTGTGCAGCCACTGTAGTGAGGTGTGGTCTGCTGTGAGGAAGAAGGGCCGCCCCAGCAGGTAGCATCAGAAGGTCTCCATGGCCCGTTTGTCTGCTAGATGTTCTTCCTTGGCATCGTTGCTCCCTGGGGTGGAGTTTCAGGCAGAGGTATAGGGCTGGGTGATCCTCATGCCCCTCCATCTGCTAAAGGATGGCACCTTGTCCTACCTCTGAGGTGTTTGTCTGCAGCATAGAGTCCTTCCTGTAGCCTGGGGCTATGGGGTTACTGCGTGTTTACAAAGGGCCGTCTTTAAATCAGTGAATGATCCATCTGCTGTGTTGGTCCCTTTGTCTCTCTTCAGGTCCCAGGCATGTGTCAGGTGACGGTCCATCAGCAGCCGTTCCCTCGTGGCAAAGTGGCCAGGTTTCTGCTTGCCCCCCACCATCCCCCATAGTCAGGTTCCCTGGTCCCTGTTGTGCATCCTTAGAGCTTAACCCCTTCCTTCCCGCGCTGTAGTGGGAAGCGATGGGGGACAGGATAGCAGGTAGCTGAGCTGTGTTGGTAGCTAGTAGCAGCCTGGGGATGTTATTTGCCTTTCGACACTGGGCAGGAAGGGACAAGCTGCTGCCAGCCACAGGTTTCAGGGCAGGGGCGGGGGGGGAGAAAGAATAGATGAGCTCTGCAAAGATATGGGCCAGGTCATCTCTTCCCCTCCCCCCTTCTTGTGGGTGGAAGCAGCTCCCATCCCGGACCTCCCGCACAGAGCCAGAAGGCTGCTGCTGGCCACATTCTGGCACTAACCCTGGCAGAAATCTGGGAGGGGGAATGTGACCTTGCATGTCCTCTGCCCACATGTCACCTCAGGAAGACTTGGCACCGGGTACCAGGAGAGGCGGGTCCATCCTGGGGTTCCAGCCAGGCATGGAAGACAGAGGGGGCCAGGCAGGGAGGGTTGGGTCAGAGTCACCCCCCATTTGAGAGAGGAGGATGGGAATGTGTGTGTGCACTGTTATCACTCCCCATGTGTGGGGGGTGGGAGGGGGGTGTGCATCGCTCCTCCCTATGTGAACCCTGAAAGCCTTAAGGAAGGTAAGTTCAGAGCTGACACCACAAAGAGCCAGCCAGCCAGAGGGTTAGTGGGGGAAGAAGAGTTATTTCCAAAGTCTGCAGGGCACCAGGGCTACAATGGGTTAAACAACTAAGCCAATTGCCAGAGTGGCCCATGTGCGTCCTTGTGGAGATCTGCTTTGTGTGCAGTCCACGTTGTGCAGCAGCTGGCAGTTGTCACCTCCGCTTACGTCCTCAGAGCTAAGCCCAGCAGGAGGGGGATGCCTTCCCTGTAGAACGGGCCTGCTCCTGAAAACCGCAGAGGGCCCACTGAGGATTCTCAGCGCCTTGACAGATTGGATCCACATTTAGATCCTGCTCCTGCTGACATCACCAGCAACATTCCCAGTGACTTCACTGTGAGCAGGGACGCTGCTGCTGGTGAAGTCAAGTGCACAATTCCTGCTGACTTCAGTGGGGCGAGAACTGATCCTTTACTGGGCTGTTTCTGATAGGAGAGTGTCTGAGCAAAGGCAGTTGCATCCAGCGCTGTGGCTCGCTGAACGAGGCTTTTTCAGAAGAGGTTCATAGAACTGCAGAAGTTTAGGGTAGGAAGAGACCTCAGGAGGTCATCTAGTCCAACCCCCTGCCCATAGCTGGACCAACCCCTGAACCCCAACGAAAGCATCCCAGCCAGAGCTTTGTCAATCCGGGCCTTAAAAACCTCTGAGGCTGGAGATTCCATCCTTTCCAATCCCCATTCCAGTGCTTCACCACCCTTCTAGGGAAGTAATTTTTCCTAATATCCAACCTAGACCTCCCCCACTCCAACTTCAACCTTGTTCTGCCATCTGTCACCACTGAGAACAGCCTCTCTCCACCCTCTCTGGAACCCCCTTCTGGTTGTTGAAGGCTGCTCTCAAATCCCCCTCACTCTTCTCTTCTGCAGACTAAATACGCCCAATTTCCTCAGCCTCTCCTCATAAGTCATGTGCTCCAGCCCCTTAATTATTTTCGTTGCCCTCCGCCAGACTCTCTCCAATTTGTCCACATCCTTTCTGTAATTGGGGCCCCAGAACTGGACACAATACTCCAAATGTGGCCTCACCAGTGCTGAATAGAAGGGAAAAATCATTTCCTCGATATGCTGGCAACGCTACCACTAATGCAGCCCAATATGTCATCAGCCTTCTTGGCTACAAGGGCACTCTGTTGACTCATATCCAGCTTCTCATCCACTGTAATCCCCAGGTCCTTTTCTGCCAAACTGCTGCTGCTTAGCCAGTCGGTCCCCAGCCTGTAACAATGCTTGGGATTCTTCCGTCCCAAGTGCAGGACTCTACACTTTTCCTTGTTGAACGTCATCAGATTTCTTTTGGCCCAATCCTCTAATCTGTCCAGGTCACTCTGGCCCCTATTTCTGCCCTCCAGCATATCTACCTCTCCCCCAGCTTAGTGTCATCTGCAAACTTGCTGGGGGTGCAATCCATCCACTCCTCCAGGTCATTAAAAAAGATGTTGAACAAAACTGGCCCCAGAACCGACCCATGGGGCACTCTGCTTGAAACTGACCACCAACCAGACATCAAGCCATTGATCACTCCCCATTGGGCCCGACAATCTAGCCAGCTTTCTATCCACCTTACAGTCCATGTATCCAATCCATACTTCCTTAATTGCTGGCAAGAGTACTGTGGGAAACTGTATCAAAAACTTTGCTAAAGTCAAGGTATATCACATCCACCGCCTTCTCCATGTCCACAGAGCCAGTTACCTTGTCATAGAAGGCAATCAGTTTGGTCAGGCATGACTTGCCCTTAGTGAATCAATGTTGATTGTTCCTAATCACCTCCCTCTCCTCCAAGTGTTTCAAAATGGATTCCTTGAGGATCCTCTCTATGATTTTTTCAGGGGGTGAGGTGAGGCTGACAGGTCTGTGGTTCCCTGGATTCTCCTTTTTAAAGATGGACACTACATTTGCCTTTTTCCATTTGTCTGGAACTTCCCCCCATTTGCCATGAGTTTTCAAAGATAATGGCCAATGGCTTTGCATCAGCCAACTCTATCAGCACCCTCAGCTGCATTGGATACGGCCCCTTGGAGTTATGCATGTCCAGCTTTATTAAAGAGTCCTTAACCTGTTCTTTCCCTACTGAGGGCTGCCCACCTCCTTCCCATACTGTGCTGCCCAGCAGAGCAGTTTTGAAACCGACGTTGTCTGTGAAAAATGGTGCAAAAACCATTGAGTATGTCAGCTTTTTCCACCTCTTCTGTTACTAGGTTGCCTTCCCCATTCAGTGAGGGTCTCACTTCTCCTGACCCTTCTTACTGCTAACGTACCTGTAGAAACCTTTTGTGTTATCCTTCACATCCCTTGCTAGCTGCAACTCCAGTTGCACTTTGGCCTTTCTGATTACACGCCTGCATGCTCCAGCGATGTTTTAATACTGTTCTGGGGTCACCTGTCCAAGTTGCCACCTTGTCAGCTTTGTGTTTGTGTTTAAACTCACCGAAGATTTTTCTGTGAAGCCAAGCAGGTCACCTGTCATATTTGCTATTCTTTCTGCAAGTCCCAGGGTCTGTGGTGTCTGGCTGTGGCTGACTCACAGTTCCTGTGTCAGCTGGCTGCATGAGCGCCCGGTGTGTAAGGCGGGGGAAGGAATTGCCTTCCCAAACCACCAGCCTGGCCCTGCCCACACACCTCCCCCAGAACACCTAGTGGAGGCATTCTGGGGGTGAGGTGTTGCTGCCCTCAGCCCTCGCCCTCCTGGTGCTGGAGAAGCTGGGCCAGGCAGTGTGGTGCACTCTTCTCCCTCCCCCGGTGCTCCGGGGCTGGAGAGGCTGGGCCGGGCCACACCCTCCTCAGGGGCTGAAGAGGCCGGGGCAAGCATGTGCCCTCTTGCTCCCCTCCCTGTGGTTGGAAGGGAGGAGCACACAGGTGGCACGCCACCCCACCTCCCATCAGGTGGGCCGGGAGGGGTGGAGCCTCAGCAGAAGGGGTGGGGCTGGGGGCTCGCCTCCCCCAGCCCTGCTCTCACCAACCGTCCATGGCTGTCTGGCTCTGTGTTGGGCTATAGGTCTCCTCTGTACCAACCAGTGCAGGATATGACAGATGTAGGTACACCCTGCGCTGTCCCCTGCTACCTCAACCAGGAGAAATTGCACAAACAGACGCTGACCCCTTTGAATGAGGCCGAGAGCAAGGGATTGAGGGCACCAGGCTGGTTCCTGGGCTCCTTTGTGTCCAGGACCGGCTCTTGCGCTTTTTGGGGGAGATGCTCCAGCCTGGCAACATTCCCTCAGGGCTGCACAGTGTAGACTGAACCCCCGTTACCATTCCTGGGTTTCTCCATTTACAGGGGGGCTCTTTACGGCTCTGGCCCTGGCCTCCCTGCCAGCTGACGGAATTCCCTTTCCCGCACCACATCCTGAGCCAGGAGCCCTGCGCTGCCGACGTGGGATGAATGCCTCTTGACCGCTCCAACTCCTCGATCCCCCACACAGCGCCAGACCCTCCAGAGCTAACTCCTGGAACAGTGGCTCTGGCACTGGCTGCCTCTGAGAGACCCAAATGCTGCTGCCATACTGTAGTCTCTGCTCTCCCCACTAGGTGCCCCCATACCCCAGCTCCTGAGTCCCCAGAGGGCAGCGGCTGTTACATGGGAGAGAACAAAAGCGCCTCTGAGCTGGGACTTTAATAATCGCTTGTTGTTTAAGAGCCTTGCCCCTTCCCTGCAGTCCCCTTCAGGCAGGGGTGACTGGGGCCTGCTGGAGGGGGAGGGGGAGTGCAGGGAAGGCCACCCAGAGGGCGGGGCAGGGGCACCCCATTTATCCATTACAATTTTGCACCTCCCGACTGCTACCATGAGGCACCTGTGCCTTCTGGCCTGGAGGGGCGAGGCTTCTCAGAGAGCTGGACAAAATAAGCTGGTTTGGGGGTGGAAAAACTCAGCACTCTTGGTTTCCTTGGGCAGAACCATTGCCGGGGGCAGGCAAGCATGCCCCATTTATCTCGATCCCCAGCGCTCCAGGGTGCAGCAGTTCCACATCGTGAGGCTAAACCCTCTCTGGCCTCCTACAGCCCCTGCAGACTAAGGGCTGGTCTCTAGGAGCTGACACGGGTCTAGCCACATCTCACAGCAGGGCGAGAAATTCACCCCCTGGAAGACGTAGCCGTCCTCACCACCGGTGTCAATACCGCTAGGGAATTCTGTCCGCCTCGCCATGGCTGCTTGGGGGTTGGGGTGGATTAACTCCGCCAATCGGAGAACCCCTCCTGTCTGTGCTGCGGTGCTACATTGGCATGTGTCCCGTGTTGGCTAGTCATGGCTACATTGGCTAGTCATGTCCCATTTCTGGCAGGTCTGAGCACGGCTCTAGTTCCATGGACTCCCTGGTTTGTTGGAGACCAACGCTGGAGAAACACCCTTCTGTTGTACTTCATGCTGGTTGGGGATCAGGAAGGCCAGAAATGGAAAAGCCTATAAGGTCCCATGCTACGTCTCCCTTCCAACACCGGGCTGCTCTCTGTGGTGCGTTTCCTAGTGTTCTCCTCTGCTTCTGTTTCAACATGACTTCCTCCAGGATCCTATTTCACGTTCATCATGGTGGTTAGCGATGAGGCACTAGAACTAGTCTCCCTGCTTTTGTGGCTTGTCGTGTCCAGTGTTACGATGTTTGGTGGGATGGAAGCAATGCCATAATTAAAGACGTTATACATAGTAATGAAGACGGCGCTGTACCACACAAGCACACCAGAATTAGGGAAGTCAAGTCGGAATCCAAATCTGGATTCCAGATGTAAATTTTGCAAAATAATTTGATTTTATTGTGGACTGAAACAAAACACCGTCCCTCACACAGCCAGCTCCTCAACTTTGTCATGTTTGAAAACCAGACGTGGATGTGATTTTTCTCTTCTGCTTGGGCACATTTTGAGTGTATAATAACAACAATTAGTCATTTTAAAAAGCTATGTAGGGTGCTGAGCTATGAGGTGGGGACTCCTGGGTTCTGTTCCCGTCCCCGCCATTGACTGACAGTGAGAGTTTGGGCAAGTCATGGGTAGGGTCTGTGCCTCAGTTTCCCCACCTGGAATTGTCCAGGTGGGGAAAGAATGAGAGTGAAAGAATGAGACAGAAAGAATGAGACTGACCTGCTCTGTAAAGTGCTGCATCTCTGCATGGAAAGTGCTAGCCATATACAGCCATCTAGGTATTATTCTTATTAGTTGTTATTTCTCCAGAAGCATCCCAAAGAGCTGTCCTTCGGTAACAGCTGCTGCCCATGTTTTACACGTTTTTCCATCTCCCGGGCGGTTTCAACCCTGCACCCGTTTCCAGCATTAGATTCTCTTTAACAACGTGCAGTGAGATTACGGCAGTAGGGTTGGGCATGTCATTTCCTCAGTCTGCAAAATTCCCAGCATGCATCAGGACCGGAGCAGTGTGTGAAGGGGAATAAACAGGTGGGAGAGGCAGCCTGGGGAGATTTGTCTCTAGTTTCCCTAGGGAGACCCATTTGACGAACAGGGCCGGCCCACAACATTTTGGCACCTGAGGCGGGGAGCTCAAATGATGCCCCCATGTCCCCTCACTTGGGCCAAAACTTTGAAAGGTCTCAGTTCTGCCTGCTTCCTGTTCTACTCCTCTCATGGATCTGTGCATCTAGAGCAGAGAGAATACATATGGACCAGGAGCAGACACAATTTTCTACACTCTGGGTCCTAGTGGTGCCCCCCCACAGTCTGGCACCTGAGGCGGCCGCCTCAGTTTGCCTCGTGGTAAGACCAGCCCTGTCAACGAATCCCAAACCCACCTGTCTCACCTTCCCCATTGTGTGTGTGGCACTGCCTGCATTTTACCTCTCGGGGCCTGGGGGTTTTGCAAGAAGTTGGGAGACTGTGCTGAAAGACGGCGGAGCCAGTGACGTGTGAGAGGGCATCGGAGCGACGGCACAAAGCAGGGGAGCAGATTCACTAATAGGGTTAAAAACAGATTCATTTGGAGAAACAAAAGAATGTCAAATTAAAACAAAGGATGCTTCCATCAAGCCTGTGCCACCCTGCCGCTATCCCTCCTCTCCGCGAGCGGCCAAGAATACAGCTTGTGTCCCTTCACATACACACAAAATCAAATGCTTATCCTTTTGTTTGGTGTTGGACTTGCCGATTATTTCTCATTACAAGGGGTTTCCTTTTGAGTCTTTAAGTTCCAGGCTATTTACCCATTTCTGGCGTTTTGCCCACGCTGGCTCTGTCCCTGGAAAAGGGACCGATTGCTGAAGCAGGAGTGAGTATGCAAGAGAAGGAGGAGGCAGGGGCCAGGAGTAAGAGGGAGCAATAAGAGTTTGGTCCCAGGGAATATCAGCCTCCAGGGAGGGAGGTGCCTAGAAGGAAGGCACCCACCCTTTCCCCTGGGTCCCGGTGGGAGGGGAGCGCCTAACTGAGAAAAGGATTTAGGTACAAGGCCCAAGTCTGGATAATTAGCGGAGTGAGGGCTGAGCACATCTGCCAATCACACCTGTGGAGGCTGAGCAGGGGGCTAGTCGCCATGACAATATACCGGCAGCCCAGACACACAAACGACTTGTCCACGTTCCGGACAGCAGTACTAACAGGAAAAGCAAATGTTTACCTTGCCCAGCCAGCGCACAATGTTACTGGTGCAGGGAGAGGAGCTTCCTAAGGTGGAAAAACTTAAAAAACAACGAATAGTCTCGCAGGACCTTAGAGACTAACAAAACAGGTAGATGGTCTCATGAGCTTTCGTGGGCACAACCCACTTCTTCAGATGATGAAGTTTAAAGGGTTTAGTTTTCAAATAAATAGCACAGAGGCTGGTGGGGGGGCAGGGAGGGGGAAAGGGGGAAGAAATTGTCAATTAGAATGTCCATGCTAAATGAAGCTGATAAGAATACTTAGTACCCACTCTAAGTACCCTTTGTTCGGGTTTTTTATGCCATTAGGATGTGGAATGTAGCAGGCCATCCAGCCAATGTCTTTGTCTAGACCTCTGTTGTAGGAATCAAACTTGTAAATGAAATTAAGTTCTGTAGCTACCCTGTGGAGCTGGATTTTTAAATTGGTTTGAAATAATACAGTGATTTTGAGATCCACTAATGAGTGCCCAGGCAAGTTAAAATGTTCCCCAATAGGTTTCTCTGTGTTACCTTTTTGGATATCTGATTTGTGTCCTTTAATTCTTTGTCGTAGAGACTGTCCAGTGTGGCCAATATACACGATAGAGGGGCACGGCTGGCACAGATCACATTAGTGGATGTGCAGTTGTACGAGCCCCTGATGGGGTGGTTTATGTGGTTAGGTCCTGTGATGATGTCACTGGTATAGATGTGTGGACAGAGATGGCACCAGCGTTGATTGCAGGGTGGGTTCCTAGAGGAGTGTGATGGAGGTATGCGGCGTGGTTATTGGAAAGATTTTGTTTGCAGTTAGAGGGTTGTCTATAGGCGTCTCCCAAGGCCTGTGAGAGTGAAGGGTCATTTGCCAGGATACGTTGTAGATGGTTGATAATTCGTTGGAGGGGTTTAAGTTGTGGGCTGTAGGTGATGAGAAGTGGTGTCCTGTTGTTTTCTTTGTTGGGCCTATCATGAAGTAGCTGATGTCTGGGTACTCATCTGGCTCTGTTGATCTGTTTTTTCACTTCTCCAGGTGGGTATTTCAGTTTTAAGAATGCTTGATATGGACCCTGTAGGTGTTTGTCTCTGTCTGCGGGACTGGAGCAAATCCAGTTGTATCTTAGAGCTTGGCTGTAAACAGTAGATTGAGACATGTGTCTTGGATGGAAGCTAGGGGCATGAAGGTAAGTGTAATGGTCAGTAGGTTTCCAGTATAATGGGAATGTGTCTGTCGTGTAATTGTTCTGTAGTGCCAAGGAAGTGGATCTCTTGTGTGGACTGATCCAGGCTGAGGTTGATGGTGGGGTGGAAGTTGTTGAAATCCCTGTGGAATTCTTCAAGAGTCTCCTTCCTGGGGGTCCATATGATGAAACTGTCATGTCGTTTAAGTAGAGGAATGGTGCTAGGGGGCAAGAGCTGAGGAAACATTGTTCAAGGTCAGCCATAAAGATGTTGGCATATTGTGGGGCCATGCGGGTGCCCATGTCTGTGCCGCTGACTTGAAGACACAAATTGTCCCCAAATTGGAAATAGTTGTGGGTGAGGACAAAGGCGCAGAGCCCCATAACCAGGTGTGCAGTGGCATCATCAGGGATGGTGTTCCTGCAGGCCTGTAATCCATCTTTGTGTGTTAGTGAACACTGGTGATGAGGGCAGCTGCAGAACATGTGAGCCAAGGGCTAGACATGGACGTGAGTCCCAAAGACCTGGGGGGTTGTTTCCAGACACTTGGGAGACAGACTGTTCCACAGCCATGGAGCGATGTGGTTTCTCAGGGCTGGCTCCTGCTACGCGCTGCGTGCCATGTGAAGCGCTGGATGCAGCCTGCTCCCGCGAATGTCGCAAGGAGGTGAGGCTGCTCCGCTCCTCCCAGGCCCTGAATGATTTGTCTGCAGTGTGAACAGCAGTCAGTGGGTACTGGGCTCCACAAGTCAGGGTGTCTTTGAGCGCCACTCTCCCCACACTTGGCTGATGGCCCTTGGCGATCAGTGCCGCGCTGAATTGGGAAAGGCACAGTGTGGCGGAGGCTGCTGCCACCCGTGCCTCTGAGAGAAACCCTCTATGGGACTCTAACGAGGAGTGCTCAGGACTGCCTGGGCACAGGCCATGGACCAAGATCATCTGTGAGACTGTACAAACCTGGGCCACAGCCTTGGCCAGCTGCGTACACGCCAAAGGCGGACCAGATCCTCAGCTGGGGCGGTGGTGCGGCTTCATGGACATCAGGGAAGCTTTGCTGATTGACACCAGCTGAGGTTCTGACCCCTGATGCCAAAGGTCCTGTCTGGTGAGCAGGCCTCACGTTTGCTCAAGGGGCCTGCAGCTCTTGGGATCTTGTATTTCAAATAATTATTCACTCCCCTTGTTTATCTTTTCTCCCCAGGGAGAGGCAGGTGCAGAAAGATGGAGGAGAAAGGCAGGACGCTGGCAGGAGAGGTCCCCTGTATGTAGCTGGTCACACGTAGAAAGGAGAAGCTGGGCATGAGGTGTTGGTACCTGGAGGGGACTGAGCAGGGGTCACTTATCTCCCAGAAACCCCTCCTCCCCCTTGTGCCTCTTTTCCCCTTGCACAGCCAGACCCTCCTTTGCCCCTGACAGCAGCCCAGGGTGCTCTCTGATGGTCCCCTCCACAGGCTGGCAGCGCTGCTCCCAGGTGCATGTGGGCAGAGGGATGGCTGCCACCCACACTACAGCCACGCCCGGCTTCAGGCAGGGCATTCTCCCCCAGGGCGTGGCTGCTCAGTGCATCACACTGACTGCCACCCGGCTGGTCTGGGAAGGCAGTGAGACGGACCCAGGGCCAGCTCTCCATAGGCCAGAGTCAGATCTAATGACAGGACAGACCGTGCTCATTTAAGGAGCAGCTCTTCCGGCGTTTGATTTTCTCCTCCTTGTGTCATGTGTGGCCCTCAATAGACCTTATTTCCCGCACATCCTGCTGTGACGGCAGAATTGTTCGTTTCCCCCGGGGCTTCCCTGTGGCGCACGTCACTCGCCTCTCTGCCTGCTTTGCAAATGTGAAGGAAGGTTTGCACCACCCCTGGGAAAATAAGCTCATGGAGGGGGTGACAGGGAGGGGCTGACCCCTGAACGGGGAGAAGGACCCAGTCCACCCCTTCTGGCTTCTGGTTTGGCCCACTTGGAGTGATTAATGGCCTAGGTGGCTGCTTGGCACCTGATGAGCGTCTGGCCCTGGTAAAAGGCTACCAGAGTGCTCAGTGGTAGTACAGGTTGAACTGCCTGAATCTGGATTTCCTTAGTCCGGCAACAACCCTGGTCCAGCATCGTCGATGATCCGGTGGGCGCTCCCAGGCATGGGAAAAACCAGCAGGCTGGGGCCAGGAGTGAGGACCAGCAGCTGCAGGGGTCTGGCAGACAGGAGTGGAGCTCTGCCACGCCAGGGACGGCAGTGGAGTCCTAGCAGCCAACGGAGCGAGTCCTCGCTGGCACCCCGGGGGAGGGGAGAAGCTGGTGCTTCGGGATCAGGGGGGTGCAAGCTGGCATTGACCTCCCCTGGCTTGGCAAATTCCCTGGTTTGGGACCAGTCGGGTGCCGAGAGTGCCGGAGCAGGGAAGTTCAACCTGCGTTGCTTCGTCAGCTTAGGGCGAAAGGGCTACGTTGGAAAAGGGGGCTAACTGGCTGGCCTGAGCTACAGCCCAGCTCCAGAAGCAGGGGTGGGAGCTGCTGACCCAGGGAGAGAATGACCCAGCCACAGGAAGAGGGCCTGGAACACAAGGTGGGCAAATCCATCTGAATTATTACCCGTACCCAGCGGGCGACTAGGGCTTCTGACTTTAGGAGCAAAGGCCTGGATTAGCACCGAGGCTCCCCAAAGGGAGTGAACATGAGGGGCCAAGGAGTCCGTGCGCAGGACAAGGGTTAACAAACAAGCCCCACCCGGGGAGAACCCTGACTCACTGGGGTGGGGAGTAAATCCATCACAAGAGAGGAAGACCTTGCGGGGGTAGCAGGGCCATGCTGTGCCAAAACATACCAATCAGTGCCCTGCGCGGGGGGAATTAGTGGCTCCATTTTACAGATGAGGAGCTGAGGCGATTCCATGAAGTTTTGGGGTTTCCCCATCGAGACACCTAGGACCAGAGGAAACTCACCAGGTGAAACAAGCAGCAGGGGATGCCTGGTGATGAGTACAAACAAAGGATTGTTAGGGGGCGTCAGGGGGTACAAGGAACTAGCTTATCTCCTAGGTAACAGCACGGTGACTCTCCAGTCATCATACAGCCAACGGCTGGCTGTAAAGCACTGCGAGGATTTTTGGATGAGCATTCCCGTGCAGTCGCGAGTTAGTTCTGTCATAGCTACCCACTTGTTTCTAGTACCGCTACTCGCATCCCTCGGATCTCTGTGCTGTGTGAAACCTGTGCGCACTGGCTTTCACTCTAAGGGTACCGTGTCAATCGGAGCAGGGATGGGAAGTGATGCTGGTCAGCTGGGGTGCGCTGCTGCTGCGGAGCAAGGGCTGGGGGGGGGCGCTCAGAGCTCGAGGCTGGAGTGTCCTTGCTGCTAAGCGGTAGAGCGGCGATGGGCAACCGAGGCTAGCGAGTGGGCAGTGGGAGTGGCCCTCCTTCCTCTCAGGGGGCCGCAAGGTTGTCCTAAGCAAGCCGGTCTCCCGGGTTAGGGCAGTTTTGCTCATGGGCCACACACAGAACCCCCATGGCCGTAGGCTGCCACCCCGGCCTGCGAGGCCTACAGGGCCGTCTCGCCTTGACTGTGCCAGCTAGGGAGAGTCAGTCCCAGAGACGCCTCACACTAAGGGCCCGAAGTGCCTCGGCCCTGCCATTCCCGCCCACCCAGGCGCTGGCGTATCTGCTGCCTCGGTGCTTCCAGGCAAGGCCCGTTTGAGCGCCCCAGGCTGATTGCTTCACAGCTTGAGGCCGAACGCGCGACATAAGCTGGCAGCCTGCGTGGGGGGTGCCCGCGTGTGATCTGGAGCCTCTGCGCAGGAGGAGGCCAGGCACAGGCCTGCGTCCCTGTGGAACGAGCCCCCCAGGGCTGAGCAAGGGCGGTGATGTTTGGGAGAAAGCCGAGGCCAGGCTTGGGCGGAGGAAAGGGGGAGGCAGACTGCTCTAAAAGGTGCAAGCCAGCGCTTCGCCCTGCGCGCCATCAGCAGGAGGCCAGGCCTGGGCTGTCACTCCCAGATCGGCTCTATTGACACTTGGCCGTGAGGACAGAGGGAGATTGATGTTCGCCCCAGAGTGGAGCCATCAGCTGTGATCTCTGCCTCACCCTGGTGCCAGCTGTCAACAAAAGCGCCGGCCCTTCGTGGTACTGCAGAGCTGCCCGGGCTGCCGTAAGTCTCCGAGGACAGCGGGCAATTCTCTGCTGCTGGCTCCTTACCAGTGTGGGGAGGGGAGGGCAGACGTGGGGACGGGAGGTGGAAGGGCAGCAGAGGGAGGAGCCCTCATGGCCGGCCTAGCGCCAGTTGGGTCCCCAGTGAAGCTCCCCCTTTGCTTCCCGGTCCCACCTGTGAAGTAGCTCATAGGAATGGGACTTGGGGTTTCTACCAGAGATCAGATCCCTCGTTAGCCATCACCCCACTCTAGAGCCCTCAGGTCCCACCCTGAGCAGCCTGACCCCAGTAGCAGAGACCCCACGCCCTGGGAGCACACAGCCTCTGAGAGGCAGCACCCTCCCATGCTTCATCGCACCAGCAGAGAGAGAAACGGCTGCACGCGGTGCTCCCTCTCCTTGGTGTGCAGCCAGAACAGCTCTGCTGGCTCCCGAGCCGTGCCATGGAGAGCAGCATGAGGAAAGCAGGGAGTTCAGGGCTTGTCTACACGGGGAACCTGCCCAGGATAAGAATACGGGTACCTCTGTCGCTCCAGGTGGGCAGTCTCATTCCACCCCCAGAGTGCTTCTCTCCCCACTCAGCCCCCCCCCCCCCGCAGTTGAGCTTGTGTTGCTTCCGCCGATCTGGCCTCTCTCTACAACTCTGTACAGACTGGTTTCGTCTCCCTGTCTCTCTGGGAGCCACAGCAGAGGCTCTTGGGGGGAAGCAGGGACCATGCCGCCTGGGCGCTGCCCTGCAGGAGGCATGAGAGAGGAGGGAAGCGGGGCCCAGGGCTGAGGTGACTTTGGCAAGGTTGTTTGTAGCAGGAGGTTCGGTGAACTCATTAAAGGGCTAAGCAGGGGCCCGGGGAAATGCTAATGACATTGTTTATTCTAGCCCCGCGGGGTGTCTCTCTATGTCGCGTTGTGCCTAGCACAGCAGGAGAGGAGGTGGGGGAGGAGCAAGAGGCACAAATGGATTTCCTAATGAGGGAAAGAAGAGGAAAGCATGTTTACCGCCCTGAGTGGTTACAAGGGGATAGGCCCTGTGCTCAGGCATGTGCACGAGGGGAGGCACGGGGCTGGATTCATGGCCATTCATCCAGTGTGTCTAATCCTGATCTTACACCAGTGACACTCCACTGATGCTCTGCTCTGGTTTACACCGATGGGTGGGAAAGGAGACATCACCCACGTCGGGGTGAGACCCCCTGAAGAGATACACATCCACTGTCTTCCCACCCCACAGGTCCCCCAAGCTAAGCAACTGCAGGGCGTCAGCCTGAATCTCTCACTAGGACCCAGTGTGATATACCAGCGTCTCTCTGCTAGTAGGCCATAAGAACAAGCTCTAGCTGTGGATGCACGGAGGTGGGTTATAGTCTCTTGCATTACAGCAGTGCTTGTTCTTGGCTGGGGGGCTAGTCTGTACTGGCAGGTCTTCTGAGAGCCACTGGCTTTCGAGGCTGTGCATTTCTTGGAATGGCTGGAGCTTCCTGTGGCTTTTGCGATGTGGCTGACAGGTCCCACTCCCTCTGCTTGACTGATTCTTCTAGGGCTCAGGGGCAGGGGTTTCTGTCACAAAGTCAGGATTCACCAGAAATGAGCCTGTGGCACATACCACGAGTCTTGAGACCAGAATGCCAGGCCTGTTGGCCACCGGATGAGCCCTGGGAGGACACACGGAGTTCTCAAAGGACCCTCCGAGAAGCCTGCAATCCTGGCTGGGACATAACGACTTGTGGTGCTATGTGTAGGAGGCCTAAGGACAAAGGGAGGGACAGAGGGCCACGGGGTGACCGTGGCTGAGGAATGTCAGGGGCTGAGTAACCACAGAGGTGACAGTGGAGCCTTGGTCAGCACCGTTGGAGAGGTACAAGAAGCTAAAGCAAAAGCTTTGATGGAGGCACCTCCAAGACCATTTTGAGATCCCATCCTTAGAAGTTACTAGTAGAGCCCTGCAAATCCACGTACATCCGCTTTGTAGCCACGGGTATCCACATCTGCTCATTTTTGTGGATACAGATGCAGATGCGGGTACAAAATGTTGTCTCTGCGCAGGGCTCTAGTTATTAGGATTAATGAAGGAGACGATGCTGAGAAACTCCTGGGGGATTCAGTCTAGGAGAGTGATGGTGCGTCTACACAGCACTCTTAGCTCGAAATAAGATACGCAATTTGCGCTACGCAAATTGCGTATCTTATTTCGATTCTTTTTTGAAATAGGCTATTTCGAAATTTGGCACATCCAACAGCACCAAATTTTGAAATAAAGCACTATTTTGAGACATCCCCTATTCCTTGTGAAATGAGGTTTACAGGGATACCGAAATATTTCGATATAGCAGATGCGTTCAAAAGACGCACGGTAGCTATTTCAGGATACTTCTGGTATCCTAAAATAGCATTGCAGTGTAGACATACCCTGAGGGGCAATCTAGGCTATTGAGTGTGCCGCATGAATGACCCTCCTTCATCTCAGTGGGCCGCAAAATTGTCATAAGTAAGATGGTCTCCTGGGATAGGGTAGTTTTGCTCACTGAGCTGGCGTACCTAGAATTTGCGGGATGTGCTGACTGAACCGTAGCAGCACTTTGATTGGCTGCAGAGGGCGCGTGCACGGCTCTCACAATGTTGTGTACAATCAACACACACCGCACGTCACGTGCGCTTGCTTTAAGTGCATATTGCTTTTGTAATACTGGTAGGAAAAAAAACACATGGAGAAACACCAGCAGAATCTGGCAACCCTGTGCCTGGGTAAGGCCATGCCTGAGTCACTGGGCCTGAGTTCCTCTGGGGTTACCAACTTTCCTGACCGGACGGACTGGACGCCATTCGCAACCCTAGCGGTTCCAGCCTGAGGGAAAGCCTGCCGCTGGCCCAACCCACACGCCCAGCCAGGCCAGCTAACCTGAACGGAAAGCTCCCCCTAACTCCTGTGAGGGGGTTTGTGGGTAGGAAGGGGGCTAGGGGCTGTGCCCAGGCAAGAGCCAGGCTGTGGCTGTAATGAAGGGGTCCCTCAGGAGACGGTTCCAGAGGAGACACAGGGCCTGCCTGACAGGAGAGGCTGCTGGGAGAGCTCTTAGGGGAGGACAGATGTCACTAGCCTGAGGAACAGAGGGACACAGAGAGAAAATGGCAGCCTAGCCTCCCCCGAAGGCCTGAGGCTCAGCCTGGGGATTCTCTCCAGAGTGTGACTAGCACTCCAGAGAGGACCCCAGAGGCAGCCGAGCGAGATGGGGCTCATGAAGGGGAGGGTGTCAAAGCCAATCCCCCATCCCCACAGTCAGCAAGTGCAGGAGGCTTCCCAGATACAGGCCAGAGTGCTGGGCTCAGCGACTGGCTGTGTCACGTCTAATGAAACGAGACAATCACTGCCAATTATGTCAGAAAAATCACCGCTGGAGATAACGACATCTCAGTGCAATTCTGCTCCAGGGCTGTGCCCCCCCCGCGGCTGTCCCCATCTCCAGGCTGGGCTGCTGCATGCGCTGTTAGCAGCCCACAGCCGGGAAAGCCAAGAGCACGGTTTGCAAGTGACAGAGGCCAGCAGCACCCTATGGAAGCGCTATGAACCTGAACGCAGGCTTTCCTGAACGGGCACTCACTGCACCAGGCTTGAATGCCCACTACCGGCACTCTGATCACCACCGTCCCTTGCTGCGGAGCTAGCTATTATACAGTGGATGCACCTGCAACTGTGAGATCCCGGTGTGTTTGGCCTCCCTTAGTTGGGAGCAATTAGAACTGTGTGTCAGGGACCCTGTACCGCTCAATGAAGATTCTCCTTTGCCGCTAAGGCAGGTGCCTGTGCTTTTGGGATTTGAGATCCTGCCTTTCTGCTGCTGGGAAGTTCAGCGTGGCAGTGGCACGCCCATACGGGCAGTGCCAGAAGACCCAGATTGGTAATGTCTCAGGGGGAGGCTGCTGTCTTTCCATCGCCCAAGGCGGAGCAGATCATCAGATAAGATTCTGGGGTCCCCCCAGTTACAGGTCCTCTTGCTGCATGGGGAGAGAGGCCATAGCTTTCTTCTGGGGTGTCCACAGTCATTTCCTTGCTCGGGGCCCTGCGGACTGTAAGGGAGGCATCTTGTCAGGAGACACGAATGGAATGGGGCAACACGCCCCAAAGGTTGTGCTGCATGAGCGGGGTGGAGAGGATCTGTTCCCTGCTTAGGCTGAGAGGAGGTTTCCCTTCTCCTGACCTCAGCCCTCAGCTCAGGAAGCGGCTCTCGAAGGGGTTGGAGACGTGTGCGCTAGCCCTGGAGGAGGACGAGGTATCCACAGTGCAAGCTTCTCCCCCCTGGTGTGGCTCAGCTCTCATCTGAAGACACCACCTGGAGAAGTGAGGGGGGCCCAGCCCTGGCCTCTGCTGGACTGAGAAGGGGCCAAACGCGTAGTGACGGGGCAAGGTTGCGGTGGGGACACCTGTCCATGAAGTCCCATCAGGCCCATCGTGTTCATTTCACGGGCCAAAGAGCAACCATCAGACCGTCACGACACAGTCACTACCACAGCGAGCTGGGTCGGAGCGTGTGACCCCTGGCCGTTGCCTGTCTGGCCATCGCCCGCCGCTGCTTTAAGGCAGTTTGGTTCCAGCTGCGTGAGGGGCAGCGGGGGCCCTCGGGTGGGTCAGCCACTGACCGTGGCTGTGAGCAGAGTTAGGTCAACGGCATCGCTCTTTTTGCATTGAGAGAAACAGGCAGGGGCTGATGGACTCTAGTGCTCCGGCTGCTAGAGCCGGGGGGGGGGGGGGCGGTTTCAGACAGCTCTGTGCAGATGCAGCCAATAAGGTGAAAAGCTCCAGACCCCAGAGCCAGTCAGCCCCCAAGGGCCTGCGTTTGCCTTAGGAATCCCAGAAGGCACCAGTAGGGGGCAGCAGTAGCTAATGCTCTCCGCTCCAGAGGGGTCCGGCAGCAAGCCTGGGGTGGATGCACTCCTCATACAGGAGCAGCGGGAAGGGGTAACCAAAGAGATTTTTCATTGCAGGCCCTTTCCTGTGACATGCAGGCCCCAGGCTAGCTTGTCTTCCCAGCGTCCCGGCAGGGAGCTTCTCCCTGTAAAGGAACTTGCAGAAGACTGAAAACGAACCTCTGCAACCGGCCCCGGGGCCTTGCTGCCCACAACACTACTAACGCCCTGGGCTGGCCCACAACATTTTGGCACCAGAGGCGGGAAGCCCAAATGACACCCCCATGTCCCCTCGCTTGGGCCAAAACTTTGAAAGGTCTCAATTCTGCCTCCTTCCTGTTCTACTCCTCTCATGGTACTGCAGAGAGAATACATCTGCACCAGCAGCAGACACAATTTTCTACACTCTGGGTCTTAATGGTGCCCCCCACCCACACACACAGTCTGGCACCTGAGGCGGCTGCCTCAGTTCGCCTCATGGTAAGGCCAGCCCTGCTAACGCCATCCGAAAATAATCCCGAATATGCAACACACTTCTAGTCAGGCGTCCCCTCTGAGGGACAGGGATGGTCAGTGTAAATACAGCTCCTTTTTTGTAACAAATGAGTTACAAAATGTTTGCTTCTTGGTTTAGAATCGCACCCCTTCGTAAATAATAACCCTTTTGTCATCCTTTTTCTTATATAGTAGATTAATTGACCTCTTAAATATTCTCCCCAAATCTTTACGTATTAGCAAAAAGTGTGTTTGAATTCTAAGGTGAGTGTTGGTTTTCAACCGGTGAATGACCGATAGTTAGGAACTTCATGTGATCAAATATTGGACTGTACTTCATTATGGCCGCCGGTGCCTCCGAGTCTTTAGGAAAACTGGTGTCCACTGAGAAAAGCCCCTCTGATTAGTAAAAGTACCTGCTGACGTATAAACAAAAGTAGGTGATGGATAAGGGATAGTAGTCATGCAGATGTTTTCAGTAGTGGAGTAGGTGGGTGATAGGACAGATGGGTTCAAAGACAGCTGCCCATCAGTGTCTTTGGGATGAAACCGCAAGGGCACAGGTTAGAAGTCCCCTTAGTTCACTGATCATGTAACCGAAAGATACCTCCACAGACATTCTGTAAGTAATGAGGTAAAATGAAAATGTCACATAGGGAAATGAATCATGGGGAAGTATTTTTTTCTCCCCGGTGGGATTTCTTTGTGTCAGATCCTGGAAAAAGACAGAGATTTGGGGACTTAGTGTGGGGAGTGCAAAGTGCCAGCAACCCACCAGTTACAGAGAAGAGCATCGCAGAGACCAGCTCTTTCCCATACACCAAAGAGGGAATGTGTCTGTTCTTCCCACAATCTGCATAGTGAGGCTTGTGTACACTTACAGCGTGTGTGGTGAAGATGCTCTGTGCTGCGGGGGGAGAGTTTTCCCACCAGCAGAAAAACACTCACCCCTGTGAGCAGCAGAAGCTGTCGGCTGGGGCTGGGGGAGGCGGGGGGACTCTGACTGATCTTCTTCAATGACGTAATTTCATTTGTAGTCAAGTAGAAGTAATCAGGGAGCAGCAGACACCTCTTGCCCCCGCGAAAGCAAATACTTTACTGCCTCGGCTTGGGGCTTTAGCCCTGTGGCTTCTGTCCCAGTTTCAGGTGCCAGGGCTCCACGCGGTTCTGTTCCCAGTTCCAGCCGTGGGAGGAGCGGTCCCTGGGGCTGAAACTGGTGCTCCCCTCGTAGCTAAAGCCCTGAGCCTTGGCACCACCCTGCAGGCCTGAAGCTGGGAAAGGAGCTGCAGGACTGATGCCTCAAGGCCTGGTGCTCCATATGGGCAGAAGCTCTGAACCCCTCCCCAGCCCCCCTGGAGCCTTGATGCACACACCCTTCAGCCCCAAGTCCCAGGGCCAGAGTGAGGGTCTCTATCCAGCCCTAGACTGTGCTGCAACATTTCAGGAACTACATTTCCAAAACTCTCACAGAACAGTCTCAGACTCCAAGCCAGCTAGGAGGGGTGTGTGGCTGACTGCCTACAGTCAGACTGGGCTGACAGTATATGTTGTAATTACTTGGTGGCTACTTAGAGCTCTTAGGTTATCACTAACTGGAGTTACATGGTAACAGTGGGAGAAGACAGATCTTCCTGCTCCAGCCCCTATCATCTGAGCTAAAAGTCTGCTGCCCCTGAGCTGTCTAGGGCCTATGACAAGCAGCAGACAATGGGGAGCTGAAAGAACACTTCAAAACATAGCTGGGAGGGGGGTCTTTTGATGCCACAGTGAGTAGGGGGACACCAAGGTTTCAATGTCTGTGGAGGCTAATTTCCCCCTGAGCCAAGGAACCAGTGGTTTCTCCAGTGCAGGTTGAGGGGGGTGTGCAAGTGTCAAGACAGAAATGATGGAGACAGAATTCCTTCAGCCCCCCAGGGGGGAAGGGGGGTGTTTCTCTGCAATGGCAGAGTTCAGAGCCTTTGGTGAAAAAGAGCAAACAGGGGATGCACGGGTTGAAATGACAAGGGAGACCGGAGAGTCCTTGTGCTCTTGAAGCTGCTAGTGTGACCTTCTGCTCCACACTGGCGTCTTGAGAAAA
The DNA here is from genome assembly GCA_032595735.1 of Pelochelys cantorii. Lineage (NCBI taxonomy): Eukaryota > Metazoa > Chordata > Testudines > Trionychidae > Pelochelys > Pelochelys cantorii. Next base: position 45,224,811 of record CM064337.1, read on the forward strand.
GACGTGCGATCTCCTCGCTGGAGGGCCTAGGAGTCCTGTGGAAAGTGGCCACAGATTGGGTGTCACCTGTGTTGTGCCAATGCTAGACTGAATTTCTTCCTCCATAAATAACACGGGCCCCATCAATGAAAATCCCAGAAACATTTTATTTGTGTAGGAAGGTCAATGCTGCTTAAAAGCCCCTCACTGCAAAACAAGGCATTGCTCCAGGGGCCGGACAAGGTGTGCACCTCTGGGCGCGGCGAGGCACCTCCCGGCCGTGAGAGAAAGGTCAGCAGTTTCACCAAAGAGCGGAGGTGACTTTATACCAGCTGGAGGATCACGTCTGGTGGCCTCCAAGACCGGCTCTGTCCAAAAACAAGTCTTCAGTCACATTGGGTCCGGTTTGGGCCAAACCAGGACTCAACAGCAAAACAGAGGGAGAAAAATATCTAGTAAGCCTGTGTCACCTAAGGGGATGTTGCTAGCCCCTATCAACACTGGTGGGGAACACCACTGTTCAATTCGTTTGTGGTCAAATGGGTTCTATCATAGTTTGGCCACTCCTGGGGGATCCCCAGCAGCTACCTGGACTCCTTTCAACAAAGTCAATTTCCACATCGCCGCAGAACAGTATCATGTGCGAGGGGTGGGAGGGCAGAGAGTCCCCGAGATAGGACAGGCTCTTTTACCAGGCGAAGCGTGTGGTTGGATAGATTAACAATGTTGTTGATTGACTTGGAGCAAGTCACTCAAGCTTTCTGCCTCCATTTCCACATCTGTGAAATGGGAACAGCACTTTCTCCCCTCCCACTGATCCCAAAAGGGGTGGGGCCAGATTTACTTCATTAGCAGGGGTTTGTAAAAGTCTGGCAGGATGAAAAATGCTATGCAAGCCCAGTCCTGTGAGGTGCTAAGCACCCTTGTTGGGTTAAATCCTGATGAGCTTACTCCAGCGTTACTTGGGCAACTAATGTCAAGGGGGTAAAACCTGAGAAAGGGCTAAGAAATCGCTGTCTCTCTAGCTTTGTATGAGGCTGCCCGCCACTGTGTCATCTCCAGGGGATGTGACTGCACTAGGGAGCTGAAGGCACTGTCGGCCTTTTGCAGGGAGAGCCGTTGTGACCTGCCCCCTGCCCCTTGTCTGCCTGGCCAGCGAGGCTGCTCGGGTATTCCTCGCGGGGGCCTTTGGGCTTTGATTCGTGCCAGGGCTGAGGTGGTGTTCTGGCACCAGCTGACTGTGGGCCTGGCTCCAGTCAAAGAGGCTCCCTTGTTCGGCTCCGGTACTGTCCCGGGGGGATTGTCCGTGAAGTTTCTCAACAAGGCGGATTTGTGCCGTTTGCCCATCTGGACGAGATCTACAATGAGAGACACTGTGAGCTGTGCCAGGACCTTGCCCCTTTCTGCAGCCTGGCGCTCGGCCCCAGGCAGGCAGAGATTTAAAGGGATACCCGCTGCTCACTGTACTGTGGCTTGCACTTAGAATCATCGAATCCCAGGGCTGGCAGAGCCCTCAGGAGTCACCAAGTCCAGCCCCCTGCCCAAAGCAGGACCAGCCCCAGCTCAATCATCCCAGCTGGGGCTTTGCCACACCAGAACTTAAACACCTCTAGGGTTGGAGACTCCATCACCTCCCTAGGGAACCCATCCCAGTGCTTCTCCACCTGCCTAGGGAATGTTTTTTCCTAATAGCCAACCTAGATCTCCCCCACTGCAACGTGAGACCATTGCTCCTCATTCTGCCACCTGTCACCACTGAGAACAGCCTCTCTCCATCCTCTCTGGAACCCCTTTTCAGAAAGCTTAAGGCTGCTATCAAATCCCCCCTCACTTTTCTCTTCTGTCGACTGACTAAGCCCGAATCCCTCAGTTACGTCTACACTTCAGTCTTCTTGCGCAAGAGCACGTCAACACCTCAAAGCGCATCACAAAAGTGATGTGCTTTTGCACAAGAGAGAGTCCACACTGCATGGACGCTCTTGTGCAAGAACGCTCTGATGACCATTCACGGAATGGCCATCAGAGCACCTGTGCTTTTTCCCTCTGGAGCGTCCACACTTGCCTTTTTGCACAATAGCTGTAGTGCAAAAGGGAGTTATGCCTCGTAGAAGGAGGTTTACCTACACCGGCAAAAGCCCTCTCTTCTGCCGTTTTACTGCTGATTTACTTGTGCAAAAGCGCATTTGAGGACGCTCCACAGGTTTTTGCACAAAAATGGCCATTTTCGTGCAAAAACCTTGCAGTGTAGATGTAGCCTCAGTCTCTCCTCGTAAGTCCCCTAATCATTTTTGTTGCCCTCCGCTGGACCCTCTCCAATGTGTCCACATCCTTTCTGTAAGGGGTGGGGGCAGAATTGGACACAATACTCCAGATAGTGCTAAGTAGAGGGGAATAATCGCTTCTCTGGATCTGCTGGCAATGCTCCTTCCTATGCAACCCAATATGCCATTAGCCTTCTTGGTTATAAAGGCACACTGTTGACTCATATCCAGCTTCTCATCCACTGTAATCCCCAGGTCCTTTTCTGCGGAACTGCTGCTTAGCCAGTCGGCCTCCAGCCTGTAACAATGCTTTGGATTCTTCCATCCCAAGTGCAGGACTCTGCACTTGTCCTTGTTGAACCTCATCAGATTTCTTTTGGCCCAATCCTCCAATTTGTCTAGGTCACTCTGGACGCTATCCCTGCCCTCCAGCATATCTACCTCTCCCCCACCTTAGTGTCATCTGCAAACTTGCCTGTAACAGGCTTCTAGACAAGTGACCAGCCCACTTCTCCTGATAGGGTTGTCCTTGTTTACCTGGCAAATGCTAGCTCCTTCTCTTGCCCCAGTTTGGGTGGGGAGCAGAAGCCCCAGATGTGTCTGTATCGCATGAGTGCCAGGATCTCTGAGGATCTGAGCCCTGCTTTGGGCACTGTCTGGGTTAGTTACATGGGAATAGGAGAGCCCAAAAGGCCAGAAAGGGAGCATAACAGCACAAACATTGTTTTTTTGTAGGACCTATATAAACGGTGCCTATTGCTTTTCTTTCTTGGGGAAGAGCCATGGATTTTTCTAAGCTATTGCAGGTCTGTCCTTCCCCAGATTATTAGAACCCTGAAGATTTAGGCCTAGATTACATGACCAAATAGCTATGATATAATGCTGCTGACTTACAACGGGGTGACTTGGATCCAGTATAAAATTATCCCGCTTGCCTAGTGGTGCTGGGGAGGGCAAATAGGTGGGGAATGGAAGTAGGTTGGTGAAAGCCGGTACTTCCTCATTCTGCCTTTTTTAGGGTTGAAAGCACATGCCTCACCTCTTCCTGCCCCAGCAGGGTTTGATCCTGTTCTCACTGTGGCAGGAGGCAACTCCACAGGACAGATCAAAAGTGCTGATCTAGGGATCCTGGCCATCCCCAGAATCCCTGCCCTTTGGACTCCGACAAGACAACCCCTCCTCCTCTTTGGAGCCAACAGCACCTCAGAGACCTCTGCTGCCCCATGGCATCTTTGCGAGAGAGCTCAGCTTCAATCTTGCCAGTTTCATCAAACCTTCTCTTTGGTTCTGAGCACCATTACGTTCCAGTTTAACCAGCAGGAGTAACGGTGGCTCATCATGCACAGGGTGGAGCCCTTATTTATTGTGGCTTTTTTTTTAAACCTCCCCTTTCCCTCCTGCACCTGAAATCTACGCTGGAGCACTGCGTGATGTGTGTGGCTCCATTTGGTGGGAGAAGAGAAGGGGAACAGATGGGCTGGATCCCCAGGGAGGACTAGGAGCGTTTCTTCACAGAGGAAGTCAAGAACATAAATGTGGCCCCTAGACAGCCAGCCGGAACCATCTCCAGAGCTGGTCCAGGGCTCTCTGCTGCACTGCCGCTTTCTGACCAGACTCCTAAGAGTGTGGGAGGAGGCTGGGTGACTTGCTCTTGACATACTCACCCCAAGGGGCCCCCCTCCAGCAGCGCCTCTGCCCCGTGGCCATAAAGAATCAAGGACAAGAGCAAGGAGATGAGACGGCCAAGAATGTAAATATCAGCAGAAGACTGTAAATACCCCCCAGAGTGGTGTCTGTCCATTGCTGCTGGGTCTGGTTTGCAGGGCGGGATGGGCCTTGCCCAGATGAGCTCAAGATCTCATTAATAACAAGCAGCACAGTGACCCCCAGCACCATGCTGGGGTAGGGGTGGATGGAGTAGGGGCTAGGTTCTCATGGGCAGCATGTGTCCAAGTTTCTCAGCTGGTCCTAGATGTTCCAGCTCAGAGCGAGACAAGGCCCCAGCAAAGCTACGAATGCCCTGACTGGTGCTGAGGACAGATCCCAGCCCACACAGCCGGGCAGGCGCACCCGAGACCAGGAAGATGAGGTGGCTCCTCTGCCTGGCGCCATGTTTCATGTGGCCTCAGGGTGCCTGGTGGATGTCCTTGGACTGCAGCACTTTGTAGATCACCCAGTAGAAGACGTTAAACACCAGGAAGGTGAAGGGGAAGACGGCTCGGGAGATGGTGTCAATCCGCTTGGCCTTGTCGACGTAGTGCCTGAAGACGACCTCCCCCTCCCTCAGGAAAGGGGCTGGGGGAGGCGGGCTGTAGATGCTGGGGCCCTCCGTGGCACCACCATCCCTCATGTGTAGGCAGTGGCCTAGGCCATAGCCACGGAAGTAGAAGCGGCTCTCGCGGACCACCTCTTCCTCCTGGGGAGACGCAGGTGAGAAGGGAAGGACACAGCGCATGAGTTCAGGGCCACAGGCCACAGATTATAAGGCTGGATCGTGCAGGTAGAAGGGTCAGGTTAGCAGATCCCTGAGCGGGGAGTCCCACTGTAGCCAGTAAGATTGTTCCTATGCCCAGGGCCTCATGCATGCACACCTTTCCTGGGCCAGGGCTGTGTTCTGCATGCATTGCCCGGGATGTTACACATGTGAGTCACTCAGACAGTGGTTCTCAACCCACGGCCCTCTTGTGGCCCAATCAGCACACTGCTGCGGCCCATGACGGCCTCAGGGCCACACCGGGCGTACAGTGAAACCTTCGTTATCCAGCACTCTGTTAATCAAAAAACTTTGTTAACCGGCATTACCCCCAGCCACAATACTGTCACATCTTCAGGCGCACAGGCCTGGCTTGGTTTACCATGATTGGCTTAACAATGTTTTATTTAAGAAGTACTAATCATCTTTAACTCAACATAGAAATGTGAGATCAACTGCCTCACACTATAAAACTACCGATATTAAAAACTTAGAGTTTTACGATTATGGTCCATTGGTTTTTCCTAGGTTGATGGGACCCTCAGATAACCGGAATTTTTAGATAACCAGAACGCCCTAATCCCCAAGCGTGCCGGATAACACAGGTTATATATATTGGGTGGATGCGGCCCACATCAAGGGAGAGAGCTGCATGTGAGGCCTACAAGGGTAAATAGACTGAAAACCACTGAGATAAGATAATCCATCTCCAAACAGTCTACCTCCCCCAAAGCCCTGGAGTAAGGAACCAGTCATGTCTACATACCAGTGAAGTGGTACCCAGCCCTGGTAACCTCCCGTGGATTATCTTCCCCGCAACATTCCCACCTCCACACACACGCAGCAGGCAGCCTGCCCTGCAGAGCAGGTGGCATGGCGCGGAATGGCTCTTCTTGACCTGCTCCGAAGGTTGATGGGCATAGTAGAAGGGAAGGGCTGGCATGCGTGGTGGCAGGTTGCCAGGGGCCGGGAGTGTTTCAGGGTGTTGTGGTGGATGGTGGCTAAGGGATGGTGTGTTTGTAACAACAGTCATTGGGAAAGGAAGAAGGGGGAGGAGGAGGCATGCTGGGTTTGAGCAGTAGCTGACTGGGGGGAGGGTGAACGAGCTGCGTGGAGCTGGAGGGAGGAGGCCAGTGTGTTGGGTGGCAGGTGGGTGACGTAAGAGCTGAAACCACCAAGCCTCTGTCCTCATCTTCTCTCACTCCAGGCCTTCCCCACGCAACCCTGCTCACCCACATCCTCCCCTGCCCCCCATGTTCCTCCTGCACAGCCCCTCGCCATCCCCTGGGACTCCCCCTGCTGCTGCTGGACCAGGGACGAGCAAAGCAACAGGGGTAACCAGGGCAAGATGATTGTGGTGGGGGCGATCAGGGCCTCAGCTTCCAAGCTTGGAGGGCTCCCAGCTCAGAGGCAACAGCCCCACCGGAAGTCCCTGCAGCACCATTGCCTTGGGGCAGACACTGACTCCCCCTTGTAGCTGCGGGAGAGCCCTGACAGCAGGGTCCGGGAAGCCGAGTGTCCCTGCACTGAGACCTTATCCTCAGAAGAGCTAGCAGGCTGGTCGGGGGACTTGCTGCAATCACTGGAGTGCGAAAGAGAGGGACTGTCATTCACAACCCCCTGACTCTGCTCACCACCGAGCCCTCCACGACACAGGGGTATGGCAGCAGGTGGCTGGAAGGTCCGATCCACATCCGCTTGAGGGGGGTGTCTACTATCGCTATCCATTGTGCAGACATGGAGTGAACTACACCCGTTGTTGTGTGTCTACAGAACAAGACTTATGGACAGAAGCAGCCATGTGATACTAGGTCTCCAGTCAGTGTTCAGCTCCCCAGAACAGTTGTCTCGGCTGCCAGGGCAGGGTAGGCGAGCTCTGAGCAGATGTTTCTACCCTGTCTCCTTACACTGCATTATCGTGCCACAGAGCAGAGCTGCGTCTGGGTCGCTCCATGGGGAGGACTTTAGTGTGCCTGTCGGTGTGGGGTGCTTACAGAAAGAGAGTGATCCAGATCCGGGAGGTGCCTTTGCACAGCTTCCTTGGGGTCACTTAGCTTCACTTCCACTCCTGCGTAGCATTGCTGTGTGCTGTTTAACAGTGGCAATTTCACCCCAGAAGTGGCTGCATTTCTGTAATGGGTAAAATGAGCCAGAGGCATCCTTTTCCTATCACTATGTAGAGTTGCCAGGCTGAAATATTTAGTGGGCCAAATTCTGCCCTGACTTCCCCAGGATGCAGCTGCCCTTTGATGGAGGTGCCCCCTATTATACTAGCGATCAATTTGTAAAGGAGTCTGATCTTGAGGTTAAGCTGCTGGACTGGCGCTCAGAAGACTTGGGATCAACACATCGCTCCACTACAGATGTTGGGCAAGTCATTTGGTCTCTGTACCTCTCCACAGGCTTCTCTTTGTAGGTAGTGGCCTTTCTGCTACCCACAGTCCTGTCTATTCAGGTTGTGAGCACTTTAGGGCTGGGGCTGTCCCTTTCTGCATAGAATGGCTGACCTGGTGGGGTTCTGATCTCATTTGGGGTCCATGAACATTACCGCCCTACAAATTATCATGAAAATGGTGTCGCTACGGGCCCCTCTGATCCCTGGATACAAGGGGCTACCCAAATGGAAAGCACAATTATCCATCATCATTTTTTGTGCTTAGTTCTCACTGTCCCGAGGGTCCCCAGCATAGACCTGCTCATTGCATGAGTGAGCAGGGACCAAACTCTTCCTCCACCACGTTCATTTCTGGGGTGGAGATCAGCCAGCCCAGGGGGTTCTCATGCAGAGAGAGCCCTGAGTTGGCTCTTTGTTTAACAGGGGAACCTGCCTACTAAGCAAGTTGCTCCCAGTGGGGAGAACAGGGAGCTGGTAAATTATTGATATTCGTTTTCTTTTGTTGCAGAGCTTTATTTATCCCTTTCATTAGATGTATTGCTAGCTGCCAAGTCCAGGCAAGCGGAGAGCGTGCCCGCCGAGGAACGGCACACACAGCAGGGTTGCTAAAGGTGAACTGCAAAGCCAGACAGAGGGTAGTGCCCTTCACTGCTCCTTTAGGAACTGCAATGAGGCGCTCAGCTTTTTCTTACACTCCAGACACAGGTGGGGCTCTGCCAGAGTTTGTCTGGCGCTTTTGGGAAGATCATCAATCCCCAAGACCTGCGGTAATACTAGGCCTTGCCTGGGCTGACGCTGGGTCCCCAAAGCCGCCATCAGTAGCAGCTGCGATGCGGCTACAATAGAGCAAACCTCCAGCGGAGGTCGGCAAATCTGCTCTGTGCACCTGCGGAGCTGCCTGGAAGTCATGTGAGCTGCCCACATGACACACGGTGGCCGAGAGGCCAAACTCTGCATGGGATTTGTACTAGTGCAGTTATGCTAGAGGTTGGAATCGGGGCAAATCCCTGGACAAGGCTTCGTTGCGTGTTCTGGGAATCAGCCGGCGGCAGGGAAGGGAGACTGAAATCGAGATATTTAACCCTTCGTTGGAAGGCTGAAATCCTGCTTTGTCTGGGTATTCTGCAGCGAGGTCCTTCCGTTTCATGGTGCAGCCAGCCAGAGATGCGGTGTCCGTTCCACGTATAGAATGAGAGTGAGGACTGGATTCACCTAGACATGGCTACTCCAATCCCCGGAGAGCCCTTTCCATTATTGAATCTGATCTGGCCTTCTGTTTGTTTTATGCTGCCCACAAATTGTAAATGTCCCATGGGCTGCAGAACTTTGTAGGGCAGCTGCCTAACAAGCTGACAGTGAGGTGGGCAGGCTCTCTGGCTTTCTGGGATAGTGACTCTAGTGGGGTGTTCAAACAATCAGCGGTGGAACAATACTGTCACTGAACTTTGCACCGTCCCTCGGATTTGAAGTGGAACATCCTCTTGAGATGAACGAGACAGTTCACCCCTCTGAGAGCTGCTCTTTCAGGCTGTCTGCAGACGAATGCACTGGTTCCATTCGCATCACCCCTGGGAGGTTTTCTCTCCAGGCGTAAGGGCTATAAACACCCGGCTGAGGTTGTGTGTGGCATCTCCAGGGGGCCCGCCACAGAACTCACAGCCCTGGGGGAGGGTGGGCCAAGGTGGCTTGAAGTCAGGGGCCATGTCTCCTCATGACAACACTGCTGTTTGAAAGCAACAACTACACTCCCGTGGGACTGCACAGCTGAGACCTGTACAGCCCCTCTCTGCAGTGGAGAGACTGGCCGTGTCACGGGAGTGTGCACACTACCCTGGCAACAAGGCACGAAAGGAACAGACTCCAGCTCTCTCTCCCACAGGTTTGCCTCAGTTTCAGCCACTGATGCCTGGCCACCAGCATTAAGTCATGCAGATGGCAGCTGACAGCACTTGACCTTGTCTACATGGGCGAGGGGTGTGTCCCAGGGCTGGTGGCTGGCCTCCGAAGGCTGAAAGCGGGATTCACTGCCAGCACGCTGCTGGGAAAAAGGTGTCAGTTTTGCACAGACACTTTTCAGAATGGAACAGCTACACTCCAGACACAACTCCGGTACCGGCTCTGCCATGCTGCCAACAGAGCTGGGCCCTTACGCTGTAAACTCCTTGGAGCAGGCGGTTGGGCCCAGTTCTGCTCTCTGCAAGGCTGGTGTAACTCTCTGGATTCAGTGGGTTTGTCCCACATTTACACTAGGGAGACAGAGCACAATGTCTCCTCTTGTCTTTACTGGGTCTTCCATTGAGTAAATATGCCAGTGAGAATTATGCAGGGGGGAAACCAGGAGCATCCAGTCTATGTTGGCTTCCATTTTCCCTTTGGAATTAGGGAGCTGTGAAGTCAGAGGAAGGAGGTGGTAAGAGCAGGCTCTGGTGAGGGAGAGGAGCGGGGATGAGGCAGCTCAGAGATGCACAGGGACAGCTGGTAGGACAGCTGGGCTTTCAGGGACTCTGTGATGTGATGCATGGAGGGGCTGGGAGAGATCACAGAGGGAGAGCAGCAGGTAAGGAGGCATGCAGATCTGCAGGGCTGCAGGGCGTGGTCGTCAGTAGCAAACATGGACACTTTATTCTGCCTGATGGAGAAACTCTTTTGAAGGTCAGGAATTCCAAGAGCGGCACTCACAAAAGTACAGGCAGCTACTCTGCCCTGCCCCGAGAGTAACAGTGCTGATTGCACACCCAAGTGCACCGTCACCACTCTGCCCTGCCCCGAGAGTAACAGTGCTGATTGCACACCCAAGTACACCGTCACCACTCTGCCCTGCCCCGAGTAACAGTGCTGATTGCACACCCAAGTACACCGTCACCACTCTGTCCTGCCCCGAGTGTGACAGTGCTGTTTGCACACCCAAATACACCATCACCACTCTGACCTGCCCCGAGTGTGACAGTCCTGATTGCACACCCAAGTACACCATCACCACTCTGCCCTGCCCTGAGAGTAACAGTGCTGATTGCACACCCAAGTGCACCGTCACCACTCTGCCCTGCCCCGAGAGTAACAGTGCTGATTGCACACCCAAGTACACCGTCACCACTCTGCCCTGCCCCGAGAGTAACAGTGCTGATTGCACACCCAAGTACACCGTCACCACTCTGTCCTGCCCCGAGTGTGACAGTGCTGTTTGCACACCCAAATACACCATCACCACTCTGACCTGCCCCGAGTGTGACAGTCCTGATTGCACACCCAAGTACACCATCACCACTCTGCCCTGCCCTGAGAGTAACAGTGCTGATTGCACACCCAAGTACACCGTCACCACTCTGCCCTGCCCCGAGAGTGCCAATGCTGATTGCATACCCAAGTACACCATCACCACTCTGACCTGCCCCGAGTGTGATAGTCCTGATTGCACACCCAAGTACACCGTCACCACTCTGCCCTGCCCCGAGTGTGACGGTCCTGACTGCATATCCCAGTACAGCCTCACCTCTTGGACCTGCACTGAGTGTAGTAGTCCTGTTCCCACCCCTCATCACTCAGACCTGTGCCAATCCCTATTCTCCCTGAATTTGGCATTCAGGGTAGAGCACCATTTCCTTTCCCTGCCCTCCCCCCCCCCACACCTATTCACCTCTCACTCCTTTCTGTACCCCATATGCATGTCCTTACAGTGCTGGATTTTGTGATTTATGTCCAGACTGTCTCTGCCCAGGGATCTCAATGGTCACCTTACACCGCCTCCCTCTTAGAGCACTGGGCTGCGTAGCTCTGGTCACTCTCTTCAGGCACAAGGGCCCTGAAGAGCTGCTACCCACTCCCGGAGAGCATTTGGCAGATGTTCCCAGGGTCCCTGGTCGGTGTGCTCTTAAGGAGCTGCTTTGTCTGCCCATGGGGAATCGGTAGGAAGCAGCGGCTGGCAGGCAGGACAGGAGGTTGTCCTTCTGAGGAGAGTTGTGGAGTAGAAGCCTCAAAAGGAAGGGCGGGGGGGGAGGTGAGTAGCTAGACCCAGACTGGGTTTTGTACCCAGCTCTGCCATTTTTCACCCTGGAGCTTCTGGCAAGACCCTTCCCAGCATAGTCCCTCTGAGGGATGTTTGTAAAATGCTTAGGAGATGGTGCGAGTCCCAAGAATGTGACATAATGTTGCTTCACAGAAATCTCATCGCTCTCCAGATCAGCAACGCATCTTCTAAATCAGCAGTACTGGTACTTAGCATTACTCTCCCCACCCCCTTTTACAGAGGGGGAAACTGAGGCACAGACTGGCAGAATGCTTTGCCCGAGGTCCCACGGTGGCAGAGCTGGGATGGACACCCAGACATCCCTGCTGTGCCCTTGCCATTATACACCCCTGCCTTGGCGAGTGAGACTGTTCAGCTCCCCTTAAATCCGAACACCCCTCAACCCGGAGTTCTTTGGTGGCTCTCATCTTCCTGGCCTTTAAGCACCCATGTGGGATGAGCTTCAAAGGCCCGGCCTGGCAGTGCAGCTCTCCCCAGTGACAAGGACGACCCCTTTGTTTCAGGGGTGAGCTTGGATCGGTTGAGGGAGGCTGGCATGAAAGAGGGGGGGCAGAATGGAGCGCGGCGGGGAGGTTTCTCACGCGGGGCGGGGGGGGGGGGGCTTTGCTTTTACCCTGGAGCTGGAGCTGCAGAGCTGCGAGAGCGTTCCGTAGGTGGGCTCACGGCTGCGCAGGCCATTCAGCTGCTGCAATGACTCCAGGCTGGGCGTCTGGCTGGTCAGACCCTTTTGGAATTCAATAGCGCAGACCAAACAAAAACAGGACAGCGGATGATTGGCTCCACCAGCCAGTACATGTGCACTGAAGCTTTGAGCGAAGGCGGTAGCGCCAGGGAAAAGGAGGCAGGGTAGAATGTGTGGGGGGAAGACTGCCCGCCCGGGGGTAATGTGCAGGGGAAAGGGGAGCAGGAAGTGGCAAGTTATGGAGGAAAGTCCCCAGGGCCGTCCTTAGAATTTATGGGGTCCTATGCAGCGCTCCTATGCCCAATGGCAGGCTGGGGTGGGGGAATGGTGAATGTTTTTAGGGCTGTGATTTTATAATCTGCAGCAACACACCAATGAAATATCTTAAAGCAACTTTTAAACTAAGGTCCTGTCAACTCGGACAGTAAATTCAGAAACTGACCGTCTGTACCTGGGGTTGGCAAATGTCTGTAAAATGGTTTCATTGCCACTCAAATGGCTCTTTCCCAGGTACTGTGTCTGCTCAGAGCTCTGGCAGGCTTTGTCACTTGTAAGTTTGCTAGCTCCTCTCCAGAAGAAGCAGCGCCACCGGGAAGGGTAGGAAGAGGTGGGTGGGTGGGCATGAAGTCTCTGTGGTGCCCCATATTTTTGGTGCCCCATGTGGCTGCATATTCTGCAAATGGACAAGGGCAGCTCTGAATGTGCCTCTGGCAGCACAGCACCCCTACCTGGAGAGGTGGGACACCAGCACCGTGCCCATACACAATAGGTAAGTGCCCGGGCATGTCCAGCCGGAGGGTCTGATTCTGGCTTCCGCTGAGCCCCCTGTTCTCACATTAACTGCAACGGGAGATGCAGACGCCCCCCCCCCCCGATCGCAGGATGGAATGAGGGAGTGGGGCTGGCGGCCAGGGTGTGCCTGATTCTGCTCTGCAGTGTGGTCACACCTGGCTGTCAGGTGCTTGAGGCAGGAGAGAATCTGGTAGCTGGCTGCACTGAGCCTTTCCTGCTGAGTAATGTGGTGACGTCAGCCACTGGAGGGCACCCACACAGCCCCTCTGACTGGAAGGAGGACACTGGAAAGTGAGAAGCACAACTTCTCACTTTGCAGGAGGCTGCAAAGTGCCAGCCCCGGAGCTGGTCCCTGGGCCTGCCAATCTCATGCAAGTCAGGCCTCGTCTGCGGGCTGCTCTGCTCCGCCCAGGGGAAGCCTCGTCCCATTTTCTCTCTAGCCGCCTTGTGCTCCCTGCCTCGGAGCCTGAGCCAGCCTCCCTGACGGCCGTGGGGAGGCTCCTGCTATGATGGGGTGTTGGCTTAGCCCCGTCCTGGGCAGACTGCAGCTGGCGGAGGAGGCACACAGGAGGGGGCCAGTGGCTGAGCCCAGGCCCCTCCACTGCCACAGCCCACGGCCAGTTGGTGCAGAGACCTGGGGAAGCTGGTTTGCCGCTGTGGCCGGGGTCGCTTGCCGGGCGTGAGCGGCAGCATATGGGCCTGGCATATGGGCCCTCTCCAGCCTGTAGCACGAGCAGGCAGGGATCCTTCACTTCAGATCAGAGCGCCACGATTAACAAGCACCATCTATCCGGGCTCTGTCGCTAGGCAACCAAAGCGCAGCTCGGCAATGCTGCTTTTATTTATTTAGAACCTATCTGATGCCCTGACTGTTGATCAGCAGCGTATCCTCTGTTGCTACGACGACATATTGATAACCCTGCACCTGGGGTGAGGGGGAAGGGCCATTCTCCCCCCCCCCCCCCAACACCCACCCCTTAAAGCAAAGGGAGCGATGGCATTTCCTGCAGGAGGAAAGCGGCTGCCTGGGTCAGTCCCTGTGCCCCCCTGGCCCAGCCTGGGATCGGGCTCCATGTGAAAATCGCACGGGACCACCCTCGCAGTCCTTCCTCTGCGTGGTGCAAGGATGCTGGCAGTTCTAGGAGGTTTCCCAGCTCCCCTCTGGCTGGGGTCAGGATGGGCAGCGTGACTGAGCGAGCGGCTGATCCGGCCCCAGGCCGCTCCATGCGAAAGCTCCCCTTTGCTGGAGTGGCAGCAGGCCTGGGCCCCGTGAGGCTCCAGGGCAGCTGGACATTTAGGGGGTACCTTGCAGGTATCTCGGGGCTGTGGGTTTCCCGAGCCGGCGCTGCTCAAGGCAGCTGGGTAATAGACCTGGCCTGGGCCCACAGGCTGTAGTCGGCAGCAACAAGGTGTCACCAGGCCCTTGGCAGGCCCCTACCTCCCCCAGCTCCACACTGTTACTGAGGTCCGTGCCCCCTGGAGGGAGGTGCTGCCTGCTCTCAGCACCCCTGCTGTCGCCCTAAGGTGGCTGGGAATTTGTGACTGATCTGCACAAGCCAAGTGGCCGCCCCCAGCCGGGCTGTAGCTGGGCAGCAGGACCACAGGGCTTGCCCGGAGGCTGGGTGCCCCTCACAGGGCTGTACCTGGGTCCCTGGTGCAGAAGCTCTGGGACACGACTAAGAGCTCCCAGCACAGGCGTCTCCAAGCACGCAGGGCCCGGGGAAGGGTGTTGGGTGTCGCGCGTGCGCCTGGGGCCTGTCGGGGAGATCCCCGTGGTGAGGACGCTGTGTGAGCTGGCAGGTGGGGGCAAGGAGGGACTCACCATCCTCTGGCGCCGCTGCCTCCTGCGCAGGCGCATGAACTCCTTGTGCTGGCGCGAGACGAAGTTGACGGCCGCATACTCCAGCAGGGCAGCGAAGACAAAGAGCAGGCACACGGCCATCCAGATGTCAATGGCCTTCACGTAGGAGACCTGCAAACCGGCATGGGCAGGGAAGGAATGGGTCTGGCAGGCTCCAGCCTGTGCATGGCCATTCTGCGGCCAGGCCTCCCACACCCCTCTGCTAGACAGAGCCTCTCACCATCTCCTCTGGCCTGCCCAGCCCCTTTCGCTTCTCCCTCTCTCCCCCCTTTTCCAGTCGCCCCCATCACCCTCTCTCTCCTTCCCCTCGCTCTGCCTCTCCCCGCCCCCACGCAGAGGCGATTGTGCTGAGGCAGTAAGGAGAGGGGCCCTCTGCCGGTCCTCTCCTGGTGCGGCCGTATGGGGCTGGGGAGGGAGCCGGTGGGCCATGAGAGGAGGGGAAGAAGAAAGTCAATTGTGCGGCACTCGGTGCATTTTTCGCCATCTCCTGGTTTCATTAACACAAAGCAGCTTTCGGTTGTCACTACTGGTGCTTTGCCAAGCCCCTGGGCAGACCAGCCATGGGGCTGTGATGACTTGGCCAGTAGCCCTCCACAGCATGGGGCGCCTTCCCAGTGCAGCAAGGGTATGTCTAGACTGCATCCCTCTGTCGGCAGAGGGATGCAGATTAGGCAGGTCGACATTGCAAATGAGGCAGGGATTTAAATTTCCCGTGCCTAATTTGCATAAAAATGGCCACCGAGTTTTGCTGACTCAGCACTTTGTCGGCAAAAAGCGACAGTCTAGAGGGGGATCTGTCGAGAAAGAAAGCCTTTTTCGACAGATCCCTTATGCCTTCTGCAAGGAGGTTTACAGGATCTGTCGAAAAAGGCTTTCTTTCTCGACAGATCCTCCTCTAGACTGCCACTTTTTGCCGACAAAGTGCGGAGTCAGCAAAATGCGGTGGCCATTTTTATGCAAATTAGGCACGGGATATTTAAATCCCTGCCTCATTTGCAATGTCGACCTGCCTAATCTGCATCCCTCTGCCGACAGAGGGATGCAGTCTAGACATACCCCAAGAGGCAAGGAGGGTCTTGCTCCCTCTCAGCCCTGGCTGACCCAAGGGGCTGGCAGGAGCTGAGCTGAGCTGGCTTTGCCAAGGCACCTCCATGCTGGTCTGGAAATCTCGGTTTCCTTGCCAGTCCTGCCCTGAGTTCCCCGTGAAGCCCCATGCAGGGGCTCAGGGCTGCAGCAGGGTGAGATGTTTCTCCCCAAGCACTGAAGCTGCTGGGGAGGAGCCACATCACCTCCACATTGGTGCAGATAAGAAAATTCATTCCGCTCAGGGGTGGAAAAAAGTAGAGGGACCATGGGTCCTGCCCCACTCCGCACCCAGCCCTGCCGATGCCCCTCACCTGGTCTGTAGCCCCCTGCTCTTCCAGCCTGGAATCTCCTTGGCCAGTTTTATGATGAGTCAATGGGCAGCTGGACCAGGCTCCCAAATCACTTGTGATCTAAACAATCCCCCCCATCGCGTGAGGAGCTGGAAAGCGCTGCTGTTCTTCACCAGTGCCCCACTCATTTGTTCTCAGGGGCAGGGACTGTCTGTGATGTGGTGTCGATGTAACCCACACACCTAGTGTGGTTATGGAGTAATGCAAGTGGCACCTAGACCACAGCAACAGTTAAGACCAAGAGACCTCTATAGCATGGGCTGGGAACCAGCTGGCTTTTTAGCTCAGAGGGTAGCGGCTCCTATAGTGAGGTCCCAGGTTCAAATCCGCCTTGGTGGTGGTTACATCTGCACCTCGCCTACCCTTATGGGGCCCTGATCTCCTCTGGGGCTTCTACTGGCATGTGAATACTGACTAACTCCTCGCTAGCGCTTGCCCTGTTGGAGCTGCAAAACCCCTCAGTACAACCCCCTTCCTGCTGCCAAAAACTAGAAACCCTCCATTGAAATCCCCTCCAGCTCTGGCAGAATGCGGAGCCAGGCTGAGCTTAGCACCCTATGTGCATCCAGCCTGTGGACCTTTGTTCCCTCCATTAAGCCTTGCTAATGGCCCCTCCATGGCACAGTGGGTGCTTGTGAAACTCCTCTAGGCCATCCCTGCTTGGGCTTTCTGGCCTCTCTGCATGTGCCTCTGAGCATAGCCAGGAGAAGATCAGATTCAGAACTGGATTCACTCTGAGTCAATAGCAGGGTGGCGAATGCTGCCAGGGGAGGTTTGTTGCTTTAAAGGCTGGTGGTTTCTGGCGGCAGGCCGGAAAGGGACGGGAATGTTCCCTCTCCGCTTAGCTCTGCAGGGCCTGTCAGCACCCCAGCCTGCCTCTCCCTCCCTACTCCCCCTCACAAAGCCCAGCTGGGATTCCTCTAGCTCCTGCAGTCCCAGGGACCTCACCCACATCTAGGGAGGGACTCTTGGCGCATGCGCTGGCGGCACCTTTTGTTTACTCTCCAGGCATGGGGCTCGTTAGAAAACCCTGGCACCATTTTGGTGCTAGGAAGCAGGAAGAAACATTTTTCTTTTGAACTTGGAAGCTGTAAGCAGGCTCGGTGAGCAACTGGGCTGACTATGCTGGCCGGGGCTGGGCTGGCCAAAAGGGGTCTATTCTGGCAGCAGGAAGGTAAGTGTGAAACTGTACCAGACAAGTGTGAAATGCTTGTGAACTGGGCCTTTGGAGGCCAGGCTGGCGAGAGGCACGGTGCATGCTGGGGAGAAGGAAACTTCTGAGGTGCTCAGCTGGACTCCAGCCTACTGCCATAGAGAATCTGGCCCGGGGGGACTGGTGCTTGCACCCCCCTGGATGGGAGACCTCTGGTGTCCGGGATCTACCATCCAGTTACTGTCCAGTAGGGGTTGTGGGGAGAGCCCTGGGGCTGATGGCCTTCTCTCTGGAGGCTGTGACAGAAGCAAAGTGGTCCCCACAGATTTCCAGACCCCAATGCGGTCCCTGCACGGCAGCTGGCTGAGGCCGGGGGAGTGGGAAGAGCCGTGGTGTCGGCTCATGGCATAGGTGATACGGTGGCCTAGGCATGGGCAGCATGGTCCCTGCCCCCTTCCACTGACCTTTGGCAGAGAGGCGCGGGAGCCTGCACTCTGGGTGGTCATGGTCAGCACTGTGGTGATCCCCAGCCCGACCCGGGCGGGGGCCGCATCCATGTTGATCCAAAAGGAGACCCAGGAAAGGATGACAATCAGCAGGCTGGGGATGTACATCTGGATCAGGTAATAGCCCATTTGCCTCTCTAGGTGGAACTTCACCTCGATGCAGGTGAACTTCCCTGCAAGGAGAGGGACACAATCACTCCATCTGCGCAGCCCTCAGAGAGCTTGTGGCGACCGGGTAGCCAATCAGAGTCCTCTAGCACACGGCACATGGCCAGGGCTGGTATTCTGGGGCAACACAAAACCAAGGCACTGGCAGGTGTGGCCACTGGAGGCCTCTTTGTAAGAGCCGGGGCTGTCCTGGCAAGTGATAAGTCAGGGAGATATGCTCCCAGCTCCCCCTGCTTTTCAATGGCAGACCATCTCCAGCTACACTTCCAGTCTGAAATTGCTGGGCAGCAGCATGTTTCTGGAAGGGGCATTAGGACCACTCCCCTGCTCACAGAGACCCCAGAGCGGAGTTACCTGTGGGCAGTCTGGGGGGGTGGGTCCCGGCGCACTGACCTGTGTTGTAATACTTTGTACAGTATCCCAGATCCTTCTCGTCCCTCAGAATAAACTGCGGGAGCGTCAAGCCCTCGGCCACTTGGACAGCTTCTTGCTCTTCCAGCCACTCAAAGATCAGGTCATTCATGGTGTAGCCAACTGCCAAGCAGAGAGGAGGGAGGTAGGGCAGATGGAGCAAGGGAATGAGGGGAGAGAGAGTGAAAATTGGGAGTTGCTTCTCAGAACCCTGGGACCAACTCCAGAAACTGGATGATGGAGATGCAGACTTGAGGCTGATCCATGCTGCAGCCCCTGGGTCTCTACATCCAGAGCGCTGGCTCAGGGCATTCCCACTGATGTTAGCCCATTAACTGTCAAGGGCTTGGCACAGGGGAGAACTTCCCCAGGAAGAATTCTGCCCTGCCCTGTGGGCCCCTGGCTTTGGAGGCGGATCTGCCCAGCCTAGCTGGACGTGCAGTAATGCTGCCTGCCTTGTGTATTGTGAGTCCCTGCCTTCAGGCCTCGGGACTTGGAAGTGCTCCTCCAGGGAAGGTAATAGCCACAAACGTGTAGCTCTGTTGTGCGACAGTCACACGTGCATGTGCAACACGCCACAGGCGTGCATGAGCTAAGAGACTCACGTGCAAGAGTAGACACACATGCATGCCCATCATGCCACAGAGAGGCACGTCTCCACAGAAAGTCATGCTGGTGCAAACACACACTGAGACAGTCAGGCTATGTGCACCGCAGGGGTGCAGTATTATCTCCCGCACACCCAGACATCACTGACACTGCAGTCACACCTCAGACATCACTGACACTTGCAGGCATTCCCCCAAGCACAGCACAGCATCTAGAACACACACACAGATATGGATGGGGGTTTTCTACCAGCTGTGATCCTGGAGAAAACACACACACACACACACACACACACACACACACATGGTTTTCTACCAGCTGTGATCCTGGAGAAAACACACACACACACACACACACACACACACACGGTTTTTCTACCAGCTGTGATCCTGGAGAAAACACACACACACACACACACACACACACACACGGTTTTTCTACCAGCTGTGATCCTGGAGAAAACACACACACACACACACACACACACACACGGTTTTTCTACCAGCTGTGATCCTCTTGCCAGGGGCTTATGTACAATAAAAGGCCTGTTACCGCTCTTGCCCACCCCCCTCCTGCAGGACAGCAGTCCCAAAGTGAGGGCCACTCACCCCAAAATGAAGGGGACAATCAGGATCAGAATCCTCCCCCCACTGTTTCTCTCAATTGCCCACTAATCGCATCCCTTCCTGTGCCCTCAGCTCCTTCCTTAGCTCATTGTCATTGCTGCCACCAGCTGCACCTCCTTTCCACATTTTCCTCCCTGCTGTGCCCCATCTCCTTCCCTCCCAGTCACCCAGCAGCCTCCTCACTTCCAAGCAGCAGCAGGAGCTGCAGGAGCACGTGGGCTTATTACTCTGGAAGGGGCCAGCATAGGAGGCAGGATGTACAAAGACAGCTGCTGCTGGCCACAGCTGCAGAGCCTCCTTCCCCTAGTGCTGCTGAAGCAGCCTGCAGAGATGCTGGGACATGGCCTCAAGTCCCACCTCGCATCCATACTCTCAGGGTACTCACAGCTCTCCAGCTGCATGGTGCATGTCTGGATGTCCATGGGGAAGTTCTTGAGATCCATGGGGCAGGAGAGGATCAGCGTCAGCCTGGGAGGAGCAGAAGGAATGGAGCAGATTCGCCTGAGCCTGCTGTATTTGGAGAGCCCTCCCCGTCCTTGTCTTCCAAAGCAGCCCTGGGACTCGGGGCCAGAGATCTGTGCTCCTGGGCCACAGCTAACAGCAGGCACAGAACCTCTCGCTAGTTCTACCTGGCTCTCACCATGGGCCTTGAACCAGCAAACTTCAGCATGGGCCTGTGTCAGTCCCGCTATCAGAGTAACTCCGTGAGCTGGTAACAGGAATGGGCTATTAGCCACGGGGAGGGACACAGGCCGAGTCACAAGGGTATTCATGCCAGTGTGCCAGGGGCGGAGTCTTTGCACGGATAATGAAAGGGTTAATGTGGACCTGAGAGCATCTGGGGGATGCACCTGGTGTAATTAAAGATGATGCCTGTGACGTAGTGGGGGTACCCTGCTGGTTGCTATGCTGGGCAGTGGGTTGTCAGTGACCTCCACTGGCTGCTGTCTGCAGCACGGCCCAGCAGGGCAGGGGATGAGTCATTATGCAAGGGGGCTTCGAAACTGGTCAGACAGGTATCTCCCATGGAGCGGAAAAATGGAAAGGAAGGGGGCAAGGCCAGAGCTGGCTGAGGGCAGGGCTGGAAGGAAGAGTTAGTTTCTGTCTGGGATCATGGAGGAGACAGCCTAGGGAAAGGGGCTGGGATTTAGGGGCCCAGCATCCCCCATCTCAAGGGGGGCTGAGGCATCCTAGGCCCGGTTCCTGTAACCAGATGACATCTGTGCTGTGCTGTATCCTGGAGAAGCAATAAACCCCCTCTATTCTACTGGCTGGTGGAGTCTGTTCATGCCATTACGGGGGGGCAGGCATCGGGGGACGCCGACGCGCCGCCACAATGCCCATCTGGGGAAGAGCTGGGTGGGGCTATAAATCTGGCTCAGAAGTGGCTGCAGGTGAAGAGCTTTGCAGTTATTTGCCGAAAGATGCAGGCCCTGGCCCCATGGCAGAAACAAGCCCTGGGAGGTGCTGCTTGGGCTGAGGAAAAGGCCTGAAGAAAGGCTAATGGAAGGAGTCAGGGAGCAAGCTGCAAGGCCTCTGACAGAGCAGACCTTGGCTGCTTGACCAGGGCTCCCTGGTTTGAGTCTCAGAGCAGTGGCTATGCTTCGGTTTCCCTACCAACTGCTGGGAAGTGGCATGAAGCCCCTGGCTGCTAGAGGCTAAGGATGATCTCTATACCTGGGAGCCGTGGAGCTGAGAGCTGGGTCCTGGTGCAAAGATACTGGATTATGTGTGAGACTCTGCTGTTGTGGGAGGGACAGAATGGCTGTGGGGCTCTCCCAGGGCAGTGGTCAGAAGAGGCAAGATGCCAAGCAGACCAGAGTGGATCTTGGCAAAGGGTGCTGGAAAGTGAAATGGATACTATGCCATGGCCTGCCGTGCTGGGGGACACCTCTGGGAATGGTCCCTTCCGCACACGTCAGAGGATCGAGGGTTGTGGGAAATGTGGTTCAGATGAAATACAGTGGGTGCACAATTCTGTGTGTGTAAAAAAAACATTTTCACTTGCCATCAGTGGCTTGCTGTCCAACTGGTAGGATGTTAGGGTTAGGGTTAGGGTTAGGCCGCTGCATTCGGCTCTAAATATGGCTACAGCCTGAGGAGACTGCAAAGCACAATGGCTGTACCGGCCTGTGCCCCTACGCTGCCGCGTGTGCCTTGGGACGGCCCTGCCGGGGGTACCTGATGCTGTACAGCACGTTGCCGTTCTTGAAGATGCGCAGCAGCTTGTTGTCAGTGGTGACCTCGTGGAAGTTGGCCCCTTTCTCGTTGGCAAAGAACAAATCGGGCTTCCAGATGGAGTCCAGCATGGAGGGGTCCAGGTCCAGTGAGTCGTCCGGGTATTCCCTGTAGGCCAGGCGGGGGTCATTCCACTGCTGGCGCAGGAAGACGTTCACCCGGTAATCCTAGGGAAGAAGCGTACCCGTCACTACCGGGGTCACTACCGGGGGGGAAGGGGATAGTCCCTGCTGTCAAGCACCCACTGTGCCTTGAGGGACTCAGATCTGGTGGGGCTGGAGAGCCAGGGCCAGGCTCCTGGGGAAGAGCAGACAACTTCCTCTGCTCAGGGGCAGAGCGGAGTCCCTGGGAAGGGATGGCTGAGAAGGAGCAGCCTGTGGCAGGTGTCATGGTGTCCTGGAAAAGTCAGACATTCGAAACCTTCTAGACCTCTCGCTAGGGTTATCAGGGGCTGTGTCCTGGCTCCACAGAGGATGCCAGTCAGGGAGACTAATGCAAATCCCCAGTTAGGGAAGATCATGCCGGTAATGAGTTCTATTGTAGCTGGGAAGAGGGGTTCTGGCAGACAAAGCTCTTGGACCCAGAAAGGGACAGCCCTGATTTTGTGTGTGTCTGTGTCTCTCTCTCCTTCAGGCCAAGATGTGGCAGGAGTTTGTGACCTGAGACAGGCCTCTGGGGTTGTTTCAAACCTGCCAGGGTCTTCCTGGGGAAGTTGGGTGACCACCTGGTAAACCAGGCCTGGGCAAAAACTGTCTAGTGTTTTACAGACTTGTCTGTGAAATGCCTTTTCCCTCCTACAATACTCACATCACGGCGGTTGGCACTTACTGTAAATTCACCACTGTTCTAGAAACAAACACACACACACACACACACACACACACCCCACCAACCGCAAACAGGTCACAGTCCATGTGCCAGCTGCACCCCTGAAATCCCATCCTCCTGTTGCTGTGAGAGCATGGGCTAGCCATGGGCAGGATGAGCCAGTCCTTCCAGCCAGGACGTAGCCTCCAGCCTCTGTGACTTTAAATCTCACAGCTCTGCCTTCAGTTGAGCCCTGTTCTCTCAGGGTCGCACACCAGGCTCTCCGGAAGCAAAGCTCTGTCTGCCCTGACTGGCAGCAGGGCTTTCCCCACCACCCCAGTGCCGCCTGCTGCGCCTCCGCTGCTCCGAGTCCCATGGGTTGCACATGCTCCTCTTCAGCGTGCGTGTGTGGAGATGGCAGTGCGAATGGCTGCACACACTGAGGTGCAGAGAGGGAGCTCGACAAAACAGACCAAACCCCCCCAGCTCTGACCCGGCAGGCTCTGGATTTTGGGGGTGTCTGACTCACGGTTGTAGGACCTTGGCGGCTGGCCCTGATGCGTGAGGTTCATCCCCTGCTGCAGGCGGAGGGCACCCTCCGGCAGGCGCGTACTGGCAATCAAAATAGGCCCGGGAAATGGGTTGAGGACGGCCCTCCCCATGTCGTCCCCCCTGCGTGCCCCTCAAGCCCCGCCCCCTTTCCCTGCGTCATGTCCGGCAGGCGGCGGGTCGGGCTCTGCGTGCCGCATACAGCGTGCACACGGAGCCGCTCAGAGTGAGGGGCAACGGCGTGCGGACACAACGGCCCACCGGACGACGGCCCACCGGGAAATTCCTGGTATCCCGCTGGGCCAGTCTGCCCCTGCCCTCCAGCCCTCAATGGCTAGACACAACCATGGCCTTTCAGTTCAGTCTCATCGAAAAGATTGGCGGCGGAGCTGGTCACAGAGCAGGGCGTCTGGCCCCTGCTGCTTGGTGAGCCTCAGGGGCCCGCCCAGCTGGGGAAGGCAGCGTGGGTATTGGCAGGGCATCGTTGCTCCTCACGGGCAGGCTGAATGCACAGTGCTAGGCAGGGCTGCCCAAAATCTCCTCGGAGAAGTTTGGAACTCCAGCTTGGAGCAGCCTTGCAGATCGCTGGGGAAGGGAGTGAATATGAATCTCTTTCCTGCGCCCCTCTCTGGCTCCAGCTTTTCACGAGGTTCCTGCCACCCACCTCTCCCCAGCACAATGTGGTTCCTAATCCATTTTCTCTCTCTGCCCCCCAAAGCTCCTCACCGCTTAGCCCCTTGTTCCACAAGGGTCCCACCACTCCACCGCAAGTCTCCTGGCACCACAGGCAATGGGTGTCCATGGAGGTTTAGCACTAGAGGTGGGTCTGACCTCACATCGCATAGAGTTTGCCCTTTCCTGGGGCCTGGGGCCATTACAGAAAGCGGGGCCAAATTCCCAACCCTTGATGGGAGGCACCACGCCCGGCTGTCCCTTCTGAGGGAGTGAAAGGGGCAGGGAAGGAGGGTGGGACAGGCGGCGAAGTCTTACCATGGTGGTTTCTGTGACGGAGCCAAAGCTGTTGATGAAGATGTTGCAAGTCACATTGACAGGCGGGCCTGAAAGACAGCCAGACAAGGTGAGCCCAGCTTAGAGCTGCTGGCTGAGGGGAAGAGACAATGTAAACTGGTCTATTGCTACCCGTCTGCATCCCACCGTCACTCACCCCAATAAACGCCCAGGCACAGACCCACAGGTTTTTGCCTGGATAGTGTGACATAGTGGGGGTGCTGCCTGCTCTGTAACCTGGTGCCCCTGCGCTGTGATGTGTGATTCCCATTGACTCACCCACATGTTGTGATGTAGTGTCAGTGCCTTGCTGGTTGCTGTGCTGTGGGCTGTGGATGACCCCCACTGGCCTCTGTCTGTGAGCACTGCCCAGCAGGTGGGCGGCCTAGGTCACGTAGACAAAGACCCAACTGGTCAGACCGGTTGAGGGCAGCGAGAGAACTAAGGAAGTGAGTGTGCGGGGGAAGGGGCTGTCTTGGACTGGAACCATGAAGGAAATAGACTAAGGAGGGGGCTGGAATCTAGGGGCCCCGGCACCCCATCTCAAGGGGGCTGAGGCATCCTGCCCCAGACTCCTGTAGCCACATCACATCTGTGCTGTGCTGTATCCTGGAGAAGCAATAAACCCTCTCTATTCCGCTGGCTGGTGGAGTCTGTACTTGCTGCTACGGGGCTGCAGGATTGGAGGAACCCCGACTCGTCGTCACAGATAGATACTCACATAGATACAGTCGTACCCTCTCAGACAACCCCTTGCCTCCTGTGTATGTGTGTGCACACTCTTAGTTCATGGGTAAATTTAAGGGGGTGGTGCGTTCCAAACTCCTCCCCCCATGGGTACATTGACACGTATAAACTCTGAACCTGTGGGTTCCACGGAATGGAGAAATGGCCCTGGGGGCAAACATCTGTCTGGTTCTTCATGTTCTTGAAAACTTAGACAAAAGTGAGGCCACTGGGCTGGGAGTCAGGATCCCACAGCTGGGTGACTCTGCCACTGCCGTGTCATGTGACCTGGGGCAAGTCACTTCCCCTCTCTGGGCCTGTTCGCCCCCTCCCTCTTTGTCTGGCCTATCTGCTTAAGCTGGGAGCTCTGTGGGGCAGTGGCCGTCTCTGGCTGTTTGCATGTACAGCTCCGAGCACAGGGGGCGCCGAGCAATACTGTAATCATACCCATGGAACGGGGCATTGGAAGGCCAGGGCTTGAGCACTGGGCAGCGGCAGGGCAGGATGGAGGGGCAATGACAAAGTGGCGGTATGGGGAATCCCAAAGCTGGACTAGCAGGGGGACGCAGGGCAGGATGGAGGGCAATGACAGAGTGGCGGTATGGGGAATCCCAAGGCTGGACTAGCAGGGGGACGCAGGGCAGGATGGAGGGGCAATGACAGAGTGGCGGTATGGGGAATCCCAAGGCTGGACTAGCAGGGGGACACAGGGCAGGATGGAGGGGCAATGACAGAGTGGCGGTATGGGGAATCCCAAGGCTGGACTAGCAGTGGGACGCAGGGCAGGATGGAGGGGAAATGACAGAGTGGCGGTATGGGGAATCCCAAGGCTGAACTAGCAGGGGGACGCAGGGCAGGATGGAGGGGCAATGACAGAGTGGCAGTATGGGGAATCCCAAGGCTGAACTAGCAGGGGGACACAGGGCAGATGGAGGGGCAATGACAGAGTGGCGGTATGGGGAATCCCAAGGCTGGACTAGCAGGGGGACGCAGGGCAGGATGGAGGGGCAATGACAGAGTGGCGGTATGGGGAATCCCAAGGCTGGACTAGCAGGGGGACGCAGGGCAGGATGGAGGGGCAATGACAGAGTGGCGGTATGGGGAATCCCAAGGCTGGACTAGCAGGGGGACGCAGGGCAGGATGGAGGGGAAATGACAGAGTGGCGGTATGGGGAATCCCAAGGCTGGACTAGCAGGGGGACGCAGGGCAGGATGGAGGGGTGCCAGCAGAGCTCTGGCAGGCTCCCCCGGCAGGGCAATCGGGGGACAGCACACCTGTGTGGAGGGGCATAGGCAGGGATCCTGCCCCGTTGTCCCCGGTTCTAGTCAGCGCTGTCTGAGCAACTCTGGGGTTCCGCCACTGAGGGGTTCTTAAGCCTTCTTGGTACCCCATTGTGTACCTTTGAAGTTGGGGCGAATCCGGGCGTCATACCCTGATGTTTTCCCCATGAGCTTGTCCAGGAAATCCGAGGGTGACATAGACTGGCCAGATTTAACCTCCTCTTTCCCTGAAACCAACCTGCAGAGGGAAAGGATGGAGGTTAGCAGGCTGAAATCCCCCCTCATGGGCCAGGAATGCTTCTGCATGCGCCTGAGCGCTGCATGGAGGGCCAGGAAGCAGAAGCCTTCAAGGCATTGCTGTGTTGGAGCTCCTAGAGCCAGAGGCCTGTCTGGCACAAACAAGGCTCTGGAGTGAAGCTGTCATTCTGGCTGGTATGCCAGGGCACT
The DNA here is from genome assembly GCA_032595735.1 of Pelochelys cantorii. Lineage (NCBI taxonomy): Eukaryota > Metazoa > Chordata > Testudines > Trionychidae > Pelochelys > Pelochelys cantorii. Next base: position 45,251,243 of record CM064337.1, read on the forward strand.
GTTTTGAGGAAGCTCACAACCCACTGGCAGGGCTATTGTAAGCTCGAGGAAATGGACAAGCAGCTGGTCCCCCTTATCTCTGAGGTGCGTGCGGTGTATCTGAAATACATGCCCAATGCTGAACAGGGCCATGCAGCTGGGGAATTGGGGGTTCACTCCTAGCTGGAGCTGTTTTCTCCTCTTGCCTACCTCCCTGTGAGCGTCTGGCCGGCGTGGGGGAGCTGCTGCAGCACAGCCCTCGGCGCAAGGTGAAGCAGTCGCTGGGCAGCTGATACAGAACCAGCCGTGGGCCTCTGTGCTGCTGGACTTCACCTGGCACCGATGCCTTCCACTGTCTGCGTCTGCTTCCTTGCCTACATTGGGGGCGGGCCCCTGCTGCTGGCCCACACTAACGGGCGTGTGGTCACGTCTTGTGTCAGGCGGGGTACCCTTCGGGGTGTGCTGGCTCTGACTCTCAGGTCAGCAGCTGGAGCTGGCTCTTGGCCTGAGAGCTTTAGGTCTGTGCGGGGGGGGGGGGGGGGATCACAAGCTGAATGAGTCAACGGCGAAAGGCCATGAGGGAAAAGGCAAAGGGCACTGGGGAGGTCTCGGCTGGAGTCCTGTGCCCAGTTCTGGGGGCCACGCTGTAGGAAAGTTGCGGATAAATTAGAGTTTAGAGGCGAGCGATTAAACGAGAAGAGGATTGGAAAACCTGGCCTGTGACTGCAGGTTACAAAACCTGGGCACATGTCCTTCTGAGAAGCCTGGGAAGGTGGTAAGGGCTCTTGTGAGGAGGTTGTTGCTGAATCGTTTCTGTCTAGGAAACTTTTTCTAACTGGAAAGCCAGGCAGCGGTACAGGTCTCCCAGGGAGGCTGTCCAACGCCCAGTGGCCGCGTTTTAGGAACAAATGAAACCAGCTCCTGTCAGGGCAGTTCATAGTCCTAGCGCCTCTGAGCTTGCCACATCCATTATGAAAGTAAAAAATGTGCTTGAGTGTGGCACCTCTTCATGACAGATCACGCTCTGATGTGACCCTGGGGGTGTGGCTGTCGGCAAGAGGCACCTGTGCCTAGAGGGCCAGTATGGCTAACTTCAGCACGGTGTGGCTGTGTAGTGAGGGCACGTCTACACTAGGAAATGACTGTGAAATCACAAAATCGAAATAGCGTGCTCCCACGACGGGGGAGCCTCAACATTAGTCCGAGGCAGGCTCCGTGAATGTGGACGCGGGACTTTGACTTACTCCCCAGTGCTTCCTGGGGCTCAAATGGCTTCCAGTGACTCAGGGGGAGACATTCTTTGGAAATAGCAGCAGCAGAGCGTCCACATGGCCGCTGTTTTGAAGTTACTGGTTTGAAATACGCGTTATTTCCCGAGGAAAGCAGGAGTGCAGATTTTGAAATAAGCAGCCCGTTTTTTTGAAATAAGGGCCTTCGTAGTGGGGAGGCTCTGCTTATTTCAAAATAAGGGGGGTTATTTCGAAACTACTCCCTAGTGTAGACCAGGGCCAACAGGACTCTGCTGGCCCTCTCCATCAGACCCGGGAGGGCTGTGGGTTTAAGGAAAGTGTGGTGTTATGGACTGTGTGCACAAAGGCAGAGGGTGGTAAAAGTTAGCAGAGGTGGGGGGTCTCTGTGGAGTCGGGACAGTGTTTGAATGGAGCTCCACCGAGGTGCCTTGTTTGCAGGTGAGCTGGGGGCGTAGGAGGCAAAGAGGGTAGAGTAAAGGGTGAGTGGGTGTCTGCCTTAACTCTGCATTTCTTAGCTACTTGCTGTTTGAGTTTTGCTGAGCTCAGCACTCTGCAGGGGAAGGGATACCACTGGGCAGCTTGAGTTCTGCACCTACAAAGTCTGTCATCAGAAATGCCCTAGATTTGGTTTTCTTTTAACGAGCGAGCGTGTTTGTTTGCTAGCGATCAATGCGTGCAGCTGTAGCGATCCCGGACGCTTGCAGTTAACAATATTGTGGCTAGGTGAAGGATGCTCTGATTCCTGTACACCTTGATATAGTGGAATGGGGGTTATAGTCCTGCTGCAGGGTTTATAACTTGTTTCTGGGGCTAGGCCTGGTTTGAGCCTCCTGTATGTGCAAAAATCGTTGGTAGAATCTGTGACCCTTGAGGCTTTCCCCCCTGGGGAGCAGGGAGCCTGGATCTTAGGAAATGAACCCCAACATTAACATAGCAAAAGTCAATCCAGTCCAGGGGCACATAAAATCTTAGTGCAGTCAGAAGACTCTCCCTTTAAAGAGAAAAGTCTTTTCATCCATAACTGTCATAGAGCAGCTGCTCCGCTATAATGCTGCGTGAAATTAATCATCAGCACCTGCTTTGCTAATCCCAATTGCCAGAGCAGGGCTCTGCATACCCAGCTGCAGAGGGGGGTGAAGTGGCCTGGTCATCTCAGTAAGATGTGCCCAGCGGAATGAGAACACTGCATGGGACGATCTCAGAGAAGGCTCCAAGGCAGCCTGCCTGTTTTGTTGTCGGGTTTCTGTGTGCTCCAACGTACAGTGCTCTGGTCTAGCACAGACTCAATGTGCCGTCTAGCAAACCTCTGGGCCCATCTGCCCCTGGGCCGGGTATCCCCTTGGCTCTCCAGTGCTGGGCATGGGCCTACCTGAAGAGTAACTCTTCTGAATGGTGTTTTCATGGTTGCTGCCCTGAAGGGCAGTGGGGGGCCAGGCACTAGGTGGGGTAAATATTGACCAGCGGTGACCAATGGGCATGACGAGAGGCGGGGCTTGGCCTCTTTCCCCTCCCCCCACGTGTCTTCCAAAATGTAGGTAGGATCAGCCAATGTGAGGCTCTGCCTGTCGTTTGGGGGCCTGGATCTCAGGAACCTCTTGCTCGAAAGATGCCAAATCTGGGCAACGAACCCACCATCTGCCCCCAGGAGGCCCAGCCAATGCCAAGGCAAACCGAGTAAGTCGGGGGGGGTTTACAGCACATGGAGTGGCCCCTTTAACAGAAAACACATCTCTGTTCATTATAGAAGTTAGTGCAGCACCAGAGCAGGGCCAGTGCTGGGCTCCCTGACACTCTGGTCTAGCCCAGTAACAGAGACTGATCTCCAGTGATCTTTCCACTTCCGGGCTGTCCGGTAGTATCCTGCCTGAGGTTGGCTGATTAAACGGGCTGGGGGAGGAGGGGAGGGGCTTTCCATTCCAAACTTCCTGCTCCTCTGTAAGGACTCAGACCAGCCCACTGTGCCATTCCAGTGTAACCTGTACAGGGCTGTAGTCTCACCCATGGAGTGTAGCGGCTGCTCGCTATTGGAATGGTTAAGCTGCCGGTGAGGAATGAGATGCGCTGGGGTGGTCTAGGCCTGCAGTATCTGAGGTGCTCTGGGCCTGCAGGGGGGTGCATGGCCACAGCATGGTGCTCTCCTGGAACTGGAATATCTTAGGGATGCTGAAGGGCAGAACCGCATTGGCTGGTCTGTGTGTGGCTGGAGAGCTAATACCCAGAGTGCTGCAGGACAAGACTTAGGTACATTTGCAGATCATTGTAGGGGCTCCGGTTGGTGAATATCTAAGGGAAGTTGCACTCCCAAGTGGAAAAACATTGGCTGGGCTTCTGGGGGCTGCAGGACTGAACAGCACAGGGGTGAGCAATCCCCTCTACCCCCGACACTGAAATCTTAGCAGACTCTGACGTGCATTATTTCCCTAGCTGTTTCTGTGGCTGATGGAGCCTTCTTTAAACGGATCTCAGAGGGTCTATTTTGATGAAGCTGCATGTGCCTGTCAGTTTCTCTCCCTCCCTCAGTCTGTAATGACCATGTGAAGGAACAATATAAAAGGCCTGGGCTCAACACATGGCCGGGCATGCTGTACTGCACAAGAAATTGCTCTAAAACTCTGGGCCCAAGGGAGCTCTGGCACTAGCTCTTAGCAATGCTGCAGCCTGGCTTGCTGGCAGGCCAGCTCGATGCCCACGTGGCCCTGCTGTCTCTCCTCGGAGCGGCTCTTTCCACTTCCTAAGAGCAGTAAAATGCTGCATGCTGGGGCTCTGGGGAAATAAATCAATTAACTCATAGCCCCACCCTAGGCAAGTGTGACTCCTGCCTGGGCTAGTGCCACCCAAACCCACCCAGCTGGCCCACTCAGCCAGGAGAAACCCTGCCTGTCAAGTTGGATTGCTTCCCTGCTCCTGGGCACCTGACATCTCTTCTCCTATTAGCTTGCCGTTGCACGAACAGCTTGGGTGAGCCCAAAAGGCTGGCAGAGAAGCTGTGGGGAGCGGGACAGCCCAGTGGTAGGGAACCACCTTCCAGAAACCTGGGCAGCAAAGAGCAGTCAGGCCTCTGTCTGATGCCCTGGGGCCTGAGCCCTCCTCTCAGAGAAGGAATCCTAGAACTGGAAGGGACCTTGAGAGGTCATCGAGTCCAGTCCCCTGCCCTCATGGCAGGACCCAGCACCATCTAGACCATCCCTGACAGGTGTCTGTCCAACCTTCTCTTCAATATCTCCAGGGATGGAGATTCCACAACCTCCCTGGGCAATTTATTCCAGTGTTTGACCACCCTGACAGGCAGGAAGTTTTTCCCAATGTCCAACCTAAACCTCCCTTGCTGCAATTTAAGCCCATTGCTTCTTGGCCTATCCTCAGAGGCCAAGGAGAACAGCTTTTCTCCCGCCTCCTTGTGACACCCTTTTAGATACTTAAGGGTGTACTTAGAGGAAGAAGGATTCTCCCCTCTCCCTATGCCAGGCTCGATCCAGCGGTGCTGTGCCCTTTGCGTTAGGGAGCTGTGGGGAATAAGCTGCCCCTGGAGTCAGCTCCCTGCCTGTTCAACAACCATTGTGTAGAACTGCAAACTGCCCTGGAGACAAATGTCCCTTTTGCAGATGCCTCCCTGCCCCTCAGTTATAACCCCACCCCCAGGCCATTCCATCCTGGGCGGGGGGGGGGGGGAGGGGAGAGTTCTATGCTCCTGCTGCTCCCCTATATGCCCCACTGGCTCTGTGCTTGCCATGTGGTGGGGCCCAGGTTCCCAGGGGTCCCCACGTTTCTCTCCATTCAGCAGTTGAGAGAGGAGGAAAAAGGTGCTGCCAAGTTTGCTGCAACATGAACTGAACTGCCTGACCCAAGAAGTTGGGGCCTAGTGTCCCCCCCGCCAGTATCTGAATCATGTAGGCAGCCCAGCCATGCCCCTTTTCTCCCTATTCCCCCACCCCATGAAGCGGGCTAGGGGGTGTGTGTAGGGCCTGGTGCGCCCTGGTCACTGGGGAATGTCCCTTAGGAAAGAGGAATTCCAAGGTCAGCCCATTTTGTGTTGTTTTTGCTGCTACCTTGTATCACTGGCTCTACCATGGGGGAGGGGAGCCTGAGGCTACAACCCTGCAGCTTGGCACTTGGTTCCCAGCTCACCCCACCTACTTCTCCTGTCTTGCCCTGTGCCATCCAAGCTACCAATTGCTGCCTTCCTGCCCCACAGCCTGGCCTCTACTGTCCTGTGAGAGCCCTGCCCTGGGGACGGGGAGCAGGGGCACTGGGCACTGTGTGTGTGTGAGGGGGGCACCCAGGGCAGTGTGTGTGTGGGGGAGGGGGTGACCAGGGCAGTGGGGGGGGGGGGGCGCCCAGAGCCACTGGGCCAAACTGAAATCTTGTGTTTCATGGAAGCCACTTCCAGGCAGGCAGCCCCCACCCCCAGCACCCCTGTGCCCAGGAGGGTTTCTCAAGCCTCCCGCTCATTTGGGGTCCTTCCCAGGGAGGGCGGATGGGGGATCCTGCCAGGGGGTGCGGGTGGGGACTGGAGTAGCAGCAAGCTGGGAGGGCTGGAGCAGGCTGGGCTCCGGCAGGTCTCACTGTCACAGGGAAGGCTGAGAGAGCTGGGAATGCTCCCCCTGCCCCGGCGCTCCCTGCCCCACGCCCGATTGCGGCCCCGGCGCTCCCCGCTACCATGGGGGGCGATCTCCGGGGGACGCTCCGAACCGAGTCTCTCCAGCACCCTTGTGGCCCCAAGGCAGCCTCGCCCTGACCCGGGACCCTGGCGGTGCCTGTCCCGCAGCCCGTGGGCAGCCGCGCGCCTCGGACCCGGGCAGTCCCGCTCCGGCCGCTGCCCCGCGGCGAGCGGACACCGCTGCCGAGCACCTCCAGCGGGGCTCTGATACAGGCAGCTTCCCCCCGCCCCCGCCTACCGAGCCCCCTTCACCGCTGCGCCCTGCGGCGCGCGCCCCTGGGCCCCTGCGGGGGGTTCCCGGCCCCAGCGCGCTGCGGGGGAGAAGTGGCACAGACGGGCACGGGGGTATTTGCATGCCCCGACCCCCCCAAGTCTGCTGCGCCCCCGATCCCGCCAGGCTGCTGTCTCCCGATCCCGCCAAGTCTGCTGCGCCCCCGATCCCCCCAGGCTGCTGTCTCCCGATCCCGCCGAGTCTGCTGCGCCCCCGAACTCCCCCCCCCCAGTCTGCTGCCCTCCCCCGGCTCATGCGGCCCCGCCCCTCACCTGAGCGGGACCGGCTCTTGCAAGAGGCAGAAGACGAAGAAGGAGACGGTGCCTGGGGCGAGAGTTTTCATCCCTCGGCCAGGCGGAACCCCCCTGCTCCGGGGCCCGGCAGGAGCCGCGAGGGGACGCAGGGAGCCCGAGACGGAGCGCGCACCCCCCCTGCCTCATCACCGACATGCCCCCCCTTCCGCGGGAGCCTCCCCCGCCTGGCTGCGAGTCTCCTCCCGCAACTGCCCGGGGCTGCTGCGCTGGGGGGCTGCGCGCCAAGCGACTGCGGGAGGGGCAGGGCCACCCCCACCCCGCCGCGGCCCAGGCACTGGGAGCGGAGATCGAAAGGCGCAGCTCCCGGCAGCGGGGCGCGGAGCCGCCCAGGTGTGCGCAGGGAGCGGGGTCTGCTGCTGTGAGCCAGTGGCTGCCTCCAGCCCGCTTTCCGGGGGTGCCCCATGGGGAGCTGCACAGGGCAGTGCTGGCCCCGCATCCCCCTGCCCCCAACGGTCCTGCTGGAGCCGCTGGGCGCTACCGCAGAGCCCGGACCCAGGGGTCTCCCTCTCCTTCCCGTTCTCTTCCTTCTTCCAGCAGCAGGGGCCGGCCGGGGGCAGCGGGTGTCAGGTGCTCTAGGGGCAGCCTCCCCCTCCCCCCCGTCTCCCTGACACCCCACAGGTCCCAGACCCCGAGTCCTGATCTGAACCGTTTCTGTGACTCGGGGCAAGTCCCCTCCACGGCCCCGTTTCCGTGGCTTGCCCGGTTCCCATCGCCCCGTTATGTCAGCGCAGTTCCCCTGGGACTCGGCAAAAGTCCCCCTGCAAATCCACTCGGCCCTGGGCAGATGAACCCGAGGCCTAATCCCAAGCCCGCTGTGGTCACTGACCATGGTCCTGAACGGGCTTTGGCGCCGATCCAGAGCCGGCTTCATCTTCCCGTTCGAACGGCGCCACTTCCAGCCCAGGAGTCCAGGCGATGTCACACCTCGAACGCGCTTCGCGGTGCCGGTAACTGGCTCCGCTTTCTTCAGAAAGCCACCTCGGGGATGCAGAGAGCTCCCTGCTCCGCTTTTGTTTGTTTACACAAGGGAACGTGCGCGAGCGATACGGAGAGATGCCAGTCTCGGTGCAGAGCTCCCGGGGGAGGCGGGGGTGCATGGGAAAAGGGGAGTCGTGCGGCCCATTGGCAAGGGGCAGTTGGGGTCTAGTCCACTGGAGCCACTGACTTGAGATCTAATCGTGGGCAGGTTGCTGAGCAGCGTGTGCGCTGCAGCAGGGCCAAGAGGCCCGTGCTCCATTGTGCTCTGCGCTGCACAAACACAGAGCAAAACCCAGCGCCTGGCCCAGAGCGCCAACAGGCCGAATGCACGCGGCGGACAAAGGGAGGGGGAAAGCGAGCAGTATCGCCTCCATTGTGCGGAGGGGGAAACTGAGGCACGGCACCTACCATGGTTTGCCCCCGACCTCCCCAGGAAGGCAGGGACAGCGAGAAGTGCTGTACCCGGGTCTGTGCGCTCTAGGTCCGGCCTTCCCAGCAAGGGCCGATTTCCCGCGTCTCGCAGTCTGCTGGGGGCAGGCAGCAAGCACTGGCCCGGCCAGGGACCTGCCTCTCCCGGCCCTCCCAGGCCCAGTTGGGGCGTGACGAAGCCGTTCCGGCCCCGGGGGGGGGGGGGAGGGGAAGAAGCTGCTTGCTACTCCCGCCCCCCGGAGCAATCGCCAGACCCTTCCCTTATGCCTCCCTATCCCCCACCCTCCCCCACGCTGCCCGGGCTCGCCCGGCAGACATTTGCTATCCTCCATTAAGGGGAGAGCCAACCCAGCATGAGCCTGAAAGGTGCAGATGGGGGGGAGCATCACCCCTGAGGGGGGCACAAGGGGGGCAAGCAACGCCCCCCCCCCAGAAAAAGCCTCATCCCTTCATTCCCCTGGCTGCCCCCCCGACGGGGGCTGATGTTACTGCCGGGAGGCGGCGGCTGGGCTGGTTCTCAATACAGGGCTACAGATAGTTGCGGGACCCCCCACCCCCTTAGCCCCGCTCCGCCCTGCTGGCTGAAGCCAGACTGCTGGGACGTGGCCCATGCGCCCAGCGGTTCGAGTCAAAGGACGGGAGGCGCGTGTTTGAGGCAAGCGCGGTACCAGGGAGCTCGGAGGGCAGAGCCACTGGCCCAGGCGGGATGTGTGTTTGACCGGGGGGATCACTGGGAGTTTCGCTCCCTCCTGCTGCCAGGCTCGGCAAAGCGCGGGCGTGTCTCTGAGGAGCGGGCCGGGGGTTTTCTGGCTGGTGATTTTCCCTATTCAAGGTGATGGCTCTTTTTCCTTCTGCCCATCCCGGCTCGCGTGCGCCCCACGCCCCGGCCCGTGTTCTCCAGGCAGCCTGGGCGGCAGAGCAGGGTCAGGCTGGGCCAGGAGGAAGTCGCCTTGACACGGAACGGGGCTTAAGCATTTGCACAGCGCCCAGTGCTCAAGCGCATCCAAGGCCGTGAAGCCCGCAGATGGATTTCCAGGCTCGCTCCCCGCAGAAGGGTCTCACCAGCTGGCAGGAGCGGCCCCTACAGATCCCTTGAGCGCCAGGATTTTGAGAGTATCTAGCTGCCTAACTCCCTCACTGTTACGAGTGGCATGGGGATGGCACCCAGCACCCCAGTCAGGTTCGGGGCCTCGCGGGGCTAGGACCGAATGATTTGTGGGGGGCGGGTATCGGTTCCTGGTTTTTTCCCCTTCCCCCGCCGGCCAGCCCCGCTGGGGGGACACCCCCATTCTCAGCCATGTCTCTAGGGAGAGAGGATTTAGGCGCTGGATCTAGGTTGGAACTGCCCGGGGGTGAGAACGGGAGGGATTTCTCGGGTTGAGCTCAGAGGGAGGATCACTTGGAAGGGTTCACACTGGCTCTTGCTAGGGAGGGGTGGCACCAGTTTTACACTGATATTTCGCCTTAAGGCAGGTGGACCCAGAAGAACCAGCTCCTGGAATAAACTAAGGACCGATCCCCCGCGGGCTGCAATGGAGGGAGGACAAAGTAAAAGTTAGGCTAATGTAGAGAGCAGCAGGAACCTCTGCTCTAATCTTTCCCGGCGTGGGTCGGGCCACGCTAGTGACAGACGAACCAGAAACTGAGAGAGCTCCGAGGTGGGTGGCTTCTGGGGTTTCCATGCTGCCTCTGAGCAGAGCGCACCGAAGACAGGGATCGTGTGGATTTCAGCTGGGAAATACGCTGCATGACGGCATTTTGTTTCTCAGCTGACTTGAATGCGGATCGGCCATCCTGCTGTTCGCAGATTGCAAACTGATTTTGATATCTAGCACTAAGAGCAATGCTCTGGCTCTCTGAAAGGGAGCAACATGCTACCGAGGATGGGGGGGAGGGGCATGGGAACTGCTCAGCTGTGTGTCATAGGCCCTCTATTGCTACTGATGGAGATTCTCCTACAGTTCAAGTGCTTTTTCGAGAAGGGGTGCTGACGTCTGTTCCTGCTGCTGCTCTGGCGGTCTGAGTGTGCAAAATAGTGACAGCCATGAAGTCCTAGAGGATCACAGATTTGTTGTGGGGTTTAAACAAGCTGTCCAAGAGGTTTGACCTAACCGGAGGAGGCCAGAACTCCAGGGCCAGGCCCCAGCTTTGCTCCGTGGGGAACGTACGGATTCATCCCTCGCACTATAATAGGTTGAACTGGACACCGGCACCCCCAGCCCGCCTGAGCTTCGGGAGTCTGATCTGATTCCAAACGCACAGTGACCCCCGGGGCCCCATTTCGGAAATCAATGGTGCTGACGTGCGAGGCCAGGGCAGGCCCAGCGTTAGGGGGCTGGGAGGCACAGGGCTGGCTCCGAAGGGCTGAGGCGGCAGGGAGGGAGGGAGCTTGACAGCTGCAGAGGATGACAGCGGCGCAAGGGGAGCATTTCAAATGGCTGCAATTAGAGTGTTCCCAGCCGGAGGGAGCCGGGCTGAGCGGGGAGCCGCTCTCGGATGGCTCCGGCGGTGGAGAAAGTTCACGGAGATCCTCACTCCAAGTCACACGGCACCAGGCTGCCTCTGGAACGGCCCCAGAGAGGGCGGCAGGAGCAGGCCGATCGCAGCCGGCTAATGGCCGGGCCATTGATCACTGGCCGAGACAGACGCGTCGGGAGAAGTTTGGCTTGTTTGAATTCAATGGCGGGCAAAGGACAATTCCCTTCCCCGGGATCTGCACCCGCCCAGCCCTCCTAACCCCGGCTCGGGGACACTCCGGTGAGACCCGGCAGCGATGTTCGCCTGCCGCTCCCAGACTGGGCAGCGAGGTTAACCCCTTGCCTGCGGGGCGCCGAGGCTTCGAACGGCCCTGAAGCAGACCTAGCCTCCGGGCTAAGTGATGTGGAGCCCTGCTGGGGTAACGAGCCAGTTGCGGGCACGGGCCAGAGGCCGCTGCCCATCAGGGGGGTCCTGGCTGAGCCCATTGGCCAGTTTCGCAGAGTCGCCCCCTTTGCAGTCTGCATGGAAGCCCCTGGGACCCAAGGCGGGTCTCTGCACCGGCTGCAATGCAGTGTGCAGGAGGCCCGAAGCAGAGAAAGGCTCCAGAGATGGGGCCAGAACCAGTCCCCCCCGGCCTGAACTCGTCTTTACCCAGGACTCACAGATGCAATCGCTGAAAAGATTGGGGATCGGAGCCACGTGAGGGGGGCACCCCCCGTCCAGGGCTCGCCAGGCACTTCCTTGCAGTGCTGGGGGACGGTGGGTTGGGGCCTTGCTTTGCTTCTTGTCCTGTGTGAAGGAGCTCGGAAGATCTTGGTTTGGAAGGGCTGCCGTGCCGATTAGAAGCTGTTGCCTTTCCTCTCCGCAGTATGGCCAGGGCCCCAGAGGAGGTGAGACCTCACAGTCCTCAACCTATTTACCCAGACCACCCCCCTGGGAGAGCAGGAGTGATTCCCGCTTTACAGATGGGGTACTGCAGCACAGAGAGACTAAAGCGCTTACCCCGGCGCTGAGACCCAACCCTGGATCGGTCATCCCCTAGCTTAGAGCCCTAGGCGCTGGTCTTCCTGCTCTGTCGTACTGGAGACCTGAGACTTTACCACCAGAAAGAAGAGCTGGAAACCTGCATCGATGGGCGGGGAGGCGGGGGGTGTCCGAGGTAGGGTGTTTAAAACGCTGCTGTGAGTTGATCTGGTTACTTGTCTAAACTCAAACACCTAATGACCCCTAGGGAGGAAAGCGCTTTGCAGGAAAGGATCAGCCCCTTGACTCGACCCCAGGGCTGTGAAGGGCCATTTCACAGTCTGCCTGGGGCGCCTCCTCCAAACCCAGGGGAAACCAAGGTGACCTTAAGCATATTTTTAAGGAAACCCCACAGAGCTACCTCAGGGAGGGGGGAAAGGGCCCCAGGTCCCCCCTTATTTCCCTCCCTGTGCCATCCGGGGCAGGCTGGAAGGGCGGTGGCCTCAGGCGTTTAGTCCCCGGGGCTGATCTCTGCCTCGCTGACAGTCGCTAATAAATCCCGACGTGTTTTGAAAAAAGAAAGAGGAAACATGGGCTGGTGTCACCCTCCCAAGCTGCATCAGGCTGCCATGGATACGCTGATCTCATTCCAGCTCTGGGGCAGGATGCGGCGCAGGCTTGCGTGGGTTTACACCCGCGCCACCCTGCTGGCCTGATTAACACCACGGGAGGAGCACAAGGGGCCCAGGAGCCGCAGAAGCCTGGCCTCGTAGTCAGGGGCCAAGCAGGGCTTTCTTCTCACTGCTCCCCTGGGTGGTAATTATCCTTCAGGACTGCTGCAGTGCGATGGGAAACAGCCAGAATTCTCAAACATCTCCAAGACTTTCCCCGTTGGGAAGGGAGAGATGTTTAGCCTCATTTTACGGGTGGGGAAACTGAGGCAGAGCGGTGTCATGACCCTCCGAGCTCACACGGTGAGTCGGTGGCAGTGTCCACAGTAGCATCCAGTGGTCTGGTTCTCCATTGCTTTGCCTCCTGTGGTCATTCATGTACACCTGCCCTTCTGTGGGCGCTGGAGGGAGTGTTTTACGCCCTCCCTACTGCTGCCTTCGCTCAAGTATAAATGCGCAGTACCAAGGGCAAGTTAGGGGGAACTCCAGGACAGCGTCTCCCTGGGCTCACCCTGTAACACATTCGTGCGGCCCTGAGCCCTGAGCCGTTTGCTGTCTTTTCTCCCGCCACGCGAGGGAATCCCTGGATTAGGGAATAGCAACCCACTTCGCAGTTAGCACACATCCGAGCGAGCCAATCGGGTGTCAGATTAATGGTGCAGAAGAAGTCCTGGGGGCTGGCTCTGGCTTTGTTTATTTGCTTCTCTTTTCCTTCGCCCTCTGCCTGGGCTGCGCTGGGGCGGTGATTTTTTTTATGGCTTTTCCTGCTAGCTCAGAATCGGGCTGGGCCCCGGGTTTCTGTGAAGAAACAGCACAGGTGTTGTGCGCACCTTAGCATCCCCGCATGGGGAGTGACAAACAATCCCAGCACCACAGACCCACGAGTACGTGCTTACCTCCAGAGCAATTGCTACTTTGCTTTCCTAGAGGGCTTGCAGTGCTTTGCACCCATTCCTTAACGCTAGCCCTGCAAAGTGGGTATCATCCCCCCTCCCCATCTTGCAGAGGGGGAAAGTGAGGCACCGGGTGATTAAATGACTTTGTTCAGGATCACACTGAGAGGTGGTGGAAGAGCCAGAATCCAGGTGCCCTGGCTCCTAATCTGATGGATCGATCCCCAAGCCCTCTCTCCCGGGGGACGAATGGCCCATGTTATTCAACCTGTGCGGGACTTGTTATAGAACCTCAAATATGCATCAGGGTGAATGAAGCCTAGACATGCTTCTGAAGGACTGCTCAACACCCACTCCTGCCCCCTCCCCCTCACAACTCCTTCCCCACACTGAATGAGGTGTCACAGATATGGGAGGCGAGGCCTTGGACTTTCTCCTGGGCACAAGGAAAGAGGCCTTCGGCTGAAAAGGCAAAGACTCCAATTACTTTACCTTCGCCCATCCAGTGATAGTCAGCCAGGAGCCAGCTACACTATGTACAATTCAGCCCTTCTTAGGAAACTTGGCTCCCAGATCTTCGTGCCTGGCTTAGCCATGTGGTTCCATCGGTGGGTTCCCAGCGTGGCTCTTTCTGCAAGGCCCACGGGAGGCTGGTGGCAAGAGAGACATTCATTCCCTGTGTCAATTCACTGTGACCTCCCTCTCCGTCCGCAGGCCCCGGAATGGATTATTTCTTCTCTGTAACCCAGCACAATTCAGAGGCCACAGTCAAGTTCCGGGCACCCTGATGTTAGGTGTTATGCTCGAAAGTGGCTAGTGATACTTGGCTGGAGCTACCTTGCCGGGATCTAGTTTTCAGGGGGATGAGGCTGTGATGGGGCGTCCACCCCACACAAGGCCTTGAAGAGGTAACGGGGCTAATGAATTGCCCAGGCTTCTCCTGGGGAAAGAACTGGGGAGCAGGGATTTTATTAGAAGAGGCTCAGATAAGCAGGAACCTGCGGGGCCTTATATAAACCAGAAAGCTGCTGGCAGCAGAGATCAGGGTGTCTGGGGCTGGAGGCAAGGGCAGTCTGGGCTGGCAAACCCAGGGAAGGGACAGAGCCAGAAAGGGTAGCGAGGCTCAGGGGAAAGCAGCAAGGTCTGGGGTAAGTGGGCTGCCAACAGAGGGGCTCTGAGCCCGGACCTGGAGTAGAGGGGTGGGATCGGGTCCCCCTATCAGCCACTGGAAGAGTGGCATGGTCAGAGACTGCCATTTTGTATGGAGGGACTTTGATCCACCCCCCTGGAGACCTACAGGGGGATGTATCCCAAAGAGGGATCCCCTTCAGTGGCAGATGGTGAGAGGATGATGGGAGAGATGCTGCCAGAGGGAGGCAGAAGCCCTCGCCAGAGCTGATCCCCGGGATGGCCAGCAGGAGGCACCACCCCATGAAGAACTGCCCCTTTCAATGTATTCGTCAATGGGCCAGGTGAGCCCTAGGACAGTCCCAAGAGCCCCGAGGCCTGTGGTGACTGCAGGGCAGTTGCAGGGGCTCTTCTCGATTGGAAGAGATTGTGGTATCCCCTTGTGACGTAGTGTGGGTACCCTGCTGGTTGCTATGCTGGGCGGTGGGCTGTGAGTGACCCCCGCTGGCGGCTGTTTGTACAAAGCACGGCCCAGCAGGACAGGGGATGAGTCATTATGCAAGGGTCTCTCAACTGGTCCGACCAGTTACTTCCCAGGGAGAGAAACAAAGGAAGGGGGCGAGGCCAGGCCTGGCAAGGGGGACAGGGCTAGAAGAGAGGGGCAGTTTCTGTCTGGGATCATGGAGGAGACGGCCTAGGGAAAGGGGCTGGAATTTAGGAGTCCAGTCTCCCTCATCTCAAGGGGGGCTGAGGCATGCTAGGCCCGGTTCCTGTAACCAGATGACATCTGGGCTGGGCTGTATCCTGGAGAAGCAATAAACTCCCTCTATTCTACTGGCTGGTGGAGTCTGTCCGTGTCATTACGGGGGTGCAGGAGTTGGGGGACCCCGACGTGCCACCACACCCCTTGCCCGGGATTTCAGCTGCCCCGCATGTCTGCTCCCCTGTGATTTCCTCCCAGGGGCCAGGGTGGCATCTCTGGTGTTGTGTCGCTCCAGTCCCATCGCGGGTGTTTCTTCCTCCGCCCCCAAACTAATGTGACTTGCTCACTCTTCTGTTTGCTGCTGGGGGCATGTTCCAACAGATGACATGTCCCCGGCTGGGGTCACAGGCACATTAAACACAAATAAGGGGGCATAAATGAACATCTGCATTGAAAAGGGGGGAACAAAGCAGAAAGTTCCATGGAAATGGAGAATTTCCCCAAGCTCTGAGTGCCACAGCCAAGCCACCCCCCTCTTTATGATTTACCACTGTTCAGCTGTGTGTCATGAGCCCTATATTGCTAGTAGCTACTAGAGATCCTACTAGAAGGGTAGTAGAAGTGGGAGAGGGAGGATCTGAGTTCTGTTCCCTCTGCAGTGATGTGTGGGGAAGTCATGTGGTAACCCCCATGATGACAGCAAAGTCCTAGGAGACCTGCTTTCTCCTGGGCTTTGTCTCTGTTTTCTCCTGGAGACTTACCGTGTAGAAGGCGGGGATTCTAGGCAACAGGGGAGAACATCCTCTTCTTTCTGTTGCTCCCTGGGAGGGAGCCCAGCTAGATGGGAGGAGAAAGCTGCTCTGGAGAAGGCTGGGAACACTGGGATATGGCAAATAGAGTCAATCCAGTTTGGGGCAGACCCTGCTGATAAACTGTGTTGGGCACGATCGTCCGTGGGCGAGGAGAAGCTGAGCTGCGGTGTGATTTTGTCACCTCTCTGTGCCTCATTTAACAGGTGGGGCTAAAGCTACTTCCCCGCCTGGCAGGAAGGCTTGAGATTTAATTCACCTCTGTGCAAGTGTGTTGAGGTTCACCAGCGTATGGGAGGGGGGGCTCTGGACATACCAAGTGTCCTATTGTGACAACGCGTTGGGGTTTCCCGTCTCCTGCACCCCCATAGTGGCACAAACAGACTCCGCCAGCTAGTAGGGTAGAGGGAGTTTATTGCTTCTCCAAGGATGCAGCACAGCACAGATGTCATCTGGTTACAGGGCCAGGCCTAGGATGCCCCCCTTGAGATGGGGGAGACTGGGCCCCTAAATCCCAGGTCCCCTTGCTTAGGCTGCTTCCTCCATGATTCCAGACAGAAAACTAACCTCTCTTCCAGCCCTGCCCCCCAGCCAGCGGTTGGACCAGCCTTCCTCCCTTTGTCTCTCTCCCTGGGAGGCGACGGTCGGTCGGACAGGTTGGGAGACCCTTGCCCAGTGACTCATCCGCTGTCCTGTTGGGCCGTGCTACAAACAGCCGCCAGTGGAGGTCACCCACAGCCCACTGCCCAAGCCCAGCAACCAGCAAGGCCCCCACCCTACACCACACCACACCCATGTGTGCAGCTGTGTGCAGGAATCGGTGGGTAGGAGGGGGAGCAGGCTGAGATCTGTTTGTGGGAGCAGGAAAGGGTGTAGGCCCAGCAGTGTGTGTGTGTGTGTGTGTGTGTGTATGTACCCAGGTACGTGTGTAGGTGGCTGTGCAGGTGAGCAAGTGTCTCTACGTGCCGGTGCTGGCGTGAGATGCACATGGAGGCACCCATGCAGGGTGTCCATGGGGCAGGGGAGTCTGGGACAGGTGTGTCACTCCAGAGCTCTGTGCACTGCGCTACCCTGGACATCCGCACACTCTGCTCTTAAGCCCAAGGCACCTGTTTGTGATCCTGGCCAGCCCGACCAGCTGCAAAACGCCTTGGGCAGAGCTTGGCTTTGGTCCTGGGCCTGCCAGTGGGGACCCCAGGACCGTCTCCTGGCCAGGGAGCAGAGGCCTACCCACAAGGACACTGCTCGGAGAGCTTTGCTACCATGCTGCCTACGCTGGCGCATCCAGTGGCATTCGCTCCCAGGCGGGGTGTGTTAACCCACAGCAGTCCCAGGCCAGCTCTGTCCTCCACCCTCCTTTGGCGGGCATCAGGTCCTCAGCCGGCAGGACACTCCCTGGAGCTTGCTGGGGGCAGGTGGAGCCAGCCCTGCTCCTCGCGTGTGGGGGCACAGGTCGG
This sequence comes from Pelochelys cantorii, assembly GCA_032595735.1. Classification (NCBI taxonomy): domain Eukaryota; kingdom Metazoa; phylum Chordata; order Testudines; family Trionychidae; genus Pelochelys; species Pelochelys cantorii. Next base: position 45,268,223 of record CM064337.1, read on the forward strand.
CCGGGAGTTCAAGGTGGAAGAAGGTCCTGGCACTGGTCCAACCTGCCTTCGGCATCTCCCATTCCGTGGCTCTTTTCCAGGCCTACCAATGTCCCGCTGTGGATACGGGAGCCAGGCGTGAGCCGCCTGCCAGCGCCGGGAGGCAGGGCTGCTTCGGGAGAAGAGTCTGAGACGGAAACGGGACCTGGGCAGGATCCCAGCGAGAGGCCCGCGCTTGTTGCAGTCTTGGTCCGGGTGTGGCTCTTTGCTCCTGAGCACTTCCAGCTCCACCTGGTTGCCTCTCCCTCTGACCCGCCGCTCCTGTCTGTGCCCAGGTTTCTGGGGGACCCTGGCACACTGGTGCCCACCCTGGGAAGGACCCCAGCTCCCTGCAGTGCTATGGCTGAGCCTGGGTCCCTGACATCACGCCCCAGGGCTGCTTCAGATGGGCCTAATTCTGGGTGGCCCCTCCTTCCAGGGACAGGCTGAGGCACTGGGGTGATGCTTATTACTCACACTTGGGTGGTCTGAGCTTCTTGGGGCAGGGAATTGGGGCTTCTCACCACATGATCACAGCCCTGGACCCACCGCCCAGATCCCACATCCCCTCCACACCTTCTCCATGTGCCATCCCCCTAACTGTCCACCCAAGCAAGTGCCAGTTCTGGACACACCCCTGTTCTGCTCCCTCTGGCCTGATGGGAGACCCCTGGATGTCCTGTAGCAGGCCTGGCATAGGCATCTGGGGGCACCTAGCAGGGGTACCCGACCCATGGTGACCTGGGAGTGTCTTCTGACCCCTTTGCCCAAGTGCTGATGATTCCCCCGGGTACGAGGTGAGGGGGAACCTGGGGCCCCAGAGCCTTCCTAGGGTGGGAGGCTGCCTGTGGAAAGCCCTGGTGGTCTGGCCCTACGCCACACCCCCTCCCGCTCTGGTGTCAGGCCTGGCTCTCCCTGGGCTTTTAATGAGAGCGGTTTGTCATGTCTAGGCAGCGGGATGAATAATTCAGTGCCGGGAACCCATGCAATGCTCCGCTTTCCAGAGAGTCCCCCGCCTGTGGGGACAAGCGGTGCACAACTGCATCTTGTCAGGGGAGGGAGAGATGCCGCGGCACCAGAGGCATCTGTGGAGCCGTTTAAAGCCCCTTCTCCAGCTGGGGACTCCAAAGTCCCAGCCACCGCCTCGGCGGGTGCAAATCCCTCGCAACCCTTTGCCTCTTCCTGTGTCCTGGGGGGGATCTGTGGTAACCGAGATGCCTTGTATTTGTGGGTTTAATTGTCTTGTTGCTGCAGTATGGCCACTGTTGGCTGTGGGCTTATAAAAGATTAAGAGTCCCGGGAGAGGGAGAAGCAGGGAGGGCACGGCGGGGCTGGGGAGTGTGACTTCTGGCACCACTTTTTTGATGATCTGAATGCCAGGAGCCAGGCAGAGGTAGATCTGGCCCCCTCTCACAGGATAGTTCCTGATTCTCCTTGGAATGCTTGCGAATTCCCAAAGCTCCCCAGGTTCTGGGCCTTACCTGTCTGCACACCCGGAGTTCCCGCTGAATCTAGGTCAGGCTTTGGGGAAGGGGGGGGAATGCAGGAGTAGCCTTTGTTTTGTAAAAGGTGGACTTGCTCCACGCCCAACCTGAACCCCAGCAATGAGGGGCTCAGAGACACTAGGGATGGGGGCCATCAAAGTACCTTAGCTAAACAGAATGCCACTGACATTTAGGGCCAGCTGCTGTGACCTGCACACCTCCTGCTGCCGTCAATGGCAATTGCACGTGCGTCTGAGGGAAGGACGTTCCGTCCCGCGCTCACCAGGATGTGCTGTTTGTGTGTGAGAAGCTGAACTCGGTTCTCCCTGGGGATCCTTTCCCTGGTGTTCTGTTGCATTGTGAGTTGCATCCCGCTTCTGCAGGCAGAAAACGGCAGCGGTGTCAACATCTCTTCTATTAATAGTCCCCTGGGCAATGCTGATGTCTTAGACCAGAACTGAATTAATTTGGAGACTAAATTCCTTCCCTCCTGGGGGCTGCAGTCCGTTAGTGGAGCACAGGAAAGTCCAGGACAGAGAACTGAGACTGAATCCCCCTGCTTCCTGCAGAAAGTGACCTTTTCTGGCCTGCGTTGAGCTCCTGTGGAGGAATAGAATGAAAGGGTCTATGGAGTACAGCTGTCTGGGTGTGCAGAAATATCCCCTGGTATTTCAAACCTTCCTCACAGCTGCTGTCTGTGGTCAGCAGTGGTGGGATCTCCCTTTCATCGGACCAGCCCTCATAGTCTAGGAATCTTATGAGACTTTGGATCAGCTAATACAATCTGCTTTCAGCCTTCCCTCCTGGCACCAAGCGGGTTTTTAGTAATTAAGGAATTGCCTAATCATCTCATATACTATTACCAGAGATTAATCCTACTCTCTGACTTCATATAGCATTGATTCAGACCTTTCGGAGGCTGGTTCTTTACCTGTAATTCATCCACCTGAGCCCTGGAACATTAATCTGTGGCAGACGCAGCTTAATAGCTTTGGAAATCAGTCCATCATGAGGTATTTCAAAAGAAGACAAATCCACTTTCTTTTAAAATCTTTCTCGTTAGTTGCAGCCACGAAATAAGACAGCGGTGAAGTATTGAACATGGAGTTCTGGCAGAAGAGAGATTTATGCCTGGTTCTAACCTGGTTCCTGATCTATGTCTGTATACACACATATCCAGTGATATCTCCTCTTGCTGTAGTTAATTCACCTCACTGAGAGGTGGTCCCCAGGTTGACAGAAGAATTCTTCATTGATCAAGTACTGTCTATACTGTGGGGTCCGGATAGCTCTGTCCCTCAGGGATCTGGGGTTTTCACACCTCGAGATGCAACTACGCCGATATAAGTTTTCAGGATGGACCGGCCCTTAGAGATTTCTGGCTCTCCGCACTTGGCAATTAATTCGAAGTACAAAAACCATAAACAGCAGGCAGTAATTACCAGTTGTGAAAAGGTGGGTGTGTCTCAAACCTTTTGTTCTATACAGTCTTTGCAGATTGTAGAATATGTTACAAGGAAGAATGAGTGACAGGAGAAGGCAAAAAAAAAAGGAAAGAAAAAGAAAGGAAATTGCTGTTCATGCAAGCACATAAGACCGCAACAGCATGATTGTACCTGTGTATGTAAGCGATGGTATCAATGGCCATCTCTGGGTTTCTGCATGCATGTACATGCATGTTTGTGTGCATTTGTATACAAATTTCTGAGGCCTGGATGAATGCACCCACATGCCTTTCGAAGTCCTTGGGCTTAAAACTGTTGTTTATAGTGACCGGGGTAGGGGTGGGGGAGAAGGATATGGTACTGACTGCAATCTTCATAAAGTAAACTGTATCTGGGTGGAATTTGCAGAGGGCAGCAAACTGGGAGGGACTGCAAGCGGCATGCAGCACAGATCCACACTGCTGGATGATCCCGGGATCCTAGCGAGATGGGCACACTGGAAGGGGAGATTTAATTTAGATAAGTGTTGAATAAAACAGTTGGGGACCAAACGCTAAGGCCAACACAGCTGCAAAAGGGAAGAATGCAGGTTAACCCTTACACAGCCCTCTCCTCGCGGATGTGCTGATCCCAGGCTGCCTGCAGATCTCTCCTTCTCCTCTCCCGCAAGTCAGCCCTGCCACGACCACCTCCAAACTGTCCCAGCACAGCTGCCTCCCACCTTGCTTGCCCTCACCACATGCCTGCTCTCTGCTGCCCTGTGGCTGCTCTGACCCCCATGGAAGCTGATCCAGGCCCAAAGGATAGGTCAGACGGGCCCTAGGCAGGGGAGGGCGTGTGTCAGTAGAGGAGAGATGGAACTTGTGGCAGGCAACTTCCTGCTGCTGGGGACTCCACTGAGTCCCAGGGGCAGTGGGTGGAACCCCCTTTGGGGAGGCTAGCCCCTGGCTCTGCCCCTTCTGTCCGCCTGCCTCTCCCATCCTGGAAGTGCCTTGGGTCAGCCGCAGCCGTGTTGTGTCTCCCCTCCGGACCCCAAGCCACCCTAGGGGCAAGCTTCTCACGCTCCTCCTGAAGAAGTTTTTACTGTGCCCCAGGCAGGTTCCAGAGCAGCCGAGGAGGCCATATTTGCTACTCTGCTTCCTGGAGCCCAGGGATATTACTGGTGAACCCGGGAAGCGGAATAAGACATACGGCCTCCTGAGCCACCCCAGAACCTGCACGGGGCATAACAATGCAAAATCTTCCCCTGCCAAACCCTGCAATCGGGGGTCCACCCCGGCCTATTATACCCACCACCCAGGCTGAGCTGGCTTACACCCCCAAACTAAAAGCAGAGGAGCAGAAGGCAGTTGGGGTTTGGGGCTGTAAGAGGGAGCCACGTGGGATAAGCCCACTCAATGTCAGCCAGCTGCTCTAGAAGCAAATGTTATTGTGGGCCTGGTGGTTACTGGTATAAACGACAGGCACAGGTAACACCCCCCTGCACAGCGGAGGTATGGGAGCCACAGATGGAGAGCTGCAGAGGGAGTTGGACATAGAGGTGTGAGAAGGGTCGTGAGCTACTGGAGAGACTCCACAGACGGGTGACAAAGGGGATTGAAACATTAGGAGATGGTGCCTGGGCGGAGGGGACAGAGAAGCAAATGGTGCAAGAATGCAGGGCAATGGGTCTCCTCGGGAATAACTCTAGAAATGTGCACCCTGGGCTTTGAGCGGTGGGGGCTGGCCTGTGGGACATCCGTGGGGCATTAGGCGTTCTAGTCTGACCCTGGTGAGCGCGGGGCCTTGGACAGCTCAGTGGGGGAGGCGTGGCGTTCTGGGGTAGCCACATGTGGCAGGCAGTCTGATGCGGAGGGTGGGATGCTCTGGGACAGTCCTCTGAGCCTACAGCCTGGTGGGTGGGTGGGACACTAGGATAATCACCAAGGTGGAATCGCCAGAGGAAGGACGCGAGTCTCAGAGCAGGCATCCCGGGGCACTGTGGAAGGGCGCGTGGTTATTTTAGACCAGTCTCAAGTGCCTCCAACCAGTTTGGGGGAGCCCATTACACTGTGCTCAAAATGGGTCCTCTTGGCCGCTGCGTTTGCAGACGTGAGGCAGCCAGGCTTACGCTCCAACGTGTCTGATCTAGGACGACACTGGCCGTGGCTCCCTCTCTTGCCTGTCCAAGTTTGAACAAAGGACAGGAACTGCTCTGACAATCAGTGCGTTGGCTGATGCCATCCCAGAGTCTGCATAGAACCGCGGGAAGACCGAAGAGGCGCTACCGATGACTTCCTGCATCCCTTCCCCACTTTAATTTCCTGAGTATTGCAAATATCCTAGGCAAGAGCAGCAGCCTCAAGGACTCGCGAGAGGGCTGGGGGGGTCTCCAGGCCTACTGGTTGCCATGGTGATTAGCAGGCCCAGAGAGGATTCAGGAGCTGGGAGGATGAGGGTTTTGTGTGTTGGTTTTGATGACTTCTGTTTGTTTTTCTTCCCCCCAAAGCTGAAGGTCTCAAAGCACCAAAGCAGAAGGAGATTACTAGAAGCGAAACATGCTGTAGCAGAGTCAGCCTTAAATACGGGCGGCCCTGCTGAGGCTAATTGGAAGGTACTTTCTTGTTTGGTTGGTTTGTTTTGTGCCAGAGTCCCAGGAGGGGACAATTTGGAAAAGGAGGTGTCACATGCTTGTGGCATCAGGAAACGAGAGGAGAATGAAGGAATTAAAAATCAGGCCCCTGACTCCCTAATGTCTCCCTTCCCGCTCCTCCCGCCCTTCGCACCCCCTGCCTTGCGTTAACCAAGCAGAGATGAAGGATTAGTTTAATTAGCTGGAGCGTGCTCTCCTGACTAGACAGAGATGCAAATAATGACAGGGCAGGAAGCAGATGCCTCTTGGAAGGGAGACCTCCCCTCGGGCCAGCAGTGGAAGTGAAGGCCTGGGGTTATCCCGATTACAGCTGTGCATGGATCTATCACACCCCTAATGAACCCATCACTGCTGCAGCCAGGTGCCGTACAAGCCAATTGGGCTGCCCCCACCTTTCTCCATCACTCGATCTGGCGTTGGGACATGTTGCTAGAGGAAACCAGGACAGCTGCTGTGGCTGGAGACTGTGCCCCCCTAGACGCTAAGCAAAGGGGCGCCCCAACTTGGAAACAGCCCATCACCCCCTTCCCTGAGTCGGCGGGAATCCAGCCTCAGCAGCTGTGTCATTGCGGTTCCATTCCCGTTCCTGCTGTTAGGCTTTTAAGGGGTTGGCAGCCTCCCAGTGTCCAGCTGCACAGGCTGTGACAGCTTTGCTTCAGAAGCGTGCGTGGCAAGTGCGTGCGTGGTGTGTGCGTGCATGGTGTGTGTGTGTGGTGTGTGTGTGTGTGCGTGTGCGTGCGTGGCGAGTGTGTGTGTGGTGTGTGTGTGCGTGGTGTGTGTGCGTTGCGAGTGCGTGCGTGGTGTGTGTGTGTGGTATGTGTGTGTGTGTGTGGTGTGTGCGTGCGTGGCGAGTGCGTGTGTGGTGTGCGTGTGCGTGGTGTGTGTGTGTGTGCATGGCGAGTGCATGTGTGGTGAGTGTGCGCATGGTGTGTGTGTCCCCGGTGAGTGCGTGCATGGTGTGGGTGAGTGCGTGCATGGTGTGTGTGTGCATGTTGTGCGCATGCGTGGTGTGTGTGTGTGGTGTGTGTGTGTGGGGGGGGGTTTGTGCATGCGTGGCGAGTGCATGTGTGGTGTGCGTGTGTGTGGTATGTGTGCGTGCGTGGCGAGTGCATGTGTGGTGAGTGTGTGCATGGTGTGTGTGTGCATGTTGTGTGCGTGCGTGGTGTGTGTGTGTGTCTATTTAGGGTAGTCTCCCACCCTTCATACTGGCTTGTCTAGTTACATTGTAGGCGCTTTGGGGCAAGGACTGCCACCGTGTTTGTTCAGCAGCTAGCTCAATGAAGCCCTGATTTCAGCAGGTCACCTAGTCCTGGATCTTGTACTCAAGGCAGGGCTATGTAATAACTAGTGATAATAAACAGTGGTGCTAATAAATGAAATTAATCAACCCCCAATGCTTTACCATCCCCCCCCGCAACAATTGCTATGAGGTGGGGTGGGGGGAGAAAATGGTTCAACAGTCGAGTTGTACAATTAAGTTTTAAGAAATACAATTATTGTGCTGTGGATCAGCTGTACCTCGAGGGTTATATATGTTCCCCCAAGTATATAAGACTTATTCAAATCTGAAAATAACAAGGAGATGGCTCGGACTACGAGTAAAATGATCTATTTCAGGCATGGGCCTTTCTTCTGGTGGGTTTTATTTATTTTATTTGCTGGTGAAAGGTGCTAGATGGTTAGGTGTGGAATCCTTTGGTTGGCTGCAGGTCAGATAACGCAACATTACCTTAGTGAGGGTCCATGCTTCTCTTGCTAACACCATCCTGCCTTCCAGCCTACCACACCCCTCTACCCCTCCAGCTTCCACTAAGGCCTAGTGTAACATTTCCCAGCCTCGTGGATGAAATGTTCTCTCTGCAAAGCAGGTAGCTGCATCAGCAGTGGTGGCTTTGGGGAGCACAGGAAGTCTAGAACATGATGAATACCATGGGTAGAAATGCCAGGTAAGACATTCTACTCTTTACTCCCCCTCCCACGCATCTACCAGTGCATGGTTATAAATACGTGGGACAGTTAACACATTCTTTTCTGTGTCTGGAGGCACTCAAATTCATCTGAGCTTATTAAAAATCAATTCCATAGGCTGCACCCATTTCTGGCGTGCCTCTCCTGTGGTCCATGGAGTTATACCTGGGTTGGGTCTGACCTCGTGCGCACTGGATTCACATGGAAATATAAACAGACCCAAGTCTAGTGTGTTTGTTCTGCTCAGATACTGTTGACATAATTACATTTGTCTTTCCCATTCAGGTTTTCCTTAAGGGTATAGGAGAATTAAGAAAATGAGGAGCTCAAAAATATGACCTTCGAGAAGACAGAGAGATACAAACTAATGAATAGTAGATAGTAGAAGGATTCAATTTACCCACTTTAATGAGACACAGACAATGGGATATCCAATGAAAATGGAAGATACCTCATTTAAAGCTTATAAAAGAAAATACTTTTTACCAGACCCATAATTACCTTGCAGAACTCACTACCACAAGATTATACTGGGGTCAAACGCGTATTAGTATTGGTAAGTGGGTTTTTTTGGTATGGATCGATGGAACAACCACAGTGACAACAGATAGCTGAAAAAAAGAGACAGGTAGGAAATCATAAAGCCTCATGCTTCAGTGTGACGTAGTGGGGGGTACCTTGCTGGTTGCTATGCTGGGCGGTGGGCTGTGGGTGACCCCCCACTGGCTGCTGTCTGCAGCACAGCCCAGCGGGGCAGAGGATGAGTCATTATGCAAGGGGGCTCTGAACCTGTCCAACGAGTTGTCTCCCAGGGAGCGGAACAATGGGAAGGAGAGGAGTGGAGCCCTGGCTGGGGGCAGGGCTGGAAGTGAGTTAGTTAAGTTTCTGTCTGGATTCATGGAGGAAGCAGCCTGAGCAAAGGGGGCTGGGATTTAGGGGCCCAGTCTCCCCCATCCCAAGAGGAGCTGAGGCATCCTAGGCCTGGCCCTGTAACCAGATTACATCTATGCTGTGCTGTATCCTGGAGAAGCAATAAACTCCCTCTATTCTACTGGCTGGTGGAGTCTGTTCGTGCCACTACGGGGGTGCAGGAGTCGGGGGACCCCGACACGTTGTCACATTCAGCAACATCAGACTGACAGGGCTAAGGAAGAAACTCCTTCTTTGGGCTGCTCCTCTCTAGTCCTGGGTCCTGTCAGCCTGGATACAGGATTAAATGGGTGGAACAAGTTCCTGTGGTCAGTGTTACTTGTGCAGGAGCTGCAGAATGCAAAGAAACGTGGTCATCGGACCGAGCTGGTGCTCCAGTAATAGTTATAGCTCATGGATTGTGGCACCTGTCATTGTCAAGAGCTTCACAAACATCCACACAGCACCCCTGAAATGTAGTGATGGGCTGGGATTCAGGATGGCAGCTCGCACACAGCATACTGCCAGCTGGGGAAACCTTGGCCGAGGACAGCAGGCCAAGCCCCCTGCTCTTACACAGAATTCAGCGGGCTCATTTGTGTCCAGGCAGACCAAGCAGGACACATCTACATGATTCAACGCATGCAGTCAACTGCCTGGGGCTCCGCCAGGCTTGTGGTTCGACCTCTTCTGCAGAACAACACCAGAGATGGCTGGAAAGAGCCCATTTGGGAGGTACATAAGAACCGCCAAACGTCTGCACATTTCCGGACCTGAGCTGAAGCTGGGAGAATTCGGCGACGTTCCAGTTACGATCTTGTCCGCATTCGCTTTCGTGTTTTGCCTGCGGCCCTGCAGGGCTGGGATCGTTCCGTGCCCAGATATCACCAGAAGCACCGTCCCTCCGTCGTGATCCTGCTTTGCTGCTCCGCCCTGACGATTTGGGCCATCCCAATGGAGGGGCAGCCAAACCAAACCTGGTGAGAGCCACTGTGATGGCGCATCGGGGTTCCCCCCGATCCTGCACCTCCGTAGCATCAAGAACGGACTCTGCCAGCCAGTAGAATAAGGAGGGTTTATTGCTTCTCCAGGATACAGCCCAGCACAGACGTGATATGGTTACAGGAGTCAGGGCCAGGATGCCTCAGCCCCCTTGGGTTAGGGGGTCCATCGCTCCCTAAACCCTCAGCACTCAGCTTAGTCTGTTCCCTTCATGTTTCCCAGCCAGCCACTGCCTCGCTCCCAGACCCTGCCCCCCAGCCAGGTGTTCATCTCCGCCTCCCTTCCTTTGTCTCTCCCCCTGGGAAGAGCAGTGTTATCTGCTCAGGCTGGGGCTAGGTGTCTGGGCCAATACACATGTGGGTGAGTCAGTGGGAATCACACCTCACAGCACAGGGGAACCGCGGGTTACAGAGCAGACAGCACCCCCACTATGTCATAGCCACCCATCGCTGGTTGCTGCTAGTAATCTCCAGGTCTGCGGTACGGAGGGCTCCCTGGAAGCCAAGGCCAGTGGCGGTTTTCTCTCGGGATGAATGTGTTAGAAAATGAATGGACTGAACACGCAGGTAGCTTGGCTGAGCCCGATTGCTTCCAAGCTGCATCCAGCAAAGCAGCACATGGTCCCAGATGTGTGCAGTACATTCTGTGGTGGATAAAATGAGCAGCTGGCGTCTTTGGGGCCAGTTTGCCTTCCAGTGCTGCTGCTGGTTGGGCTACATCAGACGGGCCTTTGGTTTTGCTGCCATCCGCAACTTGTACCCGTGATTCACCTCCATGGAGTGCTGAAGACTGAACATCTGTGCCCAACACCTACCCTCTGCCTGTTCTCCCATCCACCAGGTTGTTTCCTGAGCAGGGGAGCGCAGTGCTCTCCAGCCACCCGGAGGCCCGGGGAACAAGAGTCAAGGGAGGCCACTTTGTGACAGTGCTTCCAAGCTGGGGCGATAAACATTCTCTGAAGTTCCCCTGGTCTGGAACTGCTTTTCCTGATGGCCCTGCCTCCCCTTGGCATAGCTGGGAAAGGGCAGACAAGGTCGGGCACGGGAAACATGAGCATTTATGAAATAGCTGGTGTCACCTGCCTACCACCGACGGAGTTAGTACCGCCGCCTGTTTCGCTGTGCTGAACGGGGACAGATGGAGAGCCCCAGAGACAGCAGGCCCCTTGCTCAGCAAAGCAGGCAGTGATGGGATCAGCTTTCTCCCCTCTCCTCTGCCCGTTTGCTGCAGTCCAGGCCCTCCTACATCCCAGGGTCTCCGCGGTAACAGGGTCATGTTTGATTGGTCTCCCACCTCACTTGGTGGCCTCCTAGCTGAGGCTGCCCAGGGACCATTGTAGCCAGACATGAACCCCATCTTGTTTCCCCCCCCCCCCAGAGAGCAAGAGAAAGGCAGTCAGCCTTTGATGCCCTGGGAACGCAGGTGTGCTGCCTGTCCCTGACTCTACCATAAACAGAAACCAGACAGTAAATGGGCTAGCTGACGACCCGGGGGCCTCCCATCGCCCTGATGGCTAGTACCAGTAATTGACACGCCTGCACTGTCCCAGGAGAGGAATCTTCGCCCATCACATACCAGAGGTGCCCATTGTCTGCATTTTCCCAGGTGTGAATTATGCTTTGCACCCTTCGTGGGAAACTTGGCGTTCAAAGCCATTTTTCCAAATTGGCCACTTGAAACCAGGAAGAAGCCTACGTGACCCAAGGGTTATAAAGAGGGGTTTAGTAGCCCACCCCATTTGAGTTCCAATCATCTACACCTGCTGGCAGGTATTGGTTGTCTCCCGAGGTCTGTGGGTCACCCAACCTCGCCCTACTTCTTCCCGAGGGACTGAGAGAAAGACGCTGGCCACGCCAAGTCTGGAACGCAGGGGTGAGAATATATACCTGCTAGGTGTCTATTTTACATGCATTTAATAAGAGCTCAGAGAACCAAAAGGGTTTCATGGTACCTGTAAGTGACTTATTTGTGTAATTTCTGTCCTGTCCTTTGTAGTGGCTGTGTATCTGTAACACAGTAGTAGCATTTAACAGCTAAGTTTACCCTGTAACAATAAAATAGTAACTGTTTGAGCTATGACCTGACTCCTTCAGTTGCTGTAACAGAACCAAGCACAATTTTAAAAAGAACTCCAGCCGGTCATAAGGGACAGATATAGGGAGAGCTTGAGCGTTGGATCATGTCGCTTCCAGGGGACAGATCCGTTGGGGCATCTCTCAGCCTCCCCAGGCTGCCCGCTGCGAAGGGATCGTGTATCCTAGCAGTCAAAATCTGAGGTGTAATAAGCTCTCCCTCTAAACTTCTTGGGGAGCCCGTCAACCTCCTCCAGGTTGCCCGCTGCTAAGGGACCCCAGTCCTAGCAGATGAAGACTCGGGTGTATAATACATACACATGCACTGCCCTGACCACCGGCTGACAGCCATTTCCATGCTTCAAGTTAAGCACGTGCTTATGCCTGGGACTGGATCAGGGCCCAGGCACTAGGCTGACACACACAAGCAGCCAACACATGGGAACATCTCGGTGCCTGTTGGTTCCTGAGCCTGTTCCTTTGCATTGGCATGGTTTGGCAGCAAGCCACGCCCCTCGCTGAAGAGGAGCCACCGAGTTACGAGCTCACCGAGTTACAAGCTGCCTGGGACTTGGGAGGTGAGCAGGAGCATGCTGGGAAGAGTTCTCCCCCCATAAAACAGCAGGAACTGAGAACCTAGTGAATTCTAGTGAATGCTAGTGAACCTTGAGGTGCAATGCTCCATCTCATGCACACTGCAGGCTCCAGGGCTCTGTAGTATGACCCTGCAGCCTGTGTAGCAGAGCGGGCAGCAGGAGCTGGCTTGTTGGAGAAATTACCCTTCACTTCCTGTTCCAAAGGCCTGTGGGATAATATTGCTGTGTGCTGGGAAGCAGCTGCTGGCTTTTCTGCCAGGTTAGTCCTGCAGAGCCAACGTGGCTTGTGTCGAGTAAGCTGGATTCTGCTGGGCCTGCTGCATCTTCGGCGGCGAAGAGTGTGGGCCGCAGGGGCCAGTGAAGGGAGAGGCCAGAACACAGCTGGAGTCTGAGATCCCAGGTGGAGGCAGCAGCGTCGGCAGGTAGAAAAATCACCCTTTGGCTTCTAGGCATGGCCGATGTGAACTGGAATTGCTGAGAGGGAACAAATCGGAGACCCCACGAGATTGTTGGGTCATGTCAGAGTGCAAGTGCCCATGGAGGATCAGAGGGTAGGGCCACCCAGAGAGTTACCAGCCTGCCTAACCCTTTCTCTGCCATGGGAAGTACGGGATCAACTTCCATCTGTCCGTCTGTCCCTCCCTGCTAGACACGAGCTGTCAGAGCTCCCTGTGTTGTGCCAGTCGTGAAACAAACCAGCTGAGCTGAGCTGGAATTTTTAGAGCTTGACATTGTAACTCGACATCATCAGCTGTGGAAGGGGGAAAGCCGCCCCAAGCATGGCCGTCTACTAACCCCAGTATAGGGCTGCAGGCTGGGGCTCACCTCTTGGCTCCCAACACTTCCCAGCTCCTTGGCAGATAAAATCCATCTGGAGAGACGATAACAAGAAAGCTCTTTGGAAGCAGGGCGACTATCCAAGATGGGCACTGGGAGGGTTGGCTGGGTCTGGCTGGGGGCGCCTTCATCTGTAAGTTGTGGTTTTGAATCTGGCCTGGCGCTCTACTGATTTCAAGTTGTCACCAACTGACCCCAGTGGCCTCGGTGACAGTCCATAGCAGAGGCAGCCCCGAACCCAAACCTGCGAACAGTTGCCGCCTATTGCATCTGGCACTCGCTGGCACTTTACTTAGTGCAGCAGAGAGACCCTGCAATGAAGGGGGTGCTGCCAAACCCACCGTCGGGCTAAGGAGGGTGCATGTGGCTGGAGGGAGCTTTGCAGCTGGGCAGGACACCTGCTGTGTGTCGCAATGGAGGTGGCGGGCTGGCCGTGGCAGGGCTGTGCACGAGTGCCCGATGGTTCGTGTGAGTGCCCCGGAGCCTGGCTAGCAAGGGAAGAAGCCGGTACCTGGTTAGTGTTGGTGCCCCTTCCCCCCATCCAGATGCTAGTACTAGTACAGTATGTCTGTATTACCCACAGGCCACTTGACTCAACCGTCGCTGCTGGCACCGCTGCAGCTGCTGGAAGGCTGCTGCATTGAAGTGCTAATTCACCCTGCGTGCCCTGAGCTCCCACCTTTCCCAGCCAGCGCAGCACCCCACTTCAGGTTCCCTGGACCTTTGGGCCTTCCCCAGCAGTGGGAAGGGCTGGCTGCTTCCACCAGTGGGCCCCTTCCCTGGCAGCCTTGAAGCTGGGTACCTGTGCCAAGGTATATGGCAGCGGGGGCCAGTGTAAACTGGGATGAACAGCCCTATTACAGTGTGTCTGCAGTGCCCATCTCCCTCCATTCCCTTCAGTCTCATTTTAACTCCAGGCTCCTTCCTCTCTCTCTCTCTTTCTCTCTCTTCTCCTCCTTTGCAACCTTGCTAGCTCCTTCCTTTCTTGCAAGCAGCTGAATTACCAGAATAAGCAACTCCCTCCCCACATGGGCAGTCGGTGATGGAGGCAAGGGAAGGCACAGCCTGCACAAAACTTCCTACACACCTGACCACCCAAGGCCAGGGCTGCCTGTGGGGAAGACTGGGGCCATGCCATGGCAGCCTGGCTTCCCTTGGCCACCAGGAAGGGATGGTGCCGCGGTGCAGCAACCTGGTTCCCCTGGCCACCAGGGAGACCAGGCCAGGCCACAGCACAGCAGCCCCGACTCTCCATATGGCCAAAAAGGCTCAGACTGGGGTAAGCAGGGCTTGGCTCCAGGGGTGGGCCTCGGGTGGAAGAAGCAAAGTGGGGGCTTGCCCTGCCCAGCTGGGCTTTCACCCGCTGCCCATGCCCCCCTCCCCCATCCGCTTTTCAGCATCAACTGCCCGCTAGGCACTCAGGCCCAGCCAGGCTGGCTCTGGCCCTGGCACAGCTGGATTTATCTGCGCTGCTGCCCCTCCAGCTCTTTAATAAATGCAGCTCCGGGAGCGCTGGAAATGGAGCCGATAGGCCGAGCGAGATTGCAGAGAGGGAGCCAGGGAGCGACCAGGTGGATCTCAGCGCTCCGGGCTCCGGGTTTGGGGGGAAGGAGTGGCCAGTGGCACTAACAGCCTCCCTCTCCCTTCTGCTCCTCCCCCTCCCACCCAGCTCTGAGCTGGGCACAGACCTTTCCGCAGCCGAGCGCACGGAGGAGAGCCCACTGGTACCCTCTATGGCAGTGTTTCCCAATTGTATTTGGCCATGGAACCCTTTTAAACTCAAAAGAATTTTGCGGAACCCCTAATAACAGTCTAGTATATGGATATGAAAAAGCAGACCACAAATAAGTATTATTGTTATGTATTGTAGATATGCCGATGAATTGATCCTAGTCAATTTATATTTGTCACGGTTACATTTTTAATACAAGAAATCACACGACTCTACTGATGTAAAGTATCTGCAAGAGCACCGCCTGCGCACTCTCATACAAGCAAGTGGTTTGACAGCTGAAGCTTTGACTTTGTCCAACGCGGCGCTTATGTATTCGTATTCAGTCACCCACATAATCCACCCTCCCTGAGAGTGAGGACGGGGATTTACGGTGGTATCTAACAGGCGATCGCACTGCTGACTGACTGCGTGCGCAGCGCTGAGTGGTAACATCGTTGTCCCCGCTCTCTGGTGAAGCTGGCATTACACAGGGCAACGTATCGTGGCAAACACAAATGAGAAAGTGTTTTCAATAAAACTCCTAAATGCTTAAATATTAATGATTTTTTTAAACCACAAAATGTGATTGTCATGGAATTTTCTCGTGGACCCCTTATTTTCACTGCGCGGAACCCCAGGGTTCTGCTGAACACCACTTGGGAAACACTGGTCTATGGACCAGTCAGCCAAGGTGCTGACCTACTTCCCTGCACCAGCCTCAGCTTCCAAATCACAGCCTGTGCCTCTGCTGAGGGAGGCAGGAGAGTGATGGGGCGGAAGCTGCAGGCAGCCCCTGGCCAGCCTGGGGGGTGAATGAGGGGAGGGGCTGTCTCCTGATGAGTGACACAAGAAACTTTTGCCAGAGGAAGAGAGGCCAAATCCAGGAAAGTCTCCTCTGTTTTGTGGGTGGAGTGACCTAGGTGGAGGGGCCTGCTCCCAGGTGGAGCACATCACTGTGCAGACAGCATCTGGGACCTGTCCTGAGCTTCTCTGCTGAGTCCTGAGTCAGTGCTGAGGATGGCAGATTGGCGCTGGAATCATACCAAGATCCCCTGATCCCCTGCAAGTTTGTGCCCACTTATCCTGCTTCTCTCTCTCCTCTTCCCCCTCCCCGCGTCTCTTCTCTGGTGCCTGCGCGTCTGTCCATCATCTGCCCTCCAGCTCGCCTCCTTACCTGTGTTGGTCCGCCCGTCCTCTGCTTGCCCGCCACCACGTTTGGCCAGCTCTTTTTGGAGGGGAGGTGAATTGAATTTTAATGTGAGCACTCCCCAGCCTAGCAGCCATTCAGGAATACAGATGCTGTGCTTGGTGCACGCCTGGGCCGGGCGAGAGGGACGAAAGCGGGAGCCACTTTGGCAGAGGCCTTTGGCGTAATCCGGGAGAACTGTCTGGACCAGGTGCTGCCCCACAGCCCGTGCTGATCACACATTGCAAAGGCTGCAGCGCTGCTTGCCTGAAGCACGCCTGCCCACCCACGGTGCCTTGGAGGGCTGCAGGGAGTCCGGACTGCTGAGTAATAGAGGATGCCCAAGGGAGGAAGATGCTGTCACCCCGGAACATGTGGGAGCCAAGAGCTGCTCTCCTGGGAGAGGGCTGAACTGAGATACTGCGTATCCCCCACGGAGCAGGCCAGCTCCCAGCATGCACCGGTCTCTGCAACGGTTTGGGATCGGATCAAATGGCATCGTGGCATTGACAAAGGTGGGGTCGGGGTGGGACAGAGCCTCAGGGCTGGTTACTGCTGGCCTCTGGCTAGGGAGGGAGGCAGACCTGCCCGTGTTCCCACCGAGGTTTGCTCAGGACTTGCTGCCCAGGCACTGGGGGTTAGGGAGAGCAAAGGATCGTACATAATTATGCACCCCCCCATGAGCTTGCCCAGCCCAGCCCCAGCCCTGCTCCTCTGGAAGCCTCGGGCGGAAGTGGATTGGAGCCAGTGAGTCACAGCTGGCTGATCACTTCGGGCACCTTCCTTCGTGGTCTCTGACCGCGGGGGGCAAACGGCTGTTCTGTGCCCCAGCCAGGGAAGGGCAATCGGTGGCCCATGTAGGGTGCAATGCTGGTCTCTGCCCAGCCCCCATTGGAGAGGGGGCTACTTGCTGGGCTGCAAACACAGCCCTTAGAAGTGGTGCTCAGCTGCCAGGCGAACAGTGGATGGGTCCCAGAGGCTGATCCACTCCGGGCGGAGGCAGCTTTCACTGTGGCCGCTCACACGGCGCCTGTCCTCTGGAGAGGGGGGCTTCCGGCTCCGGGGCGATCAACACTAAATGCCTGCTCATAAGAGAGGGGAAAGGAGAAGAACCTGGAGGAGGTGGACTCGCCTCCCCGGTCACAAAGAGCTCTGAGCAGCCTGATCGGGAGGTGTGCGACAAACCCCAACGCAGCCCCGGAGTCTCCTCGCCAGGGTGCCTGGGAAGGGCAGAGCCAGGGTTCCTGTGAGCTGAGTGCTTGGACGGCCGCCCAGGAGAGATTCAAATGCCGCCCAGCTGATTAGCTGGGTGCCCACAGAACCCACAGCCGGCAGCACGTGTTTCTATTGGTGGTGCACATCTGCACATGCCTTGGTGCACACAATAAAATTTATTCTGCACATGATTGGAAAAATTACCGGGAACCGTGGCCAGAGCTCATTCGGAGCTGTGTGCAAGTGGATGGACGGGGAGCTACCCAGGCTTCCCTGCTGTCCCTTGAGATTGAGGTGTGAGACAGGCCTGGGAGGCTGCTTGGTGCCACACGCTCACTTTCTCCAGCTGAGGGCTCACAGAAGGAGGCCACAGCCCTGCAGATCCATTCTGGAGGGCGGGGGTGGGGAAAGCAGGCTCAGCAGTTCCAAGGCTCCGAGTCAGGCTGGAGTTGCTGCAGGAACTGTATGGAAAAGAGGGAGTTTGGGCCGCATGTGAGCACATTTCTCTCTCATACAGAGCTGGCCTCTTTCCCACCCTGGGCTCCTCCTCCGTCCAGTGAGCTCCGTGGCCACAGGAGAGGCGGGCGGCCCGGCGGGCTTGCTTTCTGAGGGGCCCCTCTTTGAACTTTCTTCACATTTGGGCTGAGTCGGGTATCAGATTTTTATTTTTCCATCTACCTCTAGCCAGACCAAGCTGGCTTTGGCCAACGCTGGGCTGCTGCTTTGTATCTGAGCCGGTCCTGCTGCCCCTCCCAGCTTCTCCATGGCCTCAGAGCTGTCCTGAGACTCTGAATTAAAAGTGTCCTGAGAACAATTATCCCCGGCCCCCCACAAAGCCCTGAACGGCCGTGCCGAGGGACTCGCTCTTAGCTGCAAGCTGAGTAGAGCGGGGTCTCTCCTTTTGCTCACAGGCTATTATTATTTGTCTAGAGGTGCTAGCGGACATCAGGGTCTCGTGAGGCCAGGTGCTGTACAAACGTAGAGGGAGGGAGTTTCCTAGCTACCAGATGCTAACAACCAGACCTGCCAATGGGCAGGGAGCAAAAGGGGCAACTGCCCCGGGGCCTGGTGATTCAAATGGGCCTGGGGCTCCTGGATGCTGATGTGGGAGTGGCAGCGGCTGGAGCCCCCGGCCCTTTAAATCTCCACTGGAGTCCTGGGTGGCACTGAAGGGGCCTTAGCCCTGCCCCTTCCACCTAAGGCCCCGCCCCTTCTGGGAGCACGGATCTGGGCTCACCGCTACCACTTGGCCCAGGGGCTCAGCAGATCTGTTGCCTCCCTGATAACAGCTCATGCAGCTAACGGAAGGATTCCCTCCCCCATTTTACAGATGAGGAAATGAGGCACAGAGAGATGTCTGGCTTGCTTCACACATGAACACTGTTGCAGAGCCAGGAACTGTCCCTAGACATCCTAAACCCCTCGCCTAACTCCTTCATCACAAAACCGGCCTTCCTCTTCCGCCTGTTACTCCTTCCGATTGTATCTGACATTCTAACACCTGTATTCCAGGCGGCCGTTCTGATCCTGGGAATCGATCCGTGTCAGACAAAAGTTACAAGACTTTGTTACGTATCCAGGGGCAATATCACCTTCCCAAAGACATGGAGCCCAATCTTTAGCTCGGAACAATTCCCATCCAGGTGTTCAGCCATTCAGCACAGGGGCAATACCAGGTCTTTACAAAAATCTGATTAGCCAAACAGAGTGGGTGGCGCTGCAGAATGAGCAAGACAAGACTAATGTTTGAATCAGCCAGAGACAAGGAGACATCCGGCCATGCTCTGGAAATGGCTGACTAAAAATAGAGGCGAGTGTCTTTGATGCGACAATATTTGCTGTTGCTATTCTTGAGGCGTTATGTATAATGGATAAAGTCTCACCCTTTCCCAATTGCCACACATTCCTCTCCCTTGCCCATTTGCGGGATTTATTTCTCATGCACTGGTAGCATTTTGCCCCGGGCGCTCATGCATAGCTCCCATTAATACAGAAATTGTGCACTTGTCTCTCGGGACAGACCTTGGCTCTGGGGGTTTTTGCTGCCTCGTTGTTTGTCCCTGACCCCAAAGGTGCTTTCCAAGGATCAGTTTAACATTAGGCAAGAGCAGAGACAAACTGCTGCAAGGGGCAGGTATTTTAAAGGGTTCAGCTTCTACTGAAGCATCTACCGGGCCAGATTTCCAGAAAAACTCACCATGCTGGGAACTGAGCATATTTGAAAGCTGCTCCTTTCTAGGTGCCTGAACGGGAACTGAAAACGAGGCCCCGCAAAGACACCAGCACATGAAAAAGCAAACAAAATGATATCCAACAATTGAAATAAACCCTTTCCTAAGTCATTCCAACAAAGCCCCAGACAAATGAAACAGGAGCAATTATTGACAGAAAAAGGACATTTGCTTTTCTCTGCAAGCACCATTTGCTGCCTTTCTTGCATTTCCCGTCCTCGGACAGCAGGCCGGGACCCTATCCATTGCCTGATCAGTTTCGCGTTGGCTTGCCTCACTAGTCAGTTCTGATTACTAGGCACTTCCTCAGAGCTGCTGGGTTTAAGTTGCTCACACCACTGGGGGTGGGGAACATGTTTCAAAGGGAATTAAAAAATGATCAGGCCAGTATTTCTGGACTGGGCCGTATCTGGAGTGGCACTGAGCCCTTGGGTCCAGAGCGTGTAGACTAGCCTCCCTTGAGGGGCTGAGCCGCTGCTGAGCACCAGTGCCTCCTTCGTGGGCCTTTCAAACCCACAGCAGCTCTCCGGATTTGGAGCAGATCCTTTCTGCAAATCCCATTTTTCAACACCACGTGGGCCTAACTGGAGCTGACAGTGACCCTTTGAGCAGGGTCTGGGAGGACTCTGCCTGCTGGAGGACCCAGCCGAATGCTGCATGTTGGGCAGAGCCGGGCGAGGCAGGTGCCTGTCCCCCGCGATCAATAAAACAGCCGTGATAGGAGCATGTGTGACAGGTTGTCTGGGCTGATTACCGGAGAGCGGGTTCTGCCGGTGGAGATGCGGAGCATGTTACTTCGCAGCGTTTCCCCCAGAGATTCGGCCTGGGTCTCATTGGCTCGCAGGCCGCGGTGCAACACCATGTGATCTTTACTAAAAAAAGAGCATGGTTTGATTTTTATTAATTGACGAGGTGTCGGAGGGTGGAGGGAAGGGAGGGGCACGAGGGGAGCCCAGCCGCGGTGCTGCGCCTGCAGATGGCAGCTCCTGGCAGAGATGCTGAGCGTGTGAAAGCAGCCTGCCCCGCCCAGGTAATTCAAAGGGGCTGAAGCGTGACCCTCGCTCTACTTGGCTGAGTCGGCATTTTTCTCCTCCCAGTGCTGGACTTTGTTTTGTTTCAGAACTGCTGATGCTTGGGAGGGGAAGGGGAGGCCAAGACTGGATTTTCCTGGGAGGTTGTCTACACAGGACACTTGAGAAAGGAAACCATAAGGGTTAGACTGCTGGGAGCAAAGGCCACTCCTAATGGGAGCGTTCACACAGGGCTTAATGCACTTCACTGTGACACCTTTCGCTGAGTCACCTGAACGTTCCAGAGTGTCCCCGTGTAGACAAACTCTCAGTCCGAAGGGCTGCCCACTCACTGCAAGGCATAGTGGTGGGGTAAAGGGATTGGGGGGAGCTGGCCCTGAGGCCCCTGGCGTAATGCTCTGCCATGCTGTAGGAGAGCTGTGCTCCTATTGCAGGGTATGGTAGGGCGACTGCCCCCACGCTAGCCAGAAGGCATTAAAGCAGGCTGGAGAGAGCCTGTGCACAGCCCTGGCCAATTAGGGAGAGGCTTTTCAGTAGCCAATCAGGGTATAGCTTGCTGGGGCAGCCCTGTATAAAAGGAGCTGCTCAGCAGCATGTTAGTAGATGGGTCCTGACCAGAGATGGTGCTGGA
Source organism: Pelochelys cantorii (assembly GCA_032595735.1). NCBI lineage: Eukaryota > Metazoa > Chordata > Testudines > Trionychidae > Pelochelys > Pelochelys cantorii. The sequence continues at coordinate 45,289,194 of CM064337.1, forward strand.
TGGGTGCCCTCAGAGAAGGCACCTTCAATAGGGCAGGGCAGGGCAGGGCAAGGCAAGGCAGGGGAGGTTCTGGGAAGCTAAAGCGGGAGGCTCCAGCCTGATACCTGCCAGACTGTGGCCTTGCTTCAAGGGCTAGGAGGGTGCAAAGAGTCAAAGAGGCAGAGGCCCAGGGAACAAGAGGCAGAGCAGGGACGTAGAGGAGGGCAGGCCAAGGCTGCTGCCAGAGGATCTCTGGGTCAGGACCCAGGATAGTGGCGGGCCTCAATCTCCCCCTTGCACCACCTTGCCACCAAGGTGTGGCCTAGGCAAACTGTGGCATGCCCCTGTGACAGAGGGGCTACGCTTGGAGGCCACAGTTGGCCACAAGGGCAGTAGACTGGACTTGCCAATGACTGCCAATGAACCCCTGGAAGGGGGATGAGAGACCGCTGGAGCTGGCACAGCCAGAAGGCCATGTCCTGAAAAGGATGCTGTGCTCCGGGTCTGGAACATGAGTGTGGACCGCAGACGGGTGAGACGCCACCAGAAAGGGACACGCTGCTGAGAGAGGCCTAATTCCCCAGAGCTACCAGCAGGAGGTGCTGCAGCGGTGAGTTCCATCCCGTGACACAGGGGATGAGTTATTCCCGCAGAATTCAATAGGAATGACTTGCATCTTGCAACGCTGAGATCTGTTTTGCCCTCTGCCTTCTGCCAATGTCAGTGGAGAGACAGACGTTCCCACTGCCCTGTGCTGGGTGATCTGGGAGGAGGGTTGATATGCCCTTCAAGGAACCCCATCCTTGCCCCCATGACCGGATCCAGTTCCCACCAAGGTCCTGGGTCGTGTCCTTCCATTGAATGCAATGGGAACTGGCTCGTGCCCTCGCCAAGGGGATGCAGCTAAGCTTCCCCAGCTGCAACATCAGATCTCTTCCTCACAGCAGCGTCGATACAGCTTCTCTCTGAGCAGCATTCACTGGAGGAGTCAGGGCCTTAGCATTTACGGGGCCCTGCTCGGTACTATTAAACTGATGGCCCTCTGCCCTACGGCAGCCCGGAGAGGGAGTGTGATGAAGTGCGAATTGTATTCCCTCTGTTTGCTATGTCATGTTGCATATGCTTTCCACTGTGCTGTGCTGCTGTTACTTTGTGTGTGTGCCTCAGTTTCCCTGAGCACTGCACCCATGCCCAGCTGGAGATGGGAGTTTTGGGTGTGACTCTCACTGAGGGGAGGCTGTCCCAGCTCAGCATGTACACAACAATAGCTCAAACAAAAGACAGCACTATGTAGCACTTTAAAGACTAACAAGATGGTTGATTAGGTGATGAGCTTTCGTGGGCCAGACCCACTTCCTCAGATCAAATTGTGGAAGAAAATTGACATGACCATATATACCAAAGGGATACAAAAAAAAAGTGAACACATATAAAATAGACAAATCAGATTTTAGAACAGAGGACGGATGAGGGGGGGAGGTAAATGTCTATGAGGTAATGATATTAGAGGTGATAATTGGGGAAGGTATCTTTGTAATGGGTGAGATAATTAGCATCTTTGTTAAGCCCCATTCGTAAAGTGTCAAATTTAAGCATGAATGACAGTTCAGAGACTTCTCTTTGAAGTCTTGTGTTAAAGCCTCTTTGAAGCAGGATGCAGGTAGTAAGGTCATTGAGACAATGCCCAGGATGGTTGAAATGGCAAGAAACTGTTTTTTCTTTGTGAAAGTGTCTGATGTCTGTTAGTCTTTAAAGTGCTGCATAGTCCTGTCTTTTGTTTCAGCTAGACCAAACGAACACGGCTACATCTCTATTACTATTCAACAATAGCTCAGGCCCTCTTATAATCTGAGCCTGGCAGGGGGGTGCAACCAGATAACACCTTTTGCCCCAGAATCTGGACAAAAGGAGGCGGGGCTGCCTGCAGGACTGGGACTGGTTGCTGGGTGTGTGAGTGAGTCTTGGCTGGCTTAGGATGCAGGGAGGGGGCCCAGGGCCCTGGCTGTGGGCCCCCCTCTTCCCAAGATGGATTTTACTGGCTGCTCCTGATCCCTGTGCTAAAAACAAGCCTGTGCTGCTCTGTGTCCCTGTGAACCTATAAACCTTCTGTTCTACCTGCTGGCTGAGAGTCACATCTGGCTGCAGCTGGGGGTGACCCCCCACACTTCACAGCAGGGGGAGAGGATTTTTTTAGGGCTGTGATTTTATAATCTTCAGCAACACACTAATGAAATATTTTTAAAGCAAATTTTAAACGAAGGTCCTGTCGACTCACACAGTAAATGCAGAAACTGACCGTCTGTACCCGCAAATGCCTGGTAAATGGCTTCATTATCACTCAAATGGCTCTTTGACAAGTTAGATGTTCTGCTAATAGGTCTGTCGGGCTTTGTCACCTGTAAGTTAACTAGATCCTCTCGGGAGGAAGTGAAGCCACAGATAGGAAGAGGCAGGAGGGTGGACACTAAGACCCTGCAGTGCCCCAAGTTTTCAGGCGCCCTACGCTGCTCCGTATTCTGCACATGGATAAGGACGACCCTGGGAGAAGCCATTTGTGCCAGGCACCTCCTGGGCCAACGGCACTGAAACAGTTAAAGAAAGATGCTGGTGGGAAAACGAAAGGAAAGGGGCCTGAGGCAGTGATGTAGCTGCCATCCCACCCTGCTCGGCCAAAGGTAAGAAAGTTGCTTTCAAGACTGTGTGTGAATCGGGGGTTGGGCACCAAAGAGGAGAGGGAAATGCCAAGATCTGATGCTCTAGAAGATGCCCCGAGAGGCAAAGATGGCTGGGCAGAGGTTTTGGTAGCACTGGAGCCTTTGTGTATCGCTGACAGCTGCCGCTTTGGACACAAACACAAGGACTGTCAAAGCCCCACGGGGCGGGGCTGGTTTGGCTGGAGACCAGAGACCGCATGGGTGTGTGCACACGCACAATGAGGAAGCTCGCCGGGCCGGGGGTTCCTAAGAGCCCAGCAATGGCCCGGCTGTGAGACAGGCCCCACAGCCTGTATCTGCAACCGCACAAGGGACAGCTTGTCCCCGCAGGGCTGTGTGTGTCGCAGGCAGGCCAGGACCCCACACTCCGTCCTTTCCGTTTAATAGTGATCCCTGTTGACATGCCTCGCAGAGTCACTGCCGATGCCTGAGGGGCTCACGCTCCCTCCTCTCTCCTCCTTCGCTGCCTGAGACGCTGGCAGCTTGACGGATGTCCCCGAAATGACCAGCGGAGACGCACGTGGACATGTCTGAGGGAAGAGGAGCAGAGTGGTGGCCCTGGAAGTCAGCACTGATATCAAAACCTGCGGCTCATCCCTTCCCCATTAACTGTCAGTCCCCAGGGAAATAGGCCCCTCCCCGCTTTCTTTCTTTAGGGTCCAGAGAGAGAACAAGGAAGGGCAGCTCCTCAGTCTCCTTTGCCCCATGAGCAGAAGCAAGGAAATGGATGACAGAGGCTGGGAATGGGTCACAGGAGAGGGCTCAGGTGATGATTTCCTGGTCTGTTCACTCCCTCTGGGGCACCTGGCATTGGCCACTGTTGGCAGGCAGGACCCTGGGCTAGATGGACCTTTGGTCTGACCCAGTGTAACTGTTTTGATGTTCTTATGATAAGCATGAGCAAAGCAGCTCCAGGAAGGGCTAATTAACACAGCATCTAGCTGGGGAAACTCCTATGGTGTCATCGTCAGTGGGTATTAACCCTGGGGCCTCTACCGTCAAAGAACAGGCCTCTGTCACTTGTGTAAGAAGGCCAAGGCCTTAGCTGGTAGCAGGAGCAGATGGGTATCCTCTGTGGACCAGGCTTGGAGAGAGACACGTAACACACCTGACCTGTCTATCCCAGCCTATCCTATCCAGGGAGGGTTCCCAGAACACTGATTCATTTCCAAGTAATTGAGGCTCACCCTTTATGAATAATCTCCCCTGGGACTCTGGAATCAAATCCAGGGGGATGTTTAATGCGTAAGGGGAAGTGCGGCAGAAGCTGGGGAACAGGGTGGGCAGGGTGTGTCTGGCCCTAGCCTGATGTTCAACTCCAGAAGTCCCCAGAGATGCAATAAAAGCCTCACTGGAGACTGGGATCGTGGAATCGCTTTTACACCTCCCCCCCCCCAACTTGGCCCTCCGCTATATACATACAATATATGGTCCTGCCCAATATGATATAAACACTGTGCTACAAGATCATGGGCTCGTAGATCCATATTCACGGGTGGCAGGTTTGCAGAAATGTTGGTGGTGCCCAGAGCCCAAACCCTCCCCCATTTAAACTCCCGCTCCCTTCCTCCCCCCCAGTACCCACCTGTACCCTCCTGTCCTGGTCAGAAGCCTGACCAGTGTAAGTTTATTACCCAGTCTGCCATTTCTACAAAAGAAAGTGGATACCCACCCACTTTTGTACAGAATAGAGTCCCCAAGCACGTCAAGGAAAACACCCTGTGTTAGGTAAAATATAAACCAGATTTATTAACTGCAGAGAGAGAGATTTTAAGTGAGTGCCAGTAGTAAGCACACACATCAAAGTGTTACCTAAGAAAGAAAAGTCAAATCACAATCTGAGTTCTTTAAACTAGACATTTTGAATCAAGCAGTATCTGCCCCAATGGTATTTGTTCCTTTTTATATTTTCTTTTCCCACCTAGGACCAACTCCCCAGTTCAGGCTTTGTGCCCCAGACCCGTTTCCAGGTGTTGAGTTGGGGGTCCGGGGGGAAGAGGCCAAATGATGATGTCACTTCCCCTCCATTATAGGTTCCTCCATCTTGCTGGAAAGATGAAGCAGCAGACTCCATTTTGTTAATGTGCTCTCTGAGGCTACATCTACACTGAGGCAGTTTGTCGGAACAGGAAATGCAAATGGAGCGCTCATTTGCAAATCTCACACTCTCATTTGTATATTCTCTTCCAATCCTTTTTGCGGCTGAAGTTTACAGGATCTTGCACAAAACAGGGTTTTCCCGACAAATAGCCCCGTCTACACCGGGCTTCTTATCTCAAAAACCTCTTCCGCAAAAAGGATCGGAAGAGAATATGCAAATGAGAGCGAGAGATTTGCAAATGAGCGCTCCATTTCTATTTCCTCTTCTGACAAACTGCCGCAGCGTAGATGTAGCCTGAAAGAGGTCTCCATTGCAGTGTTCCTGGGACAGTCCTTGTGAATATGGATTCCCCTTCATGGGCCTTCATCAGCGTCTGCCTGCCCCACCGGTGTACCCGAAAGGATGGTTGTGTGTTTCCCACCTCCCAACAGATTTCAGTAACATACACACAGCAGACCTTCACACCCTTGCTTACAATGACAGCACAGACAATTATTAATGTTCAACAGATTAAGACTTTTAAAATGGCACCTCGGAAGGCATGCTTTGCACAAAGCATATCCTAATCATATTGCCGTGATAAATATGTGGGTGCCAGGGCATTGTTTGGGGGTACAGAGTGTCATAATACTTTGTCCTGGACAATAAGTCAGCCATGAGAAGTCTTTCCAGTTAGCACGGGGAGAGGGACTAATTGGATTTGTGACTCTTTCGGTTCCTTTCTGTTGTTTGAAGACGGGGTTTAAAAATGTTTCTTCAATGCTTGTTTTCTTCAACAGTAGAAATATCAGGAAGGTTTTATTTAGCTTCACTGGTTTTGGTAAGTCTAAGATATACTAGGCGTTCCATCCACCCGTAAATGAAGGTATGGAGAGGTGTCATTTTTAACAGAGACTTTTCTCCTAATTGTCTGGAGAATATTTGAGTCAAATGGCAGTTGACCAAAAAACCCAGAGTTTTAAACAGTAAAAATAAAAATCACATTTTCTCTTAATCGCTCAGGTTCCACTACTGGGTTTATCCATAATTCTGTTTGCCCTCCCATCAAGTCTTTTCAGGAAAAGCAGGGATAGATACGACCTGGATTTCCACTGTGAAAAGGAAGCACAAAAATGTTTTTTTAAAAGATGAAACATTGTCTAGAAGCCAAAATCTGACAGAATCACTCTCTTCTCCAACTTCTGGTGGAGAATAAAAGCACCTTTCTGGAATCACATAACGAGTTTTCTCTTGATAACTTTTTTGCCTGTTCAGGAAATTTTAATGGACTTATATGTGATTTTTGTCTAGTGCTGAGGAAGACAGATGGGCTGTTAAAAGGACATCAGAAAACCCTTAGCCTCTTTTTAAAGAGACATCTTTAAAGCTCTTCTCTCTGAAGATTATCTGTGTGACATGGCAGATCATCTTGGAGACAACACTAAAAAATAACAGACATCAAACAACTAAGGATCTCATATGCCACTAGTGCTTTCTTTGCAAAGAGGTTTTGGAGGAGATCGACAGGGTACAGCATATTCTTAAACTTTAAAACAAATCTTGCTTACCAGCACAGAGGGATACCTGCAAAATGGAGAGAATTTGGTGAAAATGGGGGTGCCGCTAGAGGAGAATCGGTGAGCAATCAGGCCAGAACCCACTTTAAGCCAGGGGTATAAGCCTGCATTTGCCTTGCTTTTGCTCAGGGTTGGCCCTGTCTGTGCCCAACAAAGGAGAACATTAGAACATAAGAACGGCCACACTAAGTCAGACCAAAGGTCCCTCTAGCCCAGGAATCTGTCCTCCAATAGTGGCCAGTGCCCGGTGCCCCAGAAGGAATGAACAGAACAGGGAATCATCAAGTGATCCCTCTCCTGTCATCCATTTCCAGCCCCTGGCAAACAGAGGCTAGGGACACCCTTCCTACCCTTGCTGGCTAATAAGAAAAAATTAATACTAATAAGCCCCAGTTATATAACTTCCACGAATTTATCTAATTCTTTTTTAACCTTGTTAAAGTCCTGGTCTTCACAACATCCTCTGGCAAGGAGTTCCACAAGTTGACTGTGCGTTGCATGAAGAAAAGCTTCCTTTTGTTTGGTTTAAACCTGCTACCTATTAATTTCATTTGGTGACCCCTAGTTCTTATGTTATGGGAACAAGTAAATAACTTTTCCTTATTCACTTTCTCCATGCCTGTCATGATTTTGTAGACCTCTATCATAACCCACCTTAGTCTCCTCTTTTCTAAGCTGAAAAGTCCCAGTCTTTTTAATCTCTCTTTATATGGCACCCGCTCCAAACCCCTCATCATTTTTGTTGCCCTTTTCTGATCATATTGATCAGTACCTACCTACCTGCGTTGTAGGGAGCATGGCTGGCCAGGCACGGTTTTGAAACCTGTAGCCAAATGCGAGGACCAAATTGAGACTTTGCCAGCAGCAACGCTGGATGCTAGGGCTTAAAGAATGGCTTGCTAAGGAAACTACAGCCAAGCAGCTGTCATGCTGAGCCCACAGACAGAAGGCCGGTTTGCAGGCAGGCTTGTCACATGTCACCTACCTGTCCTCCTAGCAAAGAGCCATACATGGGTGCAGCAACGAGCGGGCGGCTGGTCAGAGACACGCTGCCGGGCTTGTCCCTCGGAGGAAGCGTTTCTATAGGAACCGGAACTCTTCGGTTCAGAGGAGTAAGCAGTGGGTGGTGGTGGGAGAGGGGGCAGGAGTCGGGACAGTGCTTGGATGTTTTTGGAGCAGACAGTTTCCGTTTTCCGGCTGAAACGGCTCCTTGTTTTGCACTTTTTTTATGAGACCCCTTCATAAAAGATCAAACATGAAACCCAAATGTCAACGTTTGTTGAAATGAGCCGGTTGGATTGATCCAAACCACAGTTCCCCGTCCTTCCTTATGGAGAACGTTGACGTTTGGAGGGGGTGTTATTTCTAAAACCAAACCTTCTTGTCTCAGTGAAAGGGAGTCCCTGTCCGCAGCACAGCTGTGGTCCTGAGCTTGCTCCGGGCAGGCCCTATGATGCTAGAGGGGAAGGCCAGCCCTGCAGCATGGCAGAGGAACAGGGCCGGCTCCTAGCCTGGAAGGGGGGAAGTCCATACCAGATAGTGACGCCGGGGGGTGTCCTGCTCCATAAAGCACAGGATGTGGCATCTGATGTGCTGGGGGGGGGGTTCCCTGCTCCCCTAGTCAGACTGCCGCCATTCCTTGACCCCTTCCTCCTCCCTCTTCCCTGCAAGGATTCTAGCCATGGGGCTTGAGAGGGCAGCCAAGTGAGAGGCTCTGATGAGACACCATCTTCCTGCCCCCCAGGGCTGGAGTAAGGCCTTCGTAGGCCCTAGACAGCCTCATAATCACAGGCCTTTAAATTAGATCTGCTAGAAATATATAAGGGAGAAATTACTTCCGCTGACACCAACAGATGCTGTAGGTGTTCAGCACCTCTGAAGCCAGCCCCCCCCCCCCCACCAGCTGGTGCACGGTTCCCTGGGAAGGCCAGCTGCTGGTTTAAAAGCCCCTCTTGGGATGAACAACAGAGGATGTTTTCCCAGTTTGTAAAAGACCCAACAGTTGGAGGGTGGGGGTGCTTTGCACTGGAAAGCAGTCGCAAACTTGTTCTGTTGGAGGGAAACCCTCTCTCAGCCCCGCTGTCTGTGACAGAACTCCAGTGAAAGGCGGTTTTACGTTATGCGCCGGCACAGCGCTTTTGTGGCGTGGCCTAAGTGCTTAAGTGAATCTTGTGATAGTAATTAATTAATTAGATCCAAGCAAATCATAGCAAATTATTTATCGGCTGTGTCTTGTCTCTTGCTGCCTGGGGAAGCTCTGGGAACTCCTTGTGATTTTTTTCCACAGACTTCTTCATTATTTTTCATTTATCTGCCAACTCCCCCCCGCCAGTAGACACTCCTGGTTTTAAAGGCAGCTCTCATGCACTCTCCTCACGCGCTGACTCTGCTGGAGCCCAGCTATGGACACCGCATTCTTCCTCTGGTATGGGACAGGCGACGTTGGGCCCCGGGCTCCAGAGAGCAGGAGACAGAGGCCGGGGTGGGCGCTTCCTGTCACGGCGCTTCTGTCACGGCGCGCTAACGCCCACGCGGATGAGGGAGAGCTGTCCCCTCATGCTAGGGCCAGACAGATTTCAACTGGCTGCCTGGGGGAATGAAAGACTCTGCCCCCGGGCCAGGATCCAAAAGCCCCAGGGTGGCCTGGCGTAGCCCTGTGCTCGCTACAGGGATGCAGGGTCAAGGCAGAGAGGCTCTGCTTCATTTTCAGGACAGCCCCCGCTCCTTACAGTCCAGTGCTGGAGCTAATAGTTCTTGACTGCCCCCACCCGCACTCGCTGGTGGCCATTTCTCTCTTCCTCCTCCCCTCCTCCACAGCTCTTACCCTGCACTGCCTCTTCTCCCTGCACTCTGCTTTCTCCTTTGGCTTCCCTTCTCCTCTCTGCACTGTTCCCCTCCCTCCTTCCCATCTTGCCTCTCCATCTCCCTGCTGGCCTCCCGGTTTTCTTTATTTTTCTTTCCCCCTCCCTCCTATCTGATCTCTCTCTTCCTTGTTCCCAGCCTTATCTCTCTGGTTCCCTTGCTTCTAGCCTCCTTATCTCCTTCCCTCCTTCTTTCAAGTGCTGAATTACCAGACTAGGCATTTTTGCCCCTTCTCCCCCACCCCCCAGTCCCTCATTCTCGGCTATGCTTGGGCCTGGCCTGACTCTGGCCCTCTCCACAGCTGGATTGAGCTGTGCGGCAGGCCCCCAGATAATAAAACGCAGCCCCAGCAGAGGCTGGAACCGGAGAGACACACGGACAAGGAGACAGAATTCTCGGAGGGGAGGGAGCCAGGGCATTGCTGGGGGGATCTCAGGTGGATTTAGGGGGCAGTGAGACTCGTGGTGTTTACAGCCTCTCCTGCTTCCTTCTCTACATCTCCTCCCATGTAGCTGGCAGCTCCCAGCGCCCTGTGGCAGAGACCCCCCCAGGGAAAAGGAAGCCCAAAGCATTCTGGGGAGGGCGTGGTTGGCGTTACCACATAGCGTGGGACCGTTTCTCCAGGGCTTCCCTGCTCAGCCCTGAGCATCTTCCCACTTCCCTCGTCCTGCCTTGGTGGGTCCTCCCTGGGTCTCAATGACCCCGGGCCTCAGTGGGGGCGGGAGCTCTCCTACGGCTCCCGCTGAACCTGGGTGTTATATGCAGGCAGGAGAAGGAACCATGAGGCTGTTCCTGGCTTAAGCCTCTGAAAACTACAGCCCAGCCCCCCCGAATCATTCCAGGTCTTCCTTCCACTGCTGCCCCTGCCCTCCGCCCAGGAGAGGTTCCCCCCTCCGAGGAGAAGGGCATTTTCTGTGGGAGTCAGGTTCTGGTACGGCGCTCGCCGTCACACAGCCTGAGTGGTTTCCGCAGCGATGCTGACAGCTGTCCTGTGCTTGTTCTCTCCTCTGCGTCCCGGGGGGAGATGTCTGTGCAGGGCAGCGGGGTGTTGTGGGATTGTGGTTTCTCTCATTCTCTCTCTCACACACACACACACACACACACACACACGCAGCAGGGTGTTGTGGGATTGTGGTTTCTCTCTCTCTCTCTCTCTCTCTCTCTCACACACACACACACACACACACACACACACAGAGCTCTGGGGTTCTGTTTGAGAAGCCAAGTCAAAGAAATGTGCCTGAGAGGATGGTGGGGTGGATGGGATGGGAAGATCCTGAGGTCTCGGGGGAGTTTGTTCCACAGGCGGGGGCTGGCCCCTGAGAAAGCTCTGTCACAATTCAAGCTTGTCCTTCTCCCCCCCTCCTTACACTCACCCTGGCCTGGACCAGCGGCCATCTCCTGCTGTCTGAACAGAACTGAGCTAAGGCTACCCAGCAACCCCTCAAAGGCCCCCGCCTGGCCCTGCCATGTCTGTCTTTGGGGCCATCCTCTGGCAAGTGATCCCCGTTGAGGATTAATGGCTGGACCTGGCACCCGTAGTGCGCAGGCCTCGGGCTGCAGTGAGCGAACACCGTGGAGGAGGGGCGTGCTGAGGTGACAGAGAGGCCCCCTCAGCAGGGCGAGGCGAGGCTCCACACTCAACTAGATTACAGGGATATTTCTCTTTCCCGGGGCCTTCGCTGTCCCTACAGCAGCCTCCTGTTCCATCCCAGCGCACTCTGCCACGGGCCCTCGCTGGGGATGGGGTTTCTACTTGCTTGTCACTGTTTTCCCCTCTGCAAACCCAAGTCCCCGCCCCGCACTGATAAGCTTCCCCATCCCGGATCAGGCCAATACGCCCACGGGGCATACGTGCCCAGGGACGCTCATTATCCCATCCTGGGATGGCTCAGGGAAGCTGATTTGGCACATGGAGCCTGCCCCATTCGGGACCTGCTTCCCCACCATGGCTCTCCCAGCAGCTGTACGGAGCAGCTTGTCTGCTGCTCCCTTCTTCCCCCTCCCTCCCGCCTCGCCCGGCCAAAGCCTGCAGCCACTGAGCAGGGGCGAGGCTGGCATGTGTTTGGGGGAGGCGTGGCCGACGCGCGCATTCAGCTGCTCAGCGCAACGTAGTGCTTGCATAGATCTCTGCCTCCGTGGCTGCCTATAGGGCAGTGCGTAGCGTTGGAGGGGGCTGACTCCATGCAGCTGGACTTTCCGAAGTGCCCACTGGACTAAGACATTGGGTGATCATCTGTTCGAAAGCAGCTCATGCTGATTTCCCCAGGAGTGTTAGAGTAACCCAGCTCCTCCTTTCTCTCAGTATGTGGTCATGGGGCCATTACAGGGCACAAGGACCCACACCCAGTAGGTGTGTGGGCTACATTAGCACCACCTCTGTGACAATCAGATTCGTCATCTCAGCTGGATTTCTACCGTTGATAACCCTTTGAGCCCCCTAGGAGTATGTGGCAAGAGGACAGGCCAGACAGGCCTCTGCCTCAGGAATCTTACAGCTGCTGGGGGTCAAATACATAAAGGCCAGCCCAGAGGGAGGGCATGTCTGCCGTGCAGCCGGGATATGTCACTGCAGCCTGTGTAGACAGACCTGCACCAGCTTTGAGCTAGTTAGGCTGGGTACCAACGGCAGTGAAGCCCAGCTTTCCACATGTACTGTACATGGGGCCGCCGGTACTCCCTGGAGCCCCTGCACTAGCTAGGTCAGAACTGGCTCCGGTATTTCTTCATGCCCTGCAGCCGGACACCCTGGCAGCGTCGACAGCCCCGGGGAAGCAACGCTGTCGCCCGCCCGCCGGGTGCAGGTGGCAGCGGTGGGATAATCCAGTCACACGCTTGGACCAGCTGGCTCAGATGAGAGGCACATTCAAAACGGATCAGAGTGGTTGCCCACAAGGCAGGCTCGGCCTGTGAGACTCACTGGCACGAGACATCACCGGTGCCAGCAGTTGAGCTGGATTCAATGAAAGGTTTGAGAGGCAGGCGTGTGAAGGACAGGATCCTCCAGGGTTATGAAAGCAACTATTAACAAATCAAAAGGAAAAACGATGTAGCACTTTAAAGAGTAACAAGATGGTTTAATAGGTGATGAGCTTTCAGGAGGCAAGTAGACAACTCTCCAACACCACATTTTACAGACCTCTCTCCTCTGATCCCACTTCAGAATACCAAAAGAAACTACACTGTCTCCTTAAGGAACTCCCTGCCTCTACTCGGGACCAAATTCACACAGAAACACCTTCTGAACCCCGACCAGGATTGTTCTATTTGCTTCCCAAAATCCATAAACCTGGATACCCCGGACATCCCATCATTTCAGGTATTGGCACACTCACTAACGGATTATCCAGCTATGTAGACTCTCTCCTCAAATCCTATGTAACCAACAGTCCCAGCTATCGCCGAGATACCACTGACTTCCTGAGAAAACTACAAAACATCGATAACCTCCCTGATAACACCATCCTTGCCACCATGGATGCAGAAGCTCTCTACACCAAGGGTATGTCTAGACTACATGGCTCCATTGACGGATAAACATGGCCGCCTTGTGAAACGAGGTTTACAGGATCGGTCGGCAAAGGCTTCCCCAGCCAACAGATCCACATCTAGACTGCCGCGCTGTGCTGGATCAGCTGATCGTAGGCGCAGCGCGGCGGCCATATTTATTTTAATGAAGCGGGGATTATTTAAATCCCCCCTTCTTTGCCTATGCCGGGTAAACTAGTTTACATGGCTCCATCAACGGAGCCATGTAGTCTAGACATACCCCAATATTCCACATGAAGATGGATGACAAGCGATTAGAAACACTATCCCAGAGGATACCACAGCCAATCTGGTAGCAGACCTGTGTAACTTTGTTCTCACCCACAAGTATTTGCGATTTGGGGACAACTTATACCTCCAGATCAGCGGCACAGCCATGGGTACCCGCGTGGCCCCACAGTACACTAACTTCTTTATGGCTGACTTAGACCAACGTTTTCACAGATCCCGTCCCCTTTTGCCCCTCCTTTACTTATGCTACATTGATGACATCTTTATGATCTGGACCCAGGGCCAAGAAACACTGGATGCATTCCACAGAGACTTTAACAACCTACACCCCACCAGAAAACTCACTGACTCATACAGTTACCTACATGCCTCCAGCTTCCATCCAGGACACACCATACGATCCATCATCTATAGTCAAGCCCTTAGGTACAACCGCATCTGCTCTAATCCCACTGACAGAGACCAGAAACTTCAAGATCTCTACCAAGCATTTGTAAATCTCAATTACCCACTGGGGGAAATAAAAAAAACAAATTGAAAGAGCCAGACAAATACCCAGAAACCATCTACTTCAAGATAGGCCCAAGAAAACCAACAACAGAACACCACTTGTCATCACCTATAGCCCCCAACTTAAAGCCCTCCAACGCATTATCAATAACCTACAACCTATACTGGAACAGGATACTACACTCCGAGAGTCTCTGGGGGACAGACCCATAGTCTCTTATAGACAACCAGCTAACCTCAGGAAGATTCTTACCAACAACCACAGGACATACCACATTAATACCAACCCTGGAACTTTCCCTTGCAACAAACCCCGTTGCCAACTTTGTCCACATATTTACTCTGGTGATACCAAGAGGTTTGGTTTGAACTAACACGTCCCAGCATGCACTTTCACTTTCGAAACAGCTGTTGATCCCAGTAACGTGCCAGTGAGATCATGCTAATGAAGCACGGGATATTTAAATCCCTGCTTCATTGACTATTTCGAATGCTTACATTTGCAGCCCTAGTTCGAACTAGGGTGCAAGTGTAGACATACCCTTCCAGAATATGATCTGAGGAAGTGGGTCTGGCCTACAAAAGCTCATCACCTATTAAACCATCTTGTTAGTCTTTAAAGGGCTACATAGTTTTTCCTTTTGTTTTAGCAAGATCAGACTAACACAGCTACCTCTCTATTACTATTAACAAATCAGTCATTGCAAGGAGCCTGGCCCCTCTGGCTTGCTCAGCTCTCAGCATCAGGAGGAGAAGAATACTCTTCTTGGGCGGGAGTTACCCCATCATTGCTTCATCGGAGTTTCTTCCTCCACAGCCGCAGGGATGACCACTGGACTGTCTGGACCATGAGAGCAAAATGGAGACAAGCTATTCAGACTTAGCACCTTCCTGGCCCATTTCAGCTGAGAATCTCAATGCACTGTGCAAACAGCAACAAACATGTTAGCTGGCCTGTGAGGAGGGTCAGCACAACTTCCATTTTACAGATGGGGAAACTGAGGCACGGATGTCTGATCAGGACTTGGCCCAAGTTCCTCCCACTTGAAAGAACCCAGGAGTCCTGACTCAGCCAGCAGCTCTCACCTCTGGACAGCATTGCCTCACTCTCGTCAAAGGCTCTGATTGGTCAAAGCTATCCAGCCTGGGGTATGTATGTGTGGGGGGGGGGGCAGTGAGAGAGGAGAGCACAGTAGCTTTCTCTTTGAAATCCTCCCCAAAATGGTCGGATTCAGCCTTTGGAAATAATTGCTGCACTTTAGAAATCTTGCAGGATTTCAAGGCTAATCCAAGGAGCATGTAAACCCTCTCTGGCGAATCCTCAGGGGACTCCTTCCTTGTTCGTTATATTTTATGGGTTTGGCCTAATTGTGCCTAAAAAAGAACCGATTCTCCTCTGACAGCGGCAACTGCCAAGTGCCCAGGAGTTCTGTGCAGCGTCAGTTCGAGAGGCCCGGTGGTGGTGCGGGAACCTCGTCTATTAACCCCTTCACTGCTGCAGGGCTCTGTGTGTCTCTGGCCAGCGGTTCAATGGACTGGCCATCTGACAGCAGGCAGGGATTTTGCCAGGACTGTACAGCTAACTGCAGTGGACAGGCACAGTAAGCACAGCCCAGGAAATCTGTGTCTCCCAGAGGCCAGATGTGCCATGGCGGACTGTGCCATCTGCCAATTTGAATGGAAATTCCGGGTGTGACATCTCCCCGAACGGCTGCCAGTTGGGGAAGGGGGAAAGCACTCGGAGGTAGAGCTCTGCACCTACAAGATGCCAAGTACTGAATTCCTGCCAGACCGAGACGGGAAAGGAACGGGCCCTGCTCTGGCCCTGATGAGAGAGAGTCTTGTAGGGCTGAATCCAAAAGCAATGACTCCAAGCAATATTCCCTCCGATCTTTTCCATCCATGTGCGGACTTTTTCCATTCGTGTGCAGAATAATTTTATATGCACCAAGGCATGCACAAATGTGCACCACCAATAGAAACACAAAGCGTAGCTGTGGGTGCTCTGCTAAACAGCTGGGCAGCACTTGAATCTCCGAGCAACCGCACAAGCGCACAACCTTCCAGGGAACGCTGGCTCCAATACCGGAATGGGACAGTGGATTCCCCCAGCGCTGACACCTGAGGACTGCTCAACAGGAGGGGTTGGTCCTTCAAGGAGCCGTAATGGGGCCCGCCTTAGCCCATGAAGGATCCCACCCAACTCCTGGCAAAGAGCAGGGGGCAGCCGGAAGATCCTGGCCAGCGCTCCCTTGCTCGGGGAAGCAGATCTGAACAGCCACGGCGGTGTGGGAGCGATTGTTGGGCACATAATGGTGGCTGTGTTTGCCCACGTGGTTGCTGCACTCCCGGTGTATAGTTCATTGCTTTGGAAAGCTCTCGGGGTACCTTTGAGAAAACTGCAGAAAACTGCCTGCCTGCCCTGCTGTGGAGGGTGCCTGATTGCCCCCGAAATCCTCCCACATTGCCACAGCTTTTTGCAAGGGAAGATCAAACCCTTTGCAAGAGCAGGCACCAAACCCCGGCTCTTGGCGGCCCGACTGGCAAGCCGGCAGGAGGTGCTGGGGTGGGAGCTGAGATCACCTCTCTCTTACATTTTCCATTTCCCTCCCTGGAGTAACACCGGCCCCAGGAGGCCCTGAACCTGGAATCTCTCTGGACCCTGGAGAGTGTCCGCTCTGCTTCTGAGTTCCCAGGCCTGGAATTCAGTGTGGCCGGACAGAACCTCATCCATTCCCTCCTGGGCTGCTGGCCCGGCGTTTGCTCCCCACCTCGGATTGTTTCGAAGAGCATCCAGGCTACCAGCTGCATCCTTAGCCTGCCCCGCTGAGGCCGCCCTTTGCCCTGGCCACGTACACAACTCTTCGGTGCTCGGTAAGTCTCCGGCTCGGCTCTACCGAGAGCCCGGCCAAAGGGAGCTGCATGTGTGCAGGATCAAGCCAACGGTGTCTCTGGCCAGCGTGGCCCTTTGAGGCAAAGCTGTCCCTCGTGTCCAGCATGGCTTTAGAAGGTCCCTTGTTCCCCGCCTGCCTGTCTGCATCCCAGCAGAATAGTGTCGTTTCCACGCAAGCCCAGGCAGTTGTCAATGCTTCTAGCCCAGCCTCGTGTGTGGTCACTGACAGCGGCTGACCTCCCTGTCCAGGGCTGCTAGTGCCGGGGCTGGCACAGGGAGCAGAGGGGACATGGCTGGATCCCCGGGTGTCCGGGGGTGGCAGGCGGGGAGATCTTCTGAGCTCTCACCGGCACAGATGTCAGGGGGTACCACCAATGAGAAACAGCAGAACCTCCCAAAGCCATCTCCCTCTGCCCATCCTCTCCCAGTGTGGGGCCTGAGGCCAGCGCCTGCCTGCTTGGGGCGGCTGCTGTGACTTGGAATTAGTTGCCCTCCCTCACTCTCATGGTCCCTCTTCTTCTTCTCAGCTGGCTTCTCTCACCCTGTCTTCATCCCCCCGGTACTGGCTTGCTCCAGAGCAGGGCCCGTTCCCTGCAGAAGCCCCGCTCGGGGTGTGGGGAGGCCCTGCCCAGACTCCTCTGGATCCCACCGTCTCAGTGCCTCCTTCGCTAATGCCCTGCCTCAGGCTCCCAGGCGCTGCCGGCTTCAGCATCCCGCCCAGAGCTGCAGCCCTAGAGGGACAGAACCTGGCATTGGTTGGTGGCTGGCTTGTCCCAGGCAGTCGGCCCATCCCAGACACCCTGAGGGGGCCGACCACACCTTAACAAGGCCCAGCTGGGACTCTGGGATGCTCTTGTGGCTGCAGCCTTGCATGGTGCTGGACACGAGGCTCTTGACACGGGAAGGGCTCTTGAGGACTAGCCTCACCACATCACCGCCCCAGGGCCAGGTTTTCTCCTCTCCGCAGAGGGAAAGCCCCGGAGCTTGGGAAACACTCGGCTAGGAGAAGAGACCTGCGCCAACACTAAACCCTGGTGGGGTCAGGGGTGGGCAGTTTGGCTGGAGGGGGAAGGACCGGACACAGCTATTTAAATAGGGGTGGGATGCTGGGAGAGCTGGATGGGCACTTCCCACTGCATACAAGCCGACCTGTGCGTACGGGGCACAGCCATGGGGGAGGCGGGGAGAACGCCCCCTGCCGGGCCGAGTGTTTGCTGCTGCAGGCCAGGCAGGGTCGGGTCCTTAGGCCGATGGAGTCGCGTTCTCCCAGCAGCCAGGCTCCTGCAGAGCCGAGGGCAGCGAGCCCAGCCAGTGCCAGCAGCAGCTGCTTCTGTCATTAGGGCCTGGCCACCTGCTCCGTTCGCCGCCTCCTCCGGGGCCCCCCGGCGCTGAGCCTGGGTGGCGGGAACAAAACGAGCGGGAGACACAAGAACGGAAGCTGCTGCAGGGCTGATCCCATCGTGTGCCCTGGGAGCACTGGCCACATCTCCCGGGAGAGCGACTGGGGGGAGCGGGACGAGACCGCAGTGCACAAACCACTGCCCGGCACAGGGAGCGCAGGGCCCGGGGCTAGCAGGGACCCGAGCTGCAGGGCGAAGGAGAAGGCAGCCCGGGGCCCGGCAGTGGTGAAGTGGGGTGATCGAGAAGGTGACAAGGGGCTGGGGTCCCCTGGCTGGGAGACAAGGCAGAGCTGGGGCTGGGCAGTTTAACCTTCACTGGGTTTATTCCTCCAGCCTGCTGCCTAGTGCCCGGCCCCAGGAACCCCGCGAGGGGCCTGCCTGTGCCCTGCCTCATTTTCTGCCCTGCTTGGGGACTTGGGCTCCGATCCCGTCCGTAGCGTTTTACCCTGGTCACACCCTGTCCTCAGCGTGTCTCAGGCACCCGGCCAGTGCCAGCCTCCTCCCGCCACGGGACTGGCCTTCCCAGGCCCCTGGCGACCGGGCAGCGCTTTCCCGCTCCTGCCCCGGCTGAGATCCAGCGCGGAGGCAAGGCCAGGTGCCTGTCCGAGGGGTGCTGCAGCCATGGGCCACGTCCTGATCCTCAGCAAAGTGCAGAGCCGGAGGCTTTCCCACCTCCCAGCCTGGCACAGAGGGCGAGAGGTTGATCCGCCTCGGACAATCCCGCCTTGTTCCCCCCTGCCCGCCCCGGAGAGCACGAGGCAGCCGCTGGCAGGGCCACGCTGCCCTCTGCTGGCCTCCCTCCGCACTGGCAGGACTGCAGGGAACCGGGGGTCTTAGAGGGGTGCTGACTTGGAGTGACAGGGCACCGGGGGAGGGGGACAGAGAGGGGCGTGATGGCCAGGGCTTGCGGCTGCTAGTGACTCATTTCCTGGAGGAGGAATCCCAGGGTCTGCCCAGAGGTCCAGGTTTTGGGGGGACACTGGGAAGCTGTCGCTGGGATCCACAGGAGCCCATCCAGACGGCGGGGGGATGATCCCGAGGGAGGACTAGGTGCTGCACTAGTGCAAGGGGCTGTACATTCCACCTGGCCCCAGAGGAGACTCGCCCTACCCAACAGACAGCCCCGCTGCTGCTTGCTTTCCAGCTGGCTGCCAGGGAGGTGCCGGGGGGCAGCCTCTAGCTACAACAGGGAGTCCCACAAGTGCGGGGCCACTAGGCACATCCCCTGCCCATGCTCCCATCCTTGCCAGCTCTGCCCCCATACAAAGTCACCGAGGCAAGCAGGGCTGGAAGGCTTCACACAAGCAACTGGCTGGAGCACTGGCACTTTTCTTCCTGGCTGAAGTTAGTGCTGGGGCATGGGGCTGGCTTGGCAGGTCTGGATCCCAGGGATGGTGTGGCAGTGCCAGTTTTGCCCTACTGTCCCACTGATCTCTTGAGCCCAGAAGGACCATCTCCAGGGCCTGCGTGGCCCGGGCATTCTTCGGCCCATAAGACGGTCAAGCATCAGTGAACGTGGAGGAGCAGGATACTAGCAGCTAGCGGCCAGCCCAGCCCTGACTCCACCGTGTTACACCAGCTCTTGTGTGATGCTGTTTCCCTGGGGAGATACAACCCCATCAGGTCCCCTGGCGGCACGTTTCATTCTCCCCTATCCCAGGGCAGGAAAGTTGTGGTCACCCTAAAACTGGACTCAGGAGATGAAGGGGGGAAATGGAATCTGGCCGCCTCCCTTCCTGTGCACCCCGAAACCAAGTGGCCCCGATTCTCACTATCTTAGGCTTGAGTGCCAAATCCAAGCCATGGAGCCCCAAGGGTAGGACCCACGCCTGGTGCTATCTTCTGATCACAGAAACCCAAGTTACAACTGGGTCCCTTCTGGGAGAGGAGGCTTCTGTCCCCGGATCCAGGCCTGGAGAGAAGTTTTATGGCTGGGTATAAACTCCTCACCAGTGGGGATGTGGGATGGCCAGGACAGCTTGGCCATCTGTGCCCTGTCACAGTAATTAGAGTCCCACATGTAACCCCTGCACAGGTGAACTCTGTGTCTGTGTGTCCCAGCTAAGACCCATGGCCAATGCAATCAAATCCAACCCTCTCGTCCCTTCAGAGGCCATGACTAGAAACTCTTGGAGTTGGTTTAAGAGTTTCCCAAAAGCACGGACTTTGCTGCGGAGCTGCCTGCTCTGCCCATGCAAAGGGGCCAGCGCACCTGCTTTCTGGCAGCAGGGAAAGGCACCGACCCGTGGCAGAGAGAAGTGGGCAGCCCAAGGCATCAGGGTACACCCGAGCTACCCTGGCACTGAGGGAGTAGCTCTCATGAGGGGGAGGGAGAGGGGAGGGAGAATGGGGAGGAGAAAAGGGTGGTCTGTCCCTTTAAGGGGGCTGGCTGTCAATCAGAAAGTCCTTTTCTTTGCGGGAGAGGAGGCCAGAGATATTCAGAGAGAAAAAGTAAAGCGAAGAGAGAGGATTTGTTCCGGCTGAACAAAGAGAGACACAAAAGGGAAGGAGGTGAGAGGGATTTGACTGAGCCCAGACACAATGGGTGAGTATGAGAGGAACTTTCCAAACTTTCAAACTAACACAAAAGGGATTTTTTAAATCAAAGATTTGGGGGGGGGCACTAATTCTGCTGTTATATTTGCTCTAACCTTCCCTTCGCCACACGGTGGTGGGACTTTAAGGGCCTTGGATCAGCAAGTGCCTGGAGAATCCCAGCCAGGTGCCAGGCTGTAACTGACGAGGTTGGTGCCATCCTGCCAGCTGCCTGGAGCCATAGTGCCCTCCCATGTCCAAGTTAGCCAGGGCTGTTATTCATCTGTGGCAGGTGCAGACCAAGGAGTTGACACTAGTAGGCAGCTCCTTAGAGGGACAAGAAAGGGGCAGTGGGTCAGAAGGAAGCTGCTAGGGGTGGGATCTGCCTCCTAGCGTGGAAAAGAAATCCTGCTGGTGTTTTGGGACTGTGAATAGCTGCCCCGTGGCAATGGTCGGAATAGGATCTCTATTTAAAGCTGAATTATGCATCCATTTGAAATCCATGTGCACAGATCGGCTTGAAAACCAGCCTGGCAATACCAGGGCCGGGGTGGCTCCGTGGGGCTAACATGAAATCATCTGATCCAGAGATTCCTGGTAATTTTAGTGTCCTTGTCGGTTCTCTCTCAAAATCCCCGGTGTGTTTGCGATGTGCTCGGTGGGGTGATCAACGCTTTCATTCAGCCAGCACTTTGTAAGACACAGAACCCTTCCCAGATCATGTCCCTGGCCAACCCTCCCCCCGCACCCCACCAGGAGGGTTCCCTCAAACTTTTGCCACCCGTGTGCAGAATGAATTTTGTCACGTGCACAAAGGCATGTGCAGATGTGCACCACCAGATGAAACACGTGTGGGAGGCTGTGGGCGCTCTGCTAATCAGCTGGGCAGCACCTGAATCTCTCCTGGCAGCCACCCATGCGCTTGGCTTATGAGGAACCCCCGTGGGCGCTGCGCTCTCTGGTTCATTCTGCACCAGCCCCGGGAAGAGCTCCGTGAGACCCACTGCTTTGGTTCTTGCTGTCCCCCTTCCTGGGGGCTGGCTCAGCAATGATGTGACCCCAGTGCCTCCGACTCCCTGGGTCCTCACGAGCTGGCTTCGTTCCCAGAGCTGCTTTCAGGCCAGGTGCAGGACTACCGGGCAGGGAGACACTGGAGGGAGCTCTCTGGGATGCAGGAAGATACTGTGGATTCCTGCTGCCAGGAGACTGGTATGGAGCAGACTTCATCAGCTCACACCAGCCTTTCAGCGTGGGCCCGTGCCCTGCCGACAGGCCTTCTGACCAGCGAGGCTGGAGGACAGCAGGAGAGACCAGCCAGCAGGGAATACGGGGTACGTCTATACGGCTGTCACAGGGTCTGAGAGCAGCTTGTGTGGACCAGTCCCGAGCTCGCTTTAACCTTGCCTCCGCCTCCAGTGTGGGCCACACAGGCCTGCCCGGGACCTTGGCTAGTGACTTGCAGGGCTAGCGGCGGCGCACTGCTCCGGGAGCCAAACTAGCTGGGTTAACGCTCACGCAGGTAGGTCCCTGTGAGCCGCAGTCACACCCCTGCACACCGGTGTAGACTGGTGGGGTGAGCCAGTGACGACCCCTTTTGCACAGCGAGCCATGGAGTGTGACCCCCGCCCCCCGCATTGATTCAAAACACTTTTCATACATTTAACATTATTATAAATCCTGGAGGCAGACTGGGTGGAGGGTGAGAGCTCATGACCCTCCCCCGCCCCACCCCCCCATAGTAACCTCATAACCCTAAGGTGTCTCCACCCCTGGTCAGACAAACCCACAATGATCAAACTGTGTATCTTTAGGGATGTGACATTGTGTGGTGAATAATACACACGACTCGGAACCCAGAATTCCAAGCCCCGCTAGGCGCCTGATGTGTGGTGTGATATTGGGCAAACAACTGTGCGTCCCGTGCCTCAGTTTCCCCTCTGGGTCACAGGGATGGTAACAATGTGCCTGCCTCACAGGGCTGTGCTGTGAGTTAATTGAAAGGCTGGAAGGTGTTTTGAGGTCCTCCGAAGAAATGTGCTAGCAAATTAGGACGTGTGATTGTCGCAGGTCTCTACGGATCCCAGAGTGCTTTGCACACAGCCAGCTAGGCAGATGGTCACTTTAGACCTCCAGCCCCACACTTATATGCAGCCACTTCTGGGGCAAAACACGGCCGCTGTCTTACTAGTGCACAGCAATTCATAGGGCGGGCAGCCACGGTTATGGTATTTCATGGAAACCACGGTGCAGGGTCGGGATTGAGGCAAGGAATTCTCATTTTCACAGTCAGCCTTTCCAGCATCGATTTGATGGTTTAAAAAAGGCTCTGATTTTGGATGCAATATTATTAATTTCCTGTGCCTGGCCGTTGCTCTGAGCTGTGTCTGAGTACAGGGGCCATTTCCTTGGCAACCGGACAAGATGCTTCATTCTGGGGATAACCGGGCGGGTGGCGGTTTGCTCAGAACGTAGAGCGTTGGACGTGGGGGGGAGTTCCAGAGTGGGGACGGGAGCACCAGGCAGGTTTGATTGGTGGTGCTGAGGGAGGAGACAGTGGGAAAACACCTGGCTGGTGCCATAGGTGTTCCTGGACCAAGCCCCTGGAAGCTGGTCTGATTCCTGATTCCAGCCAGGTGCAGAACTGGTCAGAATTCCCAGTCTGTGGCTTGCCTGTGGTGCCAGGAGCCGGGGGAGGGGGGGGGAAGGGGGGCAGCCATGAGAAATTGCTGATGCCCCGTTAGTAACACTCAATTTCTGCCCTCTCCGAACTGTAGCCGGGGGGGTTTGACAACCAGCCAGCTGATGACAGCCCTGCCTCCCTGGAGCTCTGCTCACAGCTCCCCTAAAGCAGGGCTAAAGCCAGGCCTGCCCAGGGGCACCCCGGTGGATTGGCAGTCTGCTGCCCAGGCTGCTCTGTTGGCATCATCCCAGAGGCCCTGTGCATGTGGCAGGCTGGGATTTCCAGCTGCTGGCCCTGAGAGCGGCAGAGCCCCAGGCAGGGCCTGTGGGCAGAGGATAGCTCTCTTCCCCCTTCTCCCTGCCCCGCCCAGACCGCAGCCGGCCCCAGGGCTGCCTCTTGGGAGGAGGGCTGGGGTCCCTGGTCTGCTTGGAGCAACAGGGATAGAGAGGGGAGCCTGGGGGCTCTATCAGGGCAGCGAGTAACTTGCCTGTGGAGAGCTGGCAGAGATCTCTGCAGCCTGCCCTGGAAAATGGGCCGGGATGCCCTGGGAGCAATCTGGACTGGGGGGGGCGGCATCTCCCCCAGGCACTAGCTGGTCTCTGCTGTCTGTTGCCTGTGCAAAGGGGGGCCGGGGCTGCCTTTAGCCCCAGGACGAGAGCTCCAGTTGCTGCGTAAGGAGTCAGCCCAGGGTGGTGTGAGGCTTGTGCGGCTGGGCAGAGACCCCCCCCAAGGTGGCTTTGTGCCTTTTTAGCCTTAGCCAGGAATGCCAGGAGCCTGGGTCTGGCCCCGCTGGGGGAGGGCTGCCCTGGAGAAGCCAGCCTCCCGGAGCACAGCACCGGCCCACCGCTGGAGTCTGTGGGGGGCTGCCTGGGGGCCCACAGAAGATGCTTTGTCCCGACGGGGGATCTATGGGCCTTTGAGGCCCTTGTTTGTCGCTGGCACCTCCTGGCAATCTGCAGTTACCTCACTGCGCTGCACCCCCTCCCCCACCCGGTGCCAGCCAGGGCTGGGCTAGCATACTGGGCCTTTCAGCACCCACCAGCTCCCTCAAAGGCAGCACTGTGGGGGGAGTTCTCGGAGTGGGAGGGGGTGGGTGAGAGGCCGGGGGGGCTGCCCGGCCGAGGATGGGAGGGTCTGTGACTTGGAGAGACAGGGCTCCCCGTTCAATGGCTCATCCTGTTGTTTTGCCCCTATTGTTCTGCCCCACTTGTCAGCTGGGCCGAGGGACAAGGCCGGGGATTGTGCTCAGACAAGGACTCTTTCTCTCACTCCCCTCCTAAGGAGGCCGCCCCGCCTCCCTGCACTTGTGTCCCAGATTCCCGCCTCCATTCAGCATGCGGCACACCACTGCTTCCCACAGCCCCGGGCCAGAGGGGGCAAGGAGACAGCCAGGCAGCCCAGCGCTGGGCCCTGGTGAGGAGGATCCTGGTATGAGAGGTCCCCAAGAACAGCCACTTCTGTAGCCGTGTGGTGTGGACACCAGCTTCGGTCCCTGGATCACGCCTGGGATCTGGCTGGGTCGCTGGAACATGCCTGGGATCTGGCTGGGTCCCTGAGCTCCCCGCCTCTGGCTGAAACAAACGAAAACCTAAGCCTGCAAAGTGATTCCAAGATTAGGACTTTCAACCACCCCCAAAGCATCTTCCCTCGACTGCACCGTTATTGGAGATTAAAGGCATATTTCCTAGGGTCCATCTCCCCAAAGCTGCCCCTGCGGTCTTTGCCCCGCCCCCACCCTGGACAGACTCTGCCAAGAGTCTAAAGACTGGCTGGGCCAGGAGAGCCAACACCTCTCACTTTCCAGAGGAGGGTCTCTCCTCTGATCGCGGGTGGGGTAGCCCTGGGGAAGCCTGGCTGTGTTTTGTGACTAGCCAGCAGGAGAGATGATTTGAGGCTCCTGGGGTGGCCAGCCAGCCCTCCATGCACATGCCAAATGCAGAAGAAAGAAGGGAACTGTTCTCTTGTTTCCCTGCTGCACTTGCTGTCCAGGAAAAGCACATGCACAGCGCTCGGTGTATGTCTGAATCTCCCCCCCTCACCAGGATTTAAGCACGTGCTTAAGGTTCCAGGCTTAAGGGCCCTTTCCGAACAGGGAGGCTCCACTGACTTGTGGCCTGTCATACTTTTCTGGATGTCCTGCAATTGCTCTTCCTTGGTCCACGTCTCCTGAAAGCGATTGCCTCTCGCATGTGGCTCAGGCTGCAAGGAGCTCTCCAAAATTCACCTCTTAGCCAATCCTAAACTCTGGGGACGGAGCAGCCTCATGCATCCAGTCCTTCTCCCAGGCCAGTTCAGGCTTGTTCCTTACAGCACGTTTTAGTGTTGGTTCCAGGCTGCCTCTCACCATCCCAGGTGATGGGGCTTCCGCAGGAATCTAGCCCACTACCTAATGCCTTGGAGAACTCCATCTGGGTTCTTCCAGTCTGTATTTTCCTAAATTCCGTCCATTTTCTGTCCAGCTCTCCCAGCTTTACCCAAGAGTTTAGGCTGAGATTGTCAGAGGTTAGGTATCCAAATCCCATTCAGAATCAATAGGAACTTGGTGCCTAACTCCTATAGTCCCCTTGACGAGCTGACCCTTTGCTAGGAAAAAGGAATAATAGAATCCTAGAACACTAGAATGGGAAGGGACCTCGAGAGGTCAAGTCCAGTCCCCTGCCCTCATGGCAGGACCCAGCACCGTCTAGACCATCCCTGACAGGTGTCTGTCCAACCTGCTCTTCAATATCTCCAGGGATGGAGATTCCATAACCACCCTAGGCAATTTATTCCAGTATTTAATCACCCTGGCAGGAAATTTTTCCTACTGTCCAACCTAAACCTCCCTTGCTGCAGTGCTTCGTGCTGTAGTGCTTCCCTTGCCCATTGCTTCGTGTCCTGTCATCAGAGGCCAAGGAGAACAACTTTTTCCCTCCTCCTTGTAACACCCTTTTAGGTACTTGAAAGCTGCTCTCGTGTCCCCTCTGTCTTCTCTTTTCTGAACTAAACAAGCCCAGTTCTTTCCATGTTCCCTCATAGCTCATGTTCTCTAGACCTATTGAGGGACAGAGTGCAGTGAGGGATGGGCCGGCAGTGTCTCTGCTTAGGAGAGATGTTACTGGCTGTTAGCGAGGTGGATTAGACAGTGGCCTGCTTGTCCCCTTACCCCCCCCAATTTCCTGGCAGTGGGCTAAGCCACTTAGGCACCACGCCGGAGGCTGAATTGAATCAGTGAATGCAGGATCAGGCCCGCGGTCAGTGGCTCCCCGTCCTTCGCAGTAGCCATTGGAGAGGACGAGGAAATAGGCACTCAGGCCACTTGGCTGGGGTGGGGAGAACTTTTCTGGAGTCTGACGTGGCCGGGCAGATGGCACTTTTCCTGATGGATCCCCTTCCATCGTGCGCGCACCCCCAGACCTGCTGCAGAGTCCCCTGCTGGCTTTAAGTCACACACAGAGGACCCCTGGGCTCTTGTCCACGTAGCTGTACAGGCCCTATGCAGCCACCAGCACATGCTGCCGACCGAGGTGCCGGTTCCAGCCCTCTGGTAACTGAATAGTCCGCCCATTGTTCCTGTTTGTCCCCTGCCCCTGCAGAATACACAGGCTGGCAAGGGAAGAACAAAGCCCCCACTGTCCTCAGTGCCATGAAGAGATCAGTACAGGCTGTAACCTTGCACTGGCGGGGAGGGGAGCACAGGGCTGCCCGTGACCCTGTGGCTCTTATGGGCCATTCTTCAGGCAACCAGAAAACCATTGTGGGGCTGAGCAGGGAGGGAAGTGGGCGTTGGAAAATTCCCCGCTGCACATTCATGGAAGGGAGGTGGCTGAGAGCAGTGGGTGTTGTCTGGACGAATCCTCTTCTTTATTAAAACCCATCAGGCTTATGTGTGTTCACCCCAGGCCAGCCCTGACTCCCAGCCCAGCTGCAGCCGGGACAGGAGCTGTGTCAACTGCCTGCAGTCTGAGAAAGCTCCAGCCATGTTCACAGGGAGGAGCTCTCACCAAAAGACCGGGGACGTGAGGAGGCAGAGAACCAGGTCGCTGCTTCCGGCATGTGTGATTTTGCCAGGAAGCAGGGCGTTTCAGCTGGGGTTGGAGTTTGTCTTGGGTTTACTGGTTGTTTTCACTGTTAGAGGCAGGCGCAAACCGGAACTCCAGAATCAAACACCTGCCCAGATTCCAAACCCTCTCCAGGGATCCAGCTTCAGAACCGAATGTGTAGGGGACCTTCAGCTGTGTGATGGGGCAAAACCAAACCTCAGCCTGCCATGCCTGAATTTTGAGCTGGTGAGAACTCAGGCCCGGACTCCATCTTGTACCTGAGCCAGTTTAAACCTGTAGATTAAGGGCCTGGTTGTCAGAAGAGCGCCACACCTGCAGCTTCAGCTGAAGCCACTGGGAGCTGCAGGCGGGTGACCCTTCTGAAAACCAAGCCCCAAGTCTAGCCCTCCCACTTGCTAGCTATTTGTATACACCACAGCAGAGCAGCCGTTCTCTGGGGGCGTGGCTAGACTGCAGGGTTTTTTCGGAAAAACAGCTGTTTTTCTGAAAAAGCTTCACTTAAGTCCACACTGCTATTGCGTTCTTTCGAAAGAAAAATTGAAAGAACGCAGAGGTTTTGCCGACATCGGCAAATCTCATTCTACGAGGAAGAAGCCTTTTCTGAAAGAGTTTTTTCAGAAATGACCTGGAGGAGGGGATGGATTGCACCTCAGCACGTTCACAGATGACACTAAGCTGGGGGAGAAGTAGATACTCTGGAGGGCAGAGATAGGGGCCAGAGTGACCTGGACAGATTAGAGGATTGGGCCAAAAGAAATCTGATGAGTTTCAACAAGGAAAAGTGTAGGTCCTGCACTTGGGACGGAAGAATCCCAAGCATTGTTACAGGCTGGGGACCGACTGGCTAAGTAGCAGTTCTGCAGAAAAGGACCTGGGGATTACAGTGGATATATGGCATATTAGGGTGCATTAGGAGAAGCATTGCCAGCAGATCCAGAGAAGTGATTATTCCCCTTTATTTGGCTCTGGTGAGGCCACATCTGGAATAATGTGTCCAATTCTGGGCCCCCCACTATAGAAAAGATGTGGACACATTGGAGAAGGTCCAGCGGAGGGCTACCAAAATGATTAGGGGGCTGGAGCATATGACCTATGAGGAGAGACTGAGGAATTTGGGTTTGTTTAGTCTGCAGAAGCGAGGAGTGAGGGGGGACTTGAGAGCAGCCTTCAACTTCCCGAAGGGAGGTTCCAAAGAGGATGGAGAAAGGCTGTTCTCAGTAGTGACAGATGGCAGAACAAGGAGCAATGGTCTCAAGTTACAGTGGGGGAGGTCTAGGTTGAACGTTAGGAAAAAAAGAGTGTGGTGAAGCACTGGGATGGGTTCCCTAGGGAGATGGTGGAATCTCCATCCCTAGAGGTTTTTAAGTCTTGACTTGACAAAGCCCTGGCTGGGCTGATTTAGTTGGGATTGGTCCTGCCTTGGGCAGGGGGCTGGACTTGATGACCTCCTGAGGTCTCTTCCAGCCCTAGGATTCTATGATTCTATGAAAAAGGCGTGTGTGGATGGGGAAGAGGGAGTTTTTTCAAAAGAAGAGGCCTCCAGGAAAAACCACAGGTGCCCTGGTGGCCACTCTGTCCATAGTAATCACAACTTAAATGTGAGATAGCATCCATTCAGAGTGGACACTATCTTTTGAAAAAGCAGATAGCGTTTTCAATGTGCTTTGGCAGTGTGGACGCTCTTTTGGAAGAAGTTTTTTCAGAAGATCTCTTCCAGAAAAGCTTTTTTCGAAAGAAGCCTGCAGTCTAGATGTACCCAGGGACTGCACCTACAACCTCAGCCCCAGGGTGCAGGTTCATGTGAGGCTCAGCGTGATTGTCTGTTTAAGTTAACAGGCTCAGTTTTATTCACACTTCCTGCTGAGTGATGGTGCGGGCTTAGACTTGCTGGCAGCCCAAAGAAGGATACTGACGTCTGATGGTCTTTTGCCCACTATTCATATTGGGTGGCTCCAGGTGTAATAAGGACAAGGTGCCAAAGGCACCCATCTCCCATTGCGTGGATGGGAATGAGGATTTGAGCCAGGGTACCGGTTGTATCGAAAGGATTCTTTCTCTCTTTGCCTCTGGGCCGGTGGGCTAGGCACAGGGCTTGTGTCTGTCTAGGAGGTGAGAACTCTCCCCGTTGTGATTTCGTTGCTTGTCCGTCGTGGGCCGGTGGGAGGGTGCTGGCGGTGGTGCCCTCCAGCTGAAATTCACCCCAGCACGAGGCTTATCAAGCCATAGCGAACTGCAGTTGAGGCTTACCTAAGAGAGAGGCAGTGCATAAATCTGGCACTCACCTCTGCACAAGGGCCAGAACCACCCTGCACCTTCAGCACCAACATTAAAAAATCATGCGTTAAAAAAAAGTTCTCATCTGCTACCGTCCCAGCAGCTCCCGTTACTCACATGGGAAGCCCCGTTAACATCTCCAGTGTCTCTCTCCCTGGGACAGGTTGTTCACATTTTGCTCTCTCGGCTTGGGCCCCCAATGGAGACTGGTCAGTTTCATGCGTGTTGCTAGTCAGTTTCATTTCCAGGTGCTTTCATTCCCATGCAGAGACAGAGGGCACAGAGGGCACCCTGTCCGATCTAGTGAACCCGGGAGGGGCTCAGACAGTATGGTGGGGGAAAAACTGGAGTAGCAAACACTGGAGAAGAGTTAGATATTCGCTTCTCCTATCTGGCTTTCTCACCACACCCCCTGTTACCGCAGTGTCCCTGCATCTGCGCTTGGCTCTCCAGCCCTGCAGACGGATGTTTGTATTTTCCTTCAAGTTGTGAAAACCATTGTATCCTAGTAGGTTATTGAAGCCTCCCTTGGTTGCCACCCTGTTAGGTTTAATTAACAAACTTTTCACAGGGTGGGGAAATGGGCCTGCAAGCCCCCTGAGAGCGCCCTGCCCCTTAGGAATGACGGCCGCGCTCGGTGATCCAGATGCTGTCTCTCTTCCTCCCAAGGTTGGTTAGAGTGCTGCGCAAGATGTCTGATAGGAGCGCCCTTTGCTTCGCTGGTGGCCACTGGGCTGTGTTTCTTTGGGGTAGCACTGTTCTGCGGCTGTGGGCATGAAGCACTCACTGGCACCGAGCGGCTAATTGAGACCTACTTCTCCAAAAACTACCAGGACTATGAGTATCTCATCGACGTGTGAGTAACCCTCTTCTCCTGCTCTACACACCGATGCCCTTTGCCAGGTTTCTCTTCCTGCCACCCCCCCCCCCCCCCCCGGCTTTGGAGGGTTGCACAGGTCTCCCGCAGAACTCAGCACCGCTCCACCGTCGCTCGGAGGAGCTGGGGTGGCCCTGGGAGAGAAGCTGCTTCTCCTCTGGCTACTAAGCTGTCCTGGCCATTCCAGTGAGAATGAGATTGCCAGGATCGGAAACTGGTTTTCTTGCTGGGGTGTGCAGAGCACTAACCACTAGGCAGCAGGGCCAGCAGCGCAGTGAGTCCACATTCTGGTAAACAGAGTCAAAAGGGACTAGTGGGGTGGGGTGCTTAGCATGATACACCTGGACGTGGTTTCATTTTCAGAGGGATGATCACGACTCCTCCAGGATTCTCACACTGGGCGCCCAAAATCACTAGTCCGTCAGAAACTCTTAAAACTCCTGGGCAATTACACCTTCGCGCCCAGTTCGGAACCAGCCCCGATCTCTTCCGGGTTCGCCGCCTGTCTTGGTATCCCCATGCAGCTGGGTTGGGAAACGGGGCCACGATCCATGTCTATGGGGTCACCGATCGGCTGATGCTTACACAAGCGGCCAGATGGTTCCGTCAGCCTCTTGGGAAGCATTGGCCCCTTGACATGTCTCTGAGCTTGTTGTTCCTTCAGCCCCGTTCACCAACGACCCCCGGAGATCCCGGGGCCGGATTTGCTTTGGCGTAGGGGAGTTCCACCAGCACCGAGTTGGCCCAGGGGCCCTTTCCGGTCAGCCTCTGGCAGAGGCTTAGTGAGGCTGCCGCGTGCTCTCCCTGCCTACGGGGGACCCTTCTTCCTCTTGTGTTTTTCACACGTGTTTTCTGTCTGACCCTTGCTAGGTCCGGTGGATATAGTGTCGGATCCTCCGCTCGCGGTAGGTATGGAGAACGCGGGGCAGCCAGACTTGCCGGGCAGAACAGGTCTCGCTGCCCTCGATTTGCCACGCTCTCTGCCTGGCTTTAAACACAGGCACGGGACCAGGTGTCTCCTTTTCTCCTTCCCTGCTGCGCCGCCCATAAGCCATGGAGGCAGATGCTTTCCCCTACTTCCCAGCTGGCCATTTCCTATGGATCTTCCTCCTCCTCCCTAGCCCAGACCTTCCTTTGCCCCGTTTGAGGTAGCTTCCCCGACTGCTGTAGCCCCATCCTGGAGTGGAGGGGGAGTGGCAGAGACCAGAGCTAGCTTCTCTCAGGTTCTAGGTAAGTCCTGAGGAGCTTGGCCGTCCTTGGCTGTGTCTGTCCTGGGAGGGGGACTAGCGGCTCCCAGGCAAGAGTATCTATCTGTACGGCGCATCAGAGGGTTGGAAGGGGGAGAGCTGCGATGAGGGTTAAAAGTTTGTTTTTCTCTCCCTCCCTCCCTCTCTTTGGCTCTGTCTCTTCCCTGTGTCCCCTCCAGGATCCACGCCTTCCAATATGTCATCTATGGAACGGCCTCTTTCTTCTTCCTCTATGGGGCCCTCCTTCTGGCCGAGGGCTTCTACACCACGGGGGCCGTCCGGCAGATCTTCGGCGACTACAAGACCACCATCTGCGGCAAGGGCCTCAGCGCTACGGTAACAGGGGGCCAGAAGGGGAGGGGTTCCCGAGGCCACCATCAAGCTCACGCTTTGGAGCGGGTGTGTCAGTGTTTGGGCAAATGGCTAGGACATCCCGACAAGGTGATCTTAACCAGGGTTTGGCACTAATTCACGTGACTGGCACCCTTGCGCAGGTTGACGGGGACTGACGGGCATGAGACTGTAGCCCTGTTCCAGCCGGCTGACGGGCTCCGGCAGGGGTCGCGGACCCACGGTGGGGGGAGGAACAGCTCCGCTGATGCGTGGCATCGACAAGGAAAGCGCACCCAGCCACCCAGTGTGGCCAGAGGCACCCCTTGCCGCCGGGGGGGCCTAACCAGCTGCTACACCTCCTGCCACTGCTGCTCACCTCTTGTTTCTTAACCCCTTCCTCTCCCTTATCCCCCCCCTCACCCCATGCGAGCCTTCCCCTGCATCTCTTTGCCAGAGGGGGCGCTTTCACTCCAATGTTTAAGCAAAAAGCATTTTGTTTGAAGTCGGTGGAGTTCGCTGGCCCCTGCCGGGGGCCCGTCCCCACAAGGGATTCAGGCCAGGGGCTTAGCTGGGGTTACTGTCGATCAGTTTTGTATTGCAGCGCAGCTCAGAGCAGGGCCATTGTGCAGGGTGCGGGGCATAACCCCAAGATGCTCCCTGCCCCAAACTGCGTATTGTGCGTTGGGCTTGGGCAGTGATCTGGCGGGGGAAGGGGCGGGGGGCTCAGAGATTATTCCAGGCCCAATAAGGAATGGGTCTTGTATTATTCCTGCACTGGCCGCTGGCAGTCCTCCGCTCAAAGGCAGTGGGGACTCTGGCAAGCTGCCTCCATCGATGGTCTCCAC
Organism: Pelochelys cantorii; assembly: GCA_032595735.1. Classification (NCBI taxonomy): domain Eukaryota; kingdom Metazoa; phylum Chordata; order Testudines; family Trionychidae; genus Pelochelys; species Pelochelys cantorii. The sequence continues at coordinate 45,321,823 of CM064337.1, forward strand.
TGCGGCTACTGACTACAAGTCATGCCTAGGATTTTAACAGGGTTCAAAAAAGAGCTAGATATATTCATGGAGGTTCAGTCCATCAATGACTGTTAGCCAGGATGGGTAGGAATGGTGTCCCTCGCCTCTGTTTCTCTGGGGGTGGGTGACAGGGGAAGGATCACGTGGGGATTACCTGTTGTGTTCCCTCCCTCGGTGGCACCTGGCATTGGCCACTGTCGATAGGGTTGGTCACTTTGGGTCACCTTAAAAGGGTCTGATTTTCAGAAAAGGTCGCGCTCCTGTTAAGAACATAAGAACGGACTGGGTCAGACGAAAGGTCCATCTAGCCCAGTGTCCTGTCTGCCCACAGTGGCCAATGCCCGGTGCCCCAGAGGGAGTGACCAGAACAGGGAATCAGCAAGTGATCCCTCCCCTGTCACCCATTCCCAGGCTCTGACAAACAGAGGCCAGGACACCATTCCTACCCAACCTGGCTAATAGCCATTGATGGACCTGTCCTCCATGAATTTATCTAGCTATTTTTTGAACCCTGTGAACTTCACAACATCCTCTGGCGAGGAGTTCCACAGGTTGACTGTGCGTTGTGTGAAGGAGTACTCTCTTCTCTGAAAGCCAGGCCCCTCTGTGGTGTCTCCAACTGGATGTCCAAAATCAGTAGCCACTTCTCAAAACCTTGGCTGCTGTGCAATGACAGGCGCTGCAGTGAAACTCCAGGCGGTGTCCGGAGGCAGGGAGATCAGGCGGCGCCCTGCAGTTAGAAGGAGAGTTTTCTAGCTTGACATTCAAACAAATTGTTTCTTGTTTAAACACCTAACATGAAGCCAATCCGGCAGCAGATGCCAGCAATTCTCTGGGAGCCTGATCCCACACGGGGCTTGAGAAACTGAGGGTTGAGAATAGGTTTATGAGGATTGGGCCCTCTGACAGCGTGTTGCAGGTGTGATTAGACCCGGAACTGCCCTGTACACCTCGATGCCACATTTAATTCTTCACCCGCAATGCCCAGCTTACAGAAATGGCAGAAGGTGCTCCTGGCTGGGGAGAGCTGAGCAGAAGGGATGCAGTTTCCTTTTGTGATCATTTATCTTGCACCTCAGGGGCCAGATTTTCAACAGTGGGTGGATACAACTGCGCATGCTGGTTTGCCCAGGCTCTGCTGATGCCCAAAGTGCAGTTAGCCCCTGCGCAGAAGGCTGCCCGAGGCCCAGATGTGCCCATTGGGGAATTGCAGGCACAGATTCCCAAGGTGTGTGTCCACACATCAAGGACTGGCATGTGCCTGGGGGGAGAAACACTGCCCTGGCCAGTTATGTGCTGAGAGATCAATCCTCACCCAGTTGGGATTGGTCCTGCCTTGGGCTGGGGGCTGGACTTGATGACCTCCTGAGGTCTCTTCCAGCTCTGTGATTCTATGACTAGGGATCGGCACGTATGACTTCACCAGGTGCATACACGTGTGTGCAGTTGCGCCTGCCTGGCTTTGAAAATTTGGCTCCACCTAACTATTTGGCTCCAGGGTGAGTGGCTAGCCCCAGGTGTGCATCTGTGTGCAGATCAGTCTTGGCGCACTGTACAGACGCACACACCCGGCGTCCCTTCTCCAGCCCTGGGACAAGCGGGCAGCTGCCCCGGTGGGTTTGCTGGAGGCGCTGGGTGGAGATGGGTGCATCGCATCGCATGGCACGCTGCTTGCAGCGCTCCAGTCTCATGCTCTCATGTCGGAAGGCTCCGGCAGAATATTAACCCTTTTCTTGCCATCTTGCTTGTCTCGACCATTTCAGTTTGTGGGCGTGACCTATGCCCTGACCATCCTCTGGCTCCTGGTGTTTGCCTGCTCCGCTGTGCCCGTCTACATTTACTTCAATACCTGGACAACGTGCCAATCCATTGCCTTCCCCAGCAAGACCTCTGCCAGCATAGGCACGCTGTGTGCTGATGCCAGGATGTATGGTGAGCTGGGATTGCTTCTCTCTCTACTAAGCACCAGTTAGCTCTGGGGGTCATTGAAATCAGTGGCAAGACACCCACGGACTCCAACAACCCCCTGGATTTGGCTTTGCATTCTACACAGCCTTCAAGAAAAGCCGATGATGGGGAAGGGGGTTATCAGCAGAGCCCTCTGGGAGGGATCAGCAGGGTCTTGGGGAGGATGATGGAACAGAACAGAAGGGCAGATACAGCAAAATTTGGTGGGAGGCACTTGCTGCTAGAGATCGCCAATGCTGAGGGTTTGTTTACACTGCAACCCGCTGTGGCTGCAGCTTATAGAATCCTAGAACCCTAGAGCTGGAGGGGACCTCGAGAGATCATCGAGTCCAATCCCCTGCCCTCACGGCAGGACCAAGCACCTGCTCGATCATCCCTGATAGATCCTGCTCTTAAATATCTCCAGAGATGGAGATTCCACAACCTCTCCCAGGCAATTTATTCCAGTGCTTCACCACCCTGGTAGGAAGTTTTTCCCAATGTCCAACCTAACCCCCCCTTGCTGCTTGTGTAGACATCTGTTAGCACGGCTCCAGCTGACACAACAGCCTGCTCTGCAGTGTGGGCCACACAACCCAGTAGTCGCTCAGGCTAGAGTGCGTGCTGCTGCTGCTTCTCCGTGCCAGGAGCCATACCAACCGTGACAGCCCGTATTGGCAGTGTATTCGTACTGCTAGAGCAGAAGGCCCCTCTGGCCACGAAACCGACCTGCCTTCCCCATAGAGCAAACTGTAGGGGACAAAACAGAGCCAGGTTTCCGGTGCCCCCTGTGGAGCTGCACTTGGTGTACCCTGGATGACTTTTGTGTCTCGTGGGTGTAGGTGTCCTCCCGTGGAACGCGTTCCCAGGGAAGGTGTGCGGCTCCAACCTCCTGTCCATCTGTAAGACCCCCGAGGTGAGTGCCCTGCAAGATCTCAGCAGCCGCCCTGTCTCAGCAGGCACCGGGATCTGGAGAGGCCGAGCTGGAGATCTCGGTGCCAGGAGCTGATGTGGGTGGCATTATGAATCGGTGTGACGCAAGGGCTGGTGAGAATTTAGGTAAGGTCTCTGAGGCAGGGAGCGTGGCCCTGCTGTGTCTGGAGAGCGCAGGGCCCCGCTTTGCTGCTATCACTATTGAAATGGTAAATTAACATCCCGTGAGGTCACAGCTCACTTTAGAGGCAGTGGGCTCCAAGCTGGGTTGTGCTCGCAGAATCAGTGAGCCTTGTTCTCCTTTCGCTCACACCACGAAACTCCTTGAAAGTCAATGGGTTACAACACAGGAACGGCCTGACTGGGTCTGACCAAAGGTCCATCTAGCCCAGTGTCCTGTCTGCCCACAGTGGCCAGTGCCAGATGCCCCCGAGGGAATGAACAGCACAGGGAGTCATCAAGTGATTCCTCTCCTGTCATCCATTCCTCTGGCAGAGGCTAGGGACACCATTTCTACCCATCCTGGCTCATAAGTATTTTGAACCCAGTTAAAGTCCTCGTCTTCACAACATCCTCTGGCAAGAAGTTCCACAGGTTGACTGTGCGCTACATGAAGAAAAACTTCCTTTTGTTTGTTTTAAACCTGCTACCTATTAATTTTATTTGGTGACCCCTAGTTCTTATGGGAACAAGTAAATAATTTTTCCTTATTCACTTTTTCCACAACAGCCATGACTGTATATTCCTCTATCATATCCCCCCTTAGTCTCCTCTTTTCTCAGCTGAAAAGTCCCAGTCTTTTTAATCTCCCTTCATATGGCACTTGTTCCAAACCCCTCATCTTTTTTGTTGCCCTTTTCGGAACCTTTTGCAATGGTGCAAGAGAGACCAGAATCGGGCCCAGAGAGCTTAGAGATGACGACATACCCTGGTTTAACGTCCACACAGCAGCATAGGTGCTGCGGGTTCACAGCCTCGCTCCGAAGGGACGAAGATACAAATTTGTTCAGGTCAGAGCTGGGTTGTTTTGGATGAACAGGGCAGCGAAGCCTAAAACCATGAACGTGAACAGCACAGATGGTGAATTATTGAGACGACAGCCCAAGGTTAACTAGGAGGTAGCCATGTTGTTATAGTGCAGAGGTCTACTTTTGGAAACATCAACAGAGAGCACATCCATGTGTGGTACACCTCTGTCCCCCCCCTCACTGTAGTATCTGAGCTGCTTTCAGTATCCCAATGAGGTAGGGACATCCCATTATCCCCATTTTACAGATGACAGTTGAGGCACAGAGAATAAGTGATTTGCCTGTGGTTACAAAGGAAGGAGCGGAAGGACTTGCGCCCAGCAGACCCTCATGCCCATCACTGGCCATGCTGCTGGGACTGTAGCAGGCCTCTCATTGGCTGGATCCAGAGATCCAGTCTGACTTTGTGAAGAAAGGCCCGTTTGAGGCTACCTTGAGGAAACCCCCTTTGTCTCTGCTGTCGGGGAAACATCTGTAAATGGTGGCTCATGGTGTCATTTCCTTGCAGTTCCAAATGACCTTCCACCTGTTTATTGCCGCATTCGTTGGTGCTGCAGCCACCCTGGTGTCACTGGTGAGTCAATGCTCTGCCTAAACCTTCTTTTCCCGTCCTAAGAGTCGCTATTGGGAGGCAAGATCGTGAAAGCCAGGCAGCTGGGAGGCGAGAAACTCACTTAACACGAAGTGCCTGGTTATTTCTTCCTGGCTCGTTAGAGCAAGGCCATGGTTTTTAGAACCAAGAAGGCAGCAGGAGTTGCGGCTGGAAAGGGGGGATCATAAGGAGAGGTAAAGAACATCACAGGCTCCAAGATGATAGGCTTGGATGTGACCATTTGGCCCGAGTAGTCCAATTTCTTGCAACAAGCACGCTGCTGAATTGTATGCAGCCATTCCCTGAACACCTCGGGTAACTTACACTTCATCAGGGACAGTCCAGGCTGTTGTTTTTGCAGCAGTATTACTGGGGAATGGGCTGCTGAAACTACTGGGAAAATTGACGGTGCCTTGGTAAGCTTACTGTTGGTCCAACCAAAAAAAAAAAGGTGTCCAAAAAGCCTGGAGAACAGTGATTGACTGGTGTTCAGAAGGTCATCTCAGGTGTCCTGGAGGGAGGTGGCCAACCAGTTTGGAAGGGGATGGAGTAGGCCAGAACCTCATGGCTTCGCTGAGGTCCACAGATTTACCCCCTCCGGGGTCTGGCCCAGCCCTGCTTTGCTGTGAACAGAATGTTCGTTTGACTCTTCCCGTTTCTCACTCGCTTTTCCCCCCCACCCACAGCTCACTTACATGATTGCCGCGACTTACAACTTTGCCGTCCTCAAACTCATGGGCCGAGGCACAAAGTTCTAGGCTGCCGGAGGGAGCTGAGCTAGCCGAAATGCCCTTTTCCCGCTAACCACGAGGCTTTAACAATGCAGCCAGCCCACACCAGGCCTCCGACTCTAACGCCACCTTCACCGCTGACTCCCCCTCCATCCCCTCGACGAGCGTAACAAGGACAGAGAGACTGCCAACGATGGACACACCCTCATGCACTTTTCTCTCTGGGCACATCGGTAGCTATGTGGCTCTGCGGCAAGTGGGGCTGGGAATTGGGAAAGCCCCAACGAAGAGGGTTTCCTGCCAGGCCAAAATCAGGATAAAGCAGACGTGGGATTCGTATGGTCCCCAACTTTCCACCATTTCCTAGGGTTAGGAACAAGCCTTTCTGCTTCTGGGAGGCAGGAAGTAAAGTCGGTTGCTCTCCTATGAGTGAAGAGGATACAGCTTGCTGCACAGAGGGAGAAGGAAGTCGTTTGGCCCGGGTTCCATCGCTATAGACTCTCCTTGTTACAAAAGACACCGACCTCACTTCCATCTTCATACTGCAGATGGAGGAGAAGAGGACTTTTTCATGGTCAAGAAAGAGAATTTACCCTCCTCTGCCTGCTGTAGCCAGAGTACTAGGGGTTTAGAGCAAGGATCCTCCCAAAGTGGGGAGAGAGCACAGACCCCTTGCTAGTCTTCCTTAACTCAGCCCTCCCTACTTAAAGCATAAAGGAGCTTGGTGTCTCTGTAGACAAATGGGACTCTTGGTCTTACACCTCAACAGAAATAGGGTGAGAATGGTCTCCGCATTGCACGGGACTCACACCCCACGTGCCCTGCTGCAGGTCTGAAGTAGCAGGGGAGAGCTGGAGACCAGCGTGGCCTAGAGGGACTTCTCTAACCAGTGGTCTGAGTGTGTAAGCCGGACGGGTCCCTTTTGTAGACACGGGATAACTCTTTGGACTGTATGTCTTTGTGTGTCTTTTCTCTTGTAACCAGCTGTGCACATTGAACTCTGGCACACCTTCACAATGGTGCTCCTCTCCTCGGGTGACGTCTGCTTCCGTGATGCTCTGTAAATCGAAGATCTTGATTTGTTTCTGCGCCATGTCAAATTTAACCTCTTCCTCGCACCCACCCGCTCCCTGTTCCTCAGGGGTTTCCCGGGAGCCAGCTGTCTATTTTAAAACTGGCCAACACTTTAAAAAATTCCATGTCTCCTTTTGAGCCAGTCATTCCGAAGGCAAATAAATAAACGAGTAAGGGGGCAGAGCATGCTCTGCACGGTTGGTTTTGCACGGTTGTTAAATACGGCCATTTCTGAGCAAATCGAAACCCTCCGGCTTCCAATTAGATCTTTCTCACTGGGCAAGTTGAGGAGCCAATGTCTGTCTATGCAGAATGCCATTTCAGAGTTTTCCCTTTTCACTGGTGACACCAGGATGGGGGGGGGAAAGGGTCAGATTAGTTCAGCGTGCTGAAGAGAGGGGACGGTTCCGATGGAGCAGGTGCGTTCCCCCCCCCTTGCTAGATGCACTCAGTGATCACATGACCATAGCAGCCCACAGAGAGGGAGGAAGGAGCCCATGTCTGCTGAAAACGCCTGTTTCCAGCCTTTCCCCTTCTGGTTTTGTGAACTCCAGGAAGCGGCATTTGTCTTGGTGTTTATTTATCGAAGAATCTACCTGCAGTGGCAGACTGGCGCGCCTGCGGGATTCCGGCAGTGGTTGCAGCGCGGCCGTGGGTCAGCGAGCAGGCCTACCGAGCAGGGAGCATGGGGCTTTTTTGCCACCACATATGCTGAAGTAGATTAGTTAGGCTCCCAGGGCACATGGGTTTGGGGAGGGGATGGGATGAGAGGGGTAGGGCGGACGGGGGTGGGAAGAAACCAGTCAAGATCAGGAAAATGATGTCTTGTATTTTGTATTGATTTAATAACATAACAAATAACCAACCCCTCTCCCACCTGCCCCTCTCCCTTCCCCAGGAACCCAAACGCGCACACACACACACACACACACACACACACACACACACACACACACGAAAGTTAATCAACTGAAAGTGTTTCCTTCCATTCTGATCTAGAATTTCAACCTTTTAACCAATAAAAAGGAGCAAGTTTGGAGAGACTTGTCTTACAAGGTGTATTTTATCAAATTAAAGGAAATAAATTAAAATTAAGACCGTTCTGAACACGCTTGTCTGCCTGTCTGTCTGGGCTGGCCACCAGGCTGGCCCACAAAGGAGATTGCTTCCTGATGACCTTGCTTTGATAATAATTCTTTGGGGGTCACACTTCCTACGGGGGAAGCCAGAAACTGGAGCTGGACAGGGAGCCAGGGACCCTCCTGCTGCTGAGTTGAGGCGGGCTAAGAGCAGCCCCCCAAGCTTGTAACCCCCCCATACCCCAACAGGTACCCCCAGCCTAGGCATGTGGAAGGGCCATCGCTCCCCCAGAGGCTTGCTATGGCTGCTTTGCCTGACGTGCTTCTGGGAGATCCCTCCGCCTCCCCCCCCCCCCCAACATGACATAATGTCAGTTTCTTAAACCAGCCTATTAAAATCTCCAGGGTTGCTCACAATGGTCACTGGAAGAGTGGGGCCGATTCGGGGTGACTCCAGGCCAATCCTGGAAGGTTGGAACCCTAATGTCCATGTGGCTCTTCCCCGGACCCAGAGCCAGCTTCCAGCCTGGGGGGGGGAGAGGGGGCAAGGCCTCAGCAGGCCAAAGGCCAGTTGAGCAGCTGTGGGGAGCCGTGGACGCTCCATCCGTCCTGGGCACGGAGTTCGAGGGGCTGGGGACACAGACCAGGGGCTGTTCCAGGGCCCCGCCCCACAGGCTCCCCAGGCCACTATTACCTGAGCTGGGCTCCAGCTTCAGCTTGGGGGGGGGAAGCCTTGGGGGCAAGAGGAGGGACAGGGGGCTGGCCCCACGGTGGAAAGTTGATGGGCCGGGCCTGGCCACTTTGAAAAATGGGAAGCCCTAGGCCCCGCCCAGTGCATCCTTTCCAGCACCCCTGCTCATAGCATCTGGCTAGGGCTTCAATCAGACTGAACAACGTTTAAATTTAGTGTCTGCCTGGTGTGACGTAGTGTGGGTACCTTGCTGGTTGCTATGCTGGGCTGTGGGTGACCCCCACTGGCTGCTGGCTGCAGCAGGGCCCAGCAGGGCAGGGGATGAGTCATTATGCAAGGGGGCTCTGAACCTGTCCAACGAGTTATCCCCCAGGGAGCGGAACAATGGGAAGGAGGGGAGTGGAGCCCTGGCTGGGGGCAGAGCTGGAAGGAAGAGTTAGGTTTCTGGCTGGTATCATGGAGGAAGCAGCCTGAGCAAAGGGGAGCTGGGATTTAGGGGCCCAGTCTCCCCCATCCCAAGAAAAGCTGAGGCATCCTAGGCCTGGGCCTGTAACCAGATGGCATCTGTGCTGTGCTGTATCCTGGAGAAGCAATAAACTCCCTCTATTCTACCGGCTGGTGGCGTCTGTTCGTGCCACTACGGGAGGGCAGGAGTCGGGGGACCCCGATGTGTCGTCACAGTGGTGTCGGGGGGGGGGGGGATGCACTGCACCCCGCGGATGGAGCTCCCAGCGGCGAGTGACAAGCTGCAGTAGAAGCAAGGGCCTTAGAGCCAGGCGTGCTGGAGACAGAGCGAAGCGGTTCCTGGGAATCGTGGGGCACTGCAGCACTAGACTGGTGAGTCTGCACCGAGGGGACCAGCAGGGAGATGGCCTACACCCAACTCCTGAAGGCAGAGCTGGTGAAGCTGTGCAGAGAGAGGGGCTTGCCTGTGGGAAAAGCAACCAAGGCCCAGCTGATTGCCCGGCTGGAAGAGAATGACCAGTCACGGGGCCAGAATCTTGTCCCAGTGGGGAGCAGCCAGACACCCCCCCCCCCCGGGAACGTCTCAGGCTCCGAGAGGGGGGCGGAGCGCTGGAGGCCGCCGGGGAGACTGGACAGCCTCCCAGGGAAACCCTGCAAGCTGTAGTCTGTCTAGGGCAGGGGCCAACCCAGCAGAGCTGCGGCAGCTGGAGATCCAGCTGCAGATGAAGGAATTGGAAGGCCAGGACTGTAGAGAGCAGCGACAGCATGAGCTGGCCATGGCAGAGCGGAGAAGCAGTAGGGCCCCGGCTGCGCCGAGTGCGGACGGGTCCCAAGGGCCCAGGGCTGCCAGACGCTTGGAGAAGCTCGTGGTGGCCCAACTGAAGGACGTGGGTGACATAGATGGGTTCCTCAGCTCCTTTGAGCGGGCCTGTGGACTGCAACAGGTCCCCCCCAGCTGACTGGCTACAGGAGCTCATCCCCGCACTGAACCAGGAGGCTGCCGGGGTGCTCAATCAGCTAGAGGACCTACAGCCAGGGGATTACAACCGAGTCAAGGAGGCCCTGCTGCACAAGTTCAGGCTGACCCCCCGAGATGTACAGGAAAAAGTTCCGGGGGGGTGCAGAAGGAGCCACAAGGGACCTATGTGGATCTGGCCTCCCGCCTGGTGCAACACTGCCGCAAGTGGGTGTCTGGAGTCGGAGCCCAGACCGCAGAGGACCTACTCAAGCTGATCATGATGGAGTTCTATGAAGCGTGCACACCCAGCCTGAGGTTGTGGCTCAAGGACCGAAGTCCGGAGAACTCCCAGGAAGCCAGGAGGCTGGCGGATGAGTTCATGGAGAGCCGGTCCGGGTGTGAACGGGAAGCGCGGCAAGAAAGGGCATCGCGCAGAGACCGGATCTCGGCTGAGCGACGGAGAGAGTCACCTACGAGGCGAGCCCAAGAGACAAGTCATCTGCGCCCCAGAGAACCAGCTAGGACCTGGACAGAGACAGCCCAAAGGGGCCCGCAGGACCTAACTTGCCATCACTGTGGGCAAAAAGGCCACAAGAGGGCTCAGTGCACCAGGCACCAAGACCTGGGACTTTCCAGGGTTAACTGGCTGGGGCTGGAGGAAGGGCAGGCTGCCCCAGAGGCAGGGGCTGGCAGGCAAACCTCAGCTCAGAGTGGGGGGAAGGATGCTCAGTGCACCTCCCATGGGAGATCTAACCCTTGGGAGGTGGATTTCTCCGTGTACTGGGTGGGGGGCAGGGCGGTCCCTGTGGAGCGAATGCCTTGTACCCCTGGAGGTGGATGGTAGGAAGGTGACAGGTTTCTGGGACATGGGGGCGGAGGTGACGCTGGCCCGATCTGACATAGTGGCCCCAGACCGGGTTCTACCCCACGCTCAGCTGACCCTGAAGGGCATAGATGGGTCCCCGTTTAAGATGGCTGTAGCCAGGGTGCATCTGAAATGGGGGGGCCAAGGAAGGTCTCAAGGAAGTAGGGGTGCACCTGCACTTGCCCACAGAAGTGCTGATGGGGAATGACCTAGAGGAGTGGCCCCATGAATCCCAGCGGGCTCTAGTCACCGCCCGTAGCCAGAGCCAGCGAGGGGCTGACAACCTGGATCCAGGGAAGGACTCCATGGAGGGTCCTCAGGGTCCCATCCCAGGGGACAGGGGGTCCAGCGAAGCTGGGACTCTGGACCTAGGGAAAGGTGTGGAGCAGGTCCCGATCCCTGCCCCAGTGGCTGAATTCCAGGCTGAGGTGCAGGCAGACCCCTCCTTACAGAGGCTGAGGGACCAGGCCGGCCTCCGTGCAGCTCAGCTTCTGGGGAGAGGAGGCCAGGAGAGATTCCTGTGGGAGTGGGGATTCCTGTTCCAGGAATGGCTTCCCCCCAGGAAGGTGAGGGCATGGGGGGAGGGGCGGTCCAGCGGCAGTTGGTCGTCCCCCAAAAGTATTGCCACAAGCTGCTGTCTTTGCCCCATGACGTCCCCTTTGCAGGCCACCGGGGGATCCGGAGCACCCACCTGAGGCTGCTCCAACACTTCTACTGGCCGGGGATATTTGCAGCCGTGCAGCGGTACTGCTGGTCCTGCAACTCCTGCCAGAGGGGTGGGGAGGCCGAAGACGGGAGGAAAGCTGCTTGGGGGCCCCTACCCCGTATAGAGGACCCCCTGGGCTTGCTGAGAGAGTTATGGGCGGGGAAGACCTCCCTGGATGGAGCGTCGGGGGTGGAAGATGTCCTGGCTTTCCGGGAAAAGCTCGCTGGGCTCATGGGCCCAGCCAGAGAGACCCAGTCCAGAGATCAAGGGCAGTGGAAGGGCTGGTACCGCCACCGAAGACAGGCCCGTGCTGGCCCCCCCCGGAGCTGTGCAGCAATGAAACAGGGGAAAGCTGGCCCCTGCAGGGCATCGCTGCAGCCAACCCGAGACAAGGGGTGTGCCAATGTCACTGCGGCGGCTTTCCCGGGCAGAGGACCCGAACTTCCCTAGGTCACGAGCGGAGTGACCGTGCTCTCGGAGGGGGGAGAACTGTGACGTAGTGTGGGTACCTTGCTGGTTGCTATGCTGGGCGGTGGGCTGTGGGTGACCTCCGCTGGCTGCTGGCTGCAGCACGGCCCAGCAGGGCAGAGGATGAGTCATTATGCAAGGGGGCTCTGAACCTGTCCAATGAGTTATCCCCCAGGGAGCGGAACAATGGGAAGAAGGGGAGTGGAGCCCTGGCTGGGGGCAGAGCTGGAAGGAAGAGTTGGTTTCTGTCTGGAATCATGGAGGAAGCAGCCTGAGCAAAGGGGGGCTGGGAGTTAGGGGCCCAGTCTCCCCCATCCCAAGAAAAGCTGAGGCATCCTAGGCCTGGCCCTGTAACCAGATTGCATCTATGCTGTGCTGTATCCTGGAGAAGCAATAAACTCCCTCTATTCTATTGGCTGGTGGAGTCTGTTCGTGCCACTACGGGGGGGCAGGAATCGGGGGACCCCGACGCGTCTTCACACCTGGTCCCGACTCGCCCCCACACGGAGGGCTCGGCCAGTGGGATCAAAGCAGAGGAGACACAGACGTGACTGATTGCCGTGCAATGAACGGTGTCGAAGGCAGTGAAGCCTCTATGTGCCAGCTCACGCTGTCCAAGAGGCTGAGTTGCATGGACTTTATTGCAACTCTTCAGCAGCTATTTTGTGCAACCCCAGTTCAGTAGCACATACAAAGTCCAGGTGATTCCCTCTGCTGACATCGCTAGGAGAAGCACATGGACAGACACTGCACGACCTACAGCCCAGAGCGTACCGCTGAGAAAATGGCAGCACAGAACTGGGGGTGGCCCGCTGCCTGGGGAGGTGGGTCTGAGCTGAAGTCCTGTCCCAGCCCAGTGGACTAGCAGCTGGGAGGCCCCCGTTGGGGAGGCCCTAGCAGCCCAGGGGAGCAGATGTCATGGGGCTGGGCTAATTTCACAGTCGGACACGTTGTTCACTGCCATGAGATTGGTGGGACACTAGCTATAGGAGAAGCTTGAGACGTGACCCGGGAAGAGGTGGCATCTCTGTTTCTGGAGGTCCTCACATCACAAGCTGGCTTTCTGGAAGGTGCATTTTAGTTCTTTACAAGCCATTGTGCTTAATACGAGGAGAAGGGTGTGAAATGTCAGGGTGCGAACGAGAGATCCCATTTGGGGATCTAGCCGTTTAATAATCTATGCCAGTGTGGGGTGAGGGACAGACGCTGCTGCTTTACTGGGCAGCCAGCTTGCTCCCCAGAATCAATTATGAGCAAGTGGGGGTGAGCCAGGGAGCAGCTGAAACACCCAACTCGGCAGGCCAGGGCCAGACATCAGCCCTGCAAGGGACAGGTGGGTGAGGCAGTGACTTCACACGGGCCTTCGGCAGGAACTCGGCCTATAGGGCCAAGGTGTGGAGGAGGCTGTGACCTCACAGAGCTCCCTTGACGGTCGAGCTTCAAACCGAAACGGCAGGTGCTCAGCCCTGTCTGAAAACCCAGTCCCATTAAGTGGTCCCAGGTTGGGAGCTGAAAAACAGAAGCATCTAAAATCAGTAGCCGCTTTTCCAGTGTAGACCAGTGGTCCCAACGTGGTGCCCGGGCATTTATGTGTGCCCACTGAACGATCTGGGCCAGCCCTGCCCCGGGGGGCATGGCGTATGTGCGGCCCTGCCCCCGGACATGCAGTGCGTGAGCGGCCCCACCCCCGGCCACCCGGCCGCCCCAAAAGGTTGGGGACCACTGGTGTAGACAGATCAGCATGCAGCTACTTTGTAGACAGATCAGCATGCAGGGTGGCTACTTTGGCATGGGAATTGATCTTACCTGCTCTTTTTGCTCCTTCAGAAGCAGATCATCATCGCACACTCTTCAGGGTACCTACCCCCCCTGGGAGATAGGGACGAGCTCCCAGCCCTGTTTACAGCTGGAGAAGTTAGGTACAAGGAGACTGAGCAACACTAGGAATTGTAATGGGAAACATCCCCTCCCCCAAAAGACATAGATACACTGAGCCAATCCCTGCCTCCCCCCCTCCCCCCCCCCCGGTGTGGTGATGCTTGGCCAGGGGAGAACTTGGTTGACCTAGCTCCCGCCTCTTGGAGAAATCAAGCACCTGCCCAACAGGAGAACTGTTCCCGTAAGCACAAGCCGCGTGAAAAGTGCAGCACTTCAGGCGTACTGCTGCACCCCGGTAGCATTTTAAATGCAGACAAGCCCTGTGATCTAGATCTTTACAAGAATTTAGGCACCTAACTCCCATGGAGAAACGGGCTCCCAGTGACTTGATCAAGGTCACATGGGAGGAACTCGAACTCAGAACTCACTGCGCCCAGACTCGCATTCTAGCCCCTCAGCCGTCCTGCCCCTTGCCCGTGTGTACAATGGCGTCTGTCTGCCTGTCTAGCCACAGTTTGATCTGTCTGGCTACCTCCCCAGCCCTGTGCAACCAGCTCTGTCAGTCTGTCGATACATACACCTCCCCAGGAACAGCTTGCTTGATTTCCTTGCACAGGGGTGTTTGGTGTGGGAGGAGGTGACGGACGTGGCAAACTGAAAACATTGCAGTTTGGGAGCATCTGGGTGTGTCGCCGCGCCTTGCTCGCTGGCAGACTTTGGCTGCAAATGAAACCAGTGGGGAAGACTTGCAGCCATCCCATCACAACGTGCACTGGAAAAGCTGTGACGCTGTCACTGGGCATTGTTAGCAAGTGGAATTGTGCCTCCCTGCAGTGTCTGGCTTGGGTCCATTTCTTTATTGTCTTCTCCTGAATATCACACAACAAAGGAAATTTCTGCACATTGACTTAATGAGTCAGAACTAGCTCATGCTTGTACGCCAATACCATCCAAACAGTTCCCATAGCTCCATTCGGTGAGGAATAATTTTCTGGTGTATTGTCCTCCTCAAGGCATCCTTCACCTCCTTGCTCATCAGGCTTAAAGGGCTCTGTATGGGGATTACCAGGGTACAGAACACAGACACTACTTTGTCCTGATCTGCTCAGAAGCTGGGGGTGCGGATACATACAGAGAGCCCCGTACAGCACAGCAAATGACCATCGGATCCGCAGGATGGCAAAGAGGATTTACACGTAGGAGACAAGGATGATCGCAATGGTGACAAAGGTTGCTATAGCGGCAAAGGTGAAATGCATCGGTCCCTCCACGTGCATGCTGGAACAGGAGATCCTTTGTTGTGTGATATTCAGGAGATCCTTTGGAGAGGGGGTTGTCACGGAAGAAATGACCGAGCACATTGGAGCGGCAGAAGGACAGACAAAATAAAGATCAAGTGTGGGTGATTGCATTGGTAAAGGTATAGCGATAAGAGCCAACCACCAGCTGGTCGCAGACTCTCCCAGACGTAACGGGATAAAGCGATGGTTTGCAGGTGGTTCCAAAGCGATCGGATGTCATCACAACCAGCAGGCAAAGCTCGGTGTTGGCACGGAACGAGAGCAATAAAAAATGAACCACACGCCCTGCCAAAGAAAGGGCTTTAATCTCAGCTAAAAGGCTTACCAGCGTCCTGGGGCAATCAGAGGAGCAGCCAATATCTAAGAGAGACACACTGCTGAGGAAAAACTACATGGGGGCATGGAGTCAGGGCTCATCATGCATTAGCATGCTCATCCCTAGATTGCCCACCAGGGTGCAGAAATTGCCAGGAAGAGGATGATTTGTCCTTTGGATTACCTATTATTCCCTGGAGGATGAAGCCAGGCACTGTGGTACAGTTCCCCAGTGGCATTTCTCCAGGGGATGCTCTCTGCCACCAAAGAAGAGGCAAATCGGAGGCTAGAACAAAGGGTATCTCAAAAAGATTCCCAACGGCTCCACTGATGTCCAGTAAAAATCAGTCTTACCATTTATCACAGCAACGAGACACAAAGGAGGATATTTAACAGGGGACTATTGTGTAAAGCTAATGGGAAAATGGGGCTTTAGTATATTTCATTTCCCATGGAAAATTCCATACTTTCCAGGGGAAATATTTTAGAACATTTTAGCCGTAAGGTGATGCAGTTTGTCTGAAAGGCGAAGTATTTTGGTTGTGAATTGTGCATCTTGGGAGATGTAGTCCACGCTGGGAGCCCTGCCTATAGAAAAGCATGGGAATGGGAGGAACTTGAACTACAGCTGTCATGAGAGACCATGGCAACATTCCCAACTAATCAATTCACATGGGGGGCAAGCAGCTGGCGGGTGGTATGGAAAATTTGAAGGAAAAAAATGTGTTTGGAATTTTTATTTCACTTTTACAGGAATTCACATTTGCCTGCTTCCTAGGGATGCTGTGTTCCCACTCCAGCTGAGGGCCCGACTGCAGCTAATGGCAGTTTTCCCATTCACAACCATGCACCGTTGGCTCAGGGCCTTTAAGAACACAGTGAAATGAGATATTGGCAGCAAAACGGGTGCGAAGGGGGGAAAGGCAGCATGCTGTGTGTTTGAGCCTTCTGAACTCCCGGCTACGAGATGATGTCAAGGCCAACAACACTTATAAAACGCATGTGAACGAAAAGGGGGGAAAGCCCAGCCTCTTTTTCAATGCAGTATTAAAGATGGGATTCTGAAGTGCACCGAACCAGAGTATTAAAAGCAGAGTCTCAACACCCAGGCCTGGGTTGTGTAAGCAAAACGGCCAGGACTGGCAACTGAAGGCAGGAGCCGTCTCATAAACCTCGGCTCCTGCTCTAGCCAACAGAGGCAGGACAAGGAGCCACACGGTGAGCCTGGGTTGCCATTAGCTCAGGGCTGTTTTTCTGTGGCTCATGCTCTGCTGACCGTCCAGATCCCGTAAAGGGCACGTCCATCCTGCCTGGTCCACCTCTGTAGAGGGTAGGTGCTCAGCTCCGCACAGGATCAGTGTGCAGTATGCTCACACAGCAACCTAGCCTGCAGAATGCAAAGTAATACATGCAGTGGTCCAAATATTTAAACCCCCTCTTCCCTGTTGGTCCCTGCGGTTTGCAGGTTTGCAATTAACGTAAGCCGGCTATCTAGCTACTGGATGGCACACTTGTTCCAGTCGGTCTGTACAGCAGCATGTGCACAAACCCTTACAGGGAAGACATGCATTTGTAACAGAAAGCCACACACAGTGCAGCCCCATTGCCACGGCCTCACAGTGTAAGAACCGGCTGTGCCTTTGCATCCGATTTGACTCGCTTTGCAATGGCACGTCATGTTACCCAGGGCTGGATAACAAAGGGCCTATTGGACTGCAGAGCAACCAGCCAATTAAACAGGAGGCAGGATTTACATTGACTAATAAGCCAAACTCTGCCCAAATGCGGGGCTGCTGTGTGTTCAAACCCCAGGTAAAATCCAAGGCATCCAGTCAGCACGGAGCTGCTGGTTGAAGCGGCTAATCTGGGCTCTTCAAGGGAGCCTATCAAGGTTAGGTGCAACAAAAGACAGGACTATGCAGCACTTTAAAGACTAACAGGATGGTTTATTAGGTGATGAGCTTTCGTGGGCCAGACCCACTGCCTCAGATCAAATTGTGGAAGAAAATTGGCATGACCATATATACCAAAGGGATCCAATAAAAAAAAAAGTGAACACATATAAAATTGACAAATCAGATTTTAGAACAGAGGGGTGTGGGGGGGAGGTTAGTGTCTATGAGATAATGATATTAGGGGTGATAACAAAGCCTTACCCATTACAAAGATAGCTTCCCCAATTATCACCCCTAATATCATTAGCTCAGGGTATGTCTACACTACAAAGTTAATTCGAACTAACAGCCATTAGTTCGAATTAACTTTCATAGCGGCTATACATGCAAACCGCTATTTCGAATTTAATTCAAACTAGCGGAGCGCTTAATTCGAACTAGGTAAACCTCATTCTACGAGGAGTAACGCCTAGTTCGAATTAAGTAGTTCGAATTAAGGGCTGTATAGCCACTTAATTCGAACTAGCTGGAGGCTAGCCCTTCCCAGGTTGCCCTGGTGGCCACTCTGGGCCAAACCAGGAGAACTCCTCTCCTCTCCCCCAGCCCCGGGGTCCTTAAAGGGGTAGACTCTGGCCAGACAGCACTTGCCAGAGCCAGCCCTGCCAGCAGTCTCTGCCCCTGACCCAGTGGCCCCAGTATGAGCCAGGGAGCCAGTGGCAGCCAGCCGTCCCCCACCCAGTCCCCCAGCACCCAGGGGCCAGCCAGGGGCCGTAGACGGCGTGCGCCCTCCTGGTCTAGTGCAGAGGTCATGGACCTCATTGAGGTTTGGGGGCAGGCCCCCAATGTCCATGATCTCCGCACTAGGAAGAGGAACGTGGCCGTCTACGGCCGCATAGCAGCCACCATGGCCTGAAAGGGACACAGGCGCACCCAGGAGCAGGTGCGCCTGAAAATTAAACAGCTGCGGCAGGCGTACGCCAGGGCCACCAGGGGCAGCGCCGCAGCGGGGGCTGCCACCTGCCCCTACTTCCCCGCCCTCGACCAACTCCTAGGGGGCGGGGCGGTCTGCGCCAGCCCGGGAGGCAGCGAGCCAGGCCCAGAGGGCCCTGACCCAGACGCAGCAGAGGGGCCACCACCAGCTGCTCCGGCACCGGAGTTGGCAGGGTCGTCCAGGGAGGCCATACCGGGTAAGTGCCAGCACTGTCCCCTGCCCAGGGGGGAGGCGGGGAGGGAGACCAGGGACCACGCACGTGGGCCATGCCTCCCACAGATCATGCAGCCACCTGTGCACATGCAAGCACGTGCCATGCCACCCTTGAGCAGGTGTCTCCAGCTGCGTGACACCCAGGGGCCGTGGCCCAATAGGCACATGCGTGTGTGAAGAGACCTGATGCTCCCGACCCCGGGGTGGGACCCAGCAGGACACCCTCCCTTCACACGCCCCCTCTACACAGAGGCAGGGGACATCTCCCCTCCCCCCCCGCCCCGGCCACACTATACATGGCACAGGGGCATGGGTGCAGTCTTGGGGCAGCTCCCAGTCCCGGGGAGAGCCAGACATCCTGACCATGGCCTCTGTACAAACACAACGGCTCTGACGTTGCAGGGCATGGTCGCCCTCAGGCCGGGGGGGGGGAGGGGGGGGCGCTGGGCATCATCCACTGTGTCCCCAGGGAGAACTGACCCTTCTCTTCTTTCTCTACAGCTGCACCAGCTGCTCGTGCAGGGCGCACCACCCCGCCCGGGACATGCTCCCGCACCCGCGGCCTGCTCCGGACCACCACCACGGAGCAGGATTACTGGGACCAGCACCTGGGGGCCCTGCGAGCCCTGCACCGCACTGTCCAGGCCTGGATGCGGGAAGACCTGTAGCTCCGCCGGGAGCAGCTTGCGGAGGACCGAGTGAGGAACTGTCACCTGCAGGCCCTGCTGCAGAGCATGATGCCCTGTGCCGGTCCTGCGCCTGCTGCCCCCCCCAACAACTGTCCCACCTCTTCCTCCACACCCTCCTCCTCAATGTCCACACCCCCCACCTCAACCTCCGCACCCTCCATCCCATCCCCTGGGGATGCCGAGGCCCCCTCCCCCGCCGTGCTGGGAGGCGGTTGGCCCAGCGAGACCCCCACCCCTGATCCCTGAGCTTCCCCTCCCCCTTCTTCGCCTTGCTTCCCCCTTCCAGCTCCCTCCTCCCAGTTTTCCCCCTCCCCTCTCCCACCCTCTCCTGCCTCCTTTCCCCCGTCTCCCCACAGTTTCATTCCCCCTCCCCAGTTGTGTTGAATAAAGAGAGTTGTTATTTTTGAAAATACGTATCTTTTATTTGACATCAGGAAGGGGGGGGCTAGGGAAGGGTAAGTGGAAGGACGACAGGGAGGAATGGGGCACAACACCCGGTGGGGCAGACTGGGGAGACTGTTAGCGCTCCTCAGGGTGGAAGCTCTCCCGCAGGGCCCCCTGGCTCCTGACATCCCCTCGATGGACCTCCCCGATGGCAGCCTGCAGACAGTGCAGCCGGGCTGATGGCAATGACTCCATGAGACGCACCGGTGTGCCCAGGGACAGGTCTGGTTCCATGTTGCAGAGTGCTGTGGTGTCCTGCGTGAGGGCAAGCAGAGCACTCCGAGACACGAATGCTTTGCTGTCCCTCAGTGAGGTGGACCAGCAAGCAGAGAAACCTGAGAACTGTCTGTCCGAAATGGGTGGTCAGGTCCCTTTAAGCACAGCCCTCGGCTAGCCTGATGCAGCAGCCCCACACACTGAGTCCGATCCTGATGCCCTTTTGGCACTGGTTCCGGCAAGCCTTACCTTTGATTCAGGGTCCACTCAATCTGGACGTGCTATTTCGAATTAGCAAAACACTAATTCGAATTAGTTTTTGGGTCTAGATACGTTATTTAGAATTAGTTTATTTCGAATTAACTAATTCAAAATAAGTTAGTTCAAATTAGCGCTGTAGTGTAGACATACCCTCATAGACACTAACCTCCCCCCCTCCCTCTGTTCTAAAATCTGATTTGTCAATTTTTTATGTGTTCACTTTTTTTTTATTGTATCCCTTGGTATATATGGTCATGCCAATTTTCTTCCACAATTTGATCTGAGGAAGTGGGTCTGGCCCACGAAAGCTCATCGCCTAATAAACCATCTTGTTAGTCTTTAAAGTGCTGCACAGTCCTGTCTTTTGTTTCGGCAAGACCAGACTAACACAGCTACATCTCTATGACTAAGGTTAGGTGTGGGATCCATTGAAATTCAGTGAGGGCACCCGTCCGCCCATGGTATTCACATGCCCCCCAGACCAGCCAAACTGCTCCAGTAGGCTCTGTACCAGCCCACCCTGAACGCTGGGTGCCAACTGCCGGTGCCAGCGCCCACCCTGCGATTGCAGCCGGACGTAGCCTTAGATTGTACATTATGAGTGGGTCGCCTCGGTGATTTTGGCCCATTTCGAAGGGTGCTCTTCAGCCCAGCACAGAGGTCCTACACAAGCCCATCCCCCCCACCTAAGCCTTTAAGCCAGAGTGGAACGGTGCGAAGGGCAGGGCTTTCTTTCACCCTTCGTGCTTTGTCCTTCCCCTGGCCTAAGCTCGTGTCCGGGCTTGCAGAAACCAGGGAGTCTCCACAGCACCTCAATCGAGCCATTGTCCTCCGCTCTCCCACGGGCTGGCGCCCTCCTCTCGCGGGGCTGAAAGAGCTCTGTGTGCGCTCAGATCGGCCAGCACCCAGGAACGAGCCACTGGGACAAGAACCGGTCTCTTCTTGCTGAAGGGGATGGCGTGGCCCTGCGGCAGGGTCAGGGCCGGGTGCAGCTGCGTGCAGGGCAGCGTGTGGAAGCCCAGGGTTCATCCAGAATACAGACGGCCAGGGCTGCTGCACGGGGAGACGGTGATCGCTGGAGGCGACTGAGGCAGGGGGGAGGAGGCCAGGACTGAATGGCACAGGCACTCACATACCCTCCTGCCTGGTCACTAATGAACCCAGGTGGCCTCGGTGCTTTTCTTTAAAGTAAGTGGTCACTGGTCAGCCAGGATGTGCCCCGCTCATGCCACATTCTCACTCACCTACAAACAGCTCCCTCACCCCCCAGCCTACCAGCATCTGCTGAAGCCAATGAGAGCTGGGGATGCCTAGCGCCCGTCCAGATCAGGCCTTATACAAGCAGGAAGTGCCAGCATGCATGGAAGCAATACAATAAGCCCGAGCAGTTTCACCGGCCTGAGCCCGGCTCTGGCATAGTCATGAGCCGCAAGAGTGCCAAGTAGAGATGACAGCAGAGAGCCATCCAGATGAGCTGCTTCTCTGAATCTCTTCCTCCTACAGCGGGGGGTATAGTTTGGTCTTGATAGCCAGCCTAGCAGGAGAGACCCCTGCTAGTAGCTGTTTGCCAACAGCCGCTGCTCCCTCGCTCCACAACAGTGGGTTTCTGCAGGTGTGCGAGCCACAAGCTGGAGTTGTGAACCCTAGTTTGACTTTGGGCCCTTGTGTAGACCTGGCCTTAGACACCGCTTCTGTGAAGCACTGGGTGTTCTGCCCCCTTTGGAGATGATTCACCATGGCACTAAGACTGATTCCTAGTCTTCAGTCTCCTCCCTGTGGCTGAAATCAGCAGTGCCAGCATCCTTTGTGTAAAGTCAGGGGCCACCCCCACCCTCTGGAGCTCTGTCCTGGCATAATGCTTTGAACTTGTGCTGCATTCTTTCACCAGAGAAGACCCACCCTCTGTCTGTCCACTAAGCACGGCTAGGCCCGTTTCCCACAGCTCCAAGCACAGTAACCAACAGAGAGGGGCGAGAAACAGGTGCTGTCGACAGCACTTGGGTACAGTCAGTATCAGCATCCCCCTTATTGACAAATGCACAAGAGAGATGACATGGGGCTAAGTCGTTCCCCAAACCGTGCTAGCTTGAGTACACAGGTGCATTATCAATTGTATTTCAAAGCTTTCTGCTACTTGGGGCACAAGCGTGTTTCTACGAGTTCTGGCCCTTTTTGTGAGTTTCTGATTTCTTTGGATTGGACGCTTCTAAACATTTCATGAGGCGGAAAAGTGGCACTTCTGGTGCCGGCACCGCCCCTGGGATGGGGGGGGTTAGCAGGTATGTGCCAAACAGGTGATAGCAAGTCATTTTTCTATAGTAGCTGATGGGTAGTGACCCCTTCACGCCCCACATGGGTCCAAGCCAGCACACTACCATTACATATTAGCTTTTGCCTAGTCTGACATGCAGCAGTGCTTCCGAACAGCTGCCAGCACATCAGCTGGGGGCGTAACACAGCACAGAAGTAAAGGGCCGGCAGGAAGGCATAGCTAAGAGCTTCTGGGGATGCTCTGGTTTTCACCAGGAGTCCAAGGAGTGGAAAGGCAGGTGAGCACCCCATCAGTGCTACTGAGTTTCTCACTGCACCATCCCATACACCCGTCTGGTTTCTATTGTTGTAGCCAACGGTAGAAGCAGACCATTAACTAAAATCTGATTGTCAAGAGGCTCAAAGACTAGGAGAGATGAAGACAGGGGTGCTGGAACAATTTCTACAGCAATGTCTGTAGGTGCTTTACACACAGTGAACAACAGGGACTGTGGCTCAGATCCTCAAAAGACATTAAGTGTCTAGCTCCCAAAAATCACTGAATCATAGAAATGTAGAACCAGAAGGGACCTCTACAGCCCCTCTACACTCATCCCCCTGGACACAGAGCAGGACTAAGTAATAACTAGATCATTCCTACAAGCTGTTTACCTAGCCTGCTCTTTTTAACAATCACCAGGGACGGAGATTTTGTAATCTCCCTAGATAATTTGTTTCAATGTTTAACTATCCTTACATTTGGGAAGTTTTCCATAATATCTAAACCTGCCTTGCTGCAATTTAAGCCCCTGTTTCTTGCCCTATTCTTGATGGTTTTTCTCCCTTCTCCTTGTAACCACCTTTTACAAATCTAAAGACTATCATATTCCCCACCTCCTGTCTTCTCCAGATTAAACAAACACCGTTTTTTCAATCTCACCTCATAGGCCATGTTTTTATCATTGTTGCTCTCCTCTGGACTGTCTCCAAATTGCCCATATTTGTCCCAAATTGAGATACCTGGAATAGGCCACAATACTCCAGCTAAGGCCTTATCAGTATGGAAGAGCAGCAGAGTGGAAGAATTACTTCTTCTGTCTTGCTTACAACACTCCTACTAATACATTCCAGAATGATGCTCGCTTTTTGGCAACAATATTACCAACTCATCTTGAGCTGGCTATCTGCTAGCTCCCTCAGATCCGCTTCTGCAGTACTTTCCTAGGCAGTCCTTCCCCAGTTTGTATTTGTGGAGTTGCTTATTCCCTCCTCCATTTAGCACTTTGCATTGGTCCTCACTGACTTTCATCCTACTTATTTCAGACCATTTCTATATTTTGTCAAGATCATTTTTAATTCTTACCTGTGTGGCAGCACATCGGGGTTCCCCCACCTCCTGTACCCCCGTAATGGCCCGAACAGACTCCACCAGCCGGTAAAATAGAGGGAGTTTATTGCTTCTGCAGGGTACAGCACAGCACAGATGTAATCTGGTTACGGGGCAGGCCTAGGATGCCTCAGCCCCCCTTGAGATGGGGGAGACTGGGCCCCTAAATCCCAGCCCGTTGCTTAGGCTGCTTCCTCCATGATACCAGACAGAAACTAAAAACCTCTCTTCCAGCCCTGCCCCCCAGCCAGGTGCTGGTCTCTGCCCTCCTTCCTTTGTCTCTCCCTGAGAGGCTGAGCCTGGGCGTCTGGGTTAACACACATTTGGGAGAGTCAGTGAGAATCTCCCATCACAGCGCAGGGGGACCCCGGGTCACAGAGCAGACAGTCCCCCCCACCCCCCACTATGTCACGACCTGCTCTCCAAAGTCACCCACAAACTCAATAATTGCACTCTGTCACTGCCCAAGTACTTTATGAAGATACTGAATAGAACCAGTCTCGGTTCAGATCCCTGTGGAACCCAACTTGGTATGGCCTCCCAGCTTGATTAACAACCATTGAGAACTACTCTCTGAGAATGCTTTTCCTCTACGGCACCCACCTTATTGTAAACTCCTCTAGGCTATATTGCTTTAGTTTCTATCAGGTAATACAAGCCAGTATCAGAAGACTTACTAACATCAAGATAGAGCGTATCTACTGTTTCCCCTCTCCCCCCAACCACACCCTTGTTCTCCTGTCATAGAAAAACAGTAGGTTGGTTTGACGTGATTTGTTCTTGACAAATCCATGTTGTGTTACTTGTCACCTTCTTTTCTTCTAGGAACTTACAAACCAATTATTTATTTGCTCCGTTATCTTTCTGGGTACTGAAGTTATGTTAATTGGTTAGAATTCCCTGGGTTGTCCTTTATTCCTCTTTTTATACACAGGTACTATATTTTACCTTTTCCGGTCCTTGGGTGTCTTTCCCATCCTCCTCCAGGTCTCAAAAATAATTGCTAATGACTCAGAACTCTCTTTAGCCAGTTCCTTAAGTATTTGAGGATATATTTCAAGGGACCCTGCCAACTTGAAGACATCTAATTTGTCTAAGCAATTAATTTGTTCTTTTCCGACTTTAACCTCAGATCATACCCCACTTATATGGATGTAAATTAATTATGTTAGTCATCCGATCACTGTTGACTTTTGTGGTGAAAACTGAAACAAAAAGGGCATTTAACATTCAGCCACTGCTGTATTTTCTATCATTGTCTCTCACTTTTCATTGTGTAATGGGCCTACTCTGTCCTTAGTCCTCCTCTTACTTCTCATTTATTTGTAAAGAGTTTTCTTATTACCTTCATGTCCCTACTTAATTTAGTCTCATTTTGTGCCTTGGTCTTTCTAATTTTGTCTCCACACGGTTGGTTAAGCCAGGATGGTCTATTACCATACTTTCTATCTTTCCTACTCATGGGGACAGTTTGCTTGTGACCTTTTAAAAAAACTGGCAGCTGTCGTAAACGCTTTTTTCCTCTGAGTCTTGCTTCCCACAGGATCTTGCCTACCAATTTTCAGAGTTTGCTCAAGTCTGCCTTCTTGAAATCCAGCCTTTATTCTACCATTTCTTAAAGTTGTGATCTAGATCATTTCATAATCCCGGCCACTCAAGCTGCCTTCCACCTTCAAGCTCTCAACTAGTTCCTGTTCGTCAGAATCAGATCCAGAATAGCCTCTCCCCTTATTGCTTCCTCCACCTTTTAGAATAAAAAACTCTCCGAGCATTCCAATAACTTGTTGGATAATCCATGCCCTGCTGCATTTTTTTACCCAGATGGCTGACGTCCCCCATCACCATCCTGTATTTTGGATGATTGTTGGTTGTTTTAAAAAAGCCCAATCCTGAGCAACTGGAGTGCACAAATGATGATGGGCCTTACCAGTGGCAATGGAAGCGAATATAACAGTCAAAGAACACTGGATTTCTGCAGTGAGGGAGGCCATTTTTAGCGCATGTTGGAAACTGATAGGAAAGCCTTCTTAGAAACAGCATTGCTTCTATTTGAGCATGACTGGGAATTTCTCTTACCACATCCTCTGACGCCTGCACAAAAAACAGCTCTCTGGATACTTTTAACACTCCCTCTTCCCCTAACATCAAGTCCCATTCTTCCGCCTGTGGCATCAGCATTATGTCCACTGAAACCACTCGTGATAATATAAGCAATCGGCATCTGTAACAAGACATGAGAAAAAAAAAAACTACAGGAAAACGCATAATGGGTACGCACATTTGGCCAACTAGAAAGCCTGGCTGAGTTTCTGGGAGCTCTCAGCCATTCATTATTGCTTTGCTAATGGTTCTAGAGAGGATTTTGAAAGGTTTATTTACTCAATCTACCAAGCTGTGGTCCGGCTTTTATGGACAAGGCTTCTGGCTTTGTGGCTATATCCCTGGTACTTGAAACTGCCAACTGATGAATGTTTTAAACAGACTGGCAGCTTCAATTCTCATTGAGCATTGCAGGGTCAGAGGATGTACCTAGCTAGCAGCTGGGCATAAGAAGAGGATAGGGCAAGATCCTACCAAGTTTGCAGGGCATGGACAGAGTCCCTGCATGTCCCCTAGTTGCTTTTCTTGAATTATGATGCTTAGAAATATTCAGAAATAACCAGACCCACTCTGCACTTGGCATTTAGACCCCTTGGTTACAGTTTGCTGCCAGATAGCCACATCTCAGGCCAGACTTTCAGGTGGGGTCATTTAGCAGCTCCACTGACTTCAGGAGAACTATGCCGCTTTATGCCACCCAAGGACAGACTCCACATGACCAGTCACTTGATACATCCATGTTTTATTGGTTAAAACCAAGGTAAATGATCGGTTTTACAAACCCAGTTTCTTTAGCAGCAGCAGCAATTGCAACAGTGTGTCAAGGAGGGCCAGGTGAGGCAAGCTGTTGGCAATCAACCTTTAATGAAGAAATCACAATCCTGGCTCTCCCAGGAATTGTGTGCGCGTGGGTTGAAAATAAATTAAATGAACACACACCGAACATACTAATCTTGTTTTTAAAAACTGAGTTTACACTCACACAGGCCTAATAAAATACTAGTTCTTTAAAAAAAACAGACAGCTTGTTAAAAATGAACAAAGGACACTGACACACTCCAGGGTTATGCAGACAATAAACCTATATACACAGGTCACATACGGTGAAGGCTTTCAAGCTTCAGCCATAAGCTTCAACAAGTACCCAAAGTACAGGAATATACCCTGGTGTGCATTGTCCCGCACACATCACAGCTTGTTCACAGTCACTGCACTCTTTGGAAGGTTCAATGCGCATACAGATCATGCGAATACTAGGCTGGAAAAATAGCATGGTCACAAAGAAAGGGGCTTCAACTAACATCTGACCTAGCTGGACCAAATACATTTAGGCTCCATCACTATGACTTTACAAGTATTCTAACACCTGTTGCCCCACCTGCACTGACTTTTATCTTATAAACTGGCTCAGCTGGAATACTTTTCCAGGTTCCCAAATTTGTCTACACTTAGTCTTTCAACAGGAGACAGACTCTGGGCCATAGCATTTACACTGGAATTATCAAGTCCCATTACAATGAAGGCGAGGCCCTTAGTAACGCTGTGGGGCACCTGTGGAAACCAGGCAACCGCAGGGATCCCCTGCAAACACCATGGGTCTGGTTTACCTAAAGCATCAAGCATTGCCCACTTATGTTGATGGGAGTCGCGGGTGTTCAACATGACTAAAACCAAGCCCCACTCTTGTAGTACCTTTGCAGCCATCATTACTTCCACCTTCCTGCCCTGCAGAGCAAGGGCAGAGCAATCCTACGTTCCCACGAGTCCACGCTCACCCGGCTGAGCAAGAGTCCGGAAGCAACTGACACTAACACCGTCCAGTGTCATGGTGGAATCTCTCAGCTGCAAGAGTCAAAGTTAACCAAGCTGCTGTATTTGAGCTGTGAGACTTGCCCTCGAGTCTCATGCGGGATCAACGGAGCCCATGATGGCCGCATTCCTCAGCACGGACATGACTGCAGGGCTGCTCTCCCTGGGAC
Source organism: Pelochelys cantorii (assembly GCA_032595735.1). Classification (NCBI taxonomy): domain Eukaryota; kingdom Metazoa; phylum Chordata; order Testudines; family Trionychidae; genus Pelochelys; species Pelochelys cantorii. The sequence goes on from CM064337.1 coordinate 45,349,300, forward strand.
AGGCTACTCTACAGTTACAGAGTCCTCAGAACTTCGTCTTGGACTAGCAGAGCGTAAAATTGCAGAATGCACTGACCCCTCTGCTACAGATGGGTAGCTTGAGACTGGCAGCCACCAGCAGGCCAGACCCTTGGGTTAGCAAAGCCCCTGGTTTATTCGTAATACATTTGCCCGACAAAATGTTGATTTTCATCCATTCTGAGGCTGCCCAGATTGATTGATTCAGAACCGCAGCATCCAGATTAAAGGAGCTGAGTGCAGAGGGGCTTGAGACCGTGACCCTAGAGCTAACAAAACAGATCCAGGACCAGGCCTGCTACCCGAGCACACTTATCGGGGGGGGGGGGGAGCGCCTTACTGGCCACCAGTCATCTGCACTTCTAGGAGTCCACCCACAGTGAAGGAGCCTGCAGCTGGGGCCCTGATCTGTCGGCAATCACATGGCAGCAGGACCTGTGAAAGGTTCACTCAGTCTCCCAGGCCTTCCGCAGTCAGTCTAAAGCTCTCCTCACAGGCAAGCCACTGAGATCAGGCGGGAGGCGGGTTTCGCTCAGTGTCACCCAAAAGGTGAGCAGCTCCATCTAGTGTTGAGCCTAGAAAACACGGGCACCCGGAACTGAGTCACACTATGAAAGTAACATCTGTATGCAGCTAAGTTAAATATGGGACGACAACTGACCACGGCAGGCAGCTGGCTAGGACTAAGGTTGCAATATTCAAACACACTCCACTCCCCCATGCTTTGTTCTTCCACTGTTACTTCCCAGTATGATCACTCACGGCATCCTTCTGCAGCAAGTTTCTTTTGAGAGTCCGAAAGACTGGGGCACATCAGGATGGCAGGGGATTAGCCCACGCAACAGAACTCGGTGTGTCCATTACACTATTTGGCAACCTCGCAACAATTCAAGGTTGAAATCTTCCTGCTACTGTGCAGCAACTGATCCACCCTTCCTTTGGCAGCGCGCAGTGGTACGGTGCAGCAGAGAGTAGCAGGCTTCGTACTTTTCAGTTTGGGAATGAAACAACGTGGGGAACGTCTAGAGCTCCGCAAGGCTCGTTGCGGGGATAGATCTTGGCACAGGCCACGATTTGCAACCTTCTCAGATTCTAACATCTAAGGATTGGGTTAAGGAAGGAAGGGAGGGGGGAGACCTGCTTCCAAACACACCTGGTTAGACCCCTCCCATAAACCATTTTCTTCACACCTGAAGACTCCCAACAGTTAGTCAGCTAGAAAGGCTGCACCTCCTACAGCCAGGGCCCCCACCCCATCGTCCTTTTTATCTGCAGACCTCAGCATGACCCAGAGCCATTTGCACAATCCGCCCTTGGGGACAACCCCCAGGTGACTCCTAACAACAGGAAGACCCTGATTTGGAACTGCTGTGCAGGTCAATGGTGTGCCCCAACATGCAGTGCTCCAACTGCTCCTCCACCGCCAGCACCTGCCGCACGGCTTCCTCAAAGGCCACAGCCACGTTGGTGTCATCCTTGGCACTGGTTTCCAGGTACGGGTAATTCCCATTTTCCAGACACCATGCTTGGGCCTCTTCTGTGGTCACCTGCCTCTCAAGTTTGTCGATCTTGTTGCCCAAGACCACAAATGGGAAGTGGCCGGGATCCTTCACGTCTGCATAATAGACAAACTCCTTCTGCCAGTTGCCCAGGTTCTCAAAGCTCTGGCGGTCATCTACGCTAAAGGTCAGCAGGCAGCAGTCTGCTCCCCTGTAAAAGGGGGTTCGCAGGCTCTTGAAGCGCTCCTGCCCTGCGGTGTCCCAAATCTGGAGAGTCACAAAACGGCCATCTACTTCCAAATCACGGTTTAAGAACTCCACCCCTATGGTGTGGAAAGCCTGCGAGTCAAACTTGTTGGTGACATAACGGTTCATGAGGGAACTTTTCCCAACTCCACCGTCCCCCAGGAGAATGACTTTTAAGAGCAGGGATTTCCCAGTCATTGCCGCAGCACAGGAGGGTGCCGGAGTCAAATCACCTACAGATAAAAAAAAAAAAAAAACCAGAACAAACAGCTACTCAAGAAAGTCTAATTGAGCTACCAATTCATTTCTCTGCACAGGAACAAAACTTCCCAGATAATAAGCTGAGTCACAGACATGTGTGAGGGACTGAACACTTACTAATCCCTACCACCAGAATCACCAGCGCAGAAGGAAATAATCTTTGTCTGTAAAGCCTGATCTGTACTAGAAAATGAAGTCGCCTTAATTACAATACGCAGGGGTGTAAAAAAATCTAGAACAGTCAAACCAACTTAACTCCCAGTGTAAACGTTCTTCCATCAATCTAGTTACCATCTCTCAGGCTTTGCCTACACTATGCAGCTTTTAGTGACATGGCTGTGGTGATGCAGCTGTGTTGCTAAATGTCACACAGTATGTGGGCTGTTTGTCAGCTCTTTTACCAACAAAAAACTTCCACCCCCAACAAGCGACAGTAGCTTTGCCGACAGGAGACCGCTCCTGCGGACAGAGCGCTGTTCGCCCCAGCGACTGGTTGGCAAAACTTGTGTCTTTCAGTGGGGTGTTGCCCATGTAACCAGAGCCTCAGAGAGGTGGATTACTTACCTCAACAGGAGAACCCCGTCTATCAATGTAGTTAGCATCTACACTGTAGCCCTACAACCGTGCCACTGTAGCGTTTCAAGTGCGGACAAGCCCTAAGACAGGGGTTCCCAACCTGGGGTACGCATACCCCCAGGAGGTAGGAGAAGCTTGTCAAGGAGGTACGGGGAATATTTGGTAAATAACTAGATTATCCTAATTGAAATATTCCAAAAGTAGTAGTGTTAGTGGAAAAAAGTTGTGGATTCTAGAGTCTACAATTTATTTCCTTTCATATTGAATAGGGGGTACGGGAAGGTTTACTAAAAGCCAAGGAGGTACGGGGACCAAAAAAAGATCGGGAACCCCTGCCCTAAGACATTAATATCCCACCCTGAGGAATGGTCTCCAGTTCATTTCAGAAATAAAGAACCAGGTGACGGAAGGGCCAGAAAGTTATTTACATTAAAAGAAGGAATCTCACAGCATTTTAAGTTCTGTGCTCCTCACTACAAGTCTGTCTCACACATTGTCCTGCATTTGGGTAGTTTGAGAAACCCCCCACCCCCGATTACTGGTTTTACAGGAGAGCAGCACAGCACCGTGTAGAAGATACAACCCACCTCCAACGTCTGCAGCCAATGGAGCTTAGAAAAGGCAAATGGCACAAGGGATTCGCTCACTACTTGATTCATACAGTGCCCACACCACAAGTGGACAAGGATTTTTGTTTGTGCTTCTCCCTATCAGGATGGAATTTCAATTCGGACACTGTTTCCCTACAAGTTTTAAGAGATATTGAGCATTTTTATAAGACATCACTTAATGTATTGTGATCTTGCTCCCAGTACTCTGCATTTATGGTGTTTCAGAGAAAGTGAAGTGTAATGCTCCAACTGTTAGGGTTTGGCAGGAAAAAAATGGATAAAGTAAGGCTCTCATCTCAACTTTGTCACTAGGTACTCAGTGTCCATGATTTAGCCATTCACTGGGCTGTTTCAGGTAGGCTGATTCCATGTCTCTGACTCATTGAAGTGTTTGGTGATTTAAGGCCAAAAAGAGCCGGTGTTAGTATAAGAGGAGTTGGTTTATTAGCTGATCTGAAGCATTCCAGGGAAACCGATTGACCGTAAGTAAACAGTCGATTGTGTTTTGGGGGAGTTCCCTATAGTAAAGTGTCTCAAACACAGAGCCCCTATTTTTGTGCTGTTTTCTGTTTGCAATGCTTTTTTTCCTCTGCCAGGGTGACTCATTTGGAGCTTGGTACTTCTCCAACTGACCTTGAGTACTGTTTTTACTGTACTTCCTTTTTTTAAGGCTGTTTTTAAAACCATTATACAGAACTCTAGATATAATGTAAAAAAGGATGAGTTTTAAGAGTAGGCTCTCCAGAAAAGGGACTTTCTTTAAGCTTTTGCAGCACCCAATGCACTGAAATAATTCTATTTGAATCACATGATCATTTGCCTATTAAAGAATTCAACATCAAGAGGATATGCTGGGGCCCTGTGCAAAGCAACCTGGGAGGTCCTCACGAACAGGTGTTGACGCACAAGAACTAACAGCCCAACAGGTTCATGTGCTTGCATCTTCTGCAGCAATGCTGAGACAACAGAAGAGCAAGCAAGGTCTATACTGCTGCTGTCTAATGTACCTGTTCTAGTGATAAAGGACTTCAGTCTTCTGGACTGTCAAGGTGTCACCTTTTGCGACCAATACAGTCATTAAAACATAAAACAGTTTTAAGCGCGCTGTGTCTGCATTCATCTGTAACTCTGAATTGGAGCAAAGGACAATAGTGGAATTTCCTTCGCTTCTGACCTTGCTACTAGTTTCTTCGCCATCATAACATTGAGGCCGAGTGGGAAAAGGAGAAAACTGAGGAGAGCTGGCAAAGAGGCAAAGGCAAGCTGTGTTTGCAACCCTGTCCCAAAGACAGTTGGCTCAGTACAGACAGCCGATGTTCTGGGAAGTCAATAAATAAGAATTTGCCTGGACCACCCATTCACCCCCCGCCCCCCAAAAAACACAATGAAGGGCTTGAAAAGGTACCCCAAACCTACTGGCCAAAGGACTCAGCCTCTTAGCATGAGGCAGATATGAAAACTGAAGGTCCCCCACCTTGATGATAGAGATGTCAATGGTTAACCAATAGCCCAGGTGGACTGGAGCAGACCCCCACCCGCAGCAGGTCCCTGGCACAGGTGGACCAGCCCCCAGCCTGGCCTGGCCTGGCCAGGCCAGAGCAACCTACCACACCGCAGGCAGGCAGTTGCTCCAGCGCAGTTAGGCTGGAGCAGACCCCCACCCACCCTGTTTAAGTGATTAACCAGTTAAACATAACATTTACCTCCCTACTTGATGACCAAGGGAATGATCAGCTAAGTCCTCGAGCTCCCTGCCAACCCTCAGCTCTTAGGATTCCTACCAGTACGCAGTACCTGGACTCTGCTTGGGGGCCTCATTGCGCATATCAGCTTCTGGCAAGTAAATGGGAGACTAACTTAAAACCAGCACTTCCATGCTCTTGTGGGCACTTGGAGGGAGAAATAGCTTTTTCCCTCCGAACACCAGGAACTCCTGACTTACATTTAGGAAGGGGAAAGCCTCCGTTTCTCTTTGCACTCCTGCAGCCTCTGGTTTTTAATTACTGTTTTTTGCGGAGGGGGTAGGAGAGAGGTTTTGCTTGTTTATTTGATTGGCTGTTTTGACTTTTTGCCCCAAGAGAAGTTACTCTGTTGTACAGAGCTTTTCTACATACAGGCTGTCCTTGCTGTAAGTCCAAGATACGTTCCAAAAAACTTGGACTTATAGCAAAACAGCTTAACGTGGGGAATTTTTTTTCCTGTGACTGACTTCCATTTGCACTTTTTTTTTTTTTTTGGCACAACTTAAGAGTGGGGAATGGGAGGACTTATAACGCATCAGTTCCTACAACATCAATGACTTTAGTGCAGAACGGATGTATACCGGGGCGACTGATAGCAGGGACGCCCTGTACCAACTGAGTGAAACTGAGATTTACCCCAGTTTCTCTGCTGCAGGCAAAGCAAAACCTAGTAATGTCTTGTTCATTTCACTGTACTGCTACTTAGCAAAGTCCTGAGTAACCTGACTACCTTGTCAGGACAACAGCACTACGTGGGTTACATTAGTTGTAAAAACAACCAGGAGTCCTGTAGCACCTTAAAGACTAACAGATTTATTTGGGTATAAGATTTTGCGGGCAAAAACCCACTTCATCAGATACAGCTCACAAAATGGGTCTTTGCCCATGAAACTTGATGCCCAAATAAATCTGTTACTTTTAAGGTGCCACAGGACTCCTCGCTTTTGCAGATACAGACTAACACAGCCACTCTTCTGATAGGTTGCAAAGATAACTGTCCAGAAGAATTTCCAAAATGCCCAGATTGTTTGGGTTTTTTTTTAAATGAAAGCTTAAATTCTGCCCTTGCAGCCCTCAAACAGCATAGCAGTTGTATGCCAGAGGGCCAAGAAAACTTCCCATTCACCAGACACCTGAAACCCCTCCGATCGGCCACTCTAAATGCCTTGTCAAAAGCTCCTTGACTTCATGAACACTTTACCCAGTTCTGCACATGCTGCTGCAAATACCAGCAGTCAGACCTTATAGCAATGGCCTATTAATAGTTACAAAGGATTAACAACTGATTGATGCGTGTTTTAATAAATAGTTGATCAATTGTTCTATATTATGCTAGACTCACAGGGGTGGGGAACCTTCAGCCCAAGGGCCCCAGCTGCATCTGGCCCCCAAGGCTCGGGGCTCTCACCCCAGCATCAGGAAGCCAGGCTGGTGCTCCAGTCCTGCAGCCTGCCCAGTCCCTGTACCCCCAATCCGCTCCTGCACCTTATCTCCCGCCCAGACCCACCAACCTCCAACGCACTCCTGCACCCTCCCTCCTGCCCAAACCCCTCATCCCAAGCCTGCTTCCTGGCAGCCCCCTCCTACATACTGAACCCCTTCATTTTTGGCCCCACCCCAGAGTGTAGGGGGGCCATAAAAACCTACTAACCTGGACCCCCGTAGGCTCTGGAGTGCAAGGAGAACATGGCAAATGTCTTTCTGCTTCTCAGTTGGGTTTTATTCCTCTTCTTCTCACTTCTGTGCAGCCCCCAACTGATTTTTCTGTGGGTCAGTTCCCCATCCCTGCTCTAGAGTCCAGCAGATGAATAGCTTGCTTACAAACATAACTTGACACTTGCTGACAGGCTTATAACTATCTATAACACACAGCTCATGTCTTGACCATGCTTGTAACCAATATTAATAATCTAATGCTTTATAAACTAGCATTGGGGTCTTTATATCACAGGTGCAACAGAGGATGCTCTGAATGGGAAGAGTAAACGTCCTTAAAGCAGGTCACAGGCTCCTGTCTATAATGAAGGCAACCGTACGGTACAGCAGAAGGTCTGTGTTTAGGCCAGATCTAATTCAGTAAGTCTCTCCCTAGATCCATTAGCCTTGCTCCATTGCCTGCAGCTCCAAAGCAAAAAAGGCTTTGTAACAAATGCGCCCAGACTGGGAATTGATGCTCAATCCCAGCATTCCTCACTGCAAGCACCTGGGTTATGCTCCATCATGGGAGACTCAGTTCTGCCCAACACCATGATCATCTCAATACACAGGGTAGTAGCACTGCAGTGGTGCTGGGGTGCACGGGCATTAGCCTGCAGGGCCCAGGGATGGGGAACATCCCCCTTCTGCAATGCTGGAACCTGCCTAGCGACAGGGGAATTGATGCCCACAGGTACCAGGACTAAGAGGGAAGGGGGGGGGGGGAGGAGAGGAGAACAGAGATACTTGCGGGGTGCCAGTGAGAGGGGTGTCCCAAGGGTAATGAGCCCCAAGGATGGAGGTGAGCACCAGGAGGGCACAGAGAGCTCCAAGAGGCAGGACGGGGGCTGACTGGGGACTCTTGGGACCCCAGGGCAAAGCAGGGGCCAGAGGGAGTCCTGGGGGGTAGGGCCAGGTGCTAGGAGCCTGGGCCATCAGTGACTGGCAGCCCTGGGGGAAGGAGATAGGGAGCCTAGGGGATTGGTAGCCCCAGGAATGGCAGAGTGAGAGGATTGGTGGGTGGCAGCCCCAGAGGGGCAGAGCAGGGGGGTGGCGGGGTGGCAGCCCCGGGGGGGGGGGGGAGCAGAGCAGGGGGGTGGTGGGGTGGCAGCCCCGGGGGGGGGGGGGGAGCAGAGCAGGGGGGTGGCAGGGTGGCAGCCCCGGGGGGGGGGGGAGCAGAGCAGGGGGGGTGGCAGCCCCGGGGGGGGGGGGAGCAGAGCAGGGGGGGTGGCAGCCCCGGGGGGGGGGGGAACAGAGCAGGGGGGGTGGCAGCCCCGGGGGGGGGGGGAACAGAGCAGGGGGGTGGCAGCCCCGGGGGGGGGGGGGAACAGAGCAGGGGGGTGGCAGCCCCGGGGGGGGGGGGGAACAGAGCAGGGGGGTGGCAGCCCCGGGGGGGGGGGAACAGAGCAGGGGGGTGGCAGCCCCGGGGGGGGGGGGAACAGAGCAGGGGGGTGGCAGCCCCGGGGGGGGGGAACAGAGCAGGGGGGTGGCAGCCCCGGGGGGGGGAGCAGAGCAGGGGGGTGGCGGGGTGGCAGGGCAGGGGCAGGCGGGGGGGGGCAATGGGAGCGGGGGGGGGGGGTTAGGTGCCCGGTGCCGCGCGCGTCCCGCCGCCTACCTGAGCCGCGGTTGGGGAAGGGCAGGTGCCGGCCGCCCGGCGCGTACTCCGCCCTGCCCGCCACTGCGCATGCGCCTCCGGCCGGGCACAGGCAGGTCCGACATCTCCCGGGTACGCGCCGCGCGCTCCACCTGTAGGACGGCGGGGGCGGGGCGAGCAGCTACCTGTCTCCTCTGGCCACGCCCCTCCCCACTCTTCCTTGGCCCCTCCCCTCCCTTTCCCCATCTGCCCCCACGTGTCCAGAGGGGAAAGCGGGCAGCACGTGGGGTAGCCCTCCCCCCATCGCTGTGCCCAAGGCTGCCTGCCCCCTAAGCAAGGCGGGGCTGGGGTCGCTGCTGGATGGACCTCTGCCTGCCCCCAACCCCTGCTCTCCAACTCTTGCACCTACAAGGTCAGCATCTCGGCTCACCCCCACACATTCCTCTCCCCCCCCCCTCTTTTTTTTTCCCCCAAAATGAGCTTTGGTCCCATTTGCTCTTGTCACCTAATCACTCAGGACAAATATCCACTTTTGCCAAAAAAGTCAAGACAGGTGGTATTTAAAGAAGGTTCCAGTGGCGATCCTGGCAATTTCAGGCCAGGTAGCTTTAACCTCAGTACCAGACAAATTGGTTGAAACTATAGTAAAGAACAGAATTATCAGACAGAGATCAAGACGGTGTGTTGGGGGCTTCTGTAAAGGGAAATTATGCCTCACCTCTCTACAAGAATTCTTTGAGGGGGTAAAAATGGAAATGTACTTGGACTTTCAGAAAGCCTTTGACAAGGTCCCTCACCAAAGGCACTTAAGCAAAATAAGAGTCCTGGGATAAGAAGGAAAGTTAAAGAGATCTTGGAGTCCTCAGGATTCTGAAAACATCTGCTCAATGTACAGCATCAGAGAAAAAAGCTAACAAAATGGTATGAACCACGAGGAAAGGGATAGATAATAAGATGACAATAAATATCATAATGCCTCTATATAAATCCATGGTACGCCTACACATGGAAAACGGCATGCAGTTCAATCCATCCCATCTCGGAACTGGAAAAAGTACAGAGAAAGGCAGTAAAAATGATTAAGAAGATGGAACCACGTCCATATGAGGAGAGATTAAAAAGATTGGGGTTTAGAAAAGAGGCAACAGAGGGAGAATATGATGGAGGGCTATAAAATCCTGAACGGTGCGGAGAAAGTGAATCAGGAAGTGTCAATCATTCATTCCCATAATGCAAGAAGAAGCAACAGTCACACAATGCCATTAAAAGGCAGTTGTTTAAAATGAAAGGGAGTAGTTCACACAAAGCACAACCAGCCTGTGGTACTGGCTGCCTGGGGACGTTGTGAAGGCCAAAACTATACCTGGATTAAAAAAGTAAGATAAATTCACTGAGGACAGGTCTATCGATGGCTATTACCCAGGAGGATCAGGGACACAACTCCATGCTCTGGGTGTCCCTAAAGCTCAGGCTGCCAGAAGCTGGGACTGGATGACAGGGAATGGCTCACTTGGTAAATTGTCCTGCTCTGTTCATTCCCTCTGAAGCAGCTGGCACCAGCCATGGTCAGGAGACAGGATACTGGGCTAGATGGAGCATTGGTCTGGCCCAGTATGGCTGTTCCTATGTTCTAATGGTGGGCAGGCTCACGAGAGCTCTGCACTTACGTATTAGCTTCAGATTCCCCTTGCTAATCAAAATGCCTAGAAAAGCATTCATCTTCTGGTGCCATCACAGCAGCATATTCCCCACCCCCGACCCCCACACTGTTACAGTGATTTCGGAGCTGCTGAGCACCGCAAAGTATTGTTGCAGTTAATGGGAGCTGTGAGTGTTCAACTTTCAAGGGACCAACCAGTAATCTGATCAAAACAGCTCCACTCCTACCCTTACAGGCGTCAATTATCCTAACTTCCGCACCAAAGGAGGAAAGAGTCACATTCATACATTAATATGCTCTATGTTTGTACAGCACCTAGCACAATAGTTGCCCGATCCATGATGGCCTTGTAGGTGCTACAGCAATATACATCGGGGCTACTCAACTTTGGAAGCCCCAGGCTCCACAATGATACTCACAGCACATGCTGAGAGCCGCAACTTAAGTGTGGTTGCATATCCATGCAAATATATATGCAAATAACTTCTTTCACATGATATATATTCAAATAGCTCCAGGCACCTCCTCCCTAGGGGCTAAAAACACCAACACCCCGTAGCCGTCTGTTCCAGCCAGCCCATCTGCTTGTGTCTTTCAATGCTCACCCTGCCTAGGAGATACCTCACCATTGTGGAGCATGTTCCCAGTGGAGGCCATGTTCAAAGGATCCCATCCACGGGCCATGTGCTGAGCTCCATGTAAACCCAAACCACACCGTGGGCCACAAACAAACAGTCCGGGGGCCGCATGCAGCCTGAGGGTTGCGTGTTGAGTAGCTCTGATATACATAATAGGAAATAATAGTAATAAAAACAAGATACTGGGCCAAATCCCCATAAAAACAATTTTACTGTACAGTCAGTGCCCTCAACACAACCCGTTGTACTAGCAGACTGCCTCACGGCTGCAAAAATATGCAAAAGAAAAGCAGGGGCTGTGACCACAAAATGGAAATAGTAGCAGAGAAGATAGAGCAGCAGCAACCCAGGGAGGAACACTGTGCAGCCAAGCAAACAACAGAGATACGAATCCAGAGAGGTTTGCTACTCAGCTGCGTGAAGCAAAAAGGAGCACGAGAAAGTCACTTCCTCAAATGATCAGAAATGGCCAAAGAAAAGGAAAGCGATGGCAGAAAGAGTGTGGAGGCATGCAGCACCCTGCCGCCACATTGGAAATAGACCCTGACATGAAACATACTCAGGGGATAAAAGCTCATTCGCTACCATGACGGCCCATCCTAGGCTGCTTGGTCTGTGGGATCAGCTGCTGACAATGTTCTGTCTGTTTTAGCCCTGATTCCAAGCTTCCTCCCTTTGGAGCCAATGGAAAGGGCTCCCACTGACTTCAGCAGGCTTTGGAGTAGGCCCTAGCCCTTAGGTAATGCTCATAGAATAAACATTGTTTGAACTGCATGGAGCAGGTCTCCCCAAAGAACAGTAACAGTGTGACACAGCTTTTCGTTCCTGATTTGCCAGCCAGCCTCGACTCAGGGCATGGTGTCCACCTTGCAGATCAGCACCACACTGGACACTGGTAGCATTCTGGTACCTTTGTGGGTAATCTCAGCACAGGGACGAACAAGGACCCAAGGGACCAGTTTGAACTCCCCTCTCCCGGCGGAGGGATAGTGTGAAAGGAGCCTGCATTTCATGCTGAGTCTGTTCCGGGGCTCAACAGAGGTTCAAGTTTCCAGGTCAGTCCGGCACATTTCAACAGCACAAAATCCCTTTGACAATGGTTAAAGGCTGTAGTTTAACCTACCATGCTGGAAGATGCATCATTGTGTTCACCTAACCTGTTTTCATAGCCATTTTAGAACACTCATGCTAGTCCTTCATGAATTAACACAAGCGCACATACATAACATGTGAACATAAGAACAGCCATACTGGGTCTGACCAAAAGTCCATCGAGCACAGTGCCCTGTCTGCTGACAGTTGCCAATACCAGATGCCCCGGAGGGAGGGAACAGAACAGGGAATCATCACATGATCCCTCTCCTGTCACCCATTTCCAGACAAACAGAAGCTAGGGACACCATTCCTACCCATCCTGGCTAATAGTCGTTGATGGACCTAACCTCTATGAATCTATCTAGCTCTTTTTTGAACTCTGTTAAAGTCCTGGTCTTCACCACATCCTCTGGTAAGGAGTTCCACAGGTTGACTGTGCACTGAGTGAAGAAGAACTTCCTTTTGTTTGTTTTAAACCTGCTGCCTATTAATTTCATTTGGGGACCCCTTATTCTTATATTATGGGAATAAGTAAATAACTTTTCTTTGTTCACTTTTTCCACACCAGCTGGGTGACAGAGTCATAACACAGACTGGTCCCATCCCCATGGCCTATTACAACATGTTGTTCGGGAGTACCATTGTACCAGCCCTCTGTCTCAGCTGAGTTTAATGGACCCAGAGCTGTAACGTTGATACAGACCACATCAGCCACTGGGAAAATGCACAACTTTCCTTAACACGGTTACATTGTTATAGTGCACGCAGGACCTTGCTGTCTTTACAGGCAGAAGGGAGGTGGTTCTCTCTGCTGTTGGCTGCCAGCTGGGATCAGACCAGCTTGTCTATAATATGCCATGAGCTCTGTGCTGAGGGATCTCCTCCCTTAATTCCCAGGGAGGGGGAAACAGCAGCCAGGCTCCATCTGGATGCTGATGCAAAGGACAGCAGCAAATACTAGCGACTTCATAGCCCATGTTCACAGTCTGGGCTCGTTCAATAGAGATCAAGGAGACATTTGGGCCAAATGAGTGGGGGTTATTGCCCCAAAGCTGGGGGTTCTGAAGGGCTTTGGTTGATCTGCTGCCCGGCCCTTCCCTTTTATGTCCACAGCAGGTACCGTGGTAAGAAACACGGCGGAGGGGCGGGATTCACACTCCATATTTAAGGGCGTATCTAGACTATGCTGAACTGGCAAAAGAGGATATGCAAATTCTGCGGGAATTTGCATATCTTCTTCCAATTGCACTTTCGAAAGCAGAGCTTTCAAAAGTGAAAGTAATTAAGACACGGCTTTTTTCGGCAAACCGCCCCCTTCGTCGAAAAGCCACTTTTCCTCCAAAAAGGAGGTTTACGTGGCTTTTCGACAAAGGGGGGGATCGCCGAAAAAGCTGCGTCTTAATTACTTCCACTTTTGAAAGCTCTGCTTTCAAAAGTGCGATCAGAAGAAGATATGCAAATTCTTACAGAATTTGCATATCTTCTTTCGACTGTTCCCTGTAGTCTAGATGAGCCCTAAGAGAGTAAGAGAGAGGGGCTTGAGCCACAGTTTTGAAATATGGGGCCCAGGATCAGGAGCCAGAAAATCTGGCTTCCTGCCCAGTTTGCCAGAGATTCACTATTCAGCTTAGAAATGAGGAGACTAAGAGGGGATATGATAGAGGTCTGTAAAATCATGACCTGTGTGGAAAAAGTGAATAAGGAAAAGTTATTTACTTGTTCCCATAACATCAGAACTAGGGGTCACCAAATGAAATTAGTAGGTAGAAGGTTTAAACCAAACCAAAGGAAGTTTTTCTTCATGCAGCACACAGTCAGCCTGTGGAACTCCTTGCCAGAGGATGTTGTGAAGACCAGGACTTTAACACGTCAGAGGCTGGACATGGATGACAGGGGAGGGATCACGCGATGATTCCCTGTTCTGTGCACTCCCTCTGGGGCATCTGGCCTTGGCCACTGTCAGCAGACAGGACACTAGGCTAGATGGACCTTTGGTCTGACCCAGTCTGGCTGTTCTTATCTGATCCTGAGAAAGTTCCTTGAGGTCCTGATTTGTACTGAACTGGTCAAGCAGTCAGTGGGAGCTTCAGGCCATCCCCTCACTGCATCTCCATTCCCATCTGTAAAATGAGGACAATCATGGCTCAGGGGTTTCAGCAATTCATGGTTCCATCCAATGCTATCAATGAGCCGCTTTCTGCTGACTCCAAAAAGTGCTGGGCCTGGCCCCTGTAAGGCACTTTGTTGAGGTACAAATCCAAAGTGTAATTTTTCTTATTTATTTTAAATGTAGGGAAGTCTCATCTAAAGACAGGTTAGGGCCCTGGACTCAGGAGATCTGGGTTTGGTTCCTGGCTCTGCCACAGCTTTCCTGGGGGATCCTTGGGAAAAATCTCTCTATGCCCCACTGTAAAACGGGGATATGAATTCTCCCTTGGTTCGTCTTGTCTAATTAGGTGGTAAGTGCCTTGAGACAGGAGCTCTCTCTTATTTTACATTGTGCACGGGGCCCAGCACAGTGTGGCCCTGGCCTCTGGTGGAGACTCTAATCCTGTGATACAAATCATCACATTTACAAAGCCCTTCCTAAGCTTCAGCAAAGCAATTGGGACTGGGCTGTGACAAAGCCCAGAACATCCCAAAGTGAAGTCAAGGGAGGCGGAAACGCTTAGCTGACAGCAAAGTGACCACCAAAGCGTGGAGACTCAGCTGTGGTTGTTTGGCAGAACTGTCCCATCAGAGGACAGTTCATGGCCACCGCCCTGGCATGTGCTTTGGGGCAGGGGCCTGAGCTTCAGGGGGATGTGGAAGCATGGGGCCAAGGGCAGCCCAGGGGATTCGTGGGGGGCCTGGTGCTGACAGCAGGGGTTGGGTGTAGCGGCAGCAGGAAGAGAAGAGACCCAGACCGGTAGCTCAGAGGAGGGGGCTTGGTGGAAGGGCTGGAGTGAGGATGGAGTAGGGTGGGCATGGAGTAGGAGCTGGAAGAATCAGGATGGGGCCTGGCATGGAGTGTGTGTGTGTGGGGGGGGAGTTGTCCTGGGTCCCCCACCCCCCAGGGGCTGGCCCTGTCAATTGGTGTAGCTCTGTGGACAGCACTGGGGTGATAGTGATTTACACCAGCTAGGGATCTGGCCCTTGACTTGACCCTATTTTTAAAAGGCCAGAGCAAGTTGTGACCATGTGGACAAGGAAAAGAAACTTTGACTGTTTTGTCTCTTCAACAGCAGCACTTTTGTGGGACTTCCTAGGCCGGGAGCCTGAGTGGGTGGCAGCCGGTGATGGTAAGATCCGACAGTTCAGCCAAGTTCACGCTTCCCTCCGTGCCGTTGTTTCCCCCCATGAAGGACACTCTGCATCCCAAGGGTGGATGTGACTCATCCACTTGTAACCAGCCCTTGGTAAATCGCAGCTGCCAGGATCCAGATCATACCGACTCCAGAGCCAGCTGGGGGCCAAGTCAGTGAGAGGACGTGAGTAGGGTAGGGCGATGGAGCTAGGAAGGGGGTAGCAGAGCTGGTTGGAAGCCTGCTGGTTACTGTTCCCCATTCATTCGTCTCTCCCATTTGTCAGCGCAAGCAGGACACAACATCCCGTCCTGAGAGGAGCCAGGGTGGCAGACACTGCTCCGTCGATGGAGCCATGTAGATTAAGGTTGTAGGCAAAGGGAAGTGAAGCGGCGATTTAAATAATAGCCGCTTCATTTAAATTAAAATGGCTGCCGCACTGTGCCAATCAGCTGTTTGTCGGCACAGCGCTGTAGTCTGGACGCTCCGCGGTCGACATCAAAGGCATTTGTCGACCTCCCCGGTATGCCTCGTGGGATGAGGTTTACCGGGGAGGTCGACAAATGCCTTTGATGTCGACCGCGGAGCGTCCAGACTACAGCGCTGTGCCGACAAACAGCTGATTGGCACAGTGCAGCAGCCATTTTAATTTAAATGAAGCGGCTATTATTTAAATCGCCGCTTCATTTCCCTTTGCCTAGTAAACAAATCTACATGGCTCCGTCGACGGAGCCATGTAGCCTAGACGTGCCCCAAGTTACTGCGCTGTAACTTTCTGGTTCAACTCTCTCTGACCTAAGTATTGGTGGCGGGGCTGATACATGAGGTGATCTGTGGGGGATCTGATCCAACGGGGGCGGGGCTGATACATGAGGTGATCTGTGGGGGATCTGATCCAACGGGGGTGGGGCTGATACATGAGGTGATCTGTGCAGGATCCCCCTACTCCATTCCTGGCCCCTTCTTCCCTAACAGGCGCCCAGAGCACCCCAACCACAACCGCCGGCCCCACCTCCCCACCGCCCCGGCCCTGGGCCCCCGCCAAATGGCACAGCTGCAGTGACTCTAGCTCCAGAGTCCACGATGGCCCGGCCCCGTCTCTGGGTGGCCAGACAACATGCTCCTAGTGCCCCCAGCTATGGAGCACTGGAGGGCATGGTTCCAGGGTCGCAAGCACCAAGCAGGGGGCGCAGGCAGCTCCAGCCCCAGCTGCCATTCCCAGCCTGGGACAGAAAGAATTTGCAGTGCAGGAGGGGGCCTGGAGGCGGAGTGTGGGTGGGGGCTCTCTGGCCCATGATACCTGCTGCCCATGTCCACCAGGCATAGGGGCCCCAAGCAGGCCCCTACTGGTAGTGCCACCAGCCCCGCCACTGGAACACTGAGCAAGGGGCAGAGAGCCCTGAATTCCACGAGCTGCTACATGAGGAGGGTTTGGACACAGCTAAGGAGCACTGTCACATTAGGCGGGACGGTGCTCTATTTCAGGCGCTGGATAAGCAGAACTTGGGAGCGTGGGCTGGAGGCCGTGGGAATACAAGGAAGGTCGGGAGGTGGGAATGGAAGTGAGGCTGAGTAGCATTTGAGCAGCAGTGGGTGGCTACATGGAAAGTTAAAGGGATGCTGGCCAGTTTTGGGCCCAGGAAGAATTAACCCCGCTTCAGAGGGGTCAGCAGGGATTTTGTCCCACAGTGACCCTCCTTCCCACCAAAGGGACTACCGGGGCCCACTCCTTTTTTACAAGATTTGCAAATGCCTGCGGCTGAGGTGATGGGCTGTCCTCATACAGTTCCAGACACAACGCGCCCGCTCTGAGAGCTGAGTGTCTACGTCACTGTGCTCTCAGGTTCCTTGTTCGGTCTTGTTTCAGCAGGGCTCCCGGCACCTCCCGAGGGGGGTTAGTCCACAGTCAGACAGAGCTCACCATTAGCACGCCACCCCCTGGGAGTCTGCCTTGCCTTTGACTCATTGACTCCCGTTACTCACTATTCCTGACTTATGGCAGAGCTAATGTCATGCCAACAAGGTGCTGAGCCCTACGTGGGTAAAGGCAAGTCGAGGAGATCCACACGAGGGGCGTGGCCTAGGGGAGAGCCTGCAGACGCTGAGTTCAACTGGGCACCCAAAGTTACCCTCCTGATCCCATGTGAGGCACTTACACAGCGGGAGCCTGATTTCCGAGGTGTCGGGGCTCTTGTTGCTTGTATTTCCACTTTCCCCCATGTTCTTTCCTTTCCTCCCGGCTTTGTCTGGGTTTTTGGCCTGATTTTCTTGAGGTTTATGCTCCCTTGAAGTTTATCCTCATTTTCCTTCTCTTATCCCTTCGGAGCCGGGCCCTTCCCTTTCAGGCTGAGGCCCTGGGAAATAGCGCCGTTTTGGCTAAGCTGGGAGTTGAAGGGGTGCTAATTCCTGGTGTAGAGAGGACTCGAGCCTTTCTGGCAGTGAGAGGCCCAGAACCAAAGTCGGCTCGCTCATGGTTCCTCTGCAGCAGCCATTTCTTTCTACAGTTTCTCCTTGCTGCTCTCCCTGGTAAAGGCCCCAGGAGGGGCAGGGGGAATGAGGCAAGAGAGGCTGCTGTGGGTTTGGCCATTGTCTTGACCTGTTCCAAGCAGAATTTGATGGCGCAGCAGCTCAAACACTGACAGCTGCTCCACAGCGGTAGGCAGCTCCCTGGCAGCACCAAAGGGGACAGTTTAGGCCAGGGGAGGAACACATAGGGCTTAATTTGTGTCAGGACTGAGCCTGGCACCTCTGGGCTGGCAGTTCAGAGCCCCCAGCACCTCCGGGTTTGCTGCATCAGTGACAAATATAAAACCATAGCTTGAACCCCGGCCCCCTTTGTAAGCCCTGGGGAGCAGGCGCCCAGCGTAGGCTTTTGTCTGGCTGCTGCCTTGCCTGGCTGCACCGAACCACTGCGTCAGCAGATGGCAGCTCCACACTGAAGAAGGCCTGTGTAAGGGGGCTGTCTCCGGGCCTCTCTCATGCGCACCACACAGCATGCGGGCAGCGCCCAGCCTGGGGGGGCCTGCCTGCGGCACCCAGGGAGAGGGTAAAAGGCCTCAGGCACATTCACCTAGAAACCCAGCCTGAGGGCACAAGTTCGATTTTTATTTTTAATCTTGATTTATTAGAAAAGGCAAAGCTGGGGGCGGGGGGGGGGCAGGCAGAGGGGGCACATGGACCAGTCTGGAGGGGAGGCAGGGCAGAGGGGACACATGGACCAGTCTGTGTGGGTGGAAAGGCAGAGGGGGCACATGGAGCAGTCTGGGGGGGTGGGAAGGCAGAGAGGCACATAGACCAGGTTGGGAGGGATAGGAGGGCAGAGGGGGCACATGGACCAGTCTGTGGGGGTGGGAAGGCAAAGGGGGCACATAGACCAGCCTGGGGTGGTGGGAAGGCAGATGGGGCACATGGACCAGCCTGGGGGGGTCAGAAGGCAAAGAGGCCATCTGGGTTTCAGACTCATCAGCCAGACATTAGAGTCAAGTGGAGATTTCCTGCCCCTGGGGTCACACCCTCTCCAGGGATGGAGTTTGATTTGCCTGGGCTGTGACTATCGGGATCTCAGACTCTTACATCACACAGCAGAGAGAACGCCTCCCCACTGCGGGGCAGGATGGGGGCAGAGGAGGAGAACAACCCGGCTGCTCAGCCCCACAGTCGCTAGAAGATCACATGGCTAGGATGCACCAAAGCCCCCTTCTATGGCTGTGAGCAACTCGGACAACAGCAAGGCCCTATCCTCTGCCAAGGAAGCCCGGGCATTCTGGCTGCCTGAAAATGCCACCTCGGGACCAGGTTAACTGGCTGGGGTGTCGTCAGGCTGTCGTGGACTCGTACGTGCCCCTCCAGGGCCCAGCAGCGAGGTGAGGCGTTGACGCCACCTGGATCTGGAGGAATCTAGCGCTGAGGGAGAGTCACAGGCCAGGCTGCGTAGGAGGAAAGCAGTCTCCCGAGGCCCGGGGTCCAGCCACACCTTCCCTCAGGGCGGTGCCCGGCGGGGAAGGGTGGCACCCTGTTAAACATTATCCCACAAGACTCAGCAGAGAACCAGCAGGGCAGGTTTGCTCAGGGCTCCTCTAGGGCTCGGGCTGTTTGTTTGCTGGGGCTGGATTACAATACATTTGGCAGAGAGTTAGAAGAGGCAGTAACTCTGAGGAAAACCAAATCCTCTGCTCCGCCTTCCTATGCTCTGGGTGGGCCTGCGGGGGACATGAACACAGCCCAACTGGGCCCTGCAGCGCACAGCTCTCCAACAAGGCCTGTGCTCGCCCTGGCGTGCCTCCAAAGCCGCAGCAGGACATGTTGTACCCTCAGGCTGCAGGCAGGGCCTCAGTCCCCGGAGTGCTGCAGCTTTGGGCCA
The DNA here is from genome assembly GCA_032595735.1 of Pelochelys cantorii. Lineage (NCBI taxonomy): Eukaryota > Metazoa > Chordata > Testudines > Trionychidae > Pelochelys > Pelochelys cantorii. The sequence goes on from CM064337.1 coordinate 45,368,579, forward strand.
AGGATGGGCCACAGTTCGGCCCCACTGATGGCGCCAGGGCCAGAGAGTGACTTCCCCGTGCAACGGAAAGGGCAGGGCAGGACCCGTTGTGTGCCCCAGGGGCAAAGCAGAGGCCTGGCCCTGGCACTGTGGAGGAACCAAGGCGTGGCGCAGTCACTCCTCGCTGCCTTCCCAGCCAGGGGCTGCAGAGTCTGCAGATGGGCCGGGGGGCACAGCCAGCCCGGGGGGGAACACTGTTAGAATTGCTGGTTCCTTAGCCGCCGGCACTGGCCTCTTGGTGAGGATGGGCTTGGCCCGGGGACAAGCTGACACGGGTATTTCCATCACCGTTTCCACAGGGGTCACCCAGGAACTGCCACGGAGCCCAGCTCAGCCCTGGCGCAAAGGGGCCCAAATCCAGGCGATGGTGTCAGGGAGGGCTCTGTGTCTCTTCGGCGATGGTGTCAGGGAGGGCTCTGTGTCTCTTCGGATGGTGTCCACCTTCCCCTGCGTGGGACGGGGGCCAGAGAAATAAGCCCTTCGCTGACGTGTGATGGAGATTGAATCCTGGCAGCCATTCAGGGCCAGGCTACTCCGCGCCGGGGTGGGCAAGCCCCTCATGGGAGTGATGTGGCAGCTGAGGGGCCTTTGTTCTCTGCCTTGCCCTGTTAGAGGCTGGGAAGGCTGTTTCCTGTGCACTTGGCTGCCCTAGGGGAGGGGGGGGGTCGCTGCTCACAGACTTCACTAGTATGCTGTGGGGGAATCGTGCAATCACACAGAGGAGGGGTGTAACACCGCTGGGCTGAGGTCACTGTGCGGGGAGGGCTGTGCAGCTGGGGGGGTCCCCAGAGGCATGCTGTTGAGGGTGTCATGTGCCCCCCAGCCCCACCCCATCAACAGAGGAATGGAGCCTCTGAATCGGGGCCCTCCAGAAGTCCTTTCATTGACACCCACCCCCCTGGCAGAGAGGAGCCAAGTGAACGGACAGGGAGAGAACAGACGGGCTCAGGGACAGGAGAGACGACCCCAGGGAGGGTTGGCTGGAGCAGCACTGCCCTGCCCCCGCCCCCAGCAAAGGCAACAGAAGAGAGTCCCCTGGACTCCTGTGGAAAAATAGCCTCCTGGGCAAATTCAGCCACGGGGCCCGTAGTGAAGGAAGAATGAGCTTATCTGTGTGTAGCCACCGACTCCACAGGTACAGAGAGCCCCAGCACTGTTTGGATTGTACCACGTGGCTGCTCCTGTACACAGCCGGAGAAATGCCCTTATCACAGACGCTTTAAGCGAGGGTGCTGTATGGGCAGCCTGGCAGGGAATGGCCGGATCGGGGGCTCCGTCGGGGGGAGGGTAGAACCACGGTGCAAACGGGCAGCTGCCCCGATCTGGGACTGCTAGAGAGCTGGGAAACACCCAAGAGAGAACAATGGCCCCGAGTAGATTAAATCATTCTGCCGCCTGTCTGGCGTCCTAGGAAAAGCTCAGCCCCGCTCCAAACACACAGGCGCTTGTCTCTCAACCTGCTGCAATGTCCGACTGTCAGACAGCATGTGACGTCTTCCCCCGGCGATTGTGCGGCCACGTCAGCATTCCATAGGAACCGAGACACGTAGGGCCGGGAGGGACTTTCAGGGGTCAGCTAGCCCAGCCCTCCGAGGGCGAAGTAGACGGAGTATGTGTATGTGCGACACACATGAATTCGTCCAAACAGGCAGCTGGGGACGTGTAGCGTAATGGACCGCACACCAGACAATGCAACTGCCAGGCTGTAGCTCCGCACAGCTGTATCCACGCAACAGCCAAGCACCAGAGATGCACTAGGTAACATCTTGAGAGCTGTGCACTCGTGTCGACGCACAGCCAAAGCTGCGACGTGTGTGGAAGCAAGTGTGAACCTAGCCCTGTGCATGCCCGGAGGGGGTTCACCTCCAGGAAGGGCAAAGGGGCATTTACACGGCACCACTGCCCTCTTTGGGGCTTCTGCCAGGGAGCGCAGTGTTCGGCTGTGTCAGCGGCTTCCCGGTGATGGACACCGAGCCTGAGCCCAAGCCCTTGGAAGTCAGGGGAAAGATTCCCACTGATATAAAGAAGGGTCAGGCCCTTAAGCAGCCCATCCCCAGGCAGCCCAGGAGAGCACATGCCCTCCCCAGACAGGCGGGTGCAGAACAGAAGTGTTGGTCCTGGGGCTCTCCAGTGTAAAGGCAGTGGGGTAAGAATCCTCTTTATGGGGATGTGTATAGGCAGGCCCGGCATGTCGCAGGCAGGGGCTGCTCCAGATGACCCTGCCTGTGGTCTCTCTGCCCGCTTCCCCCACCTTTAATCAGTTAACCGGTCAAATATAATGTTTAACCAGTTAACCAGTCAAACAGGATTTTAATCCCCACTAGGAACCTGCACTGAATACTCCTGTGCTGGGCGAGTGGGTGCCGTGCACTCTCGGAAATCAGACCCTCGCGGCTCAGCCAGTGCCTTCCCCACAGCTAGAGAAATTAGCAGGCTGCTTTACCCAACACTAGGGTTGCCAGGTGTCCGGTAGTCTATCTGACAGTCCAGTATTTGTGCTCTTTGTCTGGTAAAAATAATCAGAGAATACCGGTATTCTCTGATTTTTCTGGCTGCGCACTGTACAGAAGCCTGGCGGGGGCGGGGGGAGCGGCTGGGAGGTGGGGCCACAATCGGCGCTGGGAGCCTGCGATTGCGCAGAAGCCTGGCATGGGCGGGAGGAGCGGCTGGGAGGCGGGGCCACGATCGGCGCTGGGAGCCTGCGATTGCGCAGAAGCCTGGCGTGGGCGGGGGGATTGGTTGGGAGGCGGGGCCACGATCGGCGCTAGGAGCCTGCGATTGCGCAGAAGCCTGGCGTGGGCGGGGGGATTGGCTGGGAGGCGGGGCCACGATCGGCGCTAGGAGCCTGGGATTGCGCAGAAGCCTGGCGTGGGCGGGGGGATTGGCTGGGAGGCAGGGCCACGATCGGCGCTAGGAGCCTGGGATTGCGCAGAAGCCTGGCGTGGGCGGGGGGATTGGCTGGGAGGCGGGCCACGATCGGCGCTAGGAGCCTGGGATTGCGCAGAAGCCTGGCGTGGGCGGGGGGATTGGCTGGGAGGCAGGGCCACGATCGGCGCTAGGAGCCTGCGATTGCGCAGAAGCCTGGCGTGGGCGGGGGGATTGGCTGGGAGGCAGGGCCACGATCGGCGCTAGGAGCCTGCGATTGCGCAGAAGCCTGGCGTGGGCGGGGGGATTGGCTGGGAGGCAGGGCCACGATCGGCGCTGGGAGCCTGCGATTGCGCAGAAGCCTGGCATGGGCGGGGGATTGGCTGGGAGGCGGGGCCACAATCGGCGCTAGGAGCCTGCAATTGCGCAGAAGCCTGGCGGGGGCGGGGGGATTGGCTGGGAGGCAGGGCCACGAGCGGCGCTAGGAGCCTGCGATTGCGCAGAAGCCTGGCATGGGCAGGAGGAGCGGCTGGGAGGCAGGGCCACGATCGGCGCTGGGAGCCTGCGATTGCGCAGAAGCCTGGCGGGGGCGGAGGGATTGGCTGGGAGGCGGGGCCACGATCGGCGCTAGGAGCCTGCGATTGCGCAGAAGCCTGGCGTGGGCGGGGGGATTGGCTGGGAGGCGGGGCCACGATCGGCGCTAGGAGCCTGCGATTGCGCAGAAGCCTGGCGTGGGCGGGGGGATTGGCTGGGAGGCAGGGCCACGATCGGCGCTGGGAGCCTGCGATTGCGCAGAAGCCTGGCATGGGCGGGAGGAGCGGCTGGGAGGCAGGGCCACGATCGGCGCTAGGAGCCTGCGATTGCGCAGAAGCCTGGCGTGGGCGGGGGGATTGGCTGGGAGCCGCACCCCCGGGCCACGATCGGCGCTGGGAGCCTGCGATTGCGCAGAAGCCTGGTGGGGGCGGAGGGATTGGCTGGGAGGCGGGGCCACGATCGGCGCTAGGAGCCTGCGATTGCGCAGAAGCCTGGCGTGGGCGGGGGGATTGGCTGGGAGGCAGGGCCACGATCGGCGCTGGGAGCCTGCGATTGCGCAGAAGCCTGGCATGGGCGGGGGGATTGGCTGGGAGGCGGGGCCACAATCGGCGCTAGGAGCCTGCAATTGCGCAGAAGCCTGGCGGGGGCGGGGGGATTGGCTGGGAGGCAGGGCCACGAGCGGCGCTAGGAGCCTGCGATTGCGCAGAAGCCTGGCATGGGCAGGAGGAGCGGCTGGGAGGCAGGGCCACGATCGGCGCTGGGAGCCTGCGATTGCGCAGAAGCCTGGCGGGGGCGGAGGGATTGGCTGGGAGGCGGGGCCACGATCGGCGCTAGGAGCCTGCGATTGCGCAGAAGCCTGGCGTGGGCGGGGGATTGGCTGGGAGGCGGGGCCACGATCGGCGCTAGGAGCCTGCGATTGCGCAGAAGCCTGGCGTGGGCGGGGGGATTGGCTGGGAGGCAGGGCCACGATCGGCGCTGGGAGCCTGCGATTGCGCAGAAGCCTGGCATGGGCGGGAGGAGCGGCTGGGAGGCAGGGCCACGATCGGCGCTAGGAGCCTGCGATTGCGCAGAAGCCTGGCGTGGGCGGGGGGATTGGCTGGGAGGCAGGGCCACGATCGGCGCTGGGAGCCTGCGATTGCGCAGAAGCCTGGCATGGGGGCGGGAGGAGCGGCTGGGAGGCAGGGCCACGATCGGCGCTAGGAGCCTGCGATTGCGCAGAAGCCTGGCGTGGGCGGGGGGATTGGCTGGGAGGCAGGGCCACGATCGGCGCTAGGAGCCTGCGATTGCGCAGAAGCCTTGGCGGGGGCAGGGGGAGTGGCTGGGAGTCCCAGCTGGGAGACGGGGCCGCGATTGCCTCTCTGGGCACTTCAGAAGCCTAGCCAGGGTGGGGGGAGTGGCTGGGAGTCCCAGCCACTCCCCCCGCCCCCGCAAGGCTTCTGCGCAATCACAGGCTCCAGCACCGATCGTGGCCCCGCCTCCCAGCTTGGGAGTCCCAGCTGGGATTGCAATCGCTGCTCTGGGCGCCCCAAAATGGGGGCAGGGGGTATTATCCCGCGTTTCTTTTTTTTTTTTTTTTTTTTGGCTCGACCAAAAAAATACCACATATCCGGTATTTTTTGGGAGACCATCTGGCAACCCTACCCAACACCTACCCAAACAGAAGCCCTTCCCAACCCCAGCCTCTCTCCCACCCATTAGCTAAATCCTCTGCTTGCAGGCACCATTCTGCATGTCCATGCTACCCTACCCAGCACTGCTTAGTGCTTTGCGCAGCATCCACGGCAGCCTGGAGCGAGATATCAAGCATGCCAGGCACCTTCCTGCTCCCAGGGTCCAGGCATGGCTCTGACTGTACCAGCTACATCATGCGGGTGCAGAGCATTCCCCTTGCTAAGGGCCAGCTCCCGGGAAAAAGCGGAAAGGGGCCCCTGGCATAATTGAGATGTAGGCAACACGGGCAGTGTTTCCTCCTAACTCCTTTGCACCACTCCGGCCGTGACCCAGTCTGGAACAGCCTGTACCAGGGGCTTGATCTATGGAAGGAAAGGGACTGAGCACGCAGGACAATGGCAGGAAATGATGGTTTAATTAGCAGCTGACCCTGGGACAAGCAGAGCCGGCTGCCTCCTGCCAGGGCCTAGCTTGGACCTGGGTTTCATGTGCCTTTGTGGGGGAGAGGAGAGACCAGCTGGTTACTCAGAGTGGCCGGGGTCTGGGGTGAAGGGGACTGCACTGTGCCGAGGGCCCTTCTTGGGCAGGATCAGGGCAGAGACAGGGCGGCCGCTTGCTTTCCTGGCCCAGGCCGTGCTGCTGTTTTCCAGATTCCTGAGGCAGCTGGGATGTTTACTCCCGCTGTCCAAATCTCGTTCCCAGCTGTGGGTGTTACAGTAAACACGGGGAGCCTGTGCCAAGCAGCCAGCCCTGATAAAGCCTTTTGGCCCTTGCCAGGGATCTACTGCTGCCCAAAGCCCTGCCAGACCGGGCACGGAGGAACTCAGCCCACCTCCACCTTTGCACCGGGGCTTATGCAGCTGCCACCTCTTTATTTACGTGCCCCCAACATCCGCGCCCTTTGCGGTGGGATGAGCCTGCTTCCTCAGCTGCAGGTTCCCTCCACACACAAGCCACCCTGAACACTGGGGAGCACTCGACAGCTGCTCTGAGGGTATGTCTACACTACAGCATTATTTTGAAATACCTTATTTTGAAATAACGCGTCTACACACAAAATGCATTTTGAAATAGCTTTTTGCTATTTCAAAATAGCGCGTCCACACTGATTGGACGCTGAATCGCATTTAAGGCCAGCTGGAACTGGTTCTGGCAGGGCATCAGGTCAGAAGTTACCTTGTGGCCAGAGCAGGGCACCCTGGGAAAGGCTGGAGGCCCCCTATTTTGAAATAAGTGTCTACACAGCACTTATTTCAAAATAGCTATTTTGAAATTGGCACCATTCCTCGTGGAATGAGGTTTACCAATTTCGAAATAAGCCCTCTGCTATTTCGAATTAATTTCGAAATAGCAGTTGGTGTGTGTAGATGCTTGGAAAGTTATTTCGAAATAATGGCTGTTATTTCAAAATAACTTGGCTGTGTAGCCATACCCTGAGGCTCCTGTCTGAGGGGTTTGAACACCCACTTGTAGTGCAGAGATCACAACAGCAGCAGGGTGGGATAGCACACCCCAAACAGACCCCTCAACAATGTGGGAACTCCTGGTGCTAAACAATCTGTTCCCCCTGGTATTTAGTTGGGAGAGACCTTGGGAGGCAGGCCAGTCCTAGTTTACAGACAGCCCCCAATCTGAAACACACCCCACCAACCACACACCCCCCAAACACACACTAGCCCAGGAACCAGTCCTTGCAACAAACCCCATTGCCACCTCTGTCCACACATCTATCCCAGTGACACGCCATCATACCTGCTAACCCCGTCAACCATAGCATCAGAGTCTTGTTCACCTGCACATCTACTAATCGGCTAATGCTGTCATGTGCCAGCAATGCCCCTCTGCCGTGTACATTGGACAAACCAGACTGTCTCCATGTGACAGAATACAGGGACACAAATCAGACATCAAGAAAGGTAACATACAAAAACCAGCGGGAGGACACTGTAACCTCCCTGGGCACACGATGACAGACTTGAAAATTGCCATCGTCAAGTAAAAAAAAACTTCAGAACCAGGCTGCAACATGAAACTGCTGAGCTGGAATTCATATGCAAATTTGACCCTATCAGAATGGCTCTGAATAGAGACTGGGAATGGCTCATGCACTACCATAAGTAATTTCCACTTTAGGTATTCTTATCTGCTTATCCACATCCACCCAGCTCAAATTCGCTCTGCTGTAACACTCCCATCTCTGTCCCCATACCATTTGTGCTTCTTTTTCTTTCCCTTCATGCATCTGATAAAGTGAGCTGCAACTCACGAAAGCTTATGCCATAACAAAATGGTTAGTTTCTAATTTGCTATCAGACCCCGTGTAGTTTTTGCTGAAGCAGACTCACACGGCTACATCTGAAACTCAGACGACCTTTCTCAGCCCTGAAGAACAGCTCTGTGCAGCTCGAAAGTTGGTCTCTTCCCCACAACAGAAGCTGGTCCAGTAAAAGGTAGCGCCCCCCCCCCCCCATCTTGCCCATCTTGTCTCTCTACAAGAGGAGATGTCATTGCGATGGGGCTTTTTATGATGCTAGAACTAGCCTGAGACCCGACAAACTCATTTCATCAGGGCCAGCCAATAGCCATCAGATGCAATGGCCACAGCAGTGTTCTGCATGGTTGCTCTGACTGAAGTCAAGGAGAGTGTGGTGTAAAAATCAGTGGTGGGATACACTCCAGCTCTGTAGCTGCTTTGAAACAGTGACTTGGGGGCAAACGAATCGCTGGCTCCTCACCAGTCCTCTGAGCCAGCTTGTGCCAATCCCCTTGGGCTCTCTGCCAGCTCCCACGTGTTTCCGGGCTGGTCAAAGCCCAGCGCAGGAGTCAGCACTCACATGCGAACACAGGGCTGGTGTTCGGAGCAAAGATGAGCTGGGGCGCCCATTGGCTGGGATTTGCTTTGTGTTCAAGGACGCTGTCATAGGATCCTGGCGCGTCTTACAGAGCCGGCTAAAGGGATTCCCAGGTGCCCTCCCCAGCCACCTCTCTGGAATCTGGCTAACAATCAACTGCAGCAGGCCGGCCATGGCTGCCCCGGTGAGCCTGGCTGGGCATGGAGCCTACGTTTGTCGGGTCAGCACTGCAGCAAACGGCTTGACACCCCCCGCCCCCTGCAGCAGAACAAACGCCGCCTGTCTGGAAGCTTCAAGGGGAAGCCAAGTTAGTCTGTACAGGATAAACTAAAAAAACAACAAATGGTCTGGTAGCACTTTCTAGACTAACAAAACATGTAGCCTGTCTGGCCTGGCCTGGCCTGGCAACAATGCAGCAGGCACGGGGCAGCGGGGACGGCTGGATTGGAGCAAAGCAGCATGTGAGTCATTTCCTCCCACAGCTGCAGTGTGGCAGGGAGGCGGCCAGAGCCCTCGCCGCGATCAGCTGCCCCAGCTGGACCTGTCCTCAGAGCTCGCGGCTGGGGGGTGTCACATCAAATGCTGACACAACCCTGTGATTGGGTTGCCAGGTGTCCGGTATTGAACCGGACAGTCTGGTAAACAAATTGAGAAAATACCGGACATATAAATGTCCAGTATTTTCTAATTAAGGAAGTTTTTTTGCTTTTCGTGGGCCAGCTCAGCGCCCAACAGAAGCCCACTCGGGACAGGCGGCAATTAAAAGGGCTGCAACCATCTTTCGGCCGACCTCCCAAATCCCCCTGCTTACTCTCTGGCCTTTTTTTTTTTCCTCGACAAATTGTCCATTTGGTTTTTTTTTTAAGCATCTGGCAACCCTGCCCTGTGACCCGGGCCCTGGTGCATGGTGACCAGCTTGGCAGAGGCACGAGAGGAAGGGCAGCCAGCAACTGACCGCAGAGCTCTGGGTAGCACAGGCGAGGGCTGTTGGCCATGGGCTGTTGGCTTAGCATGCCTGGCAGGGTGAGCAGCGTGTTTTCTGGGCAGGGTACCTGGGGCTGTGATTCCAGCCCTCTCCTTCCCTCCATGTCACCACTGCACCCGTGAATTCCCCTGTGCATTCCTCTTCTTCTGAGGCTATTCAAGGGCCTGCGTGGGCCCCAGTATAAATCAGAGCAGCCTCTGGGCAGCGCTAGCTTCTATTCTGCCCCCGGTGGCCCCAGAGCCACACAAGAGTGGGAAACAAGCCGTGTGTATTTTACAGAGGCAGCGTGCTGCTAGGCTTTCTTTGCTCGAGCGCGGAACCTTCTCCCCCCTCCACCCCAGCATCGTTCAGCCCTGCATTCGTAGCTAAGGGTTGGGAGACAGGCACGAGTTTCCTCACACAAAAGTCTGCGCCTCTGCTAGGAATGACTGTACAGGATCCAACCACCGGTCCCTCTTGCCCGATAGCTTGCTCCCCACAACAGCCCATAGAGCAGGAATCGGCAACCTTTTCAAATCAACGAGCCAAACTACATCAAAATTCAGAACAAGTGGTCAACAAAGAGCTGTCTAAGAACGCTCATTTGCATGACTGAAAATATACAACTTAATATTATTGGTCATTGCCATGATGATTAATAATAGCATCAACGAAACATTGTCCTCACAGACTTTATTTAATGGGGCTTCTGCTGCTGCATCTTTTCGCACATTTCTTGGGAGTTTCCGCCAGAACTGGTCAAATTCAGGTTCAGGTGCGCATTCAAGCTGCACGAGTGACAAGGCGTTTTTTAAATTTTGAAATTTTCATTTGAACTTAAAAAGTTGCCTGTGTTTTGGGCATGACAAAAGAGCCATATTTAGTTCAGTACTGAGCCATATTTGGCTCGGGAGCCAGAGGTTTCCGACCCCTGCGGTAGAGGGTGCATCAGGGTTTTACCCACACCCAGCTGTACCTGAGCTAAAAATTCCCTCCTGACCCCTGTAGCCAACCCATGCCCTGAAGCCTGAGATCAGCTCATCCTTATCACTCCTCCTCATGACTTTGCCTTTATGTTTATGGGATGTTCTAGCTGATCGGCTCTTTGAACACAGACTTCTTGCTCTGCTGCCCTTAGCTGCTGTAGCCCCTTGAGGGCCTTTTCTCTACAGCCTCTGAGAGCTGGGCTCAGCATGCAAATGCCTGTTCCATGCTTCAGCACGCCCTGCCCTTCGTTACAGAGCAAAGGCGAAGAGCCCTGTCCCGCAGCCCTGTGCAGAGGGTGCTTTCCCTGCCTAAGGAGTGCAGGGTCAGGCACGGGGAGGGGAGGCTGGGATCCAACCCCAGCCCTTTACCCCTAACGCTTTTCTCCATCGCTTCCACGCCAAAGGGCCACAGGGTTGGAGGCCCAAAGAGCAGAGGGCAGGGACTGTTATCAGACTGAGAGGTGGCCAGCGGGGCGCTGTCCGGTAGTTCTCACGCAGCATGAGCATTCAGTGCTCAGCGCTGAGCATGGGAGAGGCCTGGGGAAGGGGGAGGGCTGGTGGGAAAGGACAGTGAATCCAGCAGAGGGGAGCCTCTCCCTCCCCCCTCGCAGAGAGGAGGCCTGAGCAGTTTCTGCAGGCCTGTGACACCTGAAGCGGTCGACGCAGGAAACGCCTCACCGCAGAGGAAAGCGAGAGAGGAGATCAGTGAGCCAGGCACAGCAAAGCTGGAGAGCAGCCTCAGGTACATAATACAAACAGCTGGCTGTCTCCTCTCCTCACCTGCCTAGGGTTGCCAGATACTTTCACAAAAAATCCTGAATATGGCGGGGGGAAAATTGGTTGAGCAAACAAAACAAAACAAAACAAAATGGGAGACCAAAGTTGTTGAGAAAAAAAAAATCACTGCGCCTTTAAATTTCCCCACCCTTACCAGAAGTGGCATGGAAAGAACGTCCCCGCCAGCCCTCCGTCCGAGAAAACAGAAAATACAAGACATTTTAAGTGTCCAGTATTTTCTGTTTTTTTTACCGGACAGAGGGCCCAAAAACTGGACTGTCCTGGCTAAAACTAGACACCTGGCAACCCTATACCTGCCTCTCTGGGGCCTTCGCACTGCTGTCCCTGGCACGGCTCTTCTAGGCCCTGGTCCTCGGTGCTGCTGACTCCCCACCACGCTCACTCACTTCACCGATTCCCTGGGCCCGGTCCTCGTTTCCAGGCGACCCGCTGGAGCCACACCCCGTATGCTGGCAGACCTGGGCAAAGGGGCCACGGTGTAATGGAGAGGCAGGCCCGGCATGTCTGTCTGGAACACGGGGAGTTAGAGCAGTGTCGAACCAAGGCTCAGCACCTCTCAGGATCACAGCCCGAGGCAGGGACTGGCTGCATTTCCTGAGCGTAGGGCATAGCCGGGCCAGCTTTGTACCAGAATGGACGGGGTCTAGGATTTGTACCCGGCATTTTCAGGACATCAGGGGAATTTGCAGGCTCAAAGTAACATAAGAGCTGGGTCTTTAGCCTCCTCAGAACAGGAGGAGTCACTCCACTAACCAGCTTATTAAAGCAAAGCCGGGACAGGAGGGGTACGTCTACACTGCACAGCTATTGAGAAATAAGCTATTCCGGAATAGTTATTCCAAAATAGCTTATCTTGAAATAGCACGTCTACACTGCAAGGCAGCCTCAAAATGAGTCCGAGGCAGGCTCTCCTCATGTGGACGCGCTATCTCAATATAGAGCCCCAGGAGGCACCGGGGAAGAATAACTTAGAATCGCCCTGGGGAGGGGCTATTTCAAAGTAGCAGCAGTGGAGCGTTGACACACGCCTTATTTCGAAATAGCTATTTTGGAAGAGGTGTTATTCTTTGTAGAATGAGGTTTACAGATTTCGGAATAAGCCGCCCGATATTTCAAAATTATTTCGAAATAACGGGATAGCTGTGTAGACGTTTGCATAGTTCTTTCGGAATAACGGCCGCTAATCCGATATAACTTTGCGGTGTAGACATACCCGAGGCTGCTGAATGTGTTTCCCAAAACACTTGAGATCAGCCGTGCTCTGGCTGCATGGACCCGAACCAACCCAAACCCTAATCCGAGTAGCGCTCGCCCTAATCCAGGGCACGTGGCTCTTCTCCCCAAAAAGTGCGGCTCGTGAAGCTGCTCCTGTGTCCACCCCAACGGCCCCCGCTCCCCCACCCCTCCACCCCAAGCTCCCCCCCAGCCCTGCTGTGTTCACCGGGGCGACAATTCAAAATGGCACCCAAGATGGCGGCCCTCAACGGGACCCTGATATGGCCAAAAAGCCTAAGCTTGTTTCTTAAAGGGACAGCCTCCTTTTTTTTTTTCTCAACAGTTCTGGTGCAGCTCTTCGCATTTTTTCTGCTGCTGTTTCAGCTCTCTTTGTTAAATGGGTTGGCCACCCCTGCCCTAATCCATACCAGCCATTTGCTGCTGTGGAGTTACTCCAGACTTACACGGAGATAGCTGAGTGCAGGATTCAGCCCACCTCCGCATTCTGCCATCTGGAGGTCCCTGGGGCTAATGCCCCCAGAGCCTCCCCACATTCTCTGAGACATGCAGTTTGGGTCTGGTTTAGGGTCTGCTGCTGGTTTTATTCCAGTCCTGGAATGGGGCAGGCCAACCCTCTCAGATCTCAGCCCATGCACCAATGCCCAGTCCCCAGGGAGCAGTCCTGTCCCAGAACTTGTCCCCAGATACAGAGAACAAAGCAGTCAGTGGATTCTCTGCCTCCCACCACAGCTTCTCACCATGGATCCAAGCAGCTGCTCGGTGCCATGTCTTCCAGAGAATGAACATTTGCTCGCAAGCTGAGAATAGGCGCTTTGAAGGCTGGGGGGAACAGTGCCACCTGGTCGCTCCTGTCATCATAATACTGAGCCTCTCCTTACACCTGCAGTCCCCACCCTTCTCTAGGTCACACCACACTTTTGTTCCGGGTCCAGATTTGGGGTACTACCTTTCACTGCTGGAGTCACTCACAAATTTGGTCACAATTCCATTTACACCAGTGTTGCTTAAACTTTTTAAGACTAAAGAACACCAAACAATAATTTTTTTTATGAGGAACACCAAGGATTTTTTTGTTGAGAAAAAAAAAGGTTGGGGGGAAAAAGGGTCGGGGGGAAAGTTATTGAGGAAAAAAAGGGTCAGGGGAAAGTTATTGAGCAAAAAAAAAAAAAAAGTTGTCTGCCCCTTTAATTCTGTTGTTCTCCATGGCACACCTCCAACTGCCTCGCGACACACCAGTGTGCCGCGGAACACAGTTTAAGAAACACTGGTTTACACTGAGGCGCTAGCCTGATTTAGAAAGGTACGGTGCAGCAGAACAGGGCTGGCTGGTCCAAAAAAAACCAAACCACCCTCGGAAACCAAAGAGCCCTTGACTGCCAGCCACAAGGCAGAGGGTGAAAATGGTGTGGACCCTCGTGGATTCAGAAGAAGGATCAACAACAGAAGTTAAAGTTCTAGGGAGAGGAAATAAACAGCAGATACGAAGAAGCAGATTCTGTGTGGACCTGGGACTCGTCCCTTTTGTGCCCCAGGAGTTTGGGGTAGGCTTTGTACCAGTTTAGCCCCAGGTAAAATCTGCACCTGGCTAATGTATGCCTCAGCCCTCAGGAGGTCATGGCAGTTGCTTGGAAGAGCCAGAGGGCAGAAGTGCCCAGCTGTGCTCCTGCCCTGACAATCAAGCAGGAGGTGATATAAAAGCCACTACACCCGGTCTGTGCTGCAACAGCTTGGGCCCCTCCTGCCTGATATTGAACATGGAGCCTGCCTGGAATCAGCCTGACCCCTAGCCGTTCTTAGCAAACACCAGTTGTTTCCCTCACTGCGCTACGGGCTCTGTTTGTAAAACACTTGAGTCTGTAGGGCTGGCCCACAACATTTTGGCACCTGAGGCGGGAAGCTCAAATGACGCCCCCCATGTCCCCTCGCTTGGGCCAAAACTTTGAAAGGTCTCAATTCTTCCTTCTTTCTGTTCTCCTCCTCTCACGGTTCTGCTCTGCTATCTACATATGCACCAGCAGCACACACAATTTTCTACACTCTGGGTCCTAGTGGCGCCCCACCCACAGTCTGCACCTGAGGCGGCCGCCTCAGTTCGCCTCGTGATAAGGCCAGCCGTGTGAGTCTGGTAAGTTTCACATCCCCCCACCGTCTGCCTATAACCCACCCAGCCCTGATCGCTACAGAGCTCCCAGGCTCTTTGGCTACTGCCTTTGCATCCAATAACGTTCACAATGAAGTGCACCTCTGTACGGGATATTGGGAGCTCTCGGTAGAGCCCAGATGCATACTCACGGGTAGTGGCATGCCGCCTTCTGATGAGATCAGCAGTGCTGTGTTCCTTGGAGCTCACTGAGAACAGAGGACCAAACTCCTGCCTTCTCTGAGGGCGAGGCCAACTGCCCCCTGGCATTTCTTTGCGAGAGAATTTATTTTTATTCTTGCCACAGTCTGAATAAGCGGTTCTTAGAATTCACTCAGCCCTGCTAAGGGGCCATCCCCAGTTCTTGCCAGATGCTTTAAAAGAAGGCATAATACCCTGGGGGGAATTCCCTCCTGACTCCAGCTGCTGCTGAGTTTATGGCCTGAGATAGCATAGCTGGGAGTCCTTGCACTCTTCGTCAGCCAGCATAAATACCATTGTTTTCCAGTGTTCCCTCTAATTGCTTTCCATCTATGTGCAGAATAAATTTTGTTATGTACACCAAGGCATGTGTGGAAGTGCACCACCAGGAGAAACACATGCTGCCAGCTGTGGGCATTCTGCTAATCAGCTGGGGGGCACCTGAATCTCTTCTGGGTGGCCACCAAAGCACTCAGCTTGCAGGGGACACTGTTGGCCCTGGTTTCATATAAGCATCTGATCTTTTCAATGTCATATTAGCATCTTTGCCTTGATAGTGTCCTGCCGTGGTGAGTTCTGCCGGTTTATGGCACCTGTCTTGTCTTATTGCTTATAACTCTCATCTGCCTTTGTCAAATCCTGGGCACCACATCACAGCTGGGGAGAGGCATAAAGCATGGAGGATTATGGTAGGGCTACCAATCAGGAGCAAAAAAACAAAAACTCTTTTGTAATAAAGAACCAAGGGGAAAGAAAGATGATAAACAATGCCTGCAAGCAAGCCAGCTGCTTCTTAAAATAATGTGCTCCAAAGTGTATCAGGAGCCATCAGCTGCTTCCCCCCCCCCCCCCCCCGCACGAACAACACCCAGCTCACAGACATGAGAAATAAGAGGGCTACAGGGGGATGGGGCAAGGTTACAGAAAGATACACCCTGGAGCAGCCGGGGATGAGGAATGTACTCCAGCATTTTATTGCAGGATCCCATTTGTCAGGGGTGCCCTCTGGAATCTTCAGAATGCAACTCGCCATTGCAGAAACCAGCAATTATTACTCCATTTAGACACCCCAGCCGCTGCTGCGTCGGCAGAATCCCTGCCACAGAATGGCAAACATCCGAGCGCTCCTAAGAGGAATGAAACAGCAGGTCCCTGACATTCTGGGTGGGGGATGACACAGGCTGGGAGGAAGCCCAGGCCTGAATAAGCATGAAGGTTGAATTCTCCCGGCAAGAGACGGCTGGTGATACTGGCAGGACACCTACGGCCCAGGTAAGAGACATTTCCTGAGCTGGAGGAGAAAAGGCTCCCATTCCGCCTTGCAGAAGGCATCTGAAGTCACTGGAATGACACTATTACTCAACATCTATCTCATCTCTATCTGTCCATCTAGGCTTTTATATTGCGCTCATTACTGAGTTATATTTAGCCTGGATTTTCTATTAACATTTTAAGGGTCTTCTTACTCGTCCTTGGGCATTTAGTAAAACACACTCAGGGCAGGATGCCTTTTAATCTCTGCCAGCCACTGAAATGCGCGGCAGCCTCCTGCATTCAGAGGTGGAAAATAGAGATCCACACATTCCATTGCAATCCTGGGAAACTTCTTGCTTCCAAGCATGGAGATTCCCCTGCTGGTTCTGGCCTCCTTCTTACTCTGGGATGGGATCCCGGCCCCCTCCAGTCTCTGGTATCCCCTTCATTTTGAGATGAGCTCCCACTGCAGTGTCTGTAGCTGGAGGCGGGGGAGGGGGAGATTCAGGAGCCATTACTGCCTATGTGTCAACCTTAAAGAGACAGGCCCCAGGCCTGCAGCCAAGCAACCTGGTTTGGTTCATACTCTGAGATTGCTTTAACACTTCTGCTGTCTCCACTCCCTAGAACCCACATTCCCTAGACCAGCTTCTTGGCAGCAAACAGATGGGGGCTTGAGTGCAGGAAGAGATTTCTTTTCCCAAACCGATCCGATAAATCTCCCCATCTTGTCTGGCTTCCCCAGCGAGATTTGTTCAGAAGAGATGGGAGCGGTGAGGGAGGGACAAAGCAGGCACAGCTGTCTCCACGCTCCATGATGCGTTCCCAAGAGCTAGGGAACAATCCCAAACAAGAACAACGGAAATGGCAAGAAGCCACAGAGAATAACAGCCCCGAAGAGTTTGGTGATTTTTCTGCAGAGACAATCCCAGCCTCCAATGGGCAAGGCAGCCCCAGTCTCCAGGCTCCGTCGTTTAAGGCCTGAAAGCTCCGCTGGAGTGCGCTGGGGGAGAAAGATGAAGTTTTACGTGCAATTAATTACGTGCAAACCAAAGTGTGCAATTCACTTTGATCCATTATGAGCGATCACTTACACGGCTTTAAGCTCTGGTCCACTGAACAATCCCCTGGCCTTTATGTTGACAGGAAGAACGACAGTGACATCATGGGGGCAAGAAGGCACCCCCGGGGGGTTTTGAGTCCAGCTTCTACCCCTGTCACTGGAAGACACGATGAGCAGCTTTCTATAACAGCTCTGTTCATTCTCCATGGAGGCCCCAATCCAGCAAAGCACTCACACATGTGCTCACCTTTAAGCTCACCCAATCCCAGTGAAGTCAGTGGAGTTGCTCGTGTGCTTAACTCAAGCATTTGCTTAAGCTCTTGGCTGGATGCCAAGCCCTAGTCTTCCTATAGCAGCTTCTCTCTCTCTGTCATGCCTTGACCCTTCTCTTTTCGAGCACACGCTGTCCTGACATGTGTCTAGTGTTGGGATGTGCAGTGTTCCTGGAGCTCCTAGACTCTCTGTCCGTGGCCCAGGACCCGCGCACCTGGGCACTGCTTAGCTCGAAGGCCTGGACCATTTGCCACCAAGGGAGTGCGTGTCCGGATGGCACCCTGCCCTCTCGGTCTGGTGCCATGATGCACATGGGGGCTCGCTACCGGAATGAAGCCATGGGGAAAGCTCCCTCGGATTAGTGCTAACCACTTCGAGCGGGCAGCCGCATCACCAGCGCCCTCGGCAGTTTATTTTTATTAACTAACTGCACTGGATTATGATTCCCCACGCCCCTCCCGAGCCTTGCGTACGCTCCGGGAATCCTCAGGGGTCCCACACTGCCTCAGCCAGTTCTTTAAGAACTGCGGCATGAACTGCATCAGGCCGATCTCATTGAATTGATCTAAACCCTCGCTTAATCCCGCCAGCCCCTTATTGATTAGCCCTCCTGCTGCTATTGACAGCGCCACAGTCATATCCACTGGGCTCAGCTTCCCAGCCCTGCTGCTTTCATCCGTTAGGCGGAACGCTGACGCAGACAGCGAGCATCGGCTGCTATTTCTCCCTCTTTCAGTCCCAGGGCTGGCCTTACCAGACTGTGGGGGGGCGCCACTAGGACCCAGAATGTAGAAAATTGTGTGTGCTGCTGGTGCAGATGTAGGTAGCAGAGCAGTATCATGAGAGGAGTAGAACAGGAAGAAGGCAGAATTGAGATCTTTCAGAGTTTTGGCCCAAGCGAGGGGGCATGGGGATGTCATTTGAGCTCCCCGCCTCAGGTGCCAAAATGCTGTGGGCCGGCCCTGTTCAGTCCCCTTGGTTACTTCTGTAAGGCCTCATATCCCTCTTACAACCCAGCTGCGATGCCTTTTTTCTTTGCAGCTACAGCTTTTGCTTTTCGCTTTCCTGACCTCACCTCGATGTGGCTTCGTGTTTGCGTCATGTGATTTTCTTTCCCCCTTTGGTCCTTATCAGATCTCTTAAAGCACTTTCTGTAAAAAGCCCCTGCACACACAAACACCCACTGTTCTTGTCAACAGACTGGCGCTGCCTGCCTGAAACAACCCTTGCTGGTAGCAGGGGTGGATCCTGCTGGGAAAAAGAGAGGTCTGCTCACTCAGTGAAGCAAGTATCCCACTAGCCCACCTCGAAATAAGGGAGGGCAAAGGGGCTGCCTGGAGAGAGAGAGGATCTAGAACAGGGGGTGGCCAACCCGTTAAAGGCAAAGAGCCACAATAGTTGGGGATATAGTCCAAAAAGCCGGGGGGAAAACATTTTTGAGAAAAAAAAAAGGGGGACACTGCCCCTTTAAACACAACTCTGGATGGCTTTTTGGCCACATCACGCTCCTGTCGGCTGGCGCCATCTTGCCAGTGACATTTTGCTTTGCTGCGCCAGACAGTGAGCACAGGGAAACGGGGGCCAGGGGCCATTTTTAAGGGCACAGGGGCAGCTTCACGAGCTGCACTTGAAGGGGGGAAGAGCCACATGCGGCTCACGAGCTGCGGGTTGGCCAGCCCTGATCTAGAAGGTGGGCTGAGCAATCCGGAGGGAGGAATTGTAGGAGTATGTTTGAACTCCATGTCTGACGTGAACTGTTCCTGGAGAGCAGGTTGGGAAGGAACGGGCTGATTTTTCCAGACTGGCAGGATGTGGAGATGTTTGAGCTATACCTTGGCTGTCAGTGTGATGGGTTGAGTCACAGATATCCCCTTGATGGGCTGATTGTACTGCCGAGCCCGCCCACCTGCCCTCTAGGTCGCCCCACCAGGGTGTCCTGCTGAGCCAGAACTTCTGGTCTCCCCCAGTGTTGGCACAGAGTTGGGGCAGCCCACAGCAGAGCAACACAGGCCCTGAATGCAGCTCAGCTTTGGGAAGGCTTAGTCACAGGGACTTGACAGCACCCAAGTGCCCAGCCCCAGGGGGACCAGAACCCCAGATAATTCCGTCTTTCTCTGCATACAAGTTTTATACAAAGCAAGCTTGTAAGTTGCTCACTCCCTTTATCAATGAAAGGAAAGTATGTACAGCTGCTGCCTTCCCTCAGTAACAATTATTTACACTGGGTTTGATAATACGCACAAGTGATTTTATTAAATAAGTAGCTATTTAACAGCGATTGCTATTTAAGTGGTTGCAAGTGATAACAGACAGATCAAAGTAAGTTACTAAGCTAAATAAAACAAAACACGCCAGATAAACATGCAATTTCTTACCCCAACAGTGGTTCTAATAATCTTTTCTCACAAGCTAGGCAGCCTCGTAGCTTGGGCCCGATCCTTCCCCCTATTCAGTCTTAGATGTTTCCAGCAGTCATACTGGTGGTTAGCAATGTTGGTTTCTGGCAACTGCCCCTATTGTTTGGTTTCTGGCCTATAAATAGATTTTGCCCAAGGCAGGAATCCTTTGTGTTCAGTTTCACACCCCCATGGAAACGTACCACATCCAAAATGGGTTACAGCATCAGGTGGCTTGGCCACATGTCTTGGCAGGACCAATCATAGTCCAGGCTTACAGGAAAAGTAAGATTATTCACAGATCATTGTTATGAGTACCGAGCCATTAAGTTCCTTGAGTACTACTAATGGCTCTCATTAGCACATCTGGATATAAACAGGGTTACACTTCATATTTCTAACTTCAAATACAGGCATGCTACATGCACACAAATAGAATATACACATTCATGGCCAAACCGGACAATCTCTACAACAAAGGATAAATGGACACAAATCAGACATCAGAAATGGTAACACACATAAACCTTTAGGTAGGGGCGGGGAACCTTTTTTGGGTCAGGGGTTGCTGACCCACAGAAAAATCAGTTGGGGGCTGCACACAAGTGAGAAGTAAATAAATAAATAAAACCCCTCGCTGACATAGCCCCTGACTGAGAAGAAGAAAGACCCTCCCCGCATTCCCCTTGCACACCCAGGCCTAGGTGTATCCAGGCTACTAGATTTTGTGTGCTCTAGTCTGGGAGGGCTGGAGAGCCAACGTGGGATCCCCAATGCTAGGGAGAACCCTGAGCCTGGGAGGCCAGATCCAGGCAAGCCGGGGCCATATCCAGCCCCCGGACCTGAGGTTCCCCACCCCTGCTTTAGGGGAACATATTAACTTGCCTGGGCACTCAATCATGGATTTAAAAGTAGCCATTCTTCTTACAAAGGAATTTCACCAGCCAATTACGGAGAGAAAGTGCAGAACTGGGATTCAGCTGCAAACGTGACACTGTTTCCCTGGGCTTGAACAAAGACATTAACTGGATGTCACAATATAAATCCAGTCTCCCCCGCCTTTAACACCTCATTGTTACATAAAAAGCGATGTATGGGACACTTCCAGCCCACTTAATTAGCCTCATTAGCACCCGTCCTACAATTGACAGATACTTTTTTTTTCTGTTATATGTAACTGGGTTGCTGTTATTCCTCTCCAACTCATCATCTGAAGAAGTGTGTTTTGCCCATGAAAGCTCACGATACCATATATATTTTTGCTAGTCTCTAAGGTGCCACAGAACTTCTCATTGTTTTTAAAGTTACAGATTAACATGGCAACCCCTCTCCAGTGATAGGTTATATGCCACATTTTGCAAAAACCATATTCGAGTTAGAATCATAAAATCATAGAATACTAGAACTGGAAGGGACTTCAAGAGGTTACCCAGTCCAGTCCCCTGCCCTCACGGCAGGACCAAGCACCATCTAGACCATCCCTGAGATATGTCTGTCCAACATGCTCTTAAATATCTCCAGGAATGGAGATTCCACAACCTCCCTAGGCAATTTATTCCAGTGTTTAACCACCCTGACAGTCAGGAAGTTTTTCCTAATGTCCAGCCTAAACCTCCCTTGCTGCAATTTAAGCCCATTGCTTCTTGGCCTATCGTCAGAGGCCAAAGAGAACAATTTTTCTCCCTCCTCCTTGTCACGCCCTTTTAGATACTTGAAAACTGCTATAATGTCCCCTCTAAGTCTTCTCTTTTCTGAACTAAACAATCCCAATTCTTTCAGTCTTCCCTCATAGCTCATGTTTTCTAGGCCTTTAATTATTTTTGTTGCTCTTCTTTGGACCTTCTCCAATTTTTCCACCTCTTTCTTGAAATGTGGTGCCCAGAATTGGACACAATACTCCAATTGAGGCCTAATCAGTGCAGAGTAGAGCGGAAGAATGACTTCTCGTGTCTTGCTAACAACACTCCTGTGAATGCAGCCCAGAATCATGTTTGCTTTTTTTGCAACAGTGTCACAGTGTTGACTCATGTTTAACTTGTCCTCCACTATGACCCCTAGATTAGGGTTACCAGGTAGACCCCCCCAAAAAATTGGACACACTTGATTGTGGGCGGGGGGGGGGGCGGGGCTGGCCGGGAGGAAGGGGGGAAGCACAGCTGGGGGGGAGTCGAGGGCCGCAGGGCTGGCCGGGAGGAAGGGGAGGGCCGGGAGGAAGGGAGGCGGGAAGCAGAGCTGGCAGGGGGCGGGGGTGCAGTGGTGCTGGCCAGGGGAGATCAGGAAGAGGAACAGGCCGGCAGGAAGCAGAGCTGGGGGGGGGGGGGGGCCGGGGGCCGCGAGGCTGGCCGGGAGGAAAGAGGGGAGCCTGGAGGAAGGAGGGGTGGGAAGCAGAGCTGGGGGGGGTTGGGGGCCACGAGGCTGGCCGGGAGGAAGGGGAGGGCTGGGAGGAAGGGGGGGTGGGAAGCAGAGCTGGCGGGGGGGGGTGCAGCAGCACTGGCCAGGGGAGATCAGGAAGAGGAACGGGCCGGTGGGAAGCAGAGCTGGGGCGGGGGGTCGGGGGCCACGAGGCTGGCTGGGAGGAAAGAGGGGGGCCCGGAGGAAGGGGGGGCAGGAAGCAGAGCTGGGGGGTTCGGGGGCCGCAAGGCTGGCCAGAGGGAAGGGGGGGACCAGAGGAAGGGGGGGTGGGAAGCAGAGCTGGCAGGGGGGGATGCAGCGGCACTGGCCAGGGGAGATCAGGAAGAGGAATGGGTCGGTGGGAAGCAGAGCTGGGGGGTGGTGCAAGGGGGCTGATCGTGGAAGATCAGGAGGGGAAGTGGGGGAGAACCGGCTGGCCGGGAAGCGGGGGGAGTGAGCAAATCGGCCAGCATGGACTGGGACTGACCCGGGCACTTGCAGATCCCGGGGCGCTGCCTGTCCCACTGTAGCCAGACATGAACCCCATCTTGTTCCCCCCCCCCCCCCCCAGAGAGCAAGAGAAAGGCAGTCAGCCTTTGATGCCCTGGGAACTCAGGTGTGCTGCCTGTCCCTGACTCTAATAAACAGAAACCAGACAGTAAATGGGCTAGCTGACGACCCGGGGGCCTCCTGCTGCCCTGATGGCTAGTACCAGTAATTGACATGCCTGCACTGTCCCAGGAGAGGAATCTTCGCCCATCACATACCAGAGGTGCCCATTGTCTGCATTTTCCCAGGTGTGAATTATGCTTTGCACCCTTCGTGGGAAACTTGGCGTTCAAAGCCATTTTTCCTAATTGGCCACTTGAGACCAGGAAGAAGCCTACGTGACCCAAGGGGTATAAAGAGGGGTTTAGTAGCCCACCCCATTTGAGCTCCAATCATCTACACCTGCTGGCAGGTATTGGTTGTCTCCCGAGGTCTGTGGGACGCCCAGCCTCGCCCTACTTCTTCCCGAGGGATTGAGAGAAAGACGCTGGCCACGCCAAGTCTGGAACGCAGGGGTGAGAATATATACCTGCTAGGTGTCTATTTTGCATGCATTTAATAAGAGCTCAGAGAACCAAAAGGGTTTCATGGTACCTGTAAGTGACTTATTAGTGTAATTTCTGTCCTGTCCTTTGTAGTGGCTGTGTTATCTGTAACACAGTAGTAGCATTTAACAGCTAAGTTTACCCTGTAACAATAAAATAGTAACTGTTTAAGCTGTGACCTGACTCCTTCAGTGGCTGTAACAGAACCAAGCACAATTTTAAAAAGAACTCCAGCCGGTCATAAGGGACAGATATAGGGAGAGCTTGAGCGTTGGATCATGTCGCTTCCAGAGGACAGATCCGTTGGGGCATCTCTCAGCCTCCCCAGGCTGCCCGCTGCGAAGGGATTGTGTATCCTAGCAGTCAAAATCTGAGGTGTAATAAGCTCTCCCTGTAAACTTCTTGGGGCTCCTGTCAACCTCCTCCAGGTTGCCCGCTGCTAAGAGACCCCAGACCTAGCAGTTGAAGTCTCGGGTGTATAATACACACACACCACTCACTGCCCTGACCACCGGCTGACACCCGTGCAGGCTCCCGGCAACGCATGAGCGAGGAGGAGGCTTCCCCTCTTCCTCACACTCAACCGACTGAGGGCTCCCAGTGGCAATCGCAGCCCCGCCTCCCAGCTGGGACTCCCAGCCGCTCCCCCCGCCCCCACCAGGCTTCCGTCCGGTGCGCAGACAGAAAAATCAAAAAATACCGGACATTGCACGTGTCCGGTATTGTCTGATTATTTTACCGAACAGAACACGCAAATACCGGTCTGTCCGGTACAATACCGGACACCTAGCAACCCTCCCCTAGATCCCTTTCAGCAGTACTCCTTCCTAGACAGTCGCTTCCCATTCTGTATGTGTGAAACGGATTGTTCCTTCCTAAGTGGAGTAATTTGCATTTGTCCTTATTAAACTTCATCTTGTTTACCTCAGACCATTTCTCTGGTTTGTCCAGATCATTTTGAATTTTGACCCTATCCTGCAAAGCACTTGTAACCCCTCCTAGCTTGGTATCAACTGCAAACTTAATAAGCGTACTTTCAATGCTATCATCTAAATCGTTGATGAAGATATTGAACAGAACCAGTCCCAAAACAGACCCCTGCGGAACCCCACTTGTTATGCCCTTCTAGCATGATTGTGAACTGTTAATAACTATTCTCTGAGAAGGGTTATCCAGCCAGTTATGCACCCACCTTATAGTAGGGAAGGAATTTTCCTCCAGGGTAGATTGGCAGAGGCCTTGGAGGTTTTTCGCCTTCCTCTGTAGCATGGGGTACAGATCACAGCTGGAGGATTCTCTGCATCTTGGGGTCTTTGAACCATTGTTTCAAGGACTTCAATATCTGAGATATAGGTGAGAGGATTATTCTAGGAGTGGGTGGGTGAGATTCTGTGGCCTGCATTGTGCAGGGGGTCAGACTAGATGATCATAATGGTCCCTTCTGACCTTAGAGTCTATGAGTCTATGAGCTCCATCTAGGTTTTATTTCCCTAGTTTATTGATAAGGAAGTCATGTGAGACCATATCATATGCTTTACTAAATTCTAGGTATACCACGTCCACCGCTCTCCCTTATCCACAAGGCTTGATATCCTATCAAAGAAAGCTCTCAGACTGGTCTGACATGAGTTGCACTTTACAAATCCATGCTGGCTGTTACCAGGCAGCTTGGCACATTCATATTCAAAACCACATTTCCATCAAACTATGGAGCTACAACGTCACAATCAGCTCTTGCAGAAACTCCCTGCTTTCCTGTCATTCCGCAACTCAGCTCAGCCGATGAGCGGGTGACTTCTTTTTGGGGTGGGCGTGGAGGGTAGCCCTAGTGCCAATGAGCATGAGCCGAAGGAGGTGTCTGTTTTTAGAAAGGAGAAGGTGAACAGCAGTAGCATCTGTGGAGTGGTGGTAGGTAGGGCCCAATCCTGGGAGGTGCTATGCATCTCCACAAAGGCGCTAACTGCTCTCAATGCTCTGTGCTTTCCCAAGGAGCTGCAGGCATGCCGTCCTTTGCATTCGCTGCTCAGCATTGTCTAGGATCAAGCTCTAAAAACCTCCCCTGTTCTGCTATCACCCTCCTTCTGCTTTCTAGAGAGCTCTATCAGACCATGTTCACTTGCACTGAGGTTATCCGCAGCTTCCAGGCTCTCCCCCATTTCCTCCCCGCTGCTCACTTTCCTGACAAAGACACATTTGTTCAGCCAGGGGGATGGTTGAGAATAAATAGCTGCTAACTCAAAACAGCCCTATTCCAAAGTCGTGTGCTGGAGTAAAACAGCAGGCATTTGTAGGTGATTCTACAGACGACCTTAACTCTGCCCCCGACCCTCTGTCACCACCTCCTCCCTGGAAATACACCTCAACTGCAGTTGTTACAACTCAAGCCATATTTTAGACCACGGACTGCGATCCAAAGGAGAAGGCATTCTCCGCAGATGAATGCTCTTCTCTCCCCTGGGAGGAATAAGTTGTCTCCCAGGCTGGCGTGATGAAAGAGGAATGATGAATTCTGCAAACTATGTGTGTTAGGTAGATCGGGTACTGGCGGACTTATGGTCTGCATGTGCAGGATGGTGGTCTCTGACCCGCCTCAGGGGCGGGCCTATGGAGGACCGTGTTTTCTAGTCCCTGTGGGGAGTCAGGATGGGTTCTCTGACTTGCACAGACAGTATTTGGAAAACAAGATACGACGTACCATGCTAAGGGGCTCTCGCAATGCCCCCCTGTGAGACGTCCCCCCACCATTTCACAGGAGAAATCTCCATACCACCTAATCGAACCACAAGATTGCTGCCACGTGCGTGGGGTGGTAGAGGGCAATTTAAAACCTGGATGGGAAGATCCATTCCAAAGCCAATCAGCCAACAGGTAACAAAGTCCTAGGAAACAGCTTCCTGCGGCCCCAAGGACTGTGCATGGCAGGAAAGAGTGAGGCAGTGAAGCCAAAGCAGGCTCCTCGGCTTGCTGAGAGCAAACTGGCAGCGAAGAACGTGTGTGGGCCAGGGAAGGAGGGGGTGCGGGCTGTGTGGCCTCAGGGACCCATCAGCTGCACAAGAAGTTTTCTGCAGATGTTACAATCTGCAATTTGTGCAAACCCGACACATCCCCACCTCGGTGAGCACACCTCCCGAGGAAGCACATTCCTCTTCCCGCACACCCCTTTGTTTCCTCACAGCTCCAGTCCCAACAGGCCTGGAAGAACTCGAAGGAGGGCTGTTGTGGCCCTGCTGCTTTCCAAGTCGCCCCGCTCGGTTCGCTTTCCCCGACCCGGAGCCACACTCCTGCGACGACCATGGCTGGTAACTGACTTGCTCACCAGTTAGGAGCATGGTTGGCGTGTGCCCACACACAACAGGGCTAATGCTGAGGTCGCTGCAGTTGTGCCTCGGCTGGCATTTTGCAGTCCTGTCAGCACACTGTTGGGTTGGGTTGCTTTTTTGTTTTCTTTTTTGACACTGAGTGGGCCAATCCACCTGGTCCCAGTTGGCAGCGTGGCTGGGGACCCCAGAGCGCGCTACACCACGTTCTGCGGGTACCTCCCAGCTTGTCTCCCGCTGAGACACTGTGGGATAGCCAGCCATCTTTTCCCAGCGTGCCCTGGGAGACAGCATGGTAGGTGCAGGCTCCCAAGCGTGGCTTAGCTGCAGCCGAGCAGCAGAGAACCAGGCTTTCTGTAGCCAGCATGGCAAGCCGGCCGTGAGAGAACAATGGTGTTTGTGTTGTGGATGGCCCCTATGCCTCTTCGGGGGGGTGCACAGTGTCCATGGGCAGAGTGGGTGGAAGCACAGCTCAGTCTGCCGGGGTGGGACAACGAGGGCCAGTATTGCAACGATTCCTGCCAGGCGGTGCAGAGAGCTGGCATGGGCCACGCTTGTCCCAGTCACAGACAGGGAGTCTGCAAGTCTCGGACAGCGAGAGGCCTCCCCAGGCCTTTTTTAATCTCCTGGAACCATGAGGAGAGGGGACTGTGGTGGGGGGCTCCAGGGAGAAGACCATGATCTGTGCCCACTTGTACATGGTCCAAGAAGGGAGACCCGTCTCAAGCGAACAGACGTCTCATCTACAAAGGGCCTCCAAGCCAGCCCCTCCCCACCCAGCCGAACCCCTAGCTTGCTTTAGGCCCATATGAGATCAGAGAAGGAACCACTTAATGCAGCTCCAAAGGTGCTTACCCCTAGGTTTTGGCCAGACCATACCGTCAGAAAACAGGCTCGAAAGCCCAAGTCAGGCTAGCGCCTTGGGGCCAGCGTAATGCCCCACCAGCAGGGCTAAGGCCCTGCTGAGCCTCCTTTTCCTAACTGCCCAGGGTGGGGCAGGATTCCTTGATAGTGCCCAGGCTGGTTTGCATGTGAGCACCAGACTGTCCCTTAAGGGAGTAGTACCGCTAGGGTTGTCAGATGGTCTCCCAAAAAATACCAGTCACCTGGTATTTTTTTGGTCGAACAAAAAAAAAAAAAAAAAAAGGAATGCGGGATAATAGGCCTCCCAGCCGCTCCCCCTGCCCACGCCAGGTTTCCATCCGGTGTGCAGCTGGAAAAATCAGAAAATACCAGCCATTGTACATGTCCGGTATTCTCTGATTTTTTTTACCGCACAAAGAGCGCAAATACCGGACACCTGGCAACCCTAAGTACCGCCCTTCGCACCACCCGTCAAGGGCTCTCTGTGCTTCTCTCCACACACAGACACACTCTGAGGCCAGGACTCGGCCTGCTAGGAATCAGGGGTGAGGTCAAGCAGTAGGATGAGCTTTGAGCGATGCTGGGAGCCAGTGGAGCAGGCTGGGCCAGGTCGCCCCACTTCCTGCAACCACTGGTGAGTGTAGGGGCAGGCCCAATCCTGCTGCCAATACCAGGCCCCCTGCTAACTCCCCGGGCTGCCCTTGGCCCCGCGCTTCTGCATCCCCCTGAAGACCGGGGCCCGGAACAGCAGGGCCTGGACCTTTCCCCGAACTGTCCCACAGCTGTAGTGGTGGGGAGCCTACTTTATTAGCCAGAATAGGGAGCTGTTCATAGCGTCGGCCCCTGTGCGCATTTGGTTCTATATTCTGCCGGTTTGTTTCCATGGCGCTCTCGCGTGCGTCTAGCGGAACCTCTGTTCCGTCTGAAATAACCTTCCCCAGCTTTATGACAAGTGCTCTTTGGCACTGGGCGCCGTACAGGAGCGGGAGCTCAGGTAAAACTGGAGAATGGGGGTACGCGGGGGAGAAGCTGGGATTTCTGTGAGCAGAGACAGTACTGCAGGGGAAATCCTTCACAGCGACCGGAGGGCCGGGGTCCACCTGCCATTAACCTGCAAGGCAAGACGAGGCTGGCATGGCCCAGAGCAGGGGCTGCCAGGCTGGTGCAGATCTGACACCCCGGCTGGAGGCCGGAGTAACGAGACTCCACCTTGGGTACCCCAATCACTCTCATTGCCTCTGCAACCAACCGGGACAGGCCTTGAGACTCGCCTGCACTTGCCCTTTAGTCTCTCAGTCCCCTGTGCCTCTGTCCTTGCTTAGCAAAGGAGAAGTCAAGGGCCCTCTGTTCATCTGAATAGCAACAGGCAGGGACCCTGGGCTGGAGAGAGCCAACTGTCCTGCGGCTTGGCCGTCGGGGCCAGTCAGTGCCAGGACTCCCCACACGCTGCTCCTAGCTGTATAAGGCAAATCTCCCATCCTGCCGTGAGAGGAGATTCCTTCCCCTCCCCAGTGGGCTGCCCTCCGACAGTTCCCTGGCGGCCGGCGTGACTCCCTGAGCCGGGCAGGTGTGAGCTGGTTGGAAGTTCAGAACGAAGAGTTGTCGTTCGAGATGGAAAAGGCCGGTTCCCCCGGGACGGATCAGGAGGATTTTCCTTCCAAATCCACTGTGTGGAAGTCACATGGAAACGCCCCCGGGGAAAAACCGGCGTTTTTCCAGCCCCGACATGTTGGTTTGGCCGGAACTGCATTCTTCACTGGGGGCTTTGCACCTGGGAAGCCTCGACCAGGCCTGAGGAGTTGTCTGAATACAGACCCAGTGCCTACGCTGGAATGGCCTCCCTGGCTACTGCACTGACTGGGCAGGAGGAGAGGAATTTTCCCACTGGGCAGCCCACGGTCCATTCCACCGCCTGCCTTTGGTGGCTTTCCATCTCCCTGCTAGCTCCACTGACACAGGCTGCTCCCGGCACGCACAGCAGAATGAGCAGCAGCTGCCCCGGGCCATACATTGCCCCCAGCCGCCCCCCGCCCACTCCTGTAGCTGCCAGGCTGCCTTGGGGCCTCCCTGTGGAGAGTAAAAGACGCAGCTGCTTTCAACAGCTGCCACCTCCCCCAGCCTAGCTGTCCCACTGTGAGCAGGAGCCGGCTCCCAGAGCCTGCCCAGCAAAAGCTAGCGGTCGGCCAGCTGCCTGCTGCTTTCGCTTTGCAGCGGAGTTTTGCAGGGAGCTCCCTGGGCTGGCCTCAAGTGGCAGTTTCCTCACAAACCCAGGGCAGTTTTTCAAGCTGCACTTCTCCATTCTCCATTCCCCGGTTTTGCTCATGACTTTGTGGCGCCTGGGCATCCTCCTGGGTGCACAGCCAGCTCCCAGCATGTCTGGCCCGGAGCTACCCTGCCTGCCCCTTCAAGGCTTCAGGCAATGCTCGCTTCTGCGTCCCCTTCCTTTCCCTCTGTCTTTACTTTAGCTTGCTCCCTCTACTTCTCCTGTGCAGCACAGGACAGATATGCGTGTTCTTCCTTTAGTCACCCCTGGCGTGCTGCCAAAGCGCCTTTCCTAGAAACATGCCCTGAGAGAAGGAACTGTGCACATTACTAGCACATAGGCCCTGGTGGTCAGAGCTCCTGAGCAGCGTTCCCCGTAAGCTGTGCTCTTGGGCCACCACCCAGGGGAGAGTCAAATACTGATTAGCAGAGTGCCCACCGCGGGCAGCATGTGTTTCTATTGGTGGTGCACATTTGCACATGCCTTGGTGCACATAAACATTTTATTCTGCACGTGGGTGGAAAAATTAAAGGGAACATTGCTACTGAATTTTCCTCCTGGCACTAACTTGCTGTGTCATGCTCAGTTTTCCCCATCTATAAAATGAGTCTACTCACTCGGGGGGGGAGGGAATAATTTCCCTAAAACATCCACAGTGAAGGGTGCTAAGTAAGATAGAAACATAGTGGGCAATGTTCACTGCTGGTGTAACTCCCCTGAAGTCCAAGGCGTTAAGCTGGGGGGTAAGGTGCATTTGAACCATCACAAGGCTTTGCTGAATTCCCTTCACCAATGTTGTTGACCCCCAGATATTTGCACGGCTGTAGGCAAGCTCTCTCTGCCTATGACTCGGCCTTCTCCTCCTCTGTCCTTCAACACATCATAGTCCAGCCAGAGTTTACTGCACTGGAGCTTGACTGAATGTATCAACCAGAAAGTAGCCTCTGGCAATTTACTGGGGCTTTGGTCTTATATAACCAGTGGCTGTCACATGGAGAAAGGCGAGTTCTAAACAAGCCAGCATTCTCCGTCGAGTCCCTGCATGTTGCTTGGCATTCCAGGTGTACCAGTAGGGAAATATTCATCTCCCCTACTGAGATGTGTGTGCTAGTGTGTAAGAACAGCCCTCTTCATACACTGCTACCTGTATGACAGGGGCTAGGTCCAGTGCCTGTTGTTCAGGGGTCAACATCCCAAAACCTCCTGTTCTCAGCAGAGGAACCAGAGCTTGAAGACTGAAGCACCCGCTCAGGAAAGGAGAGGCCCCTGCAGGTCATGGTAAAGAACAGTGACTGGGTGGAGTGGGAGCACTGTGTCCACTGGTCACTGGTCTGAGCTACCAGGGACAGCATGGACTCCATCTGGCACCTGGGGTCGGCACTGAATTCACTCCAGAAAAACTGTAAAAGGATGAAAGAGCAGGGAGGCTGCACAGGGAGCCCTGCTAAGGTGGTTTCTCCCGTGTTGTCCTTTCCCCCCCTCTCTGGCTCTACCCAGTTCCCCTATTGGCAGGAGATGAGCTTCCTAGCCAGGGCCACAGTCCTCAAGCAGCTTCTAGTGAGACCCTCTTTTGTGCTCCTCCTCCTCCTCCGCGCCCCCTCTGGCAGCTTCCTCTTCCTTTGGGGCCATACGCCACCCCCTCCTTAGCAGTGCCGGAAGGAGCTACACTTCCTGCAGCAGTGCTGATGATCCCGGCCGGACCTGTGCCTGGTGGGAATTAGCCCGGGATGGTGGTAGGCTGAGAATCCCAGTTCAGCGCCCCCAGGTAGCTCCCCTATGCAGGCAGCCTCCTTCAGGAAAGGCAGGTGGCTGCAGGGCTGATGGGAGGCAAGCGGGGCTGGTGAAAAACGGGTGTCTGGACACGTGTGTGCTTCCCCGGGCTTCCCTTCATGTCAACCCAAGGACCTAGAGGTCTAGACTCTGTCAGGTCTAGACGTCTGGGCTACGCCCCGGCCTCCTATGCAGCCCAGTGGCAGATTCCCATTCTACGCCCCAAGGCCCAGGGCCATTCTCTGCCCTCCCCGCTGGCTTGTGACCACAGGAGAGTCATCAGCCTTCGCCCCCCAAAGCCAGAGTGAAAAGGGGAAGAAGGACCAAGGCAGGGGGAAAACGGCTTTTTTGTAAGACTTTCCGCCTCTTGGCCAATAAAGCCTTTTCCGAAGCGAGGGATGTTTCGAGGCCTCGTTGCAATGTTGCACTTTCCCTCTGCGCTCAGTCCTGCCAACACGCCCCTTTCTCTGTTTTCCCGGCTCCCGCAGCTGGCAGTCACACCCTTCTGCTCAGTACAAGTCACAGCCAGTGCCTCAAGGCAGGGACTGGATCGCAACTCGCTCCCTGAACAGGCTCAATAGCCCTCTGGGGCAGACCTCGCTCCACTGGCAGCCATGCAACACAGGACAATGTGACTCTACTCCTGAAAGTGCCGGATCCCCTCCAGGTGGGCTGGATCAACAATCGGATCCAGTGTGATGAACAAGGGGAGTAGACAGGTTTATTACTAACCCAGGGTTAGTGACAGACAGGCCCAGAGGTGGCTCATGCCTCTGTGTCAGCACGTGACCCCTGACAAACTCACTACACCTAACCTGCTGTTGGCATAAGTGGTGTCTAACAGGCATCATGGATGGCACCATATACAAACTGGTAATAATACGCTGGTGTGTGCTAAGAGCTGCAAGCACGTGCTAGAATTATCTTGTGAACATGCCTCAGTCACGTCTGTCACAGACAAAGAAGAGGTCCCAGTTGCTTGAACATGTCTCCGATGTAGTGAGGCAAGGGGGTGACCAAAGAGAAAGCAAAGCACATCTACATGCCAGGAAAACAAAACCTCCAGGAGAACCAGTGGGGAAAGAGGATGCCTTATCATGCTTGATCAGGGACAGCACCTCCCGGGAGACTTCCTGTGAACTTCTATGAACCTGGGAAGACAGCCTGGCACCTACCCCACAGCAAAGAAGGAAACTTTGGCTGTGCTCACTCTTCAAATCATACATTGCAAAGTTCACTGGGCTTTAACAACAGGGGTTCTCAACCTCCCGTGATAAGCTGGTGAATGAACTCGTTGTATATAGTGTTGCTGCTTTACAAAAGGACACCCAGTTCTAGGCAAGATGGAGCCTCACAGGTGATTCATGTCCTTGTGAAATGGCTGCCTTAAGGCTTTGTGAGGAGCCATCATTACTCCCTGATAGTATGCTTTAAAGTCTGTGGCCAAACACAGGGGGGAGAAACAGGGTTTCTCCCAGGTAGGTGGGAAGGTTGTTATTTACCTGTCTCCAGTGTAAATTAAGCATTATGGGATCTCAACAATGGAACCCTTATCTATGTACTAATCAGCAACAGGATGGGAGGTCAACAGAGAAGGAAGAACAGAGGGAAGCCTTCCTGCAGCTCCACAGGGGCAGGGGGAATGTGGAAGATCTAGGCAGAAAGAGAAAACCATTTTGGTCTCCATCGGTGGGCAGATATGAGAGGACAGAATCCTTGTACCCCTGAGTAAAAATGGATCCTTCCAATAAGTGGGCTTGAAATCTCTGGGAAGTCAACAGTAGTGTGAAACCTGCCCCAGCAAAGACTGTAACATACTGAAGCTATGTTTTAGTTGCACGAGTGTATTTTTACTTGTGTGCGCTTGTCCCCAAGTCTATCTTTACGCCCTGCAGTTGGCATCACTTAAACATCTGCTGTTTTGTTTGCTAAGCTTGTCTTGCATGTAACAGAAGCCAATTATGCTGTGGTTCCGTGAGTGCGTCTGTTAACCCCAGTTAGATTAATAAGCTGCTGATACCGTGTCTTTCCAGGAGCAGGGGGTTTCATGCTCTCTGTGAGCATTCCAGGAGAGAGCTGGATGCTGCAGGGCAATGTCTGTGGGGAAATTCGGGACTGGGACAGCTTTAGGGTCACTGGGCAGCGGAAGCCAGGGTGTGACTTGTACTCTGACTGTTGGTGGCAGGGCTATGCACCATAGCAGCCCAGAATTTAAGGCACCCACAGCTGCAGGGCCGGCTGTGACACAGCCCCTTACCTGTCTGGGTTAAGCCCCAGCGTGTGACTGTCCCCCGACCCATGAATCAGCCTTGAGGATTTGAGCAAGAGGGCCCAAAGTCACAATGCAGTCCTGTTTCTCTTAAACACCCAGCTGCCATGGGGGTTTCGCTCTCCAGGTCCCCCAAGCTCCATATCCTACTCCAGAGTGCTCGTCCCAGGAACAGCAAGGCGGGGATAGCAGCTCTGCCCTCAGGACTTGATTACAGTCCCCCTCCCTGGTGCAGCTCCTTCAGTGCTAGTGCTGCTGGGACAAGCCGAGAATGTCGTGCACGTAGGTGAGTCTCTAGGAGTACAGGCCACCGCCGAG
Source organism: Pelochelys cantorii (assembly GCA_032595735.1). Classification (NCBI taxonomy): domain Eukaryota; kingdom Metazoa; phylum Chordata; order Testudines; family Trionychidae; genus Pelochelys; species Pelochelys cantorii. The sequence continues at coordinate 45,402,137 of CM064337.1, forward strand.
ACTGCAGCTCAGACCTGAGCCATGGGCACAGCGATTGCTGCTCACCGCTCCCAGGGACGGTCTCCACTGGACACCAAATGTGCAGACATGCGTGGCCCCTCCCCTGGCAAGTGCAATGATCATGGGTACCTGGGCATCTAGCGACCCTTGGGTAGAAGCCTGACGACAGCACGTCCCTCAGTCTGTGTCATTCGACACACTGCAGGTCACAAGCCGGGCTCTCACGGCACCAAACACAGCCCTGAGGCTGGGAGCGAGTGCTCGGCCATACGTTCGATTCTGAGAATTGCCTTTTCCTGGCCAGTTGGCTTCACCCGGCCTTGACCTTCATCTCTGAGGGCTGGGCGGGGCCGAGCAAAGCAGCTGCTGCGTGTTTCCAGTCGCGGTCCCTGCTGCTGGAGGGAGCTGCTAAAAAATGCTTTGAAGAGGCAAATCATTGTAGCAGGCTGCTTCTGTTTTGGGTTCCTGGTGGGCCCTGGCCTGCGGCCCCAGAGCAAGTCACTAGCGGCCAAGGGAAAAGGAGGAAGGTGACTAGGAATAAATTCCTTCCTGAGGGAAATGCTCTGTGCGGCCCCCGCCGGGCCAGTTTCTCCAGGTCTGGCCAAAGCACTCATGATAACCGTCCAGGGGGCTCTGAGCTGACAGCTGACTCCGGACCCCTTTGTCTGCTGTCGGTGCTCTTTGGCAGACAGGTATCCAGCCAAAGCAGCCTTCGCGTGGTGGCCGAGGCTCTGGCGAGTGACCCAAGGGCCCGGAGTTATTGTGGGGAGGGCTCTGTCACATGGTGGCTGATCTAAGGCCTAGCTGGGACAGATGAAACCCAGGCCCTTTGGAGGTTGTCATGGGAAGGCTACCACCTGGGGTTGGAACCTGGATGCCCCGGTTACTACCCGGGAGCTATAGCTCCTCAGGAGGACTCTGGGCGACTGCAGTCACCAGTGTCGGTGTCTTCTCCCACATGCCTACATGGGCATCATGGCAAGGGCCTCCCAATGCAAGCGGTGGCTCTGTTTACAATCAAGGCAGCTCCTAGGTGCTGTGCCGTGACTGTGCGCGGCCCAACTCTATGGTCAGTAGGAACGCTGCACAGTCACCCACAGCACCCAGCAGAGTGAAACACTGGCCCAGGCTCCCTCTTGACAAATTATTATATGTTAAGGGGTGTTCAAAAAAGGGCTGGGAGGGGGGGCAGGATTTCCTTCCACTGGAAATTCACGTCTTGGCTACCTCGGAAGACTCTAGGGCAGCTAGAGAATCAGCGAATGGTGCTCTCAAGCGAGGGGAAGCTGACCAGCTCAGAGAAAGGAGATGTGGGTTTGATAACTTCTGCTTAACTCTCACATCCCATGACCACTTGGTCAGAAGGGCCTCTTGTTTCAAAAGCTCCAGCAAAATGTGCGCAAGCTCCCGCTGTGCACAAGACTGCCAACAAAAGCCAGACAAGCCATTACTGAGACTGCCACAGTAAAACACATGCCACAGGGGGGAAAACCCACACAGCTTGAAAGGAAAACTGAATCAGGCCTCTTCTTCGCACATCACAGAGAAGGAGCAGCCTTAGCTTCCATTGTAGACCTCTCCTTGTCATCTCGAGTGTGGCCGAGATATGTGGGAAGGGATTGAAGTGGGAAGCACTTGGTGGCAGGCAGGAGTCAGCTTGTGTGTGTTAAACAGACTGCAAGAAAAGGGGAGGGAACTGCAAAATGTTAGGCCCCCCGACAGCCATTTCAAAAGCACATCCCAGAGAGGAAGAGGATGCAGGAAGCCAGGTGTCTAAGCACCTGTAGAGGTTGGCACTGTGAGGCCGCTCCAGTGCACCGGGGTGTGTGGGTCTCACTGGACGCAGTGGCGGGCAGTGTGAATCTTGGCACTAGCATGCTGATGGAATAAGTAGATCTCACTGGACGCAGAGGCTGGCAGTGTGGGTCTCACTGGACACAGTGGCTGGCAGTGTGCATCCTGGCACTAGCGCAATGATAGAGCGTATGGTTCTCACTGGGCGCAGTGCGGATCCTGACAGTCACAGGAGGGTTCTCCTGCACTCAGAAGCTGGCAGCATGAAGCCTGGCCCAAGTTCCCTGATGGCGGTGTGGTTTGCCCTCCCAGGCTGGGCGTGGAGATCCTGGCTCTAGCACCTGCATGTGTGGTTTTGCCACTGAGGGCTGGGCTGATGAGGCACCATTCTGTTCCCAAAGGGGAATTCCATGTGGCCAGGTCACAGGAACTGGCTGGTGGATGCAGCTGGGCCTGCCCGCCCTTCCTCTCTGGGGCTGCTCACCAGGTGAATGAAGCACTGGCCCAGCTCCCACATGACATCACCTTGCTGTATTATTGCAGTCGGATCAGGCCCTTGCCTTTCACCGGGTGGGGCATCGCCTCTCACTCAGCCTGCACGCAAACCCCTAGGACGATGGCTAGGAAGCCAGCGGCCTCCGATCGCCACCTGGCCTGCTCCCTGGAGAAGCTGCTGGTGGATGGTCCCCCTGCCCTGTTCTCACACCTTTCCCGCTACCTGCGCTCCCTTCAAACATGCCACCCAGCTGCCTCTGCCCACGGACACCATCTCTGCATACCTCCTGCCTCCAAGCCAGCTAACGCTGCCCCTGGCCCTGTCTGAGCCCACCAGGCTCGCTGCTCAGCCCTCTGAGTCTGCCTGGGAGCCGGTGTGCCCCAGTCCCCCTGAGCAGCACCTTGGAATGGGACACAAGGGGCTCGGGGGGTGGGGGAGGGCAGAATCTCCAAGGCCCTGCCATTCCCATCCCCCACTCTGTGCGCCCACACCTGCGCTGGGAAAGGCATCGGTCCAGGCAGAACCTTCACGCCTCCCTGGTATCTCTCCCTGTGGCCCATCTCAGGTGGGACCAGGGCCTGCAAAGCCTGGCTGTAGGCTAGATTAGTCCCTGTGCTGCAGGGGAGCCTCTCCCGGGCACACCTAGGTCATACAAGTGGAGATGGGTTTAGACATGCCTCCATTCCCTCAGCCTGCCGGGAGGTTGCACAACAAGCCTTAGAAAGACAAGCCGGAGGGGAGAGACAGCAGGCAGGGCCAGGTGTGGTGCGTATGAAGGCAGCTCCTGTTCACGCCTCTAAGGATCTCAGACGGGCCTGGGACACAGCAGCCTTTCAAAGGGATGGGGTCGCCTGTCTCTCGTAGTGGCTGTGCGGTCAGAGAGCACCGGGGGGTGCTAAGGCTGGGAGGGGAGCTGGCCGTCAGCGCCCCAGTGCTCCCACAGAACAGCAGGCTCTCCTGAGAACCTGGCGCTGGTGGGGGGAAGGCGGGGAGCTGAGCTCTGTAGATAATCTAGCCCCTGAACTCCGGCGCTGTGTGTCTGACCGTCTCTGCTTAGCCTGTGAGATCCATTAGTGCATGGGTTCCCAAACTGGGGGGGGCGTGAAGAAATTCCAGGGGGGCACAAAGCAATCCAGCGACCCAGCCCCCCCCCCCCCAAGTTTTGCTATGCTATTTTTGTTTTTTGGGCCCAGTCAGTTCCTTTTTTTTTTTTTGCTCAACACGTTTTGCTAGGGGTGGGGGGGGCATGAGGGTTTCTCAAAAATCAAAAAGGGGGCATGATGTCAAAAAGTTTGGGAAGCACTGCTTCAGTGCTTGCTGAAGGAGTGCCATTTGCTGACGCCTCCTTTCACCACACCGCTCCAGACAGCAAGGAGTCACCATGCGACTGTCAGCCACCAACAGCCTGGCCAGAGCTGTGCCCATCACCAGAGACCTCGAAGCCAAAGGCTCCCACTGCCTGCCACAGCCCGTCGCCTGGGGAACGAGATTATCGGTACACATGTAGGCTGAATGGAGCTACCCCATAACCAGAGAGACTTGGCTGTTTCAGGCCACAGCGGCCCCGCAGTTCTAACTGACTTGCTTACCACACAGCTGGAGCACAGCAATAGATGAAGTTTGGATGGCACCTAGGTGATCCAGTGACAAGCATGGCGAGCCCAAGGTTATGGACATGCAGTTCATAGCCCGTGTTATCTCTGGTCCCCTGACTTGGTCACACAAGCAGTATAGTCAAGGCTGTCATCATAAACATAGCCCCTTCGTCCTATGGCCCACACAGTCTCGATGCAAGATGAGCATATGTGTATGATAAGACGTACAGTACGGTGCCTTGTGGAGTCCTGACCAGTGTTCCCTGTAAACCGTGCACTTGGGCAGCCACTCAGGAGAAATTCAAATGCTTCCCAGCTGATTAGCAGAACACCCACAGCTAGATTTTTTTTTTGTTTTATTAAGAGCAGCAGTTACTGGGTCTCACACTTCCTTTGTTCACTTCCTCTTTCTTGAGGTCTTCCATTCATGTGAAAAACCCTTGCCTCCAGAGCCTCTGCTAGCAGAGGAGCTTTACGTGGTAACAACAGCAAATCCACACAGGGTGTACATTTCCCTCCTGTCTTAAACTGGAGCCATTCCACACAGGGAACTTCTGTGGGAGAAAAGATGGCCAAGTCTAGTGGTTAGGAAGGTCAAGGGCTCTGCCAGTCTCCCTGTTTCCTGGAGTTCTCTACCTATCTCCCCATCCATAAAATGGGTGTGATACTATTTACGGAGCTCACAAAGCAAAGCTAAAGTCATGGGCCCAGACTCTTGTCTGGTGTAAACAGGAGTATTTCCATTGATTCCAACAAGGCTATGCTGATTGACAGCAGCGGAGGGTCCGACCGCTAGCATGCAAAGTGCTTTGTAATCCTGGGAGGTAGAAAAGCCCCCCTCAGACCTCCCAAGGCAGAAGGGTTACGTGCCCAGAGCTGTGCCTACCCGTGCTGGGGGGAGGGGGGAAGGCAGTGCCAGGGGTCACAGTTAGACAATACAGGAGCTCCTGGTGACTCTGGGAAACTGAGGGTCAAATTCAGACCATGGTTGAACAGGTGCAGCTTCACCGGAGGCTGGGATCTCTCAGCCAGATCCCAGGCCTGAACTTGGTGCTTCCCATTCCCCAGTGCATCACAGCTAAGTGTGTACTCAGGCCTGGAGCAGCAGGGGCACTGCCAGTCAGGCTTACGGGCATCACCAGAGCGGTATGTGACGCTCAGGGCACAGCTAAGAAGGGGTGCCATTCAGGATTGAGGGCATTGGTGACAAAGTCTTGCTTTCTCTCTCGAAGACGGTGATAAATACATATTGACACATCAGACACATGCAGTTGGGGAGCTTTCTGCAGTGCCTCTGTTTGTAGGAGATTTAAGTTCTGAACCAGTAACAACATTGTTGACTTTTCTCACACAAGAACGGCCATCCTGGGTCAGACCAGTGGTCCGTCTAGCCCAGTATCCGGCCTCTGACAGCAGCCAGTGCCAGACTTTAGTGGAGTTAAAGCTGGGCCTACCATCCTTTTTTCTGGTCAGGCTGTACTGCATATTTTTGCCCAATCACAGAGTACCTCAAAGGCCAGGAGAAAAGCTACCCAGTAGCAATGAAGAGAATTGATGCTCATGTGTGCGCTGACAACGATGGAGGGTTACTGTTTTAAAGCTATGGTTGCAAAACAGCAAGTGTCTTATTTTAAACCAAGCATCTCTCTTCCTACAGCATCTGGTTACACGGATTTTTGACAGCCACCCACGGTTGGTAGCAACCAAAGGCACCAAGAGACCCAGCACCACCAAAAGGAACCCAAAGGCAGAGGGAGATTACTCATGACCCCAGCCAGAAGGGTCACAGCTACAAAGGAGGACTCCAGCCCAGGTTCTAGCCTTTCTTGGATGTTCTTCTCTAGGTGCACCCGGACATCACTAAAGGAAGAGTAGCCACCACCTTTTTGCTCACCTTTCCAGGTCCAGGTGAAAGTGACTGATTGGTCTGCAGTTTGGCATCAAAGGGGGATGACAGGCTATGTGGGGAAAGGAACCCACCCCCACCCAGAAAACACATGGAATAATACGAGAGAGGCAGGTCTGCGTATCAACAGCCTCCAGGTACCTGGTTTCTACATGTCTGCAATGGGGAGTCACCGCACCATGCTGTCCAGAGAGTGCGGCTTTGCAAACTGTGCAGCAGACTCACCACTCCCAGACTGGGTAGCAGGTTTAAAACTAATAAAAGAAAGTTCTTCTTCACACAGCGTGTAGTCAGCATGTGGAACTCCTTGCCAGAGGAGGCTGTGAAGGCTAGGACTATAACAGAGTTTAAAGAGAAGCTAGATAATTTCATGGAGGTTAGGTCCATAAAAGGCTATTAGCCAGGGGATAAAATGGTGTCCTTGGCCTCTGTTTGACAGAGGCTGGAGAGGGATGGCAGGAGACAAAGCGCTTGATCATTGTCTTCGGTCCACCCCCTCTGGGGCACCTGGTGCTGGCCACTGTCGGCAGACAGGATACTGGGCTAGATGGACCTTTGGTCTGACCCGGTACGGCCGTTCTTATGTTCTTATGTTCTTTTTACCCATCATACCCCAAGTGAAATCAAAATGAAGAGAGTGACCCACCAAATCCTGCCTGAGCATCATCTCTGTTTGAAAGCAGCCAATCCCCGTACTTGACATCACCTGCTCTGACTACACATTGCCCTTGATTATCCATAGACAATACCTCCCACCCTGAGCCCATCCTGTCAATGCAAGAGTCAATCAACCAGGCACTGACTCTGAATCTCACCCCAGGACTAGTGGCCCAGAGGATGCACATTGAACGCATCCCCTGGATTACAATCTGTAACCCTCGCTTGCTTTACTTCTCTGAAATGTGGTAGTAAATGGATACAAGGAGACCAAGAGTAGCCAAACTATGCACACAAATTGCAAAAGGATCTCGCCTTATGTGTTTAGGTTGCTGTGATTCTGAGCTGTTCTTTCAGCCCTATCCCCTGAAATGGATGCTGAATTTCTGAGGTTTGTGAACCCTGGCTGGAGCAGTGCCATGAGATACATCCCAGGGCCTGTTCCACATGCCCTTGTTGGCAGTGCCCCATCCTGGGTTGTCTCTAGGGCCACCAAGATTGCTGCCTGCTGTGGCAATGCCAGTGCCTCTTCCCTGGGCATGGGCTATACACCTGCATTCTTTACAGGAACAAGCACTTGTGGACAAGTCATGCAAGTGGCCTGATTTTCAGAAGTGCTCAGCCAGACTAAGTCCCCTGCTGCATTAACACCCTTCTGTTGACTTAGCAGTTCACTCAGCTGTTAAACAAGGGCTCATTTCCTGAGAGTCTGAAAGTTATTTGCTGGGAACAGCTCAGGCTAATGATAGTGGAAGATGGAGAACTACCACCAGCTCAGAAGCCTCACCGAACCCCTGCCACCCACTTGGCTTTAATGCTGCTTCTACACTCAGCATGGAGACGCAGCCTTTCCCATTTGGAAATGCACTCCACTGGTCTGGGAGCCGGCCAGAGAAGATAGCAAGTTACTGAACTAGATGGAAAACTTGTCCAAGGGCAGCACTGTATTTGCTTTCCCAGCCAGATGACCCACACTTCTTATGGCCTTAGCTAGAATCTGTGGCTGGCAGATGACCTCCTCAGCAATAAGCATCTTGGGACCTTATGTTCAGAGGTGCCTCTTTCCACCCACCCCTTGTCTGCACTAGCATTTTTTCTCCTCACATTCATCCATGGTTGGAAGCAACCAGGAGCACAGCTGCATAATGGTAGCAGTGCCAGGAACACTCACATGCCTTGCACTCCTGAAGCCTCACTGTGAACTTTCCAAAGGGGTAACACACCCACCTCCACGCTACACTGCTGCTAGTTGTGCTGCCCCAGGGAGGTTTGTTAAGTGCCAGGCGAGGCACAGCAATTAGCCTGGGAAGTGCCAAACCACCAGCTGATGAACGATAAGAGCCCTGCTAGTGCTTGAGCTTCCCCCACCCTTTGGGGATTTTTAACACAAATACTTTACAAGGGCCTCTCAGCAGCTAACACCCACTCTCCCCCAGGGCAAGCATTCCTTTGGCCTGTCCCAACTCACAGGAAGGGGGTAATTTCCTAAGTTCAAGAGCACATGCCTAGGGCCAGCTACTCTGCCCTAGCCCAAAGCATCAGCATGAATGAGTAGCATTTTAATGCTGCATCTACACTAGAAGTCCCAGTCGCTACAACTAGTATTGCAGTGCAGAAGACACTGCAGATGGGCCCAAATCCCTGCTGGTTAGGTGTTTCACCCAAGAGAACAGCAATAAGACCACATGCTAGGGAACCATTTTAAATGGGATCCACTGCTCTAGTGGAGCCCACAAGAACCAGCAGTTAGAAGTCTTTAGACCACCAATATCAGCTACCCAGCCAGACCACACTGCAGGTCAGGCTAGGCCAGCCTAAAACACCTGGGCTTTTAGTCAGTGACCTGCCAGCTCTGTGATGCCAATGTGACCCAGATGGCAGTACTGCAATGTTGACTTAACAGCAGCACCAAGAGGTATTCTCCCCCACCCTCACTCTAATTCCAGGGTGGTGTTTCTTACCCAGGCAGATGGTAACATCGCTCTTTCCTCGCTGCCTGTAGAGTTAGAGGAACACAAAGGAACTGGGAGCAGAAGCAGGTAGAGGAAAAAGTAATGCCTTAGTCCCATTCCCCTGACCCCAGCCAAGTCAGCCTATGCAGAAGGCAACACTGGGGACACAGAGGGTGTAGTTCTCCTTTAGCCATACCAAGCTAGTTAAAGCGGTTACTCTACTCCTGTATAGTGATTGCCATGGTACCAGCAAGCACTTTTATTCTAGTGCAACTACATCTGCACGAGTGGCTATAAAACTATTGATTAAAATAGTCTGACACCTAAACAAGTTACTGATCAGGCTGTTAAGGACAGGTCCGCAAGTCTGGTTACCAGCTCGAGGTCACATGCCTTTTGAGCCTGGTGGAAGCCTCTCATAAGACCAGTGGAATCTCCTGTGAGCAGGAGTGTTCTGTAGCCTGAGATCTCAGCCCATGAAAAGGCTGGATCAGTCCTGCCCTGAGGGTGGCTCCACAGATTAACAAGGACATTTAAGCAACCTCTAACTTTACAAGTCAAATCAAGATCAAAGGCAGGGATGGGAGCATCAGCATAGAAGCAACAGGGAGTGCAGACTTCTCTACCATGTCTCCTACCAAGCCAGGTTGTGGCACCACACTTCCTAACAGGTCAACATCTTGACAGACTGAAGAGCCAGGAAAGAGGCCTGGAGTAGGTCATTATATTTTTTTATTTTTATAATAAACTTTTCACTTTATTTCAAGGAAGACAAAAATTAATTGTGAGTGAGGCTGCAGAAACACCATTCTGTGAGCAAATATGCCAGACAGACCCAGGTCAGTAGGCCAGAGGCCAAATCAGAAGAATTTCATGCCCCCCACACCATATAGCAGAAGGGGTCTCTATACCTAGGAGCTCCCATGCCCTCTGCTTCCCTCTTCTCCTCCTCCCTCATTGCCTTAGAGCAAGATCAGTGCTGTAAACAGGAGGTGACCAAGCAGAAAAAGTGGGGTTGGGTCGGGTCAGGCTACTGATGGGATTCTGGAAGGACCACACATTTCTCCACTTGCCAAAGCAGCTGGCATGATGGGACAATGGTTAGAAGTTGCAGCATTTTTCTATACAGGTACATGATGTAATTTTTAAAAAAAACAGATGATTTAACTCAAAGCAAAAAAATTAAGTGGTGGCTCCTCCTGCCAGGCCATCTCCCTTTATGAAGACTTCACGGATTCCTTCTCCTGTTCGATGGCTGAAAGAGAAGAGAGTTCTGTTAGTCTCTCTGCCTTAATGCTTCCCCTTCCTCAAGGGTTGGGATAGTACAGTGTAGCTGCACTACTAACTGTTTACATGGCTGTAGTGAAGGGAGCCTTACAGGAGCTCTCTAGAGTCACCAAGCCTGACAGTGGGGTCAATACATTAGTATCTTACAGGTCCAGCTGAGGAGCATCCAAATCCTGAGTAAACTTTGAAATGTGTTGCACCAGGTTACAGCACATGAAGGTGACTATTCCTTAACTGGGCCTTCAAGCGTCCAGTGTCAGGGAGTGTCCATATTAGAGAATTATTGCTGTTTCCCAGGTCCACTCAGACAGCATTATACCAAGTCCTGAGAATTCACTTCTCTACACCTAGTGAGATGGAACTAAATACCACCCCTGACCAGACAGAATGAAACAGCAAAGAACATTAAGAGCCAGAAGCCCTCTTATAGTAGGACTAAAAAAATATACTTCAGATGACTGACAACATCCCCCAGGCAGAGGAGTGTAGTTCTAGCTCTTGCCGAGGCTCAGATCTTATCCGCAGCTAAAAAAAAAAAAAACAATATTTTCTACTGGAACATCAACTAGATCAAAATGCCTCAGTCTGCCAGATTCCTCAGTGATGAGATCAGCACAAGCATATCCGCTCCCACTTTACACTCCTACACAGCCAAAATTGGAAGTCTGTGTCGCAACAAAATGCTAATAGGAGAACCATGTTCCTGGAATGCCAGACCAGGACTGGAGAATTCTGCCAGTCCCTTTGCTTTGGAATGATTTTCTTCCCTGGACACCAAATCATTTGGACAGATGCGCAAACCAAAGATAACAAAAACCTGCAATTCAATTTATTTTGCAAGCCAGAAGCATGGCCTGACAAATGGAATGGTCCAAGACAGCGCACTAGATGCAACACGCATCTAAGACTTAAAGCCTCCACCAGAGAACCCAGAATTAGTGTCAATGTCATAAGGAAACGAGACTAGCCATCCGTTAAGTTATCCTTGCATAGAGATAAACAGGAACCAGCTAGCCCTGCCAGAAAGAGGGAACTGGATACTTACTTTCCTTCGAAGGCAGTGTGTTCTTCTCCTCCGTGCTGGTTTTTTTCAGCTTCTTCTTGTCAAATTTCTCCACTTCAGAGAGGTCTGGTTTGTCACACATGTTGGCTAAATGATTAAGAGAGTGAAGTTACTACGCCTGCAAGGGAAACCGATGCCCAGGCATCATGTGCCAAATTATACACCCAGAACCTTTGGTGAGTGCCCACCAGATAGTAGAATATGAATTCCCAGGACAATGATTTGTTAGTTAAACAAACACAATTCAGCTCAGAGCTCAAGCAATAAGGTACAAGTCAGTCATTCTTATCGGCATTTGAGACCGCCCAGCCAGCAAGGTCATGTGTGTGAGCACAGGGATGGAGGGAAGCCCAGGAGGAAGTTACTGATCTGTACAAGAGACACGCCCCAACTGATTTGGGTTGGGCGCCAAACCTGAGTCCTGGCTCTGGGACTTGAAGTGATAGGAGCAGGAGGCTAATACAAGAGGCCAGTGCAGAGGGATGCTGTTCTGAGAGCCAGACCCTCCATCAATACCTGCCTCTCCCCAACCCACGTGAGCCGTTCGTCACCCCCCCCCCCACCAACCACACACTCCAGCCAGCCAGGGGTCTCCGCTCGCTGCTCATCCCCCTCCTCCGCCCTGCGGCCAACACCCAACCCAAGGCAAGACGTAAAGGAACCCACCAAGGCTCAAACCTACCGCCCAGCTGCACCCCCCCCAGCGGCTGCAGACGCAGCTAAGACTCCGCCGGTCTTAACACCCCCCATCCCCGGGGTAAGGCGGGCGGCAGACGCGCCCCCTCCCCCCGCCGACTGCGGATCCCGAGGACAATGGGGAAGACCAGGGCAGCGCGCTGGGAGGGGCCGAGACGCGCCCCGGCCCTTCCACGCGGCATCCCCGGGAGGGCGGCTCCGCAGCCCCCGCCCCACCCGGGTTACAGGACGGGGAGGCTGCCTCAGTCCCCGCCCCTCGGCTGCCGCTCCAGGCCCCCCCGCCCCGGGCCCCTCGCCCACGGTAGGGCTGGGTGGCTCGGGGCTCAGCCCGCCCACATGGAGACGGCTCCGCGGCGACCCTACGGGGAGCAGCTCGTAGGGCGGCTGCCCCCACTCACCCCAAACAGCACCCCCGTCCCACCGCACCCCCAACCACGGAGCAGCTCCCCCAGGATCCCCGGCCGCGCAACAGCGGGGGACGCCCGTCCAGCCGCACCCCCCCCTCCGTCCCTTCCTTCCTTCCTCCGCGCGCAAAGAGGGGGGGCGCACCCATCCAGCCACACCCCCTTCCTCCCTTCCGCGCGCAAGGGGGGGGCCGCACCCGCCCACCAGCACCCCCATCCCTGCCCGCTACGCATGCAAGGCGGGGCGCACCCGTCCAGCAGCACCCCCATCCCTGCCCGCTACGCATGCAAGGGGGGCGCACCCGTCCAGCAGCACCCCCATCCCTGCCCGCTACGCATGCAAGGGGGGGCGCACCCGTCCAGCAGCACCCCCATCCCTGCCCGCTACGCATGCAAGGCGGGGCGCACCCGCCCACCAGCACCCCCATCCCTGCCCGCTACGCATGCAAGGCGGGGCGCACCCGTCCAGCAGCACCCCCATCCCTGCCCGCTACGCATGCAAGGCGGGGCGCCCGTCCAGCAGCACCCCATCCCTGCCCGCTACGCATGCAAGGCGGGGCGCCCGTCCAGCAGCACCCCCATCCCTCCCCGCTACGCATGCAAGGCGGGGCGCACCCGTCCAGCAGCACCCCCATCCCCTAGCAAAGGGGGGGGGCGCGCACCCAGCGGACGCAGCAGGCGGGTGTGCACGCACCGTACCTGCGGTGCTCACTGCAACACTCCGACACAACGTCAACCACTCCCTCAGGTGTCTCTGCTGCTTAGCCCGCGTGGGGCGCCTCCTTATATAGCATCGCTGCCGCCCGCCCCTGCCTCCCATTGGCTGCGCGCCGCTCGGCATGCTGGGAAGCGTAGTTAGCGCTCGGAGCCCTGCATTGGCCGCGCAGGGCCAGGGAACTGCACCTCCCAGAGTGCACCGGGGCGGGGGTGAAGCGCTCCTCCCCCACTGGCCGAAGGCGTGGGCTGGGCGCTGCAGAGGCAAGGCGCCGCCTGCATCCTGCTGTGGGCTACACAATGGCTGGCGCTCCCCACGTGCGAGCGGGCCTGGGCAGTGGCTGCAAGACAGGCACAGCGCTAGCCCGCTGGGCGGGCAGGCTCCCGGCCGGAGACACAGGCCCTGGTTAAGCAGCTACACTCCCCCCCCCCCCCCCCCGAGAGACAGACCTGCAAGCTGCCAGCCCCACACTGCAGCCCCCTAGGATAGTGCCGTTCCCGCTGCGGCGCTGAAACAGGGAGGAACAGTAGCCAAAACGGCCCTGCAGACAGACAGGGGCCGACAGACGGGCACAGGCACGTACGCAGGCGCACACAAAGCAGGGCTGCCTTACAGATTGCCTCTCCCCCCCGACGGGCGAGTCTTTTCTCAGCCCGGCAACGCCCGGGCAGATCCAGCCCTGCAGACCATGCATGGAAGGGGCTCAGGTTAGGGCCCCTGAATGCACTTGGCGGTGGGAACCCCGCAGCGCTGCACTTCCCACCAGAACAAATACAGCCCCTCGGCTGAGACACGGTGCGCTTCAGCCCGCGAGGGCGCCAGGCCACGCCGCTCGGTGTAGGGCGAGCGCTTTGGCCTCTTGCGGTGCCCGGAACGGGGCTGAGTTACACCGTCCCCTGGCCAGTAAACCTTGGCGGCACAGCCCTGCTGCACCGGGGTGCTAGGCGGCCGGGAGCGCTGGGCTCCTCGGGGGAAACTCACAAGCCTCTTGCCCGGTTGGGAAGGAACGCGGCGCTGTGCTAGCGCTAAGGGTTAGTGTTGCACTGGGTTGGCTGCAGGGTAAGTCGGAGGCGGCTCGGATCCTGGAGGATGGGAACAAGAATTCTGGGGAGGGCCGGGGAAGGGGTGTGCCTCGCAGCCCGCTGACAAAGACTGTTCTTATTCGCTTCCCAACAGCACCATCTAGTGACTGCAGCTCAAGTGTAGGGACACAAAGAGGGGGCTAAATTCATCCCTACCGTAACCCACGGAAGTCAGACGAGCTGCACCAGGGAGGCATTGGGTCTGTGCTTGGAAGAGGAACTGCAAAAGACAGCTGTTTTTCAAGGGACTATAAACAACCATTGGCCATGAAGGCTGGTGGCACAGAATGCCTGGCAAGGCCTCATTCAATCTCTGCCATTTGATGCTGGTATAAAAGAGGGTGGGCGATATGGTTCAGAGGCTGCTGCTGATGGAGAAGAGGATCTGGCTGTGTGTTTCAGTTCTGAGGTGCCTATTGTGGCGGCGCGTCAGGGTCCCCCGACTCCTGCACCCCCGTAATGGCAGGGACAGACTCCACCAGCCAGTAGAATAGAGGGAGTTTATTGCTTCTCCAGGATACAGCACAGCATAGATGTCATCTGGTTACAGGAACTGGGCCTAGGATGCCTCAGCCCCCCTTGAGATGGGGGATGCTGGGCCCCTAAATTCCAGCCCCTCTGGGCCCTAGGCTGTCTCCTCCATGATCCCAGACAGAAAACTAACTCACTCACTTCCAGCCCTGCCCCCAGCCAGGTCTGGCCTTGCTCCCTTCCTTTCCGTTGTTCCTCTCCATGGGAGATACCTGTCTGACGAGTTTCGAAGCCCCCTTGCATAATGACTCATCCCCTGCCCTGCTGGGCCATGCTGCAGACAGCAGCCAGTGGAGGTCACTGACAACCCCCTGCCCAGCATAGCAACCAGCAAGGTACCCCCCACTACATCACACCTATAAGCTAACTGGGGAGTGGGTATCAATCGCCTCTTCTGTGGTTGTCTGTCCAACGGTCTTGTTATTCTTATAGACAGGCCTAACTATTTCCCTCCTAAGGTTCAGGCTTTGACTCCTAGTCCCCCTGCCTCTGACAGTGTGAATAATTCACTTGTATCGTGTATAACAACAGAGAAGGTGCTTATATATAGACCCTGCACAGATCTCTCCTCAGAATTCCCTTTTATAGACTCCATCAACGTTCCTCCGCTCTCAGCCTTCAGTCCATGAACTGTAACTATTGTCCTTCCTTTTGTATGTGGATACGTACTGGGGAGCCCACGCCTGCCTGCTGTAAATTCCAGGTGCGGCCACTTCACAGGCAATTGAGGGTGGGACCATTGCTCCCTAACTCTGAGCATCGACACCTCTGAGGCTGCGCAGCTAAGCTCACAGGTGTACAACAGAGTTTCTCAACCTTTTTTTATAAAGTACCCCTTTAAAAAAAATTATAAGTAACCCCAGTACCTAGTTTTCAGACACACATTTTTTTTCTACCATTGTAACACATTTGTTTAAACAACTTAATCATAGCCGGGCGGGCAATGACATTTTTGGGTGTAAAAAGTACAAAAATAATAAAGCACTGTAAAACTTAAAACAAAAATTCAGTTGTCTCCAAATTTCAGTTGTGTTGACGTACCCCCCCAGACTTCTCTCGAGTACCCCTAAGGGTACTTGTACCACTGGTTGAGAAACACTGGTGTAGAACGCCAGTTGGAATTTAGACTCCTGAGCGGGAGAGGGGACCCAGGGTGTCACTCAAGTCACTTACGTACACTCTTCTGAACACTGGGAAGAGGTCTGAATAATCAAGAAGGTATTTTGTGGGGAATCCTCAAGGCTTCTTAGACACACAAAACCCTATCATTGTCACACTCTGAGCTATAGCCCCTTTATGTGGTAGTTAACAATGGCAGACAATCCATCGATGGTCCGATGTGCAGTTGTGCTGGACACCCAGTCCGCTTGCCAAAATCGCCAGGGGCTGAGGTTGCATGATATCACTGGAAAAATCAGACCAGCCAAGTCCTTATGTGCTAGACCCAGCCCTTCATCCTCCCAAGGTAAATGACATTCTCTGTTGTTTACCGGATGGAGATCTTAAGGATGAGATGTTAAGAACAGAGGGACAATCTGCTGTGGATTGGTACTAAAGAGCTGGGCTGCCCAGCACCAAAATTTCCCTCCTCCCAGCTGCTGTGCCACATATGGCAGAGCAGAGAAGCTGGCAAGGAACGACACCAGCACCCCATGTGTCTCGGAGAATTTGCTGTTTAGATGGTGTTCTTTTCTGGCGCGGTCCCGATTTAAAAGGAGGGATTGGGAAAGAAACCGCAGTGTCCAAAATTAGTACCAGATTTGTGCATCAGTGGGAGTACTGGGGGTTGTGACAGATGCTTCACCAACCTGCCAACTTGTGGATAGATTTGGTTTTACAGGAGCGTGTTACTGCCACTGCTTTTCTGGGATTGATTTGGTCCTAAAAAGAAAAGCTCCTTCTGAAAGAGCAGATAAACAGAGAGGGCTGAATGTACCTCTCTGATTTAAACTGAAGAGACCAAAGGATACAGGATTTTCAGGTGGATAGTATAGCAAAATTCTGTGAAAAAGAGTCCTGAGCACATGGGCTATATAAGAAGGAGCCTTCGGGGACCTGTATGGATACAAGGCAGGTTGTCAGAGTCACCTGGAGGAGAGCTCCACCTACAGATTCACATTTAAATGGGTCCAGGGTATAAATTCGGGACATCATATTGTCCTTAATCTGCAGAGCGGGGGGGGGGGGGGTCCTCTGATGTCAGTGGGAGATTTGCATAGAGATCAAGAGGAGGGGAGGGTTTGTCTTATAGACATTAAATTGTCCAGTACTATTCATCCAGTTCCTTGCTGCATTCAGGATCACTTAGTGAGAGCATCTGTGCCCTTGGAGGTCACCATTACTTCTGCCCCTTGTTTCTCTTTCCCTCTTCTGTCTGGGTCAGTCGCCTCTTCTGCCCGCTGCATTTCCTTCCTTGCAGTAGTGGCCACTTCCTACATGTCCAGCAAGCTGCTCCCATCCTTCTACCCATGCTAGCCACTAAACAACCCACAGTGGAACAGTTACCATTGACACTGGCGTGGCATTGAGTTGGGAGCTGACTCCCCAATAAGGATGAGGGGGCCAATATGCCCTCCCCTCTGAGGCATTGCTTTAGGCTGTCTACAGACTCAGACAATTAACCTGCCCCCATGTACACTCAGCTCACAGTCGGAAGGTTCACTGTAGTCAGGAGGACGAGTAACTTACTTTATTTTTGCAATGAATGTTTAGAATCTCCCCAACATGAGTATGCCAAGTAGGCCCCATAAATACAGCACAGGAGTCACACCCAGCCCACCAAGCATTGGCTGGAGGACTAAACACACCAGTTCATTAGGTTATAAAGCTTTTAATCCCAAACAATAAGCAACCACAGCTGTAAGTCAGCACTTTTCCATTGGGGGGTGGGCGGGTGTACTAGCCCTTATCTGGAGACAAGTCACAACTCTATTCTTCTCTCAGGCCATGTCTACGCTGCAGGCTTCTTGCGCAAGAAGCTTTTTGCGAAAGAGATCTTCCGCAAAGCTTCTTGTGCAAGAGAGCGTCCACACTCCAAAAGCGCATCAAAAAAGCGATGCGCTTTTGCACAAGAGAGCATCCAGACTGCAAGGGTGCTCTCTCAAAATGAAACTCTGATTGCTATATACAGAACAGCCACCAGGGCACCTGTGCTTTTTTCGACTGCCTCTTTTTGCGCAAAAAAACCCTCTTTCCCATCCACACATGCCTTTTTGCACAAGAGCTCTTGCACAGAAAGGAGTTATTCCTCATAGAAAGAGGAAAACCTACTCCGGAAAAACCCCTCTGTTCTGTAGTTTTACTTGCGCAAAAACGCACTTGAGGTGTGGACACTCAGTGAGTTTTTGCGAAAAACAATTGTTTTTGCACAAAACCTCTGTAGTGTAGACCTAGCCTCTGTGTCTTCAATTTACTCAGTCACTTGTAATGGCACCGCTAACCCACAATGCTCCAGGAAGGAGAGTTCAAGAATTTTGTTAGGAGTCTTATTTAAAAGAACCAAGTGCACTAATACAAATGCAGTGTCACGTCATTTCAGGTGAAGAGTGAAACATCCTCTAAACCCACGAAGTACAGGGTACAGTGTCGTCTTGTGGCTACCCAGGAACCTAACAGGAAATCAGACAGGCAGAGACAGAGTTCACAGGCTGAGTCAAACACTGAATCGTGTCTCACCCATCCTGTTGTTGATGCAATAGCTCAGTAAAAGTATCTGACTGACAACTGAGTGTCTGGTGCAGATGCTCATGGACATAGGTGCACTTAAATACTTTTGAGGACTTGGGCCACCCTGCTTTCTGGTGCTAGGCCCCTTACATATATTTGCCCCTTACTTCAGTGGAGGTGCAGCTGCTTGCATCTGAGCTGAATCTGGCCTAAAGGGTCTTGGGTTGAATCCGGCTAACAAAATAATTCATTTGACATTGCATTACAGCGCCGGCCTCAAGGAATTCTAGGGTTGCCAGGTAGACCCCGCCAAAAAACCAGACACACTTGATTGTGGGCGGGGGGGAGGGGGAAGAGAACCGGCCGGGAGGGGGGCAGGGCGGGAAGCAGAGCTGGCGGGGGGGTGGGGGGTGCAGCCACTGGCCGCAGCCGGAGTCCTTCGGGCCGTGCTCCCGGCAGGCACTCCCTCTAGGTGCGAGCAGAAGCCGGGCGGGGGCAGGGGCGGGGCTGGGAGTCACTCCCCCCGCGATTGGCACTGGGAGCCTCTGGTCGCATGCAGAAGCCGGGCGGGGGGGAGTGGCTGGGAGTCCTGCCCCCCGCCCCTTCCTGCCTGGCTTTTGCATGTGACCACAGGGCTCCCAGCACCAATCGCAGCCCCGCCTCCCAGTCGCTCCCCCGCCCCCGCCAGGCTTCCGTCCAGCGCCCAGCCGGGAATTCAGAAAATACCGGATTTTGCACATGTCCGGTATTTTCTGAATTTTTCTACCGGACAGATGGTGTAAATACCGGACTGTCTGGTAGAAAACCGGACACCTGGCAACCCTAAAATTCTCCTGCATCAGTTCTCACCTCTTCAGTGCATACTCTGCCCTCGTGCTCTCCTGGGAAGGCAGATCCATATTCTAGTGCCACAGCAAGGCACGGTCGCATGCCATCTCCCAGCCAACATGCCCACAAGTTGAACAGGAGTGAGGTCAGGATGGAAGCCAGCATATTCAGTGGCATCTGCCTGGAAACTCTCAGAGAAGACAGGGAATTGCTGCAGGGCCCCCACGCCTACTGTAACAAGGCAAGGGAGTCATCATTGCCATTGGGTCAGTACTGCCAAAGGCTGTGACAGATCTAGCAGTATCATGGGCTCACCCGGGCAGTTAGCAGAGACAGATCACCATTCACATACAGCAGGAATGGTTCTGTGCCAAACCCAGCTCTGAACTCTGGAAGGATGCATGGAGGATCATGAAAGCTTGCAGAATGCGGCTGTGACCATAACCTTCCCCCCAGCCTCCTCTATAACTACCTGAGCTGAGAATGAAAACATACCTGGCCTGAAATCCTGGCCCTCAAATTCCTATTGACTACAGTGGAGCCAGGAATTCAGTCAGGAGTCTAAATTGCCACTTCCAGAGAGATTAGCCTGCAAGTCCTGAATCTCCGCTTTGCCCCCAGTAGAAGGCAGGCTCCTTCAAGTAGCTCTGCGAGCTGCTTCCTTTTACGAATACTTAATCTGCATGGCCTAGCTTCTCCACCTCAGCCCACCTTCCCCTTTTCCCCAGAGCCTCAGCATTTGAGCTAACCAGAGACACCAGTGCAAATCCAAAACAAAACATAGCTTCTAGGGCTTAGCTCAGCTGGGTGCTTAAGGTGACATGAATGTGCCGTAGTGGACAGTGCCTGTTTTGGCGATAGTGAACGCACGGCCGTTCTGTAACACTTTCCACCCATGCTCTTAAAGCACTTTGAACAGGGAAATATGACTATCTCCATTTTTAAAGATGAGGCACAAGATAGTAGATGCTTCAGGGGGTAGCTGAGTTCGTCGGTTCAGGATAAATTTAAAAAACAACAATTAGTCTGGTAGCACTTTACAGACTAACAAAACATGTCGATGGGATCATGAACTTTCGTGGGCACAGCCCACTTCTTCAGATGATAGTAAGTGTCGTTACGAGGTCACAGTGGCATAGCTAGGAACAGAACCCTGCTCACCTGACTCCCCTTCCTGTGCTTAGTCGATTAGAGCACCCTATAGCAGGTGAGGGTTAGGTGTCTCTCCATTTGGCCACAGAACATGAAAGTCCAGGTTTAAAAACCAACCAAGCAACTTTCTGCTGGGGTGGGGGAGGGAAATGACTTAACCAAAGTTGCCCCTTGGTTTTGAAAGTATGGCCTCAGGAAATGACCTTTGACCTGTAGGCTGGCGGTTTAGCTTGTGTGCTAAAGTTTTATTGACTGAGCTTCAGGGCCTCCTTGTAAACACTCCACCCCACTCCAAGTCCTCATGGCCCTAAGACATGGGGCTAGACATGCCAGGGCCAGTGGCTCTCTGGCCTCTCCCCTCACGCCGCCTGGGACTTGTGCCCAGCGTTCTCTCTCAGGAAGTCATGGACGGCGGTGGTGAGACCCCATGTCAGACAGGACCTGAGGACCAGGAGGGAGCCACCCCGGTAGAGAAGAGTCAGCTTCCTCCCGTGTGACTCCCAGACGGACCGCACAGACTCCCGCAGGCTGAGAAGATCCCTCCCCCCAACCTGCGACTGCATGTTGGCCACAAGGACGCTCAGCGGGTACAACACCAGGCAAGTCACCGTCCCATTAACACTGCCGGACACCAAGGCGGGCAGCCAGCTAGGCAAGCCCCTGGCGGCCAGGCCGTCACGGAGGGGATCCTTAAAGGAGAAGTAGAGCGCGCTGCCCAGGCTGTTCCGCAGCAGCACGGGGCTGAGGCCACGGTAGTAGCCCACGACCAGCCGTTCCTTCAGACCATACGAGCTGAATTCCTGCAGGATGCTGCGGATGTTTGGGAACCTGGCATCTTTCCGTCCGTCCTGGAGGACGTTCTGGACCCGCTCAAAAGGGTTCAGGACTAAGGCCTCCACCGAGCCAGACAGGAATCCTGCTGTCCACCGCTCCCCCAGCGTGCAAGGCTCGGAAGGGTTGCTGGTGAGGAGACGGAGGAAGCTGTCATGGGTGCCAAACAAGAGGGTTCCCTGGAGTGTCTTGGACAAGAGTGGTGGGAAGAGGCCCCGGTAGAAGCGGCGGATGCCCTCGCGGCGCAATTGCTGTATGGCCTCCTGGATGGAGAGGGCATGGATCTGTTGGCGGAAGATAGTCTTGTAGATGGGGAAGGTTATGACGGTGGAGAGGAAGCTGGCAACAGCCCCTACATTGTAACTCCTAGAGCTCCATCTTCTCTCTTCCCCCTCGGTCTTCTCAGAGTCTCCGTGCTGCATGCTGGTCTTTTCCCCGATTCTGAGACCTCCTTTAGCCACTAGGGGTGGGCAGAGAAAACCTGTAAGAGCTGGTTATGGGGCAAGTGACTCGGTCATTTGCCAGCAGGGAAGGCATTTTACGGTCTGGCTGACTAGCTTGATCCTATCTAGAACTAACTCACGTGAACTGACCCCTCTTCAGACATTGACCCCACGCCGCACTGGAAGACTGACCCCTGTCCCTTGGTCAGTGGGAGGACTGATTTTCTGTCTTAACCTAGCATTCTGCTAACACAACAGCCCCATTTTATCCCTCCTCTCCTACTTGTGTTTCTATAAATACAGTCCCTTTGTATCCTGTGTCAGGGGCAAACCTGTTGTGTTTTTCCAGCACAGCGGCCTCACGACAGCCTCCTGCAAGCGCTTTTCATTGCTTTCCCTTGTCTCTTTGTTACCAGCATTTACCCTGCAAGTAGCTGGAGCTAATCATGCCCAGGGGTCACATCAGTCTAATGGTCCTTTTTGTGGAGGTCTGGTATTCCATGTTGCTCGCTGTAAGATTTTGCAGCGTGTCTACGCCCAGATGGCCACTGTTCCTACACCGGCTAAACGATGCCGAGAATCACCACCAGCAAAACATAGATTGAGTTGGCAGCTTGCCCTGACGGAACCATGTTGGGCTGACAGCAGAGCCAGCGGAGGGAATGAGAAGATGACTGTGCACTCACATCACAAGGCACGATCCTGGTGCTGGGGAAGCTAAATATCCCCCCCGCCCCGGGGGCTAATCCAAGCATCTCAGCCTCATCCAGAGCCTGGGAGAACTTTGCCTTGGACTTCACTGGGATTTGATCAGGCCTGTGGCTCTCAGCTTTCAGGGCAGCGTTTGTTAGTTTGCAGGGAACACACTGGCAAATCCTGCAGAGGCCGGGGATGCTCCTGGCAGAACCACTGTGGTTCCATCGCGCAGGGTGTAGGGAACAGACACTGGGTGTGGACTCCTTACACGGCAGCACGTGGCCATCGCCCCGAGCACTCCAGCATCAGGGAAAACACCCGCCCATCCCTCCAACATGAGGGCAATGCTGCCTCTCACACAGTGAGTGGTGTAAAGTGGGGTTTTACCCCATTGTTTCCTTGGATCCTCATCTGCCTGTCTCTGCCTAATGTCTCGTCTTATACTTCGATTGGAAGCCCTTTGGGGCAAGGACCGTTGCTTGTCCAGTGGCTAGCACAATGGGCAGCGTCCTGCAAATCCGCAGAGATCCGCTTTCTAGCCACAGCCTCTTTGTGCAAGTACGGACGCGGATGCAGACACAAACTGGGCATCTAGAACCTTGCAAATTTGCCTCAATCTGCTTTCTACCTGCAGATCATTTCTGTGGACGCGGATACCAATTGTGTATCCCCAGAGTGCTCTGCCATAGAGCCCTGGAGCATGCCTGAGGGGGCCAGGTGCTACTGCAATACAAATAACAATATGAAGAAAGTGAGATCATAGGTCAAGGCATTTAAGAAAGAAAAGGTCACATCATGCAGCCACCGCCACAGACTTCAGATCTCAAAGGACACACAGATACGATAGATATGATGAGCCCAACCCATCCCTCCTGCAGCTCTATAAAAGTCAGTGAAGGTTCCCCCAGGGTGGAATTTGACGTAACGCAAGCATCCCTTTTCTGGCTGCGGTGAAGCAAAAGGTTTTGGTGGCAATCGCTTCCTCTTATTTTCTGAGAGTTCACATAGAAGTTTCCTGCAGCGATGGGGTGAGTCTGAGTTCGTCTTCCTACCCCCCCCACCCAGAGCTGACAGGCTGCTGGGAACAGCTGTATTAAAACAGAGCTCCCCTGACACACAAATAGCTCTCCGCACCCCTCCTCCCTCCACGTCATCTGTCTGTGGTTCCTTTCCACCTGCCCAAGACAGCAGCCTCCTGGGGGAACTCCCAGCCAGGCAGGTCTGCTTTGAAGAGTCTCTGCCAAAGTGAGGTACTCAACAGCTCTGCTCAGGCCTGAGCCCCGTCTGCTCCCATTAGTGATAAGGACAAAGCCTGACAGCTTGCCTCTCCGCTGGCTGGTAACTAAATACACTCAACCCCCTGGATCAAACAGCTCCCTGCTGCAGCTCCGCTGGCCCATGGAGGTCACCCCCACCAGGGGAGAGGGTTGCCATATTGTAAGGCCTAAAGCCAGAGCTGTCCCATAGGATGAATTGGGGCAGCTGCTCCAGGCGCCGTGCTTTGGGGGGCCCCTGCAGTGGCTGCCTCAGGTGCCCGATGGATGGGAGGGCCCCCTGGGATTACAGAGCCTGGCGAGAAGCAGCAGCAGGGGGTCTCCCCCCTACACGCACACTGACGGTGACAGCAGGATCTGGAGCAGCCTGCTCCGCTGTGCCGCCCTGTCCCAGCCAGGCGTGCTTCACCTCTCCTCGACTCGGGAAGTCGAGTGCTACAGCCCCATAGAAGGGGGGGCAGGTGCAGTGTGCTGGGAGGGCGGGGTGGGGTGGAGCAGGCTGCTGGACCACTCTGGCTCCCCATGGGTTGGTGAGTGTGGGGGGAGGGAGGGTGACCACTGTTGCCACCCTGTGCCAGGCCCAGTAATCCCCTGGGCCCTTTGCTCAGGGGAAAGGAGAAATGGGCAGAGCAGGACAGGGCTAAGGCAGGGTAGTTCCCCTGGGCTCTGTGCCTGGGTCAATGGCAGGGGCAAGAGGTTGCCCCAAGCCCCACATCTCACTAGGAACAGCCCTGCCTAAAGGCCTTCATCTGCAGCCAGATTAAAAAAAAAAAAAAAAGCAGCGGCCACCATTAGCTGAGAAGCAAGAAGTCAGATCCTCTTTCCCTCTCGGTGACATTCAAACAACGTAGTATCAGGCTATTAAGGAGGAGATCCCATCCTAATGGGAGAGCACATAACAGAACAGATCTTTAGATGCTTAAAGAAAACGTAGTTCGATAGCATCCTCTCTGGCAAGAAACCACTGAACTATGGCAGTGAAACCCTTGTTTCTTTATTGTTTTGTATTTACAGTCCCTACTTCTCTGTTACCTGTCTGGCCATCACAGAAGGTGCTTTTCCGATTGTACATTCTTCAGGATAGGGACTTTTCTTCTCCCAGCTACTCTCAGCCATCTCCTGATGGAAACAGCACAACCAAAGCCAAACTCCTGATTTTCCCTCAGTCCACCTCCCTAAATCATCTGTTTCAGATATCACCCCCACCAGCCTCCATAGGCCTCCCTTTCCCTACACACTTTGGTCCTAGCTGAATCCTGCTGCTTTCTCCTCCTCAGCATCTGTCTCACCTTCCACATTACACACACACACACACACACACACACACACACACTCCTTCCTATTGTTTCCATCCATGTGCAGAATAATTTTTGTTATGTGCAGATGTGCACCACCAGTAGAAACACATGCTACCAGCAGTGGGTGCTCTGCTAATCAGCTGGGCAGCATTTGACTGTGTCCTGGGCAGCTGCCCAAGCGCTCAGCTTACAGGGAACACTGCTAGGCTGTGTCTACACTGGCACAATCTTGCGCAAAAGCGGCCGCTCTTGCGCAAAAACTTGCTGCCTGTCTACACTGGTTGCGTGTTCTTGTGCAAGTGAACTGACGTTCTAATGTATGAAATCAGGGCTTCTTGCGCAAGAACTCTGATGCTCCCGCTCACGCATAAGCCCTTTTGCGCAACTGTTCTTGCGCAAGAGGCCAGTGTAGACAGGCAACATGAATTTCATGCGCAAGAAAGCCCCATGGTTAAAATGGCCATCAGAGCTTTCTTGCGCAAGAGAGTGTCTACACTGGCATGGATGTTCTTGCGCAAAAGCACATGGCAGTGTAGACGTTCTCTTGCACAACTACTTTAATGCAAGAACTCTTGCGCTAAAGAGTTTTTGCACAAGATCACGCCAGTGTAGACGTAGCCCTAGGGAGCAACTGTACTTTCTTTCCTTTAGGAATTTTAGTGGGTATTTTAACCCTATGGCTTCTTTAGGCTCCTAAATCCCTTTGAGGTTTTGGGCATCTCTACCTTCCCTCCTCAAGGCCTCTAGGGATGGGGCACCAACCTCCCTGAACTTGTCCAAAAGGTCCATGCCTAGTTCCCATCGAAGTCCCTCTTCAGAACCCCACTTCTGCCTTGCAGCCTATGGGGAATCTTGGGAACCTCAATATGAAATCCCTGCATTTGTTCGCCAGACCCCATTGGTCTTCAAACTGTGGAATGGTCCCTTCTCCAGAAAACACTAGCATGTCACAGGCTATTCCAAGGTGGATTAGGGGTTTGTGGGGCCCTGGGGCAGACCAAGTGGGGTCCCCTCCCCCATTCCTTCCACCTGCAGTCCTCCCCCAGCACTCTTATCAGAGAGCAAGGTAGGGGCACAGGGCTTGCCCTGTCCCACCCCATGCTCCTTTTGCTGTGCAAGATTGGAGGCATGGCAGCTTCCCCTGCTCCCCAACAGGAGTACCAGGTGGGCAGGCAGAGCAATGCTAGCCCCCCTTATCCTGAGCCTGCTCCCTGGCAGCACAAGTCAGGGCCAGCCCCTGTGCCCCAAAGCTGCTCCCCTGCGGGCAGAGGGGTGTTTATTCTTCCAAGGACCCTGCCAATTAGCGGGGCCTCCTAGGCACAAGCCCCATTGGCCTAGGGGCTAATTAGCACTGGGTGTACCATAGACAGCAAATAAAAACGTGTGTTGACGCTGCCTAGCCCCCAAATACTATCAGCACATCTGCAATGATGCAAAGAGCGAGTAGATTTTGACTGGGGCAGTAAGTTGACTCCAATCTGCAAGGCGTGCACGCGCATAAGAATTACACACTATTTATAAATGGAGAGAATCTGATCTGCACTCATTGCCAGACAATGAACAGGGGCCCCACACAATGCCATCATCAACTTAGCCATTTCAGAGGCTGCTAGGGATTGCACAACAAGCACAGGGGAGAAATCGGCATGAGAGAAGAGGAACTCGGAGTCATTTGTTGGTCGTGAACAGCGCTCCATGCCTCATCTTTTGTTGTGAATTAAATTCCCTTGTGCAGCTAAGTCGGCTACAGCAATTGCGGTGGTGCCTTGCAGCCTGACGCCACTTTCACAAATGACTGGATAAGAAACAGTTAATCTACACTGGACACAAAAAATTATTCACCTCAAGCAAATGTCAAAGGCTGGGAGAGGTTGTGTTTCCTTTTCTCTGGGAATTTCAGATTGAATATTCTTGCCTGACTGTTGCGCAAACGGCTTGATGTGGGGGCAGGAAAGCATAAACACACCCACAGAGCTTTAGACACTAAATCAGAAGACTGCGCCAATCAAAAATCAAGGACTGATAAGGTTACTTCAGACCATCGCTAGGTTTGTATAGAAAGAGATTAAAGGGAATGTAAGTTCTTTAAGAAATTAGAAAAAGCCAAACATCATTAAACCAAAGGGAGGCAGAATCCCCCTTTTAGAAATCCTGTACCAATTCATTACCTTGTGTTTATCCTCCAGCTGCTCCTGTTTTCCCACACACAATGCTATTCTCACTCCTCCCTTGCTCTCAAATTCATTCTCCTTTGCAGATGGTGAATGAGCTTTATTTTATGGCATTTGTAGCCCCGGAGAAATAGACTAGCTTACCACATCCTTTTGACGCAGGCACCACCCTGCCACAATCTCATTGGCTGCCCCTGCTGCTACTCAGGAATACATCAGCATTAGCCAGGACATATTACCATACATCTACTAGGCTGTTTTAGGGACCAAGGCATCGTCAAGAATAGCTGCAGATCTCAGCAAATTAAGGATACTGGAGCACAGGTGGCCAATGGACACATAAAAGACAAAGGGAAAGATTGTCTGGAAAGTGTTTACACTCTTGTCTGGCAACATCCATGGTTCAACATGATTTTAGTTAGCTGTATGTCCACGTATGGGCGTGGCCATGTTTCCCACAGTGCCATAAAGTTTGTCTACAGCTACCAGTCCTGGCTCTCAGTGTCCTGTTTAACTCATTTACCCCTAAATATCTTCTCAGGTCCTAGTAAGCAGTGGAAGTGTTGGTAATGCCGCTAGACAATATCAACCTCCTGTGGACTGGGAAACTTCTCTGGTTTGGCACTAGTCCAGTCCCGAGAATGCTGGACTAGTGGTTTAACCTGTAATACAAAAAGCTTTAAAACTAGCCCTTGAAATTGTTTTACCAGCCCAGCTTTCTCTGCGAGTGGGGTTTAATCACTCCTACAAGCCACTTTGTGTCTGGACAAAAACAGGACAATTGTTTGAAAAGACAGCATTTCTGTTTTCTTAAAGATTCTAGATTCTCAGCTTCACAGTTCATTTCTGATGCTAATTTACAGCGACGGATGCAAGATACAGTCAAGAAAAAAAATGGAGACAACTTGGCTCTGAAATGAGCAAAGAACAACTGCAAGTCATATTAATAAATGAGATTCAAGTGTCAAGAGTTTGTCGGGGCTCAGAAAGCCCGCTAATGGGAGTTTCCAGGAACACTCAGAACAGGATTTCTCCACATGTAATCAAGACATGGGACTGTGCTTTCTCATCTTCTGTATACAGACCAGAACACTTTTTCAAATGAAAGAAGGGAATTACTATCGGGAATGCTGGCCCAGTGAGAAGGGATGGCACACAAACCAACCACTTCAGATATTCCACTTTCTCCACATGCTGGGCAGAGAAGAAATACGGTCAAACTTGCAAGCTGATGTCAGATACTACAGTACAAAAGTAAAGAGGAAAAACCTTCCATCAGTAGGGACTGAACTGCCTCAAAGACAGCTTTTACAGAAGGCCAAACTTTCACATGCATTAGAGTTTGGTGTGAGCTTATTTCCTTTGACTTGCTCTACGTGCTTGGTGAAAAACCTGTAGGCTTTCATGGATCTTACATAACTAATTCCCCTTTCCTGGAGGCTGAAGTTATTCTGTGGAATTTCAGTCAGTCACTTTCAGAAACTAGAGTCCAGAAAAAGCAGCTGGTGTTTGAACAAATCAGCTCTCCTACCAAAAAGAAGGCAAGTAGCAAATCGCACTGCTTGTGTAGACAGCTTAAGGTTTGCCTCATTCTGCAAAAATCAAATGGCTCAGTGAGGTCACATCCTGGCTCATACAGGGTTGCGAGAATGTGTTTTCAGAGATGTGTTTCGTGTTGACTGCCTGTCAGTTGTGCAGTTCATGTTTAGCACTGCCTAATTACAAGAATTTCTCAACTGCAGCTGAGTGCATTACCTACCCCATTACTCCTGAGTACAGGGGATAATAGGTAGTGAAGAATTACAAGTTCCAGGCTCTATGGACTCCCCTTCTGTATAATGTCACCTTCCAAAAGGCATCAGTTTGCAACAAGATATTCCAGGAACTGTAGGGGAAAGACATGGAAGGCCAATGCTGTTCAGTAAAAGACAGTATGTGGTATGCAATTCACTTATGTCTAGACAGAAGGCTATCTGAAATAGCTACCCTGCGTCTTTTAAACACGCCCATTATTTTGAAATATTTTCCAAAATAGCGGGTGAGCTATTACGGCATCCCTGTAACTGTCGTTCCACGAGTGTTAAGGAATGTCTCGAAATAGCATGTTATTTCGAAATTTGGTGCTGTGTAGATGTGCCAAATTTCAAAATAAGCTATTTCGAAATACAATTGAAATAAGATACACACGTTGTGTGGCGCAAATCGCGTATCTTATTTCGCGTTTAGTGTGCTGTGTAGACGCGCCCTTAGAGATCTGTCTGCTAAAGTCTAGTCACTCAGAAGCAGCTCTTCCCTTTAAAGCGGGGGTGGGGAGCTGCACTGCAAGTCCCTTCTGACAACAACAATTACTACATGACCCCAGGAAGCCCAGGCCCATGGGCACCAAAGTCAAAACTCAAGGGCTTCAGCTCAAGGTAGCCTGTAACCTGAGCCCTGTAGCCCAGGGCTGAAGTCCTTGGCTTCAGCTTTGGACCTGGGTGGTGGGGTTTGGGCTTCAGCAAGTCGAAATCAGCAACCCCGTTTGAGAACCCCTGTTTTAAAGGCATAGCAAGAGGAATGTCCTTGGAGACTAGGTATATATTATCTTTACCTTTTGGACAGGGAAACCCCAGAAAGCAATTAGGACTCTCGTCAATCACATCTAATTGCTCTCACTATGCATCTCTGATGTATGGGGCTCTGACCCAGTCAAGGCCCACCCTCATCCAAGCAATATCCCCCACTATATTTTTAACTAGAGCTGTCAATCGCAGTTAATGCCTGTGAAGCGAATTTTGTTTTCAGTTAAACATGTTAATTGCTTCTCTCTCAGCAGGGAGGGAGGCATTGGCAGCAGGGTGGCTGGAGCCCTGCATCCAGAGGGGGGCTGGTGCCCAGATTTGAAAATATAGAAAACATCCAAAATACTGAAATAAACGGCATTAACACTAGTATCACTACATTCTACTTTGTGATTTAGGGAGCAGGTAATACAACTTAGGTAGCTCTTGGATTCTCCAAACTGCCCCCTTAACATTTTCCATGTGAATCAATGCTTGTGCCCCACAGAAAGGTTCTGAACATCACTACTATGAGAGTCATGCAACTTACCTGTAACATCATCTTCTTCCAACGAAACGTGTGACACAAACAACCTTACAAGGAGCTAGTGAACAATTTTAAAGTCACTTATTTTAATTCCATTAACGTCATTGCCCAGCTGATCGGTATGTGGACAGAACAGGTGCTCAGATACCACGATGGGAACTGAATGCAAAGAACCAAAACTGCATTGGCACCCAGACCTTAACTAGCTGAACTACCATGTCTTCTGAATTGGAGAAGATCAGAAGTCTCTGACATGAGACTATTACATCCTCTAGCAAAGGTACCAGGGGTTTAAAGTTTCTTCCACACAAGTGGTATATGCTAGTACAAAGAAGCTGTATGTTCTTCTGTCTTCCACCATCTTATGGATGCACAAGCTCACAGTAACAGCACACACGGAGTCTCAAAAATGCCATGCATGTTTTAAAAGCATTTACAAATTACAAAAATGTCTATGTAATTCTTTTTTAAATAAAAGTTTAATTTCTTCATTGAGGTCTTAGTTTACCAGAAATGCGGCTGAAAGTCTTCACACTGCTTTGATGTCCTTGCTCTTGGCTTTTGATCACAATGTGTTGGCAGTGAACTAGCAGGAGCTTTGAAGTAGGAGGCAGAAGTCCTGGACAGATCCTCAGTCTAGCTCAATGCAGGAAGCAAGGCAAGGAAGCAAACATACACGCTTTCCAGACAAATACCAACTTCTTATACAAAAGAAACACTTCTTACAGTGCAGGGTTTTAAGTTGCTGCAAGACAGTATTCGGGGCAGGGGGGAGAGAGTTACTTAAAAAGGCACAATACTAACAACTAAAAGGACCACTCCAAACCTAGACAGCCAGATTTTTCCAGGTAGTGATGCTTATCCCCCACCCATTAAATCCCTCGACTGACACTGGCTGTAGATACAAGTGACTCCAAATAACTTCCTTCCCTATCTCCAAAGATAGACAAGACTGTTTATAAAAGCAGAATGCATACAAGAACCAGCTTGGTCTGCTACCCCGTAAGAGTCCAGGAAAGACTGGTTTAAGCTGCTTATCGTGGGATGGTGCATTCAAGTTCTGGATTATGCCTATTCTACAGGCAGGAGCACTGAGACAGCTTGACTGTTTCTTCCCTTCCTACATTAGGAAAGTTACTGCCTGGGGTTAAGTGTGACATTGCGAAAGTGTCAACAACAGATGCAGAGGGCACAAGTCTCTGCCTGACCTACGACTGAGTGCCTTACATGAAGAACAGCTGGCTGACTCAGCCATCATTAGCCCTTCCTAAGGCCTCCAAAGTCCTAAAGCCTCTCTCTTCCTACATTAACATTCCCAAGATTCCTTGAGTGGGGGAAAGAGAATATTGCAGAGGTGGCCGACTGTGATATCGGCCACGTCAAAGAGCAAAGGTGGGGTGCAAATACTGCAACCGGAACAAAATACATCAGAAACTTCGTAACGGAACAGGCTAAAATGCATGGAAATAAAAACTTCTAATAGGAAGTAAACAGATTAGCCCATGTTAATCTACTCTGCAGATGCATGCCCAAGAAACGTCCATATCAATGAAGGGTCAGGAAGGCTAGACTCACTAACGGAGTGGCAAAAAACGGGAAATTAGAGGACAAGTTTCCTAAGTAGAACAATCTGAATTCAGGGTTTTAACACACTGCACACCACAGGTCCTAAATCACCTTCTGAAAGAGCAAACTGCTTGTCCTGCCCTGTAGTGTCTCACTTCTCATCAGAAACACGGTCAACAAACAAGACTTTTATAGCAACTTGTTAAGGGCTTCTGTCACGTACGGAGTAAACGATGTGGGTCAGCAGTCTCTTGGACTCTTCCTGTGGTTCCAGGCAAGCATGTGCTCGTGAGTTACTTCCCATACAAAAAAAAAATCCAGGCGTGCATGCAAATTAGTCTAACCTCCCCCAAGACAAATTTCCCCTCCAAAAGAACGTCGTGGCAATTGGCCATGTCAGTTCTGCTCTCCACAGATCTGCAGTGCTGACTCAATTCTACTGAAAGCTTAAACTACTGAGGAGACTGCAGTGGGATGCTACTGGCAGGAGCTTGAGCATTACAGATGTTTGCTCCTCACCCCATCCCTCCCTGAACCGGGCTTAGGCTCAGACTCAGTGAGCCTGATGTGTGCAGAGGAGGAGCTATGGAGAGCTGCACTGGAACAAGCAGAGTCTTCTAATGAACTTTATAATTAGCTGAACAACTTTTGGTTTAAAAAAGCCACACAAGCAGCAGCCAGCATCTGTTATAAAGGAACATGGCTGAAAAGGTAGGAGACCGATTCCCCATTATGAGTCCGCCTGATGGCCTCTGCAAGGATCATTGAGATGTCAATCACCTGTAGGGGGAAAAGTATCAGTCACCTTGTGGAAAACCATGTAAGGCCTTAAAGTAGCTCAGGCATCAGCCCCACCACTACAAAGATACCACCAGCACAGTGATCACCAACCAATCAATCGCGAATGACTGATTAAGCCTGGGGAGTCTACCAGTTCATTGCGATTGACACTTGTCAGGCTCCCTGCCCGCCCCAGTCCCAAACCCCAAGTCTGTTTCCAGGAGCAGCCAGCTTAGCCCCGTGTGTGGGGGGAGATGCAGGAATCTGGAGGGGCAAAGTCTTGGCACACTGATCCTGCCTGCAAGTACCACCCCCACAGCTCCCATTGGTCAGGAATTGGAAACTTGTGGCCAATGGGAGCTGAGGGGTGCAGTGCCAACAGAGGGGCCAACACATGAAGCCATGCACAGATTAAAATGTCAACCTGTGAACAGACATCAGTACCCTCTGATTGCAAGGGTCTGCTCCTGGAGACGCTGCGGCCAAAAGAGAGGAGCATGGTCCTACCACTCCTAGGAGCCAGTGCCCTGTGCCAGCAGCTCCTCCCAGACCGCCTATCTAGTGGCAGGGCTGCGAGGGGTGCAGTCGCACAGCTGCCCGAAGCTGCCAGTGTGGGGCACTGGCTCCTGGGAGGCGTGGCACAGTGTTCCTCTCCTTTGGCAGTAGCATCTGCTGGGAACAGAGCCCTGTGTATCAGTGGATACTGATGTTTATCTGAAGGCAGATATTTGTATCAGTGCAGGGCTCTAGGGTGGAGCAGGGAGCCTGCCTCGGCCTTGCTGCACTGCTCACTTGGAGCCTCCACTGTTAAGTGCAGCCCTGCAGAAGCCTGCACTGTAACCCCCAGTCCTTTTCTAGAATCAGCACCTCCTCACTGCACTCCTGCCCCAGCCTGGATACCCATCCCAGAGCCAGCACCCCACATCCCAAACCTTAGCCCTGACCCTCCTCCCAGACCCAGAACCCCAAAGCCCCACCCCAGCCTCCTGCATTCTCAACCCTCCTGCATCTCAAGCACCTGTCTGAGCCCTTAGCCCCCTCCCACAGTCAGCACCCCATTCCATCCTGCACCCCAACCCCCTGCCTTGTGAAAGTGGAAAGAGTGAGCAACCGGGGGGGGGGGGGGGGGGGGGGAAGAGGGAATACCTACTCTGGACAGTTATTTGGTAAGTGTTCAACCATGGGCACAACTAGCCGTTGAGTTAAGCAACTGAACTTTCAGACTTTCCCACTGACAGCAATTTGCAAGAGAGACAGGAACTAATTAGAAATTTTAAAGTTTCTAAGGAAGTTTTGAAAATGCCTGCTCATCAATGTAACTTCAGCGCAATGGTACATGCTAGTGCTCACAACATGACAATTAGAAGCACTGGATGCTGACCCTACCTCTGCCACTGAGTTGCCATATAAGCTTGGGGGAAAATTAACATTGCCTCACTTCCTCATCAGTAAAAAAAATATTAATACCAACCACACAGGGCACTGGATTAATTAGTTGGTGTCCATAAATTGTTCTGAGATCACCACACAGAGAGGATAGAGTTTGCAAACACCTGCATTCTCCAGAACCTTACACTAGGAGTTCAAGACTCAAGTAACTTTGCCTTTGCTTCACGGGCCTGATGTGGGTCACCCTGACTGCTCCTAGTGCTAATACATGCAGCAGGGTATATAAGGTATTTGCCAACATTCTAGTCCATCTGTTTTATTTAATGTTTGTAAAATGCTGTGAGCATTAAATTCTGTAAACCCTACGAAATGATACAGGCGATGCAAGAGGAGGACAAAAATGGATGTGCTCCCTTTTCTGTAAGAAGATTTTCAGGGTTTTTCCCCCTGCAAGTAATCCTCCCTGTTTTGCCACATGTCTCCTTTGAAGGATGCACACACATGGATCAGAAATTCTGTGCTTACAGAAAGGGCCAACGTAGGGTGTTAGAATCTTAAAAGATTCTCTCTTCCAATTGGTGGTTCATGGTCTAACCAAAAAATCAGATCCCCTTCAATCAGGTTTTACTTGCTTTATGTCAGATGCCATGAACAGGTTTAATCAAGATCTCAATTTCTAAAACAGAATGCAGAAAAGCTTTGCCTGAAAGGTCATCTGGAGTCTCCACACAAGGGAAAAAGAGATTGGCCCTTTGTCTTTGTAGGTCGCTTTTAAGAAGACTGAGGATATGCACTAAATCCCAATACTCCTTCCCAAATAGAAATGCACGCAAGCAGACTAATGTACTATCCACCCCTTCTCCCAAAGTCAAAAGCGAAGTAGCCTCTCACCTGGATTTTAGGGCAGTGCTTCATCTTGTCCTCTTGTGGTATTGTGTTTGTGACTACAACTGCCTCGAAGCAGGCATTGTTGATCCGGGAAATGGCTGGCCCAGAAAAGATTCCATGAGTTAGGATGGCATAAACTTTGGTGGCTCCAGCTGACACAAGCCTAGAAGGGAACAAATATGAAAGAGTCAAAAGGTACGTTTTGAACAGGTGACGTAGTAGAAGAAGAGTGGGTGTTGGGTCCTACAATACATGGGAAGCAGCTACATTTGATGTTTCCCAAGCAGTTAAGGATTTGGTTGGAGGGAGCAGTCTCAGATAAAGGGGAATGCCAAGTTGTGGTATTATGTACATTGAAGCAGTTTTATGAATTCAATACATCATGGGAACGCCTACATAAACAGTCTTGGGCTTTAAGACCAGACCCACAGCCTTGGTAAGAAGTACTTCCACCTGAGGAATTTAGACCACCAGTAGCATGGCAAACACTTAAAGGTACATTTGGAAACTAAAGGAGACTTTAAAACCAGTGCAAATCTGTATGGAGGCCTGAAAAGTGAACTGCTACAGTTGTTCTTACTTGGGGCTTATTAACAAGAATTTAAATGTCATCTCACTGCAACTAACACTTGTTCCCCCAAAACCCACTGTCAGGCATTTCGTTGTTTGTTATTTGCAATGTAACGATTGAGGCAAGAACAAGTTTATATCCTGTGCAGTTCATATCCAGCCTCTCACTCACTTGTCTGCCGCATGGCAGATGGTGCCACAAGTGTCTGCCATGTCATCTACCAGAATGGCCACTCTGTCCTTCACATCACCCACCAACACCATGCGGTCCACCTCATTGGCCTTCTTTCGCTCTTTGTGAATGAGGGCAAAGTCCACATTCAGCCGATCTGCAATGGATGTTACCCTGTGGAGAGAGAATGTGAGATTGCACTTACTTTTCTCATGGAGGAAACTGACTGGAGACAGAAAAACTGTTCCATAAACTAGACTAAACGGACAGCAAATGGTCACAGCTTCCAGTATATTGCGGTCTTTGACAAATCCAGAGAAGACATGTTCTCTGCCTCTAGTTCAATATAAGTTGCCTTCAAGGCAGTATGAAGGTGGAGCTACTTTCAAGATCACTTCAGCCTTGGAAAGAAGCCTCTGATCTAGCTGATAGTATTGGGGGGAGGCAGATTAAGATGATTGAGCTTTCAGGAATAATTTGTACTGGTTAAGATTAAAGAAAATTTATGTTTTTGGTCTGTCAAGAGCTTTAAAAAGTGGGTTTTGCTGACAAACCCCTAAAGCTTCAGTGCCCAAGGGGAACTGCTTTCAATTTACTTCCAAAAAATGATGTAAGTCAGCCAAAGAAAGTGAACCTATTTGATTACCATTCTGGTCCTGTCCACATTACATTTTTCTCTAAAAGTTTCCATTTGCTAGAAGGCATAATTTCACTAGTGGTAGCAAAAGTGGGAAATTAAAAGGAAAAAGATAGAATAGAGATGATACTCCGTATGTTGCCAATTTGCTTCCCAGTAAAGAATAAAAACCAAGACCAAGTGATAAAAGCAGAGGATAGTGTAACAAACCGTGCAATCCCTCTCAATGCTTGGGGCTTAACAACAAGAATTTAAATGTCATCTCACTACAACTAACTGTTGAAGATTTAATTCCCCCTCGGATAGTCTGCATTTCAAAGGGCTGCAAAGTGGTTCATTCTGCATGGCATAAACTTAACTGGAGTTCTGCATGGGTACCTAGCCCAGCACATGGTTAATAGGATACATAAGTTGGACCTCCCTGATCTGGCACTCTTGGGACTGGGGATTTGCCGGACGAGGGAAGGTCCCTTGCTACTGGCCTTCTAGCCCGCCCCGCCTCCTGCTGCTGTCTGTGCCTAGCCCCCCTGCCACTTGCCCAGCCGTGGTTAGAGTTCTACAGCTGCCAGCAGCCCCGCTGCCGGACCAGGGATGTTGCTGGATCAGAGAGTCCTCGTTTAGAGAGGTACAACCTGTATATTCACAAAGTCACACACCAGAAATTTTACTTTTTTTCCAAATACCAAGAGCTACCACGCCAGGTTATGAATCCACACACAAAAAGCAAGCCAATCTAAACTAATGAGAAAGCATGACAGCAGCTGCAACATCCTTCCATACAGTGAACTCATCATTGCTGCAGTCTACAGGGCGAGGAATTTAAAAAAAACATGAACATCAGCTAACTTGAGGTTAGAAAGTAACAGCTGATTGTTTGATTGCCTTTCCAAGATAGCTATACATTTCTAAATGACATTCAGGCTTCCCCCACCCCACCGTACAGCGGTTTACAACAAAACAGTATTTATCTTGCTGGAAAATCCTGTGGGAAAACAAGGCAGTTATAGTGTTTACCACAAGACAGCTAGGCAAGATCAGAACTATACTATACTCCTCCCCCCACTACCCCCTTGACTGACCTTGCTTAGTTTACCTGGCAGTAAAACTCAACTGCTCTATTTCTAGTATGTTTTTGTAACAAGATAGCTGACCTCTGTTAGTTATCCCACTGTAAAAACGCCCTTGGTCAATGAAGATAGCCTTGGTGTTTGATCTCTCTTGTCACTGCCACTGGACAGCAGCCATTACTCAAGTGTTACGTAACAATAGTACACTTATGTCAAATTAATTAAATTAACTCTGATTAGGCCCAAGGTAGCTCAATTATGTAATCTATCCATCAAGACACTTACTAATGTGTCCATCACTACGCTATTTAGGCATCTCAGCCTAAAAGCTTTATGCTTTAAGTAAACAAATTTCTAACCCAAGCAAACATTTACAGAAGGGCCTATGGGCAACATGGAGCCCACAACCTCCACATCAGCCCCATGAATCAATTTCCTCCAGAAAGCCAAGTTGCAGACCCCCTGGTCTCCCAAGCCCAGGCTCCCAGCTGAGAACGTCAGTTCTAACAGGGATGTCTTTATTGCTTAGATAAATGTGACTGGGATACATAAGTTGGTGCTATGTATTTCTGCACTTGAAAAATTCCTAGAGAATTGGGGCCCATTCCTTATTATATGGAGTTCCTGTTATAGCAAAATGGAAGGGGCCCTAAGCTTTGTAGCTTGGGCTCCCAGTGTGGGAAGACCGAGACCCACTGGTTTATATTCTACAATGACAGATCTCACAATAAGTGTCTCTGAACAGAACTGTATTTATCTTGTACATAGATTATGCGGTGTCTGAAACTGTTTTGGCTTTTTGGCCTTAGTGTCATTTAGTGTCACACCCCTCTTGGCTACACCAGGGTGCTTATTTAAAACAGATTAAATTAATTCTGAATTTATGTTTAGAGCTTTCCTCTTCTTCACACTGGAGTTTGGTCTGCAAGCATTTCTGAATTTGCTGAAAATTAACACTTCGCACATCAATGTACTTGGCAGCAGACTTATGCCATCTAGTTTAAAGGCGGGATCTTAAGCTGCTTTAGTTGCTTACAGTGGCAGAGCTGTGCCGCTGTAGAGTCCTCATGTAGCCACTCTGCGCTGACCGGAGAGCTCTCAGGTCAATGTTAGTAAAACCACCCAAATGAGGGGTGGCTGAGCATCTCCCACAGACAGCACTGTCCACCCAAGCACGTATGCCAGCAAATGTTAAGTCACACAGGGAGATTTTTTTTCACACCCCTGAGTGACTTCAATTTTGCTGGCGTAAGTGGAAATGTAGATATGGCCTTAGTTTAAGGGCATGGACTCCCACAAAGCTAAATTACCTGCACAAGCCCCGCCAGGCAAAGCAGAGCACGTAACTTTGTTCTGCAGGGCTCCTTCTGGTGTGGGCCGTGGGAACTGCCCTAATTGCTATCCCCTAACACAGAGTATTATTTATAATTTACTTAATGGTATTGAGGGTGGGAGGTTGCATTCTTTAAGTCTAAAGGGGGTTG
This sequence comes from Pelochelys cantorii, assembly GCA_032595735.1. Lineage (NCBI taxonomy): Eukaryota > Metazoa > Chordata > Testudines > Trionychidae > Pelochelys > Pelochelys cantorii. The sequence goes on from CM064337.1 coordinate 45,440,314, forward strand.
CCAGCACAAAAGGCATAGAAACACTGATTTAGATGAAATCAAAATAAGTGTAGTTTAAACTGAATGTGCCCACACAGTGATTCTCATGAGTTTAACTAAATCTATTAGCTAAACTCATGCAAATTTTCATGTTTAAACTAGGGCTCTAAGAGAAATTACTGTTGTCTACTCAGCTGGAGTATGGTGCTGACAGCCAGTAACCTCCACTCTGTCAAACTCTGTGCAGCCTCTGGTAAGCCACTTTACCGTTAGCCTGTGGGCCCATGCCACCCCATTGGCCAAATGGGGATACTTCCTTCCCTACTACAAAAAGAAAACCGTGGCCACAAAACTTGAGAATGCAATGTGATTTTTCTGGACATCTCATGCAGAGATTACAACTAGTTGGGTTTGGCATTCCAGATATTGGCACTAACAGGCCACATCAATAGTTTTAAATCTGAATTCTACAAATAGCTAATAGTAAGATGAAGTGGATGTTCAAAACATCTGGGCACACTGCAGCGCACTCCCAGTTTTGTAATTACTTTCTAATAAACAGTTTGTGAAATGGGAGGTTGGCAGTAAACACAGATTTGGGTATGATTTAGGGGAATATTCCTGAATCAGTTTAAGAACATATCCTTGTTCTATCATTTATAGCTGCTATGGAAAGCAGAGTTGCACTAATGAGCACAGAAATCTTTATCTGTTACTCATATGGCATCAGACAGCAGATGTTTTGAAAATTCCCGGCTTAAAACAAAGCTGCACTTTTCCAATCCCTCTCTCTAAATAATCAGGCATAGCCAATTGACCTTTGTCTTGGAATATGCAACAACTTTACAGTTTGAGGAACAAGCATGGACTATGAAAGGTCTAAGCAATATAATTTCTAGAAACCCACTTCAAGTATCCATGTAATTCCAAGAACCTATTTCAACATCAGCCTTCTAATTCTCTTGGACTGCATATCAGGTTACTCTAAGCCAATTACCAAAGGTGAGTGTTGATTGTGGTTTTGGGGAAGCAGGTTTAAGTAGCAAACCCCTCCAGATTTCAGAAGTTTGAGACCGCTATGAAAAATTTAATTTAATTTAAGTGGGTGTGAAGATGTACTACTGTCAACAAGTCTCAGTTCTGGTGCTTTTAACATCTCACCTTTTTGCTCCACCAGCATCTGGTGAAACAATAGTACAGTTCTTCCATTCTGCAATGTTTTCTTTAATCCACTTCAGTACAGCAGGCTCTGCATACAAGTTATCCACAGGGATATCAAAAAACCCCTGTCGTAAGACAAACAAGAGTAGATATACTCTGCATAACTGAAGGTCAAATACTAAAGACAGACCTGCAGAAAGCAATAGGAACACTGAATATAATCAGGCACCCAATCATTGCCTTGTCATAGCACTATTATTCAGCTGTCTTTTCCACTTAATAGAATGGCACTAATTGTTGAAATTCACAGAACGCTAATGCAAAATCCCATCATCTTCATCTATAGAGATAGGAAACATGACACCCCTTTCCTTTTAATTTCTGTCATGCACTTAGGGATGTTAAATTTTGATTAATCAGCCGATAAGGGGAGCGCTCGCTGTCTCTCTGCACCTCTGCCTTTGTAATGTACAAGAGCCACCCGCAGCACTGGTACATTTCAAAGGAAGAGGTCCAAAACAGGGAACCGGTGCGAGGAGGGACAGAAGCAGTCCCTGCTTGCGTGGGATCCCGACTGCTGTGCCTCTGCCTTTGAGCCACAGGCGGCTCTTATACATTTCAAAGGAAGAGGCGCAGCAGCTGGGACCCTGTGCGAGTGGGGACTCTTCGGACCCCACTCACACCATTTCCCCAGCTGTGCCTCTGCCTCCCCTGTCCCCCACGTGGAGACGGTGTTAGGGGGAACTGGATGAATAGTGACTTGACTACCCGATAAGCCTAGGCTTATCGGGTAGTCTAGTTCCTTACAACCCTACATGCACTTTCCTGCTTTTCAACATGAAACCAGTCCCATGCTCACAAAGACCTGATGTGGACATTAACTGCATCTATTAGCATAGCAGATAGTTGCTGAGTTACAAAATGAAAAATATGGGCTTTAAATATCATTTCTTACAACTGAGCAAAGAGGGAAGCCAGTGCAAAGACCTGAGCTTTTTTTTTTTTTTTTAAACTGAGGGCTGGCCTCTTGCTCAGAATGCAGTCAAATTCATCTTCATATTAACTCAGCAGGAGATTCCACATATTGCTCAAATTCCAAAAGTTAGTCAGTCCTGGACTATCAGTGGGTGGTGAATACACGGATGAATACTCGGAAAAATAAGAAACTCCCACATGCAAAGAACACCAAACCTACCTGCTTACCCCATTTTTGGGCTCACATTAAGACTCAATGCCCACGTACAGTGAGCTGGAACACCGAAATATGAGCCACTTCTTCAGCTCTTCAAAAGCAACAGTTGCAAGGCTGAATGTATTAACAACTAGTGGGTCCCAGGTGACACGACTTCTATAGTCTGAGCTCACTGCCCACACTGGGGGGCTCCTTGCATCTTCCTTCTCTGCCTGTGTGTATGGCAGGCCACTCTTCTATCTCACTGTACTTCAAGGACTCCCTACAATCTTCCCATGCCAGAAAATCTGTGCATCACCTATTCCTGCTCTGGTGCTACCAAGGACTCTGTCTCCTGTACTCCTCTGCCATGCCAATATCTCCGTCCCGCCTGTACTGGGGAGTGTCTGTGTGTGTGTAGAAGAGTCCCAATAGCCACATGCCAGGGCTATGTGCACTCCCATCTCCACCTTCCCCCACCACTAACCTTCTTTTCTGTCAGGGACAGAAGCCTTTAAGGATAGCAACATTTTAAACTATTGGGTAGAGTTGAGATGGGGGTATTATTAGGACAGAACATGTAATGGAACCATCAACCAGTTCTTTTATCTACAGACAATAAAAGACCTGGTTGTAGGGATGTTAGATATGGATTAATTGAATAATCATGTAACTGTATCAAAACTTAGTAGTTGCACTGTTATTTGATAGTTCCCGGGGACAGAACCAGCAGCCAGTGTGCTCCTGGCCCCACTCCTGGGGAGGCCCCTGCCACCCCATACCGTTGCCTCCATCAGGGTGGCAGCAGCCTTTGTCCATGGGAGGACAAGCTCTCCGCAGACAGAAGCTGTGCTGGTGTCCCACAAAGCAGCCTCCTCTACTGCCCCCACCCAATGCTACTGTCTCTGATAGAGGATGGGAGAAACGAGGTGGCTCCATGGAGCTGGCTTCCTGCAGGTACCGGCTCCCACCTGCCACCTCTCCCACTGTCCATGCTGCTGCCTCTCTATCAGAGGCAGCAGTACAGTGAGCAGGTGGGAGACAGGTGGCTCCGTGGGATCCAGTGCTTGTGGGGAGCCAGCTTACAAGCCAGCTCCCACCTTGCTGCCTCTGATACAGAGGCAGCAAGGCAAGGGTGGGGGGAGAAATGCACGTAGCCGATAGGATTAACCATTAAAACCAGGTTTATTGGTTAATTGTGTAGTCGACTACTGTGACGTAGTGGGGGTGCTGTCTGCTCTGTAACCCGGTGTCCCCCTGTGCAGTGATGTGTGATTCCCACCGACTCACCACATGTGCATTAGCCCAGACACGTAGGACCAGCCTGACCAGATAACAAGGCTCTTCCCCAGGGGAGAGACAAAGGGAGGGAGGCGGAGACGACCACCTGGTTTGGGGGCAGAGTCTGGGAGCGAGGCAATGGCTGGCTGGGAAACATGAAGGAAACAGCCTAAGCTGAGGGTCTAGGGGAGGCAATGGACCCCTAACCCAAGGGGTCTGAAGCATCCTGGCCCTGACTCCTGTAACCACATCACGTCTGTGCTGGGCTATATCCTGGAGAAGCAATAAACCCTCTCTATTCTACTGGCTGGCGGAGTCTGTTCTTGCTGCTACGGGGCTGCAGGACCAGGGGGAACCCCGACTCAATGGCACAACTACACATTGCCATCCCTGCCTGGTTGAAACCAGTAGTTCTGATAAACCAGATGCCAGGGGCTCTGTGTGTTCCCCAACTCCACCATTTACCAATTTTCACCTAAATCAACAGGATTCTGCCCATTAATGCCTAAAACAGTCCCCCCAAATTTTAGTATTTATCAGGTGTGATGTTCAAAAGTTATTACATTAAAACTGGAAAGAGAAATATCATCAAGTTCAGTACATGGCCTTGATTTGCTTGGTCAATCAAGAACAACAGTTTTACTTATAAAAGACCATGTGTTATGTAACAAATTAAGGATGTAATTACTGCTTGCCATTGCCCTACTGGCCTACATCATCCCACAGTTAAGATCTGAGAGGTAGAAGCATCATCTGCTTGTCTACATCTACAAAGTATCATCTTCCCATGTTTTGGTTCATACCTGAATCTGAGAAGCATGTAGGTCCATAGTTATGATGTGGTCTGCACCTGCCACAGAAAGCATGTTTGCGACCAGCTTGGCAGAAATTGGAGCTCGACTCTGAAGTACAAGAAAAAGCCATGTTAATTTGGATGACAGCACACTCACTTGCGGGTTTAAACGTAGTAATACATTTCAGCCTCTCCCTCAGGGTATCATTGCTAGAAAGTCTGAAAATATACTTTGATTTTAATTAAAACTGCCAATTCTCATGAACACCCACACTTCCTCGAGGAAGGAAAATAGCTTGTTAAGTTTCCAAAAGGAATAGACATTTATATACTTCAAGACAGCATCTGCAGTTCCAAAGATTATGATACAAGTTGGCAAATGTCAGGCTCAAAAAGCAATTGACTATGCTAAAATCATTTTCCCCTGCCCTTCTTATGCACTGTAGGAGCAGTTGCACACCGCCATCTGAAGCATTGGCTGCTGGCTAGAGACTAGATGGACATATTCCTTTATGGAACTCCTGTTTGCATTACCTTGTCCTTTTTGTCCTGGCGAGCATAAGGGAAGCATGGAATGACTGCAGTGACACGGCTAGCAGATGCGATCTTACAGGCATTTATCATGATGAGAAGCTCCATCAGGTTATCATTGATTTCACCGCACCCACTCTGCACAATGTAGACGTCCTCCCCACGTACACTCTCACCTATTTCCACACTAGGTGGAGGTGGAGACAAAAAAATAAGTGAAATAAAAAGCACAAACCAAATACAATTTGTTAACAGCAAGCAGCCTGCATCAGCAGTTTCCATGCAACTTAGTAACTTATCAAAAGACTCCCAGGAAGGCAGTTATTTGCTCAGTAACAGTACAGTAGATTTTGCTTAATAGTAACCCCAATACAGTAGCAATAACTTCCAAGTGAATAGCAAATCCCATCCCAAAATATTTAATATTACTGGCATTCACATACTGGCAACAGCATTCCACTTATTAAAACTATTTGGAAGGAAGGATACAACTGTTGGCAGTTTTGCAATACTGAAGCCAGGGAAGGAAAGGCTTTGATATACCTTCCCTAGTTGCTTCCAGACCAGGGGTGGGCAAAAGGGCCTCCACAGGCTGGATGCGGCCCACCAAGAGGGTTGATCCTGCCTGCGGCGGGGCCTGCCATTCCCCCACCCCAAGGCCAATCAAGGTCTGGGGGAGCACACTACGTCTCCTCCTGTCTTGCAAGGAACTCAGCACTTAAGAGTCAAGTGCAGCGCTCCTTTGCAGGGCAGGGGCAGACTTCACATGTTCCCCCACCCCCAACTGACCTGGGGGTGAGGATGGGCGGGAGGACAAAGTCTTCTTCCACGGTAAGGGCGCCTAGAGGGAACTGCCAGCAGTTCAGAACAGCTGGGGATTCTCTCCCGGGAGGAGGGGGAGGGAAAGGAGGAGGGGGGAGGCAAAGACTTCACAGGACTCCCCTACCCACAGACCAATCAGGGCCAGTGGGCAGGGAAGCATGGAAGTGTCCTGGCCCCGCCCCTTCCTTCAAAAATTTCTGAAGCATCCCCTGGTCAAAAATTATTGCCCACCCCTGTTCCAGGCGAACATGCCTGCATGCGGACTGCTCCAAAAGGTAAGGGGCTGTGAGGGGAGGCTGTAGGCAGGGCAGTAGCGGGGAGGGGAGCTGCAGCCCTGATGCTGGAGCTGCATGGTTCCTTCTCCCTTGCTCTCCAGGCTGTGCCATGTCACAGAACAGCACCCAGGGAAGGAAATTCTGGGAGCGGTACAATGCAGGCTCGTGAGACCCTGGTGCCCTGTTCCCACAAAGCCACAGCACCCAGGCTGCACTTCCACTTGCCACAGGCAGGTTTACAGGGCTACAGCCAGGGAAAGCACATCCTAGTACCTCCTTCCCTGGCTGCAGCCCTGCAAACCTGCCTTTTGTTTATTAGCAACAATGGCAATGATTTGCTAGCAACAAAGGGTCTGTTAATAAGCAGAATCTACTGTATTTTACATTGCTTGCTTTGATTACATATAGTGATTCAGTTGGTACAGCAAAAGACGTACTGCTTCTATTTTAGATCTCTAAGTAATATGTACTCCTAACACCCTGAAGAGTGCTTAAATTCTTTCAGCTCACACAGGAGAAACACTGAACATAATTTTACTTACACCAGGCTTCTTTTAAAGAAGGAAAAATGATGGTACATCAGCAAAGCAAGTCCAGAGCCAGATTTTTAGAAGAGCCCACAGGGCAGAAAAACATAAAACTAACATTTAAGAGCAGGTTACCAGCATAAGCAGCATCCTGTTCTGAGAAAGCATTCAGGGTTAATTTCTTCATGGGTGTAATTCACAGTAATCCCTGATGAAGGGATTCTGAATATATGCCAGAGGTCCCGGTGCCAGCACCAAATGGCCAGACAGCTTTAGAAAAATGTACAGAGAGGCCTGCCCCACAACAGAGGCGGAGATGAGGCAGTGGCATCTGTATCAAACCTGAAGTCTGAAGAAGTGCTGTGCAGGCCTAATGTGGCAGCAGATTGCTCCAAAATGTTTCAGTTGAGAGAACAAGCCAGAAACACTGGAAGTAGCTAGAAATCCCAGAATCTATGGAGGAAGAAACAGGGCAACTTTGACCTCATCTGTACTAGACACAGCCATTCTGGAGGCAGCTTCACTTTGGATTGGTTGTTATTAAGGGGCAAGTGGCTACAAGAGATTATGTGAGTCACACTGAGGTCAGTTTAATTTTATATGCAATTTTATTGTATACCAAAATTTTCATAAAAGGAAATAACACTCCTTCTGTTCCTGCACAAATTTCCCAACTTCTTGTCTTCTCTTACATTTGTGTCTGAACTATAAAATCAAGATCAGCTGATCTTTTGTTAAAGGCCAAGAAGAACTGATTAGGCAGTCAATTTCACCACCCCAGGTAAACACCCTACTGACTGACAGGGAGGAAAAAGCATCTGTACTATTCTTGTGCAGTCGGCATTATATGCTAATATTAAGAGCCCGATCAGCCAGCTGGAAGGATAAGAGCCTTGACCCACAATTCTGGAGTCAGTGTAATGATACCAGCTGTAATTCAGTAAACAAACCCCTACCTTTGCCAAGTTTCATCTAAACCGCCTATCCATTGGGTTCTCATTTACAGCCCATATTCATAGAATGAAAACAGACATACTGATTTTCCTAATATGTCTGTGTGCTCCACTCTCATATATAGCCTGAAAAACATTTACAAGACTCCTATTTCTGAAGTCCTTGCAACAGGATCCTTATTCTCCAAATTTTTTAATAAGCAAGTACATACAGTAATTGTGTGTTCTGTGAATTTACATGACATGACTTAGAAAAAAACATTCTTATTTTACCCTGTTCAGAGGCAACATGTTTTTATAACTGCATATTAGATCTTCCTCCCTGAACTCATTTGCTGTTTTAGGAAAAGATTAAGAATGATAAAGAATACAGCATGAGGAGAAATAGTAGATGTTAGAGCTTTGAAAAAATTTAGATGCAGTGGTATTTGAGAATTGCCAGAACATTTTAGTTATCTACACTCAAAACTAAATTCAAAAGTTCTCTAGAGACACAAGGTGGGTGAGGTAATATCTTATTGGACCTACTGTTGGTGAAAAAGACAAGCTTTTGAGCTTACAATGACCTGAAGGGCTCTGTGGGAGCTAGACAGCTTACCTCTTTCACTAACAGAAGTTGGTTTAATAAAATATATTACTTCACCCTCCTTGTCTTTCTAATATCCTGAAATCAACATGGCTACAATACTACAATCAAAAGTTCACTATCTTGTCTGCAACAAGGGAAGCAGTTCACAGTTTGCTTCCCAAAGAACTAAGTCTGTACCGCCTCAAGTTACCTTAATGGGTTGCTAAGTGACCATAAGATGACGTTAAATGTCAACATTGACCCTTTTGGGGCTAAAAATACCAAGCTTCCAGAAGATGCTTTTCAGTGTGATTAGATGCACCAGCCACACCCTAATGGTCCTTTCATTTGGAAAATCATTCTCTATTGATATTCAAAACTTTAAACTTTATACTAGTCTACTCTGATTGCAAGGATTTTTACAATAACTAGAAGTAAAAACAGTATTTATTTAGTGGTAATTAGCTACAATCTTCAAGTTCCCACCATGCTGCTTATAGTATGAATAGCAGCTAGGAGGCAAGGCACAAATAATTACTGAACAAGTATGCAGTATTCAGATTAGTTCATGCCAAACCAACCCCTCTGCCTCCCATAATATCAAATTATCAGTAAGAGAAACTGGGTGAGGTAATATCTTTTATTAGACCAACTTCTGCTGGCAAGCATGGCCAGCTTTCAAGTAGGGATGTAAAATCCTGTTTAATTAGTGAACTGTTAAGTTAAAATGGAGGGGCAGTCAGGCTAGAGCACGTCACTTTCCCCTTGGTGGGGGTTGCTCTGGCCATCCCATGAAGCTGCATCATCTCACACACACACCTGGCCTGGGTCACCATAATCCTCACCATTTACATGCTTACTTTCAACCTCTACACAGCTCTTCCACACTTTAACCACGCCAAGAGGGTACCCAATTTCATGTGGGTTTGCACACAGCACTAGTAAGCAAAGCACCACTGTCATACCCCATGCTTCTGCAGCCACATACACAGCTAGTCATGATCACACTAGCATAGGAATTACACCCTTGCTCACAGTGTTATGGTCAAACATGCCATGTTCCTGCGGAACAATATGGCAATCTGTTTTTTCAGTGAAAGCCTCTGGCAGGGTTAGAGTAGTAGCTCACTGTCTAACATCCACACCTCCAGCCAAGAGTGCTCCAATTACTTTGCCAATCTCAAATTAAGCCTTCCTCAAATTAAGCTTCTGTGGCTTCCTTGTTAAGGCTCAAGAGCATCCACGCGACAAGGTCCTTCGAAGAACAACTTGCCCGTGCTGCCCTCTGTGTTCACATGGCCCTGGAGCGGCTTAGCGTCCACCAGAGCCTGGCCCTTTCGCGGGCCGAGCAGCAGCTGGAGCGCTGCCTGCAGACTCAGGCGGAGTGCGCAGCCCCAGGCCAGCCACGTTGTTTTGAAGCTGACCATGTGGACGGCCCCGGAGGAGCCTCCCGCTTTCAGCCAGCAGAGTCAACGCCCCACGAGCACATCTCCCAGCCTCACCTCCCACAAGGCACTGACACTCCCACTCCAGCGGCCCAGAAACGTCCGAAGGACGCTGGGCCCTGGCCCAGCCCCTCCCCGCAGCACTGGGCGCGGGTAAGGAGGGGGGGGGGAGGGGCAGCGCCCCTCACCCGCCTCAGGCCGGACTCCATTTGCTAAGACCGGCAGTCCCAGCAAAGGCACTCCAACTCCCAGCAGACCCCGCGCGGCGGCCGCGCGGCCCTCGCAAGCAATGCGCGGCGGGGCATGCCGGGAGTTGTAGTCTCCTCCGGCCCCTTCTCACCATGTCTCCTGGTTGCTGAACTTCTTGGTCACCACCTTGCCGAGCTCCAGGCCCAGGCGGTCGGCGATTTTCTGTGACAGGTCCTGGTGCGAACTACCGCTGAAGATCTTGATGTTGGGCATCGCGGCGGCCTCCTCCTCCCGCCGCCTGACAGCGGGGCCGGGCTGGGCTCCGGGCTCCAGTCGCCGCTTCCCACAAGGGGGGCTGCCAGGGACAACACGAGACGTCAACTCGTGTCTACTCCGCCATCTTTCCTTCCCGCCAGCCGCGCCTCCCTTTATAACCTCCCCGGCCACCTCCAGCCCCGCCCCTCCCCGCCCCTCATTGGTGGCCTGGCGCCAAGGGGCGTCATTAGAACGACGTTTCCACCGGCGGTAACAGTGGGTGGGGTTTGAGAGCACGCTGGGACGTGGGGGGGGTGCTGCTCTGCGCGCGCGCGCCACCCTCCCTCCCTAAACAACGGCCGAACTGACGCCGCCGGTTGCTAACGGAGTAGGGGCTGCGCGCGGTCCTCTAGCAGCGCGTGGCAGCCGAAGGGGAAGGGGCGGGGTTAGAGGCGAGTCAGTGCCACCGGGGCTTGGGGCGCGGAGATGGGGATTGGTTGGCGGAGAGCTTGCCTCGCCTTCTATTGGGCGGTGAGTTGGCAGTGGGTGGAGCTTCTTCCCCTTACTCTCAAGGCGTCCAGGGGCTGGCCACCAAACCGCTATATGCGGCCACTGGGCCACGCTGCCCTGAGGGGCCAGTCTAGGGGCCGGGCGTGTGGTGTCCTTGTCGCCCCGCCCGCCCGCGCGTGTGTGTGTGTGTGTGGTGGGGGGGTTAACCCCAAGCCTGGCTGGGGCCCTGGGGGAGCTGGGCGCGTTCCGCCCAAGGTGCAGCGCCAGTCGGAGCAGGGAACCCAAGTGTAGACGCGGCGGGGAAAGGGATCTGCAGCAAGTCAGAACACATCCCCATGTCTCTGCGTGCGCCTGCACGTTTAACGTGGCCTGCGTTCTGGTGGCCCCCTCTCAGGCAGGGACCGTGGAACAAGGCCAACGAAGGAGGGGCCCTAGATGAGCTGCTGGCAACTGGTGCCCTAGGCGAAACGCACGATCAGCACCCCCCCCCCGCCTCCAAAGCCCTCAACGGCCATTTATCTTGGCACCCTAGGTGACTGCCTTGTTCGCCTGTATTGACGGGCCACCACTGCGAAGGGCGACCAAACCGGTTAGGGAGATGTAACAGCTTCCGTTTGAGGAGAGATTAGACAGACCGGGGCTGTTTGGCTTGGAAAAGAGATGGTTATGAGAAAGAGCTATAAAATCCTGACTGGCGTGGAGAAAGTGAACATGGAAATGGCTATTCACCCTTTCATGTAGCACATGAAGCAGGGTCACCTAATAACAGGCAGTAAGTTTAAACCAAACATAAGGAAGTACACATCTTCTCAAAGGCAAACATGGTGGAGGGGCAGCTAGGCCAAATTCAAGTGAGTGATGTTGACACCTGGTGCATGGCATTGCAGCACCACTCAGGTTTGCAGCAATTATAAACAGTTGCTGTGTGTTGTTAAAATTTTGTTGCAGTTTCCAAAACGATATCCTGGCCTACAGGGTTTTTTTCAACCTTAAGCATTGTTATATTCACCCCTTTCACTGCAGGAAATGCTTTTTGCTGTCTGTTCTTCATCTTTCTTGCTTAGGCTGTTGATTCTTTGATGTTTTCTGTTGTTTCTCTCAGGCTCAGTCAAGGCTGGTCTACATGTGGATAAGTGAACATGCTTTGGCATGTGTCCTCCCCCAGCATGTAGCTGCAACTACAGAGTGATTGTCAGCACAGCTGATTTTCTTTGGGGAGGCGATGTAGCCATGCTGACACAAAAACCTAATTGATTATGTTGTGTCTACATTGAGGGGCTCTGCTGACATAGCTCTACCGGCAAAGTGTGCATGGTGTAAACTAGTCCTTAGTCTTATCTTTGTATGGAATATGAGGCTATCCGTTTTTGAAAAGAATAGCAGCTTTCACAGAATTCCAAAGTGTAGTCAATGTGATGTACCCTACTGTAAAATATATATTACAGTAAAACCTGTGTTATCTGGCCCGCTTGGAGGTTAGGGCATTCCGGTTATCTAAAAATTCCTGTTGACTGAGGGTCCCATCAACCTAGGAAAAACCAATGGACAATAATAGTAAAACTCAAGTTTTTAATATTGGTAGTCTTGTAGTGTGAGGCAGTTGGTCTCACATTTCTATTTTGAGTTAAAGATGACTAATACTTCTTAAATAAAACATTGTTAAGCCAATCACGGTAAACCACACCTGAAGATGTGATGGTATTGTGGCTGGGGGCAATGCCGGTTAACAAAGTTTTCTAGTTAACAGAGTGCCAGATAACAAAAGTTTCACTGCATGTAGTTAAGAAAAATTATCCCCATAAATGGAGTTCCTTGCACATTTCCTGAAAATGTTGTTAATCTTTTTGGCTATGTACTTTCCAGTAGGTTGCAGTCAGCCTTTGACCATATCCTGAGACTTAGTTTTAAAAAATCAGATTTGTTGTTGGTCCCCCTCCAAGCCTGCTGTACTTTCTCTAATTTCTTGATCTATGCTAAACCCATGTGGATCTAATACTTAACAGGCAGTTTAATTTGATTTCTCCTTTTGTTATTTGGGTAATCAGTTTTCTTTCTATGCAACAGCATAATTAACTTCTTGTGAGCTTTTCAGTCTCTGTGCTACTAAACCATGCCGATTAAGTTAGATTTGTGGTAAAAGTACCACCCGTCCAAAGGGAACCATTTTTGAACTCCGGTCATCTGAAGAAGAGGGCTGTGCCCACGAAAGCTCATGATACCATCTATATGTTTTGTTAGTCTATAAAGTGCTACCAGACCATTTGTCATTTTTGAACTGTGGGTCCAATCCTGTGATTATTACCCATCTCCGTCATCAATGTGTAAATAAAGTGTTGCAATTAATGAGAGGTTGATGATGCTTCTTTCTGGAAGCTGAGAAATTAGCCAGATAAATGCCTTATTTCTGTATAGGTTAGCCACATTATACTTCTCCAACTATTCTGGTCAAATGTCTATTGCTGTCCCATGAGGAGACATGCAGCGTTGCCAACTCTGACGATTTTGACACAAGTCATTGTTTTCCTTAAAGGCCCAGGTCAAGTAGATATTTGATGCTTTCAGCCATCATTCTTACAGGAAAAGTGAGTGTCTAGTCCATGTGGCTGTGGAGAAAGCTTCCAAATGTGACCCCATTGCACACTCTAAAGGCTCAGAAAGCAGAAGACAAAGAAAACAGACCAGATCTGTTATGTTTACATCTTCGCATGATTTCAAAGTCAGTCTCACAATTTTTGGTGAGTCTGACTCACGGTTTTTGAACACTTGGGATTGGCAATGCTGGGAAAAAGAAATCCCATTTTGTGAAGGCCTCTAGCTCTGTTTCATTAAATCTATGTTCTATCTAGGATCAAAAGATATTCATTCCCACAGGCTGGAAATGGTCATACTGATGATCATTTCTAGTTCCCAGATGTTACTGCAGCAATTTACAGCGTGTCTGTGATGTACACGACAGTGAGCAGATTAGATGACTTGGTAGAGAGGAATAAAGCTTTCTACCTCTCGTTTATTCTAATTTTCACAAGTTAGTAATAAAAATAAATTTATGACCAGCTGAGGGCTGTTTGGTGGCCCCAGTGAAATGAACTGGGGTCTTCCAATCCTCTAGTAGACTTGTGTTGTTCACACCACAAAACCCACCACAATAATTATCTTGAATTGGTTTCCTTGTTAGACTCAGCAGAAAGGGAAAGAGTGACTCTCTTAATTCCTCTTGCTCCCATAAAGATAACTGCTCTAGCTCAGTGTTGAGGCATATTGATAGTACGCTGCTGTGGAAGCGTAACCCTACTGATTTCAATATTCTACTTAACTCTGTGGACAAACAGGACTTCAGCAGCCAGTGCTGTCAGTCTTGCAACTTTCAAGAAGTGCTTACCCACACTTAGAAAGATGTACATGACAGTACAAAACCAGCTAAGTTATTGCAATTCTTGGTTAGACATTTAAAAAAAACCCTCTGCTGACATTCTTATGATTTGAGCCTTTTACAGAGTATTGTATAGTTCTTTTAACTGCCAGTTTGATTGTAATAGCTAGAAGCTTAGGTTTGTTTCTCTTGTTGAACTGTTAGAATTTAACTTATGTCTAAAGCAATATGTGACCTTTCTCTCCCCCTGCATGCAGAAGCAGCATTCTTTTATGTCCATATTGTGGCCTGCAGCCAGCCCCTTACCAGTGACTCCTGCTACAGACACTAGTAATCTGAAGGGTACATAGGATATTCACTAGAGAAGGCAGATCATGACTCCAATGTAAAGCCCCCCTCCTTACACACAGTTTGTGTCATATCATTTCCATCAGTTTCCCTTTTTGAATGGGATTTTCAGAAGTATGCATAGCCCAAAGGCAGACTCTGACCCTTCATTCTGTAGGTCACATCTGTACTGGCCTTTTGGAGGAAATCTCCCACCATTTCACTAGCATGGTGAAGCACCATCAGCAATAGTGAGTGCGTGATTGCTAGTTAGTAATGGTTCCATCTTAATTACCGTGCTGCCTAGAACTGTGCTGAACAGATTGAATGAATCAGCTGAGAGGCCTGAAGCCAGCCTGTTCCACGCTCTAACTATTGCTACCGCTGGTGGAGCTATATGGATAACAGTGGAGTGATTTTAAGGAGAAAGGGCCTAGCCACTCCTGGTATCAGGCTGCAACAAAACCTCAGTTACTTCCAGAGTAGTTGCTCGTGAGCTTCCCCTTAGATAGCCTGTGCATTGGCAACAACAGGCAGAGGCAGGAGCCTGGGCATGTATGTGTGAGATCCTATGCTTATATGGTTCTTGGCCACTTTTGGGTTAAGGCAGACACACAGGCCCAGACCCTACATACTGCTGAGGGCTTGGGCCATAGCACCTTTGAAATCCACTGGGCTACTTATTCGGTTGTGTTTGGCATCCATAAGAGAAATAGTGCCTGGATCAGGCTGTGGTCACTAACCTTTGGAGGTTAAGAATTAAACTACTGCCCACATATGGATGATCAGAAAATACATATATTGTAAACCTCCTAGTTTATTAAACCAGATCACATGGGGGTCCACATAATCTGAAATGTCTTTGTGTTTCATGGCCTGAAACTGAATTATTTAGGGAAGCTGTAGGTAGCACTATGAGTGCTCTCATAGCACATTCCTGAGTACAAATGCCACTCAGGTCATAGTAGCGCCATAGTGTAGAGATGCTGACTGTATTGACAGAAAGGGTTTGCCTGTCAATGTAGTTAATCCATCTCTTTGAGTGATGATAGGTAGGGAGATAAAAGAATTCTTCCATCGATCTAGCAGCATCTACACGGGGAGGAGAGTCAATTGAACTATAGTGCTCAGGGTGCAAAGTTTTTCATAGCCCTGTAACTATGTGAAACTAATTTTGAAGTGTAAATCAGTCTTTGGTTACCACTAGTTGCCTAATCAAGGCTGTATCTTCACACTGATTGTGCCTTACTGAATGCTATTTTTTCTGTCATCTCTGTGAGCAGGTGCAGTAGCTTATAACAGACCATCTCTTATTTTAACTGAATTGCACTCAGTATTAACAGCTCAATTATTTATACTTCACTATATTAATTCATGCTGCTGAGTGTTGCCCATGTGGCTTATTCCCCTGTGATGAATTTTTTATTTTTAACTAGGTGTCTGGGACTCAGTGAGATCATCTTAAAACGGGGGTCCTTCAGAGTAGCCAGTTTTGGGAGTGAGGACAAGCAAGAGCTACCCATAAGTTCTGAAGAGAATGTTAATGCCCATTCATTCTCTCCCAGGACTTCTGGCTCTAATTTAGTCATTGGGATTTTTTTTAGGGTAGCTCTCCTCTCCTGCACTATCACAGCCACTAGGGTTAAGTCAGTTTCATGCTTCCAGCTCTTGGCTGAGTACATTCAACCACAATGCCCCTTCCTCTGTAAGGAAAAGCAGTGATTCGCATCTAGCCTGACCACTTCCAATGGCTTCAAAGGAGCTACAGTAGGAATGAATTAGACAAGTGTTCTGTTCCCAGCAACAGTGGGGGGAATCTTAACTCCATGAAGTTACTCTAGATTTGCACTGGTGTCACTCAGACTTCATTCACCATTTGTCAGGGAAAAGGCTTATTAATGGGAAATAAATGGCATTTTCAAGCTTCCATTAAAAACACTGGGAGGTTAAAAACCAACAATTAAAAAGTGCTTTGCGGAAGCACTTTGAATGTATCCCTAATGATGTTTTCTAGTATAACTGTTATGCTGAGCTACGATTAAAAAAATCCAGCTGAAGAGGAACTGACCTTTCTGTGCAGCAGTCGCTAATGCCTTTTCCAATGGGCTGTTAAAACGATTCAGCAGGGGGATGCTCTTCCCACTGAATCAGAACTGACGCAATGATCAGTGTATCAGCAGGAGCTGTGTCGCTGGAGGTGGCGTCTTTCAGATGAGATATAAAGCCAAGGTCCTGACCATTGGTGGCTATTAAAGACCCCTTGGTACCTTTCATAAGTAGTTAGTCACTTAATCCTAGTGATTAAGTTCCAACTTGGGTATGTCATTATTATCACCTTCCCCTTTCATGTGCTTAGTTTCCTTCATTTCCTGATCCTAAAACCAGTGTGCAGTGTGGTACTCTGTGTTATAACAGCTACTGCTTTCCACTCCAGAGGTGGCTGCCCTTTGGTGATGAAGATATAAGCTTCTGTGTTTGCAAACAACGCTCTGTGTAAACAATAATACATATTCACAGTCTGAAAAAGACACAAAGTGCGAGTTTTGGTATTAAGATTAATATATTTAATCTTTCTTGTTTGTAAAACAAGACATAAATTTGTATATATATAGAATTTATATATATATTTATTTATATATACTATATACAGACAATAAAAAAGTCTCTCAATGAGGCAGAGAGATTTATGGAGGAATGGTATAGGCATGATAGGGAGCTCAAGGAAACTCTCCGTTTCTTAATAGATAATGGATGAGGCTGGCTTCCTGTTGGCCTTCAAATAGGCATCACCTGCCACGGACTGAACTCTGCTTTGACTATTCCACTGTATATTTTGTTACAGGGTTCTTGAAAGCAGGAGACAAGAACACGCTCTGTCTGTATCATGAGAGCCTCCCTTCTTTGCTGATGACAGTGGCCAATGGCTGGTTGAAGCTATGGGCCAGGGAACGTTATTGCACTAGGTAAAGAATACGTGTTAAAAGCACATTGTGCATTTCCATAACTCGTATGGAAAACAAGAGATTTCAAATGTGTGTCTCGTATAAAAAAATAGAGATGGGAGGTGACGGGAGGTGATCAATTAGATTGAGATCCCTAATCATCTCTTTGCACTCTACAAGTGAGTGGGCAACTGCCTGACTTCACAAACCCATCTGTCTTCTGACACCTGCCCTCACTAGCCAGTCTGACCTCTCGTATAGACTTGAACACGTATGCTCTAAAACACAGCAACACAGGGATCCCACCATGGCCTGTTCTCCACATGTGCACTTGAGGCAGAGTGGCAGGGTGGTTAAGGTGGATGCAGAGACTTGGGGGTTCTCCTTGGCTCTGTTTTGGAGGAGAGGGAGGTGCCCTCAGATGGTCAGCGTCTTTAAGGTTCGGGGTGTGTGTGTTAGAAATGACGGAAAGCAAGCTGGCTACATGTCCAGAAGGGAAAAAAACAAAATGCTAAAAATGACTTCTCTTGGCAACGGCTCGAGTGGCATAGTAAGAGAGCGCACCCAGGATCTCCCCACCTTGAGCAGAAGGCAGGTGGGAATGAATGGCTCAAGAGGTGGAGCCCGCGTGTCTCCCTTCCAGAACGACTCTTGAATTCCAGCCTCATGCCATCGGTGAAAGCAATTGGGTTTGCTCTTTGCTGCTCATTCCCTCTGGACATTTCCACACCATTGCACAGGGCTGTGGAGAAAGGCCTAAGTTTGAGCCCTCACAGCACCTGGAGAGGTGGGTAAAGGGGGTCTCCTTGCAGCTGCTAGTGCAGCCTGTGGCTTGTTATAACTATGGAACAGGCTGGGCTCCTGGGTGTCCCTTGACCAGAGCAAGTGTGTGCACATCTGGGCCGGCATTCTGAAAGCTGCTAGGGCGACCCAACCCCTGCATCAGGTCTCCAGGATCTCCCCCCCCCCCATGACTACTTCACTCCCCCTAACATGGCCTTGGGGACTTTGATATTTAAGATCCCTTCTGCAGCTGAGGGCAGGACTTGTAGTCTGAGGGTCTCTGGAGGCATAAGAGCTGTTTACGTGGCAAGACGCTGGCTTGGATCCAAGTGGACTCGGACCCAAGCGAAGCTGGAGGGTCTCAGCTCAATTCCAAGTTCCAGACTGGCCCGGTGCACCATGATGAAGTAAAAAATGTCAGCTGTCTGCACAGGGGAGATCCAGAACCAAATTAGCACGGGGAGTGAACTGCTATACCTCCCAGATAAGGGCACTGACAAGATGGCATGGGAGAGCATGCAGAGTGGTTGGCTGTAGCCCACCGGCGGGTTGGCAGACAGCTAACTATAAGACTTGTTTCCCTTTCAAACTCCACCAATGCAGCTATACACCCCACAGAGAAGTAAAGAATGTCTCTGACCCTGCAGCCCTGTTACAAACAGGCCTTCCTTTTGGACACAATCTCGCAACAAGAACCACTGACACACAGCTTGGCACATACTGGTTCATTCAGTTCCCTAGCTGGCTTACTTATTGATCAGCGTCTTTAAGGAGCGCGTGAATGTGCTCATAACAGTTGCAACCGTGGCTGTCGGGCGGGACTGCTGCTCAGCCATCTGGTGTTGACTCAGCGTTCTGGCTGTTGACTCTTCCGCCGCCCTCAGCAAGAAGGTGTAGTTCCGCACCACCTCTTCCACCTTGGTCAGCAGCTCCTGGCGCTGGGACTCGGAGCGCACGATGTACACTAGCCTCACAAAGGTCTCAATGAGGCTGCTGAGCACCTGAAAGCTGCTTGTGATTGCTGAGAGCATGTGCGTCGGGCTCTTGTCCACAGCTGCCACCCTGCGGCAGGAGGCCCGGAATTCTTTGAACTTCAGGGCAAGCTCTTGCTTGTATTCGGCCAGCTGGGAGATGTAGGGTTTGCACTCCCGAACTTCAGGGCTCACTACGCACTGCCTTAGGATGGTCAGGAGCTCATTAGTGTCCAGCTGCACTGCCAGAAACCCATCTGGCAATGCATAGGCATGGCCTCGAAGGGCGTGGACCTTAGCCAGGCTCCCCTCAAAGGTGGAGGTCCTTAAATCTATCTCCTGGGTCTGGCTATCATCAGGGCTGCTGCAGGCAGTGGCATCCAGGACCTGAAGGGTCCTGCTCATTACTGGAACCATCTGATTGTCCAGCTTCATGCCTGGCAGGATCTGCATGGGGATGGAATAGGAGAGCTCATCCTTCTCGCTCCCGTCGTCTGCCACGTCGCACTTCCTGTAGTAGAAGCAATACCGGATGGAGCAGCACTTCTTGTCCTCCATGTCTTCCTCTGGCAGCTCGGCATGACTAGGGTACATCTCCTCCTGGAGGGAGAAAGCCGCGGAGCCCTTCTGGCTTTTCTTCTCCTGTGCTATTTGAACATAAGATGGGTCCCCTGTTCTTGGAGATTCCTGGTTCTTGCTCTTCGGCGTGGTGCTGTGTCCCCCAGGGTCTCCTTCGTTCTGCAGGGCTTTCTGCTTGGCTGGATAGGTGTTCTGGTAGATGTCTGAGGAGAGAGAGGTTCGGTCAGCCTGATCTATTTCACTGACACTGTAGCGGCGCATCAGTTTCTTGTAGTGCGGTGCCCCCATGCACTCTCCACGGGAGGTGCATGTGGTCAAACAAGACATGCTGTTCTCCGGATCTGACCGGTAGTCTCTGGACTCTAAACTTGTGGATCGTATCCGTCTGCCTTTAGAAGGGCTGCTCACGCTAGTAAGCCTACCTGCTTCTGCCTGCTTCTGGCTGTCAGGGGCCTTCTTTTTCCCTTGCCTCTCCAGCTCTGGTGCTGTTAACTGGCTGGGCTGTGGCCTCACCCCTCTGCAGATCCGCTTGCAGTCGCAGCTTCGCCTCTGCTCCCTGGACATCCCGGGGACTTTCTGCACAGGGCTGCTCTTCAGCTGACAGCTGCAGCGCCCAGGCACAGAGGGATGCAGGTATTCCGGAGGCGGGAGGTCACTTTTGGTCTTTGGCTTGAGCAGCTCTTCCAGGAATTCCAGCTCATACTGTTTCACCTTCTGTAGCTGGGCCTGCCGCTCGTCTGTCTCCTTCTTCAGCCGCGTTGGGAAGGTAGCAGAGAACAGCTTCCTTAACCTGAAGTGGGCTTTTGGGGCTTTGGGTTTAGCTGGAACATCAGGATCCTGTGGGGTTGTTTCCAGGATCTTTTCTGCTTTCTTGGAAGGCACGGTGCTAATCTGCAAGCCCTCAGGTCTGGGCACCAGCTGGATCTGCCCTTTGGGATCCTCGCTGGTGCTCCTGGAAGTGCCACTCGTGGATGGAGAATGCAGAGTGCTACCCTCTGCTTGTAAGCTTTTGGCACAACTTTCCTGCTGCATTTTCTCCCCTTGGCTCGCAGGACCCATGTGTTTCTGGTATGCAGGGTTTGCAGTATCACTTTTTGCTTTCTGGCCTGGCTCCCCACTTGCTGGTTTTCCTCCAGGGTCTCCGCTCACTTTCTGCGGGTAGCTCTTTGAGGGGAAAGTCTTGGCCTGCAGCCTTTCGCCCCCCACAGGGGAGGGATGGGACGCATCGCCCCTCTTGTCAGAAGGCTCTTTTGGGCTCAGAGAGGCTTCCGGTTGACAGTCACACGAGGTCTCCACAGCTGGCTGACTCCCTTTGAATTTCAAATGCTTGCTACTGGAAGGCACACAGCTGCTGCTTCCACTAGCCTGCTTGTCTGCCACCACAGCTGCCGCTTGGGAAGGCGAGCCTTTGCTCCCCACTTGCTGCAAAGCAGCTGAGATGGTCACGCTGCCCTTAGGATCCAGGGTTAGTTTAGGGCTCAGCCGGACCTCTTTGGGCAGCTTCTCCCGTGGATCCTGCCCCTGGTCCCTGCTCAAGGCAGCTGCAGTGTGCAGTGACACCTCAAAAGCTGCTTTCAAGTGGCTGGGGCCTTTGCATTCCGAGCCCAGCATTGTCATGTCCCTGTTCTGCTCCTTCAGCTGTGGTGAGTGCACAGGCTGGACTGCCAAGGTGTAACTCTGCTCTCCCGGCTGCTGGTCCTGCTTACTCCTGCTGCAAGAGAGGCTGGGGGGCTGGTTAGAGAAAGCTGGCTTCAGGGAAGGGCCTGGCTCCTGGCGCCCAAGCAGGTATGGCGAGGTGAGGACGGCTTGAGCAGCACAGCTCTGGATTCGGAAGGGAAGATCCTTCCTGCCCAGCAGGTTTTCTTTGTTGATGTGGTGGGCCAGGAAGTAGGCCGCGTTCTGGTGCTGCTTCATGGCCGAGACCATCTCTGAGACATCTGTTAGCTCCGAGGAGTTGGTTTCGTGGCCAGAGTCCAAGGATGACTCGGGCGTGATGGCAGCCAGAACAATGAGACCTGAGAAAACACAAGAGGAACATGGGGATGTTATGCTGGGATCTCACCTCTGCTTACAGGAGACAGCAGCAACGCAGAGGGAGTCCCACAGACCACCGTGCCCACTGGAGGAGAGAGGATTTCAGCAGAGGAACCTCTGCTCCCTCCTCCCACCAACACCTCCAGGAGACGATTTTGACTGGATCACCTGCTCTGGGCAATGCTCCTGTGGGTGAATGGGATTTATGTCTAAGCAAGTCTGACCGAGTCTGATTGCCAGCTTCAGTCTGGCTTCTGACTCAATTCAGTGAGAGCATTTAACCTGCAAAGGGGGCCCGGGAAGGATTCCGGCAGGGTCATGGGGAGTTGTCTGGAGCAGTCAGGAAACCTGGCAGAGTGTGGAGGAGGCCAGCAGGCTGCTCACATCACCCACTTTACTCAGCCTGGAGGAATCCAACTGATAACACATTTGCACTTAAAAGGGCACCTGGCCAAGGTGACTTACAGCTGCAGAATCTCTCAGGGCAGAATAACCCTGGGAATGCCCAGGGCCCAATGTCTTGACTTCACTGGGATTTCTTCAGGGGCCAGTTTGTCCCACAGCATTGATGTGGTGGCTCATCACTGTAATTACTCATCTGTGCTCATCGGTCACGTCAAGAGACATGGGTTTTGGGTCTTCTTTGCCCAATGGCGAGAACTGCTTTGGGAGAGGCTGGCGGGCCGTACTGTGCTTGGAGGAGTGGGCCCTGATCTCCAAAGCAGTTGCACTTTTGCACGTTGGATGAGAGAGGCAGGGGTAATAACAAAGCTTCCCAGAAACAGGTGCAGGGAAACCAGGCTATTGCTGCACACAGCCAGCCAGGATCTCCTTCCCTTCCTCGCTGGGAACAATGGAGACTAATGGCGTCACCTCTGCAGGCCCCTCAGGCTCTGACATCAGTTTAGGATGCAAGGGAAGTGGGTGCGGGTGTCTCTGGGAACAGGGTTATGGAATCCTCCATTTCCAGTTCGCTTTGACGTCCACCCCAAGTCACGTGACTAAAAGTCATTCCCACCTGACAGCTGTTGGCTGGCTGGCACGAAATCATCATGGTCTCAGTCCAGTTTGCAGCGGACAGTGTCCCCATCCCTGTGCTAGGGGAACAGGTGTGCTGCAAAGACAGAACTCTCCTTCCAGCCTGGGAGAGTGTTATGCGGGGAGCTCTGGGCCCCGGCTGGCCTGCTCTGTGCACAGGCAGAAAGCTCTAGGCCCACCACCTTTCTCAGCTCCCCGAAGGACAGGAGGGCAGTAGAGCTGCTGCATTAGCTGCTGCACCACCTGGCCAGCAGCAGAGCCAGCAGCGTCTTCCAGCAGAATGTCGGGCTGAGTTTCTTTAGGGGCTGTCAGAGCATATTAGAGTATTGGCCAATCAGGCAGCATCCGCTGGCTGGATTGTTATTGGTGACAGAGGCCAGAGATGAGTGTGTCTGAGACCACCACCAACCCCGCACTGGCTGGTGGGAACTCCCCCAGTTTGCTGGTGATCTTTCCAGCCGCATGCTGAAGAACCTGCAGCTCTTACTCCTTTTCCCTCCTCCGTGGCTGTCTCAGTAGCACTCTGGAGAGTACAACACCGAGAGGAGGAGAGAGCAGGATTGGGGGACCCCTTCCAGGCCAGGGCACACCCTGCATGCCAAAGCTCTGTTCTGCAGGGCTTCCTTGTGCCCCCACCTGCAGGGCTTTTGGGGTACAGGCAACTGGGTGGATCCCAGCTGCAGAGAGGAAGCATGCCGACCAGAGGGAGCCTGGAAGCTGTCTGGCAGCCCTGCTATCACTCGTCCGTTCAGAGACAGGAGGTTTGCATCTCCAGCCCCACGAAAGTTTCCAAGCACCCGCCCGACTGCTCTCCCTCTACACTAGTTCCAGGGTCTGGTCTCCCTAAGGCCTGCGTTTCCAGAATCCCCTCCAAATACGAATAAGAACTGAGACAGAGGGAGGAGAGAGAGGTAAGGAGAGAGGAATGAGAAGGGGAAGGGACTTGCACCCCAGACAGTAACGGAAGCACAACAGCTCTGCCTCCTCCACTACCTGCTGTCTGCTGTGGCGGGGGGTGTGGACAATCCTCCGAAGCAGCCAGGGCTTCCAGAGCCTGCAGGGTGGACACCAGGGCATCGTCCAGCTCTTGGGCGTGGTCTCGGACCGTCCGCGTTTGCACGCTGTCTATCAGCGTCACCGGGATCTCGTCGTACAGGATGCCGCAGAGGTGTCGGCCCTGCTCCTGGCTCTGCGCAGCCGCCCTGCGCTTGGGGTCATCCTCATCGGAGCTGTTATCCCGAAAGCCAGGAGGTGGGGCAGCGATCGCAGGGAGCAGGGAAGTGGTCTCGTCCTCTTCCTCATCGCTCCCTGGAGGCGGCAGGGACATCAAGTCTACCATGTTATCATGGGAGCTGCCGGCCTTGCCTCCTTTCCGAGAGGCCAGCCGGCTCTTGAGTTTGGCTTTGCAGGAGTTACAGTAGAAGTGCATGGCATCGTTCCTCAGGTGGTTGTCCATGGTGTTGGCCCTTGCCCTACTTGCCTGATGGTCCCGGTCAAGGCCATCTGGGTTGTACTCTTTGGCAGCACCCTCATAGCCTTGGCCGGAGCTTTTGGAAGTGGGGTCGGATTTGGTCCTGGGCCTGGTTTCCTCAAAGAAGATCAGGTTTTCATTGATGTCCGTCCTGCTTTCTCGCTGCTTCCTTTGCTCCCGCATGTGCAGGTAACAAAAGCTGACGAGCTCCGAGTCCGATGCCTTGGGAACTCGGGGACTGGATTTCCCAGGGCTGGAGGTAGCACCACCCAAGAACCCGCTCTCTTTCTTTCCCGAGTGCCCCGCTGCAGCTGGCCGGTGGATGTTGTGCGCGGTGATATAATCTAAACCAAAATAACAATCCTTACGTTAGAGCAGCACCCATGAGAAGGAAGGGAGAGTCACGAAATCCAGCATGCATCTTAGGAACCACCAAACCACAGCTGCCTCTTGCTGGGCATTAAAATCCTTGGGATCATAGAATCCTAGAACTGGAGGGGACCTCAAGAGGTCATCAAGTCCCTCACGGCAGGATCAAGCACCATGTAGATCAGTGTTTCTTAAACTTTTTAAGACCAAGGAACACCAAACAATATTTTTTGAGGAAAAAAAAAGGTCGCCTGCCCCTTTAAGGGCAGCCATTTTGAATTCTGTTCTCCGCCTCCATCTGACTCACAGCACACCAGTGTGCCATGGAAAACAGTTTAAAAAACACTGATCTAGATCATCCCTGTAGATGTCTGTCTAACCTTCTCTTCAATATCTCCAGTGCTGGAGATTCCACAACCTCCCTCAGCAATTTATTCCAATGTTTAACCACCCTGACAGTTAGGAAGTTTTTCCTAATGTCCAACCTAAACCTCCCTTGCTGCAATTTAAGCACATTGCTCCTCGGCCTATCCTCAGAGGCCAAGGGGATGTCACAGCAGACTTGGAACATGCAGCAGAACGATGGGCACAGTCTCCATGGGCATAGGTGTTGGTTCTCCTGCAATATGCCAGCTTCTACCTCGCTAAGCCAAGCCAAGCCAAACCCAGAGGGAGCCAAGAGCTTTCCCAGCTCAGATGATACGCTCTCCACAACGTAGCATTCCCCAGCCCAGCTACTGCAGTTTCCTGCAACCTCTGTGGCACCTTCACCAATATTCAGCCCAGTTAGATCATTTACATCCAGGTCCAGGACACATGTCAAAATATCACTTCTGTGCAGGATAACAGGTGGGAAGCGAGCCCAATAGAAAGGTCCCATTGACAAATTGCAGCAGTGTTGCCATGCTCATACACTCTGTGGAAAAGGCACAGCCAGAATATCAGGGGCATTAAGTGGAGTGTCAGGTGTCTTCTAGTTGAATGAACCAGCTGGGTCAGTTCTGGGCCCCCCCACTACAAAAAGGATGTGGACGCATTGGAGAGGGTCCAGCAGAGGGCGACCAAAATGATGAGGGGGCTGGAGCATATGACCTATGAGGAGAGGCTGAGGGAGTTGGGTCTGTTTAGTCTGCAGAAGCGAGGAGTGAGGGGGGATTTGAGAGCAGCCTTCAACTTCCTGAAGGGAGGTTCCAAAGAGGACGGAGAGAGGCTGTTCTCAGTAGTGACGGATGACAGAACAAGGAGCAATGGTCTTAAGTTGTGGTGGGAGAGGTCCAGGTTGGATATCAGGAAAAACTATTTCACTAGGAGAGTGGTGAAGCACTGGGATGGGTTCCCTAGGGAAGTAGTGGAGTCTCCATCCCTAGAGGTGTTTAAGTCTCGGCTTGACAAAGCCCTGGCTTGGTTGATTTAGTTGGGATTGGTCCTGCCTAGAGCAGGGGGCTGGACTTGATGACCTTCTGAGGTCTCTTTCAGCTCTATAGTGCTATCATTCCATGATTCAGCAGAACTGGAGTTTCCCACTTGGAGGAACCAGCTAGAAATGCCAGCTCCACTCTAATGTCGTAAGTTTTAAGAGTCAGAAAAGACCCTTGTGATCCTCTAGTCTGGCCTCCTGCATAGCACAGGGCAGAGCCCTCCACCCAACAATTCCTGCACCAGCCCAACAGCAGGTGGTGGAATTAGTTCTCTGTTGGGAAGACATCCGTTTGTCATGTGAAGCGCATATTGACGGGGAATCTGCCACGTGGGACTCTACAGGAGACGCTCACAATTTGCAGAATTGCGATTCGTGGTTGTGCATATTTGCGAGTCTCCTGTCCCGGCCTGAGGGGGTGATGGGGGCCGGGAGCCACAGTAGGTTCCCCATAGTTCCCGGCCCCCTCCCTGAGTTTGGGAGTTGTGGGGAGCTCACTGCAGGGGCCAGGAGCCATGGCTCCCAGTATTAGTGAATTTCGCCATTCACAATGGATGCATTTGGGTTAATTACGCCCATGGTTAAAGATTTGGGCCTTATGTCCACCTTGAATTTGTCTATTCTGGCTTCCAGCCATTGGCTCTTGCTGATCACAGAGATATAGGGCTGGAAAGACCTCGAGTGGTCATTTGATCCAGTCCCAGTGCTGAGGCAGGACCAGGTACTCCCAGACCCACTAGAACCCTCTAGCATCAGTAGTAAATGTTACATACAGAGTGTCCTCCACTCTCCAGAGGCTTTTCCTTGTGCACGGTGGGAGATAGAGTCCAGGCCTTGGGAAGGATTTTGGACTGCATACGCAGCTGACCTTCACAGCTCTGCAGGTCAGTGCCAGGGGACACAGGGTCCTTGTTACAAAATCAATATAGTCAAATAAATCCTGAGCGCAATAGCTCAGCAACATGGGCAATCTGTCTCCCAGTCCCCACGTGGATTAAAACGCTCATCCCCTGCAGTGTAAAAACACCAGCAAGAATAAAGAGATATTGTAATGGACACACCAGTGGCCTGGGCTAGATCTGTGTAGCTAAAATTGACACCCACTGCTCCTGAGAACTGCATGTCTCTGGGGACTAGGGATGGACAACAGAACCTCTCACTTCCAGGCCAGCAGTTCAAAGCCAGCTCCCTCACTGGACGGCTCAAGAGAGAGGCTGAGGACCGAACGGGCCCTGGAGACTGAACTAGCCCCTCCCTTCTAGAAGCAGGCAACCTCCAGGTCTGCACTGAAGTGAATGAATGGCGGAGGGGGAACGCTGATGCGACAAAACTTGGCTGTGTGGGAGTGTGACCCATTTATGGGAGGGACAAGCCCTCTGCTTCATCCCCTCCTGCATGGGCACAGTCCCTGAAACAACCGCATTGCAGCGCAATGCAAGGCACTCCCTCGCCCTCCCACTGTCCCAGTGCAGGCTGAGCACAAGGAGGCCCTTCGGCAAGGGGCAAGCAGGAGGCTGGCTTCAGGAACTGAGCTTGCCTGGTACCACAGGACGCTAGCCACGAGCCCATGGCAGTGCCAGAGCCCATGTGCCACATGGCAAAGCTGGGGGCAGGCAGGGGACCTTAGCTGCGTATTTGAATCTCTTCTGTGCGCTAGCTGTGTATGTTTCTGGGCTGGGGCGTAAGCAGGAGCCGGCAAACAGCCAACCCGTCAGCTGCCCTCACTGGGGTTAACACCAGCTTTGAAAGGATTTTCATGGAGGCAGCACATGACGTGACTGCCCAATTCTGCAGCCCAGTGCGCTGTGCCTGCCGACCGCAGCTGATCAGATGGATGTCATCCAAGGGAGATGGATTTCACTGATAATCCCAGCACAGGAAACTCACCCCTAACAACGGCTGCAGTTCCCCAGGGGCCTTCTGGGGCCCCCGGGACACGGATGTGCTCCTCTCCCAGGCAAAGGGTGGGAGGAACTGATTTTACAGTTAAGATTTTGGCACTGCAGGCAATCTGCAGCCCAGGTAATCCGACTCACTCCGTCGGAGCACTCTGGCTCTCCTGCCGAGACATGTTCTCTGGAGGGATTGCCTGTCTTTGTGGGCTAAATCCAACCCTTCTGAACCAGACCTGGGCAGCGGGCCTGGTGCGCTGGGTTCCAGCAGGGCTCAAGGAGGAAAGACTTTCACCCCGTAGGCCACAGGGGCTTTTACTGTAGCCCTGAGAATCCAACAGCTCCTGTGTCACCATGCGACAGGGATAAATGGCTCTTGCAGCCGCGCAGCCACCAATGCATTGCCTCCCTCCAGTGCTTTTGCTGCCCCACCTTCCCAATCCAAGGACCTAGAGATAGCCCCCCACCCAACCCCCATGCACTGGGGCACTGAGGGAAGGGTCAGATCTACCCTGACACATTTGATTCAATTACAGAATGGGACCCTGGGATGGGTACTGGCCCTTTAAGGCAGCGTCAACTGGCTCCATCTCATATGGAGATATGAAACCCCATGTGCCTGGCTAATGCTGCTGCTTCTACCCTCTATACTGCCCCTGCACATCCCTACATCACAGCCACATGGGCGGGCAGACTTCCACAAGTGACCAGTGATTTTGGGTGCCCAAGAGGAGTCCCCTTGAAAGGTGGCATGATTTGCAGATGCACCCCTGTACTCCAGACCCCTCTAAGGTTCTCAGATTGGATGCCTCAGAATCGAGGCACCAAAATCACAAGTCACTTTTGGGAGTCTTGGCTGTACATCTTCGGTTCTAACGCACAGTAGCTGCGGTGCCACAAGCCTCCGGTGCGGCTCCCCCCACACCCTCGGGGGGATGTGAGCGTGTCTGACTACATCTCTGCCGCTCAGGAAAAGCAGCAGGAAGTTAAACATCCCTTTGTTCTGCACAGATGCTCTGGACACAGCAAAGAACCCTGTCAAACTCAAGCCAACTGTAGGATCATGAGTCACGGTAGCTGCACATCCTCTGTGGGCACACTGCAAGCGGATTCAGTGCTGATTTCTGCGGGTGGCACTAAGTTTTATAAATGCCAGATTTATGCTGACCCAGCTTAGATCTGCTCTGTGGACCTGATATTATGATGCCACCTGGCATGTGACAAGCAGTGGGAGTAAAATTACTGTTATCTTTTCACAGAGGAACCAAGAGGTTAAGTGATTTTCCCAAGGGCACTCAATGAATCAGTGGTATATGCAGAGCCAGAACCTGTCTTCTGAAACCCTGCTTTTTCCCGCTAGCCAACACTGCCTGCTGCATAGAAAGGGTCTCTGTTAGTTTTGCTTCTACCCCAGTGCCGAGAAGGAATCCATCTCCTTTCCTAACTGGGCTAAATAGCGGAGCAGGGGGCGCAAAAAGCAGAGGCTGAAACGTACCTGCCTTGGTAATCTGAGGAGGCAGCTGCTGGCTGGATGGTCTAGAGAACATCATCTTCTTGGTGTCCACCAGGAGGCGGCAGTACCCTGCTATCAGGCAGGCAAAATTGGTGGCTTCGGGCCATTCCATCAGCAGCACCAGTGGCTGGAAAGGAAAAAAGGAAAAGCAAATAAGGGCAGTGGGTTTCAGCTAATACACAAATGAAGCCAAGTGCACCAAAGGGGACTGTTTGTGGGACCTACACTGGATTGCATTCTTTTTAGGTGGGAGGGGAATGCTCCTCACTTCATCCATCAGCTACGGCACTGCCACACAGCCCGACCCACTGAGAAATGAGCCACGAAACACAACTCGACTGTATAACGGGGTGAACAAACACAACTTCCCCGTCCTTATCCCCAAATAGAAAACCGAGCCATAAGCGTTCACATAGATCTAACTCTGCCTACAGCGCCTGGTGGTAGAAGAACGCCACCAGCACCTGGAGAGGTCTGAAGAAATGTGAGCTGCCAGCAGTGAGCCATCAGAAAGGATGAATTATTAACTGCTCCCAACTCCTAATGTATGGCAGGGATTTACAGCTAACCCTCTGGCTAGTGAAATCTGTACCTTAGGAGCAAGCAGTGTCATTTGTTTAGGAGAACATTTATCCTTTCATGCTATGAAAGGGTTTTAGTCTCCACTGTAAGGGAAAAATCAGACACAACCTCAGCAATTCTAGGTGCAGAATATAGCTCCTGCAACTCTAAGATGGTAAAACTGTCATGATCACCATTGTCCCCTCCTCCCACCGTCCTGTTTTCATCACACTAGGGAGGGGCTGCTGTTAAGAGTGGACTTTATTTCCACCTGCAGATACAAGGTTGGACATACTGGGGATTTGTTTCAGTTCCTGCCATCAGCAGTCAGGCACGGCAAAGCTAAACCCCTGGAGTAGACCGGCAGAGCAGCTGTTGCACGGGTGCAGTTCACCTTGGTTTCAAGCAGCTCTGCTGATGCAGTCACACCAGCCTGTCTACGTTAGGGGGTTGCCCAGGTACAGCAGCACTGTAGCTGGCCTTTAATGGCTGGATTCAGGGCAGCCCTCCAAGACAGCCAAAGCCTGGGGCTGCCTAATCCATAGGAAGTCAACTGGAGTGGTTCGAGGAGTTTTAATGTAAATGAACTGGGAGCAGTGCAAGAGGGAGCCACCCGTCACTGCCTTTCACGAGGTGAGAAATGACTCCTGGTATCACCTCATCTGTCACGGTACTGAGAGGCCACCGACTGGGGAAAATGTAACATTAACACAGAGCATGGCCATCTCCCAGGAGACATAAGCTGCTTATGGCTGAGAGGACGTGGGATGTCAGGGATAGCCGGGAACCTGGCTGATTATTATTCATATTACAGTTCAGCTCCTAGAGGGCCCAACTGAATTGGGGGAGGAGGACTGTTGTCCTAAGCACTATTCACACACAAGGAAGGATAAAATTCCACCTGCCAAGAGTTTCTATTCTAAGTAGACAAGATTGGGGAGAGACAGGATTTGCCAAGGTCACACAGAGGGTGAGTGGCTGAGCAGAGAACCAGGGTCTCCTCGTTCCCAGTCAAGTGCACAGTCCACTGACCCATTCTGCCACTCAGACACAAACCCCAAACTGTCCTAGGTTGCACTGGTTGGCCATTTTAGGAAGCATGCAGCTTCACAAGCAAAGCAGTCCAGGGAGTTCCCAAAGGAGCTGCTGGGAGTGTTGATTGGTGTTTGCTCCTGTTGCCATTCACAAGCTGGAGAGGCAGAGTTCTGTATTTTCTCAGAGCCTACATTGAGGCAGAGCAGGGACAGCTACAGTGGCAGCTTCAAAGAATGGAGAATATTTGGAGCTGCAAAGCGAGCAGAAGAGGACGGTGATGTAGATGGTGCTTGGGCCTGCTATGAGGGCAGGGGACTGGACTTGATGACTTATTGAGGTTCCTTCCAGTCCTTTTATTCTATGTTCATAATAAGCAAATACGCTAAAGCAGGGATCTTTGCCATCAGCATGTTTTATGGGTTTTAACCTTGTAAAAGGGATTTTTACTGTGGGCACAAATAAACACTAAACCCAAGAATCAAAGCAAGTAAGAAGCGGAACAAGGGAAAGAAGTGGCTGCGTCGTACAGCACACAAGAGCTCACAGGATCTAGACTCTTCACGCACTCGTGAGGAACGCTGCCTTCTTTAACCCAGCTCCTAGCCTCAGTGGGAAATGAGGAAAGGTAGTCAATGTGTTCTGCTTACAGCTAGTCCCATGCTGCAGACTTCCCAGGTTTTTGAAGCTGTCTGTCGACAGAGGGAGCACTTGGTTTTCTCTGGTCTGCAGCTATAGTAATCTGAGCACTAACAACAAGAAAGGAAGTGGTAAGACCTGACTGAGGCCAGAGAAGCAACTGCCCACATCTGCCAGTGCTAAGAGGGGATGACACAAAAATTCATTTCAATTCAGTCCAAAGCGCGGAGGCTCATTTGAGTGCTGGTGGCCCAGAGGGCAGATTTCGGTCACAGTGTCACAGAATTTAAGGGCAGACAGGATCCCCCAGCTCATCCACTCTGATCTCTCAGGCCACCAACACCATCCACCTCCCCCTCACACCCAACAGCCAAAATAAGATCCAAGTGTTACAGCCCATGGGAGATTAGACACAGGCGCAAAACTGGAAGGACTAAGGTTCACCCCTGACTCAGGCCCCTGCAATGGCAGGGGAGCAATGAAGTGAGATATCCCCAGATGATCCTTGCACATGACTGGCACCCCACACATTGCAGAGTAAGGCAACAGACCCCCAAGGGCACTGCCAATCTGAACCAGAGGGAAGTTATTCCCTGAGTCCCACATACAGTGATCAGTTACACCCTGCACATGTGAACAAGAGCCAGCCAGCCAAGCCAGGGTCAGAAATGGCCATGGGAGTAGTCCCCTCACAGAAGGGAACGCTCTACTGGAAGCAATCTGATGGAGCCAGCTTCTGGCCCCGTCACCTGCACACCCTTGCACAGCGGGAAAGGCAAAGCTCTGAGAGATGCCAGGGCTGAGTAATCAGCACCCTGATGTCTCCTCACCCTTTGCAGCAAGTGGAGGCTGGATGCAGCTTCAAGGGGTTTTTCTGCTAAAACCAGACTATTTTGATTTTTGGACAATTCCACCAGATGAATCAAGGAGACGGATTGTCCCCAATCTTTCCACAGCGACTCATTGTCAGAGAAGCCCAGTCTGTATATTCTGTCAGGCGTGAAACAGGACTGGCTCTGTGATCAGCACAAATTGGCACTTTCTGCATATAACTGAAAACCAAAGGGCAGAACTTATGAGGGCTACTAATGCTGTGTCCCTTGTCATGGCTCCACGGGAGCACAACTACCTGGGTTTTGTTTGGTAATTAGTAAGATGCACATCCTAGCTGACTATAGCATTACTATTTTGCAAGCAAGTCGTCTTAACATCAGTTAGCATTAGTAGCTTAGCAAAAGTGTGTGTGGGGTGGGGGGAGAGTGCATACTGCTTTGTTATTCTGCAAAACACATTGCTTGATTAAATGATAATGACATTTAGGCGAATGACTGGTGCTGGTTTTGTTATACAGCTAGTCAAGTGTGAAGGTTTTATTATTGCAAATTAAATGTCGTTGTTAGTTGTACGACAGCACACTTGATCCAGTTGCTTACCCCCTAACTGGGCTGGTAAAAGAAAAGAGAAGGTATTGTGAATGAGAGAGACAGGAAAGGGTAAGCCAAGATACTTTAAAATCCTAGCAATCTTGGTCCGTATATTCCAAGCATGCAAGGAGAATGAGTTGTTAAAAAGATAGTTGGATGTATTATATATTCCAGATGTGCCAGGGAAATGGGTTGTTCAAAAGATACTTAGTTAAATAGGACTTGAGATTAAATGGGGAAAATGTCCATTCTGAACAGTCAGTTGTTCAATTTACAATCAGTGTTGCTTGGGAATTTATGTAGCACTAGCTTTGAACTGCTTTCAGTTGGGCTGCTGAGCAATAATAATAAAGGAACTGAGCTGTGCTTTATGGCGTTGTTTTCTCTTTGTAGATAACAGGGATTTACCACGATGTGTTTAGGATCCCAGGCTTTGGCAAGGAACAGCGAGGAGGTGGACTACTCTCGCTCCAGGTACTGCATGTCGGGAAAATCAACTTTTCTGGATAATTGTGGGGCTTCTGGTATCCTAACTACCCTACTGTAATAACAGTATTTATCCAGCTTGCGTTGTTCCACATAAACAAGTCAGTGCCAGTAGTCTACAGTAATCCTCATGGCAGATCATGTGGTCTGTGTGATGCTTTTTTATAGGCATGCTCTTTTTGCTCCCAGTTCAGCAAACCATTCAAGCACGTTTAAATCGGACTCTGATCAGCAAAACACTTAAGTACATGCTTAACTTTAAATATGTGCTTAAGTCTCGTTGAAATCACTGGAATAAAAGTAGGCGGGTGAGTGCTTTGCTCAGTCGGGTTAAACCAGGGGTGTCAAACGCCAGAGCAATTGTGCAATCTGGCCTGGGAGTGCCGGCGGGACGGGTAGGAGCTGCCCATTACCATTCCCCAAGTCTGGCTCTTCCGGCCACCGCCCCGTCCTCTCCCCCCATGGCACCCTGTTCCCCGAGGACACGGCATCAGGGATTATGGGGGCCACTGGTGCGGTGTGGCCCCCCATGCTCCTGGGGTGGCAGGAGCCGTGGGGAAGCAGGGTGCACTTCATTTCTTTAATGAAAATGTCCAGTAACAGTCTCCTGTTTTTCAACCAGCTCAATCAGGAAGCTGGTATTAGACAAAATCATGCTGAAAATATTGGGCAGCTTTTTGGAACAGCTTCCCTAGGGATAAAAGGTATGCTCTAGCTCCATCAGAAGTGATAGGGCTTAAACGGAGAATCACTGGGAAAAATTCTCTGCTTGCCCTTATGTAGGAGATTTGCTTAGATGATTAAGATGCTCCCTTCTGGCTTTAAATCCACAGATCTATGAACAGGCATAACCACAATATGAATGTCAAGCTTAAGAGTGTTATTTTAGTGTCTGTTTCAGAGTCCTTTGCACTGCCCATTCATGTGCTGCAATTGAACCTGAGGTCTGAATGTATATCATTTGCATTCTCTGGATTACTTGATTTCCAGTGTCAAGTTTATAACTAACAATCTGAACACCTGGACAGCACAGGACAGCCCCTTCTTCACTGGTCTCTGACCTTTTTCCCTGTAGACACTATTAGCTCCGACTGTCAATTGCTCATTGCAGCCAGGAACATTATTTCTCTGTTGTTTGTTGATCAATACAATTCCTAGTTTTGTTTTGCATATAATCTGCAGGCCTCTAAAATCACTCTGCTTATTCCAGTGTGATCAGCAACAGCTTTTGCAGGGCAAATTTGGGCATCTGCCTAATTTCAGGGCCTTTGGGTATGTACCCCTGAGGTATATAACTTGGAATATCTTTCTCCATCTTGATTCCAGTGGCTGCTGTTTTCAGCTGTGCTTGTTAGCTCATTGGTAGAGCCCTGCACAGACACAAAATTTTGTATCTGCATCCACAGCCACAGAGGTGGATACCCATGGATATTAAACCGAGATCCGCAGATTTGCGGGGCTCTACTGATTAGTTCAAGCCACGTCCATAGCTTTTTCTAGAGAAAGCATGGCTGCTGCACTGGGAAGTTTCTCTCTTCTTTACACCATCAAATATACAATCAACTATACAATCTTCTTTACACCATCAACTATACCAGTGTTTCTCAACCTTTTTTTTTTATAAAGTACCCCTTTTAAAAAAAAATTATAAGTACCCCCAGTACCTACAGTTTTCAGACACACACAATTTTTTTCTACCATTGCAACACATTTGTTTAAACAACTTAATCATAGCTGGGCGGGCAATGAAGTTTTTGGGTGTAAAAAGTACAAAAATAATAAAGCACTGTAAAACTTAACACAAAAATTCAGTTTTCTCCAAATTTCAGTTGTGTTGACGTACCCCCCAGACTTCTCGAGTACCCCTGAGGGTACTCATACCACTGGTTGAGAAACATTGAACTATACAACTATACAAACTATGCAGCAGGGCCTCTCTGCCAACATCAGCATCTGTACGGTAACACTGTAACCTTTCATTGTGTTACAGGTCAGTTAAATGTCTCTGTGACTCATTATGTTTCCTTTGGAGTTTTGAATGATCAAAACCAAGTTGTTTGTGACATAGCAGATGCCTTATGTTTATCAAAGAAAGTTCTCGGCACTTTCCAATATTCTGCGCCAATGGACCGCATGCTGAAAGCACCTCTGTTTTCACCCCAGGTCACAGTCTTGCACTTGTTTTCTTATTCAGATTTGGCTTTGCATGGTCCAGAAAATGTCAGCTCCATCAGCTATTTGAATCTCTCTCATGTTTCTGGATGGCTGCTTGATTCCCAGGCAGTTTTGAGTACTGGGAAGCCAGCAAAATCCACTTTTGTTCTAGATGGCAGAGGAATGATACATCTTATTGGGTGCCTTGTTTTAATGGCACCGGCAAGACTGCGTAGCAGCATTTCCATCTGGTCTGCCCAGCTACAGGCATAAGACAAAGGAAGTCTCAATCTTCCTCTCGCTTTCTCCAGAAGGAAGGGTTTCAGCCTGGTTCAGTGCACATAAAACAAATGGGATTCATGCAGTCTTGTTATTCACATAACCCTCTCCCCATCACCACTAGAAAGGCCTGTGCATGGCACATCTGGAAGGCCTGCTTGATTCCCCCCTCATTTTTAGAATTGTTCCAGTAGTTCCTCTAAAACAGATGTTGTATCAGTGTGAATAAACTCTCTGCCTCAGACAGTTTTCAAGCTCTGTAGAATCAGCATAGTATTGTCACATGCAGGCAGGGGTGTGTGTGCACCAATGCTCCCTACTGGCTAGAGTCAGAACTGCTCCACTGTGTGTCATAGGTGTGACACTGCAAGTGAAGAGTTTCCTTTAGGTCAGCTGTTTTGAACCTACACTTTGGGAGAAGCAGGGTCTGAGTTCTGTCCCTGCAGCCACCACAAAATTCTGGGAGGCCATGGTGAGCAGTACCATGACAACTGGGAAGGTGTAGATCTTACCGCACTGCAGAAAGGCCTGACTCCTCCATCTAGCAGGGAGATTGGGCCCATCTTCAGCTGGTTTCAGTCAGGATTGTTCTACTGACTTCTCTCCAGGATCTGGCCCAGCATTATTCTACCTCTTGGTCACCTGCTTTGTCACTTACATGAGGGAGCCGGGCCTGGAGTAGCAGGAGGGGAGGTATCAGCTCAAGGATTAGAAAGGTACAGACTGTACTTGTAGAGAGTCTTTTATTTCCATTACACACTGGAAGCAGCTCCAAGGCCCCTGGAAGACACTGAAATCAATAGTCAGATTCCAGGCACAGTAGCAGCCAGGGATCTTTCTGAATTAATTTTTTTCGTTGTTTTCCTTTGTAAAGTCTTGATCTCTGCTAAGTGCTGGCTGGCTTCAGGCCCTACTGGGAGACATGAAGCCAATTACCCTGATGCTTTTCACGGAACAGTGCTTGGCTGGTCACCAGCCACCATGCTGCTTCTGCTCCTCGCTTAGATGTACACCTTAGTGGGGTATGACATGGGGCCAAGTGGCAATTTCCACTGGGAAAAGATGGACCCTTTGAACCCAAAGATGCCATTGTGAGATTAGTTGGCTCCCACGTGGCATGCAGGCTGGGTTCACAAATCTGACACCTGTGGCACTGGAACAATTTTTTTAGTGGGGAGGCTGAAGGTGGAAACCATGTATTTGGGCTGGTATTACTACTTCAAGCCAGGGGGTATGACAGCACCCCAGTTCCAGAACCCATGTCATTTTTAGGGGGGGGGGCAGCAGGGCCTCTCTGACAACACAGAAGCATAGAACCCTAGAACTGGAAGAGACCTCCAGAGGTCATCAAGTCCAATCCCCTGCTCTCACAGCAGGACCAAGCACTGTCCTGACAGGTGTCTGTCCAACCTGCTCTTAAATATCTCCAGTGATGGAGATTCCACAACCCCCCTATGCAATTTATTCCAGTGTTTAACCACCCTGACAGGTAGGAAATTTTTCCTGATGTCCAACCTAAACCTCCCTTGCTGCAGTTTAAGCCCATTGCTTCTTGTCCTATCCTCAGAGTCCAGGGAGAACAATTTTTCTGCCTCCTCCTTGTAACACCTTCTTAGATACTTGAAAACCGCTATCATATCCCCTCTTGGTCTTCTCTTTTCGAAACTAAACAAGCCCAATTCCTTCAGTCTTCCCTCATAGCTCATGTTTTCTAGACCCTTAACAGTGTCACACTATTGACTCATGTTTAACTTTTGGTCCACTATGACCCCTAGATCCCTTTCTGCGGTACTCCTTCCTAGACAGTCGCTTCCCATTCTGTATGTGTGAAACTGATTGTTCCTTCCTAAATGGAGCATTTTGGATTTATCCTTATTAAACTTCATCCTGTTTACCTCAGACCATTTCTCTAGTTTGTCCAGATAATTTCGAATTTTGACCCTATCCTCCAAAGAACTTGCAACCCCTCCCAGCTTGGTATCATCTGCAAACTTAATAATTGTACTCTCTATGCCATCATCTAAATCATTGATGAAGATATTGAACAGAACCGGTCCCAAAACAGACCCCTGTGGAACCCCACTTGTTATGCCCTTCCAGCATGACTGTGAACTGTTAATAACTATTCTCTGAGAACAGTTATCCAGCCAGTTATGCACCTACCTTATAGTAGCCCCATCTAGGTTGTATTTCCCTCATTTATTGATAAGAAGGTCATGCGAGACCATGTCAAATGCCTTACTAAAGTTTACGTATACCGCGTCCACCATTTCTCCCTTATCTTATCAAAGAAAGCTATCAGATTGGTTTGACATGATTTGCTCTTTACAAATCCATGCTGGCTGTTCCCTATCACCGTATTAACTTCCAGATGTTTGCAGATCAATAACAAAAAAAAGCAACCAACTACAAAGTGGCTGTGTTACTCCCCCTCCCCCCCAAAAAATGTTTATTGTAAATACAGTTGTAATGAGCCCAAACCCATTGCAACGATCGTTTCAGTACAAAGGGATGGATTAATCAAATCACTAGTGCAGTGAGAACAGAATGTCAGATCTGACCTCAAAGAACAAGCCTTGAATCTAATCAGCTGTCTGTCAGATTGATGTTCTGGGCATCTGGCACCCGGCCATGGTATAGCTAGGATTAAGTTTCTTGGGATTAAACTAACCTGCCTCGTCATCTCCTTTCCACTGGAAATTGGGCCTGGCATAATCCTGCTGGGATTGTCATGTGGATTTTTAAATGGTGCAACGAGATGGGGAGAGTCACGTCTCTGTCTGGGCCTTGAGGCCACTGCCTCCCCTCAGGACACTTGTATGCACAAGAGATCTTACACTCCCCAGCAAAAATAAAGAAAAAAAGCAAACACCCTAGAACGGTGCCGGATAGCGTCTGGGCTGCCTTTCTACGGCCACTGATGCTCCACAAGTCACGGCCTAGCTCCGGAGCAGTGAGTGTGAAAGTGCAGCTGAGAAGGTGGGGGGCACATGAACGTGGATTTAGGCCACTTCTTTATCCCACTGCTGTGGGGCCACATGGGCACTGATGTGTCCATGACACTGACAGGCCATTCCGGCATGTGGGGATTGCTGGGACCCAGGGATGCTCCAAGTCACCCCCTTTCCCATAGCCACACACCCTGTGCTGCTGGCTGGCAGCTGAAGTTGTGTGGGAACCATGATGGCCTGCTGAGTAGGTTCCAGTGCTGGTGTAATTCACCAGAGGCCATGCAAGCTGTGCTTTGCATCCTTAGGGTCAGAGCCAATGCTCACTGCAGTCACTGGATAGACTCATCATGTGAAACCCCGGCCCCACTGAACATAATACAAGTTTTGCCTTGGCTACAGTGGCCAGGATTTCACCTCTGTGGACCTCATCAGGCACTGGATTAGGCACTGGATACCCTTGAGAATCTGGCCCCATCTTTTCTTGGGCACCTTTCAATTCCTGACCTTTATCACACTGTTCTATTTACTTTGCCCTATGATGTTTGCAAGGAGGAACACCACACGCACTGCAAGCACATCAGCAGCATAACAGGCATGACTGCAGTGGTGCCTGCTGCCTCATACAGGTTTACTTGTTTGCATTTCTTGCCACCCAGTTTGAATTTCAGGTTCCTGTGCACAGACGTGATGCTGCACTGTGTGGATTGCAGAACCTCCATGGAAAGTTTGACATCTAAGGCCAGGTCTACACTGGTGGAAAAAAATTGATACAAGATACATAACTCCAGCTATGGGAACTGGGAACTGCATGCATACCTTGCACCAATTTTCTGGGGCGGCCCCACTGCCGGAGGTCAATGGGAGAAATGCTCGACTTCCCTCACTTCTCGCAATAGCAAGGAGTACCAGTGTGACGTAGTGGGGGTACCTTGCTGGTTGCTATGCTGGGCAGTGGGTTATGAGTGACCTCCACTGGCTGCTGTCTGCAGCACAGCCCAGCAGGGCAGGGGATGAGTCATTATGCAAGGGGGCTTCGAAACTCGAAACTCGTCAGACAGGTATCTCCCATGGAGCAGAACAATTGGAAGGAGGGGGCTGGAGCCCTGGCTGAGGGCAGGGCTGGAAGTGAGTGGGTTAGTTTCTGTCGGGGATCATGGAGAAGACAGCCTAGGGAAAGGGGCTGGAATTTAGGGGCCCAGCATCCCCCATCTCAAGGGGGGCTGAGGCATCCTAGGCCCGGTTCCTGTAACCAGATGACATCTGTGCTGTGCTGTATCCTGGAGCAGCAATAAACTCCCTCTATTCTACTGGCTGGTGGAGTCTGTCCGTGCCATTACGGGGGTGCAGGAGTCGGGGGACCCCGATGCGCCGCCACAGTGGTGTCAGAAGTGGGATGCACTGCACCCCGTGGATGGAGCTCCCAACAGCAAGTGACAAGGCGCAGTAGAAGCAAGGGACTTAGAGCCAGGCGTGCTGGAGACAGAGTGAAGCAGTTCCTGGGAATCGTGGGGCGCAGCAGCACTAGACTGGTGAGTCTGCACCGAGGAGACCAGCAGGGAGATGGCCTACACCCAACTCCTGAAGGCAGAGCTGGTGAAGCTGTGCAGAGAGAGGGGCTTGCCTGTGCGGAACGCAACCAAGGCCCAGCTGATTGCCCGGCTGGAAGAGAATGACCAGCCACAGGGCTGGGATCCTGTCCCAGTGGGGAGCAGCCAGACCCCCCCTGGGAGCGTGTCAGGCTCTGAGGGTGGGCAGAGCACTGGAACCCACCGGAGAGACGGGACAGCCTTCCAGGGGAACCCTGCAAGCCGTAGTCCACCCAGGGGAGGGTCCAACCCAGCGGAGCTGCGGCGGCTGGAGATCCAGCTGCAGATGAAGGAATTGGAAGTCCAGGACCGCAGAGAGCAGCGACAGCATGAGCTGGCCATGGCAGAGCGGAGAAGCGTTAGGGACCCAGCTGCGCAGAGTGCAGACGGGCCCCAAGGGCCCCTGGCTGCCAAACACTTGGAGAAGCTCATGGTGGCCCAACTGAAGGACGTGGGTGACACAGACGGGTTCCTCAGCTCCTTTGAGAGGGCCTGTGGACTGCAACGGGTCCCCCCAGCTGACTGGCTACAGGAACTCATCCCCACACTGAACCAGGAGGCTGCCGGGGTGCTCAATCAGCTGGAGGACCTACAGCCACGGGATTACAACCAAGTCAAGGAGGCCCTGCTGCACAAGTTCGGGCTCACCCCTGAGATGTACAGGAAGGAGTTCCGGGGGGTGCAGAAAGGGCCACGGGAGACCTATGTGGATCTGGCCTCCCACCTGGCGCAACACTGCCGCAAGTGGGTGTCTGGAGTCGGAGCCCAAACCGCAGAGGACCTCCTCAAGCTGATCATGATGGAGCAGTTCTGTGAAGCGTGCACACCCAGCCTGAGGCTGTGGCTCAAGGACCGGAGGCCAGAGAACCCCCAGGAAGCCAGGAGGCTGGCGGACGAGTTCACAGAGAGCCGGTCCGGGTGTGAACAGGAGTCCCGGAGAGAGAGGGAATCGCGCCGAGACTGGATCTCAGCTGAGCGACGGAAAAAGTCATCTACGAGGCGAGCCCAAGAGACAAGTTGTCTGCGCCCCAGAGAGCCAGCCAGGGCCTGGACAGAGACAGCCCAAAGGGGCCCCGCAGGGCCTAACTTGCCATCACTGTGGGCAAAAAGGCCACAAGAGGGCTCAGTGCACCAGGTCCCATGACCTGGGACTTTCCAGGGTTAACTGGCTGGAGCTGGAGGAGGGGCAGGCTGCCCCAGAGGCAGGGGCTGGCAGGCAAACCTCAGCTCAGAGTGGGGGGAAGGATGCTCAGTGCACCTCCCCTGGGAGGTCTGACCCTCGGGAGGCGGATTTCTCCGTGTACTGGGTGGGGGCAGGACGGCCCCTGCGGAGTGAGTGCCTCCTACCCCTGGAGGTGGACGGTAGGAAGGTGACGGGTTTCTGGGACACGGGGGCGGAGGTGACGCTGGCCCGATCTGACATAGTGGCCCCAGACCGTATGCTACCCAACACTCAGCTGACCCTGAAGGACATAGACGGGTCCCCGTTTAAGGTGCCCGTAGCCAGGGTGCATTTGAAATGGGGGGCCAAGGAAGGTCTCAAGGAAGTAGGGGTGCACCCGCACTTGCCCACGGAGGTGCTGATGGGGAATGACCTAGAGGAGTGGCCCCATGAATCCCAGCGGGCTCTAGTCACCGCCCGTAGCCAGAGCCAGCGAGGGGCTGGCAACCTGGATGCAGGGAAGGACTCCCGGCAGGGTTCTCAGGGTCCCATCGCAGTGGACACGGGGTCCAGCCAAGCTG
The DNA here is from genome assembly GCA_032595735.1 of Pelochelys cantorii. Classification (NCBI taxonomy): domain Eukaryota; kingdom Metazoa; phylum Chordata; order Testudines; family Trionychidae; genus Pelochelys; species Pelochelys cantorii. The sequence goes on from CM064337.1 coordinate 45,482,335, forward strand.
GACTCCGGATCTAGGCAAAGGTGGGGAGCAGGTCCCGATCCCTGCCCCAGCAGCTGAATTCCAGGCTGAGGTGCAGGCAGACCCCTCCTTGCAGACGCTGAGGGGCCAGGAGAGATTCCTGTGGGAGCGGGGATTCCTGTTCCGGGAATGGCTTCCCCCCAGGAAGGTGAGGGCATGGGGGGGGGGGGTCCAGCGGTAGCTGGTCGTCCCCCAAAGGTATCGCCACAAGCTGCTGTATTTGGCCCACGACGTCCCCTTTGCAGGCCACCGGGGGATCCGGAGCACCCACCTGAGGCTGCTCCAACACTTCTACTGGCCGGGGATATTTGCAGCCGTGCAGCGGTACTGCCGGTCCTGCAACTCCTGCCAGAGGGGCGGGAAGGCCGAAGACGGGAGGAAAGCTGCTTGGGGGCCGCTACCCTGTAGAGAGGAGCCTCTGGGCTTGCTGAGAGAGTTATGGGAGGGGAAGACCTCCCTGGATGGAGCGTTGGGGGTGGAAGACGTCCTGGCTTTCCGGGAAAAGCTCGCTGGGCTCATGGGCCCAGCCAGAGAGACCTGGGCCAGAGATCAAGGGCAGTGGAAGGGCTGGTACAGCCACCGAAGACAGGCCCGTGCCGCCCCCCCCCCCCCCCGGAGCTGTGCAGCAACGGGACAGGGGAAAGCTGGCCCCTGCAGGGCATTGCCATGGCCGGCCCAAGTCAAGGGGAGCACCCATGCCCCAGGGCGGGTTCCCACACAGAGGACCCAAACTTCCCTAGGTCACAAGCGGAGTGACCCTGCTCAGTTCGCTCTCGGAGGGGGGAGAACTGTGACGTAGTCGGGGTACCTTGCTGGTTGCTATGCTGGGCAGTGGGTTGTCAGTGACCTCCACTGGCTCCTGTCTGCAGCACGGCCCAGCAGGGCAGGGGATGAGTCATTATGCAAGGGGGCTTCGAAACTCGTCAGACAGGTATCTCCCATGGAGCGGAACAATTGGAAGGAGGGGGGTGGAGCCTGGCTGAGGGCAGGGCTGGAAGTGAGTGGGTTAGTTGCTGTCGGGGATCATGGAGGAGACAGCCTAGGGAAAGGGGCTGGAATTTAGGGGCCCAGCATCCCCCATCTCAAGGGGGGCTGAGGCATCCTAGGCCTGGTTCCTGTAACCAGATGACATCTGTGCTGTGCTGTATCCTGGAGAAGCAATAAATTCCCTCTATTCTACTGGCTGGTGGAGTCTGTCCGTGCCATTACGGGGGTGCAGGAGTCGGGGGACCCTGACGCGCCGCCACAACCGGCACCAACAATCTCAGCGTTTGATTTAGTGGGTATTTACTAGACCTGCTAAATTGAACCCCAGAGGATTGATCACCAGCATGTCAATTCTCCAGCAAGTGGAGATGGCAACTATTCCCCTTTGTTCCCAGCTTTCACGAACCGTTACAAAAATCAATCATGGGCACATTTCAATTAGCCTGTAGTTTTGTAAAACCTGACCGATTTGACCAGACCAGGGAGTCCTGAACTCAGAAGGAGCCTGGGATAGCAGAGGAGCTCAAGAGAAAAGCAATTATTTCCCAGTGAATAATTTATTAGATAATCATCGCTGCTGTTTCCACTCATGAACTATCCACGAGCAGCTTATGACATTCTCAAATGTAACGAATCTGGAATTATCCACGGACCCATTTCTGCAAATAACGCTTGGTTTGTAGCTGTGCGTGAGCTGTTGTGCCTTGAACTCTGAGAAGCATGGTTAGGTTTTCTTGGTCACATAAATTGCATGACATGTGCCTCTTTCCTGATTGGATGCATTTTAACCCTTATGGCTGCATTTAGGGGGCACCCAAAATTGATGTTCTGGAATTCAACATGGCCTTACTGCACAAATCCTTTAACAGTTAGAGATGTAAATGGTTAACTGGCTGAGGCCGCAATGGTAGCCTTCAGCCCAGGCGGGGGTAAGGGGACCCCTGCTCAGCTGCACTGCAGCCCCAGCCGCGTCAGCAGCCCCTGCCCTGCTGCTCAGGCGGGGACATGGGGACCCCAGCCCAGTCGTGCGGCAGCCCCAGCCCTGCACCCCAGGTCGGGACAGGCGGACCTGGTTCAGGCAGTCCCCTCCAGTGGGATCACACTATTTTACATCCCTGTTAAGAGTCACTTCAAATGTGCTGTTTCCACAGCAACCTCAGTTGCTCAAATATCTACGGAAAGCAGTCACAAAAGAGTCCTTGACATAAGCAAAGCAGATTCCGTTTTTTATTCCAGTGACTGCCCAGAGAAGAATTTGTACGGGATTCACCCAGCCCTGGTAGAGAATGCAGAACATGAATCTCGCTAATTAGGGGAATTCCTAGAGGAGAAAGCATCACAACTTGCCTTTGCCCAAAATGAACCTCTTTCACATGCCCTCCTGGCTATTCTGCCGAGCACCTCAGATTTAGAAGTGGGATGTAGGTTTGACTCCAGGTCTCTGGAGGAGTAAGGGCATTCTTAGAACACTGCCCTTGAATGGTTTAAAATCACAGAGGAGATGGATTGATTTGCATCCTATTGTTTAGCCAGAACAGGGGGAGCGACAGTACAATAGAATAATTACCAAAAGCAGATTAGCACTTCAAGGTAATGATTTTTCTCCCTCTCATTTTAGCCTGTCTCATCCATTGCAGTCCTGTCTAGATTAGCATGTGCCTCGTTCTGGGCCAGACGTGTTGGCTCTGAATCCCTGTCTTTGCATGTGGAGTTAATTAAGACAGATGGCAACAGCCTCTGCTAGCACACTCCAGTGTTAGGATAATGGTAGACCCTGATCTTCGGTACCAGCAGGATAGCTTTGCCTTTCCTTCTTTGAGGAAGGATGGGGGCATTTTGGACAGACATCCTGACCTTCATAACAAGTCCTAGTTCATGAATGAATTAACTAGGTGGGTGGATGGAAGTGCTACATGAGAGGTGTTGTTTTCACAGCAGGCAGGTGTGCTTCAGGGCAGGATGCGCAGTGGGTCTGCTTCTACAGTGGGGGGCATCTTATTCAGAAAGCTTTTTAAAGCTGAGGAGACTGTCTGGCTCGAGGGACCAGCTGTGCCATGCACAGCATTTCCTGGCCAAGTGCCAGTTCAGATCTGGTGCCGGGGAACAGTGAGAAACCAGGTGAGAGCTACCTGGAGTCTCATTCTGGTTCGTAGCATGTGGATATCAACGTCATATCAAATGCCACCGTGTTGGTCACTCTTGTGGCCGAGGGCTGAATGTGCCATAGACAAAGAATTAGTCTGTCACCCTAACAGCAGTTGTTTCCTGTTGGGGCGGACTGTGCACTCTGTCACTGAGTGTTCAGGGTCTGTGGAGAGATGGGGGCTTCTGTTTCCAGAGCTGTTAATCAGGCATCTTGAAGGAGCGTTGAATGCCCACACACAGAACGAGGCTGCCTTGAATTCATCTGGCAGCTGGGGACACACTTCATTCTAGTGTATTACCGCCTTTCAAACAGTAACAGCTAGTGAAAGGCAACAAGTCAATCAAAGGAGGTTTGTCAGTCCAGTCCCGATGTATTAATGCACATAGACGCATGCGGCATGGATGGGAGGAAGAACCAAATGGGGTATTTATGATGGAGATTAGCTATTTTTTTATATAGCATAATGGAAACCTGGAGGGATGATGCTCAGAAGTAGAATGGCCAGGGCTGGGGGTGCAATCCACACAGAAGTGGCAGGAGGATGTGAATAGGTATTGCAATAGCTGTATTTACAGCCTTAGCAAGATCTAATACAGCCCATCCGGCTTCCTCACAGAGGCTCCTGGGCTAACTAGGTGGCAGCTAACGTGAAGGGGAAGTTGTCCTGGCTCAGGTACTTCCCAAGAGATGGGAGCAGCAAGAATGAAAGGGAAGTTTGGGGCCAACCCCCGTGTGCTATTTGAATTCAGTGGGATCACTCCGGGCAGCAGCACAAGCGTGCCAGAAGGGCAGATTGTACGGAATTACCCAGGTTGTGGGAGGAGGTATTAAAATTCCCCATCAGGGAAGGCAGTCGGGGAATCCCAAACAAAAGCATCATCATTACAGCTCCCCAGACTAGACTGATCCTACACGTACAGGATGCCAGGAAGGGGCTGCTGGGAGATATCAGGTTAAGAGAACCTGCCCCAGAGACGGGGAGGAAACAACAGCAAGACACAGAGTTCAGTAACTATCCACAGAGGAAGGATCAGCACAGCAATAAAGCAGGTGCAGACTCGACGCTAAAGAGGCAAGGGGCTCAAAAAGGCTTTGATAAATACATCCAGGGGAAATAAATAATAAATAAGAACAGAATGTGTGTTACTTGAACGCCCAGGCTCCCTAACTGAGCGCAGGGTGCCACTGTGCGAGTGTGCAGATGCACTGCAAGAGACAGGCCCAGCCTGAAGAGCTTGGGGCTGACCAGGTGAGTCAGAAAAAGAGGGTGAATACTCACTGGGCTACTCTCAAACAGCTCCACTAATAAATGAGAAGGGGAATGAAATAAACCCTGGTTCAAAAATAGCTGAGACCCTGAACTGCTTTGTTTGGATCTTTTCTAAAGCAGAAAAATACCAACAAGATGTTTAAAGAACAAGGAAATGAGGCAACCTTGTTAAAGTAACATAAAGACCAGGCAAGGGAATACTTAGAAAAGCTGTACTGAGATCAGCCAACCAATCTGGATGACATGCATGCTAGGGCACCTAATGTCCCTGGAAATCTATGGGAACATCTCCACACAGGTAGACGGGAGCTGGATCAGGCCTTCAAGGGAGCAGTGCACAAACTCTCTCACTGAACGCGTAACTGAAAAGTTGTGGAAAACCTAGAAAGTGTCACAAGAGTGGCAAAACGCAAGCCCAGGGTCGAATTTCTGCCAAGGGAAAGTGAGCCATCGGAGAGACAGCAAGCCTGCAAAGCTATTTGTATTAAATGAATAGTACAATTGGGGGGACCGATAAGTAACCTGGCACTACAATGGAACCATGCGCTGTAAACAGCGTGGGCTTGTGAAGAACAAGAGCACATTAGGCCAGACACACTCGATTGCTTTTGTGACAGAGTTACAGAATCAGTGGAGGAAGGAAAGGCAGAGGATGGGGATTTCTTGTAGTCTAGGCAAATGTTTGATACAGCATCCCAGGAAATCTCACTCCTAAGTTAGCTCAGGTGATTTGGCTTCTGGATGCTGGCCTGTGGGCTGCAAACTGGCTGAAGGAAACACAAGGTTACAGTAAACAGCAAAGCATGGAGTATCCACGGGGGAACGTTTCTAGCTCAGTGACCCAGGTGTTAGGTTTGGTCTATATTTAATATGTTCATTAGGGATCTCGAAGAGGGAATAAAGAGTAAACATGGGTGGAATCAGCAGATGGTACCAACTGGGGTGCATTTGTGAATACCTCTGTGGAGAGAGCCTTTGCACAAAGACACCTGGGCGTTTAGAAATGGTGACACAGAAAAACAGCCACGTGAGATTCAGTTTGAAAAACCTCAAGCTTATGCATCTAGTGCGGAAGGAATCAGAGATGCTCCTGCTTCCCTTCCACGGAGGTATCAGAAGGGACTGACGGGTGGCTGGGGACAGCAAATTGCAATGTAATTCAACAGCAAGCAATGCCAGTGCAGATCCAGGCTGCATACACAGAGGTCTCCCATCCCACAGCAGGGAGGTAACAATCCTGCTCTGTCTATAGCTGGGGGGGCTGAAATATCGCTTCAGCTCTGGGTGGCCTGTCACTAGAAGGGTTGTGACAACTGAGAAGCAGACCAGAGGACAGCAAGAGGAGTGACTGGGGGCCAGAGGCAGAGACCGGGGGGGGGGGGGGGGGAGGGGAGGGGATTAAAGTACTACAGCCAGGCTAAGTGACAGTTTCAATAGATGACCTGCTAATGGTCCACAGATCTCGGCACGGTGTTCCCACCAAGGAGGTACAACGCAGGGCAGGCGAACTCAGTCATGGGCTGAGATTAAGAAAGGGCAGCTTTAGGCTGAGCATCAGGAGCGCTTCCGGACAGCGAGATCTGGGGACGCATCAGATCCCAGCAACCATGAGGGGACACCCCCGTAGCAAATGGAAATAACCACCGTGCACGGGCAGACACGGGCCTCATCTGTGCCCAGCCCCAGGATTCTGCAGCGATCACTCGTAGCTGGCAAGGCCAACAGAGGCTGGTAGGCCTGAGAGGAGAGGTCCTCAAAGCCGACAGCCTTCCTCGGCAAGCATGGCTGCTTGTGGAGGCGAGGGGCTGACAGGAGGGGTTCCGTGCCAGTTCACCTCTGTCTTGACAGCAGCACCTCTGCTGCTCCTACTGCTCCCTCACAGCGTTGTCACCGACTGACACATTTTCAGTTCAATTCCCTGCAGCTTCATTGGCACGACAAGCTGTTCCATGCTGCTGAGGCGTAAGGGAGAGGCAGACCCTCAGAGACCTGCCAGAGGGGTAGGACCCCACCAAGAAGCATCTTTTGTCATGTCTGTCCCCATTCTCGTGGCAGGACACAATTCCCACCATTCATGTCCTAAATCTCCACCTGGCTCACTAGACGCATCTCAGTCTCAACCTGCGACTCCTCCTCTGGTCACAGCACCTAGGGACACTGACCAGGGCCAGAGTGCTACTGCTCCATGGACACGGTGAGCCGGTCCCTGCCCCAGGCAGCTCACACTCTAGACAAGACAGATAGAGGGGAAACGAGGGAAGTGACTAGCCCAAGACCACTAAGCTGGCAAGTGGCAGAGCTAGGACCAGAACCCAGGTCTCCTGACTTCCTAGCCAGTGCACACTCTGCTTGACCCTCCCCCCACATCTCCAGTGGCCAGGTGTCCAGGAGAAACTCACGATGAGATCATGTCCTAAATGCCGCCTGAAGACAAGTCCTCCGAGGAACCCTGACGCACACCCTCCAAGACTCCTCCCGGAGGCCCTTCTCCCAGCTGAGAGCACAGCTCCCTTGGCACCTGCGGAGGGTGGAACTTGTGCCTACCTTGGCATCCAAGATGCTGGTCTCCACGCGTGCCACGCCCTGGTTTTCCCTGAACAGCTGGATCTTGCTGACCTTGCTGAACTCTGACAGCACTGTGGTGAGGTTGGTCTTCAGGTCAATGACGTGGCTGATGCCGTGGCGGGGGCCCACCAGGAGCATGGTGGCCGGCTGCTTCTCGTCCTAAGAGGGCGTCCATCCAGCCAATTCGAAAGAGAGACAGGTGTGTGAAAAAATGCCATGTGGCTGTCTATGGAAAGGCTGCCTGCCCAGCCCCATCTGAGCCCTGTTCCTTCCACAGCACCAAGCCTGCAGCCAAGGCGTTATTTGCTTGGCTGGCTGAAATCCACCCTGGATCTGGGCTGAGGGCGGGGGCCAGGGCTTCAGAGACACGTAATGCAGAGCACGGGGGGCAGCTAATGCTGAGAACATACCTGGAGCTTCCCACAGTGCAACACCCCTTTCTGCAGTGCTGGGAATGGCACCTTGGAACAGCACGCAGGCTGCCAAGACTAGTTAAAAATAAATAGCAGCAATGATTGTCTGCATGAAATATTCAGGCCTGCTGTGGTGCTACCGAAAAGTAAAAAAGCCTGTTACAAAACCGGCTGCTTTCAGATCCCCTCTGAGGAGGAGGAAGAGGGGCTGGTGGAAGGGGAGGAGGACGAGAGGGTTTAGGGGAGGAAATTTGCAAAACAATAAAAGAAGCTGATCTCGGATTAAAAATGGCAATCAGTATTGACAGAGCCTTTCCAGCCATGACATGTGGGGCTATGCTGGAACATATGTCGGGAAAGTTACAAATCGGACAAACAGGAAAATAATTATGAAGATCGTACTGTTATTGTTCTAATACATATACTGCACCTCGGTCAGGCCTTTCATTGGAGCACATCAAAATGCTGTCTGGGCATTAACTCTCTGGGCCCTTCCTGGACATCTTAGGTCAGTCTCTCTACCCCTGTTTTACATTTGTGGAAACAGGCACAGAGAGCTGTCGGTTGCCCAAGGATACGCAGCAAGTCAGTGTCAGAACCCAGCAATGGGATGCAGGAATCCTGAAACCGACTCCTCTGCTGTAACACCTTGACCATACTGCCTGCTTAATACAGCCTGGCCTGCTTGGGGCTGTTGGGCTAGGCGCTTCTGGAATTTTTACAGAATTATGAAGAAGTACATCAAAAGCATGTGGCAGCAGACCAACCCAATGGGGAAGGAAGCAAAGCAAGAGGATGTAGTGAAAGCAGGGACAGTCTGTCTGTGTGGCAGGAGGCAACAATGGCAGATGGATGAAACTTACAACAGAATGGAGAGCCATGGATGGAGGGTGGCCCAAGGGCCACTAGAGATGGACATGAGCCAGGCAACTGGGAACCTTGGCAGGTCCTATGTGCTCATGGTTTGGCTGGGTGGCCTTCATCCTGCAGTGGACAAAATGAGGCTGTGTTGATGAGGATGAGGAGTAGGAAAAAGGAGGAGACTGTGCTCCGGGAGATTGTAAATGGGGAACAGCTTCCGACTGCTACGGCTGGGTTGCTAATCATGGAAACGTCAAGGCTGTCGGATCTATTCCTTGCAAGGGTGGAACGGGGAGCGCTGTGTTTCCTGGGACTCGGCTCTCCATCTAGGCTCCCCTCACATAGGGAACTTGGGGACTGGATGCTTCCAGGACTCTCACACTCGTGGAGGCAGAGGGAAAGATGAGCAGTCAAAGGGCCAATGACAGCACAGCCACTTCACTTTTACAGTGGCAAACCCTGGCAAACAGGACTGGGATTTAAAAGCACAGCTGAGGCTCTTTAAAATTAATTGGGGAGAAGATTGTCTAATTAAACAACTACAGACACAAAGGACCCGATCCCCACCTGGTGTAAACCAGCGTAGAATCCTTGACTTCCCCAGAGCTACAGCTGAGGGTCTGGCCTGTAGTCAGTGGAGACTCTGAATGTTTTATGGGCAGCTGCTAGTATTTTGACCTTGCACTGGGAGTTCATTAGAATCCGAGAGGCCTTGAGAAACATCGGCCATTGATTTGGAGATCATGGAGCCTTGTGCACATTGTGCGTGTTTCTGTGTGCGCGTACCCTGCGGTGCATGGCAGCGGCCACCTGCCAATTAGGCGACTCCCTCAGAACCCATGAATACCCACCCAAAATGATGAGGATGGTCTACTCAGTAACGTGCTGGAATTACCATACCAGTCCCACTGTGTTGAAGAGGACTCCGGCAAAGGTTGGAAGCTCATTCAGGATCCGCAGATACTGGAGTTTTGCCTGGGTTGTTGAGACCTGAGGAAACACATCAGTGGAACAAGGCAGAGACTCAAGAGACTGAAAAAGCTAAGGGGAATCCCGAAGGAGGAGTCAAGGAAGGCCCTCTCCTGAAACTTGGGGGATGTTTTGGTGCATAGTTTGGGGGGGTTTAGAATTTGCCATTGTCCCTCAAATGACTTGTGACATAGAGACATCCCCAGGTAATGTAGAGGTGGCAGCGGTGCTCCATTAACAACTGCTGTTGTCGGAAACAGACCTGTTATTTTGCAGCGGGGCAAGGCAAACTTCTAACAGTCGATCAGCCCAGTGATGGAGAACATCCATTGAGAGGTGCAGATATTCCTGCAAACTCCTAGTGGGGACGACGTGTCCCTCTGGGATCTGCCTCTCCCCTGAGAAGTGCCTCCCTCACAAGAACTCTAGCAGCGGCATGGGCTGGGGGCAGCCAGGCCCTCCCCCAGGCACTGCCACACATGGATGTGCAGAAGCACAAGCAGCAGGAAATAAGCAGATAGTTAACGGCACTGGTGACTTTCTGGCCAAGTTTCAGGCTGGGTCTTCATTTCTCTGAACTGCTTCCCCACAGTTCACTTCTGTGAAACCCAGATCACCCTGGCAAATGGATTCATGGCCGAGCAGGCTAGCAGGCTGTCACCCCCAGGGATTTACAGCCCTCTGCAATGGATTTAAAACATCAATTGCATCCAACAACATGAATCACTGCTTAGCCAGGCACACTAATAGCAAGCGAAAACATAAAAGCTCCTGCTGGCTTATGCCAGTTGCGGCATTTTCCACCTGGGACCCAGGTTGCGGACGCGTTGGCTTCGACTTACCTTGGTGCCACTGGGCGGCTGGTTCTGATGGGCCTTCAGCTGCTGAGAGAGAGATTTCCGAAGGCTCTTCTCTTTGATGAGCTGCAGAAGTGAAGGAGGCAGGAACGGCTCCAGCCCCCACTCCTTCCTGAAAGCAGAAGCCACATAAGGGAGAGCAGCAGTTGCTCAGCAGGAAGAGGGGCAGGTGACCAAGAATGGAGGGGAAGAAGGAGAATAAATACCCCTGGCTAGAACCAGAGGGCAGGCGTGGTGGTGGGGAGCAGCTCAGACAGCAGTGTTCCACCAGTCAGGTGGGCCTCATGCTACTGCAGCAGAGCGAATCGAGACGTGACCAGATGCAGAGCCCCGCCCCCCGGGGGAGTTTTGATGCAGGGGCTGAGGTGGGAAGCAGGGCAGGGTTCAATGCATGATGCAAATCTGGGGCCAAAATGAGCCCCCGTGTCAGTGGGTGTAACTGCTCTGCAGTCAACAGCGTCACAATCACTGACACTAACTGAGTAGGACTGAATTTGGACCCCAGTTTCTAACACGACTGTTGGTTTCTAAAGGCCCATCCACACTAATAACCAGGTAAGTGTTGGTCCTTCACTGCATTACGGCATTTTTGCTTCCACACCTGCAAGTGCCTCCAAATCCAGATGGGGTGTTGTCCTTATTCCAAGAGACTGGCAAGACAGGAGTTCTCTCCCTTTCCAGCCCTAGTACAACTGTGTGTTATTTCTATCCATTAGGTGCTTTTCAGACAAAGTCTCTGCCCCACCTGGCTTCCACTCAGGGCCCCTCCCTGCTGTGATGCTAGCACAGACTTTGGCACCTCGTACGCTTCACCTCAGGCCGCATCAGGGGGGCTGGAGTTTGGGGCTGAGGAGGAATGGATTCTCGCTGAGATGGCGGAACCTCAGTCTGCCAAGGACTGAGTTGCCTTCCGTGTGCAGGCTGATGGCATTCCTCCCCTGCTTCTCTGGGACGGCCCACATGCTGCTCCACAGTACACCCCACAGGAGGAAGGGGAAGGTTCTGCAGGTTGACTTGACCCCAGACTGCGGAAGAGGATTCCAAAATGCTCCGAGTTCTCCTCCCCTCCAGCACAATGCGCACACATTGCCCATTCCAGACAAACAGAGGCTAGGGACACCATTCCTACCCATCCTGGCTAACAGCCATTGATGGACCTAACTTCCATGAATCTATCTAGCTCTTTTTTGAACCCTGTTCAGTCGTAGTCTTCTCCACATCCTCTGGCAAGGAGTTCCACAGATTGACTGCACTGAGTGAAGAAAAACTTCCATTTGTTTGTTTTAAACCTGTTGCCTATTAATTTAATTTGGTGACCCCTAGTTCTGATGTTATGGGAACAAGTAAATAACTTTTCCTTATTCACTTTTTCCACACCAATCATGATTTTATAGATTTTTATCATATCCCCCCTTAGTATTCTCTTTTCTAAGCTGAAAAGCCCCAGTCTTTTAAATCTCTCTTCATATGGGACCTATTCCAAACCCCTCATCATTTTTGTTGCCCTTTTCTGAACCTTTTTCCAATGCCAAGATAGCTTTCTTGAGATGAGGAAGCCACATCTGTCAGTGTGGAGGGGAGCTGGAAACAGTAGCTGGGACACAAAAACCCCTCTTGCCTACAGAGGGAGCCAAAGCCATTGCCAAGCATCACAACCACAGCTAGGAAGGCTGAACCATGGCGGGTTTGGGTTGCAGGGGCTAAGAGAACCGTTTCTGACTCCCCTTCCAGGAGTGCTGCACCAGCTTCACTTGGGGGTTGAACCAACCCGGAATTCAAAGCAACTCAGAACCACTCAGTTTCAGTTAGCAAGGAAGGGTTCTCTCGTGGTGACAGCTGGGAACCAGGGCTCCGGAGATCTTAGGTTTACTTCTGACTCTGACACTGACTCACTTTCTGGCTCTGGGCAGGTCCCTTAACCCTGGTAAGCCTCAGTTTTACCAGGTGTGAGAAAGGGATAATACCTACCCACTCCTCTGATGGGTGGGCTGGGCCTGTGGAGGCTAATTCGTTATTGAGTGGAACATAATCTGGGAGCCTCAGATAGCCTGGGGTAGGGAAACGCAAAGCACTGCTCTCATTGCATATTGAAATGGCACAGCCGGCTGCGGACGTCAATCTGAAAATGGCCCCAGGTTCACAGCAGACTTCCCCACCAGCCTGTGCTGGGCCTGGCCTGTATAACCAAAGCAGATCCTGCTGGTTCCAGGCATCTCTTTGTAAATGTTTTCTGCATCCCATTCAGAGCGTGGTGCGGGGCCTGCTGCCAAACCCGCTTCCCATCAGCTGATTCTGACCTTGGTCCAGCTGCACCCTACAGTGCCTCGCCCACAGCGTTCCCCTGCAGACCCCAGGGACAAGGGACCAGCCCTGGCTAAGTAATAGGACACATGACTGGGGAAGAGGGCAGGTCTGGGCTGCAGGGACTGGGAGAGCAGGACTCACTCCACAGTTTTGAGGGACACCTTCTGGGCAGGCCGGGTGGCGGAGACGGTGATGTAGATGTGGAGGGCAGCCAAACCCAGCAGCATTTCTGGCTTGGGGTCCATCCCAAAGCGCTCCCTGATCACATCGTTGCGGCTCTGGGGTAAGAGAGGAGACTGCTCAGAACCAAACTGGAGCTGGCCCCTTGACCGCTTCATAAACACACCACCTGAGCATCCCCATCCTGCCGCCAGACTGCTCTGCCTTGGGACGGCAGTGCCCCAAGCTGCCAGGCACAAGCCAGCTGCTCTGCAGACAGCAGCGGACTGGTTGGCTTCTCCTTCTGCCATCTGCCACCTCAGCAGATCTGCCAGTCTTCACAGGGTCTGACATCTCCATCAAACACAGGGGAGAACAACATTATAGCCATCCCAGAACAGATTTACTGATGGCAGGGCACTGCCAGCAGGAAGCTCACACTGCCAGAGTTCTGAGTGACACTGGCAGGGCACTGCCAGCAGGAAGCTCACACTGCCAGAGTTCTGAGTGACACTGGCAGGGCACTGCCGGCAGGAAGCTCACACTGCCAGAGTTCTGAGTGACACTGGCAGGGCACTGCCGGCAGGAAGCTCACACTGCCAGAGTTCTGAGTGACACTGGCAGGGCACTGCCGGCAGGAAGCTCACACTGCCAGAGTTCTGAGTGACACTGGCAGGGCACTGCCGGCAGAAAGCTCACACTGCCAGAGTTCTGAGTGACACTGGCAGGGCACTGCCGGCAGGAAGCTCACACTGCCAGAGTTCTGAGTGACACTGGCAGGGCACTGCCGGCAGGAAGCTCACACTGCCAGAATTCTGAGTGACACTGGCAGGGCACTGCCGGCAGGAAGCTCACACTGCCAGAGTTCTGAGTGACACTGGCAGGGCACTGCCGGCAGGAAGCTCACACTGCCAGAGTTCTGAGTGACACTGGCAGGGCACTGCCGGCAGGAAGCTCACACTGCCAGAGTTCTGAGTGACACTGGCAGGGCACTGCCGGCAGGAAGCTCACACTGCCAGAGTTCTGAGTGACACTGGCAGGGCACTGCCGGCAGGAAGCTCACACTGCCAGAGTTCTGAGTGACACTGGCAGGGCACTGCCAGCAGGAAGCTCACACTGCCAGAGTTCTGAGTGGCAGGGTAATGCAAAGCATGTTGGGTAACACCGGGACCGAAGTGGCCCGAGAACGGCAATGAGGCAATATTTCTATTGGTCAGTCCTTCCCCCTACCTGGATGTACAGGTACTCGAATGCTGCCGGGTCTCGGTGCAGCAGCTCCACCGGGTCTTTGGGGAAGAAGCTCACCCGAAAAAGGCATCGCATCCCCTGGTAATGAGTCCTCTGCACCACCTGTTGCCGGGGGAGAACACAACCAGGTGAGGCAGGACGCAGGGGTTGCTGTTCTACGGAGCAGAGTGGGGAGCAGGCCGTTAGCCACTCCATTAGCCATTTCATAGCCCCCTTCCTTGCCCACTTTCCCTACCCTGGAAATCGAGATCAGCCCAAACAGAGACTGAGACAAGCACCAGACTGCAGGGGAGTCAGGGCTGGACTGGAACTTCCCAGATCAGCCCACCTCTGCCAGGCAGGTGCCAGACAGCCTCCCTGAGAGGAGCTGGCAGGAGTCAGGGCCATTCCTCACAAGGCGCTCCAGGGGCATTACTAGCCCAGCTCTGCAGGCGCCTACATACCAAGGTCCTATCAACACCACAGAGCGGAGCAGAGCAGATAGGTGCAGGTGCATGTACTCAGACCTCCTGCTACTCGCCTGCACCCACAGACCCGGCACTTAGACCTCTCCCGTCCAGGACTCGGGCCTGCAAAACTGGAGGCCACGTGGAAAGCCCTTTGGGCACGTAGCCTGCAGCCTGCCCTCTCATGCACCTCTCCAGTGGGGGGGTCCCAGAGGGCCGCTAAGGTTCCCTGTTAAACAAAGCCCAGACATACCTTTGTATTACCCTTCAAACACAGTCCCCCCAGCTACGCCCTGCTGCCGAGAGAAATGGGGGGGAGCTCCATGCAAGCCACCAGAACACCCCTTCGTTGGCCAGAGGGGGCGCTGCAGAACAATGGGAGGTGCAGCCTCTCCTGCCAATCACTCCACTGCTTCCTCGCCTGCCCCAGCCCCTTCCCAGCAAGCACGCACGCAGCGGGGCAGACCCACAGCCCAGTCAGCCCTTCCCCCCTCTTACTGGTGCCTGTGGAAGTGCCAGTGAGCCCCTGCTAGCCCTGGGGCTGCGAGTGGCAACCCTCCCTTGTGGCGCTGGAGGAGCCTCCATCCCAGTGAGCCCCTGGGGTGGGGCTGAAACCCACGTGGGGGGAGGTTGCTAGGGGATGGACCTATGCCCTGGATTCCCCTCTTGCTCCCCCTCCGGGCCAGAGGAAGGTACATCCATTGCTCGTGTCTAACCCTGCAAGGAACCATGCCGGGCAGCTATCGCTAGCCGGCCAGGATGGGTCTCCTGGCCACACAGAAGGCAGCTGCTTGGCTCCCCGATGCTGTGCCAGGATGTTCCTTAACCCTGGCCTTCCAACGCTCCCCCCTCGGGGGCAGAAAGAGTCTCCGCATTGCCATGGGAGCAGGTGTGACTGACAGATGGCCGATTACTCCCCTCCCTGGCCAGCCCCTTCAGCGCCTCTGAGCACTGATTCCCCCTTGCAGAGCTGAGCCCGCCGGACTCTTCCCAGTGGTGGCTGATGGCACCCGGCTGATTCCACCCCACACCTTCAGCCTAGCCCAGCGCATCTTCCTCTGCAGGGGAACCCCTCGCCCTCTGTACCCGCCAGTGGAGGCAGCCAGAGCCGGGGGAGAGGGCGAGTGCCCAGCCAGCAGCCCAGAAGCTTACGTGGGCCAGGGGCTGCTTGTCCTGGAGGAGGAGGAACTTGTGGCTCTGCTCTGGGCTGGAATACTCCAAGACCAGGGCAAAATGCTCGATGTACCTCAGGGAGAGGCGGTCCTGTAGCGTCACCATCACGTCCTAGCAAAACAAGCCAGAGAGAGACACAGGGAGGGTTACGTGGGCCCAGCAGGTCACGGCTGTTTGCTTCTTTGCAGGGGGTGCTGCAAGAGCCGGGTCTCTCAGGGCACTGTTAGTACGCAGCCCAGCTCCGTCATACCCCCATGTTACTCCCCACAGGCCTCCCCTGTTATCGGAGAGCTACTAGCTCCACTGAGCACAGGCAGCCGGCAGCTCAAAGGGAACCCCTCTTACAAGGAGCCAGCCCTCCTCGCATTGGGGGGGATCTCTAGAAAGGAGGCCCCAGGCTGCAGGTGGGAGGACAGAACGCAGAGTACTAGATGGGCAGCTGCCATTACAGTACCTCTCCGATTGGGCCGCAGAGTCACAGCAGAGGGGCCGTGGCGTCCCAATCAGGCTGTGCTGGGTCTTAGGAGAACAGCCTGTTATTATTAATGGGCTTTACAGGCTTAGGAATAATCCCCATCCCATGCCGCCAATGTCCCCCCTTCCCAGGCCAGCTGTGTGCAAGGAATGCAAGACATGGCTGCGAAAAGCCGTAGCTGGTGCCAGCGTGGGGATCATGAGGCTAGCGCAATGGGGTGTGTAGCACAGTGCATGCCAACGACTCGAATCAATAGCCAGTCTTCTGGTGACTGGAACAGGCCCCAAAACAAAGGTGGAGGCTGGTGAAATGGGGACCACAGAGGAAAAGCAGGGAAACCACAGCAGCCAGGGAGGAAAGCACGTGATCTGTTATCTGGGGCCGGTGCACAGGCAGCCAAGTCCTTTGTGCCAGGCTGCAGGAGGCTGGGAAACGTAACAAGCAAAGGCGAAGAGGGAAACACAGAAGCCAAGGAAGGGCCTGCGGGATCAGAGGAGGCTCCCACCTTGACGGTTGTTCGGCCATCAAACGTGAATGACTTGATCTGCCCGTTCTCCAGGAAAACTTTCAGCACATTGGGGATGAGGAGGAGAGCTTCCTTCTTCAGCATGTCCTGGCAAACAGGCCCGGGGGAGGGGAGGGCCCCCGGCGGGGGCAAAACAGAGAGGGGATGCAGCCAGGGAAAGGGGGGTTGAAAAGGAAGAGTGTGGGAACAGGACATGAGAGGGAGTGAGGGAGGAGGCCAATGAAACAGAGAAAGTCAGGGCTATATTGGTTACTGCACTTTCTGCTCCTTCAGAATTACGCATTAAGTAAAGGCCAATTTCCCCTGAAAACCCAGCCTCTGCGACAAGCTCTCTCAGTCCTTGTGCTTTCAATTTCAGAGCTGCCTGGTGGATTCACATACTGGGCATACTACTCCATTAGGCATCTCTGACACTACCCACCCCCCCACACACTCTTAGGCTTTTTCCTGTCCCTCTTTCCAGTTCCGAAGTGGGGGCTACAGTTAAGAGGATCCAGCCCCCCCCCCAAATCTCCCTTGATCCACCGAAGGCCCTCGCCCATCTCAAGCCACCCAGAAAACCGATCTGCGGACCTGCACGTCCCATGCGGGCAGTGCAGCGCAGGAGGCTTTTATTTAGCAAGCAATGTTTGAATCAGATAATTACTTAATTGATTTTGTTTAAAAATAGAATTTGCTAGAAGCGCTTCAAGATTTATTTTTACTAGCGCTGCTTAACACAATCTTTGTGCAATTAAGAGAGAATGTCACTGGGACGAACACTGGTGCAGGATCACAGGCTCTCGTTGCTACAAGAAATACCCAGGCAAAACGGTCCCTTTCCCCATCAGTCTCAAAGCACTGTGCATGGGGGTTTAAACCACAGGACTCCTCATTTAAATCCACTGGCAACTCCCTCACACTCCTCTGTAAACCAGCCTCCTGGTCGGAGCAAGGGACACTGATCTCGTGCCAAGGAGTCCGTTTCTGAGATCCCAAATGCCTTCGTTCTGATGAGTGTTCCACCACAAAACTATCACAACAGATCTGCCTGGCTGGCTCAGAGGATAGACTCTCTGGGTGCTTCAGCCAATCACACAAGACTTCTCCGTGCAAGCACAGCACACTTTAAAAGTGTACTATTTTGATAGGAATGAACTGGCTTGGGACACCTTTCATTTTTAGGGGGAGCAGTAAAGGGAAAGAAAATTGGCCGTGTGCCCTTTTTGGAATCCTCATGAAGGAGGCTTGCAAAGTTAATAAAAGCTCTTTCTGTTAGAGATCAGACCTTTTCTATCCCGTTTCCCTCTGTAAGACTCTGGAGAGCTGGAAAAGTGGTATGACGGACATCGCAGATACCCAAGAAGTGAAATCTGACTAGGGGAATATGGATTGTTTAAAACAGCTGGAAAAAAAGATCTGGTACATCTCAAATACCTACTACCCCTCCGCTTAAGGGCAGAGATGGTCCCACCAGAGCCCTCCAAAGAATTCTCCAGCAAAGCCAGACACGGTCAGGCTTCACACCCCTGATATTTCTCATAGATAAACAGGCAGGAAAAAACACCCACCCCCTCGCTGACCACTAAGTAAATATTAAACCATTACAGCCACTAGGCCATGTCTGTACAATGCTGCCACCAGTCACTGCTACAACTACAGATGGACGAAGCTCAGTTAGACCTGCCTGGTGGGCCTCCCTTTGGATGCTGGGGTCTCTGCTTGCTCTCTCAGCGCCCTGCACACCCCTAAATACAAACTGACATTCACCGAATGAGAGAGTCACTGCTTGCTTCCCGGCATGGCACATCTGCAAGCAACACAGGTGAATCTAGGTGTGCATGCAGAGGATGGGAACCGGGGGAGCACGCCACAGCCTTGCACACATAGCCCGGAGCCACCTCCCACCCAGCCTCCTTTGCCCTGCTGCGGGGCAGTCCCAAGGCCACTCACTGGTATGCGCCCAAGCTGCCTTGAGAGACAGGGATCCCCTCGCTTGTGGTCTGATCACCCTCGGGTACACGAGACGTACAAATCAGTCTGTCCTTCCAGTCCACGGAGATCTATGAAGCAGCTGCTTCTCCTCCTTCCCAAAACGCTTATCCGGGGCACAGAGGCGGGCCTTACAACTAGGGATGTTACAGTTACCCGGGTAACTGGTTAACTGACAAGTGAATGCTTATCGGTTACCGATCCCGGTTAACTGCAACAACAGCTCCCCTTCCTGCATGCTCTGCATTTACAACTCAGCCCCAGCCCGCCGATCCAAGATTTAAATGATGAGCACACAGGGGAGTCGCCTGCCATCCTGTGTTGCTGCCTCGGATACAGAGGCAGCAGTGCGGGGCAGCAGGCAGAAGCCGGTCTGCGCAGGGAGCTGGTTTTTAAACCGGCTCCCCTTCTGGATTGGCTCTCGCCTGCTACCCAGTGCTGCTGCCTCTGTATCCAAGGCAGAAGTGAAGCATGGCAGGGGGCTCTCCTGGAGTGGGGCTGGGAGCAAGAGTGGCCCCGTGTAACCGCTAAGGACTGTAGCAGTTACATGGTTATTAAAATAACCGATTGCTAACATCTCCACTCACAACTAGGTCAGATTGGCACAGAGCGCTGCGAATCACCTGCCAGCCCTATGACCTGTGCTCACACATCCCTCTCTCGCGACGCACATCACAGTCCTTTGTCTGCTCTGTGTGAAGTTACATGAGCCACAGTCCATTGCTCACAACCCGATTAGCAGAGATTTCTCATGCATCACCCTCTCTCGGGGGGAAACGGCCCCCAGAATTGCTGCACCAGCCGAGGGAGAGCCATCTTCCCGAGGAGCAGGCTGACAGCCGAAGGCCCCTTCAGTGCAAGGCGGACAAAGGAGGAGCAGCACTTACTGGATCTGTCTCACCAACCGTGACCTGTTCTGAAAAGCGGACCTTCACTGGGTTGGATCTCAGCTTCGCCTTCTTGGCTGCACTGATGAAAGCGGATTTTGGGGACTGCAAAGAGAACACAAGGTGTTAAACCTCTGTCCTTGGGGAGCAGAGGGGGAAAGCGCATCCTGGGGGCAGTGCACAAAAGAGGAAGAAGCATTGATAATACTGCTGAATGTTTTTTTTAATTCATTTTGGGTCAATCCCAATTTTTTTTTCTGATTTTTTGGAACCAAAAATCAGCTATTGGCACAGTTCCCTTAAGACCAGATTGAATCTTGGACTGCTACAGATTCATAATGCCCTTACAGGTGGTCTCTCCTGGTCGAGATTCATACTGCCAAGGGTAAGGGTCAGAAATCTGCATTGCAATAGCCTGGGTAGGGTAGATCAATTTAAACCCAGGTGATTCAGATCACCGAGTAGAACCCCATTTTAATCTCTTTTTTCATTTGTCCTTTAGTTACTTCTAAAGAAAGATGTATCTAAACAGAGCCTCTACACTAGAGTTGGTACATTGTTTTGCTACCTACAAGGATACACTACAACAATACATGTTTATTTAAGCAATTATGTAGCTTAATATTTTCAGATTCTTATAGTGGAATGATACATTTTTAGCCTGATAGAACGTGATGTGTGGTATCTTGCTTATTTAGTATATTTTTTATCATGATTGAAGCTGCATTAGAATGGCAACTGGAATTGAACTAAACACTCAAAACAGCATATAAAATTTATTTTATGAAACAAAACAAGCCCTTAATAATCTGTATGACCTGTTGTAACATATTTATAAAGCTTGAGATCAGAAGTTAGATGTTACTCCCAATTTTTTTCTTTATATACAAAAACAGCCTTCAACTCAAATGGTTTTGATAGAGGCTCATCAATACAGTATATCTATTTTTAATTTAAATGTTTTAAGAGATTATAATAAATATAGGCCTTTCACACCGTTTGTATTAAATTCAGATTGCATTTTAAGCAGGTTTTCTTTTAAAAGAAAAGCTTATTATCACGTAAATGACAAAATACAAAAATCGGACTTAAATTGAAAAAATCCATTTTTAAATTAAAAAAAGAATAATCAATTTGTATCCCCCCTGGGCCTGTGCTACCCTTGCTGCACAAAGAGAGGACGTGGGTCTTTGGAGCACTCGGCCTGTCCCATCACTGCGGTCCTCTCAGTGCGTGCTGTAGGGTGCAAGCCATTCTTGTGGGTGTCTGTGAGCTGCCTTGCCCGGCGGCTCTCCCGAGAAAGGAGGAAAGCTGCGGCTGAGGTTGGCGTTTGCTGCTTTTTTGGGGAACAGTGTTGGGCAAAAATGCCCTTCTTCCAAGACAGCAAGCAAGCAGGAGAGCGCGGAGGGGCCTTCACGTGCCTCTCGCTCACTAAGATCAGCAACTCTGGGAAGGAGACATGACATCCTGCCTTCATGACTGGTGGCTGCCACGGGCTCTTTGCGACTTCCCCCCCGAGCCAGCATCCGGCAGTGCCGGGCAGGTCTCCAACCGCACGGCGTGCCAAGGAGGCGAGAGGCCTGGGGAAGCCCAGTGGCTCTGTGTCTCAGGGGGATTCCCACCAGGTCTCACCATGCCAAGCCCACCAGGGGGCCCTGGGGCTGGCCACAAACACACCAGGCCTATATTTATGGCTGAACCCCAGTAAGGCACCCTGCACTGCTGCACCACTCCCCCGCACCCCCCGGCATCCCCTGAGGGAGGCCCTGTCTGAGCAGCCACCAGCCTCTCCCCCTCCAGCCTTAGTCCGGCTTCCTAGGCCACCCCCTTAGAGCGACTCCTGCTGGTGGCGGCTGGTACAGGGGTAGCCGTGAACTCGATTGCTCCCAACATGCTGTACGCCTGTCCCTTGCAACACCCCCTGCTGGTGGCGGCTGGTACAGGGGTAGCCGTGAACTTGATTGCTCCCAACATGCTGTACGCCTGTCCCTTGCAACACCCCCTGCTGGTGGCGGCTGGTACAGGGGTAGCCGTGAACTTGATTGCTCCCAACATGCTGTACGCCTGTCCCTTGCAACACCCCCTGCTGGTGGCGGCTGGTACAGGGGTAGCCGTGAACTCGATTGCTCCCAACATGCTGTACGCCTGTCCCTTGCAACACCCCCTGCTGGTGGCGGCTGGTACAGAGGTAGCCGTGAACTCAATTGCTCCCAACATGCTGTACGCCTGTCCCTTGCAACACCCCCTGCTGGTGGCGGCTGGTCCTGCTCCCAGAGCTCACCTGGTGGGTCTGCAGCACCGTGAGGACGATGAAATCCTTGGCACTCCTACAAGAGAAGGGACAGGAGGGGATGGTGAATGGCAGGTTTGCTTGCAGCCCCGGGGCACAGAGGCAAATGGAAACACGAGGTGGAAGAGCCTGAGCTGAGGGTTGAGACAGCAAATTCTCTCCCCAGCCAGGCAGCGGCTCAGATATTCTACGCCTCCCGGAGGGGCTTTATACACCAGGTAATGTGCTGGCAGCATCGCAGTCAGCTGGGGACGTCTGGATTGCGGGAGCTTCTGCCTCTGCTGCAGAGACCGTACTGAATTGGCTGTGTGAGCCAGAGCCGAGCACGACTGTCTAAGGTTCGGCTGCTGGGCTCGGGCAGGGCCCAAAGGCGGGAGGGTGGCTGAGGATTCCCAGCACCGAGGCGGGGACCCTCTCCCAGACAGGGAGCGCTGAAATCAAGATCCCTCTGGCAGCTTCTTGGCCCTTTCCCAGCTAACACCAGCTGCGGGGAAATGGGATGGGTGGGGGGGTCAACTCCTGCTCCCTCAGCCCGGCCTGGAGCAGACCTCTCCTTCAGCTCTCTGCCTTTCTAATTCCAGTCATGGTCTCCTCCTCAGAGCAAGCAGGGATCTACTCCAGGCACCACTGGTGAGCTTCATACGCAGCTAGAACCGAGACTCACTTCTGGTCTGACCCAAGCAAAACTCCCGTGAGCCTGAGCTCTCAGAGCTTACAACTTGGGCGGGCAAGCACGTGGTGTGGGTAGGTCAGGCAAACAGAGTTCCTGCCAGTGGCAGCCTTCAGTGGGGTGAGCTCCCCGCAGCAGTGCCTGGCCCAGGCTAATCCAGACCCCGGTGGGATGAGCTCCCCACAGCAGTGCCTGGCCCAGGCTAATCCAGACCCCGGTGGGATGAGCTCCCCACAGCAGTGCCACGCCAGTGCTGACTCCAGTAGCGCCTATTTGGTCCCTGCAGTGCGTGGCCGTGGCTTCTGAATTCCATTGTGGTGCTGCCCAGATACAACCAGTTCCCAGGGCTCTGGGCCAGCGGTTCTGGGCACACTCTGGGCAGAGCTGTGAGTGCTAACACCCCTTCCCCCGCCTCCCAGGATGAGGTGGGGGGAGAATCCGTTACCTGACCAGGTCAATGAACCTCTCCCTTGGGGCGTCACTCACATCCTCATCGTTTATGGCCACAATCTGGTCTCCTGCCAGGAGCTTATCCTCAGAGGGGCCTCCTGCCAGGGAGAAGAGGTGGTGTCAGAGACCCTGCCAGCAGAAGGGAGCCTCCCGTGTCAGCGTGGTGAGGGGGCGAGCAGAGGAATGGGGCCATTCTCAGAGCCCAGCGCCGGGGCTCTCTTCCCAGGTCGGCTGGCCCGCACCGCTTACGCGGGCATGAAGGGCCATGGCTTGTCTCACAGCCCTCCTACGTGGCCTGCTCCTGTTGTTCCACAAGAAACCGGTGCCACGTCGGGGACCCGCTCCAGCTTGGCTAGGAAGGCCGGGGCCCCACTCGCAGGAAGGGCTGAAACCCAGACGGAGGAACGTGTCTGCTGGTGCCATGGGGAAGAGGGAGCTGGCTTGCCCAGTGACGCCCTGCTCTCTTCCTCCCACCACCCACTGGGTTTAGGGGCCCCCTCCCACGTTCCTGCCTGTGGCCCCTTTCCTTTGCCAGCCTGTCCCAGGCCCTTAGCAACGGCAGTGTCTGTCTGGGCAGGGGACAGGGGACTCAGGGCAGCAGCAGAGACTCCTTTGTTGGGGCAGGTGCTGCCCGGGCGGAGAACGCCTCCTTAGGGCTGGCCAAGGGGCTAGTAACCATGGCGCTGCCGGTGCCACCTTAGCAGTGGCATGTTGTGTGTCCCCAGCCCTGAGGGGCTCTGCCTCCTCCTGGGCTCCTCTGCCCCTCAGTGGACGCACTCGGCCATCCTCCTCACGCAGCTCCAAGCGTTTGGGTCGCCCTGTTGGCCAGCCCAGGCTCACCCGGGTCCTGGCCGCCACGGACTGTGTGCGCCGATAGGCGGCACAGGGCACTGCCCCTCTCCAATGGACAAGGCCCCCGGGAGCACAGGGCACGGACTGGGGGTGGTTGCTGTACCTCCAAGCTCCCTCAGACGCCATCCCATCAGTTGGGGACTGCATGTCTGAAGGCCCCATATCTTCCTAGCCTCCACCCCATTGTCCTCCCCAGGCGAGAGAACTGACACACCCTCAGACCCATCCCACCTGCACTCCCGGGTCTGCCTCAGGGTGCCTGCCAGCCCCAGCCTGCAGTGCCAGCCACAGAAAGGCCCTGTCCCGCTCTGCCCGTTCCTCACTTCCCACCGGTCGCGGCTGCTCCGCCCCGGATGGCCCCTCTCCCCCAGGCGGCGGTGAGGCCCCTGCCTACCTGCTGTTACCGAGCGCACCACCACCGGCTTCTCGCTGCCAGCCACGAAACCAAAGCCGTAGAGGGGGTCCCGCTGGATTTTCACCTGTCGCAGAGCGTCTGAAGGCAGCTGGCCACATTCCATATCATCACCGCTCTCCTCCTGCATCACATGGCTGGAGAGGGAGAGAGGGCGAGTAACGGCCATAGCCAGCCCACAGCGCAGGCCAGGGGCTGGGCACCGAAAGGCTGCAGGGCACCAAGTCCGTACACTGACCCCCCCCCAGCCACGTTCTCCACCTGCCGTGTTACACTAGGGAGAGGAGCCATATAGCTTGCAGGAGCGCAGCTCTGAAGATGTTCCCCTCCCGGGGGGCCATGTCTTACTCTCCTGAGGGAGCAGGCTTCACCTCCCAGGGGCCCCTGGGTGGGGGATCATGGGTGGGCCCCGCTGGGGAAAGCCTGCCAGAAGCGGCATGTCTCCTTTCTCCTTGGCTTCCAACTCAGCTTTGCTGAATTTGTGCATCCAAACATTTGGGTGTCCCCCCACAACTTGCAATCGCTGCCACGGGCTCGGAACCATCCGCCCATTCTGCCTGCCTCCGACCTCACCATCGGAAACGAGGGCTCTGCGGCTGGCGTTTCACTGACAGTTGGGCTGATGATACCTGAGGCGTCTGGCCCCAGCCCACAGAGCTGTCTGGGCTCCGTGGGAGCAGCGTGGACTCAGAGCTGTGTGTGATGGAAGGGGTCTGAGAGTCATGTCACCATCCTTCCGCTGGAGTCAGACCTCTGCGCCCCAGGCGGCCAGGCCACTGATTTCTGCGTCATCCGGCCCATCTTGTGTCATGTCCAAATCCCCTACGGTTTGCCCCTTCGAACTGCTGTACTTCCAATGCGGAGTTCACTGACCCCCTGGCCATGGGGAGGCCCTATCAGCTCACTCAGCTGCTAGTTCCCTGTCTGAATGGAAGTATTTTCCCGTCTCCAAACCTCGGTAGTGTATCAGAGGCAGCTTGGTCACCCCAGCTTTGCCTAAGTACCATGGCACTTCTGAGTGCCACCATCCCCAACAAATACGCAATGACCCCCCGTATTCTTCCCGGACTCTGCTATCTGGGCGCAATGGGTTAGTGTGCGGCCTTGATGCTACACTCAGATAAGAGACATAACCGGCCAAATCCCTTCCTGGTGTGAATCCACTGAAGCCAGTGGAGTCACCAGCGATGGGTTCAGCTCTGGAGCTGCAGAGAGGGACAGTGTAACCAAGTGACATCATGGCACAGGGACTGCCTACAGGATGGCAGCTTATTACAGCCCCATTTCACAGAAGGAAAAACCGAGATCCAGAGAGATTAGGTGAAGTGACCAAGGTCATGCTGCGAGTCAGTACCGGAGTGGGAACAAGGCGGGGGCCATTCATGCCAAGGAAAACAATCTCAGTGGTGCCTTGATCGCTGGAGTGTCTGGCTATGAAAAGGTGGCATCGGTGCATGATTGTACCAGAGACAGATGACATTGACAGCCATACCCAGCCCACAACCTGGTGACAACACTAGGCAGGGGGCTGGGCACTGAAAGGCTACAGGGCACCAAGTCCTTATGCTGACCACCCCAGCGGAATAAAATGAGGAATGAGTTTCATGGATTCCTTGATTCCAAGGACCCTTGTGACTGTCTACTCCAGGGGTGGGCAAAAGGGCCTCCACGGGCCAGATCTGGCCTGCAGAGGCCCTGCCACTCCCCTGCCCCCAGGCCAATTAAGGCCTGGGGGCGGGGGGACGTGCACAGAATTCCTCTGTCCTGCCAGGAGCACCATGTGGCAGGGTAGGAGGAGGCTTTGCATGCTCCCCTGCCGCAAGCCCTGATTGGCCTGGGGGCAGAAGGGGGAGCATGCGAAGTCTCCTCAAACCACCAGGTGCCTAGAAGGAACCTTGGGGAGGGGAGAAGCAAAGTTGCTCCCCCACCCCCAGACCAATCATGGTCTGTGGGTGGGGAAGAAGGGAAGTATCCTGGCCCTGCCCCTTCTGCCTGAGGCCCCACCCCTTCTGATGTGGCCCGGGGCCACTTAAAAAATTTCTGAAGTGGCCCCCAGCAAAAAACTATCACCCACCCCTGGTCTAGTTGGACCTCCTGCACCACACAGACCAAAGCAGATGTAGGAAAACACCCAATCTTGTTTTAAAAATGGTCATCGCTGGAGAACCCATCACGGCCCGTCAGAAACCGTTTCCCAGTGTTTGAAAGTGAACGTTGCTTCTGGGCTGGGGCGGGGTGTTGCTGTCTGGACAACTCGGTCGGCTTTCGAAGAGTCTTCCTGCCCTTCTGGCAACACATCAGTTCTTCGCTCTCTCCGCAGTTTAGCAGCTGATCCCTCCGCGATGGACTCCAATCTAGCTGCATTTCCACCGGCCCCCAGCACTGTGAGGTTTTGACACCAGATACACAATTCAGGGTGACAGCACAGCACGGCGGAAACGAGAACCGAGCTCTTCGTTTGTAGCTGCCTCGTCAGACAGGATTCATCTCAATCGCTCTCTGCCGGGAGCAGCGCTGCCGAGCTACACCTGGCTCCGGGACGACACGGAGACCTCTGGAGGGAGACGAGGGCTTCAGAGCCACTCAACGCCAGCTTGTTCTGATCCTCATGGTAGCACGGTGGCCTGTTGACGGACACTTGCTGAGAAAGCTCTGCCCCCCCCCCCCCAGCCCTTCGGCCGGATGCCTCTATCTTAATGGGCACTAGTAGGAATCTTAAGACCCACCCCACCCCACTCCTGCACCTTACAGCCCATATCCATGGACACCTAGGTATACAGCAGACCCAAGCGTACATGGGTTAGCTGCCAGGTGTCATGTCTCTGATACAACATGAACAGCAGTAACACTGTATAGCTGCCACCGTTGCTATCTGTTGTTAGTGTCTACATCAGCGATTTTCAGCCTGTCCCATTGATTGATTTCAAGCTGTCCCACAGCTGGGACCCCCCTCCTGTTCTGCAATTTGGGAAGGGTAGGGTAGTTTCAACTCCTCATTATCAGTTTCCACCAGTTGTGACCCTCAGGCTAAGAACCCCTGGGAGGGCTGCAGGTCAGGGCTGAGGGGCACTGGCAGAGCTGTGGGGTTCGGGCCTGGGAGAGCCCCGGCGGGGGGGGGGGGGCTGCAGGTCAGGGCTGAGGGGCACTGGCAGAGCTGTGGGGTTCGGGCCTGGGAGAGCCGGGGGGGGGGGGGGGAAGCCGGAGGTCAGGGCTGAGGGGCACTGGCCGAGCTGTAGAGTTCGGGCCTGGGAGAGCCCCGGGGGGGGGGGGGGGGGCTGCAGGTCAGGGCTGA
The DNA here is from genome assembly GCA_032595735.1 of Pelochelys cantorii. NCBI lineage: Eukaryota > Metazoa > Chordata > Testudines > Trionychidae > Pelochelys > Pelochelys cantorii. The sequence goes on from CM064337.1 coordinate 45,509,576, forward strand.
GGGGCACTGGCCAAGCTGTAGGGTTTGGGCCTGGGAGAGCCGGGGGGGCGCTTGCACGACTGCCGGCTCTAGGACAGCTCTGTGCCTGGCTCTACGGCAGCTTGTTATCCACTCTGCGACTCTCCCGGCCGGAGAGGAGAATGCAGCGATTTGAAACACAGACCATGCCCCGTGCCAGCGTGGGACGGTAAAACGCTGAGTGAGGCATCGCGCCGCTCCCGCTCAGCCTGACTCGACACACGCTCCGGCTGGCGCGGGGGCGGGGCGGGGACGGTAACCGCCAGCACTGCTGAAAGCTTCGCTAGGCCAGCCTGGGCTCCCCCCCCGGACACCTCCCCACTCTGCTCTACAAATCCCCTGCGCCAGACCCAGCGCTCAGACGGCAGCAACATATGCGCCCCCAGACACCAAAGCCCTGGAGGACTCAGCTGAGCTGAGCCTGGGAGCTCCCCATGCTGAGGGGAAGGAAACAGGCCCAGAGAGACTGAGCGACTAGCCCACACAGCAAGGCAATGCAGGGCCAGCAACAGGCCCCGGGAGACCTGGCTGCCAATACCATGCTGTAAGCACAAGACCATCCCCTTGTGCATTACCCCCCGCCCGCGCTGTGCTTCCACGGCTGCTGTTTGACGGACCGGCAAGGACTGGCCAGGGGCACCTTTACTTTCTCCAGGCTGCCAGAACTGGCCGAGGAAATGCCTCTATTTTGCTTTGGCAGCTTAGCGGAGCTTTGCCCAGCTGTGGTGCTGATAAAACGCCCCTTGGCCCCTGGCGCACCAAACCTGGAATTCCCCCTCCCTGCCAGAGCCACCCGGTTCCTTCATCAGCAGAGGCGAGCGCAAGAAAGTCCATTACGATGCTAATCCCCGGCGCTGTAAATCCAAGGCTGCTCGTCGCCTGGCCGGGGCACCCACTCCAGCGCCAGCCTCGACCTTGCTGACGGGCTCTCTGCAGGGTCAGGGAACTGGCTGGCATCGCCCGAGTGGCAGGCGCGTCTCCCAAGCAGCCCTCCTCGCCGAGAGAGCTCCCCCACGGCGGGTGGGGGATAAGTGCGGTTCCCTGAGTCTGCTGGTTTCAAAGCCAGTCTAGGAGCTGGCTCCCCTCACAGCCTGGCTTTCTACCCTAGGTGTCCCCCTTGCTCCCTCCCTGCTCCCACACCGCTGGATCTCAGCACCCCAGGGACAGCTTGCCCTGCAGCACGGCTCTCGCTAGGCCGGGAAGGACTCGCGGCTTAGACAAGGGTCGATCCTTGCTCTTGTAGAGAGAGCATGTTCTCGTGGCGCCCGGAGTGGGAGACAGGCCACCTGGGGCCTCTGCCTGGCTTTGCACGGACCTCCTGCAGGAACTCAGGTTAACCAGTGCCTCAGGTTCCGCAGCTGGGCAATGGGAATCAAGCAGGCCTGATTCCCCAGCATGCTGAATCTCGTCCATAATGCACTGGGTCAGCCCTCGGCGAGGGGCGGTAGGGATGGGCCCTATAAATCATCACTCTCGTTCCGAGCCATCTTCAGCGCGTCCATCCTGCTGGGAACGGGCTGTTGTTTCCGCAGGGGGCGGGGCTCAGCCCTTTTATCCCATAGCAGACCCAGTGCCCCTATCCATGGGCCAGAGGAGAGCTTTGGACTCGTGCCTCGGACTGCCTGGCACCCAGACCGACAGGTCTTAGACCAGGACCCTTCACGTCTCAGGCAGCAAAGCATCAGCCAGGCCCTCCAGCGGGACGGGGGCAAGAGGGCAACTGCCCCAGGGACCAGCCATTTTAAAAGGCCCCTGAGGGTTCTGGTTGAGGCAGCGGTGGTACCTGGAGCTCCCGGCCCTGCCCCCCACGAGGCACCACCCCTTCCGGGAGCGCAAAGCTGCCCCCCACACACACACGCACCTTGCCCACGGGCCCCGCATGGCTGTCGGCGCCCCTGCCCTGAGCTCAGCAAATCAGCAGCACTCTGGGATTAAAGGACCCAATTTTGCAAAGAAAGGCCTAATTTCAGCTGGAACGCAATCAGACAGCCACCATGAAATGGAAGAAGGGACTAAACTGCACGCCACGCTGGATATTGACAAACGCACGCCTTGCCCGGCATCTCATGCTGCCTTTCCTCTGATAAGACTTTGATGCCGCCACAGCGCTACAAGTATAATTAATAATAAAGGACCAGCATGATTTAATCCAGTAGTTCTGGAGAAGCAGCAACCTCTCTCCAGCAGGGGAGCAGGGGCTGCCAGCACCTCCGTGCCAAATTGGCTCCCTGCTCGCAAAATCCTGCAACACTAATGGAGGAGACGACAGTCGGTACAGGCACTGCCACCCAGGACCAGAGCAATAGGCCACCTGGTCCAGTGGCTTGTCACCAAGAGGGGACAGCCCAGACATCCAGGAAGAGGTTGACGCATGCGTTGAAACAGCAGGATTCATGCCCCTTCTAAAACTCACATTTATTTGTGAAATACTTCCTATACTAACTCTAGATCGTCTTGATCTCCCTATAAATGCCCAGGTCTTTTTCTGAAACCTGCGAGGCTCCTGGGCTCAAAGATATCTTGTAGCAGGGAGTTCCCCAGGGTCATGTGAAAAAGTAGGGCTTTTTTCAGTTATGAATTAGTCACCTTTCATTGCACTGTCTGTCCCTCTCGTTCCGATGCTCGGAGACAGGGGAAGAGAAGTCCTCAATCTCTCTTCTCTCTACCATTCATTAGATCATGGGTTCCCAAACTGGGGACCATGCTCCCCTGAGGGGGCATGAAGAAATTCCAGGGGGGGGGCGCGAGGCAACCCAGCCACAACCCCCCGCGTCAATTCCACCCCAAGTTTTGCTGCTCTTTTTTTGGGAGAGGGGGTGTGAGGGTTTCTCAAAAATCAAAAAGAGGGCGTCATGCCGAAAAGTTTGGGAACCACTGCATTAAATGATAAACATCTAAGATGTCCCCTCTGAGAGGCAAACAGGCCCCCAACCCCCAGGACAGCATCCCACCTCTGGCTTTGGGAGGCGAGGCTAATCACCCTGGCTAATTGGCTCTCACCTCAGCACCGCATCACAAAAGGCAGCAGGGTGAGAGCAGGAACCCAGGACACAGGCTTCAGTGCATAAGGGGAAGCCAGTGGTTTTCCCACCCGTATCTCATGGGGACAAAGAGGCTTAGCTCTGCTAAATCAGGTCACTCTGCCAGCGAAACCAGGCAAGGGGCAAAACGAGTGGTTAATAACTGGCTGGCTACATTTGCACTTTTCTGTTGACCCCTTCTGCTTCTGCCAAATGTAAGCGTTCATTTAAAACGGCAAATATATTCTATCCCTTAGGTTGTAAAGGAAACCTGACTGTAACTCATTACATTGCTGTCAGAATCTGCAAGTAAGCAAACTGTAACAGAAGCTTGAACCGTCCCAGTTTGGTGCAATATGGTGTTTATTCTGAAGCCTACTGACGACATCTGAGACATTAGCACTGTTAACTATTTTAGTGACCATCAATTAATAGACGCATCCAACCATTCTGGTACTGCAGGGAGCATGTTTTACAGAACCTGCACTTCCCCAGTGCCCAGTATCCTTGTCCTCAGTATCCTGTCCCCCTGTCTTCCGAAAGAGAGCATCCACACTGTGGAAGCGCATCAAAAAAGCAATCTGCTTTTTCGACAGATAGCGTCCACACTGAATGGACGCTATCTTGCATTTAAGCTGTGATTACTGTGGGCAGAGTGGCCACCAGGACACCTGTGCTTTTTCCTCTTTCCTCTTCTTGCGAAAGAACTCCCTCTTCCCAGACCACACAGCCTTTTTCCAAAAGAGCTCTTGCGGATTTACTTTCGAAAGAACATGATTCCCGTGTGGACGTTACTCAGGTTTTGTCGGAAAAACAGCTGTTTTTCCAACAAAACTCTGTAGTGTAGACATACCCCTAATCTGGCTTTTAGTCGGTGTCAATAACTGTGGTGACTGAGGGGACTCTGTGAAATGCTACTCTAATGTACCTAGCTAATGGTGCGAAGGTGTTTGAAAAAAAAAATTCCTTCCTGACCCCTACAATTGATCAGCTGATGCTCTGAAGCATGAGGTTTGGTAATCCTCTTCATTGGTGATGAAAGCAGATTCAATAGGAAAGGATGCTCAACAGTACCAGTGGCCACTATTCTGGGCCTTATCATCCCATGGTGCTGTCTAAATGGGACAACTGTGTCTGGAAGGACACACGACCCTCAGCCAGTGCACAGCCATCCAAGCAAACATATTCCTGCCCCGCTGCACACACCGATACCACGAGTGTCCCCCAATCCATTCTTACTGACTTGCCAAGATTGGGAGTCTGGTTCTCCATGGCCCTACCCCTTGTACAGGCCTTTGCAACTGTGCCAAGTGCATGTGAATGATCCCCATCTGGAGCATTTTACCAGAGGTTGGTGGGAAACATTTTTCACGTCCTGTGAAAATGTTCAAGAGTTCAGACATTTTTCCAGGTTCCAAACTCGGATGAAAGTTACGGGTGGGGGGGAGGTCTAGGTTGGATATTAGGAAAAACTATTTCACTAGGAAGGTAGTGAAGTACTAGAATGGGATCCCTAGGGAGGTGGTGGAATCTCCATCCCTAGAGATTTTTAAGTCCTGGCTTGACAAAGCCCTGGCTGGGCTGATTGAGTTGGGATTGGTCCTGCCTTGGGCAGGGGACTGGACTCGATGATCTCCTGAGGTCTCTTCCAGCTCTGTGATTCTATTCTATGATTCTATGAAAAGTTGAAACTTTGAAAATGTTCATGAACCAAATCTGCGCCCCCTTCCTAAAACATGTTCCGGGCAGTCACAATTTTTTCTGGAACTTTTAGTTCGATTATGACCATTTTTTCACATGTACATTTTTAAACAAAAAAGGCATTACTAATTGGAAATCTGACATTTTTCATTTACAAAGAGATGTTTCACCAATTCAGAAACTTCATGAAATGTTTCAAGTTGAGAAATTCATCAAAGCTGACCCTTTCCCACAGAAGAGTTTCAGGTTTGATGAACTTGTATTTTTCAAACAAACAAACAAAAAAGTTTGCTCAAAATATTTCCAATCAGCTCTGCACTTTCCACCTACTCTGCATTAACAGAATTGTCCGTCTCAGGAGCAGGGCAGCAGTGAAACTGACTAGCACTAGCGTAAAAACAGCTCTTCAGAAATGAACGCCCCACTGTGGGTTACCTCTCTGAATATCCAGAAACACCCGTATCATTCCTTCCATCTCTGACAATGTTAGAACATTTCAGAGGACAGATATTATGCCAAATAAAAATGCAGAGCCACCTCGCAGCTCATTGTGATTGCCACTGGCGGGTTATGTTTAATTAAAAAAAAAAAAAAAAATCAACAAGCATGCTGCAAAGCCAACAAAACCACCGGCCCTGAAATTTACACACATTTCCCCTCAGAACATAGAAACCATGCCAAATACCAGCAGTGGTGATATAAATCCAAAGCAAGCTAATGCATCCCTGATATAGTAACAACTATCGCTGATGTAGCACTTTGCATCAATAGATCTTCAAGTGCTTTACAGACTGGTAAACTGAGGCACAGAGCAGCAACATGGCCCTGTGCAAGGTCAGCACTGGGAACAGAACCCAGGTCTCCGGGTCCTAGTCCAGCCCTCCATCCATCAGATCCCGTTCCCTCCCCAATCTGTGCTTCCATTCAGAACCCAGAAATAAATGTGAGAGTTCTTGTCCCCCACCCAAAGCCAGGTCTCCCAAAACCTCTCCTCTTACTCAATCATGGCCCATAGCTTCTAAATTAAACTCACCAAGTTCTCTATACCAAAGTACCGTCACCACCATCATCTCCCACAGCTGCTGTGCTCCTTCTTTGTTTTGTTTCAGAGAAACTGCCAGTCTGGATCGAACCCAAGGTCTCTCTAGTTTGGTATCGTGTCTCCAATCGTGACCAGCACGGTTATCAAGGCAGACACAAGGAGCCCCTGTTGGACAATGGTGGAACAACGTGACCACAAATTTCTTCCTGACCTCATGATTGGCCAGAGTCAACGTGGCCTGTGGCCACTCAGCACCAGCAGTGGGCTCGGATGTCACACTTGTGGGCCTGCTCCCCTCCCGCCACTTCCTAGGGCGTGAGGGGAAGCTCAGCCCCCTGCTTTCACCTGCCTGGTACCTCCCCCTTGGTGACCTGTGTGCTGTAGGAGGTGCCATGTTTGTCCAGCCGGCCCAGCGTCCTGCCTTTGGGAGCTGGGTGCTTACAAGCAGGCCTGTGCTGTTTTCAGCTGTTCCTCTCCAGGCAACCGCCGGCTGGATAGGAGTCTGTGACATGCACCAACCCCGCGTCCCCAGTTTCTGTCTGGCCTAGCGATGCCTGGGCCCAGCGAGCTCGCGGGAGATTTCTATTCTGCACATCATGGAGCACCCTGCCAGCCTGCCTCGCAGCTAATAAAGCACAGAGCCCTGCAGAAAGCAGGCGAGCGCTCCAGGGTGTGACGTAGTCGGGGTGCTGCCTGCTCTGTAACCCGGTGCCCCCCTGCACTGTGATGTGTGAGTCCCACTGACTCACCCACATGTTGTGATGTAGTGTCAGTGCCTTGCTGGTTGCTGTGCTGTGGGCTGTGGATGACCCCCACTGGCCTCTGTCTGTGAGCACTGCCCAGCAGGTGGGCAGCCTAGGTCACGTAGACAAAGACCCAACCGGTCAGACCGGTTGAGGGCAGCGAGGGAACTAAGGAAGTGAGTGTGCGGGGGAAGGGGCTGTCTTGGGCTGGAACCATGAAGGAAACAGAGTAAGGAGGGGGCTGGAATCTAGGGGCCCAGGCACCCCATCTCAAGGGGGCTGAGGCATCCTGGCCCAGACTCCTGTAGCCACATCACGTCTATGCTGTGCTGTATCCTGAAGAAGCAATAAACCCTCTGTTCTACTGGCTGGTGGAGTCTGTTCTTGCTGCTACGGGGCTGCAGGATCGGCGGAACCCCAACTTGCCGTCACACGAGGTCTCTGTGTTTTCCCGCTTACCCCCAGCCTCTTGCAGGCCGTGACCAAACAACCCCCCAAACATCTCTCCAGCCCCGTCGGAGAAGCGCTAGGGTAAGCAGACAGGCCCTGCCACGTGCCCTGCTGATCCACAGGCTTTGCTGGTCCACAGGCGGGAGGAGTTCTAGGCTCAAGGGCCCTTCCCCGAATGCTCTGACAGGAGATCCCAGGGCCTGTCTGCAGACGTGTCCCAGCTGATCTTGACAGCAGAGCAAGGGCAGAGAGAAGCAAAGGCCAGGCTCCCGCTCCCCTTTTGGCCCCTGGATCCTGCCACAAACCCAGCAGCATCAGTCTCAGCAGATGCCCTGGTGCAAGGCCTCAGAGATGTGGCCGGGTTAGTCTGTACCTGCAAAACCACCGAGGAGTCCCGTGGCACCGGAGAGACGAATGGATTTATTCGGGCAAAAGCTTTCGGGGGCATAAACCACTTCGTCAGCATCTGACCAAGTGGGTTTTACCCACAAAAGGGGACGCCCAAATAAATCTGTTCATTTCCACGGTGCCACCGGACTCCTGGTGTCCCTGGGCTGCAGGGAACTGGCTCAGCTCTCCACGCTGCCTGCCTGGTAGCCCACGGCACCTCTGCGGGAGAAGGCGTCACTGCTGGGCTCTAATGCTTCAAGGCTGTGGGATGGACTTTAAGGATACGTCTACACTGCAACGCTATTTCGGGACACTGGAGTCTCCCGAAATAGCTACTCCACATCTTCACAGCAAGCCAGTTATTTTGGGCTCGCTATTCCAACGTCCTGTAAACCTCGTTCCACGAGGAGCCAGGGATGTTTCGGAATGGCGGGTTATTTCGACATTTGGCCCTGTATAGACAGCTATTTCGAAATAGCATCGAAATAAGATAAGCAATTTGCATAGCTCAAGCTGTGTATCTTATTTTGAGTTACGGTGCAGTGTAGATGCACCCTGACAGGCTGACGTGGCCCGGTGTAAACGAGAGCTGGCAGGAGGCCTCTTTGTTATACACCAGGAGCCAGAAAGGCCACCCAGGAAGGCCAAGAATGTGGGAAGCACAAAGGGGGCTTCAAACCACCTTCCCCCACCCAGCTCTTGTGCTCAGCACCACTCCAGATGGTGGGAGAATCCTACCCATGGGACACAGCACCCAAAACACACTGACCCCCACAGGGCATGTGGCTGCTGACCCCTACCAAGAACAAGCCAACCCGTATCACTCCTTGGACCAGGGTTCTAATTACTGCCCTGCTGGGCATGGCTTGCAAGGTGCCAACCCTACTTATACCTGACCCTTCAGAGGAAGGAGAGCCCCAGAGGGGCCCGGACAGCCATCTCGCTGCACCAGGCATGAAAGAAATCCTTCCTGTCGCCCCACTCGTGGCCTGTAGGGTTATATCTGATCACCCTTCTACCCCCTTCGCTCACGGCACTGAGCTGAGAGGAGCACGGATGGTCATCACACTGCCCAGTCCGCTTCACACACTACCAGCCGCAGCACGTGGCAGTGGTTTGCCTGGCGTCACATGTGAAGAAGGACCCCCCATGGTTGTTAAAGGAGCCACAGACGCTCATGACCTTTCCCTTCTTGCTGGGAGCTCTTTAACCGAGCTCTCCTTACTTCGTGCCACAGACGGGGGAGCTGGCCCCGAGGCAGGCAGCAGCATGGAAGACGGGGCCTGAATACCGGCTTGCTACAATCGCATTTTGAAGACATCTGCCTTCCCCGGCTAGCTCTTCCTCCCAGGCCTTATTCCCCTGCCTATAGCACTAGATCCCCTCCAGAGACAACAGCGTCAGGCAGGTACAGCAACTGCCAGAGAGATTCATCACCGTGGATTTTAAAAACGTCCTTCAGGTCTCAGAGCATAACTCCAGCCTGGGCATGCCAAGTGTTAGGAGCCAGATGCTGCTCCATCAGCTGGTTGGAGCATGTGATGGCAGGTGAGGAAACATGGGGAGACAGGTCTGTGTTACAGGAAAGGGACAAAAGCAACGAGGAGTCTCATGGCAGCGTAAAGATTTATTCGGGCATAAGCGTTCGTGGGTAGAACCCACATGGCCAGATGCATGGAGTGGAAATCCCCATTTCTCTTTGTGGTTTGGTTTGGAAGCTTTTTTGTCTCTGTCTGAGGGGTTGGCGCAGATGCGGCTGTATCTTAGGGCTTGGCCGTAGACAGTGGATCAGATGATGTGTCCTGGATGGAAGCGAGAGGCATGTAGGTAAGAACAGCACATTTCAGGTACAGGGCGGTGTTTACGTGACCATCATGTCTTTGTACTATAGTGTCTAGGAAGTGACTCTCTTGTGTGCAGATCGCTGCCACAAACCCCGTTTCCAACTCTGTGCACATGACATCACAGGACACCATCACAGGACCAAACCACGTCAGCCACACCATCAAGGGCTCATCCCCTGTAATTCTACTAACATGATCTATGCCACCAAGCGCCAGCAATGCCTCTCTATCACGTACATTGGCCAAACCAGACAGTCTCTGCCACAAAGGATAAATGGACACAAATCAGACATCAAGAAAGGTAACATACAAAAACTGGTAGAACATTTTAACCTCCCTGGGTACCCGGTAACAGATTGAAAAGCCATTTCAAAGCCATCTTTCTACAAAGAAACTTCAAAACCAGACAAAGAGAAACAGCAGAGCTGTGATTCATTTGAATTCAACGCTATCAGATTAGGACGGAATAAGGACTTAGAATGGTCCTTTCCCTACAAAGGCAATTTTCCCTCTCTTGGTATTCCCACCTCCCCGTTGCCTGCTGGGAGTGAGTTACATCAACCCTGACTGAACTGGCCTCGTTAACGCTGGTCCTACAACTTGATAAGTAACTCCCTTCTTTTGAAATGTGAGTACATATATAGACCCCTACCTCTGTGACTTCCACTCCATGCATCTGACAAAGTGGGTTTTACCCACGAAAGCTGGCACCCACATACGGCTGTTCATCTTTCAGGTGCTACAGGACTCCCCGTTGTTTTTGAAGATACAGACTAACCCAGCGACCCCTCTCAGGAAAGGGACAGTTACTCAGGAGGTCCTGATCCAGAAGGCAGTTGCAAAGCTATTGTGGTGGGGGGGTGTGATGATGTGGTATTGTCCCCACCCTTATTTCTGCTGCTGCTGCTAGTGGCACTGCCTTCAGTGATGGGCAGAGGCAGCCACTGGCCTATCGCCCAGCTCTGAAGGCAGAGTAAGGGTGGCATAGTATAGTATTGCTGTAACGCTCCCTCCTCCCCCCGGTTCCCAATTCCTCCTTCCCCTCAGCAGCATCCTCTTTTTTGGAACATCTGGCAAGCCCACTTTACACTGTGTGAAGGGCTACAGTGCTTTGACCGCAGGGTTAAGGAGTGATTTAGTGCTCCAGTGAGTATGTACAGTCATTTGTTTTCAAGTTGGGGTGGAGGAGAAATCACAGTCTGAAATATTTGCGAAGGGGGGGCCCCAGCAAAAAAAAAAAAAAAAAAAGTTTGCAATCCTCTGTCCTAACGGGATGCAGACACAGTTCCCCATTCTACTCCGTTGTGGGACACTAACCTCGCTGTGGAAGCATTCCTCCCATGAGAGCGGAGCATGAGCTGCCATGACCGTTCAGTACTGGGCTCCTCTAAACAACTCCACCAATGGGTCCCACCTCCAGCATGAGGGTCCCACCCTTCCCTGGGTAACAGGAACAGATAGCTTTCCTGTTTGTACCTGGGCATGTAGGTTGATGAGTGTGGTCATGGGCAGTTGGTAGTGTAGGCAAGGGAAGGCACAGCCTTCCCAAAATTACCTACATGACCAACTGCCCAAGGCTGGGGCTGCCGCCAGAGAAGGCAACCCGGCTTTCCCCGCCCACCAGAGAGGCATCAGGACGGCTTTGCTTGGCCACCAAGGCTTTCCACATGGCCCGGAAGGATCAGGCTGGGAATGAGCGTGGCCTTGGGTGGAAGGGGTGTGGCCTCTGTGGAAGAGGTGGGCCCTCAGTGGAAGAAGCAGGGCCTCAGTGGAAGGGGGTGGAGCTGGTGTTTGCCTCCCCAGCTCGCTTTTCACCCGACACCTATGTGTGTGGTATAAATTCAAGATCACATAGACATTCCTTTAGTCTGATCTTCCCCACACATTGCTTTGCTTTGCTTTGCTTTCCCTAGGAGGATACCTTTCCACCTCCCCAGCCATATGCTGCACAGCAGCGACGTTCAAAATCTATAGTAAAGAGCTGAAATTCAGAGCAATCATTGCTTCCCCATGGAACACACAGCGGGCCAGTTACACCATGTCCAATCACAGTACGTTCTTTCACCCCATCATGATGGTACATTATGGTATATTCCACAGCTTCCTCACGGTGATAATTTTATAGTCCTGATAAGGTTCCATTTTATCGAGTTATTTTTAGAGCTGGGCCAATGTCTTTAATGGCAGGAATAGCTGTAGAAACAGCAAACTTTGGATAATATTTGAGGAAATCAAAACCCATCCAGTTAAACCGGTACAGACCCATGTGGACACTGTCATTTCAGTCAGAGGGGCAATGTTGATAAACGCAAAATAATGCACATTGGAAAACATAATCCCAACTGTACAAATAAAATGATGGGGCCTACATTAGCTGTTCCCACTCAAAAGAGAGATCTTGGAGTCATGGTGGACAGTTCTCTGAAAACATCCACGTAATGTGCAACAACAGTCAAAAAAGCAAACAGAATGCCAGAAATCATTAATAAAGGGATAGCAAATAGGACAGAAAATATATTGTCTCTGTCTAGATCCACGGTACGCCCACATCCTGAACACTGCATACAGATATGGTCACACCATCTCATAAAAGATATATTCAAATTGGAAAAGGTTCAGAAAAGAGCAACAAAAATGATTAGCTCTATGGAACACATTCCATACAAGGAGAGATTAATAGGACTGAGACTTTGCAGCTTGGAAAAAAAGACGGCTAAGGGGGGGAATATGACTGAGGTCTATAAAAGGAAGTCTTATTTACTCTTCATAACACAAGAACTAGAACTCACTAAGCGAAATTAATAGGCAGCAGGTTTAAAACAAATAAAAGAAGTACTTCTTCACACAGTGCACAGTCAACCTGTGGAACTCCTTGCCAGAAGATGTTGTGAAGGCCAGGACTTTAACAGGGTCCAAAAAAGAACTAGATAAATTCACGGAGGAGAGATCCATCAATACTTATTAGCTAGGATGGGTAGGGATGGTGTCCTGGCCTCTGTTTGTCAGAGTCTGGAAATGGATGATAGGGGAGGGATCACTGGATGATTCCCTATTCTGTTCCCTCCCTCTGGGGCATCTGGCACTGGCCACTGTCAGCAGACAGGACACTGGGCTAGATGGACCATTGGTCTGACCCAGTATGGCTGTTCTTATGGTCTTATTTGGTTCAGCATGAATTCTTCCCAGTTAACTGAAGCTAATCTGGAATGGCCCCTCTTCAACCAGTGCCACATGGCGGTTTGTACTGGTTAATACCATAGGTGCAACTTTCCCATAGAGACAAGCCTTTGAGTGTGAGTATTTGCACCACAAACCTGGCCCTAACAGTTACCATCAGCCAGCTGAACAGAAGCGCCCTATGTGGCCTACGTCGTCAAACCTAACTAACCGGCACTTCGTGCACCAAGCAGACTGAGAAGAACAATTCCCTGAAAATATCCCACAAATGTCCATCACCATTCATCAGTCCCAGGTTGTTCAGGGACACTTTGTAATCAGAAAGGAGGCAAAGTTCACTCTGTAGCAGCAAGTCTTCCAAGCTACTCACCCAGTTCTGAGAAGTTTTTTTGGTTGTTTTTTGGTTGCAATAAAGAAAAAGCACAGAGTATGCACCGAGCACTCATTGATTATTCATTTCTTTCACCCCATCAGCACGTTGTCAACTGTCACCAGATTCAAACTCTGCTGCTGCCTCTTCCTGCGGCTCCCAAAGTCCCTCTGCCAGGCTGCTTCCCTGCTCAGTTGCTTTTTCATGCTGGAGAGAAGCTTCTACATGCTCTGCACTGATCCTCTTGGGGTTGCCTGCTGTCTGAGCAGCGAGGCCCTTATCTAACCAAGCACTCATGCACATTGGCGTCACTGGGACAGGGCATGGATTTAAAGCCAAGCCCGTGCTCAAGCATGTTGCGGGACCAAGGCCACTCTACTTGGCCAGAAGAGCTGGTGAGGCCTGCCAGTGGAATCTGCCCTACTCTCTGGGGATTGCCCCCTCCTGGAGGAACAATGCACAGTCCTGTGGCACCTTAGAGACTAACCAAAACATACAGACTCATGAGCTTTCGTGGGCAAAACCCACTTCATCAGATGCATTGGAGTGCAAATAACAAAAACCAAGGGAGATAGATATCTCAGTAGAAGTACCTGTCAATTGTAGGACCTGTGTTAATGAGGCTAATTAAGCAGGCCGGATGTGTTCCATTCATAGCTTTGAATGTGGAAATGTGGATGATAAAGGCAGGAGAAACTGGCTGTGTAACACGCCAACCAGTTACTGTCTTTGTTCAAGCCCAGGGTAATGCCATCACATCTATAGATGAATTCCAGTTCGGCAGTCTCTCGCTGTAACTGGTTAGTGAAACTCCTTTGTAGAAGAACAGCTACTTTTAAATCCACGACTGCGTGTCCAGGCAAGTTAAAATGTTCCCCTACAGGTTTACGTGCGTTACCATTCCCGATGTCTGACTTGTGTCCCTTTATCCTGTGTCACAGAGACTGTCTGGTTTGGCCACTATCTGTGGCAGAGGGGCATTGCTGGCACTTGTCACATAGAGGACATGCAGTTGTATGAGCCACTCATGTTGTGGCTTATGTGGTTAGGGCTTGTGATGGTGTCGCTTGTGTGGACGGAGTTGGCAACAGGGTTTGTTGCAGAGGTAAGTTCCTGGGCGAGTGTATCTGAGGTGTGGTGTGCAAAGGATTTGCTTCAGGTTGGGGGGCTGTCTGTAGGCGAGGACTGGCCTGTCTCCCAAGGCCTGTGAGCACGAGGGATGGTTTTCCAGGATAGGGTGTAGATTGTCAGTGATGGTCTGGAGGGGTTTAAGCTGGGGGCTGTAGGCGATGATCAGGGGGGTTCTGTTATTTTCCGTGTTGGGCAGAAGTTTTGGGCTCTACGAACTTTGTTCCCGAGAAGCTACCGTTAAAGGTTATATCATTGTTACACGCAGGAGTGGCCCGAGGCCGGCTGTGGCAGCTGGCGCCCCAGGTGGAGCGCGCGATCAGCGCCCCCATCTGCAGGGCTGTCAATGGACTGACGTCATCAGCGGGCGCCCCGGGCGCTCCTGTGATGTCATCATCTGGCACTCCGGGCGGCGACGCCCTAGGCGGCAGCCAAGTCCGCCTATAGCCATGGGCCGCCCCTGGTTACACACCCTGGCGAGTGTGTATGTACAACCCTGCCCCATGTGGGATGGAACCAGAACTGCTCAAATCACAGGCCCTCTACTGCCAACAGCTGAGTGAGATTCCCCCTCTAGCCCACGTGGAAAGAGCTGCTGCTCTTGGAGATGAAGGCCAGATCCTCCAAGGTACTTAGGTTCCCAGATCAAGAGAGTCTGGGCCTGAGTTCTCATCCCTTGGCAGCTGGTACCAGGGATTTGCCACAATGAACCATGAAGAAGGGAGCACGAAGGAAGGCTACCACGTTGGGTAGAGGGCAGGCATGTTAAGCAGTTGCAATGGCAGCTCTTGTCCTGGCTGCGCGTACGGCAAGTGCCTGTTTGCTGCCCATTTAGCTGTCCTCATAGTCACATCCTGGGACATTAGCATCGGGGACGCTTTAAAATTCCCCTTACTTCCCTGCTTCATCTCTGATAAGAGACAAACAACGTTATGAGTTTTTATGACCAGCCCTCTGCGTTATCATTTCCGCAGGAGGCAAATGCCCTGATGCTAGGCAGAGACTGGAACGGGATGGGAAGAAAACAGACACCTTCCATTCCCAGACCATGGTGCCAGCCAAGCAGGCACGGCTCCTGCTGTCCTGCATGCCTCTGATCCACCTGGGAGCGGTGCCCACGGGCCGGAGACACCGTCCCCACACGAGCTGGCTAGTCTAGGCTCAGGCTGCACCCCAGCGTCCGTGACACATGCTCCAGGACCCAGGACACGTCTATGGCCTCATGCTCTCTCTTGACTTAACAGCCTGTGGACATTTCGCCTGCAGGGGCACTCAGGAGAGCGCGGCCCAGGGCAGGCTCGGAGGGCAGCCCGTGCGCTACGGGAGCTCTGCTGATCACCACGCTGGCTACGTTCCCAAGTCCTGCCCCGGCATGCCGGGCTACTCCGGGTTCTCCTCCGGAACAGAGTGGGGATGCCCCAGGGTGGGGCACAGCTCACTACAGCTCTGTCCGCACCAGAGGGAGGTTGGAGTGGAGGCCACAGAGGGAGCCTGAAAATGGCTCCCAGGCCTGCAGGAGGGCCCACAGGAACACCTTGCCCTCTGCTAGCACCTTCCACCTCGCCTGCTCAACACGCACTGCAAACATCAGTAATGAGAGGTGACTGGAGTGGGGGCACTTAGGACTGGGAGGCCACCAGCAACATGACCCTCCCCTCAAAGGGCTGGGACAACCCCCCTCCAACCCAGACCCCGCCTCTCTACTCCCTCGCTCCGCCCCATCCTGCTCTCTCCCCACCCCCTGGCATTAAGGGCACGTGACCCCTCATGCCCCCCCACGTGTCACCTCTGTGACCAGCAGCACGGTGAAACAAGTGAGGACTACTGCCATGGTTCACATGGGGAAACTGAGGCACCGCATGGTTTAGTGACTTGCCCAAGGACAGTGACACATATGGCTCCAGCACTCAAGAGTCCTGACTCCCAGTTTTCTGCTCTGCTGTGCCACACTGCTGCCCCAGAACTGGCTCCTGTTGGGAACACTGCACCGCATGACAACCACACAGCCCCCAGACCCCAGGAATGGGTGCTTTGGGATGCAGCATATTGCATATGGCTCCCCTCTTGGCTGGATCTTCAAAGCCCTCCAATGGTCCCCTCCAGAGAGTCCCTGCCCTCCAACACCAGACCCCTCTAGAGGGGCGGCCTGCAGCTCTGTCAGGTGTAGCTGACATCCCACTGGCGCGGCATGGGGCAGCTGCCTCACGCACAGCAATCACCTCAGGCTTCCTGCAGGTAGACATTGGCTTGGGCCACGGTCACAGGCGTTTCTTCCCAACCACGAAGGCTAGAAACTTACTGTATTTTTCAGTGCAAGTACAGGTTCTGCTCACATGACTCCAGGAACTGGGGTCCCTCAGCCCCTCAGCTGACAAGCCCAACTTTAATGATCACTAGTCACAGTCACACGAGATGGCGCCAGGCCCCGATTTCTGCCCCTGCTGCCGAACCCTGGAAAAGCGACATCCCGCGCTGAGGCCAATTATGACATTTCAGAATCTGTTTTGGTTCCAAATCAGAGCAAACCACTGACATTTTTCAGGGACTGGAAATGCCAAAAATGTTTGATTTGGAAATGTTGAATCATTTTGTTCCGAGACGGTAAAGCCAGTTTGTTCAGATAACGTCAAAACTAATAAATGTCTTAATATGTCAGACCCTGTTCACACGCCATTACAAGGAACAATCTCAAAGTTGAAACAAACAGAAAGGGAACGAGATCACCAAACCATTTGTTCTTGTTTCAATCCCTTCCTGTCGAAAACACCAGGGAAATCAACCTGTTCTCACCCCACGCCTCGAACTCGACAAAACGGCCTTTGCCAATGGAAAACGCATGCCCAGCTCCACCGACCCCCCCCCGGCCCAGCTGCCCTCCCTCCCCAGCTTGGGCTGTGATCCAAGCGGGGAGCTGAGACAGACGGAACAGATGCACATGGCTCCACGTGGGGGCTCTGGGACATGGGTCTGCCACAAGCGTATCGCTCACACTGCTCAGAGCCTCCCAACCACGTGGCCTTGAGCTTGGGGGAAAGGTCCCGGCCCTGAGCAGGCAAGGTGGGTGGAAAACGGACTCCTCCGGCAGGTCAGCTCTCCTCTCCCCCTCTGCCCTTCACAACCTGCCCCAGGTGGTCTGGGGAGGATTCTTACCATGGCAAATGACCTAGGGAAGTGCTAGAGCCGTACTGCAGTCGGTCCCCAGCAGCCGGCCCGTCTCTGACGCCATCCACCATCTTACAGCCTGCACGGCCTGGTCCCGCACGTCAGCCCAATGGATTGGGGCTGTAACCACAGGCTGCTTTAGACAGCAGAAAAAATCCCCATGTTCACTGAGACTGGCTCATTTGTTTGGTCCCGCTGGCCCCCCTGGAAAGGCTCTAGGAGCCAAGGCAGGAGGAAAGGCCAGGCCAGAGAGACATGCTGACATTCCTGGCTGCCCCTTTTGGGGGGCCTTAGGTCTGCTAAGATGGTTGCCTCGTCTTCCTTACAGGCCCCTCTTGCTGCCTGGGGGCAGTGGTGCTGCTGCCTAGCATGAGGAGGAATGGACTGTGGAGGCTGAGGGCCTGGGGCAGAAGGCAGAGACTCCATAACAAGGCATGCTCCCTGCCCCTTGTGGGAGACCCCTGCCTCCGAATGCCGGTGGCAGCCAGGCAGGGACTCTCAAGCGAGAGCCCTGCTCTCCAGCCCTCCTATTAGCAGCACACAGGGATCCTCAAGAGAGGCCCTTTCTGAGCAATGACTGATGGGGACGTGTGGCAGGCTCCTCAGCAGTCAGTGGGGCTTTGCCAGAGCACACCAGATGAGGGTCAGGCCTGTGGATTCCCTTGGGGGCATCTCCAGCTCCAGACGACCCATGGCGCCAGCGAGGGGCATGTAGGGTTGCCAGGTGTCCGGATTTCACCCGAACAGTTCAGTATTTTGGCCTTCCATCCGGTAAGAAACACCAGAGAATACCGGACATATAAAATGTCCGGTATTTTCTGTTTTCCTCAGACAGATGGCCGGTAGCATCTGCGAGGGCGGGAGGAGTGAGAAGCGTGGTAATTTAAAGGTGCAGCGGCCTTTTTTTTCTCAAAAACGTGGCCAGTGGCACTCATGGGGGGGGGGGCGGGAAGGATATTTAAAAGCGCAGCGACCTTTTTTTTTTTTTCCTCGACCAATTTTTCCCTGCCTGTTCAGGATTTTTTGTGAAGGTGTCTGGTAACCCTGGGGCGTGGAGACCAAGACCGAGGCATGGCTACACAGCTCCCTGATGGAGCCTCTCATAGAAACCAGGGCACGGGCAGCCTCGGACGAGAGCCTGACTACGGAGCAGGGACAGCAGTGTCACGCGGGCCCAGGGAAGAGGCTCCAGACGGGGACCATGGAAGCTGGTGGGGCACGGACCCACCGGGGAGATCCCCAGGCCTGAACAGAGTCCCCAGGGAGGAAGCCGACTCCCACACTCAGGTTTCGGCTCAAAGGAGTGTTTAAGGGAGACTCCCAAACACAGGGGTCAATGGGCAGGTCTCGTCCCCGCCAGCGACTCTTGAGTTTTCTGGAGAATCCATCCGGCAGGTTCTCCATCAGGCCCGGCTCCTGAGGGGTAGGGAGGGGCCAATGGTTCCACACAACCGTGCCCAGACCCCACTCTCCAAGCCTCATTCTTAGCTGGAGAGGGTCCCTCCTCCCTCACGCCCAGCGCCTGGCTATACTCCCCTTTCAGGCCCTCCGTGGGAGTGACCTCGCAGGACTGAGCATAGCAGGGCTGGGGTTTGGTCTGTCTCGCTGCCGCCAGTCAACTCCCCAGTAACCAGATCAGCTCTTTTCAGGGAGAAAGGTCTATTTCTAAGTTCTCGGCAATCTCCCTGGAAACTGAAAGAACCTAAGGCGCTCAGGAGAGGATGTTAAGGCGGGGAAAAGGGAGATCATCACAAGGAGCCGGATGGCTCATCTCTTTCCCAATCCAGGCACGGGACTCTCAGTGAACTCCACGAGCATTCTGCACGGGCACATATTGCAGGATCGGGCCCCAAAGTTACTGCCTGCTTTTCTGCCCCAAGCATCCCGAAGACAAACAGAGCAGCTGAAATCCTGGCTCTCCCGTGGAACACGGTCTGGCTCTCCCATCTGCTGGTCTGCACTCGGCGTTCTGCTTGCGATGCATGTGGGATCCGGAGCCCGTGCAGCAGGAGAGCTGGGAAACAGCCAAGAACCATTTTTATAGGGAACACATGGCAGCTCCAGCCTCATGTGCTGGTCTCCATCTTGGACGGGAGCCCACAGAGCCCGTTATTCAGGCTCTAGCCGACTGATGGCTGGGGGGAGGCCGAGTCCACAGAACAGTCCTGCCCTCAGGCTGGTCATGGTGAGACTGGGTGGATGCCCACACCAGGCCATGGGATCCACCCTCTTCCTCCCCACCCGTGGCCGAGAGAAACAGAGGCAGGTCACTCCGCCCATGGAGCCAGCTCATTCTGGGAGTGGCTCCCACAGAACCAACGAGGCACAAGGAGCTCGCCCGCTCTGCCGGTAGGGCAAGTGAGATGCCCACAGTGAGGTCTGGGTGCAAAAGGATGAGCTGCTCCTAGGCCAGTGGAGAGCCGAGCCGGTGCAGAAGTCAGCGTTCCAGGGAACAGCGATGGCTGCCCTTGTTCCTGGCACGGCCAGACTGGGTCAGGCCAAAGGTCCATCTAGCCCAGTGTCCTGTCTGCCCACAGTGGCCAATGCCAGGTGCCCCAGAGGGAGTGAACAGAACAGGGAACCATTCAGTGATCCCTCCCCTGTCGCCCATTTCCAGCCTCTGACAAACAGAGGCCAGGACACCATCCCTACCCACCCTGGCTAATAGCCATTGATGGACCTAACCTCCATGAATCTATCTAGTTGGTTTTTTTAACTCTGTTTAAAGTCCTGGTCTTCACAACAGCTTCTAGCAAGGAGTTCCACGGGTTGACTGTGCACTGTGTGAAAAAAAAATCCTTTTGTTTTAAACTGGCTACCTACTAATTTCATTTGGTGACCCCTAGTTCTTATGGGAACAAGGAAATAACTTTGCCTTATTCACTTCTGCCACACCGGTCATGATTTTATAGACCCCTCTCATACCACGTCACCCCCTTTTGCCGCACTACTATCGAAGTCCTCCCCTGGCCTTGCCAGTGCAGCTCCCGGAGCCCCGGCAGCCTAAGATTGTATCTAACTGCTGCTGGTGGCACACGCCTCGACCACCAGCACGGGCTGGGCCCCGCTGAGCTCCCTGATGGAGGCAGTGAGGCGGCTGGCATCACTCCACCAGGTCAGGAGGCAGATGGCAGCCACGAAAAGGCAGCCGCCAGCAGAAGGCAAGCGGCGTTCCCCGGCACAGCCAGAAGTCAGAGGCAGCGGAGAAGTTAGCGGGGCAGCCAAACGCCACTGTAAATAATGAAGCAGAAGAGGCAGCCTGGCTCCCAGCAAGGAATTCAGTGCTCGCCGCTCTGCCTGCAGTTTTCGGACATGAAATTGGTAGCTCCACTAACGAGGTGAGCAAGGAGGAGGTGGGAGCGCGCTCCAGACAGGCAGGATGAAGGAGCCGTGCGAGTCCAGGCTGGGCCGTCCTTCCCCAGAGGTCGGATGGCTTCCGCCATGCTTGGCCATCTTTTAGCAACCTGCTAGGCCCTTCAACCTGCCCATCGCTGACCCCACCGGGCTAGCTCCTCCCCTTCACGGGTGCACAGAGCTGCATGTGCCAATGCAAACGGACAGGTGCGGAGCAGGACGGGAGCCACTTGAGTAGGGCCAGGCCCCTCCCGTTACTCTGCCGCGGGCTGTGTGGTCCGGTGGCTCAGGCACTGGAGTGGGAGGCCAGAGACTGGGTTCTGGGCCGCTGATCTGGGCAAGGCACCTTCTCGCTCCCACTTCTGCTGCCCCACCCTCCATTTAAACCAGAAGCGCTTTGGAGCAGGGACTGTCTCTCTCGGGGACCTCGAGGGGCTACTACAGCCCAGAGCGGCTACAGGGAAGAGCCTGGGGGCTCCGCAAGGCGGAGATCCGGTTTCAATCCAGCTTTGGTCCCTTTTATCACCCTGCAGCCGGGGGTAGGGCACACACAGGCTTGAGAGTCGCTGGGGCGCCAAGCGGGAGTGACCGCTACTAAACCCTGCGCGGGCGGCGGCCTCTGCGTGAGACCACACGAGGGGCGAGGGGGCCAAGACCCGTTGGGTGCTGGAGGCCAGGCTGAACGTGGCAGGCCACGGGGGCCTGTAGCTGAGGGTTCCTACAGGAGCGCAAAGAGCTACGGACAAGCAAGCACGTGCGGTGAGCCTGGGCTGAACAGAGGGCTTGTCATAAATCAGCTGATCTGCACGGGCCCACTGCTGTCTCCGCAAGACAGGTCCTTATTCCGCCACGGTCCCTGTGCAGCTGCCCCGGCGCAGCAGGAACAGAGGCACCCGCCACTTGGGCAGCTCCCTAGTGCTGCCCCCGTTGCCCTCCAGGGCTTATCCTGGGGCCGGCCACACGGCCCGGCTTGGGTTTGCGCTGAGTCACTGCTTGCTGGGCCACAGGACAGCAGCCTGCAAGCCCTGGGTGACAGCCGCCAGCTGCATACACGGGCCCAGTAGGGTGGGACAGACTGACATTGACTCTCTGTTCTTCGCGCCAGCTGCTTGATTTAACCCCTTCATGCACAGGCCGGAATTTGGCCCCTGACCCCCCCGGTAGCTCTTCTCCAGCGGGGATTGCAGAATTGCCCTTTCTGCTTTCTCCATGTCCGCACCCCCGGTCAGCTGCCCTGTCCCCCTACAGCACCCTCTGCTGGGAGGAGCCGCCCTCTCTCACCCCTGTCCCGTCAAGCGGCTGCCTGTAAGCGAGCAGCCGAGGTGGCGTGCAGCTGGTTCCAATCCGGTCACGTGTGCGTCTGTACCAGGGGCGGGCCAGCAAGCGGCTACGTTTATCCTGCTGACCTGGGTAGTGGTGGTGCCATGGGCCTGGTGGGGGAGCTTTCCTTCTAACAGGGCGGGGCTCCCACTCCTCTGAGCTCTGCCGACGCGCTCCAGCTGACGTCAGGGGCGCTGGACACTGCGGGGGTGCTGAGAGCCACCCAACCAAAGGGTAACCCTGTATACGACGGAAACCCCTCCAAGCCACCCCCAGCACCCTGCCACCCCCCTTTGCTGCCTCTTCCCGCTTCCCTCGGTTTTGCCCCTTCTCCCAGCCAAATCTAGGAAGCACAACTCCATTTTCTGCAGCTCCCGAGTTCTCTTTTCAGCTCCTTCCTCCCCCGTCACCCACCCCGACCATACTTGCACCCAGGAGGGGAAAAATGCGGATTCTAAAGCACCTTTCACATTGATGGGCCTGACAGCGCTATCCGGGGGTAGGGGGGCAGATCTTCAGGGGAGTTCCACTGCCATCCAGGCATCTGAGCACGCAGCCGGAGTCTCGAGGGCTGTGCATGCTGGGAAATCTAGCTCCTGGGGCTGTACGCAGAACAGAGAAACCAGCCCCCCACTCCTGGAGGAGCAGACCTGGAACCAAGAGGCGGCGCCGCCAGGGACGTAAAGGAAGCAACAGGCACCAAAACAACCTCTCGCTTTGATAAACCACCCGCCCTCCAGGCCCAGTCACGAGGCGCAGGGGCTGCAGTGTCCCACATGGGTACCCGCAGTAGTAAACGCTGGATGCCCTCTCGTGGCAGTTTAATTAGCACCTCACTGAGGACGGGGAATTGCCTTCTGGCTCCGGGGTGGCGGTGGCCCTCCCGGGGAGCTGGGCGTGGCTGCGTTTTGGCAGAGCAGGCCGGCGGACTGAAAGCGGCCCAGCCGCCGCCTCTGTGGCCCTTCCCTCCTGTGCGAGTAGCTGTCCCCGCAGCACGGCTCATCCCCCGGAAGGGTACGGCCCCCTTCCTCGGCCACGCGCGCACTGGGACAGCAGCCCTACGTCTGCCAGCAGCCCTACTCTGGCTGCAGAATGGAACCCATCGCAGTCCCAGCTGCCCGTCCCCGCTGCTGGGCCAGGTCCCGCAGCAGGCAACCGCCCAGCTAGAGGCATTGGGCATCCAGCCGTTCCCCCACCTCTGCCCTGCGGGAGCCAGGTGCCTGCTGCAGCCGTAGGGCAAGATGCCCACCCCCACAGGCTTGCCAATGTGGGGGCTGAGAGGGGAGCGCGGTCTCCAGGGCCACTCGGTCACTGGCCATTCTGTAAGGCCGACAAGGGAGCCCATCAGTGCCCCTTACACCCAGGTGTTTGTGACCATGCCCGGTGTCCGCCAGGGACAGGGCTGAGCTCCCCCAGCTCACTGCCTGCAAAGCGCCTGGTGGACAGCACACGGGGCGACCTCCCCTCGCTGTTTTGTTGCCTGCATTCACCTCAGCTGCCCAACCCCCGCGCCAGCTTGCCAAGATAGATCTTGGTTGTGCTCTCCTAGGTCCCTTTGCCAGCCAGCATCTCGCCCTTCCCCAGGGCAACACCATGCTAAGGGACCCGCTTCAGTGGGGCAGCAGGCCCACAGAGAGCAGGCGATGCCCAGAGCGCCCTGGCAGCATCCTCAGAACCTGGGAGTAGCACCTCTCCTCCTGAAGCACCGTCTCCTGCCTGGGGCTGCCATTGCAGGCAAATCCGCAGGGCTCGCGGCTCCGTGGGGCCGTGCTGCTGATCACATGCCCATGTCTGCCCCAGGGACCCTCACCTGAGATCAGCGCCCCTCTGGGCCAACACTAGTATATGGACACAGGAAGAGTCTGCACTGCAAAAAGACAGAGAGAAAAGGTGGGAGGGGAAACTGAGGCACGGGGGGGGGGGAATTGCCTAAGATCATCATCAGGGGCAGAACTGGGACTAGACCCGAGGTTCCAGAGTCCCTGTGTGCTCTGGCCTGAATAGATGTTCGTGTCTGCATGTGTTAGACCAGCGTGTCCATTGGTGCATGTGTGTTACTGCACGTAGGGTTGTATGTTCCCGTGCTAGAGACCTGGCTGGGTGGGGCATGCAGGTATCCAAGGGCCCTGGGCGTGACTGTGCACTCTAGCAGCAGTGTCTCTGTGCAGACGCATATGCAGGGCGCTCGTGTTCATGAGGACAGGATGCTGGGCTGGATTTGTCGGGTCCAAAGCACAGGTGGGCACGTGGGCTTGGCACCACATGTGCGCACACGCCCCGGGGATCTGTCTGGACCCAACAAACCCCGCGTGAATGCCTCTCGGACAAGGGGGCTTGCCTGGCTGGCACATCCTTCCAGCCACTGGTCTCCGATCAATGCTGGAGGCGCCCTGCATTTCTCAGCTGTGGGGAACGTTTCAGGTTTTCTGTTCTCCACAGCTTGATCGGAGTGAATCCTTAGAGCGCCGTCATGCCTGAAAGGTTTAGCCTTCCGCTGCACACACACACCGTGGATTACCACGGGGCTGGCTGGGGAATCCTCCAACCGAGCCCAAATTCCTCTCACCCTGGAAGAGCGGGAAAGCCCTGGAGGGATAGTATGAGGGGGCCGCTCTGACAGGACAGGGCGCGGGGGTCCTCCTGAGGGAGCAATGAAGGGAAGCCCAGGACTGACTGGACATGGGGAACGAAACCCGCCCCCTTGCTTCAAACCGGAAGGTCTCAAGTGGGGCAAAGCCGGGTGCCTTGGGGGAGGGGATGTGTCCAATGCCAAGCCTCAGAAAGACAGACAAACAGCACCCACCCTGCTCCCAGCACCCTTCTTGCCACGAGGCGGAGGCGAATCAGCATTCGATTCCCTCTGCTCCCTTTCCCCCTTCAGCATTTTGGAGCCGCGGTTTTGCTGACAGGTTAAGTGGCCGACAGCCTGCCTGGCAGCCCATTTCATTAAAGACTTGATTTAGTTTCTCCCTCTCCCCCCCCCGCCTTGTGACTCCAATAAATCTGACTCTAATGAACAGGGACTAGTGGTGCTTTAAAGGAGATCCGGAGCAGCCACGTAGCTGCCTGTGTGACACACACACACACACACACACACACACACAGCAGGGAAGGGACCCGCGGCATCTCGCTGCAACATCCTAGCCACCACGGAGCCCAGCAGGCACCGACCCCGGCTGCCAGATCTCCCCCAGCCCCAGCCCACCCTCTCCGGGGCTCAGCAGAGAGGGAAATACTCCCCAGACAAAGCCAAGACGATAAACGCCAAGACAGCTTCGTCTACTTACGAGCTGCTTCGTGGTGCACGATACTCACTGTCTGCTCCCTATGGCCGAGGCGGCTGGTGGGACGCTTGACCTCTCCCCCTGTCCCCTCTCTCTTTGCCCGGCACGGACGGACGACGGCGTCTGTGTAGAAAGAGAAAGATCAGCACAGCCTTAGAAATCCAGCACCGCTGTGACCAGAATCTTAAAGAAGCCGGCTGGCTCAGCCCCAGAGCCCCGGCAGGGAGCGAGCTGGTAAACACAGCCGCCGCTCGCTCACTCGCTCGCTCGCAAATCAGGAAGCCGACACGGGGAGCGAGTGCATTACACCCACCGCGGAGCAGCGACCTGCTGCTCACTGGCTTCTAGGAGGGGCCGGCAGCGAGACCCCAGGACTCCCGGGGTGGGCATGAGGAGCAGGTGTCTCCTTCAGCTTGCTTCACTGCTCTTTTTCCCCCGCGCGGGGAGGTCAGGCTTGCTCTAACAAGGGGCGCGTGGAAAGCCAGGGCTAGGGGGGCTGCAATGGCTCAGTCCGAGGCTTTCACCTCTGGGCCCAAGGTCTGAATTCAGCTGGGAGGGGGAAGGGCTGAAAGCCATGTCAACGAGAAACAAGTTGGTAGGTCTCAGCACAGCTCCAGCAGGCAGCACAAAGGCCAAGGAGACTGACCTGCCCAGGCACCCACCTGCAGACCAAAGCAGGGAAAGACCGGCAGTGCGGCTGCCGGCCCCTGTCCTGGGGCAAGTCTGCATGGGAAGCAGGATCTCACTGGCTTTATGCAGCGGGAGGCGTGGACGGCCAGTGGCGGCCCATCAATACAGGTGACTTAGGCGGTTGCCTAGGG
Organism: Pelochelys cantorii; assembly: GCA_032595735.1. NCBI lineage: Eukaryota > Metazoa > Chordata > Testudines > Trionychidae > Pelochelys > Pelochelys cantorii. Next base: position 45,535,400 of record CM064337.1, read on the forward strand.
CGCCAAGAAAAACGGCCGTTGAGGGCTTTGGAGGCGAGGGCTCCGATGGCGCGTTTCGCCTCGGGCGCCAGTTGACGGCAGCTCGTCTAGGGGCTGCTCCTGCGGACGGCCCTTCCTCTGTGGGGCTCTGAGGCCAGGCTAACCATGCAGGCATGAGCAGAGGCCCTGGGCTGCTTCAAGCAACATCTGCCCCCCTCACAAGCCTGGAAAAGGGGCACCCAGGAGGAGAGGCCCCAGGGAAGGTCACGCTGCATGACAGGCCCTGCTGGAACTGAGAAGCGGCTCACTGCTGGGACAAGGCATTTCCATGGACTTAGCTCGCACGGCCCGGGGCCCCTAGCCAGCTTCATGGGGCACTGTCATGGAGAAGCTCGCACGGCCAGGGGCCCTGAGCCAGCTCTGTCAGGGCACTGCCACAGGGATGCTCACACCCCTGGGGGTCTCTAGCTGGCTCTGTCCACAGGGTAAATATCTGGAACCAGCTTGGGGTTGCATTCTACAACCAGACTCTTTTCCTCGGGAGGGGGGCGGAGGAGAGATCGTGGGCGGGCAGGCACCTTCACACACATTTTCCCCGTCTCCAGAGCACAGATCTGATTGGGGAAGAGCCAGGGAAGAATACTGCAGGGCCCGTGTGTCTGGGGACTGCACGCTGATGGAGCTTTGTCCAGCAGGTATGGATCACTGCTCCCCCACACACCTGGCTGCAAGCCGTGGCCACGGGAAATATTACTGAAAAAAACCATCCTTCCTGCTCATGAATGCAAGTCGGCGGGGACCCTGCACCGCCGCTCAACTACCTCCCAGCCAGCTTCACTGAGATTAGCAGGGCTCTGGGTCTGGTACAGCTGGGAATGCCTGTCCCTCCTGCGTGTGACCCTGGGGCCTGCAGCATAGGGGCAGCAGTCCCTGCGGTGACTGCAGCTTTGCTCCTGCACTAACCAGGGCAGCCCCAACTCTGCAGCTCTGTGCAGAAAACAGCTGGAGCAGCTGCAGCTCTGATCCCTGCAGCTGCCAGAAGCTGCCAGAAGCTGCTGGGCTTAGGGTGGGACAGCAGAGCATGCAAAGTTTTTGAGTCTGCAGGCATTGGGGAATGCAGCCCTGGGAGTGGCCGGAGAGTAAGCACCAGATGTGCCCAAACCGCTTTTATCAGGAGTGTAAAAACCCCCAGGAGTTAAAAATTAAGTGAAATTAAACACAGTTATTTTAAATAATAAACCTCTTTAAAATTGAATTTAAAAATAAGGCCACCTCTGTTAAAGCCTAAACTTATAATCTACTAAATTCATTTCAATTAATTACAAAAATACTATTAAGCAGTGCACTGTTGCTGCTAAGTTTTAAAGAAAGATCACTGAACGAGGGGCACATCACTGGTGCGTCCCTGGAACGGAACAGAGATTTTGAGATCACTAGCTTCTATTGTGAGCACAGAGAGAATATTTTCTTAGTCCATTTATTCAACTAGTTCAGATCAGTGACTAGCTCACTCAAACCAACTCTGACTTGAAAAAGCAGGAAAGCTTATTGTCCTTTTTCAGTCCAGGAACAACTAGTTGTGAGAGGAAGAGATCTATTAGTTCTAAAATCCTGAATGACACAGTGACCAGAAACAATCTGTTCAATTAATTCACTACAAATAACACCTCCTTTGTTTAACAAATCTGTTAGATTTAAGTGAAAAACAAAAACATCTTTTGATAACCTTTTTTTCTCTCTACTGTAGCTAGCACTTAAGGTAGTTTTATTTAATTAAAAAATTAAGATGCCATTTTTGGTTATGTTTTTAATTGACTTTGAATTTCCGACCAAACAGAGCTTAATACAAATCCCAAGTGAAAACTGAACCATCCAGTAAATGAGAAATGCATCATTCACCATTTTCTAACAAAAAATATGCAAACAGTCAGAATCTGAATGAAAGTAACCAAACTAATTGCACAAATAAGCATACAGAAATAATGTCTACTCCTGGTTAGCAAAAAGCACCACCCTATTTGATGTATTTTTAGTTGCAAACAACTTGTTTTAGTAGTTACCAGCTAGTCAGACTCAATCATACTTTAGGAAAACAACTACAAATGAAAAACATGATTAAAATAGAGGCGTCCTGCTTGCAGATACAAACCACAGTTTAAACTTGTGATTTAAATGGCTTTGATTTACAAATCAGCCCATCCATACCTGGCACAGCATTAAAGGGTCTCACGATGAACACAGCTGGTGTATAGAAGCAAGCCCTGTAGCCAGCCCATGGCTGGTATACGATCATGAGGGAGACCAAGGCTCAGAGCTTTGTAGTATACACTGAATGCCAAGCAAGAAACAACCAACTTGCCTCGTGCCATCCCTGATTCTGAATATTACCAGAGCCATCAGACAGGGACCATCTGTCGAATGGATGAAGACCTGGCATTTCGAGACCTGCTACCACGGATGGTGCCTAGAATGTGCCTTGGCCGCATTTTACAGGCCCTAAAAATCAATGTTGCGGAGCCAAAAGTGCTTTGCAGCATGCACAATACCCTGCACCTTGGACCGCAGAACCCCCACTCTCTTTATGGACCCAGTGAATTACACCCCCCCTCCCTCCTAGGCAATAATCCCCCTTCACTAAAGCACAGGCTGACTGGCTTGTCCCAGCTCACACAGTGGCTCAGCAGTAAGGCCAGGAGCTAGGGCAAGATACGGCCCATGGGCCAAATCCGGCCCGCCAAGCCATTTGATCTGGCCCGCGGCCTGTCCTGCCGCTCCCCTGCCCCCAGACCAATCAAGGCCTGGGGTTGGGAGAGTGCGCCAAGTTATTCGCTGTTCAAAGCAACACGGCACCGAGGGAACCGCCCCTTTCCGCTTAAGGCCCCGCCCCTTACGCCTGAAGCCCCACCCCTTCTGGGGTGGATCCAGCCCATGACTACCTATGAAATTTCACGCAGTGGTCCACCTGCAAAAATTATTGCTCATCCCTGAGCTAGGTCTCATCTGAGCTGCACTTATGTAAATGCACAACAGCGCCGTTCAGCCAATGGAATTATCCCGCTGAGCCCCCAGTCACCCTTGTCGCACGCACCTCCGGGACAGGAAGCCACAGCCAGGCAGCCAACAGACAAACAGTGCCTGACACGGCAGTGGGGTAAGGAGCAGTGTTCCCTGTAAGCTGAGCACTCGGACAGCTGCCCAGGAGAGATTGAAATGCCACCCAGCGGAAGGCCCATAGCCTCCCACAGCCAGGCAAAGGCACAGTCGCTGGATCCCAAATCAGGGGCTAAGCGCGCCTGCGGGCACTCTGCAAAACAGTGCAGATTCCACGCTGTAGTTACACGCCTGTTCTGCGGCCACCAGTGCAGACAGTGGTGCTGCTGCCCCGTTCGAGCAGCGTAGGAGACAACTGTCCCTAGACCAGCAGCAGCAGGGAAGGGGAGACCAACCCTCCACACCCCATCTGCCAGGCTTGGTCTGAACATCACAGACCGTATGAAATGAGCCCGTTAGTAACCCTGGATATTTCTCCCACTTTAAAACGGAGGAAGCTAAATGCAGAGACTGTCATGGATCTAACATTTGAAACTCACTCAAAGGCAGGAAAGGAGGTAAGTTTACACAGCCAAGCTGCTCACATACAGCCCTCTCTCCTCCCCTTTCCTTGGTAAAATGGGGAGCCCACAAACTTTGCCATGAGGCCAGACTTAGGAGAAACCCAAGTGGGAAACTGCTAGCTGGTTTCCCTTCCACTCTGGCTGCATATTCATATTCATGAGGCCAGTGAGTGAGCATGGCCCTCTGGCCCAGGATGCGAGAGGCCTCTGTCCACATGATTAAATCACTGGGACAGACTGGAACGGCTTCTACCGTTCAGAGAGTACTTGGGGCCCCTCTCCCGACTTACCCCTCCCCCAGCCGGCTCCTCTGGGTCCCCTTTGCAGGCTCCCGCTTGAGGCTGTGGAGTCAAGGTTGCCGTGCCGAGGCCCCCTTTGAAAACCCCGCGCTTTGCCTTTCACTGCCCCCAGCGAATGAGGGGAGCTACAGCATTGCCCGACCTCGCCCAGCCCGGCATGTGGGCCTAAAACCCACAGAAGGGCTCACCGCAGCCATCTGAGATCCGGACGTTGGATGCGGCCGTCGCAGGGGGCCGTATCAACCAGTGCTTTGAAAGACAACACGCCGGGCAGAAGAGAAGCGGTGCACGAGGGATTATCAGAGATAACAGCAATACCATTTTGCACCACTTTGTATCCACTCGCCTTGCTTATTCGCTTGACATTTTAGCCATGCAGCGGGTGCTGTGCGTGTAACGTATTCTAGAAAGCCTCTCCCGCCTTGCGCCATCTCTGAGAGAAAACTGCGCCTAGACCCCTTGGCGCTGGCATTTCCTGATGTCGGTGATTTTTGACCTGTGCAGCCTTCGTGCTGCGACAACATGGCTTTGTGGCACTATGTGAAATAAACTCCCATGCCGCAGCCTCCGCTGACCGCTGGCTTCAGAGCTGTGCTGACCCGACGGTAGGTTCGCCCTTGTCACTGCTTCGTTTAGTTAAGGGGAACTTTAACCTAAATCTCTCCACCCTTGATTGGTGCTGCCATTTGGCAAATACATACAAGGAATCCATTACTTTGCGGTCTGCTCCCAACTGCGGGCTAATGAGACCATTTGCCTCCTGCCCTGTTGCTGCTGCGTAAGCCCTGGTGCGTCTCTGGCTGGAACCGTATCTCCGAATCACCGTTCTCTGCACCGCCTTTGCTCCCAGACGGCTGGAGGCTGCTAGCCACTTGTCTCTGGTTTAGCTTTCAGGCTGGTGTGTTGGCCTGCACAGACCATGCTCCACTGGTGATTCAGGAAGGGCAGGCTGGGATGGGGGTGAGTCTAATCCCTCTTGAGCTCCTAGGGCAGGGGTGGACAATCATTTTTGATGGGGGGCCACTCAGATTTTGGAAAGTGGCCGAGGGTCGCACCCTTCCATGATATGAATGGAGGAGGTGCAGGGTCTGGCATGGAGGTTGGGTGCAGAAGGGAGTTTGGGGTAAGGGATTGGGGTGCAGGAGGGAGAGTGGAATCTGGAAGGGAGTTTGGGTAAAGGAGGCAGTTGTGACCCAGGGTAGGGGATTGGGGTGCAGGAGTTTGGGTTGTGACCCAGGGTAGGAGGGATTGTGATCTGGGGCAGGGGAATGGGGTGCCAGATCTGGGAGGGGATATGGGTGCAGGAGGGGGGCAGAGGGTTTGGGTATGTTGATTGGGGGGGTAGAGGGTTGGGGAAGGGAGGGGCTGGGGTGCCAGAGACAGGCTCTGGCCAGGAGACTTACCAGCCAGCAGCCCAACCAGCCTGCCTGCCAAGGTAAATGCTTGCAGATCTTAAAACATTTCTCAGCCAGCCAGCCTGCCCCATGCCTGCACAGGTTGCAGGGCCATGTGCTTGTGTGAATAACTGCTCCGGAAGGGAGAGGGGTGTGGTGCTCCCTGTGCTACTTATTATTCAAACAGGCAGCTCCCATTGGCCAATTTCTGGCCAGAAACTGGCCAATGGGATTGTGCTGGGTTGGGCTTTATCTGAAGTCAGCTCAACAATTGTACTGAGTCTCAAAGACTCAGATTAGGTGCCATAAATCACAGACTTGGAACGCAGGGTGTCATGTTATTTGTATCCCCTCCCATAAATCCTGTCAGAGTTCGTTGTCTCTGTTGCAGCTGGTTATCATAGAATCCTAGAACACGAGAACTAGAAGGGACCTCGAGAGGTCATCAAGTCCAGTCCCCTGCCCTCATGGCAGGACCACGTACTGCCTAAATCAGGGCTATTCAACACGTGGCCCACGGCTCGTTTGTTTGCAGCCCGCGGTGCGGTTTCGGTTAACGCGGGGCTCAACACGCAGCCCGCAGGTGGGATCCTTTGAACATGGCCTCCACTGGGAACTCGGTCCACAACGGTGAGGTGTCTCCCAGGTGGGATAAGCATGGAAAGATACAAGCGGACGGGCTGGCTGGAACAGACAGGTACAGGGTGTCAGCATTTCTAGCCTCCAGAGAGGAGCTGCCGGGAGTGCCAGGGCATTGTGGGAAGTGCTTTGTATTCATGCCCGTCAGTGTGAAAGAAGCTATTTGCATATATATTTGCATGTATATGCAACCACACTTAAGTTGCGGCCCTCGGCATATGCTGTGAGTATCATTGTGGCCCCCGGGGCTTCCAAAATTGAGTAACCCTGGCCTAGACCATCCCTGATAGATGTCTATCTAACCTGCTCTTAAATATCTCCAGGGATGGAGATTCCATAAATTCCCTAGGTAATTTATCCCAGTGTTTAACCACCCTGACAGGAAGGAAGTTTTTCCTAATGTCTAAACTAAACTTCCCTTGTTGCAATTTAAGCCTATTGCTTCTTGTCCTATTCTCAGAGGCCAAGATGTCTAGCTTTAGTTAAATATATATGTATAAAAGGAAGGTGGGTGGGTATCTGTATCAATTTAGTGCTGTATTGACAAACCTGAAGACAGCACTCTGTTTACACAAAATGAAGTATGTGTCTGAGTCTAGTTCTATGCACCCATGGGTATTATACACACACACACACAAATGTGAACTGATAAGAGGTGCAGGGTTGACAATCCTGGTGGCAGAATCAGTGCAGAAAACAGCACTGCAAACTTCCCCTCCGAACTAGGGATGTGAAAAAGCAGGTGTTTTTGTAGAGTGGGAGTTGAAGTGTTTGGGTCAAAACAAAACATTTCAAATGTTAAGGCCAATCAACATTTTCAAAACAAAAAGGTTCAATCAAAAATTTGACAATTTTTGGTTAAAAAAAGTCGTATTTTCCAAACCGTTCATTTTGATTTTTTCTTTTCAAAACAGAACGTCTGACATTTCTGAATTGATTCTCCAGGCCAAAATTATTCACGGGATTTGTCAATAGTTTCTGTTCCCTGAAACTCTTCTTTTTTTTGACAGATTGAATATTTGCTGAAAATTTCACTCCCAGATCTACCCAAGAGTTCACTCCACACCAGACTGAAATCCATCTCCTCAGATCCTAGGACGAGCAAACTCGGTAGGCAGTAACCATTTTGACAGCATCAATAATGCACAGTGACACAGAGATACTTTTAAAAACAGACTAAATGGTTTATAAATTATCCACGGAGAAGGTTTGGCCTCCCATCAGATGATGAGGCGCAAACTCTCGGAACGTTAGTGTGCTCGAAATGCTCGCATCAACAGCTCCGCCATGCTGGGACCATCTCCACCTGCAGCATCACCACGCCTACCAGCTGCTTCTCCTTCCCACAGAAGGCTGCCCCTTTCATACAGACCCCTTATAGGATTTTTTTTTTCAAATGAGGAAATGCAAATTGGCATCCTATTGGCTATATTAATAATGCTCACAGTAATTTACGCATCAAGTCTCATAGCAACAGAACTTAGCATTCCTGTTGCATAAGAATTTGATGATTTTCTGAGTTCCTGCAGACACTGTCATAATTAGCTTGATCAGCCTATGCAAATCAGCATCTATCTAAATCCATCATTATTTAATCCGATATGCCCTGTATTTGTCTCATGAAGTTTTCATACAGATCAGTCTTCTGGGTTTCAGGTGTTAAAGACAACTGGAAAATGGAATGGTTTCATTTGCATATGCAAATGACACACCTTTGCATAAATCAGCATGAGACGCTGATGGCTAATGGGCAATTTATAGAGTTCATTTCTCATATGCCAGTTGGTTTGGTTTCGGAGGGGGGAAAAGGTGTCTGGATCTGGAAAACGTCTCCTTTGGCAAATTGGCCAGGATTATATCATCAGCTCATTCTGTCATTTAGTGGTATTTATACATCTGAATTCATACCGCTTGCCTTTAGTATCATGGAGTTCAAAGAGACAGCCCCTGTCCACCTATTTTGCATATGCAAATCAGTCTCACAGGAGGCTAGTAATTTTGTGAAGTCCAAGCTGTAAAGGCAGTGCTAATTTGCATCCCTTCCTGGCTGACATTTTGTTTAATAGCTTATTAATTTGCCCCCAATGTCCCTGGTTATGCTACTAATTGTCCTTTAGACCCCCCTGTAAAACAGCCAGCCACCTTTCACGGTGATCTCACCTGGGGCTCTCAGGATTAAAATCCTCCAGCTCCTGCGGGGAGCCTGCTCCTTCTGTATTGTAGACAGCGAGTGCTTGGGGGAGGGATACTGTCCTAACATCTGTGTCTTGCAGAAGGCTCAGCATGTTACCAGCCTTTAATGAATTACAGTAACCAGCACTAACAACAGACGCTCTCTGCAGGCACTGAACAGGGATCACCTGCATTTCAGTTCCTGTCACCACCACTACTTGAACAGTGAGAAACAGCTGCCTTTCTGTCCCTGGGAGGCTGTGACACAGAGCCTCCCAGGTGGATCAGACCCGACACATTCACTACACCTAACATGCTGTTGTCATGCGATGGCATGTCACGATGGTCAAAACTCATGACATGCTGATCATTAATGATCCTGTGTGGCGTATGCACAGTGGTATACAAAGAGTTGTGGGTATGCGCAAGAATGGAGCTCTTAAAATGTGTTTGGAAAGCAAAGCATCGAACCCTGTCTTGCCCTAATCATAGAAATGTGCATTTGCTTGTCTGACCAGTCGGATCCTTTGGCAGAGACAACGCCGGATTATTCACCTAAAAGGTAAGCAAAGCCATCAGCCTCAGGAGTGGGCGAGATATCATGGGAGGTTCTAGGTACCAGGCTAAGAATCACTGATCAAATACAGTATCACTGTGTTAGAGCAGGGGGTTGAGTAAAGTATTTTACGAAAGGTGATTGCCATAATTGTGAAACGGCTGAGTTAACACTGCCCGAGGAATTATGGGCATGCCCGGATATTGTGCTTTGAAATCTGTGACCAAACACAGGGAGAAACAGGTTTTCTCTCAGCCAGGAGGGAAGGCAGCTACCTACTTGTCTCCTGTGTAAATAAAGCATTATAGAATCAAAAGCATGGCAGTGCCATTTCCGTGCAAAGCCGCAGGGGGACAGCAAGTCACCGGGAAGGGAAGAACGGCAGAAAGCCTTCTTGCTCTTTGGGACATGGTCAATGAGGTTTGGGAAGACGGCCTGGTGTCTACCTCCCAGCATGGGGTGAGCAGCTTAGTCTGGGTGTGTTTTTCAAAGAATACATGGCAGAGGTTTCCCAGGCCATAAAAAGGAAGGGGAGAGAACCCCATAGTTATCTATCACTTGGGGGCAGAGGAGATGAGCGAGGGCCAGGCAATTCATGTGCCCACCCCCCTCCAACTTCCTGCTTGACTTGTACAGAGCATGCTCAGTAACACTGCTGAAGGCAGCTGCCCTCACTCTACCCACCACTACCAGCTGACATGGTCCTCTCTGGTTGGGGGCCCCAGGGACCAGAGCTCTTGAAATTACAGAATGTCGCGTCCTGCAGCCAAAGGGGTGGAAGTCTCTGGGAACTGGGTATGGGTGAGAAACCCACTGGACAGGGACTGGAATATGCTGAAAATGTTAGTCTGAGAAAGGTATTTTTACTTGTGGGCTTCTCTCTCTCTCCGTCCCCCCATCCCCACTCCCCAGTCTCTCTCTACTCCCTGCAGTTGGTCTCATTTAACCCTCAGACTATGGGTTTAACAAGCTTATTTTGCTCCAACCCAGGCCAGTGCCATAGTCAAAGTAAGGGTCTGTCAAACCCCAATGAAACAAATAAGCAGCTGTTAGCGTCTCTTTGGAGGCGCAGCAAACGTAAGTCGGGAGAGGGCAGGACCCTGCAGGGAGAGGTGTCTGGGGCTCGCTGTTTGTCACCCGCGAGGAAAAGGTTGGACGGCTGACTCCTGCCGAGTTGGCTGGCCAGGCAGACCAGAGGCAGAAAGGGTCACACGGGAATTCCCAGTTCTAGGAGACCCTGCCAACAGTCCTGCTGGCAGATGGTGTGGGGAAAATTCATGACTGGGAGGGGGGCAGGGCCACCCTGCAAACAGCAGCAGAGTGGTGCGAGCTAGGCTGTGACCTGTACGCTCCTCTGGCTGGCTGGCCAGGGCAGGGCCGTCCGCCATTGAGCCAGAGCCAGTCTTAAGGGTGGACGAGCCGGGTAGTTGCCCAAGGCTGCCATTTTCAAGGGTTCGCCGACAGAGCCGGTCTTAGGGGCAGGCCGCGACCGCATTTTGGCCCAACCTCCCGAATCCTCCCCCCAAGTCCTTTTGTTTTTTTGCTCGACAAATTTTCCCCAGCAGTTTAGTTTGGTTTTGGTTTTTTTGCTTGACAAATTATTGTCCGGTATTTTTTTGAAACCACCTGGCAACCCTACGGGCAAGCTGGTCGGTCGCCCGGGGCTGCCAATTGGTTAGGACCAGCCCTGATTGTAGCACAGCGTTTAAGGCACCTTGTGTGGCAGGGCTGGTGATGGCTGACAACCCCGTGGTGGTCTGGTTCGAGCTCCCCAGCATCACAGAGGAGCTGGAATAACAACAAAGCTCCGCAGCGAGGGCCTGATCCAAAGCCCCCTGAAAACAGCAGCAAGAGTGGCCTTTGGATCAAGACCTTACACAGCACTTTGCAGCTTCAGCACATTGTGTCTCTCCTCTGTGCTCGCGCACCAGCTGGAAGCCCCTGTATTTCCACTCCTGCCCCAGCAGGGCTCCAGCACCACCACACTGAGCAGAGCGCAGAAGTCTGCCCTCGTTCTACGCCGCCCTCGCTCTCAGCTGTGCCTTTGTGTGTGCGGCTCCCTCCTGCGTTATGATGTTTGCAGCCCTGTTACCAGGAGCCGAGCACACCCCGCTCCCTTGTAACTACTTGTTCCAGCGCTCTCCGGGCTGGAGTCAGCATTTCAGCTGCAGCAGGGAAGGTGAAGGCAGGGACCGGCACATTTCATCACAGCTGCCAATTTCCCAGCGCTGATAGGGCCAGGCCGGGGATGGATGGTCTGTCTCGCCTGCCCAAGCGCCATGTGAAAAATGAGCTTTCTTAATGGAAAAAGCTGTCAGGAGGACAGTGGTGCGCACTCGCCAGCTCCACAGCCGCGACGAGGCGGTGGGAGAAAGGGAAGCAAGAGGAACAGAGACCGATCCCAAAGTCCTCGGCGCCTGACGGAGCATGGCCACGCCAGACCAACACCAGCGCCTAGCCCAGGCGCTCCGACACTACGGACGGGAGGGGTTTTGACACATTCCCGGAGGCTCCTCCAGGCAGAAAACAGACAGGAGCGGAGTTTCAACCAAAGCCGTTTCCAAACCAGACAGACGCAGAGAGGACGCAGGCGACAGCTGATGGAAAATAAAATCCACCATTAAAAGGCAGCTGGGGCAGAGTCAAAAAGGCCTCGCCCCTCGCTGCTCATCCCATCACTCCTCCATCCCCGTGTCTCTGTCTTCCCTCCTCCAGCCGTGCCCTGACTGGATAACCTCCTCCCCACCAGCCCGTCTCCCCACCCTCCACACTGCCCTGTCCCAGGATGCAACTAACTCCCCAGCCCTGGCTGCATCGTCCCCAGCCCTCATTCTATCTCCCCTCCAGTACCCTGACCCCACTGCCGTCTCCCTCCCTACTCCGCCCATCAGCTAGTCTCCCACGCTACGTGCCCACCTTGGAGGTGGCTGGCGTGGCTGGCAGCAGCTGGAGTCCCAGACCCCCACAGCACGGAAGGGCAGAAGGAACCACAGGCGTGAGCGCGCGAAAAGCCCCGTCAGGTCATCTGTGCGGACTCCCTCCGGACCGGCTTGTGAGTGGGACACACGCTGGGTTCTGCTCCCCACCCGCTCACCGCTGTGGGCCCCAGGATAAGCCACTCAATGTATCTGTGCCTCAGCCTCCCCGCCTGGAACGACTCCTTCCCTGGCCGCAGGGCGCAAGGTGACTTTGCCGGCAGTGGGAGAGCGTACACACGGAGCAACGTCACTGGAGAAGTGTGAGGTCTGCTGACCAGCCCCACCTCTCAGACCCACTCCGGCCGCAGGAACTCTCTTCACACGGCCTGCTTGTCTCTTTGTAGGAGAGCGGTGAGTCTCCTTTGCCCTTCAGAACCCTTCGCTGCCTCCTGCTGCTCCGGCAATCAAATCCCAGCTCTGCGTCCTTGTCATGGAGCCCCAGCTTGTATCTCCCGCCTTGCCTCCCTCCACGCTCCCCTCCCGGCTCCGGTCCATCAACAGCAGCCGCCTGGCCTGCCCCCTCACCACGCCGTAAGTGCACAGACTCCCACCCCGAGCAATGTTCCCTCTGCTCTTTCCCATCCGTGTGCGGATTTTCTCAGTGTGCGGAATAAATTTTATGTGTTCCAAGGCACGTGTGAATGTGCACCACCAGTATAAATACAAAAGTGAGCTGGGGGTGCTCTGCTAATCAGCTGGCCAGCATGTGAATCTCTCCTGAGCAGCCCCACAAGCACTCAGCTCACAGAGAACACTGCCCCGGAGTGATCTCAAACCAACTCACTCTTCCCTATCCTCTGGGAGTGGGGAGTCCATGCCTCCCACCGCCGCACCCCCCTGCTCTCCCTTTCCTGCTTGTACAGGGTCCTCACTGGCTGGGGTAGGTCCAAGTTTAGATCACACGCGCTCACCTGGCTTCCGTGCAGGGCTGTCCCGTGGAGCCCGGTATGAGATCACAGCGGGGTGGGTGATTTCCACGTACAGCATGGCTCACTTTGCAGCGCTCAACAAACAACAGAGACAAACCAATTAACTGAACTACGTGTAGATTACTCCTTTGCTGCCTTCAACGCCATTTGGCCAAGCTAGTCTGCTCCTCTTTGCCCCTCCGGTGAGGGGCTGGACCCTTCCAGGACCAGCAGCTGTTTATCTGCCTCCTCCTCCCACTCCCCATGCTAGTGACACCCTGGCCCCATGTACTCAGGGCGGTGGCATGCACACCCCTGGGCAGCTCCCGTGCCGTGCTGGGCTCCTGGCAGATGCCTTCTGTCAAGGGGAACAGAGACAAAAGGAGGGGAGGTAAAAGCTTGTCTAGATGGGATGTTAGCGGCTGACACACAGCCGCTGTCTCTCCCCAACCTCATCAAAGCAGCTGTCAGCACCTGTCTCGTTCCAGCTCCGTGCCCCTCCAGACAGGATGGTAATTCATGGGCCTGGCTGTTTGTGTTCCTGGTTGTTTCCTTCCTATAGTCAGAAGGTTTGTTAGCTGGGAGCTTGAAAGCCGCACAAGGACACGCTCAGGCTCCACCTAACCAGAGAGCGCGGCACATCATGACTGCAAGCCACGTCCCCGTGCCGATGTGCCTGGGGCACGCTCAGTCACAGCTACCGCCAGCTTGGGCAGCAGGCAGCCCGGTTTTGCAGATCAGTCCCCAGCCGACGTGAAAAGGAATCCATCCCGATTCCTTTCCCCGCTCCGGTGCTGGGACTGGGGCAAGCCCCTTGCTGGGGAATGCATACGCATATTGTGTTGGGAAGTCACTTGGCGTGTGTCTGTGGGTGATGGGAATCCGGCTGGTGCCCTTGAGACCCGGGAAGCAGCCAAGACAAAGGCCCCTGGAGTGGAGTTTTGGGTTCCCAAGAGGATCATAACTGGGCATGAAGCTGATGGAACAGACCCAGCTTTCTCCAGCACGAGTGGGTTTGAAGAATGGGAATATATCCCGGGCCAAATTTCTCCCTGGGGTAACTCCGCCGACGTCGCAGCTGGGACCGGAACTCAGGAAGACAGCCGGCTGCAAGCTTTTTGACAAAACAGCATTTCAATGGAAAATGCCAGTTTGCAGCACCCAAAATTTGCAAAAAGCGCTTTTGGGTCAACGTGTTTTCATCAAATCACACGGACACGGACAAGAATCATGTCATGTTCACCCAGCAGCTATCTGAGGAGCAGATCTAGTTTGGGAAATGCTGTTTCAGAATACAAAAATCTGGCTTCAGTCCAAATCAGAACAAATTCCAATTTCAAAATGTTGAAATTTCCAGATAAATTCTGAATTCCGACTAGCTCCACTCTGGAGCATCTGGCTCCATCGCGTGCTAAGAAAACCAATAACCTAACCTCGAACTACACCTGTTTTGCCTTTTTCATCATCAGACTTCTATTGCGTGGGCTATGGTATTTTAAATTAGACCTGCTGTGGGCCTGGGGGAAGAGAGTGGGGGGTGAGTCTATCCAAACCCAAGATGGGACCAGAGAAACCATAGCTAGCTCCAAATCCAGACTTGTTTGACGTCTGGGTCTGTTCAGATTCAGATGTTTGGTTCAGGCTTGCCTCTAATCTGATGTGGTTGTAACGCGATTCAGATTTGCTCTGTCCCAACCGGTTATCGCTGAGGTCTGTTCCAGAGCACCATCCCGTGAGCATGTCTGCCAGCTGTTGCTCAGCTACTGGGGGAGAAGATAACTCATTAACAGACTCACACGCACCTGCTGAAGGCCATAAATCTCTGCACGCCTTGCGCATGCTCCGGCAGCCAAGACTCAACCTGGCAGACTGCAGGCAGCATCTCCCTCGCGTGCGCCAGCCCTGCCCAAGCTTGTCTAGGGGTGCCAGAAACTTTCAAAAAAAATACTGAACAAAAAAAAATTCAATGAGCAAAAAAACCAAAAAAAAGCAAACAGGGGACCAAATTTGTTGAACAAAAAAAAGTCACTGCACCTTTAAATCCCCGCTCTCCCCCTCCCCCCGCCCCGATGTGGCAGCGGAAGAATGTCCCCACCGGCCTTCCATCCAAGAGAAACAAAATACCAGACGTGAAATTTTCTGTTTTTTTTACCGGACAGAGGCAGCGAAAACCGGACTCTCTTGGTGAAAACTGGACACCTGGCAACCCTAAGCTTGTCCCAGGCTCAAACTCTGCAAGGCCGGCAAAGCCTCCACCCCACACAGACTTTGAGCTGGCGGTGACGGTGACCCAGCAGCGCTGGTCCCTCCCAGCTTACGATCTCCCCTCCTTCCTTCCGCAGCCCCCCGGCAGAGACACCGTTCTAAGCAGCGATTCAAGGGGACATGGAGACGGACTATCCCCTAGAGAAAATGCAAATGACGCCGTGGTCCAATTTGCTCCTTAAACACTGCGGGGGGGGGGAATTGCCCGCCCTGTCTGTTTGCAATAAACGCTGCAGTGCCGGAGCGAGAGCCTGACAGCGCGGAAGCTGGACTGTCAGGGAGAGCCATCCCAGGAGAAGCTGTCAAGCTGTCACAGAGCGTTATCTCCAGCATATTCCAGTACAGCACCCTGAAACCCTGCCCCGAGACAAGGCCCATCACAGCGCCATGCCCAGCAGCCCCCCGGCCCAGAGCAGAACTGCCCCCCTCTGCCAGAGCACAGCCCAGCCCCTGGGAACCTCCTCGTGCACCACGCGTTCCTTGGCTTTCACCAGCGGGTGTGCCTCTCTCTGCCCAGCTGCTGGGACTGCTCACTGGCCACCAGATGTCAGTGGCACCAGACCGAAACGTGCGCATATCGCGTGGGGCTCGTCTCACGAGGGCGTGTTCCCGTAGCTGCCGTGTTCCACGCCTGCTCAATCTCCACGTTTTATCAAGACACGGTGGCATCTGCCATGGGGGGGGGGGGAAAGAGATGTCATCTGCATTCTTCCCCTTCCCCCCCGTCCGCCCTCCCCTTTAATCGGTTAACCAGTTAACCGATTAAAGGGGATTTTACATCCCCACGCAGGGCAGGCCGCTCTAAGCTGGATGAGAGCGGGGAGGCTCTCCAGGAGGAGCGAGGACAGCAGGCAGCGCCGAGCCTGCTCCCAGAGGCTGCCTGCTGCCCGCAGGAAGCAACTTGCCCTGGCATTCGCTCATCAATCTTGCACGTTCATTTCACTGTGGCTGGGATCTGTCAAGGAGTTGATTAAAAGCTGCACGAGCCGGGTTTGGCTGAGAGCTGCTGTTGAGGGGTTTGGGGCATAAGCTGTTCAGCGCTTGCCTCACACGTACAGTTCACGTGATCACACACCAGCTCCTGCTTCTCTAGGCTTAGTCCGATGGGCACAGTCCTATGGTATGTGCCTGCTCCACACCGGGAGGGGCTGGCTCTGCCCCTCTCGACTCCAGAGGCCCTCTGCCCACACCGGGAGGGGCTGTCTCCACCCCTCTTGGCCCCAGAGGCCCTCTGCTCAAACCAGGGGGGGCTGGCTCAGCCACGCTCGTCCCCAGAGGCCTTTTGCCCACACCAGGAGAGGCTGGCTCTGTCCCCTCAAGCCCTCCCCGCCAGTTCCCTCCGCCCCACAGTGCTGCAGATCGGTCATTTATGAAGGCACACACACATGCCTGGTCGCCTTCGCTTGATTAGCATAACGGACTCACGGCAAAGCAGGGCTGAAAGGGGCCTCGGCAACTCAACCCAGGCAGCGAGACAGAGCTAAGGAAACCTGCTCTTAACATCTGGCCTGGCATCTCCCACGGCCACGGGGTGCAATTCCTTAAGTGGCCCGGCAGCTTTGGGCAGGGCCCTCTGCACAGGGGAGGAGTTACCCATGGCGCAGTTCTGCGTTCACATGGCACCCAGACTGGGAGCTGGGGGCCCACAGTGGGCGGCAGTCATGGGGCTGCTCCCGGGTACTGGTGATGCTTATCGGGTTACCAGGTAACCGGTTACCCCTTCACATCCCTAGTGGTGGAAGCCGGAGCAACCCTGCAGCCTGCGCCGCTCTGCTGCCCATCTCCCACTGTGCTCTGCTTATCCATGCGGTGGGGCCTGACCCCTGCTGCTGCCCCACACCAGGCCCCCAGGTAATCCCCTGGCTCACATCACTCAGGGGAGGGGGCTTCAGGCAAGGGGTGCAATGGGGGCAGGAGGGGGCAGGGCTTAGGGAAGGGATGGAGTAAGGGTAGGGCGGGGGCAGAGCAGAGGCAGGGTAGGGGCAGAGCCTATGGCCAGGGGGGTTTGCCCTGGGTCCCCCATGCTCCCCTAGGGACAGCCCTGCTGCTTGCCGTAAAAGGACGGTTGGGTTTCAAGCCACACCCCCACCCATCTG
The DNA here is from genome assembly GCA_032595735.1 of Pelochelys cantorii. Classification (NCBI taxonomy): domain Eukaryota; kingdom Metazoa; phylum Chordata; order Testudines; family Trionychidae; genus Pelochelys; species Pelochelys cantorii. Next base: position 45,552,300 of record CM064337.1, read on the forward strand.
GGGGGTGCAGTGTGATGAATGTTGCTGGGGGCGCGGCACCTCAGCAGGGCACCAGGTGCTCCGTGAGGCCGCTGGCAGGTAACATTGGCCACTCTGCATGCTCTGGACAGATCTCACCCCTCCGGCTTGGCCTCCCTTGCAGCTCATGAAACGGGGAAGGCAGAGAGTCTTCCTTCTCTGGGGCTGCTGGGCCAGGGACCGGCCCTGCCGTACAGAGATGTGTGACACCAACCACGCACGGGTCCCAGGCTCCAATCTAGCCCTGGCTGGGAACAAATGAGGCCAGGAGCACCCACTGGCAGGTGAGCTGATGGTTCCCATTCCAGCGGCAATGGGGGACCCACCACCCTGCGGAGCACCAGCCAGGCCTCCCAACCCAGGACGGCGCTGGCCACGGCGATGGAACAGCTTGCTCGCCCTCAGCCACCGTCCCTCCAGGCCAGGGCTGAGGCGTGTCAACAGGCAACGAGGGGGAAACTGCACCACCAATGGCCACATTGAATCTGTTCATCCCAGGGCAGCTTTCGGGCTCCAGAGCTGCCAATGTAGCATTACGTTCACTACAATCCCATCCCCCTTTCTGGTGGCAGCCCAGGGGTGTCCTTCCCTTTCATCTTCATTTCAAATGCTCAGCAGGGGATCCTCGCGGTTAATTAGCAATGCAAATGGGCTAGGGGTGACTCAGCCGAGGAAGAGGAGGAGTTTTTGAACGCCGTAGCCGGGCGAGGAGGCAGCCGCTCAGAACCAAGACGAAGCGCGGGTTCCCTGCATCCATTCCTAGTGGGACGGGTGGTTTCTCGTCGGCTTTATGGCTGCTCAACTGGCCGGCTCATTGCAGAGTGTTTGTGGAGTGGCAGAAGATAAGCCACAGGCTTGCGAATTCTTGTCCTATGGGGAGACTGTAATTTAGGTCCAGTAAAGCTCCTGGAGGGGAATCACGCTGGGCGGAGGGATGCTTTGGAGTCGCTGGCGTTCTGTGTTCACTCCTACCAGGAAACTAATTATCCCCACTGTGATTACAAAGGAGGAAAAAGAAACCTCTGACCCTCTGTATCTGCTAATTCTGGAACAGACTCCCACAGTGGCGGAAGGAGCCGATTTACCCTTCGCAACCCACATACTCATGGAGAGGCATGGAGCCATACGCAGAGGCATTTTCATTATGAATTATGTGTGGCTAGTCTGACAAGCAATAATGATGCAAAGGGCAATGGATAGAGCACAAGACGCTCTTAGTTCTAATCCCACTAGCACTGAATTGTGTGGCCCCGCAACCACTGATGCAGGGCAACTCAACTTTGGAAGCCCCGGGGGCCACAATGATACTCACAGCACATGCCGAGGACTGCAACTTAAGTGTGGTTGCATATACATGCAAATATATGCAAATAGCTTCTTTCACACTGACGGGCATGAATACAAAGATTTAAGGCAAAGACTACACAACACGCAGGCCCCATTTAAGTCAGTTCTGCTGATATTAATAAAATACAACATTTACCCGATTTCCACCCATCTGACAGCACTTTTACTGAGCAATGACAGTCCAGGAGTTTAACTACTGAAACGCATCTCAACAGAAGACCATTACATTGACTCGCCATTGTGGAGCGTGTTCCCAGTGGAGGCCATGTTCATAGGATCGCGTGTTGAACCCTGTGTAAATCCAAACTGCACCGCAGGCCCAAACAAACAGGTGGTGAGCCGCATGCAGCCCACGGGCCCCGTGTTGAGTAGCCCTGCACTAATGCGTCACTATCTACAGGGTTAGGTAGCTTTTACCCGGCACGGTGACTACAGAAAGCTCTGTACACAAACCAAGTATTATTAGAAGTTTCAAAAGATAACATGGGCTCAGAAGCCATGGAAGAGATCTTCAGAAGTGCCAAAGGAATTTAGGAGCATGCGCCTAAATCTCTTTGGTGCTTTTGAAAGCCTTCCCCTTTGCTATTGCGAGCAGAGGGTAACAGAGAGTCTTCTTGCATCACAGGACCGAGAGTACCCCCGGCTCAGACTGAGACCAGAACAGTGAAATGCAACGACGACTTGCATCAGTCAGAAGGTGCATGACAGAGGCCAAAAGATGTGGCCTGGCAGAAGAGACACCAAACGCCTGGGCACTATGGACTCAGTCACTATCATGCAGTGTGTCCAGTGATCGCTAAATCCAGGCAGCGAGCGGCATGAGATGGCTAATTTGTCTGATGAATCCTGCCACCTTGCAAACTACCCACCAACAGGCTATGATTTTGGCAAATACGCAATTTCAAATCACTCACCAACTAGGTTCCACCTTGCGTTAGCTTACAAGGAGTGAAATTGTGAGGATTTCAGTCATATGACACTTCTGTTCCCTAATGGGATTCTTACAATCCCATTTCCTACAATACAAATTCAATAGTTACTTCCTTTGTATATTTTTCAAAACTCACTTAAAATATCAGTCTCAGAGGGGGTGCCGTGTTAGTCTGTGTCTGCAGCAAACATTGAGGAGTCCTGTGGCACCTTACAGACTAACAGATTTACGTGGACATAAGCTTTCAAGAGTAAAAGCCACTTTGTCAGATGCATGGAGTGGAAAGCACAGAGGTAGGGGTCTATATGTACTCCATATCAAGTTGTAGGACCAGCGTTAAGGAGGTGAATTTGGTCAGGGTGAATTTGACGCACTTCCAGCAGCTGACAGGGAGGTGGGAATACCGAGAGAGGGAAAACTGCCTTTGTAGTGATAGAACCATTCTAAATCCTTATTCCATCCTAATCTGATCATGTTCAATTTGCAAATGAATTGCGGTTCTGCTGTTTCTCTTTGTCTTGACTTTTTTTTTTTACAGAAAGATAGCTACTTTTAAATCCATTACTGAGGCTGCAGGGAAGTTCAAGTGTTCTACTGATTTACGTACGTCACCTTTCTTGATGTCTGATTTGTGTCCATGTATCCTTTGGCATAACATTCCTGCCAGTGATCTGGTTTTTAGCAGGGGTGTGAACAAGGGTGTGAACACAACCAAGTTATCTGTATTATGGTAGCACTTGCATCAGTCAGAAGGCGCATGACAGAGGCCAAAAGATGTGGCCTGGCCGAAGAGACACCAAATGCCTGGGCACTAGGGACTCACTATCATGCAGTGTGTCCAGTGATCACTAAATCTGGGCAGCGAGCAGATTGGACTGTGAATCAGCTTTGGGCCTAAGCCCATGCTCTGTCCACACACAAAGCAGTCTCAAAACCAGGGTGGATCAGAGCTTGAGTCCTACCAAGACCCAGGTGTAAGGCCCTGTCATTTTGCAGTGTGCTTGCAGGCCACGGTGCACCCAAGCCAGAAGGTTGGCATAATGCAGTACGGCTGGGTTAGCATGGTTGTGAGACCTGTAACCCAGGGTTGCGGTGCTGTGTGGAAACATCAAGTCCACTAGTCTGGGTCCCACAGCGCTGGGCCTAGCATGCTGTGAAGACATACCAAAGACACCACCCCTGCTGTATCCTGCACAAACACATCAGGAGAGAAAGTGCAGGCTCCAAATAGATTCCCATCAAGATCTGAAGATACCCAGTACCTAATAGATTCCCTTGAAATCACTATGGGCCTTAGTCTGACAATTCCTCCTACATCGCTGAGTTTGTACGAAGCTCCAAGTGGCCAGCATGCTGACAACACACATCCAAGGTGGTGTTATTAGTCTGCAGAGGATACACACATAATCTACACAGACAGAATTACATGTACACCTCGAGGAGCTGCAAAGATTCTGCAGGAAGAAAGAGACCAGACTGCGTATGGAGGACGATTGACAAGACACAGGCAGTGAGCGGTTGTTAACAGTGCGGTCTCCAAACAGGAAGAAGCATTAAGCAGTTCCCACAGGCATCCGCTTTGGGATCTCAGCTCCTCAACATAATTCACCGGGGATCTGAAAGACCAACGTAAACTTCACGCAGATTAAATCTGAAGAGCACAGCAAATGAACAGCGCGAGGGAGGAAAGCTGTACCACAGGAGGGATCACAGACTGATTTGCCAACATTTCGGGAGATAAACGAGATGAGATTTAATACTGATACAAGGTGAGGTAATATAGCTGGGGAGACAAAGCACAGAGACAGGAGTGGAGTCTGCAATCTGGCATGTGGTAATGCAGAAGCAAGGCCTGGGGGTGAGAGCAGATAATAAATTGGATACAAGGCAAAGTCATCTTGCAAGAGTCAAATGCTTACAAACAAAAGGAGGTGTAGTAAAGGTGCTTCAAATGCATAGCCGGGGGGCCAATTCCCCCTCCCTGGTTTGTCACAAGAGCCTGCTAGCACTACCAGAGCTGACTACAACTATAGATGGTGCTTTGACAAGGGAATTTTGGTTTTCTATACCAATTATATGATGGGCGAATTTGCGAATTTGCACCTAAATCTCACATGCAGGGCTGGCTTGCACTTTGTTTCTTACAGGGTTATGAGCCTCCGAGGACTTGAGGAGCCCTTCATATACTGAACTTGACAGATTGACTGGGTCGGGCAACAGTGAGAAACTGGAATGACTTCCTCAGCAACCCCAAAGTTAATTAGCATCAAACCCAGGAGACGTTCCCAGAGCAGCACAGACCGCGCTGCTCAGCCTTCTGCCTTTGTTTCTGCGCATGGGGACTCGAGCTGAGGGGCAAATTGGTTGTTCGTTTCACTGGCTGAGCCAATAAATCCAGAAAAAACGAAAATGGGATTTTTGGGGCAACATGGGGTGGGGGCTTTTGGTTCTCAAACCAAAACATTTCATTTAGGTCAAGCAAACTGTTCTGACACTTCCAAAATATGCCCCTCCTCTTGGTGTTAGCTGAAACTATTTGTGGAATTCAACCCAAATCTGCAAATCATTGGAGTGGCCCCCAAATTGCATTTTTGACAAATATACTATTTGCAAAAATATAGATATCACCCAGTTCTAGCCCCACAGCCGCTCCTCAGCTCTTCGGCAGTGAAAATATTTCCACGCCACATTTGTGGCTATTTCCTTAGCTCTCTGCAATGCACCCAAAGAGCCAGGAACCCACCATTACACGCAGGAAGGTTTCAGTCTCAGGGGTAGCAGCCCAAAGCCTTCATGCAGAGCAAGCCCAGATGCCGGATGGAAGGCACCTAGCAAAACGCAATTGCACAGTGAGGCCTGAAGAGCTAGCGTTCTAAACTGATGACGGGAAGCCAAGGCCTCAAGGAAGGTGACTTGCCCGAGGTTATCCAGCAGCTCGGTGGCAGAGCTGGGACTTGGACTCACATCTTTTGATTCTCAGTTCCACGCCCTATCTGCTGGGCCAATCTGGAAAACTCTCAGAGGTGCTTGCTTTGGTATTCTTCCAGACAGCATAAACAGCATTAAGTGGCTATTCTGAATGGAAGCGTCAGGTGCTGACAGGGGGCAAAATAGCTTTCCGGAGCTCATTTCTATTGAACGCCATTAGAAGGGGGAGGAAGCCTGCCAGCAGCAGGGCTTTGGTGCAGAGAGGAATTAAATTAGGCCTCTTTTGACCATCCCTTCCTACCCTTGCCCCTGCATTAAAGACAGCATGAGCCATCAGAACACTGTTTGCTAATGTGTCCTTTTTCAGGACTGGAACAATTACCACAACATACGTATTATACAATTGCCTTGGTTACCAAAACGACACTGCCTGCATGCAGAATAGCAAAGATAAGAGCAGTTTGAAAAAAAAAAAATCAATTTCGCCAAATGCTACATTACATTTTTTTCCCGAGCATTAAGAGACAGATAGTCCCATCTCGGCCAGCTGGCCTTAAAGTGGATCACAAACATGCATCTACAATGACAGAGATGGAGGAAAATGCTTTACCTAGATACAGCACATCAAGCAAGTGAGGCTAAGGACAACCAGCAACGCGCGTGCGGGCAGAGAGAAGGCTGGAACAGCGCCCCCTGGGCCCACGGGTCTGCACTGTAACCATAAGGTTCCAGCTGCCAGCCCCTTCCCAAAGCAATCCCATGCGAGGGGGGCCGGGAGCAATCTGAAACCACGCTTGACTGGTGAATAGGGAAGAGAGGGCCCTTCTGTTCTCTCTTGAGAGAGGCAAAACAAAGCGTAATGGCCCGGAACAAAAAATTCAGAGTAAACACATTTCCTAACCGAGATAGATTTAGCTTCAGAGGGGTAGCCGAATTAGTCTGTAACTGGAAAAACTTAAAAAACAAACCTTCGGTGCTGCTAGACTATTGTTTGTTTTTTAAGTTTTTAGAGATACATTTAGGGCAGCTTTGGAAGATGTCCTCTGGTGGAGATAGCTGAGTCACCCATTAGCAGCCCGCAGAAATAGGCTAGTAAAAATCACAGGGAGATTAGTGTCACGGAGAGGGATGTTCTGTCACAGTCAATGGGAGTGGAAGGCTCGGAGGGTCTTGTCCAGTTCTGCTGCGTCCCACTGTGCGCGCGCGCACGCACACACACACACACACACACGCACGCACACGCACGCACACACAGAATGTATTGTGTGCATCTCCCCACACTGCCTTTCACACAGCTATCGTGATTTCATTGACGGGGAGCAGCTAGCAGATTACTAGACGTTCCATCACGCTCTGAAGCTAGGGTTACCAGATGATTTTAAAAAAATACCAGACACACTTGATCTCAGATGGGGGTGGGGGGGGGGGACTGGCTGGGGGAGATCTGGGGGGGGGGACACTGACCGGTGGGAAGCAGGGCTGGCCGGGAGGGGGTTGGGGGGGAGCGGTTGGCTGGGGGGGAGGAACCAGCTGGCGGGAAATAGGGCTAGCTGGGAGGGGGCTCGGGGGAGCGGGGGGGAACTGGCCACTGGGGAGCAGGGCTGGCTTGGGCGCATGCAGATCCCGGGGTGCTGCCTGTCCCACGCACGGTCCCAGTGGGGCGCACGGGCGAGTCTGGCCCCGGGGATTCCATCCTGCCCTGGCCCTGCCCCCCTCCTCTCTACTGTGTAGTTGCATACTGCCTGGCTGGTACACACGCTCACACAGTGTGAGCTCGTCTACCAGCCAGGCAGTACGCAACTACGTACTGATACTCATGATAATAATAAAGACCTAATTAGAAAATACCGGACATTTCAATTTGTTTCCCCGACAGAAAGCTCAAATACCGGACTGTCCGGTTCAAAACCGGACACCTGGCAACCCTATCCGAAGCAAACCTCCTAGCCTCTCCCCCACGCCAACCCCCCTTCCCTAGTCTTCTCCAAGCAACAATAAAAGCTATTTCAGGCCAATTCAAAGATCATTTTTCTTTATGTGCGGTACAAGTGTTGGCAGAGTGTAAGGAAAAGTCAGAGGGGGGTAGAACCCTCTCCCAGAAGAAGGTGACAATCTCTGGGATTTGACCAGGGATGTAAAAGGGTAACCGGTTAGCCAGTTACCCGGGAAGCATCACCCTTACCAGGCAATGCTTACCGGTAACCGGTGGCCTGGCTGGGGCCACAGATCCAGTTGGGCTGGAGCAGCACCCCACGCACAGTGCGGTGCGGCAGAGCCAGCCCGAGCAGCTCCCACCTCTGGAAGCACAGCTGGGCCTGCTGCTTCATACCACGGGCTGGGGGCTGCTCTATGGTTAACCGGTTAAACAGAGCTAAGCCTAGATCCGATCCTGTGTCCATTTGCCATTCCTGCACATTTGTGCTCCGGGGGCAAGCGGTTACCTAGTGCAACGCCTCCTCCGCTAGGGGCCAGCCCAGCCTAGAAGAAATGCGGAACCAAATCCGACACTGGGTGTCATAGCAAGAGAGTGACAAGACCATCTCAGACTCTACTGCGATGAGAGCAGCAGAAGAACCCGAGTGGAGCATGGAGGCCTGCCCTGACTGACACCTTCTTATCTCAAGGAAACATGATTCTGGGCTGCATTAACAGGAGTGTTGTGAGCAAGACGCGAGAAGTCATTCTTCCACTCTACTCTGCGCTGATTAGACCTCAACTGGAGTATTGTGTCCAGTTCTGGGCAACACATTTCAAGAAAGATGTGGAGAAATTGGAGAGGGTTCAGAGAAGAGCAACAAAAATGATGAAAGGTCTAGAAAACATGAGCTATGAGGGAAGACTGAAAGAATTGGGCTTGTTTAGTTTAGAAAAGAGAAGACAGAGGGGACATGATAGCGGGTTTCAGGTATCTAAAAGGGTGTCACAAGGAGGCAGGAGAAAAATTGTTCTCCTTGGCCTTTGAGGACAGGACAAGAAGCAATGGGCTTAAATTGCAGCAAGGGCAGTTTAGGTTGGACATTAAAAAAACTTCCTAACTGTCAGGATGGTCAAACACTGGAATAAGTTGCCTAGGGAGGTTGTGGAATCTCCATCACTGGAGATATTTAAGAGCAGGCTAGACAGACACCTATCAGGGATGGTCTAGCTGGTGCTTGGTCCTGCCGTGAGGGCAGGGGACTGAACTCGATGACCTCTCGAGGTCCCTTCCAGTTCTACGATCCTCATTCTCTGGGGCACGACTGGGAAAGCAAATGGAAGGTTCAGTTGCCATCACAATTAGGTTCTGGAGTCAGGATGGCTCGCTGAGACCAGCAGAGACATCCTGGTATTAATAAATAAGCCTAAACATGAGAGATAGTAAAGGTCCGATTATCCAATATGTGCTGTACAGGGATGGGGTCCTAAGAAACCAAACCAGTAGTGAAGCATGTGGGGTACCGTGCAGCCACACAGTGTGATGTATCAAGGTACAGAAAGGAAGAGGTTTTCTGTATAATTTGGCATCTATGATGTATCCTGCACATCCATCTCCTGCAGTTTGAGTCTGATCAACTCAGCCTCGCTTTGCTGCATGCGAGGTACAGGAACAGGAGCGCGGAGCCTGGAGTCGAACTGAGGTTTTGGGGAACCTCATGGGAGAGGTTTGGGAAAACCCCACAAGCAGAGCAGGCCAGAGTGGAGAGCATGTGACAGTTGCCTGAAAATGCTGCCATGCTGGGAATGAGCAGTCTGTGCCCTAAAACCCTCTATCTAAAACCATGGGATGCCCACATCTTGTATACTGCATACAGATGTGGTCGCCTCATCTCAAAAAACATTTATTGGCATTGGAGAAGGTTCAGAAAAGGGCAACAAAAACAATGAGGGGTTTGGAACGGGCCCTGTATGAAGACAGACTAAAGAGACTTGGACTTTTCCGCTTAGAAAAGAGGAGACTAACTATAAAATTATGACTGGTGTGTAAAAAGTGAATAAAAAAAGTTATTTACTTATTCCCACAGTATAAGAACTAGAGGTCACCAAATGAAATGAATGGGCAGCAGGTTTAAAACAAACAAAAGGAAGTTCTTCTTCACTCAGCACACAGTCAACCTGTGGAACTCCTTGCCACAGGATGTGGGGAAGACTAGGACTTTAACAGGGTTCAAAAAAGAGCTAGATGGAGGTTAGGGTCCATCAGTGGCTATTAGCCAGGTAGGAATGGTGGCGCCAGCCTCTGTGTGTCTGGAAATTTGTGACAGGAGAGGGATCACGTGAGGATTACCTGTTGTGTTTCCTCCCTCTGGGGTACCTAGCATTGGCCACTGTCAGCAGGCAGGACACTGTGTTAGATGGACCTTTGATCTGACCCAGTCTGGCCGTTCTTATGTAAAACGGGCTGGTAGGGAAGTGAACTCTGATGAGTCAAGCCCTTCAGCGATATCGGTTCAGCGCTGGCCACACTGTCATTTAATGAAGAGACTTGAGTGTGGGCAGCAATCCCCTTGTCAGGCTCCTTGGTGATTGTCCACCCCAGGCAGGCCGGTCCCTGGCCCCATCATATCTTACTTGCCTTGTCACCATTATTCAACCTCCCGCTTGTGACATTTATCCTCCCTCAAAAGGGGAGGTAGGATCATTCACGCCACAATAAATGTCAGCCGGCCTCAGCCACCGTCTGCTATTTCCTCTCCCAGATGAGCAAAGGTGCCCTAAATAAATCAGCAAGCTCTTCACAACATCCAGACGTCCCCCACCACACTAATACCTCTCCACGCAGGGCCGGATTAAGGGTGGGGCTAGCCGGGCTGCTGCCCAGGGCACCAACCTATGGGGGGCGCCTGATGGCAGCTGTAAGGGGCGCCACACACCCGGCACCCCTTAGAGTTGCAATCAGTTGCCACATGCCCGGGGGCCGCACAGCACCCCTTAGAGTTGCAATCAGGCGCCGCACACCCGATTGTAGCTGTAAGGTGTACAGCGCACCGGGGGGGGTGTGGGGCTGCGCATTTGCCGTGCGCCTGGGGGCGGAGCCGCACATGCGTCGCGCACCTGCTGCCTGGGGCGCAGGAATGGCTCGAACCGGCCCTGTCTCCACGCAACCTTGACGGGCACCCCAGGCCTGGTGTGATCAGCGGGGCCAATAGTCCTGCTGGCCCAGTAGCTGGCTGAGGGCAGCAACCAGCAAAAGATACGTCAGAGGAAGGTGTAAAGCCACTACAATGAACTGTTACCCAGCAATCACACTTTGCCCATCTCTAGCTGCCTCCATCCAAAGGTCTAAGTCCCAAATCCTCCAAGGCACCTAATCCGGGGGGTTTGGGCACCTAAATGCCTTTCCAGAATGTGGACCAAAGCACTTTGCAAACACATCCAGATTCAGCCTCATAATCATTCCCATTTTATAGGTGAGGCAACCAAATCACAGAGGCTATGTCTAGACTGCATCCCTCTGTCGACAGAGGGATGCAAATCAAGCACGTTGAAATTGCTAATGAAGCCGGGATTTAAATATCCCGTGCCTCATTAGCATAAACATGGCTGCCGCTTTTTTCCAAAACTGAGGTTTTTTTTTAAAAAACGGCAGTCTAGACACGGATCTGTCGAAAATAAAGCCTTTTTTGACAGATCCTGTATTCCGCAAAAAATGAGGTTTACAGGATCTGTCGAAAAAGGCTTTATTTTCAACAGATCCGCATCTAGACTGCCTTTGTCGAAAAAACTCCGTTTTGAAAAAAGCGGCAGCCATATTTATGCTAATGAGGCATGGGATATTTAAATCCCAGCTTCATTAGCAATTTCGACGTGCCTGATCTACATCTCTCTGTCGACAGAGGTGTAGTCTGGACACACCCAGAGATCAAGTGCCTTGCTCAAGACTTCACAGGAAATCAGTGGCAGGCCCAGGGACAGAACCCTGCTGTGCTGACCTCCCGTTGCACCAGTTCAGTCACAAGACAGGCCTCCCCGCTCTGCATCCGGTGGGGAACAGTCTCCTCCCCCCATCTCATTGCACATGCCCCTCAAAAGCCACTTTTCACCACCGCCTGTTTACAAACACACACTCATGCAGCAGATAAGCCACATTCTGGCGCCACTTGCGTACACAGACAGTTCACACACACTGCCAGACAGAACAGCCGCCGCGTTAGAAAAATGTAAAATCAAATCAAGTCAAATGGAGACCATCATTCAGGAAGAAATTGAAAATTTAGTGGAGCCTTTCCCAAATGATAGCCCTGCTGCAGAAAATGAAAGTGGAAAATGCCTAGCAAAAGAGCAAATAACTGCAAATTTGCCTGTTCAATCCACGACAGCAGCTGCCTTCACAAAACCCCAGCTTGTAAGCATCCTAATGTTATTTCCAAAATAAAATTATCACCTAAAATTACAAGATTGTTCTGCCACTCCAGAATCATCTCACTGCTCAACCCCCACCGGGTTAGACAAGGGAGCTGCTTTCCCTCCTTACAGGCACTGCTTGCAGCTTTCCCCAGCCCTGGCCATTTAAACAAGGAGACTGCCATATCATGCTGTCCAAGGAGAAAAGAATAATGTTAGCGAAAAGTCATAGGATTGTATGTGTGTGTTTGTCCGAGTCTGTGTGTGTGTCTTTGTCCGTGTCTATATACACAGATTCAGGGCTGGCAACAGATTTCACTGGGCCCTGGGGAATGGGTGGGGCACAACTCCAGAACCCCTAGAAGAGGCGGGGCTTGGGACAGAAGGGGAGGAGCTAGGGGCAGCCAATGCTCAGCACTGCCCAGGGCTCTGGCCATGATTTTAAAGGGCTCAGGAGTTTGACTGCCGCTGCTGCTGCCGCAGTAGCAGCGGCCCAAAGCGCCGGGCCCTTTTAAATCGTGGGGCCCTCAGGCACCTGTCCCTCTCCCCCCCCCCATCTGTGGCCCTGTACAGAGCAGTGTGCGCAGAGAGAGGTCTACAGATGCAGATCCCCACTCTCCATCAATGCTGCCGCTTTAAATGCCTCCTTTTCTCACAGGCATATTTGGGCTTTATCCCCGTCACTCCTTGCACATGGGGAACAGCTATGAGTCAATAATCCACAAAGCCACCCCCCCCATCCTCCATCAAAAGCCTCACCTCTGCCATATTGCACACCCAACAGCACCATCGTATCCTGACGGGGCAGCTGGCAACTCACCACTGTGGCCTCAGAATTGTGTCCGTTGCTTTATTTTTATTACTTTGCCTCCTCCACCCCACCTTTGTTTCATCCACCCATTTTGCTTTGCCTTTAGACTGTAAGTTCTCAAGGACAGGGAGGGCCGGTTTGCTGTCTGTCTGTACAGCACCGAGCACAATGGGGCCTGGAGCTGGTTGACCTCTTGGCAATCCCGCCCTCCCCCACGTCAGAGATGCGTTTGTTCAACTGAAACCTGCCGCCGCAGCCCCGGTCTTGGGCTAATGCAGGAGACGTAGAATGTGAAACGGAAAGATAAAGAGGAAACAGACACGACTGGAATGGACCTCTTCCTCCCTCCACACTGGATGGATTGCATGAAGTCACCAGAGAGCATCCACACGGACAGCTCCTTTGGCTTTGTCCAGCCCTTTTGCTGCTAACGACCTCGGCTGTTACCAGCGCAGGCTCAGATCTTGCTACCTGCCCTGTGCGCTTGCTGCTGAGAGCGCCTTTGTGAAAGCCTCATTGGGAGAGGCTGCCGCAGTACCCTTCCACACCCCCGAGAGTTTTCAAATGCTCTTAACATTAATTCACAACAAGCTGGTCTTAGGTCTAACAGCACGTGGGGGCTTTGCTCAGGCAGCCTCCCCGAGCTTTGGGAGGTCCGCAATCAGCATGGCTCTGAACAGGAAGGAACAGGTACACTTAGCTCTGCACGGCACATGGCATGCTCTGGGCCAGATACACCCCGGTGTAAGTCAGGGACGTTAAATATCGGCTACTTGAATAGTCGAGTAACCTCATGAATTCTTACCAGTTAGTCGACGATTCTACAGTCCCCGGGGGCAGGGCCAGCAGCCAGTGCGTCAGAGGCAGCAGCGTGGGCTGCCAGGTGGGGGCTGGTCCACGAGGGGAGCCAGTTTAAAAAACAGCTCCTCTCGTGGACCGGCTGCCTGTCCGCCCAGTGCTGCTGCCCCTGACAAAGAGGGCAGCACAGGGTCGCAGCAGCCCGTCTAGGGCAGGTTTGAGCTCCTGGACCTCGCACGAGCCGGAACTGAACCAGGCTGCCCGCCCACCTGGCTCCTAACACACTTTAAATGCAGAGATGCAGCGGGGATAGGTCCCGGACCCAGCGTGAGCCAGGACTGAGCTGGACTGCTGGCCAACCTGCTAAAAAATTTACTGGGGGGGAGGGGTGAGAAATGCATGTAGTCTATAGCATTACCCTGTAAGCTTTTGCTTATCAGTTAATCACCTACACTATTACATCCCTAGTGTAAGTGTGTGCAACTCCACTGACTTCCTGCTTACTCCAGAGCTATGTTTAGCCCCGGGCTGGTCTCCTGGTTGTGTCAATGGGTCTCTGGATGTGCTCAGGTCAAATCTGCTAATCACTTCTGAAAATCAGCACCTTGCACTCCAAGATCATCCCCCGTCCCTGTTCCAGCCCTGACAACAGCCCAGCAGCACACGTCCGGATGCAGAAATCTCACTTGTTGCCAGATTGCCCTTGCCAGTGAGCTGCATGTCTGTCTGTCTGTCTGTCTCTCTCTCTGTGTGTGCGGTTGGATTTTTATTTACATTGGATTTTTTTTCGATCATCAACAAAATACTACATTTCTCATTGAAAAATAACAGTTGCAATTAAATTGCATCACCACCATGCTACACGTACACTTACAGTCTCATAAAAATGAACGAATGGCTCTAGTTTGTCCAGCCTAACACCAGCTCTTGCTTCTTGAAAGTTCTGAGCTTTCAATTTCTGTTTCTCAGACTAAAAAGTAACATGTGGGATCAAAGACGCAGGCTGGATTGGATTGTTGTTGTTCTATACTTATGGAGTGGTGGGCCTTGGCTAAGCAGAGTTAGCTAAGACATTGTCTAAAGACAGAGAGACAATACGTAGGAAGGGACGGAGGCAGCATAGAAAGGAACAGTGGAGTGGACTGGAAAGAAAAAGGGGAGCTGTTATTCAGCACCCACACAGCTTCCTATATTCCCCCTCTCTATTGCCACAGAAAAACTGTCATAGGCCTCTGGGCATCAGAGGGACCCTCTCTGGGAATATTTTGAAGAAATTCGTTCCCTGGGTGAAAAAGGGAAACGTGTCAAGTGTAAGCAGAGCAAGAGGAAGATGCAGGGCCTTGTTGCAAGAATGATGTTGGGATGCGAAAGGGTTAAATAAGGGGTCTTTGGTAAATGCAACCATGGTAATGAGGCCCGGCACAGGCAGACCCTGTTTCTATTCATTTAGGGTGCATCTACACAGCACCCTGACCTCGAAATAAGCTATGCAATTTGCGCTACACAGATTGCATAGCTTATTTCGATCTTATTTCAAAATAGCTTATTTTGAAATTTGGCGCTGTCCACACAGTGCCAAATTTCGAAATAAAGCGCTATTCCAACACGTCCTTTACTCCTCATGCAATGAGGTTTACAGGGATGCTGGAATAGCAAGCTCATTATATTTTGATATAACGGGCTTGCTCTTAAGATGCGGAATAGCTATTTCGGGATACCGAAGGTATCTCGAAATACTCCCACAGTGTAGACGTAGCCGTACAGACTTATTTTAATTCCTCCTTTCCTGCTTCCTCAGGATAGATAGAATGCAGCTGTACCCAAGATGTAACCTTTTAATGAATAGCCTGTGTGTTAGCCATGCTCTCTTTCTTAACCCTTATCCACTGTGAATTATACATTCAGGGTCTCACATCTCCTGTACCCCTTGTAACTTGATGATACCAGGAGTTCTGTGATGTGACACCTGCCAACTTCAGCTAAAAAGCTATAAACAGGGGCAGGTATAATTACATTCCCCATGTGGCTATGATTATGCATTATAGGGGTGTTCACATTACTAAATTAGGGCCTAACGAGTGATGTAACTGATAAGGGTGTTTATATACTAACGAAGATAAAAAGGGTGTACCTTGGGTAAATTCGTTACTCACTCTCATCCCAGGTAGGCGGGATCTGAGACGGAACGAGTCTCGGCAATAAAGGAACCCCATTACCCCATCCGCCTCTGGCTCAGCCTGTTCCTTTTCTAACAAATGAAACGTCATAAGGAAAACTGCTTATTGGGAGAAAAGAATGTGGACGAAGATGTGGACATGGCTGAGAGGATCAACTGGTTAGTAACTTAAATAATTCACTTTGCAATGCATCACTCTTCAAGACTCTCTAGCTCTGCTTTTTAATGTAAGTGAGATTTGACAAGTAAATTCTCAAGCTGTTTGCAAGTGTTGGATGTTGCTAGAAAAAAAAGTTGAGCTTCGCTAATCCTTATGGCTTGTTTAATTAGTTAACGAGGTTTAGGTACTGCCACTCAAGAACACCATACAGAAAGCTGCAGTCAGAGAAATCTAGAGCTGCCAGTTGCTGCTGAGTTTCATTTTCAGATTTCATTTTCAGATTTTATATGGCATAACACATGCCCCTTATCTTGGAACATCCTGGTCACAGACCATAACGGTGATGCCACAAGCTTATTCCTTATTTCACTTCAGCATCACTGAGCTTTTCCAAGGGAACCCCGTCCTACACTTGTTTTCTCAGACCATCAAAGTGCCAATGACTTCAGTGGGGCTTACTCCAAAATTAAGTGCACTCCCAGCACACTCTTAGCTTTTTTTAGTAACTTGATTTACATCAATGATTTTTCTGGTGATTTAAAACAGTTATTTAAATCACCTTGGTTTGAATCGATCCGGCCTGGTGACAGGAGACCTACCGTGCCTTCTGTGAGGTGCTGCCAGTGGGTGTCGAGGGCACTCAGTACCTTGCAGGATCTGCTCCCTTGCTATGAAGCATTGTCTAGGTAAAGCACCCGCCTAGGAAAGGGCCAAGGTGGAGTCTATTCCCGGCTCTGTGGCCTCGGGTACATCTGCCTCACTCTCTCCTTTCGCCAGTGAGGGAAAACGGTGCTCACTTCCCTTTGGCTGCAGCTTGGAGATTGACCTGGGTCACTGTCATTCCACCTCCCAAGAGTCGACCTCAGTTTCCCTATCTGTAAAATGGGGAGAATGGGGTACCCGCCCCCTGCCAGGGGAGGGAGGTTTATAAAGTTAATGAGCAGTGGGTGGGCGGTGACAGTGGCCTGATGGGCGGTCTCTGGAGTTTCAATGTGGAAAGGAATGCCTTCTCCCTCAACGCCGGCTGGAGGGACTAGTCAGGGACTCTGCCAGGCTGGTTAGTGTGTATAGTTATTCAGGGACCCGCAGAGGGGGGCCTCCCTCTCTCTATTTCCTCTGCAGGCAGGCCCCTCCAAAAACTCCCTCAGTCCCCACTGACCTTCCCAGAGCAACCCTCTAATGCGTCCTTCACGCCTTCTCCTCCAGCTGGCAACAGGATTTCTCAAAACACAGAACTCAACAATCCCAGACCCGCAGAGTTTTTCAGCTCTCTGGTCTCTCACTTTCGCCCATGGCTGTTACTTTGCTTGGGCTTTGCCAGAGCCAGACTTGCTCTTTCTCCCAGTCACAGCTCCATCTCCTGACCAGCCGACCTGCCCCCCTTTCATACTGGAGCCCAGGTGGGGCTCAGCCTGCAATCAGGGTGGCTTAGGCCAGGCTCTCCAGGCTATGTGCACACCAGCCTGTTATCCACAGGGAAAACAGGAACAGGCCATCTCCTGCTGCAAAGAGCCCCACCGTCTCCCATCTGTCCCATGCTTCCCCGACCGGCCCCCACAGAGCTCCGCTCCTCTATGTTGCCCCACAGAGCCAGCTATGATGGCCCCTGTGCTGCACCAAACAGCAGTGCCAGGAGCTGAGGGTGGGGCTCTAAAGGGGGGGCAGGGCACTGAACAGGATGGAGGAGACCATCTCTGTGCCCCCCTTCCCAGAGTGCTCTGGGGCAGGGCTTCACCCTCCCGGAATTCCAGTCAGATGGAACCCCTCCACCGTGACAGAAAAGGGCGTGGAGCAAGAGAAAATCGAAACACAATTTGTCAGACACACGGAACGTGCAGCTTTGTTGCATAGGCAGCTGCTTCCTGTGAAGGATGGATCTTCCAGAAGATGGAGCCAAGCAATTCCCTTCTCTGTCTCTCATGGGGATCAATTAGGTTATGGTGAAGAAAGGCAATCCACAGTTTGGGATTGGAATGGACTACCACAAGCGTGTCTCACCCTGGAATTGGGTGTGTCGGTAGAGTGTGAAGACCTCAGAGGAGGCAAAACCCCATAAGAGGGTTAAGTTCAAAAGCTCCCTGAGCAAATATTTCTGAAAAAACATACATGGGAAATGCAGTCAGCCTCTGATGAAATATTGGGCCAAATCTGGAGACTGAATTCCACCCTTCAAATACAAGATTTCAGTCATACTTTACACATATTTCTCAGTGCAGCCTTCACTGCACAGTCACTTACTGACACGTCCATCATGCTTTATGAATAAGAAGGTATTTTGTCCAATTTATGGCTTACTGTAAAGTGCTGCTGCAATTTGGGAGGCATGGAGGACAAAAGCGTGTGCAGTTGTAGGAACAGCTCTCTAAGTGTATTTAGCCCTTTTCTGGGATTTCTCAGTACACTGTCATGTTCCCCCCATGATTTATAAAAACTGGCTTGCGAATATGAATATGCATAACTCCAAGACACTTTAGACAAAATACCTCATGTAACCTATCAATGTTAATGTTACAATCTGATGACTATGTATATCCTATTTTTGTGCGTGCATCATTCTTGTATGTGAAGTTAAAATATGAAGTGTGGGACTCTTTATAATTCTCAATGTTCTAATGAGGGCCATTTCTGATGCTCCAGAAACTTAATGGCTCGGTGATCAAGCCAACAACCCATGAATGGTTTTATTCGTCCTGAAAGTCCAAACTGTGGACATGTTACCAGGCCATCTGATGCTGAAACTCATTTTGGATCTGGCACTTTCCCACTCAAGGTGAGAAAAGTTTGAACTGAGCACAAAGAATTCCTACCTTGGGAAAAAGGCACGGGGGAGAGGGGGATGAAGAATAGGACAGTTGCCAGACACCAGTAATCCCCCCCCTTACCACCTAAGACGCCTGCTGAAAACATTGCAGACTGAACAGGGGCAAGAGAAAGCCCAAGCTAGGATGCAACTTAGCTTGTGAAAGAGATGTTTAGAACAACTGTTTAGGATAAAAATGTGCATGTAACGAGTTTCTTAGTGTATTATTTTAAATTAGTAACTTACTTTGACTTGACTATTTTCACCTGCAACCACTTAAATCCTACTTTTTATACTTAATAAAAACATTTTTGTTTACTATCAAGCCCAGTGCAAATAACTGTTAGCGGGTGGAGGGGAAGCAACCACTGGGCATATCTCTCTTTCATTGATAAAGGGGGTGGACCTACTGAGCTTTCTCTGTGTAAAACTTTTACACACCGCAAGACAAATTTATTTGGGGGTTTGGTCCCTTTAGGGGGTTGGTTTCCTAGGTGCTGAGTCCTTATAGCTGAGCCCTCTCAGAGCTGATCTGGTTCAGAGTCTGTGTTGCTCTGCGGGGGACTAATTTGAGTGCAGCTGGCCTCTGTGCGTTGGCTGGGGGAGATCAGAGCTTTTGGCCCAGCCAGACAGGGTGGTGGGGAGCCCCAGACAGCAGAAAGGTGGGCATCAGTGGCTTGATCAGCACATCATGGGACAACCCCAAGGAGATTTCTATGAGCTAACCCGTCACACACTTGGTTATGTACTTATACATGTGTGGCTGGAGAGCACAGGTCAAAACATAAAGGTTATAAAACCAAACAGCACTGGGTCTGTTTCCAGCCTAGCACTGCGTGTATCCATTATTGGCTGGCTCATCCCTGCATGACCCTCCCCATCACAAGCACTTCTTGTGCGATGTTCCTGGATCCTGCCATCACACTTGGCTCCTATACAGCATCCTGGATGCTGCAGAAGAGTGGCTCAAGCTCTCCAGACGACGGTACCCTCTTTTCATAGAATTAGAGGGCTAGAAGAGATGTCGGGAGTCATCAAGTCCAGCCCCTGCCCAAAGCAGGACCAACCCCAACTCAATCATCCCAGCCAGGGCTTTGCCAAGCTAGGACTTAAATACCTCTAGGGATAGAGATTCCACCCCCTCCCTAGGGAACCCATCCCAGTGCTTCCCCAACCTCCTAGGGAAATAAGTTTTTCCTAATAACTAACCTAGACCTCCCCCACTGTAACTTGAGACCATTGCTCCTCGTTCTGCCACCCATCCCTACTGAGACCAGCCTCTCTCCATCCTCTTTGGAACCTCCCTTTGGGAAGCTGAAGGCTGCTATCAAATCCCCCCTCACTCTTCTCTTCTGCAGACTAAACAAGCCCAAATCCCTCAGCCTCTCCCCATAGGTCATGTGCCCCAGCCCCCACTTTTCAGGAGCCTGATTTGTCTTGCACATCCCCAAACTGCACCTCATTTAAAAAACTACTGGCTTCCAAAATCTGGCACAGAAATACAGAAGTGTCACAACACACTAGTACTGAAATATGGCTTGCTTTCTCGTTTTTACCACATAATCGTGAAATAAATTGATTGGGATATAAATATTGTACTTGCATTTCCGTGTACAGTATATAAAGCAGTACAAATAAGTTGTTGTGTGTATGAATTTTACTTTGTACCCACGTTGCCAGTGCCTTTTATGTAGCCTGTTGTAAAACGAGGCAAATGGCTAGAGGAGTTGATGTACCCTCTGGAAGACTTGCACGTACCCTCATTGAGAATCGCTACTGTGGAATACACAACATAAAGAAGGAAGGTGTGTGCCCCAAACCTCTCTGTGTGACTATCCAGACACCGTATTTGTAAAGTCCTGCATGGCCGTTGCCCTGCCAGGCAGAAAGGCAGCACAATGTTGTTAAGGCAGCATTTTTCCTGATTACTCATTTGGAAGGGCAGCAATCAGCATAAACACCAGCTAGGCTGATGTGGGAGGGACACTGCCACAGTGCAGGAATCAAGCAGAGAAACAGGCCTTGTCCGTGCAGTCTATGTTAATCTTGTGCAGCTCTCCGAGCTGACGCTCCTAATATAGGGACTCTCGTGGACACGGCAGACTAGCCGCTGACGCAGTCAGGGAAGGGAAACAGAGAAGCAGGACAAATTGATCCATTGGTTCCGTACCGCAGTGGTCAAGGTGAACGCACTCCGAGAGCTAGGTCGGAAAAGCACGTTGATATGCAGAACCTGGCCTAACATAGGAACAACTTGGCTATGAGGAAATAGATCCCCACGAGGCTTGGCTGGGGTGGAACGTGCCCTCACGTGGGGGTGAGAAAGGAATCCCACCCTCGTGGGGAGGGGATGGCAGGAGGAAGGCCCATTGTAACACAGAGCTCTGCCCCGCAAGGACCAGGGGGCCGGGACCAGCCAGCCCAGTGCAATTGTCAGACTCTACTGAAATAATCAGCATAACGGCTTTGCACAAGAGGGTTTTTCTTGCGCAAGACGGGGCAGTGTAGACAGCTCCGTCTTGCGCAAGAGCCTCTTCCGCAAAATGGCGGCTCATTAGTTAGGCAAATGAGGCTCGGCGATATTCCACGCTGAGCCTCATTTGCATAGCTCTGGCGCAAGATCGCGCCAGTCTAGACACAGCCCTAGTGTGGTTACTGAGCAATGCAAGTGGTACCTAGACCATAGCAACAGTTAAGATCAAGAGACCTCTACAGCATGGGCTAGGAGCCAGCTGGCTTTTAGCTCAGAAGGTAGAGGCTCCTATACCGCGCTTCAGAGGTCCCAGGTTCAAATCTGCCCAGTGGCGGTTACGTAGCCACAGCAGGAGAGGAGGTGGGAGAGCTAGCCACCCCCAGTATGATCCCACCCAAGACCACTGGTTCCTGCTTAGGACTGCCAGCGTCCCATGGCCCACCTCTGGTTTCAGCATGCCAACTCCATCCGTGCAAGCACAGCTATGTCTCTGCCAGCGGGAAATTACTCCTCCAGCTCTCATGCAGACAACCCCCCAGCAGTGATCTTAGCCCTTCCTCCATCCTGACATGCCCTGCCCAGGGACACCGATGCGCACGGAGCTGGTGGCCTCAGGCACCGCTTGGCAAGAAGGCAGATCAATGTATCTATGGCAAATCAAGGCAAAGAAGCCGCCCGTGGGGAGCTGACATTTGCCAGGTACCTCACTCCGAGGACAACAGTCCTGCCAACCCACAGGCTGGGTGAGAATGGGAAAGATGGATCTTTGCTCCTCCCAGCAAAACAGAATGAAGCAGCGAGACAGAAACGTCCCCAGTGCTGGGGCGCAAAGCCAGCGAAGAACTGTCTAGAGAGAGATCAGAGCGGGCCGGACGGGATATTTAATTCAAGAATCTGGAAGTGAAGGACCCTGCAGAGAGCACACTGTGCCCAGGCTAGTAAAACGAAACTTATCCTCCCTAAGGTCTCTCTCCACCACTGCTACGGAGTGGGGTTTTTTATGGTGCTGAATTAGGAATCTGACTGATATGAATATGTAACAACACTTGCTTTATTAATAGCATCTGCATTCCCAGCTAGCGCCCTGCTATTGGCAGGGGATCTGAGACATCGTGTGGCCTGAACGCTAAAGAGAGAAAGGAATCCATAAAAGCAGCAGCAGTGGGGTCATTTCATTTCTTCTCCAGACGCCCGGGCCAGGGTAACAGAAATACAATGGTTACTCACAGACTGCACCAGGGCTGTCTGCCAATGCTGTAGTCCCAAGCACACCACATAACCAGGGGGAAGCAGATCCACAGTAAGGCCCAGAAAGGGCATGGGGACTCACCTCTCCTTGAAGAAGAGCTTTTAAAACAGGTTTCGCCGCCCCAAACTGAAGTCCTGCGAGATAGCATCGCTGGGCGGCCCGGCGCCCATCTGGGCGGCCTGGGGGGTGAAGTCCCTTTGTGCTTTGTTTTCTTCATTCCTTCTCCCATCACCAGGGCCTTACAGGAAGATGAGACTGCAAAGGAGACTGGGCTGCCCCGGGTTCTTGTGCGCTATTTTAGCTGTAAATTATGCCCCCTTCATAAATTGCCTAGGGGGGTTGTGGAATCTCCGTCCCTGGAGATATTTCAGAGCAGGTTGGACAGACGCCTGTCAGGGATGGTCTAGATGGTGCTGGGTCCTGCCATGAGAGCAGGGGACTAGACTTGATGACCTCCCAAGGTCCCTTCCAGTTCTAGGGTTCTATCAGACACTGGCTTGCCTATGGACTGTCTCTCGTCTGTTTACGGTGGCTGAGCAGAACCGTCGGACTGCCCGGCGTAAGGGACTCTCGCTGTGTAGTGTTGCGTATAATCTGACTAACATGCCCAGACACTGCTGTGAGAGGAGCATTATAAACACACTCGGACAAACACCATCCAGGAGCCCAGAAGAGTAACCTGGTGCTGGGCTTGTGAGCACGACTCCTCCTCTCGTGCGAGGCAGGACTCACCAGTATGGCCACTGCACTGCTCCTGAGGGCTAAAGAAAATCATTGGAGCAGAAACCAGCCTTAAAGACTGGGGCCTCCCGTCTGCGCCACAGTGAACCAGCCTGTGCCATGCAATCTCCAAGCAGGGCTTGAAAGTCTCACTCGCACTCGGGGGCTTTGGGTAATTTCCCTCTGCTATTCATGGAGAATTCATTAGTCAATGACAGACCTGCTGCGCTAGCTGCCATATGTGCAATTTCAGGGAGCAGAAATTTCACAGGCAAGTCCGACTGCAGGGTCTTAAAGGGACAACGGAGCAAAGCTGAACTCCAGGGAGGCCTCCCCTATTTTCTCCCCAAAGCTGCCCATGCCCCTGCATTGGACAGGAGGCCTCATTCCCATCTCCCCTGCTATCAGGAAAGGAGGTGAACGTCTCATTCAGACCCTTTTGTTTCCTGTACACAGTGGCAGGACAGTGGGAGGTACAGTTCTGAAGCAGGGATGTGAATAGTTAACCAGTTAACCTCACCAGGCGATGCTTACTGGTTACGGTTAACCAGCAGGGGCCGGAGGAGCCCCCTGCCCACAGGGCAGTGGGGAGGAAGGGGCGCTCCAGCCCAGCCATGGGGCAGCTCCAACCCCCCCCCCCCCGATTTAAGCAGTTAATGGGTTAAACAGAAGGTCTAACCTGTTAATGCATTACACAGGATTTGACATCCCCGCTCTGAAGTGCACCCCAGTACAGGCAGTGCCTCTCCGCGCACGGCAGGGTGAGGGGCGCACGGGGCCAGGCGGGGCAACGCAGCACCGTTACGGCGCGCTGAGGCAACGGAGAGCACGCCCCAGCCGGGGGGACTGCAGCACCAGCCGGGAGAGAGCAGTGCAAGCACCAGGCAGCGCAGTCTGAAAGGAGGTGCAGCCGCGGATGCAGACCAGCACTCTGCACACACGCTGCTGTGCCGCAAGAGCGAATTATAATGCAGGGTGGCGCAAGGCCGGGTGTGCTGCAGAGACAGGTGTTGCCGGGCGGTGGGGATGGAACACAGTGCAACACGCTGCAGCATACGTGGCACAGGCAGAGTGAAAAGTTTGGTCAAGCAGAACCTGGGCTTGGTTTTTAATCCTCTCCGGAGGGCTGCCCTGTTACGGCTGGGCCCCCCGGAGCCAGAGCCTTCCCTGAGAAGGAGGTTTCGGGTGCGGCATGGTTTTCTGAGCAGGCCTGGGGGCACTGCTTAAGGCAGGGGCGTGGAACCTGTGGGCCGGGGGCCAGATCCGGCCCTTGGCTTGCTTAGATCCGGCCCTTGAAGCTCGGGGCGCCCCGCACTTTGCAGCAGGCAGCTGGGCATCCCGAGCCTGCTTTCTGACAGCTCCCCATACACTGAACCCCTCAATTCTGACCCCACCCCAGAGCCTCAGGGGCTCACTAGTCCAGACGCTGGTGTGTGAGGGGATGTGGGGAGTGTCTCTCTCAGTCAGGGGCCGAATCAGTGAGGTGTTTTGTTGTTTTTCTTCTCACTTGTGTGCGGCCCCCAACTGGTTATTTTGTGGGTCAGCAGCCCCCACCCCAACAATAGTTCCCCACCCCTGGCCTAAGGGTATGGAGACAGCTCAGCCTCCAGCGCCATCCAAGCCCTTGGCCTCTCTGCCGACATTGTGCCATAACGGTCTGAGGCGCCAACCCAGTCCCAGGGGAACTGCTCTGAGGTCTCCAAACTTTTCCCAGAGGCCACTGAGGGGCTTGTTAAGAAAGGGGGGCTCTCAGTGAGAACCCCAGAAAGATTTACATGGGGGTGTCCTCAAAGACACCATTTACAGCTGAGCAGGAACGGATATGCCAGTTGTCTGAGAATATGCACCCAACCGGGAGTCCCTTGCACCAGTACCCCCGCAACACCTCCCCTCGGGGGTTGCCCTGCAATTGGTGTCACCCAAACAACCGCCCTGCTGGAGCAGTCTGGAGCTGGTATCCCCAGATACCCCCCACCCCCGGATCCACTGCAGACAGTCAGCCTCTTCAGTCAGTGCAACAGCCCGACAGGCAGCCCCGCTCGCAGGGGAGGGCGGGGGACGAGAATGGGGGGCTAGGTACTGCTGGAACAGCCAGTTGTTACTAAACTACCCTGTGTACAGCTGCCTCCCCTCCCACCCCAGCTGGCCCATTCCTCTCTGAAGTAGTCTCAGTACAACCCCCCCCCCCCCCAATGTCCTTGGCCAGCAGAGACATGCGCAGGGTGTCAGTAGCTAGGAAATGGAGGCCTTTCGCTGACATGTGTTCAGCTCTGTTAGTGTCCAAGCGTTTGCCGGGTGTGCAAAGTCAGCTGCCATTTTGCGCCCAGAGCTGGTCCGCATGCGCGCGGCTGTTTCTCAGGTGGACTTGAACTTGCTTCCTTCTGGTTCTTTTTCTTTGACTACAAGACCACCCTCGAGTCCCCACGCAGAGACAGAGGGCCGGCTCGGCAGGGCTGATGACCCTGAGCACTAGAGGTGGCTCCCCACTAGGGATGTGAATGGCTAGCCGGTTAACTGGTAAGCCTCACCCAGTTACGGTTACCTGGAGGGGGCAGGAGGCGGGGGCCGGTTAACTAATTATACAGGATTTTACATCCCTATTCCCGACCTGCTGCAGCGGGGAGAGGAGGAGTTCTGGCTGCAGTGTGCTCTGCGGCACTAAAGCAGAGACAGGCAAAATACAGCCCATGGGCCACATCTGCCCCACTAAGCTGCCAGATCCAGCCTGCGGGAGCCTCTGCCGGCTCCCTGCCTGCCCTGCTCTCGGCCACTGCTCAGAGCAGCTCTCTGACACTGCAAGCCTGGTGGGAGGGAGTGGAGAGGCTTTGCGTGCTGCCCCCGCCCCCAGCACAATCATGCAGCTCCCATTGGCCGTTTTTTAGCCAATGGGAGCTGCCTGTTTGTAGAACAGGAAGTGTGGGAAGTACCCTCCCCTCTCTGGGCTCGAAGCATTCAGAATCAGCCACTCATGGCCCCTGCAGCCAGTGCAGGGGCATGGAAGGCAGGGACGCTGGCTGAGGAACCAGCTGAGCTGCTGCCTGGGAACCTCCCAGGAAAGCACCTCCCGGCCAGCCACAGCCTGTCTCTGGCACCCCATCCTCTTCCTCCCTGCAACCCTCTGGCCCCTCCTGCACCCCTACCCCATGTAACCCAAGCCCTCTGCAACCCTGCTTCTGCACCCATAACCCCACCCAGATCCTGGAGCTCCTCCTCCACCCTTCCTCCAGGTCACGAATCCTTCCCAAACCTGGCATCCCAATCCCCTATCCCCAGTCACAACCCAAATACCTGCACCCCCCCCTGCACTCCTGCCCCAAGTCACAACCCCCCCCCAGACCCTTCCCCAGTTTCCTGCCCCAGGTCACAATCTCCTCCCGCACCCAAATTCCCTCCCAGATCCGACACCCCCTCCTGTGCACCAATCCCTTACCCCAAGCTCCCTTCTGCACCCAGCCTCCATCCTAGACCCCGCACCCCCTCCATTCATATCATGGAAGAGGGCCACCTTTGACCACTTCCCAAATTCTTGGTGTGGCCCCCCACTAAAAATCATTGCCCACACCTGCTCTGAAGGCACAGGGCTCCCCAGCCTGTCTGCATGCACAGAGATCTAACAATATGAAACCAGGCTCCCCGGGCAATCGATAACGCTGTTTAAGTGATAAATCTCACTATTGACTTGCTGCGGAAGCCAGCTTTTGATTAATTTAAAAGCGAGAGCGAGCGAGAACGCCAAAGAGCTCAGGGTGCTTTTAATGTCATTGGGCATTAATCCACCCCACCGGACTCATGCTGTGATGGGCGGGCGTGGACATTCGCAACGCAGGCTGGAGTAGCTGGTGGAGATGGCTCCATGCAAAGCCCCGCCAGACTCCAACGCCCAGACTCGCCCATTCCTGGAGTCTGCCAGGACTCCCACAGTCCTTGCTGGGGAGGCCAACATGGACCACGCTGCCTTGCTTCATGCCCCTGGAATGCCTCCTGTAAGGAGCCAGGATGAAGGACAAAGGAGGAGGAAGGGAATGGGGCAAGGAAAGAGAAGACGGAGCTACACCGATCTAAGTCAGGTGAGGATATGGCCCTATAGGGGTGTGAAATCCCAGAAGAATTCTTACTGGTTCAGACTTGAACCCTCGGACTGCAGCTGGAACGGAGGCTCAAGAGCGTGCCAATTCCCCAACTCTTTCTGGTTTCCGCTGTCATTTAGGGTGGCGAAAGCGGCTGGATAACTGACATGCCACAGAGACCGAACTTCCTTCCCTGTCCTCAGTACACTTCCCTCCCCCTGCCCTCCCACAGGCCATGCCCCTGCCCGAGAGGCGGCAGCTCTGGGACGAAAGGGGCAGCCAGTCCCTGTTTGCTTTCACATGCTCTACTGAGACGCCGATCACGCTGTTTGGGGGCACTGGTCCACTGTCCGACGGACACCGCCACCCCTTTGCATGCATGCTGCCAAAGAGCTGCCGGTACCTTTTTGCAACCCCCTGCCCTGAACTGTTTTTGAACAGGTGGCCTAGTGATGTGAAGGATCCCAAACCTTCTCTGCCGCTCATCTTCCAAACCCCACTGCGTTAGTTACACAGGGCTGGGGCAGGAGCGATGGTAACAGAGGACAGTCTCCCTCACCACAGATAGCGAAGAGGGAGCGGGCGACTGTGCACAGTACAGCCAGAATACAGCTCCCATGTAACTGGACTACAACTGTGAAGAGCCTTCTCACAGCTCCCAGACTTCTGGAGGAGCAGCTAGTGACTGGGAGCTGCCAGACCTGTCTCAGTCCTATCATGACCGGCTGTATCACCTTCTAGGTGTAGGTACTTTTCTGCCTCTCCTTGCCGCGCTACCAAAAATTGCACCATCATAGTGGTGCTGATCCTCATGGAGAGGCAGGGCAGTGCTATAATACCCCTATTTTACAGAGGGGGAAACTGAGGCGCAGGGCGATCATGGGACTTGCTCCTGGCCTCTCACACCTCATGCCAGAACAAGAAATGGAACCCATGTCTTCAGAACCCCAGGCGATGGCTCTGGGCTCCTCCACACCCCTTCAAGTCCCTCCTCAAGCCTCCCCAGCTCCCTTCTCTTCCTCCACACTCTGCTCCAGCCTTGCCAAGTCTGCAGCTCTGTGCCTTGTCCCCTTCCGCCTGTCGGGTCTTCGGGGCAGGGCACAAGTCTTGAGGATCGGTGGGCGCGCCGCCTATATTTATGTCACCGTATCAATGTTTTGTGACAACAGCAGCGTAACCGCGGTGCGTGAGAGCCGGCGTTAACTACAGCTCACTCCCATGGGGTGGTTGTTGAGAGGCAAGATTAACTAACGCTTGCACTGAAAGCCAGGAGAGATTTACCACTGATTTCAACAGCGGCAGCGGCTGGACCCGTGTAGCTCCGTGCAAGCTCCGTGTAGCTCCGTGCAAGCTCCGTGCAGCTCCAGTGGTGAATGGAAAGCAACCGGGGAAAACGTTCCCTTCCTCCTTATGCATCTTTGATTTGCGACTGAGTCGGGTGTGAATCTCGGAGCAGCCTGGCAGCTACCCCACCAAGCATGCTCCCTGCACCCTGCGTGCCCACAAGGCCTGCTGTAGGTAGTAGATGAGATCTCTACCTGCCTTACCTTTCAATTCCATCCCACTCGGAGATCTCTCACGCAGGAGACAGGACTCTTTGCTTCTATGCCAAAAAAGGACCCAGCCTGGAGCCAGTCCGGCTCGCGCATGAAGAAATCCAGCAGCGCCACGGATTTCGGAGTTAGCCCAAAACGTTATTGAAAGGGACAGAGAAGCCTCTCTCTCACCCAGCTGGGCCTCTTCCATTGCATTGCTAATTTAGAAGGCGGCACCCTTCTTCCTCAGCCACTTATCTCTGTCATGACCCTGCCACCTGCTGGAGATAATCACTCCGCCCTCCGCTCCGTGCTGAAGCATAGCAGGTCACAGCCTGGCGGGGCCCTCACCATGTCCCTTCTCACTGTCGCTTTTCCCCTCTTCAGGATAGAATCGCAGAACACTAGACGGGACCTCAAGAAGTCATCAAGTCCAGTCCCCTGCCCCCATGGCAGGACCAAGCGCCACTAAGACCATCCCTGAGAGATGTCTATCTAACCTGCTCTTCAATATCTCCAGGGATGGAGATTCCACAGGCCCCCTAGGCAATTTATCCCAGTATTTAAGAAAAACTTCCTAACTGTCAGGATGGTTAATGTCCAACCTAAACCTCCCTCGCTGCAATTTAAGCCCATTGCTTCTTGTGCTATCCTCAGAGGCCAAGGAGAACAACTTTTTCCCTCCTCCTTGTAACACCCTTTTAGGTACTTGAAAGCTGCTCTCGTGTCCCCTCTCCGTCTTCTCCTTTCTAAACTAAACAAGCCCAGTTCTTTCCATCTTCCCTCATGGGTCGTGTTCTCTAGACCTTTCTTCATTTTTGTTGCTCTTCTCTGGACTCTCCAATTTCTCCACGTCTGCTGAAATGTGGTGCCCAGAACTGGACACAATCCTCCAGCTGAGGATGCACAAGAAGCTGGGCTGAACTGGAGAGCTCCTGGCTGGAAGCTCCCATGGATGGAAAAGAGCCTCCTTTATTAGCCTTATCATCACTTCTCTAACCAGCTGGGAGAGCCACGACTGTGCCCTCGCCGTAGCATTCCCCATTGCTTTGCCGGGGGCATGCCCCTGGCATTTGGGTGAGAGTCAGCTCTGCACGACCTCCTTGGACAGCAAGGCGCTTTGGGAACACATAGACAAACAACGGCCTGAAGAAACGGCTGAGCTGGTATCAGCTCCCTGACGAGTGGGCGCTGCTTGCCTGGTTCTCAGGCTCACAACCACGTCGGTTGGGTCACAAGCTGTGACCTAGAGCACTATCATTCAGATATTTTCTTTTCCACGTGACACCCCAATGTCCTGCAGGATTAGCCCCAAAAGGGCTACACGTGGCGACTGCCCCGAAGGTTCTGCCCGGCATAGCACACGGCAGCTGGGGGCCGTCCGCCCCAGGAGCCAATCTTTTCCCAGGAATATTGGACTATGCCAGCCTGGGGCAAACCTAGGCCCAGAACCTGCATCGACAGTCTGATGTTCAAAAGCGCTGAGCACCCAACAATTCACACGCAGGTCCCTAGGAGATGCAGCATGCTCGGCACTTTTGCAAATCAAACCTCAGCACCGGGCTCTGAAGCCCAACCCAGTTCTGTTGGCTCAAATGCGAATAAGGCTTCAGTGATCAGAGCCGTCTTCTCCTGCCACGGCTGAGCACGTTTAATTAACCTGCTGGTCAGAATGGGTCAGAATGACAGAGCCTAATTGACATGAGGGGGGGGGTGTCCCAAAGCAGAAATGCAAATATCACGTCAATGAGGGACCAGAGGGAACTTGCTGTTGCAGAGATTATTTAACTACAAAGAAGGAGGCACGCAGGGCCAGGCACTGATCTCCTAATTCCTGTGATTTACATGGCTTTGGTTTTATTCATTAGATCCGCTGCCTTTTCAGGAGACAGCAGCAAGCTTGGGAGACCAGTGAGGGAGCCCAAGGCTGAGCAAACAATGCGTTTTCACTCACCCTGGGAAAGGGGGCTCTTGTCAAACGGGCAGGAGGCAGAAAGCAACAGGAAACCAACTCTTCCCCCAACACTGGCGAATCAAACTCCAAACATGCCACAGAGGCAGTCTGCAAAACCCCCGGGCGATCCAAATGCAATGCCTCAGGATAGTGCTTACACAAGGCTCTTGCCCCAGCGGAAGGAAGCTGCAATCTCTGCAGTGCAATAAAGAACTTCACAATCAAAGCTCGTACTCCCTGGGCATCAAACCGTCCTGTCTCAAGCGCCCCCCCGCCCCTTGAGAATCAAAGCATTGGTCTTTCCCGTGCTAAAGGAGCTGCCAAGCAAACCTACAGTCCCCTGGGAACCTACACTTGGAAGAAGGTGTTAAGCCATCCCCATAGAAACTGAGCTACCATGGTTGCAGTGCAGCAGGTTTCACAAGATGGTCCCGTAATTATAAATTGCCCCCCTCTCCAGTGCACAATGCCAGCCCAGAAGAAGCCAAGGGCCACAGAGCAGAGTATTAAATGCACCGACACTTTACCCTTGCTGGACAGATGCTTCCAAGCCCACACATTTCTGTTCAAACGTGGGGAGCGCACTTGCAAAGACAAGCAGTGGCCAGTCTGTGGGGCCCACCTGGGTGTGCCAGGTTCCAGAGGGGCAGCAGCTGCAGGAGTTGAATGTGACCCGTTTTCCTGGCGAGGGACGGCATAGCTGGCTCCTGAAATTCAGTGGCCATGCGTGTGCCAGCAGGGAGGTGGGGGTCAGGTCTTGGCGCTGGAAAGCACGCACCTTTTTGAGGGGCATATGCGCACATGCTGGGCTGTCAGCATGCAAGCACAGGGAGACGCACCCATCTACAACGTGTGCATTTCCAAGCCGGTATGGTGGGGCCCATGCGCCCGCAATCCCAGCAGGAGCACAGGTCTAGGGCAGAGCCTGGTGTGGGGGTCACTGCCATAAGAGTACAGATCTGCCTCAGGTGTGGCTTTGGAGCCCAGGGGGCTCTCCATGGCACTATGTTCCAGCCAAAGGGCAGACACACACAGTAACCTCGGGGCACATATGGTGCCTGCCCCCCACGCCCTCCAGCCAGGGCATGCAGACATGGCTGTGAGTGTACAGGGTTGGGCCGGGCTTGGAGCGTATGGAGAGCTGTGTATGTGCAGCGAGGGGGGGGGGTCCACACGTTGGACAGGGATGCGGGGGATGCGTGCACCCAGAGAGAGGGGCGTGTGCGCGGGTCGCGGGGAGGGAGACACTACTGCGGGGGGGTGGCTCCTCTCTCTCTCGCACACGCCAGTCCGCCCCCCCCCCCCCCGGGACACCGTCCCTCGCCAGCGCCAGCAACATTGCGGGTCTGGAGCTGCTCCGGCTGCAGAAGGAGCCTGGGGGAGCCCGGCCGGGATCCGCGCTTACCTCGGCTGGCGGCTGCCCGCGCCGTCCTCGCTCTCCGGGCCGCCTGCTCCTCCCGCCGCCTTGCGGCCGGGCTCAGCGCCGGGCAGCGGCAGGGCCGGGCAGGGAGCGCGCTGCTGCCCCGGCAAGTTTCGGCTGAGGGCCGGGAGCGACGCGCGCAGGCTCCTGCCATCCCCGGCTGCGCGCCCCGCGCAGCCCCATGGCTGCGGCGTGTCCGCGCTGCGGCGCGGGGCCGGGCAGCTCGGGGCGGGGGCTAGAGACACGGCGCGGCTGCCGCCCCGCTCCGGAGCCGCCCCGCAGGCCCGCGCCCCGCGGCGGGAGCCCGGCACATAGCGGCCGGCCGGCGCGCCCGGCCCCCGACGGGAATCGCGGCTGGGGGCGCGGGGAGGGGCGAGGCTGCGCGTCTCCTGCGGTCCGCGGCTCCGCTCAGTGACCTTGGCTGGAGGCGCCTCGGGAGCCCTCCCGCGAGTGCCGCGGAGCCGCCCCCAGGCGGGGAGCCGGCCGGGGGCAGCAGGGAGGGTCGCGCAGCCAGCGGTGCCCGGCGGGGCGGGGCGGGGCCGATCGGAGACTAAGGAGCCGCAGGGCCACACTCCAGCAGCAGCCAGCCAGCTGCGCGGCCCGGCTCCGGGGCCACCCTCCCCGCCACACCTGCGCCCTGCGGAGACAGCGGGAGCCAGGCCGGGAGCCAGGCCGGGAGCCGCCGGACAGAAGGCAGGTCCCTCCTCGGAGCGGCCCCACCGGCTGCGGGGCTGCGCCTGCAGGGGGCCCAGGAGCGCTTAGCTGCACCGCGTGTGTCCAACAGGCTTGGGGTGCTGGGGGTGTCCTGCCCCGGGGCCCTGCACTTGGGTTACTGCCCGGGCTTGCTCTGCTCCTGGCTCCACGGCCTGCCCTCGGGAGTGGGGTGCTCTTCAAAGTCCCACTTGATTCATCACATGAACTAGTGCAGGTCCCCTCCTGCCAGGCCTGGAGATTCGCCACCTCCACCCCGCCAGCCTTGGCATTTCCTCTTCCAGCCGCCCTCCGCGGGTCCACCCAACCCTCCGCAGCCGCCTCCCGAAACCGAAAGGACCTTAGCGGCGCCCTGGGGTGTGACACCGCCTCTGTCCGGCCACAAGCTTCACCTCCCCCAGCCATACTCCTAACATAACAGCAGCAGAGCCCATAGCTAACATCAGGGTGAGCAGATATCCCGGGTTTAAAGGGACAGTCCTGTAAAGCCCTCTTGGGGGCATCCCTACTTCTTAAAAAATGGGCCAAGTCTCCTGTGATTTCTCTCCCCTCCCATCAGTAGGACCAGCTGCCTCCCTGCTCACCTGCCATCCACCCCCAGTGGTGAGGGGGGTGTCCAGTGGCTGATGCTGGGGGTGGGAGTGCGTGGCTGGTGGTTGCGCAAAGCAGCAGCTTGTGGGGCCAGCTGCCCTCTCCCCGCCCCCCCCCCACACTGGTCCATGAATGCAGTCCCTACTGGGGGCCAGATCTCGGCCAGTGGGCTCCCCCTTCGCCACCCCATTTCCAGCCGGTCCTGGCTGCTTGCTGTGGGTGCTGGGGAGCGGGAGCAGGCCATGGCCAGTTATGGGTCACCTCGACTGTCCACCCAGCAGCCCTTTACATGCTTCCCCTCTCCCTGCCGTGCCCCCTCACTCGCACACGTGACATTTAAGGGGTTAAATGCCTCACTGGGATCCACAGGCAGTGGGCTCCAGCCCAGCCATGCCTCAGGTTGCCCAGGCCACACTGGGCTGAGCCCATCACAGGTGGGGGCTACTCAGGCCAGGCAGTGCCTACACACGGTGGGCAGGGGCTCAAGCCAGGCCCACCGCACCCCCCCCCCCCCCACAGGCAGGGAGCTGCTCAAGCTCAGCTGCGCTGGAATGCCCCCCCGCAGCCTGCAGTGTGGTGGGCCTGGCTGGGCTGCAGCACCCGCAAGCCATGGGGCGGTGGGCCCAGCCAGGCTGGAGCAGCCCACTCTGGCCACGTTGCGGGGGGATGTGCTCCAAGCAGGCTGCCAGTTAACCGGTTACACCCCTAATAGGGATTATGCTGGTGGCAGCAGCTGCCTTTCGGCACTGTGCAGGCAGGCAGAGACGAGCTGCTTCCAGCCACGGAGGAAGGGGGCAGGAGGGAAGACATGACCTCTCCAGTACAGGGGCCAGGTCATTCGTACACCCCACCCTCCTGCGGCTGGAAGCAGCTTCCCTCCGGCACAGTGCTGAAAGGCGGTGGCTGGCCACACTCTGGTGGGAATGAGGGAGGTAAAATCCTGTTTAATTGGTTAACAGCTTAAATGTGATGTTTAACTGGTTAACTGATTAAAGGGGGACCGGTGGGGGGGACACAGCTGGGCTGGAGCAGTCCGCCTGCTGCAGGCCAGGACAGAGCCGCTCCCTGTCCACAGCTGGCAGGGAGCTGCCTGCCTCAGCCCCTGCTGATTAACCAGACCTGGTGAACCTCCCTCTTTCACATCCCTAATGTGAACCCTGACAAAGCTGGGGAGGGGGCCTGTGGCCCTGGGTGCCCCTACATGGTGCCTCAAGAAGACATGGCACCAGCTACCAAGAGAGGTGGGTCTATCCCGGGGGGCCCAGCCAGGTATGGAGGGTGGAGAGTGTTAGGCAAGGGGGGTTGGGTCAGGTCGGTCAGTCACCCTGTCCGTGTGTGAGAGATTTCTCCCTGTGTGTGTGTCACTTCCCTGCACGCAGACCTTGAAGAGACAGGAATAAAAAGACTCAGCTAGGCCCGTATTTCATTTTAACAGGAGCTCAGTTGGCTGGATGTTAATTTGAAGGTTTGTACTGCACAGTCCGGGTGGGTTGTCATTGAACTCGCTAGAAGACAGGTAATTTCACCGTATGCAGCAGAGGGAAATGTGGTCACTCTAGCGACCACTCTCCTCTCACTGCCTCTGCTCCCAGATACACTCTGCTCCATGTGTCCATTACGGGGTTCCTCCTCTGCTAAACCCACGGCTTCCATCCCGGAGCACCCCAGGGTGTCCCTCCCTGCTCCCTGAGGTGCTGTGTCCAAGGCACCCAGCTCTAGGTGATGCCACTGCTTCTTGAAGGTTCTGTGCACAAGGCCTCTGCTCCCAGGCACCTCCTCTGCTCCCGGAAGGGGCAAGGGGCCTGCCCCCTCACCCTGCAAGTTTGGCTTTTTCGCCTCTCCACGCCAGCTCCCCAAGAAGCCTGCAGGGAGCCATCTTACTTGCAGTGAGGCAGAGGGGCCCAGAGTTCTCCTCTCAGGATAGCCGGGGTGGTCAGGCAGGGACTGCGGGCACTGCATGCTGTGTTGGCATGGCAAGTTTTCCCTGTGCGTGTGTGTCAGGGAGTGCCAGGTCAGAGCAGCTTCCCCCTGCCCAGGTGTTTCATGGCATCACTGCCAGGGCACATCCCAGAAGATTGCAGGTCTGCTCTCCAGGTATTTCACGGCCACATTGCCGGGGAGGTGGCATGGAGCATGGTGCAGATCCAGAGCAGGGGGACATGGCAGGCAGATCGGGCATCTCAGGGCTCTGTTTTCCCATTTTTCTGCTCAGGGATGCATTAGTATCTCTCGTTAATTAACTGGTTTATCGCTCTCCCAGCAGGGACTCCTGTCATCCTTAATGATGAGACAGAGGGGTTTACTGCAGAGCTTGACACTCAGGGAATCAGACATAAAATCCAGCTGCTTTTCCCTCTGACATCCAGAGGGAGAGCCAGGACTGGAGAGGAAGCAGGCGGGTAGCAAACCTCCTTCCCCTGCCTCCCCGCCCTGCCTAGAACTGCAATAGAGAAATGCCAGCAAGCAGGAGATGCAGACCGAGGTATGGACTGGCCTTGGCATGGCTCCTGCCCCCCACAGTCCAGCCCTTCCTCTTCATGGAGCTTCCTTCCACTTTGCTTCCCAGTTACCCGCATGCCCAAGGAGTCCAAATAATCGGAATCCCACCAGCTCCCGATGCTGGTCCCAGCTCCCACGCCCCTGCCCGTGCCCGTGCTGTCCCTGTCGCATGACCTTGCCTGCCTTCCCCTCGCAGCTGGAGCTAAGACGCGCCGAGAGGCAGGGATTTGTTTTTTAAACCAAATTCTTTCAGTCATTGAGAAGGATTCAGCCTGAGCTAGCTCGTTAGTTTTAGCCAATCGGATTAGCCATCCCTCCACCCAAGCTGAAGAGCGTTTGCTAACAAGATCCACACCAGGCCTCGGTTTGTCAGTGAGCAACGTCACCGGACATCAGAGGAGGCCTCGCCCGGCCCTGGGCCTTCCCACGGCTCTGCCGCCCCACCGCTGTCCCTGCTTCCTTTAGCACCCCTCACCGGGCTATCGGGGCACTAAATTAAAGGTGACAAAGGCTAGAACAAAACGTTGGGGTTAGTATGGCTCATCTCTACTGCAGCAGTGCCTGCGACCCCAGACCGGGTCCTACTATTCAGACCTTCCTGTCCCAGGGCTCACCCTTTAGAATATAGGCAGCCAGGGCTGTCCTTAGATGGGGGAGAAGCACAGGGCAACATCGCACTGGTGTCCCAGGTGCAGGACCCAGGGCAACCCTGCCGCATGGAAGCCCCGTCTCTGCTCTGCCCCACTCCACCTCTTCCCCAAGCCCCACCCCCTTGCTGAGGCCCCCTCCCCTGAGCAATATGAACTGGGGGTTACTGGGGGGGCTGGCACTGGGCAGCAGCAGGGCCCCCCCCCCCCCACACACAATCACTGTGGCAGAGGGAGCCGGAGCGACCCAGCAACCTGCCTCTGCCCACTGAGCTCTGTCTCCTGCCTGCGCGGTGAAGCTGAGCACAGTGGGCTGGGAGAGGGAGTCAGAGCAGAGCAAGCTGCCAGATTTCTCTGGCTCTCACCGCCGTGGTGAGTGGAGCCTGACCCTTGCTGCTGCCCCATACCAGCCCCCTCCCCCCCCAGGCCACCCTGGGACCCCTCCAAAGGGCAGCTGAGGTAGCAAAGTGCAGGGTCTGGGGCAGCTGCCCAAAGTGTCCTGTGGGCAGGACAAGTCTGTAGACAGCATATAGTCAGGGGTGACAGATGGAAGGAATGGGGAGAAGGGGTTTTCTGCCCCAGGCAAATCACAAACCCCTTCCAGGGGACCCTTCAAACAGGTACCCCATCCCAGTGCCTTCTGTAGGGCGGCTCTCACTTCAGTGCTTGCTGCCTTGCTGTGAACCAGAGTGGCCTCTCCATGCCTTCCCTTCCTGGAGACAACTCCTTTGCCCTTAGCTCAGGGCTATGGTCAAATCCAAGGTCTCAACATCGCTCCTCGCTGAGCTGTCCATGGTGCTGCCCCAGCCAGCCTCTGACTGTCTGTCTTCCAGGTCTGAGCTGCTGCTAGTCCTGCAGCAA
Organism: Pelochelys cantorii; assembly: GCA_032595735.1. Lineage (NCBI taxonomy): Eukaryota > Metazoa > Chordata > Testudines > Trionychidae > Pelochelys > Pelochelys cantorii. Next base: position 45,589,317 of record CM064337.1, read on the forward strand.
CTTTTGTAGTCCCTCCTGGCTCCTGATTGGTTGGGTCCTCTACAGCCACTCTAGCTGCCTGGAGGACTTTTCTATGGCCCTTTTGGCCATAGGGCCTGGGCCTGTTATGGGCACCTGTTATGAGACTGCACCTCAGTCCTGGCCTTTCAGCTGGGGTCCACGATAGCTCATGCTACCATCTACATTTTTTGTTAGTCTCTAAGGTGCTGCAGGACTATTCACTGTTTTTTCACGTTTTTTCATTCTGTAGGGATTTGTCAAGGAGACAATCATTCAGGACTAAGCTGGAGGACGAGCAAACTCTATCACTGCTGCCCCAGGCAGGCCATCCACGCTGAGCTTCGGAGATGACAGGTTTATGCAGTCGCCCCGAGCATGCACCATTCATACGTTTTGTTGCATTAATGTTCTGGGTAAGCACGACTTAGCCCCTTTGAACTTAATTTTCTGCAGGCACCACAGAGAGCTGCGCCATTCAGAGAAAGAGCGACCCAGAGGGGCAGGTTCTGCTCAAGCCCAGGACACGTATTCTGTTTTCTCGCGACTCCTCTGTGATGTCCCCCTCAAAATGGAACGCACCCAAGCCACTAACTGTCACTTTTCACCAGGATCACTGGTGCGCATGGTGCCCAAGACAGAAGCCATGACTAGCTGGTAGCTGAAGTGTAATGAACTTGACAGTTCTCAGGCCGGTTCCTACTGGCCCTACCTATAATCCCAGCAGAGGTGGGGGGGACCCCAGAAGTGGTCCCTCGAGCGCCCCTCCATGCAGGAGCCTGCTCTGTGGCCCATGCTGTGCCTGCTCTGCAGAGAGGGAGGCTTTTCACCGGCACTGAACTTGCTGAATGGAGGGCGCTTCCCATCAGAAAGCAGCTCAGTAGGTCAGTGGGCTTCGCGCAGCCGACAGGAGTGAGCAGGAGTGAAGCCGGGGCACGGAGGAGCCTTGCCTTGGCCACGCTGCCTCAGTAAGGGAGCCAAACTCCGTTCTGCACGGCTGCGTGGGCACTGGCCCCCTCCCAATGGCCAGGCTGTAATTAGCATTCCAGGAAGCAACGGAAAAACACGCTCCGCTTGCAGTCCCCAGTGGGGGGGAGAATCAAAGCGCTCTGTCAAGGACTAACGCAGCTGAGCCTGGCTGGCTGAGAAAGGAGAGAATGAGCACAACAGGCAGAATGGAGACAGAAGCGGGCGAGCGTCATTTTCCAAGGATCCGGCCTCCACACGCGGTTATGCTCAGAGGGTTTTAGGAGGCTCCCTGCAGCGTAAGCTCTGAGAGGGGAACAGGCAGCGCAGCCGGCGCTTGTAGTCACCACACTGCCTGGCGTGAGAGTTCTGGAGTTTCTAAAGCTGCCTTTGCATCAGGGCCTCGTTGTGTTCTCCCGGGGATGGCAGACAAGGGTGGCCACCGGACAAGACGTGTTTACAAGCCACAACACAAACAGCCGCTGCGGAGGGTCTGGGCACGTTCCGGGTGGCTTGTCAGCAGGGGAAGGGGATGGAGATTTTCAGTTGAAACGTGTTTTCCGTGAAAAATGCAGGATCCGCGAGACAGAAAAAATGATCAAATTCATGTCAGTTGTTTTAGTCTACGATCACCCTCCCCCCCAAAAAAATCTGCAAATGTTTTGAATGAACATTTTGAAATGTCCTTGAATTTGCTTAACATCAAAAAACCGTACAAGTGGTCAAAATCACAACCCACTTGGATTCCGCTGCGCCAACATGACCTTTTACTTTCTGATTCCCTGAAAATGAGAAATTATTTTCGGTCAATCTAAAACAATTTTTTTTCAATGTTTCAGACTTGCCAGCAAGCGGAAAAGCCCCAGTATTTGCCCAGATCTCCCCCACATCCATTCCATGACTCCAAAGTATGATACAGGACTTAGGGTTCTGTTTCCCAAATGGTGTGTCCTGACCCACGAGTCGCAGGAGAGCGTAGGTGGAGCACACATGCCCCGGAGGCATTTTCTCCTCTCCCCTCCTCCAGCCCCACCAGTGTGTCACTTCTTCCAAGCAAAAGTGGGGTGCAGGACCTGGGCAGCAGCGAGCAAGGGAAGCAGCTAGAGCCAGCAGCAGTCAGCAGCCTGGTAGGTGACCCAAGCAGAGAGGGGTCCCCTGAGGTAGCAGGAGGGAGCAGGGCTAGGACAACCAAGCAGGGAGCTTGAGCTGTGAAGGGGAGGGGACTTAGTGGGCTGGAGGACTGAGAAGGGGAGGAGAAAGGAGGGGGCAGGGGTAAAGATAACACGTAGTTGATGGGCTGCGGTAGTAAAAAGTTTTAGGGCATCTGTCAAGCAGGACTGGCGTCAAACTCACTGGGACTTGGGGCAGAACACCAAAGCCTTCCACACCCTAAGCTCTTCCACCTGGCCTCAAGCTGAAACCTGAGCAATGTAGCTTTGTAGGGCTCCCTGTGCCATGGGGGCCAGAGGGGCCCTTAGTACTGATCTCGCTCCATTGCATCGACTGGTGATACTGGGCCACGTGGGTTGTGCTTAATCAGTGTGGGAGCTAACAAAGCCAGGGGAGATCACAGGGTCTGTCTGTGATCAGCAGCCTCAGTAAAGAATCTTCTTCCCTAGAACTGAGAATTCTCCCTGAATTCTCCCCTCCACCCCTGGGGCACTCACGGAGCAGTGCTGCTCTGTTCCTGGGCACATTCCTGCTTTCTTCCCCCCCCCGCACCCCCAAAAGAAGAAAGCATGGAAATGGCTGATGTTCGCATAGGGAGGCTCGTCCCGAAAGGGCCTGCGGCACATCATGGATCCCACAGATACGAATCCCTCCACCCGTCGCTGCAGCGCCTGCTATGCCTGGGGAAGCTGCCGCAGTCGATCTGGGGTTCGAATTAGCGGCTCTAGGGAAGACGCGCTAATTCGAACTGAGAGGGCACCCCCGTGGGCGTCCGTAGTCCTGCTCCTCACAGGGCGTAAGGGGAGTCGACGGGAGCGTGTGCTCCCCTCGCCCCCCCTCCCCCCGCTGTGCGGATGGCACCAAAACACAATTGAAGCTACTTCGACTGCAGCTATGTAATTAACATAGCGGGAGTTGCGTATCTTAAGCCGACCTTCCCCTTTAGGGCAGACCTGGCCCTGGAGTGGAAACCAGGGCTGTTGTGCACCATATAGCCTAGACCAGTAGTTTTCAAAGTATTTTTCTCAAGGCCCAGTTGAAGGGAATTGTTGATGCCCATGACCCAACCTAATTATATCTTTTGATTAGAGGGTGGGCTCCGGGGGGTCAGGGAGGAGGGGTGTGGAGTGCAGGAGGAGGCTCTGGCATGGAGCAGGGAATTGGGGTGCCAGGTTGTGCATGGCTTTTTGAAAGCCGGTGGGCAGGCACACTGGCTCAGTCCCAGCTCACACCGGGTCCCGGCACCTACCCCCGCTGCGGCTCTGCATTTAAATCCTTTAAATCAGTGTTTCTTAAACTTTTGCTCAACAAAAAATCCTTGGTGTTCCTCATAAAAAAAATGATTGTTTGGTGTTCCTTGGTCTTAAAAAGTTGAAGAACCACTGCTTTAAATCTTTTAAATGCAGAGCCGCAGTGGGGATAGCTGCCAGGACTCCGTGTGAGCCAGGACTGAGCCAGCATGCCTGCCTGCCATCTCCCAAAATCCTTTAAATGTGGAGCCACGGTGGGGAGGGGAGGTAGAAGAGGTTGCATGTAGCTAATAGTGTTAACCAATAAGCAGCTGCTTACCAGTTAATTGTTTAACCGGCTACACTATTACATCCCTAGTTTCCATGATGTACATTTGATCACTGTAGGGCTATGTCTACACTCACGGCTTCTTGTGCGAGAAATATGCAAATGAAGCTAAGTGTGGAATATTGCCACGCCTCATTTGCATACCTAATGAGCCGCCATTTTTGCAAAAGAGGCTCTTGTGCCAGAAGGAGCTGTCTACATGGCCCCTTCTTGCACAAGAAAAACCCTCTTGCGCAATGCCGCTACGCTGATTATTTTCAGGAAGAACGGCATCGCGCAAGAGGGTTTTTCTTGCGCAAGGAGGGGCCGTGTAGACAGCTCCTCCTGGCACAAGAGCCTCTTCTGAAAAAATGGCAGCTCATTAGGTATGCAAATGAGGCTCGGTGATATTCCACACTTAGCCTCATTTGCATATTTCTCACGCAAGAAGCCGCGAGTGTAGACATAGCGTATATGTTTAATGCACATACAAATTAACACATTTTAAAATGCCTTCTGATTTCAGAAACGATAAAGGTTTAGAGAGATTCCCGATTCTCCACACGGGAACCTCTGTGCTTCTGCTAAAACCAGAAGAAGCTTGCAAATTGCATTCCCTGCACCTGTGCTGAGAGGACGGGGTGCCGACTGCCACAGCTAGGCCAGCAAAGCCCCGTGCAAGTCTAAGAATATGGAAACACACAAGGATGAGCTGGGTGGTTTTTATAAAATGATCAGCAGTGAAAGAGTTAACAAAACCCGCAGTAGGGCTCAGAGCTACTGTATTATGAACGGAGACAGTAGCTGGCAGCTCTCAGAACTGTTTTAAGATCTGTCAGCCTGTCTGTGGGATAGAAAAGTCTGTCAGTCTGTCTCCAAAAGGCTGAACCACGATGAGTGACTGGAGATTTTCTTCACAGTGGGAAGAGCTAGAAACACCATTTAAAATAGATTAAATCTTCATTTCTGCTGAAAACAACCAGGCTTCCTGGGGCGCTTTATGCCACGGCTAAGGTGTTTTGTATTCATGCCTGCACAAGATGGCCGCTTTGGCATTGTCTCGACTACAGGAAGAGGTTCTTTTGGCCCAAGTGAGTGGAGCTAAAGCCGTTGAAAACTCCGCTTAGCTCCGTAACGTTTAGCACCTTCAGCTTAGCATCTCAAGTGAGAACCTAAGCTCCCTGCCAGGTGTGTGGGCGACAATTGTGTGCGCTGGACTAGAGTTTCAGGCGCTAGACCAAGTCAGATAACACACTCTGACACCACATATTGGATCACCATAAGCTAGCCATGACCAGAGCTGTGATGCGTGTCTTTCCATTCGCTGCCCAGGTGAGACAGAACCACTGAGCCTCGCTTGCTCTCCCCTGAACCACTCGCCTGACCGATGGCAGCTGCGAAAGACTTGCTAGGCTGCAGACATTGTGCTGTGCCCGAGCGGCATGGCCATTTCCATAGCATGTTTGCCAGGACACAAGCACCCTCTGCCTCCCAACCCCTGTCCTGATCCCTGGGACAAGCCCACCCGTACCTGTACCTCACGCTCCTCCCTCGGCCCCCATCCCCATCTGTCTGTCTAACTACCTGCTCTAGTCCCAGGCTGTGCTCTCCCAGGCAGGAGCAGTGTTTGGTTGGCAGGTTTGTACAGCACCTAGCACAAGGCCTGATCCCTGACCCAGCATCTAGGCACTACTGTTTAACTCCAACCAGCACGAAAACTCACCCCGCGGTGCTGGGCGGGATGGTGGCTCATGGATTCTCAGGCCAGAAGGGACCATTCTGGTCTTCTGGGCTGACCTGCCCAGCACTGGCCATAAAACCTCAGCTGGGGCCTGAGGTGACATGGGGGGGAAGGTTTAGGACTCTGCCCAGCCCACACGGCTCTGTCAGCAAGTGGCAGGAGGTGACATGCCTTGGACAGGCCAGCCTTGGCGCATTACAACACCCAGCTCTGTGTGGGCCTGGAACCGCTGCTGTGAGTTTTCTGTCCCACCTTCCAGGGAGCTCCATCTAGCTCTGACTAGGTCCTGTGAGATACTTGGCCGCCCTGGGCAGAGTTGGGTGGGCCCAGCTGGGGGGCTCCCAGATGGCTCGTCAGGAGGAACTGGCCGTCAGAAAGGCACTGGAGGGCGTGGAATGGTGTCTGAGGGACGCGTGGACCCCGGAGGGGCCTGGATCACAAGCAGGACGCTCACCTCGGCCCAGTTTCAAGGACGGAAGGGTTTCTAATCACACAAGTGACCTCAGGGCTCCCAGGGTCCAGCTCAAGATTTTCCTGCTTGTTTTCAAGACCCACATGGACTTGCCTCCCCCATCTCACCTCCCAGCCTCACCTTACCCTTGCCCTCCGCCCCGCCCCACTCAGTGACAGTCAATTAGGAATAGTTTCAGGCTGAACCAGTATGAGCCATTCAAACGGAACTAAGAGCCTCCCCACAGAGGATTGCATCAGTTTAACCAGCTCGGGTGAGTCTGTACACTGCCTAGGGCCCAGCCTCTGAGCGCTACTGCAATCCAAATCATACTAGGCCTTGTCTAGACACCACAGTTCTCCTCCTGGACAGTGGTATAGTTAGAGCGGCACAACCCCCTCATGTGGATGCCGTTGGGCTGGTGTCAAAGGGCTCTCGACAGTGAACTTTCACGGGCCCAGCTCTGGCCACGAGGGTGATAAGGACGGGGTTCCGACTGCCACAGCTAGGCCAGCAAAGCCCCCCATGCAGACACAGCATCTCCCGGCAACGCTGGGCCTTTACCAGGGTAGTTTATGCAGCCTAAGAACCACATCTAGCGCTAGAGCCTTCCTAATGCAGGCAGGGGCATACAGCGGCCTAGCTGCTCCTGCCCAGGCAATGATGAAAGGTCTAGAAACCATGAACAGTGAGGGAAGACAGAAAGAATTGGGCTTGTTTAGTTTAGAGAAGAGAAGACTGAGGGGGACATGAGAGCAGCTTTCAAGTATCTAAAAGGGTGTTACAAGGAGGAGGGATAAAAATTGTTCTTCCTGGCCTCTGAGGATAGGACAAGAAGCAATGGGCTTAAATTGCAGCAAGGGAGGTTTAGGTTGGACATTAGGAAAAACTTCCTACCTGTCAGGGTGGTTAAACATTGGGATAAATTGCCCAGGGAGGTTGTGGAATCTCCATCCCTGGAGATATTAAAGAGCAGGTTAGACAGACACCTGTCAGGGATGGTCTGGACGGTGCTTGGTCCTGCTGTGAGGGCAGGGGACTGGACTTGACGACCTCTTGAGGTCCCTTCCAGTTCTGGTATTCTATGATAATGAGAAAAGACATTGTTATCTAGGAACCCTGGGGCGGGTTGTATGGGTGTATCTATAGCTGTTAAAAAAATCTGACCCCACATTGAGAGTGTGTCATCAACACCTAAACTCTCTAGTGTCAATCCACACACAGATACACTAGAAAACCAAATAACCCATCTCCCCCTGCCTTGTGAGGGGACATCCCCCTCTTTTCCTTCCTACCTCCTTCTGCTCGCTTTGAATGGGCGTTGGCGATCTCTCTGAGCCCAGACTTTCAGTGTCACAGGCCTGGCATTTCCAGTGCTGATGCCACCGGTGTGGCCCGCCTGCAAGGCCTGGGCTGGGTAGAGAGGAGGAGGCATTTAGTGGTCTTTTGTTCCCAGCTGCAGCAGCAATTAAAGAGCGAAGGAACCTGGCAAACAGCCCCTGGGAGACATCAGGCTTTCCAGCTAGTGAACCACGCGGCTCTTTACCAGAGTAAATTAGCCCATTTGTGCAAAGTTTCCCTCCCCCCTCCAAATTAACTGCGAGGGGGAGAGTCACTCAAAAGCTAAATGCCTGGCTAACTGGCCCCGTTGCCATGGTTATAGTTCATTTTCCCTCTAGGCTACGCTAAAGCATAGGCCCGACTTCTCTGCAGACTGAGCCCTGTCACACCCTCCCTCCCGGGCTTTGGACACATGTTGTCCTGCTTGGGCTACCGCTGGAGAGCTAAAGCATGGAGATTTATAGCAGTCCCCGTGTGGATACGTCTATGGGTTACTCCCAGAGCTGTCCCCAGGTAAGGTAACGCGACACCAGCATCTACCTGTATTCATGCAGGGGATGGACCAGCAATGGCTGAAAGCCATTCAACCAAACTGTAAACCTGCGTATGATGGAAACCATTTCAAGATGTGGGGGGAGCCTACAGCCCTTCCAGCCCCCTAGTTACAGCACCCACCTCCCCAACCAGTATAAAATATGCATAGAACAGGGGTGCAGAACCTAAGGCCCGGGGGCCGGATGAGGCCCCCAGCTTGCCTGGATCTGGCCCCCAAGGCCCAGGGCTCCCCCTCCAGCACTGGGGAGCCACGTTGGTGCTCCAGCCCTCCCCATCCCCCATGGGGCTGGAGCACACAGAATCTACTAGGCTGGGCCCCCGTAGGCTCTGGTGTGCGGGGAACGTGGGGAGGGTCTTTCTGCTTCTCGGTTGGGGGCCATGACAGTGAGGGGTTGGCTTTTCTTTTTCACTTCTCACTTGTGTGCAGCCCCCGGCTGATTTTTCTGTGGGTCAGCGGCCTCCTGGGCCAAAAACGGTTCCCAGCCCTGCCTGAGGGACTCCTGAGAGATGAAGAAATGTCTGTCATGCCGGGAGGATTTGATCTGGCAGCTCTTGAGAGCTAATGACCCAATCAATACTTGTAACTCTGAGCCTGGCCCCTTGTTGTCATCACTCGCTACAGAGGTTCCCCAGAGACGGCCTTCAGAGACGGGCCATCTTCCACCTCCTGTCCCCCTCCTCTTCCCGTCCTCTCCCTGCCTGTGACCTGTCCTCCAGCTGCTTCTCACTGTCATTCCATTGGTGGAAGATAAAAGCTGCTGGCTGTGGAGGGGGAATGAGGGGCTTGGATTCGGCCATTAGAAAGAGATGGAGCTATCTGAGCCTTTGGCAGTTCCAGGAAATGCCCCCAAAGCCAGCTGTATGGGAACAAGGCCACTTGTAGCTCACAGTTCCAGTCTCCCTCACATTCACTCAGAGCAAAGGACACTGCACCTCGAAACAAGGCCAACGACTTACTAAGAAACCTGTCACTGCAACTGACTTCCCGCGTGAACCCAGTCCTCAGGCTGCAACACCCAACTCCTCCCCACCACGCTGTGACATCCAGCACTGAGCTATCACTGCATGCCCTCTGCTAGCCCGCATCACTGCACCCAGTGACACCCAGCACTGAGCTATCACTGCATGCCCTCTGCTAGCCCGCAGCACTGCACCCAGTGACACCCAGCACTGAGCCGCCATTGCATGCCCTCTGCTAGCCCGCAGCACTGCACCCAGTGACACCCAGCACTGAGCCGCCATTGCATGCCCTCTGCTAGCCTGCAGCACTGCACCCAGTGACACCCAGCACTGAGCCGCCATTGCATGCCCTCTGCTAGCCCGCAGCACTGCACCCAGTGACACCCAGCACTGAGCCGCCATTGCATGCCCTCTGCTAGCCTGCAGCACTGCACCCAGTGACACCCAGCACTGAGCCGCCATTGCATGCCCTCTGCTAGCCTGCAGCACTGCACCCAGTGACACCCAGCACTGAGCCGCCACTGCATGCCCTCTGCTAGCATGCAGCACTGTACCCAGTGACACCCAGCACTGAACCACCACTGCATCCCCTCTGCTAGCCCACAGCACTGCACCCAGTGACACCCAGCACTGAGCTATCACTGCATCCCCTCTGCTAGCCCGCAGCACTGCACCCAGTGACACCCAGCATTGTGCTGCCACTGCATGCCCTCTGCTAGCCCTCAGCACTGCATGCAGAAATCCCAGCAGTAAGGTCTTGTCTATATGAACAATTAGTGCACGGAGAGCTGGCGTGTGACTGTCCTTCCCTCGCCTGCCATGGAGCAACTGTCCACATGAACCCTCATGATGCCCATGAACAAATCTGTTAATGTGCCCAGAGTTAGTCCCACGCCATGGAGAACTAGCTCACAGCCCATTAACCAACTGTTATTGTCCTCAGCAGGGTCCACATGGGCAGCTACTCCCCGGCAGGCCAGTGCGGGGCAGATGCACAGCCCAGCTTGCCAGGCACTGGCTGGTCGCGCACACAACCCCTTCGACACGACTGCATCCCCTCCCGGGTAATATGGCGCAGCTTCCAGGAGACGTTTCTGCTCCACTCCACAGAGCTGGGGTTCTTACCCATCAATGCATTTTCTGAGCCTCCCCACCACCCGGGGGCCCTCCACCATGCGCATCGGCTGCACTGAGCTCCAGGACGGAGCCTGGCAACCCCCCGTTCGGCTGCGCATTAGCCGGAGCGAAGCTCTGTGGACACCGACAGCTGCAAGAGTCGCGCTTCATTCAGCTGCAAGCCGCGGCAGCGCCTTCCCTAGCATGGCCCGGCATTCGCATGGCAAGCACGTTCCTCCCTCAGTCCCTGGCAATCAATTACCTTCCCTACGGCAGACCCCTGATTCATTCCCCTTTCCCTGCGCCCGGCTATTGGTGTATTCATTGCGCTGGCAGTGAATTACACCTTCCTCCCCCCCGCCCCCCCTGCATCCCCGTACTGCTTCCCCCTCCCCCAAATGCTGCCTGCCGCTGCTATTTTAAGCTCCCAGCAACGTGGCTCTTTTTTCTTAATGGAGCACGTGGGGCGTGGAACGCGTCCCGGCTGAGCGGCTGTCACCAGCGGGCCATGCACGGGCTTGCCGGGGGCTGCGTTTGCAAGCCCAGCTTTCACAGGGATGGAGGGCAGGAGCAAACACTGAATGGCTCTGTCCCAGGCCGGGGGGGGGGGACCTGGGCAGCGACTGTGCAAGCTCCTATTACATTGCCCCCCACCTTGAGCAAGTCCGTCTGGCCACTACGGGCCGGGCAACGGGTCCGAGGAGAGAGTCCACAGGCTGCAGTTCTGATGAGACTGCAACACGGGTGCCAACTGGGGCCCGTGGTAAGGGTTCTCTCTGACCTCAGTGGCCCCTGTGCCCTGGAAACCGGAGGCCGCCACACTGATGTCAGCTCGTGGCTTTTCCTCACGGTCGGCCCGGGCGGGATTTGACCCCGCAGGTTCATTGACAGCGCGGCCTGAGAGCCACGGTAATGCCAGGGGATGGGACAGAGCCGGGTTTGCTGTTAGCCTTCCTCCCGCACACCCGCCACCTCTGCATCCCGCCGGCTCTCCTCTGCCACATTGCCCGCTCCCCAGCAATGACCGAGTGGAAGGAGACAGCGCCCAGGCCTGTCTCGGGAGCCAGCAGAGGAGTGGGAGGGGGAGGCATGACTCGCGAGCCTGCCTTGCCAAGAAGGGGAGCGAATAGCACTCAAGGGACAGCGTGGTTAGGGCTTCCCTCTAACCAGGACAAGGAGAGCCACTGGTCTGAGAACGTCCTGGCTGGGCCTCTGGCCCTGCCTGCTGGTGGCAGCAAGAGGATCCGTCCCCGAGAGGACTCCCCAGGCCTAGGCAAGTCGCTGGGCGGGGCAGACGAGAACATGGGGTTTCAAACTTTCTTTTTTCTCCTGACCCAGTTGAAGAAAACGGTCCATGCCGTGACCCACCAGAATTTGAGTAGAGTGTGGGCTCAGGGTGCAGTTGAGGATGAGCTTTGGGGTACAGGAGGGGGCTCCATCTTTGAGGGGGGCAGTGCTGGGCCAGGAGGGGCTTCCCTCGAGCGGCTGCAGCGGAGGCAGCTTCCTGCCTCTCCTGGCCCCGCAGGCCATGCTGCCCCCAGAAGCAGCCAGCAGCAGGTTCCCAGCCAATGGGAGTGCGGAGCTAGTGCTCCGAGCAGGGGCAGTGCCCTATGCGCTTTCCCTCCCCCCACACCTAGATGCGTCTGGGGGCAGCGCAGTCTGCGGTGCCAGGACGGTCAGGGAGCTGCCTTAGTCCCCCCCCCCCCAGCTCACCTGATCCCCCTGCAGCCACGAGACCTAGCACCCGACATCCCACCCCCCCAGCCCTGGGTCATGCCCCATCATTTGAAAACAGCTGGACGCGAGCGACTCCTACACCACGCCCCATGGGTCACCCGTGCAAAGGGCAGAGGTGGGGCAATAGCTGGGCACAGGGGCATGGCCAGGGTCCCTTGCACCCTAGTGATCCCACACTGATGTCATGGCCCCTGGCTGGGATCCCTCGGTCACTGGGAGTGCTGGAGCGCCCAGCATGTCTGAAAAATCCTCTTTTGTTTAATGCTGGATCCAGGCCCCACGGGGCTTGTCACTTCCTGTGTGGACACGGCCGCAGCGTGGGCTGCGCTGCCGGCAACGTGCACAGGGAGTTAGTCCAGTGTCAGTGTCCAGAGCAGAGGTGGTGCCAGGCAGGGCTGGCAGCCAGAGCGCCGCCCCTGCCAGAAGGGCAGAGCCCCAGCTGGGATCGATGGGAGGGGGCATGGGCCAGGGAACTGGGCAGCAGGCTCAGCCATTGGGCTCCTTGGGGGACCTGGGGCCAATCACGTCACTTCCTTGTGTGCCTCCATTTCCCTGTCTGTAAAATGGGTATGATGACCCTTGCCAAGCCCAGTGAAGCTGGGGAGGGGAGCAAGGGAGATCCCTGGCTGCATACATGCTGGGGCTTATTACTGGCATCTGGAAGATGCCCTGGGGCAGATTCCTGCCTGTGCCAATGCAGGAACAGAGGGAGGCTTCTTGTGCCTCATTCTCCTCAGAGCTGCAGGGCCAGGACAGCCCAGGGAGCAGGCGCCTTGCACTTTCAGCAGCCCAGGTCGCCCCCTCCTCCGCCAGCCCACTCCCACTCTGCTCACGGCCTGGCTCCTACAGAGGCAGCATGGACTCAGCTCCGGTGTAGGAGATGTCTGTTCCCTGAGCTAGGTCGGCCGTTTGCACCAGCCCCGTTTGCCCTGAGCGGCCATGGCAGTGAATCAGGTTCATCGTTCAGAGCAAACAGGCACCACGTTTACCTCAGCACGCTCCCCCCGGCCTGTCACAACACCAGAGGGGGGCGACTTTGGCATGTCAAGTACAGCCGGAGCCGGAGCAGCGCCTGTCTCAAAATGTCAACGCCTCCCCGGGGCGCCTCTCCTTCCGGCGGCTGCCTTGCCTGGCACAAGCCCCCATTCACTCCTGGAAGCCCTGCTGAGCCCACGCCCTGCGGGAAGAGGGAGCTGAATTCCCCTCTGCCTCACGCACCAGCTGTTGGCTCTCGGCCTGCGGTGGGTGAGGAAGCCGGACAACGCCCAGCGGGGTCACCAAGGTCCCAGGTGGACTTGTCAAGCTGCCAACGCTGCAACCTCAGCCTTTCTTTTTCACACAGGGCCACCATGAAGGTAACGCTTTGCCCCACAGAGGATCTCAGTGCGCTTCGTTAACACTAACGAATTAAGCCTCCCCACAGCCAGGGGAGGCAGGAAAGCATAGTTACTCCCCCAGAGGCAAAGCACGGCCAGGTGACTGGCTCACGGTCATCCAGGAAGCCACAGGAAGAGCTAAGAACAGTGCCCAGGCTCCTAGGCCGGCACGAAAGCCACAGCAACTGTCCTTTTGGATGCTGAAATGGCAGAGAGACCAACTCCCATGGGGACCCTTCGCCACTGTGGTCTTCTCTCCAGAACCACACTTCAAGTTTAATACTGTTTAATTCACCCTGTTACTCGGGAGTTTCACACCATCCATTTCTTACGACATGACATTAAGCCCATTTTGCATGGGTCACACATCTGACTGGAATCTGAGGGAAGAGTTACTGCTCTCCCTCAGGGTCACGCCTCAGGAGAAGGGGCTTTCAGGCTGCAGACAGGAACAGAAATGGCTTGCTGGCCCGGTGGAAAGATAAATAAAGAGTCAAGTGTTGCCCTGGCAGATTGCGGCTCTTTAATTGCTCCTCGGAGGATGCCGCCTTTGCGGCTTTGCTGGGCTTGTTCGAGATTTTTCAGTCATCCCAACAGAGCAGAATGTTATTTACTGCCCTCCTCTTACGTTCATAAAACGACCACGTGCACAGGGCAGGCCTTTCCCCTGCCCGGTCCCCTCCCTTTGCTGAAAGGAGCAGTTTGCCTGCTTCTGCCGCAGCGGCACTAAAGAACAGAGACTCGCGTTGGGAGGAAGGGGCTAGCTCCCATGTGCATATGTGGGGGGTGAATTCCCACTCTCCTAAAGGTGAGAGCAGAAAGAGGAGCCCGCAGAGGAGAATGAGGAGGACAGTTACAGGGGGATGAAAGGGTTCCCCCAAGAGATGAGACTGGAGGAGTGACAACTGCCAGCTGTAATGGGATGGCAAGTAAGGCAGAGGTATACAAAATCATGCACGGAGGAGGCTGGTGGGAACAACACAGAGCTGGACTGTTCAGTGATGGTGAGCACAATACAATTAAATGTAACAGCCGAGTAGTGGGGGAAAAACCAAAGGAGCTCACCCCAGTCACATTTCACTTCAAAAAGGGGAACTACACAAACATGAGGAAGCTGGTTAAAGGGAAATGAGAAGGAACGGTCAGAAGAGTACAATGCCCGCAAGCTGCATGGAAACATTTGGAAAATGCTGTAGGTAAGGTTGTCAGATGGTTTCATAAAAAATACTGAACACCCCACCCCCCCCCACCAAAAAAAGACCACCAGGGGGAAAAAAAGGGGGAGACCAAAGTTGGTGAGAAAAAAAAACAGGGACCCCAACAGTTATTAAGCAAATAAATAAATAAATAAAAGCATTATTAAAACAGTATGGCCCCTTTAATTGCGTGCAGAGTCAGAATAGGGATAGGGAGAGGAAAGGTTGAGCACTAAGACCCAGAGAAGGCATTGATTCCCCTTGCTCAGGTATTGAGGGATTTTGCGGGTGGCCATCTTGTTTTTTTGGTCGAGCCAGAAGGGAGCTTCTCTGCGGAACCAGGTAAGCAGGGGGCCGGGACTCGGGGGGTGTCTGGGGGCTGGGCCCAGTTGCTGAGTGTGTCGTAGGGTTGCCAGGTGTCCGGTATTTTCGCCTCCTGGCTGGGAAAAAAATCAGAAAGTACTGGACATTTCAAGTGTCCGGTATTTTCTGAATTTTTTAACCAGACAGGAGGCAAAAATACCGGAGTGTCTGGGTCAGCACCAGACACCTGGCAACCCTAGCTGTAGGGGAGGCTCCGATTACATGTAGGCCCCCAAATAAATAAATTACAAAAACCAGGAAGAAGACCCCAAAAAAAGCCACCCCGGCTTACCAGGAGAGTAAAACTAGGGTTGCCAGATAGTTTCACAAAAAATACTGAACCCAAAAAATGGTATTTTCTGAATTTTTTTACCAGACGGAAGGCGCAAATACCGGGCTGTTCGGTTCAATACCGGACACCTGGTCACCCTAAGTAAAACCGACAGTTCACAATACAAAGGCACTCTTTAAATAGTTCAAGTCAAATCCCACTGGATAAAATAGAAGGCAGCATAAACTCTGGCAAGGCAAGTGTGAAAGTATCATTAGAAAGGCCAATACAGAATCTGATGAGCAACTAGCTAAAGATGCGAACACGAACAGCAAAAAAATTTCTAAATACACCGGAAGTCAAACAATCAATGGGGCTATAATCAAGGGGCGAAAGGAGAGCTACTAACTGCAGCATGTAACCTCTTGTTTAAATCAGCTTCTGTACCAGATGACTGAAAGAGAGCTAATGTAATGCCAGTTTTTTAAAAACAATACACCAGAGGCAATCCCAGCAACACAGGCCAGTAAGCTTGACGTCAGGACCAGGCAAACTGGGTTGAAGTTAGAAGAACAGAATTGTCAGACACATCAATGAACATGATTTGTTGGGGAAGAGCCCACACAGCATCTCTAGAGGGAAACAATGCCTCACCAATCAACTAGAATTCTTTGGGGACACCAAACCTGTGGATATGGGTAACCCAGTGGATCTAGTGTACTTAAAGGTCCCTCACCAAAAGCTCCTAAGCAAAGCAAGCAGGCAAGGGATAAAAGGGAAGGTCGTCTCATGGATTAGTAACTGGTTGAAAGACAAGAAACAAAGGGTAGGAATAAATGGTCAGTTTTCACAATGGAGAGAGATAAATTACAGGGTCCCCCAAGGGTCCGTACTGTTCAACACACCATACACACGGATGGTTAAGAACATAATAACAGCCATACTGGGTCAGACCAAAGGTCAATCTAGCCCAGTAGCCTGTCTGCCGACAGTGGCCAGTGGCAGGTGCCCCAGAGGGGGTGGACCGAAGACAATGATCAAGCGATTTGTCTCCTGCCTTCCATCTCCAGCCTCCAACAAACAGGCCAGGGACACCATTCCTCACCCCCTGGCTAATAGCCTTTTATGGACCTAACCTCCATGAATTTATCTAGCTCTTTTTTAAACTCTTTTATAGTCCTGGCCTTCACAGCCTCCTTTGGCAAGGAGTTCCACAGGTTAGGTTGGTATAACTGCATCAGCCGGGGGAGGCAGATAATTTACAACCCTGAGCAACATAGTACAGCTGATGTGAGTTTGTGGTGTAGGCCTGACCTGGCTAGGGACTTTGGCGTGAGCAGGAATCGCTCGACCAGCGTCATGGTGGGAGAACCAGATTTAAGTCCTGGCTTTGCACTGGTTGGAACAGGGAGCTGAATCTGAGTCTCCTGGCTCTGAGTGAACTGGCCCACCCACTAGGCTATCTGCATGCTGGAGTCACTCTCATTTGGAGCAGAAAGTCCCTCCTGGACCTGGGAAAGTCCCTTCTCCACCAATCAGCACTTTGCAATGGAAACCCGTTTCATCGAATACTTCCAGCTCTGGCCCAGAGCTTGGTCAGGAGTTCCCAGTTACCACAGGTTAGAAGACTCACCTCAGCCTGGTTACAAGCTCTCACACACAGGACCAACCACGTCCCCGTCTCCAGCATCACACCCTGACTCGTCCGGTATTGTTACTGGTTACGTTATGTCTACACAGCAATAGTGTTGCACCCGGGTCCATTGACACAGTTGCAGCTGGAGTGTGGAAGGGGCCTTGGAGGACAATGGGAGCCGGCAGCCAGGCCGAGCCCCTGTATATGCTAGCGGGGGGGCAAGCTCTGCACTCCTGGAAGGGGTGGGGCCTCGAGCAGAAGGGGCGGGGCTGAGGCCACGGAGCCCTCAAAGCCATACAGAGCGTGCCACACAGCACTCTGGCGGTGATTTAAAGGGCTCGGGGCCTTTTCGAATCACCATGCCCCGGGGAAGTGGCCTGTTGGGAGGCCTGCTAATGGAGACATTCTCTTGTCGGTGACTTTTATTTGTGAGTGGGCCCATTGCAGGTCTGGTTATCGATTGCTCCTCCCTCCCTTCTCCGTCCCGTACGAGGGAAGACAGTGTGGCCCAAACATTCATGGCCCCCAAAGGAGCCCAGATCAGGCCAGACCCTGCCACCACCTTGACGACATCCCCCCATTCCAAAGCCAGGATCCTTGCTCCTAGACTGTCCCTGGTGGGCAGGCTGCGAGTGCCCTGGCCGACCAGAGCGGGCTGGGATGGTGCCCTGGGCAGACACAGAGCCTGCCAGGCCCAGGAGGCAGCGCTCCATAAAAGTGCCGGGGAGGGGGAAATGTGGAGCAGGAGGCAAGGAAGCAGAGCAAAAGCCAAGTCACCTCAATTTCCCTTCCCCGCACGCTGCTCTCAGCTCGCTGGGCAGAGCCGAGTGAGCGGGGATGGAGATGGATGGGCTGCAGAGGGGGTGTCAGAGAAGTAATAACAGGTGTTGGCTGAGACGGCAGGAGGGGGGGGAAGTGTTACATTCAGCAGCCAGCTCGGTGTTGGGAAGCAGGAGCTGGGTGAGGGGATGGAGCTGAGCAGCTAGAGCAGACAGAGGAGCAGGGCTAGCAGGACTCGCATCACCGGGACAGGGGTGCAGCCTTGAGACAGACGCAGTGTCTCCCTTTCCCAGGCAGAGGGACCTGCTCCCAGCCCCCAGACCTGCAGGCCAGGCACTGCCGGGGGGAGGGCACCCAGGCGTCAGATCATCAGGGAGGGTTTCACTGCCCCCAAGAACTGCTGTAAATCACATTCACTGCGCTTCCTGCCCTTTGGTACGGACTTAGTGCTCCCACCGGGCGCACTGGACAGTGAAGCCCCAGATGGGGCTGTAGCTTTCTCCACGCCGGTTCACCTCTGAGCTCCAGGCCTCAGCCCCGGGGCTTGGAGTTGCTGCCCTTCAGATCTCCATGCCAGAGAACTGCAATTCCCCCCTTCACCGGGGGACCCCAAACATGTTCCAGGGAAGCCATGGGAGGGGAGAGGGAGGACCCTGGTCCAGTGCTCACCAGAGCTGGATCTGAGCTGAAAACTCGGAGAGAGGAAGCACCGCAGCCACCGAAGCCACATGGCCTCTTTGCCACCCATGCTGTCCATTTCAGGGTGGCCGATCTGTCGCTGGAGCCATCAGTCCATATGAGTTGCTGGTCTGGGGTTGCTGCTCAGGGCGGCAGAACCGAGCCCTCAAGGGACGCAGTGAGGCACACAGCCCAGGGAGCCGGCATGGTGATGTGCCTGGACTCGTGGGGAGTAGAGCTGGGCAAGGCTTTTCTTTCACGGCAGAAGGACTTTGGGTCCAAATGGGAAATGGTCGCTGTGGTCAAAATTTGACCATTTTTCATCCAAAAAAAAAAAATGGGTAGAAATGTTCTGGTTTCAGTTCAAAAAGACCAAAGGATGTACCAGAAATGAAGCTTTTCCCCTCCAGTTTTCACTGACAAAAATACAAATAAAATTGTCCCATGGACACTTGGCATTTTAATGCCCCGAGTGTTGAACGCCAAGGCTGTGTGAATCCCAGAAGAGGAGTGTGGTCTGATCTCTTCCTCACACACGACTGCTACTCCACACCTGTGCTAGTGGCCTAGTGGTTGTACCCTGTACAGGAGAGCTGGTTTCCAGACCTAGCTCCACCATGGGGTGACTATGTCAGGTCTGTGCCTCAGTTTCCCCAGGTTTGACCTGAGGATAATGGTTCTGCCTGCCACTGTAGAGTGCTTTGAGATTTACTGATCTGAGCTGCAGGTGAGTATAATTCCGAGTGCCCAGAGCCATGGCTTAGCTGTGCTGGTGCAGGTCCAGAGGGAGAGAGAGTCCCTAGAGACTCTGAAATAAGCATTAGGTCTGAATTCTGCCCAACTAATGTCACAGGGCCTGTAAGGGCCATTTATTGTCAGATCAAATGAGCAGGGTCAGGCAGTAAAGTCTGGTGCTTGTGTGCCAGACCCTGAGTCCCCATCACATCCATGTAGCCAGGAACTCAGAGAGGCAGTAGCCTGACAGTCAGCATCTTTCCTGGGGCGTCTCCGTAGTCAGCGCTGGGCTGGGGTCAGGTAACTGCAGGCAGCCAGTGGCGTGGAAGGAGATGCTCCAGGCACGCCCTGGGAGCTGTGCATGGGGACCACAGGGAAACGCACGGGGGGAATCTGCTCTCTGGAGAGCCTCTCTCCTTCCCAAGCCCCGTGACATGAATCCTGATGGCCCCCCAGCTGATTGCAGTGGAAAGCCAAGTGAGGAGCAGTTTAGTGGGGGTTAGATATTCCATGGAGCTGGCCCATGACACCCCAGCAACAGGGAAGCGCCTGTTCATAAGAGCTGCCTGACCAGCCAGGTGATGCTGAAATCCTAGCCCATGCTGCAGTGGAGTCACCCAGCCCTGCCCCTCGGGAGACCTGCTGAATGCAGTGCACAGAAAGCTCTCTGCTCCTAGTCGGTACAACCCCCCAGTCCTGGGCAGTGAGGCCAGACAGCTACAGATCCATGCTGGCTGGTGGAAGGGACCCTAGATCCAGTCCCTGGGAGGTAAAAATCCTGACGTGGATTTCTGTGCCCAGCTGGAACTGAGCTTCAGTGCGGCCCTGGTGAACAACTCAGGGACTGGCCAGATTTCTAGAGATCCACCACAGCTCTGCCTCCGGCCCCAGTAGGGATGAATCCCTATAGGGACTATGACCCACGGCCTCTAGGCTGGGGCCCGCCTCAGGCACCACACTGCAGGGCAAAGAGCGGCTTGACCGGCCTGTGCCGAGGGATGCACCCAGGGAGGGAAAGGCAGGGCAGTCGCAATCCCACACTACCTCGATCCATACCCAGATCCCACTGATCTCTCTGCCTCGCTCTGGCACAAAATCAAAGCCTTTCCCAGCAGTTCCCACAGTTTTATTATCTCCTCCGGCTGCTCGGCTGTCCCTCCGTGCCTCCCCTTAGGCACACAGGACAATGAGGAACAGAAATCAATGCGTGAAGCTGAGACAGCCGAGGCACGAGAGCAGCCTTCCGGCTGTTCCCCTCCCTGCGAAAACTCGTCTGCAGAGCACCATGAATCTCCACTGGGGGTGAGGGGCAGGGAGCAGGCAGGGAAGGGTCCTGTAGGAACACGCCCTGTCCTGGAGCCATCGGGGGGAAACCAAGAGCAGAAAACCGAGGAGCCCAGTGGAGAGGGCTCTGCCCCCCACCCGCGTCCCGGAGGGAGAGGCCCCCTCCCAGCAGGAGAAGGGGGCTGATTCCTGCCCCAGCAGTGAGGCCTGGTGGGGGTGTCAGGTCCTGCGCTGAGTTAGTAACTTCAGGATGCTCGGACTCTGGAGCAGGCTGTGTGAAGGCAGCGTGGAGGGGAGACTCCCAGCGCGGCCACGCGTCTAACTGCCCCCAGCTGGGTGTGGGGACAGAGGCTGGAGTAGCAGGCCTGGAGACGGGGGGCATCTGTGTATCCATGGCATGGGGCCACCACCAGCACCACCCTCCGGTTCTGGAGGCGCAACAACCTCCAGGAGGCTGCAAAACCTGGACAGGGGTGCAGAGGCAGATGGCCCGCCTGGTCTCGGCTTTCCGCCTCCCCCAGTGCCTCATCCTGGAGCAAGCCCTTGTTCAGGCTCCATACCCACCCCAGCCACTGGCCCCTCTGCAGACATAAGAACATAAGAACATAAGAATGGCCGTACTGGGTCAGACCAAAGGTCCATCTAGCCCAGTATCCTGTCTGCCGACAGTGGTCAGCACCAGGTGCCCCAGAGAGGGTGGACCGAAGACAATGATCAAGCGATTTGTCTCCTGCCATCCCTCTCCAGCCTCTGACAAACAGAGGCCAAGGACACCATTTTATCCCCTGGCTAATAGCCTTTTATGGACCTAACCTCCATGAAATTATCTAACTTCTCTTTAAACTCTATTATAGTCCTAGCCTTCACAGCCTCCTCTGGCAAGGAGTTCCACAGGCTGACTACGCGCTGTGTGAAGAACTTTCTTTTATTAGTTTTAAACCTGCTACCCATTAATTTCATTTGGTGTCCTCTAGTTCTTCTATTTAGGGAACTAATAAATAACTTCTCTTTATCGGCCCTCTCCACACCACTCATGATTTTATATACCTCTATCATATCCCCCCTCAATCTCCTCTTTTCTAAACTGAAAAGTCCCAGTCGCTTTAACCTCTCCTCATATGGGACCCGTTCCAAACCCCTAATCATTTTAGTTGCCCTTTTCTGAACCCTTTCCAAGGCCAAAATATCTTTTTTGAGGTGAGGAGACCACATCAGTACACAGTATTCAAGATGTGGGCGTACCATAGTTTTATACAGGGGCGGTAAGATATTCTGGGTCTTATTTTCTATCCCTTTCTTAATAATTCCTAGCATCCTATTGGCCTTTTTGACCGCCGCTGCACACTGTGTGGAAGGTTTCAGAGAACTGTCCACGATAACTCCAAGATCTCTTTCCTGATTTGTCGTAGCCAAATTAGCCCCCATCATACTGTACGTATAGTTGGGGTTATTTTTCCCGATGTGCATTGCTTTACACTTATCCACATTACATTTCATTTGCCATTTTGTTGCCCAATCACTCAGTTTGGTGAGATCTTCTTGGAGTCCCTCACAGTCTGCTTCTGTCTTGACTATCCTAAACAGTTTGGTATCATCTGCAAACTTTACCACCTCACTGCTGCAGACAGGGTGCAGGATCGGAGGGGGGGGGGGACACGTGCCGCCACACAGGGTCAGGACTCGGACTGCCCGGGTAGACAGCAGCAAATGGCTCCAGGTCCTAATGCCTGTTGTCCCCGGGGCCAGGCAGCCCCCAGCTGCCGTGCGTCATTCAGCTGATGAGAGAGCTTTGGAAAGCAGCCACTTGGCTTTTGTGCTAAGAAGGGCGAAGGCTTTGGAGCAAACAGCCCTTCTTCCACCTGGCTTGGGGTCACGCGGTTCAGCAGGAGAGGGACACGCTGCCTTGGGGTGGGAGGCTGCTTGGACCCAAGTGGCTGGCTGCCAGAGAGCTGGGGCTTGATCAAAGCTGCTGGCCTCAGGGAGCTAGCCCAGCCAGCTGGAGTAGCTTTCAGCTACCTGTGGTGTTTTGTAGATAAGCCATTAAAAAAGGCTTAGTTCTAACCAAAGCTCATGCCTGGCTCCTGCTTGAATCCCATCAAAGGCACTTCCTTTCTGTGGGCGCTCAGCCTGGGTCTGTGTCACTGTTCCCTCTCATCTTTTCCACCCATGTGCAGAATAATTTTTTCAACATGCACCAAAGCACGGGCACCTGTGCACCACCAGTAGACACCAAAACCTTGCTGTGAGTACACTGTTGATCACCTGGGCAGCCCTGGAATCTCTCCGGACCAGGCACACGAGCACACACAACCTACAGAGAACACCAGTCTAATGGGTAAGTGCCATTCTGCCTCCATGACACTTCCTGTAGGAATTATTGCCAAGACTCAGTTTCTGCGCTAGCATTCCGTTCGGAGTCCAAGGCCCAGATGGTGCTGGGTACATCCAAGTGCACACACGCTAGAGTGTCTCTCCAACAACAGTACAAGTACAGCGTTGGCCAATGCCTCACCACAGGCTCAGGAGATGCCTTCCCACCATGGTGCGACGCCAGAGGGGTAAGGGAAAGCTCAGGACAGAGAACCCCCTGGAAGCCTTGTTTTTTACACACTGTGACAAGCACGCCTTGCCTCTGCTGGTTCGCGGGCCTTTGCGCAGGCCAGCTGAGGCATTTTCTAAACAGTGCATTACCCAGACCTAGGCAGCCAATTATTTACTACACCTGGTTCCCAGTCAGCCGCGTTTTCCTCATGTCTCTGATCCCAGCCCAGCCCTTAGACAAGAGGATGTCGGTTTTCCAAGAGTCACTACCAGTTTAGCACAAACCAACAACTCTTCTTTCTCATCACCTCCTTCCTTTTGGTCCCCGTCTTTGGGCCGATCACTCAGGCTAACATCCACGCTCAGTATAACGCAGGGTGGGGGACCTAAGAGACCGGAGCCAGGCAAGTCCTCCTCGTCCTCCCCACAACTCCCACCTTCCCCCCTCCAGTGCCCAGGCAGGCAGAGCAGTTCTCCCACAATTCACTGGGAAAACGCTCAGTGCAGCTCAAAGTCCTGCAGCCCACAGAGCCCTGGACTGGACACCCCTGGTCCCCGCACTGCAGGTCATACACAGGTAGGTGCACACCAGCCAGGCTGCTGCAGTGCAGCTGCCCACACCCAGGCAAGACCAAGCTGGGTCCCAGCCCCAATGCCCTCGACAGCGAAGACCTGCCTGCAGGTGGCCACCTGCCCTCGTGAAGAGACCGGGGAATGGGCCAACGTGCCAAGGAAGCAGAGCGGCTTCTAAACTGCTTCAGCTGAGTTTCCGCAAGAGGGGGCGAGCCCCTGCTCCCCGGAGCAACCAAGGAAGAACGGGGCTCGCTGGCTCCGCGTTTCCCATGAGACGTGAGCAGGGGCAAAAGCAACGGCGGCGCCTAAGGAATAAACTCGATACAAAACTAGCCCGCAGCCCCGTGTTTGAGTTGGGTGGGAATGCCCATCCCCGTGGAGCGGGTGACACACAAGAGTCGTGCGAGGTGGTACAATGAGCTAGTGTGTTAACCAGGCGGAGGTGCGCCTCACCACCCACAGCAAAGAGAGGTGCTAAACCAGCAAGGCCTGCTGCAGGGGCCCTGGGAAGGAATGGGATTCCCATCGTAGGTATAGCAAGGTCCCAGAGAGTGGGAGGTTATTCACACATGGGACAGATTTCATTGCCCCCCGAGGCTGGGCTCAGAGAGGTGTGTGTGGGGGGGGGTCTTGTCCGCCCACAGGTGAAAGTCCTGCTCTCTGAGATCAACAGGCGCTGAAGGACGAGGGTCTCTGACGTGTGTGAGATGCTGTAGCTGTTTTTTACCGGCAGCTCCGCCCGCCCCCCCCCCCAACACACGTTGGGACAGTCCTCGCCCTGGCTCCAACCAGCCATTTCCTCAGGCCTTTGGGTTTGAAGCAACGACACTCTCTCCTCCTCAATCCTGTGCCAAACCTTCCCCCAGCGCAGTCACCAGTTTGCGGGAGGCAGGAGTGTCCTGTTTATTTGCACACCAAGTCCCCCTGAGGGGGAAAAGGGTCTTGCGGTGAAGGCATTGGCCTGTGACTCAGGAGAGCTAGGAGCCATTCTTGGCTCTGCCACAGATTTCCTGGGTGCCCTTGGGCAAGTCACTTGATCTCTCTGTGCCTCAGATTCCTGACAGTCCAATCGGGGATATTTAGACAGTGAGCTCTTCAAACCAAGGACAGACTGTCTCTTGCTGGAGGTACGCATAGTGTCTGGCACTACAGAGCCTCTCCAGACAGCCATCACATACATAATAATGGGTGGGGAGGTCTGTGTGTGAGACAGTGACAAACAACTTCTCACCCTGCTCCTGTGAGAAATGGAAGCCAGGCGCTGGCCAGGGCTGTTTCAATGGAACAGTGGGGGCTGCATGCGTCCCACAATGCAATGGTTCCCAGGGCCCTGGCATCTGAGGAGTTAATGGCTGATGCCATTGCTTCCTATGGGCCCTTCCGTGTCCTAAGACCATCTTGCCTGGACCAGATTCTCTGTAGACAAGTGACTGTCATTACGGGAATGTTAATTAAGAGATTGGTCCAGAGCCAGGCTCTCTCGGCTGCGATGGGGCAGGCTGAGTCATGAAACGCTCCTGCATCTTTAATGCAGCAGGGACGCAGGCCAAGACAGGCCTTTTTGAAAACCAATGGCCCTCTAGATACTGCTGTGAGCGTGGAAGGGCCCAGCAGCGCAGCCACTAATCTCTGGGAGGCCGGGCTCTGGGAACGGTCTAGGCGAGCCAGTTTGTTGCACCGAGTGACGTGCGAGTTAACCCCTCTGCCCCGCACCCCACGTTTCCAGAGAAGGTTTCGCTGCCCTGTTCTTCCTCTCGGGGGATGTCATGGCGCCAGGGGTCCAAAGGAAGGAAGGCGTCCAGAGATCGCTGCGGGCGTGAGGTGCCTGCTTTGCTCTGGGTCTGATTCCCACTGGCTGTGCGCAATGGGAATGTTGCAATGCTTCACCCAGGCGCTCTGCGTGAGAGCTGCCCCAGTGCGGTGCAGTCTTGCATCAGGGCTCCCTGCTCTCTCCTGCTGCTCCACTGACTGGGACTCAGAACCAGCCCGTAAGCCTTTACCCCAACACCACCATCTGCTTCAGCCCCGTACAAGCGCAGGACACCCCCAGGCCTAGGAGATGGGAACGAGTCTGTCCTGACCCCTCCCACTTGTCTCCCTCCCCTGTGGTTTCCCCGACCCTCTCCGGAGCAGAGTTCAAGGGTGCCCGGGGCCCTCCTGCCCCGTAACAGTAGAACCAGATGGTCCTGCTGCCTGCTGGGCTGAGCGCACCTATGTGCTGGGGGGAGAAGGATGCAGTGTGGGAGGAGCCAGGCTAGCTCCTGGCGTAGATCCGCTCCTCAGAGAGTGGGTTCTGGGGGAGGCAGGTGGAGTGTGGCCCAGCAACCCAGAAATCCAGCCTGCGGTGGGGCGGTATAAAGGGGGCATAGCAGATGCATGGAGCAGTTCTGGGGAGCAGACGGATCCCTCGCCCAGCGCAGGGCCCAGCTACGCAGACGGGGTGGCACCAGGGTTTGCCCAACGCTGACTTGGGGGTGAATTAAGATTCTCCAAAGGCACCGAGCTCTGCAAGCAAAAGCAGCCGCCATACCATGCGCAAGTGTGTGTCTCTCCGCACCATCTGTGCGCACAGAGACCCCGCCAGCCCAGCCGGCCAGACACAGGGAGCAAAATCAAACTGCCCCAAAGCAGATTAACCCATCGATGCAAACAGGCCTGGAGAAGAGCCGCCCGGCCTCCCCGCCCCTCCCTACGCCCGGGAGGAGGCAGCCGCTCCAAACACGGTGGCTGCATCGAAACCACTGAATGGGGTTATTTTTTTGCCAAGGTTAAATCTTTTAAATTCTGGGTACAAACAACACGATGTGACTCCCAGGGTTGCCATAGCAGCACGATTCGGTTTTTCGGTTGCCGGTTCCTCCCCTCCCCCCAAACACACCCTTTCCAAGCTTTCTTCTGCTGGTGGCTTCGTTAATGCTTGGCTCCTTTGGGGACGGCCAGGGGGAGGGGGATCTTTGATGTGTGTCTCTTTCACCCTTCTCCCCTGGCTCTGCCCGGCAGGCTGTGCAGGCGGAACAAACCCTGTCAAGAACAGGCCAGGCGGCCTCCAACCACGGCTGCTGGGGAGCGCAAGGTGGGATGGCTGGCACCATTTCCACGGACATGGGGGAGAGGAGCATGCTCAGAGACAGCTGGGCTCCCGGCACGGTCCTGGAGCCACGTTCCACACTAAGACGCATCCCTTGTCTGCATGGCACCTCGGAAGGCAACAGGTCTGCTGCTCTGTTGCACTGAAGAGCCGGGGAGCCGACAGCCTCTGTGGGCCCCTGGGCAGGGTGGTGGGGGAGCTGGCTCCATGCTCCCAGGAAGGGCAGGGTCTTGAGCGGAAGGTAGGTCAGCTGTGAGCCCCGTGACAGTCTGAGAGGGCAGAAGGGTGGTTCAGGGGCCTATAGAGTGGGGCACCTGGAACAATTGTGGCAGCCAGGGGAAGTGAGGCGGAATCTGGAGTCCTGATGCCCTGCTGCTGGCTCCTGGAACCAACCAGTTTTTATTGTCTCTTTATAAGTGGACACTTTCCATCTGCCTGGTCAGGTGCGTGCATCGTGGGAAGGCGAGCATATCGCGGGAAGGTGCACACATTGCGGGAAGGAACGTGGATTGCGGGAAGGCAAGCGCGTCGTGGGAAGGTGAGCGCATCGTGGGAAGGCGAGCAGTATCGTGGGAAGTCAAGCGCATCGTGGGAAGGCGAGCGGTATCGTGGGAAGGCGAGCACATCATGGGAAGGCGAGCAGTATCGCGGGAAGGCACATGCATTGTGGCAAGGCGTGCGCATCGCGGGAAGGCGAGCAGTATTGTGGGAAGGCGAGTGCATTGTTGCAAGGTGAGCAGTGTTGCAGGAAGATGCGCGTATCGCGGCAAGGTGAGCAGTACCGCGGGAAGGTGAGCAGTATTGTGGGAGGGTGAGCAAATCGTGGCAAGGCAAGCGGTATCGCAGGAAGGCGCGTGCATCACAGCAAGATGAGCAGTATGGCGGGAAGGTGAGCAGTATCGCGGGAAGGTGCACACATCGTGGGAAGGCAAGCACATTGTGGCAAGGCGAGTGGTATCGCGGGAAGGCAAGCAGTATTGTGGGAAGGTGAGCGCATCGTGGCAAGGCGAGCACATCGTGGGAAGGCGAGCGGTATTGTGGAAAGGCAAGCTCACACTGTGGGAAGGCGAGCACATCATGGCAAGACGCACGCATCGCGGGAAGGCGTGCGGATCACGGGAAGGCGCGCCTGCGTGTTTGACATGAGCGTGTGTGTCTGTGCACTCAGGAAGCGTGTGTGCATACATTATAAGCGTGTGTTGGTACATTATGGGAACGTGCGCGTGCTGTGCAAAGGAGAGAGACACTGTGTATCGCCAGAAAACGATGAATTATTCAGCCTATTGATTGCCTTCAAGTTGCTTTGCTTCTCATGAACTGCAATTTCCATAGGCATAAGCAGCCATCTGGAGCGCACGCTGCACGTTAGCGTCCGTAAAGAAGGTCAAACCACTTGGACGGAGCAGTTGAACTCACATCGATATTTTCCATAACAGAAGATGACTTTGCCAGCATAATCCTTAGGCCTAAAGCGAGGGAGTGATGTGAAAAGCTCTCTTAAAAATGCAGGCCACCACGTCTCAGATCCGTGGAGGGTCCCATTAAGCCAGGAACGGGTTGGTGGGAATTAATAGTCCGCCCCCTTATCCCTTTCCTGTGTCCCTTAGCCTGCTGGCCTTGTCATTTTCTATTTCAGTCTCCTTTCTCTTCTCCCCCATCATTCATTTCCAGGGTTTGGCTGGGCCCCCCTCCTCCCGCCAGTCTGTCTAAGGCAGGGCTACTCAACTATGGAAGCCCTGGGGACCACAGTGATACTCACAGCACATGCCAAGGGCTGAAACTTAAGTGTGGTTGCATCGACATGCAAATATATATGCAAATAGCTTCTTTCACACTGATGGGCATGAATACAAAGCACTTCCCACAACGCCCTGGCACTCCCGGCACCTCCGCCCTGGGAGCTAGAAATGCTGACACCCTGTACCCGCCTGTTCCAGCCAGCCCGTCCGCTTACGTCTTTCAACGCTCACCCCGCCTGGGAGACGCCTCGCCGTTGTGGAGCGTGTGCCCAGTGGAGGCCATGTTCAAAGGATCCCACCTGCCAGCCGTGTGTTGAGCCCCGCGTCAATCCAAACCGCCATGCAGGCCGCAAATAAATGGGCCACGGGCCACATGCGGGCCACGGGCCACGTGTTGAGTAGCCTTGGTCTAAGGTAACTCGCTCCCAGCACCAAGGAAAAACATCTGTTCCTGCAGTTTCCCTTTCTCTGACGGCTCTCCTATTACACCCAGCCCAGCCACTGCCCAGGACACAGCAGGGCAGTATCCTATAGCCAAGGCTCACGGCTGTGGACATGTGTGTGTGTGTGTGGACTGGCACAGTCTGTTAGGACTTGGGGGGTCTGTTCAGGGTGTGGGGGGTGAGGGGATGGGCGGGCACAGTCTGTTAGGAATTGGGGGGGTCTGTTCAGGGTGTGGGGGGTGAGGGGATGGACTGGCACAGTCTGTTAGGACTTTGCGCAGGGTCTGTTCAGGGTGTGGGGGGTGAGGGGATGGACTGGCACAGTCTGTTAGGACTTGGGGGGGTCTGTTCAGGGTGTGGGGGGGTGAGGGGATGGACTGGCACAGTCTGTTAGGACTTGGGGGGTCTGTTCAGGGTGTGGGGGGTGAGGGGATGGACTGGCACAGTCTGTTAGGACTTGGGGGGGTCTGTTCAGGGTGTGGGGGGTGAGGGGATGGGCGGGCACAGTCTGTTAGGACTTGGGGGGGGTCTGTTCAGGGTGTGGGGGGGTGAGGGGATGGACTGGCACAGTCTGTTAGGACTTGGGGGGTCTGTTCAGGGTGTGGGGGGTGAGGGGATGGACTGGCACAGTCTGTTAGGACTTGGGGGGGTCTGTTCAGGGTGTGGGGGGTGAGGGGATGGGCGGGCACAGTCTGTTAGGACTTGGGGGGGGTCTGTTCAGCGTGTGGGGGCTGAGGGGATGGACTGGCACAGTCTGTTACGACTTTGGGGGGTCTGTTCAGGATGTGGGGGGGTGAGGGGATGGACTGGCACAGTCTGTTAGGACTTTGGGGGGTCTGTTCAGGGTGTGGGGGGGTGAGGGGATGGACTGGCACAGTCTGTTAGGACTTGGGGGGGTCTGTTCAGGGTGTGGGGGGTGAGGGGATGGACTGGCACAGTCTGTTAGGACTTGGGGGGGGTCTGTTCAGGGTGTGGGGGGTGAGGGGATGGACTGGCACAATCTGTTAGGACTTGGGGGGGTCTGTTCAGGGTGTGGGGGGTGAGGGGATGGACTGGCACAGTCTGTTAGGACTTGGGGGGGTCTGTTCAGGGTGTGGGGGGTGAGGGGATGGACGGGCACAGTCTGTTAGGACTTGGGGGGGTCTGTTCAGGGTGTCGGGGGTGAGGGGATGGACTGGCACAGTCTGTTAGGACTTGGGGGGGGTTTGTTCAGGGTGTGGGGGGGTGAGGGGATGGACAGGCACAGTCTGTTAGGACTCGGGGGGGGTTTGTTCAGGGTGTGGGGGGTGAGGGGATGGACTGGCACAGTCTGTTAGGACTCGGGGGGGGTTTGTTCAGGGTGTGGGGGGGTGAGGGGATGGACAGGCACAGTCTGTTAGGACTTGGGGGGGGTCTGTTCAGGGTGTGGGGGGGTGAGGGGATGGACGGGCACAGTCTGTTAGGACTTGGGGGGGGTCTGTTCAGGGTGTGGGGGGGTGAGGGGATGGACTGGCACAGTCTGTTAGGACTTTGGGGGGGGTCTGTTCAGGGTGTGGGGGGGTGAGGGGATGGACTGGCACAGTCTATTAGGACTTGGGGGGGTCTGTTCAGGGTGTGGGGGGGGTGAGGGGATGGACTGGCACAGTCTGTTAGGACTTGGGGGGGGTCTGTTCAGGGTGTGGGGGTGTGAGGGGATGGACGGGCACAGTCTGTTAGGACTTGGGGGGGGTCTGTTCAGGATGTGGGGGGGTGAGGGGATGGACTGGCACAGTCTGTTAGGACTTGGGGGGGTCTGTTCAGGGTGTGGGGGGTGAGGGGATGGACTGGCACAGTCTGTTAGGACTTGGGGGGGCCTGTTCAGGGTGTGGGGGGTGAGGGGATGGACTGGCACAGTCTGTTAGGACTTGGGGGGGGTCTGTTCAGGGTGTGGGGGGGTGAGGGGATGGACTGGCACAGTCTGTTAGGACTTGGGGGGGTCTGTTCAGGGTGTGGGGGGTGAGGGGATGGACTGGCACAGTCTGTTAGGACTTGGGGGGGTCTGTTCAGGGTGTGGGGGGGTGAGGGGATGGACTGGCACAGTCTGTTAGGACTTGGGGGGGTCTGTTCAGGGTGTGGGGGGTGAGGGGATGGACTGGCACAGTCTGTTAGGACTTGGGGGGGGGTCTGTTCAGGGTGTGGGGGGTGAGGGGATGGACTGGCACAGTCTGTTAGGACTTGGGGGGGTCTGTTCAGGGTGTGGGGGGTGAGGGGATGGACTGGCACAGTCTGTTAGGACTTTGCGCAGGGTCTGTTCAGGGTGTGGGGGGTGAGGGGATGGGCGGGCACAGTCTGTTAGGACTTGGGGGGGGTCTGTTCAGGGTGTGGGGGGGTGAGGGGATGGACTGGCACAGTCTGTTAGGACTTGGGGGGTCTGTTCAGGGTGTGGGGGGTGAGGGGATGGACTGGCACAGTCTGTTAGGACTTGGGGGGGTCTGTTCAGGGTGTGGGGGGTGAGGGGATGGGCGGGCACAGTCTGTTAGGACTTGGGGGGGGTCTGTTCAGGGTGTGGGGGCTGAGGGGATGGACTGGCACAGTCTGTTACGACTTTGGGGGGTCTGTTCAGGATGTGGGGGGGTGAGGGGATGGACTGGCACAGTCTGTTAGGACTTTGGGGGGTCTGTTCAGGGTGTGGGGGGGTGAGGGGATGGACTGGCACAGTCTGTTAGGACTTGGGGGGGTCTGTTCAGGGTGTGGGGGGTGAGGGGATGGACTGGCACAGTCTGTTAGGACTTGGGGGGGTCTGTTCAGGGTGTGGGGGGGTGAGGGGATGGACTGGCACAGTCTGTTAGGACTTGGGGGGGTCTGTTCAGGGTGTGGGGGGTGAGGGGATGGACTGGCACAGTCTGTTAGGACTTGGGGGGGGGGTCTGTTCAGGGTGTGGGGGGTGAGGGGATGGACTGGCACAATCTGTTAGGACTTGGGGGGGTCTGTTCAGGGTGTGGGGGGTGAGGGGATGGACTGGCACAGTCTGTTAGGACTTGGGGGGGTCTGTTCAGGGTGTGGGGGGTGAGGGGATGGACGGGCACAGTCTGTTAGGACTTGGGGGGGTCTGTTCAGGGTGTGGGGGTGAGGGGATGGACTGGCACAGTCTATTAGGACTTGGGGGGGTCTGTTCAGGGTGTGGGGGGGTGAGGGGATGGACTGGCACAGTCTATTAGGACTCTGGGGGGGGTTTGTTCAGGGTGTGGGGGGGTGAGGGGATGGACAGGCACAGTCTGTTAGGACTTGGGGGGGGTCTGTTCAGGGTGTGGGGGGGTGAGGGGATGGACGGGCACAGTCTGTTAGGACTTGGGGGGGGTCTGTTCAGGGTGTGGGGGGTGAGGAGATGGACTGGCACAGTCTGTTAGGACTTTGGGGGGGTCTGTTCAGGGTGTGGGGGGTGAGGGGATGGACTGGCACAGTCTGTTAGAACTTGGGGGGGTCTGTTCAGGGTGTGGGGGGTGAGGGGATGGACTGGCACAGTCTGTTAGGACTTGGGGGGGTCTGTTCAGGGTGTGGGGGGTGAGGGGATGGACTGGCACAGTCTGTTAGGACTTGGGGGGGTCTGTTCAGGGTGTGGGGGGTGAGGGGATGGACTGGCACAGTCTGTTAGGACTTGGGGGGGTCTGTTCAGGGTGTGGGGGGGTGAGGGGATGGACTGGCACAGTCTATTAGGACTGGGGGGGGTCTGTTCAGGGTGTGGGGGGGTGAGGGGATGGACGGCACAGTCTGTTAGGACTTGGGGGGGGTCTGTTCAGGGTGTGGGGGGGTGAGGGGATGGACGGCACAGTCTGTTAGGACTTGGGGGGGGTCTGTTCAGGGTGTGGGGGGGTGAGGGGATGGACTGGCACAGTCTGTTAGGACTTTGGGGGGGTCTGTTCAGGGTGTGGGGGGTGAGGGGATGGACTGGCACAGTCTGTTAGGACTTGGGGGGGTCTGTTCAGGGTGTGGGGGGTGAGGGGATGGACTGGCACAGTCTGTTAGGACTTGGGGGGGGTCTGTTCAGGGTGTGGGGGGGTGAGGGGATGGACTGGCACAGTCTGTTAGGACTTTGGGGGGTCTGTTCAGGGTGTGGGGGGTGAGGGGATGGACGGGCACAGTCTGTTAGGACTTGGGGGGGGTCTGTTCAGGGTGTGGGGGGGTGAGGGGATGGACTGGCACAGTCTGTTAGGACTTTGGGGGGGGTCTGTTCAGGGTGTGGGGGGGTGAGGGGATGGACTGGCACAGTCTGTTAGGACTTGGGGGGGTCTGTTCAGGGTGTGGGGGGGTGAGGGGATGGACTGGCACAGTCTGTTAGGACTTGGGGGGGGTCTGTTCAGGGTGTGGGGGGTGAGGGGATGGACTGGCACAGTCTGTTAGGACTTGGGGGGGTCTGTTCAGGATGTGGGGGGTGAGGGGATGGACTGGCACAGTCTGTTAGGACTTGGGGGGGTCTGTTCAGGGTGTGGGGGGTGAGGGGATGGACTGGCACAGTCTGTTAGGACTTGGGGGGGTCTGTTCAGGGTGTGGGGGGTGAGGGGATGGACTGGCACAGTCTGTTAGGACTTGGGGGGGGTCTGTTCAGGGTGTGGGGGGGGTGAGGGGATGGACTGGCACAGTCTGTTAGGACTTGGGGGGGTCTGTTCAGGGTGTGGGGGGTGAGGGGATGGACTGGCACAGTCTGTTAGGACTTGGGGGGGGGGTCTGTTCAGGGTGTGGGAGGGGGAGGGGATGCACTGGCACAGTCTGTTAGGACTTGGGGGGGGGTCTGTTCAGGGTGTGGGGGGTGAGGGGATGGACTGGCACAGTCTGTTAGGACTTGGGGGGGTCTGTTCAGGGTGTGGGGGGTGAGGGGATGGACTGGCACAGTCTGTTAGGACTTTGCGCAGGGTCTGTTCAGGGTGTGGGGGGTGAGGGGATGGACGGGCACAGTCTGTTAGGACTTGGGGGGGGGTCTGTTCAGGGTGTGGGGGGGTGAGGGGATGGACTGGCACAGTCTGTTAGGACTTTGGGGGGGGTTGGGGTGAGGGGATGGACTGGCACAGTCTGTTAGGACTTGGGGGGGGTCTGTTCAGGGTGTGGGGGGGTGAGGGGATGGACTGGCACAGTCTTTAGGACTTGGGGGGTCTGTTCAGGGTGTGGGGGGGTGAGGGGATGGACTGGCACAGTCTTTAGACTTGGGGGGGTCTGTTCAGGGTGTGGGGGGTGAGGGGATGGACTGGCACAGTCTGTTAGGACTTGGGGGGGTCTGTTCAGGGTGTGGGGGGGTGAGGGGATGGACTGGCACAGTCTGTTAGGACTTGGGGGGGTCTGTTCAGGGTGTGGGGGGGTGAGGGGATGGACTGGCACAGTCTGTTAGGACTTGGGGGGGGTCTGTTCAGGGTGTGGGGGGGTGAGGGGATGGACTGGCACAGTCTGTTAGGACTTGGGGGGGTCTGTTCAGGGTGTGGGGGGTGAGGGGATGGACTGGCACAGTCTGTTAGGACTTGGGGGGGTCTGTTCAGGGTGTGGGGGGTGAGGGGATGGACTGGCACAGTCTGTTAGGACTTGGGGGGGTCTGTTCAGGGTGTGGGGGGTGAGGGGATGGACTGGCACAGTCTGTTAGGACTTGGGGGGGGTCTGTTCAGGGTGTGGGGGGTGAGGGGATGGACTGGCACAGTCTGTTAGGACTTGGGGGGGGTCTGTTCAGGGTGTGGGGGGGTGAGGGGATGGACTGGCACAGTCTGTTAGGACTTGGGGGGGTCTGTTCAGGGTGTGGGGGGGTGAGGGGATGGACTGGCACAGTCTGTTAGGACTTGGGGGGGTCTGTTCAGGGTGTGGGGGGGTGAGGGGATGGACTGGCACAGTCTGTTAGGACTTGGGGGGGGTCTGTTCAGGGTGTGGGGGGTGAGGGGATGGACGGGCACAGTCTGTTAGGACTTGGGGGGGTCTGTTCAGGGTGTGGGGGGGTGAGGGGATGGACTGGCACAGTCTGTTAGGACTTGGGGGGGGTCTGTTCAGGGTGTGGGGGGTGAGGGGATGGACGGCACAGTCTGTTAGGACTTTGGGGGGGGTCTGTTCAGGGTGTGGGGGGGTGAGGGGATGGACTGGCACAGTCTGTTAGGACTTGGGGGGGTCTGTTCAGGGTGTGGGGGGTGAGGGGATGGACTGGCACAGTCTGTTAGGACTTGGGGGGGGTCTGTTCAGGGTGTGGGGGGTGAGGGGATGGACTGGCACAGTCTGTTAGGACTTGGGGGGGTCTGTTCAGGGTGTGAAGGGGGTGAGGGGATGGATCTGGCACGAGTCTGTTAGGACTTGGGGGGGGTCTGTTCAGGGTGTGGGGGGGTGAGGGGATGGACTGGCACAGTCTGTTAGGACTTGGGGGGGTCTGTTCAGGGTGTGGGGGGTGAGGGGATGGACTGGCACAGTCTGTTAGGACTTGGGGGGGGTCTGTTCAGGGTGTGGGGGGTGAGGGGATGGACTGGCACAGTCTGTTAGGACTTGGGGCGGGGTCTGTTCAGGGTGTGGGGGGTGAGAGGGATGGACGGGCACAGTCTGTTAGGACTTGGGAGGGGGTCTGTTCAGGGTGTGGGGGGTGAGGGGATGGACTGGCACAGTCTGTTAGGACTTGGGGGGGTCTGCTTACACGGGTGTGGGGGGTGAGGGGATGGACTGGCACAGTCTGTTAGGACTTGGGGGGGGTCTGTTCAGGGTGTGGGGGGGTGAGGGGATGGACTGGCACAGTCTGTTAGACTTGGGGGGGCTGTTCAGGGTGTGGGGGGTGAGGGGATGGACTGGCACAGTCTGTTAGGACTTGGGGGGGGTCTGTTCAGGGTGTGGGGGGTGAGGGGATGGACTGGCACAGTCTGTTAGGACTTGGGGGGGTCTGTTCAGGGTGTGGGGGGTGAGGGGATGGACGGGCACAGTCTGTTAGGACTTGGGGGGGGTCTGTT
The DNA here is from genome assembly GCA_032595735.1 of Pelochelys cantorii. Lineage (NCBI taxonomy): Eukaryota > Metazoa > Chordata > Testudines > Trionychidae > Pelochelys > Pelochelys cantorii. Next base: position 45,624,519 of record CM064337.1, read on the forward strand.
CAGGGTGTGGGGGGTGAGGGGATGGACTGGCACAGTCTGTTAGGACTTGGGGGGGGTCTGTTCAGGGTGTGGGGGGGTGAGGGGATGGACGGGCACAGTCTGTTAGGACTTGGGGGGGGTCTGTTCAGGGTGTGGGGGGGTGAGGGGATGGACTGGCACAGTCTGTTAGGACTTGGGGGGGTCTGTTCAGGGTGTGGGGGGTGAGGGGATGGACTGGCACAGTCTGTTAGGACTTGGGGGGGGTCTGTTCAGGGTGTGGGGGGTGAGGGGATGGACTGGCACAGTCTGTTAGGACTTGGGGGGGGTCTGTTCAGGGTGTGGGGGGGTGAGGGGATGGACTGGCACAGTCTGTTAGGACTTGGGGGGGGTCTGTTCAGGGTGTGGGGGGGTGAGGGGATGGACTGGCACAGTCTGTTAGGACTTGGGGGGGTCTGTTCAGGGTGTGGGGGGGTGAGGGGATGGACTGGCACAGTCTGTTAGGACTTGGGGGGTCTGTTCAGGGTGTGGGGGGGTGAGGGGATGGACTGGCACAGTCTGTTAGGACTTGGGGGGGGTCTGTTCAGGGTGTGGGGGGGTGAGGGGATGGACTGGCACAGTCTGTTAGGACTTGGGGGGGGTCTGTTCAGGGTGTGGGGGGGTGAGGGGATGGACTGGCACAGTCTGTTAGGACTTGGGGGGGGTCTGTTCAGGGTGTGGGGGGGTGAGGGGATGGACTGGCACAGTCTGTTAGGACTTGGGGGGGTCTGTTCAGGGTGTGGGGGGGTGAGGGGATGGACTGGCACAGTCTGTTAGGACTTGGGGGGGGTCTGTTCAGGGTGTGGGGGGGTGAGGGGATGGACTGGCACAGTCTGTTAGGACTTGGGGGGGTCTGTTCAGGGTGTGGGGGGGTGAGGGGATGGACTGGCACAGTCTGTTAGGACTTGGGGGGGGTCTGTTCAGGGTGTGGGGGGGTGAGGGGATGGACTGGCACAGTCTGTTAGGACTTGGGGGGGGTCTGTTCAGGGTGTGGGGGGGTGAGGGGATGGACTGGCACAGTCTGTTAGGACTTGGGGGGGTCTGTTCAGGGTGTGGGGGGTGAGGGGATGGACTGGCACAGTCTGTTAGGACTTGGGGGGGTCTGTTCAGGGTGTGGGGGGGTGAGGGGATGGACTGGCACAGTCTGTTAGGACTTGGGGGGGGTCTGTTCAGGGTGTGGGGGGGTGAGGGGATGGACTGGCACAGTCTGTTAGGACTTGGGGGGGGTCTGTTCAGGGTGTGGGGGGGTGAGGGGATGGACTGGCACAGTCTGTTAGGACTTGGGGGGGTCTGTTCAGGGTGTGGGGGGGTGAGGGGATGGACTGGCACAGTCTGTTAGGACTGGGGGGGGTCTGTTCAGGGTGTGGGGGGTGAGGGGATGGACTGGCACAGTCTGTTAGGACTTGGGGGGTCTGTTCAGGGTGTGGGGGGTGAGGGGATGGACTGGCACAGTCTGTTAGGACTTGGGGGGGGGGTCTGTTCAGGGTGTGGGGGGTGAGGGGATGGACTGGCACAGTCTGTTAGGACTTTGGGGGGTCAGTTCCCGGATGGCTAGTTCAGCACAAGCTTGATGGTGACGGGGAAGCAGAATTCTCTCTTGGCATGAGCTGCTGATAGTCTCCTGCAGAAGGAGCCGAGGGTCCTTGTGTCTAGACCTTGGTCAGACCTGTGCATGTTGTCCTCTTCCCTTCTCAACCAAGGTGGCCGCCCCTCTCAGCTGGTGGGGCTGGGTTCTGCTGTTGCTTCAGCATGGAGGAAGCAGCTCCCTGCCCTGCACAGCTGCTGGGGGTGCGTGTTGGCGATAGCCACGGATGCAAAGGAGGCTCTCTGCAAGCTCGGTGCAAGCAGGAGTCATTCCTTGCCTGGGCAGCGAGTGATACAGGCAAGGGAAGGCGCGGCCTGCCCAAAATTGCCTACACGCCCCGGCCTCCAGGGAAGGTTGGGTCTGTGACGTGGCAGCCCTGGCCCTCCAGGTGACCAGGAAGGATCAGGCTGGGGGTGGGCAGGCCTCGACTCCACGGGTGAGGCTGGGACTTGCCTTCCCCAGCGGGGCCTTCACCTGCAGCCCATGATTCTTTGTTGTGCCTCTTGCAGCCAGAGTTTTATTCCTTACGTACATTTCTCCTGCCCCAGGCGCCTGAGAACCACGGGAACGTGTGTGGCTGATGAGCAGGAAGGGACCATCGGAACGGAGCCGTTGTGTCCCCAGCACGCTCACAATGCCTCACTCGCTCCTTCCACTTACTGCACTTTTATGAACCAATTGTACATCCTCAGCTCTGCCACACAAACACACATCAGGAAGAAGAGGTCCAGAGAGGAGTGGAAGCCTGGTGAGAATGCACAGGATGGCAGCCTGGAAAGATTTGCATCATGCTTAGCGAGGGGTCACATCAGAGGAGACATGAGCGCCGGCTATGAAATCACACCGGGTGGGGAGATCAGCTGGATGCCCTCTCTCCAGGCAGGAGGGCAAGGCTGCTACTTAATGACTGAGAGGCAGCATGTCTAACACTAGAAGAGGGAAATGATTTTTTGCACAGCCTAGCGCTACCCTGGGCGACTCTCCGCCACTAGATAAGACTGAGACCTGGAGTTTCTTAGGACTCAGGAAAAGTTGAAACATTTTTCTGGCTAACGAGACCAATTAGCTCAGTTGAGGGCCAGCGTTGTTTAGAAGGGATGTAACCCATTAGGCCTCAAACCTCGGCCATACTGTACTATCGGTCGCTGTGGTTCAACGCGCATGACGCAGCCCCCAAGACTGAGCCAAAAATGGTGGGAATTTTTACAAGCCTGGCATTGTGTATTTTTCATCTGTCTGTGAAAACTCCCCTGCCCCTCCCCATCTGTGTGTGAGGCAATGAGTGCTGTCTCACCCCCCCCCCCCACTGCTTTTCATGATTTGGGCCCCGGGTGAAGGATCACTCATCCCCTGCCCGGCAATGAATAGTGCCCCCACATCTCCCCAGCCTCTCTAGCAGGTGACTACAGTTCTGGTTCTCCCCCCCACCCCTTGAGAAGCCTCCGCTTGGGGGAAACTGCAGCGGGCTGCTTCTCCCCTTTTCAGGCCCCAAGGACCAGGCCTCCTCATGCATCCCACGCCCCCATGCCGGGTGCTTGCCAACTGACCCATGACTGAACTGTCTGACAGGAGGGGAAGGCAGCTGGGCAGGGGTGAAAGCAGCCTGCCAAAGGGGGCTCAGAGAATTCAGGAGCAGACTGGAGCGTCTCCCCTCAGAGACAGCCTGGCTGCAGCCTTTCTCTGCTCAGTGGCAACAGGCTTAGGGTTGCCAGGTGTCCAGTATTGGCCCGGACAGTTCGGTATTTGCGGCCTGTATCCGGTAAAAAAACCAGAAAATACCGGACATGTAAAATGTCCGGTATTTTCTGTTTCTCTTGGACGGAAGGCCACTTGGGACATTCTTCCCCTACTGCATCTGGCAGGGGCGGGGGGAGCGGTGGGATTTAAAGGCATAGTGACTTTTTGGGGTTTTTTTTTTTTTTTTTTTTGCTCAAGAACTCTGGTCCTTTTGGGTTTTTTTGTTCAACCAATTTTTTCCCCACCATGTTCGGTATTTTTTGTGAAAGTATCTGGCAACCCTAAACAGGCTACCTGGGTCAGGAAGTGACCGCTGTACAATTCCTTGCTGAGGACTTGTGGCTAAGTCATTTTTATGGGCAAGAGGGAACCCTTACAACCCTTTGAAAGACAGCTGCAGTTACCCCAGAAAAGTCCTCCCTCTTTGGCCTGTCAGCTGTTGCAGCTGCTGGAAGAGTGAAAGTAACATCCCCACATCCTCTGTGTTTTGCTCCTCTCCAGTGAGTAAATTGCTTGCTTTGATGTGTGTTTCCCCTGTAGCTGAAAGCAGACCAGGTTAATTCCTTTGGTTTCTGTGCATGAGCATAATAATCATCAGTATTTGTTATGGTACATAATGGCTGCTGAGAGATCCCACACAGGTGTTTTTTATGTAGGGCCTCTACAAATATCCAACAGCATTGTTTATCAGCAATATAGTGATTAACACCAGCAGAGAACGTGGTCATGTGCTTTTAAGAACTTCGACCCATTAGTTTCTAGCACAGTTTGCCTGTGCGTAGCAGGGTTACAAGCCACACTGAAACTTGCCTCTCCCTGGATAGGAGGATCATATATTTACAGCACAGCCTCGGCTAGCAGAGTTATTGAAACAACCAGAAATCCTTATCCACAGACAGTGGAAACCAGTTGTTAAGCATGATTCAGCCAGATCCATGCCTGACAACTGGCTCAGAGCACAGCTGTAATGAGCACACTTCGGCCCCTGGTTTGAACAGCAGAAAAGGAAATCAACAGTCTCTAGAAATGTGGTGGGAGTCCAGCCATTGTTTTACTTATTTGGCTCCATGCTGCGATGAATTAAACATATTGTAATATAAAAATGAAACATCAAGGAGCAGCAACAATAAATCCTGCAGATTGTCTCCTTATTAAGCTGGCGCATACCTGGGGCAAGAGCAGTAATTAGGATCACAGAGAGCCGTGATTTATTGGTGGTAGCAAATGGAAGATATTCACATGCATGCGCTAAATTCCTGCCGCTGCTGCACATTCCAACACGGTAGGGCCGCAGTTCCAACCTGACCATCCCCAACAAGGGAAGGCCACGGATCCAAAGTTCAGTGTTGATGGGTGCACAATGGTTTACTAATTAAGTTACGATGTGCTATTTACCTTGGGGAATGCCCACTGAAGAGCCCAGAGAGCCTGGCACGTCCCTCTCTCACAGGTTCAAGCCAGAGGTGGAGGAGGAGAGAGAGGTTTGAGACAGAGGGAAAGAAATTCCATTTCCCTTTTGTAATGAATTCTCCATCTACCGCTGGGAAGTGTCTTTGCTGTGTCTTCCACCGAACTCTGCCTCTGGGCGTGTGTGAACCAGAGAGAGATGGGTTTCTAATCTGTCCTTTAATGGATTTGGATCATGATTTAGGCACTTGGCAGTTCATGCTGCTTGCCAGAAGCCCACAGGGGATGGATCCTCTGGTGGGTAGTCTGTGAGGAAATGCAGATGCCTTACTCCTGCAGACTCCATGGAGCAGTGACACCTGGAGGGGAGAGAGTGACTCTAAAGGGGACGCATCTCAGGGTCTGAATTTATGACGAGCAACCCTAGAGGGCTGGGAGACCTAGATAACTGATCTGCCCTGACCAGAAGGACGTTGCCAGTCCACCTGTCCTGCCTGCACTGGGGCTCTGACCTTACTGCAGAGCTATCGGAGGAAACTTCACTCCCATTGCCATAAGTGAAGCTTCATGGAGACTGGGGAGAGTGTAGGCAAAACCCCAGCAGCCATGTCTATCTGCTGCCCCTGAAGAGCCTCCAGGCTAGCTGCTGTGAAGCGAGGCCTCCACAGAAACACGTACTGCAGTGTTTCTCAACCTTTTTTTATAAAGTACCCCCTTTTTCAAAAAAAATAAAAAGTACCCCCAGTACCTACTGTTGTCAGACAACATTTTTTTCTTCCATTGCAACACATTTGTTTAAACAGCTTAATTGTAGCTGGGCAGGCGATGAAATTTTTGGGTGTAAAAAGTACAAAAGTAATAAAGTGCTGTAAAACTTAAACTGGATTTTTGTTTCTCCAAATTTCATTTGTGTTGATGTACCCCCCAGACTTCTCTCAAGTAGCCTGAGCGTACTTGTACCACTGATTGAGAAACACTGATGTACTGTCTCCTGCTCCAGTATGCGCATTTGAATTCATCGAGGCCCCATCGCTGGCACCAAGCAGCCAAAAATGCTGCAGGGCCTGAGGCTGCCAGCTGGGAGCCCTCATGTTCTTGGTGACTTGGACTAGAGGCCCACATTGTTCCTTCTCATTTTTTCCATCCATGTGCAGAATAAATATTCTGATGTGCACTGAGGCTTGTGTACCACCAGCAGACACATGGGCTTCCGGCTGTGGTCACTCTGCTAATCAGCTGGGTGGCATTTGAATCTCTCCTGGGTGGCCGCCCAAGCGCTCAGCTTACAGGGAACACTGCCCTGCATGGATGTGCGGGAGAGCAGATGTGAGTGGGGAGGTTAAAGCCTTGTGTGCTGGCTCCATCCACTCACGCTGTGGCATTGCCAGGCTGAAGACGAGAGCAGAGATGTTCCCCGTCTCCTCCAGCAGCCTCCCACCCCACTGTCAATAGCAGCTTCTGCCCCTGGCAGTAGCATTAGTGGAAAAGTAACAGGGTGGTCATGGTGGAAAGAGCAAAAGTCATAGTGCCATGATTAACTGCCCCGCCCCATAGATCACAGGCCCTTGGACCTTGTGACCCTGCTTCACCTCATCGCCGCTCAGAGCTTAGTGCCCGCAGGGGAGATGCAGCAGCACAGACCCTTCACCAGAGCTAGGGGAGAATTGCCGTGTAGCCAGCTAGACCCTCTGGCACACCTGAGCAGTTCTGATGCCGTCCAAGTAGAGGGCAGTGGTGCACACCTGTAGCGCAGCATAGGTATCCGCTCCACTCCCCACCAGCATGGGCCTGCTCCTGGTCACTGACAGGGCGCTTGCCCGGCCCTGGCCCTTTAAGGGCAAACCCCAGCCCTGAGAGAGGGCTGAGAGCAGAGCCCCAGCTGAGGCCCTTGTGTCTAAGGAGGGCCCAGCTGAGCAGGGGGTTTAAAGAAGGGCTCTGGAAGGGAGAGGAGAACTTGCTGCTGCTCTGGACAGAGAGCGGCAGGGACCTGGTGGGGGCCGGGGAAGCTCTGGCCGAGCTAGTTCCCAGGCTGCAGAGCCTGAAGTAAGGCCTGGAACCACTAGGGCTGCAGGGGCAGCATGGTAGGCAGGGCCAGCAGGTCCACCCCCCTTTGCCAGTGATGAGTGGCCATTTCACACTGCACTTTGCCCCAGAGGCAGGGGCTAGATGATGACTGGCAGTGGGTCACTGAGGCAAGGTGGGGACAGGGGAACTGGGTGCCCCTGGGGAGGGGAGGGGGCTCAGAGAGACTGGAGTGGGCACTGCCGGAGGGCCGTGTCCTGAGGAGGGCACCGTGGTCCAAGAATGACACGGGTCTAGACTAGAGAGGGCAGCGAGAACACAGGGGTTACCGCTACACTCGCGGCTTCTTGCGCCAGTATGGCTGTTCTCGCGCAAGAATCTGCAGAGGGTCCACACTGTCCGCCCGCTCTTGCGCAAGGAAATTTACAGTACGGCGTGGTAAGAGAGGGCTTCTTGTACAAGAGCTACGCTCTTTTTTTAACAGGTGTAAGCCCTCTTGTGCAGGAGCTCTTGCGCAAGAGGGCAGTGTGGACGCTCGGCAGGGATTTCTTGCGCAAGAAAGCCCTATGGCGAAAATGGCCATCAGAGCTTTCTTGCACAAGAGAGCGTCCACACTGCCATGGATGCTCTTGCGCAAAAGCACAGCTCGCACATGGCACTGTGGATGTCTTCTTGCACAAGACTTCTTGCACAAGAAGCTGCCAGTGTAGACATAGCCAGGGAGTCTGGCGTCCAGTGAGTCGACAAGCTAATTCCCAGGGCTACCGGCTGAAGGCGCTGTGGTATTGAGTCTGCTCCGTGACAGTCACTCTGGGGACTTGCTCATGAGGCCAACGTCCCTTAGTTCCCTCTCACTCCCCAAGCAGCATCCTCTTCGTGGCTTGGCCTCCTGCTAGGCCATGACATGGGGTCCCCTTCCAGGGCAGCGAAATCTGCCTTCCCATTCACTGCCACTCCCTTAACAGCTGGCAGGGGAACCCAGACCCATCAAATGCTCCAGGTTCCAGCTCAGGGACAGTCAAAAGTCTGTTCGCCCCTGGACCTTGCTGCCTTCCCCAGATCCCTTTTCTTACCATCTGCCCCAAGCCTGGGTGTACCTGCCTCCCCATGATGAGCCAATGCAGGCTGCCAACCTCCCCAGGGAATAACTACAGTCATTCCCAGCAGCCACCTCTGCTGCCACTTTCCTCAATTTATAATCCCAGCCCAGCTCCTCCATGGGCTCCCTCGCTCAGGCAAGGGATTACTTAGCCACCTGGTTCCCCTCGGCTTGGGTCTGTCAGGTTAATTAACCCCCTTCCCAATCAACATTAACCCTTTCAGGGCAAGTGTGGGGCAAACATCACATCATAATATCAATGCAACTCAGTTAAGGTTGCCCAAGTGTTTTCATTTTAAAGGCTCATTTTCCTAGAACCCTAGAACTCTTCCAGGCTCTGACCTTTCTGGCTGAAATCTGGCAGGTTTGTGCTCAGTGAGGGAGTGAATTTGTCTGGAAAGTTTGAACCGAAACATTTTCAACCATTCCAACGAGTGAATAAAAAGCACTCTTCCTAATACAGGTTGAACCTCTGGCCCAGAACTCTCTGGTCCGGAAATATCCATGGTCTGGAATGATTTGAGTTAGCCAGATGTCCACTTTTCATGGGTGTGGCCAAGTTTCCCGTGGTTCCATAACGTTTGTGTACTGCCTCCAGTCCTGGCTCTCAGTGTTCTGTAAATTAGTTAGTTCTAATTTACCCCTAAATTCCTCGGGCAGCCCTGTAAGCGGTGGAAGCGTTGGTAATGCTGCTAGGCCATATTGACCTCCCGTAGTCTGGAAAATTCTCATTTCGAACTGGTCAGGTCCCCAGGGTCCCAGACTAGGAGAGGTTCAACCGGTACTTTAAAAAAAGCAACTCTTCTTTTTAACAGCTCCTGCAAATCACTGGAAGCTAGCAGAAACTTGAAATGTAAAAGAGAGAGAGAACCCCACTTACAGCTGTGCCTTCAAGAAATCTGGTGACACTGGGCAGTGACAAGCCAAAAATTAAAAGGAATTTAGAAATGTGCTGGGGTCTGTGCTAAGATCTCGGAATGGCTGGCTGGCGTTCCTTTGATTCTGTACATTTATTAATTGCTATTATTGTTAGTAATCGTTTGTTGCCGTGGCACAGTGGCTCTCAACCTTTCCAGACTGTCGTGTCCCTTTCAGGAGTCTGATTTGTCTGGCATAGCCCAATTTTCACCTCTCTTAAAAACCTGCTTAAAAATCAGACATGCACACAGAAAAGCATCCAGCCCACTCATAGTGAAAAATTGCTTGTTTTCCTCAGTGTGTACTGACTTTGCCAGGGCTGTGTAGCCTCTTGTAAAACTAAGCACCTATTTAGATGAGTGGGTGTACCCCCGGCAGACCTCTGAGTACCCCCAAGGACATGCAGATCCCTGGTTGTGAACCACTGGCCTACCTCGTGCAGTCCTGAATCGGGACTCCATCGTGCTAGATGCTGTACAAACATAAGAAAAAGACAATCCCCGCCTCAAAAAAATTTAAGAATAAGACAGGCGGCGGCTAGCAGGAGCACAAGGAAGCAATAAGACAATATTGGTCAGCATGATAGGCAGTGTTCTCTGCACACCAGCCTACCTGATCCTTGTTAGGTAGAAGTCCCTGCAGCGCTTCCCCCATACCTGGGCAGTGAGTGGCCTTCTCCACCTTGTCCTGCATGGAAGGAGACAGGCAGGGCCTTTGAGGCGTCCTGCCTCCTTCCCTCTGATAGGAAGGCATGTGTGGACTAGGCCAGGGCTCCCAGCTCCAAGTCTGAATGGAGCTGTTCTGTACGAAGTACTGATACCTGCCCGCATACAGAGCGGGAATTTCATTACGGTGATTAAAGACGGCCTCGAGCATCATGCTCCTTGCGTTCTAACCCACGCAACCTTCATTTCCCTGCATTAGTGCACAGAGCAGGAGCGGCGCTTGCAGCGCAGGCGTTTCCATACCAGAGCCGACCTTTGTAGACCCAGCGTTAACTCTCCGCTTTATAGTTGTGCAGGGAAGGGAGAAACCGCCTCGCCCTGGAGGACCTAGTGTTCTCGGGGAGGCTGCTGCAGTTCTTACATCCACGGCCGCCCACACGCGCCAGCCCCAAGAGTCACAAGTCACGAACACTGGAAGCCAACGGCACATAAATCGCCTTGACCCCTTTGCGTGGGGGGTCAAAAAGGCATCCTGCTGTACTGCTGCTCTCGTTCCTATTCCTCAGCATCCCCCGCACCTCCCTGCCAGGGGGGCAGGGGCCAGCCCCTGAGTTGTGTCATGGAGCAGGTAGTGCCACCCGCATTGTGCTGCTGGGCTGGTATGTCTGCCTTGGAGTCATTGCCAGCCCCAGGAAACAGCCCTGCATTCCCGCTGATCCAAACAGCAGTGTAGCCATGGGAGGGGTTAACCACACCAAATACCATCCCATGGAGCAGTGATCCCTGTAAGCTGAGCACATGGGTGGCTGCCCAGGAGAAATTCAGGTGCTACCCAGCTGCTTAGCAGAGCACCTACAGTGCCCACAGCTGGCAGCCTGTGTTTCTACTGGTGGTGCACATCTGCATGTCTCTGTGCACATCACAAAATGTATTCCACTCGGGAACGGAAACAGAGGGAACATTGCCAGAAGCACTGAGGGTATGTCTACACTACCACCCTAGTTCGAACTAGGGTGGTTAATGTAGGCATTCGAAGTTGCAAATGAAGCCCGGGATTTAAATATCCCGGGCTTCATTTGCATCTTGCCGGGCGGGTGCCATTTTTAAATCCCCTGAGGTCGAACTCCGTGCCCGCGGCTACACGCGGCACGGAGTAGGTAGTTCGAATTAGGATCTCTAATTCGAACTACCGTTACTCCTCGTGGAACGTAGAGATCCTAATTCGAACTACCTACTCCGTGCCGCGTGTAGCCGCGGGCACGGAGTTCGACCTAAGGGGATTTAAAAATGGCGCCCGCCCGGCAAGATGCAAATGAAGCCCGGGATATTTAAATCCCGGGCTTCATTTGCAACTTCGAATGCCTACATTAACCACCCTAGTTCGAACTAGGGTGGTATTGTAGACATACCCTGAGTTTTCCTTTCCCCTGGGGGTGCTTCACCACTGCTCTGCCTCCAGACCCCACTGCCACTCTTTCCCCTCCCCAGAAGCCCTTTCCTCATTCTGTTCCCTCCCGCAAGGTCCCACCCTCGCCCTGCCTCTTCCTGCCCCCACTCTGTCCCCTTCCCGAGGTCTCCTCCCACTCACTGCTCTCTGCCCTCCCCCATGCCTTTCTCTCAGCCACCAAATGCCAGATTGGAGGTGCCACCAAACAGCTGTGGCTGGTGGGTGCTGAGCACCCACTATTGATTTTCTGTGGGTGCTCCAGCCCCGGAGCACAGCAGAGTTGGTGCCCATGCCATCCTCTCAGAACACATGCCAGACACCCAGGTAGCTAGGGCCTCATGGTACTGTGTCACGAGCTCGGTCAGAGCCGGAAATGCCACCTCCTGCTCCAGGGTGGACATGTCCACAGAGTCAGCCTAGTAAAGTCCCACTGGGTCAGCACTTGGACAGCAGGTCACCAAGGAGCAGCACTTGCCATTTCTATTTATGGTCGTGCCCAGAGCCCCCAGCTCTGGACACCCACAATCCCCCAAACCACTAATGCGAACAGATACTGGAAGGGTGTCACGGGGGCGGCCATGTCACCAGGGCACCTCCAGCCGGTAGTCCTGGGAATCGGCTCGTCGACTCACCCCATTAATAGGAGGGCCCCATCCAATAGCCTCCCCCCAAGCGACCCAGGAGTTGAGGTCCAGTGCTCACCCCCCTTTCCTGGCCACTCAGTCCAGTGTTCCTCCCTGTGTCCCACAAGGCAAACTCTATAGTTTGCCCTCCGGGGTGTGGGCAACCCAGTTCACTAGTCCCGGCATAACCCCAAGTTAGTAGTCTGTTAACGAGTTAGTCAGTAAGCACTAGATACGTATCCTCCCAGCAAGGGGGTCTAAGCCCTCCCACACCACTGAACCCCAGCCTGGCGCCCATTAGTGGCTTGCTCATGCCACAGAATCGGTGGGAATTCCTGACTGCATCATGCTGACTCTGGTGGCCTGCTCATACTCCTGACTCAGCGGGGGAATCCAAACCGCACCATGCAGACCCTTACCGGTGACTCACTCACCCCGGTTGGCGTTGCCACTCTGGGGCTGCTTCCTGGCAGGCCTCAGTTTCACCATGTCCCTCTGCCTTTTGGGTACTGCTCCTTTCCCCCGAACCCAGTGAGGTCTCAAGAGACATCCTGGCCTCTGGGTAAGTGCTGGGGCTTGCAGGGAGCTGGCTCAGCACATCCTCTCCCACCAGCCTCATCTGAGCTGAGCTGCTCTCTTTTATATTAGAGCAGCCTGAGCATACCCAATAGGCTAAAAGGGGTGTGGCCTCTTTCACCTTCAGGGCTCAGTTAACCCCCTCCTGCCCAGTGCGGGGTGGGTACGCCCCGTCACAAAGGGCTATTCTGCATCAGGGCTTAAACCACTCTCTGACTACTAGAGATCAGGATGCGAGCTTGTGTGGGGGAGAGGTGATCTGAGATGTGTCTTCTGCAGGGGTCTTAGACCTTTCTCTCACGCGTCTGGTGCAGACTATGCTGGAGACAGGCTACTGGACTAGGTGGCCCAGGGGTCTGATATAGGCTGGCTGTTCCAAGACCCAGGCCCTTTGTGTTCTTCTCTATTCCTGAATCAGAGCCATCCTGCCTGCAAAGGCAGTGCATGGCCGAGGGGATATTCTATCACAGGACCTAGGATTCTGTTTTGGTCAGGACACAGGGTTCACACTGGGCTGACAGTTTCTATGGGCCCCCGGGCAAGGTGTGGGGAGGTGGGGTGGGGCCTCATACAGAAAGCGGGGGGGGCCAGGGCAGCCAGCCCTCTGCACTGCCTGGACTGCGGTGCTGCCCTTCCCCCAGCCCTCAGAGCTGCACGGAGTGGCACTCCAGCGGCGATTTAAAGGGGCCGGGGCTCTGGGCAGCAGTGACGGCTAGGAGTGCTGGCCCCTTTGAATCGCTGGGCCCTGGGGCAGCTGCCCTGATGTTCCCCCATCAGCAGGCCTGCCTGCCTCAATTCCAGCGCGGTGGTTAGATTCTGCCCACTTCAGTGCGGCTGCCGCATCGCACCCAGCACACCTCACAGAGGCAGGAGAGACAAACGTTGCTTCATTTTAATTAATACCATACATCCCCTCCATGGTTTCAGTCCGTCACGGTGTCCTTTGCCTCCTACCCTCAACCGCTTCAATGGCTGCCCCATTGCAGCCCAGGTCTGGGTGTATTCTGGTGGGCAGGAGACAGGGAGCCCTGTTTTTCCAGGCCTACCTCACTAGGAGGTTCTGAATCTTAATTCCTGTAAAGCAGTAACATTCTGTGAGACTCCCCTGTCACAGGCATTAGGGGAACGTGTCCTTTTCGGAGCCGAGTGATGAATGCGCAGGGAACAATTTACTTGAGGAATTTAGCCCGTAGGAGTGTCCCCTGAGCAGAAAGCTGTTTCCTCAAGTGGATTCCTTATTCAAATGCATTCAGCAGAATTGTCTCTGTGGATTGATCCCGGACCCATCAGACGGTGCCTGCTCTCTCCGGATTAGCATGCGCCTCATGGTAGCTGCTGTGGGTTTTTCCTTTAAAGACCCAGGTCTGGAGAGGCAGCCTCACCTCACCTCCATATTGGGGCACATACTGAAAGCCATTCTGCACATGCACGGAAATGCAGAGGGAACACTGGTCTTCGGGGTCCTCTCTCATCCTGATTTCCTTATGCCGGGGTAGCCTTTCTGCCTTCCGCACCCCCTTGGGCTGGGCTGGGAACCCAGGCCCACTCTCTCCAATCTAAGATCCAGCGACACATCTAAACCTTTCCTTTTCGGTGTGGGGCCTGCATAGCCCATCACTGAGCCACATACGGATGGACCAGCTAAACCAGGCCCAAGTGGGGTCATTTTCATCAACACTAGCCTGATATGGCAGCATTTTACCCCCACCAAGCCCTGACACAGGGCAGGGGAGAGTCTGGCCCAATGAGCCGGATTCTCCCCTCTCCACCGGTGCACCGTGACACCAGAGAAGTCCCCTGTACTTCCCCGGGTGTAAGAGAGGAGAATGAGGCCCAGTAGCTGCGAAGCCAGGCCAAAAGGGACACGAGCCAATTCTTCTTTCGATTCAGACGGAGGCTCAATTTTGTGGTCTCTGCCGACTCCTAATTAGCACAAATGTTCTCCTGGAGTATTTTTAATATCTTATTCCCCTCCCCCTCCCCACACACACTTCATATTTATCTTTGTCTTTAATTTACCTGCCTGGACTGGCAACCCTGGGGGAAAATCTAATTAAGAAAATCCAATTTTTATAACTGGCGTCAAGAGCAGCAGCACTGAGAACTGAACTCCCTGGCCCGTCCTGTGCAGCCCAGATCCCGCACAAATGGATGGCCAGAGAGCAGCCTCGCTCTCCAGGAGGGCTTGGTCCTGTCCCATTCAGAGGGGAGGAGCAGAAAAGCCTCCCGTCATGCTCCCACAGATGCAGGTTTACCCCAGGCCTCCCCAGCAGAGCCTGGCTACAGAGGCAAATGGGTCAGTTTTGGTTCAGACCATCCCAGGACTCTCTCAGCCAACAGATTGCTAGTTTCACTCCTGTCCACTGTAACTGTGCTGATTCCCCGCCCCCCCAAACGCGTGTTCTCTAGGCCATCCAGGCAGATGTGAGCCCTGTTAGTCTGAAGCTCTTACCCTGGGTTACTGCGGCTGTGAAAACGCAACCTCTATTCCTATTTGCTTATACAGAGGCCTCTTGGGCTATGTCTACACTCGCGGCTTCTTGCGCGAGAAATATGCAAATGAGGCTAAGCGTGGAATATCGCCGTGCCTCATTTGCATACCCAATGAGCCGCCATTTTTGCAGAAGAGGCTCTTGCGCCAGGAGGAGCTGTCTACACGGCCCTTTCTTGCGCAACAGAAACCCTCTTGCGCAATGCCGTTCTTCCTGAAAAGTAATCGGCGCAGCGGCATTGCGCAAGAGGGTTTTTGTTGCGCAAGAAGGGGCCGTGTAGACAGCTCCTTCTGGCGCAAGAGCCTCTTCTGCAAAAATGGAGGCTCATTAGGTATGCAAATGAGGCGCGGCGATATTCCACGCTTAGCCTCATTTGCTTATTTCTGGCGCAAGAAGCCGTGAGTGTAGACATAGCCTTACTGTGGTGCTTCACTTCAGCTCTTCAGCTCCGCTCGTGCCCCAAGGAGCAAATGATGGTAGTGCAGCCAGCCAGCCGCACGCCCAGACACACACACACCTCCCTGGCCTTCACACAAAGGGCTGGAGATCAGCCTTGCTCCACTGGCTGTAACCCATTCACAGCAGCTGGTGAAAGAGCACGCACACACAGGGATCCCGCGGATCAGATCATGGGCGTGCACACCTATGCACACCACAAACCGGTTGAGGGGGATCCCTGTGCACCACAGCTGTGTGGACAGAATCTCGGAGAGGCAGTCGCCTGTTTGCCAGGAGGCGCTGAGTAAGAAACATGCTGGGATAAGCCAGTTTGGCTAAGAACATCTGCCAGTGTAAAGATCCCAGCTCAGTGCTCCTACTATGGGCCTGGTCTCCGTTCCTTCCCCACCCATAGCACAACCATCTCTACTAGCCAGTCATGCGTCCTCCGTGAATGCCTGGCGCGCAAAACCCCGTGCAGATCCATTACCACCAACAGGTGTCCTGGATACACCAGCGCACACTGGCTGGGGTGATGCTCCGACACAGGCGTCTCACCACGGTACAGACGGATGCACACAGCTGTCCGCGTAACCATCTCGGTGTGCCGCACACCCCAGGAAGCGGCTCTGAATTTTATAGAGCCAGGGTCTCTTCCCCTGTCTGAGGTTCGAGCTACCTCTTCCCTGCCAGTCCCTCTCCCGCTCTCCCTTCTCCTTATTCAGCATTAATGTCACCCCAAGAGGTTCATTCTTCATCCCAAATTAGCCATTATTAAAGCCATCCATTGGCAGGGCTGGGGCGAAAATGAACCGTGTTATTATTCCAGTTGCGACAATGAATGACCCGACATCAAGAGCCATTTTGAATGCGCAGCGAGACGGCAATCAATTATTTTGTTCCTCTGCCTCAGTGGCTGGGAGCATCCGGCTCTGTGCTGGAAACAGGCTGTGCTCCATTAATAGCATTTCAGAGCCCCCATCAACAGGCAGGGGTATTTCATTTCATGCCGGGGCAATTACCAGGGTGGCTCTTGTTGTTAGCCCCCTGCAGCCTCTGTTATGGCTAAGGGGCTTGGTACGCATCTTGCATATGTGTGGATTGAGCCTGTCTGGGGCTGCTTGTCTAGCCAGCCCCTTCAGCCAGCCCACTACACGGCCACGGCACCCACAGTCCTTAGGGCTCCATGCGCGCCTGCCCCTCTCTCCTGTTCCCACCCGCCCCTTGTCCATTTCCACCAGGCCTGCCGCCTTCTCACGCTCCACGTTCAGCCCCGTTGGAAGCCCCTCCAGACTGTCTCAGGCAGGCAGGAGAAAGCAGGGCCCATACTAATCAGCTGCAATTAAGATTTTGTGGTCCGACTTGTCCTGTCGCACAATTCATGTGCCCGAGACTGTTGTGATCCTGGCGCTGCTCTGTGGCTCTCATTCACCTCCCTTTGTTTCATGCACAATCATCGTAACAATAAGCGGATGACGGCGCTGCCTTCCATCCGCCTTGGCATCTGTCCCTGCGAAGTGCTGCCTGCAGCCGCCTCCCTGTTCCAGTCTGGACGGGCTGCGGTGGGGGGGTCTCCCTGTCATGGCTGTGTTGGCATGCAGGCCTGTAACAGTCTGAGCTGGTGCCAGCCACCTGTCTGCTCTGACATGACTGGGACAGGCTGAGCCACTGAGAATAAAGTAACAGAACTTTCCACTTGATGGGCCCCAGAGACCGATCGGAGTTCTGTTTGTGTCCTCTGAATACGGAGAGTCTGCCATCCTGCCCCTGTCTGAATCCACGGGCTCCAAAGCCCATCGCAGCAAATGGCCTGACGGGTACCACGGTTGACCAAAAGTTGGACTTAAGGCAAAACTGGCCATACTGAGTGTCTGCTGCAGCAGGTAAGCTTTCATTAATGAAAACAAGCCCCTATCTGTCAGTGGCAGAGATCTCTTCACTAGTCTGTGGACAAACAGAATCTGTTCTGGGAAGGGTGAGATACTGCCTTCGTTTCGGAGTGGTGTTTCATCTGAAGACCAATGATTGCAGTGCAGATACCAACACTGCTTGTTTACAGCTTCACGCGGGGTGGTTGTAGTAGAAGCATCCAGCGATTCTGGGAGCATGGTTGGAGATGGAGTGGGATTTTTCTCTCTTAGTCTGAGCCATGCTGTCGACCTGCCAGTCACTGACGCAAACGTTTCTTATACTTGTGCTTTCAACATAGCACTGATGTTTCGAACACCATCTTCTCGGGGCATTGTGTGTCCCTATTTAATGACAATAATACTGTGCACTTCTCCATCAGCTTCCACTGACTTGCTCAACCTCACGACCCTCCCATGGCAGGGGTCCTCCCCATTTTACAGATGAGGCCACTGAAGCACAAGGGAGAAAGAGACTCTTGCCCAGGGTTAGGCAGTTAGTCGGTAGCAGAGCTGGGAATGGAATGTAGGACTTGTGACTCGTAGTTCCCTTCTCCAGGCAATCAGCACATCACCTCCCATACTGAGCCACAAATAGTCCCTGGTGTGGCTTGGAGCAGCTTCTTCTCTGCTGCACCTTGTTCGTTTTCTGGGGGATCTCTGGCACTAATCCAGGTTCCGGTCCTCTGGCTATTCTCCTGGCCATCTGAGCACAAACTGGCCTTCTTGGAAGGTGGTGTGCACTGGGATGAAACTTACTTTCTGTAGCCCAGCACATCAGCTTGGCACAGGAAGTGAAAACACTGCGTACAAGGGATCTGCAAGGCAAATGTAATTGGAGGCTGTATTCTTTCTGACATCCTGTTCTACCTGCCATGGGTGTTATTGACGAAGAGAATTGCTTTTATAGGCCTCCTCCAGAGCTGGCTAGATTTCAGCGAGGAGCGAGGGAAAGGAGATGCGCACAGTTGTTGAGCGGGGATGTCTTTCAGATCTGCAGGCACTTCACAAATACAAGCCCTCCTCCAAAAGAACAGGGTGCGGGGAAGATGTCTCATTGACTGGGTGAGAGGACCTCAAAGCTATGCATTAAATGAGGCACAACAAGCCCCAAAGGATGCACTAATTAACTGTAAGTGTTTAAATAGCAGCACGAAGTGCTTTCTGTGGTAAGGAAATAATGAATGGAGATTAAACTCCCCCTGGCGTGCAGAGAAAAACAGAACACTTTGGGTGAACTGAGAAGGGCCCTGTGCTTAGGGAATTTTAAGATCTGAGGATAAAGCTGAAGATCGGGTTTATTTTAAAAAAATTGAAGAGGAAGGGTTCTTCGCAGAATCACTATGGGCTCATCTCATGTCCCTGTGTACATCTGAACAGCCAGCGGGAAAGGATCACATGTAAATTATTCCAGCTGGAGCTGGGCCAGGACCATAGCGTTAGCAATCTCCACGCTAGGGAAAGAATGCCATTGAATGTTAATTAAACACAAGTGGCACGTGACCTCCCTCTAAAAGACTCTGTCAATGTCACAGCATCCCCCAGCAGCAGGCCAGGCACAAATGCAACATCTGGGCCATCCTTGAAGGTCTTACATGCCTTGCCTGGATGCCTTGCTACATTCCACATCCTAATGGCATAAACAGCCACGCACCAGGTACTTGAGAGCACTTAGTACCCACTCTATCAGCTTCATTTAGCAAGGACACTCTAATTGACCATTTCTTCCCCCCCCCCCGCCTTTTTTTCCTTTTCTTCCCTCCCCCCCATCCCCTCTCTTTCTCTGCTATTTATTTGGAACCTGGACTCCTTAACTCCATTCATCTGAAGAAGTGGGTTGTGCCCATGAAAGCTCATACCATCTACATGTTTTGTTGGTCTCTAAGGTGCTGCAAGGCTATTTGTTATTTTTTCAGTTTTTTCAGTTACAGACTAACATGGCTCCCCCTCTGAAACTTTTGAACTGGCCAGTACTGACTTGGCACAGCATGAGATGAGGACAGCAGAGCCAAAGGTCTTATGATGCAGGTCTCAAGCCCCCCCCCCCCCCCCCGACACCAAGCAGGTAGAGAGGGCTGAAAGTGATGTAAATCCATGTAGTACAACAGCCAAAGTGATTTTCCCCTTTAACCAAAGTCCTTCCTCCATATGTAAAATAATTCCTGGTGCCTCCTGGGGGAGAATGAAAGTTTTTCTGCTGAACACTTGTTAAGAGCTAATCTTCATCTGACTCAGCCTTATCGGGTTTTGGAATGGGCTGCAAGATTTCAATGAGGGGAAATGAAAAGACTAAAAGAAGAGAGAGGCTCTCAAAGAGGCTGGGAAGAATAATCGACAGCGATGAAGGAAAGTGATAGGGACAGAAGCAGGGAATGAAAGAAAGTATCTGAAGAATAACCAGAAGCAGCTCGCAAACCCGGAGAACTGTGGACACATGGTTTCGTGTAAGGGTCCCGGTCAGAGCAGTGGGAGTTCTGTCTGGGACAGGAGCAGATCAGATCTGTTTGCAGTTCTAGTCCCTGTGAATGACTCGGGGGCCTGAGCCCGCAATTAATTCTCATGTACGTAAGCCTTACTCTTTGTGAATTAACAACAGTGGGAGCAGAGGTTGGATGACTGGTTCTTTGACTGGGGGGTCAAGGGAAGAGACTTGACACCCAGAATGATTTTTTTTGACAATGTACGAAAATGAGTAAAAATTGATTTTTCAGGTGAGGAAAAAGGCTGGGATTGTTGGTGCAACGTTCATGATCTTGGTGCTTATCAGAGCCCTTATCACTATGGGCTCTGAGCATTTCACCCTCACAAATGGATTCATCTGCCCTGAATCCCTGCGAGAGAGGCTAGTGGTATCATCCCATTTCACAGATGGGGAACTGAGGCAGAGAGAGATTTAAATGCCTCCCTTAGGACAGGTCTATGCTTTAGGGAAAAGTCAATCTAAGCTACGCAATTTGAGTTATGTTAGTAGCATAACTCAAATCAATGTAGCTTAGATCTACTTACTTCAGAGTTCACACTGCGCGGGGTTGACAGAAGAAACCTGCCTGTCAACTCACCTTACTCGTATTGGTGTTGATGGGAGAGTGATTGGTGGTTGATTTAGAGGGTCTTCCTTAGATCCACTAAATCGATTCCATGGTGGATCGATCACCACTGCTTCGATCCACCCGAGTACTGAAGATATACCCACAATGATCCATAGAACCTAAATGCCATTTTAAAAAGTGACTGTTTCTCTCTGTGGGATTTGGACTCCTAAAGGCCAGATATTTAAAGTCCTTTAGGAACCTAAAGATACAGATAAGTGCCTACACGTTTGGAAATTGCAGCAGGCACCTAACTCCCTTTTTAATCGATAGGGTGTAGAATAATAGACTCATAGAATTGGAAGATGTCATCAAGAGGTCATCGAGTCCAGTCCCCTGCCCTCACGGCAGGACCAAGCACCATCTAGAAAGATCATTCCTGACTAACCAGCTCTTAAATATCTCCAGTGATGAAGATTCCTCAACCTCCCTAGGCAATTTATTCCAGTGTTTAACCACCCTGACAGGTAGGAAGTTTTTCCTAACGTCCAACCTAAACTTCCCTTGCTGCAATTTAGGTCCATTGCTTCTTGTCCTATCATCAGAGGTCAAGGAGAACAATTTTTCTCCCTCCTCCTTGTAACATCCTTTTAGATATTTGAAAACTGCTCTTAGTCCCCTCTTAGTCTTCTCTTTTCTAAACTAAACAAGCCCAGTTCTTTCAGTCTTCCCTCATAGGTCATGTTTTCTAGATCTTTAATCATTTTTGTTGCTCTTTTCTGGACCTTCTCCAATTTCTTCACATCTTTCCTGAAATGTGGTGCCCAGAACTGGACACAATACTCCAATTGAGGCCTAATCAGCGCAGAGTAGAGCGGAAGAATGACTTCTCATGTCTTGCTCATAACACTCCTGTTAATACATCTCAGAATCATGTTTGGTTTTTTTGCAACAGAGTCACACTGTTGACTCATGTTGAACTTGTCCTCCACTATGGCCCCTAAATCCTTTTCAGCAGTACTCCTTCCTAGACTGTCACTTCCCATTTTGTGTGTGTGAAACGGATTGTTCCTTCCTAAGTGGAGTACCTTGCAGTTGTCCTTATTAAACTTCGTCCTGTTTACCTCTGACTATTTCTCCAGTTTGTCCAGATCATTTTGAATTTTGACCCTATCCTGCAAAGCACTTGCAACCCCTCCCAGCTTGGTATCAGCTGCAAAGTTAATAAATGTCTTCTCTATGCCATCATCTAAATCGTTGATGAAGATATTGAACAGAACTGGTCCCCAAACAGACCCCTGTGGAACCCCACTTGTTATGGCCTTCCAGCATGACTGTGAACCATTAATAACTACTCTCTGAGAATGGTTATCCAGCCAGTCATGCACCCACCCTATAGTAGCCCCATCTAAGTTGCATTTCCCAGTTTATTGATAAGATCATGTAAGACCATGTCAAATGCCTTGCTAAAGTCTAGGTATACCACATCCACTGCTTCCCCCTTGTCCACAAGGCTTGATATCCTATCAAAGAAGGCTGTCAGATTGGTTTGACACGAGTAAGGTGCCTAAATGCTGGATCTGTGGGCATCTAAATCCCATTGATTTCCATGGAAATAGGCTCCTAAGTCACTTAGACACTTTTGACATGTTCTTCTCATTGATTTGCTCATGTTCCCCCAGGCAGTTAGAGGCTGACCTAAGACTTAAACACACAGACTCTGTGCTCTAGGCTGGCACCTAGAACCTCCCTGCCAGGTTTCCCTACTTTGCTCTATTTTAACACCGTTTCTCACCTCTGTTCTGTGTGAAAGAGCCACACCAGCATGGGAAACTGACTGACCGTAGCAGCGGGGAGAGGCAGGAGGTGGAATGTGTGGAAAGCACTGGCAGAGGCCCAGAGTGAAACACACTGGAAAACGATGCAAAAATAACCTTCCTCTACTCTCTTCCCAGTGTGGTGTTTCCTGACAGAAGAGTGATTTTTAAATTGATGCTGTCCCTGGAACGAATGTGGAGGCTCTTCAGGGCAGAGGGCATCAGCGATCTTGTTTTGAATCACGGCCCGGGTTAGTGGACAACCACAGATGTTGTGGCAGAATCTAACCTTTGCCACACAGCTGGGTCCCAAAAGCAAGGCTCTGATTTAGAAATAAATAAATGAGTGCAATTTCCAAAAGCTTTATGAGTACTTTCCTATCTCTTTCCTGAACTCAGCAGACTTTGGTGGAAAACTTAGGCCAGTGCTGAACAGGAATGTAATAGTGTAGTCGATTGACCAATAAGCAAAAGCTTATAGGTTAATGCTATAGACTACATGCATTCCCCACTCTCACCCCTTGCCAGTAAATTTTTGAGCAAGCTGGTCAGCAGCCCAGCTCAGTCCTGGCTCATGTCAGGCCTGGGACTTACGCCGCTGCAGTTCTGCATTTAAAGTGTATTAGGAGCTGGGTGGGCAGGCAGCCCAGCTCAGTTCTGGCTTGTACCAGGTCCGGGAGCTCAAATCCATCTTAGATAGGGGCTGCTGCCACCCCGCACTGCTGCCTCTTTGTCAGAGGCAGCAGCACTGGGTGGACAGGCAGTCAGTCCGCGAGAGGAGCTGGTTTTTAAACTGGCTCCCCTCATGGACCAGCTGCTGCCTGGCAGTCCACGCTGCTGCCTCTGATACAGTGGCTGCCGGTCCCACCCTTGGGGACTATAGAATTGTTCACTAACCAATAAGAATTCATGAGGCTACAATGATTTAGATATTGGCATAGACAGGATGCTTATTAAGTTTGCAGATGATACCAAGCTGGGAGGGGTTGTGACTGCTCTGGAGGACAGGGTCATAATTCAAAATGATCTGGACAAATTGGAGAAATGGTCTGAGGTAAACGGGATGAAGTTTAAGAAAGACAAATCCAAAATGCTCCATTTAGGAAGGAACAATCAGTTTCACACATATAGAATGGGAAGCGACTGTCTAGGAAGGAGTACGGCAGAAAGGGATCTAGGGGTTATAGTGGACCACAAGCTGAATATGAGTCAGCAATGTGATGCTGTTGCAAAAAAAGCAAACATGATTCTGGGATGCCTTAACAGGTGTGTTGTGAGCGAGACACGAGAAGTCATTCTTCCGCTCTACTCTGCGCTAGTTAGGCCTCAGTTGGAGTATTGTGTCCAGTTCTGGGCACTGCATTTCAAGAAGGATGTGGAGAAATTGGAGAGGGTCCAGAGAAGAGCAACAAGAATGATGAAAGGTCTAGAGAACATGACCTATGAAGGAAGGCTGAAATAATTGGCTTTGTTTAGTTTAGAAAAGAGAAGATTGAGGGGGGACATGATAGCTGTTTTCAGGTATCCAAAAGGGTGTCATAAGGAGGAGGGAGAAAACTTGTTCATCTTGGCCTCTGAGGATAGAACAAGAAGCAATGGGTTTAAACTGCAGCAAGGGAGGTTTAGGTTGGACATTAGGAAAAAGTCAAACACTGGAATAAATTGCCCAGGGAGGTTGTGGAATCCCCATCTCTGGAGATATTTAAGAGTAGGTCAGATAAATGTCTATCAGGGATGGTCTAGATAGTATTTGGTCCTACCGTGAGGGCAGGGGACTGGACTCGATGACCTCTTGAGGTCCCTTCCAGTCCTAGTATTCTATGATTCTATTATTCAATTAACCGATATTTAACATCCCTAGTGCTGAGCAGTTCTGAAGATCCTGTTTCGAATTATGCTATGTATGAACTGCCCCATTCAGCTCAATAATTGTTAACTCTGAAGCCTATTGATGTCAATTACCAAAACCAAAAAAAATCCAAAAACAACCTCCCAGCTTCCTCTTGTTGGTATCTACAGTGCAGTAATACATTGACCAATGTGGTGACAAACTAAAATAGAGTGAAAGGAATTGAATTTCACATCATCCAGCTACATCCTGCTCTCACACTGAATATGGTGCCTTACTCCATGAATAATTCTGAAGTCAGTGGGGAATATCAGTGCGGCAAAATGCTATTCAGCATGAGTAACAATGAGCAGTATCTGGCTCATGATTAATCGCATAAGGAAATCTCTTCCCATTATATTATTTGCTTTTTCTATTTAATTAAAGAAAGCTTTCCATTTGCTTATTTCTCTGGAGCTGCCATGGAATTCCCCCTCGTAGGTGGCTCCTTCTGCAGAAACCAGCAGCCTTTGCACAGAACTCAGGGCTAGGTTGCTGCAGAGTATGTGGGACCTTGGTTCTGATGTGCTGCTTTAACCTGACTCTGCAAGCACCTTTGTTACATTTCAGTTATGTCTCTGCAGGGTCCCCAAAGGACCCAGGAAAGAGGCTCCTGCTTAGCAAAGTCAAAGGCATGGAGCAATGTTCCCTCTAATTTTTTCCATTTGTGTGGGGAATAAATTTCATGTGCACCAAGGCCTGCGTGGATGTGCACCACCAGTGCACGCTGGCTGTGGGCACTCTGCTAATCAGCTGGGTGGCACTGGAATCTCTTCTGGGTGGCCACCCAAGTGCTCAGCTTACAGGGAACACTGGCATGGAGGAGATGGAAGGGCAGAGAAGAGGAGACGACGAGACGGAGGAGCAAAGTGCACAGAAGGGAAAGGAGCGAGAGAGGAAAGGGAGAGAGATGATGGTAAAAGAAGAGGCATTGAGAGGTGAACCCTCCACCACAGCAACCTGTATGTTCCCTTTTCTAGTCCTCAAGGGCCAGATTTGCAAATATTTAGGCACCAAAAGAGCTCCCAAAGCAGCTTTTTTAACTGCATCTTTTGGTGCCTAAATATCTTTGTAAATCTGACCCCAAGATCCTAACTCCCGTGCAGGGCAAAGGCACAGCTCTGCTACAGTGGCAGAGACATCACAGAGAGCGTGTGTAAAAATCAAGTGTGCTGGGCGGGGGCGGGGGAGTGGGAAGGGGAGAGATGCTGAGATACCACGGGCTAAAGAAATCCAATTCCCTGTTAAATTGGAAAAGGCAGTGCTTTGAAGATAATGCTGATAGGATAAAGGCTATAGAACAGAGACAAGGCTGCGGATCATGGATGCGGGAGAGAGGGTGGGGGGTGTGTGCGAGTGAGGGAGGGAGCCCGTAAGGAATCGTACTATAGGGAAATATGGAAATGAAAATAAAATCAGCTCACTCGTAGGAGATTAAAACATGCGGCCTGGCCCCATGAGCTAAATGCATCCGTGATGCCATGCCACGGATGTGACTGAAGTTACAGCCAGGCAGGGGGTATGGCCCCGTCTGTCTGGAACGTACTGTAGTCTGCCAGCTTCGCAGGGGTGGAGAATGGGACTTGGCAACCCCACACTGTGCATTTTGCATGATGCGTGGTGCATTCCCTCCCTGCGGGTGGGTGGTTTGCCTGTCATTGAGCTGATCTTAACTCAAAGTTCAGGGGATTCCCAGGCAAAGTGTGTGGGAGGGGTGTGTGTGGAGGAGGGAAGGCAAACACAGTAGCCCACATGTGCTCAACCCCGCCTCACACAGAGACCCAGTTTCCCAGGGAGGTTAACTAGGTTAACTCCTCTTCCTCCTTCCCAGAAGGAAAAGGCCAGAGAGACCTCAGTGTGTCTCCGGGAAGCGCAGCCTGGGCAGTAAGGGGCGTGGGATGCTGCAGCATCCCCAGGATTTGGGTACCAAGCCACATGCCTGTGCTGCCCAGGGTCCCAGCTGCCAGGCCTGCTGTTCCCCAGGGGCTCTGCTTCCAGCCCCGGGGGCCTGTTTGGCCTCTGTCCCTGCACACGGGGCCTCTGACGTTGGTCCCACTTCCAGCCCAGAGGATCCGTTCTGGCCCGAGTCCCACTCAGCTGCTGTCCCCATGCGCCAGGTCTTAACAGCTGGTCCTAAGTCCTGCTCAGCTGCTGGCCTCGCCGCCAGGTGCTGCATGCAGGATCCCACCCAACTGCTGGCCACCTGCCCCACATGCAGGGTCCCCGGCTGCCAGCACCAGCCCTAAGGAGCAGTGAAGGGCGTGGACAGAGGGCTGGGGGGTGCAGCTTAGCGCCCCCCACTCCACAGATGGTTTGGCAGAATGGTGTAAGCCCAACCTCTGCTAGGCTGATGTGTAAGCATTAAGCATAAGCTCAGGGCTGTTGATGGGATGTGAACCCCTGCGCTATTGAGCCAGATCAAGACTGTTCCAAGTGAGCCATATTAACGAGAGTAAGAGCCAGAGCAAGCGCCAGGAGAATCAAAATGTTCGACTCATTGGAAACTAAAAAGCTCACAGTGGTCAGAAGAGAGACAAAGGAAGTTTGCTTTAAAGTGCCTCCTCATTAGAATGCACCACGAGAGCAAGACACAGACGAAAGTTGGGAATGATGGGGTCATTTAGGGAGCTAATCTATTACAATATTTATGGCAATGCTTCTGGGGCACTGGGGGGGGGGGGGTGAGGGAGAACTAGGCTTGGTAGCCTCTGGAATGTCTTGGGGGAGCTGGGAAAACTAATCCCTGCAGCCAATTCATTCCATACACCTCGGCTGGGGTCTTCCGAAGAGGCCTAAGGGAATCCGGTGCCCAACTCCTATCGCCTTAGTTCCTCCTTCTGCTTGTCAGCCATCTACAGAGACACTTCCACTTTGCACAGATGGGTTCATTGTTCGGAATGAATCATCCGATCCCTTTGTCGTGAGTAACTCCCAGAGACCATCGCTGTGAGCGCTCGCCAGTCCTGGTTTGACAGCGGCATGGTGTGATTGGCCATCTAAAACAGATTACATTGTGTCTGATGTTTTATTGGCTGACACCCGCCCCAGAAGATGGCTGCCAAACCGATCTGGCCCGATTCCCATGCAAGGACACAGTCGCATGAGTATTCCCCCTTCTGCCTCTTCCCACAAATGTTCTTGCCTGTCAGAATTCTCTGGCTCAAGGAAAGGTACCTCCAATGGCCGCATGGCGTATTCACCTCGGTTGGGACATGAGCGTCAGAATCCTCTCAAGCTAATTAGTGCCCCTTCAGTGTCCGAACCAGGCCGGTTCTCCTCTCAAGGCCAGATGCTGCATTGTGCAGCCATCCCACGGGGGGGAGGCAGAGGCTTGAGAGAGGAAGACAATTCCTAGTGGAGTCATTAAACTGAAATAATTCAATTACAGTGTTAATTGAACAATTACATTTGGAACACTGCAGTTTAATTGAGCAATATTTGTATTGTCCCAGCGATGTGGAGAGCCCTCACAGACAGACAGACAGACAGAGTCGGTGCTAATGAAGGGCAGAGGATAAGGCTGAGGGCGTGAAATGAAGTGTTGCCTCTTTTTGGCCAGAGGAGGGGTGACAGTGGTTTGACCCATATTGCTTGTAGACCAGATGCCTGGCTTAATTACAGAAACAAGTAGTAGAGGAAGAAGAACCACTGCAGGCTGCCAGAAAACTGCTCTGCTGTTTGTTGTTTTTAACTGAAAGGCAACACTGCATGGATGGCCCCAGCACCACGTGGCTTGAAATCTTACTCATGCACGGCCCTCAGGCAGCAAACATTTCGGCAGCAGATGCAAGGCAAAGTGACTTGCCCAAGGTCAGTCAGCAGGCCAGTGGCAGAGTCACAACTAGAAGCCAGGTTTCTAGTGCTCTATGCTGCACTGCCTACTGAGGGATGAGATAAAGCTGCTGGTTACAATCCCACTAGGTCAGGTCTTTTCCGTGGCTCATGAGGGTGCCATGATGTGGGCTGCGCACACACCAGTTATCACTTGGCCACTTAATTCTATAACAAAATGATCCTTCTGTTATCAACCCTACCGGCTTCGCCCGCCTTGGGAATCGCTGTGGGACAACACTGTAACCTTTGCCTGCTGCGTGCTAACGAGTGGGAGGGCATTGAAGAGGATGGAACTTGAGGAGGGCAGAAAGAGAGGAAAGGAATGAAGGATGGTGGGAGGGGCTGCTTCCGACAGCTTCACGGATAATTATTCCATTTGTCTCCAGCTCTTCACACACACACATTGCCTGGCCATGAAGCCAGGACATTTTTACTGCCCTGCTGCAGCTGCAGTCTTTCTCCGGCCACCATCTGATCTGCAGTCCCTCCTCAGAGCCACCAACTCCCACTGTCTGTGGTGTGCTTGGATTCTCACTCATGGTCACCGAGATCCATACGCCCATGCTAGCCCTGCAGTTACCTTCTCTGGCGTTCTGACATACATCCGCAGGCTCCACACCACTGGTGTGATTTGGGCACAGGAACACCCACATACACCATCACTGGATGGGCCCCAAGGTACCAAGACTGTGCAATCATCTAGTAAGACACATTCCCTAGTCTAAAGAACTCACAATCTAACACACAAGGCAAACAACAGCAGGAGGGGAAATACAGGCACAGACCAAGGTCAGAGTCACACCTGGGAACAGAAGTGAGGACCCCTGAATCTCAGTCCAGTGCCCTGTCCATGCTATTCACACGGAGCATCACGTGCACAAGATTTTCTTTCAAACATGTATGTGTGGAACTCACATGTATGTGACTTGCATGTTTCCATATGTGGCAACCCAAATAGGACACAAAAGCCAAATTCGTCCCTGCGATCTCTTGATTCTGACGGAATTCCACCCGATTGTATCCGGCAGGTTTTTGGGCCCTCACATGCCTCCTCTTCTTTCTCTGCTTCGGACAACTTCACAGATAATCACACACACACACACACACACACACACCTATTCACGTCCCACACACACCCACACACTCACACCTATTCACGTCCCACACACACCCACACACTCACACCCTAATCACGTCCCACACACCCCCACACACTCACACCTATTCACGTCCCACACACACACACACACACACACACACACACACACACACTCACATCCCACACACACCCACACACTCACACCCTAATCACGTCCCACACACACCCACACACTCACACCTATTCACGTCACACACACACACACACACACACACACACACACCTATTCACGTCCCACACACACCCACACACTCACACCCTAATCACGTCCCAGAAACCATTCCCACCTGGGCATTAGTTGTGGCACTCTGCAGAGGTCCAAGGACTGAGTGGGTCATGACGAGCGAGTTGCCCTTTTGCTGTTAGAGATGGTCCCTCCGGGTCAGAGAGAGGCAGGTGGGACCCCGGAATGGGAGGCAGAAGAATGGTTCTGCCATTGCCCAGCTGTGCAAGTCACATCACCGCTCCGGGCCTCTGTGGGATGATGGGGTTCCAATCTTTGTGGTGATAACAGCCGTGATGGCTGAGGCACAGCCGTGAAGGGGGTGACAGATTTGGGAACAGGTACATGATTGCCCCCGGTCTAAGAGAGACTCTCATCTCTGGCGTTGTCCACCCAGCACCAGGAAACAAAAGGAAATGACTAGTTCAGCCTATGAGTGAGCAGGCCAGATCCTCTACCGGTGTATGTTGCCACAGCGTCATTGACCCCAGCAGGACAGCGCCGATTTACACCCGCTGGGGGCAAGGTTCTTTCTTTCTTGCCTGCAGAATGCGAAGTTGTCACTAAGCCATTCTCGCATCTTCGGCTGTCCCTTAATGGGGGCACTGCATGAAGAGGATCGGTTGTGTGTGACTTAGCCCCGTTCTCTCCCTCACTCCGCAGCAAGCTCTCTAGGGTCTCAGAGGCCAGTGAACTGCAGTTAATATTGGGTTTTCCCCTGCCAGCCTGTCCATTCTCCCTGCCCCCTGTAGTGCCAAGTGCCTGGTTACACAGCCTGCCCTGAAGCTCATTTGCAGGGGGTGACACCTCCCATGCAGCTGTTATTTCCCCTGTGATTACAGGCCACTTTCGCACCAAATCACTGCCCCTTTTGCACTAGGCTGATAATGACCAACTAGGCGGGGCTCGCTAAACGTTACTGCACGGGGCATTGTCCTTGTAGTCTGAAGGGCCATGTGCATGGGGCTAGGGGTTAATGCTATCCGGGGCTATTTATTCTCTCTCCAGCGCCCCAGTCCCATTGGCTCAGATGTCCAAACAAGAGCAGACCACATGCACACACCTCAGGCAATCTCTTATCATCCAGCTTCTCTTCCTGGAGGCTATTCTCTCTGAATGGGCACGGAGACACGGGGGAGGGAAACACAGGATTTATTACGGCCAGTGTGATGAGGCACTGAACTCATCTGCACAACAGCCCGACAAGGCCAGGCAGTATTATTGTTCCCATTTCACAGACAGAGACACTGAGGGCTGGTGCAGTTACATGGGTGGCCAAGCCCAGAACTGGGAGTAGCTCCCATGGCACCCAGGCGCATATCCTGCTGCTTCTAAAAGACCAACTAGGGCTTGGGCACCCAATCCTGGTCCTTCTTCAACAGCCGGCGCAAACTGCAGTTGTGAAACAATGTCAGCGTGCCCAGCAGCTGCATCTGATCCAAAAGACTCCCCCAGGAGCCCCCATTGTTGGGAACAGGAGCTGCTGCTTCCGCCTCCCTCTTCCCCAGTCTGCTGGCCCTTCCCTCCCAGCCGCATGATCCCAGGGGCATGTTTCCTCCCATCCCATTCTGCTGTTTTGTGGTTCGGACAATGGGTTGCGCACACATAAATAACGTGCCATGTGGGCCGTGGCCAACCTCCTTCCCCGTGCACGGCCAGTGATGCCCATGGGCTTCAGCGAGGGCGGAATCTGCTTCAATGTGACAAACGGCAAACTCTTTGGAACATATCACACAGATGGCTGGGTTTTTATGTTATGGCACAAAACTAGGGAATGGATTTTTTTTCCACTTCATTTCCCCCCATCTTTTCTTCCCAGTAATGATGGATCTCCCCTCTCCTCCCTTGAGACACACGCCGGATGTCGTTGTGTAAAGAAATGTTTCATTATCCCATGCCCCCCAGTTATGAAAGTGGTATTTAACGCATCCAGCCGTCTCTCCATGGGGAACGCAGTGCCAACAGAAGGAGGCTTAGCTTGGCAAACGCTGCCCAGAAATGAGCCCTGCTCCCCCCGCCCTGGCACGATCTTTACTAACGTACAAATGAACTCCTCCGTGGCTCCTGGCTTTCTCTGCTTCTTATTCCCCCATCCTGCAAGGACACAGAGGACTTTCTCTTGATTGAAAGGAGTAGGCCGAGATGCCACGGCTCTGGGGGAGAGGTTTTATTCCAAAGAACAAAATTGCTTGCCCATAATGGCAAAGGTCTGATTTAAATAAACTCCCAGCGCGGGAGCCAGAGCTCTTAGGGCTAAAGAGACAAAGGCGGCGATTGTGTGCTGTTGCCTTCTCACTCCAGGCGAGAAAGGTATTTGCTCTCCATTCCGGGCCTGAACCAAGGCAAATGGGAATCTTTCTCCTGACTTCAATGGGATGAAGCCACCAGTCCAGGGCTGCACCTTCCCGCTGCAGCAGCAGCTGCCCACTCCCAGCCTGGAAGATCCGTCCTGACCGTGAGAGAGAAATTCGGTGGCCGTGTCCTCTCTGTACTGGACATGGAGCATCCACGCCCCTGCCAGTGGACTCTCTGCAGGGCGTGCCTTTCTGCAGAGGGAGAGGGGAACGTGGCCTTCGCACACATTCAGAACGGGGCTGCCCCCACGCTGCATCACCAAGGGACCCAGAGCTCATGTGGCCCCTTTTCAGTGGGCAAAGGAGAATGGAGGCAAGGGTGCGCCGCCTATGGTTCCAGGCCACAGGATGTGTTCACTGGCCCTGGCTTGGTGGAGACCCTCCCACGATGTTTGTGCAATTCACACACGAGTTTGACCAGGACAGAAAAAAATACAAGGCGTGAGGACGTCACAGAAACTCTAACCAGGGCTTTTGTTGGGGGGCGAGGGGGGGGTGCATGAATATGGGTCCCTCCCTTCGAGCCCCCCTCTGGCTCAGAACACACAAGCACCATCCTCCGGGCTGCTCTTCTCTTCCGGTGTTGGCGGGGGTAGTTGCTGAGTGTTACCGCGGACGAACTCCTAGGGAGGGGAGGGTTCCTGACTGGATGTATCCATGCAGCCTTTGCAATAGCTTCTTCTCAGAGACCAAGTGGCCTTCAGGGCACAAGCCTCCTCCACTAGCTCATCTTTTGTGCCCAGGATTCCCCTCTGCCCTCTCGGCTCGGCTTCCTCATCCGTCTGCTCTGACCCTTGCCTCCAGCCCCGTCTGCAGAGAGACGTCTGTTATTCTCGCCTCCCAATTAGCAGTTGTACCCAACGGGTCAGGCCCCCTCCCCATCCAGCACGTACAGCTTTGCCTGTGTGTCTCCTAGTGGCTAGACATGCCCCTCTCCTACTGCACCTCAGACTTCACCTGCAGCCCCTCCCCCACACAATTCTGCCCAATTTAGAGCTCCCCGGCCTCCCTCATTCTGGAGCTTTCCCCTTGTTCTGGCGACACAACGCGGTCATGCCCAGCAGCAGACAAAGCCCTTCAGATGCAGCGTTCTCCTGAGCTGAGAGCAACCCGTTATTCAAGTTGTGGTTCTGTAGGGTGAAGGATCAAGGTGGCGTCTCTCTGCTCCTTCTATTCCCAAAGGGTCGTCTTTATTTTTCAGGTCAGGAAGGCTCTTGGGGATTCAGCCTTCCGGTCTCTCTGGAGCCATGTTAATTCTCAGTTGCTAAAGTTCTGGCTCAAGATAAAACCTCCCTCCCCCACACTGGTTCAGCATGATAGGTTGGTTTGTGACTAACACACACCCTGAGGAAAACCCACACTCCTTTGTCTAGGACAGAGCTTGTTCATCCCCTTAACTAGGCTTCTCTGTCTTGGTCTTAAACATGTTCTAGTAACAGTAGAAAGAGGCAGTTTATAACGTCATATAGCAAGTGCACACGTGCCTTTTACAATACTAATACCGAGCATGTTGTTAGCTTTCCTAGTGTCCCTCACACGGCGTGTTGTATACAGATAGTGTTGCAGTAGCGTGTAGGATGGGAATCCGGGCGTGCCTATGCCTACCAGGGGTCAGTCAACACGTCCAGTCAAGGTCAGTTGCTGTAGCCATAAGCTCTGATTAGACCTGAGGAGAGACATTGGAGTGGTAGAGCAATCGGAGGGAAAGTAAGTGAGGACACGAGAAGAGAGGACAAGATGTAAGAAATGAAAAGCTCAGAGGAGAAGGAAGAATGGAAGAAACAGGAAAAAAGGGGGAGGGAGGCGAAGAGGGAAGAAGGCCCCACAGGAGAGACTGGACTGGTTATTCAATGTCCATTTAGAGGAGACAAAGAAAAAGAGAGACAATTGCTCTGGAGGATTAAAGAAACCAAAGGTGAGCTCTGCAAAGACATGAGCCAAGTCCTCTCTACCCTCCACCCCATCCCCTGTGGCTGGAAGCAGCTCCTGCCCCAGGCTGAAAGACTGCTGCTAGCCATCTTCTGGCGTGAACCCTCACAGAAATTCGGAGAGGGGCTGTGACCCTGTGTGTCCCCACATGTTGCCTCAAGAAGATGCAACACCAGGTGCCAGGAGAGGTGGGTCCTTCCCTGGGGCCCAGCCAGCCATGGAGTGTGGAGAGTGTTAAGAAAGGAGGGTTGGATCATCCTGTGTGATAGGTGTAAGGAAATGTGTGTGTGACCTCTCCCCATGCAAACCTTAAAGATAAGACGGTAAATAAAAGACTCCAGCTACTCAGTATTTATTTTCAGCAGGGGCTCAGGCAACTTGATGCTAATTTGAAGGCTTATACGGCACAGTTCTGACTGACTGCCATCGAACTCGCTTGAATACGAGTCATTTTACCAGGTATCTCGTTTTCAGCACAGGGGAATAGGGTCACCCTACCTTCCTGTAACTAATCCCTCTCTCTGCAGGGAAGCAGCATTTCACACCCACAGCGGGAAGCCTGTAGTAATCTTGGGTTCAAGTTTTTAAATGTCTATACAAGTACAAATCTCGGCACTCCTCTTAAAAACAACCCTAAGAACGGGAAGAGGAGGTGGTGCGTGGATGAGAGGCAGGATTGGCCAGTGGCTGAGGCACCAGTCTCAGACCCGGGAAATCCAAGTCCAAGTTCCAGCGTTGCTACAGACTTCGTGTGAAACCTTGAGCAAGGTGCTTAGTTAGTCTCTGTGCCTCCGTTCTCCAGCTGTAAAACCTCACTGGGGTGTTGTGAGGAGAAATGTTTTGGCAATTGTGATGCGCTCAGATACCACGGCAACAGAGGCCTGTGTCCTGATATCTTTTAAGCAGAGGGGAAAGTAACTTAAATTTTTAACAGGTATTGTCGTATTGCAAGCCCCTGTCCGGGCCCCCTCCCCGAGGGGTGTGATACAACAGTACCCGTAAGAAATGTAAGTGTGGGGTGGAGCACGAGGGCTCAGGGCAGGGGGTTGTGGTTTGTGTAGTTGATGGGGAAGCTCAGGGCAGGAGGTTGGGTGTGTGGGGGAGCAGGAGTCAGAATTAGAGGGTGCAAGGAGGGACTCAGGACAGGGGGTTGGGGTGTGTGTAGGGGGTGCAGAGAGGCAAGGGTGCTATTTCAGGAGGGTAGGGGGCTGAAGCCCCCCTGAGATTCAGACCAGGATGCTACTTGCTGTTCCCCTTTGTCACTCTCAAGGAGCGAGAGGAAAACAAACAGCTAGGGTCATGCACTCCTACCCCCTCCCCACCCCAGCCAAAAGGCAGAGCTGTGCAGGCACACTGGGCGCTTTCCTCTCACTCCCCGAGAGGGACAGGAAGGGGCACAACAACAAGCAGTGTCCCAGTAGGAATCATAGGGGCTGGGGGCTTCAGCCCCCTGCCCTCACCTAAATGGCGTTCTTAGGTAAAACCTATGACACATTAAATGGAGCTAGTTTCATTTTCGTGGCTTCAGAGGCCTGGTCAGAGACGTGGAACAAGATCATTCCAGGAGAGTCTACTGCCCAATAGCCAACACTAATAGGATCATTTATATGTGCTGGGGAGGCTCTCTCTACAGTGCATTGAGATCTACAGCTGTAAGGGACATGCCAAGTATGATTCATTTCCAAGAGGCGTTCATGTCAGCTTGCCAGAACCACCAATTCTCCCTTCTGCAGCATCAGTGCATTTTCTGATCGGCTCACTCCCTTTGGTGAGTACCAGAAAATATATTTTAAAGGCACAAAACGGTTTGGGTCTGACACTCCAGTGCATGTTGCTCAGCCATTTACACCTAAGCTGAGTACAAAGTGTGCAAGAAAAGGCTGCCATTTTGCCCTCTCTCGCTTTGCTCAGGTGTAAGCGACCTCACAAGGTGAGCTATTTAGAGCAGAGACACTTTGTCCACGTTCGGCCAGCACAATCATGTTGTTAGCGCTTGGCAAAAATCAACATGGTGCTGAGCCGCGTCAAGACGTGAAGACTCCGTGCGTCACCTGCCGTAAGTTGACCTGAATCCAGGATTTCAAGGGTGTGAAACCAAATTACATCAGGGGGGATCTGTCCCAATGGCTGTATGTTGGGAAGCTTTCTTGCATGGCTTGACAGCCCTGGAAAACCGGCATTTGTTGCACTTGTTTGTGGGGTTCAGGGAGAAGCCTTCAAAAGCAGCTTACTGGGAACACGGATGGGCAGGGCTTGCAGGGTTACATCCGGCCTTTCTTGCAGGTAGGCTCCAGTCTGTCCCTTACTGAGAACCACCCTTTCATAGATAGAGCCCTGTGTGGATACAAAATTTGTATCCACATTCGTATCCACTAAAATGAGCTGTGGATATCTGTACTCACGGATATCCGCTTTATCTCCGTGGATTTGCAGGGCTCTCTTCTTAGACACACTTAGTCCTGAGCTCTGGCACAGCCCAGGAGGATACTAAGCTTGATGATACATAATGGCTAGGACTGCTGTTTCACTGGGCTGGTTAATTAAGATGCCCGAAGTGGTAGGTGACTGTGGTATTTGGAGGCAATGCTGCTTTGTGTCCTGAAAGATCTCTGCTTGTCCTGGGTCAGCAAAGCTAATCTTTGCTAACATCCTTGCTTAAAGTTAACCCCCTTCTGGTAGGTAGCACCCCAAGCATTCTCAGCACCTCCATCTGTCTCCAGTACAATTGCATTTCCACGCAAGTTGTGGAAAAATCTTATTTCTTGGGGCAGGCCTCTGCCCTCTGGAAGGGAGGGAATGTGAGAATCTGACAGCCACTTCAAGTGGTTTCTGCTCATAATTAGGGAAAAGCACTGCATTGGGATGAACGGTTCACAGAGGCCTCCTGACAAAGAGGTATCTGCTCTGTTACCCATAAAGCAAATAAAAATTCAATGGGCCAGATTCATCCCCTGGATATGAAAACAGTCTTGAGCCTCCAAGATGTTATTTATAACAACAAATGCACCTGCAAATCAGTGATTTAAAAAGACCTCGATGCTTAGGGACACCACTGGACCACTAGTTCAAATCTGCCCTATGCTGGCAGTGGCCAAATATCTTTTATTGTCTGAAGGGTCTTCAGTGCTTTTCTGAAATAAATTGGTGGTTCCCAGCCCAGCTCCTCCTGAACAAGTGTTGATGTCGAAAAAGCACAATCACACCTGCCCCTGTGCTGACAGTCCTAGCAGAGTGGTTATGGATTTTATGGGCTGGTTCTTCCACATCAGCACTGAGTCGATAAAGAGCTTCAGTCCCCAGGGCTGTCAATATGATATAATGTATTGAAAAGTCCCAGAACAGGGTACAACTTTCTGTAACTAAGACCATGGCGAGTGAGGCAGACAGATGGGTCTATATCTGATGCTGCATTCCATTACTGTAAATCCAATTCCTGTTTTATATCAGAGTTAGCATCACTCTGTCTAACAGTCCTCCTCTCCCCGCCCCCAACAAGGGTCTGTGTGGTAACTTTGGGCAGCTGCTGTCTGTATGTGCTCAGCCAGCAAAAATGATCTCATCTTTCCCAGACCCCAGCACAATCTCCTTACGCATTGATCCTCAGCATTGGAGCCAGTGCATCGTGTGATTTATTGAAGTCCTCTGGCAAATAGAAATTCAGGAGGTCCTTACACCTTGCCAGAAGTTAAGATGCTCTAAGATGCAATTTGAGCAGCTCTTGGCACCTATGTTTCCCAGACAGAATATTAACATGGTAGCAGAGGTTGGCCAGTATTACCTGGACTTCAGCAAAGGGACCAATTTAAAGGAAGTGGTTGAAATGTCTTGACATACCTCAGTTTCACCTAGGATGTGATGCAGTCTAATAAAGACACACACTGAAGGCTGCAAATTGTCATCGATCCAACAGAGAATGCTTCTCATGGGAAATCATTGGCAGAGTGTCATCTCCATCACGAGGGATCCATCTCCCCTATACAACCTGTCAAGAAATTAGCTGCATGGGCACTGGTGGCAGTCAAGCTAGTCAATCACCTTCCTCCACGTTCATGCCAGCAGGATACAGCCATAAGAGATTGTATTTTTAAACCGATTACAAGATCTTGGTTGTTAAACAGAGCCAATCCATCAAAGCCCAAGTCCAGTGTGCCCTCTCCCTCTCATCGGTGAGCGGATACCTGTTTGCTTCCTGCATGATTAACTCCAGCACATGGCTGCTGAGTGTTACAAGGATTTATTGGTCTGGCTGCTGGTGGAGGAGGAGTGTTTCTTGGTCACACACTGGTGTGCCGCTGGAATGTACTCCAGGGCGACAGAGGAACTTCTGCAGTGCCTCAGGCCCTCTGGAAAGTGATGCTTTGTTACAGAATCTCTCCCCTGTGAGTACTTTTTACAGGAAGTCAAGGCAAGCATGTTAGTTCTAACAGAAGTAACATTTTAATTAGTCAGGGCATGTAGACAAACATGTAGAAAAAAAGTGATGAATCATTCAAACCAATATATACTTTTGGTCTCAGTCCCACCCTTTGGACCAAGTGATGTCCCGCTATCTAGGGCCTAGTCCAAAAATCACTGAAGTCAATAGGCAGGTTTCTACTGACTTCAGTGGGTTTTGGATCAGATCCATTGCTTCTAGCCCAAAACACATTCCCACAGGCATTTTCTTTCTGAGCTATGGAATGAAGAGTGCTGTGTAAAACAGGGCAAGATTAAGCATAACCTGGGAACCCCATACAACAAACACTAGAGTCCCATAGGAGGTGAAAGATGAAATCATCTCCATCCATAATCTCTGCAGGATTTTATCTCGAAGGCAGAAAAGGTGTCTCTCTCAGTCCTGTTCCATTGGCCATTACAGCTGATGTTCTGGGTCACACTCCCACATGAAGACGAGTTCTGAGAATATATATGGTAAGACTGGGACCCAAGCTTGGGTACAGAATTGCTCAGAGATAGAAATGCTATACTACACATGCTCAGAAATACCTCTGACTCCTATTCATCTCCCATAGACACATAGAGTGGTCCATCACACTGCCAACTACACACCCAGCAGCTGCAGTGGTAGGATCTATCCATCCTGAACCATTCCTAACGGGAATAGGCCATTGTTTGGCTATCAGGTAGCCATTTAGATCACCGTTTGTTTGAAACAGGTCCCCATTTTCCCTTAGGCAAAGTTGATGAAGTCAAACTCTCTCTTCATCCTCAAGGTGACTTCCAGGGTCTCCTTTTCTGAGATGAAACAAGCTTTGCCATTCTTGCTGTCCACAGGGTGGGGGAGATGCAGTAGCAGCTTCCTAGAAAACAAGATGTAGGGGATTTTTTTAGCCCCAGCCCTAAGTAAGCACTACAAAAGGGAATGCAAATTACTAGTGTTGGGAAGTGTTTGCAATTCAGAAACTGGAACGTGATGGGCCACATTAATTTAGTGTGAGGTGGTGGAACTCACTGAACTACCTGGACTTGGCTCTACTGGGCCCTCAAATTATTCCAAATCTCGTTCTCTCTCAACATGGTCTTGGCTTTGTGTGCTGACAAAGATTTCCAGTGATGGATTATTGGGCCTTTCACAGCTCTTGCTGCTGCATAGTAGCGCATTTTTGATGCAGAGTGAGAATGAGACACATCCACAATGCTGTCACAGTGGTAAAAATCTGAATAATGCATAGAGTCTGAACATGTATTTGAAGAAAATGTAGCACAGGGAGCAGTAACCAATTTTCCTTCTCAGCAAAGGAAAAATAATTAGCGCATACTGCTTCAAAGCTTTGGCCACCCCCTTGACATAAAGAGACCTTAGGGGACAGCCAAAGATTACTCTAAACATGGACAACACAGTCTCATGGCTGCTCTAAACTAGGCTCTAAGTCATGTTGGTTCAGTATCCTACCTCTCCCAGCCCTCTGCTCTAGGTGTCACTGGGAGAGGGATGTAATCAGAGCTCCCCGTGCCCTGGCTGCTGGAATCAGATCCATTGTTTCTATCCCAAAACACATTCCCACAGGCATCTCCTTTCTGCGACATGGAATGGTGAATGCTGTGTAAAACAGGGCAAGATTAAGCATAACCCGGGGACCCCATACAACAAAGAATCTGAACATGGAAGCTGGCAGAATTCAGCCACTGATCTCAATCTGCTCTGAACTATACCACTGGAAGCTGGAATAGTTGAGAGCAAATTAAAGCAGCTTTACAGTGGCCTGACATAGAACCAGCCCCAGGACAGACCTTTTGTGCTCTCCCTCATTAGCCATGTCCAGCATTTACTGGGCACAGCTGAAAACATCGGACCGGAAGTCTTTTATTTTCTTTCATAGTGCACAGAATTGTATCTACACTTGGGAAATCAACACTAGGTCAGATGATGTGCCACAAAGCCTTTAGATTTTTTGAGATTCTTTTTTTTTCTGGATTCAGGACTGCAATATCTGGAGGCAAACAAGGTACGGAAAATCCCTGACTCACCAATGAAACTGGATCAGAAGAGAAACAGCATTCTGAGGTTTCCCTACATCTGCAGTATTATATGTAGAGGTCAGATTTTGCCAACTAGGGGTTTTTGCCTAGCCAGTGTTTGCTGGGCTGAATATGCATTTCTCCTGCTTATCAACTAGCATCACTTCCAAAGACTAGTTTGCATTTCAGATGTGATAAACTGACGCTCGCTAGCCCGTAGTGAAGACATGTCCATAGAGCACCTCACAGATGTTAGTGTTAGGGCCCCCAAACCCAGCCCACTAATAACCTAACCCATTAATAATGGCTGGGTTTACATCAATCTGTATTTTTCCTTTGTAACTAAATAATCACATCTGCATCAGCCCTTTTGCATGGTGCTGGTCATTCCCTTGAAGCCTTTGTTAAACTCCATTAGACAGAAAACTTACAATACTGCTTCACTTACTTTTTGGGGGTTCGAAGGTCAAGGATCTTGTCCTGGATGTCAAGTGCAATGTCGGAGGACTTTGTATCTGGCAGTTTGATTTTAATCTGAAAGGACATGTACAGGTAAGACAGAAGGGCAGGAGAGACCCTGGCAAAAGGATGCATTGGAGGCTGGGATGAGCTTTGCAGTACTGTGGTCTACAGGAAATAGCCAACCTCCTTATGAACCCTGTTGATGCTAAAGAATCAGAGCCAGCATTTTGCACGGGTGATTTGTACCCAGAAGAAAGATGAAGTAGCAATCATTTATTTTAATGGTATCATGATGTCTCTGTATTTACCCCTACCCTCTGCACAAAGCCTGAGTTGAAAACCTACAGGACACAGTTTGCAGTCACTTAAAGCCCCTGCTTTGGTGGGGGCCTGGAGCACTTTGCACCAACTAGAAAAAAACACACATGCAGAAATGATGTCCCTTCTGAATGTTGCAGACAAAGGAGGTCACTGATCATTGAATAAGGGGGAGAGGATCAGATACTTGTGACTTGAAGGGCTTTCACACAAGTCTCAAATGCACAGGTGCAGCCACACTCCAACCATCCCTCTGGCAGCCTGCTACCAGTAGCTTACCTTGGCCACATGAAATCTAGCCCTAGCATGAGGTGATGTCCCTAAGCATCAATGGGGAGAGTCCCAGAACGGTTGACAGGAATGCAGAGCTGTCTGAACAACTGGGCTCCAAACTTCTCCTGCTCCTCTGGCAACGTAACCTTGACATCTGACATAAGATTCCTGATCTCCAGTTTGTCCACAGCCTCTGACCTCCTGATAACCAGACTCCTGTCTCATGACTGTGGACTCAGTACCAGAGCTTGCCACCCACAACCTGGCTGTGACACAGGCAATTAATTACCCATTCTATCACTTCAATTAGTTTATGAAGGTGTTAAA
The DNA here is from genome assembly GCA_032595735.1 of Pelochelys cantorii. Lineage (NCBI taxonomy): Eukaryota > Metazoa > Chordata > Testudines > Trionychidae > Pelochelys > Pelochelys cantorii. Next base: position 45,665,522 of record CM064337.1, read on the forward strand.
AAAAATAGTCACACAGGGTCATAGATAAGTGAGTACAAAACCTTTTTGGACCTGCATCCACTTATACCCAGTTTGAACGTGGCTCATAGAACTGGGTAGGTTGTGTTTTCTGGCTCTCAAGGGGGTTGCGTGACTACCCTCAGCCCAGTACAGGTCAGTGGCAATGGCCAATTCACTGAAAGCTATGGAGATAGTAATAGAGCTGCGGTGTATGTACTACATTGGAGGAAACAGTGAGAGGGAAAGAAGGAGGCAGTGAGGAAAGGGTAAGTAGAAGGGATTGGAAGTGGCCCGGGGCCATGCTCACCAGCATGTCCTCGCAGCAGGCTGTGGACGGGTCCTTTCTGTTCATCCCCAGGAAGATGTCCTCTGCTCCCACCTGCTGTTTGAATAAAATCTCATACCTAGCAGAAACAAAACTGGCCATCAAAGCCTGTATGAATCTCCCAATTAAGGGAGGGCAGAAGAAAATGATAAAATTGTTTCCCCTAGGAATGCAGGCCCTTTTCATTTCTGCTGCTACTCTTAGGGTATGTCTACACTACAAGGGTATTTCAAAATAAGTTATTTCAGAATAATAACTCCCAGAATAATTAGTCCGAGGCAGGCTCCCCTAACGTGGATGCACTCCCTTGACTTAGAGGCCCTGGAAGCACTGGGGAGTAATTACTTTGAATGGCCCTGGGGAGGAGCTATTTTTAAATAGCATCAGTAGAGCGTCCACACGACCACTGTTTTGAAATAGCTATTTTGAAATAACAGGCTTGCTGTGTGAATGCTCACTATGTTAGTTAGAAATAATGTTATTTCAAAATAACGCTGTAGTGTAGACATGCCCTTAGATTCTCCATTTTCCATGCCCTTCAAAGGGACACCCTGCCTGGGATTCTAGTCAGACCCATTACAGCCTTTCACAGTTGGCTGGCAGGTTCATAATGAAAAATGAACCTCCACAGCACAATTAGCCTTTGCAGGACCAGGGAATAAGACACTAGGGCTGGAAATTGAACCATGCAGATGTGATATTTACCTCCTACTCCTCCAAAATAGCCTGCTGGGGGGGAAATTTGAAAAGGATGTTGTCAAATGATTATCTTGCAAACAATTTTCTGTCCATCATTTGGCTCCTGGAGCCCCAAAATAACATCAATTTCTCTGCTTATTTTAATTATATTCCATTTTACATATATTGATTTGTTTTTTCCAAATCAGTTTGCTGCGTTCTCATTAAACAAAATCTGGAATTCTGTGTTCTCTTTTTGTTGGTCTTTAATGAATGGGGAAACACACCTGAAGATTGTATTTAGAGCATCTAATGTTCTTAGTAAATTGAGCAAAATAAATCGAGCAGTTTCTCTAGATTGTTCTAAGGCTACATGGAAGGAAGCTCTTTTTTACATTTCCAGTGATCATGCATGTAACACAATTCTAATCTCTCAGTCAATGTAAAATCTGTCTATAATTACAGCTCTAGAGTTACTTTTTAAGGCTTTTTCCATGCATTAATGTGATGAACTACTACAAAGATTTATACTCTCATTTTATTTGTGCTACACAGTACATAATTACTCAGGGCTAGAGAAAAGCTGCACCTCCTTCAGCAGAGACTGAATGGATCCAGAGTGCTTGGTTCTTTTATCAGCAGTGGACAAATTTACCTTACCCAGGACAGTAAAGGTGGAGCTTTTAAATAAAAATGTGTGTACAAATGTATATCGGTGCATAAGGGGAGGCTAAATAAATGAACATTTGACAGTGTTCTAAACAGTCTAATTTTAAAGGTGAAAACTCAGCCCAGTTTCTAGATCAGGGAACTGAGTGGCTAACTGTAAATATGAACAGAGAAAATCGGAAATTCTGGCCAGATTTACACAGAGGTATATTGTGTAGCTCTGTTCACTTCAATGAAATTATTCCACTTTCCACAAACCCTCAGGGTGCAATATTTTGTGATAATAAATGTAAAGGTTGCTTTTTGGATGATCTGACCCGTTGGAGCTAGAGAATTTTCCAGATCGCTTCAGAGCACATCACAGCCTAAACTATGTAACAGCATCCACTTAAGAATGCTTTATTTGTGGTGGAGAAGAAAGAAATCTATTACTATTTTTAGGTTGGTCTCTGCAATCTGTCTCTGACTGAATGCCATCCATTCAAAGAGTAACACTGCCTGTAACATACTCCTCAGACAGTAGGTATTTGCCTCTGGGGACCTTAATTCTCTGCAATATAAATATAAATCCAACTCCCTCACCCCCTCTCCACATAGTATCACATTATCAAAAGAATGAAACTCTCACTGTCTCAAGGTATGCTCAGTAACGTTGTTTACAAACTTGGCAGATGTGAAGGCTAATAAATTCTGGTGTGCGCCTTCTTTCCATCCTAATCATACTTTGCACAAGCATCTGACATTGGGCGTAATCTTATAACAGGAAAAACAATCTCCACATTTTTGTAATATGATTAGAAGGTCTCCTCCACCGAAAAGATTAAAATCACTTATTAATTGTTGCTGCTTTGGAGGCAAAGCCCAGCAGCATATGACTACACAGCAAAGTAAGCCTGGGCTTGAGCCTGGCCCCAAGCCTAGCTCCCTTGTGTCTACACTGTAGTTGTGCTAACCTAGAGCTCAGACCCAGGGGCCCAGGAGGGTCCAAGCTTGAGTCCAAGTTAAGCTGGGACGCCAGGTCCGAGCCCTATTCCTTTGCAGTGGAGATACAGGCAGGTCCTGGCAGTCAGTATCCCACAATTCCATCATGGCACAATTTCCTTAGGCCTATCCCAACAATCTACAAACCACTCTTTTGAAAACTGAAGCCATGCCCACTTTGCAAACAGCAGCAGCTGAGGTTGGTGTTAACCCATTCTGTTATGATCACCAGTCTCCACGCCCACTCCGAGAGAGCCTCCTGGGTTTGCAATAGAGAGACTATCAAGCCTTGTGCACAGCAAACTGCTTCCTGGTAATGTGCAGGGTGGGCAGTAAAGTCTTCCCACAGTTCACTGCAGTTCTAGGGCTGGGGAAGTTGGGAACTCTGGGATATGGTTACTTTGACTTGGGTCTGTGGGCTGCAATGTGGATGCCAAAGCCCAAGGTTCGAGCACCACTTAGAAAAGTCTGAACATAGGGTTTGAACAGGGTTCTCAACCTTTTCTTTCTGAGCCTCCCCACAACCTGCCATAAAATCTCACAGACCACTTGTGTCACAACTGCTGGATTTCTGCATATAAAAGCCAAGGCTGGCATTAGAGGGTAGCAAGCAGGGCAGCTGCCCTGCCCCCCACACCACAGGGGCCCTTGCAAAGCTACATTGCTTGGGCTTCAGCTCCAAGTGGTGGGCTCAGGGCCCCATATGGTAGGACTTTGGCTTTCTGCCATGGGCCCCAGCAAGTCTAACACCAGCCGTGCTTAGTGGACCCCCTGAAATCTGCTCACAACCCCCCAGGAGGCCCCTTGACCCTTGGTTGAGAATCGCTGGGTTAAAATGCAATGTAGATGCTCAAAGCCCAAGGTTCCCTAACACAGATCAGCTGACTCAAGTCCCATTAACTAGGGGCTTAGATTGTAGTGAAGAGGTACTAGGGATGCAAGCGACTAGTCGAGTAGTTGACTACCCGATAAGCATAGGCTTATTGAGTAGTCAAGTGAGTACTTGACTAGTTGCTCCCCTTCCCCCCACTGCCTCTATCTCAGAGGCAGCGGGGGAGGAAGGGATGAAACAGGAGCCGGCTTAATTAAAAGCCAGTTCTCCCCAGCGCCATCTCTGTGGGGCAGGAGGGGGCAGGGGAGGCAGAGCCACAGTGGTCCTGGGGGTGGTGCAAGCCAGGACTGTTCAGGACTGTCCCAGCTCGCGCCGCCCCTGGGAGCTAACCCCACTGCGGCTCTGCCCCGCATCGCCTAATTAAGTAAACAATGGAAATTCCATCGACTACTCAATTAATTAGTTAACTGATATTTAACATCCCTAAGATGTACCTCTAGTGTACATCCCTTCTGCCCTTCCATGACACAAGCTTTTCAGTGGCGTGTGTTTTGTTGTAAATCCAATACATATACTAGATGGAATATAGATCTGGATTTCAGCTACACAAAACCCATGCACACAGTCTTAGCTCTGTTACACTTACTCTGGCTGTTCCCTTGGATCCCAGATATCATCAAACTCTGATCCCTCTGGCACTTCCTCTGCATTCCAAATATCTTTACTATTTTCAGCCTTCACCTGAGGGGTGACTGGGAGAGGGGATAAAAAGAGAATTTGATACAGTCAGCTTCTGGGATGCCTGTCTTTCCTGGGTTGCTGTGATTAACCATGGTGTGTTGTTTGATACAAGGTATTTCTAGGACCCTAGTCTCTCTTGGATTTGCCTGGCCACAAAAGTAGAATTTAGAAAAGGATTAGAGTTTTTATTTTCATAAACTTTACTGTCCTTTGCACACCCTATGGCTATGTCTACACTGGCACGATCTTGCGCCAGAAATATGCAAATGAGGCTAAGCGTAGAATATCGCTGAGCCTCATTTGCATATCTAATGAGCCGCCATTTTTTTCAGAAGAGGCTCTTGCGCAAGAAGGAGCGTCTACACTGCCCCTTCTTGCGCAAGAAAAGCCCTATTGCACAATACCATTACACCTATTACTTTTCAGGAAGAACGGTATTGCGCAAGAGGGTTTTTCTTGTGCAAGAAGGGGCAGTGTAGACGCTCCTTCTTGCGCAAGAGCCTCTTCTGAAAAAAATGGCGGCTCATTAGATATGCAAATGAGGCTCGGCGATATTCTACGCTTAGCCTCATTTGCATATTTCTGGCGCAAGATCGTGCCAGTGTAGACATAGCCTACGTGAGGAACAAGTCTGGGAACATTGTGCTCCGGCTCACAAAACAACAGACATTTCTCAAACTGGTGTGGGTGAAATCTAGAAGGATGAAGGAAAATGGAGACTTCCCTAAATAGCATTTTAAGTGAGCAGAGATGACTGGTAAAGGGATTCCCTTTCTCCTCTTTTTACTAAAGAGCACAATATATCATAGCCCTTTCCAGACATCACTGGGAATATGCAGAACAAAGGTGATGATGTACACTGGGGAAAAGCAGACAGTGAATAAGGCAGGGATGATGTCTATTCCCATTATTGAAGGGATGTGTTCTCTTAAGGATGTACAGTTTGGGGTTCTATTGGCTCCTCAATTGCTTCTGGATTCCGAAAGAGAAACAGTGTTCAAAAGCATCTTTGTTATATTTGTGACTGTTTCTTCTGGAAACAGCTCTCACTACAGTTCTCTATGCCACTGTCACATCTGGGATGACTCACTGCTATCCAAAAAACTTAAAACATAACAAATAGTCTAGTAGCACCTTAAAGACTAACAAAACATGTAGATGGTATCATGAGCTTTTGTGGGTACAAACCACTTCTTCAGATGACAGGAGGATTATGCAAATACTACAGCCGGTGGGTAATGCAGCTGCCCAATTGTTTGATAATGTTAGCTGCCGGAAGGATATTACAGCCATTCTGCAAACACTGCACTGGCTTGCTTTCTTCTTTTTTTTTTCTGGATGCAACTGAAGGTGTTGACAGCACAAGAACCTACAAGCTGACTGAGAGCCTGCCCCTCTCTTTACATGTGGCCAATGGAGTTGCCAGCACTTTTACTGCAATTTCCAATTTTCCCAACTGAGGACTGGAGGCAGCATATTCAACGAGGAATACCTGGAATGTGGATCTGCAGGGCAGAGAGTAAATCTCAGTTATTCTTTCAAGCTTTTTCCTAAATGGATTTGTGTGACTTGAGTGAGGGAGGAGGTTATGTTTGGTTAGTAGCTTCACCTCCTTATTGGGCAGATACAATAAACACTATGTAACTCAGTGTATGAGATGAGATCTAAAAACCAAGCTCTTGTCTGTTTTGTGCGAGCATGAAAGATTCTACAGCACTTTTTTGTAAGAATAGAGTTTTCCCTGATTGGTGTATTTGGATGAAATTTCCCCTTGCCCCATAACAGAGTAGCGTGCTGTTTTCTGTGGCTGTCATGCTCCATCTCATATGTGGTGACATTTCAGTGGCACTGTATGCACAGCTTGTAAAGTGTTTCAACCCTTTGGGATAAAACATGCTATGCAATGCATGTGTAAAATATTATTGTTCCCGTCTCAGCACAGAGGAAAGAGACCACTTTGAGTTATAGCGGAGGTGAGCTGTGTCCGAGGCAGCTGCTACTACAGCTGTTTTATTGCATTACAATCATGGTGGATCACTGTCTCAGCGCACACCATTTTGCTACAACACAACTTACCTGTGGGCTCTGCTTTTTTTGCTGGTCCGATATTCCCAGGACCCACAGCACTAACAGAAGAAGAATGTGACTAAAAAAAGCCAAATACAACCGATATGAATGTTCCCATAGCCCACCTCTGTAATAATAAAAAACAATTAACAGCAATAATAATTTGCATTTACAGAACATGGTTCATCAGAGGATCTCTACAGTCTCTACCTAGATAAGAATGCTTTACAAACATTAGTTACATTTTTACAACTTCCTTGTGAGCATTATTATCCTCCCCATTTTAGCGATGGAGAAAATGAGGCACAGAAAAGTTAAATTATTTGTCCAAGGTCATATAAGTCAATAGCAAAACTGAAGTTTTGTATCACAGTCTTGTGCTCTAACTATTAGTTAACACTTCCCTCCTCATTCTCATCCACCAATCAGTGGCCTTGATGTGCTGCATTTAAACAAGAATGCCATAACTACGGCCTTCTAGCTGTAGCTAGCATCCGAGGGATCATTTTTATGGGCACTCCCTACTTTGCCTGCCATGACAAAACTGCATACCGATTTCTGTGTACTATATGCAGTCCCAGCATAGTCTTTAGAATTTTTTTAACACCGGCAGTCTTGCAAGGCAATAGCATTTATTTAAAATGATGAATCACTGTAATGCTAATAGGCAGTCAGTGTGCAACATTTGTATGTATAGCAAGATTTTTTGGTTTGATAAAAGGGCTTCACATGCAGAGAACATTAAAGTAAATCAAAACAAAGATTTCAGATTATCAAGAAGATTGACAAAGGGGTGAGGTAATATCTTTTATTGAAGTCGGTCCAATAAAAGGTATTACCTCCCCCACCTTGTCTCTCTAATATCCTGAAACCAACATGGCTACAAATATAGTTCATACAAGAAGACTGACACAGACTTCATGGGTATTACCGTGGGCAATTTGCCATTGTTGGCACAGACATGTTATTCATTTTATTAAGACATAAAAATTACTTGGATTTCTTTTCTGACAAGATGATAAGGAATAAGAATAGCTGTCAAAGGCAGATCTAGAAGAACTGAGGGATGGTGGTGGTGGGGAGAACTGAAGGTAGATTTTGAGAGGTCTGCATTCAACCTCCAATGCAGACCACTACACAGAAAGGTTTTAGGGCCAGCCAGTGGACTCTTATAGCGGGGTCTCTGTGAACATGATGTCATGAAGGAGGACTAAGATATCTGTCATTTTTATCCATGTCATAACAGAACATGTACAGGATACCATCAGTTTTATCAAAGAGTTGTGAAGACTCCTTGAGGCATTGTAGGTTATGATTTTCAGGCATCTTAGCCTACCGTAGCCAAAACTAGCCCAGACACATAACGCTCCCCGCATAAACACACTCAGAAAACACAATGACAATAGCATAGTGTGGACACGGAGTATGCTTTCCATGTGCCATGATCATCATGTAGCCAAAGATGATTGGACACAAAGGAATAGAAAGATATTTCCCTCCTTAATTGTTTTTCCAAATTATTCATCTTGCAATGATTACTCACTTCTCCATATTCTATCCCCTTCAACAATATCCATTGTTCCTGAATGACTGATTTGTTTCCGAGATACACAGGATTACCTCACTTAGTCCTGGTCTACACTAGGGCATTATTTCAAAATAACCCCCCCTTAGGTCAAATTTATAAGCGGTGTCCACACTACCAAGCCTGTTATGTCAAAATAATGGGCTGCTTATTTCGAAATCTGTTCTCCTGCTTTCCTCAGGGAATAATGCAAATTTCAAAATAGTTATTTTGAAATAGCGGTAGTGTGGACGCTCCGGTGTCACTATTTCGAAATAACTACTCCCCAGTGCTTCCTGGGGCTTTAAGTCGAGGTAGCGCGAACACATTAAGGGATCCTGCCTCGGACTAATTTCGAGGTTTCCCTGTAGTGTGGACACACTATTTCGAAATAGTTATTTTGGGAGTTAAGTCGAATGTAGTTGTTTCAAAATAATTTCCTAGTATAGACATGCCCCGTCTCCTCCCAGTTATCAGAGGCTTTGCTCTGATTCTGCATTGTACCTTTGTATCCCTTACTAGGAAGCCATTTGTCTCTAGGACTAAATGCCTTCATCTGTGGCAGACTCTGGGGAAAGAAAGGGCTAAGTCTGCATTGGAAGCTATTTTAGATAAATGTTTTCATTTCCTTTTGATTAGAGCATTTCATCTCTCTCCTGTTCCCAAGGCATGAGCTCTCCTACTATTTCTTTTCCCTTTCTGCAGAATGCCACCCTGCAATAATTACCCTCCTGTTTCAGTCAGTCTAGCACCTGAAAAAACTTCTTTTTACTTACACTGATGGGAGATAAAAATCACTCCAGTGTGGTCAGTGGAGTTATACCAATGTAAAACCAGTATAAGAGAGGAGAATAAGGCCCCTGAACTTTTGACTTCCATAGCAGTTGCACCATTTTCTACCAGGCCTGCATTTGGCCTCATGTGACTGCAGAGTTCTTTATTTCTTGTCAGTTACTCACCCCAAGGTCATTGTCATCACTGTCTTCTTCCTGAGGGTCAGCAAGCAGTTTAGCAAGAGCTTGCAGAGAGGAGAATGAAGAAACGCTGTCTAGATCCATATCTACTGCTCATCTGTTCACAGAAACAAACATAAAAGTTGAGGAAAGAACAACTGCGATTTCCTTGTTTTTTAAAAACAATACAAAGCACTTTGTTTACTTTTTAGATGTGATAAATTTTGGGTAGAAGCTCACCCACCAATCCCACTCCAATGAGGCAGGACACCCACCACCCTCCCAATGAGGCAGGACACTTCGAAATCTTTCTAAAGTGCTTATTTAGCCCTCATGATCTTATTATTATTTATTACTATTGTGGCACAAAGGAGCCCCAGCTGTGGGCCAAAAACACATTATGTTATACGAGGGGTGGGCAATAAGTGGACTGCGGGCCAGGCACGGTTCACTAGGCTTAGTCCCTGGCGAGCTGCCAGTGCTTTATTTACCGGCACGTCCGCAGGTACAGCTGCTCGCAGCTCCTATTGGTCGTGGATCGCCATTCCCGGCCAATGGGAGCTGTGGGAAGCAGCACAGCTAGGGAATCCTGTACTAACCCAGAACAAAGATGACAGCCTCTGCCCCAAAGAGTTTATAAGACAAGAGACAACTGATGGATACAGACAGACCAATGGGGGTAAAAGGAAACAAGCTGAGCTCCTCATAATCTTTAATGTGGTTATCCTCACAAACTCTTTGTTAGCCAAGGAAGTGCAATAAAAGCTGTGTTATCTGGCACTTTACCAGCTGGAAAGCTCTCAGCTGTTTTTACTTATATATAACAAGAAGACTTACCCAGCATTGCCTGGGGGCGGGAACGGCCCAGGGGCTGTAGGGACAGCTCCACAGGACTGCCTGGGGCCACACTGCTCCAGTGGCTCCCCGGAGCACCAAGGCAGTGCTGCTCCAGAGATAGTAACTGCCTGGGGCAACTGCAGGGTCACCAGGGTTCACTGGGATCGAGGGCCCAAGGGGTGGAGAGTGGATTGGGCTGGGGCTGTGGGTCACGGTGGCCAGCATGGGAAGAGGAGGCAACCATGCCCAGCACAAACATGGGAACCTTACCCGTGGCAGATGGCTGGCAACATTCAGAGCCCCTCCCCCAGCCAGCCACTGTCTTACAGGTGCGGCCACCCCGCATCCCATGATCATTCTGCAGTATAACTGGAAGCTGCAGAGCAAATTTGGTGGTCCTAGCTCTTACGGTTTAGGAGGAGTTCTTGAACAAATGGACTCAAATAGATGGACACAGACAGAGAAATGCACAGACTCTCTCAAATATATAGTAGATTATTTTGAGATATAATAACTTAATAGTATTAATAACGTTATATGGTTCCTAAAACCAACAGAAGTAATAGCCTAAAATAATAAAGATAAGCTTATGGAAAATGACATACGTAGCATTTTCCAGATTCTCTGATTTTCCAAGCCTCACACTCTAAACCTTATGAGTGGAGCCTTGCGCAGACAGAAAATTTGTATCTTCAGCTGATCAGCAAACAGGAACTGTGGGAAATTCACAGATTTGCAGGGCTCTGCTTACTAGGTGAACAATGGGTGTTTGCCTCCTTTTCCCCTGGGATCCCAGAAGGTCTTTCAAAATCTGCCATAAGTTTTTGGAACTGTGTGCTTGGTACTCAAATGGCAATGCAACTACAGCAATATACATAGCACTAGCAGGGACACAGGGAGGGAAATGGCATACAAAATAACACAACCCATGTTGACGCACATTAACAATGGTTCTTATACTGGAGTTATCCCACTGCATCAACTGCCTATAGGTTCTAGTCCCTTTCTACAGGCTGAACTTCTCTAGTCTGACACTCTCTGGTCTGGCAACATCCATGGTTCAGCATGTTTTTAGTCCACTTATCATGGGTGTGCTCAAGTTTCCCACGGTCCCAAATAATTTATTTATAGCCACCAGTCTTGGCTCTCAGTGTTCTGTGCTGTTATTTAGCTCTAATTAACGAGTAAATGTCTTCTAAGGGCCCAGTAAGCAATGCAAGTATTGATAATGCTGCTAGACAATATTTACCTCCCATGGCCTGGCAAATTCTCTGGTTCGGTACTAGTCAGGTCCCAAGGGTGCCAGACTAGAGAGGTTCAACCTGTACAGGCATTGTACAGAATCATTTTATTATTATCCCATCAATTGTTCTTTTCCTAGGATATAATCTATATTATAGGATATAAGCTATAAGTATACTTGACAGTTTTTCATAAAACTTCCAATTGTTGCTGTCATTGGCACAGTTCTCACTTAGACCAGCCATTGTATTGTAACTGCTGTGTCATCCAGTCCTGCATAGGGCAGGTACAGATAATTTATGACAAGATTTTCACAAGCGGTTAGTGATTTGATTGCTTTGATGTTTGGGTGCCCAATCTGAGACATTTTAAAAGTATTTGTTTTGCGCGCGTGGATGTTCAGCACTTTATGAAAATCAGAAGACCTCTTTAAGATATCTCAGAAGGAGCACTGGAAAACTGAGGCATGCAAAACTGGCCGCCACTTAGTCTTAGTGGTTATACACAGGTGGCTACCTATCTAGGCTATGCTCGGACTTTTGCTACCAGTGCTGGAAGTGAAGCAGCGGTAATATAGCAATGGGAAATTTGAAGCAAAATGTGAGTTGTAGATAAGGCCTCAGAATACGTTTTCTATCCCTTTCTGAGATGCTTCTTTTTATTTTCAAAGGTGTCTAGTAGACATCTCAACATATATAGTGGATAGCAGCTTTGGGATCACCTTCTTTGGCTGATTTTGGGATTACTCCATTTCTCATTGCCCTGGGCATTTGGTATCTCACCTGTTTTTCTTCGGGACATTGTCCCTTTTTGCTCTCACTAGACCCCGTGTCCAATATATTTCTTTCTTTACCCATGCTCCAGTGTAAAGGCCAAGGCACAGGCATCTGCACATGACTCCATCTTGCTCCTTGTCCCACAGAGCTTCAGACCATGAGCTATCAAGTGTTTAAGCTATGTGGTTCCAGCTTCACTACAGCACCTGGTATCAGAGCTGCCTGGCATAGGCCAAAGCTTATGGACCTCAGGACTGCTCATGCCTTGGACACCAGAGCCCTGGTCTACACTAGGACTTTATTTAGAATAACTTTCCTCCCAGGGTCTAATTTATAAGAGGAGCGTCCACATCACGAAGCCCGCTGTTTCAAAATAACAGGCCCCCGAATTCGAACTTGGTACTCCTGCTTTTCATCAGGAGTAACGCTAAATCTGAAATATTATTTCGAAATAGCGGTAGTGCGGACGCCCTGTCCCCGGCTGCCCCAGAGTCATTGGAACTAATTACTCCCCAGTGCTTTCCGGGGCTCTAAGTCCAAGGTAGCGCGTCCGCATTCACGGAGCCTGCCCCGGACTCATTTCGAGGCTTCCCGGTAGTGTGGACACGCTGGTTCGGTGTGGACAAATCGGGAGCGATTAAGTCGAATTTACGAATTTCAAAACAGTGCCCTCGTGTAGACACGGCCCGAGTGCGGGCGGGGGCAGGTCATGCCCCAGAGGCAGCAGGGGCAAGGGGGGGACGCCAGCCTGGGAGGAAGGGGACCCGATCCGCACAAGAGCAGGGGCCCAGGAGGCCGACGACAGGGCCGGCGATGCCAACAGCCGCAAGCTCTCAGGGGCCCTGGCAGCCGCGGGCGGCACCGGCGGGGGCCAAGCGGCCTGAGGCGACCGTTGCATGACGCAGCTCCCGGGGGGGGGGGGTGGGCCCGGCTCCATCCCGGTCTCTGTCCCGCACCCCAATCCCACCCCCGGACCTTATCCCCCTCGCCCCGCCGTGCCGGCCCCTCGCTCCCCGGCCCGGTACCTGGCGGCCTCCAGCTGCTGCTGCGGCCCCCGGGAGCCGAACTCCAGCGCAGCGTCCCACGTTACCATGGCAGCGGCCAGCAATTCTCTCCCCCCGCCCCTTCCGGTTGGGCTGTAGCCCTTCTCAGCCAATGGCGCGAGCGCGCGGGGGACTGGCAACAACTTCCGCCAGTAACGCGCCAGGTCTCGGTAAGGCTGAGGGGGGGATTGGCGGGCTGGGCAGGGGAGGGGCGGGGCTGGGCTCGCCGGCGCCGCCCGCACGTCGAAGTGTCGCGCCGCCTGCTGCCGTCGTCACACGCCCGCGCGCAGCCCGTCAGGAGTGGCGCGCGCGACCGGTGAGGCGACGGAGAACGGTGGGCGGTGGAGGGGCTGGGCCCTGAGTGGCCGGGTGAGGAGGCGCCGCTGGGCTCGGGAGGGGACCGGACCGGGCCTGACGGGCCCCTGTGGCCCTGCCGCCGTCCGAGCGGCACGCGGGGAGCCGGGGGCCCCTCAGGGCCTGACGAAACCTGCTCCGCCCCATCCCCTCCCCCCGCACAGTGACATTCGGGGGGGGGGGTTGAGACTGTGGCCTGTGCCTTGCAGCAGCCGGGGGGAGGGGGGTGCTGGCCTTGGCGGGCAGAGCACTTTCCTCTGCCCTGTCGCTGGCTGCCACGAGCCCAGCACGTGGCTTCTCGGGGTGATGGGGCGGCTCGCGGTGCGGTGGGGGGCAGGTGGGGATGCTTTCGGTGGTGCCTGCTGCAGCGCGATCCACCCCCTGCGGTGATCTTTCCCCGGGACCAGTGCTGTGGACGTCTCGTGGCACGTCTGTTCCACGGGTGCATCCGCGTGCCTTCAGTCTCTCCCCCGTTAGGATGGCGGGCTCTGCCTTTCTCCTGAGATTCGTAACAGTTACGGCCAGCATCCTTAGTGCTCATCTTTGTAGCACTAGGGATGTAACCAGTGGCCCCCCAGCCATGGGATCATGGTGATACGTTCTGTTTAACTGGTTAGCTGATTAAACAGGATTGTAATGCCTACAAGTTACTGGCAAATTCTTAAGTTAACATGTGTTATGTAGCCTTTGGGTGAGGGGGGTGAATTAGTTTGTAGCTGGTAGACATATCTATGGGAAAAACGAAAGCCTTGAAATAGTCCTTATTCTGCAAGATACAGCTCAGTAGCGCACTGAAAGTGATTTGTGCAAACTGCATTTCATCACCTACCACAATGTGTGGTTGCACAAAACATCAGAATTCCTTATTCAGTCAGAAATTGGGGTGGCACAACATGTGATGGACAACTGGGTGTTTTTTTAATTATTATTTTTTCTTCTCAGAGTCAGAAATCATCATGAGTCAGTTTAACTTTGGATCTAGTTCTGCTGGGGGAGGGTTCAGCTTTGGTACTCCAAAGACAGCCACTACCACAGCACCAGCAGGATATTCCTTTTCCGCACCTGGTACTGGAACTGGATTCAGTTTTGGGACACCAACTCAGACTCCAGCAAGTACCCAGTCTACGGGTCTGTTCTCTTTGGCGACCCCTGCTACTTCTGCGCAGGCTTCTGGATTCACTTTCGGATCACCGGCCACATCAACTGCAGCCCCAGCAGGAAATGTATTCTCTTTAGGGTAAGAGCCAACTAGAAGAAACATCTGTTCTTGTTCTCATGAGTTGCCATCATTGAGGGTGGTTTTTTGGTGAATTTTTTAAAAACGTGTTGTGTTTGAGAGTGATAGTGGAGAGAATCCAAGTGGAAAGCCAAGGATTGAGTCTCGTGGGGAATTCAAAAGAAGAAAGATGGGGAAGGTGCTTGACACACAGAAGGAGAGCAGTTGTTCCAGGCATTCCAAACGATGCAGAAAGTGTAGTCTTTTACTAAGAGGAGGTAATTAAGGAATTCTCAAGGTAAGTGGCATTAAGGCATGACAGGGGCTTTTATACAGTGTGTTAGAATTGAGCTACAATCTCTTTGACATTAAATCTAATGCTCTTCAAAGAAATCTGGTAAAGAGTCACCTTCCTGAAACTCTGCTATAAAAAAAAAAAAAAAAAAAAGCCCTATCCTTCAGCATTCTGCTGGACTATGTCCTAAACAGGTTGGTTCATTTTGCTTTTTGTTTTTTTCTGTCTAGGGGAAATGTACCAAAGTTAAACTTGGGCAGCAGTGGCACCACTCAGACTACAGGAATCACAGGGGGGTTTGGACTTGCTAACAGTACTGCCCTTACCAGCTCTATACCTAGCAGTGTGTCATCAAGTCAGATAGCACCTTCTGGTTTTGCCTTTGGCCCCACTGCCGCCGCCGCTGCCACCACCACCACCACCACCCCCCAAGCTGGGACAACTGGAGGGTTCAGTTTTGCCAGCAGCGGAACAGCTCAGACTGGAACCCCAAACTTTAGTATCAGCTCTGTGGGAAATACAACTCAGCAAGTAGCACCTACAGGGTTAGGTTTTGGAGCAACCCCAGCTGCTGCCACCATTGCTGCAACGACTGCACAACCCCCCACTGCCTTCAGTCTTGGGGGACAGTCCACAGGTAAGTGTCAGATCTTGAATTGGGAGTCCAATTGTTAACAGTGCTACTCCATATTAAAGTTCCTCTAGTCAGCTGACTTCTGAAGCTCTGTAAATTGAATGGTATTTGCCCATTGAAAGTTCTAATAATGCAAGTGAATTGATGGCTCTTTTGGGAAATGGATACTGAAATCTGCTGTTTCAGTCTGGTGTGAGATGGAACCAGTGCTAGAGATCACAGTTTTCTAATATGTACATACCTGAAGTCACCAGTTACTTGTAGCATTTTTTCATATACAGTGAGGAAAGTCTCAATAATGTCACGGAATTATAGAGTATATTTTGCATCCTAAATGTCCATAGTTGGCTTTATCTCTTTTTTGCGGTCAGTCAGACATGAAATTTAGAAAATGCACACAAGTAGAACCTTAGCAGCAGTGTTCACTGTTGCAGATTGCTATAATGGGAAATGATAGTATGCGAGCATGCCTTGAGTCAATAAATCAGTTTGTGGCTTAGTTAGTCCAGCTTGGTTCATAAGCAGCCGTCTCTGTTGTAGATTACTTCTCAGAGGAAATTTATTTTTCATAGCACTGGATTATAAGACTGTAATGCTGTGATAAGTGATAAGGCTTATCTCATGAAATCTTGTGCTACTGATTTGTTTCATATCTTCTGAGTGAGTATCTAGACACACACAGATGATGGGATAAAATAAGAGTGCAGAAAGAAGCAAAACTGCAGAGATGACAGTGGGATGATTTGATCTTTATATTGCAGGACCTGGAATATCTTTGCGATCAGTTCCACAAACCTCTGTGGAAAAGGTTTGGTACCACAGTACTGTGACTATCATAGATGACCATTTTTTGTTAGAACTGTTTTTCTTAAGTGCTGGGGCTTGGCATCAAAGGACTGAAATAATTTGTTGTAAATTGGTTGCATTTGTAAAAGCAGTTCTCTTCAGAAATAAGAAGAGACCTTGTGAGTAAAAAGACTTTGCATTAGTCAATTGCTGGTACTTCCTAAGCCTGGTACTTCCTAAGCCTACTCAACCTGCGGGCTGCGTGTGGCCCATTTGTTTGCAGCCCACGGTGCAGTTTGGGTTTACGTGGAGCTCAACATGCAGCCTGCAGGTGGGATCCTTTGAACATGGCCTCCAAGGGGAACACACTCCACAGCGCCGAAGCATCTCCCGGGCGGGGTGGGGTGAGCATTGAAAGACGCAAGCGGATGGGCTGGCTGGAACAGATGGGTACAGAGTGTCAGCATTTCTAGCCCCCAGGGAGGAGGTGCCAGGAGAGCCAGGGCATTGTGGGAAGTGCTGGCTGCTTAGCCTTGTGACAGAACCTGAGAGGTGCTGACTGGCTCACACTGGCCACATTTGGGTCCGGTGCCACGGCTTAAGGCTTAATCTTTGTATTCATGCCTGTCCATGTGAAAGAAGCTATTTGCATATATATTTGCATGTATATGCAACCACACTTAAATTGCAGCCCTCGGCATGTGCTGTGAGTATCATAGTGGCCATAGTTGAGTAGCCCTGTCCTAGGCCATTTAAAAATAGCTCCAGTACCTTGGACAGGGACAAAGTAGACAGCAAAAACTCAAGTTTGATATGTCAGCACAAAGTTACAGTAATAGTCTTTTGCCCATTAAAAAGTATGATGGGGGGGGGGGGGGAAGAGTCCAGCCTAGGTGCATGATGTTTGGTTACAGTTAGTGTGAATTAGAACAAATCTTAAAAGTTGTTCTAGGCAAAATTTATTAGATCTAGTGAATCCATTTGACAGTGCTGATTCTAAATCTTTCAGAGAAACATCAATATGAACTGATAATAGATACTTTTTGCTTTACTAATTATGATATTGTGTATTTTCACACTTGACTATTGCTGGTATTTTGGGTCTTACTCTAGGTTTAAGTTTTGGAATGCTGGCCTCGACAGCACCCACTTCTGCACCCATAGGAACATTGACAGCTACTACCATCCAAGGACCTAGTTTATCATTTGGAACCAAACTTGGAGGTAGGTGGTGATTGGGTCACAGTGCCTGAAAGATAGGTCAGAGTGAAGGGGGGCTGACTACCCTGACTGAAGTGGTTCTATTTATTGGGGTGTGGAGAGCAGATCAAAATAGGAGTGGATGCATATACTATGTCTTACAGTGATTTGCTCTTCAGTCAGAGTCCTAAAAGCACTGTAAGTTCTCTAAGCACATTCTTATTGTACAGCTCAATTTCACTTTGTATAGAGTTTTACATATGAAAACTGCATCTGATAATTCTTCATAAAGTATAAAACAAAGAGAAGCTTATGGGTGATTGTGGGGGCAAGGAAATGGTTTCAGGTTAAACTTGTAAATGTATTAAGTACTGATGAAGCATAATGCTGGAAAATTGTTTTAAAAAGAAACAGAAGCTGCAGAGGAGAAAATGATTACATCAGTAAAAAGCAGATTAGTGTAGATGAATGGAAAAAAAGTGTGTCAAGTCCCATTCTCTGCTTTGTTCACTCTGAACTTGTGTGTTGAAGCATCAGAGAAGGATGGGTTTGGATTTTTTTCTGATTTTTAGGCTTGACTGCAGCATCCACAGCCGCCACCACCACACCTTCCCTTCTTGGTTCATCTGGGCCTACGTTGTTTGCATCAATAGCAGGTTCTTCAGCACCAACTTCCACTGCTGCTGCAGGCCTCTCACGTAAGTCACAGAGCGTGTATCAAACAGTTCTTCTTGCAATCCTGATATTAACAAGTAGTGGTCAAAGGATAGGTTGGCAGGCTCTGTCTGCGATGGTGGTGCTTTTTCCTGAAGTGGAAGAATCACAATAAGATACAACTACAGCTATTTTGGTCTTCGATAGTATCAGCTTGTCTCTATCTGCTTCCGGGCATAAATCTTATCAGTGCTGCACCCGTTTATTGCACAGAAAATTTTGTCTAGAAAATAATACATGTGAATTGAGTGGCAATTTTGTGTCCACTATCCTGATATTGTTGTCATGGCTGAACATATCAGTGACTCTGCTGACAGCTGTTGAATGCAGGCCTGATCTACAGTACAAAGCTACAGCTTTACAAAAGGCAGCTTACATTGACCTAATGCTGTAAATATCTACACTATAGTGTTGCTACTGCTGATATAAGTTGCACACTGCACCAACTCAATAATTTCACCTCCGTAAGAGGCGCGGGTAGGTTGATGCAGGGTCAGTATAAACAGTGTGTTGACCAAAGGGCCTTATGGGCCAGATCCGGCCTGCCAAGTGGGTTGATCTGGCCCACAGATACACTGCTGCTGCCCCACCCCAGACCAATCAGGGCCTGGGGACGGGGCAGTACGTGAAGTCTCCTCCCGTACCGGGGGCATGTGGAAAGTGCTGCATGCCCCTTACAGGGTGGGTACAGGGAGTGAGAGATTTCCTGTGCTCCCCCTCACCCCCTGGCCCTGATTGACCTGCGGGTGGGCGGAGCACGTGAAGTCTCCTTCTACTGCCAGGGGCACGGGCACCTAGAGGGAACCACTAGCTGTTCAGAAAAGCTGGTGGTTCTCTCTGGAGGGGGCGGGGGCAAAGTCTTCACCACTCCCCCCATCCCCAGGCCAGTCAGTATAAAACATTTCGGAAGTGGCTCTCCGTCTAAAATTATTGCTCAGTGAGGAGGGAGAAACAATAACAGGAAACTTGGAAATGGCAGAGGTGCTTAATGACTTCTTTGTTTTGGTCTTCACCATGAAGTCTGATGATGAAGGAATGCCTAACATACTGAATGCTAGTGGGAAGGGGGTAGGTTTAGAAGATAAAATTAAAAAAGAACAAGTTAAAAATCACTTAGAAAAGTTAGATGTCTGCAGATCACCGGGGCCTGATGAAATGCATCCTAGAATACTCAAGGAGCTGATAGAGGAGGTATCTGAGCCTTTAGCTATCATCTTTGAAAAATCATGAAAGACAGGAGAGAGTCCAGAAAACTGGAAAAGGGCAAATATAGTGCCCATCTGTAAAAACCCAGGAAACTACAGACCAGTCAGTTTAACTTCTGTGTCAGGAAAGATAATGGAGCAAGTAATTAAGGAATTCATCTACAAATATCTGGAAGAAAATAAGGTGATAGGTAACAACCAGCATGGATTTGTAAAGAACAAATCATGTGAAACCAATCTGAGAGCTTTATTTGTTAGGCTAACAAGGCTTGTGGATAAGGGAGAAGCGGTGGACGTGGTATACCTAGACTTTAGTAAGGCATTTGATACGATCTCTCATGATCTTCTGATCAATAAACTAGGCAAATACAACTTAGATGGGGCTACTATAAAGGTGGGTGCATAATTGGCTGGATAACCGTTTTCAGAGAGTAGTTATTAATGGTTTACAATCATGCTGGAAGGCCATAACAAGTGGGGTTGCGCAGAGGTCTGTTTTGGGACCAGTTCTGTTCAATATCTCCATCAACGATTTAAATATTGGCATAGAGAGGACACTTATTAAGTTTGAAATGATACCAAGTTGCGAGGGGTTGCAACTGCTTAGGGAGGATAGGGTCATAATTCAAAATGATCTGGACAAACTGGAGAAATGGTCTGAAGTAAATAGGATGACATTTAATAAGTACAAATGCAAAGTATTTCATTGAGGAAGGAACAATCAGTTTCACACATACAGGATGGGAAGCGACTGTTTAGGAAGGAGTACTGCAGAAAAGGATCTAGGGATCATAGTGGACCACAAGCTAAATATGAGTCAACAGGGTGACGCTGTTGCAAAAAAAGCAAACATAATTCTGGGGATGCATTAACAGGAGTGTTGTGAGCAAGATACGAGAAGTCATTCTTCCACTCTACTCTGTGCTGATTAGGCCTCAGTTGGAGTATTGTGTCCAGTTCTGGGCACCACATTTCAAGAAAGATGTGGAGAAATTGGAGAAGGTCCAGAGAAGAGCAACCAGAATGATTAAAGGTCTAGGGAACATGACCTATGAAGGAAGACTGAAAGAATTGGGTTTGTTTAGTTTGGAAAGGAGAAGACTAAGAGGGGACATGATAGCAGTTTTCAAGTACCTAAAAGAGTGTTACAAGGAGGAGGGAGAAAAATTGTTCTTGGCCTCTGAGGATAGGACAAGAAGCAGTGGGCTTAAATTGCAGCAAGGGAGGTTTAGGTTGGACATTAGGAAAAACTTCCCAACTGTCAGGGTGGTTAAACACTGGAATACATTGCCTAGGGAGGTTGTGGAATCTCCATCCCTGGAGATATTGAAGAGCAGGTTAGATAGACCTCTATCAGGGATGGTCTAGATGGTGCTTGGTCCTGCCGTGAGGGCAGGGGACTGACTTGATGACCTCTCGAGGTCCCTTCCAGTTCTAGTGTTCTATGATTCTGCTGTTAATATAGCTATTTGTGTAGAAAAACGCAACTTGGTATCTAGCCAGAGCATTGTTTTAAAATCCTTTGCGGAAGATAAAATGTGGGTTTACTGTGCTATAGCCCTTTGGCTACTGCAGAATATCTTTTTTGATTGCCCACCTGTAACTGAGAGTAGCTTTTGTATTTGCTGTGTGAATAACAGAATAATTTACCAGATTTTTATTCAATGACTTGATGTAAAACGTAGAATCAAAGAAATGTAGGACTGGAAAGGATCTCAATAGGTTATCTGGTCCAGTCCCCTGCAATGTGGCAGGATTAAGTGTTACACCATCCCTGACAAATGTTGGTCTAACCTGATCTTAAAAACTTTCAGTGACAGAGATTCAATAGCCTCCCTAGGTAATTTTGTTCCTCTGCTCAACTACCTTTACAATTAGGAAGTTTTCCTAATATCTAACCTAAAACTCTGTTGGTGCAATTTAAGCGATTACTTCTTGTCCTGTCCTCAGTGGTTAAAGAGAACCATTTGATAGCATGCTCTTTATAGTAACCATTTATGTACATGAAGACTGTTATCCTGTCCCCTCTGACTGCTCTTCTGCAGATGGAACAAAGCCATTTTTTTCAATCTTTTCTCCTAGTTTATATTTTCAAGAACTTAACTCATTTATAGTGCTCTCCTCTGATATTTCTCTCATTTATCCACATCTTTCCTGAAGTGTGGTACCCAGAACTGTACACAGTACTCCAGTTGAGACCTTATCAGTGTTGAGTAGAATGGAAGAATTACTCCTTGTCTTGTTTACAATGCTCATGCTGACACATCTCAGAATAATGTTTGATTTTTTGCAACAGTATTCTATGGTGTTCTAAGACCCTGAAGCTTCAGGATAATGTGTTTCTTGGTCTGATCAGCTATAAAGTTAAGCTCTCCAGAATGCTCATGATCTCTGCCCCTCCCCTTGCAAAGAGCCTCAAAAGGTGGTCTTTTGGCTTGACCGTGGCAATTAGATGTCTTACCCTTCAGATAAAGTATACCTTGGTTGTACTGTTTTGTGGGGCTTTTTGTTCATATATAACACTTGCTCTACCCTGTGAACCAGAGTTGTTTTTGTTTGAATTAAGGATGTAAGCGAGTAGTCGACTACCCGATAAGCCTGGGCTTATTAGGTAGTGGAGTCAACTTCTTGCTCTCCCCCCGCCCCACCTGTGCCTCTGTATCAGAAGCCAGTTCTTAAAAGCCGGTTCTCCCCAGCACCATCTCTGCAGTGCTGCCTCCCCCCACCCCGCACTGCTGCCTCTATTTTGGAGGCAGCAGCATGGAGTGGGGAGGGAGGGTGGGGGAGGCTGCTGTGAAGCAGTCCGTGGCTGCTCGGGCAGCAGCCCCTGCCTGTGGGGGTCCCAGCGAGGAGCTGTCCGCGGATAGGAGCTGCTGGACTCGCCTGGCATGAGCCAGGACTGAGCCGGGCTTGCTTAGTTCCGGCTCGCACCGGGTCCGGGACCTACCCCTGCTGCGCCTCTGCAGTTTAAATGTAGTAGGAGCTGGGCTGCCTTCTTGCCCAGCTCTTACTACATTTAAACTGCAGAGACGCAGCAGGGTGGGTAGCTCCTGGACCCTGTGCTAGCTGGGACTGAGCAAGCCTTCCCTTATCAACTAATCATGTAGTCGATAAAATTTTTATCGACTACACAATTAGTGATTTACCCACTCTTAACATTCTTAGTTTGAATATTGTCCAGCAATTTCAGATGTTAAGACACAAAAGCAGAAAGTTGAGTCCATCAGTAAATATGTATACTACATAATTTCAGGATCACCTCCCTTCTCTGTATAAGAGAGAACATGCAAAACTGGGCCATCCAAAGTGAGAAGTAGCTGCTCACATGCATTAGAAGAAACCAGACAGTATTTGAGATCTTTATCCTCTGTGTTCACAGGAGCACAGCCTAGCCAGATCACATCAGCCAAATTACATTACATGTTGCAAAATCTCAATGGGTGTGGAGTCAATCATGCACCTCATGGGGACCAAACTTGTCCCTGGTGTAACTCCATCAAAGTTAATGTAGTCCTACCAGAAATGAATTTAGCTTAATGACTTCATTCTGCTTACATTTTGGCAGCCCTTCTAAGAAATGTATCTCTGTGAGGCTTAATAAATTTGGCAAGAGTTGTTTTTTGTTTGTTTCGCCATATCCAGGATGATATATTTGACAACAGTGGGTTATTTCCATAATGACTTACTGGCAATCCTCACTCTCATTTAGCCTCTGTCCTATTACAAACTGCTAAAATAGGCATCAGTAGACTGATGCATATTTCAAATTATCCAAATATAATGGTTTGTATTTTGCAATTGACAAGACCTCTTAAAACCGCTATGAGGCCTTTTGTATGTATCCATGGTTTCAACCTGCTGTTCTTCACTTAGGTGCCTGGAATCTAGTTATCGGTTCTTTGCACGTACAGATAAAACAGGGAGCAGTGCACGGGGCAGAGAAACTCTCTAAAAGGGATGCTTTGCCAGTGGGGCTCACAGGAAGCCATGTCATTGTCTTCTGTTTACAGTTGGTGGCACCTCAGCTGCAACAACCAGTCTGGGTACTCTTGGATTTGGATTAAAAGTCCCTGGAACGACAACTGCTGCAACCATCACAACCACCAGTAAGGACTAGAGGATGAAAGGGATGGAGCTGCCAGGCTGATTAAAACTAATGTGTAGTCCATGGTTCTCTGTTTCTTTCTACCTGGGATCCGAAAACAATCCACTGTTTCCTGTTGGGATCCGTCTGCCTCCACAGTTCCTTGTGGCCGTTGTGAATTTGTATTCACAGCTAGAAACCACAGAGGGTCTTGTCTGGGGAGTGTCAGAGTTTGGCAGTCTGTTTTACAGGATTGGTGTGGGACTGCTGCTACTGGCATAGCATCTCTCTCTTTCCAGCCACCAGCCTTCCTACCCAGCAGGCATAGATAGCATCACTTCGAGAGGCTGTGGAACTAGCTGCATGGCATGTTGGATTGTTGCTTCACAGCTGAACGTTGCATGGGGGATAGAAGGGAGAGAGAAATAGGGAGGATTGAGGAGCTGTAATAGGATTAGTTGGGGTGACAAAGATGGAGTGCTAAGGTAATAGGAAGGCAGCATTTAGCTCCTCCCTGCCCTGGATCTTAGGGAATGCAGAATTTTGAAGCCTTTTCTCTACTTCCATCAACCAGTGAGGTGTTTGCACTTCTGAATTACACCCGACCAGTTGAGAAGTCCTTGAGTAGACTTAGTAATAGCACAGTACCTGTTAGCTCTGCCAGTGACTTCCTTTGTAAACTTTGGCTGTCTGTGCCTTAGCTTGATTTTTTGTTTGTTTTTTGTTTTTGTGTGTGAAATAATAATATTGCCCAACAAGCATTGGGGCTTGCTTCCTTAAGAGCTATAAAGTGCTTTGAGATCCTGAGGCAGAAGTGGCTATATAACTCAAGTATTATTAATGGATATTAATCAGAATTATAAAAACATGTTTTAGTTCATCAGCTCTGCTCATGGGAAATCCAGTTCCAAAAGAAGAGTAATGATTCAGATTACAAGTTGCATGCATTGTAGAGTTATTCAGCAGTATAGTAGTTGGGGTACTGCAGATCTGGGTTGAAAGATATGTGCACAAAACTTGCATTGTGTCTTTTTCTCAATATTACCTGGCTCACACTTTAATAGAGCCACGTGGGTTGGAAGAGAATTTGGAGATCTTCAGTCCATCTCTGTTCATTGTAGCAAAATTGATTTATTTATAATCAGTATTCTCTCTGTATATCTATATAATTTGAAAACTAAGAGAAATAAACCACCATTTCTTGCTTATACAGGCTAGAGCTTTCTAAAGATTTCTTAACATCTTAAAAAAGTTGGATAAGTATTATTATTCACCTCTTACAAATGGGTAAGTGTGAATGATTAAGGTCACGCAATCAAGGTCATTTGTGAATAGAACTCATGTCTCCTAATTTCCAATCTTGAGTCCAAATTGCTAGATCACAGCTGACCCTCTCCTCCTCTCTACTCATTCCTCCCCTTTTATGATATTACATCTTTCCTTCCAGGCACTTCTTCTGCTCCTAGCACAGGCTTTGCCTTGAGTCTTAAACCACTGACCACTACTGGTACCCTTGGTGCTGTGACTTCTACTGCTACCATAGCAACTACAACAACCAGGTGCGTCCTTTCAGCCAATTGAGTTACTGCCTAGTGTCCAGAGGAGGTTCCTCCAAGAAAAGAGACTATGCTGGGATTGGAGTGCAGCAGTATCCTGGCCCAATTCTGTTGGGTGTGTTTGTAGTTCAGTGGCTGTACCTTTAATGTTACCTGTCGTGTCAGCTTTAGAGCTTTTCATTTTAGAATTTGTATTCATTCAAATAATGCTCAATGCTCTCTTCAACTCCCCCAATCCCAGTGCTCCCCCAGTGATGACTTATGCCCAGCTGGAGAGTCTAATTAATAAATGGAGCCTAGAACTGGAGGATCAAGAAAAACATTTTCTTCACCAAGCTACACAGGTCAATGCCTGGGATCGGACACTGATAGAGAATGGAGAAAAGGTAAGTTGGCATGCTTTTCTGATAGGGTGAAACTTTTACGGGTATTTTGGTGCCCAAAGATGCAAATAGGCACCCAGTGGGCTTTTCAAAAGTATCTAGATGCTGAACTAACATTGGTGTTTTTTGGGGGATGTGGGGAACATGTTTTTTCTCAATTTCTCCCCTATCTCTCTACCCTTATACCATTATTGATGATCCCTGAATTCTGTTGCTATAGTGTGTTAAATTCTGTGTGTTCCTGTCTGATTTTTAGATTACTTCATTACACAGAGAGGTGGAGAAAGTGAAGCTGGATCAGAAGAGGTAAGAGAGAAACTGAGTGCCTTAGTTTTCCTGTATCAGAGGGGTAGCCATGTTAGTCTGAATCTGCAAGAACAACGAGAAGTCCTGTGGCACCTTCTAGACCAGCGTTTCCCAAACTATGGGCTGCAGGAAAGAAATACCGGGCTTCAGCGTGGTTGCCGGGGTGTTCCGGGCTCCCGGAGTGCCCATGTGGCACCAGGTCCGCCAAGCCCTTGGCCGGCCTGGGCGTGGCCTGCAGCCCGATGTTCTGGCTCCCGGCAGAGGCATAGGTAGGGGAGCGGGGAGGTCGGGGGGGGGGGGGAAGAGGAGGAGGGGAGAGCTGGCCACCAGAAGCAGCACTGGACAGGGGAATTGGGGCGGGCTTTGGAGATTTGGGGCAGGGGGCAGCCGGCAGAAGCAGAGCTGGACAGGGGGCTGGTTGGGAGATAGGGAGGAGGAGTAGGGGAGAAGCGGCTGCCGGAAGCAGGGCTTGCCTGGGGCATTGGAGCTGGCTGGGAGAGATTGGGGGGGCCGGCGGAAGCAGGGCTGCTGGGGGGGGGGGGGGCGAGGTTGGGGGCAGGGAGCTGGCCGGGGAAGATGTAGGGGGCGGGGGGGGGAGAGAAGCGGCAGCCGGAATCAGGGTTGGACACGGGCAGCGGGGCTGGCCAAGGGAGATTGAGAGGAGAAGAGGGGGAGAACTGGCTGTCCAGGAGGGGGTTGGGGGAAGTGGAGCTGGCCAGAGGCGTGGGGGGGGGGGGGGAGTGGGACTGACCTGGCCATATGTAGATCTCGGGGTGCTGCCCCCCTCCTCCCCCCCCCCGCAAAGCATGAGTGAGTCCGGCCTGGGGATTCTATTGTGCCCCCTCCCCCACCCCCTCGAGTAGTTGCGAACTGGCTGGCTGGCAGACACACTCATGCCGCCTGAGCACATTTACCAGCCAGGCAGTTCGAAACTGCAAACTGATACATCTAGTAATAATAAAATGTACCTAATGAGAAAATACCAGACATGTTATATGTCTGGTATTTTCTCAGTTTGTTTTTTATGTGTTTATATTTTTGGGCTGCAAAAAACAGAACTGAAAAAAAAGGGTTCCAACTAAAGTAAAAAGTTTGGGAAACCCTGGTCTAACCAGCTTTCTCTCTGTCTTACACTCCATTTATCCAATCCATATTCTTTAAGTTGATGGCAAGAATATTGTGGGTGACCATATCAAAAGCTTTGCTAAAGCTGGCACTGGGGGCTTTGGGAGGACCAGAAACAACTTATTTGAATATTCATCATTTGATTAATGAATATGCAAATATGCAAATGAATGTTACGATCCTCCAAAAGTTCGTGAATGGATTTACTGGTCCCCGTGTCAAAAAGTTTGGGAACCCCTGTTCTAGACTAACCGATATATTGGAGCATAAGCTTTTGTAGGCAAAGACCCACTTTGTCAGATGCATGTAGTGGAAATTCCAGAGGTAGGTATAAATATACAGGCATAAGAAAAGAGTTCCAATCAAAAGTAAGGTTCTCTTGATTGGAACTCTTTTCTTATGCCTGTATATTTATACCTGCCTCTGGAATTTCCACTACATGCATCTGATGAAGTGGGTCTTTGCGCACGAAAGCTTATGCTCCAATATATCTATTAGTCTAGAAGGTGCCACAGGACATCTTGTTAGTTTTCCTGGTGTAGTGTTCTTTCCATCTCTTTGCGGCTGTTTTATGATGCTTTAGCGTTCATACATCACATCAAACTCTCCCCTAAGTTTCTTTCATAGCTCACTTGTTCTTTTGCTGTTTTGCAGGTTGGATCAGGAACTGGATTTCATCCTGTCACAACAGAAAGAGCTGGAAGATTTGCTGACTCCTCTGGAGGAGTCTGTAAAGGAACAAAGTGGGACTATCTACTTGCAGCATGCAGATGAGGAGCGAGAGCGAACGTAAGGAAGTGACCCTGCTTAAGCACTTGAAAGGACAGAGCTAATGTAACATTTGCAACCAGGAAATACTAAACTTGGAGTACAGGGCATTATAGGTGATTGCTGTATGATGAGGAAACTAATACAAGTTGGACCTTCCTGATCCGGCACCCTTGGGACCTGACCGGACCCAAATGAGGGAATTTGCTGAATATGGGGAGGTCCTCTGCCACTGGTCTCCCAGGACACTGCCCCTCCCTCCTGCTGGCTCCACTCCAGCCTTGCTGTTTCGGGGCTTGAGGCTTGACTTTGGCCTGCTTCTGCCAGCTGGCTGGGCTCTCCAGGGATGAAGCTCCCCAGCTGCTGGGTCTTTCCAGGGATGGGGATCCATGGCTGCCCTGCTGGGTCAGAGCTTCGTGGCTACCCCGCTGCTGCCGTGCCAGGTCTGGGCTCCCCAGTCCCAGTAATAGCACTCTCCCACCATTGGATGTCAACTAGCTTGTGCTTCCAGGCACCGGGGTGCTCTGGTCCAGCAATGTTGCCTGACCAGAGAGTCTTGGATTTAGGAGGTTCAACCTATTATAGCTTTTTCTGGAGCATAACCTTCCCAGTGGCTTGCATTCCCCATATTGGAAGTGGAGATAAAGAAATAGGGAAGTAGAGCTGTCAGTATATTTTATTAGGTAGCATAAATGGAGTTCTTTGGGAGATGTGGACTCAAGTAGCTATTTGAGGGCAGACTATTAATTTTCAGAATGATCTCTTTAATAGTACTGAAAGTGAAGTCCCCTGGATGCTAAATAAAGAAAGGGAATCACTGTGTGAGATGATTCAAATCATGTAGGCATTTTAGGGCAAGAACGGGTAAATTCTAGTAAGGTGATCAAAGAGGGCGCCCAAGAGATGTCTCTTGCAGGGTCTGGACCAGTTGGCTTGTTTTATTTCTCTGGCAAGGAGTGAGGAGAATATTCTCTTGAATCTTAAATGATAAAGAGCTTCCAGTGTCTTCACATGTCTCTCTCCTATGGAAGAACATTTGTGTTGCCTGGTTCATGTATAAGTAAAACACTTTTCCAGCATGTCTGGTGTTTGTTTGATTTGAAGTGCTCTGACCTCATCTCCTCTCATGTGCTTTGCAGCTATAAATTGGCTGAAAATATAGATGCCCAGTTGAAGCGTATGGCACAGGATCTCAAAGACATCATTGAGCACCTGAACACATCTGGGGGCCCTGCCGATACCAGTGACCCAGTGAGTATGAGCCTAGTACTCTCTGCAGGTGGTAAAAAACTCTCACAGGCTGCTTAACTTGTGTAGTTCTGAATGCCCTTCATGTCCTTTGTATTTTCAGGATTTGAAAAGGATTTTACAGCATTTTTTTCTATAATAGTTTTTTTTTCTGTTGACCAAATTCCTGTTCCAGCACAAGCCAGTGTGGCTCTTATGCTTACTCTAGGGTCATGGTGACAATACAAACTCTGTCAACAGAGATTGCAAAACTTCCTCCCACAGTTACTTGCCTGTTTTGTATTTATCTTTTATATAAATGTATTTGAAGTCTGGAAAATATTTCTCACCATATTGTAGATTTTTGCAGACCTATCAGATTTTGGGGTGGACTTTGTATGTAAACATATTTTGGTGTACATTTCGTCTTCCAATTCAGATCTGAATTCTCATCTATTTCTGCTACCTGTCAATCCCCAGCAAAGTTTTTGCCTGTTGGCTTGTCAGTAGAGAACTTACCTTTTAATGAACAATGCAGAGAAGGGAGTTTTCCCAGCCTCTTTTACACCACCTTGAGAGTAAACCTTTTATGGGTATGATGCGTCTAATCTCTCTTAGCCTAAGAAAGCCCAGGCCACAAGGATGCTTTCCAAACCCAAGGTCCCCAATACTGCTTTGTGCTACTTCTGTACTAGCTTCACCTGAGTGAAGTGACTGCTTAATGTATAGAGAATTCATTTAGTCCTGACTACTGCAGCAAGGACCAGGCTAGGCTGGTGTCTAACTGGTATTTCTTTTACTTTTGCTCACTTCCACGTACTACAGTGAAATAACTCATGCCTAAAATCTTGCATGTATTTCTCTCCAGCTCCAGCAGATCTGTAAAATTTTGAATGCTCATATGGATTCATTGCAGTGGATTGACCAGAACTCCGGTAAGAACCTTAATGAATGCCCTCCCCCCCTTAAGTAAAGAAATGGACTGGCCAAAATGTCAGGTCTGAACTGCACTTAGGAAGGAAGAACGGGTGCCTTGAAGAAGGAGGGGAAATGCAGTCTCTACTGACCTCTTTGTTCGGTGCTTAGTGGAAGGACTGAAGGTTGAGAGATCAATTAGATAGTGATTAGTGCTGGTAGTACTTTAACTTTATAGCAAGTTATTGTTCTGCTCAGTCCACTAAGTGCAGTTCTGGTATGTGTATTTCTTGACCATAGATCAGTTCAGAAAGATACACGAGGAGCCTTCCCCAAGTACCTAGTCCATTGTCATTTGAATTTACCTCTCTTTGTGCTCCATTAAAGGCTATAGGCCACAAGTAGCTATTGGATGAAGTTCCTAGCCATTTGCTAAATATTTTTAGGAAAAACAGTGTTTTAAAATGTATCAATAGAAAATGGCTTTCCTGTTGATAGGCACTGACTATGGGCTTTTATGGTAGTATTAGCCTTTTTCTTTATGAAAAATGTCTTCAGGGGTCACAAATGCTAATTGCTCTTGGCCACCCCCACTGGCTTTCCTATCTCAGTATCTATTCTGTGCGAGTGCACATCCTTTCTCCCCCTCCTGACTTCCAGCACAGGAAGATTGCGTCTGATGCTGTTAGCTGAAGTCAAATGTTCCCTTTCTCCAGATGCAGTAACTCCATGTTCTGAGGGACATTGCGGAAGTTGCAGAGTAACAATTTGAAAAGATAATGCTGGACAGATGTTATGCTTAGTTCTGAAAGGGAAGATTGCTGTCTAGGGACTGTTTTTTTCACTAAAATATTGGGGTGCTTCCAGGGTTTAATTGTTTGTTCTTAAGTTACTACACACAGTTTTCATGACCAAGAACCATCTGTCTCCCAGTAAAAAATCCTGAGTATTCTAGCTAGTTTGCATCTCTCCTTAACTTAACCTCATTAGCCACAAGGAGACACTGTTGAGTAATGTGCAATGACTCTCCAGGACTGCTTCCCTCTCAACCCTGCAAAGCTGCAGATGCCCCCCAACAAATGGTTTATACTCATTCCTGTGGAAAATAGGCATAACTCCCTTGATTTAAATAGAATTTTTGCTTACACTGGGGCTGTATTTGGTTTCCAGATTCCTAAAAGGTGTTCATTTCTCAGTACCCAGTGTTTGCCATCATAATGAGACTTGGCTCTCCTGGGATCTCTCCTGTAGCAACAGATCTGTGCATCCAGTGGCAGAAAGTATCTGGGAAATTAAGCATTGTGTAAAACAGTTACCTGCTTCATTTGAAAATCATTATTAAAGGGGTTGCAATTTGTTCCCTCAGGGTGCGAATTTTTCTTGTATTATAAATTATGGTTGTTCACTCAATTAATTAGATCATAGATTAATTGAATAGTCCAGTGTCTATATTTTAGGGTATGTGCAAGTTTCAAAGAGCAACATGTCAACTTTAGTATGATAGGGCAAGTCCCTCAAGCAGGGATAGAAGCAGTTATTACAAAATGTATTTTTTTTCCTTTAAATGGTTCATGTGCTTCTTTTGTTCCCTTGGGGTGTTCAGCAAATGTTCTTATTTATACTCATCCATCACATATCCCCTTCTTTGACAGCCAAAATGGCTTGTCCCATTGATGGGACTGGGTGCAGTGTAGTTTCTAGCATCAGAGACTCTTCACAAATTTGTAAATCCCATTCCCTTAAAACACCTTCAGGGCCACTTCATGAAAACAAATCAGTTTTTCTAGACAATTGTAACTAGGGATGTTAAAAAGCAGTTACCATAATTTAGCGAATATACCCCGCACCCGAATATACCCTGTGTTTTTTTCTATTTCAGTAAAAACAATCTTGTATACCCCGCGCACGAGTATAACCCGCGGGGTATACAAGACTATGCCGGGGGTATATTTACGGTGCGGGGGGTTAGGCTCCCAGCCCACGACCGAACAATGTGGGGAAACTTACAAGCAGCCGGGAACGCTCCAGAGACGGGGCAGAGGCATCCCCAGCAGAGGTGGGAGGCTCCCAGCCCGGCCTGACAAAGGGAAGGAGCCCGGAGCAGGCGGCTCTGCTACCCCGAACCATGCCCCGGCCCAGGAGCAACAAGCGAGCGTGCAGCGGGTCTAGCGTGTGGCGGTGGCGGCTGCAGGCAGGGGAGGGCGCCCGTCTGGATCGCGCAGGAGCAACAAGCACCATGCCCCGGCTCGCTTCTGTGAGCCGGGGCCGCCTGCAGACTCCCGCCACTGCTGCTGGCCCCCGAGCCCCGCACCTGCAACTTGCTCCGGGCTCCTTCCCTTTGTCAACCTGGGCTGGGAACCTCCCACCTTGAGCCTCTGCTGGGGATGCCTCTGCCCTGGCTCCAGAGTGTTCCCGGCTGCTGCGCCCCTTGTAAGTTTCCCCACGTTGTTCGGTCGTGGGCTGGGAGCCTAACCCCAGCCCGGCAAAGTTAGTGAAAGGGGCAGGAGGGAGGGGATCCTCTGCTATTTCAGTAAAAAAAAAAAAAACCCTATATAACTCATGCATGACTATAGCCCATGGGGGCGGGGCGGGGCGGGGAGGGGTTTGTAAAAATGAATATAACCCGCAGGTTATATTCGCTAAATTACGGGTAATTAAGTAACCATGTAACCACTGAAAATCTTAGCAGAATGGATTATAGGTCATGAAGGGAGCAGAGAGGATAGTGTATGAAGTGATTTGTGTATTTCCAAGTACGGAGTCAGTTCTGGCTACTTATGTTTAGCAAGTGTTTAGTTTCTGACTTGGTAAAAAAAAAAATTGCTGAAAAAGTAAATAATTTCTGTTGTTCAAATGTAAATCAAATTGAAGTTGGGTGAGCAAGGAAGATTGGAGCAGTGGCTGAAATGTCCTCTTAGGCTTGTCCATTTGGTTTTTTCTGCCATCCTAGCCATCCAATGTGCTTTGAGCAGTTCAGCAGTATCCTGTGCTGGGTTTTATCTCCCCTCCTTTTTCAAAACCTGTCTTAACCTTTGATCCTCGCTCTTTAAGACACTCTTCTCTCCTCCAGATCTGTACTTCCCACGGATGTTTCTTATGAAAATCATGCATGTATTGTGGGTTTTTTTGCACTCTCCCAACAGCTCTGCTGCAGAGGAAGGTGGAGGAGGTGACGAAAGTTTGCGAGAGCCGCCGAAAGGAACAGGAACGCAGTTTTCGGATCACGTTTGATTGAGCAATCCAAGAAATCTCTACTGCTATAATATTTACTGGATGGCCTTTATGTAAAAACTTTGCAAAAATGGAGTAAAATTGTGATATCGTCTTGGCGTTTTTTTTGTTTTAATAAAGTGCTTTTTTGTGTGAAACCTCCTATATTGATTCATACCATAGATTTCATGGAGCTTCTTCGTTCTGCAGCATTTGTGTCCTTGCTTCTGTGATTTTTTTTTTTTTGTACATATGTTTTATTCATTTAACTTAGTTATTGTTTGCTGTCTTTTTAGAATATTTTAAACCCCAGGAAGTGACCGGGCTAACCTCTCCAGCTCAGTATTACATTAAAATCGGACTTATGATGACCTAAATTCAGATCGAAACTTAGCATATGCTATTGAAATAACTTTTTCAAAATTCAAGTAATACATGTTTGCCACTGAATCAGATCATCAAACTGATGGAAGTCACTGGCAAAGTGACTTGAACCGGTTTGTTAAAGTGCTAAACCAGCTTTGGAAAGCAACAGCCTCTTCTGCAGATAATATTTAGTTCATTTCAGTGTATTCAACTGTTTCAGTTCGGTGATTAGTTCATTCAATGTTAAGATGATTGGGAGTTGAGGTAGAGCCAGGGACTGCTTGTTTTCTCTTCCAGTCTGCGATGAAGTGTGAGCAGATCGTGACCAGAAGCAATAGTTCCATTCAAGTACAGATAATACTTCCTTTGTTTTAAAACGTTTTAAATGCAAACAGGTTTTGATAAACTTCCTTTCTTATGTATCTAGCACATGTAAGATTTGTTTTTTCTTTGGTTAAATAAAACTAAAATGGTGGGGTTTGGGGACATTTTTAATTGAATTCCACATTCCATAAATAGAGCTTGACAGCAATCACATGTGAAAATGTAACCTACTAAAGAAATGTACTATTCACCATTTTCTAACCTGAGTAAATATTAATCTTTATTGTAAGATATAAAATGACTGAAATGTGTATAAATAGAGTGTATCCTGATGAGCAAAAAATACCACATTTAGTGTATTTTGTTGCATAACGTGCTCTAATAATCCGCCTTTCTGTAGCAAACCAGCTCAACTACTACTGTAAAACAAGGTTGAAAGTGGTAAATTAAAACAAAGGTTCCTGCTTGTTCACTTAAACTAATCCATGCTAAAATGGGCCTGTTTCTGCTTCTGAAACCATGGCCTGCATTCTGCCATCTGCAATAAGTTGGGTGCTCCCTTCATGCTTGTACCCCAGTCTTTTCTGAGATGTCATAATTGTATCCATCTTCTTTTCTGCTTCAAAGATCATCAAATTGCAGGGAAAATGTTGGAGGTGTCTTGGTCCCCAGGGTTAGAGAGAGAAAGTGGGTGAGATAATAAATATATTTTATTGGACTAGCTGATGTTGGTGAAAGAAACAAGTTTTTGAGTTACTCCAAGACCTGAAGAAGAGCTGTATATAGCTTGAATGTAGTCTTGCATCAACATCAGCTGGCCCAATAAAAGATATTACTTCACTCATCTCGTCTGTCCGGAGGAAAATTGGCATTTCAGCAACACTTAGCTCTGGGGTGGGCAATAAGCAACCATGGGCCACATGTGGTCTGCCACGGTTAGCCTCTGGCAGGCTGCCAGATACTTTATTTACCTTCAGGTCCACAAGTATGGCCTCTTGCAGTTCCCATTGATCATGGTTCGCTGTTCCCAGCCAATGAGAGCTGGGGGAAGTTGTGGCTCAGCCCATGGGATGCTTATTGCCCACCCTAACTTAGCCCCAGATCCACAAAGGTATTTGACTTCAGTGGAAATTAGGAACCTGAATATATTTGTTGATCTGGGTCTTATTCTTGAGCACTTGCAGTGTTCAGTGAGTTCTATACCATATGTGGACCATGGGGGCAAGTGGCAGTAGACATCTATATTCTATGTTGTTCTAGACTGAATTTTTGTTTGTAGGAAGGTGGCGAAACTGGATTGAGCTTAGTTTGTACAATGATTTGCTCAGATACAAGGTATATAGAATTTACTGTTGCACTAAGAAGAAAACAAACACCATGCATACTGATAGGCTGGAGAGATGCAGCGTCCTTTCTCAGCTCTCTCTAATTCAGCTTCATGGAGTAGAAATGACTGTCTCCAGACAACTTATAAGATTGCAAGATAGAGCTGGTAATACAGTCTACCCTTCTTCCTCCCTTGGTTTGCCCTATCACTTTAGCTGGCTCCCTTGATGTTTACTGAGGTTAATAAACTTAAAAAACAAATAGTCTGGTAGCACTTTAAAGACTAACGAAACATGTAGATGGTATCATGAGTTTTTGTGGACATAGCCCACTTCTTCAGACCACGAAAGCTCATGATACCATCTATATGTTTTGTTAGTCTGTACAGGATAAACTTAAACAACAAATAGTCTGGTAGCACTTGAAAGACTAACTCTGCTACCTCCTGCAGTTAATAAAGTTACACTAGTGCCTGATCAGGAAGAGGCCTGCAGTTGCTATACATGTGCATGATAGGACTCCGCTCCTGTCCTGAGGGGCTTATAGCACTCACTCCCTGGGATTTAGTATAAGAAGGACTTGCCGGTGTTTGTATGTACTACAACTCCCAGAAGCCCAAGGGGCGGGGCCCGCCTCGCTCGTTCACGCGGTGCTGCTGGGAGTTGCAGTCCAGGCCCTGAGCTGGAAGGGGCCGGAGCCATGCGCAGGTGAGGGGGGGAGGCTTCCGGGAATCATGTAGCCGGGCGGGCTGCGCTGGGGTCGGGCAGCTGGGGCCCTCCATCCGTGGCGGGGGCAGAGGCGCTGGGGAAGAAGGGAGATGGGGGGGAGGGAGCGTGGAGTTCGGGGTGCACTCAGGAGAGGGGAGGGGAGGGGAGGGGAGGTGGAGTGGGGGAGGAAGGCTGGGGGCTGCAGCATTGGGGGTGCTCTGGGAGGAAGGCTGGGGGGGAGGGAGCGTGGAGTTCGGGGTGCACTCAGGGGAGGGGAGGTGGAGGGGAGGAAGGCTGGGGGCTGCAGCATTGGGGGTGCTCTGGGAGGAAGGCTGGGGGGGGAGGGAGCGTGGAGTTCGGGGTGCACTCGGGAGGGGAGGGGAGGTGGAGTGGGGGGAGGAAGGCTGGGGGCTGCAGCATTGGGGGTGCTCTGGGAGGAAGGCTGGGGGGGGAGGGAGCGTGGAGTTCGGGGTGCACTCGGGAGGGGAGGGGAGGTGGAGTGGGGGGAGGAAGGCTGGGGGCTGCAGCATTGGGGGTGCTCTGGGAGGAAGGCTGGGGGGGGAGGGAGCGTGGAGTTCGGGGTGCACTCGGGAGGGGAGGGGAGGTGGAGTGGGGGGAGGAAGGCTGGGGGCTGCAGCATTGGGGGTGCTCTGGGAGGAAGGCTGGGGGGGGAGGGAGCGTGGAGTTCGGGGTGCACTCAGGGGAGGGGAGGTGGAGGGGAGGAAGGCTGGGGGCTGCAGCATTGGGGGTGCTCTGGGAGGAAGGCTGGGGGGGAGGGAGCGTGGAGTTCGGGGTGCACTCAGGGGAGGGGAGGGGAGGTGGAGTGGGGGGAGGAAGGCTGGGGGCTGCAGCATTGGGGGTGCTCTGGGAGGAAGGCTGGGGGGGTTGGGGCTGTGGAGTTCGGGGTGTACTCAGAGGAGGGGAGGTGGAGCGGGGAAGGAAGGCTGGGGGTGCTCTGGGAGGAAGGATGGGGGGGTAGGGGCTGTGGAGTTGGCCGTGCTCTGGGGGGGATGATTTCCTTGTACACAGTTTCCTGTAAGACTCCTCTAATGCAGACAGCTGTTTGTACAGGAATCCCAGCATTGCCAACAGTTGTGATTGTATCTTGTGTGGATCCCACAATACTTAGTGTTTTTCTTAAAGCCTGGAAGCAAGACAGGGCAAGGACATCTCAGCTCCCATTTCAGTACCCTTGACACGATACGCTAAAAGCTTCGGTGAGATGCAGGGGCGTCTTTCCCAAGGGCAAACTCCGGTAGAGATTTTTGAAAAGGAAGTTCCAGTTTAACACAGGGCTCCAGACTAAGCTGGCACGACAACCAATAATAGAAGATAAAATAAAAGATCATAATGCAGCTATACAAATACATGGTACGCCCACACCACAGAATACTGTGTACAGTTCTGGTTGCCCCACCTCTAAAAAGAATACAAGAACTGGAAAAAGCACTGAGAAGGGCAACAAAAATGATAAGGGAACAACTTCCCTCTGAGGAGAAGTTAAAAGCCCTGGGACAGTCCATCTTAGAAAAGAGATGACTATGAGCAGCTATGACAGAAGTCTATACAATTATGAATGGCGCAGAGAAAGCGAATCGGGAAGTCAATACCCCTTCACATAACAAGAACTAGGAGCGGTCCAATGAAATTAGTTGGCAGCAGGCTTAAAACAAACATAAGGAAGTAGATCTTCACCAATGCACAGTCAGTCTGTGGAACTTGTTGCCAGAGTCTGTTGTGAAGGCCTAAAGTATAACTGGGTTCAAAAAAGACTAGTTCATGAAGGATAGGGCCATCAGTGCCAATTAGCCAAGGTGATCAGGAGCCCAACTCGATGATGAGCATGTCCCAAAACCTCTGATTGTCCAGGCTGTTTCTGGCAATGGGCTGGATCAATTGAAATTGCCCTGTCTTGTTCATTCCCTCTGAAGCATCTAGTACCAGCCAAGGTCAGAAAGAGCATACTGGCCTTGATGGACCATTGGTCTGATCCGTATGGCTGCTGTTATACCAGCGCGTCTCTATGGTTCAACGGAATTGAAGATTTCATTCAAAAAAACCCTGAAGTTTCTAGCTGTGATTGTTGTGGAGAAGCCCAGATGTTGCCCAGTGCATGGCTCACTGCCTGAGCTGAGAGGCAGCCTGAAAACAACGGCCCTAAGAGAGTAGTGGGCTGCTTCATTCATACCAATACAGTATTAAAGCCTAAATCTTAATAATGTGTTAGACATCTGTGCTGTTACCATTTCACTGTTCACCACTTTAGCAGAAACAGCCTTTAAGATTGTGAGTGGGGCTTGAGAAGTATATCAGCAATTTCTTCCCTTCCCCTATTCTGACCTTGGTACAGGCGCTGAGAGAAGGAAACAGTCACAGAACAGTAGATAACAATGGCCTTTAAAATTCTGTATGAAATAACAAACGTGGGGCACTATTCCATGTATGGAGCAAGTTCTCCCTTAAGAAAGGCCGGTTGTTAATCCAGTTTGTAACTATGTTCTAGCATGCCGCCAACTTCCTTATTTCTTTGACGGTCTCCGATGGCTTTGTGTTTGATTTTTGGGTTGCCTTTTTTTTTTCTTTTTGCACTAGGATGTGCTTTTTCTTTTGAAGCTAGGCAGGAGTCATTTGTTAAAGTAGATCTTCTGTAACTAAAAATTACAGGATGACATATGAATAAAAAGATGA
The DNA here is from genome assembly GCA_032595735.1 of Pelochelys cantorii. NCBI lineage: Eukaryota > Metazoa > Chordata > Testudines > Trionychidae > Pelochelys > Pelochelys cantorii. The sequence continues at coordinate 45,703,619 of CM064337.1, forward strand.
TGCTTGTGGGATATTTTAAAAATCATCTGTGCATCTTTCTAATGGACATCAGTGAGGCGTTCTGCCATGCCGGATATTTCTAGTTCCCTCTTGTTCTGGATAGCCTATCTGGACTATCTCACTGTCTGCCTTGTGTTCTAATAAAGGGCTGGAAAGCAGAATATCGGTGAACTTATTAATATGCTCGATGCGGATGTGTAGGGAGTAAAGCACTGTCGGCAACTTACTGACTTACTCGCTATTGTTTTTCTGCGCCCAGGGTCAACAGCAGCCTGTCTAGTGATGACCTTCTTCTGGAGGATTTGGAGACAGAAGGAGAGCGGCAGCTGAAGAGCCTCCTTCACCATCAGCTTGAGACTGCGGTTTCCATTGAACAGTGAGTATTGAACCAGCCAGCTATGCACAAGAGGCTGGTGGAGGCTGATTGCTGCCCATGCTGGCGGATGGAGCACGTTCTGATTCTGGAGCAGCATTGATGCTGTCGCATGCAGCTGCTGAGATATTGGTGTAGGCGAGTCTGAATCAGTGTCCAACAGATGGAATCGGGTTGCACAGCCAGAGGTTTCTATGCTGTGTCTCCCTCAAGTGCTGAGCTTTGGAGCATGACTCTTTGGAGCATGACACAGTCAACCAGTGGAACTCCTTGCCAGAGGATGTTGTGAAGGCCAGTATTTTAGCAGGGTTCAAAAAAGAACTAGATAAATTTATGGAGGATAGGTCCATTGATTCTGATTAGTCAGGATGATAGGAATAGTGTCCCTAGCCTCTGTTTGTCAGAGGCTGGGAATGGGGCAAACACAAGGGGCAGTTAGAGTGTGTCCGGGTTACAGAGGACAGCATCTATAGAAGCACCACCAACAAGAAGTCTGGTGGCACTTTAAAGACTAACACATGTATTAGGACATAAGCACAGCCTCTCCGGTGCCCATGCTCGGCTGGTGCAGGTGGAGAGCATGCCCAGATTATAAGGCCCAGCATCCTGCCCACACGCTTAACTTCTGAGCCCTGAGGGCTTCTAGCCGGGCTGCTGTTTTGGGTTGCAGGTGCATGTCCAAGCGGCGATGCTTCGCCCCAGCCGCGCTTTACAAGCCCTTTGGAGAGGAGGCGGCAGGGACTCTGACCTTATCGCAGTTCCAGGCCCTGCAGGAGAGTGAGCAAGAAACAGCCTCTCTTCGGGAACTGGGGCTCTCCGACTCGGAGATCCTGCTCTGGAAGAACCATGCGTCAGCAGATAAGGTGAGGAAGGAGCTTTGCCACCAGCTACAGGACCCAGCTGTGAAAGCCATCTAGAACAGTGTTTCTCAACCTTTTTTTATAAAGTACCCCTTTAAAAAAAATTATAAGTACCTACAGTTTTCAGAGACACAATTTTTTTTTCTACCATTGCAACACATTTGTTTAAACAACTTAGTAGTAGCTGGGCGGGTGACGAAATGTTTGGGTGTAAAACGTACAAAAGTAATAAAGTGCTGTAAAACTTAAAAGAAAAATGCAATTTTCTCCACACTTCAGTTGTGTTGACGTACCCCCCAGACTTCTCTCGAGTACCCGTAAGGGACTCGTACCACTGGTTGAGAAACACTGATCTAGAACCTAAAGGAGCCTGCAGTCCAAAGCTCTGCAGAGCGTATTAATAATAGGCAATAGTAAACTGCAGCTTTTAAAGCACCCTAAGCGTTCTACCAAGGAATAACTAACAGTGCATCTACGTACCAGAGAGCTGCATGCACAAATCGATTGGAAACCAGGTGCAGCTGTTACCCATTGCTCAGTTAAAGGGAGCCAGGAACACTGGGGTATGTGGATACAAATACAGACCGCTGTTAGTCCAAGATACAGTCCAAAAAACTTGGACTTATAGTGAAACAGCTTAAAGTGGGGAGTTTTTTCCCCGCAGCTGACTTCCATTTGCGCAGGTTTTTTTGCGCACGACGTAAGAGTGGGGAATGGGAGGACTTATAACGCATCCGTTCCTACCAACGTCAATGCCTTTCATGTGGAACAGGTGTACACCGGGGTGACTGATAGCGGGGACGCCCTGTAAACGAGGGGCAAAGTGAATTAAATCAGAACTGGCAGGAAGCTCAGGCGCGAATGAGCTGCTTCAACCTTCTCCGAGTGGTGTGTTCCCAGCGTTGAGTATGATGCTGTCTCTGCCCTCCTCCGATATAACAGATGCTCTCAAGCTCACCCCCCTTTGGGGGTAGCTCTTGCCCCTAATCAGTGCCACTCTAGTGTGGAATTCCAGCATCACCCTGAAAGGGAAGTGGGTTTTCTCCTGAGCGATGCTGCTGCTGTGTTTCAGGGCTCTGGGCTGGGGGCAGCCCCAGAAGCCACGCAGGAACGGCTGCGAGCCATCCAGGAGAAGATTGCAGAGCACCAGCGCATCCTGTCCCTGCCGCAGAGATTTGCTGGCAGCAAACAGCTGAGCCGGCGGGAGATGGAGATTGAGAACGCGCTCTTCCAGGGGACGGACCGTCATTCCTTCTTGCGGGCACTCTACCATCAAGGTACACAGGCTCCCCAATGCCACCTGCACCGCTGGCAGGATGGGAGAAACTCACTGTTTACCGGAGAGTACAGGAGGAAATATTCTATGAACGTAGATTTGGGGCAGTCTGGGGTGTTTCCTTCCTGCCCTTTCTCCCTGAAGAAATGGTTCCAGTTCTACACTATGCGTGTGTGTGTGGCGAGGGGTGGGGGAAGCTATTTTCTTTTGGCTAAGCACATCTTGCCAGAACAGACTGTTTAAAGGGATCTCTAACATATGAGCCCGCACAGAGCCACTGTCGGAATGGACAGTCCCCACCAGCAGGCTGAATTCTGCACTCTCCGATACCTGTGCCACTCTGTTGGCTCACTGGGATGCCAGAGGTGTCACTGGAGGCAGAGTTCAGCCTATATGTTTAATAGCAGCAGGTTCTCTTATTAATTATTTGTACTTCCCAGGAGCCCCAACCAAAGTCAGTTCTCCATCATGCTAGGCAGTGTGAACACACACATGCTAAATATACAAAATAGCTACAGGGTGGGAGAGACACTGAGTCAGGTTAAGTGACTTGGCCGAGGTCATTCTGCAAGGTCAGTGGCAGAGTCAGAAATGGAACCCACATGTCCTGATTCCCTGCCCAGTGTCCTCTCCACTTCCCCACACTGTCTCTCACCTGAACATCATTTTTCTCCTGCCTCTTTGCTGTATTCTTTCACACAGTCTGACCCTTATGCAGTGGTGCTTAGCACTGCTTGAGAAGACTTCAGAACTGCATCATATGCCAGATCATTGCCAGGGTCACATTTAAAACGGTTTTGCAAGCGACACAATTAGGTTTTGTTTGTAAAAAAACAAAAAAAACACCCCCTCCCCGCTTAGTGCAGGATTCTCACAACTTATTTTTAAAAATGCCTTTGTGATGATTATTGTGCTAGACGAGGGGTGGGCAAAAGAACCTCTGCGGGCTGGATCCAAGCAGGTTGATCTGCCCCACGGAGGACCTGCCATTCCCCCGCCCCCAGGCCAATCAGGGCCTGGGGGTGGGAGGATGCACATGAACTTTCCTCTGCCCAGCCCCTACCCTGCAAGGAGTGCACGGCGCTTAGAAACGCCACGGGGTCCTGCAGGGTGGGAGGAGGCTTCGTGCGCTCCCCTCACCTCAAGCCCTGATTGGCCTGGGGGCGGGGGGAGCACGCAAAGTTTCCTCCCACCGCCAGGGGCACAGGCATCTAGGGGGAACCTTGGGTGGGGGGCAAAGACTTCACTTGCTTCCCCACCACCAGACCAATAATGATCTGTGGGTGGGGAAGCAGAGAAGTGTCCTGACCCTGTCTCTTCCCCTGGAGGCTCTGCCCCTTCTGGTGCAGCCCAGGGCCACTTAAAAAATGCCTGAAGTGGCCCCTGGTAAAAAATTATTGCCGACCCCTGTGCTAGATGCTGTACAAACACAGGCGAGAGAGATAGCCCTTGTCCCAAGAGCTGACAATCTAATGACATTGATTCCCCTTCCCACCTACAGCCACAAAGTCCAGGAAGTGTAGCTGCCCACGGACTGACCACTCTGTGTCAGCGCCCCAGCTAAGAGCAGTGTAACAAAGTCAAGAAGCAGCCTGGATTAATGCTACATGAAAGGAGAGAGAATTTCCTTTTGCCCTAAATAAATTCTTTGCATTGGTCGTTACGGCTAAGGATACTGGGAAGATTCCCAAACCTGAGCCATTCTTTTTAGATGACAGATCTGAGGAATTGTCCCAGGTTGAGGTGTCATTAGAGGAGATTTTGGAACAAATTGATAAACTGAACAGTAACAAGTCACCAGGACCAGATGGCATTCACCCAAGAGTTCTGAAAGAACTCAGATGTGAAATTGCGGAACTACTGACTGTGGTTTGTAACCTATCTTTTAAATCAACTTCTGTACCAAATGACTGGAAGATAGCTAATGTCACGCCAATGTTTAAAAAGAGCTCGAGAGGTGATCCTGGCAATTACAGACCAGTAAGTCTAAGGCCCGTGCTGGGCAAATTGTTGAAACTATAACAAAGAATAGAATTGTCAGACACATAGATGAACTTAATTTGTAGGGGAAAGTTGACATGGTTTCTGTAAAGGGAAATCATGCCTCACTAATCTATTAGAGTTCTTTGATGGGGGGTTAACAGGCATGTGGCCCAGTGGATATAGTGTACTTAGATTTCCAGAAAGCCTTTGACAAGGTCCCCTTACCAAAGGCTCTGAAGTAAAGTAAGCTCTCATGGGATAAGAGGGCAAGTCCTCTCATGGATTGATAACTGGTTCAAAGATAGGAAACAAAGGGTAGGAATAATGGTCAGTTTTCAGAATGGAGAGAAGTAACTGGTGGGATCGTGCAAGGGTCCGTACTGGGACCAGTCCTGTTCCATATATTCATAAATGATCTGGAGAAGGGGTAAACAGTGAGGTCGCAAAATTTGCGGATGATACCAAACTGCTCAAGATCGTTAAGACCAAAGCAGACTGTGAAGGGCTTCAAAAAGATCTCCCCAAGCTAGGGCTACGTCTATACTGCAGCCTTCTTCCGCAAAAGCTTATGCAAATGAAGCACGGAGTAGAATATCGCCGCGCTTCATGTGCATAATTAATTAGCAGCCAAGAAGCTTTTGCGCAAAAAGGAGCTGTGTAGATGGCTCCTTTTTGCGCAAAAACCCCCTCTTGCGCAAGAGCCGTTCTTCCTGAAAAAGTGAGGAAGAACGGCTCTTGTGCAAGAGAAACCATTCTGCATGCTGGTCTCGGAACATATTGAAATCAAGTGGCAGATTAGCTCCTTATCAAGTCTGCAGGATAACTGAATTGGGATTGAGGGCCATAGAAAGCATTGTGGTAGAGTTGCTGTTCTTCCTGGAATACCATCAGTCACTGCAGGCAGCCTACATTTTGCCTTTCAGTAACTTCCAGAGGCTGGACTGAGCTGCGCCAGAGCAGAACGTCCTGTCTTTGGGGCCCGGGCTGTGGCTGACCCTAGTGAGCTATTCATTTACTTGTGGTGGTGGGTTTTGTCATGTCACTAATATTCCTTTACTGTGGATTAGACGAAGCTCAGAAGCGGACGGTGAATGAGAAGGACCCCATAGGTCACTTGGAAACGGTCTGTCAAGAGATGCTAAAAAAGCCATTGCCCAGGGAATCCGAGTCGACAAGAAGTGATCCAGGCTTGCCTTGTTTCCCGGCCTCAAATGGCTCTCTGGTTAAGGATACCACCCAGCTTCCAGACCAAGGAGAGCAGACAGAAGAAGATGGAGGTCCCAGCCTCCCCAAGGTGAAGCCAACGGAGTCTGTGGCCCAGCGACCCACCCAAGGGCCTGCAACTGTAAAGGAGCCTGTAGAATTCGTCCCAGAAGAGGAGATCCGCAAGAATCGTCTCTCGGAGGAAGAGATCAGGAGCATCTCCCGGTTCTCCTCCTACAAGCCGGGAGAACCAAGCAAGGTATAGTGAGCACTGAGCTGAAGGTAATAAAGTGCTATGTTTCCCCTTCCTAGTTATTGTACCATGCCCTGACGCAGAGCTCTGGGGAAGCTGTTCTGGCACCCGTGCTAGATTCATGGATGCCAAGACTCATGGGCAGACTGCTATAATGGGTACAGATTCCTGCTTGCTCTTGATGGAGCATCACCAAATTGGTGTGTGTAGTCACCTCCCAGCCAAAGGAGGAGTAGTCTCTGCTAGGGGAAAAGAGGGGGACCTTTGGAGTCAACAGAAGAGATTTCCCTGCTTAAATACTCCTGGGGTACCTAACTGCCCGCTGTGCTTCCAACCCAGCCCCAGATGGACGATAGCAGGAGGAAGATCTTTGACTCTTGGGGTGTGTCTAGACTACATGCCTCTGCCGACAGAGGCATGTAAATTAGACTACCCGACACAGTCAATGAAGCGGGGATTTAAATATCCCCCGCTTCATTAAAATAAAAATGGCCGCCGCACTGTGCCGGCTCAGCTGATTGTCGGCACAGCGCGGCAGTCAAGATGTGGATCGGTCGACAGGGAATGCCTTTGTTGACCGCTCCTGTAAACCTCGTTTCACGAGGCATAAGGGAGCAGTCGATAAAGGCATTCCCTGTCGACCGATCCGCGTCGACTGCCGCGCTGTGCCGACAATCAACTGAGCGGCGGCCATTTTTATTTTAATGAAGCGGGGGATATTTAAATCCCCGCTTCATTGACTATGTCGGGTAGTCTAATTTACATGCCTCTGTCGGCAGAGGCATGTAGTCTAGACATACCCTCGGAGACCTAGACACACACAGTGCCTCCTCCATAGCTAATCATGAGCAGTCTGAATGTTTCGTTGCTGAATGCTGTGTGTAAACCTTGTGTAACAGGCAGCAAGAGCTCATGATATAAATAATGGGAGTAAACAGGAATCTATGTAGATATGGTGTGAGAGATCTTCAAAGAAGCCGCAAGATGCTCTCCTATATGTGACTGTCTTCTAAAACACAAAAGCTTCAGAGGGGTAGTCTGTAACAGGAAAAACTTAAAAACCAACCAATAGTCTGGTAGCATTTTAAAGACAAACAACATGTATTTGGTATCATGAGCTTTCGTGGGCACAGCCCACTTCTTCACATGACCAGAGTGTCGGATGCCCGGAACCAAAAATAAATAAGGGAAGGAGGGCAGGGACAGAGGGGAAAGAAGGAAAAAACTGGAAGGTAGGGGGAGAAAAAGAGGCAGTGGGTAGATAAATTTCAAAGAGAAAGCAGAGCCAATCTGTAACAGGAAAAACTGAAAATCAACAAATAGTCTATTAGCACCTAAAGACTAGATAGTTAAGAGGTGGATAAGAACCATTAGTTTGCAGTGTAAAGGAAGAGTATTAACACTAGATTCTACACAGACATAAAGAACCATAGGCGCCTTCATTGGTTGGTTGGTTGATAACGTCCCAGCCATCCAGTAGCGTGATATTAGGATGCTAATAGACTATTTGTTGATTTTCAGTTTTTCCTGTTACAGACTGGCTCCGCTTTCCCTTTGAAATGTATCTACCCCACTGCCTCTTTTTCTCCCCCAACCCTCCAATGTTTTCCTTCTTTCCCCTCCGTCCCTGCCCTCCTTCCCTTATTTATTTTTGGTTCCGGACATCCGACACTCTGGTCATGTGAAGAAGTGGGCTGTGCCCACGAAAGCTCATGATACCGTCTACATGTTTTGTTTGTCTTTAAAATGCTACCAGACTATTGGTTGTTTTTTAAGTTGTTTTCTAAAATACAGCCGCCAATGTGACGGTGGGGGAGGGCTGTAGTGCGGTGAGAGGGGCAGGGAAGTGAAAAAGGGCCTTTCTCACACATGGCTGAGGTGACTCTCTCCTCCTGCCCCGTTGTTGTGGGGGCTGGTTAGGTGCTGTATCTGAAGAACCTGAGTGCCCGGGTGACGGTGCGAGACCTGCTCTCGCTGTTTGCTCGGTTCCAGGCGAAGGATGGCCCACCGATCCAGTTCCGCCTGCTGAGTGGCCGCATGAGGGGCCAGGCCTTCATTACCTTTCCCAGTGAGTCGCTCTGTTCCATCCCGCAGGTCTTTCCTGACGTGTGACGGTGCCGTGTCTGCTTCGCAGTGCACGGTGCTACAAGGGCCATGCTCCCTGGGGCGAGAGGGGAATTTGGCTTCATGCCTATCTGACCTCAGCATCCCCACGCTGCCCCCATGACGAATCCCAGCCCTCTCAGGGTCTGAGAGCGGGATTCCTTATCACACGTTCGATCAGTGCTGGCATTCCCACACTGAGATCCCAGCACTACAGCTCTGTGCACTGAGAAGACAGCAGAAAGAGCCAGGAGGAGACATTCTGGTCCTGAGGTCTGTACTTGAACCCAGTGGGCTGGAGAGCAGAGCTGATTGTATGAGCAGTTATATGTGCCTGTGACCTGAGCTCACTCACTTCTCCTGTTCCAGGCGTCGAGGTTGCCCAGGAAGCCATGCTGCTGGTGAACGGCTACAGCTTGCTGGGGAAAACGCTGGTGATAGAGTTTGGGAAAAGCAAGGGGCAGGCGTCAAGTGTTGCCTCTGCCTCCCCCAGCTTGTGCGCCACAGACAGTGCAGAGAAACCCACTACCAGCTAGAGGACAAGTAATCTGTGGGGCATGCATGGAATGTCATGCATTACTCGGCTGTCGGGACAGTCTCCTTAAGTCTTGGAGTCTGAGCTCCGCACTCAGGTAGCTAAATCCCAGTGGGGGCCAGGGGAGTCCTGGGAGCTCAGTTCTTTCCGGTGAGGCCCAGATGAAAGCTAGAAATCACCTCACTCAACATGGGCAGAGGTGACCCTTGGGATGACAGGAACAGAGGCAACTTCTCCTGGCCTGTGGCAGAAGGGATGCTGAGTTGAGTGGCTTGATGACAGACACTCTGGTTGGAGGGAGCCTGAGGGTCTTAAATTGCTGTGTGTTTGAACACTGCTCCCAGGCAGCGTGCGCCGAGGCATGAGGCCTGTGCCATGTTCCATTCTGTGTGGATTTTAATCACACAACTTTATGCTGTGTGGACAGGACACCAGTTGGCCATCTCCTCTGTGGCACGTGATGGCGTTTCCCTCCTGTTTTCTCTCTCTGTTGTGGTGACCTGTAAGGGGAGCGAATATGTGAATAAATGTGTTCCAGTTCTATTTGTCTCGTGTGTGTCTCTATTCCCCAGATGCTCTTGAACCATTCACCCTCTCAGTACTGCGGGAGGGCTGCATCCACCATCTCCTTTGCCTAGGGGAGACCTTTTTGGAGACTGTAGAAGTCTTCTAGGTAGGCCCTATTCTTTAGGACCATATGTGTTGTGTTTTGCAGAATAGACCATAAGAGATCTTGCTTCTTCCTCACAAGTTACTGTACCAGAGCAGACCAGCAATGGTCTGTCTGGTCTGGGAGCCTGTCTCCGACAGTGAATAGCAGAGGAGGGTTTGGAAGAAGGGATAAATGCCCCTCTTGTCACCCCATAGCCACTTGGCTACACCAATGCTTTTGATTTTACAGGTTGAACCTCTCTGGTCCAGCAACATCTGTGGTCCAGCATGATTTTAATTCGCCGGATGTCCACTTATCATGGGTATGGCCAAGTTTCCTGCGGTCCCATAAAATTTGTTTCCAGCCATCAGTCCTGGTTCTCCGTGTTCTGTGCTGTTATTTAGCTCTAATTTACCTCCTCTTCTGAGAGCCCAGTAAGCAGTGGAAGTGTTGGTAATGCAGCTAGGCAATATTGACCTGCTGTGATTCGGCAAACTCTCTGGTTCAGCACCCATCAGATCTTGATAGTGCTGAACTAGAGAGGTTGAACCTGTACTATGCTACTTGAGTGGGAAAACTTTGCGACCCCTCACTGTTGATCCACTATTGCTCTGAATCACAGAGATTGGTGGCCTTTGTGATTTTTCCCAGCTAGCTTCCCAGCGGCTGTTGATATAAATGTTCAATTGCTTTCTAAGAATTATGCTGTTTTTCATCAGGAATATTTTTCATTCTCTGTCAATAAATACGGCAGGTTACTGTAATGCTGCGTCTCCACCAACCTGACTGTCTTTGGAGAGAAGCATTTGAGATCCCTTTGCCCTTAGATTGATGGAACCAGATTTTATGGCTTTAACAGAGGTGAGCTGAGCAACACCTGCCACTCACCCAGAAGAGATGCAGAGTCCCTATAACAGCTGGTTCCTTTCCCTAGCAGCCAGCCACTAACCCAGCTGTCTGTTGCTGTTTTATCCTCTTGTCTAGTCTCCCCCTAGCCCGTTAGTTTGATTTTTCTGGCTGTTGTCTCTTTTGTCAGCGCTCATTAGCCTTTCACCATGGGCCGTGCACAAAATCTAGGCCTGAGTTCAAATGTCAAAGGGAGTGATGTGCAGTGTCCTATGCAAGAGGGTGACTTTGGAGCAAAACAAAAGCAGAATGCAGAGGTATTACTGCATGCAGCCTTGACGAATGCTGTACCCACCACAACAGAACTCTCTGGCTTTAGTCCTAAACGCCCGTGACCTTACAAACCCTGGAGGCCTAGTTCTTCAAAACAGCCACATGCTAGGCACAGCTGAGGAGCATTCTTGGACTCTTCAAACCCCAGCGTTCCTTTGGGATCCTGTCTGGCAGCCCCAGCCTGCTTAGTTCACATTGTCACAGAATGTTTGTGTGTCACCAAGGGGATGGTTCCAAGCTCAACACAGGCAGGGATTTGAATTTCATAGGGAGCAGAGAAGATGGAATTTTCTTCCACTTGACAAGAGAGTAGAAAACAGAGGGACGTGCCAGAGGTAGGGCCTGAGTAGGGTTATGAATGGTTAATAACCAGTTAACCGATTAAATGAAATTGTATATCCCTTGTCCAGCGTATCCATTTTGTTTCCTTTCATGAGTGAGCCTTTACATTCACTTTTCACCTTTTATGCCCATGCTTCCTGCAACGTGTGTATCCTTGAATGATCATAGAGAACTGAGAGTGGGACATGGGGAAAGGATGAATTGCTGGGCAGGGGACAGGCAGATAGGGTGAGTGCCCCACCGGCAGGGTCCAAAATCATCTTAGTTAATACCTCTGGGCAAGTGGGGTGCACTAATTGTTACCTGTATGCCCTGGGTTTGGGTGGGGTAATTTCAAAAATCAAGTCAGGCCATAAAACACTATATCGTCCTTTAAAAAAATCTAATTGTGGGGGGTCTGAGAACTCATGGGCTGTATCTACACTGGCCGCGTGTTCTTGTGCAAGTAAACTGACGTTCTAATGTATGAAATCAGGACTTCTTGCGCAAGGACTCTGCCGCGCCTGCTCAGGAATAACTGTTCTTGTGCAAGAGGCCAGTGTAGACAGGCAACAGGAATTTCTTGCGCAAGAAAGCCCCATGGTTAAAATGGCCATCAGCGCTTTCTTGCGCAAGAGAGTGTCTCCACTGGCACGCATGCTCTTGCGCAAAAGCACACGGCAGTGTAGACGCTCTCTTCTGGAAGAGTTTTTGCAGAGGAACTCTTCCGTAAAAGAGTTTTTGCGTGAGAACGCGCCAGTGTCGACGTAGCCCTGATGGTTGATGGGCTGAGGTGGGTAGCGCAGGCGTAGGGTCGGGGGGGGGGGCTTAGCAAATCACAGTGCTCCACTCCTGCGGAGGCGGCTCTGGAGGGGGCAAGGAACGGTGGTCGCGGCGGGGGCTTGGCTTTCCGAGCTGGGCGCCCAGCCAGCAGCGGCCGCTGCCTGGGCCTCCAGCAGCCCAAGCAGGGACATCAGCTCATCCCGACAGTGTCTGCCTCCGGGGAGACGGGTTCCCCGTTACCGGCAGGGGGCGAGCTTGCAGCTAGGGCCAGACCCGTGGGGAGCGCTGGGGGGGGGGGGGGGGGGAGGCCGCCATGTTGCTACTAGGACGCGGCAGTTTCCCGGCGGACGCCGCCATCTTTCTGTACGGCGGACGGATGGGCGTGTCCGGTCTGCAGTCGCGCCGGACGGGAGGCCGCCATGTTGCCGTACGGCGGCGGGCTCGCCGCGGGGGCCGCCATGTTGCCGTACGGCACGGGACAGGAGGGGCCGCCATATAGGCTGCGGGAGAAGGGGGCTCTCGCCCAGCCGCAGCGGGCAGCGCGCGGCTCGCCGGCGCCATGGCCCGCAGGCTGAACACGGAGCAGGGCATTCGCCTCAGCGCGGTAGGTGGGGGCCCGGCTCGGCCCGGCCCGGCCCGGCTCTGGGCGGCGGGGCCCGGCCCTGGGAGCCCCGGCAGCCCCGGCCCTGACCGCCCCGCTCTCGCTCTCCCCGCAGATGAGCCCGCGCTACCTGCAGAGCAACAGCACCAGCCACACGCGGCCCTTCAGCGCCATGGCCGAGCTGCTGGGTGAGCGCGCGGCGGGGGGCACTGGGAGCTGTGGGGGGGGGGCACTGGGAGCTGTGTGGGGGCTGCGGTGGGTGCACTGGGAGCTGTGGGGGGGGGGTGGGAGCTGGGGGGCGCACTGGGAGCTGTGGGGGGCTGGGCTGGGAGCTGTGGGGGGCTGTGGGGGTGGGGGCACTGGGAGCTGTGGGGGGGCGGGTGGCTGCGGTTGAAAGGCACTGGGGGGCTGCGGTGGGGGGCGCGGGGCTGGGGGCACTGGGGGCTGTGGGGGGCGGGGGCTGGGTTGAAGGCACTGGGAGCTGGGGTGGGGTGCACTGGGGCTGTGGGGACTGGGGGGGCGCTGGGAGCTGTGGGGTGGGGGCTGCGGTTGAAAGGCACTGGGGCTGCGGTGGGGGGCGCGGGGCGCGGGGCTGGGGGCACTGGGAGCTGTGGGGGGGCTGCGGTGGGGGGCGCGGGGCTGGGGGCACTGGGAGCTGTGGGGGGGCGGGTCTGCGGTTGAAAGGCACTGGGGGGCTGCTCAGGGCACTGGGGGTAGAGCAGGAGGCTGGGGATGCTGGGAGCTGCTCAGGGCACTGATAGGTGTGCTGGGGGGCAGGGCTAGGGGGCCGTGGTAGCTGTGCTGGGGACCCTGGTTAAGGTTGTTAAAATACGGATAATCGGCTAATCGAGTAGTTGATGGAATTTCCATCGACTACTCAATCGGTCGATAAGGGAGGGGCGCTCACTACTCCATTTAAACTGCAGAACCCCAGCGGGATTAGCTCCCTGGGGCAGTGCACGCCAGGGCTAAGCTGTCTCTGCTCGCACCACCCCCAAGAGCTAGCCCCGCTGTGGCTCTGCTTTTTAAATGTAGTAAGAGCCTCCAAGCAGAGCCACCAGTCTTACTATGAACACTTCCCAGGGCCCTCCAGCCCCTTACTCTGGACCCCCAAGCGCAGCTACCAGTGCCCTGAGCAGCCCTGCCGGCTCTTACTACATTTAAAAAGCAGAGGTGCAGCGTCTGGGACTGGGTGCGAGCTGGAACAGCTGATTCCTGGCTCCTGCCTGGTCTCCCCTTACACCTCTTCCTCTCCCGACCCCCACAGAGACGGTGCTGGGGTGAACAGCTTTTAAGTGCTGGCTCCTCTTCCCCTACCTTGCTGCCTCTGATAGAGGCAGCAAGGGGGTGGGGAGTGGCTAGTTGAGTAGTGACTCGATTACCTGATACATCTAGGCTTGTCGGGGAGTCGACTACTTGACTAGTCCAGGGGTGGGCAATAATTTTAGACAGGGAGCCACTTCAGAAATTATTGAGGTGGCCCCGGGCTTCCCCGGAAGGGGCAGGGCCAGGACACTTCCATGCTTCCTTGCTCACAGACCCTGATTGACTTGGGGGTGGGGAGAGTGATAAAGTCTTGGCGCCCATGTCCCTGGTGATGGGAGGAGACTTCCTGTGCTCCCCTTGCCCCCAGGTCAATCCGGGCCTGGGGGTGGAGGGAGCACGCAGTCTCCTCTTACCTTGTCCCCGTCCTGCAAGAGGTGAGCAGCACTTAGAGTCAACTCTGGTGGTTGACTTTGTGCACTCCCCCATCCCCAGGCCCTGACGGACCTGGAGAGTGGTAGGGTGTTCTCAGGCTATTTCTGGCCCACGGAGGCCCTTTTACCCACCCCTGGACTAATTGCTTACATCTCTAGCTCTGGTAGCTGTGGTGGAGTGCAGGGCAGGGGCTGGAGGGCACTGGGTGTTGCTCAAGGCACTGGTAGCTGCACTGGCGGACTGCTCAAGGTTCTGGTAGCTGTGGCTGGGGGGGTCAGAGTGAGGGGCTGGAGCTCCTGGGCAGAGTGTTCAGGGTAAGACTGGTGTGGAGAAATAAAAAAGGACTAAACAACACTTCCTTATTTACTAACTGAAGAAGTAGGGGTCACCAATGAAATTAACAGGCAGCAGGTTTAAAACAAACAAAAGGAAGTATTCCCTTACCCCAGGGGTGAGGAGCCTTTTTTTGGGTGGGGGCTGCTCATCCACAGAGAAACCAGTTGGGGGCTGCACGAAAGTGAGAAGCAAAACCAAAAAAAAAACCCCCAAACCCTCACTGACGTGACCCTTAACAGAGAAGCAGAAAGACACTCCCCTTGCACAGCAGAGCCTAAGGAGGTCCACAGCCAAAAATGAGGGGTTCAGTGTGTGGAAGGGGGGCTGCCTGGAAGCAGGCTTGGGATGTGGGTTCTGGGCAGGAGGGGGTGCAGAAGCAGCTTCCTTCCCCTGCCAGTCACAGCCTGAGAGTCAGATCCAGACCCTAACTGTGGCCCATGAGGCTTGAGACTCCCCACCCCCATCTCGCAGCTGGAAGCCAGGGCTGGCACTCCAGCCTGGCACTGAGAGCACTGTGGGGAGATTGCAGGGCCGGAGCACCAGCATCAGCTCCCTGACGCTGGCAGGGGTTGGGGGGGAGCCCAAGTCTCAGGGTCTGGATCCGGGTAAGCCAGGGACCGGGCCTTGGGTTCCCCAACCCTGCTTTACACAATGGACAGCCACCCTTTGGAGCCCTTTGGTAGAGGATGTTGTGAAAGCCAAGATTCAACTGGTTCATAAAAGAACTAGATACACTCCTGGAGGTAAGGTCCATCGTTGGCTCTTAACCTCTGTTTGCCAGAAGCTGGGATTGAGCTCACTTGATGATTATCTGTTCTCTTTATTCCTTCTGAAGCACCTCTCCTTGGCTGCTGTTGGCAGACACGAGACTGAGCAAAATGTACCTTTTGTTTGGCCATTCTTACGATGTATCCTCTATCGGACCTTTCCCCGTACTTGGGAGAAGCAGGATTCAAGAATGTTTTCATTTCTTAGATCCGAAGAAAAGGAGATCTGTGTGTCAGGAATGAGTACACCTAATTGCCCAGATTTTTTCCTTCCACAGACAATGCCTCAGATCCTGGTGTGACAGCTAAGCTTCTCTGCATTGATGTTGTGGAGATCAAGGGGGAGCTTTGTTTGACTTTCACAGATAATGGTGCTGGAATGACACCTCACAAACTTCACCGTATGCTCAGGTAACAAGCTAAGAATTCACCTTGGTATGATTCTGCTACCTTGGATTCAGATCTTGCAAGCAAGCGTTGTCGTAGACCCCAAGTTCAGGATTTCAGGAATCCTGATTCAAATGTATGCAGCACTCCCTGTGGTTTCTCTTTTCTTTCTCTCCCACACACTGCGCAAAATACTAAGATAACTGCTTTTAGGTTTACTCTCCCATGAGCTTTTTTTAAATATACAGTGCATGGTCCAGGGACGCCTGACTTTTTACATTAAGGGCTGTTGCATGCATGGGCTTCCTCATGTAACAACTTGGCCCTGGCCTAGCTGAAGTCATTTGGCGTGAATTAGATGCACTAAGCAAGAGCCCATGCTGCAGTACATGGGGCAGGGAATATTTGCTTAAAATAAACAAATGTCTCCTGGAGTTAGTAAATGAAATCAGGAATCCGTGATCTCGTTTTTGAGGACGCGTGGTAATGATGGATTCCCTATCTTGTCCCCCTTGTCCTCAGAATGTTAAAATGGCTCATGGTTTTAGAGAACATGATGATTTTTCTTTAATCTTTCATTCTGTGATGTAAGAAGATAGGCTTCCCTTGTTTTTGTGCCCACGAAAGCTCATGATACCATCTACATTTTTTGTTAGCCTCTAAGGTGCTGCAGAACTATTCATTGTTTAAGGTTTTTTTCAGTTCTAGACGAACACAACTATCCCTCTGTCTCTTCAGTGAGGAATTTCAAGTCCATTTCAATTTGTATTATATAACTAACTTTAAAAAAAATAAAATTTAACTTGATACTTTTTTTTTCCCTAAATCATAGATTATCAAATGTGCCTAAGTGTAACATTACCTTTTCTATCTCAAGCACTCAGTAGCATTCTTAAGATATCACCTCTCATCCCGTCCCCTGCCAAAGGCATAAAGATCAGCTGGATACTCTTGCAGTTGGTTTCTAAGGTAAACTTCTCAACATTTGGCTCTCACAGTAGAGTCTCCACCCTCCACTTAGGTCTGCGACAACCTGAATTCAACAAACTTCAGGATGTGATGCAAGGCGGGCTGATCTTATTTGCTTATTTGGTGAGGTTAGTTTAGGTTTATTCCTCATACTAGAGGCTATGTGATCATCATCCTTTACTGAGGGTGGAGAAGGGCATTGAATCTGTATCTTGAACACCAAGCAATATAAATAGTGGGTGCAATATACGTTGCAAGTAGCATGTTCAAACTGGCAGTTAATTTTTCAGGAGTCTTATCAGGCTAGAAAATAGTAAAAACTTGCTTCTGCATCTTCCTGTGCAAGCTGCTTCCTTTATGCCTCTGTGCCTGGCAGATGTTCAGCGAGCATCAGATGTCTGCTCCTTTGGGACCAGTCACACATTTCCATCTTCTTCCTAAGTCTTATGCTCATGTCTGTCTTTCCTAAGAGCATCACCAAGCCCTCGTTCGGTTGCATTTCCAGTATATCTGGGGGGATTTCTCCTCGCTTACATGCTACTGCGCTATTCATTGTGCTGTTCTGTTTTTTCTCTCAGAACAAATGCCATGTAATCTCCAGGTTTCCATTAGCCCTATTAATAATTTTTTGTTGTTTCCAGAAGGCAGTCTGCAAAGCAGATAGTCACTTAGGGTAGTGCGCGGTTTGGTCGTTCCTCTGCAACAATTTGGTGCTAGATAAGAAAAGATGGGGGACAGAAGCAGAGAATCTATCATTTCTTTACATTCTGTGAACACAAAACCACAGTTCTTCCAAAAAGTCAGAGGGGTTCAGGAAGTGAAAACCAGAAACCTTAGCCCCTTCCTGTTCTGTGTGGTCAGGGAGGAAAGCAATGGTTTGGTCTCTTAATTCAGGTTCTGTTGTGTTAATATGAAGTGACTGTGAAATTGAGTTGGGGGAGGGGTAGCAGGCCTCTTTATCTGTTGTTAATTTCTCATTGGAAGCTCATTGCAAAATCCTTTCCTAGAACTAGGGAGATGCTTTCCAAATCTGATGCAAGACTAATCCAGAGTGAGCTAGAATGAGGTGTGGCAAAGCCACGAAGTAACCATCTTTCCTTCCTACATCACTTCTTCACCCTTCCTGTCATTTGGGTGTGGTGAGGGTGTCTCACACATGCACACTGAGGAAAGAATGAAAGAGAATTAGATGTGGGGGGGGGGGGGCAGCATTGCCAGCACATAGATACTTACATGGATGATAGATAATGAGACCAGGAAAGGGAATTTCCTGATCGATTTTTTTTTTTTTTTTTTTTTTTTTTTTTTTCCCCCTCCCCTCTCATTCTCCCTTCCCTCCCCAAAGGTAGCCTACATCTCAAAGAACTACCTTTATTATCACGGTTCCATCTCTAGTCTCTCCTGATTAGAAACTGTTAAGTGTCGAGTTAATAGGTGAATGGGACATGCAGCACTTTAGAGGAGTAATGGAATGGTGCTGTGGGCTTATGTCAAGATTGATTCTTTAACAAGCTGGTTTTAGTAGTTTGGATCACGGGAGGCTCAGTCGTGGAGATGCACTGCTGATTGAAACTGCATGGCTGCAACATCTTGAAGTGTTTCTTACTTCACGTATCATGCTTTCCTGGTGCGTGAGGCCGATCTCATTGGGGTAGCATGTGATGTAATTGCAGTACCAGTGAGGCATGGTGGTGTCTGTTGTAACCCATAAAGTGAAACGTGAATAGTGGTGACAAATGCTTCCTTGAAAATCGGGGAAGCAGGCATGGTAGATACCTGAACCGGCCTTGACTGTCTGATCTGGTGGGAGGGGAAGCTGGACCCTTTTCAGTCTTGCTAATCCCTACTGGGGGGGGTAAACATGCTGGTTTGTCAGATGCCTACTGTGGCAGCGTAGTCTAGTGCTTAGAGCACAGTGAGGAGAAGAGGACATGTGGGGTCTAATCCTGATTGTCATTTGGCTCGGTGTGACGCTGTGTAGGGTTTTAAAGAGTCGTTGATTAGTCGACTGCCCAATAAGCCTTAGGCTTATCGGGTAGCCGAATTGACTACTTGCATTCCCCCCCCCCCTTTTTGCTGCCTCTGTATCAGAGGCAGCAAGCAGGGGAAGCAGGAGCTGGTACTGGGGAGAGCTGGCTTAAAAGCCAGTTCCCCCGCCTGCCCTCTTTCCAGCAGCAATCCCTGTCCTTGGGGTGGGGGGTCCCTGCTGGACCTGGCATAAGCCAGGACTGGGACCTAACCCCCGCTATGGCTCTGTAGTTTAAATGTAGTAGCAGCCAGGCTGCCTGCACGTCTGGCTCCTATGCCCGACTCCTACTATATTTAAACTGCAGAGCTGCAGCAGGGGTAGCTCCCGGATCGCCTTTCCTTATCAACTAATAGTGTAGTTGTTACAATGTGTATCGACTACACAAATAGCCAGTTACCCATTTCTTAATATCCTTAGGGCTATAGCAGACTTTCACTTCTCTCACTCATCTTCCCCATCTGTAAAATTAGAATGATGAGGGCTACATTGCACAGGTGACTGACACTAGCGGATACAATTAAAGCACAAGAGGAATAAACCTAAACTGACCTCACCAAGAGCAAATAAGATCAGCCGGCCTTGCATTACACCCTGAAGTTTGTTGAACTCAGGCTGTCGCCAGATCTAAGTGAAGAGTGGAGACTCTGAGAGAGCCAACTGTTGATACTTTTACCTTAGGAACCAACTGCAAGAGCATCCAGCTGATCTTTATGCCTTTGGCATAATTACTGCTTAAGTCCTTAGGCAGAAGGCACTAAAGAAATGTTAATTATAAAACTTATATTCAAGCACCACTGTGCAATGATTAGAGCAAAGGACTGGACTTCAGGAGAACAGGGTTCTAATTGCAACTCTGCCATTGCTTAGAGTGACCTTGAGCTAGTCTTTTTACCTCCCTGAACCTCCATTTGCAACGTGCTTTGAGATCTTCAGATGGGAAGTGCTATATTAGGCAAATGAATAATACTTGGCTTAATGCTCTTTGGGTGACCACCAGGGAAATCCACATTTAAAATTGCTTTTTACTCCATCTGTTCCTCTTCCTGCTGCCCTCTTTCAGACAGCTTTCCCCTTGACTGACTGTATGATTTGCAGCTTTGGCTTCACAGACAAAGCAGTGAAGAAGAACCACCCATCCATTGGAGTGTATGGTAATGGTTTCAAGTCAGGCTCCATGCGTCTGGGAAAGGATGCCATTGTCTTCACCAAGAATGGAGGTGCGCTCAGCGTGGGACTCCTTTCGCAGACCTATTTGGAACGGGTCCATGCTCAGGCTGTTGTTGTCCCGGTGATACCGTTCAACCAGCAAAATAATATCCTTCCCTGTAAGGCAAGAGTGGCCGTGCAGTGTGAATCATCTGGGAGGGGATGCAGGGGTGGGAGAAGTGTGTTGCTGAGGAAGTCCACAGGTCAGTGTTTCATGAGATGCCATTGTTGCAACAGTGTCTTCACATGAGTTCTGATGTTGAGGGTTGTTCGAGGCAGGCATCATCTTATGGGAAACTATGGCATAGTTCAGCGCTGCATTTGGAGAGCCCCCATAACAGCAAATGTGCTTGGTGTTGAATCCATCATATTATTCCCTTGCACTTACATCAGAATTTGTCATGAATCTGGTGGGCACTCCTGCTCATTTCCAAGTTCAGCATAACCCCTGGGTAATCACTGCAGTAACTACATCTCCATCTCCTGTGGAATGCCGCCTCTTTCCTAGTAATTGTGTGGTCTGTGCCCCCACGTAGTCTGACTGCTCTGTAGCATTAATATGCTCGTTGGGTGGTGCGATACCTGCATATGGTGCTGTCTCCACAATGATGGGAGCCTTAAATACACAGCTGCCCCTGTTGCATCGTTCCCATGGGCTGTAGTGGTTGTGCATGGTATACCTCCTTGCATTAACAGCAGTGCATAACTTTACATACTCCCTCCTTGATAAAATTGTTGCCTGATGGTATTTTTCCGACATCTGCTCTTGCTTAGTAATTTGCATGCTTTAACTCCTCTTTGGACACATCTGCTGTTGGCACTGTGCTCTGTCATGCTCCTGATGGGTGCTATTTGTGTGTGTATCCCCTGCCTAGGCAGTAATATCTGAATTCTTCATGTCTCATTGGTAGCGGCAAGGGGCGAAACCCAGGGCAGTTTTGTTCTTTCTTTAACTCTGTGGCTTCTAAAGAAAATGATTGTTACGGAAGACTCTGGGTCCAGCCTTGAGGCCATCCTGAAACATACACTCTTCAATACTGAGGAGGAGTTGCTGGCTCAATTTGATGCCATTCCAGGCAAAAAGGGCACACGGATTCTCATCTGGAATATCCGCAGGTACAGGGAGCCAGGGCACACAAGGAGGGATGAGTGGGAAATGGTAGGTGCAGCCCTCTGTAAGGCTGAGGGGAGAGAGGCTACTGAATTACCTTTAAGAAGTAGGTACCTAGCCAGGCCCAATTTGCATTAGGGTCAATTTGGTCTTCCATGATACTAATGTCCAATTTTATGCAACTTGCTGTGTTTGGCTCTTTCAAGCATAACAATGGCTCCATCATACTCCACAAGTTTGCTGCTTGGAAGGATCCCAGTCAGATCTGCTGGCGTTAGTGACTAACTATGTTCTGCTGCAGCTCTTCCTCCTCTTAACCCTGCAGAGCCACCCTGGCCAAGAGAGAATCATCTGTACTTGGGAGTGTCTGCTCTGAGCGTCATGAGAATGGATTAAGTTCCAGTGGCTACAACTGTGCTGAATGAAATGGCTGAGCATGGGTGTCGCTGAGGGCCTAAATTCAACTGCAGATGTTTTATTAGAGCTTGTGGCACATGAGGAACCAAGACCCTAGCTTGAATTTCAAAATTTTCAGGGATGGCCCTCAGAAATACTTCATTTTACTTGTAGACTGAGCACCTTTGAAACGGAAGTAATTGACCCAATAACAGAACTGCATGGTGCCCTCTTCAGTCTTTGTACAGTAGAACTGCACTTTGATGACCAAGACCCTGCTTTTGGTGCATGGCTATATAAAGATCCCATATGTAGCTTATTAGAGTAGGGCATTACCTATGTCTCTTTGCTAAATTTCCCCTTTATCTATTATTGTGTAGTGTTCTGTCTCCATTGGCTGCCACATGCTATCCTAAAGGTAGCAGCATTTCAGAGATGTTCCTATGCATATTGTTTAGGAAATGTTTAGGAAGAAAGTGTTATAAAATGTCAAATATTTTTAGATGGTACTTCTGGTTTTAGCTTTTAACCAGTAAAACTATCCTGACGTTACTTTTCCACACCCAGTTATTTAGAGTAAGCACTAAGAATTTTTTAATTCTGAAGTTTATCACCCCCCCCCCCTTTTTTTTTAATTGGGTTATGTCCTTAAATTTGTTGCTGAGAAACTAAATGAAAAAATTAGTAATGGGGGAAGCTGAATAGTGGAGCTCAGGTTTCTTGGACTAAGATGCTGCCCCACCCTGCTCACAGGCTAGGAACAGAGCTGCAGCTAACCTCAGAGCTGTGGCCCCAGCCTTGGCTCCCTTATCCCTGTCTGTGGTTCCCCTCCCCTCTCCCTCTTTCAAGCTGTAGCTCATGGCTCAAGTTTGGGGGAAGATGGGGGTGCAGAGAGGGTGACCCTGAAAAGTTCAAGGACCACTGCTGTATAGTTAGATTGCTATAAAGCTGTTCTGTTGCTGATACAGGGTGACTGGATAGGGTTTTTTTGTTTGTTGGGTTTTTCAGAAATAAAGATGGGAAGACTGAATTGGACTTTGATGCAGACAGGCATGACATTCGAATATCGGACTTCAGCCCAGAGGGGTCAGAGAATGCTGGGAGAAAGGTTCAAGAGTCCTTTGCACCAGAAACAGAATACTCCTTACGGGTGAGTTAGGGATAGTGGAGTTGATTGATCCTTTCCCTGCATCTGTCTGAGGTGAACAATGTGAGCTAAGCATCTGTGCTGATGTCAGACATGCCAGGGCCCTTCAGTGTAACACGTCTCATGGAATTAAAAGTTGTGGAATTCAAGCTGGGTATCTGCTGTGAAAGGACTTGGCTATACAGGACTGATTGCATTGTCAACTGACTTCACTTTTTTCCCCCCAAAGGTTTCTAGAGCAGCCTGTGCCATAATACCTTTCTTCTTGCCTTGTCCCCCGCTACCAGGCATACTGTAGTATCTTGTACCTGAAGCCCCGCATGCAGATTGTTCTGCGACAGAAGAAAGTGAAGACTCAACTGATCTCCAAGAGCTTGGCCAGTATTGAATATGATGTATACAGACCTACCTCTACAGTATCCTTATAGCTGCCTCTGACCCTGGGTGATTTCACTGTGGCCAGGGAAATGTACAATGAAGATCACTTGTTTTCTAATTGAAATAAACTCTCTCATCTGTACTCCAAATTGATTTGGGTGGGCTGGAGGAGTAGAGTAGGAAACAAAGGATTGAAATGAACTTGAAAACTTACTTTTCTTCTCCTTTTCTCCCTTCACTTCCATAGAGGCTGGATCTCAGTCTGAATAGTTCAAGGAGCCTTGAAACTGTTGGGAGTGGGCAAGAATGTCCCAACTTAATGTATGGAATCCATTGCATGTTTCAAGTGTAAGTGAGGTCCAGATCAGTGAAGGAATCTTCATGTTTCAGTAGTCCTGGCAGCTGAATTCCAGTATCACGCTTATCTGGCATTATCATCACAAGCCTATTTAAACCTGTATCAAACTATAAGCATCTTTAAAATGTATAGGGAAGAACTCTGTGTAAACTGAGGCCTTGTTTCTATGCGCAAGACCAGAAAGAGGAAGTTATTTTTAATCCCAGCCCTACATACTCAGCCAGAGATCAGGACCCATGCTAAGTCTCTTGTTTGTGCATCCTACTCACTAGTAAAGATTTTACAGATTAGTTCCTGCTGTGGGTGACACTTGAGCATAAGTGTTCATAAGTATACCTAAGTGGAGGTTAGTAAGCGATGCGGATGTGCAAGAAGGAATGGACTTTGTCTTGGTGTCTTGCAACTGTGTTGGTTCTGCAGAGCCAGCATGAATAAAATGCAATATATCTCTGATGCTGAAGAATGCAATTTGTTAGAATACACTTAAGATAACCCCAGATGGTGACACAATGAAAATATGCCACCCGGACTTACATTCCATAAATATGGGAGCCCTCTTAAAGGGATAGGCCCTCAGAAGGATACTTCTGGTGTAACAAGACTGTGCTTCATATATGGCTTCTCTGTTTTTTTTCAACCTAGTGGCAGAATTTTTTGCTCAGAACTGAAACCAGTTTCTTGCTGAATTTCCTCTACCTCTGTGGGTCTTTGATGGCTTCATTTCATTGTTTCTTGAGGTTTCTTTGGTCTTGTTTACAAAGCCAAAACAGAATTTAATCACGTTTTTATTCATTTGCTGCCCCATCTGGGTTATAACGGTTTGATCATGGTTCTTTGTTCAGAACTTGACTACTTTATAATCTGCTCTTGAATGGTCTTGTTCTGTCCAGACTGGCTGGGTTAAACTGCTGGAATTTAGATGGGTGCAGTTATACTTATCCACCATTTTTGGCTGTGACTACCAGGCCTTCCTCACTCTACAAAGGCCAATGCTCAGCTCTGGCTTCCTGTTAAAGAGGCAAAGGTGTTGCTTTAATCTAAACAGCACAGCTCCTGCAACATACAACCATACATCATGAGGTTGAGACATTGAACACTTGTGTGCTTTCTCTTTTTGGAGACCCTTCTCCTTCTGCTGTTTTCCATCAGCACTCGCCCCCTTGCCTCAATGGCCTTCCCACAAAACACCATTCACTTCTCCTTGCTTCTTCCTTGGAGCTTGCAGCTTTTCTCCTTGACAGTCATTCTCTCAGAACAAAAGGGTGAAGATCACATTTGGGTTCAATTGCAAGAACAATAGCCACTTTGGGATCATGATGTACCACAACAACCGACTCATCAAGTCCTATGAGAAGGTGGGCTGCCAAATGAAGGTGAGGGATCAGTTCTTCCTCTCTGCTCTCAGGAAGGGGGATGCGAGAGGAACATAGCTTCACCAAAGATAGGCCCTGTCCATAGATCCTTACCTCAGGTCCCCATTGGCCTCCAGGATCTCAACAGCTTAGTGCTGGAGTTCTTGAACTTAAAAACTTGGCTGTCGATCTGAAGATATATCCATATTGTACGCATGTCTAGAAACTGAGATCCAAGTATGCCCTTTGAGATTTATTGCTGCTACAAGAGGTGGCTGCTGCTGGGGGACTCAAATCGTGAAATCCATCCTCTTTGCCCAGCCGGACTGATCGCTTCTCTCAAATCACCTTGCAGTGGTAGGGCAGCATAGCTGTGCCAGCAAGCTGGCTGTCATTCCTTTGTTGCTAGGAGTCATCTTAGATATAGATAAATTGGTGGCTTTCAGAGAAAGGAAGCTAGTCAATATTCCAGATTTATAACCTTTGGGATTTGTACTTAGAGCAGGCAAGGAAAGGCTTATCTCCAGTGGGGTCTGTCCCTTGTGGACTGAGAGAGGAATGCTTGGCAGTCTCCATCTGATACTCAGTCTCAGAAGGGTAATTGTATTAGTCTGTAACTTTAAAATTAACGAGTAGTCCTGTGGCACCTTAGAGACTAACAAATACATAGGATCATGAGCTTTTGTGGGTAAGACTCACTTCATCAGATGAATTGGAGTGGAAATAACAGAATTCAAGGTATGTATAACAGCAAAAGCAGTCACCTATCAATTGTAGGACCTGTGTTAATGAATCTCATTATGTAGACTGGATGTGTCCCATTCATAGCTTTTGATGTGAAAATGTGAATGTCAAAAGGCAGGGGAAATTGTCTTGCAGTGTGTTAACCAGTTAACGTCTTTATTCAAGCCCAGGTTGACAGCGTCAAATTTGTAAATGAATTCCAGTTCAGCAGTGCCAGCAATGCTCCTCTGCCATTACATATTGGCCAAACCAGACAGTGTCTGTGACACAGGATAAATGGACACAAATCAGACCTCAGGAATGGTAATGCACATAAACCTGTAGGGAAAATTTTAACCTGCCTGGACACTCAATGATTTTAAAAGTAGTCGTTCTTCTATAAAGGAATTTTTTAACCACATAGAGACTGCTGAACTGGAATTCATTACAAATTTGACACTGTCAACCTGGGCTTGAATAAAGATATTAACTGGTCAATGTCAATTTCCTCTGCCTTCTGACACTTGCATTTTCACATCAAAAGCTATGAATTGGGCACATCCAGGCTACTTAATTAGCTTCATTCACATGGGTCCTACAATTGACAGGTAACTGCTTTTGCTGTTATTTATATATACACCTTGGATTCTGTTATTTCCACTCCAACTCATCTGAGGAAGTGGATTTTACCCACAAAAGCTCATGATCTTATATGTTCGATAGTCTCTACAGTGCCATAAGACTACTTGTTTTTATCTGATACATGTTACTGCTGTGCATGCAGAGATGTGACCATAAAGTTCTGTAGCAGGGAGGGGATGTGTGATACTGAATCTTGTTGCCATTTTTTCTGGGATTCCTTGGGAATAGGAATCGTTCTCCTGAAGGAGTTGCCTCTTTTTCTGTTGTAATCAATGTGGCTGAAATGATTGGTTCTCTTCCTTCCTTTTTGACCATTGGTGTAGGGGGATGGCATGGGCGTGATTGGGGTGATTGAGTGCAACTTCTTGAAACCAGCACATAACAAACAGGACTTTGAAGAAAGCAAAGAATACCGGTAAGGGAGGCCTGCAGCTGGGGCTACTGCTATGTTTGGGCTTCAGGTTTGAAGTAGCCCCCTGCTGGCCCATCTGCCTTCTGATGCCCCTACCAGAAAATGTTTGACCATGTTTCTCTGAAACATGGAGAGATCTTACTCTCCTAGATTGAGGGAGGGAGTCCCGGAGAGGTGTCTGAAATGAAATTGCTTTAGAGAATGGAAAAGCAGTGTTTCTCAGGCTTTTGGAAACTAGCCTCCCTACAGGAAAATTAAACCCATCTTGTCCCCCTTGGGCCCTGGAGTAGCAGGCAGCATGAGAGAAACTGTCACCCGCACCGTTCCATACCCTTCCCCCCCAGCTACTCCATTAGTTGGGCATACCCCTAACTTTGGGGAAATGCTGCACTGTAGAGATGAACATGTGCACGAGAATGTAAGGATCACATTTAGAATGGGTAGTGGCAGGGAGCGGGGGTCAGAACAGACCCTGTCCTTTGTCTTTGCTTTGCAGATTGTGAGCTGCTCTTAGTTAGTGCAGATAGCTACCAGAGTTCTGGGCTGCTGTGCTGAGGTCAGGGCTCCCTTTGTTTCAGCAGGAAATGAGACGTTCATGAACATCTCTCTGGTCTGTCATCTTCCTAACCCCCTCCTGCACCGAGCTCCTAATTTAGTGACTTGACCAGAACTTGCATCCTTCTTAAGTGTGGGTTTCATGCTGATGCTCGATGGAGCCTTTTGCTGTCATTTTGACACCAGGAAGCCTGTTTTAGCAGTGGATAGGGTAGATTAGGCAGCCCTTGCACTCAATGATTAATTGTTCCCATAAAGTTAAGGGAGGCTCCGCATCCCTCAGTCTTGATCCCTATAGCAAGCTCGCCTGTAGAACAAGAGAGACAATAGTTTGGGATGAGCTTTGGCTAAGCCCGTTCTTCGTGTTCCAGTCTGAACACGGCTCTCTAGAATTTGGGTTTTCTCTTCTCTTAACTGTCAGGTCACACTTCATTCTAAGTTCTCCTCTGATCGGTGTGATGAGACGTTTTCTGTTGGAATGTGTAGGAGATGGCTAGACTGGCCGAAAAAGCACTTGCATTTACCCTTATTCTGTTATACAGGCCTCATCCCAATGCAAAGGGTAGAAATGCAGTTTTCCTGTTGGGAGAAGAAAACCCTGTCTGTTCGCTCCACCCTCTCTTCCTGTGCAGTCCCCATGCTTGGGCTTGCATATAATTTGTTTGGAGTTTGTTCATACTGGCCTTAGTTCCATGGGTTACCTGAATCATATATGACAACCAATGACTGGATGAGACATTTCATTAGGCTACCTGGAAATGTTAGAGGAGCTGATGGTTTCTCTTTGGAGATTGTGGGACGACTGCCCCAAGGTTTCAGATGGGGCTAGCCAAGACTAGTTAGCTGCTGAGTTTGGTCTTGGCCTTTCTTCGTAAAAATTGTGTTTTTGTGCTGTAGCTGAATTTTGGGGCCAAAGATGAGTGACCTAAGCTTCTGTGCACACCTGACCATGAGCCCTAAAGGATGCAGAAGTTCTAGAAAGAGATTTTCTAGTCTGTTTTGTGGAGGAGATCCGATTAGATGGTCGTAATAGTTTCTTCTGGCCTTAAACTCTGTGAAAACTGAGGTACTAGTTTCCCTGGTTTGGAAAGGAAATGACCCTGACTCTGAACAAGAAGGCAATCCTGCTCCAATGAGAGTGGCAGAAAAGTAAGACCCTGGAGTGTTGGGAGCCCAGTGTAGCAGGAACAGGATTGTATTAAAGGCTACTAAAGCTGTGGGATGGGTGAGACACCAGGGTTATTCTTGGTACAAATCTAACTGAATGTTCTAAAACCCAAGCTGACCCTAAAACCCAAGTCTGAGTTCCTTCTCTGTCACTGCTACTGTTGTATCTGAGCACCTCTGGTTCCTGTAGTGCAAAACAGAGGCAGGCAATAAAGGAGTTTGCTTCTCTTTGTTACTTGTGCTACCTATTGTGATGTTCAGTGAAATATGCCTCGTTTTCACTGCTCTCCCCTTCTCTTTAGAAGGACAATTACAGCCCTGGGACAGAAACTCAACACTTACTGGAAAGCGAAGGTGGCAGAGATGAAGTTGGGCAGTTCCAATGCAGCCAACGTGATAGCGTGAGTTCGAACACGGTGGTCTAATTTTAGTGCAGCATTAAAAGCACTGGGCCTTCCATCTGCGGGGGGGAGGGGGAGTTTGGGAAAGGGCAAAGCATACAGAGGGTTGATTAGTGTCCCTTCACCTTGCGAGAGGTAGTTGCAAAGTCTGCTAGTGTATTGAGTTCAGTGATCTGAGCCTAGTCCATTGGCTAATGTTGGGGGCGAGCAGGCCATGAGAAAGAAGGGGTATTGGCAGATGTGTTAAGGGCACTTAAACTAGGATAATGTGGTGTTCCAGGCTGGGACATGAGTAGCTTGGCCACACTGTCTGGATTGGGTGCTAATACAGTTGGGTCTTCATTTTCATAGCCCTGATGTGAGCAGCATGGTAGTGTGCTGAGCAATCCATTCCGAGGGGGCTGCGTGCAACTGCTGGAGCATGGCAAGCTGTTGGGTTGAGGCAGTAGGGAGGGTTGTGGTGCTGAGGGTTCTCTGTCCTCTCCCAGAGTCTGTAGGTGGTGATGGGGTGGGAGCTGCTCCTCTTTTATACAGGCACTCTGCAGAGCAAATGGGCGCATCTAAGAATGGGCAGTTATGAAAAGCAAAACTAACTAGGACCATGCACTAGAAGTTGCACACCAAACTAGCCAGCCACACAGCAGCAGCACAGGATGGGAGAGCAAACAGGCCAGGGGTAGTTCTTCACTTTGTAGCCAAGGGGTTTAGTCCATGTATCTCTTTCTTTCCAGAGGGAGACCAGACCAGACTTGGGTGCAGTGTGAGGAGTGTTTAAAATGGAGGAAACTCCCTGACAAGGTTGATCCTGCATTGTTACCTGAGAAGTGGTTCTGTCATCTCCATCCCCACCCTAAGTACAAGTAAGAGCTCACTGCTCTGTCTTTGAACTTTCACCCTGCTGCCTCCCGCTATTAATACAAACACTCGATGTCCCCATTTTTGCTGGCCCCTGCTTCTCTTCCCATGTGCATCTGCATATAAACCTTGGTGTGTAGACATGTACCTGGCCAGCCACTAGTTATCACCACTTGGAAAATATAGGTATGGAACTGAAAAAAAGTTCCACTAGAAATACAGGTCCTCGTGTGGAAGGAGGTTAACAGAAGGATGCCTCAAGGTCCTGGTCTAATGTAGGGGCTGTTTAATATATTAATTGGTGATCTGGAAAAGGAGGTGTCATCTGTAATCTGACTCAATTTCATTCAAAATGAGTGGGTTTTGAGCAACATCAGATGGGTCTGCTTAAACTGAGTAGTCAGGCAGCAAGACAAACAAGTGCCAAGCAATTCAGGTTAGACAGAATAATTAAGATTATTCATATGTACAGATGGTTTCTAAATTAACTGTAATCTCTCAGGGAGAAAGAACTAATAGTTTAGTGACAACATCTGCTCAGTGTGTCATAATTGTTGTTTTTAAAAAACCTGACCAAAGCCATCAAGGTGTTAACAGGGGGGGCATTATAAAGGGATAAAGAATATGACTGAGGCTGTTACAGTGATTTATAAAAAGAATTGTATCAGAGGGGGAGTCGGTTTCAGCAAAAACAGCAAGGAGTCCCGTGACACCTTAAAGACTAACACATTTATTTGGGAATAAGCTTTTGTGGACTGCAGCTCCCTTCATCAGATGCCCAAATCTTGAATTCTCTGGAACAGGTCAATGAAAACTCGTAGAGCTATGAAAAGACTTCCAGAGGGATCAAAAGGATTGGGACTGACTAGTTCAGAGACGGGACACCCCAGATGTATGCTAGGGATGTTAGAGTAGACTTGATTAACGGTTTAACCAGTACGCTGATGCTTATTGGTTAGTGGTGTTGGTTACACTCAGCCAGCTCCTTGGGAGGCAGCTTTGCTGCGGCAGGGCAGCAACGCTTCCTCCCCAGGAACTGGGCTGGCAGGGCCTGTTGGTGTCACTCCTGGGGAGGCTTTGCTGTGGGCTCTGCAGTATAGCTAAGCTTTATACGGCAGAGTCCACCCCATGTGTAACTGCTGAGATTTTCAGTGGTTACACAGTTACCCCATTACATGATTTTTAACATCCCTAATGTATACACAATAATAGATGGTGTGGAAGTGGTTAGTTGGAAACTCTTCTTTTCCCTTTCTTGTAAGAACCAGGGAACATCCAGGCAAATTTAACCGTGATAAAAGAATTCAGTGTTTATGCAGCACATAATTACTCTGAAGGACGCATTGCCCCACAGTACAGTGGAGGCCAGAAACTTAGCAGAATTAGATATTTTATGTGAATCCTATCCACAGTTACATTTATTTATGTATATGGTGTATATAAACCTGCTCCAGGATATAAACAACACTAACTTTCTGCTGCCTCATCTGTGTAATTTAGGAGGTATGTGGCTGTTTTTCCCTAAATCTTTCAAATTGTGCTCTGTCTGAAATAGATGCAAAGGCTAAAGTGCTGAAGAGTCCGAGAGAGCAGCAGGAGACATTGTATACAAAGATCCTAAAGACTTGGGAGTTCTCTGAGTACAGTTTGACTGTCACCTTTCATGCTCAAAAATGACAGACTGATCTCGTTACAGAAGCTGCTCAGCACCTGAGGAGCAGGAGCCCAGTGATGAGGAGATGAGCCCCAGCTATGACCGGAAATTCAGGAAACAGTTAAGTATATGCTGACTCCATCCTGCAGATTCACTAGCAGCACCAAGGGAGGCAGCAAACCAATCTTGTTGGTCCCGCTGCTGCTTCTGCCAACTCAACACAATCAGGGTGTGGGAGAGGGAAACAACAGTATCTGGGCCCAGCAGCTCTGGGTGCAGGTGACATTTCCCAGTTTTCTCGCAGGAGGCATGACGTGTCGGTTCTTCTCTTGCCCAGTTTCTAGGATCTCTCCCTCCGAATCTAGACTTCTGTAGTTAGTTCAAACTCCTTGCCGGGGCAGTGTTCTGCTGCTGGGGTGGTAAACTCTCTCCATGTTGAGAGGTATCATTATGTCCTAAGTCTTGCCCATGTCACCTCCAAGATGTTCCTCCTGGCAGAACTAAACTCCAGGTCCTGGTTGAGTGGTACAGAGCATGGACACTGACTGCCTTCTTCCTTCCCATCTCTTAGAGAGCTAATTGCAGAGAGGAAGAGGAGGAGATCATCATCCTCATCCTCATCTTTGGAGAACCTGGAACACCAGGTGAGAGGAAGGAAATGGATTAGAGAAGTCTTTGTGATGGCTTGGAGAGTGGGGAACACTGCTCTGCTGTGTGCTGTTGGGGATGGCAAGGTCTCTGCCTTTCCCCCTTATCTTTCTCATTTCTGTCTTCTGCTGAAAGAGGAGTTGACACAAGGATCACGATGTGTTGGCTGGAACAAGAAAACCTCGTGGTGCGCACAGCTTGGACACGCGAACACCAAACCAATGTTAACCCCTTACTAATAGTGTGACAGTGCTTAGGAGCTTTAGCTCACATACCACTCTTTTCCCAAGCCCTGCCTTAATCAAGGGGCTTGATCTTGCCCCCCTCTCAACACAGAAGGGGTCAGTAAGATCCTCTTATCTGTCCTGTGGTCACAGGGCTGATTGTCTCAGGCCCTTTCCAACTTTTAGGTTAACTGGCTATATAAAGACTGATGTTTTGAATTTTCAGGAGCACTGTCTTTCGGACACGGCTGCCCAGGATGGGTTCTCCGGGCAGCTCTGGACACTGCAGCGTGCGATCAGGTTGGCCGTCCTTTAGGGACAGTTCCTTCCCAACAATCATCATGGTATTAATACATCTTCCCGCCCCCTCCAACTCCAGCCTAGTCTTGCTGCATGCCCTCTTCCCAAAGATGCCCTCATGTCGCATGCTAGACTAGTCTCCCCTGATGTATTGGGAAGGACAAACTTGGTGAGGACAGGGGGACTTCTTATTTCCATCTTCTCTCCTCCCCCTAAGCCACCTCTCAGTAAGCCATGCGTATCGTGAAGCACGTAAGTAGATGAGGCTTTGATCACTGTTGTGGAGCATTTGATCTGATGTGAAACGAGGAGGTTCTCTGGGTGTTACTCTGTCCTCACTCATGTTTGTCGTGTGTTCCCACAGTGGTGACATTATTTTCTGCTCTCTTCCATTAGTCGTTCATATTTCTTTTGTGACATCGTCATCCCACAAAATCCCCAGGTGCATGTCTGTATATGTAGAAGGAACGTCTGTCTCCTTGCATGTGTCTTTCTGTGCATGGACGGTCTCACAGAAGCTCCAGGAGATACCTCCTCTCCTGGCATGGAGGAGCTATAGCACCATTCACCATGATCTTATATAGCCCTAAACACTAACTCCACCTGTGGTAGTGGCTCGGGAAGTGGAGGAGAGAGGAATTCCCCTTTGGGGGAAGGGCTGGGCAGTCATGTGGCTTGGTCCTCAGCTGGTAAAGCCTGCTAAGGTGGCCTGCTAAGGAGTGGGGGGGGCAGTTCAACATCCAGCTGGCAGAGCCCCCTCAGGTGGTAACCGCTAGGGGAATGGGTCAGTCCTGGGCTTCTAGAGACTTGTCTGAAGGTGATGTGGATGCACTTGACCATCAGAGATTGGTGATGGGGGAGTGGGAGTTTGGTCCTAGCTGGCAGAGTAACAACTAGGAGAAACTTCTTTTAATTCCCAGTTGGTGGATCTGCTCAAATGGGGGCTCAGGCTGTATTCAAGTGCCTTTCTGGGCTGCCTTCCGTTTGGTTACGTAACTTTTTCCGATGCCGCCGCTGTCATGTGAAAGGGGCTGTTTTATTGTTTCAATGCTCCATTCCTTGCCAGGTATTATCCACTACACCCGAGCTTTGTTCTGCTCAGAATAACAGTGTAACGTATGTGGTGAAGCAACAGCCTGACAAAGAGGGGCCTGATGAGATTTCTGGCTCTCTTACTCCTCCTCCCTCTGCTCTTGACAAGATCAGTGCTACCTATCTGACCACTGGGCCTTTGGGACAGGATATTCCACAGACAGTAAGGTAGGTGCAAACAACTGCCCCTTTAACACAACTCTGCTTTCTTTTTAGTATTTTGCTGGCCTTGAGATGGGAACACTGAGAGCTTTGATAAACGGATTGCAAGGCCATCTGGTTTAATTGTGGCTTCAGCTAGCACCTGCTGAACTTTCAGTGCTAACTAGGGTTGTAAAATCCCATTTAATTAGATAACCAGTTAAATGTTAAGCCAGGCTGGAGCACCCCCACCTGCTGTTAAGGGTGATGCTTTCCGGTTAACCAGTCACATCCCTGGTGCGAACATCTGAGCAGCACTCGGTGAGTCGTGGTATTCCGGGGAAAGAGCGTGTTGGTTCCCTTAATTCCCTAACAGGTACCTAAGCTGCGCATAGCTAGGCTTCTCCAGTCCTTGACATTGGTACCTGTGAAGCCCCCTGTCTCTGAAAAGATGAGTTCGGGACTATTGCCATTTTGCAGTCATTTTTCCTTTTGCGTTTCTCTCTGAGCTGAATCTCCTGCAGTTAGTGACACACATGGATTTTTCACCTTAACCTAGAAGAAGGAAAGGGGAGCAGGGTGGGAATAGATGAAAGGACAGATTCTTGCCGTGTCTTTATTTTTTAATCTTTTCACCTTTGTTCTTTTACTGTCTGGTCGATGCCACCACCTTCACAGCTCTACATTACAGAGGCTCAGCCTAAATTCACCGTAGCAGTTCTTTGCACAGGTTCAGTCCTGATTCTCCTCCAGCCCCTAGGGTCAGTCTGGATATTGGGCAGTGTGACTTCCTGTCATCAGATGGAGACGGGAATTCAGCGCACTTTGTGAAACCAGTGCTTAGCTGCTCTAGCCGAAAATGTGGTTGATTTCTGGCTTCAGGCAGGTGCAACAGCTTTTTTGGTTAAGGGAAGTTTCTTGGCTAAATCTGAACTACAGTTGGGTTTTAGGTTCATTTTTTTTTCCCCTCTGCTTTCACTTGCCTGGGTGTTGTCTCCACAGCTGTATTCGCTGATGGGGGAAGTCAGTGACCATGTGCTGTTTTTAAGTGCTGCAGTACACCATTCAGGGCCCTTGGTGGCACAATTTGTTCACTTTCCCGGGAGCTTGGAAGAGGAGCCTCTCGAATGGCGAAGACTATTTTCTGTGCACATTGTGGGCAGTGAGAATGAATGTGAAATGCTTTAGAGATGATGCAGTGGCGTGAGTTCTCAGACTGTGGTCAGTGGAACTCTTTGGTAATGCTGCTTACCTGGTGCTTTCGTTTCCAGCTTCGAATTCATGCCAGGAACTGAAAATACGCTCAGTGCCTTCCTAACACTTCCTTTTCCCTGAGCAGTCACTGCCGACCCCATTGCAAATGGAGTCTGAGTCTTCATATTGAAAGGTTCCATGGTGTTGAAGAGTTTGTGAACTCTTGCCCAGAGGTGACAGTTGGCCAGTCCAGAGTACCGGTAAAAACGCACCGCCAGTGTAGCCCCACACCGGCTGGTGTGTTCACTGTTCCATGCAGTGGCGTTTAAACCACTAAGAGCAGATTCATTGTTCTCTCTACAGCCTTAGCTAAGAGCCCGCTGGCTTTTAGCTCAAGCTGTAGAGGCTCATGCACTCAGCTCCAGAGGTCTCAGGTTCGGTTCTGCATGTTGGCGTTATACCAGTACCAGCCCGTACATGGCTCACATGGAAGAGCTGCTGTAGCAGCACTTAAGCATTGCTCCCCCAGGGCCACTGATGGATGAAGCAAAGGGGGTAGCTGCCTTGATCCGGTGATTTTAAAAGGGCCCAGGGCGCAAGTGCTGAAGGGCTGGCTATGGGAAACTAGCCCCTAGTCCTGCCCCTTCCACCCGAGGCCCTGCCCTTTCTGGGGACTCAGTCTCCCCTCCCATCTTGCCCAGGGCCTGCCAAAGGAGCCTTCCAGCAAGACCAGTGACGTGGGGGGGGAGCACAAGGGGATAGCTGCTCCGGGGCCTGACAAGCAGTGTCTAGAAGCCCCAGGCCCTTCAAATTGCAGCCATGACCCTGGGGCTGCAGCCTCAGGGCTCCTGGGTGCTGTGGCAGTGGCAGTGGCAGCCATACAGGGCTGGTTGGGGGAATCTCCCCACCCCCTCCAGAGACCCAAAGCTACCCCCCCACTTAGCCAGGGACATCCTCCCCTCCCCCCAGCATACTGGTAAGGCCTGGCAATTACTTTCACCCCTGACCCTGCAGTGGAGGATCAAACCTTCCAATCATAACCAATCCTTTCATTCCTGAGTGGGCCATATGTGGAGAGGAATCATTTAGCCTGCCACTCAGTATAGCTACATGTGGGGAGATCACGGCAGCCATTCTGAACCAGCCAGACTGCACAGCAGACTTTCGGTTTTCCAGGCCCAGAAGTGAAAATTAATTTCTGGCTGACTGTTGTACCAGGGAACTTGGGACAGTGGAATGGAATTGGCCAGGGTGGAATTTAGTCAGGGTAATGGACAACTTCCGCTCTTTGCTGGAGGGAAAGGATCAAGTATACAGCAGTGTGGGATGGAGACAGCAAATGGAGATTTGAATACACATGAAATCTCGCAGTCAGGGAGCAAAACTAAACAGCGGAAATATGAATAAAGGGAGACACAAGCAGGAAACTACTTTGTGTTAAAGCAAAGGTGTGTTCAACTAATTAGTACTGCCCTGGCTATTTTCTGATGCAAACAAGCACTGTAGTTATTGCAGAGGCAGTGTGAGATTGGGAGGAAGGTTCCTGCCTACTGGGGATGGTCTGTTTTAAGAAATGCCTGGAGTGAGCACGTCTGAGAGCTTCGCGACCAGCTTCAGCTCAGTTGAGGGTTTTTATGGGTGCCGGGGCACTGTGCACTTACACATGAGCTGACTTCTTCCTGGCTGAAGTTCAGTTTATTTTCAATTTATGCGAACAAGTCCATCAGCCATCTGACTGGCACACCCAGATTTCACTTGGGATTATGGCTCAGATATGCTTCACAGTGTATTTTAAACATTATTTAACTGTATCGTTTTGCTGATAACTTAAAAAAGCCCGACCCACGTCCCCTCAGTTGTGGTTAATGAAATGTATTAACCAAACATTTTTCATGAGAGTGTGCAAACTGCACTTTGCTTCCATTCAGGGATGCAGGATTCACAAGCTGTGCTATACTGGATTAGGGGGGCAGTGGGTTCAAGTGGATTGAATTTGGGAAGAAGTGGGGAGCCAGGAATTCCAGAGATCTAATCCTAGCTCTGCTACTGACTTGGCAAGTTTCCCTATCTGTAAAATGAGGATAAGGGTTAGTTCCCTGTTTCTCTCTAGGAGGGAATTGCGCGGAGTATTAGTTAGTATCTAGATTTTCCTAGTGCTATACACAGTGCAGAGTGCAGTCAGATCAGTTTTGCAGGCCTAGTGGTCTCCTGCCTCCAGTGAGGGCAGGAGAGGGAAAGCGATAGACTGCTCTTGGGGAGATCAGCATTAGCCCCTATACGCGGAGGTTCGCTGTCTCAGTGAGATGGGGTGGCACTGCTTGGCTGCTGTACAGAGTGGGGTTCAGGCCTGCTAACCTGGTCCCTTCTTTTTCGCAGTAAGCACAAGCTATCCACAGAAGAAGAGCTGCTGGGGAAGCGGCGGCGATGCCTGGAGCAGATAGAATCTCCCCCCCCAGATCTGACCAGTCCCGGCCACCACACTTCTCTTGAAAGGGAGAGCTCCACTGAAGCAGGCCGGGAATGCAGCAAGGATGATAAGAGCATAGAGGGAAGGACAGATTCCTGCCTGCTCACAGAACATCTGGAGGCACTGAGTGACACCAGCCCAGCTGGGCATGCTTCACAGGCTGGGGAACTCAGTCCTACCAAAGAGACTCCCGCAAGTCAGAGTCACTTGGAAGAAGAGCAAAAAGAGACTGCACTGGTGCAAGTGGAACTGGAAGAGCAAATACCGGCCCTAATAGCAGAAAGCCAGGCAGCAGATAAGAGTGTCTGTGTAAATACATGTGGGAACCTAGAGGAAGTAAACAAGAGGCCCTTCGTGGCTGTTGTTGGTATTTCAAAGGCTGCTGTGCATGGTGAGGCTCCCATTCAGCTAATCCCCTTTGGGTGGGAGGAGAGACTTGATAAAGCAAAGGCTGAGGAGAAGGCCGGAATCCACACCGATCCTCCACCTGACAGAGGAGGAGACTTGCAGGTACCAAAGACCACAGATCAGAGGAACATGGTAGAGCAGGAGGAGCTAAGACGAACTGTGGAGAATATCTTGGTGGAGCTGAAGAGCATCTCAGCGGAACGGGATTTGCTCCTGCGGAAGGTAAGATTAGCACCTGACTCTGAATTTCAGAAGAAGGGGTAAAGTTCTATGACCAGAGGGGATAGAGGGGGGTGCTCAGAACTGATGTAACCAGGAGAGAGTATCCTCTTGCCTTATCGGTCATGTAAGACAGGTAGGGGTTAGAATTCCTTCCTTACTCTACTAGCCATTGTTCCTTAGCCCCTGGGAAGTTCTCTTCCACCCCCCCCCCTCCTTTAAATGTGTGACCCCACTTCCTGTGCATGCCCTGTATTTGCTGTTTCTTCAACGCAGATGGAAGAACTAGAACAGGAGAAGTGCCACCTGGAGACCGATTTCTTGAAAAGCCAACAGGAATTGGCAACGCTCAGGGCCCAGGAGACTGAAGGCTTGTACTGGAGCAAGAAACACATGGGCTACCGCCAGGCAGAACTGCAAGAGCTGAAGGCTCAGCTGGAGAGGACCGTAGAGGAAAAGACCGAGCTGAAGGAGAGGCTCAAGGAGACAGAGCTGCACCTGGAGGTGCTTAGGGAGGCGCATGTCTCCTGCAGGAGCCCAGAGAGGGGAGACTTGAAAAGGTCAGAACTATGGGTTAACCCATCAATAGTATCAGCCACTCCCAAGCGGTTATCTCGTGGGGGACTTCCACATTGGAAACTACCTTCTGGGAGAGCACGTTGGTACCCATGCACTGAAATGCTTTGAGTAACAGTGGGTTATTACTAAGGATTGTTAGGTTGTGAGGGGAGGGGGGCAATAGGTGAGGACTATAGGAGAAGACCGATAACTACAAGATTACACAGACGGAGAGACACACAGACAGAGACACAGACACACAAAATTCCTTTGCCAGGGCTGGGTTCTCTACTGCAGTACATGGTTCTTTTTATGGAGTATTCCCTGTGCATCATTTAGACAATATTGGCTTCCTTAAAGAAAAGAAAATGTGTGTGTGGGGGGGGGAAAAGAAATAATCTGTGGATACTGAACTCTCCCACAAGCATGGGACTGTCTGTATCCAGGACGCGTGTTTAGCCCTGCTTCTGGCCTGGCAGCACTTAATAGAATCATAAAGAACAAGTGTGACCATTGAGGTATGCAACCCTCAATTAGATTTACAAGCACAGTTCCTCCCTACGGTAAGTATTATTCCCCCCGTTCCAGGGAAGTACACTGCTGCATTGAGAGGCGAAGTGATTTACACAATGTCACAGGAGACACTCACAACAGAGTTGACCTGAGTTATATTCCCCTATTTCCAATCCTGTGTGTGGGCCCCCAAATCTTCCCATTCTACCATCTGCAGGCTGCACAGCGGTTAGAATAGAGCAGAGAATCCCAGCCTCCGAAGGCACTGGTAACAGGAAGGAGGACCGGGTAAGAGACGTATTGGAACCAATGTTTGTCTGATGTGGCTCTTCTTCTCTTGCCCACAGCACTGTGGAGAAGCTGAAGAACCTGCGTATGAATGTCAGCCAGCTCCTCTCGCTAGTCCTCCCTCATCTAGAGCTGCAGGATGTTAACTATGAGTCGGACCAAGTTGATGAGATTTTGCAAACAGTATTGGAGACTAACAGGATGTCAAAGTAGCCCATCTCCCATGCTGCCTTTTTGTATAGTTTCTTTAATAAACCCATAGATCTTAATCCTAGCTCAGGGTTTCATTTCCTTAGAAGTGGGGCTTCCATTCCTTCTTCCTTTCTTGTGGCTCTGGAAACTCATTGGCAGGGTCCTGTGGAGAACAGCATGGATAGTTCATCCCTCTGTTTTGTTTGAAGCCAGCCGGCTTCCAGGGACATCGGTCCTTGGATGTTTTTGTCTCAAATGCTTTTTTTGGTTTATTTGTTAAATAATGGGGTGAGTCAGATTTTTCAAACTAGTGTTAGTATTCCAAGTTGCTGTGGGAACCTCTTTTGGTGGCTCTCTGACACTGTCCTGGTGCCAGTTGGATTGCAAGGCTCTAGACTGATATCGATGAGGTTCTGTGGCACCCTTCAGCAGAGGGTGCTTTGTGCAAAACTCCTCTTGTGGCCTAACCTTCCTTGCGAGAGTGCCTGGCACGCCAGAAGCAAAGCCAGCATCGAAGCCTGCCTTTCAGGGGCAGGGAATACAGAGATCATCCATCGCCCCTTGTAAGTAAAGCTAGCAAAACCAGACAGTGATGATCAGGGCCAGATAAGTACAGGGATCGGTCACCCACTGATTGGTCGGGAGGGGACATGAGCTCCAGGGATTCTACTTCCCTAGAATGTGGAATTTCCAAAGGATATAAAACCTTTATAATGCCCCATACACCTTCCTGCTTTGAAACAAACTTTTTCATCTGATCACAAGTGGAAACAACCACTCCCATGTGTAAAGGTTGCGCATCTGCATTGGGTTAACTGAAGATCATATTTGTCTTTTAAAAGGATTAGTCTTGATGTAAGAAACAAATGGCCTAACAGGTTATAGCAAATGTCTGTCATGTATGTGTAGACATAGATCAAGGAAGGGCCTGGTTAACTTCACTATGCCTGTAGGCAGTGCTGCTGGGGGGCTGCCAGCTCAATCCGCTTGAAAGCCTCCTGCCGTCAGGGTATCCAGAACAGTCTGGCAGACCAGTAGAGCAGGTCTTTCACCTGCCAGCCCGAATGGGGTCTCCGCCCTCATGTAACCGGGTTCATTTTTCAGTTGTGGAGATTCCCCATCTAGACCTTGTTCCAATCGAAATCAACAGGAAACGTTATCTGTTTTCTTCCTGGAGCTCTCTTAGATGCTTTTGTGTTGCCCTGGATGGACAGGCTGCGATATGCTCCCTCCTATTCCGCTCCTACCCAGAACATTGTTACAAATCAAGCAGAGCCAGGCTCCTTTGGTGCTACCGTGCTGTCAGACCAGGCTCCTTTGGTGCTACAATGGGACTCAGATTCGATCTTTCAGAACCAGGGTCACCTCCTCCCTCCCAACCTAGAAGCCTTTCAGCTGACAGCCTGCATGCCTTGATAGTGACATCTTAGAAGATCTGTCCAAAGGGGGTACAAGATACGCTTTTGAATAGGAGAAAACCTGTTTAGCAGGTATGCTTACTTGATGAAGTGGAAGCGATTCTTCATCTGGTCCCAACAGAAAGGGGTTTCCCTGATCTGGGTTTCAGGATATCTGTTGGACTGTTTGGGATGGCAAGGTTGAGCCATTAGCTCCATCAGGCTCCACCAGGTAGCTGTCTCAGCTTTCCACCTTCCACTTGGTAATAGCTCTTTTTTTCCATTCCCATGTCAGAACCTGCATATGAATGTCAGCCAGCTCCTCTCGCTAGTCCTCCCTCATCTAGAGCTGCAGGATGTTAGCTATGAGTCGGACCAAGTTGATGAGATTTTGCAAACAGTCATCATGAAGGCTACCTTCAAAAACCTGATTTGACATGGGAATGGACAGTTGCCTCAGCCGGGGAGTGGGTGAATTATGAGCTGTAGTCAATCTACATGTACAGTCTCCTAAAAGGACAACATAACACTTCAGCCTTATCTGAAGTTTCTCACCAATGAGGTTCTGACTTCCACGTCCATCAGGCAATGTATTTGCCAACTTTCTTCCTGACCCCACATTTTCATAAGGAATAAGGAGAGAGTGGACTAACTCAGGAGTTTTAGTTACAGACAGGATGAAAAGACTTCCAATCTCGTGGATCTCTTCTTGTGTGCGTTTGAGCTAGCTAACGTAACTCCTCCGAAAAGAGTGCTGGTGCGTTCAACCATGTGTCGCATGACTTCTGCAGGCTGAGCCCAGGGTCTTATTCTGGACATGTTGTAGAGCTGCAGCTCAGTGTTCGCTGCTTGCCTTTGCCTCACATTATGCTGTCTCTCGGCAACCTAGAGATGATGCTAGATTTGGATGGTCAGTTCTTCTGCTAGACTCTAGTCCCACCTCTAGATCCAACCGCTTGTGCATCCCCTGAAATGAAGTGCATGTGTGCAATCACTCGAAGAAACTGTTACTCACCTGTTCCATAACTACTGCTGTTTGAAATGCGGTGCACCTCTCTGTAGCAGTGTGTCCTCTCAGAAGGAACTGAGGTGGAGTTTGAGGCGGCTCTGCCCTTTATACCCCCACACATAGTGCATATGCCCTCTGCTGCCTCATGCTATCACAGCAGGTTCCCAGAATCTCTAACACTGTACTATGCCTGTGCACATTTAAAGTGAAATGGACATATGCAGCGTATATTGGAGAACAACAATTATGGAAGAAGTTAGTAACAGTTTCTTACCCCTGGATCGATTTGCTATCTTCTGTTTCTTTGTGTTTTTTCATTTTCCCATCCTGGTATAGCTAGGTCTGGATTCAAAGGTTGTATCCATTTCTGAGGGAGAACGCCTGGGATCTGGTCTCTTACTCTGTATCTGCCTGGTCTTTAGCAATACTTGCCATTCACCAGCAGAAAAAATAACAAAAGTTACCATAGTTAAATAAAGGTTATTGTGGTTTAAAAAAAATCCATGAATGAATTTAGCTGACTAATCTTAATGTTATGCTTTGGAAACTGAAAACAGCTTTCCAGATATCTAGCCAATCATCCTGCCCCAGGGAAACTTCAAGGTCTCTTCAGTGTTTTTTGGTTTTTGTGTTGTTTTTTTTTAAATTTTGCAGGTAATTAATTCCTTTACTAAGTACACTTCTACATCACAGAAGTTAAACTTCTCTTCACTCCTTTCTTCTGTAATAAATTCTTTGCCATCACCCTCATGAATATTTGTAGGCCTGTTAATGACAACTAGATGTTAGCTTTAATTTAGAAATAAGTCTGTGATTTGCAGACTCTCTCCCTTCTCTCTTTCTAGAAGACAAGATCAACTTTATCTACTTGCTGTGTTGCCTTTTAAAAATCCCACTGTTTCTATTATGTTATTTTTCTGCTTAGTGCAATGAGTGCTTCCATAGAAAGAGCCCTGAGGAAATCGGAGCACTGACCTTTAATCTCCTCAGCTTCTTGGCTACCTTGACACTCTTATCTATTTTTGAAACTACGTAGTTCCCTGTTATAGCTTTGCAAAGCTCATTTACCAGCTCAGATACCAAAATATTCTTGTACCTCAATGATCATCAAAAAATTAATATTTAACTTGCTATCAAAAACTATCCATCTCAGGTGAGCAGGCAAGAAGAATATTGATAAGAATATTGATAAGAATAAGAATTTTGACTGGTTTACCTTTACTGAAACTCTCCACTTTTCCCCCTTTTCTGAGCAATATGTAGATTGAGGTCTATTCCATTAGATATACGGTTATGAAAAACAGATGGCAAATTCAGAATTTTGGAGACCGTTCCTCTCTCCTTATTTAATATTTACACGGAACCATTAGAATGCTTGAATTTCATTACAATGGTTATGTGCACAGATGACATTTTGTATTCTCTCAGCCACTTAACAGGAATCTTGGATGGGAGGGGAAGGCAATTAATCAAAACAGGTCTGTAGGTGTGTCTCAAACAGATCTAATTTTACCCCAGATAAAACCAGAATAAACTGCATCATCTGCCCAGATCCTTTTCAGCTATCTCCAGTATTTTAGCCTTGGCTCCTTCTGAAGGTTA
Organism: Pelochelys cantorii; assembly: GCA_032595735.1. NCBI lineage: Eukaryota > Metazoa > Chordata > Testudines > Trionychidae > Pelochelys > Pelochelys cantorii. The sequence continues at coordinate 45,746,536 of CM064337.1, forward strand.
AACTGTGTTGTGTCTTTTCATTTGGAACAATCACAGACCATTTTGCTTCAGAATAAAAATAAAACCACAGAGTAATTGTTCTCCTGCCAATTAAACATAGCGCCTGTTGGTTTTCTAGTTTCTCCACTATGGGAATTTGCTTATTGTGAGCATGGATCCTGCACTGTTTAAGTCAGTGGGAGTTCTGCCATTGATTTCCATGAGTGCAGGACCAAGGCCTATGTACTTGGTGCTGTTACAGGGAGCTGTTAGAGGTGGACTCATGTCAGAAATGTGGCTGTCCTCTGAAGAGGCTGGATAACAGTGGCCCCTTCATGCTTGCTGCCCCCTGTGCGTTTGGTCATAGCAGTTCTTTTGGCTGCATTGTTGTTCATGTATGCACTGGAGAGCTAAAACAGTTGTGAGATTCCCTGGGTTCACTTTTCGGCTCACATGTGAACAAGACTTGTTAACCTGTTTTTAATGGCAGACCCTATTGTTGACCCATGTGGTGCTGGGCACTTAAGAGGCATTAGGGAGAACATAGTGCAGCTGGATTGTGTTACTTCTAGGCAATTGGGCATAATTGAAATCAAGGTATTTGTAAGTCCTGGGTTGTTAGCTTTCCAGCCCTGTGAGGATCTGTTTGAGAAATGCCTAACTATGCTCACCATACATTTCCTCCAGATCCTACATCCTGTAAATCTGATCTTTGATCAGAGTTGTTGACTCGAGTCCCACAACTTGAACTCGAGTCCGACTTAAGTCGCCTAGGCCACTCGACTTGAGACTCGACTCGGGTTCATTGTTTTCAACTTGAGACGTGACTTGAGACTTGCTAATTTTGTTAAATCGACTTGATGAAAAAATTGTCCGAAAATGCCGATATCGACGGCTTGTACAAAAGTGACTTGACATGTTTTAAATTAAGACTTGAGACTCGACTTGGGACTTGACTCGAAAGTGACTTTAGGGACTCGAGACTCGACCTGAGACTTGAACTGTAGTGACTTGAGACTCGACTTGGACTTGACAATGACGACTTGAAGACAACACTGCGTATGATATCCTCCTCTCCATGGGAGGGAAGCCTTGGGACTGGTCTCCTTCTCTCTCTTGTTTACCTTTGACTCCTCATTCAGAGTTTGTGATTCAGAGAAGCCTCCTTGCATGGATCTTAGAAGGAACAGAGGATTTATTTTTACATCTGTAGAGAGCCAGACGGGTAGGAGTGGTTCACAGTCAGAAGTGCCTACCTCAAGGCAGACACCCCAAGTTGGTGGCATGTTCCATAATTAGATTTTGCACAGCCAGTAACAAATGTGAACTCCAGGATCATTGTAACAGTCGTATCATGGCGCCACAGTCTGTCCCCTTAGACTCTCTAGTCTGTCTTGTCACCCTGGCACGCTGAGCTTAGTGATCGTTTGAACCACAAAATATTCAGGTTCCTTCCAGTCCCAAGAGACCAATCACTCACCCCAGCCCTAGATCTTCCACCAAAGACAAGGCCTGTAGCCAGTCCTCTCTTTAAAAAAAAAAAAAACCCAAAACCCAACCCTATCTAAATGCTTATGAAGTGGGGGGGAAATGAGTTGCTGATGTGTTAAAGCAAGCAGGCATCTACACACAAACGAGTTTTTATCGAAGTCTTAGATGGTGGAGAGCAGTCAATTCAAAATGTCTTTCAGGGCAGACCTGTAACTCCTGGGGATCTCTGGCTTCAGCTTTGTGTGTCCTATGAGAGTTCAAACAGGAAGGAGATGACAAATTTTCCTGTCTTTGTTTTTTATTTCCTTATTCCAACCTGTGAGTCTATCGGATGAGCTTCCTTGCATGTGGCATTTCCATAGTGTGGTGGGACCATTCGTCAGTATGGCAATGTTCCTTGATAGCTCATCTGATTTTGATCGGGCTTCTGGAGGAGCGGGAGGAAACACTCTCTTCCCATCTGAATTCACAGGTTTAGAGCAAATGTGTTTGAAGTTATAAAGCACAACATCCATGTTTCCTTAGAGTATGGAATACAGACATTACAAGCATGCTACTGACGCTAAACACTGCATTCTCATAAGCCTAGTTTGAGTAAAACTACTGCAAAAGTGAACTGGTCTGCTCTCCAGCTATGAATTTGCAAAAGCAACAAAGAATCCTTTAGCACCTTATAGACTAACATGTCTTGGAGCATAAGCTTTCGTGGGCAAAGACCCACATTGTCAGATGCATGTAGTGGAAATTTCCAGAGGCAGGTATAAATATGCAGGCAAGAATCAGGCTAGGTTAATTCAATCAGGGAGGATGAGGCCCACTTCTAGCAGCTGATCTGGAGCTGTGAACACTGAGAGAGGAGAAACTGTTTTTGTAATTGGCTAGCCATTCACAGTCTTTGTTTAATCCTGAGCTGATGGTGTCAAATTTGCAGATGAACTGCAGCTTACTTGACGAAGTGGGTCTTTGCCCACGAAAGCTTGTACTCCAAGACATCTGTTAGAGTCCTGTAGCACCTTTATAGACTGTTGCTTTTGCAGATCCAGACTAACACGGTTACCCCTGAATTTGTGAGTTCTTAACTATTGCTTGCAGCCTTGGTGAGAGCTGGCACTTACCTGCCAGCATTACAAGCATTATCTACTATGACCAAGGCTATTTACCAGTGACACTAAAATATAGGTGGTTTTGGGGGACAGAGAGGGCAGGGAAAGCGTGCCAACCAGGAAACCTATAATTAATGGGCAGGGTTAGGGCTTATCAGAGTCTAACCCCTGCTCCCCTGCCCCAACCTTTTTTATGTGTAATATCTTCTGTGCACCATTGCAATGAACTTAAGGAACCCAGAAAAAGTGGAAAATCCAAGGTTAAGATCAGCGATATTTGCACAGTAAAGAGATTACGTAAAGTTGCAGAAAAATGACTTAACGGCTGTTGTATTAAAGACACATTTGAGAACATGGATCCAGTGCCATTTAAGGCTTTGCCTGTTTTATCTCTTCACTGAGATGCAAAATCCTCTGGCTGAGTCTGAACTACGGTAATTAATCCAATTTCTCTCAACCTGGGATGCTTAAGTAGCACCCTCCCCAAAAACAGGAAATCTTACAAACTTGGGGTCAGCTAATGGCAATTTCTCCAACCCATTGGGAACTACTGGAGACGTTATGTAAGGTACCTGGAGTCCTGGAACTCTTCACTGGTCACATGATGGGCCGTGACAGTTCCTTTAAGATTTCAGGCACAGTTAGCCAGGTGTTAGGTGTTTATCCCAGTTAGGAATTCCAGGGTTAAGTTACTTGAAAACTTAGTTCACAAGCTGACGGGGATGACTTCCCCCTTGGACTGACTGAGAAATTGCTGTTGCTCTCTCCTGCTGTCCCACTACCCACCAGAAAGAGTCTCTTAGCTTTCCTCTCTGCTCTGCCAAGAAAGGGGCTGGTTTAATGAAGCTGTCCCTGCAGCAACTGTTTGCTGTCTCTCTTTTCCAGCAATGATAGAGCAAGGTACCTAATCATGTTAAGAATCCCCACAGGGTAAGTCATCTGTATTGCTAACATCTCTGAGACCTCCTTTCCTTGAGTGGGAGGGAGGCTTAATGGGAAATTAGAGCACTTGGTAACAACCTCCAGCCCATGGTCTGTGGAAGCTTTGGTCCAGTCTTCACTGATTCCAAGGAGTGAAGTGCACCAAAGTCTCATTTAAAAAAAAAAAAATCATGCATGAGCTTTCTCAGGAGTGCTGCGTGCTGCAGGTTCAGAATCCGAATTCCTTCTGCTTCCAGGGTCTGTTTATTTTTGAGGAATGAGTCTGTCTAGATCTCCTTTTCTTTTACTGCTCCATTATTTTATTAGAGATTGACGTGAACCTTGCAAAGGTGCAGCGGCACATTTCTCCATCCCTCCAGTTCCTTCCCATTTTCCTGAGGCTGGGTCTATGCTAGAAACTTCTGTCAAGAGAGCCACCATCAAGCATGTGTACGACACTCAGCTGACATCTATACTACCGCAGAAAGTTGACCTAAGGTACACAACTCCAGCTACGTGAATTGCTGGTATTGACATGCCTTAGGGGTCTAAGCTATGGGGGGTTGATGGGAGAAACTCCCATTGACTTACCTTACTCTTCTCAACAGGGGTAGAATTCATGGGTTAGCTGCAGAGCTATCTGCAGTCAATTTGGCCCAGGCTAAGCAGATGGGCATCCCCGGCTTATGCCTAGAATTCTGGCCCCACGAGCCCAAGCAGCGGTGAGATCTAGTTCCTTCTGTAGGGATTTTTATTCCCTTTCCCCTTCTGCTTTGAGCAGCAAACTCAGCTGCTGGGAGGAATCCACATGCCAGACTCATCCTCATAGGCATGGGAGAGTAAGCAGCAAAGTCTTGTCCTTTTTAATGTTTCCCGTATCTGGTGTTGGAGGGCTTTCTGTGTTTGGTAGGACCTTCTGCCTGAGCCCAGCACTTCGCTGGTCAGTGTCTCTCTTCTGCCTGGTGACTTGGTGAGAGAGGCTTAAAACGTGACTGCTCAAAGATCGCCTTGCAAGAGGGGATGTAGATGCCTTGTTAAGCCAGAGTAATGCATGCAGCAGCTTACAAGCATTCAGTGAAGTCTAACCACAGAACGCATTCGTGCAATGCTGACACCTATTTGCACGACTCTTAACTCGCAGGGGAGCCTGTCTGATTCCAGCCTGGGGCCCTTCAGCCTCTCAGCTCCTCGCGGTAAATTTGCAAAAGTTCTGATTTCCCATAACTCCCTACCTACCTGTGGGGTTTTTTTTCCTGCGCTTTTGCTCCCTTCACCTTTTTTCCCTAAGCGTCTCAATTGCCTGTGTTCCTGTTTGTTTTCCTGCTTCCGTGTCCCACACAGCTTTTCTAAACGGCTCTGAGCAGTCCTTGAAGGTGGGCTGGCCATTTCTTCCTCTCCAGCTTGCTTTAGCAGAGGAGTTGTGCCTTGGGATGGTGTCTCTTAGGCTACGTCTACGCTGTAGCCTTCTTGCGGAAAAGCTTATGCAAATGAAGCTCGGCGTGGAATATTGCTGCTCTTCATTTGCATAATTAAGGAGCAGCTGTTTTTGCGTGAGTGGCTTAGGAGCTAGGGGATTTGCCTGGGGAACACAGGGTGATAGGTTCAAGCCCAGGCAGCCCAAGCACCCACCCACTCCAGGGGAAATCAGACACAGGACAAGGGACCCCCTGAAGGCAGGGAGGGTGGGGTGGATTAGGAGATACAGCACTTGCTTGAGGAGGACAGGGTTGTGGGTTGCAGTCTCCACCCCACCCTGGGAGCAGCCAACACAGCTGTGTAGACAGCTCCTTTTTGCACAAAAACCCTCTCTTGTGCAAGAGCCATTCTTCCTTCAGCTCCTTTTTGCGCAAAGGCCTCTTGCGCAAAAACGGCTGCTCATTAATTATGCAAATGAAGTGCAGTGATATTCCATGCCCTGCTTCATTTGCATAAGCTTTTCTGCAAGAAGGCTACAGTGTAGACATAGCCTCTGGGGTCCCAGCATTCCCTGGCATGCTGGTCGATTTTCACACTTCCACTCTCTGTCCCTCACTAAATCCCGTGATTCCCCAGCACTTCCCTTTCTGCCCTGCCAAACTTTTAAATGGCTGTGCTCTGTGCAGTGCTGCCTTCCGATAATGCGTGGTTGTGGGGGTGACACTCTCCTGGCTAAGGCTCTCTTTCCCACGTCCTACTGCTGTAGCCACTGTTAATGTTTGAAGGAAAACTGTCCCAGTTTCGAACCCAGCCGCTGGCTCTCACTTCTGAAATGAAGATGGTGTAATGGGAGCTGTCCCTTCCTGGGCATTCAGTGCTCTGTGACGCCCACCCCTCTGCCTTCCTTCACCTCTGGCTGCTTTTCAGCGTCGGCCAGCTCCTTGCCCTCCCATGCGCTCGGCCCGAGATTCCTGGCGTGGCTGAGAGAAGAGCAGAAAGGACTTGGTTCCCTTTCATAGCACTCTTGGTTCGTAATGTCTGACTCTCGTTGCCATCAGTCTTCTATGCAGGGCTTGGAGAAGCATGGCCGCTGTTCTCTAAAGCCACAGTGGTTTCTTACTGTCCCCTGCCCTGGGGCACCTCCTGCCCTCCCGAGCAGGCCACTCTGCCCACCTTGCCTTGTCATTTTGATATGATACTGGCAATGGGACAACAGATGGTTTTCCGGGGTGGTGGGATGAGGGTGAAAAATAGAAAGAGGTTGGGGGGGGGGGGTGAAGGGTTCATGTAAATTGTTGGCCAATCAGTAAGCAGCCTTCACTGCTGCCAGGTTTCGAGGCACAGGAAGCAGGACAGTAATGGCTCAGTAAACCTGAGTCTTGCTTAATAACTTCAAGTGCATAAGAGGAGCAGCTGTTCACCCAAGGAGACCAGGACTCTGCTGGGCTTTCCTCCACCTCCCCCAGCAATAACAGGTGCTTACAAATGCCCCCTGCATTTCAAGCGGCTCTCCCTTCTGGGATCAGGTAAATGAGCCCAAGCTGCAGTGTGGTGGCCTAGGGTGCACCCTGGAGGAAGGCTGGGTTTTGCATGGGAAAGGGCCGCGCAGGTGAGGTCACCAGCCTACCCTGCTGGGGTTGCTTTGTGCCGTGCTGCGGCCCAGCCTATTTTATTCTCTGCAGCCACGTCCTGGGCGGGTCAAGGTAAGAAAAGGAGGCTGCTGCTTAGCCCCTGCGCTCTCCTTGCTGGCCACCGCCTCGTCCCCAAATCCTGCGTCCAGGGATGGCGGTATGGGGAGCGGCAGCAGGCATAGAAAGTCCTCGGTGGGCAGCAAGACTAGGCACAACCAGAGCCCATGCAGAGAGCCAGGGGGGAAAGCACGACAGCACCCAGCTCCTGCTCCTGAGCGAATGGCTGCCACGCAGCCCCTGGCTTTTAAACACAGCCGGGAGTGACAAAGTGCAAGGTAGGGAGGACGAGGAAAGACACCGCACTCTTTCTAGCCGTAGAAGTGAGCACCACAGTGTGGCGTGGGGGGTTCCAGGGCTGAGAGTTACTGCCATCTGGCTGATGGGGAGGAGGAAGAGAAGGGACAATTGTATCAGGGCCCTGAGCGCAAGGGCTCCCCCGAAAACTTCTGTAACTGAAGTGAAATGGGAGAGGATCGGGCCCCAAAATGTTCACAATGGCCCAGGGATTCCTTAATGTGAACGACAACACAGGTAGGTTAGAAAGTGTCCCTGGCATGGCAGGGGTAAGGGTTAGAGTGTGAATTGCGGTAGCGCCTGGCGGTCAGGGGCCCGTGGCCGTACAGACTGATGAGAAATGGTCCTGGCCCCGAAGAGCTTACAATCTAAGTGGACAGGTGAAGGCTGGGAGAGGAGCCCCGGGAGGCAATGAGATGGCACTGCTCAGCCTGCCACGCTGCAGTCCCAGCACACCCGCTGCCTAGCCCTGTGCCCCATGTTTGAAGGCACCATGCCGGAGGAGACGGCTGAGGGGGGTGACAGGGTGGCTGACTGTGCAGACCTTTTCGGGACGCTTCTCCCATGCATGGCAGAGCGCATGCAGCTGCCTGTTGGAACATTTTGAATCCTGGGTCATCAAGGCTGCCTACTCCGTGAAGCGAAGGGGGAGCAGAGGATGCTGGGTGACACTGTAAGAAATCAGGGAGGGAGGGGAGGCGGCACGTTTTTGGACAGGGCGGGGAAGGGGAAGCCCAAGGAGGGATGGCAAGTGAAGGGAGAATGGAGAGCTAGGAAAATGCTCTTGGCAGTGGCACCAATGCTGAATTCTGCAGCCCCCGGCTCCAGGTGTGGCTGCTGGTTTCTGCCTCGGTTTTGTTTATGGTGCCTGTATTGCACTTGGCGATAAGAGCATGTTAATATGTTATTGCCCCTTGTTTGATCTGAGACACCACGCAGGCAATAAGGCAATCAAAGCTGCCTTTTGTGGAAAGGAAATATTTGAGTCATCAAAGCAGGGCTAGCGCTCAGCTGAGAGGGCGGGGCCCTGGCCCTCCGGTTTCTATTCTTTCCAGTGGGCAGGTGGCTGAAGGACCCTGGGGGATGGGAGTGACTCCTCTCCTTGGGAGTGCGGTGTGAGTGCTGCTGCAGGGTTGGTTGGTAAAGCCCGGACAGCTGATTATTGGCTCGGGCTGGGTCCCCCCTGCTGCGCGCCAGCCTCACTAAGAGCTGACTGGCCCTTACTACATTTAACAGGCAGAACTGCAGTGGGGTTAGCTCCTGGGCTGGGAACTGGCCCCACTGCGGCTCCCCTGCGTATCGACTAGTTGATGGAAAATCCCTTGACTAGTTGATTAGTTATTTAACTGAATTTAACATCTCCAGGTGCCACTCCTGCTGTGGCCACTGATCGTGGTGCCCTCGGGGCCCGGCTCCTCTTGTTTTGCTGAGGGCGCTGCACTCGCTGACCCGCTCGCCTTGGCCTTTCTTCAGATGGATGCATCCTCAGGGCTCCCCGCAGCACGGCCAGCACTGCCAAGTAGGCTCCGAGGGCTGATAACATGCCCATCAAGATACCGGGCCCGATGGCAGCCGCCCAGCACTGACAGCTGAGCGGGCACCGAAACTGCACGGGCCTCCCGCCCCTACAGAGAGGTTCCTGAACTGCATCCCTGAGCTGAGTGAGCAGAGGAGAGGGGCTGTGCCCTGGGCTGCAGAATAGGAGAACCCCTTAACTGGGCACCTTCCATTAGCCTGAAATGGACAAAATTGAGAAAACCAAGCCAGTGTGGAGAGCAGGGGGGCTTCGGACAGCACTGGGCTCTCCTCATCAGTGTGCTGAGTGAACTTCTAGCCACCCCTCGGGGTGCAGCATCTCACACCCTGGCACTTCTCATTCACATGCCTGATCATTGACTGGACGGCTTCAAACAGGACGGGAATGAGGAAATTCCGAGGGAGTCTTGGCTAAGCTGAAGTTCTAATCTCCAATAGGTAATTTAAGAGTGCATTAGGTTTACAAAAGTCACACGTTGTGCCAAGAAGCCCTGCTTTGGGGTTGCATGTACATCTTGCCTGTTACCTTACCCTCAACAACCTTAATGGTGCCCCTTTAGTTGTGTGTTCAGCTTGGAGGCATCCTTATATCCATGCACCTTGCATCTTGTTATTTTGATTGGATCAGCCACATATTCTGTCCTTCCCCTAGTCTGTCCTGTGAATTGGAAACTCAGCCCTTGATTGGAGATACTGCGGTGTTCACTCTTTTAACAAAGAGCTTTACTTCTGATGTTCGTTTGGACATTTGCATTAATGGGTGTGGATAAAAAAATAAAGCCCAGAATTTTGAATAGCCTGAATAAATCATCCCTTTTTCGCAGTCAAGTCTCTTCCTGAATAGAGATGATTTCATAACCCTGCTGCTTCTCCTGTCATCCGCAGAGGCTTTGAGTAGGGTCATGCAACACTGGATAGATGAGACCAGAATGTCCAGTGCATGGAAAAAACCCTCTTTCAAGTGTTTCTCAAGTCTCGGTTGTGTATCATCTACAAGAAGCAAGCACTTACAATTGGTTTAAGTAAGTGTGAATGATGCCTGCTCTGTGCTAGTTAGGTCAACACAAGGCAGCTTATGTTGACCAAGTGTTGCCACTAAAATTTCCCTCCCACCGCTGTAACTGCCCCGCTATGCCCGCTTAACTCCGTCTCCATGAGCAGTGTAGAGTCACGGTTGATGTGGCTAATTCAACACTGCGCCCGAGCCACTGCATTGCTCGCATAGACGGTTACTGGCTGTCAGCAACTCTCCCACGACGCGCCATGTTGGTGGTATGCTCAGTACCAGCGCTCCTGCGGAGGACATGCAAAACCCATAGCAGTACTGCAGCGGCTGTAGGACAATTGTGGGTTACTATAATTGTGCAGCAGACACGTGCCCTGACGGATGAACTCCCCGCCTTTCCCGGACCCAAGTGCAGGTGTGCCTTGGTGTAAGGAACAGTCTCTAGAAAGACTTGCTGCATAGTCAGTGGCTAGTGCTTGGCACTGATCTTTCTCCCAGGCCTCTGCTTCTGTAGCTGGACTGGGACCCAAGTTCCCAACCCTGCCCAGTGGCAGGTACGTGGGTTAGAACAGCCAGACTGGGTCAGACCAAAGGTCCATCTAGCCCCGTGTCCTGTCTGCCGCCAGTTGGCCAACAGATTGGTCCCACTCAACTGTTTGCTCATCTCTCTCTTGGCCTTTGGGGGCCTGTGCGCCCTTGTGTCCTCTGTGCAAACTTTTCGGTGATCGGGAGAACTTGTTTTGCTTCAGAGCAAGCGGGGTGCAAACCGGCGAAGGCCCTTCACCTCGCAATGAGCTGCAGTATCCCCTAACAAGCATCTCTGTTATCACCGGGGCCAGGTCCCTGGGGTTTCTGCTGCAAGAGACATGGAGGGGAGAAAGCATGAGTCACACTATTATCAGGAGCATTAGCACTTCAGGTAAACATGATTTCCCTGGTGCAAGGTTAATGGTGGAGACAGTGACGTCTGAGCAATGAACCTACTGCCCCCCCGCCTAATCTAAATTGCTTTATGTTGGGAGGGCAGGTAGGGAACCTTTAAAACTGCACCTGATGCTCCCAAGTTCATGAATCTTGGCAGGTGAGGAGGAATTCACCAGCCCCAGAGAGGGGGTGGCTGGAAGATGTTCCTACCGATACTGGCCAGGCCAGCCAAGACTGCAGAATTTTTGCAAGGCCCCGCGATTCAGGGCTCCATCAGTGCCCCCCAAGGCCTCAGCAGCGTAAGGCAGGGCCGTGGCAAAACCAGCTGCCTGTTCAGTGATGGATGGGCCCTGCAGACACTGCCAATGCTCCAGTCTGGCTAGACCCTCCCTTATCGCCTTCGTCCATCGTCACACACGCTTGTTTCATTGTTGCGCCTGTGGGCCTGGCATCCTTGGCTGTTGCCGCGGTGTGCTTTAGCTAATTGCGTCTGCGCAGGGCTTTTTAATTCTACAGCCTCCAATACCGTAGCCAAAGGCTTGTGGCACGTGCCGGGTTGATTCAGGCTGCCACGTTTAATTAGTTTGTCTCATTTTTGAGCGGCAGCGCTTATAAAATGCAGCAGAGCCGGGATCAGCACGTCATCCAGATCCTTCAGCTCTGACCTTGCGGAGGAGGTTGGCAGTGCCCAGCGGGCTATGCCCTGGGCAGACACGATTCTGTGAAGGAACTTGTCTCCTGAGACCCAAGGCACTGGGATGAGAGCGTCCGGGGGGAAGAGTGAGCCGTCTCCTCTTCCAGCAGGTTGGAGCATTAACGAGAAACCTCGTGGCTCAGTGAGAGGTGGCTTGCCCAGGGGTTGCTGAGCCAGCGTGCTGTGGCACAGCCCTGCGATCGGAGCTCAGATGCAGAAGCCAGTCTAGTTTAGACTAGCTCTACCACAGTCTTGCTCTGCGTTGTGGGGCCTGCGCTGTCAGTTTATGTATCTGCAAAATGGGTCCAATAACGCCCCCCCCCCCCCTCCCCAGCTCCTTTTTAGGCACTGGGGAGGATGATCTGGTGTCTGCGGGAGCTATAGCAATTCCAGAAGGAGCAAGCTGAGCTAGCCTCAGGGTTTTAAAATAACTGGCAGAGGCTCTTGTGCTGCTTTCTGGCCTGGTTTTCTGAGGCTGGGCAGTGCACCCAGCCCTCCCTTTCTGCAAGTGTCTCAAGGATTAAACATTCCAGCCTCTGGTCCCTCACTCCCTGCGGCGGGTGTTTAATATTCTTGCCATGGGACAGCCTATGGCTGGGGGGGGGGAGAAGAGAGAGAGAGAGAGAGGGGGAGAGGGAGAGGGAGAGTAAGGGGCATAGGCAGTGCCATGCCTGTGCCCTCTCCCTGCACCCTCTCCTACCCTGTTTCCTGACTGCAAGCAAGGGAGTGAATTGTGATTATGGCACCTGCATGGTGACACCTGCCTGCTCACACGTAGCAGCCGTGTCCCTGCTGCCCCAGGGCGGGTTTCATCAGGAGCCGGAAGGTGCTACCCCAGCGCCGGCCTACTGAGCCAGCTGGGCCCCGAGACAGCCAGCTCGGAAGGTCCTTGGCTCCCCTCTAGCACGTTCCTTTGGACGGTCGCAAAGCACTTGGCAGGTATCAGAGCATTTAAGCCTGGCCCTTCTGCCTGTAAGGGAGGTGGCTGTTATCCCCATTTTACAGCTAGGGAAACTGAGGCGGGCAGTGACGTTACTGGCAAACTGCTGGCAGCACTGGGTGGAGAGCAGGGATGGGCAGATCTTTTGGTCTGAGGGCCATATCACAGTGTATGGAAATTGTATAGAGGGCCATGAATCCCATGAAACTGGGGGTTGGGGTATGGGAGGGGTGCAGGGTCTGGCTGGGGATGTGGGCTCTAGGGAGGGGCCAGAGATGAGTGGGTTGGGATGTAGGAGGCTGCTCTAGGCTGGGGCTGAGGGGTTCAGAGGACAGGTGGGGGTGCAGGGCTGGGAAAAGGGTTTGGGGTGCAGTGGGAAGGTGAGGGTGAGGGCTGTGGTTGAAGGGTTTGGGGTGCAGGGGGAGGGGGAGGGCTGGGGTTGAAGGGTTTGGGGTATAGTGGGAGGGGAACGGCTGAGGTTGAAGGATTGGGGTGCAGTGGGAGGGGGAAGGTTCCGCCTGGGGTTGAAGGATTTGGGGTGCAGGGGGAGGGCTCAGGGTGGGGTTGAAGGTTTTGGGGTGCAGGGGGAGGGTGAAGGCTCGGGCTACGGTTGAAGCATTTGTGATGTGATGGCAGGGTGAGGGTTCTGGCTGGAGTTGAAGGGTTTGGGGTGCAGTGGCAGGGGGAGGGGGAGCACTGGGGTGCAGTGGGAGGGGAAGGGCTGGGGTTGAAGGGTTTGGGGTGCAGTGGCAGGGGCAGGGGGAGCACTGGGGTGCAGTGGGAGGGGGAGGGCTGGGGTTGAAGGGTTTGGGGTGCAGTGGGAGGGTGAAGGCTTGGGCTACGATTGAAGCATTTGGGATGCAATGGCAGGGTGAGGGTTCTGGCTGGGATTGAAGGGTTTGGGGTACAGTGGGAGGGGGAGGGCTGAGGTTGAAGGATTGGGGTGCAGTGGGAGGAGGAAGGTTCCGGCTGGGGTTGAAGGATTGGGGTGCAGTGGCAGGGGGAGGGCTGGGGTTGAAGGGTTTGGGGTGCAGTGGCAGGGGGAGCACTGGGCTTGAAGGGTTTGGGGTGCCAGGGGAGGGTGAAGGCTCGGGCTACGGTTGAAGGATTTGGGATGTGATGGCAGGGTGAGGGTTCTGGCTGGGGTTGAAGGGTTTGGGGTGCAGTGGGACGGGGAGGGTTCTGGCTGGGGTTGAAGGGTTTGTGGTGCAGTGGCGGGGGAGGGCTCCAGCTGGGTTTAGGGTACAGGAGGATGCTCCAGGCTCGAATGGAGGGGCTCAGGGCTGGGGAAGGGAAAGGGGAAGGGAGGCTGCCCCTAGCTTTAGGCTGCCACTCAGTGAGGGAGAAGGCTAGGTCTGATGCACAGGGTTGCCTAGTGGGGTGCAGCCAACACCTGTCCCGTGAGGTGCCTGACGTGTACGCTCCCTCCTGCAGACCCTGGCCGTGTTGCGGTGTATGGAGGGGTGGGGCGGTATGGGGTCAGGGGTGTATTCCCTGCATGCCTGGGGGGTCTCCTGTTGCCCCTGGCTCCCGGCGCCCCTGGCTCCCGGCGCCCCTGGCCGGAGGCAGCCTGGTTTGGGCCTCGTGGGGCCCTGGGCTGGCACAACAGAAGGCTCTGCTGCCCTTGGCCTGGGAGTTCGCCCCGGCAGAGGGGGGGGCCAGCGTGGAGGGCAGGGGCTATGTGCTGCCGTGGCCATTGATGGGAAAGGTCCGTGGGGAAGCCCCGTTCACCCGGGCGTGTGCCAGCAAGGCCGTTGCTCCCCCCGCCGGGCTAGTCCCTCAGGTCTCTAGTTCCCCTCCTGCCCCCTGAGGCCCACAGACCTGCTCCAGGCTGGGTGCCACTGCTGCCCTCCCCTGTTGAAGAATGTCACCGGCAGCCCTCCGGGCCTGTCAGCCACCCAGCGAGGGTCAAGGCCGGGCAAGGGGACCCCCTGGGCCCCAGCCCCTGTGAGCCGGCTGTGCCAGGCTGCTCCTAGATGCGCTGGGCCTGGGGGCTCTGAATTAACAGCAGGGGCTGACCTGTGAGCGGCACAGAGCTGCCTGCCCAGGCCGGTGCGGGAGGGTCTCTCGGCTCTTGTGAGGAGAACCCCACCATAGCCTTTGGACCCTGTTGGGGGCTTGCGGAGAGACCCTTCTGGCCTCGGGGCTCCAGGCATTTACCGCGGCCGGGGCTGGCTCTTTGACATGGGCGAATGGAGTCTTGTCCAAGGTCACAGGCAGAGCTGGGCTTCAGCTCACGCATGCCTGGTTCGCAGGGCCCTGCTCCATCCACTGGACCACGCTGCCTTTCTGCTCCCTGCGACTCTCTGGCTGGGCCAGAGCTGAGCTCCCCGAGGAGCCGGGTTTGTGCTAATGTATCTGCTCCCCCCCCTGCGCTCCCGTCACCTCACGGGGCAGTTCTGCTCCCCGGAGCCCAGGGAGGGTTTTCCCAGTGAGGTGAGCGGGGCCAGAAGCGGGCCCTTCCCAGGCCCCGCTGTTCAGAGCGCTCTGGTCCTGCGTGCCAGCTGCAAGGGGCCATAGCGTTCCCATGCCCGAGGTCATGACTCTTCAAAGCCAGGCACAGAAACAAATGCACTGGCTCATGCGGGGGCTGGCTTGGGGCTCCCCAGCCCCTTTGAAATACGCCTCCTGAGCCCGTGCCCTGCGGCTGTAATGGGCACACGGTGGCCTGGCTCGGCAGGGGGTGGGGGACCCCTTCGGCACAGAAGAAAAATCACATCAGGAGAACAGTAAACAGCTTTATTGCAACGCCTCGGCAGTCTCAGCTCTGGGGGCCGTTCAGCTAATGTGCCGCTCCCGGAGAGCCCCTGCCCTCGTGCCCCCCTTCACACCTCCCCCAAGTCCAGTAAGAGCTCGGCAGCCAGTCCCACAAGCTCCCCCGGCTCAAATGCTCTCCCACCCGCTGTACCTTCCCCTTCTCGCCATCCTGCGCCTGCAGGCGGGCGGCCTTGGCCAGTGTGCCCCTTGGCCTGTGCCCAGAGGGCGGGAGCCCCGAGGCCAGTGACCCCGGGTGAGAGCCAGGTGCTGGCGGCTGGGTCCCTCTGTTGCCAAATTGACTGAGCATTCACTGATCTCATGGGGTCCATGATGCTGCACTTCCCCTGGTGCAGTGGGGGTTCCCAAAGGAGCACCCCCCTGGCCGGGGCTTGGCTGCCTGCCATGTGGCGGGCAGCAGCAGGAGGCTAGAGCCAGCCTAGTCCGTGTGAGTAGCCGGGTGCCTCGTGGGAGCGTCCGTCCATGGGGACTGGGATTCGAGGACAAGTGCAGGAGAGAGTCGGACGAGCCCCAGTGCTGGGCTCAGCCTCGCCTCTGACCGCCCCCCACCCAGGCCTGCTCGGTGGCCCCCAAGGCTGCTGAGGTACCGTCCCACGGCCTGCTGGGAAGTTGGCCCTGCCTTGGGGCTCCTAGACGTAGCCCGTCAGGTTGTAGGCACTGAACTCGCTCTTTGTTTTTTGCGTGTGGCTGATGGACGGCCGGGGGTTGGCCAGCAGCTTGGCCTGGTGGGTGCTGGGGTAGGCCGGCTCAGGCTCCCGCGGCGGGCAGGAGGCGCAGAGGATGCAGCCGCCGATGACGGTGAGCAAGGAGGAGACGATGCCCAGGTAGATAGCCTCACCCATCTCGTACTTGGTGCTGTCGGGGAGGAGTGGGTTGTAGAAGTCCTGCAGCACCACGTGGGTGTTCCACACCAGGGGGATGAAGCACAGCATGCCCCCCAGGATGAAGATGGCACCCCCGGCCACGGCGACCTTGTCCTTGGCGGGGGAGCCCTGGGCGAAGATGGTGCACCGCATCCCCATCACGGAGACGATGCAGGCCAGCGAGGAGACGGCGCAGGACGTCACCATCAGGGCCTGCGCTGCCTGGATGTCAGGGGGCAGGGACAGCAGAGAGTTGTAGATGTCGCACTGGGTGATGCCGGTGCTGAAGGTGGCACACTCCATCCACAGGCCCCGGGTGAAGCCCACGGCGGTCACGATGCTGGCACCGATGTAGGAGCTGTTCTTCCAGTTGGGCAGGAGCATGGTGATCACGGTGCCCAGCAGCCCCAGCCCCGCCAGAATGTAGCCCACGAGCTGTAGCCCTACCGAGATCATCTTCAAGCACGTTCCTCACCTGGCTGTGGCTGCCTGCTTCTCCTTTGCCTGGCCGGCTCCCCTCCGTTCCCCTCAGTCTGTTGTCCCAGCTCTTGGAGAGCAGCTGGTGGGTGTGGGATCCTCTACTCCCCTCCCCGGTCCTTGTAGGCTAGCACTGTGGGGCTGTCTGTGTGGGGGCGGGAGCGAGGGGAGGAGAAACTCCCTGGAAGGAAAGAAATCTATAGCAGATTAAATATTGACCCGGGAGTCCTGGGAGATGCCAAGTACCCTTTCACCTCCCTGCCAACCCAAACATCCTGCAGCATGAGAGCCCCCTGATCATAAACCCTGCCAAGGTTGTCACGCTGGGCCGGGGCCCCGGTGAAACCCAGCCTCCTGCCACGCTGAGCGCCACCACCCCTTTCCGCCCGGCTGCTGAAGCCGCACCGAGCGCCATGTGTCCGAGCTGGGGCACCCCGCGGTAAGAGACTCTCACCCGCAGGCTGGCCGGGGAGTCGCCTTGGGCTGCTCGGGGATCCTGGCCCCTTGGCTCTGAGAACAGCCCCTGCCCTGGGTCTCCTCCTCTAGCCACTGCTCCTGCCAGGAGTCGCCCACGTGCCAGGCCAGCCTCCAGCCAGGTGAGCTTGAGCAGGAATGCAAAGCAGCGCTGCCCTTCGGCTGCCAAGCTGCAAAGCCCTTCCAGACAGCGGCCCTCTGACCCGGCTCTGAGGTTCCGCTCTTCTGGGGCGGCTCCACCTCCGTCCCTGGGCTCGGCAGTGGCTGGGCCAAGGAGGAGACTGGTTTCCCCGTGGCAATCCCCGTGCTGGCTGCCTGCTGAGAAGAGCACCAGGGAGAGAGGGCAGGTCTAATGCCCTGTCCCTGGGAGCTCTGCCATGGTGCTCCAGCACCACCTGACCTGCGGATGTGAGGGGGCAGCTCAGGTCTCCATGCCCACCTGGGCCTGGGCTCTCTCCCGTGGCCCCCACCCTCAGCGATGTGTCTCTCTCCTTTGGCGCATGCTTGGCCCCTGCCTGGCATTCATTGGCCGAGTCAGGGCTGCTAGGAGGAACGTCAGGATGGCCAGACTGGGCCAGACCAAAGGTCCATCCAGCCCAGGGAGCTGTCTGCCACCAGCGCCCCGGAGGGAGGGAACAGAACAGGGAATCATCACGTGATCCCTCCCCTGTCACCCACTCCCACTCCCTGACAATCAGAGGCCAGGGACGCCCTCCCTGCCCATCCTGACTCATAGCCATTGATGGACCCAACCTCCCTGAATCTAGCTCGCTCTCTGCTGAACCCTGTTCAAGTCCTGCTCTTCATAACTTCTTAATGCCGTAGCTCCAAGCTCAGCACTCGTTCCTGCTGGAGTTCAGGCCGCTCTTGGTGTGTACAGCCCAGCAAGGCTCTGGGTGCTGGGCAGAGGACGGCCATGTCCTCCAGTCCCTCCTGCCCCCCACACGCCAGGAATGTTTCCATCCTCCTTGGGGCAGAACTTGTCTCCTGCATTTCTCCATGTGGTATTTTCAGACCCTGTCGCCCCAGGAGGCTTGAGCTGAGCTCTGAGAAGAGCCTGGTTTGCCACACTCGCTTTGGGTGTGTCTACATGGCGCTCTTACCTCGAAATAAGCTACCCAATTTGCGCTATGCACAGTGCGTAGCTGATTTCGAGGTCACTTCAAAATCAAGCGCAAGTCTGAAATGTCCCAGAACCCTTGTGGAACCATGTTCACAGGGATGTCGGAATAGCGCGCCCGTGATGTTTCGAAATAACGGGCACGCTCAAAAGAGGCGGGATAGCTATTTTGGGCTACGTCCTTAGGGTATGTCTACACTTGCACCCTAGTTCGAACTAGGGATGCAAATGCAGGCATTCGAAATAGTCAATGCAGGCATTCGAAGTGGTCAATACTCATTTTTTGAGGAGTAACTTTAGTTCAAACCAAGGGGTTTGGTTCGAACTAATGTGTCTCGGCACGCACTTCCTGGTTCGAATCAGCTGTGATTCGAACTAGCGTGCCGGCAAGGTCATGCTAATGAAGCATGGGGTATTTAAATCCCAGCTTCATTGACTATTTTGAATGCCTGCATTTGCATTCCTGGTTTGAACTAGGGTGTGAGTGTAGCCTTAACCTTTGAGTCCAATTGCCAATCAATGCAATTGGGACGTGACCCGGGAAAGGCCAGGGGTTACTGGGATGCCCCTGGGGAGAGTGGGTCTGATCACCCACTTGTCCCCCCCAGAGGGACATCTGAACTTCAAATCCAACCCCTTTCCCTCTTAAAAAGTCTTCTGAATAATAAATTGGCTCTCCAGAGGATGTGGGGCTCAGCAGCTCTGAGCACACCCCTCGTGGCTGACCCCTGCAGGGCCCCAGGCTGCGGGGGAGAAGAGCGGGCTGTGTTTAGGATCCCCTCTTTTCTTTGGGGGGGGGGAGCAGAGAGGACGGGGCCTGGGCGATAAAGGCTTTTTAGTGGTAAACTGCAGCTTTGCAGAATCCATTTGCAAACCTGAGCCTGGCTCAGAGGCTCATTCCAGATCAGAACGAAACCTTACCCCTATGCATCATGGGCCCGCTATTAAATCGTCTGGCCTTGAGCACGTTTTTCCTTGGAGAGCTGCCATCAAAGGCCCTGGCCGGCCACAGCCCTAATTAGTTCTGAGCCCGGTTTACCAAGGGCAAAGATCACAGGGATACCACCGCAGGCATGGTGAGGTCAAAGGTCACAGGGATACCACCGCAGGCATGGTGAGGTCAAAGGTCACAGGGATACCACTCCAGACCTGGTGTTTCCGGTGCCAGGGAATGGCAGATCTGCTCTCGATAGGCCCCGGCTCTGCAAATTCTCAGCCCCATGGGGTGTGGGAAATCCAGTCCCATCCGGCATGAGGCGAAAGGGGTTGTGACTCTGTGACCTTTGCCTGACACTGTCCCACACACTCCGAAGTGTGCTGGTGCCTGGAGACGTGACAGCCCAGCCGAGTGTGCCGTCACCTTCCCCCGCCAGGCCGTCGCCGGCGAGCAGGGCAGGAGAGACCATTTGGGAGGCGGAGGTGTGAAGCCTCCCATTTAGGTTACACTTTCCAGGCTCCCGTCCGCTCTGCTGCCTGTCTCTTTGCTGCGGCGAGCTCGGAGCGGGGCGAGCGCTCCTCCGGGCGCGTGGGATCCAAGGGCGCCGCGCTGACAGAGCCGCTGGGGCAGCCATACATCAGGCCTGTCTAACTGCGGGCCAGGGGCTTTCCCAGGGCCTCTGCCCTGCCCCCCAAACTGCCGGGGCTTTCCTGCTGCAGCTGTGAAAGGGACACTGAGTCGCAAGGCTGGAGGGGATAGAAAGTGAGCCCTGTCAGGCAGGCTGCAAAGGAGAGTGCTGGGGATCACTTCAGACCTGCTGGCGGGGGGGAGAGTCTCTGAAAGTCAGGGGCCGAGGTGTTAAAAAAATTCCTTGGCTGTCAGGTTTTTGGCTTAGTGAGAAGCTGTAGGGCCAGGGGAGCAATCCCGGGCAGGCAGGGCCAGGTAGGCGGGGCACGGATGCGCAAAGCAGTGGGGCAGGTTGCTATGGCCACAGGTGGTTTGTAGAGAAAGCGAGCCCAGGTACGGACCAACACACCTGCCAACAGCAACAGCCAAGGGAAGTGGGGATGGGCTGCAAATGTGATAGCAAAGGGACTGAGCTGGGCCTTTGCTTCTGGCTTGTTTGTCCCGGGGGCATTGCATTAAACCAGGGCCACTCAACTTCGGAAGCCCCAGGGCCCATAATGATACTCTCAGCACATGCTGAGGGCCGCAACTGAAGTGTGGTTGCATATTTATGCAAATATATATGCAAATATATGTAAATAGATTCTTTCACACTGACGGGCATGAATACAAAGAGTTAAGGCAAGACTACACAACACACAGGCCCCATTTAAGTCCGTTCTGCTGATATTAATAAAATGCAACATTTACCTGATTTCCACCCATATGACAGCACTTTTAACAAGCAATGGCAGTCCAGGAATTTACCTACTAAAATGCATCTCCACAGAAGACCATTATATTGATGACTTTGTCGTCTGGGCTCCTACTGGGGGGTTGCGTGTTGAGCCCCGCGTAAACCCAAACCGCCCTGTGGGCTGCAAACAAACGGGCTGCGGGCCGTGTGTTGAGTGGCCCTGCATTGAAATATAATGTGAGTCAGGTGCAAGGCTTGGAAATGTGTGTGCATAGGAGGGGCACAGGTGTGAGCGGGGAGGCCAAGCTGTGGGGTGGGTGAGGAGGGTTAGAAAGCTAGCCAGGAGTGGGAGGTTTAGATGGAGCGATGGGGGAGAGGGAGGGAGGTTTCCAGGTGTCATAGGATGACTAGGCCCTAGAAGCGGGAGTAGGGGCTGGTGCACCAGGGCTGCTGACCTGGGGTTATAGAGCAGCAGGCACTTGGGCCTTCGGCAAGAGGCGGAGGGCTGCAGAGAGCTACTGTCCAGGGAGCCCACTCAGCTAGGCTGAGAGCCAGGGCCAGCAGATACTGTGGGAGTAGAAGAGACCAGAGCCAGGGAGGGGGGCTGCAGACAGACAGGGACGGATTAAGGTTCAAAAAAGGGCAACAAAAATTATTAGGGGTTTGGAATGGGTCCCATATGAAGACAGATTAAAAAGACTGGGGCTTTTCAGCTTAGAAAAGAGGATAGAGGTCTATAAAATCATGAGTGGTGTGGAAAAGGTAGATAAGGAAAAGTTATTTAATTGTTCCCACAATATAAAAACTAGGGGTCACCAAATGAAATTAGTAGGTAGCAGGTTTAAAACAAACAAAAGGAAGTTTTTCTTCTTGCAGCACACAACCTGTGGAACTCCTTGCCAGAGGATGTTTTGAAGACCAGGACTTTAACAGGGCCCAAAAAAGAGCTAGATAAATTCATGGAGGTTAGGTCCATCAATGGCTATTAGCCAGAATGGGTAGGAATGGTGTCCCTCGCCTCTGTCTGGAAATGGATGATAAGAGAGGGATCACATGAGGATTACCTGTTGTGTTCACGTCCTCTGGGGCATCTGGCATTGGCCACTGTTGGCAGACAGGACACTGGGCTCTATGGACCTTTGATCTGACTCAGTCTGGCTGTTCTTATGTCCTGCCACTGCAGGGAAGCACTGCAGTCAGGCAGGGCCAGATTAAGGCAAATACGCGAACGAAGCTACATCTTAGAACAGGAGTGGGGATCGCAGATCACTGGGGAACTTGCATCGGCGCTCCAGGCCCCTCCCCCCCCCCCACGGGGCTGGAGCACACAAAATCTGTTAGGCTGGCCCCTCTAGGTTCTGGGGTGTGAAGGGAATGTGGGGAGCGTCTTTCTCCTTCTCAGTCGGGGTTCATGTCAGTAAGGGTTTGGCTTTTTGTTTTGTTTTTTGCTTCTCACTGGTGTGCAGCCTCCAGCTGATTTTTCTGTGGTCAGCAGCCCCCCACCCAAAAAAGGTTCCTCACCCCTGGCTTAGAGCCTCACCACACGAGGGGCCCCTAAAAAAGAAAAAAAGCACAGATTCCAGCCCAAATGTTACCAAAATCAGTTGATAAATAAAGGAGAAATGGGGAAAAGCAGATTCTCTCTAAATATAGTCATGTTTATTCCAATATGACAAAAATATACCCATCTGGGACAAAAATACCCTAATCCGACCCCAGCATTTTGTTTGCAGCTGCTACTGGCAAAAATCTGGCTGTGCCTTTGTTGCTTATTTAAAAAAATAAATAATCGCACTGCCGATAAATCTTCATCCAGCAGACTCGTGAAGCCCTCCTGCCAAGCCCGTCCTGGGAGTGATGTCATATACAGAGTCCCCCTGGGTTGGTCGTAACATGGCTGGCTGCTTCCTGTGCTATCTGTGCTTCCCATGACTGAGTTTAGCAGGGCATCGTCTTCCGGACTTGGGTCAAATGGATCTGGAGGAGGATACATTTGTGTTGGCTTCAGTTTCGGGAACCTTCAGAGTATTTTGATAGCAGGGCAAAAGAAAAACCCCAACAATGTGGTGTTTTGTAATGAAAATCAAATTGGAATAAACATTTGTAAACGTATTTTACTTACAGTCTGGATAAACTTTGTGTTTCCCTAACAAAATTAACCCATTTTTTTCATTTATTCATATGAAAAGAAGGCTCGTTGTCCTTATTCGGGGAGTACAAATGATATTGCCTCTCTTGTTTTCCTGTGAGAAGACAAAGCCTTTGGGCTTATTGATTCAATGTCCCTTCTGCGAAAAGAATACATTTATTTTTGCTGGTGTTGAATCGCGTAGGGCCTCAGAATGCAGTCCTGCAGACAGCAGATCTGGGGAGAAAAAGGGAACCCTCATGGCTAGGCACTGTGTGATTTAGGCCAGTAAATTAGACACTGGGAGAAAGGCCATTTCTGGACCAATCTAAAGCCTGTTAATAAGTGGTGCAAAGACGGATAGGAGGCAGGCGCTGCTGAGGCACACCACGCTAGAAAGGGGGCGCTGTGGGGCAGGTGTGCCGTTCCACAGCGCCCCCTACTGGCCCAATGTGGCTTGACAGTGCCCGCTTGTGGGCTGGCTGCCCAGGACTAGCACAAAGGGCCAGATCAGTGTTTCTCAACCAGCGGTAGGCGTGCCCTTAGGGGTACTCGAGAGAAGTCAGGGGGTACATCAGCACAACTGACATTTGGAGAAAACAGAATTGTTTTAAGTTTTACAGCGTTTTATTATTTTTGTACTTTTTGCACCCAAAAATTTCATCGCCTGCCTGGCCACGATTAAGTTGTTTAAACAAATATGTTGCAATGGTAGAAAAAATGTTGTGTGTCTGAAAACTGGAGGTTCTGGGGGTATTTATTTATTTATATATATATATATTTTTTTTTTTTGAAAAAGAGGTACTTTATAAAAAAAGTTGCGAAACACTGGCCCAGATGATGCTGGGCTCCCGTGTCTCTTGCTCACTCCAGTGGGCGCTGTGGGCACTGAGCGCTCTGATTGGTGGGGTGTCGCGGTCGACGCTGCGGGCTGGGAATGATGGCTTTGGCGCCCCGGGCACTTCCAGGCAATGGTACTAGCAGTGCATGCCCCCACCCAGGCAGGAGATGGCCTAAAACAACCTCTGCAGCGCACCCACCCATCCGGCTGGGAGAGGGTGTCCCGAGCAGCCCTACAATAACAACTCAGGCTCCTGGACAGGCTGGAGGAAAACATGCAGAAAGGCAGCTGCCAGCCCGGGATCCGAAACGAGGGGGAGGGCAAACAAGGGGCCACCACCACTGATGGCAGGCTGCCTTGTGCCAGCAGCAAGAGCCTGGGGGGAGATTGCCATGGCTAAGCACCCGCACAGACCCCAGCCTCCTGCTAGCTAGTGGGCCAGGGATGTCCCCAGACCCCGGCATGTCGGCTCAGCGCTCGCTCGCCTTACTCCACAGCTAGCCCGTGTTTCCTGATCCACCCTCTCGCGCCTCACAGCACACCCAGGAGGCGAGGAAGGGCGGTTATCCCCACTTTGTTTCCCTGCTTTGCGCGTGCACACGGCGTTGGCACGTGAGAGCCATGATAGCCGGAGGGAGGAGCGTGACCGCACACATAGACTGGAGAGCCCGAAACACCGACCCTTAGCATTGTAAGCCCAGGGGAGGGAGGAAGGGGGAGTAAATCTGCATCATGGCATCCGTTTCTGGTGTCCGTCTGTCTCTCCGGTGCGTACAATTAAATAACAGCCCTTCACCCCTTGTAACAAAGGCAAGGGGCCCACTCAGATTCGGCTGGTTCCCAGCGGTTGCCAGGCTCTCTGGAGCTGAGAAGTGGGGAGGGGAGGAGGCCGGGGGAGCTGGCCAGAATGGCTGTAATACCGCTCAGCAGCTGCCTTCACCCTCCCCAGGCTTTGTTATTCTAAGACTCCTGGCCCAAATGAGAAACAAATGGGACGATGTAACCAGCCCTGCCCAAGCTGCCGTGCAGGCAAAGGCCTAGCCACTGCCACAGATGGGGGGCAAAGGGGAGCCCCAGGGGCGACAAATTGTGTCCTCCCGAAGGGCCCAGCAAAGCCGGCCGCGCTCGTTCCCAGAGACGGAGCATTTGGGACAGCTGGACGCAGCCGGCAGAGGCCGGGCGGGGCCATTTGCTATTTCCTCCCCTTCTCCCACCTTGAAGGCAGTTTGGGAGAGGGGCTAAGCTGGGACCCCACTTTGCCTCCTGCTCCCGCCATGTGTTTCTAATCCGGGCCCCACACCACGAGGAGAGCAGCAAATGGGGAAGAGGCGTAGCGCGGGGGCAGCTGAGCTGGGATAAAGCGGGGAGACCATGCCCCCCCCCCCAGCACGAGGCTGTCTCAGTGCTGGCAACGACCAGCCATTCCAGTGCTTTCCGCAGGGCCATGACAAAATCCCCTCCCTGTGGGCTCGGCTGGGCTGTGCTGACTCGACGGAAAATTCCCTCCGACTCCTTCCTCCTGGCCCCGAGCTGGGGCTGCGGGAGTGGGCTGTGGCCCATCCGGGCGGTGGAGATGTCCCGGGGGTGGGGGCCGGGGGAGCTGGCCCCGCTCAGGGTGGCAATCGGTGTTAATCAGAGGCCCACACCAAATCCCATTAAAGCTTCGTTCGGGTCCCAGGGGGGCTCTAATTAGCAGAGGTGCTGCAGGAGTCGGGGGACTGGGAAGCAGAGGGCTCTGAGGGGAGGATGGGACATGGGCCGGGCTGGACCCCGCCTCATGCCCTGGGCAGGGCCCCCTGTGCGGAGCAGGGGTGAGGTGGTGCCGCTCGGACCCGCGCTGAGCACTGCCAGTGAGAAGGGGGGAGGTGGGGGGCAAGTGGGCCCCATGCTGAGAAGGCAGCTCTGGCAGGCGCTTAGTGGCGGGGGAGAGGCTCACCCCGTGGCTGGCTCGTCTGACAGGGAAATTCCTAGGGCGCCCCTGCTAACGATGTCCAGCCAAAACCAGGTTCCTCTGGGGAGACACACAGGGCTGCCCCGAGAGCAGCACAGCCCCCCGGCAGGCTGGGAGAGCAGAGCCACCCCAGTGCTTGGGAGAGTCCCCCTGCAGAGCCCTGGGCTGGCACCCTGAAGGTCCGGGAGCACGCGGAGCGAGACAGAAGCGGGGCCTGTCGTTCCCCAGCTCTAGCTGCCGTGGTGGGGCAGCCCCCTGGGCCCCCTGCGGAGCTACCCGTCATGCCAGGCACACACGCCTGGGCGGCCTGGCCGCCGTGTGCTGCCCCAGAGGCACCCCGGCAGCGGGTGAGGCAGCTCAGCCCTCCAACGCGGCGCTTTCCCTTGCAGGGCTGCTCCCTGCGCACCTAGGTCCAGCCAGCAAACCCTCCTGGCGACGGCACCCGGCCTGGGCTGAATGCACCTTCTCTGGCCGTCCTGGCACTGCAGGGCCCCACCTCAGGGACTTGAGCCTGGGCCCAGCCCTGCCCCACCGGCTCCGTGGCAGCAGGATGGGGCCCTCAGGCCCACGCCGGGCCCACTGCCCTTTCTGCCCCTTTGGTATGTCCCAGAAATCTCACACCTCTCTCTCCTCCTCTGTCCTTCGCCTCCCTCCCTCCCGGCTCTGTCCCCAGCTCTCTCTCCATGAGTGGTGCCATCCCGTGGACAGCTAGCGCAGCCCCATTTCTGCCCCGCGTTACTGCCCCCAGCCCCCTCCCTCATGGCCATGGGGAGAAAGCGCCTAATCACCCTCATTAATTGCCCACCCGCCCCCTGCCCCCTGGGGCATTTCTCACAAATAGTGTCGAACTTTTCCCTTCTGTGTTTTGTTTTTCCACCAGAGCTGACGCTGCCCCCCCAGCCTCCTGCTGAGCTGCTGTTTATTCAACTGGGGCACACTGGGACCTCCGGCTCTCCCCCCTGCCCCAGCCCACACCAGGCCAGGAGGGCTATAAAGGGCTCGGAGGAAAGGCCGAGGGGCCGGAGAGAGAGATCTCGCTGTTCTTAGCCAGCTCACGCCATGGAAGCTCCTGTCCACGCTCCCCTCCTGCTGGCGGGCTGGCTCCGGGGGCCCCCCGGTGCCTTGGGCTGCGGGCGCCCCGTGCAGGGCGGAGAGCAAGGCGGAAGGTAATGAGGATCTTGTGGCCACGGCGCCTCTTGCCCACTCTGGGGCTGGCGCAGCAGAGTCGGAGCAGACGGGGCCAGCCGAGGGGGGAGCGTGGGCTCCGTGTTGTCGCTGTTGGCAAAGGGGCGGGGGGTGGGGCCGATGGGGCAACTGCGATTGTTAATAAGGACTTTGTGCTTCTCTCCCCTTTGGGCTCAGAAACAGGGTCCCCGGCCCCCACCACCCAGACAGGGAAACTGAGGCCCAGGGGGCGGCTGGGACACGGGATCAGGATGTGGGTGCAGGGATTCTCCTGCTGTCATACCTAGCCCCTAACCCCTGACCTCTACTTTGGGGGGAGGGTTAGGTGGGGCCCAGTGCATCGCTCTCCCCGGCCCCCCCATCCGTTGGCCCTGCAAAGCGGAGGGCTCGGGGGCTCAGAGCAGTCTGGGGCTGGGTCTCGTCCCAGGGCGGGGGCTGCGTTTGGGTGTGGATGTGAGTGGGTCTCGGTCTGAAGGATGGGGGGCGGGTTTAGTGTTTTATACCCTCGCCCTGTTCTCACGGGCCTGGGTTTGCCTTGGCGCTTGTGCGACGTCGCGGCGGGGGCGTCAGTGCGATAGCGCCTTGGACTAGCAGGCGGCTGACTGGCCCGCTCCAGTACCGCCTCGTCTCTCTTTGCAGATCCCCACCTCTCTGGAGACCCTGGCTCCCCCCAGCAAAGGACCTGGGCCGGCAGCACACGGACCAAACAGACACAGTGAGTCTCACCCTCCCTGAGCTCGGCCTCATGGCTCCCCTAGCCCCAGAATTTGCCTGGTCCCTCTGGGGCTCAGGGCTGGTTCGAGGCGGGTCGGGCACTCGCCCTACGGCCTCTGCGGACAGGAATGTGGAGCAGCACAGGCGTAGGGGAGGTGGGCCGGCCATGGGGCAGCCTCCCCCAGCTGGTGCACTCCCCAGGGAGGTGGCCGTGGGTGACCTCCAGCTCTGGAGTCTGTTTCGCAGGACGGGACGTGCGGGAGAAGGGAACTCGGGATGGTGGGAAGCTGCCTGGCCGTGGGATTGGGGGAGGGTGATTGGCTTCCAGGCGACCCCATCCAGCCCTTCTGCGGCTAGCGCTGGGCTGCACTGCTGGGTCTTTTCCACCTCTGACCTCCGAGCTCGCTGGGCTGCACACAGGGACCGCTCGGGGGCAGGGGCAGAAAAGGAGTGGGGGCGCGGGAGCCGAGCAATGCTGTGCTGAGGGCACGGCCTGGCAGCCTGATGCACGGGATCCTTCGAGTAGTCTCCATTCACATCCCATGGGAGGCTGGGGGGGCAGAGCCCTCCCCTGGCTGGTGCCCCTAGTAGTCTGGGGGGCAGATCTCCCCTGGCTGGTGCGTGAGAGGCATGCACGGAACGCAAGAACTTTCCCCTCGCTCCCTTAGCATCCGGGGAACGGAATGAGAAGCAAGCCCTGTCCTGGAGCACACGGCTGCTGCCCTCCTACCCTCCCAAAATTCCTTCCTTGAAGGCAGCTCCTGCCCCGGCACTCTGCCCTTGGCCGGGCATGCAGCCCTGGGGAGGGAAAAAAAAGGGAAAAATCAAAGCAAGGATCGGGCTCACTGTGGTGGGCCCAATCCTTACCAACTTTTAAACTTACTTTTAAACTTTCCATGACCTCCTTATCGTTGTGGATCACCGGGCTCCATGGGCCACAGGTGGGGAACCACTGCCCTAGAGCATGGGGGCAGACGCCCCAGTGGTGCCCCTTAGAGGCGGAGGGGCAGGCTGCCCTTGGCTGGCCCCCTGGTAGCTGCGGGGCAGACCTCTCTGGGGCCAGTTGCTGGAGGCATGCATCCCAATTCCTGTGCTTTGTTTCCCGAGGCCTGTGGCAGCACGATGCTGGCGGATGGCGGCTCCGGCAAGGCAGCGGTGCTGTTCCGGCATCCCGTCAGGTACGTGCGCCAGGAGCCGGGATCTGGGGCTCCCAGTGAACGTGGAGTGTCAGCTTCGTGCTCTTGGCCCAGCTGATGTCCCATCCTCTAGCCCTGCAGTGCCTCTGCTTGGCCAGCCCTGCCCTCTCTTCTCTGTAAGCCCCACTCCTCCACGCAGCTGTGCCCAGGCCCCTCACTCTCTCCCGGCAGCCCCTCCTCGCCCAGTGCGGGCCCCATGCAGGCCGTGCCGTCCCCGTACTCTGTCCCAGCGGAAGCGAAAGAACCTGTATTTCTCAAGCCTGTTTTCCCCTCAGACTCTTGTGGCCCCGATCCAGGTCCTTCGATTACCTCTACAGCGAGGGGGAGAAGCTGCTGGAGAACTTCCCCATTCAGGCCACCATCAGCCTCTATGAGGACTCGGACAGCGAGGAGGAGGAGGAGGAGGAAGGCTGGGGAGAGGAAGGGCAGGCGGAGGAGGGGAAGCAGCAGGCAGGGGAGACTGTGTTACAAGAAGAGGCAGGTTGCCCTCAGGGGAGAGCTGGGGCCAGCCAGCCAATAAAGCTCTGTCCGAAGTGACCCCTCCATCCTGTGCCCAGCGTACATGGGCAAGACTCAGCTGTGGGGATAAATGCCATCACCTCCCCTGGCACTGCTGTTAAAGGAGCCTGCCAGAGTCTCTGCCCCATGGGACCCCGGCCCTTGCCCTCCTACGCCAGGCTGAGCGTGGGCATGAAGAGGGGCCAGCGGGCGTGTCCAGAAGCTTTCCCCAGTCTCTGCAGCAAGGGGCATAGTTCAAACCCCGGGGCTGCAAAAGTCCTCGGGGATCCTGCTGGAGGCAAGAGGCCCACACACCTGTCCCAGGTGAGCACTGAGAGCCAGGACTGCTGGGCTAAGTGTCCGCTGGGGGAGGAGTCCCGCATTCCAGGCCATACGCTCCCCTGAGCAATGCCTGCTGAAGGCAGCTTGTCCTACTGCACCAGCCCTGTTGGGAGCCAGGGGAGGGGGTCTCAAAGAAGAGCCCTGAGCAGACAGAGCCGTGGGAGCTGGCTCAGAACCAGTCTTCCCACCTGCTCCCTCTGAATCGAAGCGGGTGTGTGCACCCACAGGTCGGGGGGGGGGGGGGAAGAGGACACACTGTTGCTCAGTTGCGGTCTCAGGGTTTCCGTCTGTGTGTTGGGGGGGTAATTTATAGCTGGGCTTGACGAGTGAAATAAAGCATGTGAAATCCATCTAGCCCTGGGAAGCGGGCATGTGTGATGGGGGGGAGGGCTGTGGGTGGGGGACTGATATGGGAGGTGCAAGGCAGGATCATCACTGTGCCCAGCAGCAGGTGGGGAGGACGGGCGCAGCTCAGCACCCCCACCCCACTGTGCACCACTACCCCAATTACTGTGCCCTCAGGCCCCTTTCAAATATTAGCAGCTACTGACACCTAGTGGACATTAGGAATGTTGCACTTGATTTGGCATTTTACTGTAGAGTTTGAGATTCCATGATCCTCTTGCCTAGGCAAAGCCCACTGGAGTTCACAGGGCTTTCCTTCCCTCACTTACCAGCATGGATCCTCTCCCAGCTTGGGTCACCTATGGAAACATGTTGATTTCTAGCCAAAAGGCAGCATATGTTCTCTGTATTATGCATCCCTCAGTGATATCCCCAATTTAAGCAACACCTTGCAGTTCCCCTTGAAATCAATGTGTTGTTAGCTACCATTGTGCGGACCCCTCCTCCTGCACTCCATAGTAAGGGCCTCAGAAAGAAAATCACTTCTCCCCGCCAAAATGTCCTGCACACCAGTCTCCATCTGAAGGCTGAAAATCAAGCTGGGTCGTATGTGACTCCTATTCCATCAGTGACAGGCTGTTTGTACTGTGTTAGGAACACAGCACTAGTAGGGTTGGCTCCTCTGAGGTACAAAAACCCAGGACACCCGGGATGATCCTTAGGCTAAATCCATAAACCTGGACAACTGCCAGAGCATACTGATCCCCTAGGGATGATCTTGGGATGATCAAGAGATGATCCTGGGAAAACCTGGCTAGGTGGCATCCCTAAGGACTGGAAGGGGCTTCTTTGGCTATTAGGTCCCGTTGCCTGCTATTGCTGGCAGCTCCGTCATATTGTCCTGTTCATAAACATATCAAGCTCCATGTTAAACTAGTCTCTTCAGGCCACTGTTCCAGACCCACCCTTGTGGGATGGTTAGAACTAAGCTGTCTAATTTCCAGCCTAAGTTTATTTGTGGCCAGTTTATCCCCATTCCCTCCCTGCTGGTACGGTAAGAGCGTTAGATGATAGTCGCTGTAGAAGTGCCAAACATCATCAGCAATCCATCATCGTCACTGAGGTTTTATTAGCTGCACCGTGGGACTGGGACCAACTTCTGCAGCGGAGAGGGGTTTGGGTTGAGTCCTTCTCTGTTGGTAGCAGCAGGAATGCTTCTGGGGTCAGAGCCCAGCTGGCAGCAGTGGGTTGCCCCATCTCGGCACCACAATGCTGCACCCAACCTCTCTCCCTATGTCTTCGTCTGCCCTGTCTAAGAAGTCTGGGCTCTCTGGACAGGGCCTGGGCACAGGGCTTAGATCTCAGCCGGGGCCCTTCCCCACCACCCCAGCAGCTGGCTCTGGCTGGGCTCCCACGTGGAGCAACTTCCAAGTCTGAAGATGCTGGCTGGAGCCAGGCCCTCGGCAGCCGCGCACACAGAGCGAGGCCCCGGGCGGGGGCGCCAGGCCCAGACACTGCGGTGAGGGGCGCATCGGGAGCGGCAGCGAGCGCAGACGCCTGCCACAGCTCCGTGCCCGCTCCCAGCAGCGTCCTGGCATGACCCAAGCGCTTGGACTACAACTCCCAAAGCACCCTGCGGCGCGGAGCACTCCCACCCAGCAGCGAGTCCGCCCTGCCTTCCAAGATCGCCCTCTGATTGGACACAGCAGGCGGTAAGGCCCTCCTTTGCTGCGCTATGATTGGATACAGCTGGGGACGCGCCCGCCCCTTCCCATTTTCAGATTGGGTGGACGAGACGAGCGCGCGCGCCTTAAAAGCTGAAGTGATTGGCTATGGACGCCAGCTCGCTCCGCCCATGCTCTGCGATTGGGCAGGGCGGGAGGCTCGGCCCCGCCCCTTGTCCGCGGGTGGACACCGGGCACTGGTGGCTGCGGGCTTGGGCTGCGCCGGGCAGGCGGGCGGGGGGCGCCAGCTCTGTGTGCGCGGGGAGCCCGGAGCCGCGGCGGCCATGAGGTACCGGCGGGGCAAGGGACGGGGTTATGGGGTGGGGGCTTGGGCAAGGAGGGGGGGGAATGGGCCAGGGGGCTAGAAGAAAGGGGGAGGGACCGCGGGAGGGGACCCATGGGGAGGGGATATGAGGAGGGGACCCATGGGATGGGGAGGGGACCCATGGGATGGGGGGGGTGGATGAGGAGGGGACCCATGGGATGGGAGAGGACCCATGGGATGGGGGGTGGATGAGGAGGGGACCCATGGGATGGGAGGAGGGATGGGGAGAGGACCCATGGGATGGGGGGGGGGGGATGAGGAGGGGACCCATGGGATGGGAGGAGGGATGGGGAGAGGACCCATGGGATGGGGGGGGTGGATGAGGAGGGGACCCAGGGGATGGGAGGAGGGATGGGGAGAGGACTCATGGGATGGGGGGGGGTGGATGAGGAGGGGACCCAGGGGATGGGAGGAGGGATGGGGAGAGGACTCATGGGATGGGGGGGGTGGATGAGGAGGGGACCCATGGGATGGGAGGAGGGATGGGGAGAGGACCCATGGGATGGGGGGTGAATGAGGAGGGGGTATGCGGGTATGGGGAGGGGACCCATAAGATGGGGGGGTGGATGGGGGGAGGTTATGGGGAGGGGACCCAGGGGATGGAGGGATGGCTAGTGGAGG
This sequence comes from Pelochelys cantorii, assembly GCA_032595735.1. Lineage (NCBI taxonomy): Eukaryota > Metazoa > Chordata > Testudines > Trionychidae > Pelochelys > Pelochelys cantorii. The sequence continues at coordinate 45,778,410 of CM064337.1, forward strand.
GGGTATGTGGAAGGAGCCAGAGGGAGGAGGCCCATTGGAGTAGGGGAGGGGGTTATTGGAAGGGGGACCCATATGGGGTGGGAGAGTGTCTGTAAGGATGTGGGTAGATAGAGGAGGGAATGGAGGAAGAATGAGTTGGGTGTCTGGGGTGGGTGCACTGGGGGCATGGAGGGCATGGGGGAAGAAATGGGGCAGGAGGAAGCAGGTTAGCATGGAGTAGTATGAACTTTTAGGAGCCGGAGACTGTCCAGGGCTGTGAAAATGGGGGGAGGGTGCATTAGACACTGGGCAGAAAGCTGGGTGGGTGTGCGCTAGAAGAGGTTGAGGGACTGTACGGGGCTAGGGGATTGGGGCTTTGGGCACTGGAGTAGAGGAGAAGGGGGTTCAGTCTGCCTTTGGGGGTCTGGAAAGGGGGCAGAAATGTCAGGGAAGGAAAGGGGGGGGTGGGATGGGAAGGGAGGTGTGGATGGCAGCCGAGGGAATAGGAAGAGTAAAGCGAATCAACACTTGAGTGCTAAGCTCCAAGGAACTGGGAAAGTATTGGCTACGATGTGTGGGTGTTGGGAAAGTGCATTTGCCAGGGTGTGTGGGTGCTGTGGATGTGGGGGAAGGTGTTTCCAGTGGGGATACTGTGGGATTCGGCTGACAGGGGCAGGTGCCGGGCTGGTATGTACAGGCATGCACAGGTGTTTGTGAGCAGACGCTCCAGACCGGGTGAGTTCTAGGGTTGGTGTGTGGGGACAAATTCTGGCCCCATTGAGGGCTTGTGAGGATGTCCTGGCCACTGTGGGGCTTTGTGGTTTGTGGGAACTGGCGCCTGTGCAGCCTTTCCTGACGTGTTGATCTTGGTTTTGAAAACAAAAATAGTTCTTGGAACTTGCGAAGCAGCTGGCCCCCTTGGCGGGTTGACGCCTGGCAATCCGGCAGCCTGCCGACGTGCCTCCACACGTCAGCATGTTACGGAATCCCGCGGTCCGCTCCTGCGCTGGCAAGGGGGTTGGGGGTTCTGGCTAAGCGCTCGCTGTGTGCATTCCTCCCCCAGACCACACACCCACGCGCAGGCTGCCCATATTGCTAGAGGTAGAGGACACCATATTCTGTCAGCCCGGTTTCCTCCTTCAGCATCATCGCTGTTGGGGGGGGGGGGGAGAGCTCGGGGTTGTGAGGTGTGGAAGACACGAACATATGACTGCATCAGCATCCCCATTGCTGTATCCCTCACGCCTCCTCACCATTGCCATGGCAACCTCCTATTGATGGTGTATTTATAGAGGAGGAAAACACTGTTCGGTGAAGGAGGGAGGGGACCCGATCGGGTGGGCGGTGAGGCCAGGTTCTGGGTTTGGGTTCCTTCGCTTGTTTGTCATGCTTAAGCAGAACAAAAAATTAACTCTTCAATGTTCTCTGAGGTGGAGTGTTTTGTGTTCCAGACCCTGTGTTTTGTATGGGTGCCTGTAATGCTGCTGTGTTTAGAAATGTGAAATACATGCCTGGAATAGAAATGCATTTCTATGTAATCCAAGCCCCCTGCTGCTATGATACCCCCACAGCAATCATGTATGTAGTATAGACACAAATATTCAAGTTCAAATCCACCAGGTTGTTTGTTCCATTGGATTAAATAGCCGTACTCCTTCATGCTGGGTATACGCGCCCCTTCCTCACATGACCTGCATCCCATCAGCTGGCCGCTTGCAAGTATTGCTGGCTGTGCCCCATGCTTCTAATGAAGCTTCAGATATAAACTCTTCTTAAAATGAGCTTTCCTCCCTGCACAGATGCATTCCTGCGGGCAGGGGTGTATTTTCTCTGAGGGCGGGGGGGTTGTACACTGCTGCTCATCAGAGACACCTTGTGGCCTTATAAACTGCAATTCCTGATTTGTAATCCCAGCTCTTGCCACTGACTTGTGTGAGGATACAATAATAGTTATAGGGCACCACCTTGAAGGTGACCAGATAGCAAGTATGAAAATTGGGGTGGGGCTAGGGCAGTAATTGGGACCTATATAAGATAGAGCCTCGAATATAATAGCTTTCAAGTACTGAAAAGGGTGTTACCAGGAGGAGGGAGAAAAATTGTTCTCCTTGGCCTCTGAGGATAGGACAAGAAGCAATAGGCTTAAACTGCAGCAAGGGAGGTTTAGGCTGGACATCAGGAAAAACTTCCTACCTGTCAGGGTGGTTAAACACTGGAATAAATTGTGTAGGGAGGTTGTGGAATCTCCATTCCTGGAGATATTTCAGAGCAGGTTAGATAAACATTTGTCAAGGATGATGTATGGTGCTTGGTCCTGCCATGAGGACCTCTTGAGGTCCCTTCCAGTTCTAGTGTTCTATGAGTCTGAGAATTGCCCATTTGAAATCAGAGCATATTGTTGCCCTAACCACGTCTCTTCTAAGTATTGTTGAAGAGGATGAGGGTTTGCCTGTAACCCTCTCCTGTTGTCACATGCATCTTTATTTTTTAATAAAACCTGAACGTAGTAAAAATTAGCCATACCAAAGTAACCTCTGATCATAGCTGATGTGACTGATCATTTTATAGTCCATAGAAGATCCAATTGGATAGTTACAAGTCCTCAACTGGTGTCACATCTGTGTTTTAGGGACCAAAGTTTCCTCTCTTGGGCTAATCAGAGCTTAGAAAAGATTTCCAGTGTTGGAAGCATCTATATTGGTCCATTTCTTCCTAGCCCTGGTGGTATGTCAGAGAGTAGACCGTAAAATCCGGTTCTCTTACTTCCTTGGTCCTCGCTTTAATTCCAGCATGTGTTTTGCAGTCAGTATTTCACAGACTTCTGAGTGCTTTAGGCCACTGAAACATGCATTCTATATGACTATAGATTGATTTGGCTAGAACTGTGAGCAATAACCCAAAAGAGGCTATATGCAAGGATCTCTACTGCTTGCCCTGGTGGAGTGGGGGGCAACTGCTCTGTGCTTCTGGAAGGCTTGCGCTCCTGGATTTTGAAGAGATGTGACGTTTCTTTGTAGCACTGGGGATTAAAGTAATTGGGCTTAGAAATTGTCTGTTAAGGACTGGTCTGGATCCGAGTATTGTGAATCCTGGACTTCAGATGAGTGTAGCTTTTATTTCTGATTTCTCCTCTTCTTCCTCTTCCACCCCTTTATAAGAACGGCCAGACTAGGTCAGACCAAAGCTCCATCCAGCCCAGTGTCCTGTCTGCCGACAGCGGACAATGCCAGGTGCCCCAGAGGGAGTGAACCAAACAGTAATGATCAAGCAATCTCTCTCCTGCCATCCATCTCCACCATCTGACAAACAGAGGCTAGGGACACCATTCCTTACCCATCCTGGGTAATAGCCACTAATGGACTTAACCTCCATGAATTTAGCTAGGTCTCTTTTAAACCCTCTTATAGTCCTAGCCTTCATAGCCTAGGGGGCTAGGGATAGCTCACTGGTTTGAGCATTGGCCTGTTTAACCCAACATTGTGAGTTCATTCCTTGAGGGGGCCATTTAGGGATCTGGGATGGCACTTAGTCCTGCCATGAGGGCAGGGGACTGGATTCAATGACCTCTCAAGGTCCCTTCTAGTTCTATGAGATAGGTATAGGTAAACCTCCTCTGGCAAGGAGTTCCACAGGTTGACTGTGTGAAGAAGAACTTCCTTTATTTCTTTTAAACCTGCTGTCCATTAATTTCATTTGGTGGCCCCTAGTTCTTATATTATGGGAACAAGTCAATTCTGGTGCAAATTTTTTTTACTTCTCTAGTTTGCAGTGTCACTAGAGCCCCTAGATCATGGGTTCCCAAACTGGGGGGAATGAAGAAATTCCAGGGAGGGGTGGGGGCACGAGGCGACCCAGCCTCCCCCACATCAAGTTTTGCTGCCCTGTTCAGTTCCTTTTTTCCTTTTTTTTTTTTCAAAAATCAAAAAGGGGGGCATGATGCGAAAAAGTTTGGGAACCACTGCCCTAGATGGAATTGTGCCACTGTTCTGCTGTGCAGGTCTGAGATGGGGCAGGGGGTGGAAAGCCAAGGGAGTTCCTGTAATGGATTTAAGATGGGCACAGTAGGATGGTGGGAGAATAGATTCAGAAGGACCTACTGGTGAAGAGGAAATTCCTCCTGGGTGGGGAGGGGCACCAGATGCTGGTGATTTCCTCGTGTAGCGCGAGCTCGCCTTCCCGATGCAGCGCCGCCTTCTCGAATTTGCCGGCTGCTGCAGCGCTGCCCTGCAGCATTAATGGGACTCGTCTCACATGCGCTGCTGCTGTTGGTAGGCAGAGCGGCAGCAGAACACGCAACAGTTGGGTCCTTCTGCCGCTGCGTGGAAAAGCTGCGAACAACAGGGGTGTCTCCTGGAACTGTTCATGGAAGAGAAGGGCTTAAAAATAAATACACTGGAGGGGGCATGGCTGGAGCTGCAGAACTCCCCCTCCTGGCAACGCTGCCCAGCATTCTCTCTTCCTAGCAGCTGGGGATACTATTATTATATGATGGTTACTCAACTTGTGTTGCAGTGGTGCCTTGGGCCCCGGCCAGCGTTCCCAGTCAGCTGAAAGCTTGGATGGCTGCCCAGGAGAGATTCTGTGGCCACCCAGCTGATTGGCAGAGCACCCACCGCTGCCCACAACTGCCAGCATGTGTCTCGATTGGTGGTGCACATCCGCACATGCCTCGGTGCACACAACACAATTTATTCTTCACAGGGATGGAAAAAATAGAAGGAACATTGTCCCTGGCTCATTACTGGGGCCTCTACGTGCCAGGTGCTGTACAAACTCAGAATGATGGGTCCCTGCCCCAAACAGCGTGCAGTCTGTGGGCAGGGGCTGTCAGTGGCAGGCAAAGGGGGCGTTTCCTCCTCCACATGGCTGGTGTATTCACCCTAAGGCTGGCGGCGGCTGGGGGCAGTTTTCAGGCCTGTAATGTGTGCTGCCGATTGGCTTTTTTCATCTGGGGGAAGAAATCTTGTTTCTCGCCCTCTGCCTGGCCACCTGGCCCATCTTTCGTTTGACGGACGCAGCTCTGGGAGTCCAAACTCTTCCAGGGGCCCGATCCTGTGAGGTGATTGCGCATCCTCTGCTCTTGCTGCCTGAGGGAGTTGACAGCCCTCTGAGCAGTCTACACGCGAGAGGCAAACGCAGCAGCTATACCAGCGGAGACCTGGCACAAAGAGCTCTTTGGCCGGGATGGTTGACGCTGACATCAGCTGGGAAAGGTGCTGGCTTAGCAGCAGCTACATGGTGGGTTTTGGCAGCATGGCTGTGTCAGGAGTCTGGATTTTTTCACAGCCCTGCCTGACAGAGCTACTCTGGCAAAACTTCAGTGAAGGCCTGGCCTCAACAGGATGGGCCGGAGCTTCTCAGACTTCTCCTAAGTGCCGGCTGTGGGTTTTGACCGGCTGGCAGAACTTTCCTGGCCACGTAGGAGGCACTGGCCGTGCGGTGAGGGTGGCTAATGTTCGGGCAGATGGTGCCGGAGGTGGCCTGGCAGCGAACTAAGAAGCCTGCTGCAGTAGGGAGAGATTTGTAAAGCGCTTTGCGCGCCAGCCTGGTTTATGCCTCGTGCCTGCCAGCCTGAGGCTAGATGGCACGAGGCAGCCAGTTGATGTGTGGGGATGCGATGGGCCAGAAGCCATGGCTGGGTTTCTCGCCTCTCCTGCTGAAGTGGGGCCCAGTGTTCCCTGAGGAACAAAGATGCCCTGAGCTGATGGATGGGAATCCCTGTAGGCCTTGCGGCCTGCCCCTTGCACACGCTCATAGGCCCTGTCACGAAGCGGGGGGATCTTGGGGCAGATCAGATGCCCAGTGGGCGTGCGGGTGGGAGGGCTGAGGGGGGTTGGGTGGGCTGGCAAGGGCCGTTCTGTGGCGCGTGGTGTGTACCAAAGGAGCCCGGAGGAGGTATTTGGGGAAAGGGGGGGGTCATGGCTGCCCACAGCGGTGGTGGGTCTGGAGAGCTCAGCTGGGACCTGCCGTGGGCCCCAGAAAAATCCACCTTTCCCCACGGGTCAGTCCTGCTACTGGTGTGACCCAAGGCTTGGAGCCGAGGGCCTGAGGCTCGGAGCCCTCAGTGACGCTCCCATTTTCTTCCCCACAGGTAGGTGAGAGCCCCGAGGGTCTGAGAGGCAGCATGGCAAGTAAGTATTTCCCAGCGGGGACCTCGAGGGCCGGGGTGGGGGGAGCAAGTGAGGTCTCTCCACCCCTTCTGGAGGAAGAAGTGTGTGTGTGTGTGTGGGAGGGGGGGTCCTCCTGCCTGGGGGGTGGGAAAGGGCTGCCGGGCTCCTCGTTGAGAAGAGGCTGGGGCCTGTGTCTGTGGGGCCCTGGGCGACAGAGGTGGGGCCGTGTCGTGGCCCCTTCTGGGAGCGGAGGCCGGCTGCCCGGCTTTGTCTGCTGCACCTCTCTTTGCCGCGTGTTGCCGGGCGGCAGACTCGGAGCGCATGGCCCAGCAGAGCAGTTGGGCCGATTGCGGTCCCTTCCGCAGGCACCCCGGGCCAGCAGGGCGTTTTCAGTCGCCCACTGTTTGGTTCAGCCTGGCCCCAAGCCGGGGTAGGCTCGGCTCGCTGGCCTGATAGCCCCACTCCCGCCCCTCCCTTCCCACAGCCTGCTGGTCCCTGCCGCTCGGCTTTCCGTGCTGCGCAGTGCGGGGAGCCCGTTCCCTGCATTGCTCCTTTGTGCATGGTGTTCGCAACAGTCAGCTGCCTCCGCAACAGGTCGACTTAGTTCTGCTCCTGTTGCCAGCAGGCTCCGAGGAGGATTCCCTGGGAGCATGGTAGGGGCAGATGGGAGAGTACTGGCACTTCCGGCCAGCTGGGGCGGGGAGGTGACTCTGCAGCTGGTGTGCAGATGAACCGCGAAGCAGCTGGCACTGCTGCGACCGGAATCCAGGCCCGGTGCTCCAGCAGGTTAAAGCTGGGTGCACACACCGCGTCTGATCTTGAAAGAGCCACGCTGAATCCTCCTGCTGGCTCTTGTGTGCAGCCCGCCAGGCTGCTGGACGGCACGGCGGCTGCGGGCTTGGAGGGGAGCCCTGCCTCTGAAGCCAGGTTGGGAGAGCCCGGGGATCGGCTTGGTGAGTGCCGGGATCCGGAGCCGAGAGTGGAGGCAGCGGTCAAGCTGAGCCGCAGGAGGAGCCGGGAGACGAGGGCTGCTCTGTGCCAGGTAGGCAGCACTTTCCTACGTGTATGGTGCCAGCGGGGAGGCGGAAGGGCCCACCTCTCGCTCCCCTGCCATCCCCCCTTCCCTGCCCAGTGCCTCTCTGGCCGCGTGAGCCGCTGCGCCCTGGCAGGGTGGCTGTACCAGCAGCTGCTGAGCAGGGCCGTGTGCCTGGACTCGGAGCTGGAGAAGCAAAGCGGGGGGATGAAATAACACAAACCACAGCTTAAGTCTGCAAATAAGACCTGGATTTCAGGAAGCTCTCTGGGCTGCTGTGGCCAACTGCGGGTTTGGCACAGTGTCATGACCATGAGGGTTAGCCAGGAGCCTGGGGACTAAGGGGTTAACTATGTCCCTTACCTAACCAGGTAACAGGCAGCCAATAGAAATGTAGGTAGGAATTTCAAACTGGGACAAAGGAATTTTGGGGTTTTTCCCTTCTCTGTCCCTGGGCAGTTTCTTTCTAGCTACTGAGGAGGATAGACAGGTTAATAAAAAGAAAAGAGAAAGAAAGAAAGAACTTTTATTATCACCACAATATTCCTGTTACAAGCATAATGACTAGATGGAAAAGTCACCAATTCATATACTCATGGGGAGTTCCACCATGGGCCAAAACTTAGTTACAAAGGAGAGGAAAAACCCATTTTTAAATGCACAGACATCAGATTCCCCTTCCCAAACCATAAAACGATAAAACCTAACAGATGTATCTAAACTTTACCCTACTTACAGATAGTGAAGAGTCTGCTCTTGGAGAGAGACATTTTGTCTGTCCCCCTCAGTAGCTGGAGAGAGACTGCCTAGGGACAAAGGAGGGAAAAACCCAAAAATTCCTTTGTCCCAGTTTGAAATTCCTACCTACATTTCTGTTGGCTGCCTGTTACCTGGTTAGGTAAGGGATAAAGGTAACCCCTTTGTCCCCAGGCTGCTGGCTAACCCTCATGGGCATGACACACGGCGTCTGGGGCAGCCTCTTCTGGAGCCTCCGTCGCATGCATGACAGGCAGCTGCGGGTGTATTGCGGTAGCAAAGTGATGTGCAGCCCACACAGGCCATGGGAGCTGCTAGGAGAATTACTGCTTCTTACCTAGGGAGATGTAAAATCCCGATCAGTCAGTCAGTTGGTTACGCGTTTGGTTAACCGAGCATTTCGCTGGTTAACCGACTACGCGGGATGCCGGGTGGGGGACCGAGCGGCCCCCTGCATTCAGGCTCCCACTCCCAGCCCCATATGGGGCTGGCTGCTGGCTCCCGGCTCCAGCTGCCAGCTGTGTGGGGCTGGTGGCTGGGGCCAGCTCCCAGTCCGAGCCACATGGGGCTGGCAGCTGGCCCTTTGAGGCAGGAGCAACCCTCCGCCTATGGCAGCCGTGGGCAGGGGGCTGCTTCTGGGGAACTGGTTAATCGTTACCTGGTAAGCATCACCTGGTACAGTTAACCAGTTACCTGTTCACATCCCTAATCCTACCTGCTGTTAGACGCTGAATGCATTGACAGAAATCTACTGGGGATGCTAATTAACCTTCAGTCTTATTGCCCCCATCTGTAAACCTTTCATCGTGCCAGTGTTCCTGCGGACACAATGTGATCTTCAGGGGCACACAGGACCCTGCTGTGGGCAGTCAGCAGAGCTCACTGGTCTTGGTGCCTTTGAAAATCTGCCCTGACTCTGTGTGGAAGCAATGCTTATTCCCCTCTCTCCCGGAGAACCGCGACGGGCAGCCCAGGCTGGTGAGCGGGGCGCGTGAGTGGCCTCCTTCCTCTCCGTGGCCTCAAGATTGTGGGAACCAAAACACACTTCTGGGAGAGGGTTGTTCTGTTCACTGTGCTGGCATCCCTAGAATTTGCGGGGGGCGCCGATGGAACCGTAGCAGCGCTGTGATTGGCTGCAGAGGGAGCACACGGCTCCCGCCGTCACTGGTGTGGCCGATCGGCACGCACCTCATTTCATGTGCCCTCGCTTTATGTGCATGTCACTTTAGTAATACTGGGATGGAAAAACAACATGGATGGAAACCAGGGGAATCCGTGGACACAGGTCACGGTAAACACACTGTCTTCTAGGCCACACCTAAAACCCCAATGGGCCTCAGGCAGAGACTCGCGTAGCTCCTGCTTTCATTGTGCCTGTCCCCCTGGAGCCATTCAAGTGACTCCAGGGCCAACCTACTGGCCTCCCCCTCGCTCTGACACCCCTTGTTCACTCTTGCTGGGGCCATTGGCCCTGACATAGCTCTGCCTGATAAGCAGCCTTTGATAATGCGGGTATACGGACTGTCGGCAGGCAGGACGCTGGGCTAGGTGGGCCTTTGGTCTGACCCAGTCTGACCGTTCATATGTTCTATCGTGTCCCTTGGTGAGCCCAGGAATGACTGAGCTTTTGCTTCCCTTATCGACGCTCTCGTTTGTTTGTTTGTTTTTCATTCTAGAAACCAGTACAGCACGGCGGATGTCCCAGAGCAGGGAATGGGGCAGGCGGCCGGGTTGTAGAGTGGCTGGCAATCCTGAGGTCCAGGAGAAGGAGGGAACAGGCTTGTCACTTCAGGAAACGCCAAGGGAGTCTCAAAGGAGCTGGGGAGGAGGAAGTGAGGGGCGCTCTTGAAAGAAAGGATGGGCTGAAGCAGGAGGTGGAGGCACTGGGGCCAGGCTATTTCCAGAATGAGAGTCAATGACTTGAGCATAGACCGCTGCACTGGGAAACGTCCACCCAGCGCACGGAGGCCCAAGAGCCGATGACTGTCAAGGCCGAGCCAGCAACCGGTTCCTGCGTCCTGCTCAGTACAAGCCTGCTAAGCTGGTCAGTGCTTCTCTTGGGACTGTTCCCTCACAGCCATGCCCCAGGAAGCTCCTTCACAAAGCGTGAAGAACTAGGAGGAGAGCTGGGACCCCAGCGACATGCCCTTGATGACCCTGTAAAATAGTCTCTCGGTTGCCCCTGGTTTTGTACGTCTTTTGCTCTGCTCTAGCATTGCAGCTGTAGAATAAAGTGGGTTCTGGAGAAAAGTTTGTGTGATTCACATCCTTCAGACCGGCCTTTATTATCCGTGCCAGGACCATGAGTACCAACCTCGGAGCGGGCTGCTAAAAAGCAGAGCACAAGCCCCTAGCTGCCTGTGAGTTCTGTGCTTAGTTTTCACCAACCAGTTATTAAGAGTAAACTCGTTAGGCTGGGGTGATTAATAAGTGGCCCGTGGGCTGGACGCACTTTGCCAAGGGTGGCTGCCGATGGGCTGTCGGTGCTTTATTTTCCTGCACGTTTGCAGGTACCGTCACTCGCAGCTCCCATTGGCCGCAGGTCGCCATTCCCAGCCAATGGGAGCTGCAGGCAGCAGCATCTCGGTCTGTGCTGCTTCTCACAACTCCCATTGGCCAGGACCAGCGATCCACAGCCAATAGGAGCCTCAAGCGACTGAACATGCGAACGTGCAGGTAAATAAAGTGCTGGTGGCCTGCCAGGGGCTAACTCTAGCGAAACGCAGACCACGTACTGCCCATCCCTTCCTTAGGTGCCGTCACAGGCAGAGCCCTGGGGTGCTCTCATCTTGCCACCCAGGTGAGTGTACCTTTGTGACGGTCCTGTACAACAATCACAGCAACATTCAGGTTACTCCCAGTTCCAAAGGACCAGTCATTTACCGCAGATCAGTGGCACCTTAGGTTTCACACTGATGACAACACTTGTAAAGAATCTTACGAGAAACTATTTAAAGATTTATTAAATAAAAAAGGAAAGGAGCTATTTACGAGATTAAAGCAGACTGCAGAAATAGATACACAGATGAATTGCAATGTTAAGTTTCAAGAGGTAATAGAAGGTTCTATAAAAAGCAAGCTGTGTATGTCCTTTAGGGCTAACCCGGGCCAAGCTCTGGGGATCTTTTGCTTATACCTGGAATATCTTGAGTCCAGACTCCAAGCAGCATAAAGATCCAGTTCTTTTGTGTTAGGTGTTTTTATTCCTATTGCCCCATGTGTTCTGAGTTGTGAACTCAGCTGACGGGAGGAATCCACTTGCGGGACTCATCTTCATGTGCAGGGGTGGGGAGGAGAGGAGAACAGAGCAACAAATGTCTTTTGTTCTCTTTAACGGTCCACAGTAGACCATCAGGAGTTGATGGGCCTTCCTCTTGGCCAGGACGTAACCCCCTCTGTTGGTGACCTGTGCCTGAGATTAATGTCTCTCTCCTGTCTGGTGATTTACGGCGTCAGAGAATCTTCCCATACAAATGATTCCACATTACTCTTAGCCTTTACCCCCTAGATTGTAAAGTGAGATCACTGCATGCAGCAACTCACAAGCATTCAGTGAAGTCTAAACAGGCAGTTAAATTCTAACACCTATTTTAACAGTGCTCATGCACAGGTCAGCCCGACTGTTTCCAGCTGTGTATTTATCAGTGCTCAGCTGAGACATGGGGACCTTTCCATGAGCTTCCAACCTTGCACTCCATCTGTCAGCCGTTCCCTCCTCCATCAATTCTCTCCCTAGAGCAAAGATGAATAAACTGGGGGAGGAGGGGAAGTAGCTGCAGGAACCCATCCTGACCAAAAGCAGGTGGCACATCAGGGCTGTAATTGCTAATACACCTCACTGCCTCCGGAGTCGGATAATCCGTAGCACCGCTCGACGGGCTAGTTGAAAGTCGGAACACGAAGGGCACGTGAAGACGTAAGGAGAAATGTGCCACCAAGTTGGCCACAGATGATTCTGGGGAGGGATAGCGCAGTGGTTTGAGCATTGGCCTGCTAAACCCCAGGTTGTGAGGTCAGTCCTTGAGGGGGGCTATTTAGAGATCGGGGGGGGGGCAAATCTGTCAGGAATGATACTTGGTCCTGCCACGAGGGCAGGGGACTGGACTCACTGACCTCTCAAGGGCCCTTGTAGCTCTACGAGGTGGGTAGATCTCTGTTTGTTTGGTTTAAAGACAAGGAACATTTGTAATGGGTGGAGAGCATGGACCTTCCTCAGAGTCTGGGCACAGGCCAAGCTGCCTGCTGGGCTGAGGAGAGACTTGCTTGGTGTGTAGCAGGCTGGCTCTGTGCAAGTTGCTTTGAATCCTGCAGCATGAGCTTGCAGATATGGTTGCTACAGCGGTCAGACAAGTGTCCTGGTGGTAACAGGCCTTGTCCTGTCTTCCCTGGTATCCAGTCCCCAGGTTTGTGCTACTGGGGAGTGGTTCCATGAACTGAGGTTGGCCTGTGGGGAGAGAGACTCCCATCATGGCCTGGGCTGGTCAGTAAGAGCAGGGTTCCCTGTGGGTTGCTTGGAAGAGTCCAGGGTGTTTGCCCACTCTCCTGTGTGCTCTGAGCACGGGGGAGGGGTGTTTCTGTTTGCATGATCTTCCTGTGACCGCCCCCCCAGTAAGGGGGGGGACCCCTCAGCACATTCAGGGCACATGTAGTTCCACTGATTGGAGCCAGCTGGGTTATCCATGAATTTGCTCTCCTGCCTTGGCCGGTGCCACAGTGTGGAAGGCTGTGCTGTGCTGTTGCAAGAGTCCCACCTGGGACCCCAGGGACAACCAGTTGTCCTGGGTAGATAGTGTGCACTGGGAACATCCCCTTTTCTGCAAGGGTGACCAGCACGTGCCTCCTCGGGGGCTGGTGCTTCCGCATTCAGGCTTGTGTCGCCCTTGCGGCACTGAAAAGCGTCCGTCGTCCGTCCTTAGTATGACGTTTGCTGCTGCTCCTCCCAGGGCCCGCACCACATGCAGTTCAGGGGGGACACAGATCCAGCCGGGGGGAGGCTGAGGCGCAGCCGAGGCGGCGGGAGCAGCTGGCTTTGGCCTGGGGCGCTCCACAGGTGTGGTTGGGGCGCTCCTGCGCTTTGTAGCCACTGGGGAGGCACCTCAGGATGACTTCTGCAGAGCTGCAGCGGGCACCTTCCCTGAGCTGAGCGTGCCCTGGGCCGGTTCGAGAAAGGGAGCGGGAAATAATGTCCACTTCTGGGGACAGTGGGCGCATGTCCTCTCCTCCCCTCCCTCTGGGCTCACAGAGAGCCTCTTGGCCCTTCCCACGAGGCACTGCGTCCGGGCGGTGTACTGTACCGTGGGACAGGTAATGCAGCCTAGGGGGTTCCTGTTCCTCCGTCCATGCCTCGTCCCTGTGCCTGGGACTGTCTCCTGTGATGGCCGTAAATGGGCGGCGCCGTCACGGTGCCGCGGGCGCTTTGCTGGCAGCCCGGCCGGTGGTCTCCAGCCCATTGCACGGTGCTCTTAGGAGGAGCTGGGGTGTGTGGCACAGGGTGGCTGGCTCGAATCAGCCCAGCCTGGCTGGTGTGTGGGTTTCCTGTGAGGTTGGACGGAGGCTGCAGGTGGGTGATGGTGCAGTGGGGGGGACGACCTGGTACGAGCCAGGCTGGCTGATTCCCATCTCGGGCCAGGTCCCCCGCACTGTGCACCAGCCTTAAATGCAAAAGGCTGTGGATTGTGGTGGGGCTGGGTGTGCGGGGCTCCTCAGCGCCTCTCTGTCTTGTGTGTTTCAGTGTTCCTGGGGGCCACACACGCCCACTCGGTCCTCAAACGCTTCCCCCGCGCCAACGGCTTCCTGGAGGAGTTCCGCCAGGGCACCATCGAGCGGGAGTGCATAGAGGAGATCTGCAGCTACGAGGAGGTCAAGGAGGTGTTTGAGAACAAGGAGAAAACGGTAGGTGAGGGGGGAGGCGGCGGGGCCCAGAGCTCGATTAGCGGAAGGACTCAGGGGTGGGGCAGGGAGATGGAGGGGAAAGAGGGGGGTCGCCCTGCCCATGGGGTGGTTTGTTTTCTGGATGTCAGCAGGAAACCTGGGCTCAGCTGTCGCTTACACACCTCTCCCACGCGGCGCCATCTCCCCTCCGGGTGTGTCTGCCCTGGGAGCTGTGGTGTTGGCAAGGCATTGCCAGCCCGGCCGCCCTGTGCTCCCGGCCCGGCCACCCTGTGCTCCCAGCTTCCGTGTGCTCCCGGCCCCCGTGTGCTCCTGGCCCGGCCGCCCTGTGCTCCCGGCCCCCTTGTGCTCCCGGCCCCCTTGTGCTCCCGGCCCCCGTGAGCTCCCGGCCCCCGTGTGCTCCCAGCCCAGCCCCCGTGTGCTCCCGGCCCGGCCACCCTGTGCTCCCAGCCCCCGTGTGCTCCCGGCCCGGCCACCCTGTGCTCCCAGCCCCCGTGTGCTCCCGGCCCGGCCACCCTGTGCTCCCGGCCCGGCCACCCTGTGCTCCCGGCCCGGCCACCCTGTGCTCCCGGCCCCCGTGTGCTCCCGGCCCGGCCCCCGTGTGCTCCCGGCCCGGCCACCCTGTGCTCCCGGCCCGGCCACCCTGTGCTCCCAGCCCCCGTGTGCTCCCGGCCTGGCCACCCTGTGCTCCCAGCCCCCGTGTGCTCCCGGCCCGGCCACCCTGTGCTCCCAGCTTCCGTGTGTGCTCCCGGCCCGGCCGCCCTGTGCTCCCGGCCCCCGTGTGCTCCTAGCCCAGCCCCCGTGTGCTCCCAGCCCCCGTGTGCTCCCAGCCCCCGTGTGCTCCCGGCCCCCTGTGCTCCCGGCCCGGCCCCCGTGTGCTCCCGGCCCGGCCCCCGTGTGCTCCCGGCCCGGCCCCCGTGTGCTCCCGGCCCGGCCCCCGTGTGCTCCCGGCCCGGCCGCCCGTGTGCTCCCGGCCCGGCCCCCTGTGCTCCCGGCCCCCGTGTGCTCCCAGCCCGCCCCCGTGTGCTCCCGGCCCGGCCGCCCTGTGCTCCCGCCCGCCCCCGTGTGCTCCCGGCCCGGCCACCCTGTGCTCCCAGCCCCCGTGTGCTCCCGGCCCGGCCACCCTGTGCTCCCAGCCCCCGTGTGCTCCCGGCCCGGCCACCCTGTGCTCCCGGCCCGGCCACCCTGTGCTCCCGGCCCGGCCACCCTGTGCTCCCGGCCCCCGTGTGCTCCCGGCCCGGCCGCCCGTGTGCTCCCGCCCGGCCACCCGTGTGCTCCCGGCCCGGCCGACCCTGTGCTCCCGAGCCCCCGTGTGCTCCCGGCCTGGCCACCCTGTGCTCCCAGCCCCCGTGTGCTCCCGGCCCGGCCACCCTGTGCTCCCAGCTTCCGCCCCCGTGTGCTCCCGGCCCGGCCGCCCTGTGCTCCCGGCCCCCGTGTGCTCCTAGCCCGGCCCCCGTGTGCTCCCAGGCCCCCGTGTGCTCCCAGCCCGCCGCCCTGTGCTCCCGGCCACCCTGTGCTCCCGGCCCGTGTGCTCGCCCCCGTGTGCTCCCGGCCCGGCCCCCGTGTGCTCCCGGCCCGGCCCCCGTGTGCTCCCGGCCCGGCCCCCGTGTGCTCCCGGCCCGGCCCCCGTGTGCTCCCGGCCCGGCCGCCCTGTGCTCCCGGCCCCCGTGTGCTCCCAGCCCAGCCCCCGTGTGTTCCCAGCCCGGCCGCCCTGTGCTCCCGGCCCGGCCGCCCTGTGCTCCCGGCCCGGCCACCCTGTGCTCCCGGCCCCCGTGTGCTCCCGGCCCGGCCGCCCTGTGCTCCCGGCCCCCGTGTGCTCCCGGCCCGGCCGCCCTGTGCTCCCGGCCCCCGTGTGCTCCCGGCCCGGCCGCCCTGTGCTCCCGGCCCCCGTGTGCTCCCGGCCCGGCCGCCCTGTGCTCCCGGCCCCCGTGTGCTCCCGGCCCGGCCGCCCTGTGCTCCCGCACCCCCGTGTGCTCCCGGCCCGGCCGCCCTGTGCTCCCGGCCCCCGTGTGCTCCCGGCCCGGCCCCCGTGTGCTCCCAGCCCAGCCACCCTGTGCTCCCAGCCCGGCCGCCCTGTGCTCCCGCCCCCGTGTGCTCCCAGCCCGCCACCCTGTGCTCCCGGCCCCCGTGTGCTCCCGGCCCGGCCGCCCTGTGCTCCCAGCCCGCCGCTGTGCTCCCGGCCCCCGTGTGCTCCCGGGCCCCGTGTGCTCCCGGCCACCCTGTGCTCCCGGCCCGGCCCCCGTGTGCTCCCGGCCCGGCCCCCGTGTGCTCCCGCCCGGCCCCCGTGTGCTCCCGGCCCGGCCCCCGTGTGCTCCCGGCCCGGCCGCCCTGTGCTCCCGGCCCCCGTGTGCTCCCAGCCCAGCCCCCGTGTGTTCCCAGCACCGGCCACCCTGTGCTCCCGGGGCCCGGCCGCCCTGTGCTCCCGGCCCCCGTGTGCTCCCGGCCCGGCCGCCCTGTGCTCCCGGCCCCCGTGTGCTCCCGGCCCGGCCGCCCTGTGCTCCCGGCCCCCGTGTGCTCCCGGCCCGGCCGCCCTGTGCTCCCGACCCCCGTGTGCTCCCGGCCCGGCCGCCCTGTGCTCCCGGCCCCCGTGTGCTCCCGGCCCGGCCCCCGTGTGCTCCCAGCCCAGCCACCCTGTGCTCCCAGCCCGGCCGCCCTGTGCTCCCGGCCCCCGTGTGCTCCCAGCCCGGCCACCCTGTGCTCCCGGCCCCCGTGTGCTCCCGGCCCGGCCGCCCTGTGCTCCCAGCCCCCGTGTGCTCTCGGCCTCCCTGTGCTCCCGGCCCCCGTGTGCTCCCGGCCCCCGTGTGCTCCCAGCCCGGCCGCCCTGTGCTCCCGGCCACCCTGTGCTCCCGGGCCCTGTGTGCTTCCGGCCCAGCCGCCCTGTGCTCCCGGGCCTTGTGTGCTCCTGATCTGGCCGCCTTGTGCTCCCAGCCCGGCTGCCCTGTGCTTCCAGCCCCCATGTGCTCCCGGCCCGGGCACCCTGTGCCTCCAGCCACCCAGTGCTCCTGGCCCGCTCTCTGCCCCCCAGACTAACCAGAGCAGAAGGTAGTGCTAGCCCGGGGGGCCCTCAGCCTCTCATTGGGCCGCTTGCTGCCATACGCCCGGGAGCCCAGAGTGCTGCGCGTTGGTTCCCATGATGCGTCAGCGGCTGCCCCATGGGAGGGGAGTCAGTCCTGCTTCAGCGACACAGGAGCGGGTGGAGCTGTGAGGGAGCAGCCCTGGGCTGTACCCGCCCCCCGCCGAGGGGCGCCGCTGTGAGGCAAAGGCCTGACGGGGGCTGCTTTGTGCCCCGCTGCAGATGGAGTTCTGGAAAGGCTACACCAACTCTGTCTACTCCGTCAAGGACCCGGGGCAGGGCACAGAGCGCTCGGACGCCATGTACGTGGTGGTGCCTCTCCTGGGTGTGGCACTGCTCATAGTCATCGCCCTGTTCATCATCTGGAGGTGCCAGCTGCAGAAGGCCACGCGCCACCGCCCCTCGTACGCGCAGAACCGCTACCTGGCCAGCCGCGCGGGCCGCAGCCTCCCCCGTGTCATGGTGTACCGAGAGACCTCTCACAGCCAGGGGGAAGGCCAGAGCCAGCGCGAGCCGGGCGCCCGGGGGCCTGCCGACGGCCGGGCCGGGGGCAGCTCCCACTTGGATGGCACCCTCTACCCGCCGGAGCACTCCGTCTCCGTCCTCTCCAGACTGTCCAGCGCCACCCCTCCCCCTTCCTACGAGGAGGTGACCGGGCACCCGGAGAGCAGCAGCAGCAGCGGCGAGGAGACCAGCGTCTCCTACAACGACCCGCCGCCCAAGTACGAAGAGATCGTGGGCGCGGCCCCTGCCGTGGGCAAATAGCGGTGCCTGCGCCCGGACCCTCCTTCCGGTGTAAATCTCTCTCTCTCACACACTCTTACCAGACGCTGCCATCACGGGAAAGCCTTACCTTCTTCGCTCACCAAAAATGACTGTCCCCGACACGGGGAGGGACACCAGCAGCCAGGCAGGGGGGCTGTGGGGAGCAGCCACTGCTGCGAGATGGCACGAGCCCCGAGATCTGCCCTCTTGCGGCCACAGTCCAGCTTGCCCAGGCTCTGCGTGGAGAGACCTGCCCCCGAGAGGCACCCGGGCAGGTGGTAGTTCCTCGGTGCTCATGATCGTGGGGGTAAAGGGACCTCCCAGCAGGGGCTCATGGGGCGTCCCTCTCCCTGCATCCCTGCCGCGCCTCGTTTCGTTTTGTGGGGGGGGGAAGCGGAGCGGCATGGGCAAAGCCCTCCCAAGGGCCAAGTGGCGCTTCTGCCCAAGTGACGGGGCACTCACAGCCACGGGGAGGGGCGTGCCGTGGAGCACCAGGCGGTGCGAAGGGAGAACGGCCCCGCCAGCCCTTTCCCATAAGTGCCCTAAGAGCAGAGCGTGGCCGATTGCCGCTGGCCCTGTGGGGATTCTCCTCGGTGCGTTCCATCCAAAACCGAGCATTCGGGTCGTCCTGATTTGAACCAGCCGCGCTGCTGCCTCAGCACCCCCCCGACCCCCCTGCATATGCATGTGCCGGCACTGGGACGCTCGTGGGGGGGACTGACTTCTCCTCGGTTCCTTGCCGGGGCGTACGTGGGAGTGTCAAACGTGCGTGCGCCCCGCATGGCCTTGCACAGTGGGGGTGAAACGTAGCCGCTCTCCCAGCCACCCAGATGCCGTTGAGGTCTGTCTCCTCCCTCCTCGCCCGCCTGTGGTGGTGTCATCTCCTGAGGGAAGGGCCTGCAGCCAGGGAGGTGCTCTGTGATCCAGTATCTTCTCTCCACAGGGGGGTGGCCCACGGGTGAGCGCCTGTGAGGAAAATGTTTCTGGACGGGGGGCTCTTGGAGCTTGTGTCTCAGTGAACTCTGGCTCCGTGTGACGTGTCTGTTCCAGGGAGCGAGCCTTCTGGCTGGGATTGGCCTGGGCCTCCTGTCTCTGTGTGGCTGAGGCAAGCGAGTGGACTGCCTCGTTGCCTTGCGTGATGCCAAATCCAAGACTGGTCCTGGCAGATTTTTAAGGCTCTCCCCGTTTTTAAGGGTGGGGGTGTCCCTTCCTCCTTGGCGTTGCCCCATTCCGCCAGCCTTGACCTCTGCCAGGGCCTCTCCCATAAATCGGATGCTGTTACAGAGGGGAAACTCCACCCCTTTCCTTGTCCCACCGTGCACCAGCGTCCGGTCTGCGAAGCATCTGCAGAAAGGGGGGGGACTGCCAATGTGCTCACCAGGCTGGAGGCAAATGTAGCGCAGTGGCCCTTCCCCATGGGCAGCCATCCCGCCTGCCAGCTGGCACGGTGAGGGTGGAAGACTGGTCTCCTCCGAGGCTCCCACCGTGGTCTGTGCTGCGGCTGCCAAGGCTCTGGGGTTTGTGAGTTGGGGAACTCACCCTGCACCGTAGGGCTGGGGGCACCTGGGCCAGGCCACCGTGACGTGCGTCAACATCTTGTGCTGCCCCTTGCCGGCCGGGCAGAGCTAAGGAATGAGGAAAAGCGGGAGGGAAATAGTGGGTGAACCTGCCCTTGTGAATAAAGTGGGGGTAGGAAGTGGTTTCAGTGGGGGGCGTTTCATACAAGCTGCCTACCTCTCTTGGCAGCTGTGACTCTGTGTGGAAGATCCCATCGTTGCAGGACCGTGGGCTTTGTAGGCAACCACGTGGTCAAATCTCCTCTTGCCTATGACTCTTGGCCAGAGATAGGAAAGACCAGACACGTGTGGCGTCTGCGTGTTGTGGGGCAGATGTGTGGAAGGCTAGGCCTGGGAGCTAGAAGGTCTGGGTTCTAGCCCTGTCCCAGATGTTGGGACAGTCACGTACCTTCTCTGTGCTTCCGTTCCCTCATCGGCAGGGACAGTGTCTCTGGGGCATTTTGCAGCTAAATTCGTGGCATGTGAAGTGCTTTGAGATCCTTGGATGCAGCGTAAAGGGGCAGAGCTTAGGGAGGTTCCCTATAAGATTCCGTATGAGCTTGCTGGGCTTGCGGAGGGCCGTGAAGGAGATTTCACTCTCTTCTCCGTGGAGGCTTAGGAGGGCCTTGGTGTGTGGATGCAGGTTGGATTGTCTGTGGATTTCCCCTAAGGTCTGGGCTGAACATCAAGCTCTAGGGTGAACAAAGTAAAACCAGAACGCGCTGTCAGACCGTCTCCCACACTGTCAGATCCTCGCCCGCACGGCTCCCTCCGCTCTGTGCTGGGGCCTATTGCAGAATACCTGGGATGTGCAGAAATCAAGGGAGTGGGCAGGTCTGGCTCAGGCCTGGATCTCTCCGAATTTTGTCTGCGTTTTTTTTTTTTAAGAGGCTGGGCCACGCTCACTGGTCAGGTTTGGGGGGGTGAAATATCTTTTTTAGCCACTGACTTTTTATTGGGGCCAGAGCATCGAGAACTGAACCTCCTCAGTAGTTAGAGAGAGCAGCTTAATGAATTGGCGGATCCAATTCCTGCTCTTCTGAGGACACAACTCCATTCTTGTGCCCCGGCAGCAAATCTGGCTCTGACACCTGTCACCTTTGTTACTGTTTCTCTATGGGCTTTTGCCTGGCTCCATATTTTTTCCTTCTCTCCCCCCGTCTTTAGAACATAGAAGCACAATGAGGCAAGTAAAGCCAGAGAGAATCCCCAGCAATGGAAAGGGTTAGTGAACCCAACAAAAACAACTGACCCTAAACCTCCCGGAAATCTTTAAACCTCTCCTGCAGCCCTGGGACTCTAAAATCTGCAACACTGGGCTAGGGCAGGGGAGCCAGACAGTGAACCGGAGTGATCAGAAAGTGACCCAGGGCAGGGTGGCCAGGACGTGCACCCATCACACAAATGGCTGAAAGTGAACTCGATTTGCTTTTGAGACTCCAAAATGTTGCTGTTACCCTGGAAGGCTAATTTGGTCTTGCAGCGTCTGATATTTCACTTCATGGTGTCTCCTTTTCACCGCTGCTTGGGAGAGTAGCTGATGACTGCTTACTGGAGCCGAGCAATGATTTGGCTCTGTCATTTCTCGAGGAGAACTGGCTTATTGGTGACAGCGTAGTGCTGCTGAGTTGTGTAGTGCATTTCGCCTACTCGGCCCCGGGGCCGGCCCCATTCGGCCCCGGGGCCGGCTCCACCCCACGATAAGCATGAAAGGAATTGCTGAGGGAATGACACTGCCTGTCTGCCTGTTGCATGCCCTCCTGGTAAGCAATCCAGTTGCTTCTCTGGGTTGCACCTCCAGCTGGCTCCACAACCCAGCTGCTGAGTTCCTTCCTGCAAGGAGCTCTGCTTAGCAAGGGGGCTCTTGCCCTCACCCTTGTGCCCCACCTTGTTCTCGCTGGCAGCCCCGCGATGTGGTGGTCTCACTGTACAAGTATTGAAGTGTCCAGCACTGCCATCCCTGTAATGTTACTGAGCACAAATCTCACCCCTCCCCCCCCAAAAGCACCGGCAAGGACATTTTAGCTGGGTGGAAACGCCCGTCACTACATATACCTCTCAGCTGTCCCCGGTTCTGGTCCAAGCACACCCTGTGTTCTCTTACCCCTTCATGTTGGAAAATGTCCAACAGCAGAAAGGTTGACTCAGGAACCTGAGGGTGCGAGAAAATCTTATTTCTGTGCTGGGGCAGCTGCTTGCACTCAGTGTGTTGTGTCCCTCTCCTCCTGGGTCTGTGTCCGCATATGGGCCATGGCATATGGTCTATAGCTAGGTCAGGATCCACTGGAGCTTGAAAAGGAGTAGAGAGAGGTGGGAATTTCTTCCTCTATCTCTCTTACAGTCACAGTGATGAACCCTGCAGTTTGAATTCTGTAAAACTTGGTCTATTTCTGTGCCAAAACATTATTTATTAAAAAAAGCCACTGTCAAAATTGTGCAGTGTCACTTTTCCTTTTTCACTGCCTGGACCTGCGGGCACCAAGTTATTCAGAGAGGCCAGGGCCTGTTTACAAGGGAGGATTTCTCTGTGGGCCCAGTTCAGCCATTTGCCTTGTGCAGTCACTACATCAGTGCAAGGGGAAGCATTGTGAAATCACACAGGTACCATTTTTCACTGGCCTTGAACAGGTTGAACCTCTCTAGTCCAGCATTCTCTGGTCTATGTGTCATGGGTGTGGCCAAGTTTCCCATAGTCCCATGAAGTTTATTTACAGCCTCCACTTTTGTGCTGGTCTTTAGCTCCAAGTTCACCACTAGAGGGGGGTTCCATCTGTAGTAGAGTAAAGAGCCACAGAAGGTTCAAGGGTTCTGGACTCACTTTCTAACTTGGATATACCTATCTCATAGAGCTGGAAGGGACCTTGAGAGATCATCAAGTCCAGTCCCTGTCCTCATGGCAGGACCAAGTACTGTTCCTGACAGATTTGCCCCCAGATGGCCCTCTCAGGGATTGAGCTCACAACCCTGGGTTTAGCAGGCCAATGCTCAAACCACTGAGGTATCCCCCCCCAAACAAAAGTGACCAGTAAACTCAGCTTGAAAAGAAGGACTGAAGAACTCTGCATGCAGGGCTGGAACCAGCACTGTGCTTATTGCGGGAGGAGGAGTGGCATGAAATTCAGCTTCGAAATGGTCCTTGTGGCTCAGAGGCTGCTGTGCTGGAAACACAAGCAGTGCTGTCTCCATGGTACAGCCCAGCGCTAGCCGAGTCTCTTCTGGTTTGTGCCTAGCAGCGTCCCTGCATGGTGATCGGCTGGCTGGCTGACCATCATAAGAATGGCCAGATTGGGTCAGACCAAAGGTCCATCCGGCCCAGTATGCTGTCTGCTAACAGTGATCTATACCAGATGCCCCAGAGAGAGGGAACACAACAGGGAATCCTCACGTGATCCCTTCCCTGTCAGCCATCTTTAGAGAAACAGAGGCTAGGGACACCATTTCTACCTATCCTGGCTAATAGCCATTGATGGACTGAACCTCCATGAATCTATCTAGCTCTTTTTTGAACCCTGTTAAAGTTCTAGCCTTCACCACATCCTCTGGCAAGGAGTTCCACAGGCTGACTGTGCGCTGAGTGAAGTAAAACATCCTTTTGTTTGTTCAACCATCCCCTACAGCAGGGTGGGCAAGATAGTGTCCACGGGCCGGATCTGGCCCACCACACTGTCTGATGCGGTCCGTGGCCGCCCTGCCGCTCCCCTGCCCCCAGGCCAATCAGGGTCTGCGGGCAGGGGAGCACACAAAGTCTCCTGGCCCCGCCCATTCTGTCCAAGGCCCCACCCCTTCAAGGGTGGTCCCCAACCACTCTGAAATTCGTGAAGTGGCCCCCCCCTTAAAAATGATTGCCCATCCCTGCCCTACAGCCTCCCTGTCGCCAGTGCAGCAGGGGCGAAACCCAGAAGGAAAGGTGCTCTCTGACGGCCCGTTCAGTACAGGGACCGAAACAGCGCCCATGCTGCACGGAGCTGACCATTGAGCAGGGCCCATGGGGCTCTTGGGTAGCATTGATCGGCCGCCATCACAGCCTAGATGTGAACCGCCACCCGGAGCTTTCCAGCAGTGTCTTAGGCCGGGGGGTATGGGGTCGGATTGCCACAGGGACCCAGAACGCAGGTAGGAACATTCAGGCCCATTGACCATGGGTGGGACTCGTGCTCCCAAGTTGCTTAGACATCTTTGAGGCTTTCCCCCGTGAACAGCAGGATGGAGGCAATGTGGGGTTTATTTTAAACCGTCCACCAGACCCTGCAGCCAGGAACTGGATCTCTGATTCCAGGGAGGGGACTCAGAGCTCCTTGAACCCGGCCGCACCTTTCCCATGTCTCAGCACTTCGCAGGCTGATGTGGTGCTGAGGACGGGTCCTTCTTTGTTTTTTTCTTACACTTACACACCCTCTGCCCATGCCTGAGGCTCTCTGAGGGCAAGATTGCTCCAGGGACTCCGTCAGGCCCTCTTAGGCCTGCTTGGATTGGACTTTTCTCTGCCACAGCTGCAGCCTATCTAAGGAGATGCCCCTGCGCAAGGTGAAACTGACCAGAAAGGCACCGCTGAAATTGACCCTGGTTCATTGTCCAGGGGGAAAGGTGCAGAAAGCACCCACGCTGCAGCGACCAGGGCACAGGAAATCAGAGGGTACCATTCTCTGGTGTTCCCACGCTCTACCCTGCCATTGATAACGGGGGCTGGGCAGCTCGAAGAGCCCAATCCCATTTAAAAATACATATATTTTAACCTACCCATGCCCCTTTGTTCCTAACAAGATCTCCATGCTGGCGAGAAGGATTTTCCTAGCCTGGCAGAGAGTTTGTTGGTGGGGGGAGATGGGCAACCCCATTTCTCAGAACAGAGGCCTGATACAGCACAGAGGTGAGATGCCAGCCCCATCCCATCCCCAGAGAGCACTTTTCTTTTCCACTGCTGCCCTCTGGCCAACACACAGTCCCAATCTATGAGGCCTGAGTGTCAAAGAGGAGAGCCCTCTGGTGCCAGTGCCCAGGGGGAAATCCGGTGCCTGTTGGTAGGAACACCTGGCCGTGTGAGGGTGGTATAGATGGAAAGCACCTTACAACGTCACACAGGGGGTTGTCACTTCAGAAGGGGAAAACCCAGCAGGAGCGGTGAAGTTTTCACCACCCTGTTTTCACACTTACACTTTGATTGGAAGCTCTTTGGGCCCAGGGACTGTCTTTTTGTTTGGCTTGTGCCGTCCCTCGCACCATGAAGCCCTGCTCCCGGATAGGGTTGTTTAAGCACTAGGGCAGTCCAGCTAATAACTTCCTGATGCAGAACCAAACGTGGTCTCCTGGGAGTGACAGAGCAGCATTGTCTCACAGCCCTTAGGGGAGGGAGAACGGCCTAGTGGTTAAAGCAGGAGGCATGCCGATTGACTCCGCGTTGGCGATGTGCTCTGAGACCGCAGCTAATCTGGCAGAAGGTAACGACTTACTTCCCACTGCCAGGCTGAAGTTTGTAAAATGCATGTTGATCCTGAGAGGCACAATAGTGTCCAAAAAGCAAAGTCTCACGCAGCCAGGTGGAGTTCGCTGTTTGCAGAGTCAGGGACTGGTGCTGTTTGAAACTCTCCAGACAGGAGGCTGGAGGAAAAACTGCCGAACATACTGTGTGCGCAACAAGGTAAGTGGATTTCTGGTTCCCACTGACCAGAAGACAGGTGCTTAATTAGCCACCTGCCATGTCTCATTAACCGGCCCGTCTGTCTCTTTAAAAGCATGATGGACAGCTGCCTCATCCAGCCAATCCCACTGCTTGCCAGGAGTCTGAGCTGCCAAAATGGGAGGGCTCAGGACCTGTGGGCTTGACAACACCCTCCAGCTGATTACAAAGGGCCCGGAAGAAGAGCTGTTTACAGGTTAGTAAGTTTCATTAACAAGCTTGCGAAAAAGCAGAAGCCGCAGGGAGCTCGAAAGGGGATACAACTGGCTAATGCCAAGGGGGGGAGTTGTGGCTTTAGAGATGGAGCAAAGTTTGTTTCCTTTCTGGAGTCATTTGCTCTGGCCTGGCTGGGCTAATTTTGTGAATGATTCTAGCTTCTCTCTCTCTGCCCAGCTGGGGCCTGGAGAAGACACCAGGCTGTGGTTTAGCTGCCTTGACCTTTTCCCTGGGCAGGCCTGAATGCTGGTAGCTTGTGGGGAGAAGTGTGTGTGTGTGTGTGTGTAATTGCCCCCTATTCCAGGGACAAGAGCGGTGGGATGGATTATAACAGGATCCGGCCAGGGGTGACTGCCTGCCACCAGTTTTGCCTCTTGATTTCAGCAGCCGTCTGGTGCAGGTTCCCTGGGGTTATTTTCCTCCCTGCTGGGGCTGTGTTTTCTGCAGGGAAAAATTCAGCAAGTTTGGCTTTTGAAGGAATTGGGGGGGGGGGGGTTCCCTCTGCCTTGTAGTAGACTGGTCAGGGTCTGAAATGACACCTGCTAGCCTATGAAGGCAAAGTCCCCCTTCCCATGTCTTGTGGCCCAAGCTCGGCTCTTGCTGTCTCGTGGCAGTGGGTAGAGCCCATTTGTGGTTCGGCCTCCTGGGCTACTGCTGCGTGCGTCCCTCCCATACCAGCGCCGAGCCGTCTCTGCTGCCTTGGCACGGCGCCCAGAATCCTTTGGCACCCGGGCAGAGCTTGGTACGTGAAACAGGCCAGCGCTGCCGCCCCCGGTGCTCTCTGCGGGGCCGAGGACCTGTGGGGGCGCAGGGGCCGGGCAGGCGAATGGCGGGGTCACTGGGATGGATTCTGGTCTGGCGTAGGCCACCTCAGGAGGGTGTTTCTCCCCCCCTGCTGCTCAGGGTGCCGCCCGTCAAACAATCCTCGCTCCTGCCCAACCTCCCTGGTTCGTGGCTGTTTGGGAGAGGCCGCGCTGCACCCCCTGGCTGGGAGTGGTGCCATCCTATGGGGGCCCAGTTTGGTGCATGGCTCTTAGCCTCCCCCGCCCCCCGTGCGTTGTCCAGTCCCCCTGCTGAGCACAAAGCACAGGCCTTTTCACTCTGGGCAAAGCACGTGGCAGCTTCCCAGCAGAGGGATCCCGAAGTGAGCTCAGGGGGAGACCAGTGTCATTACTGTATTATTATTACGGGGGGGGAAACTGAGGCACGGGGTGGGGGCATCGCTTGCCAAAGGCCACTCAGGCAGAGCTGGGAATAGTCCTCAGCCCAGTGCTTGGCGCGTTAAAGCGACACAGCCTCTCCTGCAGCTGTTACCTGAGTGGGCTGGGGAGCAAAGAGATGTTTGGGGTTTTTTATATTTATATATTTTTATATAAAATCTTGAAATTTTCTGTGGCCATAAGGTGCTTCTCATGAGAAATTCTGAGTTGGGTTGACAACCCAGTTTTCCCTCAAACAAAACCAGGCCTGGTGGGCACTTTTTGCCTGGCTGTACCACATGCGCGGAGCTTTCTCCCACGGGCGCCTTGCTTTTTGTTCGGTCCTGCTCGTTTCCTGACTGTCAAATATTTCCTTTACTGCTGAAAGCCGAAGGCGTCATGTGTGAGAGAACACACTTCTCCTAGCCCACAGGAATTTCCATTTTTAATCACCGGTGGAATCGATTTCCCTTCTTCCCACCGGCTCATTCATAGGATGTGTCGTTGCTTGCCGCCTTAAAAATCTCCTGTCTGTGCTGTATCGATTACCTCTGCCGTCGGCCTGCTGGGGACCTTGGGCAGTCATGGCTCCATGCCTCAGTTTCCCCAGTGTCACGATCCCCATTTCACAGGTAGGCGCCCTTGTAAAATGCTGGGAGAGCGACCACTGTAAGGCACTGGATACGAAGTAGGGATTATTACCATGCAGGCTTCTGTCATGGGGCCCACCTTGGCAGGATGGCGCTTGCTCTCTTTCAGCGGTGTGTTGTGTGACCTCGCAGGCCGCCGGCGGGAGGCTGGGAATGAAAGGACCATGTGGCCGTTTTGGGGCCTGGAGGGGACCCGAGCCCCGTGTGACCCGAGCTTCCTGGAGGCCGTCAGTCAGCGCATGCAGGTGCCCCGCAGGCTGAAGGTGGCGGACGAGTCCAGGCTGCTGGCTGAGGAGAGAAATGTGGAGGCGCTTCCCCCTTCCTTCCGGATGCACATCCCAGAGAGGCTGTCGCTGGCAGGTGATGGGCAGGGTTCGAGCCCCGCCACCCAATGTGGGGGTCACCCAACACGAGCTTGGCAATGGATGGACCTGGCACCCTTGGGACGTAGAACAGATAAGAGGGGCAGGGACTAGCAGAGGGCATCAAATACAGTGGCCTCCGTCTGTTACTCCACTCATCTGAAGAAGTGGGCTGGGCCCACAAAGCTCATGATGCCATCAACATCACTTTTAAGTTTAGATTTTAAAGTTACAGACCCACACGGCTCCCCCTCGAGGGCCATGTCTACACTAGGAAATTATTTTGAAATTACCAAATTCAACTTCACTCCTGATTTAACGACATCAAACAATGCCCACACTACGAGGAAGCCTCGAAATTGGTCCAAGGCAGGCCCTATTCATAGGGACATGCTACCTTGGACTTAGAGCCGCAGGAAGCACTAGGGTGTAATGAATTTGAATTACTCGGAGTCCAGGGCCGGATTAAGGGGGGGGGCTAGCCGGGCAGCTGCCCGGGGCGCCAACCTATGGGGTGCACCTGATGGCAGCTGTAAGGGGCGTCGCACGCCTCGCCACGCAGCACCCTTTAGAGCTGCCATCAGGTGCCGTGTGCCTGATTGTAGCTGTAAGGTGCGCAGTGCGCCGGGGGGTGGGGCCGCGCATGCACTGTGCGCCCGGGGGCGGAGCCTCACATGCCCGCTACCCGGGGCGCAGGAATGGCTCAAGCCGGCCATCTTGGAGTCATTATTTCGAGATAGCGGGCGTGTGGACACTCCACTGCTGCTATTTCAGAATTAGAGTTACTCCTGATGAAAAGCTGGAGTGCAGATTTCATGCCAAGTGGCCCGTTCCTTTGAAATAACGGGCTTGGTAGCATGGACACTCTGCTTATCAATTCGACCTAAGGGGGGTTATTTTGAAATAAAGTCCTAGTGTAGCTGAGACTTTTAGTCAGGAGTTTTTGCTCCTCCCTCTCCATTCAAATCCAGGTCCATGTGGGTGTCAGATCTCCGGCCTGGTGTTCCCATGTGCTGGTGGCTGGGTGGCTACTGCATGCCAATGAAGTTTGCCCCACTTTCAGCTGAAGGGAGAGTCCTCAGTCCTTACTGCAGAGAGAGAAAATCCTGGAATGGATTTCAATGGGAAAACCTGGAAGAGGTGTTGAATAAAGACTCAGCAGAGAGTGGCTGTCACAGCTGCGGGGGTGGGTGGGTGTGTGTGTGTGTGTGTGTGTGTGTGTTCTGGTGGGGTGCTGTGTCAGGAGCCTCAAACACGGTTGCTTCGCCCAGGGATTTGGACATCACTTTATCCCCCACCTAAGTCTGACTGCGATGCTGTTACGTTCTGGGGCATACTCAGATGTTTCTAACGGCCCTCTCTTTCCTCTCTGTAGACATGATGGATGCAAGTCTAAGGCCTCTCCTGTTGGACCAGCTACAGCAGCACCCTACTATTGTTGTGCATACTCCTCAGGCCCCCTCCACCCAGCCTACGGCATTTGGGGAGCTCCCATTTCAGGACACCGCCACCCGATCAGGCGCCCAGAAACGCAAGCGATTGGTACTGTATCTAGCGGCGGGCACGCATAACAAGCCGGTCTCCAGGAGAAAAATTCCTGGGATAGTGAAATATCCCAGTGTCTTCCTCCTGGGTCCTATAGCCCAGCCCCTGTGCCCTGGAAAGGAAGTTTTTCTTCATGCAGCACAGTCAACCTGTGGAACTCCTTGCTAGAGGATGTTGTGAAGACCAGGACTTTAACAGGGTTCTAAAAAGAACTAGATAGATTCATGGAGGTTAGGTCCATCAATGGCTATTAGCCAGGCTAGGCAGGAATGGTGTCCCTAGCCAGTTTGTCAGAGGCTGGAAATGGGTGACAGGGGAGGGATCGCTCGATGATTCCCTGCTCTGTTCACTCCTTCTGGGGCACCTGGTATTGGCCACTGTTGGCCGACAGGACACTGGGCTACATGGACCTCTGGTCTGGCCATTCATACGTTCCTACTCAATCTGGTCCCCTTCCCTCCACAATAGTATTTTTTAAGCTGCCTAATATGCCAAGGCAAGAGGTTAGCTTGTGATCAAACCAAGGCATAAACAGGTCAGTGTAGGCTGGCTGAGCCAAGTGACATGTAAGAGATTAAACAAACTTCATGCAAGGTTCTACTCACATTCTTTCCACTTCAATAAGGGGGTCTATTGGAATAGTATTTTTGCATCTAGAAGTATCCTTCTTGTGTAGTCTCATGGAGCAAGGCCAATTGGAGCAAGGCTGGGGTGGAGATGCGCTCTGGGATCTAAACACAATAGGTGACATGACTGCCTTTGTGGCCCAAATGCCTTGTATAATTATGACCTTGTTCTGTTCTGTGCCGCACTGTGTAAGAAGAGGGGCTAAGATAACGGCTGTGCAGGCTCGGATGCTGTGGCATAAATAGATTATCCTGCTGCTACCCAGTGGCAGAGTCTGCATTTGAAATTGGTGCCACAGCCCTCCAGGCAAACCTCCCATTGATGTCAGTGGCTCTTGGTTGGAGTAAAGACCCCAGACCGGGCCCATGTGGCGGTGAGGGCACATTTGGACAGGGTAGCTGCAGTAGAGCGAATCTGTGGAACTCCCTTCCCCCCCGCATTGTTGCTGCTGCCTGCCCATGGCAGCACATGGGGGTTGCTGAGGGATTGTTGACGAGGGGAATGATTGACAGGGTGTAATACTAATGCTCTCATTTTGTGTGTGTGTGTGTTCGGACAGGCCCACCATGGCAGACTGCGGAAGGAGAGAGCGCCGAGCGCGACCCCCCCGATTGCCGTGCGTGGCACAAGCCAGAAGCCTGACCGGTGAGACCTGCCGGGGCAAATTCACACGCTGAGCCTCCAGCCTCTCCTATATTGTGGTCAGATGGCCCGTCGCACCCTGAGGCACGCCCCCCCCCCTCCCTGGGGTGGGGGACACAGTCCCGGTTGGTCTAAGGCAGCGGTTCCAACCTTTTCCACATGGGGACCCATTTTGACAATTCAGGAAGACTTCAAAAACAGGGAGGGGGAGGGGGCAGAGTCACCTGGGGAGAGACTTGGCGACCCTTTTGAAATGTAATGGCGACCCATATTTGGGTCCTGACTCAGGTGGGGAAACCCTGCTCTAAGGGAACTGGCAGGCAGTGGTGTGGAAGGAAGGGACCACGCCCATGCAGGCAAGTTCTAGTGAAATGCTCCTTCTCTATCATGTCCCAGCACTGTAATAGAGATGTAGCCGTGTTAGTCTGGTCTTGCTGAGACAAAAGACAGGACGATGCGGAACTTTAACAAGATGGTTTATTAGGTGATGAACTTTCGTTTTTGAAAGCTCATCACCTAATAAACCATCTTGTTAGTCTTTAAAGTGCTGCACAGTCCTGTCTTTTATCCCAGCACTGGACGATCCAGCCTCTTGTGTGTGTGATCATCAGTACGAGGCGCTCTCGGCTCCAGCCTTGTCCCTGCTTGTGCTGACAGATGTGGCTGGTGCCTGCTTGGCCTGGCCCAGCTGAGGCTGGACAGGCCATGTTGAGCTCCCTCACTGGTCTTGAACCACGATGGTCTGTCCTTCACCAGCAATGCAATACGACTCTGAAGGCCTTCCTGAGCTCCAGAGCCTCTCTGCCCTACTGGTGCACAGAGAGGTTGCCCCAGTGTTACACTCGTCCATCCAAGGTCCAGCTCGGGCCCCCTGACACTGCCAAGGGCTGTCCGGGCCTGGTGTGCAAAGTTGGCTGTCCCTGAAGATGACGCTGGCAGGAGCTTAGTCGGCTACCACCGTAGTGGTGGCATAAGCAGATGGGTCACCGCTCCAAGCTGGTGCCCCTGTTGCGTATGACTTCCGTAGAACGATGGAAACAAAGAGCTCGAAAGGACACCTAATCCACTCCCTGTGCCAAGAGCAGACCACGCTCACCTAGACCACCCTGGACAAGTGTGTCTGACCTGTTCTTACAAACCTCCAGTGACGGAGTTCCACAGCCTCCCTACTTCCGTGCTCCACTATCCCTCGACTTAGAAAGCTTCTCCTAATATCCAGTCGAAATACTCCCTTGCTGATCGCTGCTTGTCCTACCTTCCATGGACTATGGAGCCCAATTCATCCCTGTCCTTTTTATTATGACTCTTAACATATTTGAAGAGCGTTAGCAGGTCCCCCTCCACCTGCTAGTCTCCAGATTAAACATGCCCAATTATTTTCATCTTTCCTCCTTGGGCAGCTTTTTTAAACATCCATCGGTCTTGCTGCTCTCCCCTGGAGTCTCCGTCCAGTTGGCCCATGGCTTTCTGAAAGTGTGGTGTGTAAAACTGGGCATGACACACCAGCTGAGGCCTCCGAGCCAGGTCGTGTGGGGCAGTGGCTTCACCGGTCACCCCTGTCAATACATTCCAGCATGGTATTAGGGTTGTTTTTGCAACTGTATCACATTCTTGGCTCCTAGTGAATGCCAGATTGAATACCACCTCTGGATCCTTGGTATGCCATCAGCTTATGCCCCATTTTGTACCTGTGCATTTTTTCCCCTTCCCAAGTACAGCACTTTGCACTTGTCTCTATTGAATTTCAGCTTGTCAAATTCAATTGTCCAGGGTGTTTTGAAATGTAATCCTGTCCACTAAAGTGCTTGCAATCCTTCCCAGCAGGGGTGTTCTGCAGATTTTATAAATAGATCCTTTACTTCCTGATCCAAGTGATGAAGGAAACACTGAATAGTGCCAGCCCCACAAGCAGACCCCTGATGGACCCCACTTGGTTGACAGTAAACCACTGGTAACTGCTCTTTGCGTCTGGTTGTACAACTGATTGATTGGGCTTTCAAGCAACAGTCGTTTCATCCAGAGCAACTTGGGCTCGTTTGTTTAGGAGAAAGTCATGTGGGACTGGGTCAGGAGCCTTTGTGAAATGAACCTGCATCCCATCCACCTCTTCCCCCTCCCCAGTTCACAAGGCAATAACCCTGTCAGAAGGACGTTACGTTAGCTTGGCCTTTGTTCTTGACAAATCCATGCTGGGGGTGGTTTGCCCATTGCCTTGAAGGGGCTTACAAACTGATTATTTAATAATTTGGTCCAGTGTCTTTTTTTTAAGTATCAAAGTTTGGCCGATGGATTCTATTACTTCCTGCGTCCTCTTTGTTCCCCTTTTAAAACACAGACTGGTAATATGTGTGCCCCTCTGCAGTCCTCTGGGACCTCACCTGTCTCCCATAAGTTCTTGAAGATTGTTTTTACCTAGTTTCCTAAGAGCCCGTTCCATGACGCATGGGTGTAAGTGAGACGTACCCTTGCTAAGCACAACTTGGAGCTATCGTAAGGATGCGTGGAACAGCCCCGTCCTGGGTCCCCCGGTGCACTAGTGCATAAAAGGGAGGGGAAATGCAGCCAAGTGCAGAAGGGAATAACTAGTGTGATTCGGTATGTGCCCCGCAGGCCAGACATGTACCCACCGCCCTGTCCTGGCCCCCCATGCCCTCTGTTCCTCCAGGGCAGCAGGATCTACTCCCTGCAGAATATCTTCCAGATGGTGCGCTTCCTGGGTCACCTGCTCTTCCACCGGGTTAAGAAGTCTGCCCAAGACCAAGCCCCACCCAGGTGACTCGGTCTGACCTGCTTTGGTCCTGAATCCGCACGACTCTGCATAAACGCCGCTCTGCATATTCCTCGCGTGCCTGCGGGGAAACCCGCTGTGCAGCCAGCCTGGAATTCCCTGAGCCAGGCATCTGGCTACCTGCCTGTGTGATTCCCTTGGCTGTAACACATTACCTAATGCCTCCTGGGACTTTCATGTGCTGCTGGCTATAATCTTAATGTAACGAGAGTGCTAGGGGGCCACACGTACACTGCCTAGGTGGTGTTTATTAAATGGATGCAGGACGGGAAAGGGGATAAAATCCAGAGCTATATGGTGACGGATTCTATGCTCTTATGCCTCTTGACAGTTTCCAATCCAGTAGCTACTTGTCTGCAGAGTTCATAAGCTTTTCAGCCTCCCACCACCAGGGGCTAGAATCAGTCATGCTTTCAGAATCTTGTGAAGCTGAGCCATGCAGCCTCACAATTTACAAGTTATCTATGTTGTCACCATGCTGCGATCTCCATATTCCAATGATTTTGAGGACAGGGAGGGGAAAGAGAAGCCGTATCATGTAGACCCAAAGTGTCAGTCACACATTTACAGCTGCTTGACTAATGTTCTTCCAACCTGGCTTGCTTTTTGAAGTCTCGGTTTGTTCAACAACACCAGCAGTGTTTGGATCAGAGAGAAAAGAGCCCAGATTCAGTTCCAAATGCACTATTTCCAGTCTGAGAAGTTCAGTTTTGCGCAGAGTAAAAAATGATTGCACTAATTTTGCTCCAGCTCTAAACTAGACAGAAATTTTTGGTAAATCTGCTGGATGACTTCCTTGAAAGTTGAGTCACTGGGGGGGAAAAAATTGCTTAGAATTCTAGGTAATTTTCAGTCTGTACCATAATGAGGACTACCTCTGCGTGTGTGTGTGTGTGTGTGTGTGTGTGTGTGTGTGGTTTTTTCAGCCAAAAACTGGTGACATCAGCAATGTTGCATCACATTATTATTATTATTATTATTATTATTTTTTTTTACTCTTGTCATTGTGTTTAATATTGGTCGGCCTCCATCCAGTTCCTTAAACCTCTTCGGACTGTCTTGGAGTGTGGTGGTGTGCCCGAGAACAAACTGCAAACCAAATCCACAGAGCTTTCCCACCTGTGGTTTATATGGTCAATGACACAAGCCACATTTTTGGCCTGCTCCTCCCAGCCTCTGTAAATGGGAGCGTTAAAGTCAGTGGAACGGCATCTGTTCATATCAGCTGAGAATCTGGTTTTATAATAACAATGAAATGCATTTGGAGCGCCGCATTAGAAAAATTGACTCTGAAAACGGCAGTTCCCTTTTACCCAGCCTGTCTCCTTTAGTCCTATCTGCCGACTTTCCTGAGACAAAGCTATTATTCCTGCTAGCCCTAAAGAATGAATGCAGCTATGGGAGAACAAGCTGGAGTTTTTTCTGGCTGTCATATGGCCAATGGCAGGACTGACACTAACCTCACCTGAAGGCAAGAAGGTCCTTACTTAGCCTAGTGAAGTGACCTTGCTGGGGATCAGTGTTCCCTCTAATTGTTTCTACCTGTGTGTGGAATATATTTTGTTATGTGCACTGAAGCATGTGCAGATGTGCACCACCATGAAACACATGCTGCTGACTGTGGGTGCTCTGCTAATCAGCTGGGCAGCATTTAAAACTTTCCTGGATGGCCAGCCAAGTGCTCAGCTTACAGAGATCACTGCTGGGGATCATGGGAAGTAATTAGAGAGCCCTCCTTTTAGTGGAGATCCGTGGCCAGTGCATTGGGGCAGACAGTCACCACCCCCTTTATGGGTGGGTAGGTGTGTGTGTGGGGGGGGGGGGAGGGAATGGCAGTTTTATGGACCAAGTCCTCTGCTGGTGTAAGTAGCATAGATCCATGGACTTGAACAGAGCTTGTCAGTTTTTGCCAGCTGAGGCCTCGGCTCTGATTGGTGTTTGCATAGACCGATCTAATGATTGCACACATGGGGAACTGCCATTTGGTACATGCCCTATTCTCTCTGCACCACGTGCTGGGATTTTAACCGTAAAGCCATGGCTGAGTAACCTTCCCCTGGCAGCATGCATTGTCTTGTTTGCAATGCGGGTCACTGACCACTGCACGTTGGCAGGGTTACTTGGCCGGGGTGTGGTGACAGACATGCTGCATCTCCACAATCACATCTGCTGCATCTCCTCTGTGCCATCCACCAGGTGTGCTTTGCGCATGGGTTCCCCTTCCTGCCCCTCTTCCGGGCTCCCTACGCCAGCCCGTGATTCCATCTCTGGATCTCTGTCTGCCCATTTGCATCTCTTTGTTTTCCTTCTTCCCAGCTCCCAGGACGCAGGCCCAGCCTCAGAAAGCTCTCTGGAGGAGTTGGGTATGACTGACATGGTGGCCATGAGAAGACAGGTGAGAGGGAGATGTTTTACTACTGGACTCTGGGGGTATGTCTACACAGCAGCGTTATTGCGGGATAACTGACGTGATTTCAGAATAACAAAGAGCGCGTCTACACAGCAAGCCGTTATTTCGAAATCACGTCGAGTTGGCGGACTGCTGACTCCGACTCCGGTAACCCACGTTTCACCAGGAGCAAGGGAAGTCAGAGGAAGAGCGTTCTTCCTTCGACTCCCTGCTGTGTAGACAGCGCCGAAAGCCAAGTGAAGCTGTTTCGCTGAAGTTGCGTAACTTAATTCGACTTTTTCCCTTCTGTGTAGACGTGCCCTGGGACAATGAGAGCAGGTATTGGTAGTGGGCGCCACCTAGCGTTCTTACGCTGGCCCTTGCGGGCATCCCCGATAAGAGGAAACACTGGGATCAGAGTATCTGGGCTCCTCTTGCAACCAGTGCTCCTGTACTTGGAGCTGCCTCGAGGGCTTTCCTGGTCCTAAAGCACCTGAGCGAGCCCCTGGCAGACTCCAGTAACTGACATTAAATGGCCTCTGGTGCTTTGCTGGTCCTAACAGTTTGCTTCCTTAAGCAACTGCCTGCTGGGTTCGTGTGGGGCAGATGATGGCCCTTTGCACACACGGGCTGTCTCTCTGTGGGCTGTCTCTCCTGCTGGGAGAGACCTGGCGTAGCTGTGAGTCCGTGCCGCTGCGCCAGCCCTACCGAGACATCTGCTGGTGGAGGCTGGGGCCAGCGTCCTTTAGATCACCCTTTGATCCCTCATCAGCTGCATGTGACTGACTTGGCTGCTTTTCTGGCAGTTGAACAAGATCCTGGGGAGGCTGCGGACTCTGGAGGAGCAACATACCAGCTGGCAGAAGAAGGAGCTTCTGGTCTACTCTGCGCTGGTCTCGGCGTGTCTCATCAACACCTGGCTTTGGCTAAGGAGATAGAGGGCCCTGCCCATCCCAGGAGAGAGACCGAGAGCACGGCCGTGGGGGACCGTAATGGGCGAATCCTCGCTAACGCACTTTCCAACAGTCAACTGCATGTGTGTCTTAAAGTGCCTGGCCCACTTCTCCTCGTGCAGATTCCCTGAGGACTGGAGCTCTTCGGCCACTTTGCACCTACAATGCTGGTGGAGGTGTGGAGTGGGGTGGGGGGGTGGTATGAGAACTGCAGGGCTGGGTTCCTTTGCTGGCACAGCCAGTGACTACCAGAGAGGGTGGGGAAGGCTCGCTTATAACCAGTGAATGTGTGTCTTGCAGCCATGTTGCTGTGCGTGTATCAGATTGCTAGTGCTGTGTAAATATTAACGACAGTGCTGTAAGCTCAGCTGGGTCCGTGTGTGGAGGGGAAGGGTCCCTATGTGGAGGGGAATCCTCCAGGGATAGCTGAGGTACTTCAAGAAGTAGCACTTGCTGTTCAGAAGGTCCCTCTTTCCCCCCTTGGCACCTGCACTGAAGCCAGGCCCCAAGATGCTAGGCAGCGCTTCATGCTTTTGGAAGAGATACAATGGCAGTTCTGGGCACCTGTGGCCATTGGAAATCCCCCTGCTTCTTGGATAAGGTCAGCCCTGCTCTCCTGGCCAAATCCCAAACTTTGACTCCCTCAGGTTCCCCCGTAGTTTTCTCTAGGCACTTCCACATCTCCTGCCCTGAATTGTTGGCTGGCTGGCTGTGCACTTCTAAGCACTTGCTACACCCCTGTGCAGTGAAGGCTGCATCTTTGCGGTGGTTGAAGCAAGCGGCGTCTACTTAGCGTGGCAGGCACATGGATAACCCCGAGGTTGCCAGGTGCTTGTGGGATCGTTGTCAGTATTCAGGTGTTGTCTGGGAGTCTGGTGATGATGTATTTGGGTGTAAAGGGGGGAGGGGTACATAGCATCTCGTGCTCAGCACGTACCAGTTGGCTAATAGAATAGTCTATTAGTTCTAGCCTGTCTATCCCGGGAGGGCTACAGGGTTGGGCTGGGATAGAAAGGAATTGTCCAGGCTCTGTACTCGGGGCCCATTGTCCCGAACGTGTCTTGACACATCCCCCTACTGAGCAATGGAAGTGGCCATGAGACGCTGACCAGGACAATTGGCTCATTATTGGCTAAAAAACTGTCAAGTGATGAGTGTGGAAATGGCTGCCAGTTACCTCCCCGGGGTCTTGGCAATCTTCTGGTTGGGAATGACAACGTGAACCTTTCGGCTCCTGTGTGCAGATCACTTGCAGTTTGGTGGGTGTCTTTCGCAGAGGCATCCAACTCCCCTGCCACGCACTCTCAATGGTGGTTGTGTGCCGCGATATTATTTCTCTAGCGCCGACATGAGACGTGTGCGAAGATGAGAACCCTGCCCCGGGGTGTTTGCTGTCTAACTAGACAATGCGCTAATGCAAGACATGCAGAAAACAGTACGACGGACGGGTGCTTCTATCACTTACTCGCACACAGCACTTCCTGGCCATAACGGGGACACCTCCAGGTAGTTCTGTGGTGTGTAATGATGCATCTACCTGCATTTTGGGACAGAGTTTCAGTCCAGGTGTAAGCCGGCTTCTTATTCCACCTATAAATACACGGGGATGCAATTTAGGTAATTTAGGTGCCTAAGTACTGGATTTCCAGGCACAGGTATATAGAGATTTATGACTTGCATTGTACCAAGTAGCCAGACCCGTAAATCAGATACATGGGCACCTAAATAATTGACCCATAAATATTTCTGGGTCCAAATTCTTCCTCTGAGGCCAATGACTGAGCTGAAGAGAATGTCAAGATTTATTACAGCTGGAGCCGAGATCTGCTGACTGTTCTCGATATGAAATGAGGGGGATGGGATGGCTGTCAGTCTACATGTGGCTCCTGTATCTCAAGGTTAAGGAACCCTGGGGAGGGAGCAGAGCGGGGATATTGTAGAGCTGGTGCCTGGGTTATTCTGCAGTGATTGGACTTCCGCCTGCAGGGCTGTCACTCCAGCTTCTCCCATTTTTGGGGGTGGGGCCACTATGGGCTCCGCCCATTCCAGCAGGGATCACATGGGCCTACCCCTGCAGTGTATCACTCCAGTCACCTGTAATTTAAAGAGAAGCTGCTCCAAGGTTGCCAGAAATGTGCGTGCTCTAGTGGTGGCTCCCGGCTTCGGAGATGTGCGCCACGCTTTCCCAGCCGGGCGAGAGGCTGCAGACTGATCCAGTGAGGTGTCCAGCACCTTCACGTTCCTGCAGAAACCATTTCGGAGCAGAGGGCGCTCTGCAATGTGTAGGATCATGTCTGTTCTGTCTGCTCAGCTGGTAGTGGCCGACAGTCACCAGGGGTCCACTATGGTTTTTTTTCCATATCAGGCATAGGTCCTGATTGCACGTGTGTATCAATCTGGAACTATCACTCAATAAAATGTGTTTTTAAACCAATGCTGTTGGGCGGGCGCAAGCAACCTCCTGGCGAACGGGGTCGTAACCCTCCCTGCAGCTCTTCA
Source organism: Pelochelys cantorii (assembly GCA_032595735.1). Taxonomy (NCBI): domain Eukaryota; kingdom Metazoa; phylum Chordata; order Testudines; family Trionychidae; genus Pelochelys; species Pelochelys cantorii. Next base: position 45,817,115 of record CM064337.1, read on the forward strand.
CCCTGGGATTGTAGGAGTCCTGATTGACTGTTGCTTCCTTGTGCCCACCCAGGAACTTGCAGAAAGACCATGACACCTGAGCTCCATCAGGGATGCCTCCCCTAAGGTCCTGATTGGAGGGACACGGGGACCGCTGATTGGTCTGGGCTTCCTACTTAAATCCAAAGAGAGGCACAAGAAAGCGTCTGCGCAACTAGGGTGACCATATATATACAGCTAAGCCAGGGGTGGGCAATTATTTTTGTGGGTGGGTCACTGCTCGAGGTAGTCATGGGCTGGATCCATCCCAGAAGGGGCAGGGCTTCAGGCAGAAGGGGCGGGGCTTTGGGTAGAAAGGGGCGGTTCCCTCGAGATGCCATGCTGCTTTGAACAGCGAATAACTTTATACACTCACCCCCAACCTCAGATCTTGACTGGTCTGGGGGCAGGGGAGCAGCAGGGCGGGCAGTAGGCCAGATCAAATGGCTTGGTGGGCCGTATCTGGCCCGTGGGCCGTATCTTGCCCAGTCCTGAGCTAGGCACTCCCTAGCCCTTGAAAGTGTCCTGAGTTTTCCCATTTGCTGTTGCGTCACCCTATGCACAACTGGGCTGCTGCCCGCTACGCTGGACCCTGCCCCCTGACTAGGGTTAGCGGGTGGCTTCAAAAAAAAAATAATGGACACACTTGATCTCAGATGGGGGCGGGGACAGCTGGGAGGGGAGCAGGGCTGGCCAGGTGGCGGTGGGGAAACCAGCCGGCGGGAAGCAGGGCTGGTGAGGGGGGGAGCGGAGCTGGCCGGGGGAGATTGGGAGGAGGAGGAGGGGGGGGAGAAGCGGCTGGCGGGAAGCAGGGCTGGCCAGGAGGGGATTGGGGGGAGTGGGGCTGGCCGGGGGGAGAGAATCAGCTGGCGGGGAGTGGGGCTGACCAAGGCGCATGCATATCCTGGGGTGCTGCCAGTCCCGAGCATGGTCCTGGCGAAGCACGAGCGAGTCCGGCCCCGGGGCTTCTCTCCCGCTCTGTCCCGCCCCCCCTCGCATAGTTGCAAACTGCCTGGCTGGTAGACACACTCACGCAGCGTGAGCGTATCTACCAGCCAGGCAGTTCGCCACTACGTACTGATACTCATGATAATAATACAACTTACCTAATTAGAAAATACCGGACATTTGATATGTCCCGTATTTTCTCAATTTGTTTCCTGGACAGAAAACTCAAATATGGGCCTGTCCGGTTCAAAACCGGACACCTGGCAACTCTGCCCCCCAACTCCTGGGCCCTGCCCCATTTCTGAACCTTCCCCCAGGGCTCTGATTCCTCCTCTAGCCACTAGGCCTGGCCCCAGCAGGAGGCCTCTGAGCCCGCTCCCCATATCTGCCCGGGTAGGACTAATCAGGAATGTTTCCCAGTGGCTGCGGGGCTGTGACCTTGGGCTGGGGGTTCTAGCCACGCCTGGCCGACTCCCCAGGCGTCGGTCTCCTGAGCGTGTCGGGGCCTGTTGGTGAAACAAGGTTCCACAACCAGAGGCTCAAGGGGAATTCATGGCTGGAGGCTGCTGGGTTAGGCTGCTCCCCTCTCCAGGGGAGGAGCACACGCCTGCTTCTCGGGGCATCCTTTCCTTCAGAGACAGGACACCAGCTGGGCGAAGGCGCTGTCTGCTCTACCAAGGTAAGTCCTGCGCCGCTGCTCTTGCTGACCCTTTCCCAGCAGGCCTGCCAAGGGCCCGAGGGCATCGGGCGGGCTGCCCCGGGCCGGGAAGAGCAGCTGACCCCTGGAGTGGGAGCAGATTTTCTGTGGCCGGACGAGATGGTTGCACGGAGCGTTGGGGAAGTTGCTTGCACAATTCCCACAGTGGCGTCAGGTGAGTCCTTGACCCCCGTGCCTCAGTTTCCCTGAGGGCATTTGTCTGGAGGGTGTCGGCAGAGGGTTATGAGATAGGTGCTCAAGGCAGTTGCTTGGCCACCACTCAGAGGAATGGAAACAAACAGGCCCCCGGAGTTCCCGTAGAGCTTCTGCAGGTGTCGCTGGATTCAGTATCTGTTCCCCTTTTCTCTCTCCTCCGCTGCATCCGAGTCATCCTCCATGGTCTGTAGAGCCTCTGCGGTGTGTGTGTGTCAGACTCCTGCGGCCACAGGGAGCTGGAAACTAGGCCACTCTGAGAGGGAGGAGTGGCAAAACCGGGGGCAGAGCTGCGAGTGTTTCTGTTGTGGCGCTGCGTTGAGGGGAGGGGCTGGTCTCAGCTGTTCAAGCTCCTCCCGCAGAGCCGGGTAAAGAGCCTATGATATGAGACCAGAATGAAAGTGTTTAGAGTGATTGGTGGGTGCTTGCCCTGTTCCCACCTCTCCGCCCAGCGCCGGCTTTGTGGGATTGGCGCTGATGTCCCCTGGACTGCCGATTTGTGCCCGCTTGAGGCGGGCGTGCTGGTGCATGGCGGTAGCACCCTTGCCAATGCAAGGCCTGCAGACCTCCTGAATTAGACCCCCCCCAGCAACGAGATGGAAGAATCGCAAGTGTGTGATTAATCACATTTTCCTTCTGGAATTTCACGTTTTCAAGGCGCTCTCACAAACCAGAAGGACCAGAAATGTTTTGTTTTCTATCGAAGCTGAGCTGTCCGTGTAACCACATGACTCACGCGCCTAGGGCTTATAGAGAAACCCCAAATACTGGGAGACTCATGAGAGCAGTCCAGGGGGTGGCAGCCAACTGGTCTAGCCAAATAATTAGCCGCTACAGCTTACGGTGGTTTTAACATCGTTGGGGATTGGATAAGACCCACCCCATATACATCTCAGGGCTGTAGATGCCCTAAGTTGCAAATGGAACGACACTCCTACCCCACTCTATCTTATTACAGTGACTTCTAAACAGATTCAATAGCCCCTAAAAGAGGACCTTGTGAAATATGTCTCCCACGCAGTTCCGTCCTCCTGATAACCTGTTTGCCTCCCGGATAATCTAGTGCCGTGTTGGCCCACCAGTTCTGAAGCAGTAGCCACTATAGTGAACTAGGCACACTCAACCGGCCAAATGGCCACATGTGGCTAGTGGCTAGCGTGCTGGACACCACGGATCTAGAGGGTCAGATTTCACTTCCTGCTCTCTGACTGCTGGGTGTGTGTGTCCAGAGTGGTGACGGAGGCAGGTGATATTAAAATATTGGCCTTTTCCTGTGATTCCCAGGCTGAGTGACAGCTGTAGCATGACCTGGGCAAAACCACAAAGGGAATCCTAGAACTGGCAGGGACCTCGAGAGGTCGTCGAGTCCAGTCCCCTGCCCTCACAGCAGGACCAAGCACTGACCAGACCCTCCTACGAGCTACGGCTGGCCACGGTATCCTGTGTGGTATTGATGAAAGCCAGGGCGAGCGGCCGTGCCAAGCAGGACTTTGGGGTCCTAGCCCTGGCTTCCCCTGTTTATATCTTGTACTTATCACTGCTGTCCCTGCATGTCGGTGGTTTGTTGTGACAAGGTGAGGGACATCCTAGTTCACTGGGCCAGCGTCTGCTGGGGAGAGGCCAGTTTCTGAGCTTACACAGTGCTCTCTTCCTCAGCTCTGGGAAACCCCGGCCGAGTCACCAGCCATCCTTGGGAGGCTCAGCCTGGCTAGGCGGGTTCTTCAGGAAGGTTGGTAAAGTGCTTGGAGAGCCTCCGACCAAAGGGAAGGGGGTTTGACGGCTGTTCTGGGCCAGCCACGCTGTTCCTTGAATGCTTTGTGAAATGCCCGCCTGAGGCCAGGCGGAAGGCAGAATTGGATATCCCCTGTTGCCTTTCCAGGCAGGCCAGGGGGGTGGCGTGCGAGACCCAGCCAGACGCAGAGGGAGGGCAAGTGGGAATTTACTGGGAAGTGGCACAGCCTCAGCCTGGTGATACCCGAAGCGGAGGGGAAGAGCTTTCATCTCTCCTCCCCTTTCGTTCCCCAGACACAAAGCCATCTGTGATTAACGCCTGGAGTACACCTAATGCTTTGGGAGGCTGCAGGGGATGCGCACGCTGTAGCAGGGGGGGAGAGACGCCAGCTCAGAGGCCCTTTCGCTGTTGTTGGGGGGGGGGGGGGTTCGCCTGCCCCACCCTCTTTCCTCGGAAAGTTTTTGCTGCATTTCTTGGCTATAAGCTATCGCCTCGCCCCACGGGCAACTGGCCGTGCTCCTGAGTCCAGGGGAGAAGCAGCCTCTTGGAACCAGGGCCAGGACTGTTTCTTTTCAAATCCACCCGTGGCATTCAAGTCTTGTGTTCAGTCCTCGCAGGTGCGGCGAGTTGCTGGGGGTGATGAATCCCCTGTCTGCTCCTGCCTGCCCGCGTTTGTGGGTGGTGTGCTGAACCCCCCCACCCCTTTTGCGCCAAGCCAGGAACTTGGAGGCGAGCGCTGGGGCCCGACAGCACTGCACCGGAGAGGCTGAGCCAATTGGGGCGAGTGGCGTGGGCTAGTTCGCTGCTCCGATGCTGAGTTTTGCCACTAGCCGCTGCGCTGCGCGGGACGTCTGACTAGTAAGTACAAGGGCTTGTTCAGCTCTGCCCTGGGTGTATGCCCCTGAGTGGCCCATAGAGGATTATGTTTCCCCCCATCTCGCAGTGTATATTCTCTACAAGCATGTGTCTAGTGGCCGTGTGCCCCTGGAGTTGGGAAGGGATTTCCCCTGGCTCAGACTGGCAGAGATCTGGGGGTTTTCCTCTGCAGCTTTAGTGTAAATGGTGGATCTCTGTAACTTGACCTCTTTAAATCCCAGTTTGAGGACTTCTGTTGCTCAGCCAGCGGGTAGGGACCTGTGACCGGGGGGGGGGGGGGGTTCCTGTAGCCTGCAATGTGCCGGAGGTCAGACGAGGTGATCATCATGGTCCCTCCACGAATCTACCCTTCCCGCATCGCTGGATGTGTCCCTATGCCAGATGCATGGCGCCCTGTATGCCTATGCCCAGGGTGGGAGGTGTGAACCTCAGTGCCCCTCTGCTGCAGGGGGTAGAGATGTGCTCTCTGCGGACAAAGCACGCCCGTTCACAATGCACTGTGTAGATGTGTGCCTGCGCTCCCACCCTCCGTGTCCTGCAGAAGCGTCCTGAGTTGCCTTTCCTGTGTGTGATCGACACGCGTCTTGTTTAGCGGATGGTGCCTGTGTGAATGAGACCCTTGTGTCTATAATGATGACCAGCTGTCTCTGAATGTAGGACTATGGGGTGTTGTGGGAATACATCCCTCTTAGTGGACATGTGCATGCGAACCTGCTGGCCGTTGGCCACGGGTCTTTGTGTGTTTCGGTGTGCGTGGCTGTGTCTCCAGGGAGTGTCTCTTTCAGCAGCCATATCAGGAGTGGGGTGCCCACTCTGCCCCGCCTCTCACTGGCATTTCCTGCAATGGAGTGGGATACCCAGGAGTTTGCCCATGGCGGCGGGGGGCGGGGGGTTTGCGGGAACAGTGTCAGGGTGGGGAACCTTTTCTGGGCCGGGGGCTGCTGACCACCTAAAAATCAGTTGGGGGCTGCACACAAGTGAAAAGCAAAAAAAGAAAAACCAACCCCTCGCTGGCATGGCCCCCGACTGAGAAGGAGAAAGACCCTCCCCACGTTCCCCTCCCACATCAGAGCCTGGGGGTACCCAGGCTAGTAGATTTTGGGTGCTCCAGCCCTGTGGGGCCGTGGCTGGTGGCGGGGGGGACTGGAGCGGCAGTGCGGGCTCCCCAATAGTGGGTGGGGAGCCCTGAGCCTCAGGGTCTGGATCCAGGCAAGCCAGGGCAGCATCCAGCCCCTGGGCCTTAGGTCCCCCACCCCTGGTTTAAAGCTTGGCTGAGCATCCTTGGGGCTGGGCAGGAAGAAATCAGGCTTCCTTGTAGGAGCCCTGAGTTTGGTTTCTGCCCTCTGACCGCACTGGGGACCTGTGGTCTCTCTTGAGTAGCAGTGGATGTTTCAGTTGCTCAGCTCTGCTGTCCCCTCGCTGAGGGGGTTTGATCTGCCATCTAACGTGGCCTGGTCACAGGGACCATGGTGAGTGGCCTGTCCAGCTGTCAAGGCCCCAGAAGGTTAGAATTGCTGGTTCTTCCCACTGAAGCCACCAAGGGCCTCTCTCCACTCAGACTTGTTCTGGATTTAACAGGGAATGAGAAACCTCCATGTCACAGTTACAGGGCTTTGTGGATTCTTTGTGGGTTACAGCCCCTTTGTGGATTCTGAGTTCACCTTCTCAGGTCTCAGGACCTGGGCCACCTTCTCGCGGGCCTCCCGTGAGTCTCCCTCTCTGACTGGGCCTTGGTGACAGCAGCCTGTGTATTGTGCTTACCCAGCAGGCCCCACGCGGCTTGGCACTTGCAGTTCTGTCCTTCTGGGGCCTGTGGCCTCTCATGACTGGACTGAGTACAGTTTAATCTGAAGAGTGGCAATGGATCATGTGGAGAAAAGGATTTTAGAGCCACCTAGGCTACATACGTGCATCTCTCTGTTACCTAGAGCTCTAACATCCTGTGAGTGCCACTGTTTTTCTGCTGGGTTCTGTGTCTTTCACTCCCCAGGCACCTTGGCCCTGCTTGGTGGTTCCTTGGCGGGTGGAGGCCCCCAAAATGTCAAGATGTGCCCTCCATGAGTCCTCCTTGGTCACCCGTAGTGGGTTGGTCCTGAGGGGAGATAATTGCGTTAGGATGCTGCATCACAACATCACATTAATGATTTAATGTCATGACAGGAATGGCCTGATCTCTCTCTCTCTCTCTCTGCTCAACACTGCCTTTGTCTTATAACAGCCCGCAAGTGTTTGCCTTATTGCGAGGCTTGTTCTGTCTTCCAGATTGTTTCCCTACAATGCTGTTGATTTTAATCCCCGTGACCTGGTGAATATACAGCGTTCATTAGTTATTACTGAGTCAAGCCACAGTGCTTGACTGGGGTCTTTGTAAAATGTCTTGTCCTGAGGGAGTGTCGCTCCTGGCATGACTGGTCAGGGAGAGCAGCGGCAAAGGCTGCAGCTCTTTCATCCATGAGCGAGCTCCTTCCCCATCAGAGTCCCCAGGGATGTTCCTAGAGCTGAGGCGAGCTGTAGAAATCTAGGACAGAGAGCCCAGGTTTGGACTAGGCCTGGTGCAGTAAGGTGCTGTAGGTTCTGCCATCCGATGGGATTCCTGACCTGCAGCACAGCCCTGCCGGCCCAGTGCAGGCTCCCCTATCCCCAAGGAAACCCCTCAGCCCTGCCCTGCTGCCCTCCCCACAGTCCCAGCCCTGTGCCCCTTCACACCTCGGATTGCGGCTCAATCTTCTGCACCACCTCCCGTTACTCTGGTGACGGGAGGCTTAGCAACTAACCTTATTCACAGGAGACTGCCAGTCTTGTGATGTCTGCTTCATAACATGGCTGCTCTTTGTGGCCCGCTGGGTGTAATTACATTGGCTGGCGCGTAGGTGGCTTTAGAAGTAAGGAAGGCCGGGAAAACACTAGACCAGTTCCCGTCCCCCCCCCCCCCCCTTTCTTCCCCACACCTCATTGTTCAGGCAGCAATTGCACACTCGGCATGAATTCTCCTTCCTTGAATAGGGCACGAATCCTTCCCTATTGCTCCCTTTCCTGCCGTTAGCGGGCTGCCCGACACAACAGCTTTATTCTGTGCCAAGAAATTCCCAGGAAATCCTGGTACACTCCCACCTGCCTGTCCTGACTTAGCATAACGGCTCCTCTCTGCTCTGTGCCCTCCAGCCTGGAGGAAATCTTACAAAGTCATCCCCTAATCTCCTTTGCTCCAGCTCCTGCAGACGTGGTTTCGCTAACCTCTCTGCACTAGTCACACCTTGGGGTCTCCATGGGTCTTTCACTCCCTGTAGGATTTCCAGATGTCCCTCCATGGGTCCTTCTTGGACAGCAGAGGTGGGTTAGCCCTGCGGAGAGACAAGTGCATTAGGATGCTGTGTCACAACATCACATCAATGACCTAATGGCATGGAAGGAGTGGCCTGATCTTGCTGCTCGATGGGATGTTTATTGCTCTCCCGCTGTCTCCTGGAGGAGATGCACCAGGCTTCCGGGTGTGTCTACACACGTCTGTAGGCTCTCTGTGCTGGTGGGGCTGCTCCCTTATCTCACCTGGGGATGTCTGGAGGGGAAGGTGGTGTGAGCTTTCTCTCCAGTGACAGATGTTTGCAGTTGCCTGATGGCCTCAGTGTCTGGCTGTCTATGGCTATGGGGTGCTCGAGGTGTCGCTGCCACAGCTAGGTAAGACAGCCAGGCCAGGAGAGGACTCAGCTGCTGCATTACTAGTGTGCTCGTGCACTCCTGGCGGGGTCCCCAGGTTTGCTTGGAATTTACTCTCCCACTGCTGTCTCCTCAACCAGGTCATCTCTGCTCCCTGGGGCCACAATGACTGCCTTTGAGACACTGGCCTACAACTTTGCGTGAACAAGGGGACTGCGCTTAGCCCCAGGCACATTGTAAAAGCGAATGGGGGATTACACTGGAGAAGTATAAAATCTTCCCTCTTCTCCCAAGAAATAAACAAGCTGTTACTGTCTAATACAGAGCTGGTCTGTGGGCCACTGGATGGGCTGAACCTCTCCTGGGTGCTATTTTTCCACATGAGCCATCGCTGCCACGGGGAAGTTCAGAATCGTGTGTGTGTGTGTGTGTGTGTGTGTGTGTGTGTGTGTGTGTGTGTGTGTGAGGCGAGCTCTCTGTTAAGATGTCTCCATGATGGTTCCCGACTGTTCCCTGCAGCAGGGCCGTGTTGGCTGCCAGCCAGAGGTTCAGAAGGCCTGTTTTAACGAGGAGCCTAAATTTCAAATGCAGCGGAGAACTTATGGCTGAGGAGACATGTAGCTCATGGGGCAAACTTCTGAGAGGCTGTGCTGCCCTGCAGGCCAAGTTTCTTTGTAAGCAAACAGGCACCAGGCCGTCCCAGCCCCTGATGCAGGACAGGCCCTTGGTTTCCTCTAGCTGACAGGATGGTTTGACTTCCTTCACGGCCTGGAGTCTTCTGCCTCCATCACCTCTGAGTATCCCCAAGGGAGAGGGGTTGAAAGAGCTGCTCCTTCCTGCATGCTTCCTCCGGGGGGGCCTCATTACCTGGCTGAGGTTGCAGCTCACACCTGTTGTTAAGGCCCTGCTTGTTGATGCCGTCGCCCTGGCAACGGCAGCAAAGAGTAGCGCTAGCGCCAGGGCATCTTTCCACTCGCACAGCACGCTGGAGGGCCACGAGGGAGGCAGCTGGAGATGGGGGAAGGGAGGGAGGCATGGAAGAGGCAGAGTGGAGCAAGAGGGATGGGGAAAGGAGGACGAGAGAGAGAGAGGCCAAGTTTAAGGAAGAGAAAAATGGGCGGAAATAGGGAAAGATTGGTACCGAGGTCCAAGGGGAAACAACTTCTCCTCTGTGAGCTGTCTGTACCCATATGCGCTTGCAGCCTTGTCAGGAGACACACGCGCCTTTATACGATGACCTAAAGGCAGGGTCGTAAGTGTTGATCGTGCTAGATTAGGATGGGAAACTGGTGAGCAGAGAAATGCAATACTTGTTTGACAACCCAAGCTCCCTGTTTGCTGCCCTGTGGATTAACCCCAAGCCTACCTATGGATAGTCCATGACCTGATGTAGCCCCGCAAGCAAGGTTTGTAATAACGGGGATCTCCTTTTTAGTAGGAGCTGGGTCAGCAAAGTCTTTGTTCTTAGATGCATCCTCTTCCACCAGCAGATGCTTTCAGGAGTGCTGTGTACAAAGGGCAGGGGACAGCCCTGCCCCTGGTGTGACGTGTGTGTGCCATTCCTCTCTCAGCTCTTCATTATTTTCTGCTCTTTCCTGTTTCCTGGGGCAGGGCTCAGGCCAGTGGCTTCCTCACATGGAGGATGACGGGACATAGCAATGGTCTGAAGAGTTCGCCTGCCAATCACCCCCCCAGGCTGTCCGTGACAACCCACACTGAAGATGATCCAGAAAGGACCGAACTCAGCCCCAGCAGGTCAGGCTGCTCTTGTTTGGAACAGGAATGACTTGCCTGAGAAGGGCAGTCTATCCATAGGGTGAGAGAATGGTTGGGCCTCCGACTTTTCCCCGGGGCACCTGGCCATCTCGGACACGGTGGGGAGAACCTCTGGTCAATATGAGGACAGTGTGTGTGGAGGTGGACACCTGGTTCTGAGGGAGGAAAGTGCTAGCTGTGTTAGATCCTTGCATGGCCCCATTGAAATGGCTACAAATTAGACTGTTTCACAACCTACCTGCACAGATGACCAAGAACAATTAGGGGAGAGAAGAAAGTGAGGCCCAGCTGAGTGGGGGAAACTGCTCTGCAGAGAAGTTTCAGCCCCAATCTACTACTCAGAGAGCTTAAAATGTAGATGTCTAAGGCCTGTAGTTTTATACGAAAATAAGACTAGTCAGACGGGCACTGACCAAGAAGGAAGAAAGATGCTAATTACTTTTTGAAAATAGCCTTGAGGTGAATTTGGAGGCCAGTAAAGGAGAATGACATGCTGAAGATCCAATAGAGACCTGCAGGAGGTCCATGGACCAAGCCCAGTCAATATAGGGAAGTCCCAGTGACTTCAGTGGGCAGGGCAGAGGGTTTGGGTGCTGAAAGGCCAGTGGGCTGAGCATGCCTGGAAGGCCACCTTTGTGGTGGTCAGCCTGCTGGCCAAGCCAGTGGAAGATAGAGGGAGAACACTGGGGCTTGTCTTCACTACGCAGAAGATCGACGCTGTCGTGGTCGCTCTTCTGGAGTTTGATTTAGTGGGTCTAGTAAAGACTCGCTAAATCAAACTCTGAAGGTGCCCCTGTCGGCGGCCGGAACTCCTGCTCCTGTGAGGGAAGCTGATGGGAGTGTTTGCCCCCATCAGCCTCCCACTGTGGGGATGGTGGGGAAACTCAGATCAAAGCACGTTGACTCCAGCGAGGTAATTAAAGTAGCTGGGCTTGCGTATCTTAATTCGTCCTTCCCATGTAGTGTAGACCTGACCTGAGCAAGAGCTCTTTAATGGGGCCAACATGCCCTTGACAGAGAGAGGTGGGGGCAAACTGTGAGTAGCCAAGGACCTCTGCTCTCTCAAGAGCCAGAGAGGAAGAGTAGTAACAGTACTCTAGTATCTGAGTACTTCATCATCATGAATGTCTTTACCCACGCACTTGTGTGGGGCAGGGCAGTGCAGTTATCCCTATTGTACAGATGGGAACTGAGGCATGGAGAGGCTAAGTGACTCACCCAGGATCACGCCACTGATCTGTGGTGGAGCAAGGACTCTTGTCCCCTAAATACCAGGCTAGCGCCCTAACCATTGGACCATCCTCCCTCTCAGAATCAGGGTCTTAGAAGGGAAAACAAACCCCAAGGGCTAGTGAAACCAGGCGAGTATCCAAAGGGAATCTAGATCTCATTATGCAAGTCGCCCGGTTACTTTTATTCCAGGCCCTCACAGTCCCACACCCTATTTGCCACAGAAAGCCAGGTGGGCTTGGAGAGGAACATCAAGAAAATATTGCCAGCAGGAGCAACTTCTCCAGGCTGAGTGGAGGAAACCAAGGGCTCGGATAACAGAGAGGATCTCCCTCTGCCCCCCTGCCAGGCTGGTGCACTGGGTTAGCTTTGCTCTAGCACGGCTGGAGGATGGAGAAGCCCAGATCTGAATGAACATGGAGACCCTAGGCAGTCGCTCTGGTCCAGAAGCAGAGGCCTGGGAAGCAGGAGGACAGACTCTTCTCCTCTTCCCTCCAAGTCTAGCTCATCTGACGTAGCTGGTGGTGGACGCAGCGTGTGACCACAATCTCCTTTCCCTTCCACAGGGCCCCATCAGCAGAGGACGACACCTCCTCAGAGCTACAGAGGGTGGCTGCATTGGACGATGCAGATCAGCCAGGCCAGTCTAACTTGCAAGGGCGGCGAGCTCTGTCCAGGTAGGTAGATGTAGCCACGCGTGGGATGAAGGGATGAGACTGAGGTCTGTCCAGCCATCACTGCCTTTGCAGGGGCTGTGTGGGGCTCTGCATGACTGGGCCCAGCTGCTCTGCTTACAAAGTGAAGTGTTAATCCATCACCTCTGGCAAATCCTTTGCCAGTCGCACTGGGCAAAGGTGGCTCTTGTAGTGTTGATAAATGTGATATAGTGTAGATTGCAAAACGTAATCCCAACTATACGTATAAAATGATGAGGACTAAGGTAGCTGTTACCACTCGAGAGAGAGATCTTGGAGTCATTGTGGAGAGTTCTCTCGAAACGTCCACTCAATGGGCAGCAGCCATTAAAAAGCAATCAGAATGTTGGGAATCATTTAAAAAAAGGATAGAGCAGTGTTTCTTAAACTTTTTAAGATCGAGGAACACCAAACAATATTTTTTTTTATGGGGACACCAAGGATTTTTTTGTTGGGGGGGGAAGCCCCAGGGAAAAGTTGTTGAGGAAAAAAAAAAAAGGCTTGTCCCTTTAAGGGTGGCCATTTTGAATTCTGTTCTCTCCACGGCACACCTCCGTCTGCCTCTGAACACACTTTAAGAAACGCTGATTTAGAGAGTAAGACAGAATATTGTATTGCCTCCATATAAATCCATGGTATGTCCACATCTTGAATACGGTGTGCAGATGTGGTTGCCTCATCTCAAAAAAGCTCTCTTGGCATTGGAAAACATTCAGAAAAGGGCAACAAAATGCCGAGGGGTTGGGAATGGCTGCCATATGTAGAGAGTTTAAAAAGGCTGGGACTTTTCAGCTTAGAAAAGAGGAGACTAAGGGGGGATATGATAGTGGTTGACAAAATCATGACCGGTGTGGAGAAAGTAGGCAAGGAAAAATTACGTACTTGCTCCAATAACAACAGAACTAGGGGTCACCAAATGAAATTAATAGATAGCAGATTTAAAACAAACAAAAGGAAGTATATTTTTCACACAATGCACAATCAACCTTTGGAACTCCTCGCCAGAGGATATTGGGAAAGCCAGGACTTGAACAGGGTTCAAAAAAGAGCTAGATAAATTCATGGAGGCTACTAGGTCCATCAGTGGCTATTAGCCTGGATGGGCAGGAATGGTGTCCCGTAGCCTCTGTTTGTCAGAACTTGGGAATGGGTGACTGGAGGGATCACTGGATGATTCCCTGTTCTGTTCATTCCCTTTGGGATATCTGGCATTGGCCACTGTTGGCAGGTAGGACCCTGGGCTCAATGGACCTTTGATCTGACTCAGTCTGGCCGTTCTTACGTTCTCTTACAGCAGTGGGCTTTTCATTCATGCCCTAAAGAGGAGACATTTTCCTGGCTTATGGCCTAATCCTGCGCGGAGCTGAGCTCCCTCTGATTCCACTACGTTCAGTGGGAGCTGGGGATGTTTGGCATCCCACGGGATCCCTTTTGCTTTAAGGGGTTTGATCTTAGATGTCAAACTTGCTGGCTTCTGCACATGTTCGCTTGGCATGCCATAAGCGTGTCCAGCTGTGTGGAGGGCTGGGATGCCGAGAGTGCGCCCAGGACCCTAGAGAACATGTGCATGCTCCTGGCCTGGGGTATGTTCCAATGGTGCACGGTTTAGAGTGGGCAGCTGCGTCTGGGACCACCCCGCAGAGCCTCTGAACCACGTGTGGTTTCGGTCCCTGCACAGACCCCTGACTCTGACTTCTCTCCCCGGCCAGGATAGTCCGGCTGGTCGTGGTGCTCCGAGACTGGGCTAACAAGAGCTTGCGCGAGGAGGAGCAGAGGCCGGACTCATTTCTCGAGCGCTTCCGTGGGCCGGAGCTCCAGACTGTGACTGCGGGAGATGGCAACGCCCCAGGGGACAAAGAAAATGAGGACAGCAAACGCAAAAAGTAGCTTCTCTAAAACCGCTTGGCTGAAAGGCAAATGGTTCTTATAAGGGGTAGACCCTTCCTCTACCCTGCCCGGCGTGCTCCTCTCCCTACAGGGAGGGGAGCTAAGTGATTGATACGAGCAGGAGCGTTGCATGAACTGGGGTGATGGGGTCGCTGTGCTGCGCTGTCAGCAGACCAGACCTAGCAGGCTAACTCTTTTTCTGAACAGCTTGGTATCAGTGAGTTACTGCCTGGAAGTTGGCACTGGGCCCAGGTAGGGGCAGTGTAGGCGAGGAGTTCCCTCTCCATTGCCCACATGTGGGCACCTGCCTCTAGAGTTGGTGCATACCCTTTACTCACTGTCTAGTCTCCTGTGCTCTCTGGAGTCTGTTCTAGACCCTGCACTTACATCTGCCACAGTGTTCATGGCTGGCACCTCCCTTGTGCATTTGTCCACGGGGTCTCAAAGCTCATCTTCTAGATCTGTGGTGTCCAACCAGTTCTGAAGTCACACTCAACCGGTCAAACAGCCACACGTGGCTAGCGGCTAGCGTGTTGGACACCACAGTTCTAGAAGGAGGAAGCTAGGGGAGATAGCAATCTTTGGTTTGCCATCTTTTCCATACTGTGGCTCCCTTTCCTGTGTCAAGATCTCCCTCCCAGGTAGCTGAGACTCCACTTCCATGCAGCAAGATGGGCGAGCAGGGTGGCTGTTCATGATGCCCCATGGAGCACCAGTGTTAGAGTTTTTGGCCTAAACTGGAAGTCTGAGGCAGAGTTTGAGATGAACTTTAGTCTCCTAGCTCCTCAACCCACAATGGAGCTGCTGGGCCAACCCACCTCTCAAGAGCAGTAGCTCCGCGCAGAAGGAGTTCCCGAGGGACTCTGATAAAGCGAGTGAGTTGCCTAGTGGATGCTGTTTTCGCAAGGTTCATTTCATCATCTGCCGGAGAGGGAGGAGTGTGTTTGTGGCCCAGGCCTTCTGCCAGAGCCCATGTGGCAAGGGGGAGGTCTCTAAAAGGCGCTTTCAAATTCAGTCCTTTCATCTGCTCTGCACACACACACAAAGCATGGAAACCAATAACCTGGCTATTCTTCCTCGCTATAATTAAAGGGCAAAGCTCATTCACTAGGCTGGACCCCTCCATTACAGACGGTAATTAGAACACTGAGAAACAATTGTTTCCTCTAGGAGGAAAAATATCAAAGGCTCTTATCTGAGGCTTTAATAGCCACAGAAGAAAATGTTCTGCCCTGCAAGGTTAAGGGTGTCTTGTTAATTATCTGATGCCACAGGCTCAGAACTCGAGCAGAGAGGTGGGACTGGAGTATTTCCAAAAGGGGGCGCTGCTGTGGTGTGAGGTTCCTCCGCAGGAATAAGCCCCGGACAGGGGGTTGCCACAGGGAAATATGGTGAGGTTTGGCGTACAGGGACGTATCTGCATCTGGCATCTTAGGGTAGCAAAATGTAACCGTCGTGTTCCAGGGTCTTGATGGCTGAGGTGGTGGCGAAGTGCTAGCCAGTTAGCTGGGGCCATTCCTCCATTTGAGGCTTTGTAAATTCAAGATGGTCCCACAAAATTCAGGGTGGATTCCTCAGCCACCTGGCACGCACAGGGGTGTCTCTGAGTGAGGGATTCCCATTTCCAACAGGATCTTGGGGGAAACCGCTCCCTATGCTGAGATGGAGGACAGCCATCAAGCTGCTTCCTGTTATGACATTAAGCCTTGAATGTGATGCTGAGACGCAGCATTGTGGCATCCTTAGGCAATGCTTTCCCCCAGGGGCTAACCTAGCCATGGTGAATGCCAGGGGTTCAGAGAGCAAAGTGGCATGCTCCGGGCTTTGGGACCCAGCAGGTGAATACGTGTGAGGTCACAATGGGAGGAGCAAAATGGTGTCCTCCATACTGGTACAGTGGGGGTGCTGAGGACCAGTCAATGAAACTCTAAACCCTGTATATCAGGGGTGCGGAACCTAAGGCCAAGGGGCCAAACGCGGCCCCTAGCTTGCCCGGATCTAGCCCACAAGGCTCAGGGCTCCCCTCCCAGCCAGTGCACTCCTGCACTCTCCCTCCTACCCAGAGCCCAAACCCCAAGCCTGTTTCCCAGTAGGATTGCCAGATGGTTTAACAAAAAATACCGACCCCCCCCCCCAAAAAAACACTGGTCTCCCCCTTTTTTTCTCAACAGAATTTTTCCCCAAAGCTGTTGAGGAAAAAAAGGGTGCTGCACCTTTAAATGGCCCCACACTTCTCACACCTCTCCATGCTCCTCACTCCCCCCCCCAGATGCGGCAGGGGAAAAATTGTCCCCGCCAGGCTTCCGTCCAAGGGAAACCGGAAATACTGGACATTTCACGTGTCTGGTATTTTCTGGTTTTTTTACCGGACAGGGGACCCGAATAACCGACAGTCTGGGCGAAAACTGGACACCTGGCAACCCTATATCCCAGTAGTCTCGTTGTGCGCACTTAGCACCTCATTTTTGCCCCACCCCAGAGCCTAGGGAGGCCCACAGAATCTACTAGCCTGGGACCCCCGAGGCTCTGGTGTGTCAGGAGAATGTGGGGAGTGTCTTTCCCTTTCTCAGTCAGGGGCTACGACTTCTCACTTGTGTGGGGCCCCTGACTTATTTTTCTGTGGATCAGCGGCCCCCCCAACCCGAAAAAGATTCCCCAGCCCTGCTGTATATGACGGAAACCACTTCAAACCATGTGTATGTTCCATCACCTCTGTCCGTTCTAGGGTTCACTGGAACCCCCACCTGCTGCTGGCCCATTTGGGGACCGTCTGGGAGCCAGCAGCCTAGATGTGGCATCAGAGCTCAGATATGATGGGCAGACACAGGAGAAGACTGACCATTTCTCTGAAAACAACTGAAATCCAACACTTGGCTTGTTTGAGAGCCATGTAGAACCGCCCCCCCCCACCTCCCTGTCCCCCGTTGTGGCCCTACCAAAACCTTGCGTGACCCTGGACCGCAGGCCCGGCCAGATGCGTCATTCCCAAAGCCTGGTGTGTTCCTGCTGCCAGTGCCTGGGCTGTGCAGAACCACAGCCGTAGACAAAAGGCCAGGAGGGGGCGGTTTCCAAGGGGGCAGAAGCAGCACAGGCAGGGGAGGGAGCTGGCAACTGCCAAATGGACAAGGGTGACATTTGCTGGCCTGCAAGTTATTTTTACAGCTCAGGGGAGGGACTTTGGGGAACTCAACAGCTGTGGGGAGTTTGTTCGCTTGGCACAGGATGAGGGAGAGACAAGCCTACTGGTTTGGAAGCAGGATTTCTGTCTCCTCCCCTCCCCGTCTCCTCTCAGAGAAATCTGGCCATTGCTGCATACACATCGGGGCCCAGTGACTCTGAGCAGATTGCAGGCCGCACGGAGCAGAAGGAGAATGGTGATTCCACAGTATTAGCTGCCACAGCAGCCTCTCTCTTTCCTGAGCATGGCGTCACACAGGCCCCTAAATTGCATGGCCCTACGTTTCCCTCTCTGCCCTAACTGAGGGCAATAAGAGAGCTCAGATCTGGAATACTGACACCTAGTAGACCCACATTATATATGGAAGGGCTTGCTGTCCAGTGATGGCAACAGCAACTTGGACATCAAAAGACCTTGGTTTGCTTCCTGACCGTGCCACTGACTTGCTGGGTGCCCTTGAGCAAGTCACTTAAAGGCTCCATGCCTCAGTTTCCCAATCTGCACACTTTAGCCCCTACAAAGGATGGATAGGAGGCCATGCGCTGGTGAGCCAGGCAGGTGCTTAATGCTCTTTAGATGGAAGGGGCTCTGCCGTTAACCACATGCAGTCTCGGATGCCTTAGTTTCCCGGTTTCCACTTTCAGGAAGAAATGGGAGCTCTTTGTGGTGGATCCGGCTGGAGACTGGTATTACCGCTGGCTGTTTGTCATTGCAGTGCCCGTCCTTTACAACTGGTGCTTGCTTGTGGTAAGGTGAGTGAGGAGGCTTTCTAGGGCGACCCCATCTCTGAGACCAGCAGTGGCCCCTGGAGCCTGGCTTAGGTTTTGGATTATTTCTGGGGGTGGCTGGCCCCTTAGAAGACAGGGAGGGAAGGAGGGCTCCGCCTGCCTGTGCTGCAGCTGCAGGTACAGGATGAATTGGCTCGTGTCTAAATCCGAAGGGAGAGAGAAAAGCAGAGGCCAGCAGACGGCCAGAGGCGACTGCAGAGTGAAGTGAAAACTGTTAACCAGTTAAACGATTAAAAGTATACCGGTTAACCATTGGCGGGCCAGCTCACGGCAGACCAGCCTACCTGCAGTGGATGGAGCTGAGGCCACTCTGGCATGGCTGGGGTCCCGCCTCCCTCTGCCAGCCACACGGGATAGGCCTTCCCCCCCCCTCCGCCAGCCTGATGTGATTGTGGGTCTTGCCAGCTGGTGCGGCGGTGGTCAGAGCCATGCCTGCCTGCTGTGCAACTGGGACTCCACCTGCTGCCCCAACATGGCTGGGGTCCAGCCAGCCGGCCTGGCGTTGGATGTGGCTGGGATCTTGCATCTACCGGAGTCTGGACTAGCTCCAGTTAATGGGTTACCTGGTAAGCATTCTGCTAAGCCTAATACTTAGCGGGTCGCCAGTTACCATTTTACATCCCTAGTTGCAAAGTTGTGGCTGGCCGAAAGCTCTGGTTGGAAATCTTTGGGAGAAGGCAAAAAAAAGCAGGCTATGCCTTGTGTCTTTTCCAGTGGCTCTGAGAGTGTTAAGAAACTCTTGGGGAGATGGGGTGGGGCCCAGCATAAGGCTGAGGTGGCAGACATCCTGTGTTTTATTTTTGAACTTTATGCTAATAAACCAGACCCCCAAAAGGCAGCTGTTGGACTCGTGAAAGCCTTGGGAATTTGAGGAGTCCAAGGAGGGAAACTGAGGCAGACCCATTCCGGCCACAGAAGGGCGCACACAAAACAGCCGACCTTATTGCATCAAGGGCAAAAATGTGCCGGTTTTGCTGTTGCCGTGGCTCCAGAAAGGCAGAACCACTTCCAGCTGGTGGGATGCCTCTGCTGGGTGGGTAACGTGGTGTGTGGAGCGGCTGTCTGCTGTGTGCACGTGGCAGGCCATGCCAGGAGCCTCACCGCTTAGCTCAGTTCAGGGCAGACGTTGCCGATAGGATGGGCTCCGTTTCTGAGGTGCGAGGGAATGGCTGGCGACTGTCAAGGGCCGGTGCCTGGTGGGAATCACTGGCCTGCATCAGACTTCATTGAGTGTGGGGGATGGGGCTGAGGTGGTTTTGCCATCTTGATAAAACCCCCCCCCTTGTTATTGCTACGTGCTTCTCCTGCAGGGCCTGTTTCAATGACCTCCAGAGGTTCTACTGGATCCACTGGCTGGTGCTGGACTACCTCTCGGACTGCATCTACCTTGCTGATATTGTCATCAGGCTGCGCACAGGTGAGCAGAAGAGGCGGCTTAGATGCGAAGGGATCTGTTCTAACGTTTCACCTGAGAGCTGATAAGAAGCTGGGTGTGGCTGGCCTGGGTTGGGCTCCTTTATGAGGAGGGGCTGAATCCCGTGGTTTTCAACCGCTGGGGTAGGCAGAGAGAGGTCTTCCAGGCGGTACCTCCACCCCCCCAGCGGTGTGCCTGGGCACATGTAAAAAGCACGAGCGGAGTCCATACAAACTGAAATTCCATCCAGACAGTGACTTGTTTGTACTGCTCTATACACTGAAATGTAAGTACAGGTTGGACCTTCCTGGTCTGGCACCCTTGGCACCTGACTGGTCCTGGATGAGGCATTTTGCTGGACCAGGGAAGGTCATTTCTGGCCCTCCTGGTACTGATCCCCCCAGCCCTGGACTGGCCACCAGCCTCCCAGCCAGTTCTCCCGCTATCCTGCTGTTCCCCCCCCCACACACACACTAAACTAGGCAGCCCAGCCGCCAGCTCTCCACCATGACTCTGGGCCTGGAACATCCATGGTCTGGTTGCCACACCAGAGAGTCCTGGTTTACAGAAGTTCAACCTGTATAATATTAATATTTCAATGAGGGATGTAACTACCCAGTAAAAAAGTTAACCGGTTAAACAATGCAATTTTAATTGTTCAGCTGGTTAACTGTGGAGGACTGGTGGGCCCCTGCAGGTGGTGGTGGGGAGGGCCGCTCCAGTCGGGCTGGCCCTCTGTTTAACCAGTTACCAGGTATGCATGCCAGCAAGGCTAATGTTTACTGGGTAACTGGTTAACAATTTAACCTTTTACAACCCTAATTGCAATTGATTTATTTTATAATTGCATGGTGAAAATGAAGGAAGCCTTTTTTCAGTACTGTGATACTTCTGTGTTTTTATAGCTGATTTTTGGTCAGCAGGTAGCTTTTAAATGGGGTGAAACTTGGGCGTACACAAGACAAATCAGACACCTGAGAGGGGTACAGTCATCTGGAGAAGTGGAGAGCCCGTGGCTTAATCCATAACTTGGTGCGAGCTGGCAGGAACTGGCCCCTGGAGAAAGAATCTCATTAAAACCTCTGTGAAATAGACGAAGTTTCAAAATGAAAGATTCATCATCCACAGCTTTTAACTTCACCACTGAATAATTGTACCAAATTACTCACGTTACCATTAGCATTCAAGCCCAGGTTTAAGCCTGTGTCTCTGGTTTGGTATCTGTTAAGTTAATGAGTAATCTAAATGGAAAAATGGTAGAATGTAATGTTCCCAGAATGTAGCTGGCTGCCGCACAATTTCTGCCTGTCACCGCAGAGCTCTGAGTTAATTCACTCTATGCCAAGCGGAAACATCAGAGTGTCCTCCTATCTCTGTGTCATCAGAGTAAATCCCTCAGTAATACCGGTATGTGGCTTTTTCCAGATGAAGCACTTGAGGGCTGGCAAAAGCTTGTAGACTGAGCAGATTAGGTGGAACTAGAAATATTTTAATTGCTTCACGTGTATGTTGGTGGAATGCAACCCCAAAGCCAGTAGAACAAATAGGCTAATTCTTCCCCTTGCTTCTCTGTTAGGTTTCTTGGAACAGGGTCTGCTGGTCAGGGATCCAAAGAAGTTACGGGATAGCTATATCACCACCTTACAATTTAAGCTGGATGTCCTCTCCATTTTGCCAACAGACCTGGTCTACCTTGCAGTAGGGTTACATCAGCCTGAACTGCGCTTCAACCGGCTGTTGCGCTTCTCCCGCATGTTTGAGTTCTTTGACCGGACCGAGACCAGAACCAGCTACCCAAATATGTTCAGGATTAGCAACCTGGTGCTCTACATCCTGATCATTATCCACTGGAATGCCTGCATTTACTATGCCATTTCCAAGGCCATTGGGCTTGGAACGGACACCTGGGTGTACCCCAACATCACAGACCCTGAGTACGGCTATCTCGCCAGGGAGTATGTCTACTGCCTCTACTGGTCCACTCTGACCCTGACCACAATTGGGGAGACCCCGCCCCCTGTGACTGACGAGGAGTACCTCTTCGTCATTGTTGACTTCCTCATTGGCGTCCTCATCTTCGCCACCATCGTGGGGAACGTGGGCTCCATGATCTCCAACATGAATGCCACCAGGGCCGAGTTCCAGGCCAAAATCGACGCTGTCAAGCACTACATGCAGTTCCGCAAGGTCAGCAGGCACATGGAGGCCAAGGTCATCAAGTGGTTCGACTACCTTTGGACCAACAAGAAGGCTGTGGATGAGCGTGAGGTCCTCAAGAACCTGCCCGACAAACTGAGGGCGGAGATTGCCATCAATGTCCACCTGGAGACGTTGAAGAAGGTGAGGATCTTCCAGGACTGTGAGGCTGGCCTGCTGGTGGAGCTGGTGCTGAAGCTTCGGCCTCAGGTTTTCAGCCCCGGCGATTACATTTGCCGGAAGGGGGACATTGGCAAGGAGATGTACATCATCAAGGAGGGAAAGCTAGCCGTGGTGGCGGATGACGGCGTGACCCAGTATGCTTTGCTCACTGCAGGAGGCTGCTTTGGCGAAATCAGCATCCTCAACATCAAAGGGAGCAAAATGGGCAACCGGCGCACGGCCAACATCCGGAGCCTCGGCTACTCCGATCTCTTCTGCCTGTCCAAGGACGACCTGATGGAAGCGGTGACCGAGTACCCTGATGCCAAGCGGGTCTTGGAGGAGCGTGGCCGGGAGATCCTGATCAAGGAAGGGCTTCTGGACGAGTCTGCGGTGGCAGAGGACATGGAAGGGAAGAGCACGGAGCAGAAGCTGGAGAGGCTGGAGTTCAACTTGGACACGCTGCACACCCGTTTTGCCCGGCTCCTGACTGAGTACAATGCTGCCCAGCTGAAGCTCAAACAGCGCATCACAGTCCTAGAGTCCAGGGCAAAGCAATACAACCAGGATTTCTTCTCTGACAGCTCCGACAGCCCCCTGGAGGAAGACGGACAAGCTAAATCAGAAGGGCAGGAGTGAGGGCCCCCGACGTCAGCGATGGCTGCGTTCCGCACTGCGCTGAGATGGTGTTTCCAGGGACACGTTGCTCCCGCTGCCTTAGGAGACTTGCACTCAAGCCCATAGAAGTGCTGCTGCTGTCTTGTAGGGCTGGAAGCTGAGTAGAGAGCATTCAGGTGATGCCAGTAGCTCTCCCGCTGGTTTCTCTCTCCTCTCCCCTTGCTTCCTTAATCCAAGACCTCGCAGATCAGTCAAACCACGTGAGCGACCTCCGCTGCCGCTAACATTTCCTTTGAGCTTCTGCAGGGCACCAGCCGTCCTCTTGCCGCCTTTCCTCCTCCATGCCTTAGCGATCAGGACTCTATTAACTCCATGCCTTGTGTGTGGGAGTCTGGACACTTCTGGGACCCGACATTGCCTTCGTGGGGGTGCAGAAGCAGTGACGTAGGCCGAGATCTTCACTGGTTTCTTCTCCCTTTTGTGACGGGGCTGGTCAGGGGGCTGCCCTCTATTACCCCAGGGGACTGCTGGTCCTTCTACACAACCACCGGAGAGAAACTGAACCATCAGCCAGATGCTCATTAATGTATTTTGGTATCTGCTTTTATAACACACACACAAACACATACACTATGTTATGTAAATACCTTGTTTCCAGCATATGAGTCCATATGTTCACGATGCTAAAACCCGATGGAAAAAAATCCCACCCGAGCTGTGTCTGTCTGCAAATTGGGGTTGGTTCTCCTAGGAGCAGGGGGTTGGACTAGATGACCAACCAGCCCTAATCTAGGGTCCCATGAAATGGAATGCCAGGCCCGTGTACCCCTGCAGGTCAGACTCACAGTAGCCTGGATCAGGAGAGGATGGTGGGTACAGCAGTGGCTTGAATTTTATTTGGGCTAGAGCAACATTAGTGGTATGGCTGACAGCACCTGTTCCTTCATGTGCAAAAATACCCTGCTGTCTCTCTCGGCTGGCTGATCCTGATTGGATGTGCCAGCCATACTAAAATGACATGCTCTAGAGGTACAAGATCCAACTACCTGCAATTTACCTGACAGGGTAACTTGTAAGGTGTTGGCAGTGCCCATGTGTTTTTTCTACATGGCATTCCGCTTGGCTAAACAGTGGGCACTGTCAGGGCTTTGCAGGTCCGCTTGCAGGAGGAATCGGGGACCCAGTGTCGGGGTGTATGTGTGTGACATTGCCTGTCTTGAGGGCAAAATATTCATTGATTTCACCAGGTCTGGGATTTCACCCTGGAGTGTTCTTCGCGTCTTCTGTTTATTTACTAGCTGTCTCCTTGGTCACAAACAGCAGCCAGGCAACTCCCTCTAGTAGCAGCCTCCACTCCGCTCTGTCCCAAGAGGCCACTGTGCAGGGCCTCTGCCTTTCCTGGAAGCTTGCTGCTTAAACTGCATTTGCACCTGAACTTCCGCAGGGAAATCCCCAACCCAAATGCCCCACCTGGGCCCACCTGGCCTTCAGCGATGAGCCTGGGCCCCAACCCTGCTTGAGGGAGGTGGCTTTGTGATCCAGGGGAACCTCCAAATGGTTTCTCTGCCCACCAGCGGATGTTTTAGCCTACGTTGCCCCTTTAATGACCTCGCTGGGTGTGGTAGCAGTGTCATTTCATTGCTTCGATACTCAGGATTCCTACTGTGCAGCATGGGTCAGCTGCACCCTGCGTGGTTACAAACGAAGCCTTCTGGGAACTGGAACCCCGAAGGCTCCTGTTGCACGCTTTAATTGCTCTGAGTTGCAGTGTCACAGTATGGGGGTGCTGTGGACTGTCATCCCAGTGCACTGAACTAGCCACTGCCCATGGACTGGAGTCACAGTAGCCCACAGGGTTTTTGCAGGCAGGCGCCAGCCTGGAAATTGTAGGCAGCTTAGATGGTTAGGTGGCCACAGCAAAGGCTACGTACCTGTCCCTGTGATGCTAATCTCTGAGGAAATGCCACTGGGGAGCACGATCTGTTAACCCGGCCCATTCACGCTTTCTGCGGCACCGAAACAACGTGCTCCTTTCACGGGCCAGGCACGCTTTTGCAGCCGTTTGCATCTCCGGGAGGTTCAGTCCTTCACTGAAGTGAATGGAATTTATGCCTACCTCTGCCACTTACAAGGAGCAGGACAGGATCTGAAAAATCAATGAGGCCCCTGGAAGGGGCAGAGTCCTCTTTCCTGCTGCTGCAACCCCAATTCCAGCACCTCAACACAAGAAGATGGAATCTATCCCCCCGCTAGTCTCTTTAGTGTCGTCCTGCTAGCTTGGGGTCAGTCTCCCTTCCTGGGGTGGATGTTTAGCAGCATCACAGTACGTTCCTCTGACTGCCCCGTTGCACGCTGGCAGATCAGAGGACAGCTTTTTCTGGGAAGATGGAGATGTTTCTGCTTCCATCTGGTTAATATCTGGTCAATTTCCATCAAGCTAACTCCTGATTAATCCGGCCCCTCCGTGGAGTTCTATTTCCCCATGAAAAGCTGCATTTGCTGGCAGGGAAGGCCACATTTCACCCTGAATCCACCGTGGAGACAATTTTCAAACACTTGTGACATGACCAGTTTTCACGTGGGAGGTGAAAATGGATCACTTCTCACCCCTCTACCCCGCCACGTCATTGCCTCGTGATGGAGGGAGAGCTATGTCTGTCTTCCCAGAATCCAGGCTCAGGCTGAGCCAAAAGGCCTTGTGTGAATCTTGTCCCAGGTGGAAGATGGACATCAGCTGGGCCTAATTAGCTTGGATCGTGCCCTATAAAATCAGACTCCCTTGTTCCTGGATCTTCCCCCAGTCCACACTGGGGACTTAGTATGTGTTTTAGTCCAGTACTTGCAGGCACCAAATGAATCCGAGGCCCCATTGTGCTAGCTGCTGTACAAACAGAGTAACCTCTAACCTAATCAGACAAGACAGACAGCATGAGGGATCCTTATCCTTGTTTTCTGGATGGAGAACTGAGGCACAGCGAGATGAAGTGTCTTGCTGTTGGAAGAATGCGTCTTGGTCTCTTATTATCCCAGCTGAGGTCTCACCCTTGGAAACTATTCCCTGGATAGCCTGGTATTTCTACTAACCCTAGTCCTGCCTGGCAGCTGCTTTAGGCTTCAGGAAAGAGCAGTAACTGAAGCTTTTGCTTTCTTTTGTTGCTGCTGCAGCTGGGCAAGGAGATGAAACAGACCAAAGAGGGAGCACAGAATGGCTTGTCCCTCTCCTTGTAATCCTCCCCCCCCAAAGTCTTTGTGCTCCTGTCTTAAGGGCAGCCCCCAGATAAAATACCCCGTGGTGTTCCCGGCAGCGTGCACCCCTCATGTGGTGTCATTGCACATGCGGGCAAATCCGTACAGCCTGCCCTACCCTAGAAACACAGACTCCCTTGCCGGTTTGGATGCGGTCGGCCTGTGGATGTGGGGAAGGAGCCACAAGAGGGTGCTGTGAACCACAGAACTGCACACAAGCCTGATGGAGCACAGCTGAGATGGGAACAGAATGTGGGTGAAGGTTTGAGCCCTGCACTCTGGATCCCTCCACCCCCTCCCCCCCAATAGCCCCCTGAAGGAACGAGCGCATTCCCCATCCTCCCCCCCCATCAAGGCAGCTGTCCCAGCCTAGGGGATAGAGGGACACTGGGGCAGTCCCATGGAGCCTAGCTCACAGCTATGTGACATTTCAGCACTGGGACAGAGGCTGTGGGGAGCTGCTCCAGTTCGTTCCTGGGTCATTAGCCCTGACAGACCAGCGCTGGCAGCACCAAGCAGTGTATTTTGGCCACTCTTTAATCCAACACATGAATCCACTTGGGAAGTTTGAAGCCTTTAGACAAATTATCCCAGCGGGTGATGGGAAGAATTCTGGACAGATCCTGCCAGGAAATCACAGAGTGACGAATGGCTTGAGGGGAATGTCAATGAAACCAGCGCCAGCCTTCGGGTTTTCCCGTGAGCAGGACGGAGGTGGGTTTGCAGGGAAAAGAATAACGGCACCGATGCACCTCCAGGCAGCCCCTTGCTTAGCAAAATGGCTCGGTTTGAAATGCGCCGTGTCCGCCTTCGCTTTATTGTTTGCTAATGGGGACTAGGAGTAGATGAACTTTGAACTGTCAGGGTAACCCGAAGTGCCCCCTGCTGGGAGAGATTGTCACTGCAATAGCTCAGCAATCTTCTCAGTGCCCCCTGCTGGGAGAGGCTGGCACTGCAATAGCTCAGGACACCATACAGTGCCCCCTGCTGGGAGAGGCTGGCACTGCAATAGCTCAGGACACCATACAGTGCCCCCTGCTAGGAGAGGCTGGCACTGCAATAGCTCAGGACACCATACAGTGCCCCCTGCTTGGAGAGGCTGACACTGCAATAGCTCAGGACACCATACAGTGCCCCCTGCTGGGAGAGGCTGGCACTGCAATAGCTCAGCACTCCCCACAGTGCCCCCTGCTGGGAGAGGCTGGCACTGCAATAGCTCAGCAATCTTCTCAGTGCCCCCTGCTGGGAGAGGCTGGAACTGCAATAGCTCAGCACTCCCCACAGTGCCCCCTGCTGGGAGAGATTGTCACTGCAATAGCTCAGCAATCTTCTCAGTGCCCCCTGCTGGGAGAGGCTGGCACTGCAATAGCTCAGGACACCATACAGTGCCCCCTGCTGGGAGAGGCTGGCACTGCAATAGCTCAGGACACCATACAGTGCCCCCTGCTAGGAGAGGCTGGCACTGCAATAGCTCAGGACACCATACAGTGCCCCCTGCTTGGAGAGGCTGGCACTGCAATAGCTCAGGACACCATACAGTGCCCCCTGCTGGGAGAGGCTGGCACTGCAATAGCTCAGCACTCCCCACAGTGCCCCCTGCTGGGAGAGGCTGGCACTGCAATAGCTCAGCAATCTTCTCAGTGCCCCCTGCTGGGAGAGGCTGGCACTGCAATAGCTCAGCACTCCCCACAGTGCCCCCTGCTGGGAGAGGCTGGCACTGCAATAGCTCAGCACTCCCCACAGTGCCCCCTGCTGGGAGAGGCTGGCACTGCAATAGCTCAGCACTCCCCACAGTGCCCCCTGCTGGGAGAGGCTGGCACTGCAATAGCTCAGCAATCTTCTCAGTGCCCCCTGCTGGGAGAGGCTGGCACTGCAATAGCTCAGCACTCCCCACAGTGCCCCCTGCTGGGAGAGGCTGGCACTGCAATAGCTCAGCACTCCCCACAGTGCCCCCTGCTGGGAGAGGCTGGCACTGCAATAGCTCAGCAATCTTCTCAGTGCCCCCTGCTGGGAGAGGCTGGGTCTGTTGTTTTTTTTCCCCATAGCTAAGGCTCCTAAACTACCCCTTGCAGTGTAGAAGCTTGCAACTAGTGCAGCCGTGAACTACCCCCGTCTACTGTATGGCATTCACCAAAGCACCTCCAGCCAGCAGAGGCTAAGACAATTGTTCAGGTTTCAGTACCTGTCTCGCCTCAGTCTGTGCAAGGCCAGTAAATGTCTGTGTATTGTCAAGACTCTTCCTTCTGCCCCTCTTCAGTGAGAGGTGATTTCTATTGAAATCCCTTAGCAGTAGCACACAGAGAGCAGCCTCATTTAACAAGCCCCATTCCAGCTCCTCAGGCAAGCAGACATAACACAGTCTAATTCCTCCATGTAGGCAAGTCCCGAGGCGGAGCCCCGAGAGAATTAAGAGGATGACAGCAAATATGTAGCCAGTTTGCCTTCAAGAAGAGAGATGGACAGGGAGGCTGGAACGCCTGTTTGCGGGGGGGGGGGCAGGGTTACATGTGCAGATAAACCACTTACATGGTCTGTTGGGGGCCAGAGGCATTCTGGCATGACTCTGGCTCTCAGTAGCACTCAGCATGACCAGTTGCCCCGACAGGCCCCCTTTCCCCACAGTACACTCCCTGTATCAGGGTGCGAGGGGATCCTGGCAAGCCTACGTGATGCCCATGCCAGGCAATTCTTCCTCATGCCAGCTGCAGGGCTTCCCAGTGCCTGGTGTGGTACTAAATAATGGCAGCTAGCTCGGTTGGGTGACAGGAGAGGGATCACGTGGGGATTACCTGTTGTGTTCCCTTCCTCTGGGGCATCTGGTATTGGCCGCTGTCGGCAGACAGGATACCATGCTAGATGGACCATTGGTCTGACCCAGTATGGCCGTTCTTATGTTTAGATCTCAGAGCAGTGTACAGTGGAGGGCAGGAGCATTGTAACCCCCTTCACACCTGGGGAAACCGAGTCACGAGATGGGGGAAGTTGTTTGCTCAAGGCCACCCAGTGGGCCGATGGTAGAGCCAGGAACTGAAGCCAGGCATCCTGAATCCCAGTCCAGTGCCCTACCCATTGGTCAGCACTGCCTCTCTTACTGGAGGCATGCAGGGGTCAGCAGCCTTCCCAGAATGTTGTAGAGCTCAGGCCCTCTGTCATGTCATGCTGGCTTGCTGCAGGATACTGGGTAACCTTACTGCCCTTCCTCCCTCCCCCCCCCCCCCCCGCCAGGTGAGGGAGACTCCGCCTGCCCCTGGGACAATAACATTGGACAATAGCCCAGTTCACGCTCACTCGAGAAGAGCTTGCAGGGCTGTTCTTCCAGCCAGGGATCTCTCGTGCGCATGTTCTGTCTCTCTTCAATTCAAAATGTCAGGGGCACTTTCTAGTCATTTAAATGAACACAAGTCAGGCCTTGGTGCCTTGCCCAGACCAAAGCATGAGTTGTCATGGCAACGGTGATGGGCAACAAGCTCATGGCCTGGGAAATGAACCAGTGCAGCCTTTTGAAAGAACTTGGGGCGAGACGTCTTCCTTCCTGACAGAGCGAGGGAAGAAACAGCGAGTTGTCTGATGACAGGGGTGGAAATGTGGCCTGCCGACCCAGCAAATATCCCTATGGATGGAGAATCAGGCATGTCGGGCTGGAAGCAGACCTAGGCCGCCCCCCCACAGCTATCTGCCTAATTCGTTCTGACCGGGAGAGGGAACTTACCTACTCAGCAGCAGCCAAGTGCCAGGAATTCTGCATCCCAGGCACAAATTTTCCTTTACACCTGGTGGAGAAGGGCGACTAGTGTCCGTCTCTCTGCAGCACCCTCTACTGCCAACATGGAGAGGCACCGTCAGGCTAGTAAAAAGGGCTCACTGGCCCTTTTGTAGTGAGGGGAAGGAGGCAAATGGGGTGGTGACTAACCCCTTTGACAAGGCACCTACTCTAGTGAATCCAACCCCACCGTGTTTCAGGAGGAGCTCAGGTGTCAGAGTGCAGGTCAGGCCCAGGAGCAGTTGGTCAATCACACTGGGGCTGGATGCGGTGGGAGCTAAGAGCAGAAGAGGCAAGTCATGGCGGGCTTGACTGAACCTTGGCTTGAATGAGCTGCTACCATAGTAGTTAAGGGGTGTCAGGAAGGAAATTCAGCCCGGGTTGGGTCGGATCAGGGTACGCGTAACTTCCCCTTGGTTAGGAGACCCGCACTGTGTTGCATTTCCTGGAAGGACTCAGATTTCAAGGCCTAGAACTTGGCCAGGTTCCTCCAGGCCTGAGCATGGGGGTGACCATGGATGGCTTCACCAGGAGACCTGGTATGGGCAGAATTGTGGGGTAAGGCTATTCCAGGGTCTGTCCCGAGATGCATGTTTTTATTCAACAGGCTCTCTTTCTTCCTCTCTGGTTCCCCTCTGGGCCCCCGTTTTCCCTTCCTCCTCCCTGTCCCAGCCGTCCCTATCTCATGCGGATCCCTAACTCACTCAAAACCAGTTGCCCGATTATGTCTCCTGGAGCTGGAGAGCATGAAGGAGGTGGGGGACACTCCATGAGGGGTTTAGGCTTGTCCTTCCAGGAACTAGGTCAGGTCCGAATTCACCGGACTGCTTCACTCTAAGGATTATCTGTTGCTTTCGCAGGACCCTTGATCTCCATAATATTGTGGTCATGGTGGCTGAGAGGTGAGAGACTGGCCGAGGGGGATGGGGTTGCCTCACAGACCACATGCCTGAGGAACACCACAAGGCTAATAGAGGGATCTGCCTTGGCTGGTTTCAGGGGCAGAAGTGAGAGGGGTCTCCAGCCTGGAACATCAGCCGGTCTCCAGCCTGGAACATCAGCCATCACTCCATGGGCATGCTCTATCTCGCCCTGCATCCCTGCTTGATCCTGCTGCTCTGGGGGGAGCCAGCCTACAGCCCACTTACACCAAGGTACTGAAGGTGCACAGTGTCTCTGATCAAAGGACGTCTGTAGCAGACTTCAATGGAGCTGGGAGCAAAAGGGGCTGACCCAAGTTTCTAACTTTAGTTGTTGGCTCCTCTCCCAGCTCCTGGGGTGTCAGTTTGTAAGTTGTAGAGGGCAAGAGGTGCGGGGTGGCATGGTACAAGGGCACAGCGGCTCCTCGCCTCCTGGGCAGGTGTTTGAGTCTATTCATAGCTCTGTCATTGGCACTGGGCTGTCAAGCTGCTTTTCACTTGGTTTACCTCGTAATTAAGACAGAATGTTTTTGTTCCTGTCCAGAAATGAGGATTCAGCAGCTTCTCCCCTAACCAAGATGAGCACAGGTGCCGCGACCAGATATAGGCTGTTTCATTGCACTGTCTGTAGAAAACCAGCCTGCACGGCTGACGAGCTCTTCTGAACAACCGGCTGGTGCGCGCCCTGTCTCTTGGAGTCCGATGATGACTTACGTGTGGGCATTACTCATTTCTTCTTAGATTCAAAGGCCAGAAGGGGCCATTTATGCTCATAGAATCCTAGAACTGGAAGGGATCTCAGGAGGTCATCAAGTCCAGTCCCCTGCCCTCATGGCAGGACCAAGCACTGTCTAGATCATCCCTGACAGGTGTCTGTCTACCCTGCTCTTAAATATCTGCAGTAATGGAGATTCCACAACCTCCCTAGGCAATTTATTCCAGTGTGTAACCACCCTGACAGGTAGGATGTTTTTCCTAATGTCCAACCTAAACCTCTCGTGCTGCAGTTTAAGCCCATTGCTTCTTGTCCTATCCTCAGAGGTCAAGGAGAACAATTTTTCTTCCTCCTGTTAACACCCTTTTAGGTACTTGAAAACACATAGCCTGTCTTGCACAGATCAGGGGATTTTGGCTGGTAATTCCTGTGTCAAATCTAGCAATTTATGGTTGAAATTGGGCATCTTGTTTAGAAAGATAGCCAGTTTTGATTTTATTTATTTCTCTTATTTCAGAACTTTTGACATCCTGGGCGACTGTTCATCGTATAAAAATACGCAAGGTTTCAGGATATGCCAAGATATTTACAGAACAAATGTCATCAAATTACAGAGTTTATTCTTTCAATAAGGCAAGTGCCATATAGTGGTTCGTTATTTAGTGTGCAACTGCCCCATACTGGCTGGATATTTACAATATGAATACTTCCCCCACTGGTGAGGAATCGCAGAGGACGTCTAAATCTGGCACCAGGACTCAAATCCCAGCCATGGTATTTACCTGGAAGCCTGCTCTTTCCTTACTCAAGAAGCAGGGAGCGTGTGTAGCGTAGAACAGCCAAGTTTGCTGGGGATCTAACTCCCAGCCAGCTGCACAGCTTTTGATTGCTGTGGATCAATATTTTTAATTAGCTGCTGTTTCTCATTTTGTCTCTGCCGGGTTGAATAAGCAAATGAACACTGAGTGTTTTGTTAAATGTTACCGTGGGTCAGTTGAATGCAAACATTGTTACATAACCTGGCTGAGGGCCACCTTTCTTCTGCTTGGGATGGTGCAGCGCTGCTGGAGGTGCTGTGGGCTGTGCCACGGAAAATGTCCCTGTAGCGAGTTTGTGACTCACCGGCATGGCGCCTCCTGCTCCTCACTCCAGGAACGAGCTCAGTCCAGCCTCGGCGCTTCCTCCCCTGGCGGCGTCTCACCCGCTATTATCCTTTTTGTCCATTCTCCATTGCTCGTCAGGACCCGTGTCCCTCCCAGATCACAGTGTCCTTCCCTCAGGGTACTGCCCCATGGCAGTGCGAGGGCAGGGCTGGCCTTACCATGAGGCGTACTGAGGCGGCCACCTCAGGTGTCAGACTGTGTGTGGGGGGGTGCCACTAGGACCCATAGAATTGAGACCTTTCAAAATTTTGGCCCAAGTGAGGGGGCATGGGGTTGTCATTTGAGCTCCCCGCCTCAGGTGCCAAAATGTTGTGGGCTGGCCCTGTGCATGGGGCAGGGGAGACACACTCTGGGGTTCTCCCCTCCCAGGGATCCCCAACACCCAATACCCACCTTGCCTCAGTGACCCACTGCCAATCGTCATCTAGCCCTTGCCTCAGGGGCAAACTGCAGTGTGAAATGGCCACTCATCACTGGCCACGGGGTGTGGACCTGCTGCCTTTGCCTGTCCTGGCTGCTCCTCTGCAGCCCTAGTACCTCCCTGGGCCCCTGTCGCTGGGCCTAAGCGTGGGGTTTCTTCAGGCCTCCGCTCTCCTGGCTCACTCTGTCTTCCCCCCCGCACTGCTCTGTGCAAGGTACTGTGCTAGCAGGCAGCCAGGTCTCTCTCCG
Source organism: Pelochelys cantorii (assembly GCA_032595735.1). Taxonomy (NCBI): domain Eukaryota; kingdom Metazoa; phylum Chordata; order Testudines; family Trionychidae; genus Pelochelys; species Pelochelys cantorii. The sequence continues at coordinate 45,849,670 of CM064337.1, forward strand.
TCCAGAGCTGGAGCAAGTGTGCGCTCTTCCAGGCCAGCCATCTTTTTATACAGCCCTGCTGAGCTCTGATTGGCTGCCTCCAGGCCTCTCCTGATTGGCTCCTTGCCACAGCTCTCTCCCAGGGCTGTTTTAACCCTTTTTCCTCAGTCCGACTTTTAAGCTGTGTCTACATTGGCGCGATCTTGCGCAAAAGTGGCCGCTTTTGCACAAAAACTTGCTACCTGTCTACACTGGCCACGAGTTCTTGTGCAAGAACTCTGACGTTCTAATGTATGAAATCAGGGCTTCTTGCGCAAGGACTATGATGCTCCCGCTCAGGAATAAGCCCTTTTGCACAACTGTTCTTGCGCAAGAGGCCAGTGTGGACAGGCAACATGAATTTCTTGTGCAAGAAAGCCCCGTGGTTAAAATGGCCATCAGAGCTTTCTTGCGCAAGAGAGTGTCTACACTGGCATGGATGTTCTTGCGCAAAAGCACATCTCTTGTGCAAACGCACATGCCAGTGTAGACGCTCTCTTCTGGAAGAGTTTTTGCACAAGAACTCTTCCGCAAAAGAGTTCTTGTGCAAGATCATGCCAGTGTAGACGTAGCCTTACTGTTCTTCCCAAGCTACGCCAAGAACGGTGTCAGGGCGCTGCCCTTTCGAATCTATATGCGCAGGGCTTGACAAACGGCTGTGAAACCTACTCGCCAGCCCCGCATTGTGCATGCACAAGACCTGCATTGAGCATGCACGTGCCGCCGGTGAACAGGGCGACCGGCTGCAATCTACTCGCCACGGGCGAGTAGATTCAGTGATTTGTCGAGCCCTGTATATGTGTGCCATCTTCCAAACATTCAGCATGGCCTTAGGGCGAGGAGCACTTTTTCAGGCATGCTCCTTCATCATCTAGTCATACTCTGCCTCCGGCCCCGCACCATAGGCTTTGATGGATGATTCTGCTGGTGGCAATGTTGTCCGAGACTGGACATGTTTTCCCAATACTTCGAGGCATGGGCTCATGCTTTGTGGGGCTGAATTTAACTTCCTCAGTCAACTCGCCCAAGACAGCTTCTCCTTTGAGCTTCCATCTCGGTGCTGTTGGGATTGAGGGAGATGGGTAAGGGAGGGATGGAACAGGCAGAGGCATGGAGCAGGTCCTAACAATGGGTGGGAACTGTTTTTGTGTGAGGAACAAGGCTCTGGCTCTGGTGGAACGAGGGTAAGAGGATGTGAGGGCTGGATTGGCAGCCAGGAGGCAGGGGCAGGTTTGCGTGGAGTAGCGAGGGGAGCATTGGATGTAGGATCAAGAATTTGGGATGGTGGTGGAGTACGACTAGTGAGGGGAGAGGGGAAGGTACTGAAAGGAGGGAGAGACCATGGGGCCTGGAGGGAGAGGCCATGTGGCCTGGAGGGAGAGCTGTGCAGAGGAACTGGGACAGGGGGTTGCCACGGAGATGACACTGTAGAAGGGGGCCCAGAAAGAGAGAGGCCAGGCTGGAGATGGAGCACAAATGGTGGAAAGAGCTGCGGAGCACAAGATGAGGCATCCCCCAGTAGACATGAGGAACTGATGCCCCGCTCCGGTGGTACATCTGGATAAAGGGGCCCAACCTCAGCCTAATCTTCATTGTTGACACACAAAAAGTGCCGTGGCATTCAGCATGAACGGCAGGTGCTGCTTGCGAGGGCCCCCTCCGGCTGGAAGACGTGTAGTGCTACATGTGAGCAATCGGGGGTGTTGTCACAGCTGGATGGAGAGCCAGGAACTGCAGGGATGAGCATGTCAGCATTAAGCCAGGACTTGTCTGACTCCTGTTGAGGGCCTCCATGTTGCACGGAAATCCTGTCCTGGTGTGGGAGGCTTGGGCCCGGCACAGATGGGGAGGCTGCAGGTCAGGGTTTAGGAACACTGGCCAAGCTAGGCGTGGATCCCAGAGAACTGCTTCCTTTTGGTCTCATTCCCAGCCCACCAGAGAGAGGAGAGGGAGACTGGAAGAGAAATGCTGCCAACAGGAGCTGATGCAAGCAATTAAGAAAACCATTGGCTGCCTGTGGCTAGGAAAATCTTCTCCCAGGTTATTAGGAGACAGAACTGGGCCAGGTGGCCCTCGCTGTTCCTGCAGTTCTGCCCCGGGCTTGCACAGTGATGCCTTGAGAGAGACTCGTTACGTCCTACAAAGTAGATCGATGCCCAAACAGAACAGCGGCAGCCGCTTCTCCCGGGGTGGCATGCCTCCTTTAGAGAAGGGAGGCTGCAAACCACCTTGAAAAGTGCAGTTGATCTGTGGCTTTCTCAAAAAGCCAGCAGCGCAGAAGCATGACTGACTGCTTTCCAACTCCCTGTTACCAGGTCAAAACACCGACCACACTCCACAACCGCATGTGACTTCTGCCAGCATCCTGGGTGTTTTGCAGCTGGGCTACGGCCCGTGACCCATTAGGGAGTGTCCTGTCCACTGGATCATGAGGCTTGTGGCTCCCATCATGTTTCCAAGATGCTCTCGGATATGGGTGAACAGTGGGACACCGTTGCAAATAAAGCAAACCTGAGTCTGGGCTGCGTTAACAGGCGTGCTGAGAAGTCATTCTTCTGCTCTACTCTGAGCTGATTAGACCTCAGTTGGAGGATTGTGTCCAGTTCTGGGCACCACATTTCAAGAAAGATGTGGAGAAATTGGAGAAGGGCCAGAAAAGAGCAACAAAAATCATTAAAGGTCTAGAAAACCTTCCCTATGAGGGAAGATGGAAAGAACTGGGCTTGTTTAGTTTAGAAAAGAGAAGACTGAGAGAGGACGATAGCCGTTTTCAAGTACCTAAAAGGGTGTTACAAGGAGGAGGGAGAAAAGTTTTTCTCCTTGGCCTTTGAGGATAGGACAAGAAGCAATGAGCTTAAACTGTAGCAAGGGAGGTATCACGTTACTGGATTTTAAGGGGCTCAGAGAGGTCACTGCTGCACCCCGGTGGGGGGGGTTGCCCCAAAGTATGTACAAAGGGGGACATGTGAGGTGTCAAATGAAAGCTTATATTCTACTGATTCTGTATATGCTATTCATGTACTTGTATGATATCTGTATGTGGAGTTATAAATATGTACTTTGTGCTTATTCTGGAAGATTCTCTGTCTGAGACAGAGCAACAGGAAGGGACATCCAGTCAGTGACTATGCTAATTAGCAAGGCTCCAGGGACAAGGATCTCAGAGAGCCCAATACGCACCTGAGGAATGTGTCTGGAAATCTGGATACCTGAAAACCAGCCAGGGCATAATGGCCGCCAGCATGTGAAACGGAGGTAGGTCACTCGACCATGTGACCTGCTCTAGCCAGGAAGATGCCAGGAGGGATATAAAATGCCATGAGGTGAACTCCATCTTGCCTTCAATTTTGCTGCTGATTCCAGATACAGCCTTGCGAGGAACAGCGAGCTGGGAAGAATCATGGGCCCATCCTGCCATAGGATGTTCACCAGAGACTTTTAAGATAGCAGTTTGTAACATCTCTGCTAAGAGCCTGCATTGAGAACTTGGTGATTCAATGCATATAATGTATTCTCCTTAACAACCTTATTTTTCTTTCTTTTATTAATAAACCTTTAGATTTTAGATTCTAAAGGATTGGCTCAGTGTGACCTTGTGGGTAAGACCCAGAGTGTAAATTGATTGGGAACTGTGGCTGGTTCTTTGGGACCAGAAAGACCCGTTCAGAGTAGGTGAGATTGGGTTCTATAACCCCTCACCTGTGTGTTAGGCCTGGGGCTGATTGTGGCACAGGGAGAGCTGGGGTGTCTGAGGGGTTTTGCTCGGTGTGACTGGTTTGTGACCTGTTTGGGAAGGTCGCTGGTCAGGGGCTGTAAGGAGCCCTGAGTTTGAGCAATTTGGCCTGAGCGGACACCCTCAGCAGTGCCCAGATCCAGCCCGGTCCATCACAGGAGGTTTAGATGGGACATTAGGAAAAACTTCCTAACTGTCAGGGTGGTTAGATACTGGAATAGGTTGCCTGGGGAGGTTGTGGAATCTCCATCCCTGGAGATATTTAAGAGCAGGTTAGATAGACATCTATCAGGGATGATCTAGACAGTGCTTGGTCCTGCCGTGAGGGCAGGGGACTGGACTTGACCTCTCAAGGTCCCTTCCAGTTGTAGTGTTCTATGAATCTATGATTCTTCAGGGTGTCAGGTGCTGAGTTATGTTCGCCGCTCAGCTCCTCCCACTACCCTCTTCTGCTGTGCGGTGAGACTCCCAGCCTGCTCCTGCGGAGAATCCTCTTCCCATCATCCCTGCTGGGACCTCTCTGATCCGCATTCATTTCCAGACGCTCTCTTGTGCTCTCTTCTATTCTCCGGCTCCTCCAAGCTTCCACACGCTGCAGCGAAATTCCCAGAAAGCTCCATGTGACTCAGACTTTCTCCATCTCTGTGAAGACTTTTGTTGTTTCCTTACAGCCAGCAGGAGCTGGGCACCAGCCACTTGGGCTGGATCAAACAGGAACTAGCCTGAGTGCTTTGCTTGGGCCAGAAGAGAGATGGAAAGGCAAGTGAAAAGATTCAAAGGAGTGAGGGAGGAAGAGGACAGGCCCTACCAGCAGGGGAGAGATGCTGTTAGTGGTAACGGTATGCAACCAGTCCAGGATCACAGGAGCACAATTATTGGCTAATATGTACCCCCCGCCCAAAGCTGTCATATTATTGTTTATGTCCCAGAATCCTCAGCTGAGATCAGAGCTGAATATACCCATGGTGAGTGACCGTCTCTGCTGCAAGGAGCTGATCATCTAACCAGAGAAGACCAGCAAAGGGTGGGAAGGGAAACCGAGGCCTTGAGAGGACGTGCCCAAAGTCATTCAGCAGATCAGTGGCAGAGGCCAAGCCACACTGCATGGGCATCGTTGTGCCAAGAGCATGGGCTGTTACTATCTGGCAAGATTGTTAGGCCAAAGGGACGCTGGCTTCCTCCAGCGCCATTAGGAAGTGCTAATCTCCTTGGTGAGAGCCTTCACCTTCCTCATCACCATCCTTCTTAATGCCTTCTCGCCCCATTGTCCCCGTAGTCCACTCTCACCCCACAGCCAGTCTGTTCTCCTTCCCTTTATCCCCCTCCGCATTTGGTCCTCCTTTTTCGTTCCCTCGAAGGGCCTGACCCTGAGAGGTCCTGAGAGTCTTCAGCTCCCACTGAGGAATCCAAGACATCCAGGAGGGGCTCAGCTTTGTGACTGGCCAGGGTCGGCATTAGCATGGCTGTCATGTCCCTCCCCCCAGCCACTGTCTGGGCAATGCTATGATCTCATCCCCACGGTAACCCTGTTCCCTGCCAAGTCGCTCATCATTCCTCCCCTGTCCTCGCCCCGCTCTCCATTTTAGCTCCCTGTGTCAGTGCCTGCGATGACAAACGGCCTGCCCAGCGAGCGGGGCCTGCCCTTCGTAAACGGAGACAAGCGGAAGTCCTTGGAAAGTCATTTTTGGCATTGCGTCCGTCTGAGGGAAAAGGGAGGGGAAGTCGTTCAAGGTGGCAGGGAGGCTTGGCCGACCCACTTACAAGCCTACAGTGCTTCTCTGGTACCTGCCCAAGCTGAGAGCGGTTCCTGGTCCTTTGCAAGAGCACACACACAAATCAACGCCCCCTTCTTCCCCCGGGGGCTTGGTTCAGCAGCCAGACGCCTCCTTGGAGCTGAACTGAATCCATCCATCACCCTGCTCTGCACATGGAGCCAATTCCAGAGAGACAACGGGCAGGTAAGTGGGTGGAATGAGGCTTGTGTCGCTGAGGAGCTGCTGAGGAACCCAGAGGCTTCTGCAACCTTCGCTGGCCTGTTTTGAAAATGCGGGAGCTCCCTTTTGGCAGCACAGGGCTGGAGCCAGTCTGGGACGTGCTGGAAGGCTCTAGAAGCAGCGTTCTGCATTGCCAGCCCTCGAACCTGCTGGGCCAAGGTCAGCCACGGTAAGTCTGCTATTTTACTGCCATCTGTCACCCTTCCTTCCTGGAGCAACCTGCACAGGGGGCTGAAATCCGTGCTCAGCCATGCCCACACGTCCCATGCCTCCGTTCCTGGGCGTTGTCTCTTCACCCCGTTTTCTAAATGGGTGCGGGTACTCCACAGTTCAGTGAAAGAAGCAGTTCTCACCCCGGTCTGTGCCCAGAAACTCGCTGTGCCAACTCTCCCCGAGTGCCCGGCAGTGTCTGTGAGGACAGAGCTCCCTTTCTGGACAGAGGGCTTGGAGATTTCCTCTCATTTCCTGCTGCGAACCACCTTTTCTTGGTGCAGCCACTGTGCTCTCAGGAGAGGGCCTGGTGGGTTCCCTCCAAACACCTGCACCTACTGATCAGTCAGAGCGATGGATACTTTCCCTACCTTTCCTTAGCTAGACTTGAAGGTCGCTTCTTGGGCAGCATATACACCCATGGAGGGACAGCCTGAGGTGGCGATGGGACCAGCTCTCCTGCTGTTTAAGGCACCATGAGTGGCTTGTGGAAAATGGCAAACGTTACCAGAGCATGGTGACCTTGAAGGGACACCACCATTAGGACAAACAAAAATGTCCAGAATATCTGGGAGGCAAATCATGGTTTGACATTTCCTTTGGCTTGTCAGTATCCTTAATTGATGTGTGCCCACGGGCAGCTCTCGTTGAAACGACCCTTTGTGAAAGACAAACTGAAGGAAAAAATAGCCTACGAAAAACAATTATGGAAATATTTTTGAGGGCAGAGCGGTGGCAAAGGTTCCCTGAGCCTCGCTCTTGTCACAGTTGGCTTCTGTCAGACGTGAAGGGCACCGCAAACGCTTTTTGGAAAAACTCAGTGGCAGGGAGCTGTTTATCAAAATTAGCTCTTCTCTCCCCCCCCACCCACACACACCTTGTTTCTTTTTTTGGCCTAAAATTTGAGATGTATCTGATGTTCTTACTCATGGAAGGAAAGACCGAAAGAGATTGAGAATTCTCCACACAGTTCTGATTCTGAACCTCATCACCAACTACTGCTCAGGTCATTCCTAGGACCTTGTAGGGCATTGTCCTTTCTGCCCATCCAAACTGAGAATGTAGACTTCACCCTTGCACTTGCGCAATGACACAACCCAGCTAGCCAACCCTGCACGCGCTTTTTGCTTGGGTTGCCAGAGATTGCCCACCATCCAGTTCAGGTCTCGTGTCTCTTGAAGCATTGATGGGGTGGGAGGGATGTCAGATGAGGGCAAATCCAACTCCATGTTTGTTTCTGCTGCCATCTTGGTGACCTCCTCGACACAGCATAGGTACAGCATCAGCCACTTCCAACATTGTCCTGCCTGGGTGTCCCAGCTGGGCCCTGTAGAGCACCTTTTGGGGGTGAGAGAAGTGATCAATCGTGCTAGGGCTGGTGTCTCCTCTGAGGCCTGGCTGGTTTTTATGATGTGAACATCTGCCCACTGGAAAGAGGACCAAAATCCACCTGCTCCTTTCCACATATTGTCCATCGACTGTCAAAGGCATGGGCTAGCTTTGCACCATAGATATGGTGGGCAGAGAAACCAGTCTCGCTACCAGTCCCCCGAGCTAGAAAAGAAACCTTCACACTCTCCCTCATTTCTGAAGTACCCGAAGGGACTTCCTACAAAGGTTCTCGTTACCTTTTTACAGCCGCGCTGACTGTTGTCTGGCTTTGATGAATCTAAATGATTTCCAGCGCAGAGCTGAATTATGAAACTGAGAAAATATTATTTTATTGAAGGCCTGAATCTCTGATCTGCTACCACTTTTAGTGCTGCCGACTTTCTCGTCTCTGTCCTTCTGTGTCCCTGACAGCCTGGGTTTAGAAGTACCATACACATCTATCTTCACTGATGATGGCTCTCAAATCAACCCACCAAAAAGTACCGCACGTTAACTTTTTGTTTTCTGCCCTCTAGTGGTTAGAAAGAGGGCTGTGCATAATGAATGCGCATTTGCAGGAAATACGACTTTCTGGAGTACAGGGACCGTACGTGTCTGTGACACACGGCACTCTGTTTTTGGTAAGAAAGCAGGCTGATCCTTCAGTTTGGTTTGCTGGAGAGATGCACTTGTGTGCCACGCTCGGCCCTAAGCACAGTTACTCGCACAGATATTCCAGAATAAACACTGTGTACGTTTTATAGTGTGAGGTAAAATACGTAGACAGGGTAGCAATGGGCTCTGTAGGAAAACCCACAATAGAAACCAAATGTAGAGATTTAAAGGAGAGTGATGAAGCTGCAGCGCTGTGTTTCAAACACTCCCTTGTGTGGGGTGCTTAGCTAGGGTGTGTTGTTTTGGGGCCAATTGTCATTTTCGGTCTTCGTTGTTGACTCCAGACCACACTCTTTATTCAGCGCTACGTGTAGAGCAGGGGTGGGAAACCTTTTTTGGGCTGGTGGCTGCTGGCCCACAGAGAAATCAGTCGGGGGCTGCATAAAATCGAGAAGCAAAAACCCAAATGACTGGCCCCCGACTGAGGAGAAAGACTCTCCCCACATTCCCCTCGCACCCCAGAGCCTAGGGGAGCCCAGGCTAGTAGATTTTGTGTGCTCCAGCCCCACAGCGGGACAGCAAAGGGGTTGGAGCACCAGCCCAGGTTCCCGAGTACTGGTCAGGAGCCCTGAGCTTTGGGGGCCGGATCCAGGCAAGTGGGGGGCCACATTCGGTCTCCGGGCCTAGGTTCCCCAGCCCTGGTGTAGAGCCTCATTTAAACATGTGCTTCTCTTTAAGCTTGGGTGTAAATCCCATTGACTTCACTGGAAATTGGCCATGTGAATAAAGCTTCTGTGCTCTTCTGTGTTAGGGCCGGTGTGATTTTTTTTCTTTCACACTTTCTTTGTTCTCTCCCGGAGGCAGGGGGAGAGTGTAAGGAGACTGTGAAAGTCTCCCCCGAGAGATGTGCTAAGATTCATGCATTGCAGGGAGACTCGCTTCTTGGGAATTAATCTTTACGGGCAGTTTGCAAAACCACTCCCGGTTTGTCATGAGGGATTGTGCAGTGTGTTCCAAAGGGACCTTCGCGGGCTCCGCCGTTTTGGAAATCTCTCTTGCTTGCCTCCTCACAGCATGGCTGCCTGCCAGGTGCTTGTGGAAGCATGTTAATGAGCTTGGCTAAGACATGTTTTGGGGGATTTTTTTTCCAGCTCCCCTTTGAAGGATGAAAGGCAAGAAATTTGGTGTTATAGCTGCAACTCCATCCTTCATAATTTATTTATCCTTCCTTCCATCCGTCGTTCTCTGCCTCTTCCTCCTTCTCTCAGAATGATTTGTTGTCTACTGCTTGCTCCTGCCTTTCCCCCTCTTACGCTTAGTTACGGCTTGGTCTGAGGGAGAGACCTACTGATGGGATAAGGCCTTACCTCACAGCAGAGTTTGCATTCGAATCCGAACACCGTGAAGAGTGGCGGCCTGTCAATACAGGTGACCTAGGTGGTCGCCTAGGGTGCCAAGACAAATGGCTGTTGAGGGCTTTGGAGGCGGGGGCGCCGATCGCTCATTTTGCCTAGGGCACCAGTTGCCGGCAGCTCGTCTAGGGCCGCTCCTGACCGTGAACACTCCTCTGCTATGGTGCTCCATGCCTGGTGTCTCAGAGCTAAAACAGAACGGCCATATTGGGTCAGATCAAAGGTCTATCTAGCTCAGTGTCCTGTCGGCCAACAGTGGCCAACACCAGATGCCCCAGAGGGAGTGAACAGAACAGGGAATCATCGAGCGATCCCTCCTCTGTCGCCCACTCCCAGCTTCTATCAAACAGAGGCTAGGGACATCATTCCTGCCTAGCCTGCCTAATAGCCATGGATAGACCTAACCTCCATACATTTATCTAGTTCTGCTTTGAAGCCGATTCTAGTCTTGGTTACCACAACCTCCTCTGGCAAAGAGAATTCTCTACCTTGTATGTGCAAACACCACTGCATGGGCTGGAGAGACATATTTTCTCTTCATCCTCTGCACAGGCCCAGGAAAGACAGTGGCCAGCCTGTACACCTCTCGTGGGCCTCTTCGGGGGCTGAGAAGGCAGCTCTGATTTCTTGCTCCTTCAGTTCCTCACCTCTGCTCGTGCACGGCAGACCAGCAAACAATTAACCGCTCTCAGTCCTGAGCGGGGCACAAAGACAGCAGGCGGACAAAAGACACATGCTGTAAAGCAGGATAGGCACGGGGCAGTCAATCGAATGACAGGCAGAAATAGACACAAAAGAATTAGAGGGATAGACCGAAACCCGAGATCAATAAACAGATACTAAAGATAGAAAGAGAGAGAGTGCGATGAGCACTGTTGACAGAGAAATAGATGTAGCCACTGGAGAGATACTTAGATCATAGGCTCATCAAATGAGAGGCATTCGGCTTAGAGAAGGGTCACTTTAAGTGCCTTCCTCTGCCGGAGCAGGATTATCCCACACAATGTATGTCTGGTGCTTTATTTCTCCTGTTTTTTAATGCTCTAAGTGGTGCGGTTTTCTCCCCTTCACTGATCTCTCTGCTGGAAAGTATTTCCCGAAATTGGGCCTGCATTGTCCATTTTGGAACCATCACCTGTTCCCCTGCTGTAGCGCCCCACATCATCCTTTTCATCCCTGGTTACAGTGATGCTACCTCAGTCCCTCTCATTGATGGCGTTTTACCTAGCCAGAGTGAGCGAGACCTACAGCATATCCCTGGCAGGCTGATAGCGGCAACTCAACAGTTTGGCTTCACCATCAACTCTGAAAAAACAGAAGCTCTCTCCTAGCAAGCTCCCCTCGCAATTCTCAGACGTCCAGTCCCAGGGCTGGAAGAGACCGCAGAAGGCATCAAGTCCAGCCCCCTGCCCAAAGCAGGACCAGCCCCAACTCAATCAGCCCAGCCAGGGCTTTGTCACGTTGGGACTTAAACACCTCTAGGGATGAAGATTCCACCCCCTCCCTAGGGAACCCATCCCAGGGTTTCCCCACCCTCCTAGGGAAATTGTTTTTCTTAATATCCAACTTAGACCTCCTCCACTGCAACTTGAGCCCATTGCTCCTCGTTCTGCCGTCTGCCCCCACTGAGAACAGCCTCTCTCCAGCCTCTTTGGAACCCCCCTTTCAGGGAGTTGAAGGCTGCTCTCAAATCCCCCCTCGCTCTTCGCTTCTGCAGACTAAACAAGCCCAGATCTCTCAGCCTGTCCTTGTAGGCCATGTGCTTCAGACCCCTCATCAGCACGGATGGTACAAAACTGAAGCACATCAATCCTGTCACACCCCTTGGCAGTTCCCTGGATTAAGAAATATCCAACAGAATATAAGCAGCAAGTCAGACTTTTGGAAGACTTTGATGTAGGGGCCCAAACCAGCACACCATCCAGTTGCTGGGTGATGACAGATTTCCCCAAAGTGTCATGTATGCGGAGCTGAAATTCGAGGCACTCGGGAAGGGTGGTTGGTGGACATGGTTCAAAGACATTCCAAAGCAGAATCGCAGCGGCTGGGCCATAGATACTGGCAGCTTGGAAGAGGCAGCCAAGGACAGACCTGAATGGAGAGCAACTATCAGTCAAAGTGACTGCTTTGAGAAAGAAAGATGTCAAAAGCGGATTGAGTGGGAGCCTCCACCTGCCTGTGTGACATCTGCACATGGCCTTGTGCCTTGCAGATTGGCCTCGACAGCCACAAGAGAACACACCCAATGCCAACGACGTTCTCGTCAGACACAACTGACAGCCATGCAGTGCGATTTCACCCCAGCCCCCAACGCTGCTCCGTCAAGCGCCACGTTACATAGCCAGGTAACCTTTCCTCCCTTAAGTCAGTCCCCATCATTCCTGTTGCTCCTGAACTCCCTCCAGTTTCTCTTCCTAGTGGCCCATGCCCAAAAGCAGTTGCACCTGCGTTCAGTCCAGCACACAACCCACTGCTGCATTAGGATGCCCTGGAAGAGACTGCCCTAAATCCCATTCACCTTTACCATGGTCATATCGCGACTCATGCCCACTATCACTTCCAAGACTTTCACAGCATTGCTGCTTTCCGGCTTTTTTGGACACCCCCGGTATGCAGGCAGACCCTCGATTCCTGTACAGAGTTCCAGTTAGGTCAGTCTGACTCCTCATGGGGGTAAGGAGCCACCTGAACACCAATATTCCCTTGAATTGTTTCCATCCAAGTGCAGAATAAATTTTGTTCTGTGCACCAAAGCATGTGCAGATGTGCACCCCCGGTAGAAACACAGGCTGCTGGCTGTGGGCACTCTGCTAATCAGCTGTGCGGCACTGGATTCTCTCCTGGGTGGCCGCCCAAGTGCTCAGCTTACAGGAGACACTGCTGCACAGATCCAATTACAGATCAGGGCCTTGCTCTGTAGCTGGCTCTTCCTTCATGACTGCTGTTGATAAACCTAAGGAGCAGGCCTGCGGACAGGGAGGGACAAAGAGATCAACTGCCCTGGGGCCTGGTGATTCCAAAGGGTCCGGAGCCCTGGGCCTTTAAATAGTTGCTGGAGTGCCGTGTGGTGCACCCCCGGCAGTGCTGAGAGCTGGGGGGAGGCAGACACGCCCCATGGTCCAGGTGGCACCGAGGACTGGGGAGGCAGTACGGGCCATGCTGAGGGCTGCTTGCCCCGCCCCTTCATCCTGAGGCCCCATCCCTTCCAGAAGAGCAGATTCTGCAAGTTTGCCCAGGGATCCAGTGTGGTTGTTGGCTCCCCTGCTAAGGATCAGTAATTAGGAAAGGAAGGCAGCTGTCTATGGTGAGTGACCTCCATGCACATTACTGGTGAAGTATCACAGAGTTATCGGGGAGGAGCCCCTAGGCCCCACATGGCGGTAAAAACAGGTTGTTTTGGTGGCACATTAATTTCTTCTATTGTCTCTTTTTAAAAAGAACACAGAGAGTGAAGGCACCAACTTCCTTTGTTACATTAGGTGGTGGTCTTTGCAGGGAACAAACTTTACTTTGTCCATTTGTTTCCAGCCGGTGACAAAGTATTTCTCTGGCTCTTCATGATTTTTCAAAGCTAATGGCCAGTGAGCTTGTTAGGCCGTTCCCTTAGTGACCCAGAATATGTCACCCCGCCATGCTGATGGATGGTCTTTTTTCCAGGTATTCCCTCACCTGCTTTTTATCAATACTTTATTTGTGCCAGGTCTTCATTACTTCTGCATTGTCCAACCATTTGGCTTTCTTTTCCTTCCTAAGGGCAGATTTTTAGAAAGGAACCTGCTAACTCAGCACTTTTAAAGCTATTAATTTCACCTCCCCCATCCACAGAACTCCCTTCTCTCTAGGATTTGTGCACTTGTGTCTATATTGGTTAGAAATCCCTTTTTGTTCACTTGACCCACCTAAGTTCCCTCAACCCTGTAAGCTGCAGTTTGTAGGATCAGAGAGCATTATAAAGCACATATGGAGATATACCTATCTCACAGAGCTAGAAGGGATTTTGAGAGGTCAGCAGGTCCAGTTTCTTGCCCTCATAGCAGGACCACATACCATCCCTGACAGATTTGCCCCAGATCCCTAAATGGCCCCCTTAAGGATTGAATTCACAACCCTAGGTTTAGCAGGCTAGTGTTCAAACCACTGAGCTATCCCTCTCCCTAGTATTGACCTATTTTGCATTCCTGTGGTCTATGTCTTTCCCCTGAAAAACCTCCACTAACCCAGTGCATTCTTGTCTGGCTCCCTTCTCCTTTTCCTGTCTCCTGCAGTGGTTTTATTGTCACCTGTGAGTTTTGGAGCCTCCTGGCCCCATGTTGGCTATTGCTAGTTCCTTGACTTAGTCCTGCCCAGAGGAATTTTAGTTTATCGCACCTTTATTGTGGTGTGTTATGATTCTTCAGCCTCTTTCCATGCGGATGTGTTCTCATGCTTCCTCTCAGTGCGCCAGCCCTGCTAGATTTCTTGCTTTCCAAAATTGCTATGATGGAACACAAAGACTTGATCAGAAGCCCATGGAAGTCCATGGGAGTTTTTCCACTGACTTCACTTGGCCTTGGTTCAGACCTTCCTATGTTTATTCTAGGGATCATAGAATCCTAGAACACTAGAACTGGAAGGGACCTCGAGAGATCATCAAGTCCAGTCCTCTGTCCTCGTGGCAGGACCAATCATGGTCTAAATCATCCCTGACAGGTGTCTGTCTAACCTTCTCTTAAATATCTCCAGAGATGTAGATTTCACACCCTGCCTAGGAAATTTATTCCAGTGTTTAACCACCCTGACAGTTAGGAAGTTTTTCCTAACGTCCAACCTAAACCTCCCTTGCTGCAGTTTAAGCCCATTGCTTCTTGTCCTGTCCTCAGAGGACAAGGAGAACAATTTCCTGCCCCCCCTGTGACACCCTTTGAGATACCTGAAAACTGCTGTCATGTCCTCTCTCAGCTTTCTCTTTTCCAAACTAAACAAACCCAATTCCTTCAGCCTTGCCTCATAGCTCATGTTCTCTAGACCTTCCATCATTTTTGTTGCTCTTCTCTGGACCTTCTTCAATTTTTCCACACCTTTCTTGAAATGTGGTGCCCAGAACTGGACACACTACTCCAACTGAGGCCTAATCAGCGCAGAGTAGAGCTGAAGAATGACTTCTTGTGTCTTGCTCCCCACACTTCAGTTACTCACTAGCAGGGAGGGAGGGAAACCAGCTGACGTAAGCACCCAAGTCTTCAGCTACCATGGTGGACCTCGCTGCCATGGCTCGAGTGTGGTCTGTCCATGCCACTGCTCAGGTTCGACCCCGGGTAACCAGAATGGCTTTCGACACGGCTGTTTGAGCACAGCCAGTTTGTTTAACAAGTTCAGCGCTTTGGGCCATTTATCAGTGGCGACACTTATTTAATATGGGATTGGAAGGGTGGGGGGTGTTTGCTGATGAGAGAGGAGGGGAAATTTGCAGCAGACCCGAGCAGGGTTGTGTTAATTATGACAGAATAAATAATTCACATGGCTAATAACATGGCTAAGAAGCCCTGATGAGGGCTGTGAAGATCCTGACGTACTCTGGGCTGTGGGAACGTGCTGTCTGAGAGAGACTGGGCTGTGAACTGTTTGCTTGGAGAGTGAAGATCCTGGCGGGGGGATGGTCAGGGCTGGAGGAGGGAGCAGCATTAAAAACAACATTCCTTTGCTGAAGCACGTGTGTGGTGGCAGAGGGGCGCGTGAGGTTGTATAGGAGAGGGGAGGGCCGGTGTGAAGGGTGTGCAGTGTCAGAGATGGGGCGTGTATATGCTGTGAGGAAGGGCTGTGTGCACGTACCCCTATGGCTGGGAGTCTGTTGTGTGCCATCCCCACGATTGTCGGCACAGATGGTGAGAGGATGGCATGGGTGTGGCAGGCGGGTGTCTGGCTAAATATCCGTTGTGTTTGCGTGCGTACGATGTGTAGGCTTGAGGTTGTGTGTGGGCGGGTAAGGCCGTGTGCCCATGGTATGTTGTATATCTTGGGCTTCCCCTAAAAAATGGGTCCACCTAGCTATGGTGCTCGGCTATGAAAAAGCCTTCTCCCCAAGAGATGTCGTTACACTGACCTGAGCCCGGGTGTGGACAATGCAAAGTGAACAGAAGAATTCTTCTGTGTCTCTCTGAGGGGCGGATTAACTCCAGCCATGGAAAACCCCCGTCCATCGCGGTGGCAGATGTCTATGCCTCACACTGTGCCTGTGGAGCTTGTAGTGTAGCCTGAGTAGAATTCCTTGGTGTGTCTTTGGGGTGTTTGTACTTCTGCACTGTGGTGGTGTGTGTGCATGGGGCCCGTTCTCCTTCCATGCTTCGTTCTCTCTTCTGCTTCCCCTTCATTGACTTGTTCCTCTCTCTCTCCAACCCTGCAGATGCGGGCTGTTCTTGCCCTCCCTGCCTATGTTTGTAGGCAGCTGGTGGTGAGGCCTCAGAGCTGGGCTGGAGACCCAAGAAGTGGGATTGTTACTCATGAGTGGCAGGCAGGGGCGGCTGGTAATGTAGGCAAGGGAAGGTACAGCCTTCCCAAAATTTCCTACATGCCCTGGCTGCCAGGGAGGGGGCTGGGGCCGCAGCATGGCAGTCCCGGCCCTCCAAGTAGCCAGGAAAGATCTGGCTGGGGTGAGTGGGGCTTGACTCTAGGGGCAGGCCTCAGATGGAAGGGGAGGGGCTGGGTCTTGCCTTCCCTAGCTGGGTCTTCACCTGCCGTTCATGGCAGGGGGTATAAGAGGTGGGGGGGAAGACAATTCCTTTCCAAACTGGGAGGCATGGCCCTGCCCATGCTCCGCCCCGGCTGAGGCTGGGAAGGCTGGGGCAGGGCACCCTCCCTGTGCTCGGAGCTGGGGAGGCTCTCATCGGGGACTGGAGGTTGGTCCCTGCATGGGGGGGTGAGCTTGGCTCCTGTGGTGGTGGGGGCCTTGGGAAGAAGGCGTGCAACATGTTCATCCACTGCCCTTGTTGTTATTGACCTTCTCCCAGGCCCCGGGGCATGGCCTCACCTGGTATTAGGGTGCGGTCAGATTACCTGCTTTGGAATTTCAGACACTGGGACGTTTGGTGAAACCTGAGCAATGGCTCGTTCTTGTCGGTTCTGTTGTTTTTCATGTTGCAGTCCCAGGGGAAGGGGTTGAGCGAGGTCTGAGCCGTGGTGTATTCTCAGCTCTGCTGTGGGGCTCCCAGAGCTTCTGCACTGACTTTAGGAAACATCCCACAGTGTAGCGTGTCTGTCTGTCTTCCATTCCTGCACTGAAAACCCACATTCCCTTGACTACCTTTTAGTTCTGCCCCCCCCATCCTTTAATTCCACCTCTGCCCCTGTGCTCCCACCGAGTACGGACAATTACGCCTGTCTATTCAGTCTGGTTGCTCTACCTAGTCTACCCTGTCTGTTTCAGTGTTGGAGCCCTCAATCCAGAGCCGGTGCCGAAGCCCTGGTGGGCTGTAAAAGGTATTAGCTACATCGGGAATCCACCCAGGAGCTATGAAACAAGACAGCCTCTTCCGACTGCTCGGCGGGGAAGTGAGGGAGGGTCATCTGACGTCTCCCCCTTTTCCTTGGCACCCGAGCCTGCCAAAAGGGGGGCAGGTCTTTCCCTCCCACAGTAAGATGCAGGTGAACCCTGTAACCCCCATGTGTGTGTGTGAGTGAGTGTGTCTGCCCATTCCATCTTTATCTCCACAGGATGCATGTTCCACTTCTGTTTTAAACATTAATAGAGCTGTGTTCAGTGTTAGTTAGCTCTTGGGGCTTTAAAACAATGCAAGCCATCGATCAATACTGCCGTTCGAAGGGGGAGCTGCAGATCAGTCTGTCAGTAGGCTGTATTGACTAGGCCCTCCTCTGATCTCTGTTTCTTCCAGTCTCTTCCGCTTCTTCTGGTGTCCCGTCTCTCCTACACAGCTGGCCATGGAGGTATCAGAACTGATTATTTGCAAATATGAAAATGAGCTTGTTAAGTACTTTGCATAATAGATCATGCGTGGAGCTATGCCCATCTTGGCCGCACTCCGAGGGCGGGACTGTCTGGAAGGAGCGGGCAGGCAATACACACCGGAGCTTGTCTGTGGAAGTGATTGAACTAGGATGGCATGCTCGATCATAGAATCATGGGGCTGGGAGAGACCTCAGGAGATCATCTACCGAGTGCCGTGTGGGGGACACGCATGGGGAAAGCAGCAGTCAAATAGGCCAGCGGCTGCTTTCCAGCAGTCTGTGCGGTGGAGTGATGGATGACTCACTCCTCCAGCCCGTCACTGTAGTTTGGAGGCCTCCACAGGTGCCCCTGTCCTCTTTTAACGAATTGGTCTCAGCCGAGAAACATGTGAGAAACGTCAATGTGCAGAGTATTGAAATAAGTCAGAATCTGCTATGGCAGAAGGAGTGGGTGGAACACAGATGCATAGATGCAGAGGTGAAGGTTGCTACAGAGAAATCTAAGGTTGTATTAGGTAGATTGTATTACACTGGAAGCCACACTCTTATCAGGTGTGACTAGCTTGGAATCTGTTTTTTTATTGGGAACACACTATATCCCAGGGATAAGTCTACTTGTAGAGCTACTTACACCCAGTCTAGGGTCCATCTATCTAGGAAATAGATGACTTGGCACAGGGAAATGAAGCACACGCGAGGAAAGCTTATATAAAGGAGCTACTGCTTGGTGAGCTGTATTTTCCTGGGGGAGTTTTACTGTGAAGAAAGGCGATTTTCACACAAGGTCAGGTTAGCCGAGATTCTGTTTACACTGGAGAATAGGGTATTTCTAGAAGTGGTTACACTAGCAGGCAAGTTTTGAACACAGATGTAACAGCACACCACAAGGGTGTTTCTACCTAGAGAGCTGCTGTCTATGCAGGGAAATACTGCATTTCAAGATGCTGTTACACCACAAGACAAATTTGCCTAGGTTCATGTCTTAAACCAGAAAACAGACATGTGCATCGGGGGTACAGCATCCCTACAAGTGAGCAGGTGATCACATAGAGAAATAGTGCCTCAGGAAACACATCAGATTAATTGTACCACCTAGTGTGTCCGAGAGCGAAAGATGCAGTCAAGTCAGTCATCCGGAGTTTGTGCTTGGAGTTGGTGATCCTCATGCTGAAATCATTGGGGTTACCCAGATGCAACTGAGAGCAGAATTTGACCTAATGTTCTGCATTCAGAATTAAACCCAATCCCTTTGGGGGTTGGACTTTGTTATGTTTCACTAGGCCCAAGAACTAAAAGCCTTAAAATATACACTAGTGAAAAATTGCTTTTATTACATTTTTCTTAGACACATTTTCTTTCTCTTCCTCTCCCCCTCCTATCTGGGAGGAATCTGTAAAGAAAGCCCCGAAAAGATCTCCTCTCCTTTCCATTCTAATCACGCAAATTTATTTTCTAACTAACAAATTCCTTTCACGCTCCCCTTAGAGAAACTTTCCATGCTGGCATCTTGGATCAATTGCATTGCTCCTTCCCCGTCCTTTGGAGGGCATGAACTTGTTGCAACTTCTCACTTGCTTATGGCAAGGGGCAAGCAAGGATGTTAAGGTTTTATGTGTAGTGCATTAAAAATAATCTCCCCCCCACCCATCAATATGGAAATATTTTGTTTGCCATGTCTGGACATCACTCCGATGGCTTTCTGAAGGTGTGGGGCTAGAGGTGGATAGGAAGCAGCAAACAAGGTAGCTGAGGCTATTTGGGCTTAAGATATAGGTCTTAAATATTTCATTAGGATGTTTTAAACAAGAATTGTTGCCGGGAAATTAGTTGGGTGGTTGGGGGAGAGTCCACTAGAGGATGATGGAGGCAGGTATGTGCAATTCTGCACTGAAAACTTACTGTCAAGGGAAACTGAGCGGAACTGGATTTTGCATAAAACAAGGTTTTGCTAACCTTAAGGTCAATAGGTGAGTTGTTAGCTGGCAAGTGGACTTGACTGGTTTGTTTTCATTGCTTTTGTCCAGTGTGTGGAGAATATAGAGGGCTCTCCCCTGCCATGTGCTGACTCGCTGTGCAGACAAGCCCGCTGTTCAGGATGAGAATGATGCAAAGCATGAAAGCAAGTTAGTTTCTTTAAAAAAAAAAAAAAAAAAAAAAGGTCAGCTTTGAATAATCTTGGGCCGGAGCCAATGGAAACGTTCCCATTGACATCAGTGGGATTTGGATCCGCTCTTAAGACAGGGTTCTCAAAGATACATAACATGGACCCCAACCTAATGGAGAGCTGATCTCAGGGATGCCTCCCCACCCATTGGTGATCACACGGACCCACCGATCCTCCCTAGGCCCCCTCAGAGGTCCAGAGAGGCCCGGGCCACTGCCAGCTGTTGCGCCATAATAAAACTAAAAAAATGACGCCGCATGAAAACAAAAGAAGGCACCAAAAAAGAGAGACAGAATTTGATTTTTTGTATTTAACAAATGTGTTTCTAGACTTTTTCACATCTCGTAATCGCTTGAGTTGGCAGCTCAGAGAGTGGGCCACACTTTGGTCCAATAGGGATGTGCATAAAAACAATCCGAGAAACTTATCAAATGTAGGGTTGCCAGGTGTCTGGTACTTTCTGATTTTTTCCCGGCCAGGAGGCGAAAATCCCGGGTGCTTTCTGGCCTGGAGCAGGAAGACAAGATGGTGGACAGCCACCGGTATTTCTTAAAGGGGCCATGCTGTTTTTTTTAAATTTGTGTAATTGCTCAACAACTTTGGTTTCCCCTTTTTTTTTTCTCAACAGAATTTTTTCCCTGTTTTTTTGGGGGGAGGGGTATTCGGTATTTTTGGTTAAACCATCTGGCAACCCTAATCAAATGTCAAAAAATTAACAAGTGTCTAAATTCGAGACCCTCTTTGAGTTTGAGGCCAAATGGCCCTCCTGCCCCTCCCGCCCCCTGATTGGCCCTGGTCCTTCCATCACACTGATCCCATTACAGGCCAGTGGCCATTGCAGCAATTGCTTCTGTGGGAAAGCGACAGCAGGAGAGACTTTCAAGTGTCTCGGCATGTCTGCAGGGTACGTGTGGGCAGGCCCGGATGGTGAGCGAGTTAAGGGGCTGTATTATGGTTGCTGCCTGCCATGGAGATGTGTGTTTGCACACCCCAGTCCTGACAGGCTGTGCGCCCTAAGTCAGGCTACATCCAGCAGTCCCTTGTAGTGTTAAAATCCCTGACTTGTTGCCTTTAGTAACGAGTGCCCAGCTGAGTCTTGTGAGGGTGGGTCACATCATAAGAGCCAGCACCTGTCCTGAAAAGCTTTGAGTCTAACGGCACAAGGCAGACTGATGGGCAAGGGGGGGTATTAGCCCAAAACAGTTTGATCTCTAATTTCCTTATCAGAAGATGGGCAATCTGCAGCAGCCTCCTTCCCCGCCCCTGCGTCTATCCTCGGTATGTTGTGTAGTTAAGACACTGGCAGGTTAGGTGGAAAACAACTAGATCTTTATTGAGGATAACACATCAGACAAACTAGGGCTCCCTGCAAATGTAACAATAATGGCTCGGTGGTTAGCACAAGGGATGAACCCCAGAGTCCAGCCCTTACCGGATACCAGAATAAGAGGGAAGGACTAAATCATGATCCGTAGACAACGGGAGGACACTGGGGACCGAATTCCAGGAACCTGAGGACGGGTAAGTCGATTTCCCCTTGGTTCAAGTCTTCTGTAGTTGACTGCGCTGTCCTGCGTGCTGACTGCCGGACTGCCTTATCCAATGTGATAAAGGGTGCGTGGAGGAAAGGGCCTCCCTCAGGCTCTAGCTCTGCACGAGGCAGGTTACTGCGGGAGGGTCTCTAGGACCATTGGGATGAGCTGCTTGCACAGCAGCCAGAGACCCAGCGCAGTCAGTGACACATTCCCCTATGTGCCTTCTGGGTGCTAGGCAGATTTACTGCCCCATGACACTTCTCTTGCCACCTTCTCCTCCTTTTTGGTGCCAGACTGGAAAAAGGGAGCCAACAGATTGAGGGAGAAGGGGGGCCAAGATGGAGGACAAGCCAACAGCCTGAGGGAGAAGGGGGGCCAAGATGGAGGACGGGCCAACAGCCTGAGGGAGAAGGGGGGCCAAGATGGAGGACGGGCCAAATGCCTGAGGGAGAAGGGGGCCAAGATGGAGGACAAGCCAACAGCCTGAGGGAGAAGGGGGCCAAGATGGAGGACGGGCCAAATGCCTGAGGGAGAAGGGGGGCCAAGATGGAGGACGGGCCAAATGCCTGAGGGAGAAGGGGAGCCAGGATGGAGGACGGGCCAAATGCCTGAGGGAGAAGGGGGCCAAGATGGAGGACAGCCAACAGCCTGAGGGAGAAGGGGGGCCAAGATGGAGGAGGGGCCAAAGGCCTGAGGGAGAAGGGGAGCCAGGATGGAGGACGGGCCAAATGCCTGAGGGAGAAGGGGGCCAAGATGGAGGACAGGCCAACAGCCTGAGGGAGAAGGGGGGCCAAGATGGAGGATGGGCCAAAGGCCTGAGGGAGAAGGGGAGCCAGGATGGAGGACGGGCCAAATGCCTGAGGGAGAAGGGGGCCAAGATGGAGGATGGGCCAAATGCCTGAGGGAGAAGGGGGCCAAGATGGAGGACGGGCCAAATGCCTGAGGGAGAAGGGGGGCCAAGATGGAGGATGGGCCAAATGCCTGAGGGAGAAGGGGGGCCAAGATGGAGGACAAGCCAACAGCCTGAGGGAGAAGGGGGGCCAAGATGGAGGACGGGCCAAATGCCTGAGGGAGAAGGGGGGCCAAGATGGAGGACGGGCCAAATGCCTGAGGGAGAAGGGGAGCCAGGATGGAGGACGGGCCAAATGCCTGAGGGAGAAGGGGGCCAAGATGGAGGACAGGCCAACAGCCTGAGGGAGAAGGGGGGCCAAGATGGAGGATGGGCCAAAGGCCTGAGGGAGAAGGGGAGCCAGGATGGAGGACGGGCCAAATGCCTGAGGGAGAAGGGGGCCAAGATGGAGGACAGGCCAACAGCCTGAGGGAGAAGGGGGGCCAAGATGGAGGACAAGCCAACAGCCTGAGGGAGAAGGGGGACCAAGATGGAGGACAGGTTGTCCTTTTGCCAGTCCAAGATGGCGATCCCGATTAATATGGTAACCATATCAACCATACCCATTTCACCTGTTCCCCTCCAACGGGTGGAGAGAACCAGAGACCCAGTGAGGGGAAGTGACGTGCTCAGGGTTGCAGGGCGGGGCAGTAACCGAGCTGGGTCTGAGCCCGGCATCTGTGGTGTAAATGTATGTAAGGAGCAGGAAGGGGCATCTCTCCAAGCATCCCCTGCCCACTCCCAGCGCTCTGCTCCTGTGTTTTCACCCTTGTCTGTTAGCTTCCTGGCGTTTCAGTCACTGGGCTGCTGGCACATGCACCTTTGAAAGGAAGCCGTGGTGTTTTCATGCCCTCTGGGTTGAGACAACCCCTGCCGGGGAGAGTGTGGGTGAATGGCTTCTCCTGCCGGCCTGCCCAGAAAGGCACAGCTCCCACGTGCAGGAGGAGCTGGCCTACGAGGCTGGGGATGGTATTTCCATTCCCCAGGGCTCCTCGCTGTTGGGCGGCGCTACCGCATTGCCCTTTTTAAAGGCGCATCTGCTCTCTGGGCACCGTGCCCTCCATGGATCCTGTTCCGAGGGAGGACATGTTTGCATTGACCACCGAGTAGCTTCTTTGGTCACATCGTGAGCTGGTGTAAACTGTCCGCGCTCCCCCTGCCAGCGTCAGAGCGATGCCAAATTACAGTGGCTGTGGCCTTGTGTGTGTCTGTGGGTGCTAGGAAGGCAAAATGGACAATCTTGCAGGCCTTTTCCAAGCAAACATGTGATGGGACAGGATGTACTTTGTACTCTGTATGTCTCCTGTTTACCAGGTATGGATTCAGGGGTGTGCTGGTGGGAGGTGGAACAAAAGACCCCAAATCAGTGTGGTCCCCACCCCTCCCCAGTCTGCACCCGAAGCTTGTCTTCCTCTTACACACTTGTGAGATCAGCCAACCTCCCTGGGGGAACGCTCATGGTAATTGCAGCCCGTGGCTACGTCTGCCGTGCAATTATCCATAGCTGTATTTCACAGTGCAAATTGTTGTGTGTGATTATTAGAGGGAATTGTTTGCTGGAGTGTCTGGGACGAGAGCTGATTGTTATGGTTTTGGCATTGGAGCCCATGGGTTGGAGAGGAAGCGGGGGGAGGGAATATAAAATATTTATATTGAGAGAGGCTGGGAGCGTTAACCCCGCCCTCCATATGTGCGTTTGTGTCCTGTGCTTGCTGCTGGGATATTTTACTTGTTTATTTGCTTTTAATGATGAGGAAGGAAGGGGGTGGCTTTGTGGTTGGGACTCAGGGGATCTGGGTTCTCATCTTGCCTCTCATGCAGGCTCCCTGAGTGACTCTGAGAAAGTCACTGCCATCCCCTTCCTGTGCCTCAGTTTCCCCCTGGAGCACAGGGAGTTCTACGCTTTCCTCCCTTGGGAGTGGGGGCCTGCGAGGGGTTAATTCCTCCATGTTTGCCGTAGGTTTCTGGAGGCGGGCTGCTCATGCGGCTGAGGCAGTCTCCCTCGGGACATGGCAGCTCACAAAGCCCACGGCGGGCTGTGCGTGCTGGGACAGAGCCCCTTTTGCTGAGGCATCTGGCTATGGAACAATCTTCCAGCAGAGACCCAGCTGAACCTGGCATCTACTGTCTTTGGGAAATGCTGCCAATCCTTCCTCTGTCAAATAACCATCTCCCCACGAGAATGACACATTAACCCCCCCGAACCTCTGCACTGCGCCACCAGAGCCACTGCAGAGCCTTGGGCACCACGCTGCGGATGGCCCGGGGGGGGCACTCTGGATGGTACTGGGGGGGCATGCTCTGGATAGCGTGGGGGGCATGCCATCCAGGTAGCGCTAGGGGGACATTGCTAGGTGGAGATGGAGGATGTCTCAGAAATGCCAAGGGTTACGAGAGGTAAAACATGCGATCATATTTGCATAATAGAGTTTTCATTATTTTCCATATTCTCTTCAGCTTAACCATCCTAGCAGAGACACAAGGACCAAACCAGGACCGGGCAGGTCTCTTTTGCGTTGGCTGGGCAGGTCTCTGGGAGAGGGACTCTAGAGCTGGGTGAAATCTTGGGTGGTTTGGCCCCAGGACCCGTATTATGTGAGCCCCAACACTGGGGGAATTCAGAAGCTGCTCTGTCAGGGTGGGGCCCATTTTTTACAGTGGCGTCGTGCCGATTCCCCTCTCTGAGAACCAATTCTAGTTCTCCCCAAGGCAGGACTCTCTCTGCAGCTGCTCACAGTGTGAGAAGGTGCCTGTATCGAGAACTCAGGGCAGAGGGGCGCCGGCGTGCTGGGTGCTTAGCTGGAGGGGCTGCAGGTCCGGGTAGAGGGGCATTGGCAGGGTGAATGTGGGGGGAGCCCAGGACGTGCGTTGCAGGGCTCTGACCGCATATTTTTTCATAAGGGAAAGTCATTTAACACAATATTCCTTCCCGTCAGCCTTCCCTGAGAGATTGGTGGGAGCAACTGAAGAGCAAGGTCCCGGTCAGGAAGCAATGGGCTTAAATTGCAGCAAGTGAGGTTTAGGTTGGACAGTAGGAAGAACTTCCTGCCTGTCAGGGAGGGTAAATGCTGGAGTAAATTGCCCCTGGGAAGCTGGGTCGGGGGAAGGGGAGGCTGGTGCCAGGCAGCAGCGCTAGAGGTGGTGTAGGAAACGAGGCTCCGCGCCGAGCGCCAGGGCCTTGGTACTTCTGCGCTGGCTAAGGGGAAGTGTGCAGGATTGCTCCCCGGGCTGGCTGGAGGGGGTCCCTGCATGTGGGCTGGCATCTCAGCTGGACATGGAGCGCCTTTAATAGATTTACAGGGCGATAAGACACGTGGGGGGTTTATTTGCTCTGTGGCTTTCCTCAGGCCCGGCCTTGTACAACGTGTTCAGCGTCACTTGCCTCCCGTCCAAACAAGGCGAGAGCAGGGCTCCTGGGGGACCAGAGCGCTGATTGCCCTGCCCTCCCCCCCAGCTGAGCTGTCTGCGGCCTGGCACCGGCACCGGCACCGGGAGGCGGTGCGTGTGCTTCTGAAGAATGCGTGACCTTCTCCCTCTTCCTGATAACACCTCGCAGCTGTTTCCCCCGGCTCCTGTTCCATTAGCACTGCGCGGTGTGGTAGGCAGAGTTGGAGGAGAGAGATCGTTACTGAGCATGAAGAACCCGGGTGCCAGACTGGAAGGCCTGCTTATGGGAGCAGCCTGCCTTCCAGCTTTCACTTCTGCGTCCCTGATGTCCTCACAGCAAACTATCTCCCTTCCGAAACCTGGCCCTCTTTCCCCACGCTCTTCGCTGCTGCTTCTCTTCCTTGCAGCTCTCTGGCTTCTTACAATCCTTTCTCCGCTGCCACAATTCTGCGTTTCATTGCGCCCAAGCCAGCAGATACCTCCCACCTGCCAAACTTCTATTTTTAGATGGAAGGCAACAACAAAGGAAGAAAGAACTAAAGTAAAGTCTCCACGAGGCCATATGGTATGCATGAGTTTCTCTGTAACAGCAGCTAATGCCTTGCTGTCATGACAAGCTAATGGCTCTGTTTTACTCTCAGTAAATATACTGCGGTATGTAGAAAATAGCTATATCCCTCACTTTTTCACCCCAATTTTAACTCCAAAAGCAGCAATAGCCAAAACTGGGGAAAGAGGGCTGGGAGAGAGTTTCATGGAGTCTCCCAGGTTTGCAGGGGCAGCTGGGGCATGGCTAATACCCCCTAGGAGGCAGAGTGTTGGAGCTCTTCATGCCTCTGCAATTCATTTGTTACTGGCCGGCTCGCTTCACCGCCAAGCCTGAATTCACCCTTCTGTCCACGGTGCAGAGTTGGACAGCTCTTCCTGTTTCTGCAGTAAGAGTTGTGTCCTGTGCACTGGAAGACCCAGGGTTTAATGGCTCTGGGCGCAGTTATTACTCAAAGAAGAGACTTGCCTGCCATCCCCTCCCCCTTCTCTCCCTGCTCTCGGCCCCTTGCCCCCTCCCCTTTACCCTGGGCAGATCCACCACCCCAAGGAGTGATATAGGAGAGTAACAAATGAAGTGGGCTCTGCTTCTCTCTGCTCCCCTCCAGACCTTCCCTTCCCTCCCCTTTCATTCCACTTGTCTCACCTCTTCCCCGCCATGCAGGCATCTGAGTGCCACACACCCCTCCTCCCTCCTGGCCCTCACATCCCCACTGCATGCTGTTCCACCCTGAGAGGTGCAGTGGATCCCTGAAAATGTCCCCACACATTCACTTCCTGGTCAATCCTGGGGGAAACTGAGGCACATCCCCTCCTGCTGTGTGCTCACTCCCCCGGGGCCATGCTGACTTCCTGAGGGCAGCCTCTGGCCGTACAGTGAACAGCTCCCCAGGTGCCATGGGGGAACCCTATAGAAGGCTCTGATCCACTGTAGCGTTATCCTGGGAGGCCATCTCCCTCTTGGTGCCCAGAGTCTCATTCCAATGCTGCATTCCTTGCTGCTGCCTGCAGCCTCCCTCTCCCCGTCTTGCTCAGCGCTTTCTCGGCCCCCACTGCGAGTGGTTTGCAGTGCTATTTATCCGCAGCGAGGTGGGCACTGGGGCGCTTAATCAGCAGGGGCGGCTGGTGTGTGTCCCTAACGAGCATTTAATGCACCAGCAAGAGGGCAGCTCGGCTCCGTGGCTTTCTTGGGTGCAGCAGAATGCGCGGGGGAATATCATTTTAGGATTACACTCTGGAACGGTAGCGTTAAATCTGCCAATCTGTCACTCGGAGACGGCCCCGCTCGTCCTCCCGCTGACAAGATTGAAGATGGTCACGGATAACTGCCTGTCATTACAGCAGAGCTCATAAATCCTGCCGTTCGCCTCTCGAATGGGCTCCTTCAGTCACTTACCCACCCTCTGCTCCCAGTCTCCAGTGCTGTTTAATTCTCTCTGCCTCCCTCTCATACCTTCACCCCTCTCTCCCGTCCCATCCTCTGCTCCTGCCACCAGCTGTAGGTTGGTTTTTCTGGTTAGCAAGCTCTTTGTCTCATTCTTAGGCGCCTCTTCTCTCCCACTTCACTTTCTGAGGGTCAGGAGCATTGTTCCCTCTAATGTTTGCTATGTGCGTGTGGAATAAATTTTGTTATCTGCACCAAGGCATGTGTGGACGTGCACCACCAGTATAAACACATGCTGCCAGCTCTGGATGCTCTGCTAATCAGCTGGGCGGCACCTGAATCTCTCCTCCGTGGCTGCCCAGGTGCTCAGCTCACAGGAAACACTGCTCAGAAGCCTTAATTTATTTGTGAATTAATTGATCCGTCAGTGTTATGACATAGTGAGCCCAGGGCCTGTGCGGCCACAGTTTCCAGTTTAATAGGGTGAAAGTTGCCCTTTGTGAGGCTCTTAGATTGGGAGACTCCTAGATGCACAAGAACAAAGACAGTGACTGCAATTGCAGTTACAAGGAAATCAGCTGGTTTGTACTGTAAGCTGCATTCACTTACCCAGGTATACACCCCGAGAGAGCCCACATATTCATGCTCACAGCCCCAGCAATATGATAGTCTGGCAGATCTCAGTGGGAGGGTGCCCTCGATAGAGGAATGGGTCTTGCTGGGATTTCTCCATGTGAACCTCAGCAGCAAACCTCTTTAATATTGAAGTGCTGACCCCGCCCACCACCTTATGCATATGCATGAGGGTTCCAACCTCCTTTCTCTTAGCTGTGCTTCCACGCTTTGTGCAGTTCTCAGTGCCCCACAGTCTATAGCTTGTTCCTGGTTCCCCGTTTCCTCTTTAGCATGTTACTAACCTTGACATCAACCTGCTTCCAGTGTAGCCTGCTGTCAGAACAGGGCTTCCGGGGATGTTACAATCAGGTTTCTCACAGTCTGAGTGGGTACACTGCAGCAGTCTAGTGTTCTACCCCATTACCTGTTGGCATGCACATCCTTTGCAGTAATGTTGTTGGTTTTTCAGCATAGGGTCGGGGGTAGGCCACCCATGTATGTGCCAAGTCTCCTTAAGCCTGGAGCCTAGAATAGCTAAGCTGAAATCTTACACAATTTAGCCTGTAGACCTGAAAATACAGCAGGCCTACCAATGGGGACCTGGAGGGGCGAGGGGCAAAGGAGACAGTTGCCCTGAGGCCCCACTAGTCTAAAGTGCCTGGCAGCAGCAGTGGCCGGAGCCCCAGACCCTTTAGAATCGATGAGCCCCGGACCCAATGAACTCCAGAGTCCAGCTGGCTCTGAGGGCTGGTGGGAATGTGTGTTGCCCCAGCCCCGCCCCTTCCACCTGAGGCCCCGCCCCTTGCAGGGGCATGGAGCTGGGCCTCCTTCACATTGCTCAGGGTCCTGGCGAGCTTGTCGGCTCTCCGGCAATACAGTCTTGCCTTACTTACCTACCTAATTCACACTCATCACTCCTAAATAGCTGTCAGGCGTATAGTCCTACAGCCCGAGCCATCCTATAGCTAGTCATCACCCCTTGCTTAGATGGACGAGCATGTGAGCTGACCATGACAACAGCCCAAATCAATGATGCATTGAATGAACTGGCTCCAGGCCAAATCCTTTTCTGGCGTGGATGGGGCGAAACACCATTGAGCTCAGTGGTGTCCTTGGCCAAGTCAGTGGTGCTGATGGGCCTTTCCCCTTCCGTGCCAGTCTGTGCCAGCTTGGTTTGGTTTGTACCTCTGCCTTCCTGCTAAAGTATGGCATGCAGGGTGTCATGGCTCCTTCCCCACTCTGGCACGATAAATGCAGAAGTGGGGGCCAGCAAAAGTACCCCAAAACCTTATCTACCAGGCTTTGGTATAAAACTTCCTCCCAAAATCTTAACAACTTAGATTCTGGGAATAAAATGCCACTGCCACCACCCAAATATTAATAAAGTAACCAGGAAGAGATTACTTGGGAATTCTCACCCCTAACGTACAAACCAGGACACAAAAATTAACCAATACCAGGTTAATAAAAAGAAAAGAGAAAGAACTTTTATTATCACCACAATATTCCTGTTGCAAGCACAATGACTAGATGGAACAGTAACAAAATAATATCCTCATGGAGGAGACATTTACCATGGGCCAGGAACTTAGTTACAAAGGAGAGCAAAACCCATTTTTAAATGCACAGACCAGATCCCATTCCCAAACCATAAAACAATAAAACCTAATGGATTTATCTAACCTTTATCCTACTTACAGACTGTGAAGAGTATTTTCTTAGAGGGAGACATCCTGTCCCCTTCAATAGCTGGAGAGAAACTACTCCAGAGACAAAGGAGGGAAAAAACCAAAAATTCCTTTGTCCCAGTTTGAAATTCCTACCTACATTTCTATTGGCTGCCTGCCACCTGGTTTAGGTAAGGGACATATTTAACCCTTAGTCCTCAGGATGCTGGCTAACCCTCATGATCATGACACAGGGTGACCTGCATTTTGGAGCTGGAAGATTCGTACCTAGCTCTTCTATAGTGTTTATCATCTGCAAACATCCAAGAGCCTCTAGTTTAATATATTTATCCTTACAACATCCTTGTGAGGCAGGGATGCTTGGTACCTAAGAACGTCCAGACTGGGTCAGACCAAAGGTCCATCTAACCCAGTGTCCTGTCTTCCCACAGCGGCCAATGCCAGATGCCCCAGAGGGAGTGAACAGAACAGGGAATCAGCAAGTGATCCCTCTGGAGGGATGCTATACTGCAGAGTGCCCACTGGGGGTTGAGGCTCACCATCTTGCTGGTCACTGCACTGGGTCAGTGTTCCCTCTGCTCCAAACCCCTCCTCCTTGGCCCTTGTCCACAGCACTGAATGGGAGGGGGAGAAAAGGCCCTCGTCAGATGGTGGGGGGTGAGAAGAGAAGGCCTCCACCGGATGGGGGGGGGGTGAGAGGGAAAAAGGGCCCCCCACTGAATGGGGTGTGAAGGGGAGAAAAGGTCCACATTCCCCCTCAGAGAAGCCATAGCCTGTCCATGTCAGCACCACCGGGCTGCCCACCATGGTCCCCACCGACCAGCCTGCGTGCCCCCCTGCCCAGGATCAGCCTGGGGAGTGTCACTGGGGCTGGGCTGCACGGTCCCCTCCCTCACCTCTGAGACCAGGGAGCAGCAGCAGGGCTGGCCTACATGCCCCCTGCCCACACCTAGACTCAGCTCCCTGGGGAGTAGCCTGTGGGCAGGATGAACACCCTCCTATTCTGGCTGGCCCTGGGAGAAGCCAGAAGGCGGGTGTACAGCCCCTCCTTCCACCTTGGGGAGAAGTTGGCAGGCAGGTTGCCTCCCTGGGCCACACCCAGGAAGAAGCCTGCCACACCTCCAGCCCCTGCCCTGAGCCCCTCCTCACCCCCTACCCTGCCAGCACCTTGTCCTGAAGGACTCGAGATAAGTCTTCTAGTTAATAATAATAAAAGTATGGTCAGAGCAATGATTGACTCACAATCTTGGGCTCTGACCTGCTTGTGCGGCAAACAGATTCCACCTGCTCACTCCAGTTGCTGGTGAAAACACACTCCTTTTACCATTTCCCCACCTACTAGTGAATTTACTCCTGAACAAAGCCAGGGGAAGGTTGTTATGGCTCCTAAATCCATCCCTCTGCAGGCAAATAGCAGGGAAAGTCTTATGTTTACAAGACCTAAGCCGGCACTTGTGAGGAGGTTATAGGCGAAGGTTGTCAGAACAATAATTCTTGTTAACGTGCGGTTGTCAATTTCACCATAGTAAACCATGGCTTCAAAAGCCAGCCGTGAGCACACAGAGCTTCCAGGCCCTTTGGCTGAGATTGGAAGGAATCTCCTGTGAAAATGGAACCTCGTTTTAAATTGCAGGATCATCTATTGCACAAGCTTTTTGCAACCCCAGCGAGGCCCCAAAGGGTTTGAGAGAGGTTCCCCACCCCAGAGCTCTCTGAGGTACACCCAATCCCCAAAAGGCACAGAGAGGGGCAGTCAGCAGAACTGGTTTTGTAGCTCACTGAGTGGCACATTCAAAAGTGCCAGAGTTGTTCTGGAATGGGTGTGGGGAGCTGGGGTTTGACTTTCTTTACACTAGAACTTTCTTTGGTGACAAATGCAGTTTGGGGTCAAATGAGCCTATTTGTGAATTTGGGGCAAATCATTTCAGCCCCCTGCCACCGAAAGGATTTTTTAAATATATAATTCAGATTGTTTCCTTTTGACACGTTTCCACTTTTGGGTCTGAAACACCCTTTTGAAGTATAACTGGATTTTTTGTAAACAACCAGACACCAAGGGGAAAAGCCCAATGAACCAAAATGGGAAAAATCTGCAGGAACAAATTAGTTCTGGATGGAATGAAACGTTTTGTTTTGGACGCAAAATAAACTGGTTTTGGATGCTCTGGTTGGGGTGCAGAACTGAAGAAAAATCCATTCTTTTCTCAGACCATGGAGGACAGGTCCATCAATGGCTGTTAGCCAAGATGGGCAGGGATAGTCTGTTTCCGGAGTCTGGGAGTGGGCAACAGGATGGATCATTTGATTCTCTGTTCTGTTCATTCCCTCTGAGGCACCTGGCTCTGGCTGCTGTTGGAAGACAGGACACTGGGTTAGATGGCCATTGGGGCTGATCCAGTGTGGTCTTATATTCATTGCTGTTAGTTAAGTGTACTGAGTTCTGCAGACAAAAATCACGGGCAGGACTGAGGCAGGGCCGTCCTTGGGACTGGTGGGGCCCTACGCAGTACTATTTAATTGGTGCCACTATGCCCGACAGCAGCCTGGCGGGAGGTGAGGAGGATTTCTTAGAGCTGTGAGTTTATAACCTTCAGCAAGGCACTAATGAAATATTTTTAAAACGAATGTTAAACCAAGGTCCTGTTGGCTCACCCTGTCAATTCAGAAACTGACCGTCTGTACCTGCGGTTGGCAAATGCCTGGTAAATGATTCTTTCCCAGGTTCCAAGTTCTGCTCAGAGCTCTGGCAGGCTCATCACTGTTAAGTTCACTAGCTCCTCTCCGGAGGAAGCAGCGCCACAGAACAGGGGTAGGAAGAGGCAGGTGGGGGAACATTAAGACCCAGCAGTGCCCCAAATTTTCAGGTGCCCCACGCAACTGCATATTCTGCATGTGGGTAAGGATGGCTCTGGGCAGAGGCTTGCAATTGCTTCCTGGTTCAGGTCATGGCGTAAATAGGGTGAGATTAGCAGCTTTTTTCTTCTTCCGATCTTCACCACTTCCGTGTTTCAGCGGCAATGGGGGAGAGCAGAGCGACGACTGGACACACACTGGGTAGTCTGGGTTCCCACCAAACAAGCTGAAGAATCAACTGGAGTAGGTGAGGTGCATTCCATCTCAACTATTTTGGAGCAGCAGGAGCGGGTCCTTTGGAAAGGGGGTGGGCACCTGATAGCATATGGGCGAAGAGTAGTGATCTCCCAGAAAGAGGCTTGGTGATGCTCATAGCTCCTCTGGGCAGTGCTACAAGAAACCTTGCTCTTATGCCGCTGTTTTCACCTGCAGATCTCAAAGCCCTTTATGAAGGAAGAGCAGTATCATTATCCTCGTTTTACAGGTGGGGAAACTGAGGCATGACGCGGGGACACGGCTTGCCCAGGTCACTCCGGAGGTCAGGGGCAGAGCTAGGAGCAGCAACCAGGTTTCTGGAGTATGACCGAGTGCATTTTTCAGCGTCTGAAACGATTTGTTGAATTCAGTGACTAGCTTGGGGGGTGGGATTGTTTTTCCTTTTCAGTGGAAACCAGTGGGTTTGATTTTAAATGGATCAGGTTGTTGGTACTCAAAATGGCCTAATC
This sequence comes from Pelochelys cantorii, assembly GCA_032595735.1. Lineage (NCBI taxonomy): Eukaryota > Metazoa > Chordata > Testudines > Trionychidae > Pelochelys > Pelochelys cantorii. The sequence continues at coordinate 45,882,747 of CM064337.1, forward strand.
TTATAAAAAACTCTGCCCCCCTCTCAAATCCAGCGCCAAGGCAACACAAAATGTGTTGGCGAATTGGAAATGGAACTTTCTGAGTTTGGATGGCAAAGTGTGTTTGGTTTGAAGGGACTTCGATTTTTTTTTAAATTCATTTGGATGCTCTACTGAAGAATCCCGCGCTCACTCAACTCTGAGTTCTCCTTCCTTCCTGCAAAGCATCTTGGCACCTGGGGAAGGCTGATGGGGGGTAGCAAGGAGCATGAGGAGTGCCGCATGTATGCAGGGAGCTGAGACCAAGGTGTTTCCGGAGTGCTGCGGGCAGCTAAGCCAAATCAGCAAGCTGGGCTCCTGCGGAGATGTTTTTCCGTCTGCCTGGATCAGCCGGCAGTGCTTCCTGCTCACTGAGCAATGTTCTCTCCTCATCCCAAAAGCTGGCTGGGTGCACGGCTCTCGCTTTGCGTGAACAAAGATGTGCCAGACGAGACCACTGGCATTGCTCCCTGGCTGGCCGGGACTCCTCAGGTATATTTTTAGAGTACACAAGTGCTTTCAGGTCACACCTGAGCTCCAGGGGTGGAGCAGGGGAGGGAAAGAGGGTAAGATCTGGCTTGGATGAATGTGGAGACTGAATTCCCCTTGCCCCGGAGGGACAGGAGGCCAAGCTGTGGAGGGAGCAGGTGGCCCTGAGCGGAGAACCCAGCTTTGATTGAACTATGAGGTGGCAGAAAGAATGAACTTATATCTCAATGCTAGAAGATCCTGGCTGCTGTTTAGTGAAGATGGGAGGGTTGTGTTTCATTAATGGGGTTTCCAGGCATGTGATGTGATGTATTAGACATGATGTGGGGTGCTAGGGATTCCTGGAAGATGTGCTATGATACAGAAGATGCAGTGCTGTGATATAGAAGATGCAGTGGTGTCTCAGTGCTGGGTGTCCCTGGGAGCAGTGCTGTGATACAGAAGATGCAGTGCTGGGTGTCCCTGGGAGTAGTGCTGTGATATAGATGTTGCAGTGCTGGGTGTCCCTGGGAGCAGTGCTGTGATACAGAAGATGCAGTGCTGGGTGTCCCTGGGAGTAGTGCTGTGATATAGAAGATGCAGTGGTGTCTAAGTGCTGGGTGTCCCTGGGAGCAGTGCTGTGATATAGAAGATGCAGTGGTGTCTCAGTGCTGGGTGTCCCTGGGAGTAGTGCTGTGATACAGAAGATGCAGTGCTGGGTGTCCCTGGGAGCAGTGCTGTGATATAGAAGAGGCAGTGGTGTCTCAGTGCTGGGTGTCCCTGGGAGTAGTGCTGTGATACAGAAGATGCAGTGCTGGGTGTCCCTGGGAGTAGTGCTGTGATATAGAAGATGCAGTGCTGGGTGTCCCTGGGAGTAGTGCTGTGATATAGAAGATGCAGTGGTGTCTAAGTGCTGGGTGTCCCTGGGAGCAGTGCTGTGATATAGAAGATGCAGTGGTGTCTCAGTGCTGGGTGTCCCTGGGAGTAGTGCTGTGATACAGAAGATGCAGTGCTGGGTGTCCCTGGGAGCAGTGCTGTGATATAGAAGATGCAGTGGTGTCTCAGTGCTGGGTGTCCCTGGGAGTAGTGCTGTGATACAGAAGATGCAGTGCTGGGTGTCCCTGGGAGCAGTGCTGTGATATAGAAGATGCAGTCATATCCCTTTCATTGCTGGAAGTTCCTTGACAGTTGTGCAATCCACACACACTTTTTCCAAGCAGTCAACCAATCGTTCCCCTGTTGGGCAGTGGTGAGCTAAGTGTGATCATGCCACCCGCCATACTCCTTTGACATGAGTGGGTGTCCATTCCCCTCGCCTCCCTCCTGCTCTGAGTTTCTTTGGGATTTGGGCCGTGTGGGACTTTCTCGTGGAGACTGATCCTGGCTGATGAACAGCATATGGCCTGGGAGGTCGCAGAAGAACGAGACAATAAATTATCCTCTAATTGACTCGAATGGATGGAATTGACCTTTAGAGAACTAAGCCATGAATCTTTGGAAGGTGAAGCGGGCACCTGGCAGATTTATCACTGTCAGATTTTAAAGGCCCATCTCCACAGCCACAATAAGTTCCTGCTACTAAATGAACAGATGTGTGCTCAGGAGGAACTCATGTGCTTGGGCACGGAGGTGACGGGGAGCTCCCAGGGATGGGTGGGTGTGTGGGAGATGGCCAGTCAGGTTGCTACCAAGCAGGCTGCCAGACACATGGAAGTGAAGCAGAGGCAGGATGGAGAGTGACTAATGAAACAGGAGTTTTCAGGGGCCCAAGTGGAAACAGAGCCGGGATGGACTGATGGCACACAGAGAAGCTGCAGAAAACAGACAGAAACTGAGCAGCCGGCCAGACCCCCAGACTGCGAGAGGTACAGGGCCTGATTCCCAGGAACCTGGTATGGATTCTGGGTGCATACTTGATTCTAATCTTGCTTACAGCTGGGTCCCACCATTGGCATCAGGGTTGCTACTGCTGGTTACGCCGCTGCCAGGGAGATCAGAAGCAGACTCTGGATTGATTTTTCCCTGAGTGACTTAAATCCCCCTTTCCCCTGTCAGTTTCACCCTCCCCTCCCCCCCTCCCGCCAACAAACGCAGAAATGAAAAGCCAGATAGCGGGGGAAGAAGTCACAGAGTCGAACCCTCCTCTCACTGGCTGGTTATGTCCCCGGATGGGGCTTAGGGGTGTAACCCTAGTTTGGGAAAGCTGCTGGATTGCTGGGTAGCACCCAGCCAGATACAGAGAGGAGAGAGTCAGGTAAAGCGAGAGGGTTTCTGCCTGCACACACCCGTGCCATCCCACGCACCAGCTGCATCTGTCGTGCACAGATCACTTCATTGCCTCTGGCCCTGGGTCCTATTCTGTCCAGTCAGGGCTGGATTTTATCACCCCTGCTCCCACTTGGCTCCGTCAGTAGCCCCATTAAAATCAGTGGGATGGGTCATGGACTGAGCTACAGCTCAGAGTCACTAAGGGTGGCTGAACGGGACCCTCTGATGCGTCCCGGAAAGGTCGGAGGTGCGGCTGGAAACCCGGATTGTCTGCTGTTTTGATGACAGGACTGGGAGGGACCTTGAGAGGTCATCGAGTCCAGTCCCCAGTGCTAGAGATGGGCCTTAACCAGACCCATGCCCCAGGTCACCTCCTTCCAGCTACTTAACAAACCACCTGTGTGGTAGATAGAGTTAAAGAGCCCTGATGGATACTGAATCTGCCCCAGAAGCCTCCGCCGCCTCCAGCTGCTCTGATGATGGAGTGGGCAGGCAGAGTAGTCCAACAGGCTCTCTATTTAGCCTCTCCTTGCTTGCTTGGCTCCTGCTGAACCAGCCTGTGGATTTCCCCGTTCTCACATCCCCTCTGCTTATATTCCACATGGCTCTTGCCTCTTTCCTGGCCATTTCTTCTTCTCCCCTTGGTTGGCTCTCCGGAAGCCAGATCTGGGTGCTCCCTGTTGGGGCAGCCGAAAGTGAGGAGGGGAGCCAGCCTCCAGAGAAACACAGTGCAGGAAGGGAGAAAGAGGACAATGCCTCACCAACCCATGGCCGTCTTCTTTGGCGTCTCCCCGATTCTTATTCTGCCAGCATGGGCAGGAGCCTGTTTACCTTCGCATTGTTTTCTGTTGCTGAGAGGGGGCAGCCGACGTTAATAAGCAGCCATCAGCGATAATTACCAAGTCCCTGAAGCAAAGCAATGCAAATACATCAGCAGTGTTGTTGGAGCTTACAATTCCCATTGCACACGCAGCCACCCGCGAGCCTCGCGGACGGAGCTGCTTTTCAGAGAGGCACGCTCCCTGCCTGTCTAATCCCCGTCGATGTTATCTAATCTATCCAATCTCATCTGTTTGATCTCATCTAATTGTATTTATCCCATTGTCACTCTCCGGTTTAGCTAAAGCCCCACTAATCTATCCGAGCAGTCAGGAAATGGAACCACGACAGAGCTTTCTGCTGCAAACTCAGCTCTGACATGGACATGGGCGCCCCTCACTTCCTCAGAACCAATCCATTTGGCATGAAATTTCTCATTTGGCATTGCTTCTCCCCAGAGCATTTGCCTGCAAAGTGCAGATGGGACTTTGAAAGAGGAGAGGGTTTTTTTTTTCCTCTCTCTGAAAAATCTGCTGCCTTTGTCCGTTTTGTTTAGGACCAGCAAGCTACCCTCATCAACTAAAAGCCCCGCTTAGTTTGGTTCCTTGGGCCTGGAGGAGAGCGCAGGCTTTGGGGGAGGGTTGTGGGCTGCTTGCAGAGTGGGTTGGCTGGAGACAGGCAGAGAAGGAAAGGGCAGGATTCTTTTCTGACACTGATCTGCCCAGCAAAGGCTGCGCATGGGCTACCCTGCCTGCAGGAGTTTGAGTCCAGCTGGCATGGGACACAATCACAGTGAAGACAGGGCCTGGGGTGGGAAGTAGAGTATGGGGGGTGGGGAGGCGTGGTGGCTGGTGGCCCCGTTGGCTGTGGAGAGTCTAGCCAGGAGGGAGGGTGCAGGAGCTGGCTGGGGCCTTTGTGTGTGTGTGTGTGTGTGAGGGGAGATGGCGGTCCAGGGTCTGGGCATGAAGGGAATGGGGGAACACCACCTCCCGATGCACCCATTGACTGCAATTTGGCCAATGGGAGCAGCGGGGGAAGCCTCCAGGCAGTGTGTCTGTGCTGTGCTGTTGCCCTGGGGACCAGGGCAGGCCATGGGGTGGCTGCCCGGTTGCTCCTGCCCTGGCTGGTGGTGGCTGCCTGGCTGCTCCCGGGGTGGGCTGAGTGGCGGGCCTCTGTGTGTCATACAAACCTGGTGCGGATTCTGGGTGCGTACTTGGCTTGCTAGTCTGCTGGTCTGCTTGATGCCTGCACTACATTGTCTTCTCTGCTGCTTCGCTATTGACCGACACCTGGTGTAGGCATTGTGTAATCTATCTATCTATCTATCTATCTATCCCCATATGCTCTATCTGTCTGTCTGTCTGTCTGAGTGTCTATCTAATGCCACACAGCCTGTCTATCTATCTGTCCATCCCCATACATCCCTATCTATCTATCTATCTATCTATCCCCCTCCATACGCTCTGTCTGTCTATCTATCTAACCCCACACAGCCTGTCTATCTGTCTGTCTGTCTGTCTAACCCCACACAGCCTGTCTATCTATCTATCTGTCTGTCTAACCCCACACAGCCTGTCTGTCTATCTGTCTGTCTAACCCCACACAGCCTGTCTGTCTATCTGTCTAGCTAACCCCACACAGCCTGTCTATCTGTCTGTCTAACCCCACACAGCCTGTCTATCTATCTGTCTGTCTAACCCCACACAGCCTGTCTATCTATCTATCTGTCTGTCTAACCCCACACAGCCTGTCTATCTATCTGTCTAGCTAACCCCACACAGCCTGTCTGTCTGTCTATCTATCTGAAACAAAAGACAGGACTGTGCAGCACTTTAAAGACTAACAAGATGGTTTATTAGGTGATGAGCTTTCGTGGGCCAGACCCACTTCTATCTATCTGTCTATATCTGTCTTTCTATCTATCTAATTGACTCTGTGCATCTCTGTGCTTCCCTTTCTGTTCCACCATTACAGGGTTTGGATGGCAGATTTAATTAGCAAAGGTCTCCGTGGCGTTGTGTGTTGGAAGAGGGCAGGTGATGCATTTGTGCTGGCATCTCACACGCTCGCTTGTTCTTGGGGGAGCAGAAGAATAACAGCGTGGAATGCTCTCGTCACAAAGGCTTTGGTGGCCCCCCCGAGGGGCTGGCTGGGTTTGATACTCTCAGATGTGGGGGGCGCGTGGGTGGGTGGGTAGAAGGAGGCAGGGCCAGACAGATTGCTCCATAAAAGTCAATTTCCAGCCAGAGTCAACAAACAAACAAATTGTCCTGGGATGGAGCCAAAGCAGGAGAGTGAGAGGAAAGGTCATAATCAGTGTGGGGGCTGGTAACTCCCACACAAGGGCTAGCTGCCGGGTAGCTATTTCAAGGGAATTCATACGCCAACGGCTGCCTTTGTGAAAGGCCTTCCGGACCGTGCTGTTCACAAAGCCGGGGCTCTGTTTAATTAAGGTTTTGCAGATTGGTAAGAGCTGGAGCAAGTGACACAACCATGGTTGAAACAACCTGGCATGGAATCAGCTGGATTGTGTTAAAAGGAGGCTGGTTCAGTCTCTCTCACTCCCAGAATCCTCTCTGCTCTGCACTGGCTCTGCCCCTCTTGCCCCTGACCCCCCTCTGCCCCACACTGACAGGGGTTGGCTCTGCCTCTCTCACCCCTAGATTCCCTGCTGCCCCACCTTGGGAAGGGCTGATTTTATTTCTAACCTCAGTACCCCCCACCCATCCCACAATGATACTTCTCGAGGCCTGTTCCAAGGGTGAGGGTCAGCAAGGCTGGGTCGCAGACTTTGCCAGAGAAGGCTTAGTCATGGGATGCCTGGGCCAGGGAATAGCATGAGCACAAATCTCCCTGTGGGCAAGAGGTTTCTTCTCTGTCGGTCCTGCCCAGAGCCATTTTGGGCAGAGGCCCCTGGGAAGGCCCTGCCAGGTACAGACAGTGAATTCACTTCAGGAGGCACTCACTTTGGAGCCTGAGGTTGATGTGAGTTTTGTGCCAATTTGCATCAGTTCAGTTGCCCCCAGTTTCGTCCCCATGTTCCCTCTGGTGCACAGGAGAGCAGCTACCTTGTGATGGGGTACCCACTGGTCTGAGGCACCCCTGAAGGAAATGGGCACCTGGTGGCTTATGTCAACGGAGAAGGTGGTTGCCTCACACAGGTACGTTGGTGATCAGCCAGGCAGATATTTCTCTCTTTTAAGACACCTTTCTTCCGACTGGAACCCAAAACCTTTACCCCCTCCCTGCCCCAACCCAGGGAAATGCAGCCACTTCTGGGGTGAAGCACAGAAGCCATTCTGCCTCAGCAACACTGTATGGCCGTTAGGGGGAGCAAGACAGATAATGGCTCCATCTGGAAGCACCAGAAGCATTTTAAGACTTTATCCCTGTTGGGATTTGGCCAGGTGGCTGGAATGAACACCGCTGTTATTGAAGCATGGTACCATGGGATCGTTCATGGGCACAAGTGGATGAACCTGGCTGACTAGAGGGTCCTGGAGCCAGAACCCAGAGCACAGGGTGGACTTGGATTTCCCAACTGGCCACTGGGGAAGTGGCATTGGTGGGATGGTGAGTAAACAGACTCTCTGAGCCTTACAGTGAACAGAGACCCTGTCTCCCCACCCCCAGAAGGGATGCTCATAACAGTGACTTAGCCAGAGGCTGAGTCAGCAGCTTTGGGGGCCCCAACAGCTCCTGGAGCGAGGAAGGGGCAGCAGGCAAGGAGACAGGGGAGAGGTGTTGCCTGGTGCGCTAATCCCCAGACCAACCAGCCGGGGGCACCTGCCTCCCAGAGAGTGGAGCACCCCATGCCGGTACCTTTTGTGGGCATCACTGAAAAGAACAAGCAAGTGGTCTTACAATGAAACAGGCGTGCCGTTAAGGCCAAACCGATTATGAATGTCACTTAAGCTAATTAGGAATTAAACAGTGATCAAATCACAGTTACGGCGGAGCCTGAATCAATGGCTACATGGGCTAATGATGTTGGTTTAGAGCCTTAATCAGTGAAAGCGTCCAGTGAATGCGGCAGGTAGGCAAAGTAACATGGAATCGCTTATTGCTCCTGAGAGAGACAGAACCAGCCTCCTTTTAACACAATCCAGCTGATAGAAGGAAGTGGCCATTTTACCTTAATCTAACCCCTAATTACGAGATTTTTCTCAAGGACTGTGGAGTGCACCTCTCTGGTGAAGGACAGGGCAGTCTGTTCTGCTATGAGATCAAAGAGCGATTGCCCCAAGTGGTAACTCCAGGTTAGCTAGAGTTGAGGAAGTAACAAGGCCAAAGCAGGCGTCTCAGTCTGAACCCTCACTTTCTTCTTTCTCTCCAGGGCTTTCCAGTGGCCTTGTCCAGTAAAGCGGTGGTTGTAATTTGTCTTGATCCTATTTTGAACCCTGCCTCAAAATACCTAGGCGGGTGCTGAATTCAGCGTCCCTCAAGCTGAGCAGGTCCTTAAATGGTTTCCTGGATCAGGGCCACCCAGGGCCGTGCTGAGATCCAATGGGAGACATCTCAAGTGCCCTAGCTACGGCGGAGTGGACGGGAGACCAAAGCCTTGTTGGACTGGTGGCTCTCAGTGCTCTTGGTGGTTGGGAATCTCAGGGCTCGGAGAGATGGGATCTTCTGGGACACTCGCCTGGGACCTGGAAGAGCTGGGGCCAATGTCCTGTTTTGCCACAGTTTCCTGTGTGTCCTTGGGCAAGTCACTTAGGCCCAGATCCAGATTTCAGTGGACGGTAGGCACCTAAATAGTTCTGAGGTGCTGGGCTTTGGCCTCTCCGTGTCTCAGCCTCACAGGGATGAACACACAACAAGGATGAGGTGCTCAGGGGTGCAAATGGAGGTGTGTGGGGAGGGGGAGGAGGAGAAGGTGTACACCCCACACTAGCCTGGTGGTCAGTGAGGTGCAGAAGGGCCCGTTCACCTGACACACCCCACCCGAGGGAGGCTCAGGTTTGATAAGTGATTCCGGGTTGAAGATGGAGCCCAGAAGGGCGGGAGCAGGCAGGGCTGATGTCAGGTCAGGAAGAGAGGACAGACAGGCTGCCAGGTGGAAGCCTCTCTCTGGGCTTAGAAAGAATCCTGGCCCTCAGGGGATGGCGTACCCAGAAGGGTGGAAGAAAAGGGAGGCTGTGTAGGAAGCAGCCTAGGGAAACAGCAGCAAGGTTTGGGACCTGGTACCCGGCCCCAGAGCTGCAATCTGGAATAGTGGCCAGGTAGCAGCTGCTGGGGAAGTGGTGCACGCTTGGATTGGAGGATACCTCCTGAACGACTGAAACCCCCAAATGGTAGTGGCCTGGTTGGAAGGCCACGCCAGGAAGAGGGAGCGTCCTGAGTGACAAAGAGGGAAGCACCGCAAATCTGGAGTGTGAGAGGAGACTCCGCAGGAATGAGGGGTGTCAGGTCAAGCAGCCCTTTTCCCTGGACACAGTCACAAGAAGGTGCCCCCGTGGTAAGCAGAGAACCCCTGGGAAGTAGTTAGCTGGGGCTGCACAGGCAGTAACTTTTTGTGAAGGCTAAAACCAGAACAACTTGGATTTATCTTCCAGATCGTGGCTGGTGGCTGAGGAGGGGGCGAGTCTACCACTGAAATTCTAATTCCTCCCCTTCAAGGGTTTCCTGTGCAACCCTTGGGAGTCCAATGGAAGGTCCCTGTGAAATGGTCTGAGAAGATGTCTGACTGTATCGTGGTTATGTTCTGTGACTCCTGGAGGTGTGGTCAGAAGGGTTCTCTGCTCTTGGCAAATCCTTGGCCAGCTATTCAAGTGTGCCGTGCACGAGTCTCTGCTCTCACCATGTCATCCTCCTCCAGAAACAGGCCTGGTATCTGGTTGGGGCAAGTGCTGGGTTCGCAGTCGGGTGTCCTGAAGGATGCTGGGTGAAGGGGAAGTGGGGAATTTGCTATATCTGCTACCCTGATGAACTCTTGTCAGAGGCACCAGGAGAGGGAGCTCCCCCCGCCCGCCCCCTGGCTAAGGTTGGAGAGAGCTGCTCCTCCAAGCCAGGAACGGGAGTGAGGAGTTTTTGGCAGAGAAGGAGAGCAGCTCCGTGCTGACCATAACCAGACAGCAGATAGTGAAAGCTCTTCATGTGACTGGGGCTCTCTGAGTCCCGTCGTGCTGGTGGGTGGTGACATTCTGATTTTGGAGTGTTCTCTTTTTCCTTCAACGCTAGAGCTGGCGAGAGAGAGTCCTGCTCTTCTGCAGGGGTGAAGCAATAGCTATGCTGATTTACACCTGTTGAACATCTGACCTCGCCCGTGGGCTCTTGGTTATTCTCAGGGATGTAAAAGCTTTCACAGAGAAGGGCTCCGTCTAGCGTTGGCCACTTCCTACTCTCGCACCTCGAGAGAGGCACGGCCGGAGTTTCACGGCATGAAGAGAGAGCCAGTCACTGGGCGTGGATCGCTCACCTGCCTGAGAACCACACGTACAATCCCCATGTATCCAGTAAGGCCTGACTGAACAAAGCAGAGCAGTGCTGAGAGAGGAACGAAGGACACCCTGGATTAATACTCAGGGAATCGCTCTCTCTTCTGAAACCCTGAGTGTGTCCATAAGCAATTCATCTGCCTCGTTAGGAATATTATGTGTTTTAATAAATTCTGTGCCTCAGCATTAATCTGTCCCCTTTACTCCTCCCTCAGGCAGGAGCGAATCCCATCTTATTAGCGAGAGGAGGCCTTTTGGCCTGGCACTCGGTCTTCGCACTGAGCAATTACATTTCTCCTTGCTTCGGAAAAGGCGTTTAGAGGGCAGCACCATCGGCGCAGCTGCGGGGGGAGCTGGGTTTCAGCTCTGTGAGGGGGACCGAGAGGAGAGGAAGTGTGGTGTGACCCCGGGGGAAGCGGGTGACATGTTTTCTTGCATACCCTCCGGGTAGGTATGGAGTGTCACAGCCCTCCCCTTCTCCTTCCAAAGACAAGGGTCTTCTATGGCGATCCAGCTCCCTTCCAGCCATTCCTCAGTTGTCCCATTCACCCAGGGCCGGCCCACAACATTTTGGCACCTGAGGCGGGGAGCTCAAATGACGCCCCCATGTCCCCTTGCTTTGGGCCAAAACTTTGAAAGGTCTCAATTCTCTGGGTCCTAGTGGTGCCCCCCCGCAGTCCGGCACCTGAAGGTGGCCGCCTCAGTTTGCCTCACAGTAAGGTCAGCCCTGCCCTTGCTTAGGGGTGTGCGGATACTCATGTATGTTCATAATTGCCATTTGCAGTGTGTTTGAGGGGGTGATACCAGAGGAAGGAGTTGGATCACTTCAAGGCCCCTCTCCCCTCTCAGTGGACATCCCCAGTGAGCCCTCATTGCCTCTCAAAGGCTGCACTAGGCCTGAAAAAACCTCCACAAACACATTTCCATCTTTGGTTACGTGACCTCATTGGCCAGATGCCCATATGCTGTCTCCTCCGCCATACCCACCTTCCCACGCCAGTTCCTCCTTCGTTCTTCTCGCGTACAGCCCCCTCCCATCCTTCTCCTGGAGGTGTTCTATCACCGCCTTCATTTGAGTTAGACTCTAGTCTCTTCTGAGCAGTGGATGAACCTTTGTCACGTTGGCAACGGTCAGCCTGAATTTTGGGTAAACGTTCAGTGTGAGGCAATATTGATGTCGCCCTCTGATGTTGTTATTTCTTGGCAGCTGCGGCAGCAGGAGGGGCTGTGTGGCTGGAACGGGGGAGGAGACAAGAGAAAAGGAACACTTTTCTTACCACACTCCTTCTCCACAGAGAGCAGCTATAGCTGAGCTAAGCAGTGGGCCCCGACTACGAATATCAGTACCCACATCAGCTCCGTACACATCCCCCACTTCAGAGTGCAGAACGCAGCAGCCAGATGGATTATCTGAATCAATGGATGCCTGTTAATGAAAATTCTCTGGGACTGGCTTTGATCAGCTTTCATTCTCCTACAAGAACACCTGCTTGTGAGTATAGATTCTGGTTTTTGTGTCAAAGATGCTGAGCTGAAGCCGTCCCCCTTTCTCACAGGAACAAACTGCGGAATTACCCCAACTTGCTCCAAAAAGAGCATCGATTCCCTCCGGAGCAGCTGAGAAATTGTCAATTTTGCTAACGCCCTTTAAAGTGCAAGGCAGCCTGGCAGTGTTGCTAGGATGTAAAAGTGCTCGAAGGACACTCTTGCTAGAAACAACTTGGAGGTGCCCAGAATCACCTCCAATCATGGAGGTTGTGTGCCTGACACTCCCCCTCACCTCCACATACTGGGACGGTCAGGAAGTTGGTACGGGGCCACTGACTTTAGGGTCCCTGTGAGCCGACACACTAGGGTACAGCGGGCAGAGCAGAGGGTGGGGGCGGGTAACGCTCTTGTTCTTTCCCCCAAAGCGCTGTCACTCTGCAGCAGAGACACTAGTTCTTCCCTGGTGACACACTGGGAGGCTTCTAATGTCCAGCCACACGCTGCGCTGGTGGGACTCTCCTGATTGTCACTGCAGCCTGCTGCGTCCAATTGCACAAGGAGAAAGGAGATGCAGAAATGTCTCTGTGAGGAGAAATGGGGGCATCTTCAAAAGGGATCCCCAAGGGAGCCAGCCTGGGATGCTGCTGCCAAGGTTCTTTCTGTTCCAATGATTCATTAACTGTTGACAATTTTCCCAGCCTTTCTGTCATTTTACACAACTCAATAGCAAAAAAAAAAAAAAAAAAAAAAAAAAAAATTGTGCCGTGAGTCAGGGCTTTCTGACTGAATCACAGACCTCATTTTTATTATTATTTATTATGTTCCAGCAGCGGCCTAGTCAGAACCGGGCACCTGTGCTAGGAGCTGTACAAACCTCCTAATAAAAGGCAGGCTTTTCCTTGAAGATTTTATCATCTAAACAGGCATGACAGGCAAAGGGGGCCGAGTTTGCACCATCTCTCTCTCTATTTTAGAGCGCGTGTGTCTGTCTGCGAGTCCGTTTGTTCAAGAACTCCTTAATGGTAAGAGATAAGGCCACCTAATTTGGTATTCAGCTTCCTTTTCTCCTAACTTAAAACAAGGTCAGGGTTGGGTTGTGCCAGGACAACCGGAAGTCCCAGGAAAGGGACTGTTTTCCAGAACATGCAAAGGGAGGGGCTGCTGTTCGGAGGGACGTGTTGTAAGAGTGGCCACTGGGGGGCAGTGAGCTGGCAGGGGAGAGCTCTCCTGTGGAGTGTCCCCTGGGGGCAGCTGCACCACCACGGGAGTGGCCAGCAGGGCTGGGGCTCTGCCTTCTTGCCTGGCAGCACGCCCATGACAGGAGAGCAGGAAGCCAGTTGCCCCAGTGCTCAAGCTGGCTTGAGGAGGCAGATCCTCACTCCCCATCGCTCAACATAGCTCTGATGACTTGATGGGTCCCCGGGCTGAGGACTGTGCCCTTTCACAATCATATTTCCATTGTCTTCGGAGCTGGTGCGGGGGGAAGAGAGTGGGTCGAATATAGCAGGGGACTAAAAACCCCTCCAGCAGGCCTCAAAGGCAGAGAGCTGAGGCTGCAGGGTACAAAGTCTGGATCTTGATTTCAAAGCCCCCCCCAGCAGGCCCCTTTCTGCTTGTCATTCACTAGCAGCAGGGTCATTTCTAACTCGTAGACAGGACTAGCCACACATTGTGTTCGCTGGCAGACCTGGCCCGAGAACAGGTCAGCAGAGACAGAGCAACAGTGCTGCCAGACGTGGGCATGTGACCTCGAGAAACGGACCCCAGGCTTCAGACCCGTGCCAGACAATTGTGTCCCAACAGAGCTTCACCCTGCAGGACACCAGCTGTCTCTCTTCCTGGCTGTTTCTTATACTGAGGGCAGCTGGCTGGAGCAGCAGAGGCCGGAGGTGGAACTGGGAAAAGCAGACACTAACTGCCGGTGAACATGGGGGCAAAGACCATACCCCAGTGGGGTGGCTTGTGCTGGAAATAGAGCTGGAGGTGAGTTTGTAAGCAGCCCGTTCCATGCTGGGTGCAAGGCTGAATCCATCATGCTTTTGTACTGTTCACAGAAACAAAAAAGCAACCTAAAAATCTTGGGAGGGGCTTGGCACAAGGGCTAGAGCACTTTCCTAGAGGTGATCTCCCTCCATTTCCAGCTAGGAAGAAGATTCCGTAGATTCCTCTCAGATGAAGACCTGGGTCTGTGTCTCCCTCGTGGCTTCACTATCGTCAGGTGGGACAACGGCAGCTCTCTCTACCACAAGTGCGTCAGGAAATTCCTCCCCTGCCCTGAGCTTTCTGGACACTTGCAAGAACAGCTGGCGATGTGCCAGGTGATGAGAGCAGCGCTGGGTAACCAATGGAGGGGAGAGGGGAAGTTCTCCAACTATTTTACAATTTTTTGGTTGAAAATTGGAAAATGTGAAAACTCTCTATGGGCGGAGAGCTGTGTGTGTTCACGCGATGGCCCCCCACCCCTGCCCCACAGAAAGCTCCTCTCGAACACATCAGAACCCTTTAGGTTAATACATTTCCATAAATTATAAGGCCATGGTGGTCATCTCGGCTGACCTCCTGTATCACGTAGCCCACAGATCTCATCTTGTAATTTCTGCATCAAGCCATAGAACGTCCGCCTGGACTCGAGGACCTCTTGAGGTCCCTTCCCGTTCTATGTCCACTCTGGATTTAAAGTCCTTGTTAAACATCCATGCCTTGTTTCGCATTTGAGTTGCTCTGGTTTCCATTTCCAGCCACTGGATTTCGTTAATATTTTGCCCGCTGGGTGAAAGAGCATGGACTATAAGACCTCCTCCTCCCAAGCTGGTACCTGTTTAATTCTATAGGTTTTTAGTTATTTCTGTCTGTGGAACTCTACTGGATGCAGCCCCATGAAATGCGACAGGACTTTTCCCAGGGGAAGTAAGTGGCCAGTTCGGTTTACTCTTTCCTCTTATCTTTGCTCTTTGGCCTGCTCCTCTACACTGCCAAATAATCTTGATAGCAATAAATTAATGAAACGTTACAATTGCTTTTCTAGATCAGGGGTGGGCAATAATTTTTGATGGGAGGCCACTCCAAGATTTGGAAAGTGGTCAAGGGCCGCACTCTTCCATGGTATTAATGGAGGAGGTGCAGGGTCTGGCATGGAGGTTGGGTGCAGAAGGGAGCTTGGGGTAAGGGATTGGGGTGTAGGAGGGAGCATGGAGTTTGGGTGAAGGAGGTAGTTGTGACCTAGGGCAGCGGATTGGGGTGCAGGGTTTTGGGATGAGACTTAGGGTCGGAGGGGATTGCGATCTCAGGCAGGAGATTGGGGTGCCAGATCTGGGAGGGGGTATGGGTGCATGTGGAGTAGCGGGGCAGGAGTGGGGGGCAGAGGGTTTGGGAAGAGAGGGGCTGGGATGCCAGAGACAGGTTCTGGCCAGGAGACTTACCAACCAGCCTGCCTGCCTGCAGAGCTTAAAATGTTTCTGCCTGCTCAGCCATGTGCTTGAATGAGTAATTGAGCAGGATGGGAGAGGGGTTTTGCTTTGTGGATCCCTGTTATTCAAACAGGCAGCTCCCATTGGCCGGTTTCTGGCCAGAAACCGGCCAATGGGATTGTGCTTGGGGGTGAAAGCAGCGTCTGAATCTTCCCCCCTCCCCTCCAGACTCATAAAGAGAAAGAGCCCTGCAGCCACGTTTCTGAGCAGCGTACAGAACTGTGGGGCAATCAGGGGAGCTTGCCTGGGGCTCCCCACTGCCTCCGTGGGCCGGATCCGGTGGCTCGCGGGCCGTATTTTGCCCAGGTCAGTTCTAGATGGAACAATGAGGTCATTTAGTAGGGCAGCCGTCTCGCTACCTACCAGGGTTAGAAACTAGTACTGGAGAGTCCTGGGGAAAGGGGCCCGTCCCAGCGGAATAGAGCACCCCTCTCTGATTCTGAGGGTGAGATGCTGGGCTGTCAGTGCTGTCACTGATCATCCTTATCCCTTGCCTCACCCCCTGTCAATGTGGGGAGAAAGAACGAAACGCTGGCGGGCAGGTTGCTTTCATCTTTTCGTCCTTTTTGGAGGCTGCCCGGGGTTGGGGCTGTTGAAGCAGTCCCAGCAGAAGAGGGGCTGGTGATGAGATCCCAGGATAAGGCACGAGATTTTACCCTGTGGGGGCTGGAGGAACTATCCTTCCCCAGCATTATTGACTGGTTCATTATAGCTCCCTTAAAGCACAGACGTTAGAGATGGAAAAGACCCACAGGGAACTAAGGCAGGGTTCCAAACCAAACTAGATACATTCATGGAGGATAGGTCCATTAGTGGCTATTAAGCAGGGTGGGCTGGGTCCTTAGCCTTGCCAGAAACTGGGAACGGGCAACGGGGAGGAATCACTCGACAAGTCCCTGTTTTGTTCACTCCCTCTAGGGCACCTGGCATTGGCCACTGTCGGCAGACAGGAGACTGGGCTGGATGGACCTTTGGTCTGACCCCGCCTGGCTGTCCTTATGATACCATTATCCTGTTTCCCAGTCTATTTCGTTCTCTCCAACCCCTTTATTATTCCTGTTGCCTGTGTCTGAATCCCCCTCTCATTGGACAGCTCAGTCCCGACCTCTGTGTGTGACGCCCTCCCGTTCTGGCAGCCTGAGGGCCACCTGCCCAGCCAAGTGCTACGATGAAAGCGAGAATGTGACAGCCGCTAAAATAGCTCTGCGAGGACAGGGCGGGCAGAGAGGCTTGGCAGTTGTGCGCTGCTAAATAGGGCTTTTAAAATGTGGTAACCCGGCGCTGTGACCTTTCCTCAGTCAAGAGGCGGCTGGCACTCACTCCGCGCCGTGGTGACGGGAATTCTCTAATTGAATTGTTGGGGACGTGTGTGAGGCACTGCACCGACCACGGCTGCTGCCAGCCTCCTCTCGCCTGGGGACAGGGTCCTGTTTGGAAATGGGCTCCAGCCTCTCGAGGACCCTCCTGCATAAATATTTGAAAGTAGAAGAAGAAGAAGAAAAAACCCAATGAAGTGAAACAATGCAATTAACGAAGGGATTGATTGGTGGTGGCCAGGATGCACACAGGATGCAAGCTAGGCCGTGACAGCAAGACAAATGCTGAATGTCTGATAATAGCTGGGCAAGAAGCCAGACTGGAGGATTAATGGGTTTCAGGGGAGTGTTTATATTATAGGGCTTGCATGGGAGCTGGTGTGGAAGCCAAGTTGGTTTATCAGTCTGTTTCAGTGATGGGTCTTGCCAACTTTTCTTCACCACAAACCCAGGTCTTTCCTGGAGCCCAGCCCTTTGAAATGAAGGGGGGCCAAGCTCGTTCCAGGTGTAACCCCCCTGACTCCAAGCATTAATCTGGCCCACAGTTTCTAACCGGCCTCGTTTTCTGTTTCATCTTCTAAACTCACAGGATCCGTGGGGGGGTCCTTGTCATAATAATAAGGCCTACCTCTTGCATAGCACTTGCTACCTGTCGATCTCCAAGCACACTGCAATGGAAGTCATTATTGTTATCTCAGTTTGGGCAATGGGGAAACTGAGGCACAGAGCAGTGCAGTGACTTACTGACAGACACCCAGTGGATGAGTGGCAGAGCTGGGAAGAGAACCCTAATCTCCAGTCTGTCCAGTACTCTGCACCCTGCATCCCCTAATAAGTGCATACTATTAATCAGGACTGTCCTGCTTAAATTCACGATGGCTGGCATCCCTGATTCCAGTGCTGTTTTAGCTCTATTTTTTTTTGCAATGAATTACCCCTTAGATCCCTAGAAGCCTGCTGTCTCTTGCTGTTTTGTGTTCAATTCAGATGCAGCATAGCACAGACGAGTTGTGCACCATGTATTCTTCGTAGGAGACTTTACATTTGTTCTTTCTTGGCTGTTCCTCCTCACTCCCAACTGCCTTCATTCTATCTTTCACCGTTTTGTTTGCAAAATCCACTTAGTCATTCCTGGATTTTTACAAATGTTTTCCAAAGGAAATTAATCCTTTCCCCTTCTAGAGCACTTCTCTACCGCGGCAAAAGCCTCGTTAAAGCACAAATGAATGAAGCTCACAACACCCCAGGGAGCGAGGTAGGTAAATATCCTCCCCATTTTGCGGATTGGGACACGGAGGCAGGGGGAGATTGAAACAATGCTGGACGGGAATCAGTTTCTGAGCTGGGAACAGAACCCAGGGAGCACTTCCCCATGCACAGGTAGTACGTAGAAAGCCTGACTTATGAGGAGGCTGTGGGTTATGCAGGGCTTGCTTGGAGCCAGGCCAAACTTTCGGCCATCACGCGCCATCCTGCATTTTCTTGCCGCTGCACTCCAGAAAAGTTATTTCAGTATTGCTGTTGGGGAGGAGCATGAATGGATTGATGGGTGTACAAGCCGGGGTGGCAGTCCTGCTTCGCCAGGTAACTACTAAGCCACCCCCACTTGCGTTTTCCCCGACCCGGGGTAGGTTCCTAGCGTCTCTCGGGTGCTCCGGCCCGTTACTCTGTGCTTTGTCTGCTCGCTACGCTGGGAGAGTGGGGTAGGGGGGCCCGGGCCTACCCTCTCTCACGGGCCCCAGCCCAGGACACTAAGGACAGGTTCGTTGGAACCTGTCCAGCCGGAGGGGCTAACGCCCGTAACGCACCAGCTCACCGGCTCCATGCCCTGCCCTGGGCTACTTCCTACCCCACAGTCACTCCCTAGACCCCCTATACTCTCCGTGGGTCCGTTCACCGCTCAAGGTGACCACTCCCCAGAGTGAGCTCTCCCCCCCCCCCGGGTTATTTCCTCCTCCAACTGCCCGCGCTCTCCTCGCCTTCTCTTCCGGCGTCCTCCCTCTCCCCAGGTGTCCCACCCCTCCTACCTCTTCTCGGGGGTTTAAAAAAAGCCCACGCCGGTGTCCCTCCGCCGGGACGTAGGCCGACGTGCACGTCATGGGTCATGTGGCGCGCCCCGGCTCCGGCACGCCGGCCAGCACTCTGCTCCGGCCCCGCCCCCGCCTCAGCTGAGCGGCGGCGGCCGTACAAGGGCTGCACGCCACCCGCCCTCTCCGTGCCGCCCCTAGATGCGCGAGCGCAACTGCGGGGTCAGTGCGGGGCGGGTCTGCCTCCGCGGGGAGGAGGCTGCCCGTCCCATCACACGCCTTCCCCACTCCCCTCATTTGATCTCCCTTGTCCTTTTCTGTAATTCTTGAAAAAAAGTCCGCATTACCGTGGGCCTTCCCGGTCCGGTGGCTGACCTCGAAGCGGTAGGGTTGTAATGCCAGGTACCACCTCATGATTCGTGCGTTGGAGTCTTTCATGGCCAGGAGCCATCGAAGGGGGGCGTGGTCGGTTACCACTTTGAAGGGGCTGCCTAAAAGATAATATCGTAACATATCGATCGCCCACTTTGCCGCCAACGCCTCCTTTTCTATCGTAGAGTATTTCTGTTCTCGGGGCAGTAATTTACGGCTCACGTATACGATCGGGTATTCCTCCCCCCCTTCCCCCTGGGAGAGAACAGCCCCGAGCCCCAGCTTAGAAGCGTCCGTCTGTAGAACAAATGGCTTGGTGAAGTCGGGCTGAGACAGCACGGGTGCCTGGGTCAGGCGCTGTTTCAGGGTCCTAAAGGCCTCGTTGCACCCCTGGTCCCACCGTACCCTCTTCGGGGCTGTATTCCGCGTTAGGTCCGTCAATGGGGCGGCCAGGGTTGCGAAGTCCGGGACAAACCATCGGTAGTAGCTAGCGAGCCCCAGGAACTGCCGGACCTGCCGCTTTGTAGTTGGGGCTGGGTAGTCCCGCAAGGCCTCAATCTTACCTACTTGGGGCCGGATCTTACCTCCTCCCACTGTGTAGCCTAAATATGACACTTCCCGCTCGCCAAAGTGACATTTAGCCGGGTTGGCGGTTAGTCCAGCCTCTTGCAGCGAGGTTAACATGGCTTCCACCCGCTGCAGGTGTTCCTGCCACGTTGTGCTATAGATAATTATATCATCTATGTATGCGGCTGCGTAGTGCTCGTGAGGCCGTAGTACCCGGTCCATCAGCTGCTGTAAGGTTGCGGCTGCCCCATGGAGACCGAACGGCATCCTGACGAACTGGTAGAAGCCGAAGGGCGTTGAGAATGCGGTCTTCTCACGAGACTCTGTCGTTAATGGGATCTGCCAATACACCTTTGACAGATCAATCATGGACAAGTACCGGGCGGTCCCTAATCTCTCCAGTAACTCGTCCACCCTGGGCATTGGGTATGCGTCGAACTGCGACACTGCGTTGACCTTCCGAAAATCAATACAGAACCGAATTGTCCCATCCGACTTGGGGACCAATACGATGGGGCTCCTCCAGGCATTGTGTGACTCTTCGATCACCCCCCAGCTCAGCATCCTTTCTATCTCCTCGCGTACTGTTCCCCATAGTTTCCGAGGGAGAGGTCTGACCTGGTCACGGACTTTACACCCTGGTTCCGTCGTGATGTGGTGGCTCGTCATGCTAGTCCGTCCTCGGGTTGTCGTCAAAACCTGTGGGAATTTGCTTAAAGTGTTCAGGAGCTCGTCCCGTTGAGCCGGGGCTAGGTCCCGTCCTATCTGTAGATCCCGGATTACCTCTTCCTCTCTTGACCCTTCCACGTACCCGGTGAACTCCTCCCTCGCCCGCCATGCCTTGAGTAGGTTAACGTGATAAATGTTCGTGGATTTCCTCCTTCCAGGCATCCGAATCTCGTAATTCACTTCCCCCACCCTCCAGGTCACTTCGAATGGACCTTGCCATCGGGCCAGCAGCTTGGATGTCTGCTCGGGTAGCAACAAGAGGACCCTATCGCCCGGCTGGAAGGTCCGTACTCGGGCATTTCGATTGTAATATCGTGCCTGGCGTTCCTGCGCTTCTACCAGGTTTTGCTTGGCGAACTCCCCAACCCGCCGTAACCTTTCTCTCAACTTGAGGATGTACGGCACGGCTCCTTGGACCCTGGTCGATTGCTCCTCCCAGGATTCCCTAATAATGTCTAGGATTCCCCGGGGTTGTCTACCATAGAGTAACTCAAAGGGTGAGAAGCCCGTTGAGGCTTGCGGTACTTCTCTCACTGCGAACATCAGCGCGGGTAGGGCCCGGTCCCACTCCTTAGGCTCCTCCTCCACAAACTTTTTGAGCATACCTTTAAGCGTCCGGTTGAACCTCTCAACAAGCCCGTCTGTTTGTGGATGGTAAACTGAGGTCCTTAATGTTTTCACCTGGAGGAGGCGGCATAGTTCCCTCATCAATGTCGACGTGAAGTTTGTCCCTTGGTCGGTAAGGATCTCTTTCGGCAGGCCCACCCTCGAGAAAATTTTGGCTAATTCCCCTGCCAACGTGGGGGCCGTGGTGTTCCTCAGGGGTACGGCCTCCGGGTAACGGGTTGCGTAATCTATCACCACGAGAATATATCGGTACCGGTTACAGATTCGCTCCAATGGTCTGACTAGGTCCATCACTATCCTTTGGAACGGGACATCTATCACTGGCAGCGGCACCAGTGGAGCCCTGGGTACCCGCCCCGACCCAGTCTTTTGACATTCCGGACATGAGTCACAGAAGTCTTTCACGGCCCGGTAAATACCTGGCCAATAGAATCTTTGAAGCAGGCGCCGTACGGTCTTTTCATACCCCAGGTGCCCCGCCCAGGGGTTACTATGCGCTAGCTCCAGTAATCTCCAGTGATACCTGCCCGGTACCAGCAGTTGGGAGGTCACTTCCCCTACCTCTCTTCCCTCGTTGATTCTGTAGAGTCGGTCTCTGTGGATCTTGAAGTGCGGGTAGGCCAGGACCGTTTTCGGGGTGCCTTCTGCTTCCATATTGGCGGCAGCGCTTTCCCAGGCCTGTTGGAGGAGAGGGTCTTCTCTCTGTTCCCTGACGAAATCCGCAGACCACTCTTCTTCTCCTATGTCCACGCCGGGCCCCTCTGTTCTTCCGACTTCTCCTCGCCGGGGTCTTGCGTGCGGTGGGCCCCGTAGTCCCCGGGTCCCTACGGGATCTGTGGCCAAGGCCGGTTTCCCCTCCCCTGACCCCAGCCCAGGCCACTCTCGGAGGGCCTGCTCAAAACCCCTCCAATCCCGACCGAGGAGGACCGGATAGACCAGTCCCGGGACGAGGGCTACGTAAGACCAGCCCTCCTGACCCCCTTCCTTAATGCGTACCCACACCGTGGGGTACGATTCTACCCGTCCGTGTACGCATTGGACGAGCACCGGGGGTTCTCGGGGGCCATCTACTCCCACTAAGTCGGCCTGTACCAGTGTCTGCCCACACCCTGAATCCACCAGGGCAGTGACTACCCGGCCTTCCACTTCTACTTCCCTTAATATCCTCCCCTGATCCCGTGTCCCCGGCACGCGCCCTCCGATCATTACCTGTCCATAGGAGCAGTCCATATATGGACAGTCCCATTTAAAGTGTCCCTCCCGGCCACATTGATAGCATCCTCCGGTCGACGGTTGCGGCAGGGGTGGATTTTCCATCGGGGCTTCTTGGGGCAGTTCTCGTCGTGCGGGTCCTTCCCTCACAGGTCGGCTCCACACTGGTGCCAGCCGCCTCCCTACCCCCTTTCCAGGGCTACGTGGGCCTCCCGTCCCCCTAATGTCCCCGGGACGTGTCGGGCGGACCCCCCTTCCTGCACTGGGGACGTTCTCCCTCCAACCTGCGCCTCCCCCTTCCCCCACCTCGGCTGCCAAATAGTCCTCCATCAAGGTCACTGCCTTGCTAAGCGATGATGGGTGGTGCCGCTGGACCCAGCGCTGCCCTTCCCCCGGCAAAATGTGGATGAACTGTGCCAACACTACTTTTTCTGCCACCTGTGGCCCGGTATGTTGGTCTGGCTCCAGCCAGCGCCACCCGGCCTCCCTCAATCGTTGGGCCACTACCCGGGGTCGCGCCCCCGTGGGGTACTTTTCCTGCCAGAACCGCTGCCGATAGGTCTCTGGGGTAATTCCTAGTTGGTCCAATATGGCCTCCTTTACTTTAAAATAGTGTAGGGCATCGCGCGGATCTAAGCTCCGATAGGCCAGCTGAGCTGGACCCGTAAGGTACGGAGCCAGAAGCGTGGCCCAATGTTGTTCTGGCCACCTGGCCGCGGTGGCCACTCTTTCAAAGGGGGTCAGGAATGCCTCGGGGTCATCCGCGGGTCCCATTTTAGCTAGTCTCACTGGCAATTGAGTCAGGGGCCCTCCCTCAGTCACCTCCCCCTCCCTGCACCAGAGACTGCCCCCGTCCCAGGCTCCCCCATTGTCTCACCCATCGCTCCTGTTGCGCCTGGTACAGCTCTGCTAAGTCCTTCAGGAGCTGTCTCTGCTGGTCTTGCTGCTGGGGGGACAGCTGCTGCAGGAGGGCCGTTTGCTGTTGTTGCTGCTGCCGTTGGTTCTCGGTCAACCACTTGAACACGTCTCCGACCTCCATCTTCGGGCGGGCTCGCTCCTCGCCCCGTACTGCGGTATCGGCCCTATCCGGCTCCTCCTTGGTGAGCCTCCTCTTCTTCCCCTTTTCCAGCTTTCCCTCTTTTTTTTTTTTTTTAAATTCCTTTCCCTTCGTTCTACTGCTTTGGGGTCTTGTGAAACACCCACATTCTCCACCACGTGTACAAGCCGGGGTGGCAGTCCTGCTTTGCCAGGTAAGTACTAAGCCACCCCCACTTGCGTTTTCCCCGACCCGGGGTAGGTTCCTAGTGTCTCTCGGGTGCTCCAGCCTGTTACTCCATGCTTTGTCTGCTCGCTACCGCTGGGAGAGTGGGGTAGGGGGGCCCGGGCCTGCCCTCTCTCACGGGCCCCAACCCAGGACCCTAAGGACAGGTTCGTTGGAACCTGTCCAGCCGGAGGGGCTAACGCCCGCAACGCACCGGCTCACCGGCTCCACGCCCCGCCCTGGGCTACTTCCTACCCCACAGTCACTCCCTAGATCCCCTATACTCTCCATGGGTCCGTTCACCGCTCAAGGTGACCATTCCCCCCCCCCCCCGGGTTATTTCCTCCCCCAACTGCCTGCTCTTTCCTCGCCTTCTCTTCTGGCATCCTCCCTCTCCCCGGGTGCCCCCCCCACCTCTTCTCGGGGGGTTAAAAAAAGCCCACGCCGGTGTCCCTCCGCCGGGATGTAGGCCGCCGCGCACATCACGGGTCACGTGGCGCGCCCCGGCTCCGGCACGCCGGCCAGCACTCCGCTCCGGCCCCGCCCCCGCCTCAGCTGAGCGGCGGCGGCCATACAAGGGCCGCACGCCACCCGCCCTCTCCGCGCCGCCCCTAGGAGCGCGAGCGCAACTGCGGGGTCAGTGCGGGGTGGGTCTGCCTCCACGGGGAGGAGGCTGCCCGTCCCGTCACAATGGGATTCCCGCTGCCTGGAAAATCAACGCTCCTTACTTGGAGAGATAGACACATCCGGTTAATGTGTAGCGCCTCCCACACGGATCTATCCTAGTGTCTCGAGACATTGGGTTGTCAAAGCAATAATGTCTCATGAACCGCCGGGGCTGGAGACAAATGTTTATGAATGCGCTGGAGTGATGGGAATCCCAGCTCTCGCAACAGCAAAGCCACCAGAGTTGATTTAGATGCTTGCTCCGGCTGCATCTGCTGCAGGCAGCAATCCAGGGGACCAGAAGACAGCCTCAGGTCAGGACCTTACTAACGCTCAGTGCTAAGGGGCTGGTGCTGTCCAGGAGCAACTATAAGAACAACACTTCTGGGTCAGAGGCATGGTCCATCTAGCCCAGTATCCTGTCTTTCAACAATAGCGGATGCCAGGTGCTTCAGAGGGAATGAATGAACGAGGTGATTATTGAGTGATCCGTCCACTGTTGTGCAGTCCCAGATTCTGGTAGTCACAGGTGACACATGAGGGTGCATGCAGGGGTATGTGCACCCCCAAGGCAGAGGAGCCCGACCAGCAACTGGAGGGAGGGATGGCACCAGCAGCCCCCAGCAGCAGCGGCCAGGAAGGTGCAGGCCGGGTGACTCCAGCCCTCCTGTCGCTCTGGAGAGTGCTGGGAAAAGTGGGAAGGGTGAAGCAAGGGCAGGGTGGGGGGGGACGGAGCAAGAGGCAGGGAGAGGAGGATTCAGTACACCCCTTTCTTCCCCTGTCATGTGTTGCCATGGCTGGTAGTCACAGGGATAGGGACACCCCCCAACATGGGGTTGTGCCCCTGACCATTTGGCTAATAACCATTGGTGGACCAATCTCCTTAAATTTACCTGATTTGTTTTTTGAATCCAGTTGTACTTTTGGCCTTCACAGCATCCCCAGGCAAGGAGTTCCACAGGTTGTGTGACGTGTGAAGCATTTCCTTTGTTTGTTTAAAACCTGCGGCTTATTAATTTCATTGGGTGACCTCCTGGTACTTGTGTTATATGAAAGGGTGCCTAACACTTTCTTCAAACCTGTCATGATTTTATAGACTTCCATTTTATCCCCCCTTAGCTGTCTCTTTTCCAAGCTGAAAAGTCCCAGTCTTTTTCATCTCTCTCCATATGGAACCTATGCCAGACCCCTAAGCCAAAGCTCTCGCATGAGTGCAGCTGCCTTAAAAGACAAGAAAAATAACCCTGCATGGAAATGTTTCCTTCTTTCCATGCCAAAGCCCCAGGCCTACGGTCAGAGAACCACCATCATCTGTGGCACTCGTGGTCTTTTTCCCTTGTGCTGTACTTTAAAGCTATTGCCCTTGCAATATATGAGACCCTATAATAAACA
Organism: Pelochelys cantorii; assembly: GCA_032595735.1. Lineage (NCBI taxonomy): Eukaryota > Metazoa > Chordata > Testudines > Trionychidae > Pelochelys > Pelochelys cantorii. Next base: position 45,907,881 of record CM064337.1, read on the forward strand.
AGCCCAGTTGTAAGATGAGGCAGAGGTGCTCAACCTTTTTTTCCTGCTTACAATCCACCTGTTTTTTCCCTAGGAATGAGACCATATCCCAGAATCCTCCATCTCTTCTAGCAGCCCCCACCTGCCAGCAAAAGCCCTGTTACATAAGTATCTGCATCTTGTCCATGCTTAATACGTAATAACAAAACAACATGCCAACTTATTTAAGTCCATTGAATCATGTGTAGCCAAAACAGGCACATTCATTGCATATAAATTGCATCATATCAGATATTTAAAAGGCAGGCAGAAACTTTAATTTATACATTCTGATTGAAAACTCCATGCATTGTACAATCTCCAAACACTCTTTAATCACTAAAACTAATTACTGGAACTATTTACATCCAGATTTACATTTGCCACCAGAAGGGTTAGTTAACGAGACATTTAAATAAGAATTTAAATTCTTCCAACAAGTTTGGTAACCCTTTTCCTTCCGGCATCCAGCTGCGTGATCACCGTGGCTGAGAGTCACACGGGTGTAGGAAATGAAATTCACGGTGGTTTCAAGTTTCCAGTGAGTTGTAAGCCAAGGGCAGTTTTAAAAAATGACATTTAATCTATTTAGGTTATTCAAGAGAAAGTGAAGATGTGACTTGAGGAAAGATTTCAGATGACTTTTCAATCTAGTGGAAAAAGGCATAACAAGATCCAGTGTACAAAAGCAGAGAATTGGAAATTCGGGAGCCAATTTGTTACAGTTGAAGGTAATTAGCCGTTGGAACAACTTACCGAGGGCTATAGCGGATTTCCCATCACTTGAATTCATTAATCAAAAGTCTTTCTAAACAATACACTGTTGGTCAACCACAAGAGATGAGCTTAAGTCATTTGCAGAAATGGGGTGAAATTCGCTGGCCTTTTGTTCTGCAGGACGTCAGATTAGATGATCACAAATGATTTCAAATGTATACGGCTACCTCACTGTCCTCGTAGATTTATATACTTGAAGGCCAGAAGAGGCTTCCTACTTAACCGAAGTCAGGCAGTAATTCTGGCATCAAACTATCATTTCTGATGGAGCTCTCGAAGACAGGGGCTTTCAAACTTCATTGCCCTAAGCCCCCCTTCTGACAATAAAACTTACGACATGTTCCCAGAAGTGGGGATAGAAACATAGGCTTGCATAAGTTCCATAGCCCAGGATGGAGGGTGAAAGCCCAAACCTCAAGGGTCCCAGGCAACCCACCACCCAGAGTTGAAGCCCTCAAACCTCTGCCCTATATGGTGGGACTCGGGCTTCAGCTTCAGTCCTGGGCCCCAGCAAGTCTAAGCCAGCCCCGTTGACCCCACTAAAACAGAGTTGTGAACTACTTTCAGGCCCTGACCCAGAGTCTGAGAGCCACTGTGCTAAGAGTTACTGTCCGTTCCAGCATTACCACTGCAGAAGGCCTGGTCGGACTGGCACGTGGCATGTTTGTCCAATGGCACCGTCTGGCTTGGTTTATCTGATTTGCTATGTGTACTTTCCTTATCGCTTCTCTTTCCATTGCTTTTGGGGATTTCAGCGGTTTGGGTGAATTACAGATGTAGCCAGTTATTAATCCTCAGGAATTTTTTTTAAAATGGCCAATGCCATTTTAGTTTGGAATATAGACTCCAGAGCATTGCTGGAGAATCAACGCCAAGAACCTGAACATAGAACTTAAGAACGGCCACACTGGGTCGGACCAAAGGTCCACCTAGCCCAAAATCTTGTCTTCCGACAGTGGATTATGCTTGGTGTCCCCAAAAGAATGAACAGAACAGGAAATCAAGAGATACACCTCCTGTCGCCCATTCCTAGCTTCTGACAGAGTCAAGGGACACCATTCCTGCCCATCCTGGCTAATAGACAGTAATGGACCTATCCTCCAGTAGTTTATCTAACTCTTTTTTGAAGCCTGTTCAAGTCCTGGCCTTCACAACATCCTCTGGCAAGGAGTTCCACAGATTGTGCACTGTGTGAAAGAAAACTTCCTTTTGTTTGTTTTAAACCTTCTACCCCTTAATTTCATTTGGTGACCCCCTAATTCTGATGTGATGGGAACAAGTAACTAACTTTTCCTTATTCACTTTCTCCACACCCGTCATGATTTTATAGACCCTTATCATATCCCCCCTTAGTCTCCTCTTTTCTAAGATGAAAAGTCCCACTCTTTTTACTCTCTCTTCACATGGCAGCTGTTCCAAACTCTTAATCATTTTTGTTGCCCTTTTTTGAACTTTTTCTAATGCTAAAATAGCCAGAGTGCCTGATTCATCTCTGGGTAAGGACCATTCGAGAATGCAGAGGCATTCAGTAGCCAGTCTGATGCTAACATTCACTTCCTTGCGCTGGATTCTCTTTCTGCTGCTTTTGCTTTATAGCCATGGGCTGAGAGTTTGGTGGGCTGAGCTGTGCCAGACAGATTAATGGGAGTCCTGGCTTAACGTGTTGCAGAATGCGCTACGGAGGATCCAGAGACATTGCTCCTGGAAACAAGGTCAGCAGATTGCCATAAACCAGGGGTGGGCAAGATACGGCCTGTGGCCCTCATCCGGCCCACGGCCCGCCTTGTCGCACCCCTATCCCCAGCCCAGTCAAAACCCAGGAGGTGGGGGAGTGCAAGAAGTCTTCTCCCCCTACCGGGGGCACAGGGCACAGGGAACTGCCATTTGTTTAAAACGGCTGGCGATACCTTCTAGACGTCGCGCATGCTGGCAGGGCGGGAGACTTCACGCATTCCCTTGCTCCCAGGCCAATTGCCTAAAGGGAACCGCACCTTCTGCCTAAGGCTCTGCCCCTTCTGGGACCCGCCCACGACCACTATAAACATTGCAAAGTGGCCCCCCTACAAAAATTATTGCCCACGTCTGCCATAAAGGAAGCTTGAGGTTTGCTTCAAGTGTTATCCTGGCAATGTTTGCTCCTCTAGCCAATGCTCACAGAGAATGTGAGAACTGGAGTAATTACAAAATGAGGGGCCAATATGCACAGGAGGTGGGAAGCTGTTTAATTAATCAGCTTGAAGTTGTAAGATCTAAGTAGTGGGCACAAGAACTTTTTTTTAATTTAGTTTCCCTCCAGAAGCAGAATTCTGGCAGTGTGCGCAATGGTCCCACTTCTGTTTCTTGTTAAGATTTTGGCAAGTTCATTAATGGACTGAGGAGGGAAGAGGCCCAGGACTGAAAGGAAGCCCAGAGAATGAATGCCCCTCTCCCTCCAGGGGAGGGTAGTGGAGTGGTTGTAACAGCCACAGAGGAGAAACTGATTAATTCCACACTGCTAGCACTGGAGTAGGAACAAAAGCTGGGATCCAAATTGGAGCCTATGCAAATAAAGGCACCTCTTGCTGGAGAGTTTTACATGGATAATAAAAACATCATAATAAATGGGCATGAATTATTCATGGCAGATGTGTCACTGATGTGATATATCATTGAGCAGTGATGGGTTTCTTTACACATTCAGCTGCAGATGGAGAATGGTTTCTATCTTTTGCAGGTTTTTCTCCCAGAAGTGTTATTTTTTAAAAAACAAAAGCAAAAAAAATAATAACCCCCCCCCTCACACTGTGCACAGCTTTTGATATGAGAGTCGTAACTTCTGGGCTCTGGTTTAAGCTAAAAAAAAGGTAGCAATATCATAAAATCATAGGCATGAGAGATGAAAAAGTCCTATTAGATCAACCAGCCCAATCTCCCTAAATATCTGCTGAAATGCAGGGAGAAAACTATCAAGGGAAATCAAAAGGAGAGTTCTTAGAACTGAATGTAGAGGGCAAAATTTCCCTCTCAGATTTCCATAGCAGATACTGACTAGTGCATGGTGGGATTTTCCTAAAGAAACTTGAACCTTGTTTCAGCTTTGCAGAGCACTTTGGAGACCTGTCCAAGGGGCCTGCCAACTGAGTTTCTAGCCAGTGTGGGGCTGAGGTTTGGAGGAAACCTGGTGAAACTGGCATTGATGGGAAATCTGCAACTGCAGAGACAGCAGAATGCTGGAGGTAAAACTCAGCCTGCAGATATCAACCATATTAATAGTGTCAGTCTTGGTGCCCATCTAGTGACTGGTCCATCTAAAGAGGGTCACAAATTCATGAGCATCTCTTGGCAAGAAGAAGAAACTGACGCTTTAGATTGTGAGGTCTCTGGGATTCTGGATCTCTGCTGACAACCCAACCACGGCACATCCGTCTTTTGCTTTAAGTACAGGACCTTTTAGTATTGCTGCCTGCTCCTAAATGGATAGGTGGCAGAGTGTCTTGGGATTTTCTAACATAGGGCGTGGTAGCACAGAATTACTTCCAGCTAGGCTAGGAGGTCTGGCTGGTCTGTTCAGGGAAATTGACTAAGAATCAGCATTTGCAGCAGGGACCAATCCTGATGAAGAGAGTTCACTCAGGAGCTGCCAGAGCTGGGTTCAGCAGAAACCTCCTCCCGGCGGGAACATGTGATTCACCCGGGTGTGAATGGAGCCCAGCTCATTGCTCCTCTTGCATGGCTTGGCAGTGCAGGCAGAACGTCCGCCGGGCACCGTATTCAGAGATACAGACGGGGTTCAAATGTCCCAGCCTTTTGTTGACCACAGGCAGGCTGGCTGTGTTGGAACGGCGCTGCTGTTGGGTGTCATTGGACAGGGACTTCGTCACCTTGGTGGTCAGCAGACACTAGGGAAGGCTTCCTCCAATAGCAGAATCCCCCAGCCACGGGCCTCCACATTAGTGCAGCCGGCAGCCTCGTGGGCCACACACATGGCCTCTGGTCTTTGTTCTTAGTGGGCTGTTTCCCCAGCATGGCCTGCACATCCCCATCAGTTCATCTCATCAGGTCAACCAACCCACACAAGTGGTCAGGGGCACTGTGGGCACCATGGGGATGGGGGGAGAGAAAACGGTTTCTCCCCATGAAGTGTAATAGCATTGTCCTTGGCGATTGACCTGTGAAAACCTCCCCTATGTCCTTACGGATGGTGAATGTTGTCCCCAGCCTGTTTGGAATGGTGGATGTGTTGGAAGAGGGAGTTTCCTGAGTGACAAGAGCCCACTTTTAACATGTAAAGGGCTGCTCGAGCCATAACCTGTGGCTTGGGGTGGGCTTGTGTGGTTTGTGCTGCCGTGATATCTCTACTCCAGGACGCAAGTGAGCTAGATGCAAGCTATGGGTAACTGAGCTCCAGTCCCACCCATGCTGTCTCAGCCATGGCCTGAGATCCAGGGGTGGACGGGAAAAGTAGCTTCTTAAACACGTGGCTGCAAAGGGAGATGGAGTAGCAAGGCAGCTGTGGCATTACTGGATTTTAATAAGGAAACATAGATAATTGTTGCCCCCACTGTTGTGCATTTGCCCCGAATTCTGTGCAGAGTGGGCCAAGCGAGGTGTCTGATGAAATCTTGTGCTGTGCTAATTCTGTCCGTGCTGCTCACATACTTGTGTGGTTTTTGTAGGTAAAGTTGTGAATGTGGGCGCTGTGCTTTTATTTTAAATGCTTTCTGTCAGGGAGACAGCAGCAGGCGTCGACCGCCCATTGTGAGGGGTGCTCAGTGAACAGCTATGCTGCATTGCCAGTGGCCCTTACATGTTAGCAAGTGACCCTGACCTTAACGGATCTGTTCCTTGCCTGCCATTGGCTGCCCAAATGGTAGGGTTGCCAGATGTCCGGTATGGACCTGGACAGTCCGGTATTTTCGCCTCCTGTCCGGTAAAAAATTTCAGAAAATTCTGGACACCTAAAATGTCCGGTATTTTCTGATTTTTTTTTCCTGGCCAGGAGGTGAAAATACCAGACACCTGGCAACCCTACGACACATTCAGCAACCGGGCCCAGCCCCCGGTCCCCCCGATGCCCCCCACTCCCTCCGCTTACCTGGTTCCGCAGGGACTTGTCTTGTTGCTGGAACAGAAAAACAAAATGGCTGCCGGCACAAAAAGCCTCTTCTTAAAGGGGCCATGCTGATTTTTTTTTTTTGCTCAGCAACTTTGGTCTCCATCTTTTTTTTTCTCAACAGAATTTTTCCCCCTGGTGTTTTTTTTCTGGGGGGGGGAAGAGGGTGTTTGGTATTTTTGGTTAAACCATATGGCAACCCTACCAAATGGTTGCGTGAACAGTGGTGAAAGTTACTTACCATTTCTTACATGTACTGTCCTATCGCAACCCAGGTCCCGCCAGCTCTTTCAATGGCTCCCTGCTGGCTTTTGCAGAAGCTGCACGCCAGGTGCCCCCTCTCCCTTTCCTCTCTGCACATGAACACATTTCATACTATGCACTTGCTGAGCCGAGGGTTCTATCCTTGTTTCTGACGCGATGCCAGGTAATGTGGCCGAGCCAATTTATGAATCCAAGATAAGCCAAGACAATGCAGAAAGGCAAATGCATTTCCAGGTCTGGAGAACAGTCTTGCAGCAGGGCCACTCCGTTCCAATTGGGAGCTTAGTTTGGCTTCTGTTTATGCAGCCTTTGTTTAGAACAGAAAACACGACTGTGTCATTGCTCCGTTTCTTATCTTGTTTCATTCCTGTTTTTCAGGGGACAAAAACACCTGCACCGATATATCCCTTGCGCGCTGTAACAGTGGTACCATGCACAATGGCAAGTCTCAACAGGGCATATCTCTTGGCTCTGACAGTTCCTACGTGTACCTGGAACAGGGCTTTTATGTGTTTTATCTACTCACAAACATCAACTAGCAAGCCTAGTACAAGGACAGGGCATTCTCAGAATAGAGTGCATAGTTACACAACTTCGAATCAGTACCAAGCCTTCTATTAACTAATGCGCTGTTCCCATAGTGGCTGTTTTGAGTCTTTATTAGCTGCGTCATATCACTGGCTTTCCAAGTTGCATATTGTTGCTACTTCCTGATTGGATGACAAGCTTTTTACACAGCAGGAATTCTGTCTCCTGTTCTCCTGTTCCCCTGGAACAAGCGGAATTGTTTGTGCTGATTGTGAGAATGATTGAAACACGGATTTTTTTTTCAAAAGGGGCATGCGAACACTTCTGTGAACACACTCGCCAATACACCTTTGTACCAGCATTCGTGATGGCTAAGTGGGTCACAGCCTCCTGCAGAGTGAACCAGCAGCCTCTTTTGTGTTTGCAGGAATGCTCACAGATCCATCCTTGATGTAATGACCCAGACTTGCTCAGCCTTCTCCTCCAAACTGCCAAGTCCTTTGAAAAACGGAACAGCAACGCAGGAGGGAGAAAATAATCTTGCAGTTGCTTTTGAAAAGCCTCCGCCTGAATGACGCAATAAAACCCCTCTTCCAAGAATGCAGATTGTTGATTGATGGAATTTATTCTGGAAAGGTATTAAGCGCACTCACTGGATCCAAAGTGTTCCCGCCTGGCGTGCGCCGGCGATATTGCATCTCCATCGGCTGGAACAAGGCCGGTTTTAATGTGCTTGCCTACGAAGCAGTCATTATGTTCCCCCTTTAGAATTCAAATGCAAGTTTCCTCCATAATTCAGCTGCTGCGGAATTGACTTAGTGAAGATCCCTGCAGGCATTCGCTTAGGAACTGGTTAAATTACCCTGCCTAATGGACTCCAGACGTTAGGTTACCCGAGCGTAAACTGTGCCAGGAAGGTCCCAGGAGCTGTGTGAGCTGAACAGCAAGTGGGTTTCCACTTGGTCTCAAGGCCCAGCTGAAGCACAGATCTGGGAGGGTCTGTCTTCGTCTTTTCTTCTGTACACTAGCAGCCAGCTGACCTCCGGGAATCACTTGAATGGGAGCCTGAGTCTGCCCCATCAGGAAATGCGAACAATGCTGCAGTAGGCTGCTTTCTCTTCCTGGCGGGCCATGGACCACATTGTCTGCATCATCAGGACCACTCTGCAGTTCTCCCATTCCTGTACCACGGCCGAAGGCAGGTGCCGGGCGCAGATCCCAGTGGGAATGCACGTGGGGCCAACCGCATGTAGGTTTTGCCTACGGTTTTATGACTTGGCTAAAGCTCCCACTCTTATGGCTGCTGGCGCACCTTCCTGGGCCGGCTTGAGGGTGGGATGGTGGGCGCTGGTGGTATCTGGAACACAGTGGCAGGGAGAACTCTGACAGGTCATGTGGACTCCGAAATGGGCTGGGCCCTGTGTGTGCTGTTGGTGCTGCTGGGGGAGCTGAGCCTATGGGAGGATGTTTGAGGAAAGAGCTTAGAGTAGATCCAGCCATGGTGCTAAGAGACCCCTTTGGCCCTGGGAAATGTCAGTGGGGGAGGCCCTCAGAGGTGACCAAATGTCCTGATTTTATAGCCCAGGGCTACTCAACTTTGGAAGCCCCGGGGGCCACAATGATACTCACAGCATATGCCGAGGACCGCAACTTAAGTGTGGTGGCATATACATGCAAATATATATGCAAATATATGCAAATCACTTATTTCACACTGACGGACACGAATACAAAGCACTTCCCAATGCCCCGGAGCTCCCAGCACCTCCTTCCTGGGGGCTAGAAACGCCGACACCCTGTACCTATCTGCTCCAGCCAGCCCGTCTGCTTGCATCTTTCAGTGGTCACCCCACCTGGGAGACACCTCACCGTTGTGGAGTGTGTTCCCAGTGGAGGCCATGTTCAAAGGATCCCACCTGCAGGCTGCGTGTTGAACGCTGCATAAACCCAAACCGCACTGCGGGCCACAAACAAACAGGCAGTGGGCTGCAGGTGGTCCGCAGGCTGTGTGTTGAGTAGCCCTGTTATAGACAGTTCTGATATTTGGGGCTTTGTTTTATACAGGCACCCACCTCCCCCCACCCATCCCAATTTTTCCCACCTGCTGCCTGGTCACCTTACTCAGAGGACTGTGTGGCTTCTGCAAAGTTCTCCTGCAGGCCTTGCTAGATGGAAGCTATCCTCGCCGACCATTTTAGGAGCACCATTGCATTGCCATGACCAGGCTATAGTTGCACTCATATTGACTCACTGATGGTCCCCACGTGCTTTGGCCCAGTTCCATTCTTGCTATGAGGCTCTCCAAAGCCGCAGTGGTGCCCGACTTCCCCTGTTAAGCTTTATTTCTTTAGCCCTCCCTTAAAATCCATTTTGCAAAGTCATATGGCTAGCTTCCGGCTGGGCCCCACAGACATTTTCCTGCCTAATTTACACTGAATCAGTTGAAGGGTCCCTGAGCTGGTCCCTAGAAAGGGGTGTTCACCAGTTCTCTTGCAGACTGACTTTTTGTTCCTCACTCTGTAGCAAAGTGGGGGAGAGTGCAGGAAGAAAGCCCGTTAAGTGGCTCTTGTGTCCAGCACCAGTGAGGACGTGATTAAAACCCTGTAGCTGAAGTTACTTGGTCTGAGCCACGACTGGTATAAATCCGCGTTGCTCCATGGGTCTTCACAAGGGAGTTACCCCCGCCGAGGGTCTGAACCTTCACTTGAATTAAGACAATTGCTGTTGTAGGCCCTGCTGAGCTGTTTTTGACTTGCGGGAGCTCTACCAGCCAGGCCAGGGAGCAGCAGCAGGAGGTAGGTGAGGGAGGAGAAGGTTTCTTCTGATGAAGCCGTTTGAGATGAGCAAGCAGGTGGTGAGGTGTGTGTGGACTACACAACCCAGACTTGTAGATACTGCAAGAGGGGATCTTTGCTGGGATTTTGCTGATGCCATCCTGGGGCTAGATGCTGGGGGAGGTCCAGGTGCATTGAAAATTCCTCTTTGTCAAATCACAAGCTATTTCTTTACGCTACAGGGTTTTTCCTGCTCCACTAGGAGTTTCTGTAGCAACGCAAGCGATCTGGGTCTCATGCAATCATTCTGCAACAAGCCAGCCTAGAGCAAGCTGGGTTGAGTTGTCTCTGTGTTGGGGAGCCGTGTGTGTGTGTTTTGGGCTTCTTGTGTGGTTATCCGTTAGGATGCTAGGAAACAGCCTTTCTGACAGGCTTTCAACGCAACTTCTCTTTGTATGCTGCAGACATACAAGAGGCAGGATAGGGTAGTGAGTCATTAAGGGAGCAGAACTGAGGTGGTTCGAGCGCCTTCGCTGTAAATTTCCATAGCTTCCTATGCTTGGGTTTCTTGCAAATGTAATCTCCGTTCTGAACTTTCAGGGGTTCTAATCACTTTCTAACTCCTAATCTTTCAAGGTAACAGCCACTAAATCCACACGCCTGTCACTTGACTACACCGGGAACAGGGACTTTGCTTCACGCTGGGACGAGAGCGGGGGAAACCAGAAGCACTCCACTGACCCTCCCACCTGGACCTCTTAGGCAGTTTGGATAAACTGGGACTCAAATCTGGAGCCATCCCTTGGCTGTTTGAAGAGTGAAGCATCCAGTGCAGTCCTCTGGTTCTGACAGCCTGCTGGGGGCCAGCCCATGATGCAAACGGCCCATCCCCTCGGGGATCTCGGGAGCCCATGAAATTCTGTGGAGCGACACAGACACGCAGGCGGCGGAGAGGGCGGGACAGCCAGGAGCAGAGCAGCTGACTGCCCCCCTTGGTACGAAGTAGGTGAATTCATAGAGGAGCTGATTCATAGAGGAGCTGAATGGCTTCTATTAACCTTGCTCAGCGCTTACCACTCTGGTAGCCTGTGCTTGTAAAGGGATTTCACCATTAGAGGCTGCTGCTCCTCTGGGGGGGGGTCACTCCCCCCGCACCATTAGAGGCTGTCTGGGGCTAAGTGTGGGGGGGGCTACCCACATCCATGCCTGGAAGGGGTTTCCGTCATATACAGGGCTTCCAGTTTGGTTCAATGGCTCTGAGAGACCCTCTACACACTTGTTCCAAGCTGGCCCCGGTGCAAACCCTTCACTTGCCAACGTCCCCTTCTGCAAAGGGTCAGTTACCGCTGTACCGTGTCACTTGCAGCCTGGGCACAAAGAGGCCAATTCGGTTGCTTCCTTTGGAGGCCAGATTTACAAAGAGTAGCCATCCGGGATAGGATTGCCCTACAGGTGGTCGCCCTACAGGCAGTCGCCCTACAGGCGGTCGGTCACCTATTGGTTTTGCTGCGGCGCGCGTAGGGAAAAGTCCCAGGTGCTGCTTCCCCGTTCTGTGCATGCAAGGATGCGATGCCACACGTTGGCTTTGTCTTGGCTCGACGTGTATTTCAAGTAACTTGTTGGATTTCTGCAAAAAGGAACATTCTGGCTGGTTTCACGTCTCCCTGCAGATTTAGTGTGTGGCTAGCGCTGTAGCTAATCAAATAGCTCTTCCTGTGTTCTAGTCCTCTGCCTTTACAGGACTCTATAGATCCCTCAGGCCCTTCTCAGACCACGCCCTGCTCTTCTGGTCTGACTTGCCTTCTCTCTCTGTCCTGAGCTGCCATGCCTTTAACGTCTGGCCCCTCTCGCTCCACAAACACAGCTTCGTCCTGTTTTTCAACAGCCCCAGCTATTCCATTCTTGCACCCCGGTATCCTGCTGCTCTTCCAGTTTGCTTCCTCAGATTTGATTGCACCTTTCCAAGTGCTTCCCTCCGAGAGCTGCGGCCCCAGACGCGTTTGTCTGCCTGCTGTAAATCTCCCCTTGCCTCACGCACAAGTTATTTCTTTGCTCGTTAGCGCTCATCTGCTGTGAAAGGCAGCAGCCCCTCTTGGCTCCCCCGGTACATTTGTCAGTCATCACAAAAGCTCATCAGATAGATGCTAATCGCAGCGAGAGGGGTTCATCCTCCCCGGTGAAGGAGCATATGGATTCTTGCTTGAACACTGCCCCCTACAAAGGTTTCAGCATGTGAAGCAGCTGTAAAAGGGATTAGTGGATTTCCCCCGAGGAAGCAGAGTGCAATATCGACGAGGAAACTGACGAGACAATCGTGTGGCATTGGCAAGAGGAAGAGGCGCGCTGGCCGGAAAGGTCTCCAAGCAAGAGCATTTTACATTTAGATCGCACCTTTTGGCTGGCTGGCTCTCGCATGACACCTGCGACACCGCTGAAATGCAGCTGCCTCTGATACCTGACCCATGAAACAAGCCGGGGGGGAGGGGGAGGAATCTTGGCCCGTACACTGGGGCTAGTCCCTGTGGTGGGCCACTATCAGGAGGGCTTGTGGCACCCTCTGGAGGGAGCAGATCCATCGGACCTGGGGGATATAGTCCCTTCCCTAGGTCCTCCAGGATTCTCTCAGTGCACAGCCCAGGCATCAGGAGATGGTGGCCCATACGCTCCTGGTGGCTTCAGCAGCTCCCACTGCCCTGTTTCATCCCAACCTCATTCAGCTCAGCTGGACCAGCCCTGCCAAGGGGACTGGCTCTGGAGGCGGAAGTGGCCGAAACACCAAAGCCAGGCTTGGCGATAAACCGTTGCCATGGGGCAGTCATCCCGGCCTGCCGTTGGTGCTGAAACCTGGCAGCCCGGTGCCTCCTTGCACCCTGATCCCTGCTGGGTCTGGTGAGAAGCATCCCACGTGTTCTCTGCAGCTGGCGAAGGCAATGCCGGCCCGAGAGACGTAGCACTGGCGCTGGGCTGTCAGAGGGAGATTAGCAGGCTTATCACTTCAACTCCAGATGGAAAATTAATTATTAAAAAAAATTTCCCCCTCGCATCTGGTACGCACACACGGCAGCGCGGCTCTGATTACACCTCATGCTCCAGCACTCCTAGTGCACAAGGCAGAAGAATGGAGCGTGACAAGGCTGGGGAGGAGGCTGGAGCCATCGGAGGCCTGCGCGGATGTGAGAGGCGGTAATTAAAGGGCGGCAGATCGGTGCGTGCCGTGACTGCCGAGAAGGCTGCAGGTGGCAGCTGTGGAGAGGCGCTGGCAGGTGGTTTGTACGCTGCTGATGGAACTCGGGCTACTGTATCTCTGGCCTTGAGGCGGCAGGACAGAGGGAAGATATGGACACGAGCTCTTCTGTTGTCCTCTGAACGTCTTCTCTGTTGGTTACTGGAGGGAAGACACCAGCTAGTGCTTGGGCAAAATGTCAGACAAATAATTTGGTTGAAAGTCTGCAGTTTGGGGTTGTCCAAAACTCTGTATGAAGGTAACATAAAGAGTTTTGCCCATTTCCACAATGGCAAGAGGAGGGGTAAGACCAGCTCTAGTCCCTGCACAGAGACGCTCAGCAGGTGTTGGCACTCCCATGACAACGTGTGCCACCCGGATGCACTCCTGCCTCTGCGTTGCCCTTGTGGCACAGGGGGCGGCTTATTAGGGCCACGGCTGCGCATGCAAATCCCACAACTTGTGGATTGGCTTAGCCAGGTGAATGTGACCATTCCAAAGGGCCCGAGGCCCCGGGGTGTGAGCGCCCCCTGCTGGCTCCGGGCGGGGCTGCGGTACACTGACATGCCGCGGTGTAGGTGACTGCTGGCCAGGCTGAGAAGCAAACAGAAGGGGAGACACGTTGCCTTCTGCTGCGGTTAAAACGAGGTGGAGGGCGGGGAGCCTGAGAGAGGGTGGAATGTGACTGAGCGGAGAAGGAAGGGGAGGGTATTTCCCAGCGGGGGCACCACAGTCCAGACACAACTCACCTTGCCGTGTGTTTGAGAAGCAGCTGGCAAGGCCTCTCCGTAAGGAGATTGGGGTCAGACCCCAACTACACCCGGCATTCTGCTCCCCGGGCTTCCACAGGGGTTGCGCCCTCCCAGGCCTCCAGCCGAGGAAGGCTGCGTGTTGAGGGCCAGCCAGAGCCGTGAGGCTTTCCAGGCCCTTGCCTCCATTTCAAATCAGTTGCCTATTAGAAAAGCTTTGCTGGATAAGCGCACAATCCTCCCTCAGGAAGCCTGTCACTTGCCTGCGGTCAGGCACCGTCGCTCAGGGAATCTCCCGGGAATGCAGATGAATGCTGGCACGGAGGGGCGCGCCCGAGGGCCCGGGTCACTTGCAGAGATGTGACCTTCCACCACGACGTGAGGCCTCTCCATCAGTCTCTGGGGGGGTGGCTCCTCATCCCAGCGTGAGAACCGGAACTGGGGCTTGGATCCACGGTACGCTGCCAGCTGGACGGTGTGTCCGAGCACCGCGCAGATCTTCAGCTGCCGGGGGAACCTACAACGTGTTCGCCGGGTGAATAATTTAGCGACCAGTTGGGTGGAATGTTTTTATGCAAATTGACACCAACGGTGCCAATTAACCAGCCCCAATCAATGACCGGCTGAGTCGCGGGTGCCCATACCCTGTGATGGTGGGGAGAGGGTGGCCAGCATCCACAGGAATAGAAGACAGGATGTGGGGTCTCTGAGTGGCCACCTGCCCCGCTCACTCCGCTTCCCCTGGCCAGGTCTTGTAGCCCCAAACATACTTGGCCCCAAATCTTCTGTAGCCCATGAAGGGTGATGACACAGGATGTGGTGACATTACAACGGCGCCGCCGTCGATCCTGAGAGAGGTGACGTCCCTCAGGGTACAGTCTGGGCTGCTGGGCAGCTGTGCGGCCTCGGTCCTCCAACCAGGAGTGCCTCCGCTGTTGCGGTGCTGTATCTATTGCTGCTGTTCCCACCCAGACTCTAGCCTGTGAAATCACCCCCCCGGATCAGGGCGGAGTGCTCCTAGCCAGCCGCCCATGAATCAAATTGCAGAATGACATCACTCATCGCCTGCTTTCCCCAGCTACGGGTGTCTTCTACTGCCCGGCCCCCACCGGACCATGTCAGCTTGTGAGATCAGTCGTTTCATCAATTCACATCATGCTCCCCATCAGCACCTGGTCTGGGGAAGTGAATTATTCAATCAGCGGACCAAATTCAGGGGTGAATCCTGGGCATAGACTCACACAATCCTAAGGTTGGGAGAGACCTCAAGCATCATCGTGTCCAGCCCCCTGCCCAAGGCAGGACCAACCCCAACAAAATGAGCCCAGCCAGGGCTTTGTCAAGCCAGGACTTAGAAACCTCTAGGGATGGCGATTCCACCACTTCCCTTAGGAACCCATCCCAGTGCTTCCCCACCCGCCTAGGGAAATAGTTTTTCCTAATCTCCAACCTAGACCTCCCCCACTGCAACTTGAGACCATCGCTCTTCATTCTGCCATCTGCCCCCACTGAGAGAGGCCTCTCTCCATCCTCTTTGGAACCTCCCTTCAGGAAGTTGAAGGCTGCTACCAAATCCCCCCTCACTCTTCTCTTCTGCAGACTAAACAAGCCCAAATCCCTCAGCCTCTCCTCGTAGGTCATGCGCTTCAGCCCCCTCATCATTTTGGTTGCCTTCTGCTGGACTTTCTCTAATGTGTCCACATCCTTTCTGTAACGGGGGCCCAGAACTGGACACAATACTCCAGATGTGGCCTCCCCAGTGCCGAATAAATGGGAATAATCACTTCTCTAGATCTGCTGGAGATGCTCCTCCTAATGCACCCCAAGACGCTGTTAGCCTTCTTGGCTACAAGGGCACCCTGGTGACTCATCTCCAGCTTAAGTTTATTAACTACAGAAAGATAGGGCTGAGGTGATAACAAGTAATGATGCAGAACAGTCAGGGTGGTTTACGAAACAAGAGCAAAGTAAAATGCAAACTGATGTCTCACCGACCAGGCGAAGTCAGGGGGCTCAAACTAATCCCAGCCAGAGCAACTGCACAATCCGGCCTGGGACTCCCGGCAGGCAGGGGGGTGGGCCCTGTTGGTTACTCGTTCCACTGTGCTCTGTTCGCTGTGGTGCAGGTGCGTCCGTGAGCTGGGACTCACAGCCCCGCTTCAAGCAGCCGCTCTCCGACTCCTTGGCGTGCGGCCAATCTCAGTCGGGTAACCCCAGGTAAAACCAGCCCACGAGCTGGCAGAATGCGGGTTGGGGCTTGTGGAGGACCGGGCCTGCCCTGGTGCCAAGCTCAGGACTGAGGCGGGGAGGGTGGACTAGCAGAGCCAGGGGTACTGTGACTCAAGGGGAAAGGAAGGGCAGTTTCCAGGCATTCGAGTAGGACTTGGGCCATCTTGGCTCAACTCTCTGCTTTGCTGAAGAATGGCAGCTTGGTCTTGGGCGTGTTCAAGTGGCCATATTGGGTCTGGCCTATCTCCAGCAGCATCCCACGCCAGAGCTTCAGGGGAGGGTAGAGGACAGGGCAAATATTGGGGGATGGAAGCTCCCTAAAAGTGTGTGGGGGGGGGCCAATGGCTCCCAAACTGAGGCTCTGCCCCCACACTGCCTGGTCTCCCCAAGGCCCCACCCCTTGCTCCTTCCTCTTCACCCCTCCCCTTGTGGCTCACCCTTCTGGCTGTTTAACAGTGGTGGGGCCCTGGGTCCAGCACCCACCCTGTGTTCTGGTGCCCTGGGTTCCACCTCGGTCCACCCCATCTTCTGGCGGTCAGAAGCCTAGAGAAACTCAGAGCAAGGGATTGTCTCTGATCCTCTCGGTCAGTGACAGACCTATTGGCCACCTCGGTGTCCTGAGCTCCCAGCTGTAAGTGGTGAGCCTGAAATTCCTCTTCTCCCACCCTTTGTCTTGTCCTTTGGATGACAAACTCTTCAAACCAGGGACTGCCCCCCAGCACAGCAGAGCCTCTAGCTTCTACAGTAATGCAGGCTGTACTGGTGCTCCCGTGGGCCGGGTGTTTAAGACCCCTGTGCTAGATGATGCAGGTTTCCAGCTTTGGAAGCCTGGTTGCTGTATTGCAGAGGGTCAGCCCAGGCCTCGACACCTCTTGAACCCTTTTTGGAGGGCGTAAGTGAGCGTTCACCGATGCGTTGACTCTGCACAGGGCTAACTCATGCCCTGCAAGGGCCATGCATTGCAGGCTGAGTTCCATGGGGCCAGTCATGAAAGTCTGGGCTCTGCTCAGGGCAATGCCCTACGTCTACTCTGTGCCATTTTGGGGCCTGGCAGAAGGCCCTGCAAGTGGCCATGGGGGCAGGTCACCAGCGGAGCTGCTGGCTGGTGCTTAGTAGACTTTACACTTTCAGTTGGTGCCTTTTCATCGAGGGCTCAGCAAGAACGTGGCGCTTCCGAATTAGCTTCATTTTTTTTCTCCCTGATTAATCCTTCAGTGTTTTCTAGGCCAACTGTCCTCCTTTGTTAGCCTCATCCCTTCTGTGTATCCTCTCCGCCCCCACCTCCTTTCCACAGCTCTCCTCCCTCCGATTGCCGGCTGCCCAGCTCTTGCCCCCTAGCTAAAACCAGCCTTCGGCCGTGACAGGCCTTGCCCACAAAGGCCTAGACAGCCCGGGCTGAGTCAGCCAAACAGCTTGTTCCAATTGCTGCTCCTGCGCGTGAGGAGAATGGCACTAAATGGGTAACGTCGGATCAAGTGGCTCCTTCCCTTGTGTGCTGTGAGGGACCGGAAGCTTCCGGACCCACCCTGCTTCTGCTTGCACAGCTAAGGCCGTACCCAACCCATCAGTCTCTGGGAGGTCACCCATAAACGATGTAGCGCAGTGGCTGTAGCAGAGATCTGGCCCTGGCACAATCCTTGCTTCCTCAGCCCCGATGAGCTTAGCCTAAACCGGCAAGACCAAAGCCCTTGGCAGCAGCGGGCCTGAGGCGCAGGAAGATTTGGAGAGGTGCCAGTTGCCCTCTGCTCTGGCTGTGAAAATCAGGCCTGTAAAGGCCTTGCCTAAGGTCACCTAGGAAGTCAGTGGCAGTAACAGACGCCAGGCTTCAGCTGCAAGACCATCCTTCCTCTTGCCGTGGGTGCTCAGCTGGCACCATTGGGAGGAGGAGCTACTTTCAGTAGAGTGTCAGTAGAGTGTCTCCAGCCCCTGGCCCCGCTTCCCAGGCTGTGGGGGCGTTCTGTTATTTACTCGTGTGGCAGTCGCACCGACGAACAGCGGCCCGCTCCATTTGGGGCTACACAAACACAGCCACTCCTCTGGAGCCGGTTCCTGTGAAAATTGTTTTCCCTAGGGGGGATTGGGAGTGAAAGTGAGGCAAGTGAATTCTTTCCTGTCTACGCACTCTCTGGCCTTGCCATTCTCTGTTGGGGTGCTCCAGACACAGCCCTGGAGGGAGAGGAGAGCAATAGAAAGCTCCCGGAACTGCTAGGAGCAAGAGGCAGACAGCGAAGCCTTTGAGGTGGTGTCCTGCTCCAGGCACCTTCAGGACTCAGCACAGCCAGAGCCGTGGAGGGAGCAGCGCTGAAATATACTGGGACAGTGCCACCAATGGGTCCCCACGCCTGGCGTTTCACAGCAGCGGCATGGTGAGTCCCATGCAGCTAAGGCCTGGCACAGCCCTTTGGAAAGATAGGGCATTGAGTCCAGGCACTTGGCTTAGACCGTGAGGGAGGGCAGTCGAACACCAGTGGAGCAACTGGAAGTAGGAACGCTCACGTTCTGAAGGGAAGGGGCCATCCGACAGCTGCTACCACGTGTCCTATCCCAAGCACCACCGGGGATGGAGGCTGGCAAACCAAACAGGAGGGCTATACACGGACCTCCTACCAGGGTTGCCAGGGCAATTAGCGCTATCAAACACCATGCCTGTAGCACACGGGAGGAAGCACAGGGCCTTCTGAGGAACTGGATGTATGGCCTGTGATGTCCTCACTAAGGGAACTCCTTAGACCAAAGCACTGAGATCCCACAGTGAGGTAGAAATTCGATGGACCCCGTCGGCCCCCCATGGTACTCGACCACGTGGCCTAAACGCTCAAGTCCTGACCCAGCATGCATTGGGCTCAGGATGAAACCTGTAGGAGGGGCTGGGCTCTTCTCTCGTAAAAATTTCTTTGGTGGATGTTGATGCTAGAGTAGGTGGAGCACCATACAGCATTGTTTGCTTTTGGTAGGAAATCCTGGGTCTGATGTTTGTGGGATGGGGCGGTTGTTTTGGTCCAAATGGATTGAGGTTTTTTGCCTGAAAGCAGATTTGCTGTGCTGGTGAATTCCCTCCTGGAACTGATCTTGGCTATTCTTTCCCCAAGGAAAACATGGATGACTTACACTTATGTTTATCCAGGACTTTGTACTGGGAGTTTAAATAGCTTCTGCTGAACAGGATTCAGGCCGATCCTGTTCTACATCACAGGGTTCCACCTCCCAAAGACTTGCTCCATTTTAACATATAGTAAGTTACTTAGCTTGTGCAAAGGCTGGCTGGTTGTGCAGCGCCTAGCACGGTGAGGCTCTGGTCTATTAGAACGTAACAACGGCCAGACTGGGTCAGACCAAAGATCCATCCAGCCCAGTATCCTGCCTGCCAACAGTGGCCAATGTCAGATGTCCCAGAGGGAGTGAACATAACAGGTAATCCTCACGTGATCCCTCCCCTGTCATCCATTTCCAGACAAACAGAGGCCAAGGACACCATTCCTACCCATCCTGACTAATAGCCATTGATGGGCCTAACCTCCATGAATCGATGTAGTTCTTTTTTTAATCCTGTTCAAATCCAAGTCATCACAACATCCTCTGGCAAGGAGTTCCACAGGTTGAGTCTGCTCTGTGTGAAGAAAAACTGCCTTTTGTTTTTTTAAACCTGCTACCTATTACCTATTACTATGGCTCCTAGGCATTATACAAATAAATAACTATCATAGGACGTTATGTAGGACTGTCTGTACCCTATGCTGTTCTGTCCTGCAGTCCAGCTGGTCACGGGCTCTGAGAGTCCAAGGAATATACCTGAGAATGAAGATGTCCTGACCTTTTCATTAGCAATTAGCCATGCACAAAGCTGGTGGTTGTAAGAGACCAATGGCTCTCTCAGGTCACCTTTAAGGGACTGCGACATCTTGTAGACCCCGAACCAGGGCAGGTTTGGTCCCATGCTGTCAGAGGTCTGAGGGGTTTGGCTGAATGGGGCAGCCTCTGGTCCCTAGTGTCTTTGTTCTGGAGGCTCCTGCAAGGAAAGGAAGGATCCCCATCCCCGGGCTTTGTTTCTGCCCAGTTTGATGGTGCTAGTGTGGACATAGCTGTAACCAGATTAATGAGAACACCCCCAGGGCAATCCTGAGTTTGGATTAATGTTGTTGATAGGGTTGCCAGATGGTTTCCCAAAAAATACCAAACACACTTGCTAAAAATTTGTCAAGAAAACAAACAAACATAAATACCAAACACACGTGCTAAAAATTTGTTGAGAAAAAAAACACCCCCCCTCCCCACCACAACTATGCTTAACACTGAATGGGAACTTTATTATAAATAATCAACAGTCTACATCATGTATTTTGACTACATGAACGTCCCTGCGTCGATCGCGGCCCCGCCTCCCCAGCCATTTCCCCCGCCCCTGCCCCCGCCAGGCTTCCGTCGGGCGCCCAGCCAGAAAAGCCGAAAATACCAGACATTGCACATATCCGGTATTTTCTGAATTTTTTTACTGGACAGAGGGTGCAAAAACCGGACTGTCTGGTTGACTACTGGACACCTGGCAACCCTCGTTGAAAACTCCACCCCGCTCCCCATATCAGCAGGCTCCTTTCTCCAGGCGCGCGCGGGGGTCACAGCTCCTCGAGGCCACCCGGTTCATCTGGCTGCCATGGAAACAGAATGATCTTAGCGGTGACATGGCCCCCTAATGGCTGCTCTGCTGCTGTATTAAAGCGAGCATCCCTGAGCGTTTGATCAAAGCCTGCTTGGCTTGGTCCTGGTCTGTCTCCAGCCGCCGCCGAGTTTGTTTTGGGTTTATGGCTTTTCACTAACCACGGCTGAGATCCGGAGGCTTTGCTGGACATGTCTTGGCCTGAGGCTTTCAAAAACGATCGGGGGATGTTGCCACTTGACTTTCACTGACATTAAGGGGAGGCAGGCAGGGCTTAATTTGTGCCAGGGTTGAACCCCCGCACCACTAAGTTGGCAGTTCATAGCCCTGGCTCCTCTGGGTTTGCTGCATCAGTTATGAAAGTAAAAAAAATTCTTGAGTCCCAGAGGCTTTTTCATTCCAAATTAAGCCCTAGAGCAGGGGTGGGCAGTAAAACAGTGGCGGTTTGCCAGGGGTAGCCGCTACTGGGCCCCCACTGTTATATTTACCTGTTTCTCTGCAAGTACCGGCGATCGCAGCTCCCATTGGCCACGGATCACCGTTCCCGGCCAATAGAAGCTGCGGGAAGAGTTGTGGACGGGACACCATTTTCCTACAGCTCCTATTGGCCGGGAGCAGCAATCTGCAGCCAACGGGAAATATGATTACCGGTACCTGCAGCAGCACAGGCAAATATAGTGGTGGGGGCCCACCCGAGGCTAATCCTGGCAGACTGGATCCGGCTCGTGGGTTGGTATTTTCCCACCCCTGCCCTGGAGGCATGTGGCAAAATCCCCCCAGCTTGGAAAAGCACAGCCTTGCTGTTGCCAGCTGGCGGCTACATTTGGAAACATTTGAGGATGGGACAGGCACAGTTGCAGTCCGCAGCAGGAAGCATTGACGTCTCTGCAGAACACAAAAGGACATTGCCGGCCACTATCTGGCAGAGGGATTCTGAAGCCATTTGATGTTGTGGATCACCTGGCAAACCAGAGACCTTCTGTGTTCACATGGTCCATCGAACCAGCTCTCTCACTTTCTCGTGGCTACGAGGGTGCTTGGCGGCACAAAATTAATGTCCTAGATCATATTAAGCAAATGCATTTTGTGTAATGCAGTAACTGCAGCCACTTAGATATTGTAGCACGGTTCATGAGATTGTTACTGTCAGGAATAATTAGAGGCAGAGATGGTGCTCTCCGGCTGCGTAATGAGCCTAATTCTCTGTTTAGGATTAGCTACGCTGGCACCCCAAAGATCCTTCTGAGAGCGACAGGGGACAAAGCGGCAGCAGTGGCTGAATCGGGAGGAAAAGCATGTGCAGAAATTGCTTGGTGCTCCTATAGGTGGTGGCTTTTGGCACCCCTGTGACGGACCGGGCCGGGTCTGGGCACAGCTGAGGGTGTCCGCTCAGGGTGAATTACTCAAAACTCAGGGCTCCTTGCAGCCCCATACTCGAGACTTTCCAAACAGGTCACAAACCAGTCACACTGAATGCTTCAGCTGCCAATCTCACCAGCCAGAAGCTTCACGAGCAAAACCCCTCTGACACCCCAGCTCTTCCTGTGCCCCAGTCAGCCCCAGGCCTGCACACAGGTGAGGGGTTTTAGAACCCAATCTCACCTACCCTGAACAGGTTCTTCTGGTGCCAAGAAACCAGCCACAGGTCCCAGTCAATTTGCACTCTGAATCTTACCCACAAGACCACGCTGAGCCAATCCTTTAGAATCTAAAATCTAAAGGTTTATTACTATAAGAAAGAAAAGCATGAGAGTAAGGTTGTTAAGGAAAATACATTACATGCATCGAATCACTCAGGTCTCAATGCAGGCTCTTAGCAGAGATGTTATAACCTGCTATCTTAAAAGTCTCTGGTGTACATCCTATGTCAGGATGGGTCCATGGTTCTTTCCGGCTCATTGTTCCTTGCAAGGCTGCATCTGGGATCAGGAGCTGAACTGAAGACAAGACGGAGGTTGCCACATGGCACTTATATACCTCCCCTGGCATCCTCCTGGCCAGAGCAGGTCACATGGTCGAGCGACCTATCTCTGTTTCACATGCTGGCTGCCATTATGCCCTGACTGGTTTGCAGGTTTCAGTCACATTTCTCAGGTGTGTATTGGCACCTAGAGATTCATTGTCTCCTTGCTAATTAGCATCGCCACTGGCTGAACATTCTTTGCTTATTGCTCTGTCTGAGACAGAGAATTTTCCAGCATCAACACAGAATATATATTTATAACTCCACATACAGATATTATATAAGTACATGAATAGCATATACAGAATTAGTAGAACATAAGCTTTCATTCAACATCTCACATGACCCCCTTTGTAAAGACTTTTGGGGCAACCCCCCCCCCATGGGTGCAACTGTGATCTTTAGAATCCAATAACATGACAACCCCTCAGGCCCCATCCCCAGCGTTAGCATTATCAAGCCCTGATTTCGAAGGTGGCGCTCTGAACACGTTGTCAAACTCCTCTATAAAAACAACGGGCAGTCTTGTGGCACCGTAGAGACTAACACATGCATTGGATCATGAGCTTTTGTGGGTACAGCCCACTTCATCCGATGTCGCACACAGGGTAGGGTAGCAGAATCAGGTGAGGCCTGGTGTGAGGTGACCCGCCCCTCTGTAAGGCATCATGTGGGCCTTAAATGGATCCTACAGGTCTTGAAAGCTGGCTGCTCAGATGATCGATTTCATGACGTGGGTCTTGCCAATGAAAGTTCATGATCTAATATATTAGTTAGTCTCTAAAGTGCCACAGGACTGCGTGTTGTCTTTAAAGTTCCAGACTAACATGGTGGCGCCTCTGTAACTCCTCCATGTGCCTGTTCAAATCTTCCAGGCCTATGTGTTATATGGAGCCTAGCCAGGGGACCTAGACTTACTGATTAGGGGTCCTTTGGGCTTCTTCATTGTTGTTGCTTTTTGTCTCCCCCTCCATGTCTGATATAATTGTCAGAAGCTATATAGGTTAGACCTCCCTGGTCCAGCACCCTTGGGTGGTCCCAAGGGGGCGGGAGGTCATTTCAGGCCCCTCCCCCTGGCCAAATTTGCTCCTGGCAGGAGCTCTGCTGAGCTGTAAATTTAAATATGAAGGGTAGTGTAGCAAAGCCAGGTGAGGCCTGGTATGAGGTGACCATGTGGACCTTAAATGGACCCTACAGGCATTCCTAGACAACTGGGCTATGTGAACTAACTATCCAGCACAGGGTACTTGAGTGCTGTATGCAGTACATGTTGTTTGAGGAACAGTTTTGCTTTGAAAAGTGACTTTCTATGAAGTATGCAGGAGCCCCTATGTTGGTCCCAGGTCAAATTTGCCCCCCTTTTTCCCAATGGCCAGCCCTGCACGTTCATCCTGGCATCTGAAAGTCAAACTCACCTCTGTGGCTTGTGAGTCACCTTCAGTGAAGATTTTGCGGGGTGAATTTTGCCTTTGCTACCCCTGCGCATCACGGTTTGTTTTGTGATAGAACGAAAAGCCAAAGTTAGCCCTGGAGCCGAAGCTGTTAATAGTTTTGGGGATGATGTGTGAGTCTGGAAAGGGTTCCCCTCCCTTAGTCACGGCTGTGATGTTGGATAACAGAACAAAGAAATAGCAACAATTCTTGTTACCCAAGTCAACAGCTCTGGCTCCGAATATGCACATCTTGAATAGGATGATGCTGTTTTTACAGTCAGTTTTTCAGGCTAAGCATCTTTCTAGATGATGCTTGGAAGGAAAATTTTGTGAAATAACAGGATGGAATACAGCCTCGTGAAATGTCACTTGAATGCGGGCCGTTGGCGAATAATCTTTCAGCTACAACGTGCAGCTTTGTTTCACCCTATTTGCTAACATGGATTGGAGCAAGTTTCTAGTCACAGAATGGTTTATGAAAGCAAAAGTCTGAATATGAGGAAAGAGCCATGAAAATATTTGCACGGGAAGCTCTTTGTTAGATGCTCAATTGACGTGGCAGACAAATATGAAGCATACCGACAAAACGAAACCTGACTGGTTTGGGACTCTGTTTACCCAGTGGGGCTGCAGAAATCCTCTCATTGGGTCTTAAGCTATGGCTACACTGCACTGTAGTTCGAAATAGGATACGCACTTTGAGCTACGCAAATTGTGTATCTTATTTCAATCTTATTTTGAAATAGCTTATTTCGTAATTTGGTGCTGTGTATTTCAAAATAACCCGCTATTCTGAAATGTCCCTTACTCCTCATGAAATGAGGTTTACAGGGACATCGGAATAGTGAGCCTGAAATAACGGGCTTGCTGCGAAGACGCAGAATAGCTATTTTGGGATACTCCGGTATCCTGAAATAGCGCTGCAGTGTAGACATGGCCTGAGTGGCCAATCATGTGGTGAATTACAAATAGCAACTATTCAGGGAAATTATTCATGAAGCAATTGCAAGGAGCACATTTGTAAAGGTCACAAGCTGTAACCTATGATGAACTTAGCTAAATTCACTCCGTGTTATTTTGCAAGAAAAATTCAGCTGGTGCCATTCAGGAGGTTGAAGGGAGAAAAGGTTTTTATGTCCAGAGAGAGAGTTGGTTTGCATTGCTTGCCTATATCAGCATGGTTGCTTGCTGGTGTCCCCATTAGCTCTCTCACTGAATGCCATATGGTACGTGTGCCACATGATGCGAGTCAGTAAAGTGAGGTCACAGAGGGGGAGGAAGGGAAAATTGCCATGTGATGTCCTGGTAGTGCCTCCCAACTAATTGAACTGAACAATCTGGACAAGTATCATCCAATGTGGCAGTGATGACCCCATAAAACGAGGAAGTTCAAGCAGCAAGGTTGAGCTGTACCTGATAGGCATATTCCTCTCTGTCTTCAAGGTAGCATAGTCCAGAAGGGTTCAGAGCTGAGCAATTCACCCTTCCTTTCACCTCCCATGGCCAACTCTTCCCTGCATCCGTCTCCTAGCAGAAGAGAGGAACAGGACTGAGAATTGTTCTAGTTCTATTTCTAACAGGGGTGCAAGAGTGGTGGTGGTGGTGTGGAACCAGGAAGCTCAGGTCCATCTCTTGGCCATCGATGTCACTACAAATTACACGGTCTTTCCTGGTCTCTCTAGGATGGGGCAAGGGGATGAGAAGAGAAAGGTCCTGGTCTCGCCGATGCAGGGGAGAGTGTCAAATCCATCGGTTGGCAGCAGCTCCTCCTTGGGGCTCTGTCCCCCACCTCAAACCTGGTTCCCTATGTCTCAGAATCCAGGCACAGTCTTCTCTTCATGCTGCCTCCTCCATCTTCTAGGCCTGTTTTGCAGTGGCTTGATGAGGACATGGCAGGTAACCTCTAAAATCCTGGTGTGTGATCCCCTTCCTTGTACATTAACACCCTATTGATTCAGCCTAAATTGGGTTGGCTTGAGACTGTTCCCCAACTTTAATGCTTAACACTGGTGTCTCTGCATGGGCATGAGTCCAAGACACTTTAGTACTTCTGGATCTCAGAGATTGTGACTCTAGGCATTTAACAAGATTTGGGAGGTTGTAGGGAGCAGTGCCTCTGGCCTCCAACGTTGGTGCTGTCAAACACCCAGACAAGAAAGAAAATTCTCATAATAATAATAATAATAATGGAATATGTTAATATCATGGAGGGGAACGTTCCAGGAGAGAACCTTGCAACTCAGTGAAAAGAGTAATGTTGTGAAAAGGGGAAATATAACCTCCCCGACCCCAATAAAAAGGAGTATGTATGGAAGAAGCGAATGATGTTGTGTCTGTGGGACCATTGAAAGGATTTAAAGAAACCTGCAAACAGTTCAAGTACAGAATAGAAAGGACATGGCCAGTGGGTAAGGGCTTGTCTACCTTTAAAAAGCTGCAGCGGCCCAGTTCAACACACTTAAATTGCTCACATCCAAACAGTTTCACTCAATCTGCAAAATATTCAGGAAAAACTGTAGAGTATCAAAGAGGGAATGTATGTGAGATGAATTGGCATTTAAAAGAATGTCCCTAAAAATCAGCTTGCCTTAATAGTCAGATTTTTTGATTTACTTTATCTTCACAGTTACATGGTTTTTTTTTTTTTTTTTAAGTTAATCTTTCTACCTTTAGATTCTAGGATAAAAGCAAACAGGGAACAGTGAAAACCTGATGGTAAATAGCCAGCCTGGTATGGCACACTGAAAAGAAAAAAGGCAAGTATAAAATTCTTTAATTGTTTAGGTAAAATATTAAGTGTATGTATAAACTGTTCTTAATCATTCAATGTTGCTGATTTTGCTTTTGTTAATCCTTTCAGAAAAATAAGTTCCTGAATGAATTTCAGCCAATGTGTGGTTATTAATTCATTTTTTTCTTTTTTTGGGTGGGAATCAACTGTTTGTTACATTTGGCTTGTATGTCCACCCCCACAACTAACTAACCTCAATAACCTTTTCTATATTTCCCACTCAGTTTGGTATGTTAAATTGTTTATTGTTTGTGCTTTGGGAAATGCCAGTTCTACTTACCTGTCCTTATTGTTTTTACATGTTTTATGTTCTGCCATGTGATCTTTATTTTTAAGGTCTTAATTTTTGTTTCTTGTGCAACAAATTAATTTTGCTCATAACTAATCTTCTTGTGATCTCACTCTTTTAGTGAAGGCTAACAAAGGCCTTAAGTTTACTTGTTTAGGTTGCAATAAGGCAAGATCTTTTTTTATGTATTGGGGGTACCTTTTGTTTAAGTTTTTTAAATGGTAGGAATTCTCCAGGAGAAAACATGGATGGGTAATCTCAGATCAAATAGAGTGGCAGTGCATACACTTTGGCATAACTTGCCAACTAAGGGTTATCACATCTGAAAATCTGCATTAAGCCTTTAAAAATGTTTAAAGGAAAAGCATAACATTAATGTTTTCCAAAATGGTTTTGTTACTGGAGTATTTTCTAAATGCTGGTTAAATTCTAAACTAAAAGAGGCAGTGTAATTTCTAGGAATTACAATTTTTCTCGGGAGTTTATGTAGGTAAAGCTGCTCCTTTACCTGCTTTACTGCCTTACCCCCACGTCCCCCATACTGAGTCAACCTCATTAGTCACAGGTTAACTAGTTGCAGTTAGCTGTCACAGAGAGCACGATCAGCTACCTTGGATAGGCGCAGGAATTCAAAACTTAGGCCAGTTGTTTAAGCCTCCTTAGATATTAACTCCTGCGGTGGAGGGGAATTCTTGGCGTGAGAAATTTACGCTGGCTACGTTTGGGGCAGTGAAACGCTTTGTCTTATATTGTGGGGTTGTCTCCTTTGATTATCTGCTCTGCCCTTCACAATACAATTCCTGTTATCAAGCCAAAGAAAGGAAGGGAAAGTATCAAATGCAAGATTACCCAAATGGGCACTGTTGTTACGGGCTACAGATGTTACAGCAAACCAGACATCTGGCGCCTTGCTATTGCTGTGCCCTATTAGGGGAGACTCACGTGCATGTTCTTTGTGCGTCTCCATCTGAGGCCAGGCAGATTGATGACCTGGCCTCAGACAAACACAACCAGGCACGAAGGTGTATCAGGAGTGCCGTCCCCTAGTGGAGTTTGCTATTGAGTGCCAACTTGGAATGGGAACACGACACAGGGTAGAAACCAGCTTAGGCCAGTTTGATGAATTGGCAGCAGTAGTTCAAGTCGTTTTTTTTTTCCTGATTGCCTATTAGTCATTTTGGAGTCACAGTGGGCGTGTGATTCATGGCCTGGACAGGCAGCCAAAACGGTAGCGGTGGGTGCTGTGCTCTGGAGACGTCCAGTCAAAAATTCCCATTGGAGTTCTGATACCTCAGTTGAAAAATATTGATTTGGCCAGCTTACAAAATCAAGATCCTGCTAAATTGAGCCCAGACAGATTCAACAGAATATAATGGAGTTCCCTTCAAGATTATATAACCCCCGATGAAGCAACAATCTGGGTAGCCAAAGCCAGTGATTGATGGATTTAGAGTCTACCACAGCAATGTAAAACTAACTTTATTTGCATGTGAAAACAATGCGCAGTCCTGTGGCACCACAGAGATGAACCAATATATTAGATCATAAGCTTTGAAAGCTTCTAAGGTGCCACAAGACTGTGTGTTGTTTTTACAGTTACAGATTAACACAGCGACCCAATGAGTTTTTATTTACAAGGGTATGTGATTTAAAAGGCAGCGAGTTGTTAAAAACACATTGCAAGAATACGGCAGATTGGCAAGGTGTTCGGGTGTCGGGCAATATGTAGAAAGCTGTCTAGCATGTGCATGGGTAGGTTCTGCCGCTGCGCAGAGAAAAACAAAACTGACACACCAACAAATTGGAGGTCTGTGGATTTGACCCCGAATTGATTGTATGGGACAATGGCCAAAAACAGCCCGAGGCAATCGATAAGCCTTGGTCATTGTGAATGCAATCCCTGTAAAAACAACAAAACAAAACAAGGCTGTTGCTACTGCTGAGGTTCTGTTTGAGCAGATCTTTACCAGATGGAGTCTTTCAGGGTAAGTGATTCAGATCAGTGAACACATTTTGCTGGAAAGATAATACTCAGACTGCAGCAGAAATAGTGTATCACCTAGCCACAGTCATCAGAACTGATAGAAGTAATAAAACTTTAAAGGTTATGATTCTAAATGCCTTAGAGAAAATAAAAAGATTGGCGCGTCGATTTGCCCTGAATACTGATGCTTCTTCAGGGTACTCCAAATAGAACAGGAATGGCTCCCTTTAAAATAATGACAGGTTGTAACATGGTGTTGCATCAACACCTGTTTTGTGCTGTGCCGGGACGCTGGCTTGTAATCGATCAATGGTTGTGATAGCTGAAAACGTTGACGTTAATCTGGGGGCAAACAAAAACATGGGTGTGAGACAGACAGTTCGATGCTCTGATGCCACAACCAAAGTGCAAGAATGGCAAGTGGGAGATCCATTAGTTACAATGAAAAAGGAAACACAGGACAGGGTTAATTAGCCAAAACAGTGATTAAGCTGGAAATCACGTGTAATGCCGAGCCAGTATAGGCTAAGCAACCAGCAGGCTGGTTGAACTAAAAGCAACCTTTAAGGACGTATTACAAAAGTGTTGAAATGGTTAAAAAGGGCCATTCCTTATAGCTAATTAGCAAAATGGTGTTAAATAGACTAGAGTTCTTGAAACTTAGGCTTGTATTGTAAGAGAATCTGAAGTAGATATTAACTGTATTTATCTGTTTTTACCTACATATTACAAGAAGTTTAACAATGTGATCTAATTAGCTTGCGGATGCTAAATCCATGTTCCTGTTCATAATGTTTCGTTACTATATTCTTTTGATTCAGAGATTAAAAAGAGATATTAACATTTTGATGGAACAAATGGTATAATAGTATCACTGTCTTTATTTCTCTTTGAAGTTTGTGGTAAAGTACCTAAGAACTATTTGGTTAATTTCCTTACACTAATGAATGCAACTAGTTATCCATGTATGCCCGGAACTAGAGATGTACTTCAAAGCAACAGTGTACATTACCTATTCCTCATCCAAGGAATGCCTGCTGTGGCCAATTGCTACCAAGATGCTTATCAGCTGAATTGCAGCTATAAAGGATCTTCTAGGCCTGATCTGTACTGTCTCAGAACTGTTCAACTTTGTCAGGAGAAGTTCAGGTCACAATACTGAGAGCTCCAGGTCTATTCTGGGTTAGCCCTACAATTCTTATGGAAGAATTTGGACAACTGTATGCATGGATGGCCTACGGGACTATAATTTTTTAATTAATTCCAGAGGGATTTCTACAAATCAGCAGCTTCCCCAGCTCTGCTATGAAATTGACCTAAGAACTTTTATTCGTATCTGTCTGTATAGTGATCTTTTAACCACAGTAACTTTTCTTTTTTTGTTAATAAATCTTAGATTAGTTAATAAGAATTGGCTGTAAGAGTGTATTTGAGTAAAAGCTGAAATATTCATTGTTGACCTGGTGGGTAATGTGTCCTATGTCTTTGGATTGGTAGAACTTGATATATAGTGATTAATGTGTTTGGTAACCCTGACTATATTAGGCCATGTCTTCACTAAATGGAACATAGATGCAGCCACGATCCATCTTCCAGAGTTTGACTTAACAAGTCTAGTTAAGACTCTCTAAATTGAACTCACTAAACAGACGATCGATGCTGCCACATTTACTCTTCCGGCGTTCGATTTCGTGAGTCTAGTTAAGACTCACTAAATCAAACTAGAGGGCGCCCACCCCCGGTGGCTGGTACTCCTGCTTTTGCGAGGAATAAGGGAAGCTGACGGGAATGTTTGCTCCCATCAGCCTCCCACTGTGGGGACGGTGGGGAAACTTGAAACAAGGTATGTTGACTCCAGCTACGTTATTAACGTAGCTGGAGTTGCGCATCTTGATTCGATGTTCCCTTTTTGTGTATGTCACCCTTCTGCCGGGTAGGCCTGGCAGTAACCAGGGCTGAGTTCAATATCTTGGGGTCCATCTCACACAGAACCGGCTCGAGCCCCCACCCAGTAATCTGGGAAATTCACACATCCTTGGGTGCCTCTGAGAGGCAATGCTTCCCCACTCACAAGCACAGAGTCTGAGTGTAGGAAAGAAACATTTAATGAAACAGAGAAAGAAGTCATATGGCATTAACTTGGGGAAAACACCACAGAGTTCATAACCCAAACATGAGCTAAGCCCCCCCCCCGCCCAGCCAAGAATCACCTGAAGTCCGAAGAGTCCGACACCCCAAAAGTCTCTGTCCCTGATCAGTGCCAACCAGAGTCCCACAGTTCACCCGCAGGGTTTCACCCCCCAACCTGGGTAGAAATGGGGGGGGGGGGGATAGATAGGGGGCACCTTACGACACTCCGCCACGCTCCAACAGCTGTCTCATCCCATGCCACCGGACGCTCCCCTGGTCACCTGCCGCCGCTCCTACCGGCCACACCACGCCACCGGCCAGTGATTCCCACCAGCCGCTCTGCTGGTCGCTGCCACTTCACTGGCTGCAATGGGTCTGGCTCTCAGCCAAACCAGTGATTTCAGCTCTCAGTGATTCCAACTCTTTAGCCACCAGCTTCCACTGGACTAACAAAAGAAAAGACTCTTCAGGGAGTCTGCTTTAGGTCTGTCCTTAAAACAAAAGGGCTGTGTCTAGACTAGCCGCTTGAATTTGCGCAAGAACACTGACGATCTAATGTATGATCGTCAGTGTTCTTGCGCAAATACTATGATGCTCCCGTTCGGGAAAAAGCCCTCTTGTGCAAATGTATTTGCGCAAAAGGGCCAGTGTAGACAGGGGAGGACTGTTTTGCGCAAAAAAGCCCCGATGGCGAAAATGGCGATCGGGGCTTTCTTGCGCAAAACCACGTCTAGAGTAGCACGGACGCTTTTCCGCAAAAAGTGCTTTTGTGCAAAAGCATCCATGCCAATCTAGACGCTCTTTTCCACAAATGCTTTTAATGGAAAAACTTTTCCATTAAAAGCATTTGCAGAAAATCATGCCAGTCTAGATGCAGCCAGTGGGAAAGGGGCAGGTTGGGCCAGTTTTACAGCTCACACCTAGCAGGTGTGCCACAGGCTGACTCAAGCCCTTTAACCCTTCCCCCCAGCTCAGTTCACTCAACTCTGGAAGGGGGGAGGCTTGTTCCTCAGGTACCTCTTGCAATGATGGTGGTGTCTCCCCTGCAAGCACCGGTGGCATGTTTTACAGTTCCCACATTTAGGGGAAGCATGATTAGTGACCCCCACAACAGCCCCAAATTATTTACAAGTCTCCACATTCCATTCCAACACTGACCCTCCATCACCCCCAGCTGAATGGGATTTACATAGCCACACCTCGTATTCTTTCCCCATCCTGGCATGAGCTGTATTTACATATCAACAGTTAACAGTGAATTATCTTGCAGAGATAAACAATTGTAGCGGGCACACCCACCCCTCCTTTTAGCTGGCTGATAGCAAGCAGCAGTTCAGCCCCTGCTTACATGTATACCTGGCCTTAAGCTTGGCTGTCTGGGTAGGAGCCAAAGGCTGGATTAAAGGAAACTGCATTTCAATTTGGTACCCAGTGAAGTGTTACAGACACCACTTGGTTATTGGCTTGGTGAAATCTAATAATAAAATAAGCCATTAGTTTTGGGGATCATCTGCCTGTTCTTTGAAGACTGCACTAACTAAGCATTCTCAGTGTTGCCCCTCCAGTGACCACGGTCACACATGCAATGGGTAATAATATATCACATACGCATTCAAAACCCCTTCAATATCCAAAGAGGGAGAATGCCTACCCTCATTAATTGGTATAGGAACTAAGCACTAGTCTCACAGCTAGATTTCAGAGATCAGCCTCTGATAATATTGCCACCTCTTCATTATTGTGCAGAAGACGGGAAATTTATTTCTCACGTACCCTGCCAAGCATTGCGAAGGAGGATGCATATGTAAATAAATGCCCTCAAGCTCCCTTGGTAAGGAGCGTGTGCAGGTATCTCACTCACAGCAGGGATGCTAACAGTCCTCTTGATGAACTGCTGCACAAGGGGGCAAGTCACAGGGATCTGCTGATATGATTCCCTAGGGACCATGCCACCAAGCTGTGGTATAAATCAGCTAGAGCTCATCTCCACTGCCCACTTCCAGGAGAGGACATCAAACATGTACATGTGAAACTCATCGGACCAGTTAAAATTACGCCTATGCCCAAATCTGTCAAACCAGTAATGATATAACGTCAGCCAAGCTTTGGTTCTAAGGCTATGCAATTACTGCTTAACTTGACAATACCTATTGCTAAATGAAAACAACACTTACTCTTTGCTAAAATAAAATGGTGACTGTGGTGGTCCCCTCTTACTCTCTGATTCATGAAATAATCAGCTAGGTGGTGAAATCAAATAGATACAACTATCCAGCTGTCGCTTAGTTCAAGGACTTTGTTATGGATATGAGTGTTGATTGTACAGGTTGAACCTCTCTAGTCTGGAACCCTTGGGACCTGGCCGGTTCTGAATGAGAGAATTTTCTGGACAGAAGAGGTCAATATGGCCTAGCAGCATTACCAATACTTCCACTGCTTACTGTGCTGCTACAGGACATTTAGGGGCGAATTAGAGCTAAATAACAGCACAGAACACTGAGAACCAGGACTGGTGGCTGTAAACAAACTCTATGGGACTGAGAGAAACTTGGACACATCCATGAAAAGTGGAAATTCGGCTAACGAAAGTCATTCCAGATGACGGATGTTTTTGGATGAGAGTTCTGGATTAGAGAGGTTCAACCTGTAGTAATGCGTATGCTTTATTCTGTAATGCACTGTATGTTGCAGCCGTGGCTCTCCACTTTGGTACACATACCCTTAAGGGTACGCAGAGGTCTTGCTGCAGGTACATCAGCTCATCTAGAGTTTGCCTAGTTTTACAACAGGTTACATAAAAAGCACTAGCAAAGTCAGTACGAACTCAGATCTCATAGAGACAATGACTTGTTTGTTCTGCTCTGTATGCTATACGCTGACATGCAAGTACATTATATTCCAATTGGCTTATTTTGTATGGTAATTTTTTGCAGTAGTAGCACACTCTGACACTTTTATATGTTGATGTCTGATTTTGTAAGCAAGTAGTTTTTAAGTGAGGTGAAACTTGAGGGTGCACATGACAAACCAGACTCTTGAAAGGGGTAGAAATGATGTGTCACTTGTGTTAAAGGACTGGCAAAAGGAACAGACCAAAAAAAAAAAAAAAAAGGAAGCATTGGTATATGCAATTTTACTCCATAAGTGATTACCTTTGAAAACCATTATATTTCCAAGAGTGTGTGTAGAGGGGATAACTTCAAGTACCACAGAAAGCAACTAAATATCAGGTCTCTAAAACTGAGACATGCTGGGAATTTCTAATGAAGTGCACTTAATGATTCACAAACAAAACTGGACGTTGAAGGGAAAATCCATCTTTAATGAAGATAAGACATGTTGACATTTAAAGAATCATCAAGTTCCCCCCCCCCCATAACCATCCCTCACATACTGACTCATAACATTGCCCTAAGACATGATAATGGTAAAATTAAGAGCTGTGATAGCTGTGTCTTTAATGATTTGTAATTATGTATAGTGAATGAGTACAAATGGAGTAGCACTTGTTGGCATTTCCCATTCTTTTACATAGCATTGCTGATCTGCTTTAAATGTTGGTACCTTTATTCTGTCAGCAATATGTGTTGGTAGACGTAAGTAAAATGTACATGAACATTTCCTGGGAAGTTACTTCCTTTTCCTGGGAAGACCTACAGCTAGGTGACAATATAGACCAGCATAAAAACCCTCTGCAACCATGGGCCCGAACTAAAGGAACACCAGACTGGAAAAATGAAGAACAGGACTTTAGGGCAGGACAGGAGATCAGAGAAGGCAGCAAGAACTATCAGAGAAGCGGAAAGAACTTCCAGATGCCCCAGAATGCAGTAACTTGGGTCCATTTTCCAATTCTCTCTTGAGGGTTACATTCATGCCAGATAAATTTGTCCAAACACTAGGAAACACTGATTCTGTCTGAGATTACATAAATAAAAATGAAAATTGATTAAGTCTAAAGGGGGTCAGTTTCCTCATTTTTAACCCTTCACTCCATGGCTCCCACCACCAAGGGAAACGGGGCTGTTTTTAATACAAAAGTAAAAGCTGCGAATTTTGTTTAAGGAACCAGCAACTCAGCCTTGAGCTCTAGGAATTGGCCCTGCTCTGCCACAGATGTGCTGCATGGTCTTGGTCAAGTCACTTAGTCTCTCTGTGCCTCGGTTTCTCAGCTCTCCATCTGTAATAGTCCCTACCTTGTAGGGTGCTGTGAGGATAAATGTTAGATTGTGAGGCACTCAGATACTGTGTTAAGGAAAGCCATATAGTACCATAGAGAGGAGCCTCATGTGTGTTTGTGAGGAGGAATTTCTAGGGGAGGATGCTCTTGTGTCCAGGGTATTGATCTATTTTTAGGAGATCTCAACTCCCTTCCTGTGTGAGGTAAAGCCTTTAAATTAATCTACTGCTGGACAAAACTCAGGATTTCCCTTTTACTGGACACTTTGAAATAAGGTTTCAGTCCAAATTAGAATAACAAATATCGTCAAAAGTTCCTGCAGCCTGGGAAAGTTCAGTGTGGGGAGACTGACATTTTAGAATTCCAAAAACTGATTTGAATTTTTGTCTTTGTCTTTTTGCACGTGTGCCTTCCTGCTAGACCATATGCCGTCACAGTCAAAATACTCCTTTGCTTTATCTTATCATTAAAGGCAGCTGTTACTTAGTACTAATTGAAACGTTTTTATCGTCTTTCCTAGATCAAAGTGGCATTTTGAAACCATTCTTTCCTGTGAGAAGATGAGCTGCCGCTACCACTTTTTTGAAGAAACCCTTGTGCCCAGCGCTGGGGGTGCGTTTAAATTCACTAATGGCTTTTGTGATGTGCTCAGATATTATGGGCCAGCCACTCTGGAAAGGCGACAGGGCTATGATTCAGCAGTGACAGGCGCACCAGCTGCTGTGTCCATTTCATGATGACTTCAAAGGCTTAAAATAGCCTTTTGATATGATTTTTCAATTAAAATTTCAGAACCCCCTATGTGGCTGGAGGGGGGGGGCACTTTGGTACCCCTAAGGGTTGTCTTAGACAATCAATACTGTAACAATACAGTCATGTATATCTGATCATAGGCACCATCCAGCACCTTCATCCTTTATTGATGTGCGTCTGCTTTCATCTTTCTTTTCTCCTTTGCTTGGGTGGATTTTTGTGCTCTTGGTTGCTGGAGCAAAAAGAGAAGCTAGAAGGGAAAGAAATTTCGATCTTAGCTAGAAGGGAGGAGTGCTCGGTAAGCTAGATGCTTAGCTCCTTTGAGTCTGCAAGACTGGGCTGGGAATAAACCAAGCCCTGGGTTCCTCATGAGGTTCCAGTACTTCTTGGCTCTGCCAGAAATTAGAGAGAGGCCGCAATCAGCCAGCACCCCAGACTGACACACCTTCAAGCTCTGAGCAGTGTTAGACCTAAGATACACAATCTCCAAATTCAAATGGGTGACGAGCCCCTATATTTGTGGTTGGAATCACCAGCCACACCGAGTCCAGGAATCTGTGCGTTGGGATGTTTGTAATTCAGGATTGAATATGGGGCGTGGGCCCATCTCTGCCTGTAACTCTTTGAGGAGTGTGTGTACACAGGTGCGCACCGCTGCCATCTACTGAGCAGAAGCAGAACTGCTCTCAGCTGTTTCATAGGCTCTGTACTGCTAAATTAGGGCTAAGAGGGACTTCCTGTGGGATGTTCCCAGTGGCCCTAGTGACAGCCACTGATCAGAGCCCCGGAGTCCATTTCCTTTACT
Source organism: Pelochelys cantorii (assembly GCA_032595735.1). Taxonomy (NCBI): domain Eukaryota; kingdom Metazoa; phylum Chordata; order Testudines; family Trionychidae; genus Pelochelys; species Pelochelys cantorii. The sequence continues at coordinate 45,944,514 of CM064337.1, forward strand.
GCAGAACCCCAACATGAGTTTCATGGGGGGAACAGAGGAGGAAAATAAATTGTTCCAAGGGAAGCCTCCCTCCACTTCTGAAATCGGGAGTGGGGGAACTTTTTTGGGTCAGGGGCCACGGACCCACAGAAAAATCAGTTGGGGGCCACACACAAGTGAGAAGAAGAAGAAAAAAGAATAAAAAAAACCCCCAAACACCCACTGATTTGTCTCCTGACTGAAGAAAAAGACACTCCCCACATTCCCCTCACACACCAGAGCCTGGCTGGGGGGGTGAGGGGGAAGGGGCAAGGCTGGTAGATTTTTTTTATGCTCCAGCCCCACAGAGGGACTGTGTGTGGGGGGGGGGGGGGGAGGAGAGACTGGATCCAGGCTAGCTGAGGGCTACATCTGGCCCCCAGGCCTTTGGTTCCCCAGCCCTGTCTTAAAACAAGCCTGCATAACAAGGGCTAATGCCTGCTCTAATGTACACTCCCAGTGACTCCACTATGTCCAATGAGGCTGAGCCAAGGCAGGATTTGGCTTCAGGGTTCAGAAGCCCCCGGCCTGCTGCCCGCGCTTGCCAGAGAACGTTCATGCCTGGTGCTGACGGAGACACTTTCCCTTTCTGGGCGGTGACACCATGAATATGTCAAACTGACTTCACACAAAAACACAGCCCCGGGGGGGGGGGAGGGGGGCGGAAAAGCCCTAATTTAGGTCCCCGGGTGCATCTCCCGGGGCTGGCACAGGACTGCTCCAAGGGGGCACCCCGGTGCACTTGACCTTTCAGTTTAATTCCCAAGGAATAAATAGCTGTGAAGCCAGTGCCGTTTGGCGCTCTCGCCATTCCCTCGAGCCATCTTTACCTCAGGCTAATTCAGCTGGAAATATTAATAACCAAATAAGGGCACCAGCTCCTTGTAATGAAGTGAAAAGGCCATTTCTGCTCAAATCGCACGCGTCTTTCATTTTGTTCTCATCTAGGAGCGGCTCCTCTCTTTAATTATTCAGCCGGCTTTTATATCCCTCGTACATCCACTCCCTGCTCGCTTGCCTTCCAGGCTCTCTGCTGTCTCCTCTGACATGTCCCCCATTACGCACACCCCTGTGAAGTGGCACCGAGCCAGGTGACTGTGTCTGACCTTTGCATCAACTCATCCCTCGACGAGCCGACCTGGGGAGCACAGCTGATGCATCGAGGGTTTCCTCTGCAGATGGGTGCTTGGGGAGGGTTGTTTGAGCTGGCTGGGGCAGCCCTCCTCGGGGAGGGACGGGGGTCCGGTGGGGATTGCTCAAACACGAAGTGGGCACTTTTAGTAAGAGAACTTTTTACGGAGGTGCTGCTGTGGCGTCCAGCATTCCAGCCATGTGCACACAGACTGACTTCCTGGAGCCTCCTCCCATAGGGTCGAGCTCCATGGGGCTCCAGGGCTGGAGCACCCCTCGGGAAAAATAGTGGGTCCTCCGCAGCACCCACCAGCCCCAGCTGTTTGGCACCACCACTGATCAGCTATTTGATGACTCAGGGAGGGGTTTGAGGGAGGGCAGAAAACGGGTGGCCAGGGCCCTTCGAGCAGGGGGTGGAGCAGGGATAAAGAGAGGTGGAGTGAGGGTGGGGTCTCGGGGGAAGGGGACGGCACATGGGCAGGAAAAGGAGAGTGAAAGAAGGGCCTCGGGGGAGGGGTGAAGTGGGGGTGGCCCTGGGGACAGAGCGGGGGTGGAGCACCTAGGCCATCTCCAAACTCTTCCCTCCTGCAACCTGTGCTCATCCTTCCTAGTTCCACGTGGGCTGCTCTGGGGAGTGGACGATGCCCCTCCAAAATGCTGTAGGAGCTTCTGCCACCTGTGCTCCCTGCCAGCCGCTGGAGACCTGCCGGGCTCTCTGAGCTCTGCCCACTGCTGCAAGGGCAGGACGCTGCCACGGTAGCCCCCCCCCTTTGGGGCCGGGGTTACAAAAGGCAACCCGAGGTGCTGGGACCGAGACGGGATGAGTTTGCAGACCCCGAGGGAGAATTCGTGTAGCGCTGTGGGATGTGTTGCGATGAAAGGGCCTATAATCATGCTTACAATTACTATGTAGGGATAATGATTATTATAGTCCCTAAATAATTAATAACTGTAATTAATTTTATAGGCCAGAGAGGGGCAGAAACACCCTCTTCGGCAGCCATAACCCCTCCCTCTCCGCAGGAAGGCTCCCTACAGAATGCCCGGCAGTGTTTCCTCCAGCGAAATGCAAAATGATTCAAGCAGCATGGGGCTTCCCTGGGAGATTACTCAGTCCACATGCTAATTATAACACAACAGCAGCTGTTAAAAACGCCCACCACTAGCCAGGCTCCCCAGCAGCCGGGGTGAGTAAAGGTTTGTGTAATCCCGGGAAGGCTGGAGCAGAAGAGCCCATCTCTGCATTCGGCATCAATGCATTAAAAGCAAGATGGGAGTGTGGAGGCCCTAGAGGATTTCTTTTGTGAGCGGCCTGGGCATAGAGCACTGTTGCCTGGGCAGTGTGTCCTGCCGGGGCCGAGGCATTACTGAAACCAGAAATCCTCCCATTAAGATTTTTAGTACTGAATAGTTCAGCAGTGGGAGTAGCCCAATAATGCCTGGAGGAAGTTTTTCTTCATGCACTGTACAGTCAACCTGTGGAACTCCTTGCCAGAGGAGACTGTGAAGACCAGGACTTCAACAGGGTTCTAAAAAGAGGTAGCTAAATTCATGGAGGTTAGGTTCATCAAAACTTATTAGCTAGAATGGGTAGGAATGGTGTCCCAAGCCTCCGTTTATCAGAGGCTGGAAATGGGTGACAGGAGAGGGATCACGTGATGATTACCTGTTCTGTTCACTCCTTCTGGGGCATCTGGCATTGTCCACTGTTGGAAGACAGGATATGGGGCTAGATGGACCTTTGGTCTGACCCAATATGGCCGTTCATATGTTCTTATGAGGCCTCACCTTGGCTCAGGGCCCTGTTATGCAAATTACTGTATGAACATGTCTGACTGTACAAAGAAAGTATTACTGTCAGCATCAGTTTATCGATGTGGGAAACTGAGGCACAGAGATTAGGTGACTGTCTCAAGGTCACACGGTGACTATGGGAGAATAGGGAATTGACCTGTTTGCCAGCCCCTTAACAAGGTTAACAGGTTAAAAGATTAGAGCTGTGCAAAGCGGGGCCACGCGATAAATCAATTCACTTTTTTCCCATCTCAGTTTGATGTGATTTTTGCTCCCTTTGAGTCTCACTTCACTTGCCGGATCCTTAGAAGCGACAAGCCCTCGCCAAGCCCACTGGAGACGTGAGGTGCTCACGACTGCCCAGGAAGAGGCACTAAGCCTCGGTCTGGGCCGAAACCACAACCCCCTCACGACACCCTGGGGCAGCGAATCGCAGAGCCTGGGGCAGCAGACGTGGGGGTTGCGGGCTTGTGCTTTGGGGCAGCAGCGTAGATGGCCCTTCACTGGGCTGTGAAACCTGGAGGATGTTTGTGTCTTTGTTGCTAGGCCCAGCTCTGAGCCCCTGTACCGTTACTAGCGTACAGCCACATGGTCATGGGATTCTTTTGTTCCCAGCCCCAGCATGGACAGAAGCATTTTCCAGAAGTCATGGAGATTACACATTCTCAAGGGGTTTACCATCCATATGAGTTCCTTTGTGTGGATCCATAGAAGTTGTAGGAAAAGGCAGAAGGTTACCAGCAAATGAGTGACAGTTGCATTTCCAAGTATGGTTTCCATACCACCCCCGCTTCAAACCATGTGGGTTGATTAGTGTTTACCGCCCTGTGACGGGGCAGATGTGCCCTGCATTGAAGAGGGGGTGGGGGCTAAGACTCTGTGGGCAGTGGAAGTCCCGCCCTTTTTCCCAGACTGGGCATGCGCCAACTGCTGGAGCTGTATAAAAGCCAGGGGAGCAGCTCAGTCTGGGTGGACTGCCAGCAGGGAAGGAGCTCAGGCCAGAGCTTCCAAGCAGTCCCCAGAGCTGCAGCCCCAACTGGGGAGGCCTTTTTCGTGAGTTGGATTCATCAAGCAATGCCCGGAGAAGGGGGTGACACCAGGGATGGTAAGAAGTGGCCCAGGGTGGAGGTTTGTCCCTCCGGGAGCTCAGTGTGTTTCGGCAGGATGCCCTGCTGAGCAGGCAGTGGAAGTGTCTGCTGCTAACAGGGCCCTGGGTTGGGAGACGATGGAGCAGGAGGACCTGGGTCTCTCTACCTTCCTGCTCCATGACACTCGTCTCCCTGGTAGCTGGGGGAGACTCACCTGGGGCATAGGCTGCCAGGCTAGAGAGCCTTCCAGAGGGAGACCACAGTACTTTTTGGCCAGGCCTCTTGGGCTGTATTTACCCTAAAGGAGGGAACAGGACTTTGGGACTAGGCCCATATTTATTGTAGAAGGAGGGAATTGTGCTTAGGGGACCATGTGTCTCTATTGAAAAGGGACATCGATCCTGCCTTTGGGGAGCCCCCCAACTGTTGTGGGGGTCTGGCCCTCTTACACACCCCTTCTCCAGTACCAAAGAGTTTTCAGTGACAGGCTTCCCCCTTCTCCCAGGAAATTATTTACACTTTGTTTGATAATAAACAAAAGTGTTTTTATTCAGTATAAAAGGACTTAAGTGATTGGAGATGAAAACAGTTAAATCAAAGTAAGTTACTAAGTTACAATAAACAAAAGGCACCAGCTAACTCTAATATAATGAGAACCTTGTTATATGCAAATTCTTACCCTAATCAGCTGTTCTTATTTCAGATAAAATGCTTCAAGTCAGAGCTGATCTTTACTCAGGCCTGGGTCTATGGCTTTTCAGTGTTCTTTAGAGTCCTTTGTTTTCAGTTTCTTCATGTGTATCCTCTTAGGGTTGGGGAGGCAGTGTCAAAGGCCAGCTGAAGACAAACTTAATTGCTTTCCACTCCTTAAATAGACTTTTTCCTCAGGTGGGAATCCTTTGTTTGGTCTACCCATACTCATGGAAAAGTACAAGATTCAAGATGGCTTCCAGTACCAGGTGGCATAGTCACACGCCTTTCTAGAACCCACCACAGTCTGGGCTTACAGGACAAACAAGGCCCTTCTCAAGTAGTTGGTTTGAGTACCGAGTCATTAAGTTCCTTCAGTATCACTCATGGCCCTCGTTAGCATTAAAACCAGATTCACACTTCATGTGTCTAACTTCACCCTCAAGAATGGTACATGCTCGAACAGGCTATGCACATTGTAACTTTACAAGTGATGCATTACATAATGCATTTTGCATAAAGCCTCTTGGAGTTATGCATTTTCATAAAGCCTGGGGGAGGGAGCGTGACACCTGCCAACCCAGGTCCCATCACCAGATCCATCTGTTACGATACATTCTGGTCCTAGCCACAGGTGCTGGTAGTCAAGGCCGTATATCCCGGCAGCGGTTTGCGGCGTTGTTCGCGCGCGACCTCTCTCTCAGGCAATAGCAGCGATGTAGGCTCTTGCCTGCAGGGCTGGAGCTATCGCACCCGGTGGCTGTTTTTGAACACCAGGGAGCAGATGGTGCTGTGTGACACATGCAAACGTTTCCCCCTCCCCCTCTTTTGCTGCTGCTGAAGCATCTGAAAAGACTGATGGAGATAACTGTATCCTTGCCCTGGATCACTGGCCTGCGGATTAATGGCCTGCCGGCTGTGGCTAGGTTTAATATGCCCCAGCACCCCCAGGCCAATTTATTAATCAGCTGGTGCTAGAGTCATTAATGTGACAGGGCTCAGGTTGTGGGGGGTGGGGTCTGCATTGCAGAGCAAACAGTTGAAAACACAACACATCCGGAGCCCATTGTGCTACATGCAAAGACACCCAGGGACCTTACTGCATTTTGGGTCAGGCCCGTTGTATTTCCAGCTCTGATTTGCAAAGGAGCCTAAAGGAGTTAGGCACCCAAAGGGAGCACCTAGCAACCTTGGCCTCAAAATGTTCCTAGCCTACACCCCACCCTGCACCACAGCAGGCCAATAGCCATCCAGTTCAGGATCGTGTCTCCCATATTAGCCACTAAGGAGTGCTTTATCTGTAACCCCTCCCGGTGCACCTGGCAGTAGAGTGCAGTGCCAAGTAGAGGAGTTTCTTCCTGGCCCCTCTCTAGGGATCAGTTTATGCCCTGAAGCATGAGGACTGAGATCCTAATTCTATTTCATCCCAGCTAGACTTACTGCAGAAGCTATTCGTATTCATGCAACTGTCTAATCCTCTTCCGCTGCTCCCTGAGCTGTTGCATGTGCTTAGATTACATTCCACAGCAGTGACTACAATAAATTGTAAAACATAACAATCCCTTTCCACCATGCAGCAGAGTCAGCCATTGGTGTGCCTGCTCCCAAGGCATTCCAGGGGAACTCTGCTTGTATTCCCGTAGTCTCTGGTGGTCCCAACAAAGATCCAGGTCTCACTGGCTTAGGCACAGTATGTTGCCTTGGGGTATGTCTACCTACCTGGCATTAATTCAGCACTGCGGCTACCCTGTTGTAGTGTAGGTGCTCTCTACTGCTCCAAAGGGCAGCAGCTAAGTGGACAGAAAAGTCCTGCTATCTGCCTTGCTGACTGAGGATTAGTCAACGCCAGTGGGCAGGGTGTGAATGTTTTCACACCCCTGTGCCATGTTGCTAGGTTGTCCTGAATTTTAGGTGTAGACCAGGCCATAGTGAGAGACAGAAACAGCCCCAAAGAGGTCCCAGGGTGAAGAGCCAACCAGTGGGGGGAGCTATATGGGGAGTGAAGCGCTTTAGAAAATATCACTTTGAGGTCACTTTGTGTGTCATCCAACCCAGCAGTGTAGCTGCAATTCTAGGGCTCCTTGCTAAGGGGTCAGTGTCATGTTACTGGATTTTAAGGGGATCAGACAGGTCACTGCTGCACCCAAGGGGTGGAGGTGGAGGTTGTCCCAAAGTCTGTATAAAGGGGGCCATGTGAGATGTCAAATGAAAGCTCACGTTCTACTGATGTTATGTATCTTATTCATGTACTTGTATGATATCTGTATGTGGAGTTATAAATATGTACTCTGTGCTTATGCTGGAAGATTCTCTGTCTGAGACAGAGCAACGGGAAGGGAAGTCCAGTCAGTGACTCTGCTAATTAGCAAGGCTCCAGGGACAAGGATCTCAGAAAGCCCAATACACACCTGAGGAATGTGTCTGGAAATCTGGATACCTGAAAACCAGCCAGGGCATAATGGCCGCCAGCATGTGAAACAGAGGTAGGTCACTCGACCATGTGACCTGCTCTAGCCAGGTGGACACCAGGAGGGATATAAAGTGCCATGAGGTGAACTCCATCTTGCCTTCATTTCTGATACTGATTCCAGATACAGCCTTGCGAGGAACAGCGAGCTGGGAAAAACCGTGGGCCCATCCTGCCATAGGATGTACACCAGAGACTTTTAAGATAGCAGTTTGTAACATCTCTGCTGAGAGCCTGCATCGAGAACTGGGAGATTCGGTGCATGTAATGTATTCTCCTTAACAATCTTACTCTCATGCTTTTCTTTCTTTTATTAATAAACCTTTAGATTTTAGATTCTAAAGGATTGGCTCAGCGTGAACTTGTGGGTAAGATCCAAAGTGTAAATTGACCAGGGATTTGTGGCAGGTTCTTTGGGACCGGAAAGACCCGTTCGGGGTAAGTGGGATTGGGTTCTATAACCCCTCACCTGTGTGCAGGCCCGGGGCTGATTGTGGCACAGGGAGAGCTGGGGTGTCTGAGGGGTTTTGCTCGGTGTGACTGGTTTGTGACCTGTTTGGGAAGGTCTCCGGTCAGGGGCTGTAAGAAGTCCTGTTTTTGAGCACTTCGCCCTGAGCGGACGCCCTCAGCAGTGCCCCGACCTGGCGCGGTCCGTCACAGTCAGCCAGAGGCTATTCCAGAACAGGTTTGATTTCAACAAAGGCATGAGCAATGGCTAGCCTGCCCAAGTCTCTGCTGGCATGAGGAGAGGCTGGTGGTCTGTCACCAAGATGAAATAATCGAGACCCTGCAAATAGCTTGTGAACCTCTTGCATGCTCGTCTCCTTACCAAGCCTCTCCACTGAAGTCCCTAGACTCTGCTAGCCGGTGGAACGATTTCCTCCAGGTTTACCGCCATCGCTCTGTAACAGCAGGGGTACCCCAGACAGCCCAGACCTGCCAGTCTTTGCTGAAAAGGAGACTAGGGAACATACGTTGACAGTACTGGGGCGCTCCTTTGTCGTTTATCCTCTCAGGGTCTACTTCAAGCAACCCACCAAGCCCTGGGCCTTTGGAGGATGGGTTTGAATTTCCTCCAGAATCTTGTTCCCCTCTTCTCCTCTCCCTTCCCCCCCCCCTCCCCCCCCGAGGGAGTGCTTCCATGCTGCTACAGTTTGAGATGGAAGGTCTCAGCTGCAGCTCTGCTTTTTCCCAGCTCTTCCCTCCCTCACCACTTTAAGCCCTGGTCTACATTAGGACTTTATTTTGAAATACCCCCCCCTTCCTTAGTTTGAATTTATAATTGCAGTGTCCACACCACCCAGCCCGCTATTTCGAAATAACGGGCTGCTCATATCGAAATCTGCTTTCCTCAGGGAATAACGCTAATTTCAAAAGAGCATTTTGAAATAGCGGTCATGTGGATGCACCAGTGCGGCTATTTCGAAATCACGATTCCCCAGACTCATTTGCACAAATTACTCCCCAGCGCTTCCTGCGGCGCTAAGTCCGAGGTAGCGTGTCTGCGTTCACAGAGCCTGCCTCGGTCGAATTTCAAGGCTCTACACAGTGTGGATACACTGGCTCGATTTTGTTAAATCGAGAGTGATTAAGTCGACTTTACTAATTTTGAAATAATTTCCCAGTGTATACATGGCCTAGGAGACCCAGGGTTGGCTTGGTCAGACAGCTGTTTCTCCTGTACTTAATTTTGTTCAGCAGCCACGTTTGCCATCCAAACGTATGTTCTTCCTCTGACTTCTCCTAGCCTCCAGTGTTTAGAGGTCTGCTCCCTATGGATCTCAGTACCTGGCTCCTTTCCCTTGAGAAGAGTCTGAGGGAGCAGGATGCATCATGCCGTATCTACCTCCATCTCGCCCCTGCTGCCCTGGCCACTATGCACCATGCCTTGTGTTGCTGTGAGCTCTGCCTTTCAAACACATCTCGTTGTCCTTCTCCGTAGGAGAGCCCATTAGAGCGGCAGGGGCATCCCATTTGTGCAGTGCGTGGCGAGGGCAGAAGAAGGCTTGGTGCCAGGAGTGGGAGCAGAGGGGTAAGACATCCTCCCTCTGGCCTAGGTTACCGAACGTCTCTGAACAGAGCTTTCCAGTTTGCAAGCCGCTGGCAGACTGGATTTAATGAGCCTCAGAGCAGAGAGACGCAGACTCTGACACGCTGAGAGCTTGGCGTGCCTTTTCCAGAGCACAGGGACTGGAACGCTACGCTCTGGAAAGACCTTCACAGGCTGGCAGCGGCGGAAAGAGGCAGAGGGAAACTTTTAAACTGCTTGCGGGACTTGTGTTACGCTGCCAGCGCCTAGTCGGCTTGTTTGCTCTTCTGGGGAACCATGTCAGGGTTACAAATTGCAAATGGAAGTCCTTGCTCATGTTAGAATGGGATCTCCTCACCCCACAGCCAGAGTAAACACGACGGGGCTCTTTTACCCATTGTAATAACCCAGGGCTACAGTGTGCCAGGGCCCCAGTTTTCTCTACATATCCTGCACAGAACTCTCACCTCTCTGCTCCTAAGTCAATGTCTCTACAGCGTTAGCTAACCAAGAGTGGGGAGCCCATGGTGCCCATATACTGCCTAGAACTGTGATCCCCTCAGGCCCCACAAGCTTAGTACAATTGGCTCTGGGCAACAGTTGTTGAGGAGACCTGCAAGAATGCAGCAGGAAGTGGTGTAGGTGGGTTAGTACTGGGGTGAGGCGGGGTTTTGCTCTTCCTCGATGTCCGCCGGGCAGACCAATGGCCTATAATGGACAGGTGGAAGGAGGGAGCTGTGAAACAAAGCTTGTGGACATTGAAAACACAGAGACATATATTGGGAGTTCTGGGAGCTGGTTGGTGGGGAGGCCTACTAGGATGTCAGTCCCTTGGCATAAGCTGAATGAATAAATGAATTCATGGAGCAGGGACTTTAATTGCAATGTCTGACACAACCCCGTGGACTCAAACATGTAAGGACATAAAGAAATCAGCTCTGGACCTGAGGTTTAACATTAATCCAGCAGAACAGACGCTGCGAGGTGTTGATTAGTGGGCTAAACACAAATGCTAGCGGAGGGAATGGGTAAGCAGAGCTGAAACCTACATCATACGCATCTCTGCCGTGACCGGCAAACGTTCTCGACAGTGTGGTCAGGAGTATGCAGCTTCACCTGCCCAGCCGGGCGTGCTGGGTTTAGAGAAACGCCAGTGGGTCTGAGCCAATTAATATGGTCTGCTTGGAGGCAGAAGGCCTCCTCGACACTCATTGACCAAAGCAGGTTGGGAAGAGGAGGGGCTGAGGTTGAGCACGGGCTGCTCTTCACTAGCTACATTTTTCTCAGCATGAACATCCCATGGATGTAGAGAGGAAATTCAATTCCCAGGCTTTCCATAGGCCCCATGGGATACCGACCTTCGTTTTCCTCCAGCATCCCAGGTTCTGTTGCGAAGGCTCAAGGAAAACTTATTTTAAGGGCAAAGGAATTAATTCTTCAAACTCGGCTGTTTGCCGAAGAAATCGGAGCGGCTCTTTACGACGCAGGCTGTTAGGCTCCATCGAGGTGGCGGTCAGGCTGTAGCTGCAGCAGATGGAGACGCCGTCAAGTGGGTGTTAATCTTTGCTACCTCAGGTGGCCCTAGCTGTGACTACAGGCCAGCCTGCAGAGCTACCCTTCGTGGGTATTTCCCCAGCATCCCACGCGGGCTTGTACCACCAGCATGGTGGCGTCAGTGCTGTGGTACCCGAGCTAGGTAGAGCAAAGCGATGACCTGTACAGGTCCCGATGTGCTGCAGTTACCTCCCACCCTGAGCACGGAGCAGACATGCCCTGAGGATTCATACAACTGGCCAGGCAGTGGAGATGTAGCATCTGGGGCTGCAGCCAGACCTCTGGCACCCTCCTCCCGCACAGAGCCCTACACCTAGGGCTCTAGACTGAGCTCAGATGTGAACACTGCAGTTAAACAGCCTCGTCCCCCGAGCCTGAGTCAGTTGGCCCATTCAGCCACGGGGGCTCAATTGCAGCATAGCTATATTCAGTGATCATGGCTAGCTAGTGGCAATAAAGGGCAAGATTTTCCTCTCGGGCTGCTGGGCGGGCCAAGAGGATCGAGTCCCTGGTTTCACCTACAGTGTAGAGTAGAAAAAAAATCTGTTAAAATACAACCTCGTTTGAGGCTTTGGCAACGTAACTGCTCGTGCGCTTTCTGCCGTGCACGTCTCGTGCTGGTTTTCTTTCAGTCGCATGCATGGGCGTACTTAGCCATGTCTATTGTTACACCCGTCATAACAGTCTCACTGCTGCCTTGTGCTCCCCTTATCTCTTCGCTGCACCCGCCTGTTTTCTCTCCAACATTCTGTACATATTTTGGGGCAAGAAGAGTTGTTTCGTTCCATGTACCTAGCACAGAGGGGGCGCCAGGCGTAACGCCGATAGAGGCTGCAGTTATAATAAATTGACGATGCACCTGCTGCTCCCCTCCCCCCTGTTGAAATGAGGAGACATTTACATTTTATTTTAGAAAGTGCTTTGTGGTTCTTTTCTTTTCCCTTTGCAGGAGTTGCGCTGGGAGTCCTAGTATCTAATCCCAGGTCCAGCAGGGATAGTTATTCTAACCTGCTGTAAATCCTTCCTGCCGCTCCTTATGGGGACTGCTTCCCTCTCTTTCTGTATCAGGGTGTGTCTTCCCTGCACCGTTATTTCTAGATAACTAGCGTTATTTCAAAAGAACAATGTGGGCGTCTACACAGCCATTCCGTTATTTCGAAATAATTTTGAAATAAATGGACGGCTTATTCTGAAATCTGTAAACCTCATTCTACGAGGAATAATGCCTATTCGGAAATATCTATTTTGAGATAAGGTGTGTGTAGACGCTCCACTGCTGCTATTTCGAAATAGCCCCTCCCCAGGGCCATTCTAAGTTATTCCTGCTGGGGCTCTAAATCGAGATAGCACATCCACATTAGGGAAACCTGCCTCTGATTAATTTTGAGACTTCCCTGCAGTGTAGACTTCCCTGAATAAGGAAAAGTTATTTACTTGTTTCCATAATATAAGAACTAGGGGACACCAGATGAAATGAATGGGTTTAAACCAAATAAAAGGAAGTTCTTCTTCACACAGTGCACAGCCAACCTGTGGAACTCCTTGCCAGAGGAGGCTGTGAAGGCTAGGACTATAACAGGGTTTAAAAGAGAACTAGATAAATTCATGGAGATTAAGTCCATTAATGGCTATTAGCCAGGATGGGTAAGGAACGGTGTCCCTAGCCTCTGTTTGTCAGAGTGTGGAGATGGATGGCAGGAGAGAGATCACTTGATCATTACCTGTTCGGTTCACTCCCTCTGGGGCACCTGGCATTGGCCGCTGTCGGCAGACAGGATACTGGGATGGATGGACCTTTGGTCTGACCCAGTATGGCCGTTCTTATGTTCTTATGTAGATGTGATACTTTGAAATAAGCTATTTTGGAATAACTGCTCAAGAATAGCTTATTTCGAAATAGCTGTGCAGTGTAGATGTACCCTTAGACTGCCAAGCAGTGTTTGGCTGCCACGTTCCACCCCAGAAGCGGCCACATCTCTGTGACAGAAAGGTCTGTGTATGGTGTGTGTTGACTGGTCCGATTAAGGCCCTAAGTCAGGTAAGCAGTTAACCAAGAGCTTTCTTGATCACGGATTTTTCCTAGAGGAGGTTGTTAATTAACGTCATTAACACAAATTAATATCACCGAGTCTGCAGCCTGTTTCCGGACACTGGTCGCTAGATGAGGAGGCAATTATAAATGGATGAAACTAGGAATGGGTCTGAACCAGTCCCAGAGCAGCCCACATATGACACCAGAACCTGGATCCAGTTTTGGTTAGTATAAAGGCCTCCCCCGGCCTTCTTTATGCTGAGCACAACCCAACTCCTACGCCCTCCCGGCCCTGGAAACCTGGATTGGGCTCCGGATCCTCACTGGATCAGGCCTGACAGATTCCTCCCGGCAGAGGAGAGTGGCGTGTACACAAAGGAGCCAGTACATTGCAATCAGTGAGCGCGGAGAGATCACATCCCTCCCTCTGTGCACGCTGTTGGCTCTGACTCAGCGTCAGCTGCTTACCCCAAGGTGACAAAACCACCAAGAAAAGCCCAGTAATTGGAGGGGAATCACGGCGTTTCATCTCATGTGCTTGGAAGAGCTGGTGGCAGAACACAGGGCCGGGACCCATAACAGATGAGCCCGAAATCAGCTGGGCGATGGCAGGGAGACGGCCTGCTATCTCAGCACATGCAGCCATCCTCCCCGGCCTCTGTGTGCAGCCAGAGGGGGCAGCTGAGCCTGGATTGCCGTGTTCCTGAGACAGCACGGACGCTATCTTCCACCTCAGCCTTCGAATGACTGGGAACAAGACCAGGAGCAGCGAGATTGTAGCAGAAGGCGAAGGGTTATTATGCCAACTGCGCTGCGCCATGTAGTTCTGTGTTCAGTATCTGCTGTCAACCAGCCTGGTGCACTAATGCCAATTCTCCCGTCCAGAGGGGTGATCCCAGATCCACCTGCTCTAATCGCACATCTCCTGTCTATTGGCTGCCGTTGCCAATGCTCTGGGGCGCTGTCCGTTCTCATCCACATATTTTGGGTGTAGATGAAAATTTGGAAACAAAAAATATTGAGCTCCTCCCCCTCCAAATGTTGAAGCGTTGCATTTTGTTTTACCGGGGGAGGGGAGGAACCCCACCTTCTCTCCTGGTTTCCCACCCACCCCTGCTCATTCCTAGTGGGGGGAAAAAGTAAAAAAATGAGGGTTTTTTACATGGAAAAAAAAGGGAAGGTGAAGGGGAGAGTAAAAAACTACAAAAAGGTGTGTGGGCTTATCTCAGGTGTGTGAGTTTGTGTTTTACCAGCCCTTCACCTGCCCAAATGTCTCCTCAGCTCGAGATGGGGCCCTGCCCTTTAGCTGCATGGACATTATTTGGGGCCGGATTTTCTAAAGAACTCAGTTCCCTTTTAGACAGCAAAATGAGCAGGCAGAGTTTGGCCCGGGGTCTCTGTTCCATGCTTACTGCTGTGCTGAGGGCCTGTTTGTGGTCTCGTCCACATGATGGAATCATGGAACACTAGAACTGGGAGGGACCTCGAGAGGTCAAGTCCAGTCCCGTACCCTCACGGCAGGACCAAGCACTGTCTAGATTCATGATGTCCAACACGCTTGCCACTAGCCACAGGTGGCTATTTGGCTGGTTGAGTGTGGCTAGTTGGCTCACAGAATTATTGACATTTTCAGAATAATGTGGCTAGTTTGCCTATAGTGGCTATTGCCTCAGAACTGGTTGGACACGACCAATCTAGATCATCCTTGATACACGTGCAGGGGCATCCTTACCTGTACAAAGCATATGCAGCTGCATAGGGCACCCAAAAATCTGGGGCACTACCAGGTCTTCATGTCCACCCACCTGCTCTTCCCTGTGCTGTGGCTTCATTTCTTCCCCTGAGGATCCAGCTGACATAAAAGGGAAAAAACCTGCCAGACTAATTAGCAAAACACTGAACTTGTGAAAGAGCCATTCAAGGGGTAATGAAATCATTTAACAGGCATTTGCCAGCCCCAGGAATTTACTGTCACTTTCTAACTATTCTGTGTGAGTCAACAGGACCTTAGTTAAAAATTTGCTTGAGAATTATTAATGAGTGCGCTGCTGAAGATTATAAAATCACAGCTCTAAAAAATCATCCCCCTGGCCCCGGCTGCCCTCGGGCATAGGGGCACTAGTTTAATAGTGCTGGGTGGGGCCCCATAAGTCCTAAGGACCGCCCTGCACACGTGGCCTGGTGACTTCATGCGTGGAAGGAAAGAAAAGGTGATCCCACTTCCTGCCCAGGGTCACAGAGTGAAGGGCGCAGGGCTAAGAGAAACCCCTGAGCTGTGCAGTGTGTAACCAGGCTGAGCTCTGGACCAGAAGGGGCTTGAAAACTTCTTTCGAACTCTCAACATGGCCGCTTGGAGAAGTCCCACGCTCTGGAAATTCGCCTCTGTCTGTGATCCCCCATTCGCCAGCGCTGCCCTGACGAGGGCTGTGATCTCAGGAGATGTGCTGATGTGAGTCATTCGGCACGTTTTTTTATTTTCCAAGACCTTATCATGCTGCCTTGGCAGCACAAAAGCGCCGTAAGGAGAATAGGAGCACACAGTGGCGTGAAGTTGTTTCAAGGGCTTGTCTGCATCTGGCTCATGGTATAGACCAGGGCTACTCAACTTTGGAATCTCCAGAGGCCACAGTGATACTCACAACACATGCTGAGGGCCACAACCTAAGTGTGGTTGCATATAGATGCAAATATATATGCAAATATATGCAAATAGCTTATTTCACACAGGGCTCTGGTGTTCCCTGCACCTCAGCCCTGGGGGCTAGAAACGCTGACACCCTGTACCCATCTGTTCCAGCCAGCCTGTCCACTTGCGTCTTTCAGTGCTCACCCCACCTGGCAGATTGGGAGCGACACCTCGCCATTATGGAGCATGTTCCCTGTGGAGGCCACATTCAAAAGATCCCACCTGCAGGCCGAGTGTCGAGCCCCACGTAAACCCAAACCGCCCTGGTGTAGAGGCTGAATCACAAACATATCACAGGTAGACTGAGGCCTGGCTGGAGTGCATGGCTCTGAGATGGATCTCTGCTTCTGGAAGCTCACAGGGGGTCATGAGCACCAGTTAGAGCAGCCCTGGGATTTCTCTTCCTAATGATGAGAACTGGGCCTGTTGTCCTTTGAATGACACCTGAAACTGAGGTCCTGGCCATGTGTGGTCATTAAACATCCCCCGGCAACAGAGGTGTTATTCCTGTTCCTCATCAAGTTTCAGCTTGGACCAGTCTGTCCTGTCCATGGGCTCCCCGGACCATTCCAGGCCCACACAGCATCTTCTAGACATCTTCATGGCTTGCCAGCTGGGAGGTGGAGCTAGGCACTGTTTAACACTTCACAAAGTTCAGCTCCGTTTCTGGGACCAACTGAGTACCTCCTCGCCACGTCCAGTTTATCACTCATCTCTCTATTGACAGAGACCAGACTGAGATGATGGTGCGGCATCATAGAAAAGTTTTACTGGCACACGTCTGGGCTGACTGCCTGATTCATGAGTGGGTAAGTCTGTATATTGCATATTCTGCAGGATGTTTTAGAGAGTGTTAAATGTTTTTATTGGTGCTATTTTTTTAATCCCTCTCTTTGCAAAGCCAGACTCCCATAGGGTGGTAAATCCAGCTGTGTGAGGCTCAGAGGAAGAGAAAGAAAGAAAGAAAGAAAAAATGAATACTTTTTAGAAACTTGTAAAAATGATTCAGAATAGCTTTTCCCATTCATTGTGCCATGATTTTAACATCTGGTATCTTGGGATCTCTCGGGGCTAGAAACAAGTACTGTGTGCCCCTAGGAGCTTTCTTTTTTCCAGCAGTAGAGAATTTCTGGGCCCAGCTCTCTGCGGGTATAAATGAAAGCTCGTGGAGAATGTCTCCTCCCATTTTTAGATCTCTCAGGCTATTAGATGCTGAACTATAAACCTGTCACAGATTGATGATTTTGAGTGTTGTCCACTCTAGTTTTCAAGCCATTGACGTTTAGAGGGAGAAATTGCTTATTTAGGCAGAAAGAGGAAAACATTTCTTTGGACTGATTATATAAAGGACAGCTCTCAGAAGTTATTCAGGGTCTGCAATGTTTGAATAAGTCCTTTAGGGCACGTCTACACAGCAGGGCAACACTCAAAATGAGGTACGCAACTTGAGCTATGTCAATTGCGTAGCTTGTGTCGAAATAGCTTATTTCGACTTTTGGCGTTGTCCACACAACAGCTATTTCGAGAGAGAGTGCTCTTCCCCCGACTTCCTTTACTCTTCATACAATGAGGGTTACAGGAGTCGGAGTAAGAAGTCCTCCAGCTCGACATTATTTCGACATTATGTCGCAATAACTGCTTGTGTGTAGACACAGACTATGCTATTGAGGAATAACATCTGTTATTCTGAAATAATGCTGCTGTGTAGACATAGCCATAGAGATGGATTCATGAGCTGAGGCAGTGACAGGCCGGGACAGAGGTCATGCTTTGGCAGCAGGAAATATTTAAAGACTGTTATAGTGAGATATGGCAGATGCGGTGGACATATGGAATATTCAAATACTGTTGCATCAACATCTCTTCATGGGATTAGTCTGTTTTCTTGGCTCAATGGGTGAGCTACAAAGGCTTCCTGTAGGAGCCAATGTTGCTGGGAGCTAACACAAATCCCTAAAGCAGGTAAGTGGTCTGTGGAAATTTCATCCCTTCTCCCTCAGGGAAGTAGCACTGAATGATTTCACCTGCTTCCAGAGGCCTGACAGAGAACTGAAAAAGGCCCGAAGTGACGACCCTGATCTGAGAGAAGGGTTGTTCTCCCTCAGTCCAAGCATGGACATCAGATTGGCACCAAGAAAGGCAAGTTCCACGGGGGGCCTGAGGTACTTGAAATCCTGCCACGGTCGCCATGTGGAGGATGGGGTAGCACCTGTCAAGAGAGGCCACTGAAGGAGCTGTCCATTGTTTGATATGAGTTCTCTGTAATGTGTTTGTTCTGAATAAACAATGCTTTGCTCGTGCAGGCTGGCTGGTCGCTGGTTAACCGTGGCACTGGGAGAACAGGGCCACAGGCACTGAACTGATGTCAGGCCGTTTGGGATAATCACAGTGGATTGCAGGAATCTGCAGCCCAAATGCCCGGATTGGAGGGAGTGGGTTGCAAGTCCCACCCTGAGAAAGGGACTGGCTGGATGCCTCAGACCTGAGTGAGTTCCCCTCAGGATGGCCACTGAGGAGTCAATGGTTACATAGGCACAGTAAAAAACCCAGGCCTGCTGACGGTGGGGCTGGGAGTGCAAAAGAGGCAGGTGCCCCAGGGCCCAGTGATTCAAAGGGGTCTGGGGCTCCCGGCTGCTACTGGTGCTACCGTGACAGTGGCGGCAGCCAGCATGCTGAGCTCTGGGCAGCGCGGAGGGCTGGCTGCTCCTGGCCCCGCCCCTTGCACCTGAGGCCCCGCCCCTTTTGGGTGTGCGGTGCCATCTCCTCGTTTTTCCCAAGGGACTCATGGAGGCTGTCGCCTCCCCTGTAAAAGCCTGAATAGAACAGAAATAATGTGGTACTCAGGACCTCGGTGGTGCGCTGTGATTTGTGCAGTGCAGGAACCTCGTGCCAGATGAAAGGAGCCCACCAAACAAATGCAGATCTGAGGAGAAAGCCTCCCTGAACGGGGGCCCAAGAGCATGTGATTTTACACCACTTCAGCTCCCAGCCCCGTCACAGTAAGGCCACTTGCAGTAGCTCCTCTGATGCCTGAGTAAGACATTCCCTTGAAGGCTACGTCTACACTACGAGTTTTCTCAGCAAAAAATATGCTAATGAGGGACTCATCTGCATGAGTCGTTATCTCATTTGCATATTTTCTGCCGATCCATTTTTGCGCTAGGGAGTTTTGTGCAAAAACAAGTAGTGTGGACATTTTCTTTTTGCGCAAAAATCCCTTTTCCTCCAAGATTGGTATACCTCCTTTTTTGGGGCATAAGGATCTCGCGGGAAAAGGGGTTTTTGCGCAAAAAGAAAAAGTCCACACTGCTTGTTTTTGCGCAAAAACCCCTAGCGCAAAAACGGATCGGCAGAAAATATGCAAATGAGATCACGACTCATGCAAATGAGTCCCTCATTAGCATAGTTTTTGCCGAGAAAACTCGTAGTGTAGATGTAGCTGAAGTGTGGCTCTGCTCTGAAAAGCAATGCTAAAGGCATCCCCTTCTTACGCAGCTGGCCTGCCCCCGGCGTGCTTCCGGCGTTGCGTGAGCTGGCATCTGCTGGCTGGGAATACGTTCCCTCCTGTTGGCCTGACAGCCGGCACCGTGAAGGGAGAACACGCCGGCGTCTCCCTCCGCGTCTGCACCACCAGCAATTAAATAAGTCGACTGTGGAATCTTCCTTGCTGGTGACGCGGAAAGAGCCCAGCTTGACTCTCAGGTCCCAGGCCTGGTTTCGCAGGGCGGGGACTTAGGCCAGGTTTTTTTTCACTGTGCAGATTTGCTGCGAGTCACTCTGGAACCCCACACGGGGATTGTTATTACAGAGCCATTTGCCTCAGCAGAGCGGTGCTTCGGAGAAAGAGTACCTCCGCCCCCAGCTCTTAAAGGGGGGGGGGATCCCATTAAAACCCCAACCTCTTTATAGTTCAAATCTTGCTGGCTGCTTTGGAGACCTAATGGTTTCCATGGTGACCACAAGGGCCTAGTGTCAAGCTGTTCCAGAGCTTGACCATTGGGAAGCAAACGTGTCCTATGGCTGTCCAAGAGGAGACTGAAATCCGTGGTGACATTTCAGAAACCCCCTCAGCAGCCTGAACAAAGGGAGGAAGAAACCCAGAGGGAAAACAAATGAAAGAATGGACAAGGCCTCGCAGATCAGAGCAATGCCCCGCTTCCCCTTCCCTTGATTATCCCCTTGATGTGTCTTTGTGAGGTTTAATAACTGACATCTGGAAAGACAAACCTCAGTCAGCGTCACTAATTACAGCAGCATATTTTCCCTCTCTTGGCTCCTTTTTCTCCTCCAGGCTAGCATGAGCAGCTGACTTCGGTGCCCCCTTGGGTCACTGCCTGGCAGCCCTCTCGCTGGGAAACTTGCCAGCTTTTCCCTAGGCAGAAGCCAGGCTCTGAGCTTCATCCAGGCTCTGCAAGGCCTGTGAGAAAACCCATGCATGAATACAATGGAAAAGACACGGAGGGACCATTTTTCTTTCTACATTTGTAGGATCTGCTCTGATTTGGAGCACACGCTTGAAGCCAATGATCACACCACAAAAGCTGCACGTCCACACCTCATTGGAGATCTTGAGGGCACAAGAACGGGCAACACAAAGCTGGGCAGGGGTGTCACCCTATGACTGTCAGGTGATACTCCCCCAGTGCTGCAGGAGAAAACACGCCCACTAGTCTTACACTAGTGTTTTATCCTTTAGGTTTGGAGTCTATGTAAAGTTTCGATGTTTTCTTAAACTTCCCATAATATAAGAACAAGGGGTCTCCAAATGAAATTAATAGGTAGCAGGTTTAAAACAAACAAAAGGAAGTTTTTCTTCATGCAGCGCACAGTCAACCTGTGGAACTCCTTGCCAGAGGAGGTTGTGAAGACTAGGGCTTTAACAGGATTCAAAAAAGAACTAGATAAATTCATGGAGGTTAGGATGGGTAGGAATGGTGTCCCTGGCCTCTGTTTGTCTGGAAATGGATGACAGGAGAGGGGCACGTGATGATTATCTGTTCTGTTCCCTCCTTCGGGAGCATCTAGCATTGGCTACTGTTGGAAGACAGGACACTGGGCTAGATGGACCCTTGGTCTGACCCCGTATGGCCGTTCTTATGTTCTCATGTTTATTTAAATCTTGCTTTTTTTTCCTTCTGTGACTTGCAGATCCCCTAGGTAAGAAACACAAAAGATTCTCCTGCATGACAATGATGTGGACTAGCTGGCCAAGCTGGGCATTTCTAGTGATGCTCTAGGGAAGGCAGACGATTGGAGCTTTATTTGTAGAGGTGGGAAGTTGATACAGACAGAAAAGTGTGTAAAGGGGCTGACAGGGGAAGGGGAAAAGGGCTCATACAAGCTGCCAGACTGGGAGGCTGGGTTGGATGTTGAGTGACTGGGGAATTGGACAGTTCCTCTCTCACAAAGTGATGAATTACAAAAACAATTAATGTTCTGTGCTGTATGCAGTATGATCAACAGTAGCCATCCTAAATGTAGGGAAGAGTTTTGGGATTGTTCTAGAAGCTAAAAAGCACAACCCCGGATAGAGTGCTTTTCAAACAGCTGTTTGGAAAATGGAATTTTCCTTGTGAGGGACAGTGGTGACGCGCTAAAGTTGCTTTGCGTATTAGATTGGAACAAACCATCCAATGGACCCCAAAGGAAAAAAATTCTGAAAAATTTTGGCTTGGAAATGTCCACTTGGAAGATTTTCATTATTTTGTTTCAAAATGAAATGAACGCAACATATTTAAGCGATATTTTTTCCCTTTTATTCAAAGCATTTTGAAACAAAAAGAAATAGTGATTTGAAACAGTTGTTACTTTGCTTGGAAAATCAGACAATTTAGTCAAAATGAACATTTTGCCATGGGAAAATTTCATTTCTGAAAACACCACCTTTTCCGGTGGCAAAATGTCTTATAATAAGCTTTGCCCCATGCAAGTGATACAATTTGGCTTATCCACATGGTAAAAATAAGACTAGGTTGCACTGGGTTAAAAGGGCTTTTGTGTGTATTGTATTCAGATTCCTTTGATGTTTGAACATTTTCTTCCATCCACATTAGCAGGACAGGGAACAGCTTTCATCCATGCAGATGGTTATTTATATTGTTTAATATGTATATTTACAGTGAACACCAAAGACCCGCTTTCACGGAGTGCGGGGGAGTCACCGGGTCCTGCACTCCCATTGCAGTCAGGTGTGAGTCTCAGCCAGCAAGTAGAACACACGGTTTATTCGTTGACAGGGACACAGCATAGCACAGACTTGTTGTGAGCACAGGAACCAGAAGCAGCCAGTACAATCCAACTTGGGGAGAGGGGGGCCCACGGCCAGGGCCCTGGGCCCACTCCCTGTATCCTCCACCAGTTGAGAGAGCTCACACACCCAGCAACTCATCCCCCAGCCTGCAGGCAGCTCCACCCCCTCCTTTGTTCAGCTTCCTGGGCAAGGTGTCACCTGGTTGCTCTCCCCACCTAGGCTCAGGTTACAGGACAGCCTGAGCTATTGTTGTGTACATGCTAAGATGGGGCAGCTTGGGGCAGCCTCCCTTCAGTGAGAGCCACACCCACCATTCCCATCCCCAGCCGGACACCAGTGCAGTGCCCAGGGAAACCGAGGCACACGTACACACAGAGTTACAACAGAACAGGACAGTAGGAATCACCCACCACATCACAAAGTGAAGAGAGTGTACACAATCCCCACTACGTCAACCCTTCCCCCGCAACCGGGATCACAGCCCCAGTGTGCTAGGGACTGTACAAATACATCGTAAGAGTCAGTCCCTGCCCCAAAGGACTTACACTCTCCAGCTCTTCCATTAGACAGCATATCTGTGGGGGGAGAAGACAGGAGTGAGAAGCCTTGAAATGGCAAATGGACTTTTTTCAAAGAAAATGCATAGAAGAGGGATACGAGAGTCATGGCTTCAGTACAGTCATTAGTCTGGGGTGTTGTTTGCTCAGCATCTCAGTTCAGCTTGTATGGACAGCAAACAAGGACAAAAAAGTCAGCAACCCTCCCATTTTAAAATACAAAGTTAGATCCTGGAATATCATAGGTTAGGATATAAAGCAAGAAACTCACAATGAATGCTGATATTTGTCTTAGTCTGGAAAAGAAAGGGAGATATTGAAGAGCAGGTTGGATAGACATCTGTCAGGGATCATTTAGATGGGGCTTGGTCCTGCCTTGAGGGCAGGGGACTGGACTTGATGACCTCTCGAGGTTCCTTCCAATTCTAGTGTTGTATGATTCTATGATTTATTTGCTGGAATAACCCCTAAGGGGATCATAGAAATTAGTGATAGCAGAAGATCTATCTAGTGCAGGACAGCACCGATCCATACCGTATATCAGTCTCTGACCATGTCCCATCAGTTTTATTCAATAGTGTAGTGGTAAAAAAGAAGTGGGTGAACTAACCTAACCTAATCTCCAGATTCCCCAAATGAGAAGTGGGCAAACGTGGGTTACCCCAATTTACCCTGGACTACATTGCTGATTTTACTATGTCCAATGAGACTTCACCCCATTCCCTCAGGAGACGGGTCTATACCCCAGTAGACGTCATTGTCAGACAGCTATTATTATTCTTTTCCTAGACTTCCTTTTCCTATATTAATGTCTTCTCATTAGAAGCCCCTACCATCCTCGGTAATTCTGCTCCATCTTCTCAAAAGCTTGAGAAAATTAAGTCTGCCAGGAAGCCTTTATCTCCTGATTTATTCAGCATTTCAAAGAACTCTAACAAGTTAGACGGGCATAATTTTCCTTTCCAGAAGTGGCGCAGGTTTGACCCTATTAGGTTATACTTAGCCAAGTGTTGTACTTTAATTAGACTCTCTTTGGTTCCCCTGGAAGCAAGGTAAGGGTATATTTATGAATTAATTAAACATGACATATCATTATTCAGATAACATTCAACAGCGTCCAAATCCATCTTTAAACCAGATCAGATTTGCTCTCTAAGAATATATACCCCTCATGGCCCTATTAGCTGTCCTGTAATCCAGCCGTTCCCATCTACTCGCCCTGCAGGAGTTGTCATTCTTCTTGCGACAAGCCTTTAAAGTGACAGTTATTTCTAAAACATGCTCTTTATGAAAGCTTTTCTTTTTAATTTACACAGTAAGCGAATATGAACGGGAGGTCATTTTCAGCAAACTGCACTGTGGGACAGGCGCTCACCTGGTATAAACAGGGCAGCACCAATTTACTCCAGTGGAGGATCCGGATCTGTGCTCTTCTGCTACTCTTCCTGCTTAGCACTGAACAATGTATTTCCCCAATCCTCACTGCACCCTTCTCCATGTTGCATGGCCATGCAAGTTCTATGGCAGCCCAGGAGCAACGCTTGACCTGGCGAAAGGCTGCTCAGCATAGCAGATCTGGCATGTGCATTGTTCCTCCCACTCCTGGAGGCCACTCAGGCTAGGCCTTCACTAAAAGGCAACGTTGACTCAAGATATGCAACTCTAGCTATGTTAATTACGTAGCTGGAATCCACGTTTCATGTTTCCCTGCTGTTCCCACAGTGGAAGGCCGACGGGAGCAAACGTTCATATTGGCTTCCCTTACTCCTCGCAGAAGCAGGAGTAATGGATGCTGTTGAGGGCGCCCTCTGAGTTCGATTTAGCGAGTCTTAACTAGACTCGCTAAATCAAACTTCAGCAGATCAATCGTGGCAACATTGATCTTCTGTTCAGTGAAGACACAGCCTTAGTAGAAAAGGGGTTGGGCATGTCAGAGAGCGCATGGAGCCTTGTCTATCTCCTAAATCTTCTTACAGCTTAAATTTTCTTTCTGAATCCTAGAGATTAAAAAAAAAAATCTGTGTGCTCTGCAAGGGCCGTCGAAGGCCCTTGCATGTTTTTTGTCTGACATTTAGCAGGGCCCGATTCTGCCACTCATACTCAGGTTGAGTAGTTCCTCAGTCATGAGAAGCCCATTGGTTTCAATGGGATGATTTGTGGAATCAGACACTATGCACGGACTGAGAGCAGCAAAACCAAGAGCAGCAAAACCAGGATCACACTTTGTTCCCCTAAAGCAGAACTAAAAAAAAGTCTGTTTTATTTGTAGTGTAGACCAGCTCAATGTCAGGGGTCGGGTTGTTAACACAGGCAATTCAGGTGAAAATAAATAACTAGATCAAGAAAAGTCACGATTAACCACAGTTTTAATTGCACTGTTAAAGAATATTAGAATACTAATTAAATTTATTAGCCATATTTTAGATGTTTTGTTACATTTTCAAATATATTGATTTCAGTTACAACACAGAATACAAAGTATACAGAGCTCACTTTATATTACAACCGTGCCATGCGGAGGCCTGTCCTCACTGTCAGATGACATTGTAAACAAGAAGCAGGCAGCAGCATCTCCCCTAGATGTAAACATATGTGTTCATCTTAGCAATTTGCTGTACAGGAAGTAGGACTGAGAGGACTTCTAGGTGTTCAAGTTTTACATGGTTTTGTTTCTGAGAGCAGTTATGTGTAAAAGTAAATGAAAAACAAACAAACAAACAACCCCAAACTAATTCTGCATTTGTAAGGCCTGGTCTACACTAGGAGTTTCAGTTGAATTTAACCACATTAGGCCGATTTTCTAAACAATGCGTCCACCAAGCTCAATCCATTGACTTTAAGGGCCTTTAAAGTAGATTTGGGTACTCCTGCTTTTCACGAGGAATAATGATAATTTGGAGCTTGTGTGCTCGACTTTTGGGTAGTGCAAACACAGCACTGTGAAAGTCGATGCTCTTGTCCCAGAGTGCCTCACTGTGACCTCTCTGGCCAGGACTTTCAACTCTGCTGCTCTTCAGTGCGCAGGAAAAGCCCCAGGAGAATTTGAATTTCATTTCCTGTGTGGCCAGCATGGCGAGTAGACCTCAGAGCAGGCAGCCCACTTCAGCAGCACACCTGACCATGAACGTCCAGGGCTGCGAACGAGTGGCAGCATGGAGAGTGCTGAAGATCCTGGAACTCACTGCTGTGTGGGGAGAGGAATCGTTTCAGGAAGAACTATGAAGCTGCAGAAGAACTGCTG
Source organism: Pelochelys cantorii (assembly GCA_032595735.1). NCBI lineage: Eukaryota > Metazoa > Chordata > Testudines > Trionychidae > Pelochelys > Pelochelys cantorii. The sequence goes on from CM064337.1 coordinate 45,970,051, forward strand.
ATATCTATGCCAAGATCACACAGGTCATGGTGGAGAAAGGATACGCCAGGGATGCCCAGCAGCGCTGTGTGAAAATAAAGGGGCTGAGGCAGGCATACCAGAAGACAAAGGAGGCAAACGGATGGTTTGGGTCACCGCCGCAAACATGCCGCTTCTATGAAGGAGGGGACCCGACCAGCATCCCTAGAAGAGGTGGAGGAGGAGAATGGTCATCAGGTGAGTGGAGCATCTGATCTCACCAACAGCCAGGAACACCAACTTTGGAGACAATCCCCTCCACCCAGGACATCTTGCTGCCAGGCCCCAATGGCTGAGAGGGCATTCTGGGGTGTTCACGTTTTTTATCGTCTCCAGGTGGGTGAAGGCCATTGGGTGTGACCTGAGGCGGCCAACAGTGGGGATTCCCTGGAACTGTTTGTTAAGAGACGGCCTGGGAATCCTCCCTGCACATCTCCATAAAGCTCTCATTGAGGAACTCTTTCATCCTTCTCACAAGGTTTCTGGAAAGCTGCCTTATTCCGTCCTCCATGGTAGGACACCTTTCCACGCCAAGCCAGCAGGAAGTGGTCTGGTGCCACTGCACCAAAAGGTCCACGTTTCTGGCCACATTCAGTCCGCAAACACTCCTTATTATTTGGTGTGAGTTGGAGAAAACTGATATCATGCATGGCAACGTGGATGAAGCAGGAGAAGCTATTAATGGCTACCACAGCAGTAAAGCTCTGCTTGCTCCTCCCCAATGAAGCTTGGCTTGAGCCCCTGCCATGCCGCCACGCCTGCCCTCCGGAGATGGAGAGCCTGCAGGCTCCTGCGGGAAGGGAAAGTTGCGCTCTCCCAGCACGCAGAGGGGTGTGTGTGTGTGTGTGTGTGTGTGTAGCAGAGCACATGCCAGCCAGCTGCTATTTGCAAGCATTGTGCTGCACATGCTTTCAAAGCAGAAGCATAAGAGCAAGTTCTGACCTGCCCCTTACCACGTCTGCCACCAAACCAAGTCCAGCTGTTCCCAGATCTCTCCTGCTGCATAGTGGCCACTTAAAAGCATAATATTGGCCTTGTATATAACATATCCCAATTTTCTTGAACAGACATTCCTGTCTGCTACAGATATTAGGCTCTATGTGCCACAAGGTATCTCCTTTATCCAAAAGTTTGCCCTTTACTTTTCTTTACAGCAGGTGCAACAGCAAGCCTGCTGCACACTCCCCCAGGTCCCGCTCTTCCAGCTGTTCATCTAGCACAGCTCCACAGGCAAAAGCGTAAGGAGGGGTGACATGTTCAGTGAGCAAGTGCAATCCATCCACTTGGACATGGAGCAATTAAGTGAGTGGAGGAAAACGCTGCTGCAGGAGATGTGAGTGGAGCATGAGAACAGAGAAGCGAGCAGGCAACTTGAAGTGGAGACACAGGAGAAAGTCTTGATGGCCATGGCAGGTCTGATGGTGCATACGGTGGACTCACACAACAGCCAGATCACAGGAACCCCCTCTGGACATTGGTAACCCACATTCCCTCCACACCAAATTCCATACCAGGAGCCCTAGAAGGTGTGTGGGGGGGTGGGGAGGGGGGGTGGGGACAGTCAAGAGCAACCTTCCATTCAAGCCCCAGGGATGTGTCCCAGAACAAGAGGCTGTCCTTCTCACATCTGTAAGATTGCTGAACAGGGGAGTGTAATATGCCACTTTCGCTTCTCCCCCCCTCCACCCCAAACTTCCACCCTGAACTCCTCTTCAGTCCTCCTTCCTTGAGTTCATTAAATAAAAACCAATGATTTCTCAACAGCTGTATCTTTATTGCTTGTGTTACATGGGGAGGGTTTGCAGGCAAGCACACTTAGTGCAGAGGGCACCTTGTTAAGAACAACATGCATGACAGTCATGTCGCTGTCTGGTCAGGCACAAAGCTGTTTTTCAAAGCCTCTCTGATCGGCAGTGCCCCTCCCTGTACTCTCCTTATTGCCCTGGTGTCTGGCTGCTCATAATTAGTGGCTAGGTGGTTCTGCCTCAACCTCCCCAATCCCCACCCTGGCATAAAACTTTCCCGCTTGTTGTCACAGATATTATGGAGTACACAGCAGGCTGCCACAACAATGGGAAAATTGCTTTTGCTGAGATCTAACATAGTCAACAAACTGCGAAACTTTCCTTTGAAACGTCCAAAAGCTCTTGCTTAGCCTGTAGCTGAACTGCTCCTTACTGCAGGCCAGTCTGCCTGAATACGACTTCATGAGCCACAGGAATAAGGGGTAGGCTGGGTCTGCAAGGACCACTATTGGCATTTTAATGCCTCTAATGTTAGTTTTCTGGTCTGGGAAGTAAGTTCCAGTTCGCAGCTTTCTGAAGAGACCAGAGTTCCTAAAGATGCCTGCGTCATGCACCTTTCCCGAGCATCCCACGATGATGTCAGTGAAACGGCCCTTGTGTTCCACCAGTGCTTGTAACACCATCAAGAAACCACCCTGTGGTTTATGTTTTCTTCGGCAAGATGGGTCAGGGGCCAAGATAGGTATGTGAATTCCAGCCATCGCCTTATCTCAGTTAGGGAACCCCATCACGGCAAAGCCATCTGCTAGGTCCTGCACATTTCCCAGAGATACTACCCTTCCCAGCAGAAGGTATTGATTGCCTTGGCTGCTTGGATCACAGCAGCCCCCACTGTAGATTTACCCGCTCTGAATTGATTCTCCAGCTGACTGATAATGTCAGGCATTGCAAGCTTCCACAGGGCTATTGCCACTGGCTTCTCCGCTGTCAGTGGATCCTCATTCTGGGATTGCTGCACTTGAGGGTGGGGGAAAGTAATTCACAAACTTCCATGAAAGTGGCCTTATGCATTTGAAAGTTTTGCAGCCACTGCCAATGGTCCCATCGCTGCAACAGTGTGTGGTCCCACCAGTCTGTGCTTGTCTCATGGCACCAGAATGAGTGTTTGACGGTGTCAATATGATTGACTGCCGCCAGCATCTGCCAGTCCTTTATCGCAAGTGCTTCACAAAAGAATCTGTTCATGGCCTCCTCAGATTCTTCCTCCATATGGCGGGCCTCAGTGAGGCGCTGGACACACTGTAGCATAAGGCACGAGATGTTTGCTAGGATTGCCATAGAGCTTTGCTACTCAGCAGGTTCCATGCTAGGTTGCATGCTTACCCTGCTATGATGTCTGCACAGGGAAAAATGGGAGCAAAATGACTGGTGTTGCTTTCAAGTGGGCGGGGGGGAGGGGAGGAGAAGGGAGGAGATGCGTGCCTGATGGGTCACTGATGACATGTACCCAGAACCACCTGCTGCACTGTTTGGTCCCATCGGGCACTGGGAGCATCACCCAAAATGCAAAGGAGCAGCAGGAACTGTGGGATAGCTACCCACAAAGCATCACCATCCAAGTCGATGGCATCCACCCTACTGCGGATGCATGGCGTCGAACTCCTGAGCACAGCGGGACATGCACCTTCAACGTTACAAAATCAGGTGCTTAAAAAAAAAAAATCAACCTCCATAAATTCAACCTTATCCCTCAGTGCAGACAAGGCCTAAGTTGTTCTTTCAGGATAACGGGATTGCACTCCAGAACGTATGCGAGGGAAACTGTAAAATACTGCTCCTTTTTTGAAAAAAATTTTTTTTTTTTTACAGTGCACATATTTGTAATCAACTGTCAAGTGAACATGGTGTATTTTGTGTCGCAAGCAAAATCAACATATTTGGAAAAATGTAGAAAACATTAAAAAAATTATAATCAGTGTAAACGGGTGTTCTATTAGGGGTGCAACAGTGCGATGAAAATGGGTTAATCGCCACTATTCTACCTCTTGATTAATTACAACTTTAAAAAAATGGCTTGGCAGGATCTGCTCACAGTATGCAAAGTAGCTGAAATCCCATCTACAGAATGCAACCCTGATGTACCTGGGCCCTTTGCAAATGTGGTATTTGCACAGCAGATAGATCCTCACAGACTCATTGAAAACTTTACAAATGCCTTGCTTCATAGCCTGAAAAGTATCAGCGCAAGTCCCTATCCCCTGTCTTTTGGTATTGTCTGCTACTGCAGGGGACCGCAACAGTGGGAGCTCCATAGGAACCAACTGCTGGGGGAAGCGCTGGTCCATCCCCATCCCCTGTCTATGGCCGTGCATCCTTTCTGGCCTGTGCCATCCGTATTTTGGAGGGGAGGATGCAGCCATTCCCCCCCCCTCCCTCCCGCCCAACATGCAGCCCTTGTGGATTTTTCTGTGGCCCTACACCAGGGTCTATGCCTGTAGAAATTGGCTCAGGAATAGAGTCGATCAGGACATTGATTTGATTTCCTGCAAAAATGATTTTTTTTGTCTTTCATCGGCAATTTTCCATGGAATTATTTGGGTATATGGAGAAAACGTTCAGCTTTGTATTTCTGATGGAAATTGGAAATGTTCACAAGGAAATTTCCCATGGGTGGACAAGCTACTTTGCATCAGAGACTGGCTGTGTTGGTTTTTTTTCTACTTGGTTCTACCTAGAAGGGCAGGAAGGAAGGAAGATCAGGCCAGGGCCAAATCCGCCGAGGACTAAAATGAGAAGCAACACCGTTTCCCTTTTTCCTTTTTTGCAAATCCTGCTGGCGTCTGGTTTACTTCAGCACAAGGCGGGGGAGAGCTAGAGATAGAGATAGGCGATCCAGTACACGATGTTGAAGAGCAGGAAGGCAGTGGGGAAGAAAACCCGGGAGTAGGAGTCCAGGCGGGAGATGTGAATGCGGATGCGGCCCTCCCGCCAGGTCCCTGTCTGACAGTCCTCAATGCAGCAAAAAAACCTCTCGCATTCCTTCCCTTCCAGGCAAGGCGAGCCGGGCTCCTCCTCCTCCACCTCCGGAGGCCAGTGCATGAGGTTGTTGATGTTGATGGTGGTGAAGGAGGGCATCATGTGGGCGTGGGCAGGTGGCTAGAACAAGGAGGAGAACGAGTCAGAGATAAAGCAGGGATGAAACCTCCTTCGCCCAACCAGCAAACCCTGCAACTGGCGGGTGGTCACTCTCCTGGCATCTCCTAGATAGAGTCAGTGCAGAGGGATACTAGACAGCTCTGGTTTCCCATCAACCTGTCTGGCTGCAGTTCAGTTCCCTGGTATATCCTGGGGCAAGGAAGACCTGAGAGCACTAATCCCCCAGCTCACCTTGTATGGCCTGATGGGCACTACCACCCCCCCCCCCCGGCACCCCTGGTTCCTAGAGCTCTGCTTCTTCAAGCAGCCCCCCTTCTGGGTGCTGGCCAGCCCCTCTGACACGTAGGCCCTAAGCTTGGTCTCTTGCACCATCATGCTTCTGTGGAGTGTTACAGCCTGTCCCTGTGCCTTGGCCGGTCTCCAGACCACCACTCCCTCCTAGTCTGATTCAGGGTGCCCCTCCCCCTTTGGCACTCCCTGGACAAGCACCCCATCATGAGAACAAGCTCTGCCCCATTAGGCCTTGTGAATGCATTGTGTCACTAGCCAAGGCACACGGCGCTTCCCTGCGTGCACCAGACTGTAACATTCCTAAGCCCTGCCACACCGCAGCGGCTTTGAGCTAGGGATGTTAACTAGCGAATAATTTACTAGTTGAGTCGTCGATGGAATTTCCATCGACGACTCGACTAGTCGATACGCACGTCCGCGTTCTGCCTTTGAAATGCACAAGAGCCCTAGCAGGGCCTCTTGTGCATTTCAAAGTTGGAACGCAGCATGAAGCCCAGGGCCAGCAGGAAGTCCCGCTGACTCCAGGTCCCACGCTGGCCCCAGGCTCCATGCGGTGCTTCCTCTTTGACTCTTGTACATTTCAAAGCTGGCATGCTGCACGGAGATCATGGGCGCCAAGCGACGCTGCCGCTTTGAAATGCTGCGTGACTCCCCAGCTGACCCCAGGTTCCATGCGGCACTGCTGCTTTTAAGTACTCCCCTCTTCTCCGCCCTTGCTGCCTCTATCTGATAGAGGCAGCAATGGGGGGGGGGGGACTAATAGACTATCCTCTCGACTATCTGATAAGCATTTGCTTATCGGATAGTTGACTAGTCCTTTACATCCCTACTTTGGGCCATAACTGCCCATTCCCTTGCTCCGCCTTACCCCTGCCTACCAGTCTGGGTTTCTTGCTGTTGTGCTCCGGGGGTTTCTTGTTTCCCACCAGGTAGTTGAGGGTGGCATACTCCATGAGCGCAGCGAAGACGAAGATGAAGCAGACGGAGACAAAGAGGTCCATGGCGGTGATGTAGGAGACTCGGGGGAGGTGCTTGCGGGAGATGGTGCTCAGGGTGGTCATGGTGAGCACCGTGGTGATGCCTGTGGGGCGCAGAGCACTGTCAGGAGGGGCAAAGCCGAGGAGAAGAGCCAGATGGCTACGCATCCCAGCAGCCATGCCCTTCTTCCCCGCGGCTGCAGCTCTCCTCTTTCCCTGACTCTCCACCAGGAGCCAGGGCGTCCTGACTGGCCGGCGAGGAGGGGGGTGGGCTGTTCTTCTGTAACGGTTCTGTTGCGGGGCTGGTGGAGGGGGTAGGCCGGGGAGGGCCTTCTCCCAAAGTGTAATTCTATTCCGAAAGGGGACTCTGCGAAAAATGATCTTGGGAGGGCACTGTGCCTATTGGCCAAATGTGTTCGGCTTACAAGGAAAAGAGACGGGGCCAGCCTGAGCTCTGGGCGTCACCAATTCCAAATGCCTGTCTCTCAAAGCCAGGGCCAACGTTTCCAAAGGGGGGGGAGCGACTGATTTGGGGGTGCCTCTGAGAATGCAGCTTGTGACACCGAGGGCCAGATCTCCCCAGGTGCCGACCGAGCCTCCAACGGGAGCTGAGGTGCTCCCTGACTCTCTCAGTCATGCCCTCAGTGGCTCATCCAAGAGCACCCCAGACCAGTGGCTGTTCTTCAAAGGGCTGGCCTCTGTGCATGCACCCAAGCAGGAATAAAACACCAGCAGCTCTTGTTAGCCTCCCCACACTACCCTACCCCTTTCCTTGCAGCGTCGTGTGTAGAAGATCCCACACCCAGGGCCCTGTCCTGCTGCTTCGCCTGCAATGCTGCACGAAGACTAGCAACATCTGGGCAAATCATGCAGCTGCCCAGAACTCGTTCCCCAAAGACAAATGGAGCTCAAGGCACAAAAGGACCCAGTTCTAGTCTAAATCTGGAGCCCACCATTTTGGAGAGGGTTCTCAGAGTGGGGAAAGGCAGCTTGTGCTCCCTTCCTCCATGCTCCTGGTGTGTGCTGGGAAGAGCCGCAGATGTTTCCAGTGGGCTGTGAGCTATGTGTGTGCAGTTATATGCATCGTCTTGGCTGGGAGCGTTCTGGAAAGTCCCAGGGAGCTGGGGTTAGCATCTAAAAGCCATCTGGCAATTCTTGTCCCGCTCTGTCCCCTTGCTGTGACATTCCCCCCCAAACCCCTTCAGCTCCCCTCCCCGCCGACCATGTCCTTCAGGCCTTTACTCATTAGGTTATCGGTGCAAATTAGATTAGAAGCGTCTCTGGGCCAGGATCTTGTCTAATTTTGTTGTCTGTGAAGTGCCCTATCCACGTAGGGCACCATCTAGAGCCATACAGATCACACGTGTGGCAGGGTTTGTAGAAGAAGGTGGACTGTAAACAGGAAACGCTAGGAAGAGACACAAGGCAAGAGTCTGGTGTTGGATTGTACATGAGAACTGGTCACACACAGGTGACCAAAGGTCACCCAACGAGAGTCCATCTTTGGGCTTCTGGTGACTTGGCTTTTCAATGACTGGGCGGTGAGCAGCGTTGCCTAGTGGAGTTAGAACCTGGGCTTCTATCACTGCGTATCTGTGACTTGAGGAGTATGGCTACACCTGGAGCTGGCGGGGGGGTGGTTCCCCGCTCAAGGAGACATGCTAAAAATAGCAGAGTAACTGTGGTAGCATGCGGGGTAGGGTGTGTGTGTGTGTGTCAGGAGGGGCTGGCTAGCCGGGGTGAAAACCCTTCAGGATTCTGTGGGTACGTTTGCCCCAGGAACTGCCTGTGTTACCACGCCTACACCACTATGTTTGGGTGCCAGGTGTCATCCAGCTAATGTGACTATGTCTCCTCGGGAGGGACTCACACCCTCCTGCCCCAAGTGGGTCACACTAGTGAATCCCTGTGAGGCTATCTCACTGCCACCTGATTTGTGGGCTACAGTCAGATGTCCTTCCCAAAGGCAGGGGCCTTTAAAGAACTGACCAGAGAAAACAGCGACGTGTGTTTGTTCCCCGTGTGGTCTGTGGCATGTGTCTGAGCCAAGCCCTGTGCCTGTTGAGGTGAGTGGCTGTACTCCATGGAGGTACAACTGGTCTGTGTGCACGATACCAAATCACTAGCACGGCTCCACCAAAGGCTGTCTGTAACCGAGTGGAGAACTTGTCCCTGTGTTACTCCGTGATGAAGACATGGCTGCACAGCTTCCTAGGCTGGAAGCCAAAGGGGAGCTGTGCTAATGAGGGGGCAGCAACAGGTAGTTCTACCAGTCAGACTGATAAAGGAGTCTTTTTAATGAGTTAAGATGGCACATCAGCTGGAAAAAATTAACTGCTATCACACAGTAGGCACATATTTGATAGTTAGCACCGGGGTGGCTATAGATTAGTGGCGGACGGCCTGGATGAGGCTCAGAGGGGTTCTGTGTGGTCCGTGAGACATTTTGTTTACCATCGCCCATGTGCAGGGTTGCCACATTCCATTGGTTCCCATCTGTGTCCTTTTTTTCCTACTGGTGTCGCTCAAGTGACACGCATGTAAACAAGGGCACATGAAGTGAGGTTCCTGCTGATTGTACACACCATTGATTGTGAGAGCCGGGCGCTTCCTCTGCATCCAATCACAGAGCTGCTACGGCTCAGTCGGCACCCCCTGCAAATTCTATATACGCAAGCGCAGTGAGCAAAACTACCCTCTTGGTTACAACAATCGTGTGGCCCACTGTGATGAAGGAGGGCCACTCCTGCAGCGCTCTCACTAGCCTAGGTTGCCCGTCACTGATATAGATGCCAGAAGTGGTGCTATTGTCTATACAATGGAATGTTTAAATATTATCTGCCCTCCCCTCTGAAACAAACATAAAATCACAAAAAGGGCCATACCTTGCAGCAACATAGTTTAATTCTGCCCAAACTTGGCAGAAGCTTTCCAAATACAATTCATAACGTAGCTATGTACTCCAACTAGTACTGTTTTGGAAAGTTTGGGAAATATTTGACCCCTGGTGATATATTTTATGCATTTTCCTGTATTTTTTTGCCTTCAGGCAAAGCCGAATTCGGTAGTTGCATGACAGTCTGAGTTTGCATGTGCCATGAAATGCATTTAAGTATTTGTCATTATCTGTAGAATGGACTGATCTGAGGAAAAGGTTTTGTCTGCTGTTTTATGTGGGTTCCTTTCGAATGATTACTGCACTTGCAAAGCACAGTATAGCGCAGGGCTACTCAACATGTGGCCCACGGCCTATTTGTTTGCGGCCTGCCGTGTGGTTTGGGTTTACACGGGGCTCAACACGTGGCCCACGGGTGGGAGCCCAAACAAAAAAGTCAATATAATGGTCTTCTGTTGAGATGCATTTCAGTAATTAAATTCCTGGACTGTCATTGCTCATGAAAAGTTCTGTCATCTGGGTAGAAATCAGGTAAATGTTGCATTTGATTAATATCAGCAGAACTGACTTAAATGGGACCTGAGTGCTGGGTAGTCTTGCCTTAATCTTTGTACTCATGCCCGTCATTGTAAAAGAAGCTATTTGCATATATTTGCATATATATTTGCATGTATATGCAACCACACTTCAGTTGCAGCCCTCAGCATGTGCTGTGAGTACCATTGTGGCCCCCAGGGATTTCAAAGTTGAGTAATCCTAATACAAACTAAGTTGACAGCGATCACCTTGAGGTGGGCGTCGTGCGTCATGCAATGAATTTCATGAGTGATATAGGCAGCATGATGCAGGACAGCGGGTTTGAGGACATCCTTGTGGAAGCCAACATTGATGGCCCATGCTCTAAGAGGGAAAGGATATAACTGTGGCATTAGAACTACACAAACTTATGAAGACAGCTGAATTGCTTGACACATTTGGCAGTGGGCAATTCCACAAACAATGCTGTTCACCCAGGTGATGAGAAGAGATGCATCTTGGCGCAAGCTCCACTATGCAGTGAAGCATTTGAAGATGTGGAGAAGGCACACAGAGCGCGTCTACACCGCAGGGCTAAAGTCACATTAAGCTACACAACTTCAATGATGTCAATTGCGTAGCTGAAGTCGAAATAGCTTAACTCAGCTTTCGGCACCGTCTACGCAGCAGGAGGTCGAAGGAAGAACACTCTTCCTTCAACTTCTCTTACTCCTCGCGAAATGAAGGTTACCAGTAAGAAGTCCTCCAGCTTGACATTATTTCGAAATAATGGCTTGTAGTGTAGACACGCACGATGTTATTTAGGAATAAAATAACACTGCTGTGTGGACGATCCCAAACAGAGAAAAGGGAGTGGAAGCACAGAATGACCTGGCAAACTTCATGAACAGCATCCAATCACTCCATCAACTCCATGCTACCCATGGAGAAATCTGTTCATACTTTTCCCAGAACAGAAATGTAACAGATTTCTCCCAACTACAGATGGATTACGTAACCCCAGTGAGAGATGATAATAAGTCCATGAAGATAGAGACATTTGCAGAAATGATTCCTTTGACTTCCAGCATGGTCATGCTAGATGGGATTATGTAAATGTAGCAGAAGCCAGCCATATATCATGCTCTAGTTGATAGGGAGCAATATACTGGATTGCCACTCTCTTCAGGGGTGGATGGCATGACTTGGCCACCAGGCAACCTCTCACCAAGGAGTGTGGGAAGCAGCAGCCTCCTTACACAAAAGATAAGTCTCTGCCCAAATCTTAGCTGACTGCACATTTAAAGGCAGCTATAACAGCTATGACAAATGTGTGGAATTCAGCCTTCAGCCACAGATCTCCACAAAGAAGCTATCAAAGGGCGCATGACTGCCGATGAAATTGCTGTCCAAGATGTTATTAAAAGTTGTGACTGGAAGAATGACAAATCCTTTTAGCATTGAACCTGGAACAAGCCCATGCAACAGACAGCTACTTGTGAATGTTGCAAAGACTCCTGAGAGTCCATCTGAAGCTGCAGAAAGTTTGCACGTGAGAAGAGAGAGGGGCACACGAGAAAAGCAGTTTGTAATCAGTAGGCTGCAAAGAGGCAAGGGAGACCTCTCTGATCCCATAAAAAGGCATACTATCAAATCATGAGGTCCTCCTGGAATCTCCCACTGTGTCGACAGAGGAGGCGTCTGCTCGTGCTGACTTGAGTTGTGGGTTTATTTGTTTTTAGGGCGCTTCTCACGTGGGCAGTGAATCCAATCCCGGATTTGCAGATGCGGTTGCATGTCGTGCAGTCATTGCTGGGCGGAGGGTTTGAGGTGTTAGCCTTATGATGTGCCCTCTTCCCTTGCAGAAACCTCATGGCCCAGACAGGGTGGGACTCACCGCTGTGGTACCTCCTGCTGGCCGTTCCGGGAACTAGCTCAGTTCTTGCACAGGGCACCCTCCTCCGGCGGTGCCTCTCTGCCGTCACTTCCCTTCCGAGGCTCACGGTGCTCCCCAGACTACAGTGTCCTCTTCAGGCACAGCGCGTTGGCCGGGTCCCACTCCGTTCTCCCCCTTTCTGGGGGCACAGCAGTTCTCTGTCCAACCACCCATCTCAGTGGCAAGGGGGTGCAAAGGGGGAGGTGGACATACGAACTCACACAACAGCTCAGTATCTTCAAGTGTCCCCTATCACTAGCCGACGGGTCACAGCATGGGACACCGTGTTCCTAAAATGATGATACTTTCACCAGCTCCAGAAGCCATCCTCCCCTGTGCAACAAGGAGATGTGAACGCCACAGGGAAGGTGTGGTGTTTTGTAAAGCTTTCAGCTGTGACAGTGCCAAGTGTAGCCACAAAGTAGCAAACACACCAGCAAGGTTCTGAGGGGAGAATAGAAGGGTTTCAACTGTTTCCAAAGGACTGAGACTATTTTAGGACTAACTATAGCTCAACGGGGGGTTGATTAGGCATTCGGTAGTTTTGTAGTTATATGGAAAGATTACATAAGAGTTCATGGTGACTCTTGGTTTGTTATCACATGATGTATTCATACAGGACACCCTAAAGCTGTTCTACAGAGTCATTTCTCTTAAATGTAAAAGAAATTCAGTACAACTGTAATTATCTTATTACCATTACTGAATCCAATGACAATCGATGTAAACCACATATAACTGCTCCAGCCAAGCAGATAACATCAAAAATATATGTTAGGTAATTAGGAGGTAGGGTCTTATTATTTGCAGAGCTTCATAAAAATATCAGATGGAAAAAGCTTCTCAGAACAGCCCATTCTGCAAAAGAGGACAAATGCTTTGATGTACTGCATGGTACAAACAAACTCAGAATGTCATAGGATTATAGGCTTTTGCTTAACTGCAGGCAAAGGAGTTCGGGAATATGCATAAACGATATCACCTGGGGTTAAGTATTTCCTAAACGTTCCCAAACAGTACTAAAGTGTATTTGGAAGGCTTGTGTCAATTTTGGTCAAAATTAGACTGTTTATGGTCCCTTCCAGTTCTAGGATTCTATGTGGCCACAATGAACATTTTCCACTGGATGGGTTACCCTTTAGTGACCAAAATGGGTCTCGGTTGACAGACTTTAGGCTCTGGGCAGTGGACTTTTGGTTAAGCCTTGTGATGAGTGAGAAATTCCTGGAGAAAATGATGGTGTAGTTCTGGTAAGGATAAGTTAGTATATAGCCCCCCAAGGGCCAAACTCTTATAACTCTCCTGTCATCAGTGAATTGACACCCAGGATGAATTTGGCCTGTGCAGTCAGCGCCCCATCCAAAGCCCATTGGGTGGATGGACGTCTTTCCTTGGATTTTACTGGGGTGCGGAGCAAAGGCATGAATGGGGCTGTATCTCGAATGAGGGGTCTTGTGACCTGTTCACAGGGAGCCAATGTGGATGCTCTGCATCCCACAGGGAGCGCCCCTCCTGGGTGAATCCAGTGGTGGAAACCTGCCTTTGGAACGGCTTTCACGGCAACATTGCTTTTTCCAGCCAGGCAGAACGCAGCGCCTGCTGCTTGTTATTCCTTTGGAGGCTTAGCATGGACCTGCCCTCTCTTCGTCCATGGAAGCTAACGTTAAGCTCCCCACTCTGTGTGTATGTGGGATAGGGGCATTGTAGAGATTGCAAGAGCATCCAGCTAGGCAGGGGAGCCAGGCCAGGCCTCTTGGCAAGTTGGGGAGATGAGCTGGCTTGGTGCCCCTGGTAAGGGCGGGGCTTCAGGTGGAAGGGGTGGGGCTAAGAGCCACCCCGAGTGTGTCCTGCAGAGCTTTGGCGGCTATTTAAAGGGCTTGAGGCTCTGGGCCTCTTTTTGCCCCTGTTGTCAGGCTGCAACTAACTCTGTCCAGTACTGATGGCCTCTCCATTGTCAGCGGAGATCTCCCACAGGCCACTGCCGCATGCAAATAGAGCTCAGAGCCTGGAAATGGGAGCAGAGGTGCTAGAGGCGGTGAGGATCTCTAAATGGTACCTCCTGCTAGACCAGGAGACAGTCGCCACGGAGTGGAGACTCCACAGGACAATAAATGGAGATGACCCTGGAGCCTAATCAAAGGGTTAAATGATCCTTTCTGTCCAGCTGAAGAGACAGCCAGGGAGGGTGAGCAAGCCTAGGCAATGAGCAGGGCCCTCACCTGTGTGCGCGCAGACCTGCCTACCGGTGAGTCTCAACCCCTTCCCAGAGTCCAGTGTCAGGCTGGGACTCCGCTGGGTACAAAGTACCGGCTCTACAGGGTGCACCACAGAGCTCTTGTGCTCTCCAGATGTCGCTGCTAGTGACACAACTCTCCCAGGTGGGTGAGGGCCAGGGCTGGTGGAGGGGTTCAGTCGGCCTTCCCCTCCAGGGGGGAGCCTGGCACATTATCACCGGCTTGGAGAGGCCCAGGGTGCACTGTACAGAGGCCTGTCTGGGGTGGAAGGGTCCACATGAAGGCACCTTGCAGCGAGGATGCTGGGTAATATGTCCAACAGCACCTGCCGCTCAGAGTCTCGAAGGTACGTAGGCACCGTGCCTGAGCCAAGCAGCACTGAAGGCACAGTACTGTCTGCCTTACCCAGAGACGTCCTGGCGGGGGTGGAGTCTCTCTTGATCCAGAAGGAAACCCAGGACAAAACTACCGTCAGGATGCAGGGGATATAGGTCTGAATGGCAAAATAGCCCATCCTCCTGCTCAGGTCAAAGGAAACAGTCATGACCATATAGTCCCCTAGGAGAAGGCCACAAAGAGGCAGGCAGGTTAGCACGAAAGGAGGTGGAGATGGCTAATCCCCCTTTTAATTCTTGGCATTTATCATACTTACACAGCCCCCCCCCCCAAAACCATACTGTCTGAGCCCCTCACACTTTTTAATGTAGCTAAATACATATGATGTACAACAGCGTGGTGAAGTAAAAAAGTACTAACCCCACTGGGCGGCTGGGGAATGGAAGTTCAAAGGGACTTGACCAAGGACATGCACACAGTCTGTAGCAGAGCCATGAGCAGAAACCAGTTTTCCCTGGGTCACGCGCTAGAGCTTGACCCACGGGCCATGCTTGTTCATAAACTTCCTTCACAGCGAACATCATTGCCTTGCTCCAGTGAGCTTCGGGGCCCATGTGACCTTTGAATTCACATGGCACATTTGTGGCTGGTCTCCATATTGGACCATTTAATATGACCAGAGGGCCTGAAGGTGCCAAGGACGGCTTTGCAAAAGAGCCGGGCCCTCGAAGCACAACTCTCCATCTGACACCCCTCTCCTGCCCCCCCGGCCAGCTGGGAACGCCTCCATGCCAACATTTCTACCCCAGAGCTGTTGCCTGCCCCTCCAGCTGCTTGCCCCTCCCCCTTTGCTTGGATGCACACACAACCCTAGGCAGCTCACCAGAGTAACAACTAGGAGCCCCCCGCCCCCCAGGGAGGGATGCAGTGACAATGGGCGACATGGGATCCAGTCCCCAGCTCTTAGCCACGGGCGGATAATTCAGTCAGCCCATGATTTACTCCACAGCCAATGCTGCTTATTGACCAGGGCCAGCCTCAGCATAAAGAGGCAACTACTCTGCAGTTGTCACCCGTATGGGTCACTGACCCCCGCGTCCTAACTCCGCCACTGACGACCTTCTTCCTCTCCTTCAAATCGCGTCCCCCCAGGCAGCCTTCCCACCAGCCCGGTCCATGCTGTCCCTCTCTGGAGCGTTGGGCCTGGGGCTTGGCCGGGGATGGCAGCTCTGCTCTCCGGCAGAATGTAAGCAGCTCTGGGCGGGGACGGAGTTTGACTCCCAAAGCCTCGTGCACATTCACAGAGAGCCACATCGGCCTCGCCCTGCAAGGCGCCCTGTAACCAGACAGCGCTGCCTCCGACTGCAGTGGATTCGAATGGAACCACATGCTCCCCGCAGCTGTGCCACGCCATTCCTGGTGTCACCTGCAAGCACGCCGCGCCGACGGCACCGCGATGAGCCCCTCTCCCTGAGGGGCCTCTGGGGATGGGAGGACAGAGCCAGCCCCTCCCAGGGCGGGACAGAGCGGGGCTGTGGGGGGGGACAGGAGGAAGATGGGACTTTAGGCATTTGAGCAGAGGAGGCAGGGGGCTAAGCACAAAGGAGCTGCTGTGCTAGATCAGACAAAGGCCCATTTAGCTGGTAGCCGGCAGAGCTTCACGTGGAATGCACCGACCAGGGCAGTTATGGTGAGATCCACCCCGTCACCCCTCCCAGCTTCAGGCAGTGACCCTCCCCTGAGCATGGGGCTGCTAACAGCCACTGAAGGCCCTTTCCTCTGGCAAGTAGTCCTGTTCTGGGAACTCTGGTCTCCCTTTGGCCTTTGCACCATCCCTTGACAAGAGCGCATGGTCCATGCAAGTTAGGGCTCCGTTCCCAGCCAGCCAGCAGCCCCAGATCCACCCTGCGTGCCTGGCAGTGCGGTTGGGGGACACGCCCGGCCGCTGAATGGAGCTGATCCAACTGCCCTGTGTGCGCGGCCCTGCCTAGGGGCCCCAGGCTCTGTTCTCATTGCATGGGCCGGCCCGGCCGTTTGTCCGTCTCCACCTGCCAGCCTCCCTCTTGCTTTAATTCCATTGCCCGGGCAGCCAAGCTGCTCACTTTGGCATCTGAGCATTCTGGCCAAGCGCTGCTGGCATCAGGCCGCGCTTTGTGGGGATTTAACACATGCGCGTGGGTCCCCAGCCGGCTGCTTTCGCCAGGCATGGCATTGGGAAAGGCCGTTTGTTTGGACGGGGCCGTTTCCCTTCCCATGGTGTGGCATCAGCTCGCCCGGGGGCAGATCTTGCACCTCCAAGGAGGAGCGCTGCGGCACTGCCCCGTTTGGATTGTCCCGCCAGAGTCTTTGGTCCTGCTTCCCCCGAAGGGCTGATCCTGGAGGAACCTTCTGGGGGGAGATTGAAGGCAATGCTCTCCATATGGCTCAGTCCTGCCCCTCTTCCTGGCGTTTGAAATGCTGGACTGACGGGGACGTGCGCTCCGGGTGAGGAGACAGACTTGGGTTTCCTCCGTACGGCGGCACCTCGGTTCCTAAGGTCCGAGCCGGAGGGTTTTCTGTCTCGCGCAGATCAACGCCTCTCCTGTGGAGCCGCTTTGCAGGTCCGGTTTCCTTTCCTCACAAGGCCCTGCCCTCTGTGGAGCCTTCTTTAATCACCCTGCTGCCCTCTCCCAGCCCCCTTGCCTCATCGCTCCCACAGCAATTGCGTGCTGCCCACACAGTGCCTGCCGGGGTGTCAGTCCCCTCTTCTCCCCCGGGTGGGGGCGCTTTCCTGACCACGAGGCCTGAGGCTGCGTAGCCGGGGCGTTCTTCTCGCCTTCACTGCAAGCTCCCCTGCTTCACGAGTTGGCCCTGCGCCCCCTCGGCTGCCCACTCCTCATGAGGACCATCCCAATTTCTACCGTGGCCTGCAATAGCTAACCCATCCGGGGCAGGCCCTTCACATGGCTAAGATGTACCTGTCGTGGATGCTCCCTACTCTGCTTGACTTGCATGGTGGGTGCTGCAGGCCAGGGCAGGCTAAGCCTCCCCTAATCCAGGCTGTGGCCTTGTCCAGGCTCTGTCCCCAGGCCCTGCCTTCACTCCCCCTCTCCACCAAAGACAGCGGGGACTCGGCTTGGGCCAGATGCCCGAAGCGTGGAGCTCCACTGGCTGGTGGCTTGGCCTGGCCAGGTTGGGCCAATGCTCAGAGCTGGCTGGTGGCCCAGGGCTCGGAGTGGGAGAGCTGATAGGCCATGTAACAAGGGCAGATTGGCCGGTGGCCTGGGGCAATTTGGCCAGGGTTTCTCCGGAGACAGGGGGGCTCGGAGCTGTGGTGGGCTAGGGAGAGTGGGGAGAGGGGCTAGCCTCACCAAATGGGGAGGGGTCATGTACCACCGATGCTGCTCGAGTTTGTCTAAGTGTAGTTGTGTTCTCTTGCCCAGCAGGAGTCTCCCTCCAGGTACAGGCCTTCTCCAGTCCCCTGGCAGAGCCACCGGCAGGGCTGGAACCTGCTGCTCCTCGGGCAATGCAGACAAGCCCCAACAATAAAGCGATCGTGCTCCTGAGGCCCAGCGGGGGAGCTCATCAGAGACTGGGAGGGCCAGAGGATTTCAGGTTCCCGGGTGCTCCACTGGGGTGGGGCCACTGGTAACGGGGAAGGCTGGGGGGCTGAAAAGTCTCCATTTCCTGGTGATGTCGGCATTGCAAAGACGGGTTTACGGTCACGCCGGCATCTGGGAGCACGGGCTGGCGTGTACCAGGCCCAGGCCTGGAGGCGTGTGCCTGTAAACAGCCAACATGCCAGCCAAAGGGCCGTGCTGCTCCCCACATTGTCAGAGCGGAGTTTTACGTTTCCAATCCCCCCCATCGTTCCCCGCTCTCCCCTGCTCCTTCCTGGGACGTTCATTTACAAATTTTGCACCTCAGCAGTGTAGGCGCTTCACCCTCACCCCTATTCTCGCCCTCAGTTTGCAGGGAGGTATGCAGGGGGCCAGAGTGGGTCGGGGGGTTGTCCAGAATCGCACAGCAAATTCGTAGCAGGGTGAGGAGTAAAACCCAGGGTCTTGGCATCTTGCCGCTCACTCCAGTCGTTAGACCCTGCTCGTGCCTTTGCCTCCAAAAGTTTGCTTATCTCCATCACCACAACTCTTGTGTGCCCAGGACAGACAGCATGTTGCAGGTCGGCGGTTAGATGGAACCGGCTTTCAGACGGAGCATGTCCCTGTTGCGGGGTCAGCCCTCACCTCCCGGGAGCGCCCCTGTCTGGCCGAGGGTGGGTTCCTGCACTGCCTCAGGTTGTTAGCCGAAAGCTTCTTCAGCAACCCAGCTCTCCGGTTGAGTCCACTCCTGCGTATCACACGCCCCTTCTGGGGTATGCGCTTAAGAGGGGCCCGTCCCGGTGCCCTCTGTAGAGTGTCTCTCAGTGTGTTTCTCAGGCTGTTACCCCACTCTGGACATGAATGGCTTCCCCTCTTGGGGACAACTCCTTTGCCTTAGCTCAGGGCTTTATCTTCCATTTCATAGTCTCTAAGCAGCTCTCCCCAAGCAGCTGCTCCCCCAGGCCAGTCAGTTACCCCTGGTCCTCTCTCCCTCTAGTCTGTGCTGCAACTGCACTGACTTCTTATGCTGTCCTTCCTGGCCCCTGATTGGCTGGTTTCTTCCCAGCCCCTCTAGCCGGCCAGGAGGACTTCTCTATGGCTCTTTCTGGGCTCAGGGCTTGGTCCACCCCATTACAGTCCCCCAGCTGCATCCGTGACTAACAGCAACTTCGGCATACCATTCTGACCATGCTACTGCTATGGCTTCAGCCAGGACATTTACACTCTACAGTGGCTCAGACATGGAAGCTGGCCTGAGACAAGGCCCTGCTATATTACTCCTCAGCTTCTTAGCCATTGACTCCCATTCTGCATGGCCCTCATGCTGTCCCTAACCACACTCTTTAGACCCATTCCCCTTCCTCCCCCATCCTCAGGCTGCGAGTGGCTATCGGTGCCCTACTGACCCCTACTGTGCCTAGCTACACGCTGCATCTCCTGCCCGTCCCCATGTGCTATAGTCAGCATATCTCGCTATGGTTGCCTCTTGCTGCACCCCTCTTTGGCTGTGCCACTGCCTGCTATTACCTGCCCCGTCTGGTGCTTCCCACCAATCTCCTGACCACACCACCCTCTCCCACAACGTGCAGGTGCTCTCTGGAACTGGGGGGAGGTCCCCCTTGTAACACAGCAGTGGTTCTATTGGGCCCGGATGCCTTACCAGCCCCTGTCCTGAGAACTTCCGACGTGTTCCTCAAGCCCGTGAAGTCGAACTGGTAAAGTCTCCAGGTGCGCTGGTCAGAGACTTCAATGGAGTAC
The DNA here is from genome assembly GCA_032595735.1 of Pelochelys cantorii. NCBI lineage: Eukaryota > Metazoa > Chordata > Testudines > Trionychidae > Pelochelys > Pelochelys cantorii. Next base: position 45,989,492 of record CM064337.1, read on the forward strand.
CGCCTCCAGCGGTAGATAATCTCCTCTCGCGGGTAGCCATCTGGAGGTGGGAGAAGGACACAGGGGCCAGGGGTGAACGGACATACGAGCTGGTGCAGAAATAAGGACCCTGCCAGCCGTCTGCTCCTGAGACAACTTGGACCTGGGTGCTCCGTTTCGGTTGCTATTTCGTATTTCCATGGTTCTCGTGCCCAAAGGCCCTGAGCACGAGAAGGGCCCTGTAGTTCTAGTCACCGCGCAAACACACACAAAGCCCTGGGCTGGGATTCTCACTGAGTCAAAGGCAATTATGATTAACAAGTCTGATCTCCTTTGGATGCCAGATTCCAAGGGGAGTTGGGCCCCTCTTAGGCACCTTTCAAAACCCAGCTATGGTCCTCCAAAGAATCCACAACCTAAAGTTGCAAGACAGGCGAGGGGTAACACGCATGACAGCCAAGCCAAGGGCTGGCTCCTGAGCCGGTGGAAATCAGTAGGTCACTGTAGAGCCCATTAAAATGGCCAAAGGGTTCTGTCTTTTGTAGATCCAGTCTTTTAACATGGCTGCCCTCCCACCCCTAGATGCAGGTGTCTGAGCTAGCAGGCCCCACCACTGCTGACCTAACAATCCTGCTGGCACGCTGGCCCCCCTCCAAACCGGCTGGTTTTAGCCCTTCCCCTATCCACAGTTAGTGTATTTTTCGCTCGTGCCTTGGCTCAACTCTTCTGCTACAGTCAGCGTTAAAGGGTCTCTGTTAGTTGCCCCTGAGACCCAGCCAAAATAAAAACAAAACCACCATTCACTCTTCCCGCCCCTCCCATTTTTCATTCTTTTTTCTTCCTCCCCCTCCTCTATGCTAAGTAATAAGAAGTAATGGAAAAGCAAGTGAGGTGCCTTGGTTGTTTGTGTAGCCTCACTTTTTTTCACAGACCAATTGAAAATTGCACAGGGTCTCAGTGGACCACTTACTGAGCTTTCCAAATATTGTTTGTACCATTCACTACCTAGTGTAACGTGCTTTGGATAAGAGCGCTTTATAACAAAACCAGAGCAACCGTTCCTCGGTCCTCCTGAATGGGCTGCTTGGAGCACAGTTTGAGAACTTCTGGCCTAGAGGAAAGTGGAATTTGCATTAAGCCAACGTGAAAAATGTGTAAAAATAAAATGTGTAGATGATGTACATCTACAGGGATGGTCTAGACAATACTGGGTCCTGCCATGAGGGCAGGGGACTGGACTCGATGACCTCTCGAGGTCCCTTCCAGTTCTAGTGTTCTATGATTCTATGTGTGAATGGAAAAATGAAAACTTAAAAAACAATAAATGGTCTGGTAGCACTCTAAAGACTAACAAAACATATCGATGGTAGCATGAGCTTTTGTGGGCACAGCTAAAAACTTACTAATGGTTCTTATTGGCCTCTTTTAGCAATCTAGTCTTTAAGGTGTTAATAGACTATCTGTTGTTTTTCAGTTTTTCCTGGTACAGATTGGCTCAGCTTTCCCTTTGAAATTTATCTACCCACTGCCTCTTTTTCTCCCCCCACTCCAATTTTTTTCCTTCTCCCCCCCACCTCTTCTTCCCTCATTTATTCTTGGTTCTGGACATCCAACACCCTGGTCATCTGAAGAAGTGGGCTGTGCCCACGAAAGCTCATGATACCATCTACATGTTTTGTGAAACTTTAAAGTGCTACCAGACCATTTGTTGTTTTTTTAGTTTTTTCTGTTACAGACTAACTCGGCTCCCCCTCTGAAGCTTTTGGAAAAATAAAAGTTAACTTCCTCTGAAGAAACTTACTCTACCTGAAAAAAAAAAATTCAGCTAGCTTTCTTTCTACACTTTTTCTTTACAAAATCGTCCGTTAAGTCATAGTATTTTGTAAAAAGGCACTTTCAATTGTCAATATTGCTGAACTTGTCAAATGTTCCTCCATGCTCGCTTGCTCCCGCATGGCCCTCTCTGCAGAGGGATTGGCGCCTTGCCCCCAGAGTGGCCTCCCCCTGCACTGGGGAGGGAAGGTTGCTGGACTCAGTGCAGGACTGCCCGGCCCATGGCCCCATGTCGTTGGGGGGAGGGGAGGCTCTGTGCCAGGAAACGGTATGTTTAATTGTAAATCCTCCCCTCACGTTCCCATGCCTGAGCGCACTAGTCCCATAGACCTACACGGCCCTACAGGCCGACGGGATGAGCGACTGCCAGTCCTTGTCAGAGGCAACTGAAGAGCAGTGGGTCCCTTCTCTGCACCATAAATTGGCTCAGCTCAGTCTGAGTCAAAGCAGGCCGAAAAGTGTAAAGGTTCACAGCCAGCACCCATGGGTGGGGTGTGAGCCCTGTCACGCGTGGAGGTACACGGCATGGGAGCCTGTACTTGTGGGAATTGTGGGTTTGCTGACAAGCTTGTGGTGCTCTGGCACTGCTGCATGGGAGATCAGGGGGCTGCAGGATAGGAGTGAAAAGTTTAGCGCCAGGAGGCAGTGTGGCCTAGGGGATAGGGCACTGAACTACATCTCAGGAGATCTTCATTCAGTTCCTAGCATTGCCCCTGCTTTACTGGGTGACCATAGGTGAGTCAGTTCCCATCAATATGCCTCAGTTTCCCCATCTATAAAGTTTAGCACTGGGAGGCAGTGTGGCCTAGGGGATAGGGCACTGAACTGTTACCTACCAGCCCTGTGCTCTTGGGAGTCAGGGAGTGACATTCATGGAAAACCATCCTCCCACCCCTTCCCCTAAGCCTTTGCTAGAATCAGACAAAGCCATGAAAAGGCCAGGGAAGACACACCTAAACTAATTAAGGAAACACCCCAGCTTCATCTTCATTGAAGATAGCACTCATTAGCATACAGTATGGAGACCAGCTCTTCCAAGGCAGGAACCGCAGTGAACTATGGGATACCGAAAGCAGAGAAGCACTGCCTGATGGGAAATCTCTACTCCAGATGCTAACGAACCCAGGCCTGCTCACACCCAAATTAGTCATTATCAGACCAATTCTAGTAACGATCCTATTGACATCTAAAATACTGAAACTGCCTAGTTGCATTGTGAGCTCGTTCAAGGAACATCACCCATAACCGGGGTGATCAGTCTGTATTGTCACTCCTCTTTCTCTTTGAACTATCCCTATAAAAACTCCGATCCTTGCCCCAAGGAAAACTGTTCTGATACCTGGATTTAAACTGCATCAGTCCCACTGAGACTTCTTCATCTCCTGTCTGATCGTGCTGGGGGCTCTGCTCTGCTTGTCTCCTGCCCTCTGGAGCCCCGGCTCCCATCATCATCTGGAAACCCCGATCAGTGCAAAGCTCCATGGAGTGGTGAGGTCTCTCTCTCTCTCTCTCCCTCCCATCAACTACCTCTCTAAGCATAGCCTCCTGACCCTGCCCTATGTAAACTGTTATATGGTTACCTAACAATTGTAATCAGTTTCAATTTAGATTTAATATTGTAACTTTTTTATATTTATTCACTACTCAGAAATAACTTTCATTGTTAAGCTGGTTGCTTCTCTCTCTTTCACTCACTCTTCCTTAAGGGGTGTTGTTTTGGCTTCCCCATTCACTCTGCAACAATGCGTCTTGTACCCAAGCTAAAGATCCCTGTAGTGACCAAAATCCTGCGGGGTTTGCTCATCGCGTGGTTTACCAGTGAATGACTGTGGTGTGAAAGTGGGGATACGGGGTGTGGAACCTGGGGGCTTATGAGGATGGCAGCTTAAAGTGCTGTTTAATCCAGCCCACTGAGTCCAAAGGCACATGAGGGTGCAGTGTGGCATTGCTGTGAAACCCAGCCTGCTGAGTCCAGAGACATAGGAGGGGGGGTCAGCTTGTGAGTGCTGATTCCCCAGCCCTCTCAGACGTGCTCCATTAATGGGTGTGAGTGTCTGTGTGTGTTGCTAAGGTGGTAGGAACCTAGCTCCTGCAGGAGAGCTCCAGTGGGAGGGGGAATTGGCAGCAGGGAGAATTCAGCTCCGTATGAGAGCACACGTAGCACAAGCAGCACACGGATAGAATTGTTCACCTTCCCCCGGTCCCATCAGAGTAACCCTGATAAATGAGCATACCCCAGAGTATTGGGCAAATCTGGGAACAGAACTGAACTACAACTCAGGAGACCCCCTATTCAGTTCCTAGCATTGCCTCCGCTTTACTGGGTGACCGTAGGTGAGTCAGTTCCCCTCAACATGCCTCAGTTTCCCCATCTATAGAGCACTTTGAGATCTGTGGCTGAAAACAGCTAAGTGGATGAGACGCTCTAGGTCAGGGCTGGCTGAGGCTCCTGGACTGGAGTATCAGGGTGCTGCCGATCAGGGCTGAGATGGGGGAAGCAGTGGGTGTTCCAGGGCAGGAATGAGGTATTTGAAGGACCAGAGTGAGGGGAAAGCTGTGGCATAAAGGGGGGCAGGGAGGGGCCACAGCAAAGCTAAGCTGGTCTAAAACGGGGCATGTCAGCAACGGGGCGCAGTGGCAGCCTACCTGAGAGGCTATCAGAGGACTCATCAATCACTTTCCTTCATGCTGAAATGCAGTTCAGCAACTAACTACCGCTCCAACCCTCAGGCACTGGGCAGCATGGGCCGCCTTAGCCCTTCTTTTCTGGGTAGCCATGGGCAGGCGCATGCTGAGAGTTAGCACGCGGCCCCTGCCCCGGGCGCAGCTGTTTGGTGCCATTTGCATGGGGGCTGCAGCTGCTTTGGGGCAGGCAGGGCTGGCGACGGCACGAGACAGGCTCTTCTAATGAGTGCGCCTCCGCAGCGAGTTAACTGGCTGAGAGGGAACGGGGAGGCTTTAATTAACGGCCAGCGGCTGGCGGAAGGGACTTCTGGCAAAGCATCTCGCTCTGGGCTCCAAGCCATGCTGGGCTTCAGCGCTGGCCCTGCGCCAGTCCCCAGGGCTCACGTGTTCTCTCTCCTGGGGCCTTCCAGCAAACGGTCCCCGGAGAGGCCCTGACGGATGAGACGCCTCAGAGGCCCGGAGCAGGCCGCAGAGCAGCATTCACGACAAGCCCTCGCGGCTGCAGGTTCGGCCCGAGCTGACTGGAACCAATGGCTGCTCTGAGCTGGGTTCCTTGGCCTACTCCCGATACAGATCCCTCTGGAGGGCGGCCTCCGGGGTCCACCCTGGATCCAAAGGCAATCGCCTGGCCCAATAGCCAGCCCCTCAGAACCCTGCTAGTGGGGACCAAGGGGGGAGCTCAGTCCTCATCGGGGCTGTTAGCAGCCCGGGGCCCTGGAGGAACGTGGCACTGTGGAATGGGCTGTCCCTTGCGGCTGTGGGGACCCCCACCCCCACCTGCTCAAGTGGGGGTGCTTTCAAAGGGAACATCCTCCTGGGCTGTCTGCAGCGAGGATGGCAGAGCACAGGGGCAGAGGGGAGAGGGAAAGGGGAGAGGTGGGAGAGTGAGGGGGCAGTGGGGGAGGGAGGAGAAAGGGGCAGTGGGGGCAGGGAAAGGGGAGGGGAAGGAGTGCACGGGGGCAGTGTGGGGAGGGAGGAGAAAGGAGCAAGGAAAGGGGAGGGGGAGTGGGGGGAAGAAGGAGAAAAGGGCAGGAGAAAGGGGAGGGAGCACGCGGGGCAGTGGGGGAAGGAGAGTGGAGGCCAGTGGGGGAAAGGGAAAGGGGAGGGGAGGGAAGAGAAAGGGGAGGGAATGCACGGGGGCAGTGGTGGGAGAGAGGAGAAAGGGGCAGTGGGGGGCAGGAGGAAGGGGCAGCGGAGGGCAGGAGAAAGGGGAGAGAGCACGTGGGGGCAGTGGGGGGAGGGAAAGTGGGGGCAGTGGGGGAAGGGGGAGGGGAGGGAGAGCACAGGGGTAGTGGGGAGAAGGGAAAGGGAAGGGGAGGGAGGAGAAAGGGGCAGTGGGGGGCAGGAGAAAGGGGAGGGAGCACATGGGGGCAGCGGGGGGAGGGAAAGTGGGGGCAGTGGGGGAAGGGGGAGGGAACGGGGGGGAGGGAGAGCCCATCTCTGGGTCCCCAGCAGCGGCACCTTGCAGCAGTGGCTGCTTGGCGCAGGCCTGGCTGTGTGTAAAATGAAATGTCAAACTTGTTTTGAAGCCGGGCTCATGACATGAAGCCGAGCCTCTATGATAGCTCCTTGGGGGAGGGGAGATGGGGAGAGCCTGGCAGCATGACTAAACTGTGCTGCTAATTAATTGCTGAGCATACATGGCGTGTACTGTTAATTAGCAAAGGAAGAGGGAGGGACAAGAGGTAGGGGGGCGGAGGGAACTGTATCTCCTCCGCATCTTGTTTCCCTCGGAAGCAGCTCTCAGTCCCGCTGTCTGAATCTCGCCAGCGGCAGGGAGAGGGGGCTGGGAGGGGGGAGGGAGCTTCTGGAGTTTGCATCTGCTCAGCCATCTCCCGAGGCGGCTGGAAATCTGTGGTGAAGGCCCAGAGCGGGATGACAGGCCCCAAGGTAAGTGACGGGAGGAGCCCAGTCGATAGCAGGCCCCCTCAACTCCACCCGCTGTGGAGAACAGTCACACACGCAGGGCCAGTCGACACTGCACGTGGGCCTGGGCTGTGTCTCAGGTTTGAGCGCATGCTCTGCTTCTGTCCACACACAAAGCGGTCTGACTCCGGTTCACGCTGCACGCGGGCCCGGGCTGTGTCTCAGGTTTGAGCGCAAGCCCTGCTTCCGTCCACACACAAAGCGGTCTGACTCCGGTTCACACCGCACGCTAGGCCTGGGCTGTGTCTCAGATTTGAGCGCAAGCCCCGCTTCCGTCCACACACAAAGCGGTCTGACTCCGGTTCACATCGCACGCTAGGCCTGGGCTGTGTCTCAGGTTTGAAAGCAAGCCCCGCTTCCGTCCACACACAAAGCGGTCTTACTCCGGTTCACAACGCACGCTAGGCCTGGGCTGTGTCTCAGGTTTGAAGGCAAGCCCCGCTTCCGTCCACACACAAAGCGGTCTGACTCGGGTTCACACTGCAGTGGGCTTGGAAACACCAAGTCCGCTAGTTCCACAGCGCCAGGCATCGTGTGCAAGGTGGGCATGTCCATGGGGTACATCTACACAGCCTTCCCCATGGCAATGGGCCTCAGAGCTCGGCCCAGCAGACTAGTATTTGAGCTCCAGTGCTATAAATAGCCAGGCGGCCATTCCTGAGGCCCAGGGAGGGGATGGCTGTCTCAGCCCGAGAGCCAGAATGTCTGCGTGGCTATGCTTAGTGCTGCAGCATGAGCCTGGCAGTCCCCAGTTGATAGACCCGCGCCCTGAGACTCATAGAGAACGAGCTCCAGGACCTCTGCCCTGCTATGTCCCTTTTGTGCTGCTCTGGTGGCCAGAGGCCATGGGATTTTGCTTCTCTCCCCTGGCTCCCCACTGTGTCAGAGCTCTCCCCTACACCATCCTCCCCACAGCTCCTGGCTGGAGTGCGCTGTGCTCCAGCTACCTTCACTTGGCAGATGATCCCCAGGGGACCACGGCAGGAGATTATGGCTACCTCCAGGCTCCTAGGCTGGGCAGGTAATCAGGGAGTAGCTGCAATTCCCCAGTGACTGCTTCCCCCAGTTCCCCAGTCCCCCTCTATTGCACTCAGCAGAAATGTAATGTGGCTGAGAATCTTGACCCAGGGGCAGGAAGATGTCCCAGGACACAGTTGAGGTCTCTGGTGGGGCTGTCTGGGAGAAGCCCAGCACCGCAGGACCATGGGGTCTGAATTACCAACCCCCACCGAGGACAGTCTGCTCTCCCCAGTACAGGGTTTGGACCTGCTGAGTTTCCTCTTTCAACCACATCTACGACACCGATACTCACAACTGGAGAAAACCAGAGGGCAGGAGTGTGTGTCCATTGGGAAGTTCTGCAGCTGGAGAAGACATTCCGCCTCTATGGTCAGCCTGGAAGTGAGACAAAAGACAGCCTCAGAGCAGCGTGGACCGCCTTCCGACACAGCTGTGTAGCGCCCAGTTGTCAGACCAGGCTGCGGTGTCGAACCCAAAACAGTTCCCAGGAAAAGGTCAGGCTTGCCATGTTTTTGTCCCTCCCAAATCGGTTGGATTTTTTTTTCCATGTGTCATCCTGACATTTTGGAAACAAAAAGTTTGCGTTTGAAATGACTTTTCATTTAGAAATTTAAGCTCGTTAGGGTTTTTAAATGGTCAAAAGGGAAAGGAAACGTTTCAGACACATCAAACTGATTCCCCCCCATTAATTTTACTTTTCATCCTGAGTTGGGACAGGACCATTCTTTGGTATCTCTGTCTAACAGTGTAACCTCCACTAGCACCAACCCTCCCCATACCAGATACCAGTGCATCCCCTCTGCTAGATCCTAGCCTAAGTCCCTCCAAATCCTTGCCTTGATATACCTCTGCATCCCCTCCGCTAGATGCTAGCTTAGCCCCCCCCAAACCCTCCCCGTAAGAAACCCCTTCATCCCCTCTGCTAGATCCTAGCCTAGCCCCCCCACAAACCCTCACCTTGAGATACCCCTGCATCATCTTTTCTACATGCTGGGAACTTTATACACTGGAACCCAACTGCATCACCCCTCCATGCTCCAGCCCAGCAGCCACCCATGGCATTGCTTGGCATTTACGTCTGCGGCCTGAGACATACCGGAGCGTGTAGAGCACCTTGCCGTCATTCCAGATCCGGAGCAGTTGGTTGGGCGTGGTGATCCAGTGTGAGTCGGCCCGCTTGGAGTTCCGGAAGAAGGTGTCTGGGATCCAGATGCGGCTCACCATGTTGGTGTTCAGAGTGAGGGCTTTGAGGGTGCTGTTAAAGCGGAGGCGCCGGTCGTACCAGGTCTGAGCGAAGAAGATATCAATGGTGTATTCCTGCCAAAAGAGACAAGAGAAGGATTGTCCTAGTGTGAGGAATTATCTAGCCTGGAAGAGAAACCAGCGAGCCGGGCCTTGGGGCCGCTGATTCAGATTGACACCCAGAACGCCTGGTACACAGAAGATAAAGGCAGCTGGCTGGAGTGAGCAGGAAAAGATGGATGGCCGGCCTATGTGACGGCTGTTTATTACACGTGGCACCTGCCAGCAGCAGTTGCGATGCCCTGGATGCAGAGTATGTGGGAGTAGTTGTATCGGGACTGGGCACCTGCTGAGGAAGGCACAGTCCCTCCCCTGACGTGCTTACATTGGAGGTGGGCAAGACAGACAGAGCCGGGACGCAGTATTGTCTCCATTTCACAGAAGGGAAACTGAGGCGCCATGCGATGCCACAACTGGCCGAGGGACACGCAAAGAGTCTGTGGCAGAACCAGGAAGTGGAGAGGAAAAGCTTTGAGGGAACCGTTTTCCATCAGACAAGGCAGCGTGGTCGAAATCAAAAGGCAAAACCCGGGGGATTCTGCCCAAGCTCAGATTGCGGGAACAGACAGGGAAAACGTACCGACAACGGTGACACGTCCCAAGTGGACAGAGTGAGGAAGGGAATTTCTGTTCTGTGCCCTGCTCTGCTCACCGGGCTGGTGCCTTCGTGCCAGACCATCCACTCTCCTGAATTGCACCAGCTAAGGTGACAGAGTTGCTTCCCGTCTCTGGAGTGCTCGGGAACTGGAGAGCCAGTTTCTTCAAGGTCAGTGTGTGAGGCAGACTGCTGCCTGATGCGAGATGCATGTTACCTTAGCCACATGGTCCTTAGGCATGGTGCTTCCTGTGGGATGTGACCCAGCAACCTCCCGGCTCGCAGCCAGCTATTCCAGCAGGGGAACCAAGAGACCAGTCCTGGTCCTACCCAGCACTAGCCACAACAAGATGCTCACACCTGTGAGGTGCTTTGGGTTTAATTGACATTCCCTTTCCACTGAAGCAAACTCAAGTCATGTAAAAGGGTTTGCTAGCCCTGGAGCCTGAACACTGGCTCTTCTGGGGACCTGGCCCATCTCCTGTTCCCATCAGGGTGGCCATAGGAGCTCTGGCCACCTTAAGTGTTGGCCTTTCTTCTAACACTGCCTGGAAAGGGGCTAATTAGTGGCAGCTGGGAAGATCTTAGAATCATAGAATCCTAGGGCTGGAAGAGACCTCAAGAGTCATCGCGTCTAGCCCTGTGCCCAAGGCAGGACCAATCCCAACAAAATCATCCCAGCCAGGGCTTTGTCAAGCCAGGACTTAAAAACCACTAGAGATGGAGAATCCACCCCCTCCCTAGAGAACCCATCCCAGTGCTTCCCCACCCGCCTAGGGAAATGTTTTACTTGTCCATGATGGGGACTCGGGTCTCCTAAGAACTGTGCTGAGCCCGCCAAATTCATGAGATTGCAATGGCCTCTGGCCACTACGGGCAGCTCCTTCCTCATCTCCTCCACGCCAGTAAAATCCTCGCTGTGCTCTGGCAGTGTCGGTCTCTCCTGGACAGCGTGGGATAGTGTCTGATCCTGCCACCTCGCTCCCTCCCTCCATGACTGCATCATGTCCTCCCCTGATGCCCTGACCACTGGTTTAGAACCAGCTTCCTAAAATTGGCCATTACAATAGAAACACGGCCTTAGAAAATGTGTCCTCCCATGAAGCGCTAGACAGCCTGCTCCATCTTCCCCACTTTGCAGTGTTGTCCTTCTGCTTTCCACTGACCAGCGAGGAATGTCCTTGGAGCTGAATGTGTCCCTCGCCTGAGAATGAGATCACAGGGGAACAGCAGTGTCGAGGGGTGGTAGATTCATCGAGCATGCTGGCTCCTGGGAGCGTGGTCTCCGTGAGAGCTGGGCGGCGGAAGCTGATGATCCGGATCAGGTTCAGGCCAGGGTTCAGCAATCACATCTGGGCTCTAGCTGCACAGGTGGCAAGATTTCCCAGAACTGAGGATCACGTTTTCTAAGTGCTCCGTCCCCAGAATGCAAGCCAGTTTCTCAGGAGCGGCCAGCGCCCTGCAGCTCCCACTGGGACACCGACAGTCGGATTTTTAAAAGGGTGCGGCGTGCACAATGGGGAGTGTTTGTGAAAATCCATCCTCCTTTGGTGAGACCTCCCCTTGAGGCTGTACGTGGATGGGGTACATTGCTATGCCAGCATGGGCGGTGTTTTAACTTGGGAGGGTCACTCTACCCTGACACCAGAGGCCAGATGAAAAGCTACAGACCAACAGTGGATCTTTGTAAAACGGTTACGGACACGTGTCCTGGCAAACAACATGTCAGACTAGATGGGCCTTACTCATGCCCTGAACACTCTCCTGGCATGGGAAGGGTTCAGACTGGGAGTGAGGAGCCTTCTTGGGATTTCCAGCTTTGCGTCTACTTGCAGCTGATCTTGAGATCAAAGCGAAGTGAACAATTTTGCAGGGAAGCATTTACAGGCTGCGTTTGTTCCCTTTGTCTCTTGGTGAATGCTCCATGGGCAGCTGTTGAGACCGATGAATGTGTTTGTTATTCCCAGTTCGCCAAAGCATGATTCATACAAATGTATTTTAGCTTGTGGGTGCTGCATTCGGTGCCGCTTGCTATTCGTACCGTTCTATTGGTCTGTGTGTTTGGTCGTCTAAGTCACGTGACATTGTGCTTCCTGTGTGGCTGATCCCGCCCCGGTCCCCAAGGAACTTGCAAGGTGCACTTGTGAATGGCTTGAAAACTCACGTGACGATCTCATCACACGATTATCCACACAACTTTTGCTTTCCTCATGCACAGCTGCTCCTGGAAAGCCTCACAAATGCTAGCAAAGCAAAGCTGCCGATTTTAGTTGAAAAAAATTGCTTGCAAATGTATTTCCTGAGGGATCTGCCTCGCTCTGCCTGTGAGATGTTTGTCACCTGGCATGCTGGAAAGCTCTGGGAATCAGATGAGATCGGCACTGCGGTGAGGTGAAATCCTGGGAGAACGGCTGCTCACTCATCAGAGCATAGTCCTGTCCAAACCATCAGCAGGAAATAAACCCATTCCACTTTGGGACTTGCTCTGGAATCAAGGTTCTGGATCCTACCCCGCTTTTGTCGCAGTATTGTCCTTGTCTGCCTCTGAGCCACTGTGTGATTTCTCCATGCCTCCGTTTCCCTTCCTGGAAAAAGGTCATCGCAAAACTTTCCTATGACAATACTACAGAGAGCTTTGTGAGGATTTAGTTCATGTTTGCAGCGACTTAATCCAGCCATCTGGGCAATAGTTGGTGTAAAACATACACACACCAATGTGACACCCAGTGCAAAAGAAACAGCCAAAGACTACTAAAGGAAACCACCAGTTACTGCAAAGACTGGCTGCCTAAAGGCCACCAGGCCTCTAGTTATGGCAGGGTGTAGTTATTCAAAGCCCAGCAGGAGTGACATGACATTCGTTATCTAGGAGTCCCGCGGCCTCGGATCCGATTTGGCCTTTCAGCGCTTCCCCATGAGGCTGCCATCTACACTCCATCAGTCCCATCTCCGGGAGCTGCTTTTATGCCAGTCTGCTCCATTTCATCTGCCACGCGTTGTTCTTTTCTTGTGCCGCTGTTGCAGACGCGGGCGGAGGCCTGTTCCCAGAAGGCTGCCCATGTGAGCTTCGCTCATGGAGCTGAGGCTGGGCATTGAGGATGAGGGGGAGTGGAGAAGGGAGGGGGCTGGGGCGTCCTGCACAGTGTTAAGAGATGCAATTAACATGTGGGTGGACGGCATTGAATCTACAAGTTTCCTTTGTGCCGCGCAGAACATGTATCCTCATTGCATATGCATGGAATGGTAATTGAGCTCAGTGACCAATTTTATTTCAGGCTGCTAAGCCGCGTTCGGGATGATTATCATGTCATCTGAGATCCATATGGTGTGGTCCGTAGCCACTGCACATTCCCCGACACTACGGAGCAGCTCTCTGAAACACATAACAAGCAGGAACGGCAGAGTGGGAGATAAAAGGTCGTCCGCGAGCGGCCTCTGGGTACAGCCAAGCCTCCGGCTGGCAGTGTCGTAGGTCTGGCGGAGGTGGCGTTTTCCTCCTGAAATGACTTCTTTTCCCCAAAATTACCCTGCCAGCCAAAATTTCATATGCACAATCTCAGCCCAGAAGCCAATGTGTGTATGCAGATAGCTCGTTCCAAAAGCAATTCATTCAGCTAGCGATCTGCAGGCAAAAATAATGCATATTCCATTACTGTGCCTATTTCCTGGCTCTGTTCAGAACTCCCCCTGTTGTAGGAGAGAGAAAGACCTCTCCTCTTCAGAGCGTGGGTTATTTTAGCTGATTTTAAATGGGTTGGGCACCTATTTTAACCAAATTGAAATAAACTGGAATAAGACTTTCCACACAAGGATTTGCACTGGTTTAACTTAGTGGGTTTTAAAGCAATTGAAGCTCAACGGGTGCAACTTTCCCATGTAGACAGAGCCTCTTTGAATTCAGCCCTGCTTTGCTGCGGAGCACTAGGAAAGTCGGGAATGCTCTCTTTGTGTTTCATTCTTTCAGCATCAACACTCCTCCACTCCCTAGGGCTGCACTGAGGATTAGCCCGTTAATCTTCCCAGAGTGCTATAAAGCACTAGGCAGTTAAAAAGTATTTTTATTGGAACACAAAGTTGCATTGTGCAATTTCTTCGACTGTAAGTTCTCCGGGGAAGGGCTGTCTCTAGACCCAGCCACAAGGGGGCCGTGGCCCTGATGGGGTTCAAGGGCCGATTCTAACCCACTTGCCAAGTGGCAATGAGCACCGACCATGCTTTCTGGGATTACTAAAAGAAGTGACCGGGTTTGAAATCGTCACGCCTGACGCATGCCACCCTCGCACCCCTACAAATGTGGGGTGCGGGCACAACCCTGCAGGGAGCTCTTTACAATCAGCAGCAGCCTGGAAGTCTATTAAATGCATATGCTGTGGCTCCGCTTGTTTCTTTTTCACGACCCCATTAGCCACGCTCGGGCCTTCTTGGGCAGAGGCTGGCATAAAAGGGGGAAGCAGCAGGCCAGGAGAGAGGTGAACTGGCAGAGCCGCATACCAGATCCCAGGACGGCCGGTCAATCCAGAGCTGCATTGGCGCAGCTGTCCACGGGGGAAGTTTATGCAGCTCCCGGCTGCACTATGTCCGGGTCCAGTCTGCGATTCATTTCTGATTCTCAGGAGCATGATTCATTCGTTAAAAAGCAGTACACATCCTTAAGGAGCAGCTCCCACACCCTTTGGAAAAGGGATAGCTCCTTGTGCAGCCCGCCCAGTTAAACAAGGGCTAGCATAGAACTTCTGACCCGGCGTTGGGTCAGGGAACCAGTCTAGCCCTTATTCTCCTACCATGACGGCTCTCAGCGATCACCTCTTTTCCGTTCTGTCTGACTCGGAATGGAGGTGCCATGTGGATTTATCCCAGCCCTGCATCCGATCCCCTTGCAGTGGGGTTTTCCAAAGCACTCCGCTTCTGCACCCATTGAAAACAAATTGGATACGTCTACACAGGGATAAAAATCCCACTGTGGGCCTGGGTCAGCTGATTTGGACTCGTGGGGATCGAGCTGTGGGGACGTCTGGGCTTAGACCGGAGTCTAAGCGCGGGGACCCTGGCAGGATGTCTCCATGACTTAGTCCCTCAGCCTGAGATCCGTGTACACGGGCCAGCCGCATCCAGCGGCAGGGCTTTCATGCCCGCGTAGACATACACACCGAGGTTAGCACGGGGAGTCATTGAAAAATTCCACTCTATGGGTCAGATTCTCAAGTGGCGTCAACCGTCCTACCTCCATTGCAGGACTAGAACCATTTCCAGCAGCTGAGGAAGTGTCCCTATGTCTCCAAAATCCATGGGTGTTAATGGGAATCTATCCACTGACCACAGGGGGCTTTGGCGCAGGTCCGATAGGAGTGTGCTATTTTTCTTCTAACGTCTTGTTTACTAGTTAATTACTTGGGATCAGCTCTTTCTTTCTTGCCCCCATGCTTGCTCAGATTGCTCTGGCAAAGTGGTAAGAATTAATTCAATCTATAAATTGCATTGTCGTGGGAGAGTAAATAGTTTTAATAAAAGTCCGCCCTTAATAGGGCTTGAGCTGCAAGTCAAGATAAAGCAGGCCCATGATGTACCGCATGGAATGGCCTTTGGTTAACATCCTTGGGGATTTGGAATGGTTATTGTGACCACTGGAGAGTGGCAGTAGTTCCTGCAAATGAAACATGCTGAAAACGTTAAAACCGGCTGCTAATAATCCGACAAAGCTGAGCGGAAAGGCTGTGAAGTCCAGACAACTGCAATTCCCACGCTACTCCTAGCTCAGCCGTGGACCTGCTCTGTGATGTTGGGCAAGCCACTTTGCTGTTCTCTGCTTTGATTTCCCCTCCACCTTTCCTCCGTTGCATGCATTTAGACCGGGGGCAGGGAACATTTTTTGGGCTGGGGGCTGCTGACCCACAGAAAAATCAGCCAGGGGCTGCACTCAAGTGGGAAGCAAAGGAAAAAAAAGAAACCCTCACTGGCGTGGCCCCCGACTGAGAAGGGGAAAGATGCTCCCCACATTCCCCTCGCACCCCAGAGCCTAGGTGGGCCCAGGCTACTAGATTTTGTGTGCTCCAGTCCTGTGGAGGGGCAGCAGGGGGCTGGAGTGTCAGCGCAGACTGGGGCCCTGAGTCTCTGGGGCCAGATCCAGGCAAGCCGGGGGCCACCTGAGGTTCCCCACCCCTGATTTAGACTAGAAGCTCTTTAGGGAAGAGGTGAGCTCTCACTATGTGTTTGTACAGCACCCGGCACCGGGGGCTCTGTGATGCTGTGTCCACCCCATTCAAGGCAGATCAGGTGAAATGAGGCCAATTAACCTGACAGGCTGCGCCTGGGGGAGAGCCTGGGCCTGACAGGCTAACTGATGACAGAGACCAGCTAAGGAGGAAGAGGTGGGGCTGGTATAAATCCAGGAAACTGGAAACAGAAGGGGAAGTAGTTTGCCGTCAGTGCCTGGGAGAAGGGGCAGGAGGTCTGGGGCTGCAGTTACTGTTTGGGAGGCAGGAGTTTGGGCTCATAAACACGTAGAAGGGGTGCTGGAAAATGCCGGAAGGAGTCCAGGGAAAGGGTCTGGGAGAAAGCAGGGCACAGTCGCTAGGCACAGGGTCCCCAGGCTGGAACCGAGTGGAGGGCAGGGCTTGGGTTGCCCTTCCGGTCCTTGGGGAAGTGGCCAAGACTGGACCATGGCACCATAGAGGGTTCAGGATGGTTGTCCAGTGGGACTTTGACACCCAGGTAGTCAGTCCCGAGGCGGCAGGGCTCGGGCTGTCAGCCTGGGATAGCAGCAGCAGTGCAGAAGTAAAGGTACCAGCGAGGTGCTAAGTTAGGAAAACGACGCTGCCTTGCAAGCTGGGTGGTGGCATCTGCTCTTTTGTGGGTGGGACCTAAAAGCCTAGTGCCACAGAGAAGAAGGACATGATGAAAAAGTCTGAGAACCACTCGCTGAGAGCAAATCATTTCACCTCCCCTTTCCCTGATGGGAGAAATAGTCTCAGGTGGGTGTTTGGGGGATTAACTGGCTAATGACTCCAGTGCTTTGATCTCCCGCTGCCTTCTCCTCCTCTCCCCTTGGCTTTGAGCCAACGTCAGCTCATCACGGTCATTGTCCAGTCAGAGGCATTGGACATTTCCACTGCGCGGAGACTTCCCCATACATCTTTAACACGGAGGTACATAAATTGCCTAGGGAGGTTGTGGACTCTCCATCCCTGGTGATATTGAAGAGCAGGTTAGACAGACACCTGTCAGGGATGGTCTAGACAGTGCTTGGTCCTGCCATGAGGGCAGGGGACTGGACTTGACGACCTCTCGAGGTCCCTTCCCGTTCTAGTGTTCTAGGATTCTGTCATTCTTCGATTCTATTCCTGCTCCCAAGTGATGTCATCTCCTCTTGGAACCCTGAGGCAGGATGACATCACGGGGTTGATGTCTCTGCATGGCATTGCAGCCTGTTAGGCCAATTCCCTCACCCTTGGCCTCGGTGCACATGCCACGGAAGAGGATATTATAGCTTCCAATTAGCAACCGACTCCCTAGGGGAATCAGGAAAATTCCTGAGTCGAGACATGAGAGCAGCCAGCCTCTGGCGAGTAGAAGCACAGTCTGTCTGCATGCTCGCTGACAAGGTTCTTATTAAAAAGACACAGGCCTGGACACAGGATATCGAAAGCAGATGGGACAACATAATTAACCTGGTGGTTTCAGCACGTCTCAGTGAAGTCTTATGCAGAGCACCACAGGAGAGAAACTGCCTCTTTTCAGTCTCGGGAGCTGTTTTCTTCCCTCCGGGCAGGGCATAAAGCCAAGTGTAAGCACCTTCCAAAGCAAACAAAGAAGCCCTTCGACAAAGGAGACCTCCACAGAGCATCAGCCCATTAGCAAAGCCAAGCAAAGGTATCCAAACTGGTGCCTCGTGTGAGCTACCTGGTAAACTAGCCATTAAATGCTGCTTTGGATGTCGGAGTTAGAGTGACACCTCGCAAGGCCTGGGAGAGGGGCAGAGCTGAGGGGAATCCGAGAGAGACACAGACAATAATGAGGAGAGACTCCCGAGTAGCACAGAGAAGGCCCGGTGGATGCCCTTGTTTATTTGTCCTTTAATACAAGGGGCCAGGCCGTGAAATGAGAAAGGCCAAAAGGAAATACCTTTTCATGCAGTGTGCAATTAACCTGTCAGGCCTGCTGCCCGGGGAGACCCAAGCAAGGAGCTGAAATGTCTATAAATAAGATTAGCATCTGCAGAGTGTCACTCGCTAGGCTAACAATTCAAGGGTGACCAATCTGGAAGTATCAGGGTACACGCTGCTCAGTAGCGGGGGCCAGGCCGAAACATCCCCTAGGCCCTATTCACTGCAACACTGAGGTTCTGCCTCAGAAGCATCCTGCTGTAGGCCCGGTTGGAAACAAGAGGCAGGGTGAGACTGCTTGTCTGCTACGGCAGACATAGGTGACAGTGTCTGGGTTTCCATGCACCTGGCCCATTTCTTGCTACATTTCTCTGAACCTATCATGCTTCCGACTCAGTTTCCCGGTGTCCTTCACTTCTCTGTGTCCATCTTATTTCTGAGCCTCTGCCTCATTTCAGCTTCTGGTCTGAAGTCCTCTCCGAGCCTCAGCGTTCCTGGTCTTATGATTAAAAGCAGCACCTCTGAGCACTCCAGTTCCCATGGCTTGTTCCCTCGCTGGTGCAGGGGCAGGAAGGTTAGGTGTTCCCGAGGCCGATTATGCCAAATTCATAGAGGAAGGGCCCTGTGTCCAGCCCCTCAGGGGGAGGCATGAGATTGTTGGGAAAAGAACACAGCTCAAAATGACACCGAAATCCAACGCCCCAACAATTCAGTTGATGAAAAAAAATTCCTGTACTGTGACCTGTAGGGCAATTTGCCCGTGATTACCCATCAGGCTTTGCTCTACAACTTGGTCATTTAAAAATTCTCGGGTTTGAGTCTGTGGGGAGCATCTCTATGCTGTGCTGAGGAGCCAACCGTAAGGATTACAGCTGGGTACCTTTCCTCCCCAAGAAACACCACAGTGTTAGTGCTTCCCCTGCCTTCGAACGATAAATAACAACCGGGAGCGATGGGCCTGTGATGCAAAGTTCAGCTATGGAGCTGAGCACCCACCTTTTTGGGTGTTCGGAGGAGCGGTTCTGCTTCGAGGAAACGGGCCCAAGCTATGGGCACCGGGTTCCCCTGAAAACTCCAGCCTGGCTGTCTCCTAAGGACTCTAAGCAGATGCGGGAGCCTCTGGGCCCCAGTATCACACTCCCAGTCCTGCCGGGCAGCAACGTCGCCAGCTCTCGCCTCGAGGCGGCGCCCAGAGGTGATGGCCGCTATGTTCTCCGGGGGCTGGGAGCAGAGTGACTCAGCCATGGTGGGGGCTGCTGTGAAAGAGTGAAATGGAAACAGAGGGCCCCCAGGTGGATCCGGCAGCACGTTCCCAGGCTGGGGAGGTGGCATGCTGGGCCGTGCAGAAGAGAACGGAGGGCAGTAACAAATCAATGGGAACCCCTCCTGGCGAAGCAAAGGGCGGCGCTGATGGGCCACCAAGAGGGGCTGTCACTATATGATGTTCCCACAGCCAGGAGAGGACACAAGCCATGCGCAGAGGGGCAGGGATGTTTGGGATCCCATCTGGGGTGGGGAGGAGCCCACAGGTGGGAAGGGATGAGCACATGCAAAGATTGGCAGGAAACAAGGCTGGTGAGTTTGGCTTCGTCCAGCTGTAAAAAGCTCCAATAGAGAAGTGGTGCAGACATCACTGGGACTCCTGCCCAGGCAAACGTCCCGCCCTGGCCCCTGGCCCACAAGATTCCTGCGCTGAGTTGCTCTGCTAAGGACCATGTGTCCACGCCGGCTGTCGTAGTGCTGAGATTCCACACCCCGAGGAACTCCGAAGGGTTTGTAGTTTATCCCCCCGCTTTCCGCCCCTCGGGGGACAATCGATGCAGAGGAAGTTCATGCACAAAGGGGAGCAGGCTGCAGAAAGACACACCCCTGTCCCCCAGCCGGAGAGGAGTGGGGAGCGGTCCGCCCCAGTGACCCTTGCCTGGAAGCTGTTTCATTCTCTCCCTCTCTCCTAGGTCCGGTACTCTGCCAGCTCCTCTCACTCTTCTCTTTTCTCCCTCCCCGTGTGTCTTTTTTGCTCTCTTCTTATCCCCAACCCCTCTCTTCCCACCTCCGCCAATTCAGACCTGGCCTCTTAACAAGGCTCCAGGAAGCAGGATGAACCCAGGGCAGGAGGCTGAGAGGAAGAGACCAGGCTACAGAGGAGGAACTGAGCGGGGGTGTCCCGGCCCTTCTACCATGGCCTCCCTCAGTCAGATTCTTTACTGAGCTCTCTTTGTGAACACGGTGGTAAGAGAGACGCACGAATCACGTTTATGCTCTTTTCCTAGGCAGAAGGAAAGGAACAGATCTGCCTGGAGTGTTACAGCCTCAGCTCCTGGGACCATTCCCTGGAATCTCAGCTGTTTCCTGCTGTGTTGATAGGGTCGCAAAGTACACCTCACGCTGCACCAAGGGTGTAGAATGGGAGCTTCAAGGAGTTAGGGGCCCAAATTCCACTGAAATTCCTTGGGAGGCAGGTACCAGACCCCTGGAGACTCCTAGGAAAGCCCAAGAATTAATATGTGCTTCTGTGAAACCAGGCATTTTATAGTATTTGAATCCCCCCTTTGGCCCAGAATAAGACACGACTCTGAACCACCAGCCAGAATCAAAAGAGAGCCAAGTTCCAAAGAGGAAGAGGATGCTTCCCCGTTCTCCTCTCAGCAGGTGGCCTCTACCTCAAGCTCCTTCTTCCTGGAGACCATCCTGGTCAGCCGCAGCCCCCTGCTCCCCACAGACCATCTCCAGGGGAGTCCAGAGTTGAGACGTGCTCCATCGTGGGTCAAGCCCGGGCGCTCGGGGCAGTTCGCTGTGTTGTCTTGCCTCTAGCTCTTTTCCTGGCCAGTCCCAGGGCAGGGTCTCTGCGTGGCCCCATCCCACAGGGCAGCCGGGCTAGAACTCTGGACTGTGAGAAATAAGCCCCGGTAGTAGGTTCAGGGCTGTCAGGTGATTGCTGCCAACATGTTCCTATGTGATCCCAGGGCTGCTCAGCACGGCACCTGGTGGTGCATTCATTGGCTTCGCCTGCTTACCGCCCTGCCAACTGTTTGAGTCTCTGCATTGTGGGGAGGCATTGCAGCTAGGCCTCACTGGAGCGCCAGGTGTGTGGAGTGCAAAACAACACGGCAGGCCCAGCAGCCCACCCCTGGTGGCCAGTCCAAGGAAACCAGTGACCACCTTTCTGCAAATCCTCTCCTCTCTCCAGCCAGCTGGCGGTGACCAGCCCAGGCCGGGGATGTGCAGCACAGATGCGGTGCCGGGCACATCTCATTCCAGGTCTCTGCAGCACAGAAGAGCGGAGAAGCCTTTCTGCTCTTGACTGTCCTCTCAGGTCCTCGCCCTGGACTTCGGCGATTTGGATGGTTCAGGAGGCCACCTTCTGTGCAAGCCCAGACAATCACCACCAGGGAATTACTTTGGGGGTGTAATGCCCGGCCTCCTAATTTCCCCATGTACCCAGTGCAGCAGGTTTCTTGATTTTCTGGGGATAGATCAGGGCTGCCTAGGTACCTTGGGCTCACCTGATTTCATGCGGGTATTTGATGCTATTTAATGCATCTCTACAGCGAACTCCCTCAGGTGGAGGCTCCTAGTTCTCGTTCCCCCTCCAACTTGCACATTTGTGTCTCTATACAACCCTGAAAGCAGGTAGCAGGTAGCCGTGGGGACAGCCAGGCCCACACCTTGGCGGACTGGCCCGCAGAACAGTCGGGCTGGTTACACGTCCTCTCCCGGTAGCTCAGTGTGCACGCGGAGTTGAGGAGAGCAGGAGCTGTGGAGGATCTGGGAGAAGCCAGCTCAAGAAGCCACCAGAAGGAAGAGCCTGTGGTAAGGAAGGTGCTGAGGAATGCCATAGGGATTTGGAGCTGTCACGCGGCTAACACTCGAGACATTACAGGCTGCTGCTATCACAAGGCTCCTGGGGTGGATCCCAGTGTAGAGGGCAGGCCCAGGTCCCCCCCCCCATACCAAAGACTGGCTTTCGTACAAGGGATTTGTCCTGCCCTTTACCTCTTGGAGGCGCCACAGAGACTATGAAGTTTGGTTTCTCTCTTTTCCCCATGCTGGCCAGTGATGAGAGTTAATTAACAAACAGCAAGCCGCTGTCTAAATTGAGGGCTGCTGTGAGCCTCTGAGGTAAGCAATCGCCATTCTTGTGGGGGGCTTTGTTACAACCATTATAAACTTACAAATTATGGCTGATAGATCATGCAGTATTAATCCATGAACATCAATAGAGATTTTAGAGCTGGCCCAAAACCATTAAACAGAAGTCTGTCAAAAAATGGAAATTTTGTAGAAATCAATATGCTTTGTAGGCAAATGATTTAGACACTTCCGATGGGAAACAGCTGAACAGAATCAGTTCAGCTTTGCCATTTCATTTCCATAACATAAAAATGTTTTGATTTGACTCATTTTCATTAATTTCATCTTGACTTTGATATTCTAGAACATTAATTTCAAAACAACATTAATACGAAATACGAAATATAACAGTCTAAATGAAACTATGCCATGGAAACCAAACTGCTCAACATTACGGAAACAAAACATTTTGATTATCTCACATTGACATTGTTGAGAATTTTCTTTTGTAATGGGGTGGCACCCACCTCTTGCGACTGATCTCCGCCCATCTCTAGCCAAGTGCATGTGCCCGCACTCCCTGCTATAGTGGCCCTCCTGTGACTTAGCTCTCCCACTGAGTCTGAGCCTCTTGAGCACCAAAGAGGAACTGCCTCACTCTGGCCCAGCAGCTTCCTTTTAACTGGCTTGCTGGGCCCTGATTGGCCACTTTCTCTGCAGCCACTCTAGCTTGCCAGGAGGACTTTTCTATGTCTTGCTGGGGCAGGGTATCTCAAGACCAAAAGCCTCCAGCAGGGGGCTTCGGGACCTAGTCCACCCCCTCACACTGTTGCGCAGGAAATGTTGAAATGTCAAGTTATTTTCTGATTCAGAATGGAAAGAAATTCAAACTGTAGTTTTCTAGGGAATGGAAATTGTGGGTTCCAACCAGTAGAAGGAGATTAAGTACATGCCCTCTTAATACATATCACTCGCCTAGAAAAGTTCTGAAACAATCAGCTCAGATAAATCAACCCCACCCTGAAAGTATTTCCATATCTCAAAGGCTATTTCTTTCAAGACTGCCACCGTGGCTCTTTTCCTGGTATTCGGATCAATCCAGTCACAGCTGCTCAGGGAAGAACAAACCAGTACCAGACCTGGGTCACTTGGCACAGCCGTTAATGGCTCATCTACGCAGTACATACAATGGTATTTTGGTAAGTAGGTTGTGACAGCATCCTTATTTGGTCCATTTACAATTAACATGGTTGTGTCCACACTGTAGCTTTTTTCACAACACAGCTCTGTGTCACCTACATGGGCGAGTACACTTTCCCATGCTCCCAAACGTGTCTGTGTCCACGTTCTGGGGTAAACCTAGGCAGCTCTCTCTCAATGTTTCAGCAAAGGACAGCATTCCTAGAGGACATTCAGACAGAGTAGCACTAGCAAAGGATGGAGCAATATATTCCCTTACACAGTGCTGGGAGAAAAGAGGACTGATCAACCTGGTTGCATAGGCATGGTTAGAGAAGGACCTGCTGCCGCAGCAAAATAGTATTTTGACTTAATCCCAGGTAGACCTCTATGTGCCACCTTAGGCTTCTGGAAGGAGAGAGACAGAGGTAGCCGTCATGTTTACAGAGAGCATTAACCAGCAGGGGGACTGATTCATTAGTGTATGTTCTAATGAAAGCAATGGCTAGTTGAAGCTGCACAACTATGTAATTCGGCGTAATTCATTGCTGCAGGGAAGGCGTTTAAGGGTGGATAGCCTTGTTGGCTGCGTGGTGGAGGGAGAATCCAGAGTTCTGCAGTCACTTGTAGATCAGACACGGAACAAGTGTGAACGGACAGAAAAAGCCATCAGTCAACGTCCTTCATGGAGGGTTCCTATTGACTTCTGGGCAAGTGTTAAAAATAGCTTGGCCAGACCGATAAAAGTCAACAGCAAGATCAGCTAAAGGATAGGAGCTTTCTCCCTGGGTTGCCATGACATGAATTCAGAGTTGAGATGTTCCTGCTGGGAGGAACATCTAGGGATTTACCAGAGACGGCTGCTTAATTATGAATGTTGTCGTCTCAGTTGCTCAAAGTCCTCAGGCCCTTGTCTTTGTTACTTGTCACACAACTGAAGTCACCTGCCTCCCTGCATTGAAATTCCAGAGGCGAATGTAAGACTCTTGATTGAGTACAACCAACTTCCCTGTTTCTGCATTTGATTGGGGAGCACAGATGTTAATTAACCTCGGGGCTTTGTTCTCCAGAAACACATCCCAAAGCAAGCACTTTCCCCCAGGAAGCATTGGATCAGATTTTCATTTTTTATTCGGCTCTCCTTTTAAAGTGACAAAAATCCAACTTTCCTTCCATTGCTAACTGCCTCCATGTTTTTGACACAATAAACTATTTATACATAAATTACCAACGTGGATGTCATTGAGAGGAGATAGCTGGAGGGGGATTAGTGCAGGTTCTGGTAATAAATGGAGCTGGCTGAATTATTCATTGTGAATAAATTAGCCCTCTCCTCTGGGGGAGCTGATCTTGATTTCTATTAATCCGTTTTATGTGCCGTGGTCGGTGACTGTTCCACTGGCCATTTCAGGGTCTGTGATTGGTCACCTCAGTCACGGAGCCTGTGATTGGTCGCCTCAAACACGGAGGCTGTGATTGGTCGCCTCAGTCATGGAGCCAGTGATTGGTCGCCTCAGTCACATGGCATTATTACTGCATCCTGACTGTCTGAGCAAGAGTGGTGGTGAACAATAAATGGCAAGTGATGATCACTGCATCCTGGGAGCTCTTCTCCAAGGTTGCACCTTGACACCAACTCCCTACACACTTGTGTGAAGAAGAACAGGTTCATGAGAATGTTCCTGCCTACGGGTTGAACCTCTATCGTCCGGCACTCCTGTTCTGGCAACATGCGTGCTCCGGAAAGATGTTAGTTAGCTGGATGTCCACTTATTATGGAGGTGGCCAAGTTTACAGCAGTGCCTCAAAGTTAGCCACTAGTCCTGGCTCTCAGTATTCTGTGCTGTTATTTAGTTCTAATTTGCCCTAAATTTCTTCTAAGAGCCCACTAAGCTGTAGAAAAGTTGGTAATGCTGCTACACAATATTGGCCTCCCATTGTTCGGCAAATTCTTGAGCTACCAAATGAAATTAAATAGTAGCAAGTTTAAAACAAACAAAAGGAAGCACTTCTTCATGCAATACACAGTCAACCTGTGGAACTCCTTGCCAGAGGATGTTGTGAAGGCCAGGACTTTAACAGGGTCCAAAAAAGAACTAGATAAATCCATGGTGGATAGGCCCATCAATGGCTGTTAGTCAGGTTGGGTAGCAATGGTATCCCTAGCCTTTGTTTGTCAGAGGCTGGGAATGGGTGACAGGGATGGGAGCACTGGATGATTCCCTGTTCTGTTCATTCCCTCTGGGGGCAGCTAGCATTGGCCATTGTCGGAAGACAGGATCCTGGGCCAGATGGATTTTTGGCGTGGCCTAGTATAGCCGTTCTTATGTTCTCAAATTCTCTGGTTCGGCACTGGTCTGTTTCCGATGGTGCTGGACTAGAAAGGTTCAACCTGTATTAATTAATAAGAGATTGCAGCAAAAGTGCTGTTTGAAAACCTGAACAAACAGCTGCAAACACTTTTGAAAGATTGATAAGCCATGCCTAGAAGCCACGGGCCTGATTCACAGCTCTCTAAAGTGAAGGGACCTCAAAATAATCGGTACACCTTTTCAGACCGGATAGTAGTCAGCACTTCTACTTCGAATGCTGACTGCATTCTTCTTCATGTTCAGTCAAATGCTAATCCAGTTACCCTGACATGAATCCAGAGGAATGGCTCTGAAATCAATGGAGAGATGTTTTGTGCCCGGGATGAGAATCCAGCCCTTTCTGCCACACGCAGCTCGGTAACGTTGCTGTGGATGTTACACAAACATCCTTGTCCACCGTAGAGATAGAATATTTGAACAGATGAGTGCTGAGTTAAGTGATTTCTGCCTAGCTGTTTGTGAAGCACTTCAAGATCTTTCAGGAAGAAAAGCATAATATAAATGAGGGTTGTAATATGCTGGAAAACTACCACTAGCTGTAGATTTATAGTGTTTGGCATCGTGTTACTGGAGCATCTTAAAAAAAAAAAGTATATTACACCCATTGCAGTCTAATTTCCTCCTTACAGAATGCAGGGCAGCCAAGCCAGCACTGCCAAGATGTAAATATCCCCTTGAGTCTGTATTGCTCCTTTTTAACAGATGAGGAAAAGAAGTCACAAAGCAACTGACCCGTGACTTTCCCACGGATAGAATCCAGAATGTCATGCTCTATTCACTGCCTGCAAAGCAAGAGCAGATTATAAGCTACCTGGGATGCTCCAATAAAGAAATGACAGAGCGAATAACTCAGGAGTTTGGTTCCATCTATCTTCTCGCCCAAGTATGAGAACAAGGGGCCTCTCCGTGGAACCAGCCCTGCGGCGGTGGCCGTCCCTTTTGTCGGCTTTAACTTTGAAACCTCCTTTCCTTAGCTGTTTGAGATTTACAAGGTAGCAAGTGGAAGAGAGTTCCCTTCACTCAAGCTGTGCTCATACTGTAAACGAGAAAGTGTGTCCAATGAGGATCTAATTTATATTTTACAAGAGAACATTTGTAAGCTAATTATGCCTCAGCTGATCAGGAACAGACATGGGCTTTTCCCCCCCCCCCCCCCCTCGGCCTTTTCACAAGCTCGCCATAGCTGCAGTTCTATTCCACAGCAGTTCAAACCTCGGAAAATATGTTCTTCGTAGTCAATTTAGTTTGCATGCGGCATAGTAACTGCTGCAACGAGGTGCTGCATTCTAGACGGAAGCAGGCACTGCTGTTTGCTAAAGAAACGGGGAAGGATTATCAAAAGAGCACGTTCAGAGATTTAACGGCCATGGGGGTCTCTCCAACCTCTTCTGCAGAGATCTGAGTGAATAATCTACGATGAATAATGTATGAGGAAGCAGGCCGACTTCCACGGAAGTCACAGGCACTCCAGGGAGCTGGATTTGGCCCGAGATGATTCTCATTGGCTTGTTTCTCCAGGGTGCCTCTGGGGTGGTCATTTGGACTAGTGCAAGAGGCTACTCGCTCAAAAGGGTAGGGTTTCCAACTCTGCTGTGAAGCGTTTTGCTTACACCATTGGGTCCAGCACAGCTCTCTGGGGCATGTGGTCTCTAGCCTGCTGTTTGTGTCTTTGACTTGTTCCGTCCCTTTTCCCATGGTTCTTGCCTATACCACCGCAAAGAACCCCTGGTATTTGTAAGGGCTATGGGGAAAGAGACAGGAACAGATAAGTCACTGCTGTGTTTACGCATGTCCCAGAGGCCTGGATCTTACAAGGAGCACCGTCTATTTGCATCCTCAGGGAGGCGACATGCTTAGGTTTATTATTGCTGTGTCTCGTCGATGATTGTGTGGGGTTTCCCTGTGCTTGAGTTTGGCGCTTTGCCTTGCAGAGGAAAGAAGTGTTGTGTCTGGAGTATCCAGAGATGGGAGAAAGCTGAGACAGAGTCTGCTGTGAGGACACAGCACTCCAGGAAGTGCTCACCATCTCCTGTTCTCCACCTTAGCCAGCAGGAAACGTTCTGCTCCCCAGCTCCCAATCTGTGCTCATGGACAGTTCACAGACACCCCAGAGTCTGAGATTTGTTCACTCACTTTCTTTGGCGAGCTCTTATTTTTACTGGGTTGGTTTTAAATCTGTAAACACCCCAGAAGGAAGGCGCCAACTGCCCTTGACACCAGTTAACATGGTAGCCTAGTGCAATAAACCCACCACGCAATAAAAGAGCTGAAAATCCCTCCAGCAAACAGCCACCATCAGCAAAAATGAATTAACAAGCAGAACTTCCTGGCCCCTCAGGTCCCCAACAGAAAGCAGCACCCCCGCCCCATTGCCACAGGCTCCACCCCTCTCCGGTCACCCCCAAATGCCCATTCTCAAAAACAGCGTTTTTGAGACCACCAGAGGCTGGCAAATGATTCACAATGAGATCAAAGAGTTGAGTCTGTGGCCGAGGGGGTTTGGGCACCCAACTGCCATCAGGAGAAATGGGAATGTAACGGGGCGTCCAAATCCCCTAGGTGGCTTTGGGAATAGCCGCATTGCTTGTGACACCTCATTTGGCCAGCCGTGTTTCTGGCCACCGCCCAGTCATCTCAGCGCAGAACCTCGGTCAGTGTCTGTGGCAGAGCCGTGTCCTTGAATCGGGGCGGTTTCACGCTTGCCCCACCAGATGTAGCTGGAGGCTGGGATTTCTGAGGCCAGACAGGTGCCCAGATCCCCCTCGGAGATTAGAGGAGCTCGGTGCACCATGTCCATTGGCCCCTTTAGAAGCCCTGGCCTAGCTGTGTGGTTAGCTCAGATTTCTCACTGTCGCTTGAACGCCTGAGCGTAGCTTCAGATTCTTCGTCTCGCCAGCGGGCCACTGGCTGTGCCCCACTGATGTCCCCATCGTCTGCCAGTCCTCCCCCCTAGATGGGAGGGGTCTTGGATTCCCGCTTCTGGGGCCAAATGTTACAGGGTGAGTCTGACAGGGGCACCCTCCAGCCTACCTCAGCAGCACAGGCACGACCTGCCTCAGTTTCCCCTCCTGCTGCCCATGCCAAGGCTTAGGGTCAACAGCAAATTCAACCCTTTCAGTCATATAAAAAAGCCACAGTCCACAGCTCCCTCGTGCCAAAAGTGGCTCTCCCACCTCCCCAAAGCCGACCACAGGGACCAGACAGCAGAGCCTCCATCCCATGCCCACGCCTCTCACCCAAGAGTCACTAAGCACGTGGTCCCAGTTCTTGTTGCCCCACTCTGCAGGCCATCTGCCTGTGAGCTGCCAGGCCTGCTTCTCTCCCAGGTACCTTCCAGATCCCACATCAGGCCTCCTGCAACAGGGCCCCCCCGCCCCGTCAGTGTTTCACTGCCCAGGCCTCCTCATCTGAGTCTCCTGGGGACCGCCGTTCAGAGTCAATGCCTGGCTTCTGGGCCCAGCTTACACCGGCCACACTGGTTCTTCCCCCAGTTCCTAGGGGCTCTGCACAAGCCCCATCTCACTGAACAGGTTCCCCAGCTCTAGCCAGGCCTCCCAACCACTTTCCCCAAACTCAGCCCCAGCAGCTCACCAAGACAGCTCATCTTCCAGCCTTCTAACAGCTCCTTCCCTGGGCAGCTCCCCACAGCTCCTGCCTTTCACCTGTTCCCTGCCACCTCTCCATGGCCCCTTCCCGTCTTCTGGTCCCAGCTGGGAGACAGCCGACGAGCCCCAGCTGCTCTGGGTTTCTTCCTCTTCAAGGGCGAGTCACAATGTGACAAGGTCCTTCTCTTCCTCCATGCCCCCCGCGTGATAAGCGTCCGTCCTAGGAAGGGTCTAAGCTCATGCATGTGTCACAGTGGATGCTGGGGATGCCCCAGAAGTAAATCAATCAGGTCAGTAACTACACTGGGTTGCCGGCCCTGAAGCTGGGTGTGATGGGACGAGGTCACCCCGCCAGGATGGGACTGACTCGCCCTGCACTCAACCCACGGTCGCACACACGCAGCTCGGGGCAAGCGGCCAGGCGTGGGCTGCTTGCGCCTGATGCTCGTGGGCCACGGCACAGCCACATGGCGCCGGCACAGGTGGGAGCGGGATGCTCCAGTGGTGGAGGCATGCTGGGGGTGCCATAATGCCCCGGGAGGTGCGGCTGGACTGGGGTAGAGAGGAGGTTGGTGGACATCACCAGAAGGTGACCCAGGTAGGGGAATAAAGAGGGCAAGGTGGGCCCAGGCAGGGGGAGGAGAGGCCAGGAGAGAGGCTAGGAGGGAGACTAGGAGAGAGGCTGGGGGAAGGAAAAAGGGGTGCAGCAGCACTCCGACGTTAGCACCAGCGGGGTAGGAAGGAGCCCAGGGTGGGGCATGATAGGACATGCTGGCGGGCTGATGAGTTACGGGTGCTACCCCACCAGCCGGACAGGACGACAGTGGTGCCTGTCCTTAGGGCCCTGGGCTGGGACCCATGAGAGTGGGCGGGCCTGGGTCACCCTACCCTGCCCCGCTGTCAAAAGGGGCAAAGCGAGTTGTGGACGCTATACTGAGAGCCACGAGACCGGACCTTTCGGGAGAAGTGCCCCCCACTCCCGTGCTGGAGGGGAAACTGCAGGGAGTCAATAGGCTACACTTGTACACTGGGCCTGGCAAAGAAATGCACCTGGACTGTTGTAATAATCACACCCAAAGACACCAAAGAAAAGGAAAGGAGACCTGGGGATGAAAGTGTCTTCAGTGGAGTCCAGCTACCACCCAAGCCACAAGATGATCCACCTGGAAATGAACAGGGAAGGGATCCACCATACACTCCTTCCTCAGCCATCATCCCCCCACCTGATTTACCCTGTCCAGCCAACCTGCACCGCGCCCCCCAGCTCCCACAGACATTTCCCCACTTGGCTCCGGACAAAACCCAGCCTCCAGAATGGGGCGCCTGTGGTGTCCAGGCCTTGCTGCTGCGGAAACAAGATGAACCAATGTAACCCACACACATGGGGTATGTCTAGACTACATGGCTCCGTCGACGGGTAGTCTAGACGTACCCCTAGTGTGGGTCGCTGTCCCATGCAGGGGCACTTCCACCACTCACAGCGAGCGATAAGAACACGGGAGCTCCACAGCCTCAGCCGAGAGCCAGCTGGCTTTTAGCTCAAGCAGTAGAGGCTCCCACACTAAGCTCCAGAAGTCCGCTGCCTTCCCTCCGTGGGTCATCAGCCACGCCTGTGCTACGTGATGCCGCATGCCCGTTGACAGGGGAGCAGTGGCTAGAGGCCCCGGCTGAGATCGGGCTCCATGGTGCTAGGAGCTGTACAGAGACAGTTCTGGCCACAAGGAGCCTACAGTCTGCGAACAGCCAAGACATACAGAGGGTGGGGAAATGATTTGCCACGGTCACCCTGCAGGTGAGTGGTAGAGCTGGGCTCCAGGTGTCCTGGCTCTTGCTCCAGTACGCTGGGGGGGAAACCAGTGGTTCTGAAACAGGGGCCCATGTGGCCCGGGGGGCACACAGTGGTCTTCCAGGGGGTACAGCTCATCTTGCGATGGACCTAGTTCTACAACAGGCTACTCTGAAAGCCTGAGCGAAGCCAGTGCAAACCAACATTCCCTGCAGATAAGGACTTCTTTAAACTGCTCTGTGTACCATACAGGGACATGCAAGTACAATGTTTCCATCCCAATTGATTTACTTCATAATTAGATGGTAAAAGTGAGAAAGCAATCAATGTGTCAGTACTCCTGCGCAGTGACACTCTTGTGCGTTTGTGTCTGGGCTTGCAAGCCAGCTGTTTTCAAGTGAGGTGACGCTTAGGAGTATGCAAGACACATCAGCTCCTGAGAGGGGCCCAGTACTCTGGAAAAGTTGAGAGCTGCTGCGCTAGCCCATGCTACCCTAGGCTGACTTGAGAGCGTTTTACATAGAAGGCCACTTCACAGATTGAGAGTAGTCGTCGCAGACTGGCTCCGCCCCCAGAAAGGGCGGGGCCTCAGGCAGAAGGGGCAGGGCCTCAGGTGAAAGGGGCGGTTCCCCCTAGGCTCTGCGTGCCTTTGGCAGGGGAGGAGACTTCACGCGCTCCCCCACCCCAGGCCACTCGGGGCCCGAGGGCAGGGGAGTGTGCAAAAGTCTCTTACTCCCTGCGTCCACCCTTGCCATGGGCGCATGGCACCTAGAGGGAACCTCCAGGTATTTTGAACAGCTGGTGACTCCCTCTAGGCACCGCGCGCCCCTGATGGGGGAGGCGACTTCGTATGCTCACCCCGCCCCCGGGCCAATTGAGATCCAGGCAGGGGGAGGGAGCTGCCAGCTGCTTTGAACAGCAAATGATTTTGCAGACTCCCCCACCCCCGGGTCTCGACTGACATGGGGGTAGGGGCGTGGCAGGGCAGCCACAGGCCGGATCAAATGACTTGGTGGGCTGGATGCGGCCCATGGGCCATATCTTGCCCACCCCTGCTTTAGCAGTTGAAAGGCAGTGGAGAAAAAAATCACCCCTCACATCTTTACCATTCCTTTTCTGATTTTTACCAGCCCAGCAGAAAAGCTTTCCCCTGGGTGCTGGGGAGTGTGTGACATTTCCAAGAGCTCCTTCTTTCTTTTGAGCGGGGACTGAGAGATTTGTCCATTGCCAATAACTAACACTAAGTACGAGCCAATAATCAGCACACAGGGAGGAGATAGATGGTCCTTTCAATCTGTCCAGGATACTGTAAAGCTTGTTTGCATTTTTTCAGCCTATCTGCCTTCAGCTTGCTCCTGATTAATAACGCTGCCATGATTGATGAGCGGGATCCTGAATTCACACCTAAAGCGGGGCCTTTCAAACCTGCTTTTCCTTTTTCAGGAACAAAATAAGTTTTCTGTCCTGACGTGATTTATCATTTGAAGGTTGCACCTAAGATGAATAAGATGACAGCTCACACCACTGATAAAATAGTGCCACAGTGATAGATGATGGGGGTATTATTATTAATTTGCATTTCCAAAGTGCCTAACAGTCCTGCTCATGGCTCACGAGCCCACTGGACTAGATAGTTAACTATTACAGTACAATGTTGATACAAAAACACGGAGTGTCCCATAGTCAAACTTGGTCACCTGCATAAGGGTCTCTAATTCTACCTGCACGTTATCATCCACACCATGGAGAGACTGAACCTGTAAGCAACAGCCCCCAAAGAACAGACCTCTACCACTTGAGCTAAAGGAACAGCTCCATCAGCCAGCAGCAACAGTAGGCTCTTATCTTCCATGTGGACCAGCCACTAGAAGGGGTATTGACACGCTTAGCCAAGGTGCTGTAAGTAGTGATGTAACTGGAAGACACGAGCGCTTTGTTCTCTGTGTCCTGCACCTTTGCATTTAGAGCAGCGGTTCCCAACCTTTTCCAGATGGGGACCCATTTTGACAATTCAGAAAGACTTGGTGCCCCAAAGCAATTAAAAAACAGGGGGAGGAGAGGGAGCAGAGACACCTGGGGAGACACTTGGCAACCCTTTTGAAATGTAATGGCGACCCATATTTGAGTCCAGACCCATAGGTTGGGAAACCCTGGTCTAGAGGAATGTCAGCTGCTTTCCAAGTGCAGATGAAAAGCGAGTGTCACACTCTGCTCTCACCGGCACACTCTTGTTCGTGGTGTACTTGATTTCCCTACTAGGAAATGCAGGTCATCTAGGGTGAAAGTACAAGCTGAATCTCTAAAAACTGGGACTCTCAGCTCCAGCACCATCCATGGTCTGGCAAGACCACAGATGTTCCTGGGGCTGGGAGTTGGGCAGCAGGATGGCCTGTAGCCGGGGCCAGCAGCCCTGCTGGGTCCAGTGGCAGTGGGGTGGGTGGCAGTGGCCAGTCCAGAGGGGAGGCAGCTGGGGAGCTGGGAGTGGAGCTAGGCTGCAAGGGGTCAGAATTAGCCTCCCCTGGTCCAGCAAACTCCCTCATTCGGGACCAGTCAGGTCCCAAGGATCCGGACCAACCTGCACGTGGTTTGTTCTTTCCATACGGGAAACACTGGAGAGAGCTCAGGCAGTAGAAAGAGCTCAGAGTTTGGGGGAGAAGTAGAGAAGAGGCTCCCTGGTTAAGAAACAGCCGCAGAGAAAAGGGAACTGAGCAGAGGCGAGCGGTTTCGTTTCAAACCAGCAGGCAGAAGAATTTGGCTCGGCCACCCAAGGCTTGGGTGGTGCATTTCTGCCAAGGCTCCTGGAGACAGTATCAAAAGAAAGGCCTAAGTCCAGCACCGATGCGAAACGCGGGCTGCATCTGCTGGATGCTGGCGAGCTAGGAACTGAACAGTGCCAAAGCAGCCTCCTTAGGCCGGGACAAATTGCTTTGTCTCACTTCCTTTCCTCATTCCTGAGAAGCAACGATTGCTCCTCTGACACGCCCGGGCACATCTGCAGGGGCATAAGTGGCAGTTCGGCACCTAACTCCTGTTGGAAGTCCGTGGGAGTTAGGAACCAAGCTGCCACTCAAGGCCATCTTTAGGATTTATGGGGCCCTACACAGCGCTAATAAGCTGGTGCTCCTATGCCCGATGGCAGCCAGGGACGGGGGATGATTTTTTAGAGCTGGGATTGTATTATCTTCAGCAACACGCTAATGAAATGGTTTTAAAGTAAATTTTAAACTAAGTCCCTGTAGACTCACATAGTAAACTCAGAAATGGACAGTACAGTAAAACCTGCGCGATCTGGAACTTAAGCATCTGGAAAACTGTAGAAACCGGCAAATTTCTGACGCCGGGAAACGCAAAACAAGAAACAAGACAAAACAAAAAAGGGAAACTGGCCCTTTAAGTGCCAGGCTGCTCCTCAAACAAGTGTGCAGCATCTACCTGGGGGAAGGGCGAACAGCAGACAGAAGCAAGCAGCAAGCATCTCGGCTCCCCCCGCAGCTCCTGGCACCCCTGGAAGGCCAGCCCCCCTACAGCTCCCGCCCCCGCCATCTCTGCCTCCTGCCCCCCGGCTTCCACCCTCCCTCACCGGGCTTTTTTTTTAGAATTTTTAGGTTACCGGCACGCCTTAATCCCCGGGCATGCCGGATAACACAGCTTTTACTGTATATACCTGGGGTTGGTGCTGGACTGGCTCTTTCCCAGGTGCAGTTCCTGCTCAGAGCTCTGGCAGGCTGTGTCACTTGTAAGTTTGCTAGCTCCTCTCCGGAAGAAGCAGCATCACAGACCAGGGATAGGATGAGGCAGGTGGGTGGGCATTAAGACCCAGTGGGGCCCCAAATTTTCAGGTGCCCCACACAGCTGCGTATTCTGCATAGGGGTAAGGACGGCCTTGCTGCCACTCATGCCTTTGCAAACCTGCCCTGCAGCTGGGAGCTTTTCCAAAGCCACTCAAGCTCCAGGGGCCGCAGTTGTGGCAGGTCCCATCCTGAGCTGTCACAAAGTGGGAGGGGTCTCAGCCAACAATATTAGGCTCCCTTTTGAAAATCTCGGCATCCGGTGACAGGGAAGGAGGAGCTGCTGGAAGCCAACTCATGTCTGCCCCGTTAGCAGCAGGTGCATGCACTAGGAAAGGACTGTGGGGCCAGCTGTGGATCTGACACACAGCTGTCTTATGAGACTGAGTGCCGACGGCAGCCTGCTTGCCAGGCCTGGCACTTCGCCCTGAGTGGTTCATTGGAACAGATAGGGCCCTAAAAGTTCTGCCTGTCAGAGGCAGCCGCTGTGTGAATTGGCCCAGCAAAAGCAACTCCCCTGCTGGAGCCCTGAAGATGCCGTGACACTCAGCGAGTGCCCGGGGAACGCTTGCAACAGACACGCTGCACATTCCTGGAGGCCAATTTACATCTGGACTAACACTTAAAACCAACCGCCCCTCCCGGCCTTGGCTCTACGCTCCCGCTTGCATTGCCCAGCCCCTGATTTCAATTTCCTTGCGTGGGGAAAGGGCAGAGCTTTGGGGGAGAAGAGGGGTTTTGTAAGTGGAGGACAGAGAGAAATGGATCAGTCTCACATGCCAACATGTGGATCGCAGGCCAGGTCCTCAGCATCGACGTCAATGTTTCCATGTCCCTTTACACTATCTGAGCATCTGAGTCCAGTTCAACAGGGCATGAGCACCTCAGCTTCCCTCCCCATGTTCTGGACCAAGTGTACAATGGGACAAGAGCAGTCTCCTTTGGTTGCTCCCAAAGCCTGTCCTGGAATCTAGAGGGGTCTTCCTGGAGCGTTACTTGTAGAAGGGACTTTCCTGATCAGCTAGGCTGACCTCCTACACGTCGCAGGCCACAGAAACTCACCCACCCATGCCTGAAATAAACCCGAACCTCTGCCTGAGTTTCTGAAACCCACAAACCGCGATTGAAGACTTCAAGGTACAGAGATTCCACCATTTACATTCATTTAAACCTGCAGGCGACTTTTGCTCCGTGCCACAAAAAATTCTGCCAATCTTACCTGGGGGGAAATTCCTTCCTGACCCCAAACATGGCCGTCAGTTACACCCTGAGTATATAGGCAAGACCCTGTAGTAACTCAGGGCTCTCCCCATCTAGTGCCCATCCCTGAGCGTTGGGGATATTTGTACTAGCCGTTGCAAATGGGCCTTCCGCCATTGTAGGCCATCTCTTCCTACCACCTCCGCCACAAACTTATCAGACTCAGCACTGAAGCCAGTTAGATTTATTTTGCCCCCACTGCTCCTCCTGGGAGGTTATTCCAGAACCTCCTTCCGCTGAGGGTTAGAAACCTTCATCTAATTTCAAGCCTAAACTTGCAGATGGCCAGATTATAGATATTTGTTCGCAACTTCTCTCCCTCCCCGGCATGTATCCCACGGGTATATTTATGGAGGGTGAACCTATCTCCCCGCAGCCTTCGTTTGGCTAGGCTACACAAGCCACGCTCCTTGCATCTCCTCTCATAAGGTGAAGTCTCCATTCTGAGGACCATCCCAGTCGCCCTTCTCTGCCCCTGTTCCAGCTGGAATTCATCTTTCTTAACCATGGGAGACCAGAACTGTGCACCACACACTCAAGCCAGGGTCTGAACACAGCGATGCAGCAGAAAGCTGTGTGCAGAGAGCAAATGTTTCAGTAGCCGGTGTGAAGAAAGACGCAACTCTTGGCCTCTGCATCTGCCTTTCTCTCAGTCCAAACAAGGCTGGGGGTGGCAGAAAGCCACATCCCCCAGGGAACAACTTAACAAGCCATGCTCTGGTGTGAAGGGTTGCTCTGCCTTAGGAGAGCGAGAAGATGAACCAGCAGGAGAATGATTGAGACACAGTGAGAAAAAGGAGGTGGGCGTGACGTATAGAAATGGAGCGGGAGCAACTATTTAGCAGTCTGTAGCATCGGACTGAGGCCTTTTGTTTTAGGTGCCCTGCATCTCTACATTTCTGAGGAGCGTGCAGACAGCAGCCAGTTTGGTCGCTGAGGTGCGGCTGCCTACAGAGGCAATTCACACGCTGTGCTCTCCCACAGAGACTTGACTTTGGTCCTGTCCTGTTGTGGTTTTCTCCTCGGTATAATGAAAGCCGTGTAGTCGGACAGCATGTGCCTGTTCTTTGTTCAGGGGAATATGAGGGAACTCATGGAAACACAGAAGAGGGGGTCGGTTCGGAGGGAGGAAGAGCCATTAAGAACTCATGAGTCCCACTGCTCACAGCATGTTAAGAGCTGAAGGAAAGAGCTGCTCTGACAAAGCCATCTGCAGGGCACAAAGAAGCTTATTAGTCCTAGCAACTCTGCCTATTCTTGAGTGTCATCTACTGGCACTTACCAGTTAGCTAACTATTACCTGTCTGCAGCGGCACAGAGCTCTCCCTTAATAGGAGGGATACATGGAACCAGAGCGGCTACAGCCAGGAGGAATGGACACGGAGCAGGAATGGGCAGCACACAGAGAATCAGAGCGACTGGTCCTGGTCATTTTTATTTGCTCAGACGCTATCCTGTCCCCACACTGGCTCTGACTTGTGCATTAGGCTCTGGTGGCTGTGTGCGGTGAGGAGTGGGCCTCTGACCCTCTCTTTTCCCTCTGTGGTGTTTTCCTCACCCAGGTGTGCAACTTTCACCTGCCCTGAGCCACTGCCCTGAAAAGCACTGGGCAAGGGGAAACAACGGAAGAAGCCCTCTGAATGTTATAAGAGGGAGTCATTCCTTAAGCCTCCTGATGATATCTTCATTATTCAAGCAGTGCCCAGCCAGGTCCCCATCTGCCTAGCTTACAAGCTGCCAGCTGCAGTATACACCTCCCAGGGGCAAACACCACGACGCCTTATGGCTTAGATTTGAGAAAGCGTCCAAATGTTTCCATCAACGTTTCGAAAAACAAACCAAAACTCCCACAAAACGGCGGCAGACCCAAAGTGAGCCCATTTGCAGAGTGTCTTTGTTTTGGTTGAAATTGTCCATTTTTTCAATAAGAAAGAATGGAAGCGGAAGATTTTCCAGGTTCTGGTAAAAACATTCAGCTTCAGTTTGGTTTCTGGTAAAAAAATCAAATCAAATCTGATTTTCTTTTCCAGTAAACTCCCCCACCAACCCAAGGCCCAAATTTTACTGATAAAAATTGTTTTGAGAACTTTTTCAATTTTTTTCAGTTTCTTTACTGAGCACATGAATGGATTTTATGAAAAGTTTTTGGGGAAACATGAACTTTTAAAAAATTTCTCATAAAAATTGGCCTTTTTCCAATCACTGATAGTTAGCTTGTATACCTGTAGGTTTGCTGTGTGTTTTTATAGGGCCTAGTGCAATAGAGTCCTGGTTCTTGTGGGGGCCAGTACATACTACTGCAATTAAAAGATAAACATTAATTAATGCTGCTCAGGGTGATCCATCCAGATACCATACATGGCAGCCTACAAGCTCATGCACCCCTGTTTCACACGGTGATTCCATTACCATAGCAACAAGCCCCTGGGTGTGTGTTGCTATCTTGCTGTGAATTACACAGCTTTCTCTAACCCACCCTCGCATCTCATCAGCACACAATGTCACCCCAGCAGCAGCAGCGCACTTCACTCGTACGAAGGGTGCCCGAACATGAGAGCAATCATCTCCCTTCCCACCAGGCTGTGGGAAGCTGTCACCCCAAGACACCTGTTCATGCATCAAAGATCGGGAAGACAACAGCGTCGACCGCCGTGAGAGCATCTCCTGCCACTTGCAGAGCAAGGCCCTGTGTCCAAAGCATGGGCAGCTGGGGCATTTGGAGAAGGGGGAACTGGCATAATGGGGTTCACTCCCCACTGGCCTAGAACCCCCTTCCAAACTCACTAGCCCCCCCAGTCCCTCTCACTCTGCAGGACATGGGGGGCTCTCTCCCCTTGACTCAGCCCCCCCCGGCCAGGTCACTATGTCATGTCCCCCTTCCAGGGGTGCCAAACTCCACTCAACAATGCACCCATGTGCCATCACAGCCGGTTCTCCACACCGAATCCCAGCCAGTGCTTCTGCCCCACTGACTGGTGGGGGAATCTGGGCCATCCACCCTAGGATTACCAGCCGCAGCAACCAAGGTCTGCACCATCTCAACCCTGGCTGCTCTTTCCTTGGACCCCTCCCTTCCACGGCTTGGTTCCCCATAACTCCTCCAGCAGGGATAGGGGCCCAGGGCTTGTGTCCCCTGGTGGATCCTCTCCTGCCCTCCACCCTGTGACTGCTGGTGCTTTCCCTGCAGCCGCCTTCTGCTCTCAGCACCCTCGCTTTAGGCAAGCCCAGCCAGGCTTCAGCATCCCTTACACCTCCGGGCAGCCTGCTTCTCAGCCACCTTAACCCGTTCAAGGGTGCGTGTGTGCGTGTGTGTGTGTGTGTGTGTGTGTGTGTGCGTACACCCCATCTCACTCATCAATGAGTGATTGCCCATCACCATCATCACACCCCATCACACCTGGAGCCAGGTTTTCAGGCCCCAGATTTTCCCATCTCCAGCAGCAATCAGCTGTGCATGCCCAGGCCTCCTGGCGTCTCCCCCATGGGAGGGGAAGGATGTCTGGATCCCTCGGTAGGAAAGCCATGACACACACCAAGGGCCCAAATCCACAGCTGTGCAAAACGTGTCATGGACCATAAAATCTGGGGTCCATGTCATCTGGCCTTTTATGTGCTTTTACCCTAGGCTAGATTGCACGGGAGAAACTAGAGTTTCTCAAATTAGAGGTCTTGACCCAAAAGGGAGTTGCAGGAGGATCACAAGGTCATGTTAGGAGGGTCACGGTCTGGCCACCCTTCAGAGCCGGGCGACTGGAGAGCGGTGGTTGTAACACTGGCCAGGTGCCCAGCTCAGAAGGCAGCACCCTGCCAGCAGCAGTGCACAAGTCAGGGTGGCAATACCATACCCGTCGCCCTTTCTTTTGCACTGCTGCTTTCAGAGCTGGGCAGCCAGAGGGTGGAGGCGGCTGACTCAGGCCCCAGCTCTGCAGGCAGCAGTGCAGAAATAAGGATGGCAATACCGTACCCTGCCATCTTTTTTTTTGCACTGCTGCTGGCGGTAGCTCTGCCTTCAGAGCGGGGCTCCCAGCCAGCAGCCACCACTCTCCAGCTGCCCGGCTCTGAAGGCAGTGCTGCTGCCAGCAGCTGCGCAGAAGTAAGGCTTGTAGTATTGCAACCCCCGTACAATAACCTTGCGACCCCCCCACAGCTCCTTTTTGGGTCAGGACCCTACACTGACAGCCCTGTGCCATTTCACATTGAAATGGTGGAAATCACGAAACAGACCATTTAAAAAATCCTGTGACCATGACATTGACCAAAATGGACTGCGACTTTAGTAGGGCCCTAATGCACGACCCAGGGGACAGTAATGACTTGGAGGCATTTCCATGGATTCAGAGTCTGAATTCCTCATCCTGACTCCCCACAATCTCCGTTGGTTCTGGTACCACTCACACTCACCATCTGGATGACAGAGACTGGTCCGATGCTGTTCACGTAGATGTCCACATCGATGAATGTGGGCTTGACTGGAGAGAGAGTGAAAGGGACACAGGTGAGCTGGGGACAGAGGCAAACGGGGGAGGATGGGCAGGTACAAGATGAAAGCTCCTGCACTGAGGGCTGGGAGACCACCAGGGATCTGTCTGCTGTAGAGCAGGGGGGTCGGTTCTAGAACAGCAGCTTAAGACCCTTTCTGTGACTGGACATAAGGACGAACTCACATTGCTGGAGTCTCCTTTGCTGGTAGTGGCACTGCTGTGAGGAAGCTCACAGCACTGGGTTCCTTCCAGACAGTACTGGCAGGGCACTGCTGTGAGGAAGCTCGTATGGTCTGGAATAAACCGAGCAATCCTTGGAAGTGACCATATAGAACTCCTTCCCTCCCTCTCCCCTCACCCCGGCACACATGGAGGGGCCTGGAGCACTTCCCTAAAGCCCGGAGACCCAGCAAAGGCTGCGGTCCTGATTTGGAGGGGGGCACTTACTGCCAATGTCGGGCCTCAGTTTGTTGTCGTAGTTCTTCAGCAGCGAGTTGAGGATTTGGGTGGCATCCGTCTCCTGTGCCTTGGGGGTCAGGACCCAGGTTTTATTGATGCTGAGGTAATCGTAGTCGTACTCCTCCATGCTTTCTGTCCTGAAGGAGACAGGCAAAGAATGAGCGAGCCGGGCCCAAGGTGCTCCGCCATTGTGGTGCTCTACAGGGACAGAGCAAGACTGCACCTCAGAGAGGTACCCTGATGTCTCAGGTTCTCCAGAGCCTACCTCTGACGCTTGCCCAGCCTTGTCACTAGGCCCTGGGGCAATGGGGAGAGCAAAGTGGATTTCCTACCATTGCCCTTTTTCTTTCCCCCTCTCCAAGGCCAGCTTGAGGCATTATAAGGTGCTTAAAGAGAGGGCCCAAAGCTACCACAAAGTGGACAGAGAGCTCCTTTCCCTCCTTTGCACTGCTCCGGAGAGCTGGCTCTCCACAGAAAGGGAGCTGCCTTCAGCCTCCTGGAGCCAGGTCACACAGTCATGTGCCTACTGCAGGCCGGGGCCGAGCAAAGCACTTGGTGTCCTTGTCACAAGGAGACCTGCACTTCAGACCCCTCCTGTCTCATCAACTCCCTCCGCTCCCAGATCTCAGGCCTCAAAATGTCCCCTGGCACCTGGTTGAACCACACGATTCGTCTGCTCTCAGAGTAGGCCCCGGGTGGCAGCCCTCTAGTTCTAACTGGGGTTACCTTAGCAGGACTGATTTAGGCTCTGTTCTCCCCACCAGTTCTGAGGGGGCTAATACACTGACCAAACAGCATCTCCCAGAGATCCCCCCCCATAATCTCCAAGGTCTGACTGGCATAGTCTGGTCCCTTCACTCACCCAGCATTTCTCCCCATGTGCCCCTTGAAAAGCTGCTCACTTGCAGGCCTGGCGGAACAAGCTTGCTTCTTCCTTGGAGACAGGAGACGCTAACAGCTTGCCCTACTCTCTTGCAGGTAGGTGCTAGGTTGCCTTTATCTACAGCTACTCCATTGCTTTCCTGTTTGCTCTTCCCACCGCTCCCTGCCGGGTCAGATCAATGCAGTCCTCCAGGAAACTCCAATCACTCCCAGTTGTCATAAGGACCAGGCCCTTACACTATTCCTTCCACCCTGTACATCTCAGTTCTGCTGGGTTATTCCACAGTGAAACCCCGTCCACATGCCCCTCAGCATTCCATGTCTTTTAAGACCGGTTCCTAGCCGTGCATGTCACTTGTCATTCTTTCCAGGGCGGGAGAGGGCACTCCCACCGAAGCGGCCACTGTGCTAGTACACAATGCTGTCCAGAATCAGGGGCAGGCCTCCTTTTAGCTTGTGAGGAGGCAGGGCCCCGCAAAAAGCTTGCAGGGAAATTTTCTTCCTTTCAAAGGTTGACACTAATTAATCTGGGGTTCCTAATGTTAAAATCCATACAAAACGTGTTTCTTGGCTTGTCTAACACTCCCTGCCTTTCCCCTGTGTTCAGCAGTGGAGGAATTTCTGTTATCAAAGGATCTGACCCATTTAGCTCTCTCCTGGCCTCTGTATTTTAGACATTTACACATCGTGTCATCGCTTCCTGTCTGATTGCTTGGGATCCTGTTTGATTATGGAAAAGGCTCGGTTATACCAGTGTAGAAGAGCTTTTGCCGATACATTTATTTTGCTCCCTGGAATGCTATCTATCTATCTATCTATCTATCACCACCCACCCCCTCTATTTATCTGTCTGTCTGACTATCTAGTCTGTGTGTCTGTCTGCGAGTCCATTTGTTCAAGAACTCCTAAACGGTAAGAGGGAAGGCCACCAAATTTGGCATGTAGCTTCTTCTCATCACAGTTGAAAGCAAAGCCAGGGTTTGGGTGTGCCAGGACAACCGGAAGCCCCAGGAAAAGGACTGTTTTCCAGAACATGCAAAGGGAGGGGCTGCTTTCAGAGGGACCTGATACCGAGAGTGGCCACTGGGGGGGGAGCTGCTCTGCCAGGGGAGTGACCAGCAGGGCAGGGGCGGTGCCATCTTGCCTGCCAGCACAGCAGTAAATAGCCCCCAACCCCAAACCCTTTCCCTCCTCCCAGGCTTTGTCCACAGTGCCAGAGGGTGGGGAGAAAACAGGCTCTTGCCCCCTAACACTGCCCCCACATCCCAAGGCCTTGCTAAGGAAGTGGCCACACTGGGTAAGTCTGCTGGTAAGCTATACGCTGCGCCTACGTGACAAAGGTTTTCCAGCACAACCCTTTTCTAGTCCGGACCATGCCATGTCCACATGAAGATCTAAAGCATCTAGATATTACACCCATGGGGGGGATCAAGGCTTTGTCTACACTGACAATTGAGCAGCAAAACTTTTGTCATTCACAGGTGCGTCACTCCCCCCATCGCCGACAAAAGTTTTGTCATGGCAAACGATAGTCTAAATGCTGCTCCCACTGACACAGCAAACGCGGGCGGCAGGTTTTTATTGGGAAACGTGCCGACAACAGTGTTCACGGTGCCTGAGTTTTAACGACACGGCTGGGTCAACATGCCCCTGTCACTCTGGGTAGACATACCCTCAATTTGGTTCCAGGCCAAATGGTCCTTTTTTAGTGGTTCCCTTTTCCCCCTCTGTTGATACATACCCTTGCCAGTATGTGAGAAACATATCCGGGAGGAGGCCGTGTGTGTGTTTGGGTTTGTGGCTCCAACAACACTCCCCCTTTCCAAGCCCCCCCCCCCAGCCCAAATCCCACCATGTCAGGCGGGAAAGACGAACTAATGGATACCTACAGCTACTGCAAGCAAACAGGGAGCTAGGAGGAGAGGTCTGTGCACGGAGCCACACGCACAGTTGCTAATGGAAATGTTACACCGCAAACATGTCGCGACCGAGCACATCCAGGGGCGGTTCCCCAGGGCGGGAGGAGATGTCTCCTCATGCTCAGGCAATTCTGACTGGCACCTGGTGACAGGTACGCTCCAGCCCCCATATGTCTCCCGCAGACGCAGGAGGAAGCTGTATCTTTGCTCCTCACTTCAGCGCGTGGAAATGTCAAAGCATTCACCTCCCAGCATGGCAACGCAGCTGAGAAGCGGGCGAGCAGAGGGAAGCAGTCGGAGCTCAGCAAGGAGCTGGGGACTGGGGCCGTGGGGGGGTGGGGTGGGGTGGGGGTGCAGCATGGCTGTCAGACACCTGGCGAGGAAACCCTCTGGTATGGAGAATGCTGGCAGTGACACAGCCCTTCCCTGCCCTGCGAGTGGGGCCAGGCAGCCCAGACAGTCAGCTCCTCTCAGCTTCTGGGGCCAGATCTCTCACAATGCCCAGGACCAGATTTTCAAGGGCTCAGCCCCCAACGAACTGAGCTGGTCTTCAAATCCGATCTCCCTAAGGTGAGCTGAGCCGTTCCAAAAATTCTAGTCCTTTCAGCTATGCAGTGTGGTGCAGTCTAGCTGTGTTTTCATCACAAGGAGTGTTAGAGGCAGCTCCCCCACACACTGGCTGCCAGCGTGCCCCATCCCTGAGATAATCCAGTGCGGCCGTAGTTAGAATTTCGCATCAGCTACAAAGGAGGGTATTTTTGGGATGTGGACATCTGCCTGCTGGGAAGCAGCCTA
This sequence comes from Pelochelys cantorii, assembly GCA_032595735.1. Classification (NCBI taxonomy): domain Eukaryota; kingdom Metazoa; phylum Chordata; order Testudines; family Trionychidae; genus Pelochelys; species Pelochelys cantorii. The sequence goes on from CM064337.1 coordinate 46,033,528, forward strand.
GTGCTGTAGATACACAGATTCATAGACTACTAGAACTGGAAGGGACCTTGAGAGGTCAAGTCCAGACCCCCTGCCCTCATGGCAGGACCAAGCACCGTCTAGACCATACCTGACACGTGTCTGTTCAACCTGCTCTGAAATATCTCCAGGGATGGAGATTCCACAGCCTCCCCAGGCAATTTATCCCAGAGTTTAACCACCCTGACAGTCAGGAAGTTTTTCCTAATGTCCATCCTAAACCTCCCTTGCTGCAAGTTAAGCCCACTGCTTCTTGGCCTGTCCTCAGAGGCCAAGGAGAACAAATTTTCTCCCTCCCCCTTGTAACATCCTTTTAAGTACTTGAAAGCTGCTCTCATGTCCCCCACCGTCTTCTCTTTTCTAAACTAAACAAGCCCAGTTCTTTCCGTTTTTCCTCATAGCTCTTGGTTTCTGGACCTTTCATCATGGTGCAGTGCGGGAAAATGGGACCATGCAGCGGACAAAGAACGCCAGCCCATGGGATTGTGGGATATTGTTAGCAGTCTCCCAGAGCACAAGGCCAGTGGGGCTGCATCTACACTGCAAAGCAACAGGGCTCAAAGTCGCGGCTTAACTCAGGTGTGGACCCTCCATCCCTCCGGTGTGTCCAAGCCCTAAGCTAATGCGATTTGTGTGTAGACAAAATGGGGGTCAGGCCTGAGTCTGAGTTCGCACCCTGGATGAACACAACAGTGTGAACATCCCCTAGGCTACGTCTACACCGCGAGTTTTTTCTGGCAGAAAATATGCTAATGAGGGACTCATTAGCATAAGTCGTGACATCATGAGCATATTTTCTGCCTTTTCTTTTTGTGCAAGGGGTTTTTGTGCAAAAAGAAGCAGTATGGACAGGGTGGGGGGTTGTGCAAAACCCGTTTTGTACTAGATCCTTATGCCTCTCCCAGAGAGACATAAGGATCTTGAGCAAAATGGGGGTTTTGCACAAAAAACCCCCATCCACACTGCTTCTTTTTGCGCAAAAAACCCCTTGCACAAAAAGAAACAGCAGAAAATATGCTAATGATGTCATGACTTATGCTAATGAATCCCTCATTAGCATATTTTCTGCTAAAAAAACTCGCAGTGTAGACGTAGCCCTAGTGTCCATGGGTGATGATTGTCCTGCACTGTTGCATATTTACCTCTTGAGGGATCTGGGGAGGGGAGCGGGGGGCTTCCCATATCATTAAAATACCAGGCATGGAGTTCTCCTTACTGCCCCATGTAACAGTGCCCCCGAGTGCCTGTGCTAGGCAGGATAAACATCTCTGGACATCCAGACTCAGGCAGAGAGGAGGAAATAAGTGGCCGGGCCAGTGTAGGCCCAAATCAGATGGGACCCCTTGAATCAGGACCCTCTGCATGACGTTACCTCAGGATAGGCTGCCCTGTGGCATGGATCTAGGAATCCCTCCCATAATGGCGGCCTCCCCCCAAGTTAAAGGGGTGGGCAGAGCAGCGTCTTGAATGGAGCCAGGTGAGCTCTTGGTGGGCTCTGACTTTCCGCCAGTGGGGGATCCCCCCCGAGACGAGGACCTCACTCGGGGCCATGTGCTCAGAGGCGGCATCCTGGGTGGGCACCTCAAATGCCAGGTGACCTAAGCAGCCCTTCAGGAGAGGCAGAAGCCCCTTAACTGCTACCAGCGCTGATCTCCACTACAGATAGGCGCTGGATTCACACAGCTCAGGGTCCTGGGTCAGCTGGACCCCACAAGCACCAGCTCTAAGCTAAGAACTCTTTGGGAGTGGAACAGGGCTGGCTGGAGAACCACGAGTCTCTTTGGGGTGGGATAAAGAGGCGCTGTAGTGCAGAGACAGCTGGCGGGGGGGGAGGGGGGGCCGGGGGGAAGTCAGTGGGGGGGAGGCTTCCCCCTTAGAGGTGTGATGGAATGAAAAGCTCCAGACAACTCTGCCACCTTGCAACTTCCAGCTGTAGTGCTCAGTCGCTGGAGATGCCCCGGCCACACAGCAGGACGACCAGGGTCCACATTCACAGCCTCAGAGTACAGGAAGATCCACAGACCAGTACACTGGCGTAAGGAATTTCCCCCATTAGAAAGCACTGCGGGACACACTAGCAATGCCAGAGTTCATGCCTCCAGCCTCACCGTTCACTAGGATGTGCACAGTACTGCAATTGCACCGGGGCTCCCAAATCTCCACGCACTAGTGTGAATGCACTGGGGTTCACGTTCCCAGTTTGGGCATTCCGGAAGATCGCACACCAGCCTACTAAGATCAGGTCTAGACCGCATTTGTAATGGGATTTAATCAGCTTTAAGTCGGCTTATTCTGCCAATTAGCTTCAGCCAGTAAAATCCTTCTTCCCCCGAGCCCGGGGGGGAATGATCTGCTGACAACATGTTCTTCCCTCGATCCAGCCAGTAAGCTCACCAGCAGGGTTAGGAATAGTAAAAACTTGACTGCCCCGTGCTCCGGGCTCTCTGGGCTGTTTACAGAAAAGCTTCACAAGTGGCTGGCTGTGGGACAGAGCCCTCATCGCCCCCCTGGGAATCACGGGCCCAGGAAACAATAGGGACGTGCCAACCTGTAGCCTTTGTCCAAGCTGAACACTCCCTTCCTTTCTCCCGGCTCTGTCTGCAAGCAGGGATGCCCTGGTGCTTCCTGATCATGGCTGGCTACCTGGCCCACCAGAGACATGTGTTCCCTCCTGCCACGCTGGGAAACTGCTTTCTTTTCAGAGGACCCCGATCCACTGAAAAGGGCAGGCAGAAATGCATGCCCCCCGGGCCCCAGGTGTATTCACAGCTGGGCTCTACATGGCGTTGAGTTCTCCCGCCCCAATGCAGTCAGGGGGAATGGCCGGCACTCACCGCCAGAGATTGGCCACATCTGCAGGAGGTTTGAGGGACAAAGGTTCAACCAAATCTAAGACAAATGTGTTTCTCTCTTGGCAGGGAAGAAGTCAAAGGGATTTGCCCCAGCTGAGGATCTTGGCCAATAGCTAGCAGCATGGGTTGTGTTCCAAAGCAAACCAGGAGAGAGAGAAGGAGGAAGTGAAGACGAAAAGGGCACTGTGACACAAATAATGGCGCGGGGAAACCTGCATCCGCTAGGGGCAGCATCTTTGGCCCAAGGCTCTCCAGGCGGAGACAGTAGCACAGCTAACCCCATTTCACAGGGGCGCAAACTGATGCACAAAGAGGAAAAGTGACTTGTCCAAGGTCACACGAGTGTCAGCCGAGCGGGGAGGAGAACATGGGGACTGTCCTGCAGGGCCAGCCTCATGGTCCATCTAGCGCAGTACCCTGCCTTCTAATACAGGCCACTGCCACGTGCTTCTGAGGGAACAAACAGGACACGACCCAGCCCGTCACCCACTCCCAGCTTCTGGCAGTCAGGAGACTAGGGGCACCCACAGAGTGGGCGTGTCTCCTTGGCTAGCTTGGCTAATGGCTACTGATGGCCCATTCCTCCAGGAACTTATCGAGTTCTTTGTTAACCGATTCTATTTCTGGCCTTCACAGCCTCCCCTGGCAATGAGCACCTAGGGTGAAGATCTACTTCCTTAAGTTCCTTTTCAACCTGCTGCCCATTCAATTTCATCGGATGACCCCTGGTTCTGGGTTACGCTGCCCTACTCTCTTTCCATCCATGGTTTTATAGATCCAGCTCAGGTGTCTCCTTTCTAAGCTGGTCCAGACCCTGGGTCACTGGCGTTGCTCTTCTCTGTACCTCCTCCAATTCTAAGGTGTATTTTTGGAGTGACCAGCGCTGCATGCAGCATTCAAAGTGTGGGCGTACCATGGATTTCTATACTGCCATGATGACATTTTCCATCTTATTTTCTATCCCTCTCTTAAAGGCGCCTAATCGTCTCTTTGCTTTTTCGACTGGCACCGCGGAAAGCAGATGTTTTCAGAGAGCTATCCGCCAGGACTCCGAGATCTCTTTCTGGAGTGGTAGCTGCTAAGTCAGACCCCGTCCTGTGGTGTGTGCCGCTGGGATTGTATTTTCCAATGTGCATTTCTGGGCAGTCCTCAGCACTGAATTTCACCTGCCATTTTGTTGCCCTAGCCCAGCTCTCTGGACTCCCAGTCCCCCACGTTGCCTATGGGACCAAGGCAGATCAGAAATCATCCCCAAATGTATACCCCTCTGGGCAGGGAGTGGGGGGGGCAGCAAGGCAGGGATGGAGCCAGGGAGGGTGTGCTCTGCTTGCCTGCAGTTCAGAGCAGTGGCAGGCACACATGGCGTGGGGCTGAGGGAACTGTAATGGCAGATGGGCAGAGTGGGGGCAGCACCTGGGTTTGGGGGAGAAGGGGGAGACTGAAATGCCCCATGTGGCCAGAGAGGCAATTTGCACACACACACCCCTGCTGGAAGCCAGTGCTAGAAAGCAGCGGAGAAAGCCCACGTTGTAGAGCTAGGTGGCCACTCTCATCCGACGGAGGCACCCCCGGGGCCCATCTCCTCCCTCCCCACTGCACGTCTGGGCCCTCTCAGCTGAGTGGGGCACCAAGGCCGGGAGAAGGGCCATTCCTCCTGGAAAACAACACTTGTGCCTGGCACCTGTGCCTAGCCAAGACAGGCAGCGTCGCTGCGAGCTGCCGTGCCCCGTGCCACGAGGGGCCAAGAGGAGAAGGGACTTTTCCAAGGTCACCCAGCAGGGGACAGGGCACAGAGAGAACACAGGGGTCCTGACGCCCATGCCGGGGTCTAGGGACAGGGAGCACCCCTGGGTAATTGCTCATCCCTCCGAGCATCTCTCTGCCTGTTTGTACTATGTGCTACAAGCTTTTAGTCCCTTCCCTCCAGAAACCAGAGCCAGGGGCTCAGCCCCACAGGTCCCAGCAGGGTTCTTCTCTTCCCAGGGCTCTGTCCCCACCTGGCCAGGGAAGCAGAGTGGCCCGAGCGCGGACCAGACAAGCAACGCTGCCTCCCAAATGCAGCAGAGCTCATTCGGAGCAGGCAGGCGCGTGTCTCAGGGGGCCAGGCAGAGGGTGAGGGGGCAGCTGTCAATGCCAGCCTCTCTGTGGGGTGGGGGGAGACGCATTAGCGGAAAGCAGGGTTCTCACCTTATCTGCAGGGCGGGATAGATCGTCAGGTACATCAGGAAAACTTTCCCAGACATCTTCAACGCACGAGCCAGGCGAGCCCAGGGACGCGCGGTGTCCACATACAGAGCCACAGCTCGGGCTGGGGGCTGCACTTTGACAGATGCCTTCCTCTCTCGTTTGTGGGGGGGCCCAGGGGCTCCCCGAACTGCCCCGAAGGGCGGCCAGCTCTGCCCGGGCGTGCTGCAGCTGGCGTCCCTGGGGGCCAGGAGAGAAAACCCTTCGAGCAACCCAAGAAAAGACAAAAGGGGGGGGTGGGGGAAACCTGCCCAAGAGAATCCAAGTTCAGAAGGGGCAGGAAATCCAAGCCTGGTGTCTTCGAGTCTCCTTGTCCTCCAGCAAGTTGAGTGGCTTTTCGTCCATTCCCTGACTCCTTGGGCACTGCCTCTGTGGCTTGAGTCTTCAATTCCCAGTATCCACGGAAGGGTTTCCCCTCTGAGCCTGTCTCCCAGTTCCCCAGCAGTGCCTGTGCCCAGTTCACAGGTGCAGTGTGGTCTGTGTGCGCACACCACTAGCCCCACCGGTTGCTACTGCAGCCTGGAATACTGAAAACCTCTTCTCTCTCGTCCCCTGCTTTTCTCTGCTTCTCTCTCTGTCTCTTCCTTCTGGGCTTCGCTCTCCACCCCTCCCAAACCCTCCTTCCCTCCCTCCCACTGGCTTTTGAGCCTTCTTCTCTGGTCTTTTTGGAAAGAAAGGTCAAAGTTGGGCATTTCTTCTCCTACTCCTTGGCAGGAGAGGAGCAGAGCCAGTGAGCCGGAGACTGGCAGGGAAGAGAAAGATGCTCCCAGTTTCACTCAGGGTCCTAGCTCCCTCCCTTTCAGTGCCAGGGCTTGGGGAAGGCCACCTCCTTCCCAGTAGGGCAAGGGTTAACCGCTTCTTCTTGCTCCCATGGAAAAGGCGGGGGGGGAAGTTCATCTGCTTTGCTGACAAAGGCGGTATCCAGAAATCAAAGGGAAATGCTGATTTGCGTGTCACCGCGTTACCACGCGGAAGCTTTTGGGAAGGAGGAAAGCAGAATTCATTAACTTGTGTAAAACTCTCGCGCTCCTCCTTCACCTAACGAGACATGACAAGGTCGCCGCTCGTTAATCACATCGCAGCTTAAAACTACACGCGCTCTTTTGTTCCACGCAGCCGCGAGCAAAAACCTGCCAGGAGCCAAGGCCAGCAAGGCACAGGACAGGCAGAGAGGGCGGCCTCACACCCAGTGCATTGTGGGTGCCAATGCGCTAGAAAGCATCACCGGTCGTTGGACCCTCCGTGGGGTGAACCTCGCAAGGTGCAGCCTGGCTCCGGGGTGAGGGCCGGGTCTAGGGGCGTTCCCAGTGCCTGTCGCATGCTGTTCGGACCCTGCCCTCTCAAGCCCATTCAGAAACCCAGCTTTTGCCTCCCAGAGCAGCCCAGATCTCTAGGTATCACGTCACACACCTCCTTACATCTCTCCTTTGCCAGGGGGCCAATAAAACCACCACTGTGGTGAGACAGCTGGTGTGCTGAGATCACTGCTAGGCCTGCTGACCATTTGAGGAAGTGGGTTGTACCCACAAAAGCTCATGATACTATCTACAGATATTGTTAGCTGCTAAGGTGCAGCAGGACCACTCGTATTTTTAAAACAGCAGGCAGTGGCAATGCCATGGGTACTAGAGGCCGCCAGGCTGAATGAGGTTACCGTGAAGGGGCTACGTCTCCCACCTGCATGCACAGGTATGATGAATGCAACATGCTGGCTCGCGGCTCAATTTATGGTGTGCGAGGCCCATTGGTCAGAGTTTCTAACTGACAGTTTCTAACAGAAGATGCAAGCTGAGGTTCATGCACCTTTGACTCCCAGGGCTGGTTGCCTGGTCCTTCATCCTGTGCTCATCAGCACAACTCAGCAGGTTGGGCTCTACCTGCAGAGGGGCTGAATGGAGACACCCTGTGTTAAATCACTCAGGAGCAACAGTGGGAAGAATCGGGGCCCAGGCTGGAGGAGACCACGCTCCCGGAGAGAGCAGGTCCCTGGCACTGGCAGATGCGTGGGGTGTGGAAGCCGTCCGGTGGAATATCAGCCGGGGTTGCAAGCTAGGGGTGTGTGTGCTGGCTGAGATAGGTGGCAGCTGCTGGCCTGGGAGAGCCGGTCGGGACTTGGGTGCATCGCAGGGCAGAATGGGGACTCTGGGACTGGCGTGCCCAGAGGTGGCTGCCGGTCAGGCAGGAGGGGCTGTGGCTGGGTTGTGTCCCAGAACTGAAACTGCAGAGGGGCCAGTGGTCTGGACTGAGGTGAATTTGCAGTGCTGCTTGGGGAAGGCTGGCCCTGGCCCTGGCCCCTCCCCCTGCTGCTTTGGGTTATCTGTTGGCTGCAAGCATTGCTAGGGGCTCTGGCCTTCCTGTGCGGCCCCTGCGCTCGGGTTTTGGGTGGCAGCCTTGCACTGGAAGCTGAGTATCCTCTGGCCCGTTTGGCCACGAATGGGGGCTAGTTCTGGCATCCTGGCCTGCACTCCCTGTGGGAGCAAACCAGGTTCTAATCCACGTGCTGAATGGCTGCACAGTTCCTCGAGTAGCCACTTCCCTTTTGGCCCTCAAGCCTCCTCTCACACCAGTGTAAACTGGAGTCACGCCCATTCAGGGGACCGGGGCAGAGCTGGTGTAAACCAGAGGCGAATCTGGCTTGCCAAACCTCGTTTCTGAGGCACAGAACAGCCTACAATGGCAGAATCTGTTCGCCCTGTCGGGACCTTTGTCCAACCTCGCAGGCCGTTAGGTACCTGGTGTGCTCGCTGGAAAGCCCCTGCATGGTGGCAGATGTTGCATCCCGGCTTATCAATCACCCCTCCAGTGGGGCTCGCTGTGGCTGGCGATGGCGTCTGAAACAAACAGGACACAGCTTGATTTGCAGGTGCCAGGTGGAGCTTGCGGTGCTGACAGGCTGAAAGATTTTGTTTCGACTTGTAAGCTGAGCAAACATGACAGAGAAAGTCACTGAAGGAGGATGAAGAGGGGAGGACGAGCAAGGCCGCTCTTAGGCCTGTGCTGGATGGGGCCCCCCCATCCTGTACCCCTCCCCCCCCATATAGCCACGCCCTTCGTTACAGATTTGTTTTTCTGGATCTTCCCCTGCTCAGATTTTAAAGGGTTAACTTGGCTGGAAGAACCCAGCGGTGGACACAGAACTCTCAGTCTCGGAGGGGGAGCCGTGTTAGTCTGTATCTATGAGAACAACAGACTCTTGTGGATGCAGCTGACAAAGTGTTTTTTGCCCATGAAAGCGGACGCCCAAATCAATCTGTTAGTCTCCAAGGTGCCACAGGACTCCTCGTCATTTTTGCAAAATATCAATTAGACATGAGGCACTTGAAAGAAAGCATGCCGTAGGGCTTATATAGGGACGGGAGAGTCAGGGCAGCTTGAAGATCTGAATGCTAATTTATTTTCACCAGGGAGTCATATTGTATGTATTTGGGATTGTGGATAGAGTATATTGTATGGGAAATGTTGTATCTATATACACATTTTAGAGCTTTGTCTGTCTGTCTGGGTGTCTGTGAGCCCATTTGTTCAAGAATTCCTTCTAAATGGTAAGAGCAAGGACCACCAAACTTGGTTTGCAGCTTCTTCGTCTCCTAACTTAAAGCAAAGTCAGGGTGTGGTTGTGCCAGGACAACCGGAAGTCCCAGGAAAGGGACTGTTTTCCATAACATGCAAAGGGGGGGCTGCTGTTCGGAGGGACGTGTTGTAAGGGTGGCCACTGGGGGGCAGTGAGCTGGCAGGGGAGAGCTCTCCTGTGGAGTGTCTCCTGGGAACAGCTGCACTGCGGAGGGAGTGGCCAGCAGGGCTGGCCTCTACCATCTTGCCTGCCAGCACAGCAGGTAAGGAGCCCCTCTGCCCCAAACCTTCTCTCCCCCTGCCCTTGGCTACAGCTCTGGAAGGGGTGGGGGAGAAAAAAAGGTCCCTGGAAGCCGGAGGGAGAGCTGGGGAGAAAGAAAAGGCCCATGCTGGATGGGATCTCCTGCCCTGAGCCCCTCCTCACCCCCCAACCCTCTCGTACCCTCAACCCCAGCCTCCTGCATGGCCACCCCACGTCCCCAAGCCCCTGCCCTGACTCCTGCACACATACCCCACCCATATAGCCAGCTCCCTACCCTGATGAACCCAGGAAATGCCGGGTAAATCTTCCAGTATACACACTAGAGAAAAACACATTCCTCACCCCCGGACATGTAACATCTTTTTCGAACTAAAGGGGAACCCGTGATCTGTATTAAGGATAAAAGGACCCACCAATACCTGGTCTGACATAAACCAGCGGCTGTCCATGGCAGGGCATTTATTTTGTGATGGGGACACATTTCATCCCCACTGCTTCTTTCCTTACAGCCCTTCTGTTTGTCTTCCTCCATCCCCGCCCTGCTCACCTTAGTCACCCGAAGGCAGAGTAAGCGTCCCCCACAGGGCCCTGCCAGTGTGTCTCCGTCTCGCTCAAGAGGGATCCTGTCTTAGGCTGAGAAGGAAGTGCCGTTTCCCTGGCCCATTCAGTCTGGCGCGTCTGCTGAGGCTGCTAACACGCCTGCTGTGGCCAGCTGTGGTGGTGATTTTGTGCTGTGCACTGGCTGGTCTAAGAATACTAACTCATTTCTGCCTCTCCGATTGTATCATGCAGGCCATTGGGCAGCCATTAGATGCTGGAATGATATTAATAATCCTACAGAACATGCATGCGCTGGCTTTCTCCCTGGGAGAATTCCAGAGCACTGCGCTGGCTATGCAAACCACAGCGGAGGAAGCGAGCTCTTCGGCTGTTACCGGACTGCAGCTCCTTCTGGGGTGGAACACTTCCGCTTTGTGGCTGCCTGTGTCCTCACTGAACCTTCAAGGGGAACTGAGGTGGATGGACCAGCTCGGAAACTCATCTCTCTCACCAACAGCAGTTGGTCCAATAACAGATATTACCTCACCCGCCTTGTCTCATGAAACACCTGGTGGTTGGCTGGGATTTGGGGTCACCAGCACGGCACCTCTTATGAGGGTTCGTGAGTGACTATGGAAGTTCCAGACAGGGCCATCCTTAGGATTTACGGGGCCCTATGCAGTACAATTAACCTGGTGCCCCCTATGCCCAGTGGCAGCCGGGGATGATGACAATATTTTACAGCTGGGATGTTATGATCTTCAGCAACACAGTAATGAAACAGCTTCAAAGCAAACCTTAAACTACGGGCCTGTCAACTCACACAGTGAATTCAGAAATTCACCGGATATACGTGGGGTTGGCAAATGCCTGGTAAATGGCTTCATTACCCCTTGAATGGCTCTTTCCCAGGTTCCACATTCTGCAAATCGCTCTGGCAGGCGTTTGCACTTGTAAGTTCACAAGCTCCTCTCTGGAGGAAGCAGCACCATAGAGCAGGGGTAGGATGAGGTGGGTGGGTGGACATTAAGACCCAGTGGTGCCCCAAATTTTCAGGTGCCCCACGCAGCTGTGTATTCTGCACATGGGTAAGGATGGCCCTGGTTCCAGATCTAGTTCTTTCAGAGGAAGGCACCTGCGGCCGGGGGCTGTGGAACAGGGGGGGCAGGACCCCATCACTTTTTACTGGATGTAAGGGCGAATAATGGGTGGAAAGGAGCAAGCAGGGGGCAGAGTAAAGGGGAAAAGAGGCAACATGGGAATGGGGCCTTGGTGGAAGAGGAGGCATGGGGGAGGGGAGCGACAGTTTGAGTGCTGGTTGTCCTTCCATTCAAGGAGCTTCTGTTACCCTTGCCTGCCTGTCTCCACGTTAGTCCAGCACTGACTCAGACTGCAGAGTGCCACTTACCCATTCACCAACACAACTGCCTTACACGTCTCCTATCTCAGCGCTCACCCTGCCAGGGTCTATGTCGTTTGTGAGGTCTCACGGGATTACAGCACTCGGCTCCGGGCCCCCGGCACTCTGGGGCTACTGACCTGGGCTGGATTCCACATCGCAAGCTAGTGAGACATTGTGACTCTCTCATTATTAATCCCCAGAGGCATGTCTGTCCTGAGACGTGGGGATTTCAGTGACTTCGATGTGTATTCAGTAGTAAGCAACTTTCTTGCTCATCTGTCAGAAGCTTCAGGGGGTAGCCGAGTTAGTCTGTTACAGAAAAAAACAGCAAGCAAATGGTCTGGTAGCACTTTATAGACTAACAAAACATGTTGGTGGTATCATGAGCTTTCGTGGGCACAGCCCACTTCTTCAGATGACCAGAGTTATGACTAGGGGATAAGAAAACTCAAAATAAATAGGAGAAGGGAAGGGGGAGGTTAGCTTAGGGGGACCGGACAGCAAGCATGAAAAATCAGGACGTGTGTGTGTGCGTGTGTGTGTGTGTGTGTGCATACGCGCCGCCAATATAAGACAATACCCAGCCACCTGTGCTGGCATTTATATCTGGGTACTGAACACAGCTCTCGCTCCTGCATTGGATCTCTGAGGCACCATATTCTCAAGCCTCAAGAGCCACAAGGTTTTAACAATCCAAGGTTTAACTCAAGGAGTTCTGGGTAAAGAGAAACAAAAAAATTGGGCAGGTCTGCTCGCCTTTGTGCAGGCAAGCGTGGCTTCCTGTTCCAGCAACTGGGGTCCGGAGGAACCGGGGAATTCAAAGAATCCCAAATTCTAATCCTGGCTCTAGCCCAGGGAACCTAAATCACTTTGCTTTTCCATCTCAACTGCCCATCTGGAAAGTGGGGAGAATAGGACTTACCTGCTTCACGGGGCTGCCGGGCAGTTTCATTGGTTGGACCAAAAGCCTCAGCTGGCATCACTCCAGGAACTTTAGAAACTCCCTGCTCTCTGAGCCACCGGAAAGCCGTTCTCTTGAGTCACCTCTCCCCCCACGATGCAAAAGCAGGGGTTGAAAATGCGGCTTCGACTGGGATCTAGCTTTTCCCAGCGTGAGCCTCTCTCAAGAGACCTCTCTGCACAGCCCCCCAAAGTGAGCGACCCCACAGCGGTCCACTGTTCATAAGAACATAAGAATGGCCGTACTGGGTCAGACCAAAGGTCCATCTAGCCCAGTATCCTGTCTGCCGACAGTGGCCAGCACCAGGTGCCCCAGAGAGGGTGGACCGAAGACAATGATCAAGCGATTTGTCTCCTGCCATCCCTCTCCAGCCTCTGACAAACAGAGGCCAAGGACACCATTTTATCCCCTGGCTAATAGCCTTTTATGGACCTAACCTCCATGAAATTATCTAGCTTCTCTTTAAACTCTATTATAGTCCTAGCCTTCACAGCCTCCTCTGGCAAGGAGTTCCACAGGCTGACTACACGCTGTGTGAAGAAGAACTTTCTTTTATTAGTTTTAAACCTGCTACCCATTAATTTCATTTGGTGTCCTCTAGTTCTTCTATTTAGGGAACTAATAAATAACTTTTCTTTATTGGCCCTTTCCACACCACTCATGATTTTATATACCTCTATCATATCCCCCCTCAGTCTCCTCTTTTCTAAACTGAAAAGTCCCAGTCGCTTTAACCTCTCCTCATATGGGACCCGTTCCAAACCCCTAATCATTTTAGTTGTCCTTTTCTGAACCCTTTCCAAGGCCAAAATATCTTTTTTGAGGTGAGGAGACCACATCTGTACACAGTATTCGAGATGTGGGCGTACCATAGTTTTATACAGGGGCAGTAAGATATTCTGGGTCTTATTTTCTATCCCTTTCTTAATAATTCCTAGCATCCTATTTGCCTTTTTGACCGCCGCAGCACACTGCGTGGAAGTTTTCAGAGAACTGTCCACGATAACTCCAAGATCTCTTTCCTGATTTGTCGTAGCCAAATTAGCCCCCATCATACTGTACGTATAGTTGGGGTTATTTTTCCCGATGTGCATTATTTTACACTTATCCACATTAAATTTCATTTGCCATTTTGTTGCCCAATCACTCAGTTTGGTGAGATCTTCTTGGAGTCCCTCACAGTCTGCTTCTGTCTTGACTATCCTAAACAGTTTGCTATCATCTGCAAACTTTACCACCTCACTGCTTACCCCTTTCTCCAGATCATTTATGAATAAGTTGAACAGGATTGGTTCTAGGACCGACCCTTGGGGGACACCACTAATTACCCCTCTCCATTCTGAAAATTTACCATTTATTCCTACCCTTTGTTTCCTGTCTTTTAACCAGTTCTCAGTCCAAGAAAGGACCTTCCCTCTTATCCCATGGCCATGTAATTTACACAAGAGCCTTTGGTGAGGGACCTTGTCAAAGGCTTTCTGAAAATCTAAGTATACTATATCTACTGGATCCCCCTTGTCCGCATGTTTGTTAACCCCTTCAAAGAACTCTAATAGATTAGTAAGACAGGATTTCCCTTTACAGAAACCATGTTGACTTTTGTCCAACAAATTATGTTCTTCTACATGCTTCACAATTTTATTCTTTACTATTGTTTTGACTAATTTGCCCAGTACTGAAGTTAGACTTACCGGTCTGTAATTGCCCGGATCGCCTCTGGAGCCCTTTTTAAATATTGGTGTCACATTGGCTACCTTCCAGTCATTAGGTACAGAAGCCGATTTAAGGGATAGGTTACAAACCACAGATAATAGTTCAGCAATTTCCCATTTGAGTTCTTTTAGAACCCTTGGATGAATGCCATCCGGTCCCGGAGATTTGTTAACATTAAGTTTTTCTATTTGTTCCAAAACCTCCTCTAATGACACTTCAATCCGGGACAGTTCCTCAGATTCATCACCCACAAAGGACGGTGCAGATTTGGGAATCTCCCCAACGTCCTCAGCCGTGAAGACTGAAGCAAAGAAATCATTTAGTTTCTCCTCAATGGCTTTATCGTCCTTGATTGCGCCTTTTATAGTTCGATCGTCTAGGGGACCCACAGGTTTTTTAGCAGGCTTCCTGCTTCTAATGTACTTAAAAAACATTTTGTTACTTCTTTTTGAGTTTTTGGCTAGCCGTTCCTCAAAATCTTTTTTTGCTTTTCTTATTACATTTTTACACTTGATTTGACAGTGTTTATGTTCCTTTCTTTTTATCTCACTAGGATTGGACTTCCACTTCTTAAAAGATGCCTTTTTGTCCCTCACTGCTTCTTTTACATGGGGGTTAAGCCACGGTGACACTTTTTTAGGTCTCTTGCTATGTTTTTTAATTTGGGGTATACATTTAAGTTGGGCCTCTATTATGGTGTCTTTAAAAAGTTTCCATGCAGCTTGCAGGGATTTGGCTCTAGTCACTGTGCCTTTTAATTTCTGTTTAACTAGCCTCCTCATTTTTGTGTAATTCCCCTTTTTGAAATTAAATGCAAGGGTGCTGGACTGCTGAGGTGTTCTACCCACCACGGGAATGTTGAATGTTATTATATTATGGTCACTATTCCCAAGCGGTCCTGTAACGGTTATTTCCTGGACCTGATCCTGCACTCCACTCAGGACTAAATCGAGAATTGCCTCTCCCCTTGTGGGTTCCTGCACCAGCTGCTCCAAGAAGCAGTCATTTAGGCCATTGAGAAATTTTATCTCCGCTTCTCTTCCTGAGGTGACGTGTACCCAGTCAATATGGGGATAATTAAAATCCCCCATTATTATAGAGTTCTTTACTTTGGTAGCCTCTCATCTCCCTCAGCATTTCAATGTCAGTATCGCTGTCCTGGTCAGGTGGTCGGTAATATATCCCTACTGCTAATTTCTTATTATTGGAGCATGGAATTACTATCCAGAGCGATTCTATTGAACATAAGAACATAAGAACATAAGAACGGCCGTACCGGGTCAGACCAAAGGTCCATCTAGCCCAGTATCCTGTCTGCCGACAGTGGCCAGCACCAGGTGCCCCAGAGGGGGTGGACCGAAGACAATGATCAAGCGCTTTGTCTCCTGCCATCCCTCTCCAGCCTCTGTCAAACAGAGGCCAAGGACACCATTTTATCCCCTGGCTAATAGCCTTTTATGGACCTAACCTCCATGAAATTATCTAGCTTCTCTTTAAACTCTGTTATAGTCCTAGCCTTCACAGCCTCCTCTGGCAAGGAGTTCCACAGGCTGACTACACGCTGTGTGAAGAAGAACTTTCTTTTATTAGTTTTAAACCTGCTACCCATTAATTTCATTTGGTGTCCTCTAGTTCTTCTATTTAGGGAACTAATAAATAACTTTTCTTTATCGGCCCTCTCCATACCACTCATGATTTTATACACCTCTATCATATCCCCCCTCAGTCTCCTCTTTTCTAAACTGAAAAGTCCCAGTCGCTTTAACCTCTCCTCATATGGGACCCGTTCCAAACCCCTAATCAATTTAGTTGCCCTTTTCTGAACCCTTTCCAAGGCCAAAATATCTTTTTTGAGGTGAGGAGACCACATCTGTACACAGTATTCAAGATGTGGGCGTACCATAGTTTTATACAGGGGCAGTAAGATATTCCGGGTCTTATTTTCTATCCCTTTCTTAATAATACCTAGCATCCTATTTGCCTTTTTGACCGCCGCTGCACACTGTGTGGAAGTTTTCAGAGAACTGTCCACGATAACTCCAAGATCTCTTTCCTGATTTGTCGTAGCCAAATTAGCCCCCATCATACTGTACGTATAGTTGGGGTTATTTTTCCCAATGTGCATTACTTTACACTTATCCACATTAAATTTCATTTGCCATTTTGTTGCCCAATCACTCAGTTTGGTGAGATCTTCTTGGAGTCCCTTACAGTCTGCTTCTGTCTTGACTATCCTAAACAGTTTGGTATCATCCGCAAACTTTACCACCTCACTGCTTACCCCTTTCTCCAGATCATTTATGAATAAGTTGAACAGGATTGGTCCTAGGACTGACCCTTGGGGGACACCACTAGTTACCCCTCTCCACTCTGAAAATTTACCATTTATTCCTACCCTTTGTTTCCTGTCTTTTAACCAGTTCTCAATCCAAGAAAGGACCTTCCCTCTTATCCCATGGCCATGTAATTTACACAAGAGCCTTTGGTGAGGGACCTTGTCAAAGGCTTTCTGGAAATCTAAGTATACTATATCTACTGGATCCCCCTTGTCCGCATGTTTGTTAACCCCTTCAAAGAACTCTAATAGATTAGTAAGACAGGATTTCCCTTTACAAAACCCATGTTGACTTTTGTCCAACAAATTATGTTCTTCTACATGCTTCACAATTTTATTCTTTACTATTGTTTTGACTAATTTGCCCGGTACTGAAGTTAGACTTACCGGTCTGTAATTGCCCGGATCGCCTCTAGAGCCCTTTTTAAATATTGGTGTCACGTTGGCTACCTTCCAGTCATTAGGTACGGAAGCCGATTTAAGGGATAGGTTACAAACCACAGATAATAGTTCATGTTGATAACATGTTGATTCACTTAATATTTTTATTTCATTTGATTCTACATTATCTTTCACATACAGTGCCACTCCACCACCCACCCGGCCTGCTCTATCCTTTCGATATATTTTATATCCCGGTATGATTGTGTCCCACAGATTTTCCTCATTCCACCAGGTTTCAGTGATGCCTATTATGTCAATCTCCTCATTTATTACGAGGTACTCTAGTTCACCCATCTTATTAGTCAGACTCCTAGAATTTGTGTAGAAGCACTTTAAAAATTTGCCACTGCTTATTTGTCTGCCCTTTCCTGGTGCATTGGATTCCTTTGTATGTGGTTGTTTGTCTGCTCTGGCCCATGGTTTGCCCTCTCCCCTCCTCTCTTTCTGACTACAGCTTAGAGAATCTCTATCAATGGATTCTCCTCTAAGAGAAGTCTCCCTCCGATTTACGTGCATCTCCGCACCAATCGACTTTCCCCCATCTCTTAGTTTAAAAACTGCTCTACAGCCTTTTTAATGTTTAGTGCCAGCAGTCTGGTTCCACCCTGGTTTAGGTGGAGCCCATCCTTCCTGTATAGGCTCCCCCTCTCCCAAAAGTGTCCCCAGTTCCTAATAAATCCAAACCCCTCTTCCCTACACCATCGTCTCATCCACGCATTGAGACTCTGAAGCTCTGCCTGCCTACCTGGCCCTGCGCGTGGAACTGGAAGCATTTCCGAGAATGCCAACATAGAGGTCCTGGATTTCAGTCTCTTTCCTAGCAGCCTAAAATTTGGCCTCCAGGACATCTCTCCTACCCTTCCCTACGTCATTGGTACCTACATGTACCACGACCACCGGCTCCTCCCCAGCACTACGCATAAGTCTATCTAGATGCCTCGAGAGATCCGCACCAGGCAGGCAAGTGACCATACAGTTCTCCCAGTCATCACAAACCCAACTATCTATGTTTCTAACAATCGAATCACCCACTACTAACACCTGCCTCTTCCTAACTGGCATTCCCTCCCCCTCAGAGGTATCCTCAGTGCGAGAGGATACCGCAACATCCTCTGGGAGGAGGGTCCCAACTACAGGATGGTTTCCCTCTGTTCCCATTGAATGCTCTGTTTCCTTGAGACTTTCATCCTCCTTAAGAGCACTGGGGCTCTCAGACTGGAGGTGGGACAGCACTACAATGTCCCGGAAAGTCTCATCAACATATCTCTCTACCTCCCTTAGCTCCTCCAGTTCAGCCACCCTGGCCTCCAAAGCCCGAACCCGGTCTCTGAGGGTCAGGAGCTCCTTTCAACGGGTGCACACATACGCCACCCGCCCACAGGGCAGGTAATCATACATGTTACACTCGACGCAATAAACAGGATAGCCCCCACTCTGCTGCTGGGCTTCTGTCTCCATTTTTCTAATGAATAAGTTTAAGCAGAAACTGGGATTCTTTTTAAACCTCTGGAATATAGATTATTATAAGAGTTGTTTTTAAGAAGGTCAGAAGTCCCTAGTGCCCTCTAACCTCCCTCTCCAAACTCCCTGTTAGCTGTTCCTGTTCGCAAGCTCCCTGGTCGCTGAGTCACAGGCTTATATAGCTCTGGTAGCCCCTCCCCCTGACTGAGGCTCAGCCAATTAACAGAGGCTTCTAGATTTCAAACCTTTTAAAAGCTCCTTCAAACAAACCAACCAACCAACCAAACACACAAACACAAGCTCAGCACACAGCAAATAACTCCCGCACACACAAACACACACTCCAAACAACCACTTACCACAAGGGTCCCGTTTTTACTCCTCTTTTACCTGGAGAACTCCCTCTCCAAACTCCCTGTTAGCTGTTCCTGTTCGCAAGCTAAGAGTTGCCCCCTTTTCATCCAAATTCTCCCCAGCACTCCCATGGAGTCTTTGCTGCCTGGGGTTAGTTCTCTGACTATCTGCTGTGTCTTTTCCACACCTCTGCTTTGCTCCCTCCGGAGAATGCCCAGCCCACCTTGGTTCAGAGAAGGGGATTTTTCTTCTCTTAGAAATGGCGGGAGCCCACGATAAGTGGGGACCTTAATTCTTCAACCACAGGATTGGTAGGACCAGGGGTAGCCTCTAGGAGTAATCATGGAACAGGACCCAGGGTGCTAGGTGCTGTACAAATACAGAAGAAGATGACAATCCCTCCCCGAGAGAGTCTATCCTGGGAGCAGGCGGCATTGCCTGGGGCCTCTCTCAGGGCATGCAGAGCAGTGTCATGAATCTGAACTCCTTCCAGAGTGGGGCTTATGAGAACTGGCTCTGGTCTCCCCCCCGCCCCCGTCCTGTGTTGAGTGGGGTTTTGCAAAAAGCAAGCACCCCAGCTTTGCCTGGCCATGGAGGAGAGGCACATTTTATCCCCCACTGGAGTCCGGCCCGAGGGTGCTCATGGCTTTGCTTGCGGGCAGGGCGGGCAGAGCCTGCAGCCTGGAGCCAAGCTCAGGGTTTAACCAAGGGGGAGGGAATCCCAGCTCCCTCCTCCCCTCACAGACTTGTGCCCCCACAGCCCCCCTTCCTCCCAGGAGGGTGTGGTGAGAGCCCATGCCGGGATTTGGCAGCAGCCTTTTCTCTCTTTGAAGAGCCCAGAACGTTGAGAGACAGCTCCCCCTTCCGTCAGCACCATGGGGGGCTAACAGACTTGGTGGGTCCTGGGCAAGTTGCAGAAGGGGGCCGGTTCGGTGCTTCCCAAGGGGGTGGGGCCTGGGGTGGAAGGGGCAGGGCTGGGGCAGCCGGCCCTCAACGCCACGTGCTGCACCACAGCTTCGCTCACCCTTAGCACTGCCCGGGGCATGTTCGTGGCACTCCAATGGCCACGGTAGCTGCAGTGGCAGTCGAGAGCCATGGGGCCCTTTTGAATCGCCGAGACCTGGGGCAGGCCTGGCCACAGATTTAGGGGCCCTCTTTCCAGTCACAGCTTAGCGACCTAGGTCAGTATCTCATGGGAGATTCCTCAGTGTACAGCAGACGCTCCCAGGCCAGGCTAGCCTAACAGCATGTCCCTGTAAACGGCCCCCTCTGCTGCCCCGCCTTTGTCCCCAGATGGGTCCCCAGAGCTGGACAGGTGGGGACCCTTGCTCCAAACCCGCCCGTTTCCTGGGTGGCAGGGGCATACACCTATTGTGGCAGGGTGTTGCCCTGCCCTGGCCCTTTAAGGGGCCAAGGCGCTGGAGGGAGGAGAGCCCAGCTGAGGGCCATAAGAACAGCTCCTGGGAGGAGAGAGAGCGACCTGCCTGCTGCTCTGGAGGAGAGAGCAGTTAAGACCTGATGGCCAGGGAAGAAGGAGGCTCCCTGGAGGAGGGCAGGACTGGGAGGCTCAGGCAGGAGGAACCCAGGCTACATGGCCGGAGGCCCAGTGCTGCATAGGAGGCATGGGATGCAGCCTTAAAGGGCTGGGCTGCATAGGAGGCAGTCACGAAGGGCTGGGGCGAGCATGGGATGCAGCCTTAAAGGGCTGGGCTGCATAGGAGGCAGTCACGAAGGGCTGGGGCGAGCATGGGATGCAGCCTTAAAGGGCTGGGCTGCATAGGAGGCAGTCACGAAGGGCCGGGGCGAGCAATGGAGGCAGCCACAGCTAGCAAGGAGGCGGCTGCAGTAGTCGGGGGGAGGGTGAGCCAGGGAAGCCCCAGGCCATAAGTCCAGGAGGCAACTGGGCAGGCAGAGGCAGGCCTGTGGCCAGGGAGTAGGGGCCTAGAGATCCTGTGGCCTGCCTGGAGGGGCTGTTAAGGGGCTGGCAGGGGACCGGAGGCCAGGATGGTGTGAGGGGAGCTAGGAGTCCCCGAGAGGAAGAACTGGGGGTCCCTGGGAGTAAGGAGGACCCTGAACTGTGACAACAGGGACTCTTCCCTGGAAGGGGGGTGCGGACGAACTATGGAGTGGTCAGTGACCTGAAGAATACCACCACACCCAAAGGGGGTGCATCGGAGCAGCTGGCGACTTCCCCCCGCCCCAGGAGGCCACCCAGGAAGGAAGAGCCGGGCGAAAAGGAAAAGTGAGTGAACCCGCTACACTAAGTACACAGCAGAGGCCTTCCTGCTCTGCTGGCCCGGTGGCTCTTCGCTCTCTTTTCTCCCCGTGCCTCTGCCAGCGGCTGCTCCAAGCCGCCCACCGGCGTTTGAAGTACAAAGGTGCGGATGTGGGGAGCTGCAGCTTTGCCACACTCAGCTCCCTCTCGCTTTCACACTCAGAAAATCAGAAGGGCCCAAGCGCCCCCCCCTCCCCGGTCGCCCTCTTCTAATGTAGCAGGGACGGCGTTGCTAGGATCTGGTAATTGCCTGCGCCAAAAAGGAGAGATCTTCCCCTAATGCTCGCTAAGCTCCAGGCTTAAGCTTGCGCAGCGCTGTTCAGTCAGGCAGGCGGGGGGATCAGGCGGGCACGTTTGAAGGAGATGAAATGAAAAGATACAAGAGGAGGCTGAAATCTCTTCAGGAAACTGAAGGGGAATAATCTTCAAAGGCTCCGCAGACCAGCCCGCGCGAGGCCCGGCAGAACTGAGTGATTAACAAGGAGCGAGGCGGTTAGAGCCGCATGGTGTTTGCCTCCGGCTGGGAGGGGGAAGTTTTCAAAGATGCCTCAGGGATTTAGGCACCTAAGTCTGTTAGGCTCTTCTGAAAATCCCCTGGGGCTCAGCTCTGTCCAGGCGCCTAGTCCCCCTTGGCCCATGAACTGCGATGACGGTGAGGCTAACAGGCTCTGACAATGAGTAGGTTTGGGAGCACGGCCGAGCGGACCTGCCGGCTGGTGTTACTCGCTCGCTCGGATGTGTGTGCCGCTCGGCGGTGACAGCTGCCACTTGGAGGAAGCCGAGGCGGCTGGGGACCCACGGCCTGGCCCTGGAGGCGCTGGTTCTGACCGAGGCTGGATGCCCCCGCAGGCGAGCGTGAGGCAGGGCAGGCAGCTGACATCAGCAGGTTTGGGCTTCCCTCTTCGCTGGGTTTCGTGCCTGGAGATAGACACGCGGGCTAAGCCTGAGCACACGCTGCCCGCCCCTCCAGGCGCTCCCCTCGTGTGCTCTGTGGCTATGCACCCTCTCCAGCCTGCCAGGCCCGGGACAAACCGTTTCCCCACCGCCACTCCTAAGAGATCGCGTTGCATGTACACAACACGCTCATGCCCGGACAGTGGTCGGAGGAACCGCGCCCCCCCCCCCCCGCCAGTCCCCCGAGGGACAGGATCAGTAGCACAATTCAGAGGCGTCTGCTTCAAACCTGGCCCAGGCTAACAGCAAATCGCATTGGCTGTCTTCGGATGATGGCTAGTAGCCGCTGAGAGAGGCTGAGCCCGGTTCCTAGCAGCCCAGCTCGGTTAACTCTCTTTGGCCCTCATGGCAGCTCTCCCAGGAGAGAAGACAGGCATGGAGCTGCTGGGGAGTTGTTGATGACACCAACACTTTCCATCACTTTGGCTAGCACTGAAACTTTTGTGGCTCCAGGGAGGACCAGCCCAGAACAGCCAACAGCCTTGGGGAGCGCGGTCAGGGCTGTTCCCCACTCTGGCACCGGGAGTGCAGAAGGTGGGGGCTGCAAATACCCTAAATACTTTGCCTCTAAGCTCTGCTTCCAAAAAAACTCCCCAGAGTCACAGATGGCTCTGAAACAAACAAACAAAGCTGCCACCATCAAGTGATTTCACTCTAAAAACCAGGAGGGAATGCTTGAATTCCTTCCCCGGGGGTACCCCATGCTCTTTTGCCCCAAAAGAGTTTGAAAAAAGAAAAGAGAAACAAGCAGCAGTCTCTGGTAGCTAACCCGCCCAGTCTTAGGCAGGCAAATACACACAGACCCCCCGTTATTTTCCAGGACACAAGAATCAAATCATCACCTTAAAAAAGTGATTTTTGTTAACAAACAAAAGATAGACTTGATAAAGCAGACCTGATTGCTAGGTGTACAGAGCAACTAAGTAAAACCAATTAAACCCCAGAGAACATCTCTGGGAACAGCTCTTAGTGCATGGGGCAGGGAAGGCATGGATTCACACAGAGAAGTTTAAATCAAACAACCAACATACAGAAAAAATACCCCGATTGCGACTAGATCCACTTTCCCCTCTACTCACGATCCGTGCTGATCTGTACTTCAAAGTCCAGTTCTCTCCCCTGTCCAGTATTTCTCAGAGGCATGGTATTCTGATCCCTGCATCTGCTCTCTCTAGCCCTTTTCTTAGAAATCCCCCCAAAGGAGGAGCAGACCAGCTATCTATATCCAATCCAAATTTCAGCACTGTATCCCCATTGGTTCCTCTGGCCCCCTTCCAACACTCTTGCTAGCTACCTGAGTTTAACCCCTTAGTCACCAGGTACTGGCCAGCACTCCTCCTGTCCATCACAAGGGGGGGAAGGCACTCAGATAGGATTCAAGGCAGAGCAGAGATTGGAAGCTGAGGTCCTGACATCCCAGGTAAGCAGCCTGGGCGCTGGCCTATTGGCCACACTATGACTGTTTCCTCCCCATGCGTTATGAAAATTTGCTTCTGAATATGCATGACTTGGAGATGCTTTGGATAAATACCTCACGCAGCCTATCAATGGTAATGTCACAGTCGGCTGGATCTGTATATCTTATTCTGGGCATGTATCATTCTTGTATGTGAAGTTAAAAAAATATGAAGTATGAGACTGTTTAAAATTATAAACAATGCTAATGAGAGTCATTACTGGTGCCCCCTGGAAGCCTTAACGATGTGGTGATCAACTTAACAAGTTCTAAACAGCCTTGTTTGCCCTTTAGGTCTAGAATGTGATTGGTCCTAGGAAAACCTGTGACCATGCCACCTGATCTTGGGATCCATTTTTGAACTGGCATTTTTCCACAGAAGGAGGGATGTCAAACAAAAGATTCCCGCCCTGGGGGAGAGTCTATTTAAGCAACAGGAAGCCAACAGCCCTTTGTCCTCGGCTGGCCTGGGACACTCAAAAAGGATACAGAGGGCTGGAGACCTAAGCCAGAGAAAAAGAGTTTGTCTCTGACTTGATGATTATACCCGAAATAAGAACAGCTCTTTAGGGTAAGAATCTGCCTGCAATACGTTTCTTAGTGGATTAGGACTAGCCATGCATTTTCTTTTCATTTTAATTTACTCACTTACTTTGATCTGTCTGTTTTGACTTGCAACCACTTCATTCCTAGTGTCTGTATTTCATAAAAACACTTTTGTTTTCTATCAGGCCCAGTGTGAGTAATTGTTATCGGGGGTGTGTGGGGGGGACAATCAGAGTGCATCGGACAAAGAGATGCAAATGTCCTGAGTCATCGCATGCAGACAGCAGGGTAGCACCTACCAGAACTTTCAGAGACAAGGATCTGAGTTCCCTTGTGTCAGAAAAATCTCCCAGCAGTGGGTGGGGGAGGGACACCAATTAACCTACAGATAAGACAATAAACAAGCATTGTCAGGGTGCAACTAGCTGTTCTGGGGGGGCCATGCAAGATATGACTTTGCCCCTCCCCCACGGCTCCTTTTGGCTTAGCTAACGTTAATTATTTGACCCCATCTTCTCCATGTATTAAAGAGTGATTCAATGAGCTTGTGTTGTTTTAATTGTGCCTAGTATTTCACAGGGCTGAAAGTTTCTTGAGGGTACTGTCATATTGAACCCCCTGGTGGGCACTCAATGCAGGGGGTTAGGGGTGTGATAGGACAATACCTGTAAGAAATTTAAGTGTGGGGTGCTCAGGGCAGGGGTCTTGGGGGGTTAAGGGTGGTGAGATGTGGGGGGGTGCAGGAATCAGAGAATGGGGCCAGAGGTGGGGGCTCCGGGCAAGGGGCTGAGGATGTGGGGGTCAGGGCAGGGGAGTTTGGGGGTTCAGAAATAAAGGCAGGGGCCTGGAGGTTTGGGGCGGTTCAGGAATAAAGGTGGGGATCTGGGGCTGGAGTGGTGCAGGAATCAGGGCAGGGGGCTAGGGGTGTGGGGGGCTCATGGCATGAGGCTGGGAGTGTGGGGGTGAATGTGGGTGCATTTGGGGAGGGCATGGGGGGGGGGGCTGCAGCCACACATACCGTGCTGCTGCCCTTCTTCTGATGATCAGGGAGCCAAGAGAAATACGCAGCTTGTGAGAAGCATCCTCGGTCCCTCCCCTGGGCAGCTGGGACCCAGAGGAAGACCCACACACTGCGCACTTGACCCTCGCTCCCTGCTCCCCAGGGGAAGGGAAGAGCAGCAAAGTTCTGGGTACACACGGCAGCAGCCCCCCCAAAGGGCATGGGGGTGAATAGGGGTTGGCGTAAACTAGTGGGGGAAAGGGGCGTACACCCCCAGCCAGCCCCCTTCACCTGCCTGGCTGCCTGCTGCTTAGCAAAGCAGCCTGCAGGACAGCCCTGGGCACCCAGCTGGGAGTAGCTGCAGCCGAGCGTCCCAGTCCCCCGGCCTCTCTGGTTCGGGCCCCCTGCGGCTGTGGGCCTGTCCTGCATGCCCCCGAGTTGCGCTCCAGAGTGCCAGTCAGTGGTGGCATTGAATGGGAAGGATGGGGGAGCATGTGGACCTGAACTCCAGTTTCCCCCCAGAACTCAAGCTGCACTGGACCACGATCAACTCAGAGGTCCAAAAAACTCAGATGCACTTTGCTACATTTTCCACTGGAGCCCAGCACGGCCACAATCCCTCCAGAAAGGCCCCTCTCCAGGCCCAGCCACAAGCTGGAAAGCTCACACCCGCCAAAGCTTTGCACCATTCGCATGGCAGCGTTAGGCCAACCAACCCCCCGCTGATCTCCCGAAACACAAGTGCCTGAGTAATCCCACTGAAATTAGTGGCGCTACTTCAGACATGCTCCCCTGCTTTTGCTGGGCGGGGGCCAAAGAAATCAACAGCATGTGGCATCAAGCCTCCTCCAAGCCAAACTCCTGAACTTTCAGAGGTTTCTTTACATGCCCCGTTAAGGGTTTGTCTACACTGCAACACTATTTCGAAATAACTAGTGCTATTCCAAAATAACTTAGTCTGTGTCTACACAGCAGGCAGTTATTTCAAAATAGTGTCAAAATACTGGCAAGCTGGAGGACTTCCTACTCTGACTCCTGTAACCCTCCATTGTTCCATTGTATGAGGAACAAGGGAAGTTGGAGGAAGAGCGCTCTATTTCAAAATAAGCTATGCAATTGACATAGCTCAATTTGCGTAGTTTATTTCGAGTTAAGCCCTGCAGTTTAGATACATCTCTACTATCCATCATAGTTTTGAATTGTCCTGCAGCATCTTAGAGATGAACAAAAAATGGAGATAGTATCACGGTCCTGTAATCTCATGTGCAACCATGCCCAGAGTACACATGGAGAGGAGAAAGCTACAGAGGGCACCATGGAGAATCTGGGCTCATGAGGCACAGAAGAGAGTTGTGTGGAGATTTTGGAGACAGATTGAGACTTGATTTTGCAGAGAACAGAATGAGAGAACTGGGCTTCTGGTTTTCCCCACATGCAAAGAATCCAACACCTTTTTTTTTTTAAAAATTTAAAGAGTCCTGGATTAAGATTCCAGAAAACTAGCCAAGAAAGAACAAATGTAATGCCTCCACAAGCGCGCCTACTGTGTGGGACTTGCTCTGCCACACTCTGCATCTGAACTGAGACTCAAACTGACCACTGTTTTCCAGCTTCACCCCTACAGGAGGCAGGAGAACAAACAAACGCTTCCACATTTAAAGGTGCTGTATGCAGAAAACAGAGAGCCAGCCAGAAAGGAAGCACACAGACCAAGGAGACAGCCAGCAGTGTGTGATTGATAAAGCCAAAGCTTCCTTTGTTTGCACCTCAACCTCCCCCTCCCCCAAAAGGAATTCCAAGCACTGGGGAAGGAGGAACCAGGACACACCACATGAAAGGGACAAGTGTCAGGAAGCATGACGAGAGACAAGCAAGACGGAGGGACGTGGCTGCAAATGAAGGGAAGGCAGAGTATGAAGAAAGTGACTGGAATAATAAGTGACGGACTGATGCCTTTGAAGGGGGCTCCAGTATCTTAGGTCTCCAGTCTGACCTACTTGAATCTGTCATAATCTGATGCAGAAACATCCTCCGGATTCTAAATATAAACTGCATTCGTTTTTATTTCAATCGCTTCCCTCCGCCACCCGGAAATAAAGCCCTAATCAACAGCCAATGCTAACGTCCCACAGATGCCCAACGGGCTTTGGGTATGGTCGAGGGACCCTCCATCCAGTAGGGGGAGTGCCGCAACCAAGGTCCTTATAATCCAGGGGTAGGGAACCTAAGGCCCATGGGCCGGATGTGGCCCCCGGCTTGCCTGGATTGGGCCCCCAAGTCTCGGGGTTAGCCCCAGCATTGGGTAGCCTGTTCTGATGCTCCAGCCCTCCCCCTTGGCTGTCCCCCTGTGGGGCTGGAGCACACAAAATCTACTAGCCTGGGCCTCCCTATGTTCTAGTGTGTGAGGAGACTGGGGGAAGGGTGTTTCTGCTTCTCAGTCAGGGACCACATCAGTGAGGGTTTGGGGTTTTGTTTTTTGCTTCTCGCTTGTGTGCGGCCCCCGACTGATTTTTCTGTGGGTCAGTGGCCCCCCACCCAAAAAAGGTTCCCCACTCACATGGCCAGAACTGGAAACATGGCGTCTATCTGCATGCAAGCAGGCGTGGAGACACACCTGCATTCCTCTGGACCCAGCTAGCTCCAATAACCAGTAGCAAAGCCTACCAGGAACCATGTATACATACTCCAGGGGCAACCCATGCTACCATGGCTGCATGGCTGTTGCTATGGAAGCTAGCTAGATCCAAGTCATCCCTTTGGCTGCAGTGTAGACACACCCTTCGTACAAAGTGTGCGAAAGCCTGGGCACCAGAATGTGAGTTCTTTGTAATATGCTGCCCTTGTGTCCCTTGACAGGTGTGGCTGTGTGACAGCTTTGCGTTGGTAAGTGAGACAGGGTGAGCTTGCCCTGTGCTGATTGGTTCACGGAGAGAGGATGGGACCTGCTTCTGTTATGAAGGGGATTATGTAACAGGAGGGACAGCCGGGGATTGGACGAAGTGCCTCAGGAAGCCCCTTCCAATCCTGTGTCCGGACAGCTCAGGGCGTCTACCTCTTGGTGGTTACAATTGGAGACACGCTTCTCTTTGTCACCTTCTTCTAGAAGATGGCCCCTGCCCTCACCCATGTGTCAGCCGCTGGAAGTGGAGCCTATGAGCTGGTGCCCTGCTGCGTGGCGGTTACTGTCCGTGCCATGGAGCACTGTGTGAGCAAGGATGCTAGTCTACATGGGCCAGCTAGAGCCCACTGGAGAAATTGAAGAAGGTCTGGAGAAGAGCAACAAGAATGATGAAAGGTCTAGAGAACATGAGGTCTAGGGAAGGCTGAAGGAATTGGGCTTGTTTAGTTTGTAAAAGAGAAGACTAAGAGGGGACATGACAGCAGTTTTCAGGTATCTAAAAGGGTGTCAGAAGGAGGAGGGAGAAAAAAATTGTTCTCCTTGGCCTCTGAGGATAGGACAAGAAGCAATGGGCTTAAACTGCAGCAAGGGAGGTTTAGGTTGGACATTAGCAAAAACTTCCTAACGGTCAGGTTAAACGCTGGAATAGGGGGGTTGTGGAATCTCCATCCCTGGAGATATTTCAGAGCAGTTTGGACAGACACCTGTCAGGGATGGAAGGGACAGGGATGGAAGTGCTGGGTCCTGCTGTGAGGACAGAGGACTGGACTTGACCTCTCGAGGTCCCTTCTGTTCTAGTGTTCTAGGATTCTATGCATGAGGAGAACAGTCGCTCCCTATATGCATATGTATAAACCAGATTGTATAATCTGTGTATAAACCAGATTGTAACCAGGGATACCGTAGGTCCATGGCTTGCTGCTACCCTCCTCCTTTTGCAGTAACTACAGCTCAGCCTCTCAAATCCATTCTTTATGGCCAGTGACTTGCAGAACCTCCAGGACATCCCACACTACAAGCAGTGAAGCCGTCCATTGGGATGTTGGAGATGAATCCTGCACCCAGGGGAGTTTCACCATAGTCCTCAGTGGGAGCAGGGTGTGGTTCTAGTTGGCATTCTTAAAGAGACACTGTCAGGGTAAATATACTTTAAACTCCCCCTCCAAAAAGATCAAGTTTTCAAAAGCAACCAAGCTATTTAGGAGCCAAGCGTTAGTTTGAACTTTTTCTCCAAGCCTTCTTACCTACATTAGAAACAATATATGGCTGATTAGAATGGAAAGAAATGTCAAAATCTAATAGAGTTTGCTCTAATTATATGCACTTTTTACATTCCTCTCAGCTACAACAATGAAATTAGATGAATTATTTTCCCCTTTGTTGCTAGTCCGCTCCCACTTAAGTTTTCTTGGCAGGTTTTCACGCACTAGCACAATGAAGCAACTGTTTGCTTTGATTACTGTATTTAAACTTGTGGAATCTTGGGGGGGAAAAAATCAATGAAACACTTTCACAGGCTTAAAGTTAGGACCAAATTGAAACTGACAAAAAGCCTGTGAGTAATTGGAGGGGCAGACATTCTTATGTAGCAGAGAGACAAAGAAAGACCTGGTCGGGAAAATGTATTTTTTAAGGTTTTAGGAAGGCATGGAACATAAGAACATAAGAACAGCCATACTGGATCAGACTAAAGGTCCATCTAGCCCAGTATCCTGTCTGCCGACAGTGGCCAATACTAGATGCCCCAGAGGGAGGGAACACAACAGGTAATCCCCATGTGATCCTCCCTTGTCACCCACTTCCAGAGAAACAGAGGCTAGGGACACCATTCCTACCCATCCTGGCTAATAGCCATTGATGGACCTAACCTCCATGAATCTATCTAGCTCTTTTTTGAACCCTGTTAAAGTTCTAGCCTTCACTGCATCCTCTGGCAGGGAGTTCCACAGGTTGACTGTGCTGAGTGAAGAAAAACTTTGTTTTGTTTGTTTTAAAGCTGCTGCCTATTAATTTCATTGGTGACCCCTTGTTCTGATAATGTGAGAGCATAACAAACAAAGCAAAAGAATAACCCTATCAAAACAAAGGCAATTTTAAGGTGTGTACTTCTTGTAAGTGACTTTGAGCACTTGTAAAAAATGCTGCCTCAACAGATTTCAAGCTGAAATCCTCTCTTTGCGCTTTATATTTCTATTTTTAAAAAAAATATAGCAACATCCATCAAATAAATTATCTAGGGCACCCCCAATCAGACCAAGTTCTTTATTTCAACTACATTTTTGACAGTGTATTATCTGCAGTATTATTTGGTTAGTCACCTAAGTCACAGGGTACTGGTTCTGCTTCCTGATTGGACAATGAAAGTTTTTATGAAAAGGAGGAGGAAAATCAGAGACTTGAAGGTGGCTGAGAGAACACTTTTGGTGGGGAGCTCTGCACAAATACGCGTGTGTGTCCCTTGTAGTGATTCCTTCATGGTCTGTGAATGTGTTGTGAAGAACAACAAGAAAATCAGAAGGACAAAAGAAGCAGGGTTCCATGTGACCATCAGAATACACAACGGGGTGTGTTTGCTGGTGGATATTTCCGCGCCGCATTCAACTGCTGCAGAGATAGAGAACAGTGAATTTTGGGGGCTCACCCACCCTTTGGTCTTTCTGCTGCAACTTCCAGCCAGGAGGCCGACCAGTGCTACCTTGTCTGTCATCCCAGTGCTACCTTGTCTGGATCCCAGGAACTCAACTGGGATCCACTATGGGGATTTCACTCTCACCAGCTGTCCTGGGCTGGCTTTGCACTGCTAAAGCAAGAAGGCAGCTCCTAATCTCATTGGAGATGTTTAAGAACAAGTTGGACAGATATCTATCAGGAATGATCTATCTAGTGCTCAGTCCTGCTGTGAGGGCAGGGGACTGGACTTGATGACCTCTCGAGGTCCCTTCCAGTTCTAGGGTTCTAATTCCCTTTCAGTGCCTGCAGTGGGAAGCGCTTTCTATTAATGCTGATGATGAATTAACTATTAGCAACAGAAGAGCATCCCGGGCAACAGTTAAGATCCCAGCACCGTTATGCCAAGGGCAGGACAGACCCACGAAATAGTCTCTGCTCTTAAAGGCTTTATAATGTATAGGCAGCAGGTGGGAGGTCTGAAGGCTTGTTAGAATCTCACACTCGAAGTCTTCCCTGCTCTTCCCAGGTAAGGATTAGCTCTTGCAGGCACCTGCCTTGCCAGCCCAGTGGAACGCCTGTCTGTAATTAATAATGTTTTCTCCCACACTGATGCCTTTAGTTACTAGAAGCATTCGGAAGTCCCTTGTGTCCTGCTGCCCCTTTCAATGCCACCCCACCCTGGCAGCCGGCCGGCCTCCCATTGTCTAGCAATTTGCAGAGCAGCTGTGTCACGCCGAGGTGATCAATTTGTGCCTCTGCATGGCGAGGTCTGCCATGTACCCGTGCAAGTTGTTTCATTAAGGCCCGGCCTACACGGCCGGCACTGGCCCCCTCTCATCAATTTCGTTCCGGTAATGGATCTCTCACCAACCCCTGCCCCTGGCTGAGCAGAGCAAAATCTGTTAATTTGATTGCAGTTCAGCATGTCGCCTCCTCCAACAACAGCATTGTATGGGGGTGGCGAGGGGGAGGTACGGGGTTTACTTGAAATGATTCCCTTTGGAGCCATTAAAGGGATGCTAAGTGCTTTTCATAGGTACTCTCCATTAGCGCGAATATCATCTCTGAACCTGGAAATCAACATTTCTTTCTCTACCAATTTTCCCTTTTCATTTGGCAAATTGTCTGTTTTTTTTTAATCTACTCGCTCACCTAGCTCCCCCCCATCTTTGTGCTTCTTGTAGAGTTTGGGGGTTCTGTTCTCCCACTGCATGACAATACCCTGGTTCTATGATCTCCCTTCCATCCACGCCTGCCCCTGCCCTGCGGGAACGGTTGTCTCCTTCACCTGGGCGGTCAGACAATATTGGGGGCCTAAGCAAGTGGTTCCCTAGCTAAAGAAATGATTATATGAGTGAGAGATTTTCTTTGGTGCAATCCTGTTTACACAGAATGTATGCAGAGTCCGGTTTCCTTGAACACAGTAGGAACAAACAGCACGGAGCTTCTTTGCTTATTGTTACTTAGCCTGCCTTTCCATAATCCTGCGTACCAAGTGGTGCTTATCTTTTGCAACCTCCCGGGGCCACGTTCACCACTGGTTCTTTTGCTGTCTGCTTCTCACATTCATAGCTTGCCAAAAAAATCCCCTAGCATGCAAATTTTCAACCAGTTCCAGAGAAATGCATCAGACCATGTAGCTTAGCCCTGCTTCACTGTTGGGGCTAGTGCCTTGGGTGGTAGCTTCTAGTGTCTCTGGCTATCTTACTCCATAAAGGGGCTTAATTGCTCCTTCCATTTACATAGAAAGAAGGGCAGTTAGAATGCACATGAACTTTAATGAGGCCTATGATTATCTATAGATGACAGACCTACATGATGGCTTCCATTAATCCCCTTCAACAAAATAATATCTATCTGTCTTAGAACTGGTGCAGATTTTTCACAGATAATTTTGTGTGGTAAAACAAAAAGGCCTCTTTTCAAAAATGACACTGCAAAAATTGTCAAAACCATAAACTTTTCCCATGATACTTAACCCACAGTTTTCCAAAATTGTTTTTGAAATCATTGCGGATATTTTTCATTGACTGAAAATTGCATTTTTTTTAAACCAAAAGCTTGGATTTTCATGAACAAAATATTCAAAATGGAAAAAAAAAGTTCTCAGTGAAATTTTTTCCCCCTTTTTCAACCAGCTCTACTGTTAATCTATCTAGTCACCCAGGCTCAAATGTGTGGCCATGATATATGTGCTATTTAACACATTTCTTGTGACCATTTTACTGTACTCTTCCCATAAATACCTCTCCACTCCTAATGACAACCTTATCTCTTTACTCCTCCTGAGTAAATAAAACCTTTATTTACTTCTCAATAAAACCTTTGTCCTGGACCATATCATCCTCTATATTTGGTGTTAGATAGTGTCTAGAAAGATCTTGCTCAATTCTGAATGAAGTTTACACTAGGGCTTAGAGGATGCGAGTGAAAATTTGCGAGTGGAAATTTGTCATTCCATTACTTTTATCCAAAATGGTGACAATTATTCATTTTTTGCTAAGCACCGAGGATGTGCTCTGTGCTGTACAAAGCACAAACAGCCCTGGCCCTGAGTCACTCTCAGGCTATCAGAGAAGCACAGAGAAAGAGGACATGCCGCGAGACATCGTGTTCTTCTTGCCGGTGCTCTTCGCACTGGAGAAGCAGTCTACTGGATTAGGGTTTGCGGGCTCTAGGAAGCATGCCTGGGGAAAGGACAGGTATCCCCACAGCTCCAGTCTCTTGCTAAGCTTTGTGGCAGAACCTGAAGTAGAAAACAGGTCCCTTCGGGGTGGTTTTAGTGTCAGGGATTCAAACAAGAGCTCCACAGGGGTTGATCTGAGGTTGTGTGGTTTAATCCCGCCTCTCCTATCAGTTTTTCAGGACAGAGTCCGCTCTCTGTTACACCCTGTCCAGAGTTAATGGATTTACTCCAGCATCGCTGAGGTCAAAGTCTTGTCCTTCATGTCTACATACAATGGGGGTAGAAATCACCCCGCTGGTGGGATTCATCCTAGCTGTATTGGTTTGAAAGGAGCTATGCCACTGTACAACAGATAATCCTCTGACTGTGTCTATTTACAAATCTAAACAAACAGGCAGATCCTCAATGAGATGAACTGGAATAACTCCATGAATTTCCTGGACCCATGCCGACCGGCGCTCGTGGAGGTGTTAGCCAGCCCCAATACTGAATTCCTGCCAGTTTCTGGCAGTGAAGGGTAAACAGAATATGAAACAGCTCAGCTGTAGATATCCTGGGCCAAATCCTCTGCTGCTGGAAATCACTGAAGTCAACAGAGCAACACTGATTTAGAACAGCTGATTTGGCCCCTACTGGGATAAAGGACAACTACCAGCCTAAAACTAGGCATGAGGGAGGGGGAGGGGGAGGGGGAGGGGATTAACATGTATATTTCATTTGACGCACATGGTAGCTTTTATTTAGGGTTCTAGTTGTCAGGAGTGATTGCAGAGTCATTTGTGTATCAGCCATTCAAAGCCACCAGAGACAGGTCACGGGAATAATTGAAAATGTCCCCCCCGTGCCAGATACCAGGGACAATTAGAGCAACAAGCAGCGTGTTTGGGTCTTTGTGAGTGGAGCCAAGATGCTATCTGGCTATTTCTCTGAATGTGTGCAGCAGGTCACATAATAATGGTTCCCTCCCCCGCATCTTATTTCATTTCCCAGCAAACCTGTGAGCAACAATCTCTGCTCCTTCTGCAACAAAGTCTGATTTCAGGGGAACAAAATCTCTCCTCCAAGCCTCAGTCAAGGCACCGTGTTTGTCTTGCTGGTGCTGTTAGCAGTGGAGAAGCAGTAAATAATGAATCAGGGCTTGTGGGGCTCCGGGAAGCATGCCTGAGCTCTGGGAAGAGTAATATAGGAGAGGGAGCAAGATAAGGTTTTGTGTCCATCCCAGGTGAAAACAATTATAATGCAATGATCTCAGTCAGTTTTTAGCTCCTTTGGCCATCTCTGAGATCCCTTTGATCAGGCCATATTGCTGAGGTTTCCCCTGTTTCCAGGAATGCTGGCATCTTCCTGCTGTTTATTTTGCTTTAACTATTTCTACAATCCCATTTCTATTACCACAGTATGGAAGTTCAGAACAAATTAAGCTGGATCTTCCTATGATTAAGAGCAGCAGCATGGCAGACTGGAATCAAGGAGACGTGGGTTTGGGCCTTTATACTGGGCTGTTAAGAGACCCCCAGCAAGTTACTTCCCTTCTCCGTGCCTCAATTTCCCCATCTGGAAAATGGGGTAATAATACCAACCTCCATTAAAAAAGCAATCTACGTATGAAAAAACACTGCACGTTGCTGATTCGTATCATTGGTCATAGTGGAGATTGCTCTTTGCACTTAAGAGATTTTTTTTGGGAACCTGTGTGCAGGGGCTTCCTCTCATAGTCAGTTTAATGGATTCCCCATATTTCATGGGGTTCTGCTGTTGCCTTATTTTCCACACCTCCCCCGCCTCTTTCCACTTTTCCTGCACCTGAAACCACCTGTCAGCCTGAGGGTTGTTTTCTACCCCCCTTTGCAGCTTAGGGTTTGCAGCGCGCGGTAAGAAGGAATGGTTCATGCTGCTTCCAGGAGTGGCTTGTTGCTACTGGGCAAGAAAACTCACATATCCCACAATAAGCCGAGCTACCTGTGCAGGGATCTCACCTGTGCACTCATTAATCAGAGCAGGACATTTCACCTCCCAACTCAATAACTCAGACTAATAACTTTGCAGTCTGGCTGTTCAGACCTGGGCAAGGTCGAAACAATTGCCAGTCGCCTGGGTTACTTCTGTAGTAAAGATAAACCTTCCTGGGCTACATTTGCTCCTGCCATGTGAATTTGGCCTGTGGCACATCTGATATATTTCATAGTAAAACACACACACACATTCTTATATTTAACCAAGTGGCAGATCATTCCTTCTGAATGATGCTCAGTCTGAAGGCCTCTTCAGTTAGCATCTTGCTCACTAACTATTCTGATTTCTACAAGTGTCTGGGCTGGTTTCAGCTCTTTGCCAAATAGTTTTGCCTATTTGCTGTGCGTGAACTGTTCACGCTGTGTGATTTAACTTGACCAATCAACTAATGATCCTTTCCACTCCCTGATTGGGTGACATGGGATTTTAAACAGGTGCAAAATTAAATGTACCATGAGGTTTCCGACTACCCCTTATCTGTGCTTGTTACAGTCTGAGGAAGGCAATAGGCTAATGTCAGATATAGGGTATCTTTTCCTTTCCTCTGTCTCAGGAAGGTTGACAGTCAAAGCTGACAACCTGTCTAGTACAGGCCATATTCATTTGTTTGAATGAGCAGCTCCTTCAGAAAACAGCCAATCTTGATTTAAAATGGTCACTGCTAGGAAATTCATCATAACCCTGGAAAATTGTTCCATCGCTTCATTATTATCACTGTTCAAACATTGCTTCTTATTTCTAGCCTGAATTTGTCTAGCTTCAACTTCTAGCCATATGCTTGTCTGCGAGACCCATGAGCCCTTTATCAAGTATTTGGTAGGGATGTATGGACTGGAATCGAGTCACCCCTTCATGGTCCCTTTGTTAAGCTAAGTAGGTTGAGCTCCTGGATTGTATCACACTATACGTGCATGTATGTTACGGCATTCAATCCACAAGAGGAGAGTGACATCAATCTCACAAGGAAAACACTGATCTATAGGACTATCGGTGTTTACTTCTAACACGTGAAACAACAGTGAATGCGATTAATTGAGTCCTTTGAAGACATCACTTTCAGAGGGGTTTACAGGTTGCACCTTTATAAACTGGAACTCTCTGGTCTGGCAACATCCGTGGTCTGGAAGGGCCATGGATGTTCCAGGATCAGAGAGTCCAGGTACACTGTGGGAGTGGGGGACCGGGAACCCGGTGCTATGCAGGGGAGGGAGGACACCCAGAGCCGGCATGTGGTTTAGCTTAGCTGCAAGACGGGGGAGGGATGGCAGCTTAGCTGAGCTGCATGGGAAGTCAGGAAGCCAGGGGGAAGGGGGGAGGGAGGGGGCAGCAGCTGCAGGGGGACCTAAAATGACCTCCCCTGGTCCGGAAAAATCCTTCATCCGTGACCAGTCAGGTCCCGAGGGTGCCGGACCAGGGAAGTCCAACCTCTACTACTTGTCATTCTCATTGTTCAAATCCAAAAATAGAAGGGTGCATGCACAAATACACTTCCCTAGGGCTCGTCCCTGGGACGGTTTACCTTCAGAGTCGCTATGGATCGCTGGCCAGTCCCTCTGTAGGGCATGCCAGCTCCTCGGAGTCTGGAACAAAGTGACAGTCCCACAGTCCCGTTCCAACTCCCACGGAGCCCTTGCAAAGCCAGCCTGCAGCAATTCTAGCAATCCTCGTCTCCAGCCAGGCGGGGCAGCTGCAGTCTGAATGCAATACACCGAAGGCCATGGTTACAGCAAACCCCTCTGGTTCCTGCTCTGCCCGAGGGCCATGAATCTTCCTCCTCCTCCTCCATTCTGTCGCCCACTCCTCGTCTTTATAACCTCCCCCACTTTGATTCCTCCCCCCCCCCCCCGCCCCATGCCAGACTACCTGGCCACAATGTAAACCTGAGTAGCTGCAAGCAGCGAACACACACACCCAGTGTCTGGATGACTCTAGCCCAGCGGTGGGCAATAATTTTTGCAGGGGGCCCACTTCACGAATTTTGGTAAGTGGTTGCGAGCCAGCTCCGGGTTCCCCTGGAAAGTGTTGGGGGGGAGGGGAAATGCTCGTGCAGACAGGGTGGGGACTACAGAGACAAAGAAAGTGTGTGAGTGTGAAAGGGAGACATTTTGTGTGTGAGAGACAGACATTGTGACTCAGTTTGTGCACAGCGCAGAGACAGGAGTGTGTGTGTGTGTGTGATAGTGACACAGAGAGTGTGTGTTCTGGCTGCTGCTGCACAGAGATAGGTGTGTGTGTGTGTGTGTGTGTGTGTGTGACAGACTGTGTGTGTGTGATAGTGACACAGAGAGTGTGTGTGCGGACTACTGCTGGGTGAGTTTCTGAGAGAAGCCGCGCGCTGTCTCTTTAAGATGGGGAAAGCTGTCCTGCCCTGTTGTCTCTTCCCTCCCCTGCTCTGTACTCCTCTGAGCCCTGGTCTACACTGGGGAGTTATTTCGAAATTACCCCCTTATTTTGAAATAAGGGGAGCGTCCACACGACCAAGCTTGTTATTTCAAACTAATGGGCTGGTCATATCGAAATCTGCACCCCTGCTTTCCTCAGGGAATTATGCTTATTTCAAAATAGCTATTTTGAAATAGCGGGAGTGGGGACGCTCTGGTGCTGCTGTTTCAAAATAACGACCCCCCCCCCGAGTCACCCAAGCTAATTACTCCCCACTGCTTCCTGGGGCTCCAAGTCGAGGTAGCACATCCACAATAACGGAGCCGGCCTCAGTCAAATTTCAAGGCTCCCCCGAAGTGGGGACACACTAATTCAATGTTACGTCAGGACTTATTTCGCATTTCGTTATTTCAAAACAATTTCCTAGTGTAGACGTGCCCTGAGTCACTTACCATCCAGGCTCCTGGGTGTCTCCTTCTCCCCAACTCCCAGGGAGCACCCTGACTTCAGCACCCCCCTCTCTCCTTCACGCACCCCCCTCCCACGCTGCACAGCTGGCAGGAGAATCCTGGGAGCAGCTGGGTGGCAGGATGGAGCACAGTGGGGGGGGGGGCAGCTGAACACACGCTGCCAGCTGTAAGTCTGTGCGCCTGGCTCATCAGCTGGCCAGAGCGCAGTCTTGGTGGGCTGGATCCGGCCCCCCAGGCCTGCTCTAGCCCATCCAGCAGAGTCATCCCACACGGCTGTGGCAAAGCTGCAAGTACATCAAGTCCCCTAAAATAATAACACACACTGTCTATCCTCCCATGGTTCCTGCCCTCGTTCGCACTGCAGAATGCTGCGGGTTACATTGAGACGTGTGTGCTTGTATTTGTAAAATATTCATGAATCAGGGATTTGGTTTTCTGCTTTTTAACCTTTTGCCCGGCTATTACATTGAACAAGGAAAACTGAAAATAGACAGTCCGAGCCGTCTGCCGTATCAAGACATTACCAGCGGGGGTGTCAGCCTGTATTGATATGTACTGTTCTTGAGTTCACAATCAGCACCTTGCATTGGACAGGTTGTCCGGGTGTTCTTCGTATTGAATCTCGAGGTGTGTAAAAACGTGCGGTGTAGCCTCGGAGCAAGGGGTAGCTTTTACTGGGTGTCTGAGGCACTGCAAAAGCCTCCAAACTCATGTCTTTTCCTCAAAGGTCTCTCTGGATCGCTACTAAAACAAGCGCAGTGCTTGGGAGACGCACTGACCTACATCAGTAAAACTGCCACCTTATCTGGCAGGCTCAGGTCAGAAAAATACCCGGAGTGGAATAGTGAGTGCTTTGGTTCAAGATGGAGGTGTCCCCCCCACCCCCCACCCCCACACACAAAGTAGTGCAGGGATACCTCGGATCAGCACAGCTGAGGTGTTGCTGAAGAGGATGGAGGTTCATCGTCCAAGGCCAGGTCTATACGAGGCGGGAAAGTCGACCTAACCTATGCAACTCCAGCTATGAGAATAGTGTAGCTGGAATCAAGGTGCCTTCAGTTGAATTTCTGCTTCATCCTCACTGCGGGGTCTATGGAAGAAACTCTCCCATTGACTCCCCTTGCTCCTTGTGACCTAGCAGAGAACCGGGGTCAATGGGGCTGCCAGCAGCGGTCGATTTAGCAGGTCCTTACTAGATCCACTAAACTGAGCCCTGGGAGAGGGGTCTCCAAAGTGTCCATAGTGGGGTAAGTGGAGACAAGCCCTGAGTGGATGTGAGATTCATTAGCAGCCAGTTCCAGCATAGCAGAGAGGCTTGGGGGCAGGACTGAGGTTTATTTTCCAAGCTACCCAGAAGAATCTGTTCCCTCCTACTTCCAGTCCTCATCACCAGGCTCTAAATTACATAATCTTGAAAACGTACCTCAGAATATTGTAAAATAAAAGGGAAATGGGGCAGCAACCTGGTGGCGTTAATGTGAGTAGCTGCAGCAGAACCGCTGACTTGTGCGAAAGTCCCTACTTTCAAGGGATTTAGGCACACCACTCCCACTGAATGTCATTATTATTTTTGTTCCTAAATTCCCTGGGTGTTTCTGAAGTGATCCTTTGGGGTGAAAGCTGAGCCTAATGCTTTTCAAACCTCAGTGCCTGAAAGTAGACGCCTGAGCCCCAGTATCCAAGAGGATTTTCCATAATGCCCAGTGGTGGCCTAACTCCGCTCCCACGTGAATGGCTGCTGCTCTTGGTTTCCATGGGAGCCAAGGCAACTCCCATGGGACTTAGGCCAAGGCTGAGCAGTTTTGCAAATGCCACCCTAACATATCTTATCGGGGGCCTGGTTTTCAAAGGTGGTGACGGTAGCACCGACTGACTTTAGGGGGGGTGTTGTATGCTCAGCAGTTTTCAAGATCTAACTGTGGCTATAGACACCTAACTATGGAGGTAAGAATAAAACTCTAGGCTCCTGGTTGAGGTAACTCCTGACCAAATGCTTCAGAACATAAGAACAGCCATGCGGGATGAGCCCAATGGTCCATCTAGCCCAGCATCCTATCTTCTGCAAGCAGTGGATGCCAGATGCGTCAGAGGGAATTAAAAGGAAAATTTTTGAGAGCTCCATCCCCTGTTGTCTGATCCCACCTTCTAGCAGTCAAAGGTTTAGGGACTCCCAGAGCAGGAGGTCACATCCTTCCCACCTTGGCGAACTCCCATTTTATGGACCTATCCTCCATGAACGTCTCTTTTTCTTGACTGAATCCACTTACACTTTTGGCCTTCACAACATCTGTTGGCAAGGAGCTCCACAGGCTTGCTGCTGTTAATTTCCTGGCATGAGCTGTGTTTCTGGTGTTACACAAAGGGCTAAATAACACGCCCGTGTTCACCTTCTCCACCCAGTCATGATTTATTGACCTCTCTCATGGGCCCTCCTTACTCCATTTCTTTTCTAAGTTTCTACTTAGGTACTAAACAGGGAGCTAGGAGCCAAAAGTTCGGCTGCTGTGTTTGGAAACATTTGTCGGTCCTTCTCTGCAGACACTTCCATTCCTTCCACTTTTGTCCTTAAAAAATACTCACATTGTCGTTATTCAGCCCTCTAGGTATACAGTATCTTCCTATAACTTCCTGGACATTACTGAGCTCTGTCTGGGTTTGGCTGTGATCAGGCCTGCCTGTAGGGAGTCGGATAAATGGAGCAAGTGCCCCAGGATCCAGCAAATCAAAGCAGCAGCGTCCAGAGCCTCCGGCTCTGTAAATAGTAGCTGAAGTCCCACGGGGTGCACTGCAGAGCCCCGGGTGGTGTGCCTGGGATGGCACTGGGAGGGGTGGCAGTTTGGAGAGTGCTGAGCTTTGGCTGTCCCATCCCCCTTTCCACCCAAGGACTTGCTCCTTCTGGAAGCGTGGAGCCAGCCCTTGCCCCGGGGCCCGGTGAGGCTGTCAGCTTGCCTGGCTCCAGTATCACCACTCTTCCCTCCTGAGTGTCTTCTGTGTACAAGCGGAATCTCATCTCTCCCTGTCCAGCTTCAAACACATGGTGAGCAGGCTGCATTGTCCGCTTCTTCTCTTCAGCATCCCAAGGCTGCGTCTCCTCAGGCCCTGCACTAATTGCTCTCTGCTGGGGACCTCAGTTTCCCTGTGCTGCCTGATTACAGGGTTCAGCAAATCGCCACTTGGTCCATGTATCTTTACTCTCCCAGTTGGCCTTCCCTTTGTTATTCCCTCCCTCTCCATGCCAGTTACAGCTGAGCTGAAATAGGCTTCCTTTTGCAGGTGCCTGTAAGAAAATAAAGTTTCCTTTATGTGAGCGAGAGGAGCCTCTTGGACTATGGGAAGTGCTTCCAAAAACTAATCCCCAACTGAAGCAAAAGGAAGAGCTAGAATAATTTGGGAAGGCATCAGCCCGAAAGGCTGAGTGCTAGGGTCATGCTCCTACAAAGACAGAGACATATGCTTAAATTTGTGCACAGTAAATAGTAACCAGACCTAGCTCTTCTATAGCATTGTCAGCAGCAGATCTCCAAGCACTTTACAACGGAGGTCAGAATCATCATCCCCAATTGGCAGAGGGGTAAACCAAGGTGCAGAAAGGAGAAATACTTGCTCCAAGTTCCCCAGGTCTGAGTTCCAGTCTAATTCTCTAACCACAAGGCAACATTGCCTCCCATTGGCTTCATTAGGCCTACTGACTCAAGCATTTGCTGGGTCTGGTTCCCAGGTATGTGTGTGGACATTTGCATTTCATTCTGCAGGAGTTGGTGGCAACTTATTCTTGGGTCTGAACTTTGCTTTGGGGTCTGGGTTCACACTGAAATGAAGCTGAAACAACAGTGGTACCTAGTGCGGATTCTTGCAGCAGCTGTGAACGTTTTGCCTGAATTTGAATTTAGGTGCCTAACTTGAGAAGTCCACAGCAATACAGATGGGCCCAGGGTGCAAAAGGGAGGCTCTCGATCCAAATTTGTACATGGCTTAGTGTGTTTTGGAGACAGCATGTGGATGGAATCACAGATGGTGGTTGTGATATCCCCTGGATATGCTGAAGTCAGTCAGAAAGGTACATGAGGTAAGTACAGTCTTCAGGTTTTTTAGTTGCCGTACTGAATGTTGACTGACCCCTTCCCCCACCCTCGGTTCATTAATTGATACAGTGGGAAGGAATTGGGGAAAAGCTTTTTGGTCAACTTTCAGGCAAGCTGACAGAAATTTTCTTTGGTGTTACAGAGGCTCACGCAACAGAATGGCCAATGTCGCCTCAGTCAGGGAACCCAATACTAATCAATAAGGCTGTGTGTGTGTGTGTGTGTGTGTGTGTGTGTGTGTGTTTAACTCACTTTGCTCTGTAAAGAGTTCTAGGATCCCTCGCCTATGAAAAGCACTCTCGCCAATCACATTTCATCCCAGCTCCTTCAGGCAAGAAAGCAATTTCGTGTCTAAAGTATTTCAGTGGGACATTTGAAATTTCATTTGCTGAAATTGTCCTTTGACTACTTTCCAGGCATTTGAAGCCATGCTGATATGTGTCAAGTGAAGGCAATTTCACCACGCTTACCTGTCCTCTTTCTGTGAGCCTCAGTGCCAAGAAGGTTACCATGACAACAAAGCCCACTCTCCAACCAGTCAGATTAATTATTTGTTTTCAAATGATGTCACTATTAGCCGTGCTTCAACCACATTGCGCCAGCCAGCTCCACAAACAGCAGACCGGCACAAAGCCCGTGCGGCAGGCCAACAATTATGCTCTAAAATTAGCCCAGGAAGTAAAATGTCATGAAACCACAATTGTGAACTTATAAAAAAAAAATACACACATGGCTAGTACTCAACAAACAACCTCGAAACTTCCTCATGTATGGCCAAAGAGAACGGGCCTGTCTTGGTTAAAATAGCCTTGTGGATACAACTGCAGTGTGAAGGGACACACCCTCTCGTGACGCCCCTTTGTGGCCCAAGAAGCATCTGCAACTTCTCTGCATGGCTGTTCCCCGGGAGTGGAAGTGCCCCAGAAGGCTTCTCGGTCAGTTGCCTGGGACCAGGCTTTTTCTTACCCCCTCGTCTGGCTGCTGAGGGTTGTGGGAGACCCAGGTGCAACCACTCCTCTGGATCCTGGGCCCAGGGACCCTGTAAGTAGCAGCTGCCTGCTAATTGTCTCTGCTGTCCGCTGCTCCCTTGCTCCCGGGGTCACTTCCCCAAGAAGTGGGGGAGTGCTCTGTCCAGCCCTGGCTCTCAGGGCTTTCAGGTCAGGTTCTCAGCACCCCCCTGTCCAGGGTTCCTTCAGCTGCTGGACCTGGGTGTCAGGCAGGCCTAAAGTCCAGCGTCCACTCGGGGCTGTCTAAGGTGCTGTTGTCTTCCCACTCAGTCCCTAGATCTGACTGGGTGGAACTCCGGTGAAGAACTGC
This sequence comes from Pelochelys cantorii, assembly GCA_032595735.1. Taxonomy (NCBI): domain Eukaryota; kingdom Metazoa; phylum Chordata; order Testudines; family Trionychidae; genus Pelochelys; species Pelochelys cantorii. Next base: position 46,076,434 of record CM064337.1, read on the forward strand.
CAGGCCCTGCCCCAGCAGCTTCTTTTATATCAGCCTGCCGGGCCCTGATTGGCTGCAGCAGAAGCAGTCACCCTAGTCTGCTTGGAGGACCCATTTTCTGCTCTTCTCCCTGGGACGGGGTGCAGCAAGGCCTCCAGCCTCCAACAGGGGGCATCAGGCCTAGTCCACCCCGTCCCATGCGGACAAAATGAGGTCGCTTACCCAATTTTTGTGCTCGCAGCCCAAGTGCAAATTAAGTGTGCAATTGCACACATGCTAATGGACCCAAAGTTTGTCATCACCATTCCCGGCATGTTTTGGTAGCGCTTTTTTGGCTTGTCTCGGAATCTCACTTCATAGCTCGCTTTTTGTGGAGCATGGGTAGGATCAAAGAGCAATGAGGAAGATTTTTCTATTACTGCCCCTGCCCCCCACATCACAAACATAGAGGACTGGCCAGCACATCAGATAAAAAACACTGATGTATCTCCAGTGAATGGCAGGACACTGGAAAAGGCCAGTGAATCCTATTTAAAATGCTTCCAGTTTAGATGAGTCTTCTGGTGCAAGCTGGGCAGATTTTGAACCATGTCTGCCAGTTCACCCATTCATCTCCTTGGCAATCAGCCTGGAGGAGTGCCTCACTGTTGGGACTTTAGGGTTTTCCAGGGACCATGATGCCAAGATGGCCTAGCCATGCAGGCTGCCTCAGGGTCCCGGTCCCCTTGACTTCCAGGATCTTTTCCATAGACCTGGAAGCCTACAAGCCTTGGCAGGAATGACTGAGCCTCGCTCCTTAGATGGGGAATTTTGTTTCCAGCCTTGCATCTCCCCCGAACGATCTGAACTTTGCACAGGAAGCTGCTGTAGAGAGGAGGAGGCATTGGGAAGCCTTTTGCAAAACCAGGAGCTTCTATTTGAAAATATGCTCTTCCCTGTGGCCAAAAGGGTCCCAGGCTTTTGCCAATTCCAATATGCTTGGTGCAGTCCCAGCTTACAGACCAGTGACAGGAACAGAGGTGAGTTCACAGTGGTCCTTCAAGGCCAAGACCTGCTCTGAGCAGTGGCCTCCTCTGGCAGTGAAATCACAACACTACATGTGATTAGAGGGATCGCACAATGACAGTGACACAATGACACAGATGATGACACATCTAATGACCCATACTGTGCTCCTTTGCTTCCTCTCCCCCAAACATCAAGAAACAAGAAGCTTCAACTAGCTGGGAGAACGCTGGTCATGAGAAAAGGGGTTTTGTTCTTGGATCCACTGGGTCCGCAGAAGAGGGGATGCTGCACTGTCCCATGAAGCATCAAGCCAGACTGGATGGACCAGTGGTCTGATTGTGCCCAGCAAACCCCCATGTGTGTGTATCGGTGTAGGAGCCAATTCTCTCTCTCTCTTCCATGCGGACCCGCAGAATGGCCACTCCCTCGCCCCAGGGTGGGTGCGGTATGACTGAGGGCAGCTTCCAATCCTGCCCCCTCGGCCTGACTCCGGGTCTGCAGGGGAGAGTTCAGACTCTAGGCCTATTTGTGCAGACACTGCAGGGAAAGGGACGGCGACAGCTGCTTGTGTCAGGCATGGGCCGTCACGCAGCGTCCGGTGAGAACAGACCTGGACCACACTGGGAGGGGAGCAGCCCAGGCCTTTAACACCCCAGCCCGTTCTGTACCACGACACGGAGGTGGAGCCTTGCTTACTCCCCACGGTTCTTGTAGTAAGGACCTGGGCGAGGGGGTAGAAAGCAAAGGTGGCTTTAAGCCTTGGCATTCCCTGTATCCTAAAGCAGCGTGATGATCTAACGAGGCTCCAGGGTGAGTTTCCTGTGAGCCCCGGAAAGCAGAGACTATCTGCAGTCCAGTGCGATCCAACCACCTCTTGGGCGTGTCCGTGATCCGCTCCCTATGCAGGGGCCTGCGAGTCGGCCCTTTGGCCTATGCCACACTTAGCAGGTAGGTTCTCCGCACAGGAGGGATTGCTAGGGGACCATTCTGCCTCCCATTGAGGCTATTTTACACTGTCGGAATGGTGTCAAGGGGTCCAGTCGTAGCCGGGGAGCCTGCCTATTGCCTCCCACTGCTAAATTCGTGGAGCCCCTCTGTTCGAGCACTTCTCTTCCCCCGCCTCTACCTCCCTTCCTGCCCTGGAGAACAGCAAGGACAGTGTGTTTCTCTGCATAGAGATGTAAAGCCCAGAGATCCAAGGGCAGTCGAGAGAAACTACCCTTTGTAGGGGGTGAAACGGCCCTGCTTCCTAGTCACCCAGGACTTGCAAGAGGGAGCATTTACCCCCTTCATTGTAGCTAAGTGTGATAATGGGGGGGTCATATACATGGTTTTCTGACTCCTCCAGTTGAAATGAACAATGTTTGCTTCTTGTTCAAAAGCACGAAATGCCACCCCCCTCCGGGTTTCAATAAAAACCACAACCTGCCCGCCACGAAATGATGACATTTCCTTTAAAAAAAGAAGTCCCATGACAATGATTTAAAGAGGGCTTTGGGAGACACAGGCTGATTAAAAGCGATCCAGCTGCTGCGTCCCTTGGAAAGCCGCCCATCTCTTGAGGCAGGGAGGAAACCGGAGTGGCTGCCTTACCTGCCCACTCGGTTAACGCAGTGATCGTGCAACGCAGCGATCAGCCACGGCAGGCGCAGCCATGCCGCTTCGAATCAGGGGCGTATTTTCAAACCCAAAAGGGCAGTTCACAGAGTCAGCGACTGGAAAGGCTGGTCCCGATGGGAGCACTGCGAATGCTGCCCCGATCAGTCCAGAGGCAAGCAATTGCCCAGAGCCAGGCGCATTCTTGGGGCTACTCTCTGGGATGAGCCGAGTACATTATTCGGTACTTATCAAAGCAAGGGGTCTGATCTGCATTAGAATCCAGCATCCTGCAGGCAATGTTCGGTGCCTCCTGGGAGCCCCCCAGTGCCTTCCCAAAGGCGCAAAACTAGCTCTGCCGCTTTGCTCTGCCCGCACAACTGAGCCTCAATCACCAGTACCCCAGGATTGTCTCATAACATTCATTGCACCCAGTTCCTTTGCTGCTACTCCCCCTGCCATGCCCATTCATAAATCAGACCAACATAAGCAGGCCCGACTGGGGCCAGGGGGACAAAGGAGGCAGTTGCCCTGGGGCCTAGTGATTGGCCCAGGGCTCCTGTCCACCACCATAGGAGGAGCAGTGGCCAAGCCCTTTAAATCTCTGTTGAAACACTGAGCAGTGCACTCCAAGTGGCTCTCAGGGCTGGCTTGGGAGTGGGGGACCAGCACAGTGTGCTCCAGGCAGCACTGAGGGCCAGCTGCCCCAGCCTCACCCCTTCCATCTGAGGCTCCGCCCCTTCTGCTTGAGGCTCCACCCCTTCCAGTTGAGGCTCCGCCCCTACTGGAAGCATGGAGCTGCCCCCAGAACATAAGTAAAATTTAAATTGCAACATACCCACCTGTTCTAATTTTAGATTCTTCCCACATCTCTCTCTCTCTTTCTCTTCCTTTCTCCTGCCCTTTGTCTAGCTTGTCTAGGTACTTTTTGGGGCTAGGTCAGCTCACCACACAATGGGGCATTGTCGTAGGCTGTAGCCTTTCAGCTGGCTTCCCCCGTAAGCCCTTTAAATTACCCTCACCTGGTTCCACTCAGACTGTTAAAAACATCTTGGGAAACAAACAGAAAACAAAACAAAACCTTCATAACAAAAGTTCTTGCCTGCCCAGCATCTCTGCGAGGGTACAGTCTCCCAGCCTCCCTCCACCAGCTGTGGGTCAGGTCAAACCACCTCTGAGCAACGGGAAGTCAGCCAACAAGCAGTCCTCCTGATAACGGCTCCCATCTATGATGGTCGCAGCCGATTTATAGACAGCCCTCTTTCCCAGAGCTAATCCTGATTGGCTGGGAGAGATGGGCGCTGTGTCCCAGGGCTAATCCTGAATGGCCGGGAGAGATGGGAGCTGCTCCTCATCTTGATCCCTTAAAGAAACAGTAGCCTGGGGCTTGTCCTGAGGCACTATTATCCTGGAACCACTTCCTGTCTCCAGCATATGTCCCTGTCATTCAGTAAGTCTTCATCTGCTCCAGAATTAAGCCTTAAAGGACCAAGGTGCCCTATTACAGGCCTTAGTCTTGACTGGGTCTCTTGGCATTCCTCTGATACAAATACCATTATCTGGTGTTTCTAATCAGCCTGTATCTAAACATCTGCTCTCCCAGCGCAATAAAAACACACTCCTGCTATGCCTTGTACTGAATTCTCCTAGCGCCACTTCTTTTCATTAGAGCTTCACTTCTCTGGACAGTCCCATCATCTGTCCCTCTGTATTCCCTCTTCCCCAGCTTCAAATAAATAAGCAGCACTATGGGGAACCTCCTTCCATCCACGTGTTTTTGCCTTCAGAATCAGAAAGCTCTTCTCAGCACTGAACCCAACCCTGTGGAGGTTTGACTAAGTAAAAGCAGAGTAACACATGGGGAAGGACTCCAGGTTCCAGCTAGCTGCCTAATTCAAAATGTTGTCTTTCTTTCTTTCTTTCTTTCTTTCAACACACATGCCCCCAAGTCCAAAGACCACGGTTCCCATCCATCTGCCACAGCAACTGGGAACCTGAACCGTTCCTTATTCTCCAATGTCATCTGAATCTCGGAGCAAGAGGGCAGACTGAGCTGAATCCTGCAAATGCCAAAGAATCACTTTTTGTACAAGGTTGCACTGTATTTGGAGATACTGTCCCGCCAGCAAGTCCCCTGTGCAGCATCCAGATGGTGTGCAGGGAAATCCAAGAAGACTCCTCTCTTCACGGAACCTCACTCAGTAGAGAGGGTTAAAATGATTTTGCAGACTAATTATTTCCTAAAATGTATTGACTCCCCCCACATCCAGAAACCCATTTTGGGGGGAACATTTGCCAGCATTATTCCCATTGCCACGCTGTGTTTCATTGCAGCCTTTCACTGACTGAAAGAAGGTATTTTCTTAGTGGCAACCTGTGTGCCATTTATCTCTAGCTGCCCAGCAAGGGAAAAGTACATGTCGTGAGGACCAGCCTCTCTGGGGTGGGTGATTTCATCTAACCTAATCTGTCTAGCGAAAGACATTTAAATATTTTAAACATAATAATTGTATTCATGCCCTAAAGCATTTAGTCTGGTAGAAATAATGCTTTGTTATTAAAGATTTATAGGTTGCCACACTTTCAAAAAATGTGTTTTATGCAGACTAAAGATATGATCATCGCCTTTAGCTTGTAAAGCAGTCAATAGCATTTTCCCACCTAGTGTGCCAGTTAATATTTTCCAGTGTCATGAACTTTCTATGTGGTGCTGGATTTAGTGAAATACAATTCTGCCCTCCCTTTCTTCTGTTCTGGCATGGTCTAGACAGAAATAGGTTGGATTTTATACATTTTTGAGGCAGAAAGGATCATTATGAATATCTAGTCTGAGCTTTGCATAGCGCAACCCACTGAACTGCACCTGGAGATTTCTGCATTGAGTCTGTAGCGTATAGTTGAATGTGAGTATTTACTGTAGTTTTACCTGTTACCTTATAACTAAATCCCTGCAAACCCACGGATATCCACTTTATATCCGTGGGTATCCACAGCCCATGGCAGGTATGGATGCGGGTACAAATTTTGTATTGAGAACCCTGTACATTTTTGGATATTTGTGGGTATCTGCAGATGTGGATATCCAGGGATCCTTTTTGAAGATGCAGAAGCCAATTTTGTATCTGCACAAGGCTCTAATTGTAACACGACAGTGCCTGTTAAAAATGCCCTGCAGTGGTTTCAAGGTATTTTATTTTCCATGGAATGTTGCTTTTTAAACTGGCAATACATCTCCTATGCTCTGTCAATGGGACTATTTCTTTCATGTGGCGGATGTATCATCGAGACGCTGAGACTTCCTGTTCACCATTCCCTACCATATCGATTCCCCTTGGGAATTCAGCGCCTTCTGCTCAAAGAAAATAAGTGCTCAGAATTTGTTAAAATATGAATTTTTATTTCTTTCTTTCAGCTGGAGTTTGTGTGTGTGTGTGTGGAGCGGAGTGCCGGGATGATCTAATTCAGTGAAGAGGCTGTATCGTCCCGTCTGGTATAGGATAGCGGGAGGTTAATACTTGGGTTGGAAGAATTGTCCTCAGTCACTCAGATCATTGGGCTTTGTCTTCCAGTTCCTGTTTCAAATCTCTCTTCAGAAGCTGGTTGTATTTTATTTATTTGCTTAACATTTCCCCTCGCTTGATCCAAAAAAGCTAAAAGCTGCAAAAAATAACAAAAATTTAAAAATTTGCAGGACACGAAGCCCCACCAATTAAAACAGGGTGAATTAGGTTTCCAGCCAAGGTTGAAAAATACAATTCAGAAATACAAACAGCATTAAACATTGCACCAAAAAGCATTCGAAACACACATCTCAGAGACCACGAGAGAAAGGTCACAGTTTCCATAAGAAATCCTTTAAGAAGGTCGCTAAGAGCCCGTCGAAAAAGAAAAAAAAGTCAACAAAAAAATTAAAACAAAATGTATATTTCTCAAGTCATTAATTATGTACAGCTGCAGTCTTAGGAGTAAGTAGTAAGAGGATTGTCATGCATTAAACTGCTGCTTGCTAAGTTCTTTCCAGTAGCGGAGCACAGATAGTCTTACAAGATGGGAAACAGAAGAGACAACACGGGAGCAGATTCAACCGGAGCCAGCAGAACGAGGTGTTTTTCATTGTGATGGCCTGCCTTGGCATTTCGCTCAAACAACGTTACTAACATCCGTGATCCGACACCAATGTTCAAAGGCATGGCTGTGCTGCCATCTTTCATATATTGGCCTAGGGAGATCCAAGGGCCAATGGACAGCAAGAGTCTAAATGATTTGATGTCACATGACAGGACAATCGTGCGCTTTGGAAATCCTATTCCGTCTGTTCCATTAAAGGGACACCTTGAACTTGAAATCTAGTCCATGAAAAGAAATGTGAAAATTACCCCATTCCATGATCCTAATCCCAGATTTTGGGGTGTTACAATCACATTGTTATTACTTTAAAAATATCCCTCCCCCCCACCCGCCTTGTTGCTGCATGAAAAGCCACAGGGAAAACTGGCTGGCTATAGAGGGGAATGCAGAAAGCCACAGATCCTGCAGCATTTAGGCATCTAACGCCTCTTGAAATCAAAGGCAGTTTGGAGCCTAAATCATCTTGGAGGATTTGGGCCAAAGGGCCAAATGTACAAAATAAGCCAATATTCAGACCAAAATGGGTTTCATTTCAAGTTGATAGTCCCTTTAAAAGGCATTGAGTAAAGGCTGTATCCACTCCCCTTTAAAGTCAGGCGGGGCTTTCTGGTGATGTCAATGCATATTGGAGCAGGCGTTGGGCTCGCTCACTCGGTAGGGGGGATAGAGCCAGATACAAAAGTTTCCCCACATTAGAAAGAAACTAGGAAAAAGTGGTTTGGCTGAGCACATCTCTCCCCCTTCGCTGCAGTGCGAAATTCCCACTGAACCAATATTGGCTTTCACGGTTCTTTTGGTGACCATCAGCACCAGTGCAGGATCCAGCCGTTACTCATTCAGACTTTTGACTTTCTATACCAAGACGTACGCCATTACTAGTGACCGCACGGGATTGCACGTGTGTCTGAAGACCGAACCTAACCTCGTTTGTTTGCCACTGGGGTTTTCCTAGCTACATCACCCAGGGTACGTCTAGACAGCGGCACTATTTCAGGATACATCCGGTATCCCAAAATAGCGTTTTCCGCGTCTTTAGGGTACGTCTACACTGCAACGCTATTTCGGGATCCTGGAGTATCCCGACATAGCTATCCTGTGTCTTCACAGCAAACCCATTAGTTTGGGCTCACTATTCCAATGTCCCTGTACACCTCATTCTATGAGAAGTAAGGATGTTTTGGAATAGTGCTTTATTTCAAATGTTGGTGCTGTGTAGACAGCGCCAAATGATGAAATAAGCTATTTTGAAATAGTATCAAAATAAGATACGCAATTTGTGTAGCTCCAATTGTGTATCTTATTTCAAGTTACGGTGCTGTATAGACACACCCTTACAGCACGCCCATTATCTTGAAATGCAATCGAAATAACGGGAGTGCTATTCTGATGTCCCGGTAAACCTCGTTCCACGAGGATTAAGAGACTTATCGAAATAGACTATCTCGAAATAAGCTCGAAATAAGGTACACAATTTGCATATCTCAAATTGCCTCACTTATTTCAACCTAGCGCCGCGGTGTAGCCGCACCCCCAGTGGCTCCCCTCAATGACTGGTTACAGAATCAAAGGGCCAGCTGTCCTGTGACAGAATGTGGCAGCGGACGATGCAGCTGGGAGCACGGGGTGTAATCAATGTCAGTACCAGACACAGAAGCCAGCAAAAAGGAAGGGAGTTAAACCGGGTGAATCCACGGTTGTGAACTCACACTGGAACGTAAGGTCCATCTCATACGTTCAGGTGGGTATCAGCAGAAACTGTCTTTGGCTTATACCGTATAATTGTCTTGCCCCACAAAAGCCAAATCCAAAATGCCTAAGCTGCAATGGCCCCTGCTCTAAATAGTGTGAAGGTTCAGTCTGGAGAACCTGGCAAAGAGGCATCAGTCCACGTGGCCGGCAGCTATCTGGGTGCACAGACTAGTGTGCTCTCACCTCCCACTATGAGTGCTGTACTGAACGGCCCCCACCCCAGCTCTTTGAGGGGGTAGGAAGCTTGATTTGCTCCTGGAGCTGCGGGTGCTCTGTCCCATCCCAGCGTAGAAGCAACTTCCCCTCAGGGCTCCAGGACCCCTCCCATGCTTCCCTGAGCTGTTAGGTTGCACAACCAGGTCATCTCCGGGGCCACCAAGAAACCTGGGTGACTGGATGTGAGTCTGGGTAACTGGCCTACTGGGTGTGTGGTTGGCTGGGTGGAGACGACTGGATGTGGGTGAGAAGAGACTGACTGACTGACAGGCTGGCTGGCTGGCTGGCTGGCTGGTTGACTGACTGGCTAGCTGACAGCTGGCTGACAGACTGACTGACTGACTGACTGACTGGCTGGTTGGCTGGCTGACTGACTGGCTAGCTGACAGCTGGCTGACAGACTGACTGACTGGTTGGCTAACTGACTGACAGGCAGACTGAGAGACTGGCTGACTGACTAACTGACTGGTTGGCTGACTGACTGACTGAGAAGATAGCGGTGGAGGGACTGAATGGAGGTGGAGAGCAAGAGAAGGAACAAGTAGGACATGAGGAAAGGAAGTTGAGAAGATGGTGAATGGGAAACTTAAGAGGCAGAAGGGGGCAGACATAAGGTAAAACATGGAGTGGGGCAGATGTCAAAACCAATAATGGAACTGAAAGCAGCCGGGCCTGCAGCCGGGTTGATTCCTATAGGAAAGGGGCCCCAGGTGCATGCGTACGTACTCATGGTCCCTAGAGAGAATACCTGGCGGGATGGGCTGCTTTGCCTGTCTCGCTCGTCACACTTGAGGCATGCGGGACAGCCCCCCCAGCCCTGTATCCCTTGACAGCACACTGCGCTATCAGGTTACCTCGCACTCCGGGCGCCTGTGGCTGTCGGGCAGGTGTACGTGTTTGTCCATTTCTGGCCACGTACAATACTTCCAAGGCCTGCTCTAAAAATATTGCCCGGGGCGCTCCTGTCTGTCTCCGTGGCTGTGCTTGGTGCTCGTGTACCCCCTGCCATTGCAATCCCAAGCGCTCTCCTGTTCCTCCCTCGCCTCAGGAGAAAGCTTGATTAGCTCACGGCGAGAACTTTGTTTTTGCTTCTGTGCCATTTGCGCCCCCCTGGCCCAGCCTCCGTGCGAAGCCCCGGCGAGGCGAACAGAAATGACTTCCTGTGTCCGGCTGCCTTCAGTCCCCGGGGAAGAGAAGAGACACAAGTCACTCTCTGTGTGTCGCTGGAACAGGGCCTGGGGCAACCCTCCCCCCGTCCCCCAAGAAGAGAAGAATTGGAACAGGAGAACTATATTTAGCTGGAACGGGCTCTGGCTACCACTCCCCTGAAGAGAAGCAATTGAACAAGATTTCTGTTCTCCCTTGGGCATAGATGCCAACTGGTACATGGCGTTGTGTGGCTCCCCGGTACCAGCCAGCTCAGCCCTGCGCCCTGCCCCCATCTGACTAACTGCATTTTGGAGGGAATAATTGCATTCAGTGAGCAGGGCGTTTGAAAGTCACGTCACCTTCCTGACAGCATCCTCCCGTCCCTGTCAGTAATAAATGGGAAGCAGTAGTGAAAGTTGTGCCCGGCCTCAGTACATTTTCCTGACAGGTGTTTGGCGGCCCTTCTAGCAGTGTCCTTGGTACCAGGCAACTATCCATTGCCGCGCCCCGAATACAGATTGGATTTGTTCTCTCTTGTGCCCATGCTTCCCGCTGCCCCCAGGCACGCCGGGGTGGATCTGAGAGGGCCTCAGCTCTCCCCGGGCCCCGTTTTCATGCAGATGTGTCAGCCAAAGAAAGACTTGAATAAAAATGGGCATTCCCCCCCCTCCCCCGCTCTAGAGAGGAAGTGTTTTTACTTTTAAATACACCACATTTGTGAGCGACAACTCCCCCACCCCAAGCACTCCGCTGACTGAACAAGGACAAATACGCAATATTTCTGCCTTGAAGCCAGCAATAGCATCCAGCGCTGTGGCCTCGCGCCAAGCTGCCCGCAGGAGCTGTTGAGCCTGACACAGGCAGAAGATTGTTTTTACTTTGGCATGAATTGCGTGTTTAAGTTTTCATGAATGATCAGCCCTGCCCCTCCACCCGCCCCCCCCCCCCCCCCGCGGGAAAGCACAAAAGAGCCTCAGAACTGTGGCTTGCCCCTTTCCCCTGCCCATCTGCAAATGAGAGAGAGAGGGAGGGATGTGATCTAGGGGCAGGTGTGACTTGTGGCATCACCACATTTCAGATTTTTGGGCAGGATTAGGGGCCGCAATAAGGGGGCACAAGTGCGGGCATGGAGGAGGGGGTCAGACTTAGGACAATGGCCTCAGCAGGGTAACTGAGCATACTCAGTGCAAGCCAACCAGCAAATTGGGGCTAAGGACTGACCCTGTCCACCCTTCCCTATATAAAAGAAAGAAAATTAAATAAACATTCGATGCACTCAGCTCTAATAACAACATGTTCTGGCATCTTGTGGCAAGATGGACACCGGTTAGGGTTACGTTTTTAAAGTATGTTCTTATTTTGTCACAAACTGTGCAGAGAGAGACACACACACAGTTAGGATGCCTGGGCTCTATCTCTGGGAGGGAAGTAGAATCTAGTGGGTTACAGTGGGGAACAGATAGATCTGGGTTCTATATAACGTGTTTCTCAACCAGTGGTATGCGTACCCTTAGGGGTACTCGAGAGAAGTCTGGGGGGTACGTCAACACAACTGAAATGTGGAGAAAACTGAATTTTTGTCTTAAGTTTTACAGCGTTTCATTATTTTTGTACTTTTTGTACTTTTTACACCCAAAAATTTCATTACCCGTCTGGCTGCGATTAAGTTGTTTAAACAAATGTGTTGCAATGGTAGAAAAAAATGTGTGTGTCTGAAAACTGTAGGTACTGGGGGTACTTATAATTTCATTTCTTTTGTTTGTTTTAAATCTGCTGCCCTTACATTTCATTGGGTGACTTTCTTGGGCAATGTTATTAAAGGATTAAATAACATTTCCTTAACCAATTTTCCATGCCATTCATGATTTTCTAAACCTCTAACACATCCCTTGTCCTTCAGTCAGTTCTTTTCCACCCTGAAAAGTCCCAGTCTTTTTAATCTCTCCTCAGATGGAAGCTGTTCCTTACCCTTAATAATGTCTGTTGCCCTTCTCTGTACCTTTTACAATTCAACACACCTTTTTAGCTGGGGGCGACCAGATCTGCATGTAATATTCAAGACGTGGGCACGCTATGATTCTATATAGAGGCAAGATGATATTTTCTGTGTTGTTATCTATTCCCTTCCTAATGATTTCCAATGTTCGGTTAGCTTTTTGCCATGGCACATTGAGCAGATGTTTTCAGGGAACTAGCCACAATGATTCCAAGATATCTTTCTTGAGTGATAACAGCTAATTTAGACCCCGTCATTTTGTATGTACAGATGGGATTACATTTTGCCATGTGCATTTATCAACACTTTGAATTCCATCTGCCCTTGTGCTGCCCAATCCCCCAGTTTTGTGAGATCCTTTTGTAACTCTTTGTGGTCAGCTTTGGACTTAACTATTTTGAATCATTTGCAAATATAACCATCTCACTGTTTACCTCCATTTCAAGATCATTTATAAATCAGTTGAACATCACTGATCTTAATGGAGATCTCTGGAGCACACCGCTATTTATTACTACCCTTTGTTTCTTTCTTTTCAGTGGAGTCCCTAGCAGTGTTTTCAGGATCATCTAAAGAGCCTTTAATTACTTGAATGACAAGCCCATTGTTATCTTAATCCCCCTGCCTCTCTCAGTTTATAAACAAACTCCCTGCCCCAAAGGCAAAGCTGGGACCAGACAAGATCTGTTGCAGCCAAGAGCTGTGTCTGGGGATGGGACATGCACTTTAAGGAGACCTCCAATTCAAAGGTTCAAATATCAGGGTGCAGGTAACAGATCCCTTTAGCCCCCCCCCCCACAATTGGAACCCCTGACTACTTTACCATGTTGCTTCCTCAATCTCCTCTAACCTGTTAACTGTGTTAGCCCGTAGGTAGCACTACAGGCCTTTCTGAAACATTTTTCCATTATCAGCTCTTTCTCTTTAACAGCAAATAAGAACGGCCAGACTGGGTCAGACCAAAGGTCCATTCAGCCCAGTGTCCTGTCTGCCAACAGTGGCCAATGCCGGGTGCTCCAGAGGGAGTGAACAGAACAGGTAATCCTCACGTGATCCCTCTCCTGTCATCCATTTCCAGCCTCTGACACACAGAGGCTAGGGACACCATTCCTACCCATCCTGGCTAATAGCCATTGATGGACCTAACTTCCATGAATCTATCTAGTTCCCTTTTGAACTCGTTTAAAGTCCTGGTCTTCACCACCTCCTCCAGCAAGGAGTTCCACAGGTTGACTGTGCGCTTTCCACCATGATTCCAAGATCTCTTTCCTGAGTGGTTAAAGCAGGGAGAGCTACTTTGACACTGTGATCTCTTAAGCAGGTCATTCCTTTTAAGGTGTCCTTGGCTTTAACAGCATGCTGTATTAAACCTCTCTGTCCCTTTAACAGTCTTGTCCCGTAAGCCCGGCTCTCGCTGTAAAAACTCAGCGCACAATCTTTTCACTGCAGACTCACTGCTTCTGAGACTTTCCTCCCTACCCCCCTTCTTCAACTACCTCTGTCCCCTTCCCCGTCTTCGTCCCATGCCTTTCTGTTTGGCTAATCCCTCCCTAATTAAACTCCCCCCCCCCAAAAAAAAACCACATGGCACCAGCACAGTGGCTGTCAGGCCATGGCAATCACCTGGATCACTCTGTTGGAATGTGATATGTAGAGATGGGCAGAACCGTTTTGACAGACCCATTTTCCAGATTGAAGGACTGAATGGAATTCTGTCAATTTCGCATTTTGGCGCCCGAGGAGGGGAAGCCGTTCTAACAATGGCAGGCTCTCCTGTTGTGTCATTCTCCAAGTACAACATGCTGATTTGGGATTTTTTTAAATTGTGGCTGATAGGTGTGATAACGCAATATGGACTGAAAGAGTGAAAGTCAACAAAACTGTTGAGATGTACCTGAATCAAGCCAGTGGGGTTTGTTTGGTTGTTTAAAATTCTTTCAAGGAGAATTTTGAAATGTGGGGGTTTCATTTCTAATCAGAACAAAGCCAAATCACACAAGCTCCTCTATGAGACAGAATTTCTATTCTTTGCCCTGATCTAGTTGTACCTGTGTCAGTCCTGTTGAGTAGGGGTGGGGGAACTTGTTTTGGGTCGGGTGCCACTGACCTACAGAAAAATCAGTCGGGGACCGCACACAAGTGAGAAGCCCCCCCCCAAAACTCCTTACCGTCGTGGCCCCTGACTGAGAAGGAGAAAGACCCTCCCCACATCCCCTCACACACCAGAGCATAATGGGGCCCAGGCTAGATTTTTGTGTGCTCCGGTCCCACAGTAGGTACAGATTCCCCAATGCTGGGTGGGGGAGCCCTGAAACTCAGGGGCCGGATCCAGGCAAGGGGGGGGCTGCATCCGGCCCCTGGGCCTGAGGTTCTCTACCCCAGTATACAGTGTGAGCTTTCAAAACACCTCTCTCTACTTCTTTGGGTGCACTCAGTGCTTAGCACAACAGCACCCTGATCTTGGCTGTTCGTGAAGCACTACTATAGTAAACAGGACTGCTAATAATCGATGACAGTGGGGAGCACCCTGTGGGCTGCAGAAAACATGCAGCACATCAAGGTTCTGCGTGTGGCCCACAAGACGTTTTGTTTACCCTTGCCCATGTGCAGGGTTGCCAGATTTCCCTGGTTTCTCACTCCGTAGTTTTTTCCTACCAGTGTTACTAAAGTGACATGCACCTAAAGCGAGATGTGTGCTGACTGCACACAACAGTGATGGGGAGAGCTGTGTTCCCCCTCTGTGTCCCATCCAAGCGCTGCTACGGTTCAATCAGTGAACTCTACGTACACAAGCACAGTGAGCAAAACTATCCTATCCTGGAAACTGTCTCAGTTCCGACAATCTTGCAGCCCACTGAGATGAAGGAAAGCCACTTATGAGGTTAGGTTGCCCATCACTGATCTATGAGGGCAGGCTGGATCTGGGGTACCTTTGGAAAGGCAAGCTGATGAACAATCTAGTGTTGACAGGAAGGAAATATCCTAATCTGAGCCTCCAATAGAGAAGAAATCATCTATCCCCGGATGTCAGCTGGCAGGGAGTGTGAACCGGTTTAGTTATAACTATCTTTCCTTAAACTACAAACCCCATTTGTTTTGTTGTTTCCTTAACCAAAGTGTGCCAGCTTCCCTGCCTCCAGCTGGCATTCTTCAGGGTGCATCGGTGCCAGGTTTTGGTGGGCACATACTTGGCTTCTGCTCAGGGTTAGCACGCACGAGGGAAGTGAGCAAGTTAGTAGGCAGGCGTCTCAAATGTAACAGTGACCTGGTGAGAGGTATCAGAGGGGTAGCCAGGTTAGTCTGAATCTGCATAAACAACGAGAAGTCCTGTGGCACCTTATAGACTAACAGATTTATTGGAGCATAAGCTTTCGTTGGCAAAGACCCACTTTGTCAGATGCATGGGAGGACACATTATCACCTCCCATCATGAGCCACCTCTGTAGGAGGAAGGGCCCCAGATTCAGAAAACAAGGGGTTGGAAGGGTCAGTGCCAGACACAGGCATGAAATATCTTCGGAGGGCAAGATAGATAAGAACATCCATGCTGAGTGAGGGTTTTCAACACGAGCAGCTGGGAATGCAGGCAAGGGAAGGCACAACCTTCCCAAAACTGCCTAAACGCCCTGCAAAGGCTGGGGTCACAATGCAGCAACCCAGTTCCCAGGTAGCTAGGAAGGATCGGGCTGGGGGGTGGGTGGGGCTTGGCTTCAAGGGCGCGGCTTCGGTGGAAGGGGTGGGGTTGGATCTTGCCTTCTCCAGCTGGAGTTTCCCCTATAGCCAGGGTTTCCAAAAGTTAGCTTAAGAAAACACGCCCTGACACTCAGGCTACGTCTAGACTACACCACTCTGTGAACAGTGAGATATAGATTAGGCATGTCGAAATTGCTAATGAAGTAGGGGTTTAAATATCCCACACCTCATTAGCATAAACATGGCTGCCGCTTTTTTTCTAAACGGAGCTTTTTCGGGAAAAAAAACGGCGGACGCAGATCTGTCAAAAATAAACCCTTTTTTGACAGATCCTGTAAACCTCATTTTTTGAGGAATACAGGATGTGTCGAAAAAGGGTTTACTTTCGACAGATCCGCGTCTAGACTGCCATTTTTTTCCGAAAAAGCTCCATTTCAGAAAAAAGCGGTGGCCATGTTTATGCTAATGAAGCGTGGGATATTTAAATCCCAGTTTCATTAGCAATTTCGATGTGCCTAATCTACATCTTTCTGTCAACAGAGAGGTGTAGTCTAGACACACCCTCAGAGAGACCACAGTGAAGGCCACGCCCTTTCATTACCTTGCCTAAGGCTTGGGCCTGGCCCACATGCTGCTAAAGAGTTCCAGGGACTAGCTGTGGCCAGGATGACTCAGAAGGCAGCACATATCCCTTGGGAATCAGTTTCCCAATTATAGGGAGGGAAGGAGTGAATGGCTAATGCGAGTGGCTGGTTTGTGGCTGGTTTCACCTAGGATATTGGCCATGTAAGTAATTCA
Organism: Pelochelys cantorii; assembly: GCA_032595735.1. Classification (NCBI taxonomy): domain Eukaryota; kingdom Metazoa; phylum Chordata; order Testudines; family Trionychidae; genus Pelochelys; species Pelochelys cantorii. Next base: position 46,092,746 of record CM064337.1, read on the forward strand.
GCAAGCGTTATAATAAAGAGCCATCAAAGAACACTGCCAGGCAGCCGGACAGTCAGCAGCAAGAACGTGTCCCGTGAGACACTGGACCAAGGCTTAACGGTGGAAGGGGCCGACCGCACATGGGCAGTTGGAGCACATTGCATCTGACCGCCGAGGTCTCTGTGACGCTGTAGGGCCCACGTTTAAGCCTACATTCGACCACGTACCGTGTGCAAACCCCTGATATTCATTAGTCACCACGGTATTGAGTTTGCTTGTGGAGGTTTTCTATGTCACTCACTCAGCCCTCACCGGGATGGCAACGTGGCTGCTTTGGCGCACACGTGCTGTCTTGGTTCATTAAGAAAATGGCCTGGAGGCACTGTCCAAAACAGCCAGCTGGCCCTTGGCAAAGGACTGGCCTTGGTGGCCAGGAAAGAGCCTGTTGCCAGTTGGCCCCTCCTGCGTTGGGAGTCGGGAGTTAGTGGCCGGGGGGTGAGAGTGGCCGGTTTGTGGAGCATGGGGGTTCGTGACAGCAATGGTGTTGGGACCCAGTAGCATTCCAGGAGGTGAGGTTGCAAAAGTGGTGGTGTTAATCCCTTCCTCCTGGCAAAGTCCAACACCTGAAGGCCCTTCGCCTTCCCTAAATCACTGCCTGGCACTGCTGGGAAGCAATGCAGCCACCGTGCCCTGCCCCAGAGTCATTCCTGCTGCGGCCAGAGCAGCTGGGAGCTGCGTCAGCTCTCGGGGGTGATGGGCCCTGTGGAAATGTCTTGTGCAATCTGGGCCTGTGTGCTCCTCACTCCCTCCTGAGCAAGCCCAGGGATGTCAGAGTATGCCCTATCTGCCTGCTGTGGGGCTCTGGCACGTTTCTCTGGGGCTGGCAAAAGCCAGGGGCAGGCTAGTGAATGAGACGGCCGGGCTGGGCTCCATTCGCATCTCTCTATGCCATGCTGCTGCTAACCCTATAGTGCTGCCCGGTTCCAGACCCCGCATTGGTCCCGTTCCACCCTCAGACATGGAGACTGGGAAAAGCTTGCGGCTGGGGATGGCAGGAGAAAGGATGATTTGGGAGGAATGGGAGTGGGGAGGGGAAAAGTTAAGGAAGAGGAGGATGAGGAGGTGGGGCAAGGAGATAGGCACCACAGCAAAGCCCAGTCCGCACCTTCCCTTCCGGCTTGCAACTTTGCAAGGCTTAGAAACCTCTCCTCTGCTCCTGGTGTCTCTGCTCCTTTACTCCCTGATTCACCCTGAGGACACTGAATGGGTCTTCCTCTGATGGCAAGCGCCACATGAGGTGCCCAGTGGGTGCAGGAACAGCCCACGGCCAGTCAGAGAGCGTGGGAGGACGGCAGTGGAAGAGGATACTCTGCTGGGGGTGCTTGGTTCTGAGGGAAAGAAGCGGGAAGGCAGATGGTTGGGGGAAGATGGAGAACTGGCAGCCCAGAAGATGTCCGCATGACACTGCAACCGGTTCCACCACAGCCACAGCCTCACCCACCATGTACAGAGAGTTGGCCACAAAATAATGTTGTCCCCTCGTGGCACTGACTGTGGCCACGCAGATGTGGCCTTGTAGTGGATGCTAATTAGCTCCCAGAATCTAGAACCACTCACTCACCCGGTGCTGCTCTAAGAATAAAGTTACTGCCAGGAATAACACAGTCAGTCCGTCCGACTGGCAGGAGGTCCCCAGAGGTCCCTGCATCCTTGAACCTATCTGGCCAGAAGCATTTGAGCAACAGGGATCCACAAAACCCAGGGCAGCCAACCACAAGGTGGGACTGAGGTGGAAAAAACACCCCAGCTGGCCTCAGCAAAGCTTAGCATGGAATGAAAACAGCATGCAAGCAGCTTTAATTTCACTGGATGTGAAGAGACATGGGGGGACGAGGAGGGACATCAGACCCACGATGCTAGAGGCACACTTTTTTTTTCTGATCATTTTGCATCATCACCAACAAAAAATAAAACTAAAATAAACCAAGAGGGGGTTAAATAAATATCACAGTTTTGTTCACGTGAAAAATATTCAAATCATCATCATACTAGGTCAAATTAATATGATCAACTTCATAAACCAAAGGCAGAAGAAGAAGAAAGCCCCAGCAAATTCCAGCCTGGATGGCGCTCGCGGATGGCAGGTTTGTGTGGCTGGGTTATTGTTTGGGGATCATGCCTTTGATGGCCGACTCCCGGTTTACATACGTGGCCCAGTAGACCAGGTTGAAAATGGCGAAGAGGACCGGAAAGACAATGCGCGACATCTTGTCCACCTTGCTGACGCTGTTATAGGTCTTCTTGCTTTCCGGGGGCTTCTCCTCCACGCGAGGCACCTTGGGGGGCACAGTGGCCGTGGCTGTGGCGGTGCCGGTGGCGCTCTTGGAGATGGTGGGCAGGCCGGGGTCCTTGGCGATGTTGAGGGCGTATGTGGTGCCCACGATGTTGTAGGTATTGTTGGCTTTCTTGGCCAGCGCCACCGGCTCCTTTTTCTAGAGGGGGGAAAACATTCTGTATTAGACCACGGTAAAGTATAAGCAGGGTGCTCTCAGCTGGCAGCTGTGTGGATGGCAGCCCTGCGGCGAGCCAAAGGAAAAGATGGTGTTGGGGGAGAAGACCATTGTTTGGAAACCTCGTCATCCCTGCTTCACTTGGATTGCTGGAGATGGAGGGAGACAGCATGATGGAGTCTCCTCTAGCTTCCACCAGATGGAAACAGGAGTCACTCCTTTGAAGTACAGCACACAGTGCCTAACACTATGGGGTCACGGGACTCCAACATGCTACCACGATACAAATAATGGCCACCAAACACCGGGACAGGTGTTCAGCTTAGGGGGATCCTCTGAGCCACTCCAGTGGCACAGCAGGCACATCCCCAACATGTCGGCTCTGCTCCAATCCCTCCCTCTTCCACTCAGGTAACACCAGCCCCACACACAGTGGCCTGATACAGGGAGGGGACAACTGTCTCTCCACTTCACCTGGCTGTCTCTCCACATCATCCTGTCTCTCCACTTCACCTGGCTGTCTCTCCACATCATCCTGTCTCTCCACTTTACCTGGCTGTCTCTCCACTTTACCTGGCTGTCTCTCCACATCATCCTGTCTCTCCACTTCATCTTGCTCTGGTGCATGTGAGGGTCTCATGATACCATAATTCAAGTGGGTGGAGAATCAGACTCAGCGAGCTCAGTGTCTGGGGAAAGAGCTCAAACAAATTGTCTAACCCTGCTTCTGGACTGTTGTTGTGATGAGGAGTACCACTGATACAGATCGGGGTCACCACCAATGTTCCCTCTAATTTTTTCCACCCATGTGCAGAATAATGTTGTTCTGTGCACTGAGGCATGCGGCAATGTGCACCACTGCTAGAAACACACACTGCTGGCTGAGGGGCACTCTGCTAATCAACTGGGCAGCATTTGGATCTCTCCTGAGCAGCTGCATGAGCACCTAGCTTTCAGGGAACACTGGTCGCCACATGCTGGTGTTTGTCCAGTGGGACACAGCGAATTCCCTTGGGATAACACACCTTGGGAGATAAACGTACCGCCCCCCCCACAGATCCCCTCCTACAGTCATTGGGCTTATATGGCAACCAAACTGCTAGCAGAGTGAGGTGATGTGAAGGGAACCCTCGGCAGCACCCAAAGAAGCTCAGCTGGCTGTAGGTTTGTCACTGATGGAAGTGGAGTGTGTGGGGGGCGAGGGAGGGGGGATTTGGGCTAGGAGAGGGGTTGGAAGAGGAGATTCGATCGCAATTTCCATGAGGACGAGACCCAAGCCTGGATGGAAATCTGGTCCGTATTATACAAGCTGACCTCAGTCATGTCATGAAAATCCTGGGGAGGAACGTCTACACCTGGACGATAGACTCCTACGGCTCCCTTGTCCTTACCATGCTACATTCCGCACAATCGCCACAGAGCAGATCCAGGGGACACAGGGCAGCTGTGGCAACCCAGGGCTCTCTCCTCCCAGTGACGCAAAGGCAGGAAAGTCACCGCAATCCCTGCACCAGCGCTGAGTAAAGAGCTGGCACTGTGGCACCCCTGCCAGCAATGCCAGGTGCGTGGCTTCTATAGGACGAGCATACAGCCCACAGCCTCTACTCAGCCCCAGCCTCCAGCCTGGTGAATTCATAGCAAGCAACATCGTCACAGCAGAAGAGGACCTGAGGACTACCCTAACCCTAAGTTTATGAGAAGCTGGAGATGAGTCAACAGTGGGCCCACGAAGGCTAATGGCACATTGGGCTACATTAGGAGAAGTGTTGCCAGCAGATCAAGGGAAGCGATTATTCCCCTTTATTCGGCGCTGGTAAGGCCACATCTGGAATATTGCCTCCAGTTCTGGGCGCCCCACTACAGTGGACGCATTGGAGAGGGTCCAGCGGAGGGCAACAAGAACGATGAGGTGGCTGGAGCACATGACCTACGAGGAGAGGCTGAGGGATTTGGGTTTGTTTAGTCTGCAGAAGAGAAGAGTGAGGGGGGATTTGAGAGCAGCCTTCAACTACCAGAAGGGGGTTCCAAAGAGGATGGAGAAAGGCTGTTCTCAGTGGTGGCAGATGGCAGAACAAGGAGCAATGGTCTCACGTTGCAGTGGGGGAGGTCTAGGTTGGACATTAGGAAAAACTATTTCCCTAGGCGGGTGGGGAAGCACTGGGATGGGTTCCCTAGGGAGGGGGTGGAATCTCCATCCCTGGAGGTTTTTAGATCCTGGCTTGACAAAGCCCTGGCTGGGATGATGGAGTTGGGGTTGGTCCTGCTTTGGGCAGGGGGCTGGACTGGATGACTCTGAGGTCTCTGCCAGCCCTGGGATTCGATGAATCTATGATCTTTAGGTAACTCGGGGGGCAAGACAGTGACGGGAGCCCAGTTCATCCTCCGTGTTTTCCACTGATCTTACTACAGCTCCACAAGGGGGACAGGCCCTCACGCAGTGCACCGACTGAATAGTAGTGACACCACCAGCACTGTGAACCTCACATCACCCACCTTTTCCAAGCGCCTGGCATTTCAAGTGCCTGTCGGCAGAGCTGGCCCACCTGTTCACTGCCAGTAGCCCAGGCACACACTTAGTTCCTCTCTCCGTTCACCAGTCATTTGCTGATTCAACCCATCTCTGTCCCCAGATGTTTTCTCTGCTGGTCTGTGTTGGCCACATACACTGGCCAGTATTCTCAGCCCATGGCATGACATGCTTCCTCTGGACTGCTCCCCCTATGTTGTCCAAAGGGTTTGTCAGCTACCCCTGCCCTTGGACCGGATGGCGGCAACTTTTCAAACCGAAGGAGACTCAACCAAAGGAATCCACAGCGCTTTCTGGTATGAGTTTTGGACAAATATTCATCTTTGCTAAAATCCGTGACACCTTTGGGATGCCTGGCTCTTTGCAGGAAGATGCACGCCTTCAGAACACACATGAACAATTATTAAAACCCCGAGCAGCAGAGCGAACGTGACTCAGTGGTTCTGTTTGCAAAGGCTTTTCTCCTGATTGCTCATGCTTTGAAGGCAGCATGGTACAGCCAATCAAGCCCCTTCATTCCCAGCTATGGTTATTAACCCTTCCTCTCCCTCTCCGGCTGAGGGAAGATTGAGCAGTATTCTTGCAATCGGCAATGTGCCGTTAATCATGTCGGGTGAAATTCACCTCTCGCACAGGGAGCCCGCCCCCCAGTGGCTGGGTTTTGTGAAGGTCGCTTAGCAGATGCTGGGAGCGGCCACCCCAAAACAGCAACACAATCCCTCTTGAGCCACTTTTCACCCTGCAGATTGCAATGCCGGAAGCTGTTCTTCTGCATCTCCTAGACAGCGTGTCAGGGCACGGTCCAGATCCTAACCTCCTTGGCATGCACACCTAGTTGTGGGCACCCTACTGCAGTGCCTGGGCCACGGAGTCTCTCCCAGTGCTGCGGAGGCACATCACAGGTGAATTTCACCCCTGGTCAGTTACACGGCGCACATTCCCAGGGATGCCACAGGCTGCAGCGGATCAGCCTTTAAACCCGTGCACACTACACACACACTAACTGATGCAGCTCTGCCACCAGTAATCACGCCTGCAATTGCACAAATAAAACTGCAGGCGCCAAAGTCTACAGACTGATTAGACTAATGATCAGGCCACATTTGCGATGCCTGAGGGAGAAGGTGGAAAGAATTGCTAGTGTTTTCAACAGTCACCTGAGGAACAGATTCACAATCAATTAATTAATTTGTTGGGAGGAGCCACGATTCATTGTGCATCCTCAAAGCAAGTGAGTCGCGGTAGCCTGTTACGCGCTAGGGAGTCATACATACAGGTCTGAAAATGTTTTACGATTTAACACTACATATGCTGTGATTACCTCTTACCGTCGCTTCTGGTGTAATGAGATGATGAGTGTGGAGTAACGGATTGAAAGAATGATCAATTACCACATGCAGAATTCTCTTGGAAGTGCACTGTGATTTATTTTATTCTTAATCAGGCATGTTACTGACCAGGAATGAATGCAACCAACATAATACTTTTCATTCTGGACAATGCTTCCCTCGAAAATCTGACCTTGCCAATGTAACCCACACACCTAGTGTGGTTACTGAGCAATGCAAGTGGTACCGAGACCACAGCAACACTTGAGACCAAGAGACCTCTACAGGATGGGCTTTTAGCTCAGAGGGAGAGGCTCTTATAATCAGCTCCAGAGATCCCAGGTTCAGATCTGTCAGGTGGCAGTTACACCTGGGGGCTCATCTGGGATCTCAACTGGGTCTCTGAAGCTCGGGGTGCGCTTCCTCACCTAGGGGAAGTATGTAACCCACACACCTAGGGTGATTACTGACTAATGCAAGGGGTACCTATGTAGGGATAACATATTAAAGTATTAAAAATGATTCCCCAAGTAGAAGCAGCATATAAGTGTTTAGATTTAGTGTTATCAAGCTTGATAAGTGTTTAGATTTATTATTATTGCCCCTCTAGAATATAATTTGTTAAGAATATAATACTATGTAGCCAGAAACAGCTCCCCTCTCTGTGTCCCAGGGCACACTCAAACTTTTGCAAGTGGCTGCTTGTCAAGCCACTAACTCTGCTCTGGGAGCCAAGCCCTGTAATTGATTAAGGGCATTGTTACACAATTGACGCTGGTTCTCTTCAAAGCATTGTGAACCAATTAACCCTAATTGCAAAGTGAAACATTGTAACTATAACAGTAACTAACTCAGCACTCAGAGAGAATGTTTTAAGAAATGCCACCCAGAAACTTTTGTAACTTTTTGTAACTACAACTCTTGTATATGTAAAATTATTATTATACAAAATACTGTATGTGAAACATTAATTAGGGAATGTATGTAAGAGAGAGAGTGCTTGGACAATGAATGAATGGTTTGAGAGGTGCCAGCCTGAGAATACAGTATCAAAGGGCTGAAGAAGGCGTCAGGTGCCAATGCAACCAAAAGGCGTCAAGTGGAGAAAAACTGGAGACTGGAGGTCCACCCTATGAGATCACTGACGAGCACCTGGCAGCCACCCTGTAGACATCAGCGTGACGCAGCAATTCCCATAGACTGGCATAGGAAGAAATGCCTATAAAGACTGGACCAAAAGACTATGGAGTCAGAGTCCAAGGTTCTGCTGCCAGCCTACCAGGAGCTTCAGATGCGCATCTGATCAGGACTTCGCTCTCCACCACCATCACTTGTGTACAGAATACCTGGCCAATAGTCTGTCACAAGCAACTTCCAGGCTGGTAACTATAACAACTACACAGAACCTGAATGAATGATTGAATGAATGTTTGCTTCTATCTTTTCTTTATTCTTTATTATTATCTTTACAATAAATGTGGCTTTTTGCCTTATCCCCCTCATAAGAGCCTGCTTGCTTTTATTGGTACAACACCTAGATAACAGTTAAGACCAAGAGACTACTACAGCAGGGGCTAGGAGCCAGGTGGCTTTTAGCTCAGAAGGGAGAGGCTCCTATACTCAGCTCCAGAGATCCCAGGTTCAAATCCACCTGGTGGCAGTTACACCAGCTTGGGGTAAGCAGGTGAAAAATAAAAGATTAGAACAGAAAATGTTTGGAAATCTTTAGGACTGGCATTCGCTATAACAAAGACATTCTATATAGTGAACTCATTCACTGAGTAGCTTCTCATGGGCTTTGGATCAGGCCCAGGAACCCTAAGGGAGGCAAGAATGTGGCAAGTTATGACACTGAGAGCGGTAAGGCTGCGCCCGCATTTTACAGCATTTGAGGGCATCCTGGTAACCGAGGCTCAGAAGCTCAAGCAATCTGACTCCCGAGAGACCAGCACACCAGGTTGGGCCTGAAGATCCTGGGCTGGGTTTTATATTGTGGATGACTCATGAAGGATGTCAACAAGGAAAAAGGCATTCGTTGCCATCAGATACAAACCCATCCTCTGACCTGCCGGCGTGTTTATTTGGCCGGGGTTCTCTCACTAGCGAAACAGAAAGGAAACGCAGAAAATCAAAGCAAATGGGAAAAAAACCCAGATCCTTCAGAAACAGCCCATTGAGAGAAAAGGCATGGTCACCCTCCACCATCCATCACAAAGCTGACTTAACGCACTGCGTTCCTAATGGAGGAACGGCCAGGAAAGCTAGCGCGACAAAACAGACATTTCTAGCGCATTATAGACCTCTCATCACCTCATGTTTCTGAGACAAGTTTCTCCCCCTCCGCCCAAGCGCACACACACACACACTGTGGTTGACAATGAGATTTTTGCTGAATCTGAGTCTGTCTATATATAGCTGAGCCGTCTCCTTGGAGAGATTAAAGCCAGGATCAAGGAGAGGTAGGCTCCATCCCCCACTCGGCCACTGACTTTCACTTACCTTCTCTGCATCCCAGTCTAGAGAAGTCGGATGGCAATACCTACCTACCTCACAGAGGACTGGGAGGGCAAGTTCATTACCATTTGTAAAACACGTTGGGCTCTTGTGCTGTGCTAGAAACATGCAAAGAATCCATCTTCCCCTATGGTTTATAGGGAGGGTATTTGGGTGTCATGGAACAAGGTTTGATTGCTCCTTGAAACACTTTCAGTTCAGAAAAATGTCCACCTGGGGCTTGGAAGGGCACAGCAGACCTGGCTGCATCAGCCCTACAGCAGGGAGAGGGTTGGGGGAGGGATGCTGAGTTGGCAGGAGGAGGGGCTCAGAAGGGAAAGGGATTTTGGGAACAGTGGTGTGGCTGGTAGGGCTCGTGCACAACACAGACTGGATCCTGCAGAATGTGGGCACCGAAGGGGGCACAGACAGATGGCCAGCCCCCCCCGCCATGGGACTCCTGCCTATTAGCAGTAATGAGGCCAGAGAGGGCAGCGCTTCACGAAGCACCTCTTTCGTCTGAGGAGGACCATGCTTCTGCCCATGGGGTCGCCGACGTGCCCATTCTTCATCTTTATCCAGCCCACCTCCTCAGAGGGGAGCAGGCGCCTCCAAGCTTGCTCTTACTCAATGCAGAAGGCTTTGTCCAACGCTTCACCTTACTGGTGCCGTGGGGAGCCGCTCCTCTTTGTGCTGGGTGGAGCCTGAACCTTTTGCAGGACCAAAGCCTGAATGCTGGCAGAGCGGAGAGCAGGGCACAGCTAACCAGACAAACGGAGGAGAGAGCAGGACACACGGCCAAGGAACTGGGCTCTAGCATTGGGCCGTTGATGGGGGCGTAATTTTAGGGCTAAAAGGAGCCACGTCAACAGACTACTTGTGACAGGGTGTACCAACCCTGCACTGGACCTCAAAGGTTAACCAGGGTCACAGCCCCACCCCATCGCCCTGCTGAGCATGCTCCAGCTGGAGGTCAGCTATAAAGACAGTTGGAGCAGCTCAGTCGGGGCTGGCCACTGCCGGGGAAGTTCGTGCTGCCGGGGCTCTGGAGGAAGAGCAGCTGGCAGACCGCCCCATGGAGGCCAGTCAGCGGGGAATGGCCAGAGAAGCCCCCAGTCCAGTCCAGAGGAAAACGGAGAAGAAGGCGGCTGCGGTGAGCCCAGTAGGAAGTAGCCCAGCCGGAGAGTTAGGCCCCCGAGAGCTCGGCATGCTTCGGGTGGATTCCCCACTGAGCTAGTGGTGGCCTTCCCACCACTGACAGGGCCTGGGCTGGGACCCAGTGGAGAGGGTGGGCCTGGACTCTGGTGACGTTCCCCTGGAGAAGACAGGCCGGAGAAGAAGCTGCATGAGCTCAGCCTCACATAGATTAGGACCATGGCCTGTGGAGCAGAGGAGAAAGGGGCCTTCTGCCGCCCGGTGCGAGGAGTTCACATGGCTGTTTGCAGCTGTCCAGCGGGGAGGTGCTCTGCTCTCAGACGTGCAGGTGAGTGCAGGACGGGCCCGGGGACAGCAGGAAGCGGTGATGCTTGCACAGGCAATGATTCCATGGCAGGGAAGCAGCAGCTGGGCAGGCCCTGAGGAGGATCACCCGAAAACACCCCACCTTGAGGCAGGGACGTTGTTGGGGGACAATCACCAGCCACTCTCATTCTCACAGGTCTGGCGGCCTTGCCGGAGTCCCTGGGCAAAGCTCGGTGGAAGCGACCTCTCTGGAGTCCAGGTGCAGAGATCAACAGGAAGGAGGCCGCCATGGAGTCCAGCTGTGACAATCCCACTCCAATTGGTCCCTTGGGCTTACAGTGTGGTCAGGATCCTCCCTAGGGCAGCCCAACTGCCCGTGAGAGGTGGGAAAACCCCTCAGAGGTGGCACTGCCCATCAGAGGCCGCATCGCTGGAGTCCAGAGGGGAATATCCCCTTGGAGGCAAGTCATTGCCTTTCCAGTGACGAGGCTCTTTCAGCCCAGAGGCAGTCCCTCCAGGTTCCAGTCGGGGGGGATCCTTGGTGGGACCGCTCTGGAGATTCCAGGGGTGAGATGGCTTGTATGGAAGCCACTCATCTTTCACGGGCGCCTTTTCTCCGCTCGGATTGCTGGCTGCCTTGCAGGACATCGCGGGAGATGGATCTTCTCCACCAATCCCCTGCCCTTACACAAAATTGGTGGCTGTTCTCCACCAATCCCCTGCCCTTACACAAAATTGGTGGCTGTTCTCCACCAATCCCCTGCCCTTACACAAAAGCGATGGCTCTTCTCCACCAATCCCCTGTCCTCACACACAATCGCTGCGCGGGGCACCAAAGATGGTTCTCCAGCTGGAGCGACAGCCCCGAGTCTTCCGCGGCAGCTCAGCCTGGTGAAGCAGAACTCCTGCAAGAAAGTCTTTGCTCCAGCAGGGTGCAGTGTGCACAGAGTCACCCCCTCTGGACCCAACTGGCGACGGCAAGACACAGCGGGCTTTAGTCAAACCGTATCGGGAAGCGGGCCACTTTCTCAAGAGCTCTGCTGTGCTTCCCGATTTCGCTTGGCTGAGAATTGCAAAGCAGGCAGCATTTCTGGTGGTATTTCAGTACTTCCCAGCCAGGGCCCAGCACAGATACGCTGAAGCTGGGCTGTAAATTAGAGTTAATCATGTCTATGATGGCAGTACCTAGAGATTCTCCGTGTTCAGGGCCTCCCTGCGCTAGGTGCTGTACAAACAGAGCAGCAGTCTGCCCTGCCCCCAAGGACCTACAATCGAAATAGACAGGACAGATGAGGGGTGAGGGACAGGGGGATAACACGCCAGCAGAGCAAACCACAATGTGCATGGTCCTCTTGGCCTGTGGCGGCTGTTGTGAGTGGGCAGGTGTCCAGAGGTCAGCAAGTTAGCAGCTTCTACCGGCATCCTGAAAAAATCTGGATAACTCTAGAAAGCCAAGCCACCCAGCCACCCTACCTCCTGGCGGGGGTGGGAGAGGTTGCTGCTGTCCATGCCATAGAAACGGAGAGGGTTTCAGTCCAAGGGCTGTCAATCTGGGCCCTTCCCCCAGTGCCAAAATTAAATCGTTTTCTCCCTCATCCGGGGTTGGGTCATTGGGCAAGCATCCACCTTCTTCATTGGACTGAGGCAGCTCTAGGGTTCACTTGCTCACAGCTTCTTGGATGCAATCCATCCACTCTTTGCTTTCTTTGGGGTCTCCTTCCTGCCCTCTAGCTCCTGCCATGTTACCTTCACCGAGTCCTCTTCATTCATCATCTCCAAACCGGCCAAGTCAAGCTTCCCAGGATCTTCCCGCTACCTCAAGGCCTCCGACTTCCACCTTGAAGCTTTCACTTCACAACCCGTCTATTCGGGTAGCTCTGCCGATCATGCAAAGCTCATGGTAAGCTCCTGTAGATGTTGAATCTGCTGCCTCTTTATGGTCCCAGCTTCTGGGCCATGCAGCACGGTAGGTGCCCCATTGAGCTACACAACTGGGCTTTTCGCACTACAAATGAAGTGCACTGGTGTCTTTCTGCAGGGGACAGCTTTATAAAGACCAGATGTGGGCACATCACTGCTGGTACAAATACTTCTATCACTGGGGGATTGTAGATATGGGGGTTTTGTTTCAGATTCAACCACCTAATTTGTCATTTGTTCCAAGACTGACTCACTGATGGCTGAAACGGAGCCTACGAGGAATCATCACCATATTGCCTGGAAACATGTCAAGAGGATAGAAAAGCAGAACAACCATGGGGAAGTAGCTAATTTGCAAACCTCTTTAGCCCCATTGCTCTTCCTGGAGTGCTTCTTCCATAGGTGGTCTCAGGTGTGGTAGTAAGTGAATAGAAAATACATCAGAGCTGGAAGGAATCTGTTCTGCTTTCCTGATCTGTAACACAACCGGGGGTGGGTGAAACTCATGAGGATGGAGAAGCACCAGGTGGGACAAGCCCACAGACAGTTGGATGTTTATCTGACTATCTTGAGTCTTGGGCTGCAAATCTCACAGGCAAAGCTCCCCTTGTAAGATTTCGGGTACTTCACATGTCTGCCTTGTCTTACTGCAAGCACAAGTTTCTTCATGGTCTTTTCAGGTTCTTTTATCCCCTCTGGTGTGAAGAGAATCACTCAGAAATGAAGGAGGCCTCTTTTTTTGAAGTTAACTGAGGGTTTGCTTTGCTTAGCTTCTGGATCATTTAAGTTGGGTTTAGTGATACGTGGTGGGTGAAGGACCACATCAGTCCTCATTTTATCCACTCAGTTCTGCCCATTTCTAACTAGGACCCAACCAATTTAGGATCTGATCTGACTGGTGTCTATTGGTCTTTAATCTCCAAGGGCCACATTCAGCCCCATCGTGTGAGGTTGATCACAAAGGCGTCGTACCTGTTTCCATTGTGTCTCACTTGGCTGTACAGAATCCCACTGTTTGGCCATCGCTTTTGGGGCACGGACTCAGTCGGTAGCATCACACTGGTGGAAAGCAGAGCTCAGGTCCCGGAAGAGGCAGGGACTCCACAGTACGGTTGATACTGACTCTAGTTCCCCATTTGCAAGCGCCACCTCCCACCCTCTGACCTTGTTTTCAAGGCTGTGGCTCAGTCCAAAGAAATGGACTGAACTATTGAATTCCTTCTCCCCAGCTCTTTCTCCAGGGATGCTCGCCATTTGCACATGGTCCCCCAACAGCCCCCCGCAGCACACTATCATGCACAACCAAAAAACGGGCTCCAGCACCAAGAACAAGGACAAAGCTGATTCTGAAACTGATTGAATAAATAGGAACAAGGGAGCAGTGCACCACAACAAGCCATTCCTCTGAGCAGCCCTGACGAGATCGGCGAGGCGGGAGGGGGTGTCAACACAGGCCAGGGAGGCCTGCCATAGAGGAAGCTGTCAGAGAAGCGGCTCCAAAGCCAGAAGAGAAAACCTGGCTGATGCCCACTAATTTTTCGCCAGTTACTGCTTCAGATGGCTCTCTACCTCCCGGCATAGCCAACTGCCAACAGCTGAGCATAACACACAGCACCTAACGTCACCCTCCCTGTGATATGCCTGCCTGGCACTGGGGGAAAGCATGGGACATCCCCCCATGTCCTTCATCCACGGGACATCCCCCCGTGTCCTTCATCCACAGGACATCCCCCCGTGTCCTTCATCCCACGGGACATCCCCCCGTGTCCTTCATCCATGGGCCATCCCCCTGTGTCCTTCATCCCACAGGACATCCCCCTGTGTCCTTCATCCCACAGGGACATCCCCCCCGTGTCCTTCATCCACGGGACATCCCCCCCTGTGCTTCATCCACGGGACATCTCCCTGTGTCCTTCATCCCATGGGACATCCCCTTGTGTCCTTCATCCCATGGGACAGCCCCCATGTCCTTCATCCACGGGACATCCCCCCATGTGCTTCATCCACAGGACAACCCCCCCTGTGTCCTTCATCCCATGGGACATCCCCCCTCACGTCCTTCATCCCATGGGACATCCCCCCCCATCCTTCATGCCATGGGACATCCACCCAGTGAGGGAGCAAAGAGAGTGAGGGTGGTGGCTTCTCTTGGTCAGTGGGGCCTGCATCCCACCCAGCACCTGGCTTTGGGGCTTTATGCTGGCACATCACGGCAGCAAGATGGCGCAGAGCAGCACCGTGATGGAGCAAAGGAAGCATGAGATGGCGCCACACAGAGGGATGTGCACAGACACAACCAGACACAGATGCACACACACATGCACGATGGGAGGGGCAGATGGAGACATTCCCCGGCTCATGAGTGTTGTCGGGTTTTTCCCCCAGCTAACGCTAAAGACAATACGTTGCCCCAGCCTCTTCTCCCTCCACCCCGAAGAACCGCTCCAGTCAAGACCTGCATTTATGACCCCAGTGAGTAGCATCCAGCCAACTGGAATGTGCCGGGCTGCACATTACCCACTCCTGGTCCCAATGCAGCTCTCTCGTGGGGCGTTTCTTCGCCCTCCCGTGCTCCCAGGCCTTGCCTACAGGACCCACCTTCATCTCCTGGGCCTCCAGCACCTTCTTGCCATCCCAGGCCCAGCTTCGCTTGGTGAAGTAGTTGACGGTGGCAAACTCGATCAGCGCAGAAAACACGAAGGCGTAACAGACGGCTATGAACCAGTCCATGGCCGTCGCGTACGCCACTTTGGGTAAGGAGTTTCTGGCGCTGATGCTCAGTGTGGTCATGGTGAGGACGGTGGTGACACCTGCGGGGACAAAGCAGGAGAGGAGGGGGCTGTCAAAGAAGGCAACCACCTGGCTGAGCCTGGTCAAAGAGCTGTCTCTTCCCACTCGCTCTTTGACCTCCAAGGCAGAGATGCTCATGGACCAAACACACCAAAAGCATAGGTTGGGCCAACCCTGTGGACCCGTGCCCGCTTACCCCACCAATGGGTTTGGCCAGATGGGGGCCCTGGTGGCCTGGGTTCTATTCCCAGCTCTGCTTCTGGCCTGTGGGGTGACCTTGGGCAAGTCACTTCACCTCACTATGCCTCAGTGTTTGCTCTACTTAGATGGCAGACCGTACGAGGCAGGGCTAATCTCACAATGTGTTTGTACAGCGTGTATTACACTGGTGCCTCCACTTGCTATTGTAATAAAATAACAAAGGCCGGTAAGGTGCAGCCAGCCAGCCGATCTAATGGGACATTTGGGAAGGAGCTGCTATTAGGATATTCACATTGCGTTTTGTGGAGCATTTAATACATGTCGGTCTACGCTCCCCTCCCTACTTCCTCCCACAAGAAAATAACTGTCAACACTTAAGATGTCTGCAGCCCTTTCCGTCTGTTGACTTCAATGGTGGCTGAAAACAATCAACGCAGTTTAACGGCTGGGGAAACTTAGGCACTGAGCAGGGCAGACGCTTGCCCAGGATCACACAAAAGTCACTGGCAGAGCTGGGAACAAAGTCTAGGCGTCTGGCCTTACAAGCTGGCGCGCTCACCGCTGGACCATGCTATCAGGATCTGTAAGATGGGTCACTGCCGTTATTGGCTGCAAAATGGCCTTTTACTTTCTGTCCTGTGGTGCTGGACGGGGCTGGCTCCAACTCTGATCCATTGGCTCTTGCCACGAGGGGAAGGCTGAAGGAACCCCTGCAGCATCACATGGCATGCACAGGAGCTGGGACTGCACAGATGGGCATGAGCATGGGCCAGGGCAGGGGGAGTCAGGCAGTTGGGGAGATGGAACACCGATTTTTGGAGGGGGGGCGCTGAGCCTCTCTACCTCTCGCAACCTGCCTCCATGCTTAAATGGAGCCCTGTCTGATTCCACCAGCCACTGCAGAGGGAACAAGTTGGCCCTGATCTCAAGTAGTCGGTTAATATATTTGTGGCTCTGGCCCTGCCTTCTGCCTCGGAAGCGAAACAAGAAGATAACGTGTAAAGAAATGAAAATAATTACAGTCTAGGTAAGGTGGAGTCCTGTTGCCTCCACGCAGGGCTCAATTCAGCACATGCACAAGTACAGTCGGAAAGCACAAGCGGGGTATACAGACCATAACGCTCTTCCCCACACACCTGGTACTTCCAGCATGTCAACAGCACCTCCAAGAAAGCAGCCAGTTCCATGTAACTGGATTGTTATTACTCAGGAGAGCTGATCAGGAATTTGTTGGCAAACTGTTTTTTGCTGAAAAATACTGATTCTCTGCAACCCAAACTGCTTTCATGAAACACGGTCAATTTCAATGAATAGCTGTAGCAGAGCCTGGAGGGCCCTGCCTGGACTGAAATAATAAAGTCTGCCTTGACCACAGTGTGGATCTCTAACAAGCAAAACCCACGCCTGTCTCAAGTCTGGTGCAAATAGGCACGCAGGCAAGGCCCCGGGGGAAGCTTTGAGAGGCAGGAATGTTTTGCATAACAATGCAGATTAAGCGGCACAGCGAGACCACATCAAGAGCACATGAGAAGCAAACTTGTACTGGTACTTCTGTTTCTGATAAGGAAAAATTACAGATGCAGCCATGAAACTGTTAACTACGCACATCGTTTTTGCAACATCCTGAGTAGCAGGATGTACCCCAAATAGGGCATTGGGTATTTTAGGTGTCCTACACAATACATAATCAATTGGTAATATTATTAGAACGACCAAGTCTCGCTTTGCTATAAAATGGGCTTACTAAGAAGAATTGATGGGAGGGAGGGAGCAAGACTGACCCATAGGTCAATCCTGCTCATTTTAACTCGAAGTAATAGACCCTTCACACCGGCAACCCCAGCACATGGCGTTCCGATGCGTGGGAATCAAAGGGACCGTGACTGGTACTGTAGGTAGCATACGGGTGAAGTGTAAGTGAACTAGGCTTTATTATTGTATTATAGTAGATCTTCTATCAATTGCTTTTGCATTGCTTTGCACTGTATTAATTGCTTTAGAATGTATGGTATTTAAGGTTTAAATTGTGTAGTCATTGTTTTTAAGGCTTATAAAATTTAAACAACTATATTAACTGTTTAAAGCTTGTAATAAATAAGAAAGTGGTTAAGTCTCTCTGGAGTGTCCTGGTTTCTCTTGGATCTAAAATAAAACAAACCACACAACAATATATAAGTTGAACCTCTCTGGTCCAGCAACATCCATGTTCCGGCATGATTTTTACATAGCTGGGTGTCCGTTTATCATGGGTGTGGCCACATTTCCCGTGGTCCCATAAAGTTTGTTTACAGCCACCAGTCCTGGCTCTCACTGTAATGTAATGTACCCCGAAATGTCTTCCAAGAGCCTAGTAAGCAGTGGAAGTGTTGGTAGTACTACTAGATAATATTGACTTTCTGTGGTTTGGCAAATTCTCTGCTTCGGCACCGGCCAGGTCCGGAGGGTGCTGGACTAGAGAGGTTGAAAACATTTTGAGAGAAAAGTTTCAACATTGTCAAAAGGGAAAGTTTCCATTTTTTGAGTTCAGATGGCTTCTCATTTTTAAAAGATAAAAAAGTCAGAACTGAAACAAACAAAAAAACGATTTGGAAATTATCGAAACAAAACATTCCGGCTGAAAGTGATTTTTTTTTAGTGTTTGGTTCATAAAAATTACCCGTCGTCCGAGTCCTCCCCCTTGGGAAGGGAAAACTTTTTGATGTCTTGAAAATCTCCCTGGATGGAGAAAACAATTTGCCGCCCTGCCGTATTACTCAGCACCTGATCTGGCATCATGTGGGGTTTCTCACAATGGCTGCATGATCAGGCTGTTCTGCCGAGCACAGAAGGCGTGGGGGGGTGCTGCGCTAGCCCGGAGGAAGGAATGGTGCTCACAATTTAAATCATTTGTATTTCCTGTAAAATACGCTCCTACCGAATACAGTAACATCTGTTAAAGATCAGAGCCAGCAGAACATTCTGCTACCATGAGGGACTGCTGGCCGGCCAAATTGTATCCATGTCTGTTGGGTTCTGCCAGCAGGGCAGCAATGCCCATGATCAGTCAGAGCGCTAACAGGGTTATCCAGGGCACTGTTTGTTCTTGGGCCACTGCCCAGCGAAAAGCCGCAGCAATGCCGCCTCCATGTTGCACCTAGGCCTCGGTCATGACTGGCGGGAAGACATGGCAGTAGGTAGATTCACCTTCTCCATGGCCTTTTAACCCAAGGACTAGCTCCCAGGCTCACTGATTTCAGGTGACAAGCTACAGGAGAAAGGCTCCGACTCCGGTTCCTTGCTCTCCTGACATCCTTCTCTTCCTGTTCTGAGTTTCCTCCCTCCCTGTCCTTTCCCTTCTCACGCTGCCTTCCGCTGCCCCTGTGGTGTCCCATGCAGCGCACAGACATAAGTGATTCCACTGATTAGAATCTGGCCTGGCAGCACTTTGGAGAGCAGGATTCTGCCTACTTTGACCTTGCCGCTTGCCTGCCGGAGAGACATTAATGGAAGGTCTGAGGAAGGACGAAAACCCCATCATGAACATTACAGTGAGAGGTGGTAGCACACCGCAGACCCCTGCCTATGCCCAGGGGGCTGGCATGCTCCGGCAGAGGCCAATGGCTCACAGGAATCCAAGGCACCTGCCCGTGGGTGATAGAGAACCGATTTCACCGATCCCCCATTCTGCTCAGCAGCTGCCCTGCAAATGAAACTGACCACCAAGCAGAGGGCTAGGGACACACCTGGGGTAAATGAAATGCAAGGCTCACAAATGAGACTCTGTAGTACCAGAGGCCGGGGCACCTGACAGATTAGAAGACACTGGCAGATAGACAGACAGATGCCGTGCCATCCCCTGCCGTGCTATGGTTACCTAATCGGCCACAGTTGCTCTTCCAGTGAAACCCCTCCCCCATCAGCACCCTGCATGCCAGAAACTCACCAAATACAGTCCGGGCAGGAACAGACTCCCTGTTAAGCCAGAAGGAAACCTGTGATAGGATGACAGTCATAATGCAGGGCAGGTATGTCTGGATCACAAAGTACCCAATCTTCCGCTTGAGGTGGAAGTGCGTGGTCATGACGACATATTCCCCTGGAGGGACAGCAGGTTAGAGCAGAGAGCAGCAGAACAATCGTTACTTGCCAGGCCTGACTCAATACAACCTCAGTCCAGAGCTCAAAGTCGCATTTTTTATCCCCAGAGAGCGTGAGTTGTACCCCGGTCCTGTAGCGCCGTCTCACCTGATCCTGCAGCAAGTTACCATCTGCCCTCGTGATAAACTAGATCCTACCATAATGACAGGAAACGGGCATGTTTTTTACAATAAAACCTTGGGGTCCGGGTTGCTCTTGTGTGCGAACATAGAGACTGCTTTGTGGAAACAGAGATTGCTTTGCACGTGGGCAGGTGGGTGCCCCAGCCACAGCAGGGACATAAAGCCCCCAGCGTTAACTCTTTTTAAAGCCCCTTTCCTCGGGACTTGACAAAATGGAAGCAAACCGGCTGAAAAACATGGAGCAATGTGGCTTTCCCTGGGTCACCCAGCCTCAAGGGGGGAAGACGTACCTCTCACACCTTCTCCTCTGCTGAACCGAATTCTACTCCCTTTTATATTCCACCCCCCCAGCCATGTGACAGGAAACGCCCAGTCACCCTCAGAGAAGGCATCACTTGTAGCCTATCACAGTGGAGTCTGTACCCTCTATCTTGTGACACAAGATGTTACGATCTGCCAATAGCCAGCCCCTCCCTCGTCATTCATCCGGAAGGTCGGGACAGGGGCTGGTTGTTCAAGCTCTGGGGGCTGAGCCACGGGCTAGCTGCTGTGTCTAGTTTCCTTCCACTCTCTCTGCCCCAGCACTCCTGGTAATGGTGGAAGCCCTCGCAGTGGCCTCATCACTGCTGGAACATGGTGTCTTTGTGGCTCGACTCTAGCTCTGTTCAGCTGTTTTGCATCGGTGGCTTTAGCAGGTTTCTGGCCATGTCAGCCTAACCTTGTGAGTATTTTTACACCAACATGAGGGCAGAGCTAGACTGAATTCTGGTGCCCTGGACTCCCCACGCCCCTTCCCGGGAGGCAAGATGGGCTGTTAACGATGGATACAATTCACAGCAAGTGCGAGAGAGAGGAAACAGCCCTCTAGGAGAGCTGTAGTAGCAAGCACACAGACGGAGAAAGTCCGGGGAGCGACACAGAGGGGAAATGCAGCTCTCTCTGCCTGAAGCCATGGGGGCCAGGGAGGGGCAGATGGGAGAGAGAGAGAGAGAGACGTTTAGTACTGGTGATTAAACAGAAACCATTTGTCGGGGACGCGCTTCTATAAGTGTCTGAATATTTGCCCAAGAAAACTCATCGAAAATCAGAGGGAGCATCCTTTTTCCCCTCTCTTCTGGGAGTCTGACCCCTCAGCTGGGAGAGGCAGGAGCGTTTCAAGGGCACACGTGGCTGCCGCGGTCGGAAGCCCATTGATTTCCAAGGAGAGCCTGCCTGCAGTGGCAGTGAATGGCAGCTGGGCGCCTAACAGTCATTGGTGCCTTGGAAAACCTCCTGACACTGTCTCCTGCCCCATTGCCCAACGGAAGGGGAATGGGTGTCTCCGCGGTGGCGGAGCTGCGTGGTACCTTGCACCTTGGACATACTCCACCTACAAATGCCCCACCCAGGATGCTGGGGGGGCGTCCTGAAAAACCTAGATATAGTCTATCCCCCAGCCTGCCTTGCTAGGCATGTTTACGGCTCTCAGCCCCTCGGCGTCGGAGCACCCGCATTGTGTGCTGGAGCTCTGCCCCATAGCACAGACACGCTCCATCTGACAGACACATCAGGTGACCCTGTCTGGCTGGAGATCCAGCCTTCTTAACTGAGGCATGTTCCTAACTTTCCCGACCACACGGACCGGATACTATTGCTGGAAATAGCGTCCGGTCCATCCAGTCGGGAACGCTGGCAGTGCTACTTTCCATCTCCCACCAGCCGGCTTGCTCTTGGGGGGATCGCACTGCTTCTCCATCCAAACCTCCATCTGCTCCGTCCAATAGCCAGGAACACTGTGTGGTGGGAAGGGCACTGTGATGCCCACTCACAGTCTGGACTGCAGGACGGGCTCCGTCTCCCAGCATCCCAGCTTGGGTCAAGGCTACTGTGCTGCCGGCAGTGCTATCCATGGACACAACCCAGGACCTGCAGGTGTCACTGGGGATCTGGCCTTTGACCGAGATACCTCCCATGACAACGCTGTACACTTGATTTCAACATCTGAATCACATGGGGCTCCCGCCGCTTGTTCCCACCTGACAGCATACCCAGCTCTCTCGCCCATCTCCAGCCCTGCCTCGTGCCAGTACCTGTACTGGATCGGACCATCTCTGTCCCAACAACATGGCCCAGGAGGTCGTACTGATTCAGGCGAGAGCCGCCTTTGGCCACTTCCACCGATTTATCCTTTCCCAGCGTCCAGGTGTAGATCACCTCCGTCTTCGTGTAGGCGTCTGTGGAAGGGGCAGAGGCAGAGGCAGAGGAAAAGGAAGAGGAAGAGCAGAGGAAGAGAAAGAGGAAGAAGCAGAGGGAGAGGCAGAGGAAAAAGAAGAGGAAGGGGATCATGCGTGAGAGCAGCCCAAAATGAAGCAAAGATTTGGGGCCACATCTTCAGGGGAGCCACAGCGACTCCTATGGCCAGTGATGCCTGACCCCCAATTATAGAACCAAAGTCAGGGCTGCAGGTGGCTGCCTGCCTCGTGCCTAGAGTTTAGCGAGGGGTCTGAGGACAACGCAACATCTTACGGACCTCCTTGGCAGTGGCTGGTCCCTTCTGAACACACTGGGCCGTGGAGAGTTCGGTGCTGCTCTCCGCTGCTCTCAGATATTGGCTGGGCTGAGTCACAAGCAGAAACTGGCTCTGCAGAGGTGAGTTTCCCAGAACAAGGGATGCTAATCCGAGTGGGACTTGGCTCCTAACCCCCTCCATGCTTTTGAAAATCCCTCCCTTTACTAAACAGGCCATACACATGTCACGGACTGTCCTCTCCAAGGGCGTTGGAGCTTCCTTCCTCTCCTCAGCCTTCTTTCTGTGCAGTGATCACATCTACCACAGAAGCCTGCTGAACTGACACTGGGACAGGATGCCCACAAGAGATTTTTAACTCTTCCCCTTTCTGTAGGGTTCCCCTACAAGAGCCAAGGCGAGTGGGATAGTTTTCTGCAGGATCGCTGCAGAAGCTTGCTGAGACCTTGTGGGTTGAAACGTAAATGACTGGTCTTCTCAAACCAGAAAATGCCATGATTGCATTCTCGCCTTTGGCAAAGCCTGCTAAGCGTTAAGGAATAAAGGCTGATTTTGATGAATGGGCTACGTCTCTCTGGGCGTAACCGTGCTGCGTAAGCATTTCCAGTGCAGCTCGGCTAATGCATCTTCAACCCGACCGGCAGCGGGCTGCTCCTGCCCTCCTCCCACCTCTGCCAGGGCACCTGCATCCTGCCCTATAACACTCCCTTTTATTCCAGCCCTGTGTCCCCACAAACATACACCTTAATCAGACTAGAAAGCCCCCTGTTACTTCAGTGTGAGGCATTCACCTCCCCCATGTTACCTGCATGCAAATAAGGCTGTCAACTCTCTAACAGCTGTCCTCTGGGGTGAAGGCATTCCTTGTGTCATGTAGCGGTGGCACTGGTGTTTTGGGCCCACTTAAAGCCTGAAGAGATTTCTGTTCTCTTGAATGGCTTGTTTGCACAGTGTGCAGCAGCCCAGTCCAAATCAGGACAGCTGGTGGCACAATTTCTGGGGCACAATTCCTGCAGTCTGGACATACCCAGGCATAGCCATCCGACTGTTTTGTGATGTGTGTGGCCGTGGCATGCCAGGTGTTGGCTCACACCCCGTGTCCATGGCACACGGCTAAACAAAAGGCTGAAATCAGCCTAGCTCGCCTGTGGGCCGGTGTTGTCAACCCGGGGGTTAGCATGACAAGACGGTGTTTAGTATTTAGACTTTATTGAATGCTTGTAAGTTGCTGTAGGTATGAATCTCATTGATGGCCTCCATTTCCCCATATTGTAGAGCAAAACATGAGTACATATGGTGCGCCTCTGTGACTGTAAATCACCAAGCAAGAGAGAGGCATTAATTCATGGGAAATGCAGGTCTCCGACAAGAAGGCAATATGTCCTGCCCAACAGGGAAAGTCCATGGACCCCAGATGAGCTACTGTGGAACATGAAGATGTTTCGTTAACCCTTCCCTTTGTGAAGATGAGTCATCCAAGTGGATTCCTCCTGGTTAGCTGCCTTTGTCACTCACAACACAAATTAAGAAGGGAATTTAAAAAACCCCTAGCAGAAACAACGAGTAGGCCTGTGGCTTCTTAAAGGCTAACGGATTTATGTGGGCACAAGCTTTTGAGAGCAAAAACCCACTTCATCATGGCCAGAAGGCCTGTCAGGAAGTAGGTTTGGCCCACAAAAGCTGATGCCCAAAGAAATCGGTTAGTCTTTAAGGAGCCACTGGACTCCTCGTTTTTGTGGATCACACAAAAACAGCCAAGTATCAGAGGGGTAGCCATGTTAGTCTGGATCTGCAAAAGCGACAAGGAGTCCTGTAGCACCTTATAGACGAACAGATTTATTGGAGCATAAGCGTTCGTGGGCAAAGACCCACTGCAAAGGTCTGGGAAACTCACTCAGAGAACCTTCTACTGCATGCCAAGTAAGCCTCTCCTACTTGAGGAAGATTTCTGGGTAAACTTGCAAGCTCATATCTCTCACCAACAGAGCTTGGTCCTACAAGAGGTGTCACCTCCCACACCTTGCCTCATATCCTGGGACCGACACTGCTTCCACAATGCTGCACACAACAGATCTGTAGCTACTTCATCCGAGGACGGGCTAGGAGTCAGGTTGCAGTTTTATCGTGGTTATTTTTAGTAGAAGTCAGGGACAGATCATGGGCACTAAACCAAAATTCACAGAAGCCTGTCACCTGGCCCTGGCTTTTCCTAATAATAACTGTGACAAATGGGACAGACGGGGGAGGGGGGGGCACAATGAGCGCACAAGCCCAGCTGTGGAAGGGGAGGCGGAGAGTCTAGCACCTGCCACCGCTGTGGCTGACAGCACTGGGATCCCTGCCCATATCTGTGGCAGCTGAGAGCTGTAGAACTCGCAACCAGTTTGAGGTTTGTGGCCTGGTTTGTGCCCTGATGCATGCAGCTGGCCAGGGTCCTCAGAAGCTTGAGGTGCATTCTGCTGAGTCACTGAAGACGTGACCGGTGAATGAAAGCCCTCAGCTCTGACCCAGCCTCGCCTCCTCACAGCTACGCAGTGACCAGCTCCCTGCTGGTGGGCGCCGTACAGATACCATGGCCAGTTTTACCAGCTTGGCTCCTCGTTTCAATGCTCCCATCATATTAAAAAGATTAAACCCCCCAAAATGACACCCCGGGGACCTGCCACACACATGCGCGAGAGACTCCTTCCTTCCACCGCCCTCTCCCTTCGGGCCTGCCTGGGAGCTGAGATGGAGGGCAGATTGCGGGGCTGCTAATGTAGGAGCAGATGCCAAAGGAGCTACCCTTGCCCCAGAGCAAGCTGCCCCTTCCTTCGAGTCTCTCCTCTCCCGGCGAGTCCATCCCTAAATGCCTAATGGAAGAGACTTGTGGTGCCTCCTCCTGGCAGCCACGGACATTACGTTATAACAGATCAAGGAAATGGGCCACTCACACCGCGGCCTGTCTGCAAAACAGAGCCTTTGTGTGGGCAATTCTAAGAGTAAACATTTCCCCCACTAACATTACCAGCAGCTGGCTATACATAGATCCCAAGGCACAGCCCTGGCGTGGCTAACAATGCTGGTTTCCACCCAGAGAGAGGGACGGTTGGGTTGTCTACGCCTGTCTTAGACAATGGGACCTGTTCCTCCAAGGGGGTGATAGCCCCTGAGACAATGTGCACTCCATCCCCACAGAGCATCAAATCCAGAGGGGAGAGAACAGAAGGGGAGCTGTACATTTTCAAGCATCTAATGGGGTCAGATACTACTGTGGTCTAAGAGTCCAGCAGGCTCCTGGATGTTCTGGATTGTGAAGACTAGGACTTTAACAGGGTTCAAAAAAGAACTAGATAAATTCATGGAGGTTAGGTCTATCAATGGCTATTAGCCAGGATGGGTAGGAATGGTGTCCCTAGCCTCTGCGTGTCTGGAAATGGGTGACAGGGGAGAGATCACGTGGGGATTACCTGTTGTGTTCCCTCCCTCTGGGGTACCTGGCATTGGCCACTGTGGGCAGACAGGACCCTGGGCTGGATGGACCTTTGATCTGACCCAGTCTGGCCGTTCTTGTGTTCTTATGGATTTGGCAGTCTACCAAGACCTCAATTCACTGCCACCCTCCAGAGTCCAATCCAGGAAATCTTTCTGGATCCATTCAGCAATGCTACAGGCCAGCAGAAAGGACGTCAGTGCTTGCTGGCACGAATCACGGGCCCTTTGAAGTGTCCCCAAAAAGATCTGACTGAAGAGCCATGAAAAAAGTCCTGGGATTCTGCCTTCCCTGTCGGCCAGGGTCTGCACTCAACCCCGTTTGGACAGCGCATGGCAGATGGGGGAGGTCTCCTCCACATGTGGGAAGTCAAAGACTCGCCAAACGGGGCCTGTAGTCAGGCACTCCCATGTGACACATGATGGAGAACTGCCCCATTCATGTTTACAGTAAATGCACTGCAGCCACCTCAGAATGGCTTTCCGACCTCCAGAGCCTGTTACAATCCCAGCCCGCAGCGATACAAATGCCATACGAAAGAAGTGGGCAAAAGACCTGGACTGAAGTGCTCATTAAACCCAGTGGGAATGGAGGGCCCAGAGGGGTGACCAGCCATCAAATGTCTGTGTGTCCCACCAGAGAATCAGATTCAACATCCTGCTCCCTGCTGGACTGACAGCTCCTTCGCCCTGCCAGGATGTGCCACCCTCCTCTGTCCCCAGAGAGCGTGGCTGCCAGCGAGAACGGATGCCAAGAAAAAGAAGGTGATGCCGCAAGTGAGGAGAAACCAGCCTGTGAGGGAAAGGGCACATCCAGCCACTGCTTGTCTACCCTGCTCTCCACGGCATCCCCCTGCCAATGGAACCCGCTGCTAGGTTATTATACAGAGCACCTGGCAAGTGTGTGGCTGCTGTATTATTAATGTGAATGCCATCTAAGAGACCCACTGGAAGGGCTCCATCTAACAAACACGCTACCAGCCCACCGGCAGATAAAACCGAACTGTCTGCCCCCCTTAGGAAGGCTGAACGAGGCACTTACAGCTCCCAAATTTCAGCGGGCAGGCATGCACATCCATCGGGAAGTCCTCCAGGTGCATGGGGCACTCAGCGTGAATGGTTAACCTACGAGACAAACACAGGCCATCACTGGAGACACGTGTCTGCGGGGGCTCCAGCAGGGAGCTGCTGCTGAGGCAGCTTGTCCTACATCCACCTACACTTCAGAGTTTTTGTGCAAAAACTCACGGAACATCCACACCTCAAGCGCATTTTTGTGCAAGAAAATGTACAGTGAATCGACAGAACAGAGGGGGTTTTGCGGTGTAGGTATTCCTCTTTCTACAAGGAATAACTTCTTTTTGCGCAAGAGTTATTGCACATGCAGTCTGGACGCTCTCTTGCGCAAAAGCACATCACTTTTCCGATGCACTTTTGCAGTGTGGGCACGCTCTTGTGCAAGAAGTTTTTTGTGGAAGATCTCTTCTGCTAAAAGCTTCTTGCACAAGAAAACTGCAGTGTAGACGTAGCCTCAGAGTCTCCCTAGATTACTAGGGGTTAGACAAAGCATCAAAGCACTTCAGAGAGTTACAAACCTGGGCACAGCTCTCCCTTGCCTTCCTGGCAGGCAGGACCACATGCAGCTGGGTGCAATGTACATTGCTAAGCATGCTGCCCAGATGGACTGGCTGATGAACCTCTGCCTCCTCTAGAGGGGGGCATAACTGAGTAAAAAGAAGTGGCCCATGGAGCGGCAGGACATCACTTCACCTTGACGTTAACATGCAGCTGATTCCAGGGCAGGGCACAGCACCAGTGACACTGCAATCTCTAGGGCGCACCTGGTGGGGACTGATAATAAAAGGCTTCAAAGTGTTTCCATGCAGTCAGGAAGCGTATGCTCCTTTTTGAAATGGCAGGGAAAGGCTGCGGCATTTTACCAGCAGGAGGCAGGCTAGAAGGGGACTTTGGAGACACCAAATCTGAACTCGGTGGAGAATTCAGATGGCCGAGAAAGGTTCCTATGGCTTTGCTGGAGGAGGAGGAGGATGGACCCTACAGGTCACGATGCTAGACCGAGACTGAAATCGTCTTATGAAGAACCTAGATCACAACGAGGAGCTAAAAATTCTCCATTGAAATTGGATCGCTTCCCCGCCCACCTCCTGCAAACAAAACCCTGACATATTTTTATGTTTTTAGATCCCCAAAGGCTAAAAAATCAGCTTGGGAGTTGTGCAGAACAACCCAAAATTTTTTAAAAAACGCTTTGGATGTAAATTTTAAAAACCTGATTTTTATGGACATATTTTGTGGGGCAAAAGCATAAACTTTTCTCAGGCAGCTCTGCAGGTCATTGTTCTCAGGCAAGACAGAACCAATGCCCTTGGGAACCAGCAGATGCAGGGATCTGGATCTACTGAGCTGGACACAAGTGATCCAGCTGTAGCATGATATTCCCTCGATCCCCACTGAAGTCCCAGGGATAGGGTGACCAGATATTCTAGGAACAATCCCAATATTCAGGCTTTGTCTTATAAAAAGGCTAATTTTCCTCCCACCCCCACATCCTGATGCTTCACGTGCCATCTGGGCACCCTACACTGGGACTGCACGGAGCGTATGTTTGTGCAACATTGTGGTGAGTCAGCAGATGGAGCTGCTGCCGGCCGAACTCCGAGGTCTGTCTGACTGCACATAAAGGGGGATGGCTCTTGCAGAAATGCTTCTTGTCAGCTACCTGTTCACGGAGCAAACGCTGCTAGAAACTTGCCCTGATGCAACCTGCTGCTGCGTTTGGCCTGCTGCCGGGTTAGCAAATAAATCTTGGAACTGGGAACCACTCCCAGTTACAGGTGTCTGGTGGCTTCAGAGTGCGTGTGTCTGGTCCATCAGGACACTAGAAGAGTGCCACGTTCTCTCAGCTCGCCTGGCGAAATGACTCCCTGCTTCTGCCGCTCCTCTGATTGGCTTTCTACAGGTTCTTGCAAGGCCCAAGAGAAGGGTAAGTCTGGCACTTTGCACCACCTGCCTTTGTGCAAACCATGCCTGAATGCAATGCAGATTTCTGTTTTCCATGTAATGGCACCCACGGGGACTACCAGGCTGAGCAGAGCTGCCCTTCTCACTTCCTGCTCCACCCCCACCCCCCATGGTGGAGGGGAAGGGGTAAGAACAAGGACTGGTGGGGAAGGGCTGTGGCTGGAGGCCAGGGCACATGGGGCACACAGTCCCTGCAGAGCTGCTGCCGGCTGGACTAGGACTGGTGCAGATAGGGTTGCCAGATGGTTTAACCAAAAATACCGAACACCCTCCCCCCCCCAGAAAACAAACAACAGGGAAAAAATTCTGTTGAGGAAAAAAAAAGGGGGGGAGGCCAAAGTTGTTAAGCAAAAAAAAAAAAAAAAAGGGCTGCGTCTTTAAATGGCCCCACACTCCTCACTCCCCTGCCCTCGCCAGATGCGGCAGGGGAAAATTGTCCCGCCGGGCTTCCATCCGAGGGAAACAGGAAATACCAGACATTTTCCATGTCCGGTATTTTCTGGGTTTTTTTACCGGATGGGGATGCGAATACTGGACTGTCTGGGTGAATACCGGACACCTGGCAACCCTAGGTGCAGATCAGCCTGGAGAAACCACTCTGCTTGCCGGGTAGGTCACAGTGCAGGAGAAATGCTGGGCCTTGTCAGGCCAGTGACTACGAAGTGTAATTTCCATCTGTGTCCGTGGCATCCCAACATCCCTCTCATCTCCCCCGCAGTGACCCAGAACTACGCCCCTTTCTCTTCTCATAACAGGAGCGTGTCTTCACTCGTGCGTTGCTTCTGCAGCGACAGATACCTGCCCGCTTCTATGATCCAACTTCCATTGCTGAAACGCATCCCATGAGGAGTGGGGGAGACTTGGTTTTGTACCCGCCACGCAGCTGTGAGCAGGGCTATAAAACACCAGCCCTCGCACGAGGGGCAGGCCTAGTGCTTGTCACGGCTGCTGGACACTTACTGGGCGGCAGGCAGAGGTACCCGGCGGTGCCTGATCTGAACCTCACAGATGTTCATGGAAATACTCCCGTGGGCTGTGGTTCGGGTCTGCCATTCGCACACTGCTTCCTTTGGCGGGTTCACACACAAGCTGCTCCTTCCAGGATCCAGTCCTGTCTCCCTTCTAACCGTGTGATCCCAAATACAAAAGGCAGACGGGCTCCCACGCTGACTGAAGGAAGAGCCAGAAAATCACATACACCAGCTACTTCTCTTGGGTTTCTGAAGGGAAACATCTCTCTCTCTCTCTCTCTCTCTCTCTCTCCGTGACAAATTTGTGTGGGGAATTTAGTATTTTGTTAGCATTCTGCCAACTCCTCACAGTTATTACCACATAAGTCTTTCTGGGATGCAAACGTGTCTTCTCCAGCTAGAATAGATTTTTTTTTCTCGTAACACTTTTCAGTGTGCTTGGCATAAAAATACTTTGGTGCACAAAATTCAGCTTCCTCACTGCTTTCATTCACATGGAAACTGCCCTTTTCACCAGCCGGGCCCTGTTTTACCCTTTCATTTAGCCTGCGTCTCCGTTCCAGAGCCTTCCTGTGTCACTGATGACCTGATTGTTTCAAACGCACCTCGGCAAGTTGATTCCAAACTCACCGCATCCACAGGATACACCCTTCTCATTAGTGTTTTTCTAATAAGACCAAATTGGCCTTGTTAATTGACTACACTGGGCTCGATTCTCAACCACCCTCAGTTTGCACTGGGAGCAGCTGAGTCAGGCAGGATACAAAGGTGCTGGGTACAGATGCCAGATTTTGGGGCCACTGCCAGGACGGTCCCACTGTTCCATGCTAGTGTCATTAGCAACGGCAATATCCACCTTGCCCTGGGCCTCAGACTCATCGTAGGTCAGAGCAATCTGTCTTTTAGACGAGGGCATGAAGGATCCAGCACAGAACGCTCCACTTCTGTAGGTGGAACCAGTCTTGTAGGTCCCTTGGCACTTTCGATCTGCTTGACCTTGTCTGCATCTGTCGGTGTGTATCATCACAGATGTTTGCACGCTTCGGGGCATTTGTGTAGTCCTGCCCACGCCAGAATGCCCGGAGAGGGCTGCCCTGGCCACCTCACGTGAAATTGCAGCTGGGGGGGGGGGGCAAGGGGGAGGGATGGAATTTCAAGCTCCAAGAGAATTTTACTAGCTGATCCCAAACCTACAGGAGTCCACCTCCATCACCACAACCAATAGCTTCTGCCCACCCTGTAAATTGCGGAATTAT
Source organism: Pelochelys cantorii (assembly GCA_032595735.1). Taxonomy (NCBI): domain Eukaryota; kingdom Metazoa; phylum Chordata; order Testudines; family Trionychidae; genus Pelochelys; species Pelochelys cantorii. The sequence continues at coordinate 46,123,460 of CM064337.1, forward strand.
GGGAGGCCCTGAAATTACACAGAAAAGTAAACTCGGAGGTCTTGAAAAACTATGAGAAATGACGTGGTTGAAACATTCAGGCAAAATTTCACATTAAACTTTTCAGCTATTCCCACCAGCCAAAAAGTTAGCGTCTCACACAGACTTCTCACTTTGAACTCTCTCTCACCTGCAGGGGCACATGTGTGCTCTCTCTCATGCACACACTCACCTGTTCTCACACATGCATGTTCTCACATGGAAAATGCATGTGCTTTCACACACACTTCCTCTTGGTGTTGCATGCATGCTCTCAAACACACCTGCCCAGTTTACCCCGCCATGTACGCACACTCTGTCTTTCGCACACATAATCTCTCTCACATAACACTTCCTTTCTCTTGCACACACATGTGCATGCTTTCTCTTGCACACAGTGTGTGCATGCTTTCTTTGTGCATATGATCGCTCATACCCCAGCAGGCTCGCTTTCTGGTTCTTCTGTGCACTAATTAGCTAAAATATTGATGTGGGTTTTGAATCAATCACAGCTGAGGAAAAGAGGCATCTTCTCTTCTCTTCTCTTCTCTTCTCTTCTCTCCCCAGATGGCCTCTCCTTCTGAGTTCTGTTCCTGGCCCAAGGACATTGCAAGACCATATGCTCTGCCTAATGAAATGTCAAAATGTCAGACTAAGAGGAATATGTCTAATTTCCCAGGTAATTATCACGGCCTCTGCAGTGCTTGTTCAAGAAGACTTGTTGCAGAGCGATGCATATTTACTGCGGCACTGCAGCTAGCGGACAGGTCCGTCCTGTCTCAGAGGTGTGATGCCATATGAGGACTCAGCTAGTTTAGCTGTGAGATATCACTGTGCATCCTGAACAGCATGTGATGACTGGCCAAGGCACCTCTGCCCTGGCCCCAGGCAAATACCTGAGTTTTTCAGTTCAGTGGCAGAACTGAAAGCCCCTGGAGACAATTCATATCGGGTCCCCCGGAAGTGAACATTTTTCAGTTTCTTCGTCACAAGGATAAACTGAAAAAGGTTTGGTTTTGTGTCAAATCATGTTTAATTTCCACGCAAGACAGGATATTTCATTCCATCTGTTCTTTTTTAAATCCTTTGCTTTGGTTTCTGTAGAAGAAAACCAGCTAGATTTCCAAACAGAACCGCACTTCACCACAAAGAGCTGAAACGTTTGGCTTCGAAAGGGCTGCACTGAAATGTTTTGACTTCGGGAAGAAAAACATCAAATTTTTCAACTGAAACTGTTCACTGAATTCGACCCAAACTCACAATTTCAGACAACTCAAAACTTCAGTTTTCAGTGAATAAATTATTTGTCCAAAATTTTTCACCCAGCTCTAGCTGATCTCATGCCCCTACCATCCTACCCTCTGCTCCATAAACTTCTCTTTCCCACCCACCTGCAACACACTTTTTGTGTAGTTGTCTTGAAATCACCCTGTGGGCTCTACGTTTTCTCCTCTCTTGCATCACCCCTAATGGGAACAACCTGACCATGAAGAAACTACATTTTCCTTCAGACAATGAGGTGAGCTCCTTTAAACAGCTAAAGCCAATGGCAAGAAAGCGTGTAGAAGGCTAAACACACCTCTCTAGGGCCAATGGCACTACAAACCACTCCAGCTTCATTCTCATGGTTACCATGAGATTATCAAAACCTTTGATGTGTCATTATCATGCCGACAATTACCTATGCAGCGCCAGAGAATGTGCTGCCGACTCCTTCTGAACGCTCCGGAATAAAGGTGATGATCCTTTGGTCTATATATGGCACAAAAGCATTTCAGCACCCAAGACTTTGTCTATGCCAGTTCTGTCATTCTGGGGTTGTCCTTTTCCACCCCTCACTTTGCTGTCCCCAAGTGATTCCTTCATAATCACAAGTAGGCTGAAGCTCAGCTCTGGGTTGCACTCCAGTCTGGGGTTTGGGTTCAAGGCTGAGCCATGTCTAGGATCCAGGCTTTGGATCTGATAGCACCAAAATCTCCAGATTGGTTTTCGGGAAATTTCAGGCCCAAATGGCAGAATTTCAGCCCCTGAGAGAGATCAGCTGATCTTACGAGATTGCTGCCATCTAAGCCTGGCCCATGACATTCAGCGGCACAGTAAGGCTATGTCTACACTTCAAGTTTTCTTGGCAAAATATATGCAAATGAGGGACTCATTTGCATGAGTTGCAATCTCATTTGCATATTTTCTGCTGATCCGTTTTTGCGCTGGGGTTTTTTGCGCAAAAACAAGAAGTGTGGACGTTTTCTTTTTGTGCAAAAACCCCTTTTCCCGCAAGATCCTTATGCCCCAAAAAAGGAGGTATACCGATCTTGTGTCCCTCATTTGCATATTTTTTGTCAAGAACACTTGTAGTGGAGATGTAGCCTAAGTAAGTAGGAAAATAGGCCCCTTGCTTTTGGCTCCAGTGTGGAAACTACACTGTAGAGACAAACTGGGAATCAGATCCACAGGCTGAGTGTGGTAGCTTTGGTCCCACTCTGTTAATGACAGCTATGGAATCTGAAACCCCATTAGCATGGGCAGAACACGGGCTGTGTCTATGCTGAGCTTTCACTGTTCCACCACCAATGGTGGCCACACCAAGGCTTTTCCCTGATTCTGCGTCCATGCACACGTGCAATCCCTTTGAAGACAAGGCAGGTTTCCCTAAGGCCATCGTTTGGTCCCCAGAACCTTTGTTGCTTGCACATGCTGCCTGAAACCGCTCAGATCTTGCTTCTCAGGTCTTCCGCTGAGTTGGCTGGGCTGGCAATCAAAGAAAATGTCCTTTCCCCTATTGAGCACCAATAATTTGGAAATCACAACAACATGTATGTCGACGAGGGGGGTCAAAAGAATTGCTGGGCCCCAGGAAAGGGGAGGGGAAAGATTTAGTGCTCCCAGAAGGGGCGGGGTCTCATGTGGAAGGGGCGGGGTCTTGTGTGGAAGGGGCGGGGTTAGGAGGCCAGACACCCTTGCTGCTGCCTGTGACATTTTATGGCTTGGAGGAGGAGTCACTATGATCAGCTAGGCCAGGGGTTCTCTGCCAGGAGTACACATGGCCCTGGGTCACACAGTGGCCTTCCAGGGGGAACCTCATCTAGAGATGGGCCTAGTTTTACAATAGGCGGCCTGAAAAGCGCTTGAGCCACTTCCAGGCCTGCCGATAGTGGGGGGCGGGCTAAGGGGGCAATTGCAGCAACAGGCCCTTTACGTTGCCATGGGAACGCCATGTCATGTCCCCTACATGGCTCTGAAGGCTGGTGGGGGGGGGGCAGCACCATGCTACAGGCAGCCCTTTGGGCTGGCTTCCCCAGCCCTGCCCCTTCTGGGAGCACGGAGCCCCCCCCCCATCTTGTCCGGGGCCCACGGAGGCTGTCAGCTCCTCTAGCCCGTTGTGAGTAGGGGAGCAGATCTGGGCATGGATCTGCCCCCTCACAGCTCCCTTGAGAAAACTGAACAACCCCGGGGTTCTGGGAAGCTACGTCGGTACTAACTAAAATGTCACGTCATGACTTGTTCATCCCGCTCTACATTGTGTACCCCGACCTGCAAGCACAACCGTTAGATCAGAACTGATGTATTTGGAAACATGGTCAAAATGTGAAGGGAAGCCATTTTTCAGCACGGCTGCCCGGTGACCCTTTGATATTTTTATGTCTGGTTTTGTGAGCAAGTCATTTTCAAGTGAGGTGAAACACAGAGATACACAAGATGCACACGCATCTGGGGTACAGTCGCAGGGAGCGGTTGAGAGCCACTGATCTAGCCTGACCTAACTAACATACACAGATTTCACCCCGACGTGCCTGCCTTGAGCCCATGGCTATTTTCACACCCTGTGCAAATCTGCACACACTCCTCAATTCGTTTTACTCTGTGCTCTAGGGCTCTGTGGGGGCCACGGGGGCCCTGAACGTGGCTTTTGCAAACTGCGGCAGAACTCAGGCAGGACTGCAGGGGGAATGCTGGGAAATCGGAGTCAGGGCCAGTCCTAAATGGCCCAGATGGTTTCAAAGGAAATACCAGACAAAAATTTTTCAAGCAAAAAAACCCAAAACAAAAACCGCCGGGGGGGGGGGGGAGAAGGGGGTCGGGGAGGAGGGGGGAGGATCCGCCCCTAAGACAGCTCATCTTAGCATTTGATGCCTCTAGGGGGCTGGACTGGGGGGGACCTGCTGATGCAAGTGAAGGGGGAAGGCAGTGTCTTGTGTGTCCAATTACACAGTGCCATAAAGGGCCAGACTGAAAATGCTGAGTAGAGACAGTGCAGCGCGACACCTTCCCCAGGAAACTCAGAGGCACAATCAGTTCCAGGCTCCCCATTGCATAGGTCTGGGGGGTGGGTACAGGCCCCACCATGATACCAGGACCGTGTCTAGGCTGCGCCTTGGGCCAGTTCTGAGGGGCAAGGAGATCAGGACCTGGATCTGCCCCCGCCTGGCTCTCGTTAGAAAGATGCACTACCCCAAGGGGCATGGACAGAGCAATCTCTGCACCTCAAGGGGCAGGATGGAGGAGGTGGGGGATGTCTCCTCATTTACAGTGAGTGCAGTGTAGTGGTAAATGTTACTCCCATCCTGATGCGGTCACATGTTAGACCCACTTCCCACAGGTTTGGATGAGTGCACAATGGTGCATGAAACCTAGTATTTTCACCTTCTCTTTACTCAGGGACAGGCTGTTATTTAGTCTCCATGCCTCAGTTTCCTCACTAGTAACAGAAGCATCTTGATCCTGAGAGGCCTTTGTTCCAGGAGGGTTCGCTAATGTCTGAAACGTGCTACCAAAATGTGAAGCGTTGATGAAACTCGTCTTGGACCTTAAAAGCAGGACGCTTGTACAGCCCTGGTCATAGCCTGCCCTAGGATCCCACCGCTCCAGCCCAGGGCCCCCCATGGGCATCGGATTTTTGCAAACCCTTGGGCTCTGGATCCCCCCATGCCTAGGGGAGGTGCACCTACCTCATGGTGTACAGAAGGGTGCCATTGTCCACCAGCCGCAGCAGCTTGTTGGGAGTGGTCATGTTGTGAGCGACCGATTTCTTGCCGTTGTGAAAGAAGGTGTCAGGAGTCCAGATCTTACTGGCCAGCAGGTTGTTCAGCGGAAGGACCTTCATGGGGCCGTCGAATTTCAGCCTTTCGTCTCTCCAGGACTGCCGGAAAAAGACATCAATGGTGTATTCCTAGGGGGGAGAGGGGAGAAAGCCAAGCCCGATTTTATCCAGTTCTCCAGTGCAAGCCACCCGATACGGTTCGCAGGAGGGAAACCACCCCTTCTTTGGGTGCAATGGGGTTTGGGGCACTGCCCTCATGACTGTGGACAGGAGCGGCATTCCAGTCACTAGGGTGGGAAGAAGAGGTATTTAGAAGGGGCTACTCTCTAGAGCAGATAAGACCGAAGGCAGAGGTGGGGAAACTCAGGCCTGGGAGCGAAATGCAGCCCACGGCTTGCCTGGATGTGGCCCCCGAGGCTCAGCATTGGGGAGCCCATGCTGGTGCTCCAGTTCCCCTTCACCCACGCACACAAAATCTTCTAGCCTGGGCCCCCCTAGGTGCTGGTGGAAATGTGGGGAGTGTCTTTCTCCTTCCCAGTTGGGGGCTTCTCGCTGTACTTCTCACCGGTGTGCGGCCCCCGACTGATTTTTCTGTGGGTCAGCGGCCCTGACCCATAAAAGGTTCCTCACCTCTGCCCTCAGGGAAGCTAGAAGTACTCCCTTTGGTAGAATGACTTCACATGAATACCCCATGGTGGCTTTCATCTCCAAGGGCCCCACACAGAGCCCCAGGGTCAGACACCGACCGATGAAATGCAGCCCCCCTTAGGGGAGCACCCCCCAGCCAGCCTGTCCCGTCCTGTTTCTGACATGGAATAAACCAGAGCTCCGGCCCATGACACGACCCTTCCGATGCTGCCGAGCGCAAGGTGTAAATGCCCAGCATCAAATTCTGCCCTGCTGCAGGAGGCTTGCTAAACACACGGGAGTGCACCCGGCCCGGGGCATTGCTTCCCAGGAGTTCTCCTCTCTGAACTCCCCGGGACGTTTTAACCAGCAGTTTGTGGTTTGAGCAAGGCCCCTTTGGGAGCTTTGTAAACAGGCACTGTTCACAGAGCCCTGACTGATTCACTGGCGGGGGCGGGGGGCGGGCGGCAGAGACCCAGCAACAGGCACAGTGAAAGAAAGCCTTTTGCTGCTTGCCTGGCCAGGAGAGAGCAAGTCCCTGTCAGAGGGGGAAGAAACAGCTAGTTCAGGACCTTCCTTCCCAAGCTACACCACCCCCAACACAAACTCAGCTCCCCCTTTTCTCCTTCCGAGCCCAGAGTCTGGCCCTCAGGAGAAGAGAAGGCCTGGCCAGGCTCTCTTTACGCTCAGCTTTGGAGAGCGAAGACTCAACTCCTCCCAGTGCCAGCACTTAGACACCATCTGAGGTGAGCCCAGACTTGTAGGTCACACTTGTCCCCATTCAGGGCTGTGACTACGTTCCATGCTGGAGAACCACAGCAACCTGGCTCAGGTTCTTCTCTGCTGCCGGGCTCCTCTGCCGCGTCTACGCCACAGAACCAAGTCGGATTCTCCTCTCTGTTGCACTCAGCAATCGGAGGGGTGGCCAGAACGCCTAGTACCTGGAGTTGGGGTGGCCCTCACCAGCCAATGCTTAGCATGTCGAACAGCTCCTGATCTCTCCCTCCACCTTCCAGATGGAAGCGGAGCATGCTTCTCCTTAATCAGGAACCAGCTGCTCTCCGCTCTCAAGAGCAAACTGCCGCCCCTCCCAGGCCCCTCCTCATGGTTGTATTCTGTCTGAATTGGGATGTACCAGGCAGACTGCTGACAGCTGCGGTACCCACCGGGACTGGACCCTCAGACCGGGAGTGACTCCCCCACCTCTCTAGCTAAGACAGGCAAACAAGCCTGAGAAAGGTGCAAGTTCATTCTCCTGGCCCCGTGCAGGTCCCTCGGGAACACCTGTTACAAAGTGTGCTCGGCACTGAGTGGCACGCAGTAGCACATCAGCGAGCCCCTGGGCAGAGTATCTGGAAGCAAGGCATGCAAAGGGAGAGGAAATTTATTATTCTTTAACTGTCTTTCTCATTTTAAATTCATTTTGTCAAATCACACAGCGGAAGATAGTTTCCTCTTTTCAAGACCTCATATTTCTTCTTCACAGTTCATTATACATGCTCCCTTAATCAGATATGCTCCACCTTGGAAGTAATTATCAGATACTCCCTAAGGGCTGGGGTTGCAGAATATATTATTGGTCTTTGCTGCAATGTGGAAGGGAGCAAGATCCAGAGAGCTCAGATGAGATTAATACTCTCCGTGAGAGTGACATTAACTTCACTTTTAACCCTGCAGGGAGCAGTCCCTCCAAAGCAAGACAGGCTCCTCTGATGGGGAGGAGGCACCAGAATGAAATACAAAGGTTTAATTCTTCTCTACCTCCTCTGATCGCTATTGCTAATAGTCAGTGTGAAGGCCCATGGGGAGAGCAGCAGGAGAGACGTCCACGGCTGAATGACCATGGTGAATGAAAACCTCTAGATCAATCCTGTCCCAGTCTGCTTGGAGGCAGTGCACCCCATTCTCATTCTCCAGCTGGGAATCCTCCAAGCCAAGCTGAGCCTTGGCAGCGTGGGGGAACCCAAGATGGACTGACCCGCAGAGACGAGGTCCACACCAGGGTGTCGGTCCCCACGAAGGGTGCCCGCATTTCACTGAAAAATAAACAAGCGCGCCTGCATCCGCTTTGTGTGCAAGATGAGCTGCAAGAAATGCTTTGGAGAAAGCTCACTATTAATTATGCTCCACGGTCCTGTTTTAATTAGAAGACAAACTGTTGAGGGAATACAAGCCTAAATTCAGTCCTCAGGCCTTTTCATTAATAATTGTCCTTAAACATATCAGAATGTGCCAGTCAATTCACTCGTTTTCTCGCTCTTGTGCGCTGTGCGTTTGTCTCTGGCACCCACTCAGGGCAGTTTGGGGAGGGTCTGCTCTGCTTTATTTAGGATCCAAACCTGACACCCTGACTCTTACCGGGTAGCCACACTGAAGAAAGAGGGGCTGGTTATAAAGGAAGATGCTACTCAAGGTAAGGGAGGCAGAATCATGCTGTAGGAAGCCATCTTGTGATGGTACCTCTTATGTCACTCCCCTTTGTTGTTGTCTGAAGTCACAAAGCCACTTTTTGATAGGAAGCCGCGCATATCCCAGCACTTGAAGATACAATATGGTGCAACATCAGAGAATGCTTTGGGACATCCTTCTGGTGGAAAACCCATTTCTCCTCTCCTTTCGCTTCCATTCACATGGAAGCCCCAAATGGCTGGGCTGAGCAACAAAACATAGGAAGAAATCTTGACTCTGATGTCAATGAAAAACGCCCATGAAGTTCAGTCACGCCACGATTTCACCCTTTGGCCCATGTCCACACAGGGATTTTAAAAACCCGCTGCATGGCCCCAGCTGTCCTGGGTCAGCTGACTTGGATTTATGGGGCTGAAAAATCTTTGTGTAGATGCTTGGGGTCAGGCTGGGGCCATAGTTTCCAGCCCAAGCCCTAATGTTTACATGATGATTTTTAGCCCTGTGATCGGAGCCCTGCAAGTCCAAAACAACTGACCCGGGCCAGCTGTGGACATGCTGTGGGTCTTTCAAGCTCTGTATAGACCTCCCTTTTGTGTCCAAGGGAGAGCTGTGTGAATCACTGATCTTTTGTTTTGCTCACAGTTCCGAGAAATAATAATAATAGAAATCATTTGGGGTGGACGCAAAATGGAAAATTTTTAAGTTTTGCTGGTGAGCCAAGAAGCTGAAACATATTCTTTTACATGCAAATGAAATGTTTTGTTTGGCCCAAAAGGAAATTGCTTTGTTTCAATATGAGCATTTTTGAATCACTTTTTCGATTTGTTTCAAAATAAAATCCAAGGAAATTTTGAAACAAAAATTGGTTCAGGACTGAGAATTGAAAAGATTCATTTGGAAAGCACTTGACATGTTTTGACATTTGTAACTTGTTTTGGGTGGGTGCTTTTTCCTCCATACGCACAGTGCAAAAAACTGACACAACGTTTTGGTGTTAACCAATCTGCATTTGTCACTGAAAAAAAAGCTTTGGTGGAAAATCTTTGCCCAGTTCTAGTCCCAGAACTACCGACTGAGAAATTCCTTCACAGGTTATTGTATCTGGAATTAGAGTGATGCCAGTGACAATGATTATGTTTGGTGACAACAGGTGGATTTCCAAAAAAACAATGTGAAATTGAGAAACCCAATGGAATCTTTTTTTTTAACTTCTTGTGCAAGTGCTTTCTGCACTAAGCCCCACCAAATGCAACAGAATGAGTGTTTGTTACTGAGGATCAACACTTTGTTTTGCTCTGCAACTTATGCTGTACAAGGCTTCTTAACATGCTGTGACCACTGCCCTCATGAAGATATCTCCGACTCCATGTCTACCGGCTACCACTAGTACGAATGACGAATAACAAAGCACCAATCAGATTTTTATGCCTGAGCAGAAATTTCACAGACAGTGTGGAGAGATTTCTTGCCACACTGTTTCCATAGTTCATACTTTTCTCCCATTAACCTGGTACAAGAAGAACAATGCCCACTCCAGCCTACCATAGTCAGACCTTTAGGATGTACAGCACCTACCATGTCTGTGTCTGAGACCGGGCCGAAACTTGTCACATAAATGTCTGTCTTGACTTCAGTGACGCTGTCTGGGAAAAGCAAGAGAGAAAAGCAATTAGAGGAGTATTTTCGTATGTGGAGGAAAGACGTTAGCATTTAGCTATGTGTTGTTTTTTCATCCCAGATGCCTCCCTGGTATGCTGCTGAATTGGCATCACCATTGTGTTGAGAACAATGGCCAGTTTTATCATTCATAATGGGGCAAATTTATCTCTGGTACAGCTCCCTTGACTTCCACAGCATTACACCAAGGATGGAGAGATCCTAAGACACTGAGACAGTGCGTATCTGCGTAATTTACATAGTCGCACAACGCACAATTTTCTCTAGTTCCATATGTCTTAAATACAGAGGTAAACCCTGATGCTGTGAAACTCGAATCCAAAATCCTTTCGTATTTGCCAGCCTGATCAGTAGGCCATTGAATCTCCCCCCGCCCTGGGTTAAGAATCCCTGGCTTTGTTAAAGTTCTGGGCTTCACCGAGTGTGCAAGAATCAATATTCGGATTGCCTTTCGCTCTCCTCGCATTGGCGGGTGTCTGACGTGTCTCTTCCATGAAGTAGAGAACTCTCAAAATGCTAGTATCGACCCGGCAGCTGCAGTCGCCACGCTGCCAGACTTCACTCCCTGCATCGACACTGAGTCATGTCTTTGGCCAGGAATAGCCCCGAATCGTTGGGAAGCCCTGATGCAGGGGAAAGCGCCTTAGAATGTGCTTAGCTTTAAGCCCTGGCTTGGGTCCCACTGTCATCAATGGGGGTAAAGCTTGTATTTCCATTTCAGCATATGCTACGGTGCTTGCAGTCAGGCCAGAGTTAAGTACTGTTCAATGTGAATAATAATAATTACCAGGCTGATGGGGAGGCAATAAAGGGGGCAGTTGCCCCGGGTTCTAGCGATTCAAAGGGGCCCAGGGCTCCCAGCCACTGCCTCTGCTACTACAGCAGTGCCAGGACCCTGGGCCCTTTAAATCACTGCTGGAACATGGCACAGCACACTTTGGGCAGCTCTGAGCGCTGGGGGGGGGCAGTGCAGTGCCCTGGCCTGCCTAGGGATGTAAAGGACTAGTGGACCGGATAGTCGACTAGTTGCTCGCCCACCCTTGCTGCCTCTATCAGATAGAGTAAGGGGGGGGGGGAGTAGAGAAGAAGGGGGTACTTAAAAGCAGCAGCGCTGCACAGAGCCCGGAGTCAGCTGGAGAGTTCCCAGCTGATTGCGGGCTCCAGGCGGCGCTGCCACTTTGAAATACCGGGTGGAGCCCGAATCAGCTCTGGACAGCATTTCAAAGCGGCTTGGAGCCCAGGATCAGCTGGGACTCCCCAGATGACCCTGGGCTCCATGTGGAGTGCCCCAGCGGGGGTTCTTGTGCATTTCAAAGGCAGAACGTGGAAGTGCTTATCAACTAGTTGAGTAGTTGAAGGAAATTCCATCAACTACTTGCCTAGTAAATCAATCGTTAGTTAACATCCTTAGGCTCGCCCCTTCCGCCTGAGGCTCTTCCCCTTCTGGCACAGAACAAAAGTCCCCCCCCACGCCTTGCCCAGGGGCCCGTGCAGGCTGTTAGCTCCCCTGGTTATAGCTAGCTCTTATAAGAGCACTTTTCATCAGTAGATCTCCAAGCACTTTACAAAAGTGGTCAGTACCATTATTCCGATTTTATAAATGGGGAAACTGAGGCACAACATGATGACGTGGCTTGCCTAAGGTCACCCAGCATGTCAGTATCAGAGCCAGGCCCCTGGGTCCTAATTCAGTGCTCTATTCACTAGGTATCTCACAAAAATCTGGCCAAATCTGGCCCCTAGGCTTCTAATAACGTATGCTAATGAGTTTAAGACTACACTGTGTGCTCTCCCATCCTTTGAATGAGTCCGGTGTCTCCTGATGGACCTGTCCATTTGAAGTGAGTAAGAGATTCCCAGCTCTACCTTAGCACCTCGCATTGGCACTGCTGTAGATGCGATCCTGGACGAGAAGATGGCTCACTGATCAGTGAAATTATGGAAATCCCTCTGTTCTCAGAGGGCTATTTTGTCAAGTTCCCATTTATTCTGCAGCCTTGCGAGGCTTTGTTCTGCAGTTCAAAGTTTTGCAACCAAAGTACGTAATGCATTCTGGCAGGGTTTCCTCCATAATGGCTAAAATGTAGTATACATGTCTTTAGTGATTATGATTGGAGAGCTTCCAATGCAGCCTGTGGCTGATGTTGCTGTGCTATATATGTAACCTTTGATCTTGTCTTTATGCAGGAAAAGAAGGTTAAAGAGAAATGTATGCGCACTACACTTGATGAAATACACAGTAGTCAATTAGGCATTTGTTCTAAGCAAAGCAAGTTACTTTTGTAACACTTAGAAGCTCAGGGTAGCTCTCCGTGTCCCTCCAAGCAAGACCAAAAATAAGACACGTAGCAATGAAGAAAGTTCTAATGAGATGAGGTTCTTTTATTTAACACGCACTATTTTTATAAGCTCTTCCCCTTCAGCATTCCTAAAAGTACCTAGAAGGGTGTTACAAGGAGGAGGGAGAAAATTACTCTCCTTGACCTGTGAGGATAGGACAAGAAGCAGTGGGCTTAAATTGCAGCAAGGGAGGTTTAGGTTGGATGTTAGGAAAAACTTCCTACCTGTCAGGGGGGTTAAACACTGGAATAAATTGCCTAGGGAGGTTGTGGAATCTCCATCCCTGGAGATATTGAAGAGCAGGTTGGACAGACACCTGTCAGGGATGGTCTAGCTGGTGCTTGGTCCTGCCATCAGGGCAGGGGACTGGACCCGATGACCTCTCGAGATCCCCTCCAGTTCTAGTGTTCTATGATTCTATGATTCCCGACACCTGTAATTTACAGCTCTGGTTCTTGTGGTCTGAGGAAGGAAATCGTTTGAGAACGGGGTTGAGACGTTGCCAGGGAAGGTGGGTCGGCACGAGAAACTGGATTTCATGAAGTGACCTGCCCGATTGAAGGGCTGGAGAACCGACACATGAATTGCTAAGGAAATGAGAGCAGGCTTACGGGGCGGGGGCGGGTGGAGTTTGGGACATGCTTTTGATTAATCTCGGTGACTTTGCTTCCAGGTTGGCATTAGGCTCAATCCCAAGGAAGATAGCAGATGGATCCGAACTAATCTGAGGTTCTGCCCCCGGTGAATGTAGCCTATTGCAAACCCTGAACTCCTCTGTACTTATTCCTTCCCGGCTCCTTGCATAAATGACAGCACTGAATAGACCACAGAGACAGCTGCAATCTCAGTGTGACAGGGTCCTGGGCCGTCAGTAGGTGCTTCATGCCAACGACCGTCCAGCGAATCATGATCGAGCAAGCCAGGTCAGTCGTGATGTCCAGCAGTCAACACACATCACAGAACCAGCAGAGCCCTGGCATGGGCCATCTGATGGAAATATTCCTCAGGGACATTCTGGGAACTGCAGGTCAAACGGCCGCAGACGGAGCACGGAGCTGTGGCCGCATGCCGGAGCCAAGACACCGTTGACACCTTTGTGTCCTCCTGGGGCCAGACCAGTGGTCAAGGTGATCTCTCATCGATACCCTGTTGCCTGTAGCTCCTCGGGGCTGTTTTAGCAGCTGGGGTCAGCAGGGCAGAAGGCGTCCATGCCCTGCATACCCTGGCCAAATCCTCTTCCAGTCTTTTGGTCTCTTACAGGTCAGCATTGCATGGCCTGCAACACAGGGCACCATGACTGCACCTTCCGTAGCCCATGCACCCGCCCTGGTCCCGACACATCACCTCTTACCGCCCACATAGAGCGTGGGGACAGCGCATTGCTCCATCCATCGTGCCCTTTGTGTCAGAGAGGCGAGTGTATTCTGTCAGACCCAGGTGGGGAACCTTCTTGGGGGCAGGGGCTGGTGACCCACAGAAAAACCAGTCGGGGAGCGCACACAAGTGAGAAGCAAAAACCAAACAAAAAACCCCTCACTGACATGGCTTCCATCTGAGGAGACAGACGCCCCTCACATTCCTCTCACACACCAGAGCCTAGGCGGGCCCAGGCTAAGCAATTTGGTGTGCTCCAGACCCACGGGGGAACAGTGGGAGGGCTAGCGTGCCACCACGGGCTCCCCAATGCTGAGGGGGAGGCCAGAGTCTCAGGGGCCAGATCCAGGCAAGCCGAGGGCTGCATCCGGCCCCTGGGCCTTAGGTTCTCCACCCCTGCTGCAGACTCTCTCCATCAGGGCTCCTCACTCTCTACCTTGGCCATTCACCCCTGTAACATGGCACCGAGAGCCCTCCATTTCCAGAAAAGCCAAGCACACCCCTCCCCTCCAACACAAATGGGCACAAATTCCACTCGGCCTCATGTAAACGCCACTGAGGTCAGGGTCACTCCATGCCAACACACCCTGTGCCTTGGCGGGGGTTGAGACTGGGTGACCCTTATCAGCCACATGGTTCTATCAGTCTCTGACCAGCGCAAAGAGTGCTCTGTGGGGGGACAAGGGGCTACAGAGAGTGGAGCCCAGATTTGCGGAATTACCGGCCTCACTCTCGCTCCTCTCCTAGGCCATTCGTCCTCCACACCTTTTCTGGGGAACAGCCTCCAGAGAGACCCATGCGGGTGGGCTTGCAGGCATGCTGGCTTCCACAAATCCCGCCCCCATGAGCCCATGGGCCGCTGAACCGCCCCCGGGACACAGTGCCGGGGGGACCTTCCTGGCTGTCCAGGAGAGCAATGCTCGGGTCTTTTTTTGAATTGGAGGGACTGGTACAAAAAGCAGTTGCTGCCCACATCCAAATTCCAGCTGGGCTGTGAAAGTTGGAACTAATTAAAGCCCAGGCCGATCCCAGTGAACGGCAGTCTCTGGGATTAAGGCCATTCATGAGGCTAGCAATACTACACAACGCAAGGACTTCCGCGACACATTGCTTATAGCGCTGTATGAGGTCATTGGCTCGCTGGTAATGACACGTCCTTGGCCTAGCAGAATCCCAGGGATGCGTAGGCTGGGAAAGCAAATAGAAGGAACAAATAGCACCTATTTTTGCTGGGCAGAAAGCAAGGAGCATCCTTTTCAATTACAGTCCGACATACAACGCAGAGCAGAGTCGCTAAGTCTCCCCTTCCCGAGGTGCAGATCTGATCGCTCCCACCCACCGGAAATCTGACCATCTCACCTCACATCCCAGAAAGAGTTAGCTGAGTGTGGGACCCCAGATGCTTCAGCACTTTCCCAGATTAGTGTGATGATCCCCATTTTACAGAGAGGGAAACAAAGAGAGAAGGACTTTCACAACACTTGAGAAGCTAGAAGCAGACCAGGGACTAGAACTCAGGTCTTGAGATACTAGGTCCTGAGAGCCAAGTCCTTAGCCACCTTCCTTCAGGGTAAGACATATGACACACTATGGTGTACTCTGACAACAGGGCTGCGATAATAGAGATCTATGATATATTTAAGAGAATGCAACTGTCTGTCTGTCCAAGAATGCCACCTAAACAGAAAGAGCGAGGAGCCCCAAATTGGGAAGGCAGCTTCCTCTTATCGTAACTTATAGCAAGGTCAGGGTTTGGTTGTGCTGGTTGTGCCAGGACAATGGGATGTGCCTGGAATGGGACTGGTTCTCATCTACCATACAGAAAAGAGACAGAATCATCAGGCAGTTGAAAGATGCAGGCTGGGGGCACCCCCCCTAGCTGGGACTGCCCCAGCCCCTCCCCTACCTCCCCTCCATGCATCTTTTAGGGAGGGCTAAAGCTCTCCCCCCTCCCCCCAGTTCATACAGGAACATGGCTGGCTGTTCCCCTTTGTCAGGGTGCGAGGGGAAAGTGCACAGTTTGCTCCATTCCTCACTCTGGCTGGGGAGTGCAGGGGCAGACGAATCTGGATCTACTCCAGCTGTGGGGGACATATGCCCCTCCCTCTGCTGTGCTCACTGGAGCTGCAGCGGCAAGGGAGAGCGGCTTCTCACCTGGCCCCAAGCTGCTGCGGTGAGAGAGGGCTGCAGGAATCTTCTCTCCCTGGGGCAACCAACATCCTGAACCCCTCCGCCCCAGCCCTACCCCACAGCACTGATTTAAATGAAGCCTGGACGTTTTCATCTTACTGTCCAAAAACCAAACATTAATTGAGTCAAGGACCTGAGCAATGCTGGGCAAGTCTTCCAGCAACAAACAATCAAAGGAACATGGTGCGTGTTGTGACGTCCCTTCCTTGATCTCCCTATTGTGTTCGCAGGTGGCTGCTGCATTTAACACTCTCTAGCCCACACTGGGATACCTTCCCAGCCAGCGGTGCGAATTGTTATCACTAGCACAGACACTACCCAGAGAGCCAATCAGAGATGGAGGCTTGGCCATGGTAGGCACTGTACAGATGCAAAATAAAGACACGGTCCCTTTCCTGAGTTAAGCCTGGCAGTCAGGTTAGTGGGATGATCTAGTAACAAGCAGCTGGAAGAAACACATGGGGAGGGAGGGTGGACACGGGATACAATACGCATCTGAGAAACTCGCACTTTGCAGGCCGGGTGGACTCTGGCTCCAGGCCTGTGTATCTAGGATGGAGCCAGGAACCTGCAATGACCACATGCAGTGTTCTTGGAGTGACTAGGGCACGAAGCTGCCTTCTAGCCTGGCCTCTGCTGTAGGCGCTGAGCAAGCTGCTTGTCTTGTCTAGACCACAAGACTTCTGCAGCACAGACCTTCTGCTCTGTTTGCACAGCACCCCACACGATGAGGTACCTGCTCTCCGATTGGGGCCTCCGCATGCATCTCTTATACATAAGAAATCACCATCTGAATCAATACGGCCGGTTTCACAATAGAGCAGCATAACAGTCAGGGCAAAGAACACTGTCAGAGAGTGTCGAGCTCTGCGAGGGAAAGGCTGTCATTACTATGTCTGTACAGCACCTAGCGCGACACAACCTGGGGATGGCCTTGGGTACTGCTGTAAGATACACAGCTTAATGCAGGCAGGGAACACACCACGGCAGCGCTGCTCTGCCACAACCCAGGGATATGTGTTGTCACCCTTTGCCCCCTGCCCGAAAGGCAGGGCATCCTGTGGAGAAGCCAACGGCGCCTTTGCCACTCGGGATTCCAGCTGGGGAGCGTTTTCATTTGTAAGTGGGGACAAGGATGGGAGAAGGGAGCCGGACGCATCCTACCCAGCTGCTGCAGTTAGTGAACCCGCGACGGGCGCTGCACGGTGAGGCTCGTCGCGAGGTCTGAAACGGGACCCTCGGTGCCCTCTGTGGCCATTTGCAGTGGTCAGGAAAGACCATGGCATAGATTAGGTAATGCCCCCCCACCACCAAGGAGCATAACCCTTTCTTTTCCCACTTCACACGGTAACGAGCACAGATCTAGGGTTCACCCTGCCCAGGACTCCTGCACGGATGGTCCCGAGCCCTCGGCAGAGCTCAGCGTATCCGGCAGAGCAATGGATTGAACACAAGGTCTTGCAAGGCCTTGGCTAGTTCCCTAATCACTGCACCATCTTTCCTTGCCAAGGAGCGAAGCCTCGGGTCTGGGTGAACTTGTGTTTCTAATGCCAGCTGGAGGAATTCTGCAGGCAGCAGCAAGGCACTGCAGGCTGAGCAGAGGCGCCCCTCCAGTGAGCACACAAAAGTGTGCATTAACTCGCCCGTCAACGCTGCGGGGCCCCCGTCGCAGAAATGCCCCCCAAGCCGGGGCAGATCTTCAAGGAAAACATCAAACAAAGGCCAGACCATCCCTTCCCCCAGCATTCCCATGGGATTCCCGACACCCATCCCTCTTCCAAATCTCCCCTCGCCCTCTCCAAGGAATTCTCCAGCCTGATCTACCCTGTTTGGCCAGAATAGGCACGCCAGGACCGGATTCTGCTCCCAGGGATTCCTGTAGGCGCGGGGGCAGACTGTGAACAAGTAGAATGTGTATAGCCGCCTTTTCCAGAGTGCCGCCTGGCTTCCAAGCCATGGCAGCGGCGGGATGTGCCTCATCTCAGGGGCCAATGGCCCGTGTCCTCCGCACCCCCGGCTGTTGCTGCTGCGCATCCCCAGGGCTATGAAAGATCCTGCGCCTGCATCTTTCCCTGGCTGGCTCCTCTCCTTTGTGCGGCAGACAGAGCGAGCCTGCCGCCCCCTCCCCACCCACGCATTCCTGAAATCTCCTGTTTAAGTGCTCACGACTCTCTGGGCAAGCGAGGGGGTGGAGATTATTTACCAAATGACTGAGTGCTATTTTTATTTGCTTCTCAGAAGCGTTTTGCGGCAGCGGAGCAGGAATACAAATTACCCTGTCTCCGTTCCTCTCCCATCGCGGGCTGGCTGCGGGGGGACTGCCTCGACAGGTGATTAGGGGAGGGAGGGAAGGCAGAAGGCTGTTATTAAAAATTCAGCTGTAATCACCCACTGTTATTTATTTAAGAGGCTCAGCCCTAACAGAACCAGTGGGTGCATTTGGGTGTCAGCCGGGCTGGGCCGCGCCAGGGCAGGAGGGAGGCAGGGTTGGGGGGATCCCGGAGGTGGGGCTGCAAGCGAGGGGGGAGGCTGCGGCCACGTCTGAGTGCGGGGTGCTCCCGGCGGTGCCCTGTAATGAAAGGGGATGCGAGGCAGGAGGGATCGGTGCAGGAGCTCTCCGAGATCTGCGCAAAGAGAGAGGTGAGGCGCTCTTGCTGCGGGGTGGGGGGGTTTCCAAACACTGTGCAGTTACACGGCAGTGGTGCCAAGGGCCACAGGGCTCCCAGGGGCTGCCCTCGGAGACTTTCAGGGCAGAAGCGGCCATCAGACCACGCAGTCTGGCTTCCTGCACATCGCAGGCCACAGAACCTCACCCATCCCTGTAACAGACCCCAAACCTCTGGCTGAGCTATTACATTCTCAGACCCTGGTTTCAAAGACCTCAAGCTACAGGGAATTCACCACTGACCCTAGTTTAAACCTGCAAGTGACCATTGCCCCATGCTTAGGGTTGGCAGATACTTTCGCAAAAACTCCCGAACATGGCAGGTTTGATTGAGCAAATAAAAAAAAAAGGTCACTGCACCTTTAAATTCCCATGCCCCCGCCAGACGCATCAGGGGAAAACCAGAAAATACCGGACATTTTATATGTCCGGTATTTGCTGGGTTTTTTTTACCGGACAGAGGTGGTGTAAACCGGATTGTCCAGGAGAAAACCAGACACTTGGCAACCCTACCCATGTTATGGGGGAAGTCGAAAAACCCCAAGGTCTCTGCCAATCTGACATGGGGGAAATTCCTTCCTGACCCCAGATATGGTGATCAGTTACACTGGGGTGGGGCACCTAAGGCCCACCGCTTGCCTGGATCTGGCACCTGAGGCTTGGGGCTCCTCCCCCAGCATTGGGGATGCCCCACTGGTGCACCAGCCCTCCCACCGCCTCCACCATGGAGCGGGAGCACACAAAATCGACTAGCCTGGGCCCCCCTCGGTGTGCCAGGGGAATGTGGAGAGCGTCTCCTCAGCTGGGAGCCATGTCAGTGAAAGGAGTTGGTTTGGTTTTTGCTTCTCACTGGTGTGCGGCCCCCGACTGATTGGGCTGTGGGTCCACGGCCCCCCCCCCACCCAAAAAAGGTTCCCCGCCCTGAGCATGTGGGCGTGACCCTCCCCCTCCCCTGCCCAGGCAGACCCCTGGGAAGGACTCTCTGTAGAAACTCCGAGCCCTCCCCATCCGGTGTCCTGTCCCCAGAGGTTGGGGATTTTGGCTGACCATCGCCAATGGGCCATGTGTAGGCAGTCCCATCTGACCACCCCCTCCATGAATTTAGCAAGCCCAGGCTGGAAGCCAGTTAGGTTTTTGTCCCCACTGCTCCCTTGGAAGGCTGAGCTACACTGGAAATTAGGCAGTGCCCCCTGAATGCTAGAGGTTACTGGATCCTTTGCTGTATTACAGCAGAGGAGACTGTGTCATGTCTAAATGTCCAGAGCTCCTGGGTTGGGGTGGATAGGTGCTGTGCCGTAAGCCAGCTGAGGTAACGTCTCAGGAAAGATGGTTCAAGTGCCAGCCGAGGACCAAATTCAGTTTTTGGCTCCAGCCTTTGGGCATAATTTTGGACCCAATTTTAGAAGGAGACAACAAAACCACCCATCCTCAGAGGGGTTTTGTGAGGCTAGCTGCATTGCTGCAGCTGAGGTGGGCAGGGTCACCAGAGACAGGAGTATATAAGAACCAGCCAACATAGACGCAGTTTTATCCCAGTCCTGGAAGGAGCCATGTGCTGGGAACGGTTAGATGAGAGAGAGGCAGTTCCGTTAGGCTGCTCCCGCATGATGTGAGTCCTGCCGACGGTCATGTGAAGAGCTCAGGTGACATTTTTTTTCCCTCTGATAGAACTGTCTCAATAAAAAGCATTTTTCAGGGCTCTGAAATTATCTGTGACTTCAATCTGACAAATATTGAGCCATAAAATCCAGCAGAGGGAGGAGACTGATTTGCACATGGCATTTTGTTTTGAAATTTGGCCAATTAAGAAAAAAAAAGGGTGAAAAATATCTGCAAGGCACTGAACTGCAAAAAAACCCAAAAAACCAAAAAAACAAACCTTAAAAAAAAAGCATCATTTTGAGTTGACACAAAACATTTTGGTTCATTCCATCTTTTTTCTTTTTTTAGTTTTTGACTTGACCTTAAGTTGTTTTTTTTAAAATTGGTTTTGATTCAGATTGGATTTTTCCCATTCTGCTGCAGAACCAAAATAATCCATTATTCACTCAGATCTGCTTGCCTCTCAGCGCTGGAGCGTCTGACGCTGAGTGGTGATCTAGCTGAGGGACCGCAGCTGAGTCTCAGTGCGGTAGGTTCTCAGATGCTGGGCTGTGAGATAGCAGAGACTTCTTTGTCCCTGGGAGATGTTTCGACTTTGCTCTGCTTTGGGCAATTAATTTAACACCACCTCTCTAGGGAGGAGCAACACACACAGCAGAGTTTGGGCTGAAAACTTTAAATTCCTGACACCTCCCAAGCCCCTGCCATCTTCAGACGGATGAAAGACCAAATTATTCGGAAGCAGAAGGTAATTTCTGCAGCTGCGCGAGGCTTTATGGCTCTCTCCTTCTTCATTTTTTCTGCTCCTCACTTTGGGGATTTAATTTCCTTCCAAATTTAGCCCTGGGAACAAAAGAAGAATAGAAATCTCTTTTCCTGCTGCGACCTTTGCTGCCGTCCCAGGAGAACGGCCTTCGATTAATGTGCCCCCGGCTTCTCGGAGCTGGGAGCGTGTGACACAGAGGGCATGAAACAGCCACCACGGCGCTCTCCCGAAAGGGGAGGAGCTCTGTGGTCCCCTCATCAAGAAGCTCCGCCCTCAGCTTCCTCCCGTCTCATTCCAGAGACCAAATCCCTCAACACTCACTCCACCTCCCCCATTTGCTCTCCATGCCCTCTCCATCACAGGGACCATCTGGAGAAGATCCAGGGTGGCACCAGTTTTAATCGCTGACAGACCTTTCTTCTGGGTACTGAGTACTGGCAAGGCAATGGACTTCAGCGCCCAGACTTGAAGTCCCACTAGATCTTTGATACTGCACAATAGTGACTGGGCATCTCCATCGCAAGCAGGGCTGTCCATTCTCCAGCCCCTTTTAGTCCTCAGCAGGTCCTGGTATGGCATGCAGCAGGGAACTGGCCCTTGTAGCACTTTGGCCCAAGTCTGAGTGGTGGCTAGACATAGATGTAAGCAAGGTTAGATCTAGGCACTGACTTCTGCCACAAGTCGTGGTAAGTAGTAAAGTAGTATGGTCCTGTGGAAAGGGCATTGGGCTAGGAATCCAGAGATCTGCCATGGAGCTGCTAGGGCCCTGGGAGAAGTCATTTCCCATGGCGTGACTCAGTTTCCCCATCAGTAATATGGGCGCCACTGTACTCACCCACCTTTGTAAAGTGGTCTGAGATGTGTAGCTTAGAAGTGAGCTTGTATCATCTACTCATCACCTTCGTCTCAAGAGTTTAGGTGAATAAAGATGCGAAGGAGTCTGTCTTGCTAGACAGCACCCTGGCCCTCCTCCCTCAGCACCGCGGCTGGCTCAGCCCCATCTCTGGCATGCCCGGAGCAAGCCGAACGCCGGGTGGGGACCGCGTCTCGCTCGCTAACTCCAAAACTGGGACAACACACTCCCTGCAAACTCTGTGGTCTCCAGCCAAATGCACACTGCTGCTGCCCAAGCCGTACGGGGCCAGCGTTATCCCTGGCGCAGCTCCCTCAGAGTCCTTCGAGTGCGCAGGGACCCATCCTGCTCTTTTCTTTCCTCAGCATGGGCCTCAGCAACCACCAGGGAGGAACCTCTCCAGGCCAGAGGGCACCTGGGCTCTCAATAGTGCAGGCCAGGATGCTGCCATGTGGGGCCAGTACGCTGGGGCAAGCACCTGCCCACAAGGACATGGACTGAGACATAAGCCGCCCGACGGCCATGACGTTCCATCCCTCCCAGCCTGAGCTGGGTTTCAGAGGCTGCCCCAGGAGTGGATTCCTGGGGGGCTGTTTCATTCCTCCAGCCTGTGGCTCTGGCATCAGGGTGGCTGGCAAGAAAGCTCCCCTCCCAGGCTTGGCTTTTACTAGAATGAGGCAGGGATGGGCGAGAGCCCGGAGAATGGAGGAGGGTTGCTCCTTGCCACAGTAGAGGAGTGGGAGGGCTGGCCGGGAATGAACACAAAGGGGATTCTCTGTGGAGGCTGCTGCAGGACTCAGCCAGACCTTGTGGTCTCCCTGGCTCCCTAATGCAATTGCACAGGGTCGCCCTGTGGCAGCCACAGAGAAAGAGGAAACAGGAGCGAAGGAGGCGATGAAAGAATAATGCAAAGAACACACCAAGCCAGAATCCCTGAGCCAGGAGCGCCTCGCCTCCCCGGTCTCTGCTAGGAACAACCACCCCTGCGGTTCCCCTGGCTACCGCACTGTGCCGCCGGAGATGGCTCATCTCTGGGGCTGTCACAGCGCAGACAAAATCCTCTCACGGAGCAAGGCTGCCTAAGACTGGCCTTGCCGGGCTGGGCCATCAACTCCCAACCCCCTCCCCACAAAGGTGCCATTGCTGGTGCCCCTCAAAGGGGAGGGAGAGAGGGGAGAGAGACCAGGACGGCATCCCCAGCATGGCCCTGCCAGCACAGTCCAAGGCGCTGGGACTGGGGGTATGCGGGGGTGGAGGGAGAAAAGCTGCTGGTGTTTCCTCCAGCATCGAATCTGCATCTGAGAGAGGGGGCGGGCAGGCGCTGAGGCAGATCTTAGCTCTCAGCAAAGCCACTTTTCTCCTCTCGACTGGTTTTGACTTGGGGATGTTTCCTGTTTTCCTTCATTGCACGGCCGCCTGTGACAGCCACAATGTGTTTTCTCAGTGACTGGAGGGAGAGAGCACAGTCCGGGGGGGAATGGAGGGGAGGAAGGGCTTATAAGAACGGGCCACTGGGAGCAGAGAAAGACACTCCGTTAATAGTAAGAACCTGAACGGAAAAGAGGTTTTGGGGAGTCACTCCGGAAGTGGGGTCCGCTGGACTCTGGGGGGCAGATCCTCCACCAGAGGACACTAACCGAGCTCCATTGACTTGAGTGTTCACCAGCTGGCCCTACCGCTTTGACAAATGCCCTCTAATTGAAGAGTTTCTGAAACGCCCAGCTGAGCCGCAGCGGGAAAAGACACATTATTTTAGAAACGGCCTCACGTCACAGGACATTCTGTTCCCTTCGAGGCAGAACGTCAACAGAAATCATTTCAGACAAGCACTCGCAAAGGTCTTTCGGCCACATCCGCAGACCCCACCGTGGCTGGTTAGTCTGCGACCACAAGCAGGAGTAGCACTTAACCTTTCCTGCCAGAAACACAGGCCTGTGCCATTCAACTAATTAAAATGAATCAGCTAAATAACAGCACCCTCTTACGTAGCACAGTGCATCTCAAGATCTCAAAGCTCTTTGTAAAAGAGGGGAAATTCACTCTCCCCATTTCACAGTGGGGAAACTGGTACAGAGGGTACATCTACACAGCAACATTAATTCGAAACAACTTAGTCCGCAGTTAGGACACAGCCGGTAGTTATTTTGAAATAATGTCGAAATACTGTTGAGCTGGAGGCCTGCTTACTCCGACTCCTGTGACTCATTGTACGAGGAGTAAGGGCAGTTGGAGGAAGTAAGGGAAGTCAGAGGAAGAGTACTCTATTTTGAAGTAGGTGCTGTGTAGACACTCCCAATTTCCAAATAAGCTACGCCATTGACATAGCTCAATTTGCATAGCCTATTTTGCATTAAGCCCTGCTGTGTAGACGCACCCAGAGTGGGCACCACCCAAACTTTCAAACTTGTGTTTTGAAAGTGAACGGGTTAAATGAGTGGCCTGGTTTTCAGAAGTCAACCGGAGTTTCAGTTGCTCAACATCAGCAGCTTCTGACACTGAGAAGTGCTTGAGTGGGCCACTTACAGAACATGGTGTTAGTCAGTATTTAGCTCACAGTAACTTGCCCCAGTTCACACAGGAAGTCTTCTCTTGGAATAGCAAGTTACTTATGTAGAGCTACAAGATGGAGGTTAACAGGTTTGAAAATGTTGACATATTTATTTGTACACACAAGACATAATATTGTAAATCGAGTCTGAACATCATAACATGGGACACCCTTTACAATTTTAAAATATATAATATGACACTTTCCAAAAACAGGGCAATTTGGTACAATAGCTCCACATATTTCTATTAACAGAGACCATTGTAAATGGATGCACAATAAATACGAATGTAAAAGCCATATGTGAATAATTCTGGCATTAGGTAAATCTTGAGAGCTCCTTCATCTTAAATATTGTGTTCAGTTCTGATCACCCAGCCTCACAAAAATGTTTCAAAGACTGAAGGGGTCTAGAAAGAAGCTATGATGGGGGGGCACAGAAAGAATTCAACACAAGGCGAGAGTGAAAGGACTGGGTCCGTTTCATCTAGGCCATGTCTGCCCTACACGGAAAATCGATGCTCCGGAGGTCCATCTTTTGGTATTTGATTTAGTGGGTCTTGTACAGACTTGTCAATCAATCACTTTGGGCCACTTCAGCTGGTGTCTGGTACTCCTCTTTTTGTGAGGAATAAGGGAAGCCAATGGGAGCGTTTGCTCCTGTTGGCCTCCCGCTGTGTGGACGGTGCAGAAATGCGATTTAAGATAGGCAATTCCAGCGACATAATTAGCGTATCTTATTTTGACCTTCCACTGTAGTGTAGACCAGGCCTTAGAGATGCGATGACTAAGAAAGAATGAACAGTAAGGAGATGGTAGATCAGGGCTCTTGTATTTACTTTTTCTCATAATCAAGCATCAAGGGACAGGCCGTACCAGTGAAAGGAATGCATTTAAATTTAATACAAAGGAAACAAAGAACAGATCGTTAACTCCATGCTACAAGATAACATACGCCCAAGGGAAGGATGGCTGTTTATGTGGATAATGAGAACTATCCTCGGTAACGTTAGATAGGATCAAAATCAAAGGACAGAAGCCTCTTTGGCTCCCTGGCTAAGCCAACCAGGAACTCACTGCAGTTAGGAAGCTAGTTCTTCTGTGACACTATAAAGGTTCTTGCGTGTGCCTTTGAAACAGCTGATGCTGGCTCCTGCTGGAGATGGTGCGTATGACTGATGGGCTTCTGGTTTGATTGGTGTGGGAATTCCTGTGAGCCTAGGCACATATCCTGCCCCTAATACTGCTGCAGCACGCTGGAGGGAAATGGCACTCGTCCCTGACAAGTTTATTATCCCCCACTCCCTCGTCACCTCTCTGGATCCACTCCTCTTCGCTTCAGAAGGGATGAACACTCCTGAACCGATGAGAGATTCACTTAAGGCTGATGGTGCTGGTTCATAGTGTTGTATACACACGACACCAATCCATCTAGGAAGTTAGGCACACAGTTCCCATTGACTTTCAGGAAGGGCAAGGACAAACGTGATGTGGTGTATAGTGGCTTTGTTGGCACAGCCCATGTGTATGTGTGTGCTCTTGTGTTTGTAGGCTGGAAGTGTGTGCATCCAGACTTCCGACATCAGCTTTTGCTTCTGCAGGTAGCATGGATACAGGCAGCCCAAGTTTTTCATTGTTACCTCCAGCCATGGGCTCTCAGCAGGGTTTGACCTGATGACCGTCAACAATGAACACTGTCCGCGGGGCTAAACGGGTAACCCCATTAGCTGGCTGCAATCCTCTGGGAGGACTGTTATCCTCTGGGAGGACTAACCACGAGTGCAGATGCAATTTAAGAGTGAGCCTGTGGAATCACTGTCATTGGAGGTTTTGAAGAGCAAGTTAGACAAATCATCTCTCAGGGTTGGTCTAGATCAGTGTTTCCCAATTCATGCTCTGCAGAATCCCAGCTTTCTGCAAAGTGAAAGTAAGGATTCTGCGAGAACTCGGCACTCCCCCTCCCCCTCTTAAAGAGACAGAGCCTTTTTTTTTCCTCAACAAATTTTACCCTGGCAACCCTAGGGGTTCCTTGAAATTCTTTCAAGCTGAAAAGGGCTCCGTGGCCAAATAAAATTGGGAAACACTGGTCTAGATAATACTTAGGCCTGCCTTGAGTGCTGGGGGACTAGACCAGATGACCTCTTGAGGTTCCTTCCAGTCCCCTGGCCCCTGAAGAGTGGAAGGATGCTAACCCGGCCCTGGAGAGATGCAGGTTCAGTTTCTTGCACACCAAAAAGCTTCTTGTGGATTCGGGAAAATCACTTTGCATCTCCATGCTTCACTTCCCCATGTGTCAACTGGGGACAAGAGCACTGCGTCACGTCACATTAACAGTACATTAAAATGGGGAACTGCCCACATAATGCAGCAATAGGCCAGAAAAGTGCCTTTGATAGATAATGTATAGGCGACCACGTGTAGGGTTTGCAAATGCGCTTACTGCCCTGGGTTTGGGCAATCTGTCCTCTTAAGTACTCTAGAGTATGTTAAAAAACATAGCACTAAAGGAAGCAATATAATGAATGAAATAAATATCATCCTCTAGCAAAGGCAGAGCTTGCAAAAGCCGTAGGGTATTATCAACGAGAATTTTGCATCAGATTCTCCACTAATTGCATTGAAGGATTCGTCCTTAACCATTTGTCTAATGCAGTTTTGTGTTGGCTAGTCAATAGCCTCTTGAAATAGCATCCGTGTCTTTTTCCTCAGGGCTGCAGATTTCATTCTCCTTCTTCCAGATCACGGATTTGACTCCATCCTAGTTATGGCAACGGTAACTTCCAAGGACTTGGGACCAGAAACCCACCTAAAAGGGTGTCAATTGGTCTCCCTAAGTATCAGACCTGTCCATCCACACACACCAAGAGGCCCAATGTCTCCCGCCAGGGGCTAGTTTATCCTCTGCCATTGGCAGAGAGCATCCCAGCCGGCATGGTGATTGCACTGCCAGTTCCAGAAAAGTTGCACAACAAGACAATTAATCACTTCTTTTCCCCCCCGATTGTCATGATACTGGATTTTAAGGGGATCAGACGGGTCACTGCTGCACCCCGGAGGAGGGTGTTTGCCCCAAAGTCTGTACAAGGGGGGCCATGTGACGTGTCAAATGAAAGTTCATGTTCTACTGATACTATATAGGCTACTCATGTACTTGTGTGATGTCTGTCTGTGGAGTTATGAATATGAACTCTGTGCTATTACTGGGAATGATCTCTGCCTGAGACAGAGCAATGGGCTCTGGATGGCCTGTTGTAAAGAGCAATTGTTCAGTCAGTGACTATGCTAATTAGCACGGCCCCAAGGACAATGGCTCTCAAGGTGCCCAATACACACCCGAGGAATGCGTCTGGGAATCTGCAAACCAGCCAATATCATGGCTGCTGATATGGGACACAGAGATAGGTCACTTGGCCATGTGACCTGCTCCCGCTTGGAAGATACCAAAGATGGATATAAAATGCCATGAGGCAAACTCCATCTGGCCTTCAATTCTGCTACTGATTCCAGATGCAGCTTTGTGAGCTGGGAAGAATCATTGGCCCATCCTGCCATAGGATGTACACCAGAGACTTTTAAAATAGAAGTTTGTAACATCTGTGCTGAGAGCCTGCATTGAGAACTTGATGATTTGATGCATGTAATGTATTCTCCTTAACAACCTTACTCTCATGCTTTTCTTTCTTTTGTTAATAAACCTTTAGATTTTAGATTCTAAAGGATTGGCCCAGCGTGCTCTTGTGGGTAAGATCCAAAGTGTAAATTCATTGGGAACTGTGGCTGGTTCTTGGGACCAGAAAGACCCGTTCGGGGTAGGTGAGATTGGGTTCTATAACCCCTCACCTGTGTGCAAGCCCGGGGCTGATTGTGGCACAGGGAAAGCCGGAGTGTCTGAGGGGTTTTGCTCGTGAGGCTGGCTGAATTGGCAGCTGAAGCGCTCGGTGCGACTGGTGTGTGGCCTATTTGGGAACAGTCTCCAGTCAGGGGCTGTAAGGAGCCCTGAGTTTCAGCAATTCACCCTGAGCGGATGCCCTCAGCGGTGCCCTGTCACACTGGTGCAATGGCATGCCCCTGTCTAGAACCCAGTGTCCTCCACCCAGACCAGAGGAGAGCCATCAGGACTGTAAAACCAGATAGGCACGTGGCTCCATTTCCTGCCTTGTTCTTTTTTTCCAACCTGGAAGGCTCAGTATAAGAGCAGCAAGAGTTAAAAAGACTTTCCGGGAGCATCTCGAGAGACGCCCAACAATGATGTTGGCTACGCTGAAGGAGAGAGTTCAGCATGTTCTACAATTATGTGTCTTTAATTTTTCAGCCCCGATAAAGTAAAGCAATATCTGTCAAATCCCCTCCAAGGGACAGCCCGCTGCAGGGCTCATTTCACTCAGTGTAGCAAAGTTTATAAGCTGGGAAGCCCTTTTTGCACTGCACACAAACCATGAAATTTACATGTATCTAATTACAGCTGGCACTGCAGTGCCTTTTGCTAGAACTGAGCTCACCGGTGAAAAGGGTCCGTGCCCTCCTGCAAGCCAAGGGTCAGGGTCTGTGTATGGCTAGGCTTTGCACAGGAGTTAGATGCTCAACTCCTAATCAATATGGATAATCACCAGGACTGGGAACTCACCAAATACTGCTATGCAGGGGCAATGCTTGGATGGGAAACCTCTAAGCCAGGGGTGAGGAACCTAATGCCCGTGGGCTGGATGCAGGCCCCCACTTGCCTAGATCCGGCCCCTGAGGCTCAGGACTCCCCCCCCCAGTGTCGGATGGGGGGAGCATCCTTCATGTCTGAACTGACATTGCACTCGTTTGGTGCTAACAGGCCCCGTGTTCCTGGATGTGCCAAACGTTGGCTGAGCAGTAATCAAAGCTCCTCTCATCCGTGGCCATTAGCAATTCCATGGCGCTATTCAGAGTCACATTCAACCTCTCTAAGCACCCCGCTCCCTTCCCGGCAGTTTCGATTGCACAGACTAGCCTGCCTTTCTACCCAAAACAGCGTCCAGTCACACTGCTCCTCCATCCCACCCAAGCCAGGGCTTCTAAATATCGAGGGGGAAATGTTGCTACCACAAAACTGCCCTTGATGTCAGTGAGACTAGGATTTCACCCTGGTGGCGAGGTATGATCCCATGCTATCCAGAGGCGGTGAGGCTGGGGGAGAGAGGTGGGTCTAGCCTGCTGGTGACAGTGTTGTCGGCAGGCTCTGCCAGGATGGGTGACACAAAGCTGGGAGATGTTTCCACAAGGACCAGAAGATCTGGCTGACCTTGAAAAGCAGAGTGAAAAAAAAAGGGGGGTGAAATTGCACAGCACCAATTGCAAAGTCATTTTCTTACGGGGGCTAAGAACAAGACTGGTTGCTACCAACCGAGGATTTAGCACTTGGAAGTGACAGAGAAGGAGAAAGACCTGGGTATGACGGCTGATCGCACGAGGTCTATGAGCTGCCGACATGACGTGGCTGTGAAAAAGGCTAATGTAGTCCCAGGATGTGGTCCCGAGGTGTTTCCAGCACAGACAAAGAAATGTTATTTAAATTATACCAGGCACTGGGGAGCCCTCATTTGGGATAGTGGGAGCAGTTCTGGTCTGCTACAAAAGAGGACTTCCAACTGGGAGAGGTGCAGAGAAGGGCCACTGGGGTGATCTGAGGAATGGAAAACCTGTCATCAGAGGGATAAGGACCAGGGAGGGAGAAGTGTTATTCAAGCGCCAATGTGGACACAAGAACAATGGATGTAAACTGGCCACCAATTGGATTAGGCCTGAAATTGATAAAGGTTTCTAGCTTAGAGGACTGAAGCAGGAGCAGTCCTCCAAGGGGAGCAGCAGGGACAAACAAATCTCACTGGCTTCAAGACTGAGGTTCAGAAGCGTCTGGAGGGGCTGACGGGACAAGACTGCCTATGATGGTGACTTCAAAAATCCCCGATGGCCTGCGACAGAGCACGAGACAGGGCTCCAAGTTACTACAGAGAATCCCTTCCCAGGGGTCTGATGGGTGGGCCTTGCCCACTTGGCTCAGGGTCTAGCTGATCATTGTATTTTTGGGTCAGGAAGGAATTTCCCCTGGGTCAGAGTGGCAGAGACCCTGGGGGGTGAGACCCAGCGGGCAGGTTGGTGCCCTTCCTCCCCCCCCCATCCCCCGACCTTCGCTGGTCTGACAAACTCCCTTGTCTGGGGCTGGTCAGGCCCTGAGGGTGCCGGACCAGGTAGGTCCAACCTGTAGCGTAAATGGTGAATTCTCTGAACTTGAAGTCTTTAAACCAGGGTCTGAGGAGGTCAGTAGCTCAGCCAGAGGCGAGGGGTCTATTTCAGGAGAGGGTGGGTGAGATTCTGTGGCCTGCAGCATGCAGGAGGTCAGACTGGATGATCATGTTTAACCTCAAGTTATTTGACTGAGTTTCCCTCCCGGTCACTCACACACGCACACTTTGATCATTAAACATGCATAATGCAGTAGCATCTAAAGGCCACAGTCAAGTTGGCCCCCTTGTGCTAGGTGCTGTACAAATAAATGACAGTCCCCATCCCAAAGGAACAGTCAGTCTAAACGACCCTCTGCGTGGCACCCTGAGCCCTTGTGGCCCGGCAGCAGAGTCACTTACGCGTATGCACAAGTCCGTTCCCCGCACTCCCTGCTGCCCAACTGGATCATGCGCTTGGAGCTAGAAGTACCAATCCCTATGCCCCAGGCACAGTTTGGTAGCAGGTGCTAATACTGGACGAACGCCTGTGGAGGATGGTGAGAAAAACGGATGTATTTTTCCTTTGCAGCACAGTTCAGCTGGTGAGACGCAGAGACCACCATGCAGACACTGGGCATGCTCCAACAGTAATTACATTAGAAGCAGCCTGGGGTTGGGTCGCACTGCGCTGGTATCTCATGCTGGCTCCGTGCAAACTCACTATCAGAGACAACGGCCACTTTCCATCTAGTGTTACTACTGGTTTTACAACCTCACACAAACTTCACTGTCATATTTCAGACTCAATTATCCAGTCTCCCAGGAATGACGCTGACCCTGTCTGGACGACAAGAGCCCAACACAAATGCTTCACTCTCGGAGATTCGTTAATACAGAAAAAATGACCGAAACGATTGTGAAGCCAAAAAGCAAACAGGGAAATGCACGGGAATATCAGACACAGGCACACGCCCCCCTGTTTATTTGATGTTACCAGAGCGGGGAGGAACCCAGGAACAATAGAGAGAGCAGTGTGGTCTGGGCAGAGCATTGCAAGCTTGGAACTCCTAAGACCTAACTCTAGTACTGACACCTTGAGTCGCTCATGCAGCTGCCCGGTGCCTCAGTTTCCCCTCCTGCTCTTCAGTCGTAACTCACCACAGCCCTGCCATATCCCATCACTGGGCCTCCCTCGGCAGCGCGCTTCCAGGTGTGCTGAATTCTGCCAAACTAGGCACAGGCTCTGTAATGTGCATACAGGAAGTGCTGTACAAATCAGACCAGTTGGCCATCTAAGCCATTATCCGATCTCTGACCAAGGCTAGTGCTAGACACAAGTTCACAAGCCCTGCAGTAGACCTCTACGGGAGAACTTGTCCCCTGGTTTCTTCCTAGCCCCTCTCCATTAGTAGTTGGCTAACACCCTGAAGTATGAGGATTTACATCCTTTCTACAAGGGATTTACATTCCTTCTACCTTGGGTTTCATTTGAGCTCATGACACGGTGCATGTTCTTATTACCCTTATGCGCTTGATGCAGTGGGCACCGGGCTGTTTACAGTATTCATTTCCCATCCTATCCCTTAGGACTCTGAACATTTTGCTTGCCTTTTTGATGGCTGCTGCTGTACGCCGGGCAGAGGTTCTTATTGAACGGTGCCGAGTGATGCGCCAGTCGATTTCCATGAGAGGTCCCAGTTAATTTAGAACTCTGCAATATTTGCAAGTAGCCCAAATTATTCTTTCCAGCATCCATTTGTCAGCAGTTGCCTTTGACAGCTGACTGCCCGTTCACTCACCTGGGTGAGGTCCCTCAGCTTCCCTCCAGCACTGACTCATTTGAATCTTTGTGTCTCACCTGCCAATGCGGCCACCTCGCTCTTCACCCTGTTTGCCACATCACTGATCACTGGTCCTGCCCAGGATGTCTGGGGCATTCCATCATTAATCTTTTGCCCTTTGAAAACTGACCCTTTACACCTGCATTTTGTTTTCTATCTTGTGTTCACCTGGATTATTCATCAGTAGGTCGCCAGAAGGGCAAAAGGAAAATATCTGTGGAAGCAGTGTTACCTAGTGGCTAGAGCACGAGGCTGGTACTCCAAAGACCTGGATTCTATATTCCCAGCTTGGCCACTAACTTGATGGGTGACCTCACTTCCCTCCCCACCTCTCAGTTTCTCTATCTGTTAATGATTCTGACCTTTTCTTTAAAGCACTTTGTGATCTACTGATTAAAGGTGCTTCAAGAGAAACAAGTATTTATTATTACTAAGCCCTCACATCGCCGACCCTCCAGTATGGATTTCCTTAACGACCTAGAAAAATACACAGACCGTTCACCTGAATCTATTAAATCATCACCAGGGAGTTCACATTTCAAACCGGTTATGAATTATAAACTCATACACACAAGGCCAAACCCGTTTACAATCGGCTCAGTTCAGCCTCAGCATCTTTCATTTGATAGCCATCTCCAGAGCCCGGTCTCTCTCATTTTGGCCTAGGACAATTCTTTGTTACTGCAGTTGTGTGAGGCCGTAAATGCCGATTTGCCAGTGGGGCCCGCTCCATCGGCCAGCAAGACACGAGTTCTGATTGCCCTGCAGCCAGCCATCACCGCAGAGAGGATGTCCGCAAAAGTGCTTTTTAATGTTCTTTGCTAGGGATCACGGTGCCTTATTGTGGCCGTCCGGTTGTCATGGCAACTTTCGGGTTCTGTGTGGGATGTCACTTTCCACCACATCCCGTCAGACCCAGATCACCTCTGGTCAGAACTTTTGGAGAAAGCCTCTCGTATGCTGTCCCTTTGCCACGTTTCTCGGCTTGGGCACAGCCTGCTAAGGAGAAAGCTGCCTCCAGAAATATGTTGGCTGCCAAGCTGCCTTTTCCCAGTTCTCGTTCCAGCCAGCACTCTTATTTTTTCTGCCACATGCATATTAGCCAGCACCTGCTCTTTTTTTCTTTTCCCTTCTGTTCCTCATCCCCTCCACCCCCCCTTGAAATAACTGGAGTGTGAGAAGTGCTGGCCCAAGTTGGCATGATACCCACACCCGCTTTGTTCCTGATTGGCACACGGATCAATGCCTTTTCACCAGGGCAAAATAGGGTTGATAGACCTGCCAGGGTCCTAGGCACCCCATTCAGCCTCACCCCAGTTTTCTTAGGGAGGCAAAGCACCCCCAGTTCTTTACACACAGACCCTCCAGCTGTCGTGAGGGCAGGGGACTGGACTCGATGACCTCTTGAGGTCCCTTCAAGTTCTAGTATTCTATGCCTGTTGGAGCTGCATGAGCAAATCCCATAGGCACCCAAACCCCTTGGGATCTGTTTGCTTGTCGGGAGATTTCCATGTGGTTTGTCTTCGAGAGCCATTCATGGGTCTGAAGTACTCCAAGGAGGGCTGCCCTGAGAGCCACTGGACAGAGGGGGATGCTAGCGAGCCGGTGACAGGCCTCACGCCCCATCGACATCTGCTCCATCCCTCACCTCAGCCTGTAGGCGGCTTTAGCACAGGCCAGATGGCGAGAGCCCCGATGGGATCGTGTGCTACTAGAGAATTGGAAGGCACAGCTGTGCTCAGCTCTTATCTCCACCCCACCCTGATGTGGCCCCCCCAGGCCACAGAGGGAATTGGGGAACAGTTCAAGAAGGCGGCAGCAAAGCCGGGTCTTATCTACCAAGCTGTGACTAGGAGAATTCTAGCCTGGGCAGGAAGGGCCAGGAGCCATGGGAGCAACACAAAGGCACCAGAATAGGGGAGACAATCAGGTCTAAAGTCTTGCATCCTTTTGGCCCCATAAATGGCATCATAGTTTAGTCCAACTGCACCTGGGTTCCCCTTCTGTCATCCCTGGAGGGCACCCAGCCTTGGCTCCCGTCACTCCCCAGGCAGATACCGGAGCCTCTCTTCCTCCTGACCAGGGTTGTTCCAGGCCACACAGTTCCCTGCCTACATTGAGATACCCTCAGCAAGCCGGGCGAGACAGGCCAGCCTCGGTGCGTTGCTGTCTCTCCCAAACAGGCCGAAGTTAATACAGTGCTTCTCTGCCCTTTCTAAGTGAGCCCATTTATTGTGAGGGCCGGAGGCTAGATGAGCTGGTGATCCATTCTGGTCTTGAGCTCTATGACTCTCTACGACAGGCGATCAGCAGACAGTGGCCCTGCCCTCAAGGGGCTGGGTTTTGCATTACCAAAGACGGGGAATTTGTATTTGCCTCTGCCTAGAGATTCCCCAGGCTTTGTTCCACGAGTCTGTTCTGGTCTGGCCCATTATTCAATATAGGCCTTTGAAACCCAAAGTCATATCCCACCCCGGCAGGTCACACACAACCCCAGCCTACAGTCATATGTAGACCATTTATTTCATACAATGGATCCCAAAGAAACATACTGAATTCTGCAAGGTCTCCCAAGGATACTGCAGGGAACTGCCACACATCCCACGGACAGATCCCTGCCATAGTGAAAACCCCACTCAAAGAACTACTGGAATCATGCCACCAAACTCTGGATCTGTGTCAGCACAGAGCCTAATGACAGGGAGCCAACAGCCTTGCCAGGCCTCTGGGCAAGATGGGGGCACATCTGGAGCTCTGCTCCTGGAAGGGGCGGAGTCTTGGGTGGAAGAGGCGGGGCTGGGAGTAGCCAGCCCTCAGCACCATCCTCAGCCACGCCCCCCAGGTAGCCCTTAGCACCATCTGGCATGTGCCGGTGGCTATTTAAAGGCACCAGGGCTTCAAGAGCAGTGGCTAGGAGCCCCACGCCCTTTAGAAGTGAGGGCCCAGGGCAGGTGTCCCCTTTACTTCCCCCCTTGTCAGTGGACCCGGCGGGGCACGTCTACACCACAGAGAAGACCAAAGCTGCTGCTGTCGATCTCCCAGGGTTTGAATGAGGTCGAGTGAAGACGCGCTAACTCAAACAGAGAGGGGTGCTCCAGTTGATGCCGGCAGTCCTGACACCACGAGGAGTAAGGGAAGTCGAAGGCAGAGTGTGCTCCCTTCGACGTCCCGCAGCATGGACAGCGCCAAAAGGCAAGTTAAGCGTCAAAAGTTTGACTTCAGCTCTGCAATTAACATCTCTTGTTAATTCGACCGTGTCCCATAGTGTAGACGTACCCTCAGGGAGCTGAATAGGACTGGTGCCTTTGAAAGCTACTAAAATATAGACCTTAAACCGTGACGATGGACCATGTTGTGTGAATTGCTACCTACAAACGGAGCATGCCTGATCAATTCCGTGACAGGTACATAGCCCCCCCCCATCCCACCCAGAAAGTGTCCTTAACTTGGATCCAGCAAGACACACAGGCTCAGGAGATCAGCATCTTACCAATGCCACACTAGACATCAACCAGACCCCCCCAACCAGCCATTCATCACCCATCGGCCACCGGCCTTTTTACTGATAGCACACAGCCATTTTGTGAAGCGTATGGAAGGCCGCGCACTTCCATAACAGGACATTAATATTACAGCAACAGCTCTAGAGGGATTGAGTCTTGGCCTTGGTTTACCAACAGTAGCAGTACCAGTTTAAACAGAAGCTGTGAGATTAAACCAGTTTAACTAAACTGGTCTAGAAGGCTGTGGGGAGACTTACTGCAGTTTAAAGGGGGCTTATTTTGGCTTGCCTAGAGCAGGGGAGGGTCAGGGGCTACTGACCCACAGAAAAGTCAGTGAGAAGCAAAAAATAAACAAAAAAACCCAAAAAAAACCCATCCCACCCACAAAACCCTCACTGGTGTGACCTCCCGCTAAGAAACAGAAATACACGCCCCACATTCTTTTCACACCTCAGAGCCTGGGGGGCACCCCTCCAGACAGTAGATTTTGCGTGCTCCAACACCACAGGGGGATGGCAGGGATGCCAGAGCACCAGCAACAAGCTCCCCCATGCAGGGGGGGGGAAGCTCTGAGCCTAGGGGGGACAGATTCAGGCAAGCCAGAGGCTGCATCTGGCTCCCAGGCCTTAGCTTCCCCAGCCCTGGCTCAAGTACGGTAGGAATCAGTTTAAGCTAAACTGAAATAAGCCATGTAGTAAAGCCCCACCACCTTGACCTGGCCAGACTCTGCTGTTCTCCCCTGGTGAGAAGGGCCTCAGGCAAAACACCCCCTTGTCTGTCATATAGAGGCAATCAGACCTCCCCTCAGAAACAGGGTAGCCTGTCCCTGAGGTGAGAGCTCATCCTCTCCTCCTGCAGCTCCTTTCTTCCCTCCTATCTCTTGTAAGCATACCCACATGTTTCTCTCCTCCTCTCCAGTTAAGAGGGGAGGCTTTTAAAAGGTCTCCAGTCAGCCAAAGGTAGGCTCAGCTGGCCCCAACTGGTTCAAGATAGCTCAGTCTCAGCTGATCCCTAATTTGCTTGAGAGCGCTCCTTGTCAGCTGATCCTAATTGGCCCACACCTTAACAAGGGAGTTGGCTCCCCCACCCCTGCCCCAGGACTGCCTTTCTCCCACTCTGGAGCAGCCCTCTGACCTGACTTTGTCACAGCTCCTGCTAAACTGAAATAACAAGCATCCACATAGTAGTTGGTGCTGGTGTAGCTTAATCATGCAGCTCAGCGGGGCCTTGCACAAAGAGCCCTTTGAATGCACAACAGTTGAGACTCACAAGCTCTGTGCTGTGTTGGCCCTGGAGCGACCTTCTGCCATGCAGGCCGGAGCCCCATTGCAAGGGTGCTATCTGGCCTGGGAAATGCCAGGGCAGGCTGCTCAACTCATTTCAATTGGCATCCTTTGAGAGGGCAATGTTGATTCATACCAGCTAGGGATCTGGCCACTGTTTTTAATATCATAGTAACCTCTGTGTCAGATCATGGAGTGACTCAAGTAACAATGGCAAAAAACAAATAAAAATCCTCCAATCTTAGCAAGTTTCCTTCCTCAGCATTTATTCCAGAGGGTTAGACTGGGGTTCCCAACAAGAAAAGAACATAGTTGTATTAACAGGTGTGTTGTGAACAAGACACGAGAAGTCATTATTCCACTCTACTCTGCACTGATTAGGCCTCATTTGGAGTGTTGTGTCCAGTTCTGGGCACAATTTCAAGAAAGATGTGGAGAAATTGGAGAAGGTCCAGAGAAGAGCAACAAGAATAATTAAAGGTCTAGAGAACACAACCTATGAAGGAAGACTGAAAGAATTGGGCTTGTTTAGTTTGGAAAAGAGAAGATTGAGAGGGGACATGATAGCAGTTTTCAGGTATCTAAAAAGGGTGTTACAAGGAGGAGGGAGAAAACTTGTTCTTCCTGGCCTCTGAGGATAGAACAAGAAGCGATGGACTTAAACTGCAGCAAGGGAGGTTTAGATTGGACATTAGGAAAAAGTTCCTACCTGTCAGGGGGTTAAACACTGGAATAAGTTGCCTACGGGGGTTGTGGGATCTCCATCTGTGGAGATATTTAAGAGCAGGTTAGATAAATGTCTATCAGGGATGGTCTAGACAGTACTGGGTCCTGCCTTGAGAGCAGGGGACTGGACTCGGCGACCTCTCGAGGTTCCTTCCAGTCCTAATATTCTATGATTCTATGACAGTTTCAGGTTCAGAAAAAGGCAACAAAAATGATGAGGGGTTTGGAACGGGTTCCATATGAAGAGAGATCAAAAGACTTGGACTTTTCAGCTTGCAGAAGAGCAGACTGGGGGGGGGATATGATAGAGGTCTATAAAATCATGACTGGTATGGAAAAAGTGAATAAGGAAAAGTTATTTACTTATTCCCACAATATAAAAACTAGGGGTCACCAGATAAAATTAATAGCCAGCAGGTTTCAAACAAAAGGAAGTTTTTCTTCACTCAGTGCACAGTCAACCCGTGGAACTCCTTGCTAGAGGATGTGGTGAAGACTAGGACTTGAACAGGGTTCAAAAAAGAGCTAGGTAGATTCATGGAAGTTATGTCCATCAATGGCTATTAGCCAGGATGGGTAGGAATGGTGTCCCTAGCCTCTGTCTGGAAATGGATGACAGGAGAGGGATCACGTGAGTATTACCTGTTGTGTTCCCTCCCCCTGGGGCATCTGGTATTGGCCACTGTTGGCAGACAGGATACTGGGCTAGATGGACCTTTGGTCTGATCCAGTATGGTCGTTCTTATGTAGTTTAATACACCAGCAAAAAACCTAAATAAAGCCCACAAAAGTTTGGGTGCAAACTGGTCCCATGATCACAGGGCACGAAGCCCAACCTTCCCACCAGTATTTGTCTTCTGTCTCCCTTTTATACAAGGGTGGGCAGTAATTTTTGATGGGGGGCACTCCAAGTTTGTGGTAAGTGGTCAAGGGCTGCACTTTTCTATGGAGGGGCTGCGGGTCTGGGACAGAGGTGGGGTGCAGAAGGGAGCTCAGGGTAGGGGACTGGGGTGTAGGAGAGGGAGTGGGGTCTGAGAGGGAGTTTGGGGGAAGGAGGGGGCTGTGACCTGAGATTGGGGAGCAGAGCCCAGAAGAATTTACCTCTTGCTTCCCAGCAATCAGCTAATATCTCTACGCCCTGCCCCATAGAACAAACATTAGGGATCCTTATCTGAGTTCTCCTTCTGAAGGCAGCAGCTAGCAACCAGAAGGGCCGACATTAAATCTGACACTCGATAAGATTCAGCAGAAAGCCCACATGGAGACATCCCCTATCACCGAGCGGTATTATAGCCTCTAACTTCTTCATTGTTAACCGGAGCACTGAGGAGCCGCAACTTCTAAAGCAGCAATGCAGGGCAATTTAATCACGGCTAAAACTCCCGCCATGTTATCCTCATCAATACCCCTGCCTTGAAAGAGGCTGCTTTTGAAACCAAGTGCCTCATCATTTTGCCTTTGTCATTAACACAAACTGACTTGTTTTCATCATTAAAGCCTCAGCCTCATTCCCAGGCAGCGTCTCCCTACAGCGCTCAGCTCCCCGGGCCGGATTGCCCTCCCCCTGCTCGCTTTTCAGTGGTTTAATGACATGAAGGTTGTGACTAGCCCTGTGGAGGCACCCAAAGGGAGGGGCTGCAAAGGGCCTTTTCCACCCTTTTCGCCTGGGCTCACGGGGCTAATTGCCTTCACATCCCTTGTGCAAAACGCTTCTGTGAAGATACTGCCGACGGGGGCTAGGAACCTCACTGGCTAGTTCCCCCACGCCAGGAACAACCCTTCTAGGAGCTCCCACAGGGGTCAATGCTCCAGTGTAACACACAGGCCCGGCTCAGCATGTAGCGCCCCCAGATCTCACACATGAAGGGCTGTTTGGACTGACTGTATCCATGAGGGTGATCGGCAAACTTCCACCTGGCTTTTTGCTCGCTCCCTATCACGTGCACATCCAGCCTGAACCTGAGCTTCCCCCCTCTATTAAAACAGGAATCCTGGATGCCAGGATAGCCAAGAATACATGGGCAGTGCATGCCCCCTGCATCTGGGGAGGCTGCGTGTGCCCAGACTTTGGCCCTGCCCTGAAGTCCCACCCATTCTCCCTTCCTGCCCATGCTCAGCCCACTCCCTGAGGCCCATCCTGCAACACTCACACCTCTTTATTCTCTCATGTGGTTCCTGCTCGCCCACTGCTTACACCTCTTCGGCCACTCCTGGCTTGCATGTGCCTCTTTGCCCCCTCCCGCGAGTCTCCCTTGTGGGCGGAGTGGGACGGGAAGAGACAGAACGGCTGGAGAAGAGGAAGAAGAAGAGCAGGGCCGAAGGTCAGAGCACGACAGGGCCATGGACAGGAACCCACCCTTTTGGGGGTGGCACACTCCAAAAGTGACGGGCTGGTTGGTTGGGGAGCTTAGCCTTCCCTGGCCTCTCACACCTGTGGCAATGAACCTGCCTGTCTGCCAACAGCGTTAGACACACAATGCCACAGGAGATGGTGTC
Source organism: Pelochelys cantorii (assembly GCA_032595735.1). Classification (NCBI taxonomy): domain Eukaryota; kingdom Metazoa; phylum Chordata; order Testudines; family Trionychidae; genus Pelochelys; species Pelochelys cantorii. Next base: position 46,163,607 of record CM064337.1, read on the forward strand.
ATTCGTTTTGTTTGCTCTGTCTTGAATGCAGCTCACACTACCAATGTCATCTCCAAACCCCTGGCTGTAGAAACATAAAGCTTAATTGCCTTGAACAGGGACTTTTCTATTGGCTTCGACAGAAGGGCATAAATATTAATACATCTATAATTAGCCCTTTTAAATTATACATACAAAATTAAATCTCTTCTCAGGAATAAATCAGTCAGGGGACGACTGGTGGTGGGTTGGTTTTTGTTGGGGTTTTTTTGCATCTATATCAAACTAACGTAACTAGAGTTTTCAGGAAGACCAATGGAAGGAGGTTAAAAATATTTTGATATTGTCTGAGTGCTCAGGTAGGTTTCACTAGAGTAGGCATATCAGTGCGCAGCTGTTATCCTCATTTTCCGTCTTGTTGTTCGCTAAATTAACCAATTGAATCCTGTCAAAGGAGATTCTAGGTTCTTTGAGGCATGCAGACCACGTCACTTGATGCTTTTGTATTGTGCCCACGAAACAAAACGCCGGTTCCCTCCTCATCGCCCTCCTCCGTAGCCCGAAACGAGCAGGCCTTATCTGCAGTCTGTTCAGGCCAAAGCAACGTCTCGTGGAGTTAAGAGCCTTCTTGTATGAGAATCACATCCGCTTCCCTGATCTGCAAGTTACTTATATGTAGCTTCCCTTGCCACGGCAGATTTAACGGATTAACGTTTCGTGACAGAAAAGGGAACTGATGAGGAAGCCTCTCTCCCAGCGATTCAAAGTGCGGGGGGCGGGCAGGGCGGAGAACGGAGAATCAGATTTCACACTTTTTCCCTTAACTGTTCGACATGCAGGGAGAGATGATGTCGTCCCGGACACAGCGGGGTGTTCCCGAATGCTCAGCCTCACCTGCTGTAAGGCCCCGATCCTGCAAGCGCTTAGGGACGTGCTTCACCTTATGCGCCTAGGCAGTCCCTTCAGTCTCACTGGGGCGATGCCATGCAGAAAGGGAAGCATGCGTGTGGATGTTTTTGCAGGAGCACCACTGTGGTGTGGGCGATGGTGCCTTTCTCTGAAGGGCTGAGCCTCCCAGGCAGAGCACTGCAAGCACAGGGTGAACTGATCGCTGAATACCATAGGGGTCCTGGAGGGAGCAAATCGCAATGTGTGTGCAAATCCCTGATGTGGCTACTAAGTGCCTGTGTGAGCAAAATGTATGGGCGGGGGCTCCTGGCTGGACACGCAAAGTCTGGTTACGGCAGGCAGGGATGGCATCAGCCTACCTATCTTGGGTGGCTGGAGCTCCCAGCTCCAGCTCTGCAGGCAAGACTCACCCAACCCAGGCAGAGGGGAGAGGGGAAAAGCAGCAAGTGAAGGGGAAGGGGGGAGGAACAGGAGTGGATGGGGGCGGGCTCTCAGGGGAAGAGGTGGAACCATTGGGGGAAGAGGAGCAGTGGGGGAGTTTCTGATACTCCTACTAGAGTGTCCAGTTTTTAAACATTATAAAGTTGGCAGCCCTGCTGTCAATGCACCCTCTCCCGCCCCCTTCGCTGCCCAAGCACTCACTAATTCTTAGGAGACCATATCAACTTCCTAGAGCTCAGATGGGTAAATAAGGCTGCTTCTTTTTTGCCTTTCAGTAGCTCCTGGAGAGGAGCCTGGTACCTTTCTCCTTTCTAGAGTACTGCTCCTTCCTGGGAGTCACCAAACCCATTCCTGCTGAAGTTTCTTGTCATAGCATTTCAGGCGATCCAGTCTGGACATTTCTGGTGCAGCAGGAATCTTTTCTTGGAAATATTCAGACCCAATTGGTTTCACTGGAGTTATGAGCCATCCCTGCCCACTGATGCAGTCTGAACTTTGTCATTGCCAGCAGTTTCCAGCAGGTTTACAGAACCGCACGCGTTTTCCAAGTCTGCGTGCTCATTGATCCGGTTTAAATTACGTTCTGCCGAAGAAGAAAGCCAACAGGATGGCCTCTCCTGGCCACGTAAATTACAAGCAACCTCTTCTCTTTTGTCCACGCTGGCATGTCCTATTCCCCCTCCCTGACTCACTCCTTTCTCCATCACCTGGGTTAATATCACCATCCCGCTTACCCGTCTGGCCTGTAATCTGGGTGTCATCTCTGACCGTCTTATACTCTCAGTAAATTCTTCACACACACAATATGCATGCTCACCCTGCACACTCTATAAACTAGTCATTCTGCTAGTTCTGCTACAGGCCAGGAAGGGAGAAATTGTTACTGCTGCATCTGTTTTTAAATACTCAAGGGCAGTGTTCCAATATTGTTTAGGGTGATGCGGGCCAGACAAGTGCATAGATTCAATAGATTTGGCAGATCATTAATCCACAAACGCTGTCTGTGTTCATAGATTATCTTGCCAAGCTCCTGAAGTGTAAACCAGAGCCCCTATTGGTCTGAAAGGTAAATACAAGAGAATGCTGGTATGACAACTGTCCAGCATTAAATTGTAATTCTACTAGAACATTTATCCAGCTTTGATGGGATCCTTAATTCATTCTTTTTGAAAATAAAAGGCAAATGTGCATACTTTGTATAAATGATGGTATTTAAAAATGCTGTGTTATTTTTAGGAAGTTAAATTTTATTTTGGATTTCTTAAAAAAAAAGGGAGTGTTAACATTTTTCCATTTTTTTTCTAAATAACTTTTTAAAATGGGAATTCCATCACATGCTTTTTCCCCTTCATCCCAAGCAAACGATAAGAGTGTATATGTTTTGACAAAAGAGGGCTATAGTCAATGCAGTTTGCAATAACATTGTCTTCTAATTTTCCAACCTTAAGCATGGATGTAGCTGGGCCATAACAGAGCAATACTCCAAATTCCTCCCTTTTCTCTCTTTCCTGTAAGGTTTATGGAGATGCAATCCTATTCCAGGTTCATCCTGTTGTTCAGGCTCATCTTGGTTCAGTTCAGGGGTGAAAGTAACTTACATTTCTTATGGGCACTATCATGTAGCAAACCACCACCACCCCAGCTCCGAGGGCAGGATGTTTGGGAGGGGGTTGTGATAGAAATGTACGTGTGGAGTGGAGTACGGCGGGCTGAAGGCAGGGAGCTGGGGAATGTCTGGGGACTCAGGGTAGAGGGTAGGGATGTGGGGGTGCAGGAGTCAGGAAAAGGGTGTGGGATGTGGGGGGGCTTCGGGCAGGGGGCTGGATGTGGGGGTGCAGGAGTCAGGTTTGGGGGTGAGGAGGGGCTCTGGGAAGGGGACTGGGTGTGTGTGTAAATGGTGGGCGGGGCATCTGAGGAGGCCAAAGAGCCCCCCAAATTCATACCAGGGCTGCTTGCTCTCCCCCTTCCTGTCCCTGTCAGAAAGCAAGAGTAAAGTTCACAGCTTGTCTGCCCCCCGTGCTCCCCAGCCAGAGTGAGGGATGGAGCAACTGTGTCCTTTCCCCTCACTCCCTAATAAAGGGGAACAGCCAGCCGTGTTCCTGTGCAAATCGGGGCGAGGAGCCTGGAGTATGGGAGGCTGCAGCAGTCCCAAATAGGAGGAGGGAAGGTGTCCCCAGCCAGCCCCTTTTGCCTGCCTGGTGATTCTGTCTCTTTTCTGTGTGGTTTGATGAGAAGCAATCCCATTGTCCTGGCACAACCTAACCCTTACGTTGCTTTCAGTTATGGAGGAAGCTGTAAACTGAATTTCATGATCCTAGTTCTTTCTGTTTAGAAGAAGAAACAGACAAACACACAAACAGACAAACTCTTTCAAATATTTAGTAGATAAAGGAGTCCCAAGGAGATGGAAATACTTTCATTTGGAGTCAAAGCTAAGATATTAATTTTCTTTAAAATAGAGGGTCAAATTCCTCCCTTGGATAACCAAACCTGAATTCAGACCACAAATTACAGAAGAGAAGTTAGGACTGGAGATAAGGCTTATGGGAATACGTTTCTGTTCTGTGCTAACAGGTTGTCCTGTTCACGCATGGGAACTTATAGTATAAAACACAAGGAGGAGAGGGAGTGAAATTCCTGCACTCAGCACAGACAGGGGAAGATCAGGATAAAGGTACAGACATACACTAAATGCCTCCATGGCACTACAGTGAGAAAGCATAGTTTGTAAGTATAAGGACTCTGTCTTTCCGGTCACACCTGGGTTGCCTAGACACAGGATACCAGTGATGCTTGCATCTTGACTTGCTCCTCACGTTTCTATCCAAGATCAAGGAGTTGAAAGTTACATAGATCTGCAAGTTTCATAGATGTTTACATGTTCTCACTGAACATTTCCATTTCAACCAAACTGCCCTTTTTTTAATGGAAATCAGTTCCATTAAAAAATATTCAGCCAGATCTACATACTAGCCTTCCTTGACCCAACCAATGTTTCCTTTAATCTTTTCCATCCATGTGCAGAATAAATTTTTTTGTGCACCAAGGCATGTATGAATATGCACCACCAGGAGAAACAAGAAATACAGCTGTGGACACTCTGCTAATATGCTGGGCAGCACTGAAATCTCTCCTGAATAGCTACACAAGTACACAGTTTACAGGAAACACCGGTCCCAATCCCTTCTCCTGCATGGTATCACAGGGTCAGTTCAGGCACCTAAATACCTTTGAGGATCTGGCCCAAACTGACTAACATGTCCTTGTCTGAAGGAGACCGATAAGATGGTGCATTAACATGCACCGCCATTTTGATGTTGAAGCTTTCAGTGTAGCATTGTAATGTGAAGAAATGAAGACAACCATGCATGGAGGGACACCAAGACTCAAGTTCTGCAGGCACCAACCAAGCAATCCAGATGGGATGGCTTCATGCTAGGTGTTAAAAGAAATCAAGATATCCCTCTGCTGCTGAGACATCCTGACAAAATGCAGCTGTATTTTTTTTTAAAGAAACACTACACTGTGAGTGGGGGTGGGGATACTCCAACCAAGAAAGCAAAATGCCTAATAAACTTTGCTTACGAAAGAACAAAGGGAATATTAACCGGAATTAAACGAGATAAATAGTAAGTGATTATAGATCAACAGAAAAACAGAGACCGTGCAATTGCTTCTGCAAAACCTAGTAGGATGAGTCTCAGAGAGGGCAGTCATGTTAGTCTGTAACTTTAAAAATGAGTACCGTATTTTAGCGAATATACCCCGCACCCGAATATATCCTGCGGTTTTTCCAAACTGAGTAAAAAAAAATCTTGTATACCCCGCGCACGAGTACAACCTGCAGGGTATACAAGACCTTTATTTCAATCTGTGCCAGGGTATATTAGCTAATTTATGGTGCCGGGCGGGGGGGCGGAATTAGCCAGCCTAAACACCCCGGTTCCTGCGGGCACTCACCGCCCCTGTTCCTGCGCAGCCGCCAGCCTCCAGCCTCTGGGCAGGGAAGCGCTCATCCCCTGGTTCCTGCACAGCCGCAGAAAGGGGCTGGGGAGCATTCATCTCCCAGTTCCTGCGCAGCCACCAGCCGCCAGCCTCCAGCCTCCGGGTGGGGGAGCGCTCATCCCCCTTGGTTCCTGCGGCTGCGCAGGAACCAGGGGGATGAGCGCTGCCCTGCCCGGAGGCTGGAGGCTGGCAGATATGCAGGAACTCACCAGGTGAGTAAAAAAAATATTGTATACCCTGCACCCGAGTATACCCCGCGCGGGGGAAGGGAGCGGGGAGGTGCGGGGTTTGTAAAAACTCATATAACCCGCGGGTTATATGCGCTAAAATACGGTAGTTCTGTGGCACCTTAGAGACTAAAAAAAATGTATAGGATCATGAGCTTTCATGGGTAAGACCCACTTCATCAGATGAATTGGAGTGGAAATAACAGAATCTGAGATCTACATAACAGCAAAAGATACACCTGTCCCTTGTAGGACCCATATTAATGAAGCTAATTAAGTGGGCTGGATGTGTCCCATTCATAGCTTTTGATGTGAAAATGTGAATGTCAAAGGCAGGGGAAATTGGCTTTGTAGTGTGTGAAGCTGTTACTGTCGTTATTCAAGCCTTCACATTTATAAATGAATTTCAGTTCAGCAATCTCTCTCTGTAATTGGGTAGGGACATTCCTTTGTAGAAGAAAGACTACTTTTAAATCTATGATTGAGGGACCAGGTAGGTTAGCATGAGGACACAGACCATGAAAGGAAGTTCAGCACCAGCCAGGCAGATGAAATCTAAATACCCAGTCTAAGTCCTCACAAACTCAACAGGAGTCCTTTCCTTGACTTCTTTGGGTACAGGATCACATTCTCAGTGTCCAAGCCACAAATCACTCCTTTGTTGCTTTGACATCCACTGACAGAATTCACCTTAGCAACAGCACCTTTGCTAGCTTATCTCACAGCCACTGCATTTTCTATAGCTCTTAGGTGTGGGAGAAACATAGGTGCGGCTACCATGTAAAATGCACTGTAGTAGACCTGGGGTTTTTAATTTTTCTCTTCTTTATAATAGAGCCTCACAGTACAAACAATAACTTGACACAAAATACTGACCCAGGTTACTTACAGTTAGTTACCTTTAAAGCTGGGAATATAAAACCCCTCCTGTTCTTCAGGAAGAGAAGGTGCTTCTGACAGGAATTTAGTGGATGTCAAAGTGGCAGGCTGATGAACAGATAGGCCCTCATGGATAGAAGTTTGAAGCAGACAGAGTAACAGTAGCTGATGCCATGTTATTTCAAAGTCCCTCTTTCTCCTTCAGCACCTTCCACAAAATCCTACAATCATCCAGAGCTATCGTGTCAAGAGACCCCAAAGCTCAACTCCACGCTCAAGATTTTGGAACTCCGTCCCAGAGACGATTATGGCAAGACATGCCACACCTTTTCCTCTCAGGGTCTGTCTACACAACAGAGTTAAAACTTCAATTACGTCCACACTGCAATTGCGTTCTTTTGAAAAAAAACCCGAAAGAACAGAAGGTTTTTTTCCCAACATTGGTAAACCTCTTTCTATGAGGAAGAAGCCTTTTTCCGAAAGAGCTCTTTTGGAAAAAGGCATGTGTGGACGGGGAAGAGGGAGTTCTTTTGAAAGAAGAGGAAAGAGGAAAAAGCACAGGTGTCCTGGTGGCCAGTCCGCCCATAGTAATCACAGCTTACATGTGAGATAGAGCCCATTCAGTGTGGACACCAGCTGTCAAGAAAGCAGATCGCTTTTTCGATGCGCTTTGGCAGTGTGGGCACTCTCTTTCAGAAGAAGTTTTTTTGGAAGATCTCTTCCGGAAAAGCTTCTTCTGAAAGAAGCCTGCAGTCTAGACATAGCCCTGGTGTTTTCCAAGGAACCAGAATGGTGAAGGAATGAGGTAGTCAGCTCAGAGTAACAACCTGCCGTTAAACCAAGAGCGGGACCAAGAGCTGACCTCATTACGGACATATTAAAGCATAGACCCTGTGTTCCTTGCCTCAGGCCCCCGGTTCTGGAGTCACATCATTACTGAATCTGAGCGTCCATTAAAAAAAAAAAAGATGAGCCAACTGTAACTGCCTGAGTTTGCAGAGAGCCTGAGACATAGCTCTGAGGGGGAGAACTGCCCTTGTTCTGAGGGACCCTGCCTACACCAGCCCATCAGAAGACACTTGTGTGTGAGGCAGGAGAAGAGCCAGCCCAAGCACATATAGGGTAGGATAATCACTGCCTCATGTCTCTCTGCGGGGAGGGTAGGTGATCCTTGCTGCCACTCCTGAGGCAGAGAAGATGCCACGGCCCCAGCCTCTGAGGGAGAAGAGGCCCCCCAAGCAAAACACTGTGTGAACACAGACAGACGGGATGTTTGGCCAATGAGAATTCCTTTAACCGAGCGAGGGGAGCAGGGCTTGACTGACTCCCTAGAAATATGGCAGGGGGCTCCAAAAAGACAATAATTTGTACTGTCTTTTGAGCAGTGTTGTGACCACGTGGGGGAAAAATAATGCCAGCCTCTCAGCTGAACACGCTACCAACGGCGTTCTCATTATAAATCAGGCAACCTGTGAATTTAGAGAGTTTTAAAGCATTTTTTAAACAAACTGTCTCATTTCTCTTCTCTCCCTTGGGACGGAGCTTTTCCCTCCCTGACTCTATGGTTCCTGAAAGGCAATTTAAATGAATAATAGCCATGGTCACACCCAGAAGCCCTTCGGGCCTTGCACCACCATACACTGCAGCCTCTGCTCAGAATGCTCCCTGGATACCTTCTTGTTGCGTTGTAATGCCACTTCAGAACAGCCACGGCGTTGTTAGTGCAAGCACAGTGGCACGGTGTATTAGAAGGGATGGGGTTTCCGCGAGGGCCTCAGGCCTTGGAAGGCAGGACGGCTTGTGGCTGGGGTGCAGGAAAGAGCCTTCATAGATCCCAGAGCTGTTTGTTTTGAGGGCAGGGCTGGGAAGATGCCACAGCTTTTGGTCACAAGTGGGGAGGGATGGAGGTGGGGATGATTTTACTACTCTGAGGTACCTCGCTGAGGTTCTTTTCAGAAGGTCTCATTTCCTAGATTCTCACAATTCATGGAATCATAGAATACTAGGACTGGAAGGGACCTCGAGAGGTCATCGAGTCCAGTCCCCTGCCCGCATGGCAGGACCAAATACTGTCTAGACCATCCCTGATAAACATTTATCTACCCTACTCTTAAATATCTCCAGAGATGGAGATTCCACAACCTCCCTGGGCAATTTATTCCAGTGTTTGACTACCCTGACTGTTAGGAACTTTTTCCTAATGTCCAGCCTAAACCTCCTTTGCTGCAGTTTAAGCCCATTGCTTCTCGTTCTATCCTCAGAGGCCAAGATGAACAAGTTTTCTCCCTCCTCCTTGTGACACCCTTTTAGATACCTGAAAACTGCTAACATGTCCCCCCTCAATCTTCTCTTTTCTAAACTAAACAAACCCAGTTCTTTCAGCCTTCCTTCATAGGTCAGGTTCTCTAGACCTTTATTCATTCTTGTTGCTCTTCTCTGGACCCTCTCCAATTTCTCCACATCTTTCTTGAAATGTGGTGCCCAGAAGTTCTCCCCACTCTGTGTTTTCTGCCATAACACGCAAATCCCTTCAACTTTTTATCCCATTTCCCCCCTCATTACTCTCCTGGACTCACGACTGGGGACAAGGATGCATTCTCTCTCGTCTCCTCCCTTCACCTGCAGCAACATGGCACAAAGGTAGGCTATGTCTACGCAGCAGTGTTATTTCACAATAATGGACGTTATTCCGAAATATCATAGTCCGCGTCTACACAGCAAGCAGCTATTGCGACATAATGTTGAAATAATGTTGAGCTGGAGAACTGCTTACTCCGACTCCTGTAACCCTCATTGTACAAGGAGTAAGGGAAGTCGGAGGAAGAGCGCTCTAACTCGGACTTCCTGCTGTGTAGACAGAGCCAAAAGCCGAAATACGCTATTTTGACTTCAGCTACGCCATTGATGTAGCTCAAGTTGTGCAGCTCAGCGCTGGCCTTACCATGAGGCGAACTGAGGCGGCCGCCTCAGGTGCCAGACTGTGGGGGGGCACCACGAGCACCCAGAGTGTAGAAAATTGTGTCTGCTGCTGGTGCAGATGTAGGTGGCAGAGCAGAACCACAAGAGGAGCTGAACAGGAAGGAGCCAGAACTGAGACCTTCCAAAGTTTTGGCCCAAGCGAGGGGACATGGGGGCATCATTTGAGCTCCCCGCCTCAGGTGCCAAACTGTGGGGGGCACCACTAGCACCCAGAGTGTAGAAAATTGTGTCTCTGCTGGTGCAGATGTAGGTGGCAGAGCAGAACCACGAGAGGAGCTGAACAGGAAGGAGGCAGAACTGAGACCTTCCAAAGTTTTGGCCCAAGCGAGGGGACATGGGGGCATCATTTGAGCTCCCCGCCTCAGGTGCCAAACTGTGGGGGGCACCACTAGCACCCAGAGTGTAGAAAATTGTGTCTCTGCTGGTGCAGATGTAGGTGGCAGAGCAGAACCACGAGAGGAGCTGAACAGGAAGGAGGCAGAATTGAGACCTTCCAAAGTTTTGGCCCAAGCGAGGGGACATGGGGGGTGTCATTTGAGCTCCCCGCCTCAGGTGCCAAAATGTTGTGGGCTGGCCCTGGTGCAGCTTAATTCGGCTTTAGCCCTGCTGTGGAGATGTTCCCAGAAAGGCCTGGAAGCTGGGCCAGAAGACATGCTGGTTGGATCATCCTCAGCTGGTATAAATGGACATCTCTCTCGACTCCAGTGTGGCTACACTGATTTACACCAGGGTTCTGGCTCTGTAAAGGCAGATGTTCTGAACCTTTGGACATTTGACATCTGGACCTGATGTTGCAGGTTTGGGGCCTATCTTTGGGTCTGACTAGACAGTAGCAGGCTTCAGAGCTATTGCTGTCCTGGAGGGTTGTGCTGCAAACTGGAGTCCCCCCCATGAACTCAAGCTGTGTGGTCTGTGGGACCCAAAAGAGAGGGGGCCAAGAAGAGTCTCTCCCCCCCTCAAACACAACAAAACATAGCTCTGGAAAGGGGAAGGAAGGTCTCTCTAGAGCCTGAATCTCTCCACTGCAGATGTCCTTGAAGCTCCATGATGTGAGGGAAGAGAAGAGGCATCAAAATACCCCCAATTTCTCTGTGGAGGAGGCCGGAAGAGAGGCCTTGAGATCATGAGGAAGAGAAAGCGGAGGGATATTTCACACTTTGTCCTACATGTTGTTATAGAGAGGGACAGTGGCTCGAGACATTCCCACCGCTGCAGTCCGTGACCGGAGGGTAACACAGCCCATAAAAACGCTATCACCATGAGGTTTTTTCCTGCATGATTGGCCATTATGTCACATGTCTCCATCCCCTCGGGATCCACCTCATTCCTCCTCTGACTTAATAACCAAGCTGCTCTCTATGTCCCCAGGGGAGACTTTATCTGCTGAAGTTTTGCTTTGTCTTTATTTTAAATAACTCTGGTCCCGTATAGTAATCTGGGCAGTTATGCTCTAGAAAACAGATGGAGTTTGGAATAGGGCTCTGGGCTTCCTGGATTTGCCCCATAGCCACCTCCTCTCTGCACTGGCAGGGGCTGGGACTGGTGCAGAGGCGGCAGGAAAGGGGATGCTGGGATGTGGCAGTGGTTGAGGGCAAGCTTGCTTATATCAATCGTTGCTAAGGCCCTGCCAAAGTCTTGGCCATGAAAAATGTATCACAGACTATAGTTTCCCCCCCAAAATCTGGTCTGATTTGAGCTATGCTATAAGACTGCATGGGGGAGACGGGCGTTTTTCAAAGTGGGGGTCCTGACCCAAAAGGGGCAGGCAGGGGGATTGCAGTAAGGCCACTCTTACCTCTGGGCTGACTTCAAAGCTGGGTGGCCAGAGGGCGGGAGCTGCTGGCTAGCTGCGGAGCTCCGAAGGCCCTCCCAGCAGCAGCACAGAAATAAGGGCAGCAGTACTGCAACCCCCACCCAAATATAATCCTCAGAGCCGGGTGAGGCCATTCCACTTCAATACAGGTGTGGAAACACACTGCTCTGGCAGCTGGGAGAGCTGAGGTGACCTCCAAGGCGGCTGCGAAGGCCATCGTGGCTGATTTGCTTACCCTGAGTGGCCAGGGCCGTTCAGATCTGCCTTCAGCAGGGAGGCAAGCACGAAGGCCCTCAGAGCTCACCCAGCTCTGTCGTGCCAGCTAGCCAGGGCTGGGCGGCCACTTGGGGACAAGAGTGTGGGAAGCACTTTGCCAGTGGGAAGCACTTTCCCACCACCGCTCCTCTCCAAGCCAGCACCTGAACGCTCTTTGTGTGTCACACAAAACTCACAGACTCCTTGAACGGGCAGGGACCCCGAGAGGTCATCAAGTCCAGTCCCCTGCCCTCACGGCAGGACCAAGCACCGTCTAGGCCATCCCTGACAAGTATCTGTCCAACCTGCTCTTCAGTATCTCCAGCAACGGAGATTCCACAACCTCCCTAGGCAACTTATTCCAGTGTTTAACCCCCCTGAGAGGTAGGAAGTTTTTCCTAATGTCCAACCTAAACCTCCCTTGCTGCAGTTTAAGCCCATTGCTTCTTGTCCTGTCATCAGAGGCCAAGGAGAACAATTTTTCTCCTCCTCTTTGCAACACCCTCTTAGGTACTTGATAATTATTTCCATTTTACATATGGGGAAACCAAGGCAGAAACAAGAAAACTGACTCATGGAAGCTCACCCAGCAGAACCCGGAATAGAGCCCAAGTCTCCTAGATCTCAAACCAGTTCTCCATCCACACTGCTAAACAGAAGGACAAAGCCCATGATAAAGCAGGAGGATTCAAATCTATATGTGCAGAGTACACTGGTAATTAGCAGCCCATCGTCTTAACCTCTCGGCAACCTTGTCGGCTTGCGGAGGGAAAAGTGGCCACTTGGAGGATACAAGCGTTCATCCCGCTACCTCTCACATGCGAAGTGAATGCGCTACCCTTGGAGCTAATCCCCCGTGCCTCCACGGTCCACACTCCTGTCTCCCCTGCGAGAGAACACGAGGCCACCCCTAGCCAAGGGGGTATCTCCCAGGGCGGGAGAGGCATTAAGCAGCATTGCCATGGTACTATTCTCCAGGCCTGACTCAGGAATGCAGGGCCCTTCTGACCAGCTGCGGTTCCATTTTGCTAGCGCCACGCTTCTCTGGCGTCCTGGCAAGAGACCCAGCTCTGGCGTGGGAGCTGTTGGAGTGGGCCGGAGCAGATGGTAAAACCAGAGGGGAGAAGAAAACAAACACAAAGATGGAAGCAGGAGAGGAAAAGTCGCCCCATCAACATTCTGTTGCTTACATAACCCCTTCCGAGAGCCCAGCAAACACTGCTCGGCACCTGGCCGGGACGGGGGAAGGCTCCGCAGAACGTGCGAGACGGGCAGCCCCGGCTCTCAGGGTGGCATTCAGCACAGAGCAGGTGGCTTGCAGCCCCGTATGCTGTGCTCAGCACTTGCTGTCCTGGCTAAGTGGTTTCAGATGGGCCTCTAAATGTTTGCCGCGAGGTTGTAAATATTTCACAGGATGTTAAAAGCAGATTGTGGCATCTCTGCCCTCCTCCCACCCGCTCTCATTTCTCTTTCGCTTGTCTCACATGTTCTGCGTCCCGTCTCTTCCTCCCCCTTTCGCGGTTTCCTCCTTGCTTCTCTCACTTCTGAACGGAGCCTTCCGTTTTCACTTGTTCAGCATCTCTCTGTGTGCCGAGCTCTGTGAGACCCCACAAAAGACACAGGCCCTCTAGGGATTGCAATGTAAGTGCCTCTTCCTCAGGAAAGCCATTTAGACTCACTCAGCCCTTCCCTCCCGCACAAGGATTGCTTCCTCCTCCCCCTCCAGGGCCAGATTAATTCCTCTGGAGGCTCAGGGCTATTAGATTTTGCGGGGGCCCCACGGCTCCAGAGTGGGGCCAAATATGAGGGGTTCAGAGTGCAGGAGGGGGCTGCAGTTTGAGGCAAGAGGGTGGGTACAGGAGGAAGGGTGAGGGCTCCAACTGGGCGTGCGGGCTGGCATGGGGTTAGGTCTGAGTGTTTGGGGTTCACAAGGGGGCTGAGGAGTAAGGCAGGGGGTTGGGATGTGGGGCACTCACCTGATGCAGCTGCCCTTTGGTGGTGGGGGAGCTGCACAGCCCTGCACTTGCCTTCAGGCACCGCCCCCACAGCCCCCATTGGTCAGGATTCACAGCAAATGGGAGCTGCGGGTTGGAGCCTGGAGGTGGGGGCAGCACGGGGACAGAGCTTTCCCTGGCCCACATGGTGATGAAGCTCCAGTCCAGTGGGGTGGGAGGCGGAACCGTAACACATGGAGCTGCCTTCCACCCGCCACCCACCTTTCTCCCGGCCAGGCAGGGCCAGGTAACACACAGGGGCTTTAGTGGTTGCAGCCCAGGGCCCTGGGTTAAGGGGGCTTCTCAAAAAGATCTGCTCATTTGGCAGCCCAGAGATCTTTTGCAGGGCCCCCCCATCGCCCGAGGCCCTGAGCTGCAGCCCCTAAAGCCCCTGTCCCCCGCCCCATAGATCCCCAGGCGAGAAGGGATTACTGTGTAACACAGGCCAGATGTCCTCAACATAGTTCTCAGTGCGGATCTGCTAGAACAAAGAAAAATCCAAGCTTGATTTAAAAATGGCCAGTGATGAGGAAACTGCCATGACCCTGGGGGTGTTGTTCCAAGGTTAATTTCTCACCTTATTTCTAGTCTGAATTTGTCTGGCTTCCACTTTCAGCCATTGGACAGTGTTAGACCAGGGGTGGGGAACCTTTTTTGGGTCGGGGGCCACTGACCCACAGAAAAATCAGTCGGGGGCTGCACACAAGTGAGGGGGAAAGGCACTCCCCACATTCTCCTCACACACCAGAACCTAGCGGGGCCCAGTCTAGTAGATTGTGGGTGCTGCAGCCCTGCGAGGGGGCAGTGTATGTGGGGAGGGGAGAGGACTGGAGTGCCAGCACCAGCTCACTGATGGTGGGGGCGAGGGGCCCTGAGTCTCAGGGGGTCGGATCCAGTCAAGCTGGAGCCTGCATCTGGCCCCTGGGCCTAAGGTTCCCCACCCCTGTGTTAGTCCTTCCTCTGCTAATTTGGCTGGCTCATTCTTAAATCCCTTCCCCCTTGAGGTACGTGTACTACGTTCATGTCACTCCTATGCCTTCTTGGCGTGAAGCTCAGCAGATCGGGCTCTCTCAGTCATCCTTTAATCATTTCCCGCCTCTTCTCCAACCCCTCTCCAGCGTATCAACTTCCTTCTCGAATGGTGGGCACCAGAACGGGACACAGGATCCCAGCCGGGGTCTCTGGGTGCCAGAGAGAGGTAGAATCTCTCTGCTCCTACGCAAGGTTCATGGTTGCATTTGCTCTTTTGGCCACGGTGCCACACATAATTCACGTTCCGCTCAGTATCAACTGCAACCCCCAAATCCTTTTCGGAGTCCCTGCTTCCCAGGAGAGAGAGAGCCTCGGCATGTCCTTGCTGTTCTGAAACGGGGGCTGCCCCAAAGCAGCAGTAGGGTCATCAGCTAAGTCCATTTGGAGCTTTGCTTCCCACCCACACTGGCCATCCACGCCGTACCATGCCTCCCTCTCCTGTCTCTCACAGGAGTACACAGGGCACCCACGGCACAACCCCACGCTTCCGTCCGTCCTAGCGCATTTGCTTGCATTGTCATTCATGGTTTTTTATGGAAATCTATGCAACGGTAAAGGCGTCAAGAAATACCACGGATGGGTCCTTCCTCTTTCGCAGCTGCAGTCGCAGCTGCAGAGTTAATTGCCCTAACAGCCTTGGTTTTGCAACATAGAGGCTCATTAAGGGCATTGGCTTTCCAGGGAGGAATGGGTTCGCGTCAGAGCTTTATTTATTGTTTCTAAAGATTCCTCAGCACTGATGGGAACTGGGGACAACGCTTCCCTGCACAGCTTTGTCAACGCAACCAGGCCTATTCCAGTCCTGGACTAGCCCACAACTCTGCAAATGCGCCTTAGTCACAAGCCAGTGGACACCCGGCCATTCCAGTCATGGCCTGAAATAGCGATTACAGTGCTGCTGGAACGATTGACATGGGGGGGTGCTAAGAACCATTGAACCAAATGAGAAACCCTGAATATGATGGAAACCGCTTCCAGCCAACTCAGCCCCTGCAGTTCCAGCCCCCCACAGGACTGCCACTTCTGCCCAGGTTTTGAGGCATACCTCATTTTAGAGTGAGGCACCAATACATTCATTGGCAGGTGGCCCATGCCAAGATTTGACCTCAGGTCTGGAGCAGCACAAGACGACTGAACAGCCCTGCGAGGCCTGGGCCCAGCTATATCTTTGTACCTGCAGTACGGTACTGCGGCTTCACCCTTCAGTAAGGCTTTGGTATTGCTTAAGGCCGTGCTCTCCAACCTTTCTAAGCACAAGATCCCTGTTTCACTTAAGTGCAATGTAAGATCAACCTCAAACCCAAATACCCTGGCCCCTCTTCCTTCCTGTCCCTTCTTTGAGGCCCCGCCCCTGCTCCACCCCCTCTCCGAGGCCCCACCCTGCTCACTCCATCCCCCTTCCTTCCCCATCCTCACTCACTTGCACCAGGCTGGGGTAGGGGGTTGGGGTGCAGGCTCTGGTCTTGGGCCAAGGGGTTTGGTGTGTGGGAGGGGCTCTGGGATTAACCCAGGGTGGGGGATTGGGGTTCAGGGTGCAAGCTCTGGGAAGGCGTTTGGGTGCAGGGGGACTCACGTATGAGGCAGGAGGCTGGGTGCAGGAGGAGATTCAGGACTGCAATGGGTCAGGAAGCAGGCTGTGGCTGGGCACCATTTAACTGACACGGCTTCCGGGGGGGGGGGGGGGGTGGAGCAGTGGGGTTAAGGCCGCTTACCCCTGCCCTGGCCCTGCCCCACTCCTGAGAGCAGCTGGCATGGACAGCAAAGGCTCCCTGGCACCATGTGCTGCCCCTCATCCACAGGCACTGAGCCCACAGCTTCTACTGGCCACGGTTCCCCATTACTGATCAATGGAGCTGCAGGAGCGGTGTCTGCAGGCAAGCACAGCGTGTACACACCCCCTGCTCTGCCTCTCAGGGGCTGCAGGGACATGCCAGCCATGTCCAGGAGCAGCAGTTACCACGGGGAGAATGACTCCAGCCAGGACAGGTTTGGCATTTTACAACTCACCAGCCAGAAACCCAAACGAACCCACTTGGCAAGCAGTAAAAGTAACAACAACCCCCCACGTATGTGCTGGGTCGGGAGAGGAGACGGAAGGACAGTGTGTGTGTGTGTTTGTGAGAATGACAGAGGCACACAGTGTGAGAGTGACAGAGATGTGCATAGCCAGGCTCCCTCCATCCCCTCCTCTCTGTGTGGAGATGGGGTACAGAAGTGGGGGGGAGGGACACCCTGACATCAGCATCCCCCTCTTCTCCCTCCCACACCCTGCACAGCAAGCAGGAGGCTCCGGGGGGGGGGGCGGGTGCAGCCCCAAGGCAGAGGGCAGGAGCAGCATGACAGGAGGAGCAACTGAAGTGCCAGCGCTTGATAGCTTCCCGGCCAAACCAGTCAGAATCACCTGTCAGAGGCTCCAAGATCTACGGGTAGATCCCGATTGACTGGTTGGTGACCGCTCACTTAGGACACAGTTTTCAATGGCAGAAATCTGGAGACTTTGCCCCTGGGTTCCTCCGTCATTGGAGGTTTCCAGTGATAATGAAATAATTCATGCTTTGTGTTTTATCTTGCCCTCCTTGAGAGGATCACAAAGCATGTGATGTGCCTTTCCTCCGTTTCAAAGCCACTATGGGAAAGGCAACCTTACCTCCATTTGCAAAAGGGGGAAACTGAGGCAAGGTGGTTGTGATTTGCCCATGGTCACACGGATTCAGTGGTCAGGCTGGAAACTGAACTCTCAAGTCCGGAGTCCCAACTGCCTGCTAACCATGAGGCCCTGCCCTCTCCTAGTTATCCTTTGCAGCCCTGCCTAATACGGACTCTAGGCTTCCTCACTGTGCTGTATGGGAGGCTAAATCACACCCCCCGAGCAAACTGCGCAGAGCTGACGGAAACCTCCTCCAGAACAAGGCACGATGGAGGGAGAGAGGCGAATGGGTGGGAGAGGGGATCCCGAAGAATGCCAGGAGGCGCAGGCTCTGCGAAGGGCCTGGTCTGCGCAGATGGCTGACTGATATCCCTGAGGTAAGCCGGAGCAGCAAGATGACAAGCAGCCGTGCAGTGGCTGACTTAATGGGAAGCAACACCCTCACGGCATCTGGGTCGGTAGAACCGATTGGCGGTGAATGGCGCCCCAAGACACCCTCTTGCCCTCCAGAGAGAGCACCCCCTAACCCGTTAGTGTCCACCTCTCCCACCACCAGAGGCCCCCTCCCTCAAACAGCCCCCTCTGCCCCCAGAGACCCACGCTGCAGAGTCCGCAACGTGCCTTCCCCCACAGCCGCGCTTGGAGGTGGGAGCAGGCTCGCCCCCCACACGGCCGCTCAGCCCTCGCGCAGAACCTTATTTCTTCCTTCGGCCAGCCCCTCCCCTCTGGCGCAGCCCTTAACAAATGCCGCATGAGGGGGAAGCAGAGGTGAGGGCGGCTTTGTGCAGGCTGCGCTTGATCCGGCTCAGACAAAAGCAATTCATTATGTTCTCTGTTGCGCTGCAGGACCGAGCACAATATCCCAGAGACGTTCCTAGGAAGGTTTTAACTTCTCCAGAAGGGCCTCATGGGAGTCCTCTTATTAATAGTTGGCGCTGGGGATTGCTTCCCTATTGAGCCCAGAACCAGCCACCGATGTCCCCAAAGTCCCCTTTCAGACGCATTTCATTGGCATCGATCCACTCCTCGGAGAGGTTCGAGGAAGCAAAGCTATCAGCGGGATTGCGGTTCATTCAGGGGGAGCGCGAGGAGCAGTCAAAGCAATAAAACTGATGGATAGCCTATGCAGATATTTTAACCCCTTCCTTCCTGGGCGAGTGCGTCATGCAGCCAGGCAGATTTCTGAAGGCAGAAGAGCGGGCTGACACGCTCCTGGGTTTTGGCTGATTTCATGGGAGAGGGGTCGGCCTGCAGGAGCAGCGAGGGCGGGAGGGTGAGGAGCGGAGGGAGTGACAGTGTAGGACTCTGTTGGAAAAGGAGACTCTGGCCGTCGTACATGGAGAGCAGGACAGATCGGAGCAAAGAGGGGAGGAGCCTGCATGCTGGGCATCACAGATTAGTAAGCCTCTTCCAGCAGGAGTCACTGGAAGGAACGGAGCAAGAGCCTCCCACAAGGGGAAGATAGCCTGGCCTTAGAGCAGCTGCATTCCCAGCAGACGTTCCCATAGAAGCGGCAGACTATGGGGACCTGTGGGAGTCCATTCTCCACCTTCCCGGCTGCTGGGAGCAGTAAAGAACTATGGCTTGCAGGGGAGGGAGAGCCCGCAATTACTGACGTCACAGATATCACCATCCCCAGCTGCCAAAGTACTCACTGGGGAGGTGGGGAGTTTGCTGCCGTGCTAATTCCAGCAGAAGCGACGGCAGACGCAGTGCTAGGCCTCTCTGTGGGTGGGCTCAGCCCAGCTCCTGCTTCTCCTCGCCGTCCTGAATGGCCCGGGGCAGTGAGGTGCGGGAATGCTCAGCAGTTTAAAACAAACAAAAGGCCGATTTTCTTCACTCAGCACACAATCAACCTGTGGAACTCCTTGCCAGAGGATGGGGTGAAGACTAGGACTTTAACAGGGTTCAAAAAAGAGCTGGATAGATTCATGGAGGTTTGGTCCATCAATGGCTATTAGCCAGGGTGGTTGGAATGGTGTCCCTAGCCTCTGTTTGTCTGCAAAGGGGTGACAGGAGAGGGATCATGTGATGATTATCTGTTGTGTTTCCTCTCTCTGGGGCACCTGGTATTGGCCACTGTCGGCAGACAGGACACTGGGCAAGATGGACCTTTGGTCTGACCCAGTCCGGCCGTTCTTATGTTCAGACACAGTGCAAGTCAAACTAAACCCAGTATCCTGGATTCACAGGTAGACAATGGCCAGCAACCTCTGGGCACTGGAGAACCTCGAGAGAGGAGCCACGTCCCATGCCCCAGTCACATTCCTCTGAAAAAAATTGGATGCAAAGCCTACGCGAAGCTAAGGGGAAGAAATAATGAACGCCCCCCCCCTCCGGTCCTACTACCCTCCCCATTCTGTGCCCATGCCTCAATCCATATCCTCCTCATCTTACACGTCACTCTTGTCCCACGGCACACCCCAGCTGTGGTCCTTCTGCATCATGTCATGCACAGATATACTGTCCACTTTGTGGGAGGGACTTTGCCTTATAAGGCACTCAGCACAATTCTGGATGCTTAAAAAACCCATTCCTGATGACAGTGATGTTCAGATGACCCTGGAGTCCCAGTGAGAGAGATCTGGCTAAGACCCAGTGTGAGAAGAATCTCCCAAGGAATTACTAAATGGGATGCAGACACAGAAGGAATTCTTTTGCTACTGAAAGGGCATTCCTCTGACGTCAGCTGGCCAGAAGAATATCAGTCTGACCTGCTGCTCCCTGGGGTTCTGCGCTAGGAAATGGGAATGAAAGCGGAGCCCAAGAATGCCTGGGATGGGTTGGCTTGGGTTTGTGCCTAGGCTTTCATTTGGTGGAGCCTTGAGGTAGGAGCCCAGGACTGAATGAACTTGAAGACCAAAGTCCATTCTTTCCGCAGGAGAAAGTGTTCTCTAGGAGGTGGGTGGGGTCCATTAGTCTAGGAAGAGAAGCCCTCATTTGTCCATCTAGAGGTCCATTCATACAGCTATCATAGAAACTCAGGACTTAGGTCAGAGAGAGACCCTCTTCCTCTCTCACCTCAGGAGATGGAGGTGGGTCTCTCTCCCACCAGAAGATCGTTGGGGTTATAAACAACCAGGGAAAAGAACAACTCTAGGATTGAATTTACCCCCTTCTCCACCTTACTCCATGAAGGGTTGCTTGATATTACTCTGTGTGTAAACAGATAACTCATTTCTAGACCTATGAGGCAAAGGAGAAGAAAACCCTCACAATGAAGACTGACCTCCGAGTCCCGGTCTCAGCCGATTGTCATAGCCATCCAGCAGCCGGTCCAGGATGCGTGTGAAGATGGTGATATTGTCCTTGCTGTCATCAACAATATCTGGACCATGTTTCTGAGAAAGCCTGGGGAAAGGAGAGAAAGGCAAGAGGAGAAATCAGACTGGAAATCATGCCTTGATATGCCCTGAGCTCTTCTTTTAAACAAAGATGTTTATTCAACCAAGGTCTGCAGCCCTGTGCTGCAGTATGTTTTATGTTTGTCCACAGGATAACTTGTGTAGGAGGCTGATTGCAGGAGACATCACACCTACTCCAGTCCAGCCTCTTTCCCTTGTAGCCAGAGCAGAGACTGACAGCAGAGAGCTGACAGCAGAGCGCTCACTTGATGTATGGGGGTGCTGGCAACTGGCCTTCTCCACACTAACCCCTGCCATTGAGCTAATCAGCGTGACGTCAGCTATGCAAATAGCAGAGCTGAAGTCGACATACTGCACACAAGTCACCGCGGTAAGTAAGGTCGGCCTGGGCTGCTCTCCCATCGACATCAGCTGTTCTTCTCATCTTGGTGTTGACAGGAGAGCACTCGGAGGTTGATTTATCATGTCTAAGCAGACACAATAAATCAATGGCCGGTAGATCAATCACTATAACATCGATCCCCGGCATAGTGGAGAAGAACCCTAAGGTGCTAGAATCTCTCATTAACCAGCCACGTGGTGAATGGGTTAGGCGCACTGGTTGGGAGAATCATCCAGCCCTGTTCTAGCATCTCCCACTCAACATCCTATGGAGAAAGGTTTAGCAGAACTCAGGAGACCTCACTGTAACTCCGGTCCCACTTTCTCCCAGTAGGAGACATTGAGCAAGAGATGCAGGAAAACTCATGGCTAGAGAAGCTTACAGGCTCTGCCCTTCAGGAGGGCCCATTGAAAAGGACTAGAGATAAACAAACCACTCTGGATATGAGGCACTGCACTGTCACTTAAATAGGAAGTGAATTGTTTCCGACGTTGGTTGAAATTTTCTCCACTTTCAATTGAATTTCAGTCTCACTGGCCTATGTTTCCTGGTTCGGTTCAGAGCACAAATGCTGAAATGCCATTTGTACGGAAAGACTTTTTTTTCCCCACTGTATTTTCTGACCCAGAAGCAACAAGGAAAATATCAATACATCTCACAAGATTTCCAATGCCATTTCGCAAGCCTAAGGAGAGATTGGGATAAGCATTCAAAGTCTGCAGTCCTTAAAGTCATGCCTTGGTGTGAATAGAGATGCCAAGCACACCAATTCTCATGGGGATCAATTCACTTCTGAAATTCAAATCACTAGATGCCCAAAAGGGTTTAAGGGCCAATGTCAATAGGGTGCCTATAGGGGCATTCCCCACCATTCGCATCCTAGCCAGAGACACCAGCAGGGACAGCAAGTGGACAGACAGACTAAGCGAAGGGGAAAGCAAACAGGACAATCTAGAGAAATGCAGAGATCGCAGGAAAGGTGGGGAGAGGAAAAGAACGACCCAGGGAAGTTAAGCTCCAAGACGACGGAAGGTAGGATTAAGAAACCTGGACATGCAGCACGCTAGATAAAGAAACACAGCCAGGCACAGAGACAAACGGCCGGTTTAGCGGATGAATTGCTAGAAGTGCTGCAGGAGCCTCATCTAGTGGGGGTAGCTGCCCAGCATTGACAAATCGATGCATTGTGGCTAACCCGAGAAAGAAATGACTTGGGAACAGCAGCTTGATTAAGATGAGTGCACAAGGCAAAGGGGAGACACACCAGTGCTGGCTGTGCTGCGCTGCGTATTTTACAGGTGCATCTACAGAACACTACCCCTGGACCCACTGGAGTGGGACCCCTTATTAGGAACTGGTAAAGTAGCACGGCATAGTCCTACCTCCTGATTCTGCACGTTTAATGCAGTTTCTTCCTTTCCTTCCCTCCCTTTCTGATTTTTTTTCTTCTGTCTTATTCTATTTTTTCTTCCTCCACTCAAGCATGGTTTCTTGGTGCTGCTGCATGAAGGGTTGATTTGTGGATGGGTTCCCTTTGGGGTGCAGAAAACAAGTGGGCATGCCCATTCCCGCACCACAGACTTTGATTTCGCTTCCTCCTGCCCCTACGCATGCCTCTTAGGAAAGTGCTATTGGCTCTGTAGTGGCTAGGAGCTTCTGGCATGCTAATGCCAGGCTCCGTTCTGCACTGCCAGATGGGCCATGCATTCATCGCTCTGACAGTTTTGCTAAATACGCTGGGTGGAGCCATCCGCCTGGGATAATGACGACTAGTCCAGCTCACCCCATCCCACCACAGCACGTTAGTGACAAGACAACCTCACAAGAGTCAGAGGAGCAGTCCCCCGAGGTCTATATGAACCTCAGCCAAACTATCTGGAGCTCTTGGCTTAGGAAGCAACAAGGTGGGGTCCAAAACCTCTTGAAAACAGACTCCCTCTCTCTCTCTCGATCTGTCGTTTGCTGGAGATACAAGAAGAACATCTTCGCGATGTGTTTTGCACTTCTAGTCTGAAGCAGGAAATGCAGAACCTGGGGAAGAAGGGTGGCTGGCATTTTCAAGAACAATTGTTTAGCACGGGGTTCGGTTAGAGGACCAGCCTTTATATTACAGGTACATTCACGGAGTTTATAAAGGGCCAGTAACTGATAAGTAGTAGAGCTGGTCAAGAATTTTCCATTTCCATAGGGTTTTTTTGTTTCTTTTTGTGCAGGTGGAGCGGATAGAAAATCCAGTTTCTGCAAAATCTAAATTCTCCTGTGAAAAATATTTGATTCGGTCAACATTGTTTTATTTTGTTTCAGGAAAAATCAAAATGCAATATTTTGATCTGAAATTGACACACTTCAGTTTGTTGACTGTAACTGAAAAGTTTCATTTCACATCTGCTTGACATTGGTCTGTCTGCTCATGCTGTTGCATGCCTCATGGAATATTTGAGGGCCCCATTTTTTCTCTTTGAGACAGGCTCCCGGGCTAGCTGGACTACATTTCCCATGATGCACCACAGTTCCTAGTTTTGCTGAGCTGACATGATGCATCATGGCAGTCACAGGACCATGATATGTCATCAGAGATTTAGTCCAGCCTTAGAAAAGAAGGGGGACTGTGCATACAACTCCTATAAGACACTGTGGCCACTGAAAGAATAGTGAGTAATGTCCAGCCAAGTCAAAATGAAATGTTTTTATTCTGGAAAGTCAAATGGTTTTATCAGAAATGTAAAAAAAAAAAAAAAAATCAAATAAAAGTGTTTTGGAATCTTTCCATTGTGTAAAAATTAGATATATAGAGAGAGAAAGAGAGAGAGGACTTTTGTGCAGATTTGGTACAAGAACAATTTTTAAAATATCCATGAGATGGAAATCTGATTTTTGACTAGATGTAATAAACAACCATTTTTAATAAATGGCTTTGTAATAGCACAATTGGAATTATGTCCAACAGGTTGCTTAACCATGGGTTTTAACCATCTATCCCACCTTCTTCTGATGTGCTTATGACATCTAGCACAGAGGTTCTCAACCCTTCCGGAGTACTGTACCTCTTGCAGAAGTCTGATTTGTCTTATGTACCCCCAAGTTTCATCGCATTTAAAATTTACTTGCTTATGAAATCAGACATCAAAATTTAAAAAAATTACAGCACACTGTGCCTGAAAAATTGCTTACTTTCTCATTTTAACCTTATAATTATCAAATAAATCTAAAGGGAAAATTAATATTGCACTTACATTTTAGTGCGTGCTATATAAACTACAGTTTGAACCTCTCTAGCCTGGCACCCTGGGAGCAGAGAATTTGCCAGACCACGGGAGGTCAATATTGTCTAACAGCATTACCAACACTTCCACTGCTTCCTGGGCTCTTAGAAGACATTTAGGGGGTAAATTAAGCTAAATAAAGCACAGAACACAGAGCCGGGACTGGTGGCTGTAAACAAACTTTATGGAACCATGGGAAACTTGGCCACACCCATGATAAGTGGACATCCAGCCAACTAAAATCATGCCAGACCACGAATGTTGCCAGACCAGAGTGTGCTGGATGAGAGAGGTTCAATCCGAAGTATAAACAAGTCATTGTCTGTATAAAATTTTTAGTTTGTACGGACTTTACTAGAGCTTTTCATGCAGCCTGTTGTAAAACTAGGCAAATATCTAGATGAGTTGATATACCCCCTGGAAGACCTCTAAACACTCCCGGGGTACACATACTCCTGGTTGAGAACTCCTGGTCTAGAACTCATGAAATGTATATTGGTCCTGTGCTAACGATAGCGATTAATTTATTTCTGGTTCATAAGCTATTTAAAATGAAGCCTGAATACAAAGCGTGACGGGACAGAGTTTTAAACGCAGTGCCTGGCAGGGGCTTGCTAGCAATCAGCAAACTCATCTTGTCTAATTTGGAACCCATTTTGCTTAGTTTGACATTTGAAATTTTGACTCACTGTGGGGTTCACATCTCGCTTAGAAGATTCTGTGAAAAAAGCAGCACAGCCAGGGAGATAAAAATTTCAAAGGGCAGAATCAGGAGCATCTCTGCGTGGCTCTTGCTGCCACCTTATCACCACGGACTGCCGGTTCCAGCACAAGGGAGGGGTGTATCTTGAGGGGAGAAGGGATGGAAATGGAATGAATGTTTCCACCAGCAGTGTATAGCTCCCAGGACGCACCGGGAAAGCACTGAGGCAGTGCAGCTGGAGGAACAGCAACTCAGCAAGCGTTCTGGCTTTTGCTCCGAACCCCGTTCCTGTAAGAATCGAACGAAGCCTTTCACCACAGCTTGGAGACAGGGGGGTTATTGCCTCTCGGGAAGGATCGAGCAGTTCTTAGAGGGAGATTTCGGCCTGCGGCAAGTCAGAAGGAGCCATTTTAGCTCGCCGGTTTAACTGCAGTCGACGTGCATGTGCACGAGGGCAGGTACGTGCCGAGAGGCTGGGGAGAACCTCGCTGAATGTTGGTGTAACCCACATACCTACTGGGTGTGGGTTGCTGGCCCATGGAGTGGCACCTAGACCACTTACAGAGCCAGAGGCTGAGTCTGCCCTACAGCCTTAGCTGGGCGCCAGCTGGCTTTCTGCTCAAGCACCAGAGGCCCCAGGTTCAGTTCCGCCCTCGGCATTACAGTTATACAAGTGTGTGTTCGTAGGAACGGGGCATGGTGGTATGTGCAAAGCAAATTCAGGTAGAACCTCTAGTCCAGGACCTGACTGGTACTGAGCCAGAGAATTTGCTGAACCATGGCCAGGGAGATGCCTCTGCCAAAGCAGCCCCACCCTCACTGCCACAGGCTGCCCCAGTAAGCTCTCACCCTGAGCCCCCCAAACTTCTGTGCAGACTTCTGCATCCCTCCCCTGAACACCAAACCCAGTGCCCTCAGCCCCACTCCTGAACCTTCCACCCCCTGCCCTTACCCCCTTTTTATTCTAGCAAAAGACAGATAAACTGCAAATATTGTCAAGCAACAAGCTCTGTCTATTGTTTAAATCACCTGCCTTCTTTTTGTCCTGCATTTTTGAACAATACAATCAGTTAACTAAAGTGCGTACTTTTTCCTTGTATTTTCCACACAAACTCCAAACCCCCATCACTTCCTTTAAAGACCCGAGCACTGCCAGGGACATCTGCTAGTATCTCTATGTCAAAGCAAAGGGATTTTTACTTTAGGATCTCTTCCTTCCTCACCGCTGCCCACAGACTGTCAGAATTCAGGAGGGGTGATCTTTTATCCCAGGACAATCAACCACAAGGGTCTCTTGGGAGTACCGCCCCCCCGCTGACAGAGTGTTATGCTGCCACTGGGCTACAAAATAATCTGACCACCGGTGTCCAGTTATGGACAAGCGGGCTCCTGTTCCCTCTGGTCAGAACCATTTTAGGAGTGCAAGAAAGCAGGCAAGGTCTGGCTGTGGTATCGCAAGCAGTTAGACAAACCCAAGATCTACTAGCCAAGGCCAGGCACTCCATCCAAGAGCAAAGCACTTTTCCCTTGTTGTTTACACTTGTCCCAGTCAAACAGCTGAATCAACAGCATGTCTCAAATTTTGTAACAGAAATTTCAAGAGAGCTCCTCGCAGGCCTCGCCTGGAAGCCAGCTGCCAAGTTTTCACCCAGAGCAAATTGCTCATGGGCCAAGTTAGAAAATTGGTTTTGTTATAAAAGTGCTGACACAGCCTTAGCTCGAGCGGCTTGAACAATGCTAATATCATCGCAGTCCCGCTCAGCTGCGCGGGAGGGACTATTCCGAGAAGAGGGGGGTGCACTTGTCTTATGTGATGCTGGAATATTGCAGGCACCCGCAGGAAGCAGAGTACAACAGCAAAACACTGCAAAGCAGAAGGAGGGTGCAACTAATGTCCTGGGAGAGATGGTAGAAGACTACTCAGAGCAGAGGGGAGCTGTAAGAGACACATGAACCCTACAGCGAGTTTTTGGCAGGGTTATGGCCACTCTTCTGAGTTTATACCAGCATAATTTAAAGAAAACCTAGAAAAAGACTACCCCGGCTTAACTTGGAAAACCCCAAGTGCATAAAAGTGGGGGTTGGGGACCTTACTCTCGGCTATCTCAACCAGAGTGTGCGGCACCCTCTGTCATCAGTGTTAGTAAAACCCTCCGGTTCTTGTCATCTTACCCAGCATCGGCAGGGCGAGCATAAGCCAGGAGCAGAACTCCGAGGCTAACGGTGCAGAGAGGAATCATTCCTGGGACACTCAACGCCATGTCCTGGAGATACACCGATGGAGAGCAGGAGACCTGCCAGGGCAGGGCAGTGGAGCAGGGACAAAGAGAAAGAAAAGAGATTTTACTCACTAACATAAATGCTTGTCACTGATTTCCCCAGAAGCTTACAGGTTTCTCCATAGTCCCTTCACAGCCAGCCGGGGCTGGGCTTAGGATACAGGATAAATTAGAGATGTAATACTATAACCGTTTAAACGGTTAACCGAGAAGTGTGGGCTTATTGGTTAATGTAATCGTTACACTCAGGCTCCCGCCCTCACTCCCAGGGAGCTGGCTGCCACCCTGCCCTGCTGGCTCTGTATCAGAACCCGAGGAGTAGGGCTGCAGTCAGGAGCCAGTGCATGCCCAAAGCTGGCTTAAAAGCCGGCTCCCGGCATGCACCAGCTCCCAGGGAGCCAGCTGCCACTCCACACTGCTGCCTCTGATCCAGAATGCATAAATGTGATAGAGAGGCAGCAGCGCGAGGCAGCAGCTGGCTCCCCAGGAGTGGGGCGGCAGGTGGGAGCTGGTGTATGCCGGGAGCCCGTTTAAAAGCTGGCTTCCAGCGTGCACCAGCTCCCAGGGAGCTGGCTGCCACCCCGCACTGCAGGCTGGCCAATATAAAGCATATACTACAGAGCCTACAGTGTATTTGGCTCCATGGTAGTGGGGCCAGCTGGCTCTGCTCCCAGAGAGCCGGCTGCACCATGGGCTCTGTAGTATAAACTTTATATTTCACAGCTTGGAGCATGTAACTGCTAAGATTTTCAGCAGTTGCATGGTTATCCAAAGAGAAATCCCCTCCCCCCACACACTTGATTTGCAGCAAATATTCCCCCCCTAGCTCCGAGAGCTTCCTACACTAAGCACGGCACTAACAGGACCTCCATGATACAGCAGGTTAAAGCCCCGACCTTCTTCCCTTTGGAGGCTGGCACTCACGCCTGACCTGGCTTACGAGTGGAGTGAGCATGAGGGCCTCAGGTTAGTCACTAACAGACATCTCCCCGCCTTGCTGCCCCTCAGTGACACTCGGATAGTGGTTCCTGATGGCTTAAATCAGAAGCCTCGGGGTATTATCACAAGAGGAACTGTGCAGTCAGAGCCTCGTGTCCAGGTACTATTGATAGGGCACTGACAGGCCAGGCCTGCACTGATGTTCTCACATGCTGACAAAGTTGTTAGCATTCGTTCTTCTCATGGTCAGGTGCCACCTGTGCAATTCACCTCTCTGGTTCAACAGACAAGATCTGCGTGAGTAGCAATTGCTACCTCTGGCGGCCAGTGGAGCTGGCTCTTGCAGAACCTTCTCCGAGGTCTCAACCACTCTCAAGAGTCTCCAGCAGCCCCAAAGTGAGGTAAAGACTCCTCCCCTTCCATTTGAGCGACTGCCCAATGAACGGGGAATGCTAGAATCACCCTTCCCGCCCTTTTCACCTCACCCTTGCTGCAGCCATGACCTGCGCTCGTCCACATGCGCAAGGCCAGAAGTCCAGCAAGGGGCGTGTCCCCGCTGCTCCGTTACTCTCAGCCTGAGCATGTCCACGCAGCCGGTGCTTTTAGCCTTTTCCATGGGTATCCAACGGCCTATTTCCCCCCTCCCTCAAAAGGCCACTTTCAGATGGCAAAACCTGGGGTCACCCTGGCAATGGCAACCAGAAACGGACCAAGTTTGGGCATCAGGGCCGGAAGGGGTTTGAAGGGCCACTTGGCTGTCATGCCTGTCTAGTATGTTTAGATTGTACATTAATGCTGAGTTTGTATTGCAGTGATCCCTCAGAGTCAACTGTCTGTCCCCTTTTATGTGTCTCCTCATGCCAAGGCACGTTGGAGGGGCAGTGCCAAGTACCAAGCTGCATACATACTTGTTTGCTGGGATGGCACCATATCCCGCCACCTCACATTGGGCAATTTCAGCCCACAGGAAGCCCATTACTGCCACAGCACGTATAACTGGCCTTTGAGGACCCAGAACACCTGCAGCTGCTGGCCTCCTGATGTGGAAGACCAAGAAATGGTTCAGTTTTCAGGGTGTGAAGGCTCCATTTAATGCCAGTCTGCCAGGGTTTACAGCAACTGGGACATGTCTCTGGGCCCCATGCCCAGAGACCTTTCTGGTTTCAAGGATGCACAGTTGCCTTAGCTAGCACCTAGATGAGATAATACTTATCTATTTAATGTGGAGTTAAGTGCATGAGTCAGATACCAGTTCCATGAAGAGTAGGGCTGGATCTGATCAGAAATTTTGTAAATAGACCCCATTGGTGCTCATTGAAGGTTCCCGATTGGACTTCAACCTAGTACGGGTTGGAAGAGCAATACATTAATGCATAGCAACAGGGTCTAAACAGGCCAAGCAATAGTGGACCACAAGCTAAATATGAGTCAATAGTGTGACACTGTTGCAAAAATAGCATACATGATTCTGGGATGCCTTAACATCAGTGTTGTGAGCAGGACACAAGAAGTCATTCTTCTGCTCTACTTTGTGCTGATTAGGCCTCAGTTGGAGTACTGTGTCCAGTTCTGGGCACCACATTTCAGGAAAGATGTGGAGAAATTAGAGAAGGTCCAGAGAAGAGCGACACAAATGATGAAAGGTCTAGAGGACATTATTTATGAGGGAAAGCTGAAAGAATTGGGTTTGTTTAGACTGGAAAAAGAGACGACTGAGAGGGGACAAGATAGCGATTTTCAAGTATCTAAAAGGGTGTCACAAGGAGGAGGGAGAAAATTGTTCTCTTTGGCCTCTGAGGATAGAACAAGAAGCAATGGGCTTAAACTGCAGCAAAGGAGGTTTAAGTTGGACATGAGGAAAAAGTTCCTACCTGTCAGGTGGTTAAACACTGGAATAACTTGCCTAGGGAGGTTGTGGAATCTCCATCTCTGGAGATATTTAAGAGCAGGTTGGACAGACACCTGTCAGGGATGGTCTAGACAGTACTGGGTCCTGCCATGAGGGAAGGGGACTGGACTCGATGACCTCTCAAGGCCCCTTCCAGTTCTAGTGTTCTATGATTCTATATGGAGCATGTTAGTGCGCTTGGAAAATCACCCCTCCCCTGCCGTAGAGCACACTACCCATGGTTTAGGCAAGCCAGGAGATGCATTGTCTGAAGACCCATAAGTGGAGCAGGTAGGAGCACATCTCCTCAGGAATGAGGTCCATTAGCTGAGCCGTGTGGACACACAGATCTCTCAGGGTGATGCAGATCATGACTGAGGTCCATCATCAGATGGGCCCAGCACTGAAGGAGTCCAATCAGAAGTGATGGCCAAGCACAGAGTCCCTGGAAGGCTCAGCACAGGAATTCAGAGCAATGAAGCGATATACCCACAAAAGACGATTCCACAACAGCAATCCCAAATTCTGCAGTGATGGCTTTGCAGTCTGGTGTGTGATGGACCTACCCCGGGGGATTTTTTCTAAGTGTTAGCAAGGAAGAAAGAATGCCCTTCCCAGATCAGCTGTGCAAACAACTGGTGAGACAGCAGAGAGAGGGGTGCAGAGGAGAAAGCTTCACATGAAGGGTATGTCTATGCTTTGACTTGGGGCTGTCATCTGACGGAGCTAGCATGTTACAAGAGAGTAACTCTAGCGGGGTGAGCAGCAGGAGTGGCTAGCCACCCAGAGAAAATGCCCAGCACTTTGCAGGGGTACGTACTGGGGCTCTTAGCCTCTTCCACCACTTGCAGCGCTGCAGAGAAACTGTTTTTAGTGAGCTAGCGGGATTAGAGCTAGCATGGGTACGTCTCTTGGAGCCGGGAATCACTCCCTCAGCTCAAAGCATAGATGCACACATACAAAATGCAAATGACTGCCTAGGAAGGAGTACTGCAGGAAGGGGTCTGTGGGTGATAGTGGCTCACAAGTTAAATAGGACTCAGTGTCACACCGGTGCAAAAAAAGCAAACATATTCTGGGATGTATCAGCAGGAGTGTTGTGAGCAAGACATGAGAAGTCATTCTTCCGCTCTACTCTGCGCTGATTAGACCTCAACTGGAGTCTTGTGTCCAGTTCTGAGCATCACATTTCAGGAAGGATGCAAACAAATTGGAGAAGGTCCAGTGAAGAGCAACACCAATAATTAAAAGTCTAAAAAACATGATTTATGAAGGAGGACTGAAAAAACTGGGCTTGGTTAGCCTGGAGAGGAGAAAACTGGGGGAGGGGGGGAGAGGATAATTTGTTTTCAGAGATGTAAAAGGTAAGAAGGAGGAAGAAAAATTGTTCTTAACCTCTGAGGTTGGGACAAGAAATGGTCTTAAATTGCAGCAAGGGAGGTTTAGGTTGGACGTTAGGAAAAACTTCCTGTCAAAGTGCTTGAGCACTGGAATAAATTGCCCAGGGAGGTTGTGGAATCTCCATCCCTGGAGATTTTTATGAGCAGGTTAGATAAACACCTGTCAGAGATAGTCTAGATAATAACTGGTCCTGCCATGAGGGCAGGGGAATGGATGAGATGACCTCTTGAAGTCCCTTCCAGTCCTATGAGTCTATGCACCCCAAGACTGGAAAAGTTGTGGGAAGGGGCCAGGAGCATGATGTCAGCTATATGGAGGAACTAGGGATATAGGGAACAAAGCTGTGTCAATGCAGGCTGTGCCATAACCATGGCCAATGAAAGCCAGGGCTGAACTGGGCTCCAGAATGGTGTTAACATGGACCACAGGTACCCACCAGCTACACCCGGAAACTGTCCCACGCCTGCATCCTGTGAAGGTCCCTCCTTCAGCAGGGTACCTACACATAGAATCAACTTGACAGTCACACAGAAGTCAACGGGACTGCTCCCATCTTTTAAGTTAGGAACCTACAGTAGGACCCTGCCTGCGGAGGGATGCGATGCCGAAAATAATTTGGTCACATCCATACTAGAAGCAAAATTGCCTTCACTGCCAATTCAGGTGGAGGCTTTGCCATCAATAGCTCAATTTCCTATTGCAGACAGTGCAGCTGAGCCTCCAGGAGACAGCCTTGCAGACCGCTCCTCCTCTCCCTCCTTTGGTGTTTGGGAGAGGAGAGATGGGGGGGATGGACTGTGGAATACAATTAAAGCAGATCCTGGACCTCCATCTATTCAGGCTTTCACTTGAAGGGGATGGAGAGAGAAACAGGGCCAGGTCCAGAGAGTCTCTTGCTTTTGCAAACATTTTCTCTCAGGCTTTGCATCAAGAAGTGTAAACAAGTGCAGGGATCAGAAGCTGGATTGTGCCAGGCGGACACTGGTGGGCATCGCAGCTGTGTTAGCCCCTGGACAATGATGGTCCAGATCGCCAGCGTGATCGCAAACATACTTATATTGGCATCCATAAGCATCTGACCAGCTCCTAGGAAGAGCCAAACCTGCATGCCGCACAGCAGTCTCTCTCCCTTCTGTGCTGGCAAGAGGCAGCTTAAGGGCACTTTTTAGACTCCCCAGGTATTCCCAAGCCAGATCCATCAGCCATCTGAGCTGGTTTGAGCCCCAGGCTTACTAGAAAGGCACACCCCAATGCTCTCCCCCATGCTAAGGGATGCCGGCTGGACCCCTCTCACCATGGGGGCTTGGATTGCACTTGTCTTTTTCCCCCAACAAAAGGGCCCAGTAAAGTCTAACTCGGTGCGAGGCACCCTCTACAAATCCAGCAGTGATTGGCTGAGTAGATTGTTTAATTAAAAGGACGGCAGAGCTGGGGGGAAGGCGATTGGCTAAAACACCTCTGTTTGAACTAATGAGTGAGAGGGACATGGAGGTCCTACCACGCAGGGACCCCTTTCTGAATGGCTCCGTCTCCCATACCATTTTCATGCAGCATATGTAAGGAGGCAGTTGTTTAGAGTAGACTCTGATCCAGCTTGGAATAGGAAATTCATTCCTGGAGAGCTGAGTTTGTCCGTACCACACAGTAATGCTGGTAGTGCTTGCAGTCTGAATTAACCCCGCATGGCACTGTCTACACAGGAGACACTTAAAAAAATTGTCCATTTACCTCAAGCCTCTCATGGAGGAAGGCGCCACAAAACCTGACAAGCCAATCTGCTTCTTGCATGTAAGGCTCACTTTCCCCACCGTGAGAAGAGCTTCCTTTTCCTCCCACCAGCCGAGAGATATTTGAACTCACAAACCCCTGTGAGAGGCACACAGGACAACCCCACAGACTCAAAACACACACCGGAAGAGATAATCTGTAGGACTCCCACGCAGACTTAGGAGGCACAACGCTTATGTGGGTTGGACCTCCCTGGTCCGGCACCCTCGGGACCTGACTGGTCCTGGATGTGGGATTTTTCCAGAACAGGGGAGGTCATTTCAGGCCTCAACCCCTGTCTGCTCCTCTCGTTGGTTCCCCCCTCACAGCCCAGCTGAACCGCGGACCAGCTCCTGGGCCCCCACCCTCCTGAAGCGCGACAGGACTTGCTGGTCCTGGAACATCCGTGGTCATGCCGGACCACGGAGGTTGCCGGACCAGAGAATGCCGGATTTTAGAGGTGCAACCTGTATATGTATCATCAGGCCTTGCAAAGCATCTGCCATCCAACCCGAGTGTGAGAGTCATAGGGAAGCTCCCAGGTGTGGTTCCTGAAGTACAATACTAGTACAAAACAAATGTAGGAGACATGTGAAGGGAGAAACAAAGAGATGGAAACTTGGCTGCTCATTGACTTGAGAGTTGAGCCCCGAACCGGGTCCCTATCCGCATTCCCCAGCGTGCTGGTGACAGAGATAATGATGGGCAGGGTCCAAGCCACCCCTGGGTTCAATTTCACAAAACCAAAAACTGCTCACCAATGTTTCCCATAAACCAAACCTAATCCCAGCTCCCAGCCCCTGCTCTCATTTCTCTGTCACTCCAAGTAGAGACTAGATCACAACCACAATGGGCACCCGGACTCAGCCACATGTGTAACAACCTCACACTAGTGCCACCACACAGCAATTAGAGGCAGACACACATTCCGAACCCCTGCAACGGCAGAGGGACTCTGACCCACAACCACAGCCATCGCCGCTTCTGACTTAGCATCACAACAGCACACAAATCGGATGCTGCAGACACTGCACATGGTGGATAATGTAATTAGCTAGACAGAAAGGTACTTGTCAAGCTAAAGAGGACCTTTAGCATGCTGGGCATCACGATGTGAAACTGCCACAATCCTTTGTTGTGATCCTTGCATCTCCCTCTTTCTGCCTTCACTGATCTTATTGAATCGATAATTAGGGGCTTGTTCTTTACCCAAAAAGCTCTGGGGTTTTTTGAAAAAATGCTATCTGTCCACAGTACCAAACAGATGAATACAAGTATCTGTATGATAGCAACAGAGTGTAATGCACACACAGACATTCTGTGTGTGCATTTAAAGTACACAGACATGCCAGCCACGGCTGGAAATCTACAGAGATACTATATGCATGTATACTGAATACCCTGACACGGTACATCCGGAATGTCCATAGGTGCAAAATGAACATCCGTTTAGCTCGGAGTCATGGGAGCAAGAGAAAGTGATAGGTGGAGTAGGGACTGGAAGAGCATGTGAAAGGCAGGATTATTTACTATGCTATCTGTCTGGGTGTATAATTATGCCAGGTTTCGGTCTGTACATTGTGCTACTTGTTGTAAACATTTGGCAGGAAGACACCCACAGAGAAGGGGCTGGCTTTTTTCTCCAGAGTTAGCTGAAGCAAAACTGAGAAGGAGGATGACTTGAAGAGAGACAGAGAGAGAGAGAGAGAGAGACTACTGAAGTAGGAAGCGAGGAAAGGAAAGGGGGTATGCGGAGGAGGAAGGAAGTTTACAAAATGGAGAAGGACCAGGAAAGAAGGAGGGAGTAAAAGGAAGAATTAAGGTGGGAAGGACATGTTTGTCAGAAAAGAGAGAACTAAGGAAAAGCCGAGCTCCCTGAATGCTGATCTACCCCCAGGATGGGGCACAGGATGTACCTGTGCGTGCACACACACTGAGCTTCTCATGGTGCAGAAAACCCAAGGGGAAAGTCCAGGAGAGGGGATGGAAGCTGCCATCAGGCTTACGTTCCAGGGCACCAACAGCTGCTCCGATCTCCATTTGTTAAGGGAATCGGACACCAGTGTTTCCAGTGTGCTCACGTGCCTCTCCTGGCTCGGTGGACTATGGGTGTGTGCGGGGACCAATGGGCACTGGGTAGAGTCTGGACAGACAGTCGGGCCCTGGGGATACTCTGAAGAACAGGCAGGTTGGAAGCCTGTTGAGATCCTTTAGGAGGAAGGTTCCTCCGCTGGGGTAAAGAAGCGGTTAAAAAATGACATTGAAAGGCATCTTCATCTATCCCGAGAGCCACCTCCCCCGGACCAATCCCATTGTCGGGAGCGGACACTTGCCGCTTTGCTGCCAAGCTTCTCTCCTCAAGCCTAGGGCCCTGTGAGTGCCATCTCTCTTGCTCACACTTCCTCGAGGAGGCACTCTGGCTGGGCAATGGGTTCAAACAATTGTCCTCTAGGTCACCGGATCACGACCAGCCTCCAGGAGTAGTGCCCAGAAGTCATGACTCCCTTCCGGGTCTCAGCCCATGTTCTCTGTCCAGATGCCACTGTCAGCGGGGAAGCCAAGGCTCTAAGTGGGCATGGGAATAACTATTCATTCATCCTTAGGAGCAAAGCCAACCCCCTAAGTTCAGAATCTATCAGGCCTGGCTCCAGACCTGCTGGCTCTAGCACACGTTGATAAGGAGGGTTGCTTTCATGCTCTCCTTTCCTTCCTGCACCACCTCACTCTAGAAATCTGCCTTCCAAAGGATCCTTGTCCCAAAAGTTTCTCCCTCCCATTCCTGACCTTACATCCTACCAAGGGCTGTACTATTCCAAGCCCCAAGGAGCCTTCTCTTTGCTCTGCCAAGCATGGGATGATGTATACAGTAGAGCCCTGCAGTGGGTCTAGGATCCCACAGCTCCCGTAGGACCTGCTGCTATAACAGCACTCACATGCGCTTTGTTGCGGGAGCGCCGGGTGGGCAAAAAGCAGCGCGTGGTAATTTGCAGGGAAACACCATCTCTCCTTTGCCTCGTAACAATGGTGTTTCATCCTGGTTTTATGTACACTCTCTTTGCTGTTTATTTTTGCTTTGATCTGTAGTAGCGGGGGTGGGGGAACGCGCTTTTGGGATTTGCAGGATTCCAAAGGTTTTTGTGGGTGGGAAAGGGATAAAAATGCAAGAAACCATGTGGGAGTCAGTATTCCTGGGCAGGGAGTGGGACTAAAAAAATAAGCCCATGCAGGACTCTAGTACATAGGGCTCCCTAGTGGTTAACTCCCAGGAACTGAATGTATTTTATGTGTATTGCACCAACAATAAGTGCCCCAGAATGTCCTGCATCCGCTCTAGCAAGCCAGATCAGCCAGAAGCACTATAGTGCAGCTGCTTCGACTTCCAAGGGTTAACTGTCTTTGCGACAGTGCTTGCAATAGCTAGGAAACACTCACTCTGCGCTGCGTTTTGTTCTCTCCGTGGTCCCTTTGCTCGGGCACCTGCACAGAGATGCATCCCTACCACCTAACTATACACCCTTCTGGCTCCCAAGTCTCCCCTCTGGAGCAAGCAACAAGCTAAACGCTGGCTCCCAGAGAGCAGTCCGATTGGGAAGGGCCCGTCCTCT
Organism: Pelochelys cantorii; assembly: GCA_032595735.1. Taxonomy (NCBI): domain Eukaryota; kingdom Metazoa; phylum Chordata; order Testudines; family Trionychidae; genus Pelochelys; species Pelochelys cantorii. Next base: position 46,200,359 of record CM064337.1, read on the forward strand.
AAGCACATTGACTTTTCATACAGCTTCCTCCCTAGACTCCTCTTAAAAAAAAATGAAGTCCAGAAACTCCTTGGCCAGAGGATCCCTCCAGAGGAAGCAGGGTGGAACCAGAGCAAAACTGTAGCCCTGGCTCGTGCTGAGCAGACTCCAGCTTGTTCCAACGCCGCCGGCGTGATTTAGCCAGCTCTTTAATACTGCAGACCTGATGCAAGTGCCATCAACGCAGGGGGAGTCGCCGGAGAAAGCGGCGTAGAAAGGGTCCATTCTATTCCGCCACTAATGCTTCTCTCAGACAGCACTCCCCTCTGCTGATCTCCACACCATCCCGACCCCATTAGCCTATCATCCCTCGCTCCCCGTCGCCCTCCCTCTCTACCAGAGCAGATCCCCACCAGGCTGCTCAGCCGTTCAGAGCAACGCCACAAAGGGATGTGGGTCTAGCCAACAGCTCTGTGGCCTCGCAGGTGTTTGTGTCCACTCATCCAATAAACAGTTCAAGCCAAACTGTCCATACCCAGATCAGCATGGGTATGCTGATCATCATCAGTATGGAAGAAAAGAATAAACCATGTAATGTTTGTTTACCCTCTTCTGTCATCCACAGAACAAGCAGCAGATTGGATGAAAAAAAAAAAACCCTCTAAGCAACAAAACAAGGAACAAAGGAGGTTTGTACAGGGTAGGAGAAAACGCTGGGATTTCCATCAGAAATACACCCCAGAGCCTCAAAGTATCTTTACCTTTTACTCTAATCACCCATCCACAGAGAAACTCATGCACGTCCCTGGACAGAATTGTTATTTACAACTTTGCTGTCTACTCCCTACTTCCAAGCAGCAGTAGCAAGGGGGAATGCAGCCAAAGAGCCTCTATTTCTTTTGTGTTGCCTTCTGATTTGGGCAGGGGCAGAGAAGGGGTTAAACAAAAACACTTGCCATTAGGCATTTTCTTGAGGTCCCTCTCAGGCTTGTTGATGGCTATCGAGAGCAAGAGATGTCTGTCCGTGCACCGGTATATGCACGTATATAGCTAGCTAGGCACTGGTAATTAAGAAGTCGACCTGCTTCCAAGTTAATGGTTATAAATAATGAACAGCAATTAATAATCATTGTTCTCATCTCCAGCGATGGACTGTTAATCCAGATTATGAAAAAAAATACAGAGCTGCCCAGCAATTGTAAAGGGGGGGGAAACCTAACCCCAAATCCATTGAATCAGAACCCCCAGCTACAAATAAATTCACTGGGACAAAGGAACGAAATAGAGAAGCGTTTGTATGCCTTACCACGCCACACGACCCTTTCCCCAGAGCTGCCAGGAGAAGAAAAATGAATGAGCTGGAGCGAGTTATGGGAGTGTTGCTGTTGGATTTCCTGCTCGCTTGCTTTTCTTCTGTCTTTTGCGCTCCCTTTTTCGTAGGCTTGGGGGTTTCAGTTCACGGCTATCGGAGCTCGAATGCTCTTCTGTTCCAGCGGTATCTGAATACAGTGGTGGAGCTGAAAGCATTTAAACCTCTGTTGCTTCAACTGAGGCGACAGCAGGATATTCTTGTATCTGCTCCAGGGGAGAGAAGCCCAGCGAGACAGACAGACAGGGGGTATTATTGTAGGGACGGCTGCCTGAGATTCTCCTTTAGCCGTTCTGAGATTGGAGATGAAAAGAAAGTCTCCTCCCCAGCTGCCTCATTCCCTCCCCTCCCCAGTCTCTGGAGGAGGGTTTAACAGCCCTGTCCGTGTGGATTCCTTCTTCCCAGAGAGCAATGAAACAGAAAACACACAGCAATGGCACATCGGCTGCACACAGCAAGGACCACAGTGTGGAAGGGACACCCCTTCCCCCCTGCTTGGAGACCCACCAGTGTCACAAGGCATGGCCCAGTGCCCTCTAAGCATGGGGACCGGCCTAGTCTGCAGGTGGGCAGCGGGGCCTGTCCAAGCAGTCTTTGTTGGGAGGGGAGGAGAGAAAAGGAGCAAAGGGCGGTGGCCAAGGACTTGGTGCAGATACTTCCTGGTTAACACAGCTACCTGTTGAGCTGAAAAGTCCAAATGCTATAACCAGCACAGGACAGATGATGCTAAGCCAGGCACCCAGGACAAAGCTCCCCTCCCCATTCGCTGGCCAGGGATGCACTCACTACGCTGGATCCCCTCAGGCCCCCGTGGGTGTGAAGTGTCTGCCTTGAACTTCAACTCCGCGTGAGTCCCTATTCCTGTCAGAGACTGGGAAGAACAGAGCCCAGGCAGGAAACAAATGCAGAGAGAAAACCAGGGTTAAAAATGGAGCAGAGCGTGGGCAGAGTGAAAACAAATACAGAGACACGCGCAGGGGCAAAGAGACAGTGGATAGACCAAATACAGCCCCGCACTGACTGAACTCTGGGGGATGGTTCAGTCCTTCATTCGTATCACAAGCTCCTCACTAGCTACAAAGAGGAAGGTTAGTGCATCACTGGGGTTATCTGAGTATATTGCCTCTGAAGAGCCCCACTCCACCAGCACCTCAGGGCCTGCCTCCTTACAAACACAGAGTCTACGCCACCTACACAATCTCTAGGAGATTGATAGTTTGCTTGAACATCTCTAGAAAAAATCTGGAGAAAGGTTGTGTCCTATCCAAGTAACAGACCCATGCTCTGACACCTGATGGATGTGTTCTGAGCTAGAACACGACTGTTCCTGCCGACAGGTGTTTGTCCAGTCTCCAGTGACAGATTCCACAACCTTGCTAGGCCACGTGCTTAACCACCTCGTTTTACCAAATGTCCACAACTAAACCTCCCTCGATGCAATTTAAGGCCATTGTGTCTTGTCCTATCCATAGGAGGTTAAGGGGAAAAAATTTTCACCCTCTTCCTTGTAATTTTTATTCACTTGAAAACGGTTATGTCCCCCCTCCATGTTCTCTTCTCCAGGGGGCTTAATCTTTCCTCACAGGTCCTGTTTTCTACATCTTGAATCATGTTTGTTGCTCTTCTCTGGACCGTCTCCAATTTCTCCACCTCTTTCCTGACATGTGGCGCCCAGAGCTGGACACAGGACTCCAGTTGAGGCCTTTCCAGCACGGGATGAAATGGAAGATGGCTTTGTGTGCCTTGACACCATTTCCTGCTGACACAACCCAGAACAGTATTTTTTGCAACAGCGTCACACTGTTGTCTCATCTCTGGCTTGTGGGCCATTATGACCCCCAGCACCTCTTCTGCAGGACCTCTTCCTAGGCGGGTTCCCTCTAAGCTGCTTCTCCTGCGTAGACCCATGGTCTGAAAGAAAGGCGGGAGGGTTGGGGATTCTTTGAGATGCCTCCAAGGATGACTTCAGAGGAAAATGTAGGATGAGATTCAGCACCACCGTATCCTTACAAACATTGGGAAAAGGACTGGCTTGTATCTCACCCACCTGGGACACAGGGTGCAACACAAGCCCTGGCCCATCACCTCCAAGAGATGTTCTTGAATCTTGCCAGGACTGAAGTCAAGCTTCAAGGTGGTCCAGGACTCCGAGGGCACATCTAGACTACATGGCTCCGTCGACGGAGCCATGTAGATTTGTTTACTAGGCAAAGGGAAAGGAAGCGGCGATTTAAATAATCGCCGCTTCATTTAAATTAAAATGGCTGTCGCGCTGTGCCGATCAGCTGTTTGTCGGCTCAGCACTGTAGTCTGGACGCTCCGCGGTCGACATCAAAGGCATTTGTCGACCTCCCCGGTAAACCTCATCCCACGAAGCATACCGTGGAGGTCGACAAATGCCGGGCATCCCACCGGGGAGAGAGCAAGAGAACAGTGCAGGGGACACATGCAGCCACCATATGCTCACCACTGCAGTTTCTGGGCAAGGGGAACAACCCTCCCACAGTGGAGATCAGACCAGAGGATCAGCATATTTTCTAGACATGCTGGCCCCATCCATGCCCAATCCCTGCCCAGTCTCTCCTGCCGTTCTTTTCAGACCTGGCTGGCTCCATGCACGATGGGTTATGGGAACCCTTGGCAGGGTGGGTACCTCTGGTCCAAAGCAAAGCCAGGTTCCATGTGTTCAGTCTCTAGGTATCTCTCTGTGTCCTGGCTAACTACAAACTCTCACTCTTAGCTCTCAGAGCTTTGCTGGGAGAAGCTCCAGAGAATTCTTGCCACTTAGCTCTGCTCCCCCTTTGAGAGCACCGAGGAAAGCGCTGTTGTGACACACGCGACAGAGCACCCAGGGCACTGAGAGGTCGTTCTTCATCCAAGCAAGCAGAGAAAACCACCCAAGCGATAAAGGAGCCAACTCCTCTTGACACCTGGGTGTTTTATGGTGACACATTTAATAAAGACACAAGGGTTGCACCGAGGTAGCACTGCCTGGCTCAGAGAGCAATAGGAGCTGGGACGTGACCAAGGAAAGGCTCCGCAGGAAGGTTCGGAGGAATGTTATCGAGACCCTGGGGTTAGCTAGCTGGCCATGGGCTGAAATGGGCATGCTTTAGAAGGAGGGACACTACTGGTACCACCTGGCTAGGGGAGATCATATTCTCAGCCCCCTTGGGAAGAGACCGTGAGATGCGGCAGAGCTTAGTACAACCCCTGAGGCACCCATCGAGCTAACAGGCAGGAAAGCACCTTGTGAAACATGCAAGCAACTCTCCTTGAATGCCTCCATCAAATGGTTTCTTTCCTTTGAGAAAGTAAGTCAGTCTTCCCTTCCCCCTGTGTTCTCCTTGACATCCAAGGCAGCTAAATATTCGACAAACTGAAATCTGGGACAGCGGAAGCTGGGAGAGTGTTTGAGGTGGAAGTTTTTTGTTATGTTCTGGGTTACGCCCTAATAGCGATGACAAGAGAACGACGCGTGGTCCCTCTGACTCTGCGATCAGCACAGACATACATGACAAACAAATTAGCACAGGCCCCGATCTCGCAGAGCACTCAGACACACGCCTAAGTGTGAGGAGGAAGGGCCACAGAACGCTACGGGCCTATTCCAAGCCGTCAGTGCTTTGCTTGAATCAAGTTTCCGAGCCCCCCTCCGTCTGCACCCTCTGGGGGATGGCGCGAGGTCTATGCTGCTGCCATACAGACATGCCTGCGCTTGCCCTGTTTACACTGCTAGTGGTGTCAGCGGTGGCTGAGGATCTGACATTGGCAGGGCACAGGCCTTTAGGAAACTGGGCCACCTCGCCCAGCTTTGGGGAGACAATTGCAAGACACCCGGTGCCTCGTGTACTTGGACGCTGCGGCAGCTGGACTCTGACAAGCACCGATCCCTCCTTGTTGCCCAAATACACAGATCCTGGATTTCTCTGGAGCGGTGTCTAAATCAGACTGTGACAGACACAGCCCTGATGCTGGGTACTCAGGGGGCGCAGAGGATGAGCGAGGGTCGATGTATGCAGGTAGAGAGCGGGCCTATGGCCTTTCACTGCCTAGGGCGACCCGCCCGGCCAAACCTGGCTCCCCTCACCCTAACTCCAACCCAAGCAGGCAGGAGCGCAGGGCAAGGGCTTTCCGAACAGAGGGCTGGACACTGTGGGACAGAGGGTGCACGGGAGAGAGAGCTCCGCGCAAGGTGCTGCTGCCGTTACCATCGCTGCCAGCTTATGGCACAAAGGGAGGGGCAGAGAGGCATGGAAATCTCCCCCATGCCTCCTCCAACCCCTGGCACTAATGGACCTGGTGCCAGCCGCTGGGGAGGCGAGCCTGTTAGGGATCTCGAGACAAGGCCTCGCGCCGTTACTTCCCAACACTCTGCCAGCACAGGGGGCCTGAAAGAGGGGTCCTGGATGTGGGCCCTGCATGTGAGCATCAGGCCCGCACCATTGGGATTAGATCAATGATGGGGTGAGCCCAAAGGAGCGATCCCTGGTGGCGTTCTCTCTCCACCGGAGCACGCTCCTCCCCAGCGCGCCGGCCCGTCTCCTTCCCCTGCAGCGGTCCGTCTCCGAGCGCCTGCCCCCTTACGGCAGTGGGGGAGTCCCATTCTCCTCAGAGGGCTCTGCTCCCATAATCACTCGGGAGAGCAGATCTCCCTCCCCCGCCCCAGACTTGCCCGGCCCCATCTCCGAGCCACCCCGGCCCCACCTTTCACGCTGCATGTCTGCCTCCCTTCCACACTCTCTGCCCCCCACACACCCTTGTTTCTGTATCAGGGGCTGCATTGTCAAAGCCAGCTGCTGCTGAGTGCTTTATTAGCGGGTCTCCATGGCAACTTGTCTACAGCTTAACTCGGAGACCCTTCTCTCTCTCTCCACAGCCATAAATCAGCCACCGGCTCTGTGTCCTCCTCCACCGCCACACAGGCTGGGTCACTTGGCGTTGTCTGCGCCGCCAAATTAGTGAGTCCTTGGAAGACCTCGCTTGCCCCCCAGGCTCTGGTTTGTCCACCCCAAAGCCGGGGCAGCAGACGTGCATGCTAGAGCTCTGTGTGTGCCTTCTGTGGCACCACGTTCCAACCGCAACAGGGTATATCCTAGGATGGGCCTCACCGGCACAAGGCTGGTCTCGACTGCCTCCTCTTGAGCACACCGGGACCCGGCCTCTGGGACGGCACAGCCCGAGCAGCAGAATCTAAATCCCAGCTGCACATGACTTGCTTGGCCAAGGAGAGAACCCGGGCAAGCTGGGATGTTCCGCTTTCCAGCAACCTGGAGTCACCCATCCTGGCTGGAGATTATATGGGGGTTTTTGTCTTTGGGTAGGTACCAGCCAGGGCACAGAGGGGCCAAAAGGAGCTCCACGCATGGCACGAGCCCCAGGAAAGAGAGGAAGCCAGCCCCTTCCAAGGCAGAGACAATAGGGCACAGGGTCACCCCACTCTTTCCCTCCAAACACAGAGGAATAACATTAGCTCCATTCTGAGCTCCCTTCCAGAGCCAGAGTCTCCTGGCTGCAGCCTATGGAGAGCAAGTCCTCTCCCTCCTGGAGCAGGGTGGACAAGCGCAGCCAGTGAGCGTGGGGCTGTGACAGGGTGTCTGCCCCGCACTGTCTTGAATGCAGCCCTGGGAGAGGGCTGGGTGTGTGGAGCCAGAAGCTGCGGCTGAGACAGACACTTCCGGCCCTGCTAAGGGCTGTATACATGAGGGCTCCTGGAGGGGAGGAGAAACTCACTCACTCTTGCTCCAGCTGTGGAGCAGGAGGGACCTACCTGCCTGAGAAGCTAGGAGTTTCCTGTCTTAGCGCAGGGCTGGGGAAAGGCAGGCAGAGCTGGGCAGCTCTGGCCAGGCAAGCTCCCAGGTTGCAGGGCCTGAAGCAAGGCCTAAGGGTACGAGGGCTGCAGGGAGGCAGCCAGGGCAGTAGAAGGCAGCAGGTTCACACCCCTTGCCAATGATGAGTGGGCATTTCACACTGCCATTTGCCCTGTGGCAGGGGCTAGATGAAGATTGGCAGTGGGCCACTGAGGCAAGGTGGGCATAGAGGGCTGGGAGTTCCCTGAGAGGGAGGACCCCAGCAGGGCAGTACCCACACAGAAGGACACCACAGTCTGGGAGGGACATGGATCCTAACCCAAAGTGGTGGAGAATAAAAGATAACAGCAGGAGGGACACCAGCCAGAAGGGGGCACTGTAGGGCTCAAGAGCTAATTCCCAGAGTGACCAGCGGGAGGCGCTGTGGTGGTGAGTTATGCCGTGTTACTAGGGCATAGACCCAGCCTGCCAAATGGCATAGACACAGCCCCTTATCTTTTCCAAAGAGACTGTTCCCATCATGAGCATTCTGAGAGTCACAATCCTTCTGAGCCGTACACTGCGAAGAACAAGGCCAGCCAAGCGGCAGATTAATCACGATTAATCGTGCTATTGAACAATAATAGAATACCATTCATTTAAATATTTTTGGATGTGTCCTATATATTGATTTCAATTACCTCGCACAATACAAAGCGCACAGTGCTTGCTCTGTTTTTGATTACAAATACCTGCCCTGTAAAAAACCCAAAGGAAATCGTATTTTTCAATTCACCAAATGCAAGTACTATAGTTCAACCTCTTTAGCACAAAAGCTGGACTTACACATGTAGAATTATGTCCAATATAGCTGCAGTCAGAAATAAAACAATGATCAGCAGTTCTCAATCCATGGCCCATGGGCCACTTGCAGGTCAATCAGCACACAGCTATAGCCCGTGTGACAGCCTCAGGGCAGGCAGTATATATATTGGGTAGACACCCTGTGCCCCAGTACTCGTACACTGGGGCAGCTGGACTCTTTCAAGCACCAATCCCTCTTTGTTGCCTAAATGGAAGATGGAGAGCTCTTGACCTAAATTTGTAACCCCAAGAGACTCCAGAGGCTAAGCGGATGTATAGATAAAAAACTATGAACAGCCAAAATGTTCCCTATGCAGCGTATCTCAGACAGCTTTGCAGTGTTAGTTAGGTGCCTAGTGAGATTTTCAACAGCCCCTGGGCAGGCTAGATGTCCACCTCCCACCAGGATCAATACCTTTGTACATCTGGCCCTCGCAGTCCTATTTATTTGCTTTCTGGCTTTTGAACCTTCAGGGTTCACATTTGCAAGTTATTCTCTGTAACCATGAGGGCTAGAAAGGGCAAGCATCTGAGCCCTGAAGAAAGGCACAAACTTCAGGCTGAACCTCTCTAGCCCAGCACGCTCAGGACCTGGACAGTGCTGAACCAGAGAATTTTCTGGACCATGGGAGGTCATTATTGTCTGGCAGCATCACCAACACGGGCAATGCTTATTGGGCTCTTAGAAGACTTTTAGGGGAAAATGAGTGTTAGATAACAGCACAGAACACTGAGAGCCAAGACTGGCAGCTATAAACACATTTTATGGGACCACGGGAAACTTGCCCACACCCATGGTAAGTGGACATCCGGCTAACTAAAATCATGCTCAACCAGGGATGTTGCCAGACCAGAGTGTGCCAGATTAGAGAGGGTCAACCTGTATATGAGCATACCACCGTAAGAGTTTACAGCACTGACTGGGGAGATCATCTGCTGTTCCCGTAAACTGAACGTCTCATTCCCAGACCTCGCTAACCCATACGTGCTCTTCGGCCCACTGGCGCCCCCTGTAGGAGAAGGCTGGATTCACTACTTCACCACCACGAGCTCCGTGGTTGGTCACCGAGTAATAACCAGCAGCCAGTCCCCAAGATGGCACCAACCGAGAGTCTGGGCCACACCCAGTCCAGGAGCAGGTAGCCTGCAACACGGATGACAGGCCCGGCTCTAGCCAGGCATCTCCTGTGGGCTCTGTGAGGGGGCTCCATGAGCAGGGATGGGGTGAGGCCATCGGTCCCACTGCCTGGGTACGGCTGAGGGGTCAGCCCCAGCCCCAGACTTGTCCACAGGCAGCAAGTGCGCCGCACCACAGGGCTGTAAGGAGAGCTGGCAAGGGCAGTCAATGGCAAGGAAACTGAAATGCGCTTCCTAAACACGACAGTTCAGGACTCATGCCTGATACCTGCTACTCTAACTAGCTGGGGGAGGAGGGGCTGAGATGTGATGCCATCACAGTCTCTGTGTTTTGGTCCCTGGAAGATTAATCTCTTGCTATGTTTGGTAAACTTGATAGGGATAATAGAAAACAGAGTGGGGAAGCTGCCTAGCGCCCAGAGTGAATCTCATTAGCGCTAATTAGCTGAAAAGAACCAGCAGAGACCCTGGTAATAAGAACTCCTGAGGCTATTAAGGTGAACTACTGCAGCTGGAGATGCAACTCAGAGCCCTGGTTCCTGGAGGACTCAACGCAGGATGGGGCCAGGCAGGGACAAGCCACACACTCGTGAAAACTCAACTAATACAGAGCTCAACAGCTTAAAGGAAGAAATAATCAGTCCATGCTTGCCTGGGTGGACCCCTCCTCTGCTTCTGATGAGGAACCAGGCCCACAGGGAAGGTCTCTGCACATCAGAGGGGTTGTGCTTCAGTCTGCCAGGTCTTCAGAAGGTTTTGTAGGTTCTTGGGTTGCGTCTTTCAGCTTCTTGGGCCTGGAAGTTCAGCAACTGCAGCATTTCTTAGGATTTCTCCTTCCCGCTCCTGCTGGCAACAAGCAGGCCAGGGAGTCTCAAAGACAGTGCAGTGCAAACAGCACAAAGGTTCAGCCCATTCGTTCGGTCCATCTGACTCAAGACACTCACCTCTAGGACAATCCCCACCTATAGCTCTTTGGGATTAAAAATAAAAATGGATCCAACCCAGCGCTGGATGAGCAGTGGAGTTTTTGGTTCACTGGCAATTCTGAACATTTTTTTTAAATCCACTTTGAGTTGAATGAAACATTTGGGGTGACCCAAAACGAAACATTTCCTTCACCTTCTGATCAGTTTTTCATGTTTTGTTTTGTTTTGTAATAAAATTGAAAGACATTTCCAAACAGTCATTCAGAATAGGGTAAAAAAAAAACCCTTTAAGATTCATTCCCAAAATGTCAAACCCGAAGGTTTCAATTCCAGCGGGAGGAGAGATACATTTTTAGATATTTTTTTCTACCAGAATTCAGTGACATCAATATGCATTCACAAAACAGTTCAATGGTGCTGGTTCTGCATTTTTGCTGAAACAAAGCTTGAGTCAAAGATTTTTGTCCAGCTCTACAGTTCACTCATCCAAACCCATAAACCCAGCCTTTGCACTGTACCCACATTTTGCTGTTACATCAGCTAACAAGTAGAGGCCCTAGACAATGTGTTGCATTTAAAACTTCTGTCTGAATTGAGTTCCAGATACACCCCCTCCCGAATTTACCAACTGAAGTACCCTCTCTAAGGTACGTCTGCATTGCGATACAGAACCTTAACATCCATTCTCAGAGCCTTGGTCAGCAGACTTGTGGGCACACTCCCCATGAGCTCAGATTTTGAAACCCAGTGAGGGAGCATCTCAGAACCGGGGAGCATAAACATCTAGGTTGCTATTTTGAGTGCTGTAGCAGGAAAGTTCTGAGACTTGCTGCAGTGGTGGGTTTTGGTTTTGGGGTTTTGTTTTGGTTTTTTTCCATTGTTTTCAGTGTAGATATATCCTAGAAGGGCAGGATCATCCTGCTAGAACTTCAGGTGGCGGCAGGCAAAGAGAGAAGCAACATAAGCATGATTCTTTCCATCCTTCTCCTCCCGGCCATCTCCATAGTTACAAAGCAATACTCCTCGTCTATGGAAACGGAGCATTGTAGCACACAGCACTTTCTGGTTTTGTAATTAGTGGATTAGAATGTTCAGTCAGTCAGGCGATCCAACTAACTAAACGGCATCCCCAAGTACTTTCCGATTCCAGCCAGGCAGATTCACTCAACTACAAATGGGAACACAGTAATTCTCCAAAAAGGGCCATATTTGTGGAGCTGAATGTACCCACCCAACGTGCATCCATAAATGCACAATTTGAAAGCTTAATTCATGTACATTAGATGAGGTTTGAAGAGGATCTGCCAAGCGGCACTCTAAGCAAGGTGAAACCAGAGTACCCAAAATGAGAAGTGTCTTTTTTTGCACCGTTCCAAAAACTCTGCAACAAGAGGATGATTGCAGATTTTACTGTTCATGTTCATTTCAATGCTGTAATTTGGAGTTTCTTGGTCAACGCTACCAAAGAACAGTATGTTAACAGATTTTTAGTTTTGCATGGGCAAGTATTTTTCAGAAATATACAAGCAAGTTGAATTGAGTGCAGGTCATAGTTTTAGGGAACCTATGAAAGAAAAACAGACCAGAGAGCATCATGTTCACCTACTTTTGTAGCCACCAGAGAGGGCACGTCCTCCAACTACTAGCCCTGGTGCATTGTGGAGCAAAAACATGCAAGAAATGACAAACGAGGCATTTGAGAAAGCGTCTAAGCTAAGGGAGGCAACATTTCAAAGAAGAGAGGGCGAGAGGTTGTGTGGAGTTTCTGTGGAAGACGTGATTGCTAACGATGCTGTTTATCAACAGGCCTTTTCTTCCTCCATGAGTAAAACAAATTTTAAAGCAAAACCACCCAGTTGCAACTGCAAAAATACAGTCACCTTACAACATTGCATTTTGCCCTGGTCTACATCAGGGCTTTATTTCAAAATAATCCCCCCTTAGGTGGAATTAATAAACACTATCAAGCCCGTTATTTCAAAATAACAGGCCACTTAATTCAAAATCTGTCCTCCTGTTTTCCTGGGGGAATAATACTAATTTTGAAATAGTTATTTTGAAATAGAGGTAACGTGGATGCTTCAGTGCCGCTATTTCGAAATAACCACTCCCCAGAGTCATTCAAACTAATTACTCCCCAGTGCTTCCTGGGGCTCAAAGTCGAGGTAGCAGATCCACATTAACGGAGCCTGCCTCAGACTAATTGAGGCTTCTATGTCATGCTATTTCGATTTTGTTATTTTGGGAGTTATTCAATCAATTTTAGTCATTTCGAAATAGATTCCTAGTGTAGACATGCCCTTTATGAGAAGAGGTGACAGATAGTGATTTTATGTAGAACAAGAAGGTTCTTTCATCCAAGCTGCTACAAAGACATAAGAAACGCCGATGTAGAACCCGCAAGCTATTCCAGTAGCAAAATTACAGGCACGTTTAGAAAAAAACCAAACACGGTGGCCCTGCAATTTCATTCCATGCCCAGCATGGCCAAGGCAAGTCTACCATGGCTCTGTGCAGAGCAATATCGGTAGCTGATGCGATCCAAGCTGCTAGCAATCTGATGCAGGAACTTACGTCGCCCCAACGTTTTGTGGATTTCTTCTGGCACATGAGCCTGACAAACGGCTTTTAGATGAACAAGTGGTGCTGTAGAAAGGCGCTTGAATCCTTGGGTCTGAAGGAGTCCCAATGAAAGCTTCACATGTTCGCCAAAGTCAGGTGACTGTCGTTCAGCAAATTTAACTGCTTGTGTGAGCACCACACCTTTGTGGAGTCTGCATCAGTTCTGAGGAGCTGAGGCACTCCGTTACTAGTGCTGCAGAAACTGAAATAGAACAACGCCAGGGAGGGGTGTCCTGTCCACGTGGAATGGTACCACTTCATGAAGGAAGAGAGGGACATCGATGCAGAGACCAATACCTCCCATGCAATGGCTAGAGTGATACTCCAGAGCAGTCTGCAGATAGTCCAGCATCCCAAGACAGAACACCGATGCATGGGAAGGAAACGTCAATTACTCTCCCCGGGCAGTCAGAATCCCTTATGCATTGTGCAGTATCTGAAAAATCTGGAGCCACGATGGATGGTTAAAGAAGGATGGAGGGAGCCTGTGCACATCCCTGGCCAACCAGAAAGGAGCTTAGAAGGAGCCAATGAGAGAGCGGCTTGCTGGGGCATCTCTGGTTATAAGGAGCTGCTCAGCAGAGCAGTAGGCAGTTAGGCCCTGACCAGGGATGGCATAGGACTAGTTCCCAGAGAAGCGCTTGGGATAGAGAAGTGCTGGGCAGGCTCTGGGGAGTCCAGCTTGATACCTGCCAAGCTGCTTTGATATAAGGACCAGGAAGGTGCAGAGGTCACAGGGGAAGTGGCCCAGAGAAAAGGAGCCTGTAGAGGGGAAAAGGAGGATAGGACAAAGCTGTTGCCAGAGAGTCCTTGGGCTGGAACCCAGAGTAGTGGGTGGGCCTGGGTCCCCGCCTTGCACAGCACTTTGCCACACAGAGTGGTGGCCTTTATGGGCGGTGGCTTGCCCCTGAGGAGAGGAGTTAGACTCAGGCTGCGGTTGGACACAGTGGCCAACCGCAAGGCTGAGGACGGCTGTGACCCCTGGAAGTGGGGCAAGAAACCAGTGTGGTGGGCACTGCTGGAGGGCAGGTTCCTGAAGGGCACTGTGATCCTGGGAGCAACGCAAGTCCAGAGCAAGAGCGTGGAGAGAGCATGGTGCAATGATGGGTGAGACGCCGGCCAGAAGGGGGCGCCCTGCTGAAGACAGAACTAATTCCTAGTGTGACCAGCAGGCGGCGCTGCAGCACTGAAACCTACAAATGAACAATTTCTTAAGTCCATTGCCTTGGGACGTTCTACCAAATGACACTTGATATCGTTCACACTTGGGTCATTCCATTTTGGACTGGTGACAACCACAAGCTGGCTACAAAGAAGAACACCTACGCTGGAGTTGCATATGCACCTATAAGGGATGCCAAACCAGCTGACATGGATACAGTCTATAGTATAATGCCAAAATGTAAGGAAATGCTGGCAGGTCTAGGATGCCAGCATGCCGTTCAGACCACAGATCAGCTGCATGTTGCTGTTCAGCAAGTGCAATGGGATCTCCCAAAGGAACTTGGTGCAATGTCACTCTCCAGCCTGTTGGGAAATTTTGGGGAGATGCAAGATTGCTAGGCCTTGAGTTGAACATGAACGCAGCATCCGCTCCAGACCAAATGCTCACCGATAAGCAACTCAACCATGCCGAGTGCTCTGAAAGGTTATTCTTTTGTTCAGTTTGGTGAGCCAGGAGGAAGTATTCATGTAGTTCCGTTTGCCTGGTACATGTTGGCCGAGACTCAAAAGTTATTTGAGTCTGAAGAAATTGAGTCCTTGCAACACATCAGTAAAGAGCCTGATAATATTGTAACTCACCATATGCTACCTGCCACTGCTGGAGGAGTTTCAAGCATGGGGATATGCACAATTTCCTACATTCAGGTTGCAGGGTCATTTTGTCTGGGTTATGCCGAGTCTACTTGTAAATATCTGTACAGAGCGAGAGAGTGACTGGAAATTCACAGCATTAATTTGGTAGAGCCCTTCATACTTAGGGTGTGTCTAGACTACACCTCTCTGTCGACAGAGAGATGTAGATTAGGCACATCGAAATTGCTAATGAAGCAGGGATTTAAATATCCCGCACTTCATTAGCATAAACATGGCCGCCACTTTTTTTCAAAATGGAGTTTTTTTCGGAAAAAACCCAGCAGTCTAGATGCAGATCTGTCGAAAATAAAACCTTTTTCGACAGATCCTGTAAACCTCATTTTTTGAGGAATACAGGATCTGTCAAAAAAGGCTTTATTTTCAACAGATCTGTGTCTAGACTGCAGTTTGTTTTTTTTAAAAACTCCATTTCGAAAAAAGCAGTGGCCATGTTTATGCTAATGAGGCATGGGATATTTAAATCCCTGCTTCATTAGCAATTTCGATGTGCTTGATTTGCATCCCTCTGTCGACAGAGGGATGCAGTCTAGACGTAGCCTTAGGGCCCTACCAAATTCACAGCCATGCAGAATGAATCCTGGACCATGATATCTGGTGTCCTCCCAGGAAATCTGGCCTTTTGCATGCATTCACCCTATACAGATTTCACGGGCGGAGACCAACGTTTCTCAAATTGGGCATCCTGACCCAAAAGGGAGTTGCAGAGGGCACACAAGGTTATAGTAGGAGGGTCACAGTCTGGCCACCTTTACTTCGGCACTGCTGCCTTCAGAGCTGCACAACTGGAGTGCGGTGGTTGTAACGCTGGCCAGGTGCCCAGCTCTGAAGGCAGCACGCTGACAGCAGCAGTGCAGAAGTAAGGGTGGCAACACTCTCCCCATGTCACCCTTACTTCTGCACTGCTGCTTTCAGACCTGGGTGGCCAGAGACCGCTGCAGGCAGCAGTAAGGGTGGCATTACCATCCCATCCTTTCTTCTGAACACTGCTGGAGAGCTCGACTCCTGGCCAGCAGCTGCTGCTCTCCAACTGCCCAGCTCTGAAGGCAATGCTGCTTCCAGCAGCTGTGCAGAAGTAATGGTATAGTACTACAACCACCATACAGTAACCTTGTGACTCCCTCCCGCCCCATGGCTCCTTTGTGGGTCAGGACCCCTACACTGACAGCCCTGTGAAATTTCAGATTTAAATAGCTGAAATCATGAAATTCTCCATTTTTAAAATCCTATGACCGTGAAATGGACCATGAATGTGGTAAGGCCCTATTCATACTTATATACTGCAAACAGGCCCACCTATACCAGATGGATATCAATATACATTCTTGAGACATGTAATATTCCTGCAGAACTACACAGTGCCTTTCAGTTTGAGCACAATCAGGTTCTTTAAATGGATTTTGGAGTGACAGGGGAATGGAGCAAACTGTCAAACATTCAGAAGGCAGCAGAGGCGTTATATAGGACTGACAAGAAAGAAGTCAGGCCTTGTCAGATTTGATTTACCAGTTAGATCATTATTGGGACGCTTTGAGATCACAAAACCCCCCAAATTTTGTGTCTTGAAATAATACACGTCATTAAACTAACCAAAATCAATGAAAATATTTCATATGAGTCATTTTATGGAAGGGCATAATGAGAGGGTTTCTACAGGGATCAGTTCTAGGTCCACTTCTGTTCAATATCTTCATTAATGATTTAGATACTGGCACGGAGATTACTCTTACAAAGTTTGCAGTTGATACCAAAGTGGGGTGTGTGTATGTGTGTGGGGCGGGAGGGAGGCGGGGTTGCAAGTGCTTTGGGGGATGGGATTGTAATTAAAGGTGATGGGAAGAAACTGGAGAAATGGTTTGAGATGAACAGGATGAAAATCAATAAGGACAAATGCAAAGTGCTCCACTTAGGACGGATCAATTGTACTCACACCAAATGGGAAGTGACTACAGAGGAAGGAGTATTGTGGAAAGGAATCTGGGGATCATATTGGATCACAAGCTAAATATGAGTGAATAATATGACACTGTGGGGAATAAAACAAAACAAAACCCACACTCAATCCTAGACCTCTTCTTGGATATATTAGGAGGAGTGTTGTAAGCAAGACATGGGAAGTCATTCTTCCTCTACTCCACTCTGATTAGGCCTCAACTGGAGTATTGTGTCCGGTTCGGAGCATCACTTTTTGGGAAAGATGTGGACAAATTGGAGAAAGTGCACAGAAGTGCCACAACAATTTTTAAAAAGTCTAGTAATCATGACCTATCAGGGAAGATTGAAAGAACTGGGTTTGTTTAGTCTGGAAAAGAGAAGATGGAGGGGGACATAACAGCAGCTTTCAAGTACCTGAAAGGATGTTACAAGGAAGAGGGAGAAAAATTCTTCTCCTTGACTTCCAAGGATAGGACAAGAAGCAATGGGCTTAAATTGCAGCAAGGGAGGTTTAGGTTGGACATTAGGAAAAGCTTCCTGTCAGGGCGGTTAAACACTGGAATAAATTGTCTGGGGAGGTTGTGGAATCTCCATCCCTGGAGATATTTAAGAGCAGGGTGGATAGACGTCTCTCAGGGATGGTCTAGATGGTGCTTTGTCCTGCCCTGAGTGCAAGGGACTGGACTCAACGACCTCTCAAGGTTCCTTCCAGTTCTGTGATTTTAACACGTTGATGATGTCACTGTTTATCCCCATTGCTATGGGAACAACATCACTTGACAGTGCCACATCATACCTCATCTTAAAGCAGACATAATAAACGTTCAAATGATGTAGGATGTGCATGTGTGTCAAGAGTATATATTAAGTCAACCAAATTGCAGGTGCCTGCCACTCACCTGTGTAACCTCAGCAACAGGTCTATGTGTGTAGAATACTGCTGTAACCACCTGTCTTCAGAGCGCTAGCCACTCTGTCTTTCATGTGAGAAAACCTCTGCATTTCAACCGTACATTAAATGTGGTCTCATTCTTCTCTCCCTCATGGGCATTTGACTGCCTCACCACAACCCTGCTCTCACCAAACACACAAACAAACTGTAAACCACGGCAACTGCATTTGCAGCCTCTGCACAAGGAAGGTCACGGGTGTATTGGCAGAGCTAGGTGGTAGTTCCAAAACAGAACCAGTAGGGGGTGCTACAGACCACAACATAGGTGCTTTGGAATTGTTGGGTGGGGGTAGCAGGGGATGCTGCAGTTCAAGGTAGAGATGCATTGGTACCGTTCAGTGAGTTCTAGGGCTGGACTATCAACGGTGATTGAGAATCAAGATGGAAATTATCACCGTGCCTGTCATGTTGAGCTCCAGCTGGTGTTATTAGCCTGCCACTTTCATGAGCACTAAAGTCCACACAAAAATATAAGACACATACATAATCCTTTACCTTGCCTCTTTTACATTCAGATGCATGGGGGATTCCAGCAAGGTAATTTATGGTGTGTAACTGCTGATATGCCAATCAAAGGAAACCCAGCATAACAAATGTGTTAAGAGAGACTTCACTGATCTTTATCTCCACAAACAGTGGCTTAATTCCCTCAATCCCAGTTAATCAGGCTGCTTCGTTACATCTCTCACACAAAGGAGGCCCGTTCAGTCGCATGCATTAGGAATTAGTCATGCAATCCCCAGCTAATTTCCCTCACTCCATGCCCAGGACGTTTTACTGGTGGGGAAGAGCATAGCTGGTGGTAAAATACACCCTCTGGAGCTTGTCGACAAATCTCCATTGAAAAATGGAAAAAATGTGTTTTCAACAAAATGGAGATTTCCACATACACAAAAACAAGTTTTGATGAAAACTTCCAACTAAATTTAAAGTGTTTCATCACACTTTTTTTGGGGGGGGGGGGGAAGCTGAGGGGGCAGGGAAAAACATTTCCTGACCAGATCTAACACCCTTCATAGCTGGAAATCTGTATTCAAAATCAGGCAAGGCTCACTGGTGACATGAGTTTGCTTGTCTCTCTTTAGGCCTTAATTGCCTGGACTTCTTCACAGCATCTACCAGCTTCCTGCTGTACAAATCCACGTATGAGCCAAATACTTGATTCCAACCACAAGAGAAACCATCCTGGATTTACTTCCTCCCTGTCAGTAAGACGATGAGAAGAAACGGGAAGCTTAGGAACATGCACTCACAAGCTGGTGCAGTGTTTCTCAACCTAATGTGGTATGTGGGCAGCATCCAATGCGACCTGCATGAGCATAAGGATGTCACATGGGCCTCAGCTCTGTGCTGATTTGTTCCCCTCCTGTGGCCCAATGAGCTAGGAGAAAGCAATGAGACCACGTGGTTCAGGTATTAGACTTTAGGATGGCAAATTTGGGGGACCCAAGTCATCCAGTCAGCTGGGATTAATTTCACCAAGAGTAGATGGCATCTCTATGGCACACGGTGTTTGGATTGAAATCAGGGGCCTGTTTTATTGAATGTTTGTAACGCAACCAACATTTTTTTGTGCTGTATAAATACAGCCATTAGAAATAAGGGGGGAGAATGTGAAAAACCTAAAATGCCACAAAACTCTTGGTACAAAATAATAAAGGACTACTCAGCAAATCTGAGTGTATGAACAGTATGGCAAGGTCCTTCCGGGGATGTTAAAGGAATTTGCTATCATACTTTGGGATCGCTCATGCTCCCTTTAAAGTCAATGGGAAAATTCTCATTAAAACCATTGGGATTCGGGAACATGGCAGAGATTTGGAAAATCATTGCCAAGTACTAGGATAGGAAACATGCAGTACCAGTTTTTAAACAGGGAAAGAAGGGGGGAGCTGGCAGTTTACATCCCATTAACCACTTTCCCTAGTAAAGTAATGAAACAGAGACTGGGGTTATATCTAGACTGAAGGCTTCTTTCGGCAGAAGTTTTCCAGAAGAGATCTTCTGAAAAAACTTCTTCCAAAAGAGAGCGTCCACACTGCCAAAAAGCACTGAAAAAGCGATCTGCTTTTTCGACAGATAGCATCCATTCAGTGTGGATGCTATCTCGCGTGTAAGCTGTGATTACTATGGGCGGAATGGCCACCAGGGCACCTGTGCTTCTTCCTCTTTTTGCGAAAGAACTCCCTCTTCCCCGTCCACACACGCCTTTTTCCAAAAGAGCTCTTTCGGAAAAAGGCTTCTTCCTTGTAGAAAGAAGTTTACCAATGTCGGAAAAACCTCTCTGTTCTTTCGATTTTTTTTGAAAGTATGTGATTGCAGTGTGGACGTAATTGAAGTTTTTTCAGAAAAAATGCCATTTTTCCAAAAGCTCTGTAGTGTAGACATACCCTAAGAAAGAAATCCTAAGAAAGAAATCATTAACCACGTAAAGTGGCAAACACAGAGGAGATGCATAAGCTGGAGAGGTGTAAATTACTTGTTGTAAATGGATGCAAATGTATGTAAATAAATATATTTTAGGTATATCCAGAAGCAGTTCACACTTGTATAACATGCACAGTCGAGGGCCTGAAGTAGCTGTAAATTATGTACATTTAAATTCCCTCTAGACTTTTTTCACACTCACCTCTGAATCTGGCTTGCAAAGCATAGCAGAGCCACGAGTGAGCATTAGCATGGGTTTGTACAAAATACGCTTTGCTGCAAAATTAGCGTATGAAGAGACTGCAGCAGATGGAACATTTTGGATTTCAGTCAAGTGTTTGATATTGTGGCTGATAAAAATCTTATTTGAAAAACCCATTCAAGTTGACTTGGGTAGGGCCTGTGTCATGCGCCTGAAAAGCGGCAAAGCAATGGATAATGTAAACAGTGTCTGATAATGTAAATTGCAAACAGCAGTGTGTAGAGCTGGCAGGAGGTGTATAGTGGGGGGTAATGCGTGGATCAGGGCTAGATCTGGTCTTATTTAATATCTTAATTACGGATCTGGAAGAGGGAGTGAGTGGCATGTTAATTAAATTTGGAGAGGAATCTAAACTGAGAGGAGTTGCCAGTACTACAGGGCTGCGTCTAGACTGGAATGAATTTGCGCAAATGCTTTTAACGGAAAAGTTTTCCATTAAAAGTATTTGCGCAAGAGAGCGTCTAGACGTGCTTTTGCGCAAGAAAGCCCCGATCGCCATTTTAGCCATCGGGGCTTTTTTGCGCAAAACAAAACTGAGCTGTCTACACTGGCCCTTTTGCGCAAAAGGTTTTGCGCAAAAGGACTTTTGCCCGAACGGAAGCATCGAAGTATTTGCGCAAGAAGCACTGATTTCTTACATTAGAACGTCAGTGCTCTTGCGCAAATTCAAGCGGCCAGTGTAGACAGCTGGCAAGTTTTTGCGCAAAAGTGGCCGCTTTTGCGGAAAAACTGGCCAGTCTAGACACAGCCCAGAAGGCAAAGAAATCATATGAAAGGGGTGACACATGACCAGGAAATAGAGCAATCTATTACAGAAGAAAAAAGCCCCCAGGAGGGGGCAGAGGGAGGGCCCCTGAGGGCATGTCTACACAGCAGCGTTGTTTCGGAATAACGGACTTTATTCCAAAATAACAAAGAGCGCGTCTACACAGCAAGCCGTTATTTCAAAATAATGTCGAGCTGGAGGACTTCTTACTCCGACGCCTGCAACCTTCATTTCACGAGGAGTAAGGGAAGTTGCAGGATGAGTGTTCTTTGCTGAAAGCCAAATTAAGCTATTTCGGCTTTCGCTACACAATTGACCTCACTGAAGTTGCGTAGCGTAATTTGGCTTTTGCCCTGCTGTGCAGACATGCCCCCCGTTATAACCACCTTCCCTGAAGTCTAATTCGATGCCCCATGGACAAAGGGCTGCTGCAGGCATATTACGCAGCTCCTAGAACTCCAGGGTCCTTGCCCATGGAACTACAGAAATAGGGAGTTGGACATGCCTCACCTTATGGGACGAACCTCCTAGGGAGAGAAGTGGGTGCAATATTCTATGTCCCCTTCCGAGTCAGGGGCAGGGGAAAAACCAGCCATGCCTGCTTACTGCTGGGCGAGCCCGCAGAAGAATCATCTGATTTACAGCCTCGCACAGCACCAGGACTGCAAAGCTGCAGCTCTGGTGCAGATAAATGGGTCGTAAGCGCATTGAAAGGTTTTTGTTCCGTTGCCAGGCCTCGCCTCCGCCAGGCTTAACCCATTCACATAATGTCATTCTGCGACAAGGAGCCTGTCCACATGGAGGATGTGGATTGGTGGAAGCCAGAGGAAGGTGGAGCCAGACATCTATAAAAGCACTCTCTGGGAGGGAGGCGGGGCTGGGCCAGTTTGAGTCAGCGCTCCATGGAGGCCAGAGAGCTTCCTTGGGAACCGAGCTGCTTTTAAGACAATCCAGCCCAGTCTGTTTTTAGAACAGACACTCTGTTCTGGTATCATTTGTATGATTCTGAGCAAGTCACTTCCCCGCTCCATGCAGCTGCCGTTTCTCTCTTTGCAACGGGGGTAACAGCACCTCCCCAGTTTCACAAAACACTTTGAAATTGGCGCACAGACGCTGCTGTCTACATGATAAGTGTTAGTTCAATTTAAAAGCTGGCAACGGCATTGAATCCTGGATATAATTGAACCGACATGCTGAGACAAAGGCTCCGCTGACCTCTTCCACGGCTGCTAGGAGCAGGGCTTTTGCATCCACTTAATCTAGATTCTACTCTCCGTGCTTTCCAAGTCGCCCGGTTCCAGCTAACGGCACAATGATGATTCACCTGCTCCAGCAGCATCCTTTCCTTCAGACACATGCCTTTCCGGCCTCCATAAAGTGTCGGAGTAAAGCAAAGAGGGCAGCTTTTCAAAAGAGTCCAGCATCCAGTGGGCAGACAATCTGAAAATCTGACCACTTATTTAGAAACCTAAAGGGGAATGGGGATCTCTTGGAAGTCTGGCCCCCGTTGTGACAATTCTAGCCACGTAACAGGAGGGAAATAGAAAGCTAAGGAAGAAAAGGGAGGGGGGCAAAGAGGAAGAGCATCTGAAGCCCCAGAGATGCTTGCAAATTTCAGAAGTCGTAAAGAGAAAATTAATAGCACTGAGGCGTGATAAAAATCCCAAAGGATCTGTTTCTGAATCAATTGATTTCTTAGCCCTGATGCTTGAATTTGAAGGGTTCAATCAGTGCCTTTATTCTCCCGCCCCCCAATAGGGGGCATAGATGGGATGGACCAAAACAAACTCCGAGGCTGAGCAGCACACTTGACAGCTGACTGAGAAGTTAGGTGTGTAGACAGCAAAGGGTGGTGACCAAGGGCACATCTAGACAGTGAGCTGAAGTCCAATGAAGCTACGCAACTTCAGTACGTTAATTACATAGCTGAAGTAGCTTAACTCGGCTTTCGGCACTGTCTACATAGCAGGAAGTCGATGGAAGAACACCCTTTCTCCGACTTCCCTTACTCCTGGTGAAATGAGTGTTACAGGAGTCAGAATAAGAAGCCCGTTATTTCAAAATTATCATATATATAGTAGCCCAATGTCTGTGTCTCTGTAACTCTGTAGTGTTACGTGTTGCCTCTGGGGGGGCGCTGTTGCCTCCCGCCGTGGCGCTCAGCTGACTTCTCTGCCGCTCAGCGGGGCCGCCACGGGGGAGCAAGCGGTGCAAGTGGCCATTTGGGCCCTGCGGTCCCCATGAAGCACAGCACGGGGCCCAAACAGCCGCTTGTGCCGCTTGCTCCCCCGCAGCGGCCCGGCTGAGCGGCGCAGAAGTCAGCCGAGTGCCACGGTGGGAGGTGAAGGGGGGCGGGGCGGTGACATGTGGCATGACAGCGGCTCCAGACCCCATCCCCTGGCCGTGAACAGACCCTAGCCGGGGGGAAGGCGGGGGAACAAAGGCGAGGGGGAGGTGGAGGACAACTGGAGGCTGCAGGATCAGTGCTGGGGTGAAGGGAAACAGTGCAGGGGGGCAGCTGGAGCTCATAGGCAGCTGCTCAGCCGGGCTGCCACGTGGGATTAAGCGGCGCAAACAGCCGTTTGGGCTCCACGCTCCCCATGCAGGAGGAGGGGAAGAGAAAGAGAGAGTGAGAGGCAGGAGGAGGAGGAGAAGAGAAAGAGAGATGGAGAGAGAGGCAGGAGATGGAGGAGAGCTGAGAGAAAGGGGGGGGGAGGCAGTAGGAGGAGGGGAGAGAGAGAGAGACCGAGCGAGAGACCAGAGGCTCAGGAGAGAAGACCGAGATAGAAAGGGAATAGGACGTGGAGGAGAGACCTGAAAATCCCATTTTATGATGGGCTAATTGGCTAGGTTCAAAATAACAGGCTAGCTGTGTAGACGCACTTTGTTGTTTCAAAATAAAGGGAGTAGCTCATGAGTAACTCACATTCTTTCGAAATGACGCTGCAGTGTAGACGTGCCCAAGGTATCTCACCATGACTATTAAAGAAGCAGGAATGTAGCAGAAAATTTTGTCACCGCCTCATGCTGGCAGCAACATAAGCATGAGCAGGAGGAACTTGGTAAGCTGTCTCGATTGGGGGATGGCCACGAGGGCTGGCACCAGGTACTGTACAAGGTTCCAGCAGCCTTACATTCAGCGGGGAGGTGGACGCAATGTAATCATAGAATTGTAGGCCTAGATGGGACCTCGAGAGGTCATCTAGTCCAGTCCCTGCACTCAAGGCAGGCCTAAGAATTATCTAGACTGTCCCTCATGGGTACTTGTCTAACTTGCTCTTAAAAAATCTCCAGGGATAGAGATTCCACAACCTCCCTAGGCAATTTATTCCAGTGTTTAACCACCCTGACAGGTAGGAAGCTTTTCCTACTGTTCAAGCCAAACCACCCCTTCCAGCAATTTAAGCCCATTGCTCCTTGTCCTATCATCAGAGGATACTGAGAACAATTTTTCTCCCTCCTCCTTGTAATAACTTTTTATGTACTTGAAAAGTGTTATCATGCCCCCTTCCCGCCCCGCCAGTCGTCTGTTCTCCAGAATAAACAAACCCAGTTTTTTCAGTCTTTCCTCATAGGCCATGTTTTCTAGACTGTCACTGGGCACAAACACCCATCCCCCTCAGAGGCAGGGCGTTAGGCCTCTGAGGTCTCTCAAAGGGTGCTTCACCCCGTGTGTGTGTGTATCAGTTACACTGTCTCAGGGCCAACAACTACACCCTGTCCCAATGAGACAGTCTGGCCCAGAAGCCACAGTCAGTAAAAACACCCACTTCTTGAACGGCAGTGAGGCCCAGAGGCCAGAGTCAGAAATCACTCCCTTCCCTCAGGGCAGTGAGGCCCAGTGGCCAGAGTCAATGATAGCACCAGTCCCTTCCCACAGGTCAAAGAGACCCAGCAGCCATAGTCTATAATCACTCCCCACCTTCAGGGCAATGGGGCCTACCAGCTGTAGTCCCGAAGTCAATATCAACACCCCTTCATGCAGGGCAGCGTGGCCTAGCAGCCAGAGGCAATAGCAACAGGCGTAGCCCCCCACTTAGGGGGTGAGTGGGAACGGGTAGGAGGACCCAGGCCCACCGTCTCCACTGGGTCCCAGCCCTGGGCCTTGTCAGTGGTGGGGTGGCCACCACTACCTCAGTGGGGAATCCACCCGAAACACGCTAAGTTCACAGGGGCCAAACTCCCCGCCCTGGGCTACTTCCTACTGGACTCACCGCAGCAGCTTTTTCCACCACTTCCTCTGGACTGGGGCTTCTCCAGCCATTCCCCGCTGCCTGGCCCCTGTGGCTCGGTCCATGTGCCGCTCTTCCTCCAGAGCTCTGGCAGCACCTCCATTCCCAGCCACAGCCAGCCCAGACTGAGCTGCTCCGCCGGCTTTTATAGCTGACCTCCAGCTGGAGCATGCCCAGCAGGGCTATGGGATCGGGGCTCTCTCAGCCAGGTAACCCCAGTGAACCCTTGCCGGTCCAGTGCGGGGTTGGTACACCCCGTCACATAGACTTTTAATAATTTTTGTTGCTCTTCTCTGGGCTCTCTCCAATTTGTCCACTCCTTTCCTGAAACGAGGCACCCAGACTAGATACACTACTCCAGCTGAGGCCTAATCAATGCTTACAACACTCCTGTTAATATATCCCAGAACAAGGGGGACTTTTGGAGGGAGGGAGTGGTTTTTTGGGGAACAGTGTTACACTATTCACTCATATTTCACTTGTGATCCACTATGACCCCCCCTTCCTAAGTGAAGAACTTTGCCTTTTTTCCTTATTGAATTTCATCCTATGTATCTCTGGCCGGTTCTTCATGGTGTCCAGGTCGTTTTGAATTGTAATGCTCTCCTCCAAACCATCTGCAACTCCTCCCAGCTTGGTATCATCTGCAAACTTAAGCATGCCAGGTGTGGGGAACCTCCAGCCCCCAGCTTAATCGGATCGGACCTGCAGCAAGTCTCCATGCCATGACTCAGAAGTCTTGAGTGAGGGCCTGGAGCCCCCCATGGAAGCATCTGACGCCCATCCCACTACGGGCTGCAGGGCTGGATTAAGGCTTGAGCTTGGGGATAGAATGCACTGGCTACTTTTGATGTACTCTGTAGTCCTAGGTTTCAGGTAGATTGGAGCTTTGGGTGGCTCATTTCTTCTCCAGGCCTGAGGTTTTTTACCTATGAAAGCGTATGCCCAAGTCAATCTGGGTATGTCTACACTACCACCCTAGTTCGAACTAGGGTGGCTAATGTAGGCATTCGAAGTTGCAAATGAAGCCCGGGATTTAAATATCCCGGGCTTCATTTGCATCTTGCCAGGCGGGAGCCATTTTTAAATCCCCTTAGGTCGAACTCCGTGCCCGCGAACTACCGGTACACCTCGTTCCACGCGCTTCACAGGTGCTGGAGGGCTTTGGAGGTCAGGATTTTAGCTGTGACGTAGATGGCAGTGGCAGGGAATGTTCCCCAAACTCTGTGGGGAGGGAGAAAACAAGACAAAGACTGTGGAGAATGTGAGAAAGGACAACACGTGGAGCACAGGAGGCAGGAGGTGATGGGGAGAGCCTGGTAAGGGATTACAAGATAACTACCGAGAAGCTCCCAAACCTCACTGCCCTCCACAAGTACCAGGAGGGTGTCAGCTTTGTCATGGCGGACAGAGACATAGCAACATGCACGGGGTGTATTCAAGTCTCTTGCTTTTATTGCTGCGCAGCTTCCCCTCCCCGCAACACCACCCCCACTTAAAAAACTGTCATGCCAGAAAAAAATGAGTTTACTCCAAAGATTTTTTTTCCCCTGTGAAGACACTTTGGATGGAAAATTGCATTTGTTGATTTTCTTTTTTAATTTTCATTTCAAAAGACTGAGGACTCTTCAATAGTGAAAAGATTCCTAGTTTTGTTTGTTGTTGAAACACCTTTCCCCTCCCATCACCCTGCCCCCCCTGGAAAATGAGGCGGGGAGAGGCGGGAAGGAGGAAAATGTGAAAATATTAGAGAACATGAGGGAAAAAAACCTCTCGTTTGTTTAGGTTTCCCTTCTGAATAGGAACAGTTAGAAAAAAAATGTTTAAATGACTGAGAGAAAACTTTATTGGGGGAGGGGATGTTAAGTGAGAGGAAAAACTCTGAAAATGTAAAAACAAAAAAACCAAAATCAAAACCAAAAAACAAAAAACCCTTTAAAGCAGCATTTCTTTGGTTCCAGTGTTTTTCTGTTTAAAAAAACCCCACCAAGAAAAAAGAAAGACCTCAAAGAAAAGAAAACTACAAGTTCCCTTTTGAAATTTCTCATCCGTTCCCCAAAATTTGAAACAGCTCTAACCCCGGTCCTGGCGCTGAGGAGAGAGTGAGACTGTTTTCACTGCTAAAAAAGGAGGTGTCTGTCCCTTGGGTTAAGCAGAAATAAGACCTTGTCGTTTTATCACAAGCTAAACGAGGGGAGGCGGAGGTAGGAGGGTAGGCGAAGGAGGTGTAAGCGTTGACCTTGCGTAGCTACGAGATGGAAACTAATGCAAGTGCCTTGTCTGCACAAGTGTTTTCCAGCACGATAACTTAGGCAAGTTCATTATCTGGCCATAAAAACATCTTTTGGGCGGTGAAGACAAAGCCCGAGGGAGAATGAACCATTTGCGAGAGGGGCAAGGTGAGGGTGGTACAAGAACTTGGATAGCACTAAAACAGCCAGAAAGCTTCCCTGAGATCTTTCCTTCCTAAGGCAAAAGGACCCATGTGAGGAGGGCCGTGCTAATCTGGGCCCAGGGGAGCATTAGCATTCATTCCCTAGAGTTAGCTGGCAGGCTCTGGCCTCACCTGGGCGCATCTGAAGGCAAAGGCTAGGAAGGCAGCCGGAAGACGGCACTTGTCAGGAGTGCAGGGAATGCCACCGGACAGGTATCTATATACCAAGGCGCGCTCAGGAAACCACAGAGAGCCACGGAGGCCAAAGAGGGTCCCTCTGGGGCTGTTAGAAAGTGTTTGACTGAAGTGGAAATCAATATGAGGCTGGAGCTAGTCAAGAGAGCAAAGCTCCTTCCCCAGCCCCCGTTCCAGGGGGGCTGGCAGTCAGGTTCGGAGGACTCAGCATGCTGCTATTGGGCTGCAGTTGGCTCACGGAGCACGCAGAGAACAGAGTCTCAATAACCCCATTGGCGAATGGGGGGGGGTATATACACAGGAGAATGCACTGAACGCCCCCTCCAGCCCCCAACCCCCGCTGTGAGTAATCAGCACTCCTGCACTGCTTCCCTACTTCTTCACTCTGGCTTTACCAGAGCTGTTTTTGGAGGTGTCTCCTAACACCCCCTAGCTCCTCTCCTGACACCTGAGGACCTTCCCTCCCTCCCAGCCTCTCTCCACAGCCCAGTCCCTCTCCCCCTTTACAGGAAGGATGTGGACACTTTGGAGAGGGTCCAGCGGAGGGCAACCAAAATGATGAGGGGGCTGAAGCGCATGACCTATGAGGAGAGGCTGAGGGAGTTGGGCTTGTTTAGTCTGCAGAAGCGAAGAGTGAGGGGGGGTTTGAGAGCAGCCTTCAACTTCCTGAAGGGAGGTTCCAAAGAGGATGGATAGAGGCTGTTCTCGGTAGTGGCAGAACGAGGAGCAATAGGCTCAGGTTGCAGTGGGGGAGGCCTAGGTTGGATATTAGGACAAACTATTTCCCTAGGCGGGTGGGGAAGCACTGGGATGGGTTCCCTAGGGAGGGGGTGGAATCTCCATCCCTGGAGGTGTTGAAGTCCCGGCTGGACAAAGCCCTGGCAGGGCTGATTTCATTGGGGTTGGTTCTGCTTTGGGCAGGGGGCTGGACTCGATGCCTCCTGAGTCTTTGCCAGCCCTGGGATTTGATGGGCAGCCCAGGCTCAGACTGGTGTCCTAGCAGCAAGGGGAAGGCAAAGGCACCTCTCTTGGGAAATGGCCTCGCTGGGACTGACAGACCAATCAGCAGGAGGGAAGCAGCCCCACCGCTGGGACCAGGAGGTGTGTGGGACGGTGCAGGAGGTGCAGGGAGCTGTTACAATTTTCCACCTGCTCGCGGGATGAGCAAGGTCTTTGCCCCAAGCAGCTACCAGCCCAGCACTGAGCACACCAGGAAACGTGCCGGTGAAAGCCAGCCCACTTAGCGTGGCAGGGACCCCCGGAGTGTGGCAGGAGGGTTGAGGCTGGGCAGAGCCCTCAGACTGGAGGAGAGGTCTGGCGTGAAGGAAAGGGGCAAGGAAGGATGCAGCTTTTCCAAGCATCTGCAGTGCCCCAGGGCATGTGCGGCGCAGGGCACCCAGGGTCTGTTGGCAGCATCAGGCTGTAACCGTGGCTACGCAGATGGGACAGATGCAGTGGAGGAATTCAGCCGGACCCAGCACAGATCCACCTGGGAGAGCAGCGCTGTGGCTAATTCCCTGGTGGGCTCCACCACTCCCTGGTGGCACCTGTCGCCAGCACAGCCTCAGGCCCCTCTCCTCGGGCTTCCTCTCTTCTTCGCCCTCCCTGCGGGGCTCTGGTCTCCGCAGGGAGAGGGCAGGAACAGAGGGGAATCCAGCGCTTCTGTGTCTCACAAATTCCTCCCCGCGGCCTCACCAGGCTTCTGGGCACCGAGAGGCCTTTGGTTCCGTGGCTTCTGCTGCCCTCTGCCTGCAAAGGGAGGCGTAAGGCGGATGCTATAAAAAGCAGGCAATAAAAAGGGGAGAAATACTGCGCTCTTTCTTGGACATGCTTCCAGCGGGCTCCTGGTAGGTTTGCTGAGGAGCACAGGGGAAGGGATTCAGCCGACCATGGCTTAAAAAGCATGGGGCACAGGCGGGCTCATAATCAACAAATTAAACAAGGCCAGACTTGCAAATAAGCCACCAGCCCGCAGGGAGAGGTCCAGGCTTTCTCCCTCGCTCTGCGGAAGTGCCGCAGGTAGGCACCCGGCTCCCACTAGCAGCGGCAGCGCGGGGACACCCGAGCACACGGTGCTGGGGCCTCTTTGAGGCCAGAGTCCCATTCGGACGTGACTGTCCTCCCACGCGGCGTGGTAGCAGGCGTCCGGGGCCTTCTCTGAGCCTCCTCCCAGGGCAGAAGAAATGAATGAGGCAGAGCCCAGTGATGCTAGAAGCCCGGGGTTTTCAAAGGGCGGGTCGAGACCCAGTCCTGGGTGGTGGAATGCCAGGTTGAGGGTCGCCTTGCTGGAGGGTGAGCAGGTGACTGGTGGGGCCGGCAAAGCAGCTTCCTGCTTATCCTGGTACTGCAGACCACAATGCACTGCAGAAGTGGCCAGCAGCGAGTCTAACTCACAGGCGGGAGGCCATAGTACTGCCCTCCCACTGAACACCAGCTTTACACTCCCATTGGCTGGCAACCAGCCAATGGGAGCAGCGGAGGACAGTGCCCGTGTATGAGAGCAGAGCGCAGAGCCGCTTGCGCACCTCTGTCTAGGACACAGACCTGCTACTGGCTGCTTCCGGGGCACAGCGCGGTCTGAGGTGCCAGGACAGGTGGGAAGCAGCCTTAGGATCCCTGCTGTTCTGCTGACTGGGATTGGCTGGAGATGAGCCCATGCCCAACCCGGTACCCCAGTCCTCTGCCCCAGCCCTGAGCCCCTTCCTGCACCCCAAACTGCTCATTCCCAGCCCCACCCCGGAGCCCACACTCTAGTCAAAAGAGACAATTATGTTGGGTCATGGGCATCAACAATTTTCTTCAACTGTGTTATGAGGGGAAAAAAGTTTGAAAACCGCTGCTCTAAATACACCTGGCTTCATTTACACGTCCACACCAAGCCTGAAATGACAGGACCTAGCAGCAGGTAGGAATTTTTCTGAGAATCTCAGCCTAACGCAGATTTCAAGAGCAACCCTGCCACGGGAAATGGCACGCAAGACCGAGAGCAAAAACTTTTGCTGTCCCCACAGTTCCCACCCCTAAAACTGCCCCGACACACAGCCTTGCATAGCCCAGAGTGAACACCATCACAGATGTCTTTCTAAAACTCAAAACTTGCTCGCACACAGAGGAAACATCTTAGAAGACCAACAATACCACCACCTGCCAGAACAAATTTGTCCTTTGCTCTATGGTTACATGAAGATACTTCTTATATTCCACCCAGTCCCCATCTTCACATGATCAGATTTTTTTTTCCTTTTTGGCTAAAGCTTATTCAACTGCTTTTAAGTTCTACCGAGACATCAAAAGATCTGGGGTCAAATTACTAAGATGTTGGCATTTTGCACACACCGCTCAGAAAAGGCTGGATGTGAGAGAGGATGTTTTTCAGGTGATTAGCTCCAACTGGAAGATTCGGGGTCAAGTTCAATGCATGGGAGAGATGAAAACCTGGTGAATCCCTTGCTGCAAGGTTATTGGAAAGAGGCGTCACTACTTCTGCAGCAATGAAACCCAGAGCCTGGAGTTCCACATCTGGGGGGGAAGGGTTGTCCACACAACTTTGGAAGTGCCTCGTGAAGTCATTCAAGAGAGAAGTGCTTTTGTGTCCTTTGATATTTTTCAAACAATGGGGAAATTAAATACTCGATGCCTCAGGCCAAAGCAATGCAAGAATTAAGGTGTGAGATCCTGGCTTTATTGATGTCTATGATCTGGGGCAATAGGGGGAGGAGAGATCTGGACTAGAGTACTTACTGACTGGGCCAGAATAGAGTGGCACAGCAAACCTGTACTCCAGTTGCATCTCCATGCACTGAAATGGGTCAGGGTGGCAGAGGTGGGATATCTTCAAAGGGAACAGGAGGGTCAGGTGGGAAGGTGCAAATCTATGAGCTCCCCTGTACTTTACATGGCTCTCTACAGTTTCTTGAATCTCTGGGTGACCTGAACTCGCCCACATGGCATGTTCTGCAAGGAGTAATTGCCAGGCTATGCTGCTAAGAGCATGAATACAATGGTTTCCATTTGGTCCTCAAGTATATATTTGAATTAATCTCTCCCTTCCCTCCATTTTGCTTGGGGCCCCACCTCCTTGCACCATGACACATAATATCTAACTTAAACTCCTCACGGCAGGAACTGTGGGCCAAGTCCTCAGCTGGTGCAAATGTGTATCTCATTGAAGTCAGCAGAACTGTGTCAAATCACACCATCTGAAACCCTGAGCCTATCGGTAGCACCCGATCTAGGTGACAGCCTTTGTCAGCTCACAGGCGGGGCAGCTGTGTACTCTGACCTTCCAGTGCCAAACGAAAGCTCTTGTGCAATGTTCCCTGTAATTTTTCCATCCATGTGCAGAATAAATTTTGTTGTGTGCACCAAACCATGTGCAGATATGCACCACATGTAGAAACACATGCTGCTGACTATGGGCAGCTGTGGCCGCTCTGCTAATCAGCTGGGTGGCACCTGACTCTCTCCTGGTGGCCGCCAAGCGCTCAGCTTACAAGGATCATTGCATCGTGTGACCACCGCACTTGGAGTTTGTATCTCCGCCTCTCTTCCTTCACTTGTATTTCTTGAGACTCCACCACATGCTTTCCTGGTTGAGTATCTGTGATCCCATTATGCCTGCTGGCGTGATACGGCCGCCTGGAAAGAAGAGGATGGGCTTTAAAGTCCTCCTGAGAAAAGTGATCGGAAAAGTGGCACCTGCTTCCTTAACAGATCTGTGCCCTGGGAATGTTTCAGGCCAGACCTGATTGCTGTAGGGATTATACTTTTAATACATGCCGGAGGCCCTTCAGGAATTGAATAGGCACTTCACCTTCTCTTTACACTCCGAGAAATCAATACGGCTTTAAAATAAAAAGCACCCCACTGGCCCTGCAGAACCAGCCCGGCTGCAGGCCAGTGAGCCAGGCTGCTTTCGGGCTGGCGCAGGACCCATAGAAGAGTGAGCTAAGTTCCAACCACAGGGCCAAATTCTGCCCGTTTTTACGCCTGGGCCACTGAGGGGAGCACAAGCTATCTCCTTGTGAGCCGAGTTAAACCTTGCTTGGGGAGGAGTTCAAGCCATTGAAGCGGATAGATGGGAACAGGCCCTTCCTTTCAGTTTAAGGTAATGATTGGGCAAGAGTCCCTGCTGAAAATAACGCATAATGGAGTCAGCCCAGCGACTAGCACCATGTGGACAGAGGGAGGGCCCCTCTGGGGGTCGTTCTGAGCAGGTCTGTGCTACACACAAGCCGGGGGGCAGACAAGAAACAGAGACAGAGACAGAACAAGACAGCCAAGCAGAGGCCTAGAAGCCCGGTAGTGAAGTAGCTGGCCCCATCCCGGCAGCCTGGTGGGGGTGTCTTTGTGAGCTGCCCCCACCCCAAACACCAAATCCACAGCTCCAATTGGCTGGGATCTGCGGCCAATGGGAGATGTGGGGGCGGTGCACCCTAATCCTCCCTGTGCCCGCCCTGTGGAAGAGCTGCTGCCAGAGGGGTGTACCGGTTGCTTTCGGGAGCTGACCCTGTCACCCCTCATGCACCCCAATCCCCTGCCCCCGCACCCACACTCCCTCCCCGAACCTTCAGCCCTCACCTCCCCCTGCATCCTGCAGCCTGATGGTGGTGGGGGGGAGTGAGCGATACAGGGAGGGGGGGATGGAATGAGGAGGGATGGGGGCCTTGGAGAATGGGTGGAGCAGGGGCACATGGAAGCCCTGGCTATGCTGGAAGCACACGCCCAGCACTCCAGCTGGCACAGTACCCCCCTAATGTCTGGGGGTCCCAGTTACTGCTCTGTCCTGGAGCCCAGAATGGCTGTCGCTGGGCCTGGTGAGCTCTTTCTGGCACTTGTGTTACACTGGGAGTTCATGTGCCCACGGAGCGGGCGCGCCCCCCAAGGCACTCCGCTTCCTTGGGGCTCCTGCCACCACAGAAAGTGTGGGAGGGGGAGGCGCCACCGCTGCTACTGCGTGGCCAGCCCCCTCCCCCACAGTGACCGCTGAAGCTCGGGGACGGGATGCCATGGGGAGGAGAGGGCGGAGTGATGACAGGAAGAGGCGGGACTTGGGGCGGGTAATGTTTAGTCCGCCCCCGGCCATCGGGAGTCGCAAGCCACATTGCGCAATTGCTCTGGACGGGGCTGGCCAGCGGGCCGGGAGTCCTGCATCCTTTGTTCCACATTTACACGAGGCCTCACTGAAGGGCCCAGCTCACCCAGTGATGTATGGGGCCTTTTCCTCCCGAGGTCCTCAGCAGCTTTTCCCGTATGATTAAATAGTATCCCATTGGCCAAATGAGGACACAGGGAGAGTCTACGGGCCTTGTTTTCCCTTCTCATTGGTACTCATCTCCCCTCCATTTGCTCCTAGGTTTTAATGTAATGAATGTAATTATATGTATGTTATCTAATGCTTTCATCCTATTTATCAAGTATCGCGCAGGAGAGGTGAGAGGGAAAGCCAGGGTCCTGCAGCCTAGATCTAGTGATCAGGTCATACCTAGGGAGGTAGCCAGACAAGAAGTGCTTTGTAAATTACATAGATGCGTCCCCAGGAAGTGCCCCCAGGAATCTGAGATCTAGCAATCACCCGAACACCTGCGCCTTTCAAATTCTGTACTTCGTGGCGCTGCACGCCCTGAAACACACAGTGCCACAGAGCACGGGATGTGGGGAATCGGGGGTCTGCCAGGATTCCTTCCGGAAAGGCAGGAAAAACCGCCAGGCCACAGGTGAGGAGAAACACAGTGAGGGAGACCAGAGAAGGGCAAAGCCTAAAGAGGGGCTGAGAGAGACCAACAGGCAGAAGGCCGTTAGACCATGCAACGTGGCACAGCTAGAATTTGCTGTAATAAATAGTCTTCATTTTTTTGAGTGAGGTGAGATCTGCTTTTGCCTCCTGCTTTTGCCTCTTTTTCACTGTTTTCCTTTGGCGGTGCGTATGCCGCCCTCTTTTAATAGACACTCAGATTAGGATGGTCAGCAGGGGGCTCTGATATTTCCCCTCCCCCTCCACACACACCTGAAACTCCATCTCATCTAGACTCCTCAGTCCAGCCTGGTCTGTGCTCTTCAGAGCATGCATTTGCTTCTCCAGGCTGTGCTGTACAGTCGCTGCTGTTCCTACAACAGATTCATTTGTATCCCCTCAGTTCCAGCCTTCGCATTCCCAGGACTTTCCTCCCCTTACAGCCAGTCTACATTGTTATCCCATTAGCCATGGAAGGTTCGGGGGTGGGGAGGGGCTAGCAAGTCCCCATGAAAGGCAAATACTTCGTACAGCCTGCCATGTTCTGAGGGGGAATGGGATTAAAATACAGCATCTGGGCCAGATTGCTGCTCTGACTTACACCCCTGGGAGGGGATAAATTAGAGCAAGAAAGTTGGAGATGCTGCAAAGTGCTGGTACAAGCAGAATGCGCTAACATGGGCAGGTTCTGTACCTCATAAATCATCAGGAGGGGGCAGAGAACCAGGCACCATCGCTCATCAGTTAATTACAACTGTTCATCATATTTTCATTAACATGAAGTGAAACTGCCAGCATGTCTCCCGTTCCGCCTTCCCGCCCCCACCCCCCATGCCTCCATCCAACTTCCACGTTTCACAGGTCGATCCGGAATAAAGCTGTCACCCCAAATTCATGCCAGTTGCACCCATACACCTCACGCCGAGCCGCTCTGGATTCTCTCCCCCTCTATACACCTGTACGCACACCACACCAGGCATTTTAATTATGTGCATGCCGTCTGTTGCCCCCTTTCATCTCCCCACCTGCCTATATTGCTAAATGTTACTCCTAGAACTAGTACCTCATTCCTGAAGCAAAAATAATTCTGTATATTTACCCATATTAGAAACTGGATTTCAGGTCGGCAATTGGTGTGGATGCTGCGCCGATCAGCAAAAAAAAAGAATGTGGCCGTTGGTCCGGACTCACTTCTTGCGCCTCAGTTTCCCCAACTGTCCAATGAGGGTGCCCAGACTCCTTGGGCTCTGCAGGTGAAAATGTGAGGCCACATCTGGAGTATGTGAGGCCACATCTGGAGTATTGCGTCTAGTTCTGGGCCCCCCACTACAAAAAGGATGTGGACGCATTGGAGAGGGTCCAGCGGAGGGCAACCAAAATTATTAGGGGGCTGGAGCATATGACCTATGAGGAGAGGCTGAGGGAGTTGGGTCTGTTTAGTCTGCAGAAGCGAGGAGTGAGGGGGGATTTGAGAGCAGCCTTCAACTTCCTGAAGGGAGGTTCCAAAGAGGATGGAGAAAGGCTGTTCTCAGTAGTGACAGATGGCAGAACAAGGAGCAATGGTCTCAAGTTGTGGTGGGAGAGGTCCAGGTTGGATATTAGGAAAAACTATTTCCCTAGGCGGGTGGGAAGCACTGGAATGGGTTCCCTAGGGAAGTAATGGAGTCTCCATCCCTAGAGGTGTTTAAGTCTCAGCTTGACAAAGCCCTGGCTGGGTTGATTTAGTTGGGATTGGTCCTGCCTAGAGCAGGGGGTTGAACTTGATGACCTCCTGAGGTCTCTTTCAGCTCTATGATTCTATGAAAATGGATAGCCATGGCAAGTAGTTTTAGTATGCTCCATGTGTGGGGAGGAGGATGGGAAGATCTTCATTCTTCAGAAAGGACAGGTGAGGGGCCAGTAAAGCTGGTAGGGCCAATGTTTTGTGCCAGGTCTGGCACTAACCATGGCATGAATACGATTCATGAACAGAAGCCGAGCTGGCACTAGGCATAAGGAGACTGTGCAATTGACACTATTTCAACTTACGTTGCAATAACGGCTTGTGTGTAGACGCGGGCGATGTTATTCCGAAATAACGCTGCTGTGTAGATCTAGCCTGAGTCATCTTTCCCTCTTAATCCCTGCCTTTCCATCCACCTGTGCTGCAGGAAATCTGTTCTTTATACCACCTAATTTACTTTCTTTCCTCGTCTCTCATTTATGCTTCGTCTTCTCTTGATCTGTCCAGACCAATGGATCCTAGAGATGGACCCAGCTGTTCAAACAGAGCAAGAAGTGATTCAAACCCTCCGACTCCACCATGAAATCTGGGAGGCTGAAAAGAAGCATTCCCCCTTTGCTTTCATTGTTACGGCTGCCTCTGGCATTCCTGGCTGGGAAGAACCTCCCTTTTTCCTCCGATGTCTTCATCCACGTGGAGATGTTGATGGGTTGACTCCTCATCTCCCTGTTCCCTTCTACAACCTGCAACGCTGAAATGAGGTCATGAAAAACATTTGCCTGGAGGTGAAGAAAAACTTAATTATAAATAATAATAAACAAACTCTGACATCCCAAAGCTCTGCTGCTGCTGTCCCAACTGTCCCCCCAGAGGTCCTCAGCTGTGTGCTAAGCAGTGCGTGGAGGTGTTAATGGGGAACGCATCACCTTTTGGTCACAGTCACAGTGCGATCTGGCACCCGGCACCGAAATGAGATATAAAGAGTGTACTTACGCTCTCAGTGTGAAAACCGCTGGGTTAAATATAACCGAGATGTGCTGGCTCCAGCCAGCGGAGCTGATCTCTTCATTTGAAGGCAAAGCGCTTGCCTTGGAAAAAGCAGCCCTCAATCCCCGAAGGAGCAGGCAATTTCTCCCCTATGTTAAATGTGTATATACATTACGGGGTATGATCAAGAAGTGCAAATTGCCTTCATTATATATATTTCCATAGAGAATGTCACAACAGGATGTCTCAGCAGCCCTTTGTGTGGCTTTGTTCTTGCTCTTTGGATTCTTGATTGAGTTTGAGTAATTCCTGTTTTCCTGAATGCAGGAGTCGGATGAAGCTGGCTAGAGTAAGGCATAGTCTGGCGTGGGACCAGAAAGACTCTTTTACCCCCCACCAGCATGCGACAAGTTGCTTCTCTGCCAAGCCCAGAATTTTCCATCAACACTTTTTGGGGGGGCGGGGGGGGGTTGGAACTTGGGTTTTCCACCAAACGAAAATGTGCACAGCACTGACCTGCTTTTAGAAAGTTTCACTTTTGTCACACCATCGTGTTCCATCCCAAAAAACTACATGTTGGGAAAAAATTGTTGGTTGTTCGTTGCCCCACCCTGTTTTTTTAAAATGAAACATTAAATCAACCCATTGGGGGGCCACCTCCCCTCCTGATTTCTGCTGATCTGCACTGTCCTCTCGGAGCTCGGCAAATGGCTTCCTTCAGCCCCACAGCATGATGGGACTGCAGTGCTCAGACAGAGGCCAGTCCCCCTGTTAACCAGCCGCATGGTACCCCTATTAGTGCACTGCCATTGAGGCAGGCCATAAAAAGCTTCCCATCCAAGTAGGTGGAATCATATTCA
This sequence comes from Pelochelys cantorii, assembly GCA_032595735.1. Taxonomy (NCBI): domain Eukaryota; kingdom Metazoa; phylum Chordata; order Testudines; family Trionychidae; genus Pelochelys; species Pelochelys cantorii. The sequence goes on from CM064337.1 coordinate 46,238,426, forward strand.
AGTGACCAGTGAGTGAATGTTGAGATTTTTCAAATAAATTCTTCCACTGATTTTGAAAAACAGCTTTCGCCCGGCTGGTGAAATCATTGCAGATTGTATTTATAACATGTTCACCTAGCTGATGAGTAAACCCTGCCAATAAAATACTCAACGAATCATCCTTCCCTCCTCTTTTTGCACAGCTCCCATGATGGCCTAAAGGCCTGATCTGCAAAAAATTTGCCTGATGTAGCGCTTACTACCCTGCGTGGGTTTATTGACGCTGCGGGGCTTAATCCGAGTAGTCAAGTAACACGCCAGATAGGAAGTGTTTGCTGAATGAACCCTGACGCTAAGACATGACACGGGAGAAAGCAAGGGATGTCAAGTCCAGCTCTTTCTCCAGAGGTTAGATTCTTCGAACTTGCTGAGCAGTGTGGAGTGCGGGACAAGGCAAAGTTGCTCTTTATATTACTTTGTGCTCACCCAATCCTGAAAGCAGCTGGGGGTGGTAAGAACATTCCTGGGGCTGCTCTAACTTTCCCTGGAGTACCAATCCTCTAGCACCATGCCACCACACTACAATCCCGAGCATGCAAGGCCCCCAGTGTAACTTCCACTCAACACATATGGAAGAGGGCTTGGGGTCTCCAGGAGGGGGTCACAGAGCTGGCTGTGCCAGTCAGGGATACCTGCGTTTGCCCAGATAGGGCAGCTCCCTGGCCCATCTGCATATAGGCAGCAGCACAGCAAAGTCAGAATAGGGGACAAGGAGCCATCCCAAAGAACATTAAAACCCCAACCCGTGTCCCTTTGGTTGGAGCGACTTTTGATGCAACTCAATTCAATATGGCTTCAGTGGACGACTCGGGTCCGTCTACATGGGAATCAGGATCCCGACACAGGCAGTTGTGACCAAGGGTCACAAACCTCAGGTGGAGAGTCAGGTTCCAGGCCAAGGACGATATCAGCTGCGTCCCAGTCAGGTTTGAGGGGTCAAGTCACAAGGCAAAATCCAAATCAGGCCAAGATCAACATCCTGAGTGAAGGAGCCAGGAGCAACCATGGCAGCTCCAGGAGAGACACACTGCCACCTTCCTGGAACACCCCGTTGGTCTCTTTCCAATCAGGGCCCAGGAGGTTGCTGCCTGTAAAATCCCACAAGACCGGACTTCCCAGGGTCTGTTTCCACAGCAGGTCATGGGCAGAAGAGAACAAGGTAGTTAAAGCTCTTGCTAGTTGGCAGCCTCGAGACGCCAGCTACCTAGGCAACTGAGGCTAGGGAGTGGCCCGCACGAGTGGCCCTCCTTTGTCTCCCGGGCTAGGGTAGTTTTGCTCCCTGTGCTTGCGTACCTAGAATGTGCAGGGGGTGCCGATTGAACCGTAGCAGCGCTGTGATTGGAGCACCCGGCTGTCAGTCATTGCTGCGCGCAATCAGCATGCACCTCACTTCCTGTGCGCTGGCTTTACCTGCGTGTCACTTTAGTAACACCAGCAGGAAAAAACCCGTCATGGACAGAAACCAGGGGAATCTGGCAGTCTTGTGGGTGGGCAACGGTGCACAAAATGCCTCACAGGCTTCACATAGAACCCCCTATGGACCGCAGGGTTGCCCACCACTAACTTAGCAGCTGTGCAGGCTCATACCCATGGGGCCTTGTAAGAGGGACGTCCAGGAAAATAGCCCACATTAACTAAAAGTGTGAACTGGAGCTGCATTTATTAAACCCATGTGAACACTCTTATTCAGTGTTAAAGTGGCCTTAATTTGTCTCCCAAAAATTAAAGCTGCTTGAATTCTGAAGAACAGCATCTGAACAGGGCTTTAGCGCAATGTAACTCAGCTACTTGAAACATAGCTTTTTCCAATTCATTTTCCTCCATATGCCTGTGAAGACAGGCCCTTGGAAGAAAGAGAGTCCAGCTTAAGCATGTGATATTGGTGTGGCACTTGACCCCAAACAGCCAACACAATGGCAAGTCAGGTAAGCTATGTTTTCTGAGACTAACCTTTCAAAACCAAGTCTTGGCACAAGGCATTGTGGGTAATGCAGCATGAAAAGTGCAAGGATGTCAACAGCAAAATAGAGTTGTGCTCCTTCCAAGTTTCTTTGTTTGCAAATATGCTCCTTAGGCAACCCACACACCTAGGCTTGGTCTACACTGGAGCAGAAGGCTGACCTAAGATACGCAACTCCAGCTATGTTAATTACATAGCTGGGGTCGACGTATCTTAAATCACCATCCACACAGCAGGAGGTTGATGGGATCAAATGCTCCGTTGGCTTCCCTTGCTCCTCGCCAGGAGCAGGAGTACCGGCGCCAACCGGGACACCCTCTGAGTTTGATTTAGCATGTCTTCATTAGACCCGCTAAATCAAACCCCGAAAGATTGATCGTGGTAGTGTCGATCTTCCCTGTCGTGTAGACCTGCCCCTACTGGGTGTGAGTCGCTGTCCCATGCAGTGGCATTTAGAACACTTACAGAGAGAAAGAATGTGTGTGCTTGAGAGCCAGCTGGCTATAGAGACTCCTGCATTAAACTCCAGAGGTCCCCGGTTTGGTTCCACATGTTGTTGTTACGCTAACAGGGTAAAAAAATTAACCCCTTTTGTGCCCACAGGTGAGTCCATCATATGGCCATGAAAGAAGCTGTGGACAGCAATATTCTGCCAGATCCCTACCCCTCATCCGCTGTCCGAAACGTCACAATGAGTCATTTTCTTGTGGAGCAGCCTGGCTGTCGTATACAAGAGATGAAGAGAAATGGAGGCTGGAAGGCAGGTTTGAATTTCAATGCTGAGTCAGGAACTCCCACTACTAGTGACACGCCTTCAGAAACGTATGGCACTTAGCACAATGGGAGCCTGACTCGGATGCAACAGCATGACTTGTGCACCAGACACGCATGCATGCATGAAAATGCACACCCTCACGCGTGCACTCACAGAAGCCTGCACGCACATGCACACACCCTCCGCACACGCTCACAGACCTGCACTCCCATCCGCACTGCACACGCTGTCGCACTGAGCCCGTCTGTGACTAGGATTTACTTCACCAAACCTGGAAATTGACTTGACCATATTCGGTGCTGCAGAAATCACCCACTGCACAAGCAAATTAACAGCAGGTTTATCCCCTGCAAATGCAGCACAGGGAAGATCACTGCAGTTACTCTGTTAACAGCCTCACAGTCAATCGTATGGCAGGTTAGAGTGTTGGCAAAACATCACTGGAGGAGTCTAGGACATTTGAAACAGACTGGAACAGGCTTCTAAGGGATGGGCCAGATCACAGGTTCTTCTTACCTCTTGTTCCCCAATCACAAGGTGAGACATTTCCTTTTGTGTTGGCTGCTGCACCAAGATATCTCTGCCCAGTTATAGCCTGGTGCACCCTCATCCACCCTACTAAATAATGCTCATACCTGTGATGAAACTGTCTGAGTTTTACAGCCAGTAAGAACTTTGTATCTCTTTTTTTAAATTTACATTTGCAGAAACTGATTTGTTGCATGTTTGCATTTTTGCTAAACATGGAGTTTTCAGGAAACCAGTTTTTGCAAACAGAAAATGTTTCTCACCCCCACGAATTTTCACTTAAAATGGTTCACAAGAAAACACAGAAAAAAACATGTTTGTCAGTTTCAGTTTATCAAAACTAATTGCCCAGGGGATCATTTGGATGCTGCTCATTAAAGAATCCAGGCTTTAAAGACGTATGCTTTCCTACAGAAAGTAATGCAAAGGGTTTGCCATTGAAGAGCGCACGCGTGCACACACACACTTCTGTTCCCAGACAGGATGGGGCATTCTCAGACCCTATTGAAATCATAGGAGATGCCCCACAGAGCATGCTGAGAAATGGTATTTCCCAAGCCATAGGAAAACACCAGTCCTCTACAAGAAGTATGGGTCTAACCCAGAGCCCACTGGAATTAATGGACAGGCCTTCATTGGACATTGATTAGGCTTTTCATCTACAGTCATTTTTCTGTAACTGCTTAAAAATAGGTCAGCACAACCTCCCAAAGGGAAAAAAGTATTTGCCTTCCCTTGCTCTGCCTGCCCCCTAAATCTTCCTCACTCCCAAACAGCTGAAAGAACGTCACTGAAACTGTCTGCTAAGAAACAGATAGGTCCCTCTCGGCAGAAATCAAACCTGGACACTTTTGATCAGCAGGAGCTTGGAGAAAACAAGGAGAGATTTCAAAGGAGCCGGTTTTGCAACCTTATCTATGGATCCAGCTGCCATGCCAAGAGTATTGCACACGCTTGCACATGCATGGGAGAGCAGGCGTGGGTGCACATTGCGGGGTGGATGAGTTCCGCCAGTCAGCCCCGTCAGAGCTCGGCTTGCTTTCATGTCCAGCATCAGGGTTTCACGTCTGCCCAAAGCAAACATTGCTCTGCCCAGCTTTGTGCTGCTTATTAGATGGCCCCTGCACTTCAGCCCATAGGTCCTTTGGCAGGAGCCCCGTTTGGCCAGGGAACGTCCTGTGCCCCTGGCCCTTCCCTTGGCAGAGTGCCGAGTCCCTGGGACTATGCCCCACTGCAAAGGGGGGGTGAGAGGCCTTTAGGCGTCTCCACCCATCTCGACCACTTGACTCGCAGCGAAAGGACGTCCCTGGCGCATCCGCTTTGTTTCCTATTCACTGTTGCTTCGTTTTCATGAGTTGGAAGCTCAGACATCAGCCTCCTAGGGAAAGACACGGGACAGGGAGGAGCTGCCCAGAGGAGGAAGGGGGGGACCGTACAACCTGTGCAGAGAGCAGGCAGGGGCCACGTCCCAGCAGGAGGGGCAAGTCAGGCCGTTGGAGGGCTTAGGGCGGTTTCACAACCATCTGCTGCACGGAGCAATGCCTGGGCTGTGTGGCAGGGGTGCTTTGAAGAGCACTGCAGCCCCCACCTGCCGAGAAGGACAATGTGCATCAGGAGGGATTGAACAAGCAGGAGATGCTTCATGTTAGGGGATGTAAAAGCCGGGTTAATCAGTTAACTCGGTGAAGTGGGGTCTGGCCTGTGCCCCCCTCCCCCATGTGGGGTGGCTGCTGCTGTCACTTCCCCCCACCCCCACGTGTGGGTGGCCTGTTCCCCCCACACACACGCTGCGCTGCCATCTCCTGGCCTGCTGTGCTCAGCTTGTGAGCGGTGGCTGGAAGCAGAGCGCTCCGGCCACAGGGTGCTCCGGGTCCCACCGTTGCTGAGAAGCGGGGTGCAGCCGGCTGGGAGGGTGGTGGGTTCGGAGCAGGCTGCTGGGTTGCTCTGGCTCCCGCCATCCACGTGTTGAGTGGCAGGAGGCAAACTCTGCTGCTGCCGTGCCAGGCCCCCCATAAGCTCCTGGGCCATTGTGCTTGGGGGAGGGAGGAAAAGGTGGAGCAGAGGCGGAGCTTGGGAAGGGGTGGAGCAGCGGTGGGTGGGGCCTGCAGTGGGGGGTTACCTGCAGTTGTGGGGGGGGGAGTGCGGGAACGAAGGCCCTGTGGGGGAGGGTTGCCCTAGGCCCCGCACGCCCCTCAGGAAGGCCCTGCGGTAAATGAAATAAAGAAATCAGGAAAATTCAAGCAGAGAGAGAAAAGGGGGAAGAGAAGAAGGAGAAGAGAACGGGAGAGCTGGGAGGACCAGCCTACACCTCTCTCTGTCTCCCTCCCACTTCCTGCTGGGGCGTTGTGTCTAGCAACAGGCCTAGGAACGGAGCGGCAACAATAAGCATATTGGAGCATGATTTCTCAGAGGGGCCTCCCCCTTAGGCTTAGGTTGTGCATTTTTCTCCCCACCCTCTGAGGGAGCAGGGGCCTTTCAATGCTTGCGCACAGAGTCTCTGTGTCAAAGCATTCTGTAGCTTGGCAAAGTGTCCTGTGGGTTTTGTGGTGGTGGTTGGTTTGTGACGGGCAATGACAAAAGTACCATGTGGTGATTAATACGGGGGCGAGGGGTGGTTCTGTCCTCTGAGGGCAGGACAAAGCTCTCGGGCAAGGTGCCCTGTTGGGACACATCGCAGGTGGATGGCGTTTGCTAACGGACTCTGGGATTTCCCTGAGACTAGCAGGTAAACAAGGCCAGCTGAATCAGCACTACCATCAGGGGGAGAAAAGGATCATCCTTCCCCCACAGTCTGCGACGTCCTTGTCCCTGCTCATTTGGGGGCTGCCCTAGCTGAACGCAGTGCTTAGCTAAGAAACTCCCTGTTTAGAATAATTCAAATGGTGCGGGTCAAATGTTTCCTCAGGAAAGCCTCAAACGGATTTCAAGACCCTGCTTCCTCACTGATGCTCTCATTTGCTGCCGGGTGCCGTTTTGCAAGAGAAGGTTTGGCACGAGGCTTTGGAGCGGTATGTTCTCCCTAGAACTCTGTGGCTTTAAATCACCCGTGGAACAAAACTCCACGCATGCACTGGAGGCCTGCATCGGGCAGAGGGCACAGAGATGGATTTGGAGGAAGCGCTTCTGGAGAAAGGAAGCAAGGTGAATTCTTGAGCTGGAAATTAAATCATCTGGTGCAGAAAAAGCTGCAGAGCAGTGAGGCGGAAGATCTGTGTAGAAGGGGGGAAAGAGACACAGGAGAGCACAGACAGAGAGCTAGGAAGATTCAGATGGGGAGGAGAAAGGTGCAATGACACACGCAGGGGCTCTTCAGAGGGAATCTCTCTCTGTCAGCAGCTGGTTGGGCATGACAGTGCTTCCCGTTCAGAGGAATCCCCTCCGCCTTTCTGCTGCTATTGGTCCTGGTTTCACCAGCAGCTTGTGATTGGATTGGATTTCATGTTCTCTGCATGCGTGGCAGAGTTGTAGGGGGAGAGTCGGTGCCTGCATCCCCTGAGGAGGAGAATTCCATTACCGCGGAGCGAGTGGCTGTTCCGTGTGAGGAACCAGCACACAGACAAAACCGGGGACCGGGTGTCAAACAAAACCTGCCTGTGTTCTGCCGCCCGGCTGGCTCGCGAGGTGAAGGGGGCGCTTTCCTGGCCAAAGGGAGGCCGCGAAATAGATTTCAACAGTCCATTGTTCTGAGGCAGCGCGCTCCGGGCCTCCTGCCAGCAGCCAGGCCCTCCCTCAGAAAAACACTGCTGCGGCCAGGCCAGGGCAACCCTTTGCCAATCTGCAAGACGGTGCGTGCCCCACCTCTAGCCCTTCTGGGCGTGAACACGTGCCCCGCTAGTAAGAACATCGTGACACCGAGTCTCAGAGCTCAGGTCAGCTGACGTGGCTGGCAGGGCTCAGGCTGCAGGGCTCAAAACAGCAGCGTAGACATTTGGGCTTGGGCTGGAGACCAGTGTTCCCTGTAAGCTGAGCGCTTGGGCGGCCACCCAAGACAGATTCTGATGCCGCCCACCTGATTAGCAGAGCGCCCCCAGTGACCTCAGCTGACAACCTGTGTTTCTACTGGGGGTGCATATTCACACATGCCTTGGTGCACAGAACAAAATTGATTCTGCACAGGGATGGAAAAAAGTAGAGGGAACACTGCTGGAGACCCTCAATCCCTTGCTGGAAAGCAGATCAGGCTCCCCAACACTCCAGAGTACAATACTGGCCTAAAACCCTACAGCTGATCTTAGTCTCGCCTGAAGTGGAGTGGATGATTCTTGCTGTGTTAGGAAGGCAACCTACTCTGCTGGCTAGGGTGTGGGGTTAGGTACCAGGGAGCCTGGGTTCTGGTCCCTGCTCTGCTGTGGCCTTCAGTAAGTCTCTTGTTCCTTTTCCCACTTTTAGTCTGCTTTGCCTGTTTGGATTGTAAATTTTCCCAGGGCAGTGACTTTCTCTGGGTCTGAACTGCACCTTGGGGTGCTGGGCTCCTGGCTAGGCACTACCCTAAGTGGGTAGGGTAATTCTCCCGATCCCTGCTTAGCAGGGAGCTTGCTGGTTTCTAGGCCCTCTCACCAGCGTGCTGAGGCAGGGCTAGGGATCTTGCAGGGAATGCCATAAATCAGCTAGGCAGAAGCCAGACGTTGCCAGACTGCTTGTACCTATGGCTGGGGTGTTTTTCTAGTTTATATCACATCATTCTCTTGTTACCAATGCATTCTAACATTTTGAGGATGGAAATATACTGGTATTCCATGAGGGTCATCTGCTCCCCCAGCTTCCGATCACTGGGGGGCTGTTTCACAAAGACTGCTGGGTGGGGCATTCATTTACAGTAAAAGCTTTGCAGAACCTGAAACCAGGTAAGACTTGTCCATGGGGAGACCTCACTCCAGAGGCCGTCTTGGAAATGCCAAGCGGCCCACCTGCCTCCGAGGGCCCCTCCCCCAGCCTTGTTGGAGGAGGACCCAGAATCCAATGGGAATAAGAGTGACAACTAAAGAATAGCAGGGTCAGGAGTGGAGGTCAAGTATTCAAAACTACGAACCTAGGACTGCTTCTGAGTGAACTGGGTTGATCGAACGGACTGTGTTGAAACCCAAGATGGGCCAGAATTTCATAGTTCATACCCAGATCTGAACCTCCCTTAAACACAGAGAGATTTGCCTTTGTCAGTTTGATTTTGTTCCAGCTCTCGTTAAAATTCCCATGGAACCCATCGGTATGTTACACTATACTGCCTTGCATTCTGAACGGGCCTTGAGAGGCTGCTGGCTTGGCCCAGGGTCACTTCCAAGGAAAAGAAGTTGGCTGTTGCTGTCTAGATATGTGCCATGTCTCCCATGGAAGCAAAGCACTCCTTGGTCATGCAGGAGGTAGGAAGAAAAGGAGGCCAAAGTAGATCAGAGACGCTCTGGATGAGGGAAACCAAAGTCCCTGACGTAAAGGATGCAGAAAATGGGCAGTACAGGAATTGCTTAAACTCAGGTGAGATCAGATTCTTGGGCACAAAGAATGCTCTGGGCATGGCTACACTAGGAAAATATTCTGAAATGACTAACTTCGAAATCATAACTCCCAAAATGACAAAATCGAAATAGTGTTAATCTCCGAGGAAAGCAGAAGAACAGATTTCGAAATAACCAGCCCATTATTTTGAAACAATGGGCTTGGTTGAATGGATACTCCGCTTGTTATTTCAGAATAACTCCCCAGTGTAGACCCGGGCTGTTACAGAGACCTCCCACTTCATCCTTGCTGATGGGAATAACTTGGATTAAATTCTCCTTCCAATGTCTCTCCAGGCTGGAGGAGAGTCACACTGATCTGCACAGTCAGGTGGGCTAAAATCTTCCAGGGGCTGGCTGGCATCCTTTGCAGTTTGCCTCTAGGCCTGTGGCCTGGGTGGTAACCGTTATCCCTGGTAACAAGCTCAAGGAGGAGAGAGAGGTGCCTGCTTTCTTTCGGGCACCATCAGGAGACATGTACGATTTGTATCCACCTTTCTTAGAATGACGCTCATTTCTAAGACCCCAATTCAGCAGTATAGAGCATAGTCAGCAAAGATCACCTGCTCAGGTCTCTGTGGCTTCAGGAGGATGAATGGAGGCTTGTAGAGGTTCAAATCCTGCTTCTCTTAGGTGACGTCTAGACTACAAGCTTTCTCGGAAAATGGTATGCAAATTGCACTCCACAATTTGCATATCTTTTTCCGATAGTTTTGTCGGAAGAGGCTACACTGGGCCAAATTTCAGAAAATCCTTCTCTTTCAGAAAAGCCCTTCTTCCTCATGGAAGGAGGAAGACAGGGCTTCCAAAAGAGTGTGTCTGCTCTTCCGCAAAAAAAAGCGGAAGAGCAGACGCATTCCCTGGACATGGCAGAGTTTTTCCAGGATACCTCCAGTATCCCGAAAACCCCGGTAGTCTAGACGTAGCCTTAGTGCCAGTTCCATTCGACTGCTGCCTAACTTTTCCCCAGGCAGATATTTCTTGGAGTCTTTAATCCTTATAGTATCTGGAGTATTGCGTCCATTTCTGGGCTCCCCATCAAAGCAAGGATGAGGACACATTGGAGAGGGTCCAGCGGAGGGCAACCAAAATGATGAGGGGGCTGGAGCTCATGACCTATGAGGAGAGACTGAGGGATTTGGGCTTATTTAGTCTGCAGAAGAGAAGAGTGAGGGGGGATTTGAGAGCAGCCTTCAGCTCCCTGAAGGGAGGTTCCAAAAAGGCTGGAGAGAGGCTGTTCTCAGTAGTGAGGGAACGAGGAGCAATGGTCTCAAGTTGCAGTCGGGGAGATCTAGGTTGGATATTAGGAAAAACTATTTCCCTCAGGGCGGGGGAGTTGAAGCACTGGAATGGGTTGCCAGGGAGGTGGTGGAATCTCCACCCCTAGAGGTTTTTCAGTCCTGGCTTGACAAAGCCCTGCCTGGGATGATTGAGTTGGGGTTGGTCCTGCTTTGGGCAGGGGGCTGGACTTGAAGACCCCGCAGGTCTCTTCCAACTCTGATTCTTCTTTCAATCACTAACCCTATCACTCCCCCTCTCTCCCAGTGATACTGTCCTGCTCTTGGTTCAACTTATGTGTAGGGAATTACCCAGCATTTAACAACCCCCAAATCTTAAAACATTTTACAAAGCTGAGTCGGTATTTTTCCTCACATGTAAGAGGGGTGGGGGTGGGGGGGGAAATAGAGGCACATGATTTGTGTGAGGTCCCACAGCAAGTTAGTCACAGATGGAATTAAAGCCCCAGTACCCTGACTTCAGTCCAGTGGCTAAGGCATTGGCTAGGCACTGCGTCCCTCCTGGAGGGGGTGATCGGAATAGAAAAGAGAAGCAATCTGGTACCCACCACGTGTGTGTGTGTGTGTGTTGCTAGCACTGTGTGTGCCCCCGGGTAGCCTAGCACAGTGGTACTGGTTTTTCACCATGCAGGAAGAAGAACGTCGGTCTTCCACTCAGTGGCACAAGCTGGTGGTGGTGGGGCGGGTTTTCTAATCCAGCCAACGTATCCCGGATCGGCCGATTGCAAACTCGTGCCTCGCCATCACTCGCTGCAGCATTCCGCCATTGCCATAGCGACGGAGATTGGCATTCCCCCCGCGTCGGGAGGGAATGCTCCTGGCTCGCTGGAGAGCTGGGCGTGGGGTGGGCAGCGGAGGGGCATGTGCAGAACCCCGCCGGCTCTTCCCTGGGGCTCGCCGGGATTCATCCCACCCCTCCCTTCAAGGTGTCAGTGCCAGCGCCTGACTTAATCAGGATGCTTTGGTGTGATAAACAGCCTCCTCCTGACCCCGGCGCTTCCCCTGCAAATATATAAATCAAGGAGCCCTGTCTTTCTTTGCAACAGCGTCCACCTCCTCCAGCTGCCTCTGCTGCAGCTGCCTGGCTGCTTGGAGAAGGGCGGGGGGGCAAAGTTTCAGGAGACTCAGTGTGTGTCTGTGTGTGTGAGGGCGGAGGCAGCTGGGTCTGGAGGGAGCAGAGGTTTCTCTTGATATTTATTTTGACTCTGCAATATCAGCATCCAGTCCCTGGCAGCAGTGGGTGTGAATTGCAGGCAGTTTAACAATGCCGTGTTGGGATGGCTTCCTGCCAGGCACACTTAAGGGAAGGATCTGCTGGGGGGGGGTGATTGTTGGGACGGAGAGAGAGTGGGGGAGGGCTGCTCCCCTCCGTTCCTTTCCCACATGGAGATGCCACTCTCAGACGGGTGGTGCAAATTGGATCCAAATGCAGTTTCCAAGGACTCCTGCTTCCAGGGGGTACCTCCCATGGCTCACCTGGGGAGAATGAGGGAGGACTCAGCAAGCAGGGATGGAGCCAGCAAGAGCTGGGGCCCTGCAAGAGCCCCCATCTCCCACTTGCACAAAACCCACTTGTGCACTCCCTGAGGAATGAAAGGAGGCATCCCAGCTACTGGGGCTGGGCCGGGGCATGAGCTGGGAACAGGCATGACAGCCTCCCAACTTCCACCCACTCGAGATTCTTAACCAAGATGCCACTCAAGATGCCCTCTCCTTTCCTGTGTGCTTCTGTGACCCTTCTGCCAGGTGCAGCCAGCAGCAGCCAGGGCTGGGTTCAATATCTAGGGGTTCCTCTCCCTCCATCCAACACAGCACTGGCTCGCGCCCCCACCCAGTACCCTTGGAAATTCATACCCCATCCCTGGGTGCCTCTGAGCCACAAGAAATGTCAGCAGCCACTGGAGTAAATTTAAAATAATAAAAGAGACTCCTTATGGAGTCTGGGGGGAAGAAACAGACAACACTTGGAGGGCATGTAACCTGCTGATTCACAATCCTTCCTGCCCCCCCCCCACCCCCGAACCTCACAGAGCTCTGGCAGTGGAGCCCATCAGAGATCCTTTATGCTGACAGTGTCTCTCTCCTTTGGAAAAGGGCTAAACACTGTCTGGCTTTTCAGTGTTCCCACAATAATTGGTGATCAGATTTCACAATTCCTGCATTTCGTGTTCACACCATTTGTGACCCAGCACCTGCCAAGCTGATTACAATGAGCCAAGCACCGCTCCATCAGCTGAATAGCTCACAAGCCTAAGCAAAGCAAGAGCACACTGCATTTACAGACACATCCAGGGTCACTTCCCACTTCCAGATAGCTGTCAGGGATGCATTCCTCTAGTTCCTGCTTACACATCCATCTGTGGTGAAATCACTTAGGCCTGACACTTAGGTGTCTTCATTCTACGGCAGACTCAGCCATCCGTTGTGAAGAAATTTTGCACCACTCTGAGCTATCAAGCCTGGCTATCTGACCATTCGGGCAGAAATTGGGCACCAGTTTCTTGGCTCACGTGCTGAAGACTTTCTTAAGGACAAGAAGGTGGCCTGGTGAGCTGTTGGTGTGTCTTGGGCAGCTGATGCGAGCTGGCCGGTCTGACCCACAAGCCATTCCCAGAGATCCAGGTTTGGATTTTCTCCTGAAGCTTTCCCTACAGCCCAATCCAGCTGGACACAGACACAGAAGGCTGCAAGGGGTGTTTCTTCTGGAGAACCAGGTTCTGTACCCCCACAAAATGTACGATTCAGTATCTACTATGTACTAGGCCCTTTCCAAACACTGAAGAAAGATGCTCCTGCTTTGAAGAGCTCCTGTCCTCAGGACAGGCCAGATACCTTGCTAAGGGTTAGAACAGCCATAGCTAACTTCCATGAAAGTCAACTCATTTTGCCGTAGACTGAACTAGTCAAGTAGAAGTTTAAGAGGCACTTACAAGTGGAGAGGGCCAGGGCTTTGCACATCAGTGCAGGGAAACATGTAGGGGCTTTGTGCATGGAGGTCATTGTGCACGAAGCTGGGAAGCAGGGGACCAGGCTGGGCGCAATGCCGGAGGTCAGCGGATAGGCAGGCAATACCAAGCTGACTCCTGCCCAAGCCTAGCTGTCTCCACTGCAGTTCAACAGCCCCACACCTCAAGTCCTGCAAGCCTGAGTCAAGCTGATGCAGGCCAGCTCCGGGTATTTAATGGCAGTGTAGACGCACCCCATGTGACCTAGTAATTGAGGCTATTCCAAAAGGTTGAGGTGGGTTCCCCTCAGGGTGGTCTAGTGATGTGTCCATTCAGGTTTTGGAAAACTCGTTTCTCCCCTCCCCCCCTTTGAATTCTAGGCTTCATTCCAGCTCCCAGTTTTGGGGAGCAAGCTCTCATAAGGGCTATTCCATTGAGCGGCAGCTACAGCTCTCTTGAGTGGAGCTCAGGTGACGGAGTGCCCCCGAGATTTAGTGAAGGTAACATTTCTCTCAGCACCTAGTTGAATGTGGAGGAGTGGGTCTCCTCTGGGCCCATTTGAGTCACTTGGGTTGGATCTGTTTGAGCTCCGGTGGTCCGCATCCTCCTTGGGACGAGCTAAGGTACGTGGAGAATACATCTACCGGGAATTCTGGGAACTGGCCCTCGGGCACCACCCCTACGTGTCCCAGAGAGGAGGTCCCCAGGCAGCCCATTGGACAGGCTGGGGTGGCTCTCCTGAAATGTAACTTGTAGTAAATTTTTCTTCACATCCGGTGAGGGGAGAAGGCAGGGAAGAGGAGCCCAGGGGACAAACCGATAAAACGTGCTTCTGGAGAGCTCAAGTCTTGATACTGGGTTCTCCAGCTGTTCCTTGGAAGTCTCTCTTGGATGTGAACTTGTCTGGGGAGCGGGTACCCGGGAGTGAGACCAGTGTGAATGTATTTACATGTGCAGGTACAAAATGGGCAGATCATGGGTGCTGGAGGCAAGCAACAATGACCCAGGGATCTGCAGATAGAACTATATTATAGCTTGGATGCATCGGGAAGGAGGTTGCAGCTTTTCCGGTGAGGGGATTGCAAGTGCGACGAGTGCCCGTGTACCATACGGTGCCTTTCCATCCCTTTCGGTGTCTCTTGTGCGCTCTCTTTCTCCACCCTCCTCTCTGTCCACCTCTGCTTCTCGGCCCCCTCCATCTTGTGCCGCTGTTTCTGTGGGGGTCTGTTTAGAGTCTCCCCCCCCCCCCGCCACTCCCCTCTCTGAATTCCCGCTCGCATGCCCCCTCTGTGGCACAGCCACATCTGGAAATGAGTCTGTCTGCTCACAGGCTTGGAAGAGAGCTGACCTGCACTGCATCAGCACTCCCCCTCGGTTGCTAGGTAACGCAGCGCGGTATGGTGCCCCCCCCCCAGCAGATAGATATCAACTATGGTATAGTCCCCTGCATCTCCTGCAAGAGGATGCTCTGAGGCCTTCTCCTCCAGCCAGGACGTGGCAGGTCTGTGCTACAGGGCTCTCCTGTGCACCTGGCCTTGGGCCCGAAGGCTGGAGGGAGCAGAATCCCTGCAAAACAGCCCCTGTGACCACCGACACCCGGCCATGCATTTCTGTTGTGAGGGGAACACGTGGCACTTGGGAATGAGGGGACCTCCTGGGCTGCAGGAGACAAGGAGCTCCAGCTGAAGGTGGTTACCCATCATCTGGAGTGGGACGGTCGCTGTCTCAGACACTGATAACAAGCGGCTCCCATCCCGCTTCATCACCGAAGCATCCAATCATCTCTCTACCCATCCATCCTCGCAGCTCTCTTATTCCTGCCCCCTTCCAGCCCCACATCCTCGACTCTAGCTCTCTACCCCGTACATCGTAACACCCAAACCTCAGTACCACATAAAGAACTGCCCTTCCATGACACACCTCAGTAACTACCCCCCAGCTGACATAGGGATAAAGGACACCCCAGCCCTGTCCAGCTCTCTCCCCAAAAGACTTTAAAAAGTCCGATATAGAACTAAGGAATGTGACCGCACTACTGGGATCCTACAGAATTGGCTCTGAAAACCCGCGGATTGCAGTTGAGGAGGAGACGCCATGGAAGGCGATAGCTCATTTTGATAAGGGGTTTCATAAAATGTAGAAGGATCTGCTCCTCTAGTAAACTCTCCTGGGTTGCCAGGAGAGTGACTCCATTCTGCCTCGGCCTTGTCACTAAAGAGTGTTTCCGTTCTCTGACTGCCTTGTATCTGCTCAGAGAGCAGCCAGATGGGCCCACCAATGATCCATCTGGCCCAGTATCCAGTCTTCCAAGAGTGGCCCATGCCAGATGCGTCTGAGGGAAAGGACTGAAAGAGCATTTAATCAAGTGGTCCATCTGCTGTCATCTAGGCCTTGCTTCTAGCAGCCAGAGATCTAGCGGGTAGGCCTGGAGGCTTGCTGAGCATAGTCTGGGATCGCTCACTCTGCACAGTGCTGCAGTTCGGCGTCTCGGTTCCCTTCACCAAGCCTGGGCGGAGAGAGGCACCTCAGAACGCTGCACTAGGCAGGGAGCTGCCGACCGCGCGGGGCGCTGCCGATGAGGGTCATGGGCTACTCCCTGCCTGTCTCCCAGAGATGGCATTGCCGTCGGGGCTGCAGGAAGTGCCTATCTCCAGTGGCTCCCCACAGCTGCCTCCCCTTCCCTTGCCACCAGGTAGGTTGCATCTCTAAGTCATTTCTTGTGAGAATGAGCCGAGCACCAGGCTCAGGCCAGGCAAAACAGCTTGGGAAGGTAGGGGTGCTGATGGCTTGACCCCCCCCCCATATATTTTAGCCTGGTGTTTAGAGTATTGAGGGGGGAAACCAGTATTCCATTCCCCCCTCTGCTTGAGGGGGAGACAGACTCCTGATTCAACCCTCCCACCTCTCAGCCGTGTGCTCTAACCACTGAGCAATGGGGATCTTCTGATGCAGGGCTCCCTCGAGTCTTCTGGGTATCAGGCACCCCAGTGGGTATGGACCTCACTGCCCCAAGATGCATGCAAGAACTCTGCTTTATTCCAGGGCAGAGCTCTGACTGACCAGCACTGCCTCACCCGAACCCCTGAAGAGCGCAACCGATCCCATAACAGTCCCCACCATGGGCTGTTTCAACTGGCCACTGGAAAATACAGGGGCAGGGGCGAGAGTGGAAACAGAAGGGGCCTGATGCTTTATTTTAGGGTTGGGCTGAGCTGCGTCGGGCCCAGTGCTGCTGTGGGGAAAGCAAAGGCAGATATAAGCCACTTTTATGTCCCTGGCCCCCAAGTTCTAACTGTATCTGATTTACACTTCTCTGCCCCCCATCCCCAGACACATTCCACTGGACAGGGATAGCCAAGGCATAAAGACCCATCAGATGTGGCCCTGGTCTCCCCCTCTATACTGCAAGCCTGGGGGAGGGTGAAATAGGAGGGCTTAAAACCCTGTGGGAAGAGGAAATCCCGCCTCCCCGGCCACACTGGGCATGCTCCAAGTGCTGGAGCAGTATAAAAGGGAGCAGCTCAGCTCAGTCTGGGCTGGACACTGGAGGAGAAGGACCTGATGCTGGAGTGCCAGAGACCTGGGAGACTGTACTGAGCTGCCAGTGCTGGAGGAGCCTCAGGGAGAGGCTGGTGCAGTGGAACCAGAGGACCTGGAGACCATGTGGAGCATCCTGATGCTGGATCTGGTAGGCAGTGACCCAGGGATGGTGCCTGAGTGGTGTCTCCTGCACTAGTGAGCGTGGTGAGCTGTGCTTGGATTCCCTGCTGCGTGAGTGGTGGAGCACTCTGCTGCTCACAGGGACCTGGGGCAGGGCCTTGTGGAGGAGGATGGGCCTGGACCCCCTACTGGGGCTGCTGCCCCAAACCTGTGACTAGCTATTAGGCTGCATTGCCCTGAATTGAGGGCTATTGCTAAGGACTCTAACCATTAAGCTGTGCTGCCCTGGACTGAGGGCTGTGGTTACAGATTCTAGCCCTGGTGCTGTGTTGCCTGTGAGCAAATGAGCCATGCCAATAGGCCTAAACACCTCAGGGTGACAGGCTGCTGGCCTGGCAGCCAAATAGGTGGCATCTATACCCTTTGGAACCTGAACCCCAAGAGATGAGGTGTGCATACACCATGACAGGGTGTAATAGAGCCTTTGAACTTGCCCCAAGCCTCACACCTGCTGATAGACCCACTGATGGGGGTGTGGGGAGGAAGCAAAAGGGCCTGGTGCTCTCCCTCTTAAATCACTGCTGTGTACTCCAGGCAGTGCTGAGGGCTGGGATGGGGGGGGGGGCACGGTGTGCTCTGGGCAGTACTGAGGGCTGTGGGAGGGGGGGTTGCTCAGAGATGGGGGCTGGATTGCTCTGGGCAGTGCTAAGGGCTGATTGCCCCAGCCCTGCCTCTGCTGTCTGAGGCCCTCCCACCTTGCCCAGGATCCTGGCAAGTTTGTCTGTCTCCCTGCCTGCTGGGATTCTGCTTAGGGGAATCCTGAAGCATCCGGATTTGCCAGGTTTATACCTGCTCTGATGTGTTGCAAAGCAGCTGGATTATAATGCGCACCCTTGTCCAACAGCCAAGTGGTATAAACCAATAGGCCATATTCTGTCACTTTACACCAGCATACCTGTAGAATATTTCTGCTGAAACACACTGGTGCAAATCCAGGGAATGGGCAGGATCTGCCCAGGAATGTACCTCTTTGTGCCGGTTAGTTTTCTTGGAACCCCTGTGAGTCACCCAGATGATTCCCCCACCCCCGTTATTCCCACGGCTTCACGTTTGAGAAGCCTTCTGGTGTAGGGGAAAGAGCTGGATTTAGATCCCTTTAGAAGCCATGTGCTAAAACCAGTGCTGGGAACTCCCTTGTCCCTCCATCTTCCAAGGTACAGGAAGCATGAGCAGTTCCATCCTGTGCTTTGAGTTTCCGTCCTCAACCCAGTATTTCCTTTAATGGACTGGCAGGTGTAGGGGCTGGAGCTGGCATGCCTGGCCTAGCCATATCCCCGCCGACTTGTGACGCTGTACAAAGTGGGTTTATCCCCAGGCCAGTGCTGTACGGGGCTTTGGCACACGCAGGGCTTGGCTCCTCCTAGCCAGCCACCCAGGCAGTAGGGCCGTGAGCTTGCCGCGGCTGCCAGCCCAGCCAGAGGCAGTGGGGGGAGGAAGGAGCCTGCCAGCCAGGCTGCGGGTGAGCTGAATGATCTGACCGGGGGCTGTAAGAAAAGGACGGGTTAGTGGTGCGACAGCCGCACTGTAGGTAAAGTGGCACCACGACTTGGTTTGATGGTTGGCCTTTCGAAACACTCTCAAGTTGACACTCTTACTCAGTGGGTTTTGAAATGCCGTGTGCCTTGGGAATGTTCCAGGTAGGGCTACTCGTCAAATGTGGGGGCACTCACGCTAGCTGTTGTGGAGATCTAACCCCCTGCCCCCACAAAAAGCTCATTTTTCAAAGTTTCTAGGGTTTTTTGCTCCGTGGTAAAGATTGAATTACGGGTGGGACCTCCCTGGTCTGGCACCCTCAGAACCTGAGCCATCTGGAACCACAGAGTTTGCCAGACCAAAGGCAGTCACGGCTCCCCTCATGGCTGTCGGCCCTGCCCCCAACTCTGCTGCCCCCGGCCCTGCCGGGGCTACACTCCTGCCCGGGACCAGGGCTGTGCTCTCCACTGTGCTGGGGGAGCCAGTCCAGGCTGCTGTCATGGCCGCCAGCCCAGCTGGGGCTGCACTCCCCACTCCGCTGGCCCCAGCTGTAACAATATGGGTTTTGTACAGCCATTTTGGAAGGTCTATAACTAAGGTTGCCAGATGGTTTCAACAAAAATACCGGACACACTTGACATTACATCACAATCTACATTCCATCTGATTTAGAAAATACCGGACAGTTCTATTGTCTCATTTCTATTTTCTCCATTTGTTTCCCGAACAGAAAGCTCAAATACGGGACTGTCCGGTTCAAAACCAGACACCTGGCAACCTTCCCTATAACTATAATGGAAAGCCTAAAGCTTTCCTCTGCAGCCAGACTGAAGAGCAGCAGCCATTAGCTGTGAAGCTTGGAGTCCCGAACACACACTCCATCTAAATTGCATTACGATGGTGTCCCACCAGGCTGGTAAGAAGGAGATCCTGTCCTAACGGCCCCCACCGTCACCTGATAAAGAAACCGATCTCAAGATGGGTAGAGAACTTAGCTTCACAGCGTTTTGTCTGGCAAGAAACTGCTTCTCAATAGTTGAGGTTGTGGAACCTTCCTTCTGTGGTTATGGTCCTCGCTTTCCTATTGTTTGTCTGTGTGATCTGTCTGGTTTGTAACTGTTTCTGTCTGCTGTGTAATTAATTTTGCTAGGTGTAAATCCACTAAGGTGGTGGGGTCTGATTGGTTAGGTAATTCTGTTACTGTCGGTTATGATTGGTTAGTAGAATTATACTAAAATAATTGGTTAAGGTCGAGCTAAGCAGGACTCCGGTTTCATGTTATAAATGGGTCCAAAAGGAAGTTCTTTGGGGAACCAACTCAGGACACAGCTCCAAGATCAGAGCTGCCAGACCTCCGCACTCCACCAATGACACCACCCTGAAGCTGGAGTCCCCCAGATGGACCAGATCCTGGCTCAAGGTGAGTTCATCTGTCTCATTGGGAGTGGTGTGCCTGGTGTGTGCACCTGTTTTGGATGGTTGTTAATAGAAATGAAGTGGGATATTACTGTGTGAGGCTCTTTCACTGGTAAAAGACCCGCAAAGTGTAAGGTTATGCCTGAGCCTGCAGAAGGGCCAGGGTGGGGGCCTATGTTGGAAAGGTTACGCCTGAGCCCTAGGAACGGGCAAGGGTGGATGCCCAGAGAGAGTGAGTATCGTGTGGGTAACAGCCAGGGCTGTGCTCCCCTCCATGCCGGCCCTGGTTAAGCTCCCCACTGCCAGCCTGGCCCCCGTACCTGTCCAGCTGGTGCACTCTGGTCCAGCAATAGCAGAGAGCCCCAGATTTTAGAGGTTTACCCTGTACTACTGTGATGCAGGTTAAAATGGTATCAGTCTTCTGGTACTGAAGAAAATGTCCCTTTTCATTTGTGCCTGGCTAGGGGGGGGGTTCCATTCCCACCACTGAATATACTTTAGTTTGACTCTTGTTAAGTGCTTTGAGTGCCAACTGTTACTTGGATTGCCTAGAAATATGCCTCCTGGAAGGAGGTTCAGGGTGGGGTTAGAGATCCAAATTTGGGATTCTCTAACTCAAGGAGTTTCTGAATTACACGGTCTGCACAAAACCCCATTTTCCTCTGCTGCCTTGCACTGTTAACCTGAAAGGTGCTAATTACAGGATAAATCACAGACCTGGTTGAGATTGATGGTTCTGAGCTCACCCTTCAATTAACACAAGTAAAGAGAAGCTAATCACAAGCCACCAGTTTTGGACTGAGTGACTGGGGGTTGGTACAGTCTGGGATTCAGGAGGAGCAATTTGGTGTCGGGGGAGTCTAATTCAAGTCTTTGCGGATGGGGGTGGGATTAGACCTGTCAGTGCTTCCTGGGAGGAGAGGGGTAGTTGAGTGGAGAAGTGGGGGAATAGAGGCTGAAGGGAGTTGGGGCTGCAGTGAGGGGGGTTTATGGGGATGGGTGGTGTGGGAGGGGACAGTCAGGTGTGGGGTTAGTGGGAGCCAAGAGGCAGGGCAATGCAAAGGGGAGATGTGGAGTTGAGTGGCAGAGGGACTGGAGGAAAAAATAAGACCAGAGGCACCTGTCAGCCCCATATTCTCGCCATATGTGCCCAGATCTAGGGTGGCTCTTGCCCCCCTTGGGGCATCTGAGTCCACATATACGAGCTCCTCTCATTTCCACCCATATTTATGCCAGGCCAACCGAGGTTGGACCCTTTCCTAGGAGCCAGGTTTGGGGGATGGCCCTTTTGGGAGGGTCTCGGGCTCCCCTCCCTGTCCCCTGTGTGAGTCAAGATGCAGCACAGTTCTGCTGTTTTGGGTGCAGAGCTTGGAAGGGCCCATTTCATAGGGTCACAGGCTTTAAGGCTCTGAGTGGGTGGGATTCATGGGAACACCCACTCAGATGAATGGAGCAGGCGGCATATTTTGGAGCTGTTATTTCAGGTTGCTTTCCTCTCCAGGGATATTCTCATTTGGCCGAGAACTTCCCATCCAGGTGAATGAGCCATTCAGATCCTCCTGTGCTGCAGATGGGTATGGAGAGCAGCCCTTTCCCTCAGTCTCCACCTATCCTTCCTACTTAAAGGACAAGACTCCTAAATCTGCACCCTTCAAGGAAATGTGCTCTCTTTATGGGAGTGCCCAGTAGGGTTCGTGATTCATACGAGCCAGCAATTCCGGGAAGATAAGCCCTAAAAAAAGCTATTGTCCAGAAAGTTTCTAGGTAGGTTTTGTGTGCTGTTGGTGGTTTGCACAGAACTAGAGATCAAACTGGCTGCAATGGGGTCAAATGTCTCCCTGTGGCCGTTTGTTACCCAAGGTAATGCACGAGTTTCGGGCACCCAGATAATGAATGGAACTGGAGAACTTTGAGTTGAGCAAATTTCAGAAAGCCAGGAAATGCACAGTTAAGGTTGTCCATGAAAAGTATTCCTATTGGCTGTGTCTAGACTGGCAAGATTTTGCGCAAAAGCGACCGCTTTTGCACAAACTTGACAGCTGTCTACACTGGCCGCTTGATTTTGCGCAAGAGCACTGACGTTCTAATAAGAACATAAGAATGGCCATACTGGGTCAGACCAAAGGTCCATCGAGCCCAGCATCCCATCTGCCGATGGTGGCCAATGCCAGGTGCCCCAGAGAAGGAGAACAGAAGACAATGATCAAGTGATTTATCTCCTGCCATCCATCTCCTGCCCTTGTTATGAAGGCTAGGGCACCATACTTTATCCCTGGCTAATAGCCATTTACGGACCTAACCTGCAAAAATTTATCAAGCTCTTTTTTAAACCCTAATAGAGTCCTGGCCTTCACAGCCTCCTCGGGCAAGGAGTTCCACAGGTTGACTGACTGCGCTGTGTGAAGAAAAATTTCCTTTTATTAGTTTTGAACCTACTACCCATCAATTTCATTTGGTGTCTTTGGTGTAAGACATCAGTGCTTCTTGCGCAAATACTTTGACGCTCCCTTTTGGGCAAAAGGGCCAGTGTAGACAGCTCAGATTTGTTTTGCGCAAAAAAGCCCCAATGGCTAAAATGGCGATTGGGGCTTTCTTGAGCAAAACCGCATCTAGATTGGCCAGGGATGCTTTTGCGCAAAAGCATCCGTGCCAATCTAGACGCGCTTTTGCGCAAATACTTTTAACAGAAAATCATGCCAGTCTAGACGTAGCCATTGAGTACCGCCAGCTCCAGGAGGCCAGAGGGAAGATGGGGCGAGGGCAAACTTTCCCTGTTTCTCCTTTAATGCTGCCAGATGGAATTTTGTGTGAGAGAGAAAGTGAATGGGTTGTAAAAGGAAGGGAAGAGCTTGTAAATTTCAGCCACTTAGGGATTGGCAGAGTAAAGTGATAACGGAACACATCTGGGGGCATTGTTGATCGAGGGCAGAGTTAAATCTATATGGGAAACCTTCAGCCTGCATTTCTTGTTGTTCTGAAAAAAAAAAAAAAAAAAAATGCCACCAAGTAACCTTCATTTGGCATTAACATAGGGGTTTTTTGTCACTGATTTTAGATAAATTAGATGTAATCAGACTGCAGGGCCTGAAAAAATTCACCCAAGGGACTTACAGAATTAGCTGAAGCAATCTAGGAACCATCAGCGACTAGCTTTGAGAACACATGGAGGACCAGGGAGGTCCTAATGGACTGGAGAAGGGCAAATACAGCATCTATTTTTTTAAAAAGGGGAGCAAAGAGGACATGGTGATTTATAGACTAATGAGCCTAATTTTGGTACTTGGAAAGATACTGGAACAAATTATTAAGCAATTAGTTTGTAAGCACCTAGAGTAATAACCAGTACAGATTTGCCAATAATAAATCCTAACAAAAATTGCCCTCTTGGAGAGGGCTACTGGCATAATGGATGGGAGGGAGGAAGGAGTAGATGTGATGTGTTTTCATTTTACCAAGGCTTTTAACCTAGTCCCACATGATATTCCTAAAAGCAAACTAGAGAAGTGTGGATTTGATGAAATTACTACAGGTTGAACCTCTTCAGTCAGCACCCTCGGGACCTGACTGGTTCCAAACGAGAGAATTTTCTGGACTTCAGAAAGTCAATATTGTTTAGCAGCATTATCAACACTTCATAACAGAAGAACAGCCAGACTGGGTCAGACCAAAGGTCCATCCAGCCCAGTATCCTGTCCGCCAACAGTGGCCTATGCCAGGTGCCCCAGAGGGAGTGAGCCGAACAGGTAATGATCAAGCGATCTCTCTCCTGCCATCGATCTCCACACTCTGACAAACAGAGGCTCGGAACACCATTCCTTACCCATCCTGGATAATAGCCATTAATGGACTTATGAATGTATCTAGCTCTTCCACTGCTTACTGTGCTGCTAGAGGACATTCAGGGGTAAATTAGAGCTAAATTACAGCACAGAATACTGAGCCAGGCCTGGTGAATGAACAAACTTTATGGGATCGTGGGAAACTTGGCCACACCCAGGAAAAGCAGCCATCTAGCTGACTAAAATCATTCCAGACAACACGTATTTCTGGATGAGAGTTCTGAATTAGAGGTTCAAAAAGGCCATGATCAAGGACTCTCTGAAACTGATGGCGCTCAGGGTATGATTATAAACTATCATAGAGCTGGAAGAGACCTCAGAAGGTCATCAAGTCCAGCCCCCTGCTCTAGGCAGGACCAATCCCAACTAAATCAGCCCAGCCAGGGCTTGGTCAAGCCGAGACTTAAACACCTCTAGGGATGGAGACTCCACTACTTCCCTAGGGAACCCATTCCAGTGCTTCGCCACTCTCCTAGTGAAATAGTTTTTCCTAATATCCAACCTGGACCTCTTCCGCCACAACTTGAGACCATTGCTCCTTGTTCTGCCATCTGTCACTGCTGAGAACAGCCTCTCTCCATCCTCTTTGGAACCTCCCTTCAGGAAGTTGAAGGCTGCTATCCAAGCTGGGAGAGGCTGCAAGCACTTTGCAAGGCAGGTGTAAAGTTCAGAATGACCCTGACATATTGGAGAATTATGCTGAAACCAACAAGATGAAATTCAATAAAGACAAGTGCAAAGGACTACACTTAGGAAGGGACAACCCACAAATGTGAAATAGAGAATGACCGTTTAGGTTGTCATACTGCTGAAAAGGAGCTGGGGGTTATGTAATGGCTCTCAGTGTGAATGATACAGTAATGTGATGTAACTGAAAAGGGCTCACTTTATCCTGGGATGTATTAACAGGAGTCGTGCATCGGACACACAGAGCGATAAGCCTGCTCTGCTCAGCTGAGGCTCTGTGTCCAGGTCTGGATGCTACACAGTGGGGAGGATGTGGATACATTGGAGATAGTCCAGAGGAGAGAAACACAAATGATCAAGGTTTAGAAAACCTGACCTGTGAAAAAAGGGCTTAAAAAAAGGGGCCATTTAATCTTGAGCAAAGAAGGGGGAGACACGATAACAGTTTTCCGCTATGCTCAGGGCTCTTATAAAGAGGATAGTGATCAATTTTTCTCCATGTCTACTGAAGGTAGGACAAGAAACAATTAGCTTAATCTCCACTTGAGGAGATTAGATAGTGGGAAAAGCTGTCCGACTCTCAGGATAGTTAAGTACTGGAGGAGGCTTCAAAGGGGGGGATGTAGAATCCTTTAATTTTTAAGAACCGATTAGATAAAACATGTATCAGATAAGGTCTAGGTAAACTTTTCCTCCGTGCAGGGGGCTGGACGAGAACCTATCCAGGTGCCTTCTAACCCTGCATTTCTATGATTTAACTGCAGCTCAGAGGTGAGGGGTGATGACACTCAAGGATTCCCTGTTTCCTCCCTCTCCAGAGAAAATGTGCTCTGTGTGCAAGCCAATGCATCATGTTTACCCAACACTCATTCTGGGATCGGCGAAGCTGGCTCAGGTAATTGCAATGAAATGCAATGGGAAACTGTTTAGCCATTTTGTTGATAAAGCTTGAGCTGAAAAAAGAGCAGAATTACAGGTTGAACCTCTCTAATCCAGAACTCTCTGGTCCAGAAACATCTGTGGTCCGGGATGATGTCAGTTAGCCGAGTGTCCGCTTTTCTTGGGAGTGGCCAAGTTTCCCACAGTCCCATAAAGTTTGTTTATAGCCACCAATCCTAGCTCTCAGTGTTCTGTGCTGTTTAGCAGTAAGCCGTGAAAGTGTTGGTAAAGCTGCTAGACAATATTGACCTCCAGTGGTCCAGAAAATTCTCTCGTTCACAACTGGTCAGGTCCTAAGCGTGCCAGACTAGAGAGGTTCAACCTGTATTTGGATCCAATTTTACTAAATTAGCAAATGTTTTGTTTTTCTTCTGCTCCAAAACTCATGCAGGGGAAACTCAAACCTATCCAGACTCTGTAGGCAAGTTCCTGATAATGCTAGAAATGAGGAGAAACTTCCTGGGAGTCGGGAGAATGACACTGCAGTGAGAAATGGGGGGAGTGGCTCTAGTGGAGAGACTAAGATTCAACCTTTTCCCTTTCAAATTCCACAATGCTTCTCTGAATTGAAAATGCCCAAGTGTTGGATCCAAGTGCATCTGAATGGTAGCTCTCAGTTGGGACAAAGGAGGAACCCCTAACCTGCCTGGTGCCCTTTTGGGGGGCTGCAACCATGTGTACCGGGTCATCTTTCTCTTCCCCTGGCTCTTAGGGAGCGAGAGGACAGGGCTCAGCTTGTGCTTTCCTCTCCCTCTTGGTTGCCCAGGGGAGGGCAGAGGGTGATGCAACCGGCTGTGAACTTTCCCCTCGCTCCCTGAGTGGCAAAGGAAGAAGAGCAGCAGCGACCTGAGATGTGTGACTGCAGCCCCCTCCCTGATCCTCTCAAAATGGCACCCTTGCCCCCCCACACTCACCCTATACCCCCCAGTCCTGGGCCCCTCCACCCCCTGCCCTGATGCCTAACTGCCCCCATTTCCCTGCCCTGATTCCTGAACCCCCCACATAACCTTTGCCCTGGACCCCCATGCACTAATTGCAAAACTATCTTCTATGCTTGAGGTACCTTGATGGCCACCCTAGCTGCAACTGCCCCACTCTTCTAGGTTCTCCTCCAACATCTCTGTGACATCATCCCTGGCGGACAGGCTCTGTCGTCCCGCCCTTTCCTCCGGGCCCAGCGTCCTCACTCACAGATTGCTCCTCTCTAGAATCTTCCCCTTTCCCCAAGTCAGTGACCTCGCTCACCAGCTCCTGTTTCCTGCTTCCCTGAATGCTGCTTCCTTCTGGAACCATCTCCCTGGTCCCATGGCTTGCAGTTTTCCTCCAAGGACAGCGCCACACTGGAGAGGGACTTTGGAGCCACGGTCTTCGGAAATTCCTCCCTCCCCAGAGCAAATGCTCTCCGTTTATAAGCAAAGCCAACCTTTTGGCCCAGCAAACTTCTTCTGGGATCTGAGAGTCAAGCTGGGCTCTTTCTGGCTCCGGTAGTAAAGATGATGCACTGGAAATTGTGTAGCTATTTTGCTGAGGATGGCGTGCAAGATGGAAGAGAGGCGAGTTTTAGCAGGAGGAAATAGCAGGGAAACATCCTTGTGATGAATATCAGCACATCTGACTGTGATTGAGGGCTGACTGTCTTCCCTTGGGAGTAACCACTGATGACAGTGGTGGTATATCCCTGATCTGCGTGAGGGGAGATTCCGGTCAACTGGACTGAGTGAATTAGAGGCCGCACATCACGGCCCATCCACACCATAAGCAATAAGGAGCAGGAGGCATTTCCCGTCACTAAGGCTGTGTCTAGACTACATCCCTCTTTCGAAAGAGGGATGTAAATTAGACAGATTGAAATGGCAAATGAAGCCGGGATTTGAATTTCCAGTGCTTCATTTGCATAATGGCAGCCACACATTCTTTCGAAAACCAGTATTTCAAAAGTGAAACTGCTGTCTAGATGCAGTTCTGCCATCCCCCCCTTTTTTTTTGAAAGATCCTGTAAACATTTTTTGAGGAGTACAGGATCTTTCCAAAAAGGGGCGGAGGGGAGGTCGAAAGAACTGCATCTAGAAGGTGGTTTCACTTTTGAAATACTGGTTTTCAAAAGAATGTGTGGCTGCCATTATGCAAATGAAGCGCAGGAAATTCAAATCCTGGCTTCATTTACAATTTTGATTGGTCTAATTTACATCCCTCTTTCAGAAGAGGGATATAGTTTAGACATGCCCTTAGTAACTGGCTGGAGGGCATGAAGGCTCCTATCCTTCCCTTGGACCTGTAACCCAACCAGTCACAATATGATGAGACATTCCAGTCCCCAAGGGCATTGCTGCTATTGCAAACCATGCTTGTACACATGCGAACAGGAAATAAAGTAACAAGGGTCTGTGATGTGTGACATTCAAACCTGAACCGCCCATTGCCACAGATCAGGAGTTCAGTCAGTTGAGGGGCCAAACCCTCTACTGGTGTAAGTCAATGTTGTTCCATTCAAGTCAGCAGAGCTACACCGATCTACCCCAGTGGGGATCTGGCCTGTGCTGTTGCCCAGCAGTTACAAGGGGGTAGGGGTTACAAGAGGGAAAGATTTTGGGTGTTCCATTAATGTTACCCATAGATGCCAGTGGTGGGAAATTGCTTGGGGCCATGAAGCAAATGGACAGGGCTGAAGAAGCTCTGGTTTTATTCAGTGCAATGTTACAAACCCGTGACAAAGAACTAAATACCCTGAACAGAGTGAATCCAGCACTCTGGGAAGGAGCAGAGGTCAGACTAGGGCAGCCCTCTGCATGGACAGGCTGGTGTCTGGGGCGGAACAAGGGCTGCTTATAGATAGTACCATGGAAGTCCTTGCGCTTCCAAAAAGGTCAGGGCCATGGCTGCTTTATGAACCTGCTGAAGGGAGGTGTCAGCAATTGAGCTCCCAGGAGGTACTGTGGTCCCCTGCTCTAGACTCTGCCTTGATGGGATAAGAATGACCGTATTGAGTCAGACTAAACGTCCATCTAGCCCAGTGTCCTGTCTTCCCACAGTGGCCGATGCCAGGGGCCCGAGAGGGAGGGAACAGAACAGGTGATCATCACGTGATCCCTCCTCTGACAAACAGAGGCCAGGGACGCCCTCCCTGCCCATCCTGGCTCATAGCCATTGATGGACCCAACCTCCTTGAATCTATCTAGTTCTTAACCCAGTTCTACTTTTTGGCCTTCTCAACATCCCCTTGGTGAGGGATTCCACAGGTTGACTGTGTTGTGTGAAGAAGGATGTCCTTAGGTTTAAAATAATAGGCAGCAGGTTTAAAACATCGGATGACTCCTAGTTCTTGTGTTATGCGAAGGGTTAATAATACATTCTCTGCACCATGCGTAACTTTACAGACCTCTCTCATACACCCATTAGTCATCTTTCTTCTACACCTAATGGTTCTGGTCTTTTTAATCGTGCCTCATATGGAAGCTACTCAATACCTCTCATCATTTTTGTTGCCCTTCCTTGTACCTTTCCCAACTTTAATATATCCTCATTGAGATGGGGTGACCAGAGCTGCATATAGTGTTACAAGTCTGGGTATACTATGGATTTACATAGTGTCATTATGGTATTTGTCTGTCTTCTTATCTATCCCTTTCCTAATGGTTCCTAAAGTTTTGTTAATTTTTTTTAACTTCTACTGCATATGGACCAGATTAAGAGAACACAGACTCCAAGTTTTTTTGAGTAGTAATAGCTATCTTAGACCCTGGTTTATGTGTGTAGTTGGGATTATATTTTCTAACATGTATTATTTTGTGTTTATCAGGATTGAATTTTATCTACCATTTTGCTGCCCAGTTCTGTGAGATCCCTTTGTAATTCTTCACAGCTGGTTTGGATTTAGCTATCTGGAGTAATTTTGTATCCTTTGCAACTTTTGCAACCTCACTGTTCACCCCTATTTCCTGGTCATTTATGAATATATTGAACAGCACTGGTCCCAAGACAACCTCCGGGAGATGCCACTACACATCTCCCTTCAGTGTGAAAATTGACCATTTATTTCCACCCTTTGTTTCCTATCTTTTAACCAGTGACTGGTCTATGAGAGGACCTTCCTCCTCATCCCAGGACTGCTTACTTGACTTAAAAGCCTTTGGTGAGGGACCTTGCCAGAGGCATTCTGGAAGTCCAAATGTAGCCCACAGACCTAGTGGGTGTAGGGCAGTCCCCCATGGAGTGGCACTTGGACCACTTACAAAGAGAGAATGAGTTTGTTCTATGACTTTAGCGAAGGCTATGTCTAGACTGCAGGCTTCTTTCGAAAGAAGCTTTTCCGGAAGAGATCCTTCAAAACAACTTCTTCCTAAAGAACGTCTACACAGCAAAAGCACGTCAAAAAAGCAATCTGCTTTTTCAAAAGATAGCATCTACACTGAATGGACGCTATCTCGCATTTAAGCTGTGATTACTATGGACAGAATGGCCACTAGGACACCTGTGATTTTTTTTCCTCTTTCCTCTTCTTTCGAAAGAACTCTTTCTTCCCCGTCCACACACGCCTTTTTCCGAAACAGCTCTTTCAGAAAAAGGCTTCTTCCTCGTAGAAAGAGGTTTACCAATGTCGGAAAAAAACCCTGTTCCTTCAATTTTTTTCTCTCGAAAGAATGCGATTGCAGTGTGGATGTAATTGAAGTTTTTTCGGAAAAACCACTGTTTTTTTCTGGAAACTCTGTAGAATCTCATGCCCTAGGACCCAGGTTTGGTTTGGCCTGTTGGCATTACACAAGTACATGGTCTCAACTGGATCACTCGTGTCCACATACACGCTGACAGCCTCAAAATTCTGTTCGATTGGTGAGGCATGAACATGCTGTATTACATGCTCCTAAACTTAACGTGTCCCTCCAGGTGTTTGATAATTATTTTAACCAGTCCCTGGTACAAGGATGTCAGACTGATCACTCTTAACACATGGTTCTGCTGTATTCACCTCTTGGATCAGATCCTGTACAACCACTTGGGACTAAATCAAGAATGGCCCTGAATGGACCATTACTGGAAGCAACTATCATGGGTGAGCGCTAGATGACCTGGTGGTCCCTTATGAGCATAAACTCTGTGGCCCTGTCACTTGACTGTGTCCTGTTAATTTAAAATGAAAGAGGGACCAAAGTCAGAGCTCTCTGTTTACAGCTCCCAAAGGTCAGATTCAGGAGCTTGGGTAGCTTTACAGATTTTGATGGCAAGGATCTTCCAGTGTATAAGGTGCAGCAAGTGTGACGAGACCTGTGGGGAAAACCAGAACAGTGGGTGATCTGAGAGCAAAGGGTCTGGAAAGGAAAAGTCCCTTATTTATTCCAGTCTATTTGCCATCTTCCAAATGAAAACAAACCCACTTTTCGCAGCATTTCCTGTTGTGCCCATCCCCGGGCACGTAAGTGCTTCTGTAACATTGGATCTTATGTCTGATGGCTCTCTTCCTTCACACTCGTCCTTGTTCATGGATGCGCAAACCATTGCACCTGGAAGATTTCAGCTCTACAAAATTAGCCAGCCCTCTTCTCAACATGAGTGGAGGATGGGGAGGGGGATTTTTACCAAGCCTGAGTATGAACATTCAAAGGAAAGTGGCCCTTGAATGGTAATTACGTTGGCAAGTTAAACAGCCGCAGCTTGTTTACTAATGTGAGATTCTCACTGCTAAAGGTAACTCCTTTCCGCTAAGGAGCAGCGGTGCATGCTGTGTTTCAGATGCCCTCTAATGATAGTTTCAATTACATTACTTCCTAACACGGGACATTTCCTATGTGAATACCTTACCCAGAACCCTTTACCTGGGTGTGTCTGTCTGTAACACAGGGTGGATTGTTATCAGCAAACCAAATTGTCTACAGGAATTCTCTATGCTGCCTTGCTGTCCATGCAAAGCTTCCAGGAAAATGCTGCTTTAGCTTTTCACACCAGTCCTTGCAACTGACCTCTGTCTCCCTCCTACAATGACTCTGGCTTGGAGAATTCCCTCTGCCCAGCCCTCTTTGTGTCTGTAAAATGGCAGGGACCAAGGAGGTCCCCCAGTACTGGACTGTGCCCATAACTACCAAGCAGTGCTGTTGAATATCTCAGTCTGGGGCAAGGATGAGGTACTGCAGCAGGAGGCTTAATCCAGAAGGTTGGAAGCAGTGTTCTCTCTAAGTGGAGTGCGTGGGCGGCCGCTCATGGGAGATTCAAATGCTGCCCAGCTAATTAGCAGAGCGTCCACAGCGCCACAGCTGGCACCATCTGTTTCTACTGGTGGTGCACATCTGCACATGCTTTGGTGCACATGACAAAATGTATTCCACGCAGAGTTAGAAACAGTTAGAAGGCACACTGGTTGGAAGTGGTGTTGCTAGCATGGTGGCATGGCCTGGAGGATTTGATGTGGATCTCATCTGCCCTGTAACTTTAGTGGGTATGACTAGAACCTTGTGCCGATACAAAATTGGTATCGGTGTCTACATCTGCAAATGCGTGCATCTGCGCACAGGGCTACTTATGGTTATCCACAGATCTGCAGGATTCTAGATATGAAATTGGTATCCACAGCTGTACCCCTAGCCTCAAAAATGAGCTACGGCTATTCACACCCACATCTGCGGCTCTCACGTGGATAGCTGTGGATTTGCAGGGCTGGAGGTATGACCACTCTATCACTTGGCTCATAGCTTGGAAGGGGTCAGTTGCATCCATCTGTTAGATAATCTTGCAGCAACAATGAAGAGAACTCCTTGCATCAAGCTAGCAAGAGTATCTTTTGGAGGTGGACTGTGCTACCAGCAAAAGAGAACTGCTCTGAAATCAACAAGGGGAAATTCAATCCAGAGAAGTGCAAATTACTTCACTTAAGAGGGAAAAGTCAAAGGCAGAGTGACAAAAGGTGGAATAGCTGGCTAGGCAGTAGTGCTGCGGCAGGTTATTGTGCATCACAAATTGAATAGGCATCAACAATGTGATGTAGTTGCAAAAAAAGCTAATATCAAGGTAGGTATTATCCTGCAATGCTTAGCACTGGTCAGGTCTCACCGGGAGTACTGTGTCTGGTTCTGGGGTCCGCACTTCATGAAAGATGTGAGCAAATTGGCACGCATCCAAAGAAGGCCAACGAAAACGATCAAGGTTGAAAGGACCATGAAAGAAAGTTAGAAGAACTGTGCATGTTCAGTCTTGAGACAA
Organism: Pelochelys cantorii; assembly: GCA_032595735.1. NCBI lineage: Eukaryota > Metazoa > Chordata > Testudines > Trionychidae > Pelochelys > Pelochelys cantorii. The sequence goes on from CM064337.1 coordinate 46,270,719, forward strand.
GAAGACTGAGCGGGGGAGGGAGGGAAGCTGATGACCGTCTCCAAATATGATAAGGGCTGTTACAAAGAGAACTGGGAGCGATTGTTCTCCATGTCCAGTGAAGGTAGGAAAAGAAGTAATGAACTTAATCTGCAGCAAGGGAGATCATAACCTGAATTGGTCCTATATTAAGAAACATTTTCTAATGATAACGATAGTTCAGCCTGAAGGCTGCCGAAAGAGGATGTGCACTCTGAGGCTTTGTCTACACTGAACACAGTTGCACGTTGAATGGAGAATGTGGCTACCACTCGAGAGCCAGGAGAGAGTTCTCCCAGCGCTCTATATAAACCACCTCTGTGGGGGGAGTGGAGAACCATGCTGGGAGAACGGCTGTACAGCACTGTAACTTGCTGCACTCCGATGGTGTGTGTGGGGGGGGGGGAGGGGTTTTTTCTTTTCTTCACACCTCTGAGCCAGAAAGTTACAGCACTGTGAAGTGCCAGTGTAAACTTGGCCTTAGTCACTGGTTTTGTTTTTTTTAATAATCAGGATAGACAACACCTGCTAGGGACCATCCCTTGTTATACTTGGTCCTGCCTTGGCACAGGGGCCTGGATTAGATGACCTCTTGAAGTCCCTTCCAGCCCTACATTTCTATGATTTGATGCCTATGTCTAGGTCAAACTTCACTTCCACTCCCCCAGAAATGAGGAGGAAACCTAATGCAGAACACAGCACCTTGCTTACTGAGGGTATGTCTACACTACAAAGTTAATTCGAACTAATAGCTGTTAGTTCGAATTAACTTTCATAGGCGCTAAACCCGCAAACCATTAGTTCGAACTTAATTCGAACTAGCGGAGCGCTTAATTCGAACTAGGTAAACCTCATTCTACAAGGACTAACGCCTAGTTCGAATTAAGTAGTTCAAATTAAGGGCTGTGTAGCCACTTAATTCGAACTAGTGGGAGGCTAGCCCTTCCCAGCTTGCCCTGGTGGACACTCTGGGCCAAGCCAGGGAAACTCTTCTGCCCCCATCCCGGCCCCGGAGCCCTTAAAGGAGCACGGTCTGGCAACGGTGCCCGTGCCAGGTGCAAGCCTGCCAGCACCCAGCCAGCAGACCCTGCACCTGGCACGGCATGAGCCAGCCACCCGCTGCCACCCAGCCCTCCCCCTCTTCCCAGGACCAGGCTGGCGGCTCCCAGGAGCCTGCCCGGCACTGCAAGAGGCGGGCGCCCGCCTGGTCTAGTGCAGAGATCGTGGACCTCATCGAGGTTTGGGGGGAGACGTCCACAATCTCCACACTAGGCACAGGAAAGCGGCCGTCTAGGGCAGGATAGCTGCCAGCCTGGCCACCAAAGGCCACGTGCGAACCCAGGAGCAGGTTTGCATGAAAATCAAGTTGGTCCAGTGAGACCCCCCGACCCTGAGCCCTGAGCTTAGAACATAAGAACGGCCGTACTGGGTCAGACCAAAGGTCCATCTCGCCCAGTAGCCTGTCTGCCAACAGCGGCCAACACCAGGTACCCCGGAGGGGATGGACCGAAGACAATGACCAAGCAATTTGTCTCGTGCCATCCATCTCCAGCCTTCCACAAACAGAGGCCAGGGACACCGTTCCTACCCCCTGGCTAATAGCACTCCATGGACCCAACCTCCATGACTTTATCTAACTTCTCTTTAAACTCTGTTCTAGTTCTCACCTTCACAGCCTCCTGTGGCAAGGAGTTCCACAAGTTGACTATTTGCTTTGTGAAGAAGAACTTTCTTTTATTAGTTTGAAGCCTGCTACCCATTCATTTCATTTGGTGTCCTCTAGTCCTTCTGTTATGGGAACTAATGAAGAACTTTTCTTTATGCACCCTGTCCACACCACTCATGATTTTATAGACCTCTATCATATCCCCCCTCAATCTCCTTTTTTCTAAGCTGAAAAGTCCCAGTCTCTTTAGCCTCTCTTCATATGGGACCAGTTCCAAACCCCTAATCATTTTAGTTGCCCTTTTCTGAACCCTTTCCAAGACCAAAATATCTTTTTTGAGGTGAGGAGACCCCCATCTCTACACAATACTGAAGATATGGCGTACCATAGTTTTAGACTTCCCCTCCTCCTTCTTCCCCTGGCTTCCCCCTTCCAGCTCCCTCCTCCCAGGATCCACCTCCCCTCTCCCACCCTCTCTCTTCCCCTCTCCCACCTCCTTTTCCCAGTCTCCCCAGAGGTTAATAGCCCCCCCCCCAGTTTTGTTAAATAAAGAGAGTTTCTATTTTTGAACACGTGTCCTTTATTTTTTACATCAGGAAGGGGGGCTAGGGAAGGGTAAGTGGAAGGAGGTGAGGGAGGACTGGGGCATGAGCCCCCGATGGGGAGGACTGGGGTGGCTCTGCGGGCTCCTCGGGGTGGAAGCTCTCCTGCAGGACCTCCTGGATCCTGACAGCCCCCTGAATGACCCCCCCAGATGGCAGCCTGTGGCAAGTGCAGCCAGGCTGATGGCCAAGTGCTGTGATGTGCCAAGGGTGGGCGCTCAGGGCACTCCAAGACAGGACTGCTTTGCTGTCCCTCATCGAGGTAGACAAGCAACCGGGGAACCCTGAGAACTGTCTGTCCGGGGTGGGGGTCGGGTCCCTTTAAGCACAGCCCTCGGCTAGCCTGAGGCAGCAGCTCCACGCTCTAAGTCCTAAGCTGATGCCCTGCCGGCACTGGTTCCGGCCAGCCTTAACTTCGGTTCAGGGTCCACTCAATGTGGACATGCTAGTTCGAATTAGCAAACCGCTAATTCGAACTAGTTTTTAGGTCTAGATGCGCTAATTCGAATTAGCTTAGTTCGAATTAACTAATTCGAACTAAGTTAGTTCGAATTAGTGCTGTCGTGTAGACATACCCTAAGAGCTTGTCTCCACTATGCCTGGGACTGACACTGCAGTGATCAATCCATCGGCCATCAATTTATCATGTCTGCTTAGACTCGATAAATTGATCTCCGAGCACTCCCATCGACAGCGGTACCCCACCAGGACGAGAAGAGTAGCTGGTGTCAAGGGGAGAGCAGCCTGCGCCGACCTTACCTCGTGTAAAACGCCGCAGTAAGTACATCAACTTCAGCTACTCTGTTTACATAGCTGAAGTGATCTAGATTAGATCGACAGTGGGAGTTAGACAAGGCCACAATGTGACTTCTGTGGAGGCACCATGTGATTCCCGTGCTTCGGTCTGGAATCTATTGACGCACAGCTGTGTTGGGTTTGATCTGAAAGATATAAAAGGCCTGGGACCTGCCTATTTCCCAGGCTGCTGCTGTGTCAGTTTCCACACGTGTAAACTTTTTGCACTGAGAACCTTGGAGGACACACGCTCCCTGAGGGCGATTCATTGTCACACAGCATGCTGGGGTTTCCGGCGGGCTGTGAGCTTGCTGGGCTGTGGTCCTCGGCAGTGACAGTCCAATCTCGGTTGTGTCCCAGCTATGAAATGCACCTGCCATCAGGCCACTGTTGCGGCAGCGAAAGGGTTAATGAAAATATCTGGCCCTGGGTACACGCTATCTGCACCTAGGACATGGAAAGAGCTCATGCCAGTTGGAGAGGTCCCTGTTTTTGAGCACAGGGAATATGGATGTCCCCCTTCCCCTTCCCCGATGTTTGAACCCCTGGATTTCATAGCCGAAGTCTGCTTAAAGCACATGCCCTAGCTCCAGAGGCAGGTCTTAACTGCAACAGAGTTTGTGCTACTCCCAACTTTGCCTTTGGGGAAGGGAGTTTGTTTATACACAGAGGGAGGCAGCATGATTAAAATAACAAAAGGCTTGTCATTCAAGTAACTGAAGGATCCTTAGATCATCATGAAAACTCTGCCACTTAAAAGATGGGGGAAAAGAGTCTGAATAAATAGCGGTGAGCTCCAAGGGTCTGCATTTGAACCAGTGCCGTTCAATTTATTCATAAATGATCTCAAAAGAGGGGTGAACAGTGAGTTAGCAAAATCTGCAGCTGATACAAAATTACTCCAAATAGTTAAGACCAAAGCTGACTGGGCAACACAAGGGCAGATGGACTTCAGGGTTGATAAATGCAAAGTTATGCACACAGGAAAAATATAATCCCAGCTATCCATACAGAAATGATGGAGTCTAAAATAGCTGTCTCTACTCAAAAGAGATCTTGGAATCATTGTGGCTAGTTTCCTGGAAACATCTTCTCAATGTGCAGTGGCAATCTAAAAAGCTAACTTAATATTGGGAATTATTAGGAAACAAATGGATAATAATACTTTTGGATCTTTTCAGCTTGGAAAAGAAATGACAAAAAAGGAGGGGGGAAGGATATGTTAGAGGTCTAGAAAATAATGAAGGCCGTGGAAAAATGTAATAAAAAATGTTATTTAATTATTCACGAACCTAACACAAGAAGGTCACCCAATGGAATGTATAAACGGCAGATGTAAAACAAACAAAAGAAATTTCTTCATGGTCAACCTGTGGAACTCTTTGCCAGGGGATGATGGAAAGGCCCAAACTATAACAGGATCCCAAGACGAATGAAATAAATTCATGGAGGATGCATCCATCAATGGCTACTCGCCAGGATTGGCAGGGATCGTGGCCCTAGTCTCTTGCCAGAAGCCGGTAATGGGTGAAAGGGGATGGATCATTTGATTCCCTTTTCTGTTGATGCCTTCTCAAGTACCTGATGTTGGCCACTGTTGGTGATACTGGGCTAGATGGACAATTGGTCTGACCCAGTATGGCCATTCTGATGTTCTTATACAGAGCCCCAGTGTATCTGCCCCCCACCCCCGATGTAACCCACTAGCCCCCACACCCTTCCCGGAGCTGAGATAAAGCCCAGGAGTTCTGACAGTGTCTATCTGTCTCTCTGCACAACTTGTAATAAAGAAAGAATATATATTAAAATGAGAAGGCTAACCACTGTCCCTTAAGTAACTTGCCACAAGATATTATTAGAGCTGAGAGGGTCTAATATTTATTTAATTTTCTTTCTTTTTATATAGCACTTAGATACAGTGCTCCTGTCAGATAATTGCTAAGTCATCTGCCAAAAAACCCAGAGATTTCAAGTGCCTTAGAAGCCTCTGGAAAGAGGTGATGTGTGTGTGCATGGGGGAGGGGAGGGTGTGGATGGTGTCAATACCCGATTTACTGCTGAAGCTGCTGTCCTCATTCTGTCCCCCATGCCCTCAGTCTGCCCCCTATATCGTGACATACACAAGTCACCCCTCCCCTACCAAAACCTGAACTGGCACCCCATGTCTAGAAGAAACATGGTTCTGATCAATGTTCCCGCTAATTTTTTCCATCCAGCTGCAGAATATGTGCACCAAGGCACAACCAGTAGAAACAAAAAACCTCAGCAGTGGGCACTCTGCTAATCAGCTGGGTGGCATCTAAATCTTTTCTGTGTGGCCGCACAAGGGAATGCTAGTTCTGAACCACTCCGCCAATTCCTGTGACCCTCCTGCGGTAGACAAGCTGAGCCAGTCTACTTCCTGAGCTAAGGAACAGCACACGCCTTTAATACAGATGAGCTCGGAAGGGTTACGTTTTGATCAGTAAATGTCAATTTCACCGAAGACACCCAACCTAACAAAAAATATTTCCATTGATAATAATCAGATGTGCAGACAGGCAGCGTAAGTCAAGTGCCGCTTGAAAGCTTTTGACTGGCGTTTGGTTTAAGGATATTTACATTGTCGATTTTGACACGTGACGTTGACCGTCTTTTAACATAAAGGTTATAAAGCTTTCACTTTTTGAATCTCCGTCTCAGATGTCACAAAGTAATTGTTGATTGATCCCCTGTAATTTCCCACAAGTTTGAAAATCTAAACCAATCAAAAATTGAAAGAGCCCCCAATGCTTAATTCTGTGCAACCGAGACAATATAAAAATAGGAAAAAAATGCTTAACATCGATTTTTATCTGCCAAAGTTATGAAAAAATGATTCAGGCCGAGCCTAGCTACACGGGTGTTGCCCTGATGTCATCTGTGGAAAACACCAGGCTGGCTAACTTTGGGGTTCATCTCCTCTTAAGCAGGCTGCAAGGGCTGGGTGCTGCCGATCTGCGCAGCACTGGCCGTGTGCCGATTATTGTCCCAGGGAGGAGATGCAGCAGCCACCGCAACGGCTGGTCTGTGGGAGCTGGGTGAATCCATGACATTGTAGATTGCCCCAGCATGTTACGGGAGGGAGGATCCCCGCCCCTGCGCCAGGCATGTGGTGAGCGCCCCAGAGGCTGAGGACGCTCACCGCTGCCCCAGCAGTGGGGTACAGCACTCCCCACGGCTCCCCATTCTCTTCCAGTCCACTTTAATCACCACAGAGGGCCCTCTGCAAACCTTGGCCCAGACCCTGAGAGGCTGCTGTGCGTGGCCTCTTACCGGTCCTAGCAGGCAGGCTCTGAACTGGTCCTCAGCCCAGAAAGTGGGAGCCCCTCTCTGCAGACCAAGCAGAGTCTGGCGAGTAGCCCTGCTGACTTCTCTCCACGCTGCCCCATTAGCCAGTTCTACCCCAGCCCAGAGGAGCAGCCTACGTAGGAACTTCCATTGCCATGGTGTGTTCTGGCCTGAGACTGCCAGCTACCCTCTGGCTGCAAGTTTGTGAGTGGCCGTTGGCCCGAGCACACAAAGGTCGCTAGCTCGTTTCACGCAGGTCGGGAACCGGCTGTCAGAGCAGCATGACCCAGGCTGGACCTGAACCAGTGTCCTGGCTGTCGATGCCACCTCACAGCCCCTTGGAAAACCAGAGCTGGGATCAACTTCTCCACTATGAGACTGGGGGCAGCAGAGAATTCGCTGCCCTGTGGGCTGGAAATGGGGGCGGCTCTTTCCAGTGACAACAGAGCAGGGAGCAACGTTCTGGCCGGGGGAAGAAAAGGCACGGTCAGTGCTCAGCTCCCCTGGGTGCCTGTCCCCTGGACAGAAGCTTGAGGAGCACTAAGCCTGGGCCAGTTCAGCCATTGGGACCAATGCCCTGCCCTTTTGGCCAATGTGAGCTTGGATGGAGTATAAACCTTCAGAGCCTAAACCAGCCTCCACATGCGGAGGTTAGGAAGACACCTCCTGTATCATTGTTTTGTTCACTGGCCTCTGCAGCGGCCAGCGGTGGCTGTGGTGAGAGATGCAGTGCTGGGCCCATAGTCTGACCCAACCTGGGACTTCCTCCTACAGAATCCACACCCTGTTCCCAGGAAACAGCCCTCTGGGAAAGCCTGCGCTGCATGTTTTAGCCAGCGGGGCTGGGTTATTGCCTTAGTTGATCGGGTTTGATCAGAAAAAGACCCAGAGCTGACCAGGAATGTATCATGAGCATGACTGTTTGCTTTGTGGGCAAACCCCCAGTGTAAGGAGCTGACACTTCCAGATTTTCAACCCCCCCAAACTTGTGCTTTGTTGGGCCAATAGCTCTGTTCCGGTCTAAATTCCAAAAGCAAAGCAAGATCCTTTCGCTGGCTCACCCTCTTGCCCAGAATTTCTCTGTCATCCACCAGGAACCTGTAGGAATTGCCCCCAAAGGCGTCCTGAGAATGCTGTCAGGCCTCCTCGCCCCATGGGTTAGAGACACACTCATGCACTTCGCCTTCTCCTCCGGGATCTCGTATTCAGGGAAAAGGTGCTTGTCAAGCCGTTTCAAATGGCCACAACAGTGTTCTGCTCCGGGACTAATCGGTCTCTTCTCCAGACTCATCCTCTCCCCTCAAAGCCACATTTCTTCTCCCCCCACCCTGGCCTTGATAAAATCCCCTCTCCAAGCCAGCAGGGGTTAATGTTGTCAGCCATGACGTCAGGATCCTAATTTGCCCATAGATTTTTTTTTCCCTTCCCCAATCTACAAAAGTCTCTCTCTCCTCCCCTCTTGTGACTTTGCAATGAGCAGCAAAACTCTACAGGAGCTGCAGCAACAGCATACAGAAGCCATGCAGCTCTGCTTTTGAGAGCAATTCTTCTTGCATCCCCGGGATTTTTCCTTCTGTTTTGTGTTATTTTTTTTTTAACCCTTTCACACGATCCATCCAAGTCAACAGCATCAGGGGGCAAGTAAACTCAAATCCAAACGCACCCTGGGGTTGCATGCCCCCCCCCCAACAAAACCCAGAGGGAGGAGGGGAAATAGAAGAGTAAAGGGTAGGTGAAATCTAGAATAAAATTGCACTGCGAGATAACTGTCACCCTGCCCCCCTCCACACACTCTCACACTCACTCACTCACACACACACATCCACACTCACTCTTTCTCCTCCTCCTCCTCTTCTCTGAAGGTGGATAACAGGATCCATGCAACATCTGCAGAACTGGATGGCAAAATAGCAGGGGGGAAAATAATCCAAGTGGAGCATTCAGGGGAGACCGGGTTCTTTTTTCTACCTGTGAGATTTGCTTCCACATTTTGCTGAGTCCATTTTGGGGACATTTCATTTTTCTCTCTCTTGGGATTTTGTCCATTGCCAGAGGATGTCTCTTGTCGAGAGGATGCTGAAAGGAAGAGGAGGCGAATTCTTTGACTGTCACTGAAGGGAGGGGGGGGGATACATATTTCCCCCATTTTTTTTTACTGTCTTGTGATTTTTTAAAAAAAATAAAGGAAATTATTTGTTGTCTTTTTTTCCTTTTTTTTTCTTTTTTTTTCTTTTTTTTTGGAGGGGGATTTCAGAAGATCTTTCCCTCCCCTCCCAACGTATTTTTTTCCCTCCATCGTGCTTGTGGAGATGTGGAGGTTTCAGGCAGACAGATTGAGTGCAATTGTCTCTGCTTTCGCGGCGCTTTGTCTTGCCTGCTGTGCGCAAAGGTAAGGATTTGATTTCCAGGGTGCAGGGACAGATGAGGGGTGGGCTTGTAGGAGGGCTGGGGGGGGAGTTTTGTTGGTGGGGGTCTCTTCTCCAAACGGCTTTCCTGATGCCTGCTGTTTGTTATTTCCTAGTCAATTGCATATTAGGGAGAGGAAGGGTGCTCAGGCATAGGCAAGATCTCTGCAGCCGGGAGCTCACCATCCAGCTCCTTTGCATCCCGGTTGCCTACTGTAAGAGAAACTGACGTGAAGTGGGGGGAATTGACAAAATGAAGCCTTGTGCTGGGAAACATGGTGCCCAGCGAGCAGGGATGGAACTGAATGCAAACCCTGGACTGTAGCAATGGGCTACCTTGAAAACCACACGCTGCCTGCCTTAGCCATGCATGTGGCTGTCGACACAGCCTGCACACGCATCCACACTCACACATGTCCTAGGCATGTGTGTACTCATACCCACTGTGCGTTACAGATGCAATGCAGCCATCCGTCATGCAATATTTATTCATTGCATGCACACATGTAAATATAACCATATGGCTATATGTGCCATGCATACACACACATCTATGTATGCATTACTATATAAAGTGTACAGTCATACAATGTATCATATCGCATACCGTGGGCAGGATACTAGACGCGCAATGCATACGTCCACAGATGCCTGCTTAGTAATATATTGCATATACACATGCAGAGATATGACTATATATATATATGGACACAAGGTCCATGCATTCAGACATGTACACATCCATAGTGGACAATGTAGATGGAGTGCATTTCTACGCTAATATTTATCCACTGCACACACACATACCGTGTATAAACATTTACACAGTGCATTAATAGACAGGGTTATTACATACTGGCTCTGTACTCACATACCTTGCCTATATAATATTGCACTAAGACATGTTTGAGGCCAGGCACAAATCTATATCTATAATCCACGTTCCTTGTTAGCACAAAGACACAGGTGCGTGCACACAGGCACATGTGCAGATTCATGCCCACTCACATCCCTTGACTCCTACTGCTTAATGCATGACACATACACTGTACACTGAGAAATATACACAGACTCCTGCCATTGCATAGGCGCATGTGGATTCTGCCCTCTCATATATGGCCAGGCACGTGCAGACGCATAGACTCCAGTTGGCATACTATAAACACACACCCTTCACACATGCATGATGTATACATGGCATGTACGCACGCACCCATGTTCACTGAGCGTCTTGCACACACATACAGGATCGATATCTTTGGATGCACACATACATGTACAGTGCACGTCCACACCCACTCAGTCTCAAGTGTACAATATTGAAAGAGATACATGTATAATTCACACATGGACTGTATCCTACATGGACACACACCCATGTTCATACAGTTTTGGCGCTAAGGTACAGACACATGCCCACACCTGTGCATCTACACAGATTGTTTGTTCAGAGGAAGGTAGATGGCCTTACAGGACAGGCATACAACTGAAGAGACAGAAGACCTTGTCCCAATCTTTTTCTTTCCTAGCACACACGAGCTCCCATTGACTTTGGGGGCAGATATTTGTAGTTTGTGGGGAAGACTGGGACACCACGGTTCTAGACTTCCTGTGTGACTTTTTTTGGAAACAAGGCGTACTCCCTCCCTGCCTATTTCCCTGTCTGCAACATGGAGGTAAGGATCATTTCTGACCTCCTGGCTTGTTGTGGGGGATGAATGCAAGTTTGTAAATTCCATTGAGGGCGAAGCATGAAGCATTTGGGTTGTTGTACACATATATGAAAACCTGGTTGTACACACGCACTCACACGTGTACAACTAAATGCACATGTATCCGGAGTGTGCACATGTATATACCTATACAATTTCCCAAAATATATGCCCATGCAAATATGTGTGCAGACATCCATAAGTCCAGTACATGCTTATCTACACAAATATATATACCCTGTGTATGCACAGAGACAAGTGTACACATTCATTGGTACGCCCCTCCCCCATTTTCCTGTGCACTTGTGTAAAGACATACTTAAATAAATAAAAAGGGCACATGTATAGGAAACCCAACTCGTATACACATGTCCTTCAGCATATTCACTGAACAGTTTTTCTGTGTGCCTAGACTGTGCCAAGATAAAACTGTTGGTTTACGTTCACACGTACACGTTCTGATTGAAGGTGTATCCAGGCACACACAGGCTCATGCATCCAGATCAAAACCACCTGCCCGGACCGATCAATTTACCCACGTTCCTACCTCATACTCATGCACCTGTACCCACATATTCATGCACTTTTACAGATAGATCTTTAATACACACACAAACACATATCTGTGTACCCAGATGTACAGCATAGACAGAGAGAGAGCGAGAGCTCTGTTTTTGCACAGCCATCCACATGCTGATCCATACTCTTGTGTATACAGGTCTCTGCGCATACTTAGCTCACACATAGACTCATGCACACCATGTAGATCCATACACATAAATCACCACCACATGTGTACAAGGCCCTGTGCCCACAATCTCCCCAGCTCCAGGGAGACACCCAGGTTGGTGGAAGGGGTAGTATATTGTGTTGCCACTTTACATCCTAGACTAATTTGTTGTGGAAGGAAGGATGGCCTGGAAGAAGTGTCTTTTTCACGGGATTTGGCGTTCAACCTATGAGGGAAAAGACTGCTGTTTGATGATGATATGTGCATCCAAGCTCCACAGAAAACAGAGCTGGGCCGAAGGTTGGGTTGGGGGACCACCCAAGTGGAAACACCTGCACTCATGTGTATTTTGGAGGTTCAGCATAGCTTCTTGCTGCCTATCATTCCACTATCACTTCCCTTGCGTCTAGGGCTCCTTGATGCAGGTCAGCCCTCTCGTTCACATGGCTGGAAGGAATTGGAAGGCCAGTAGCAAGGGAAGGAAAACACGGGGCTTGGGAGGGAAAATACCATGATCTAGCCACACTGAGCCAGAGATGGACTCTTCTTCCCTCTCTGCCTCTCTGTTGCTAAGACCATATTACAAGCTGCTGTGATACAGTGATAACATATTTATTTTCAGAGGCCAAAGATCATCGCTATATTGTCTAGGTGAGTGTGTGTAGGAGAGCGAGAGTCCTTTGGTGCACGGCTAACCTGAGAGAATGCCTGGGTGTACAGAATGCAAAAGGGAGATTGGATAGGCGAATATTTGGTCGGAGTAAATATCCTGGGGAGTTCAGTGTGTGTTATGTGTGATGAATCTGGGTTTCTGTGCAATGTGTGTGTGAGAGAGAGAAAGTGCCTAGTGTGTTACAGATGAGGTGTGTGTGCAGTGTGAGAGGGAGGTGGCATCTGGAGGTGTGTAACAGGGCAAATTCGTGCGTAATTTAGTGTAGGTGTCAGAGAGATACAGCAAGTGTGTGTGAATACAGTGTGGAAGCCCTGTGTGTGTGCATGGTAGAAGACACAGAGTTATGTACTCTGTGTGTATGTGTGTGTGTGTGTGTGTGTGTGTGTAGTAGGAGAGCATACAAGGGGGTGGGAAGAAAGTTGAAAGGCTGCAGAGTGTGACAGAGATGGAGGCTGTGTGCACAGTGTTGTGCGGGTGTATGTGTCAGGGACAGCAAGTGGGGGAAGAGAGTGTGTGTGCGCAGTGAGAAAAAGAGAATGAGTTTCTACAGGACACGTGTAAGTGCCCCACGGGACCACCCCCCTCTAGGGACTGGTTGACAGACTTTTTAAACTGCATGGGTGTCCCAAAAGCATGGCCTTGTATTTGCCAGGGTGTGTGCAGCATGGAAAAGGGCCAGGATAGTTGTGCGGGGGTGTGAGAGAGGAGGACTGTGATGCCAGAGAGACGGGGAGTGGGTGTTTGTGAGAGGAAGAGCTCATGTGTGAGGCAGGGACCATGTGTGGGCCTGCACATGCGCACCGGGATGCAGCCTGTACGCCAGGGAGGGTCTCGGCCCTCTGCCAGGCCCGCCGCATGCCTCTGCCGTGTGAGGGCACTGACAAGAACTTCTGCTGCTTCTCTTTCAGCCCCTCCACCGGGAACATTTCTGTGGTGAAAGAGATTGTGGACAAACTGCTGAAGGGGTATGACGTCCGCCTTAGACCCGACTTCGGAGGTACGGTGAGCCAGGGTCCTGCATGCGCCGGGGGCTGGGGGCGTTTGCGATTCCAGGAAATGGAGCAGAGGCACTAGAGGCCCTGCTGCCCCGTAGGCGGGTGCCACCTGTCCTGCTGCTAGCGACATGCATCGACCTGTGAGCTTTCCCCCTCTCCGTGCACACTCTCTTTTCCTCCCCCCATTCCTCCCGTCTCCCTCCTTCTGCTTCCTTTGCCCTCTCTCCCTCCGTTTTCTCCCTCTGCCTGTCGTTCTCCGTAGAGCCTTCCTTTTGCTCTCCTTGGCCTCCTCCCCATAGCCCCTCTCAGATCCCTGCTGCCCCTGCCCCTGCCCCTCTCCTCCGTTCCCTCCCTCGCCCTGTCTCTACGGTGGGCGCGTGCCGCTGTGTGGCATTCTGGGATCGTTCGCTGGCTGCGGACCCCTGTAACGTGCCATCCCGCAGTCAGACAAACGGTGTTGCTCTGGGTTTAACCTCGCTCACTGGCTGCCCAATGCTTCAACTCCCGCCCACCCCCCTTCCCCCCACAGCCCTCCAGTCCATATCTCAGGGACTCTGGTGTTTCGGCGGCGCTGGGACATTGGCGCACTAGCTGCCGCCTTCTGCCCCTTTCACCGCCTCGTACAGAGCTGGGGCAGGCTGTGGTCAGACCGACTGCTGGGCAGGCTGTGGTCAGACCGACTGCTGGGCAGGCTGTGGGTTTGTCGGCCAGGATCTCTGTCTGCTGACTCCACTGGCAGGGATTTCCAGCCCCCAGGTGCCAAAGCAGAGGAAGGTAGAAAGGGGGGGAGAAAGTCTCTCGCTCGAGACCTGATCCAAAGCCCTTGACAGGAAGATTCACACTGGGTGGCAGGAGCTTTGGACCAGTCCTTAAGTACCCAAGTTCCTCTCTGCTCCATGAACCAGCCGTTCTCTCAATCATCTCCGACTTCCCTGCACCTCACTCAGAGCTGCTCTTATGCCCCCACTGTCAGGGCCCTTCTGAGCTGGGCTCGGGGCAGGACAGAGACTCTCCCATGTAAAAGAACTCCTCTACGGGGCAAAACAGGGCAGCCTGGAATTTCAGGGGCATGGCGGGTAGCCGCACGAGGCAAGCAAGAGGGAGGCGATGGATCCTTTTTGGATCCAGACTGCAGGAGGGCTTGCTGAAAAGGGCTCACCGGGGAATCACAAAACATCCCTGTCAGCCGGCTGTCCCCTGCCACAGAAGTTGGTGCAGTCACATTTTATGAGAGAAGAGCTGCAGAGATGCCATAAAAAAAGGCAAGACAGCCTCCTAGGAAGCCTGTGGGATTATTGGGCTACAGTAAAACACAGTAGGTGGTTGAGCCGTGTGCAAAGGCGACAGGAACGCTGGGAGGGGGCTTGTGGGGGACTGGCTCCCCTGTCTCCCCAGGGAGCACGGCTCAGGGATCCGGAAGGGGCAGGGAGTGGTGCGTGATCTGTTGAAAGACTGATCTCTCCCTGGTGGTCATCCCACTCGAGTGCTCATTCAGCCCAGCAGCCCCTCGGCGCACGCTTTGTAGCTGGTTTGAAAGCCACAGTCCTGGGCCGTGGTCCGGGAACCTTTGCCACCCATGCGCGGATTTGTTCCCTGCGTGTGCAGAATAAATGAGCTGTGCACCGAGGCATGTGCCGGTGTGCACGCCCAGGAGCAACCCAGCCTGGTGGTGACACTCTGTGCATCAGCTGGGTGGCGCGGGAATCTCTCCGGAGCGGCCGCATAGCGCCCGGCTTACAGGGAACGCTGGTTATTGATGCAGGAATTGGTGTGGTGACCATATATTCCCAAAGGGAAGATGGGACTCTGCAGGGGGATGGCCTGAGGCCTTCCATCCCCCATGAGGTCCCGAGTGCCCCCGCACCCTCCTGCCTGCATGGGGCTGGCCCAAGGGCTCTTCCCCGCGCGATTGGCCATCCTGCCCCGTGGGCTGGCCTGAGGCCTTCCTCTCCCTACCCTCACACATGGGGCCAGCCCGAGGCCTCCATCTGCTGCCCACTCACAGGGGGTCAGCGTTGCTGCTTGTTCCCCTCTTCCTGGCAAATTCCTGCATGCCTTGCGAGGGGCCAATCCCCGCCTTGGCATTCATCCCATTGGCTCTTGCCAGCACATGGCCAACTGGCAAGGCCATCTGGGACAAACGCCCAGTTTTGCCAAAAACGTGAGGCCACCCAGGACAAAAGGGACGGTCCTGGCCAAAGCAGGACATGCAGTCACCCTCGTGCTGGACCAGTCCTGGAGCTGGTGGTGAGAACCTTAAACCATCTGACCTCAAAACCTATGAGAGTGTCTCCGGTTTTTTCCACCTGTTTGCCCAGCGCTGGCCACATCTCCATAGTAGAAGCAGAGAGGGAGCCCCCCACACCCTTGTGTGTAGTTGTTGCTCTGCAGACTTTACTATACAAGGCTGTGCTCCTTTCTTTCCCCCTTTGGAAGGGCTCCGTGGCCCCGCGGGCTTGTGGTCTGAGCTGGCGGCCCCCTGCAGTGCCATTGGCGCTCTAAGGCTGCACGGGGCATTGGCCTCTTTGGATGTGTTGGTCCGTCACCCTGGCAGAGCCTGAAATAAAAGACCGGGTGGTAGAAGTAGGAGTTGGACCGAGCCCCAGGACCACAGACAGGAGCGGGCGACACCTCTCAGTCATTGTTAACCTAGTGAGGGGGAGGGGAACATCTCCCTGGACCAGCGCTAGGCCCCAGAGCTATCTGGGACCCTGAGTCTTTGAGCCAAATCTGTCCCGGGGGCAATTCTGCAGAGGCCGGTGGTACCACACCAGGGGGTGAATATGGCTGAGTGGGTTTTCTAGTTCCTTCCTTGCCCTGCCCTGCAGGGGCTGAGGTTTCCACCTTATCCCATCCATAGAAGAAGTTAGAGAATTGCACCTTGGGTAAGATAGCAGGCTGCTTGTGGGCCTGAGCTGGGAGGTACTTTTGTGTCCCCTACACATCCCAGGGGTGTGTACCTCCCAGCTCAGGCCCACAAGCAGCCAGAAGGGTTTTGTCGGCTCCCCCCAGCAAGGGACTCCTGGCAGCGGTGCTGATTCCATGCCCCACCTCACAGCTCAGGCCAGGGAGGCACAGAGGCCTGCAGCCCCAACGCTATTCAGGCATCTTGGGCCTTTGAGGAGCCGGGCCAAAGACAGTTCTTGCCCACACCCAGGTCTCCCTCGCAGTGCTGCTGTGGCTGGCCAAGCCGCACTCTAGAGTGGTCAGTTTGCCACGGGGGCGGGGGGATGCGTGCCCCCCATCACTGTGCTCCATGAGTCATTGCTGCACCTGGAGCCTGCAATCGGGAGCTGCCCGAGCACCCTGAGCCCCGCTCCCTCCCTTTCTCTCATGTGCCATTTTACCCACTTTCCATTGCTCAGGACACCCTCCCTCCACCCCAAACAAATCTGTGTCCCATCCATCCCAGGGACAGGAGAGCTGCTGTTCACTCCCTCTCCCCTCTCACCCGCTCCAGGTTCCAGACCCAAATTCCTCCCCTTCCTCCCCACACTTCCCGCCCCCCCTCGCTACCAGCCCAAATTGCCTCCCCTGGTCTCCCGCGCTCTGCTTACCTGTATCCCATTTTCTATCTTCTCTGCCTTGCTCTTTGGGATAAGGTGAAGGGGCGGCCATGGGGGCGACTGTGTGCATGGCGAAGGGGGGAATCCTGTCCGTGCAAACACCTTTCCTAAGTCACTGGCGCTCCCCCTCCCAGGATCCCTGTGCGCTGCCCAGACAGGGGGCCTCGACGGAGCTGAAAGCTGCTCGCCAGCTCTCGCTGAGTAAGAAAGAGAACTCCAACTAATGCCAAAAGGAGGACAGGCCTGCTGGGGATTGCAGTTCACTTTTTAATTTCAAGATGCCTCGTTAGCTCCAGGCCGAGCTGAGCGGCTGAGAAGTGTCAGCCACTCACCACCTCTCCCCCCCCTCACCCCCGGCTTTGAAGCCCATTAGACCATGGAGCAGGTTGGCTCGCAGGGGCCGTGCCGTGGCAGGAGTGATGTGTGCCTCGGTTCAGATGAACCAGGAGTGGCAGGGAAGGGGGATCCTGGCAAGTCTCGGCCCTCCTTCCCCAGACAGACAGCTGGACTCAGACCATGCTGCCCACGGGTTGCTAGCTGGGCAGACAGAGCTGGGGCGGGGCAAGGAGGCAATGCAACGGACTTGTCGGTGGCATCACCTTGTCGGAGCGCAGCTGCTCGATCGCACTAGCCTGAGTGACAGGTTCACTGAGCTGGATGGTGGAGGCCGAGCTGTCCAGGATCGCGTGGGGGGCAACGCGCGGAGGGGCGGGCTCTGGGGGAGGTGCCAGGGTGGGGCAGGGTCTCCAAGAGGCAGTGACAGAACCAGGAAATGGCCTCTGACTAGAACAGCAAGGGGGCTGTTGAGACCAGCCTGAGAGGCCTTGTCAGAATGGGGGGGCGGGGGGTGTCCCCGTATTGGAATAGAAGGGGTGGCTATGTGGACAGAGATGTCAGTCTGGCGGTCGGGAGGTCTCAGTCCTGGAATAGCAAGAACAGGGTCGGAGAGAGGGCAGGAGTGTGGGGTGCTTTGGCCAAGCTGAGGGGGAAGGGCAGGTTTCCAGCACTGGAGCAGCAGGCTGCCTGCCTGCCCTGGCCCCACACTGCTTCCGGAACCAGTCGGAATACTCCTGCAGCCCCCAGCATGGGAGGGGGCTCCTAATGCTGCCCCGCCCTGAGCACTGACTCCACCTCTCCCATTGGTGGGAACTATGGTCAATGGGAGCTGCAGGGGCGGTGCCTGTGGGCACAGGCAGCACATGGAGTCTTCCTGCCTCCCCAGGGTCCATAAGGATGTGCCAACTACTTCCAGGAGCCTGCCTTAGCCCCTTTGTGCCACTAAAAACAAACCACCCATGATAAGTGCCACCTCACCAGAACCCGTGCCCCTCACCTGCTCCTGCACTCCAACCCCCTGACCCTGCCTTGAGCCCCCTCCTGCATCCAGTCTTCCTCCCAGAGCCTGCACCCCCATACTCCCTCCTGCACCCCTCACCCTTGCTGCACCCTGCTGCACCCAAACACCCTCCCAGAGCCCATACCCTGCACTGCTCCTGCACCCCAAGGCCCTGCCCCAGCCTAGTGAAAGTGAATGAGGGTGGGGGTGCAGTGAGCGGGATGGGGCAAGGGGTGGGGCAGTGGTGTTCGGGTTTGTGCGGTCTGACAGTCGGCCACCCTCACGGTGTGGGATCCACCAGGCTGGGCCGGGGCTTGTTTCTTGGAAGGGAAGGTGCAACGGAGCGGGAGAAAAGGAGGGCAGGCAGCGTTCACTGCAGCACCCTGCCCAGCGCTGGGCTGTAGAGGTCTCAGCCACTCATGTGCGGAAGCATCCCTCCAAAGCAGGAGCAAGCCCACTGAGAAGTCGCTGCCCCAGGTCAGAGAAGGAGATGCAGGAAAAGGCTCAAGGAGCCCTGTTAAGTGCAGTGACTCAGCTGCTCTCCGTTGGTGCAGAGCTGCCCAAAACTCCACAAGAGTTGCAAGCCGATGGCCCGGCTTCCCGAGAGCTGCCATCCCCGGCATCCATTAGGGGAGGCAAGGTTTTCTCCATGCCCCCCTCCCAGCCACAAAGCTCCCCGCCCCAGGAAGTTAGTGTATTAGGTGTGGAAATAGCAGGTGAAGAGAGAATGCCCGGGGTCCTCACGGGGCAAATACAAAGCTTGGTGACCTGGCAGCCTCTCCTGCTCCGTTCTCTCTTCACACTTCCCCAGAGAGACAGAGTTACCGTGTACGGGGTCTTGGCTTTCAAAGGCTTAGGAATGCCCCATCTCTGCTGCCTGTCACCTGCACTGCTATGTGGATGTAAACTGCCCTCCTGAAGACACTTACACACACCTGTCCTCTCCTCTCCCCTCATGGATTCCTCCCCTCCTCCAACACACGCGCGCGTGCACACACGCACACACACACACCTGTCCTCTCCCCTCACAGATCCCTCCCCTCCTCCAACACACACACACACACCTGTCCTCTCCCCTCACAGATCCCTCCCCTCCTCCAACACACACACACACCTGTCCTCTCCCCTCACAGATCCCTCCCCTCCTCTAACACACACACACACACACACACACACACACACACACACACACACTTCTCCTCTCCCCTCATGGATCCCTCCACCCCCTCCAACACACACACACACACACACACACACACACACACATACATCTGTCCTCTCCCCTCTCCTCATGGATCCCACCCTCCAACACACACACCCGTCTTCTCCTCTTCCCTCATGAATTCCTCCACCCCCTCCAACACACACACACCTGTCCTCTCCCTCTCCTCATGGAGTCTCCTTCCACGCCCCTCCAGCACACACACACACACACACACACACACAGACACACCCCTGTCCTCTCCTTTCTCCTCACAGATTCCCCTGACACACACACCTGTCCTCTTCCCTCTCTTCATAAATCCCCCTGTCCCATCACATAC
The DNA here is from genome assembly GCA_032595735.1 of Pelochelys cantorii. NCBI lineage: Eukaryota > Metazoa > Chordata > Testudines > Trionychidae > Pelochelys > Pelochelys cantorii. The sequence continues at coordinate 46,290,070 of CM064337.1, forward strand.
ACACCCACCCACACACACACCAGACCTTTCCCCTCTCTTCACAGACCTCCTTTCCCCCTCAAACCCACACACTTGTCCCCGCGCCTCTTGTTGGAGACCCAGATTACCTTCACACACATGTACACGTGAACCTGTCTTATTACAAATCCAAAATTTTCTCTCTTTATTCCACTTCATATTTGTGCTAACCCACTCCCAGTACGCCCCCTCTCTCCTCTCTTTCTCTCTCTGACACACACATTTCTGTTTTATCTCTCCTCTGCCCCTCGGTACAGATCCCAATTCCCTTCCACCTCATTTATCTCCCTCTTGCCTCTCCTTCTCACCTACCGCTGTGTCCAACATCCCCTGCCCTCACCCCCCCCCATTCCTCCCTCTCACCTGTCCCTCCTTATAGCCCCAAACTCCCCACAGTCTCCGCTTGTACTTTCTCCTCAGTTGACGAGTGGGAAGGATGGAATTCAATGGCATTCAGTCCTCAGCCATTCCCCTTAGAAACTGTGCAACATTGACATTTGAAATCCCAAATAGGAAAAAAAAATGATGGCTGATGTATTGAAACAGCGTCAGTGGTCCATGGTCCTGAAAGGGCAGTGCTGGAAGTCTGAAGCCACCATGTTGGCTGAAGGGAGTACAGCCCTCACTGTCCAGTGTTTGACTGCTGGAAAATGTTTCATTGTAATGGCGTTGCAGCAGAAGGAGCTAGGCACGTTGTTATACATTATTGTGAAGGTAGCTAAGACCACTCCCTGTGGTCATTTTGAGATAATGCTTGGGATTTCTCTAGTATGTTGTAGGTCTTCATGGATTGAGTTCACTTAGGAATTGTGATGGGGTGGACCGAGCCCCAAAGCCCCCTGCTGGAGGCTTGTGGCCTTGCCACACCCCGTGAAGCAAACCATAGAGAAGTCCTCCAGGAAAAACAGAGTGGCACAAAGGACACACCCAATCAGGGCCCAGCAAGCCAGTTAAAAGGAAGCTGTTGGCTCAGGGTGAGGCAGTTCCTCCTTGGAGCTCAAGAGGTTCAGACAGGACTGGAGAGCTGGGTTGCAGGAGGGCTGCCACAGCAGGGAGTGTAGGCACTTTGCCCAAAAGGGGAACCCTTAACAGGAGGTAAATACAATTACTTCCATTTCTTAGCGGGGAAGCTTGGGCACAGAGAGAGAAAAGGGATTTCAGATGGCTTGCCCAAAGTCTCACATTCCCTGGCTTCTGCCTCCCTGCCCAGCAAGAGGAATGCTGTTTTCAGGTCACACATGTATGTACTATTATACTCTCACTGACTGTAACCAGGCCTTTGTTGGGGTCTCACATACCAACCTCGGTCCATGATGTGCAAGGGGAACCCAAGAGAGTGAGGAAGTTGGTTTGGCGATTCCCTACCATGTGGCAAGAGATTACACCACAAACTGAGGTCCTGCATGCTTGTGGGCGTCAGTTAACCCAATACCCTTTTCATCACAGTAGGAAAGGATGTTTGTTCGGGCCAAATTCTGTGCTGAGTAATTGCATTCCATGTCCCTAGACTCCCTTGATGCTTTCCTCTTCACTTTCTGTCTGAAACTGTTGGGTACCATGACTTTCTTCTCTTCTACAGCTAACCCTGGGGTGGCTGCATATGTCAGTGGAGGTTTAATTGATTCTTGTTTACCTGTTGCTGCAGTTTATAAAGTGCCTTTGGATCATTTGGGTAGATGGCTGTCTGTAAATATGTAAGACATGATTATAATTACTATTATTAGTGTCACCTGACTCATAAATCTGAAGCATAACCCTTTGTCTACGTTGAATGTATAGTTCCATTCGGAGCAGGGTGAATAATTTTTAACACAGCATTTTGTCCATGAATTCTGCCTTTTTCTGTTCCCAAACGGTTTATGAACAATTGGTGATTTTAATAACATTTATTCATTACTAAAGGTTTTGGCTGAATGCTTTGCGGCCCGTTGGTTGGTCAGAAGCCATTTGCTCTGGTTATTCAAGATGCAAACCATGAGCTGTTTGAATGGCCTCATAGGCTGAACGGTGGTGTTTTGTTCCCTGATTGGGTTAGCAACATAACTAAGGGTATGTCTACGCTGCCACCCTAGTTCGAACTAGGGTGGCTAATGTAGGCATTTGAACTTGCAAATGAAGCCCGGGATTAAAATATCCCGGGCTTTATTTGCATGTTCCCAGGCGCTGCCATTTTTAAATGCCCGGTAGTTCGAACTGCCTGCCCGCGGCTACACATGGCATGGGCTACGCAGTTCGAACGAAAGCCCCTAATTCACACTACCGTTACTCCACATTTTAATCCCAGGCTTCATTTGCAAGTTCGAATGCCTACACTAGCCACCCTAGTTTGAACTAGGGTGGCTAGTGTAGATGTACCCTAAGGCTCAGATTTCTGTTTAAATGCTCCCAATAACAAACTTTAAATTCACTTTCCAAAAATGTTCCCTGGTATCTGCTTAAAAGCCACTGTTCCCACGAACAGTCTTGCCCGCAAGCTCGCTTGAAACCAGCTACGGATGGAACCTCCCTGGTGGCAGTGGGGCCAGGTGGTGTACAGGGAGCCCCCAACCAGGGAACCCCCGGTGGCAGCAGCGACTGGCAGTGGGGCGGCCCCGGGATGGGAAAACCCAGGGAACCCCACAGTGGGAGCAGGATTGGCCCTGGCAGTGGCTGGGTGGCCCCGGATCAGGGAACCCTGGGTAACCCCCAGTGGCAGCAGGCTGGGGTGACCGGGCAGCCCTGGCCGGAGAATCCCCGGCAGCAGCGGAGCCCAGCGGTACCTGGGGAGCCCTGGGGAACCAGCAGCAGGGCCAGCTGTGTCAGAGTGGGACTGGAGGTGGCCAGGTGGCCTGGCAAGGGGAGCCCCCAGTGGCAGCGGGACTGGCAGTGGCCAGGCTGGCCAGAACCCCAGGAAACTCTGGTGGCAGCATGTGGGCAGGAGGTTGAGAGCCCCAAGGAGAGCAGCCCAGAAGCAGGGGAGCACTGACCTCCCCTGATCCGGCAAAGTCCCTGGTTCGGGACCGCTCAGGTCCTGCGGGTGCCAGGCCAGGGAGATCCCACCTATACAGTGAATCCATTTAAAAATTGGAAAGTGCCAGGAAAAACATTCACTCGCCTCTTAATCTGAGTATCTCAAAGCATTTGGCAGTTCTTAATTTACTAAAACTTCACAATGGCCCTCTGAGGTAGGTCAATAGTTTTACCTTCGATCCGTCGCTGAGAAAACTGGTGCAGAGACTTTATATAAGTAGCACGTTGGGTATGGGTGCAATACTGCATCAGAACCTGCTAGCGTAGTGGAATGCAGTTCCTTTAGTCAAGGGGTAAAGTTTGACATGGAGGGTCAGAGGTTCTGTCTTGGCCATCCTGGGTCAGACCACACGTCCATCTAGCCCAGTGTCCTGTCTGCCGACCGTGGCCAATTCCAGGAGCCACAGCGGGAGTGAACCCAACGGGTAACCATCAAGTGATCCCTCCCCTAACTCCCATTCTGACAAACAGAGACTAGGGACCCCATACCTACCCATCCTGGCTAACAGCTGTCGATGGACCTATGTCCCAAGAATGTATTTGGTTCTCTTTCTGAACCTTGTTATAGTCTTGCTAACCTGTGGTAGGCAGTATGAGCTACATATATGCCCGGAGACGCATGCGTGGGAAAGCTCATGTTTGCACGCACCTGTTAAAAACTGCACAGGAAAACAGCGGAGTGCTTTTAAACAAACACTGCCCTCAACAGGGGCATGAAACTCATTACCGGAATTAACTCCATGTGCGCAAAAGGTGCAATGCATTAGAGAGCAGAGCCCTATCACCAAGATTAGATCTGTTTGGGGACTAGCTACTCCCTAGCTCAGACCCATTGAGACGACAGAACTCTTCGTGGCTGTCCCTTTTACAGGGCGGCCAGAGAACTGGTTTGCTCTGAGCAGGTTGTGCATTTTCTGGTGGTTCAGCTGTCACTCCAGTAGGGTTGCCAGGTGTCCGGTTTTGAACCGGATAGTCCAGTATTTCAGCTTTCTGTTCGGGAAACAAATGGAGAAAATAGAAATGAGACAATAGAACTGTCCGGTATTTTCTAAATAAGATGTGATGCAGATTGTGATGGAATGTCGAGTGTGTCTGGTATTTTTGTTGAAACCATCTGGCAACCCTACGCTCCCACGTTATTCAGAGACACAAGAGTTCTGTTTTTGGGCTCAGCATTTTTCTCTCCCCTTGTTGTGTGTAGGAGCTGAGAAATCTGTCTTTGACCTTTTCTTGTTCACACTCCATCCCTTCCCCCTTGCCACAGACACTAGAATATTGCTGCTAACTGATTGTGCAATCAGATAACTGCGGTTGTGGCAGGGGTGAGGACTAACTGACCTAGTGCAGCTTTGGTTTCAGATCTCAGGACCTTTTGGATCCGGTCTGGGAAGGCTTGAAGTGCAGTTATGATTGGAAAAGAGCCTCTGTAAAAATTCCATCTTGTGGCTCTGTAGTTGTTCTCCCTCAGCGACCTCCATGTCAAATTTGCTCAGTTTACCAGTCCAAACAAGAGATTTTTACCTGCCTGAGCTCTGGAAATCAAGCTGTGTTCTCGCTGCTTTGGGCATCATCACCAAGCAAACAGACTCTGGACTTTACTGGGCACGATTTTTTTAAAATTGTGTGAATGTCATTTGCTCTTCAGGAGCATTATTGGCTCAGTGCGACCGGGAGGAGTAGAGAGTCTGGGCTGTGCAACCATTGACGGATGGATCCTCTCAACTGCCCTCCAACAGCATTTGACCCGTCAGAAGCTGGGGTGCACAGAGATTAGTTCCAGATCAGTGGCAGGGCCAGGATTAGACCCCAGAAGTTCTGCTTCCCGTAACCGTCAGGGCAGAATGCAGGAGCGCCCTGGTTCCAGGCCACAAATCCTGCTCCTTCTCTTGTGGGCAGATAGGAGCTTTTGCCTTTCTCATCTAGCTTGACAATACACTGTGTCTCAAGCTGATTTCCCTGATAATGTATTGTCTGATTTCTGGAACGGAGAGGGGAACTGATGGGAATAACTCACAAAGAATGGACTCTTCCACCACCTTTAATCTTGACCATGCATAAGCTTCCATAGCAAATCCCACCACAAACTGTTGGCAGCTACTGAGCTTAGGTCCTTCAGAACCAAAGCACGAGCCTCTACTACTTGAGCTAACACAGGGCACGTCTACGCTACAGAGAAGATCGAATCTGCCACTGTCGATCTTCTAGGGTTCGAATGAGCGGGTCTAGTGAAGACAGCCAGTTCGAACGGAGAGGGGTGCTCCGGTCAGTGCCGATCATCCTGCTTCCATGAAGAGTAAGGGAAGTCGAAGTAAGAGCATGCTCCCTTCGACTTCCTGCAGTGTGGACAGCGCCAAAAGCCGAGTTAAGGTCCTTCGACTTCAGCTCCGCAATTAACGTAGCTGACGTTGTGTATCTTAATTCGACCTTGTCCCGTAGTGTAGACATACCCTTAGTAACTTCAATAGTAGCATTATTAGACTTTTATCCACTACGCAGAGCAGCCACTAGGGGGAGACATGACATTTGGCTAGTATGGCACTTGCCCTCTCCCAGATATGTCACCTGTCCCCGCACTCTGACTTACCCGGCTGAGAAGTGACATGCGGAATAGTTTCCGTTGGTACAGACTAGGATGTCACAAAATTGTGGCTATGCTGTGGGCCCGGCTCAGAGAAGGTCTGGGAAGGAAGCCTTTATTGAAATGCACATCTCTCCAGTAGTAGCAAAGAGAATTACTAGCCAGTTCATGGCTGTTTGTTTAAAGGGTGTCTCTGTTGATAAGTTTGCCCCAGTGAAAAAATCAATTTTTAAAAACCTTCTTCAAGGAGGTTTGTTGGGTGTTGATTTGACTGGTTTCCGGTCTACATCCAAGGAAAGGTGACTGCTCTTGTTCATACAGAGGGATCCATTTATGAGACAGTGCTAGGGGGAAGACCAGGACTCAAAAGAGCATCGATTTCCCCTTGTGCTAACATGGGGGATTTCATGAATGAAACATGGAGAACGAAGACTCAGTTTGGCATCCGTTACAGTTCTGGATGCCGGTTCGGGCCATGAAGTCCTCTGTCACCCCAGAAGCTGGTGAGCCCTCCCGGTTATGGCTGAGAGGCCGTTGATGATCCATGGGTGATGTATCTCAGGATTGTATGAACATGAAGACTGAATTCCTCTCTTCCTAGTGGAGAGGGTAACCCCGTCATTGTGCCCAGGCAGTGAGTCACCATACTGGCAGCACACACTGGAGATAGCTCTGGTACGTCTACACAGCAGTGTTATTTCCGAATTACTGATATTATTCAGAATTAACATCCTCTGCGTCTACACTACAAGCCGTTATTTCGACATAATGTCGAGCTGGAGGACTTCTTACTCTGATTCCTGTAACCCTCATTTCATGAGGAGTAAGGGAAGTCAGAGGAAGAGCACGCTAACTCAGACTTCCTGCAGTGTAGACAGTGCCAAAAGCCGAAATAAGCTATTTCAATTTCAGCTACGCAATGGATGTAGCTCGAGTTGCGAAGCTTATTTCGGCTTTCACCCTGCTGTGTAGACGTGCTCAAAGAGACTTTCAAAAGCATTCACCTTGGCCTAACTCTGATCCTGTTGGAGTCCGAGGTAAAATTCACTTCAGTGGCAGCAGAGCTAGGCCAATGCAGAATGTGTTTAAGAACCATACCCCGAATGGGATCAGTCCTACAAAGCCTCGCGTATGGGAGTAGCCCAAGCTCATTGACCTCGGTGACTTGGCTCATGTGAATAAGCTCTGCTTGGCAGAACAGGTTCTTGTGTTACCCACGCTTCTTGGGCTAGAGAAGTGTTGACAGCCGTTTGGAGAAATGGACACAAGAGCACCTCCTGTTAGGTGGAGACTGGAGTCTTATAAGAGTCAATTGAAAGTCTCCTGTTGGCTTCCGTGAGCTCTGAATCAAACCCCAAGGAGTCAGGGGCAGACTAATCTTGCCCATTGCCATCCAAGACCAGTCTGATTTCCTCAAACACTGGAGTCTGATGTCAGTAGAAGTATCCAAAGGGGATACGACCCAGCATTGATATGAACAGCTCCTCCCGTGTTTACCAGAAGTGAGAAGAGCTGGGCAGAATTGTCTGAGCTTGGGTAGGCAGTTTGGAGGATAGCGGGAGGTTTGATGGCAGAAGTAGGACATAAAGCAGGAGTTTTCCATATGTCTTTCTGGGTTTTGCACACAGTTAACTCAGTGCCATTGTTTGAAGTTGGAGCAGAAGTTGACAGGTGCCTGGATTAATAGGATGCGCTAATTACTTTCATGAATTGCAGAAGATGCCTATGCATTTATCAACCTTACAAAAGCCCCATCACCCATGCACCCCAGGCAAGGAATTCTTTTGATGGGCAATTGCCATACCGTTCATTGTTCTTTGTTGTGATCTGTTGTGGTGCCAGACACCGGGCAAGTGGATTTTGTTAAAAGGCTGGTTAAGTTTCAGGCAAATGTTTGCTGAAATGACCATGATATCTGCACACCAGGAGTGGGCACTTTCCAAAGCAGCTAGAGTTCTAGGATCCCCACGTGAACCCCCTTCGTCGTCAACTAATCGTGTGCTTTTTATCACATCATATAAATCTTTGGGGTTTTTCTTAAAGGCCCAGTTCCTGGAGTCCAGAGCTTGGGAGTGAACCTCAGCTTTCATTAAAAGAAATGAAACATGAGCTAAGTGAACAACCCTAAAGATTCAGAAATCAGAAGGCAAAAAAAAAAAATCCCAAATGTATTATTCTTTCTCCAAAAAAATCTGATTTCTAAGATAATCTCATTAGTTTTAAATCAGTTTAATGATTTTTTTTTTCAGGCTTGGTTCATGATTTTTCAATGGTCAACATTGGCAAGACAGCAGCCTGACATGTCTGGGGTGCAAAACCCTACGTGACCCAGTGCTCTGCTTCAGGTCTCTGGCCATCTGGTGAGTCATGTGACCAAGGGTCATGTGACAGTTCAGAGGCAGTGCTCCCTATAAAAGGGAGCCTGCTTCGTTAGATGAAGGAAATGCAGGGTTTGAGGAAGGACCTATGAAGGATTCCCTGTCTATTGTGTGGACAGTCTGGCAGAGATACCTGCAGAGGGGTTCAGCCAAGCAGCAGGTGCTGAGTTTCAGAAAGGAGCTATGAAGTCCATATTATTTAGCTGAGTTAATATTAAATAATGAAAACCCCGAAGAAAGGGTCTGGAGTTCTGCCCCTGTGGGGACCTTATCTGACAGTGAGTTGGCCCATTGGCTTACACTGACTTTCAGGGGGTGGCATTCAACACTTTCTAAAAATCAACCCTTTTGACTGTATCTGTCTGGCAGCTTCCAGAACTGGAGTCCGCCAAATCGCTAGCCCGTTCCAGAATATTCAGGCCCAGCTGTTAATATTTGTAGAAAACTGGCATGGTCTCCCTCATCAAAGTTGTGCTCCTGTTCCATGCTGGATTGGAATAAATGTAGGTGCTGTAGCTAGCGGTAGCCTGTAAAACACAAGAGAGAGAGAGTGATGAATAAGAAGTGTGATTTCTTCATTAAAAATTTAAAAAAGGAAAAAATACCTTCCCGTTGCCCTGTTGATAAACAAGTCAACAGATTTTCTCGCTGTTAACAAATATTTGCAGCATTTTATGATGGAGTAATGGATTTGATAGCAAGCAAAATGTTTGCATTAACCTGTTTAAATTAATTTGGTTCAGCTCACTTTGTATGTCAGGGATTGAGTGGCTCAGGGCTTTGTAATAGGCACAAATGTTTTCCCACTAATAGGTGCCCTGTTCAGATACAGCCCTGGTTGATAGTGAATGAGGACTGATCAATAATTGCTGGTGAATATCAGGACCCCTCCTGTTTAGCGTCGATTGGTTCCGCTGACAGTCTCAGGAAATAAGTTAAGACATGAATTGCTCAACCAACTTCCTCTCTGGCCTTTAAAGGTTCCCACAAGACTAAGGCATGTTGGTAGGGCAACAGGGGTATCCTTTGATAGCGACTGTCCATCCTGTGGCTAAACGGATGAATTTGGTCGCTTGGGGTATGTCTAGACTGCATTGATTTTTCGGGATACCGGAGGTTCCCCAAAAAGCAACGCCGCATCCAAGGAATGCGTCTGCTTTTTCAAAAACCATTTCAGAAGAACGGACGCGCTCTTTCTCCATCCCTGTAAACCTCGTTCTACAAGGAATAAGGGATGGCTTGAAAGAGCACTTTTTTCTAAAATTTAGCACCATGTAGACATGCCAAATTTCAAAAAAGCCTCTTTCAAAATTGCGTATCTTCTTCCGATTTAACAGTGCAGTCTAGACATAGAGTAGGGCTCTTCATCCAGCACTAAATTGTCTTAAAATTGAAAAAGTTCATAGGGGAACTTTTTAAAAAGATACTTTTTTACGTTGGGTTAAACATTGATCTGTTTGCCCAAAAATATTTTAGTCGGCCATAGTCAGGGCTGGTAAGTAGCCCCCATCAGACGGGTTTGTTTTGCAGACTTGGGTAGGCACGTCACATAAGTACATGCACTTTTCATCAGACATATCTGCCGTTTCATCCTTGTGAGCCAGCGGGATAGTGAAATCCACAAGAGTCCTGCTCAGAGAGGAGCCAGAGAGAGGCAGCGTGCTCTCGTGGGTTTCACTTCCTGCGGCTGCCCTAGACTTCGTGTGTGGCCTTGGGCAAGTCACACAGAGCTTGCTTCAAAGCAAATTGATGTCAGCAGGTTAGCTCATGATCTGAATCTCCTTGTGCCTGCATTTGCCATTTGTAAGGTGGGGACAGTAATTTTGCCTTCCTCTCACCCGTTAGCTGTCTTGTCTATTTAAATTTGGGGCACGGGGCTGTTTGTACAGCACCCGACACAGTAAGGCTCTGAGCTAAGCACTCTGCACCCTTCCTGTGCCGCCAGAGAGCACTTGGAGGCAGTGGTATTCAAATGTCTTCACTTGGGTCACCAGAAAAAAAATGTTGATGCCTTAGACCCAGTGGAACTGGGCATAAGGGCTTTGGACTGCAGGAGGGGGTATAGGGCTGGGACAGAGGGTTAGGGTGCAGGGTGAGGGCTGTGGGGTGAGGCTGGGTTGAGGAAGTCATGGTGTAGGAGGGTCTCTGGGCTGGAGCAGGGGGTTGGGGTGCAGGAAGAGGTCAGGGCTGGTGCTGCAGGCTATGAGATGGAGCTGGGAATGAGGAATTTAGGGTGCAGGAGACTCTGGGTTGGGGGGGGGTTCAGGGCTGGGTCAGGTGATTGGGGCACGGGCTTACCTCCCATGGCTTCTAGTGAGTAGGGATTTGAAGGTTGGCTTCCTGCCTGTTTGGCACCACGAACTGTGCTGTGCCCCAGAAGCAGCCAGCAACCTGTCCGGCTCCTAGGCGGGGGCAGGCAGCTACACATGGCTCTCACCTGCAGGGACTGATCCTCCACAGCTCCCATTGGCTGGTTTCAGGCCACTGGGAGCATGGAGCCAGTGCTCAGGGCAGGGGTGGTGTGGGGAGCCCCATGCCCGTGCTGCCTAGGAGCCCGACCTGCTTCTGGCCCCTTCGAGGGTCGAACACGGTGTCAGAACATGTGGGGATTGGCCAAGGGTGTTCAAAGTGCGGTGTTCAAAGTGCCCACCAGGGTCCCTAGGTGCTGAGCAAGGCGACCCAGCACCTGACAGTCTGCGACCCAGGGCTGGATCATGAGCTGCATTTTGACAACCAATGACCTAGGGCACAAGTGTCTGCAATCCCTGTCTATCCTGGGCTGCTTTTTGCATGACTTCTACGTGAAGTCCCTTACCATTTCCCTCTCTGGGCACCAGGCAGCAGAAGGCGACTTTGGGTGAACCCATGTTGTGTGTCCCTCCAGCTTCCCTATCCTGGCTCATGTATCCCAGACATTTGCACCTTCTTCTCTGGATAGTTGTGGAGAGAACGGGGTTGTTCAGTGTAGGGATGTTAAACAGTGGTTAGTAAGCTAATCGAGTAGCCCATGGAATTTCCATCGACTTCTCGATCAGTCGATAAGGGGGTTTGCTGTGGCTCTGCCTTTTAAATGTCTGTTTTCTATAGCCGAGTCCCAGCTCACGCCCGGTCCCAGATGCTGCGCCTGGTGGACTGCTCAGTCCCGGCTCATGCCATGTCCTCCGCTGTGCCTCTGCTTCTCCTCTCTCCTCTCCCCGTGGAGATGGTGCTGGGGGGAACTGGCTTTTAAGGTGGCCCCCCCAGCATCAGCTCCTGCTCCCCCCCCCTTGCTGCCTCTGATAGAGTGGCAGCAAGAGGGGTGGGGAAGCGAGAAGTCAAGTAGGGACTTGACTACCCGATAAGCCAAGTTCATCCCTAGTTCAACTCTCTCCTAGATCTTGGTGTTAGATTCGGAGGTATTTGCTTGTGAACACTCTTAGACGTCCGACTGTACCTTTGCTGGCTGTCCGGCTTTTCCAGCCATGCGGGAAGAGGGAAGTCGCATTTGAGTGAAACATTCATAGTTTGGTCTTTAAGTTGAAGATTAAGACATTCTCTCCTGGTGAGTGAGGCACTCCAGTTATATAAAGAGCTATAATCAGGGACACAGGAGCTGGAAAATTAGCCTCAAATCCAACTGTGAGATGAGCTGCAAATCCATGATGGAGACCAAGTTGAGGGCTGCTTCCATGGGTGTCTTCCCCATATTGACCTGGAGTGGGGCAGTTCCCTTTGGTTGTCCTCTTTCCCGTTTCTCCTCATCTGGGTGTGGGTTGTCATGCCAGCGTCCGCCAGCTTCACCTGCCCATAGAGGAGTGACACAGGACCGAGAGACCCGGGGTGGCTGTGTCTGGCATATGGGAGGAGGGGACTTCATGAAGGAAAAGCCACCCTCATGAAAGGTTTATTGGATTCTGCCATGCTCCCAAGCAGGGGCAGAACTTCAGAGAGGAACAGGACCAGTTCTCCAAAGAGCTCAGCTCAATGCCCGCAGCTGGGGCCAGATTGACAGGAGAGATCAGCTCTCCGGTGGGCTCCCCAAGAACTCAGCAAAGCGGGGGGAGAGCGATCTAACTGATCAACAGCATCTTGGAATCCAAAGGGAAAGCTCCCCACCCTCTGGACACTGGCAGGACAATGGTGGGAGGATGAAAGGCGAGTCTGGGCTCCTGTATCTACGGTTGCTTCACTTCAGCTGGCGCAGAGCAAACAAGTTCTGGGTGTCTACGGAGACAAAGGGTGCAGGTTGCAGGAAGTCTAATGCTGTGTCTAGGCAGGTCTCCTACACAGTTACCAGCGTCTCGGTGGCCCTGGGAGAAGGACGTGGGAACGCTTTCCTGTGACTCTTGTTGGTTTTCCCATACACTGAGGCTTGGGGTTTTGTTAGCTTCATTCTGTTTCCATGCACTGGGAAAGCACATCCTTGGGTTTATAACCCAGACTGTAAAGTACGTTCTCAGCCCTCACGAAACCCTGTTACCTGCCCTCCACTTTCCACCTACGCACGCCTGAGCGCGCCTGTAGGATGCGGCGCAGCCAGGTGGCTCCCCGCCCCTGCTCAACTGGGAAGAAATGAGGTGACTAGAAGTCCCCTTCCGCGGCAGAGCACGCAGGGGCTTTGAAGAGCAAATAGCCAAACAAAAAGTGCTCCAAGCAGGTTGTAAAAGCAGGGGGCTGGACTGCAAAGGGGCAGCATTGTAGCAGTGGGGCCGCAGAGGCTAACTGCCCCAGGAGCAACCTAGGGGGCATTGTCCCGGGGACAGCTGCAGTGGCATTGGGCTTAACACTGCTGGGGCGGATGTGCACTTGCCCTTTCCAGAGCCATTGGGAGCCCAGTGCCACTGCCCCTACCAGCCGTTTGTAGTCCCCCTATTCCAGCAGTGAAGCGGCTGCGGAGGGGCATGCGGGCAGGGGCTTCTCCACCTGCCTCGTTGCCCAGTTGCACAGAGAGAGGAAGCATCTCGCTCAGGATACGTCAAGGGACAGGACATAGTCTGAACCTCAGGATTTAGTTGGGGCTGCTCAGAGGGGAGATCAGGGATTGCTACTGGGCCCACTCCCAGAGAGCTGGTAAGTGACGCAAGCCCTAGGAAATGGACTAGAACAACGGTCCATTTGCCTGTAGTTTGCCTGACTGAAGGGCGAGAGGGAGCTGGGCGTGTAAACTGCTCAGGTCCTTTTGACAATCCCACTCGGTGCCTCTCCCCGTCGTTAGGTGCCCAAATACCTTTGAGAACCTGGCCCAAGGTAATTAGGCACATGCCTGTCTTGAAGCAGGTGAATTGTCCCAGTGAAGTCAAGGAGAGCAGAAGGGCTTGCAAAGGAATTTCCCAGTGTTAATTTGCTTTCTCCTGCTTTTCATTCTCGGTTTTCAGCCTGCACAATTGATACCTTGTTTTTATTCTGCTCAGGTGTGTGCCTACCACCATCTCTTAAAATCAACCGCCGTCTAGCTTCCTCTCTAATCCGTCAATACCCATGGGACGGCTTTTGTAGTCCATTGCAGCCAATTGATTGTTCTCTCTCACTCCCAAATTTCCATGGGATAGTCACAAGATCCCACTGTAATCCCTACTAATCCTTTAAAAAGGCCCGTGGGATAGCCGCCGTAAGGCCCCGCGCCCCTAGCTCCCGGCTTTCCCTGGAACATTTGCCAAATAATGATTCTTACGTTTATACCAGTGTGGTACATCCCCTTTGGTAGGCTCCCACGGCAGAACCGTGGCAACGGATATAGGGCTCACTTCTCCCACCACTGCAATGCTACCCTCTCTGGCCTGAAACACAGCAGCTGTTCAACAGGGCATGGCAACAGCAGAGAGCAGGAACTGAAAAATACTCTGCCCATTCAAAGCTGCAGGGGAAATTGAGGTCAACAGCTTGTTGGAATTTGGCCATCCCAACAAGATTAACACCTGGACTCTTGGAAAGCCTGCAAGGGATATTAATGAGCACGAGTGGTCAGTTCTCTGTCTCCGCTCCAAGGTGGCAGAGACCAGCGGTGCAGTGCCTCCGGTCTCCATGCTGAGCCATTGGTTCTGGGCACGTACCCACAGGCGTTCCACAGATCTGTCTGAGTATACCGCTAGCTCCAGCCTCTTGTTGCTTGTGAGACCAAGGAGGACTGCAGCAAAACCCCGGCCTGGTTAGAGACATAAGAATAAGGTGCCGTTTTGTTATGCGAGTCCTGATTGCTTCCTCCAGCCCCACGCAACACTCCGCAGTCGCTTGGAAACGGCTCGCGCTAACTTCCCATTTCCCACGGGACAGCCCTCATATTCCTCCTTATTAAATGAGTTGTGCAAATTGAGCAATCTGATTGGCTGCTGGCCAAGAGCCAGGCTGTGCGGAGAGAACGGCATCAGTGGGAAGGCAGCGTTAGCCTCGGAGCTCGGGGTTCTGCCTGCCCGCGGTGTGGCAGGATGGCAGTAGGTGCAAGGAGGGGGACATTCTGTCCCCCACCCCAATAAGAATGCAAACCCTGCCCCTCCTCACATGCTGCAAACCGCACAGACACACACCATGACAAGTGCTGCCCTAGAAGCCCCTTGGAGACTTCCCGATTGGCCCTTGGGCCCCATATAAGCTCAAGGGGGGGGGTACTAGGAAGTGTCCCTCAACAATATGGATTCCTAGTGCGTTGCCACGATTGACTCTGCTTCCAAAGGCCTGGGACTTTGACAGGCGGTGGGGAGGCAGCAGAGACAGGATAATGGACTTACTACTGCAACTACCTAAGGAAATTCTCCTTTAGCTCAATGTAACATAAGAACGGCCAGACCGAGTCAGACCAAAGGTCCATCCAGCCCAGTGTCCTGTCTGCCGATGCCAGATGCCCCAGAGGGAGTGAACACAACAGGGAATCATCCAGTGATCCCTCCCCTGTCATCCATTCCCAGCTTGTGCCAAACTGACACCATCCCTACCCATCCTGGCTAATAGCCACTGACGGACCGATCCTCCATGAATGTATCTAGCTCTGTTTTGAACCCTGTTAAAGTCCTGGCCTTCCCAACATCCTCTGGCAAGGAGTTCCACAGGTTGCCTGTGCACTGTGTGAAGAAAAACTTCCTTTTGTTTGTTTTAAACCTGCTACCTGTTAATTTCACTGGGTGACCCCTAGTTCTTATGTTATGGGAACAAGTAAATTACTTTTCCTTACTCACTTTTTCTACACCAGTCATGATTTTATAGATTTCTATCTTATCTCCCCCCCCCCTTAGTCTCCTCTCTTCTAAGCTGAAAAGTCCCAGTCTTTTTCATCTCTCTTCATATGGGAGCCATTCCAAACCCCTGGTCATTTTTTGCTGCCCTTTTCTGGGTTAAAAGTATGTGTGTTTGGAGCTGAAGGAGCAAGCCTCTAGCCCCAGTTCTCAAGGAAAAGGCAGGATTTATAAAGCAATGGGGTGTGCTTTTCTGCAACACATGGGTTCATTACCCTGCCCTTCCCTAAATCCATGGGGTTTCTACCCACCCTGTCAATGCTGGAGTCTTAGGGTATGTCTACACTTGCAGCCTATTTCGAAATAGGGCTGCAAATGCAGGCATTCAAAATTGCAAATCAAGCCCGGGATTTAAATATCCCACACTTGATTTGCATGTTCCCGGCTGGGCGCCATTTTTTTTTTTTTTTTTTTTTTGAAACTTACAAGCCTGGAATAACTGCCCACGTCCATACGCGGCAGTGAAATGGTATTTCGAAATAAAGCCCTATTTCGAAATACCTGTTATTCCCCCTGCAATGAGGTTTAACAGCTATTTCGAAATAGGGCTTTATTTCGAACACCCGTTTCACTGCCGCGTGTAGATGCGGGCAGTTATTCTGGGCTTGTAAGTTTCAAAAATGGCGCCTGGCCGGGAACATGCAAATCAAGTGTGGGGTATTTAAATCCCGGGCTTGATTTGCAATTTCGAATGCCTGCATTTGCAGCCCTATTTCGAAATAGGCTGCAAGTGTAGACATACCCTTATAGCTTGGAGACAGTGACTTTGGCTCTGACTTGGACTACATCCCTCACTCAGACGCTCAATGTAAGGTCTGGTATTGACTTATGCCCAGAAATCTGACCACGAGCCCATACCAGCAAAGCCTACATGTGGGGCAGGATGCTCTTTCTGCTCCAAAAATGCCTTTCTTTAGCACTCGAGCTAAAGGCGACCTTCCTTAGCTAGTTGCAGTAGTAAGTCCCTTACCCTGTCTCTGCCCCCAGCCACTTCAAGGCAACATCACTCTCCCTCAGTGCCTTCAAGCTGCCGTTGGTTGATAGGTGTTTTTGACCTGTGCCCAAATCAATTCAGTGTGTGCTGGAAGGCCTGCCGGCTAGGAAGAGGGACAGACTCTGACAGGAATGTTGGTGGGAGTGCTTTGATATCAGCCTCTGTAAATGTTTGATGTTTCTGACTCTTACACTGGCTCCGACAAGCTACCTGTGTGCTTTGCGATAGGCCGGGGGGGTGGTGGCGAGGTTGGCGGTGAGTCACGTAAATGCAGAGGGAATAAAACCAGGTGAAAAGGAGTTGGGGATATTTAATGCGTATTTAAAGTTTGATTATGTTTGGCGAGGTTTCAGCCCGTGCTTCCGGGACCCCGCTGAACTCCTGGCTTCCAAACGTCACCACGAATCAGAGATACCCAGGATGAAATCAGTCCCCCAAACGCTTTGCTTCTGCGTGCTGGGCACAGGCTCAGCGATCGCTGCTCCGCCACTGGCACCAACCCCTTCTGATGCCCAGGTGCCTTGCGGGTGGGGGCCTTTCTCGCATTTCTGAACTAACTCTGTTGTCTTTCTGCTCCTGCTGGCTTGTCTTCGGGGCAGGGACCTGCCTTTTAATAAACGTTGGTCCTGCACCCAGCACAAGGGAGCCTCTATCTAGATTGGAGTTGCTACGCACCATCATGATACATTCATTAATCGTCCTCTATGTTACGAGCCTCCCATTTTATAAGCACAAAGAAACACTCTGGGGTGCCCAGGATTGGGCCGGGCATTTCTTGGGCTATGAGATGTGCTCTGCCCTGGCCTTGTTAGCCAGGCTGTGCAATAGGGGTGAGTTATTGTCATTGGTCCTGAATGGAGATCGGCATTAGTGACGCTTCATTGCTAAGGTAGCTCTGAATGTGAGCCATGCTCTGTAATCTCAGATGACCCGTGGGGGGTTGTCTCTAATATACCAGTGCCTGTCTGCACGGGGTCCCAGTGGCTCAGGGAAACGTTTCTGTTTCCACACATACAGAGCAAGACACTTACCTTCCATCTAATGTGACTGTGTATCCGGTTATGGAAACCGGTGAGAGAGAACCAGAGTAAAGTCTTCATGTGTGAGAGAGCGCGTGGTGTGTGCATCTCCTCCGGCCCAGACTGCAGACACTCCAAGAACAAAACAGCCGCCATCTCTGCACAGAGGCAGGGTTCCTGTAAATGTAAAGGTCCAAGTGGACAGGAAAAGGGCATGCTAAGGGTCCTAGCTGCATACCCCCCAAGGTGTGTAGGGGGGAGAAGAGACGTGCACAGAGGAGCACCAACGGTTGTGACCTTCCACCAGGTGCAACCTGCACGCCACCTGTGCGGATGTAGCTTTGCCTGCCATGTGGGAGTGGGGGCATGACCCTGATCTGGTCCCAGCCTGTTTCTGAAGCCTGCTGGCTCTTGGCTCTTGACCACTTGGAACAAAGATTGTTCTTCTGCACAGTCCTGCTGAAGAACCTGGGGAGAAGCTACTTGTGCCTGTGTGTGTCCTGCTTAGGGCTAGGCACCATCTTCTATCTCAGGGCTGGGTCAGATGCAGCCTGGGGGCCAGATCCAACCTATCTAACACTTGGATCCAGCCCGCGGGCTGTATCTGGCTGCTTTCTATTGATATCCTGCTGCCTGTGCCACAGAATTTCCAGGACGTGGCTCAGGCAGCAGGACCCTAACTGAAGGGCTTGTGGCTCCGGGTCACAGTGCTACCCCGGCAGAAGCCAGAGCCATGAGCTCTTTAAATAGCTTCAGTAAATAGCCCCATGCAAGGTGGTAGCGGTGGGCCTGGGAGCCGTGAGCCCTTTGCTGTGTGCTTAATTCAAACCCTCTGGCCCCAGACAACTCTGGGGGGAGGCTAGTCCCTAGCCCCACCCCTTCTACCTCACGGTCCCATCCCTTGGTGGGGGGGGTGGGCGTGGAGCTGTCCCACAACCATGTAACAACATTCATTAAGTGACCCCCATGCATTATTGCCCACCCCTGTCCTGTCTAAAGGTTCAGTGGCCCACGAACAGTGTGCCTGAGAAAAGGAGGCGATGGCCAAGCAAAGTAACCTCCCCCTGAGAGTGGGGGCCGTTCTGGTCAAAGCCAAGTGGTCTGATTAGGGTCCAGGCTCTGAGGCAGCTCCCAAGGGATTCTGACAGACTTGCCCCTGGAGGAAGTCCCCAGGGCCGGACTAAGGGGTGGGCTAGCCGGGCAGCTGCCCAGGGTGCCAACCTACGGGGGGCGCCCAGCTCCTGGCGGGATGCAGCAGCTGCCCGGGGCAGAGGTTGTGTTAACCCCGCAGCACCGGCCAGCAGCACCCTTCCCCCCGCGGCTGCAGGGCTCTGCACGGCCAGGCGCAGCCCGCCATGGGCGACCTCGGGCTGCGCGCCATTGGCGGTGGCTGGGCCGACTGGGCAGCACATGTGCTGTGCGTCCGCCCATGCTCCCCGGGGGCGGGCCTGCACATATGTCGTGTGCCCGGAGGCGGAGCCACGCATCCCAGGGGCGGGCCCATGCATGCACCATGCGCCCAGAGGCGGGGCCATGCACCCTGGGGGTGGCACCGCACACCTGGGGCCCGGGGCACCAAAATGGCTCGGGCCGGCCCTGGAAGTCCCACAGCCAGGATCCCTGAGCAGAAATCCAGTTCAGAACGGCGCTGAGAAATCCTAGCCACTAGGCAAGGCAGCACAGAAATCACGCGCTCCGCTTTCCTTCCATGTGAGCAAGGCTCTGTTCCTGGCCAGACAGCCCAAAGGGCAAAATCTTTCCTTTGTCCCCAGGCCAATGCTGCCCTGTCAACATGTGCTACTGCTTGGCGACGACCAGGAGATCATCGAACCGCAGGGCTAGCAGAGACCTCAGGAGCCATTGTGTCCAGGCCCCTGCCCAAGGCAGGACCAACCCAACTCAATCAACCCAGCCAGGGCTTTGTCCAGCCGGGACTTAAACACTTCCAGGGATGGAGATTCCACCCCCTCCCTAGGGAACCCATCCCAGTGCTTCCCCCCCCCATCCTAGGGGAATAGCTTTTCCTTATAGCCCATCTAGACCTCCCCCACTGCAACTTGAGACCATTGCTCCTTGTTCTGCCATCCTCTTTGGAACCCCCCTTCGGGGAGTTGCGGGCTGCTCTCAGATCCCCCCTCACTCTTCTCTTCTGCAGACTAAACAAGCCCAAATCCCTCAGCCTCTCCTCGTAGGTCATGTGCCCCAGCCCCCTAATCATTTTCATTACCCTCCACTGGATTCTCTCCAGTTTGTCCACATCCTTGCCGTAATGGACAACCCAAAACTAGGTGCAATGCTCCGGATGCAGCCTCACCAGTGCCAAACAGAGGGGAATAATCTCTTCCCTCCATCGCTGTTTGGCTTATAGGGAGGGTTCTGGGCTATGTGGTATGCATAGGCGCTTAGCCCTGTGGACTCAGCCTGAACATGTAGGCAGATTTGTTCAGGGATTCTCATCGGCCTGCCTGTGTGGGCATCCACTTCACAACCCCCACAGGAGCATCCCATGCGGGCAAATTCTGGTGCTGAACAGTACCTTGGTGCACCTTGGTTCTCATGGGGGTTGAGGGGGACTGGACCACAGCAAGGCTCTCAGGATTGGCCCTGACTCCGGCATGCTCTCCGTGCCCAGATTTCACCCTGGCGTCCTGACCCCCTGGGAGACAAACCCTAGAACCCTTCACCTTTGTGTTGTCAAAGGACACAGACTCTGCCAACTGGGGACCTCGAGTGATTCGTGAGGTCTTCAACTTGGCCCCCCAGCGCAGGCCACTTTTCAGAGCCCAGGTAGTCTCCGCTGCTGCTTGCCCGACGAAGCCGGAGACCTCTCCCTGGCTGAGCCCAGAAAAGCTGTGTTAAGCTCGGCTCAGCTGCAAGTAGCGCGGTGCGGATCTTAAATCTGTCACTCATCTGTCTTAGAGCAGGGATTTGGGAGTCAGGAGTTTTGGATTCTATTCATGGCTTTGACACTGAGTCACTGCCTGACCTCAGGCACTCAGATACCATGGTGATGAGCGTGGCATAAATGCCTCGACAGATAGACTAGATTAGATAGACTTTGTGTGTTTGACAGCTCTTTGTGTCTCCTCATTGTTGGTTTCCCCTTCGAGCCAGTCGATTGTCTTTGTTGTTTCTGTGGATCTTTCATGTGGCAACAGGGGAGAGAAATGCTGTTTTTGTTGTTTTTGTTTGTTTTTAGATGGCAAAAACTGGATTGTAAAACCACAGCAATTATCAGTGTGTACATGGAGGGGGAGGCAGGGAAGATCCAGGAAAGGACGGGGGTGCTTGGTGACAATGGTAGGGCCCTTGAAGGGAGAAGAAGTATAGACTCAGAGATTCCAAGGCCAGGAGGGACCATTGTGGTCTGCCAGCACAACACAAGGCTGTCGAACTTCCCCCACACAATTCCTAGAGCAGAGCTTTTAGAAAAAAACAGCCCAGCTTGATGTTAAAAGTGCCGGTGGTGGAGTCTCCGGTGTGCCAAAGGGTCCCAACGATCAATTGCTCTCGCCGTTAAAAATTGGCGCCTTATTTCCGATCTGAATTTGCCTGGCTGCAGCGTCTAGCTTTTCGATTGTGTGAAACGGTGCTGCCCTGAGACTAGGAGTCCGGAAATCGGGCCTTCTGTCCCCGCCACTGTCACACACCCGCGGTGTCACCTTGGGCTCGGCTTTGTTGTCTCTGTCACCCATCATCTACTTATACTGTAAGGGACAGGGACTGTCTTACTAGGGAGATGGATAGCCAGTAGCACAGTCAGGCCCAGAGCTGAGCTGGTGTGCTCATAATAAAAATGGCTTCTGAGGGGTAGCTGAGTTAGTCTGTAACAAGAAAAACTTAAAAACAACAGATAGTCTGGCAACACCTTAAAGACTCACAAAACATGTCGATGGCATCATGAGCTTTTGTGGGCCCAGCCCACTTCTTCAGATGACCAGCTCTTCTCATCTGAAGAAGTGGGCTGGGCCCACGAAAGCTCATGATACCAATAAAAATAGCATCAGGGAACTGACAAGAGAAGACTTTTTTCCTCAAAAAGCCTTTCCTTGTGCTCCCAATAGCCATAGGTGTGATTAAGGCCAAAAAGGTTTTAGGAATTCCCCTGGCTTGTCTCCGCCGAGGCAGGCCGCAGCTTTTGCACTTCACACCACTTGAAAGGTGAGGTCGGCAGGCCCTCTCTGTGTTCGCCAAGCTGGGGGTGGCTGGTGAGTGCCCCCCTGTGGGGCTGGCTTTCTGAGCTGGGCAGAGCTCAGGCTGAGAACCCACCCACGCACCTCAGACAAACAGCCGTCAAACTGCTGGCTGTATTCGGTAAGGCCTGGCGTGAAAGGCTGCTCAGAACATCCCACAAGTGCTCAGAGTCTGAGAGGAAAACACTACTGTGCTGTCTCTTTAAGGAGAGTTAGATGGGAGGTCCTAATTAGAGCAGCTCTTGATTCTGATGTTTGAGGTGTTATTCATATCCCATTAAAGGATGATGGTGTCTAATTTGCAGGCATAGGGTCTCAGAAGCAGCACCCCCACCCACAATGACATTACTTTCCTATTTCTAGTAACACACAACGAATACCTCATTTAGTTTCCAGTTTAGATGGGTCCCCTCCTCTTTATTTGCTAATGGTTTTTCAGTTCTTTTGTGATTTTCTGTAAATATTTCAGCCCTGGGAGTTGCCAGTGACTTGAAGAAAAGTCAACACCACGTGTAGCAAAATTTCCTACCCCTCCCCTTTTGGAACTGTGTAACAAACCACTCAATAAAACAATACGAAAACAGGGACGTGGTTCCTTAGGGATGGCGCCCATTCAGAGGGGCTTGGGTGGAGGTGGGGACTAGAATCCAGGGAGTCTTTAATCACTGCCCATACAGTCTTTTCTAGCGGTGTAGAACAGTGGCTCCCAGCCTGTGGTCCGTGGACCCCTGCTGGTCCACGACGGCACTGCAGGGGGTCCGTGGAAAGTTTAAAAATAAGGATTGGCCCCATGGCGGTGGGTCCGATCCTTTCTTTTCGTTTTCTTTCCTTACTTTTCTTTTTTTCTCAGTCTGTGAAACTTTAATAGCTTGAAAAAGGGTGCGTGTGCTCGAAAAGGTTGGGAACCTCTGGTGTAGAATTTAGCAGGGTGCTCTTGGTGTATGGTAACACGGGCTTGTCTCCGAGGGGAAGGGGCCTCTTTGCACTCCTGGAAAAGTTATACTCTTGCCACATCCCCATGCTACACGTTCCAGGCAGGCGGTGGCTTTGGAGGTGAGGGTGGCTTGGCTGCTGGAGCTTCCTGGCAAAGGGGAAATCCAAATGAGCTGTTTAGCCAGGTAACACACACTGAAAGTGTCCACGCAGCTGCTTGGTCGCTAGGGCAGAGCCAGATGGTACCGTGTTGCCAGGCAGATTAAGTCTGATGGGGGACTGAAGTGCTGTTCTACATGGCAAAATGGTTGTGAAAAATGGCACTGGCTCCCTCCAAAGACCTACTCCCGGAGTGTGTCCAGGGGCCTGTCTGCGTCGACTAACCACCGTTTGAAAAACAGCATGGCAGAGCCAACCCCATGAAGAGGGGGCGAGCGGGAGCCCAAGGCTTCGTGTGCCGGAGTGGCAGACTTGTTTGCTACGTTCCAGTTATGTGGCCAATCGGTTACACCTCTGCGAGCCCGTGGATGGGGCTGGGATCATCCATTTGGCCGCAGAAACTAGCTAGTGACGAAGGGAAAAAATCCATCTTCTCTCTCCGTTCCCAGGCTGAGCTCATAGGGCTGGGTTAGAAAATCCACATTTTCCCTGGTAAATTCACAGCTCTTGATGTGGAAATCCTTTGAACCCAATGAACCTTCTACCTCCGCTTTCCACTGGTGTAACTGCTTTGCCCAAACAACAGGGAGTCCTCTGGCACCTTACAGACTAGCAGATTTATTTGGGCATCAGTTTTCATGGGCAAAGACCCACTTCGTCAGATGCATTGGAGTGGAAATGACAGAGGCAGGCATAATATATTTATATATGCTGCCTTTCAGAAGTATATAAGTATATTTATGCCTGCCTCTGTCATTTCTGCTCCAGTGCATCTGACGAAGTGGGTCTTTGCTCATGAAAGCTTATGCTCAAATAAATCTGTTAGTTTCTTAGCCTTGGTCTACATTAGGGAGATATCGCTCCTTATTTTGAAATAAGCAGAGTGTCCACATGACCAAGCCTTTATTTTGAAATAACGGGCTGGTTATACTGAAATCTGTTCTGCTTTCATCAGGGAAAAACACTTATTTCGAAATAGCGGTCGTGCGGACGCTCCATTGCTTCTATTTTGAGATAACGACTCCCCTGAGTAATTTGAAGTAATTGAATGCTGCCTGGGGCTCTAAGTCCGAGGTAGCACATCCACAATAACGGAGCCTGCCTCGGACTATTTTCAAGGCATTCCCACAGTGAGGACCCACTATTTTGATTTTGTCATCTCTGGAGTTATTATTCCGAACTGAGTTACTTCGAAATCATTTCCGAGTGTGGACATGCCCTAAGGGGCCACAGGACTCTGCGTTGTTTTTGCCGATACAGACTAACCCGGCTCCCCCGCTGACATTTTGCCCAATAAGCTAAATTGCACTGTGGGGTGGTCCAGCGGCAGCTTGTGTTCTGTGCTAACCAGGGCCCTTTGTGTTGCAGGTAACCCTGTTACAGTAGGAATGAGCATCCATATCTCCAGCATTGACCAGATTTCAGAAGTCAACATGGTAAGTCTGAAAAGAAGCGAAAAGCCAACAGATTGTCTCTTCGCCCGGGGGGTGAGAAAGCACCCCCACGTCATGACTACTCAGAATCATTGCAGCAACTGGAGGGGTTTTTGGCAAGAGGTTGGGAGCTAACCTAGGAGGGGGTGTCGACATTCCAGTGTGTTCTGCTCCCCTGCAGTTATTCCTCATTTCTCCTCTCCAAATTCTGTTGCACGGGTGGTGGTGCAGACTGTCTTTCATGCTCCACCCCAGAGAGAGTTGCATTTCTGGGGTAGGGGTGGGCCGAACAGAGCAAAGCGAGTAAGCCTCTTGCGGGATAAAATGCAAGCGTTGTAGTGTCATTGCTGTGTATGTAACAGGACCAAACCAAACCAAGTTTGCAGATGACACTAAGCTAAGGGGAGAGGTAGTTACGCTTGAGGGCAGAGATAGGGTCCAGAGTGACTTAGACAAATTGGAGGGTTGGGCCACAAGAAATCTGATGAAGTTCAACAAGGACAAGTGCAGAGTCCTGCACTTGGGACAGAAGAATCACAAGCATTGTTACAGGCTGGGGACCAACCGGCTAAGTAGTAATCTGCAGAAAAGGACCTGGGGGTTACAGTGGATGAGAAGCTGGATATGAGTCAACAGTGTGCCCTTGTAGCCAAGAAGGCTAATGGCATATTAGGTTGCATTAAGAGGAGCATTGCCAGCAGATCCAGAGATGTCATTATTCCCCTTTATTCAGCTCTGGTGAGTCCACATCTGGAGTATTGTGTCCAGTTCTGGGCCCCCCACTACAAAAAGGATGTGGACGCATTGGAGAGGGTCCAGCGGAGGGCAACCAAAATGTTAGGGGGCTGGAGCATATGACCTATGAGGAGAGGCTGAGGGAATTGGGTCTGTTTAGTCTGCAGAAGAGAAGAGTGAGGGGGGATTTGATAGCAGCCTTCAACTTCCTGAAGGGAGGTTCCAAAGAGGATGGAGAAAGGCTGTTCTCAGTAGTGACGGATGGCAGAACAAGGAGCAATGGTCTCAAGTTGTGGTGGGAGAGGTTCAGGTTGGATATTAGGAAAAACTATCTCACTAGGAGAGTGGTGAAATACTGGAATGGGTTCCCTAGGGAAGTAGTGGAGTCTCCATCCCTAGAGGTGTTTAAGTCTCAGCTTGACCAAGCCCTGGCTGGGTTGATTTAGTTGGGATTGGTCCTGCCTAGAGCAGGGGGCTGGACTTGATGACCTTCTGAGGTCTCTTCCAGCTCTATGGTTCTATGATTCTAGAGGGGGGCAGGAGAGGCTAAGGCTATCTAACATGCCTTGCTACCCTGCAAAGGAGTGTGTCCCTATCACAGGGCAACACGTGAATTGGAGTGATTGTGGGTGCCTCCTTCCTCGTAACCCCAGTCATGCTTCCAGCAACCCTGTGCTACTGAGAATGTCATGACTTCGGCAGTCCAGCTTCAGCCAGAGTGCAAGCTGATGCTGAAATAAACCCATGCTCCCACAGGTGAGGGATCTCTGGCAGGTACACCCCATCCTGCATGCTAGAATTTGCCCTTGTAGCAGCTCAGAGCATTGGGTGACAGCAGGTCAGGCTGCTAGCTTTTGCAGTCTTAGTCTACACCCCAGAGTTAGGGAGATGCTGCACCCCTGACACAAAGCCCGTGGTGTGGACACACACAAGTGATTCAATTACTGCGGTGACTGGGCATTGATGGCTCTTGGGTTGACTTACTTTGGCACGCCGATGTGCTTTAAAACACGGCCAGTTCTTTGCTACCCCTGCTATGGCTTTAGCTGGAGGATCTCCCTGCCAAGGAGATCTCCGAGATGGCTGTTGGTGTAATTGTCTCAATCCCTTTCCTGGGCGTTGTCGACCTTTCTACTCCCCGTGAGTGGTCAGACCTCCCCGGGGAAGCTGTGTCTGGTTGGCTGCGCATTTCCAGCCTCATGGGGCTAGCCGTGGCGTTCCATGTGCTGAGATGGGCTGGGCGGGTTTTGCATCGGACTGATGGGTGGGTGCTTCTCTCTCCGTTCAGGAAATAGATTCCTGACCCGGGATGAGCTGATCCAGGGCGTCACCAGTGTGGTGGGGGGGGCTGTGTCTCCCCCATGTTTCCTTCCCCGTATGCTGGAAGTTGGGCCAGTCTTATGTGCATTCAACAAAGGATGCCTAACTGCTGAGTTATGAGGACCCAGGTCCCTCCCTCTGCCGTGGGGTAACCCCACGGCAGCTTTTCTGCTAGACCTGCTGCTTTGCCAAGGCTGCCTTTGGTGGGCGGGTGACGGAGACGTTTGTGCGAGGTTGTTCCTCTGTTCTCCCCGTTCTGACCTATGTGGAAGAACCCCAGCCTGACTGGAGCTTCCTGGCCAGTGAAGAGAGTTAAAACCTTTCGGGTCCCGATTCTCCTGCCATTTCTCTGGGACTACAGATCCTGTCTGATTCCAGCGCCACCAATGCTCCTGGGGCGTCTGTGTGGTGGTGGGGAAAGAGGGGGGTTGCTGGTAAAAGGGGGGGACCCATTGGTTTAAAATTTTCTCTATACTTGGAAGAGGTTGGGTCAAACCCAGCCCCACTGAGTTGAGTGGGAGTTGCCTCCAAGTACCTCCGGGCTGCATTTAGCTCATGGTGGACCCAGTTTCTCAGATGAAACCATTTGCACTGCAAGTTCTTGCCCAGTGACGCCTTTGAAGTGCAGCCTTGAGTTTGCCATCGCTCTGTCTGGGACAGCTTAGATTTCCCTGCAGTTCCACCTTCGGCCTTCCAGGTGCTACCTACGCTTGCCACTGCTACTGCCAGCCGCTTGCCTTGTGGCACAAACTCCTAGTGCCAGTGGAGGTTCCTGGCCCCATGACTGTAGTGTCTGAGTGCCTCGCTGTCTTCAATGGGTGTCTCCTCCCAGACCTCCTGGGAGATGGGGATGGAAGAACTCCCCTGTTTGGTGGGGAGCGGAGGCCCTGGGAGTTAGGTGCCAAAGTGCCTTTGAGAATGTGGGCTGGCATGATTTGCTCTGCATCTGTGGCAGGAAATTGCATCTAGGCCAGTGGGTCTCAATCTGTAGGTCAGGAACCCAAAGTGGGACTAGACCAGGGTTCCCTGTAAGCTGAGCACCCAGGAGAGATTCAGGTGCTGCCCAGTTGATTAGGAGAGTGCCCACAGCCGGCTGTGTGTGTTTTTGTGGGTGGTGCACATCTGTACATGCCTTGGTGCACCTAATAAAATTTATTGCCACACATGGATGGAAAAATTTAGAAAGTGCATTGGTCAGGACCCTGTTTTTATGGGGTCTCTGGGGCTGGCTTGGACTTGCTGAGATCTGGGAACAAACCTGAAGCCTGAGCAACACTGTCTGGGGCCAGACATGATGCTAGAGCCCCACTATCTGGTGCTGAAGCCCTTGGACTTCCATTTTGGCCCCTGCACCCAGGCTAGGGAGGCACAGGCAGGCTCAGGTTTGGTCCCTTCCCCACCCCAGCTCCCGAGCCGTCTATTATTTTTTGTTGTCAGAAGACAGTTGCAGTGCAGCGAGTCTTGGAAACCCCTGATCTAGGCCTCCTGCCGCCTGGCCGCTGGACCATCCTTCCTCCTCCCACTGTGCTAGCATCACCTTTCAACACAATGCAGCCTGCCCGCCAAATGCCAACAGCGCCCCTGCTCCCGGAGACAGGCCCGCCACCCCTGGGCCACGCCTGTTGCAAGAGGGTGCTTGGCCTTTCCACGTTGGCTATGGCCAGTCCATGCCGGGATGGAAGGGAGCTCTCTGCTTCCTCCTGTGGGTACATAGAGTCCTTTTGGGGGGGCTGCCCTACCAGCCTTTCCAGTTATGTTGTGTCCTTAGTGGAGGGGCTGACTCCTGCCCATTCCTCATGTGGGGTCTGCTAGGCCTTCCTAAGTATGCCCTATTAGGTGATGGTTTGGTCCAATGGACAGGGCACTGGATTGGGATTCAGGACACATGGATGTTTCCCTGTCTCTGCCACTCCCCTGCAGGGTAACCTTGGTCAAGTCACTTTCCTGGGCTGCTCTTTTTCCCCTCCTGCCCTTTGTCTGCTTGTCAATTCAGACTATAAGCAGGCGAGCAGCATCTCTTACCTTCGTGTCTGCAAAAGGCCTGGCATGATGGGACCCTAATTGATATGAGGGCCTTGAAGTGGGTTGGGAACCTACAGAATGAGAACAGGAGAGGCCACTTGGAAAGGGGTTGACGACTGGAGCCATCTTACCGAGCAGCCATTCAGGGAGCAGGGATGGTTTTATTCCCTGTGTGATGTGGGCAAGTTTTGACTTCTTGCTCTCCGTGCTGGGTGGCGAATCCCCCTGGGGAGAGGCGGCTGTCTTGCCCCGGATCCGGGCACTGGGATGGCAGCAAGAAAAACAAGGCATTTCTCAGCCCCGTGTGAGCTCAGGAAATAACCGCTCAAGGAATAAATTAAAGGTGCACAAGCAGGGCTGGGTTGCCATGGAAACCAGATAGCTTCTATTGTTACACAACCAGCGCTGTTCCTTATTGCCCCTTGTAGGATAATTAATTAATCCACACAGATCCCTCTGTGGCACAGTGGGGGCTGCTGCTGTGATTGGCAAGCCCCTCACCTGCCAGGCCCCTTCGCTGTGTTCACCCTCTGTCGGGGCTGCGGCAGGCCGGGCACCCCGAGAATGGTGGTGCACGCTGGAGGGGACTGGGTGCTGTGCTGGAGAACACCAGAAACTAGTTTGCATTGAGATTCCAGCCAGATACAATGCTGCAAGGCGGCGCAGCTCAAGACGGTACTTTCCTGAGCAGTGTACTACCGAGGAGATGATGCAGTAATATCTCAGAGCGGGGCAGTGAGCGGTGTCCGATGTGCTTTCATGTAGCAAAGGTGATGCAGTTGTGTCTTGGGGCTAGAGGCTCCCAGGGGCTGATCTGTGGTTTGCTAGAGCTGATAGCATTGTCTGTCAGGGCTAGAGGGTCCCCAGAGGCTGTGCTCTGTTGCCCCAGAAGTGACAGAGTCATGTCTTAATGCAAGAGATGCCGGAACGCAGTGCTGGCATTGTAACATCTTCTCAGTGACATTACAATTCGTGTTCACGTCTCTGAAAAATGACTGTGGGGGAAAAAGAACCCCTTCCTGCTCCCCAGAGTGGCTCCCAGTGTGTGTTTCAGACTCCTAGCCTCTGACTTTACTCACCCAGATAGTGTTTTATTCCTCTATTCTCCCCCTAGCCTCACAGAGCCAACACTGCTAAAATGTCTGCGTCGTAACAGGGTTGATTGCTAAGTTCCAACCAGTTACACAGAGCTGGATCCCATGTGCTGAACGCTGAGGAAGGGTCTAGCTGGACTCCTAGATCCCAGACTGAAAAATAAAACCCTATAACCTTACCACACAGGATCTAGAAATCATCAAGCACAGAGCTGGGCAAATAATGGAACCACAGTGCCTGTGAATATTGGTAAGAGAAATGTGCTGTATAAACTATCTGGCAAATGTTATGCAACCAGCTGGGGCCAGGAGATAATAAACACTTAGCTCCACCATGCCATGTCTGTGGAGGACAGCAGATGTGTAATGTGGCACTGAGATATCTTGGCATTGCAAGAGTCCAGGAATCCATCTAGTCTGGTATCACCTGACAGTGGCCAGTCCTAGCTGCTTCAGAGAAGTTGGAAATGCCGTAAGTGGACAGCTACGGAATAACCTGTCCAGTAGTAGAATTTCCTGCCTAACTCCCATCACTTTGAGGCTGGTGCCAGCTCTCTCTCCAAAGGTTACTTCTGGAGCTGAAATTCCTCCAATGTGTTCTCATGCTGTACGTCAGTTAATCAGGAAGCCACTTGCGTGACCTGAGCACGGGCGTCAGGAAGGGTGGGAACCCCAAGCCAGCTGTCTGTGCTTAAAGCAAGACAAGACAATCCCCTTCTGTGACTTTTGCACTGGTCTGCTGCTCTGATGTGTGCAAAAGCGTAGAGCATAATGAAACAAACTCAAAAGCAATAGAGAAGCACTCTGGGTGGCCCTGTGTATGTATCCAGCTACTTTTCCTGGTTCTGCAACTTCTTGTGCCGTCCCCTAAATGCATTCAGCCCAGGGTGTATATGTACAGCTGCAATACCCTTGCTGGGGTTGGTTACACCCTTAGCTTTAAAATTTTATAAACCTTGGCACAGGTGACTAGTTGAAAAGTTACAGGCGGGTTATTGTTGCAGGGAAGCACAGAGCTGCTGTGGACAAATCTCCCGGCCATGTGCAAGAGGCTGGTGCAATCTGTGGGATATTTACAGGACAGTTACACAATGGAGGTTTGCAGTGAAATCTGTTAGAAGGATGGCGGAGGGGAGGGGGTGGGGGCAGCAAGGCACCTTGCAGAACTGACCCTGCAGGCAGTGAATAAGGTGTTATCGCCTCTTCTTCTAGCGACTTAATGCTCCCCTCCTCTGCTGCGTGCATGTTCACGAGAGTGGCTGCGTCTCTCTGAATTAAGGAAGGTAACATATTGTGCCTGCTATTTTCCAACCTCTAGAAACTTATTTGAAAGCCAAATTTCTTCCCACGAGGCAAAAGCAACACTCGGCATGCGGGCACCAGGCAGCACATGCCCAGTGGAAGTCGTACACAGAGCTGCTGTGGAGCTAGCTAGGCACCAATACGGAGCCAGTATTTTAACGTGGGAGAAGAGGGTACTCAGGACCTTGAAGGACCAGGCCTACGGTTTCTTGATTCTTCACATCCAGGGATAATCCTTTAGCTTTGTGATGAGTTACCTCCCTCTCTCTCTCTCTTTCAAATGTGCCTAGCCCTGCGGTAGTATCTGCCCACGGGAAGCTTGGCAGTATTTTGTATTTTCACTGGAACGGGCATATTCTCTGGTTTCCCTGCATGTGGGTCACTGCTGCTGTGCTGGGTGAGGCTGGGGAGAAGTGGATACTGTATGGAGTAGACTCCATAGCTGAGAGGGATTTGGTCCATGCACAAAAAGCCAATTGCCTGGGCTGGGTCCTGTGGCCATGCAGAGCTCCTTGCAGGATGGACGGAGGACTGGAAGGATCTGTATGAGATGGACAGCAGCATGGTGGGTACTTAGGTGTAAATATATGACCCCCCCATCTTGAATCCCTTCACAAACTTGTCCTTTTAGTAGACAGATTTTCTGGATGAAATCCTGGCCCACTGAAGACTAGGGCAGTTTTGAAATTGACTTCCCTGGAGGCCAGATTTCAAGTTGCCATTGATGGGAAACACTATCACCCTAAGGATTCACCCACGGTAGTGATGACCTCACAAAGACTGAGGCACATGTGTCACTAGGTAGTCTCCAGTCCCCGCTGTCCTTTGCAAAGATCTCTTTCTGGGATTGTATTCATATCTTTAACTCTGAAAATTGGCTTTTCTCCTGAAGAGCCCAACCAGGGAAATTGCATGCAAATAACTTACTAGAAGTAACGTGGGTTAGTCTCTCTTCACTGCTTCTTGATGCGCTGAGGTTTTAGAACATGGAGGAGCAGAATCATAGAATCCCAGGGCTTGCAGAGACCTCAGGAGTCATCGAGTCCAGCGCCCTGCCCAAAGCAGGACCAATCCCAACAAAATCATCCCAGGCAGGGTTTTGTCAAGTCGGGACTTCAAAACCTCTAGGGATGGAGATTCTACCCCCTCCCTAGGGAGCCCATCCTAATGCTTCCCCACCCTCCTGAGTAAATAGTTTTCTCCTAATATCCCATGTAGACCTCCCCCACTGCACTGTGAGACCATTGCTGCTTGTTCTGCCATCTGCCCCCAGTGCGAACAGCCTCTCTCCATCCTCTTTGGAACCCCCCTTCAGGGAGCTGAAGGCTGCAATCAAATCCCCCCCTCGCTCTTCTCTTTTCTGTAGACTAAACAAACCCAAATCCTTCAGCCTTTCTATCTTGGTGTTAGAAGTTCTTAATGACCTACTGTCCTTTCCCAGGGAACAAGTAATGCCCACGGAAGTCACTGAATGTATTCTCGTAGCATTCGGGACTCTCTGGCTCTGTGACACGGCTGAATTACCTGCAGTCTATTCCAGCCCAGCATCTAGGAATCTCTTGTTCAGAATATTAAGCACTCCGCTGGAGCGTGGCACAGCCAATGCAGTCAGATGCTAGACATTACGAGCTGTAATAGGCGGCAGGTCGGGCAGTCGTGTCCCAAAGCAGCAGGTTCCCGCCTGGGGAAGGGTGGCCATAGGATGTTGCTCTGTGTCGGGGCTGGGGCCAGTTAATGCAGCTGTGTCTCGGGAATTCCCGGATGCCGAGCTAGAACGGGGCACTGCCGACGGAGCTCAGGGCTGGGAGTTTCCAGATGCGGTGATGTCATATAAACCTTCACAGCTGGGCTTTTTCTTTGCTTTCAGCTGCCAAAGAGCTCGCTCTGGTACCGCTGAGGTCGGGCAGTTCTTGTCGCCGGTTCCAGTTCTTAGGCGCAGGGCTGTAATTTACCATTTGCTTGTGGAGGTTTCCTGGTGACGCCAGTCTGTGGCTATTTTACATGCATGTAGCCAGACTGTTCCCAAAGGAGAGGGCTGGCAGAGAATGAAAAGGCTGATCCTGAACAAAGCTGGCTTGCTTTA
The DNA here is from genome assembly GCA_032595735.1 of Pelochelys cantorii. NCBI lineage: Eukaryota > Metazoa > Chordata > Testudines > Trionychidae > Pelochelys > Pelochelys cantorii. The sequence continues at coordinate 46,322,542 of CM064337.1, forward strand.
GGCACTGTTGCCAGTCCTGCATACGACACCATCACACTCTCAGCCTGTTGCCACACCTGCCATCCATCTCGACTTATTTTGCGTCCCCTGGCCTAGGATGACTGGCTAAACATCCCCAGCTCTCGTCTTCCCCGGCAGTCGGGAGCAGCCAGCGCATGGCGGATAACGCCCTCAGGGCCCCCTGGCGACTAGGAGAAACGGGAGCTAGAGGGTGACCCCAGCACAAAAGGAAAGTGGGAGAAAAAGGAGATGGGGGGGGGAACATTCGACTCATTTCTAGATGCAGCATCTTAGAGAAGCCTGCGAGGGATCCACCGATCTTTCGTAAGCATTCGTGCGCCTTAAAAGCGAAGGGCTGCCTGCTGATGCCTTAATCCCATCAGACCACGGGTGCTGGAACTCGGGGGGGCTGGGGCTGCAGCCACCCCCCCGCCCTGAAGTGGATTTCACCCTAGACAGTGTTTTCACTTTGGTTCAATGACTCTCAGCACCCCCACCCTAAAATTGGTCCAGCACCCCTGTGGCAAACAGCGCCTTGGTCTGCTATCACCCCCCTGCTTTCTGTGGGCCTTCTCAAGGAATCAGGTGCTATGCAGCAGGGATGTCAAATCCCCTTAAATTAGTTAACTGGTTAAACGTTGCCTTTAGCTGGTTAACTGATTAAACGGGGCCAGGTGGGGGGAAGGGGGCATTGCAGCCTGCAGGGTGGGAGCAGCCCCCCTCGCCGACCACAGTCAGGCTGGGAGTCAGCAGCCCCATACGGGTAGAAGGGAGCTGGCAGCCACCTCCCTCCGCCCAAACTGGTGAGGCTGCTGCCTTGGGCTGGGAGCCAGCAGCCCCATGGGGCGGGAGCAGCCCCCCACCCATGGCAGGTTGCAGGTGCAGGGCTGCTCCTGGGTAACAGTTAACCATTACCCAGTAAGCATCACCCCTTAATGAGTGATGCTTACTGGGTATCCGGCTAACTGGTTACCCGGTCACATCCCTACTACACAATGTGAGCAAAGAATCGGGCCCGAGGAGAGCTGAATGCAACCTACGTCCATTGTTGAAGCAATGCGGAGGAAGCTCCGGTTTGAACAAACCCGGTAACTAAACTGCCTGCTCCTCCTTGGGGGCGGGGGATCCTTCTGTACCACAGTGAGGGATGTTCGGCCGGAGCAGCGTGATAGTGCAATCCTCATTCACCAAGCAAATCGCTGTGCAGCATTCTGCAGTGTGCCCAGGTCCTTGACCTGAAATTGATTATCGCATACAAACCTGTCGATTACGCCCCTGGTTTAGCAGTTGGACGATAGGTCAGTGTTACTCAGTGGCCGTACAGTCCGCGCTGGCAGCGCCATATTACTGACCGTTTGGAAAAGGCAGGCAAAGGGTTGGTTGTCTGGAAAGGATTTCCAGAATGAATCAACTCCATTTCTAGACCCATGCCAAGAGCCTGTTTCCTTCTACATTTCTGTTTTCTTCTCTTTCTGGATATTTAATGGATTTAATTATTTGTCATCTGCTTATCTGCCTCACCCCTAGCTTCTTACGCAATATCCCCTCACCATGGTGCCTGTGTAACACTGCCCAGATTAGGGATGTAAAATCCCATTTAATTGGTTAACCAGTGAAACACATGCTAGATTGGAGCAGCACCCACTTCCCCCGCCGCAGGCCAGAGCAGCCCCTGTCTGCCGCAGGCCCTCCATGGGGCAGGCAGCTACCTGATCCACCCCACCCCACTTTAACCTTAACCAGTTAGCTTCACCCAACAAGGAACATTGTAGGTCTGCAAAATGAAGGCCTTGGCTTTAATGTCACTGGGAGTTGCAGGGTGTCCATATTTCTCACAACCCCATGATCAGGCTCTTATACAGGAATTCTGCTGTGGACAGGGCCGCATTTTGTTCCTCATGCATGTGATCCCAGATAGGGCCAGGCAAAACAAGCATTGGGCAAATGTTCAATAATCGGGCGGGGGGTGGGAGGCTGAAAGTTACTAGAACTTTTCTGACGTTCTTTATAAGTTGCTTCAGGTTCTGGACAAGAGTTCGGGGAGCATCCTGTTTCATTCAAAATGGCTTATCTCCTCTGTACTGTGAGTCACCAACTTGGCAGCTCCCTGAGTCCGGTCCTTCATGGATCACGGGGGATGTTTCAGTGAAGAAAACATGTGGCCCTTTGTGTTTCTGGGAACTGGAAATCCATCGCACCTGTTGCTTCTGTGCTTCGCACAGGAATTCATTGCAAAGAGCAAAGGTTGGTATCTGGGTCAGCATATGATTATAGCTACACACATGCATGCGGTGCTGCAGAACACGAAGGGCTGGCCCAACAGTCTTACAGTGTACACCAGAGAGCGCACAGTGCTACAAGCCAAGTGCAGAAGGGTCTGGAAAGATGACTGGGAAGGAGGCCATGGTAGGAGCTAGGAAATAACACCTGGAAGAACTGGGTGTAGAAGAGGAGAGGGAGACGAGAAGTGGGACACTGGAATAAGAGGGAGATTAAGGCCTTGGCTACATTTACCAGCACCATCGATCTACTTTAACTACACAAATAGCGCAGCTACAGTCGACTGCGTCTTGGTGCAGTACAGTCAGCGGGGGCTGCTCTCCCATCCACATCGGTTACTCTTCTCGTCTTGGAGGCCTCAATGGGAGCATGCTCTGAGATTGCTTGATTCGTGTCTAAGCAGAGGCGATAAATTGATGGCCAGCGGATCGATTGCTGCAGTGTAGACAAGGCCCTAAGTAGAAGAAGCCGCATGAACAGTGGCACGAGGCTGAAAATGGGACAGGGTGACCGAGGGGTGTTGGGGAGGAAGAGACAAAACAGCATCATCAGCTACCCCCATCCTGGCTTTCTGCAGCATCCCCCCGGGAGGTGATCTGGGACCTGGCGAGAAGGATCAGACTTTTACTGTAGCCGCTGCATTTGAAAGGTCTCAGTGAGGGGTAAGACTGCTGTGTTCCCAGTGGAAAGCCATGCTGCTTTCTCTACAGGCTGCTGAGCACTGGGGGCTTCCAATCAGGGTCTCCATTGCTCTCTGACGAGCAGTGCTGCTTATGCTCCAAGTTGAAGCAAAAGGGAAGCCTCTCCGAGAGATGTACAAACCCAGCGCCTTGCCCCTGTCCCGAGGGCGAGCACCTCATGCCGCTAGAGCTGAGCAAGGTACCGTTTTGTGACAGACTCACGGTAACTCTACCTTCCAGCCATGGGCACCTGGCAGAGAAGTCTGGTACCGGGCTTCGTTGGCTACGTAGCCTAGCTGAGAAGTCCTCTCCATCGCGTACCTATTGCAACAGCTTCACCGCCTGGGCTACCCAGCCGCATGCACATCTGCGTGGAGTAGGGCTGCAACTGCACAAGAGACCTGGAACCCCCAAGACAGCTGTGACCGCAGCAAACTGGGCCAGACTGGCCTGGCAAGGGGGCACTGGTTAGCATCCCTACCAGGCAGGCTCCTCTCACCAGGCACCTGGGGAGAGGTGAGTGACAGAGGCCCCTCCAGTGCCTTCCCCTGAGCTGTTTCCATCCACCCACAGCCCTGGGAGTGACTGTGGCCCATGACCCTCTAGGCCCTGGGGAGTGTCTTAATGCACTCCATGTTACAAGAAACCTCTGCCTGTGTATGTGTGTGTATGTTTAAATAGTTAATGGGGAAGGTGCTCAGAATTTGTAGCATCGATCCCAAGTTGTGTAGGCCCAATGAAATCGGTCTGGTCGCTCATTTCAAACGGTGTGCTCCGTTCATCCCTCTTCATGCAGCTCGAGCTTGGAAACCCCTAGATTGCCTGGAACCACCAGACCCTGCCCTACGAGGATTGACTCAGCCTCTGTTCATTCCAGGGCGGCTAACCTGAGCTTCACGCATCTTCCTAATCGGTGATCTATGTGAGACCATTCCCCCGTCACATCAAACGATCTCACGACCCTTAGAGTGAGCGTTTACCTTGGTTTCCTTAGCCAAGATTTTCCTTCCCCATACTGTGTGCTGGAGCCAGCTGCATTTTGGGGGTGCTGCCGGAGAGAGCCAAGTGCTTTGGGGTGAATGGTTGGGGCTATATATACATGGCTAATCTTGAGATTGGCACACGCTGCAATATGTAGAGTAGCGGAGCCGACTCCTGCTGTTCAGGATTTGGAAGCGTTGCAGGGCAGGGGCTTTCCAACTTTTTTTTCTCATGACCCAGTGGAAGAAAATTGATGCTGCGACCCAACATGATTTCATGAGAGTGTGGGTTCCGGGGTGGGGATGGGGATGAGAGCTTTGGGCTGCAGGAGGGGGCTTCAGCTTGGGCGAGGGGGTAGGAGGAGCTTACCGTGAGTGGCTCCCAGTCAGTGTTGAGGTGGGGCGGGGGGGCTAAGGCGCCTTCCTGCCTCCTCTGGCACCACACACCATGCTGTGCCCCAGAAGCAGCCAGCATCAGGTTCTAGCCAATGGGAGAGTGGAACTAGTGCTTGGGGCAGAGGCAGTGCATGGAGCCCTGTGCGTCCTTCTAGGAGCCGCCTGTTGTTGGCCACTTCTGGGGCGCCGCGCAGTCTGCAATGCCAGGACAGGCAGGGAGCTGCCTTGGCCCCCCCTCTGCTCACCCTGCAGCAATGAGACCCTGCGCCTCACATTCCATGCCCCCTAGTTTGAAAGCCGCTGCTGTAGCGTACAGTAGGTGTATAGGTCACAAACTATTCCGCTTGCTCTCAGTCTTTGGACAGGCAAACTCCTAATGCCTTTTTCTTGAACCTCCCCCCGCCCCCTCATTCTAAAGTAATGTCCCACCTCGCTCCCGCTTTCAGCCACGGTGCTGCCGTGTGTTGGAGGAATATTGTAGACTGCTCCGGTGGTTCCCTGACTTTGGTGAGTGCCTCTTCTGGGTATGGACTGTCTAAACACTGAGAGAGCTCTCTGGGTTAGGGGCTACAGCCACCCCAGGGCACAGCCATTGAGAGCATGCCGCTATGGCGTGTGGGTGTGCGTCTCCGCATCTCGATATAGAAACCAGATCGGAACCCACAGGCGTGCGTGTGAGGTTGCCATTTGAATATGTAAATAAATAAGGCTATATATAGCTCTATATGGCATGCACACGCGAAGCACTCAAGGCCGGAACGAGGCTCCCACATTTTCTGGACCCGCCTCCCTTCTGCCATCGCCTTTGCAGGCCTCGGGAGGAGGGGGAGTCGTTAATATGCCAAGTCTGTGCCGGGTCGCTTAGCAACGGAGAAGAATGACTGTTCCAGTCAGAAGAATGGTGGGGAAGGGAGAGGCGCTAATGAGGCGCTTGAGGTCCGGACAAGCCCTCCGGTCAGATTAAAGGGGTCAGGATGAAATGTGGCGCGGGAGAGCGTGTGTGCAGAATGGGGATTAGGCTAACCCTGCTCTGAGCAGCAATCTCAGCCAGCTCCCAGCGGCTAAAGGGGAGACACTGGGGTTGCTGGCCAAATCCCCAGTCCCTCCTGAGTCCCCGTTGAGAGAGCAAAGGAGGAGGATCTTCCACAGGGATAGGGCTGCTTTATGTTGCTCACTCACTGGCATAGGGCGTAAGAGACTGCCCCGCCTACGTTCTCCCCCCATCCAAAATACATCGCCCCTCGTTTGAGCCAGTGTCTGGAAAGTGCCGCAACTCAGAGCGGCCATTTTGGATCCCGGTTGTCATAGGAGTGGGGGGACATGGCTCTCACCGGCGCAGCAGTTTATGGGCTTGACCCTGTCTCCTCTTCCAGCCCCTTCCCCACTCCTACTGTTATTTGGAGCCCATCTGTCTAGGCATATCTCTATCTGGCCTCCTTTGGGGCACACGCATTGATTGACGCGTTACCGTCACTGCACCTCTGGGCAGTAGAGCATGATTGTTTTTCCTGTTTTACAAATGGAGAACTGAGGCACAGAGATTTGTGCTGTGTCCCATAAGGGACTTAATCTTACATCTTCTCAGTCCCAGGCCCATTCTTTCACCCTAAGGCCGCCCTTCCTCTTCTCCGTCTGTTGGCACGATCCCCAATGGGGGGACCTGCGTGAAGCGGAACCGTTCGCAGGGCAGTCTAGGAGCGTCTGGTCATAGCATGCCTCTGTGACAGCCCCACCTTTAATTGCTGGGCCGCGGGGTAGCTCTTGCTCCGATCCCTCCCCAGGCTTTTCGTCCCTTCTCAGCATTGTCAGTTGTATCAAAAGCCGCAGGAACACCACACAGTGCCTGTTGGGTTTCTTTATTTACCAAGCTTGCATGGGCTCTTTGCCAATGACTTTCAGCCAGCTCTGGAAATGTGATTCTCTGGCTGGTTCAGAGCACACAGAGAGCGCTTGCTCACCACCACTGGGCACTGCACATCAGTGTCTCTTCCCCCAGCCTGGACTTGCGTTCAGCTGCCCGTAAATTCAAAGCATTGACATCTGCCTGTGGACTTTGCGGGCTTGTGGGAAGCTCCATTTTTGCATGCGCCCCGGGCTAAGCTAGGGGAATCAGGGTGAACCTCGTCTGGCTCTATCCGAAGTGCGATTGTTGGTCAGGCGTCTTACACCTCTTAGTGATACTTCTGTAGCTGGAACTTGAATTGTTTGAGTGGCAGGAGGCTACCCTGAGACGTAGTCTGCACTCAGGTAATGCTCAGGTAAAACTGGAGAGGCTCCATGGCCTGGAACAGAGATTCGCAGGGTGGTCTCTGAGAGCAAAATCTGGTCTGTGGTTAGCCCCCGAGAGAGACCGTACCCACCATCCTACTTTTCCTGACAATGCACAGTGTTCCCTGGAATACAGGCAGCAGTGCAGAGTCCATGCGAGTTTGAAGAGGGTTGATTTTTAGCAAGTGCTACTGAGGGTGCTGACTTTGCACGCACAGGGGCCCGAATAGATGCAGAACTGGCACTGTGCATGTGCAAGTATGCAACTCATTATATTTCTGAGCATAAACACCGTTGCTTGGGCTTGCCAATGGAAAACCAGGCTCTACATTTCTCAAACAGTGGCACTTCCATCACCTCCCTTGGGAGACTCTTCCAGGGTCCAATGGATGTTACCGCTGGGAAGCACGTTGTGGTATTCATCCAGTCTGTCCTTAATTTCATCCCATTGTACCCTCATACCCCAAGCCATCCTAAGTAGCCCCTCTATGCTCAGACCCATTGGATCCTAACACACTTACAGCTTCCCTTGGTAGCCACTTGGCAAAATGACTCTGTGCCTGTCTAGTTCTTTCAGTCTTCCTGCCCACCATTTACAATCCCTTCATGCCACTGATCAGTTTTGCTGGGCTTCCCTTGGACTCTCCTGTTTAACATCCTTCTGCTGCCTTCCTGAACTGGTCCCTCTCCCCTCCTTGAAGCCTCTCCTGGAAGCATGGGTGAGGGACATCATCCATACAGCCCCGTGAACATGGCTGTAGAAAGGCCAATGGTTCTGGTGTGCAGAACCATGTGTGCAGCACTCCACCCAAGACTCCAAGCAGAGAAGTGGTGTCACTGGCCCCATGTGTGACGTGGTACCATTACCTGTGCAGCCCCACGGGCGTTGTCCTTTTGCACGGACACAGTGAGTTACAAGCCCTGTTTAATTTTCTGCCCAGGAGGAAAAAATAACCTCTGATGTGTATTATACCACTTGCCTATGACCCCAAGGGCCTCCGAGGGCTTGATGAAGGCGAGTTGATATCATTATCTTCATGTTATAGACTGGGGGGAGGGAAGCAGGAGGCAATGAGGCATACGTGAGCTGCCCATGGTCCCACAGGGTATGTCTACACTGCATGCTTATTTCGAAATAGCACGTCTACACTGCAGGGGAGCCTCAAAATGAGTCCAAGGCAGGCTTCCCTAATCTGGACGTGCTATCTCGATGTAGAGCCCCAGAGGAATAACTTAGCATGGCCCTGGTGAGGGGCTATTTCGAAATAGCCGAAGTGGAGCGATCTACTCACGCCTTATTTTGAAATAGCTATTTCCAAATAGGCGTTATTCCTCATACAATGAGGTGTACAGATTTCGGAATAAGCCGTACGTTATTTCGAAATTCTTTCAAAATAACGGAATGGCTGAGTAGTGGCTCTCAATGTTTTTTTTCGAAATAACTCTAGTTGTCTCGAAATAACGGTGCAGTATAGATGCACCCACAGCGCGTTAGCAGTGGATGAGTTGGGGATAAGTTTCAAGGGGTAAACTTTACCAAGACACTTTAGGGAACGTCTACACTGCAGCCAACGGACTGGCCTGGGGAGGGGCGTGGCTCTCCGAGCCCTCGCCCAATCTAGCACATCGACATGGCTAGTTTTAGTGCTGTCACATGAGCCCAAGGCTGTAGACTTGAGCTTGGAGATGTGCTGCACGTAGACATACCCCGTGTGACTTAGAAGCCTCGGCCCAGATCCCCAAAGGAAGTTGGGTGTCTATCTTCCATTGAAATCAGTGGGCGATAGGTAGGAGCCTTCACATCTCTGAGTACCCCCACATCCTAAGTCACTTAGCCCTAATCTACTCGAGGGCTTTATTTTGAAATAATCTCCCTTAGGTTGAATTTATAAGCGGAGCATCCAAACTACCAAAGCCCGTTCTTTCGAAATAACGGGCCACTTTTTCCGAAATCTGTACTCCTGCTTTCCTCGAGGAATAATACTAATTTTGAAATAGTTATTTCAAAATAGCTTTAGTGTGGACGCTCCAGTGCCTCTATTTCAAAATAACGACTCCCCCAGTGTCATTCAAACTAATTACTTCCCAGTGCTTCCTGGGGCCCTAAGTCCGGGGTACCGCGTTCACATTAGCAAAGCCTGCCTCTGACTAATTTTGAGGCTTCCCGTCGTGAAGATACGCTGTTTTCATTTTGTTATTTCGGGAGTTCAGTCGATCTTAGTTGTTTTGAAATCGTTTCCTAGTGTGGACATGCCGTTAGATGCTGCTGAATGTTTTACTCCAGCTCTCGCGGGTTTGAGTTCATTCCATTGGGTCATGCGTACAGAGAAAACTCCACAACATTTCCTCTGTGGTGTGACTGGATTTGTGTATTTAAGACCCTTGGAAAGCTGTCTAGGGTATACAAGACACCCTGCAGCAAACATACTGGTGGGTGAAATGCACTAAGAACAGCCATTTAGAAAAGACATTTCCTTCCCTAGCATTTTGCTAGACACAGATGCCCAAGGATGGGCCAAGAAGAGGTAGCCTTGTTCACAAACCTTTTGGAATAAGATCAGGCTATTTGCTTCTTTCTTGTGCTACTGCTGCTGCTGTCTCATTTCAAGGAAGGGGCTGCGAGGCAGCATTCCTGGGTGACTGGCGCATCATGAGAGGCAGCGGTGTGGGTTTGCTCTTTGGATGGCGCCACGCAGGAAAACCCCAAAGTTCTCCTGTGTCCTGCTAGGATCCTGGGTTCTCTCCTCCCCTGCCACCGTAAGAGAGGCAGTGGCCGTGCCGGTCACACTTTAAGTGTCTCATATTCCGATTTAATTGAGATTTAACAGGAGAGTTGTTGCATCTTAATTAAATCCAAAGTGATTATTAGCAACATATTTTTGGAGGTTTAACAGCTGTGCAATAAAAGACGTATCTGTTGCGTGTACACCGGGCCATTGGCAACGGCAAATTGGAAAAAAACCATTGAGGGGTTCTGGGGCAGCCATAAACCTGGAGAGGAAAACTCCAGAGAATAGGCCGGGGTGTACATCAGGGCACTAAGATTGCTCCTATCCTTGGACACAGGTGCCATAGACTAGGTCTGCAGCTGCATTTGACATGGGCTCGGTGGAGCTCAGTTGGCGGAAGCTAAAATGTGTGTGGGGCGGGGGGGGAAATGGAAATAAAATGGCTTAATCCAGGTTCCCCCATGTGAGCATGGTAGGGTTGGTCTGTTAGGTGTGACGTGTTGGGTGAAGCCCCTTGACACACCTAAGGTGCACTCAGAGCAAGCGTGGGAGGTCTGTGGGGAGGGGGGAACCCTGAGAAGGTGGGAGAACTCTCTCGCCACCTGGCCTATCGGTCCGGCCTTGTGGCCCTGAATACGGAGGCAGTTCAGAGATGTGCTGCCCCAGCAGCACCGGGCAGGGACTGCGCCTTCAGCCTGGCAGGCGGCGGGGGGAAGCTCACCCAGGACCATTCCACACGGAGGCTCCACGCGCCTCTCTCTGCATCCAGCCAGCGCTGCATTGTTCCCCCAAGCGGGAGTGCTGATTCTGGGAAGGGCGCACCGTGGGTGAGACCACTGTCACCTACAGGCACGCGGCACGCCGGCTGTTCCTCTCCCTGTCCTCATCCCAGTGCTGGCTTTTGCTCCCCTCCCGCAGCGAATTTCCAGTTTGATTGGGGCTAACGCCGGAGCTGCTCTGTGCTGCCCTCTGCTCCCCCAAGGGCTGATCCAGGAGGGAGCAGGGGTAGTCAGTTCCATTAGGGGACCTCTTGGCACGTGCCAGTCCCCTGGCTGCCGGGGCGATAGGAGGAGATAGGGGAGACGGTGAATTTTCTACTCACAGCCCCGGTGTGAGATCTGGCTGATTTATCTGTCTCCGGCACTGGGCACATGTGCGGCAATTACCAACCTGCAGATTAAAACAAACCTAGACTGACAACAAATCAATGAGGGAAGTTCTCCAGGAAAGCTACTCCCCAGGCGACATGAGAAACTCCAGCCCCTCGGAGCCAAGCTCTGCTGCGCAGAGAGGTCTGGCAGTCTGGCCTGGAGGTTGTTCAATTCCCGTCCCCTTGGACCAAGGCTGGAAATGGGTCCCAGAGCCCCAGGGGCCTACACCAAGATGGTTCTGCCTCCGCGCTCCCTCCCGCCCCAGCCCAGGGCTCAAACTGAGAGAGACTCGAAGCTCATCTCAGCTTTGGGGCCGAGCTGAGGGGGAGGGACAGTCTCTAAAGCAGTAGTGCCTGACCCAGGCAGGACTTGAAGCGAGCAGGCCATATGCAGCCTACGCTGGTGTGAGCGAAGCACCAGCAAATAGTCACACCTGCCGCCACCTGCCCCAGATGAAGTTTAGGAGTAATTTTATAGGCCACAGGGAGCTGAGAAACCCCTTCACCCCATCTTTGCTAGGTCAGAGGCACCGGTGCTGTTCCTGGCTTTCAGAACAGAGACGTGGGTCAGGAATGCTGCAGGCTTGGGGGGAAAAATACAAATGGAGCCAGGGTGCTGAAAAGCACACTCTGATTACTGCCCTGTCTACATTGCTGCTCCCAGATCATGACAGCTCCCCCCAACTCTCAGGCATTTTTTCCAGATGACGGTAAACACTGGTGAGTCCAGGACCTCTTCTTCCTTGTCTCTGGAACAAATCCAGCAATCCACCAGGACAGCGAAACTAGATAAAAACTGCCTTCATCTGCCTTTCCCTCTGCCCCCCTGTATCTCCTTGCAAGCATTGCATTCACTCGCTGCTGCTCACGTCAGCTGGCTGTGGACACAACCCATCTCTCCCCTCGAGATGCCCGACTCAGGCATGTTTTGTCCTGGAGGTGCTCTCTCAGAAATGACAGACACAGAAGCTGGGGTTTCGTCTGAAGCCAACAAGCTTTTCTTTAGTCTCGTGCCCTGGCAGCCTCTCCAGCTAGGAGACGTTCCATTCTCTTCCCCCCTCATCCAAAGCAGCAGGTTCCTTGATGTGCTTTAGGACCACAGGTTCAGAGCAGCGCTCCCTTGGGCTTTGCTTATGTGGGATGGGATTTGTATTCGGTCACTTTCCCCTCCATAGCAAGGTGCTTTATCAAAGTCCAGCGAACCGGGTGGAAATGGAACAGCTGGCGTGGCAGGTAAACTGTAAAATGTCCTTTTGTCCTTCATGTTCTTAGCAGGGCAGTGGCAAGAGCATGATCTCTCTCTTTCTCCCTGCCAAAAAGTTATCACTCCCAGCAGCTTCCATGGGCTTTGTGAATTATCACATCTACGCGGGGCTAAGAATAACTGTCTCTACAGAGAGAACTCGAGGTAGCAAAGGTCCCTGAGTCATTTTAAGGAGACAGATGGGCTCAGCCGAGGCAGAAGAGAGCCACACAACCAGAAATGCCTCCTGAGTAGAGACCTGGTCCACAGAGTCGGCATGTGCTACTCATCCCCCCAGTGGCTGGTCCTCAGAAGATAGGTGCCTACTGTCGCTTCCTGCTAATACTGGTGCTCTTTAGCTCCGATCATTAAGGGTCATGCTGTTGTGCTGGACGTTAGCACTGGCAGGAACAAAGGAATTGGTTGACTGTATCAACTCAAGTAGTCCATCGTGTCCAATATCCTGCTGTGCACAATGGTCGGTACTTTTTAATTCAGAGGAAGGTGCAGGCAACCCGGCAGTAGGTGATTCTGGAATAGCCGGCCTGGGAGGAATGTTTCCCCCTAAGCCCCATAATGAGAGGGTTGGGGGTTTATAGCCCTCCCAAAACTTTTATTTAGATTTTGAATATTTCTTAGTCTAACTCTGGATGTTCCATTTCTCCATGTAAATGTCCAGTGTTTTTTCATCCTGATAAACTATTGGTCTCAATCTCTTGTGGCAGTGAGTTCCACAGGCTTATTGAACACTATGTGACAAAGCATTGCCATTGATCTGGTCGGAATCAGTTCCCCAGTGTTGACCCCTGAAAAGAGAAGACCGGGACCTGCAGCCATTAGAATTAAGCTGGACTTCATATTTAAGCAAACTCACCCCATATAACAGGTCTCCTCCCATGGGCACATGATGTGTGTTGGGTGTGATGTGCAAGTGAGGAAGGAGCTGTCTGGGGTGTGTCAGACAGGAGGGCAAAGTGAGAGTTGAGATGGGCAGCAAGAAGAAGTAGGAGAAGCGCACGCAGACCGGAGGGGCTTACCTTGTTTGCTCACAGTGAGTAGAAATGGATGGGGTGGCCCTTTGTGATGGGAATGCATTCCTGGCCATCCTAATCCTGTACAGGGTAGCAACATGTCACGTCCATCACAACTGCCGCACACATGAGGTAGCATCCTGTGCGCCTAAGGGCAGCGATTCGGCTGGAGTCCTGCCCAGCACAATGGAGGCCTGGTCCCAGTTGTGACTTTGGGGCTCTATTACAAATACACGGGATTATGGCTGGGCCAGTAGGTAACCGAGTCATGGGGGAATGTGGGGGGGCCAGCAATGGTGCTGAAGTGCAGGGGATTTACTTAGGGGTCAAGGAGGATGCAGCCTGGGAGGGTAAGTGGGGGGGGTCTATGGCAGAGGCCCAAAACTCCCCCCCCCCCAGACCTCTCCTTAGGTTAGAGAGCTTTTGGACTGCTCCAAAGCTCATCAGAGTCAATAGACTCAGAGGCCCAGCCCCTCAAAGATACGTAGGCACCCCAAAAGCAATGGGAGTTCTAAGCCCCTCTGACGATCTGGGCCGCAGCGCGAGCTATGGATCGGGTCTGTAGCATGTCGGCCCTGAGTGACTTGTGTGGCTGGGTTGTGGTTTTGGGGAGGTGGGGTTGCGGCAGGAGGGCGTTTCTGGGGTGGCTGCTGCAGCAGGGTTGGGGCTGGACCACTGGTGTTTTAGCAGCTCCTGCGCCGGCTGCCATGGGTTTTGAGCTCTGAGCGTTTGCTGAATTCCTCAGCCCCTCCACAGCCCTTCTCTCCCTCATGCACACAAACACGCCCCGCCTGCCCTCCCGATCCCAGGCTGCTCCCTCAGCGTGGACAGCCCGGTTCCCTACTGCTCCCAGGACCCCCTGCCCCTTCCGGGACAGAGGGCAGCTGCCTGCTCCACACCAGAGTTCAAGAGCCTACTTCCCCTCACACCCCAACTCGCTCCCTGTGAGCAAGCAAAGGGCCCGGAACCCAGAGGAGGCAAGGCACCCAGCTCCGGGCCCTTGCTTGGGGATGGGGCCTGAGCTCCCGCAGCTGGCTGCTGGGATCACAGAGGGGGAAGGTAGGCAAATCCTGGCAGCGAGGGGAGCGGGACCTGCCTGTGAAGGGGAAGGCTCCCTGGGCCAGTGAAAATGCTTATCCATTGATACACATGGCGGTGGTGCTTGGGCTGGGTATCTGACAGCTGGGGGCTCTTGGAGGGATGCTCCCATCAAACCCGCAAGCAGCCAGTATTGTGGACTCCCCCTAAGCGCTAGGCTCCCTTGTGCGTTGATGGGTCCAGGGACCTCTCACATCCCACTCTGCTGCACCCTGGGGAGCATCTTGGCCTGCTCCCTGGCCCACCCATGGGCCTGGGGGCCCTGAGTGAGTTGCAACATGCTCTGGGCCGTGCATAGAGCCCTCGGTGCCCCAAGTGTTCTCAGGCTCATCTGCGGGCCCAGCTACCTCCAGGGCTGTCCTGTGACTCTGTCCGGTCTTTTTGCTTCATGCTCCGTGGCACGTCCCAGGCTCCACATGTCCCAGTGCTAGAGGTCACCCGACTGCGGGTGTTTCAATTCCTGCCTGTGGGCCCACACCCCAGCATAGCCCCACTCTAGAGGAGCTGCACCCAGTGTTGCAGGGAAGAATTCTCCATGTGCCGCACATTCTGCGCGCTCCCCCCTTGCCTCGTGCGTGTGACGACCGCGAGCCGTGAGGCCTGGTTTCTCTTCCTTGACGGGCCGGCTCGGATAACCCACCCCGCCAGCACCTACAGTGGTTGGGAGCGGAGCTGCCAAAGGTTGCTCCGGACGGATAGTGGCGCTTGGAATGGCGTTTGCGCGAGTGTGCGGCGCTAGGGCAGCGGGAGGGCTCTGATGGGGGAGGAAGCAAATACAGACGGTGCCCTGCACATCATGCAGTGAACATGCCCTCGGCAATTCAAATGAATATGGGCTCACAATTTTTTTCTGCTCTACCCTGAGCTTTATCCAGCATGTCCCCTGGGCTGCTGGAGGTTCTAGAGGGCACCCTGCTATATCCCCTATCTGCCTAACCCCGTTCCCTCTGTCAGTCTGCAGGGCGAGGTTCCCCTTGGTGCAATCCTCACCGAATGCTCCGCCATCTCCCTGGATCGCGTCCTTAGGGCTCACCGGGTGTGAAAAGGGATCCCTGGGCAGCTGCACCAGACACTGACCTAATCGCTGGGGTCCCAGCTGTCAGACTCCCCCAGATTTGGCTGCCTCCTGCAGGAGGAGGTTAGTCCCGCCATTCGTGGCTGGGCAACGGCCCAAGCGGCTCCTGATTTGAGAGGCCCGCATAGTGCTCCTCAGCAGAGGGGGGCGGCTCCGGCATGACCCGTGTGGCATTCTTACCTTCCTCCCGGGTGTGCCTGGCACACAGTGAGGCGATGGGGAGGGGGGCGGGAGAGGAGAAGGGGACCGGAGCTGGCAGCTCGGAATCCAGTGGCTTAGTGAGGCAGACAGAATGGCAGCAGCGTCGGGGAGCCCAAGGGAACAGTTGTGCTCGGAAACCCTTCCAGCAGGCTCAGGTGCTGTCTCTGCTCCGGGAAGGGGTGAACCGGAGGCTCAGCGCTGAGCAGGGCCTGTCACGCAGCTGGGCTCCCGGGTCTGCCTCTCCCATGGAAGAAAAGGGACCTCTCCACTTGTCTCCCACGGCGGCCGGTCACTGCCAGGGGAAGGGACGCCAGCAGGGGCTTTGGAGCGGGGAAGCCTCCCAGCTAAGGAACACCCAGGGCCAAAGCTTCTCCCATTCTCGCGATGGCCGTGCACGTGTCTTCCAGCTGCTCCAGCTCCGGCCAGAGGGAGAGATTCTGCCCTGCTGCCTCTTGCCCAGGCACTACGTCAGCTCCCCGTGGCAGGGGCGGGGGCGCTGTGCATGCCACGCACAGAGAGGGCCCGGCAGGTCTAGCTGTAGCTGCCAAGTGCCACCAGAGCCAGGCTGCAGCCCATGTAACTGCGCAGCTTTGCAAGAGCAGTGTGCCACGGAGCTAAACAAGGCGGGTGCGGGGTCGCCCCCAAATCAGGGTAATCCCGTTTAGCAGCGTCCAGCCACCAGCTGGCCTCTGTCAAGCACACGCTGGGCTTTTTGCGCTCACTTCTGGTCCCACGGGGGCCACTGGCAAAACCTCCATTGGCTTCAGCGGGACTCAGGTGGGGCCCCGATGGCAAAGCGTTGAGGGGTGAGGCAGAAAGGCAGGGGCAGCACACGCCCACTGCCCCTGCGAAATCCCAGGATGTGGGCATGCAGCCAAGTAGCTGTGCACGGTGCCTTGGCGCTAAGGGATAGTTCTGTGGACCCAGACATGCAGTCGGGCTCAGGGGTTGTGTCCCTCCTCGGGGCATCCCCCTCATAGTTCCACCCCCTCCCACTTTGTTTTGGGGGCCGTGGGCAGGGAACAGTCTCTGCCCCTCCTTAGTGCAGAGACCAGAATCCTGCCTGGCCCTGAGCAGCACTCCCCTCCCATCGCCCGCCTCTGGCAGACCGCACAGGCTCTCCCGGCCCTGACTGAGTGAATGCCGCCAACGGGGCTGCACAGAGAACACAAGCCAGCTCGTCTTTGCGTTTTGTAAGGCGCAAGCCATTTTGCCTGGGCACCGTTCCGCCAGTGCTACCCAACGGGGCAGCTGCAGCCGAGGAAGGGCGCAGGCCAGAGAACCCTGGTGCCACCTCACCTGCCTGCAAACAAGACAGCCCCCATGCCCATCGCCGTGTCTGCGGTGCCGCTCCCGCCGTGGCTAGCAGGGCCGGGAGCTGCACTGCCGCAGAAAACCACTGGCAGCCTGAACCTGCCCCCGGAGCCGAGCAATTCTGTGTGTCCCCAGCACCAGCACAGGCAGCAGGGCGACCGTAGGCTGCACTGGTCCACTAATGCTGACCTGGGGGGCAACTTGAGGGCTGCGAGGCCTGTTGAGCCCTGTCGGCGTCTCGCCTCTTTGCAGAGACTGCTAGGGGAGGACAGTAGACATCTCTGTTGCTGCAGAGCCCCATTCCCTTGAACTGACTCATTGCATGGGACGGAGCGTACGATCGCAGTTGGGTGGCTGGTCGGCTTGTGAAGATGTTCAGAGACTGGGCAGCTGGGAAGCTCCGGTGTTAGCAAGGCTGGCGGCTACAGCTCCGAACACCGGGATCTTGACAGACGCCCCGGAGGCCTCTGCTTCGCCCCTTGCGAGAATGCCAGGGCAGGGCATCGGGCATCTCGCTCAGAGTCTGGCAACTCCTGCGCGTGTTGCATCCGGCCGGTTACTCTGCGCCGTGAGGGCGTTATCCACGTCTGAAGGGGAGACTTCTGCTGTCATCTCTTACATAAGAACGGCCATCCAGCCCAGCATCCTGTCTGCCGCCAGTGGCCAATACCAGGTGGCCCAGAGGGAGGGATCACAACAGGTAATCCTCACCTGATCCTCACCTGATCCAGACAAACAGAGGCTAGGGTCACCATTCCTAGCCATCCTGGCTAATAGCCATTGATGGACATAACCTCCATGAATCTATCTAGCTCTTTTTTGAACCCTTTTGACGTTCTAGCCTTCACTGCATCCTCTGGCAAGGAGTTCCACAAGTTGACTGTGCACTGAGTGAAGAAAAACTTCCTTTTGTTTGTTTTAAACCTGTTACCTATTAATTTCATTTCGTGACCCCTAGTTCTTATATTGCAGGAATAAGTAAATAACTTTTCCTTATTCACTTTTTCCATACCAGTAATGATTTTATAGATCTCTAGCATATGCCCCCTTGTCTTCTCTTTTCTAAGCTGAAAAGTCCAAGTCTTTTTAATCTCTCATCATATGGGACCCCTTCCAAACTCCTAATCATCTTCTAAGAGGTGTGTAGCCTGGTCCCTTGTTTAACAGCTCGATGGCTCTACATCTGTAGGGTCCTTCCCTTATGGCTTGGACACTCTGGGCTGATGCGCTGTCCTGCAGAGGCGAGAAGGTCCCTTCTAGTGGCTCCCAGAGAGCATGCTCCGTTCTCAGAGTCTCCCCTCCCTGTCCTTTGCAACTGCAGCTCATTAATACACCCGTGTCCCTGCTTCTGCCAAAGAGAACTCTGACCTCTGAGTGCTGGCCGCCTGTCCAGCAACCATGCACCTCACTCCACAGGAGGGCCGGTGGGCTGGGATAGGTACTGAGAAATGGAGCAAGAGAAGCATGGAGGAGCAGAGAAAAATCAAGAGGGAGAAAGCACAGTGGGAGCTGGCGGGCAGAGAGGGAGAGGGAGGCGTGAGAGGGAAAGCGAGCCAGGGCCGGGGGGGGGAGCCCATGAGAAGCACTAACACTAGGTGAACTGTTGGCCTATATAAACAATAAGGGGAGGGGGGTTTCTAGCACAGTAACATCTGGCTGAGTCGGCGGGAAAGGAAGCACACAGGAGCAGCCGGGGGACCCGGGGAAGAACTAGACCTAGAGGCAAATGAATATTTGCTCTTCCGCTCCCCAGAATGTGCTCTGTAGCGCCCCAGTGCCACCAGCTAGATGGCTGGTTTATAAAACCAGAGGGGAAATTGGCATGGGGATTCACTGGTGTTAACGCTTTAGGTTTTAACCCCCAGATCCTTTCATTCCAGCCTGGATCAAAGCACAAAAGCCATTCTCCGTGTGTGGGCCGTGCTGACCACTTGCCCAGTGCTGTCCATACAGCCAGGGAGCAGCCCTTTGGAGAGGGGGGAACTGTCCTTGGGAGCAATTAGTGTTGCAGGGGAGACATATTGCTCCTTGAAGGGCCTGGCATTAGGAGCCTTATAGCCTGAGTGAGGCAAGCTTCCCCGCCCTCCTAGCCAGTGCACACAGCTGTTTGGGTTTATTAGACCCACCTGGGGAGAATCAGGAGTCTGAGTTGTGTCTGGGCTGCTGACTTAAGAGGGGGGCTCCAAGGCTAATTGGGGGGGGGGGGGGGGAAGAAAGCTGTTGAAAAAGCAAGAGCAGGGGTGGGTGTATGGTTTCTAGAAGGAGGGCTGTCAGCCCCTGGGTCTGAGAGGGTGAGCAGGCTGGGGAGGTCAGGTCTGGGAAACCTCAGGGCAGAGTCTGTAGGCCGTGGAGGCCAGGGCTGAAAGCAGAGCTCCCAGCCCCAAGATGGCTGCTGCTCAGCCCTTGAATCTGAGGGGAGACTCTACAGAGCAGGACTGGTAATGCACAGGCCTGAGAAGATGGGCTGTGAAAGACCCTGGATCAAAAAGGGGAGAGAGTTAATCTCCCTCAATGCATAAGCATTGAGAAAAGGGGAATATTTGTCTCAAAGGTGGGGTGTAAATGGATTATGCTTGGAAGTCAGAGGGAAACTGAGGCTGGATGCCTGCAGGGCTGTCCCAGGCCCCAAAGGAGTGCGGGACATCACCTGTCTGAGTTCTGCATTATCCGGCACCCCGTGGAGCTCAATGTGCCTCGCCGGCTTGCCTGTGCTCAGGAGGCCTGCAGCAGCAATGGCAGAGGGGAGCCTTCTATGAGGGCTAAGATGCAGAGTGCTGAGGAAAGCCAGGGTCAGGAGTGAACTGTAGAGGCAGGGCTAGGTGGGGGTTCTGGCCTGGCACAGCTCAAGGGCCTGCTGAGGAGGAATGGCAGACCGCCTGCATCAATAAAAATTGGCACTCTGCTCTTTTGCTCTCTTGGGGGAATGCCGGGCCAGGCTGCCGGTCTGGGGGGGGTGGCACTGCAAGCCGGCGGAGGGTCCTCTGCAGATAATGCTGAGCTCCCTCAGAGGTGAGGGAGGAACTCAGGAATCCCTAAGAAGCCTGCTCGTTAACCGAACTCCCGGTGTGAGCGGAGAAGGTGATCTCCATGGGTGGAGTTTGGTTAGTACACAGGTCTAAGGGTTCTATCCCCAGCTCTGCGGCCTGGGCCCACGCTTAGGCCTATATTTCCTGCAAGTGTCCTGTAGTGGTAGGTACCTCAGCGCTGGGGTGCCCCAGGTTTTAGAGGTGCTGAGCATCCACAGCTCCATTTGAAGACAGCAGGAGAAGAGAGGCTGGCGGAACGCCACCAGGCCCTGTCCAGCATCCACCCCTTCGGCTAGCTGCTCCACACAGCAGACCCTCTGACAGGAGTAGCTGGGCCCCCCTGAACCCTTTGGGGGGAGCTTGCACTGGGCAAAGCTGCAGGAGTCTGCCTGCCCCCCTGTGCAAATCCCGAGGGCAGGGTCCCGCCGGTGCCGTCTCTTCACTACTTTAGAGATTGCCTACAGTGACTTCTTATCTACACAATGGTTTTAGCCATTAATTTCCCCAGCAGTAATTTGTGGTGAAACTTCAGTTCAATCTATAGCACCCATAGAGGCTTCAGGAGAAAGAACCTCTCCTCACAAGCCCCTCTTGTACCCTGACGAGGACAGCTGAACTGCAGGGTGCAAAAAATCCTGCCTTGAGTGAGAGGTAGAATGAGCCAAACCCTGCCCCCTCCAGCCCTCTCACAATGAAGAGAGGAGATTGTGTGCGCACGTGCACACACATCACAACCCTCATTCCAGGCGGCTGTGAAGCTGAGGCAGGCGAGTGGGGAACGGCAGGCAGCCGCTCGGTGTAGGCATTGTGTCGTTACTATGCCTACCATCTAGGCCTGTTCCCATAAGGTGACAGAGTCATGGTGGAAGGGGCTGAGGGCTTTGGCAGCAATTCTTTGCACTGCAATCAAGCCCACCCTCCTCTCCCTCCCCACACACCAATTTGCCTTGTCTTGATGTTTTTTCATGGAAATTCCAACTCCATTCACTTGGCTGAGGTTTGGCCTATTTTCAGACCCCCCAGGAGGGCTTGTTACACGTGCATAATCATTTCACTATTTGGGGCTTTTAGCTAGCTTTAGTGCCGGACCGGCAACCCTAGAGCCATGTCCTTACTAACCCCCAGAACAAAGTGCCACATGGGCAGAAGCAGCCCAAGATGCTCCCTGCCATCATGCCCCAGCCCTGACATAGACAGGTCAGCTCTACGGGGACCAAGGTCTCTGCCTTCCTGCCTCATAACGTTGTCAGCCTCTCTGCTAAGCCACAGGGCTCTTAATATCCCCTTCGGATTGGGGATTTCAAGATACACTTCCTTGACTATGTCTGGGAGGCCCCCAGATCACTTCATCGAGTGAACCCAGGGCTCATGGCTTTCAGTCAGTGCTGGGCTGGGCTGACTTTGAACCCGCAGAGGTGAAAGTTGCCAGCTTCGCTTAACAAGGCTTCTGCTTTTTATTGATAGTAGCTCCCGCTGCCTGCTTCAACAAATATGCCTGAGCCAGCCAGAAATCCCTTCCCTGCCACATGCTCTCACAGTATGACACCAGGGACACACTCTCTCTCTACTTCTTATATATCCGTATATATGATGCCCTCTCTTTTGGTGCCTCAGAGGCATTGCTGCATAAGAGAGTGAGAATTATGATCCCGGGGCAGGGAGCAGAGGTGACCCAGGCCTGTGGGAAGGAGGGGATAGTGTGAGGACACCTGACTTCAGCAATTGAACACCATATTCCAGCTGAAGCCTTACAAATGCTGAGTGGAGCAGGACCGTCACCTCCCCTGCCTTACACACAGCACGCCTGTTAATATACCCCAGATTGATGTTAGCTATTTTCTCAACTACCATCGCATTGTTGACTCATTCAGGGTGTGATCTAATGTACCCCACAGATCCTTTTCAGCTATACTACCACCTCGCCGGTAGTTCCTCACTTTGTAGCCATGCATTTGATTTTTTTTTTTTTCCTTCTTAAGGGAAGTACTTTGCCCTTGTCTGTATTGAATTTCATCTTGGTGGTGTCTAATTTATCAAGATTGTGTTGGATTCTAATCCTGTCCTCCAAAGTGCTTGCAACCTTCCCAGCTTAATGTCATCCGCAAACTTTAGAAGCACACTCTCCACTCCACTGTCCAAGTCATTAATTAATGAAAATATTGAAGAGTGCCAGCCCCAGGAATGACCCCATTCGACACTCCTGGTCTGACAGCGAACCATTGACTGCTCTTGGAGCATGGTGTTTCAACAAGAAGGGCACTACCATATAGTCATTTCATCTGGACCGTATTTCCCTAGTTTGCTGATAAAACTGTCATGCGGAACTACGTGAAAAGCCTTACTAATATCAAGTTACATCACATCTACTGCTTTTCTCCTGTTCACTAGGCTAGTGGCCCTGTTAAAGACGGAAATTCGGTTGGATTGGCATGATTTGTTCTTGACAAATCCATGCTGGCTATTTTTTATAGCGCTCTTGTCCTCTACAGATTGACTGTTTAAGTATTTGTCCCAATATCTTTCCAAGTATTGAAGTTAGGTAGACTGGTCTATAATTCCCTGGCTCCCTTTTAAAGATGGGTCTATGTTTGCCCTTCTCCAGCCATGTGGAACCTCACCAATCCTCCATGAGTTCGCAAAGGTCATTGCTGATGGTTCCAAGATTGTTTCAGCGAGTCCCTTCAGTACCATAGGGTGACTTTCATCAGGCCCTGCCGATTTGAATGCATCTAACTTATGCTAATATGCTTTAACCTGTTCTATTCTGGCTTGTCTTCCTCCCCCCCACCCTTGCGGTTACTATCAGTTATGTTGATTATCTGGTCACTATTGACCTTTTCAATGAAGGCTGAATCAAAGCCGGCATTAAACACTTCAGCCTTCTTGGTGTTTTCAATTATTCTATCTCCTTTCCCACTAAGTAGAGGGCCTACACTTTCCTTCATCTTTCTCTTGCTCCTAATACATCAAAATAATCTCTTCTAATTGCCTTTTGTATCCATTGCTAGGTATAACTCACATTGGCATAACTTAGCCTTTCTGGTTTTGTCCCTACCTGCTTCGTTCTCCTCCATACCAGTTCTTCCATGTTTCTACTTGTTGTAGGATTCCTTGGATTTCAGGTGGTTAAAGAGCTCCTGAGGGAGCCATATCGGCCTCTCAGTATTCTTTTGATCTTTCACATTGGAAGAGTTTGCAGTTGCTTTTAATTGTGTGTTTGAGAAACTGTCAAATTTTCTGATCTCCT
The DNA here is from genome assembly GCA_032595735.1 of Pelochelys cantorii. Lineage (NCBI taxonomy): Eukaryota > Metazoa > Chordata > Testudines > Trionychidae > Pelochelys > Pelochelys cantorii. The sequence goes on from CM064337.1 coordinate 46,345,260, forward strand.
TTCTCCCTTAGATCAGTGATTCCCACCAGGAGTCTGGGGCCCACTGGGGGCCACTAGCAGGTTTCAGGGGGGCTGAATAAGGCCAGCCTTAGACATGCTGAAGCCAGGGCAGAAAGCCAAATCCCACTTCATGGGGCTGATGCTAAAGCCTAAGAAATGTAGCTTTGGGTGTGGGGGGGCCCTGTGGTGTAGGGCCTGGAGGCATTGCTCTGTTAGCTACTCCCTGATGCAGGCCTTGGCTTTTCTATGCAGGAAAACAATTGTTGTGATGCAGGGGGGGCAGGGAGTTTTTATAACATGCGGGGGGGGGGGGGACCTCTGAAAGAAAAAGGTTGAGAACCCCCACCGTGGGCTTTCTTCCCATGGCACTTTACAGACCAGCTCTGCTGATAGAGCCACTGCCCTTCAGAAATGTTTTGCCAGACTTTGTGCATGTTCTGTTGTGTCTCCAATTTCAGCCAGACGTAGCCATGCTGTGACTCTGGTGTTAAGGAGCAGGGGAGCGGTGGATGAACTGCAATAATATGCAAAGGAGAGAGCTTGAATCAGTGACAAGGCCAGCCAGTTCCTCCCCTTAGAAAGCTCACTCCATGTAGTTTCAGTCTTCCAAAAGCAGGCACCGTTCCCATCATGCATCATGCAGGCCCATGGGTGCAAAAGCTTTGGAGACATGTCCGATGTCTCGGTGGCCGCCGGAGTGAGAGGAGGGGCCAGGGTGTTTCCCATAGGAGAGGCTGACGGTTGTGTGTTCTCTCCCAGGACTACACCATCACCATGTATTTCCAGCAGAGCTGGCGGGACAAACGTCTCGCGTACAGTGACCTTCCTCTGAACCTGACTCTGGACAACCGGGTGGCTGACCAGTTGTGGCTTCCTGACACCTATTTCCTGAATGACAAGAAGTCCTTCCTGCATGGGGTGACAGTGAAGAACCGTATGATCCGGCTGCACCCAGATGGAACGGTGCTGTATGGGTTGAGGTAAGCGCAGGAGGAGTTTTCGTTAGTTGTACAGTTGTGAACAGCCTTGCCATCCCCTGCTCTGGCCACACACAGAGCAGCTCTCAAAATCCATCTTTGAAGAAAGCACAGTGTGGCCAAGAAAGAGTTGTTCTAAAGACTTCTAAGTGGACTAATAGCACATTCCACCCCAGAGTCGGTTGCATTTCAGAAATGGGTAAAGTGATCCCTAAACTGTGGTAGACTGGTATTAGGGGCAGAGAAATAATTGAGGTCGCATACTGTTTCAGGTTGCTGGAGTTCAAGTTGCATAATGTTCCCATTTGAAATACCCCTTTCAAAAGATCCCAGTGTGGCCTAGGTGATAGAGCACTGGTCTGGGACTCAGGAGATCAGGCTCCTACTCCCAGCTCTGCTGTTGGCAACCTTGGTGCAAGTCACTTCGCCTTCCTGTGCCTCGATTTTCCCATCTGTCAAATGGACATAATGATACACATCTCCTCTGTAAAGTGGTTTGAACTCTACCGATAAAAAGGCACAATATAACCGTCTCGGTGTTTTAATGATAACGTTTTACAGGTTGGATGACTGGAGATGAAATTTTCCAGGTCTGCTCTCAGACCAAGGGTGAATTTTAATTGAAAGTTTGAGACAAATCAGATTAACTGTTTCTTAATATGAGACTACATAAATGTATACTTTTCCCAGTATAAAATAAATAATTTCTTGCAGCTTTTTCTTTTCTGGCTGGCACTGGTGCCAGAATGATTGGGTATAGAAAGTTTGATAGTTAGCAGGGAAATTGTGCATGGCGGAGAAATGGCTTTGGGTGTCCAAAGAGAATTAGTTTTCATTTAGCTGATTATGAGTTTTTGAAAATGTACTTTGTGCATGAACAGAGCAACTGTTGAGGATTTCTGTAAGGCCATGTCCACATTAGGACATTATTTTGGAATAACTACATTCAACTTAATAACTCCCAATTTTACAAAATCGAAATAGCATCTCCACACTACAGGGAAGCCTTGACATGAGTCTAAGGCAGGCTCTGTGAATGCGGACATGCTTCCTCAGACTTAGAGCCCCAGCAAGCACTGGGGAGTAATTAGTGCGAAAGACTCTGGGGAGTCGTTATTTCGAAATAGAGGCACCAGAGCATCCGTACTTCCGCTATTTCAAAATAACCATTTCAAAATTAGCGTTCTTCCCTGAAGAAAGCAGGAGTACAGATTTCGGGAAAATCGGGCCGTTATTTCCCGAAATTAAGGGCTTTGTCATGTGGATGCTCTGCTTATAAATTCAACCTAAGTGGAGTTATTTTGAAATAACTCCCTAGTGTAGACCAGGGCTAACTGTGTGTGTACGTGCATGTGTTAGGAGAAGCACAACAGATAGACCCACTGAGTGGAGCTGGGGGTGAGGAAATAGGAGTTAACGCCTACAGCCCAGGCCAAAAGTGCGTTCGGAGATGCCGTAGCTGAAATCTGGGAGACAATTTCTCTGCTTCTCCACTTGTTGCCTCAGAGTTGTTCTTCTCCGGGACTTCTTTTGCCCAAATTTCCACAAGGCTCTTAGACCTGCCACCGACTGTCGCAAGTAAATGAGAGAGCCGCCTTGGGCTTACTTGCCATGCCAGAAAATGGGAAGGAGACATGTCCATTTGGAACAGACTGTACTGGTCTTTCCCGTTCACAGCACCAGCCTCTGTGATGCTGCATGGTTTGGAGGAGTTTCCACCCCATACGCTAGTAGGGAACAATTCCTTCCTATTTACCGGCTGGGGCTGCAGCTGAAAAGAGTCAGAACCGCCCTGGGCAGGCCACCTCCAGGGGGAGGCAACGGTCCTGGTGTCTGCGCTAAGGAGGACGACGATGGGTGAGGCTTTTGCCTCTGTTAACAAGAGGCTCCTGTGAAGGTCTGTGTTTAAATGAAACACTGGCCTTTGGGTGGCCTGGAGACTGCTCCCCTGATTGGACAGATCACAATGAAACCCATCACAAAACTCAGGAGAGGCGCTGCAAGGGGAATGCCGACAGGCAGAATCAAACCTGGGACCACTGGAGCTTAGTGCATCAGCCTCTACGGTATGAGCAAAAAGCCAGCTGGCTTGTATGGGTGTGGAAGAGACTCATTATTATCTCTATACATAATCTCAGTGCCACTCGATGGGCTAGTGCACCGCACCCAGAAAGCGTGTGGGTTACACAATTCCTACTGCATTCGGCGGGCATTCCCACTGTTCCTCCCAGGCCACAGAGAGGCACCTTGTAACGTGATGAAACCGCGGTATTCTGAGGAACACTTTAAGAAGTCCAGCCATCACCTGCTTGGAGGTTTGAGGCAACATTTTCTTAGGGGCCTTTGATTTGCACCTGCGTTTTTGCTGACACCAATAACTGCAAGGTGCAATTTTGCAGCCCCAAATCATTTCTAGCACATTCAGTAGCATGTAGACACCTGACTGGCAGGTGCAATTGGGTAGCTAAATAATGAAGTGCTGTAAAATATGCTTCCAGTTATCTACATCCACAAAACTGCACCCTCGGTTATTTGCATCTGCAAAAACCTGGGAGTAAAATCTGAGGGCTCTTGTGAACTTCAGGTCCTTTTGGAGTATTTTGGTGCCAGATCTGTTGGGTTCTGTAACATCCAGGGGTTTCTCTGAAGGGCCAGTCTTCCATACAGAGCTTCCAGCGTGGAGAAAGTCGATACACAGTGCTAATCAAGGAGATTCTGATTTCTGTCTTGTGGTTTTCATAGTCTTCCTGGCCTTTTTTGCTAGGTGCCCATAATTGTGTTTATTTATTCGCATGTGTAATGTCCTATGCATGGCTTAACCAGGCGATGTCTTTATTTACAATTCCCTGCCACCGCCCCTCTGCGGCTCCCCAAGTCCTTCCCGCTCTCAAGTCCAGCTTTTACGCTATCGGCGCGTCCTCAGGCGCCTTCTGGTAGCCCCAGGTATGGGGGGGAAGGGGAGTCCAGGCCCGCCCTCTCTCACGGACCCCAGCCCAGGGCCCTAAGGACACAGACTCTCTTGGGTCCGGTCCGGCTGACGGGGCTTCCCGCCGTAACACGCCAGCCCGCGGGCAATGGGAGCCCTGTCCTGGGCTGCTTCCTTCCCTCCCTTACCTAAAACAGTCTTTCCCCGGCGTCCCAGCCGTTCGCCATGTCTCCGCATAGACCTGACGGTCCTACAGTTCCTCGTGGCGCCTCTCTCTCTTTGAGACGCCGTGGGTCCTCCCTCCACCTCCGGCGCCGGGGTGTTGCCTCACAGCCCGTCGCTCTCCTCTCTTCCCCCTTTTGGAGATACTGGTAGCCCTTTTTAAACTTTGGCGCTGGGGTGTTACGTCAAACCCCGTTGCTCTCCTCTGGCTTCTCCCCCACCCCTCCCTATAGCCGCGGAGCACGCCGGGCAAGCCGTTCTGCGGCCGCTTGGGACCCCGTCTCCGGCCCGCGCCGTGACAAGGGGGGAATTCGGGCACCGAGCTACGTCCTCGGCTGCCCGGAGCCTCCTGGCGCTGGCTCCTTCCCAACCGCCCCGCGCCCCATACAGGACCGCGGCGGGCGGCGGTTCAGTGCGGGACAGCCGTGCTCCGTCACAGCATGTCTCCTTCCTTCCAGTCCCATTCTCTCCTTCCCATTGATCTTACGGTGGAGTTACTCCCTCCTGCTGTGGCCTCTCACTCATTTTCTTTGCAACAGACTGTGGTGTCAGAAATACAGGGGCCTGTTTTCGTGGCCAACTCTCGCCGCCGGGGCTGGGACACAACTGAGATACAAATACCTTAAAACACAGAATTGGGAATTCAGAACGCTATAAACAAAGGGCTTTAAGCCCCCACTTATGGACCAGAAGCTCAGTACCTTGCAGGATAGAGCCCCCAGGGTCTGTTTAAGGCCCACCGAAGTCACTGGAACCTGTGCTGTTAATGTCAATGAGAACAAGACGGGGCTCCACATAATTTGTTTCCATGGGCAAATGAGGCCTTTTCCCTCTTCCCCTGTGCTCTATTGTGACAGTCTCTCTGTTGGGGAGAAGCAGCCATGCTTGGTTTTGATAGAATTAGCAGATAGGTGGAAGAAGGGAATGCAGCAGTTGTCATATAGCTTCATCTCGGGCAAGAGTGTGATACACAACGTCTTACACCACAACTAATTCGCATCGGCTTGGACTGAGAGCTAGCTGGAGGGCCAGAACGAAATGGGGCCCGAAAGGGCAGTGTATTGAGTCAGCAAAGGTGCACTGTGGGTGTGCCATGTGGATCGGTGTTGGGACTGGTCTCGTTTAACACCTGCATCCGTTTCCTAGGAGACAACTTACGAAGCAGTGTAATGAAGTGCCCAGATGATCCTACATTGGGAGGAGTTGCAAACAGCAGTGAAGGGGGAGATATCCTGGGAGGCCAGGAACCCCGGAAGAGTCATACACGGGAGCAGAAAATAACCAGACCTGATTCAATCTCGAGGAAGACGTGCAAATATGTAGGAAGGGCAGCCCCAGACTCTGGGCGGGACGTCTGGGAGGCCATAACGTGAGAAGAGACACGACAGTGACATCTGGAATGTCCCTGGTTCCATGGAAAAGGGCAAAGCCAAAATTACTTGGCTGGAAGGATTAGCCTGGGGCCGACCTTTTCCCTGTATGAGCTGCTGGTAGAAAAGGCCCTTGACCCTCAGGGTTTCAGAGCCACTGGGTAAAAGTCAGTTGCCCCAGTGAAAAAGTGAGAGACAAAAGAAACAGAAATTTAATCAAGCCACTGCATCTCCATGCCGGGCCTTGTGAGGGCCAGTCCTATGTAAGCTACTGCCCCCATATACAGTCTCTCTGACAATGCTCCTTTGGCCCTGCATTTGCTCCTCTGCTGTTCCCGTCCCAGCCACTGCATCAGTCTATCAGTCTAGCTCTGCGGCACCCCAAGGGTTTAAATATTACCCTCCCCCCCCAATTTTGTCAGCTCACCTCTATCGTGACCTCTGCCACTCCCTTGCTGTTCTATTTCCCGGCCCCTTCAATGTCCCTCAATTCTGAGACGTGTCAAATCCCATTTAATCGGTGAACTGCTTACACGAGGGCAGGCGGGGGGTTGGGCTGGAGGGCCCCCCCCCTGTGGTGTGCAACTCTGGCCAGGCTGGGCCTGCCGCACATGGGGGCTGCCTTGTCCAGGCTGTAGTACCCCCCACCCGCGGCAGACCCCTCCAGGCTGGAGTGTCAGGCACCCCACATCGGACGGGGGGCTGCTCCAGCCCCCACCAGTTAACTGTAACCAGTAAGCATCACCCGCTTAGCCATTCACATGCCTAAAGGTAACTTTGTAACGGAAGAGAGAGGCTGGGTAGGAGCCATGCTCTTTCAGCTTTTTGGCCAGCTCTTCGGGGCTACGCGCTCCAGCCATGGCTAGCCGCTTGTGTTAACTGGCTGCAGCACCGCAGTAAGCAAAGAGCAGCCAGGGATCTGTAAACCACCCAGGGCCTGCCGACGCTGGATTCGCTGCCAGGCAGAGAGCCGCGTTTGCCAGCACAGTTTTCTGAGGGACCTTGGTAGGAGAAAGGTTTGAGATTTTTCTCAGGGAGCATTTAGCAATTTTGCCTCTGTATATTCCATTCCACTCACTAGGGCAGGGGTGGGCAAGAATTTTTTACCAGGGGCCACTTCAGACATTTTTGAAGTGGCCCCGGGCCTCACCAGGAGGGGCGCGGCCTCAGGCGAAAGGGGCAGGGCCAGGATACTTTCCTGCTTCCCCACCCACAGACCATGATTGGTCTGGTGCTGGGGGAGCGCATGAAGTCTTTGCTCTCCCAAGAGGTTCCCCCTAGGCGCCCACGCGCCTGGTGGTGGGAGGAGACTTTGCACGCTCCCCTTCTGCCCCCAGGTCAATCAGGGCTTGGGGAAGTAGAGTGTGCAAAGTCTCCTCCTGCCCTGCCAGGAGCTCACGGCACTTCTAAGTGTGGCACGCTCCGGGCAGGGCAGGGGCAGGGCCACTTCTTTGGAAGGAAACTGAAGTTTTGATAAAGCTTTGCTGCTTTACCCGGCCAGCTGATGAGTGTTCGTCCCACGGCCCCTTTGACAAAGGGCCTGAGGGCAAATGGATGGTGAGAGGCCAGAAAAGGGCTGGAATGAATTACGTGGTGAAGTCTGAGAGAGGGAGCGGCTATCATCCCGGGAGGGGCACAAGGGTCTGGGATAGCAAGTGAGACAGACAACTGGGGAAAGGCAGGATGAAGGGAAATGCGAAGGCCAAAGCAGGTCCAGCCCGGGTCGTTCTCAGGACCAGGTGCCTCAGGGGCTCGGAACTGATGTACAGGCTTCAGAGTGTGGCTTAGCACAGGCAGAGACTTGAATAGGGCAGGTTTAAATAGCAGCTTTGAGCTTTTTCTCCCCGTGTCGGCGATCTTATGTAATCACTCCACATAAGACAGAAGAAGCCATTAATAAACAAACAGCAATGAGGAGGATCGGAGAAGGAAACAAAATGGCTGGTATTGTGTCTGCCTGAGCTGACTCCCTTAGGCAGGGGCAGAAGACAGATTTGGGGGGGGGAGCGGGCTAGTAGGAATCGTGTTAAGATTCAGGAGTCCTGGCAGAGCTAGGAGCAAGGTGAGGCACTAGAAACCCCCCGGTCCCTCTCCTCTCATGGTGCTAAGCTGAAGTAGAAGGATTAGCAGGCTGCGGCGGCTTTTCGTGCCCCCTGCACACACACACAGCCTGATCGTTCGCTGCGTACGTCAGTGACGGGAAAACCCTCCCCGTTCCATTTCGCTTCTCGCACTTGTGCCCAGACCTCGGCAGAGGCAGCACATCTCATAGAGCATGCTTCCCTCGCCGCTGCCAGGAATAGACTGACAAGTTTCCCTGAGTTCAGTGGGAGATGCGGGTGCCTGGCAGCTCGTACTTTGAGAACAGTCCCCCGGCTGCTGCCCAGAGCTGGCAATGGGAAGATGATATTCCGGGGGTATGCCCATCCCAGCGTGGGACAAATCGTTGTAACAAATTGGGAGCCAGCTCGGAACGTCGCTGCTGTCACAACCTGGCATTTCACAACAGCTCAGTGGCAACCGCAAAGGCATGTGACTCCACCACTTGTGCAGAAGGTGAATCCCCATAAGCTGCTGGCAGTATGGTGTCTATGACCCAGAGTCAGCTCTGTTTCCAACCCTTGGAGCAGGGTTGGGGAACCTGTGGCCCCTGGCTTGCCTGGATCTGGCCCCTGAGGCTCGGGGCTCCCCCCACCATGACTGGGATAGATTTTTATCCAAAGTGCTTCCAGTTCTCCTGGGCTAGATTCCTCCAGAGTTGTCCCAGGAACTCTAGATTCCTCCAGAGTTGCTTCCATCTCCCACAGTGTCAAGTGTCTTGATCATCAGCACCGCAGAGAAATAGCAGCTGGGTGGGACAGGGCTGAGCAGAGATGAGTCATGCAGGAGGGCAGAATTCTGTTGGGGAGGGGGCTGTGGTTTCACGGAAAGGGGGGTGGGGTGAGGGTCATTGGGGTGATTGTGCCTCAGCAGCAGGGGGCTAGCCAACGTGTGGGGCAATGAGAGTCTGTGGAACCAGGCTGTTGGTGACTCCCTCCCTTTGATGGGCACTGTCTCTGGGAGTTCCCGTCAGAGCGGGACACGCCACACACCTTTGGAATTAAAAAACGAATCAGTAAGAGATACAATCTGGCAGCATTGCAGTGCCCGTTCCAACCTCAAAGCAAGAGGGGCCTCCTTCCCTTCCGTTCCCTCCATCCTCCCCCTGCCCAGTCTCTCCCCTTCTCCTTCCCCGTTTCTCTTGGAGGCAGTGCGCGCTGTCTGTAGCTGTGCCGTGGCATGGTCTGGGTTCTGTCTCTTCCCCTCCCATCTCACAGGGTGACACTCCTCTGTGAGGAACAAGTGAACAGAGCAGGGAATCATCAAATTATCCTTGCCCTCTCACCCATTCCCAGCGTCTGACAAACAGAGGCTAGGGACACCATTCCTACCCACCCTGGCTAATAGCCACGGATGGACCGAACCTCCATGAATCTATCTAGTTCTTTTTGGAACTCTGTTCATGTCCTGGTCTTCACAACCTCCTCTGGCAAGGAGTTCCACCGGCTGACCACGAGCTGCATGAAGAAAAACTGCCTTTTATTTGTTTTACACCTGCTGCCTATTGATTTCATTTGGTGACTCCTAGTTCTTATGTCATGAGTAAATAACTTTTCCTTATTTGCTTTTCCCATACCTGTCATGACTCTATAGACTCCATCATCTCCCCCTTTAGTCTCCTCTTTTTTAAGCTGAAAAGTCCCGGTCTGCTGATTGAAATGGGGATGGGATCAGGTCCTACCAGCATGAACACACGTCCAAAGGGTGGCATTTGACTAGATGTCTGCACTGGCTTTGGGCGGCGAAAGGCAGGCGGCCACTCTCGTCCCAGCTGTGTCAGCTGGTGTAGACACTCGCCTTTCTCCCTGCGCCATTGCTCACTTTCATCCAGAGGAAGATTTAGGCAGGATTCTTGGTGTCCAGGTGGTACAGACAGAGGGGCTCCCAGAACATGTTCAGACAGCAGCAGGATTACCACCAGCATCTGGAGCAGGTTCATCCTTCCACCTGCCCACATGCCATCCCTCGGATAACATCATGCAACGCAAAAGAAGAGGGCATGTGACCAGGCATGCACTGCTGGCCAGGCACTGGGCTGTAGTGTAATTTGGAGGGGAAGGGGACAGCTGATGTGATTCTTTGGGGACGACATAATCTCAGTCACATTTAGGGTGTGTCTAGACTACAGGGTTTTTTCGAAAAAACTTCCCCTGCGTCTAGACTGCTGCCCCGTTCTTTCGAAAGTAAATCGAAAGAACGCGGCAGTTTTATCGACCACGGAAAGCCTCGTTTTATGAGGAAGAATGCCTTTTTTCGAAAGTGCTCTTTTGAAAAAAGGCACTATGTAATGTAAACTGTGCTTTTTCGAAAGAGAGCATCCAGACTGCCTAGGGCTCTTTTTTGAAAAAGCGGCTTGCTTTTTCAAAAGTACTGGTTGTAGTTTAGACGCTCTTTTTCAGAAGAGGCTTTTTCGAAAGTATCTTTTGAAAAAGCCTCTTTTGAAAGAGGCTTGCAGTCTAGATGTAGCCCTATTGCCCAAGAATGACCATCCCTAACGGCCGGTGAGGCGTACTCCAAAATGCCTGGAGTCTCATCCTGCTCTTTGTTCTCCTGCTGTAAATTGAAGTCAAGCCACTGCAAGCCAGATTGACACCTGGAATGGGACAGGCCTTTGGTGTCTCACAACCGCCGCGTGCTGTGCTGTGTTCAGGATCTGAAGCCAGCTCTGCAGGTGATGCCAGAGTCCTGCGGGGAGGCGTGAGGGTCATTTGAAAATCAGAGCAGCTCTCCCCTAATTGTCCTTGTTCCCGCAACGCTAGGTAGGACAGATACTCTGGGAAGATTTTCGCCCACACAGTCCCTCAAAGGGGGTGGGAAATGGGCATTGACTCCATTTTTGCATCTAGCATGTTAGGGAAAACCCGCTCTTTGTCTCAGGTGTGGCATAATAGGTACGGCCTATGCCATGTGTGGCATAGGGGATGAGTCGCACACGTTTGGGACGCCTCCATCTGCCACACGCCCACGTTAGCCACGGCATGGGCTCCCTACGACCTGTCTTGGGTGATGGTGGATGCCCCACAGAAACCTCGTCTCAGCCCCCCTGCACTGCCTCCTGAGCTCAGCACGATGGCGAAGACGGGGCAGGACGGGCATTGCCTTTGCAGCTCTCCTGTTGGAGGTGCATGGCCTGACTGCCACCAAAGCAGTACCCGCAAGACAGAGCCATTTGCGGTCGGCGTTAGGCAGCTCCTTCTCCCCCCTCTGCCGTGCCCGGCATTCAGCCGAATGGGTTAATTTTCCCTTCCCACCTCGGCCCTTCCCTCTGACAAAGGGCAGTGGCCATGTTGTAGCTAGACCCCGGGAGGATATATATAAATTCTCCCCGTCTCTCCAGATCTATTTTTAGCGTGGCAGGCAGTGGCAAAGGCTCTCCTCAAGGCTTCATCTCCTACAAACAGTCTTCACAGACAGCAGAGAGATAAATTTAGCACGCAAGATTTCTTAAAGAGACAGCTGCTCAGTGGTGTGTGCGCTCTCGCTCTTGAGTGCATCTCTGGCTCAGTCGAGTGCTAGCTCTTTTCTCTGCCCTCCCCCACTTTCAGCTCTGCCCCCCTTCCCTCCCCCCACCTTTCTCTCTCTTCCTTCCTTGTTAATTCTTTTGCTTGATCTGAGTCTCATTCTCTTTGACCCGCCATCTCCTCATTCTTTATCATCCTTTCTTTTAGTCTCTCCCGCTCCCCACCTCCCAGGCCACAGGGCTCAGAAGATAACAAAGCGTCCCTGTTAACAGTTCACTGGGCATGCCTGCATCCCAAAATATGTGTTGCTTGATTAATGCCTTCCAGATGGTGAATTGACAGGGGTGCATGGGGACCACATCTTCTCCGCCCCCCCCCCCCACCTCCAGCTACACACACGCACCCACACATCCACCCACACACTGCACAGAAAGGAGATTGCATTCAAAGGAGATCGGGCAATCAGGTGAAAGGAAGCCATTCTGGTATGTCTGAGGGGCAGGGCACTCTGAAGACAGGGCTGCGTTGCCAGGCTGGTTAACTCGACACCGATTTGCTCTCTCCCCACCTCAGCTGCCCCCCTGCCAGCCAAAGTGCAGAACAGCCACATGCAGAGAGCGCAGCGGAGTGAATGCCTCCCCCCCGTCTTTCTTCCCCCCCTTCACGCGTATGATACACACAGTCCCGCGCCCCACCAACAGAAGGCTCAGCTCTCTCCCTTCACCCCCCACATTGCATACAAACATGCACAACCCCATCCGTGTGCTCCCCCCATCACAGGCATGTGAGACACATGTGTGTGAACACACACGCACGCACACATCTATTGCAGCCCAGCTCGCTTGTGCCGTGCCCAGTGCGTTAACATCAGGGGCATCGCTAGCCAAGGAGACAGCCGATGCGTTAGAAAGAGCAGTTCGAAGAAGGGGGGATTTGGCTAGTCAGATTCAGTGAGGGAAAGGTGTGTACGGGTGGGGAATGGAAAATGTCATGGTGACTGGGAGAGGCTGGCGGGCTGAAGAGAGAGCTAATCAGGTAAATTATTCTTCCTTGTGCCCCAGTGCAGAGCAATTTAATCAACACACATTTTCTCTTTTAGGGGCCTGGGTGTCCTTGCTCTCTCTCTCCCTCACAGACAGAAGTGTCTCTCTTCCTCCCTCCCTTCGCTAGCCCTGCTGCTCTCAGTGTCTTTGTCTCCCTTTCTCCATAAAGAGGGAACACTGGCCCCCCCTCTTAATAAAGATGCAGCCAGGCTGACGTGAGTCACGAAGATGTGCGCCATGCAGTTGAGGGAGAGCTTCATTCAGTTCCCCTCCTCGCAGACCTCCCTCCCGGGTTACCATAGAAACAGCAGCCCCTCATGCTGCCTGACTTTCCCGTCTTCCTTTAACAATTTCTTTCTCCTTTCCAGAATCACCACCACCGCCGCTTGCATGATGGATCTGAGGAGATACCCTCTGGACCAGCAGAACTGCACGCTAGAAATCGAGAGCTGTGCGTATGCCTCGTGCTTCCCCCATCTCGCCTCGCCATAGGATTGCACGTGTCAGAAGAGGAGGGAAAGCGGGAGGGGGGGGGCCCTCAATGTTGTTTCCCTTTCCAGTCTGTGGAGTTTGCCGCTAATTGCTGCTGGGGATCGGCCATTCTTCTCCCGCTCCCCGCTTGTGCACGCTGCCCCGAACTGCGTGCTAAGCCTCGCACAGCCGTTCGTTGCTGGTGTGGCTGAGTCGGGGTGTACAGAGGAGTCTGGCCTGGCCTCTGGGTCTCCCTTGTGAAGGGTGGGAGATATTCAAGTGAACCCCCAGCTGGGGAGAGACTGGAAAGAGGGCACCAGGGGGAGATGGCAAGTCTTACTGTGGCGAGGGGTGTAGGTGCCGCCCTTTGCATCAGCAGCATTTCCCGGCCCACAGAACAGGTGCAGGAGGGGTGGGATGAAAAGGCAACACAGTTCCCTGCAGGGATGGTACAAAGCCCCAGCTCTCAGTGGTGAAGACGGCGCAGCTGGAGCTTTGCCTGTTTCAGAAGGGATGTCCCCTCTGGCTACGTCTAGACTGCAAGCCTCTTTCGAAAGAGAATGTCTAGACTACAAGTAGATTTTTCAAAAAAGCAAGCTGCTTTTTCGAAAGCGAGTCTAGACGCGCTCCTTCGAAAAAGCACAGTTTGCATTACAAAGCACCTTTTTTCGAAAGAGCACTTTCGAATAAAGGTGTTCTTCCTCGTAAAACGAGGTTTTCCACGATTGAAAAAACTGCCGTGTTCTTTCGATTTACTTTCAAAAGAATGGGGCAGCAGTCTAGACGCAGGGGAAGTTTTTTCGAAAAAACCCTGTAGTCTAGACACACTCTGCGTCCATACTCTACAGTGCCCCTGTTGCTGTCGTCATGCCCCCTGTGCCGGGCAGCCCGAGTTCCAGCCATGGAACTCAATTCAATTTGGCTAGGGGAAAACTGCATGTCTCAGCCCTTAGCCCAGTGCATAAGGGAATGTAAATGAGTCCTGATGGAGGCAATAACGACATGTCATCACCGGTGTCTCTTAGTATGTTGAGTGCAGTTTACAGCAGAACCAAGAAAACGGATGGCAGAGAATTGCTCACGGCTCCCCTTCTTGTGGTTGTGTTTATAGTGAGACACATTCAAGCCAATGTGTTCGCAGCTGAGCTACGGTTCCTTGCAGTGTGCAAAAGACCCATTTGTAGGAAGGTTTATTTCCTTAATGCTTTTGTCTTTTTTGGCGCATCTGAGACTAGCATGGTTACATTTTATTTCCTTTCTCTGTTGTGTGCCCGGCTTGCCCGTTATGCCATGGGAATAGTAACATTTGTTGTTTCCCCCTCCTCCCCCAGTTCTACCTAAACAATGTTTAAAACACCCACCGAAACACCCCTTCCACAACGACAGGGTTATGGATTTTTAACAGCAGTGGACAGGGAGAATCCGGAAGATGTTTTCCTCCAGCACATCTGTTTTGGGGAGTTGCGAGATAGGTCAAATGTGGGACCCAAGTTGTGTGAATCCAACAAGTTACCCAGTTCTTGGATACATGACCGCTGGGATGATTGAGTTGGGGTTGGTCCTGCTTTGGGCAGGGGGCTGGACTCGATGACCTCCTGAGGTCTCTTCCAGGTCTATGATTCTATGACCTATGAGGAGAGACTGAGGGAATTGGGTTTGTTTAGTCTGCAGAAGAGAAGAGTGAGGGGGGGATTTGAGAGCAGCCTTCAACTTCCTGAAGAGAGGTTCCAAAGAGGATGGCAGAATGAGGAGCAATGGTCTCAAGTTACAGTGGGGGAGGTCTAGGTTGGATATTAGGAAAAACTATTTCCCTAGGAGGGTGGTGAAGCACTGGGATGGGTTCCCTAAGGAGGGGGTGGAATCTCCATCCCTAGAGGTTCTAAGTCTCGGCTTGACAAAGCCCTGGCTGGGCTGATTTAGTTGGGATTGGTCCTGCTTTGGCCAGGGGCTGGACTCGATGACCTCCTGAGGTCTCTTCCAGCCCTGGGATTCTATGAGGGACATCATATGAGAGCCACAGTAGAGTTTGTCACCAAAAGAGGAGGCTACGTTTTGTAACCGTGTGAGCTGAGAGCTTGCCCCCTGAAATGTAGCTACGTCTGCATGTGCCCCTCCTGACTAGTGTGCCAACCCTCAAGAAGGGAGTGGGATGATACTCCCTCACTCCTGGGCAAAGGAAAGGGAAAGCTGATCTGGATTCAATCCAGAGAAGAGGAACATAACTAATGCAGTCAACATGGTTTCATGGAAGATAGGCAAACCGACCTGCTTTCATTCTTTGGCAGATGACAAGTCTGGTTGGTAGAGGTAACAGATGCTTGTGAGGCGTTTTGACTTAGTGCCACATGACATTCTGACTACAAAGCAGCAGCACTATGCGGTATCAACAGAGCCCACGTTAACATGATAAAACCTGGCTAGCTGACAGATCTCAAAAAGAAGTCGTTAGTGGCTAATCGTCCTTGTGCAAGGGGATTTCTAGTACAGCTCCTCAGGGATTGGCGCTAGGCCCAACACCGTTTGTCGTTTTCATCAGTGATCGTGGGTGAAATTTGACCAGCGGTGATGTGCGATCAGTGGCCGACAAAGAGTGTCCGATGGTAAATAGCGATGAGGAGAAGGCAGTCGTACAAAGCAATGTGGGTCGCTGGCTAATCTGGGCCCACACAAACAGCATGTGTATCTGTCCAGCCCAATGCTTAGGTATTCATCTAGACACAAGAAAGATAAGCCAGTCCTGGAGACCGGGGGACTGTACCCTGGAAAGCAGTGACTTGAAAAGGATTGAAGGGTCCTAATGGGAAAGCCACTGAACACTAGCCCCTTCCTGTGCAATTCTATGGCAGAAAGGGCTAATGTGCTTTTTGGAAGTCTGAGCATGGGGATACCAAGTCGTGGAGGAAGGAGGATGTTTACTTGTATGTGGCGTTGCTGGGGCTGGTATTAGATTGCTGCTCCTGGGTCTGGTGCCTACCATTAAAGTCCAGAGGATGCAGAAAAGAGTCTTGGAAATGCTTCAAGAGCTGGAGAAAATTCCTTGCAGAAAGAGACATAAAGAGCTTGATCTGTTTAGCTTATCAAATAGAAGATTAAGAGCTGACTTGATTATGGTGTATAAGTATCCTGATGAGGAGAAAGCACTTGGCCTCCTTAACCTAATGGAGAAAGGCAGAACAAGAGCCAACGGCTGGTAGTTGAAGTCAGACAAATTCAATTTCAAGATTAAACCCCGTTCTTTTTTTAAGTGAGGGTGATTCACCATTGGAAGAAACTCCCAAGGGGAATGGTGGATTCTCCATTTCTTGACGCCTTCGTATCGAGACTGGCTACTTTTCTAGGAGAGATGTTTTGAGAAAACACACACAAAGCATTGGGCTGAAAACAGGGGTCGACGGGCGGGATTTCATGGGCTGTGATACATAAAAGCTCAGACTAGATCTGCTGGTGCCTTTTGGCCTTAAACAGGATGGCTCTGTGTGGCCTTATGACCTGTCTGTCATTTCAGTCAATGGCCATTTAGTGGCAGCAGGAACATCAGCTACATCTCAAGTGTGGTGTAGATCTTCTCCTCCCAAAAGAGGGAAGAATGGGCTCAGCAGGAGACCCCAGCCCAATGCACAGAGTCACCAGGCTACCAGTGAGCGTTCAAAGGCCAGATCCTCATCTGGTGGAACGTGGGGTCGCTCTACAGAAGTCAGTAGTGCTAGGCTGTTTTATCCAGGCGCAGATCTGGTCTAATGTCTGGGGATGGGTCTCAAAGCAGCCTTGAAGAAATGCGATGATGTCTAAGGCTGAGTGACTCTCTGTGTCTCTGCAAGGCAGGCACAGAGACAGTGCGAGTTTTGCCTCAGCTCTGTTCTGGAGGCACCATGCACCTTCTCCCTGGTCCTTTTAATTCTTGGCCTGTCTGTGGACACTGCAGGCAGTTGGTGCCAAGAGTGAGGGTGGCTATATGTTGTGGACCCCTTCCCAGTAAGAATTTCCAGTTCCTTCCACATGGGCTAGCAAACCACCAATGCTCGCATGCTATGCAGAGCCGATACAAGCTGAATATGAGTCCACAAGCTGAATATGAGTCGGCAGTGTGATGCTGTGGCAAAAAAAGCAAACATGATTCTGGGATGCATTAACATGTGTGTTGTGAGCAAGACACGAGAAGTCATTCTTCTGTTCTACTCTGTGCTGGTTACGCCTCAGTTGGAGTAGTGTGTCCAGTTCTGGGCACCGCATTTCAAGAAAAATGTGGAGAAACTGGAGAGGGTCCAGAGAAGAGCAACAAGAATGATGAAAGGTCTAGAGAACATGACCTATGAAGGAAGGCTGAAAGAATTGGGTTTGTTTAGTTTGGAAAAGAGAAGATTGAGGGGGGACTTGAGAGCAGGTATCTAAAAGGGTGTCACAAGGAGGAGGGAGAAAACTTGTTCATCTTGGCCTCTGAAGATAGAACAAGAAGCAATGGGCTTAAACTGCAGCAAGGGATGTTTAGGTTGGACATTAGGAAAAAGTTCCTAACTGTCAGGGTAGTCAAACACTGGAATAAATTGCCCAGGGAGGTTGTGGAATCTCCATCTCTGGAGATATTTAAGTGTAGGTCAGATAAATGTCTATCAGGGATCGTCTAGACAATATTTGGTCCTGCCATGAGGGCAGGGGACTGGACTCGATGACCTCTCGAGGTCCCCTCCAGTCCTAGTATTCTATGTTTCTATGATTCTATGATATGCTGCAGTGAACAGGGACTAGTCACAGATACAAGGAGCTTCAGGGGGTAGCGGAGTCATCTGAAGAAGTGGGCTGTGCCCACGAAAGCTCATGATCCCATCGACATGTTTTGTTATCTATAAAGTGCTACCAGACCATTTGCTTGCTGTTTTTTTAGATACAAGTAAGGTGAAAGCACCTGGTGGCATCTTCTGCAATGAGAAATACTAAACCTCTTGCACGCTTGATCTCAAAGGAGCAAGGTGAAAACAGGCCAGGGAAGGGGTCTGTGGTCACCATACCAATGAAACACTTAGCTGCACGCGTCCCTTGTTGGCCTCACTCCTGCTACTGGCAAAAGTCGTTTGGCAGCTGTCTGGACTGGGCTCCTCTGTCCGCCCTGTCCAGCCAAGCATTGGTTACCTTGTGATCACCCATGGAGATTCCCACAAGTGCACAGTGGAGTACCAAACCCAGAAGGAATTTGCTTTAGGTCATGATGGACCAGGCTTGCATTCAAACCAATTATACTGAAATGAAGTTATTAACTGAATGTAGCAGTTATTAATGGTTCACAATCCTGCTGGAAGGGCATAATAAGTGCGGTTCCATAGGGGTCTGTTTTGGGACCAGTTCTGTTCAATATCTTCATCAGTTATTTAGATGATAGCATAGAGGGGACGCTGATTAAGTTTACAGATGATACCAAGCTGGGAGGGGTTGCAACTGCTTTGGAGGAGAGGGTCATCATTCAAAATGATCTGGACAAACTGGGGAAATGGTCTAAAGTAAATAGGATGAAGTTTAATAAGGACAAATGCAAAGTGCTCCACTTAGGAAGGAACAATCAGTTTCACACATACAGAATGGGAAGTGATTGTCTAGGAAGGAGTAGTGCTGAAAGGGATTTAGGGGTCATTGTGGACCACAAGTTAAACATGAGTCAGCAGTGTGATGCTGTTGCAAAAAGAGCAAACATGATTCTGGGAAGCATTAACAGGAGTGTTGCGAGCAAGACACGAGCAGTCATTCTTTAGCTCTACTCTGCACTGATTAGGCATCACTTGGAATATTGTGTCCAGTTCGGGGGGCCACATTTCAAGAAAGAGGTGGAGAAATTGGAGAAGGTCCAGAGAACAGCAACAAAAACGATGAAAGGTCTAGAAAACAAGAGCTGTGAGGAAAGACGGAAAGAATTGGGCTTGTTTAGTTTAGAGAAGAGAAGACTGAGAAAGGACATGAGAGGAGTTTTCAAGTATTTAAAAGGATGTGACAAGGAGGAGGGAGAAAAATTGTTCTCCGTGGCCTCTGAGGATAGGACAAGAAGCAATGGGCTTAAACTGCAGCAAGGGAGGTTTAGGTTGGACATTAGAGAAATGTCCAACCTAATGTCAGGGTAGTTAAACACTGGAATAAATTGCCTAGGGAGGTTGTATAATCTCCCTCACTGGAGATATTTCAGAGCAGGTTGGACAGACACCTTTCAGGGATGGTCTAGAGGGTACTTGGTCCTGCCGTGAGGGCAGGGGACTGGACTTGATGACCTCGCAAGGTTCCTTCCAGTTCTGTGATTCTATGAAAAAGTGGAAACTAGACCAGGTTATGATGGATGACTATAAAAAACAACTCAAGCATGTAGGGACAGAATGAGCAGAGTCAAGGCACAAAACAAAAAGACAGCGCCATAAAGGACAACAAGAAAACGTTCTGCAGCCACACTAGAAGCAAGAGGAAGAGCAACATTAGCATAGACCCATTAGCATAGACTTCTGCTCAATGCTTTTGAGGTGTGATGATCTAGACGGTGTTTGGTGCTGCCGTGAGGGCAGGGGACTGGACTCAATGACCTCTCGAGGTCCCTGCCAGTTCTAGTGTCCTAGGATTCTAGATTCTATTAAGGAATTGGTAGCTCATTACTATTTCCCAGAGCCCTCCAGCCCTCTCTGCCACTAAAGCTCTCCTAAACCGGCTGCATTCGGCTATCAGAGACACTGCCCAACTGACCCAGGCGAACATTGTGACCTACGTGAACGGGTTGAGCGTCTGGAAGGAAAACGCCCCAATGTTGGGGGGGGTTTCCCATTCTTGCTGCTGTTCATAATCCGCTGCCTTGTTGCGCTAGTATTTTGCAAATCGACAGGCACCACTTTGTGGGCCACACCAAAGCAGCTTTGTGTGAGCTCCCTGGGCTGGCCCACAGCAATAGTTCACCGCGGAAAAGCTGTGCATGTTGCCTGGGACCAAGGTTTCTGATGTACAAGCCCCTACTAAGGAAACCAAGGATCATGTGGCAGGTTTGGGGTCAGCTCCCACCTTCACCTGCCACTTTTTAGTCTTCATGAGGAGCATTGGCCATTTGTTCCTTTCTTCAGGCAGCTGTTGTGCAAGCTAGGCTAAGGAGCAAAGATGCATCAAGGGGTGGGGTGGGCTAGGCACTGATCAATGGACCCCATTTGGGTCCCCTGGGAAGTCTTTGTGGACATGGAGGTGCTGATTGCCAGGTCTTATTAAGCCTGCCTGTACTGTGCTTCCCCACCCACAGATGGCTACACAGTGGACGACATCGTCTTCTTCTGGCAAGGAAACAACTCAGCCGTCACGGGGATGGAGATGCTGGAGCTGCCCCAGTTCACCATCATTGAGCAGAGACTGGTCACCAGAGAAGTGGTCTTCACCACAGGTGGGGCTCCGGGTAACGGGCTTCGGGAACAAAATAAAGGCTGCTGAGTTCCTTGGTTCTAATCCTGTAGTGTCCCTTTGGAAAGCTGGTCTCTCTTCTGTTCCTACCAGCCCTGCTTTGTCAGATCCCTGCCCTCAGACCACAAGAGGTGAACAATGGTGCCTTGTTTTGCCAATACCCTCAAGATAGCTAGGACAAAATGTTGACTACCCTCAAACAGGGCCTCATTGGTAGGTTCCCACCTTTACCACTCTTCCCATGTGATTTGCAAGTGGCTCTTGAAGTGCCAATATAAACAATAGGTTACACACAAAGGAGAGCTAAGAACAGACCCCAGGTCTCTTTCCTCTCAGTATAGTGCCCTAACCATTACAACAGATTACCCCCCCACCCACCCAGTAAGTGGGTTGCTGGCCTTGAGGGTCCCTTTGTGATAACACATCATCCCCTTCTTCGGCTCTGAAGGCAGATGGTGAGGCAGGGTATCCCCCTGGATTTTCAGCTTCATAGCAAAAGGAAAGCGCTACAGAAAGGTGAGTTCTCAGTGGAATCCAGTTGTGGTTAGGCAGGCAATGGCCACAAGTTTAAACAAACAACTATAGATTTATAGAACAACAGATAGAAAAGAGGAGACTAAGGGGGGGGGGGATATGATAGAGGTCTATAAAATCATGACTGGTGTGGAAAAAGTGAATAAGTTATTTATTGACTTGTTCCCATAATATAAGCACTAGGGGGTCACCAAATGAAAGTAATAGGCAGCAGGTTTAAAACAAACAAAAGGAAGTTTTCCTTCACTCAGCACACAGTCAACCTGTGGAACTCCTTGCCACAGGATGTGGTGACAGCTAGAACTTGAACAGGGTTCAAAACAGAGCTAGATAGATTCATGGAGGTTAGGTCCATCAATGGCTATTAGCCAGGATGGGTAGGAATGGTGTCCCTAGCCTCTGTTTCTCTGGAGTGAATGACAGGGGAGGGATCATGTGAGGATTACCTGTTGTGTTCCCTCCCTCTGGGGCATCTGGTATTGGCCACTGTCGGCAGACAGGATACTGGGCTGGATGGACCATTGGTCTGACCCAGCCTGGCCATTCTTATGTTCTTATTTGTAATTAGCTATTTGCATTTGCCCAATTTGCATTTTATGGGTGAGCTTGCACATGAAACTGGGAGTTTTATCTGAGGGGGGAGGCTGCACAGGGATCTTACTTGGGTGAGCAAGCGCATGGTGTCTACAGAAGAGATCCTCTATCTTCCCCGACTGCTCATGGTTATAGATCCAAGGCATTTGCCCAAATGACCACGTTCCATCGCTGTGCTGTCTGTGGAGAAGCAGAGTAGTGAGATTCCCTCCCCTGGCTCTTCACAGCCTTGCTTCCAAAGGATTCCCAGATAATTTCCATTCCCGTTCTTGGTCCCTGCCTTCTGCAAATGACACCTCCTTTTGGTATCTGATTGGCAGGTTCTTATCTCCGCTTATCCCTAAGTTTTCGGATCAAGAGGAACATCGGTTACTTCATCCTCCAGACTTACATGCCTTCCATCCTCATCACCATCCTGTCCTGGGTCTCCTTCTGGATCAATTACGATGCCTCTGCTGCCCGGGTGGCATTGGGTAGGTGCCTTTTCACTCTACAGTCTTCCTTTGGGGAGGGGACAGGTGGGATTGTTTGGAAAAGAAAAGGAGAACACAGCGACTAAAAGAGTGACCAAGATTGCACAGCAGAATAAATACACATTGCACCTTTGGTGTTCTCCAAGAGGGTCAAATGGGAAGATACTACAATGCATCTGGTGTGATGCTTGAAAGGTGAAGTGGCATTTCCAGCCACACCTCGTCAGAGGCAGCGCTGTCCCAACAGAGGGGTTGTAGGCGTTTTGAAAATAGCAAGTCTCTGAATCGCAAATCAGAGCCTGCTACTCTCTCTAAAGGGCAGAAGTAAACTCGGCCTGGCCTTTCCCTGGTGCATCTCGTCTGCCTGGTCCCGCAGGCTCAGCTGTGCTCCTTGGGACATAACAGAGAAGGGAGACAAATCCCCCATCACTCCCACGTCCAGTCCCTTCCTCTCTGCCCAGTTGCCTTCCTGTGGTTCAGCAATGCAGGTCACCTGCGCAGAGAAGGAGGGTGGAGCCTTAGGGGCCCAGAGCAGAAGCTCGTGGAGTGCATCTGTGTATGATGCTGTTTTGAAAACACCTGTAACTTGCTTATCTGCTGAATTCATTCCTTCAGATGTGTCAAAGAGATTTGGTGCCAGAGGACTAAGTCCACAACAAATCTGAAGGCTCAGAATTCAGCCCTGAGGATTTGCCCCAGGACATAAAAGCACCTGAATATCTGGCAATGTGTGAAAACCACGAGTTCTCTCGTAGCGGGGTAGGCCAGAGAGGGATTCAGGGTGATTGGTGAGTGATAGTCCCAGCAACTCCTCGGCTTCATGGGTGTCCACCTCCACATGGTCACGGTCCCTCACCGCAACCAGCCAGCCATTTTCCCGGGGCTGGAGGTAGCGTCCAGCCTGAGCACGGCTGGGAGGCGTCTGCCTCCTCCAGTGGCTGGGCCCCAACTAAGCCGCACAGCCTGCCTCTTATACTTCCTGTTCCTGTGCAGGCTCCGCCCTTCCACCTCCAGCATGGCGGGCAGAGGCTTTTCTGGTTCCTGCCGCCAGAGGGCATCAGGCCCTTCCACGTTGTCACTCTCTAAGGAAGGCCACACCCCTTTGCTACATCCCTGCTCAGTTAACACACAAACAAGCCAAACAGACTCACCAGAATTTGCAAGAAAATCATTCCGTTTTTCTGAGAACAAGCCTGAGAAATTTCAGCTTAAAGAGGCATTTGTCCCCCCAGATTGGTCTGTGTCTTAAGAGTCCAATCCCACACCGTGAGCTTTGCCATGAACTT
Organism: Pelochelys cantorii; assembly: GCA_032595735.1. Classification (NCBI taxonomy): domain Eukaryota; kingdom Metazoa; phylum Chordata; order Testudines; family Trionychidae; genus Pelochelys; species Pelochelys cantorii. Next base: position 46,368,115 of record CM064337.1, read on the forward strand.
TAGCGGCATCAGAATCAGACTCCAAAATGGCAGGTTACATGGGCATGCTTCCTTTGGCATAACCGTGATACCACTTAGATGGCATTTTTCATTCTTGGGGTGTGTCTGTCTGTCTGTCAATTGACTGGGAGGCAGATAAAACAGGTTAGATGGATGGATGGATGGACGGACAGATAACGAATGACTATGGACACGGATGGACTGTATGCAGTGTTACAAATTTCCATGCTACTTTGCAAACCCTAATAAAGACATGTTTCCTGTCCTGATGAGCTCCCACGCTAATTAATACAAGGCAAATCCAGGAGAACAAATGCAGGAAAGCACGTAAGAAGAGGTGTAAGAGCTGTCCTGAATAGGGACATTTTCCTGAAACAGAGTCTCCCTGGGTGAGGGAAGAGGTGAGGATCGGGGGGAAAGAGGTGGGGTAGATTGAAGAGGTAGGTTGGGAAGAAGGAATGAAAGGTGATCAGAATACCAGAATGGGGGCGTGCAGCACAAGAAAAGGTTCAGAGGAGAGCAGCATGCAGAAGGCACAGTCAAGTGAGGGAACCGAGATCCGTGCAGGGAGTGAGAGGAGAGCTAGAGATTTAGCAGAGTGCAGAGGTACGTTGGATCTTTCAGAGCAGAACAAGGTGCTTGAATTTGCTACAGTAGACAACAGGGAGACAACAGGAGGAGACAAAAGAGGGATGTGGCAGACAGAACAATAGGAGAGCAAGGTGATTTCAGGTGTGGCAGCCGCTGGTGCAGAATTCGGGGTGGAGTTGGTAGGACAAAAGGAAGAAGGTTGCTGTAATAAAGGCAGGTGATAACCAATGCATGGACAAGAGGAAAAGGTAGATGAGGGTGTTCTACAGGGATATTATTTGGACATTGGGGGAGAAGGAAGGAAAAGTTCTCCATGCGATGGGGTTGGTGAAAGGCAGGACAGTGGAGTGGAAGTAGGGAAAGGTTCCCTTGTGACAATATTGAGGTTGGGGTGACAGGAGGAAACATCAGAGAGGGGGCTAAAGATCTGAGATCAGAGCCAGGTAGAGACAGGGCCTTGGGACCAAGAGCCACAGTTGTCAAGATGATCGTTGAAACCACAGACACAGTGAAGGTCACCAAGAAGATGAGAATGAGAGAGCAGAGGACGGGATCTTTGGGATTGCCACCATCCAGATGAGGAAGTGGAGGATCATGAGAAGAGACGCTGACGGGGGATCAGCAAGGTGCATGGAGAGCTGAGTGGTGAAAGCCAAGAGAGGAAAAAGCTAAGGGGGCGAGGGGGTAGAGGGCTTCCCTGCCTGAAAGGCAGCAGGGTGGCCAAGCAGAGCCTTTTAGCTGGGAGAAGGCTGTTGGTGACCTTGTGCAGAACCGGGAGACTGGAGTGCGGGGAAGACAGCGGGGCAGGGGTGTTGGAAGGAGCTGGAGGCGAGAGCATCCAAGCCATGAGAATGAACGAGACACTTCAGGATTCCGGAGGCAGGGTGGGTGAGGACGAGGATGGAACATGAGTGGGCTGGCAGGGGCGGGAGACAAGCGGAGGAGAGAGCAAGGGGTCAGAGAGAAAGGACTGGAGGGGGGATTAACGAGGCAGCTGGGAAGGAAGGAAGGGAGTCGGGGGGCCAGGTGAGAGGTGGGCAGAGAGGAGAGTGAGCGAGAGGAGGAGGAGGAGCCAAACTGGATGTTCTCTGCCATTCTGAGTGGAGGAGGTGGGGGATGAAGAAATGGAGGTGAGCCCGAGGGGGCCCTCCATGCTGTGCTCATTGTGCTTCCTGGCTCTTCCCTACTAGGGCTTCTGTTGGGAGGTGGGGCTCAGAACAGCTGTCGTCGCCCGCTCAGACATCCTTCTTGTCCCTCTCTGCAGCCACACCTGCTGGGAGTGAACGGGGCTGGAGTGTCTGAGTGCCCCAGCCTCCTCTCCCACCCCCACCCCCCCGCTCTGCCCCCTCCCCAGCATTGTTCTGGTGGAGCGAGCGCCATGCTGTGGCACCGGCCCTGCTCTGTAATGGCGTGCACGCCCTCTCGTTGCAGGGGTCACCACGGTGCTCACGATGACCACCATCAATACCCACCTGCGGGAGACCCTCCCAAAGATCCCCTACGTCAAGGCCATCGACGTCTATCTCATGGGCTGCTTCGTCTTCGTGTTCCTGGCGCTCCTGGAATATGCCTTTGTCAACTACATTTTCTTTGGGCGGGGCCCTCGCCAGCAGAAGAAGCAGAGTGAGCGGCTCAGCAAGGCAAACAATGAGCGCCACCGATACGAGGAGAAGAGGGTGAGGGAGCAGGTGTGTCCCCTTCCTGCCTTCTGGCAGGAGAATTCAGATTCTTCATGGTGGTTCAGTCCGGGAGCTCCCTACAGGGACTGTTCTCCCCTGTGTGACCGAGGAACCCAGTCCCCACGCTCCCTAGACACTAGGCTAATGGGTACACCCGCTGCAAACGGATGCCCATGAGGAAAAAACGCTCCTGAGGCCCCTTCCATCCTCACTGCCCCCACGCTGACCCATGAGGTCCATCCTCTTCTGAGAGAATGAGGGTGTGACACAGGTGTGCTCCACGCGACCAGAGCGGCACGTTGTCCTCCTTGTGGCGGGAGTGCCTGACACGCCAGCCCCTGCCTCTGAGATGACGGAACGTGTTCTTCAGCTGCAGCGGCAGCATCTGGTGCTTTTCCATCTGAGGGCCAATGTTCGGTCTCTGTAGATGACCCGACCCAAGGTGGTGGTGTTGCCCAGACAACAGTCCCAAACTCTCCCTGGGGCCCGTGGGCTGAGGCAAGGGGTGACTCTGGCCCCGAGTGTGCTCTGCTCAGCATCTCACTGGCGGTTTTCTCTCTCTTCCCCGTTCCAGGTTGACCCTTATGGCAACATTCTCCTCAGCACCCTGGAGATGAACAACGAGCTGCTGGCCACGGACATGATGGGCGGCGTCGGCGACTCTCGAAACTCTGTCCTGTCCTTCGAAGGCTCAGGGATCCAGTTCCGCAAGCAGCTGGCCTCTCGGGATGGCTTTGGCCACCACCCCACCTTAGACCGCCATGTCCCTCTGACCCACCCTGCTGTTGCCCGCAACCGTGCCAATTGCCGCCTCCGCCGGCGGTCCTCTAAGCTGAAGCTCAAAATCCCGGACCTGGCAGATGTCAGCACCATTGACAAGTGGTCACGGATCATTTTTCCAATCACCTTTGGATTCTTCAACCTCATTTACTGGTTGTACTATGTAAATTAATGCCTGCGGCCTCCAGGAGCGATAGGGACAGATACTCAGACAATGACAACACAGGAGAGCTGTGGTCTTTTTGGTTTGGGTTTACTCTTTTCTCTGATTATCATTTCCTCCTTTGGTTGGTAGGTTGATTCTAAGCTTACTTTCTCTTTTCAGCACATTAGAAACACGGCGCATGGGGGAAGTGGGGCGGGGGAGTGGGGAAGGGGTCTTGGGTTTCAGGAGGGTTGGCCTCGTCTTGATTTCGGTTTTGTGCCGAAGAACTTCACCATTGTTTATAAAAAAACAGACCAACCCAACATCGAAAACAAAGGAAAGTTTTAAAAAAAGAAGAAGAAAAGAAAAGTTGGAATGAAACTGAGTTCAAAACAGGGGTGGAGGAATAAGCTATCTTTGAATGTGCTCCCTGATGCCCCGCCCACATTCCCATTTTATCACCGATGTCTCATCTCTTCGTTCTTCTCAATAGCATTATTATTTTTTAATCTTTCACCCATGTTCACTGTTAGCCCTTCTCATTTCTTCCCACCTGGGTTCACTGAGATCGGGAAGCTCCATTTTTGCACTGCATGGTCTTTTCTTTCTCTCTCTGTCTCTTGCTTACAGGTGTAAAGGAATCTTTTAAACAAACAGAATATTTATTTTGGAACAGCTGGGGGAGGGGCTTTGGGAATTACTTGGGGAGGGACGATCCCGGGAGGTGGGGCGGGGGAGGGTGCATATCAAAAACAAAGGCACATTTGCAAGTTGCCTTTTTCCACCTTCAGGAGTTTGCAAGCTGTTTTTCCGGTGTGAGCATGCGAGCGTGTGTGGGTGTGTGCACGCGTGCATGGTTTCTGGGGCGGGGAGGGGGGTTTTGTAATTTTTTTGGAAGGAGGACACAGGTTGTGTTTAACCGGTGATGTTTCCGGGGGAGGAGCAGGGTTTTGTGTGTGTATTACAACGGCAGAGAACTTTGGGGAGGCAGTCCCAGGGAGATACATACATGTTAAGGCAGAAGTGGCTATGCAGGGAGATACATACATGTTAAGGCGGAAGTGGCTAGGATTGGCCAGGAAACGTGCCACTGTCCGGAGTCGGCATGTGAGCTTTTGTTGACAAAGCTTGAGTCAGTCCTGTAGTGAGCGGGACAGAGATGTGTGTTCCGAACGTTTCCCGCCCTCCATCCTGGCGGGCTGACCCTCCTCTCTGTGCCACCGGATGACTTCAGACCACTCCAGGGGGGCTTCTTCTGTCTTCTGGGTGGAGAAACAGGTGAGGGGCAGGTGGCCCCTTTCCGAAACTCATTAGGAGCAAGGAGTGGGCTGGGACCTTGGACACCTACTTCTTAAGCCAGGCCTTGCTACAGATCCATTAATGCAACTTGCCTGTAGAAGGGAACACACTTCCCCTCTTGCAGAAGGTGTAATTAACAATATGTCAGAGTTCCACTGAGCTAGGGGAGCATTGCTCGGAGAAGCTAGGCTCGCTAACGGCTGGGTCGGTAGGCGGTTGAGCTGAAACCATGGATCCCTTTGGGGTTGGTGGAAGCCCTAGCTTGCCAGCGGCCTCCAACCTTGCACACTTGTTAATGGTACGCCAACAATACTTGTCCTGGGGTGTTAAAAACCAGCCTTCTCCAAAGCAGCCAGTGATTTCAGGTTCCTCCATTTCACCCTCCTTTCCCCCCCAATCATGAGCCGTTTTGGAAAAAGTTAGCTTAGAATATTTCCAGCACAATTGCACGCCAATAAAAGCCATGAAAAAAAAATTCACAAGTGCAAACCTTCAATCATGGGGTCATTCTCCAATATGCCTGCCATCCATGGGGGGGAGGGCCTCGCACCAGGCACGCGCTGCTGTTAGTGTAAATCTCCCTTTTGTTGCTCTCTAGCTGTCTCTTCCCTTCTCCCCCTCCATCCTTGGTTCCCATGGGCGAGGGAAGCTTAGCGCTTCAGATGCTCCATATTGATTCCCAGTGACACACGTGCCTATTGTATATTGATTTAGTCACTAATTTGTGTCTGTGCAGCGCTTTGAAAATCTAACGTGCAATAGACCTGATCTGGCATTGCTGAAGGCCAGGAGAATTTTGCCATTGACACGGGTGGGGGGGGCCAGGATCTGGTCCTCTCTGAGTCCTAAGTATTGTTATTTTCCTATGAGCAGTGTGTCTTGTACATGTTCTGCTACTAGGATCCTAGAGACACAAAAAGTGGATCCAAGGATCTCAATGGCCCCCAAGCATCTCTGGCACTAAGACCCTTGCCCATGCACAGGTACCTGGCCTCTGCAGCGCTTAAAGCGGGCTGCCTCTGCAACGCTTAAAGCCCGAGGAGGCTGCCTATCACGCTTCATGTTTTATGCATGGCCGACGGCAGTGCTATCGTAAGTGGGTTTCCCCAGTGCGGTCGCCTTTGCGGTGCCACTGGGATGTGAGGGTAAAGCCCTTTCCCGTAGGGCCGAGCATGAGAGAAAGGCCTGGGAGCACAGCATTAGAACTGCCCTGGAGAGCCAGGCCCATATGGCACAGGGCGTGGTCACACTCCGGTGGCAGACAAGAAAGCCAATTGCACTGGATGCTAAGTTTCCATGTATTAATCGTGTCACAAGGGTCATAGGCCTTTAGAAGTACAGTTACAGTACTAGTTACAAGCAGACAGTGGCCATGGTGATAAGCCACGGTGATCTGCTACCGGTGGGCATGCTGGATTTTCATAAGTGTCTGTAACAACTGATAGGCCTTTTATGAAAACAGCCTCATTAATCCCATGTAAATGGATCCTTAATACGAAGTGTGGCCAAAATAAATACAAGGCAGCTGCAACACATGATGCCTTCGAATGGCAGATAAGGAACAAGGCAAAGGGCCAAGCGATAGAGGAGATGATGCTCTCGAGCATTGGAACGTTGTTCAGCAGCTACAGGCGTTGGCGCGGGGAAGTCTGGCTAATCCTAGCCAGCTCGGGGAGCCCAGGTCTCAGGGACTGACCGTTTAGATCTGCCAGCCAATCCTGATGTCCGGCAGCGACAGAGACTTTTGGCTGCACAAAGTGGATGGAGCTATTATCAGGGTTATTTGCCATCTGGGCCCTGTTCCCCAAAGTGACGGGGACCTCCACCAGCACTGACTGATTCCAGGCCCCCAAATTCCTCTCCACAGCCTTTTGCAGCTGGAGCACGAACGCAAAGTCCCGGACGTGCTATCCGAGACTTCGGCCGGGGCCGGGGCCCTCGCCCCGAGCGCCATGGTTCCGTTCAGAGGCTCCAGCGGTCAGGGATTAAGCCATGCTCCCCTGGGAACGCAGCCACCCGGGAGTTTGATTCAGCCTCCTTTGTTATTGGCTCGGTCCTCTTGTCAGCTGGGTTCTCTTTCTTACTAGGAGTCGCCCTGCTCTCTGTCTTTGGACGTTTCTGACCTGTCATTACCTGGTCAGGGTTTGCTCGAGAAAATCTGTCTTAATATCGCCAGACACCCAGACTACTTGGCTCTATGCTCAAATCTTGCCAAAGTGGGTGCGGGCAGGACTTTTCATGCTGGCCAGGGCCTGCCTCCTAATCTCTGGGGACAGGATAGACTGCTGGAGAATAAAAAAGCCTTGTAAGTCAACTGATTTAACAGGTCTCGCCTGCTTAGTGAATAGGGGAGAGGGGATACAGGCAGGAGAAGCGTAAAAACACCTTGCAGGGCAGAAGCTACGCTCTTTCCACTTCACAGCTCTGTAGCAGAAGAGATAAAACACTGTGTTGCCATGGCGGGGGGGGGGGCAGAGAGCAATGGTTCTAGAAAGATCTTTTGCAGGAGGTTGCAGGTAAGGGAAGTACCTTGAATCTGTGCACGATGCTCTTCCAACTCACAGGTCTGAAGCTCCCAGAAGAGGGCAGGAAAAGGGCGTCATGTGCCTGTAGAAAAGTCAGCGCAAAGCGAGTTCCTTTGCAGATCTGGGGGGAAAGCAACTCTTATTTTTCATGGCTGCTGCCCAGTCCTGCCTTCGCTGTCTTCAACAGACGAGTCGTGCTGCTCATACAAGTTCAACAGCTTCTGTTTCTTCAGCAGCTCACAGCTCATCCCACCCCCGGTCTCTCTTTTTGCTGTTCTTTTTCCAAAAACACAGCGAGCGTTTCCCCTCTCTGGTGCTTGCTTTCCAGTGGGGGGGGGGCCCTATGGGCAACCACGCTGTCCTAGACCCCCCACGTGCTGCCACCACCCAGCTTGGAGGTTCAGGGTGACTGCAAGGGGCACCAGTCACCTCCATGGGGCACCAAGGGCACCCGCGTTAGCCTTCAGACTCTCAGTCCTCGCCTCTTCTGGGCAGAGTCTCACTGCCTTCTCACGGGGGCGGGCGGGGGGGCACCGTTTCCTAAGTCACACAGTCTGGTTCACTAGGAATATTCCTATCTGCCTGCCTTTTGCCTCCCCAGAGATTGAGGGCTACGTGCAGGGCACAGCTTGCAGTCATGAGTTACCAGCCAGCTTCTTTCAAGCAAGCACATTTATTCTTATGGCAAAAGCATTAACAGAAAAAACACGTTTAAATCAATCAAAGAACCTGTACACGTGATAAAAAACTTCCCAGAGTTCACCCAAGCTCCATCCTTGGGATGTGGTGGATCTTAGTCCTTCAGAACCCACAACTGGGTTTTCTGCATGGCTGCAAGTTCATCTGTCTTCACGCCACAGCAAAGGCCCTGGGTCAGTTTAAACTGACGCTATTTCATCCAAATTCCTTTCTTTCTCTGGAGAATCCAGTCTGAAGAAGTATACGTGAGTCTCCTCCAGACGTTGTACCTCTCTGGGGCAGAGATTTAGCCTGGCTGATTAGCCTTAATATCATTATCCACTCATTTTTGTTCCTGGCGGAGCTGTGGTAGCCCGCCCGTGTTGAGGAAAACACAACCATACATAAACCTTTCATTTAAAACAGTGAACTCCGAAGATACTATTTGGGGCTGCAATATCGGTCCCAGCCACAACCATCCATTTGGCTTTAGTGAAGCTCAGGCAATGGAAGAGAAAGGAACAGACCTTACTCCTCTTCATTGACGCTTCTGGCCTCACCTCCGCTGTTGCCTCCTTGTGACAGTGGTGCAGGTGATCCAGACCCATGGAGGGAGTGGTTTAATCTCCGATTGGGACTAGATTGTTCTCTGTTGCATGGTGTACGTGGTGTGGTTTCCCACACATCCACGAGAGAAGCCCCATGTTGCATGTGGTCACCTCATGTTAAAAAAGAAAAAGAAAAAGACATGGGCTTGTCCTTTCCCAGAAAGTCCAGGAAGAGGAAAGAGGAGGAGGAAAAGGAAGAGAAATAGAACTGGAAATTCTCTCAGGATAAACATGGCCAATTTAGCCCAACTGTTTTATTTTCTGACACTGGTACAGGGCTGTCACTCAGGGACCTTTAGGAATGGAGACCTTGAGATTATATCCAACCTGTCCCCCACCCATCCTATAGAGACTTGCGATTTGCAAATTAGGAGAGGAAAACCAATAGTCCATGTAGCAAACCCCTGCTATTCGATGGGAGACTGTCAAGCCTTGGTTACTAAGAGGACAGGAATATGTATGCCTTTGTATTCATGTTTTCAACCCTAACCCTGCCCATAGTGTATATAGGATAAGTTCACAGTGCATGAAACAAACCGGACGTTAGGTCGTAAGTGGCATCCAGCTTTCTTGCTAAAGCATGCACTTCTGACACCGCACCAGCAGCTTATACCTTGCAGATAAGGGGGGGACCATCCTTTGTCAAGGGGCAGTGCCGTACATGTCTCAGAAACAGAACAGTTTGGGTCCCTGATCAGGCTGGGCTGTTTGGCTAGGTTCCCAGAGGGCCTTGGGGGTGAGGTGGCTGCTGGGAAAGAATTCTAAATTCTCAGCTGGGCAACCAGGCTTGAGAGGAGGTTGGGGGGGAGGGTTGAGTAAATGTGTGAAGTTCTCCTGGGGTCGTTGGGAGCATGGGACACTGAAGAGCTCTGTTGACCTGAATGGACTGGGTACAGCTGCAAGCAGCCATAAATGAACATGGCCTTGTGACTCTTGGCCCTAGGCTGCAGAGAGCACCATCTCTGGAAGACAGAGGGGTCAGGAGCGAGGGGAGGGAATGGAGTCAGACTGTCTCTGCATGGCAGCCAGGAGGCGTGAGTCTCAGGCCATGTAGACACATGAACACTACCTGGGTAGCCAGGCTGGGCTGGAGGGCAGGTCGGGCTAGCTGCTGGAGCACATACCCATCCAGATCCTCTGGGGCAGGATTCAGGCAGCTAGCCCGAGGCGTTGCCCATGCTACCCCGGCCACACGCCTATTTTTAGCATGTTCTTGCGAGCACAGCTCGCATGGGTCAGTCTCCGTGAGCTGGGACTCACGCCTCCCAGCTGCAACATAGACCGAGCCCTATGGTTGCTCCCTTCCTTTAGACGGGGACAATCATTTGCACCCTGACACCGTGCAGGGGCTGGGTTCGGAGACGTGACCGGCGGGGAGGTCACCCCAGGCCTGAGCTCAGCCCTAATCCCAGAGGTCAAAGCCAGCCACATGGATTGCCCAATGCTTGTGCGGCCCCGAGGGGGAGACTGGGAGCATTTAGGAGGTTGGAAGGATGCGGGGTGGGCGGAGGGAGAGAAGTCCAGCACAGGCGTTGAAAACAGATCCTGCTGCAGATACCACGGGGCTGGGGAAGGGGGGGGGTGGGGGAAGGGGTTGTACATAGTGGGGGATTTTTAAAAAAAAAATGTTTGATTTCTAATGTCTTGTTGTAAACCAAATAAAAGTGGTTTCCATGCATCCGGAAGAGAAGTGAAACAGCTGAAAGGCGATGAACGTTCTGTGGTTCCACCTTCGGACACCCCGTCCCCAAACCTTTTCAAGGGGGGACCCGGGTGTGCGTGCAGAGACACAGCTGCCTATGGCGATGGGCTGAGCGGCCGGCACCGGCCCATTCCCCTGAGCCAGAATCAATTTGAGGTGGGTGGGAGCAAGAGAGGTGAGAAGAGGAAGGCTCTTGAAAGCGGGATTCCACCACCGCTGATTCCCCGGGGGGAAACTCTGCCTTAGCACATCTCAGGATGCAGGGAGGGTAGAGGACAAGGAGCCGCATACGGGGGGGGGGGGAGGCACCTGCATGGGACTTCAGCAGTGATTCGGATGACATGAGGGGTGTGTCCATCTGAGCCCTCTTGATGGGCAGCTGCTGGGCTGGGCTCTTCCTTGTTGTGTTTGGAGGCTGCGGGAGGTGATGAGGACTAGGAGATGCTCTGAAACTCAGCAGAAAAACTGAGAAAACCTTTCTAGTTGAAGCCCCTTCCCGATGGAGTCCACCTTCATCTGTAGGTTTGTTTCTTTGGGCTGGGGAAGAGCAGGTACCTCACACCCGAGTTAGTTGCCTCTTCCAGTGGCTGTTGGCGTCACTGAACTGCTTGTGAAGCTTGGTTGTACAGGGCCGGCTTGGTCAGTAGCGCAGGCAACTGGTTTCAAGTGCTGGGCATTGTCGTTATTCACGTGGGGATCTAATTTCTGGGCTGGCTTCCAGCACTGTTGGGGGCGGAAATGACAGGCTGGGGGTGAGGGTGGTGGCAGAGGACCTAAGACCCTTGGTCTTTTTCTGCATCGTGTTGGAAGAGAATGGCCAACGCAGGGACTGGCGACAACCCACGTGACAGCCGCTTCTTTCTTTGTGTGGGGGAGGTTTGGGGGTCTAAGGCCCTGCTGGTCTGTCTCGCCTTTCAGTTGCGGTGGGTTGGCAGTGGGCAGTCCAGCTGGGCATGGAGAACAGGCCGAGAGCCTGTGGCAAGGAGGGCTGAGCAGCTGGCCAATGGGCATTGTGTTATGTGTGCAGTTGCGGAGGGGATGAAAACTTTGCAAAGGGGAGAAATCTTGACCTGGGGCTCTTAGGAATGGTCTTTGTGAAACAGCAAACTCTCTGCTGCAGTGACAGCAGCGCCTACGCAGCCTTGGGGGGGGGCCCATATCTACCCCTTGTTACGCAGCCCTCCAGCTATCTGGAACAGGGTCTGGCTCTGCTCAGGAGAGGCCCAGCCTGGAACAGCCGGGAGGAAAGGACGCTCTGTTAGACGTCTTTGGGCAAACAGAGCTTGGAGGAGTTGTTCTAGCTAGCGGGAAGGTGCATTAGCAGAGCGGCTTGAGATGTGTGCACCCAGCTAGCTGCAGACACTGCTATCCGCCCCCCATCTGAACCCGATGGGAGCATTTCCAAAGCACCCAGGGGACTTAGGAGCACACGTTCTACTGAAGTCCACCAGGCTTTTGCACCTCAGGCGTTATGGTTAGTATTAACCCTTGTGATCGTGGCCGAACCGACAAGCCCCCGTCCAGCGCCGTGGGGCTGAGTGCCAGAACCATCCCCGACCAAAAAGACAGGCTCCAAAGAGGTGGCAATCGAGACTGGCTAGGTACTTCTTGAAAATGCCACCCCAAGCACCGAGTTAGCCTTTGCTGCCTGCCCCAGGGGAGATGGGGCGACCTGGCTGCGTTGCCGGCACAGGCCGGGTGTGCTTCTTGAGCGGTGCTGAGTGTGCAGGCTGGGAGGCAGAGAGGTCTCTGTGCTAGACACGCCTGTGGAATACCTGCAGATGTAAAAGGAGCTGGAATTCATGCCAGGCAAGCCACAGCCCTGGGAAGTGTTACTGAAAACCTGACGGGCAGCGCGGTGTTGCCTTTTGATTATCACTGTGCATCCCTGAGGGCACTTGGCTCCTGCCCCCTCTGATCTGTATTTGTTACGGGTGTCCTCTTCACAATACCCTTTTGGCCCTAATTTTGCTGCGGCTTCAGCAGGTCCCCTCTACTGAAGCTCCTCTCTTAGCGAGGCCGTTTTGGCAGCCCCAGCGTGAAAGGATCTCCTCTGCCCCATGCTGTCTCCTGGCTCGGTTGGGTGGCCCTGTCCAAGCAGCAGGGCTGGTGGTGGCTTCCTGGTCCCAGCGTGGCCTGGCAGGCTCTGTGGTTCGTGGCACCGGGTCGGCTGGGTGGTTGCGTTGAGGTGAGTGTTGCGAGCGCTGGCTGTAGTCAGGCAGACAAGGAGCCAAGAGCAGGCTGTTTGGAGATGGAGAGGGTGTGAGGAGCAGGGCAAACAGAGCTTGTGCTTGGCACGGGAGGCTAGAAAAAAACATGGCTTCCCTTGCTACCATGCCAACATTGCCGGGTGTGTGTGTGTGGGGGGGGCTCACCCATTCTCAGGGGTTCTTACGAGAGGAACTCACGAGTTGAGATGTTCCTCTCTTTGATCTCTAGGCTCTTCTCTGGCTCTGACCCTCTTGCCCCGGCCTGCCCTGCAAAGCCCTGCCAGCTCCCCACATTGTGGAGCGCTAGGCAGGACAGAGGCCGTGGGGGTGTCTCTCTCTCTGCCATCCTGGTCCTCGTGCTGACCACAGAGCTGTGACAACCTTGCCCCGGCAGAGCTGGAAGCGGCGGAGCGAATGGCTGCTCCTCAGGAAGGGGGCCCCTGTGCGGACGCGCTGGAGTTGGGGGTGCGCACAGAAAGCCCCTGGCTGGAAAGAGGCCCAGCCATCGCGGCACGAGTCCACTTCTGACGCCCCCGCGCCCAGAGCCGAACGCCTTAGCCTGACCGGTCACGCAGGAGCCGCGCGGTCGTGGTGACGACTCGGCCCCCGGTCGAGAGCTGAGCTCTGACCCAGCTGCCACCAGCTAGAGCGCGTCTCCTGGGGCGAGAGTCCAGAGGACCTCGCGTTGCAGAGAGCGCGGGGTCCCAGCCAACACTCATGTGGATCCTAGATACCTTCCTCGTCAGGGCCTGAAACCAGAGACGGCGTCTCCTAAGCCTCGGAGTATCCTGGGGCCGGGGTGCCCTGATGACAGGCGTTGAAATAGGGAGCAGGGAGACACCCTAGCTGTCCTCTTCTGCCCTTTACCGACCTCCTTCAGCCCCGGCCGGCGGTTCCACCCTGGCAGCATTGCACCAGCCCATCATGGAAGGGCATCCCCGCGGCATGGTGCTCCCACGCCGCAGGAGGCACCATTGCCGAAGGAGCAGGAGTAGGTGAAGGACACGGGCCCGGGCTCCGGATTTTGGATGAGTCTAAGGGTGGTTGCCACTTTTGCCACTGACTTCAATGGGGCTGGCGTTCGCAAGGCCTCAGGCCTCAAACCAGGCCTGTGCTACCCTGCTGGACGGAGTCTCACAGCAGGGCCTGGGACCTTCTCCAGCCCAGTCAGCCCTTGTTTAATCCAGCCTGGCTTCGTACTTTGTGCGGGGAGGACGCCAGCCCCGTCCTGGGTCCCTTCTCGGGCACTGCTCCCTCCTTCTCACGGGGCAGAGAGCAGGCTTAGACCCCACCCCAATAACTCCATGAGACACTTCTCCCTTTCCTCCCCCCAGTCTCTGCTTGGGACCTTCTGTCCACCCTCTCTGCCATCTTTCACCAGGTCTTCTCTTCCCACCACCCAGGGCGTCTGCTTCTTCTGCCCTACGGGAGCCAGGACATCTCATCCCCACCGCCGCCCCTGCTCTGTGACGTTTTCCCTTCCTTCCCCTCATTTCCCCATGAGCCTCCTTTCTCTCTCTGATCTCTTCTGCCTGGGGAAAGCGGCCACCATGGGTGATAATGAGGGCAGTGGGGCAATGGGGGTGGCTGGGGTGATGGCAATTGTCTCCTCTTCCTCCCTGCACCTCCTGTTCCTCCCCCCCTCCCCGAGGCCGCTCCCTGTCCCGCGCTGCAGCAGGAAAGAGACTTCACCTGGGGAGCGGAAGGGGGAGCTGAGAAGCAACTAGCACTGCACCCTGCAAGGTGCACAGCGCCCTGGCCCTGGCCTGGCAAACCACATCAGCCCATGCTTAGCTTTGAGCACAGGGGAAGGGCCACTGACTTCAACCGGGCTACTGATGTGCTTAAAATTAAGCGCGGGCTCGCGCATTTTGCTGCATCCGTGCACTCAGCAGGTTGCAGGATCAAGCCCCAAGACAGACCGTCATGGGCAACCTCGGGACCATCACAACAGTGTCCCCTGCAAGGGCTCAGCAGATGTCACGGTGTTGGGGGGGCAGGGTAAAGACACCGATAGACAGCAAGAGATGCCGGAAGAAAAAAACTGTAATCAAAGCTACTACAGCCGGCTGCTTGGGGGACTCAGGACAAAGAGGAGGTTCAGGAGAACACGTGATTCTCCTGGTGTGCTTACAGGAGGGCCCTGCGCACTCTGCAGTAACAACTTTCCATTGCCTAGCATGTCACGATATTGTGTCCTTGGGTAAAACCACAGACGTGAAAATGGGTCGCGACTCCCGTTGGCCCAGGCTGCCCACAGTTTCTAAACAAGGACAAGCATCCAGTTGGGGCTGTGCTGGCAATGTGGAGATACCTTCCTTCAGGAGGTACAAACAGAACACGGAAAGGTTTGCCACGGTTGTTCCGTGGACTGTCTGAGGCCAGGACATCCTTCCGCGGAATCTATAGGCCTCGCATGGCAATGTGTCAACCTCTCCGTCTCCACCCATCCATCTTCCTCTCAAAGCTAGACAAAAGGCACATCATGTGTAACTGGGGAACCTCCAGCGTGGTGAGAAATTCAGGCAAACCACTTAACACCGCCACCAACCAAAAGACAGGGAGGCCAACGGTGTAGTCATGACATATCAGTGTATATTACCGCAGGGACTGCTACGGACCATCAATCCCTACTCTGCGTGGCTGCGTTGCATCCTGTACAGCGTTGAAAAAAAAAACCCTAAAAAAAAAAAAAGAAAAAAACGAAAAAACCAAAAAAAACCAACCTTACAAAACGACGGAAAAGGAAACAACACCCATTTTTATTATCTTTAATTTGCATTTTCTGCATGAAATGAGACCTTGATCCTTGTCTTTTTTTTCACAAAAGTGAATTCTGCTTTAACAAATGTAAAAGAAACAAAAGGAAAAAAAGGAAAATAATGTTTCTAGCAAAGTGATTTAGATGTAGAAAATTTTGTAAAAAAAAGCGGGGAGGAAAAAGGAGAAAAAAAGGGGAAAAAAAAACAGCAACAAAGAAATAAAATAAAATGACCTAAAGAGCCATTTTTGTCTACTCTACAGGTGAGCCAGTGTGATTGGTGGGCAGGCATTCCATGTCATCAGGAGGGCTTTTCCGGTATCGGACTGCCCTTGAGAATCTACATTCTGCAGAAGGAAACGACTTTATCGGGAAGGTCGTGCTCACCAATCACTTCCTGTGTGTCCTTTCAAAAACTGTCTCCGTTCTGTTTTGTTTTTTTCCCCAGGGTTGCATTTGATTTTTGCTTTGTTCCAGTTTTTTCTTCTAATGTGACAGTTTTTGAAAGCTGACCATGAACAAAAGTTAAAAAAAAAAAAAAACTTGAAAATAGTTTACAATTTTGTACAAACCATGATAAATATTAACAAAAATGTTTTTAAAAATGATCATAACAGTGCCAAATTTCTGTAATGTGTACATTAATTTCTTCTCTTTTTTTGGAAAAAAAGTGTTAAAACACTAAAAAAATTATTCTTTTTTTTTAACAAATGACAATGTATGTGGACATAACTGTAGTTGAAAGTTGTTCATTATTAATTGGTTAGGAATCTTTCTTGTTTTTTTTTTCTTACCCAGACCAGAAATAACACTTTTAAAATATCACCTGGAAAGGAGAAATGGTCCATTTTTTCCCAGCCATTTGTTTGAATGCAAGATTCAGTTTGCAGGCTCTGTCTTTAGCACAGATTTGCAAGAGAAGCCTCTGGTGAGCAAACCACCTCCATTCAACAAGGCTTTCTTTAAGCACATGCTTAACTTTAAGCACCTCCCACTAACGTAACTTTAACCATCTGTTTAAGTCCCGCTGACTTTTTTGGGGTTTAAACACATTCTTAAAGATCTGCACACGCTTAGGGGCTTTGTTGAATTGGAGTCAGAGTCCAGAATTGGAAAATGCAGACTGGGAGAACATAATATTTCTAAATTGCCATAGCACAATGGTGCTTTCGGGTCAGTGGGGAAATCTTAGGCATTCGGGGTCCAATGTCTCTAGAGGTTCTAAGTGGGTCGGGACAAAGAGGCCTCTTGCAAAAACTGTCCTTGCTTCTTGGCAGCCTAGGGGATTTGGAGGCCACAGGTTCAAGGCCTGACTGGCAGAGCAGAAAGGTTTGCTAGACACAACACGCTCTTGGTTCAGGGAGACACCAGGTGGCTGAGGAAGGTTCCCTCAGACAGGCTCCGACTGGACCTAGTTATCCGCATAGACACAAAGCTGGGAAAGAATCACACATTCAAACCACACAATGCTCTTCTGCTAAGCACTGACTGCTACTTGGAAGCGCTTCTTCATTCAGCAAACCGGGTGTGTAATTCTTTGGGGGAAGGTTTTGGGGGTTGTTCCCCACCCCTTGGTTGGATTTTTCACTGCGTACAAATACTGTAATATAATCATTACCTTATTTTTTTCAAATGTGACTATTAAACTTTTGCATTTCTTCACGAGCTACTCGAAAATCCCCATATTTCAAGGCATCCAAACCCGGCTCTTTCCTGGGAGAGCAATTTGGGGGTGACTGGGGGTGCCAGCTACTAGGCTGAGGTCTGTGCGACAGATATGCCACACTCGTGTTCTCCTTGTGTCTGTCTATCTCTTTTTGTGTCTCCCTCTCTCTTGTTCTCCGCCTCTTGCACATGCAAACGCCCTGACGCCCCCAGTGTTAGTGCGGAAGGTTGAGATTTTTCAAAGCCAGCCAGAGGTATTAACTGTGACTGTCCAATTTCCAATGGAAAACTGTCGTCCACACATTTTAGGCATCCTTGAAGGTCTTATCCTTATTCTTAGGCACCCTTGAAAGTCTTATCCCTACAAGACCCTCGTAGGATGATTCAAGCTAAAGGGGTATTTGCAGCCCAGGGCAGGATCAGAAAGAGAAGGCAGTATGTGGTTGCCTTTAAAAATGACAGCTGCATAGGATTTGCCAGAAGTATGATGCGACATTGCTGGCAGTGGAGGAGAACAAGGAGAGGAAACCAGAGCAGCCACAAAGCCCCTTGTTGCTTTGACTTTCAGTTACGATTCCCACCAACTAGCCACTCCTTGGAGCCCCTGGTGATGCTCCGGGTTCTCCTCCTGCCATCAGGTTATTTCAGAGGGACGAATTGGTGTGAGTTTAGCTGTTGACAGCCCCCTGTTCCATCAGCTCTCTGCACTGCTCAGTATTTGAATTCATGCCTTCCTACTTTCTCTGGGGCTTTCCGATCACATCTCACTGTGCCTTTAGCCCCTGGATGTTCGCAAGACACTGGGAAGTGTGGAGTATCTAGACAGCAGGCCTGGCCTTAGGGCAAAGCGAGCAAGGTGGTTGCCTTGGGCCCCGGGCCTTTAGGGCCCTGCGCTGCCCGGCACCCGCCCGCTCACCCTGGTGGCTTGGCCCGGCCGGCAGGCCAGTCCCTATGTGCATAGCCCCACTTCCTGCTCCGCCCTTTGCTCGGTGCCTCACAATGGCCCGGCTGACACCCCTTCCACCTGCCAGGACGGGATGAGACCCCGCCGCCCTGCTTGGCCCCTGGCTAGCTGGCTGCTGTCTGTCTCCCTGCCTCTTTGCCTCTTTTTGCACGCCACATAACCCCGCCCCTTGGCTTGCCTCTGCCTGGCTGGCTGCCGGGCCCAGGGCCCCAGTCCCAGTGTCCTGCCTTGGGTCCCGCAAACCCTTTGGCCGGGCCTGCTAGACAGGGAGACCCATGGGCCTCTCACTCCAAATGAAGTCTTTCAAAGGAAATCCCCATGGTCTCGGTAGCCCTTTGGCAACCTCGGACACGTTTATTACCTACTGGCCCCGGGTCAGTGCTGGGTGCCAAATGGTGGCAAGTTCACCCAGTGCTCAGGTCTGATGGTCACATTTCATGAATGTGTAACGACGGCTTTTGGGGAAAGCCCTAGTCTTGTAATGAGCTCCACATGAGAGAGGCCATTGGATCTTCACAGAGATGCAGGGCTCGTGGCAGGATTCGAGGCTTCGATACAATGGGAATGAGTATTCGATAGATATATAGCCTAGGTAGCATTTGATCCAGCGCTTCTCAGCTCGAGAGGTTGATACTTACGGGGCTTCGAATAGATTTCACCCTCATCTCCTCACTACGAATGCAAGGGGGCTCCCTCGGCATTTCTCTGCTGTAACATGAGGTCGTGATGTGGAAAAAGTTGGGAGGGATGGAGTAAATGGAGGAGAAAAATGCGGTGAGGGAGAGAGGAAAGTAGCTAATCTTCATTTCAGTTTCAAAGGGAAAAGGGCAGTGAAGGTTTGGGATGGACTTTAAAACCAAGGGACTATGATTGTTAACGATCCCAAGCCGCTTTTTGGAAAAACAGAGGGATCAGCCTCAGTGTTAACATAAGAACATAAGAATGGCCGTACTGGGTCAGACCAAAGGTCCATCTAGCCCAGTAGCCTGTCTGCCGACAGTGGCCAGCACCAGGTGCCCCAGAGAGGGTGGACCGAAGACAATGATCAAGCAATTTGTCTCCTGCCATCCATCTCCAGCCTCTGACAAACAGAGGCCAGGGACACCATTTCTATCCCCTGGCTAATAGCCTTTTATGGACCTAACCTCCATGAAATTATCTAGCTTCTCTTTAAACTCTGTTATAGTCCTAGCCTTCACAGCCTCCTCTGGCAAGGAGTTCCACAGGTTGATTGTGCGCTGTGTAGAGAGAACTTTCTTTTATTAGTTTTAAACCTGCTACCCATTAATTTCATTTGGTGTCCTCTAGTTCTTATATTATGGGAGCAAGTAAATAACTTTTCTTTATTCACCCTCTCCACACCACCCATGATTTTATATACCTCTATCATATCCCCCCTCGGTCTCCTCTTTTCTAAACTGATAAGTCCCAGTCGCTTTAACCTCTCCTCATATGGAACCTGTTCCAAACCCCTAATCATTTTGGCATTAGAAAAGGTTCAGAAAAGGGCAGCTAAAATATCTTTTTTGAGGTGAGGAGACCACATCTGTACACAGTATTCAGGATGTGGGCGTACCATAGTTTTATACAGGGGCAGTAAGATATTCTTCATCTTATTTTCTATCCCTTTTTTAATAATTCCAGACATCCTATTGGCTTTTTTGATTGCTGCTGCACACTGCGTGGATGTTTTCAGAGAACTATCCACAAAAACTCCAAGATCGCTTTCCTGATTAGTTGTAGCTAAATTGGCCCCCATCATATCATATATATAGTAGCCCAATGTCTGTGAGTCTGTCACGCTGACGTACACGGCCCCGCCCCCGACCGTGTACATCAGCGCCCCGCCCCCCTTCCCCTCCCGCCATGGCGCTTGGCTGAGTGCTGTGCCCCTCAGCCGGGCTGCCGCGGGGGAGGAGGGGCTGGGCGGTGACGTACACGGCCCCGCCCCCTGGCCGTGTACGTCACCGCCCCGCCCCCCTCCCTCACGGCGGCCGGCTGAGCAGGCAGCACTCAGCCGAGCACCGCAGCGGGAGGGGAAAGGGAAGGGGAGAGACGGAGGGGAGAGAAAGGCAGGAGGAGGAGGAGAAGAGAAAGGGAGAGTGAGAGGCAGGAGGGGGAGAAGAGAAAGAAAGAGATGGAGAGAGAGGCAGAAGGCGAGAGAGGCAGGAGGCGGAGGAGAGCTGAGAGAGAGAGGGGGAGGCAGTAGGAGGAGAAAGAGAGAGAGAGAGAGAGAGAGACTGAGACTGAGACTGAGACCGGAGGCTCAGAAGAGAAGACCAACATGGAGGAGAGACCTGAAAATCCCATCTTATGATGGGCTAATTGGCTAGTTGTATGTATAGTTGGGGTTATTTTTTCCAATGTGCATTAATTTACACTTATCCACATTAAATTTCATTCGCCATTTTGTTGCCCAATCACTCAGTTTGGTGAGATCTTTTTGAAGTTCTTCACAGTTCTGGTCCTGTTGCAAGTCAGCCTGCTAACTTGTCTACCTGTCGTCATGAAATGGCATTTCAACCCTGTGGGAGATGCTGGTGTTTCCATATCTGGTCTCATTCGGCATCTGAATGAAAAAGACAACATTTCAACATGTCCCACAGAACTGAAACTGCAAAATAACATATCCCGAGACATCGAAATGTTTCATTTTGATAATGCCAAATTGCTTTATTTTGATAAGGTAAAATGGTTATGCTCTGATAATGGCAAAACTGAACCTAAAATATTAAAAATAACATCTGCAGTATTAAGTACAATTTAACATTTGAATATGATAGAGAAAGCAATTAATGCAATTAATGGAAATTATGAAGTTGAAACAAAATGTGTTTTCCTTATCAAACCAAAGCATTTTGACATTAGTGAAATGAAATGGGAGAATCAAAATGATTCACTACTCCATTGAAAATGGTAATGAAATCGATATCGTCAGCGTTCCCTGTAAGCTGAGCGCTTGGGCGCCCAGCCAGGAGAGATTCAAATGCCGTCCAATCAGTTAGCACCCACAGCCAGCAACATGTGTTTCTATTGGTGGTGCACATCCACACCTGGTGCACATAAAGTTTATTCCGCACATGAATGGAAAAAAATCAGAGGAAACATTGGCCCCCGTCCCGTGAAATACTTTGGTTTTGAAATAACTGCCTTTTCCAGCGAAAAAGCTGTTCTGCCTAAACGTATTTGACCAGCTCTAGTGTTAACCTCTCATCCCCTTCCACTTTCTCTTGGATATGGGATTTGTCTTCATTTTCTGTCTTCACCTGCAACACTAACTCCCTGTACGCAGCTTTAACAGCTATGGCATCGCCCTCCCCAATGCGACTGCACTTCAGTGGTGCATGAAACAGCTCTTCTGCGTGTCCATTATGGGGGAGATTTCCAAAGGTAGAAGCCAAACTTTGGCACCTGAAGTCCATTGATTTTCATTGCGAGCCATTACCATCCAATGCGCCTGCTCACATGCTGCTCTATCTCTGACTCTATTTTTCATTTGTCAAGTGCTTCGGGACCCTCCGCTCTTCGTTATTATTATTTATTGGACTTCACTCTGCTCCGAGAGGAAAGGCCGCGGGCTCTCACCCAGTGGGCGGTGAGTCAGTAGGAGCCGATCAGGCAAAGCATGATAGATTATGCCGGACCCACACAAAGATTTCGCCATCAATCAGCACCTCATTCTCACAGCATCCCTTTGCTCTTTGAGGAGGAAGAAAAGAATTACATGGACAAACCCCATTTTTTCGGCGTGGCTGCCTCTGCTACGCATGTGCATCCCGCAGGCACTGTCCCAGAGCAGCGTCACGCACACGCGAGTCCATTTAATGGAATCCTAGAGCTGGAAGAGAATTCAGAAGGTCATCAAGTCCAGCCCCCTGCCCAAAGCAGGACCAATCCCAACTAAATCAACCCAGCCAGGGCTTTGTCAAGCCAAGACTTAAACACCTCCAGGGATGTAGATTGCACCGCCTCCCTAGGTAACCCATCTGAGTACTTCACCACCCTCCTAGTGAAACAGTTTTTCCTAATATCCAACCTAGACCTCTCCCACTGCAACTTGAGACCATTGCTCCTTGTTCTGCCACCCGTCACTACTGAGAACAGCCTCTCTCCAGCCTCTTTGGAACCTCCCTTCAGGAAGTTGAAGGCTGCTCTCAAATCCCCCCTCACTCTTCTCTTCTGCAGACTAAACAGACCCAAATCCCTCAGCCTCTCCTCATAGGTCATGTGCTCTAGCCCTCTACTTATTTTTGTTGCCCTCCGCTGGACCCTCTCCAATGCGCCCACATCCTTTCTATACCGGGGGCCCAGAACTGGACGCAATACTGCAGATGTGGCCTCACCAGAGCTGAATAAAGGGGAATAATAACTTAACTAGATCTGCTGGCAATGCTCCTCCTAATGCACCCTAATATGCCATTAGTCCTCTTGGCTACAAGGGCACACTGTTGACTCATATCTAGCTTTTCATCCACTGTAATCCCCAGGTCCTTTTCTGCAGAACTGCTACTTAGCCAGTCGGTCCCCAGCCTGTAACAATGCTTGGGATTCTTCCATCCCAAGTGCAGGACTCTGCACTTGTCCTTGCTGAACCTCATCAGATTTCTTTTGGCCCAATCCTCTAATCTGTCCAGGTCACTCTGGACCCTATCCCTGCCCTCCAGCATATCTACCTCTCCCCCTAGCTTAGTGTCATCTGCAAACTTGCTGAGGGTGCAATCCATCCCCTCATCCAGGTCATTAATGAAGATGTTGAACAAAACCAATCCAAAAGCAGATCCTTGGGGCACTCCGCTAGAAACCGACCACCAACATGACATTGAGCCATTGTCCACTACCCGTTGGGCCCAACAGTCTAACCAGCCTTCTATCCATCTTACTGTCCATTTATCCAATCCATACTCCCTTAACTTGCTGGCAAGAGTATTGTGGGAGACCGTATCAAAAGCTTTGCTAAAGTCAAGGTATATCACATCCACCAACTTTCCCATATTCACAGAGCCAGTTACCTCATCATAGAAGCTAATCAGATTGGTCAGGCACAACTTGCCCTTGGTGAATCCATGTTGACTATTCCTGATCACTTTCCCCTCTTCCAAGTGCTTCAAAATGGATTCCTTGAGGATCGCCTCCATGATTTTTCCGGGGATTAAGGTAAGGCTGACTGGTCTGTAGTTCCCTGGATTGTCCTTCTTCCCTTTTTTAAAGATGGGCACTACATTTGCCTTTTTCCAATCTTCCGGGATCTCTCCCAGTCTCCACGAGTTTTCAAAGATAATGGCCAAAGGCTCCGCAATGACATTTGCCAACTCCCTCAGTACTCTTGGATGCATGAAATCCAGACCCATGGATTTGTGTATGTTTACCTTTTCTAAATAGTTCCTAACTTGTTCTTTCCCCACCGAGGGCTATCCACCTCCTTCCCATACTGCGTTGCCTAGTGCATTAGTTTGGGAGCTGACCTTGTCCGTGAAGACAGAGGCAAAGAAAGCATTGAGTACTTCAGCTTTTCCCCACATCAAGCCCTCTCTCCGATACCACCTGCGCAACCACGCATTTACTTCCTCAATTCGACGATCCCTACCCTGACCTTTTCCTTCCACCGGGAGGATGGACAAGAACACCACTTGTGCTTCAAATTCCTTGAGCCTTCTTCCCAGCGCTACATCATCTGCTGTGACCCGCTCAAGGTCATTCTTGGCCGTATGGTTAGTTCCTACATGGAGAAGCAGGAAGAGGTAGCGATCTGAAGGTTTAATCACTTTCAGAAGACTCTTGGTCACATCCTGAATGCGAGCTCCCGGTAAGCAGCACACTTCTCGAGATTGCAGGTCTGGACGGCAGATGGATGACTCAGTCCCTCTTAGGAGGGAGTCCCCAACCACCACCACCCGTCTTCTTTTGGGGGTAGTGGTTGTGGAACCCCCATCCCTAGGACTACACATCCCATGTCTTCTGGTCAATGGTGTTCCCTTCTGATTTCTTCCCTGAGAGGTCCCTGCAAAAGCATTCTCCACCGCAGTGCCTGTGGAGAGAGCCTGAAAGCGGTTACTTACCTCTACAGGAATGGGGGAGACCTGAGCTGGCCTTCTTCTCCTTCTAGAGGTTACATGATGCCAGTTTTCTTCCTTATCCTGTACTGCCCTGACTGGCTCTTCAGCCTGCTGTGCTTGCAGGATTAAACGCTGCCTTCTATCGAGGAAGTCTTCATCCTCTCTGACAGAACATAGGGTCGATACTTGGGCCTCCGGCCGTCCAATTTTTTCTTCCAAAATGGTGACCAGCTTGCACTTAGCGCAGATGAAATCCCTTCTTTCTTCTGGGAGGAAGACAAACATGGCACATGCTGTGCAGGTAACAACAGCAGAGCTATCACCATCCATACCTGCCTTCCTTCTGAGAGATTCCTATTAAATGCCTCCTTGAAGGGCAAGAGTGTAGTGAAAAGATGTTAAAGAATTGCAAGTGTCTCTCACCCCCTTCCCAACTCCCTCTCCAAACTCCATTAACAGCCCCTGTTTACAAGCTCCCTGATTGCTGACTCACTCCTATATAAAGCCCTGGACTGCCTGATAGCCCCTCCCCCTGATTAAGGCTCAACCAATGAGCAGAAGCTTCTAGATTTCAAACCCTGATTAGAAGCTCATAGCTTCCACCTGCCAGCCACAGCACTCACTCTGTGAGGGGGGTGGAAGGGGGAAGGGGGAAAAAAACCAAACAGCGAAACACAAGCTCAGCACACAGCAAGAAAATCCCAAACACACACTACAGACAGACCACTTCCCTCAAGGGTCCTGTATTAGCTTCCTCCTTTATCTGGAGAACTCCCTCTCCAAACTCCCTGTTAACACATTTGCCTGCACACGGGAAGGGGTCGCGTGGGCAATCTAAGCGTGGGCTTGGGAAAGTTCGGTCCTACTCCTTTCCCTTCCTTCTTTGTGTGGGCAAGAAGCAGAGGCCTGCGCACGGTACCCTTCCCATTCCCGGCACGGCAGAGGAAGGCACAGCGCTGGCCGGGAAATTGACACACAAGTAAAGAAGTTCATGGCTCCCACTTCTTGGAAAGTGCCTGGGATAAATCGCGCTTTACTGGCTAAAGTGAAGACGAAGCTACACTCTGGATGAGATGGAACCTGGCTGCTGTTAATTTCCACATACGCTTCTTTTTGTTAAGCGTCTAACACAGAGGTCTGCTCCATTCTGCACGCAGCCTATCGGGGCAATTCCCTAGTGGGCCATGGGACCATTTGTTTACATCCACTGTCCGCAGGCACAGTTCCCCCCCTTCCTTTCTCCCCCCCCCCCCCCGGCAGCTCCCAGTGGCCACATTAGCCATTCCCAGCCAATAGGAGTGACATGCTGGCTACCGCTTTCTGCAGTTCTCATTGGCTGGGAACGGTGAACTGAGGTCACTGGCTGATGCCAGGGACATGCCCTCCAGATGGTCCATGTAAACAAAATGTCTCACGGGTCGCCAGCAGATTACCCTGGTGGTCCGGCTGCCAAAGGACGCTGATGCCTGCCATAGACTCTTATGCTTGGACTTCATATTCGGTCTCCGGGAAGGCTACAGGGGGTGACCAGCCTGTGGTTTGAGGGTGCCCAAGTATTCCCGGCTGGATATTTCAGATCACTCAGCCACCTCCAGACTCCGCAACTCTCCAAACTTGGGGGAACGCGAGGCAGCTGTCAGAATCGGCACCAATAAACAGTGGGGTTTCAATATTAAACATTCATGTGCTGTGGCCAGCCTGCAGGAGCGGTGCAGTCAGAGAGGGGACCCAACCTCCCCCCTGGCTGCCTACTCCCAAGCAGAGGCTTTTAGTCTACAACAGCTCAAAGACAGACCCCACCCCCACCCCCTGCACACACACAATCCCAGCGCTTCTCTCCCCCCTCTTTCCCTGCCATCATGCCTCGCTGCATGCCCTGAAAGCCAACCCACCTGGGCTATTTCAGGCCAAGAGAAAGACGAATTCCAGGCGAGGGCCCATCGAAGAACAGAGCTGCTGATGGTCCCCTGGTTTTTGTACCACAAGGCTTCCGCTCAGGTGTCTCCACTGACCACTTCTGCAGAGGTGGGCACAGATGGAGGCTTCTCCTAAAGAGCCAGGTCCCCTTTCACAACGTCGTAATCCCATTCACAGGGAACCAGGCTGAGAGCTTCAAAGGCATTTCTGCATTTGTTCTTGAAATCCATGGGAGAGAAGCACCTGGGGACCTTTGAGGCTCCGAGCCCCCTTGCAGATCCCAGAACATTGGGATCACGTGCTCTCACCAGCACCCACCACCCAGCAGGAGATGGCCTCCCGTGTCGGCTTTGGTTTCTAGTTTGATTTAAAGTGCAGCCCCGCAAAAAGCCCGGGGCAGAGAATCACAGCAGCAAGGCCCACGTCCCAAAGAAACGGTTGCAGGCTCCGAGCCACTCAGAGACTAAAAGCCTTCTTGCCACTGCCACGGACCCAACACTGCTCCATGGCTGCAAACCCAACTGGTGGAAAGACATCCTCAGTCAAAACTGCCTCACCTTCCGGTTGTGTCCACTCCATCGTCTCAGTGCTCTCCAGATGGAGTTTCAGTCAGCTAGCTGCCAGCCAGGCCCAGTCCCTATCAGCCCCTGGAGAAGACCATCAGAATGATCAGTCCAGGACACGGGGGAATTTCCAGTTGCCCCCAGTCCCAACCCAGACAATATATCTAGAAGGCAGCCAGCCGTATGAAGTTCACCAGGGATAATCCATGGCTGTCACGATGGTCATGCCACAAGCAGCAGAACTGCCACCAGTGTCGCTACTAACATCCCGCTCACTCTCCGCCGTGGTGCATTCAGGGTCCCCACCGGGACTGTGTAGGGATTCCACAGTGCAGTGGTAGGAGCCACATGCTAACACGAGTCTCATCTCAGCTCCTTCCTTAGCGTGCGATGAAACTGGGCACACTGCATTCAGTCTAGTTTTAAGGTGGGGACAACTTCCTACATTTCAAGATGACCGCACGTAGCATTACACACAATCTCACACACACCTTCCAGTACCCCTTTGGTTCTTTCCGGACTGCATGGCTGGAGACACCAGAGTCTGACTGGTTTCTCACTATCCCCCAACCGGTTTCAGGAATACATACATTCCTGGTCTGATCAGAGCGCTAGCACTTTATTAACCATTGACCGCATGAATCCGCATGGTTTGAAGACCAAGTTCCTTGTGTCCTGACACCTCCATCCTCCCCAAAGTTATAGGCACAACCAGCTCAAAGAAACCAATCAGTCCAGACTGGTTTGCATCTTGATCTAAAACTTTTCTTGTCCTCTCATGTGGCATTCTGGTTGCAGCTCTGAGAAAGAAAATACTGATAATGCAACATTCAAAATACCTTTTGAGTATAAAATTATTCTAATGTGCAGCGTGGTAGTGCTGGAAGGTCTAGGCAGGATTCGGGAGGTGGGGTGCGCTGGGTGCTGTACAAACACTCAGGAAAAACGGTCCCTGCCAATGTTCCCTCTACTCGTTTCCATCCGTGTGCAGAATAAATTTTGTTCTGTGCGCCAAGGTATGTGCAGATGTGCACCACCAGTAGAAACACATGCTGCCAACTGTGAGTGCTCTGCCAATCAGCTGGGTGGCACCTGAACCTCTCCTGGGCGGCCAAGCGCTCAGCTTACAGGGAACATTGGTCCCTGCCCACAATCAGAATCCTGGTGTGAACAGGACAAAGGCGTGTGCAGTGAAGCATTCATTAGCTCTGCTTTAGGGTGGCCTCTCCCGTGTGTGTGTGTGTGTGTGTGTGTGTGTGTGTGTGTCACCCCAGCTCATGTCAATGACGAGGCAGAGCCAGAGCGGACATCAACTGGTAGTCGCTCCGCTGGTGCAGCACTATGGTCAACACAAACACGTGCGCGCAGCCTAGCGTGAGTCCTCCCTCTCAGTAGCTCAGTACACAATTCACAGGGCTGCTTTTCCCACGGCAGCCCACAACCGGTGCAAGAAGAGGCCCGTCCCACCAGAGGAGCTGAGCTGAGCTGAGCAAACCACGGGCAGCGCCCCTGTCTGCGAACGGGCTGAGCTCTACGCTGGTGGATACACGGACAGCTGGAGCCTTTTCCCGGGGGGGGGGGGAAGAGGGCCAGCAATCTGCTGCGATTGCACAACCGCCTCTGCGGGGGAGGGGTGCCTCAGTGCGGCTCCTTCGTGTCCCCCCCACATGCAAAAGATGTGCCCCTTTTCCAGCCTGCGCCTGTCGAGGGAGCCACTAGCGGCTGGGTCCATCTGCTTAAAGCTGAGCAGGACGCTAGGACACAGGAAGCTGGTTGGACCATCAAGGTGATGGAAGGAAGGAGAAGGCCTCTTATAGTCACCCCTCCTGCGCTGATTGCCCTGGCGGGGAGGGCTGGGAAAGTCCCCAGTTTAAGCCTCCATCTTCTCTGCAGCATCCAGAGGCGGAGGAGAAGGCTTTTGGGCTCAGCGAAGCTCCAGGCTGCCTGGAGAAGTCAGCCCGTCCCCACCGCCCCATGCGTTTGTCCTCCCTCCGGCAGAGAGGCTGCACCAGAGGAGGACGAACACACAGGAGGGCCGCCGGAGCTCGCCAGTGCTCAGGGAATCTCCCTTCGCAGCAGCTGATAACAAGCCGCCCCATCTCCCCTCTTCCCCCCCAGGCCCAGTGACCCTTCCCCGGGAAGGCTGTCCTCAGGAAAATCCCCTTCTCCACGGGAAGCTCTCTGCAGCCTGCCCGCGGCTCCCGGAGCGCTCATAAATCACGCCGGCAGCTGGTACCATCAGCGTTTTCTTTCCCCCTTGAAGGAACAGCAGCAGCTGCTGAGTCTGAAGTTAATTTTGCAAATTAACCTGAGAATCCCCTCCAGTGCCAGGGCGGTTAACCCCGCTCGTGCCTCGCAGGTGCCTGTGGGGGGGAGAACACGGCCCCCCCAGGCGGTGGGGCCTGGCCGGGCCCCCAGGGGGAAAGACCCACCTGGCTGGAGCGAGAGGAAGCGGCTCCTGGCTGCAGGGGAAAGGCAGTGGAGAAAGCGAGGCGCACTGTGCCATGGAGGGAGGGGCAGGGGCAGGGGCAGGGGCAGAGCGAGAGGGGAGGAAGGGAAATGCTGTTAGGGAGGGCGGCATGGAGCAAAGGGAGCGGCGTGCGCAGTGGGTATCACAGGCAAGGGAAGGCATTGCCTTCCCAAACCGCCCCGCCGGCCCCGGCCCCAGAATGCCGGCTGTAGGCCACTGGGGGTGCAGTGTTGCTGCCCCCAGTGCCCGCCCTCCCTGTGCGCTGGGGCTGGGGAGGCTGGGGCCCTGTGCCTCCATCTGCCCATGGTGCCCTGGGGAGGCGGCTTGGCTCCTGTGAGGGGAGGGGCCGGGGCAGAAGGGGGGGGGCTAGGCGCAGAGCTGGGGGTAGCCCATGGGGAGTGAGGAGGGTGCCACAGAGGGATGGCAGAAGAGTTGGACACAGTCAACCAGTTCCTTACTGGTGATGCGGATCCCAGACAGCTGCAGCGGCACAGGAGCCAGCAAACAGAGCTGTAAACAGGGGAGTTTGAGTGGGAGTTCTGTTGGAGGAGAAGATTTTGAAGAGAAAGTAGATATAACAGAGGCAGTAGTGCCATGACCCAAGTAGTAGAGAACACAAGGAGGATGATTGGCTGTGGTAGCTGCGGTATGTACATGATTCTGGAGGGGTTACCCGAAAGGAGTTTTGTTTGCATGAAGTGCCGCCTGATAGAGTTGATGGAGGAAAAGATCCGAGGATTGGAGATGCAGGTGGAAACTTTGGTTGAGTTTAGAAGGGGGTTTGAGCAGATGATGGAGCAAAGGCATGACGTGGCTAAAGGGGAAAGTTTAGATATGCAGATAGAAGCAGGATCAAGCCCCTTAGAGGGGGGACTGCTGGGTGAAGAAAATGGACAGTGGAAGCATGTGACTAAGAGAACCAGGCAGAGGAAAAGATGGGTTAGTGAAGGAAAAATAGAGCTTAAGAATAGGTATGTGGAGTTGGAGAATGAAGGAGGGGTACAACAGGCAGATAATGAAGATGGAAGGGTAAGGAAGAAGAGAAGAGTGGCTAGCCCTATAGATAAAGGGGAAGAGTTAATGGAAACAGCACCAATAATGAGTATTAGGAAGATACAGGATGGGTTAAAGAGGATTACAAGGGAAGACAGGAATGGCAAGGACTTGCAGCTAGAGGAAGCTAGAGATAGACCAGGCAATCACACTGTCACTAGGAAAAGGCAGGTCTATGTGATTGGGGACTCCTTATTGAGAAGAATAGATAGGCCTGTAACCAGAGCTGATCCAGAGAATAGAAGGGTGTGTTGTCTGCCAGGTGCTAAGATACGGGATGTGGAACTGAGGTTGAAGAGTATTATTAAGGGAGCAGGAAGGAATCCGTTGATCATCTTTCATGTAGGAACAAATGATACGGCTAGATTTTCGCTGGAACGAATTAAGGGCGACTATGCTAGGCTAGGGAGGATGCTCAAGGAAATTGAGGCTCAGGTGATCTTTAGTGGCATCCTGCCTGTTCCTAGAGAAGGGCAACTAAGATGTGACAGGATTATGATGATCAATAATTGGCTTAGGCAGTGGTGCTATAAGGAGGGCTTTGGGATGTATGGCCACTGGGAGGCATTTATGGACAGAGGACTGTTCTCTCGGGATGGACTTCATCTAAGTAGGGAGGGAAATAGACTTCTAGGATGGAGGTTGGCTCAACTGATAAAGAGAGCTTTAAACTAGGAATTTGGGGGAGATGGTTGGGAGATGTTCAGGTAATCTCTACGCCAGATTTTAACACTGAGGGGGAGGCAAATGAAGTAAAGGATATAGCTGGGGGTAGGAGAATGTACATGAGGAAGGGTAGGGTGGATACTAGTCTAACAGGTCATATTGGAGGTACAACGTCCGTGCCAAATTGGGTAAAGAATGTGAGTGAGGCCAAACAGCAAAAATTAAGATGTTTGTACACCAATGCGAGGAGCTTGGGTAACAAAATGGAGGAACTAGAGTTAATGGTCCAGGAAGTGAAACCAGATATTATAGGAATAACAGAAACATGGTGGAATACTAGGCATGATTGGAGTACAGGTATTGAAGGGTATGTGCTGTTTAGGAAAGACAGAAATAAGGGTAAAGGTGGTGGAGTCGCATTGTATATCAAAGATGAGGTAGATTGTAAAGAAATAAAAAGTGATGGAATGGAGAAGACAGAGTCTGTTTGGGCAAAAATCACATTGGGGAAGAAAACTATCAGATCCTCCCCTGGGATAGTGCTTGGGGTGTGTTATAGACCACCAGGATCCACTTTGGATATGGATAGAGACCTCTTTAATGTTTTTAATGAAGTAAATACTCGTGGAAACTGCGTAATCATGGGAGATTTCAACTTTCCAGATATAGATTGGAGAACAAGTGCTAGTAATAATAATAGGGCTCAGATTTTCCTAGATGTGATAGCTGATGAATTCCTTCATCAAGTAGTTGCTGAACCTACAAGGGGGGATGCTATTTTAGATTTGGTTTTGGTGAGTAGCGAGGACCTCATAGATGAAATGGTTGTAGGGGATAATCTTGGCTCGAGTGATCATGAGCTAATACAGTTCAAATTGAATGGAAGGATAAACAAAAATAAATCTGAGACTAGGGTTTTTGATTTCAAAAGGGCTAACTTTAATAAATTAAGGAAATTAGTTAGGGAAGTTGATTGGTCTAAAGAAATTATGGATCTTGAGGTGGAGGAGGCCTGGGATTATTTTAAGTTAAAGTTGCAGAAACTGTCAGAAGCCTGTATCCCAAGAAAAGGGAAAAAAATTATAGGCAGGTGTGTTAGACCAAGCTGGATGAGCAGGCATCTTAGAAAGGTGATTAAGAAAAAGCAGAAAGCATATAAGGAGTGGAAGATGGGAAGGATAAGTAAAGAAAGTTACCTTATTGAGGTTAGAGCATGTAGGGACAAAGTGAGAGAGGCTAAAAGGCAGGTAGAGTTGGACCTTGCAAAGGGAATTAAAACCAATAGTAAAAGGTTTTATAGCCATATAAATAGGAAAAAAACAAAAAAAGAAGTAGGACCGCTAATTACTAAGGATGGAGTGGAGGTTAAGGATAATTTAGGAATGGCCCAATATCTAAACAAATACTTTGCTTCAGTCTTTAATGAGGCTAGTGAAGAGCTTAGGGATAATGGTAATATAACAAATGGGACTAAGGATATAGAGGTAGATATTACCATATCTGAGGTAAAAGCCAAACTTGAACAGCTTAATGGGAGTAAATCGGGGGGCCCAGATAATCTTCATCCAAGAATATTAAAGGAACTGGCACATGAAATTGCAGGTCCATTAGCAAAAATTTTTAATAAATCTCTAAACTTAGGGGTTGTACCATTTGATTGGAGAATTGCTAATATAGTTCCTATTTTTAAGAGAGGAAAAAAAAGTGACCCGGGTAACTATAGGCCTGTTAGTTTGACATCTGTAGCATGCAAGATCTTGGAAAAAATTTTGAAGGAGAAAGTAGTTAGAGACATTGAGGTTAATGGCAATTGGGATAAGTTGCAACATGGTTTTACAAAAGGTAGATCGTGCCAAACCAATCTGATCTCTTTTTTTGAGAAAGTAACAGATTTTTTAGATAAAGGAAATGCAGTGGATTTAATCTACCTCGATTTTAGTAAGGCATTTGATACAGTACCACATGGGGAATTATTGGTTAAATTGGAAAAAATAGGGATTAATATGAAAGTTGAGAGGTGGATAAGCAACTGGTTAAAGGGGAGACTACAGCGGGTCATATTGAAAGGGGAACTGTCAGGTTGGAGGAAGGTTACTAGCGGAGTTCCTCAGGGATCAGTTTTGGGGCCAATTTTATTTAATCTTTTTATTGCTGACCTTGGCACCAAAAGTGGAAGTGTCCTGATAAAATTTGCAGATGACACAAAGTTGGGAGGTATTGCTAATTCAGAAAAGGATCGGGATATCATACAGAAAGATTTGGATGACCTTGTAAATTGGAGTGATAGCAATAGGATGAAATTTAACAGTGAGAAGTGTAAGGTTATGCATTTAGGCATTAATAACAAGAATTTTAGTTATGAGCTGGGGACACATCAGTTGGAAGTAACGGAGGAGGAGAAGGACCTCGGAGTCCTGGTTGATTATAGGATGACTATGAGCCGCCACTGTGACATGGCTGTGAAAAAGGCTAATATGGTCTTGGGATGTATTAGGCGAGGTATTTCCAGTAGGGATAAGGAGGTGTTAGTGCCATTATACAAGGCATTGGTGAGACCTCATTTGGAATACTGTGTGCAGTTCTGGTCTCCCATGTTTAAGAAGGATGAATTCAAATTAGAACAGGTACAAAGAAGGGCCACTAGGATGATTCGAGGAATGGAGAACCTGTCTTATGAAAGGAGACTCAGGGAGCTTGGCTTGTTTACCTTAACCAAAAGAAGGCTGAGGGGGGATATGATTGCACTCTTTAAATATATTAGAGGGATAAATACTAGGGAGGGAGAGGAATTATTTAAGTTTAATACTAATGTGGACACAAGAACAAATGGATATAAGCTGGCTAGTAGGAAGTTTAGACTTGAGATTAGACGAAGGTTTCTAACCATTAGAGGAGTGAGGTTCTGGAATGGCCTTCCAAGGGAAGTAGTGGGGGCAAAAGATCTACCTGGCTTCAAAATTAAACTAGATGGGTTTATGAAGGGGATGGTTTGACAAGATAACATGGTCTTGGTAACTAATTGACTAGTCATTATCAGTGGTAAAGAGGTCAATGGAGGGATGATAGGGGTTATTATAAAGAACTTTTTGGGTGTCTGGCTGGGGAGTCTTGCCCACATGCTCAGGGTTTAGCTGATCGCCATATTTGGGGTCGGGAAGGAATTTTCCTCCAGGGTAGATTGGCAGAGGCCCTGGAGGTTTTTCGCCTTCCTCTGTAGCATGGGGTACAGATCACAGCTGGAGGATTCTCAGCATCTTGGGGTCTTCAAACTATTTGAGGGCTTCAATATCTGAGATATAGGGGTGAGGATTATTCTAGGAGTGGGTGGGTGAGATTATGCGGCCTGCATTGTGCGGGGGGTCAGACTAGATGATCATAATGGTCCCTTCTGACCTTAAAGTCTATGAGTCTATGAGTCTATGAGTCTATCCCTCCATGGTCTTTGTCGTCTGGGCACCCCAGCTTTAACCCCTGGGCACAGTCCTGTGTCCACTGAAAGCAATGGCAAAGTTCTCCTTGACTTCACTGCCTTGGCTTCAGGCCCTGAGCAGCATCCGCACCATGGGTCTCTGCAGCCTCTTTCAGAGGAGGGACGCCCTCTCCGGGCTCCCCAGAGACCTGGCTTTGTCCTTCCATGGAAAGGAAGCCCCTCCAGACTGAGGACTTGGGCTTTGTTCTCTGGTGGGCCTGATGAGTCTCCAGGTGCTTCATTTTCCAGATCTCTCGAGGTTCTTCTGATGGCCTGCCCTTCCCCTGCCCCCCTCTGCAACCCACCTTGCTTCAAGCCCTCTGCCTAAGGACACTAAAGACAGAAGGGGGGGAATAAAGGTGGTTCTTCCCCCATCCCCCAGTTCTGTGGCCATCTGGGGGGAGTCCTGTCCCTGTCATCTAGGGTATTACGCCTGCTTTCTCCCAGGTACAACCCCAGTGCCAGGGCTGGGTGGCCGCTTGCTCTAATACAGCAGTTCTGCATCACCCATGCCGGCAAACAACTCCTCTGGTGATTTTTGAGTCCTCTTTCCAGATGCTTTGGGCCACCAAAATGGATCTGAGAATTGGGTCCCTAATCTTTGACAGGACATTAAGGACAGCGCCCCATGAAGGTGCTGGGCAGAGGTTTGGTTTGCACAAGCGCTAACCACTGATGTGTGCAGCGACCACTCACTGAGTCATTATGCTTTGGGTCTATCACCCTTTATTGCTCAGGAAGTGCTGGGGAGCTAAGGGAGCACCACGGCGCCCAGAGAGTGAACTGTTAAAAATCCCCTGGCGTCCCCTTTAGCAACCGCGGTACCAAAAGCCCCACCCGGGAGCGGGGAACAAATAAACCCACTAATGTAGATGAATGGATGGCAAGCGACCATAATTGATTCAGTCCTTTGTACCAAGTGACAAAGCTGGTGTCAAAATTCATTACGGAGGCCAACTTGTGTTTTTCCTTGACGATTTTTAATTAAATGATTAATTTTCTTAAGTGCATGGCAGGAAGAAAGGAGGACGGTGACCGTAACTGATTGAAACAAATAGGGGCTGAAGTCTCGTGTGTCACCTAAGGATGGCAGACAGGGAAGTGCAGACTTCATTACTGCCTATGTGAGTCCCATGCATAGGTGGACTGCAAGTCCATCAGTTGGCCCGTGGGTAGGCTTGGCAGGACTTGATTGTTAATTTTTGGATAATGTTGGCAGATAATATCGATGTTTATTTTAAATGTTTTTTAAATTGTTCTCAATTCAAATGTTCACAGTTGCAGGAAATTCGGAAGGTGTGGTCAGACAGCGGGGGCCGTCGGACAATTATTTAATGACCGTAGCAGTTGAGATTCCAAACATCAAAGCTTTACTCCAGCTAAAAAACAAATTGTCAACATCACATGTCAAAGGACGGAAAGAAAATACCCTGAAATGGACATCTTCAGATGTCAACGATTATCGATGGCCCTGGATTCACTGAGTTCTTCCTCTCCTGACTGATCAAGGAACTCATATTAGGATTTTAATAAGTATCATAAATAGGTAGCACAGATACCTCCCAGTTTAGCACTAGGAGAGGTAAGAAATGGTATGGAACATGCCGTGTGGCATGTAAGTTTATTCCAGTTGTTTGCCTCACTCTATAAAAGTTAGGGTACCACGCGTGGACCCTTTCTGTGGCCTACAGGACAGCAGAGACTGCCTCTGGTGACCGAGCCATTACCTGAACCGTGCCTTTCGTCTTTCTTTATAAGTAACATCAGGTCTCCTGAGTTAGCACACTGCTTGATTTGCTGTTGGTACTAATAGCATCGGAGCTCCGAGGACAGAGCACGGGGCGGTCTAAACAGCTGTATTAAGGCAACAACATCCCAGTCTTCAGTACTTGACCACACTTCGTTCCAAGCTTCATTGTCCTGAGGTATAAAAGGCCGGGCATTAAACAGAGCAGAGCCATCCTTTATGGAAAAGAGGTACAACATGGTACCGGTATGTCATCCTTCATCACTGTCGTCATCTCTTTCTTCCAGCAACACAGGTGGGTACAGCTGGGCTAAGTGTATGAGCAGATGCCATCCATACCCATTGTGAGCCACCATTTCAGCTTGCTAAGGGGTTTTGTGGATGGTTTCATACCCCATGTGCTGTCACTGTCTCCATGGACATCTGTGGCTTCTCTCTCTTTCAGAGAGAAGAGTTTTAGGCTGTTGGTTCAGAGACTTTCTGGCAACGGAGTCACGGCCAAACCACTGTAGTTGGCACTCTTTGATGACTGGGGTCACACACACCACATCAATTTCCAGGAATTGCTTTTAGGGAAGGAACAGTTGCCAACCGATAAAGAGAATTAATGCATGAAAGAACAAGAAGTAGAGCAAACTCTTTCCTGAATGGCATGTAATGTTTGAAGGACTTTATTGCTACTGTCCTCAAATGTAGAGCCTGGCCTTTCAGACCAAACCCCGATTCCTCTTCCAAAGAGAGCATGAAGACTTGGCCCATGTCTACACAAGGAGATTATTTTGAATTTACAAAGTTCGATGTCTGGGCACCCAATTTTACAAGTTTGAACTTCTGTGTTCTCACGGTGGGGAGGAATCGAATGCCGTCCGGGTCAGGCTCCGTTCATGTGAACGCGCTACCTCAGACTCAGAGCCCCAGGAACCACACTGGGGAGCTGCAGAAGGCCTCCCTGGAGGCCAGTTAGTTTGAATTAGCGGCACTGGAACGTCCACACTAACGTTACTTCGGACTTACGAGTTTGGGAATAGCGTTATTCCTTATGAACAGCAGGACTGCAGAGTTCGAATGCCACGGCCCCTTCCTCTGGAATAACAGGTTTGGTAGTGTCGAAGCAAAAACGCTCCTCTCTGTTTAGGCAGCTAACAAACAGCTTTATTAATTAATAAAGCACAGCATGAGCCAAACGTGGTCCCAGCAAACCCAGGCCCAGTAAGTCTGGCTAATACAATCAGTCCTAGTATCTTTATACCCTTCACCAAACAGTCTGACGTCAGGGCATCCAATTACAGAAATCATCAATTAAACTTGGAAAAACAAAGCCTTATCAACAAGATGGCGGACAGGTATGAGGGAGTACACCTCCTGTCCCAACCAGCCCAATTAACACATACCAATAGCCCATCCTGTAGGCCTCTTCTCACGGGGTGACAGAAAGTTCACTCTGGTCTACGTGCTTGAGAGAAAAGCTGAAATGGTTTCTGTTATACAAGATGGCTTCTAGCTAAATGGACCACGTTTGGCTCATGCTGTGCTTTATTAATTAATAAAGCTGTTTGTTAGCTGCCTAAACAGAGAGGAGCGTTTTTGCTTCGACAGTAGTGTGGACGCATTGCTTACAAATTCAACCTTGGTGTGTGGGGGGGTATTTTGGATTGAGGTCCTAGTGCAGAGCAGGCCAAAGGAAGTAACGAGTCACAGACGAGCTCATGGGAACGCCCATATCCCTGTGTCCGTAGGCACTGGTTTCCTCTTGGTTGGGATTGCAAGACTATGCCAGAGCATGTGTTATCCACATCACAAGGGCTTGTGGCCTCAGGCACTCTGCCTTCCAGGACTTCCACGAGAGGGAGCCTTCCGCATACCGTCCCTCTCTGATATGAGTCTCCCCTCCCCCTTCCTGAAGTGCAGTTTCATTCGCACCCTTCTCTCTCATCTTACCAGAGAACCCAATGCCCCCTCAAGGCCGCTTGCTCCTGACCAGCGGCACTCCTGCTTCCGGCGTCATGGCTCCCCGCGCAGCTCCTCTCGTGGTGCCCCTTCTTGGCGTGCGCACACATTCCTATCGCCCGCCTCTGGGGCCCAGTCCCTCCCCTCCATTCACAGCTCTGGTCCTCCGCTTCAGTCCTGGCGCAGTGTACCCCTTGCATCTCGCCTCCTACCACAAAGGCAGTTGCAGCTTGCAGCACCTCCACGGTTCCAGCCTCAGAAACCTTCCTCACCCGGTTCCCACCGCAGTCCTGCCCCGCAGCGCCCCTGTTGCAATGAGAACAGCCCCGGCTTCTCAGACACGCCCAGGCAGGCCAGCCACTGCATCGCTGTGGTGGAGCTCCCTAACGCCGACGCAGGACAAGAATGGAAGACCAGCAAACTCATTTCTCTTTTGCTCAACACCCTGATTTCAACGCCGGCGAAAGGGGAATGAGCCCAGACGCCTGAGCCTGCAGAGGAACCTGATTAAGTCAATGCTCTGGGGGACTGGTAACACTGGCACGGTCACAGCTTTCATGGGAGACCAAGTGCCACATGGACTGACAGACGTAAAAGTTCTGTCTCATGCCAAGCGCCGGCTCAGCGACAAAGCCCTGCCCCATCCTTCAGGAGAATCCCAATGAGGGTGGCTATTAGCAGTATGCACCAGACCTATAACATTGAGGTCTTGGTCTGGAGCTAAACTTCCTACCAAAGTCCAGATCTGATATTGGGGCCCCCGTGGTGCTATGCAACGTGACTCGTTGAGTGAACACCCCCATAGCCTTCTAGACAATAACGTATTTTGCAATGGAGGACAGACAATTCCAGTCCACGGTGGGGTCTTCATTTTCTCAGATAGGGTTGCCAGATACTTTCACAAAAAATACCGAACATGGTGGGGAGGGGGGGAGGGGAACCAAACTTGTTGAACAAAAACAATAAAATAAAATAATTAAAAAACCCAAACGCACACAAAAAAGAGTCACTGCGCCTTTAAATCCCCACGCTCCACTCTCCCCCTGCCCCCACCAGGCATGGCAGGGGAAGAATGTCTCAAATGGCCTTCCGTCCGAGAAAAGCAGAAAATACCGAACACGTCACATGTCCAGTATTTTCTGGATTTTCTGAGGCTGCAAATACCAGACTGTCTGGGACCAATACCGGACACCTGGCAACCCTACTCCCAGGTGAGGCAGCTAGCGGCTTTAATCAGAGCCGATGGTTTCAGGGCTTCCCCACATCAGAGCTGCCCTCCACATCTCCTGCCCATCCCTCATCTCCAGTTCTGTTCGATGAGATCGGAAACCATCAGCCAGGCCAGTGGAATCTGCCTCCATCGGCTGAGCTGCCCCCATGATGGATTTCAGCGAGGCGAGCAGACACCACTGAGTGGAGAATTTACAAAAAGAGAGAGTAAAACCGCAAGAGCTCCCTTCTCCAGCCGCCTGTCTCTGGAGGCCAAGGAATCAAACCAGCAATCTACAGAAGTGTTCAGACCAGAGGGAGAAAGAGGGAAAAAAATAACTTAGTCGGCAGGATTGGGCTGCTGGCTTTGTCATTCCTGCTTTTTGTGGTTTGAGCGATTCTGATTAAGCCACCCAGATCTGACTGAGTAAGCGCTCTGCATTTGCTGGGGCTCAGCCTTTTATTTATTTTTGGTATTGTTTCCCGGGCAGAAGGTGTAATGAGCACCAGGAGTAGAAGGCGAGAGAACAATACCCCAGAACAGTTTGACATGAGAAATGACACGGAACCTGAGCAGCAGGGAAGTGTTGGGTTTTCCAGGCAGAAGGA
Source organism: Pelochelys cantorii (assembly GCA_032595735.1). NCBI lineage: Eukaryota > Metazoa > Chordata > Testudines > Trionychidae > Pelochelys > Pelochelys cantorii. The sequence continues at coordinate 46,407,425 of CM064337.1, forward strand.
CTGAATCTTTCATAAGGGATGGAGTCGTCCGCTCCCCCCGCCCCCGCTTTTAACAGAACTCTTTACGCTTCGGTCCAGCAGCTCTGCACTGTAATTCGATGAGATGGGGTTGATTAAGCGCACGCACACTTCGGCAGCTATTGCGCAGGCTGGGGAGAGGCAGCTGGGACGGCTCCCTCTGAGACAACAAGAGGGCCTTTTTCTGCTGATGGATGACGTTCTGACAGCAAAATCCCTGATTTACAGAGAAACGCCGATGCACCAATACGCCGCTGTGCCAAAGCGTTTTACATACACCTCCACATGGCACTAGGGCACAAAAGGCCTGTCCGAGAGATGAGAAAGCTGGTGCATGACACCAGCATCCCTATGTAAAAACAATGCTTGGATTTCCTACACCCAGGAAGTTAGTCACCACCCCACTTTAATGAATGGGACTAAGGCTGCATCTCCACCACTGCAGAATCAGCATTCCGGAGATCGATGCACCAAGGGTCAATTTAGAGGGTCTCGTGAAGACCCACCAAGTCGATTGCAGATTGCTCTCCAGTCACCCCTGGTACTGGCCTAAGTGGAGCAGGAATTGGTTATAGAAGTGTACAGAGATCATTATGGCATTTGCACCATGGAATGAAATGAAATGTTACCTGCCGGCCAGGAAGGCCTCTTGGGTGCAGGCATTCAGTGCCCCTTCTGAATGTGGAGCAGACAAAGGCATTTTCTCCTTTCCTTGCAACAAATTCACATTGCTGAGCTAATGATGCAGTTAGGGTGTTAGCAATACCAGGACAGCACCCCTGGTAACAGGGCAAAGGGGACAGTTAGAACTTAGTCTACATTCCAAACTCCATGGGGCTGAATTTTTTTTCCTTAGGTATCAAAGACCACTGCCTCCATCATCCTAGTGTCTGTGCACCCCACACTTTCACTCCCCTGTGACACGGGGCTATCATTACCCATTTTAGAGATTGGGAAACTGAGTCAAGGAGCAGCTAAGAGTCCAAGGGAGACTACGGCAGAGCTGGGAATTGGAGCTGGCACGAGGTGGTTAGTGCACTAACTGCAAGACCTTACTTCATCGTGACTCTCATTGGCATTTGGGTGATCTCCTGGAAGCCAGTGGGTTGAGCCAGTCCGATGTGAGTCAGGAGTCCCGTGTTCTGCTCCTGAGCAGCATTCCCGTAAGCTGGGCACATGTGCGGCAGCTCAGGAGAGATTCCAACACTGCCCGGCTGATTAGCAGAGTGCCCACAGCTAGGGTTGCGTTCCTCTGGGTGGTGCACATCCACACATGCCTTGGTGCACACCACAAAATTTATTCTGCACATGCATGGAAAAAATCCACAAGTGGATGGAAAATATTAGAGGGAACGTCGCTCCTGACCCTGCCAGAGTGAAATCGGGCAAGCCCCTTCCTTTCCTCCCGTGCACAGCAGGGAGACAAATCCTGACCAGCTGCCCAGTGGGCTGGGAATGGTGCTGAAAGAAGGCTTGGCACCTGCTTTATGTGAAAGGCACTGGAGAGGGGCACCGTATTCTGTGCACTCCTGCTCCGGGTGCTGAGGAAGGTTTCTGACCTCACCACAGGTGTTCTGTCCGGGCTTAAAACTCACCAACCGCCCCCCCAGGGGCACTGCAGGGCTGCTGAGAGGACAGGCTTTCTGGCTGTGCTGGACTAAGGGAAAGGAAGCCAGCAGAGATGGGGCATGGGGGGAAGTGGCGAGGGACGGAAATGTGGCCCCCTTCGGTCTGTACACAGGCCCACCCACAAACCAAAACGTCCTCAGCAGCCGGACATGCCACACACAGACCCCAGGAAATTCCCAGGCTCGAGCTCAAAGACCACGAGGCCTCGGCCCATCCAGGGTTAAAGACAGGAGGGGATCCAAATCTCCAGCGCCTAGCAATGCAGATGAAAGAGGCGGTGAGGGCACGACCTCTCCGCCGCGCTGCCTGTGAGTAGCCGAGCGAGGGCCCACAGGACCTCTCTGTCCATACCGAGGCCTTCTCATGCCCGGCCGAGCACATCACCAAAGCAGCCTTCCCGGCTCGGGGAAGGGAGTGTGTCAGGCTCCCACCGGCACTCCATCTACAACTACCCAGTGCTGCAGCGTGCACTCGGCTGGTCTCTCTGGAGAGGGGCAGCTGGGTGTGAAACAGGGTCATCTTTTTTTCACGATCTCAGCAAGAAGAAAGAAACAAAAAGCCAACTCCTGATGGCAGCTGCCGGGGAGGGAGGGGGAGAGCAGGCAAAGGGAGCAGGGAAAGAGGGAAGGAACCCCAGAAAAGGAAAGCGGGAAAGTGGTGCAGAAAGGAAGGAGCAGGGGGAGAAGGAGAACAGGGGTGGGCAGTTGAGACAAAGAACCCTTCCCGCTGCCACTTGCACTAGCCCCCCCATTACACACTTACACCCCCCCAGGTCTGCAGTCACCCCGGTTCATCACCCTGCTCCCAGAGACGTGAGAAGAGACTCTGGCCAGGAGAGGGGTAGGGGAGCGTCTGTCTGTCTGTCTATGTGTCTGTCCAGGGCAGCGCCCGACCTGCAGAAGTCTTGTTACTGCCGGTCAGTTACCACAGAGCAGTGAAGGGGGCGTGACCAGGGCTGGATTTAGAGGTTTGGTTGGCTCGAGCCGGAGGGGCTAATCCAGAAGGAACGATTTGCCTGGAACTCCCCGTTCAAATCTCCATTGCTCCCCTTGTCCGTTGCATCCTCCGGCCAATGTCACCACCCCGGGGAGCATCTTTTCATGCCAAGTACGTACAGCGCCTAGCGCAACGGGGCCCTGAGCTCTCCATGGGGCTGCCAGGCCTTCCCACCACACTAACACAAATAGAAAGGGGATCCATCCAGATCCTAGTGAACCCCCCTCCTTACCACCCCCCTCCGTTCCCATGTGCACTACCTGGCCCTGGGTTAACCTGAGGGCCCCGTACTGAATAGGTCTGGAGTCTGAAATGCTTCTTCTCCCCTCCAGGAGCTCCCGGCACCACCCTGGTGGGGACAGGGTGAGGCACAAAAGCAAGGGGCTGAGGGAAGCCTTTGGACGGCTGCTGTCTCTGTTCTCTGGCTAAAGAGAATCTTTCCTGCCAGGGGTCAAATTGAGGTTGAACATGGATGGGAATAAAAATGTAGGGCTCAGTTCATTATTGCTGGCACCCGGTGGAGGGCTCTGGGCCGGAGTCAGGAAACCTCTATTCATGGCTCTGCCACTGGCCCTCTGGGTGACCTTGGGGAAGTCACTTTAATGCTCTGTGCCTCAGTTTCCCCATCTGTAAAATGGGGGTAATATACTGACCTCCTTTGTTTTGGGGCGTTGTGTGCAGTGGATGAAAAGAGCTATCGCTATTTCTCTTTGGTATTTACACCAGTGCAAAGTGGGCACAAAATTCTGATCTGGCAGAATTTGGTGTTTCCCAGCTTGCCCCCTGCACCCCAGAGCCTACCCGGATTCAGGCAGAAAAGCAAGGCAGCATGGTCTAATGATTAGAGTCCTAATGCTCTTGGGAAGTCCGATCCATCTGCACCAGCCTGTGAGGGAGCCTCAGCTAAAGGGTGCAGGACACACAGGCCCCACGTGTGTTGCTAGCTGACTAAGAAACCACTTCCTAGACTTTCTTAGAGTTCTAGTCGAAAGTAATACTCTGTGCTTTTATGGTGACTTTACGGATCTCAAAGCATTTCACACCAGCGTGTGTTTATCAACCCCACTCTGCAGATGAAAAGCCTGGGGATAAAACTTCAAACCTGGGAACCAAAAGATGCGGTGTTTAAAATACGTTTAACATTTGTGTTCAGCTACGACCCTAAGAGGAAGAAATGCAGAAAGTTATCTGCTAGGAACATATGCTGACAGTGCAACTTGCATGTCGGGTGGGAATCTTCAGCCGTGCCTCCGGAGACTGGCACCCAACTCAAAGCCTAGACCTAGAGGCTAGCTAGAATTTCGTCCGCCTATGCAGATGAGGTGTCTTTTCTTCCGCGGGGGCTGTGAAAACCAGGCCCTTTCCTTAGGTGCTGACATAAATTCAGGTGCCCAAATTTAGGCCACATTTATTAATGTTCATAAAGTTCCTAAGGTGGCAGAGAAGTGTTGCTGTGGTGTGAGTCACAATGCAAGGTGACAGTGCCGTGACACACAAAGCAAACCGTACTTGCAATGGGGAGGCTATCTGCTGATTTAAAGGTGGATGGCTCCGGTGGGCAGGAATGGCTCCCCAAACTGCTGACCCGCCTTGAGTTCTGAGTGTGATGTCTTTATGTCTACACTGCACGCTCAGCCTGGGCTCTGATTCAGGTGTGAGCCCAAGTCCCCCTTCTGTCATATCAGTCTGACCCGTGTCCTGGGACCTGTGATGGGGAGTGCGCCCTACACTGGCCCTGCAAGGGCTGAATTGGGCCCAGCTAATTAGGCTGCAACCACGGGAGCTTTGGGCTGGAGGTGGCGAATAAAAGAGAGGCTCACCTGTGCAAGAACAGGGGCAGTGTATGAAGCCAGGAACTGCTGGAGAAAGCTGCAGGATGCTGGGGAGATCTAGGCTGGATGTTAGAAAAAACGATTTCCCTCGGAGGGTGGGGAAGCACTGGGATGGGTTCCCTAGGGAGGGGGTGGAATCTCCATCCCTAGAGGTTTTTAGGTCCTGGCTTGACAAAGCACTGGCTGGGCTGATTTCGTTGGGGCTGGTGCTGCTTTAGGCAGGGGACTGGATGCGATGCCTCCTGGGTCTCTGCTGGCCCTGGGATTCTATGAAGGCAGGCAGCCTTCACCCCCAGCGAAGTGGGAAGAGGGTTTTGGAGCAGGCACACCTAGAGAGAGGAAAGGGGAAGAAGTCCTGGGAAGGAGCAGTGAAGGCTCAAAGAGGAAAGCCCAGAACGGCTGAGCTGAGGGTGCCTGGCCTGGAATCCAGAGGCCAGGCTGGCCCAAGCCCTGCCACTCTGCAGTGTGGACACTGCTGAAGTGGCAGACCCAGTCTGAAGGTCTGCCCCAGTGGCTGCGTTAGCCTCGCTGGGAGACCTGGGTCAAGCCAGTGTACACCCAGCTTTGCAATGCCGTGTAGACCCCAAAGCACAGGGCTGGAAATGCTGGGGACATCTACACTGCAATAACAGACCTGTGCCTGGCCCAGGTTGGCTGGGTCAGTTGACCCAAAGTCAGAGAGTTGGGCCAGGGGCTTCTTATCACAGAGTCCACAAGCCTGAATTTGCTATGCAGTGTAAGTGTACTCTAATGTGCCTTTAGAATGAAAGGGAACCTAAGAGCTCTTAAAGTAACGTCTGGGTGGGCTCATAGCTTAGAGTACTCCACCAATAATAGTTCTGATACTTAATTTCCATCCATGGATCTCACATTGCTTCATGAAGGTGGCTAAGGACCACGGGCGCCATTTTGCAAATGGGGAAACTGAGGCACGCAGCAGGGCTGTGACTTGCCCCAAGTCACAAAAGTCGGTCCGAGGTAAAGTCCCGTGTCCTACCTGCTGGCCCGCACCAATACAGAGCAACCTGGACTTAGTGAGGAAGACGCCTGGCTTGGAACATGCTCATGGAGTTTGAACCGGGCTGACCCTATGCAGTGGGGCCTGGCATCTGCGTCCCCATCTCTTCGCTCGGTGCCCCAGAGCTGGGCAAAAGCTGGAAGTGTTGTCGTGAGCCAGGTGGCAATACCAGTGAAGTGGCTTTGACGTAGCCACCACCAGGCCCAGAGCAGTCGTGAAGTCAAGATAGAAACTGGCACTTCCAAGAAAAAATACAAAGGTCTCCGCTCTACTGACAAGTGAGTGTAAGTCAGGCTGCAGTCACAAATAAGACTGGTAACGTCACTACTGCTTTAACCCACCCGTCTCTCTCTCGAGCTGGCGGCAGCTCTTCTGTCAAAGGCGCCACACGCAGGAGACACCAAGTCAACTGTAGCTGACGCTGCCACTCTCAGCAAAGGCAAATGCAAACAGACTCCAGCCATCGCTCGGCCAATGGCTCTGTTCCTTTGGTGTCCCTGTCCCATCATGCAGCAGGGAGCCCGCCTGTAACCAAGAATGACCACTTCAACAAAGTTTCCTCCTGCAAGAGCCAAGCCCAAACACGCTCTTAATAAATAAATAAGGGTCAACAGGCTGCACCCAGATGCCCCAGTGGAAATCGAGAGTAACTTCGGTGATGAGAGTAACTTTGGTGGATTGACTCCAGAGTTGCAGTGTCGGCTGGAGCGGAATTTAGATTTTAAAAATACAGAAGGGAAAGCGGGGGGGGGGGGTATTCATGATCCACTGGAAAAGATTGTTCTTGATAGTTTTGTGTGAGCTATTAAAACATAACAAAGGAGAACAGCGCAATATGGAGAACAGTGCATCATCTATCCATCTATCTATCCCTGTACACCATATCTAACTATCTATCCATCCATCCCCATCCACTCTATCTATCTATCTATCCCCATACGCCGTATCTATGTATCTATCTATCTATCTACATGCTTACTCTGGTAACTGAGCAACCAGATGCAGAAGGCTGTCTACACATGGTAGGTATTCTGATAACAATAGAATACAATTTTCTACAGGGCCTTTAATGTCACTGTATCCCATCATGCTTCACTGAGTTAATGTGTAATAGCTAAAGGGAAGATAAAAGGTGTAATGCTGCCACGGCTACAGACCCATGGTTCAAGTTCCCACTAAGATGCCAAAGAAGCCCTAATTTAACCCCATCCGTTAGCGTGGGCACAGACAGACCCTGTTCTTTGGCCTGTAACTTTTAAGAAGAATTTCAAGCCACAGGAAAGCCGGAAGCAAAGTACTTGCATACACAGGGAGCTGTGGAGGAGGGGAAATGTAACAGTTTTGATTTCAGGCAGAATTGTCTCCTTTTTGCTTGCTCCTGCCCAGCTCCAGAGTGGCTTTCTGAACTCCAACTTCTCGTTCTCACGGTCCTAACCACGAGCACAGGGTGTGATTTTTTTTCAACAAAAATTGCCCGAAAATGACACACACAAGTTCTAAAAAGTGTTCTTTCTAACTGACTGACTCAGCACCCGCAGCAGCGGCGATGAAATATTTAGCCCAGTTCTAATCTGTGATTCGATTTAAGAAAACAAACGAAAAAAAAGTCCAGCTTTTCTCTTTATAATGCAGACTCAGGATCTGGAGTTTGTCACGGTGAGTTTCCTTAAATCTCCCATTTGGGGTCTCTCCCCCCTGCCCTTGCACTGTCACAAAAATGATGAGGGGGCTGGAGCTCATGACCTACGAGGAGACGACTGAGGGATTTGGGTCTGTTTAGTCTGCAGAAGAGAAGAGTGAGGGGGGATTTGATAGCAGCCTTCAGCTGCCTGAAGGGAGGTTCCAAAGAGGATGGAGAGAGGCTGTTCTCAATGGTGGTAGATGACGAACGAGGAGCAATGGGCTCACGTTGCAGTGGGGAAGGTCTAGGTTGGATGTTAGGGAAAACTGTTTCCCTAGGAGGGTGGGGAAGCACTGGAATGAGTTACCTAGGGAGGTAACTGGCTTGACAAAGCCCTGGCTGGGATGATTTAATTGGGGGTCAGTCCTGCTTTGGGCAGAGGGCTGGACTCGCCCTCCTGAGGTGTCTTCTAACCCTAGGCTTGTATGAGTCTAACCCTACTCCCACCTCTCACCCTCAATGTGCTTTGTCACCACCAGCTGCCACTCATCGGCATCCTGCTATTAGCCACCCAGCTTCTTCCTGATACCCTGAGGGGACAACAGGGAGCAGCTTCACCCCCACCCCCCAAGTGCGCTTGTCTCATGGCTTTAAGCGTTCCCAGAGCTGCGCCTCAGTGGCTCTTTGCGGCGGGGGAGCAGTTCCGCGCCCTGTGGTCGGTGAATGCTGATGGCAGTAGAAGCCAGTCAGACCCTGCCAAGAGGGACAGCGGGGGACATCTGCTGCTGTAGCATCGGCACGTTTCTGTCAGAGGAGGTAATTGGACACGTGATTCACTCAGGGTTTTTTTAACCGAAAGATACAGAAAACCATGGAGTCTGTGACCTTCATGACAGCCTCCAAATAAACATGGGGCTTGGTCCAAGCGTTGGTTAGGCACTTTTAGTGAGATTTTTTAAAATGGTTTTGTTTGGGTTTTTTTGGAGGGGGGGGACAGATCTTTTTAGTTGAAAAAAGTCACTAGCAACTTTTGGGTTTTCAAAACCCATCTTTGGTAACAAAGCTACAGTTCCAAAAATGGCAAATATTTACCAAAAGCTAGAAAAACTGCAATTTCTGTTCTCCTGCCCCCCACCACAAACACACACAAAAAAACCCTCCTGCAAATATTTGACCAAAAGGAAAATGTTGCTTTCGGCTCCCAAGCCTTTTGGGGGCCCAAAAAAGTTTTGTTGACCGAACTCCAACCAGCGCTCCCTGCCCCTGCGCGGTCCTGGTTCCCTCCTGCTCACCGAATAGGAATGAACGACACATCCGTGAAGAGACCTCCATTCATTCATGGAGCTTTGATTCAAGCCCCCACCAGACTGAGATCTTACAGCATCCCACTGGATCAGCCTCTTCTTTCCCTGCAGGTGTCACGAAGCGAAAGCAGTTTGGGATTCCAGACACGCTGAACCGCGTCAGTGGAATTTATTGTTCCATTTCTTTGTGATACTGAAGCATAGACGGTGCCGTTATGATTTTAATTGAGGGCCTATTTATAGCGCAGATGGCTGCAGGTGGGTTGTCCCTCTTGCTTCCCCTCCTAGCAGAACTCTCGTTGGAGTGTGATGGTGTCTGCCTTGGTCTGGCTATTGTTTTAGACCTGACAACAATAAAAATGTATAGATTGCAATTAAAGCAGCCATAGGCAGGGGTCTGCAGCTGAAATGTCCGAGAGACAGTGGAAATGATGACACAGGAAGATACAGGGATGTTTGAGGGTGGGAACCTCTTGAAGCCTCGACCTCTCAGAAGGGAGGGGGAATGGTTTTTCCTCTTGAATTTCTGAAGCCCTGGGTTGCGGAGGCTGTTAGACCCCTTTGCCCCCCATGCTCCTGACGGGCAGGTGCACCATGGCAAAGGTGTCCTCCAGCTTCTGGCACAGCTTGGCAGCTAGACTGTGCCCAGAGAGCGACCTTGGACATGAGACTGGTGGCCATCCTGAGGTAGAACCTACCACAGAACCCAGGAAGGAGCCAGCTCCCTGGAGGGGAGGAGCTATGCTGGGGAGATGAGAGACCAGCCTAGGCCCATCACTTACTGATTGAGTCCCAAGCATGGCGCGTCTGCTGGGGCACCAGGAGCCGGCCTGGGGCACAAAGAGCTGCCCGGTGCTCCCAGACTCTTCCTCCAGGGACCAGGAGAGGCAGGAGCCCAGCTTGGTTTCTACAAAATGGAAGCCGGCTGCTGACCCTGCCCATAAATCGGGGCTCTCTGGGGTCATCCGACCTGGTCTGCTCCATCCAAACCAGGCCAAGGCCAAGCAGCCGGCAGCTGGGTCTGGGCCATGGGGAAAAGACCTTCTTCTACAGGCTGCTGCACAATGGGCACAGTGGCTAGTGGGTTTGCACCGAACCGTATCCACCATGGGACATAGGTCTACGGAGGGCGTCAGGAGCAGGCAGGTCTTGTATTCACTGAGCTGGCCATGCACATCTTGCTCTCGCCCCACAGCAGACAGGGCTCTGGGCACCTGCCGAGAAGGGGTGGGGGCTGGCTTCCCACAGAGCTGAGCCGCTGTCCACGTAGGCGCGGCAGGGTGCCTCTGAGGGTGTCGTTGCCGGTGGGCGTTTGCATAGGCACGTGGCGGAACGCGCTGCCCCCTCCTGGCTCTGGAGGTGGGCATTATGGATTAGCAGTCACTGCCTCTCGCTGGCAGGGATTTAATTAGTGCTGCCCCCCTGGGAGCATGAAGGTCACTGCTAGGCAGTTTCCGTTGCTTTCGCTTTTTTTTTCTTTCCCCAGACTTTGCAAGTTTGCAGGTTTTGGAAGCATGAACAAGCTCTCGCCGAGAGGGGACTGCAGAGAAAGAGCTGCCAGGGGAGGGGCAGGGACCAAGGACAGTGGATAGCCCTGGGAGGAGAGAGAAGCAGTCTGCAGTCACCAAAGAACGGTGGCCTAAGGAAGGAGTCAGGATCCAGCCCAGAACAAGGGCCCCTCTTGAGGGGTGATGCTCAGAGCCTAGGCAGAACTGCACCCCACGCTGCATGGGAGAGCAGAGGCGGAGCAAGCTCCCGACTTGGATCCGGGTGTTGTTTGTGTTCACAAATCTGTCCCCCAGCGGCAGGGCCCTCCAGCACGACCATCACCTGAGTGTGAAGATGGACCCATCTCTCTGCCCATCACCAAGCAGCAGGTGTCCAGCCCCTGAGGAATGGGAGGCTCCGAGATGAGGAAACCAGCCGAGATACCAACCCAAATGTTGGGCATCTCCGGAAACCTTGGAGAATGGTTCTCCCCTATTCCGTCTCATCCCTGCCCAGCCTCCTCTCCCAGGATGGTGGCTGGGTTCAGAAGCAGGCCAGCCACGAGCCCAAAAAGAGGGTTGGCTTCCCAGCAGCCCTGGGAGAGGTGAGGTGCCTTTCAGCTAAGCATTCACCTAGGACTTCATTGTGGCACACTGTGGGTGGGGTGTCCACCCCGCGCAGGACAGGAAGGGGTTAATCCCCATTAATGCCCCAGCCTGCACCTGAAGGAAAGCCAGGGAGCAGCAGTTGATTGTAAGTGGGGCCATCTGGGGAGGAACAGGTGGGGCCTAAAAAGCCAGGAAGCTTGCAGCAGCCGGAGGTGGGAGTGACTCCCGGGGAGCAGGGCTTGGAGCTGCTGGAGGGGGGAACGAGCAGGGGTAGGAAGCAGTCCAGGGAGGGAGCAGTGGGGGCCGGGACCGTGAAGCCCAGAACTGGTGGGTTGTGTGTCCGTGGACTGGAGCCTGGAGTAGCGCGTGGGTCTGTGTTCCCTACCGGTCCCGGAGGGAGTGGCGCCTGAGGCAGCCAATGGGAAGGCTGCCGAGGGGCAGACTTTGAGGTACTCCTGGAAGGAGGGACGCTGAGTGGCCCGGCCGAGTCGCGAAGAGGACGCCGCGGTTGCAGGAATGGCGGAGCCATTGCAGCCCAGAAAGCAAGCCGGAGTCCTGGCACTGCCGCCAGAGCTGGGGGCGCTGGCCTCATGCGCTAGTCCCCGGAGGGGCCAGCCAAGCAGTGAGTGGAGCACCCTGTCCCCCTCGCTAGCTCGTGACAGCGCTGCCTTTGGGGTCCGTATCTGAACCAAACAAACCCTTCGCCCTGTGAGTTGCCTGGCGGCCAGTATCCTGCCTGAGAGCTCTTTGCACTGCGCTCCGGACCGACGTTTCCTCACTCCCGGGTTGTTTGCACAGTGCCGCCAGCGTGGGAGGGGCCTAACCCCAACGCTATTTCTGCCCTGCAAAGCAAATACCATTCACGTCACAACAGCATGAGGTGATGGGGCCACCCCACTGCGGCCCTGGTGCCCCTGTCCAAGGAAATTCAGGACCAGGCAAGGCCAGGCGAGCTGGACTTGGAGGGCGTCCGTGAACACCAGGAGCTGCTCATCAGCTTGTGGGTAGGTGGCATCCCGACCCCGGCACCATCACTGCTCACGGCTTCCACAGCTGTAAATGTCACCGGACCCTGTGTTTCCATTTAGGCAGCGTCCCAGGTCTCCAGCCCATATGAGCTAAGTCCTCCGCTGGCATAAACCATTGTGACAATTGCAGTCAATTGACACCAGTGGAGAATTTAGCCCTGTAGATTTCTCTTCCTGGGGTCCCAGGATCAGGACCTTCTCCAGCCCTGCTGATGTGACTGGACTCCATCTGATGTGGCTGGACTCCATCTGTCGTTAATGGGGGCAGCTGGATGCTAGCGCCAGACTGCCCTGACCTTGCTTTGTCAGCCCTGTAGCCTGGCCCCTCCTCCTGCTGTGCAAATATTCCCATGGCATTCCCCAGTGATCCCACAGCACGTGCCTTGTCCTTCCCGCAGCATTGATCACGTCAGCAAAGGTGAGCTCGGTTTCTTTCCAATGACCACAGCAGTGTTCTCATGCTGACGGACATTGTTTTTTCCTTCCAAAAAAAGCAAAATGCAAGTCCACCCCCAAACAAAACGACAAGCGCAGCAAATGGGAAGGGAAGGCCGTTTCACTGAGTGGCTGGATCCATCCTTCCTCCTTCGTCGGGGGTGTGACTCACCTTTTGCTCTTCTCTGGCAAACCCCCTTTCCCATAGAAACGGGCTGGGAGAGGGGTTCTGGGACACAGGGAAAGGCAGTAAAATCTGACGGAGGGCAAGGGGGGTGTAAGAAGGGAGTGAGGGGGTAAGGGAGCAGCTGGGACGCGGGGTGTGGAAGACGGAGAAAGTAACCAACACATGGAGATCCAGCGAACGTGTCGCGTCCAGCGCATGCTGCTGTACAGCTCGTGCTAGGGACTGGGTACCGCTGTGGAAGTGGGAAGGGTTCTCCCATTCCCTTGCCCCCGATGGACTATGGTACTGGCTTTCAGCCTACCCTGGGAGCCATGCCCTCTGGCGGTGCTAAGCCCCGTTCAGGAGCGGGCCCCGCGGCCTGCTCTGCAGGTTAATGGAGGTGCAGTTATTTCGCCTGGCGACGGGCCAGATCGTAAGCAGGGACGGTCTGCTGCTTGTACAGCACCACGCAAAGTGGAGCTGCAGGCCATGGCCAGGCCTCCTACGGGCTACTGCAATACTAATAAATATTACTGCTCAATGCTCGTGGCTTTGCCTAGCACGTTTGCTTGGGAGCACAGCCGGAGGGAGGATGCTGGGTTCTGATCCTGTCACACACTTCCACCCCCTCCGTCTCAGCACGGACCTTCCCCTTCTCCTCTGCATTCAAGGGCCTTCCCAGCCCCACGGTGGGTCTTGAAGGGTCTTGCCACACACTGATCTCCTCTGCCTCCCCGACCCCTAGAGCAGTGTGAACTTTCCCTGGCATGCCCCCCTCACTCTCAGAGACACCCCTTGGTATTCAGTTTCATTAGCAACAGGAAGCTTGGACCACAGTGACTAAGACCCTTGCCTCGGGATCCTACTTCCCCACCTCTCTTTCCCTACTGCTGCCCTCTGACAGGGAGTCAGTGGCCTTCACACGCACACAGATTCATAGAATCCTAGAACACTAGAACTGGCAGGGACCTCGAGAGGTCATCGAGTCCAGTCCCCGACCCTCCCGGCAGGACCCAGTACTGTCTAGACCAGTGTTTCTCAACCAGTGGTAGGAGTACTCTTAGGAGTACTCGAGAGAAGTCTGGGGGGTATGTCAATACAACTGACGTGGAGAAAACTGAATTTTTGTTTTAAGTTTTACAGCGCTTTATTATTTTTGTACTTTTTACACCTCAAAATTTCATCGCCCGCCCGGCTATGATTAAACAAATGTGTTTAAATGGTAGAAAAAAATTAAATTAAACAACATGTTTAAATAAATGTGTTGCAATGGTAGAAAAAAAAATTGTGTGTCTGAAAACTGTAGGTCCTGGGGGTACTTATAATTTTTTTTAAAGGGGTACTTTATAAAAAAAAAAAAAGTGAGAAACACTGGTCTAGACCATCCCTGACAGATGTCTAGCCAACCTGCTCTTAAATGTCTCCAGTGTTGGAGATTCCACAACCTCCTGAGGCAACTTATTCCAGTGTTTAACCCCCTGACAGGCAGGAAGTTTTTCCTAATGTCCAACCTAAACCTCCCTTGCTGCAGTTTAACCCATTGCTTCTTGTCCTATCCTCAGAGGCCAAGGAGAACAATTTTTCTCCCTCCTCCTTGTAACACCTTCTTAGATACTTGAAAACTGCTCTCATGTCCCCTCTGTCTTCTCTTTTCTAAACTACACAAGCCCAATTCTTTCAGTCTTCCTCACAGCGCATGTTCTCTAGACCTTTCATCATTTTTGTTGCTCTTCTCTGGACCTTCTCCAGTTTCTTCATGTCTTTCTTCAACTGTGGTGCCCAGAATGCCTCAGCATTGGCCACCCTCCCTCCCCCCAGATTTGCAAGCAGACTCATCTGGAGGTGGGCTACCTGCCTATGCTCCATTTCTGCCACAGCAGGGCTGGGGAATGCCTACACATAAAGGCTTCTGTTTCATTGTGGGGCTGAGATGCTCCAAGATGCACTCCTCCAAAGGAGGATTCCTATCTGGGAAATTCAACTCAGTGGACTTCCTGCCTGCCAGGAGCTGAAAACATCTGTCTGAGATCCAGCCCAGGCAATGAAGTTCTCTGGTGCAGTCACGGGATATAAATTACCAGACCAGTCAGGCTGGCATTGGAAAGTGATATGTGTTGGTGGACAGATACTCGGGGTGCGTCTACACAGCACCCCGACCTCGAAATAAGAGACGCATTTTGCACAACAGGAATTCCTTATCTTATTTCGAATCTATTTCAAAAGAGCGTATTTTGAAATTTGTTGGGTCTGCACAACACCACATTTCGAAGTAACACGCTATATCGAGACATCCCTTAACCCTGCTGGAACGAGGGTTACCAAAATAGCGTGCCCATTATTTCAAAAACTATTTCAAAATACCGGGCAGCTTGTGTAGACACGGCGTAGCTCTTTTGGGATACCTCGGGTATCCCAAAATAGCCGTGCAGTGTAGACGTGCCCTCAGTATGACAAACAAAGGGAGACAGGAAGAAAAATCTCTTCGGTCCCTATCCATTCCTGGAATTTCAGTGCTCGCACAAGCCTGCTTTTGGAGAAAAGGTGACTTTTAACTCCCCAGAGGGCCTGACGAACATGAAAGCCCAGCTGTGGCGACATCAGCTGAATGCACCGTGCTGTAACTGGGCCCTGTCTGTCTCTCCCTAGCGAGTCAGGGAATGTGGTAGTGTTATTGCAAACCTCAGCTGTTCGCACCAATCTCCTTGAGGAGAACAGCTCCTTTGCCCCTCCCTCCCTCAGAGGGAACAGGGCTGGAGAGGCAAGCGGCATTAGCATGAGCATGAGCAGAATGTAGAAAGGTCTTTGGGACTTGGTAGGAATCCCCCAGAGTTTCTCCTGCTTCCATCTCAGCTGGGTAATCAATGGGCAGGGATACTTCAGCCCCATAGGCCGTGGGTGAATTTGCTGCAGGGTCATTGTTCCACTCAAGGGAAGATAAACCAATTCCAACTGGCTGAGGTCTTGTCTGCATGGGAAAGTTGCACCAATTCCACTTACATCAGTACAAACCCCAGTCTGGACATGTGTATTTCAGTTTAAGAGTTGCGGGCTTCATTGTTCCCACTCCACTTAACCGAAAATGCCACAGAGCCTAAGAAAATCCAGTTGGCAGTTTGCACATGAGGGGCTTCCAAACTCACCTTTAGGGCTCTTCACTACAACTTTGGGGCTGAGTTCTCTGGAGTGGTTTAGTAACTGAATCCCTGATGTAGACATTTCTAGCCCAGTATTGAAGTGCTTATATCTGGAAAGCTTATTTCCGTAAAGCTAGAGTGATCCATACGTTTTTATAACAGTAGACCTGTGTCCACACTACGGGGTTACCCTAATATTTAAGTCATTATAAAATTGGTGTGTAGACCAGACCGTAGTGAAACCACTGCAACTTTGCAATGTAGACAAGGCCTCGGCACTCCTGGAGCCAGCCAGCAGGGGGCACTGTCAGCAGGACAGGCAAATGCATTCAGGCACAGCATAACAACATCAAAACCAGTTCCCTTTGACCCTGCCGATCCCGACCGGAAGGCTTTCAGGCTCTCTCTGGCAGGTCCATGCTGTGGTCTGGGAGCCCAGCCTCATGGTGCATTTGGCAGGAGGTCATCCACCCTATGGGCATGTCGACACCGCGGCTGAGACAGCGCTTCCCAGCATAAGCAGATGGATGAGCGCTAGCTCTGTGCATGATAGCACATTAAATATAGCTGCGGCATGAACTGCAGAAAGGGCTAGCGGCCTGAGCACAGGCCTGCCTGGCCCCTGGCTACAAACTACAGCTGGCTATTTTTAATACACTAGCTTGAGTGGGGCTGATGCACCTGTGACAGGGTGGACCAAGCCCTGAGGCCAAAGAAGGACCATAGAGAAGTCCTCCTGGTAGGCTAGAGTGTCTGTGGAGGAACCAGCCAATCAGGGGCCAGGAAGGCCTACAAAAGGAGCTGCAGGACTAAAGGCAACTCAGTTGCAGCCCAGACCTGGAAGGGAGAAGGTCAGGGGCGGCTGGCTGGCTGAACCAGGGACAGCTCCCAGTGGAGAGTTGTTGAGAGACTGTGGACTGGAAGGTAAAGCCCTGAGCTAGGGGCAAAGGCGTTGTCTCCAGGAGAGGAAGTCCTGGAGGCCGGAGGGCTAAAACAGGTTGCAGGCACCAGCAGCGGATTTAGGGCAGGGTGAGCAGGGTGGCTGCCCCAGGTCCCGTGCTTCAATAGGCCCCGCGCACGCGCTACTACCTGTTGGCTGTGGCCATGGCGCATGCGCGAAATTGTGCTGCCCTGGGCCCCGCAAAACTCTCATCCACCCCTGGCAGGCACCTGCCCTCAGCCAGAAGGGGGGCACTCGCGTGAGGTGAGTGCCGCCCTGTGACAGCGCCTGCCTGCCCGCCCAGGTGAAGAAATACCCTCCCGGCTGTTGCGGAGGGGTGTCTGGTGCCTGACGTGCAACCACGACACCACCACCTCAGGGACCCGCATTGCAATTTGGAGCGTGTCAGCCCCCCGAGAGCTCTCTGGCACATGCTGCGCCTGCCTTCCAAGCCACCACCCTCCAGAGCCCCTGAAACATCTGTGATCTGTGCAGGGCACGGCGCCTGTCATTGGGATTCATGTCACTCATGGCTCTGGGTGCCTCTGTGTGTCTCTCAAGTGCCATGATCTTTGCCCTGTGAGGCGGCCAAAATGCGCCTCCCAACACGGGGCAAAGAGGGTTGCCAGTTTGTGTGGCTCCTGTATTCTCTGGTTTGACCCTTTGCCTGGGTCGTTGTCCAAACAAGCAGCCGGTCTCCTTCAGCGCGCTCTGTGTGGCTCTGCACATTGCTGGCCTGACCTTCTGCCAACCCTCCGCCTGCCCTCTCAGCCCTGCACACACAAGTAATTCTGCCTGAATTGTTTCCCCTTCAAGCCACTGTGGGCTTGGGGCCTGTGACAAAGTGGGGATTGTGTTCCCTCTCTTCGCTTGTGATGCTGCGTGTGATGTCTACTGCCCTGTGGTAATCCTGTGGGCATGCCTCAGTTTCCCTGGGCCCTGCACCAGTACCCAAATGGGGACAGGAATTCGGGGTTTGACTCTCCGTGAGGGAGGCTGTCCCAGTCCCAGCATGTACATAACGCCCCATGCTTTCTGTAATATGAGCCTGGGACGGGGTGCAAACAGGTGACACCTTTTGCTGGGGAAGCTGGACAAAGGAGGAGGCGGGGCTGCCTGCAGGGCTGGGACCGGTGGCTGGGTGTGCAAGAGAGTCTCGGCTGGCTTAGGATACAGGGAGGGGGCGCAGGGCCCTGTCTCTGGGGCCCCCTCTCCCCAAGATGGATTGTACTGACTGTCCCGGCTCCTGTGCTGACTAGTCTGTGCTACCTGGTGTCCCTGTGAACTGACACACTGTCTGTGCTCCCTGCCAGCTGAGTCCCCTCTACCTGCGGATAGGGGGGCAGGGCCTGGTGAGTCCCCACCCCTCGGTGACAAGGCCGAATCCCGGTGAGTCCCGGCCGAATCCCGGTGAGTCCCCACCCCTCGGTGACAAGGCTGCACTCCACTGAGTGTTTCCCATTGACTCCAATGGGCTTTGGGTCAGGTCAGCGTGCCCACTGACAGGAAAAGCTGTGAGGGGGTGAGCCCCTCATGCTGGCAGAGAAAGTGCTGCCTGAGCCTGTGGGCAGCTCCTGAGCCTGGAGGCACCTAGGGCAAAGCTGGGTGGCTGGATGAAGGCTGAGGGGATCTGTGTGAAGAAGGAAGGCAGGAGTCCAGCACAGTAGAGGCAGGGTAGGTCTAGGAGGTTGGCTGGTCTGGGAATCCAGTCGGGAGAAGGGAGCTCTGGCAAAGGACCGAGAGTTGCTGGGACACCACAGAAGAGGAAGCTCTTGGGATGAGCCTAAAGAAAAGGGCAAGGCCTGAGGGACGCAGCTCTGGAAAGACCTGGATACACACAGGGCCCGGAGATGGGCAGATGGAGTTGGACCACAAGGGATTATCCCCTAGGGCTACATCTAGACTGCAAGCCTCTTTCGAAAAAGAGATCTAGGCTACAACCAGTACTTTTGAAAAAGCGAGCCGCTTTTTCGAAAGAGAGCACCCAGGCAGTCTGGATGCTCTCTTTCGAAAAAGCACAGTTTGCACTACATAGCGCCTTTTTTCGAAAGAGCACTTTTGAAACAAGGCCATTATTCCTTATAAAATGAGGTTTTCCACGGCTGGAAAAACTGCCGCGTGCTTTCAATTTACTTTCGAAAGAACATGGCAGCAATCTAGACACAGGGGAAGTTTTTTCGAAAAACCCTGTAGTCTAGACCACCCCCCCCCAGGAGGCGACACGCTGGAGAGAGACAGGAGAAGTGTTCTCTTTTCGCTACTTCAACGAACCATCCCCTATGGCTGTTGCCACTCAGGGAAACCATGCATCGCACAGCGCCACCTGTTGGTTGAACCCTAGAATACAATTTTAGCGTTCCAACAAACTGGCCTTCACAAAATCCCCTGGCCGAGGCCACAGGCTGACTGCGTTGCATGAAGAAGTTCTGTCTTGGGTTTGCTTTAAGCGTGCTACCTAGTCATGTAATCGGCTGACCCCGATTTGTGTTATCTAAAGGGGCACACACCACTTCCTTACTCGCGATCTCCAGACCAGTCACGAGTTTATAGACCTTGTTGTATCCCTCCTAGTCGTCTCTCTTCTTAGCTTTTTAATCACTCCTCAGATGGACACTGTTCTGTTCCCCTAATCATGGCTCTTGCCTATCGCGGCACCTTTTCCGATTCTAATAGATCTTTCTTTGAGCTAGGGTGACCAGAACTGCATGCGGTACTCAAGGTCTGGGCATGCCGTGGTACTATATAGTGGCATCATGGTATTTTCTGCCTTATTACCTACAGACGCCTAACAGTCTAGTAGCTTTTTTTACTGAAGCTACACAATGAGCAGATTTTTTTTCCAAGAGAAGTAGCCCCAATGACTCCAAGATCTCTTCATTTTGCACGACTTCCCACCGCCTTCCGTGGCAGCAGGCTCATCACCTCCACATGTAGGGCTGTGCTTTCTGCTCAATGCCATCTGGCCCCATGCGTGACAGTCACATGACAGCCGTGTGCTCTTCATGTCATGCTGTGCAAGGACTGACGGGATCCACATGCAGAGATGCTCATTAAGACTAATTATTCATGCACCTGACTATACATTGGTTCCGTGACCTCAATAACTGTGGCTGGACCATCCTCAATTGGTGCCATGCCTCTCGGACCAGCGTGGGAGGCCTGATAGCTTCTGGGTTATTGCATACAAGCCACGTGGCATGATCTCCCTTGTCCACTTTCCTATGGGGGAGGTCGGGATGCAAACCCTGCTTCACACAGGAAGGTGTGAAGAGAAGCTGTAGGCTCAAGCAGCCCTGCCCCACTGCCCCTCAGAGGGGTGTCACAGAATTCAGTCTATTTGGCTTTACAAAGAGAAGGTGAAAGGGTGACTTCAGCACAGTTGATGACGTGTCTGATTTCCCCCTGTAGATATTTAAGAATGGGCTCTTCCATCAGGTGCAGAGAGGTCTATCACAGGGCTGAGCAATCATTTTTGATGGGGGGGGGGGTCTCTCCAAGATCAGTAAAGGATGCACTTGTCTATGGAGGGGCTGCGGGGTCTGGGAGGGAGGTTGGGTGCAGAAGGGAGCTTAGGGTAGGGGGCTGGGGTGTAGGGGAGGGTGTGGGGTCTGAGAGGGAGTTTGGGTGAAGGAGGGGTTGTGACCTGAGCAGGGGATTGGGGTGCAGGGTCTGGTAGGGGCGATGGGTGCAGGAGAGGAGTCTGGCCTTGGGGAGGGATGTAGAAAGTCTGGGGGGGAGGGGAGATTTGTGACCAGGGTGGGGTGAGGAGGGTGCAGAGGGTTTGGATGGTGACCTGGGGCAGGGCATAGGGTCCAGGAGGAGGTGTGGGTGCAGGAGAAGATTCTGGCCTGGGGAAGGGGTGTAGGAGGGGGTGCAGGGTCTGGGAAGGAGTTGGGGTCCAGGAGGGAGTGTGAGTGCAGGAGAGGATTCTGGCCTGGGGAAGGGGCGTAGGAGCGGGTGCAGGGTCTGGGAAGGAGTTGGGGTCCAGGAGGGAGTGTGAGTGCAGGAGAGGATTCTGGCCTGGGGAAGGGGCGTAGGAGCGGGTGCAGGGTCTGGGAAGGAGTTGGGGTCCAGGAGGGAGTGTGAGTGCAGGAGAGGATTCTGGCCTGGGGAAGGGGCGTAGGAGCGGGTGCAGGGTCTGGGAAGGAGTTGGGGTCCAGGAGGGAGTGTGAGTGCAGGAGAGGATTCTGGCCTGGGGAAGGGGTGTAGGAGGGGGTGCAGGGTCTGGGAAGGAGTTGGGGTCCAGGAGGGAGTGTGAGTGCAGGAGAGGATTCTGGCCTGGGGAAGGGGCGTAGGAGGGGGTGCAGGATCTGGGAAGGAGGGAAGGAGTTGGGGTGCAGGAGGGGGTGGGGAGACTCTGGCCAGGAGGTGTTTCCCTAAGCAGTGCCCAGCCAGCAGCACACTCAGGCAGGCTTCCCTGCCTGCCAGCAGCCTCGGACTGCTCAAAGTGATTGCCTGTTCCATGTGCCTGTCTTGTGTTCTGTCCCCGCCCACAGCAAAATCTCTCAGTTCCTATTGGCTGGAAACTGGGGCGCTGAGAACACATGCAAGTCCCTTTGTGATCATTAGCTGGGACAACAAGGAGCCTTATGAGGATTCAAAGGAGTCCCTCGTATCTTGTCGGGGGAGAGAGCAAATCGGGGAGAGACAGGGTGAGATTACCCTTAGCAAGGCATAGCTGTCATAGTCCCAAGGCCCAGTTCTGCAAACCCTCATCTATGCAATGTTTTTCCCCGCTTACATGCGTAAGGGTTTTCATGCCAGGTCCAGGATCGTGCCCCGAGATGCGAGAGGAATGGTCTGAAGCCGGGAAGCATTATTTTTTTGAAGATTAGGCCAGACTGACGGGCTTAGGAAGTGTTGGACCAGCTCTCTACAGGGTTGTTGTCTGAGGGGGGCCCTGGGTGTAACTCACACACTTTCTGGGTGTGATGCACTGCCCCACATAGACCACTTACAGAGAGGAAGAATGAATTTGCTCCACAGCCAGCTGGCTTTTAGCTCAAGCAGTAGAGGCTCGTGCACTATGCTCCACAGGTCCCAGGTTCAGTTCCGGGCTTACATGGGCAATACCCAGCTAGTGATTTCACCCTTCCCCAGAGCTTCCCCATACCGGATCTGAGTGAGAAGGTGCTGTTGGAAGTTGGCCAACAGTTATTCTGAAACAGAGATCCTAGGCCTACCACAGTGAGTGCCTCTTCAAATCTGTAGGGGGGTTACCGTGTTAGTCTGTGATTGAAAAAACGTTAAAAACAATGAACAGTCCTGAAGCACCTTCAAGACTAACACAACATGTAGATGGTATCATGAGCTTTTGTGGGCACAACCCACTCCTTCAGATGAATGGAGTTTAAGGAGTCCGGGTTCCAAATAAATAGCAGAGAAAGAGAGAGGATGGGGAAGGTAAGGAAATAAGAAAAAAAAAAAAGTGTCTATGCTAAATGAAGCTGATAGAGTGGGTTCTAAGTGCTCTTAAGTACCTGGTGTTTGGCTTTTTATGCCATTAGGATGTGGAATGTAGCGGGTAATCCAGTCATGTCTTTGTTTAAACCTCTATTGTAGGTATCAAACTTGCAAATGAAATTAAGTTCTGTAGATTCCCTTTCAAGCTGGTTTTTTTTAAATTGGCTTGTAATAATATGGAAACTTTGAGCTCCATTAATGAGTTCCCGGGCAAGTTATAATGTTCCCCAACAGGTTTCTGTGTTACCGTTTCAAATATCTGATTTGTGTCCATTGATCCTTTGTTGCAGAGACGGTCCAGTTTGGCCAATGTACGTGCAGAGGGGCATTGCAGGCATAGGTCACATTGGTGGATATGCCTGGGAGACATCCGCAATTTAGGAACAGCTAGAACACTCAGCTGCTCTGGAGTGGAGAGAGGGTTACAAGAAAACCTGCTGCAGCTAAGCACGTCAGTGGTTTGGGACACAGGAGGTCTGCGTAAGCGACACCTGCTGAGTAAAGGCTCCTTTGTTTCCAGCTATATGCACAGCTGGCTGGCTGGGCAGAGATCCCCTGTTCTAGTTTAGCCCAGGGGCTGGCCACCATCCCTGGCTGGGCAGCAGTGCCAGAGGTGAGGTGCTTTTCCAGCAGGAGAGACAGTGACCTGAGTGTGCTCAGAAACCCAGGGTGAAGGTGGGATGCTCAACTGGCAAATCATCAGGGAGATTGTTTTCCTGGTGTCCTGCTCGTGGTAAGAAATTGGGGACTTGGATTAAGAGTTTAGCCCGACGGCCCAGTTTATGACACGTGGGTGCAGCTGGAATTAAAATCCCAAACTGATGGGCTAATGGAGGGCACCCCCAGGAACCAGCCCTGGAGAAGACACTAGGCTACGTGGACAGCTGAGGACGAGGAGGGGGGAGCGAGGGAGGAAGGAGGTTCAGTCTCTGTGATAAGAGAAGGCAGGGGGTGCTTTGGGAGTTCAACCCATGCCAGCCAAGGCTGCTCACCAGCTGGCCTGAAACTCAGCATGCCTGAAACGCTGGGCTACTGTGGCTCACAGCCCTGCTACCAACAGCCCACATCCAACCCTGGCTTCCGCTTTTGGCAGAGTGACCCCAGCAGCTTCCCAGTTCTGAATTTCTCCCAAATCATCTGCCTTGCAGCATCCTGTCCCCTGGCGTGCACTTACCACACCTGTTGCCTTTGTCGCTCTTGAACAAGATAGCACCCTCCTGCCCTCTGTTTTAACCAAAGCCCCCAATTGCTTGCTGGTAAAAATAAAAGAAAGGTTTTTTAAACCAGAAGTCTGATGGTTAAGAGATGCCAAGCAGAGCAAATACAGCTAGAAAGATTGACAAGCCAACACAAGGACAAATACGCATCTGAGACTAAAACGTAATGTCAGCGAGTTGCCTGAGCCAGTTTTCCCCCTAGACTGACTTCCACCCCCTTGGCTGAAGGCTCCACCATGCTGTAATTTCCAGAGCTCTGGGCTCTTTGGTGCCTCGAGTGATGGATACGAAAATGGCTTTCTCTGTCTCCTTACATCTTCCCAAAGGTCACTGACCCTGCTTTAAGAGACAGGAAGGCTCCCTGAGGCCACAGCCTCCTCCACACCTCCCATAGTGTTAAGTATTTGTTTTTCCCCATCTACTCTCACGATGGCTTATCTTACCTTGCGTGCAAAGGTGCTTTTCTTTGTCTTTGGTCACACCTCGCTTACTGACATTGGAGACCCATTTGAGCAGGTGAATCCCCATTCTCTGTCTGGGAGAGTCATGGCCTAGGTCTGTGTTTTAAGACCATAGCCGCTCGCAGCACATATCTCTAAAGCCCGTGATGGGACTATCATCCATACACCCCACAAGAATATTAGTGAGCAGGGAGTTAGTAGTTGAACAATGATCTAGAACATGCCTCCATTTAGGTCTACAGCATGACAACAATGTGCCGGCTGGCATTGGGGTGCTCCTTAGTGAGTGAAATAGATGCCTTTGTGATGAAGGAGGCTTAGCAACTCACTGCAGTAATGACAGGGGATGAGGAGGGTGGAGGAAGAGAGACTCCCCTGGGATGAAGATTAAACCACTAGGAATAAAGAAGGAACAGAAGGGAAGCAAACACCTTCCCCATCCAGATTAACAGAATCCAAGGTATATATAACAGCAAAGCAGTTACCTGTCAAGTGTAGGACCCGTGTTAACGAAGCTAATTAAGTGGGCTAGATGTGCCCCATTCATAGCTTTTGATGTGAAAATGTGAATGTTAAAGGCAGGGGAAATTGGCTTTGTAGCGCATTACCCAGGTAATGTCTAACTGGTTACAGGATAACAGTGTTAAATTTGTAGATGAATTCCCATTCAGCAGTCTCTCTCTGTAACTGGCTGGTGAAATTCCTTTGTAAAAGGATGGCTACTTTTAAATCCATGATAGTGTGACCAGGTAAGTTAAAATGTTCCCCTACAAGTTTATGTGTTACCATTCTTGATGTCTGATTTGTGTCCATTTATTCTTTGTTGCAGAGACTGCCTGGGTTGGCCAATATCCATGGCAGAGGGGCATTGCTGGCACTTGTTGGTATATATCACACTAGAGGATGTGCAGTTGTATGAGCCCCTGATGAGCCCCTAGCTTCATTAACATTGGTCCTAAAACTGATGGGTGGTACTTTTGCTGTTATATATACCTTGGATTTTGTTATTCCCACTCCAACTCATCTGATGAAGTGAGTCTTACCCATGCGAGCTCATGATCCTATATATTCTTGTTCAGGGGCGGCCTGTGCGTATAGGCCGACTCGGCCGTCGCCTACGGCACCGCGTTAAATAGGGCGCCCAATGATGACATCATGCCATTGAAGGCTGTGGAGGTGGGGGCACCGATCGTGCATTCTGCCTGGGGCGCCAGCTGCCGGCAGCCCGCCTCGGGCCACCCCTGTTCTTGTTAGTCTCTAAGGTGCCACAGGACTACTTGTTTTTAAAGTCACAGACTAACACAGCTCCCTCTCTGACACAGATTGACGGAGACTGGGTCGAACCAATACACGGACAGACACTGTTTATAGCACACAAGTCCAATGATGCACTCAAATGCATCAAGTCCAGGGTGCATCCCATGAAATATCTCCCTGTCCCTCTTCTGCCCTGCCCCCCACCTCAGTGCATGATGGTGTGATCCTAGGGGGCAGGGAGCTGCTATGCTTTGGAGATGAATGCAGCAAATGATTATTTCACACCCAAATGGGCTAACACCTGAAGCGGGAGGTTCAGCCCTACGTTCTGGACTCAGTTACGTGAATGCAAGTCTGCGGTGTCTCCAAAGTCTTTGGTTCCTTTGGCTTTATACAAGTGTACAGGTTGGAGCACATACCTCCGAGAGGTTCTCCATGCCTCTGGACAGATAGCCCAGCCAGGATTCCAAAGGCCCTCAGAACTGCTCCTGAGATGCTGGCGTGGAAAGCCTCCCTGAAGCTTCCACTGGTCCCCACCTAGTAGGTACTCTGCAGCTTTTCCTCCCCTCTCTTTCCCGCATGGCCCCATTTCCAGCTCAGCTGATCCTGAAACTAACAAGCCGTTGCAACTCCACCGGTCTTCATTACAGTTCCTTCTGCCGCTCCCTCCAGTTCATCCCAGCGCTTCCCCTCCACTTGTCATTGCTGACAGGGGAACAGCTGCTGTCAGCCAAATCCTTACTTAAAAAAAAAAAAATTAAAAATTGCCACAAGAGGCACTTACATGAAAATCGTTGGAAAGAACATGAGCTTTTCCCATCATCAATCTCTTCCTCTCTCTTTTCTTTTTTTTACATCTCAAAGACTCGGGTTAACCCGTTAAGAACTCAGAGCATGTGCATGGAGCTGCATACCCTTATGGGGTGGTATGAACAATGAATGTTAATGGTCTGTCCCTTAAAAGACAGGCATCCGCGGAAGCACGTGGATCTACCACAAGCAGCCAGGGGGGTACAATTAGGTTTCTTCTTGCTGTCAGAGGAGAGAAGTTGGATAATCACTGTGGACGTTCGAGCTTGACTATCTTGACTCTTCTCCTAAGGGGAGACACGGTGGGGCAGCAGACATAGGGCATTCAACCAACAGCCATAGGAACAGGTAGATGTGATGAACCACGCCAAAACAGAGAGGTAGACGAAGCAATGGGAGGAAGTCCAAGCATGAATTGGCCTTTTCTGTACCTCCAGGAGAGGGAGCAGTCACCTGTAGAGCAGGGTTGGAAAACCTGGGGCTGAATGAACATGGAGCCAGCTGCCCCCTTCACCAGGAAATGGAAGGCCCACCAAGGTGGAGTCCACGGTTGATCAGTGCAGAGAGGCCAGGGATGGAATGAGCACAGCGAGGGAGTCTGCATCTCACTGTAGTTAATGGTGATAGACCCTCCAAAGCTAGGCTGGGGCCTGTCGGTGAGCAGAACAACCCTGCCAGCCACCGATGGAATGGTGGGTCCTCTCAGAGCGGATCAAGCTGCATAGGGAGGTACAGGCTTTTTCGGTATCCCTGGCAACGCTCCTCCCACTTCCTCAGCGAGGCCTCGTTCAGGCCCCGCTACAAACGCGTGCTCTTGTTAGTCAGGGATTCCAAGGCCTGACGGGAGCACTGGGACCATCCAGCCTGATCTCCAGCATGGCACAGGCCAGAAAGATCCCCCCCCAAAGTTCCCAGGGCAGCGCTTTTAGAAAAACACCCGGCCTGGCTTTAAAAATGAGGCCGGGCTGGAGACTCCGCCACGATCCTTGGTAGGTTTGTCCAAGAATTGATTGTCCTCATTGACCCAAATAAAGGCCTTATTGTCTAGATCAGCGCTTTCCAACCTTTTCCAGATGGGGACCCATTTTGACTATTCAGGAAGACTTGGTGACCAAAGGCAATTCAAAAAAAAAAAAAAAAAAAAAACGGGGGGAGGAGAGGCGGCAGAGCCACCCGGGGAGACACTTGGTGATCCTTTAGAAATGTAATGGCGACCCATATTTGGATCCCGTCCCATAGGTTGGCACCAGCCCAGGGCCGAGGAGTCCAGCAGGGGTCGCACCAGCGCCGAGTACAGGGGTGAACCAAGCTCGCGCCTGCTCCTGGAGATTGCCCTGTTTATGCATCCCAGATTCATTCATCTTTTGCGACGCCAAACTTACTGCTAAAGCAGCAGAAAGCCCTGAGCTGTGACGGCCACATGCTCGTGAGGAGGCGGTGTCTGCCTGCGTGCCGCCGCTGAGGAAGAAGGATGGGTGCAGCGCAAAGCAGCCAGCGAAGGAGCGGCTGCAGCCCATGCCCAGCGACTCCCACCCAGCCGGGAGCAGAGGAAAATGCTGCAGCTAAGGTCCCTGTGGCCGGCTTGCTTTTGTTTGTACAGAGCAAACTATCCAGCTGCAGGCTGCCTGGGTAAAAACCTCATCACTGCTGTTTGGAGCTGGACTGGGGGATTCTCAGGGCTAGACTTCCAATCATGCCCTGACGTGGGGGGTGCAGGGAGCTGGGGGGGGGGGGGTGTTGGTTCAGCTTGTTCTGCACAAAGGGAGCAAATATTCACAGGGCAATAGGCAGGTGGGGATTTCCGAGAGCTGACTTTATTCCTTTTGCCATCCGACGTGCCCTGGTGTTTCTTCCTCCCACCGTGGGGCAGCTATGGGGCCTGCGGGACATTTCCATTCTCCCCTGTGACTCTTCTGCTGGTGCCAGCGAAATGTTTCCAGTCACCTCTGCCTGCTCCTCTGTGCTGCAAGAGGGCAACTGAGGGACCCCCCATCAGCTGGGCGCAGAAGTGCCTGAATCCTCCAGTAATGGGGCCTTCCTGCTACGTGATGGAGGAAGAGGTGGGGAGCCCATGCGGGGAGTCAGCATCCCTGGTGAGCTGGGGAACACTGCACTCTGGGTGCCTGGTCTGTGCTTGCATGGGCAACTCCCACCTCCCCTCAGCCCCTGTGTCCATCCCGCTGAGGTGGTGCATGGGTCACAGGATCGGGGCCTAAGCACGGCCCACTCCTACCCCAGCGAGATCCTGCGACCCTCCTCGCTGCATCCCATGGGCTGCTTCTCCTCTCACTAGGCCCGGCCCTGGCACTATCTTGTCCTGCCTGGCCCCGGCACTCACCCTCCTTGACATCCTTGCCCATTTCTATTCTCCGCACACCGTCTCCGGGATTCCTCGTCCCCACTGCTGACAGTGCATCTCTCCATGCAAATGGTGACTACGCCATCTGTCGAGAGACGGGAAAGCTTCCCTGGCCTTGGGAATCCTGCCGTGCTCTCCCCTTGGCATTGGCCAAAACTGCTCAGACAGCGTCCCCTGCTGGACCAGCCACACACTTCAGTTCTCCTGCAGAGAGATTACACTGTCACTGCAGAGAGAGAGAGCTTCAGGGGGTAGCTGAGTTAGTCTGTTACAGAAAAAAACAACAAATGATCTGGTAGCACTTTATAGCCTAACAAAACATGTAGATGGGATGGCACAGCCCACGGAAGCTCATGAACCCATCTACATGTTTTGTTAGGCTATAAAGTGCTACCAGAGAGAGTCTTTTCCTGAGAGAGGTGACTTAATGGCCAGGCTGTGTCCCATTGGAGGAACGGTCGCATTTCTTCCAAAATCTGGGGACCCGTCCCACTGGGAAATACATTAACGGTGCCTCCTCAGAGCATGAATGTGGAGGTTTTCATCATCCTCGCTCACTGGCGCTTCGGATAGATTGAAACCCAACAGCACACTTATTCCACAGCAAAATTAAATGGTAAAAATTCTCCACCTCGACATGGCTGGGCAGATCCTCCGCTGGTATAAATCAGAGCTCTCTTGAGGTCTCGGGCCATGTACAGCAGACCCAAGCTCTGCATATCCTTACCCCTCTGGTGGCCAGAAGCTCAGTCATTCCTTCTAAAGCATCCAGCAGCAGCCACTGTTAGAAGACAGTTGGATCCCTCTCTGGGTTAGATGGGCCACTGGACTCATCCAATCTCACGTCAATCTCTGGAGCTACACCGTGGCCAGCTGCGACTCTACCCCTGTGGATACCCAAGCTATGTGTGCTGTGAGGCTTTTTCTAATCCACTGTGCCCTGGTGATACAAATTGCTTCAAGGCAGTGATCTGTACATTGCAGAGGGTGAGGCCTCTCCTGGGACAGTCTGCGTCATATTCCCAATGTATGCTTTTCAGGGGGTCTGGTTAGGTAGCAGACTATATATTTTTTCTTTATTTATTTCCTGGCTTTGGTTGTTACCAAAAGTTGCCCCTTCCAGAGATGTTTGCTAACTTCATCCCAAGACAGTGCAGCAGACATGAGACTTTCTCTTGCTCCTTCTAGTCTAGGTTCTTTTCTAGTACCAGTCAGCCGTATCACCTCTGTGATGTTTAATTCTTGCCTCCTATTTTGTATTCATCTATTTTTAACCTTTACGAAAGGGTC
This sequence comes from Pelochelys cantorii, assembly GCA_032595735.1. Lineage (NCBI taxonomy): Eukaryota > Metazoa > Chordata > Testudines > Trionychidae > Pelochelys > Pelochelys cantorii. The sequence goes on from CM064337.1 coordinate 46,436,499, forward strand.
TAATTGCCGTGTGTACATCAGCTTAGATGCTGGTCAATTCCCTAGGGCCCATGGGGGCCGTGAGGGAAGATTACATCCAGAGACAAGGAGAGATGCCGGTAGCATCTTAGGAGAGGAGGCTGGGTCAGGACACTAGGATGTCCTCTTCCCCCCCAGTTGCCCTCGGTAAGAAGCTCCCTTCCCTTCCCAGCCTGTTCTCCTGGGGTCAGGGGCCAGGAGGGAGAGATGGGGTCACAGGGGGAGGGTAGGCTGGGGGTTCAGGAAATCAGGAAAGGAGCAGCTTGGGACCAGCATTGTGCCAGAGCAGAGAGGCACATCAGGCAGCCAAGAGGAGGCTGGGTGGAGAGTGGGGAGAAGGCAGGAGGTCCTCCTTGAGGGTGTAGGAGTGGGTTACAGAGGTGGGAGACAGGGAGAGTAGGAATGAGGCAGGAGATGGCCTCCTGAGGTGTCAGGAGGAAGGGCAAGGAGGGAAGAGGCCGGTGAGATGGGATTGTATCCCATCCCTCACTAAGGGGCAGCCAGATCTTGCCCCCATGCAGGGCCTGGCTTTGCTCCATGGGAAATCAATGAAAATTTGACCAGAGGCTTCAGCGGGAGTTGGATCAACCCCTTGGCTGCAGGATCCTTGCCAGCATAGATGCAATGGGCTGCACGAGGCAACTGAGGACAGGGGCTGGCCCGCTGAGTCTCTAGCACTGCTGGACTTGTGTGTGTCAAGGAGCATTGCTCTTGTGCTGCCAGCGAGCGGAGGGTGAAATCCAGGCTCTGCTGGTGTCAGTGGGAGGGTTGTAGAGGAGTCCATGTGAGCCAGGCCAGGCTTTGAATGGCAGCAGCATCTGGAGGCTTTAAGTAGAGGAGTTGTGGGGGATCGTGCACCCCACAGTGCAACAAGAGGAGTAACTGGAGCCGGAGAACGATTAGAGCACCGGGCCACCCCCACAGAGGAGGTGGGTGGCTGCGTCAAGGCTGTGTCCCAGCTGAGGAGCAGTGTGAGGATCACAGGAGGGTGATCAGGGCAGCAGGGGAGAGAGGCCTGGGAGGGGTTCAGAGAAGGAACAGGGCAGGGGAAACTGAGGGACAGACTGAGCCCAAGGGGACCAAAAGTTGGTCTAAGTTTATATTTTGAGTTGGGATTTAATTGGGAGGGGAGATCCAGGGAAGACCTGAGGCATGTCTCTGAAGGAAGGCAGAGCAGCTGTGGTACCGGGGCGGGTGGACTCCAAGAAGAATGTGAATCCACAGGGGGCCCACGTGCTACACCTGCTTTAGAATCACAGCATCCTAGAACACTAGAACTGGCAGGGACCTCGAGAGTAGCCCCCTCACAGCAGGACCAAGCACTTTCTAGACCATCCCTGACAGGTGTCTGCTCTTGAATAGCTCCAGAGATGGAGATGCCACAACCCCTCCAGGCAATTTATCCCAGTGTTTAACCCCCTGACAGGCAGGAAGCTTTTCTTCATGTACAACCTAAACCTCCCTTCCTGCAGTTTAAGCCCATTGCTTCTTGTTCTATCCTCAGAGGCCAAGGAGAACAATTTTTCTCCCTTTTGTAACACCCTTTTAGGTACTTGAAAGCTGCTGTCATGTCCCCTCTCAGTGGGGCCAGGATTTCACCCACAGACTTTCTCTTTGAGATCTTACAAACATGATTTTGGTCTTTGGCCTCCCATTTGCCTTTAAATCTGCTTTTACAAAATGCCAAGCTCTTTGAGCACACAGGAAATAATAGTTAAAATAGGTGTAGCGCCCCCTCTCCACCTGGTTACCTTCTTTAATGCCAATCTGCTTACAGGTTTTGATGGATAGGTCTGGGGTCTTCTGGATCCTGCCACCCGCTCAACTTTATTTTTTTCTATGGATTTATTTGGCGGTGCCTCCACCCCCCTCACTCCTTCCTGGCAGGGTCACCAGGGCAGCTTGGGAGGAAAATTCTAACCCAGGGTAATCCCCACGTACTTGCCAGATAGTTGGAGACTCCCAGAAAATAACACAAACACTTTGGCTACATCTAGACTGGCATGATTTTGCACAAATACTTTTAACGGAAAGTATTTGCACAAAAGCATGTCTAGATTGGCACGGATGCTTTTACGCAAAAGCGCTTTTGCGCAAAAGCATCCCTGGCCAATCTAGACGCGGTTTTGCGCAAGAAAGCCCCGATCGCCATTTTCGCCATCGGGGCTTTTTTGCGCAAAACAAATCTGAGCTGTCTGCACTGGCCGTTTTGCGCAAAAGCTTTTGTGCAAAAGGACTTTTGCCCGAACAGGAGCGTCAAAGTATTTGCGCAAAAAGCACTGATTTCTTACATAAGAACGTCAGTGCTCTTGCGCAAATTCAAGCGGCCAGTGTAGACAGCTGGCAAGTTTTTGCACAAAAGCGGCTGCTTTTGCGCAAAATCATGCCAGTCTAGACGCAGCCATACACTATATTAAACGCAATTATATTATACAGGAGACAAATATAACAGAACAGGGTAAAACACTATTTTTAGTTCACCGGTGCCCAGCAACTGTAAGACTAGTATCCCGTTGGTACGCGTACTTTGTTGGGGCCCTTGATGACTTATGACCACAAAATTCTTCTCTGCAGTGGTTTACCAGTGGGGCTGACCGGGTCCAGTACAGCCCAAAGGACTCACAAGTGGGAGAAGGTGGTAAATCCCTCCATAGGTTTAATATGCAGCAGGTAATAAAATCCCCAAACAAATTCCCTGACTGACTAACTAAAAGATGGTGCACTCACACACTCCATGAATGAGCTCAGATTCAGAGATGACTCACTCACTGCAGAGGGGCTGGTCTCTTCTGGCAGGGATCCTCTTCGGGCAGGAATCAGGCTGCTTCGATCCCAGAATTTCCCCTCACCACAAAGGGGTGCAAGGCTCAGGGTGCAGGCCACACAACTGCACCAAAATTCAAACTGTAATCACCTACTCCAGCATTCAGACACACACAGAGCAGGCAGCAGCCTCGAACCAGCAGACAGAGCAGAGCTGACCATGCAGCAACTGGTCTCACCCAGGGAGCCAGAGAACCAACTTGGTCAGGCTGGGGAAGCCTCCCAGCAAACTCCACAAACTGGGAGTCAACCGTGGAGAAATAAAACCCAGCTGAGGGATCCTGCCTTAGGTCCCTAGAGGCTAGTTCTCAGGGGGAAACCCTGCATGCAGCCTTGGGGCTTACTCGCTCCCACACAGCCAGCCCACCCCTTGCCCTGATGGCTCCAGACTCCCCCAACCATGGCTTCTCCTCCCCCTCCTCAACTCTCTGGGAGGGGCATCTCCCTCCCTATGGGTTGCCGGGCGGACTGTGACCCTAGTAGGGAGGGGGAGTCAAGGCAAACTCAATGTGCCTGTCCCTGAGCTGCCAGCAGACAGAGCCCCAGGAATCTAGGTCATCTCCTTGGGGGCTACATAGGGCCAGGGGGAGGAGCTCTGGGATAGGAAATAAGGAGGTTTGCTCTCTACAGAGGCTGCCAAACAGAGTCTGAGTCGAAAGCGACTGTCTCCCAGGGTGGCCTGGGGCTTACCGGGGAGCCTGAGCCGGCAATGGGGGCTAGGTGTGCCCCTGCATTCACCGGCGGGAAGGGTAACAACCCAGTGCCAGCCTGCTCAGCTCCACCCTCTCGCAGCTGGGTCAGGCTGCTTCACTGTCGCAGCGGGAAGTGGAGCGACCCGGCCCCAGCCCACTCCGTTCCCCCAAGCGATGTGCCTGGGAGCAGAGTTAAGGCCAGGCGCTCCTCTTCTTGGCACTGCGGAGAGGGCAGGGGATTCCCCTGCCGGGGCCGGGCCTCCCCAATAATCCCCCAGGACTTGTCTTTTGGGGGAGGAGGTTTGGGAGAAGGGGTGCAATGGGGGAGAGAGTGGGGCAGAGCAGGGGCAGGAAGAGGTGGGGTCTGGGGTGGAATTGGGGGATGGTTGCCTCAGGCTCTGCACCCCCCCAGGGGCGGCCCCGTAATGGTGCTGAAAGGCCCTGCTGGTAGAGCTGCCACAGCGCTGACTGAAGATGGAGCTTCACCTCAGCCGCGGCAGGGGAACGGCTACAAGGGAGGGGGGGATCTTGGGAACGGAATGAAGTGCCCTTGGCCTGATTTTAGGAAGACGCCCGATTCTCTCCCTCTCTTGATGAAAGGAGCGGGATTCGGGCTTATGAATATTCATGCCCTTCAGTTGCCCAATTGCAAGAGGCAATTGCTTTTTGGGGAACCTCCAGCCTGTCCCATTGACACCTGGGATCCCGCTGTTGGGTGGTCGTGTTTACCGTTGTCGTTGCCTGTAATTCAGCTGGGGTGGAGGAGGGGCTTCTGCCCCAACCGTGAAATTCCCCTGGACGTGAAGTGACTTAAACACGATGAGCGAGCGAGCGGCTTCAGGGATGCATTGAGATGGCACCATCCTCCCAAATCTGCATGTGCATATGGAAAAGGTGGCGAGGACAAAGCGAAGGTCTGTTAAACCCAACTGGTTCTCTACAGGGATATGCAGTTAGCCCCGGCTGGGTCGTCTGACCCTCCCTTTCTGCTGTGCCAAGGGGGCCTCCGGTGCGCAGAAGTTTAAAGAGACGTCGCACATAAATCTGGCAGGCCCAAGACCGCTCTCCGGTCTGCATGACTGGGGGGTAGCCCAGCAACAGTGGCGAGACAGGCCTCTGCCCCGGATCATCTCAGCGACATGACCCAGATAAACTAAGGCCTTTCCAGGAAAGAGGAGCTTTCAGACAGGTAGGATAAAGGGAAGCGAATGCCTTGATCTGCAAATCAGATTATATTCCGGTCGACTAGAGGAGGGAGAGAGGCATTGTCTGGAATTCAAAATGAGATTTCAAAGAATAATTAAGGGTTCTGCCGCTGAACAATAGACACGAACTAGGAGGGAATAAATCAAATGCCATTAGGAAGGGGGGGCAGGAATATATTAGCATATGTCCCTAAAACTGCCTGAGGGGGTCATTGCCTGGAGACAGTGAGGCCAGGCCAGTCTCATTGGACCTGGGAAGCGACTAGCTATAAGATATTCATGGAGCCCAGCACCTGAGAGCCATGGTTGGCAGGTATAAGAGGCAGGGGAAGGCGATGGCTTCCTAAACAGCCAGGAGTGGCCCCACCCACTTCAGGGTGGCTCCCAGGCTACCCCCTGGGCTTCAGCCATGCTGAGGCTGGGACCCCCTGCCCTCCCAGTGCTGTGAGGCCGGAGGAAGCTGGGACCACACACCGCCCTGTGCTCTGGGGAAGCTCACTCAGGAGGCTGGAGACCTGCCCCTGCAATGGAGGGGGGGGTGCTTGGTTCTTGCAGGGGGGCAGAGCTTCGGGTGTAAGAGACGGAGCTGGGGGTTGCCTTCCCCATCTCTAGGTTCACCCATTGCCCATGTTGAGAGCTGTGGAATCACCAGGGTAACTCCAGCACCCAGAACTCTCTCTGGTTGGGTGAGAGCAGCCATCTTGGCACACATTTCCCTTTTGCTTGCAACTGCATGGGAAATCTTTCATTAAAAAGCCCCTCGGTCACACTAACAACTGGGAGAAGCCAGAATATGATCCGTGTCTTGTGAATTGGCCCTGGGAGTGGGCGAGAAACGGGATTTACTCCGTTTTTATATCCAGCCGTGGCTGCGTTTTACACTTTTACTGAGGGGAGCAAATGTCAGCAGCCCCTCTCTGCTCCAGTCCCTGCCCCCCATTTCTGCAGTGCCAGTGGAGCAGTCCGACTTGGGCAGAGCATGGAGGAGACGTCTCCGTTGAAGAGAGACTTTGGGCCCTGCTGCTAATTGAGTGATCTAGCCGGCCCTAGCGCCTTATCACACCCAGATGTGGAATCTGTCCTGACATTCAGGACGTTATTACAAGTCATTAACAAAGGAATCGCAGACATGGGGAAGGAACCAGACTAATTAGGCCATCTTGCCCATCCCCCCTCCGCCAACACAAGATCCTTCCAGACAGTGCATGGCTCAGTACGCTATGGGGGGTTCAGCGCCTCACACCCTGACTCCACCTCAGTAGCATCCTCATCCAGGAGTAGACTCATTTATTTCAAAATTAAATCTTTCTCCATAAGTTCTTCCCTCCTTGGTCACAGAAGTCTGGCTAGATTGACATTATCTTCCTGGCACTGAGGAATCCAGGATGCACACGTGTTATTCTAGTCCACATACACCCTTCTGCCACATAGCTTGTGTCTACACTGCACAGTTAACCCAGGTGAGCCACACCTGCACACATGGGTTAGCCTGGCCTGGGCATGACCGTTCCCACTGCAAACCCCTCCCCAGTGAACTCCGGGCTTCTGCACTCCCTCATAACCCAGAATGCTTTGTGCTGAGACACTCTAGGATTCTTCTCCATCAATTGAGGCTACGTCTAGACTGCAGGCTTTTTTCGGAAGAAGCTTTTCTGGAAGAGATCTTCTGGAAAAACTTTTTTCGAAAGAGAGCATCCACACAGCAAAAGTGCAACAAAAAGCGATGTGCTTTTTCGAAAGATAGCGTCCACATTGATTGGACACTATCTCGCATTTCAGTTGTGATTACTGTGGACGGAGTGGCCACCAGGGCACCTGTGCTTTTTCCTGGAGGCCTCTTCTTTTGAAAAAACACTCTCTTCTGTGTCCACACATGCCTTTTTCTGAAAAAGCTTTTTCGGAAAAAGGCTTCTTCCTTGTAGAAAGAGGTTTACCCGCAGTCGGAAAAAACCCTCTGTTCTTTTGACTTTCTGTCGAAAGAACACAATAGCAGTGTGGCTGTAAGTATAGTTTTTCCGGCTGTTTTTCCAGAAAAACTCTGCAGTGTAGACATACCCTGAGGGACCACTTGTCTGTCCTGCAGGGGAGATTGTGGGAGGATATTGGAGGACTATCGCCACTCAAGTGATTTTTGTCTCAAGTCTTCATGGCCAAGGAGGTGGAAAGCAGACCCGGAGGTATGACACAGCCCCCCATTGCATAAGCGAACCCTAGCATAAAGCACCTCCAAGCCTGGGTCAGAGGTTTCCAGTGTGAATGGTAGGCAGGTAGGACAAAATTCAGGCATGCACCTGGATTAACTGCAGTGCACACACATCCATAATGGGATGCCGTTTTTTGGAGACCTTCACAAAGGTGGAGATCATTGGGCCAAATTCATCCCAGATGGGACCCAGGAGCATCAGTGGGAGTACGTTCCTTTCACAGAAAAATAACTAGAGTCTGATTTACCTCAGGTAAAACGCCAGTTCCTCTCACATTCGATGTGAGAGGTGCAGCTCCAACTGCAGGTCAGCGACGTCGCCCTCATGTTCAATGCTACCATGTGGGAAACCCAAGTGAGGTAACAGGAGCGGCTTTCATCCTGCATTACGGGGAGAAGGGGGGATGGAAAGGCAGGAGCGGCGCTGAAGAGGCTAGCACGCCATAGACAACCCAAGCCTCTGGCTGACAGTAGCTGTAATTCCGAGGCAGGAGGTGGCTGTGGCAGCTGTTGAGCCAAAAAGGCCAGATCTGGGCTTGGCTAGGGGAGTTTTACCTAGAGGTGTGACGCTGCCATGCTAACTCCTTACTCTAATATGGAAATTACTTATAAAGTGGATTGCAATTCGGCCCCAATAACTGGGGCAGAACTAGCCCAACATTAATAATTAAAGCCACCAGCTAACTGATAAAATTATTAGAACTAGGTGAATACTGCCCGGCATTTTCTGAGGAATATTTGTTTGAATTTGTAAGGAACTTCCTTCATCTGAGTTCACATCCCGTCTATCTTTGTTTTCCACAGAGAGTCTCCATGTAAAGTTTCCTGGCAGAAACGAGCACAGAGGCAATGCATGTAGCCAGCTATTTATGCAAAGTAGGGCTGGTGGGGAAATTTGTCCCCACAAATTGTGGACAAATCAGTCTTGTTTGTTTTCCTCTACATTTTCAGGTTTTTGTTGAAAAAAAACTGAAGTGTTTCTCAGATGTCCAAAATCTTTTTTTTTTTTTTTTTTTCAGATTTGGGGGCTTTGTGAAGAAAATTTGATTTTTTTTACAAGAATGTTCATTTTGTCAAAAATCCCATTTTCTTTTGAAAAACTATTTTGAAAGCTGTAGTAGATGTTCACATTTGGAATTGTGAGTTTTTGCTTCAGAAGCCACATTCAAAGTTACATTCAGCCTATCTTGGAACAGAAGTGATACCCTGTGACCAAAGGGACCAATCAAAACAGCTCAAAGATCACATACCCAGGGTGCATGGCTTGGGAACAAGCTGCAGACCACAGATGACTCACGGATGGGTTACACAGTTTTGAGTGATGATCGAATCTGGGATTGTTGCTTTCTGATTGTGGACAATCGCCCCAAAAGAGGTGACATTTGCCCAATAACTGATTTGATGTGAAGTATTCATGCACCTCTATAAAGCATCAAGGAATGGCTCTGAGGTCTGTGTAGAGAAAGAGTGTGTGAGCATCACTCTAACATAAGAAAGGCTAGACAGGGTCAGATCAAAGGTCCCTCTAGCCCAGTGTCCTGTCTTCCAACAATACCTGGCCAATACCAGGTGCCCCAAAGGGACTGAATGGAACAGGGAACCATGCGTGATCCCTCTCGTGTCACTCATTCTCAGCCCCAAACATAGGTGAGGGACACCATTCCTTCCCATCCTGGCTAATAGCCATTGATGGACCTATCCTCCATGAATTTGTCTTGTTCTCTTGGCTTGAAGTGGTTTCCATCATAAACTGGGTTTACAGTTTGGTTCAGTGACTCAGCACCCCCACCATACAAACTGTTCCAGCCCCCCCTGCTCCTGACTGTGCAAAGCACCATCTCTCTGCCAGTAAGATGTACCCTTTAGCCTTGCTCACTGCTGTTCATTGTCATGGGCTCAGGCACCGTTCCCAGCCAAATGGACTTTGAGGGTACAAACTGTCTTGTTCCTCTGGGCATGTGCTCAAATAGACACAGCTCCCGCTGTGTCACTTCCCCATAATAGCAGTTTGCAGCTGTGGTGTTTTTCTGCGTGATGTTTTGGTTTGTATTTTAGTACCATCAAGTGGTGAAATTGTGCACTACGAGTTAAACTGCAGGGACATTTCTTCCACAGGCAGCGTTTAAAAAAACCACGAATGGGATGAGAGTCCATTATGCGTATTTTCAGAGAGCTGTAATATTCACCTGCTCTTGGAGAAGCAGAAAAGTGGCATTTAAGGTTCCTCTGCTCCTTAGCAACTTTAAGTGTGTGGTAGTTTATTATTTTAATACAGCTCTTAAAAGTAAATAGCGGCCCTTTCCAAAGCAGGAGTAAAGTGCGTTAGTAACTTTCATTACTCCATGTAGTGAAGTAAAACATGATTTTTAAAGAGAAATAGTCGACGTCTAAAGGTGTTTATGACATCCAGGGGCTTCAGGGACCAGAGCCCCATTGCACTCGGCTATACAAAGCACAGGAAACCCTCCCTTGCCCCAAAGAACTGACACTCCAAGTACAGGAAAAGAGCCCACAGATGGATGCAGAAAGGCTGGGGCATGCAAGGAAGCACTGAGAAATGCTGGTAAGAATTGCCATGCATCAGCTGGCCCTTGAGGTCAGCAGACAGGCTGAGATATCAGAGATAACACCTGTCTTTTCTTCCCTTTTCCCCCCTGTGACTGGCCTGTGAGCAGCTCCTTGTTGATTGGGGCCAGTGAGAGACAAAGGGTAGACCAAGAGAAAACAAGGCCTGGATTTCTTAGGGTTTCCTTGCCCCGGCCCAGACTAGCTCAGTCTCTAAAACTTGAGGATTCACCCCTGAACTATTGAGCTCCACCAAAAAAGCACCAAATGCCCCCATAAAAGAAACAAAGATTCATGCCCCAAAATGGAGTCTTCCATCCACATCACCTCCCCCCCCCCCCAGCCTCTCCTTCCACAGTAGAGTCTGTATCTCAGGGGCCAGCAGCCTATGGCTCTGGTGCCAAATATGGCACCTTTGTCATTCCCAAAACACATGCAACTTTTTAAATTAAAATGAAAAATTAACTCAACTTTTTAAAAACGCGTCACTACTCATGTCAAGATGGTCTTTTGGGTCTAGTTCACCTCTAACCATGTTTCCTCTCCTCTTCCCTCCCCCGCCCCAGAGGGGCACTGAATCGCTTCAGGTCTGAGGAGAATGTCGTCTGAGGCACGGCATCCAGGGAAGCAGCCCTGCGAGCTGTGTGACTGCGGTAGGGGGTCACAGAGGACCCCTTGGGGCTGCTTCCTGGGATGAAGTGATTTAGTGTCTGTATTACTCTTTGGGAGGGGGGTGATCTCAGCTCGGTGCCTGGACTGGGGGAGACCAGGAGACCTGGCCCAGCAGGACGGGGAGGGGGGGGATGAGACGCCCCAGAGAGCAAGGAGGTGAGTGTCAGTGGCTTTATCACCACACCAGGAAGCAGCCCCAAGGGGTCTTTCATGACTGCCCCCATCCTAAGAGTGAGGAGGCAGAAGAGTTTAGAACAGTATTGTACACGCCTCATTCACTGGCCCTCATGGAGCCACCGTGTCGGAGAGTAAAATTGGCAGGAGCTGTAACGGGAAGACGGACCACCCAGAGTGACGAGGACATGCCACCTGTGACTTCTGGGGAGCGGCATTCTCCACTGGATTGGTGGCAACATGGGTCTTTGATAGAAGCCAGAACCAGGCTTCAGAGAGAGTTTTGCATGGGTGAGGACTGAGCTAATGGTTAGACCAGAGGTGGGGAACTTAAGGCCCAGGGGCCAGATGTGGCCCCTAGGTTGCCTGGATCTGGCCCCCGAGGCATAGGGCCTCCCCCAGCATTGGGGAGCCTCCAGCCCCTCCGCCTCCTCCCTGCAGCCCCCAACCCCTGACTGATTTTTCTGTGGGTCAGCGGCCCCCGACCCAAAAAAGGTTCCTCACCCCTGGGTTAGACACGGAGTTTTATGTGGAAAGATCTATGAATATTTGAGCTTTTCATGTGAGCCCAAATCCATTTCTTTATCTAGCTATTTCCAAAGCCCCTTTGTCTCCCATAAGTACGACTCCTCCCGCTTTTTGGTCAAAATAGCAAAGATCAGCTGCATTTGCTCTCTACTCTACCCAGTTCTGCACGAGCCACCTCTAAACTCTCCCCACCAGCACCAAGATTAATTTCCCACCTCAGATCTTTCCCAGCTCAGATCTTTCCAGCACCAGAGAGAATCCTTTTATCTGTAGAAATATAAATGTGAACCAAGACAGAGACCTGACCTTCATCCACACTGACAAAAATAGACCTGATCTTACAATCTCTGACTCATCCAAGTCATCGCTACCGCCGGCTGCTTTCCTACTGAAATCAATGGGAAAGACTCCATGTGTGAAGGAAGGTTTATGGACTTGCTCCCTATATTTTCTCGCCACATGGTAGAAGAAAGGAATCGCGTGGACTGCACTGATGACACATTAAGCTCCTGCTAGGTGTCTTTCTGTGGATTGCTCTGCATAGTCTGATAATAGGGGATTCCTCGGTCAGATTGTATCATGTCAGCACAGTTTGGTTCATGTTTGCTTTTGGCATATGGTTAATTATGACATAACAGATGGAGACATCAGTGAAATTAATGTGCTGCTGGTCCAACTACTCTCATATTGATCAAACTGCAGCCCTCGTCTCCTACCCTTCCCCAAATCACACCTCACAGCAAGCAACGGGCTCCATGTCTCCGCTTCCTCCAGTAACACAGATAAAATAACATCAATTTACTATATATTGGGGAAAGTCTGTGCATCTGTCTGTCTGTCCATCCGTCTGCAAGCCCATTTGTTCAAGAACTCCTCCTAAATGGTAAGAGCGAGCACCACCAAATTCGGTGGCCAGCTTCCTCTTCTCCTAACTAATAGCAAGGCCAGGGTTTGGTTGTGCTAGAACAATGGGATTTGCCTGGAATCTGATTGTTTCTCATAGAATGTGAAGCGAGGGGTCTGCTGGCAGGCACGGTTATACGGCAGCATGCCCAGAGGGAGCAGGTGTACCGGTAAGAGAGTAAGTGGCTGGGGGCACGGCTCTGGATGTTGCCAGCCCCCATACATTGGTAAGGGTTCCATTCTGGTGAAATGTTGGCTGGGCAGCAGGGCCTTCCCTTGCCCTGGCCATCCCCAGGGATTCGCCAGCCCCAGGGATACGCCAGCCAGGCACTGCACCCCCCACTATCCCAGTGATCTGTCGGCTACGCACTACAGCCTCCACAGGGAGCTAGTGGCCAGGGGAGCTGTCAGCCAGGCAGCGTGGCCCCTGCTGGCCCAGCCATCCCTGGGGATCAGCCAGCCTCTCATATCCCCCACTCCCTGCTGTGAGCTCCCACACACACCCCAACCCCATGCTCTGATTCCTGCACCCCCACCCTCCGCTTGGAGCCCCTCCTCACCCCCCAACCCTGTGCCCGGCACCCCCACACACCTGAAGCCCCCTGCCCTGAGCCCCTCCGTAATGACCCGAGCAATGCTGGGTAAATGTGCTAATTAATAATACAAATGCCCAAAGAAATATAGATGGACACAAGAATCAAAGCCCCAAATGTTGCAAACCTAAGTAGCATTTTCCTGAACAGATGAGATGACCAAACCACAAGAGACTTCCACTTACTGTAGAAAGGCCAACAAAGACTCTTCAATTGAGAAGGAAATGAGTGGCTAACCTTGGGGCTGATAGAAGATTAGTATTGAAAAGGAAAGAGAAGCCAGGAGTCCCATATGATGGGGACTAATTTGGCTACAACTATTCAAGAGAGAGATCTTGGAGTCATTGTGGAGAGTTCTCTGAAAACAACCACTCCGTGTGCAGCGGCAGTCAAACAAGCAAACAGAATGTTAGGAATCATTAAAAATGGGATAGAGAATAAGACAGAAAATATCTTATTGCATCTCTATAAAACCATGGGACAGCCACGTCTTGAATACTGCATACAGATGTGGTTGCTGCATCTCAAAAAAGATATATCGGCATTGAAAAAGGTTAAGAAAAGGGCAATAAAAATGCTAAGGGTTTTGGAACGGATCCCATATGAGGAGAGATTAAAAAGGCTGGGACTTTTCAGCTGAGAAAAGAGGAGACTGTGATAGAGGTCTATACAATCATGACTGCTATGGAAAAAGTGAATAAGGGAAAGTTATTTACTAGTTCCCACAATATAAGAATTGGGGGGTCACCAAATGAAATTAATAGGCAGCAGGTTTAAAACAACAAAAGGAAGTTTAATGCCCTGTGGGCAGAGGAAGTCCTGCCCCCCCTCCGCCCCCAGCCACACTGGGCATGCTCCAAGGGCAGGGGTAGTATAAAAGGGAGTCGCTCAGCTAAGGCTGGGCTGGATGCTGGAGAGGAAGGACCTGTTGGAGGAGCGCCAGAGGTGGACTAGCCAGAGACTGTACTGAGCTGGTGGTGCCTCAGGGGGAGACTGGTGCAGGGAAGCCTGAAGACCCTGAGTCCACGTGGAGCACCCCAACACTAGAACTGGTAGGTAGTACCCCAGGGACGGTGTGTGAATGGTATCTCCCACCTGAGTGAACTCAGTGTGTTGTGGTGGGATTCCCTACTGAGCGAGTGGCAGAGCACTCCCACAAGGATAGGGTCCTGGGTTGGGGTCTGCTGGAGTAGGGTGGGCTTGGACCCCCCTATTGGGGCTGTTGCCCCAACCCCTTTGACTTTAGCCATTAGGCATAATGTCCTGTTCCCAAGGGCAATATTATAGACTCTGGCCATTAGGCTGTACTGCTCTGTGATTCAAGGACTAATATGTAGACTGTGGCCATTGGGCTGCACTGCCTCAGGATGGGGTGTGCTTATGATGTGATTTCCTTCCCCCTCCCCCCCATACACATACATTCCTTGTAAAACTAGCAGTGGGTGTCCCTTGCACAGCTCGGAGAACTGTCTGCCTGTTTCCTGGTGGAACACATTGCTGATTTAGCAGCAGTGAAGAGGCTAAATATTGCCCCAAGTGAAAGGTTGATACAACCCTGAAAGCTTTCCTGAGCCAAACCAGCTGTGTGTTTCAGGGACCTATTGGAGGAGCTCCAGAGGTGGACTGCTCTCAGGTGCAAACTCTTTCCTTGCTGAGGGGGAAAGCCCTGGAAAACTGCCTCCTGGCCAGACAAGAAGGGATCAGGAAAATTCCTGGGAGCTCTCCAAATGATGAAACCCAAACCACCGGTGTTCTGTTTGGTGCTAGCAAAACACTAAGCAAGCGGAGGGTCTGATTTTCTGCCTGGCTCTCATCCCATTGAGACAAAGTGGGAGCTGCTAGGCCCTTAGCCCTCCTGGTACACAGGTGTGGGGGGGTGCTGCATCACCAACAGGGTTTGCACCCAGCTTCCCCCTGCCTGGGGGTCAGCCCTGCTACCAACCCACTGCCAGGACTCTGGTCCTGCTGGCCCCACTGGCTTTGCCACTGCTTGCAGGCTCTGCCAACCCTTGGGGTCCACCATCCTCTGGCCTTTCCCCCCCACAATCCGTAGTCTGCCAGCCCCAGGCACCAGGTCACTGGCCCTGCAGGCTCCACTGCCCCCCAGGGTCCTGTCGCTGACCTCGGCCCAAAGCTCCTCCGGGGCGGTGAGGGGGCCAAGGGCTGCCAATCTCCTGGACCGTATGGCCTGGGTGCCACTGCCATGAATGGTGTCCAGTCTGAGAGACCTGGCGGCTGTCGGAAGAGCAGGAAGCGGGGGTGTGTGGGGCAGGTAATTTGGCGCACACACCCCAATATTGTTCCAGCACTACAGTCCTGACGCTCTAGCCCGTTCATTTAGATGGCGGCCTGGGAGCTGGGCACTCCCAAAAATCTGGTCCAGCGGAATAGTAAACGTCTGTCCTGACAGAGCCTGGACCACAGTCCCATTCACAAGTAAGTCGTTGGCGGGACCATAAGCAGCTGCCTTTGCTACAGCTGTCAAGTCATAGGGGCAATACTGCCCTGGCCTTTCGCCATAAGCCCCCTCCCCCTCTCAGCAAACAGGATTAACTTGCACACCTGCAGCACAGCATTTACAGCAGTAAAACACGGGCTCTGCCAGAGGCAAAGGTAGAGATCCAAGGAGGATAAACATAGACCCTGTGCCTGAGAACTAGACTGAGCCCCACCCTGTGGTCCTCTCTTCCCCCCTCCATCCCAACTCTCCCCCCACTTGCCTCTAGTAACGGCTCCTGGGGAAAGCTCTCCTTGCTAGCTGCCTAGCTTTGCCTGGCCTTTCGGGCTGCTAGCCCTCTCCTGGAAGTCACTCATTCTTTCCCCCTCCCCCCGCCTCCCCACATACACACTGCCCCTATCCTGATTCTTCCCAGCATCTCTAAACTTGTCTCCTTGTATCTTCCCTCCTAGATATGTTGTGAGCATCCTCTTGCCCTGCACAATCTCCTCCTCCTCCTCCAGCTGTGCCCTCGCTGGAGTGGGAATGACCAGGCCTGCTGCGTTGAACCACTGGGAGAATAATTTAGCACTTGGTTCCTTCTGTGCCTCTCAGCCTTCAAGTGAGAGGCACAGACACTTTGTCCTCATCACATGTCTTCAGAGCAGCAGAATGCAAATGCTGCAAGAGTTGCTCGTGTAGTGAAAATGATTCTTCATCAGAAATCAAGAATCATGACACTTCCACCTAAAACTGGGGGAATTCTGAGTCTGTGTGGGACACAGGTAAAGCTGGCCCAAACTTGTAATGTGGGGTGAGGAGTCTTTCTGTCTTCACCCTCTCCCCTAGTACATTCACTTTCCATCCTCACTTTACCCATTTTCTTCCCCCACTGCATGCATTTCTTGTCTCCATCGGTACCTCTGTCCCCTTCCTCCATACTCCATATTAGGGCTGTAAAATCCTGTTTGAAAAATTTAACTAGTTAACTGGGATCTCATGGCAGGGGGCTGCTCCAGCCGGGCCACCGGTTAACCATTTACACAGGTAAGCATAGCGGTAAGGCTTATGCTCACTAGGTAACCAGTTAACCCTTTACATCCTTACTCAATATGCCCATCTTCCTTCTCTACCCTTGTACATCCACTCAGTATTCCCTCCCGCTCAGTACACCCATCTTTCCCCACACCATCAGACTCGTTCAGGCTGGGCTCTGAAAGTCTGGCCTGCGTTCCTTCATCTCCCGCATTGTCACCAGCAGTCAAGACTCCGAAGGTTTAAATGAGTCTTGGTGACAACTGTTGCAACGTCTGGAAACAAAAGTAGGCCAGAGATCTGAACAAACTGACTCCAACATAGAGAAAGCTCCTATGCTGAGGGAAGGAGCCATCTAAACCTGTTTGGGCGGAGACTAAAATTGCTGAGAGCAGGAATATTCTGCTCCCATTCAAGGCAATGGAAAAACTCCCATTTACTTAAGTGTTTGTAGGACTGTCTCCCTAGCTGGGTCCCCTCTCCTACCAAGATGGCTACTGAAGCTCACTGGGGATGGTTTAGCGTGACTACACAGAAGACTGTTTTATAGATATAGGCTTGGTTTAGCAAGGCATTTCCTCTGGAAACAGTCCTCTGGCTGACTCCTGCTGAGGGTTAATGCTAAACCTCTTGAGCCAGAGTCTGTTGATAGTTTCACTTACTTCAATAGAGCCACATCAGTTAACACCAGCTGAAGAGGCCCTCCCCCAGGTAGCATTTGACTGAAATAGTACAGTATTGGCTGGGGTGATGCCACAACCAGAAGAACACGGTGGTTGTCAGGTCAACACACTCTGTAAATTAGAGAATTTCCTCTGTATGACTAACTGCTCCCAGCGGTGAGGGCTTGACAGCACAGAAACGTAGTGTGCTCACTTCTCCCCATGGATGCTCATTCACTGATGAACTCAGCCCTGGCTGACCTGTTCTCACAGCGTTACTTTCCTGTTAGAGAACATCCATCAGCAAACAGCACAGCTCGATCCCTTCCCAGGAGGCGGCAGAGCCCTGGATGACACGCCGGGGAAGGAGGATGCACTTGTTGTTCTTAGATGGCAGCTAAAAGCTGACTGAGAGGCTAAAAAGCAATGGGACTGCAGTTCCAGGCCAGTCCACCCCAAACGCCCGCTCTTGTAGCAGGACTCAGGACTAGCACTGGACCGGCTCTGGGTTGCAATGCGCCCATTTGTTTAACTGGGCTTTTATACTAAAATGGCTTGGCTCCACTTAGCATTTTGAAAGTTTCGCCAATCTTTAGCGGCAAACTTCCTGCTCAGTGGATTGCAGCTTTTCTAGCTTCGTTGTCTCTGGAGCCCATGTGCTGAAGGAACTGTTGCAATCCCTCGGCCTACCAACAGGGGGTGTCCTTCTAACCATGAGTCCTTCTCTCCAGGAGTGGAACTATTTATGGTGCTAGGCGCTACCCCAGTTATGATGGGTTCCCCCGGGGTGCCAGCTGGGACTGGGCTATGCATGAGCCCCCCAACCCACTAGCCTGAGTTTCCAGTCACACTGCACTGCTGTGACAAGCTGCCAAGTCCCCCGGCCTGCACTTTCACCAGCATACGTACAGGTAGGGATGTACCCAGCCCAGGGCGACTGAGGGAACAAAACATACAGATTGAAAAGTGCTACTGGCTTCCGTTTGAGGACTCTTCTGGTTCCCCTTGACAAAAAGACAGCAGGGAAGGGAATTCTTTCCCATGGCACTAAAACTCCCAGGCTGCTTTTTTCAGATCTCAGGCAAAAAGAAAAACAACAACAAAAAAGCCTAAACTCACGGGTTCATCAGTCACATTTCACTGGTAACAACCATCCCCTGCAAACAGGAAAGTGCTCAGGTCGAGCATCTGTGGAAGCAATAAAATGAGTTACACCATGGGTTCTGCTCTCGAGCCAGGCCGGAACAAGGTTTTCCATCTTGCAGGAAGGAAATGTCACCATAAAACAGAATTCTAACAAAGGGGGGTTCCTTTTGATTAACATGCAAATCCTGCCTTCTGACTTTTGACTCTTGAGTAATATGAAACTTTACAACAAACTAAATTGTTTCCAAAAATGGAAAATCAAAATGGTACCTTGGAAAGGTCGAAACAGAACACTTTGACCTTATCAAAATACTCGTGTAATTTTTTCTTTTGATGATTTCAGCAAACCATCTTTTCAAAAGCAAGAAGCGTCACAGAAACGGATCAAATTGGCACTTTCCAATAGCACAAAGTTCCATGTGGGGAACATGTCAGTACTTTGTTAACCACCAGAGGGAACTATGGAGTTTCATGGCTGAGGGAAACTGAATCTAGCAAGGAGATGGGAAAAACTCATGGCTGATTAAGATCTAAATATCTTCTCTAACTCATTACCAAACTTAGCCTGAAAATGTACAGATTTGCTGTTTCAGTAAGTACTAGCAAAATGTCCTCCCTAACATTACCAAATCTAAGAGGAAGGAAGTTTATGTAGAATTCCAGTGTCCATTTGTAGGAGAAAAATAGAGCTGTTATGTTGCAAGAGCTAGATTGCTTTTGAGTGTGTCACAGAGACATGCAATTACATGAGTCCCTCTTCTCCATTGAGGAAGATCACATTTGTGTGAGTAAATGTTACAGAGTTTAGACCCAAACAAAAACATACTATCCTCTGTGAGCCATGTGTCCAATCAAAACAAAGCACACAGTGCTTATTCAGATAGTGACTACAGCGTAATTCACTAACATTGTTTGGCAAATTTCACAAAATAGCTGCTGGCAGACAATTTACAAACAAAAAGGGAGGTGACATTTGTCACAAAAGACTAATACTTTGAAGTATTCACCTAACTGTTAATTATCACAAACACTGGCTCGTGTTCTCAAGTTGTCCATATTTTCTTTCTTTTGGAGAAAACTGACTATTGTCACTTGAATAAGGAAATCTTGTTTTTAAAAAGGCAAATCTAATATGAGCAGCACAGCCATGCTTTATATAACTCACAGCAATACAAAAATTTTGGATACTCTGATACATTTTTCAGAGGTGTAATCAGATGGGAGCAAGAACTCACTTGCTTCATGTCATCCTATTTTGGGGGGAGAGATGGTCAATTATCCACCCACCTGTAACCAGGGCAGGCTGCCTTAATTGGTGCTTCACCTGTAATCCCAGCATTAGTTAGATCTGACTCTGCCGGTCACCAGCTATTCTGGCTGGGAGGTAAATAAAGCAATTGGCATTGACTTTGATACTTTGGGAGTGGATAGCTAAAAGAGACTGCCACTTTCCTCAATTACTACACAGAATTTATCAGGAATCGTATTTGATATTGTTTAATCAGCTTGATAAATAGATTAATTTGATATTAACCCACTTTATTTAACTTGATTTATGTATTTTTATATTATGCACACACACAAAGTGAGATTTCTCATATGTGGCAGATCTAGGGAGCCTTAACTTCTGAGAGCCTCATCTGAGACACCTTAATGGGCCCTGACTTTCCGAAAGTGCTGTTGCTTCTCCGGTAACCACAGCGGCAGACTCTTGGTGACAGATTCGCCTTCTGTGGAGCGAGGACAGCGACAGCACCAGCAGAGCCTGGATGTGTGGGCTTCCCAGCCAGGCTGGGTCTGCGGGGGTTGAGATTTCCACCAGTGCCATCTGCCTGAAGTGTCTCCTCTGATCTCCTCCGCTTGCTTTTGTGGCTGTCTAGCCACCAGCTCCACCTCTGCTGACACAGAGCTCTTCACCTCTTCCCCCTCATCCTGCCTGCTGCCTCCTTTCTTCATCACTTGAGGTATGTCTACGCTAGCCCCCTAGTTCAAACTAGGGAGGCTAATGTAGGCATTCCAAGTTGCAAATCAAGCCCGGGATTTAAATATCCCGTGCTTGATTTGCATCTTCCCGGCCGGTTGCCATTTTTTGAAATGTACAAGTCCGGACTAACTGCCCGCATCTACACGCGGCAGGGACCCGGTAGTTCGAATTAAAGCGCTAGTTTGAACTACCTGTTATTCCTCCTGGAATGAGGTTTAACAGGTAGTTTGAACTAGGGCTTTAATTCGAACTACCAGGTCCCTGCCGTGTGTAGACGCGGGCAGCTAGTCCGGACTTGTAAATTTCAAAAAATGGCGACCGGCCAGGAAGACGCAAATCAATCGCGGGATATTTAAATCCCGGGCTTGATTTGCAACTTGGAATGCCTACATTAGCCTCCCTAGTTCAAACTAGGGGGCTAGTGTAGACATACCCTTGGGCACCATCACCACCCAGCCTATCACTTGGGCCTGTAACCAGGGCACGTCTTTGACGGCCTTTCCCTCCAGCCTCCCCTCCAGGCCATGTGTGTCTTGCCAAGTCTTTTGGTGTAACAATTCTAAGAAATGGCCTTTGCTGTATAGCCACAGAGCTCAACCGCTTGGCCAGACTCTCCTCTTCTATCTCAGTTACTGGAGTATCCTGTTTCTCTGGCCTTATTAATCCAGACTTGCTCCCATCACATCCATTCAGAGTGCTGCAGCAAAGAAGATTTTCCTAGCCTGTCACTTTGACCACACCACACTAACTGATCTCCCTCCTTCCCTCCCTCTCCTCCCCCTGCTTTTTCTGTCGCCTCTAAGGGTGTGTCTACACAGCAAAGCTCTTTCAGAATAACGTACTTATTCCCACACTATAAGAACAAGCGGTCACCAAATGAAATTAATCGACAGCAGGTTTCAAACAAACAAAAGGAAGTATTTCTTCACTCAGTGCACAGTCAACCCGTGGAACTCCTTGCCAGAGGATGTGGTGAAGACTAGGACTTTAAACGGGATTCAAAAAAGAGTGAGAGAGGAGCATAGGAAGAGGTTACCCATAGGACCTAATTGGCCTGGGGGCGGAGGAGCAGCAGGGCCTCCACAGGCAGGATCAACCCACTTGGCGGGCCGGATCCAGCCTGCGGAAGCCCTTTTGCCCACCCCTGCACTAGACAATCAAAATGCTCCTTTTGTTCATTAAAATCCATGGCTTTCGGTACTCTTGGAGCAGTCACTGTAAAAAGTCACTGGCTTTGGAGCAGTCGCTGTAAAAGGCAGGGTTTGTATATCATTTGTTGCTGTGCATGAGACATGCTTAGACACTTCTGGCTAAATGTTATGTGGCAGGTCAAACTAAGTTTAAAACATGTGGTTAACCAATTCCCTTCCCCCACTGCCTGTCTGTTTTACAGTTGTTCTCTGTTTTCTCTGAAAGCCTCTTTGGCTGGGAATTTGGGAGAGCTATTACTGGCTTTTATAGTCATCTTTTCTTTTTTTCATTCTCCATGGGAAGCTGTTTCCCCTCTCTTGGGGCTCTTGTTTTCCTGACCATGTCAGCAACATTAGGCTAATACTGAACTCTTTACATGTCTTATTTCCTGTGTGCACTTAAAGCAGTTCTGCCTTCAATTCTTATACAGACACTAACGATCACTTGAAGAGTCCCGTGCTTTCATTCTTTACTGTTTACGAAGCTTGGCTGCCAGACAGTTTGGCTTAGTCACATTTCCTGTACATCAGCAATCTTTCTTCCTGACATTGCAAACGTGCTCCTGAATAATGGCTTAGGCAAGTAGTCCAGGGAGTTCAATGGGATTATACACAAGAGTAAAGTAATTTACTGCACTTATTGGATGTATGAGTTTGCAGCATCAGGACTGTGGCTCATTTCTTTTTGAAAGAGGCACCTTCCTTAGGAAGTTTTTTGCTAAGGTTATTTGGCTGAGATACAAGTATAAATCTTTGTGGGTGGTTTGTTCTTTAAACGTGTCCTACAACATTTGTAGCTGCTCTGTGCTAAGTACACAAAGACAAGAGGTGGCTTACAGTACTGCTGCCAAAGTAGAGCAGCTGTAATTAACCCAGAGTTAGGTACCGCCTCAGGAATGGAGCGCTAACCGTGAGGCACCGCGCTGATTTCAATCTTTTTGGTGGTGTAAGTTCTGCTAAGTAGCAAAAGCAAGATCACTGCCTCCCATGCAACCTGCCCTCCTTTTACTGCATCCTTCTAGCTCCTGCCTCCACTAGTTACACTGTTATCTCTGGGGAAGAGACTGTTTTATTTGTGTATGGCCCACCACTCCTTGGCTGAGCCCTTCACTATAACTGCTTCCTGGTAATATCTGTCAACCCTTCTCATTTAAATTGGTAGGAAGAGTGTTGATTGTTGGTTTGTAGGGCTATGATTTGACATTTGGTTCTGGCAGCAGGAGGGGGCAGATGACCTGTTTCGTTCTTCCCATCTCTGACTTTTATGAGACTCAGCAATGTATTGTAACAAACCTCTGGCTGCCTAGGGTTCCTGGTTGTCGCTTTATTTCACATCATGCCCAGGTGGAACTAGGGAATCAATAACTCAGCTTTTGAAAAGTGCAGCAAGAACTCCTGTTCCTTGAGCTGCTGCTTTTAAACCATGTACGTTTGAGTTGAATTGCAAAGGAAAGGCATGAAAACTCCAACACACTTCTTGGCTCCTGGAGGTCCTTCCCTCTTATCCACAATCCTTTGCACTGTCTTGCATCCCTACAGCCCTATTGGTGTAGAAAAAGGTACCATCACTTCAGTAAAAGTTATTACAGAACCCTGATCTAAATGGAAATGTTTTGCTTATCGGATAGTCTTTTGACTAGTCGATATCCCCCCCCGCCCCCATTTGTTGCCTCTAGGTGGCATTTCAAAGGCGCAGCCACTGCACAGCTAATACATGGATCAGCTGTGCGGCAGCTGCCCCTTTAAAATGCCACTTCTGTGCCTTTCAAAGAGGCAGCCATGGAGCCCGGGGGTCAGCTGGAGACTCCCCAGCTGATCCCGGGCTCCCTGCGGCATTTCCCTGGAACCCGGGATCAGCTGGGGAGTCCCCAGCTGACCCTGGGCTCCTAGCGACATGCAGCCTAGCATGGACCCCAGGCTCCATGGCTTTGAAATGCTCAAGAGCCCCTGTGTGCATTTCAAAGCAGGCACGCCACGTGCAGCCTGGAGTCAGCGGGACTTCCTGCTGGCCCCGGGCTGTACGCAGTTTTCCACATTCCTCCCTTGAAATGTACAAGAGCCCCAGAGAGGGATCTTGTACATTTCAAAGGAGGAATGTGGAAGTGCCTATTGACTAGTCGATGGAAATTCCATCAATTAGTCAATTAACCACATTTTAACATCCTTAATATGAATATGAAGCTGTGTGTATACGCACACGTGAGTAAGCTGCCGGCAATAACAGGCCACTAAACTTGAGGACCCAGCATGCTTCTTCCCTGTCCTGTGTTTTTCTTCTTAAATCACCGCGATATCACTGCTCTGTGTGGACAACATGTATACTTGTGCTACACGAGCTGGTCCAGTCTTCCAGGGAATAGTCCAATTCTAAATCTCCATTTCAGTTACCCTACCATTTAGGAGGAACTGTTGCATATTCAGAAAAATCTGTCATTTTCTTACCCCTTTTTTGATGCATTAATACAGATAATGCTCTTGATTTTGCTCTCCCATGCACTCTTACAAGCCCGCTGACTAAAAAATGAGCTTAATGTCTTGCATCCCTACAGCCATGACATGAGAGCTGTTTTCAGGTATCTAAAAGGGTGTCACAAGGAGGAGGGAGAAAAATTGTTCTCCTGGGCCTCTGAGGATAGGACAAGAAGCAATGGGCTTAAACTGCAGCAAGGGAGGTTTAGGTTGGACATTAGGAAAAACTTCCTACCTGTCAGGGTGGTTAAACACTGGAATAAGTTGCCTAGGGAGGTTGTAGAATCTCCATCACTGGAGATATTTAAGAGCAGGTTAGACAGACACCTGTCAGGGATGGTCTAGACCAGTGTTTCTGAAAGTGTTCTGTGAAACCAGTTTGAGAAACACATTAACTGGCCTCCCCGGTTTGTTTATTTACAGGCGCCGCAGCCACGGAGCCTCGCAGCTCCCATTGGCTCTGTTTCACTCTTTGCAGCCAAGGGGAGCCGCAGGAAGCGGCATGGGCTGGGCCACCATTTCCTGCTGCTTTGCTTGGCTGCAAAGAGTGAAACAGAGCCAAAGGGAGCCGCGACTCCATTGCTGCGGCACCCGTAAATAAACCTGGGCAGCTAGTTAATGTGTTTCTCAAACTGGTTTCATGGAGCACTTTCAGAAATACTGATATAGATGGTGCTTGGTCCTGCCTTGAGGGCAGGGGACTGGACTTGATGACTTCTCGAGGTTCCTTCTAGTGCTATGATTTTATGATTAATGGGGCTTAACATAATTATCCCCCAATATTTGTGTAGGCTTCCATAAATCCTTTCCCATTTGAAGAGTTGAACAGTCATAATGCATTTTTATAACAATTCCTTGAAACTGTATCTTTCTGAATGAGGAAAACATCAGAACTCCCCCATCCAAAATATCTGCTTGATTCTTGGTATAATTTCTCTCCTATAAACCAAAATAGAATCTTTTAAAATTCTCTAGCAACTAAGGATTATAATAAAGACAGAGGAACTACCTGTGCTGCTTTCCGATTATGTTTAACATTCCAGTAAAGCTCAGAGCTAGTGGTAACAAGAGACTGGTGGATAATCCTTTCCTGTCTTTCATCAGGAAAAATAGACACATATTAATCAAATTACAAAGCTTCACTTTATCCTGAGCTAGTGCAGACAAATTAGAAAGCGATTTGCTTCAAATCCAGTCCTTCAGGTCTAGTTCTCTGTCGTCATTACCGAGGATGACTTGAAACTCCATTCAATGTTTATTGGGAGCTGCGGGTCTAAATCCCCTAGTAAACTTTGACAGTCTCTCAGCCCAAGATACAAAGGCAACACTTATGTGAGAAGTATCAGAGGGGTAGCCGTGTTAGTCTGAATCTGCATAAGCAACGAGAAGTCCTGTGGCACCTTATAGACTAACAGATTTATCGGAGCATAAGCTTTCGTGGGCAAAGACCCACTTCATCAGATGCATGTGACATCTGATGTGACATGTGGCATGTGACAGGAGAAAGATCCATTATTTTCTTTCCTTTGAAAACTGTGCTGTTTTGTCTCTAAGAAGTGAGGTAAAATTTTTCCCTGGGGAAGAGGCTTTCTACCCCTCTTCCAAACAATGTGATCCACTTTGCCCTCTGATACCGGACAAGGTAACTCCATATCTAACAGTGCTGGAATCAGGCTCAAAGTGCTTTGTAGCTGAGGTTTGGGCATAGGTCGATAAATAAAAATATTCAGCATTTTAAGATGTTTAATTGTAGACAGGATCAATGCTGCCCATCCATACAGAGAACGTATGTGTTTTTAAAACTTGTCAGGTGTATCTGGTATTTACAGGGTGACCATCACACTGGTATTCAATAATCTCTTGTAGTAAGACGATATATCCTGGTGAGACTAATTCTTTTGTAGCTTTGTACTTCAGTGAAAGCCAAAAGCCATGTTTTGTTAACATGTCTTTAAACATTTATAGCCCACTATTTTCACTGTAAAAGTTACACTGGAGACATAAGCATGAGGGAAAAGCTTAGGGGCTGAGATCTGCACTGCTATCTTTCTAGCTTCCTTCATTTTTCATTTGTCTCCTTTCTCTTCCTGTCAGTTTTCCTCTTGTTTAAATGACCACCAACAGCTGTAGAAAGTACCTTGGTGCTCCTACAATGAAATGCACTACCCAGAGCACCTTCTGTGAATGAAATCCTCTGCAATCATCTAATCATAGTCCGTTTCCCTCACAGAGTGTGCTGTGGGTAAAGTACTCAATTGTCAATGTGGTACTTTGCCATTCCCTAGCTGCCAGAAAATATTATCCTGAGATTCCAGTCAGAAAAAGGAAGCTGGGCCCCCTACCAAGAGCGTCCTACTTAGCAACTATTATTACAGCTAGTTAAATATTATTAAAATCAATACAGGCCCATTGTCTTTTAAGGATGACCATGCCGGTGGTGGCAGCCGCACGTTTATTTTGCACAGCTGCAATGCTGCTTTTTTTTTTAAATCAAGATCTAAGGCCTGCTGCAAGGAGGAGGAAGAAAAATTGTTCTCCTTGGCCTCTGAGGCTAGGACAAGAAGCAATGGGCTTAAATTGCTGCAAGGGTGGTTCAGGATAGACATTAGGAAATTTCCCGTCAGGGTGGTTAAGCACTGGAATAAATTGCCTAGGGTGGCTGTGGAATCTCCATCATTGGAGATTTTTAACAGCAGGTTAGACAAATACCTGTTAAGGATGGTCTAGCTTAGGGCTACTCCACATGTGGCCCACGGTGGAGTTTGGGTTTACACTAAAAATGTAGCCCATGGGTGGGATTCTTTGAATATAGCCTCCACTGGGAACACGTTCCACAATGGTGAGGCATCTCCCAGGCAGGGTGAGCATTGAAAGGTGCAAGCGGACGGGCTGGCTGAAACAGATGGGTACAGGATGTTGGTGTTCCAGCCCCCAGGGAGGAGGTGCTGGGAGCACCGGAGCATTGTGGGAAGTGCTGGCTGCTTAGCCTTCTGGACAGAGCCTGACTGGGTCACACTGGCCAGGTTTGGGTCCATGCTGTGGCTTAATCTTTGTATTCATGGCTGTCAGTGTGAAAGAAGCTATTTGCATATATATTTGCATGTATATGCAACCACACTTATGTTGCAGCCCTCAGCTTGTGCTGTGAGTATTATTGTGACCTCCAGGGCTTCCAAAGTTGAGTATCCCTGGTCTAGCTAATACTTAGTCCTGCCCTGAGTGCAGGGAACTGGACTAGATGACCTCTTGAGGTAAATTCTATATAATTTTTCCATAAGGGATTAGAAAAAAGAATGTGGAAACACTGGACCAAATGCTTGGGAGTGCCTAGCAGTGTTTGCTCATTTGACTGGGGAGAAGCGGCAAAGGTGATAGTCCATGGGCTTTCTACTCTCCTGGCCCTGGGCAGGCAGATGTGAGGGGCTTCCATATCATCTTCTATCCCCCACCACCCTAGCTCTTGATAGGGTAACTGCTGAGGCCTTTACAAACTGGATCTGCCTCTGTGTGGCACTACACCAACTGGGGTTGCCAGAGCACTGAGCATTTCAGCCATACCCCTTCAGATTCTTCACATGATCCCACCACAATCTCCTGCACTGCGAGGGGCTGAGGGAAGAAGGTGGTGCAGAGTTACCGACTCCCCCGGAGAATTTCCCCTGGAAGGGGCAGGCACTAGGGCAGCTTTAAGTCTGCTCTTCCCTCCTTTGCCCTGCAGAGTTAGCTGCAGCTGTAGGAAGGTAGATCAATAGGCCTTGCTAAACTGAGGGCAGAATTTGAAGATAACAGGGTGGCTTTAGGTGAAAGTGTGACTCTCACAGTCTTTATTTCTGGTGGAGGAAGATGTGCATTATGGGCAATGTATTTGGCCTTACAGTCTGTCCCAGAGCAGAGAATGGGAGCATAAGGCCAACCCCTGATACAAGTCAATGTCATTTTTAGATTAACATTCTGGTTTATTGCCAAAATACTTTGATTTTTTAAATATTTTAGCTACAGTCAACCTTTTCCAATGAAAAATTAGATAAAAATGAGAAATGAATTTGCCAAACCCACAGGCGAGAGGGAGAGAGAGAGAGAGAGACCTATTTTTTCCAAGCAGCTGTGATGTTCCTAGAGGCCTGCCGTAAAGTCGGAAATGTCTGTGTGAAGTTCTACTGTACACCATTTCTTTCTGTAAGGCTGTTCATGAATTATTTTACTTTCTTGGAAGAAAGGAGTGTCTCTTTTGGGCTAGTAGCCAATTGTGCTTCCAGAGCCACTTAGCACCTGTTCAACTTTCTACTGCAGTGACTCAAAATGTAGCGGGTAGTTGAGGTGGAATTCTGGCGTTCTACATCCCCTCTTAAACTACTGGCTAACCACTCCCACCCTAAGGGGCAGGGAGGCCAGAGTATCTTTTACCACCTGCCAGCCATGCAGAGGAGCGGAAAAGAAGCTCAGGTGTACCAACCTACCTGCAGGAACAGTAAATAACTTCCCAGGCAGCCCCAAGAGCAACTTGGGTTTCATATTAGAACATAAACTAAGAAGAAAATTCTGGTCATGGTGCAAGCAGCGCTTTCACCCAGATGTTGAGTGAGTACCGTGTATAAAACATGGGTAACATACGTTATGTTTGCAGCCACTATCTGTCATGGAACAGGAAACTCTGGTTTGATGCCACATGGTCAAGTCTAAAATTTTACCACGTCACAAGGGTTACTGGGAATAGGTGTGTTCTGCCTGGGAAAGGCTCCTCTGCTCCAGTTTGGCCAGGTGGAGCCAGTTTTTTTTCAGAAGTGTTACATGTACTCAAATGGATGTTATGTTCAATCCTTTTCTCAGACACGTTTGTGGTCAGACTGTCAAGGGGGTGAGGATACAAATGAAAGAAAAGACACTAAGTGTAGGTTGTTATAAAAATGAAACTTTTATTGAGCTCAATTGGCAGTGAATATTTTTAGTCAAATTAGCAAGATATAGTTTTAGCTCTGAGAAGTTCTCCTGAGAAAGGCGAAAACCCAGAGGGAAAACCCCTCTTTTTAAAGAGGGGAAAAACTCTGGGAAATTCCTTTCTGACCCTCTAAGCAGCGATCGGAAAAATGCCCAGGAGACCAAAACAGAAAACACGCTAAAGTATTAAATGAAAATACAAATAGAGCTGTTATAAGCAAAATGGGGGAGCAGAATGGTTTTGGTTTTTTTAAAATATTGACAATACATAAAGAAACTAGAGTTCAGATCTCAAAGCAGCCTAAGTTCCGTTGACCTAAATACCTTGTAGGATCTGGGCCTGGGTTACTAGAGATCTGCAAGCAACAAAGCAGCGGCCAGCTATTTTTACCAAAATGGAAATTAGCCATCTCTGTTTCTATTTATGGCAAGCAATGGTGGTACGGCAAACTGTGCTAATGGCAATAAAGCAAGCTAAGGGGGAACATATACAATGCTTAGCTCTGGAAACAAAATCTAGGCCAAGCCAGTAAACACGCACCTTTTTAAAAGATAAAAAGCTAAGTAATAAGAAGTCAAGAAGGTTATATATAAAACTCTATGGCTGCGTCTAGACTGGCCAGTTTTTCCGGAAAATCAGCCGCTTTTCCGGAAAAACTTGCCAGCTGTCTACACCGGCCGCTTGAATTTGCGCAAGAGCACTGATGTTCTAATGTAAGAAATCAGTGCTTCTTGCGCAAATACTTTGACGCTCCCGTTCGGGCAAAAGTCCTTTTGCGCAAAACCTTTTGCGCAAAAGGGCCAGTGTAGACAGCTCAGTTTTGTTTTGCGCAAAAAAGCCCCGATGGCTAAAATGGCGATCGGGGCTTTCTTGCGCAAAAGCACATCTAGATTGGCCACGGACGCTTTTGCGCAAAAAGTGCTTTTGCGCAAAAGCGTCCGTGCCAATCTAGATGCTCTCTTGCGCAAATACTTTGAACGGAAAACTTTTCCGTTAAAAGCATTTGCGCAAATTCATGCCAGTCTAGACGCAGCCTATCAGAATCATTGGCTTCAGCTTTCTGACTTTCCAGCCTGTCTTCTATTATGTCATTCAATGGATTTCCACTCTTGTGTTTAAAAGATCGCAGAGCTTACACACACCCATTCACACACACAATCACACACCAAAATGCACACCCTTCCCAATACACCATTGCACCATCCACATCTCTCACACTCATTTGCACTATCAACACGCTCTATGCACAATCATGCTCACAACTCACCAGATTATTTTAAGTGTTGTTCTAAAAGATCTGCTCTTGGAATTATTTTGGGGAGGTTCTAGGGCCTGTCCTATTCAGGAGGTCAGACTAGACTGTCATAATGGTCCCTTCTGGCCTTGGACTCTATGAATACACCATCACACTGTCCATCCACAAAAGATCATTTGTGTAAGATTTTTCCACCTTTCTGCCCAACAACACTGGGGTTAGTCCCAGCAGTGTCTCCTCCCAAATTCTTGCACTTGCATCCCCTTTGTCAAGGGATCCTATTCTAGCAGTTCATCGTTGTCCTCTCCTTCTAAAGAATATGGAAAAGTTTCTGTTGGTTTACTTCTAAATTGCAATTTTCATTTTGATTTAATTTTCATACACTTCCATTTCTAGCAAACACTTCTAGTGAGGAAAGAAGAGAAAAGAGGTTCTGCAGCACATGGAGCCTGGGAGGGCTGCCCCAAACTGTCCTACATATGGGACAGCTCTCTTGGCAGAAATGCTTTCTTGTTGACAAAGTGAGCCTCCCTCATAGGGAGTGAAAGTATTCTGTTGGCAAAAGTGCTGACAAACAGCAATCACGCGCGCTCCCTTTAATGACAAGGCGGTGTTGAGTCAGCCTTGCCGCTAAAAGCTGTCCAGCGTAGACAGAGGTGAAAGTAACTTAACATTTCATACAGGTACTGTCCTATTGCAACACAGGTCCCTGCTAACTCTTTTAATAGCTCCCTGCTGGCTTGTGCCACAGCTCAGCCTGCTCTTGATGGAGCTGCACCCCAGGGCACACCCGCTTCCTTTCCCCTCTGAGTGTAGATACACCCGTGGACTTAAGAAAAAATTTGGGAAAAAAAATCTAAAGAGAACTATTTGGCCTAGTTGCTAGTGACGCTGACAACACATTTGCACCTGATCCAGCTCAGCTGACACGGGCTCATTGGCTGGCTCTGAAACACTATGAGGGGTGGGGCTCAGAACCCACTCCCCAAATAGCCACACTGCTGTGTGTGGCACTGCAAGCTCGAGTCTTTTGAGCTGGGCTCTGTGATTCGGTGCTGTGGGGTTTTTATTGCAGGGGGGGCATAACTTCAGAGGCTCCCTCTCCAATGTGTGCACTTTACAGGCAAAAAAGCAGAATTGTTAAATGTGGTGGCACTTTAGATAGTCTGCTTTCAAGGTTGAACTGCACTGTAACGTTCTTAGGGGAGATTCTGTTCCTATATTGCTCAGGGGTGTGAAAAAGATCCACACCCCGAATGACATAAATTACAGTGGTCTAAGCACCATCCACGCTGGCACTATGTTGGCAGGAGGTGCTGTCTGATCAACAGAGCTTCTACCTCTTGTGGAGGTGCAGGAATTACGCTGATGGCATAGGGCATCTTCACCAGGTGTATCACAGCACAACAGCTGCATCTGTGCTGCTGTGACAATATAGCACTCTGGTGCAGACTTGCCCCTAGCAGAGACCTAGGGTGAAATCCCGAATTAGGTGCGAAACTCCTCTTGACTTTAGTGGAGCCTGGCTTTCACCCTTACCTTCCATCCTTTCTTCCACTGGAGGGGTATGTCTAGACTACAGGCTTTTGTCGACAGAGGCTTTGTCGACAGATACTGTTGACAAAGCTTCTGTCAACAAAGAACGTTTAAACTACATCCAGTTCTGTCGACAAAGCAAGCCGCTTTGTCGACACGAGAGTGTAGATGCAAAGGACAGTGTAGATGTAATAACACCTTCTGTCGACAGAACTCGGTCGACAAAAGGCGTTATTCCTCATAGAATGAGGTTTACTGCTGTCGACAAAACTGCCGAGTTCTGTTGATGTTATGTCGACAGAACTCGGCAGTAGTGTAGACGCAGATATAGTTTTGTCGACAAAAGTCCACTTTTGTCGACAAAACCCTGTAGTCTAGACATACCCTAGGTGACTTCCTTCTAGGGAAAAAATGCTCTTGAGGGGCAGGGAGAGACGAGATCGTTTTCCTCCAAGTGTCTTGGTCTCCTCCTCAATCACTATCTCTTCACACACAAAAACTGGGATTGTTTTAATGGGTGTCTTTTGAGGGTAGCTGTATGTCAAGCACCTGGTTATGAGACTCCAAATCTGTGTTACAAACTCTACCCTGAGTCTAGAATGAGCATTCCAAATGTCAAGCAGAGCCTTGTAGCTTTGTTTGGAGGGAGGACTGAAAATTCAGTTTTAAGCTGAAAACATGTTCGACTCTAAGCTCTGATGCCTTTTAACACTGCCTCATACTCCCACCTGAGAACCACTGGCCTGGAGGATAATACCTTTATGTGAGGTTTCAGCTTCTGGACTCTCATTTAATGGCTCCTACATAGGAAAAACAATAAAGATGTTAAAACTTTTGAAATTTGTTCTGCTGTGTTAGCTATTACCTCAGGCTTCCCTTCAGCCATGCTCGCTTTCTGGTCAGTACTGCAGCTCCTGCCATCCTAGGACTGTTAGAGCTAGAATAAGAATAAATAAAAATGGTCATCATGATACACATTATGGCCTTTACACAAACACACCAAGAAACCATGCACTAAGGAGACCATAAACAGATACAGGAACAGTCCTCAGATCCCATTCCACCAGTTTGTGGTGCTTAGTCAGCATCACACCTCAGAGAGCTGCCCTAAAGTGCCAGGTGGGGCTTCCTCTGAGGTAAAAGAATCAGATGGCAGAGACAGCTCCATACTACCCACTCCCCCAGCAGCACCTAAGGGAGATGATAATAGCAAAAAGGGATAGGACTTGAGCGCTTTGATCTGTGGCTGGCAGAGGGGCCTCTAGAGTATCAGGGCCAGATTGCAGCAATTGGTGTCCCTATGGAATCCCACCATGTCCCTCACCCTACTGGAGGAAATAGTGGCAGGTGTCACACGCAAGAGCAATCTGTTGGGCTGGTAGGGCAGCCACCACTTCTCTCTTCTGGAAGGATGCACCCTCCTTATCCCCTGGACCTTCTTCTGGGGCCTTCTTAGTAGGAGGGAGGATTCAGCCCCACCCGTCAGGCATGTACCCTGTGTAAGGCCCTTGCCACCACCATCAGAACTGTGCTAAGCAGCAACAGACAGGCCCCTTCACAGAGGAACCCTTGGGTTCTGTCAGCAGGGAGCAATGGATTTCAGTGTTAATGTTCCCGAGCTCAGTGAGGCGGGTAGCACAGGTCACATGGACACTTGGTGACCAGCAGGCCAGTGGGGAATAGATTTATGTCTCACCTTGCCCCTAACTGACTGACCCTCTAGCCACGCTCACAGAGCTATTGTTATAGGCTCTCTGCAGACTCGAGCAGGCATCACTCTATCACTTATACTAGGCTCAAGTTTTCAAGCTTTTCTTCCCAACCATGAGGGAGCGAAACCTGTTTTTAAAAGAGGGCTAAGATTCTGGTGTTACCAGGTATCCTCAGGGTCTGTGACCCTAGGGATGTACCTATTATGCCTGTGGCTACAACTTGCATTCCTAGGGCCACCATTCCAACAGGTATAACAAAGCAATCCTTATGCTACTCTAAATTCAGCTAGAGACCCAAAACATCCCCCAACATCCTACAGAATCCGGGATGTCAAAATTGGGAGTTGGAAGCATTTTTCCTGACACATTCCCCTCAGTTATAGCAAGCAGAGCTGAGCTACTGCTGCAGACCTGGCTCTAATATTACATAGTATGCTGTAATAGGAGCACATTCCTGAGACAAGCAAGGAAGAAGGAGTTTCAAAAGACTGTCCTCATGTTATCTGAACAGCTCTGTTCTCCAGTGAGTCTTGGGAACAACGAAGGCTGGGCAGAAACTCAATGAAACATATTTTACAGAACTGCTCTATGGACCAGCTTCTTTCTGAATGACTAACAATTCAGCACTGTTGTCCTCTACTACAATATGTGCCCTTTTCTTTGCACCTTTCTCTATGTATTTATATAAAAATGCTGGTGGGATTTGAACAGGAGTCTTTATGATAAGACAGAATTGTTCCAGCAACTTAGGGAGTTCCGGGACTGAACCATACTTGTAATCATTCCTCCACGTGGCAGTTTACTATGTTCTGATTTGAAAGAGCTGGGCAATATATTGAGAAGGCTGGGACTAGGATGTGCCCTGTGATTGTAGAGTACATGAGCAGAGATTCAGAGCGGAAGGCTAATAATTTGAGAGTGCTACCTTTTGACTTGATAACCTTCAAGTCTGAAATTGTATTTAGCCCAAGCCAAGATTCAGTTAATCTCTCTCCAACAGGAAGTAAACTCAAACTACACATTTCTAATCTAGGTGCAAGGAACTTGCAATTTATCAGCTGTCTTGGCTATCCTTTTACATTTAATCAGTTGCAAATGCTGACACTATACGCATTATTTCTAAATTCAATAACTTGTTTGCTGCTTGCTTTGGATTATATTTCTCTTGGTGTTTTTAGAATTAGTTTTATCTTTTAAGAGTTTGTATTTTTAAAAAATACTGACAACCTGCAATTCATAGCTCTGGAATCCTTTAGCTTAATTTTGTCATGAACAATGTCACAGAAAGGCCATGGCAGAGTTTTGTGACAAATGAAATTCATCTCTTTTCAATTATGCAATGAGATTTTTATGCTGATTACTCTTCTGTGCTGCACCTTAGATTTCTTCGCACCTTACCTCCAGGCCTGGCAGACAAAGGAATATCTTCCAGGAGCTTGTGCCTGACCTTTCTCAAACAGCAGCGGGTGTCAGCGAGCTTGCTGAGAGCAACTCCAGGAAGCAAACAGGTACAGCCAGAACTAGCACTGGTGTTTCTTTATGAGCTGCAGCTCCTTCCAAGACTAAGAGTGCCAGTGACTATTGCTCAGTTGCAGGGGAAATCCAGTATTGTCATTCAACCTCTACAATCTAGCATGTAGTCACTACTGAGCTGATGTCCAGGCATGGTGGTAAAACAGTGGTTGGCAACCTGCAGTCCGTGGGCCGCACCTGCCAGCAGCTCCCATTGGTTACGGTTCACCATTCCCAGACAATAGGAGCTGCAGGAAGTGACAGCCAGCAAGTCTCACTGTATTAGAGACACTGCAGTCCTGGATGCAGTGTCATCCGGAGCAGATGCAACATTCAGAAAACTCCTCAGCACCAGGTCATAAAAAACCCAATTGCACTTCTTGTGAAAACAGCAGGCTGTAGCCAGGACGGTGGGATCAGCTCTCTTACTGTATTATGTATGCTTCCACATAGTCTCAGCTTTTCAGTTACATGTGAAATTCTTCACTTCCTGGGATTACTGTGCAAAATTAAACAGCGTAAGACATGATACAAGGTTTGGAAGTTCTGGAAGCTCAGAAAAGTTCTGGATGAATTGAGGGAACTCTTGGATCTTGATATACTAGAGAGACAATGAGGATATTTTAAAAGTCCAATGAAAAGTTTTCTGAGGCACTTCATCCTTACTGTGGCATGCTGTTCTTCCTGAGGATTGGTTTCTTGGCTCTTTTTCCTGCAGTGATCTGGAAAGTGTACATTGATTAAGCCTGCTTAGTGCTATACATGCCTATCAAAACCAGTGCAAGAAAAAACATGTTACAGAGAGTAAGTCACCAGGGGCACCTATGAGGCATAGCTCAGTGGCATGAGAGTGAAACTAGAGCCCTTCAAAAAGTGGCTCTGGGATCCAAATTCCAGGAGACAATCGTCTTGCCTCAGTATTAGAGAAAACAGAAAGACTTGCAAAATGTTTTTGTAAAGCAGGTGCTTTGAAATTATGAGGGTTTTTTTCATTTGGTATAATCAAGCCATGCCTGCCTGCATCTCCTTTATTATTATTTCCCTTTCCTAATCAAATGAAATCTCTATGTTTTGAAGTTAAGGATTTTGATATGATTATACGCCACATATCAGAAACTCTGACAATAAAATCATTTTGAATTGGAAGGGATCTGGCCCCTTCCAGCACAACAGTCCCTTTTCCCCTTCATTATTGCCTCTCTTTGCCCATCACCTGGTTCTTCCTTTCATTCCTTTCTTGCCAGCCCAGCTCACACAAATTGATAGTAGATGGGCTGTATATTTCATCTACTTGCCCTCTAATTTACTTTATAAAGTTTCCCTTTTTCTTCATAGCTCCTGGGGAAATAAGGAATATATAAAATGGGTGGTGCAATATGATGTAACAGTGACTTTTTAAAAAGGTTTAAAAACACACGAAATGAGAGGGGTTGATACTTACACCATATGAAGAGTGCTAGAAGAATAAGAAGAGAAATTGCAGCTGCAATAAGGATGGCATCTGTGCTGTCAAAAACTGGTGAGCAGCCTTTTCCTGGAGGTCAAAAGACGAAAGGAAGGAAATACCATGTCACTAATTTATTTGCTTGCGGGAGGGGGAGACTTCCGTAGCTGGAATGTTGGGTTCCATGATGGCTGGGGTTTGGGAGCTGTAGAAACCTTGCAGCTGGGCAAGGGAGAATTCTCTTGGCACAGCACTGCATATGGCTGGCATAAACAGTCCTATACAAGCCACTTTGCAAGCCTTGCTATAGAAGGGGACAGAGCTGGAAATGGGAGAGGATGTGCTGTGCCCACGGGTCCCTGTAGCATTGAATGCTATGGAGATTCTCAGGTAATGTGGGCTGCAAGGGACTTGAAATCTCTATTTCACAACAAACATAAAATTCAACTGCACAAAAGCTAGCACTGAGTCTGTATATTAACTAAGAGTTCCTTTTTTAAAAAAAAAGTTTCCTTGCAGGAAAGCATGCATATACATTTTAATGAGTGTAGGATGAGGGCTTACTTTGGAGATGCTGGATGTTCTCTGTAAGGAAGATGGCAAACAACACAACTAGAATCACTCCCCCTGGAGCTGCAATATCCAGAAGGACCCGGTACACTTGGAAAGAGAAAAGCAGTAAGAAAATGCTGCATTATCTGATTGATGCACATGAAGGTAGAAGGAGATTGTTTTTTCTGTTGGCTGCTTCCTGTACAATTGCAAGAGCCTTTGGAACCTGATTCTTGAGGTGACCCATGGCAAGTGTCAGCTCATGAGACTCCCGTGAAGCAAGTAGCAGTTGGAGTCAACATGTCTCCAATGGTTCATTGAGGCTTGTAACATGTCATGTGCAGATACACCAGCTGTACATACAGTTTCTTTGTTTATCGTTTTACGGCAAAGCAAGTACAGGCAAACATTATCAAATCTCAGCCAGCAAGGAAGAAAAGTGCAAAGTGTATTTTGTCTGCTTCCTGCTGCCAGATACCAGCAGCTGTTCAGGAGATGTGATGCCATCCTGCGGGCTGTGGAGTTTTGCCCTAGCTGCTGGGTCAGTATTGTGTGTGGCTGCTTGAAAAATGTGCCAGGTGAGGGGTGAAACATTTCCTTGTCCCTTCTCCCTCTAGCCATGCTCTCACACAGCCAAAACTTTGCCCTCAACATAGGAAGGCATGTCTATACTGTGAGGTAGGGTGTGATTCCCAGCTCGAGGTGACAGACTGCACTAACTCTCATCATGCTGCTGTGCTAAAAGTAGCCGTGCAGCCATGGGAGAAGTCGCCCTGAGCACAAACCTAGCATCTCTGATGGGCACATAGAAATCTACTAGCTTCAACAACAGTTAAGCTCATAGGAGGCCAATTGGAACAGGAAGAACCAGGTTTCAGGCTGCTAGTTGGGGAAGTCTGGTTGACTCAGTTGGTGTCAAGAGTGACAACAAAGCTCAGCATTTCAAGAAATGTATCACATAGCCAACAATAATTGTTATAATACATTACAGCTACACCACTCACTCTGTGAATCCTAGACACATAGGGCTAGAAGAGGTCCTCTTGTCCATCTCCCCACAGTGAGGCAGGAGTAATTACATAGATGTTTGTCTAACCTTTTCTTAAATGTCACAAATATATGTAAAATCCACATATTACTCACCTTTTTTCTCTTTAAACTTCTTAAAGTGTTGGGGACAAGTTGCCAGAACAGTGCTTATGAGAAACGTTACCATGATCACCCACATGAGGAAGACCATACACAACGTAAGGGCTGTGGAGAGACCTGTGCAGAAACAAGGAATGGAACTAGAACTGCTGTAGTTACAGTTAACGCTCTGCTCCTGCCAATCACTGAGCATAGGCACAACCCTGCAATCAAAAAGGGCCCCCTGGGGATCTGCCAGGGTGGAGTAAGTAGCAGCATTAGGTCTTGCTTACAGAGACACAATTAATTGATTAATCCTGCTTCATTGTAATTCAGTAACTACCCAGCCAAACCTGCTCAGCTGGAGTTCATAGAATCCTAGGGCTGGAGGAGACCTCAGGAGCTCATCAAGTCCAGCCCCCTACCCAAGGCAGGACCAATCCCAACTAAATCAACCCAGCCAGGAATTTGTCAAGCCGGGACTTAAAAACCTCTAGGGACAGAGATTCCACCACCACCTCCCTAGGGAACCCATCCCAGTGCTTCCCCACCCGCCTAGGGAAATAGTTTTTCCTAATGTCCAACCTAGACCTCCCCCGCTGTAACTTGAGACCATTGCTCCGTGTTCTGCCATTCATCATTACTGAGGCCAGACTTTCTCCAGCCTCTTTGGAACCTCCCTTCAGGAAGTTGAAGGCTGCTCTCAAATCCCCCCTCACTCTTCTCTTCTGCAGACTAAGTAAACCCAAATCCCTCAGCCTTTCCTCATAGGTAAAGTGCTTCAGACCCCTAATCATTTTGGTGGCCCTCCACTGGACCCTCTCCAACGCATCCACATTCTTTCTGTTGTGGGGGCCCCAGAATTCGACGCAATATTTCAGATGTGGCCTCACCAGAGCCGAATAAAGGGGAATAATCACTTCTCTAGATCTGCTGGGAATGCTTTTCCTAATGCTCTCTAATATGCCATTAGCCTTCTTGGCTACAAGGGCACACTGTTGATTCATATCCAGCTTTTCATCCATTGTAATCCCCAGGTTGTTTTCTGCTGAACTGCTGCTTAGCCAGTTGATCCCCAGCCTGTAACCAGCTTTGGATTCTTCTGTCCCAAGTGCAGGACTCTGTACTTGTCCTTATTGAACCTCATCAGATTTCTTTTGGCCCAGTCCTCTAATTTGTCCAGGTTACTCTGGACCCTATCCTTGCCCTGCAACATATCTACCTCTCCCCCTAGCTTAGTGTCATCCACAAACTTGTTGAGGGTACAATCCATCCCCTCATCCAGGTCATTAATGAAGATGTTGAATAAAACCAGCCCCAGAACTGATCCTTGGGGCACTCTGCTTGAAACTGACCGCCAGCCAGACATCAAGCCATTGATCACTACCCATTGGGCCTGACAATCTACCAACTTTCTATCCACCTCACAGTTCATTTATCCAAACATATTTCCGTAACTAAGGGTGGGAATGCATATCAGTAATGAACGTCCTTTCCTCAGGCATTCTAGAACCAAGAGATTCCTATTTAAGGTTAGATGTGAAACATCCAGACACAATATTGTGTGGAAATGTAGTTACCCAAACAATGTTAATTCCACCCTGCGGTAATGCAACAAGGAGGAAAAGTTATAAAAAAACCCACTAATTATCTTTAAAAACCAGTTTAAGCTAATAAGGGACTAACAGAATCAAAGTTCCTTGTTCCCAATTGTGTGGCATGATCATAGGGCAGGTGGAGGGAATGGAGCATGCCAAATAGGTTGCAGGTCCCAATTTGCTAAAGGACTTAAACACATATGTAATTTTAAATACAAATTTAAGTCCTAATCGTTTTAATGGGCTGAGAACACATGTATGAAGTTGTGTTTAAGTGCTATACAGAATACTGGCACTGTCCTGCTTTGAGGCCAGGACAGCGACATGGGAGGGAGAGGAACTGATTTTCTTTCTTGATAAAATTGGAGACGTGGGCACACATCTGTGGGGCACAGTTCTCCATCCAGGGCGGATTTATTTACCAGTGGCTCTTTGACTCCATTTTAGGACATAGGAGTTGGTCTATGAGTGTTGTGATTGTACCCTCATGTAATCCCATATCTATTATGGACACGCTTGGAAAAGTTAGGCTCTGTGGCTGCAGTCAGATGAAGGAGGAGCCAGGGATGGAAAAGCAGTTCCCAACCTTTGGGAGTAAGTGCTTCTTGGAGCTTTATTTTTTATGGAGCTTTAATTTAAAATCTCCCGAGTGGCCTCCTGCCTTCTTTCTGGCCCTTCATCCCTTGTTCTGATTTTTATGATTCTATAGCCAATATAACCCATCCGACAGGGTGACATCCTGCCTATCAGTTTTCCAGGTCTGAGATTAATAAGGTGCTTTTGATTTTTGTATCTAGAGCTGAACCTTTGATTATGAGTATTTTCCACCTTTCTTCTGCATTCTGTTCCCTTTGCCTCATTCACTGCTTCACAGTCAAACATGTGCACCCTTTAATCCAAGAACCGAGGGGGCCTACCTTCTTCCCACACCCAGAGGAGAGCAGCAGCAAACATCAGGATGGATGAGACACACACGAGCCCATGGATGACCACGACAAGCCATCTCCATAATTCTCCCTCTACGAAAGCAACAGATACATTAGTGAGTGACACCTCCTCTGTGCTCTGGGTTTGATACTAAGAGGATCTGGGGAAGAGCGGAATGGAAGGAAAGGAAAAGGCTGATCAGTATTTAAGGTTAATTAAAACAACAAGGGCTGGTGGATGGGGCACTGGCATGGGAATTATAATAATAAAGGCCTCATCAGAAGATCTCAAGCAGTGTACAATGGAGATCCATATCATCATTGTAAAAAAGTAGCACAAGTTCTGTTGCCCTCAATAGGAGGAGTCTCCTCATGGATTTCAGATACTAGCATTAGGAACCTTGGCCTTGGAATATTGAAGCTTCGGAATTTCTCAGAGAAATCTAATCAGATGTGAACATGAAAAGTGATGTACAGTGAAGATAACTGAGTGTTCTGGTACAGGCATGTAGAGTCCTATGAGATACTGCCAGAAGACCACATAGCTTTTCGCTATCAACTCTACTCAGTTAACTACATTTTCTTACAGAGGAGAAATTAAGCACATGTTGGGTTTATCTGCAATATACACACTGTCCAAGATTGAAAGGAAAGGAGCTGACATACTTACTAATTTTTTTATTTTCTGATTGACAGCACAAGATAGCAAAGCCCAAGCCAGATCCAGCAGCCAATGATATTGCAATAGCAAGAGCAATAGTAGACATTTTCAGTGTATCCTTTAGGGCTGGCACGATACCTATAATATGGACAACACAAATCCAAACAATCACTGGAAAGCCAAGAAGAGAAGGACAAAAGTGACGGAGCAGGGACTGAAAACTGTTCCGTTTTTCTTGCTTCTTCTTTTCGGCTTGAAGGACAGCGTAAGTACAATTTCCTTGTCTCTGCACTTCAGTGTCCTAAGGACTAAAGTGGGGATAAACCTTCTAGCTGAGATCTGAGATGCAATGAAAAGGAAGCCCCTTGGGGCAGAATTCTAGTTCTGTGACTGAGGTGCTCAGGCACTACATGAATATAAATGAATAATAATTAATGAAGACATTGTTAAACTCTGACACCTGGCAGGGGGAGCAAAACTTTCAAAGCTATGTTGAGATCTTCCTGTAGAATTTCCTTTGTAGATCCCCTAAGTGTTACCTGTGGTCAGTGAGCATTCAGAATGAGAAATGAACAGGAATTAACTGGATCTATTGTGAAGGATGATGCTTGATGCGATTGAAGACTCTGATGTGCTGTCAGTGTGATGATGAATTGCCAGACCTGATGCTTAGAGGTAGAGCTCTGTGCAGATACTGAAAGGTACATCTGCATCCGCTAGGCTCAACTCCCTATTGGATCTGCAATCTGTGATCCAGATTTTACTCAAGAAATCGACACAAGAAATCAGGGGAGGGGGAGCACAGATGAGCAAGGAGGGGCAAGGTGATGCAGGGAAGAGCCTGGCAGAAGCGGGAAGTGTTTGTGTGTAAGTGGGTTGTCACATTTTCTGTTTTATTATTAGTCTTTTATGAGCACTGCCACTTCTGTTCCTAGATATGGAATGAGAGTGTGGGGGGAGGACCAGGGCTACCTGTTGGGTTTCCACACTTGTGGAGACTGCTGTCCCTTTTAACAGTGTGCTGGGAGCTTTGCGGATCAGTGTTCACCAGGTGGGGCTGGGGAGACAGGCAGTCTCCTGCAGGGAGATTTAGGACGTCGTTCCCCTTTTTCTCCTTTGCCAGGTGGGGAGGGGGGAAGAAGAGAGCTCTGCATGGGCATCTGCTTCGCTATCTGCCCCACTAGCCACAGATAGGAAGTGGATATGCAGAGCTCTTCCTCGAGGTGCCATGGGTTACTCATGTCTCCAAGCTTTTCCTACATATCCTAGTTTGCCTAAAAGATGTGTTTTAAATGACTATGTCACTTGTTTGTCTAAATCACCTTGATGTTGTAGTTTTTCAGAGCCAAAATCTGCCCCTACTACTCATTCAGCCGTGCCTTACTCCACAAGTAGCCTCTGCTCAACATGGACAACCGTGGGCTGCTAAAATTGGGCACCTAAATCCATATTATGGCAACTAAAGAAAACCAAGGGATATTTTACAGATGCTGAGCATCTGCTGCTCCCTTGACAACCTAGCAGTGGATGCGCCAATCCACTGGCAATCAGTGACTTGAATTGCGTGTTTAGGTCTGGGTTTAGATTAACAAAGTTTAGTTGCCTAAACCCCGGAAGTCCTAGTTTTAGGCTCTCCTACGATCCAAAGAATTCCCACTGAACCTGTAGACACTTCAATTCACTTGGCACGTAATTTTCAGGTTAAAAGTGCCCTGGACACGTAAGTTACTGCTGCTGGGAACACACACAATTGTCTGCTTCTAGTCATTGAAGTGCCTGTCTCCCGCCTCAATGCCAGTGTAATTCACAAACCAGAGAAGATGGGTGTTCACCCACGCAATTCACCCATGGGCCTGAATCACATGTGCTCTGAGGCTGAGTTTGGGTACCATCAAAATCTGACTGGAGGAAGAAGTGGTGCCACTCAGCTCATAACTTTTAGCCCAGGGGTTAGTGCATTCATGTGGGACATGGGAGACCTAGATTCAATCACCTCCTCCCACAGTGAGATGATTGGAAGAGGAGTCCTACCTGTTCTAACCACTCAGCTATTGGATACCATGGCACTGCTAAGCGTCAGGTTTGGCGCTAACCATAGTAAAGGTTTGCAATCAAAAGTGCTAATGCAACACTCACCCTCAATGGTCAAATTCACTGAGGTTTCCCGCCAGCTGACATCATTGCTGGCATTGCAAGAAAAGGATCCACAATCTGACTTCTGAGCTTCTGGTATGTACAAAACAGTGTAGTCTTCAGAGAAATAGTAACATTTGTTCCTGGGAAGGGGCTTCCCATCTTTCTTCCAATCAATAGCTTGTATTCTGCCAGCTGTCACCTTGCAGGATAATTCAACGGAAGAACCTATTACAGTAGAATTTATCTGTAGATGAGCTTCGTATACTGGCTCTGGGGAGGAGAAAGAGATTATATACATTTAAAAGTCCTGGTTGAAATGTACAAGCTTGAATACCTAAAGTCAGGCACTTAAATCCATATTCAGGCACTGAAATCAATCAATCAGATCTACTTGTCTATATGAAAGGTATATTCTTAAAACTTGTGAAATCATCTAACATGCAGTGATGTAGGCTATTAGTCACTTAATATATATCTAGTCACTCATGTCTAAACTTCATATCTTAGGTTATCCTCAGTGTAAGAGTTCAGAAATACTGAGTCTTGAGGGAGGTTTTTTAAACATCACTGTCTTTCAGCCTTTCTAAGTTTTGTTTGTCTCTTTAAGCCTTTCCTCTAACCCAGCTACAAATTTCTTATTCTAGAATCATATAGTCCTTATAGAATTATAACTTAGTTAGTCAACTCTTAGAGATCAGTGCGGGGCGTTCCCTGCAATATATTTCAGTATTTTCTCCAGTCCAGTTGTATAGTTCACGAGGGATGGAATTGCTAGAGACCTATGTGGATACAAAATTTGTGTCTGCATCTATGTCTGCAAAAATGAGCCACAGATATCTATATCCACATTGGTGGATGCAGATACCCGTGGATTCCCATAAATTTGCAGGGCTCTAGGGATTACCACCACTTTCGACTTTCTCTGTGTCATATGCAAGGATAAAGGCCCTTCTGACTACATGCTGCAGAACTTTAATGTGCAAATCAGTGAAATCAAAATGGTATTTCTTGCTCAGGTCAAGGTGCACACATGTAGTGTGGCTAGACCCAGTGTCACTGTCCTTCAGCTACAGTATGTTTTGTTGTGCT
Organism: Pelochelys cantorii; assembly: GCA_032595735.1. Classification (NCBI taxonomy): domain Eukaryota; kingdom Metazoa; phylum Chordata; order Testudines; family Trionychidae; genus Pelochelys; species Pelochelys cantorii. Next base: position 46,480,283 of record CM064337.1, read on the forward strand.
GTCAAAAGTAAAGGGTCAGGTCAGGATGGCTTTGATTGGAATGCTCCATCAAAATAATGGTAGTGCTACGAGTGTTGACATTTTTCCTGCAAAGTCAGAATTGAATGAATAGAGTGAACAGATCTCATCATAAAAGTTTTTCCCTCTGATATCAGCCTTATTTTTTATTTATTTAGAAATGTCATCCCCTTATCACACTTAATGGATCCTTGTCCTACAGGGATGTAAAAGATTTTGGTATAAATGATTTCAAGGGTGTTTTATGTAGTCATTAGGTTGTGCAGCTGCTTCCTTGAAATGTGCCCAATCTCCATCACATTGGTGCAATCTATTCAGTATAATTTTTTGGTGCTGCCAGATGTTTGAATTCACTGCTTTATAAATACTTCTGCTCTTTCACTTACCTAAGACTAGCAATTTTGTTTCTCTGGCTTCAATTTTGTTCAAATTGATGGTCGCTCTGTAGGTCCCGCTGTCAGTCTCTTGAACATTTTTCAACAAAAGGGAGCCGGTGGATTCATTAATAATGACTCTGCCTTGATAGGGTGTATAGATCACAGGTTTCTCTCCAGCTTTATAGTAATCCACAATATTTTTGGTCGCAGACCTACTTACGTATTCCCACAGCAAATGATCTATGACTGTGTGTTTGCTGGTGGGCAACGCATTCAGCAGCACTGAAGAGCCCACAGCAACGGTTCTAGATTCTTGGGCTTCTGTTGTTTCTGAAGCCCAGTGGAGAACCAGCAGCAGTGCTAGAGAGAAAGGTGGATATGAGCTAGTCAGTCTGACACAGTACTTATCCCAGGGCTATGAAACAATGTTCATTTGGGGATGCTGGATCACAACTGGGCCTCATCTACGCTGTCAGCATGTTGGGTGCCTCAGCAGAAAGCAGGCTGCATTCATGCTGTGGTGCATTGCATCATGTGGAAGTGAAAGGTGCTGGCAGCAGGGTTAAATTAATTCTTCTGGGGGTCCAGGGCTATTAGACTTAGTGGAGTCCCCTAGGCTCTGGGGTAGGGCCAAAAATTAAGGATTCAGAGAGCAGGAGGGGGCTGTGAGTTGAGGCAGGAGGATGGGTGCAAGAGGGCTGATGGCTCCAGCTGGAGTGTGGCCTCTGGGATGGGGCTGGGAATGAGGCATTTGGGTGTGGGGGGGCGGTCTACACTGGGGACCAGGGCTCTGGAGTGCAGGAGAGAGCTCAGGACAGGAAGATGAGGTGGCAGTGCAGAGTCTGAGATAACTAGGGTGCAGGAAGGGGCTCAGAGTTGGAATGTGGGGTCTAGGAGGGAGAAAGGGTGGTGGAATGGGCTCAGTTAGGGTTCTGAGTTGGGGTGCAGGGCCTGGGAGGGATTTAGGGTGTGGTAGGTGGCTCCGGGCTGGGGCAGGGGATTGGGGAGTAGATGACTTTTACCTGGGGCAGCTCCTGGTTGTTGGGGAGGAAACAAGTGACTCCACTTAGCCTACAGTCACCTTCAGGCTTCGCCTCCTCACATCTCCCATTGGCTATGATTCCTGGCCAATGAGAATTGCAGGGGCAGAGCCTCAAGGCAAGAGCATCGTGAGGCCAGAACTTCCCGGCACTCTCAGCAATGCAGCGCCAGTGGGGGTGGTGAGGAATAGCAGTGTGTGGAGCTGCCTCTTCCCCCCTCAGGAAGGGCTAGCCTGGTACATAGGCTGCATCCACTGAAGTCCCTTTCTTAATCCCGTTCATGCGGGGCAAAGGGAAAGCACCAGAAAAGGTTCCTGCAGCTCCCTGCAGTGGGTTAAAGGCTCTGGTGGTGAGCACCTGGGGGACACCCCACTGCTAAAAGTGGCCACAATAGATGTGGGAGAAGCAGCGTGGGTATGCAAACAGACATATAGGCTACATACCTACAGTGCCTAATAATCTACATAGTGTTTTATAGCCATACTAGGAGTGTCTGCAGTGAATGTACTTCACTTCCTGCTGTAAGCATAGACAGTATCCTTAGAGAGGCTTGAACCAGAATCCCAATTCAGATGTCCCTGGACACGGGATGTGGGCTGGGGAGAAAGTTGAAATTTGAACCTGCCCTGAAAGTGCATTGCCTGAGCCCATCTCCCGTTGCATCTGGCACTCTTGTTTCACAGCTTATATGGCCAAAAGGGATCACTGCAGTTGTCCGGGCTGAGCTAGTGCATAGCACACAACCTAGAACTTCCCTGCTGCAATTTCTGGTTGAACCAGTGCATGTATTTTAGAAGAAACACCCAGGCTTGATTTTAAAATTGAGATTCGCCATGACTAGCACCCAGCCCTTGGTAAGTTATGCCCATTGTGAAGCAGAAGATTCAGCCCCATACAGAGTTGAAGTTGAAGCTGAACAATTCAGATTAGATGTGTGGTATAAATTTTAACCATCTGGTAATTAACCATCTGGTAATTAACGGTGGATTCTCCATGAGTGGTAATTTTAAACTCGTCTTTGGACGATCTTCTAAGAGTGCTCTGGGAATGACTGGGGAGCAGTTCTCTGACCCGTGCTGTTGAGAAGCTCAGGCTGGATGATCACAATAGTCCGTTCTGGCTGTGGAACCTACCAATGCCCATGTCAGCTTTAATCTAGCTACCCAGGTAGAGAAGACATGGTGGTACGGGCTAGCGGCCTGAGTTCAGGCTAAGATATGCACTCAGCTTTCTAATACATGCTAAAGCCTGTGCCACCACATCCACACTGCTATTGTTGGGAAGCCCCATGACCAAACTGCCCTGGGGCTATTTTTGCTGGGTAGGCCATGGGAAGCAAAACAAAAGTTGGATCTAGATTAGACAAGGGGTCAGACAGGTCGTGGCTGCTCCAGAATACAGAGGGTGCAGAAAGGACTTACAACATTCCCTCTCCCCCCACTGAATGACCACCTCTTCTTCCTGCCTTGAGTGCAGGAATGGGGTGGCTGACAGTCCGGACCCCAGTGCCACTTCTCAGTGAAGCACATTGGGGTACTTTCAATATAAGAGCTGTATGAACCTGACGAAAGGGATCAGTGATGCACACTTTAGTGTCCAGCTAATGTGATTCCTTGCCATGTTTCGGTATGGTAGGGAATTGATACATACTCAGGCACCAGCTCATCTTCTGTAACATCCTCCTGAGGAGTCTGCACTGGCAACAGGTAACGCTTTGGCGCAATGCCAGCAGGACCCTGCAGAAGCATACAGTCAAAATCAGCAATGTGCAGTAATGACAGGGTGCATGCAATTACCACAAGTGACCTGCAGTTCCATACGAATCCCTCCCATAAGAGAATGCAAAGGCTGCACAGTTCACATCAGACCTGTCCAGAGCTAAGGTACTCCTTGTTCTAGGGCTGACCCAAGGAGAGGCTCTGGTAGGAGCTGCATGCAGTGCTCCCCAGTCAAGGAGTGCCTTAATGCAACCCAAGACATTCATAGAATTATAGAATACTAGGACCGGAAGGGACCACAAAAGGTCATCGAGTCCAGTGCCCTGTCCCCATGGCAGGACCAAATACTGTCTAGACCATCCCTGATAGACATTTATCTAACCTACTCTTAAATATCTCCAGAGATGGGGATTCCACAGCCTCCCTGGGCAATTTATTCCAGTGTTTGATCACCCTGACAGTTAGGAACTTTTTCCTAATGTCCAACCTAAACCTCCCTTGCTGCAGTTTAAGCCCATTGCTTCTCGTTCTATCCTCAGAGGCCAAAGAGAACAATTTTCTCCCTTCTCCTTATGACACCCTTTTAGATACCTGAAAATGGCTATCATGTCCCCCCCAGTCTTCTCTTTTCTAAACTAAACAAACCCAATTCTTTCAGCCTTCTTTCATAGGTCATGTTCTCTAGACCTTTAATCATTCTTGTTGCTCTTCTCTGGACCCTCTCCAATTTCTCCACATCTTTCTTGAAATGCGGTGCCCTGAACTGGACACACTACTCCAACTGAGGCCTAACCAGCGCAGAGTAGAGCGGAAGAATGACTTCTCGTGTCTTGCTCACAACACACCTGTTAATGCATCCCAGAATCATGTTTGATTTTTTGCAACAGCATCACACTGCTGACTCATATTCAGTTTGTGGTCCACTATAACCCCTAGATCCCTTTCTGCCATATTCCTTCCGAGACAGTCGTTTCCCATTCTGTATGCGTGAAACTGATTGTTCCTTCCTAAGTGGAGCACTTTGCATTTGTCTTTATTAAACTTCATCCTGTTTACCTCAGACCATTTCTCCAATTTGTCCAGATCATTTTGAATTATGACCCTATCCTCCAGAGCAGTCGCAACCCCTCCCAGCTTGGTATCATCTGCAAACTTAATAAGCGTACTTTCTATGCCAATATCTAAATCGTTGATGAAGATATTGAACAGAGCTGGTCCCAGAACAGACCCCTGCGGAACCCCACTTGTTATACCTTTCCAGCAGGATTGTGAACCATTAATAACTATTCTCTGAGTATGGTTATCCAGCCAGTTATGCACCCACCTTATAGTAGTCCCATCTAAGTTGTATTTGCCTAGTTTATTGATAAGAATATCATGCGAGACCGTATCAAACGCCTTACTAAAGTCTAGGTATACCACATCCACCGCTTCTCCCTTATCCACAAGACTTGTTATCCTATCAAAGAAAGCTGTCAGATTGGTTTGACATGATTTATTCTTTACAAATCCATGCTGGCTGTTCCCTATCACTTTGCCACCTTCCAAGTGTTTACAGATGATTTCCTTAATTACTTGCTCCATTATCTTCCCTGGCACAGAAGTTAAACTAACTGGCCTGTAGTTTCCTGGGTTGTTCTTATTTCCCTTTTTATAAATGGGCACTATATTTGCCCTTTTCCAGTCTTCTGGAATCTCTCCTGTCTCCCATGATTTTCCAAAGATGATAGCTAGAGGCTCAGATACCTCCTCTATCAGCTCCTTGAGTATTCTAGGATGCATTTCATCAGGCCCTGGTGACTTGCAGGCATCTAACTTTTCTAGGTGATTTTTAACTTGTTCTTTTTTTATTTTATCTTCTAAACTTACCCCCTTCCCACTAGCATTCACTATGTTAGTCATTCCTTCAGACTTCTCGGTGAAGACCGAAACAAAGAAGTCATTAAGCATCTCTGCCATTTCCAAGTTTCCTGTTACTGTTTCTCCCTCCTCACTGACCAGTGGGCCTACCCTGTCCTTGGTTTCCCCCTTGCTTCTAAGAGGAGGCTGTGCAGGATGTAGGAGGAGGAAGAAAATTATGGAGCCCATGGAGATATGGGGACCTCCTGGAAAAGTTTGTTTTGTAGCAGCAAGAGCAAGTAATTGTCCCCCAAGGTTAGGGTGACCAGACAGAAAGTGTCAAAAACTGAGACAGGGTTGAGGATAATAGATGCTTATAAAAAAAAAAGTCTCAAAGACTGAGACTGTCCCGATAAAATCAGGACATCTGGTCACCCCATCCAGGGTTATCAGTGGTCTGAGAACTGGATTAGAATCCAACTAAAACTGACCCACCCTCCCCCTCGCCGAGTTATGTCAATGAGACAGATGAAATTGAGGGATAATTTCCCAGCCTAACTCAGAAGCATTGTGAGAATCAGTAATGTTGATAAAATCTCCCACATCTATTATGCCATCCCCTTACCTCTCCAGAGCATCCTGTGTTTGGAGAAACACAAGAATTGCTCTCTCCTGCCACCCAGAAGGCAGAGGTGACACCAAAAAGGGGTGAAGAGTTGTGTGGCTTTGGTCTTGCTCCCCAGTCCACCTGTGTGGGAGGCAGGGTGGATGCACAGGGGGAAGAATCCTGCACTGCCCTATGGGATGGGGGCAGAATGTGCGTGCGTTCTTCCGGCATACAGAGTTTGTGTCCCAAAGCAGCATGACTCCATACCTTTCCTGTACCGCTACAGATGGACCAGTTTCATAATCCTACACTCTAGCCCTAAAAAAGCACTAAGAATGAATAGAAATGTATATCCCCATACCTACCCCAACAGGAGACCTTTACATCCCCCGCCCACTACTGAAATTCGATGTTAAGCATTTTATTTGGGGGCCCACTACAGTTAAGGGAAAGATTCTTATTCATGAGCTTTAAATCAGGTCCTTAGTCAATAGATGATTGTTTCCCACATTTCCTGAAGGGGAATTTCAACTTGAAACAGGATTTAACGATCCAACGGCTACATTTAGAAACTGCATTGATCTGTGCAACAAAATGTTATTACCACACTAATACTAACGCAGAAATATATACTTGTCTGGCAGGTGCAGGCTTACCTGGACACACCCTTTTGCTTATATTCCTTGCACCTGCTTTTGAATCCTTTGTGACCTTGAACTTGAGGCTTTAATTTCTTCAGTAATCATCTGTGATTATCTGAAGTCTAAATCTGAAGCAATATAAACCAACTGCTACTAGAATTTTTCCTCGGGTATTTATTTTGTTAATTCATCTTCCTCATCATGGCCCCCTTTCAGACAGCATACTACTCTGATTGATCTCTGGTGGGGTCTTTAAGCTGGTCTGGTTGGCTAGTCAGTTTCCATCAATCACTGGCAATTTAATCATGCCATTGAAACTTTTTTTCTAGGAGGTGGCTGTTTGCTGATTTTTCTGCAAAAACTCGTGGAGCATCCACACCTCAAGCACGTTCTTGCACAAAAAAATCGAAAGAGCAGTGGGGTTTTGCGCAATAGGTATTCCTCTTTCTATGAGGAACAACTTCTTTTTGTGCACGAGCTCTTGTGCAAAAAGGTGTGTGTGGACGGGGAACGGAGGGGTTTTGCGCAAAAGGAGGCAAAAGGAGGCAATCGAAAAAAGCACAGGTGCCCTGGTGGCCATTCTGTAAATAGCAATCAGAGCTTTCTTGCGCAACAGTGTCCATGCAGTCTGGATGCTCTCTTGCACAAAAGCACATTGCTTTTCTGATGTGCTTTTGCAGTGTGGACGCGCTCTTGTGCAATACGTTTTTGCAGAAGATCTCTTCCGCAAAAAGCTTCTTGCGCAAGAAGCCTGCAATGTAGACATAGCCTCAGAGCACAGAAAGACAGGAGAGAGGTTGGTGGACACAGTGGCTCAGGCAGGATCCCTGGCTCTCACACCTTGGGAGGAGACTGGGCTCCAGTCCAAGCTGCTCTGTGTTGCTGCTGTGAGCTTTGCAGACATACCCTGACTGAGATGCATGGCACAGATAAACCAGTCCCATGAAATTCGCTGTTAGTTTAATCTTAGAAAACAAACTCAGTGAATGGCTGAGTATCTTTGCTCCTGGCAGAAAGATCCTTCTTGAAGGCTATCCATTCCAGCTCCCCATATCTAGTTCCTGTCACACTATTAGCTGCCGCCCTTGGACTGCCTCCTTTCTGCCTTCCTGTATTCCCTCCATATGCATGTGTAGGTCCCATAGGAACCTACCAACTCCCTGAATTTGCTTAACTCTGCCTTCTTGAAATTCATGATCTTAATTCTGCTGTTTTCTCTCCGGGCATTCTTTAGACTCAAGAGCCCACATTCTCCCAAGCTGCCTTTCATTTTCAAATTCTCAACTAGCTCCAACTTGTCAAAATCGCCTCTTCCCTAGTTGCTTTCTTCACTTTCTAAAATTAAAAAAAATCTCCTATGCATTTCAAAAACTCGTTGGATAGTCTAGGCCCCACAAATGGGTGGGTCGCTGAAGTTCACTATCGCTATCAAGTCCTCTGCTTTAAGATAATTTTGTTAGTTGTTTAAAAAAACCTCCTCCACCTCTGGAGGAGAAAAGGCAAGATATGAGAGGGGAGGATGAGTGGGAACAAATTCCAAACATATTCTGTTTCAGTTTGATTCATATTTTTAAAGACTTTTTTAAACATTTTGTGATTATTTTTTTAATAAAATAAAACCACTTTTGTTTCTTTGAAAGTCTGTCACTGAAAACACAGTCTTTTTTTTTTTTTTTTTTCACCAGCTCTGCTCCAGCCTAGTGTATTTCTTTCTTATCTTCCCCGGCCCTGAGCCTGCTCTGGGGTCAGACTTAAAACACAGCCCAAAATTAGTGAAATGCTCCTGGGCTTACATCTGAGTGGTGCAGACTCCTTTTCTGCTCATGCTTAGAACAAAGTGATCTCGGACTACAGTTTAAATAATCTTTTCCAGATAGTGAGGACCAATAGATTTGTGTGCATTGCATATACTTTGATAATATCTTCAGAAGTGCAGTCAAGGTTTATTGCTAAGGCATTTATTTTGTGCTATTTACAAAGCCAAATAATCTAGGAAGGCAGAAAATGAAATAGATTTTACAGACAATATAAAACACAGCTTTGCAACAGCATAAACAAGCCAGGAGAATTGTAATTCTAGTAAGAATTGTATGTTGCCAAGGAAAAGCAAAGAGAGAGTTCAACTTACCGACTGGTTGCCTGTGGGAGCCCACCTAGCTCTCTTTACCTCTTCTGAAAACCACATGGTAGACTGAACATGGGAGTTTCGGTTTGCTCTGTAATGCTGGAGTTTGCCTGATTGGTTAATTTGAATTTGATAACAGCCACTGCAAGCAGCTTCCCTACTCAGAGTTTATAAGAGGAGAACAATATATTCGCATTCAGTGCATGCTATGACTCATCTGCGCTCTTTGGGAAAGTTAATACACTGACACTGTGGGACCTTTTAAGCAAAGTATCCAATAAATTAATTTGTATATTAGCAAATATGCAAATTACCATGAACTTGATTTTTAAAGGGTTTGAGGATAGAAACTGTGGTCAGAGGAATGGGACAAAGGGAACAAAAGTGTAAGTCTCAGCAGAGGTGGTGGTGGGGCTGCCTAGTTAATGCTGTGCAGTCCCTAAGTGCATCCACCCAACCTAGCCTGGCTTCCAGCCTGCCTTGACCAGGGGAGGGATGGCCTGAACCTGGACCCTCTCTCCTGGCCCAAGCGGCCAGGCTTCAGAGCCCTCTGCCACAGCCCGAGCGGCCTGGGCCTGGACCCTTCCCCCTTCCCCAACACAGCTCAGCCCTAGATTCCTCCTGCCATGGCTAGAGAGGCCCAGGCCCAAAGTCCCCCTGCCATAGCTCGAGCCTGGAGTCCCCCTGCCACGGTCTGGGCATCCCTCTCCTCATACTGTAGCCGCACCCCAAAGCTTCCATGGATGGGAGAGGGACCTTTCCCTCCCTGCCCTGGTGCTGCTGCAAGGAGAGAAATCTAGAAGAATCCTCTCTGCTCACAGTAGCCTCGGAGCACCCTCCTTCACCCCAAACCCTTCAGTCCACCCCACCCCAGGGCCTACACCCCAGCCAAAGCCCTCGAACTTGCAATCCTCTGTCCCAGCCCTGAGCCCCTCATTCCTGCCCCCTCCAGAGCCCATACCCCCAGCTAAAGCCCTTGCATCCCTGCACCTTAACCATTTGATCCAGCCCTGAGCCCCTCAACCCAGCCCCACCCTATAGTCCACACCTCCAGCTGGAGCCCCCACACTCCTACACCCCAACCCTCCGCCCCAGGCCTTACCACCCTCCCACACTCAGAACCCCTATGGCCCCATCCCCCACCACATGAATTTTGCTATGTGCATCAATAGGAAGGTAATGAATGTGTTGCCTGTCACCTCCATATTGGTGCACGTAACGGCAATCATTCCTCTCACGGGTAAAATTTGAACACTGACAAGGGGACTACGACTCCAGCAAACAGCTGTTTCAGGGGTTTTCAAGCTGTGGGGTGCGCCCACTTCGGAAGGTACGAGGGAACGTGTGGGGGGTACGCAGCCACTTGAGGCCAGTTCCACACAGCAGAGCTCAGAGAGGGAGCACCAACCCCTCTCCCGCTGCGCCTCAGCGGGCCCCCTGGCCTGTATGGGCTGGGGGAATTTTCTGAGCTGAACACGCCTCCATCTGAGTCACAATTTTTGGCTGAATCGGGGGTGGAGGTGACTCTCCTTCCCTCATCGCTGTGGCATCACTGCTTCCCCCCTCCCCCAATGTTCCTGTGTCCCCCAGGGGGCTCACCCCACAGTGTGAAAACCGTTAGTCGAGATTCAGAGGCAACGCATGGGGTGGTCGCATGCTCCACCCAGAACTTGGATATTGTGCCCCATCCACTATCAAGTTCCAAATCGCCTCTGGGGGGAGGGCCAAGCAAATAACAGAGGTGGCCTGGGCAAGGACATCAAGCAGACACCCCAGAGGATCGTGATCATGCCTTCGGGAATCCAAAATGGAGTCCGGGAACTGTGACCATAAACGCCATATTGCTGTTGCATCAGCCGCGCAGGCCTTGGAGTCTGGACTGAGCCAGCCAGAACCAGACCAATCCGGTTTTTCCTGCCAGAGAACATCCCGAGGGTTCCGTCTCCTCAGAGCTGTTCCCGCCAAAAACTCTCTCATAGGCTCTGTGCAGCGACTGTGGCTGCTGCCCATCCCAGTGGCAGCATGTGTTGGGTCTGGGTTTGCCTGCTGCCATTAGGGACAGGGTGTGCACTGCTTGGCCCTCCTGGCATTTCAGACCATTCCTCTGGAAAACATCGTCTGTTCCATAGGGAAGGAGAGAGAGAGGAGTCGCTTTACCATCTCCAAACTCACCATCGATCCTGCATCCTAGTGTAGAACATCAGCCTCGAGCACTTCTCCCCACAAGGGCTCACATCACTGGATGGCTCTCTCTGGCCTTCCTCCCTGAGGGCTTTTTACATTAGCCCACAGGTTGTAAATCCCAGGCATTGCTCCGGGTACTCCCAACTTGCACATAACATAAAGGAATCTTTATGCCTGGTTAGGGCTTTGTGGTGTATTTATATGACTTGCCTGGCTGCAGAGAAAACCTTCCAAATGTGGTGCCTGAGTTTGCAGACAGTCTGCAACACTGACTTAGAGTTTACCCCTGGATTTTAGTGCAAGCCTTACTCTTATGTCCGCAGGTAATCCTCCGGGGACAAAGGGGAGTATAAAATCCTGGATTTGCATCCTGGTCTATGAACCAAAATTAAATGTGGAATCTAGCCACTTCCTAGCGAGTTTGACATTGATGCGTTAAGCCCTGAGTGGGTCACTGTAGCAATATTCTCAGAATACAGGAGAGTGGTTGGTCTGCATACATTTAAAGTAACTCAAAAAAGGTTGAGAAAAAATAAATGTGGATTTTAGCCATGCATGAACTTGAGATGGGTTGGCAGATGGGAAGGAGAAGAGGGGGGAAAGAGTGAGAGAGAGAGAGAGACTCAAACTTCTGAACTTGGTGGGTTTAAAAATCCAGATCCCCATTTTCTGATTTGACCCTATTTGTGCTGAATACCAAAAGAATTTTTTTCTTTGCAATAATATGTGTTTGGGGTCTTGTTGACTTTTATCCTACTTTCCTGAGTAAAACAACATGGCCACAAGTAAGGCCCTACCAAATTTGTGGTAACTTTCACAGATTTTAAAAATAATACATTTCATAGTTTCTGGTATTTTCACAATGTTGTAATTTTAGGGGCACTGACCAATAAAAGAGTTGGGGGGGGGGCAAGATTATAGGGGAGAGAGGAAGTTGCGATACAGCTACCCTAACTTAGAATCATAGAACGATAGAGCTGGAAAAGACCTCAGGAGGCCATCAAGTCTAGCCTCCTCCTCTAGGCTGGACCAATCCCAGCTAAATCAACCCAGCCAGGGCTTTGTCAAGCTGAGACTTAAACACCTCTAGAATATGGAAGAAAACATTGTCCTCACTCTGCGTTTGTAAGCAACAAGTAGCCAGAGGCAGTTTTTTATTCGAGCTGCAGCAAGGGAAGTCTGATTCGGGTGGGAGTGGAAACCTCCCCCCGAGGCAGATCTTCAAATACAAGCAATTATGAAGCAGTTTATACACTGTCGGTTACATATAATAACATTAAACAATTAGTCTCCTTCCCATTACAAACACCAATGGCTAACAGTGATAGAGATGCAGCTGTGTTAGTCTTGTCTAGGTGAAACAAAAGACAGAACTATGTAGCACTTTAAAGACTAGCAAGATGGTTCATTAGGTGATGAGCTTTCGTGGGCCAGACCCACTTCCTCAGATCAATTTGTGGAAGAAAATAGGTACGACCATATATACCAAAGTGATACAATCAAAAAAAGTGAACACATATAAAATTGACAAATCAAATTTTAGAACAGAGTGGGGGTGAGGGGGGAAGGTTAGTGTCTGTGAGGTAATGACATTAGGGTTGATAATTGGGGAAGCTATCTTTGTAATGGGTGAGATAATTAGCATCTTTGTTGAGACCCATACATAAAGTGTCAAATTTGAGCATGAATGACAATTCTGAAGCTTCTCTTTGAAGTCTGGAGTTAAAATCTCTCTGAAGCAATATGCATGTTTTAAGGTCATTGAGAGAATGGTTAGTCTGGCTGAAATGGCAAGCAACAGCTTTCTCTCTGTGAGGGTATGTCTACACTACAGCGCTAATTCGAACTAACTTAGTTCGAATTAGTTAATTCGAACTAAGCTAATTCGAACGAATGCATCTAGACCCAAAAACTAATTCGAATTGGTGTTTTGCTAATTCGAACTTGCGCATCCACACTGATTGGACGCTGGGTCGCGTTTAAGGGCAGCTGAAACCAGTTCCGGCAGGGCATCAGGTCAGTAGTTGCTTTGTGTGGCTGCTGTCTGAGGCTATCTGAGGTTCGTGCTTAAAGGGACCCCCCTGGACAGCTGGTTCTCAGCTTCTCCGCTTGCTTGCCTACCTCGCCGAGGGACAGCAAAGCGTTTTCCTATGCGCCTGCCTGTGTCGGTGGTTCCCATTGGGGATGCCGCCGCAGTTGGCAACATGGAGCCAGAGCTCGCCCTGGGCATTCTGGTACAGTTTTTGGACTTGCTGCTGCAAGCCTGCCAGCAATGGCTGGAGGCTGCCTGGCACCACCTGGTGCACGTCAGCCCCCTGCCTCTCCACCTGGCCTCCCTGGGGGCCGTGGAGGAGCCGCAGCAGCACCCAGACGCCAGCGTGCCCCGCCGCATCTGGCGTCTGGACACCAGCAGCGACTGGTGGGACCGCGTCGTCCTGGAGCGCTGGGAAGACCAACAGTGGACCCAGAACTTCAGGATGAAGAAGGACACCTTCCTGGAGCTCTGCGAGTGGCTCACCCCTGCTCTGCAGTGACGGGACACTCGCATGAGGCCCGCCATCCCCCTCCAGAAGCATGTGGCCATCGCTCTCTGGAAGCTCTCAATGCCGGACAGCTACCGATCCGTCGGGAACCAGTTTGGCGTGGGGAGATCCACCGTCAGAGCAGTGCTCATGCAGGTACGGCACTCACCGGCCACTGGGCCGGGGGGGAAGGGGGCTGCAAGGAGGGAATGGGCCGCCCCAGGGAAAATGGGGGCTGGGAAGGAGGCGACAGTGCCCCGCACGGGAGGGTTCAGTCTGTCCCGGCCGTACTACAGGCTGCCTGCAGCGGCCAGGATCGCAGCGGGGGTTGCTTCTGGGAGTGGGGGGCGGGGCAGTGCCAGGGAACAAACGCTCCCACTGGCGCCCCAGTGATTCGCGGTTTGCTGTGTCTCTCTGCAGGTGGTCAAGGCCATCAACCGGGTGCTGCTCCGCAGGGTGGTCCGCCTCACCGATCCGGACGCCGTCATCCAGGGGTTCAGCATCCTCGGCTTCCCCAACTGCGGGGGGGCCATCGACGGGACACACATCCCCATCCGTGCCCCGGAACACCAGGCCTCCCAGTATATCAACTGCAAGGGGTACTTCTCCGTCCCCCTGCAGGCCGTGTCTGACCACCGGGGCCAGTTCATGGACATTAATGTGGGCTGGTCCGGCAAGGCACGTGACGCCAGGGTGTTCCGCAACTCCTCCATGTGCCAGAGGCTGCATGCCGGGACTTTCTTCCCCGACCGCCACATCAGGGTCGGGGACGTGGACAAGCCCATCTGCCTGGTGGGGGATGCGGCCTACCCCCTACAGCCTTGACTGATGAAGCCGTACACGGGGCACCTCAACCCCTCCCGGCAGGCCTTCAATGCCAGGCTCACCAGGGCCCGCATCGTGGCGGAGGGGGCCTTCGGACAACTGAAAGCCAGATTTAGGTGCCTCCTCACCCGCCTCGACCTCGCCGAGCACAATATCCCTCCCATGGTGGCAGCATGTTGTGTGCTGCACAATTTGTGCGAGCGGAAGGGGGAGGCTTTCCTGCCAGCCTGGATGGCTGAGGCTGAGCGCATGGCTGGCCACTACGCTCAGCCCCACACCGCCGCCATCCGGGAGGCCCAGCGGTGGGCCGCCCAGATCCGGGAAGCCCTGCGGGAAAGCTTCCTGGTGGAGGAGGAGGACTGACCTCTCCCTGCATGCCCCATTGGGGCCTTCTTCCACCCTCCCCTCCTTCCCCTTTCCCCTCCCTAACCCCCCTTCCTAAATGTTAAATAAAGACACCTGTTTTGAAAACAACAATCTCTTTTTATTTTACATAACTGGGGTGGGGGGAGGGAGGACAGAGTGGGAGAGGGGAGGGGGAAACCTGGGAGGAGGGAGCTGGAAGGGGGAAGCCAGGGGAAGAAGGAGGAGGGGAAGTATAAAACTATGGTACGCCATATCTTCAGTACTGTGTACAGATGTGGTCTCCTCACCTCAAAAAAGATATTTTGGCCTTGGAAAGGGTTCAGAAAAGGGCAACTACAATGATTAGGGGTTTGGAACAGGTCCCATATGAAGAGAGGCTAAAGAGATTGGGACTTTTCAGCTTAGAAAAGAGGAGACTGAGGGAGGATATGATAGAGGTCTATAAAAGCATGAGTGGTGTAGAGAGGGTGAATAAAGTTCTTCATTAGTTCCCATAATAGAAGGACTAGAGGACACCAAATGAAATGAATGGACAGCAGGTTTAAAACTAATAAGCGAAAGTTCTTCTTCACACAGCACATAGTCAACCTGTGGAACTCCTTGCCACAGGAGGCTGTGAATGCTAGAACTATAACAGAGTTTAAAGAGAAGTTAGATAAATTCATGGAGGTTGGGTCCATGGAGTGCTATTAGCCAGGGGGTAAGAACGGTGTCCCTGGCCTCTGTTTGTGGAAGGCTGGAGATGGATGGCACGAGACAAATTGCTTGGTAATTGTCTTCAGTCCATCCCCTCTGGGGTACCTGGTGCTGGCCGCTGTCGGCAGACAGGCTACTGGGCTAGCTGGACCTTTGGTCTGACCCAGTATGGCCGTTCTTATGTTCTAAGCTCAGGGCTCAGGGTCGGGGGTCTCACTGAACCGACTTGATTTTCATGCAAACCTGCTCCTGGGTTCGCATGTGGCCTTTGGTGGCCAGGCTGGCAGCTATCCTGCCCTAGACAGCCGCATTCCTGTGCCTAGTGTGGAGGTCGTGGACGTTGGAGGCCTCCCCCCAAACCTCAATGAGGGCCACGATCTCCACACTAGACCAGGCGGGCGCCCGCCTCCTGCGGCTCCGGGCAGGCTCCTGGGAGCCGCCAGCCTGGTCCTGGGAAGAGGCGGAGGGCTGGGTGTCAGCAGGTGGCTGTCTCATGCCATGCCAGGTGCAGGGTCTGCTGGCTGGGTGCTGGCAGGCTTGCAACTGGCACAAGCACTGTAGCCAGACCGTGCCCCTTTAAGGACTCCGGGGCCGGGAGGGAGCAGAAGAGTTTCCCTAGTTTGGCCCAGAGTGGCCACCAGGGCAACCTGGGAAGGGCTAGCCTCCAACTAGTTCGAATTAAGTGGCTACACAGCCCTTAATTCGAACTACTTAATTTGAACTAGGCATTAGTCCTTGTAGAATGAGGTTTACCTAGTTCGAATTAAGCGCTCCGCTAGTTTGAATTAAGTTCGAACTAGTGGTTTGTATGTATAGACGCTATTAAAGTTAATTCGAACTAACGGCTGTTAGTTCAAATTAACTTTGTAGTGTAGACTTACCCTGAGAGAGTCTGATGTCTGTTTTATGTGCATTGATTCTTTGGCGAAGTGTCTGAGAAGTTTGTTCAAAGTACATAACAGACAGACACTTTAGGGACATGATGGCATAAATTATATTTCTGGATGAAAAGGAATATGTGTTCTTGATCTTGTAATAGGCATGGTTAGGTCCAATAATGATGTCAGCAGAGTAAATATGTGGACAAAGTTGGCACCGGGGTTTGTTGCAAGGGAAAGTTCCAGGGGTGGTATTAGTGTGGTATGTTCTGTAGTTGTAGGTAAGAACCATCCTGATGTTAGGTGGTTGTCTATAGGAGACTATGGGTCTGTCTCCCAGAGCCTCTCAGAGGGTAGTATCCTGTTTCAGTATAGGTTGTAGGTTATTGATAATGCGTTGGACGGGTTTAAGTTGGGGGCTATAGGTGATGACAAGTGGTGTTCCATTGTAGATTTTCTTGGGTCTGTCTTGAAGTAGATGCTTTCTGGGTATTTGTCTGGCTCTTTCAATTTGTTTTTTTATTTCTCTGGGTGGGTAGTTGAGGTTTATAAATGCGTGGTAGAGATCCTGAAGTTTCTGGTCTCTGTCAGTGGGATTAGAGCAGATGCGATTGTATCTAAGGCCTTGGCTATAGACGATGGATCGTATCGTGTGTCCTGGATGGGAGCTGGAGGCATGTAGGTAACTGTAGGAGTCAGTGGGTTTTCTGTAGAAAGTGGTGTCTAATTTACCATTGGTGCTTTGTACTGTGGTATCCAGGAAATGGATCTCTTGTGTAGAATGGTCCAGGCTGAGATTGATGGTGGGGTGTAGGTTGTTAAAGTCCTGTGGCATGCATCCAGTGTTTCTTGGCCATGGGTCCAGATCATAAAGATGTCATCGATGTAGCGTAAGTAGAGAAGGGGTAAAAGGGGATGGGATCTGAGGAAACGTTGTTCTAATAGACATCAGACTCTCTCACAGAGAGAAAGCTGTTGCTTGCCATTTCAGCCAGACTGACCATTCTCTCAATGACCTTAAAACATGCATATTGCTTCAGAGAGATTTTAACTCCAGATTTCAAAGAGAAGCTTCAAAATTGTCATTCATGCTTAAATTTGACACTTTATGTATGGGTCTCAACAAAGATGCTAATTACACGGGTCTACAGCCAAAATGCTTCTGAAATAAATGTAGTCAAACTTTACTAATTCTGGGTCACTGAGAATGAAAATGATGCTTAAAATTGTTGATTGGCACTAGTTTTCAAGATATGCTATTGGGTCAGTATATACGACCCTTGACTTGGGAATGGCGGAGGACAAGTGAGTTATAAAGGGAAGGGATCTCAATTAATTATAATTATCTCACCCATTAGAAAGATAGCTTCCCCTATTATCACCCCTAATGTCATTACCTCACAGACACTAACCTTCCCCTCTCACCTCCACTCTGTTCTAAAATTTGATTTGTCAATTTTATATGTGTTCACTCTTTTTGATTGTATCACTTTGGTATATATGGTCGTGCCTATTTTCTTCCACAAGTTGATCTGAGGAAGTGGGTCTGGCCCACGAAAGCTCATCACCTAATAAACCATCTTGTTAGTCTTTAAAGTGCTGCATAGTTCTGTCTTTTGTTTCAATGGCTAACAGTTATTTTAGTTTCACCCAGATGCTCCTTATCTCAAGGTCCCTGCCAGAGTCAGCATTCTATCCTTATCTCCGTATGGGGGCGACAGGCGAAGGCAGTGTCTTATTACAGCTCTTGCATTGTCAGGCCACAGACTTAGCCTGACTCTTGCTCTCTTGTTAACAAGACCAAGATGGCTGCACACAAATTCCCTTATTCCCTTTTCCCTGCCTCCACAGGATGGAGACTCCACTACTTCCCTAGGTAACCCATTCCAGTGCTTCACCACTCTCCTAGTGAAATAGTTTTTCCTAATATCCAACCTGGACCTCTCCCACCACAACTTGAGACCATTGCTCCTTGTTCTGCCATCCGTCACTACTGAGAACAGCCTCTCTCCATCCTCTTTGGAACCTCCCTTCAGGAAGTTGAAGGCTGCTATCAAATCCCCCCTCACTCTTTGCTTTTGCAGACTAAACAGACCCAACTCCCTCAGCCTCTCCTCATAGGTCATATGCTCCAGCCCCCTAATCGTTTTGGTTGCCCTCCACTGGACCCTCTCCAATGCGTCCACATCCTTTTTGTAGTGGGGGGCCCAGAACTGGACACAATACTCCAGATGTGGCCTCACCAGAGCTGAATAAAGGGGAATAATCACATCTCTGGATCTGCTGGCAATGCTCCTCTTAATGCACCCTAATATGCCACTAACCTTCTTGGCTACAAGGGCACACTGTTGACTCATATCCAGCTTCTCATCCACTATAACCCCCAGGTCCTTTTCTGCAGATTACTACTTAGCCGGTTGGTCCCCAGCCTGTAACAATGCTTGGGATTCTTCCGTCCCAAGTGCAGGACTCTGCACTTGTCCTTGTTGAACCTCATCAGATTTCTTGTGGCCCAATCCTCCAATTTGTCTAAAGTCACTCTGGACCCTATCTCTGCCCTCAAGCGTATCTACCTCTCTCCCTAGCTTAGTGTCATCTGCAAACTTGCTGAGGGTGCAATCCATCCCCTCATCCAGGTCATTAATAAAGATATTGAAAAAAACCTGGCCTAGAACCGAACCTTGAGGCACTCCATTAGAAACTGACCACCATCCTGACACTGAGTCGTTGATCACTAACTGCTGGGCCTGGCCTTCGAGCCAGCTTTCTATCCATCTTACCGTCCGTTTATCCAATCCACATTCCCTTAACTTGCTGGCAAGAATATTGTGGGAGACCGTATCAAAAGCCTTGCTAAAGTCGAGGTATATCACATCCACTGACTTTCCCATGTCTACAGAGCCAGTTACCTCATCATAGAAGCTAATCAGATTGGTCAGGAACAACTTGCCCTTTGTGAATCCATGCTGACTATTCCTGATCATTTTCTTCTCTTCCAAGTGAATGGATTCCTTGAGGATCCCTTCCATGATTTTTCCAGGAACCAAGGTGAGACTGACCGGCCTATAGTTCCCTGGGTCGTCCTCCTTCCCTTTTTTGAAGATGGGCACTACACTTGCCTTTTTCCAATCATCCGGGCTCTCTTCCAATCTCCACGACTTTTCAAAGATAATGGCCAAAGGCTCCTCAATGACATTTGCCAACTCCCTCAGTACCCTCGGATGCATTAAGTCTGGACCCATGGATTTGTGTACGTTTAGCTTTTCTAAATAGTTCCTAACCTGTTCTTTACCCACCAAGGGCTGTCCATCTTCATCCCATCTTGCGTCACTTAGCTCATTAGTCCGGGAGCCGACCTTGTTCGTGAATACAGAGGCAAAGAAAGCATTGATTGAGTACTTCAGCTTTCCCCACATCATCTATCACTAGGTTACTTCGTTCATCCAGTAGGGGCCACACACCCTCTCTGATCACCTTCTTCTTGTTAACATGCCTGTAGAAACCTTTCTTGTTACCCTTCACATCCTTAGCCAGTCGCAATTCCAATTGCGCTTTTGCCTTCTTGATAACCCCCCCAGCATTCTCGAGCTATACATGTATCCCCCTCCCTGGTCATTTGTGCAAGTTTCCACTTTTTGTAAGCTCCCTTTTTGTGCTTAAGTTCACCAAGGATTTCCCTGTAAGCCAATCCGGTCTCCTACCATGTTTGCCTCTCTTGCTACGCATCGGGATGGTTTCTTTCTGTGCCTTCAATAAGGCTTCTTTAAAATACTGCCAGTTCTCCTGGACTCCTTTCCCCTTCATGTTAGCATCCCAGGGGATTCTGCCCATCAGGTCTCTGAGGGAGTCAAAATCTGCTTTTCTAAAGTCCAAGGTGTGTATTTTACTACTCTCTTTTCTTCTTTTGGTCAGGATCCTGAAATCTACCATCTCATGATCACTGCTTCCCAGGTTGTCACCCACCTCTACTTCCCCTATTAGTTCCTCCCTGTTTGCGAGCAGAAGGTCAAGCTGCGCATGGCCCCTGGTCGGATCCTTCAGCACTTGTACCAAGAAGTTATCCCCAACATTCTCCAAAAACTTCCTGGATTGCCTGCGTACTGCCGTATTGGTCTCCCAACAGATGTCGGGGTGATTAAAGTCCCCCACAAGAACCAGGGCCTGCGATCTGGAAGCTTCTCTCAGTTGTCCGAAGAAAGCCTCATCTACCTCATCCACCTGATTCGGTGGCCTGTAGTAGACACCAACCACAACATCACTGCTGTTATTTGCACTTCTAAACTTAACCCATAGACTCAACAGGTTTTTCACCCTCTATATACTGGAGTTCAGAGCAATCATAGTGCTCTCTTACGTGTAGTGCAACTCCTCCTCCTTTTCTCCCCTGCCTGTTCTTCCTGGACAGTCTATACCCTTCCATGACAGCGCTCCAGTCATATGAGTCATCCCACCAAGTCTCTGTTATCCCAATTAAATCATATTTCTTGGACTGGGCCAGGGCCTCCAATTCTTCCTGTTTGCTGCCCAGGCTTCTTACATTTGTGTACAAACACCTCGGATAACCGGTTGATCACCCTATCTTCTCCATTCGAATCAGGGGTCCTCCTTTCTTGCTCGTTCCTCTTTGCATTTCTTCCTGGTATCCGACTTTCCCAATCCCCTCAGGGTTTTAGTCATCGTCCCCCAATGAACCTAGTTTAAAGCCCTCCTCACTAGGTTTGCAAGCCTGCCCGCAAAGATGCTCCTTCCTCTC
The DNA here is from genome assembly GCA_032595735.1 of Pelochelys cantorii. Classification (NCBI taxonomy): domain Eukaryota; kingdom Metazoa; phylum Chordata; order Testudines; family Trionychidae; genus Pelochelys; species Pelochelys cantorii. Next base: position 46,500,872 of record CM064337.1, read on the forward strand.
TTTGTTAGGTGGATTCCATCTCTTCCTAACAATTCTTGTGCCCGGAACAGAGTCCCATGGTCGAAGAAACCAAAGCCCTCTCTCCGACACCACCTGTGCAACCACGCATTTACTTACTCAATTCGACGATCACTGCCCAGTCCTTTCCCTTCAACAGGGAGGATGGACAAGAACACCACTTGCACTCCAAATTCTTTGATTCTTCTTCCCAGCGCTACATAATTTGCAGTAACCCGCTCAAGGTCATTCTTGGATGTATTGTTAGTTTCCACATGGAGAAGCAGGAAGGGGTAGCAATCCAAAGGTTTGAACAGTTTTGTAAGCCTCTCGGTCACATCCTGAATTTGAACTCCTGGTAAGCAGCACACCTCTCGAGATTCCAGGTCCGGACGGCAGATGCCTTCAGAGTTGGGCAGCTGGAGAACAGGGTCTTCTGGCCAGGAGCCCAGCCCTGAATGCTGAGTCATCTCCAACAGCAGTGCAGAAGTAGGGAATGGGATGGTATTGCCGCCCTTACGTCTGTGCTGCTGCCTGCAAAACTGGGCCCTCAGTCAGCAGCCACCTTTTGCTGGCAGCTCTGCTCTGAGGGCAGCAGCCCAGAAGTGGAATTGACATCTTTATTTCTTTACTGCTGCTGGCAGGGCACTTCCTTCAGAACTGGGTGCCTGACCAACAGCTTCCGTTCTCCAGAAACCCAGATCTGAAGGCAGTGCAAAGCAAGGATGGGAATATTGTGACCCCCCTGCAACTCCGGCTGCCTTACAACTTTCTTTTAAGTCAACCCCCCCCCCCCACTTTGAGAGAGACTGGTCTCCCCAGGGAAAGATGCATAGAAATAGGGTAAGAGCATACAGAAGGCCAATTTCATGGGGGAGAGTAGATTTCACGGTCATGACACATTTTTCATGGCCATGAGTTTGGTAGGGCCCTACTTATAGGAAAAGAAACTGATGAAAAACCTTCTCTCATGCCTTGCAGCAGCATTCCTTGTCCCACAGAGGGAGCTCTTAAACAAGCTACAAAGTAAACTTGCCCACTATTGTATTATACTGCTATAGATAACTTCCGTGTGGTGACTGTATTGCTGGTTATACACAGATTGGACTGCTATAGTTCAGCCACATCTGTGGTCCAACATCCCCATGGGTGCTCCCGAGCTGGAGCATTCACAGGGAAAATCCAGGCCCCGTGCTCAGCAACTCCTCCCTGAGCTCCCAGAGCTTCCAGAGCACGGCAAATAGCTCCTTTGCGGAACTTGCAGCGCTCCAGTTCAGGGATGGAGAGGGAGGAGCAAGGACAGATGGACACTTGGGGGAAGAGTCAAGGTGGCTGCAGAGCCTTATGGCCGAGGATCAGAAGCACAGCCCTGCGGGAGCAGCTGCCAGGCTGTAGCGCCACCCTGTCTCTGTCCTGAGCACCTCCCCAGTCCTCGCTGGGTCAATGCTGGCCCCTCTGTTGCTGCCAGAGCAGAGCTCTGCAGCCACCAGCAGGAGCAGAGGAGCCATCATTTACCTCTCCTAGTCTGGCAGATTCCCTGGTGACCAGTCCCAAAGGTGCCGGACCAAGGAGGTACTGTCTGTAATATCTATTGGACACAGCATTGCATAGGGGATGGTGCAGGGCCATGCTGCCCTAGCAGAAGCAATGTGTCTGTGAAATGGAGATATGACAGTCACTGTCTTTGTAAAGTCCTTATAGATCTACTGATGTGAAGAACTAGCTATTATGTATTGTTCATTGATGTTTCTACCTCGGAACTTATCTGACCTCAGCACTGTAGAATCTGATAATCAGACATTTAAAATAAAAAATAATATTTTTTTCCTCTTCTCCCTTCCCAGCACATCAGGGAAGTCACTTGTTTGCTTTATGGTTCGGCTGGCGTGTGGGTGTGTGTCGTGCGCGGGTGGGCAAGTGAATGCTTGTGTTGTGTGTTTGTCTGTGGGGAAAAATAAGTCGAAGAGTTGAGTTTCTGTTCTGAGCATGGCTGAAGGCCAGGCTCATTCCTGTCTCTTGTGGTAGAAAGTTCCTCTTTCTGGGTCCAGTTCTCGTGAAGCATCTGTCACACTTCCCCTATTGTTTGAGAATGTCCTGGGTTCCAGTGGTATGTATCTGTCATGGGAGTGCCTAGGGCCTCCTTTTGAAAAGAGCTCTGTGTCAGCGAGGAGCCAGTGCAGAAACCAGAGTCCTAAGTAGTCCTGCTTGTGTTCCCCTGTGTCCCATGCAGATGGGTTGCTACATTTTGTACTGGTTGGACCTTTTTGTGGAGTTTCTATCCTAGATACAGAGACTTGCAATAATGAAGCCTGGAGGTCATGAATGCACAGATCTCTGTGGCCAGGTCTGTGACTTGTGAGCCCCATGGCCTGAAGGTCTGAAGAGATGGGCACTTACTTCTGCTGTCTATCGCTGCACGGGGGAAAGAGCAGCCCTGCACTGCTTGAGAACTCAGTGGGCGGAGGATCCTTCTGGGAAAAAGTGCTCTGCTGCTATCTGTTGATGGGCCGCAGGAAATGACTGGCGAATCAGGCTTCATTTGCATTTCTGCTATGTGAAAGTTTAAATTTTGGGGAGTGAGGATAATACAAAATTGTGGTTCCTCTTGAGTAAAAAGAGGGCAAGAGAATGACATCAAAAGTGCAGGGTGGTGGCAGATCGCGTGGCACAGCTGTGGAACAGAGCCTGGGAAAGATCCATGTACCTCAACTCTGGCCTTTACTGACCACAGATGACAAACAGTGAGCGGGGGCTGGAAGAGAGGAGGTGGGCTGGCTGTTGAAGGAACATTGCCATTTTGAGTGTTTGCACCACAAGTGGAAAACTGAACCTAAAGACTATTCTGAAAAACACTGTTGGGCTAGAAGCTGGGGGAGGGCGTTTCACTTAATAGTCATATATAGAGATATTTGTGTGTGATTTTTTTATCTGGTCTCCCCCAAGGTGACTCTGTCTCTTTTTCCCCTTCTAATATAAAGCTCCTTGCTTCATGAACTGGTAGTGCCTGTTAATTGTTAAAGGAACTACCAGCTGAATCTGACCCTTGCTGTCAAAAAGTTTTCAGTCAGCTGGAATGGTGCAAAATCTTCTAGCCAGTTCCAGATAGAAGTGGTGCCTTCACTGTGGGTATCTGAGTGTCCACAGCACTGTGTTGAAAAGGACCCCAAAACTACAGACTGCCTTAACTTTCTTAACTTTCTGAGGAAACATGCTGTCAATAGATAGATCTTCACAGCACTGTCTTCTTTCTGCTAGCATTGACTCAGCTCATGCCTGCACTCAACTCATGCCTGCACTCAGTTCATGCCTGCTGGTTTTCAGCAAGGTGCTTATTTGGCTAACTCACCATTGAGATTGCTGGCAGAGGGAGCTGTGACATGAAAGAGTTGTAGACCTGGGTGTTTGCAAATTGCTGGTCCTGCAGGCTGTGCAGACTTATTTGGTCCCTGTGGCTTCACTTAGATGTTGAATCGTAAGTGGGTGTGGGCTGTGCCTTGTGTAAGTGACAGACAAGCAGGTGTCATAACAATCCCTTCAGAGATCTGTTGTGAATCTGAGTTCTCATGGTGCAGGGGGACCATAGTCACTACTAGACTTTTTAAGAGGGTGCAAGTAGCCCCCACAATGGCAAGGAAATGATTAAGTGAGGTAAATTTCAATAATCCAGGCACGTGACCTTCACCCGCTTGCTGCAGAGGAAAACCAAATACCCTCAAGCTCACTGCCAACCTGACCCAGAGAAAAATCCCTTTCCATCCCCGCATGTATGGCAATCAGTTGCAGCACATGACCATGAACCAGTCAGCCACACTGCTGAGAGAGCATGCTTGGTGTCACTTCAGTGTCCCAGAACTCCCTCCAATGTCCCATCTCCAGCCAAGACCATCTCTGAGTCTTCAGAGGGAGGCTGAAAAAAATCCTCCCAGAATACATGAGGGAGGTACCTTCCTGACCCTTGCCAAGGCTGACTCAGACCCTGAAGCATGAGCTTTAGAATCAACAATATATAAATCAAAAAGAGCCTCAGGACTGCTGAGCCCTGTCTCTCCCATCCCATACAACCTTGTTATACAACTGCACTCAAATATGTGTCCAGCTCTCTCAGGGCTAATTAAATTGTTTGGCCCCAAAACTTTTACTGGGAGGCTGTTCCAGAACTTCACTCTTCTGATGGCCAGAAACCTTCCAATTTCCATCCTGAATTTGTTTGTGGCCATTTTATATCCATTTGTTCTTGTGCTGGTATTGTCCTTTAGCTTAAATAGCTCTTCACTTTCCCCAGTACTTATCCTCCTAAGGTATTTATACGGAGGAATTGTAGCCCTTTCTGTTATCTTTTTGCTAGACTAAACCATCCATGCTCTTCTAGTCTCTTCTCCTATGACAGATCATCCATTCTCATGGTCATCCTAATGGCTCATTCCCTATCCACCTAGCAATGCTTGTACTGATCCCCATCTTCCATAATGTAATTAATACATTCCAATGTGATGCCTTGCTAAAGACTTTACTGGAGTCCTAGTATATTAGATATACTGCATTTCCATTATCTAAAAACAGTTTTTTCCTCCAGGTTAGTCTGATAGGAGCTATCTTTGTTAAACTTATGCTACATTGTGTCCCTTTTCCTGTTTACTAGTATGAATGTAATTATCCTTTCCTTCACCATGTGTTCTGTAGTTGAGCATATTGCTGAGGTTAGAGTAACAGGTCTGTAATTGCCTAGGTCACTTTTTCCCACTTTCTTAAATATAGGTGTAACCCTTCTGCCGGGTAGGCCTGGCAGCAATCAGGGCCAGGTTCAATATCTAGGGGTCCATCTCACACAGAACCGGGTCGAGCCCCCACCCAGTAACCTGGGAAATTCACACACCCCTGAGAGGCAATGCTTCCCCACTCGCAAGCACAGAGTCTGAGTGTAGGAAAGAAACATTTAATGAAACAGAGAGAGAAGTCATATGGCATTAACTTGGGAAAATACCACAGAGTTCATAACCCAAACATGAGCTAAGCCCCCCCGCCCCCACAGCCAAGAATCACCCGAAGTCCCCAAGTCCGACACTCCAAAAGTCTCTGTCCCTGGTCAGTGCCACCCAGAGTCCAAAAGTTCACCTGCAGGGTTTTACCTCCCAACCTGGGTAGAAATGGGGGCAGAGGAATAGATAGGGGCACCTTACGTGGTCCGATGCTGACGGCCTCACCTCTCCGTAGGGTTCTGCTGCAGTCTTTAATGCAAGCCACTCCGCCACGCTCCACCAGCTGTCTCGTCCCACTCCACCGGATGCTCCGCTGGTCGCCTGCCACCGCTCCTACAAGCCGCGCCGTGCCGCTGGTCGCCTGCCGCTGCTCCTCGCCTGCTGCCGCGCCGTGCCACTGGTCACCTGCCGCCACTCCTGCCAGCCGTGCCACGCCGCTGGTCGCCACTCCTCACCTGCCGCCGCTCCCACCAGCCACTCTGCTGGCTGCCGCCGCTTCGCTGGCTGCAATGGGTCTGGCTTCCAGCCAAACCAGTGATTTCAGCTCTTAGTGATTTCAACTCTTCAGCCATCACCTGGACTGGCAAAGGATTCCAGCTTCGACCGGACTAGCAAAAAGACTCCTCATGGAGTCTGCTTTAGGTCTGTCCTTAAAACAAAGGGGGAAAGGGGCAGGCTGGGCCAGTCTTACAGCTCACACCTGGCAGGTGTGCCACAGGCTGACTCAAGCCCTTTAACCCTTCCTTCCAGCTCAGTTCACTCAACTCTGGAAGGGGGGAGGCTTGTTCCTCAGAGACCTCTTACAATGATGGTGGTGTCTCCCCTGCAAGCACTGGTGGCATGTTTTACAGTTCCCACATTTATGGGGTAGCATGATTTGTGACCCCCACAACAGCCCCAAATTATTTACAATACACCACATTCCATTCCAACACTGATCCTCCATCAGCCCTGGCTGAATTGGATTGATATAGCCACACCTTGTATTCCCTCCCCCTCCTGGCATGAGCTGTATTTACATATCAACAGTTAACAGTTAATTACCTTGCAGAGCCAAACAATTGTAGTGGGCACACCCATGCCCAGGGCAGCTCTCTCCTTTTAGCTGGCTGATAGCAAGCAGCAGTTCAGCCCCTGCTTACATAGGCATGACACTAGCTATTCCTTAGTCAGATGGTACAGCCCCCAAATAGATAACTGTATTAAAAATTCTTGCTACTGAACTAGCAATCTTGTCTGCCAGTTATTTCAGTATCCAGACCCTCACCCCCCCCCCCCCCCCCCCTCACACACACACACTTTTAAGCAGTTTAACCTCTTGAAGTTTTTCTTCTGGCTCAGATGTAGTAATTTCCATTTCTAAACATTTATTACCATCAGCCATATTGCTTTCATGCTCCTGTTCCACATTATGATCATAATTGAATGCAAAGGCAAAATATCCATTTAGTTTTTTGATTATATATAGATTATCTTCTATCTCCTCCTTCATCCTTCCTTCTTATGTTTTATTTATATAACTCAAAAACCTCTTATATATTTTCATTGCCAACAGCAATTCGAATGTATTCCTTCATTTTCTAACCCTCACAATGTAGCTGTCTTTGCTGATCATCTCCTTTTATTTCATTCCCTACAGGTGTTTTGATTTGGAATGCAACTTTCGGATAGTTTCTGCATAGCTAATCTGAAGACATTTCAAGCCTCCTATGTAAGTCTTTGCACTTTTCAATCCCAAAGTCTGCCCTTTTGAAACTGATAAAGCATGTTCCAAAGGTAAACCAAACAATTTAATTCAAAATTCCACCTCCAGGTTTCGTGCAGTTGTTAACATTTGTTTTTCAGAGCAGAGAATGTTTCTTTGTACACGGTTTAGCACATTAAAGTTCTTTAGCCATAGTTGCAGATATGCATGTCACTGTAATCCAAAGCAGCTATAGCAAAGTGTTACCTGTTTCAGTTTATTTAAGCACAAGTCTAAACCAGATCCTTAGTACTTTAGAAGAAGTATAATTTTATTTCATTTCTAAATTGTAGATATAATATTGAAAGGAAAAGGACAAATTGCGTTGGAGGCTGCTGCTTTCTAGACATAAAACAATCTATCAGACATTCCATTCTTTGCAAACACAAGTAGAAAGTGTCGACTGGTCAAATTACATTTCAGTTGGACACTAATCTAACACAATGCAGCTACATAGAACAGAGCTTTAAACATATAGGCTATGTCTACACTAGCAGCTTCTTGTGCAAGAACATCTTGCGCAAGCGTTCTTGTGCAAGAAGTCTTGCGCAAGAAAACGTCCACACTGCCATGTGCGCGCTGTGCTTTTGCGCAAGAGCTCCCATGACAGTGTGGATGCTCTCTTGTGCAAGAAAGCTCTGATGGCCATTTCTTGCTCAAGAAATCCCTGCCGAGCGTCCACACTGCCCTCTTGTGCAAGAGCACCTGCGCAAGAGGGCTTACACCTGATAAAAAAGAGCGTAGCTCTTGCGCAAGGAGCCCTCTCTTACCACGCCGTACTGTAAATTTCCTTGTGCAAGAGCGGGCGGGCAGTGTGGACGCTCTGCAGATTCTTGCGCAAGAACGGCCGTACTTGCGCAAGAAGCTGCGAGTGTAGACATAGCCATACAGTTCCTTCTCGTGTGCTGCAACAACATGAATTACTCCCATTGCACTCCACAACATTTCATTGATCTGACTTAATACACGCCTTTTAAAATCACGGAACAGCTACATTAAATTCTCAAACAGTACCTAAGCTTCTAATAGTATGGTAACTGAGAGAACTTTGCCTACTTCCTAAAATAGTTCCCCCCACCCTCAAAAAAAACATAATAGTGCTATATTTCTTCCTATTTAGCTCAGTCACCATAGCTATCCACCCCCAGCTGTCTAACAATTTATAGCTGAATATGCTGCAAGGGTACGAATCATTTCCAGCAACTTAAACTCTTAAACCCCAGTGTGCTAAACAGAGCTGGTTACTCTATTTGCTACAGGGAAAATCCATTAAGAACACGATCTACATTTTGGTTAGCAAGTCATTTGTGAACTGTTCCTGATTTCTGCATCCATGTTCATTATTTGTAAGTATTCACAAAATAATTCTATGAAAAATTTTCAGCCTATCAATTACCTGCAGATTGTTTAGTTAGCATATCTGGCATTCAGTTTTGGTGTAGTATGAGTGGTTGCCTGCATCTCAGGGTATTGTTTGTGTCTCCTGACTTAATGACTGAAAGATTTTAAAACTAAAAAAACAGATTTTAGAAAACTCTTGCAAGCATTGTCAGAAATTCCCAGCAGCCAGCTAAGTATTTGCAAGTGGTGACTGACAGGACTTCACACACCGTATTGACCTAAACTAGGCAAGGTTATTTGCTAATCAGTGTGTTGGGTTTTGTCTTCCTCCTGAAGGATTTGCCCAATTTTACAGCTAGTGCAGTTGGCAAACTCTTCGGACTGGAGAGAACAACATCTGCTTCTGAAAATATTAAGGTTAGTCAACAAATATGTTTCTTCACTTAAAGAGAATAAAAAAATGTAAGAGCAAAGAAGTCCGTGTAAATGCTCTGCTTGAGCTCATTACATGCACATATACCTGTTAGCTATTCTGGAGAGCCCAGCCATTACCACATGTGCGCTGTCTACGAGCGGCTGCTTGTGTGTGGGCTGAATCTGTGGCATCTGTTACTACCACAACATATTTGTTACTGCATTGAACTGCATGTTGGTCACCTTCAGGCTGTTGCCCCAGAAACTGTATCTGTAGCTGAAATTACTGCTGTGTACAACTGAAATTATTTACATCAATGTGTCGGGGGGCTGAAGGCACAAGATGCACATTTCAGGGAGGAAGGGGGGTGTTAACTGTTCAGAATACTCGCTGGAAGCAGCCCCATGTCACTGGCCTAGTGCCTTGCTGGAAAAGAAGGTTCAATCAAGTGTCCGTTTGCAGTGTGAGGCAATATGGCCCAGAATGAACCTGCAATTTTTTAAATAAAGTTTCTCAGGGTATTAGGGTGTTGTCACCACAGCTCCAGCTAGCATCCAACTAGATGGCCTCAGCATGGGAAGAGACAGGAAAATGTGACAGAACATTAGGGGGACAATTTATCCCACATTTAGAAGGGCAATCCCATATTTCAGCTCTGCTGCAGGCGTTCTCACATTTTCTTAAAAATAGGCAAATTGTCCCATATTTTCTGTCTCCCCCACATCAATACTGGCAGATCCTAGCTTGCCGGTTGGCCACGCACCAGAAAGAATCCAACTACACAGTATTTCTTTTCAATAGGGGCTTAGTCACTCGATGTTAATTTGAATGTTTGTACTGTTTAGTTCTGATTGGCTGCCATAGAACTTGGTTGAATACAAATAATTTTATTTGGCATCCCATATTCAGTAAAGAGACACATGGTCACCCTGCAAATCATGAGCTCTAAAACCCTTAACTATGATAGCTCAGAGTTAATCCCTTTGTTAACCTCAATGATATTTACTGCATTTACCACAGTATCCCAAAATAGCTATCCCATGTCTTAACAGGAAGCTTGTTATTTCGGTTTGCTATTCTGATGTCCCTGTAAACCTCAGTCCACAAGGAGTAAGAGATGTTTTGGAATAGGGCTTTATGTCAAAATGTGGTGCTGTATAGACAATACCAAACAACGAAATAAGCTATTTTGAGATAGCATCTTATTTCGAATTACGATGCAGTGTAGACGCACCCCTACAAATGTAGTATGTTCGGAAGGAAAGAAGAATCTTTTAACCTCCTTTTATGGACTTCTTCATCATGGCCTTGTCTACAGCTGAATTTATTTTACTTGTAATGCCCAGTGCATGCATCCTCACCCATGGTAACAACAATGGAGGCCACAGCATCAACAATTTGCAGGCATTTTTACCACCTTCTCTGATGAGCTCTAGATGACACAAGTGGAAAAAAATGTGTGCCATTTCCAAAGTCCATCTCTGCCAGTGTTACTACTTGTCGATCTGAATCTGTGGGAATAATTATGGGTGAGACAAAAACTCAAATGCAGACATAACTTAGATGTGAACTAGTGGGGGATAAAACCCATTCTTCTACTACTAACAAATGATGGCTCAACTCTGTATTCACTGTGCCTGTTTGGCTATTTGGAGGTTTGAGGCATTATTCCATTCTCAGTACTCCAGAGGAATGCTATGGGAGTCAACAGAATGACTCAGAGTATGTAAATATGTCAAAACTGTATCTGGATCTATTAATGCCATAATAATATAAGTCTGTGTGTTGGAAAATAGAATACACCTCTGGGTGTGTCTACACTGCACCGTAGGTCAAAATAAGATATGCAATCTGAGCTATGCAAATTGTGCATCTTATTTCAATCTAATTTCAAAATAGCTTATTTCCTAATTTGGCACTGTCTACATGGTATCAAATTTAGAAATAACCCTCTATTCTGAAACATCCCTTACTCCTTGTGTAATGAGGTTTACAGGGACATCAGAATAGTGAGCCTGGTATATTTCGAAATAACGGGCTTGTGTTAAGACACGGGATAGATATTTTGGAATACCTCCAACATCCCTAAATAGTGCTGCAGTGTAGACGTAGCCTCTGTGGGCACCAGCATGAGATAGTATAAATGCTTTGAATTAAAAAGTAGGTTTGTCATATAGCTATGTCCACTGGCCATGGCAGTGACAAAGATTAGGTTAGGTGATAAGAGGCTTTCCTCTCTGTTTCAAACACCTGGTGGTCACAGCTCAGTGCAAATACTGGAAGAGAGAGCCCATCTTTTCTCAGTCTCACAGCCAGTGAAGCAGGAAGCTGGAGTCATTTTAGCTAAAGCAGATTTGTCATTGTGGTTAGTGTGAGCTCCTGAAGGGCTGTGTCTGAGTTTGTGGGTGGCCATGTTGTCTGCAGGAGCTTATCTCGTATGTAGAGAGCTTCACTGAAAATATTCCCTGTCTGTAATATTCAGTACAGTGACTTTATATTTAAATTGTCATGGTCCTTATGTCCCTTGCTGGTGATATGAAGGTTCCTCCTGGGACAATGAGAGAAGACTCTGCATGGGCTGATGTTGCACCACTTCATTCACCCCATGCATCTAAAAGTTTTTGCTTCAATCTCAAACTAACTGGACCAAATTCCACTGTCAGAACTTGCAAAGGCTGTTGAAGCCCACTTGGTAGCACTCATTAATTGATATCAGAGTTTGCTCCATTCATTGAACCTGGACAGATCTATTCAGAACTTTAGTCACCTGACATTAACAATTATAGACACTGGTTCCCAAGCAATATTGCAAATTTCAGGCCCAGTCACTCCTATACTGTGGGGATAAGGATATGCCTTGACTGTTAGATGGATGGATGGGCAGAATATTCATTATCTTCTCTGAAAAGTGCTCTCGTATTTATACATGCTTGCTGTATATATTCAAAGCAGGACGGGTAAAAATTCTTAAAAACCTGGGATTTGACTGTTTCTTATAGTGCCTCCAATCTTTCTCTGATTTCCCTTACTCCTCGTAAAATGAGGGTTACAGGAGTCGGAGTAAGCAGTCCTCCAGCTTGACAGTATTTAGACATTATTTCAAAATAATGTTGCTGTGTAGATGTACTGTTAGTGTAAAACTGAGTAACTGCTAGAGATATGGAATCCAACAAGCTAGGTTTAGTGTAACATGAATTAATTTTAGGTTAGATAATCCTTGTGCTCAAAGTAGCAAAGAGCTGTCTCTGCTAAACCACAGGTGATTTGTAAATATGCACTAGGTCCAAAAAAATTAAAAGCTAAATGAAAGTATTTCACATCTGTATACACATACTTCTATTAAAGACTAGTTAGATATACAGTATTCCCCCTGCTTCATCCTGCTTTTCCCCAAGATTTTTGATGAATTATTGGTCTTATGTGGTCTTTCCACTGAATTAAATTTGAACACCTAGCTATGTTTTATTTTAAAGTACTTTTGCTCATTATTTTGAAATCTATGATGTGATACATTCTAAAATGAAGCCCAGCTAAAACCTATTTTGGGCCATGATTCTAGAAAGAACTTAGGTCCCAGTCCTGCAAAAACTTGCTCACATGTTACTTAACTGTGAGCACTGTAAGTAAATGTATTGAAGTGTTGGGATTATTTACAATGGGTAATGTTAATCCCAAGAGCAAACTTTTTCAGAATTGTGGCTTTAGCCATTTACTTAGGTCCCATTGTCTTCTATTGGAGGGAAGCACATGCTTACAACTAATCATGTTCTTAAATGCTTTCCTGTATAAGGGTGCTTTCTTAAATCAGATCCTTCAAATGTGACTTACTGGTATTTTTAATAATTTTGCATCATGAAAGAGGATAGCAATTTTTATGTTTGGATTTTGTGTTAGGATTTTTTAAATATCTAAGCTAAGAAATGTTTATGGGGGGTTGTGCTTCTTTTCATAGGTCTGGGGGTTTTTGGGTTTTTGTTGTTTTGTTTTGTTTTTTCTAGCTTGTTTTTCTATATTAGAAGGCCTGGTCTTGTCTACCTTGTTTTTCCTCAAAGAATCTATGAAAATTAGAAATAGAATTCTGACATCATGGGTATCAAAGAAATGTAACCAGGTTAAGGGGCAAAGTGATTTTTATTAGAGCATTTTAAAATACTTTTTAATGTAACAGCTGTTAAATACAAATGCCTTGCCACAGCTTATGAAGGAGTCTCTTTATTAGAGAACACTACCTGTTTAGGGTTTGAAAAGCATTACGGCCGATCACCTCTCAGAGACAGCTTTGCAATACAGAGCTTGAGCCCAGTGGAAGTGGAATTATGAGCCAAGGGCCAGATTCTGCTCTGTTACCCTAAGTAAATACATTGACTTCAGTGGAGGTACTGTGGATTTACACTAGTGTATCTGAGAACAGAAATCTGGTCCAAAATGAGGTTCAACCCTTACTTTAGTAAATACTATCTTTAGGAAGGGATCAGCTAGACGCTATTTTAAAAATTCTACAATTTTGCATGCCTGTTTCAAGTGACGGGAGCAGAAACCTGAATCTTTTACAATTATAAATAAAGCTCTTTGCCTGTTGTAGAGACCCTGAGAGCATCAGTAACTTCCTTCCTGGCTGAGATGACATTTCAGAGACGTTCACTTGGCCTATGAGATCAGTAGCGAGGGGCTCTCCACCTGCACTGTCTCTGCTACGGCCACACACACTGACTCTGAAGAGACATGAAGTCAGCCGGGCGCTGCTGGTCTGTCCTGCTGTTCCTCGGTAAGTGTGGGAGGGGGAAGGAGCTGGAAACATTCTATTGGCAATGTCCTGACTTGAACTTGACAGATAGGTTCTGTGTCGTTTCTAATGTGCAGTCAGCACTGACATGGTTTCACATCATGTGAGGAAAAGGGTTGTTCCAAAAGGTTTGGATTTGATTTAATTTAATAGCTTGTAACAGTTTGATTGTATTAAGTTAACCCTTGGAGATGCAGCTAGTACGCAAAGGGGCAATATGTGATAAGGTTTTATTGGACAAGCATGGGTTCATTTGCTGTTCACCATTCCAACATACCTTACTTTTATTTCCCTGAAGAATAGTATGAGGTCTGTTTGAACCCCACTGATTTCTGTTGGTTCAGAGCTCACTCACTGTGGGCTGGGTTCACAGCAGTAGGCAGAAGACAGTTGCACGCATCTTCACTGAGTGGATGTTGTTTGATTAACTTGAATTTCCAAAGGAGAGGCCTCACCTCACCCCTCTGACATCTCCTAGCCCACTCCATCCTTGCTTTCTTTTGATTCCTTTGGAAAGGAGCAACTGGTCCCCCACTTAATCTAGTCCTGCGTGACCTCCTCCATCTCCCCTGTGGGGTCAGCTGGATATATGACCTTCCCGTTACTAGTCCATGCATTGATACCTGAGTCTTTTACATTTATAAATAAATCCCTGTGCCTATTGTAGAGACCCTGAGAGTGTCAGTAACTTGCCTTGGTTTCATCTTTCTCATTTGAGTAGTGTAGCCCTTTGGCTTTATTCTAAGAGAATTCATGGGGCCAACCATCTCCTCAGATACATACCAGTATACACAATTTTCATCAACTTCATTTGGAGCAGCCCAGCATTGTCTCCAGGCATGAGTGCACCCCTGGATGTTTGTTCTTCAGCATGAACCAAGGTAACTGCCTTCTCCTTGCATGCAGACTTCAGTGTATTCAAATTGGCAGCCACGTAAGGCACTATCCTTGGAGCCGCAACTTTAATCACATAACTGTGATTGTAATGCGAGGTAATAAAACTTAGCATTAGGTTGTTATTTTCCTTTGTACAGTATGAATTTCAGAGAGAACGTTTTCTCTGGTGTCTGGTGCATATGATTTGAATGTCTCTCTCTCTGGATTTACTGCAGGTTCTTCCCATGCTCTTCTTGCTGAGGTCCCTCAGGATTCAGTCAATGGAACTGTCGGTCATGCTGTGCTTCTGCCCATCTCCTACAGGCTCCAGCCAGGACCATTTCCCTCTGCACTGGCCATTCAGTGGTATTTCACTAGCACTCCTAATCCACTGGTCAGCTACACACTGACTAACTGCTCTGTCGGCAATGAGGGGATCGTCTCCCACTGCACTGTGAATCATTTTACACATCCCGCCTACCAAGGCCGGGCTGAGCTGTTCCCTGAAAACGCTTCTCTGCTCCTTCGGAACCTGCAGCTCAATGACAGCGGTGTCTACAGCGTCACCTTCAGTGGACTGCGGCAAACTAAAAACATCACATTAACTGTGTCTGAACCACACGTGAACCCTGGAAACCCAGATTCTAATGGAAACATAGATGATGGTATGTATGTAATGTAGTGACAAGCAGTTCCCTCCAGTATGCATTATTTTGTGCTTATGTGCATCAAACCGCATTTACTCTATCATTACCCATCATCTAATTTAGCTAAATCTGTCAGCAGTTCTTCAGTCTTCTCTAATCATGTCTAAACTAAATATCTTCTATAAACTTAAACAACAAATAATCTGATAGCACTTTATAGACTAACAAAACATGTAGATGGTATCATGAGCTTTTGTGGGCACAGCCCACTTCTTCAGATGACCAGCTGTGCCCACGAAAGCTCATGATACCATCTACACGTTTTGTTAGTCTATAAAGTGCTACCAGACCATTTGTTGTTTTTTAAGTTTATCCTGTACAGACTAACTCAGCTACCCCCTGAAGCTTCTAAATATCTTGTATCATCTTCTAATCTGAGGACTCACTTTCCAGTTTACTCCCTTCTCCAGATCACTAATGCATTAACATCGGTTCTAGTGTGACTCCTTCAGGCATACTACCAAAGCGGATGCCATCCACCCTGAATGTTGGATGCATGCCTATTGCATATTGGACACTTGCATTAATAATATTAGCCATCCATACCGAATATTAAAGAGTTGAGCTTGCACTTTATTTTTAACAAGTACAAGTAAATGATACCAAATGTTATTTTACTGATGCTCTGGGAGAATTCTAGCAGAGTTGAGGCAAATGTTTCTTCCCAATGTCTCTATCACGTTAATTGTATCAAAGGTAATTTTATCATAAGGCAGCTGCTGCCTCAGATTCCCCTTTCTCATTTGAGTAGTGTAGCCTTTTGGCCAAACCCCAAAGCTCCATGCTCCTGGGATAAGCAAGAATCTAAGCGAGCAAATCTGAGTTACTTCAGGGACTCATAAGCAGCTGTTGATCTCTCCCGATTTTCCCCCATCTCTAGTTTTCTAGCCCCAAAACACAACTCTTTCTCAGGCTGCTTTATCAAGTCCATCTAGGCCTCGCCCGAGTTTTTCCTAAACCCCTATTGGGCATCGTGACAGAGTGTTTGCCCTATACTGGCCCTTTAAGGGCAAAACAGAGTGAAGCCCCAGCTGAGGCAGCTCTGCTAATGAGGGCCCAGCTGGGGGCTATATAAGGAAGGACTCCTGGTGGGAGAGAGAGAACTGACTGCTGCTCTGGTTGGAGAGCAGTAGGGACCTGACTGCCAGGGAGGCTCCTGGAGGTAGAGCAGGGCTGGGGAAGGAAGGCATGGCTGGGGAGCCAAGTAAGCCCCCAGGCTACGAGGCCTGGGGCTGCAGGAGGCAGCCGTGGTAGGCAGAGGCAGAAGGTCCATGCCCCTTTGCCAGTGATGAGTGGCCAAGACAGATGGCAGTTTGCCCCAAAGGCAGGGGTTAGAGGAAGACGGGCAGTGGGTCACTGAGGCAAGGTGGGTACAGGGCAACTGGGTGTTCCCGGGGAGAAGAATTGGGGGTCCCTGGGAGAAGGGAGAACCCTGGAGTGTGCAGTGGAGTAAACAACACCCCTCCCCCTGGAAGGGGGCACAAAGAGACTGGAGTGGGCATGGGGAGATACCAGCTGGAGGAAGGCGTCCAACGAAACAACAAGCGCCCCAAGGCAACCAGCTGAGGGTGCTATGCTGGTGAGTCTGCTCTGTGACAGGCATTTTGCTTGGAGAAACCAAATAATGGGTCCTATTTCCTCCAGCTAGAAACAATCACAGTCAAAGCACCCCCGGCCCATATAATTCACCATCCCTGCATTTCTATTCCTGACCATTTACCCAGGATACATTGCTCCCTACCTGCTAGTCTCATACTTCCTTTGGGGAAGACACAAGAATAGCAAAATTCCATCTCAGACTGACAAACAAGCCATCTATTAATACAAGGTGTGAGCTTTTCTATAATACGCATAGGCTACCGTCTGATTCTCTATCTTCATACACAAATATATTTACATAATGTCTTTTATTTTTATGACTTTGGCTAATTGTTCACCACCTCCCTTTTTAATCCCCCACATGTCTATATTACAATTTACCTGCTTTAGCTTCTGGTACTTTTAACAAACTTTGCTTGGAGTGGATTTCCCCTTTTTGAAGTACAGCATGCTTGCCTGAATATTCACTCATTCCTTGCCACTTGACCTTTTCCACCCACCCCAACTTCCATTTTCCTGTTTCGTTTATTGGTATGCATGCACCTTGTTTAATATTCTGATTCATTACCCTGTGGGCTGATTCTAGAGATGTTAAACTTCTATCATTTCTCTTTATTTAATTTCTAATTGACTTTCTCTTTCTTGGAAAAAAAATCTCCCTTTCTAATGTTTAGTGTGACAGGTCTAGTTTTTGATATTTCCCCTTCTACATGGATGTTGACCTCAATTATATTTTGGGTATTATAATGTTATGCAATTGCTCAACTATTTTTGCTTCTGTGATAAGTGTTCTCTCTGATTGTTTATGTCCTTGTGTGGAATTAATGTTATGTGCACCAATATGGAGTGATGCGTGACACATAATATTTGTTCTGGCACACATTGCAAAACTCATTCAGCACATGGACAGAGTGTGGTGGGGGTAGCCCAAGGAGTTACGAGTGTGGGAAGGAGCTCAGGGCTGGGCAGAGAGTTGTGAAGAAGGTGAGGGCTCTGGCTGGGGGTGCAGGCTCTGGGGTGGGGCCAAGGATGCAGGGTTTGGGGTGCAGGAGGCAGACCAGAGCTGGGATGTGAGGGAGAATGAGTGTTCCATGTGGGATGTGGGTTCTAGGGTGGGCCTGGGGGTGAAGAGGTGAGGGATGTGGGGGGGGGGTGCAAGCTGCTTCAAGAAGATAGGGCTACCCCATACTCTCTCTCACCACAGAAGCTCAGGGCCAGGTGAAAAGTGCTGCTCCATGGCCATAGCAGCTCCAGTGCATCCTGGCTGGGGAGGGGCACTATTCCATGGCCCTGGCATGTCTGGGCTAGTCTGTGTGGGGGCCAGGGAAAGGACATCTCTGTCCCAGCCATGACAAGTGCATGGCAGCTCTGCGCTGAGACTGGCAGGCAGAGGCTCCTTCCCCCAGCCACAGAATTCAGTGCTGAGGCCAACAGGCAGAGGCGACTCCCACCCCAGCTACAGTAGTTCAGTGCTTGGGCTGGTGCACAGAGACTCGTCAACACGGCAGCAGCAGCTCCATGCTGGGCTGGCAGGCAGAGGCATCTCTCCCTGTTGCAGCAGGTCTGGGGCTTGGGGAGAGGCATCTCTCCCCACAGCAGCCCTGAGCCCCCATGCGGTGCTTAATAGGCAGCTGTACCACCGTGGGGCCACGCAGCTTAGAGGGAACTTAATGTATCAACCTAGATCGAGACTGGGAAGGAAACAGGGACCTTTCTTCCCTAAAGCAACAAAACCTGGCAAATTCTGGCCAAACGAACAGTTCTAGACAATTATCGCAGTCAAACCAGACTGCTTTCTGTCTACCACGGTCCTGGGAAACTTCTGCTGTGAGGAGCTCGCCTCCTGTTTTGCACAAAAAAAAAAAAATTGCACTTGCCCAAGACAGTGTTTTACCCTGAATTTTGTGTTCAAATGGAACTTCACTTTGAAATCATCACATTTCATTTGAATTTATATTAGAGCCACATGTCGGCCTACCTTGACTGGAAAGGTAACTGCACCTCCAGAGGACTCAAGTCTGAGTTTTCAGGTTGTAACAAAAGCTCAACACAGCTGAGCTCTGTGTGGTTTCAAATTTCATTGCAAACACTTTATACAATGCTAATGCTGAATCAGACTAAATAGTACTGAAATGTAAATCTTTGTTTCTGCTCAGTATGAATCCAAGAGCCCCATAAACTTTCAAAGATAAATTCGTCTTTTTTGATAAAGCTGAATGTGGGTCCAGCCTGGAAAAAAAAATCTGGCTCCCAACTTTCCCAATATTTGAAGTTATTTGGACTTGTTTTTCTATTTGATTTACTATTTGGAGAGCACCCAATGGGTGAAGGGTCCTCTTATCTCTGGTTTACTATCAGGCTCATCTCTGGATAAATGGGAATTAAATCTATGACCAACTGAATGGGTCTCTTTCTCAAGCCAGGTCTACATTACAAAATTAAATCAACCTAACTTACATTGGCATACAGCTGCTACAGTAATTACATCACTTGTGTCTACACTTTGCTCCTTGTGTTGGCAGTATGTGTCTTCATCGGGGCCCTTGTATCAGTAATACTGGAGAGGGCCCTGATCACCACACTACAGAGTTTTCTGTTGTGTTAAGTACTTGCATGGTCTCTGGGCTGGAGAGCAAGAGACAGAATGACTCTCACTCACCTGGAAAGGGGGTGACACAAGTTCAAGTCTAAGTCCAAGAGCTTCATCAGAGGAGTTTGAGAGACTCACCCCAGACTAGCCAATAGCTTGTTGATTCGGATACTCAGATGTGGGAAATCAGGCTGGGTTCAAGCCCTGTTCTGAAGGAGGGATATGAGCCTAGGTCTCTGCCATCCCAGGTGAGTGCCTTCACCACTGCCTAGAAGTCCTGAGGTGGGCAGCATCTTTTACCCTCAGTTATTTGCCCACATGCACTCCCATGGCTTGTGTCTCCTAAGCATGCAGTGAACGCGTCAGGGTGGTGCAGAAGCCCTTCTGTTGCCAAGTGCACATCTTACCAGGTGTGGTGGGAGCAAGGGCTCCCCAGCTGCATAGCCATCCAGGTACAAGCGCTGAGAGACATTACCTGAGATCTTCGTGGGTGCTACCCTAGCACTGCTGCCTCAGTTCAGCCCAGCCCTGTAACCTACAAAGGCCTTTTCTGAAAAATCCACATTGCCAGGATAGTTATTTTTTTATAAAATACTCAGAAAACATGTCTCCTTCTATATGTCAGGAGGAAAACCAAAGGAGAATCCATATCTCCTCATTGGATTCCTGGTGACTGCAGGCTTCAGCTTGCTCCTAGTCCTCCTCTTGCTGGTCTTCTGCTTCAGATACCATATGGGTGAGTGGACTTGCCTGTACACCTCACTCGCTGCTGGCAATGCTTTCAATTGTGCAAAAATACTTTCTAATAAACAAATCCAAGGGACCCTGACTGGCTTCTGGGAAGTCCATGAGCTGCTCTCCCAGCCAGAGTGAAGCCCTCCCATTATATTACATCCTGAAATGTGCAAGATACTACTGATCATTTGGGAAATCAGGGGGAAGTTGTCACAAAACAACCCAAGGGACATGGATTTATTTAGGGTTATTTATCACTCTGTCAGAATGGAGGTTCACAGCACGACTCCATGACATCTCTACATAACGGCATTGCTGGTGCCATGTAACACTGTCTCCAAGTAGTGACTCAAGATGCAAACTTTGGAGTGTTGCAGCTCAGTTGTGGCACTGCAACAATATATTGTCCCATATCAGAGAAAATAATTGGTGATGTGCCTACAGCACTGTGGAGCCTTTGAGAGTGGAGGGATGGAAAGTTGTGAGCAATGCTTTAGGACCTTCTCCAAAAGGAACTGTCACAGGGATACACTGATTAAATCTAAAAGACCATTGTAAATAGCAGTAATCCCACTGATATCACTGGAGACACATAAAACCGGTTTGGTGAGGAAAATATCAATCCCATAATCCTTAGATGCCTTCCCATGACTCTTTCAGGAATGTGAGGTTAATTATTTGTAAATCATTTTCCCCCTTTTGTTCCCAGAACATATATACAGAGAAATCTCTAACTCAGAAACAATAATCCATATCTCCTTGTGCCAGTGATGCATGTCTTCAGTTTCAAAAGTACAGTGGGACTATTGACTTCAAGCACGAGCAAATCTGCATAGATTTATGTAAATCACAGAATGTCTGCTGTCCCTCTAAAATATTAACTATGCAAATGACTTTCACAGGTGAAGTTCAGCAGAGGAAGAGAAAAATCATAAAGCAGCAAGAGGTATTGTAAATCACAATAAAACATGGGGATCTGGTTTCCACACACAAGCTGCACTTTAGCTATTACAGGCGACCCCCACACTTAGGACCTAAATGGTTCCTGGAGAACCATCATAAATCAAGCTGTCATAAGTCGAACGCTTATTTCCCCTAGGCACAATGTTATAAATGGCGGTTCCATTCCTGGAGACCCATTTCATACCCTAAAAAACCAAAATTGACTACGGAAATGGAGGAAAACTAAACTAAATAGTTCAAATAATGCACAAAGATGACTAAAAAGTGAAGACCTATGTGGTGGAGACGCGGGCAGTTCAAGCAGTAGCTGCAGATTGGCGAGTCTGACTGACTTTGTACGTTTCCTGTTTTGGGATGATGCGTGGAGTCTGCGTTGTACGCTGTCATAAATACGAGCTGCGGACATAAATTGGGGGGGTTTAGGAGCTATCTTGCATGAAAAAATTGGTTGTAAATGCAGGAGGTTATGTCAGGCTGTTGTAAGTTAGGGGTTGCCTGTATCCGTTTTTGAGCTCAGTTAGATAAACTGACATCAGTTCCTGTGTGCACGCTCTTAGATCTGTTTACAACTGGGTTATATTACTTTAGATTAATTCATTAACTCAACAAATTACACTAAATCAGTTAAAAAACCGGTTGATACCAATGGAACAGTGTTATTTTTGACCAGCTAGTGATTTGGTTTTTCAGGAAGTTTGGGAGAATAGTTAAAGAAAGCAAATTTTGAACAAATAAAAATAAACATTTGCTCCCGCAAGCTGGTTCTATAAGTGACATGATCCATGTTTCCATTCAAGAATTTTGAATGTTTACATACAGCTTGTTGCAAGTAATCTGCACACCCAAAATTACTTCCCAACAATATACACCGTTCACAGACATGCCAGAAAAAGACAGTTTCTAAAGTTCCCTCTAAGCAGGCTGAACAGCCACGCAGCTGCCTAACAAGCCCTGCACAGGGGCCGAGGGTGGCCGCATAACATGCTGCCTCTGCCTGCTGGTGCCAGCATGAAGTTGCTGTAGCAGAAATACCCCTCCCTGTTGGCCACAGCATGGAGCTGCCACAGCTTCATATTGGGACTGGCGGACAGGAATCCTCTCCCCTGTCTGCAGCAGCTCCATCCCGGAGCTAATGACCCTCCCCACTGGGCCATAGCAACTCTGCCCTGGGCCAGAGGGGAGGGGCCCTGTACCATAAATCATGGTAGCTCTATGTTGGGGGGAGGGGAGGGGCATCTCTTCCCGGAGGAGCATGCTTCTTCTATGGCCATGGCGCCCAACCTGCAGCTGTCCCACTGCTGGGGGACAGGTGCCATTTCCCTGACTCCTACCCAGCCTGGCCTGTACCTGCTCCTCCTGGGGTCACAGGTGCCCCTCCACTGGCTGTGCCTGCTGGAGCTGCAGAACCTCTCTCCTGGCCCCAAGCTGCTGCAGTGAGAGAGGACTGGAGATAGCCCCCTCTCTCTCTTCCTGGGGGCAACCCGCACCCCAAGTCCCTCATTCCTCGGCCCACCCCAGAGTCCATACCGCCAGCCAAAGCCCTCACTCCCTCACCCCACACTGCAAACCCCTGTCTGCACTAGCCCTGAGCCCTTTCCCACATCTCAACCCCTCACCCCACCCCTGCCACACACTGTCCATGTGTGGAATGACTTTAGTGAGGTGACACATCACCTCCATATTTGCGCACATAATGAAAGACATTCTGCACATGGGCATAACCAATACAGGGAATATTGCTCATGTCTAACACCAACTAAAGTAATTAGTAATAAGTATAGGTTGCATTAGTGAGATATTTCTCCTTTTTATGTGCATAATTGATCACTAGGCATTTTAGTTAGATTGGGGGGAATAATAAACACAGCAAATGTGCAAACACGTAATCATCGAGCTGCAAATGTGAAATTCAGATACCAAACACAGTAATGGTGACCAAATGAGATACAATAACACCACATGGCTCCAGCTTCCCCGGCTGCTCTTCTAATGCAGCCTCCTCCAGCCCTTATGCAGTCTGCTAGCCTGGCTTTTCCATGCTGCCAGCTGCTTTCACATGACAGTAGCTCTTCCTTGCAATGAATGTGCCCAGCTGCCAGCTCTTCACAGTACTGCTGACAACAATTTGGGACTCTGACCTAACATTATCACAGCATAGCTCATTACAGAGATTCAAACACCAAGAACTGAGCAAATGCAGCAACCATTGTAAATGCACTAGGCTCTGGCCCTGGTAGACTGCAAAGGGAGCAGTTGTCTTTGATTTACACCTTTCTGTGCATCATTCTTGGCCTGTTTCCACAACTAAAGAAGGAGTTGGAAGTTCCCATTTATGATCAATCACATCCTTTTTTCTTGTTGTTGTGCCCTGCCGGATACTGCACTCAGAAACTTCTGACCACTTTGCATATAAGTGCAACTATTTTCATTTTGCTTATCTGCAGATTATCTCATTAGCATAAATGAGACAATTCTACTCTACTTCTTTCACTTACCTTTTGCCTCTCTCCTATCCATTGAGTAATTTATATCACTGAATATATCACTCCTGAGCTGTGCTCATGGCTACTGGAAATTATAGAGCTGTTCTTTAATCTCTAGACAGACAGAGACTAATGATAGGCAACTATCATGCTGTTCCTATCTAGCAATGTCCAGTGTCCATTGCTGTACAGTGGTGATTGGGATCTGATTCTGCAACCCTTGTGCACAATGGCTCTGTGTAGACTGGGAAAATAGGGAGCTGAAAGCATTTTAAACAACATGTGCCATTTGGTGTAGACTGGTGTAACGCATTTAAAATATCAGTGGGAAGCTAATGGTTGACCATGAAGACAGATCACATTTTTAAATATGCTATCCCTGTCTACACTAACGTGTTGGCTAACACGTTCTGCACTGTGACCTGTTTTCCTGCTCTAGACCTGCCCATTGGATGGTACTTAGACAACTACATGAGGCTTGCAGATATATGACGTGTGTGCTGAGATGTAGGAGAATATGTCATTGGCCATTCACACTCTTCCCTCCCCCAGATACGGTGGTTGATAGTGATGGATGGGCCTTCGGGGAAGAGAAGCACCTGACTTTGATGCACACTATTAAAACCTGGCTGCTGAAACTGTAGGTTTTGTGGCCCCAAAGGCCTCATCAGCAAACCCTGCTGCTAGCTGGCCACAGGGTCTGAGCTATGACACTGCTCCAAAACCAGCTTCTGGTTTGTTGCAGCATTTCTCAGAGCAAGCGCAGGTGCATTCACTAGAGTAGGACGCAGATATTAATAGGAATTAGAATTTGTGAAAGGGAAGGAGAGTGGTTAGTCTGAGAGGCAGGTCAAGTCTGTTCTGTTGTGTGGGAAATGGTGGTGCACATTGCTTGCATGAAACCCTGCACATGTGCTTAACACAAATGTGTCTAAAGCACAGATCAGTGTGAATAGTGAGTCCCCCATACATTGCTGGACCCAGAGCCCCAGATCACTGCACTTTTGCAGTATGTCACAAAGTCAGTCTTGGGTTAATTAGTACCTTACGTTGTTGTTCCCAGTTGCAGTCAGCGGTTCCCGGCCAGTCTTTAAGCTGAAAAGAAGAGTCGGGAGAAGGAACAGCTGCTGAGCCAGTGTTGTTCCTTGGTATCATAGGATAAATGATAGCTAAATATAAAATCAAATCTCTTTTTAATCAATGCTGATCCCCAGGAATAAGTTTCTTATCTCACTGGGTTGTTTGTTTGTTTATATCTAGGTCCCAAACCATGAGGACTCTCCCATGAAAAGTTCCTTGCCAAACACAGTATCAACAATTTATGCAAGGATAGGAGATGTTGGGCAGAGACAGCTCACTTTCGACTCTCAGACTGAATATGCCTATGTATGCGTCTCTTAACAGCAGCTGTAACCCCAACGAGGACAGCTGGCTTTAGGCATGTTCAGCACACGCAGTTACTCTGGAAGTCACAGTTCAAGAGCTGTGGTGTAAATACCCCAAAATATCTGACTTCTTGGGAAAACTCCAGCCATGGCAATGTAGTTCAGATGGATTTTTACAGACTGCCCAGCTCTCCAGACGAGTGCTTTTTACAAACGTAAATGGATGATGGATTAAATCTTAAGTGTCTTTGTGAACTCAGGACCCATCTGCTCTGAAAGCAGCTTTATAATCCTGTAGATTATCATTATTGTCTCTTTGTACTGGGGGAGAGCCTGGAGGCCCAAGTCAGGGATCCAGGATCCTATCATGCCAGGCAATGAACAGACACAACATATAAATAATTCCTACCTCCAGAACATGGGGCATACTCAGCACTACTATGAGTTCCATTAACATGTACCCTGTGAGCCCCATTCCAGTAGCTTTCTGGGTGTCTGTGATGCACAGTATGTGTAGCATACATGATGGTGCCATCATGTGGGAGCCAGAATAGGAAATGTACTGTACCTTGTTCAAGTCTCTGCCATGGGTCGTGGGCTCCATGAAGATTGTGGAGTGAGATGCTCTTTATTCACTCTAAAGTAATATTGCGAACACAAAGTGAGGATAAAAGCAATTGGGTAAGTGGGACAGGGAATTGCTATTGATGTGGGGGAAGGAAGGATCTTCCTTTATGCAACTATTTAAATATTTCATATGGCAGGCAACTCATGTCCTTGGGCTTCCCTTAATTTTGGAGCCTGGAAATGTAATGGAGAAACTTAGATTTTTTTTAAAGTAAGTTTCTTTCCCCTTTCACTGTGAAGCTAACCTTGCTGCTTTAAAACTATCTGTCCCAATTGCTAGTGCTGAAAATTTGTTGTTTATGTTTCCTGGCACCATAGCCTCTCCATGGTCCATTCTCGAGCCAAAGAGGTCTGGCTTAGGGGGGCCATGAAAACCGTGGCAACAGGACCTTCCATGTAACATTTGGGTTGAAATTACCCAAAAGGTTTCAATGATAATCAGTTTAAAATAAAACCATTTCCCACTTGTGGCTCAGTGTCTTGTCGGAGTCATAATTCAGGCACCCGCTGTCTCCTGTGGGCTGTGCTCCCTGCCACACTCCCTCTTCCAGGAGTCTTGCCTCCCACCGAGCGCTGTGGTGCATCATGGGAGTCACATGGCTGCAGGTCTATCATGGAGATGTACTCCAATCATGGACTCTGGTTCATTGGGGAGGATGGTGACATTGGGCATCCTGTATGACAACTGCTGCCAAATAACGTGCCACCGCAGAGGAATGGATTTTTACATGGAGCTGACTGAAAAAGTGTTTTCAGTCAGTTAAGCAAAGCAAAATGAAATGTTTTGATTTGGGAATATTGAGATATTTCCTTACAATGACTTTTCAGGCAGCACTCCACCCAAAACAAAACATTGCAATGTTTCCAAACTGAAATTTTTCAGAACTTTTCATTCTGCACAAACTTTCAATATTTCAGGATAGTATTTGTATAATGTGGCCACAATCTTAAAATAATGGATTTTTCTGAACTACAGAACTTATGTTGTTGTTACAGAAAGTACAGCAAAAGACCACCTTGGCTTAACCAGGAGATCTTGCATGATCTAAAAATACAAAAGGAGTCATATAAAAATGACTTAGTAAGGAACAGTCCACTTAGGAAGGAACAATCCGTTTCTCACACACAGAATGGGAAGCGACTCTCTAGGAAGGAGTACTAGGGAGTCATAGTGGACCACAAGCTAAATATGAGTCAACAGTGTGACACTGTTGCAAAAAAAGCAACCATGACTCTGGGCTGCATGAACAGGAGTGTTGTGAGCCAGACACAAGAAGTCATTTTACCTCTCTACTCTGCACTGATTAGGCCTCAATTGTGTCCAGTTCAAGAAAGATGTGGAGAAATTGGAGAAGGTCCAGAGAAGAACAACAAGAATGATTAAAGATCTAGAGAACATGAGCTATGAAGGAAGACTGAAAGACTTGGGCTTGTTTAGTTTGGAAAGGAGAAGACTGGGAGGGGATATGATGGTAGTTTTCAGGTATCTAAAAGGGTGTCACAAGGAGGAGAGAGAAAAATTCTTCTCCTTGGCCTTTCAGGATAGAACAAGAAGCAATGGGCTTAAATTGCAGTGAAGGAGGTTTAGGTTGGACATTAGGAAGAACTTCCTAACTGTCAGGATGGTTAATCACTGGAATAAGTTGCCTAGGGAGGTTGTAAAATCTCCATCTCTGGAGAAGTTTAAGAGCAGGTTGGATAGGCATCTGTCAGATCTAGACGGTAATGGGTCCTGCCGCGAAGGCAGGGGTCTGGACTCAATGACCTCTCAAGGTCCCTTCCAATCCTAGTGTTGTATGATTCTATGATTTTCTGTTTACTCAGCTCTTCAGTTACATGTATGGCTCTGAAAATTTAGGAGATTGCCTTCTTGCATCCACAATTGTATATAATTGTGAACAGGATTGTGTCACACATACAGATTTTCAGAAGTGTTCATTGGAGAGGGTGAGAGGTTGTCCCTCCATTTCTAAGACTCTTTGTTCCTGTTTTTCAGATATACTGACCTTAATATTCTCTAATCATATATACATTCCTGGAGGGGCAGGCTGGAGGATGGAGTAGATGATGTGTGTTTTTTTCATGCCTCTTGCTATGATCTGGTATTTTGCATGCTGATTAGAGATAGTCAGAAAACGGTTTTGGTGGAATATTTTTGTCAACAAATGCTGATTCAACAAAGTGTCAGGGAACTCAAGGCAGTCAGTCGGGTATGGCAGACATTCCTAGCCCACGTGCAAGGCAGGTGTGTCTCAAGATGACGGGCAACACAGAAGCGAAGTTTTATATAAACAGACAGGTTGGTGCTTGTTTCTCTCCCTGATGCCAGGAAGCCCTGCTACTTGGGGGAGTTTTATATTCAACGTTCTATCCATTTAGAAGCCGCACACCTCCCAGGAACTCAGAAAGTGCTGGTGGAGCGTGTCAGCCATTCCTTTCGAACTCACAAGTGGTCTCTCAGAGTGGATGTGTCCCTTGATGTTTTCTGCAGGTGGGGATATCCCCACCTAGTGCTCTTCGCAATGAGAGGCAACAGGAAGTGTCAGCTGCTTTTCTCCTTCTTAAACCACAGCCCAGACTCCATTTCAGCTGCCCTGGACATTCCACCTGCTCTACGCATTCCTCCCTTTCGCTCTCATACACAGAGTCCTGCTCAGGGTGCAGCAACACAGGGTTTCTCTGATTCTGGTGGTGCTTGCCTGGGCCCGCCAGCACTGGTTCACTGCTCTCCTGGAGCTCTCAGTGGAAGAATCAATAGCATTTCCCATGTTCCCAGACCTCATTACCACAGCCAGTTATGTTACCCCAACCTGCAGACCCTCCACCTAATGGCCTGGAAGCTCCATGGTTGACAGGGAAGGAGCAACTATGCTCGGAATTGGTGCAGGAGCTACTATTGAGCAGTAGGAAACCTTCCACTAGAGCCCCCTATCTGGTTTAGTAGAAGTGTTTCTTGATTTGGTCCCTCCAGACGGGCATGATTCCATCCGAAGTCCTGATCCCTTTTAATCTGCACTACCTACTAGACTAAGAAGGCAGGGTTTAGCCATATCATCGGTCAGGGTCCATCTCTGCCTTCCATCGGGTACCCAGGAGAAGTCAATCTTTGATAACTCGCTAATACATCATTTCATTAAGAGTCTAGATAGATTGTACCCACATCTCTGACAGCTTCTTCCACTCTGGCACTTGAATCTAGTCCTTGCATGGCTCATGGGTCCACCTTTCAAGTCATTAGTGACTTGCTCCCTGCCGCACTTGTCCTGGAAAGTCACTTTTCTGGTGGCCATCACCTCAGCTAGATAGGTACCAGAGCTCCAAGAATTAACCTTGCAGTTCTCCTACACCATCTTCTATAAGGACAAGCAGAAGCTGTGCCCACATCTGGCACTTTTAACCTAAGGGGGGGTCTCACATTTTCATGTAAGCCAAAATATCTTCCTCACGGTTTTATCTCCCAACCCGCATACCAATAACAAAGAATGAGAACAGTGAGAGAGGTGGTCCTTATGAAAGCAGAAGTCACATTTAGAGCAGGCTTAGTGAGCACCATAAAAACATGCTTCTTGTGGAAATAACAAAGAGCACAAATCAATGTTTCATTTTCTATGCATGTCATTTCAATTATACATTTGTATTGATTTTGGTTGCTTTGCCCATTTCTAAGAAGTACACTGTAACACAATATAATCCACACCTTTGCTTCTCTTTGTTTGGCTGCAAATTGTTTACAAGACAGGCCCAGCTGAGCTGTTAAAACTGTATCAATATTTTGTTCTGAGCTGAGCAGCACTAGTGAAGGAGAGTAAGGAAGTCTAAGTTACTCCTCCAAAACCAGGCCTGGACCTCTCCTATCTCAATATCATCAGGGGAGAGCAAAAAAGAGAAGGAAACTGGTTAATCACCAAAAACAAAGAAAGTAAAATTAGTATCCAACATAATATACTACCAGGACATTGATAAAGGGAACAAATAACAGGCAGAGAACTGCCCCCCAAAGTATCTGTGCTCAGCATGGTAAACATGAGGCTGCCATCCCAGGAATGGCTCGGGGAAGGCTAGTAACACCCCACCTTGGCATACAGAAGACTGAGCCCTGTCTCCTTCCCCCCAATACTCATGCCCAAAATCTCAGACAGGATGGAACCATCTGAAGCATCCTTTGTACAAAGCAAGAAAAAAAGTGAACCGGCGCACTTCTAACCACATTGCCCACAGACACTGAACACCTGCTCCTGGAAGCAGTGCTGGCTGTTGTGGTCGAGGTGCAATAACTCACAGCCCCTGCAGTGTGCGCTGTGTGTGAGTGCAGTGCTCTGTGAGCGCCTGAGAGGAGACGGCTTGCACTGACTCAGTGCCACTGGTGCAAGTTGCTTCGGTGCAATTCTCTAGGGTGTCCAGAGCCTTTTGTAAGAGATTTTCCCCAATACAGTTCAAAAAAATAATCTATTGGCTGCAGATGATAGACAAAAACTTGAATTCTTTGCCATTGACAAAAAAAAGCCCTTCTGCACAGCACAGAGATCCTCAGAGCATCCGTAACTTCCTTCCTGGCCTGCCATGACATACCACAGGCGTCCCGCTTGGCCCGTGAGGTCGGCAAGGAGGGCACTTGTCCTGCAATGTCTGCTGTGGCCATGTGTGCTGAGTCTGACCAGCCATGAACTCCCACTGGAGCAGTCGGATTTGCTGTTCCATCCTGCTGTTCTTTGGTAAGTCTGGGAAGGGGAGAGAGCTGAAAATGCCTCGTTAGAAATGCACTAATTGGGACTGGAGGGAACCCAGTACATGACATACAGCACTTGGATTGCTCCACATTGTGTGGGGAAAGAGCAAAGGAGGTTGTGGTATCCACGATGTACCTGTTTGGATTCATTTAATAGTCTGCAACACTGTAATGCTATTCAGTGTTGTTTTTTGAGCCTTTGGCTTCAAGGGTGTACAGCTTGTATGAAAGCTGACCTACACAGTCAGGCTGCTGTATTATACTGGCATCTTTTCTACATGGCTGTGTGCTGTTACGTTTTTTAAATGTCCTTTGTCTTTCTTTGGAGTTATATCTGAAGAAGAGTGCTGGTATGGGAATCACAAATTAATACCCATGTCTTAGGTTCATAGCAGTTGGCTCAGGTCCATGACATGGAGGGTCCCTTAGAGATTCAAATTTGTGTGTCTATGTCCTGCCTATTTCCCCACTCCAAACCTGGCTCATGAGGTGCTTTGAGAGCTTCCCTCCCAGGCAGGCTCTTTGGGGTTGGGGCACTTGATAAAGCCTGATAGATTCATAAATCGTTAAAGGGTTTTCTGAGGGGCCAGATTTGCTTTGATCTCTCCCTCCCATAGTGATACAACCTAGGCACTCCTCCTCTGATGGCAGAGAGCAGCTCTTTACTAAACTGGGGCAAGGAACTGCTCAGTAGTTCCATTTGCATAGTTATTGAAGTTGTCAGGGTATTTCTAAAGACCATTTCCACATAGACTCCTCTTTCTAAGCATTAATCAAGGCTGCTGCCCTCCCAGACATGCAGACATAACTTTTATCAGAATTCCAAGTCCAACAGACCCCCTTTGGGAGCATTGCTATAGAACCTACTCGAGTCACATGATAACCATCTAATTATTGGAAAATAATAAAATATATGGAAGATGGTGCTAAGCTTTGCCACAAAATTTGTAGCGTTTTGTGTAGCAAAACCTGGGTGCAATTAAGTAAAAGCTTTAAAATCTCAGTACACAATGTTCCCTATAGAAATGTGATATTCAGTGAAAATGTTTACTCTGGTATCAAGACCGGTGATTTGCTGATCTCTGTCTCTATTTATTGCAGGTTTCTCCCAACCTCTCTTCATTGAAATCCCTCAGAGTTCGCTCAATGGAACTGTGGGTCAGTCTGTCCTTCTGTCTGTCTCCTTTAAATTAAATTGCTCTGTTCACCTTGCTCTGCCAATTAAGTGGAATTTCAATAACACCCCTGATCCACTCATCAGCTACACAGTGACTAACTGCTCTGCCTGTGCTGTGGGGATCCCTACCCACTGCGCTGGATATTACACACACCAAGCATACCAAGGCAGGACTGTCTTTTTCCCTGAAAATGCTTCTCTGCTCCTTCAGAACCTGCAGCTGAATGACAGCGGCGTCTACAGCATCTCCTTCAGCACAGTACAGCAAACGAGAGACATCACATTAACAGTCTCCAGTAAGTATGTGATTTTTGTGCTCCCCACTGAAGCAGGCTGACCCACCTCTGATGGCACACACAAGCAGGAAGAGAAGTGTGCAGAAATCTAACATTTATCCTTTGAGCAAACACAGATCTCAGTGGGCAAGACAATTCAGGTCACGTCATAGGTTCTGACATAACTGGATCTTCAATAGCAACAGCCACTGTCCAACCAGGTCTCATTCCTTAAATCACAGGTGTAAGAATGCCTCTTAAAGTACCACACAAACATTTTCGCTGTTTCTTCCTAGCCTCACATTTATTTCTTATCAATTGATATATTTTTCAGAAATAGGCCAACAAAGTGATGGACTTGTATCAGAGATGAAGCAAAAGTTATCAATGATAGCGTTATGGATAATAGAGTTAAGGAAGCAAATAGAAATTCATTGCCAGGAAAGGCCACAGAGGGCACAAAAATTGGTGGGGTGCTAAATAATGAGAAAAGCATGGCAGTTATGCAGACTGATCTGGCTCTTTTGGTAAGGTGAGCTGATTGGAACACCACACATTTTAACACAGAGAAATGTGAGATGAGTTATCTCAGTACAAAGCATGTAGATCACTCTTACAGAATGAGGGCCTGTGTCCTGGAATGCAGTGACACTGAAAGGTCTTTGGGGTCCAGGTGGATAACGAACTGAACGTGAGGTCCCCATGCATGGCTGTAGACAAGAGGGCTAATGGATGTATCAGGATGTATAAGGATGAGATGTATAAGGATGAGAAAAAGGCCGCCAAGGGAAGGAGGATGGCAAAGGGAGCAGTTGCCCCAGGACCCACTGATTTAAAAGGGCTTGAGGCTCCTGGCTGTCACTGCTACTGCAGTAGCAGCAGTGGACAGAGTCTCAGGGACTTTAAATTGCCACTGGAGCCCCAGCGCTGAGGGGTGGCTGCCTCTAGCCCCACCCCTTCCACCAGAGATCACACTTCTTTCGGAGGTCGGGAGGCGAGGCCCCTGCCATATTGCCTGGGGCCAGGTGAAGTCTGTCATTAGCCCTGGTTGGGACTATCCATTCTGATTGGGAAAGCGTTATTACTGTTGTGAGAATGGGAGACAAGGGATGGATCATTTGATTCCCTGTTGTGTTCATTCCC
Organism: Pelochelys cantorii; assembly: GCA_032595735.1. NCBI lineage: Eukaryota > Metazoa > Chordata > Testudines > Trionychidae > Pelochelys > Pelochelys cantorii. The sequence goes on from CM064337.1 coordinate 46,533,414, forward strand.
TCTGGGGCACCTGGTATTGGCCACAGTTGGAAGAGAGGACACTGGGCTAGATGGACCTTTGATCTGACCCAGCCATGAACACTGGTAGAGTTGCCCCCCACCTCAAAACCCTGGAGCCCAGGCACCACGGGCCCACTGCTTTTCTATTCCTGTCCCAGCATACATTTCTCCTCAGTCTGCTATTGTCCTGGGATTCCAGGTCCCAGAATGCCTTGCTTTTGGGATCAGGAATTGAGTGGACTTTCAGCCACTTTTATAGGACCAGCTCACGCAATGACATTCATCCAGGTGTCGTGTAACATTCTACAGTTATCCGTTCCGTCAGTTTGCCTGACACTGAAGTAAGGCTTATTGAGCTGTAATGGTGCCAGGGAAGGTTAAACTTCCATTCTCAGTCCTCAAAACTTTCCAAAACATTCACTGATCAAGTTGAAATTTCCAAGGCATGGTGTCTGATCAAAGGTTATTTGCTTTGGGAAGACAGAGCAGAAATAGTTCAGCACTTTTGGAATACGGAAAAAATATACTTTCTCTGTGAGGAAAAGATTCTTGCAGCCTATTTGTTTATAGTTATGGTGCCAAAAGAATAAGGGATAGAAAGAAATTGACCCAAAACTATTTGCAAATTTGACATGAATTCACTGAATGGTTTTAGTCAAAATAAAACAAACAAAATTGGAGCCGGGGTGGAAGGCTCTAAATTCACACTGCTATTGGAGGAGGAATTGCTTCTGCCTACCTTTACCCAGTGTTTAGGGAACTCACTTAAGATGTGGGAGACCACAGCTAGAATCCTTGCTGTAGACCACAGCTGTGAATACAGATCTTCCCTCTCTTGGGGCAGGGCCCTGATCTCCACCCTACAGAGTTTTCCATTGTGTTAAATATTCAGATGGTCTCTGGGCTGTGTTCACCTGGAAGTGGAGAGGGGGACACAAGTTCAAGTCTAAGTCCAAGAGCTTCAGCAGGGGAGTTTGAGAGACTCATCCCAGAATAGCCAATAGATTGGTGATTCGGATACTCAGATGGGGGAACTCAGGCTGGGTTCAAGCCCTGCTCTGAAGGGGGGATATGAACCTGGGTCTATGCCATCCCAGGTGAGTGCCTTCATCACTGCCTAGAAGTCCTGAGGTGGGCAGCATCTCTTACCCTCAGTTATTTGCTCTCCCATGGGCTGTGTCTCCTAAGCATTCAGTGAATGCAGCAGGGTTGTGCAGAAGCCCTTCTGTTGCCAAGTGCACATCTTACCAGGTGTCGTGGGAGCAAGGGCTCCCCAGATGCACAGACATCCAGGTACAAGTGCTGAGAGACATTACCCGAGGTCTTCATGGGTGCTAGCCTAGCACTGCTGCCTCAGTTCAGCTCAGCCCTGTAACCTACAAAGGCCTTTTCTGAAAAATCCACATTGCCGGGATAGTTATTTGTCTATAAAATACTCAGAAAACATGTCTCCTTCTATATGTCAGGAGGAAACCCAAAGAAGAATCCATATCTCCTCATTGGACTCCTAGTCACTGCAGGCTTCAGTTTCTTCCTTCTCCTCCTCTTGCTGGTCTTCTGCTTCAGATGGCATACAGGTAAGTGGTCTTGCTTCTACACCTCACTCGCTGCTGGCGATGCTTTCGATTCTGCAAAAATATTTTCTAATAAACAAATCCAAGTGACCCTCCTGTTACATCATGTCCAGAAAAGTGCAAGATGCTACTGATCATTTGGGAGACCATGGGAAAATTGTCACAAGACAACCCAAAGGACATGGATTTGTGTAGGATTATCTACCACACTGTCAGGATCGAGATTGACAGCACGACTCCGTGGCATCTGTAGATAAAAACATTCTGCTGGTGCCATGTAACGTTGTCTCTGTGCAGTGACTCAAGATGCAAACTTTGGAGTGTTGCAGCTCAGTGGGGCACTACAACCATATACTGTCCCTGTCATGATCATGAGAAATGGCCAGCAGCCTGGGGACTAAGGGGTTAACATACCTAAGCCAGGTAGAGTCAGCCAATAGGAATATAGGTAGGAATTTCAAACTGGGACAAAGGAATTTTGGGGATTTTCCCTCCTTTGTCTCTGGGGGCAGTTTCTCTCCAGCTAGTAAGGGGAACAGACAGAATCTCTCCCTCCAAGAATAGGCGCTTCACTATCTGTAAGTAGGGTAAAGTTTAGCTAAATCCATTAGGTTTTATTGTTTTATGGTTTGGGAATGGGAATCTGATGTCTGTACAGATTGCTCTCCTTTGTAATTAAGTCTTGGCCCATAGTGGGGTTCCCCCCATGAGTATATTAATTTGTGACTTTTCCATCTAGTCATTATGCTTGCAACAGGGATATTGTGGTGATAATAAAAATTCTTTCTCCTTTCTTTTTATTAACCTGATATTGGTTAATTTTTGTGTCCTGGTTTGTACCTTAGGGGGTGAGATTTCCCAAGTGATCTCTCCCCTGGTTTCCTTATCATTACTTGGGTGGTGACAGCAAATTTTTTATCCCCAAAATCTAGGTTTTTAAGATTTTGGGGGGGAGTTTTATACCAAAGCCTGGAAAGATAAGGCTTTGGGGTACTTTTGCGGGCCCCCACTTCTGCATTTATCATGCCAGAGTGGGGATTTAGCCTATGACAGTCCCGTATCACAGATAATGATCGGTGATGTGCCTAAGGCAATATGGAGCCTTTGAAAGTGGTGGGATGGAAAGTTGTGAGCAACACTTTAGGACCTCCTCCAAAAGGAACTGGCACAGGGAGACACTGATTAAGCCAACTGATTAAATCGTAAAGCCCATTGAAAATTGGAGCAATCGCACTGATGTCACTAGAGACACATAAAAGTGGTTTTAGTGAGGGGAAAAAATCAGTCCCATAACCCTTAAATACCTTCCCATGATTCTTTCAGGAATGTGAGGTTAATTATTTGTAAATCACTTTCCCCCCTTTGCTCCCAGAACACATATACAGAGAAATCTCTAACTCAGAGACAATAATCCATTTCTCCTTGTGCCAGCGATGCATGTCTTCAGTTTCAAAAGTACAGTGGGACTACTGAGTTCAAGCACTAGCAAATCTGCATAGATTTATGTAAATCACAGAATGTCTGCTGTGACTGTAAAATATTAACTGTGTAAACAACTTTCACAGGTGAAGTTCAGCAGAGGAAGAGAAGAATCATAAAGCAACAAGAGGTATTGTAAATAGTAATAAAACACGGGGATCTGGTTTCCACACACAAGTTGCACTTTAACTATTATCCATTTTTGCGCTGAGTTAGATAAACTGACATCAGTTCCTGTGTGCACACTCTTAGATCAGTTTACAACTGGGTTATGTTACTTTAGAGTAATTCATTAACTCATCAGATTGCACTAAATCAATTACAAATCTGGTTGATAGCAATGGAACAGTGCTATTTTTCACCAGCTAGGGATTTGGTTTTTCAGGAAGTTTGGGAGAATATTTAAAGAAAGCAAATTTTTAACAAATAAAAAGGATTTGCTTTAGCAACCTGGTTCTATTTGTCATGATCAATGTATCCAATCACGGATTTTGAATGTTTAGAAACAACTGCTTGTAAGTAGCAGATGCACACCGTAGAATTACTTCCTGACAATATACATCGTTCACAGACATACCAGAAGACACACTCTAAAGTTCTCTCTAAGCTGTTGTAACCACCACTGGGTAGATTTGAACCTGGAACTTAGTGTAGAAGCCTCAACAGCTTGAGCTATAAAGCCAGCTGCCTCTCACCTCTGGCTGTAGAGCTCACTTGTTTTAATCTTTTGCTGTAAGTGGTCTAAGTGCCACTATGTAGGACAATGCACCGCGCTAGGTGTGTGGGTTACACTGCGCAGCCGGACAGCCATGCAGCTGCCTAACAAGCTCTGTGCAGGGGCTCAAGGTGGCCACACAGAGTGCCAGCTGTGCCTGCCGGGCCCAGCACAGAATTGGTGCAGCAGAACTGCCCTCTCTGGGACTGGCAGAGAGGATGCCTGTCCCCTGGCTGCAGAAGCTCCATGCCAGGGCTGATGACCCTCCCCACTGGGCCATAGCAGCTCTGTCCCCCAGATATGGCTGCTCTGTGGTGGGGGTAGGAGAAAGGCATCTGACCTAACATTATCATAGCAAAGCTCATTACAGAGATTAAAACACCAAGAACTGAGCAAATGCAGACTGAAACAATGACTATAATAAATGCAAAGGGGGCGGCTGTCTTTGATTTGCTCCTTTCTGAGTCATCCTTGACCTGTTCTCCACCCCCACCGCTCCAGACATGGTGACTGATAGTGAGGGATGGGCCTTTGGGGAAGAGAAACACTTGACTTTCAGACACGCTATTAAAACCTGGCAGCTGCTGAAACTGTGGGTTTTCTGGCCCTGGAAGCCCCGTCAGCAAACCCTGCAGCTAGCTAGACACAGGGTCTGAGCTATGACACTGCTCCAAAACCATCCTCTGGTTTGTGGCAGCATTTCTCAGAGCGAGCGCAGGTGAATTCACTAGAGAAGGACGCAGATATGAAGGGGAACTAAAAATTTCAAAGGGGAAGGTGAGTTGTTAGTCTGAGAGGCTGGTCAAGTCTGTTCTCTTGTGCCTGAATAATAGTGGTGATCATTGCTTGTTATTTAGTGTTACACCCTGGTAGCACCTCTTGGCTATCCTGCCAGGGACCCAACTGCCGGTCTCTGTAAAAACCTCCCCATTAGGGGTCTCAGCATTTCAGGGGTTCCCCATCTCTCTCTTTCTGACTCTGAGTATGTTCCTCAACAGGCATGCTCTTGCAGTCCCTGACATGGTCCTTCTGGGCGGTAATTTCCCCATGCTGAGGGTCCATGTGGTTTCATGAGTTTCTTGCTATAGCTCGGCACCGTGTGGTTTTCTGCGCTTCCCCCACATACACTGGTGACGCCTGTCTTTGCAAGATTAAGATGTCTGCTGCCGGGGATGGAGGAACCAGCTCCCTTTAAAACCAAACCTACCTGAACTCCCACCCCTATGCTAAACACAAACTTGCACAAAACACAGATCAGTGCGAATAGTGAATCTCCCAGCTCTCTCTGTCTGTCCTTGCCTGTTGCCAAGGTCTCTCTTGCTGACTCTCGTTCGTCCCTTTACCACCACTTTGCTCCCTGTGACATTCACTGTGGTCGGTGATGTGGTGTCCTAATAAGTATCTCTCTCCAGCACATGTTGATAAACATTTGCCTGTGTGTATGTTCCTCCCAGTGTCTTGCATTGGCTCTGTGCAGACAGCAAGCACAGCAGACTCCGCAAACTCCCAAACTCCACAACTTCAGATGAGGTGTGACAGCACTAGGCCACGGTTACTGTCCAACGAAGCACAGTCTCCTGCCATCTGATGAAGTGGGTTTTACCCATGAAAGCTAATAAATGTGTAAGTCTCTAAGGGTATGTCTACACAGCAAAGTTATTTCGAAATAATAGCCGTTATTTTTAAATAACTTTACTAGCGTCTACACAGCCAACCCACTATTTCGAAATTAATTTGAAATAGCAGAGCGCTTATTTCAAATTTGGTAAACCTCATTCCACGAGGAATAACGCCAAATTCGAAATAGCTATTTCGAAATAAGTGCTGTGTAGATACTTGTTTTGAAATAGGGGGCCTCCAGCCCTTCCCAGGGTGCTCTGGTGGCCACTCCAGTCTCAACCAAGAACACTCCTCTCCCTCCCCCCTCCCTGGAGCCCTTAAAGGGGTTGACTCTGGCCACAGTGCCTGTGCCAGCTCCAGGCCTGCCAGCCCAGAGCCAGCAGTCACTGCCCCAACCCAGTGGCCCCAAAACATGAGCCAGCAAGCCACTGGCAGCCAGCCCTCCACTACTCCCCAGGAGCAGTCTGCCAGCTCCCAGGAGCCTGCCAGGGCCTGGACAAGGCGAGCGCCTTCCTGATCCAGGGTGGAGATCATGGACCTTATTCAGGCTTGGGGGGGGATGCCCCAACGGCCATGATCTCTGCACTAGATGGAGGAATGTGGCCGTCTATGGCAGGATAGCTGCCAGCCTGGCCACCAAAGGCCACATGCGAACCCAGGAGCAGGTTTGCATGAAAATCAAGTTGGTCTGATGAGACCCCCAACCCTGAATTTCCCCTCCCCCTTCTTTCCCTTGCTTCCCCCTTCCACCTCCCTCCTCCCAGGTTTCCCCCTCCCCTCTCCCACCTCTCTTCTCCCCTCTCCTGCCTCCTTTCCCCAGTCTCACCAGAGTTTCATTCCCCCCTCCCCAGTTTTGTTAAATAAAGAGAGTTTGTGTTCATGAAAATACATGTATTTTATTTGACATCAGGAAGGGGGGTTAGGGAGGGGTAAGTGAAAGGACGTGAGGGAGGAATGAGGCACAAGCCCCCAGTGGGGCAGACCAGGGAGGCTCTTAGTGCTCCTCAGGGTGGAAGCTCTCCCACAGGGCCTCCTGGATACTGACAGCCCCCCGATGGACCTCCCGGATGGCAGCCTGCAGAAAGTGCAGCCAGACTCACAGCAATGCATCCAAGAGAAGCACCAGAGTGCCCAGGGGCAGCTCTGGCTCCATGTTGCAGAGTGCTGTGGTGTCCTGAGTGAGGGCAACCAGAGCATGCAGAGACAAAATGCTTTGCTGTCCCTCACTGAGGCAGGCAAGCAAGCAGGGAAACCCAAGAACCGGCTGTCCAGGGGGGTCCCTTTAAGCACAGGCCTCAGATAGCCTCAGGCAGCAGCCACACAAAGTAACTCCTGACCTGATGTCCTGCCAGACCTGGTTCCGGCTGGCCTTAAATGCAATTTAGCATCCACTCAGTGGATTTTGAAATGCATTTTGTGTGTAGACGCGTTATTTCGAAATAACTTATTTCGAATTAACTGTTTCGAAATAACACTGTAGTGTGGACATACCCTAAGGTGCCCCAGGACTGCGCATTGTTTTCACAGTTCTGCTAGTATATATGTGCCCCCTGACAATGGACCAGCTCAGTCAGTGGCTGGATTTTCCACTTCCCTCCAGACAGGACAAGGACAAGAGTCTTATATACAAGTACAAACCAGTTACATAGCACTCCTGATGTATCAGGGTGACACCCTCTGATGTACCTAGATACCACCCATTATCTGGTGACTCAATCATCGCTATCCATCATGCTGTCATCTTCGACCCTACCCCTGCCCTGGGTTAGTTTGTCCCTTTTGTCTATAGGGAGTGTGTTCGTACCAAGATATCTCCTAATGAGGTGTTCTGTTAGCTTCCCTCTGGCATGTGATTATGACCTGTGCTAGTACTCCTTAGGTAGGAGTGTTTTGGCAATATCAGCCCAGTTCATGCCAGATCCTGCAAGCAGGACCTGCCTTTTGCTCATAGACCAACTTTGCTTTATATTAGCAAAGCCTTGGTCACTTTTACCTAGCTCACACCAGGCCCGCGATACATGGGCTTATGTCAGGTTTCTCCTTTCTACATCCACTACAGAGTCATGACTCCCCGAGATACCTGAACAGTTCCACTGACCCCCCTACAGAACAAGCCTTGACTAGAGCTGTGTAAACGACTCATCTTGAGCCACAAATAAGCTTGGTGTCAGGCCAGAGCCGAGACTGCCTCAGCCAATCAGCAGTGATCTGAGCTGTCTCTAGTAGCTTCTGTGATCTCTCCGTAACAGGCTTTATGCAAATGTGGACCTCTCTCTGGATATTTGTACCTGTGCCAATCTGATGTGCAGCACGCATCCTGAGTCTTTAGGGACTGGTCCATGTGCTTATTTCTACCATGTGCTTTGAGCCATGTCTCTGATTGACGGAGCTTGTTCGGCATACATTGCTGGGTCCAGGGCCCCAGATCACCATACTTTTGCAATATGTCACAATGTGATTCCTGGGGTGCCATAAACTTAATTAATCCCTTATGTTGTTGTTCTCAGGTGCAGTCAGCAGTTCCCGGACTGACTTTAAGCTCAAGCGAGAAGGATGGAAAAGGAACAACTGCTGAGCTAATTGCTGCTGTTTGGTGTCATAGGATAGATAATTAGATAGATAACTATAAAATCAAATCTCTTTTTAATCAAGGCTGATCCCCAGGAATAATTTTCTTATCTCACGGGATTGTTTTGTCTGCTTATATCTAGGTCTCAAATCAAGAGGAATCTCCCATGGAAAGTTCAATGCCAAAGACGGTATCAACAATTTATGCAAGGGTAGGAGATGTTGGGAACAGACAGCCCACTTTCAAGTCACAGCCTGAATACGCCTCTATATGCTTCTCTTAACAGCAGCCGTAACCCCAACGTGGACTGTTGGCTTTAGGCATGTTCAGCACATGAAGTTACTCTGGGAGTCACACAGGTCAAGAGCTCTGCTGTAAATACCCCAAAAAATCCTACTTGTTGGGAAAGCTCCAGCCGTGGCAATGTGGTTCAGATGGATTTTCCGGACGGTCCACCTCTCCGGACGAGTGCATTTTACAAACGTAAATGGACGATAGATTAAATCTCAAGCGTCTTTGTGAACTCAGGACCCATCCGCTCTGAAAGCAGCTTGAGTCCCTGATCCTGTAGATTATCATTATTGTCTCTTGTAAAGGGGGAGAGGCTGGAGGCTCGAGTCAGGGATCCAGGATCCCATTATGCCAGGCAATGAACAGACACAACAACATACAGATGATTCCTACCTCCAGAGCATGTGGGACATATTAAGCGCTACTATGGGTTCCGTTAACATGTACCCTGTGTGCCCCTGTTCCAGTAGCTCTCTGGGTGTCTGTGATAACACAGTATGTGTAGCATTTGGAACCACCGGGTAGGATGCAGAATAAGAAACTGACTGTAGCTTGTTGTTGGCTCTGCCATGGATGGTGTGCTCTGTGAAGATCCTAGAATGAGATGCTCTTTATTCATTCTAAAGTAATTTTAAAAATATGAAGGCTACGTCTACACTGCAGGCTTTTTGGACAAGAACGGCTGTTCTTGCACAAAAACTTGCAGAGTGTCTGCACTGCACGCGCATTCTTGTGCAAGTAAATTTATAGTAAAGCACCGGAAAAGAGGGCTTCTTGCACAAGGGTTATTCCTCTCCCCAGAAGGAATAAGCCCTCTTGCACAAGAGCTCCTGTGCAAAAAGGATAGTGTGGACAGGCAACAGGGCTTTCTTGTGCAAGAAACCCCTATGGCTAAAATGGCCATCAGAGCTTTCTTGCACAAGAGAGTGTCCATGCTGCCACAGATGCTCCTGCGCAAAAGCACATCTCTTGCGCAAAAGCATATGGCAGTGTGGACATGCTCTTGCGCAAGAATTTTTGCACAGAAACTCTTGCGCAAAACAGTTCTTGCACAAGAAGCCTGCAGTGTACACATAGCTGAAGTGAAGATAAAAGCAATTGGGTGAGTGGGGTGTGGAATTGCTACTGCTGTGGGGAAGGAAGGATCTTCCTTTTTGTAACCCTTTAAATGTTTCATTTGGCAGGCAGCTCATGCCCTTGGGCGCCCCTTAATTTGGGAGCCTGGAAATGAAATGGAGAAACTGAGATGCTTTTCGAAGTTTCTTTCCCCTTTCACTGAGAAGATGCCTTTGCTACATTAAAACAACCTGTCCTGATTGCTAGTGCTGAAAGTTGGTTGATTATTTTTCCTGGCACGGCACTTTCTCCATGGTCCATTCTCGAGCCAAAGAGGCCTGGCTTAGGGATCCATGAAAAATGTGACAACAAAACCCTCCATGTACATTTGGGTTGAAATTACCCCAAACATTTCAGTGAGAATCAGTTTGAAATTGTTTCCCTCTTGTGGCTCATTGTCTTATGGGAGTCCCAGGTCCAGCTCCCATTGTCTCCCATGCACTGTGCTCCCGGGCCGCACTACATCTCCCAGGGGACTTTCCTCTCACTGAGTGTTGGGGTGCATCATGGGAGTCACACAGCTGCTGGTATATCATGGAGATGTACCAATCCCCATGTAGCGGATAGAGTTTGTGGGTGCCCTGCTGGATGCAACCCAAACCAGAGTCTCTCTTCCCTAGCCCAGGCTCCTAGCAATAAGGGATGTTATGGAACAGCTGCATTTATCCCCTATCATGACAGCCAGATATTGTATGAGACTGCTGGGCCACATCGTGGCACACACATGTGTGGTGTAACATGGCAGACTTGAGCTACACCCCCTATAGGCATGACTCACTTGTACTCACAAGCACACTTGTCACCTGTTGAAATTTTTTTGCTAATTCTCTTAATTTCCCAAAGTCTGACCTCTTGCAATCATAAACAGACCGATAATGTATGTTCCAAAGGTGAGTCAAACAATTCTGGTCCAAAATTCCATCCTCTGGGTTTCATGCATTTGTTAACATTGGATATAAACTGCACAGGTAGAACTAATACTCAAGCATTATTAAAGTTAGATTGTTTTTCAGAGCAGGGACTGTCTTTTTGTACAAGGCCTAGCACCTTAGCCATGGTTGCAGATGTACATGTTTCTGTAATCCAAAATAGCTATAACAAAGTGTCACCTGTTTAGATTTATTTAAGCACATGTCTACTTCCTACTTTAGTGCAAGAATTATTTTTATTTTCATTTTTATATTGTAGATATAATAGTGAAAGAAGGAAAAAGACAAATTGCCTAGGAAGCTGCTGCTTTCTAGACATAAAATAACCCATCAGTCATTCCGTCCTTTGCAAACAGAAGTAGAAATTAACCATTGGTCAATTTACATTTCAATTGTACGCTAATCTAATCTGATGCAGTTGCATAGAACAGAGCTTTATACATATACAATTCCCTTCTCATGTGCTACAACAGCACTCCACAATTTTTCAATGATCTAGTTCAACACACTCCTGTTAAAATTACGGATCACCTACATTAAATTTTCAAACAGTAGGCATGTTCCTAATAGGTAACAGTGAGAACTATTCTTACTTCCTAAAATGTTTCTCCTAAAAAAAAAAGTGCTATGTTTCTTCCTATTTTGTTCAGTCACTGTGGCTATCCATGCCCAGCTGTCTAACAATGTGTAGCTGAATATGCTACAAAGCTTCGGATCATAGACAGAACTGGCTACTCTATTTGCTACAAGGAACTTCCTCTAAGAACATGATCTCCATTTTGGTTAGCAAATCATTTGTGAACTGTTCCTGATTTCTGCATCCATGTTCATTATTTGTAAGTATTCATCACATCATTTCTATGACAAACTTTCAGCCTATCAATTACTTGCAAAATGTTCAATTAGTGTATCTGGCATTCAGCATTGGTGTTATATGAGTGTTTGCCTAAGTTGTGTGGTGTTGCTTGTGTGCCTTGACTTGTTGATTGAAAGATTTTAAAATTAACTTCTGTAATGGGTTTTTGGATGAACCACTACGGAGACTAAATTTTGGGAAACTTTTGGTTCTTGCAAATTTTGCCAGAAATTCCCAGCAGCCAGCTAAGTATTTGCAAGTGGTGACTGACAGGACTTCACACACCGTATTGACCTAAACTAGGCAAGGCTATTTGCTAATCAGTGTGTTGGGTTTTGTCTTTCTCCCGAAGAATTTGCCCAATTTTACAACTAGTGCAGTTGGCAAACTCTTCGGACTGGAGAGAACAACATCTGCTTCTGAAAATATTAAGGTTAGTCAACAAATATGTTTCTTCACTTAAAGAGAATAAAAAAATGTAAGAGCAAAGAAGTCCGTGTAAATGCTCTGCCTGAGCTCATTACATGCACATACACCTGTTAGCTATTCTGGAGAGCCCAGCCATTACCACATGTGCGCTGTCTACAAGCGGCTGCTTGTGTGTGGGCTGAATCTGTGGCATCTGTTACTACCACAACATATTTGTTACTGCATTGAACTGCATGTTGGTCACCTTCAGGCTGTTGCCCCAGAAACTGTATCTGTAGCTGAAATTACTGCTGTGTACAACTGAAATTATTTACAGCAATGTGTGTGTGTGGGGGGGGTGAAGGCACAAGATGCACATTTCAGGGAGGAAGGGGGGTGTTAACTGTTCAGAATACTCGCTGGAAGTAGCCCCGTGTCACTGGCCTAGTGCCTTGCTGGAAAAGAAGGTTCAATCATGTGTCAGTTTGCAGTGTGAGACAATACGGCCCAGAAAGAAGTTGTGACTTTTTTGTCATGAAGTTTCACAGATTATGGGTGTATGGTCAGCACAGCTCTAGCTAACATCCAACTAGCTGGTCTCATCATGGGATGAGACAGGAAAATGTGACAGAACATGGGCTTTGAAACCCTTGTCCGGTAGCTCACAGTTAATCCCTTTGATAACCCCAGTGCTATTTATTGCATAGTGCTATAACAAATGTAGTGTGTTCTTCAGGAGAGCATATCCATTGACCTCCCTTGACAGGTTTCTTCATCATGGCCTTGTCTATAATTGAATATATTTTACTTACAGTGCCAAGGGCAAGCAGCCCCACCAATCGTAAAAATGATGGAGTCTCCAACATCAGCTATTTGCAGGTGTTTTTACCACCTTCCCTGAGCAGGTCTAAATGACACACTTGGGGTATGTCTAGACAGCATCCTTCTGTCAGCAGAGGGATGCAGATTAGGCAGGTCGACATTGCAAATGAGGCAGGGATTTAAATATCCCGTGCCTAATTTGCATAAAAATGGCCGCCGCGTTTTGCGGACTCAGCACTTTATTGGCAAAAAGCGGCAGTCTAGAGAGGGATCTGTCGAGAAAGAAAGCCTTTTTTGACAGATCCTGTAAACCTCCTTGCAGGAGGCATAAGGGATCTGTCGAAAAAGGCTTTCTTTCTCGACAGATCCCCCCCTAGACTGCTGCTTTTTGCCGACAAAGTGCCGAGTCTGCAAAACACGGCGGCCATTTTTATGCAAATTAGGCACGGGATATTTAAATCCCTGCCTCATTTGCAATGTCGACCTGCCTAATCTGCATCCCTCTGCCGACAGAGGGATGCAGTCTAGACATACCCTGGGAGAAAATGTATGTGCCACCTCCACATCCCACCTCTGCCATGGTCAGTCCATCTGCATCTACTGGGAATAATTATGGGTGAGACAAAAACTCAAATGCAGACACAACCTAGATGGGACCTAGTGGGGGATAAAACCCAGGCTTCCACCAATGCTACATGATGGCTCAACTTTGTCTTTGCTGTGCCTGGTTGGATATTTGGAGGTTGAAGGCACTATTCTGTTCCCAGTACTCTGCAGCAATGCCGTGGGAGTCCCTGGAATTACTCTGGGGGGATGTAAGAGCAGATCAGGACCTGAATCTGTTACTGAAATAATAAAGTATGTCTGTGTGCTGGGTAATAGAATACGTCTCTGTGGGCCCCAGCATGAGGTAGCGCACATTGTGTAGAAGAGCAGGTTTGACATATAGCTGTGTCCACTGGCCACAGCAGTGAGAGAGATTGGGGAAGGTGATAAGAGGCCTTCCTCTCTGTTTCAAACAGCTGGTGGTCACAGCTCAGTGCAAACACCGGAAGAGAGACCCCATCTTTTCTCTCTCTCACGGACAGTGAAGCAGGAAGCGGGAGCTACTTTAGCTAAAGCAGAGTTATCATTGTGGTTAGTGTGTGTGTGTGAAGGGCTGTGTCTGAGTGTGGGGGCAATCATTTTCTCCGTAGGAGGTCGTTCTGCCTGTACAGAAGTTCACTGGAAATAGACACTGTCTTTTAAATTCAGTTTGCTGAAATATATTTAAATGTCATGTTCCCTAGGTCCCTTTCTGGGGGCAAAGAGGTTCTTCCTGGGACAATAAGAAGTCTCTGTGCAGGGGTTGATGTGGCACCATTTCATTCACTGCATGAAACTACGAGTTTTTGCTTGAGTCTCAAAGTAACTGGGCCAAATTCCACTGTCGGGTAAAACTAGCAAGCTCGTTGCAGCCCACAGGGTGGCAGTCCGGAATGATAGCAGAAGTTGCTCCTCTGATTGAACCTGGTCAGTTCTATTTCAAATGAAGTCTCCTCCTCTTTAATATCAGTTTTGTGGCATCTGACATGGCCAGTTATAGACACAAATGGCCAAGGGAAATTACAAACAGGGTTTCAGCTCTATGGGGATGAGGATATGCCTTGTCCATCGGTTATTAGTTCCTCCCAGAAGTGCTTTCATACGAATACATTCTTGCTGTGTTTGTTTAAAGCAGAACTGGAAGAAATTCTTTGAAACCTGGAGTCTGACAGTTTCTTATAGTGCCTTCTTAATATTTATTTGGGGCCAGAAAGTGTCTGAAGTTAACATCTCACCAAATGTGGGCAGCTGAATAAACTTTATGACCGGGTGAGTGGAAAATTTTCTATTCAAACTTTTTTGGGCAGTTTTTGAACAAATTATTTTTTTTCCCAGTAAAAAGTGTCTGCTGTTCTAAAAAGAGTTGTTAGAAAAATTGAAAATGGAAAATATTTTGATTTCCAGTCGAGCTGGTTGGCAATTTTCCATCAGCATAAAAAAGTGAACAATAACTAGAATCTTTTTGAGTGTAAGTAAGGGTGCATCTACACAGCAGGGCTTAACTTGAAATAAGCTATGCAAATTGAGTTACATCAATTGCATAGCTTATTTTGAAATTGGGAGCGTCTACACAGCGCTAAATTTCAAAATAACACACTATTTCAAGCCATCCCTTATCCCACATGCAACGAGGTTTACCAGGATGGTGAAATAACGTGCCCGTTATTTTGAAAAGTATTTTGAAATAACGAGCGGCTTGTGTAGACGTGGGGTAGCTATTTTGGAATACCAGAGGTATCCCGAAATAGCCGTGCAGTGTAGACGTACCCTAAGAGTGAAATTGAAGATTGTTTTCATTGTGGATATGGAGGACAGTTGGGCAACAGATCCTGACAATTCCCTGCCTGGTTATGAAGCATGTTTCAGCTCTTTGATGAAGTGTGGTCACGCCTCAGGTAACTCAGAGGGGAGATACCTGAGAACAACTTTAGGAAGAGTAATTTGTGTTGAACTGGTGTGACAGAAACTAAACAAAATGGTAACCTGGATAATTTCTTTTAAAAATAGTTGGGTGAAGTATTGACATTAGGCAAAATACATTCGTTCCACCTTAGTGATGATTTGTCTGTTGGTAAATCATCAGCCGTGACACATGAGTGACACTAACTACCGATGTTTCACCCAGGAACAAAGGGAGGAGTGGCAGCCAGTGTGTGAAAGAGGAACACAGCCCCTCACCTCTCCTCTTCCTTCACCCAGAACTACCCCCACCCTGCACTCTGGGCAGCAGTTTTCAAACTTTTTGAGCTGAATCATAATCATAATCATAATTTTGGTTGCCCCTTCCCCCACCACAGCCGAGACAGGTGGGGTGTCCTGCTGGGGGAATCGGGGTTGGGGGTGGCACTGCCTCCCTAGAGCCATTCTGTGGAACTGGCTTGAGCCTGCTGGGCCCTGCTTCCAAAACAAAGTCACCCTGTGCCCAGGCAGAGGAAAGGTTACAGCCTGACTGGGCCTTGGAGCCCATCAGTCTGGGACTCACGTCTCCCACACCCCTCTGCTCTCTGAGCCCCTCACAACCAAACCTACAGCCCCCCAAGAGGGGATGCACATGCCCCCTACATGCCATAGGTGGAAGGGCCAAAGGGCCAGCCAGCAGCCTGCGGCCCAGAGCATTTCGGTATCTGGGGCACTAGCGGGCAGGCTGCCACCAGTAGCAGGGCACAGCCATGCCCCCACTCACTTGCTGCAGCAGGGGAAGCAGAGCCAGCAGCTCCAGCTCACACTACTCTCCCGGTGCAGTGCTCGGGGGAGGGGCTGGACCCCACACTTGCCAGCAGGACACAGAGCGACGTGAGCCAGGGAGCAGCCCGAGCTGGGGCTACTGCTTCCTGGGGGGAGGAAACATGACCCCTGCTGCTGGCACCAGGCCCCCCTCCCCGGCCTCGCTAGTTTCCCAGGCAGCATTGGCTGGCGAAAGAGACGGGGCAGTGGGGGAGCAAGAGTGGGGAAGAGGTGGGGCCTGGAGCAGAGGGGGCCTCGTGGCCAGTGGCCCTCCCCAATGGACCCTCACTACACCTGTACCTGAGCCCCCCATGACCCTTTCCTCATGCTGGGCCCGGGAGTGTTATGGCATGTTTGGGAAGGGATATGGCATTGTTCTGATTGGATGCCTTTGAACTCGTTTAACTTTGAGCAGTTTTACCAAGGGCCCCAGAGTCACCCTAGGGAAACATGGTCACCCCACTCCGCGGTAGCTGTGCGATACGGCACCTGAGCCCAGTGGGTGTCAAATTATGAGCCAAGGGCCAGATTCTGCTCATTTACCCCAATGCAAACCCATTGACTTTGGTGGATGTACTGTGGATTGACACCTGTGTGTCTGAGCACAGGATCTGGCCCAGAACAGGCTTCCAGCCCTTACTTCAGTAAGTATGAAGATTAGGGAGAGACCAGCTAGATCGGGGCGGGCAACCCGCGGCTCGCGAGCCGCATGCGGCTCTTCAAAGGAAAAATTGTGGCTCCCGCAGCTCGGCTCCCACACCCGCAGCTGTTCTGCGTTCCCCTGCTCTGACTTTTTTTCCTTGTCTGGTCAGGGCGCCAGTTGGGGAAGCGAGATATGACGCTGTGGCCAATGGAAGCCTGCTTGGGCCACACACAGTTCTTAAAGGGGCATCGGTGTTTTTTCTTTGTTGTTGTCGTTTTTGTTTTTTGCTCAACAACTTTCCTTCGTCTCTTAGCGCTGTATCCACCACTGTTTTGGCTCTTTGTCTGTAACAAGTTGGCCACCCCAAGCTAGATTGTATTTCCACACTTCTACCGTTTTGCATACCTGTTTCAAGTGATGTGGCAAAAACCTGAACCATGTATAAATAAAGCCCTTTGCCAGTTGTAGAGACCCTGCGAGTCAGTGACTTCCTTCCTGGCTGAGATGACATTTCAGAGGTGTTCACTTGGCCTGTGAGGTCAGTGGCGAGGGGCTCTCTTCCTGCACTGTCTCTGCTGCGGCCACACACACTGATTCTGAAGAGACATGAAGTCAGGTGGGCGCTGCTGGTCTATCCTGCTGTTCCTTGGTAAGTGTGAGAGGGGAAGGAGCTGGAAAAACCTCATTGGAAATGTCCTAACTTGAACTTGACAGATTGGCTCTGTGTCATTTCTAACGTGCAGTCAGCACTGACATGGTTTCACATCATGGGAAGGAAAGGGAACTGTTTGGTCCTGTCCCCAAAGGTTTTCTGTGTGTGTTTGATTTAATGTAGTAGCTTGTAATGGGTTGATTGTATCGATCAGTTATGCCTTGAGGGTGCGGTTTGTATAAGGTGCAGTATATGATAAGGTTTTATAGCACAGGCATCCTTTCTGAATGGGTTCATTTGCTGTTTCATACAACATACCTGACTTTCATTTCCCTGTAGAACAGTATGAAGGCTCTTGGAAACCCACTGATTTGTGCTGGTTCAGAGCTCACACACTGTGAGCAGGTTTCATGGCAGTAGGCAGAGGATGGAGTTCGATTAACTTGAACTTCCAAGGAGAAGCCACCTCTTCCTCCCCCAGCACCCATAACCTTCTTCCTTTTAATGTCTTTGGAAGGGAATGGTCCATCCCCCCACAGTCTAGTCCTAAGTGATCACCGAGGTGTTCCAAGAAGTCTCTGCAACAAGCACGTCTTTGGGGCCAACTTGGTACAAGCTATTACATCTCCAAGTCCTTGAAGGCTCTTCTGAGAGGCAGGATTCAGCTGCACGTCACCTCCCTCTTTCTCCCAGTGCAGGCGCCAATAGACTTACCCCACCAGCCCTTACTCTTTTTATTAAGCGAGTAAAAAGTAAAACACCTAAGAGCAATTTGGGTTATTTTAAGAGAACCTGTTTCCCAAAATGATGAAGCCACATTTCTTGCTATTCCTGTCACCGCCTGCCCATTACTGGTTCATATGCTGAACCCCTGGAAACAGCTTTATTTGTGTAGCCCAACCATCTCGTTAGATGCACGCACGTAATTTCCACCAGCTTCAGTTGGAGCAGCCCCACATGTCTCCGGGGATGAGCCTGGAGGTTTGTTGCTCATGAACCCAGGGTACTGCCTTCTCCTCATGTGTGGATTTCATTGTATTCAAATTTGCAAACTGTGTACTCTTGGAAAGCATTGTTCTTGGAGCTTAATATAGCCATGGTTGTAGTGGACTGTAATAAAACATGACATATGCAGCTAGAATTTATCTCAGTGTGCCCCACTTGGGTGCTGTCATGACAGCTGTGGGAAGCTCTCTTTAGCAATGGCATTGGGTTATTATTTTCCTACAGACACTATGTATTTTAAAGGGAAAGTTTTCTCTGGTGTCAGGTGCAGCTGATTTGGTGATCTCTGTCTGTGTGTTTATTGCAGGTTCTTCCCATGCCCTTCTCATTGAGGTTCCTCAGGATTCAGTCACTGGAACTGTCAACCAGTCTGTCCTCCTGCCCGTCTCCTACAGGCTCCCACCAGGGCCATTTCTCTCTCCACTGGCCATTCAGTGGTATTTCAGTAATCCACTCATCAGCTACACAGTGACTAACTGCTCTGTCAGCACTGAGGGGATCCCCACCCGCTGCTCTGGGAATAATTTTACATATCCCGCCTACCAAGGCCGGGCTGAGCTGTTCCTTGAAAATGCTTCTCTGCTCCTTCGGAACCTGCAGCTCAGTGACAGCGGCATCTACACCGTCGCCTTCAGTGAACCACGGCAAACTAGAAACATCACATTGACTGTGTCTGAACCACAGATGAACCATGAGAACCCAGATTCTAATAGAAACGCAGGTGATGATATGTATGTAACTTGTTGACAAGCAGTTCCCTCCAGTGTGCATCATTTTGTGCTTATGTGCATCAAACCACGTTCATTCTATCATTACCCATCATCTAATTTAGCTAAATCTGTAGGCTGTTCTTCACTCTTTTCTAATCATGTCTAAACTAAACATCTTCTATCATCTGCTAATCTGGGCAGTCACTTCCCAGTTCACTTCCTTCTCCAGATAATTAATACTAGCCCTAATCTGAATCCTTCTGGCACTACCAAAGCAGATACCATCTTTCTTGACTATTTGGAGCATGCCTAGTGTATATTGGATTCTTTAATAATATTAACCAACTACACTACGTATTGAGGAGTTGTGTTAGCACTTTAATTTTATTTTAACCAGTGTCCAATATATGACAGAACTTTACCTCTCACCCCTATACTACTTAATTGTCATAATAGCCTCTTGTATATTCTTTTACCTTGCCCTAGAGAATTCTAGCTGAGTCAGGAGGCAAATGTTCCTTCCCACGTACCAAATTGGTTTGTCTCGATCAGATCGTGTTAATTGTATCCCAAGTAATTTCAATTTCTGCCACCTGATACTCAGGTAAGCATTGCTTCTCCTCTTGTGTGTTACATCTCTAGCTGCTGCAAGAAGCAATGATGTGTAACTGTTCCTGAAAACTGTCTCAGTGTGTCATTTGCCCAGATGATCCTCAGTTTGCTGATGTTATCTGCCATTGCTGTTTCCCTAGATTTTGTGGCTTCCTTGATCTGTTGTTTGTTCTGCAATGTCTATCGCTATCCCCACTAGAAGGCCAGGAGTATGATCCACTACTGCCATTTTATGCCAATCATGTGGGATTTGTAGCCATACAGGTGATACGGAAATGTCCTATCCACTCAGAAATGCTGTCTTATTAGAATCTACTGGGATTTTTAAGGTACAGGGCTCTGCGCCCAAATTCACAGTCATATCTGTCTTCCTGTATAGACTATTCCCACATATTACAGTATCCCTTTGGTTGTGGCCATTCTGCTGTGCTTATGGCAATACTACTAGGTCTTTTCCCATTGTTTTAGAGCAGGGGTGGAGGACCTTTTTTGGTTTGGGGGCTGCTGACCCAAAGAAAAATCAGTTGGGGGCCACACACAGGTGAGAAGCAAAAACATAAAACCCAACCCCTCACTGACATGGCCCCTGACTGAGAAGAAGAAAGACCCTCCACACATTCCCCTCACATACCAAAGCGGAGGGGGCCCCAGGCTAGTAGATTTTGTGTGCTCCAGCCCCACGGAGGGACAACGAGGGCTGGAGCACTAGCACAGCTTCCCTAATGCTGAGGGGGAGCCCCAAGCCTCAGGGGCCAGTTCAGGCAAGCCAGGGGGGGCCTTAGGTTCCCAAGCCCCAGTTTTAGAGTGTTCTCTTCCAACAAAGTAGCCAGGAATTTCATGTACTAAACGTGTAATTCACTTTTATCTAGACTGAGCCTGAAACTAAACCATGCATATGAATACCCCCCACTTAGTAAGTGCTCTCCATAGAGTGGTCCAAATGATTTTTATAAGTGCATGGTAAAAATGAGTAAGTAAGCCATGTTTCAGCAATAGCGTGGCTGTGACCCTTTAGTAGTGTGAGGTCTGATTTTGTAAGCAAGTAGTTTCTAAGTAAGGAGAAATGTGAGGGTATGTTAAAAACATCAGACTCCTGAAAGGGGTACGGTAGTCAAAAGCTGGGAACCACTGAGCTGTGCTCTCCTATCACACCTTCCTGAGTTCAGCACAATCCTGTAATCTGCCAAGACCGCCTCTGAAAAATGCACATTGGCCAGGATGGTCATTTCTTTAGGACGTACTCAGACAGTGTATCTCCTTTTACATGTCAGGATCTCTGAACCTTCTCCTTGGACTCCAGTTCACTGTAGGCTTCAGTTTTCTCCTGCTGGTCCTGTTGCTGTTCATCTGGTGCAGACGGCATAAGGGTGAGTGGTTTTGCTTGTACACCTCACTCACTGCGGCGGTGCTTTGTATTGTGCAAAAATACTTTTTAACAAACAAATCCAAGTGACCCTGACTGGCAGCTGTGAAGTCCCCGTGCTGCTCTCCCAGCCAGAGGGAGGCCCTCTCCCATTATATCACATCCTGAAATGTGCGTGATCCATTGGGAAACCACGCAAAAGTTGTCACAAGACAGCCCGAGGGACATGGGTTTATGTAGGGTTATCTACCACACTGTCAGGATCGAGGTTCCCAGCACGACTCCATGGCATCTCTACATAACGGCATTGCTGGTGCCATGCAACATTGTCTCCAAGTAGTGACTCAAGATGTAAATTTTGGAGTGTTGCAGCTCAATACCGGGCATTGCAACAATGTGTTTTCAAACTTTTTTTCTCGTGACCCAGAGGAAGAAAATTGTTGATGCCATAACCCAACATCATTTGATTAGAGTGTGGGCTCTGGGATTGGGGGGGGAAGGGGCTGAAGATGAGAGCTTTGGGCTCTGGCTTTGTGGGAGAGGGTCAGAGCTAGGGCCAGGAGGGGCTTACCTCGAGTAGCTCCCAGTCAGTGGTACAGCGGGGGGGTGTTAAGGTACCATAGACCACGGTAAGCCCCAGAAGCAGCCAGCAGCAGAGTCCCAGCCAGTGGGAGTAAGGAGATATGTGGAGCACAGACAGTCGACTGTCCCTGTAAAATATTAACTATGCAAACGACGTTCACAGGTGCAGTTCGGCGGAGGAAGACAAGAATCATAAAGCAACAAAAGGTACTGTGAATCATAACAACACGCTGCACAGGTTTAACTAAAATCAGGTCTTAAGATGAGTTAGTTAAACTGATATAATTTCCTAAGTGGATGCCCTTAGATCGGTTTACAACTGACTTTTGTTACTTGTACATTAATTCATTAACTCAAATGATGCTAAATCAATTACAAATCCAGTTGATTTCAATGGAACACTGTTAATTTGGACTAGGTAGGAATTTGGCTCATGAAGGAAGTTTGGGAGAATATCTAAGGAAGGCAAATTATTGAGCAAGCAAATATAAGCATTTGCAGTAGCAACCTGTTTCTTTAAGTGATACAATCCATGTGTCTGATCAAGAATTGTTAATATTTGCAATAAGCTGTTTGCACATAGTCTGCACATCTTGGATTACTTCCTGACAACATACATCATTCACTGGACATAACAGAAAAAGACAACTTCTAAAATGATTTAAAGATGAAATATTTGCTAAGCTTTAAAATTAATTCAGGTAATTGGTAATAATAATTATAGGTTGCATTAGTGAGCTTTTTCTACTTGTCATGTGTAGCTGATCATTTGAACACATTTTTATTTAGATTTTGAGGAATAACAAAAACACATAAGTATGCAAATCAATGTTTCACTTCATCTTCTCCAACCACATGTGTTTTTTTTCGCATTCATGCACGGAATAACTTTTTTATATGCACCAAGGTATGTGTGAATGTGCACCACCAATAGAAACAAAAATCTAGCTGAGGGCACCCATTTGAATCTCTCTTGAGCAGCCACACAAGTTCACAGTTTACAGGGAACCCTGGTGCAAATATAATCATACAGCTGTGTGTGCAAAATTCAAATGCAAATTGTTGAAATGATGAGAAAATGGGGTACAATAACTTCTTACTGCTCCAGCTCCCCCTGTGATTCCTCCATGTTGCCAGCTGTTTCTACATGATGGTAGCTCTTCCTTGCAATGAATGTGACCAGCATCAGTATCAATGTTGATACTGCTGACAACATTTTGACGTAATATGATAGCAAGGCTCATTACAGAGATTAAACACCAAGCACTGAGCAAATGTAACACTGGCCATAGTAAATGCAAACTGCATCACGTCCTGCAAGGCACTAGATGCTGGCCCTGGTGGACTGAAAAGGGAGCGGTTGCCTTTGGTTTACATCTTTCAGCGAGTCATTTTTGGCCTTTTTCCACAACTACAGAAGCTGAGTTGGAAGTTCCCATTTATGACCAAACACCAACCCCTTTTCTTGTTGTTCTGCTGCTCCCCCTACCGCACTCTGAACCTCTGCCCACTCGGCAGATAAGGGAAATTATTTTCATTTTGTGTATCCACACAAATGAGGCAATTCTACTCAGCCTTTCACTTATCACCTGCCTCTCTCTGCTAACCATCGAGTAATTTACATCACTGCATACATCACTCCTGAGTTGTGCTAGTGGCTACTGGAAATTATAGAGCTACTGCTTGGTTAATCTGGGAGACAGACAGACACCAAAGACAGGCAGCTAACTCCATATTTTCTGCGCTTGGGACATGATTCTGCAACCCTTGTGCACAATGTCTGTTTGGAGTAAGAAAAGAGGTAATTTAAAGCATTTTAAAACACCATATACTGGGCTGAGCATAACACATTTAAAACATCAGTGGGAAGCTGCTGACTGATCAGGAAGACAGACCACATTTTTAAATATGCTGATCCCTGTCCACACTCACAGGTTAGCTAACATGTTCTGAACTGTGACCTATTTTCCTGCTCTAGACATGCCCACGGGATGGTACTTACACAGCTATATGAGGCTTGCAGATAGATGATGCGTGTGCTGAGATGTAGGAGGATATGACATTGGCCCTTAACTCTCCACCCTCCCCCCCCAGACATGGTGGCTGATAGTGAGGGGTGGGCCTTAGGGGAAGAGGAACACTTGACTTTCATGCACGCTATTAAAACCTGGTGGCTGCTGAAAGCGTGGGTTTTGTGGCCCTGGAGGCGCCGTCAGCAAACCCTGCAGCTAGCTAGACACAGGGTCTGAGCTATGACACTGCTCCAAAACCATCCTCTGGTTTGTGGCAGCATTTCTCAGAGCGAGCACAGGTGAATTCACTAGAGAAGGACGCAGATATTAATGAACATTAGAAGTTGCAAAGGGGAAGGAGAGTGGTTAGTCTGAGTGTCTGGTGAAATCTTTTCTCTTATGCCTGGGAAATGGTGGTGATCTTTGTTTGTTATTTAGTGTTACACCCTGATAGCACCTCTTGGCTATCCAGGCCAGGGCCCCAACTGCCAGTCTCTGTAAAAACCTCCCCATTAGGGGTCTCAGCATTTCAGGGGGTCCCCATCTCTCTCTTTCTGACTCTGAGTATGTTCCCCAACAGGCATGCTCTTGCAGTCCCTGACATGGTCCTTCTGGGCGGTGGTTTCCCCGTGCTGAGGGTCCATGTGGTTTCATGAGTTTCTTGCTATAGCTCGGCACTGTGTGGTTTTCTGCGCCTCCCCCACATACGCTGGTAACGCCTGTCTTTGCGAGATGAAGTTGTCTGCTGCCGGAGAGGGAGGAACCAGTTCCCTTTAAAACCAAACCTACCTGAACTCCCACCCCGTGCTAAACACAAACTAGTATTCAGCTAGGATCCGTGTGAATAGTGGGTCCTCCATATGTGACCACCTCCATCTCCCAGCGCTCCCTCTGTCCTTCCTTCTCCCCATTTCTCACCTCCCACTGACAGAGGCGACAGGTTTGTATAATTTTGGTGGTGCCCAAAACAGGTCCAAATCCTTCCCCCTTCCCCCCCCCCCATAGCCTTGTAAGGTGTGTGGGGGAGGGAAGACTCTTGCTCTGGGGTGCGGCTGGGGACTAGTGGTGTTTTGGGCATGGAAGCGGCTCAGGGCTGGGACAGAGAGGTGTGGGCTCTAGGGTGCAGATGAGGGGTTTGCGGTGAGGGAGGAGATGTGGCAAGGGCCACATTTCCCTCTTCTCCTCTCCTCCCCCAGCTTCTTCTCCTGGCAGCACACATGACCACCAAGCCCCAGATAGGAAGGACTCCACTTGGAGCTGCTTGGGGGAGGATGCCATGTGCCTCCTCCCTGGGCAGACGCAGCAGTCAGCCTGCTGCCAGGGCTGTTCCCAGAATGCAGTGCAGCAGCTAGCATGAGAGAGCTCACGTCAGGCAGCCAACAGGGATGTTTGGGGGAGGTAAGCAGGGGCTGGCCCCTCCACTCTGACATTGTTGGAGCCGGGCTCCCTGGGCCCTTCCCATCAGTGAAGCCTGGTCGCTGTGAACCCATGCAACTCTCCGCCTACGCTCCCCACGCTCTGCATGGCTGGCTCTCATCCTTCCCGCGACTACCTTGTGCTCCCTGCCACTGTGTGATCACGGCTCCCCTGGACGTTCAGACCACTCCACTGGCCCCCCGCAGGACAGGCCTTGCCAACAGCTGTGCGAACGACTCAACTGGCCAATCAGCAGCGCTCTGAGCTGTCTGTCATAGTGTCTGTGCTCTCTCCGTAGGAGGCTTTATGCAAATGTTGGCCTCTCTCTGGGTATTTGTGTTCTGTGCCGATCTGCCGTGCAAGGCACGTCCTCAGTTGGGGTCTGGTCTTTAGAGAGAGATCCATGGAGGCAGATCACATGGGAGAAATCGCATGTTATTCCTACCTTGAGCTTTGAACCGTGTCTCTGAGTGGCTGCGCCTGTTTTGCATACATTGACTGGTCCAGGGCCCCAGATCATGGTACTCTGGCAGTACGTCACAAAGTCAGTCCCTTATGATGTTGTTCTCAATTTCAGTCAGCGATTCCCGGCCTGACTTTAAACTCAAGGGAGGAGGATGGAGAAGGAAAAGTAGCCGAGCCAATTGTAGCTCCTTGGTGTTATAGGATTAAAATATAAATAGATAAATATAAAATCAAATCTCTTTTTAATCAAGGCTGATCCCCAGGAATAAGTTTCTTATCTCACTGGATTGTTTTGTTTGTTTATATCTAGGTCCCAAACCATGAGGGCTCTCTCATGGAAAGTTCATTGCCAAAGACGGTATCAACAATTTATGCAAGGATAGGAGAAGACACGGGACAGAGGCACTCCAGATTAGAGTCACAGACTGAATACGCCTCTATATGCTTCTCTTAACAGCAGCCATAACCCCAACATGGACAGCTGGTTTTAGGCATGTTCAGCACATGAAGTTACTCTGGGAGTCACACAGTTCAAGAGCTCAGCTGTAAATACCCCAAAATATCCTACCTGTATGGAAAGCTACAGCAATATCAGTGTTGTTCAGATGGATTTTTCCAGATGGCCCAGCTCTCCGGACGAGTGCATTTTACAGACATAAATGGATGATTAATTAAATCCCAAGTGTCTTTGTGAACTCAGGACCCATCTGTTTTGAAAGCAGCTTGAGTCCCTGATCCTGTGGATTATCATTATTGTCTTCAAGACTAACAAAACACGTAGCTGGTATCATGAGCTTTCGTGGGCAAAACACACTTTGACATCATCTGAAGAAATGGGCTGTGCCCACGACAGCTCATGATACCATCTACGTGTTTTGTTAGTCTTTAAGGTGCTCCCATACTATTCGTTGTTTTTTAAGTTTTTCTTGTTACAGACTAACCTGGCTACCCCCTGAAATTATTGTCTTCCTACGGGGTAGAGCCTGTAGGCCCGAATCAGGGATCCAGGATGGTCCCTACCCTCAAAGCATCTTAAGTGGGACATCTGAAGTGCTAATCTGTGTTCCATTGACATGTACCCTGTGTACTCCTGCTCCAGTAGCTCTCTGGGTATCTGTGATGCACCATATGTGTAGTACGTGGAGCCATCAGGTGGGATCCAGAATATGAACATAAGAACATAAGAACATAAGAACGGCCGTACCGGGTCAGACCAAAGGTCCATCTAGCCCAGTATCCTGTCTGCCGACAGTGGCCAGCACCAGGTGCCCCAGAGGGGGTGGACCGAAGACAATGATCAAGCGCTTTGTCTCCTGCCATCCCTCTCCAGCCTCTGTCAAACAGAGGCCAAGGACACCATTTTATCCCCTGGCTAATAGCCTTTTATGGACCTAACCTCCATGAAATTATCTAGCTTCTCTTTAAACTCTGTTATAGTCCTAGCCTTCACAGCCTCCTCTGGCAAGGAGTTCCACATGCTGACTACACGCTGTGTGAAGAAGAACTTTCTTTTATTAGTTTTAAACCTGCTACCCATTAATTTCATTTGGTGTCCTCTAGTTCTTCTATTTAGGGAACTAATAAATAACTTTTCTTTATCGGCCCTCTCCATACCACTCATGATTTTATACACCTCTATCATATCCCCCCTCAGTCTCCTCTTTTCTAAACTGAAAAGTCCCAGTCGCTTTAACCTCTCCTCATATGGGACCCGTTCCAAACCCCTAATCAATTTAGTTGCCCTTTTCTGAACCCTTTCCAAGGCCAAAATATCTTTTTTGAGGTGAGGAGACCACATCTGTACACAGTATTCAAGATGTGGGCGTACCATAGTTTTATACAGGGGCAGTAAGATATTCCGGGTCTTATTTTCTATCCCTTTCTTAATAATACCTAGCATCCTATTTGCCTTTTTGACCGCCGCTGCACACTGTGTGGAAGTTTTCAGAGAACTGTCCACGATAACTCCAAGATCTCTTTCCTGATTTGTCGTAGCCAAATTAGCCCCCATCATACTGTACGTATAGTTGGGGTTATTTTTCCCAATGTGCATTACTTTACACTTATCCACATTAAATTTCATTTGCCATTTTGTTGCCCAATCACTCAGTTTGGTGAGATCTTCTTGGAGTCCCTTACAGTCTGCTTCTGTCTTGACTATCCTAAACAGTTTGGTATCATCCGCAAACTTTACCACCTCACTGCTTACCCCTTTCTCCAGATCATTTATGAATAAGTTGAACAGGATTGGTCCTAGGACTGACCCTTGGGGGACACCACTAGTTACCCCTCTCCACTCTGAAAATTTACCATTTATTCCTACCCTTTGTTTCCTGTCTTTTAACCAGTTCTCAATCCAAGAAAGGACCTTCCCTCTTATCCCATGGCCATGTAATTTACACAAGAGCCTTTGGTGAGGGACCTTGTCAAAGGCTTTCTGGAAATCTAAGTATACTATATCTACTGGATCCCCCTTGTCCGCATGTTTGTTAACCCCTTCAAAGAACTCTAATAGATTAGTAAGACAGGATTTCCCTTTACAAAACCCATGTTGACTTTTGTCCAACAAATTATGTTCTTCTACATGCTTCACAATTTTATTCTTTACTATTGTTTCGACTAATTTGCCCGGTACTGAAGTTAGACTTACCGGTCTGTAATTGCCCGGATCGCCTCTAGAGCCCTTTTTAAATATTGGTGTCACGTTGGCTACCTTCCAGTCATTAGGTACGGAAGCCGATTTAAGGGATAGGTTACAAACCACAGATAATAGTTCAGCAATTTCCCATTTGAGTTCTTTTAGAACCCTTGGATGAATGCCATCCGGTCCCGGAGATTTGTTAACATTAAGTTTTTCTATTTGTTCCAAAACCTCCTCTAATGACACTTCAATCCGGGACAGTTCCTCAGATTCATTACCCACAAAGGACGGTGCAGATTTGGGAATCTCCCCAACGTCCTCAGCCGTGAAGACTGAAGCAAAGAAATCATTTAGTTTCTCCGCAATGGCTTTATCGTCCTTGATTGCGCCTTTTATAGTTCGATCGTCTAGGGGACCCACAGGTTTTTTAGCAGGCTTCCTGCTTCTAATGTACTTAAAAAACATTTTGTTATTTCTTTTTGAGTTTTTGGCTAGCTGTTCCTCAAAATCTTTTTTTGCTTTTCTTATTACATTTTTACACTTGATTTGACAGTGTTTATGTTCCTTTCTATTTATCTCACTAGGATTGGACTTCCACTTCTTAAAAGATGCCTTTTTGTCCCTCACTCCTTCTTTTACATGGTGGTTAAGCCACGGTGACTCTTTTTTAGGTCTCTTGCTATGTTTTTTAATTTGGGGTATACATTTAAGTTGGGCCTCTATTATGGTGTCTTTAAGAAGTTTCCATGCAGCTTGCAGGGATTTGGCTCTAGTCACTGTGCCTTTTAATTTCTGTTTAACTAACCTCCTCATTTTTGCGTAATTCCCCTTTTTGAAATTAAATGCCAGGGTGCTGGTCTGCTGAGGTGTTCTTCCCACCACAGGAATGTTGAATGTTATTATATTATGGTCACTATTCCCAAGCGGTCCTGTAACGGTTATTTCCTGGACCTGTTCCTGCGCTCCACTCAGGACTAAATCGAGAATTGCCTCTCCCCTTGTGGGTTCCTGCACTAGCTGCTCCAAGAAGCAGTCATTTAAGCCATTGAGAAATTTTATCTCCGCTTCTCTTCCTGAGGTGACATGTATCCAGTCAATATGGGGGTAATTAAAATCCCCCATTATTATAGAGTTCTTTGTTTTGGTAGCCTCTCTAATCTCCCTCAGCATTTCAATGTCAGTATCCCTGTCCTGGTCAGGTGGTCGGTAATATATCCCTACTGCTAATTTCTTATTTTTGGAGCATGGAATTACTATCCATAGCGATTCTATTGAACATGTTGATTCATTTAATATTTTTATTTCATTTGATTCTACATTATCTTTCACATACAGTGCCACTCCGCCACCCACCCGGCCTGCTCTATCCTTTCGATATATTTTATATCCCGGTATGATTGTGTCCCACAGATTTTCCTCATTCCACCAGGTTTCAGTGATGCCTATTATGTCAACCTCCTCATTTAATACTAGGTACTCTAGTTCACCCATCTTATTAGTCAGACTCCTAGCATTTGTGTAGAAGCACTTTAAAAATTTGCCACTGCTTATTTGTCTGCCCTTCCCTGATGCATTGGATTCCTTTGTACACGGTTGTTTGTCTGCTCTGGCCCATGGTTTGCCCTCTCCCCTCCTCTCTTTCTGACTACAGCTTAGAGAATCTCTATCAATGGATTCTCCTCTAAGAGTAGTCTCCCTCCGATTTACGTGCATCTCCACACCAATCGGCTTTCCCCCATCTCTCAGTTTAAAAACTGCTCTACGGCCTTTTTAATGTTTAGTGCCAGCAGTCTGGTTCCACCCTGGTTTAGGTGGAGCCCATCCTTCCTGTATAGGCTCCCCCTCTCCCAAAAGTGTCCCCAGTTCCTAATAAATCCAAACCCCTCTTCCCTACACCATCGTCTCATCCACGCATTGAGATTCTGAATCTCTGCCTGCCTACCCGGCCCTGCGCGTGGAACCGGAAGCATTTCCGAGAACGCCACCATAGAGGTCCTGGATTTCAGTCTCTTTCCTAGCAGCCTAAATTTGGCCTCCAGGACATCTCTCCTACCCTTCCCTACGTCATTGGTACCTACATGTACCACGACCACCGGCTCCTCCCCAGCACTACACATAAGTCTATCTAGATGCCTCGAGAGATCCGCAACCTTCGCACCAGGCAGGCAAGTGACCATACGGTTCTCCCGGTCATCACAAACCCAACTATCTATGTTTCTAACGATCGAATCACCCACTACTAACACCTGCCTCTTCCGAACTGGCTTTCCCTCCCCCTCAGAGGTATCCTCAGTGCGAGAGGATACCGCAACATCCTCTGGGAGGAGGGTCCCAACTATGGGATGGTTTTCCTCTGCTCCCATTGAATGCTCTGTTCCCTTGAGACTTTCATCCTCCTTAAGAGCACTGGGGCTCTCAGACTGGAGGTGGGACAGTACTACAGTGTCCCAGAAAGTCTCATCCACAAATCTCTCTACCTCCCTTAGCTCCTCCAGTTCAGCCACCCTGGCCTCCAAAGCCCGAACTCGGTCTCTGAGGGTCAGGAGCTCCTTGCAACGGGTGCACACATACGCCACCCGCCCACAGGGCAGGTAATCATACATGTTACACTCGACGCAATAAACAGGATAGCCCCCACTCTGCTGCTGGGCTTCTGTCTCCATTTTTCTAATGAACAAGTTTAAGTATAAACTGGGATTCTTTTTAAACCTCTGGAATATAGATTACGATAAGAGTTATGTTTTAAAGAAGGCCAGAAGTCACTAGTGCCCTCTAACCTCCCCCTCTAACCTCCCTCTCCAAACTCCCTGTTAGCAATTCCTGTTCGCAAGCTCCCTGGTCGCTGAGTCACAGGCTTATATAGCTCTGGTAGCCCCTCCCCCTGACTGAGGCTTAGCCAATTAACAGAGGCTTCTAGATTTCAAACCTTTTAGAAGCTCCTTCAAGCAATCAAACAATCAAACCAACCAACCAAACAGATAAACACAAGCTCTGCACACAGCAAATA
Source organism: Pelochelys cantorii (assembly GCA_032595735.1). Lineage (NCBI taxonomy): Eukaryota > Metazoa > Chordata > Testudines > Trionychidae > Pelochelys > Pelochelys cantorii. Next base: position 46,564,210 of record CM064337.1, read on the forward strand.
ACTCCCCCACACACAAACACACACTCCAGACAGCCACTTACCACAAGGGTCCCGTTTTTACTCCTCTTTCACCTGGAGAACTCCCTCTCCAAACTCCCTGTTAGCAATTCCTGTTCGCAACTAACTATACCTTGTCCTAGGCTCTGCTTTGGTCTGTGGGCTCCATGAACATCCTGGAATGAGATGCTCTTTATTTAGTCTAATGTAATTTTGAGACCATGAAGTGAAGACAAAAGAAATTGGGTGAGTGGGGTGTGGAATTGCTACTGATCTGGGGAAGGAAGGATCTTCCTTTCTGCAACTGTTTAAATTAAAACTTGTGTCTCTGGGCTCCCCTTAATTTGGGAGCCTGGAAGTGTAATGGAGAAACTTAAATTATTTTACACTGTTTCTTTCCCCTTTGAGTGTGAAGATAACCTTTCTATGTTAAAATGATAAAACCTGATAGCTAGTGCTGAAAGTTTTGTTATTTATTTTTCCTGGTACCACAGCCTCTCCATGGTACAAAAAGGCCTGGCTCGGGTCTCAAGGGTGCCAGTCAAGGGGAGACTGACATGCTAGTTATAAAACAAGCATAATTTCTCAGGGGACCACTGCAATGGATAATATTCTCCATGTATATTCTGTGGAATGGGCCTTGGTATATTACATTTAATGGCGTTTGCTTCAGAGCTGCCCATCTGGGTGTAGGGGCTGTTTAACTGCAGTTTAGCTATTTGGGCTGGAACCCACGTTCCAGGACACTGTGAGGTCAGGGAGTCCCAGAGCTAGGGCTGCACTGAGCCCAAATGTCTCCCCCACAGGTAAACAGTCCCTTAGCCTGAGCCCCACAAGCTGCAGTCAGCTGGCCTGGATGTTCCCATAGAACAACCAGAAGCATTCAGTTCAAAGCCAGTTTACCGCACCACAGCCTGTGGAAATGCTCCAAAATCCCCCTGCTCACTCTGCTTGCCTTTGAAACTGCAGAGCCTCATGGGAATCCAGGGTGGGGTTAGTCACCTGAATCTGAGGTGATTTAGCGAGAGATTCTTGGCACACCCCACCCCAGAACAAATCACATGAGAGCACTGTGCTAAGCTCCATGGACGGTTGTTGTGTCTACTGCAATATTGGCCTCTTTTAATGTTCTGAATGGCCTAAAACCCATATGGACAGCAGGGTTGTCTTGAATACTGGTGTTTCTTCTTGGGGCAAATTTGGGTTCCTCAGATAGAGCCACCAGCACCCCACTAAGGAGCAACTTTTAATACTCCAGGTGCTCTGTAATCCAGGGCTATAATGAGATTGTCATCAAAACTGGTGTTCCACAAGATGGTCTGGCGAAAGCTTAGGGGGCGTCTGTTGAAATGAGTGGGACAGTTATCACCTTTTATGCCTGGCCTTCTTCAGTATTCCCACAGCTTGTCTCTGGCAGAGGACATGGCATTTGATCCTTCCAGATACGGAGCACTGGGGACACAGCACATGGGCGCAGGGAGAGAGCCAGTCCTTATTAAGGCAGAAGCTACATTTAGGGCAGGCTTTGTGAACACCAGGTGGCTGCTCCTGCCTACATTCAGCCACTTCACTAAGCTATAGAGACCTCCCCAGAACTGCCAGATGTTAATCCCCTTTGGAGCATAGCAAACCTTAATTCTGCATTAACAAAGTGCTGGGGCAGAGAACTGAATATATATTTATATCTCCAGGTTAAAAACAGAAGAAAAAGTATAAGTCCTTCTCTAAAAAGCCAACAACCTATTTCAAGCATCTTAAAGAAGCAACGAAGAGCACAAATCAATGTTTCTTTTCCTATGCAGATCACTTTGAATTATATATTCCTATTGGTTTTGAACTCTTTGCCCATTTCTAAGAAATACACTGCAACACAATACAATCCACACCTGTGTCTCACTTCGTTTGGCTGCCAGTTGTTCAATGAAAGATGGACCCAGTTGAGCTTCTGTTGAAACTTTTTCAACATCACCTACTTCTGGGCTTAGTTGGACCAAAGAGGGGAAGTAAGGAAATCTAAGGTACTCTTCCAAAGCCAGGCCCAGACCTCTGCAGTCTCAATTTTATCAGGGGAAACCAAACATAGAAGGAAACATGTTACACACACACACACACACACACACACACACAAAATAAAGTTATCCAACATAATATAAAATCAGGACAGTAGTAAATGGAACAAATAACAGGAGGAGACCCTCAAATTTCTCTCCTACTTGAGCCTGCCATGCCAGGAGTGGTGTGGAAAAATCCCACCCTTGCATGTGAGTGAAGACAGAGCTCTACACACAAACACACACACCTCCCTCCCTACCACACACACACACACACACACACACACACACACACACACCTCCCGCTTTCCCTCCCTCTCGCTCAAAGTCTCAGGCAGGATAGAACTATGTGAAATGTCCTTCATGCAAAGTAAAAAGGGAGAGAGCATACTGTTGCAATGTTAACCCCATTAACCACATCGATTAAACATGAAACACCTGCTCCTGGAAGCAGTGCTGGCCGTTGTGGTCAAGGTGCAATAACCCACAGCCCCTGCTGTGTGTGTTGTGTGTGTGTGCAGTGCTCTGTGAGCACCTGAGAACACATGGCTTGCGCTGGCTCAGACCCTCTCGTGCAAGTTACATTGGTGCTTGTGTCTAGGGTAGATGCAGCCTTTTGCAAGAGACCCCCCCCCCACTCATATATGCTTTGAAAGCTGGGGAGCATTGCTATAGAACCTACTGGAGTCATAGGATAATTATGAAGTAAGACTGGGAAATAATAAAATATATAGAAGATGGTGCCAAGCTTTGCCATCAAATGTGTGATGTTTTGTGTAGCAAAACCTGGGTGCAATTAAATAAATTCTTTTAAATCTCAGTAGACGATGGTCCCTGTAGAAAAGCGATATTCGGGTAGAATGTTTACGCTGGCATCCGGGGCTGGTGATTTGTTGATCTCTGTCTCTCTATTGCAGGTTTCTCCTAGCCTCTCTTCATTGAAATCCCTAAGGCTACGTCTACACTGCAGCTTCTTGCGCAAGAATTGTTTTGCGGAAGAGTTCTTGCGCAAAAAGTCTTCCACAAGAGTGCATCTACACTGGTATGTGCTTTTGCACAAGAGATGTGCTTTTGCGCAAGAGCGTCTATGGCAGTGTGGACGCTCTCTTGAGCAAGAAAGCTCTGATGGCCATTTTAGCCATCGGGCTTTCTTGCGCAAGAAATTCATGTTGCCTGTCTACACTGCCCTCTTGCGCAAGAGCTCTTGGTCAAGAGGGCTTATTCCTCGTGGGGAGAGAAATAACTCTTCCGGAAGAAGCCCTGTTTTCCGACGCTGTACTGTAAATTTACTTGCGCAAGAACGCGCGTGCAGTGTAGACACCCGGCAAGTTTTTGCACAGGAACAGCCGTTCTTGCGCAAGAAGCTGCCAGTGTAAACGTAGCCTAAGAGTTTAGTCAATGGAACTGTGGGTCAGTCTGTCCTTCTGTCTGTCTCCTTTATATTCAGTTGTGGGTTTTTTTTCAGTGGCCTCTCAGTAACACCCCTGAGGCACGCACCAGCTATACAGTGGCTAACTGCTCAGTCTGTGCTGTGGGGATTCCCACCTGCTGCTCTGGATATTACACACATCTCGCATACCAAGGCCGGGCTGTATTTTTCTCTGAAAATGTTTCTCTGCTCTTTTAGAACCTCTGGCTGACTGACAGCGGCGTCTACAGCGTCACCTTCAATGCATTGCAGCAAACTAGACACATCATATTAACTGCTTCCAAGCCTCATTTTAACCATCGAAACACAGGTTCCAGTGAGTTTCCATTTGCTCCCTTAACTCTATTAGCCATGATTATATGTGATGCAGGCATCGCTTTCTTGACCCATCTCTGGTAAATATATCAATTGATAGTAAATAAATATGAGGCTGGTGAGGACCATAGCTTAGGGGGTGAAGTGAAAGCTTCACAGCGGCTTAGAGATCCCAGTAGCAAGTGTATGAAAATAAGCTCCTGGATGGTTGGTTCCAATTTGGCTGAAAATTTGTCTCCTAATATCAATACTGAGGCATCTTACCTGCAGTTGTCACCTATTTGATATTAACACAAATGCCCGACTGGGGATCCTCTGTGGGAAATGTATGTACAGCTCTCTGAGTACTGATTTCTGAAATACAAACCCAGCATGTTGTCTGTCCTGTGTCAGACAGCGAAGGAGAAGAGAAGGATTCCAGTCTCTATGGCATTGCCTTCGTCACTGCTGTTTTATTCTGCTGCAGATGGCTCAGACGGTGGGTGAATCTGCTCTTGCTTCTCGCTCGCGACTCTTGGTGCTTCTGTTTATTAAATTATTGATTTTTCAAAACATCTGAGTGACAGTAGCTGCCCCCTGACAGGTCTGTACTCTGTCTCTTTCCCCCACCCTATCCACAGTTCAAGCTCTCAGTGCCACACTGGCCTGAAATCTGCAGGACAGGCCAAATCATGGGGCAAGCTGAGCTCATAGGGAAGCTAAGAAGCCATGAGGCTATTTAGATGTTGTGATGCAACTTCAGGAAACAGACTCACAATGTGACTTGAACCAATATACAGTGATGTCAGGGTACAATGGGATGGCAAGTGTGGGAGAGTTGTGACTCCGTATCTGGGTAGTGCAACAATTCCGCCTGGCCTTGGTATGTGAGATATGTGTAATTATAACCAGAGCAGCAAGTGGGAATCCCCGCAGCACAGGCAGAGCGGTTAGCCGCTGTGTAGCTGGTGAGTGCATCACCAGGGGTGGTACAGCAATGCCACTGGAAAAAAAATTGAATTTAAAGGAGATAGACAGAAGGACAGACTGACCCACAGTTCCATTGACTGAAATCTCAAGGATTTCAATGAAGAGAGGCTGGGAGAAACCTGCAATAAACAGACACAGAGATCAGCAAATCACCAGCCCCTGATACTCAAGTAAACATTCTAACCAAATATCACTTTTCTATAGGGACCATTGTCTATTCAAATACAAATTAGTGGTATCGCTGCTGCAACAAAGGACCTTTAAGGGTGGTAATTGTAGAGTTAACTTGTGAGGTTTCTATAGGATGCTCCTGTAAAGTAATATCACAGGGAGACATCCCCCTCCAAAGCTTACACATCTCAGTCATTAAGGATTCCCTGGAAACTGGTTATTCGGGAAATTGATGCAATTATTTTTAAGTACCACTTTCTTATTTTTCTCCCAGAATGTATTTGTAGCAATGTGGGCAAATATAGGCAAATAGATGCTTATCTGTAGGTCTCTAGCTGGGTTTTCTGTGTCAACAGAGCTAATAAACTCACAAAGACAGGAGTGGGGGCATTGGTAGCACAGAGCATCTTACAGGAAAATATTAATTATTCAAAAATGTTCACAGCTGCCATGCCACAGAAGAGGGTCAAAACCAAAAACCAATGAGAGGGACCAGAGGGCTCGCTGGGATAGTCTGTAACTTTGAAAAACAAGTGGTCCTGTGGCACCTTAGAGACTAACAAAAATAGAGGGAGAGTAGCATGAGCTTTCATGGGCAAAACCCACTTCCTCAGATGCATGAAGCACAAGGAAGAGAAACCCCACATTTTAAGCAGAAAAAGAAGAGAGAGGGGGAGAAAAGCCCCTTTTAATTACAGTGCCCCTGCTAAATGAGGCTAATAGATGGGGCTGTGAGTGCCCCAGCTGGCCAGGTGCAGGGGCCAGCACAGTAAGGCCGGCAGCCAGGGGAGCAGTCCGGACTGGTGCTCGGGAGTGCAGTCTGGTGATGTCTGGCCGAAGCCAATGTGGGGGAAGTGCGGCCCTGGCAGGGCTGGGGACAGTAGGGCCGGCAGGGATCGGGGACAACAGCCAAAAGGGGAGCACAGACCTTTCCTGGTGCAGCAAACTCTGTGGTTTGCGACAGCTCAGGTCCCGAGGGTCCCGGAGCAGGAAGGTCCCACCTGTACCAGGCAATAGTGCCGAGCGGAGCAATATGCAGTTGTATGTTACAATATTATTCTTATTAAAGTTCTACTAATGATTTGTTGATATTCAATTCACCTCATTCCCTCCCTCTTTCTCCACATGGTGCAGGGTTTAGCATATTACAAGCCACAAGTCTCTGCATTTGTTTTAGAGTATGTCTACACTGCCACCCTAGTTCGAACTAGGGTGGCTAATGTAGGCATTCGAACTTGCAAATGAAGCCCGGGATTTAAATATCCTGGGCTTCATTTGCATCTTCCCGGGCGCCGCCATTTTTAAATGCCCCGTAGTTCGAACTACCTGCCCACGGCTACACGCAGCATGGACTTGCAGGAGAAATAACGGTAGTTCGAATTAGGAGCTTTAATTCGAACTACCTAGTCCGTGCCGCGTGTAGCCGCGGGCAGGTAGTTCGAACTACGGGGCATTTAAAAATGGCGGCGCCCGGGAACATGCAAATGAAGCCCAGGATATTTAAATCCTGGGCTTCATTTGCAAGTTCGAATGCCTACATTAGCCACCCTAGTTTGAACTAGGGTGGCAGTGTAGACATACCCATAGTTCTTTTATTCCTTTGAATCGCATTTCTGGGTGTTGGGCCTTTTCTTGTTCTTTGTTTTTAAAATGGGGTGTGTGTGTGTGTGTGTGTGTGTGTGTGTGTGTTGATGATACAGAGCAAGGGAAGAAGGTGCCACAAACACAAATGTGTGTGTTTGTTACAAGGAACTCTTTGGCATCTTGCAGCTCCACAGTAACAGCAGCCTGACTATTTTTTTTTATATCTTTCTGTGGTTTCTTTTCGCTAGCATTCCACCTGCTGTCTGTGGTACTGTTCTTTCCTTACAGTCACCTTACTGCTTCAGGGAGTAGCTGAATTAGTCTGTTACAGAAAAAAAACCAACACATGGTCTGGTAGCACTTTATAGACTAACAAAACATGTAGATGGTATCATGAGCTTTCATCTGAAGAAGTGAGCTGTGCCCACAAAAGCTCATGATACCATCTACATGTTTTGTTAGACTATAAAGTGCTACCAGACCATTTGTTGGTTTTTTTCAGTCACCCTACTGACAGCCTAGCCTTTGGCCCTGCACTGCTGATATTCACTGGCTGAATGAGGTGCAAAAGGGTTCCTGGTGTTGCCATTAGGCCTACCAGTTACCAGTGGAGTTGTTAAAAAACTGGCATTTTCCTTCTGCTGCACAATTTTACATTCCAAATTTCTTACTTCAAAATGGGAGAAAAGTAGAAATGTTGAACATGTTTAACAAAAAACATTTTAAAAAAATGAAATTGGAAATGTCAAAATGGAAAATTAACCTTTTTATTTAAACAAAAAAAAAGACATGTCAAGAACTGACCTTTTTGCTTCAAAACCATAGTTAGAAATGGAAAAATATCATTTCAAAGACTATTTCAAAACCCAAATTTCCATTTTCCTTTCATTACTTTAGAAGACTCTGAATTCAACAACCCCACAATTTCTGGAGCATTTTTGGTGTGTGAGGGAGAAAAGTAGTGATGTTGTTAATTATCATTCCTTGTTTCTGTGGTTGTGCATTGTTACGAATTTCAAATGAATCCTGATTGCTTTGTCAGGAAATTTCAGGTCATTTCTAGCCAAGGATTTAATTGAGTTTGCCTGAGGATTTACACCAGGGGTGGGCAAAAGGGCCTCCACAGGCCAGATCCGGCCCACCAAGTGGGTTGATCTGGCCCACGGAAGCCCTGCCACACCCCCGCCCCCAGGCCAATTAGAGCCTGGGGGCAGGGGAGCACACAAAGCTTCCTCCCACCCTGCCAGGAGCGCACAGAGCTTTGAAGCACCATGCACTCCTCTCAGGGTGGGAGGAGACATCACCCACTCCCCAGCCCCCAAGCCCTGATTGGCCGGGGGGCGGGAGGAGCGTGCAAAGTTTTCTCTGCCCTCCCCCCGCCCTGCGAGAAGTGCACGGCACTTCAAAGTGCTGTACGCTTACGCAGGGCACGGGCGAGGGCAGGGAGAAGGAAGTTTTGTGCAGCTCCCCCACTCCAGGCACTGATTGGCCTGGGGATGGGGGAGCGTGCGAAGCCTCCTCCCACCCTGCAAGAAGCACATGGCACTTTGAAGCACCGCGTGCTCCTCGCAGAGCAGGGGTAGGGTGGGAGGAGGTTTTGCATGCTCCCCCCCACCCCCAGGCCAATCAGGGCCTGAGGGCAGGAGAGCTGCGCAAAACTTCCTTTGCCCTGCCCCGGCCCTGCAAGGAGCATGTGGCACTTTAAAGTGGCACATGTTCCTTGCAATGCGAGAAGAGGCTTTGAATGCTCTCCTGCCCCCAGACCCTGATTGGCCTGGGGGTGGGGGAATGTGTGAAGCCTCTTCCCACCCTGCCAGGGACATAGGTGCCTAGTGTGAAAGGGGGAAAGAGGCTTCTCCCATCCCCATATCAATCATGGTCTATGGGTAGGGAAGCCCAAAAGCATCCAGGCCCTGCCCCTTCCAAGGTGGCCTGGGGCCACTTAAAAAAAAAATTAAGTGGCCCCCGGCCAAAAATTATTGCCCACCCCTGATTTAGACTCTAGGAGATGTAGCATGGGGCAGTGGAGAAAGCACCGTAGAGACGCAAGACCTGGTCTCTGCCATGGCTCTACCATGGTGCCTATTTCACATCCCTTCACCTCTTTGCCTCTGAAATAGGAGAATATTTCATGTCTTCAGTAAAGCCCTTGGAGATGTCTGGCTAAAAAGCACCATCAGTAGGTGAGAGCAACATAGTTTTCTTCTTCCTTTTGTCTCCTCTGACATGGGAGGCTTCCAGGTCTGTGTCCTGGCTTTGAAGATTCCACATGTGCTGCTCACAAATAACTCCACAGACCCTGCTTAGACGCTGATGCAGGGTATCTGGGGGCAGCTAGATCTTACTTCCTCAGCAGGATTCAGAGCTCTGCTGGGGTGCAGGCAGCAGGGCAGAAGTCTGGGGGAAAATGGAGCCAGAAATGAAGGAAGTCAGGGAGGGGAAGATTTGCTGACTGATTGATTCTGCAGCCCTTTACTCGTGGGAGCTAAGGGGGTGGAAGTTGTCCCATCAGCAACATGGCAGAGGAGCCCAGCGCTCCCTTCCAAACCACCGTCCTTATTTATCCGACTAGCTGTGTATTGAGAAGTTGGAACTATTGCTAAAAGAGCTACAACTGCTAACACATTGGCCCCCCAGGGTATAAATATAAGAATTTCCATACTGAGTCATATCAGTGATCCATCTAGCCCAGTGTCCTGTCTTCTGACCGTGACCAATGCCAGATGTCCAGAGGGAGTGAATAGAACAGGGAACCATCAAGAGATCCCTCCCCTGTCACCCATTCCCAACAACTGGCAGTCAGAGTCCTACTGTATAATGTCTCCAGGCATCGGTATTTCAGGGAAACTGGAAATATCTTATTTTCTTTCTCAAGTGTATAAATTAGGGTTTTGTATTAGTCAGCAATTGGTCTTGTATTCCAAAAAAGTGCTGCTGAGTTGGAATCTGGATGTGATATTAGCTTGTGGAGAAATGTTGCCAATGGCTGAGAGTTAAGTAGTAGAGATACATAGATATCAAATCTAATATCTATGTATTCTGGAAATGTGCATCAGTATATCTGACTGTCTGTGAGTCTGTTTGTTCAAGAACTCCTCCTAAATGGTAAGAGGTAGGGACATCAAATTTGGTGGGTAGCTTCCTCTTATCATAACTTAAAGCAAGGAAAGAGTTTGGTTGTGCCAGGAAAATGGGATGTGCCTGGAATTCAATTGTTTCTCATGAAATGGAAAGGGAGGAGTGTGGTAGGTGGGACAGTCATACTGTAGATTGACCACAGGGGGCAGCAGGGGCCAGAGATGGAGACCAGGACAGCTATAACTCCATTGGACTAGCAAGAGGCGGGGGTGGAGAAAGGGACAGCTTTCTGCTATGTATTTCAGAGAGTTTGTTTGTGTGTTTGTTTGTCTGTCCCCAGCCAGGGGACTTTTACCCCTTCCCTGGCTGTGCCTGCAGCAGCTGCAACAGCCATGACCATGTCTCACCTGGCCCCAAGCTGTGGTGAAAAGGGGCTTTCCCCAGGGCAGCCTGCACCCTGCACCCCTCCTCCCTGGTGCCACCTCAGAACAATGATTTAAATGAAGACAAACAAAAAGTATTTGACTTAAGGACCCGAGCAATGCCAGGTAAATCTAGTGGGCAAAATTTGTCTCTATCAATACAGGTTTTCAAGGTACTTCCCTACAGTGCACTGTCCCTACTAGGGCTGTAATCGTGTAGTTGATTAACCAATAAGCAAAAGCTAGGATGAGCTTTTGTGGGACAAACCCACTTCCTCAGATCAATATGTGGAAGAAAATCGGCACAACCATGTATACCAAAGTGATACAATCAAAAAAATGAACGCATGTGAAATTGACAAATCAAATTTTAGAATAGAGTGGGGGTGAGGGGGGGAAGGTTAGTGTCTGTAAGGTAATGACATATTGATCTGAGGAAGTGGGTCTGGCCCACGAAAGCTCATCACCTAAGAAACCATCTTGTTAGTCTTTAACATGCTAAATAGTTCTGTCTTTTGTTTCAGCTAGACCAGACAAACACGGCTGCATCTCTATCACTATGGTGAAGCAGAGATATAGACATATTATTTTTAATATGCAGAACCCAGATTTTCTAATTGTATTATATTAAACCTATGGGCTACGTCTAGACTGGCATGATTTTGCGCAAATGCTCTTAACGGAAAAGTTTTCCGTTAAAAGTATTTGCTCAAGAGAGCATCTAGATTGGCACGGACGCTTTTGCGCAAAAGCGTCCGTGGCCAATCTAGACGCGCTTTTGCACAAGAAAGCCCTGATCGCCATTTTAGCCATTAGGGCTTTTTTGCGCAAAACAAAACTGAGCTGTCTACACTGGCCCTTTTGCGCAAAAGGACTTTTGCCCGAATGGGAGCGTCAAAGTATTTGCGCAAGAAGCACTGATTTCTTACATTAGAACGTCAGTGCTCTTGCGCAAATTCAAGTGGCCAGTGTAGACAGCTGGCAAGTTTTTGTGCAAAAGCGCCCGCTTTTGCGGAAAAACTGGCCAGTCTAGACACAGCCATGGAGAATTGTAGCAACGATTTGAAGTAGGAATAGGGAGGGAATTCACCCCACATAGCCCAGGTGTTAACCTATTACAAGCCAAGGATCTTTCCATTTATCTTAATTCTTTTTTATTTTCTGAATCATATTTCAGGGGATTGGGGCTTTTTGTTGTTCTTTATTTCTAAAATGTTGCTTGTGCATGTATTGATACAGAGCTAGGTAACAAGGTGCACCAAACACAAATTGTATGTGCTCATTAAAAGTAGCAAAGTTAAATTGTTTAACAAAAAAAATGAATAAAATCAAATTGGAAATGTCACAATGGAAAATTCACTTGCTTATTTAAATGAAAAACCTGGCATGTCCGTTTGCTTTGAAATCATATTTTGGTACAGAAAATGTCATTTCAAAGACCATTTTAAAAACAAACAAAAAAATCATGTTTTTCCTCAAGACTTTGAATTCATCAATGCCACAATTTCAGGGGAGTATTTGGTGTATGCGAGAGAAATATAGTGACCGTGTCTGTCTTTCAAGAGATGTTGATAATTATAATCCTTAGTTTCTTTTGCACTGTAACCTATTTCTAGTGAATCCTAATTGTTTGGTCAGGAAAGCTCAGATCATTTCTAGCCAAAGCGTTGGTGGAGTTATGATTCCATCTAGCATGAGGTATGATTCCATCATTGTACCTGTGTCAACTTCACTTCACCACTTTTTGCCTCCTTTCCAGGCTCTAAAATATGTAATGTCTTAGTAAAGACTTCGGGGGTGTCTGTCTGAAAAGTACCATCGGTAGGTGTGAGCGACATAGTTTCGTTTTTCCTTTTGCCTCCTCTGACATGGGAGGCTTCCAGTTCTGTGTCCCAGCTTTGAAGATTCCTCGTGCGCTGCTTACACAGAACTTCACAGCCCCCCTTAGAAGCTGATGCATGGTAACTGGGGGCAGCCAGCTCTCATTTCCTCAGCAGGATTCAGAGCTTTCCTGGGGTACAGGCAGCAGGGCGCATGTCTGGGGAAAAAATAGCCAGAAATGAAAGAAGTCAGGGAAGGGAAGATTTAGACCTTGATTCTGCAGCCCTTACTCATGGGAGCAGAGGCTGCGGAAGTGGGCCTACCAGCAGTGTAGAGAAGAATACAACATTCACTTTCAATTTCCCATCCGTATTTATTTGAGTAGCTGTCTATTGCTGAAGTTGGAACTATTGCTAAATGAGCTACGACTGCGAATATACACTGGCCCCAAAGACTGTGAAGGTAAAAACATGAGAATGGCCGTACTGAGTCAGATCAGTGATCCATCTAGCTCAGTTTTCTACCTTCCAACAGCGGTCAGTGAAGGGAATGAACAGAACAGGGAATCACTGAGTGATCCTATCACCCAATCCCAGCAACCAACAGTCAGAAGCCTGTACTGTAAAGGTCATATGCATTCATATTCCAAGGATACCGGACACATCATTTTCTTTCTGAGGTCTATAGATCAGAGTTTTGTACTAGTCTGCAATTTGTCTTATATTTTAAAAGTGCTGCTGAACGGGAATCTGGATGCAGTATTAGCTTGTGGAGACATGTCGCCAGTGAAAGAGCTAGGTAATATAGATACACGGGTCTCAAATGTGATAGATTTGTCTTTATCGATATCGATTTTCAAGGTACTTGTTCACACTGAACTGTCCTTATGGCAGTGTCACAGTACATGCCCTGCAGCACCCCCCACTGGTGTCAGTAGCGTAGATGAGGGAAGACACACCAGACCCTGAGGGTACGTGCCCTACACAGCTCTCCACATGCCTGCGTAGTGCCTCACTCACCTACACCAGCATTTCAAGTGCAGTATCCTGTCGCCGGAGCCCTTCCATGTCCGAGCCTTTCACTGCCACATAGAGTGACTCACTGCAGTGCAACTGTAGCCTGTTTTCCCTGTGGTGTGTAGCTACACTCGTACTGTCTCTGCCCCCACACTACTGTGGTTTAGCCAGGCCAGCGTCAGAAAACTGTCACTGGGAGCAAGAGGGAGGGGCACACACCAGCCATGTGCGGAAGCAACCGCTGCATTCCCATGGGCTGACTTCTTGCCATTCCTGTTTCCTCTGTATCTCCCCCTGACTCCTGTTCACGCTCCAGAGGAAGACTCGGTGCAGTAGGAATGTGAAGCCCAGGGCTCCCCGAGGGCTGAACCATTCACGGATTGACTGAGCGTGCTCACCGTGTGCGTGAAGTGCAGGAACAGCACCAGGAACAGAGCCACGATGGTGATGGCCCCACAGAGCAAATGCACTGCAAATATGGTGCATTCGGCTTGGGATGTGCTCCTGGCTGAACAATGTAATTGGAGACAGAGGGTTAATGTTTGAGGTTCTGCACTGGCTGGTCACTAGTGCCACTAGGCGCCTTTCTGGTGGGGAATTTAGAATGCCTTTGCTGAGTGTTGTGTGTTGTGTGATTGGGGTTTTCTATGGGCTGTAAGTACCAGCTGCTCTTTGCTTTCCCAGGGCGGAGAAGTAGGAGGTAAGGAAACAGAGGGGGATGTGACTGTGTGGTTCAGGGATTCCATTAACCTGCTTCCATGAAAGCTAATGGGATTTGGGTGGGGTCCAAAATCTACGACTGGAAATGGATCAGGTGCCTTTTGGGGAGATGAATCCAGAATTGAGCCTTTTCTCGGAATATGTTCCGAACTTAACAGCGGGGTCAGTGTGATTTCTCGCTATCCTAGTGTCAGCAGGGTGGGGGGAAGACTCTTGCCTGGCTTCTTGGGCCCACTGGCTGTTCCTATTGCTGATGCTGGGAGCTGGGTCTATCTGTGACATGATCTGCATTGTCCTGTGTTGAGCGGAGGCCTTGGAGATGGGTCAGGGCCCTTCAAGGCCGAGCTGATCACTGGTCACATAATCACCTGCCTCTGGGTTTCCATGGTTCACGTGCGGTTCAGACACAGTCAGTGTCATGTTTCTGGCTTGCTGCAGTCCATTGAAGGTGACGCTGTAGACGCCGCTGTCACTGAGCTGCAGATTCCGAAGGAGCAGAGAAGTGTTTTCAGGGAACAGCTCAACCCGGCCTTGGTAGGCAGGATGTGTAAAATGATTCCCAGAGCAGTGGGTGGGGATCCCCTCAGCGCCGACAGAGCAATTAGTCACTATGTAGCTGACGAGTGGATTAGGGATGTTACTGAAGTACCACTGAATGGCCAGCGGAGAGGGAAATGACCCCGGCGGGAGCCTGTACAAGACGGGCAGGAGGACAGACTGGCCGACAGTCCCATTGATTGAATCCTGAGGGATCTCAACGAGCAGAGCATGGGCGGAGCCTGCAATAAACCGACACAAACAGAACTCAGCAAATGGCCCCCCTGGTACAGCCGTGATTGCTGTGTCCCCACCAGTGGGCACAGCCCTTGTGACTCATGGCTAACAGGGAGGTCCCCATGCAGTGCCCCTTTGTTCTGTTCCCTCTGCAGCAGGAGCCATGCAGGGAGTGGGAGGCCCATGGTAGCTCCCCACGCTGCACAGCTCCAAAGGGGACCGAAGGTGGCAGAGGCACCCTTATAAAAAGGGACCTGGAGCAAACACTGACAGATGGAGATGCTCTAGATCCTCTTCCCCACACATTTTGCCTGGGCCAGCCCAGGTGTTGGATGCCCCAGAAGCTGGAATCAATGCACGCGGGAGAGGGTTTTATCCCTACTACTCTTGCCGCTGCTGGATGGGTTTTGCATCCACAGCTCTCGCACTCTTCGCCTTGGGCGAGGCTCCAGTGCAACCCAGCCACACAGCCCGGCTGTGAGCTGTGCCGGACCACTACTCGGCTAAACGCTGCAAACCGGGATAGGGTTGTGCTGGAAACGGTTCCCACGGTAGCTATTTCCTTCTCCCTTCCCTGCTCGGCCTGGGGGAGCTGCCCAGCCCACAAGATTCAATGCAATGGGCTCAACAGGTCAGAGCCCCACAGAGCTCTTCTCTATGCAGAATGCCAGCGCCAGCTGCAGGCCTCAGCACCTCGACCTCTGAATATCGATGGAAACCCTAGGGCCTAGAGATCAGAGAGCTCGCTACTGCCCCCTGTTGGGAATAGGGGGAAAGCAGCCCAGAGCTAATGGGGACAGAGCCTCCAAGGGCGGGGAGCTCTCTGCCGGCCTCTGTTAGTGACCAGGGTGACGCGACGGAGCCCAGCCTCATTTGCATTTAGTTCTTTGATACTCTTGGCTGTAGTGACACTCTGATAAGTTTTGACTCTGGGACAAGGAGCTTTCAGTGTTCTGCTTGGGTGACAAGCAGGCAAGAGAACTGCACTGAACAGGGCCAGGGTCCGGAGTCACCCTGCACAACCCCTTGGTCTGGCACAGGTGACTAGGGGAGCCTGGGCACTCGTGTGACTGAGGGGAAGGGTGGCTCATCGCAGGGGCCCTGCACCCCCGGAGCCAGGACTCAGATGAGGCTAAATACACCGACGATCTCTGTGTGGAAAACGTGTGGGACAGGCGACAGTGGGGGCCTTCCTCTGCAGTGGGGGAGCAGTAGAGCGGAAGGAGTCTGATGAGTGGCCCCGATCAAGCACCATCCCAGCTGCAATCACCGTGGCTGGCTTAGGGGATGGAGTCTGTGAACCAGACCAGGCAACATTCTACCTAAGAGAGGGGCACGGACCTGCTCTAACTCGGGGCTTCTGCTTCCCCTGGACAACAAAAGGCAAGTGGGGAGGGTGAGAGTGACCAGGAAAGGGCCACTGCTTTAACGGAAGTAAGTCCACATGGGCAGCTGAGGGACTGAGCTAAAGAAAATACCAGTGTGTGGGGGGGGGGGGGAAGGGTTGTATGTAGTATCCAGATCTGAGCTATTATTGCTCTTTTCCCACATTCATACCATGGCCTCTTTCCCCTTAATCAATGTCTCTTTATTTCATGCACTCGCTCTGTGCTTGTGAGCAGGGAAATTTTGCCTGTTCATGAAACCCGGGGACGGAATTTGCTTTTTCCCAGGTTTCTGGGTCAGGTGGGAGGGTCAAGCGAGTGTGTTTATTAATTTGAAGAGGAACCCCATGATTTTTAAACCTGGCCCTGTATGCTGCTGGCAGCACCTGGGAGAAGGGTTATTATCTAGAACAGTGTTTCTCAACCTTTTTTTTATAAAGCCCCCCGTTTAAAGAAAAAAGTACCTCTTTTTTCCAAATATATATATATATATATATATAGAAGTACCCCTAGTACCTACAGTTTTCAGACACACACATTTTTTTCTGCCATCACAACACATTTGTTTTGACAACTTAATCGTAGCCGGGTGGGCGATTACATTCTTGCGTGTAAAAAGTACAAAAATAATAAAGCGCCATAAAACTTAAAGCAAAAATTCCATTTTCTCCAAATTTCAGTTGTTGACGTACTCCCCAGACTTCTCTCAAATCCCCCTGAGCGTACTTGTACCACTGGTTGAGAAACACTGGTCTAGAACACCTGCTACCAACCCCCGTATCTGACCATCCCCAGCGTTTGGGAGCGTTCAGATTCTGATCTAAGTTCCGATCCAAGTTCACAAAGAGCTTTGGGGAGAGTTGGAGCAAGCCCCATCCCCAGGCTTTATGCTAGTTGGAACCTTAAGCCCATGTAGCATTTTAGGTCAAATATTTCCAGCTCGGCCCCATTCCCCAACTCACCGAGTACGAGAAGGATGCAAAAGCAGCTCCGGACTCTCCTGCAAAACATCGTGTAGCTCCAGGCTCTGACTGTGGTCCCAGCAGCACCTGTGCGGGGGGAGAGTGATGTGGTACTGAGCACACAAGTCAAGCAAATGGCTCTCAATGTCCCCTCTGCGGAGGAAGGAAGCTGTTACCACTCGGAGAGCTAACGGCCTTTTAGCCCTTCCCCTCTTTTACAACCTGCGAGCGGCTGTCATTGCTGCAGAATGTGTGTGAGGTTGTCATGTGTACACTGAAAGGACTCTCCCATTGCCCTTGGGGTAGAAGAGAATCCCCTTTAGGTGGGTAGTATGGAGTTGCTGGCACACAGCTGTGTCCTAATTCCCATCTGGCCCAGGATGTATTTAGTAACTTACGAGGGTCTGATGTGCTCCATTTCACAACACTCTCGCATCCCGCCGCAGGGTTGATGTCTCACGCTCATTTTGCTCACATGGTGAAGCAGAGATATAGACATCTGATTTTTAATATGCAGAACCCAGAGTTTCTAATTGTATTATATTAAGCCTAAGGAGAATTGTAGCAAAAATTTGAAGTAGGAATCAGGAGGGAATTCACCCCACCGTTCCCCACGTAGCCCAAGTGTTAACATATTACAAGCCAAGGGTCTTTCCATTTCTCTAAATTCTTTTTTATTTTCTGAATCATATTTCGGGGATTAGGGCTTTTTGTTGTTCTTTATTTCTAAAATGTTGCTTGTGCATGTATTGATACAGAGCTAGGTAACAAGGTGCACCAAACACAAATTGTATGTGCTCATTAAAAGAAGCAAAGTTAAATTGTTTAACAAAAAAAATGAATAAAATCAAACTGGAAATGTCACAATGGAAAATTCACTTGCTTATTTAAATGAAAAACCTGGCATGTCCGTTTGCTTTGAAATCATATTTTGGTACAGAAAATGTCATTTCAAAGACCATTTTAAAAACAAACAAAAAAATCACATTTTTCCTCAAGAGTCTGAATTCATTAATGCCACAATTTCAGGGGAGTATTTCGTGTATGCGAGAGAAAAATAGTGACCGCGTCTGTCTTTCCAGAGATGTTGATCATTACAATCCTTAGTTTCTTTTGCACTGTAACCTATTTCAAGTGAATCCTAAATGTTCGGTCAGGAAAGCTCAGATCATTTCTAGCCAAAGCTTTGGTGGAGTTTGCCTGTGGTTTGGGGCACAACAGGAGATGTAGCATGGACCACTGGAGGCATAAGATATGATTCTATTATTGTGCCTGTGTCGACTTCACTTCGCCAGAAATGAAAGAAGTCAGAGAAGGGAAGATTTAGGCCTTGATTCTACCGCCCTTTTTCATGGGAGCAGAGGCTGTGGAAGTGGGCCCATCAGCAGTGTGGAGAGGAAGACATCATTCACTTTCAATTTCCCATCCGTATTTATTTGAGTAGCTGTCTATTGCTGAAGTTGGAACTATTGCTAAATGAGCTACGACTGCGAATTTAAACTGGCCCCAAAGATTGTGAAAGTAAGAACTTGAGAACGGCCGTACTGAGTCAGATCAGTGATCCATCTAGCCCAGTTTTCTGCCTTCCAACAGTGGTCAGTAAAGGGAATGAATAGAAGAGGGAATTAAGTGACCCAGCTCCTGTTGCCCAATCCCAGCAACTGACAGTCAGAAGCCTGTATTATAAAGTCATATGTGCTCATATTTCCAGGAAACCAGACACATCATTTTCTTTCTGAGGTCTATAGATCAGAGTTTTGTACTAGTCTGCAATTTGTCTTGTATTTTAAAAGTGCTGCTGCACGGGAATCTGGATGCAGTAATAACTTGTGGAGACATGTCACCAGTGAGAGAGCTAGGTAATATAGATACACGGGTATCAAATGTGATAGATTTGTCTTTATCGATATCGGTTTTCAATGAATTTGTCCACACTATACTGTCCTTATAGCAGTGTCACAGTAAATGCACTGTCATGCCCCCCACTGGTGTCAGTAGCGTAGATGAGGGAAGACACACCAGATCCTGAGGGTACGTGCCCTACACAGCTCTCCACACGCCTACCCAAATCCTCACTCACCTACACCAGCATTTTTAGTGCAGTGTCCTATTGCCGGAGCCCTTCCATGCCCAAGCCTTTCATTGCCATGTGTAGCGACTCACTACAGTGCGACTGTAGCCTGTTTTCCCTATGGTGTGTAGCTACACTCGTACTGTCTGTGCCCCACAGTGCTGCGGTGTATGATAGAATACTAGGACTGGAAGGGACCTCGAGAGGTCATCGAGTCCAGTCCCCTGCCCTCATGGCAGGACCCAGTACTGTCTAGACCATCCCTGTTAGACATTTATCTAACCTGCTCTTAAATATCTCCAGAGATGGAGATTCCGCAACTTCCCTAGGCAATTTCAGTGTTTAACCATCCTGACATTTAGGAACTTTTTCCTAATGTCCAACCTAAACCTCCCTTGCTACAGTTAAAAGCCCATTGCTTCTTGTTCTATCCTCAGAGGCCAGGAAAAACAAGTTTTCTCCTTCCTCCTTATGACACCCTTTTAGATACCTGAAAACCGCTATCATGTCCCCTCTCAATCTTCTCTTTTCCAAACTAAACAAGCCCAATTCTTTCAGTCTTCCTTCATAGGTCATGTTCTCTAGACCTTTAATAATTGTTATTGCTCTTCTCTGAACCTTCTCCAATTTCTCCACATCTTTCTTGAAATGTGGGGCCCAGAACTGGACACAACACTCCAGCTGAGGCCTAATCAGTGCAGAGTAGAGCGGAAGAATGACTTCTCGTGTCTTGCTTACAACAAACTTGTTAATGCATCCTAGAGTCATGTCTGCTTTTTTTGCAACAGCATCACACTATTGACTCATATTTAGCCTGTGGTCCACTATGACCCCTGGATCCCTTTCTGCCATGCTACTTCCTAGACAGTTGCTTTCCATTCTGTATGTGTGAAACTGATTGTTCCTTCCTAAGTGGAGCACTTTGCATTTGTCCGTATTAAACGTCATCCTGTTTATCTCAGCCCATTTCTCCAATTTGTCCAGATCATTTTGAATTATGACCGTATCCTCCAGAGCAGTCGCAACCCCTCCCAGCTTGGTATCATCTGCAAACTTCATAAGCGTACTCTCTATGCCGATATCTAAATCGTTGATGAAGATATTGAACAGAACCGGTCCCAAAATAGACCCCTGCAGAACCCCACTTGTTACTCCTTTCCAGCAGGATTGTGAACCGTTAATAACTACTCTCTGGGATTGGTTATCCAGCCCGTTATGCACCCACCTTATAGTAGCCCCATCTAAGTTGTATTTGCCTAGTTTATTGATAAGACTATCATGCGAGACCGTATCAAATGCCTTACTAAAGTCTAGGTATACCACATCCACCGCTTCTCCCTTATCCACAAGACTCATTATCCTATCAAAGAAAGCTGTCAGATTGGTTTGACATGATTTGTTCTTTACAAATCCATGCTGGCTGTTCCCTATCACCTTATTATCTTCCAAGTGTTTGCAGATGATTTCCTTAATTACTTGCTCCATTATTTTTCCTGGCACAGAAGTTAAACTGACTGGTCTGTAGTTTCCTGGGTTGTTTTTATTTTCCTTTTTATTGATGGGCACTATATTTGCCCTTATCCAATCTTCTGGAATCTCGCCTGTCTTCCATGATTTTCCAAAGATGACAGCTAAAGGCTCAGATACCTCCTCTATCAGCTCCTTGAGTATTCTAGGATGCATTTCTTCAGGCCCTGGTGACTTGCAGACATCTCACTTTTCTGAGTGATTTTTTAACTTGTTCTTTTTTTATTTTATCTTCTAAACCTACCCCCTTCCCACTAGCATTCACTATATCAGACATTTCTTCAACAGACTTCTCAGTGAAGACCAAAACAAAGAAGACATTAAGCATCTCTGCCATTTCCAAGTTTCCTGTTATTGTTTCCCCTCCTCACTGAGCAATGGGCCTACCCTGTCCTTGGTCTTCCTCCTGCTTCTAATATATTTATAGAATGTCTTCTTTTTTCCCTTTATCCCTATAGCTAGTCTGAGCTTGTTTTGTGGTTTTGCCTTTCTTATCTTGCCCCTGCATTCCTGTATTGTTTGCCTATATTCATCCTTTGTAATTTGTCCTAGTTTCCATTTTTTATATGACCCGTTTTTTATTTTTAGATCATGCAAGATCTCCTGGTTGATCCAAGACGGTCTTTCTGGTATAGCCAGGCCAGAGTCAGAAAACTGTCACTGGAAGCAAGGGGGAGGGGCACACCTCACACATGTGCAAAGGCAACCACTGCATTCCCGTGGGCTGACTTCTAGCCATTCCTGGTTCCTCTCTATCTCCCCCGACTCCTGTTCACACCCCAGAGGTACACTCAGTGCAGTAGGAATGTGAAGCCCAGAGCTCCCCGAGGGCTGAACCATTCACAGGTTGACTGAGCGTGCTCACCATGTGCGTGAAGTGCAGGAACAGCACCAGGAACAGAGCCACGATGGTAACGGCCCCACAGAGCAAACACACTATAAATATGGTGCATTTGGCTTGGGATGTGCTCCTGGCCCCCAGAGCCTCTGAGCCTGAGCAATGTAATTGGAAACAGAGGATTAATGTTTGAGGTTCTGCACTGGCTGGTCACTAGTGCCACTAGGCGCCTTTCTGGTGGGGAATTCAGAATGCCTTTGCTGAGTGTTGTGTGTCATGTGATTGGGGTTTTCTGTGGGCTGCAAGTATCAGCAGCTCTTCACTTTCCCAGGGCTGAGAAGTAGGAGGTAAGGAAACAGAGGGGTATTTGAAAGTGCGGTAAGGGGATTCCAATAACTTGCTTCCATGAAAGCTAATGGGATTTGGGTGGGGTCCAGAATCTACGACTGGAAATGGAGCTGGTGCCTTTTGAGGACATGAAGCCAAAATTGAGCCTTTTGTCGGAATATGTTCCACTGGGCTCAGTGTGATTTCTCGCTATCCTAGTGTGTGCAGAGGGGTCAGACTCTTGCCCGGCTTCCTGGGCCCACTGGCTGTCCCTGTTGCTGATGCTGGGAGCTGGGTTTATCTGTGACATGATCTGCACTGTCCTGTGTTGAGCGGAGGTCTTGCTGGTCATCGGTCGCAAACCCACCTGTATCTGGGTTTCCATGATTCACAGGTGGTTCAGACTCTGTTAATGTGATGTGTCTCGGTTGCCGTGCTCTGTTGAAGGTGACGCTATAAATGCCGCTGTCACTGAGCTGCAGGTTCTGAAGGAGCAGAGAAGCATTTTCAGGGAACAGCTCAGCCCAGCCTTGGTAGGTGGGATGTGTAAAACTGTATCCAGTGCAGTACGGGGGGGATCCCCTCAGCACCAACAGAGCAGTTAGTCACAGTGTATCTCACAAGTGGATTTGGGGTGTTCATGAAATGCCACTGAATGGTCAGTGGAGAGGGAAATGGCCCTGGCTGGAGCCGGTAGGAAACCGGCAGAAGCACAGAATGACCGACAGTCCCATTGACTGAATCCTGAGGGACCTCAATGAGAAGAATGTGGGACGAGCCTGCAATAAACCAACACAAACAGAGATGAGCAAATAGCCGTCCCGGTACAGCTGAGAGAATGCAGCCACGATTGTTCTGTCCCCACCACTGGGCACGACAGCCCTTGTGATTCCTGACTAACGGAGGGCCACCCATGCAGTGCCCCTTTGTTCTGTTCTCTTTGCATCAGGAGCCATGCAGGGAGTGGGAGGCCCATGGTAGCTCTCCATGCTGCACAGCTCCAAAGGGGACTGAAGGTGGCAGAGGGACCCTTACAAAAAGGGACATGGAGCAAACACTGAGAGACAGAGATGCTCTAGATCCGTGGTCACCAACCTGTCGATAGTGATCAACAGGTTGACCGGCGGTGTTTGACCAGTCGCTCGTGTGGCATTCGGGCCCCCCATATCCTCTCATCACCATATTTCCCCATCCCCCACTGAAGAAGCCCCCACTGATGCTACCTCCCGCAACAATGGAGGTTGTGCCAGTTTCCTGCAGGGTAGGGGAAAATCCCGCAGCTGTGCGCCACTTCCAGGCTTTCAGGAAGTGCACCGGCTGCTCTCCCCTCCCCCAAACAGCCAGCGCATTTCCTGAAGCCACATCTGTAGCGTGCGGGTGACTTCCTACCCCCTGCTTCCTGTGCGTGAGGGTGGGGACGTCCCGGCCCCCAAGTCTCTGGTCCTGAACAATGTAGTTGGAAACCGAGGGTTAATGTTTGAGGTTCTGCACTGGGTGGTCATTAGCGCCAGTAGGCGCCTTTCCGGTGGGGAATTTAGAAAGCCTTTGCTGAGTGTTGTGTGTCGGTGTGATTGGCGTTTTCTATCGGCTGTCAATTGCAGGCACTGGATGTGACCATGTGAGTGCATGCTGCACTGGAATTCAAGTTTAGAACAACCTGCTTCTGTTCTCAACAGAACTGATGGGATTTGGGTGGGGGCCAAAATCTACAATTAGAAAAGAGCTGGTGCCTTTTGAAGAGATTAATCCAGAATTCATCCTTCTGTCAGAATAAGTTTGGAATCACGTTACGAATGGAGTCCATGTGATTTCTCTCTGTCACCGCTGCCCTGCTGTGGGCGGTGGGGGTCAGACTCTTGCCCGGCTTCCTGGGCCCACTGACTGTCCCTATTGCTGATGCTGGGAGCTGGGTCAGTCTGCGACGTGATCTGCACTGTGCTGTGTTGAGCGGAGGCCTTGGGGCCGAGCTGGTCATCAGTCACATACTCACCCGCATCTGCATTTCCATGGTTCACGGGCGGTTCAGACACAGTCAATGTGATGTTTCTAGTTTGCCGCGATCCACTGAAGGTGACACTGTAGACGCCGCTGTCACTGAGCTGCAGGTTTTGAAGGAGCAGAGAAGCGTTTTCAGGTAACAGCTCAGCCCGGCCTTGGTAGGCAGGCAGGATGTGTAAAATAATTCCCAGCACAGCAGGTTGGGATCCCCTCAGCGCTGACAGAGCAGTTAGTCACAGTGTAGATGACGAGTGGATTAGGGGCTTTATTGATATACCATTGAATGGCCAGCAGAGAGAGAAATGGCCCTGGTTGGAGCCTGTAGAAGACCGGCAGAAGCACAGAATGACCGACAGTCCCATTGACTGAATCCTGAGGAACCTCAACGAGAAGAGCGTGGGAGGAGCCTGCAATAAACCAACACAAACAGAGATCAGCAAATCGCCCACCCCGGTACAACTGAGAGAATGCAGCCGCGATTGTTCTGTCCCCACCAGTGGGCATGGCAGACCTTGTGACTCGTGACTAAAATGCAGGCTGGTTTTGGTCCCATGTGCATTGTTGGATTGAGCCAGTTCAGTTTGCCAGAGAGAAAAATTCTGCTCTCCTGGCCCTTTTAGCCGTGGTGTGTACGGGGTGCCGGCTGTGTTCTCTGCCCCCCAGGCAGCCCCCTCTTTGCCGGTGGAGTGGGGAACCCATGATAGCTCTCTGTGCTGTGCAGCCCAGGGCTGGTAAAGTGGCAGGAGAGCCACTGTAGAAAGAGGGATGGAGCAAAAAGGGTGATGGAGGGAGCTTCTGTTTCCTGAGTTGCACAGCTGTTCCCTCGGCCAAGCCAGGTTTTGGATCCCCCAGAAGGTTGAATCAATGCAGGCGGAAGAAACCTTTGCTTATCATTGCCACTGCTGGGTTGATTTTGCATCCACAGCTCCTGCCCTTTCCTTAGTGTAGTGTCTCGTGTTGATTTTAATTTAAATAGACTTCGAAACCAGCTTCGTTCGATTCTTGCTTCTTAGTCACCTGTGTGTAGAGAAATCTTAAGACTTTGTGTTCTGCTGTCATTTCATCCGTATTCACTCTGGCTACGTCTACACAGCAGCATTATTTCAAAAGAATTTCAAGCTGGCAGACTTATTACTTCAACTTCAGTAACCCCCATTTCACAAGGAGTAAGGGAAGTCAAAGGAAGAGTGTTCTCTTCCAATCAGCTGCCGAGCGAAGCAGCTAACTTGGGCCCAGCAAGGCAGACTCCCTGGCCTTGGGCTGTGTATTTCATTGCAGTGCACAAGCAGGACAGTGGTCAGAGCAACAGAACTCTGGTCAAACACAAGCAACTGCGAACACAAAAATACTTTTCTGCCCCTTTCTCTTTTTCCTGTAGCCAGTGAAACTAGTGGAGTAATTAATTCATAAACTGCAGTGATCTGCACTTTCAGGGTGACAGAGAAGGAAGAGCCCACAGCAACTTCCCCTCAAAAAACTGATCACCCCCCAAATTTGGGGGGCATTTGGATTTCCAGCAGAGTGAGGCTAGGGCAGCAGGCGTGCAGGATTTCAGGACTCATTCTGCAGGACGTACAAACACTCCATGAGTCTGCACGGCTCCTGCTGTTCACCCCGAGCTGTCATCAGGTGTTGTGTGGCTGGGTTGTGTTGTTTTAAGCTCTTTAAGGGAGAGCATGGGATCTACTGAGGTTTCTTTTTGAGGCAGAAGGGTGTTTGAAAGCGATGAGATCCTTCACCCAAAGACAGGACACACAGCCACCTGCCTGGTACAAGGAGAGAGAAGCTGTGCTAGATCACGTCTCAGCAAGGAATTGCAGAATGGAATGAGGTTCTACCAGAGACACTTTCGGTCAGTAGCTAGAGCCTTTTCCTGTCTCAACAGCTGCCTGGCCACGAGAGAGCCTCAGGGAAGGACTAGCTGGTTCTCAGTGGCAGTGCACACCGGTGCCATGGCTTCAGGGAGCTAGGTCTGCTACGGGCCTCTCTGTGCGGGAGACTTTGTGTGCACTGAGGCGGAGGAGAGAGGTGGCCCGGCACTGCAGCTGCAGCTATGATGAAAGCGTTTGAGGAAGGCCCCCCCGAGCAAGCACCGTGGCAGCTGAAATCACCGTGGCAGCTTGGGGGAGGGAGCCTCAGAGCCGGCCCAGGCAGCAGCATGTCGCCTAAGGGCTGGATACAGAGCTGCTTGAACTCTGGACAGCAGTCGGGGATTGGGCTGCAGCCGGGGGATGAAGAGACTGGCAAAGAAGAGCTGTCTCGTTGGCTGTCTGCACCTGCACCTGAGGAACTGAGCTACCGGCACTGTGCGGCTGGGGGGGGGGTGAATTTACTATTCCGATCTGTCTGCGTTATTACTGCAGGTCTCCCACATTCGCTCTGTGTCCCTTTCCCACTAATGCATGTCTCTTGTTCCATGCACAGACACTGTGCTTGTGAGCAGGGAGGTACTGCAAGGACAGTATTAGGTTTTCCACAGCTTTCGGGGTGGGGTCAGGAGGATCAAGCCTGTGTATTTGTTAATTTTAAAAGGATATTTAAACTCCCATGTTATTGAACAGCTGGATATTTAACCCAGCCTCTTATAGTGCTGACAACACCCTGAAGAAGGGTGATTATTTAGAACACCTGCTGCTGACTCCCCGTATCTGACCACCCCCAGCATTGGGGAGTGTTCAGATTCTGAAGCTGGGTTCTGATCCCAGTTCCCAAAGAGCTCCTGTCTTTGGGGAGAGCTGATGCAAATACCCCAGCTCTGAACAACCCCAGACTTTGGACCGGTTGGAATCTGGATCTAACTTTGGCACCTTAAGCCCATCTAGGATGTTAGCTCAAGTATTTCCAGCTCGGCCCCGTTCCCCAACTCACCAAGTATGAGAAGGATGAAAAAGCAGCTCGGGACCCTCCTGCAAAACATCGTGTAGCTCCAGGCTCCAACCAGGGTCCCAGCAGCACATACGCAGGGGGAGGGTGATGTGGTACTGAGCGCACAAGTCAAGCAAATGGCTCTCAATGTCCCCTCTGCGGAGGAAGGAAGCTGTTACCACTGGGAGAGCAAGTGGCCTTTTAGCCCTTCCCCTCTTTTACAACCTGCGAGTGGCTGTCCTCATTGCTGCAGAATGTGTGTGAGGTTGTCATGTGTACACTGAAAGGACTCTCCCATTTCCCTTGGGGTAGAAGAGAATCCCCTTTAGGTGGGTAGTATGGAGTTGCTGGCACACAGCTGTGTCCTAATTCCATCTGGCCCAGGACTGGCATTTTAATTTAAGTGGGTCTGCAAAGAATAACAGCTCGCTAACACCTTGACCCACATGATCAATCATTGCCTCAGTTCCAAACATTCAGTCTCATTGGATGCAGGGGAAAGCTCAAGTCAAATGGGACCACGTGACACCGCTTGTCTGGGCTGTGCCGATGGAGAAAGCACCGTGTCCATGAACAGCCACAGCGCTACAGTCACTCAGAGCTGTTGTCTCACAACCAGCCACCAGCTCTACGTTTCTGTCACTCATCTCATCCTGGCCGGCCCCCTCAGCAACAGGAAAAAGTTCTCTGCAGTGAGACTCTCCCCTTCCTACCACAGAGATCTCTGGAGGGGTAGGGGGGAAACGAGGAGGAATTAGCAAAGGACAAAGCACAAACCCACCATTTGGTTGAACAGCCGCCACACTGGCTGGCTGTGTGTAGATAACTCCGTTCTGCTCTCTGTTGCACTCTGTAGCTAAGGGCAGAGTTCACTGCTCTGGATACAAAAGTTCAGGTGTATCTGGGGGATTCAGTCTCAAAGCACCAGTGCAGAACGTGTGACTCTGTAAGGTCACAGAAGTGTCATGGCTGTGGTTGGCGTAGCTCCTGGAAGAGCAGGGGCTTACATTATTCTGATTAGCATGAGGTATGGGTGGGTGTCAGGCACATACCAAATGGTACAGGAAACGGTGCTGCCTTGAAGCTGTTAAACGTTGAATAATATTTCAACCGTTCATTCAGGGGCCTAAATGTTCCTGCGGCCGTGTCGGCCCCGCAGAGCCTACGCTGGCCTTCTCCCCTCGCGTGGACACAGTGTTGCTGACCGCAGGATGAGTTCAGCTGTGTGGGAACAACACCACCCTAGTGGAGTTTAGCTGTGCTGTCAAAGCACGTGACTGTCAACACGGCTGTGTCACACTGGCGTGGGGGTTTGGCACCTAGCTGTGTTGCTAGGGGATGTGGGTTTTCCCACACCCCTTGCTGAGGTAGTTGTGCTGGTATAAATTTTAAGTGTAGTCCAGGCCCGAGAGTCCCCGTTGGACCCTAGAAGCCCTGTCTGCTCTTTCACCAAAGGCATTTGCTCTTTGAAAACTAAGGGCCTTTCTGGCA
Organism: Pelochelys cantorii; assembly: GCA_032595735.1. Lineage (NCBI taxonomy): Eukaryota > Metazoa > Chordata > Testudines > Trionychidae > Pelochelys > Pelochelys cantorii. Next base: position 46,592,021 of record CM064337.1, read on the forward strand.
TGTATTTAAATCCACTCACCCAGCCAGCTGCCAGGAGTGTTTAACCAAATGCTACACCGTAGTTTCCTCTCTATCCTGTGGCCAGTAAGCGAAAGGCCTTTGATTGACCTTCGTGGAGGCTGATGGAAGTGCTCCAGGCAGAGTGACCTTCCCCCGCCTCAGCGATTCCTGATGATCTGCCTGTTTAGAGTTGTGTGTGTGGCACGCACTTTTTGCATTTGCAGTGCAATGATTTTAACACCCGCTCCTCCTTCTCTGGCTCTGTACACGGTGACTTGTCACTTTCAGACTTGATCCTCTGTATTACCAGCAAGGGAGGAAATCACTCACAGGTGCTAGCAGAGGTGAAAGGTTGAGGGAAAAAACACCCCCAGAATGCAAGCAACTTCCTTCCTGGGAGGAGAGGGCATTTCAGACCTCACTAATGAGCCCATCTCCTCCCACAGACTCACTGCCACAGTCTGAGCGCAGAGAAACATGTTCCAAAGGAGCTGCCAGAACTTCTTTCCGCTCCTCCTACTTATCGGTAAGTTCGGGGACAGGGAAAGAGCTGAGAATGCAGAATGGGAGCCTGATACATCGCAATGACTAACAGGGTAAAATGGAGGGAAGTATCCTCTTGTAGAGGAACGGGCACATCAGCTCCTGTGTTCCAGTCCCAACTCTGCCCGTGACTTGCTGTGCAATATTGAGCCGGTCGTCTTGCTGCTCTGTGCCTCAGTGTCCCCAGATTCAAAATGGGCAGGATAATTCTTCCCTCGGGGGGGGGGAGGTGTCGTGTGGTGACTTAGTTAATAGCCGCTTGACACGGGTTATTCTCTAGTCGTAATGCAGCTTTTAAAATATGTTGATGGGCTGTAATGGATTCCTTGCTTCGCACAAAAGGGGACTCCCTCCGAATCTCTGCATTAGTGTTTAATGAGTGGTCGGTGTTGGCTTGGTCTGTATAACGGTTGTTACACTATTGAGCTCTGGCTAGAACTGTGAGGAGAGGTTTAGAGTGAGATTAGCACTTACTCAGCGCGCGAGCACGGCTCTCTGTGTGAGCAGCAGACAAGGTGAGTTACAGCCCACGGAAGCTGGTGCCCAAATCAATCTGCTGGTCTCCTGGTTGCTTTTGTCGTGCTACACGGAGCTTTCTGACGGCGGGTTCGAGCTGCACAGTAACTCTGTCGATCCGCCTGCTATTACCATCTGCCCAGGGCTCTAGGCTCTAGGCACCAGCAAATCAGGTAGGTGCTTGGGGCGGCACTTTGCCGGGGCGGCATTTCAGGTAAGCAGCCAGTGCCGCCCCTGGCAACGCCTAGCCCCGCCCTGCTGATTTAAAGGGCCACAGCCGGGAAATGCCAGGAAACGCTACGGCTGCGCGCAGCCAGCTGGCAGCACCAATGCGCCCCGGAGCCTGCTGGCCACCCCTGTCTCCTCTCCGGCTCCTCCCCTCCCCGGTCAATGCCTAGCCCCGTCCCACCCCGCTGATTTAAAAGGCCACGGCCCAATGCACCCTGGAGCCTGCTGGCCGCCCCCATCTCCTCTCCGTCCTGCTCCTCCCCTCCCCTGGCAATGGCTAGCCCGGCCCCGCCCCGCCCTGCCCCGCTGATTTAAAGGGCCGCGGCCCAATGCGCCCTGGAGCCTGCTGGCCACCCCTGTCTCCTAGTCCTGAGTCCTGCTCCTCCCCGGCGGCTGCTACCTCCTCCGAGAGCCTCTCCAGTCCAAGCCATCAGCCACCCCTCCGCCTACATCGTATGGAAATCCCAGGTAAGATGCCCCCTTTCCGCCTAGGATTGCATGTGTCCGGTATTTTCGCTTCCTGTCCGGTAAAAAAAATCAGAAAATACCGGACACCTGGCAAACCTACAAACACTCAGCCCGCTGGCCCAGCCCCCGGATCTCCCCCCAGGCCCCAGCCCCTGACAGCCTCAGCCCCACGGACCCTAGTATATTTCTCTTGTTCATGTTTGTAGTAGAAGTAGAACCAAACAAGGATCCAGCACACACACACACACACACACACACACACACACACACACAGAATATTAACTGTTCTACACTCTTCAAAGACCCACACATGCTGTTTCATAGATATTTCTTCACACATACACACACACACACACACACACACACACACACAGAATATTAACTGTTCTACACTCTTCAAAGACCCACACATGCTGTTTCGTAGATATTTCTTCACACACACACACACACACACACACACACACAGAATATTAACTGTTCTACACTCTTCAAAGACCCACACATGCTGTTTCATAGATATTTCTTCACACACACACACACACACACACACACACAGAATATTAACTGTTCTACACTCTTCAAAGACCCACACATGCTGTTTCATAGATATTTCTTCACACACACACACAGAATATTAACTGTTCTACACTCTTCAAAGACCCACACATGCTGTTTCATAGATATTTCTTTAAAGAATTAAACTTCGTTGATCTGGGTAAACTTTTGTGTTTGATGTCTCTAAGGCAAGCTTCACTCCATATGTAGTTGTATTGGGCACATACAACTCTCCACTCCCTCTAACACCTCATAAACTTGAATATATAATGGCTACTAAAAAGATGGACACACAAAAATAATGTGCACGTACACACCCACTGATCTCAGTTTATCTGATGACATAGATGTGTTAGAGTCACATAAGGAACCACTGCATTCCAAAACCAATCTAGTTTAACAATACAACTATTTATTGCTGTAGTGTAGATGTCTTATGTGCTATAGTTATCATAATTGGTTGACAAGTGTGTTAAAACAGAGTGGTACTGTTAGCTGATTGTAATTGGTTGGAAGATTGATTAAGTATAGCCATAAACTACTTGGCTGCGTCTAGACTGGCATGATTTTGCGCAAAAGCAGCCGCTTTTGTGCAAAAACTTGCCAGCTGTCTACACTGGCCGCATGAATTTGCGCAAGAGCACTGACATTCTAATGTAAGAAATCAGTGCTTCTTGCGCAAATACTTTGATGCTCCCGTTTGGGCAAAAGTCCTTTTGCGCAAAAGGGCCAGTGTAGACAGCTCAGATTTGTTTTGCGCAAAAAAGCCCTGATCACGAAAATGGCGATCGGGGCTTTCTTGCGCAAAACCGCGTCTAGATTGGCACGGACGCTTTTCCGCAAAAAGTGCTTTTGCGCAAAAGCGTCCGTGCCAATCTACTTGCTCTTTTCCGCAAATGCTTTTAACGGAAAAACTTTTCCGTTAAAAGCATTTGCGCAAAATCATGCCAGTCTAGACGTAGCCCTTGAGTTTTAGATGTGGCACAAGTTCTCCTTTCTATTTTTGGTACTTAGTTAAGGAAATATAAACTATTTGTGTTAATAGTTTTTCATGCATTCAAACCACAATTAAAAAGTAGCCTATTTCTATAAGAACAATAAAGTAGAGATTTAAGGTACATTTCCCACTCTTGAAAAAGAGCTTTGTATGAGCTGGAAATCTTGTCTCTGTCACCAAAACAAAACAAAAAAAATTGAGAAGTGCGAACGTGTAAAAGCCAACAAAAAGTGTGTGTGGAGGGGGGGAGCAGCCAAAAAATGTTTTGCTTGGGGCAGCAAAAAACCTAGAGCCGGCCCTGCATCTGCCAGGGGCCACAGAGTGGGTGGGAGCCCCTCAGCCCTGCAGTAGTGTTTGGGGAGCTGCCAGGCCATGGCCGGGAGAGGAAAATTCTAACTCCCATGGAGAACCCTGCACCAACCCTGTGTTCTACACCTCACCTGGAGGACCGGCGTGGGCCTTCCCTTGAGAAAACAGAACCGATCAGTATACTTGCACCTGACCTGTGGGTGTTCTACTGAGAGCCTAGGGCTTGTTTGAATCAGGGTATTTGCTGTTACAAAGGAACCAGAGCGGTAGGTCCTTCCCCTGTGTACACTGGCTCAGAATTCATTGTCCAAGGGGATTATAACGCAGACCCTGCGTGACTGGTACAGAGAGCAAAGGGGCTGTGTGAGACGCATGAGACATGAAGTTGGCCTTTACCACATTTGTACCTCGTTTTGTTTTAATGGGATTTATTGTGACTTTTCTCCAGAGATGAGTGGTTCTCATTACAGTGTGTTTGCCAAATGGCTGGTTGCCAGTTCTCCCCGGTTTTGGCTGATGCACTGGTCTCTGTGCGTGTTTTGCAGGTGTCTCACAAGCTCGTGCGACGGAAGTCCCTCAAGAGTCAGTCAGTGGAACCGTTGGACAATCTGTGCTCCTGCATGTCACCTACAGCCTCCCAGTGTCACTTCACTTTCCTTTGCCAATTCAGTGGCGTTTCAGTAACACCCCTAATCCACTTGTCACCTATACAGCGACTAACTGCTCTGTCAATGCTGAGGGGTTCCCCACCCACTGCGCTGGGAATCATTTCACACATATCGCCTACCAAGGCCGGGCTGTGTTTTTCCCTGAAAACACTTCTCTGCTCCTTCAGAACCTACAGCTCAGCGACAGCGGCGTCTACAGCCTCACCATCAATGGCGTGAGAAGGAGAGAAATTTCATTAGTGGTATCAACATCTCAACTGACCAACAAAAGCACAGGTAACCACTCAGCCATCATTTATAACATCCACAGCGCCAAGGGAGTCGGTCCTGTTGCTGGTGCCATCGACACAGTCACATGGAAATGACGGTTCTTTTCTACCAGGTGCAGATCCAGGGCACGGCATGAGAACCCCGATAATGTTAGAGTCTCTGAGATAAGTGAATCTTTTAACCACTGCATCCCCTTGCCCCCTCCAGAGATCCCAGACTTTTGGAATATTTCATGGCTCCAGGATTATGCAGCACACACAGAGAATACATCTGATGCAACTATCATAAAACAGGGTTGTTGTGTTTTGTTTGGGGGTTTTTTTGTTTGGGGTTTGTTTTTGGGAGGGGGGGGGATACATCACCAGCCTCCCTGGGAAAAGTTAACTACTTCTGAAGTCTCCACAGTTTTTAATCTTCCCACTTGCATTGCTGTGGAGGTACTTCCTGGAGCTTTTGTTCCCTGGGTTTTATATTGATTAGTAATTAGTGTGAGGTAACATTAATATGGTCTTTGGCTGAGCATGAATCACATTGACAAGGGCTGGTCCATTTTTTCTTTCTTTTTAGTCATAGTTTTGGAGCCCGGTAAACCTTAAAGCTCTTATCTGGTCTCTTGGTCAAATTAAAGTGTGTCAAAGATGGCTAGCTACTTCTCTGTTACAGGTGATCTGTCCTTTTAACTAGAAGAACCAATTACAATCATTACTATAAACCGTGCTATGCCATGTAACAATATCCAGGTCACCCTAATCACGTCCTAACCGTTTATGATTCTTCACTGTCAGGTTACCATGTATAACCTAAATATGATCTCATGGCAAACTCCTCTGAGAGCCAGATGTGACCTGCATGCTTTGCCAGACACCGATGATGATAAACGTTTATGCAATAATGCAAAGACTCTTGGCTACCCTCCTTTAAACCAATTCAGTGCTAGATTCCTATCACTGTGAGAGAGGTCAGGTCAGATTTTACTGTCCATGTGCTGTATACCAAGGATCAAACTCTACTGGCCTGGCTTACCCGATTCAGTTACATAGGTTATTCTTACAACTGTGTGTTAAACATCTAGAATGTGCTTGGTAAGGTACATGTCACGTAAAAACACAGGGTCTGCCCAGAGGAGCCCGATGTGCAAAAGAGAGATGCAGACGAGACAAGATCCATTGAGAGATCTAGGAGAGGTGTTAGTTTAGGATGTCTCCTTCCTTTTTGGGGGGAGGGGGTCTTTTTAGCTATACTTTCCTTCCTATTTTTGACTTCCCCTCAAACAGCGACGGGGTGGAGAAGGCATTTGATTGATGTGAGCGGGCCTTGTGAATTAACCTTTGAACACTGCAATTGTACAACACGTGTAACTCATGTGTGCAAGCACTGGAGTACACATCATCGCCGTGCATTAGCCCATCGGAGCATGGGGCCTGGTATGAGCCTCCTACCATAAACCTGGAAACTAGTTCCAAGGGCTACAACCCATGAGAACGGTTTGCATGGGCTCACGGTGTATCTGAACGGCCCCAATGGCTCTCTTACACATGTACCCTTGGCCCTCCTCATGTGTGTGGATCATGCTAGAAGGCAGAATTCTGCATCCAGACACATCATAAAGTGTACCAGTCCCTGGGGCAACATGTCCTGTAAATTGGCTCCTTCTCCTTCTCAGCGGGTATGCCTCTTTCAACCACGCAGCAAATCTGCATCATAATCGCTGTGCAGGAGTGGGGGGGAGGAGCATAAAACGGCTTAACTGCTGACCCCACGTGTGCAAATGCCCATCCTTAATGCATGATAATCCCATCCTTCCACTCCTCTCTGCACTGCAGAAGGCATGAGAGGAGCCCTGGGCTAATGTAAGTAGAGGACCTATGAGCCACTCTGTGCGGGTTTTCCCGGCTTTTCGCCAACTGCCAAGTACAGAGCATTTTGGGGCAGTGATGGGAAACCTGCATGCAGAGGCGTATGCAGCCCATCGGGGCCTATGAGTGGTCCACGAGACATATTGTATGCTGTTGCCCATGCACAGGGTTGCCCAAGCCTGTTGGTTTTCATCAGCGTAGTTTTCTTCCAGCCCGTATTGCAAAAAGTGACACGCACATAAAGCCAGGGCACGTGAAGTGAGGGGTGTGCTGAATGCACATTGATTGTGAGAGCCATGCGCTCCCTCTGTGTCCAATCACAATGATGCCACGGTTCAATCCATCCATGCCACGAATTCTAGGTAGCCAAGCACAGTGAGCAAAACTGCCCTATCCTGGGAGACCCTCTTGGATACAACAGTCTTGCAGCTTCCTGAGATAAACGGAGGCCACTTGCGTGGCTCTTCACTAGCCTGGTTTTCCCATCATTGTTTTAGGGCAACACCTGGTTAATTTCTCCTAACTTCAGAAGAGCCACTAGCCATGGCACTCAGCAGTCTTAGCCAAAGGGCTTCCTGGCCTCTCCTGTAGTAACTTGCAGCTGCTTGTGCCATGAGACTAGACTGGCTGGCACTTTTCCTTTGAAAAATTGTGTGGTCCATGCAAACTGTAGCTGCCATTGGAGAAAAGACCCAGATTTCTCCTGTTCTTGTATTTGTCAGAATCCGGTGACCCTACTGAAGATGACGACCCTGCCATCCCATGGTACCTGCTGGAGTACATTGCTGGAGGTTTCTCTACTGTGCTCCTGCTGCTGCTGCTAGTGTTCTGCTACAGTTGGTGCCGGGGTGAGTCACTCTGCTAGATAGTTTCACTTGCTACTGTTTGTGCTTTGAGCTCTTCTAAGGAGTTTCTTAAAGAAAATTCAAAGCTGCATTGCTGTGTTTGTAGGGCGGTGGCATGACTCATGGTCACAGTCTTGGTTGCACGTCTTCTTGGATTGTCTGAGGTTTTGTCATCACTGACAATTAAGCAACAAAGGTTTTGTCATTCACAGGGTGCATAAGCCCTCTCCAACTCTGAATGCCAAAAGCTTTGTGGGACAAGTACAGGTTGGACCTCTCTAGTCCGGCACTATGGTTTGGCAACATCCATGGTCCGGCATGATGATAGTTAGCTGGATGTCCACTTATCACAGGTATGGCTAAATTTCTTGCAGTCCCATAAAGCTTGTTTACATCCACCAGTCCCAGGTCTCAGTGTTCTGTGCTGTCATTTAGCCCTAAATGTTTTCTAAGCACCCAGCAAGCAGTGGGAGTGTTGGTAATGCTGCTAGACAATATTGACATCCCGTGGTACAGCAAATTCTCTGGTTCGGCAATGGTCAGGTCCCCAGGGTGCTGGACTAGAGAGGTTCAACCTAAATTAGTGTAAACATTGCTTTGTCGGCAGGACCCATTTTTCATTTTTTTGGAATTTTTTCACTGATTTGTTTACGTTTTTACTGAAAATGTTACTGCAGGGAGAATCGCTGTGGTCACTGTAATTTTGTTGTTCACTCAATACCCAGCTGAATGAGAAAAATGTCGATAGCCCTTTTGATGCATTTTTCTTTTTAAAAAATGTTTAAAATGTTACCAAGTGGTCCACAAACACTAAAAAAGTCAAGTCTGACCCATTGTCCCTGTCCCCGTCTGGGTGGCGGTAATGCTCCATTATATGCTCACTCAGAGACCTCATCATCGTGAGTTAGTGGACGGCAGTCCCAAGCCCCTTCCAACCGTGTTCCCTTCACCCTGGGTCCTTATCAACTCTGTATCAAGTTATTTGCTAATACGGCTAGTTCTCTGGCCCTGGCTCAGGCTAACAGTTCTCAATTTTTGCGTCTGAAGTTCGCAGAAGGTAGGGGGACCTGGGCCCTCCCCCACTCCAGGTCCCATCCCAGGACCCTAAGAGCAGGGATACAGCTCCTCTGCTCAGTTGGTGGGGACGTGCCCCATAACTCACCATTCCATGGGTTCCAGTGAGGCCCTCAACACAGCCTAACGTCCGCTTCACCCCTTCCTGGGTTGCTTCCTACCTTCAGCTCGCCTCCTCTCCAGGCTGGTGTAGGTGGCCACCCTCCGCAACATGGTCGAGCAATTTGTATCCAGCTCCCCTCCTGAAGGCCACTCCCCATGGGCCGGCCAACGCTGGCAGGTCTCCCACTCTTCACCTGCTTCAGCCCCAGGGACCCCCTCCCCCGCCGAACTCTGCCCCCTTATCTCTGCCGGCGCGGGCTTTTGAAACCCAGCGCTCTGCCGCTGGAACGCCCGCGCAGGCGCAGTCCTCCCAGCCAGCGCGCGGCTCCCCGCGCGCTTCATTACATGCACCAGCAGCGGCCTGGGAACAGCCCCGTCACCGCCGCAGGGGAACCGCTTCGCGGGCCCAGAGCATCTCCGCTCCCCTCCCCCCAGTGCGGGGTTCAGGGGGCACCGACCCTCAGGGTCCTGACACCCCGTCACCATCCCCAACACATTAATTTTCAACACAATAGCGTTTTTTGGAGGGGCGTTTTTGAGCTTCCTCCAGCTCAAAAGTCCATGGATGTCAGTGGTTTCGTTCCTGATTCACACTGTTGTGAGAGGAACAACCCCAGCCACAGTCTTTCATCCCAAATACTTCCCAGTCTCCTGTCACTGTTGACAACACTACCTTTTTCTGTGCTCGACAGACCCACAAGATGGAGGTCTTCTCTGATTCCTCCCTGTCTTTTGGCCCACCTATCTGGGCCAAGTCCCCGTCCCATTGCTTGTTCCTACATAACACTTCTAATATCTGACATTTTTGCTGTCCCTGTTGCTAACATTTTCATTCAGGCTCTAATCAGCTCCCATACAGATTACTCCTTATCCTCCCAGGAAACACACGTGATTCATTTATTCCTTTCCGGGTATAACACAGGGAGGTATCTTCACATTATTTTGCCTTTTAGTCCCAGAGTAGCTTTGGCAAATTGTAACGTGAATGCAAAACTTCACTTTCCTTTGTGTCTTTGCATGAGGCTCTCATAAATTTCAGGATGATTAAGAGACTCGTCAATAATTACCAGCTCTCCAGGTGTTACTTGTGTATACAACACTGAGGGCACCAACGGATGACATGTGTACAATATGGAGGCCACAGCCTTACTGATCTCTACTAACTCTTAAAGTGAACTTTGCAGGTACAGCTGGATCAAAAGCAACCAGGATTATAAGGCAAGAGCAGGTAAGAAATAATAAACCGATGACCTGGTACATCTGGGTGGAAAATAAACCCGCAGCTTGTGAGAAGACAGAAAGTCAGATCTGATTCTAGCTGAATAGAAACCACACGGGGGAAATTTATTTTTGTGGCCGGAACATTAATGTGCGGTTGCACTAGGAAAATTAAGTTGGTGGAAATGTGTTTGTGGGGGTCCCATGTTGATTGTATCTTGGTCATTTCTTTATTGGACGTGCTCAGTTCGCAATAACTTTCCTAACTTTCCTAACACTAAGCATCAAGCTAGGCTCTTTCCATCACATGCATCACCACAGGTTTTGTAGGACAACTTATACTCTCGGTGCCACTCTTGGAAGTAGACCCTTGCTTCAATGAAACCTGTCCTCGTACCCGATAGTCTGTTTGGATAGTCAGCATGCAGGCTCGTATGGAAAGAGGGAATCTTAATTCATGGCTGGCGTGGCATCCATAAGGGATTGTCAGGATTTTCTTTATCTGCACCTGGGGCAGGGCCAACAGATTTGCTGGGCCCCATGGCAAGGTGGGTGGGAGTGCCAGCTCCATGCTTCTGGAAGGGGCGGGGCCTCTGGATGAAGGGGCGGAGCTGGGGATAGCCAGCCCTCTGCACTGCCCAGAATGCAACACAATCCCATCCCCGGGCAGCCCTCAGAGCCACCTGGAACCCCATGCGAGGTGCTCTGGTGGTGATTTAAAGGGCCAGGGACATCTGCAGCTCCTGTGGTAGCGGTAGCAGAACCTGGGAGCCCTGGGCCCTTTTGAATTGCCAGGCCTGAGGGCAACTCCCAACCCACCACCCCTTGTGGGCACCCTCTCCTTTTATGGACTGAAGGCCTAAAATCTGTCCCGGGTCTGGGAGCAGAATACTGGCGCAATGTGTTAATGGCCAATGGGAATTCTGGGCCACGGTGAAGGAGACACTAAGGGTATGTCTACACTGCCACCCTAGTTCGAACTAAGGTGGCAAATGTAGGCATTCGAACTTGCAAATGAAGCCTGGGATTTAAATATCCCGGGCTTTATTTGCATGTTCCCGGGCGCCGCCATTTTTAAATGCCCCGTAGTTCGAACTCCCTGCCTGCGGCTCCTCATTGCAGGAGGAGTAACGGTAGTTCGAATTAGGAGCTTTAATTCGAACTACCTAGTCCGTGCCACGTGTAGCCGTGGGCAGGGAGTTCGAACTACGGGGCATTTAAAAATGGCGGCGCCCAGGAACATGCAAATAAAGCCCGGGATATTTAAATCCCAGGCTTCATTTGCAAGTTCGAATGCCTACATTAGCCACCCTAGTTCGAACTAGGGTGGCAGTGTAGACATATCTTCATATCTGAGCTATAAGCAATAGGGGACGGTGCAGGGAAAAGTCTCTTTCCCGTCCTCCCCCCAGACTCCACAGCCCCACAGGTGCAGACAGAGGTTCTAAGGTGGGGAGAGGGGAGGCGGGGGTGGGGGGAAGTGCACTGCACTGACGTGTCTTGGTTGACGCTGTGGCTGTGGCGGGCCTCAGCATCAAACCCACAGCGGTTCTCTCAGACCAGCGATCAAAGCACGATGGCGCTCGCCAGAGCGGAGCTGCCGTGCTAAGCCCCGACCAGAAACGCGGCTTCCTGCGGACATCACAGGGACGAGAACAAAGAGGCCAAAGGCTGAGAGGGGGAAATAACGGAAATTTTGTGTCGAAGGAGGAAGGAAAGAGGGGTCAGATCAGAGCTGCTCTTTGAAGCTGCCTGCCCCTTTGCGTCCCTCTCCTCCCCCTGCTCCCCTACACCCTCCTCCCCTGCTTCTCTGCTCTCCAGCTCAACCCTGTGCCCCAACATTAAAGTGTTTTTTGTGCTTCCCCCTCTGCTCCTTGCATGCGGGTCCCCACCTCAGGCCTGCGCTGCAGCCTTAGAGACCTCCTCATCCCTCAGCCCAGCTCTGCCCGGCAGGCCCTGACTCACCTGCTCGGGGAAGCCGCTGCTCCTGCCGGCTGAGGGTCGGTGTGGTTTTCCTCCCAGCTGTGTGTGGTTCGCAAGGCTTGTGCTCTTTCCCACTCACTCTGCCTGCAAGAGCGGCCTGCTGTGGACAAAGTGGTTCATTTTTTAAAAATCGCCACAGCCTGAACCCGCCCGTTTGTGAAGCCCCCGGGAGCACCCCTTGTTCCAGTGCATTACCGTCTGACGAGGGCGTCTCTCTCTACTTCCACCACCTCCACCCATTTCCCCCCGCTCATTGGCCTTCCCTCTTCCCAGCCCTTACTGAACGAGCCACCTCCACAAGGCTGGTCTTCCTCCAGACACAGGTTTGCGAATGAATCGCTGCTTTCCACGATTACAAGTCGGTATTTAAAGTTGGCCCCCTGCCAACGCTCCCCCCAGCCGGCGGGCTGGAGCACACAAAATCTTCTAGCCTGAGCCCCCCTAGGCTCAGGTGTTCAAGGGGAATGTGGGAAGCGTCTTTCTTCTCAATCCAGGGGCCATGTCAGTGCGGGGATTTGCGGGGGAGGGTGTTTCTCACTTGTGTGCGGCCCCCGACTGATTTTTCTGTGGGTCAACCACCGTGACCCAAAAACAGCTCCCCGGCCCTGCTCTGGGTAGAAGTCCCTTGGAGGGAGACAAACACCAGCCCTGCTCCCCTCAGGCAGGCCCCACGCGCTCTCCTTTTATCCAGACTGACTCCCGGGCCTCAGCAGGTCTTGCTGTCGATTTGTACTCTAGGTCCGGAGTCCCGAGGACCCCTGCGCGGAAGAGGCCCTGCACTTGCCAAGCCTGTACGCCAGCCCGCGACGAGCCCGAGAGCAATCTTTCACCCGGTCTGAGCCACCGATTGAATACGCGACCCTCGGCTTCATGGGACGCTGACAGCCGCCGCTGGGGGGCGTGACAAGGCCGTGCTCTTGCACTACGGAAGCCACGTGGTTGGTGGCTCGGTTGGAAACGATGGAGGGGTTCCTTTTCAGAGACAGAGGCAGTAAGGACTGAGGTCCCATGGTGCTGGGTCCCTGCAGTCACCCAGGCCTGCCTAGACCCTTGCCACATTTCTCCAGGGAAATGTATTTCTCATACAGTGGGACTAACGCTGAAGAGCTGTCGTGATCTCCAGGAAGCTCGAGATTCCCAATTTTGAGCCTAAGGCGTGTTGCATGTTTTTGAGCTGGATACTTCAGGAGCTAAAGTGACTTGTGCTCCCCTGCAAGCATCAATTCTCGCAGAGCCCCGAGGGCCTGGAATATTTCACAAGCATCAAGAAGGACAGTCAGTCCATCCATGAGCCATATTCTTTGTTTGGTGGCCTGTAAAGCTGCCTGTGTGAATCTAAAAGTGGTTACCGTGTTTTAGCGTAGATAACCCGCGGGTTATGCAAAGTTTTACAAACCCCCCCCCCCCAGGTGATACTCGTCCGCGTGTAATACAGGGGGGTTTTTTACTTCGGTGACGGCTGAGGTGCCGAATCAGAATCGCTGTCGTAGCCTGAGCAGCTGTCACAGGGAGGGACCAAGCAGGCAGAGCAGAGGGGGATGAGAATTCAGGGAAGAGGTGATCAGCTGTGGGGAGGGAGAGGAGATTCCCCTGCTGTGGGAATACCCAGCGACCTTCTTCCCTCTGTTGCGCCTGTCCGAGAAAGCGGGGGGGGGGGGGGTGCTCTGTTTAAAGACACAGCTCCTTTGCTCAGCTCCTGGCTCTGGCTGCCTGGGCAGACAGCTCGCCCCGGGGGAGCGCACAGCACGAGCAGAAGGCAGCTGGGGAGGGTTGGAGACAGTGCGAGGGGTAAGCCCAGTCACCTTCCCTTCCCATGCAGCCTGGGGCAGACAGCTCACCCTGGGGGAGCCAGCCTGTCTGCCCTGTCGGGCTGCGGCCATCTACTCTGCGCTTTGGCAGTTGTGTGTCTGGGAGCTCAAAAGCTTCTGTGCAACAGGCTCAGACCCTGACGCCTGAGTTAATTACCCTCGTTATCTTTCAATAACGGTACCCGTGGTTCATCGCCCTCGGGCTATACACGTGCACGGGGTATGTCAGACGTTTTTTACTCAATCAGGAAAAACCGTGGGTTATACACAGGTGCGGTAATACTCATGCGTGGGTTATATACGCTAATTTACGGTAAATCTGAACGACGCGGTTTTCTTTTTTCAGTGGACGGGACAGTTTTCTGAGGGACATTTCTGTACCGTTCTTTATGGTTACCCGTTCTCGTGATTTTACCACAGCTGTCCCAATATTTGGTGGCCCTCTCAAAGCCCCAGCTCCGGGAGTCCCGTGAAGGTGGAAGAATCTCAGTTTTCCATTGAAAGAAAGAAAGAAGAAATGTTTCTAGCTCTCGGGGTGGTGGACAAAAAGTGACCCTAGTGTGACCTAAAGGATAACAATCCATAGGTCAATAAAAAGAATTCCAGGTGTATTTTTTTTAAATCTCAAGGTGTCTATTCCATTTTAGGGTTTTTGACTGTTTGGGGTTGCTAATACAGTTTCATTTTCATCTCCATGGCTACGTCTACACTGCAGGCTTTTTGCGCAAGAACAACTGTTCTTGCACAAAAACTTGTGGAGCGTCTACACTGCACGCGTGTTCTTGTGCAAGTAAATTTACAGTAAAGTGTCGGAACAGAGGGCTTCTTGCGCAAGAGTTATTCCTCTCCCCACAAGGAATAAGCCCCCTTGGGCAACAGCTCTTGCGCAAGAAGGCAGTGTGGACGGGCAACAAGAGTTTCTTGAGCAAGAAACCCCAATGGTTAAAATGACCATCAGAGCTTTCTTGTGCAAGAGAGTGTCCACACTGCCCTGGATGCTCTTGCACAAAAGCACATCCCTTGCGCAAAAGCACATGGCAGCGTGGACACGCTCTTGCGCAAGACCTTTTGTGCAAGAACTCTTGCGCAAAACAAGTTCTTGAGCAAAAAGCCTGCAGTGTAGACATTGCCCTTGTGTCCTTGGGAATACGGACGGGGATAGATGGGACCGGGATATCTGTGCTAGAGGAGAACAAGGATCCGACAATAAAGTGCAAATTAAACTCTCTCGCAGCAAAGGTGCCTTAAGCATGTAGCTAACTTGGAGCAAGTGAATAGTTTGAAGGAACTCATATGGGAAATTGCAGAATTACTCAATGTCATATGTAACCTTTTGCTTAAATCAAGATATGGCTAGACTGCACCCCTCTGCCGGCAGAGGGATGCAGATTAGGCTGGTCGAAATTGCTAATGAAGCGGGGATTTAAATATCCCGCACTTCATTAGCATAAAAATGGCCGCTGCTTTTTTCGGCACGGAGCTTTGTCGGAGAAAAGCGGCAGTCCAGAGCGTGATCTATCGCTAAAGAAAGCCTTTTCTGATAGATCCCTTATGCCTCGTAAAACGAGGTATACAGGATTTATCGGAAAAGGCTCTCTTTAGCGATAGCTCATCCTCTACACTGCCGCTTTTCTCCGACAAAGTTCCGTGCCGAAAAAAAGCGGTGGCCATTTTTATGCTAATGAAGTGCGGGATATTTAAATCCCCGCTTCATTAGCAATTTCGACCAGCCTAATCTGCATCCCTCTGCTGGTAGAGGGGCGCAGTCTAGACATACCCTCAGTTTCTGTGCCGGGTGACTAGAGGATAGCTAATGTGATGCCAATTTTTTTTAACAGGCTCCAGAAGCAATTACATTTGGGCTAACTTCAGTACCGGGCAAACTGATTGAAATTGTAATAAAGAACCAAATTAACAGACATGTGGACGAACACTGTGTGTTGGGGAAGAGCCAACATGGGTTTTGTAAAGGGAAATCATGCCTCACTGATATATTAGAATTATTTGAAAGAGTCAACAGGCACTCTTGGCCAAGAGTTATCCCATGTCCTTAGACTTTCAAAAAGCCCTTGACTAGGTCCCTCACCAAAGGCTCTTACTCAAAGTAAGCTGTCATGGGATATGAGGGAAGGTCCTCTCCTGGATCAGAACCTGGTTAAAAACGACAGAAAACAAAGGGTAAGAATACATGGTCAATTCTCAGAATGGAACGAAGAAACTAGTTGTCTCCCTCAGAGATCTGTATGGGGGCCACTGTTTACGTTCAGCATGTTCATAAATGATCTGTAAAAAAAGAACCAGTGAGGTGGCAAATTTGAGATAATGCAGAATTACTCCAGGTCGTTAAGTGCAATGCAGACTGTGAAGAGTTACAAAAGGGTTTCACAAAACTGGACGAGTGGGCAACAAAATGGCAGGTGAAATTCAATACTGATAAATGCAAAATAATGCACTTTGGAAAACATAACCCCAACTCTCCGTACTGAGGAGTCTGCATTAGCCGTTACCACTCAAGAAAAGAGATCTCGGCGTCACTTTGGATAGTTCTCTGAAAACATCCATTCAGTACGCAATGGCAGTCTAAAAAAAACCCTACGAGGCTATTAGGAACCATTAGGAAAGGGAGAAATAAAATAAAATGGAATATATCATATTGCCTCTGTATAAATCCATGGTACACCCATACCTTGAATACTGCGTGCAGTTCTGGTTACTCCATATATCAGAAAAGGTATATTAGAATTGGAAAATGTACAGAAAAGGACCCCAAGAGTGATAGGGGTAGGGCACAGTTGCAGCATGGGGAGGAATTAAAAAGACTGGATTTTTTTCAGCCTGCAAAAGAGATGACTAAGAGGGGATATGACAAAGGTCTATACAATCTTGACTAGTGTGAAGAAAGTAAATACAGAAATGTTTTTCACTCCCTCACATACCACAAAAACCCACGGTGACCCAATTAAATTAATGAGCAGCAGGTTTAAAACAAACTAAAGGAAGTGCTTTGTTGCGCAGAGAGGCTGTGAAGGGCAAAACTATCACTAGATTCAATAAATACCTAGGCAAGTTAAATGAGGGTTGGTCCGGCTGTTATTAAGATGGTCAGGAATGCGACCCCATGTTCCAAGTGCCCTTAGCCTCTGTTTGCCAGAAGCTGGGAGTGGACAACAGAGAATGGACTACGTGATGATTTCTCTTTTCTGCTCATTCCCTCTGAATCATGTGGCACTAGCCACTGTTGGAAGAAAGGATCCAGGGCTACGTGGACCTTTGGTCTGACCCAGTGTGGCCCTTCCCCACTGAGATGGGGAGGACAGAGGCTTTTTATTGAATCTAGGCTGCAGAAAAATTAAGGGGCGCCCACAGTTTGAAAAAATCACATGGTCATCTGAATAATATCTACCTACAATTGTTACCAATAGCAACCAGGACATCTGCCAAAGATAAGGTCTGGAGAACATTGTTTATCTCTTCTAATTGTTCACTGTGTGTGTGTTTGCAGCCTTTGATTTGGTCATTTCACTGATGTTATGATAGCGGACTGTCCGTACATGAGGCCATGTACTGCTCCGGGGTAGCTCACGCCTGTGTTCTTCCTCAGGCCCCAACAGAAAAATCTTTACTAGCAACAACCTCAGTAAAACTGAAACTGTAGAAAAGACAAGCAGCAACCATGTACGCAGAGGGAGGTGCTGTAGCCTGATGTAGATCGCAGCACGCCCCAAGTTACTTAAAAAGCAGAGAGGCAAAATGCTTCAACCAGTTCTGAAGAGAATTTCAGGACATACTGATGAAAGGGTGTTCGATAGCTATGACTAGGGTCCTACCACATTCCTGGCCATGAAAACGGTAGGGATGTAAACTCCTGTTTAATCCATTAACTGGATAAATGGTTAAACATAACATTTAAACAGGGCCAGGCCAGGCCCACCACGGATTGGGGCTGTTCCATCTCCCACCGGGTAACCGTAACCAGTTACCCATTCACATCCCTAGAAAAAGGCATCGTGCACTGTAAAATCGGGTCTTGCCCATGAAATCTGGTCTTCTGTGACCTTTCGCCCTATACTTAACGCTAAGACTTTGCCCCATTTATTTTTAGTAAAAGTCACGGACAGGTTATGGGCAATAAACAAAAATTCAGGATTTGGCTGTGACTTTTACTAAACATACCCACACAAGCCACAGGGTCAGGGGCCAGCCCCAGCTGCAGTCTCTGTCAGAAGCTGTGTGGGGCAGAAGAGCTGAAAAGAAGGAAAACAGGGAAAGTTTTAGGTCAGGACAAACAGGAAAACCAGGCCTAGGTCTGTGAGCACATGCTGCAGGTTGGTCCTCCCTGGCCTGGCACCCTCTGGACTGACCGGTCCTGAACAAGGTAGTTTGCCGGATTAGGGAGGTCAGTTCTGGCCCCATTGCAGGCCTCCAGGTTCTCCAGGTGCTGGCCCCAGCAACTGTCGTGGTAACAGTCCAGTGTTGTTCTAGGAGCCATGTGCCAACTAGTATATTCCTGGTGCAGGCCGGGCCTCAGCTACACTTAAAGGTTCTATTGCTAAACTATGTCCGTTGGGGGTACAAACTACGTTGGCAGAGGAGTGTGACTTTTTTTCTCAGCTGCGAGAGGACATAGCAAGGCCAGTAAAACTCTGCTGTACGTGGCAGGCTGAGTCTCATACCCAACTAGCAATTCCCCAGATGGGAACAGCTACGCTATGTCTATACTGCGCTGTTTTGCGCAAGAAATATGCAAATGCGGCAAAGCGTGGATTATCACCACACCTCGTTTGCATAATTAAGGAGCGGCTGCTTTTTGTGCAAGAGGCTTGTGTGCAAAAAGGAGCCGTCTACACGGCTCCATTTTTGCGCAAAAAAAACCCTCTTGCGCAAGAGCCGTTCTTCCGCATTTTTTTCAGGAAGAACAGCTCTTGCGCAAGAGGGAGGGGGTTTTGCGCAAAAAGGAGCCATGTAGATGGCTCCTTTTTGTGCAAAAGCCTCTTGCGCAAAAAGCAGCCGCTCATTAATTATGCAAATGAGGAGCGGTGATATTCCATGCTTTGCCTCATTTGCATATTTCTTGCACAAAACAGCGCAGTATAGACATAGCCTCCGCATGGCACAGTGCACCTTTATTCAAATACTAGCAGATGTACTCGGCATGGCCCGGGTCCTTCAGGAAGGGAGCTGGTGGTGTGGGTAGCGCAGGCATCCGGGCAGGGCCTTGGGGAGGTGTGGGGGCAGGGCAGGAGGTTAGGGATGGGGGGGGCTGGAGTCGGGGGGGCTGGAGTCAGGGCTCTGGGCAAGACCTGAGGATGTGGAGAGTGCAAGAGGGCTGGGGGGTGAGGAGGAGCTCAGGGTGGGGGGTCCCATCCAGTGGGGCTTTCTCCCCCCGCACCCGGCTAGCAGGACATTTCCCCCCCCCCAACCTTCTATCAGCTACCTGACAGGGCGCCCTAACGCTTCCGCACTATCAGTGTGGGCGCCTTCATTGACAAAACTGGTTCTGTGGAGAGTCAGCCCGTAAAGTCCATGGGCTGCCCCCCTGGAGACACCCCTGAACATCAGCCTGGCGGGAGGCGATCTCCATACAATTCGGGCAGGGGAGCTGACAGCTTCTGCCGGCCTGGGAGTGGGGGGGCGTAACATGCTCCCAGAAGGGGCGGGGCCTCAGGCAGGAGGGGCGGGGCTGGGAGCAGCCAGCCTCCATCCTGCCCAGACCTGCCCCCCGTCCTCAGAGCCGACTGGAGAGCATCGTATGGTGATTTAAAGGGCCTGGGGCTCCAGCCCCCACTTCTACCATAGCAGCCAGGTGCTCCCGGCCCCTTTGAATCACCAGGGCCTGAGGTCATTGCCCCCTTTGCTCCCCTTCCCCGCCACAGGCTTGGATTTAGGGTCTTCCCAAATTATTCTTTGGGGGATGTGGGATTTCCCCCTACACATCTTTTACCCGTCCTCAGGCAGGTCTGCTCTGACCCCAGCTAGAGCGCTCCTTGGCCTCTGCACCGAGTCTGGAGGCCTCGCGGCCCCTCCCTGCTTCCTGGCAGCGCGGCTGTTTGAATCCATGCTGAGAAACACCCAGTGCCCAGGCTGGGAGGCGGAGATCAGAAAACACCTGTCAGCCGGCGGCTCGTGCTCCACAGCAGGCAGAGGACAAGGAGGCTGGGAGAAAGGAGAGGAGATGCCAGGAGGAAACCAGTGAGTTATAACTGGAGGGGGGTGCGGAAATCGGATGGATCTGCGGGGGGTTGGGGTTGTATTGAGGCTGGGATACCCAAATAAACAGGATCTGGCCGCCTAAACCCCCAAGCAACTTCGAAAATCTGACTCCCTGAGTATGGAGTCACGCTGTTTGTCCGCATCTGCTGTGGTTGCCTTTCACATGTATGTTGACCTGTGCATGGTTGTTACTTAAAGCCAACACACCTGACACTTTTCCCCACACCACAGGCTGCTCTGCCTCTTCTCGCAGTTCCCCGGGAAAAGCTGCGCGCTCCTTGCAGGTCGTGTCCCTATGCCGGGCCGGCCGGGGGGCTGCAGCTCCACTGGGCTCAGCGCTGCACCACACCCGCAGCTGGTGTAAATCAGTGGATCCCTTTGACTTCACTTCAGGGATGCCGGTTTGCTCCAGATAAGACTGTGACCCTCGAATTTATTTTATATTAGCAGATTTACCCTGCATTGCTCGGGTCCTTAACTCAAGTAAGGTTTTTTCTAAATAAAAGGAAAATGCACATGCGTTATTGAACTGATTGTTTTTCACAAATACAGTGTTATTTTTATGAGGGTAATTTTAGTAAGATTTTTAAATGGGAAATCCATCAAGGGTATTTTTCTTCATTCCTACAAATGCCGTTCATTCGCTATGTTTTAACAAAAAAGGCCTATAGTCAATGCAGTTTATAATAACATTGCCTTCTTGGGTGTGTCTACACAGCGCCCTAAACTTGAAATAAGATTGAGTATCTTATTTCGCATCTATTTCGAAATAGCTTATTTTGAAATTTGGTGCATCTACACAGTGCCAAATTTTGAAATAACGTGCTATTTTGAGTCATCCCTTAATCCTCGTGGAACAAGGGTTACCAGGATGCTGAAATAGCACACCCGTTATTTCGAAAAATATTTTGAAGTAACTGGCAGCTTGTGTAGATGCGGGGTAGCTATTTCGGGATACCTCTGGTATCCCGAAATAGCCATGCGGTGTAGACATACTCCTAGTTTTCAAACCTTAAGCATTGATATAGCTGGGCCAAAACAGAACACTACTCCAAATTTCTCCTTTTTATCTCTTTTTTGTAAGCGTTATTGAGAAGCAGTCCAATTCCAGGTTCATTCTGTTTTTATGGCTCATCTTGGTTCCGTCTTTTTCAACATTTGCTCATTTCTCTCCGCTTTGAGGACTGTACTTGATTTGGTGATTCTGTCTCTTTTCTGTGAGGTTTTATGAGAAGCAATCCCATTCCAGGCACATCCCATTGTCCTGGCAAAGCCAAAACCTTGTGTTGCTTTGAGCTAAGATCTCTTCTGGAAAAGCTTCTTCCAAAAGAAGCCTTCAGTCTAGACGTAGCTGCAGAGATGTGTTTGATCTCAGCGGCAAGCCCGTTGCTGCTAACGCCCACTTAAAATGCCACATAGCAAGTGTGCTGTGAGTGGGAGTCTGTATGATGGGCCTTGGATATTACAGCCATAAAACCTGCATGCAATTAATCAGTTCATCTTCTCTTGTGTTAACTAAGGACAAATGTTCATTAGGTACCATAATAACCAATGCTTCTCTCCAAGCCAAAGGATGGCTCTCAACTCAAATATTTTACTTCCTTTCCATGCACCGATCTCTCACTGCTACCACTGGGAGATCCATGCACACATGAAGAACCTGTTATATATTTGTAAAAGTAACTAAAATAGTAGATAAAAATGACCCAACTAACACAATGCACTTGGATTTTCAAAACTCTGTATGTTCCCACTTAAGCTATCTCTAACCTGCAGGCTTCTTTCGGAAGAAGCTTTTCCAGAAGAGATCTGCTGAAAAAACTTCTTCCGAAAGAGAGCATCCACACTGAATGGACGCAATCTCGCATGTAAGCTGTGATTACTATGGGCAGAATGGCCACCAGGGCACCTGTGCTTTTTCCTCTTTCCTCTTCTTTCGAAAGAACTCTCTCTTCCCCGTCCACACACGCCTTTTTCCAAAAGAGCTCTTTCACAAAAAGGCTTCTTCCTCATAGAATGAGGGTTACCGATGTCGGAAAAACCGCTCTGTTCTTTTCTTTCGGAAGAACACGATTGCAGTGTGGACGTAATTGAAGTTTTTTTGGAAAAATGGCCGTTTTTCCGGAAAAAAAACCCTGTAGTGTAGTCATACTCCTACTAAGCAAGTCTAGTGAAGAAATTAAGTAACCAAGGAATAGGACGCAAAATCTTGTTTTGGTTTAAAAGCTAATCAGGCACTAGGAAAAAGAAGTATCCTAAACAGATGCCCCTCAGAGTAGAAGGATTCTGAGTGAATCTGAAAGGATTTAAGGGGAGTAGGCAACATAATCCCAGATTAAATTCAACCTGGATGCAATAAAGTAATGCACCAATTAACACCAGCTGCGGACCAGCTTCCCACAATATAAATGTTGAATTTGGGTAAACTAAGTACAATCTGGATACAAATCAACAGCTGTTTGGGGGCCATGTATATTCAATGTGAAACCATGTTTCCATGATAACCTCTGGGCCAGGACATTTGATTTTGACTATTGTCTCCACAGCTACAGCAAGTTCCTCTAATGATCCCTTTTTTCCCTGCTTGGAAATTCTTAGCAAGATGGATCCTCCACTGCTATATATGGAGACAGCTCTGTTGAAGGCAATGAGGTTTCACCCAATTACACCAAGTGAACATCTGGCCTTATCATAGAATCATAGAATACTAGGACTGGAAGGGACCTCGAGAGGTCATCGAGTCCAGTCCCCTGCCCGTATGGCAGGACCAAATACTGTCTAGACCATCCCTGATAGACATTTATCTGACCTACTCTTAAATATCTACAGAGATGGGGATTCCACAACCTCCCTGGGCAATTTATTCCAGTGTTTGACCACCCTGACAGGTAGGAACTTTTTCCTAATGTCCAACCTAAACCTCCCTTGTTGCAGTTTAAGCCCATTGCTTCTTGTTCTATCCTCAGAGGCCAAGATGAACAAGTTTTCTCCCTCCTCCTTATGACGCCCTTTTAGATATCTGAAAATGGCTATCATGTCCCCCCTCAATCTTCATTTTTCTAAACTAAACAAACCCAATTCTTTCAGTCTTCCCTCATAGGTCATGTTCTCTAGACCTTTAATCATTCTTGTTGCTCTTCTCTGGACCCTCTCCAATTTCTCCACATCTTTCTTGAAATGCGGTGCCCAGAACTGAACACAATACTCCAACTGAGGCCTAACCAGCACAGAGTAGAGCGGAAGAATGATATAGTAGATATCTATTGCTCTCTTTCCCGGAGAACCCACTTTGTAATATCGCTCTTTAGGGATCATCCCTACTCAGCATCCTAACAAATGCCACACCATGAAGCGTGACAGCGAATATTAGTTCTTAAAGTGGAATAAGAAAAATGATCCATTTCAAGGCCTTGGCATGTCTTCCACCCGTACTGGAAAACCCTACAAATTTGAACTCTTCCATGTCCACTCCTTTGAAGACCCCAGAATTGCATCTGCAGCAGGATTAAGGATGGCAAGTTTTCCCAGCCCATTGTTGTCACTGGGCAATAGTTGTGATTTCTTTCACCATTTTTCGAGTATGGGTGACAGCTGGAAATATGGCAGGAATTATTCATTATAAAATGCTCTCAGGTTGAAGCTGGTCCATTCAGTGGCACAGCAGCTCCCAGGTGCATTATTGCTGCATTTCCTGGCTTGTCCTTTCATGCACGATCAGCGCACAGTCAACCTGTGGAACTCCTTGCCAGAGGATGTGGTGAAGACTAGGACTTGAACAGGGTTCAAAAAAGAGCTAGATAGATTCATGGAGGTTAGGTCCGTCAATGGCTATTAGCCAGGATGGGTAGGAATGGTGTCCCTAGCCTATGTTGCTTTAGAAATGGGTGACAGGGGAGGGATCACGTGAGGATTACCTGTTGGGTTCCCTCCCTCTGGGGCACCTGGCATTGGCCACTGTCGGCAGACAGAATGCTGAGCTGGATGGACCTTTGGTCTGGCCCAGTCTGGCCGTTCTTATGTTCTAAAACCGACAACCTTTGTCATCTCCGGCTTCTCTTCCCTTCCTGTCCAGAGCTGTGGCTGGTTTTCCAATGGGCAGCCAATGCAAAGGGAACCCCAGATAGAAAAGCTGCTGCCCCCACCAAACAACATAAAGGGGGTGAGGTTTCTGCAGTGGGGACATCTAAACGGTCCCGGGTCCCACTTCATCGTGCAGTACCACGAAGGGTCACCAGGTCCAACAGGGGCAGGGTCATTTGCTATCCATCCAAGGGATCCCTCCTGCTGGAAAATGTGCAAGAGACAGACAACGGGGACTACAAAGCCACTGTCAATATGGCAAAAAGCGCAGCCAGGAGAATCCTGCTGGATGTTCTTGGTAAGCGAGCGGCGCAGAGGAGATGGTTTTAGTCCTTGTACGTGTGCCAGTCTGTGCAGTGGAACAGAGCTAAATGCAGTGGGAGTAGCCATCATGATTCCAGCCAGACAGGGATTAACTGCACTGAGGTGCTCACTGCAAGACTTCGCTAAGATCTGCAGAGGGCGGCAGCTCTGTACGATGCTGCTCTACGCTCCTGAGCCGAGAGCCAGGGGTGGGAGAAGGTCTCTGCAGCTTAGAACCAGGCGGCAAGGTGTCTGTCAGTGAGGTGCTGTGTTCACGCAGCGGGAGGATTGTGCAAGCTGCTGTGCTCTGGTTCCAGAGTGCCCCTTGCTGGCCGCACACAGAACAGCTGTGCCATCTCTTGCAGAGGAAAACATCTGACACCTCCTGTGGTGCACGGGGAATTAGATGCAAAACTGTCACCAACAACGATGGGCATTCAATCCCCGTGTTGGTTAGTAGTCTGTTTTCTGAGCAGAGACCCCAGCACTGGAGGAGAGTTAAAATAACACAATAGCTCTAACTGTTTGCACTGGCTGCTCCCCCATGGTTTGTCTTACAGTGGAAACTGAAGAACTGAACCTTTAATAACTCCAGTCATCTGAAGAAGCGGGTTGTGCCCACAAAAGCTCACGATACCATCAACACGTTTTGTTAGTCTCTAAGGTGCTACTATTCGTTGTTTTTTAAGTTTTTCCAGTTACAGACTAACTCAGCTACCCCTCTGAAGTGTAAACTTGGTAGATGTGTGTTTTTATATCATTGTGTTGTACCATATATATCACATCACGGCTTTTAATAATCCCTAAGAACAGCGATTTATTATTTAGTTACCTAGGAAATCTAAAAATACTGTATATAGAATGTATTAGTTTGATTTTTGATTATGGTATAAATGTCCTGTTAGAGACACGCCGAGGCTGTGTCTAGACTACATCCCTCTTTCGACAGAGGGATGTAAATTAGACGCTTCGAAATTGCAAATGAAGTGGGATTTAAATATCCCATGTTTCATTTGCATATTCGTGTAATGGCGCTCTTTCGAAAAAGCGCCATTTTGAAAACCGCACTCTAGACATGGTTCTTTTGAAAATGGCAGGCTTTTTCAAAAGATCCTGTACTCCTCAAAAAATGAGACACAGTGGCCTGTTGTGGCTCAGCTGCCAATTTAAATTCACTCCCTTGTCTAAACACAATGCGGGCTATTGATCCGGTCCTTTGTCACTGGCAAGTGGGTGAATTCCAAGGGGAAAGGTTCAGAAAAGGGCAACTAAAATGATGAGGGGTTTGGAACGGGTCCCATATGAGGGAGAGATTAAAGAGACTAGGACTTTTCAGCTTGGAAAAGAGGAGACTGAGGGGGGATATGATAGAGGTCTATAAAATCATGAGTGGTGTGGAGAAAGTGAATAAGGAAAAGTTATTTACTTGTTCCTATAATATAAGAACTAGGGGCCACCAAATGAAACTAATGGGCAGCAGGTTTAAAACAAATAAGAGGAAGTTCTTCTTCACACAGCGCATAGTCAATCTGTGGAACTCCTTGCCTCCTTGGAAGAGCCGGCGCAGAGCGATATTAGCCAGGATGGGTAAGGAATGGTGTCCCTAGCCTCTGTTTGTCAGAGGATGGAGATGGATGGCAGGAGAGAGATCACTTGATCATTACCTGCTTGTTTCACTCCCTCTGGGACAGCTGGCATCGGCCACTGTCTGCAGACAGGACACTGAGCTGGATGGACCTTTGGTCTGACCCAGTATGGCCATACTTATGTTCTTATGGCTGATAAAGCCAAGAGATGCTGCTGGAAGGGCAGCTGGATTCCTTCGGGTTGCCCCAACTTGGCTGTCCAGGGGCAGAGAGGTCCTTGTTCTTGAGTTTCTCCCGCTCTCTCATTACCTTTGGATTCATTCTCCAGGTATCTCACCGCCATGGCAGGACATTCTGAGAACTTCTGCAGTCGCCTTGGTGTTTGCTGCTGTCTCAGGATGGGGCTTGCTTGTCCTGTTTTGTCAACCAGAGAAGCTACAAATTCGTAAGTATTCTGTCTCTTGGCCTGTGGGTCTCATGCACTCTGTGTGGGGACTTCCTCGGTCCATCGGCGTCATCCGTAGCAGCAGTTATTTCAAAGGTTTGAAAACACTGGAAAATTCCTGTCTCTACCGCAAAGACATTTCAAACAAATCAAAACAACCAACCAAGTCCGCATTTCTCAGGAAATAAATACATAAATAAATAAAGACACCTCCAGACAATGAAAAATGTCTAGAGCAGAAAATCCAAATGGCTGCAGTTCTCAGGGGTGCGGTATTTTGGTTTTTTTTGCCTAAATATTTTGAGGCAAATCTTTTTATGGGAAAATGAATGATCTTATTTAGTTGCAGTAATGGTGCTGCAGGGTCCATTTGGTGTAAAAACACTCAGGGACAGCCCTTCCCAAAATACTGTGTACTAGCAGACTTACCCGAAATTGCCCAGGTCCTTTGGGACGGGGGGAATAGTGTTGTGGGGGGTGCAGGAGTCAGGGCAGGGGTTGTGGGGGCAGGCCAGGCCTTTTCTCTCCCCCCAGGCCTCTCTGACCACCAGGGGCCTTTTCTCTGCCCCCAGTCACCCTTGGCCACCAGGCTCCTTTTCACACAACCCTCCCCACCCCACCCCCAGCTCTCCCCAGCTGCCAGATTTCTCTCTCTGGGTCATCAATGTGGCATGAAGAACAGTCCGCAGCTGACGTCAGAATCCAGTCTCCTAAGCCGGCATGACCAGATGTGGGCCTGGCTTTGATTTATCCCACGGCTCATGGGCTAGAGCCTTGCAAATCTGCAGATATCGACTTCATAACAGCAGGTGTCCGCATCAGCGGATGTGGCTGCAGAGAACTGCGGCTCATTTTTGCAGATATGGATGTGGCTGCAGATACAAATTTTGTATCTAGAACCCTGCAGATGTGTGGATATCCACGGGTATCCACGTCTACCCTGTGCTTGCAGAGAGCCTTGGCTCATTTTTGCAGATACGGATGCGGATACACATTTTATATCTGTGCGAGGCTCTACGCATGGGCACTTCTGAACGATTTTGAACGGCCAGGGTCAAAGTGGAACCAGCCTTCACACCTGGGGCCACCATGGGCCAAAGACAGACACTCTCATATCTCTGACAACTATCTGCAGGGCGGTGTTGAGGGTCATCTGAGGGCTCTGCCCTGGCCTGAAGAGGCTGCTGCAAACTGGGTTGGCAACCTCCACATCTGCTAAGAAGATCTGCAGCTCTTCTAAGGCTGATCATGTCCATCTGGCCTTCTTCCTCTCACTGCCTGGAGGGTAAGGAAATGGATGAGGAGCCTGAAGATGGGGAAGAAACTCACAGCCAATCAGAGGATCATGTTCAGCACTGACCAGGGCAGGGGGAACTCATCCCATGACTGCCAGCTCAGGCTGTTTGGGGACGTGTAAGTGAGACTGTGGAGAGTAACTCACACCAGGAGAGCGTGCGTCTCTGTGCCCATCTGGAGGCACGTCCATAAGAGCAGTTTATAAGCCTGATGTTTCTTCCCATGAGAGGGCTGGGACCTTTAACTCAGGTGGTACAGGCTCAGACTTAGATCCTGGATGAAAACATCACCGATGGGCCAAGCGAGGTCAGTTACAGGTGACCACAAAGGCCATGTTCAGCCTTCTTACCCATCCAATTCTGGGTTTTCAAACTCTCGGTGGGGGAGGTTATATCAGTTCTCACCAAAAGAAGTTGGTGCTTGGTCCTGCTGGGAGGGCAGGAGACTGGACCTGATGACCTCTCGAGGTCCCTCCCAGTTCCTAGTGTTCTAGGATTCTAGGGGCAAGTGGACCCCTGAAACGAATAGAACAAAAATAACTGTTAGCACTCTTCCCCCACCCTTAAAGCAGGAGCTACCCAGCCACGGGCCTGTCTTTAGGATAGATGGGGCCCTTCCCACTACTGTGAAACTGGCACCTCTTTGGCTAACAGCAGCCCCAAGGGAGAGGGAGGGATTGATGGGGTCATTTTGCAACACTTGCTGGTGCACCTAGAATTTGCGGGCTGGGCCGACTGAACCGCAGCAGCACTGCAATCGGTTGCAGAGGGCGCGCCCGGCTCTCACGATGTTGTGCGCCATCAGCAGGCACCTCCCTTCATATGCCTGTCCCCTTAGTGATACTGGCAGGAACACAAAACGTCTTGCTGGTCCCACCCAAAGCCCAGGTGGGCCGCCTGGGGCCCAGGGCTGCAAGCTGCCCACCGCTAGGTTAACCGCAGCTGGCTCAGGCATGTGAAAAACCGGGACTTCGCTTAGACCAGGGCTGAGGAACCGGTTTTGGTCGGGGGTGCTGACCCACAGAAAAATCAGGCGGGGGCCGCACACCAGCGAGAAGCGAAAATTGAGAAGAGGGGTTGGAGCCTGGCAGGAAGGACTTAAGTGCAGGGCGGGGTTACAGTCTGCCGGTCCCGGGGAAGGTGGACGAGGCTTTCCGAGGGGCGATGCGCTAGCACCGGTAGCAGCCGCCCCCCGGCCCGGCCCCGGCCCCGGCCCCGGCCGGCAGGGTGAGTCCGGGCTCTTTGGCGTGCGCAGGGCAGGGGCGCAGGGGCGCTGGGGCGCTGGCCCCGGTGCCAGCCGCTTGCTCCGCTTTCACTTTCGGTTTGATTGTCTGCCCCGGTCAGCGCGTCCGCACTGGGACCTTGCACCCCGCCGTGTGAGCCATTGCACCGGCCCCCCGCCCCGGCCCCCGCCCCGGCTCCTGTCCCTGCCTTGCCCAGACCAAAGTGCAGAGGCGACCAGCGCTCCTGGCTCCCTTGGGTCTGCACCAGCGACCCAGGGCGTGGCCGGCTCCGGGTAGCCCAGGGCCAAAGCCACCGCCTCCCTCCCCCGCCCGGCCAGCCTGCGAGCCCCCCTGGGCGGAGGGGCGCGCTAGGAACCCCTCCCCCCGCCCCCAGAAACCTTGAGCTGCAGAACCTCCCCTGGGGTGGGTGGGAAATGTTGGCGCTGAGCCGGGAAGGGCCTGCAAAGTCCCCCTCCCCCAGGCCCTGGGCGGCACAAAGCCGGGGCTCCCCTCTCTATTCTTCTTGGCTCTGCCAGTGTTGGGGCCTTTGCTCCCCCCCCCAAGAGTTATAGGGGAGCTACAGACCAATAAGAAGGGGGCCCCGTGGAGCGAGCTGAGACAGTTCCCGGAGTGGAACCCTGACTACCAGCTGATGGCAGGGGTGCCTGATGTGGCAGATATAACCCATCTCTTGGTGTCATTTTCGTGGCTATCAGGGCGCCTTGTGCCTACAAAGGAGGGCTGCCTGGGGAAGATAAAGTCTGTGCTTCAGGGGAAACGTGCATTGAGCCCTGATCATAACTAGGGTGGTAGCCCCCACAGGCTTTGATGCAGCTCAGATCCCAGGATGTTTGCCCTTTTGGGTCAGAGGATTTCCTCTGGGACTTGCCTTTGCCTTGGTAAATGGGCTTAAGAAACCAAAGCACCTGCTGTTAACAGAGCAGCAGATTCCAGCCACAGTTAGGAGAGGGAGTTTTTGAGTTTGGTCTCTTGTGATTGTGTCCCTCTCCTGGTGCAGCCCTTTACTGATGTGGATTAGCCTCAAAGGCTGCCCTAGATCACTGGGGAACCTACGGTCTGTGAGGCTGGGGTCTGTGAGGCTGGGGTCCCCCCCCCCCACATCAGAGAGCCTGCTTTGGTGCTCCAGCCCCCGAGGCGCCCCCTGCATTGCCGGAGTACCAGTGCCCGCTCCCTGAAGGGAGCTCCAAGCCTAGCAAGCCGGAGTCAGGCCAGCCGGGGCTAGATCTGATCCGATGGGGGAGAGGAGGCGTCTCAATAGCTCCCGCTTCCCCGGCTGGGGAAATGGCAGTGAAGGGAAGCGCTCACCTGGAGACTTTCCCCCACTGCTCCCATTGGCCAGAATCGCAGCCAGTAGGAGTAGTGGGAGGTGGTGTCTTGGAATAGCCATATGTGTTCTTGGGGAGTTGTGCAGATAAGCTCCTCTCCATCACCCAGACCCCACACCTGCTCCTGACCCCTCTCCTACACCGATCCTCCCCCATGCTCCTGCACCTTACCTCCCACTCAGACCCCACAGTCCCAGCCCACTTCCAGACAGCCCCTTCTCACATACCAAATCTCTAATTTTTGGCCCAACCTCAGAGTCTAGGGGTGCCCTACAAAATCTTCTAGCCACAAGCTCTGGGGTTGGAGTGAAAAGAGTGGTGTTGTTTTTTTTCTGTCAGGGGCTGTGTGTGTGTGGGTGTGCATGTGTGTGTATTTGTTTGTTTGTTTTGTTTTGCTTCTCACTTTTCTGTGGCTCCCCAACTGATTTTTCTGTGGGTCAGTGGCCCCTAACCCAAAAAAGGTTCTTCACCTTAGCCTAGATCCTCAAAGATGCCAATCAGTGGCCGCTAGGCACCTACAAATCTTTGTGGTTATAAGTGTAAACCACCCCCTGCATAGCGCGAAAAAACCAGAGTTTCTTTCAGAGAAGTAACTGTGGTTTCTTTAAAGCACTGATTGCAGTTTGAAAGTCCCTGGATGATTGAACAGTTTTCCTTTCACAGATGCGGATCTGTTTCCTGTTGGAGAGCCTGGGTAAAGGCTACACATTCCTGGCAGGTAACCACTTTTGAACTCAGTGTGGAAGCAGCACGTTAGTGAGTTCTGAGCTGTATTTTGTAAGTGTTGGTGTTTTAAAATGGGTTAAAGTGCCCAGGCTCTTTGTTCTTGGAATCTGGAAAGCTATTTGCCTCACTTTAGAGATTTGTTTTAAAACATTTTTTCTGGATGTTGGTAAAAAAATTAGTGTAGGCGCGTGCTATATAGTGACTGCATTGTGTGTGTGTCTGTACAGAGTGGACACTATAATCTATAATCCAGACTTCCCTCATCTGGCCAGGGCCAGCAGGTTAGCAAAAATGGTGGTAGTGCCCAGAGCCAGCACCCCTCCCCCACTCGGATTCCCTCCAAACCTCCCCCCACTGCACCCCCTGCCTAAGGCGCTGAGAAGGAGTTTGGGTGGGGGAGGGGGCCGACTCTGGAATGTAGTTTAGGTGCTGGGAGCAGGCTCTGGCCCTGAGCAGAGGATTGGGAGGCAGGAGGGAAGGGAGCCTCTGGGAGGGAGTTTGGGTGTAGGAGGGGTGGAACTTTGGGGGACTTGGATGCAGGTGGGGGTCTGGGAGGGAATGTGGGTGCAGGATGGTGCTTCCTGGTTTACCTTTCACAGCCCTGTTCTCAAGGACTTATTCGGTCAGTTTTACATTGCGAGTGCTTGTCTGTAGAACATTTGATTACGGTGTCATTGTCACGGCAGATTTGCACACCAAGCCAAACCCTCCTAAATGTCTGCTGTGGGGCAAATGCTCTCACTGCGTCCTAGGGGACAATAAATGACCAACAGATTCCCTCACCAAGACCCCCCCCCCCCATTGCCTAGAGAAAATATCTTAGAGCTACGCAAGAGACTCCGGTTCAGATCTCTTCTCTTCTAACCTCTGTGGTCCCGTGCAATTCGCTGTATGAATAAGGCCCTATGCTCCCGACGTTCAAAGACAGGGAAATGCTACTGAACACTCCCATCTCTTAAAACAAGTTAGAGCTTATGGAAGGTCACAGGAACAGAAACTAGGTTTCTGTTTCTCACATGACACATTCCAGTCTTACCCTCTGAACCGCACTGCCTTTCAGACTGAGTAAGCCAGTTTTGGTTCTCCTGTCTCTAACCACTACAAACCACACTCTTCTTCCAGAGCCAGAGACTCCAGAATTCCTAATCATCCTTATCCGACTCCTGACTAAGAATCTAATACCTGTAACCTGCTGAGGAAAATGCATGTGAAGTCTTCCTTCTCCTTTTCTCTCTCCTGCCCTTCAAGGAGGCATTTAATAACATCTGAGGAATCTCTCAGAAGGAAGGCAGGTATGGATGGTGATAGCTCTGCTGTTGTTACCTGCACAGCATGTGCCATGTTTGTCTTCCTCCCAGAAGAAAGAAAGGATTTCATCTGCACTAAGTGCAAGCCCATCGCCATTTTGGAAGGAAAAAATTAGAGGACTCGAGGCCCAAGTATCAACCCTACGTTCCATCAGAGAGGATGAAGACTTCCTCGATAGAAGGCAGCATTTAATCCTGCAGGCACAGCAGGCTGATGAGCCAGTGAGGGCAGTACAGGACAAGGAAGAGAACTGGCAACATGTAACCTCTAGAAGAAGAAGAAGGCCAACTCAGGTATCCTCCATTCCTGTGAAGGTAAGTAACCACTTTCAGGCTCTCTCCACAGGCACTGCGGTGGAGAATGCTTTAGCAGGGACTTTTCAGGGAAGAAATCAGAAAGGAAGACCATCTACCGGAAGGCACGGGATGTGTAGTCCTAGGGATGGGGGTTCTACAACCACCGCCCCCAAAAGAAGAAGACGGGTGGTGGTGGTCAGGGACTCCCTCCTGAGAGGGACTGAGTCATCCATCTGCTGTCCTGGAACCTCGAGAAGTGTGCTGCTTACCAGGAGCTCGAATTCAGGATATGACCAAGACTCTTTCAAAACTGATCAAACTGTCGGATCGCTACCCCTTCCTGCTTCTCCATGTAGGAACTAACGATACGGCCAAGAATGACCTTGAGCGGGTCACAGCAGATGATGTAGCGCTGGGAAGAAGGCTCAAGGAATTTGAAGCACAAGTGGTGTTCTCGTCCATCCTCCCTGTTGAAGGAAAAGGTCCAGGTAGGGATCATCAAATTGAGTAAGTAAATGCGTGGTTGTGCAGGTGGTGTCGCAGAGCGGGCTTTGGTTTCTTCGACCATGAGACTCTGTTCCGGGCACAAGGATTGTTAGGAAGAGATGGGATCCACCTAACCAAGAGAGGAAAGAGCATCTTTGTGGGCAGGCTTGCAAACCTAGTGAGGAGGGCTTTAAACTAGGTTTGTTGGGGGACAGTGACCAAAGCCCTGAAGTAAGTGAGGAAGTCGGATACCGGGAAGAAGCACAAGGAGGAACGAGCAACAAAGGAGGACGTCTGATTCAAATGGAGAAGGTAGGGCAATCAACTGGTTATCTAAGGTGTTTGTATACCAATGCGAGAAGCCTGGGAAACAAACAGGAAGAATTAGAAGCCCTGGCCCAGTCAAAGAACTATGATTTGACTGGAATAACGGAGACTTGGTGGGATGACTCGCATGACTGGAGCACTATCATGGAAGGGTATAAACTGTTCAGGAAGAACAGGTGGGGGAGAAAAGGAGGAGGAGTTCTATTATATGTAAGAGATGCATATGATTGCTCAGAGCTCCAGTAAATGGAGGGAGAAAAGACTGTTGAGAGTCTATGGGTTAACTTTAGAGGTGGAAGCAACAGGGGTGATGTTGTGGTTGGTGTGTGCTGTAGACCGCCGGATCAGGTGGATGAGGTAGACGAGGCTTTCTTCAGACAACTGAGAGATGCTTCCAGATCACAGGCCCTAGTTCTCATGGGGGACTTTAATCACTCTGATATCTGCTGGGAGACCAATACAATAGTACACAGACAATCCAGGAAGTTTTTGGAGAATGTTGGGGATAACTTCTTGGTACAAGTGCTGAAGGAACCAACCAGGGGCCATGCACAGCTTGACCTGCTGCTCACAAACAGGGGGGAAGCAGTGATCATGAGATGGTAGATTTTAGGATCCTGACCAAAGGAAGAAAGGAGAGTAGCAAAATACACACCCTGGACTTCAGAAAAGCGGACGTTGACTCCCTCAGAGAACTGATGGGCAGGATTCCCTGGGATGCTTATGTGAAGGGGAAAGGAGTCGAGGAGAGCTGGCAGTATTTTAAAGAAGCTTTATTGAAGGCAAAGGAAGAAACCATCCCGATGCGCAGCAAGAAAAGCAAATAGGGTAGGCGACCAGATTGACTTACCGGGGAAATCCTTGGTGAGCTTAAACACAAAAGGAAGCTTACAAGAAGTGGAAACTTGGACAGATGACTAGGGAGGGGTATAAATATATTGCTCGAGAATGTAGGGGAGTTATCAGGAAGGCGAAAGCACAATTGGAATTGCAGCTAGCAAGGGATGTGAAGTATAAGCAAGAAGGGTTTCTACAGGCATGTTAGCAATAAGACTGTGATCAGAGAGAGTGTGGGGCCCTTACTGGATGGGGGAGGTAACCTAGTGACAGATGATGTGGGAAAAGCTGAAGTACTCAATGCTTTCTTTGCCTCTGTCTTCACAGACAAGGTCAGCTCCCAAACTAATGCACTAGGCAACGCAGTATGGAAAGGAGGTAGAGAGCCCTTGGTGGGGAAAGCACAAGTTAGGAACTATTTAGAAAAGTTAAACATACACAAATCCATGGGTCTGGATTTAATGCATCCGAGGGTACTCATGGAGTTGGCAAATGTTATTGCAGAGCCTCTGGCCATTATCTTTGAAAACTCGTAGAGATTGGCAGAGATCCTGGATGATTGGAAAAAGGCAAATGTAGTGCCCATCTTTTAAAAAGGGAAGAAGGACAGTCCAGGGAACTACAAACCAGTCAGCGTTACCTCAGTCCCCAGAAAAATCATGGAGGGGATCCTCAAGGAATCCATTTTGAAGCACTTGGAAGAGGGGAAAGTGATCAGGAATAGTCAACATGGATTCACGAAGGACAAGTCATGCCTGACCAATCTGATTAGCTTCTATGATGAGGAAACTGGCTCTGTGGATATGGGAAAGTCAGTGGATGTGATATACCTTGACTTGAGCAAAGCTTTTGATACGGGCTCCCACGATATCCTTGCCAGCAAGTTGAGGAAGTATTGACTGTAAGATGGATAGAAAGCTGGCTAGACTGTCGGGCCCAACAGGTAGTGATCAACGACTTGATGTCAGGTTGGCAGTCGGCTTTTAGCGGCGTGCCCCAAGGATCTGTTCTAGGGCCAGTTTTGTTCAACATCTTTATTAATGACCTGGATGAGGGGATGGATTGCACCCTCAGCAAGTTTGCAGATGACACTAAGATAGGAGGAGAGGTAGATATGCTGGAGGACAGGGATAGGGTCCACAGTCATCTAGACAGATTAGAGGATTGGGCCAAAAGAAATCTGATGAGGTTCACCAAGGACAAGTGTAGAGTCCTGCACTTGGGATGGAAGAATCCCAAGCATTGTTACAGGCTGGGGACCGACTGGCTAAATAGCAGTTCTGCAGAAAAGGACCTGGGGATTACAGTGGAGGAGAAGCTGGAGATGAGTCAACAGTGTGCCCTTGTAGCCAAGAAGGCTAATGGCATATTAGGTTGCATTAGGAGGAGCGTTGCCAGCAGATCTAGAGAAGTGATTATTCCCCTTTATTCGGCTCTGGTGAGGCCACATCTGGAGTATTGTGTCCAGTTCTGGGCCCCCCACTATAGGAAGGATGTGGATGCATTGGAGAGGGTCCAGTGGAGAGCAACCAAAATGATGAGGGGGCTGGAGCGCATGACCTCTGAAGAGAGACTGAGGGATTTGGGTTTGTTTAGTCTGCAGAAGAGAAGAGTGAGGGGGGATTTGATAGCAGTCTTCAACTTCCTACCAAAACTGTTTCCATCTGTAAATTATGGGGGGGGGGGCGGGGGCGGTCGGGACTCACCAAAATAAAAAAAACATCTGTTGCATCATTTAGGCACTAGTCCATTTTGCTGTGGTAACACGCAGATCAGGGTGTGTTGTCCTGTTCTGGGCCCAACCTGCAGATGTGAGGGGCTTTTCCTGAGAGTCTGTCTTTGTAGCACGGATTAGAGAGGCAGATGTACTGATCCCTGCGTATCTGTGGATAGTCGAGGGGATACCTCTATGCAGGTCTTCTGCACCCCAACTATCTATGCTGACCCCACTGAGTGGGCCCCCCCCATAGCACGCCAGCCTTCCTGAGCATGTAGAGCAGTGTTTCTTAAACTTTTTAAGATCGAGGAACACCAAACAATACTTTTTATTAATGAGGCTCACCAAGGATTTTTTGTTGAGCAAAAAAAAAAAAAAGAAAAAGGTCAGGGGGGAAGTTATTGAGCAAAAAAAAAAAAGCTGGCAGCACACCTCCGACTGCCTCACAGCTTATCGCTGTGCCATGGAACACAGTTTAAGAAACACTGATGTGGAGGGTGCAGGGAAGCATACAGGAGGCTCTTAGCTCTTTATCTTCACTAGGAAAACAGCTGAGCTGTTGAGATCAGTCTTGGTTAACACCAGCCACCGAAGCAGAACCAAACTCAGCCACTTTTCCTAGGCAGCACCAACTCCCCTAAAGACTTTGGAGGTGTTAACGCCCTTTCATCCTGCTCCAAGAAATCCCCTTGGCGCATCCCCTGCGTTAATCCCCGGCACTGTGTGCCACCACACTGCTAGTAGCTGCAGGAGCAATAGTGCAGCACAGAGCTAGAGGCTGCATGCGAGTGTGTGAATGCTAGAGCAAAAGTAACACTCTGGTAGGCACTCTGCTTTAAAAGTCCTGTTTGGTGCAGTGGAACAGCTGTGCCATTTTCCTCTAAATTCTAGACAAGGAGTGATCGCTAAGTATAAAGTTCAAGGCGTTCCGTTCACCTCTCTTAATATTCGTTAAGAACCAATGATGTGCTTCAGATTGGACAGTACACACACCAGAAAGGAAAATCCCTGCTTGAAGGTGGTCTCGGTTTGGATTTGGTTGAGAACAGAGGTTCTCAGACTGGGGGAGTGGGGCAGGATGCATTGCAGGGCATGAGATGCTAAAGGGGAAAAAATCTTACGTTGTTTGGCCTTAAGCTTTTGTGGGCAAAACCCACTTCATCAGAAGAGCTGGAGAGAGATAACAGGAGCCCAGAATGTATAACAGAAAAAGAAGGAGGCGGGGGAAGGTACTTGTCAATTGTAGGACCGGTACTAATGAGGCTAAAGCTGATCAGCCAAATAAATCTGTTTAGTATTTAAGGTGCCACAGGGCTCCTTGTTCTTTTAGGTGGCTCAAGACTAACACGGCTAACCCTCTGAGACTAGAATCAAGCGGCATCAGTCTTCTTTTGCTAATCAGGTATTGTAGACCACGAGTGATAGTCCTGCACTTTTTTCGGGGTGTGGTGGCATTGGCTGGTGAGAACTTGCTGGAGCTTTCTGGCTGGAAAAGAGGACAATAACCATCCCTGGATGCTATGGAACTATTTCATTCTCTGGTGACTGACAGGAAGATTAATTACTAGAGGTGACTAAGGCGCTACTGGCTGTGGGGTTTGGGAAGTTTCTTGCCCTGAAATCTGAGTTCCTGTAGAATGCAAAATGTGTCCCATCAAAAGCAGGATGTTGCTGTAAGACGCAGCAGCACAGAATTACAGGTTGAACCTCTCCAGTCCGGCGCCCTGGGGATCTGACTGGTTCGGCACCAGAGAATTTGCCAGACCACGGGAGGTCAATATTGTCTAGCAGCATTACCAAGACTTCCACTGCTTACTGAGCTGTTGGAGGACATTTAGGGGTCAATTAGAGCTACATAACAGCACAGAACGCTGAGAGCCAGGACTGGCAGCTGTAAACAAACTTCATAGGACCGTGGGAAACTTGGCCACCCCCATGATAAATGCACACCCAGCTAACTAACATCACGGTGGACCATGGATGTTGCCAAGAGAGTGCCGGACTAGAGAGGTTCAGCCTGTACCACAGATTGCCTTTGCCACCTTCCTCGCCCCCTTTCACCTTATTACCATTGAATAGCTCAGCTTGGACAGTCCTGTAATGTCGTATGAGAATCGCACCTTGGTTTTGTTTGTTGTTCCCCCTAACTTCTGTCCAAAAAAGCGTATAAAACCCCGAAATTGTCAACAGCAGCCCACTTTCGTGGAAGGGAAGGCTGGATTTCAGGACCACTTTGGCCAAATGACCTCAAATTGTCTTCAGTCAGGTCAACCCTTTTTAGGGCATAATGGTCCAAGACAATCTCCCCATGCGGTGGATTTTTTGAGTATTTCGGATATTAAAACCAGCTTATCGGTACTGGAGGGGGGGCAAGGCATGTGGCTGAGGAACTCCTGGGCCAAAAGACTCCCTACTTTCTCCACTGTGGCTAGCTGTGGTCCTGGTGAGGCGTGGCAATCTTAAAGAGACTGAAAAATTGACCCTGAAGCAGAAAGCTCTGCACAGTGGTGGCTGTGGAGCCACTGTTGGTCCATAATATTTCAAATCACTGCTCAAGCAGAACAAATGAACGCCAACAGTAATGGCATCGTGACGCTTCTCTGGACCAGTGCCAGTCCTGGGGTGTGGAAGGTGCTCTGGCGGTGAAGGGATGGTGGGAGAAGCATTTGAATGGCACGGACTCAGAAATGCCCTTGGGGTTTTGCTTTGTGGCTGACTCCCCTTTCCTGCTTTTCTGCTTCTCTTCCCTGTCTGGCTAGAGCTGCTGCTGTTTTTCCAATGGTTTTCGGAAGCAGCGCAACCTCTGGAAAGAAAAGTGGCAGCTGTGGGATCTTCAGTGCTGCTGCTTGCACCAGACAACATACAAGACATCAGCTTCATCCAGTGGGAATATCTAAGTGGCTCCGGCCCACAGTTCATTGTGCAGTACTATAAGAATTCACAGGGGCCAACTGTCTTTGCATCCTTTAGAGACAGAGTCCTTTTCCACCCCCTCAACGGCTCCCTCCTGCTGCAGAAGCTCCAAGAGGCAGACAGTGGGATCTACAAAGCCAGTGTCAATCTGATCGAGAGTGAAGCCAAGAGCACCCTCCTGAAAGTTCTCAGTAAGTGGGGCACACGGAGAAGAGGGTTGTGTCCTTCCAGCAGTTACAAGTCAGACAGAAGAAGGGTCAGTCCTGTGCAAGGGAATAGTCAGAGGGGCGGAGGGTTTTCAGCAAGCCACAAAGGCTTTGTGAAGGCCAAAATTATTATAATAATAAATAGATGTGTTCATGGAGGACCGGTCCATCAATGGCTATTAGCCAGGATGGGTAGGGATAGTGTCCCTGGCCTCTGTTTGGCAGGGGCTGGAAATGGGTGACAGGGGAGGGATCACTGGATGATTCCCTGCTCTGTTCCCTACCTGTGGGGTACCTGACACTGGCAGAAGACTGGGTAGAGGGATCCAGTAAGGCCGTCCTTCTGACCCAGCCAGGGGACGCTGATGAATGTACTGGGAAATGTCAGGGAAATCTGCAAGGCCCATCAGAGAGGAGGCTGTATCTGAGCCTGCACTGGGAAATGTGTGTGCATGGAATGGGCTCTCCCCCCCCCGAATGATGGAATCAGCTGAATGACTCCTGTTGCTAGGATCGCCCAGGGTTGGATGGGCTCCTTAATAGCCAGCTGCCTAAGCACAGGGTGATGGTTAGAACAGACAGAGCAGAAGGAAAATGTACTGGGAGAAAATCTGGAGAGAACTCGCCCCAGGATCCAATAGCTTGGGATGGGGAATCTAAGGCGTGGGGGTCAGATGCAGCCCCTGGCTTGCCTGGATCCGGCCCCAAAGCTCAGGGTTGCTCCCAGCAACGGGGAGCCCATGCTGGAGCTCGAGCTCCCCAGTGTCCTCCCGTGGGGCACACAAAATCTAGGCTAGGTCTGGTGTGGGAAGCGTCTGTCTCCTCAGTTGGGGCCATGACAGTGAGGGTTTTGGGTTTTTTGGTTTTTGGGGTGGTTTTTGTTGTTTTGTTTGGGTTTGGGTTTGGTTTTTTGCTTCTCGTTTGCGTGCAGCCCCCGATTGATTTTTCTGTAGATCCGCGGCCCCCGACCCAAAAATGATTCCCCATCTCGGATTAGTACATTTCCCTCTAAACAAGAGCTCGTGCTGAGCATTGCGCGGCCAATGTTTGCTTTGTCTGCATACCATAGCATTCATGACAGAGAGTCAGTACAGTGAGATTTGCTTTCTCATCTCTGCTGTTAACGCATTCACGTCCCATGGATCTGTGTATCCAATATTTATATTTGTTTTTATTTTTGTAAATAAAGGCTCAGATTCTTTATGGGCAATTGGTTTAAAAACCAGAGCAGTATAAATAAGTTAAAATAAATCACTAATCATTAGGAAGAGCTGGATATATTGAAATTCCATCATAGGAAGTCTCTCCATGTATGTTTTACAAGAGAAATTTTATAGCGATAATATTGTTTAAACCTGTCCCCCTATCTAGAGTCACCACCAACACTCTCATTTCTAAGGTGAATGTCTAAGTCGTCTGACGCTAAGTTCTTGGTCTAACTGATATCTGGTGGGAGTGAGTTCCACTGGCTAATGGTGTTTGGGATTTTAAAACAAAATCCTTTTAAAAAGGAAATGGATTTTTGTTGCTTTTCTTTTTCATCAAATGGCCCTTTGTATTTGGGTGAGAAGGGTAAATCCTTAGTCCCAAGTCACACACCCCTCTGCCCCATCCCGCTGTGTGCTGTTGAAATCCTGTTTGCTAGAGGTGAAGGAGACCCAGCTAGATGGTGAGACAACACCTGCTCAGGTCCATCATGTGCATTATCACATGGTGAGGGAACTGCAGCTGGAGCCAGCTTCTGCATGGTGCTTATGACTTCGCTAAGCCAGTTTCTGCTCTTGTGCACTGCAGGCCGAGCTACCCCCTCGAGCACAAGGAAGTGTTTGTGTGGGGCGCAGGCACACCAGTGGGTCAGCGCACTGTGCAGCCACCCTGAGCCCTCCGCCGCAGCTCTTCTTCCGGGGCAAAACGGGGGCTGCTCTGATGGGGAATCAGGCTGACCTAGCACAGGACCCCTTCTCCTGAGTGCAGAGCGTCCCTGGTGCTCACGCTGGCAGAGCCCCTGTCATTCCTGGCAAGAAGCACTGACGGGTGCTGCAGCAGTGTGGTTTGTTTCAGGGCCCGTGTCCCACTCTCACCTATGGAGCAATTCCAATGAAGCTGGCTCACAGATCGAGTTATTCTGCAACGTGTCGGAGGGCACAGTGGAAAAGATTGACTGGGAGAAGGAAAGGGCTCCTCTCCCCCAGGAAAGATGCTACCTGCTTTCCGAAAATCGCAGAGTGTTGCGCATCGAGAAGGGTGAAAAATCTACCTGCGGCTCCTACTTCTGCAATGCCAGCAATGAGATCAGCTGGAAGGAAGCCTCCCTGAACCTGACCATTGTGGGTAAGCTGCACAGCTGTTCCAGGTTAAGATCTAGAGCCTGTCTGAAGGCGGTTCTGCTTTGGCCACTAGATGGCAGTTTGTGAGCCCTGTTTGTCATTTTTGGTGATGGGTGGATGTGTTATGTGGGGTCACAGGTAGACAATGTGACCCCCAGAACCCTCCTACCTACTGCTCTGCTAGTTGAGTGCATTTCCGTGAATGAACACACATTGACCTCGCTTTCTTGCTGCTGGTGCATTAACAGGAGTGCGGTGAGGAAGACACGAGAAGTCATTCTTCAGCTCTACTCTGCGCTGGTTAGGCCTCAGCTGGAGTGTTGTGTCCAGTTCTGGGCACTGCATTTCAATAAAGATGTGGGGAAATTGGAGAAGGTCCAGAGAAGAGCAACAAGAATGATGAAAGGTCTAGAGAACATGAGCTACGAAGGAAGGCTGAAAGAATTGGGTTTGTTTAGTTTGGAAAAGAGAAGACTGAGAGGGGACATGAGAGCAGTTTTCAGGGATCTAGAAGGGTGTCACAAGGAGAAGGGAGAAAAAAATTGTTCTCCTTGGCCTCTGAGGATAGGACAAGGAGCAATGGGCTTAAACTGCAGCAAGGGAGGTTTAGGTTGGACATTAGGAAAAACTTCCTAACGGTCAGGGTGGTTAAACGCTGGAATAAGTTGCCTAGGGAGGTTGTGGAATCTCCATTGCTGGAGATATTTCAGAGCAGGTTGGATAGACACCTGTCAGGGATGGTCTAGACGGTGCTTGGTCCTGCCATGCCGGCAGGGGACTGGACTCGATGACTCTTGAGATCCCTTCAGTTCTAGTGTTCTCTCATTCTATGCAGCCCTGCAGGTTAGATCCCTGCTGAAACAGTTTGCCTTTGGGATTCAGTGCCACCACGGGCAGGGGGTAACAATCCTCTCATGCACACCCCTGTGCAGAAATCCTGGCTCCCTTCAGTTGTCTCAGCAGCTTCCCCTCTCTCCAGTCTGCCCACAACCTCTGTTCTTTTCATTGATTATTCCTCTTCTCTTCCCCCCGGAACTGGGATTTCTTCTCTCCACCCACCAGGTATCCCGCCTCCTCTGGGCCATGCTCTGGAAATGTCAGCTGTTGCTTTGGTGTTCTCTCTTGTCTCTGGCTTGGGCTTCGTCCTCTTGTGCTGCCAGTCGGAAAAGCGAAGGATCAGTGAGTATTTTGCTTCCTGTGGATCTTGGAGAGCATCTGTTGCACTCAGAAGGGAACCCTCTTCTCTGTGCTGAGATCAGATCTCACAGGACAGGCAGCATTGGCCGATTGCTTTCCCCCTGCGCCTCCCAGGTGTGTCTATCTGCACTACGGCTGCAGCTAGCCGGGCCCAGCTGATGTGGGCTCGGGCTGCCAGGCCATAAAATTGTAGCGGAGATGTTGGGGCTCAGGTGAGAACTTCAGGGCGCAGGCTCCAGCCTGAACCCCATTGTCGACATTGCAATTTTTAGCCCGGCTGGCTGAGCTGTGAGACTTGACCCTGTGAGGTTTTAACGCCTGTGGAGACCCCTTCCCCCGAGTGGATTGCTCACCCTGGGCCTGATTC
Source organism: Pelochelys cantorii (assembly GCA_032595735.1). Taxonomy (NCBI): domain Eukaryota; kingdom Metazoa; phylum Chordata; order Testudines; family Trionychidae; genus Pelochelys; species Pelochelys cantorii. Next base: position 46,634,656 of record CM064337.1, read on the forward strand.
CAAGGCCACTGAAATCATTCGCTTCTGGGGTCTCTGGATCCGGCCCCAGACGAGGGGCTTCCCTAGCCCCGGAGAGCAGAAGTTTGCTCTGCTTGCTGGCAAGATGCTGATCGTTGGGACGTGAACCAGCGGCGCAGCCTGTTCGGTATAAATTGTGCTGTCAAGGCTGTTCCCCACTCTGGCACAACAAATCAGAAGTGGGGGCCCACAAGAGCACCCCAAAACCTTGTCTCTGCAGGTGTTGGTACAAAAACGTCCCCCCAGAATCCTAATACCCGGATTTTGGAGACTATCCGCTGCCACCATCAAGTGCTTTTGAACCCACAAACAGGGGCACGCACTTGAAATCAACCCCAGGGCACCCCAAGCTCCTTTCCCCAAAGAGCTTGAAAAAGAAAAGAGAAACCAAGCTGCCGTCTGTGGTAGCTGACTCCTAGTCAGACCAACAGACCTCCCAGGACACGAAAATGAACCAATACCAGTTAATAAAAAAAAAAATAAACTTTTATTATCAAAACAAAACTACCATTGCAAGCATAGTTGAGGTGGCTAGATGGTAAAAGCCACCAATTGATATACTCAGAGAAAATTCCCTGGGTTAGAAAGCTTCCTTACCAAAGAGAGAAGAAAACACTTTGAAAGGAAGAAAAAACATTTTTAACAGCACAGACCTCCGTTCCGAATTCCCAAACCTGACAGACTAGCTAAACTGTTCCCCACTTACACCTTGAGTCCATCCTTGGAGAGAGACAGGCCTCCCATCTCCCTGTTACTTGGAAGAAACCGCTCTGACTCAGACAAAGGAAGGAAAAGATAAAAATTCCTTTGTCCCAGTTGGAAATCCCCATCTGCATTGCCATTGGCTGACCAGATACCTGGCTAGAGACAGGAGACATAGTTAACCCTTAGTCCCCAGGTGCTAGTCACCCCTCCTGGTTATGACACATGCCGTGTCCCACGCTCCAGGAGCCTGTAGTTTAGAGCCAACGCCCACATCCAGAGCTACAAATTAATTCAGAATGAACTTATCCCTGCCCATGTGCTCTGCACCGCCTCGTCCCAACCAACGCACCCTCTAGCCCACCTGCCCGCCCCCATCCTATGTGTAGCCTCATTCAAGAGGCGCTGTGCCTTGCGGCATGCCTGCTGAGCCAACAAACAGCCTGTCTGGGCAAGGATGGAGTTGGCAGCCTGCTACTGAAAACACCCTGCGACCTGGCCTGGCTCTTTTAAGCCAAGGATGTTTGTAACTTGGGCTTTGATTTGGAGGGTTGGTTTGAAGCTCCAAGGGAATAAATCTCCCATCAAAACTCAGCACGTTTGAGTCACCCCTTGCAAACAGAATCCCCAGTGCCTGAGGTCTTGGGCCGCTCGGAGTTCTCACTGTCAGTGTGTTTCTTGCATTTCCAGAGGGAGAGACCTGGAGATACCTGATCGTATTCATTCACGTTCTGGTGTGTCTCTCCTCTGCCTTGCTGTTTGCTGCCACTGTCCTCTGGATGCTGGAGAAAGGTAGAGTCCACCCTGGCTCTGATGCTAACAAATGTATCGTGATTGCAAGGAGAACGAGCTGAAACGAATGAACCTATTCAGGGAGAAGAAACCTAATGGAAGGGAACGGGACCAGATTGAGCAGAGATGTTAACGGCTAGCCATTTAACCGATACACGGTTGCTTATCGATTTAACGACCCCGATTAACCGCAGCACACGCCCCACGTGCTCTGCATTTAAAACTTGGACTGACAGGCTGGCTCAGTCCCAGCCCGCCGGTCGGACTTTTCAAGGAAGAGCAAGCAGGAGAGCCGCCTGCCACCCCGTGCTGCTGCCTCTGATGCGGAGGCAGCAGCGTGGGATGACTGAGGGCTCCCTGGGAGTGGAGCTAGAAGTGCATTGGCTGCTGCCCCCGCCCTGAGGGCCATCGAGTGACTGTGTAACCACTAAGAAATGTAGCAGTTACATGACTATTAAAATAACCACTTGCTAACATCCCTAATCCAGAGTCACACCTGGAGTTAGTGTAAATCGACATTGTTCCAGTGAAGTGAGTGGAACCACACAGATTTACACCAGTTGTGGATCTGGCCCTTAGAGAAAACCCAGTACAACTGGAGCATGCTGGGGGCAGGAAAGGACATGCCAGATATGCTCTTGGTGGGCTTTCAAAGGAGCATGCACTGGACGGCTTGGGGATGGGGGAGGACTCATGGGAGGCAGTGGGAGATGGAGTCTCCCAGGAAGGCCTCATTGCAGCTACATGTGGCAGGCCGGGCTGGGGTGACCTTTGGGTGCATGTGCACCCAACCAGCCCATTGTCCTTTTCACTGGCTGACCTAGCTAGTGGCCTCGGTCGGTGGGATATTGCAGCGCATTTGAGGCCCTGCCAGAGTGGCCTCTCTGGCCAACTGAGACACGGGTTGTGTGACAAACACAGGAAAGCTGAGACCAGGCCATGGAATCTGCTGTAGCATCAAGGTCTTGGGGCCCGGTGTGTGTCCAGGATCGTAGACAGCAGGGGCACAGCTGGCAGGAAGCCGGGGCATCTTGTTGAGGCGCGGTGGAGAAGGTTAAATCAGAGGGGCGGAGAGATCAGACCAGCCTAGGAGGGGAAGGGAGGGAGCAGCAAGGGGGGGGGGGTAATTCGGGGGCGATCTCTCTGCTGGCAGAAGGTTTTGGTTTATAGTGAATTCTGCTGTTGCCTCTTAGGGTGACACTTTAGGCCGCAATGCCTTGTCCAGCCCCTCTCCCTCTGCCCGTCACTTTTCCCAGCCACGGGTGTAACTGCTTCCCCGCTGTCAACGTCACCACCAGCCAGGGAGCCCGACTGTGCCATCTGCGGCACCGTGCGCCCCACTGACCTCCCTGACCTCCGTGGGGTGTTGTCGGTGTGACTGACGCCAGACTGTAGCCCGGGGATGGGAAAAGTACAGCCTGTGGGCTGCATCCGGCCTGTCACACCTTTTAATCTGGCTCTGGAGCTCCCCGTGGGAGCGAGGATGGTCATTTACCCTGCCCGGGTGCTCCAGCTGGGCAGCAAGGGCAGGTAGCCATGCCACATGCTGCCCCTCCCCAAGTGCCCGCTCGGCAACGCCTGCACACGGGGCAGTGGCCTGCGTGGCCCCACCGCCTCATGGCAGCCAAAGAGGGGGGCCCTGCTGCTTCCAAGAGCAGCTTCAGGTACTCCCAGTGGGAGTCCTTACCCCCCCCATGTGCCCCAATCTCCTGCCCCAGCCAAGAGACCCCTCCCACCCTCCACACCCTCAGTTCCCCCACCCTAAGCGCCTCATTTCTGGCCCCAACCCAGAGCCCCACCCCCCCCAGCGGGAGCCCTCAGCCTGCCCTGCACCCCAATCTTGTGAATTGAGATGCGGCCCTCAGGCCAAAAAGGGCCCCACCCTGCTAGAGCCCCATCCAGACCTGGTCTCTCACCGAACTTTCACCTTGACCAAGCCCCGTCAGCCTCTCTCCATCTGGTTTCGTTCTCCCAGGTCCCTCGGTGGCCTTCATACTGCTTGAGGTTTTGCTTGTTTACATAGTCATGGTAACGGCCCTGATCTCAGCAACCTTGGCGTGTCAGCCGGAAAAGCTCAGCGGATTGAAGAGCAAACCATGTGAGTCATTCTGTCGGTGCTTTCGCTGTCCGGGGATAGACGGGGAACTGATTCGTCTCCTAGAGGGCCTGAGGAGAGGCCCTCGATGGGCCGCAGTGAGGTAGAGAAAAGGCCGTGGAGGGGGCTTTCATGGTACTGAGAGTCACATACACCCCCTCTCCGCGGCTCGTCCCCTTCCCGTTCAGTGTGAAGCCCCTGGGACATCTGCTCCCGAGAGGTGGGAAAATGGGCAGCAGAGACAACAGCGTGGAAGGACGGGGGGTTCCCTTCTGAAGCCTCTGGGTCACGAGTCCGCATTTCTGAGGCAACCGTCACTTCGCTGTACCGACGGGGGGATAACTCCAGGTTTGGGGGAGGGATGAGTGAGAGACCTGTAGTTACAACCCATTGGAGGTCAGTAGCTTGATGGTACTGTAGGGTGACCTGTCTGTTGAGCTGTTGTGTTTGTGTTGGCGTCTCAAAACCCCGGCTGCCACCACTAGAGAACTGCCAAAATTTTCCGTCCCTTGCCAGTAATTGGTTGGTAACCGAAGGCAGAGCCCTGGCATGATGCTGCCTCCGCCTCGGAAAACCTTCCCCTGTTTCCCTCCCTCTCCAGGGCAGCGGCTCACCCTGGACTCAGCCGCCCCTGGAGCTGTGATATTAGTGGTGCTGTTTGCCAGCCTCCTGCTCCAGAAAATCTCTCGGCTCCAAGGTGAGGCTAGGCCCCCCGGTGGTCTGTGTTTGTTGTGTGTTTCCCTGGAAATAGACCCTCACCTGGGAGCGCTGGAGGTTCTGGGTGGGTCTCACTGCAGACCCTGGTGTTGTGACCCCCCCCCCCCAAACCCTGGGAGCTCCTTGTATCAAAACAAAGGGACATAGCCCATGAACTCTGAATGCATCTCTCCTGCATGAACAGCCACACACAGCACAGACCAAACCTCCAGAGCCCTGTCCCTTCATGCCCAGGGCTCAGCAGAACACCTAGCAAGGGGTTTCCGGAGGTCTGTCTCTCCTGCGCTCGCTCGGAAGCCCTGGTCAGGGATCTGGAGTGGATGTCCCCCGGGTAGCACGTTTGAATCTCGTGTATTATTCTAAAATAGAAACATCCCGGTTCTCCCCTGCCACGGACATGGCTTAGCCCTGCGTGGGTCTGAATTAAATACCCTCGTAGATTTCTGCTCCCTTATGATTTCTTTGGACGAACGAGCAACCGACTGACGAGCTTTCTCTTAAAAAAATAACCCACGCAGAGCGAGGCTGCTCCCCGTCGGTAGATCTGACAGGCAGTGCAATCGCCTCAGCTGTAATCTCTCTCCTTGGCCTTCTGGCCCTCTTCATGTGGTGTAAGTATCCATGTGATTTCATTCCCGTCGCTGTGTGGGCATCACTTACTCCCTCTCTCTTCCCTGGGTAGCTTTGTGCATGGCTCTCTCCCTTCCCCAGGCTCCAGCTGACCAACCTGGCTATTGTCAGTGCTGTGGGAGAAATCTTGGACTCAAGACCAGCTTTATACGGGCATTTCGGCCCCTGACAATTCAGATAGGTGCCTCATAAGGGTTTTAGAAGCCCCCAAAGCAGTGGTGTTACGCACCTAAACACCTTGAACAGTCTGGCCCGGAGTGGAGTCCTGAAGCAGGTCTCTCTGTGAATACGCTGTGGTCAGGAGGCAGTGGTCACTGGAGTCCTGCAGGTGCTAATCTCTCTACTCTGCGTGCAAATAGTGAAGCTGCAGCGACACGTTACAGCACCAGCTGTAGAGCCAGCCCAGGGCCTGGCATGCGAGCGCCATCCTCACTCCCGCGTCTTCAACGTTCTGGGACTCCCAGCTAGCTCAGGCGTGTTGGCATGGACTGCGGTCACAGTGGCAAACTTACGTCCACGCTGCAGTGAGAGCGCTGTCCCTCGAGACCATCCCACCGCCAGGGTTTGCCCCTAGAAATTACCCGCCCGGGTGTCTCTCACCGAAAGCAAGGTTTTATTCGGCATAGAAACGACAAGAGTCAAACTGGGCTAAATGTTAAACAATGAAACGAGCGCAAGGACAATGTAGCTGCTTAGCTAGCTGGAGAAACTGCTTGGCTGGCCTCTATTAAGCGTGACTAACAGTCTTGCATCTTAAAGGCCAATTGTCTCTCCCATGCAGAGCGCCAGGATAGTTTGTGTGTCCCTTATACATTTCTGCCCCCCAGGTTTGTGTTTGTATTTCTTGGAGTCCATGGCTTTGTGATGTGAAACCCTGTCCCTCGCATGATTAGTTGTGGTGTCGCTTTCGTGTGTGAGCAGAAAAAGATATGTCTCTGATAAAACTAACTCAAGCGGGCTCCATTTTGCTTCCTTTCCTATCCTTTGCACCAACGCTTTTGGGATGCTCTTTTTGAGAAGTGCCTCTTCTTGGGCCTTTTCTCATCCTTTGCCTGTTCTCGGGAATTTTTGTAAGGTATGTATTCACATCTGAGTGTTCTTCCCCCATTGCTCTGGGGAAGAGACTCTGAGAAAACGCTGTTTTTCATGTTGTTATTCTGAACGGTGTCTATAATTTTTCCTCCTGCGGTGTTGGAAGTACCAGCAAACGCAAATGCCACTGGAGATTCTAGTAAATCAGATTAGAAAAAGGTAATTCACAGGGGTGGCGTGCAGGTGATTGGGAGTATCAAACACAACGTTTCCTTTTCGTGCTCACATTCCTGCCCTCCACTCTGAAATCCCAAATCGACAAAGAGCCTCCTCCTTGTGGTGGAAAGGTCGGGTCTGACAGCTGACTGCCACTCCTCAACAGCTGGGCTCCCTTACGTGCCACACATGCGGCTGCCCACTAGACAAAGTGTGACTTACGCAAAACGCAGCCCAGGCACCAACCAGCCTCTCCCTGCTTTGCAGATCACCGGACACGAGGAAACCAAGAAGAAAATAAACGGCGTTCCAAAGAGAAGGTAGGAGCCCTTGTAACCCTCGTTTTGTCAACTGTATGTTTGGAAGAGTTTGTTTGGATTTGTTTGTGCAAAATAAAGTCGTGTTTCCTGAATACCAAATTTTGCATAAACAGTCCTGCCACTGAAATGAGCGGAAAGCCCTGCTTTTTACACTGGAATATGCTGGGCAAAAGGTGTAGAGCGGCGTTTCTCAAAGTGGTCCACGGACTCGCTCTGAGGGTGCGTCTATACAGCAGCATTATTTCAGAATAACGGCCGTTATTCCGAAATAACAATGCGAGCGTCTCCACAGCAAATCCGTGATTCTGAAATAAATTTGAAATAACGGGCGGCTTATTCCAACTTCCGTAAACCTCATTCCACGAGGAATAGCGCCTCTTCCAAACTAGCGATTTCGAAATAGCGGTGGTGTGGACACTCCACTGCTGCTATTTCGAAATAGCTCCTCCCCCGCTGCCATTCAGAGTAATTACTTCCCGGTGCCTCCTGGGGCTATAAATCAAGGTAGCACGTTCACATTAGGGGAGCCTGCCTCAGACTCATTTTGAGGCTTCCCTGTAGTGTGGACGCTCTATTTCAAAATAAGGTATTTGGGAATATATCTTCCGGAATAACTTATTCCGAAATAAGCGTGCTGTGTAGACGTACCCTGGGAGAGCTGCTACTGGGCATAAGAACATAAGAATGGCCGTACTGGGTCAGACCAAAGGTCCATCTAGCCCAGTATCCTGTCTGCCGACAGTGGCCAATGCCAGATGCCCCAGAGAGGGTGGACCGAAGACAATGATCAAGCGATTTGTCTCCTGCCATCCATCTCCAGCCTCTGACAAACAGAGGCCAAGGACACCATTTTATCCCCTGGCTAATAGCCTTTTATGGACCTAACTTCCATGAAATTATCTAGCTTCTCTTTAAACTCTATTATAGTCCTAGCCTTCACAGCCTCCTCTGGCAAGGAGTTCCACAGGTGGACTATGCGCTGTGTGAAGAAAAACTTTCTTTTGTTAGTTTTAACAAAACCTGCTACCCATTAATTTCAGGTTTAAAGCTAATAAAAGAAAGTTTTTCTTCATTAGTGGGCGTCTCCGGTTTGTTTACTTACCAGTTGCCAGTGGCTGCAATTTGCCATTTGGCTGCGGAGCTAGTGAGTAAAGAAACCAGAGCGGCCCAGGAACAGCTTTCTCAGAGGGGGGCCGCGGCCCACTTAGGGAAACACCAATTTAAATAATTATTTTTGGTTTTCATCGGACTTTGCCCACTCAGCGCCAGGCCTTGCCTGCCAGTTGTCTATATTTTGAGTTTCCTCTGCCCCTTCGCTTGCCAATTATTGTGAGGATGATTTTTTAACTGACAGCCTGTGCCATGCAAGGCAGGAGGCTGGTTTTAACCCACAGAAGGCAGGAGATCTGGTCCCAGAGCTGACAATTGCATGCACACCAGGGCTCTTAGGGGGCTTTCCTTCCTGCCCGCCCAGGAACCTTCAGGGTGCTGAACTTAACTTTGCTGTCAGCTTCGAGTTGTCCCCCATTGTCACCCACAGCCACAAGCTTCTCTCCAAAACAAACCACACGTGGGTGTTATAAACCTGGGATGTTAATTACCCCCCACCATGTAGCCATGGAAACAGGGACTAGCTCGAGCATGGGAACATCTGGTTTTCCTGGCTGCAGCTGTGACTGGTAACAGGAATCAAGGGGAGCCCTGACTCTTCCTCCTCCCCTTGCTCCGCCCCCACCCCTCCCTGTCCACCTAGAGACGCCCAGGTTGTGCCTACCTTGCTGCTGGTGAATGAGTCGGGGGGAGGGGAGGAGTCTATAACAAGTGCACCCCCCACAGGTCGCCCATGCCTGGCTGTTCTGTGGCAGAATACGTCTGGCCCCATGCTAGCTCCAGGCCTTTTTCCACAAGCGGAAGCTGAAGTAGCTGCACAGAGCTGCCTCCCATTCCTGCACAACGCCAGCGCCCCTCCTGCAGCTCTGTGTGTGGCTTTATAAATGTACATCAGGCTCCCCCGGCTGCGAGGCTTTACGTTCTCACCCGAGCGCGGGGGGGCGGAGCAAGCTGCCGAGCTCTTCTTCGGGTTGTTGTGTCACTTGAAAGTTTCTTTCATCAAGAGAAGTTGGTCCCATAGCAGATTGTATCTCACGCACCTCATCTCTCGTAACCCTGCTGATGTTCCTACAGCAGTGGCACCGACCATGCTCAGGGTCCCGTTGTGCTGGGCTTTGTGCGTGCACACGGCCAGACGTGCCATAATCTTACGCTCCAAGGTGGCTGCAGACCTGCACGCTCCCCGCAAGGTTTCCATGGTGCTGTCTTGGTTTCCAGCAGAGGTGACTGTGCCCCACCCCGAACCTCCCCTGCCCAGTTCTCCAAAAATGCCAGCTTTCTTCACCCCTCATCTCGGTGAATCCATTTCCTAGGCGGTGGGGCACCCACGTGGCAATGCGGCTTTTTGAAATTCTTTCCCCCTCTGAGCGGTCCTGCCCCTGTCTGACCATCTTCCAGAGGAGCTAAGCTCTCCAGCGCCCCACAGCAAGGCTGTCAGTGGGACGCAGGCGGGTACTTCATGCACATCTGTCTCTTGTGCAGGTGCAGCCGGACGCGGAGGAGATGGAGCAGCTGTGAAGAGCATTCCCTTACCTCTTACCACCAAGAGTGGTCCCAGAGACACTACTAGCAAATCAGGAAACCTGTCCCTGTTACACGAGCTCTTGGCAACACTGTACCTAGGTCTGGCTCATGCTTTGTCTTGCAAGTGTGTGTGGTTGGCTGCTTACTGTATAAACTTTGCCAAAATGTAACCAGCTGGGCTGTAGTTTTCACTCAGCTCTGCCCCGTCCCCCGAGAATGTCAGTAAAAAGCACAGTTAGGGGGAAAATAACACTTTTTTTTTTTTAACCCATTTCTTTGAAGTGCTCTGGTTCCTCTGCGGGTTTGATGCAGGGAGCGGAAGTTGGGCAAAGTGCCAGGCCGGGGTCTGAGATGCCTTTTTCAATTGTCACGAAAACACCCCCGGGGCTAGTCACACTAGCCGTGTTGTGTCCAGTGACGATGCTCCAGGCCAGCCACGAGCCACCGAGCCTAGAGAGCAGGCTGCATGAGTGGCCCTCATTCATGGCAATGGCTGCAAGATTGTGGTAACCAGCACGGTCTCCCAGGAAAGGGTTGGTTTAACGGCTCTTGCGGACCTTGAATTTGCAGGGTGCCCACTGAACCGTAGCAGCGGTTGCAGAGGGGGCGCACGTCTCTCTCCTTCAGTGTTGTGGCCAATCAGCATGCGCCGCACTTCACGTGCCTTTGCTTTATGTGTGTCACCGTAGTAATGTCGGTAGGAAAAAACCTGCCTGGATGACAACACCCTGCGCGTGGGCAAGAGTAAACAACCTGTCATGTGGCCGACACAGAACCCCAATCGGTGGCTTATTCACACCCGCGTGATGTAAGTTATACCAATGTCTATGGCAGTGGAGACCTGGCCTTAGAGATACAAGCCCTGACAGTCTCCGTTTGCGCATGCTTAGCTGACCTGGCAGGGGCTGGGGGGAGGAGATGGGAGGTGGAGCTGCCCCTTTCTCACATTATAGTTGCTGGGGTGAGGGAGTGGCAATACCCCCGTCTCCCCAGCTCTACCAATGGGCTCAGGGATTCTGCCCCAGCGGGAGCCCAGGGACTCGGGGGTCCAGAATTCAGCTGTTCTGCTCCCAACTTCAGGGTGGCAAGGGATGGGGGCTTCAACCGCTCGGCTCCTGGCTTCAGGCTCGTGGGAGATGCTCAGGTTCTGGTTTTAGCCATGCCTTGCAGCCCTCCTCCCCCCCCGAAAGTTTACGTGGCTCCTCTGTGGAGAACCCCTGGTTTATTGGTCATGCCCAAGTGGGGGCGGGGGCGGACAATCTCTGGCCACTATCTAACTTTTCAGGGCTGGATTCTGCAACTTTAATGTAGCTTCTACAGCGTGTAGCTCCGTTTTCATTCAGCTCCTGTGTGTATCTGTTTGTAATCCCAACTATCACTGCTACATAGTGATATTTGTAAGCATGTCTTTGTGTGTGTTAAAAGTAACAGTAAAATCACAGAGAGAAACGTGACCTCATGCTGCCTCGTTTCTAACCTGATCTCTCTCTCTCTCTCTCTCTCTCTCACACACACACACTCACACTCACAGACACACACATCCCTCCTTCCTCTCAGCGGCAAGGTGAGGGCGCCTTACCTAACCCAGCCACACCAACTATTCCACCACACAGCCTTCCTGACAAGGGCAGACTCAACCCCGGCTCCTTCCAACTGCCCGCTCTGCGCCTTGTTTCTGTTCCTGCCAGAGGTAAATAGCACCCTCTCTCCCGAGAAGCTGATTGACAAAGCCGGACAATCCTAGTTAATCTAGGGTGCGATGCACAAACATACTTAGCTGCCTAAATCCCAGACGTGGGCCTCTCAGTGCCAGTTTTGGCTCCATAAAACTCGCACCAAACTCTGTGGGTGTTCAGTGAATTCAGACACCTAAGTGCTGAGGGTAAAAGTTCCCTCAGTATCTATGGTCCTCACTGAGATGCAGTGGGAAAGGTGGGGCCTGTCTCCCCCATCAGCACCAGAGTGATTCATGAACTGTGGGGAGAAAGATGGGGGCTGACCTGGACCCTGTTGCATCCTCCCTGAATGTTCCTCCATGCCGGCCGTTGGGTGCACCCTACCATTTGGGGGCCCCTGCCCAGCACAGTGTTTCGTGACTATTCCTGTAACCCACTGTAGGAGTGTGTGGTGGATGAGTGCCTGCTACTGCCTGGGGCCCAGAGAGCTGAGTTTGTTACTAGGTCCTCCCCATGGATCTAGGGACAGATATTAACCGTAGCCAGGCGCCTCCAGATTGAACAATCCCACGATCAGCATCTGCAGGTACCTAAAGGCCTTTACAGCTGTGGCCCTTTGCCTTTTCGTGTAAGCAGTAGAGGCTTGTGGCTTAGCTCCAGTATCCCACCTTTGTCAGCTGAGCCAGCGACTGCCCAGGGCCGGGTGACTTCCTTCAGGAATCTTTATTCCAAGCCCTTCCGAGCTGCTGCCCTGCCAACCCCTCGCTTTTCTTTCTTCCTTGCCCTTGTGCCCACAAGTGGGTCTCTGGCTTGCTCTGCTTTCGCCAGCTCGTGCCATCCCTCTGGCTCCCCCACACCCTGCCTGCCACCTGCTACTGCCTTGCTTCTTGCGCTGTGTAAACTTATGCTGCTGCAGGTGCAAAACACCATCAACGGTTGTGTTGTTTTCTTGGGCACCACAGGAGGGCACCATAGATCAGTGTTTGGAATGGCTTACACACACACACACACACACACCCCCACGGTGGCCATCTGTGGCCTGATTTTTATTGGGGGGGCGATTCATTAACGATGCACAAATGCCAATGACTGATATGTAGGGTAAATGTGACACTGTATTTGACTATTGGTTAAAAGTGTTTAGAGAGAATTAAAAATATGTAGAATAGTGATAGAGATGCAGCCGTGTTAGTCTGGTGTAGCTGAAACAAAAGACAGAACTATGTAGCACTTTAAAGAAAGTGCTACATAGTTCTGTCTTTTGTTAAAAATATGTAGTGTGTTTCACTAGGAAGCTAAATGTCAAAGCTAAATATAGAAGCAAGGGCACCGTGCCCCATTGTTTTCCCCCCAAGTAATACTTGGCAGCAGTTACTTTGTATTTTACGTGATTTGGGGAACACTTAGCCTCTTGTGTTAGCAAATGCTGTACCACCCTAGCCGCATGCTTTCTCCTGCTTGAGTATTGTCACAATATTAAGCCCCAAGCAGCCCTATTGTGCCTTGATTATTGAAAGTTAAACATGGTTTAGTTTCTTTGAGCGCACAGCAATGGCCGGCGTCTGTTTGTTGGTGTAAATAAGGAGTAACTCCACAGTTACCAGGACTGATGTGATACTGGGGAGATGGGAATTAGGGCATAACCTTTGGCTCTTTGGCCAGGACTAAAAGGACACTTGAGTTTTCTTGCAACTGTGTTTGTACTTTAAAAAAAAAATGGCTGTGTGGCTTTCTGGGGAACGATTTTTTTTAAAGTCTGACTTCTCTGCAAATGACTCCATTTCTGCCGAAGTGAATGGACCTTTTGCCATTGACATCAGTAGTTGGACTTATGCAAGAGGGGCTGATCTTTACCTTTCCATTTCAGCCTCACCCTTGTGTTTGTTTCTTCACCTCCCAAGACATGGATAGTCTGCAACCAGAAGCGCATTGTGGTAGTACTGGAACTGGATTTTCCAGCCCCAAATGGAACTTGGCACAAGGAGGAAGAAGTTCTTACATAAACAAGCGTCTCCTTCATTCATTGTAGTTTTACACTCTCATTCATCAGGTAGAGTTGAACATTTTCACCCCTCCTGGGAGCGTTCGCTCCCCCTAGGCCATGTTCCGCTTGTGGCTGGAAACTCCATTCCATGAGTGTTTTTTCTGGCCCATTAAAGCAAGAGCAGTGCAGCTGGGGCAGAAATGTCCCTGCCTTTGACTCAGACAATGAAAGTTGGGGCTCCTTGCCTGAACTTTTCCTAGCTCACGCTGGGGAAAGTTCTCCCCAAGTTTTGTTTTTTCAAACAGGCACAAAATGTGTATTGCAGTGGAAGAACCAGCTGATAGCCCCCTGCCTGTGGAAATGCAGCCAACAGAGGTGGAGAAACACTGGGAATATTTTGATTTCTCAGAGAGTATGTTCCTAGTGCTGCATGGCCTGCAGACTGAAAAGATGATGTCAGGAGGAAGTTGGGGACGGGTTCACAGTGTCCTGACACCGAGCAAAACAGGACAGCTGTGGCACAGATCACATGGCTTCCAGGCAGTCTGGCTCCCTGTTTAAGTAGGAGCTGGTGAAATGCACTCTGGTTTCACCCTGCAAGTTCTACAACACATGTTCAGCAGATGAATCTTAGACTGGTTTAAATGTAAATTTACTTTATCCCTCTCCACCATACAGAGACAAGTCCCCCACCATCGCCTCTCCAAGCATGGAAAAGGGGCTGTGACAAGCAACTAAGTAGCTGGAAAGAGGCCACTATATCTGTATGCCATTAGGGTTGCCAGGTGTCTGGTTTTGAACTGGGCAGTCCAGAATTTGAGCTTTCTGTCCAGGAAATGAATTGAGAAAATATGTCCGGTATTTTCTAATTAAGTATTATTATCAGGAACATCAGTATGCAGTTGTGTACTGCCTGGCTGGTAGACACGCTGCCTGGCTGCATGAGTCACACTGTGTGAGCGTGTCTACCAGCCAGGCAGTACGCAGCTACATGCGAGAAGGGAGGGGGATGGGGGAAGGAGGGAATCCCTGGGGCCGAACTCGCCCGTGCACCCCGCCGGGACCGTGTGTGGGACGGGCTGCGCCCCGGGATCTGCATGCATCGGGGTCAGACCTGCTTCCCGCTGGCCAGTTCTCTCCCCTTGCTACCCTCCCCCCGGCCAGCCCCACTTCCCCCCAACCCCCTCCCGCCCAGCCCTGCTTCCCGCCGGCCGGTCCCCCCTCCCCCAATCTCCCCCGGCCAGCCCTGCTCCCCTCCCAGCTGATCCCCCCGCCTCCATCTGAGATCAAGTGTGTCCGGTATTCTTTTAAGCCACCTAGTAACCCTATATGCCATGGCAAAGGGATTTTAAACCATGTTCTCTCTAATCTTCTCTGTCTGTGTGTGGATTTGATGTGCAGAATAATTTTTATGTCCACCACAGCAGTACTTTGTCCAATTCTGGGCATCACGTTGCAAGAAAGATGTGGAGAAACTGGAAACAGTCCAGAGAAGAGCAACAACAATGATGAAAGGGCTAGACAGCATGAGCTATGAGGGAAGACTGAAAGAATTGGGTTTGTTTAATTTGGAAAGGAGAAGCCTGAGAGGGGACAAGATAGCAGTTTTCAAGTATCTAAAAGGTTGTTAGAAGGTGGAGGGAGAAAAATTGTTCTCCTTGGCCTCTGAGGATAGGACAAGGAGCAATGGGCTTAAACTGCAGGAAGGAAGGTTTAGGGTGGACATTAGGAAAAACTTCCTAACTGTCAGGGGGGTTAAATGCTGGACTAAATTGCCTAGGGAGGTTGTGGAATTTCCATCCCTGGAGATATTTCAGAGCAGGTTGGACAGACACCTGTCAGGGATGGTCTAGAGTCTCTAGATGGTGCTTGGTCCTGCCGTGAGGGCAGGGGACTGGACTTGATGACACTCGAGGTCCCTTCCAGTTCTGGTGTGCTAGGATTGTGTATGTGAACGTGCACTGCCAGTAGAAACAAAAAAACCTACCCGTGGGGCTCTGCTAAATCAGGTGGGCAGCATTTGAATCTCTCCTGCGCAGCCACACAAGTGCACAGCCTACAGGGAACACTGGTTACCCTGAAAGGTGGTAGACTACTCCCCCAGTTGTCAAGCTTCCTGGCATGGCACTCCCTGGGGGCCAGAAGCAGTTATTTCCCAGCAGAGCTGTTAATTCCGCTATGGCCTTCAGATAAAACACGTTTCACCATGAGGCTTCCAAGGAAACTGGGCTGCCGGGATCCAGGACTCACTCAGACTGTGTTTCAGTAGCAAACTCATGCTGTAAACATCATTACCTGACCCACACCCACACGGCCCTGTGCTGTGATTTCCACCTGCAGCGTGGCAAGCCGGAGTGCCCACCCCGGCACGGGGATTAATTTGCAAATGAGAGGAAGTGCCAGTCGGATTAGCAACTAGGCAAGATATTTAATGAACGTAAAGTCTGAGAATTTAGCATGTAACAGTGGGGGGGGGGGGGAAACAGCTTGTAAGCTCTTTTACAGTTAGGCTGTGTCTAGACTGGCCAGTTTTTGCGCAAAAGCGGCTGCTGTCTACACTGGCCACTTGAATTTGCGCAAGAGCAATGTAAGAAATCAGTGCTTCTTGCGCAAATACTTTGATGCTCCCGTTCGGGCAAAAGTTCTTTTGCGCAAAACCTTTTGCGCAAAAGGGCCAGTGTAGACAGCTCAGTTTTGTTTTGCGCAAAAAAGCCCCGATGGCTAAAATGGCAATTGGGGCTTTCTTGCGCAAAAGCGCGTCTAGATTGGCCACGGACGCTTTTGCGCAAAAAGTACTTTTGCACAAAAGCGTCCATGCCAATCTAGACGCTCTCTTGCGCAAATACTTTTAACGGAAAACTTTTCCGTTAAAAGCATTTGCACAAAATCATGCCAGTCTAGACGTAGCCTTAGTGTGTGACTCACAGAATCCCCCCCCCCCCCCATTCTCCACCCACCAGCCTAGGGAAGAAGAGCTCAGGGTGTCTGACCTGTGACAGGGTGGAAGGGCGAGGGGCTTCAGATAGAACTAGTGCTTGGTGAGAGTGAGGAGGCCCAAATTAAAATGTGGCCGGCTCCCCCAGCTTGAGTCATGTCCCCCTTTATCTTCAGTGGCCCCCTCCCTGCAGCTCCCAGCTGTTAGCTGGGCATTGGGGGGCACCAGCTGCACTCCCAGCTTGCGGGTGCTGGCAGATGCCATGCCGACGTGGGGTCCAGTGGCACCATGTGGCTAAGTAGGGGCAGGCCAGCAAACGCTGGCAAAAAATCTGGAGGGGGGGGGAATATAACCTCCCCATAAACCTCCCCCCCGCCCACCATGTGTCCCCTCTGGCAAGCAGGGAGGGAGACCTCAGGGTTGCACTCTGGTTGGACAGGCCTGTTCTCCAAATTCTGAAGCTTGGCCTGTGCATAGGGCCCTACCCATTCATGGTCCATTTTGGTCAATTTCACCCTCATCAGACTTCTAAAACACCCCTTAGGGTGTGTCTAGATGACAGAGAGATGTAGATTAGGCCCATCGAAATTGCTAATGAAGCAGGGATTTAAATATCCCTGTTATTAAATAGACCAGTTAGTTTAACTTCTGTGCCAGGGAAGATAATGGAGCGGGTAATTAAGGAAATCATCTGTAAATACTTGGAAGGTGGCAAGGTGATAGGGAACAGCCAGCATGGATTTGTAAAGAATAAATCGTGTCAAACCAATCTGACAGCTTTCTTTGATAGGATAACGAGTCTTGTGGATAAGGGAGAAGCGGTGGATGTGGTATACCTAGACTTTAGTAAGGCGTTTGATACGGTCTCGCATGATATTCTTATCAATAAACTAGGCAAATACAACTTAGATGGGGCTACTATAAGGTGGGTGCATAACTGGCTGGATAACCATACTCAGTAGTTATTAATGATTCTCAATCCTGCTGGAAAGGTATAACAAGTGGGGTTCCGCAGGAGTCTGTTTTGGGACCGGCTCTCTTCAATATCTTCATCAATGATTTAGATATTGGCATAGAAAGTACGCTTATTAAGTTTGCAGATGATACCAAGCTGGGAGGGGTTGCGACTGCTCTGGAGGATAGGGTCATAATTCAAAATGATCTGGACAAATTGGAGAAATGGGCTGAGGTAAACAGGATGAAGTTTAATACGGACAAATACAAAGTGCTCCACTTAGGAAGGAACAATCAGTTTCACACATACAGAATGGGAAGCGACTGTCTAGGAAGGAGTACTGCTGAAAGGGATCCAGGGGTTATAGTGGACCACAAGCTGAATATGAGTCAGCAGTGTGATGCTGTTGCAAAAAAATCAAACATGATTCTGGGATGCATTAACAGGTGTGCTGTGAGCAAGACATGAGACGTCATTCTTCCGCTCTACTCTGCTCTGGTTAGGCCTCAGTTGGAGTATTGTGTCCAGTTCGGGGCACCGCATTTCAAGAAGGATGTGGAGAAATTGGAGAGGGTCCAGAGAAGAGCAACAAGAATGATTCAAGGTCTAGAGAACATGACCTATGAAGGAAGGCTGAAAGAACTGGGTTTGTTTAGTTTAGAAAAGAGAAGATTGAGGGGGGACATGATAGCCATTTTCAGGTATCTAAAAGAGTGTCATAAGGAGGAGGGAGAGAACTTGTTCATCTTGGCCTCTGAGGATAGAACAAGAAGCAATGGGCTTAAACTGCAACAAGGGAGGTTTAGGTTGGACATTAAGAAGAAGTTCCTAATGGTCAGGGTAGTCAAACACTGGAATAAATTGCCCAGGGAGGTTGTGGGATTTCCATCTCTGGAGATATTTAAGAGTAGGGTAGATAAATGTCTATCGGGGTGGTCTAGACAGTATTTGGTCCTGCCATGAGGGCAGGGGACTGGACTCGATGACCTCTCGAGGTCCCTTCCAGTCCTAGTATTCTATGATTCTATGCCTCATTAGCATAAACATGACTGCCACTTTTTTTCAAAACGGAGTTTTTTCGAAAAAGCAGTCTAGCCACGGATCTGTCGAAAATAAAGCCTTTTTCGACAGGTCCTGTAAACCTCATTTTGTGAGGAATACAGGATCTGTCGAAAAACATTTTATTTTCGACAGATCCACTTCTAGGCTGAGGTTTTGTTTTGAAAAAAAGCGGCGGCCATGTTTATGCTAATGAGGCATGAGATATTTAAATCCCTGCTTCTTTAGCAATTTTGATGTGTTTGATTTGCATCCCTCTGTCAACAGAGGGATGCAGTCTAGACACAGCCTAAATGTCATGATTTCAGCAACTGGAATTTGGACTTTCCCAGTGTTGTAATGGAAGGTGTCCTGGGCCAAAAAGGAGTTGTGGGGGTGGAGGTCACTGCGACCCTTGTTTCTGATGCTGAAGGTGCTGCTGGCTTCTGAGCTGGGCAGCGAACGAGCTACTGCTGCTGGCTGGTGCAGCTCTGAAGGCAGCTGCACAGAAGTTAAGTGTGGCATAGTTGGCAACTGCTATCCTTACTGCTGTGCTGCTGCTGCTGGAACGCTGCCTTTAGACCTGGGGCTAGCCCGGCTTTCTGGCTGCCCAGCTCTGAAGGCAGCACAAAAGTAAGGGTGGTAATCCTAGGGCTGGAAGAGACCTCGGGAAGTCATCAAGTCCTGCCCCCTGCCCCAAGCAGGACCAACCCCAACTAAATCAACCCAGCTAGGGCTTTGTCAAGCTGAGACTTAAAAATCTCTAGGGATGGAGATTCCACCCTCTCCCTAGGGAACCCATCCCAGTGCTTCACCGCCTGCCTTGGGAAATAGTTTTTCCTAATTTCCAATTTAGACCACTATCCCCTCTCCGTAACTTGAGACCATTGCTCCTTGTTCTGCCATCTGTCACTACTGAGAACAGCCTCTCTCCATCCCCTTTGGAACCTCCCTTCAGGAAGCTGAAGGCTGCTCTCAAATCCCCCCTCACTCTTCTCTTCTGCAGACTAAACAGACCCAAATCCCTCAGTCTCCAGCCCCCTCATCATTTTGGTCACCCTCCGCTGGACCCTCTCCAATACTTTCTATAGTCCACATCCTTTCTATAGTGGGGGGCGCAGAACTGGACACAATACTCCAGATGTGGCCTCACCAGAGCCAAATAAAGGGAAATAATCACTTCTCTGGATCTGTTGGCAATGCTCCTCCCAATGCACCCTAATATGCCATTAGCCTTCTTGGCTACAAGGGCACACTGTTGACTCATCGCCAGCTTCTCATCCACTGCAATCCCCAGATCCTTTTCTTCCAAACTGCGACTTAGCCAGTCGGTCCCCAGCCTGTAACAATGCTTAGGATTCTTTCATCCCAGGTGCAGGACTCTACACTTGTCTTTGGTGAATCTCATCAGATTTCTTTTGGCCATTCCTCTAATCTGTCTAGGTCACTCTGGCCCTGATCCCTGCCCTCCAGAGTATCTACCTCTCCCCCTATCTTAGTGTCATCTGCAAACTTGCTGAGGGTGCAATCCATCCCCTCATCCAGGTCATTAATGATGATGTTGAACAAAACCAGCCCTAGAACTGATCCTTGGGGCACTCCGCTAGAAACCAACTGCCAACCAAACATCGAGCCATTGAGCACTACCCATTGGGCATGACTACTGTCTAGCCAGCTTTCTATCCATCTTACAGTCAATACTTCCTTAACTTGCTGGCAAGGATATCGTGGGAACCCATATCAAAAGCTTTGCTAAAGTCAAAGTATATCACACTCACTGACTTCCCCATGTCCACAGAGCCAGTTACCTCATCATAGAAGCTACTCAGATTGGTCAGGCACGACTTGCCCTTGATAAATCCAAGTTGACTATTCCTGATCATTTTCCCCTCTTCCAAGTGCTTCAAAATGGACTCCTTGAGGATCCTTTCCATGATTTTTCCAGGGACTGAGGTCAGGCTGATGGGCTGTAGTTCCCTGGATTGTCCTTCTTCCCTTTTTTAAAGATAGGCTCTACATTTGCCTTTTCCCAGTCACCTGGGATCTCTCCCGATCTCCACGAGTTTTCAAAGCTAATAGCCAAAGGCTCGGCAATGACATTTGCCAACTCCCTCAGATGCATTAAATCCCGACCCATGGATTTTTGTATGTCTAGCTTTTTTAAATAGTTCTTAAGCTGTTCTTCCCCCACCGAGGGCTGCCCACCTCCTTCCCATACTGCGTTGCCTAGTGCAGTAGTCTGGGAGCTGACCTTGCCTCTGTCTTCACAGACAAAGAAAGCATTGAGTACTTCAGCTTTTCCCACATCATCTGTCACTAGGTTACCTCCCTCATCCAGTAAGGGCCCCACATCCTCTCTAATCACTTCCTTATTGTTAACATGCCTGTAGAAACTATTCTTGTTCCCCTTCACATCCCTTGCTAGCTGCAATTCCAATTGCGCTTTCACCCTCCTGGTAACTCCCCTGCATTCTCAAGCAATATATTATACTCCTCCCTAGTCAGCTGTCCAAATTTCCACTTCTTGTAAGCTTTCTTTTTGTGTTCAAGCTCACCAAGGATGGCCCTGGTAAGCCAATCTGGGCGCCTGCCATAGTTGCTTTTCTTACTGCACATCGGGATGGTTTCTTCCTGTGCCTTTAGTTAGGCTTCTTTAAAATACTGCCAGCTTTCCTGAACTCCTTTCCCCTTCATGTCAGCATCCCAGAGGAACCTGCCCATCAGTTCTCTGAGGGAGTCAAATCTGCTTTTCTGAGGCCTCCCCCCCCCGCCCCCCACAACTCCTTTTCAGGGCAGGACCCCAATTGGAGAAACTCCTGTGGAATCATTATAGTCCAGAGTAAAAGCCCCCAAAAGACCAGATTTCATGGGGAGGAGACCAGAGTTTATGGCCCGTGACACGTATTTTTATAGCCATGAATTTGGTACGGCCTGATATGTACGGCTTGGCAGGACAGTAAGCTTGACCAGCCCTGGTATAACGCACACCAGGAACATCCAACCAGTCGCACCAAACCTGGAGGCGTCACATACTCCAGAAATCCTGTGCATCCCAGACCCCCCACCCCCCAATCCCATCCCCACAGCTCAGATGAACACCTCACCTCCCAGTATCCCCCCCCGGGTCAGCACCGCAGGCCAGATGCAAGCAAGGGCATTCCAAAAAGCCAGTGGCCCAGCAGCCACATGCTCCGCAGGCCTGGCTCACTCTGCTGGACCAGGGACAAGCCAGGTGAAACGCCTCCCAGGGGCCACATCTGTGGCAAGGCAACGCTGGGGGAGAGAGATGCTCCCAAGGCAGCAGGTTCAAGGCCAGTTAAGACTCAGGGCTCAAAGCCAGCACCATCCATTCCACGCAGAAGCCAGCCAGAGCCTATGCTGGCAGATCAGTGGTTAGCTCCTGAGCAGCAGGGCCGACAGCCACTGGAGCAAGAGGGGGCGGTGCCACACCCTTGGAATGGGCGGAGCCTCAGGCAGAAGGGGCGGGGCTCCTCGGAGCCAGGCAGAATGGTGGAGCAGCATTTCCATGGCACTTCAAAGGGACTCGCTGCTGCCATCTGCGGCCAGGAGCTCCAGGCCCCTTAGAAACACCAGGCCTCTGTGCCGTTGCCCCCTTTGCCCTCCCTCGTGGGTGGGCCTGTTCCTGAGGGGACAAAGGCAGGGATGCTGGGGGTGGCACGATGCACAGGCATGGGCAGCAGGGAGCCACAGCCAGCCCAGGGCAGGCTAACCCAGCCATGGCCGAACCCACGTTCTGTGGGTTGTGCCCATGGAAGCTCCTGCCACTCTAGATAGAGTTTTGCTCGTCTCTAAGGTGCCCCAGGACTCACACAGCTTCCTCTCCCCCACCCCGCCCTGCCCGGAGATTTTTATCCCAGCGTCAGAGAGACAGCGAGAGGCTCTTGAGGCAGAGAAAGCCCAGCGCCTGAGCCAGCTCCAGGCAGCGGGCGATAATACAGCAGCGTGTTCCCAGAGCTGTGACACATTCTTAAAGGCATCCACGTAAAGCCAGGGCTGGTGAGTCCGCAACTGGGGGGGGGGGGGAGCGAAAGGGGCTTTCCAGCCTTACAGCAGCTGTTCCCACAGAAGCGGCCCTTGCTCCTGCTCCCGGGAGAGGCGTGTGGGCTCACGACAGCTGTGCTGTGCTCCCCGACACCCCCCGCTTAGCGGCGAGGCCAGGATGTGCCGAGGCAGGCCCTGCAGTCCAGGAACCGGGCGCGTGGCAGCGCTGCGCCAGGCGTCCCCCCCCCGATCAGTCCAGGCCCTTCGGAAGGTGGCAGGGCTGAAGGAAGAGCCATGGGCTTCGCTTTGCTTTTTAAAAACGCCTTTGGATTAGATTTGCCGTGCACCCAGCTGAAGAGGGGCATTGCGGGGAGGGGTGGGAAGGGGAAGCTGGCCTGCAGGAAGGGCTCCAGGTCAGAGTCAGTACGCCTGGCCGCCCTTTTTGAGTAGGAGTTTTGTCCAGTATCAGCCAGTGTACACACACGGGGCAGCAGGCGTGAAGCCTCAGTAGAGACGGGGTGGTAGCTTGCCTCTTTCCCAGTAAGGCAGTTTTCAAGTACCTAAAAGGGTGTCACAAGGAAGAGGGAGAAAAATTGTTCTCTTTGGCCGCTGAGGACAGGACAAGAAGCAATGGGCTTAAACTGCAGCAAGGGAGGTTTAGGTTGGACATTAGGAAATACTTCCTGCCTGTCAGGGGGGGTTTAAACACTGGAATAAGTTGCCTGGGGAGGTTGTGGAATTTCCATCCCTGGAGATACTGAAGAGCAAGTTGGACAGACACATGTCAGGGATGGTGTAGGCGGTGCTGGGTCCTGCTGTAAGGGCAGGGGATCTGGACTCAACCTCTCGGGGTCCTTTCCAGGTCTAGTGCTCCATGATTCTAGGGTTCTACGAAGGTGCAGCTGGCGCTGGGCTTAGCCCCTGGGCTGCATTCGTTTGCCTGCCCTGCTGCTGTACCTCTCAGGGACCGCTGCAAGCTAGAGGCTGTGCCAGCCCTATGCCGGGCGGGGCGGTCCCTCGTGTGATGCGGCTGCCCCAGAACGGCCCTGGTTCTGAACTTTGTGGTGAGGTAGCCAGCACAACCTGTTCCATTGGCATTTGCACTGAAGGGCAGGCTGGCTCAGTCATTACCAACAGGGCTTCAGATTTTCTGTTCTAGGACAGTGGTCGCCAAACTTTTTTGATTGCGCACCCCTAGCAGTAAAAAATTTTTGAGCATACACCCCCAAGAATTTTTTTTAAATGTACTCTTTGACCGCCCCCATTAGCCACACCCCTGACTCCTGTGAACCATGTCCCCTGACCCCCATTAGCCATACCCCCTGACTCCCATTAGCCAGGCCTCTGGAGGTAACACTCTCCGGGCAAGATGGACACATGACCAGAAGTAAAAGGTGTCGTGTGACCCCTCTCTAGACTTTTCCCACCATCCTCCTGCCAATAGGGATTAGTTTGTCCCCCACCAACCTCCCCCCCATGCAACTATCCTGCAGTTGCATTACCCCAATGTGTGTGACATTAACTCAGGGGCGGAGAGGCTGCGGGAAGTAGTCCCTCTAAGCGTTTCCTCCCATGAGCAGAGTGAAGTTTGTGTTTTGCACCAGTACTGAGTTGATGGGGCTTGTTTGGATGTGCCACTGTGGCACCCAAGTTATTAGTAAATATCATATAAACCTTTACCTTTTCCCTCTGCTTCCCTGTCTCCTCCCCTTGCTCCATCAGCTCCCCTGGTGCCTGCTGCCCCCCGAGCCCCTCACCCTCCTCTGCTGTCCTGACTCCTGCCCGTCTCACTGCCCTCAGCCCTTCTGCGACCCGCCCCCCTCCACCAGCCCTTCTCTCCCCCCGTGCCCACTCCTCCAGTAGCCCCACTCTGATCATGTGAGCTACCCCTCCTCATCCCCTCTTCTAACACCTCCCTCTACACACCTGCCCTGCCTCTCTCCTCTGGTGCTGGTCCCTCCCCTGCAGGTGTCTGCCCTTCTGCTTCACCCCCAGAATCCCCTGGCACCTTCACCTTCCCTTACCCCTGCACCCTCCTGGTGCCTCCCCCTGCCCTCACTGCCCCTACCCCCTTTGCCCTCCCCCTCACCACCCTCTGGCCCTGTTCCCCTCATGCCCCTGTGCCCTCACACATGACTTGCTCCATCCCCGCCTTCCTCATGCCCACTCCTTTCAAGCCTTCTCCCTCCAGCCCCCAATGCCCTTACCCTCTCCTCTCCCAGCATCACCCTGTCCCCCCTCCCATTGACACCTCCCCTCCTGCCCTTTTCCTCATTGTCTCCACTTGCCCCTGGCATTTGTCTCTCCTCCACTCTGTCCCTTGGTGCCTTCCCCTTTCTTCTCCTGACCTGCCCCCCTCCCTTCAGCACAAGCCCCTTCCTCTCCCACCCTTTCCCCCTATTTTTCCTGCAACCCCATCTTCTGCCTTCCAGTTTGAGTCTGTGATCAGGCCTGGCCCCAGCTGCTTCTGTGGCCCCAGACCACGTGCTGGGCCTGGAGCTGGGCTGCACGGTTTTAAAATTTAAAGTCCTGGGCCGTGACATCACGGCACGCCAGGCGTCTCCCCTCTCAGCTGTTGCGCAGGCATTTGAACACGTCGCGCATGCACTCCCTCGGATGTCTTGTGAACCTGGCGTCTCCCCTCTCAGCACTTGTGCAGGTGGAGTGCGCGAGATGATTGGAAGGGAGCGCATGCTGCCGTGCAACAGCGGAGAGGGGAGACGCCCGGTTCGCAAGACATCTGAGGGAGTGCATGCGTGGCGTGTTCACAGCACACGCGCTCCCTCAGATGTCTTGCGCACCAGCGTCTCCCCTCAGCTGTTGCGCGGCCGCATGCGCTCCTTCCGCTTGTCTCACGCACCCCCGCTGAGCGTCTCGTGCACCCCACTTTGGAGACCACTGTTCTAGGAGAAGGAAAGTTTCCCGTAGCTTTAAATGCTGAATGTAACCATTCTGGGTAGCTTCTGAGCTCCTGCAAACTGCAGCAAAGTCTGTGAAACTTCTATTCTTCTCCAGGCAACTCAGCAATTAGCAGAAAAAAAGAGCTATTCATCACTGTTCCTAGGAATGGAGGCTGGCAGCCTGTCCAGAGGAGCCAGCAAAGGCTGGGGCTGGAAAACATGCCGGGACACAAAGGACCTGCTGTTTGCATTATTACAAGGGGAGATTTGGGCTCAGAATACATACAATTGAATGGGGCTGAAATGGGCTATGCCAGGCAGGGGAATGAATGAAGAGGTGGGCACAAAGAGGGAAGAAAGGTTTCTATTATGACGGGGCCTAATATGATGAGGACTCCAGGACCACGCGGCCTATGAGGATACACGCACCGTCTGAAACCTAACACTAGGCAATATTTTCATTGATGATTAGGGTTGCCAGATGGTTACCCCAAAATACCAAACACACATGCTAAAAATTTGTCAAGCAAGAAAAAAAAAATACTGAACACACGTGTTACAAATTTATCGAGCAAAAAAAAAAAAAAAAACCAAAACCCACCACCACAACTATTAACACTGAATGATGGGAACTTTATTATAAACAATCAACAGTCTACATCGTATTTTGACTACATGAACCTCCCTATCGTGGCACCGCCTCCCCGGCCACTCCCCCCGCCAGGTTTCCATCGGGCACCCAGCTAGAAAAGCAGAAAATGCCGGACATTGCACATGTCTGGTATTTTCTGAATTTTTTACTGGACAGAGGGTGCAAAAAACAGACTGTCCAGTTGAATACCGGACACCTGGCAACCCTACTGATGATGTGGCGGGTGCTTAAGGTGTCCACAGCCTTTCGGACACCTTGGGGGTTGGAGGAACTGGATGCAATACTCCAGCTGTGCCAAATAAAAGGGACTCATCAGTTCCCTAGATCTGCTGGTCGTGCTCCTTCTAATCTACCCCAATACGCCGTTAGCCTTCTTGGCTACAGGGGCCCCCTGCTGGCTCCTCTCCAGCTTCTCATCCACTGTACTTGTACCCTGGGGGGGTGCAAGGCCAAGTCTGCCCTGCAAAATTGAGCCAACATCCTGCCCCCCGCAGAAATTGCACCAGTGTTTGATGCCCATACTCTGCGCCCCCCACCAGCAGCGCACACCCTCACCGGGAGCGCTTCCGCCGACGTCTGCGGGGGCCCAGGCAGCCAACAGCAGCGTAAGTACCGCCACGTCTATGCCAGCTGGTCTCAACCTGGGGTCTGCAGACACCTTGCTGGTGGGCCATAGCTCAAGCCCAGGCCCCTGCCCCCCGTGAGCTGGAGTACCAGCACAGGCTTCCTGTGGGGGTGGGGAGGGTAAAGCCCCAAGCCTCCCCACCAGATCTGACTCTCAGGGAAGAAGTGAAGCTAGAAGCAGCTCCGTGCACTACCACGCCTCTGGCTGGGAAACAGCAGCACATGGATATGTTGCCTGGAAGCCTTCCCTGCTTCTCCCATTGGCCAGCGGCAGGGTACCTGGCAGCAGCGACAGGCTGTACCTGGGACAGGGCAACTGGCAGCAGAAGGGCAGGTAAGTGCCCCCTTCCCTTGATACTCAGAACCCACATTCCCATCCCCCTCATGTACCTCCCCACTGAGAACCTGGACCCCCATTCCTCTCACACACCCTCCCCCAACACCGCACCCCCCCCCTGCTCCTGCCCCCTCTCTCCTGGCCAGACACCCTGCCCTCCTCCTGGTCCTGCCCCCTCCCCTCCAGCCAGACCTTACCTCCCACCCAGATCCTACACCCTCCTCCCTAGCCCACTGCACACTGAGCCCTTAATATGTGACCCTATCCCAGAGCCTAGGGGAGTCCACAAAATCCACTAACCCCAGAAGAGTTAATCTGGCCTCTGGGAACCCCTGAACCTCAGTCCTCCCTCCCCCATGGGGCTGGAGTGCCAGGGGAGTGAAGTGTCTCATTTGGGGCCAGATCAGTGAGGGTCGGGGCAGGGGGGGAGGGGTTGGAGGGTTTTTCTTTGTTTCTCACTTGTATGGTCCCTCACTGATTTTTCTGGGGGTCAGTGGCCCCTGGCCCAAGAAAGGGGCCCCGCCCCTGCTATAAATAAAGACCATGTTGAAATGTTTTGTGTTGGACATAAATTAATATTTTACTTTATTTAAAACTAGCAGAAATACCCAGTGTCGCCTAGGGAAAAATATAGTAAAAGGTGTGATGAATGAACTACATCAATGGCATTAACATAGCATATTTTATCGGAAATACTCTTCTCTTATATATTACGGTAAGAAATTAACAGAGCTAGTACTCTTTCTGTTATCATAGGGAAAGGATCTCGTAGCTGCAGTTTATGTGATGCTTAAAAGAAGAGTCCAGCAAATGCCTATGATGAGGCGCTACTAAAAGCTAATTAGTGGCCCAACTGGGGCTCCGGGGGAACCAATTTCGAGCTATAACCAATCCAGTTACTGAAGTTAGGAAATCAGTAGTATCCGTGCAAAATGTGGTGTTTCTAGCTCTTACTGTTTCGGAGATCTTTCGGGACAAACAAAAACAAACTTTCAGAAATATTTATAAGATAAAGTTTGGGAAACTAAGATGAAAAAGTTCAAGTGTGTAATCTGTTTAATAATTTCAATTAATATTTCCTTTCCTGCTGGTTAAACTAAACTGCTCTCCCTAGCTGAGCACTTGCAAAATGGTTCGGGCGTAATTATATAATTAAAAGTGAGTTTCCACTAGCAGCTGGTGGTCCACGGAAAGATTTGCATTGAGTCGGGTGGGGCACTGGCCAAAAAGTTTAAGTACCACTGGTCTATACCAGTGTTTCTCAACCTTTTTTTCTTTTTTTTATAAAGTATCCTTTTTTTAAAAAAAAAATTATAAGCAGCCGCAGTATCTACAGTTTTCAGACACACACAATATTTTTTCTACCAATGCAACACATTTGTTTAAATAACTTAATTGTAGCCGAGTGGGTGATGAAATTTTTGGGTGTAAAAAGTACAAAAATAAAGCGCTGTAAAACTTAAAACAAAAATTCAGTGTTCTCTGAATTTCAGTTGTGTTGACATACCCCCCAGACTTCATACCACTGGTCTACGCTGACACTGCGTCGACGTATCTGCACCAAGCAAAGCTCTGGCACCTTTTTCACGGTCACTAGTATGAACGTGCACAAGGACATCCACGAGTGTCTCAGCTACGGCCGAAGTAGCCTGCGCACGTGCTGCCCACCGAGAGTCAGAGACACATTTTGGTGCTATGGAATCACGACCCAAGAACGATCAGAGTTCTGCCCAGTATTTCATAGAGGTAGAGGAGAAAGTGGACAGTTGTTACACAATGGCAAAAAAACGTACTGCAGGCAGGCAGCTATAGCACGGCCAACACGATTCGGTGACTGTCCGGCACATGGACTATAGTTAGCAGACTTATTTTTCTCTAGAGGTCTTTGCTGCGGGCCATTATATCCTCCGGCCACGTTGGCGACATCATCATCAAAGGACTGCCCATTGCACTGACGGAAGTCGATTTTGCAGGCATTGCCTAGAAGAGCGCTTTCACCACTCTCCTGTTCTAACTCGAGGAAAGCGAAAGCCATCGCCATTCCAAAAAACCCCTACGATCCGTGTGTGACAACTTCTGGGCAGCTGGCTTCATGCCATCTTGATATAAATGACAGTTATTTCTGCCATATCCGAACAACGTCTGCTTTCAAGTCTGTTTTCCCTGTCATCTTTGTTAAGCCAGTTATGTAAAGCTTGAATGTAGTAAATGTTTTGTATTTCTAGGCCCTAAACTGTAGCTTAGTTAGCTTGTGTGTTAATCCAGCATTAGCCTCTACAGCCCCCCCCCCCCCAATCTTCATAAGAACATAAGAATGGCCAGACTGGGTCAGACCAAAGGTTCACACGCCAGGTGCCCCAGAGGGAGTGAACCGAACTCTCTCCTGCCATCCATCTCCACCCTCTGACAGAGGCTAGGGACACCATTCCTTACCCATCCTCGCTAACAGCCATTAATGGACTTAACCTCCATGAATGTATCTAGTTCTCTTTTAAATCCTGTTATAGTCCCAGCCTTCATAACCTCCTCTGGCAAGGAGTTCCACAGATTGACTATGCTCTGTGTGAAGGAGAACTTCCTTTTAAGTACCTCTGGTCTACACTGACACTGCATTGACTGCAGCCCTGCTCCCAGCATGGATCAGCTCCCTGGTTCTCCCTCGCCACCTGGCTCAGCTCCCCAGTGCAGCTTGGGCCCCTTAGCCTGGCCCCATCCTGTCTGACTCCAGCAAATCCAGCTCACATGGAGGATGTTCCCCTCCCCTGCATACCCACGCCCCTGACTCCCTCATCACTGCATTCCACCCTCCTGATTTCACACCAGCACTTCCCACCTCCTTCTGGTACTGGGGAGAGCCAGCCGAAAGCCCCCACCGACTTCTAATAAGGGGCCAACAGTCCCCTTACACATACCTTTACTGGCCACCTCGTGGCTGGAGAAACTAGCCAAGCACCCACAAGGCACATGACAGACTTGCATCTACAGAGCTGCCTCGGGTCCCAGCTCACAGCCGTGTGGCCACAACCACAACGAAAGTGCCGCCGTGGCCAGGTAAGCCAAACTCTTCTTAGACGGCCCAAAGGAGAGAGATGGAAAAGCGAAGAAGCAAAGTGGGAAAGGAGAACGGGCCCAAGAAGGCGCGGCAGCAGGAACCCGGGTGTTGCTCAGGGTGTGGCTGAAGCCGGTGTGGGTGAGCACATCCGTGCCCCATTCTGACTTCCCGAATCTGGAGGATGCTGGTCCAAGAGAGCCACTGTGGGTTCCGGGGTTCCAGGAGACTGTGACATTTGCACCCTGTAGTCTCCATGTCCTCCTGCTCCAGTGGCACGGCCCCCCGGCAAACAGCGCCTCAGAGCTTTAAAACAAACCACATGAAAACTAAAATATTTGGTCCGTGCTGACTAAGCATTTCTAGCCTGTTGTGGCTCTTTGCCCACCCACGGCTTCCCCAGAAGCCCTGCAGCCCCTGCAGAGGTTTCACCCAGCACATCCCAGGCTAGTTGGTTCTCACTTCTGCTAACAACAGCTGCCCAGAACTGGCTGCTGCGTTGGACCCGGGTTACCAAGGGCGCGAGAGAGTCCTGGCCTCTGCCCGGCAGTGCCCCTCTCCCCTTAACCTCATTCACAGCGAGCACAGCCCTGTCACAAAGCCAGAGACGCTAATTTCATTCCCCTCGGGCAACCCAGGCCCTCTGGGTGTGGCGCTTTGTGCCCGCCCAGCCAGCAATCACCAAGTCTGCGACAGCTTTGATGAGGGGCCACGGGACTTAACTCCAGCAGTTGAGGCTAATCCCCGGAGCGCCAGAGGTCCCAGGTTCGATCCCACCCGCCGACACGCGGGGTGGGTCCATTAGCACAGGGGTTCCCAACCTTTTTTAAGCCACGGACCAGCAAACCCACTGACAAACTTTTGGCAGACCGGTAGCATTTTCTTTGCATATTCATTATGCAAATAATGAATATGCAAATAAAATGTTACCATCTCCCTAGCCCCAACCCAGTCCCTTTCTCCCCAGTCCCAAACACCCTTTGACCCCCACCCTTACAGCTCATGCCAACACCCTCTCGCCCCATGACCCCACCACACCTTCACCCAAGACCCCTTCGCCCCCACCCCACCCCCGCACTCCCCCAGGGCAAGGCTGCCCCCTCTAGGGAGCATGGCTGTTACTGCCATGCAGGCAGGGGGAGCAGCCCTCCTCCTCTGTGCCCCCCTCCCTCCCCAAACACGCCTTGCACCATATGGGTGGGGGGAGCGCGGAGCCCCGGCCGGCCTCCATTACGAGGGGAGGGGGAAGGGAGGCACCTCCTGCTCCACCTCCTTCTGCCACCACCTCAGCTACCACGGCTGCTG
This sequence comes from Pelochelys cantorii, assembly GCA_032595735.1. Lineage (NCBI taxonomy): Eukaryota > Metazoa > Chordata > Testudines > Trionychidae > Pelochelys > Pelochelys cantorii. The sequence continues at coordinate 46,665,269 of CM064337.1, forward strand.
GAGCGGAGCCGTGAACAGCCGGCCTGGCGGACCAGCAGTTGGGCACCGCTGCATTATCATTCAACTTGCACCTTGCGCGACAGAGCAACAGGTGAGGAAGAGAGTGTGAACAGAAAAAAATGCAATTTAACCTCCTCCCATGCACACAGTTGGCAGGGGACTCAGCAAAAGCAGGAACATTTAACTCGGCTTTTGGAATTGATCAGATTTTCCTTGAAAGAATGTCTTGTTTGTAGAATAAGGGAGGGGAAGAAATGCATAGAAAATGGGTCCGTTGCCAAAAAAACACCAGCCTCCAAGCAAGCAAAGAGGTTATTTTAGCCTATTTAAGTTCAGCTTACCAGAGTCTTCAGAGAAACACCGCTGAAAGAAACCTCTCTTGTATCCAGCTAAAATGAAAACAAACCAGAAGGAGGTATAATTTTTCCAGAAAGTTGTCACTTGAGCCATAGGCAGCACAGATTAAAAGGACTCCTCTTTCTGCTGCAGTTTGAAGTGGTGCAGGTGGAAAGAGAAGGCGCCAAATGCATCACTCGCTTACACTTGCAAAAAGGGGATCTGATTTTGGGGGGGGGGGGTCATATTTTTCCCGCATGAACCTGTCAATATTGCTGGTGAAACTTACCCAGCACTTTGCAGCCCCCACCGCCTGCCCAGACCTCCAAGTCCTCCATAGGCTCCAAATGGGATAGAAATACTACAGCCCTGCAAGAGCAAACACGCACACGGACCCTCCCACACCACCGAGCTACACAGTGACTGAGCTCAACTCCACATGGAGGCCAAATTGGGGGCAGCCAGCATATCGGGCTCCATGGCTTGAACCCACGGGTAGCGTTTTCTGTCGGCTGCACTTTCCATGCTAGGAGCTCCCCAGCACTCCCAGAGTTGCCAGCTCTTGTGATTTTATCCTCAGTCTTGTGTTGTTAAGCCTGGACACTCGTTAATGGATTTAAAAGTAGCCCATTCTTCTACAAAGAAATGTCACCGCCAATTAGAGAGAGAGGGCGGAACTGACATTCACCTGCAAATGTGACACTGTTTTCTTGGGCTTGAACAAAGACATTAACTAGATGTTGCATTATAAAGGCAGCCTGCCCTGCATTTAACACCTCATTGTTACATCAAAAGCTAAGTGTGGGGCACTTCCAGCCCACTGAATTAGCTTCATTAGCACCCGTCCAACAATTGACAGGTTCCTCTGTTTTCTTTCCCTTCTTTTTCTGTTCTAAATTCAGGGTTACTGTTATCCCTCTCCAACACATCTGATGACGTGGGTTTTGCCCACAAAGGCTCATATTGCTATAGATATTTTTAGTCGTTAAGGTGCCATGGGACAACTTGTTTTGATATTATGGTTTTTCTTAGAGCCCACTTCCGGAGTGGAGAATCGTGGCTCTCCAAACACACACAAATTTCTCCACCTCTGGCTGCCAAGAAAAGCCAGACAACAGGACACAAAGCTGAGGCTCAAAACGAGATGTTTAAAAAAACCCACCCAAAATGAATCCCACCTTCACGTGGATTGTTTTAAAACTGGCCTGATATTTCTGGACTTGACTCAGGGTTTTGAACTCTCGGTAATGCCACAACCTGTCGTCAGGCTTTCCGCCCAGGAAAACTGTGAGTGGCTTAGGGTGTGGGGCAGGGAAAACATAACAGCTGGGACTGTGGCTAGGCCAAATGCCTGGTGCTAATGTAGCTTCGGCTTTACTTAATTCCTCTTGGCCGCATTGTGCTGGCCATGCCTACGGGGTCGTGTCTGGGTCCCTTTCCCCATTTCTAGCTGGCAAACCTCCCGGAGCCGATCCGCCACGGGAACTGCCGGTGGCAGAACAGCAAAGAGGAAGCCACAAAACCAGAAAAGCCCACGACTTACCTATTGCCAGGACTCCGATCACCACCACCGCCACCACCGCCACGGCCACAGGGACAGCCACGGTGGAAGGATCTGTGAAACAGGATGCAAAAATCAGCCTCACTTGGGCCATTGCTAGTAGCAAGCACCATCTCCCCGTCCCCCCACCCCAAGCAAATCTTTGCAAGCTGACTGATAGAGACACTGGTATTAACGGAGGGTCTATGACGGGTTTTGCCAGCCTCTCACGCACTAGCTGCTCCCATTCCTCAGCCCCCCCATGTCAAGTCTGCCCAGATGACTCTAGTTTGGGGTTGCCCCAGATGTGAAGAGACGGAAGTTGTGAATTCCATACAGGAGAACTGGCCGGGAGAGTAACTGGCTATTCACCTCCCAGCCAGGCTCCTCCGCTGCTCCAGACCACCCCTCCTCATTGCTAAAGCCAGGCCCCGCTGCTAGCCCCAGGTGCTTCTGGGCGTCGATTCACGGGCCCACAGCCCCACACCACCTCCTCCTGCTGCAACCACACTTGAGCTTGCGCTGTAGAGTCCATCAGAGAAGAGGAGCCCATGGCTGACAAAGAGGCAGCGTGTGGAGCCCAGTATAGAAGCCGCTGGTGTGGTCAGCAGTAGAGGCCGAGGGAGGTACAGAAAGAGAAAGCAAAGGAATCCTAGAGGAAGCGGGAAGGCAGGGGTGTCCATCCCCCTCAATCTGACTATACCACACCCTAGTCACAATGTCTCCCAGCCCATCCTTCCCCCATTCCCCAACTTACCAACCCCCTAACTCAGCACGTGCATACCCCCCCTCCAGCACGGTGGCTTGCAAATCCCAGAAAACCCACCCCGCTCTGAAACCCCTGCGTGACCAGGGTGCTCATGTACCTGGAGGAGAAAAGCCATGTGCCTGCTATGAATGGATTATTTCATCAATACCATACAGCAAAAGTTCAAGAGACACGAAGCCGTACAAAAAACACAACTCCAGAGAGAGCCAGGCTTCATTATAACTCCTTGCGCACACTCCCCCAAAACACCCATATATGGCAAAATCATGGAATAAATACAGTAAACTAAGCCAAAAGCCTAAAGCCACAGGTTGGGTTTTTTCCCCCCATGTGGATGCTAAGAGTTAAATTTAGGCACCTAAAACCTTTAGCGATGTAATTTGTAAAAACAAAAAAAGTCTTGCCAAATGATTCAGTCAGACAAAAGCCTTAGGCACAAAGGCTGGAATGAGTCCTGGAGTGGATTTGGATTTGGGCAATTTGAGTCTGGCTCATTTTAAATACGTCCTCAGCAGGCCTCCCGCTCATTTTTCTTATTGTGTTATGTGCCCCAACAAGGACGTACTGCGGGAGGATACTGGGGCATCCGTGGCCTTGTCTGAGCGCATAGCGACTCAGGGGAGGTGTTCGATTGTGTCAAGGTGTGTGGCTACAGGGGAAGACAACCCACTCAGCCAGGTGCTCCCACCGCTGGGCTACTGCAAGATTTGAAGGGAAGTATGAGCCGAGTGCTCTGCTAGATCAGGGCTGTATTTAGGCCAGGGGCAGGCAGTAATTTTTGGTGGGGGGCCACTCCAAAGTTTTAGGTGCACACTATGGGTTATGCTCTGAAGCAGTGTTTCTCAATTGTTTTTTTATAAAGTACCCTTTAAAAAAAAAAAAAAGTACCCCCAGTACCTACAGTTTTCAGACACACAACATTTTTTCTACCATTGCAACACATTGGTTTAAACCACTTAATCGTAGCCAGGCGGGCAATGAAATTTCTGGGTGCAAAAATAATCAAGCGCTGTAGAACTTAACACAAAAACTCAATTTTCTCCAAATGTCAGTTGTGTTGACGTACCCCCCAGACTTCTGTCGAGTACCCCTAAGGGTACTCGTACCACTGGTTAAGAAACACTGCTCTGAAGCACCGAGTCACACGCCTGTGCAATTGCGCGCCAAAAGGTAAACAACAGAGCTGATTGGCGGGAACAAAACTCCACGGAAAATGTTGACTCTCTCTCAAAGGAGCACACCGGCCTCAGAGCCTTCTAGGTTCTCTCCTGGGGGATGAGGAGGAATCAATTGTTCACTCAAGACCAGGTGTTTTTCTGAACGATCTGCACGAGGGCAGGGAGCCAACAGACACACCCTGGGCAAGGTGGGCGGGGCCTTGGGTGGAAGGGGCGGGGCCTTTGGGCAGTAAGCCTTCAGCACTGCCCAGAGCATGCCATGCCAGTCCCCGCCCTTAGAGCCACCCAAAGCACACCCTCCAGCGGCAATTTAAAGGGCCCAGTGCTCAGAGCACTGCTGTTAGCCCAGGCATTTCTCAATCACCAGGCCCCAGGTCGATTGCCCCCTTTGCCCCCCTCGGCGGGCCTGGCTCTAGGAGTTACTGTGGGGAAGTTTCAGGCGGTCAGACAAGATAATCACCTTCCCCCCTCCTCTCCATCCCCCAACATGCCACCCTCCCTTCCCCCCCACCCAGAAATACCGCTGGGCTCATTGCAAATCAAGCCACACTCTAGTTTGCTGCATCGCATCGAAGCGCCCACTTACTGAGGGGGTCCACCTTCAGGGAGGCTTCGTTCCAGCTGACCAGGTTGCTGACTGTGCAGGTGTACTCCCCGCCGTCCGACACGGCCGTGTCCTGGATACGCAACGTGCTGTCGTTCTGACTCAGCTGGAAGCGCCCGTCCTCGGGGAGACTCCCGCCATCCTTCTTCCACTGGTAGGCATCTACGCGTCCTCTCAACACCGTACAGACCAGTTTGGTGGTGGAGCCCACTAAGGAGGAGTTGCTCCTGAGTTCTGGCTGAGACAAGGGCTCTGGAAGAGGAAACATTCCCAATTCAATGCAAGGCCTTTGGTTTTCAGAGCGCTCTATTTAAGGGAAGGTAGTATTTTTAGCAATTTGTTTTATATAACATTGTGGGGGAGGGAGGAGTCTCTGTCCATGACATACTGTTGTATCTACTCTTGGCAGTGTTCCCTAGTGCAAGAGCCCTGAGCCCATGGGCAGAGGCAGGGGGCATGGAGGAAGTTGCCCCCCCCCAAAAAAAAAAACTGCAGCTGAGCAGTCCTGGGACAGCTCCACCCTTGCTCCCCAACCCCTTCTCCAGCCTGGTCTGATGTGGGAAGCTAGAGTCTGGGAACGCAGAGCAGCTGCTGGGGCCACATGCCACTTGGCGGGGGGGGGGGGGGGGACTTTATATGCTGCTCCTGTCCCCAGCACTATTCTCGCAGCACCCATTGGCCAGAAGCCAGCCAATGGAATGGGAGCTGCCACTCCCCCAGGAACACACAGTGCAGAGATGCACATGGCCCCAGCAGCCAGATGCTTTGAGTGGCAAGGGGGCGTGACAGGCAGGGAGCCTGCCCAAGGGTCCCGCTGGGCTGCTGGCCGGGAGCTGCCTACTACAGTAAATGCCTTCTGGCCCCAGCCTGCACTTGGCATGCCAACCCCTCTTTCTCCCCCCCCCCCCGACTCCCTGCCCCAGGTCACAAACCAAACCCCTATCCCCCCGCCTGTACTCCTGCCCCAGGTCATAACCCCCTCCTTCCTCCAACCCCCATCCCAGACCCCACACCTCCTCCTGCACCCCAATCCCATACCCAGAGCCCCCTTCTGCATCTGACCGCCACCCCAGACCCCGCACCTCCTCCATTATCATAGACGAATGCAGCCCTCTACCACTTACCACAATTTTGGAGTGGCCCCCTATAAAAAATTATTGCCTACCCCCAGCAAACACCCTGAACTAGCCCCTGCCTGCAGCCAGCCCCTAGCTACTCCCCTGCCCACACACAGCCCCTTGCCACCCCCACCCTGAGCTATTTTCAATCTTTACGCTGTGTCCCCCACCCTTGATTTACAATTTGTGGTTGCACCCCCCAAACTCAGACAGGCAGGTGGCCTGCTGAAGTGAATCAGGGAGTGCAGGTGACACTCCCTCCCTGAACCTCTGCCGGTCTCGGCTTCCCCCCCGAAGTAGAAGTCAAACCACACCTATGCCAGAGGTCCCCTCACCCCCAGAGTTTTTACAGCATGGGGGGGGGGGGCAGAAAGAAAAAGATTGAGAGCTCATTTTAATCAGGGCACCAGAATGGGGTGGGGAAGTGCAAGAGCTCATGGCCTCTCCTATTTTATCAGCTGTAAGGGGTGGGAGGAGGAAAGAGACACAGTTCAGGTGCCACTGGGCACCCCCCACATACACATCCATTGAGACATTCTGTCACTCCTGGTTTTAACATGGCACCGTTTCAAACAGCATCAGCATCCCAGAACCGTTGGTGGGCACCTGCATGGTTTACACAAACCAATTAACGTAGAGCACGTTAGTGCACTATAGACATCACACCCCAAAGGTCCTCGTTTCTGTGCCACATTGACAAACCCTCAGATACATGAAACTCCTGCTGGCGGGTTTTTTTTTTAAAAAATCAGGGTATTTTATCAGTTAAAATTGAGAATCAGAAGTCCTAATTATGCCAGTATTTTGTTCCTAGAAGCCAAAACCGTAGACATAGCTTAAAGCATTTCTTCAAATATCACTTGGGTATCAGCAGCTATTTTGAGCACAAAGAAAGAAAGAAATTAAATTGCCCCAGGTAGTTCATGTAATGATACCGAAAGTTGACTCAGTACATTTTATGAGAGATCCTGCATACATTTAAATCCAGATTGAAGACCTCACTGAAACCAAAGGCCCAGGACAGCCCTTAAAGCATAATAAATCCTTCCGCAATGTTCACCCGGTTTGCTTGCACACCGATAGTATGCAGAATTACGCAAACGCCTGGAATGTGGGGAGGTAACTTTAGTGCCTTAAAAGAGCCACAAGTTACAGCCAAGTAGCAGTTATAAATGGAGCTAGCTACAAATAGCACGGATGTCAGAGTACAGAGTTCCACATTCTTGACTGAAAGTCATTTCAGCTTTAGAGTACACAAAGGGAACAAAGTCCCAAGATGCACAGCTCCCCTGCTCAAACTCGCTGTTCTGTTCCCCCTCTGCCAATGCAAGGCCTTTAGTACCAGTCCACTAGAGTTTGACCCTTATTCCTCCTGGAATGAGGTTTAACAGCTAATTCGAATTAAGGGCTTTACTTCGAACTCCTGTTTCACTGCCGCACGTAGACGCGGGCAGTCAATTTCCAAAATGGCGACCGCCCGGGAACATGCTAATGAAGCACAAGATATTTAAATCCTGCGCTTCATTTGCGATTTCGGTCGCCCTCATTAGCCTCCCTAGTTCGAGCTAGAGGGCTAGTGTAGACATACCCTATGACTGACAATGTGTTAGTCAGTATGGATTTGCGCTATTGCTTGTTAAGATGATGGTTTCATTCATAAAGTGGCTACTTGCATTGTTGCTCTGTCATTGGTCATATAAAAGCCAATACAATTAATGAGTCCTGCTAATTATTATGTATATTGTGCTTACAATCCTCCAGTAATGGCCCAGGACCAGCACAAACATTGAACAAAATGACTGTACTGGATAAAAGTTTAGAATCTCACTCCTAGTTTCCCAAAACAAAATTACGCCTTTTGCAGAAAGCGTCTGTTTCCTTCCTGCAACTACAGTGCTACTCTGCTTCAAAAAGCTGAAGAGAAAGGTATTTGTCGTTAATGCCATTGAAAATTAGTGCAACATTTCTGCCAAAAATTCCCACCCCCAAATGAGCACAAGAAGACTTTGCAACACTGGGTGGTGCTACTTAAAAAAAAATGTTCAGGAAATGAAAAAAAAAATCTTTGTATTTATAAATAATATTTTCAAAACCTTAGCTGTGCACACAAAAGAACTCCCATCTTGAAAGCCAAATCCGATGGACACAGACCGTCGCCATATGAAATAAGTCATTGTGCAGCCAGACAAAGCATGGTGCGGAGCCTTGGCTGGAGGGAAATTCCCTATCAAAATCAGAAAGGTAACTCCCGTTCCTTATGAGTCACTTCCTGATTGCTAAGCAACTACACATACCAGCAGATCTCCTTGAGCAAGTGGAATGTAAAGTGAGAGAGCTAGATTGCTGCCTTTTCCTTGGGACAAGTGATCTACTTCAAGGGTTAAATAAAAATTAGTATAGAAATAAAGAAAGTTACCAAAACTATCGTGTGTGGCACTTACCAATAACTTCCAGACGGAACCACTTAGATTCTTGGGAGTTGGTTCTAAATTGGTACATTCCTTCATCTTCCAACTGCAATTTTATTTGCAGAGTCCAGTTGGTTTTGCTGAAGTTCACTCTCCCAGCATAGGAATGATACAGATCAACCTTTGATTGTTCCTTAAAATACACTATGATGGACAGACCTGGGCTGTCAGCATTTCTGTAAGTCCAGTGTACAACCTCAGGACTGTCATTCAGATCTGGCGGATAGAACACCACTGTGCAGCCTGCAGCAGAAATCAGCTGGTCGGATGTCCGTGTGAGATTGGCATTATAACACGGAGACAGCGTCTGTGCTGAAAGACAGAAATACAGCATATTTCAGGGCAGTTGTGGTTCTGCATGATCTTTTATTAAGTCCCGTTGAATTGATTAGCCGGCTGTTTCTGGCCCCACATGGGTCTGGGGGCTGGCAGCCCCATCCAGGGGCCTAGAGAGTCAGGAGCCCTTCTGGGTACCAGTTAACCACTGTCCATTCACATCCCTAGCTGAGATTGGAGTGAATTGCAGCTTTAGGTTCACTGGCAATTGGGAAATAAAAATTCATTTTCGGTTATCCAAATGCAGAATGTTTCAAAATATATGGTGAATCAAAAACCGGGGTTTTACTGTATTCACAAAACTGAAACACGGCTTTGATCCCAACCATTTTAAATTTGGGGGGAAGCTCTAAAATTTCTTTGTACAAAGCTAGATCCCATTCAGGTGGGGAAACACTCACACCAGGACCAGGAAAATCCAAAATTCCTTCCTCTAAGTAAATCCAAATCTTCTGATAAAGAAATCATGATTAAAAACGCATCTTGCGAGACATCATTAAAGGGGACAGCAGATGATACTTGCTAGACACGAGTGTTCGACTTCAGTTTTAAAAGTCCTTGTGCTTGTTGCTGCTTGGGTGAGCTCTCTCTCTCTCTCCCTCCAAAAACAAATCAAGGAGTCTAGAATGTGTGCTTTTCGTGCCCCGTGCAGGCCACAAGACAGATGTGTATATATAGATGCTCCCTGTTGTCCCCAATACTGGAACTATCCAGGAGAGATTTAAACGCTGCCCAGCTGATCAGCAGAGCACCCACAACATGTATTTCTACTGGTGGTACACATCCACACAGGCCTCAGCACACACAACAAAATTTATTCTGCACATGAATGGAAACAATTAGCGGGAACACTTGGCTTTATGGCCCAGCTGCTCAACTGTTGTAAACCAGCACCTGGCTATGCAGTTTCTCAGCTGGAGTGCACTGTTCAATTGTTTCTCAGCACACAGTTAGTTGGAGACCTTCCTGGACAGCGTGATGTAAAATGCCATAACTTGAAGGATTTTTTTTAAATACTTTCCCTGAAAGTCAGGACATTCCATTGTTACAAAATCCATACCCGTGGAACTTGGCCACATGCCACATACCCCCTCGACAGTCTACTTCAGCTACTATGACATGGGGCCCCATTCTGCAGCAAAATCCCTGCAACACCCCATTGGCTTCACCAAATCAGCCCCAGTTGTTAAAGGATCCCTTCAACACTGCTGTGGGAACCCTGGCTTACAGTGATTTAGGCACCTATCCTAAGACCTCAGTCACCACTTGCCTTCCAAAAAGCAGATCCTCTTAAAGCATCTCCTGTTGAGCACTTATGGTCAGAAATACCCAAAAAGATCAACTGATTTTGAAGTGTTAGGGCCTTATCTTTAGAATTTCCTGACTGGTGCTTCTATTCTCAACCCGAACAGGGCACTGAACAAGGATTGTGATATGGCATAATGTAGTAGTTTTCAAGCACTGGTAGGCAGTCTTTTTCTAGATGCATGCCAACAGCTTAAATTAGTTTTTACCTGTCACATGCATGCAGCTTGCTGCTGGAATTTCCTGGACCCAGATGAACACAGTGAGGAAAAAACAAACCAGCAGCTGAGAGGAAGGGGAAAAAAAAGGAGAAAAAAGAAACTGAAAAAAGAAAAATCAGTAAAATATTTTAAGGCTTGTATATAGAACCATACATTTACACGGTGCTTCCTGAAGACTCAGATAAATTACTCACCCCAGAAAAACAGAAAATTCGAAAATTCTGCAAATCTCTTCTATAGTTTCGTTGTCAGAGTAACGCGTGAGTGCGATGGGTCAAAATAGTAGCTATAATATGCATAATACTTGTGCATGTAACAAATGTGTTGGCTAGGCAAATTTAAGGGGAAGAGGTTGTGGACTAGCTAAACCCACAATCTTGCAGGTTACTCGGTGCACATATGTACCAAGTTATCCCACTGGAGAGAATGGGAGCATTTGCACTGTGTAAAGTTAAGCAGGTTGATCTCAGTGGGGTTCACTGCAGGACTGGTGCCCTGGATCCATGCTCTCCACCGCCCATAGAACGCAACAGCCGAATCTCGCTGGGGATCACAATGCTTGGTCTAACTTCTGTGGCTGGGTTTGGCATAGGACCCTGTCCATGATACGGGGGGCACTGGTGACCTGTGACATATAGGAAGTCAGACTAGAGCAGTGGTGGGCAAAAATCAGGCCTAGGGGCTGGATCTGGCCTGCCCAGCTGATCAGCAGAGAGGGCCTGTGCCTGGCCCCTTGCCCAAACTTGCTCTGTCCTGCTGCCCAGTTACCCCCAGGATTCTCCTGCTAGCCATGCAGAGGGGAGGGGATTGCTCCAGCCAAGGTGTCCCCCTGCCCCTATGCCCCATCTCTGCCGAGCAGAGGTCAGGGAGAAGTGCACACAGGCGGAGCTGCTCCTATCTGAAGCAAGGATGGGGAGGAGAGGGGGAGCGGGCACAACAGCTTTCCCTGCCTTAAAGAGATAGCGCATGGCTTCTCTCAGAAAGTAACCCAGCAGCAGCCAGCACACACTCTGGTGTCACTGTCACACACCCAGTCTGTGCCACACAAGGGATGTTAAAATACGGTTAATTGACTGGAAATTCCATCGACTACTCAACTAGCCAAGTGGGCCAGCGGGAAGTCCCACTGACTCCGGACTTCAGGCCTGTGCCTGCTTTGAAGTGTACAAGAGTCCCCATGGGTGCTCTTGTGTATTTCAAAGCCATGGAGCCTGGGGTCAGCGGGGGCCTCCCCAGCTGACTCCAGGTTCCACTGGGGCTGTGGAGGCAGCACTTCAAAGGGGCAGTGCTGCAGGGCTGATCTCTAGCTCAGCTGTGCAGTGCTGCTGCTTTGAAATACCCCTCCTCACCTGTCCTGCCTCTATCTGGGGGGGGGGGGGGGGAATTGACTAGTGGACTAGTCCTTAACATCCTTACGCCATGTGGCCAGTTGAGTGTGGCTAGTTCACTCTAGTGGCTACTGCTTCAGAGCTGTTTGGACACCCCTACAATGCAGTTTCACTTCCCTCTTGAAATCCTGGAAGATTAGCCAGGTCCTAACCTGATTGCCAATGCCACACAACTTAGCATTGTGTGGGTGTGCAAAGTATATATCTTTGTACTGCAGGGGCACATAACACACACCCCCTCAGAAACCTCACCACCTGACTCACTGATGCAATCAAGCAGGCTTTTAGGGGCAACACTCCCGTCCTGAAATTTTCACAGAGAAGTTCGATTGCAGCTAACAAACATGGCAGAAAATGTGTAACCATCCACTTGTGTTAAAAACTTGCAACGTGCATTGCCTCCGTTCAGAGCATTTCCCTTTCTAGCCTTTGGGCCCAAACCCCGCAGATGTTTAAATACAGGCTTAGTTTTACTAACCTAGGTGCTTAAATATGGACAAACATTCTTACTTAGGAAGTGCCGGTGGTCCTACAAGCCCTTATTTCCATGCTGCACTTCATGCACGCAGGGCACACCAGCCTGGGGGGGACGAGGTCAGAAAGTGAGAGGACTTCCAGAGGAAGTGGCAACCACCTGTGTGTGAAACCAATTGCAGCTGGCTCTGTTCTCCAGCACCTGCGCAAGTACCAGGCTTGTGTGAACTCCGCTGCTGAAAGGACTGGGGGGCGGGGGGCCCCACTAGCTGGAATGCGACTCCCCAGGGCGCAGCCGGTGCACCAAGCCCCAGGCGGATGGAGGCTCCCGCACGTTGCATTCCTATAAGCGCCCCTCACCCTCAGCAGACGCCGGGCAGAAGCGGGGTCGGGCTCTGGGGGGCCCCGCGCCGAGCAAGCGCGGCCCTTTCCCCTGCACCCCCTCCCGCAGGGGCGCCCATGTGCCGGGGCCCCCATGCCCGGGGGGCGGTGGCTGCATCGCTCGGCGCGAGGCGGGTTTCGCCACCTCCAAGCGGGGAACGGCCCCCCGGTCAGAGACGCGCTGCTCCCCGGGGACGCCGCAGACCGGCGCGGTGGGGGGGCGGGGCAGGTTCTGCCTGGCCGCGATTGTACGGGACAAGGCGGGGGGGGGGGCGCTCACCTGGGCTCCAGGACGCACCATGCCGCCGCCCGGGCTCCCTGCCCACCTGCACCCGCCGGGGGCCGCTCCCTAGCCCGGAGCGCAGCTGGATCGCTGCCCCTTGAGTCCGGGCAAGGGAGTTAACGCGCAGGGAGGCGGGTCCGAGCGCCCAGCCCAGCCCAGCCGCCTTGCGCCGTGGCCGGCGGGGGCGGAGGGCGTGGGAATGCCCCACCCGACTGGCCGCATCGCCACCGCCGGGACACAGAGCCCAGGGCAGCCGCTCGAGCCTGGCCCGCGTAGCCCGGGATAGCGGGCAGGGCCCGAGCCCCCTGGCACGTCGCTCCAGCAAAGGACACCGGCCTTGTGCCCCCCCACGCACAGTCCCACTGCAGGGCTCTTTGCAGGGGTGTATTAGGCTAAGCCCGGCGGAAGGGAACGGGATCTGGGCCCCTCCCTCTCAGCCACGGCAGGTTTCTTATCCTGCCCCCCCCCCCCCGTAGGGTTACCCCAGTCCTTGACAACGAGTGGGGGGAGGGAGTGACCCTTTGCACAGCAAACCTCCAATATGCAGTCCTCACTCCAGCCTGTCTCCCAGCAGCCGGGGAGGGCGGCGTTATTAGGTTCCCAACAGGTGCGCCTACACTGCACCCCTAGCTCAAATAAGCGACCGTGGCTTATTTTTATCTTATTTCGAAACCGCTTATTTTGTGAATTTCGAAATAACCCGCTGGTCCCACGCGTCCCTTCCTCCAGGTGGAGCGAGGTTTGCAGGGACGTCGGAATAGCGCGCCTGGTCTATTTCGCAATCGCGAGCTTGCTTCAAAGGCACGGAATAGCGATTTCGGGATCCCTCCGGTATCCCAAAACAGCGCCGCAGTGTGGACGAGTCCTTATTGGCTACAGGTACTTCAGTTCCCTTGTAGTTGCCTTCCCTCGTCTATAGGGATCTCTGCTGTAATTAGCTTAAGGCTTTTATCTCCCCTCCGCTGCGCTCCCGCCGCATCACAGCACCCAGAAAATCCCGGGGACCCCCCCCCCCCGAGCCACAAAGCTGAGTTAGGTGCCCAGGGTCCCTATGCAATGAAGGGGGAGGAGTAGGCCCATGGGAAAGCTGTGCACAAAAGCCAGCCTGCTAGGCAGCCCCCTGCTAAGGGGATGGGAGATGCTAGTGTGCTAAAGCATCTCCTGGCTCAGAGAGAGGCGCTTAGTCCAGCTCCCAGAGGGTCACTAGTTCTGCTGAATGGGGACCCATCTCCTGGCTCAGGTGCTGGCCTTACTGTCCAGACAACCAGAGAAGGTGCCCACCTAAGACCTTGTGGTGCAATGGTTAGAGCACTTGCAGCTGTGGGAGACCCAGGTTCAAAGTTCCTCCCTCTACCAGCTCCACAGGCGAGTCTCACCGAGGAGGAGGGTGTTTTAAGTAGGGGACATGCTGACGTGGGAGTCCCTCCTGTTGAAGCTGTTTCACTGTGGATGGAAAGGTCCCCTGTCCTCCAGGCAGGTGCTGGAACCACTGGGCTATAGTCATTCCCCCCCATACATACACACAATCCCCCCCTCTTTTTGGAGAAGTGGGTTTTGGACACATGCAGGGTCCAGAGGGAAGGTTGTGACCCATAGCGTGTGGAGAAAAGATTAAGCAGCCCAGTAGCTTTGCGGATTCCACCCCCATTGATTTAGCTAGAAGCATGTGTCACTTTTTAAAATGGGACCACGCTCTTGAAATCTCCAACCCCATATGAACTGACTTTCCCCCTGCCCCGCCCACCAATGATTTTAAAACCATGGGTTAATTTTTGCCCAGGGAAATGGTAGGACCTCATTTCCTTGCAGATGTGTAGTTAAGTGATAGAAGCAGTTCCCGTTGTGCATTGAGGGTACAGGGCCGGAATACAGCTGGCAGATTCTCTGCTTCTGATACTAGCTAAAAGAATGCATGACTAGAAAACAGTCATCCAGTTCAGGAAGACTGAGACAAGGGCTTTCAGGAGGAGGCGGCGACAGATAAAGCAATCCCACTAACTGAAAAAAGACCAGTGACAAGACCTTAAGTAACTGTTCATGCTGTAGTTCAAAGTGTGGGGCATGAACTGGAGAATATGATGGAATGATTTGGAGGCTGGATGAAGAAAAGGCATATATTCCACAGCTTCTCTGAAGAAGAGAATAAAGACTAACAAAGTACGCAGGAAAACACACTGAGGATACATCTAGACCAGTGGTCCCCAACCTTTTGGGGCTGCCAGGCGCCCAGGGGCAGCACCACACATGCGCCGCACGTCCAGGGCGGGGGCTGCGCATGCACCGGGCACCCGGGGCCCGGAGCGCAAGAATGGTTCGGTCCAGCCCTGGTCACTAGGCGGGCGCACATAAATGCCCCGGCAGGCACCATGGAGCCCATGGGCACCTCATTGGGGACCACTGATCTAGACTTTGTTGCTCTCTCAGGATACCGGACGTACCCCGACTTTAAAAGCGCCCGCTATTTCCTGAATTATCGGGCACGCTATTCTGCCTCCCTGTAACCTTCGTTCCACGACGGTTAAGGGATTTGTTGGAATAGTGCCTATTTTGAAATTTGGCACAGTGTAGACAGTGCCAAATTTCAAAATAAGCTCTTTCGATTTAGTCTCAGAATAAGCTACGCAATTTGCGTAGCGCAAATTGAGTAGCTTATTCTGACAGAAGGGTGCTGGCTAGACACACCCTGAGAACAATGGCTCAGCCAACAGTATTCTCAGCTGTTCCCAAACTTATGTCAGCGCTGGATGCAGAAAGAGGAACAGGGAGGCAAATTAGCTAGTATAGGGCCTGATCTAAATTCTATTTAAATAATGAGAATGTTTCGGTTGATTTCAATGGGATTTTGGCCATGCTGGACTGCAGTAAGGAATCTAGTTGTCGTAATGGACCACAAGCTAAATATGAGTCAACAGTGTAACAACATTGCAATAAGAGTAAGCATCATTCTGGTATGCGTTAACAGGAGTGTTGTAAGCAAGACACCAGACATAATTTTTCTGCTCTCCTCTGTGCTAATTAGGCCTCAGCTGGAGTATTGCATCCAGTTCTGGGCACCACCTTTCTTCAGTGTGTCCACATCCTTCCTGAAAGAGAAAATTAGAGCTCACTGTTTAGAGGTCATGTTTTCCAGAACTTTGGGGGAAGATTGAAAAAAAAAATGACTCCATGCATCTGACGAAGTGGTTTTTATCCACAAAAGCGTATGTCCAAATAAATCTGTTACTATTTATCGTGCCACAGAACTTCTTGTTGTTTTTGCAGATACAGTCTAATGAGGTTACGCCTCTAAAAAATTTGGTTTGTTTAGTCTGGAGAAGAGAAGACTGAGAGAGGACGTGATAATAGTTTTCAAGTACCTAAGAGGTTGTTACTAGGAGGAGGGAGAAAAATTGTTCTCCTTGATTTCTGGGGATAGGCCAAGAAGCAATGGGCTTAAACTGCAGCAAGGTTAGGTTGCACATTAGGAAAAGCTTCCTAACTGTCAGGGTGGTTAAATGCTGAAATAAATTGCCTAGAGAGATTGTGGAATCTCCATCCCTGGAGATGTTTAAGAGCAGATTAGACAGACATCTGTAAGGGATGGTCGATATCAGTGGTTCTCAAACTTTTCGGCATCATGCCTCCTTTTTGATTTTTGAGAAACCCTCGTGTCCTCCCCCCCCAAAAAATAGCAGCAAAACTTGAGCCCCCCAAAAAAGGAGGGAACTGTCCGGGGCCAAAAAACAAAAATAGCAGCAAAACTAGAAATAGCAGAGCAGGCATTGCCCTTTTAAGGCAGCAATTGTGAAGTCATTTCACATGGTATTTTCTGAATTTTTTTACAGGACAGACAGGGCTCTTTCTCAGGGGGGATTGACGGGGGAGGCTGAGTCAACCTGTGCCCCCCTCCCCTCCCCTGGAATTTAACCTATGGTCTAGATAATACTTAGTCCTGCCAGGAGTGCCGGAGACTGAACTAGAGAACATCTCAAGTCCCCTTCCAGTTCCATGGTGCGATGATGGTTCTTGCCACTCTCAGAAGGTTTTTCCAGCAAGCAAGAATAGCTGAATGTTAGGCAAATTGCATATCCATACGGACATTTCTTATACTAGAGAGGCTGCAGAGATTCCATGAAAACTCCTTGCAGGTACACAGGGAAGACATCACAAAGAACTGGCTGTTACAAATGACCGTTCGGATGGCCACTCGGCACCACAAGCTGGCAACTGCTGGAATGTCTCATATCCGTGTTACTCCCATTGAAGAATGAGTTTGTAACGTAAGGTCCTGCAAGTATTTTTGGACACATTTAACTTAGCCATAGGCCAGTTGACTTCACTGGGGCCATTCACATAACTAAGCCTTTGTGGGATTAGAACGTCCCTAACATGAAAACATGGCATTTTGATGGCTTTAAAATGCCAAATTGGCTACAAGGACCCAAGAATTAAACTATTACATGGAGTCTTTCCATATTTCTTACATAAGAGCGGCCAGATTGGGTCAGATCAAAGGTCCATCTAGCCCAGTGTCCCGTCTGCTCACAGTGGCCAATACCAGGCGCCCCAGAGGGAGGGAACACAACAGGTAATCTTCACATGACCTTTGTCTTGTCACCCATCTCCAGAGAAACAAAGGCTACGGATACCATTCCTGCCCATCCTGGCTTGTTCAATAATACTGTTAATGAAACTGACCAAAGCTAGTCTTAGTAATGGAAGAAATTGATAATATGGCTTTTTTCCCCTCTAGAAAAAAATTATTATTTAATATTTCTTTAGTTTGAAAGTATCTGAGTTGTGACACTAGCAGAAAGGAGGTTAATAGATGTTCATCTCCTGGTGCAGATGTTAATAACTAAATGTGAATTGTTAGACTATATGTAACCCTAATGTGAAACACAGAATATCAAAATTCCTCTGATACCTTAGTAGCTTTATAACACACACACACACACACACACACACACACACAACCTCATACACACATGCACTAAAGGGAAGCTTGGGATTTACATTTTTTTTTAAGTACATGGCTTTATTCCCACCTCTGTCACACTTTTTACATGGCCTGTGGCAGGTCATTTAAACTCTTTGGCCAAACTTTCCAACTTGAATGCCTGAGTTAGGCCACAAAATAATCACCCTCATTTTAAGAGGGTGCTGAATACACGCAGCTCCAGTAATGTCAGTTTTAGACAGAAAAATGAATATTTTGGCCTTAATGGGGTGCTGTATTTTATCTTGCTTCCAGTCTGCTGCTAAATTAGGAAAGATGCTTAAAAAGGGAAAAAAGATTCTTAGTTGCAAAATTCAGCTAAAATGTTTTAGCTTAATTTTACAGGCACTTTTGCGGCTTTTAAGCAATAAATAAATAAGGTTAATAGCTAACACAATACTGACCATGAAAAGTCTTTTTAAAAAAAAGCATACAGGTGAGATTAAGTATACATTCAAATAAGGACACTAGCCAGAAGTCTTTAACTGTAGTTATTTCATAGGACAATAATATCAGAAGCAAACACTAGAAGGAAGCGGTAAAATATTTTCTTTATTTAGATTTAAATCTACCAAGCCAAGCAGCATTAAAATCAGTTCCACAGGAAGTGGACCAGCTGGGCTCCTCACCTTTCCAGGAGGGATGTAAAATCCTGTTTAATCAGTTAACTGCTTAACTCATTAAGTGGGATCCCATGGGGCAGTGGGGCTGTTCCAGCCCCTTTACCTCCTGTGACCAGGCTGCCCAGGAGCCCTCTCGCTTAATTGGTTAACCACTTAAACATAACGTTGGTGAACTGGCACCGAAAGCCCACCGACAGGTGAATGTAGCAACCCCTGACACAACCAAGGGATTCAGCGCATGAACTTAAAACTAGGAGACGAGCAAAGTGTTTGTGTTAACAGCTTCTCGATAACCTTGCTCCTGAGGCTTCCAGATTTCAGCTTAAAGGCAGGGTGTGCCTGCCTGTTGATGTGTCTGGATTTAAACGTGAACTAGCCAGCACTGAAGAGGACATGGACCTGTTTTCAGAAGCCCTTCTCTTGGGAAACCCGAGTGCGAGCGCGTATAGACGGGGTGATATTTTCTCTACCCCGCCAAAGCTTAAGTCTGTAAAGTTTCCTTGCCTGCACAACTTTCCATTGTAGTAATTTAAGCTGCATATATTGCAAGAGCTGTCTCCATTCATTCTGTGCATGGTCCTGCCATGGATGCAGGGGACTGGACTTGTGCCCCCTCTAGCTCTCTTCCAGTTCTATGATTCTATGGTAAGACGAGTAATCAGGAATAGCAAATGAGTAATAAAGCAACCATTTCTATTTTGCCCATGAAGCATATAGAACTAAGAACACTAGGGGCACGCACAATGCACTCCTGTTAACCACAGAGCGAAGAACAGAACCCAAAGAGTCTGCAGTGGATTAAAGAGGGGCATTTTTACATTTTTTGTGATTGCATAAAATGTGTGTTTTATTACTTCGGTTGCAAAAAATATACACTCTACAGAACTAGAATCTAAGAACTGAGAGAAATAGAATGATTCATTTACCATATAAGAGAATAACTATTGAACGATTTCTAGCCTTGGAATGTGTGAATTGGAGGAACCACGGATCAGATGGAAGCAGCTGATTTTTAATGGATGGAAACTGTACAAAATAATACGAAACTCACACTATTTATAAACGGCATTATTTCAGCTCTCTGTCTTCTTATCTGGTCTCCCTCTCTTTCAATTCTTATATATGTTTACCCGCTACTCTGCCTTTTTTAAAAAAAAAAAAAAGTTTAATATTTGCTTTCTAACAACAAATGCAATAAAAATGTATAATTTTATCATGGATTATTGTAGAGTATCATTATAAATAGTCAAGTTTCTTACAATTGCTTCTCCAGTTATTGATGTGGAATGTTTTAGCCAGCTATTTAGATGTATCAGTCTCCCCTTTATAAACATCTTTTATCAGGAAGTTTTGCAAGTATTTAAAAACTTGATTCTCTCATTTTCCATTGTAGCTGTTTTTTTAGCTGCTGCTCTCTAACATTTCTAAGGGTGGGGCCGTGTACAAGTCATCAAGTTAGGGCTCTAGCTTCCCTCGCTAAGTACGATCTTGGTCAGGGCCCTCTCTAATTAAAGCTTGATGTGGTTTAGTTTATACTTAGTTTATAAGCATCCATCCCCGCCTCCCCAACAAGCTCCTTTGTGCATATTGTGAAATTTCCCTCATGCCAGTGTTTCTTATGCTGTTAGCCGTGGTTCTTTATTCTTCTTGGGGCCTGAGGCTTCTAATCAGTTCCTTGTTTAGGGGTTCAGAGCCATGTACCAAATCCTATTGCTGCCCTCTCCCCCTCAGCTGGAGTCTGGAGGCACAAGGAGTTGGAGCAGGCTCCAGAAGGTAATAGATCAAGGTCATAACAGCACATCTGGGGTGCTGCCTTTTCCTGGACTGTTACATCCTACTCCCCTCTCTCTTTCTTCTTCATTTTGACAGAAGCTGGGGGCAATATACTACCTGGAAGGTACATGGTGCCTAGGAATAGTTTCTCTGGGATGTACGTGGGGCGTAGATTTTATGCTGGCTGACCCATCTGTGGACCATCCCCACGCAAACCTGCCCTTCCCATCCCCATTCACGAATTTTTATCCACAAAGGACAGCCGCTCCATCAGGATTGGGGAGCAGGGGAGAGATTTAAGACACAAGTGGGAATGGGAGGCCCCCGACTGACGTAGGCACCCAGCTGCTACTGAAAGTTCCACCACCCTGTGGACCTTTAAAAGTCTCCCCTCCCCCCCACCCATGTGACAGCTCCCATTCATGTGAATTTTGACAGATGTGCACAAAGGGAGCTGTTCTGAATTCACAAGCAGGCTTATGAACAACACAAGCACTCTGGCCACCCCATGGAACTTAAAATATGCTGAATTTTACTACCTTAAAAAACCAATGAAATACTTTGAAATAGAACTTGCACAACCACTTTAGGTTTGCCACTGGGATTCCAGAGGCACTGGTGTGTCACCAGCGAAGTGCATGCCAGGGCATTCCAGGACTCAGATTTCAGTGGGCGCAAGTACCCAAAGGAAAGGGACTGTTACTTTCTTAGATCTGACTCTGCAAATGCTCAGTTCCAGGATTCTTACATGAGACAAGAGCCCACTGCATTTCAAGTGGGGCTGCATACACAAGTGGCCACTCAAAAAGTGTTTGCAGGAATGGGACCAAAGCAGTGTTGAATTATCCTTATTATGTACAGTGCAGTAGTGCCGGAGTCCCGACTCAGACATCAACGATCTCACTGTGCTAGGCACAAGTCACACACAGAACAGAAAGCAGTCCCTCACCCCCTACGCAGCCTCTGGTCCCATCGTTTGTGGCATTCAGAATCTGGATACATTGGTCCCAGCCGCTTTTCAAAGAGATACTCCATGGCTGTGTCTACATTGGCAAGATTTTGCGCAAAAGCAGCTGCTTTTGCGCAAAATCTTGCCGCCTGTCTACACTGGCCGCGAGTATTTGCGCAAGAACACTGACGTTCTAATGTACGAAATCAGTGCTTCTTGCGCAAATACTCTGATGCGCCCGCTCAGGGATAAGCCCTCTTGCGCAAGTATTCTTGCGCAAGAGGCCAGTGTAGACAGGCAATGCTAATTTCTTGCACAAGAAAGCCCGATGGCTAAAATGGCCATCAGAGCTTTCTTGCGCAAGAGAGCGTCTACACTGGCATGGATGCTTTTGCGCAAAAGCACATCTCTTGCACAAAAGCACATGCCAGTGTAGACGCTCTCTTGCGCAAATACTTTTAACGGAAAACTTTTCCGTTAAAAGTATTTGCACAAAATCATGCCAGTCTAGACGCAGCCCATGAGAAACTCTGCACAAGGTCAAGGCTAAAGAGCAACCCAACCATCACTCTCAGTAAGGAATGGGATAGAAAACAATACAGAAAAGTTCGTAACACCAATACTCTGGGCAGCACTAGACAGCATTGTGGTTAAAGCTGCAGCTGAGGTTTTAATAAAATAAAAGTTATGGCTCTCTCTGACCCTCACCATTCAGCCTGAGCTGTTTTCATAGTATCACAGAACACTAGAACTGGAAGGGACCGCGAGAGCGCATTGAGTCCAGTCTCCTGCCCTCACGGCAGGACCAAGCACCATCTAGGTCAGTGTTTCTTAAACTTTTTAAGCTGGAGGAACACCGAACAATAATTTTTTTATGAGGAACACCAAGGACTTTTTGTTGAACAAAAAAAAAGAGGCCAAGGAAAAGTTATTGAGCAAAAAGAAAAAGAGGGTCAGGGGAAAGTTATTAAGGGGGGGGAAAGTCTCCTGTCCCTTTAAGAATGGCCACTTTGAACTCTGTTGTTCTTCGTGGCACACAGTTTAAGAAACCCTGGTCTAGGCCATCCCTGATAGCTGTCTATCCAGCCTGCTCTTAAATATCTCCAGTGATGGATATGCCACACTCTCCCTAAGCAATTTATTCCAGTGTTTAACCACCCTGACAGGAAGTTTTTCCTAATGTCCAACCTAAACCTCCCTTGCTGCAGTTTAAGCCCATTGCATCTTGGCCTATCCTCAGAAGACAAGAACAATTTTTCTCCCTCCTCCCTGTAACACCCTTTTAGGCACTTGAAAGCGGCTCTCTGCCGTTTTGAGACAGGGTGGCCAGAACACAGTCATCCCAGGGAGGGGACGATGGAAAAGATCGGAAGGATGACATGAGGAACCAGAGAAGCAGGCTATGTCTACGCTGGCGGCTTCTTGCGCAAGAACATCTTGCACAAGGGTTCTTGTGCAAGAAGTCTTGTGCAAGAAAACGTCCACACTGCCATGTGCGCACTGTGCTTTTGCGCAAGAGCGCCCATGGCTGTTTGGACGCTCTCTTGCGCAAGAAAGCTCTGATGGGCATTTAGCCATAGCGCTTTCTTGTGCAAGAAATCCCTGCCAAGCATCCGCACTGCCTTCTTGTGCAAGAGCTCCTGCGCAAGAGGGCTTACACCTGTTAAAAAAGAGCGTAGCTCTCGCGCAAGAAGCCCTCTCTTACCACGCTGTACTGTAAATTTCCTTGCACAAGAGCGGGCAGGCAGCGTGGACGCTCTGCAGATTCTTGCACAAGAACGGCCGTACTTGCGCAAGAAACCGCAAGTGTAGACATAGCGGCAGTGTTTTGTCCTAATTTACTGCTTGCAATTATAGGGTTGCGATGTCTAGCATGGGACTTGAAACTGACTCACAAGAGGCACCACAGAGTTTTGAAGAAAAGGAAAAAATCAATCAGCTGTTCCATGTGTCAGCCCCAGAGCAAGGCGTGGGGTTGGCCAGGTGTGTTGGCCAGGCGTGTTCCCATGTCATTGGGTCTGGATGTTCTGATGGCAGATGTGATAAAAGTGTTGTTGTGACTGGCGGCAGGAAAGGGCTTGGGCTGTTTGCTGGTGTGAGTGGATTTACAGATACCAGACTCCAGCATAGGGATGGGATGCAAATTCCACACAGAGTAGGCAGAGGGTTCTGTCCTAGACAGCAGGGTCTTTGGCCCAGGGAACAAGGACGAGGGACGTCACACACACACACACACAGAGTTGCAAATCTCAGCAGCACTGGTGCTGACTTCCGCCTGGTGCAGGCCTTGTTGGAGATCTAGACATAACTAGCAGCATGAGCCAGTGAGCCAGCCTGGCCTTGGCAAAACAGCAACAAACTCCTGTTGCACATTCCTGTAGAGAAAGGTACCCAAAAAAAAAAAGCCCCAGATCTCTCAAGTAGCTGCATAAACACATTCCTGGCACAAGAACACAGGGACCCCTCCTACTATCAGGAGGCTCTGCCAGGGCAAGTTTGTTTTTTTGGACGAGAGGTACAAGGGTAGGGCTGGTAACTAATCCCAGCTGGAATGTAATGCATACCTTGTGTGCCAGACCACAGCCTGCAAACTGCAAAACTCTGATCAAAGGCAGCCATGTTGGGACGTGGGTTAATGCTTTCTTCTTTGCAAGTTTTTTTTTTTCTATTTGGAAGCACGGGAAAGTGGGCGGGCAAAGCCTGCCCACTTCTAAAAGCCCCTCCCCCAGCCTTGCGGGAGGGACGACTGGACCCATGCCCAACTAATTACTGGGGACAAAAAATGACAAAAGGGGCAAGGAGTGCAGGTTAAAGGTTTATAACTAGGAGACCGGATGGGGACACCGAGCAGAGAACCCCGGACAGCGCCCACTGCTCCTCGAAACTGTCCATGGAGCCAGTGGACGCCGCCCAGAGGAACTCTGCCCGGATACGTGACGCTAGGAATGAACGAAAATAGGCCCCACAGTCGCAGGGAACCCCCTCGCCTAGCATCCTCTCCTTGGTGTTATAAATGGTGGCTTTGGCTAGAGCCAGGAGGAGGCTGACGAGGAGGTCCCGCGACTTTGTGGGGCCACGGATTGGGTGTGCATAAAGGAAAAGGTGTGGGGAAAAGTGCAACCAGAACCTCAGTAAGAGGTTCTGGAGGAGCCGGAATAGGGGCTGCAACCTGGCGCATTCGAGGTAGACGTGCGCCAGGTTTTCCCTCACGCCGCAAAAAGGGCAGGTGTCCGGGATGGGGGTGAACCGCGCCAGGTACATGCCCGTGCTCACGGCTCCGTGAAGGAGCCGCCAACTGATATCCCCGACGGGCCGCGGGATTAAGGTGGAATATAGGCTGGCCCATCGGGGTTCCCCACCCTCAACGGGTCTTAAGTAGTCCCGCCATTTGGTATCGGGGCGGGACACGAGGGTGGGGAAATGCAAGGTGTGGAGCACGAGCGTGTACAGATGTTTTCGAGGCGCGGTTCGAAAGCAAACCGGCTGCAACTTTTGCAGCCGGCTGGGGGTCCAAGGGTGGGGAGGCCGGGGGGGCCCGCGGAACAGGGGCCCGATAAAAAGGGACGGAGGGTTTGCAGGAAGGGAGGGGCGGGGGATACCCTCTCGCACGGACCGCTGCAGGAAGTCGAGAGCGGGCCGCGGCAGAGCCGCCTTCACCTCCTGGAGTAGGCGCAGAGCGGTTCAGGGGGTGGAGAGCCCCATGCGCCGAGCGAGCGCTCGGGGATCCACCCAGTCCCCCCTGTCGTAGTCCAGGAGGTCTCCGATCATGGTGGTTTCTGCCAGGATCAGCCTCCGGCGCACCGAGGGAGACTCCGCCACCTGCACGCACAAGGCTGGATTGTGGAGCAGGGGCTCCGCGAGGAGGTCTCCTCCCTCGGCGGCCACAACGGACCTGGTCGCCGAAAACAGCTTCCAGGTCTGGAGGAGGTCCTGGTAGAATTCCGGCAGCTCGGAGAGGTCTCGCGGAAGACCCCTCGGGTGGATAAAAAAGAGCTGCCGGTCGTACCGGAGCCCTCGGAGGCGGCGGAGGAAGGCGCACGCCAAAGTGCTCCATGCCGGACTACCTGCACTAAAGATGAGTCTCTGCAGGGCCTGGAGGCGGAAGGTCCGGACCTGGCTGCGCACGCAGACCAGGCCCTGGCCCCCCTCCTCCAAGGGGAGAGACAAGACCCCTGCAGAGACCCAGTGCAGTCCTGGCCAAAAGAACTCCAAAGCTGTCCTCTGGAGCTTGGCCAGGACCTCCGGGGCCGGGCGCAGGGTGTTGAGCCGGTGCCAGAGCATGGACAGGACCAGCTGACTCAGCACCAGTGCCCTCCCGCGAAGGGAGAGACACCGGAGCAGTCCTGCCCATCTCCGCAACCACTCACCCACCCTGGCGTCCAAACCTTGCCAGTTTTCCGGCGGAGAAGGATGCGTGGCAGATAAATAAACGCCCAGATAGAGCAGCGGACCCGCGCTCCACCTGATGGCCTGAAGCGCGGGTGGGAGGGAGCCGGCCCGCCACCCGTCCCCGACCACCAGGCCAGAGCTCTTGACCCAGTTGACCCGGGCGGAGGAGGCTGCCGAGTAGACAGCTTGGCAGGCCTCCACCCACGCCAGATTGCCCGGGTCCTGGACCACGAGGAGCATGTCATCGGCGTACGCCGACAGGACCAGCCACAGCTCCGGCTCTCGGAGCACCAACCCCGTCAACCTCCGACGGCTTCTTTGCACGTTAGCCTCACCTGAACACAGCCCAGCAGCCAGGGTAGAAAATAGAGGCCTAATTAGGAGGCAGCTTGCAGCTGGGGTTAATTAAGCACCTGCTGCCAATCAAGGCCTCCAGGTTCCTATAAATGGATCCCTCCCAGGCAGTAGAGGGGAGTTTTTTGGAAGGTGCACAGAGTCCTGGCCTGTGATGAGAATGACTTGGTAAGCAGGGACCCTTGCCTCTAGGGAAATCCCAGGGCAATGAAGGGGGCTCCATGAGTCTCTAAGGCACCCAAGTAACTGCCAAGAAGTGTAGAACCCTGGGGAGCTGCCAAGGGACTTTGTCACAATTGTTTGTATCTGCAGCCTGGAAGATTTCCCCAGCATTGCTCTAGCCTTTCATTCCTTTTTGTTTTCCTTCAATTGAGTCTCTGCTCTGAGGAGGGCGCGGGCAGCAGGCTGTGGTGGGGATGGAGAACTCCTGCTGCTCTCTCTCACTGCAGCAGCTTGGAGCCAGCTGAGAGGTGTCTCTACATGGCCACTGCAGTCCCAGTGGGCATGACCAGTGACCACAGACAGACAGGCTGTTTGAGCTCACGTGGGCTGTCGTCCCCACTCACTCTTCGAGGGAGAGCCTGGGGGGGGCCCTTTAACCCACTTCTCTTGCAAGAGGGGGGCACCCAGGGCTAGATTTAAGTGGTGTTGGGCCCCAGGCACCCCAGTAGAGCCCTCCACATGCACCCCATAGGGCTCTGCCCTTGGCTCCTCCGCTTCCCCTCAAGGCCCTGCCTGCTAGTCTGACCAGAAGCTAGGCCATGGTAAGAGCTGCTGTGGGGAGCCCTGGGCCCTCTGCCTGTCCTGGACAATATGCCCTGGGGGGGCAGGGACACAGGCTGGGGTGACCCCAATGCCTCACCCAGAGCAGGTGAAGGGTGTGGGCATCCAGCTGCCTGGGTCTCCCCTACCACACTCCGGGGTGCTCACGGGTCCTGTTTTGGCCAGGACAGTCCCTGTTCTAAGCCCTGCCCCTGAACTCCGGACTTTTTTGGCAAAACTGGGCATCTGTCCATTGCTGGTGGGCAAGGGAGGGGGTGTGGGAGGCCATGAGAGTCATAGACTGGGAAGGGACCTGGAGAGATCATCAGGTTCAGTCCCTTGCCCTCCTGACAGGACCCAGCCCCCTCTAGAATTTAGATTTTGGTGGGATGCAGACACTTGCATGCAGAGGAGCTCCCCCTTATGCCCAGTCACTCTTGTGTGATTAGTCTCTGTCCCACCATGCCAAAGGATGGCTCGGGGTGTTCACCAACCCAGAGAGCAAAGGAGCAGGGTGTATATATCTTTGGAAGAGGGAGAGGTTTCAGTTGTCCAAAAGGCCCATTTCAATAGGGAAGAAACAAATCACAGGGAGCATGAAGGGAGCAAGCCTGGGCTGGCTAGAAAATAAACAGCTGTTGGGGGGAACCAGCTATTTACAGAACATAACTGAAGGAACCATGCACCATTGTGGCCCTTTATTTTACTGCCTTGATTGTTTTAAGTGAGTTGGAACTGCCTATCTCATTGCAACGGGTTAAATAAAGAAATCCATGTAATGATTTAAACAACTTCAGTTATCCCGTCTTAACTTAGCCCGTGTCTCCACTTACTGGAGGACCGAGGCTCCAGCAATTGATCTTCCGGGGTTTGATTTAGTGGGTCTTTACTAGACCCACTAAATCAAACGCTGAGGGCATCCTGTCGATCTTCCTCTGGAGATGGGGCTGAGCTTGGCTTAAGGTACATTGACTTCAGCTACATTAGTTATATAGTTGGAGTTGCATGCTTTAAGCCAACCTTCTCCTGCCCCCATACACACAATGTAGACTGCTTTTAGATATGGGATCTATAGTTTTCCTTCCAAAGTGGTGTGAGAAGCTGATGCCATCAGCTATGGAGCCAGAAAAATGAGTTACATCCTTGCTAGGTGGTGTTGCTTGTTGCATGTGTCCCTTGCGGGTACTAGTAGGAGCTTGCTAGGCTCCTCCCATCAGCCACAAAGAACCACGTCCGTGCCTTTCCATTCATAGGGCAGTTTACACTAAACCAATACCTGTCACACTAAAGCATTTGATCTTTAGCTTTGGTCACATGGGAATCTAAGAGCTGGTCTACACCAAAAAGTTAGGGTGGCCTAGCTAAGTCACGCAGGGGTGTGAAAGATTCACATCCCCTGAGAAATGTTTCACACCCCTGAGAAATGTAGTCATCGACTTAAGCCCCAGTGTAGATACTGCTAGGCTGACAAGATTTTTTTTCTATTGCCATGGCTATGCCCATAAGGGGGGGGAGGGGATTTACTATAGTAATGGGGAAAACTGTCATAAGGCCTCCAAAAACTACCAGTTCAAAACCCCAGGAGGAAAAGTCAGCAAGCCTAATGGTGATGTTTTAGTTACTAGATTTTTTACTACAAATGCGTTTTAAAAATTGTTGACAGAACAAATGGTGTTTACATCTAGACTGAGACTCGTTGGGCCTGATTGGTTAGCCATGCGGGTTTGTTGCTTCAAAGATCGGAAATCAGTTATGAGCCAAGAACTTATGTACACCTTCAACACACACACACACAGAGGCCTGCTTCCTAGAACACAAACAGGAAGCTTCCTTGCTGAGAAACTCCCAGCTCTGTCACTCCAGAGAACAACTTCCTCTGCTTCCTAGAAGGGTCATGCTCAGCTCCTGCCTCCAAAATTTGCATAGGCTGCAAACCAATATTCCAGCCTCTCAACCCACCCAATCTGCCAAGTGGCCTGCGTCTCGGGTGGTTGGCTGACAGCCCACACCTGTTTTTACTACATAAAATACTCCTGGGGGAATGCTGCACCCAAAAAACAAATCCCCAACAAACTTTGAAAATATTGCATGCAGAGTTTTTAAAAATGCTACATATTTTCTTTGCCAGACTAGCACAATATAATCACACTAGTTTCAATTATTTTTGACCAGTTATTTCAAAATGCCTGTCGGCAAATCTGACACTAACAATGCAGACCACAAAGATTCAGAACATTTTTTGACAAATATATTCCTTACTAGGCATATTAATAAAGAACTCTGAATAATAATTCATTTCAACTACCATACAGAACTGTCTTTCCAGCTGCCCTAGAAGCAGTGCTAAGGTTAGGTG
This sequence comes from Pelochelys cantorii, assembly GCA_032595735.1. Classification (NCBI taxonomy): domain Eukaryota; kingdom Metazoa; phylum Chordata; order Testudines; family Trionychidae; genus Pelochelys; species Pelochelys cantorii. The sequence goes on from CM064337.1 coordinate 46,693,854, forward strand.
GCATGAGGGGTAACAGAGGAGCTGGGGAAAAGGGAAGTAATTGCTGGGGAGGAGCCTGGGGTGTGAACATAAGAACGGCCAGATTGGGTCAGACCAAAGCCACCTAGCCCAGTCTCCTGTCTTCCAACAAGGGCCAATACCATGTGCCCCAGAGGGAGTGACCAGAACAGGGAATCATCAAGTGATCCCTCCCCTGTCATCCATTTCCAGCTTCTGCCAAACTGACACCATCCCTACCCATCCTGGCTAATAGCCATCGATGGACCTAACCTCCATGAATCTATCTAGTTCTTTCTTGAACCCTATTCAAGTCTGGTCTTCACAACCTCCTGTGGCAAGGAGTTCCACAGGTTGACTGCGCACTGTGTGAAGAAAAAACTTCCTTTGGTTTGTTTTAAACCTGCCGCCTATTAATTTCATTTGGTGACCCCTAGTTCTTAGGTTATGGGCAAACCTGGAGGGTTGTTGGGTATGGGTGGGGAAAGTATGAAACAGGTTGGAGGAAGGAAGGAGGGTCTGTTAGAGACCTTCCCCCATGCAGACCCTTGCTGACCCCTAGCCTCTCCCTTTTAGACACCTCCTCCCTCATCCCCATGTGGCCCTGCACCCTTTCATAGAATCCTAGAGCTGGAAGAGACCTCAGGAGGTCATCAGGTCCAGCCCCCTGCTCTAGGCAGGACCAATCCCAACTTAATCAGCCCAGCCAGGGCTTTGTCAAGCCGAGACTTAAACACCTCTAGGGATGGAGATTCCACTCCCTCCCTAGGGAACCCATCCCAGTGCTTCCCCACCCTCCTAGGGAAATAGTTTTTCCTAATATCCAACCTAGACCTCCCCCACTGTAACTTTCTCCCTGTCCCCCGTCTGTAGTTCTATTTTTGCACGTGTTTGTTTGTTTGTTCACATTTAGACTCAGCGTGTTTCTACAGCATTTGAAATGCAAGGTTATAATTTTCAGACACTGTGCAGCTTCAGCACTCTCCCCTGGCTTGGGCAGGCTGCTTTCCAAAACAGTTTGCCACCCCAGCAAATTGGCAACTCCATGCCAAAGAACCACAAACTGGATCATTTTAGATGTGTTGTCTGGCAGCGCACGCTGATTTGTATGATGACTGGCTGACGCCTTATGAAGGGGGTACAGCGGGGCAGAAGCAAACTGTGATTCACTCTTTGTTCCAATGTCTCTTGGGAATTGAAATGATTTCTTCATCCAGAGGGAGGCCCGGCAGTTTTCATTCACTGTACGAGTCCCCATCTGCTAATGCAGAAGGAAAGGAAATCTTCTGTTAGTGGCAACACAATCAAAGCTCAGCAAGGCAGCAGATGGTCCCTGCCTTCGGCTCTGGGGCTTGCTGATTCCATGCGGCCCTTTGGATTAGCAGGGGGCCTGGCGCCACCCACGCGCTCACCGGCAGCGGCGGCAGGAAGTGACGTGACCTGGCCCTGGCCCATTCCACTCCTCTGGCTCCAGCCACGGCACTCAGGGAGGGGGCTTGGAGGAAGGGGAGGACCCGCCCCTCCACCCCCGCACTCCCTGCTGCCCAGAATGACCCGGCCCCCACCTGTTCTGCTCTGCCGGCACCCAGCCTTGTGGCTCCCCGTCCCACAACCAGTAGTTCCCCCGCTTTCACCAAGCCCCCTCCCTGAGGCACATCTGGGAGCCGGGGGAGTGGAGCAGGCCGGGGCCGGGTTGCTCTACTTCCCGCTGCCCCCAATGAGTGTGGGGCAGGGGACCGACCCCAGGCCCCTGCTGTTCACCCAGGCGGCTCTGGGCACCGTGAGGCCCCCTGAAGCACAGGGCCTGAGGCAGCTGCCCCAAACCACCCCATGGACAGGACAGCACCAAGGTTGCCAGGGGATGCTGTGGAAACCCAAAGCACAACTGGGTTCAGAAAAGCTCTCAGGAGGACCAGTCCATCTACGACTGTGAGCAAGGATGGTCACCCTCATGCTCTGAATGTCCCTAACTCTCTGACTGCCAGCAGCCCAGCCTGGGACATGGGGGGGAGGGGAAGGGGGGGGGGAAATCACTCCATGAATCGCCCTGTTCTGGTCACTCCCTTGGAAGCACGAGGCACCAGCTCGTGAGGTGACAAAGAAGGAGGGTTCCAAAAGGTCTCCCAGAACAGCCAAGGCAGCAAAAGTTACCAGAATGCTGGGAAGGAAGTAATAACTCCATGAATCACTGACACTGCAGTGAGAGGGGGCAGGTAGCATCTGTTACAATTGACTTCCAGCCCTGAGCTGCTGCTCTGCTTTTGCCAGGTCTCTCTCCCCACCCCTAAAACTCTGCCATCGATATTGGAACTAGGGATGCTGGCGGTGCATGTGAAATGGTTTCCCTTACATTGCGGGTTTACAGTTTCAGTCACTGGCTGGCAGCACCCCCACCTTTATTCCAGCCTCAGCTTTGGTTCTGGCTTCTCACGATCCAGGCACCATCACTAAAACTGCCCAACACTTAACTGATCAGAACTGTATTGACCGCCTATCCTCCGCAAAGCAGAAATAATTAAAAGGACAGACCTCTGCCTAAAAAGCTTTTCCCACTTCTAACAAAACAAAACAAAACAAAACAAAAAACTCTGAAAGATGAGCAAAAAGTAAGTTTCTCTATTTAGTTTGTTTGTTTATTGCAGGCATTTGACATTAATTTGTGTCTAGTGAGTTTCATGGTTCTTCCTATACGAATCAGGTGGGACCAGATCCCCAAAAGTATTTAGGCCTTTCAATACTTCGAGGATCTAGGCCTTGGTCTATTCCCCTTGTTCGCATGGGTCTTTCAGGCAGGAAGAGCAGCATGAAATACCTTTGGGCAAAAACTAGAGAAATATGTTTATAAACCTACAAAAATTGGCAGGGAGACCTAGGGCAGGAATAGCACCTGAAACTATTTTAAACTCATCTTTGAAAATTCACTAGGTTCGAGTTGACAATTCCCTTTAAACCATGTTGGATTTGTAAGGACAGATGAAGACCGGGGAAGAAAAGTGGAGATGTTATCAAAATGGAGCCGTGGCAGGAGAAACGTCCATATTTGTAAAGAGCGCGTCTACTGGAACAGTCATTGGCAGGGGTTCTTTTTCCCAGGAAAGATGTGTAACAGCAGCTACACCCACATTCGACAGATAAATAAAGTGCTGTTATTTGTCTGAACAGTAAATATTAGTTTGAGGTCTCTGACCTCAGATGTAACAGGATGCTAATGGAATGTCATTGCCATGGAAACACAGCTGGAAGCAGCTTTGAGGTGTTAAACCTGCTCCATTAGATCATCTCTGACACGCTAACGTCATCACCACCAGCACGGCATGCAGCGTGCGAATGCAGCAGACCTCCCATGTTACTTGCAAAGAACGACCACCGGCACAGTTCAGTGATGAAGGCACTCAGCCAGGTTTCCTGCCCTCACACCACAGGGCAATTGCTTTGGCCAGCTGCGGGTGTCTAGTTGCTGTACAGACACACCCGGAGTGTCTACTGAGTTCTAAAGGCAGATGTACATTTCTGAGCATATATTTTGTCTTTGGAGACAGCCTTAGATGACCCAGACCATTTCTAAGCATGGGCACCACTAACTAAACAGAACACGATGTGGATCCTCTTGTTTGTGCTCAATAGGGGATGTTAAAATGAGTGTGACGAGCTAACCATGTAACCGCTGAACATTTCAGTAGTTACACGGTTATACGCAGGGCAGCAGCCGGCGCCCTGGGAGCCGGTGCACATCGGGAAATGGCTCTTAAGCCAGCTCCCAGCAAGTATCAGCCCTCGCATGCTGTCCCGCTCCCAGGGAGCTGGTGTGCACAGGGAACTGGCTTTTAAGCCAGCTCCCAACAGGTATCAGCTCCCGTCTGCTGCCCTGCTCCCGGGGAGCTGGCTGCTGCAGCCGACTCTCCAGGAGCTGGACTGGGAGCTGTGTGTAACTGTTTGGGTAACCAGTAAGCTCATGCTTACATCCCTACTGCTCAACCCCACTTTAGAGCCATCAGTCCCTCTTGGGTGAGAGACGCTGTTCCAGGAACATCAGGAGGAAGAATCGGGCTGGGGTGTTGAGCCAGCTACATGGGCATGTGCAAGGGGGAGGTTTCTTCTTGCTTCCCACCACTTCTGCTGGAGCACTTTGAACCCTTGGGGATGTGAGCATATACAACTGTTGTATTCTCAATAAATGTGGCATACTGCCTTTTCCCCTATAAAAGATCTCGTGTGCTTCGTTTAAGCATAACACAGGGAGCTGTCCCTGCCCGGCTCTTAGCGGCGGGACTGGAATTATATCTGCTTCTTGTGCCAGTCATTCATTTGAGAGGCCCAGTTTTATCCTTCATGGAGGCTCATTTATAGTTTAGGAACCAAATCCTGATCCAGCTGAAATCAGCGGCAAATTCCCAAGGATTTGGCTTGAAATCCCACTGGGTACAGCTGTGTAAAACAATCAGAGATGCTGGTATGTGCAGCCAAGGTCAGTTTCTAGGAGGAAAACCCTCACTCGTTATTTGGGGTCACACCTCCCCCCCATCTTTTTTGTATAACCCAGAGCATAGACCAGGGGTGAGGAACCTTTTTTGGGTCAGGGGGCTGCTGACCCACAGAAAAATCAGTCGGAGGCCAGCCCGTGGGAAGGCAGCAGAGGGCTGGAGTGCCAGCACTGGCTCCCCAAAGCTGGGGGGGCTTGAGCCTCGGGGGCTGGATCCAGGCAAGTGGGGGGCCGCATGCAGCCCCCAGCCCTTAGGTTTCCCACCCCTGGCATAGACCCACCATGAACCAAATAGGGTTCTGTGATCAAAGGCTCAATGGGGAGGAAGTTACAAAGCCAAAAAATCCTTTCACTTACCTCTGACTAGCAACAGGACTGCAGTTATGACAGCAACTCCCACAATGACACCGTTTGCAACCACAACAGTAGAATCTGTGAAGAACACTTTCAGGTCAGCCTCTCTTGGAACCTCCCTCATGCAAAAGGCCTTGAGAGAGAGATAGCCCTTTGCCTTTCAGCCAGCAACTTTGCAATCTGCCCCTTTGAGTTTGAATTACAAGTGGCGTTCTGGAAGGGTTTTTTTTTTCTTTTAAATCAGAGATGCAAGTTGTCACCTGCTCACTTGTAAACCTCACTGCCACCAACCCTGCTGTCGTCCGAGTCTAGAAAGGCCAAGTGGCCCAATGTTCCCATGACCCCGGCAGTTTTGATTAAATCAGATGACTTCGTTCCAGACTGCATTTCCTTTCTAACACTCCTGCATCGCTATTACAGTCATCGCTGTGTAGTGGCCAGATAGGTGGCAATTTTAAACTGCCTACCTCCTTCCTTGTATAGGACATGGATGTTGGGAAGGCCAGGACTTTAACAGGGTTCAAAAAAGAGCTGGATAAATTCATGGAGGTTAGGTCCATCAATGGCTATTCGCCAGGGTGGGTAGGAATGGAGTCCCTAACTTCTGTCTGGAAATGGGTGACAGGAGAGGGATTGCATGAGGATTACCTGTTCTGTTCCCTCCCTCTGGGGGCATCTGGCATCGGCCGCTATTGGAAGACAGGATACCGGGCTAGATGGATCTTTGCTCTGACCCAGTAGAGCCAATTTTACATTCTTATGTTATGTTAAGACAAAGCTCCAACTCCAAAGTTTGGGATTGGATCCAAGTCTTTCCATGGTTAGAGGGTTCGGGGTCTAATTTCTATTTTAACTATATTAAAAAAAAAGTTCATAAGCAAATGCATCTGCTAAGTAGAGATGGCCAATAGGGGTGCCAAACTATTTGGAGATGACTTGTGCTCCTTGTCTGGGCTGGGCCATCTATTTATTTCACTTATTTCTGGACTCTGAGTTGGGCAGTTATTTTCTCTAGGCACTTGGGGCCGTATAACATCATCTGTTTTTCAGCTGAACTGGGTGACATCAGTGGCCCCTGGTTAGGAGCGCAACCATTCCTAAATTTGCTGAAGTCACTTATGGGCATCAGAGCTCTGAAATGACTCATTGAAAAAGCTGAATAGGACAGACACACGCCTGAGATCAACTCATGGGCGTATTTTGGAAAATGTAGCCTAATAGTATTGAATAAATGTTGATCATTCTTTGCACTTATGAGCTCCCCACAACACACACACACACACACACACACAGTTTCAATAACCTTGAAACATTGTGAGGTTATTTCCCATAGTTAAAACAACCAAAAATATGTAAAATACTGCAAAGAGAAATTCCCACTTACCACTGATGATCAATTCCCGGGAGGTTTTATTCTCACTAACTTCACTGGTAACTTTGCAGGAGTAATTGCCTGAATCAGCATGTGTTGCATTCAGAATGTGAAGGACACGGTGATTCCAAGAGAGATGATAGTGAGCAGAGTTAGCAAGAGGTTTCCAATCCTTTTCCCACTGGTAGGAATCCACCTTCCCAGCTGCCACTTTACAGACCATTTCTATAGTGGAGCCCACCATGGAAGAGTTCCACCATAGTTCCGGCTTGGCTAAGGGCTCTAGAAGAGAGGGAACATTTTGCTACTGTTATTCCTACACACTCACAGTGCAGCAGCATTTCCCAAGAATGACTTATGGGTATCAGTTAACTATTAACAGACACTATCTTCAATCATTAAAAAAGCAAGGTAATACAGCTCACTTCTTCAGATGCTTGAAGAGAAAGACAGGAAGGGGTACAGAGAGAGGAGTGTAAGACCAGTGCTAATTAAATCAGAGTGGATGTGGCCCATCTCCAACAGTAATGAGCAGCTGAGAGTCCCTGAAAGGGAAATTGCTTATTGTAATGAGAGCCATTCCAAGTCTCTATTCAGACCCATTCTGACTGTGTCAAATTTGCATATGAATTCCAGTTCAGCAGTTTTGTGCTGCATTCTGAAGTGAGTTGTAGCTCACGAGAGTTTATGTCCTAATACATTTGCTAATCTTTTAGGTGCCACCAGATTCCTTGTTGTTTTTGCTGAAACAGACTAACAAAACACATCAGTAGTATTGGATGACACAAAGCGTTATGCAGTGTTGATCTTTAATAGCATTGAACACTCAGGATATAAATCCATTCTGAGACAATATTACGGTTGAGATGTAAACAATGTAAATCTAGTCCTGTCCAGTTACGGTTCCTTAATGCTCCTCTCTTGTGGGATAGCAGGTTATATTACAGTTTGGAGCATGCCAATTTTAGCGTCTTCCTAAGCAGCTGGAGTCATCTGTGGCAGGAATCCAAACTTTGATTTCATCTGCAAAAACTCCTCCCACCCACGACCATGTGCTAGAAAATGCCATGTGAGACTCTGAAAAGATAAATGAATGGATGAAGAATATAAACAGAGCCCTGGTCTCTCATTGTTTCTGTATTTACAGAAGTCAATGGGAATTAAATAATTCCAACTGCAAAGCTAAATAAAGAAACAAATATAAAAAGTATCATTTTAACAGTTTAAGATTACAAAATGGAAAGAAAGTAAGGAACTTACAACATGTCAAAATCTCAGGATGCAAATGATTACTATGCACTCAAGGGCATATTAATGAAGATAAAATAAAGTATTTACTGAATCTCACTACTGTCAGATGTTTTATGAAGTTTATTGGCTTGACAATTTAAATGTGACCCATATTTTATATTTTGTTAAAACTAGCTGAAGACTTAACTAGCAGAATTGTTTTCAGAATTCCCACAACACAATTTCAAACCAATAACTTTTCTGTTAATGGCATATAAGCAAAGAAATTAGATCAAAAGAAATACTCTTGCTGGAAGGTTATCACTTAGGGTACGTCTACACTAGCCCCCTAGTTTGAACTAGGAAGCTAATGAGGGTGACCAAAATTGCTAATGAAGCATGGGATTTAAACATCCCACGCTTGATTAGCATATTCCCGGCCGGTCGCCATTTTGGAAACTGACTAGCCCGAAGTAACTGCCCGCGTCTACACGCGGCAGAGAAGTAGCATTCCGAGATAAACCCCTTAGTTCGAATTAACTGTTACTCCTCGTGGAATGAGGTTTAACAGTTAATTCAAACTAAGGGGTTTATCTCGGAATCCCGCTTCTCTGTCGCGTGTAGACACGGGCAGTTACTTCGGGCTAGTCAGTTTCCAAAATGGCGACCGGCCGGGAATATGCTAATCAAGCGTGGGATATTTAAATCCCATGCTTCATTAGCAATTTCGGTTGCCCTCATTAGCCTCCCTAGTTCGAACTAGGGGGCTAGTGTAGACGTACCCTCACAACTAACGTTATAAAAAAAACTTTAAAAACAACAAATACTCTAGTAGCATCTTAAAGACTAACAAAACATGTAGATGGTATCATAAATTTTCGCCCTACCTCTTTCTAAATTGCCTGTCTACAGGACAACTCTAACTAGACTCTTCCCTACAGAGCCCTCACCTGCAAGTAGAGCCAGGAAAACCCAAGACAATTTAAAGTGATAGATCAAAATTCTGACATGGATTTCAGTACCCCACACCCCGTGGCATATGAAAGCTGAACACAACAGCACTAAAGAACCAGAAAGCCAACCTGGTTTAACAGATGTTCAATCTCCTAGCAGAGATGACTGCGAAAGTAAATGGAGAATAAAGGCGTTGGGACAAGTACATTTGTTTTAAAAATTATTTCCTTTTTAATAATCGGACATGCTACCTGCACCACGGACACAGGAATGAATGAACCTTGGTTTGCAGACAGTGTCCTGGGAAGCATTGAAAGTACATCCAGTCAGGCCTATTGCAGGCAGCCAACAGTTCCCATCATCCACACACCAAACCCTACAACCCAAATGAGACTGAAGTATTCCAGCCCATAGGACACAGAACTGTTACCTCCTTTAGTTTGGTTTAAAAATTGATTTTATTCAAAATGGATGGCTGTGAGTCACGCCTTTTTAAGAAGCAGGCACGCACATCCGAGAAGCTAAAAGAATGACCTGTGAGGGAAAATAAAAACTGGGAAGCACTGGGTTTGTTTAGTCTGGAAATAAGGACATGATGACAGCTTTCAAGTACCTAAAAATATGTTACAAGGACGCGGGAGAAAAATTATTCTCCTTAATCCCTGATGATAGGACAAGAAGCAATGGGTTGCCTCATCTCCAAAAATATATATTGGCATTGGTATTCCCCCAAGTGTGCTCCAGGTCTGGGCACCCACACACAAAAATGAGCCCCCACTGGGGAAAGCAGCTGTTGGCAGCTGCCAATCAGCTAGCTGGCAGGTCCCCGGAGCCCTCATTGGCTGTCTGGTGGGAAGAGCCAACTATCAGCTGTTGGAACTGGCCAGCGGCCAGCTGCCATCAGCTGCTGAAACTCCTGTCTCTGGGCTCCTGTGCAGGGCAGAGGGGGGGCTCTAGGCTAGGGGGGCATCTCTATGTCTGGGCTAGCTGCAGGGGAGAGTAGGGGTGGGAGGGTCTACTGGGGATCGTCAGAGCCACCCAAACCAGCCCTTCTCCCGTGTGTGGCGGGGCAGGGGGGAGGAGGCTACACATTTTGTCCTATCCTCTCTGCAGCCACACTATGCCTGGACAGCGGTGCTTGCCTGGCTCAGAGGCTACTGTCCTTCGGGGGCTGCAGGATTTGGGGCCTGGGACAAACCCCCCTCGCCCCAGCCCTGCCTCTCCCTGCGCCACCCCCACTCCATCCCTTCCTCCAAAACCTGTTCCCCCAAGCAACACAGCCTGGGGATTAGCAGGGAGTGAGGGGGGTCAGCTCTATGCCTCTGTTGCTTCTGCTGCACATTTCTGGGTAGGGAAAAGCAGACATGAAATTACACAAGAGTGGAGGAAAGATTAAGGAACATGGCACTTGCCTATAACCTCCAGCCGGATCCATTTCCCACTCTTCTCCTCCTCCTGTCTCCTTAATCGGTACAGGCCTCCGTCTTCCAGCTGCATTTTCAGTTCCAGAGACCAGCTGGACTGATTAAATGCAACACGCGCCTTGTACATTGGATGGATGTTCAGTCTTGAAGGCTCCACATAATAAACTAGGATAGACAGTTCAGGGTCGTTTTCCTTTGGTTTATACTCCCACTGAACAAACCCCGTGGAGTCGATGCGTTCCGGTCCAGGCAACACCACAGTGCAGCCTACGGCACCTACCACCTTGTCTCCTGAGGGTGCAAGCCCAGCAGGTCGACATACATAAGCAGTGGCCACTGGAAGAAGCAAAGAGCAATATTTCAAGGTTAGACTCAGTTGCTACCCCTCAATTAAAGAGATCACCCGCCTTCCATTGTAACCCAGATTTCACCCCCTCCCACCTCATAAGATCATTTTGCATCATGTTTTGTGTGTAAGCAGTACAGCTGTGTGGGAAGTGCAGTCAGTGGGCACGGGGTAGTAAAAGAAAATTAATCCGCATCCATCGTCTGTGGCGAGAAGAAAGAAAATGGTAAAATTCACGTTTTATTTCAAGTATCCCTGGGCCTGATCCAAAACCAACTGAAGCTCAAGACAGGTCTTCCACTGATCTCGCTCCAACCCTAATTACCAGCTGAAATATGGGAGCTCGGAGAATTGCTGCTGTCACATTTAGAAAATCCCCTGCTTTGTCATCATACCGTGGCACAAGGTTAATTTGGTTTAAAAATTGGTTTTATTCAGAATGGCTGGCTGGGAGTCACGCCTTTTTAAGAAGCAGGTGCACACATCTGAGAAGCTGTTGACTTTTGAGGGAAAATAAGAAGAACTGGGAAGCACTGGGTTTGTTTAGTCTGGAAATAAGGGACATGATAACAGCTTTCAAGTACCTAAAAATATGTTACAAGGACGCGGGAGAAAAATTATTCTCCTGAACCCCTGATGATAGGACAAGAAGCAATGGGTCATCTCATCTCAAAAAATATATATTGGCATTGGTATTAGATATATAAGGGCAACAAAAATGATTAGGGGTTTGGAACTGGTCCCATATGAAGAAAGATTAAAAAGACTTGGACTTTTCAGCTTAGAAGAAGAGACTAAGTGGGGATATGATAGAAGTCTATACAATCATGACTGGTATGGAAAAAGTGAATAAGGAAAAGTTATTTACTTATTCCCACAATATAAGAACTAGGAGTCACCAAATGAAATTACTGGGCAACAGGTTTAAAACAAACAAAAGGAAGTTTTTCTTCACTCAGCACATAGTCAACCTGTGGAACTCCTTGCCAGAGGATGCAGTGAAGGCTAGAGCTTTAACAGAGTTCAAAAAAGAGCTAGATAGATTCATAGAGGTTAGGTCCATCAATGGCTATTAGCCAGGATGGTAGGAATGGTGTCCCTAGCCTCTGTTTCTCTGGAGGTGGGTGATGGGGAGGGATCACATGAGGATTACCTGTTGTGATCCCTCCCTCTGGGGCATCTGGTATTGGCCTCTGTGGGCAGACAGGACACTGGGCTAGATGGACCTTTGGTCTGACCAGTGTGGCCGTTCTTATTCACTGCAGAATGAAATCTAAAAGATTCCATGATGCCCATCAGAAATCAGGCCGGCCGGGTGAAGTTCACCCCGTGTGTAAAAGATGTGTTTGGCCCCAGGCTGGTCTGGCAGGCTTTGGAAACCTCTCACAAAGGCATGTCAGAATGTGTAATGCTGGATCTCAAGGATATAATTAGAGCTCTGCTCTGTCAGCCCCCACCCATCGCTGGAGGTTATATCTAATGTTCAGAGCTGCCTAGCAGATGGACCCATCCCAGCTGGGAGCAGCTCTAGACATGCACAAACGCAGAACAATCTTGAACTAGTCTAGTAGCTGATTCCCCCCACTTGTTACTAAGGGAAGACCGAGACGGGCACACGCTCATGTTGGCTGGAATTAACCAAAGCTCACAGAAGAGGAGAAAAGTGACACTACATGAAAGAGGATGAAGAGGGCATAGCAGATGTCAGTAAATGAAGACGACAGAGTAGCTGGCATAGCAAAGGAAAATGACGTCCTCGGGGGAGCAGACAACAGCTTGGGACGTGAAAGACACCAATGCACATTTCTATGGGGCTGGAAGGTTCCCACAGCCTCCCTCCGAAGCCCATTAGACCAACAGTAGCCTTGTTGGAAAGCTCTGAATGGAGGCGTGCAACCACATTGCAAGATGCAGGGCTCCATCATGGTCCACGCTGCAAGCAATCGAGTAGCCGCACAGCCTGGGCCAGAGCAAAGCAGGGGTTGCGTTCCCAGCCAGAGTCTGCAGGCACCTGGCTAGCCTGCAGTTGGGTTGTGGGAACATTTCAGAGCAAGTTTCCTTCCTTCCTTCCCCTTCCACAGACATGTGGCTGTCCTCTGACTCAGCGCTCAGAAGTCCTGGTGTCCCCAGAGTCAACGCAGTTTCCTGCCCAACACAGCTGACTCTCGCCACCCTGCATGGGCCAGGCCAGGCCACTCTGCCTGGCTCTTAAGAGGCTTCCATATTAGAAGGCGCTGTGCAGTTAGACTCTATCCCAAGACAAATACTTGCCACAGAATTTAGGTTTAGCCCTGGGGCCAATGACAAACAGGCAAAGTTAGTCCCAGGGCTGTTAGCGAGACAAGGCCTCCTCAAGCCAGTGTCCTCCTGCCACAGCAGTGGTCCCCCAAGTCTCATGGACTCAGCGGTGACATGTAACTTAACAGGAGGGAGGGGCATTTCACCATCCCCCCCACCACCACCTCTCGATGCAGAACAGAGGTTTTCAAACTGGGGGGGCAGGGCGCACCGCCATAGGGAGGAATGGCTGGGGACTTAGGACAGCCCTGCAGAGCTCGGGAAGGGAATGCTACCTCCATCCCCTGTCTCACATCCACAGGTCACCCAGTCTGTCTGGCTTGCAGGCTGGGGGAATGCAACCAAAAATTGTCACTCAAAGGAGGGGTACTCAGCGTGAGAAATGTGAAAAACAAGCAGTGACTCCACATTTCCCCACCCTCCCATGCACACAAATAGAGCTTCATCAGATGGATTGGAATGGCAGTTACAGAGGCAAATATATATATACTAGCTGGAGTTACCCAGTGTTGCTCAGGAAACCGGAGGAACAAAAATGTAGAAAAACAGTCATCCTTTATCTTTTTTTGAATGGTAGAAAAGTTGCATTGATTTCTATAGGGATTAAAATATAGGTTCATGTCATCCCTGGAAGGGGGGGTGCGACCCCGGGTGGAGGGGAGGTTACACGCAGGAGGGGCACCCCAGCTCGCGCCCGGGGCTGCCGGTGCCGCGGGGGACAGGGCGGATTCCCGAGCCATCGTGCGTGGGGGGGGAAGAGGGTCGCTTATGCCAGCGCGGGGTGCGTCCCGGATGGCGCTGGGGGGCGCAGGCAGCGGGCACAGGACCTAGGGTGGGCGGTGGGTTACTTTTTTATTTTTACAGCTTGAGCTCAGTCCCGATCGGGTCCAAAAGTACCTTAAAACCTTCTCCTGGAGGAAAGGTTATCCCATGCAAAGTTTGGTTGCGGTAGCTCCTATAGTAGCCACATTATTAGCGCACAAACTTACAAACATTCTCCTTTTTATATTAGATGAAAGAAGTTGTCAAACAGTGTCTTTCAGAGCTGAGGACTGTTTTTCATTTACATAAGAATGGCTGTACTGGGTCAGACCAAAGGTTCATCTAGCCTAGTAGCCTGTCTGCCGACAGTGGCCAGCATTAGGTGCCCCGGAGGGGGTGGACCGAAGACAATGATCAAGCGATTTGTCTCGTGCCATCCATCTCCAGCCTCTGACAAACAGAGGCCAGGGACACCATTCCTTACCCCCTGGCTAATAGCCTTTTATGGACCTAACCTCCATGAAATTATCTAACTTCTCTTTAAACTCTGTTATAGTCCTAGCCTTCACAGCCTCCTCTGGCAAGGAGTTCCACAGGTTGACTATGCACTGTGTGAAGAGTGGAGATAGAAATCTGTGCAGGGGATGGCGGGGAGGGAAGTGAGAAACAAATTTTTAAAATGTAGAATTTTTTTTAAAAGAACTTGGGTTTCTGATTAGAATTTAAATTCTAACCAATTATTTTTTTCCAAAGCACAGCTGCTTAAAATGAAATCTGAATGCAAGACTTGTTAATTCCTAAAATGATAATCTCTTAAATACAAAATAAACATGCTGAATACATGAGCCACTGTCAAAACTGGAGTTAAAGGCTGCTTTTTTTGTATAAAAAAAATCTGGATGAACATATTGATCTTTTGAAATCAAGCTTTATAATAAATATGGCACAACTGGTCACATAGTCTAGTAAGTATTTTCTTTGTTTAAAAAAAGTGTAATATGCTGTTATGTGTCTAATTAAAGATCAGTTGACATCCTAATGCAACTTGACAAATCACAAGCAAGAAGTTCATTATCCATTAAGTAAGCAACAAACCAGTCACCATTGTCTAACAGGCTAAAAATATATCAATAAGCATCTGAAACTATTACATCATATCATTGCTTACATAAATGTATATATAGTTACAAGATATCATTGTAGATAGCAAAAAGATGCACCAAATCTAGTGTCAAAGCTCTATTAAGTCTATGGGATAGAATCAATGGACACAAATCAGATATACGTAAAGGGAACATACAGAAACCTGTTGGGGAACACTTTAATCTACCGAATCACTGTTTAAAAGATCTTCAAGTGGCTGTCTTGTCACAAACCAATTCTACTAGCCAGATACACCGAGAGACATTGGAATTACAAGCATCAGAGGGGTAGTCGTGTTAGTCTGGATCTGCAAAAGCGACAAGGAATCCTGTAGCACCCATCCTCCCTGACTGAATTTACCTCATTATCGCTAGCCTGATTCTTGCCTGCATATTTATACCTGCCTCTGGAAATTTCCACTACATGCATCTGACAAAGTGGGTCTTTGCCCATGAAAGCTTATGCTCCAATACATCTGTTAGTCTATAAGGTGCTATTGGAATTACAATTCATTGGCATGTTCAGTTCTCATGCTAATGGCCTCAGTCATGATGAGGGATGGTTGGGACACTATCAACCTAACATTCAAGGAAGGTGCAAACAGCTCTTTGTGTAGATTCTGGTTATGGCCTTTGATTCTTATCTGCTTTGTTTTAACTACCCAATCTTCAGGTGCTTACTATTCCCAGTTCTGCCTTCCTGTTTTTCCCCTTTGATATTTCCATACCCCCTGCTCCATGTTTCCCACCCCTCTTTTTTTTCCTCCCCTGCTCTCCCTTCTCCCCTATTTATTTTGGGTCTGCAAATCCTAAACTCAAAACTCCATCCATCTGAAGAAGTGGGCTGTGCCCACAAAAGCTCATGATACCATCTACATGTTTTGTTAGTCTATAAAGTGCTACCAGTCCATTTGTTGTTTTTTAAGTTTATCCTGTACAGACTATTTCGGCTACCCCTGAAGCCTCTATTTAGTTGTAAATCAACAGGCTACTGACTGTGTAACAAATGACATTGCCCCTTTGCTTAATACCGAAGTACAAAGAGAAAAGTGGTTTAAAAAAAGCTTGATTCAAGTCAATCCAGCAGATGTTATCTCCCTGCTCCCCCCAAAGTCCCCCTGTTTTCCATTTCCTACAGTGTAGACAGAAATCAGTGTGGGGGACAAGGGAGGTGAGAAACAACAATCCTGAAAATAGCCAGCTTTTTGTTGTAGAAGTTTTACTACTTTTAATCAGCAAAATGATCACCTACTGTAACCAAAATATTCAGCGAGGAAAAGTGAATTTAAAGGGGGGGGGCAGAGAATTAAGAGAAAGAGAAAGGAAACGTGTCAAAGGCACTGGGAATACTCTAGTCAAAAGTAAAAGGATTGCTTACAGACGAGATTTACACCAGGCTTTACAGACAAGTCCTACGGTTACATCGTTGCTTCGGATCTTTTTGCGTCACAAAGCCTGAGCCCAAACTTAGGTCTTCGCAATGAATCAGGTTGAACTGATGACGGGATTTAAGTCACCTAAGAGGATGCTAAAACCATTGCTCGGATGCAGCTGGCTGGGAAATTCCACAGAAGGGATTTCAAGTTCTATCAAGTTCTTTAGCCTGACCGCTCCGGCCGGGGGTTGCCTGTCTCCGGAGATTTCTCAGGCACAGCCCGGCTGTCCAGTGGCGTTTCCCAGGAAAGGCAGGGGGAGGATTTGCCATAAATAAACCGCTCGCGAGGGAGGTTATTGATACAACTCAGCGAGGCGCCTGTTGTGTTTCCCTCCCGTTCAGAGAAACTACAGCTGGACTGAGGTGCCCTGGGCCGATGTCAGGCGCGGCTGATGGGGCCGGGGGTTGGTCCCTCGCACAGCGATTTGCATGAAAGCCCCCTCGCGAGCAAAGTCCGGGGGGAGGGGGTCCGAGTTACTCCCCCCTCCCCAACCCCCGGCATGTTCAGCGCTGCAGGCTCCGTGGCTGAGACAGCAGCAAGCTCCCGTGCAAGACCCCGAGCGCGGGGGCTACCCGGCTCCTTCCTAACAGCGCCCGGTGCGCCCCTGCCCTCCCCATGGGCTGCCAGGGCCGAGAAACTGACCAGCCCCAGGGCTGGGCCACGGGACCCGGCGCACCGGCCTCTCCTCCCCGCCTCTCTCTGCCGGGGCGGCCCGCTGGAGACCCCCCCGCAGCCCGTCACCTGACAGCAGCGTCCCCAGTAGCCAGCCCGCGGAGCGCATGGCGGCGAAGCGCACGGGCCGCGCAGGTTGCGGTGACCGCTGGCTCGGCGTGGGGCGTCACCTCTTCGCGGGCTGCCCCCGCCGGTTTAGCGGGGCGGGGCCACACATCCTGGGGGTTTTGCTCCGCAGGTTTTCCCGGACACCAGCGAGAAGAGCCGGAGGCGGCAGAGGGGCCGGACTGGGATCCGCCTTTTGCAGCTGCCTTTTCCCTTCGCCCGGGCAACCCAGCTCCCGGGGGGGGGGGGCGCCCCGGGAAGGGGCCCAGCTGGAAGGGGGGCTGGCGAAACCACCCTTCCAGCGGGACGGGGCAAGAGATCCGCAGCCGCTCTCAGCCCAAGCCCGTTAGCCTCCTGCTCGTCCCGCAGCCAGCTGCGTCTGGAAAGAGCAACTTACACGCGTAGATGTTTTGTGTTGTTGTTACTTCATTGCACGCGAGCACAAACCAGTGTAAATCTGGCGGAGGGCAGCACCCATTAAACTGTTTAATTAATCAGCTTGAAGTTGTAAGATCTAAGTGCTGGGCACAAGAACTTTTTTTTAATTTAGTTTCCCTCTAGCAGCAGAATTCTGGCAGTGTGCGCAATGGTCCCACTTCTGTTTCTTATTAAGGCTTTGGCTCATTAACGGAGCGAGGAGGGAAGAGGCCCAGGACTGAAAGGCAGCCCAGAGAATGAATGCCCCTCTCCCTCCAGGGGAGGGTAGTGGACTGGTTGTAACAGCCACAGAGGAGAAACTGATTAATTCCACCCTGCTAGCACTGGAGTAGGAACAAAAGCCGGGATCCAAAAAGTGGAGTCTGTGCAAATGAAGGCACCTCTCGCTGGAGAGTTGCACCTGGATAGCTATTCACTAGCCATCCAGGCTCCTGGTCAGACAAACACGTGTTTCCATGGGCAGGGGAGCGCTGCCTGCTTCTTGTTTTACATCGCCACCGTTAAGTGAGAGAGGTGTTTGCACGGCGCTGTTGGAGGCAGCGAGGTACCTGCCCAGTGTGCTAGCCCCCCTAGTGCTCCTTCGTGCGTTGGCTTCCAGCCCAGAGGACGTGCTTGCATGCTGACGGTGCGCATGAAAAACAAATCGATGAATTAAATGTGTGGCTGAACTCCCTGGGGGAAGAACTGTAAGCCTCCGGCTCGGTGTTCCTCGCCCTCCGCCACACAATTGCGTTTGTAACAGGCTCAGGTGATGATCCAGCACTTTGCTCGCTTTAAGAACAATTTCACCGCCGAGCAAGATCCCTATGGGGAAACTACACTTAAAAACCACCCAAAATCACTTTTCTGCTAGTGGCCTCTGGCTCAGATGATAGCAATGAACATGAATTGCTCCACACGTTTTGGATTATTACCAAGCAGAACCCACCCTCCACATGAGTGCATGTCCTCTGGAATGGGGGTTGAAGAATGGAAGGACACATGAATCTCATTCTTTAGCATACACAGTAGCTAACATCTTTATGGCTGACTTAGAACAACATTTCCTTAGATCCCGTCCCCTTTTACCCCTTGTTATGGTTCCACCCTGGCATCTCCCGGGGTGACTGCCGTTCTGCCAGATCCCCTTCAGTAGCGGCTTGGATAGTCCCTATTGGTTGGGGAGGGGTAGGGAGATCTGGGCCTGCCCTCTCTCCAGGTCTCAGCCCAGGACCCTAAAGACAGGAAGCCTACCTTCCTGTCCGGCCGGTGGGAGTGCCGCAACTCACCGGCCCGCGGGCTCCGCACTTGCCCTGTCCTGGACTGCTTCCTACCTCCCCTTTGGCGGGGGCTGTGGGCCCACTCTCGGGTCTGCTTGTGACCCGAGCTGACCCTTCGCACGGCTCCCCCCCTCGTAGCCGAGGACTCCCACTTCCTTGCCAGCCTGTATCGCTGTCGGCTCCCTCCTGCCTGTCTCCCGTCTCTCCGCGCCTCCCCCCCGTCACCTCCTTCCGCTGGGCCTTTTCAAATGTGGCGCCCTCTGCCCCGGATGCCGGTGCCTGTGTTCTTCCTCCCCCCGGCTCCCGGCAGTCAAGCGCTACCACGCAGGCATTTGTGGATGCCACAGAACGCTCCCAGCATCGCCAGGAGTTTGCCACGGCTGCCTGGCAGCGCGCCACATTAGTGCGGGGTGCAGGGCTTTCCCCGTTAGCCCCTGCAACCCTGTCACACCCCTCCTTTACTTACGCTACATCGATGACATCTTTATGATCTGGACCCATGGCCAAGAAACACTGGACACATTCCACAGAGACTTTAACAACCTACACCCCACCATCAATCTCAGCCAGGACCATTCAACACAAGAGATCCATTTCCTGGACACCACAGTACAAATCACTAATGGAAAATTAAATACCACTCTCTACAGAAAACACACTGACTGCTACACTTACCTACATGCCTCCAGCTTCCATCCAGGACACACCATATGATCCATCATCTACAGTCAAGCCGTTAGGTACAACTGCATCTGCTCTAATCCCACTGACAGAGACCAGAAACTTCAAGATCTCTACCAAGCATTTGTAAATCTCAATTACCCACCAGGGGAAATAAAAAACCAAATTGAAAGAACATAAGAACGGCCGTACTGGGTCAGACCAAAAGTCCATCTAGCCCAGTATCCTGTCTGCTGACAATGGCCAGCACCAGGTGCCCCAGAGAGGGTGGACCGAAGACAATGATCAAGCGATTTGTCTCCTGCCATCCCTCTCCAGCCTCTGACAAACAGAGGCCAAGGACACCATTTTATCCCCTGGCTAATAGCCTTTTATGGACCTAACCTCCATGAAATTATCTAGCTTCTCTTTAAACTCTATTATAGTCCTAGCCTTCACAGCCTCCTCTGGCAAGGAGTTCCACAGGCTGACTACACGCTGTGTGAAGAAGAACTTTCTTTTATTAGTTTTAAACCTGCTACCCATTAATTTCATTTGGTGTCCTCTAGTTCTTCTATTTAGGGAACTAATAAATAACTTCTCTTTATCGGCCCTCTCCACACCACTCATGATTTTATATACCTCTATCATATCCCCCCTCAGTCTCCTCTTTTCTAAACTGAAAAGTCCCAGTCTCTTTAGCCTCTCCTCATATGGGACCCGTTCCAAACCCCTTATCATTTTAGTTACCCTTTTCTGAACCCTTTCCAAGGCCAAAATATCTTTTTTGAGGTGAGGAGACCACATCTGTACACAGTATTCAAGATGTGGGCGTACCATAGTTTTATACAGGGGCAGGAAGATATTCTGGGTCTTATTTTCTATCCCTTTCTTAATAATTCCTAGCATCCTATTTGCCTTTTTGACTGCTGCTGCACACTGCGTGGAAGTTTTCAGAGAACTGTCCACGATAACTCCAAGATCTCTTTCCTGATTTGTCGTAGCCAAATTAGCCCCCATCATACTGTACGTATAGTTGGGGTTATTTTTCCTGATGTGCATTACTTTACACTTATCCACATTAAATTTCATTTGCCATTTTGTTGCCCAATCACTCAGTTTGGTGAGATCTTCTTGGAGTCCCTCACAGTCTGCTTCCGTCTTGACTATCCTTAACAGTTTGGTATCATCTGCAAACTTTACCACCTCGCTGCTTACCCCTTTCTCCAGATCATTTATGAATAAGTTGAACAGGATTGGTCCTAGGACTGACCCTTGGGGGACACCGCTAGTTACCCCTCTCCATTCTGAAAATTTACCATTTATTCCTACCCTTTGTTTCCTGTCTTTTAACCAGTTCTCAATCCAAGAAAGGACCGTCCCTCTTATCCCATGGCCATGTAATTTACACAAGAGCCTTTGGTGAGGGACCTTGTCAAAGGCTTTCTGAAAATCTAAGTATACTATATCTACTGGATCCCCCTTGTCCGCATGTTTGTTAACCCCTTCAAAGAACTCTAATAGATTAGTAAGACAGGATTTCCCTTTACAGAAACCATGTTGACTTTTGTCCAACAAATTATGTTCTTCTACATGCTTCACAATTTTATTCTTTACTATTGTTTCGACTAATTTGCCCGGTACTGAAGTTAGACTTACCGGTCTGTAATTGCCGGATCGCCTCTAGAGCCCTTTTTAAATATTGGTGTCACGTTGGCTACCTTCCAGTCATTAGGTACAGAAGCCGATTTAAGGGATAGGTTACAAACCACAGATAATAGTTCAGCAATTTCCCATTTGAGTTCTTTTAGAACCCTTGGATGAACGCCATCCGGTCCCGGAGATTTGTTAACATTAAGTTTTTCTATTTGTTCCAAAACCTCCTCTAATGACACTTCAATCCGGGACAGTTCCTCAGATTCATCACCCACAAAGGACGGTGCAAATTTGGGAATCTCCCCAACGTCCGCAGCCGTGAAGACTGAAGCAAAGAAATCATTTAGTTTCTCCGCAATGGCTTTATCGTCCTTGATTGCGCCTTTTATAGTTCGATCGTCTAGGGGACCCATGGGTTTTTTAGCAGGCTTCCTGCTTCTAATGTACTTAAAAAACATTTTGTTATTTCTTTTTGAGTTTTTGGCTAGCTGTTCCTCAAAATCTTTTTTTGCTTTTCTTATTACATTTTTACACTTGATTTGACAGTGTTTATGTTCCTTTCTATTTATCTCACTAGGATTGGACTTCCACTTCTTAAAAGATGCCTTTTTGTCCCTCACTGCTTCTTTTACATGGTTGTTAAGCCACGGTGACACTTTTTTAGGTCTCTTGCTATGTTTTTTAATTTGGGGTATACATTTAAGTTGGGCCTCTATTATGGTGTCTTTAAAAAGTTTCCATGCAGCTTTCAGGGATTTGGCTCTAGTCACTGTGCCTTTTAATTTCTGTTTAACTAGCCTCCTCATTTTTGTGTAATTCCCCTTTTTGAAATTAAATGCAAGGGTGCTGGACTGCTGAGGTGTTCTACCCACCACAGGAATGTTGAATGTTATTATATTATGGTCACTATTCCCAAGCGGTCCTGTAACGGTTATTTCCTGGACCTGATCCTGCACGCCACTCAGGACTAAATCGAGAATTGCCTCTCCCCTTGTGGGTTCCTGCACCAGCTGCTCCAAGAAGCAGTCATTTAGGCCATTGAGAAATTTTATCTCCGCTTCTCTTCCTGAGGTGACGTGTACCCAGTCAATATGGGGATAATTAAAATCCCCCATTATTATAGAGTTCTTTATTCTGGTAGCCTCTCTAATCTCCCTCAGCACTTCAATGTCAGTATCGCTGTCCTGGTCAGGTGGTACTGCTAATTTCTTATTATTGGAGCATGGAATTACTATCCATAGTGATTCTATTGAACATGTTGATTCACTTAATATTTTTATTTCATTTGATTCTACATTATTTTTCACATACAGTGCCACTCCACCACCCACCCGGCCTGCTCTATCCTTTCGATATATTTTATATCCCGGTATGACTGTGTCCCACAGATTTTCCTCATTCCACCAGGTTTCAGTGATGCCTATTATGTCAATCTCCTCATTTAATACTAGGTACTCTAGTTCACCCATCTTATTAGTCAGACTCCTAGCATTTGTGTAGAAGCACTTTAAAAATTTGCCACTGCTTATTTGTCTGCCCTTCCCTGGTGCATTGGATTCCTTTGTATGCGGTTGTTTGTCTGCTCTGGCCCATGGTTTGCCCTCTCCTCTCCTCTCTTTCTGACTACAGCTTAGAGCATCTCTATCAATGGATTCTCCTCTAAGAGAAGTCTCCCTCCGATTTACGTGCATCTCCGCACGTAAAAGAGCCAGACGCATACCCAGAAACCATCTACTTCAAAATAGGCCCAAGAAAACCAACAATAGAACACCACTTGTCATCACCTACAGCCCCCAACTTAAAGCCCTCCAGCGCATTATCAATAACCTACAACCTATACTGGAACAGGATACTACACTCCGAGAGCTCTGAGGGACAGACTCATAGTCTCCTATAGATAACCACCTAACCTCAGGAAGATTCTTACCAACAACCACAGGACATACCACACTAATACCAACCCTGGAACTTTCCCTTGCAACAAACCCCGTTGCCAACTTTGTCCACATATTTACTACTCTGGTGACACCATCACTAGACCTAACCATGTCAGTTATATGATCAAGAACACATATTCCTATTCATCCAGAAATATAATTTATGCCATCATGTGCCAACAGTGTCCTTCTGCTATGTATATTGGACAGACTTCTCAGACACTTCGCCAAAGAATTAATGCCCACAAATCAGACATCAGACATCTTCACAAGGAAAAACCAGTTGCTTTTCATTTCAACCTACCTGGACATAGTCTTAACGACCTTACTGCATGCATCTTACTTCAAAGAGACTTTAACACCAGATTCCTGAGGGAAACTTCAGAACTTTCTTTCATGCTTAAATTTGACACTTTACAAATGGGCCTTAACAAAGATGCTAATTACCTTAACCATTACAAAGATAGCTTCCCACTTATCACCCCTGATAAGCCATTCATTGACTCAAATAGCTATTCCCTCCCTCCCTCCCCCTCGCCCCGCCTTCTGTACTAAATCTGATTTGTCAGTTTAATAATGTGTTCACTTTTGTATTGTATTCCTTTAGTATATATGGTCATGCCAATTCTCTTCCAGAATATGATCTGAGGAAGTGGGTCTGGCCCACGAAAGCTCATCACCTATTAAACCATCTTGTTAGTCTTTAAAGTGCTACATAGTTTTTCCTTTTGTTTTAGCAAGATCAGACTAACATGGCTACCTCTCTATTACTATTTAGCATATCTGACATGGAAATGTCTCTTGACACCAGCCACAACGGGGCCATGTGAGTGCCTAGTCTTCCTTTCAGGAAGCAAGAAGTGGGCAGCATTATTTCCTGCAAACGAAATCAAAACTTGCTTGTGGGAGTGCTTGGCTGAACAAGATGTGGGACCGAATGAACTTACAGGGGCTAAAGTTTTACATGGTTTTATTTTTAATGTAGTTTTTGTATAGAATTTGACATTTGTAAGTTCACCACAGAACAATGATTTTATAAAAACAAAACTTATTTAAGTTAAGGACCCAAGCAACCCCAGGTAAATCTTCTCGTTTTTAAACTCTTAAACAGAAATTCATCTGTTTCCCTGCATATCACAAAGAAATTAACCATGCTACAAAAGCATGAACAGCTGACAGCTGTTACATTTGTCCAAGAGCCAATCCTTCCCTGAAAAAAATACAGTTCAACAACTGGATCTGTATCAGAGGGGTAGCCGTGTTAGTCTACTGTCTGAATCTGCAAAAGCAACAAGGAATCCTGTGGCACCTTATAGACTAACAGATTTATTGGCTCATAAGCTTTCGTGGGCAAAGACCCACTCTGTCAGATGTATCTGACGAAGTGGGTGTTTGCTCACAAAAGTTTATGCGCCAATAAATCTGTTAGTCTAACTGGATCTGGTTAGCTAGCTGAGGAAACCAGAAATGAGCAGCAAATTCCCAAGACAGACACTCCTTAGAACAGAAGCTGCTCTTAACAGTAGCTATTGTACTGATGTATTATGGTAGCAGTGTATGATGATCAAGCGCTAACCAAATCTAAGTGTCAGATTTGGGGACTCGTGAAAAATAAGCCAAAGCAGTAGAGCCATTTGGCCAATCCATATGATAAATCTATGTCTCTTCATGTGTCATGAAAAAAAATCTTTGTATTAGAGACACAGTAAGGCAGTCTCATCCCAAACAACCAGGGAGAATAATATAAATATTCTGTTTCACTGACACAATTTAACATTAAAAATTGCTATACATTTATAGGTCTGACTCGGAACACAGGCAGATTTACAAGGGAAGCCTTAAAGTTTGTAATAGAGATGCAGCCGTGTTAGTCTGGTCTTGCTGAAACAAAAGACAGGACTATGCAGCACTTTGAAGACTAACAAGATGGTTTATTAGGTGATGAGCTTTCATGGGCCAGACCCACTTCCTGAGTCTGCCTGCATAGTCCTGTTTAAAGTTTGTAGTAATCCAATTAATTTATTGTTTACAGAAATCACAGCATGTAACAAAAACATGTTTATGTCATTGTCCTCAAATACTCATTTTTTTAAAAAAAGAGTCATTAACAAAATACCCCCAAGAAATCATTGGTCTGCCAGATTTTGAAGATTAGGAAATTGTACCAAGGTTTTATTAGAAATTAGTCAATTTCATGCCCAACAGGGTTTTAATCAGTAGGCCTCTATTGCTGTACAGGTTGGACTCGTCCTGGATGAGGGATTTTGCAGGACCAGGGGAGGTCATTTCTCGCCCCCCTTTTGCTGGCCCCAACCCCTACCCTGCCACCCCATGGGGCTGCCTGACTCCCCCCGCAGCCCAGCTGAGCTGCTGCTCTCCCCCAAACCCACCTGAGCCACAGGTTGGCTCATACCCCCCCTGCCCAGCTGGGCCATGTGGCACACCCCCACTGCAGCACATCGGGCTCCTGGCTCCCCACCCCTGCAGCACACCAGGACTCTCTGATCCTAGAACATCCATGGTCCTGCTGGACCCTGGATGTTGCTGGACCAGAGAGTTCTGGTTTATAGAGATACAACCTGTACTTAGTTTCTCTCTGGCTACATCTGGACTGGCATGATTTTCCGCAAATGCTTTTAACGGAAAAGTTTTTCCATTAAAAGCATTTGCGGAAAAGAGCGTCTAGATTGACATGGACGCTTTTGCACAAAAGCACTTTTTGCGGAAAAGCGTCCGTGCCAATCTAGATGCGGTTTTGCGCAAGAAAGCCCCGATCGCCATTTTCGCCATCGGGGCTTTTTTGCGCAAAACGGTTCTCAGTTGTCTACACTGGCCCCCTTGCGCAAAAGCATTTGCGCAAGAGGGCTTTTTCCCGAACGGGAGCGTCATTGTATTTGCGCAAGAACACTGACGATCATGCATTAGATTGTCAGTGTTCTTGCGCAAATTCAAGTGGCCAATGTAGACAGCTGGCAAGTTTTTCCGCAAAAGCAGCTGCTTTTGTGGAAAAACTTGCCAGTCTAGACGCAGCCTCTGAGTTTATGTAAGCTGTAGACTCACCTGGATTTGTATCCCCTCTAGTTTGTACATAACTGGTTCTGGCTATTCAGGATTTCTAGCAGGAGTAGTGTTAATATTTTACGTGCAACAGCTACTCCCTTTGATGAGAAATAAAGGTGCATTTCCCAGTGCAAATCCCTAGCCCAAAATTGACACATTCATAAGCGGGTCAAAATTTCAGAGCCTGGGATTCAAATAACCAAAGGAACTGGGTTTATGATTCTCTCAGGTCATGCGGTATTCAAAGAGACAACGTAGCAGCAGGAATTCCTTCAGGGGAAAAAGAAAATGGGGGACTCTGATCCTTTTTGCTGGTGTCACGTTACTGGATTTTAAAGGGATCAGACAGGTCACTGCTGCACCCCGGGGGGTAGGGTTTGCCCCAAAAGTGTATACAAAGGGGGCCGTGTGAGGTGGCACATGAAAGCTTGTGTTCTACTGATTCTGTATGTGCTCTTCATGTACTTGTATGATATCTGTATGTGGAGTTATAAACATGTACTCTGGAGGGATGCTGGAAAATTCTCTATCGGTGGCTGAGCAATGGGCAAGGAAAGCTCAGCCAATGGCTATGCTAATTAGCAAGGAGACAATGAAGCTCTAGGTGCCAATACACACCTCAGGAATGTGACTGATACCTGCAAACCAGCCAGGGCCGAAGGGCTGCCAGCATGGGACACAGGGATAGGTTGTTGGACCATGTGACCTTCTCTGGCCAGGAAGATGCCAGGGCAGGTATATAAGTGCCATGTGGCACCCTCCATCTTGTCTTGAGTTCAGCTCCTGATCCCAGATGCAGCCTTGCAGGGAACAACGAGCCGGGAAGAACCGTGGACCCGTCCTGACATAGGATGTACATCAGAGACTTTTATGATAGCAGTTTATAACATCTCTGCTAAGAGCCTGTATCGAGAACTGGGTGAATCCATGCATGTCGTGTATTTTTCTTAACAACCTTACTCTCAGGCTTTTCTTTCTTTTAGTAATAAACCTTTAGATTTTAGATTCTAAAGGATTGGCTCAGCATGATCTTGTGGGTAAGATCCAGAGTGTAAATTGACCTGGAAAAGGTGGTTGGTTTCTTGGCACCGGAAGAACCCATTTGGGGTAGGTGAGATTGGGTTCTGTAACCCCTCACCTCTGCACTAGGCCCGGGGCTGACTGGGGCACAGGAAGAGCTGAGATGTCTGAGGGGTTTTGCTCGTGAGGCTTCTTGCTAGCCAGATTGGCAGCTGAAGCGCTCGGTGTTACTGGTTTGTGGCCTATTTGGGAAGGTTTCCAGTCTGGGGCTGTAAGGACCCCCGAGTTTCAGAAATTCGCCCTAAGCGGATACCCTCAGCTGTGCCAGACCCGGCCCAGCCCGTCACAGCTGGTTTCAGTAGAAATAGGTTTGGATGCAAGCTACTTTGTATGACTCTGTCAGCCGATGGTCAGGGCAGTGCATGTGTGTGTGTTACACCCGAGTCTTCAACTGCTGAGACACAAGGCCCCGGGTCGTCAGCTAGCCCATTTACTGTCTGGTTTCTGTTTATGGCAGAGTCAGGGACAGGCAGCACACCTGCGTTCCCAGGGCATCAAAGGCTGACTGCCTTTCTCTTGCTCTCTGGGGGGGGGGGGGGGGAGGGACAAGATGGGGTTCATGTCTGGCTACATTGGGTTACAAAACCTAATGGATTTATCTAAACTTTACCCTACTTACACATTTTGAAGAGTCTTTTTCTTGGATAAATGTCTTCTGTCTCCCTCAGTATCTAGAGCAAACTGGCCCAGAGACAAAGGAGGGAAAAACCCAAAAATTCCTTTGTCTCAGTTTGAAATCCCTGTCTGCATTTCTGTTGGCTGACTGCTACCTGGCTAGGTAAAGTTAACCCTTTAGTCCCCAGGCTGCTGGCCATCCCTCATGACCATGACATGCCCCCCAAATCTCAGATGGTGCTGGACAGCTTCTGGCCATGCTGGCTGTGATTTCTTCTTGGAGCTCTGGGATAAAACATAGTAAATATGTACATGCACACTTGACTAGACTATTGAATACATGAAAAGTAAACAAAACCCTACTGTATCTGTGGAGTACCATGACTGACATACAGAGCGAGTCCTAAGTAAATTTCTTGTAGATCATTACTTTTGCAGGGCCTTTTTGCCAAGACCCCATGTTGTTGACTCATTTTGATTGCCCCTTTAACCAACCAAACTCTCAATTTCAAAATCAAATTTAGAATAGCGTGGGGTCCTGATCGAAAGCTCAGTTGACCAGGTTCTGTGCATCCTGCTGAATATACCACTGTCATACACCAGGCCGGGTCTTGGCACTGCTGAGGGTGTCAGCTCAGGGTGAATTGCTCAAAACTAGGGCTATTTACTTCCCTCCGTTGGGGACCTTTCCCAAGGCACCCCGCCAGTTATACAGTGCATTTCAGCTGCCAATCTGGCCAGCAAGAAGCCTCACCGGCAAAACCCCTCAGGCACCCCAGCTCCCCTGTGCCACAATCAGACCTAGGCTTCACACAAGTGAGAGGTTATAAAACCCATATTCACCAACTCCAAACAGATCCTTCTGGTCCAAAGGACTCAGCCACAGTTCCAGGCCAATTTTCACTTTAGATCTTACCCACAAGAGCATGCTGGGCCAATCCTTTAGAATCTAAACTCTAAGGCTACGTCTACACTGCAGGCATTTTGCACAAGAATGCCTGTTCTTGCGCAAAAATTTGCAGAGCACCTACACTGCACGCGCGTTCTTGCACAAGTAAATTTACAGTACAGCGTCGGAAAACAGGGCTTCTTCCAGAAGAGTTATTCCTCTCCCCACGAGGAATAAGCCCTCTTGAGCAAGAGCTCTTCCGCAAGAAGGCAGCGTAGACAGGCAACATGAATTTCTTGCGCAAGAAACTCCTATGGCTAAAATGGCCATCAGAGCTTTCTTGCGCAAGAGAGCGCCCACACTGCCATGGACACTCTTGCGCAAAACCACATCTCTTGTGCAAAAGCACACGGCAGTGTGGACACGCTCTTGTGGAAGACCTTTTGCACAAGAACTCTTCCGCAAAACAGTTCTTGAGCAAGAAGCCGCCAGTGTTGACGTAGCCTAAAGGTGTATTAATAAAAGAAAGAAAATGTTGAGAGTGAGATTGTTAATGAGAACACGCGTCACATCAATCACTGAGTGCTTGATGCCAGCTTCTAGCAAAGATAGTACAAACTGCTAGCTTAACAGTCTTTAGGGTCAGCCTCAAGGCCCTTTGATATTCCTTTGTCTTCCATTTGGAGTTGGTCACTTGCAAGCAGTTCTATGCAAGCTGGTTTGCAGACTCCCATATGCATTCCTCGGGTGTGTATGGGCCACTCTGGGTACCTCTACACTTGCTCCCTAGTTTGAGCTAGGGATGCAAATGTAGGCGACCGAAATTGCTAATGAAGCGGGGATTTAAATATCCCGCGCTTCATTAGCATGTTCTCGCTGGCACGTTTCTCCGCTCAACAGCTGTTTTGAAAGTGAAAGTGTGCGCCGGGACGCATTAGTTCGAACCCAACCCCTTGGTTCGAACTAACATTACTCCTCAAAAAATGGAGTATATTACGGACTGTTTTGAGTGGTGCGGGACTTGTTACAGTCTGGCGCTCATGATGAAATGGAGGAGCTCTTGGCTGCCCGCTGTGATCTGTTCGTGAAGCACTTTGCAGATAAGATCGCTCGCATTTGGTCTGATTTGGACTCTGGCTGGTTGAGCACACCGCCCAAAAAATGAGGAGTAACGTTAGTTCGAATTAAGGGGTTGGGTTCGAACTAACGCGTCCCGGCGTGCACTTTCACTTTCGAAACAGCTGTTGAGTGGGGAAATGCGCCGGCGAGATCATGCTAATGAAGCGCGGGATATTTAAATCCCCTCTTCATTAGCAATTTTGGTCGCCTACATTTGCATCCCTAGCTCGAACTAGGGAGCAAGCGTAGACGTACCTGGATCTGAGAGTCATTGTCCATGAGGCAGTGCTACTTAGCACGGCCATTCACTGAATAATTATCCCTTACAGGAGGCAATCCAGGACCATTTCTTCCTTCTAGACAGAAAACATTTAAAATACAAGAACAGAGTCCATTCCATGTAGGGTTGCCAGATGGTTTCAACAAAAATACCGGACACACTTGACATTACATCACAATCTACATTCCATCTTATTTAGAAAATACCGGACAGTTCTATTTTCTCATTTCTATTTTCTCCATTTGTTTCCTGAACAGAAAGCTCAAATATGGGACTGTCCGATTCAAAACCAGACACCTGGCAACTCTAATTCCATAACTTCATATACAAAAATCATAGAAGTATACAAGTCTCATACATAGAATCAGCAGAGTACAAGCTTCCATTTGACACCTTACATGGTCCCCTTTGCGCAAATATGGACCCAACACCCATTAGTGAGTACAGCAATGACCTTGCTCAGAGCTAAAGAAAATATTAAATTTATCCATGCCAGCTTTGGCAATGGTCTGAAATCCAATTAACACTGGGATAATGTATGTATCCTTATTCCCCATAGTGTAGGCATCTTGGCTTTTAGCCACAAAAACAAAATGTAGTCGTGCCTCAGTTTCCCCTTTCACATAGCACACCAATTCTGGAATGCCCCTTCTCAGGGGAGAGGCTCCAAAACTAAGTACAGGTATCAACTGTGAAATATCAGTATCACAAGGCTTTTTAACATACAGTGTGTCCTTGGGCACATTTCTTAACCATTTCCAGGGCCTTGCACAAAATCATGCACTTTGGACATTGTTACAATTCTTAGTAACAGCAGTACAGTGGTTACAAAAGTTGACATCAGCAATGGGATCAAACTCATAGCAAGTGGACTCTGACAATTTGGGGCTTTTAGATTTAAAAGACTGCAGCCTTCCTCGGCAAACACAAGTCTTGCTCTTCCCCCTTGCCCTGTAGGTTCAAATTGTGAACTCCCTATCCCAGAGACAAAGGGCTGGCTGGGTGTGTCTTCCCTGGCAGCAATGGCTGTGGAATTTCCCTTCTCTTCAGAGGTTATCAGGAAGCGAGTAGTCCAGATACTAACCTGGCACCCTGCTTTCAATCTAGTTTCCCAAGTGGTCCATTGCCTCACAGAGAAAGGGCCAAGGTGTACTGAGTTAATAGACTTACAGACTTTCTGTCCTTTCACCACCAACCTTTGCTTCCTCCTGGAAATAGATGTTAAACTCACCGCTATATTACAACCGTCCACAGTGTCCAGAGATGGGAGTTTGTCTGCCATCTCCTGCATTCTACAGAGACTCACCACTACACAGCTGCTCTGTCCTACATATTCAGCTACACCAGGCATGTCAAACTGGCATCTGGAGATCAAAGTTTTTTGTGGCCCACCAGTGCATTTTCAGAAAGAATGAAGTGCAGCCTGCTGGCCGCTTGGACCACGTGACCGAGTGCAGGTCATGCCGACCGGCCACTCTGCGCACAGCGCCAGCAGCGACTACCCAAGGCCAGCCAGCTGGGCAGCTTTGCGCACGGCCCCCAGCACGTGGTCACAGCTGGCCAGCCGCTTTGCACATGGCCCCCAGCATGTGGTTACAGCCGGCTGGCTGCTGTACTCACGCCACCCCAACACCCAAGGAAGCGTGGTGGTGGCAGCAACAGCAATGCGACGACGGCGGCTCCGGAACCCAGGCATTAGGTTAGAGTGGGGGTTAGGGGGTGCCTGCTTCTGGGGGAGGCGGGAGGCATTAGGTTAGGCAGGGGCTGGAAGTCCTTGGCTCTGGGGGAAGGGGGAGGCATTAGGTTGGGGGGGCTGGAAGTCCTTGGCTCTGGGGGAGGGGGAGGCATTAGGTTAGGCAGGGGCTGGAAGTCCTTGGCTCTGGGGGAGGGGGAGGCATTAGGTTGGGGGGGCTGGAAGTCCTTGGCTGTGGGGGAGGGAAGGCATTGGACCATAGCTCTTTCCCTCTTCCCCTTGTACAAACATACAATTAAGTGTTATTTGCATGATGTCATGTACTGTTTCTCAGATAATATGATAGCATACACGTTTTTTCCACCAAATGGAATGGCATCAAGAGTACTATAATATATACACCCGCAGGGGTCTGATTTGTGGTTCCCGGTTTAATTTTCATAGGACCTGAGTTTTAAGAATCTAACTGTACTACTGTGTTGATATTTGTCATATGATTCCCTTGGAATGTAGGCATTGCCAAATCAGCCAATGGGACCTTCTAGTCTAGTCCAGTATTCTAGCTACAAAAGTGGCCAATATAAGATGTGTCACAGAATGGGGTGTGAGTGTGTTTGCATATGTCCACAAGAAACTACAGTGAACAGTTATCCCCGGATAGGGAATGTTGTTTCTTCACTCCCATCATTTTGTGGCTGACTTATGACCTGAAACATGAGTGGGTTTTAGTCTGTTGTTTATCCTACCTATGGTATTTTAGATGTTCTCATTATCAATAAGCCTTTATCCTTTAAAAAAATCTTACAAACTTTTGACCTCACTGCTATTTATTGGCAGTGAGTTCCACAGATTAACTGGGTAAAAAAAGTTTCCTTTAATCAATTTTAAATTTGTTGTCCTTTAAGTAAATGTAAAAAGATATTCAATGAAGCCAGGTGAGGGTGACCCATTAATCTTTGTAATGGCATTACAATACTTTCAGTGTTATTTCCTTTATTTATGAATTTCACTCTCCCTCTTCCCTTTTTAATGTGTCTATTACACATTGAGCAAATGTTCTCTTTTTTGTGTGAAGCTGGTCAAAAGGACAGGAAAATTGGGTCTGTCTTCCATTGCAGCAGCAATGCTAATTACTCCCTTTTCACATTTTTCAAAGTGTTAATTATTCTGTTTTTTAAAAATACGGTTTCAACCATTGTTTCTGGTATCCAAGACCATACTCTTTTTTTGTAATTCCAGGATCCATTCCTAGTGCTTTTAAGATAGAAACAATATATGCCACTCTCCAGTCCTCTAGGAAAGACCTTATTTTGATGAGATTGCTTAACTTCATTAGTAGATCACCTAGTTCGTTCTGAAATTTCTTCCAAACCCATGACTCATTTCATCTGCACCTGTTGCTCTTAGATGTATCACTTTGGTCTAGCTGCCTCATCTTAAATACATCCACAGAAGTTGAGGAACAGTTTCTGTGGAAAGGAAATTACTTAGCTTCTTTGCAATGTCTTTATTCTCCTTTAATTTTCTGTTTACTCACTACTAGTCTAGCAAACTCAACAATGTCTCTCATAGACTTCCTGCTTCTTAGAAACAAATATTTTTGTAATATTTTGGCTGTTTGCTCATCAATTCCCACTTTGCAAACCTGATATCTATCTTACATTTTACCTATCCTTATTTCATTTTCTGCTCTATAGACTTTACTTGGGATGGGTTTCCAATTTCTGAAGGATACCCATTTGGCTCAAATAACATCTGCTTTAAAGATAAAAAAGGAAAATGAATTTATCCAGTTTTATATCTAAGAAGTACCAGCCAGTCAAGGGTAACCAGGGCATACCAATATTGCTAATAAATATGCACTTTTACATCAGTCAACCAAAGGGCAATTAACTTGTCAGTTCTGCATGGATTATCTGTGTAAGAATATTATGTGTACCTTTGAAAGTGCATAGTTAAGAAATTCTAAGGATAGCATAAAGGCCAGCTTTGCATTTTGCAAGCCACTCCATTTGTTTTGGTAATCCTTCTGGGGACAAATAGACAGAGCAGGGGTGGAGGGAGGACATGGATGCAGAATAAGGCAGCCAACAAAGATGTCATATTTAAATTCCAGGGCAAAAGAAAAAAGAATCAGCATGTACCTGGTTTACACAGTGTTTCTTTAAAGAAAATTCAAAGGCGATTGTTTGCCAGGCTAAAGCAATTATTCTGAGATTTGAGTCTCTCCCTTATTGTTTGGGACCATTTGGGACAGATCTGAATTTTTAGAACTATAAAAAAGCTATAATCTTCTAAAGTAAAAAAAATGAGGAAACCATACCAGAGATCAACAAGCTGGAGTGAAACAATTGTGCTAATTTACTTCTCAGTTCAGTTTAAGTTTAAAAAACACACAAGACATAATAGGGCAGTAGTGTTAAATTTAAAATGCATAGTGGGGTGGGGTTTTTTACTGTGAGAATGTTACAGTATTCTTAAAGGAATTTTTTTTCCATTGTTAGCTTTTTTTGCTATAAACAGTCCTTCGCAATGTCACTATCAAAACCGGAAAGTAGTAAATCTATAAAAAGGAAGATTGAAGATGAGCACTGTGTTTTCCAGGACAAATGGGAACTGTGTTATTTTTGCTGTCAACTGGAAGGCAAGATTAACCACTGATTGTACTTGTTTTTATTTCAACAAAACAAGTTATGTGACAGATACAAAATTTAAAAGTACCTTGCATTTATATTTAAATTTAAAATGATGTAACATTAATTTAATATGAAGAAATAACAATTTTACACATAAAATTATTGCAATATTATAAGATAGCTAAAATGTAATCTATAATAAATAGCTGACCACTTTCCGACAAAGTACCTTTTTTTTTTTTGCTTGACAAATTTTTTGGTCAAACCATGGTGGGCCTAGTAACAGAGATGTAGCCGTGTTAGTCTGGTCTTGCTGAAACAAAAGACAGGACTATGCAGCACTTTCTGAGGAAGTGGGTCTGGCCCACGAAAGCTCATCACCTAATAAACCATCCTGTTAGTCTTTAAAGTGTTGCATGGTGGCCCTGTGAGCTATCAGTTTTCGTTTGTGCGGCCCTCAGTAGGCTTCGAGTTTGACGTGCCTGAGCTACACAGAAAGGTTCTCTGTCCTTCCTCTGAACCTGAGACACACCTTGTCCACTCTCAGAACCAGACTGGAAACATTCATGTTTCAGCAACACACACTCCCCAGCAAGCTGGTCAAACACAGTCACTTGGTCACCAGAGGGCTGTTTCATCTCCGTGGCTGCTTCCACTCCACCTGAAACAACCTCCTGTCCCTCTGCACCTTCCTCACCCTTGTCCACACTGTTGGTAGGCACCACAATTAGTTCACCCTGCTGCTTTCCCAGTGTCCTAGTTAGGTTCGCTCCCTGATCACCCAGAGTCACTTTCCTCCCTTCCATCAACACACCAGCAACAGGCAAAACACAAGCACCAGACTGGCCTGATCCCTGGGACCCTGACATGATACTGACTGGACCCACCCCAGTCACAGCACCGCTCTCCCCAGCAGACACAAACCGAGGGTCCTCCCCTTTCCAGGCTTCAGCTGTCCCCAGCCCTCTCCTCAGCCATGCCAGGCTGACAGGCACCTCCTGTAGACAAAGCATTGGGAAGAAACCCTTCCCCTACAGGCATACCGCCCCTCCCAACAGCCAAACTGCCAGTTCCCAAACAGAGAGGCTGCTCACAGTGAGCACCCCCAAATAAAACACCTTCAGCTTGTGCAGGTTCGATTTTACAACCCTCACCAGCCAACAACCCATCACCCTCCAGAACTTGATCTTTTCTCTCAGCTAAAACTCCACTGTGGCCAGCCACGTCAGACTGCTCCATAGAAACACTTCCCCGAGCACTGGGCTCTTCCTGCCCCGTGTCTGATTCCAGCCTCACCTGTGAGGCATCAGGCAGACAAGCAGAAATTGTACTCACAGATACACAGCTTGTTCCCTCAGGCAGACATTGAGAAAAACTTTTACCTTGCTCCCAGTAGGACTGGCTAGCCACAGACCACTCCTCAGAATCACACTCACACCCTTCACAAACCTTCCTGTTAGCTACAGGTAACACAGAAGATTTACACTCATCCATGTTCTGGGGCTGGGTTAAGGTACCAGCCCAATTACACATATTAGCCACGCCATAATCACATCCCAGACCCGCCCAGTTGTACACTGAACTCCTGGGAGGATACAGTCTCTGTTGTTCTTCCACTCTGTGGCTATGTCTACACTCGCCGCTTCTTGCACAAGTACGGCCGTTCTTGCACAAGAATCCGCAGAGCGTCCACACTGCCCACCTGCTCTTGTGCAAGGAAATTTACAGTACGGCGTGGTAAGAGAGGGCTCCTTGTGCAAGAGTTACGCTCTTTTCTAACAGGTGTAAGCCCTCTTGCGCAGGAGCTCTTACACAAGAAGGGAAGTGTGGACGCGCGGCAGGGATTTCTTGCGCAAGAGAGCCCTATGGCTAAAATGGCCATCAGAGCTTTCTTGCGCAAGAGAGCGTCCACACTGCCATGGGTGCTCTTGCGCAAAAACACAGCTCGCACATGACAGTGTGGACGTTTTCTTGCACAAGACTTCTTGCACAAGAACCCTTGCACAAGATGTTCTTGCGCAAGAAGCCGCCAGTGTAGACATAGCCTCTGGGTCTGGAGTTCCTTGGGATGTTGAACAGTGACTGCAGCATTCGTGGGACCAGGGTGGTTAGTTGAAGTTGGAGTGTCCGGCTTCTTAGCTTTCACCATTTCAAGTGTGGCCTTTGCTTTAGCAATCCTCACCTGTGCTTCCACTCCTGCTTGCTTTATCTTGGCCTTTATGGCTGCTAGCCTCTCCAGATGTTCTTGTTGGGTGCACTTCTCAAAAAATGAGGTTTACAGGATCTTTTGAAAAAGGCTTTATTTTCAAAAGATCTGCGTCTACACTGCCGTTTGTTTGTTTTTTTTTCCGAAAAAGCTCCATTTCGAAAAAAAGCAGTGGCCATGTTTATGCTAACGAAGCACAGGATATTTAAATCCCTGCTTCGTTAGCAATATCAACAGTGCCTAACCTACATCTCTCTGTTGACAGAGAGGTGTAGTCTAGACATACACTCATTGTGGAGAGTTCTCTGAAGACAGCCACGCAATGGGCAGCGACAAGTTAAAAAAGCAAACAGAATGTCGGGAATCACTAGGAAAGGGATAGATAATAAGACAGAAAATATCATCTTGCCTCTGTCTATGCTCAGGGTATGCCCTCATCTTGAAAAGCATGTGTAGTTATGCTGGTCCTGTCTCCAAAAAGATGAATACAATTGGAAAAGGTTCAGAAAAGAGCAGCGAAATGATCAGAGGTACAAAACAGCTTCCATAGTAGGAGAGGTTAAAAAGACTGGGAGTTTTCAGCTTGGAAAAGAGACCACTATGGGGGTAGGGATGGGATACAAGAGATATTTATAATATCATGACTGGTGTAGAGAAAGTAAAAAAGAAAGTGTTTTTACTTCTCTTTGGAACACAAGGCCTATAGGGATGGGGAGGGTCACCAAATGAAATAAATGGGCAGCAGGCTTAAAGCACACAAAAAGGAATCATTTCTTCATGCAACACTCAGCTGACCTGTGGAACTCCCTGCCAGAGGATGTTGTGAAGGCCAAGACTATAGTAGGGTACCTGGCATCTGAGCCGTCCCATCCATTGGGCAGTTCAAAGCAGCCACCAGGGACCCATGCTTTGGAGGGGCTGGGGGACTAGCGGGAAGCCAGCACTGGCAGCAGAGGCTGGGCCCACCCTGGCAGTCACCAGCAGCGGCGGGAAGAAGCGTGACCCACTTCCATCTCAGTCTGCACGACTTGGACCGCTGCTTCCCATGGCTCCCCTTGGCTGCAAACAGCAAACCACAGCCAATGGGAGCCACGAGGCTTCGTGGCTGCGGAGCCAGTAAGTAAACAAAGCAGAGAGGCCTGGCAGTCGCTTTCTCCAAGCGTGTCCATGGACCACTTTGAGAGACACTGGTTTGCCCCAGCGGACGCCGGTGTGGAAAGCGGCATTCCGCTCATTTCAGCGGAAGGATTCTTCATGCAAAATGTGGTACCTGGAGGGAACAGCAAAGTCTAACTTTATTTTGCACACACAAATCCACACACACAAAAACCCTTCCAAACACGAACGAGATGTTTAAGTTTGTTCGGTTGGCAAGATGTTCACAAGCGACTCGCAACCATCTCAGGTGTATTTAAAAGTCAAAGTTATTCAGGGTAGAATTTCAATGACTAATTCTCCGTCTGTGGCTGAGGTGACCGTATCCAAGCCACTATCAATCCCTGGAGTGGTTTCTATTCCTCAAATGCATGAGCTCTGCTCCAGGCCAGATTTCTGCTGCAAACACTCTGATTATGGCTTGAAAACTTCTTTCTGGACATGTGGGCGGCCGTCCCCTCTGCTCTGTCTCGGAGGGAGGCCATGCCTCCTTGCTGTCCTGCCCCTAACATGGCAATCAATTAGAGAGGAATTAGTGGTCTTTAAATCTCAAGTAACAAGTCTTTGGGGGTGGCAGGGCATCAGCTGTCAGGGGCTCTGACCTCCAACCAGGGAAAGCAGAAAGGATCTCTGAGCCCAGTTCCCTAGGCAGGGTGGGGCAGGAAGCAGACAGAGGGCTGTGACCTCGGGCCAGACAGAGCACTAAAGGATCTAGCATCCTAGCTCTGGTAGATGGTAGACTAGCACTGGCCTCCTGGCCTAGGGTCGGGAGGCCCAGCAGAGAGTAGGGGCGTCTGGGCCCACCTGACTCCCCTGGGACCCAGCCCAGGGCCCTAGCAGAGATGGAGTGTTCCAGCATTGGAGTCAGTGGGGACTCCAGATGCTACACATCTGCAGGCAGCACCGCAGCCAGACTACAGTCAGCCGTCCCTGGCTACTTCCTACCCTCCCCTGGGGTCATCCGCCTTCCCCCCAGGACACACACTGCCCACGGTCACCCCAGCAGCTCCTCCATGGCTAGCATGGCCCAGCATTCTGGAAACTCAGGCACGTCCTCGGGACAGACACGGT
Organism: Pelochelys cantorii; assembly: GCA_032595735.1. NCBI lineage: Eukaryota > Metazoa > Chordata > Testudines > Trionychidae > Pelochelys > Pelochelys cantorii. Next base: position 46,732,180 of record CM064337.1, read on the forward strand.
CCTGCTGCAGCAGCCAGGAGACGTGTCCGACTCCCTCCACAGTGCCAGCCAACTGAGCTGTGGGGCTCCCCTTTTAGACTTCCACTGCCTGCCCAGGGCCTCTGAGGGGCAAGCCAGGCTTCGCTGGCTCTGCAACCCAGGGGCAGGCTGGGGTCCCTCTCGGCCCATCTCTGAGGGAGGCTGCGCCTGCTGTCGCCACTTTCGCGTCAGGATTCCTTTAGTGCTGGTTTAACCCGGTTCCTCTGGATATTCCCGACAGCAAATTGGAATATTTAAGGAAAAGAAATAAGGGGGGAGAGGCAGGGAATGCATGGACACAAACACGACACATTCCGTATTCAAGGAACTTCACCTCCGTGCAGAAGGGCCATCAAGGTTTACATGAGGGCTGGGAACCTTTTTTGGGTGGGAGGCCACTGACCCACTGAAAAATCAGTCGGGGGCTGCACACAAATGAGAAGCAAAAAACAAAGTCTCACTGACATGGCCCTTGACTGAGGAGAAAGACCCTCTCCACATTCCCCTTGCACCCCACTGCCTAGGGGGGCCAGGCGAATAGATTTTGTGTGCTCCAGCCCCATGGGAGGATGGCGGGGGGGGGGTTGGAGCAGTAGCACAGGCTCCCCAATTCTGGGGGTTTCCTGGGTCCAGATGACCCCTGGTTTACACACTACTTAAACCTTCCAAATCGAGCTTGAGACAAATACACTCGGTGCACAGGATCTGCGCAGGCCCATGTTGATAATTGGGAGATAAGAAGCTCCTCCCAATTAGCCAGCGCCTGCGTAGGGGGAGGCCTGGCTTGGCCAACGTAGTAAAACTACGGAGAGGCTTGGAAGGAGTCTATCATTATTGGCAAACGTGGTTTCACAGTCCGAGAGGCGGGATGGGCAAGACATCTTTCTCACTAACAGGAGTTAGTCCACCTCATCCACCTTGTCTATCCAATATCCTGTGACCCAGACAGCCACAATACTGGGAGGTACCCAATTTTGCCTTCTGAAATGGTAATTTCACTGAATACACAGAAACTGACAAAAATAAATGTATCACTAATAACTGGAATTCACTGGCAGGCAAACTAAGAACCATGCTGCTTGAGAACACAAAGTCTGATGGAAGGATGTTTACTTTGTATATTTTCTTGTGTGATGTTGGCAGTTTAGGTCTGAATGGTTACAGAGCTTCAACTCTTTGAACCTCGCTATCTCTCTGATTTAACTGTCTGATACATACACATCCATAACAACCTCGGAGGAAGTATGACTCCACAATGGGGAATAACACAAGAGCCAAGGCCCAGCAGTGCTAGCGTTCTCAGAGGGCTGTGCTTACGGAGGTTTCCTTCCTTTAAGATAAAAGGAGGAGACCCGGAATTTTCTCTTTGTGGGCACAGACTGGGGGAAGACATGTAGGGGCATGGTCTCTGGGCCTCCCTGCAAACTGTATCCTGGAGGTTTCCAGCCTGTGGGGCATGACCCCAGAGGGGGAGCAGAGGAGAGTTCATGGCAGGGCTCGGGGAGGGAGGGTCACAACCTGACTCTGCTTAGCAGGTCAGTGCCAACTTCTGCAGTGGCCAATTTCCACTCCCAGAAGCCGTCCCCACAGTGCTGCCTGGGCCCCCTGAGACCATCACACCACATCACAGACATTGGAGGGTGCAACCCCCAGTATAGAAGTCAAAGTACACACACACACACACACACACACACACAGCCAACACAGAAGACAAATTGTTTTTTTTTCTCCCAGACATGCCTGCTGAGATACTCAGAGTCCAAAGCAAATAAACAGGAGCCTGACATATGAGTGAAAAAATTTGCACCCCTCCCTGGCCCCCCGACAGATCCCTTGTGGTATTCTTGCTGCGGTTCCAGCCTGACTCCAGAGATCTGGCAGTCAGCGTTCAAAATACAGAACCCGAATTGCCCCTCCTCGGAGGAACCTGCCACCAGCCCAGCTCCCCAGTTGTGAAAGGGAGGAGACTGCTTGCTCCCTGCCCTGCTGTGGAGGCCTCTGACAGCCCTGTGGCTACACTGTCCAAGGGTTCTCTCTGGCTGTACAAAAAAGGGAACCTTCACCCACCCAGTCTTCAAGCTTTTGGTGCTTAGACAGTCATCAGCCTGGATTTCTTCCCAAGTCATAATTACTCGTCACGGGCTACTTCCTTCCTGGAGGAAGTTTGCTTTCTTTGTGTGGTGGATCTGGAATCGGGTGGCACCGAGAGGCGTCCATTCTCGGGCTGACGCAGGCCGGGCAGCATGTTACAGGCTTCAGTAACGCTCACTGGAGTTCCCCCCAGGTTTGTCAAGGAAAGCGTGTGATGAGCTCCTGCTATTTCCTGTCCATGACTTGCCCCACCTTGCCAGGCCCTCTGTGTGTGCGGGCGTGTGTGTGTGCATGAGAGAGAGAGAGAGAGTGCATGGTTTAACAAAAAATACCAATTTCCCCCCCCCCAAAAAAAACACCCTGAAAAAAATTCTGTTGAACAGAAAAAAAAGGGGGGGGGCCTGCTCCTTTAAACGGCCACATGCTCCTCACTCCCGCACCCCTGCCATACGAGGCGGGGGAAACAGGAAATAGCGGGATTTTCTACGTTTTTTACCAGACAGGAGACCTGGCAGCCCTACTCTGTGCATTCAGGCAGGGTAATACAGAAGAGGTAAACTGAGGGCCACAAGCCAGATTGTGGCTTGTTGATTCCCAGCCTTGGCAGTGCCCGGGCCAGGCAGCCCAGCACCCCTGGGGTAGGCAGGGGAGACTTGGCAAGCCATGGCCTCCCCTCTTAATACGATTAGCTGCCCCCTCTTGGAGAGCAGGATGTGCACCCTGTGCTGGGAGGAGAGCCAGGCTTCCTGGCCTACTCCAGCTCTGGAGGGGTTCACCCTGCCATGCAAAGGCCTGAGCAGAGAGCCCCAGGCATCTTCCTAGCTAGGTGGGATGTGCCCTCAGCCATCACCACCTCTTACAGCCCTGCCCACTCCTGTTCTCCTTACAGGGCTCCCAACAGCTTGGAAAGGGCAGGAAGTCCACCTAAAAACAGGCACCAGAGGAAAAGCTACAGCGCACCTAGCAACTGGAAAGGTTCCAGCGCTAGTCATCTTTATGAACAGAAATCTGCTCAGGATAAATAGGAGGGGCTGTTTTTACAGGACACACAGTTGATTAAATGCAGCATTTAAACCCTTTGATCTGAATTTTTGTGTGTCACGGCAGCCCCATGCGGTTTTGGCATCGCTACACTCGATAGAAAACTGAAGGCCACAAAATCCGTTGGTTCATTCAATTCATCTCTAGAGCCCCAGGGATCTGGTCACTTACTCTGTGCCCTGCGGAAAGCATTGCAAATTCTAGTGGCAAGTGCTAATTCTCTGCAGCCTCTCTTTTTGGCCAGTTCAAGCTCTGCCATACAAAACAAAAACAAACAAACAAACAAAAACTCCAGGAAGTTACGCCAAGGCACATATTAAACCAGGGTTAAAACCTAAAATGCTGGGGCTTTTTCCCCAGCGGAAAATAAATTTGTTTAGTTACAATCAGATTCCTGGAGACACATTTTTACATGAGTCTGCAATGAAAATAGGGGTTTTTTTTTTAAGAAACTAATTTATCTTCGCTCCTCCATTACTCTCTTCCCCGCCCCTGCGCTTTATCAGAGGTGCCCCAACCACTGCGTGTGGACAAGTACTTGCTGAACATTTCAGCAGGCACACGTTTACCAAAATAAGTGTAACTCCCTTTCTCCTCCCCGAGTTACTCGGGGGCAGGTCACACTCCCAGCTGTGCCTGGGCACATGATGGTTTTAACATAAAAGGAGATCCTGAGTGCCGCAGTGGTGATGTTGTTTAGTTGGGGATTCCCTATCCTCCCCCTTACTGCAGTCCCTTGCTCATAAAGAATATACAATGGCGCTGCCTCCACCTAGCTGGTCCTGTACACACTTAATGGTGTTCCTTGGGAGCCTCCAGGAATACAATTATCCCAGCAATAATCTGGATCTAACTCGAGGACAACAATTATAAATTATAAATAACATACATCTAATTGATTACATTAGAATGAACACACCTTTACTTAACAACTTAAAGAAACAGGGTTTAACAGATTAGCAGTGAATAACATTAGCAAAGTCCACAGAAGTAATAGGAACTCATCCATCTCGCATTTGCTCTGCCACCATTGATCCCACCTCAGGGTGTGCACTCCTCTGGACTCAGAGTTCCAGACACTTGCTTGCGTGGGTGTGCTTGAAGATCTGCAGCTGGCGTGGAGGTTCTGTGTGTGTTAGTCCAAGCTGAGCAGCCAGCTGCAAACTCCCTCTGCCATGACATCAAGGAACTTCACCTCTGTGCAGAAGGGCCATCAAGGTTTACACGAGGGCTGGGAACCTTTTTTAGGTGGGGGGGCCACTGACCCACTGAAAAATCAGTCAGGGGCCGCACTCAAGTGAGAAGCAAAAAACAAAGCCCCACTGACGTGGCCCTTGACTGAGGAGAAAGACCCTCTCCACATTCCCCTTGCACCCCACTGCCTAGGGGGGCCAGGCGAATAGATTTTGGGTGCTCCAGCCCCGCAAGGAGATGGGGGGGGGGCTGGAGCACCAACACAGGCTCCCCAGTGCTGGAGGGGGCACCTGAGCTCTGTCTGACAGGGCTCTGTCTGGCGTGGGGAGGGGGCAGTGGCTTGGTGCACTGCCGCTGGCCCTTCCCTGTTCCCAGCTGGGGAAACAGCAGCACAGCAAAGCAGGAGCTGGAGGTTTTTCTCCTGCCTCTCTGATTGGCCGTAATCATGGCCAAAAGGAGCAGTAGGGGGTGGTGCTTGGGAGAGGCAGTGAACACAGAGCCATGTGCCTTCCCGGGGAGCTGTGCTGCCCCATTGCCTAGACCCTACACTCCCAGCCCACTCCTGCACCCTCCCTCCTGCCCAGACCCCCTCCCAACCCTTAGCCCACTCCTGCACCCTCCCTCCTGCCCAGACCCCACTCCCCAAGCCCACTTCCTGGCAACCCCCTCCCACACACTGAACCCCTCATTTTGGTCCCACCCCAGAGCCTGGGTGGGGGCCACAAAATCTACTACAGAACTAGGCTCTGATGTGCAAGGGGAAAGTGGAGAGTGTCTTTCTGCTTCACAGTTGGGGGACACATCAAAAAAGGGTTTTTTCTCTTGGGGGGGGAGCTCCTGACCCAAAAAAGGTTCCCCACTCTTGCATGAGACTAACATGTCAGTGGAGGTCTGGGGCATTCTCAGTGAGGTCCCAATGGAGACGAGCCACTGGGGGGTGCAACCCCTAGTACAGAAGTCAAAGTACATCCCCACACACACACCCTGCCAACACAGAAGTCAAATTGGGTTTTTTTCTCCCAGACTTACCTGCTGGTTACTCAGAGTCCAAAGCAAATAGACTAGAGCCTGACATACAAGTGAAAAAACCTGCCCTCCCCCCCTCCCCACGCCAGATCCCTTGCTGTGTTCCTGCTGGGGTTCCAGCCTGACTCCAGAGATCTGGCAGTCAGTGTCCAAAATACAGAACCCGAATTGCCCCGCCTTGGAGGAACCTGCCACCAGCCCAGCCCCCCAGTTGTGAAAGGGAGCAGACTGCTTACAGCAGGGGCAGGGCACCTTTTTTGGGTCGGGGACTGCTGACCCACAGTGGAGCCCAGAGGAGTAGATTTTGTGGGGCTCCAGCTCTGCGGGTGGGTGGCTGGAGCGCCAGTATGGGCTCTTTGTCTGATGGATCCATAGAAGTGGAACCCCTGGAATTGGGGCGCATGGCCCAAAAGGTGTCCCATCTCAGGCTGATGCAGGCCGGCCAGCGTGTTACAGGCTGCAGTAACGCTCACTGGAATTCCCCCCAGGTTCAGGAAGGAAAGGGTGTGTTGAGCTCCTGCTATTTCCTGTCCACGTCTTGCCTCACTTTGCCAGACCCTCAATGCACGGGCGCGCGCGCGCGCGTGTGTGTGTGTGCGCAATCAGAGTTCCTATGGAACATTCAGCCTCCTTTGATTTAACTCTGGGCATTCAGGCAGGGCAATACTGAAAAGGTAAACTGAGGACCACAAACTGCCTGCGGCTTGTTCACTCCCAGCCTTGGCAGTGCCCAGGCCAGGCAGCCGAGCACCCCCGGGGAAGGCAGGAGAGACTTGGCAAGCCACCCCCCCACACACATTAATAGAGCTACTTCTGCCCTGGCTGTGATTAGCCGCCCCCTCTTGGGGAGCAGGCTGTGTACCCTGTACTGCGAGGAGAGCCAGGCTGCTGGGCATACTCCAGTTCGGGAGGGGTTCACCCTGCCATGCGAACGGCTCAGCAGAGAGCCCCAGGCAGCTCCCCGAGCAAGGCAGGGTCTGTCCTCAACCATCACCTCCTCTTACAGCCCTGCCCATTCCTGTTCTCCTTACAGGGCCCGCAACTGCTTGGAAGGGGCAGGGAGTCCATCTAAAAATAGGCACCAGAGAAAAAGCTACAGCTCACTTAGCCCTAGAAAAGGCCCCAGCGCTAGTCAGCATTCTAAATATAAATCTGCTCAGGATAAATAGGAGGGGCTATTTTTACGGGACACACGTTTGATTAAATGCAGCATTTAAACGCTTGTATCTGAATTTATACGTGCAGCGGTCAGCTCCGCGCAGTGTTGGCATCGCTACACTCGCTCAAGAACCGAAGGCAACAAAAGGCGCTGGTGCAATTCACATCTAAGCCCTCCCTGGATCTCGTAAGTTACTCTGTGCCCTGCCGAAAGCACTGTCAGTTGTAGTGGTGAGCTCTGATTCTCTGCAGCCTCTCTCTTTGGCATGTTCAAGCTCCGCTTTTCCAAAAATACTCCAGGATGTTACATCAAAGGACATATTAAACCAGGGTTAAAGCCTAAACTGCTGGGTTTTTTCCAGCTTACAATAAATGTGTTTAGTTGAAATCAGACTCCTGGAGACACATTCTTACGAGTCTGCAATGGAAATAAGAACATAAGAATGCCCACCCAGCCCAGTGTCCTGTCTGCCAACAGTGGCCAATGCCGGGTGCCCCAGAGGGAGGGAACCCAACAGGGAATCGTCACGTGATCCCTCTCCTGTCATCCATTTCTAGACAAACAGAGGCTAGGGACACCATTCCTACCCATAGATGGACCTAACCTCCATGAATCTATGTAGCTCTTTTTTGAACCCTATTAAAGTCCTGGTCTTCACAACATCCTCTGGCAAGGAGTTCCATAGGTTGACTGTGGTTTTTTTAAGAAACTGATTTAACTTCACTATTGCAATACTTCCCCCCCACACACCTCCCCCACTGTATCAGAGGCAGTAGCACAGGGGCGGGGGGGGGGGACAGGCAGCTTTGCAGGGGCCGCCTCCCCCCATGTGTAAACATGTACCCTCTGAAAATTTCAGCAGGTCCACATTAAGCAAAATAAACATATTTTAACGTCCCTGTCTGTAACCAATAATGGTCTTTCTGATCTGTTTAGGCTTTCAGCCCTGGCAAAGAGCTGTATTGCTCTGCCTGGTCCTGGGAAATAGCCACTTCCCAATTAAAGCCCCAGCCATTGCTGTCTTCACTCCCTTGAGTTACGTACCCCAGGTATATCATCTCTCCCTTTGTTTCATTTCCTGTTGCTTTCTCCTGAACAGTTTCCTTTGATTTACCCTATACCGGGGTGGACGAGATACGGCCTGCGGGCTGAATGCAGCCCACCAAGCCACTGGATCTGCCTGATCTGACCCTCGTGCTGCCCTGCTGGGACCCTCAGGCACAGAGCAGCCAGACACTTCAGAGTGCTGGTTTTTGCAAAGCCTCCCTCTTCCCTCGCCCCCATCCCTCCAATCTCAAATATGGTGATCAGTTAGCCCCTGAGTGTGTTGGTGAGACCACCTGGGAACAAGTTCTCTGTAGTAACTCAGACCTCTCCCCATCTACTGTCCCATCGGCAGACACCCATGTGCCAATCTCATCATAACGTCCCCCTCAAACTTCTCAAGCTGAGCTAGAAGATCTCTGCTGCTACTTTCCACCAAATGATATGCCACCACAGGGCAAGAAAATGTAAAATACTAAATATCCCATGTTACATTTGGAGGCAAACTGAGAACTAACTCTTTGTGATCAAAGTAAAACAAGGATCCACATTTGAATATCCAAGTACTCCTTTCAGTACAAGGTCTCCAAAAATCCCATGAAAATAACAAATCACCTGTAATGTAAGTCATTACAATGCACTGGTTTAATGAAGACCTTGGTGCAACGCACCGAGTTTTCACATCTCCCAAAGCAAGCAGTGAGAATATACAAGGGAAAGGATCCATCTGATAAAGGAAAGCGACTTTCTGGACCTGGACTGTATACATTGTAAACAGAGTTAGCGGTCTGAGGAAGATTAAGATGTCCAAAGGGAGGCTTCCCACATGTTAGATAGACTCAGGGCTTGCCTGCAATCTCACAGGAGGTGATATCTCAACAGGCACGAAGTTCTGTTCTGTCCTCCTTCATCTGAAGAAGTGGGCTGTACCCATAAAAGCTCATGATACCATCTACATTTTTAGTTAGTCTCAGGGTATGTCTCCACTGCACGGCTATTTCAGGATACCAGAGGTATCTCAAAATAGATATCCCACACTCTACACAAGCTACCCATTATTTCAAAATATTTTTTGAAATAATGGGCGCACTATTTCACCATGCCAGTAAATCTCGTTGCACGGGGATAGGGGACAGCTCGAAATAGCGCGTTATTTCTAAATTTGGCACTGTGTAGACGCGCCAAATTTCAAAATAAGCTATTTCAAAATAGTTTCAAAATAAGATACACAATTTGCATAGCACAAATTGCATATCTTATTTCGAGTTTAGGGTGCTGTGCTAAATTGCTGCAAGACTATTCATTGTTTTTTAAGCTTTGAAAAAGTTCTGTGGACACACAGTTCAAAATGAATTAAAGTCTGTTTGTCAAAAGAGATTGAAATCAAATTAAGAGCGTCCAGGCAGAGCTTTGCACCGGGGTGACTTAAGTTGTGTGGGTTTTTTAAAGAGCTTTACATTTAAATGGGGCAACCCTGAGTATGAATGAAGTTAGTGTCCATTCCACATGTACAGTGCGCCCCCTGGCAGTGAAATTAGTCCTCCACGTCTTGCTCTAATAAAACTATTTCCATCAATAACAAAGAATTGGTTCTCCTATTTCGAGATCATATTACATGTTGCTTGGGACTAGCCACATGGCTCCCAGAAATTCATGAAAACGCAAGTGGAATTCAAACAATTTGCACAGGGAATCCATTATTCACTTCTGCTCTTTTATTATTATTTTAAAAGTTTCTCATCCACAGATCAGAACTACCACCATGTGACTCAGGTGTATACCTCAATAGCAAGTGGTCAGAGGTCATAGTATTTGCGGTTACGGACACAGCCTACCAACGAGAGGAAAGTCAGGGACATATGCCAGCCCTCTCTGGACATGTCTACACTAGGAAACAATTTCAATTTCAAAATAATCATTCCTAAAATAACTATTTCAAACTAGTGTGTCCACGCTACAGGGAAGCCTTGAAATGAGTCCGAGGCAGGCTCCCTTACTGTGGACGCGCTATCTCGACATACTCCCCCTGGAGGCACCGGGGAGTCATTCGTGTGAATGATTCTGGGGCATCGTTATTTCGAAATAGCAGCGGAGCATTCACACAACGGGCACGTCTAAACTACATTCCTCGTCCGAAAGAGGAATGTAAATGAGGCAAATTGAAAGTGCCAATGAAGCGTGGATTTAAATATCCTGTGCTTTATTTGCATATTCACATCCGAGCGCTTTTTCGAAAAAGGGTTTTTTGAACGTGAAAGCGCAGTCTAGATGGGGTTCTTTCGGAAAAAAAAACCCTTTTTCAAAAGAACCCGTACTCCTCATTTTTTCAGGAGTATGGGTTCTTTTGAAAAAGAGGTTTTTTTTCTAAAGAACCCCATCTAGACTGCGCTTTCACTTTCGGAAAAACCCTTTTTTGAAAAAGTGCTTGGATATTTAAATCTGCACTTCATTTTCACTTCCAATTTGCCTCATTTACATTCCTCTTTCGGAAGAGAAATGTAGTCTAGATATAGCCTACCGCTATGTCAAAATAAGTATTTCGAAAGAAGCATTATTCCTCGTACGGTGTGTCTAGGCTACAGGGTTTTTTCGAAAAAAGTAGCCTTTTTTCGAAAAAACTTTACCTGCATCTAAACTGCTGCCGCATTCTTTTGAAATTAAATCGAAAGAACGCAGCAGTTTTTTCGACCATGGAAAACCTCATTTTACGAGGAATAACGCCTTTTCTTTCAAAAAAAGGCATCATTGAACGCAAACAGGGCTTTTTCAAAAGAGACATCCAGACTGCCTGGGTGCTCTCTTTCGAAAAAGCGGCTCTCTTTTTCAAAAATACTGGTTGCTGTCTAGAGGCTCTCTTTCGAAAGAGGCTTGTAGGCTAGACGTACCTATGGAAAGCAGGAGTTTTGATTTCGAAATAACCAGGCCCTTGTTTCAAAATAACGGGCTTGGTCATGTGGACGCTCCGCTTGTTATTTTGAAATAAGGGTAGACCAGGGCTCAGAGACGGAGCACTTTTGGATTTGATTCATTTCTGTAAGAATTCTACCACTGCAGAGAAAGATGCCAACTAAGCAGTGTGGCCATTCTAAGAGCCGGCAATACAGGGGCTGCCAAGAAAGTCTGTTTAAAGGGAAACGGTTGGCAACCATAGAGCGCTTTGCGTCTAGATGTACCAGCCTCGGGATTTATATTCAGAGATAAGCAGCAAAGTACCTAAATAGCCTCTGGAGAACTTAAGAGTTACTCAGTTGCATTTTTTTGGGAGTGGGGGGGAAAGAAAAGGACACATCTTACAGCTACACCAGCCGCTTTCTGGGCTTAGCTCAGAAGCTGTGGGAACAGCCTTTAATTTTTCCATCTGTGTACAACAAGGCTGGGAGTTGCTGCAAGCTGATCTAATTCATGCCCAACTGCCTGCAGCCCCGTGGTCTGTTCCACTAGCTGGAGAGTGACATGCTGTTCCCTGGCCACATCCCGTCCTCCACACTGAGTGACCACGGGGGCCCAGCACAGCATCATTTCAAGGTCTCAGCGAGGGGGACCCCTGGGCTACGTCCCAGGAGCCAGGAAAGCTGCAGTTCTTGCACTTGCAATGAAAGGCACAATAATATTTCTCACTGTTTGCGCTGCCAACGTTTTGCATTTCACGCTGCCGGAGAATGCAGCTAGACCAGCGTTTCTTAAACTTTTTAAGACCGAGAAACACCAGACAATAATATTTTTTTATGAGGAACACCAAGGATTTTTTTTTTGAGCCCCCCCAACAAAAGGGTCTGGGAGAAAGTTAGTGAGCAAAAAAAAAAGGTCACCTGCCCCTTAAGGGCGGCCATTTTGAACTCTGTTGTTCTCCGTGGCACACTGGTGTGCCATGGAACACAGTTTAAGAAACACTGAGCTAGATGGTCTCGGGGTCACCATTAATGCTGGCTTCTGGCTGGGAAGTTACTCAGGGTTCCTCATTCAAAAGCTGCCATGCCGCCCAGCCCTCAGCTACTAGGCTTTTCAGCGGCCCCAGAGCTGTGGCGCTCTGCGGTGAAGGAGTTTGCGGTCCCATAAACACCCGTGGCCTGCGCTGAACATGCAACCGAGGGCCGAACGGGTGTCCGTGACAAACTCTCTCTCTCCAGTCACTGCAAGCACCACACCTGGGTGATGGCTGGCGAGTTCTGACAAGCAGCCCCCACTCCGCTCCCCTGCCAGAGGCTCGGGTGCTGCCCACAGAGATGTATTTAGGCATGAGCAGTAAGGGCAAGTCCGGATGGCGGGTGGACTCCGCATCCCCACGTGCCCATAGATCGGCGCTGAGCAGACATGCATCGTCCAGCCCTGCCCAGGCCCCATCCCCACTGCCCCTTCTCCTGTGGGCACAAGCACTGCCCCAGCCCCACTGCCAGGGGAATCGCTGCCCCCTGAGGGGAAGGAGCCAGGACGCCCCCCTGGCCCACTGCAAAGTTACAGAAACAATTTCTTACCCCTTCTCTCCTGCTGCTGCACGGGGAGCAACGTAGAGACGTCACCTCGCTCTGAGCGAGGCTCGTGCAAACGGATCACGTGCAACATTCCCACTAATCTTTTCCATCCATGGGTAGAGTTTTTTCCATGCATGTGCGGGATACATTTTAAGTGCACTGAGGCATGTGTGGATGTGTACCACCAGTAGACACCAAAAACAGCTGTGGGCGCTCTGTTAATCAGCTGGGTGGCATGTGAATTTCTCTTGAGCGGCTGCACAAGCGCATCTCTGACAGGGAACGCTGTAGCACCAGCCTCTTTCGGTTTCCTTTAGCGACTGGTGGGAGGGTGACTGAACTTTGCTGTTTCACAGGAAGGACAAGGAAACTTAAGATGCAGCTTTATTCCGTGAGGACCATGGCAGGGGCACTTCTCAGACCTCGCCTCTAAATTTTAGGCATCATCCCCGCAGACGTCCCCCCGCTCATCCCACCAACCTCCCAGGAGCTGATAAGAAACAGTCCTGGGTCATTTTCCATTAAACAAACAATTGCAGCAAAAGTCTTTGATGCAGGGCTGTGATTCGATAGGAACCTACGTGTCTGTCACCTCCCGGCTCATTTTCCTGCTGTTCAGGCATAGCCTTCCTCCCCCTCAACCAGAGACCGCTCAAGCGAGGGACACAAAAGGTTAACCAGTTACCTGGTGAGTATTAGCTTTACCGGCATGCGGACCAGGTAACCCGTTAACCAAATGGCCGGGCGGGGCGGCCGGCAGGACCCCGGCTATGGAGCAGTCCTCCCCGCCCTTGGGAGGCTACGCTGAAGGAGCCTTTTGCCTGTACCCCAGTTCACTGGTTAAATGATTAAAATGACATCGTTTAACTGATTAATTCTTTAAAGGGGGATTTACATCCCTAGTTCCGGCACCTGCCGCACCTTGAAAACAGACCCGCGCCTTCCCTTCAGCCTGGCTCCAACGGGACAGCGTCACCGGCACATTCCAGCAGCCTCTCTCCAGTCAGAGCAGCCCCACGGCAGAGCTCACAGAGGCCCTGGGGAGAACCCGTCTGCCCCAAGCAGGCCAGTCCCTAGGGTCTCTGGACCTGGCAGCCTCCTGGCGCCATTACCCATCTTCTAGAGGAGGGTAGAGAGACAAGGCTAGTTCCTTCACAGGGCCTGTCTAGTCCCTGCTCAGACTGAGGCTTCGAGAAAGGACCCTTGGACCCTTCCTCTTCAGATACTTGCTGCCGTGCGCTCAGCTGAAGGGTCTCCCTTTCCAGCCAGATGTTTCCTAGGCAGGGCAGGCTGCCTGCCTCCTTCCCTCAGAAGCCAAAGAGCCTCCTCCCTTTCCCCCTTAGGTCCTGAGGTGTGAGCCCAGAGCCACACCCCTGGGCCTTCATGGAGCTTCAATGGGGCTTCACAAAGACCTAGGGTCTTCCCCTGTGGAGCTCAAGGCAGAATCAGTATCCTGGCCTGGGATCTGTCGTCTCCATCAGAAGAGGCTTAAAACTATGTTTGTACAGCACCTAGCACAAAGGAGTGACGGGGCCCCTGCAATCTACGTAGGTAACTCATTGCCTGACTTGGGTGCCCACCTGTGAAAGTTTAGCTCTTCCAGCACTGCCCAGAGAAAGTGAGAGGCACTGAAAGGAAACATGAACCATCCGACAGCCGGGCCGGGCTGGCAGCAGGGACCCCGGCTCTCTTGGACAGACTCATCCCGTTGCTTTTTGTTTTGCCCATTCCCCAGCTTGTGGGGCCCACCGGGCCCCCTCCTCTGGCCTGGCAGAGATGAATGCTGCTGCTCTGAACCCAGCAGAGGTCACAGCAGAGCCAGCCTCGGCAAGACCCGTGTAGCCACCACGTTGCACTAAGCCTCCAGACCCAGCTCTGCAAAACGGGATGGAGCACTGGGCAGCTGGTACCTTGTTCGTGCCTCTCTATAAAGCACCAGGCACTGCCTGCTTTGGAAGCCAGGGGACTGGATTTCATGAACCAATGGTCCCATCCCGTGGGGCAAATCCCAGGCTCCATGCTCATCCCCCTCCGGGGAGGAAGCATTTTTAGTCATTCGTGGAAAGTTATTAGAGTTTGAATTCGTGGGCTGTTGCACTGAACTGGTCTTGGGAGGATCCCTGGTGAAAACGGAGTGTCCAAGATCTCTCTGTACAATGCAGCATTATTTACTTATCGGGTTATTTTCCGAGTGTTTTCTTGATTGGCACCGTCTTTAGGGCCAGAAATTATTTCCCACCTTCTGTAATGCTCACATGCACGGAAATGCAGACAGAGAATCCAGAACCAGATTGGATAGGCAAGTTTTGGGGTGAACATTAATCTTTACAATAGACGTAGCCCTCTCTTCATTCGTGCACACGGACGCCACGTTGCCTGACGTTGGGAGATGCTGGATGTCACAGGCTGTTGTGAAAGTCGTGTGAATGGTGTGCCCATTACAGTGAAGCAAGGCCCAGACACAGGAATCGTTACCTAGCAGGTATCTCAGCCTTGGTTTTCATGGTGTGCCTCTTTACCAGCTCTTCCATTGCGTTCTTAAGCGGATTTGAACATCAGGCCTTCTTGGCTAACGCATGAGCCTCTACGACTTGAGAGAAGGATCAGCCAGCAGCTGTAGTAGGCTCTTTTCTTCGTCAGCAGAGCAGCCACCAGAGGTGAACAATGATTCACTCTCTGTCACCAGAGGTTACTCATTCATAACCACACTGCTTACACCGCACAGCCAGACGAAGGGAGAGCAGGTGCGTGAAGCCCAGGCTAAGATCTGGTATCCCATAGCCAGGCGAGTCTGCACTAGCAAAGGTTTCTTGCTGTAGCTATAATCCTAGTGTAGGTCTAGCTTAGGCCAGCCAAGGAGTGCTTTTGTTCATAGGCCCTGGAGCCGGGGAGTCCATGCCCAGACCGAATCTGAGTGGCATTGTGACCCTGTGTGCCAGGTCCCCATGCCACTCACTCAGATTTGGGGGGAGGGGTGAATGTACGAGCCCATAGACTATAATGCCAGGGAAGGAGTCAGGCTGCTAGAGGTGGCAAATCTAGCCCCCCTTTCAGGGGGTCTTTGCTGGTATAACAGATAGCAGCTCCCCAAAAGAAATGAGCCACCCTGAGCTGTGACTAGTACCCCACCCACCTCGTCGGTCTGATATCCTGGGACTGACACTGGAACAACACTGCATAGGCCCTGCGGGACTGTGCTGGGCCAGCAAACGCTGTCCATCTAGCCTCACTCCGCACGGAGGGAAACGCCCTAGTAACAATGAGCAGAAATCAGCACCATGGAGAGTACGAGAGCCACAGACCACTGTGGGATGCCCCCTGACACAGTGCATTCGAACGGTGTAAGGCAGTGTTCCCCTGACTTCTGGGAATAAAACTCTTCCCTGCCTCCCCTTACACTGCTCGCTCTGTGTTGCCAAAGGCCTAACCGTCTCAATGGGTGTATCTGCTGCCCTCTCCAGCCCCTCACTGTGAGGAACACCAGTGTAGACCTTCCGAATGAACGTCCCCTTCTTTCCTACCTCTGTTGACGCAGCAGTGGGATCGCTTACCCATCATCGCTGGCATCCGTTGAAATAAAGGGGGGAGCTGACACCTCAGAACTGTTGGGTCAGGCTCTCTGCAAACCCAGGGATGTCTCTCGAAAGAGTTAACACTCAGGTCCCAGTTTCAAGATGTTTCTTTCCCGCCAGGACTGACATTGGCTTGAACTGTTTGGGGTTTTTTTAATAGTTGAGGCTGGGGGATAAGCGAGGTCCTGCTCGGGTAATCTGCCACCACCCACGACAGGACACGTTCCACACTCGGCAAAAGATGAAGGAGAAGTCGCATCTCTGCGTTAAGGCCCAATGCTGGTTTTGGCCTCGTCATGTGTCCTTTTTGAAGCGAGGAGAGCTGGGTCTGGAAAGGAATATAAATTGCATCCTCTGCGAGGCATCCACTCCTGAACAGCAGGTTTGGGATCCGCCGCTGTGATCAGTTGAGTGTTAGCACCGATTTCCCCAAAGTCAGTGGGATTACGCAGGATGAGACTCAGCTGAGAAATAGGTCTGATAGCATGAGATAGCCACCATTTCATGTAAGGCAGTTAATTAATCTGATGTAGCTGTACAGCAAATACAGCTCAGGTCCTTGCGGGGGGGGGGGGGGGGCTGGGTATCAGCCACTATGGATTATAATGTATCGAGACAGTCACACAACTGATCATAAATACCAATACAGTGGGAAGCTAAGAGTCCAGTAATGGCCACGTTGGCCAACAGAGGTGACTCTGCCCTCTGCCAGTGCTGCCAAGCCAGGGCTGGATGCTACATCAGTGGCTGAGCCGGACCCAGGCCAGCAGCAGAGCCACTCGGCAACAGTGGGCCCAGCAGCAAGGGCATGAGGTCAGGGTGCCCAAAGCCACCAGGTGACAGAACACCCCCACTTCCCACCCCTCCGGCAGCCTTCCCCAGCCTCTAGCCGGCTCCCTGCCTGGTGAGCCCCTCTGTGATTAGCCACAAGCTTGTTTGCATCCTAATTAGCTGATTGGGCCACAGTCCAGTTCTTCTCTTGCAGGGCCAGTGTAGTGATCTCAGCCCATCACCACCTCTCTCCGGACACCCAAGCCCCAGGGATGATTTCCTAGCCTGTTCCTGTGGCAGGTCTCTGCTCTGCTTCCTGGCCAGGCCCGGCTCTATAGGCTCTCTGCTTGTAACCGCCCTCTCCACACCTGACACGGAGGGTGTGTCTGGGTTGACTGGGCCCACCATCCCTCATTAATCTTCTCCTGGCCAGTTTGGGGTTTGTACGGCCCATCATAGCTGCTTATGCCAGGACAGTTCGTCTCCCCTTTCTCCCAGCTCCGCTGTGTCCGCTCTAGGGGTTGTAACTAGGTAGCTTTAAAAAAACCCAAATAAACCAGACCTCTCGGCAAGCGACTGACACCACGCAGACACAGTGTGCTGATCAGGCCTTGGTCACAGAGATTTGAGTTATGGCCAGGGCTCTCTGGAAAGGAGGTGACCCATGCTTTTGGGTATGTCCACAGCCCACGCACAGAGAAGCTGGATAAAATGCAGCACGCTGGGTTCCCAGACATTTTCCCCTAAGCCCCACCTGTGCAGTGCTCTAGGGACTGTGGCCCACTATTCACACTTTGTGAGGAAAAGGATTAATTGTAATTCTTATCGGTTCCAGGGCCACTCCTCCCCCCCAATGGCAGTGCACCCCATTCAGGCCCAGCACCCCTTCCTCTGACCTTCACCCCCAAACCAAACCTAAGCTCCATGTCCCCCCTTCTAAGCACACTACCTCAGTCTCTGGGGTGCCTGAGGTATACTGGTGTTGCCTGTTACCAATGGCAGACGCGCCACATTCTGCGTGGTCCTGGGGTTGCCACAGAACCAGCCCAGCCCACCGGGCCCAGTTCCCCTGAAGCGGGCAGCAAAAAGCCCCCTCCAGTGGAAGGGGGGGCAGAGACAGGCTGCACTGGAACATGATGTTATTTCTTAGAAACAAGATACCACAGCAGAACCAAAACCAAAGAGAGGGAAAATGGGCTGCTCCTCAGACGAGCCCAGCTCACCCCTCTCACTCGAGGCTGGCTGCACACTGAACCCCCCCACCAGCGTGTATACTTCCCTGCACAGCCATCAGCCAGAAAGCAGAACCAGAAAAACCCTGGAGGAGCTGAAGTGTCCATTTGGCATTTTACTTCATCCGCGCGTCTCTTTCTGGCTGGGTGGCTGAAAGCCCAGATGGATTTGCCAGCCCATGCTGCAGGTAAAACATGCCCCCTGTTCTCTGCATTCTTTGCACCGATGGACGGTGCTGCTCATTCGTCACTGTGGGGGCTTCTGGTTTCTCTTGCATCACACCTCATTCTGAGAGACACCTCCAGAGGCAGGAAACAGTCTTGTCATTTCCCCTCTGTCCACATACACACCCCCTTTATCACTCTCCTCCAGCACCCAGCCCAGAGACCGCACAGACGCGAGCAGCAGGAAGGAAGGTGAGCGTTGGAACGTTTATTTCTTCTTCCTGCTGAGAAACATGGGCAGAATCAGAAAAGCTGGGCTGCTGTGGCCGTCCTCCCAGCACACGGCGCCCGAATCCCCTGGGCGGTTCTGCTACTGCACGGTGATTGGAGAACAGTCCCTTAAGGGCTTGTTTCTTTCTGGAGCAGAGATTTGGTCGGATTGTAAGCTCGGGTGGGGCTAGGTAGCTCTCGTTAGTTTCTGTAGGGGTTTTGCTTGCAGACTAATACATAGGGAGGGCTCTGCAGGGTACTTAGTTTTTGTTTCTCTCAATTTTCACCGGGCACTCGGCTTCATTTTAGTATTTTCACTCTCCCCTTTTGTTTCCCTTATTCCCGCCCTCTGCTTCACACCCTGTTACCGTCTTCCTCTCCTGCCTGGCTTGAGCGCCGCACTTACTACGTGAGTTTCAAACCACCTTTGAAATACACGTACTCATCGGTCTGACATTGCACTTGGCTTCAGAGGCCAACTGGCCATCTTCCATCTGCTTCAGGGTTGCCAACCGTCAGTACATTTACAGACATTCCGTAAAAACTTAGCCAAAATTGGACACGTCCGTAAAGTCCGTAAAAAAATTTAGGTGTCCGTAAATTCCATAAAAGTGCAATAAAATTTCAAAAAACAGCAATTATTCTATAGCAATTACATTTCTTCTGTGCTGCTTCAGTTATTTTACTGTGGAGTGGTGGAAATTGGATGTTTTAGTTGTTTAGTTGTCAGTGTTTGGATGTACGATCACAAAATGGAAAACTTCCAGGACCATAACTAACTAAATGAAAGCGCGTTAAATAGCATATTGTTGTTCTTGTGGTGTATGAATGACAATGATTACTTTTCACTTTTGGCCAATTGTGTCACCGTAATATAGTATAAAAATTATGTCCGTTAAAAAAATGTGTCCGTAAATTTTTCCCATTTTGTCCGTAAATGAAATTTCTGTGGGTTGGCAACGCTGATCTGCTTTTTGCGTGCAGATCACTTCCAGCCAAGGCTGCGATCCCCTGTGTGGACCCTCGCACCTGTTGCTTCCCACAAATGTAAACTGGACTCGGTCCTGTTCACACTAATACAGCACAGTGCAGGGCCAAAAGCAGAGCTCTGTTCTGCGACACAGAGATTATGAATTCCGAAGTGAATTCAGCTGAACACAATGAAGGTCACTTCAGTTCTATACAAGAGCAATCACACAGGGGAGTCATTACCCACACTGAATTTGTGCTTTTAGTTAATTCGGGTTAAGTTTCCTGAATCTCCCTGTCTACACAAGACAGCTGGTGCAGGGAAAGATTACTCCTGGGGGTAAAGATTTTAGCTCCAGTCTTTAGAGAGGAATTTCTCTGTCTGAATTATTATTTTCCATGCTATCGAGTGTTTCATGAGTTAGAATGTCTTTCCACCCACGGACAGGCCCATCCGGATCTATAAAGAAAGAGGGAGAGCTCTGTCGCTAACTGTTACCCTTGTTAACCAATCTTTGCACCTCTGTGTTTAAAGTGTGTCATCTCCCCTCTTCCGCCGCTGCTTTTATAAATCCCTTACAGGCTCGATCCTACCTGAATATGGGCAGCGGGTGACCTCATGGCTTGGGGAGGCAAGCCCCCCCAGCCCTGCCCACCAGAGCCCATGCATTCCCCTCCCCCCTACTGAGGCCTGATGGCCCCACCCAGCCTCCTCCTCCCTGCCACCTCACCCCTGCAATGTGGCTGCTGGCTCTTGCCCCCTCCCTGCCCCAGGGTGTGTCCCCAACCTCCCCCGGCCCCAGAGGTCCATGGCATACGGTTGGGCATGGGCAGCACCAGGGGAGGCAGTTTGGGAAGGCAGTGAACATAAGAACATAAGAGCGGCCAGACTGGATCAGATCAAAGGTCCATCCAGCCCAGTGTCCTGTCTGCCGACAGTGGCCAATGCCCCAGAAGGAGGGAACACAACAGGGAATCCTCACATGATCCTTCCCCATCGCTCACCTCCAGACCAACAGAGGCTATGGACACCATTCCTACCCATTCTGGCTAATAGCCATTGGTGAACCTAACCTCCATGAATCTATGTAGCTCTTTTCTGAACCCTGTTAAAGTCCTAGCTTTCACCACATCCTCTGGCAAGGAGTTCCACAGGTTGACTGTGTGTTAGGTGAAGAAAAACTTCTATTTGTTTGTTTGTTTTGAACCTGCTGCCTATTAATTTCATTTGATGACCCCTAGAGTATGTCTACACTTGCACCCTCTTTCGAGAGAGGGATGCAAATGAAGACATTCAAAATCGCAAATGAAGCCAGCATTTAAATATCCCGCACTTCATTTGCATAATCGCATTATGGCGCTATTTCAAAATAACAGACGCTGTTAAGATGCGGTTATTTTGAGAGAAAACCCTTCTCTCGAAATAACTGGTAAATCTCATTGTTTGAGGAAATAGCGCCATAACGCGATTATGCAAATCCTGGCTTCATTTGCAATTTTGAATGTCTTCATTTGCATCCCTCTCTCGAAGGAGGGTGCAAGTGCAGACATACCCCTAGTGCTTATATTGTCGGAATAAGTAAATAACTTTTCATTCGTCACTTTCTCCACACCAGGCATGATTTTATAGACCTCTATCATATCCCCCCTTAGTCTCCTCTTTTCTAAGGTGAAAAGTCCAAGTCTTTTTAATCTCTCTTCACATGGGACCCATCCCCCTGAGCATTTTTGTTGCCCTTTTCTGACCCTTTTCCAATGCCAATATATCTTTTTGAGATGAGGCGACCACATTTATATGCAATATTCAAGATGTGGGCGTACCATGGTTTTATATAGAGGCAATAAGATATTTTTGGTCTTATTCTCTATCCCATTTTTAATGATTCCTAACATTCTGTTTGTTTTTTTGACTGCTGCTGCACACGGAGTGGATGTTTTCAGAGAACTGTCCACAATGACTCCAAGATCTCTCTTGAGTAGTTGTAGCTAAATTAGTCCCCATCATATTGCACGTATAGTTGGGATTATTTCTTCCAATGTGCATTACTTTACATTTATCAACATTAAATTCCATTTGCCATTTTGTTGTCCAGTCACTTAATTTGGTGAGATCTTTTTGAAGTTCTTCACAGTCGGCTTTAGTCTTAACCATCTTGAGCAGTTCGGTATCATCTGCAAATTTTGCCACCTCACTGTTTACCCCTTTCTCTAGATCATTTATAAATAAGTTGAATAGCGCCTTCCCTTGCCTAGGATACCCATCGCCCAGGAGAGGGTAGGATAAGACCATGAAATCATGCAGGGCGCTGCTTTGATTGTTAGTGTCTGCAGTAGTCACAAAGCTGGAATCAGATTTGGGGAAACTGTTTCCTGGTACTTGTGTCCTGGATCCTTTGTGTTCCAAAATGAAGAACCGAAAGGCAGAAGTGGCACAGCCCAAACCCTTTGCAAGCCCAGCTTCCCCTGCACTTCAAAGAATTTCTGCCGATCAAATCATAACGAGAGCTGACACATCCTGTCAGGCGGCTTTGGGAGGCTCACCCCCAGAAGTTCCAGGCAGGCTGGGAAGAAAGCAGGGCACAAAACCCAAACTGGTTGTGAGATCTAGAATTGCATTTCACTGGGGATGTAGTAGGAGAAGCGTTTACACGGTTACCCGAGAAGCCTGGGCATATCGGTTACTGTGAATGGGTACACGCAGGCTCCGGCCCTGCTCCCAGGGAGCTGGCTGCCACCCCTCGCTGCTGCCTCTGTATCAGAGGCAGCAGCCCCCTGGTAGGGGCTGGCAGGTAGCCGGGACACGCTTTAAAGGACCCGACTCCCAGGAAACTGGCTGCCTCCCCATGCTGCTGCCTGCGTGTGAACTCCTAAAGCACCACGACAGCCTCACCACAGAGTCACAGACTGTCCTCTATCCGGCCACAAGCCTGCCCGTGTGACAGGTGGCCCCTTCAACAAACAATAGTCAGGCAACTCTGAATAACTTACCCAAATCTTTGAAAAGAGGTTCAGAGGGAGCCGAGTTAAGTTTATTCTGTACAGACTAACACAACAAATAGTCTGGTCGCACTTTAAAGACTCACAAAACATGTAAATGGCATCATGAGCTTTCGTGGGCATAGCCCACTTCCGAAGAGCTGGTCATCTGAAGAAGTGGGCTATGCCCACGAAAGCTCATGATACCATTGACATGTTTTGTGAGTCTTTAAAGTGCTACCAGACCATTTGTTGTTTTTTAAGTTTATTCGATAAGAGAGTTAGGGTAGAACTGACAACCCTTGCAGACAATTCTGTGACGAACTAAAGACTTATTCAGCAGGATAAAGCAATAAGAGCTATTGGCAAGGTTAAAGCAGGTAAACGTACACACACACACACACACACACACGAGTTACAACCTTGCGTTTCACAAGACAGCAGAAGCAGACACAACCCACAAGCATTCTATGTCCATTAGGGCTAATACAGGGTAAGCAACTTGGGGCCCTTGCTTACGCTTAATAAAGCTGCCCTCTCCAAATTCCAAGCCGCCCAAGGATAGCAGCTCTTCTTCGACGGGGGTTTTTGTGTCCTTCCCTCAGCATTCCAGTTGTGCTGGGACGGGCTGGTGCGTGGCCCCTCTTCACGGACCCGGAAGCCATCGCAAAGTCTTTTCACCACTGATGTTCCCCAGTGGTTTGTCAGGTATCCGTCCTTCTGCATTTGTGCAGGAGAGGACAGCGAGCATTGGGGTAAACCAGCATGTCACACTTGCTACTATTTCTCTCCTGCCTGTGAGGTTTCACACTTTCAGCAAACCCTTTTATAGTCACAGCACAAACCCAGCTGGGCCCTTGCCAGTGTTCAGTGAGGCCTAGGGGTCCTGACAGGACCACACACTCGGTCTGCCAACATCACACCACTAGAGGCAAAAGCCTTTCTCCTGCTTCTGTTTGGTTGCTAGGAGGAGAAAGCCAGCAAGGAATGTCAAGCCTGTGCCCCATGACAAACTGGGGTTGCAGGTTTAAAACAAACAAAAGGAATTTTTTCTTCATGCACCCCCCAGTCAACCTGTGGAACTCCTTGCCAGAGGATATTGTGAAGGCCAGGACTTGAACAGGGTTCAAAAAAGAACTAGCTACATTCATGGAGGAGAGGTCCATCAATACTTATTAGCCAGGATGGGCAGGGATGGTTTCCCTAGCCTCTGTTTGTCAGAAGCTGGGAATGGGTGATGGGGAGGGATCACTTGCTGATTCCCTGCTCTGTTCTCTCCCTCTGGGGCACCTGGCATTGGACACTGTCAGAATACAGAATGCTGGGCTAGACAGACCTTTGGTCTGACCCCGTCTGGCCATTCTTATATAAACTCCCACTGATCCCAGCATGAGCATTGCCAGACTTAAGAGCAGCATTACAGGACCGGGAGGCAGAGTGGCGTAGAGAACTGGACTAGGATTCTGAAGCCAGGAGGGTCTCTCCTCCGCTTTTTCTCTGCCACGGCTGGTTCCCAGGCAGCAAGGCGGAGTCAGAGAAAGCATCCTGGCTAGAATGCGGAGGAGAAAGACATGCAGGGCTGCGGGAGGGGCAGGACAGGATAGAAGACAGATGGAAGGTAGGGACAAGAGGTGCTGAGCATGGCAGGAGCTGGAGACAGGAGGAAAGGAGCAGAGAGCTGGGGGCACAGCGAGGCACAGAGGGAATGCAGCCGGTGACGAACTGGCTGAGGGGGAGGCTTGGGAGTAGAAGGAGACACACAGGTGAGGGCGCGAGTACAGAAGATTTGTCACCACTAAAACATTCCCCTCCAGAACCTGGAACCAATTTTACCTCAATCGCCACATTCCTCTGCTGTCAACAACTATAGCTATGAGACCCACTGGCAAAATCCATGGCTCATCACCCGGCAGCAACAGGTCTATATAGAAGATAACAACCTCTTACTGCTGCCAGTTACTCTGTTAGCTTGCGCGGTAAAGTACCGCGCTGTGGATCTAAAGACTCCTGCCCAGCTGATGAATCACATGGGCAGTCAATGTGAAAAAAAGAAGGTTTTGCTTTTTGCACTTTTTATGTTGTTTAAAATGTCAGCAATTCCATCCCACAACTACCAAGGAGAACACTCAGGCTGCAACGTCACGTAGCTGGAAGTTAGGACACGCCAGAGCTGAGGTTTTGCCCAGGCACCCTGGATTCACACAATCCCCCCTCTCCACCCTGATGCAAATGCACTCTGCTACAGTTGTTAATGACAGGAGCACATCGCAGATTAAGTGACTTGCCCAAGTTCACACAGGGAATTGGTGGCAGAAACAGCCTTTTAATTTAAACCACTCAGCTGGCACCCAAGAGATTGCCCTTCTATTTGATAGATGCAAGGATAGATTTGTAGCAAATTATTTATTAAAGCCGCCCTCTTCACTCCTTTTTATCTCAATCTCTAGGTCTCCCACTTCTTTCCCACAAGAACATGCTCCAGGGAACTCCACCCGAAATGCTGTTTGCTCTTCTGCTCTGTCTCACTTGCCTTCTATGCGGTAAGTGACGTGATGCCAGTGGCTGATGTTAAAGCAGTGTTGGTGACAAGAGCCAGTGCTTTTTTTGTGACGGTACTGCCCGGTACGTAGTACCAGCACCTCCAGTCAGAGCTTACCTGGAAAGAACGGAGCGTACCAGCACCTCTGTACACAAATGTCCAACAGTCAGCTGGGCCGTGTGTCTTAAAGGGGCTGCATCTCTTAAAAGGGCAATGCCGGTCCCACCTCAGCTTTTGTTTGTTTTTGTTTTTGCTCAACAACTTTTCCCCTGGAGTACCGGCACCTTTTTTTTTTTTTTTTTTAAACAAAAAAACTCTGACAAGAGCCATCCAGCAGGAATCCCTTTATCAAACAGGCTCAGTTTAGTTTAGTGAGGCTGCTTCCCCTGTGCCCACAGCTCTAGGCAGCTGCGGGCATCAAAACCTGCCTATCGAGTCCTCTCCGTGAGCCTGCCGACATGCCCATGCCCAGCAGTAATGTCTGGCTTGGTAAGGCTGGATCTGCCGTGAGTCGGCATCACACCAACCCCCTCATCAACAGCTTTAAAGAAAGTTTTTAAGGTTAAGAAGAAAAAAAATAAGTGGTTTCCCAAGGAAATTGGCCGCCCACTAATGGAGGAGATACTGAGAAACATACCCCCCCTACCCACCGGAAATCACTCAGCCGCTCTCAGCCAGTCAGATCACACAGGGCTGGAGTGTGACCCTCCTTGCCGCCCTGTGGTGAGACAGCAATGCCAAGTTAAGAAAAGCCCTGCCCGGGATGCTGTGTGACTCACAGGCCCCCCGCGAGTCACAGTTCTCCCCCTGCTTCCTCCTGGCTTCTGGGGACAAGAGGAGAAACGCAGTTTGCTGCTTGGGCCTCTCAGCAGCCAACTAGGACTGTGTGTGAAACTGATTGTCCCTTCCTACATGAAGCACGTTGCATTTGTCGGTTAAACTTCATCCTATTTACCTCAGACCATTTCTCTGGTTTCATTTTGAATTATGACCCCATCCTCCAAAGCAGTCACAACCCCTCCCACCTTGGTATCATCTGCAAACTTAATAAGCGAACTCTCAATGCCAATATCTAAATCGTTGATGAAGATATTGAACAGAATAAAGAATTGCAGTGAATTTAGTCCCTGTGAACTAGAGGGACAGCCGGGAGCAGAAGCCCTCAGAAAGGGTGGGCCATGGGGAGCCCAAAGGGCCAGTGGCAGCCCAAAGCCCACAGGGCCAGCAGCACCAGCAGCAAGGAGCCCACAGGGCCCATTTATCCATGTCACCGATGGAGCAGCGTCCAGCTATCATTGGCTCGTCCGGTGCAGTCTCAGAGGCCTTAGGAACACCATGGGTCTGATGTGCACTTCGTCTCCCATCCCTTAGCATATTGCTCTGGCCCCAGCACATGGCAACTCCGCTCCTTGGTGCCCCAGGTTACCAGGTGTGACTACTGCTTGCCCTCCATTTGCCTGTTGCAGAGGCTGGCGCTTCCTATCCGTTCTGAGAAACCCAGGCCGCAAAATGGCCATGGCTCTGGGCAGGCCGAGGGGGGAAGGCGAGAGGTGTTGAAACCAGAGTAGGAAACAGAGGTGTCAAACCACAGGTCCCTGAAAACGAGGGGGTGTGTGTGATGTGCTTCACAAAATGGCTGCCACAGGAACCAAGCTAGAGACCGTAGTGCCTGTGGGCATACCCCATACAGGCCAAGAGCCACAATGGCTGGACTGTGTCTAATTTTGCAACGGCTGAAAACCCGTTGGGCCACTCCTCGCGCTGCCCCTCTTCTGTCAGCAACAGCAGAGAGGATGCTTCCCCATGACTCCCTGGGGTGGGGGGGTCCCAGCACTGTCACCCGTGATGCCACAACACCCTGTGGGTCTCAAAACCAAACTACTACCAGGGGCAAATGCTGGTGTCTACAGCAATGCCTAGTGTCTCCATTGCATTTACATTCAGGGTCATTAAGTGGAGTTAAATGGCAGCCTATTACCTCGAGTTACAGCCCGGTTAGAAGTGCCAGTGTAGACCCGGCTACGCACACACTGAAAATGGGGTGCACTCACTTCTGTTTCAATTCCTGGGTATTAGGAACATCCCTAAATATCATTATTAGGTGCTGTGGGGAACGGAGAGGATCATTCCACACTCTGTAGCTGTTTTGAAGGCATCTCTCAGCGTGGTATCTGTCTTCTCAAGGAGGCCAGGCAAGGGGAGCCCTTCCTTGCCAAGGCACCCCCGAGCGCCTCCTTCCAGCACTGCTTCCAGCCTCCTTGAGCAAAATGGGAGTTAGCCTCCAACCACCTGTCCAGCACCACTAATGCTTTTCTGACTGACTTCTCCTCAGAGATCGCGCTGGAGCAAACGACTAGGGAAGTCCATCAGAGATTCAACTCCACACTGCTGCTGCCAGGGACCGATCACAATATTTCCTTGGTCTTTAATGTGGAGTGGCGCGCACGGCTGAATGGGAGAGAAAACAACACCATCTCCATCATAACATACTCACCCAGATTCAGTATACCCTATATTGATGAAAGGTACAAACAAAGAGTTGGCTTTTCTCCTACGAACTTCTCCTTGAGGATTCATCATGTGAATTTCAGCGATGAAGGAGTCTATATTCTGACCATCCAGCTTAACAACTCGAAGCAGCCACAGATGAGCACAAGAGTCACCGTGATCGGTAAGTGACCTTTTGTACAATCCAAGTTGCATGCACCACATCTTCTGATTAGACAGTGACAAAAATGCAGTGCACCCCCCTGCTCACATTTGGTTAGAAAAGGCTAGACAGATACATGTGTGACGGGGTGCGGTCACAGACGACCCCTCGGGGGTGCCTCCTGGGGTCCTGACACGGCCACTGCCACTCGCCTTCCTGCTCTCTGGGGCACCTCACCGCCCGGTCCTGCTGGGCCAGCTCCACTGGTCTCCCCCAGCCAAGGCCCTGAGCTGAGGTCCCTGCCCCCAGCGAGAAGCCTTACAGACACTGAACCTCTTCAGGTCCAAGGAGAGTGCAGTTTAGGGCCCAGCCTCCTGAGAGAGCACTCCCCAGATGGGGTCAAACCCCAAGGAATAGGTAAGCCCCCTTTAAGAATGAAAGGGAGAATGTGCACACTGGTTCCCCCCTCCCCCCACTCCCCAGGTAACAATCACTTACACTGGGTTTGATAGAAATAAAAACGTTTTTTTAAGTTGAAGCAGCAGGATTTAAGTAGTAATAAGTGAGAACAGGTAGAGCAAAGTAGATTACAAATCAAAACCGCTTGGCTAATTCTCCACTGAAACGTCAGTGCAAACTTAAACTCACCCTAAAACCTCTTTTCCAGCTGCCACTCTAAACCAGGGCTGTCTTCCCCAGCCTGGGGTCTCTGGCTCCTTCCTTCAGGTGCAGCCCAGCCAAAAGACCCAGGTCTCTCCTTTCCTATTCCTTTTGTTAAGGAGTTGAGGCCCCTCCCTCCCAACCACTGCTCAGACTTAAGGACAAAAGATTGTTTAACAGTGGCTCATCTAGAAATTGCAGGTAACACCCTCCATGTCTCCCAGTCACACATTTGAAACTCACCAAGTATTCCCCACTCCCTGTGTCTAATTTTACACACACAAATGATACATACAACAGAGCAAGACTAACAGAACCAGCAGATCATGACATGAAGATCGATGGGTTACATGAAAAAAATTGCTCAAACCACCTTTGAGTTATGTATATTCATGTCCATGAGTCCATTTCATAAATAAAGCATGGGGGGGGGGTCTGTCACAACATTCATGGAGGTTAGGTCCATTGATGGCTATTAGCCAGGATGGGCAGGGACGGTGTCCTTAGCCTCTGATTGTCAGGGGCTGGAAATGGGTGACAGGGGAGGGATCATTGGATGATTCCCTCTTCTGTTCACTCCTTCTGGGGCACCTGGCATTGGCCACTGTGGGCAGACAGGACACGAGCCCCAATGGACCTTTGGTCTGACCCAGTCTGGCCATTCTGATGTTCTTAAGGCTGAAATGAACAAGGGGGCTGGGGTATTCAAGAGAATGTACAGAGAGCTGATAAAATGAGTTCTGCTGAAAGCCAGTTTCTTGAACATGAAAACTAATGCCAAGACCAAGGCTGGGTCTTAAGCGATCTCCATTCAACTCCTGCCTCGCCAGCCAGTAAAATAGACTTAATATTAATATTTGCTCTTTCCCACCCTTTGCTTATTGATTCTCTTTGGACTGTAATTCATCTAAGCAAGGAGCATCTTTACCACATGTTTGCCTAATGACCAGCCACATCTGGTGGCCAGTGCTAACAGAACAACAACACAGACCTAGCTCCAGCCTGTGACTGAGATCTCTAAGACTCTGGTGCTTGCCAATGCAGTGTAAATGGGGTCGGGAAGGCGAGAGGGGATGACACGGTTCTTGGTTTAATGGAGACTTGTCCATGTAATAAGATCAGAAGGTTTTCTTCAGGAATCAAAGAGAAGCCAGATTCTATTGGGCGAGAACTGTGTGTGGAAATATTATAGAATTGAGTGAGTTTGGAAATGCTCCCCAACGATCTCTGGTGCAGAAAAAAAAGGAACTGCACTGCACCAGTGCTTTGGTACATACCAGCTGGGATAGCCTGCTCAAGGGAGATTTATCAACGCTGCTTCTGGATAAAAAGTCCAGCATAGAATAATAGAATCATAGAGCTGGAAGAGACCTCAGGAGTCATCAAGTCCAGCCCCCCACCCAAGGCAGGATCAATCCCAACTAAATCAACCCAGCCAGGGCTTTGTCAAGCTCAGATGTAAAAACCTCTAGGGATGGAGATTCCACCCCCTCCCTAGGTAACTCATCCCAGTGCTTCCCCACCCTCCTAGAGAAATAGTTTTTCCTACTATCCAGCCTCCTCCACTGCAACTTGAGACCATTGCTCCTTGTTCTGCCATCTGCCACCACTGAGAACAGCCTCTCTCCATCCTCTTTGGAACCTCCCTTCAGGAAGTTGAAGGCTGCTACCAAATCCCCCCTCACTCTTCTCTTCTGCAGACTAAATAAGCCCAAATCCCTCAGCCTCTCCTCATAGGTCATGAGCTCCAGCCCCCTAATCATTTTGGTTTCCCTCCGCTGGACCCTTTCCAATGTGTCCACATCCTTTCTATAGTGGGGGGCCCAGAACTGGATGCAATACTCCAGATGTGGCCTCTCCAGTGCCAAACATGTATTGCAGGATTTGGATTAGTGCTGTGTGGACGCAGCAAACCACATCCACACATTTGCATCAATTGTTAATTGAATTTGCTCTGGCTCCCTTCATGCCACTTTCTGGGTTCTCCTGGCAATATTCTACCAAATGAGTTTCTTAAAAGAAACAGCCTTAGATTGCAAGTGCATTAGAAACCCCATAAGCAGACAGACAAGAATGTTCTGTGATAGAGTGAATCTCAAAGAAATCCTCTGGCACCTTCCTGACCAGTGAATTCTGAATTGGTGGTGACAGATATTTGCACCAGAAATCTTATTCTAAGGGCTACGGTCATCCAGACTGGGCACAGGTGCCTACCCTGTAACCTATCAGTCCAGCTACAAGGGCTCACACTTTGATTTTCAGGTGGTGAATGCTCGCAATGAGCTGCTTATAAAAGAGCTACAAGAGTTATCACTGACACATACAGAAATTCAGTACCGAGGTCACCCAACCCCCTCAGCCCTGCTCCCCTAGCACCACCATGAGACAATCAGAAACCTATACTAAAGTATCCAGCCCTGGCCAACATGATCAGAACGTCAGTGACCACAAAAAAACGAGAATGCCTCCATTTGAATCGTCGAATGGGCGGGTCACTCTCCAGCCCCTGTCACAGGCAAACCCAATGCCTGTCAAATCACTGCTCAGTTTCTTGGCCAGCAAATGGCCAAATGAAAGCAATGACCCACCACTTCTCTTCAAGCCCCTGGGCCTACAAAGCGCCCAGAGCACACAGCACTGCTGTGCCCAGGCTCCGGGAAGAAGGTCCAAACGCAAGCAAGTGAAACAAACAGAACCCTTTGCCTTTGGGTTTCAGGGATCCCTCTCCTAGGAGTCTCTGGTGATCCTGCCCTTCGCAGCTTCCCAGTTCCAGCCAGCTCTGCTCCCTTTCTGGGTCTCCTGCTCCAGAGACTCATCACAGGGGGTACCCCACTCCCACGTGGCTTCTTTTCCCCAGGCAATGCCTGTGCTAAGCACTCCTCCCTGTGCCGTGATGCGGCAGGCTTCCATAGCCCCAGGTATTGCCCTGTTCCCTTTTAACTAGCCACAGTTGTCCCCACCTGCTCTGACCTGGGGCACTGAGACTGTTCCGCTCAAAGGGACCAGCTACCCTGTGATGTGCCCATTTTTGATACTTTACCTGCAAAGAAGGGACTGTAGAGAAGGCCGGTGTCTCTACTAGACTCTAGAATCCACAACTTTTTTCACTACTTTTGGAATATTTCAATTAGGATAATCTAGTTATTTCCCAAATATTCCCCGTACCCACTTGAGAAGCTTCTCGTACCCCCTGGGGGTACGTGCACCCCAGGTAGGGAACCCCTGCCCTACACTATGTCCTTCCGCAGCTTCCTGCAGTGCCTTGCAGTTACCTCCTCCCCTGCCCTCCTGCTGGGCTTGGGGCTTGCCCCTCCACACTGGAAAAATACCTCCCAGCAAGTCAGCTTCCCTGACCACACAAGGCTGAACTTCTTCTCAAAGGGGATTAGCAGAGTGACAGAAAAGCAGCACAAAACGGAGACAGGTTTTAAGCATCCCTTGTTGCTGTGGAGACAGGGCCTGCAGCCCTGGTATCACTGAATCTTCGCATCACCTTTGACTCTACGGTAGCTACACAGCCCCAGGGCAGTCCAACCAAGGTTTTCTTCTATGCCAGAGAAGTGTTCTAGATCTTGGCAGGTCATCCATGCTCTCTCATGTGCTCCAAAAGGAGCTTTCTGCTTACTCCCATTTCAGAAGGAACTCCTGTCTCCTCTCACCTTCTTTTCCTTTCAAGCAGGTCACTTGGGTTCCTTAACTGGGGATTTCCAGGTAGTCAAAGGGTTGCATTTCTTGTCAAGTTAAACTTAATGGATAATAGACACTCACACCATTGCTGTGTGCCACCGACCAGAGCCGGGTGGAAAACCTTGTCCCCATCTTGTGAATATTTTCAAAAGTTCTCCTTTTCCCCATCTCGAATTGGGACGAAAAGTATACATGTATATATGAACCCAAACGATTTTTGTTCCCATTTTGGGCCAGTTCCAATGTTTTGTTTTGCATTTGACTTTAAACTCCACCACCACCACTTTCCAATCTAATTGCCTTCCATTTCTAAATAAAAATGGAATATTCTTCCTTTGAAAACATCACCAAAAGCATTTATGAACCATTTTTAATGACACACTTTTGGAACAGCTCTCTGGTAGAGACTAGAATGCAGATTTGCAAAGCCAAGCAGTGAGAATGTGCATAATGTTACCCACAATCCTTTGTGTTCCCCATTCCTCTGTGTTTGGAGGTCGCCATAACTTGACAGCCCCTCTTGTGGTTTTTCAGTACCTGTGTCGAGTGTGTGCATTACCAGCAATTTACCTGCTCCGCATCCGGGGAACAACATCACTTTGAATTGCTCAGTGGGTGCAGGAAACGCCCTGTCATACTCCTGGGAGAAATGCGACCAGCCTTTGCCAACTGGAGACCGCACCATCCTGTCTAAGGACAACACGTCGCTCACTCTCCTTAACCTCCAGCAATCTGACATTGGGAAGTACAGATGTGTGGTGCATAATGCACTCAGCTCCAAGCATAAAGATTTCCTCCTGCAACTCTGTGCCGGTAAGGGGGGAAGTCCTTATTAACCGTTGTCATAACGCGAGCCTATGCCATGGCATAGAGACAGAAAGCAGCACACAAAGCCCTACTCTGTCACATCCTGAAGCCTCGCTGTGTTTCTGGGCACAATGCACTGACTTTCCTTTTCCCAGGGGGTGCCCCACCACCACTGGGCCCCAAATCCCTCCACACGCTGCCCTTCCCCACAAGGCCCTGCCTTGGCTCTGCCTCTTACACACTTGAGCATTCACACTGCATTGTAAACCCGGGTATATAATTGCTGGACCTGGGTCTCTAAGGCACAACACAGCCCTCCTGACTCAGGTTTGCTGCTTGGATGGCATCCACCCTGCCAAATGACGGGGCATGGGGATGGGGGCTCTGACGCACCCCGCTTAGCAGGGTTGTGGGACCCAGGTACTGAGTGCTTGCTGAGCAGGGCCAGACTGATTTGTATGTAGAAAGCGCAGCTCGCGCTTAAACCAGAGTCAAACCAGGGTTCAGTAGGCAGTGTAGACAAACCCCCTGGGGTCCTGATGAGGGAAAATAGGGGGAGGCTGCTGCAAAGGGAACTCGGGCTATGAAGGACTATTTGTGAAGTGGCAGCCCTGTTATAGTCTCTCTCTCCCACACCCACACCACAACGCTCACACCTGCAGATGTTTCTGGGTAGCATTTTGGATCATTTGCCCTGAAGAGGTTTTGTTTCTGTTCTGTGTTTCCATTCACCCTACCCAGGTGCCTCACCCTGGCTGAGCTATGGACTCTACGGGTACCCCGGCTATCTGGGCTATGCTATTCTCCTCTTCTACATCGTCAGATGGCTGAGAAGAACCAGGAAATGCAGCCCCAAGGGCCAGTCAGGTACCAGTACCTCCACCTTCCCTCTCTGCTGCGTGCTTCCCTCCTAGGGTTGCCAGGTGTCTGGTATTGACCTGGACAGTCCGGTATTTTCGCCTCCTGTCCGGTAAAAAAATGCAGAAAATACTGGACGCCTAAAATGTCCAGTATTTTGTTTTTTTCCCTGACAGGAGGTGAAAATACTGGACACCTGGCAACCCTACGACACATTCAGCAACTGGCCCCAGACCCCGGAGCCCCTGCTTACCTGGTTCTGCAGGGAAGCTCCCTTCTGGCTTGACCAAGAAAAGATGATGGCCACCGGCAAGGAGAAGCAATGCCTTCCCTGGGTCTTAGTGCTCAATCTCTCCTCTTCCTATCCCTATTCTGACTCTGCATGCACTGAAAGGGGCCATGCTGTTTATTTATTTGCTTAACTCTTGGGGTCCTTTTTCTTTTTGCTCAACAACCTTGGTCTTCACATACACAGCCCGTTTTTCCCTCCCCACCAACAGAATTTTTTCCCCGGTGGGTTTTTTTTTGGGGGGGGGGGAGAGTGTTCGGTATTTTTGTTGAAACCATCTGGCAACCCTATTCTCTCCCCTGGGCCTGCCTCCAGCCTTTGCAGCCATACAAAGGAACGTGTCACTCGGTGTTCCTCAGAGGGGGAGCCATGTGAGTCTGTAACTTTAAAAAAAAAACGAGTGGCCCTGTAGCACCTTGGAGACTAACAAAAATACATATCTAGTATCATCAGCTTTTGTGGACACAGCCCACTTCCTCAGATGAGCAGAGTGGAGAAAAAAGAGGCCCAGGTTGAGTATAATGGCCCGTGAACTGGATGGAGCATTATATTCAACACCCAACTGACATTAAAAGCTAAGTACGGGACACTTCCAGCCCATTCAGTTAGCCCCATCAGCAGGTACTTTTGCCCCCTTCTCCCTTCTTTTTCTGTTATATATTGGGAGGCTCCCCCCTTTTTTCTCCACGCTGCCCATCTGAGGAAGTGGGTTGTGCCCACAAAAGCTCATGATACTATCTCTATATATTTGTTCGTCTCTAAGGTGCTACGGGACCACTCGTTTTATTAAATATTCCCGAGGAAGTCATATTTTTTCTGTTCAAAGGGGCCAATGCAGGGACGGAGGATGCTGCAACTTGCCAAATACATGCACATTTCTGGAGTTTTAGCAACACCTTTCCCCAGGCGAGCTGGGGGTGAGCCACAAGGCTGATATGAAAGAGGAGAAACCTGCCACCCCCGTGGCGAATGAGGGGAGCATTCTGCTCGGGGAGGGGGGGTGTTTTTCCCCTGCTTTGCATAGATCTACATAAATGCACAAGGTGCAGGGCTGCGGCGAGGAGGCCCATAGTGGAAACACAGAGGCTATCACAAAGCTCATGTGGATAATAGCCAGAGAACACAATATGTTCATATAAGTAAAAAAGAAACAAACATAGGAAGAGGAAACCCGCAGCCCGGGTCCTAGTCCAGCCTGACTTCCCACAGCCATTCTCCACGCAGCCCTTCATAGTCCCCCCCCCCACCCCACCCCCGAGCACTTGTCTTTAGCTGAGGGTTAACTTCTTGTTCCCTGAGCAGGGATCCTGCATCACGGCATACAGGAATGCCCGGAAGCAGGAGGTTTACAATATGCAAAATATTTGCAACCAAAATCCAACACTGCCCACCTCAGGAATCACTTTGCCTTCCGCTGTCCATGCCGGGAGGGAGCAGCGCTCTCAAAACGCCACCCGGGCCTGCCCATGTTACCCTCCTGAGCAAACCGAGGCGTTCCGAATCGAAATCGCTGCATGTTTCAGATGCAGAACCAGCCATGCTTCTAAGGGGGGCAGAGTTTTCTCGGGGCCTCTGGAGACACAGTGGATTGCCAACCCCCCCAACTTGCTGCGGTTTGCCCCCCTTATTCCCCACAATGCTGCGGGCTCCCCCTTCATATTACTGGAGATGTCGGGGACGGGCAGAGCAGTTCTCACACAATAATACACTTGTACACTCTGCTGCATCCCAGCTTATTCCTTCCCCACCAGTCCTGCTCTGGTGCCCTCTGGCACAAACAAGAACCGGATGACTGGGTTCACACTGGTATTTGTAAGCCCCCTTTCCTCAGGTTTTGCCCGTCTCTGGTTATCAAATGTGACCGCAGCACGTTTTTCATAATCTGCCCCTGGAGCTCTCCGGCCACACCCTGCACAGAAGCCACTGGATCCAGGTAGCGTCATGTTTCGCTTTCTTCTTTTTAAACAGATGTCATTTACGAGAACGCGACTTTTGAAAACAGACCCAAAACCAACTGTGCAACTGTGCCCCCCACCTACATCAGACACTTCAAGAAGTAATCGGAAAGGCAAGGCGACAGACTGGTTTTGTTCAAAGGGGCTTTGTGTAATTAGCTGTACAAAGCACCCAGCCTGTCCTGCTAGCATGCATGTCCCAGGGAAGAGGGGGAGAGGCAGCTCCAGGAGGAAGGACAGATGGCACGAAACTGCCCTTGTGCATATTCACTGCATGCACCTATCTACCTCTCTGCGGTACTTACGGATGCTTCCAAAGCAGCTGAGAAGACCCCAGCCTTGACGTATTTACTGAGCCTCCCGACACCCATTTGTGTCCCCATTTTACAGAGGAGGAAATGAGAGGATAAGTGACTTGCCTAAGGTCAGACATAAGGAATCAGGTAGTGAAATGGGATTTTACTGTGATGTGCTCTCTGATCAGGCAGCTGTTAGTGTTTGTACAGGCTGAACCTTTCTAGTCTGGCACCCTGGGGACCTGGCTGGTGCCGAACCAGAGAATTTGCCAGACTACGGAAGGTCAATATTGTCTAGCAGCATTACCAACATTGCCACTGCTTAATGGGCTCTTAGCAGATATTTAGGGGTCAATTAGAGCTAACTAACAGCACAGAACACAGAGCCAGGACGGGTGGCTGTAAACAAACTTTATGGGACCGTGAGAAACTTGGCCACACCCCTGATATGTGGACATCCAGCTAACTAACATCATGCCGGACCACGGATGTCGCTGGACCAGAGAGTGCCGGACTAGAGAGGTTCCACCCATACACATACCTTGACAAGTGCCTTTCCATGGCTGTGCCATCAGCTGGGGAAAGTCACAGCAGCCTGTTAGCAAAAACCCAAAGAGCATTATGCACCCTCCCTTAAAGGGGAGGGCTACTGAACGGCCCATTGTTCATGTTATCCTTAATTGTGAGCCTGAGACAGGTGGGAGGTGGAGTCCGATCTAAGGAATGGTTCGGCAGGGCCTGCGCCTCTGCTAAATAGACATCAGGGTTCTCAGACTGTGTGTGGCTAGACAAGATTGTGCCTCTGATACACAGGACCGCGGGTCCTACCAAATCAGCTCTCCCAGGGCCTGCCTCTGTGAGACACAGGACCCAAATCATTCTGTTTGGGGCCTTGGCTGGAGGGGCTGCATTATTGCAGAGCATTTGGAGGAAAGTTGTTTGTTTCTCTGACCCAAGTGAGAATCACACCTGCGTCTGTGTGCGCACATCCTGTTTCCTTACGCCCCTGGAGACCAGCAGCCATGCCTCAGCACTAAGTTTGCTGCTGTTCTCCCATCCACGCTCTAAAGAAGGTTGCTGAAGCACGCTCAGCCGGGCTAGCCCGGAGGACAGGCTGTTGGGCTGTGACATCTTCCCCGTGTAATTTCAGACGCCACTGGAAACTACCACCCACGGTCTGAGGATTAGATGCAACAGGGCAGAGTGCAGAGAGACTAGTCACATTCGGGGCCGGGTGTTTCACCTCCCACACGCTGCTGTCTGAGAAACGTGTTGGCTAGATGGGTCTGGAGATGAAAGTTCTCGCTGCTTGGCAGGTGCAGTGCAAGCAGCAATGAACCGAGCGCACCGGCTGCCTTGTTATCCCCTCTGCGAGAGAAATCTGATGAGGTTCACCAAGGACAAGTGTAGAATCCTGCCCTTGGGATGGAAGAATCCCAAGCATTGTTACAGGCTGGGGACTGACTGGCTAAGTAGCAGTTCTGCAGAAAAGGACCTGGGGGTTACAGTGGGTGAGAAGCTGGAGATGAGTCAACAGGGGCCCTTGTAGCCAAGAAGGTGAGTGGCATATCAGGTTGCATTAGGAGGAGCGTTGCCAGCAGATCTAGAGAAGTGATTATTCCCCTTTATTCGGCTCTGGTGAAGCCGCATCTGGAGTATTGTGTCCAGTTCTGGGCCCCCCACAACAGAAAGGATGTGGAGGCATTGGAGAGGGTCCAGCGGAGGGTGACCAAAATGATGAGGGGGCTGGAGCACATGACCTACGAGGAGAGACTGAGGGATTTGGGTCTGTTTAGTCTGCAGAAGAGAAGAGTGAGGGGGGATTTGAGAGCAGCCTTCAACTTCCTGAAGGGAGGTTCCAAAGAGGATGGAGAGAGGCTGTTCTCAGTGGTGATGGGTGGCAGCACAAGGAGCAATGGTCTCAGGTTACAGTGGGGGAGGTCTAGGTTGGATATTAGGAAAAACTACTTCACTAGGAGGGTGGGGAAGCACTGGGATGGGTTCCCGAGGGAGGGGTGGAATCTCCATCCCTAGAGGTTTCTAAATCTCGGCTTGACAAAGCCCTGGCTGGGCTGATTTCACTGGGGTTGGTCCTGCTTTGGGCAGGGGGCTGGACTCGATGACTCCTGAGGTCTCTTCCAGTTCTAGGATTCTATGATTCTATTCTATAATCCCTCCTAGACGTCGGATCCCCGTGGGCAAGTCGGCTCTCGGCCTTTCTGCTGCTGCCCCCGCATGGCACCCTGTAGTGCTGCGAGGGGGTGGGCGTGGGGGTGAGGTCAGAGAGAGAGCCCTGGGGAAAGGGCCCTGGCTGGCAATTTCATGGGAAGAGGAATGAGTGGCTGTATTACAAGAGCCCCTGGAGGCCAGAGGAGACCAGGCCCCATTGTGCTCCCTCCTGGGCGTACACCTAGGAAGACTGTCACAGCCCCAAAGAGCTGTCAGTGCTGGAAGCCTGAAACCTAAACCAAGCCGTGAGACAGAAAAGCTATTTCTCTCTCTCTAGTAATAGAGAGGTAGCCGTTTTAGTCTGATCTTGCTAAAACAAAAGGAAAAACTATGTAGCACT
Organism: Pelochelys cantorii; assembly: GCA_032595735.1. Classification (NCBI taxonomy): domain Eukaryota; kingdom Metazoa; phylum Chordata; order Testudines; family Trionychidae; genus Pelochelys; species Pelochelys cantorii. Next base: position 46,770,487 of record CM064337.1, read on the forward strand.
TTAAAGACTAACAAGATGGTTTAATAGGTGATGAGCTTCACCCAGATGACCCAATCTGGGGGCTAGCCCTAAGGACAGCGCTGTTATAAGGGAGCCCAGAGTTTGATTTCCACTCCCACTCTCGCTGCTTCTTCCTGAGATGGCAGGGCTGACCGTGTCTTCCACGGCACAGTGCCCTGGCCTGGCATACGGCCAGTTGTCCTAGCCCCGTGCAAAATTCCCAAGCTCTCTGATAGTTTAGTGTATCATAATATTTTAGTGGGAAGGGGAAATTCTATTGGCTGGCAAGCATTCTGCACTGGGCAGTAATAAAGTATTTTCCAGTCCCGTACCAGGAAAGCAGACGGAGGCTACGTAGATTCTTAGCTATTTGGGTACCACTCAGTCAAGATGCAGACAAGGTGCATGCCCCGGCATACCTAGCCAGTGTTTCTCAATACTCACCTTGGACAGACCTGGGCTGATAAGTCCATGCAGTCGGAGATTGCACGCCACCCCTCACATCATGTCGGGGTCAGAGAAAGAGGCTGCCCTGGGAATTCAGTAACAGCCTGTAAAATAGGAGGATCGGCTGATTGTGTTACTGGACGATGCTTCTCTAACCAAAGCGCGCTGTTGTAACAATTATTGTGTGGCCTCTGATACTTACATGGCTAGGATTTATAAACCTGTTACAGCTACCTAATTACATAGGTAGATTATACAAATACAATAAATACAAAACCAATCTTCTGTGGCCTCACACCACATGTCTCTAGCCAAATTAAGGATTTCCTGTGGGTCAAGGGAAGTTATGAAGGTGTTGTCCAGCCCAATGGCTCCTAAGCCACCCTCGTTCTTGGCCTGCTCATGGGAAGTGTGGTAGGTTCGTTATACAACCCCACACTGGACACAAAGGCTGCGTCTAGACTGGCATGATTTTGCGGAAATGCTTTTAACGGAAAAGTTTTTCCGTTAAAAGCATTTCCGCAAAAGAGCGTCTAGATTGGCACGGGTGCCTTTGCGCAAAAAGTGCTTTTGCGCAAAAGCATCCGTGGCCAGTCTAGACGTGATTTTGCGCAAGAAAGCCCCGATCGCCATTTTCGCCATCAGGGCTTTTTTGCGCAAAACAGTTCTTCCCTGTCTACGCTGGCCCTCTTGCACAAGTATTCTTGCACATGAGGGCTTATCCCTGAGTGGGAGCATCATAGTATTTGCGCAAGAACACTGACAATCTTACATTAGAACGTCAGTGTTCTTGCGCAAATTCAAGTGGCCAGTGTAGACAGCTGGCAAGTTTTTGCGCAAAAGCAGCTGCTTTTGCGCAAAATCTTGCCAGTCTAGATGCACCCAAAGGGGTTAAGGAACTGCTCTGGGCCCAGCTGGCCCCACCCCGCAATGCCTGCAGGAAATGCATCAACTGGAGGGGGGATTAAAAGGCAGGGGTGATGGTCACTTGGCAGCAGACCAGGGTAGAGAGCAAACCTGCTGCCCCCGGCTCCAGGAAAGAAGCGCTGAGGGAAGGCAGAATCTCTTCCTGAAACAACTGCTCCAAAGTCCCTCCCTGAGGGAAGGGAGGGCCAGCCCCACAGGCAGCCGGAGAGGGAAACATCCCCTGCTCCCCCTCAGATGCACTGTGGATGTTGGGAACCCGCTTTGTGTTTGCACTGCCCCAGCAGGGAAAGCCAGGCCTGGGCTGGCCCAGAAGATGGGCCATACCGTGGGAGGTGGCAGTTGACACCACAAACAGAGGGAGCTACCACACCACCCTGAGCCTTGTGGTGAGCAGACATCCTCTGCACAGCCTCATCCTGACTGTATGGATGGGAGGGAGGAGGGGGTAACAGCAAGTGGTCTGAGCGGGGTGGGGGGGCAGCCCTGGCTGTCAGACCACTGATAGCCCTCACAGAGGCCTGGGTCAGTGCCTGGTGAAGTGGGAAGGCGTGGCTCCCCCACCAACAACCTCCTGCAAATCACAGACCTGAGCCCTGACCACTAGGCAACACTCCCTGACCCGCCAACTCTTGAGCAAGGACCAGTCTAGGAGCATGTCAGGGCAGCAGAGGGAATGTGAGTAGAAGGCATCAAAGGAATCAATCAACAGCCACAATAACAGCCAGTCTTGTATTTATTTTTACTCAGCATACAAAGCAGCAGCAAAGGCTAATCTCTAGAGATCTGGCAAGCCTGAAAACTCCTTTGATGAGACAGGAGGGGGCAGATACTGTAGCACTAAGTCGAGAGCCAAGGAGCCCTGTAAGAGAACTAACCACTACACCATTTGGGGGGGGGGAGGGAAATGTATGTTGTGATTAGGCAAGATAATCCCTCCAGACCAGAGGGTCTCAAACTGGGGATGTGCCAAATGTATTGGGGGCAGAGGGACATGAAAAGCTTTAGGGAAAAAATTTACTGCGCACATTTGACTCACAAACAACATCTCACTTAAAAAGTCCATTGCTATCAGCTTCCTTGGCTCTGTTCGATTCACTGCCTTGCTGGTTGGACTCTTTAGTGAGAGCTGCATGTTTGTAACTGGCAGCGGAACATCTGGGGGGGGCATAAACAACTGGAAACACAAAGAAGAGGGGTGCGATCCTGTATGTCTGAGAACCGCTGCTCCAGACCAACCACCCAGCTTCCTTGTAGAAGTGGATTGTAACTCATCCGGCCTCGGAGTTCAAAGGTGAAACGCTTCCCCGACTTGCTGGCCGCTCCCCAAGAAGCCAGGATGTCAATGTCTCCCGAGTAACCGTGATTTGCAGTTCACAAATGATACGAAAACTTTGGCAGAGCCGGTGTGAGGGCCCGGCTCCGTGGCTACAAAAACCACCGCCACTGGGCATCAGCTTGAGCGCCAAGCATAGCATAGCAGGGTGCCAGCTTTCTGAGAAGGAGAGTGCTGATGTTCGTTAGCTGAATGGAAACACTCCTCTTCAAAAGCAGGGGAGGGAGGGGCGCTCAGGCTAGGATCTAACACATCACGTCCACACGACACGCGAGTGTCGGCACGCCCCACAGAGCAGGCAGGGAGCTTCCTGGTGCAGCGAAAAGCAAGCTGCATTTACACTGCAGCTTATTCATAAACATTTATAAAGCACCATCACCTACGCATGTCAGCACAAGGCTCGGGCAAGGGGGGGCATCTGGGAAAACGTCTTGAGAAAGCCTTTCCCACAGCCGCCGTGTGCTGGAGGGTTTCCACCAGTGACAAAGGGCTGCAACAGGGAGGCAGTGGGACAGGATACTACTCAGGTCAGCCTGAGCAAGGTACAGACCTACACACATGGGTGCCAGGTAATGCAGGCAAGGGAAGGCACTGCCTTCCCAAAACTGTCTACGCTGCCCAGCTGCCCGGGAGAGGCTGGGACGGCACCGCACAGCTCCTGGTGTTCAGGGAAGGCAGGTGGGTCGTGCCACGCGGCAGCCCCCGCCCTCAGCTGAGGTTGAGCAGGGCTTGGTTGAGGGGGTTGGTGAAGGGGCATGGTCTGGGGAAGGGTTAGGGCCTCAGGTGGAAGGGGCGAGGCTTCAGGTGGAAGGGGTGGGGCTTCAACTTGCCTTCTCCAGCTGGGCCTTCACCTGCTGCCCATGCCTACATCCTTCATACATGTCTTTACTCTATTTACCTACACTGACCCTTGCCAGCTGCTCTGGGATTCACACCCTCAGTATGGGGGGCTCTGCAGTGTGAGAGAGACGCATGCAGAGTGGGCATACCCATAACATAGCTTTTCAGGTTGAGAGGAAAACGCAAGGGATAGTTCTGAGGGAGCCTTGCAGATTCCCCCAAGGGGTTTTCAGAGTTTGCTGGCCGTGAAGCAGTCGCCTGGCTCTGAGGTCCATGGCGGAGACACCAATAGTCTGTTGCTCTGGGAACTAGTAAGAAGGAACAGGAGGCAAGCTGAGAGGACTGGAAGGGGCAGGCTGGGCTCCTGCTGGGACTAAAGGAGTTGTTAATGTATGGGGCCAGAGGCAGTAAATGGAACTGGGGGTGTTGGCATTTCCTTGGGGTTCTCGGTGGGACAGCCACGGCCTGTGAAAACGACATGTTTCTCGTGCTCCACTAGAGGGAGTGAGAAGGTCACTTGTCACCAGGCAGCTAAAGGAACCGAATCCAGTAAAAGACTTCAGGGATGTAGAAATAACTCAGAGAAGGATGTGGTGGGTAGGGAGATCCCGGAGGCCATAAATTCCCATCTCGTACCCCGTGGCGCTCACCAATGGGGCCGTCTCTAGAGAAACTTCAAACGGTTATAAACCTCCCCAATTGACCTGAAATGACACCTGACCAGACTTCACTGGAGGTCCCTTCGCGTCATGTTGTCCTTTAGCTTAAAAGCCCATCATACTCGCTGGCAGCGAGCACCCCCTGGCCCCATCCCCTGGAGGTGTTTGGAGTGAGCTCTCTGTGCTCCCCAACTCTTGTCCAGGTGGAATTCGGCTGGCCCAGCCTGGCCTGGGTTAACAGCGCTGTACGGTCCGCAGTATTCCAGCTGGGGTCTGACCTGTGCCTTACAACAGCACGAATGCGTCTCTGTCCTGACTGGAAATGCCTCACATCACACCCAGGGATCTCGGCTGCCTTTGTCCAGGGGCAGAGAAGGGCTTCGAGGAGGGTTAGAGGAAGAGAGGCTCTACCAGGCCGGAGGAGACTGGACCCGATCCCATCCCTACCTGAGACTAGGAGGAGGGGGAACCACCTGGTGGCAGATGAGGGCTGCTAAAACTCCATGTCGCCGTGGGACTGGCAAGCACAGTGGTGCTGGGAGGATGGAGATGCCAGAGCCAGCGTCTGTGCCAGCTGGCCCCACACTCCCAGTGCAGAAGGAGGAGGTGTGAGGGTGTACCGGGGGCAGAGAGGGCCATCAGGCCAGTGGCACGAGTTATTGTAGGTCCCAAACGGTGCTAACTTACGCTGGAGCCGGATATCGGGCTAGCTGGCCCATTGGTCTGACTCAGTACGACCGTTGTGATGTATTCAGCACCCTGCGTCTGCCTGTTGCACCGTCTAAGTCATAAAGGGTCGTTATTACGGTTTCTTTAGTGGAATCCAAATGTATGAGCCAATTGTGATCCTCGGCCATCAAGGGAAGCAGACCCCTGCGATGAAGCTCAGTCGGCCACCAGAACTAGATTCCTTTCTTTGACTCAACCTCTGTGCTTCAGTTCTCATGCACCAGTTCCATCCTCAGGGAGACGCAGGCCCACCGTCACCCAGCATCCCACCTGTGACCACGGCCGGCCGGCAGTGCCGCCTCAGAGCAGCTGACTGCCCTCTGCTCTGCTCTGCTCTGCGCCTGGCTCACGCAGGGAGGGGGCACCAGGAACAGACCCTGCGGGAAAGGCCGTGGGTGGGTCGGCCTGTTACTGGCTTCCTGGCCCTCGTTTTAGTTCTTTTCTTCCAACTGGACCTCGCGGCTCCATGCTCGGGGCCACCCGCCGGACGGGATGCAACACATAAACCCAGAGCTCCGAGCACTCGCTCTAAGGAGAGGTCTATCCCCCGGACCCATCCCAGCAAAGGCTCCGAAACCCCGCGAGAGGGGTGGGTCTCTAGAGTCCTGGCTCCAGCCTGAGCCCGAACATCTACACTGCTATTTTAACCCTGCTGCTTGAGCCCACATCAGCTGGCCTGGGCTCTGAGATACGCTGCTGGGAGGGAGTTTTCCCCCCTGTGGAGATGTAGCCTGAGAGGCCCCTGCAGGCTCTGGTCCCACCTAGATAAGAGAACAGGCAAAAAACTATTTAAAAGCCAACTCTCCCCTGATCGTAAATCCCCTAGGAGCCAGAGGAGGATCTGGGGAGGCTAAGCCTCGTTAGCATGCGGACTGCATGAAATCTGCGGCCCCAGGGTGGCTCAGAGCTCTGTGCTAGCACCCGGGAGGAAATGGATCTGAGGATGACAGACCTGCCGCCCTACCTCTGGGAGATTAGATGGCTCCGGGGATTTTAAATGGGCTACAGACCTGTTCATAGATCTGCTTGAAATCCCAGCCCAGGCCCTAGGGGCTGAGAGTTATTTCCATCTGTCCTCTGTGTAATGAGTTTTGTGGTCTCAGACCATTTCCCAAACCACCCCTGCGACAAGCACTCGTGGTACATTCAGCAGAGACCCAGGACTGACTTGATCTTAGGGCTTCAGTTCTTCTGCCCTGAGTCCAAAGAGATGATTTATCTCACATTCACCCTGCCAAGTACCCACTCCCAGCTCCCCACAGCTGCCTGGCTCTGCCCTGCTCTGCTTTCCAGGCACTGCTCACAACACACTGCCCCAGAGGCCAGCCCCCCTCTTCCTGGCTGGTCCCTGCCTGGAGGAGGAGGTGAGGGATGGCAGCCGTGCCTCGGTTTCCCCTTCTGTGCAATGGGGTTAATAATCATTGCCTACTGCACAAAGGGTGGGTGTGATGCTGCATTACCATTGCCAAGTCTCCTAGGTGCTCCAGCTGGAACAGTGGGCAGATACCCCAGAGATGAGGGTGCGAGGGGGCCCCAAATCAAACGGCACAGGACAGCACTCTACAGTCCCAGCTGCTACTCTCAGTGCTGGGGCTGCCAGGTCACCTTGCGCCAGGGTAGTGCCTGGGCTCCTCCAACATTTCCCAAAATGCTCCACAGGAGCTTTTGTGCTGGACATCTCCCTGCAGGGACATCGGTGCCCCCCAAGCCTCTGCTCAGCTCCAACCTGATCACCCGAGGCAGGCAGGCCCTTGCACTGTGTAACTCCCTTCTGCCCGCACAGGCCGGGCCGTGGGGCTGGCCCCATCCTGCTCTCGGCCGGGGGAAGGCGGAAGTTCTCACATTCCAGAGAGGGTCACTGTTCTAAAGGAAAGGGGCGGGGCTTACGACAGCCACACCCCCTGCAGGGCACAGCTTCCCGCGGCCCCCCTCCATTTAGGGGTGTGAACCGGTGAGCATGAGACTTTCCAGTGAACTCTGCAAGCAGCCAGCCCCAGGCTGGAGGCTGGCAGGCCAGGTGGTGGGACCTCACAGCTGCGGCTAGACCGGCGGTGGGAGCCCACAACCGCAGCAGGCCCTACATCCAAACAGACAAAAGCTCTGTGCTCCCTCCCTCTCACCCTCCTCCGCAGGGTTCCCGCGGGCGGGTGGGGACTTGGCTCTCCAGCCAGGTCTCACCCCTTGCAGGGCGACAGAGCCCCAGAGTCCAAGTCCCAAATCAGCGACTCTTTAGCCCCGCTCCTTGCAGGCAGGCCCAGCAGAGCCTGTTCGACTGCCTAGCCACCAGCTCCTAGCTGCCAATCATCCCAACAATCCAGAGCCAGCCCGCCCCCCACCCAGGGCCTCTGGCAGGCTGGACCCTCCCCATGGCATCTAGGCCAATTATCTAACCCAGTGTTTCCCAAATGGTGTTCTGGGGAACCCCAGGGTTCCGCAAAGTGAAAATAAGGATTCCGCGAGAAAATTCCATTACAACAACATTTTATGATTTTTTTAAAAGAAATTGTACACATTAAATGTGATTTTTGTTTTTAAATATGTGCAGTTGAACTAAATGTTGATCTCATGACCTTGTTTAGCATTTGTTTATTATTATCCTTATTTATTTGTGGTCTACTTTTTCAGCTCCACATATAAGACTGTTATTAGGGGTTCCGCAAAATTGTTTCAAGTTTAAAAGGGTTCTGTGGACAAATAAAATTGGGAAACACCAAATTTGATCTAACTAAATGAGTGCCGTGGAAACCTTTTGAGCAGCCCAAGTTTTTGCTGTGGAACCCCGGCTTCTTAAAAGCCCCTGCCCCTGAACACCAGTCATGGCATTAGGCAGACAGCACAGTTGCTGGTTTCCTGCATACCTAGGGTTGCCAGGTGTCCGGTATTCACCCAGACAGTCTGGTATTTTCACCTCCTGTCCGGTAAAATAATTCAGAAAATACCAGACACCTAAGATGTTGGTATTTTCGGATTTTTTTTTCTCCAGCCAGGAGGCAAAAATGCCAGGCGCCTGGCAACCCTACGAACACTCAGCACCCAGCTTCCCCTGCCCAGTCCCCACAACCCCAGCCCCCACGCTTACCTGGTTCCGCAAGGCTGCCGGCACAAAATGGCTGCCAGCAAAAAGACCAAGGGATGCAATAACTCCCCTGGGTCTTAGTGCTCAATCACTCCCCTGTTCCTATCCCTGCACTTACTCTTAAAGGAGACATGCTGTTTTAATGATGCTTTTTTTTTTTTTTGCTCAACAACTTTGGTCTCCCCTCCTTTTTTTTCTTCAACAGAATTTTTTCCCTGTGTTTTTTTTTCGGGGTGGGGGGAGGTTTGGGGTTTTCGTTTCAACCATCTGGCAACCCTATGCATACCCGCTCCAGTTATAAAGCATCGTGCCCCATTGCCAAGATGGCGTCTGTTCTGTCCACGGGTATCTGTCCACCTTCCTTCTTCTGCCCTTCACTGAGCTCAAAGCTAGCCCCTCTGTGGCTGCCTCCCCAGCAAAGCAAGCCATGCGGGGCCCAGTGGGAGCAGTGCCAGGGGCTGGTCCCACAGTCAGGGGGCTGGGTAGAGGGTCTCTCTAAAGCCCTCCTGCTGGGGAAAATATTTCACGTGGGAAGAGGAAGCGGAGGAGGCGAATGCTGCAGCCCCTGGCAGACCGGAGCCACTGGAATTATCCACCAGTCAGTTTGCTTCCTTTGTTATTCAGTGCGTTAGGAGCAGGAACAGGGAAAATCAGTCCAACCATGTGAATCAGATTCTGCTAGGCCTCAGGTCCAGTGGGTGAAGTGAGGTAGATTCTCCTGCCACTTCCCCCCTGGCTACTACATGGTACTTAGCTACAATCTTCCACCACAGGCTGGGAGGGCACTTTCCCTTAGCTTAGTGCACTCACCACCCCTCCTTTGCAGGCAGGGAAACTGAGGCACCAAGCGGTGCCAGGACTTGCCCGAGGGCACCGAATGACTCAGCAGCAGAGCAGAGCCCAGACTGCCTACCCGCCCCCCCCAGTCTCACGCACTAGCCCCATGACCTGCCCTCCCCTGAGTTCTCCTTGCTGAGTTTGGGTTTGCGACACAGCCGGCTGCAGAGTAAGATGTCAAAGGAGAAGCCCCAGACAGGAGGCGAAGCACAGCTGGCCTGTCTGGATGCCTGCCATGCACGCATGGTACTCGTGCCAGAGCTGTCTCAGGTCAGCGGGCGCTGGGCCTCTCTGCTTTTTATAGCCTCCGTTTCCACACAAGGTTGCAAAACCCAAAGTATGATGCAGTCTGAAAACAGAGTTCCCTTTTCTTCTTTCCTTTGGCGGGGGGGGGGGGGTGGAGAAGAAGGGGGAGTGCAGCTTGCCAGCCGGACGACCCTGAACACTCAGCAGGCAGCCTGCGGCCGTGGACACCACAAGAGCATTTCCAGACTAGCTCAGCACACTGGCTGCGTGCCTGGTGCTGATACCCACTGGATGCTACCCTGATTTCCACCGGCTGAGGCTCTGATCCGTTTGGACAGAGCCCATACTCGGAATTTGGCAGTCAGTGGGAGACGGGGATTCAAGGGTCAAATTGCAGGATCGGGGCCTATTATTCACTTACCTTTGGTGTTAAAAAAAATCAGTCACTGCAGCTGCCCTTGCCCATGGAGCAACACTGCAGTGGGCGATGCTGGGGTGGCAGGTGGAAGGTTTTCTAGCCATCTGTAAGAGAAAGCCAGCTCTTGGAATGCAATAACCAGCATAATAAAGCAGTAAGATCACAGCCAAAGAAGGGACGGAGCTAACGGAATGAGTGATGCCCCACACAGGGGAATTGATATGATCGGCCAAGAAGCAATGGGCTTACACTGCAGCAAGGGAGGTTTAGGTTGGACACGAGGAAAAACTCCCTACCTGTCAGGGCGCTTAAACGCTGGAATCAATTGCCTAGGGGGGTTATGGAATTTCCATCCCTGGAGATACTGAAGAGCAGGTTGGACAGACACCTGTCAGGGATGATCTAGATCAGGGGTTTTTAGGTTGGGGGGCCACTGACCCACAGAAAATCAATCGGGGGCCTGCACACAAGTGAGAAGCAAACCAAAAACAAACAAAAAAACCCTTCACTGACATGGCCCCGAACTGAGGAGGAAAAAGATCCGCCCACATTCCCCTCACACATCAGAGCCTGGGGGAAGGGAGCCTAGTCGATTTTGTGTGCTCCAGCCCTGTGGTGGGACAGCGGGGGCTGAGTGTTGGGGGCCAGATCTAGGCATGCTGGGGGCCATATTCAGCCCCCAGGCCTGAGGTTCCCCATCTCTGATCTAGATGGTACTTGTTCCTGCTGGGAGGGCTGGACTCCATGACCCCTCGAGGTCCCTTCCAGTTCTAATGTCCTAGGATTCTGTGATCTGTTATCTGCTGTGTCCTCTATCGAAGGACCCACCGGCCCAGACCTAGCTAATATGGCCAACACCTCCCTCCTGGGGCTGTGTGGCTGCAGACAGTTCCCTCCCCACCCCGTCAGTCCACGCTCGCCGTTTTCTTCAGAAACGGGGCTGGTTTTGTGTTTTGAGTAAATGAACCCAACGTCCAAGGCAGCTGCGAGAAAAGTGCCAGCCTGGACTGCCTCAACCTGACCCCGACAGGGCTGGGGCAGGGCCGGCCTTACCATGAGGCAAACTGAGGCGGCCGCCTCAGGAGCCAGACTGTGGGGGGGGGGGCCACTAGGACCCAGAGTGTAGAAAATTGTGTCTGCTGCTGGTGCAGATGTAGTAGCAAAGCAGAACCATGAGAGTAGAACAGGAAGGAAGCAGAACTGAGACCTTCCAAAGTTTTGGCCCAAGTGAGGGGGCAGGAGGGTGTCATTTGAGCTCCCCGCCTCAGGTGCCAAAATGTTGTGGGCCGGCCCTGGGCTGGAGGCAATTCCTCCAACCTTTGCCTCCATCTCTACCAACGCTGGGAAAGCCCAGGGCCTGGGACCGCTGCCTCTGTCTCAAACATGCCCTGGGACAGAGCAGGGCAGTGAGGAAGTAGGGTTGCCAGGTGTCCAGTATTCAACTGGACAGTTTGGTTTTTGGGGCCCCTGTCCGGTAAAAAAATTCAGAAAATACCGGACACGTGCAATGTCCGATATTTTCTGCTTTTCCGGCGGGGCGCCTGACGGAAGCCTGGCGGGGGCGGGCGGAGTGGCTGGGAGGCGGGGCGCGATCGCCTCTGGGAGCCTCTGGTTGCGTCTGATGTAGGAGTGATGCCTTGGGGAGGAGAAGAAGCCCTGTTCGTGCTCCTGAGCGCTGTTCAAGCGCATTGTGGAGCCGTAGCTGGACTCACTCGTGCGTCACTGGGACCATGCGCGGGACAGGCAGTGCCCTGGGATCTGCCTGTGCCCGGGTCAGTCCCACTCCCCGCCGGCCAATTCTCTCCCCCCCACTCTTCCCCCGGGCCAGCCCTGCTCCCCCTGATTCCTCCCGACCAGCCCTGCTCCCCCTGACCCTCTCCTGGCCAGCTCTGTTTCCTGCCAGCCAGTTCTCCTCCTCCCGATTTCCCCCGGCCAGCCCCACTCCCCTCCCAGCCGGTCCCTCCACCCCCCCCCCCCGCCCCCGCTCAAGTGTGTCCGGTATTTTTTCGGAAGCTACCTGGTAACCCTACAAGGAAGCCAGTCCGGGAGAAGGAGGGGCAGAGAAAGGCAGGGACTACTGTTGGCGGGGGGGCACCTCAGAGCCGCCAAAGGGTGCTCTCACTTGCACCTGGAGCTGGACAGAGAGCGAGGGAGCTGGCAGCTGCTGCCTGACAGCTTAGCCCCTTTGCTGCAGGCTGCAGAAGCTGGACACCGCGGAGTCTGGCTCAGAGGAGGAGTTTGCCGGACAAAGGGGGCTTTCCCTGGGGTGTGAGCAGGCTCCACTCTGGGACGCTGCGTGTGTGGCTCAGTTCACAGCTGGGAGAGGGCCCCAACCATTAGGACCCGTGGGCTTTTGCCCTGCAGCTTCACAGGGAATGGTGTTCACTCCAGCGAAAGGGGCAGGCGGGGTGGAGGACAAAACCCCTTCGCCAGCAGAAAGCGTGCGGTGACGGTTTTGGAGGAGTCAGCTCTCTGGCTACAGCTGCTGCCGTCTGCTTCCTGCACTCCTGTGGTCTGCACATTTCTCCCTCCCAGCTGCTAGACAGGGAAAGCTGGCTGGGCCAGCAGCGTCTCTTTTCTCCCTGGGGAAGGGGGAGGCTCTTAGCGCCTCCCTACTCGAAAATCTGCAGGATGCCTTTACTCCCCGAAGGTCCTGGTTCCTGTCAATGGGACCTACTGAGAGAGGGTCCCTCATTCCAAACAAGCCTTCCCATGGTCTATAGGAGAGGTGGGGAGCCTTTTCTGGGTCGGGGGCCGCTGACCCACAGAAAAATCAGTCGGGGGCCACACTCAAGTGAGAGGCAAAGGAAAAAACCACCTCGCTGACGTGGCCCGTTGACTGAGAAGGAGAAAGACGCTCCCTTCATTCCCCTCACACACCAGAGCCTTGCAGGGACAGGATAGTCAATTTTGGGTGCTCCAGCCCTGTGGGGGAGCTATGGGGGCTGGAATGCCAGCACAGGGGGAGCCCTGAGCCTCCGGGGCCAGATCCAGGCAAGCCAGGGGCTGCATCAGGACCCTGGGCCTGAGGTTCCCCGCCCCTGATCGATAGCACTTCCAGCCCTCAGCATCCTAAAGCACTCCCTGTCGAGGGGTGGGATTGATAGAGAGGGACTAATGCATCCGTCACCATAATGTATCCACCACAGGATGGAAGAGGGCAGCTCTCGGACACTTTAGGACAGGAAGTGAAGAATACTGTCGCTAACAGGAAGCATCAGGGAGACACAAGGGTGGGTTAACAGCCTGCCTCTCGGGGACAGTGCTACGAGGTGGCTGATGAATACAAGTGAGCAGGGCCTCTGTCTTATGCTAAGGCAAACTTGGGCAGCTTTAGCTCTCCCAGACTTCTCCTGGGAGGCCGGCAGGTAGGTGGGAAGACGGGTGGCATGAGGCAGTGGAGCTGACACCGTTTCTTACGGGGTTTTACTGTTCAGCTCCACCCTCGGTGGTGCCTGGGGTTCCCAGGAGCTCCTCAGAGGACTCAGGTGCCATAGGGAGGCCTGACTCTACCACAGACGTTACTGGGCATGTCCGCCCTGCGCAGGTGTATTAAATCTCCAGAGTCCTGCCCCAGCACGCCCCGGGCTCAGGGTAGCTCCTGAGACAGCATCTGTGGGGATGTCTCCATCATGGAAAAACAAAGTCCTGGTGAGGAATCTGTCCCATGTGTGACATTCGGGCCTGGGTCATCCACGCCCTGCTACGTAGGGTACCTCACAGTGCTTTGCTGCTGTAACCCAACCAGGGCTTCTCACTAACACCCTGTAGGGCTCCCGCTGGGTGTCTGTGGGTAGCCACAGGCCTGGCTTCCACCACACTGCCATGGAGACCTCAAGAGCCACTCAGTCCCTGGATTTGCCCCCAAAACTCATGTTCTGCACTGTCCAGCCCTCCCTGGACAGTCCATCTGTATTAGGTCCCATGCCCCTCTAAGGGAAGGATATACAACAGTTTGCTCCCATAAATGGAGTTAGCCACACAGTTCCCAGCACTGGCTTAGCTTTGATTAAAGAATAAAACAAGTTAGTTTAAGTACACAGAGATAGGCTGTGAGTGACCACTACCACAGGGCACTAAAGTCAGAGATTAGTTACAAGAGCAATAAAGATAACACACTTAACAAACCAGTCTCGGTGCAAGGTGAAGTTCTTACCACATTCCCAGGAACAATGCGAACCAGGTGTTCAGTCAGGATCTGCCCCCAAAGCTGTATCTTTTGTCTTCCTAGGTGAAATGGAGAGAGACAGGGAGAGGCAACTTGGGGTGCTTTTGCCTCTTACTTTGATAGTTCAATCACCCTTGGAAATCCATTTTCCTGAGGGTTACCCCGAGGTAAAATTCCTTCCAGCCCTGAGAATGGAGACATGGGGGTCTTGTCCTGAAAGAGCCTTCACGATGTTGTTTGCTAAACTGCACACTTGCCTCCCCCTGGCTGTTCTATACACAAACTGAGGTACCTTTGTTTTAGGCCTGCTTGTCCCACTGTGCCTGACTGGGGCTAGGTGGGTTTGAACATGTGCCACCAATCCCATTCAGTGGGAATTCAGAACTGTACACAGAATGTGGCTACCCACACTTCAACATGATATTGTTGACCAGTGAGTTCTTAGTTTTCCAGTGATACCGTGCAAGTAGGGTGACCAGACAGCAAGTGTGAAAAATCGGGACTGGGTGGTAGGTAAGAGGCACCTACATAAGACAAAGCCCCAAATATCGGGGTTGTCCCTATAAAATTGGGACATCTGGTCACCCGCTGAACAACGCAGATTTTATTCACTGATTATGACAATGCTGTGGAGGGTGTGACTCCAGGGCTGTGTTGTCTCACACCACAACTGCATCTTCTGACGGCCAGCCCTTGCTCTGATCTCAGCCAGAGCAACTTACATACTGGAAGGCTCAGCAAGCCATTTCCCAATGCGATCCTTCCACTGCTCCACTAAAGTAGTCCCGTCCAACTGAGTGGGGGGAGGTAAAGAGGCATCTTGCTCTCCTGGTGACTGACCATCCGCCTGCTCACTGCTCTCCGGCGCCGCCCTGCTGGCCGCTGCTCGCATCGCTCCGGCACCGCCCTGCTGGCCGCTCCTCGCATCGCTCCGGCGCCGCCCTGCTGGCCGCTGCTCGCATCGCTCCGGCGCCGCCCTGCTGGCCGCTCCTCGCATCGCTCCGGCGCCGCCCTGCTGGCCGCTGCTCGCATCTCTCCGGCGCCGCCCTGCTGGCCGCTCGTCGCATCTCTCCGGCGCCGCCCTGCTGGCCGCTCGTCGCATCTCTCCGGCGCCGCCCTGCTGGCCGCTCGTCGCATCGCTCCGGCGCCGCCCTGCTGGCCGCTCGTCGCATCGCTCCGGCGCCGCCCTGCTGGCCGCTCGTCGCATCGCTCCGGCGCCGCCCTGCTGGCCGCTCGTCGCATCGCTCCGGCGCCGCCCTGCTGGCCGCTCGTCGCATCACTCCGGCCCCGCCCTGCTGGCCGCTCGTCGCATCGCTCCGGCGCCACCCTGCTGGCCGCTCGTCGCATCGCTCCGGCGCCACCCTGCTGGCCGCTCATCGCATCTCTCCGGCGCCGCCCTGCTGGCCGCTCGTCGCATCACTCCGGCCCCGCCCTGCTGGCCGCTCGTCACATCTCTCCGGCGCCGCCCTGCTGGCCGCTCCTCGCATCTCTCCGGCGCCGCCCTGCTGGCCGCTCGTCGCATCTCTCCGGCGCCGCCCTGCTGGCCGCTCGTCGCATCGCTCCGGCGCCGCCCTGCTGGCCGCTCATCGCATCTCTCCGGCCCCGCCCTGCTGGCCGCTCGTCGCATCGCTCCGGCGCCGCCCTGCTGGCCGCTCGTCGCATCGCTCCGGCGCCGCCCTGCTGGCCGCTCGTCGCATCGCTCCGGCGCCGCCCTGCTGGCCGCTCATCGCATCTCTCCGGCACCGCCCTGCTGGCTCTCAGTCACCATCCGCTGCCATCCACCTCTTGGATGTGACTTCTGCCCATCAGACTCAAGCAATTTCAGCTCCTAGTGATTTCAACTCGTAGCAAGCGGGGCAGAAGAAACACAGCTCTAGCACCATTTCCATAACAAAAAGGCACCTAAGGGTGCCTCCTGAGCTCTGTGGCTTGAACAATGGAGGAAACAGGCCAAACCAGCCCAGGCAGGGGAGCGAATGCAGCCTCCTGACCAGAATAACCTTCCTTCCTCCCTCTCTCTCCTAGAGCTCTGAAAGTCCAGCCCCTGCTTAGCAAGATCCTTTCTGCTCACTCTGGGCCAAGGGTGTAGCCACAGGTGGGCCTGAGAAGGCCGTGGCCATCCACTTTGCTCACGCCGGGGAGTGGGCTGGGTGCTGGGGCTCTACCCTGCTCAGTCCAGAGCTCCAGCCAGGGAGCAGGGTCAGAGCAAGGAGGCTTAACCTCCACGCTCCATCACTGCTCACCCACCCGAAGTCGGAGGCCCATACATGTAGGCCCCCCTGGCTACACCACTGCTGTGAGCCCTCGCATGGGAACCGTTTAGCACAGTTCTGCTTTTCTGTATTCCTTCGAAATTACTAACATTGGTTATTTTAGCTATCATAAGAACATCAGAACGGCCAGACTGGGTCAGACCAAAGGTCCATCCAGCCCAGTGTCCTGTCTGCCGACAGTGCATTTAGTGACCCTTGTTCTTATGTTATGAGAACAAGTAAATAACTTTTCCTGACACACTTTCTCCTCACGTCATGATTTTATAGACCTCTCTCCTATCCCCCCTTAGTCTTCTCTTTTCTAAGCTGAAAAGTCACAGTCTTTTTAATCTCTTTTTTTATGGGACCCACCCCAAACCCCTCATCATTTTTGTTGCTCCGTCCCCGCATTGAATACAAACCTCGCTGGTGTTGGATCACCAATTAAGCTGATTACAGTGAGCAAAACACCACTCCTTCTGCTGAAGAGCAAACACACCTAAGCCGAGCAGGAGCCAACTGTATTGACACAGACACGCCCGGGGTTTCTCTCCCATTCCAGTTAGCTGTCAGGGACACATTCCTTCAGACCCTGCTTACTAGTGAGGGACCCCTTTGCTGCAGGCTAACCTCCGGGAGAGACACCCTACCATGCTGGAGCCTCCCACCATGGAAGTAAGCCTGCCTACATGTTGAGGGACATCAGTGCCGCATCCCACAGTGCACTGTAGCCTGGGCCTAAACGGGTCTTGAACCAGCACTTGTTGGCTGCCTGGAGGCTGAGTCATGGCTGGCACCACTTCCTCTCCTTCTTTCCAGAACGGTTCTACCCCCGCCAGCTCCGTTCTTTCCCAACACCGCCTTTCTCTGGAACGTGGGAGGGCCCATCTGGGGGACCAGTCCATGTACGACCTTCCTCCCCTCTCCCCAGCCATCTCAGGCACAGCCCAGCTCGGGCTCGCCACAGCCGCCGGGGAAAGGGGCCGCTCCCTCCGCCACAGAGACGAAAGAGCAGATAAATGAGTCACCCTCATCATCGACTCCATCTGCTCCCTCCATTGGCTCCACCGCCCCGGCACCGGGGAATGCTCCCCGGCCAACGGCCTGCAGTCCTTTCTCTCCAGCGCCTTTGGGTTGGCTCTTCAGACTAAAGTGCAGCCCCTTAGCCAGCTGCTTCCCATCTGAGCCCAGGCGTCATGGAGCCTAGCGAACCCCAGTGCCTGGGAACCAAGGCGACCCACTCTGCTCCCATCTTCTCTCCCGCCTGCTCCCTGCGGGGTTACACTTCGCAGCCCCTCTCCCTGGGCATCGCTAGCAACCAGGGCAGGGTGGTTATTCGTCCTCTTTCCTAGAGGCCAGTCCTGGGTTTTGCTCACTGTCCTCTGTCAATAGGACCCAGGATGGCCTCTATCGGTCTCTGAGGCCAGAGGAGGAAGGAAGCTGCTGGCTCCAGGGCAGCGCTCCAGCATGAAGGCTGCTGGCTGAGGCGCTTGGCTGCAGCTGCTCCCAGCCAGGCTGGGCTCCTGGGACTCTCCTGCAGGCTGCCTTGCTCACCAGCAGGTCACCAGGCAGATGAAAGGGGCTGGTTATGGAGGGGGGGGTGCCCCCCTCCCACGGCGCCCATGTACCGGGTCTTCTTCCTCTTCCCCTGACTCAGGGAGCGAGGGGACCGGGCTCAGCTTGTGCTTTCCTCTCCCTCCCGGCTGCCCAGGTGAGGGCATGAGGGACGCAGCCGGCTGTGAACTTTCCCCTCGCTCCCTGAGCGCAGCAGCCACCTGATATGTGTGACTGCAGACCCCTCTCCTGCCCTCCTGAAATGGCGCCCTTGCCCCCCACACTAATACTCACATCCCCCTGCCCTTGCCCACAGCCTGGACTCCTGAACCCCACATCCCCCTGCCCTCACCCCCAGCCTGGACTCCTGAACCCCACATCCCCCTGCCCTCGCCCACAGCCTGGACTCCTGAACCCCACATCCACCTGCCCTGGGTCCCCAGCCTGGACTCCTGAACCCCACATCCCCCTGCCCTTGCCCACAGCCTGGACTCCTGAACCCCACATCCACCTGCCCTGGGCCCCCAGCCTGGACTCCTGAACCCCACATCCCCCTGCCCTGAGCCCCCAGCCTGGACTCCTGAACCCCACATCCCCCTGTCCTGAGCCCCCAGCCTGGACCCCTGAACCCCACATCCCCCTGCCCTTGTCCCCAGCCTGGACTCCTGAACCCCACATTCCCCTGCCCTCGTCCCCAGCCTGGACTCCTGAACCCCACATCCCCCTGCCCTGAGCCCCCAGCCTGGACTCCTGAACCCCACATCCCCCTGCCCTCGTCCCCAGCCTGGACTCCTGAACCCCACATCCCCCTGTCCTGAGCCCCCAGCCTGGACTCCTGAACCCCACATCCACCTGCCCATGCCCACAGCCTGGACTCCTGAACCCCACATCCACCTGCCCTGGGCCCCCAGCCTGGACTCCTGAACCCCACATCCCCCTGCCCTGAGCCCCCAGCCTGGACCCCTGAACCCCACATCCCCCTGTCCTGAGCCCCCAGCCTGGACTCCTGAACCCCACATCCCCCTGCCCTGGGCCCCCAGCCTGGACTCCTGAACCCCACATCCCCCTGCCCTGAGCCCCCAGCCTGGACTCCTGAACCCCACATCCCCCTGCCCTGGGCCCCCAGCCTGGACTCCTGAACCCCACATCCCCCTGCCCTGAGCCCCCAGCCTGGACTCCTGAACCCCACATCCCCCTGCCCTGAGCCCCCAGCCTGGACTCCTGAACCCCACATCCCCCTGCCCTGAGCCCCCAGCCTGGACTCCTGAACCCCACATCCCCCTGCCCTGAGCCCCCAGCCTGGACTCCTGAACCCCACATCCCCCTGCCCTGGGCCCCCAGCCTGGACTCCTGAACCCCACATCCCCCTGCCCTGAGCCCCCAGCCTGGACTCCTGAACCCCACATCCCCCTGCCCTCACCCCCAGCCTGGACTCCTGAACCCCACATTCCCCTACCCTGGGCCCCCAGCCTGGACTCCTGAACCCCACATCCCCCTGTCCTGAGCCCCCAGCCTGGACTCCTGAACCCCACATCCCCCTGCCCTGAGCCCCCTATGCACTCAATGCAGCTGTCCTCTATTCTTGAGGTACTTAGGTGGCCACCCTAAACTGGGGTCTGTCACCCTACAGAAACCTTCTTACACCCCATAGCTTCCCTCTAGCTCTCAGCTCAGCTGGCAACTTGCTGCCACGTGGGGGAGGCAGTCAAGCATCCCTTAAAGGGCCAGCCACCCAGTGATGTTCACTCTCAATCCAGCTCACCTGTGATGGAGGCTCCTCTATTCGGTGACTGACGCCCATAGCCTCTGACTATGCACCTGAGTGTATATGGTGCAGTGGGGGGCTGGGAGAAGACCTCAGTGGTGCAGACAGGACTCGGCAGCCGTTCCCAAGCAGGCGAGATCCCCGCAGGCTCAGAAGAGAAACAGCAGATTAGTGGAAAGGACCCGGGTTCCTCTGAACTCACTGATATATCCGCTCCCCCCCCCCCCGCCCCATATTCCTAAAAGCCGGGGGGGGGGGGGCAAGTCCCAGCTTTCTTCTCTTGTACCGAAGGCTGGAACCCCCGGCATGGCCAGAGACAGTGCTAATATCAGCACCGGGGGGCCAATCCTCCCAGCTGTGCATGTGGGTGGGACAAGCTCTCTAAGTCCATTAGCAGCAGGGGACCTGCCACCCTCCCCACCCCCACTCTTCCTGTGCAGTATATCTGGAGCATGCTGGCGGTGAGGGAGCATGTGGATTTCACCTCTGATCTTGGATCCTCCTGGGCTGCAAGCTGCTCACCGCTGACATTTCCTGTTCCACATGCCTCTGAGTCGCAAAGTGCAGGCTAAACTTGGCCCAGGATTACAGGCACTCCGAAACTGCTGGTTCCACGACCGAGGGAGAGCAGAACATCTGGCTCTGATTACACCCTAAGTGCACAGTTCCTGGTGTATTACTAGGCATGAAGGTATCATGTCAGGTTTGAAGACAGTTTCTGTTCTAAGCCTGTGTTTGACCTTCCTGCCTTGTGCTGCTTCCAGCCTACACGTCTGCAGCCAGAGGACAGTACACCTGAGAACGTTGGAAGCTAATTGGATGAGCTGTGGCCAGGTTTTAGGGCCTTGAAATAGAAGTCGTTTTTATTTTTCGAAAGTGGTTTTGTTATTTATTGTCTTGTCTATTCAGCCTTCCAATGCCTTTCTTTTTTCTAAGGCCACCCACCACCACTGTTAGTTTGCCAGGGAGTTTAAGGCCAGAGTGGACCAGAAGGCAACACCAGCTCCCACTTCCCCTCCCCTTGCTGCCTCTGATACAGAGGCAGCAAGGGGGGAGGGTGGAATATGAGTGGTCGACTACTTGACTATTCGCTTACATCCCTATTGTGAATCAAGAGGCAAGTTGTTCCAATGGTTAACTATAATCACTGGTAAAAAATTTGCCTTGCTTCTAGCTGGAATTTGCCTCACCTCAGCCTCCAGTCACTGGGGCTCATTATACTTGTTTCCTGCTAAATGAAAGAGCCATCTGTCAGCAATCTTCCCTGAGTGTAGGGATTTGTAAGAAGTGGTCTTGGCTTTGTTTAATACAAATAACAGTGTAGTGGAGTAACTAATGGAGCAACCAGCTTCCCGTTGTGGTAGATGCTTACTAATATAGAACAAAAACATGCGGTACAAGTGTCACGTTGGCTGGACGGGCTCATGACTGTGAGTGTCTCCCTCAGCGCAGACTGTCCAAAGCAGGGTAGATACCCCAAACTGGTGGCATGTTCCATTATTAGATGTCGCCAAACCTGCACGAACTGTGAACTCCCAAAGTACTACAATGGCCTTCGATTGGAGCATCTCAGAGGGCTTTAAATTTAACTGGTTAACTGATTCAACAGAGGCGGGATGGGGCAGGGACAGGGTCAGGTCCCTCCACCCGGCTGCCACTTCCAGCCCCATGTGAGTCTGCCAACTCCAGCCCCACAGGGCTGGAGCAGCCCTCTGCCTGCAGTGGTCCATGAGGAGTGGGGTGCTGCTCCCAGGTAACAGTTAACCATTATCTTTTGCAGGTGATGCTTACCAAATAACCAGGTAACCAGTGACCCATTCACATCCCTAGTCTGTGATCCCATCATATCTTGCCAACCCGGCAAAACAGACTATGTGACAAATGGTCACTTATGCCACAAATCTTCTAGGTCCCCAGAGACCAGGTCGAGTTGCATCCTAGATCTCACACCAAAGACAATGCCAAGTCGCCAATTCTACAGTAGAATAGCTGAGGTTTATTAGCAAAGAAATGAGAAGTTAAAGCAGGTAAGGTATACGCACAGGGGAGTTACAGCCTGTGATTCCAAAAGGCAGCAGAGACGTTGTCATCTGCCAGTTTCCCCAAAGTCTCCCAGGGGCTACCCCAAACAACTCTGCAATTCCCCATCTCCTCGCTCAGCTATTCTGCCCAGCTACAATTAGGGATGTAAAATCCCGTTTAAAATGTTAACCAATGAAGCTATATGTTTAACCGGTTCACCAGCCCGCCGCATCACACCATGGTCGGGATGCACTGGAGCAGCTCCCCCACCCGTAGCAATGGTGCGGTGAACCCGGGGGAGCTGGGCAGGGCCTACTGCACCAAACCACAGGCCGGGGGCTGCTCCATCCGAGCCGGGTGCTGGTTAACCGGTTACCCCGGTAAGCATGCTGGTAAGGCCGTGCTTAGCAGGTAACCGGTTATGCCTTTACATCCCTAATAACAATCCAAACAGTCCAGGGATGAGAGATCCTTCCCTGAGCCCATATTATACCTTCTTCTCACTGAAAACAAGCTGACAGGTCACTGCCCAAGTGGGCTCCTTCTTTGATTGGCAAGGCGAATGGGTACATTTAGAGTCTTTGAGCTCTGGTCATCCCATGTATGGCCCACTTGCCTTCAAATGGGCAAGAATTAGCACAGTCCTGTTCAAGTTCTTCATTTGTGTTGCATGAGGCGTCCTTGTTAGATGGGCTCTGTAGCTCTGGGGATTTCTACAACATAAATGTTTGCTACTCCATCAGAATAAGCTACGGAAAAGTGAAAACAAATAGCATCCCTTTCATTTTCATAACGTTTAAACACCAGAAGGATTCTTATACATGTAACACCCTCTTTGATCCGCATTAGTAATATGATACTGGAAAGGGGAGCACACAGCAAGATGGCACCATTTGCAGATGATACAAAACTACTTCAGAACTCCGGAACAAACTCCAAAGAGTTACAAAGGGATCTCCCAACACTGGGCAACAAAATGGCAGATGAAATTCACTGTTGATAAATGCAAAGTAAAGCGTATTGGCAGGAGCGGCCTGAGGCAGGCTGCAGCAGCTGGCGCCCCAGGCGGAACGTGCGATCGGCGCCCTCGCCTGCAGGACTGTCAATGGACTGACATCATCATCGGGCACCCTGGGTGCCCCGTGACATCATCATCGGGCGCCCCGGGTGCCCCGTTGAAGGTGGCGCCCTCGGTGGCGGCCAAGTCCGCCTATAGTCACGGGCCGCCCCTGCGTATTGGAAAACACAATCCCGGCTATATCTTTCAAATGAGCTGTTATCACGCAAGAAAGAGATCTTGCAATAATTGTGTCTAGTCCTCTGAAAACATCTGCTGAATATGCAGCGACAGTCAAAAGAACTAATTGAATGTTGGGAATCATTAGGAAAGGGATAGATAATAGGACAGAAAATACCATATTGCCCCTATATAAATCCATGGTACATCCACGTTTGAATACTGTGTGCAGATCTGGTTGCCCCATCTCAAAAAGAGATATACTAGACTTGGAAAAGGTAAGGAAAAGGACAACAAAAATGTATTAGGGGTTTGGAACAGCTTCCATATGAGAGATTAATAAGGCTGGGACGTTTCAGCTTGGAAAAGAGATGACTAAGGGGGAATATGATAAAGATCTCTAAAATTATGAATGGTGTGGAGAAAGTACATAAGGAAGTGTCATTTGCTCCTTCTCATAACACAAGAGGTCACCAAATGAAAGGAGTGGGCAGCAGGTTTAAAGCAAACAAAAGGAAGTATTTCTTCACACAATCCACAGTCAACCTGTGGAAATCCTTGTCAGAGGCTGTGTCTGAGTCGCAAAGCAACAGAGTTCATAAAAGAAGTAGATAAGTTCATGGAGAATAGGCCCATTTATTAGTCAGGATGGATACGGATGAAAAAAAAAACATGCTCTGAAGTATCCCCAGGCTCTGTTTGCCAGAAGCTGGGAATGGATGACAGGGAAGGAATCATGTGGTGATTCCCTGCTCTGTTCACTCCCTCTGGGGCACCTGGCATTGGCCACTGTTGGAAGACGGGACATTGGGCTAGATGGACCTTAAATCTGACCCAGTGTGGGCTGGTCTTATGTTCATAAGACACAAGTGAATTTGCCTGACTTCTAGCTGTGAGTTTGTCAGTTTTCAGCTCAGCCTGCAGTTTTGATCAGAGCTGGCATCGTTCTTTTACAGGAGATCAATACTGTACGCTGTGGTAGATCCCGGCCTGTACTTGCAGCAAGCATAAGCCGACCCTTTTTGGAGGGGAACCCAAGAATGTTGTCTCCAGTTGCAAACAACATGGGGCTTCCATGCAAGAAGTGTGTTTTCACCTGAAAAGGCATTTAGCACTGGGGCTAACATCCAGGGCCGGATTAAGGGGGGGGCTAGCCGGGCAGCTGCCCGGGGTGCCAACCTATGGGGGGTGCCTGATGGCATCTGTAAGGGGCACCGTGCACCCAGCCACGCGGCACCCCTTAGAGCTGCAATCAGGCACTGCGTGCCCGGGGCCGGGGGCCGCGAGGCGTCCCTTAGAGCTGCCATTAGGCACCGCGCCCGATTGCAGCCATAAGGTGAGCAGCGCGCCGGGGGGCAGGGCCATGCATGAGCCATGCGCCCGGGGGCGGAGCCCCGCATGCATCGCGCGCCCACTGCTCGGGGCACAGGAATGGCTTGAGCTGGCCCTGCTAACATCCTATGAGCGTGGAACAGGTGGTGGTCATCAAAGATCCCAGAAGTGCTTAGTGCCAGTGTTTATAGGTCATCCAAGAGATATAACAGGCCAGAGCCTCAGCTGATGGGAAATGGCTTCACTGAAATCCCTGATTTACCACTAAAGTTCTGGGCCAGCAGCTTCCAGGAGGAATGAGCGACTAACCCCAAAGGGCACATGAGCTACAAACATTCTGTGAGTAAATCAATGGAGAATACGTCCAGGAGCGGTCTGAGGCCGGCTGCGGCAGCTGGCGCCCTAGGCGGACAGCGCGATCGGTGCCCCTGCCTGCACGGCCGTCAATGGCTGTGATGTCATCACGGGGTGCCCCGTGATGCCATCATCAGGCGCCCGGGCCAGCGGCACCCTAGGCAACTGCCTAGTTTGCCTAGGCTCACGGGCCACTCCTGAATACATCCGCATGGCACAACCCCCCTCCCATCTAATACATCCTGCACCCCCTCTAGGTATTTCCTTTCCCATATATTGGCAGACCACTCTCCTTTTCCTCCATCCCCTTTGCCCACCAAACTCACCCAGCGCCATCACAACCCATTGCTTGTCACAACACGGTCACCCCCAGCGGGATGAATTAGCTACACTTACTTTGACCTCATGCCAAGCATCTCACAATTCTTTGGAACCATTCACAAGGCTTAATGACCTGAAAACCCCCAAACAATCCTACAAATGATAGAAACACGGACACGTTGCTAAGCATGGATACCACAGACCAGCACGAGCAGGGACAAAATCAGGGAGGCGAAGGTACCCAGTGAGTTACATCTAGCAAGGAATGTGAAAGGCAAGAAGATGGTTTACAGGGGCACTAGGAGATTTGCCCGGTGGTCGTCAGGTCCTGAACTCAATTCATTTTTGGTTTTTTGGAAAATAAAATGTCCAGGCTTCATCTGAATCATTGCTCTGGGTGGGGCTGGGAGGAGGGGTTTGGTATGCAGGCTGTCCCGGGGAGAGAGGAGAACCCCAGTCCTCTCTTGCCACAGCAGCTTGGGGCCAGGTGAGAAGCACCCCTCCATGGCCGCTGCAAGTCCTGCGGGCACAGCCGGAGGAGGGGCGCAATGTCTTCTGGCTGGGGCAAGTCCAGGTTCATCTGCCCCCTGCGCTCCCCAGCCAGAGTGAGGGATGCAGCAAACTGGGCACTTTCCCCTCGCTCCCTGATGAAAGGGAACAGCCAGCCATGTTCCTGTATGAAATGGGGGGAGTTTAAGCCCCCCCCTTCCTAAAGGGTGCCTCGGGGGTAGAAGGTTCAGGCAGTGCCAGAGGGGAGGGTGGGCCCAAGCCAGCCCCCTTCCCCTGTCTGGCGATTCTGTCTCTTTTCTGCATGGTTTTCTGAGAAGCAATCCCATTCTGGGCACGTCCCATTGTCCTGGCACAACCCAATGACAAGAGGAGGCTGCCTACTAAATTTGGTGGTCCTCGCTCTCACCGTTTAGGAGGAGTTCCTGAACAAAAAGACTCACAGATGGACAGACGGACCAACAGACAGACCCACCTTTCTAAAATATGTAGAAAAGATTAGGCACAAGAGAAAGACAGAGGAATGTGTAGGTCCCGATTTACCACAGAAGGAGAGGCACTAACTTGACTACACCAAGAAAGCGAAGGTGCTTGATGCCTATTTACTTCAGCCATCATAAAAGGCTTCATTGTTGCCTTAACACTTAACACAGTAAGTATGAACATCTGGGGGGCTGGAAGGCAAGCCAAAACAGGGAGAGCACAGGTTAAAGCATATGTAGGCAAGTTAAATCTTTTCAGTTTGGCAGGGCCTAATGAAATGCGTCCGAGGATACTTAAGGAACGAGCTGAAGCATCTAAGAACTTTTAGCAAAAACTCATGGAGCATGGGTGAGACCCCCAAAGGGCCGGAAAAGTTCTATCTTTAAAAGAGGGCACAAAGAGGACCAGGGACTTATAAATTGACCAGTCAGCCAAGCTTTGCTACTTGGAAAGATCCTGAACAAATTTTTAAACAATCAATTTGTAAACACGAGGAGTTATAAGGAATAGCCAGTACGCTCTGGGAAGTACAAACCATGCCAAGCCAGCCTAATTTCCTTTTTTGACAGGGTTACTGCCTAGAGGCAAAGCAGCAGACACGATATGGCTTGTTAAACAGATGAGCAAACAACATATAGAAAGGCGAATCTAGCTAGATATGGCTAGCCCAGGCTCACACAGGAAGCTCTGGAACTGAAGACAGACGGAGGGGTCGACACCTTGGGCAAGGTGTGAGGGGCGGCTCCACGTCCCCAGAAGGGGCAGGGCCCCAGGCAGAAGGGGCGGGGCGGGGCCTTGGGCAGTCAGCCCTTAGTGCTGCCCAGATGGTGGCATGCCCCCCATGCCCAGCACTCAGAAGCTCACAAAACACCTGGCTCTGTGCTTCGCTGGCAATTCAAAGGACCCCTTTGAATCACCGGGTCCCGGGGAAATTGTCCCCTTGCACCTCCCTCCCACACACACCCCAGAATGACCAGTTGGTTACCACCACAGTGAAAGCACCCTGACTGGTTACTAACAGACTGGCTAGTGATGAAATCACACCGGGATGTAACAGCCTGCAAAGAGCCACAGGAGACACATCAACGAGCCCCTTGTGGCTCAGTGTGAGTATCCCCGGGCCAGGCCAACCGGGTGACCACAAAGGCTGCCTCAGAACCACGCCAAAGAGACCAGGAAGACGGGTTCTAAACCAGACTGCGGCGAGCGTTTCATGGGGATTCTCCTTCGGCTGCGCCTGCTCCAGCATCTACCCCCTGGGCCAGCTGAGCCGCCTTTGGGATCAGGGGCTTTGACATTAGACATCAGGGATCGAGCTGATCTGCTCACCCCACTTGTTTTCCCAGGGGCGGTTTGCCCGTGTTTACCCCCGATGCCCAGAAGGGTCACCTGGCGAGGCCTGGCCATGAAGAAGCAGCCGTACAGCAGAGGAAGGTGAAGAGTTTCCTTCCAAAAGAAAACCGAACATTACGAAGGAATCATGAAAAAGTGCCTCGCCGCTGTTATGATTTAAAGGAACATACCAGCGGGGTGACGCGGGGATGGCCTGAGCCGGACTGAATTGCATGGAATGCTTTCCAGTCCCAGGAGGTGTGTGTTTCCTGTGTCCGGGTCACAGAGCCAACATATGGTAGAAATCACACACACCCCCGGCCCAGTGTGCGAGGCCAGCAGCAGTCTGTCTTAAAGAGACAGCACCGCTGCAGAGCTGAGCCAGATTCAAACGGGTGTCATGCACTGAGGCATAAATACCCGGGTGGAGATTCTTGGTGTATTTCTTGCATAAATAATAAAATATTCAGGAGATCAGGGACGTGATTGTGCAAGCAGCAAGTGCGTGAGTTGCACATACATTGACCACAAGAGCAAGTGACACCTATATAGCCGGCTCACCATTGGCGAGCTGAAGCTGCTGGAAAATCTTGCCCCTGTTCTCTCTCAGTCTAATTGATCTGTTTCTAGTGTCCCCACCGCCTCGTGCGCTCCTCGTGCTCTTTGAGAGCCCCCTAAATCCAGGTTTCATTTCCTTTTCCATGTTCGGCATCGCGGATTCATGCCCAAGCGTGACTCCCAGAGCCAGGCCAGTATCGCCAAGCCAATCAAAAAAGCGTGGTCATTGGATGATCCTTCCTCATCCCAGCAGGCTGTGTGGGCCCCCTGCTCTGAGGACTTGCAAGTCGCTACAACCATCATGCCGTGTCGCTTTGTGAGTAGCAGGTATTCACTCCTGTAGGGCAAATTCTACGCACCCCTTCAGCCTCCAAACTAGGCATCCTGGGGTGGGATGGAATTGGAGCCTAGAGCAAGTTCTCTGCCAGGGTGAATTTTACCCCCAGTGTGCCCTATTCAAACCACATCCATTCGATTCTTCTGGCATTGCTACTGGCCCACAAGGATTTATAATGATGGAAACGAGACCTGGAGTTCGTGCTCTGTTGTGCTGTATTTATTATGAATCAGCTACAACCATGGTAGAACCCAGCCCCCTCTTCCCAAAATCCCAACCTGCCAGTGCAGCCACATGCTCATCAGAGCAGGGCCAGGCTCTCAGCAGTGCCTGGCACAGCGCTGACGGGCACCTCTAGGCATACTAAAGAATTGCCAGATCATGGCATGGGAGAGAGCAGAAGATGCTCCCGTGGCATGATCCGGTGGTGCCAGTCAGAGAGAGGCAGGCGTGAGCCCTGGGTTTGAACACCCACAACTCAGACCCACATTGGAACACCCCCGCCGGTTCCGGCCCCTGACACCTGCGGGCCCGCAGGGAGCAGGGGCTGGAGCGGGCAGAGAAGCGAATGGTGCTGACTCAATACTCAGAGCCCAGAAGTAGGAATCAGGAGACCCGGGTACAAGTCTTGGCCCAAAGTCATCCAGCAGGGCAGTGGCAGAGCAGCTCCCTTTGCCTCTTTCTCCCTCCCACGCGCTTGGGTTTTTTGCCTCTTTAGATTGTCAGCTCTGCAGCAGGGATGTGAACGGGTAACCGTGACGCTTCCTGGGTAACTGGTTAACTAGCACCCAGGAGCAGCCCCGCGAACTGGGGGCTGGTCCCCCTCACCCAGGATCTCACGTAATCCGTTACCCGGTTAACTGATTCAACGGGATTTCATATCCCTGCTCCCCAAGGCAGGGACAGTCTGTGCTGTGTCTGGCACAGGGGGGCCCTGGTGACCTGGGCTCTGAAGAACTAGCAATCACGGGCAGAGTGCGACGCACACGCAGGGTGCGACGGAGGCAGCCAGCCCCACTGGCGCTGCTCTGGGGAGCCCCCACTCCCCACTTCACTTCATATGAGTGAAGTGACTCCTGATTTCCACCCACATGAGAGGAGAACCAAGCCCAGCACCAGGACCCGGCCACCAAGACCCTCCTGACTCTACAGCAGTGACGAGAACTTCAGGCGCGCCGGCTCTCTTCCCGGCCTCTCCCGCTCCTTCCCATCAGCGGCAGACTGGGCTGGCGCCACAGAAAACGGGTGGGTTAGCGGCCCAGGGCAGGAGGGCTTCGGCTGGCGTGACTAGTCACCCCTCATGGAGCTGCGGAGCACAATATGACCCCTTCTCTCTCCCCCTCCCGCCCCCCTCAGCAGAGTGCACCACCCGCCTGGCCTTTGCGGTCAATGAATTAACAGGAGAGACGGAGCCACGGGGTCAGCACCCCAACCAGTCAGGATCAATGCTGCCCTTCTGCGGACCTATTTCCGGGACAGCGAGGGCATTGTGTGGGGGGCAGGTCCCTCCACCCGGCTGCCAGTGACCTCGGTTCAGCCAAAGCCATTAAGACACAACAATTCGCTCCAAAGGGGAGACAGACACCACCCTGTCTAGACTCACAGCCTAGCCACAGCCACCAGACCCCACTTTTCCTGGGAAGAGGCTGAATCCCAGGATAGCTACCTCTGAGCCAGTATACAGATGTCCCAAAGTGGCCAGGGATGGTGTCTGACTCGGTGTCTGCAGGACTTAAAAAGGCTTTGATTTTCAGACAGCGCTGGGCGCTCACCACTGGAAACCGGGCCTTTCTGAGGTGTCTCGCTAGTCTTTCAGAAAAACAAAATGGCCTGAGGCTATAAAATGGTTTGCAAAAGCCAGGCCTACCCCGGGATGTGACACATTTCTAGCCTCCACCTTTAGTCTGGATCTGCCTAATTCAGTTTGAGTTGTAGTGTAGACGGGTCTATAGAAAGACACAATGCCAAGCACACTACAGTGTGTCAGTCCTGCAACACAGATAAAACCCACTTTGGTCCTGGTTACACTGCCAGGCAGAGTCCTGTTTCAAGCCCATCTCCCAAATCAAACACCGGATCTTTACAGGGCAGGGGCTTCATCTGGGAAGAAGGTTAGCAAATGGCTCAGGCCCATCTTCACTGCAAGAACGGCCATTTGACCCATGTCCTGGGGGCTGTTCTCTTGTGACCAGTTCCCCGCCACACAAGAAATAGCCCGGGCCACTGAGAAAGGCAGAGGGATGAAGTGGCAGGAGCAACCCGCTGTGAAAGCCGACTGCAGGTGGGGAAAATGTAAAGGACACCTGAAAGACTTTGGTTTTAGTACGATTTTTTCTGCTTGATTCTGCCTTGAAGTCTGGTCTTCCTCATTTTGCTGGAGGTTTCCTTGGAGAACCCAGAAATGCGGAATGGGACTTTCTTCAGCCCAGTGGAGCAGACAGCCACACTAAGCCCCTGGGTAAGGGGGAGGGGCAGCTCCACACTCCTGGAAGGGGCGAGGCCAAGCTGCCTAAACCACGGCACCCCCCCACCAGCACTGCCTCGTGCCCCCACATGCCCAGAAAGCCCTATGAACTGTGTGAAGTGCTGCCACAGGGTAGGCGAGCCCGCTTCAGCCTTAACTAGGGGAGCAACATGTTAAAACTTCCCCCCTACCAACAACTAGTTGTATGTCTGAGTGGCAAAAATCAACCAAACCAAACTCAAAGAGCTCTACATGGTCTGAATTAAACAGCCATGTCCCTCTCTCCAGGGATTTCCCTTGCTCGGCACCTGCAATGCGTAAATCTACCAGTTCTCCAGTCACCCACAGAGACTGCCCAGAAAAACACGCTAAACAAGAACTGGATTTTTAATACAAAAAACAATTCAGAAGGAAACAGCTTTTCTAACATCATCAAGAAGCAGAAATGGGGCATGGGGCACATGCCCAGTTCCTCCTCTCTCCCCGGGGCAGGTGACCTGGGAATTTTTCCCAGTAAGGAAGTGCCTGGCTGAGCTGTGGGGTGTTTATTGGGAGTTTGCATGAAACCGGCTGAAACGGTGCACAATCTAGTTTACAAAGGCAATAAAGGCAGATCAGATGATCGTTACCCAGGTGCTCACATACCAGAGGAGCCTTGCCAGGCAGAAGGGCAAAGACCAGGAGCCTCCATCTACTCACGTAGGCTGAGTACCAAAGCACGAAGCATCCTGTGTGCCCACCCCCAGGGGATGGGGACATGAGAGCAGTTTTCAGGTATCTAAAAGGGTGCCACAAGGAGGAGGGAGAAAAATTGTTCTCCTTGGCTTCTGATGATAGGACAAGAAGCAATGGGCTTAAACTGCAGCAAGGGAGGTTTGGGTTGGACATCAGGAAAAACTTCCTGCCTGTCAGGGGGGTTAAACACTGGTATAAGTTGCCTAGGGAGGTTGTGGAATCTCCATCCCTGGAGATATTTCAGAGCGGGTTGCACAGACACCTGTCAGGGATGGTCTAGATGGTGCTTGGTCCTGCTGTGAGGGCAGGGGATGGACTCGATGACTCTCGAGGTCCCTTCCAGTTCTAGTGTTCTAGGATTCTATAAGAGCTAGTGTGGACAAGGGCCCCATGGGGGTGTCCGGCCCGGCTCACCGCAGCTCTCGCTGACAATTGCACCACGTAGACTGCTGCAGAGGGGCCATAGGGCAGGCACTCAGGCCTCCTAGGGAATCCCCACCGTGCCGAGGGAGCTCTGCAGGACCCCTGTGTGCAGGGAACTTTCCAGAACAGGCCAGAGGGGGGAGGGCTGCCCATGCCTGCCACACTGGCCCCTGAGGTGTACGCTGCGCCCCCTCTGTCCAGTGTCTGCTGGTTGGAGGTGGCAGCCGCACCTTCTCGCAAGGCTGGGGACTGTGGGCTAGCGCAGCCCCGGCCTGGGAGAGTCAGAGCGCTTCGGGGCACGCAGCCAGGTGCCTGGGGAGGCAGGGGCTGCATTTCCCTATAGCGCTGCTGTAGGAAACAGAGGAGCAGAGCAGAAGGAGCCCTGGTCTTCCCGCACTTGGCAAGTCCTGGCTTTTAGCCCTTTCAGTGCTCCTCCTCCCGATCCGCCCGGCCATTTTACCCAGCAAACAGGGAGGGAACTTCCCTCTCCCCCGCCCAGTGGGGTATACACACCAGGCAGAAGCCATCCTCACCTAGGGACAGAGCCACACCGCCATACCAGCCGCTCCTGATGGGAAGGGTCAGAAGAGTCCTGCCTAGGAGTGTGTAATGTGATGTGGGGCACACAGCCTGCAGGCAGGGGACTGCAGCAGCCTCAGCCGGGAATCAGAGACCCAAGTCTGACCTAAGCGCTTCAAAGGCAGCTCTTAGACCTTGCAGAGCCCAGATCACAACAGGGGGCAGTTCGCTAACAGCTGTCTGGGAAAACGTATGCCTCAAGAGCTCAAGGCAGGAGTGAATTCAAGAGCGAAGGGCTAAATAGTCCCCACTAGCGATGCAAGGAGGACTGGGCAAGGCTTGGCAGGAGTTCAGGACTCACTGTCTTGCCCGGCGAGACTGTCAAACCGAACCAAGAAAATCAAGTTCAGACACAGTGTGAGAGTCACCTTCATTACCGTCTGCCCTTCTCTAGCACTTCCAGTCAGAAAGGCACTCCGCACAATGACTCACCCAAACATGAATGAATTCAGCCACACAATGCCTCTTGGGAGGTGGATGGGTGGATCATTCCCATTGGACAGAGAGGGAAACTGAGGCATGGGTGAAAGCAGGGATTTGTATGGAACACAGCCATGGTTGAGGTTTAGGGTTGCCAGGTATCTGGTTTTCACCTGGATAGTTTGGTATTTTGGCGTTCTGTCCGGTAAAAAAACCCAGCGAATACCAGACATGTAAAGTGCCCGGTATTTTCTGTTTTCCTCGGATGGATGGCCGGCGGCATCTGCGAGGGCAGGGAGAGCGAGGAGTGCAGTAATTTAATGGCGCAGAGACCTCTTTTTGGGGGGGATTTTTTTTTTTTTGGTCAATCAATTTTTCCCTGCCTGTTTGGGAATTTTTGTGATGGTATCTGGCAGCCCTACTGAGGTTTGCTCCAAAAACTTTTTGCTACGGTAGAGTTACAATCTGACATTTCCAAGCTACATTGTACATTACTTATTTAGGGTTAGGTTAGTATCCAAATAACATGGCTAAGGATTCTGGCTTGTTTGCTGGCTCCTCCTTTAAGTATACCAAAAAGAGTCACTTCTCTTCTCTACAGCTTACAAGGACAGTCCATATTTTACTGTACCACCGTTCCATAGAAGGAGACATCACATTTTAGCAACAAGATGTGTTGCCAAACAAGTCTTGCTGCGAACAAGAAAAAAAAATCAATTAGTCATTCGGTTTAAAACATAGCTCTTTTCCTGGAGCATTAGGGTCAGGGGATCTCTGGGAAGCCGGTGTTTTGTTCTAAGATGAATCTCTTTAATAAGTTCCTACCCAAAACTACTAATCTCTGGACATCACTTGTTCAAGAGCACCTCCCTAGCAAGAAAAATATGATAGATCTTCACTGGAATCCAATGCAGTCTAGCCAGTAATTTATAAAATCGTTCTTTCGGAGCTACACAAATTGAAGGTGGACACCTGAGGCCATCCCTAGCCCACATGTTTCTCAGGGCAGGGACCTGCAGGGTGCCTAGCACATTCTGAGAGGTGCCATAAACAAATGATAAACTAACAGCCAACCTCTCAACTCCTGGCCCTAACCCACAAGACCCTCCTTCCTCCCTCATCCCTTGTTCTGCTGCATGCTAGACATGGATCCGGTAGAGTCACTCTTTGCCTTAGCTAGCAGCTGTCATCAGAGCCATCAGTGAAGTTGCTGAATACTTCTGGGAGCTGAATGAGGCTATGCCTACCATGTAACCAGGTGTGTGATTTGCAGCCCATGTGGACTTCCCTCTGTTGCTTTATCCTCTTGCTAGCTCTCTAAAACCAACGAGGATGCAGTAGCGTGGCCTGTAGAAGGCCGGCTGGCCCTCCTGGGTAGATACACAATGCCCCCTTGTTCCCACTGTTATTTTAGCAAGTTTGTCAAACTACACCTGACCCTGCAGCTCAGTTTAAGGTACGTGACTCCAGTTATGCAGAATATGTAGCTATGTAGAATGCATAGCTGAAGTCGGCTTACCTTAAGCTGAGATTGGCTGCGTCCTCCCAGCAGGAGGCTGATGGGAGCAAAGGCCTCCCTTGCTCCTCGCAGAAGCAGGATGACCAGATGTTGGCAGGAGCACCCTCTGAGTTTGATTTAGCGAGTCTTAACTAGACTTGCTAAATCAAACTCTGGAAGATAGATCGCGGCAGAAGCAATCTTCTGTTTAGTGTAGACAAGGCCAGGGCAGATGTATCTACAGGAAGTACAAATCATACCGCTTGCAGTACAGTTATAGCCAACACAACAAGAGCATCTGATCACACTACATTGATTTACACAGGAGAGTAAATCACAGACAGGAAATGCTGAACTAAATGACAACGACAGTGATGATGATGGAGAAACACTTAAATTGTAATAGTACCTACTGACCAACCAGACCCTCGTCCCTATCGTGTTATAGAAATGTAGAGTAAATGACTGCCCTGGTCTAAAGAGTCTAATTAGCAAGCAAATGGGAAGCTGAGGGCTTGAAAGCACAAGTTCATGAGTCAATGCAACAACTCATGATGCAAATGAATGAGAAAAGGGAGGTTTGATTCTTTAAAAAAAAAAAAAAACACCAAAAAAACAGACAGATCTTACCACACCTTTGAATGACTCCTTTGCCCAGGCATTGCATCTCCCGTGTCTTCACTCTGGGACTTCTTCCCAGCAGGAAGCTGGTTCTGACAAAGTGCCAGGAGCTCCAGTGCAGGAGACAACCCCAGAACAGACAGTGACACTGGGAAGGGAAAGGGAAATTAAAAAACCCAGCTGCTTCTTGTCTGATGCGTCTGTGTCTGTGTTTGCTTGGCGACTTACCTCCCCTAGCTAACAAAGGGCAAACCTGGTTGGGAAGCTTTCCAGTTTGCAAAGGTCTCCCTATTTAAAAGACAATCGTGGTAGTCGCGGCTGGAAGGGCTACGCCTGTAAGGGATGCTGATCACCCTGTCACATTATTAATACCAGTCACAGGGGTCACCAAGCTGAGGCCCTGGAGGACATTGTGCCTACGTAGGTGGTGAGAGGAATCCCACCCTGCAACCTAAATAGCAGGAAGGGAATAGAGACACGCAGCAGAGAAGGCCCCACATCCACAGAATTATCCCCCTGCCTCACCCCCATGGCTGTTACACACCTGAATACTCTTGGCCTCCTGGATTGAAGTGCTTTGCCCAAAATCATGCAGCAGATCAGTGGCAGAACAAGGTCTCCTGACTCCTAGCCTAGAGCTCAGTCCATGTCACCGCCTCTACATCTTTAATAGCTTCAGGGAAGGAAAAACTTGCCCCAGCTGGTGAGCTCTCGCGTATTTGTTAATGTCCATTCCCTACAATGCAGATCACTGCACAAAGGGCTTGTCTAGCTGCTTTAGCTAGAACCAGAAGCCTGTTAGCTAGGGCATGTCATGTAATTATAATATCTCAGTGCCTACCCTCCCAGATGCCTCTTCCACTTCCATTCCTCACATGCAATGCACCAGGTCTCTCCTACCCACTTACTCACAGTAACCTGTTATTTCACCTTTTATTTATTCATTTCTATTTACTTTTTCCAACTTTATCCTCTTTCTAGTGCTTTGATACCTTGGTTCTTTTTAAAGCTTTTTTTTTTGTACTTAAGGTAACATTTGCTCCAGGGGTGGGCAGGATGTGGCCCAGGGGCCAAATTCGGCCCACCTAACCCTTTGATCTGGCCCGCGGGCTGTATCTGGCTGCTTTCTATTGCTATCCTGCTGCCCGTGCCACAGAATTTCCAGGTGACTAAGGCAGCAGGATCCTATTGAAATGGCTCATGGCTCATGATCCAGGTGCTACCCTGGCAGGGGCCGGAGCTGTGAGCCTTTTCAATAGCCGCAGTAACCCGGGGTGGCTGCCAGGCCACGTGGCAGCAGTGAGGCTGGGAGTCGCGAGCCCTTTGCTGTGTTTTTAATTCAGAACCTCCAGCGGCAGACAATTCAGCTAGGAAGGTGGGGGGAAGCTAGTCCCCAGCCCCGCCCCCTTCCAGGGTGGAGCCAGCCCGTAACCCCATAGCAAAACTCATTAAGTGGCCCCCCTGAAAAAATTACTGCCCACTCCTGATTTACTCACATAAAAATTAATTATTGATATGCACACGGCTCTCCTCAGAGGAATCCCTGGGCAGTGGGTGAGTGGCTGGCTTGGGGAGGCAAGGCCCAGCCCCACCTCTTACACCCACGACCCCGCCTCCATTAGGGCCTCTGGCCCCTGACCAAGGCGAGAACCCCCACACCCCTCCCCATGCCAGGCAGCTGCACCCGCAGCCCCAGCTCGGCTCCGGCCCTGGGAGCTCCGGGCACCCCGGCCCCAGCCTTCCCAGCAAGCCGGAGTGTGGCTGGGACCACCCCTGTCTTTTTGGGAAGACAATACCTGCCTTCCGGGATTGTGTAGTCCCTACCCAAATAAAGCATGCACTTCCTTCCGCAGGAATTCCGTTTGCCCGTTGGGTCTCCAAACAAATGAAGGGCTTGCTGCTGCAGATACCTCACCAGTCAGTCCTATGCCCAATTGTAGCTCCATTAGGACTGCTTCACTTGAGGAAATTGGGGAGACAAGCGGGGGGGGGGGAGCTATCTTTTACTGGGCCAATTTCGGTGGGTAGAAGGGTTATGCTGGTGACCTCAGAGCTATGTCTGCCTCTGCAGGCCCAGACGGGACAATTTCTTCCGCTACCGAAATGCAGCCACTTCTGGGGTTGCACCACACGCACAACTGCCTCCCAGTCCACATCCAGGCCAAGCCTTTGAGGAGGGGGAGGCGTGAGGACAGACGCGCCCCTCGTCCCAGAGACACAGAGGAATCCGGGAGGTGAGTCCCCACGAGCCAAGCAGACTGGGAAGCAAATCGCATCCCGGAGTCAGGTCAGGAACCACGGGCTTGTAAACAAGGAGGGGCAGAGCGAGCTGCCTCCACGTGTTGCGTCTCGGCCTTTGTTTACGGGGAGAGCTGAACTTTACACCCCCCCAGCCGCCAGGCGAGGGCAGGGACTCAACCGCCGCCTGGAGAGAGGCTGAAGCCGGCTGGCTCCGTCCCTCCCCCTCGCCCAGGAGTTTTCTCCCGGGGCAAGAACTTTTCTCTGCGCTCGCTTCCTTGTGCGCGTGGGAGGAGGCTCCGAGGGGCACGGCCGGGGAGGGGGTAGCAGCAGGCTGCCCCCGCGGGGGGTGTACGGCATGCAATGGCCCCGCAGCCGCAGCCCAACAACCAGCCGTGCTACCGCTCGGACGGCAGCGACTCCGCGGCGTGCGTGATGGGGCCCGCGGCCGGGCACAAGGACGAGGCGGGCTGCGGGCGGCGGCGGCGGCCCTGCAGCCCCGTGTGGCTCGCCATGGCCGTCATGGCCATCCTGGCGCTGCAGATCGCCTGCACCACGGGGCTCTTCGTCTACTTCACCATGTCCATCGCCAAGGTGGGCGCGGGGCGCGGGACTCGCGGCGCGCCGGGGGGGGGCAGTTCAGCTCGGACCCCCCCCCCCTTCCTGGCCGTGCGGCTGCAGGGGTAACGGGCGCCGGGAACGCGATTCGGGTGCAAACCCGGGGCTCTTCCCGGGGGGGGGGCTGTTAAAATGCGGCGCCCCGGGCTTGCCTGGATATCTCCTGGCGCTCCGAGGGGCGCAGTTCCAGCTCGCTGCTCGGACCCGCATCGATGCCGTTGGGAAATCCTGGGAACTGGCCCCCTGCTCCCCGTCCCCTCCTCACACCCCCACTCTCCGCTCACACCCCCACTCCCCTCCTCACACCCCCGCTCCCCTCACTCTCTCCCTCACACCCCCACTCCCCCCCCTCCGCTCACACCCCCACTTCCCCCCACTCCCCTCCTCACACCCCCACTCCTCACACCCCCACTCCCCTCACTCTACCCCTCACACCCCCAGTCCCCTCCTCACACCCCCACTCCCCCCCCTCCGCTCACACCCCCACTCCCCTCCTCACACCCCTCACTTCCCCCCAGTCCCCTCCTCACACCCCCACTCCCCTCACCCCCCTCCCCTCCTCACACCCCCACTTCCTCCCCTCACTCTCTCCCCTCACACCCCCACTCTCCCCTCCCACCCCTTCACCCTCCTCACCCTCTCCGCTCACACCCCCACTCCCCTCCTCACGCCCCCACTCCCCCCTCTCCTCCCACTCCCCTCCTCACACCCCCACTCCCCCCCCCCTCCGCTCACACCCCCACTCCCCTCCTCACACCCCCACTTCCCCCCAGTCCCCTCCTCCACCCCCACTCTCCGCTCACACCCCCACTCTCCCCTCACTCTCCCACTCCCGTCCTCACTCTCCCACTCCCCCCTCACTCTCTCACTCACACCCCCACTCCCCCTCACTCTCCCACTCCCCTCCTCACACCCCCACTTCCCCCGTCCCCTCCTCACACCCCCACTCCCTCTCACTCTCCCACTCCCCCCTCACACCCCCACTTCCCCCGTCCCCTCCTCACCCACTCCCCTCACTCTCCCACTCCCGCCTCCCCCCACTCCCTCCCGCTCACACCCCCACTCTCCCCTCACTCTCCCACTCCCCTCCTCACACCCCCACTTCCCCCCAGTCCCCTCCTCACTCTCCCACTCCCCCCTCACTCTCTCACTCACACCCCCACTCTCCCCCCACTCTCCTCCTCACACCCCCACTCCCCCCTCACTCCCCTCCTCACTCTCCCACTTCCCCCCACTCCCCTCCATCTCCCCCCACTCTCCTCCTCACACCCCCCTCCCCCCACTCCCTCCTCACTCTCCCACTTCCCCCCACTCCCCTCCACTCCCCTCCTCATATCCCCACTGCCCCCCTCAGCCACCCCCCCCCCCCGTGTCGGATTGACTCCTGGAGCCCCAGGGGCAGGCTGGGGGACTAGCGGCTGATCCACGCACAGACACCGCGGAGAGCGGCCCGGTCTCCCTCCCCGGCTGCTCGGGCCGGGCACAGCGGGAGCCGCCGGCGCGGCCGGTTCGGTTGGAGCCTGGGGCCCGCGGGGCTGCGAGAAAGCGAAAGCGCCGCTGCCTCTGGAGAGACGCGCCAGGTGCCTCCCCGGCCAGCAGCGCCGAGCCCTGTCCCGGGCTGTGCTTCCTGCGGCGCCGAGCACTGCCCGGCCACAGACCCGCCGCAAACCAGCGCACCGCCCCGACCTCCCTGCAGCCAGGGCCAGCCCTACCAGCAGGCACAGCGCGTGGTGTCCCTGTTAAACGTGAGATTGCGGTTCTGCAGCCATTCAGAGTGTGTGTCTGTGTGTGTGTCTGTGGTGTGTGTGTCTGTGTACACACAGAGATCTGCAGCCCGTGCCTGGCACACACCTTTCCTCATAACAGTGACCGAGGCATGACCCAGTCTTATTGCGCCTGAGCAGCCAGGGAATTCTCTCCCCTTAAGCCGGGGTAGGCAGGCTGACTCAGGGAGAGAAGGGAAACAGGCAGAGCCCTGCAAATCCGTGGAGACCTGCTTGATAGCCGCAGGTCTCCACCCGCTGTGGAGGCGGATGTCGTTTTTACAGACACAGGGGTGGATACAAATTTCGTAGCCATGCAGAGCTCTCGGCCTGGAGAGCTTTCATTTGGGGTTTGGTGCTTCGCTGCTAGCTGGTGTAAAATGCCAAAAAAGGCTGGCCCCAGAACCCCATTTTACCAAAAGGAAAATGAAGGGTAAAGCAAAATGCCTGAGGATGGGTGTTAGTCTGTATCTGCAAAAACAACGGAGGGAGTCTAACAGATTGATTAGGGCCTAAGCGTTTCCGGGTAAAACAGATCTAGTGGGTTTTACCTAGAAAAGCTTAGGCCCTAATCAATCTGTTAGTCTCTAAGTAGGGATGTTAAAGATAAAACAGTTAACTGGTTACCCAGTAAGGCTTACCAGTTAACCGCAGGGCCCCACCGGCAGGCGCAGCCCCCTACCCACGGCAGCCTAGCCAGCAGGACCTTGGCAGCTGCGGGTGGTGGGGTCGGAGCAGCGGCCACAGCTGGTGGGGATGGCCTGGAGTAGCCCACATGGCCTTGGTGGGGCTACTGTGCCCAGGGCCTGTCAGCCTCCACTGCAGGCAGCGGTTAAACACATCGTTTAACTGCTTAACTCCTTGGGGCAGCTTTCACATCCCTGTCTCAAAGGTGCCCAAGGACTCCTCGCCGTTCTGCAGCCAAGGAGGAATTCGGTCTTATCCCGGCAGCCGACAGGGAAGGTTCCCCCCTTCCCACAAACTTCAGGCGTCTGGTAGGGGCCACTGTCGGAGTCAATAGCCCGCTATGGCGCATCAGAAGTCAAAGCCCGCAACAGTCACTGGGGAGATGCCTGTTGACCGAGCTGAGCGCCAGATCGGACCCTCTGTGGGTCAGCGGGCAGATCCGGGATTGCAGGCGTGTGCCTTTTAAAGAGGCCTTGGTAAGACTTTGAGAACCAGGCTCTGACCTCCCTGCATCCCCACAGTGATTCGCAGCGTGGCTGAGTGGCGCATAAACAACACAGCAGCAGGCAGTAAATCTGTGTCTGGCCAAGCAACAGCGTAAACCCATGTAACATAATAACTAAGCCACGTCGACAAACTGCGTCTCGGTAATGCAGCTGCCCCTCAGAGGCAGACAGCAGGGAGCCCTCTGCATGATTTAAAATGTGGAGCTGCTGCTCCTCTTCACAACCTGTTGAAACGCTCCTAGTAGTAGCCGAGCTACAAACACCGCTGTGCTGGTTCCCACCGTGTGTCTAAACCCATTGGACAGTCACCATTGGCAGGGGTTGGAAACTCAGTCTGGGGGTGTAAAATCATTTATGCCGGGCCGGCCGAGTACGAGTCTCAAATGTGTCCAAGGAACTAAGGATTCGAAGTCCCATTCTCAAAAGTGATTTAGGACGAGACTGACAAAGGTATTTAGGCACCCCAATGTGCAGCTAGACACCTAGTGGGATTTTTAGAACGTGCCAAAGCAGGGTAGGGATGTGACAGGTTATCTGCTTAAGCAGTAAGCCTCGCCCTTAACGGCGGGCTTGAAGTAATTCCCTGCCCACCTCAGGCAGGGGGCTGTTTCAGCCCTGGGGGGCAGGGCACTGTGGGCAGGGGGCAGTCCAGCCACACCAGAGCAGCCCCCTGGCCGAGGGAGGAATGCTCCAGCCCACCCACCCCTGTGTAATCAGTTAAGTAGTTAAAGTTTAATCAGTTGATGAATTAAACAGGATTTTATGTCCCTACGGGGTGCCTAACTCCCATTGGTTATAGTGTCTAGGCATTTTTGTGGCTTCCACTAGGCACCTAAATACCTGAGCTCTAGGTACCCAGGAGCCTAAGTTGCATACAGTCAATGGGGCCTTGGAAATGGTACCAATTACTCTGTGTAACACATTACCCCCAAACCTGGCATTTACACTTTGGGCTGTGCAAAGATTGGGCCCCCGTCTCCTCTCCCCTCAGTACTATTGCACCCCGTTTTATTTGAGTAGCACCCAGTACTCCCAGCCCAAAGCTGAACTCCGCTGTCCTAAGAGCTGTGCGGAGAAATTTCCAATCGGAGACTCTGGTCCTGCAAGCTGTCCAGAACATGCAGACCTCTCTGCCTATGCGGAGCTCTGTCCACATCACAGGCATTTCATCCTGGCCTGGAGACCTGTTGATGCAGAACAGTTTGCAGGGCCACAGAAGCCGACTTGCACAGAAAAGGCGAGGAGAGAGGCACAGACAATTACATGCACTGCTATAGGAAGATCTACGGTAGCATGTATGGATCATCCTTCTACACAGCAGAACTACGTGCTAGCTAGTCTCATCTTTCTCTCAGCCTAGCACCAGTTGGCAGATTTCTCCTGGGCACTGGAAAGCAGTGGTGTTCACCAGCGCTTCCCTTGTGCTGCTTGCAGTTCACAACCCCAGCACCTCTGGGCTTGTTGCACAAA
Organism: Pelochelys cantorii; assembly: GCA_032595735.1. Lineage (NCBI taxonomy): Eukaryota > Metazoa > Chordata > Testudines > Trionychidae > Pelochelys > Pelochelys cantorii. The sequence continues at coordinate 46,812,243 of CM064337.1, forward strand.
TTTAGCAGCGGAGTTCAACAGTGGAAAAGGAGCATTCAGGAGATCAGAATCAGTCCAGCTTAAACTAGGATCAGGCTGGCTCGGGTTGGTTTTGACAGAAGCGTGCCAATGATCAGTGAATGTGTTGGCAGCGAGGCGGAGATAATTATTTGTGATTATTACCAGGCCTCGTTGTGGTAGGCGCTGTCCGCAAACACAGCACACAAAGGTACACAACCGCAGCACACAAAGCACATGTGTAATCTGGGAGGAGTGACAACAGGTGGATACAGACACTGGAGTTGCCCAAGGAAAGAGCGAGCCAGCTCCGGCTGGCATGCCCTGTGGCAGCTGTACCGGCTGCACAGCCAGGTGTTGGAATGGCGTGGGAAGGGTTTTGAACTTGCTTTGTTTCATTTTCCCAGAAGCCGTCCCGCCCAGGGACACGTGAAGTTTCCATTTCCTAGGGTTGCATGAAATGTACAAGAGCGCGCTGCCAGGGCTGAAAAGTGTTTACAGACAAGGGCTGAGTCTAAGAAAAGGCTTATTCAGCTTTCCTCGGCGGGTCTGGGGGATTCATAGTTTATGAACGTACAAGGGCTGGGAAATTACCTCCAAATCTGCTGCTTATTCAGGAGTCCTTAGGTTACGTCTACCCCACCGAGACTGTGCTCACAGAGCTATGCTGGCAAAGCCCCATCTGGCATTGGCCACTGTCTGGAGACACGAGCCTGGGCTAGATGGACCTTTGGTCTGACCCAGCCTGGCTGTTCTTATGTGTAGATGCAGCCTACGCCGACAGGAGTTTTTCTGGCAGTGCAGGCCCCCCTCCCTGCAGGGAGCTGCCAGTGGGGATGGAAGCCCTCTTCTGTGCATCAGAGCTGCAGCTACACGAGGGGGCATAGCTGATCGGGGTGCAGGGCTTTTCCTGCAGCTCTGAGCCCATATGAACTTTTGAGGGTATAGCAGACCTTAGTCTGAGGCAGCTGCTTGTCCCTCTGATCTGGAGGAGATGGCACTGCAGTCACAGACAGGAGTCAGTGGTTAATCGGTTAACCGGTAAGCATCGCCCTTACTGGGTGATGCTTACCAGTTACTGGTTAACCAGCAGCCCGGCTGAGCTGGAGTGGCCTCCCCCTGCCCACTCCCGTTTGAAGGGTTAATGGGTTAGACCAGGGGCAGTGGATATAACGGGCAGGGGAAGGCATTGCCTTCCCAAACCACCAGCCTGGCCCCACCCACACTCCGCCCCCAGAATACCTACTATAGGCATAATGGGGGCAGAGTGTTGCTGCCCTCAAGCACCAGCCCTCCCTGTGGTGCTTGGAGGGAAGGGCTTGGCTCCTGTGGGGGGCGGGGCCTAGGAAGAAGGGGCGGGGCTGGGAGTTTGCCTCCCCCCCAGCCCTACCTTCACCCACCGCCCATAGGTTAACCAATTAACTGATTAAAGAGGATTTTACATCCCTCGTCGCAGTGAGAAGTGACAGGCAGCAGCCAGTCAAACGGCACCCAACCTTCCCGCTTTGTACAGGGTGTAGACTGCGACCAAGGCCGACTGGGCCCAGGCCCTGAACTGTCCCAGCAGGGCGGCTGCAGGACCCTGCTGGGTATTTTAAATTCTCCGGCTCTTTGGTTTCCTCTGTGGAATGAATTGGGTAACCCTCCGCCCTGTTTCCAAACCACAGCAACCAGCCCCTGGCTGGCAGCAGGAGCGAGGAGGCCAAGTCCTTGGTCTGCCGTCACCCTGGCCCTGCAACCCGGGGACTTGGTTCTGCCAGGCTGCGAGCCAGCACATCTCCCCGGCGGGACTGTTTGCCTTGGCGGGCGAGTCCTGCTGAGCGGGAGACAATAACATGACACCGCAGATCTAAACAGCTGGGGGGAAGGCTGGGCCTGTGCGTGTGTTGCAGGCTCAATCCATTGCACAACGCCTGACCTCACTCTCTTGGTCCTAAGGCAATGGGAGAGGTGCCCAGGCAGTGCCAGGAGCCAGGCTGGGCAGGCTTTCAGCCTCGGCCCAGCCCTAGGCTCTGGGCAGTGCTACATGCCAGCTTTCCTCCTGCATTGCCTTAGCCAGACGCACTAAATCTCAACCTGCGCCAGACGCAGACAGCCCCCTCTGCAGCACAGGGCACCCCTTCCCCATGGGCACCGTGCTGCAGCAGCTGAGGTTCTACATCTATTGCACCCTTCCACTGACAAACGGAGGGGGGGGCCTCCCAGCTGCCTCTACCGTGGCAGTGGCTGGAGCCCTGGGCCCTTTAAATTGCTGCCCTTCCATCCACCCCCCCCTCCTCCCAGACACCCAGGGGCATCCGCACACTCACTCCCAAAGCACCTGGCTTATGGGACCCTGGCTTGCCAGCTGCTGAGAAACACCCAGCAGTGTCAGCTGGCAGGTGTTGAAAGGGCTTCTGAACACAAGCCACTGCTTCAACTAGCACAAGAAACCCCCCCTCCCCGCACATTTCCCTGCCTCAGTTTCCTCACCACTCGAGCATTTTCTGGGCTCAGGGCAGAGTTCCCAGGGATGGCCAGGATCCAGCTGCAGCTCACAGCTTCTCCTCGCATCTCTCTCTCTCTTCCAAGTCAGTTTCTCTTGACCAGGTCTTGTCCTGCAGTGAGTTAAACAGACCCCTCTGCTCCAAAAGCAGCGTCCCCTTTCTCCTGCATCAGCTCTTTGGGTGTTCCCTGAGCGTGTAAGTCTTACAACCAAAACCAGCGGCGCTGGACAATTCTGAGAGTGGGGGTGCTGACTTGCATCCCCCCTTAGCCCTGTCTGCAACCCTCCCCGTGCCCTAGAGCTGGGACTGACAGCTGGGATGCTGGGGGCGGAGCACTTGGGACCAGCTGCCGAGCAGGATCGTGAACCAACAGCAGAGCCCCAGGCCTGGGGCCGGTGGCTGAGCAGAGACCCCCATGTGCGGACCCAGCAGCTGAGCATGCGGGGCCGGTGGCAGAGCCCCCAGGGCTGATAGCTTTTAATGGCAGCCTCTTTCAAAGACAAGGCGGGGGCCATAATATCCTGTAACGGCCCAACCTCTGTTGGGGAGAGAGACAAGCTTTCAAGCTGCCTCAGAGCTGAAGACAACCTGAAGAAGAGTTCGGTACAAGCTCAAGAGCTTGTCTCTCTCCCCAGCAGACATTGGTCCAAGGAAAAATGTCGCCCCCCCCCTCACTTTGTTTCTCTGACATCAACTATCCCAAGACTAGCAATAAACCGGCACGAGAGAGCAATGCTACTCTGGTACGGATCGCAATGCCCCAAACAGCGCGGGCGCCCGTTCCAGGACCTGTACTGCACAAGCACGCATCGTCCGTAGCTCTCCCAGGGCTTTGCTGAAGCGAGCAAGGGGACCTGAGGCACTGACAGGGGAGGTGACTCGTCTGAGGTTGCACAGCAAGTCAGTGGCAGAGTTCGGGATTCCAGGTTGCGTGGCTTGTCCACTGGTTGGTTAATTCCTGGGATCTCAGTCCCTCCGGCACTGTGATCAGAGAGTTGCAGGCTTATTCTCAGTTCCTGCATCTAAGCCCTGGGCTGTCTGAGGTCAGGTCTACACTAGACCAGGCAGCTCAGCTTACGGTATGCAACCCCAGCCACGTAGAATGCGTTGAATATGTAGCTGGAATTGGCTTACCTTACGCCGAGCTTGGTGGCGTCCCCATGGCAAGATACCAACAGGAGCAAACACTCTTGTTGGCTTCCCTTGTGCCTCGCAAAAGGAAGAGTACTGGACACCGGCAGGGGTGCTCTCTGAATTTGATTTAGCAGGTCTTAACTAGACTCACTAAATCAAACTCCGGAAGATGGATCACAGCAGCAGCAATCTGCCTTTTAGTGTAGACAGTACTCTGGACAAGTATGAAACAGAAGAGCAGCAGTCCATGATTACTAGCCTGAGATCACATCAACCGAGGGCTCCCTCTGCCCCCTACTGTGCAGCCAGCCCTTTGTTCACTCAGAAGACTGCTTCATTTCATTGCCAACTCATCTGATTATTTCCCAGTTAAAAGCCCAGACGCAGGGGAGCTCAGAGGAGCTGAAGTGTTTGCAGCTGATCCACAGGTTGCAGGAAGTCCCTGACTTGGAGGAACTGATGGGTAACCAGTCCTGCCTCAAGCTGGCCAGCAGCCTCAAGTCCTATGTGAACATGGTGAGTCCATGAGGAGCCACACTGGTGGGAGAAGGGGGGGAAATGGGAGTTAGGCACTTGCCAAGGAAACGTTCCAGCCCGAGGGTCTTTGGCCACTCCCTCTAGGTGGCTAACTCCACTCAGTTCCCAGGTCAGGAGGGGCTCAGAGCTGGTACCATCCGGTGGCTGTTGGTGGCCCACATGAAACGAGTTGGTAGGTCTCTGTCTAGGACCTCATGAATGACACCACAGACGCTGTCCTATCAATGCGAGCCCCTTAGTCGATTATCTTGGCAGAGAGGCCATGAAATAATTCGGCTCCCTCTTTCACTCCCCGTGGCCTGCCTGGGCAGGGTTACCCACTGCTGCCAACGGGCGTCGGCCAAGGGTGTGGCCAAACCAGCCCTGAACGTGGTTTATGGGGATGGGCACAAAGAAAAACCATGCTCTGAACGGGGCTCTGCCGGGGTCTGTCCCTGCCTGCACTTGCCAGCAAACCAGTGCCAATTCCAGTGCCAGCAATGGGTCAATTTCCTAGTGGAGATGCAGCCTCAGTTTCCCCATCGGTAATACCCACTGCAAGGAGAGAGGACTGGGAGCTCCAGTTATCAAGCTTTGAGCTCCCTGGGTGGACGAGCCTGGTGCTTTACTCTGCCAGGCACAGCACAGAGTCCGGTGGAGCTTTATGACAACTAGAAACAGCGAGAGATCTGGTGGCCTGGAAGAGGCCACAGGACACAAAGGGGCAGGGGGACAGTCTCCTGTTTACTCGAGTGATCTCTCCTCTTCCCTTCCAGGTGACAGAGAACGTTATCCGCAGGAGCCCGCTGAAAGGTAAGGTTCTGGCCCTGGCAGCAGGGAGCAGGGCCGGGGACTGAAAGGCTAGAACCCTGCGCCAATGCAAAATTGGCATCCACATCGACATCTGCAAAAAATGAGCCACATGCGGACGAGGATACCCGCAGACATAAAGCCGATGTCCGCAATTCCTCAGGGTTCTAGATACAAAATTTGGATCTGCATCCACAAAAATGATCTGGGCTATAAAGCAGACACCCGTGGATTTGCCGGGCTCTAGAAATGGCTACATTCATTTAAGTGGGTGCATCAACCACTTGAATCTCTCTAATCCGGCAGCCTGGGGATCTGACCGGTGCCGAACCAGAGAATTTGCCGGACCACAGGATGTCAATGTTGTCTAGCAGCATCACCAACACTTCCACTGCTTGCTGGGCGCTTAGAAGACATGTTCGGGGTAAATCAGAGCTAAACAGCAGCACAGAACACTGAGAGCCAGGACTGGCAGCTGTACACAAATTTATGGGACCACAGGAAACTTGGCCACACCCATGATACGTGGCCACCCAGCTAACATACATTATGCTGGACCACAAATGTTGCCAGACTAAAGAGTGCCGGACTGGAGAGGTTCAACTAGTACTTTGAGATGTGGGAAGATCTCACTCCTCTGGCCAGATCTCAGTCATCTGGGCCCCTGTTAAATTTGATGGAAAGGGCCACATTTTCAAAAGCAGTGAGAGACAGAGCAGATGGCCATTTACACGTCCCCCTTCCTGGACAGATCCCAAAACCAGACCGGTCAGGCTTTGGGTCAGTTTCATTTCTGGTGGGTGTGGGGGAGTGGCACAGAGCTGCATTTGTGTGTACGCACACGCACGCACGCACGCACACACACTACTCCCCCGCCCCGTGGTGGAATCCCAGCAAGACACAAGCAGCGTTAAGGAGCAGAGACATAGGGCTGTTGTGTTTGGGCTGCAACCCTGCAGGGGAAGGGTCGCATCCAAACAAACCCCTTTGGGATTCAGTCTTGGGGTTTACACTGTGAGACTGGGGGCAGGAACTGTCATTTCTACATATTTGTCCTACCACAACTGGGGGAACAACTTGACTGTGGCCATTAGGAGCCATATAGTTCCCAACAGATTGGAACACTGATCACTAGACAGTTAGAAACCAGAGAAGGGGACCACAAAAGTGCCCCTGGGACCAAACAGTAAAGTAAAAGCAGAGGTTAGAGGCAAAAAGACCCCCTTAAAAACTGGGAAGTTAAATTCTACGGCGGAATAGAGAGAGGAGCATCAGTTTTGGCAAGTCCAAGTGTTACAAGTAGAATGAGGCCAGAAAAGAAGTTGAAGAGCAACTAGCCAAAGACTCAAAAACGAACAGAAAAAAAAAAAACCCACACACCAGAAGCAAAATCCAGCTACACAAGCACGGAGGCCGCTGGCCAGTCGAAATGCCACGGGAGCGCTGAAGACAAGACCATTGCAGAGAAGCAAATTCTTTGCCTCCGTCTTCACTGCTGAGGATGGGAGGGAGCGTCCCACTTTTATCCGGTCTTTTAGGGGACCGATCGGAGGAACGGTCCCAGATTGAGATATCAGAAGAGGAATCCATGGAACAAAGGGATACATGAAACAGGACTAAGTCACCAGGACCAGATGGTATTCACCCGAGAGTCCCAAAGGAACTCAGATATGAAATTCCAGAATGGCTATATGTGGTATAAGAGAATTAGGAGACATTCAGATGAACATGATGCGTTAGGGAAGAGTCAGTGTGGTGGTAAAGGGAAATCATGCCTCACCAGTCTACTAGAATTATTTGAAGGGGCCAACGAACATGTGGACAAGAGTGATCCAGGACATATGGTGTGTTTGGGTGATCAGAAAGTCGTGAACAAGATCCCATGCCAAAGGCTCTTAAGGAAATGAAGTAATCATAGGATACGAGGGAAGGTCCTATCACGGATTGATAACTGGTTAAAAGACAGGAAACAGAGTAGGAATAAATGGTCAGTTTTCAGAATGGAGAGGGGTAGCTAGTGGTGTCTCCCAGAGGTCTGTACTGGGACCAGGTCTGTATTCATTAACGATCTGGAAAAAAGGGGCAAACAGGTGACCAAATTTGCACATGATGCCAAGTTACTCAGGCTAATTACGTACGAAGCAGACTGAAAAGCGTTGGCGAGGGATCTCACAAAACTGGGTAACCAAGGCAAGCAGATGGCAGATGGAATTCAGTGCTGCTAATGGCTTAGTAACGTGCACTGGAAAACACAAGCCCAACAGTACATATAAAATGACGGGATCTAAATCAGCTGAGAGAGAGAGAGATCCTGGAGTCACTGTGGATGGTTCTGTGAAAACATCCGCTCCATGTGCAGTGACGGTCAAAAAAGCCAACAAAGGAATGGGATAAGTTTCTGGAGTGTGGGTCCATCCCTAGGGGGCTGCAGGGCTCGGGACAACCCCCCTCCCGCCACGCCCCAGCCCTCGCCCCTTCTGACTTTGCCCCCATTCCACCACGCTCCCATGCTGCCTCTTGCCAGCTTCTGCACCCTCCTCCAAGCAACACCGGGAGCCGGCAGAGTGGGACAGGATGGGGCTGGGATGCTCGGTGTCAGCTCCAGGCCCACCACTAACTGGGAATGGGTGAGGAGGGCGGGATCGCTCGAGGATTCCCGGTTCTGTCCTCTCTCTCTGGGGCACCTAGCCACTGTCGGCAGGCAGGACTCTGGGCTGGACGGATCCTTGGTCTGACCCTCCAGGGCCGTTCTTATTAAAAAACCCCATTTGGGCTTGTCAAAGGTGCTAACGAGTTTGATGCTTAAATGGCAGGACATTTTAAAGGCGGGCAGGTGGCCAGCCTGAGGCTCCATTCCAAGCACAAGCCTTCACTTGGGTTAAAATGGCCCCAACCGCCTGTCCCCACAACACCCCCGCATTCCTTCCCCCTAGGGCTGGGGGGTCTGGCAGGAGGGCCTGGAATCCTGGCTGGGGGGCTCAGGAGTGCCGTTCGCCCGCCCTGAAAATGCCAAGGGGTTAGGGCCTGGCGCGGGGCCGGGGGGGGGCCTGTCGGAGAGAGACACTCACCTTTTGCAGCTGAGACAGCTCCTTGTCCCTCCCCTTTCCCCACAGATGCCAGGAGGAGCGATTTCAACACCTCCGCCGGGCAGCTAGCGACCAGAGCCCTGGGCAGGGCCTCTGCCCACCTCAGCCTCCGGCAGCAGAGCCCCTCCCAGGACGGTGAGTCCAGGCTAGGATCCCAGTGGGGCCGGGTGCCGTGGGGGCCCAGGTGGGAGGGACGCAGGAAGAAGGGACCGTTAGCATGAGGAGCCGGGCTGGTGGCTTTGGGCAATGAGGGAAGGGGGGGGGGGACCAACTGCACGTCAGCTGTGGAGCGTCACATTTCGGGCAGTCCCTTCCCCCCCATTGGGATGGGGTCTGGGGTCTCCCCCTCAGGCCGGTCTGGATGCACAAAGCCCAGCGCCATGCATAGGCTGCTACGCGCTCCCGGTAGTGACCTCTGCCTGTGTTCTCCCCTAGGCGGCTCGGGACACTTTGGGGAGCTCTCCCGGTCCTGCCGCCACCCCGTCACCCGCTGGGAGGACAGGACCGTGCACACGCACCTCCAGAACATCACCTACCGGGCTGGCAAGCTGCGGGTGAGCCAGGCGGGCAAGTACTACATCTACTCGCAGATCTACTTCCGCTACCCCAGTGCCGGCGCTGCCGCTCGTCTCTCCGGGCACCAGCTGGTGCAGTGCATCAACCGCGAGACCGCCTACGGGCAGCCCATCCTGCTGCTCAAGGGCGTGGGCACCAAGTGCTGGGCGCCCGAGGCCGATGACGGCCTGCACGCCCTCTACCAGGGCGGCCTCTTCGAGCTCCAGGCCGGCGACCAGCTCTTCGTCTCCGTCTCGTCCCTGGCCATCGATTACGACGACACCGCCGCCAGTTACTTTGGGGCCTTCCTGCTTGACCCATGAGGGGGCGGGGCCTGCATTTACACCCGCCTCCCATTGGACCATCGCATTGCAGACGCTCTGACTGGCTCTGGCCTGGCTGCGGGGACCCGGCTGAGGCTTTGCGCCGCTCTCTGTTCCTGCCTTGCAAACCCACCTGGCCCAGCCAGGCAGGGATGCTGGGCCATGGAGACCAGGGCCCCGATTCTGTTCCCGTTGCGCTGTGCCTTTGGAGGACTGGCCCACAGCCTCAGAACAGTCCTGCTCCCCTGTGGGGTGGAAGAGCCAGAGGGGCCTCGAATGCACCTCCCACCCCATGCTGGAGCCAGAGCACAGGGGCAGCAAACTGTGCGGAGGGGAGAGCGGAACGGGACCTTGGCATGGAAGGACTTGGTGCTGGTGGGTGCAGGGAGAGGCCCTGACATGCTGTGAAACTCATCCAGTGGATCCCAGAGGGGTAAAGCCCAGGGAGGAGGGGGAAGGGGCAGACCAGCTGGGGCCCCAGGGCTACGGATGGGGATCACGGAGGAACCAGCTCCTAAGTTTCCTGAGCACACGGTGGAAACAGAGAGGAGGGCAGTGGAGGACGTGCGGGGCCATCCAGGCCAAGAGTGCAGGCGCGTGTGAAAGCAAAGGGTTAGCACCCATAGTTCGGCGCGTCAGGATCCCAGGCGGGGGGATCCCTGCTCAGCTGAGCTCCAGGGCTGTGAGTCTGCAGTGGGCAGGGGACTTGGCTAAATGGCACCGTGCAGAGAGGACGCAATATGGAAGGTGGCTGGGGGAGCTGTCAGAGGGACCGTTCCTCCCCCCAGCACAGCCACCCCCCAACGTGGACAGGTCCCAGCGGTCAGCCTGCCGCGTACCTGCCTCTGACCGTGGGGAAGGAGCCGGGCCAGGGACCGGGGGTCTGTTCTGCTCTGGCCTGAGTAGATCATACGTGATCCAGCCGGTTGGAGCAAGCCGACACCGCGCATCCCAGTCACGCCTTGTATGACACGCGCATAGCTATGGCACAGCGGTGCCAGGGGCACGTGGCAGCGGGAGGCCAGTAGAGCCGCACATGGGGCTGTCACCCCACCATGCTGGGCTCTCCAGAGCCAGGCCGCGACAGTCCACTGTGGGTCCGAATCCCCCTTCTGCCACGAGCTATTAAGGCCGCCTGGGCGCAGGGCATCCACCTCCGTGCACGCCGCAAGCGTCTCAACCCAGAGCCGGTGGGAGGCGACCAGGGAGGGAGACCGCAGCCACGGAGGGGAATGTAGGTCACGAGGTCGGGTTTGCCCGCCTTGTTCTGCCCCGCCGCACCAGCAGCTGTGAGCCAGCCTGCAGGTGCGTCGCGCCACGCCCAGACCCGTTCTGCCTCCCCGGCGGGCGGGGTGCTAACCCGATACAGTCAGACGGGCGCACCGCTGCAGGTACAGCCCACCCGGTCCGCACAAGAGAGGCTTAACTCACCCTAGTGCCGTCAGGAGTAAGGGACGTGAACGAGAGAGTTTCTTCTGTCGCCCTCCCGCAGCGGGGGCGCCGCAGAAATTCCACTTACGGTACGTCGAGTCCAGCTAGGCTGGCACGGCTTAGGGCGACTTTCTCACATCGTGCGGACCTGGCCTAAGCTATCCCTGGCCTCTGTTTGCCAGGGGCTGGAAATGGGCGATGGGAGGGATTGCTCAATGTCACTCCCTTGGGGGCACCCAGCATTGGCCACTGTCAGCAGACAGGACCCCGGGCTACATGGATCTGTGGTCTGGCCCAATGTAGCCGCTCTGCTCTCTTACATGAGGGGGTTTGCACTGGCTCAGGCATCGTGGTGTCTAAAATCCGACCCTGGCCAAGGCCTAGATCTCAATTGCATAGCCCGCTCCTGTCCCCCTTCCCCCCGGGAAGGCAGCGGGGGTGCACAGGCGGGGCTGAATGCAGATTTGGAATGGCTAGCACTGAGTCCGGGCTCACCCCACGCTCAGCTGGTAGATTCTGGGCAGGCCCGTCTGCGCCCCAGTTTTCTTCGGTAACTACTTGTGTATTCTGTGCGTTGTCAGAGCAAGCCGGGGCCGCCCGTCCGTACAGACGAGCGGGAGGGAAGGGTCGCTCCGGTGAAAGGGGTGGGCGCTGTCCAGCAAGGCGGGGCTCCGATGGCAGAGTTCTGTGCTCGCTCAATAAAACGTGTATTCCCTCGTGGTGTTTGCATCGCGTCGGACAGACCAAGGCCACCCAGCTGGTCCTCGCTGAGTTGATGCTGCACAACCTGCCAGCTGCCCACCCAGGTCAGGCTCGGAGTCGGTTTTACATGGGAACGAGGCCTGTGCCTGTAAGGACTGAGCTCCCCAGACACGGAGTCGGGGGGCAGCGCTGTGGCACCCCTGGTATGCACCCCTATGGGCAGCAGGCATCCCGCTGGACTCCGGAGAAAGCCGAGCTCCTGCAAACACCCTTCTCTGCCGCCCGGAGGCTCAGCTCCCCAGAGTTACAGAGATCTGTAAAGCAACAAGGCGCCCTCCGGCACCTTACAGACTCTCTCATTCATCGGGGCAGAAGTATTCGTGGGCAAAGACCCACTTCGTCAGATGCACCCTGACAGCTCTGGTCAGCCCCTGGCCTTTGCCTGTCCGGTTGGCAGTACCATGCAGTGGGGCTGGCAGGCTCCCCGCTCGCCTGTGGGGGTGCAGCTCCCAAGCAGCCTGAGGCAGTCGGGGGTTCTGCTCCCTGCCTCAAAAATCACCCTTGCTGCTCCCGTTGTCCAGGGACCACGGCCAATGGGAGCCGCAGGGGCAGCGCCTGCAGAGGGGGCAGGGCCCATGCAGAGCAGCTTCACTTCTGCATAGAGCTGGAGGGGGGACATGGTGTTGCTTGCACCCCACACTCCCCATACCCCTGCCCTGATCCCTGTCCCACCCTCTAAGCCCCAGCTCAGAGCCCCCTTTACACCCCCAATCTCTCACCCCAGCCCCCCACACCCTCAACCCAGAGCCTGTACCTCCCACGCCCCAACCCCTTGCACCCCTCTGCTCTATCCCCCAGCCTGGCACTCCCTCCAGTTCCCCAAAATCCCTCCTCTCCCCTTCGGCCCCACCCCAGAGCCTGCATCCCAGCCCCTGAGCTAGCCCACGAAAAAGCAAGTGATGGAGGGGAGATGGAGTGAGCAGGGGGTGGGGCCTCAGAGAATGACAAGGCCATGGGCAGGGCCTTGGACGAGGGGCGGGGCAGGAGGCGGAGCAAGGCAGCCCACCCATGGCCGAGTGCTATACATCACCCCAGCCTGCCCCCCCTGGCTTTTTCCAAGAGTACCCAAGTGACCTGCACTGCAATTTCTGCTCCTAAGCCACTTGGAGGCTTTTGAAAGCTTTCCCCATCAGCCAAGACCAATTGCTCCCCCTCCCCCCCACATTACTGCAGGGCCCCAGCCCCTGGGCCTGCCTGCTCAGCGACCCCCCTTGCTGCACGAGGCCGGCCGGGGGTTCGTCCTGGCCAAATGCCGGTCTGGGTAATATGGGGTGGGCACAGCGGTAGCACGGTTCTGTGCCGAGCGTAGGGGGCTGGGGGGGAACTGTCGAAACGCAAGGAGCAGGAGGGCCACATGACACCAGTTACAGGCCAAACTCTGTGTCCCCCTCCGCCTCTTAGAGCAGCTGGTCTCACGGATGAGCTCACGCTGTCCCTCAATGCCAAAAGCGTGGGGAGCCCCCCTGCTGTCCCTCCCCTCCACCTGGGGCTCTGCATAAATCTGTGGTCCCGCCTGCTGTCATGAGCTTGTCACTGGCCAAATCTCCCTGGTGTGGGGTTCACAGTGGGGTGGTGCAGCGTGGCTTGGGGGCCCAGGGTAAAACAAAGCACCAAAAGGCGTTCGGCCCATTTCCAGACTGCGTGTCAGTTGCAGGCGCTGACCTCCAGCTGGGAGATCAGGTAACCAGCCCAGCCCCTGGGAGCGGAGAAATTCCGCGTCAGCCCAGCGCTGACGCCGAATGTCGGGCACGCCCGGCCGCTGCTCGCTCTGGCCGAGGCCCCCAGCTGGGACCCAGCTGGCCTAGTTCACAACGCAGGAAACATTTGATTCTAGGCACAGCTCCGCTGGCGAGAACGGAAACACAACTGCTTGGGAGGGGCGGGATACAGTCAGCCATGAAAGAAACGCTGGCGTGCAGCTGCCTCTGGGGTGGAAGGCAGCTGCCGTTTTCACCAGGAGCATCGACGCACGGCCGTGAGAACGGCAGAAAGGCACAGAGCCGCCCATCAAAACTGCACAGAGCCTCGGGAAGTAGATCAGCACTCCACCTGGAATCTAACAAACCCTCTTTCCCATGCGAAGTACCAGGACTGAGCACAAGCCGGCAGAGCCTCTTGTCAGCCTCACGGTGGATTCAGCAGCAGAGCGGTCCCTGGGGGTATATGTGCCATGCCCACCACGAGATCCTCCCCAGAGGTCTCCTACTCCCCGCAAGCAGGACTGAGTCGGACTGAACGTGTAGAGGTCACTGCATGGCCAAAGGGAAGGCCAGGGGTTCAGATCTTAGTCCTGAGCCCTTGCTGGGAGCTGAGCTGGGCTGGAGATGCAACAGCAGCAGAGCCACCGGGGGGAACGAGGGACGGGAAAGACGCAGGACGGAAGCAGGAGGAACCAAACTGGGCTGCCAAGGGATTCCTGCCTGGTTCTCCGGGCTTGGAGGGAAGGTGGCGAAGAGAGCCAGCCTGGAAGTAAAGAAGGGATCAAATACAAGCGCTGGAAGGATCTGGGAGCTCTGTAAGGGCCTGAATGGCTCAGGGAATATTACTAGGGGCAGGCCATTTGCTTGCACTGGATCCCTGCATGCAGAAAGCTCCGGCCACGTCCTCCCCTGCATCCAGGATCCCAGAAGAGAGCCTGGAGGCGCAGGGGGAAGGAGGCCCCACTGCACAGGGAGTGGACGGACCTGGATTCCAGCCACATGAATGGAGGCCCTGGCCCGGTCTCGGCGGGTGCCTTGTTCTGGCTGTGCTGGGACGTGGCTTTGCCACCGCCGTCGTGTCTCCTTCGGCAGCGCTGGATCGCCTCAGTTCTCTGCCACCCTGTGGCTGCTCCTGTCCTGGCTTCCATGACTGCACCATACCCCCCTCTCCTCCCCAGAGTCACTGCCCCCGCCCCCCATGGCTGCGGCCTGGATTCTGGCTGATGGGTTTGGCTTGACGCCTTAGTCCACAAAGGCCTTTCTTGGCCAGCGCAGCCTTAGCTCAGTCGTTTCCTGAGAGACGGTATTTCCCCCTTGCTATAAAACTTCCCTTTCCCAAGTAAACTCACCAGCCCTCGCTGCACTCTCGTGCGTGCCCAGGATGCGGGGCGGGGACTGAATAGCTATCAGGGCTATGCGGCTCTTGTCCCTTGAGCTAGCTTTGATCTAGCTACATCAAAGCGAGCTGGGGGATGTGGTCTGCTCGCTGCACTCCCCCCCGCGAGGCAGACAGCTCAGCCCACAGATGGCGAAACTAACCCCGCTAGTGACATAGGCCTTTGTGATGGGCTTTGAGATCTGCTGGTTAAAAGCCCTAGATAAAGGGTAGCATGATTGTGATGTGGTCACCAGCCAGTCGATCGGGATCTATGGGTAGATCTTGGCGCCTCTGACAGGGGACCCTGACTGGTTTGGCCAAGAGGCTGTCAAGTGCTCGCACGTCAGCTGCCCCTCCCCTCATTGCTGTGCATCTCCTGCCCTTTGCCTGGGAGCTGCCCCTCCTGCTTTCTGTGCAGGGCAGGGGAGGGAGGGCAGGGGTGCTGACGTCACGGTACCCCCTCCCACTCTGTATTCTTTCCCCACAGGGCAGGGGGGGCACAACAGGACTTGGGAGGGACTTTGCTGGCTGCTTTAGGGAGTGGTGCAGGGCCAGGGCAGGGGGGAGCCTTCCTTAGCCCCACTGCCCCACCACGCAGCAGCCACCTGAAGTAAGCAGTGCCCAGCTGGAGCCCACATCCTGAAACCCTCCCTCAGTCATGAACTCCCCTCCTGCACCGCAAGGCCCTGCTCCAGCCCCAAGCATCCCTACATCCAAACTGCCTCCCAGAGCCTGCACTTAGAACCCCCTCCACTACCCCACCTGCCTGCCCTAAGAGTAGCACTCCAGATCCCTCAATCCAAGACCAGAGTCTGCACCCCAACACTCTGCCCAGCCTGATGAAAGTGAGGGCAGATGGGCAAGAGAGGGAGGATGGAGTGAGCAGGGGCAGGGCCTTGGAGAAGGGGCCTCGGAGAAGGAGAAGGAGGCGGGGCAAGGGTATTTATATTTGAGGTAGATCTTGGATTGCACTTAAATTCAAAAAGCAATCTTGTGCCTAAAAAGGTTGGAGACCCCTGCTTTACACGCACGTTACAGGACACTCTTCCTCAGCAATAAGTGCCCAGAGGCAGACTTGTACTGGAGTAATTAAGTCCAGGTTAACTGGGTAAGTTCGAATTAAGATACCAGCTCCCGCTATCTCAGTTGCATAGCTGGAGTGGATGTACCTTGATTTGAACTTTGCCGCTATCCCCACAGCGGGAGATCAATGGGAGACTTCCCTTTCTCCTTGGGAGGAGTCGGAGTACCGGCACCAATGGTGGCGCCTTCGGCATTTGATTTAGCAGGTCCTTACTAGACCTGCTAAATCAAATGGCAGGAGATCGATCTCCTGAGCTGCAATCCATGAATAAGCATAGAAATGGCCTTAAAGGGGGGTGTGTGATTATTTTGGTTCCACTTTCCCACGTAGACAAATCATAGCTGGTTGGACTTTTTTGGATTGTCACAGCTGTGAACCAACTGAAGAGCCATGGAAGTGAACTGGGAATCCCAGAAGACCTACCCCGGAGGTGCATGCCCAGCCCTCTGTTGTGCCAAGCACTGTGTATTTGCAAGGATGGTGCACAACGTTCTGTGCCCCCAGCTGTAGTAGGAAACAGCAGGCGGTTTCCTTGCTCACAATTTCCACGCCTGCCAGCATTCTGTCTCTCTCGCACACCAATTCCGTATGCTGTGTGTGAAGCCGGTCTCAGGGAATTCCCTCCCTCTCCCTGGCTTAGTTCTTGCTCAGAGCTCCTCCCCCGCCCGGGCAGTGACTTCTACGTTTTCCTGTTCTCACTGGGGAAAAGGAACTTAGTTGCTTCTTCCATTTAGCCTGAAAGAAGGGTGCTTGCTGTGCCGATCCACTTTGGGCAGGTGTCTCTAGATCAAAAAGCTGCTCCATAGCAGTCATCTTTCCCCTTCCTGCCTAACCGGGTGAACTTGTTAACAACTCTACTTTAAAAGCCAACATAGCTGCGCTTATCCTTTCCAACCGCACAGCAAGGAGAGCAACAGCCAAGCAACACCCACCCTGTTGCGGCTCACCACAGACCCCCCACCCGCTAAAGGTTTAACTTTCATTTCCTTCATTACTGCCTTTTGGGTTTCTCATACCGTTCTCTAACAAGGCAGACAGGGAATTTACAGGGGTGCATCTTAAAACTCAGCTCCAGCATTTAAGCTTTGTTTTTATAAAAAATGGTTCTTTGATTCAACTCAAAGCCGAGTGGTGTTACAGCTTGCATATTAATGTCAGTTTTGTCAACCTCAAGTCTTCAAATAGCATGAGTATAGCCCTCCAACCTCCCCGGAGATTTTAAAAAAATATCGTATGGTTCCGTAGCCAAATTGAGAGTGACCTCAGTTTCTCCATCTATAAAATAGGGACAATTATAGCAGCCTCCTTTGCAAAGTGCTGTGAGATCTACAAATGAGAAGGGCTATATAAGAACAAAGTTTTATTGGCAATGAGCTGGGTTTTGATCTGAGTCATGAAATTACTCGGTCATGCTTTCAGGCTGGTCTCTGCAATCAAGACATTGAGAAGCCTTTTCTTTTTTTAAAACAGAAACTGAGATTGTCCCTAAAAACCCCAACTACTGTAGGCATGTGGTTAAGTAAAAAGACCAAGTATTGAGAAAGTCAGCAATACTTTCTATTTCTTTTAAATAAAACGTATTTCAACAAATAACCATCTAGCTTCCGGGTCTGAATCCAGTGATCACAGCCTAGGGAAAGTGAAAATGAAAATGTGAGTCTCATTTCATCCACGCTGCTGTTCTGCATTTATTACAAAACAATCCAATTAGCAAAGGAAGCTCAATGGGAATTTAAAGGTTAAAATTGGACTGGGCCCTTTAAACTTTATTAAAAGCAAAGCTCTGGCCAAGGCTCCTTATTAGAGTGATTGCTGCATTTCTAGGGACAGTCGAGTGTTCAAAATGCACAAACAGCCATTGATCCCCACCTAGAGCACAAACCCTTTTTAATTCTCTAAAAATGACTGGGAATACAGGGTGAGAAAAAAAATTAAGGTCTAATTGTAAAGTCTCATATGCTGTTTACAAATGAAAAGGAGATCGTACACTCTTCGGGGTAGGGGAGTGTGTGTGTGTTTCCTGGCTGCTATTACACCACCAATATTAGTAATAGGAAATGCAACCTTTTGAGAAGTCACTTGGACATGGGTCAGATGAGCTATCTCCCTTGGGCGTTTCTAGAGTGCCTCTCAGGGATATTCACCCAGGAGCCCGTATTGCTAATCGAAAGTGTTCCGAAGTCCTCCATCAGGCTCTCAAAAACCATGAAATCGATTGAAAAATGGTTCTGTTCTTTGTTTGGGGGTCTTGTCCCTGGCCTTCAGCTCCCTGCCCCTTTGGGGGGGGACCACTTCAGCCTCACGACTTTCTTCGCAAGCCGGGCTGGAAAGGCAATATTTAAACAAACGAAAGCAGAGTCTCCTGCCATCGCTCGATTCCCGCCGCTGGGGGATGGGATACAGGGAGGCTGCTGTGTTGGGAAAAATACTCTAAGACAGGGGTGGGCAATAATTTTTTGCCGGGGGGCCACTTCGGGAATTTTTGAAGTGGCCCTGGGCCACACGGGAAGGGGCGGGCATCAAGTGGAAGGGGCGGGGCCAAGATATTTCTGGGTTCCCTACTCCCAGACAATGATTAGGCTGGGGGGTGAGGGAGTGCCTTTGCTCCTACCCCACATTCCCCCAAGGTGTCCATGCCCCTGGCGTGGGAGGAGACTTCCCTCGCTCCCCTGCCCCTAGGCCAGTTAGGACCTGGGAGCACACGAAGCCTCCTCCCAAGACCGTGGCCTGGCAGCGAGGGAGCAGCAGAACCTCCATGGGCCAGATCCACCCGCTTGGCAGGCTGGATCCGGCCCGCGGAGGTCCTTTTGCCCACCCCTGCTCTACGTCGTGAAAGGTCACACATCCCACAGACACCACCTGCCCAGCGCTGAACAGGATCTGCCTGCTGAGCCAAGTGATTCATGCAGTAGGGGCACACAGCCGGCCTCGTGCGCCTGTGGCCAGTGCTGCCATGTACGAGCGAGCTATGGGAATGAAGTCCGGGCTCCAAAGAAAGTTTAGGGGGGAAAACAGAGATTCTAGCAACCCCTTTTCCATCTGCTTGGAGCTGTGTGCAAGCAGCTCCAAGCAGACAGAAGATGAGAAGATGCACAGATCTATGTAGACAGGTAATGGTCGGAAGCATCAGCCGGAGTCAACGGTTCATGAGTTGTATCTGAAACACACTGTGCGCATTTATAGTTCGTACATACCCCCCCCACACACACACACACCCCATCCAGTGTACTGTGTCATTCAACTGTTTGTAGGGCCTGTAACATTGTGCACTAAAAATGATCCTGTTCCCAAAATCAGAGAACACAACACAGTAGGGGGGAAGGAAGAAAGGCCCATGAATAACCTGGGAATTTCAGCAAGCAGGGTTGGTGACAGGCTCCGACCACCACCAGCCCCCTGGTTATTTTCAAAGCTCTCTCCGCACTGGAAAAGGCTCGACACGCCCAGCTCAGAGAGATGCAAAAGCGGAGAGCAGCCCCGAGAGCCAAAAGCAGCCCCATTTCTACGCTCTGCCCGACCCAGACAGATTTAACAGCCTCAGGATTTCCCTGCAGATGATCCGATCCCCAACCACTCTGCCCCATGAAAGGCACCCACCAGCATGAAGAATTCACTGGGAACAACCGGATCGCACACAGTAACAGCAGCACAGACATTACAAAACACCACCCACCCCAAAGTGTTTTTCCAACCTCAGAAATCTCTCCGTTCTCATTTGATGTGCCTCACTTTCAAAACATTCCCCGGCTGTCAGGAGGCCCATGAGACGTTTTGGGAGAACAGTTTTTTTAAAAACAAAAGAAACCGGGAGGAGGTTCAGTTGTGGGCGGTGATGAAAAATTCCCATCAGCCTGAATCCTTGGAGCTCCGTAATGTTTAATTTGGTCAACAAGCACCTTCAATTTTATAGCCACCAGTACAGTAACTTAATCTTTATTGCCTTGGGATTCTGTTGACTCTGAAATCACTGCAGGGAAGCCCATATGCAGCTCAGACAAACACTCTCAACCTCGGGCAAACTGCCAGGCGGGCCTGTCTCGCCCTTTGTCTAGGAACGACTCGAGCTAACGCATCCCCCGCGTGAGTTTTCTAACCAGTCATCTCCAGCCGCAGACCCTCTGTTTTGTTTAGTCCCCCTTCCAAACTGAACCGGTTCAGGTCCCAAACACGGCGCAAGCTCACACAGAGAAGGAGGAAACCCGTGTACGTCAACAACTCCCGGAAATGTCTTGGAACAGTGTAAATAAACCTTGCGGACAGTATTGTCCTGTCTGAGGCGGGTGGGGTTGTGGCGGTACCAGAGAAGAGCTAGCTACTATTTAAAGCACCAGGGAAAAGATTTCAGTCACAGTCAGTGTGATTTGGCCCCTTCTCCAATGGATCCAATGCCAGCTTGTACTGCTCCAGGTCATTCAGTTTTCTGCTGCCTCTGCTATTATCAACTCTGCAGGCAACGATGAACACACACGAACACATCTCTTCCTTTGGCCAACAGTTAACGATTAATGGCCCATGTCAAGCAAAAGGGCGGTTACGGCGCAGTCTGCATTCACAGGGAGATGCAGCGCTTTGGAAAAGCAAAAGGGGGCTAAGAGACGGAGGATCTTGTGGTCTTGCCCACACGTTCGCTGGCAACTGGTAAAGGCTTGGCCTGGAGTCGGCCAGCTGCTCCGAAGGAGGCGGCACTTTTCCCACTGGCTGTTAAATGTGGCATGCTTGCCGTGGGTGCGGGGACGGTGGGAGGGACGTGAGCGCTAACGCAGTGTAGGCGCGTGTGCGCGGACAAGAGCTAGTAGGGATTTCAGGTGCCTAACTTAAGATCTGAACCGGCCATCTTGGCCGCCGCAGGTGGGGCGAGAGGCAGGCAAATCGCATCTAACCCTGCTCCTGGCCCTTTGCCCACGCAGCTTACTCAATACGCACAAGGCTACTGAGCGGCTCCAAACTGAGGCCCTCAGTGATGGCAGCAACCGGCACAAACCAGAACAGCTGTCCCCTCGTGCTCTGCGCATGCACCCTGCGCCCGGGCCTGGGCAAAGCAGGGCACAGAGGCTGCACGGGGGAGGGAGGGGGGGTGTGTGATGGAAAATCTGCCTACAAGCTCAGCCCAGCTCATGCTCACACTTCACCCAGTGGAGCCTCTGACGGCAACCCTAGGAGATCCATGCTCTCCGGACTGGTGCGTGGGGAACCAGGGCGGGATGCTACCGCGTGTGCTACCGGAGAGACTGCAAGGACCCCCCCCCACACACACACACACGGTACTGGGCAGCAAGCTCTGCCCAGGAGGGTGGACGCTCGCTGGCATTTTCAGGGGCAGGAATGGATCCCAGAGGCGTCCCTGCTTTCCCACCCATTGCCACCGTCTGAAATGCAAATCACTCGGTACCTGGTCCCGGGAAACCTCAGTCGCCCCCATCAGCACAGCCTCTTGCAGCGCTCTCCTCGCTGCGCCTTCATCTCCCAGGCTGCACTGCCCCCTGGTGGCCACCGCACGCCACAGGCGCTGCTGCTACTCCCTGCCCCATGGGGCACAATAATCATCGAACCCCAGGGCTGGCAGAGACCTCAGGAGGCATCGTGTCCAGCCCCCTGCCCAGAGCAGGACCAGCCCCAACTCAATCAGCCCAGCCAGGGCTGCGTCAGACCGGGACTTAAACACTCCAGGGATGGAGATTCCACCCCCTCCCTCGGGAACCCATCCCAGTGCTTCCCCACCCGCCTAGGGAAATAGCTTTTCCTAATCTCCCACCTAGACCTCCCCCAGCTACAAGAGCACACAGGAGCTGGTTAAATCCAGCCTCCGATCAGCATCCCAACTAACTGGCCAGCGGTTCCCCAGCCAGCCCCACGGGAGAGAGCTGCTGCAGCCCAATTAGCCTGGCACATCCCCGCCACAAGCACAGGGTAACACCGCAAACCCCGACGACTTTGTGCCCTCGGTGACTGCTCCCTTCCTCTGTCCTCCCCCCCTCCCCCCCCAGCCAGCGTGATTTAATCTGGTCTGCAAAAATCCCCAGTGAGCACAGAGACAAGAAACCACAGTTGCTGAGCCTGCCCCTAAACGCTACAAACCAGAGTGCCCCCACCCCAAAGCAGCGTTCTATGACTCAGCCTTCCCTCCCCACTGCCCTCGGCTCCAGCCCAGCCGGGGCCCGGGGAGTGGAGCAGTGGTACCGCACGCAGCGACGTTCCTTAGGACAAATCCAGGGGAGGGCGGAGGATTTGGGCTGGGGTGGGGCTCAGGGAAGACGGACAGGCACAGCGATGCCCTCTGAAAAGCACAGACGTGGGGCAGGATGAGGCAAACCACATCACAATATCCATGTTACTGAACCAGGCTGTAGCTGCCAAGCGAAAGTTACGTTCAAGGGGCGTTTCATTCATCTGTATGCCGCATATTGAGAATATTAAAAATAAATTAACCCCAGGGCCCCTAACAACAGTTCCCACAGATACAGGCCCCGTCCTCGGAGCACCTCTCGCCGTACTGGATCCAGGATATGCACAGAAGTAGGGCAGCCACCTCCCCGTGTAGGCAGCCAGGGCGGGGTGGGGTGGTGGCACCTCTGCATATATAAGGCTATGAACATCTCCACCCAGGCGACGCTGGCTCCTTACCACTGGATCTGAGCACCTCACCCTCCTTAAGGGAGGGGGTTGTTTTCCTCACACCAGGCCTGTGAGGCAGGGGAGGGTTCTGCCCATTATACAGCTGGTGAAACTGAGGCCGAAAGCAGATTAAGTATCTTGCCTGAGATAGGCCTACTGCTCCCCAGTGTGCTCTCCGGCCGTGCATCCTTTTGGACTCCTTTCAACACCAACCACAAGACACAAGACCGCTGCCTTCTGCAAGAGAAATTGATCGGCAGAACGATACCGGTTTAGTTATGTCACAATGGCCACCGTCCAGATATGCCGGGCTGGTCTGCATTAGGGATGTAAGAGTGTAGTCGATTAACCAATAAGAAAAGGCTTATCGGTTAATGCTACAGACTACACGCGTTTCCTCCCTCCCTTGTGCGTACATTCTTTAGCAGGCTGGCCAGCAGCCCGGCTCAGTCCTGGCTTGCGCAGGGACCAAGACCTACCCCTGCTGCGGCTCTGCATTTAAAGTGTATTAGGAGCCAGGCGGGCGGGCAGCCCAGCTCAGTTCCAACTCACGCCAGACAGGGGCTGCTGCCACCCCGTACTGCTGCCTCTGTATCAGAGGCAGCAACATGGGGCGGCAGGCAGCTGGGCCGTGAGGGGAGTTGATTTTTAAACTGGCTCCCCTCCCAGCCAGCTCCTGCCTGCCATCCCGCACTGCTGCCTGATACAGCAGGGGGCTCTTTAGGAGTGGGGCCGGAGCGCACTGGCTTCCGGCCACCCCCCAGGACTATAGAATAGTCGAGTAACCAATAAGACTTCACGAGGTTAATCGATAATTCGATTAACCGATATTTAACATCCCAAGTCTACATGGTGAACCGGGATACACCAGTCTAATTCTGCCGGTGTCGCCATGGAGACTTGCCTCAAATGAATTTTTAAATGGCTTTAGGTACGTGGGACAGTTTCACTCTATGGACAAGGCTCAACTCTTGGTTATTCGCGGGGGTTCTCATCTGTCCTCAGTTCCCGACAGACGCAGAAATCCCTTTTGCGTCTCCGCTGTAGGCCAGAAACTCATTTGGCTGGGGCGCAGCTGGGTTGGGAAGGGCCACGTGTGTTTCAGTCACCACAAAACGTCCTGCAAAGAGCATGCTGCCTCTCACACCCCCCTCTCCTGGCTTCTTCAGCTGGGAGCGGGAAGGCCTGAAAAGTTAAGAAACTGCGTCTGCTTATTTGTAACGGGAGATGTACAAAGTCTTTCCCTCCTTCCCTGGTTTTGGCAGTGGACTTGTCAGAGGACGGGTGCGTGGGTGGGAGTTCCCTCAGCTTCCCAGTCAAGGGGCAGAGGCGCTACCATTGCTACAGAGAACAGCTCATCGAAGTGCTTGTCAGGCACGTGTGGGACAGAGGGGTCAGACATTTTGAAAGAACAGCCTTGACTCAAAACGTCTTCCCCTCTCGATCGTTAAGGCTTCACTCACTGCTGCTCTCCGACCAGTTCTCCAGTCCTCCACAGAGTCATCCTGCATAACAGGGAAGTTGATTTAAAACCCTCTTTTCTGGGGGGGTGGAGGGGGATCTTTCAGGCCCTATTACTTCTTTGGTACACTCTTCCTGAAAGTCACCTTTAAGTCTCTCCTAGGGATGTAACATCCTGGTTAATCAGTTAACCAGTTAAACCTTGGGTTTACTTTGAAAGGTACACATCCACGCTCTTGTACATTTCAAAGCAGGCGGCGCAGCAGTGGGGACCTGGCTGCCTCCCTTGCCCCCCGTGGAGACAGAGCTGGGGGGAGCCCGCCCGCTTGCTGCCTCTCTCCGACAGAGGCAGCGGGGGCGGGGACTAGCCGAGTGACTACTCGACTATCCGATAAACGACTAGTCGCTTACATCTCATTCCAAACTTCATCTGAGGCCAACAGAACTGTCAGCCATTTCCCACTCCTCCTGCGATGCCCCAGGCTGCCTCTCCCCTGCTCCATCATGGGAACGTCTACCAAGCAAGGTCTCCCTGAACGGGAGCGCCACACCGCCAGCTTCGCCACCCGCCACCACAGCAGCCTCTAGGATCGGAAGGAAACCGACTGTGCAATGCAGCGAGCCAGCTTCCCTCTGGACACCGGCTGGCGGCTCAGAAGGACGCGGTGCGAAACCAAAGCAAACCCACAGAGGGTGGATGAAACGCTGCCGGAGACTAATAGTCAGTCGGCTCGCACCTCGCTCCAGTAGGGACACCAGGCAGGGATTTCCTGCTGTTAAGCCCCAAAGCCTTTCAATGCCGGAAGTTTTATTTCGCAAGCAGCATTCCAGCAAAACCCTTTCTCCTCTGGAACTTCTGGCTTGTTTTTGCAGCTCAGTACCGTGTATACACCTGTGGCTTATAGTAGGAGCAGCACCAGATCCGCTCCGTGGCACACGTGCCAACCTGACGCACACTGAGTGGGCTAAAGCCGGTGGTGATCCTGGTCTAGCTCACTACCACGTTGCACCCTGCGGTGTTTGCCATCCCGCTCCCACACGGCGCTAACCAGTAGCTCCTTTCCCCGTGGGACACGGGAGCCCAGCACATGAAGCCATCTCAAGGCAACACACTGACCGGACTGGGCAATCTGTCAAACCATTGCAAACCCCCCTATAAATACGGTGATCCAAATAATAGCCGCTCTCAAAGCCCTGCTCAACACTAGGACTTGATTTCTAAATAACCCCCCTTTGGTGGCATTTATAAGCGGAGCGTCCACGCGACCAAGCCCGTTGTTTCGAAATAACGTGCCGCGTAATTCGAAATCGGTCGTCCTGCTTTCCTCAGGGAAGAATGCTCATTTTGAAATGGCTATTTTGAAATGACAGTAGCGTGGACAAGCTGGTGCCGCTATTTCGAAATAACGAACCATTCAAACCACCTCCCCCCGCCCTCCCCAGTGCTTCCTGGGGCTCTAAGTCTGAGGTAGCAGATCCCCGTTAATGGAACCTGCCTTGGACCAATTCTGAGGCTTCCCTGTAGCACAGACATGCTAGTTTGATTCTGTTAAACCAGATGTTGAATTTACTAATTTCGAAATCATTTCCTAGTGTCCACATGGCCAAAGAGAGAAAACTGGGACCATTGGGTGCATCTGGTTGAACATTTGAGTCTTCCACACCTAAGGCATCTGCAAGACACAAGAGCTTATCGCCATTTCTCTCCTCCCTTAAGCATGCAAAGATAGCCAAGTTCTGTGTCAGGAACATGGCAGGGGGTACACAAAACGACACTTGTTCTCCAGATGAATGAGATTTGTTTGGGGTAGGGTGGACTATAGGTTAGCCCTAAATAGCTTTTCGTGGTGTTCTAACCAACCCTTGGCATTGCTCTGAGGAGCCAGGGGCAGGACTCTCAAAACGGGATCCTATAGCTTCACAGTAAACAGACTCCAATGGCAACCCGCTGACAACAGAGGAGAGCCCAGAGAGACAAACCTGCTTGTGGGGAGTTGCCAACACTTCCCACTCCTCCTGTCAGAGAGGGACCAAATAGCTGTCTCCCGCTGCACACGGATCCGGAAGACAAAGTCCCGGCGTTGATTTTCCAAGCCGGAGATACTGACGTGGTGGTAACAGTCTGGTCTGCTGACTTGTTTCTCCTGTTCAACGGGAGTCAAGTAGCAGCTGCTGTCACCTTGTTCCTCAAGATCCTGAAGCAGCCGTGACAGCTCCCAGCAGCTGGAAAGGCTCAGAAAACATTTGATCTGTGCTTCAAGTGGAAACGAGCAGACTTACCCTGAAGGGAATGGTTAGTGCTCATGGAAGTTCAAGTTACCCAGAGAACAGGATTATCCTGGGCAGCCTAGACAGTGTAAACTTTCCACGGGTTGAATGGGCCTTGTCTAAGGGCAAGGGGGTTTCAGTCCCCAAGATCCTTCTAGCCTTTAGCCAAGACAGCCCCAAAAGGAGCCAATGAGTGCTAAATGGAACATCTGTTCCAACGGCCCAATGCTTGCCCGCCAGGAACTAAACCCACAGGCTACTCAAAGGCAGGTGGAAACGTGGCCGTTGCTTTTGGCAGTTCAACTACTGAGAGCTTGAGTCTTCCACACCTAAGACAGCTAGAAGACACGTGACCTTAAAGCCATTTGTCAGCTCCTGACCCTGAAGCATGAAAAGGAAACAAAGTTCTGTGTTAGGCCGGGGAGGGGCTATCTGATGAAGTTTTGCTCACAGGCAAACTTTTCACCACTTCTCTCAACTCCGCAGGTGAGCTAGAGCTGAATGGTATCGCCAGTCGACCCAGGGTGGGTGCTAAGATGAAACGGCTGGATTCTGATTGCTCTTCTGCACGTGGAAAGCATCAGTAAACGGTCAATAATTCATTCATGGACACGGATTCAATTTCCCCAACTCTGGGACAAACGGAATTGGGGAGGACCCTCCTGCAGGAGAGCGGGCAGGCAGCATTTGAATTGCATAGTTGGTGAGGACTACGCAGACCGTGGCCGTGTGCTCATTCCCAGAGACTGGATTTCACCCTGAGCTCAGCACAGAAAAGGGGCAGGGAAGCAGAGAACGGGATGCGCACCCATGTAAACATTCAGTGTGGGGGGGGACCCCCCCAACAAGAGAGACATACCCTACTCAGCAGTGTCTTATGTTGAAGGCTAAGAGGTCAGCTGTGCAAAATCTGTAACATGATCAGGGGTTGTGTGGAAGGAGCGCAGTAAAACACGGGCGATAAACTCAGGACTCTGTTAACTCTTTCATGGCTCGTGATAGAGAAGGACAAAACCCTTGCTCTTAGCCAACTAGGGGAGAGTGGCATGAACGTAACTGGCGAGCCCTTCTGCTCCCCCTTTGGGTACTTTTCAACGAGCAAATCAGCGGGTAACTTAATCCAGTCAGAGAAGACTAAAACAAAAGCTTCGTCCTGATTAGAAGCAGAACCAAGTGCTCCTTTAGCTGGACCCTGCATGCAGGAATACGTAGATTTCCCTGGGGTTCCAACAGAGAACTAAAAAGCCCTCTTACCATTGTGCCGATTGCTTTTAGACACCTAAGCATAGTATCAGACTTGTGTTTTCACCAAGGAGCTGTCTGGCAATTTGTGGCCCTTGGTGTGTCTCAGGCATCCTAGTGCTGTGGGACATTCTTCTCCTCCGTGGCTTTTGAAGACTTAAAAGGTAGCTCGGCTTTTCTTCCCCTCCCAACATTAGTTATCAACGTTCACATAAAAGAAAGGGAACAGACTTAATTCTGTAGCATTTTGCTTTTACTCCTTCATGGAAACTTTCCAATGCAACTTCACAAAAGCATTATAATAAAGTCTGTTCTTCTAAAGAGAAGATTATTTCCCACAGATTACGTAGTGCAATTGGTTATTTTGTAGAAAAACATGATCTTCAGCTCCATACAGGAAAACCCTGAAGATAGCTCCAGTTTCTTAATAAAAATAGAGGAGGAAATCCAAGGTCTGTGTGTTAAACACCCCATACGTATTAGTTTGTTTTTAATTGAAGAGTATGGAATCTGGGTCTTGATTAGCCATCTGTGCAATGTGCTTTAATACGTCCTTTTTGGTAATGATCCCAAGCAGCTTCCTGAAAAAATAACAGATTGTTAGCAGATGAGCCCCTCTCTCGGATTTTGCCTCCTAAGGTGTCTCTAGGACTCGGACGGCAATTCTAAGCCACTATGGCCATCCAATGTTCCCATGGCTCAGAGTGGAACTGATGTTTTGGAGCCCAGCACCGGTCAATCCAGTTTGGGTAGCCTTATCGAGGCAAGCAGATCTATTCCAACTACCCAATCATCTACTTTAATTCTTCCCCCACAACTGTCTTCCACAGGTTTATCTTACAACATTGCCTTTTGCATTCACTGAAAGAAAATCAATAGATTCTGCCACACACACAGACCCCTGCCCTCCCTCCACACAGCTCAAGGGGAAGACAGCCTGGTCTCTCGGGTGCGGAGACCTGACACGGTGCTGTGTCTAATGGCTTTAACCCACCACCCCGCCCCCAGTTTACTGCCTTTTCCAACTTGGTCCATTGTTCTGCACCTGCTTCCTACGTTTGCTATACTTTGAATTCTGTTCAGTTATACGGACGTAAATCTAGAATGACTCTGGCTAAACCAATGGGGTTATTCTGGATTTACATCAATTTCAAAGGAGACACAAATTTGGCACATCTACACTTCTGGGAAGATCGACGCTCCAGAGGTTGAACTTCCAGCATTTGATTTAACAGGTCTGGTAAGGACTAGGGATGGTAAATGTAGATTAATAAACTAATCAGATAGTCAATGGGAGTTCCATCGACTACTGGATTAGTCGATAAGGGCGCCTTCACCTTTGAACTGTAGCAAAAGCCCTACCAGGCTCCTGTACATTTCAAAAGAAAGCCCTGCAGGGAGCGTGGGGCCAGCAGGGGAGTCCCCAACTGCCTTCCCTGGGGGGCTTCTGCTTTTGAAATGTACAAGAGCCCCGCTGGAGCACTTGTATATTTCAGAAGCAGAATTGCAGCAAGGTACCGTTTCCCATTGTGCCTCTACTTCCCCTGCCCCCCATGGAGACGGTGCTGAGGCAGCGGGGGGGGGGAGGGACCAGCTTTTAAGCCGGCTCCGCCCAGCACCAGCTCCTGCTCCTCCTACTTACTGCCTTTCTAATAGAGGCAGAAAGGGGGACAGTGACTAGTCGCATCACAACTCGACTAATCGCTCACGTCCCTAGTAAGGACCCGCTAAATCGAATGCTGAAGGCAGCCCCGTCGACCCCAGAACTCCGCGCAGTCGCAAGGAGTGAAGGGAGTTGATGAGAGCGCTTCTCCCGTCGACCTCCCGCTGCGGGGCCGCCCCCGAAAAAAAAATCGATGCAAGACACGCCGACTCCAACCACGCAATGCACTTGGCGCTGCGCACCGTGCGTCCATTTTCCCGGCCCGCGCAGACCTGAGCGAGCGGCGGTCCATGCTTTGTGCTCCGCGCTCAGGCTCCCGGCCCCGTGCCCCCGTGCAGCGCGCTCACCCGTTGTGAGTGACGAGGCACTGGCGCAGTCCCAGCTTGCGGAATATATCCACAACTATCTCCATGGGCGTTTGGTCTGTCACGGTGAAGGGGCTGAGGTCCAGGATGCTCCTGAGCTTGAGCATGGACGGGGAGCTCGGAGGCAGCGGAGGAGAGTGGTCAGTGAAATAAATAATTGAGGTGCTCACAATTCCATCCTGCTTCTTCCGGGCATTTTCTGGGTGAGACACATGGTGGGTTAGAGAGGAAAGACATTTCGAGTTCAGGTCTCTGCTCGCTTCCCTAGAGCTTCAAAGGGCCAGGCCTTGACCTGTGCAAGCAAAGGAGTGGCACAGGCACTCCCCCAACACCTGTCCAGCCACCTGCGAGGGAGGGATGAGGGCCCCTTCTCTGCAGCTGAACCCATCCCGGGGCACTGTCCACGGGACTCTGCACCGAATGGCATTCGCCACCGCGTCTGGATTAACTTCCTGGGGCTGCCCGGCAGCTGCCCAGAAACGTGCCCAGACCAGAGCCCTTCTGGAGAGGACTAGATGACTGTGCTGGGCCCAGACAGAGGGAGTTGGCCTTCATGCAGCGCTCGTTAATTTACTCACCTACACAAAGCTTTTTAAGATGGCCCAACTGAGGCACGTGGGGTATGAAACACATTCCTGGCTACTGCACTGGGCCCCTCCCATATTGAATAGAGAACAACATTTTATGGCAACTTAGTCGACAGGGATCACTCTGGACACTTGATTAGAAAGGAGATTCCCCCTGCTCCAATTGTTAAAGAGGTGGCACCATTAAGGAATTCTCCACCGTCATACAGTTTACTAGCCGACTTCACCTCCCAACCAGCACAGGCCAATCTCACAGCAACCATAGCATGCCGCAGCATCTGGGCACCAGTTAACGATCATGACTGACTACAATAACGAGGAGTGGGGCTGGCCTGGCTTCCAGCAGTCGGAATTCCGAACGGAGCCTCGCTTGGACATTTCACAATCAGATCAGGTTAACAGCTGGGAACAAGCCCTTTTCTGCGTACTTTCGGCAAGCACAAACCGCTCCACCGGAAACGCCCAGCCCCAACGAAACGAGGCCACGCTGTAGCCCAGTGCAGTCAGGCCCCAGGAAGGAAATCATTAAGCTGGAGAGTATTTTTCCTGCATTTCCTTCCCTCCTATTGTCAATGGCTGAAATTCTTAGGAAGAGCCGTATCAAGAACCATAGTTCCCATACGGAGAGAGACAGAGTGAAGTCTGTTCTGCGTGCTAGGGATGCGAACGACTAGTCGACTATCCAATATGCCTTTGGACTAGTGATAAGCACGCTAGTTGACTAGTCGCTTCCCCCCCCCCCCTTGCTGCCTCTATCAGAAAGAGGCAGCAAGGGATGGAGGGGAAGAGGTGGGGGTGCTTCAAAGTGGCAGCGCCACGTGGAGCCCGGGGTCTGCTGCTTTGAAACGCCACGTGCAGCCTGGGGCCAGCTGGGGACTCAGTCCCAGCTGACCCTGGGCTCCCTTGGCGCTGCCGCTTTGAACGGCAGTGGGGAGCACGAGGCCAGCCCTGTGGCTGTTGTTCAAAGGCGGAGACACCTTTATCGACTATTCGATTAGCCAATTAATCGAAATTTTACATCCCTGCTGCATGCAGCCTGCAGATTCCCACCACACTCCGCAGCAGTTGTGCACTAGAGTCTCTCACTATCATGAGCCTGGACAGGGCTGGTTCACGCAGCTCTGGGTCCCCCTTACAAGCCCCAATGGAAGCTCTCATGGTCTCCGCCAGGCAGCACTGAGGCATGGGTGGCAAACAGCCCCCCAGCCTTTTAATTGTCCCTGGGGGAGTGGAGGGTGGTGCAACCCCACGACACCGATCCCTGCACCAGCAGGTTTGGCAGCACCATCCCAAGTGGCCGGGGACGTGGAGAAAACACGGACAAGTCACCCTAAGGCAAGAGCCGGACCTGCTCTTCCAAGTGCATCTCGAGCTTTGTTTTTAAATGCACAGTGTGGGCAAGACGCCAACCGCATTCCAGATTGGCTGCAGGAAGCGTCTTTCAAAAACGAGTCAGCCAATAGAATAAAGTCTTTTTAGCTGCGGCCGGGCCAAAGCCCTCACGCACTGATTTAGTTACTCCCACAGAGCCAGCAGCACTTTGCACACCAAGGCTGAGGGGGATGGGAAGTTGCATGCCCCGATCAGAGGTGCTGCACAATGGCAACATTGACTGACATGACCCCTTGCGAGAGCGCTCTGTAATGAGGTGGCAGTCAGAGGCCCCGACTGGACCACACTGCAGTTCTGCGACTTACCGATTGAGATGATGAGATCCCGCCGGAGGACAAACCCCACCAGCCTCTGGGACTCGCGGGACACCACCACCGGATAGCCGCTGTAAGTGGTTTCGTTGATTATGGCCTCCACATCCTCTACGGTCATGCTGTCCTGCGTGAGGACGGTCAGAACGGGGTCGTTCCGCCGGGGCCTCATGACGTCCATGGCCAGAGTCTTGTGGGAGAACTCCTCCTTGGCTTCCAGGAAGGGGTACCCGTTGAGACGAATATGGGCGTCGTAGATGCCCTCCCGCCCAATGGCATCTGCCACCCACTTGCTAGTCATGGCGGCAGCCATGAGAGGTACAATGTATTCCAGTCCCCCAGTGAGCTCAAACATAATCACCACTAGTGACACAGTCATCCGGGTGACTCCACCTGCAAAGCAGAAGACAAGTCTCAGAGGCTGTCACACTCCCAGGGATTCCCCCCAGGAGCTCCCTTGGCCCTGATGTGCAACGGAGGTGTAGTACACGAAGGCCTCTGCGCAAGCTGTGCTATTGGGAGGCTGTACCGGATGGACATCCCTGGCCTTCACGCTCTGCATACAGAAGGGACACGGTTTTCAACATGGTTCTATGCCTGAGACTGGGTCATTACATCTGGTTTGGCTGGATTGGCTTCTCAGCGTCACTTGACTTCCACGAAGCCAGGAACCTGAGCTGTCCCTGTGACTCTCCCACTGTACACGGGAAGCACCCTAAGGAACCCACATGCATTCGTATCTCTGCGTCTTCAGGGACTCCCAATCGGGACCGTTTCCATGAACAGAACCATGAAATTCAGGGAGTCTGCTCTCGCGAGGAACATAAGAACAGCCAGACTGGGTCAGACCAAAGGTCCACCTAGAGCAGTATCCTGTCTACCGACAGCGGCCAATGCCAGGTGCCCAAGAGGGAGTGAACCGAACAGGTAATGATCAAGCGATCTCTCTTCTGCCATCCATCTCCAGCCTCTGACAAACAGAGGCTATGGACACCATTCCTACCCATCCCTCCCCCAGCTAATAGCCATTAATGGACCTAACCTCCATGAATTTATCTAGCTCTTTTTTAAACCCTGTTACAGTCCTAGCCTTCACAACCTCCTCAGGCAAGGAGTTCCACAGGTTGACTATGCGCTGTGTGAAGAAGAACTTCCTTTTATTTCTTTTAAACCTGCTGCCCATTAATTTCATTTGGTGGCCCCTAGTTCTTCTATTATGGGAATAAGTACATAACTTTTCCTTATTCACTTTCTCCACACCATTCACGAGGAACTGACAGAGCCACTGAAATCTGCTTGATAATTACACTCGTTTCGTAAGTTATTTTCTTTGACAGTGCAGATTTACATTATTTATCCATTACCCAGCAAGCCGGGACTGAGAACCATTAGTTAGTACAAAATATACATGCATCGACATAATACATTTTTATTATCTATAAATAAAATACCAGCTGGTGTTTCTTAGTCCCAGCTTGCTGGAAGGTGATCGTTGTTCCTTGGCAAGAGCACAAATTAACCCCCAAACTGTTGACAGATGCAGAATAAAGGTCCAAAACGTCTCCAGCAAGAAACAGAACAGAAAACTGTTTACGATCTGTTACTTCCTTTCAAGGTTGCTGTCCTGCTAGGCCGGGGGCATTCAGACCCTGTCTTTGCCATCTTCAGGTCCCTGGACAGCCACAGGAGAACACAAGAGGCTTTTTAAGCTGCTTTGGTTTAGCTACACAGGCATTCTGAACACGGGGCAATACACACACAGGTTTCCAAAGCAAAATGGGTCAAATAATTCAGAAGAGCCCAAGAGACTTATGCACCTAAGTCACTTCTGAAAATGGCCCTTCAGCTCTTGACATTTTTAGCCAACGAAGCTCCTTTCAGGAGTTCTCCGAGTCCCTAGCGCTACGCTGAAGCCTGGTTTTTGCTTTTGCATTTTTACAATATGGGAGATTTTGCTCCAGTAATGGGCTTCTGCTTTACAGCGACTTCTCCACTTCAGCATCTGACCCCCAGTGACAGAGACCAATGAGTAGAACCAGGGTTATTAAAAGCAATTGCTTAAGAGGACGGACGAAGTCCTCTGCAAGCAGGGAGTGACTGACGGACCTCCTTCCAAAACAGCCAAGAATGTGCTAACCCAGCATGTTCACCACTTCCTATTTCCCGCAGCTTCTCCATAGCCAGCAAGCATTTGTGGACATCTAAATTACATTCCCCTTTTTCCTCCCCAGAATCCCAACACCAGAATGAGCCTAAAACAGTGGCCCCTAAACGATGGGGTGCCCCCCCAAAGTAACATTTGAGGGGGCACAGTAAGACTTGGGCCAGGGCCCATGTGGGGGGGGGGTGCACACACACGCACCCACACACACACCCTACCGGGGGAGAGCACAACTCAGCCCAGCGCTGCTCCGACCTCCAGCCCTCAACTGCGACCCGGGCACATTTCCACTCCCAATCCCAGAGACAGGCCCTGGCTCCAGCCCGGGCCCCACCTCTGGCCCTGCTCCGCCCCCAGGGAGGAGAGGTGGAACAAAGTTTGGAGGCTACTGGCCAAAAAGCAAGTGCTCTGAGTTTTTAGACTCGTCTGTTTTCTCTCAGCAGCAGCAGCAGGACCAAGATAAATCTAAACTTCTGGATTCACAGCTTACAGGGAACACTGGTGGCCGAGAACTGCATCCCAGAGTAGAACCTAGTCAGATATCCCTATTCTGAAGTAGGAGCATGTTTGTTAAAATGGATGAAATGCTCCCAAAACAGAGCACATGAATCAGGAATTGTACCACGAAGCAGGAAGGCTGAAGGAAGGACTAAAAAGCCAAGCGAGAGATTTAAATTAGATTTAAATAGAGATTTACGTATACACTCAGGAACTTCCCACAGAAGTGTTTCAGCTCATTTCCAAAGACACCCTGCAGCAGACTGGAGCAGGAGGAAATGTAATCAATACCCCACACATCAAAGTTTCAAAGAGTTTCCTCTCGCCAGATGAAAGTCTGCAAAGCTAGCAGCGTTTTGCACAAAGTCATTTCTCTGCACGTCTGACGGCAGCTCTGTAGGTAACTGACCAAGGAGCATGCGACAAAAGTTCGTTGCTTACCTAGACACGCTGCAGCCCCAACCATTGCATAAAGGCCAGGAGTGATGCAATCAGCCCCTTGACTGCACCAGCCACTGAATATAGCCCAGTCGTGGTGATAGTAAGCCAGCTGCTCCATTCCCACGCCTAGGAGTCTGCCCACGATGGCACCGACTGCCATGCTGGGAATGAAGAGACCCGAAGGGACCTGCCAAAAAATCCAACGCGGCCGTGTAAGGTAAAGGAACACTGTGCAAAACGGACCTGGAGGGGTGACAGACTTAGAAGCTGGACCCAGAACTGGGTTGGCAATCAGCATCAACATCAAAAATCCTTACACTCGGCACGGATCTCCTCCCTGCACCAGTCTGTTGGCAGAGGGAAGAATTAGGGATGTTAAGGACTAGTCGACTATTCAATAAGCATTTGCTTATCAGATAGTATCTTGACTAGTCGATTCCATCCTCCTTGCTGTCTTTATGAGCTAGAGGCAGCAAAAAGTGGGAGGAAGGGGTACTTCAAAGTGACAGCGCCGCACAGCTGAGTCGATCAGCTGTGCGGTGCTGCCGCTTTAAAACGCCGCTTCAGTAGAGGCTGGGGTCAGCTGGGGACTCTGGGTTCCGCATGGCATTTCAAAGGGGCAGTGCCGCACAGCTGAGCCAGCGATCAACTGTGCGGCGGCTGCCCCTTTGAAACGCCACCTCCGCGTTTCTAAGGGGCAGCCGTGGAGCCTGGGGTCAGCTGGGGACTCCCCAGCTGACCCTGGGATCCGTGCAGCATTTCCCCAGCTGACTCTGGGTTCTGGGGAGTCCCCAGCTGATCCCGGGTTCCGCTGAAACGCCGCTGGGGACTCTTGTATTTTTCAAAGCAGGCACTTGCATGCAGCCCGGCGTCAGCGGGTCTTCCCGCTGGCCCCCGGCTGTATGCAGAGTTCCGCATTCCTCCTTTGAAATGTACAAGAGCCCCACCAGTGCTCTTGGAATGCAGAAGTGCCTTTCGACTAGTCGATGGAAATTCCATCAACTATTCGATTAGTCAATTAACCACATTTTAACATCCCTAGGAAGGATCCATGCTGTACTGATACTGCTAGTAAGTCCTAGTGATACTGCTAGTGAGTGAACAAGTAAATGCAACATGTACAGAGCCTGCCTGGGTAACACTGCCATAATGATAGCATTCAATCTCAATTCCCTACACAGTCCACTGTATTTACCAGTCTCACACACCTGAAACAGGGCAGGGTTTGGGGGAAGGGGTCTGCTCTAAAAAAACGTGCGTCAGCCAGAGGAGATAACAGGTCATTTCAAAAACACCCAAGAACTGAAAGACACTGTGCCTTACACTATTCCCAGCTAAAGCTATGGGGCATTCCACATCCCAAAGGAAGGTTTAGGGATCGCACACTGCCTTACGCTTCCACGGTTAATCTGCACTCCTCTGAAAATACACACGATAGGCTCAATGCTTTCACCACGTCCATTGCTTGATAACTCAGTGGTGATACAGCCCCAAAACACCATCTCCGACTGAAGAGGAGGTCTTGCTGTGGGCGACTGAGGTAGGGCGTTCCAGTGCCCAGCTTCATTTCTTTGCTGGTGTTTACCGGCTCTATAGTCGATTTTAACTGCTTAAATACCCCTCTCCATCCAGGATTTGTTACTATACACACCCGGTTCCTGTTGCTCTGCTTGGGTAAGTTTCTAATAAGCCAGTGTCCTATGAGAACAGAAAATCTCTCTACACATGAGTTCCCCTACAGCTTTCCAGCT
Organism: Pelochelys cantorii; assembly: GCA_032595735.1. NCBI lineage: Eukaryota > Metazoa > Chordata > Testudines > Trionychidae > Pelochelys > Pelochelys cantorii. Next base: position 46,848,257 of record CM064337.1, read on the forward strand.
GGACAGCGGCTGGGTCACTGTATCAATGAAACGCCCCATCAGAGTGAAAATTCCATCACTACGGTCAAAATCATCACCTCTCCCCAGCCTGGAATTTTAACTGAGCCTTGCAGTGGTCCCTCCAATAAGGTCTTGCAGGAAGCATTAGTGATTCTCGCAGCCATCACCACATCACCTGCTCTGACATGGTTCGGCTTCGGATCGCCTAAAGCAACCCAATGGATATAGACTGAAAGCCTTCTCAGGAGAAAATGGGTCAGCTCTCAGGAGCACAGACTGGTACAGGGAAAGACTGAGGCCTTCCCCCAGATCCAGGGAAACTAAGCTACAGGGCAAGGCTGGCGTGTGTCTACACTGGGTTATTGCTTTTGCAATCTGTTCTCTCTCAAACGCCTTGGCTTGGAGAAGGCTGCCTGATTACCGCTGCCATTGCTCCTGTGAAGTCAGGTGCGCTGTGCTGATCCCTGATGACTGCAGGTTAGGTCTGGTATGAGAGAATCACATGATCCACTCCAAAGACAAGTGATGTGAGCCCGAGAGAGGTGCACTCAGAGTGAGGTACAGCTAGCCCATGAATTGTGACAGTGGGGTGTTGCAAAACACTAAGAGCAACACTGCTAGCTACTGATAACTGGGCACAAGCAGCGTTTAGAATAGGGGTAACATTCGCAAGAGCCTATACGTTACTTAGGAAGCGGTCAAGCCCATCGAAAGCCCACAGGACGTAGGCTGTTAAGTCTCTTGACAGTTACTACACTTGATCCTTCCTATTTAGAAAGGCCGAGTGCCACTTTCTACCAGTTCTTTACAGAACACACGGATCTGAATCGTTATCCGAACAGCATCTTACATGTCGCTCTCACCTTCATGCCAAACGTGAATATGGTGATGAAGACTTTTAGGATCAGGGCCAGAGCCAGCTGCCACATGGCTGTGTAGACTCCCGGGCCAGCCGCTCGGTCCGGCAGATTGTCCCCTTTGGTGCTGTTGAAGTCATTGACGTACTCGCAGAGCTTGGAGAAATCCAGCAGCCCGCAGTCGTTGAAGAGTTCGGAGATCAGCTCGCTGGTGCTCATGCGGGTGTACTCGTTGGGGAAAGCCAGGACGGCCGTGATGGCCGTGACGACAATGACCTCCAGCACAGGGTACTTGCCGAGCTTGGTCATCTTGCGGCGCCTGCACCAGGCAATGTTGCTGCGAATAAAGAAAGATCCCCAAAGGCCACCGAATATTCCCAACAGGATGAACGGCACCAGCTCCAGCAGGTGCCAAGGGGTGTGAAACTCCACGTAAAACAGAACCAGGCGGCTGTTGCCAAAAGGGTTGATGGAGCGCAAGGTGAACGCTGCTACCAGAGCAGCAAAGAAAGATCTCCACAGAGTCTTGAGGGGAAAGTAGTAACTCACCTAAAAAAGGGGGGGAGGAAGATTCAGTCATTTACTGTAAACTGGCATTAATTACTGTCCAATAAGAAAAAACTTAAACAACAAATAATCTGGTAGCACTTTATAGACTAACAAAACATGTAGACGGTATCATGAGCTTTCATGGGCACAGCCCACTTCTTCAGATGACTGGAGAAGAGGACTGTGCCCATGAAAGCTCATGATACCGTCTACATGTTTTGTTAGTCTATGAAGTGCTACCAGATTTTTTTTTTTTTAAGTTTTTCCTGTTATAGACTAACTCAGCTCCCCCTCAAACTTTTGTCCAATAAGAGTCATTGCTGCCTAATGTAGGGTTAAGGACTCTAACATACAAGGTCGGTACTAGATTATAATCTAGGTAATTACCTACCCCACAGTATCTATACAGACAGCAACACTATACTCAACACATTCACATATGCATAGAGTAGCCTTTAGACTACTGAGCTGACATACTGTATGCTCGAGATAAATGGTTTTGCTCAATGAACAACCAAACATCTTTTAAAAACTGGCTACGCAGCTACCAAACTGGCCTAGAAACAGCAGTGAGCCAGGGCACAGTCAGTTCCTCCTTCATTCTAAAGGAAATGACACACGAATGGCTTAGTAGCCCAGGGCGCATCAGGTGTGTAACCTACTTGGCTCTCTACTGGAGACTTCACACCACTCCATAAGAACGGCCAGACTGGGTCAGACCAAAGGTCCATCCAGCCCAGTGTCCCGTCTGCCGACAGTGGCCAACGCCAGATGCCCCAAAGGGAGGGATCGCAACAGGTAATCCCCACGTGATCCCTCCCCTGTTTCCCACTTCCACAATGGGGGGGTCAAGTCAGCAGACTTCCAAGCTGTATTTACAATAGACACGTATTAATGAAAGATTATTTCAGAGGTGCAACACTAGGGAGACTGGAGAATTCTTTCCAAAACATGGTATAAGGCTCTGGGCTTGAAAATATGAAGGTGGCAACTTTTTTTTTTTTATTTAATAAGGGAGAGGAGGGGCATCTCAATGACTCCCCTGATTAATACAGGTGTCTTATATCAGGTAACCAGGGCTGATCTCGAGTTCCATTCTTGACTGGTCGCATGGAAGAGAAGTTTTGTGGTCAGTCGGATCACTGGTGGGCACCTGCTTCACAGAAAGCCCGTGCCCAGCAGGGAAAGTGACTATGGCTGTGAGGATGTTGTGTTACACACTACTGACAGCTGGGCCAAGTGATGGGGTGCACATCACCGCTCGTGCTGCATGAGCGCGCAACTCTAAGACACTGTAGCTACCATGATCTTATCAGTCACTGGGAACAGGAATGAGACAGCTGCTAATGATTTCATTAAAATCTATCTGCGTGGCTTGTGGTCCCCTCCAAACTCAACTGTATGCCAAGTCTCCTTGAAGAGACCCAAGGCTGGATTCCCAAGGAGGACAGAGACTAAGATTGAGACGCATTGGCAGAGGGTTTTTTTTTTTTAAATGCAGTGCAAGAGGAAGTTTGGGAAACAAGACTGAAAACTGGGGCAGTGGGTTACAGGTCAGAACCAGAGGGCTATGTGGGGGAATTAACAGCATTGCTGCAAAAATAAGGACGCTAATTCACACCCTTCAAAAGTAAGCCTTTCAGACAAAGTGCTCGGTTGACTCATGTAAACATTCACGTTGTAGACTCCAAATTGTATTTAATGGTGCATGCTTCCTTTGCATGACAACAGACCCAGAGGGGACTGAAGTGCTGTATGTTTAAAGAGCAGGATCAATTCAGTATGTGTGAAATAAGATGCAAAGTTTCGATTACCTCTTCCAGACTGAACAACACCCCTCCGATTGGTGCACCAAACGCTACAGACACACCAGCAGCTGCAGCAGCTGACAAAACCTGAATCAAGAGGTCAGAAGTCAGATACTTAGACAATGGTTACATTGTCCCTTTGTTCAAGCAGGTACATTTCGTACAACTCAGATTTCTATTGTGCAGCTCACCTAATGGCTGACTTGATTTAAAATATGACCACCGTAAACAGGTGGAATGACCTAAGTCAACCAGAGATGTACAACGTTCCATTAGTTACAACAAAAACTTTAACCTTTAAAGGGCTCTCTATTTAGTACTTGATGTAATTCACAATTACCTCCTCCCTTCGATTTCACATTCTGCATTGCTCTGGGGAAAAGGTTCAATATAAAAAGTCACCATCACATCTCAGTGTAAACACAAAACGGTATTTTCTGGTTAATTTTACAGTGAACAATCACATGGCTACTGTATTCCTTACAGTTTCTATCCAGTGTACGAGAATTCATTCACGAAAAATTCTGAAGAGACTGCATGGAGTCATTCACGACTCCAGTTACAACACTATTTTAAGACACAACTTAGGTATTTATGGTTGCCAGAAAATAATGCAGACAAGAGGAAACTATATGTCTCACTCACTTTCTGAGAGTCACCATAAAATGTCATAGGACTTTACAATATGACTAATTTACAGAATTCTCTGCTGTACTAGTTGGGTGCATTGTAAGAACTTATTGCCATGGTATTTGAGTGTCTAATGGTCCAGTTACTCATGCTGAATAGTGTTTACTCCTATCCAAGTCCACAAAGCATCACTTGAGCAAGTACTAGAACTCACAGGGATGCAGAATCAAGCACCTGGCAAGTTTCTGTCACTTGCTAATATATATGCCCCAAGCTAGCGGAATCTCATCTCTACGTACATTGTGGAACGGTATAATTTCCTGGTAGAAATATTTTTACAGAGGAAGCCAAAACACAAATGTTTTGCTCCAAATACAGTGTTATATAGAGTTAAGAAGCTGGTGCTAGATTCCTTACCAATATAAACAGCAATATTATACGCAGCACCTTATAAACATGCACAGAGCAGCTTTTGTACTGGTGTTCGCATGCTGTATGCTAAACAGAAATTGTTTTATTCAATGATTGAGAAGCACCATTCTATAGTTTTATGCCAAAATAGTAATAAGCCCTTCGGCACCCAGTGCAACGCCACAAATCTTCCCGTGTGTTTTTACCTCTCTGCGCTTGGCTTCATTTTTTCGATATTTGGTGAAAAGATGACACAAGATGTTTCCACAGCAGCAAGCAACATGCACCAAAGGGCCCTCTTTCCCCAAACTCAAGCCAGACGATACTGCCAATACCAAGGTAACGGTTTTGATGATCAGGGTCCACTTGCCCAAATAGCCGCGAATGATGAAACCGCTCAAGATCGTTTTGATCTGAAAGTCAAAGCCGAGTTTTACAGCTGTTTATTCAAATCTTTCATCTGCAAACTGGCTGTATCTCTATTTATTAGAGGCCCACTAAACTGTCAAGAACTTTGTTTTACAGCTTTATTAAACACTATATAGATGTTAAACAAGTTTTTCTTTATTGTCATTGAAAGTGAAACAAAGTTAACTGTTGGGTCATCAAGCCAGCAAGCCTCTGCAGTTAGAGTACTCTGAGTGCTGTACAAACAGTCGTGTTTGTTTAACTTCTGTGATGACATGCTAGTAGTTACAGTGTTCTAATAAATAATTCTGGAGTCATTACTTGGAGACATGGGAAACTAGTTCTGTTTTAACACTGCACTTTGAAATGAAGCAAAAAGTTACACCATTCTGATTCTTTTCCAGTTTTACTCAAAAAAGAGCAATTTTCCTTAAAATTGCCCTGGTATTGTCATCTTTTGATGGATGATTACATCCCTCCTCTATGCCAGGGGCAACCTTTAGCCAAACGATGGAAAATATTTCAGAGTGATCTGTTGGAGGAAAGTGAATTTCAGACTCACCTCCGGGATTCCTGAGCCACAAGCATAAGGCGCAAATCCCCTGACGAGCAACACTGCCAGCAGAGAGAATACCAGTGCCCAAAGAACATACATGAAGTAATTGAGAATGTACGCAAATGCCCCCTGAAACAGAGACAAAATTGCTTGATTTAGACGGTCACTCTCAATATCACTGTCTATGAAATATTTAGACAGGGAGGAAAGGAAGCATGTAGAATGTGTGTTTCGTACGGGCGACCCCTTAGTACACGACAAACCAAAAGAGAAGCAATGGGATATCTTGTAAGCATAAAGTATGTTGACCAATAAAGTGGACTGTGTGGCTTTAAAAAGAGGCTTAATTTAGAGGAGAGAAATATACACCACCACCTGAACAACTATGAACATCCTACTTATTGGACACACCAGCACAGAATACAAGCTCTTAATTCATTTATTTAAAAAAAAAAAACCACCAACAAATTCTGCACTACCCTAAAAAGGCTCAAACTCTGCAAAAACCTGAGGCCAAGAACTCAAATCTGTGTTAGCATACGGATACCTTTATACAATGAAAAACCTTAAACCACGAATAGTTCTGCAGCACCTTAGAGACTAACAAAAAATGTAGATTAATAAGCTATCCTCTGCCCTTACTGAAATTGTAACAACTAACATACCTAGACTTGAAAGGAATAGATTTTTATTGGCAAATGTCGGTGCGTATCAATTTCACTGTACACACACACACACACACACACACACACACACACACACACACACACACACACACTCTGAAAAAAAAAATATTTCCATCAGTAATAATCCAAATTTCCAAAAAGACAAAGAGAAATCTACTTGAGAACCTAAGAGTTTGATTTGAGGATATTTACTTTCTTGATTTTGCCATGTGATTTTGAAAATTGATGTCAGAACCATTATAGAGTTTTATATTTTTTAATCTCAATGTGCCACAAAATAACTGAGTGAGACACACCCCATCATTGCATGCATCTGTGAAAATACAAATAAAAAAACATTGATATCACCCATCAAAATTATAAAACATTTTAAAAATTGAATTCTGCCAAGGCAAAACAAAAAGCCCTAGCTGTGATTCTCAACTGGTGGTCCATGGTGACTTTTTCGGTGGTCCACAGGAACACTGTCCAAAGTCACACGGCGTGGACAGGCACCAAAAATCTGTTTGTAAGAAATAAATTTCAAACCAAAATGTTCGTTGTCTGCTCTTTTTTATCATGTCTCAAAAAGGAGGTGGTCCACGAAAATTTTTTGATTGGCCTGATGGTCCGTGGACAAACGAGTTGAGAACCACTGCGTAGAGTTAGGTTTACTCAGACTACTGAAAGATGCCAGCATTGAGTACTAAGACCGATGGCACCCTGTGAGTAAGTAAATGCACAAAAACCAGACCAGCAACAGAACCAATTCTTTTTATACCTCACCTCTCCATGGCCAAGTATTAGCTGTGACCAGGTCTCCCACTGCGGGCACTTATCCCTGTCCTCAAAGGTGGTCTCATTGGAATTCCAGCAGCAGTGTTCATGGTTAAACCAGAAGCCCGACAGACACAGCCCTTCTTTCAAATCGGTCATCCAGTGGGCAGAGATGTCTATCAGACCCGCTAGAGAACCTAATGGTAAAATGAAGACAAAGTTAAGAATTATTGTAGACAGCCGGGATGTCCTGATGGTTACTTCTCCTGTGGCATTCTGGTACATTTACCACAGGGACAAACATAACTCTTGCAGGATTTACTTATGGGCACACAATGTCGTTTGGTTCTTTCAAGCGCTCAAGAGAGAAGAGTCAGCTACAGATGCTTTTGGAAACATGAGAGAGAAATGCCTCAATATTTCAAGAGCGGACAGACAAAAACTGCACCAAGTCCCACCAGAGGCATCAGAATGTTTAAGTTAGCAGGAGGGACGTAAAATCCTGTTTAATCAGTTAACTGGCTAAACATTGCATAACCAGTTAACTGCTTCAACCCACAGCAGCAGGTCTGGCCAGGTTGGAGTGGCCCCCGCCCGTGGCACAGTGGACCTGGCCAGGCTGGAGCAGCCCCCCACACCTGTGTCGGGTTGAAGGGCTGGTCCAGCACAGCCAGGCTGCCAGTTAACAGGTAAGCACAGCCTGGTAAGGGCGATATTTACTAGTTAACTGGTGCCATCCCTAGTTAGTAAGTAATCTTTTCAACCTAAATACGGGGTGGCAGATAGTTTGAGGCACAGACAGAGTAAGGGACGACATTATTTTATCAAGCACCTGAACCAAAAAGGTCATCTGATCTCTCTATAGCATGTAAGCATTAAACCTGGAGTTCTACTAAACCACAAAGTACTTGGGAAATCAAGTATTGGAGGGGTAGCCGTGTTAGTCTGAATCTGCACAGACAATGAGAAGTCCTGTAGCACCTTATAGACTAACAGATTTACCGGAGCATAAGCTTTTGTGGGCAAAGACCCACGTCATCAGATGCATGCATTTTGGGAAATCAAGCATTTCCAATAGCCACTGGAAACAGAGTGACAGGTATGTGACAAATGGAATGAAGAGACAGTAGTAAAGAAACAAGGTCAGTGGTTTTTAAGTTCCCATGGGCTCCAACCTCCTTAGAGGTGGTTTGCCCCTCACTTCCAACACTGCAGGACACTTCATGTGTGTTGCATTAACAAGACTGTGACTATGAATGGAGTCAACCCGTCTGCAGCAGCAAGACTGCGCGCTGTGGATTTGGAGACACGCTGGCTGTTTAGCAACATTCCTGCTGCACATTCACCGACAGGGCCACAAAGTACGACTGCCCTGCGTCCAGAGGCCCGCTGTGTATGGAAACAGGAATCTCTGTACATCATTCATTGCAAGTGTAGCTGCTGCAGCTTGCTCATTTATCCACTCGCTGTTGGTGCAGTTTAAAGGGATCTGCAAATCTGCCTCTGAAAGATTCGGGAACCGGCTCCCCTAAGAAGCCCCCTTCTGCCTCTCACCTTTATCCCATCGCAGCACTAAAAAGGAGCCAAAAAAGCTGCTGCTCTGAGTCCCAGGAGTGGTCTGCTCCTGTAGTGACAGGGGGGCGCCCTCAGGGTCCCAAACTTTGGGACTCTCTCTTGGGCTGTCGGACCGAGCTGCTCTTGGATGACCTATGGGGTACGGAGCAGTGGAGACATTTCTCTTTGTTGGGCTGAGTCTTGGATTTGCAGTGGAAGCAGCATATTTAGGATGCCCAGGCAGGGAGATTCGACCTTGTTACATGTTTCTATCCTGACAGACACTACGGCTGTAAGTGCTTAATCAGGGGTGGGCAATAATGTTTGGTGGGGGGCCACTCCAAGGTTTTGGGGGGTATGGGTGCAGGAGAGGATTCTGGCCTGGGAGAGGGGCAGTCGGAGGGGGGTGCAAAGTCTGGGAGGGAGCTGTGACCTGGGAGAAGGGGAAAAGGGGTGCAGACTGCAGGGGGTGTGGGTGGTGACTTGGGGTAGAGGAACGGGGTGCAAGGTCTGGGAGGGTGTTTGGGTGCTGGAGAGGATTCCGCCTTGGGGGAGGGGTGTAGGTGGGGTACAGAGTCTGGGAGGAAGTTGTGACCGGGGCAGAGGGTTTGGATGGTGACCTGCGGGAGGGAGTTGGGATGTGGGAGGGGCTAAGGTGCCTGAGGCAGGCTCTGGCTGGGAGGAGCTTACCTAAGCCTGCAGCACCCCCAAGGCAGTTGTTTCCAGCCAATAGGAGCTGAGGGATTGGTTGGGGTCAGTTCCCATTGGCCATTTGTTTCTGGCCACTAGGAGCTGAGGATTGGGCTGGGGGTGGGAGAGATGCAAGGACTGAGCTTTAAACCGGCAGCTACGTTCCTGAGGGTCCCGGCAGGGTGGTCCGCGGGCCGGATTCGGCCCCAGGGCCGTATTTTGCCCAGCCCTGGCTTAAATAGATCTTCCACGGGAAAGCCATCGAAGCAGAACCAGCTGTAAGTACGAGCTTGGCTCTGCCAGCAACACACAGCTCTGGTGCAGAAAGCCACGGGCTCCGGTCACACAAGAATTCGGGTGGGGAATCCACCCTAGCACTGGTGAGTGGGAATTCATTGTCACCTGTATTGTCCTCTCACCTGCTAACAACCCTATGAGCAGCATCAGCAGCCAGCCAGAAAAGGCATCGCTCACGCTCTGAAGCAGGGCCCATGTTGACTCTTTACTTTTACTAGCAATCTAGAGGAAAGGTTGAGAGGCAGACGTTAGACACAGCAGAGCAGACACACACAGATCGATTTCAGAAGCAGATGGCTTTCATTCATCTGGGGAAAACACTAACACTCGTATTAGGGGGCGGAGCTTCTCCCATCAATACAAACATTTCGAGTTAAAGATCAAACTCTACCCTTCAATCACATGACTGTACTCAGGAAATAGAGGGTTTCGAAAACAAGAAGTAACCTTGCAGCCAAGTGTGTCAGGCCCTGCATTATGCAGACCAGGTACAAAGTGTGGCTCAAGGAAAATCAAGCTTCCCCCAACCCAGGGAAATCAAAGGAAGGATTGAGCCAGACTCCTCTTAAAATGTCTTTTCCGATTTAACCTCTCACAGTCGCGCACTTACTTGTCTGCAGTTGTCCCGAGCCCAGCGCTTATTTATAACAGGACTGTGGTCCTGAGCAGTCTGTGAAAACAGAGCTACCTTCAGGGCATCCCACGGCCACCTGTCGTCAGGCCACGCATCCTCAACAAGCATCTGAGCTCCTAGATCAGGGGGTGGCCAACCCATTTAACAAAGAGAGCCAAAACAGCAGCGGAAAAAATGTGAAGAGCCACACCAGAATTGTCCGGTTTAAAAAAAAAAAAAAAAGCCCCCCAGAACAGAATTGTCAAAAACAAACAAAAAAAAATTAAAACAATTTAAAAAAAAGGAGGCTGCCCCTTTAAGATGGCCGCCATCTTGGGCACCATTTTTAAAAATCCCACAGCTCTGACCCAGTAAGCACAGGGAAGCCGGGGGGGGGGGGGTGCCATTTGCGGGGGGCGCAGAAGCTGCTTCCTGAGCCACACTTTTGGGGGGCAAGGAGCCACATGCGGCTCATAAGCTGCGGGTTGGCCACGGCTGTCCTAGATAGATGCATCTTTTTCAGCACGGTGCAAGTGTTTCGTGTGCTCCATCTACCCTCTAGCCCAGGGGTGGGCAAAAGCCACTGAGCGGGCTGGATCCAGCCAGCCCACGTGGCTGTTCCAGGCTCCGCCCCCAGCACGTTGCTGGGGGAGTAATGACGGAGGCTGGGCATTCAAGAATACTCTGATCTGTGATATACAAGGCCTTGACAATCTCAGGAATTGATCTTGTGCGTATAAATCTTTGTTAACGGGAAGGTTATTTCAACACAGCTTTTCAGGCTAGACATGATGGTTTAGAAATATTCAGCTGCTCCGAGGAGGTCTCTTAAGGCTTAGACCCAGCTCTGAGTCCCAAGATCAAAGCTAATAACTACCTCTAAGGCTCTGCCCTATTAACTATACCTAACATTTAATAGTATTTTGTTTTTGTTCATCTCACTGCTCTTGATGGCTGGGGGAAAGGTTCAAACGGGGGCTATTGAGCGCACTAACAATTCTGGTGCAAGTCCCAGTACCTAGTCCACTACTCCTGGGTAAAAGGCCAAACAGCAAATCCCCATTAACTAGAATAAATAAAGTTAGATGCCGCTCTGGCTGAAGGATTTTAAATTACTTCTTTCTTTAGATTGTGCCTTTCAGAAGCAACCGTCTAGACTGTTTATGAGCATAGCTACTACTGACCCAGCGAGGCCGGGGCAGGAAAGGACAAACTGTCTGCTGTAGGTTTCTTTTTACAATTGCAAACTAACTAATCTGCTTCGCCAGTTAGCAATTTTTGGTGGGGCCTGGTCTGAATGTGTTTATATAGACGAGGTAGGGCAGGCATTAGCAGCGTGTCTGGGCATTTCACGAGGTATTCCTGACAGTCAGTTGGCTGTTAGTCTACCCTTCGGTTTTTCTGTGCAAGCCCTTTGGTTTCGTTCCCCCCCCCAGACAGCGAGGAAGGAGCTGAAGGGGCGAGGGGGGAAGAACCATGTTTGTAGCGTCGACACAGCCATTTACGGGGTCTTCCAAGGACTTGTTCCTCTTCGGGATAGTCTGAGCATCACACAAGAGGGGCCAGTTTCCTGTGCTGACAGGCAGCCTTACCTCTGGGGACCCCTCGCTTGTTGTCACTTGCGTTGGACTCAATGAAACGTTCAAAAGAAAACTTTGGCTAACAGAGAGTTGCATTTAACAAGCTTAGGCCAGGCACTGCCTTTTAAAAAGCTTCCCAGCAAGGATCTTATGATACAGGGGCCTGTCAGAGAGCTTAAATCCCCACTGAGGGCACTCCTCTGCTATCGAAACCAACCCTTGCACCATACAAAGCTAGAAAGGGCTGGGGAAGGAACTCATGAGTTACTTCCCTTGAGTTTTCTCCAACAGGCAACATGTTTTTAAGGCTGAAAATTAATGGCTACGTTGTTATTGTTTGCTGATCATTATGATGTGCTCAAAAAGAAATCTTGCTCTTTCTTACAGGTTGAACCTTTCTAGTCAGGACCCTTGGGACCTGTCCAGTGCCGAACCAGAGAATTTGCTGAACCACGGGCAGCCAATATTGTCTAGCAGCATTACCCACACTGGCACTGCTTACGTGGCTCTTAGAAGACGGCTAGGGGTGAATGAAGCTAAACAACAGCACAGAACTCTGACAGCCAGGATTGTAAACAAACTTTATGGGACCGCGAGAAACTTTGCTACACCCATGCTAAGCGGCCAACTGGCGAACTCAAATCATGCCGGACGACGGATGTTGCCGGGCCAGAGCGTGCTGGATAAGAAATGCTCAATCTACACAAACAAAACTATATATGTGGCGTGTTCGCTACCTCCCCCTAATTCAGTAATGCAGTTCCCAGAAGCTTCCTGCATCCGGGACGCAGAGAAACTCGGCAAAAAATGGGATAAATGGAGCTGGCTCCATCCCACGTGTCACTGCAACACGCTGACAGGTTGGGGCAGGCTTCCAGCATTTAACAATCCTTGCACAGAAATGCAGGGCAGCCAGTAAAATTTTGTACCTACGTTTCCTTGGACTAAAAGGCCACCTGTGGGACAGTGCTTCGGTCACTCTCTGCGAACAAGCCCTCCAACCTCAGATATTCCTGTGTGTGTCCCCAGATTCAAGTATTCAGAGAAGGAGGCAAAGGTGTACATGCAGACAATTCAGCTTTGCACCATCAGTGACAAGCAAAGCAGCAAGAAACAGACTTACCTCTCTGTGCCTGTCCCGGTCTCTGGATTTCTCTCTCACCCAGTCTATGGTATTGAAATCTTCATAGGTACCCACCCCCGGCAAAGGTTCCTCCAGAAAGTCCATCATGTGGCTTGTGCCATTCATCCCTCCTCCATTGTATAAGGAGAACCCTGAAAAACAGAACAAACGAAAGGGTGCATTCATTCCAACATTCTCCACGTCCGAGGCTGCCCACAGATGGGATGAAGACAGTCCTAGGTGTAGGCAGCTACAGGTTGAACCTCTCTAGTCTGGACCCCGGGGACCAGACAGGTTCCTTTCCTCCCAGAGCACCCGGCTGCTAACAGCAGTCCCTCGAGCAGCTGACCCCGAGGAGCAGCACTGGGTTACGCTTCACCCAACGTAAGGACTAGAAATATCTTGTCGGTCAAGTGAACGCTTAGCTTCAGCGGCAGCAATCAAGTGTCCAGGAAAGGTGGTTACTCCCTCCGGAGCTAGCATTTTTCAAGTCGTGGGACTAGACGTCTTCCACGTACAGCGTCACTGACCGAGCCAGAATGGCATTTAAGAAAACGAAGGCTAAAACCAGGAGGCAAGTGGGGAAAAGAGAAACAGTCCCAGAACAAAGATGACAGCAGCAAGCAGCATGATGCTAGAACAAGCCAAACCAAAAGGAGCGACTGCTGGGCATTCATTGTATTCGAGCGCAGCCAAGGTGCCCCTGCTGAGGCTGGGACCTTGTTATCACAGCCACCGTACATACACATGCCCCCAGGAGCTGGCAACACGAATAGACAAGGTTAGACAAAGGGCGGGAAGGAAAATAGGCAGAGAGGGGAAAGAAAATTAAGTGACAAAGTAGGTCAATGGCAGGGAGGAGAACAGAATCCAGATGTCCTGACTCTAAGGCCACGTCTCTAGGTACTGGAGGGTCGATGCTCTGGCGATCGATCTTCCGGGGTTCAATTTAGTGGGTCTAGTTAAGGCCGGCTCAATCGAACACTGAGGCCACCCCCGTGGGCGCCAGTACTCCCCGCTGTCACGAGGAGTAAGGGAAGTAGACGGGAGCGTTTCTCCCAACCACCTTCCCCTGGGGAGACAGCGCCAAGCTCGGCTTGAGGTACATCGACTCCAGCTACGTTATTTACGTAGCTGGACTTGTGTGCCTTAAGCTGACCTCCCCGCCCCTCCTGCAGTGTAGGCCTGGCCCAGAGCCCAGCGGCCTGCCCTTTTCTCTCCCAAGGGTAAAGCCACTGAACATGAAGTCAAGAGAAGAAATCGTCCCCCCTTAAAACTCAAACGCATTTGCTCTCATGTGATACAGTTTAACTCTTCTCCATCTGCAGAACATTCGTTAATCCATTGCTGCCTTAGTCGTCAGTTTCAGAGGAAGTGTAATCTTTAATCTGAAAAGAGCCTGAAAACACAGTAAGCCAACGTTTGTTCGCTGCCACTCGGAAATGCACTGCTTAATTCTTTTTCACGTGAGTTGAAGACATGAAGGGGCTAGAAGAAAGGGTGGGGGAGTAAAACAGTCTTAAACCCAATCCAAGGACAATCAAGCAGCTTTTCTGGACAGATTAATAAATGCGGAACAAATTCTTCCTGTGAAAATCAGACCACCCCTTCATTCCTTTGTGTATGGAGGCACAGACCTTTGATCCTGGTCAATACCAGTGGATTCCTTTAATACTCCTCCATACTTACTTTTCTTCTAAAGCCCGCGGATGTTCAAGCAGCAAGGGTTCCCCAGGTTACAATGAGAATTAAGGGAGGTTTTACCCAGGAATAATAGTTTTGCAGCCAGTTTGGCCTCCTTTAAGGAAGCTTTCATGTTACAGGCATTCCCTCTCTAAGTTCCCTCTACAGCCCAAGCAATTCAAGGCTTTCCATTTCTTCCGGAGGCCTAAGGCGCTAGCCTTTAATCATTAATGAAACGAAAAACCTAACCCCCAGGCGAAAGGCAAAAAGCACAATAAACCGTGCCCTTGGAAGGGCTGCTCGGAAGCACTATCACAGCGGACAGCTGCCGCTGAACGGCGCCCTGCCTGATGATTTCATAGTGCTGATCTAGTTTTATTGATTGCTAGATCAAGCTCAGGAAGGAGCGCAGAGCATTCTCCTCCGACCTCTGAAGGGCATTTACGGGTGGAGAGAAAACTTTGTCAGAAGCAAACTCTGCCAGGAAGCATGCACTTACAGCTTACGAACCACACATGCCGGAGCACTCTGTTGGCCAAGGGCTGCTAGGACCCCCGACTTGCTTTCACGGTGAATATAAGTGTGTCCAGCAAGGCTTATAACTTACAGAAGTGGCCAAAGATTCTCAGGCAGGTTGCAGGGCAGGACATTGTGCTGAACGGAGGCTGAGTCTGGACAGAATGGGCAAGGCAGGGGCATTAGAGTTTTAAAAGAAACTCCGGCTTTATGCTTCTCCGCAGCTCCATCCTTCGGTGTTTTTGCCCCTCCCAGTTAGCACCACCAGGGCCCTCCCACGCAGTCCCCAGAACACAGACTCAAGCAGCTCGTAAATCTATTGGACGCTCACCCAGCCACGCACGCTGCTGCGATACAGCTCCCGTAAGGGGCTATGCAGATAGGGTGGACGGCTCTGTGATTCTAAAACTAGATTCTAAAACTAGAAAGGACCACTGTGATCATCAGACCACAGCTGTAAGAGTAAAGCAACGAGATGGATTTAGGTACATACCCAGAAGCACCCTGATGTACGTAAGAACGGCCATATTGGGTCAGACCAAAGGTCCATTCAGCCCAGTGTCCAGTCTGCTGACAGTGGCCAATACCAGATGCCCCAGAGGGAGGGAACAGAACAGGTAATCCTCATGCAATCCCTCTCCTGTCACCCATTTCCAGACAGAAGTTAGGGACACCATTCCTACCCATCCTGGCTAATAGCCATTGATGGACCTAACCTCCATGAATCTATCTAGCTCTTTTTTGAACCCTGTTAAAGTTCTAGCCTTCACCACATCCTCTGGCAAGGAGTTCCGCAGGTTGACTGTGCGCTAAGTAAAGACGAACCTCCTTTTGTTTGTTTTAAACCTGCTGCCTATTAATTTAATTTGGTGACCCCTAGTTCTTATATTATGGAAATAAGTAAATAACTTTTCCTTAAGCACTTTTTCCACACCAGGCGTGATTTTATAGACCTCAATCATATCCCCCCCTTAGTCTCCTCTTTTCTAAGCTGAAAAGTCCAAGTCTTTTTAATCTCTCTTCACAGTTTTATGGGGTCACTATAATCAGCAATAGTGAACAGTGTCCTAACTATGCCATGCTTGGGGGGTGGAGGGGACGGGGTGGAATCCCAGAGAATCAGATAAATTACAGTCTTATGGAAACTCTGCAAATTAAAACTTGAGACTGCAGGTAAAGGGTTAATTCTTGCTCAATAAAAAAGTGACCCGCGGTTTCAAAAGCATGTAACCGTGCTTGGGAAAGCTCATCTATTAACCCACGGCCCTTGGGCTCAGCTTTACGGCCCTCGGGCTCAGCTTTGCAGCCTTTCCCAGGGATTAAAGAGACTCAATAAAATGGCGTTGTTCAGCCTAGATCCCTCCAAGACCCAATCAGATTCACTCCCCTGGGATATCCCCAGCCAACTCCCATGGAACCTGCTCCTGGCCGAGGGTCAGCCCAAAGCAGCCAGAGCACAGCAGCCCAAAGACCACGTACAGCAGAAAACCCGCAGGAGACCTCAGGCGGGCGTATTTCAATCACCCCTAGTCATTTGCTCTTTGGAGACTCCTGTGATACGTGTCAGTTACAAAGGGCTTGTCGACAGTAGGGATGTTAAATATCAATTAATTAATGAATCAAATAGTCGATGGGATTTCCATCGACTATTCAATTAGTCGATAAGGACTAGCACGTGTTCCACCTTTGCAATGTACAAGAGTCCCTGCTGGTTTGTCCTCCATGCAGTGTTCCAACTTTGAAATGTTGAACCGGTAGAGCCCGGGCTCCACACAGCCTTTCAATCTTTGAAATGTACAAGAGCCCCCACTGGGGCTCTTTCACATTTCAAAGCAGAAACACCGCCGCTGTGCCCCTGCCCTGTCCCATGGAGCTGGAGGGAACAGGCTTTTAAGCCGGCATCCCCTCCGTTTCCCCCCCTTGCTGCCTCTTTGTGACAGAGGCAGCAAGGGGGGGGAAGCGACTAGTCAGCTAACGTGATGGCTATCCAATAAGCGTTTGCTTATCGGATAGTCGATTAGTCACTTGCATCCCTAGTCGACAGGTGAGGTTAGTGCGCAGCAAGCCGGGGCAGGAACCGACAACGGGCCCCATCAGGGCAGAGTTAGGTTCCATGCGGCCGCTCCTCCACCGCAGCGAAAGTCCCAGAGCACGGCCTGGCGTGCTAAGTCACAGGTGCTGGAGCAGCGCGCACACAAGGATGTTGTTAGGCAGGATGTGCAGGCTGGTGCACTCCAGAGTCACACCTGAGCCTATACCGAAGTAACCTGCTGTGCAGACAAGCAGCTACCTGCCCAAACGTGGGCGTTGGAAGGAAGTTCTATGGGTCCATTTCGTTGGACCCTCTAGAACTCACCTGCCCTGGTTAGGGAGGCGTGAGCACAGCACAGCTTTCCCTACAGCACCCCTATTACGGAGGGAAAACTCCTCAAGCGGCCGCTATCATCTTTAAGAGAATTATTCAGCCGGGTTCCATTTCCCAAGGCAAAGGAGAGTCCTGACAACACGAGACAAGCACATGAGAATGGACCAATTCATCTTTCCGCCCAACATAAGAAGAAACAGCCTCCCATTTGCCAGTGCAACACTGGACTAGAAGATGGCTGGCAGTCATCAATATTTACCAGGGCTGCATTTCCTGTCCCTGCTTGTCACAATCAAAACACTAAACTCATTACAGACAGACCTGAAACAGGCAGGAAGGGCCACATGTCTGCTGGAGCCCGGTCCTGCCTGGTCATGGACAACATGACTAAACAGATTTCCCACATCCCTAATTAGCACGCTTAGATCAGCGTTTGGTACTGGAGTGGAGACCGAAGCCAAAGACACCAGCTAGCAGGGGGACAAAACGACTCCTTATCGGTAGAAGTTAGGCATTTGAAAACGGACTTTTCAGCATATCCGCTTCCCCCCCTCCTCACCTGCCCCTGGCCAAAGCAAGAGGCCAAAGCTCCATTTGTAGATTTTGCCTGGTTTAAACCCTTTCGGACAATTTGCTAAGAGTACTTACACAAAGCCGCATGTGCCCCTACACAGAGCATTGCTCTGTCCACAGGCCCCCCAGTGCGGCACTAAAGCGGTCACAGCACTTGGGGCGGGGCAGAGTTTTCTCTGGGGTGCCCCAGCCTTCCACCGTGAGGGAGCCTCTGGAGGCAGAACGGCTTTGCACAAAGGGCAGGGATTGCTTGTTTACAGCACTCTGCACGGCTGCACTCAGGGCAGAAATTCAATAGTCACTCTTGGCCCTTCGCAGCCACCCTCCTCTCAGCAGTGGAGAAATCAGAGCGGCAGCCTTTGAACGATGACCCGCAGTTTACCCCCTGCTCCCTCACAGCCGCTGCGTATTGCTCTAATTAGCCAGAACAGCCTCCTTACCCTCACTTGGATTGCTGCCTCTCTGCCGTCACAGGAGTGCCTTCTGGAGCCCGTCTCATGGCTCCGGGAGACTGGCGAGCGGACTGCGGGGTAACTTCCTTTCGAGTGGCACTTGCTGCATTCCCCTCCCTTCCCAGCACGGCCGGGGCTCTCCCTGCATGGAGCATGTCGTCACCAGCTGACAGTCACATGAGCGGACTCTTGGACCTCCTTTGAAAGAGGGAGGATTTGAGCTGCGCAGAGGACGGTTAAAGATGCAGTGTCCCTGGTGCTTAATCAGCTCATCGACTAGTCGATGGAATTTCCATCAACTAGTCGATAAGGGGGGGACACTGCAGAGCCACAGCAGGGTTAGCTCCCGGCCCGGGGAGCTAACCCCGCTGCGGCTCTGCCTTTTAAATGTCTTAAGAGCCACCAGGCTCTTAAGACATTTAAAAGGCTGAAGCACAGTGGGCGGGACCGGGCGCAAGCTGGGAATCAGCTGTTCCAGCTCACACCGGGTCCCCCCACTGCGCCTCTGCCTTCCCTGCCCCATAGCGGAGATGGTGCTGTGGGGGAAGGGGGGGGAGAATAGTTTTAAGCCAATTCTTCCCAGCACCAGCTCCTGCTCCCCCCCATTTCCCCCCTTTGCTGCCTCTGATAGAAGCAGCAAGGGGGAAAGTCACTAGTGGAGTCCCTAGTCGACTATCCAATAAATATTTGCTTATCAGACAGTTGACTAGTTGCTTACATCCCCAGCGGCAACTAGCACCAAATACCTGCTGCATGCTTGGGGCTGGTTTCCGATACTTCGCTGCCCCTGGATTCCAATTCCCAACATCCCTACTAGGCCAGTCTTTGGAATCCACCCAGCTCCTTCAATGAATGCCACCATCCAGTGTCCTCCAGGTCAGAGATGGGCATTTATACTGAAGTACTGACCACTGCGGAGGCAGTTAGCTGATGTACAGGCCTTTCCGCACATTGGACAGCACAGGGCACTTGCATCTCCCTCCGGCTACCATGGCTTACAACATAGCCTCTTTGTTACCAACACACTGTGCGTTTGGCTCCCCGCCTCTCAGCGCCTGGGATCTGTCTGGAGGGTTCCCACAGGTTACAGTCTCTTTCACAAGGGCATGTTTTGCAAGGCTGCGCTCTTTTCCTGTTCGCCTGTTGAGGTTTTGCCCGCTACGAGAGCCAAGGCGACACGCCTGGGGTGCCTGCCATGTTCCACACAGAGATGGTACCCCCAGGCCAGTCACGCTGTCCCACTATGGGTATGGCTTTGACCCTCCATCCCACCGCTTTGCAGAGTCTGACTGGGATTGCATCTTAGCCTAGGACAGACACAACACCCGATGATGGTTCCCTGGCTCCAAGACGCAAGTGATAATCTGCTTCATTTCAGCCTCGCTCTATGGCTCTGGTACGTTACACCATGGTGAATATGGACTTTGGTCCTGCGTGACAAAGGGACTCTGTGGGGACTGACCAAGCTAAAAAAACCATGTGCTGTACCCCCCGGTGTTGGACAAGACGCCAAGATCAGCAGCGGTTCATTACCATAACATCGCTGACCGCCATGCCTGGCCCTACCTAGGCTTCTTCAAACACCTTGTTGCCTCCAGCCTCCAGTGTGCAGGAGACTTGTGTGTGCTTACCAAGTTGTCAGCTCTGACACACCCCCGGCCTGCCAGTCTTCTCTGAGCCCTGCCAGTTAGCAGTAGGTGAACCCACCCCTGGAAAGCATTCTGTCTTATCTGCGGAAGGCTCCAAGACATACCAGGTCCGCTACCCCCCAGGGAATAGTGCAAGATCAGCACCTTGCTTCATAGCTCTGAGATATAGTCAACAGTGAAAAACAATACATCTATTATCCAAGTGTCAAGATTTAAGTAATAACGAGGAATGCACTGGAACCAAGATTCCTGATAAACCCATCACAGCACACTTTTTACAGACTCTGTTTAACAACCAAGTTACTCTTATCTGAACAAGCTTCACATCCAAACCCTTTTCTGCAGCATCTTCAGCCAAGGACAGCTTGGATCCTGTTCTCATGAATGTAAACCCGCTGCCTGCTTATTTCCTAAGTGCAGGAATAAAGGGGTATGTTCCCAAAGTTACTTATGCATCATCTGAATTCAGACACAGTACAACTGCTCTGCCTTCTCCTGTGAGCTACTCCCTGTTGACTTCATATCCCCATTAATTTAACATGTAATCGGGAATCCATTGCATTAGCTTACAATGCTTAATTAACGCTTCAACAGAAGCTTCAGAGGGGGAGCCGAGTTAGTCTGTAACTGGAAAAACTTAAGAAACAACAAATAGTCTTGCAGCACCTTAAAGGCTAACAAAACATGCACAAAAGCTCATGATACCATGTACATGTTTTGTTAGCCTTTAAGGTGCTGCAAGACTATTTGTTGTTTAAGTTTTTCCACTTCAACCGAGACAGGTGTGTAAATATCTTGCCTTGCAGGAAACCTAGTTCTCCACCTCAATTCGGATACAAAACTTAAGAACATACTCTTAATATACATAACTCCTGGCATGCCATTTCTACACTGTAACCTGGACTTTTAATGTTGCCAATCAATAGTAAGTTGTTAAAACTAAGGTTGCAATAAACCAGACTTAGTTCTCAGGGCCAGGCCTCTAGTTAGGTTACATACAAATTAGTTTAGCAGATGAGCCTAAATGACCCTTTGAATGGTACAACCAAACTTTATTTAAAAGAAGGATGATTAGTTAAGTAAACAGGTATGCAATTTGCATCTACGCAGGTACCACGATTATACTCACACTCGGAGATGTAATGGTGTACTAACAGGGGGATCAGTCTGTTGACACGGAGTGGTAGTACAGCCATGTGATCCTGTAACCTAAGTATACCCCTTTTGATGCTAAATGGAATGCTCCTGCAATTTAGCAAGGTTACTCCTTTTATTAACCATTATCAAATTAACATTAAATCTACGTATTACCGTATTCACACTTCTGCCACCTCTCTATTGGCACTTTAAATCACATATCAAACATCTACATCAAAGTCTTCCCATATGATCAACACGGGTAGCATTTAAGAAAACATTCAAACTTCTCAAAAGCCCTGCCAAAACCCAACACAAATTCACCACATAACTTTAGAGCA
Organism: Pelochelys cantorii; assembly: GCA_032595735.1. NCBI lineage: Eukaryota > Metazoa > Chordata > Testudines > Trionychidae > Pelochelys > Pelochelys cantorii. The sequence goes on from CM064337.1 coordinate 46,869,491, forward strand.
GATCCTTGTTAACTTCCATTTTCCCATCGCACCGTCTCCAACTTTTGCTCACACGAGCTCACTCAATTTCCTGTATCCCCCCTAGACTTACGCTAGCATAAGCAACAGCCCGATTTCCGTTTACACTTTAACATTGCTACTTAGCAGAACCGAGAAACCCTTCTATATGCTAAAGCGTTCATTTCACAAGATCATCAACAGCTAGTGTGTCATCCTGGCTCTCATTTAAGACCTCACGTGTCATCCTTTGGGGAACTCCCTTGCCAGCTGCCATTAAAGGGTTTTTCGATCACACAGCCCATTAGAAGATGCACACCCTAAGTACAGTCCTCTGCATAAACACACCCAACCTCTTCAGTGAGGTCTCCAGAGGCTCTTTGTTCAAGAGCTTTGCCACTTGTTCAAAAACAGAATATTCCTAGTTTTACACCTTCTGTGGTAATCAAGGCAAAACAAAACAAAAGACACAGTGCAACACACAGATCCTTGTCTGACACACACACATGTATGATCAGCCCATGCAAGCTCTGCCTAAGATATTTGCCAGACAGTCACTAGGATGATCTACTCTGTGAAAAAGTGCTCCATAGACTAGCTTTATATCTGGCCCAAGAGAAACCACAGTCAGATGCCTTCGGTTTCCAACAGGTACTGTACGTATGCGTGCCAGCCCCCTAAAGAAACTCGGGGGCATCCTGGCCCTACTATAGTGAATGGGAGTTTCATCATTGATGTCAAAGTGGCCCTTAGATCAGAGGTCCAGCCAACCAGTAACCTGTTATAACCAGCAACAATTGGCACTAAGTGCTTCAGAGGCAAGTGCAAGAAGTCTTGCAGAAAGCCATTAATGAAATCATCTGCTTGCAGGTGAAATTTCTTCCCCACCCCTCCCTGTTCAAATTTGGGACTTATTTCCCTGCAGCAGGAGGATTTATAGTCCTTCCAGAACTCTCGTATTCCTTGCTACTATAGTTCTGGATATTATCGTCTATATAAGGTCTCCAAAATGGTTAGGGGGCTCCAAATTTCACAGGTCACCTTAAAGAACTTTCTTCCATTCCACACCAAACGCGAGCCACCCCCCAAAACATGGGAAAACAGCCCATCTTTCCTCCTCAGCACCCTAATACAGACCACCATGGCACAAGGGCTTGGTGGATCGCGCATTTCACACCATCCTCACGCTTGCTACTCAAAACCCAGCATGCTCACATCGCTAGCCCAGCCGCAAGCTGATGGAAGAAGAACCCACAGAGTAGAGGACAGGTGTGGAGGGGGGCTGGTGTTTCACGTGCAAACTAATGAACCAACGCAAACATACTAGGTCCAGTTTCACAGCGAGTACAGGCAAAGCCAGGCTGTCGTGTGTAGCTGATAAACAGGGCAGAACTCAGCCAGTGCATCCCCTTTGAAGAGGTGTTCTGTCCCAGAGACCACAGCAACCGCCATTAGCTAAAGGATGGGGTTAAAATCCACTTTGCTCCCTGCTACATTCATCCGGCACTTAGGCAGACAAGATTAATGGAATATTCAAGGGGAACAAAAATACAAAGCATTCCAGAGCTAGCCCTCTCCTTGCCACCTTAGCACAGCTGTTGGGGTGTGAACAACAGCTTAGGCTAATTAGTGCTGAAGAGTCATTAGCCACATGGTGTGAGAAATGCTGTTAGAATTTGGAACTACTGGATGAATGTATCAGTGGATTCTCCCGCAGAACAAGCATAAAAGTTGCCGGCCACGGGCATCGCTTTGCTGTCAGAGCAGTAAATTAAGGAAAATGCAGCTCATCTCTCTCTAGTACTGAGGTGCAAAAGTCCAAATTGGAAATTCCAGGATGCACAGTCCGAGTAAATATATAATCACGCGTCACTTCTTGGCGAAACAGCGAGAGCCGCATGAGAGCCCTTAAGATTGGCAAACTAACAGATTTTCTGCCCCGTTGTAACCGGAGGGGTTAGCCAACAGTTGGGGGCGATACAGATGGGAGAGGACATTGCGATTGTCAGGCGTTTCACTAAGGCAGTTTTGCTTGTTACTGCCAAACACGGAAAGCCCTGCCTCTCCAAACAGAGGGCTGCTCCCACCCCCACATCCCACCAGGACTGAAGGACACTGCCCCAGGGCATCTCCCCCTTGCCGTTCCCCAACAATAGCCAGGAAAAGCCGCCAGGAGTGTCTCACCCATGGTGAGCAGGGCAGCCATATCAATTTCACAGCCCCAGAGGGTCCAGCCACCTAGCTTCCCAGGGCAGCTGGGCTCTGGCTGCCTGGCTTTGTCCTCAGTTTCACAGCTACCACCCGCAACGCACCCTGCGAGGCTGGAGCAGGCCCTGGCCTGCAGCAGGTGGGGAGCTGCTCCAGCTCCCACCAGTCAACCAGAATCGGTAAGCCTCACCCATTAAGGGTCCTTTGTAGTGTCGTCACGGCCACATTGGTCCTAGGCTAGTAGAGAGACAAGGCGGGTGATGTAACATCTCTTTATTGGACCAACTTTGATAAGAGAAACTTCTGAGCTCAGAGAGAGCTTGCCTTGTTTATCAAGAGAAATTGGTTCAATGAAAGCTCTTGCCTCACCTACCTTGTCTTTCTAACATCCTAGTTATAACGCTGCAAAAAAAATTACATTGAAGACAGCCGAATCACTACTTTTTAAATGGCTTTTTCTGTGGGGGTTGCATTTACAGAGTTCTGCATCATCTCTGGCCTTTGCCAAAGGTGTGGGCACCATCAGTGCTGTAAGTTTCAGCACTGTCAGTCCTAATGGATCTAAAATTACAAATCAGGTCCCTAAAAAGAAAGAGAGACGATTACCTTTAAAATTAGAAAGCCAATAAATAGAACTCAGTTTGTAAGTCGGAGCCTTTAAGACTCCACTCGGTTAATGTAATACACATTACCATACAACCAGGAAGGCGCTTTTTAAGAATTTTCCTGTGACCATTTGATTCCAGGAGATGAAACTTTTGAAGTACCTAAGAAGCAGGAACCCCGAAAAACAGGCAGTGGGGCCGCTAACAGACAAGGGTGCTACAGGAGCACTCAGAAAAGCAAACAGAGTTCTTCACCTCAGTCGTCACTGCCACGGATATGGGGGAGAGTCCCACATCAGAGCTACTCTTGTGGGGTGACCAATCCAAAGGACTGTGGCAAATGTGTGTCAGCAGGAAGAGGGTTTTAGAACTAACTGATCCACTCCACAGCAACAGGTCACCAGGACCAGATGCTGTGCACCCCAAAGTTCTGAAGACATTCAAATTTGAAACCACGTAACTACCAACTGTGGGACGTGAGCTCCCGCTGACCTCACACGCTGTGCCGGCTGCCTGGAAGGGAGTTCATGTCATACCAAGTTTTTAAAACAGGGTGCCAGAGGCAATCCTAGCATTAGGAGTGTTAAAAAGCGGGGAGTTGGGTAAATGTGCAACTGCTGAAAAAGCTCAGTGATTACACTGAGCCTGCATGTATCCGTGAATGTTAATCGATAAGCCTGGCCTTATCTATTAACATTTACATGGTTAAACTGTCACATCCCTACTGGCAATTACAGGCCGATACGCCTAACTTCAATACTAACGCTCTACTGTGCGCTGGTTAGGTCTCATTTGGAGTATTGTGTCTAGTTTTGGGCACCGTATTTCAAGAAAGATGTGGAGAAATTGGAGAAGGTCCAGAGAAGAGCAACAAGAATGATGAAAGGTCTAGAGAACATGACCTATGAAGGAAGGCTGAAAGAATTGGGTTTGTTTAGTTTAGAAAAGAGAAGATTGAGCGGGGACATGATAGCCGTTTTCAGGTATCTAAAAGGGTGTCATAAGGAAGAGGGAGAAAACTTGTTCATCTTGGCCTCTGAGGATAGAACAAGCAGCAATGGGCTTAAACTGCAGCAAGGGAGGTTTAGGTTGGACATTAGGAAAAAGTTCCTCACTGTCAGGGTGGTTAAACACTGGAATAAATTGCCCAGGGAGGTTGTGGAATCTCCATCTCTGGAGATATTTAAGAGTAGGGTAGATATATGTCTATCAGGGATGGTCTAGACAGTATTTGATCCTGCCATGAGGGCAGGGGACTGGACTCGATGACCTCGAGGTCCCTTCCAGTCCTAGTATTCTATGAATACCAGGAAAACTGGTAAGAATTACGAAAAAAAACCAGTATTATCAGACGTATAGATGAACACAGGATATGCAGAAAGAGTCAACATTTTTTTAAAGGGAAGTCATGCCTGAGTCTATTACAATTCTTTGAGGGAATCTACAAGTATATGGATGAGGGTGGCCCAGGCTGTATAGCGCACCTGGATTTTCAGAGAGCCTTTGACAAGTTCCCTCATGAAAAGTGCTGAAGAAAATTACGTAGTCCTGGGATAAGAGGGAAGGCCCTCGCCCGGATCTGTAACTGATCAGCAAAGCTACCTCTCACTAGCCTGCCACATGGACCCTTCTTCCTTGCACTGAAAGTTCCACAGTGCACTTTAATATGGTTTCAAGCCCCACTCTAGAAGGGACAGCCAACCAAGAAAGCCCCCAAGAAGTCTGGCCATGCTGCTGGTTGTGTAGCCAGACAGCTGCTCTGTGAACTGGCTTTTTTTAAATGTAGAGATGTAAAACAAAAACAAAATGTATCCACTTCTCTGTGTCCTCACACAGTGGTGCACGGGGGATGCCCAATGGGCAAAATGAGCCATGGAAAGTACCAGCACACAGAAAAAAAACACCAGATATTGCTCCATCTGCGACATTGGAAGTAGAAGAAAAGGCTCTCTGAAAGAAACATTTAAGGGAATTTCAAACATGGGTTTTCATATTTTTATTAAATGGTTAAGCCCAAGCTCTGAGCAAATATACATCTCCGAGACACCCTCTTTAAAGTGGTTCCATTAACCATCTATGGATTTCTTGTGTAGCTTTCCACCCAGTTGCAGTTTTGTGTACATGCCAGCTCCTTTAAGTGGAAAAAACAACAGTAGCTACAGCTGACCATCTTTGTCAGTATGCAGACAAACAAAGAGGGGGGAAGCTGCTTAGAATATTAATGCATCTCATGCATTACAATATTTTTATTCTCTCTACCTTCTTCATTCTAAATTTGACCTAGCTGACAGAATATAACTAAATGGGTGTCACTAAATTAGCTCGGCAAGAGGTCAAAAGTTACTTATTTTTGAAATTTGCTGAAATCCAAGAATGGCCATGGATAGATATACAATATCCACCCAGATATAGGAAAGAAGCATATTTACCTGTCCCTTGGCAAATCATGCTGGTTTGCAAGTGCTAGCAAGCAGTTAAAAGTCCTTATAAACTCACCAGCCTTGATAGAACATTTTATCTTTCAAAATTCTGTACATGTTATCAAAAATGCACCTAGTACAGTCCTTAAAGCAAATCGGACAAATCTGAGCTTTTATTCCACAGCATTTTTGATGCCTTTGACAACTGACCTCTGACAGCCTGACTCTCTAGACTGAAAGACAAAATTATGACATAGTGAGATATTCTGGTTCTCAAACAGTGGGCGAGATGCAGTCTACGCTGAGAAATAGATGTGCGTACCCGCCTGGAAAGCAAGCAACAGACAGGAGGTTCTGAACTGCAAGTTGGAGCTGGTCTACATAGAAAACTTATATTAACGTAAGTATGAGAGTCAAGAGTGTGAAAACATGCATCCCGGACCCACATAGCTATGCCAACGAAACCCCCCCCCCCCCCCCCGTCTGGAAAGTTATGTTCACAGAAGGAGGCTTCTGTCCACATAGCTAACTTCTTTTAGGAAGGGGTGTTCCCACGCCAACAGAAAAAACCTCTCGGCTGATTGGCTGTGTTTAGCTGTGGGGCTATGCCGGCCTAAGTATGCTGTTACAGTTCTCCTAATACAGACGCATATTCATGGCTTCAAGAACAGCACTAACCATACGAGACCGAGTTCGTTTGAGAGATTCCGAGACCAGCAGGGCTGGCTGTGATCTCCTAGTCTGCTCTCCTGCAGAACACGCCATAAAATCTCCCCAAAACTATTCTAGAGCAGATCTTTTAGAAAAATCTTATCTCAATGTTAAAAAAAAAAAAAAAAAAAAAAAAAAAAAAAAAAACACACCCCAAGAGATACTGTTTGGTTTCACTCATGCAACAGGCTGCTTCAGGCCACTGACGGTTGATTGATTGCTCCCAGTGATAAGTGAAGAGTCTAGAAGGGCTCTGAGGAGACAAGTCCTTGAAGTCCTCACCTTCCTTTTTAAAGGAACACTCTGCTACTTCCACTCTGTGTTACACCCAAATCCTTACTCAATCCCTGTTTACTTTTGGTGACAGGCCAATGGAAGCAGATCAGTGCACTCTTGGCTGCTCTCCATTACTACAGCAGCCCATGCAGCCAGCCAGCCAGCCGGGTGAAAATACTGCCGGGTGTCACAATAGGAGGGTGACAGCAAAGCACATGGCCCTTACAGCATAACCGGGCCCCTCCACCAAGGAGCCAGCTCTTGATACAGTTACACAAAATAGTGCGCATTAGCCTGAAATCGACATCCAGACATTAGGGATACGGAACTAAATTTACCTCCCAACATCTCTCTATCCAGTGGGGGATCATCATCTGTCAGGGAGAAGTCCAGAGCTCCTCCGGCTATCTCCACCATGTCTTCATCACTAGTGCTGCTCTGGAAACTCTCTCGCCGATAGCCTTTGTTATTCATCGCAACAGCCTCTGCACCTGGGAGGAAAGGGAAAACAAAGGTAGTTTCCATAGCATAAGGTCGAAGACACCAGTGCACACCCCCCGGCATTCCAGGGGAACTGATGCCTGACTACTCATCAATCCAGTCCGACTAGCTGAGCGGAATACAACGGGAGACCTGGTATCGCACACACAGAACGAGAGGTACCAGATTCAGTATTTCAACATGGCAAGCCGGTGTGAGATTTGACAGCTGCCTGTTCTAGCCAAGGGATCTGACTGGATTTTCCACACTTACAAGCTGTGTTCCTGTGATATATTTCACACTATCATATGGGCCAGAAACAGTAATTTAGTGACATGAAATAAGAGGGCAGCATTTCAGAAGCGTTACCTGCAGGGCACATACAAATCAGTGATTTAAAAAAAAAAAAAAACCAAACACCTGGATTTATCTCTCTTCAAACATGAATGTATTTAATATTAAATTTAAAATTATAACAACCTATTAAAGCCTGAACTTATTATCTATTAAATTAAAAACCACATTCAAGCACCACCAGTCTGCTGCCAAAGTTCAAAAGACAGTCAAACCACTGAAATGCTGGAAATCGCTGGTTAAATGCCTAGAACCGGAGGGTGTGTGTTTGTTTAAGTGCTAACCCATTTTTGACAGCAGTCACTCTTTGTGCTGATGCAGAGAGAACATTTTCTTCATTTCAGTTTGACTAGTTCAAGTCCAGTGACGGGGTCCCAAAGTTGAGAAACAGATTGGGGGGGGGGGGGGGGAAATCAGAAAAGCTTCTTTCCCTTTTCTACTCTACAAATAAAAGCCAGATGTAAGCAGACCAGACCTACTAGTTCTAAAATCTTAAACGACATTGGGGCTATAACCCATTAGTTCAATTTACTAACAGTTAATACTTCTTTTTCATAAGCCCGTTTTAAAACACATGGATAGAAAGTAGTTTATATACCCCTGTATATGAGCTAGTTTTATTTAACCAATACCAACATGTTGAAAATGCTGTTGTTGTATATTTCCAAGTGAATTTCAGTTAGCATCCAAATTGTGGCATGGCAACTTACGATGTAAGGAAGGATGTCAAATTTTGATTAACTGGCTGTTGATCAAATTTCGATTAATTGGCTGATTGATAGGACTGTTGCTACACTTCAAAGGCGAAAGCGCTGTGGGGGAACAGGGGACTCAAGCAGTCCCACACTGGGCCTGTGCTCCCCGTGGCGTTTCAAAGCAGCAGCATCTCTTCCCCCCTCCCCCCATTTCCCCCTTTGCTGCCTCTTTCTGACAGAGACAGCCGGGGGGGGGAGACTGACTAGTCGATTAGCTTGTCGACTAAGCATTTGCTTATTGGATACTCAACTAGTTGGTCACGTCCCTACTTAAAGTAAAAAAAAAGCATTGTGTAACGTTGTGATGTGTCCTTTTTCCTTTTTAAGCGAAAAAACCCAGAAAAATTAAGAATGTGAATAAATGTATGTGACGCTATTATCTTGCTCATAAAAACGGTTCTCCTGCCAGACGACAGAATGACATCAGTGTCAAGAGGCTCTTTCAGCGAAGCAAAAGCGTCCACAGATACTCAAGAAACTGCAACCGCATGGTGCTCTCTATCACATCAAAATCCAGCATCACATTCCCCTAAAGTCAGGAGTGCAAAGCCTGAAGTAGGTGGATTAAAACCCACAATCAGACAAGAGGATTTAAAAGGTAAGGCATGAAGTACACAACAGATCAGAGGATTCGGAAAAGCCTGACAAGCGGCCAATGCTAAAGGTTTTAGCCAGGCGACAGAGCCGGTACACCACCCCAAAGTCTTTGAACTAGCTCTAGAACTGTTTCTCAACCAGTGGTAGGAGTACCTTTAGGGGTACTCGAGAGAAGTCTGGGGGGGTATGTCAACACAACTGAAATGTGGAGAAAACTGAATTTGTGTTTTAAGTTTTACAGCACTTTATTATTTTTGTACTTTTCACACCCAAAAATTTCATCGCCCGCCCGGTTACAATTAAGTTGTTTAAACAAATGTGTTGCAATGGCAGAAAAAATGTGTGCGTGTTTGAAAACTGTAGGTACTGGGGGGTACTTATGTATTTTTTTTAAAAAGGGGTACTTTATAAAAAAAAAAAAAAAAAGGTTGAGAAACACTGCTCTAGAATTTCTGTATTGCCCATGATCATTTACAGAACCCTAAGCCCCTCACTCCCCCTGAAGCAGAAAGCTCAGCAGCAGACGTTACTACTTGGTGTGTATCTTCAAAATTCTCGCGAGGACAAGGAGCATTTGCACTGTAGCTCAGAAGCTGCATGCGGCTCAACATTTCCAAGAAGAGAGGAGTTAACAAACCACAAAACTGTTATCTGTAGGTGAAAAATAGTCATTCATAAGCCTGGCATTTCCAGACATGAAAGACAGCAAAAGAACTCCGTTATTGGGCATTTTCCCAATTACGCTCTGCCTTCCCCTCCCCAGAGAGTAAAAGCAGAATATTGAAACATGTTGCTCATTAATTGCTTTAACAAGAAGAAGAGACATGGGGCTTTCTTCTCCAAGTGTTTGCATTTCCAACGTCGGATTCTTTCTTCCGGTGGGAACCTTTCCTGCTGCTCCAACTGCAGCCAGGTGCTATGAGCCCCACAGAAACCTCTCCCAAGTGAGTACCTGCTAGACAGAGATTGCCCTTGTGACTGCTGGAAGAATGGGAAGCACCGGGCTCCCCTGCCGCCTCACCCCAGCGATGCAGCTCAGAGCGGTTTTAGAAAGATCAGCACTTCCAAACAGCATGAATTATGCGCTGCAAAATCATTTCCTACTGCTCAGGAAAACAGCGGCAGCATTGCACAATAAGAGGACAAAATTCCTCACGGAAAAATATCCCGAAACACAACGTTGGTTGGCCTATCAATTGTGTTTGAACTTTAAACTGATGCTGAGTGCAAGAGGAAAAAAAATGCTACGTGTACATTCACGCTGGCTGAACCCAATGTCCAGTACAAGAAGCAAAGCCGCTGTCCTCTGACCCTAAGCTGACAGAGTGCCCTCACAGTCACAGCCCTCAGCTGGGACAGCTTCCAGTTCTTCATACAACGTGCAGAGAGGAGATGCCTGAAGTCTTATCTTCTCCACATCTCTGAAAGTGACTTGTTGCGGATCTGTGGCCTGTTGGGTCTCCTCTCTGGCCAGAAGATTTACAACACAGTCAAATAAAGTCTAACATTAATCAGTTGGAAGCTTCCTGGCTTTACTTTTTGGAGATACTATTTCCACCAGATACCGAACTAACTCCACATACTGACCAAACCTAAGCTGCACCATCGTGCTCCAAAAACTGCCATGTTTCACCCCAGGAGAGGCAGCCTAAAAGAGATAAGTGAAGTAGGTCCCTCAGTGTATGTCCCTTAGCTATTTCAGAGGGCATTTATGTGACTTAGACACAAGACATCCAGATGATAGAAACGTGAAGAATTTCATGGTGCAAAGGCGCTGGGCTAACAGCCCTCTGAAAGCTGAAATCCTCTGTGTTCAAAGCCAAGATCCAACATGGACCAGAGGGAAGGCAGATCTCTGATCTCTGCCAGTGAGATTCATCTCTGATCTGCAGGAAACTCTTCTGTGGGAAGAACAGCGCAGTCTGCATAAGTCTCCAATAAACCTGCTGGCAAAGGGGCAACTCCAGGGAAGGGTGTATTGTGTGGTTAGCAAGTGGCACAAAATAGCAACTTGCTTCAAAATTGACTATTGAAATGATGTGGTGGACATCTCTCCATCGCAACTAACTTGGGAGGCAGACCAATAACCTTGAGGTCCAAGATTCATTTGGATTAACTACCCAGGTCTACATGTAATGCGACTTTTCATTACTTGTATGCATGTTTTTCGGGAAGTATTTTTAACTGTTGCTATTAAGTGTCTTAGAAGTATGGGAAACAAGTATCCCAAATGGCTGGAAAACTGTTCCAAGAATACAAGTATCAGAGGTTCACAGTCAAGCTGGAAGGGCAAAACGAGAGCGGACCTGCACGGATCAGTCCTGGGTCCTGTTCTTCTGTTCAGTGTCTTCATCAGTGATTCAGACAATGCCATGCACTTAAGGTGGCAGATGATACCAAGCTGGGAGGAGTTGCGAGCACTTTGGAGGAATTAAAATTCAAAATGATCTGGAAAAACTGGAAAAAAAGGCCCCACTTAGGGAGGAACAGTCGGATGCACACATACAAAATGGGAAGTGACTGCACAGGAAGGAGTACTGCAGAGATGGATCTGGGTGCTTATAGCAGAGCATAAGCTCAATGAGTCAACCATGTCACACTGTTGCAAAAAAAGCAGACACCATTCTGGGACGTATCAGCAGGAGGGCTGGAAGCAAAACGAGAAGTCATTCTTTCACTTCACTCCATGCTGATTAGGCCTCAGCTGGAGTATTGTGTCTAGTTTTGAGTGCCACATTTCAGGAAAGACCTGGACCAAGTGGAGAAAGTCCAGAGGAAGCAACAGAAATGTTTAATGGTCTAGAAAACACGACCTATGCGGAAAGACTGAAAAAACAGGTTTAGTCTGGGGAAGAGAAGAGGTGGGGAGACGGGACATAACAGTTTTCAAAAACATAAAAAGATTGTTACAAGGAGGAGGGGGAAGATTTGTTCTCCTTATCCTCTGGAGGATAGGACAAGAAGCAATGGGCTTAAATTGAAGGAAGGTTGGTTTAGGTTGGACAATAGGAAGAGCTCTCTGTCAGGGTGGTTAAGCACTCAAATTGCCTATGTAAGTTGTAGAATCTGTTGGAGAGTTTTAAGAATAGTTTAGACAAATACCTGTTCGGAACAGCCTAGTTATTACGCAGTCTCACCAGGAGTGCAGGAGACTGGACAAAATGCCCTAGTGAGGACCCTTCCAGTCCAATACTCCTATGGCTAACTCTAGCCCAAGCCGTTAGCTATCAGATGTCATCTGAGCGTTCACAGAAAGTCTCATGCTTCCCACACAGAAAGCGACCGCCTGCGTCTCAGGATGAAATCCCACGGTCACGTGCCTCCAAGAGCCGAACTGCGTGTTTCTCTGTCCCACCACGTAACACAGCAACATCCCTGTCATTCAAGGGTTTTGCCTGACGTTCTTAACAGGCCATTTATGCTAATCAAATACACCCCCCCCTGCAGACTATTAGAATGGAAAATGTCCTCTCCTTCTTCTGATACCTCAGAACGAGCTTTAGAGTGGATCAGTATCGACCTTTCCACGAGGGATGTGAAGAGGTGATGCTTACCGGGGAATGGTTAACCAGTGCCCGGAAGCAGCCTCTGTATGAAAGGCAGTAAGGGAGAGGAGGTAATGCCGGCTCCCCATGAGTGCCAGTTCTCACCTGCCCCCCTGCATGTAAACGCGTAGCCGCTAAAATTCAGCAGTTACATGTTTACAAACATTAACGCTTTTTAACATCCCTACAGTGCGCACAGCAATCTGGTATGGAAGCAAGCGGCTGAATTAACGGGTATTATAAAATGCAACTCACCCCTTCTTTCAGTGCTGAATTCTGGAGTCCCCAGTTACAGAAAACACAGTGGAAGTTTGCTGAAAGTATGTCTACGCTGCAAGACACACCCAGAGCTGATGCTGGCCAGCTGACTCCAGCAAAGGGGCTGGTTAATTATGATGTAGATGTTAGGGATGTAAAATTCCATTCGACTGGTTAAACATGATGTTTACCTGGTTAATTGATTAAAGATGCTGGGGGGAGGGTGGGCGCCTGGAGTGGGAGCCCAGAGCTCGGGCTACAGCCTGACCCTGCCCATCTACACCTCAATTCAACGATCAGCTGGCGTGGGCCAGCTGTAGACAAACCCTAAGTTTCCGAACAAGGAGAGCAGTTCCACAGCCACCCCCAACAAATCAATAAACCCCAAATACAAAAAAAATCACAGTTCCCTTGAGGCATAAGGCAGAAAATCACTGGAAGAGAGAACCTGGCTTCCCCTCCCACCCCACGGTGGGCACACATACCGAAAGGCTGCTGGCCTAGCCAGGGGGAAGCCATCGTCCTAGATACTCTTCAATCAGCCTCTTCTACAAGATGCCATTTTCTCCATCTCAGTCCACCACAGTGCTGAAACACTGGATTAAAATCCCAAATAGATCCACCCTTCTGGTGGCTGGAAATGACTCAGAAGACAGGAACCATAACAACAAAGCTAGACTAAGCATTGCCCAACAGGAGTTTGCACTTGCAGAAGGACGTTCTATGTTTCTGTCTCCATCATGATGGTAACTCTGAGTACTTTTCAGTCACTATAACTCCCTGTCTCTTCCCCCTTCCCATTTCATACTTTGTCCAGTGCCAAGCCCTGCAATAAATTTGTTTCTCATCCCTACTCGCCTGTTTTACTCCAGCCGACACACCTCAGTCTGAAGCCTGCCTACCATACTTCTAACAGAGCTGTCGGTAGGGCTGTGTGAAGTAGCTGCCAATTCAAACTCACACCAGTCCACCCACTGCTAGAAAGCCAACCTTAAAAGGGCCAGTGCTCTACATGAAAGAGTATGCTGAAATAGCTCTGCTGAATATGAATATTTCAAATGCAGCTCCCAAGACGTATTTCCTCCATCGGATAAAAGATTTGGCTTTGGCTCCAGAGCTCGAACGCAGAAGTTATGCCAGGAGAGAGAATGTCTTTCAAGAGAACTGAACACTTCTAATCCCAATCAGCTGCTTTCCCAAGACACTCTGGGGAAAGGAATAACAGTTCCCCCTGCTGTGGATTTTCAAGTGAGACGCACCAGTATCCAGATCATTAGAGACACGGCGCTTTTCTTATAGGCCAAGCCAATTCCAGCGCAAGTTCTGAAACCAGCCAGCCATCATAGCATCCGACAACCAAGTCTTGCTTCCTGTTCAGCTCATTTCTGTGTTCTCTTGCTTCCCGATCTCAAAGCTCATGTCGCCTCTTGAACTGGAGACATCTATCGTACTGCAAATATTTAGAAGAATCCCTTTAAACTCTATGCAAACTGTAACAAGCAAAGTATCAACAGCACAGAAATCTGTTCTAACTGCAAGCAGTTATAAAGAAAGTATAATCCAGTCACCAGATTGTTGTGCCAATACTTACAACACCTGGCCTGAAGCCAGCAGAGCAAAGATTTATAGAAACACATACACACTGCTACTCTTACACTTGTGCTGTGGTCTCAAACATAAAATGGTCATGTTCAGAGCTGAAAACTTGCTTGTTACAAAAAGGGCCCCAAAGAATGGGCTAGTTCTCCAAAGTAAGTTGGTTTTAACTCTCTCATATGATGGGGGAAAACCCACATTAAAGAGTTTCAGATCCTTGTATACTACCTTAGTTTAGATATTGGTTAGGATTTAAAAAGTGAAATCTGACAAAAGTAAGGATCTCTATCAAAAGTAAAGGTACAGAAACAATTTAAAATAAATTAGCCATTCCTGTGATCACAGCAGCCTGGTAGGTCTACATAAGCCAAAGCCTGCAAAATTTGCTGACATAAGTGGGTGCTGTTCAGTGAAAGCTTTTGGAAAAAATTCTTAAAGAGCCCTAAATGTTACAAGTAAACCTCATAATACATTTACTTCATCAAAAGCTAACTCTTCCCCAAGCACTGATCAATTAAATCTTATCTATATGTAAATCTGCAACGGATCTATGCACAGAGGTTGCAACAAGCAGTAACCAGGGATTAGTGCCTCACTGTAACGCACTTCATATTACTAAAGTATCGAGTAAAAAAAATATAATTCCACCAGATAGTGATCTGAGTGTCTTAAAATAATGCGGGTTACACCCTGCAGCCTACAGTCACTGCCAGACGAGTTTTATAACAAGATTCAGACTAAAGGGCTTTCTGTACTGTGTCCCTGCCAAGCCAAATAAAAGGCTCTTAGCCTTAGGACTGGAACAAGTGCTCTCTTTTGCTACTACTCTGATCATTAGAAAGGAGAATAGAGCGCAACACCAAACACCTCTGAGTTTCCCAAAATAAGACAAGCTTCACAAAAAATAATCTGCCACCCTCCGCACACACTCCTTAGCCAATCGGAACTGTCGTGCAGATATCTTCTGCGCAGCAAACACTTGAAGATACCGCATAGTAGAGGAAGCAGTCCTGTGGTACCTTAGAGACTAACAAAAGTACACGTATTCGTGGGCAAAATCCACTTCGTCAGATTAGAAGATCTTGAGGCTCGAGATGATCTCATCTGAAGTGGGTTTTGCCCACCAAAGCTCATGATACGACACGTATATTTGTGTTAAACTCTAAGGTGCCATAGGACTATTTACTTGTTGGGTTTTTTTTAATTTACAGACTAACGCGGCTACCCCTCAGACCATATAACAGAGGGAGAGCGTAGCATGAAAACATTCTTACAGGGACCCTGTCAACTTGAAATCCAGCCTGTTTTAAAATACAAGTTAAAGGTATTTCAAATACTAGACCAGTGGTCCCCAGCGTGGTGCCCGCCGGGCATTTATGCGCGCCCGCCTAGTGACCAGGGCCAGCCTGAGCCATTCTTGCAACCTGGGCCCATGCATGACCCCGCCCCCAGGCTCCCGGCAGCCCCAAAAGGTTGGGGACCACTGTACTAGACCTTTGTGGATTTATCATCATATTATCCCACATTGGAAAGTGATTTCTCCCCCCTCTGCACCACTGCCTTGCACACAGAGGAAAGGAAAGTGACTATACCAAGGGAACAGGGAAGTCTGCTGGGCAGAAAAACCGAAGAGAGAAATGTTACATCTAATTATAGTATAGGCAAATAAATAAATAAATAAAAATCAGAAGTGATTTTTAAAACCAAAACTGTGCCTTTAATACACAAAATGTTCTGTTGCAGAAATAAACCAGTTTATCAGGGATGTTTAGTGGTTTGTTCAACACGTTTCTCTTCTATTGTCTTTTAAGTGTGTTACAAAAGGCATTTAAGCTTCCCTCCATCGGTCACCAAGCTTTTCTTGTCCTGGCAAACAGAACCATCCCTTCCTCTACTAGCGTAACAAGCCTGTCCATCTTAGCCCTCCCTTCTTCCCCGTGGGAAATTTGGATTCAGAGCAGCGAAACGGAGCTGCGTGGCCGCGCATGATCCAGCTGCGTCAGTGGGGAAGGAGGAAGTTCCCAGCCTGGGCTCAGATACTGTGAAGTCTTGTGTGCTCTGAATGGTAGTGATAAGGCTGAAATGTGAGGCCATCAATCTACATCGCCAAGTGGTTCCAAGCGTTCTCCTGTGCTTTCCACGACGCAGCTAGTTTAGCAACCCAGAATGTAAAGTAAGGCAGTGGAGAAGTTGTCACAAAAGGCAAGCATGGGCTGGGTAACCACAAGGAGGTAAAAAATGCAAGTGACTGTTTTGCACTAGTGTTTTGCACTTCCAAACACTTAAGAACATACTGGATCAGACCAAAGGTCCATCTAGCCCAGTATCCTGTCTGCCAACAGTAGCCTATACCAGATGCCCCAGCAGGAGAGATCACAACAGGTAATCCTCATCTGATCCCTCCCCTACCACCTACCTCCAAAGAAACAGAGACTAGGGACACCATTCCTACCCATCCTGGCTAATAGCCATTGATGGACCTAACCTCCATGAATCTATCTAGCTCTTTTTTGAACCCTGTTAAAGTTCTAGCCTTCACCACATCCTCTGGCAAGGAGTTCCACAGGCTGACTGTGCGCTGCATGAAGAAAAACTTCCTTTTGTTTGTTTCAAACGTGCTGCCTATTAATTTCATTTGGTGACCCCTAGTTCTTTTATTGTGGGAATAAGTAAATAACTTTTCCTTATTCACTTTTTCCACACCAGTCATGATTTTATAGACCTCTATCACATCCCTCCTTATTCTCCTCTTTTCTAAGCTGAAAAGTCCAAGTCTTTTTAATCTCTCTTCATATGGGACCCCTTCCAAACCCCTCATCATTTGCACAGGTCATGCTGTAAAGATTAACAGTAATGAACTAGGACGGAAGTTTTCAAACACCAGCACCCTGCCACCCTCTTCTGCCAACAAGCACTACTACATGACCTAAAGCGGGTTCCCAACCCTGGATGGCAGGGCTCAGACCTCATCTTCACACCCTGGCTCTGGCGACCTCATTAAAATGGGGTTGTAACCGACCACTTGAGAACTGCTGCACTATGATGCTCCATGTCGCGTTCGGCGTTGTAGCTTTGTTCCAGGAAGCCAGCGCACCCCTCTGTGCTCGCCAATCACTGCTACAAAATGGTACAGGTGTGTGCAAGACTGCTGGTCCCCTGGCCTCTGCGTGGCTAACCTAATGTGCAATATTTGAATGGCGTAGCAGATAACGATCGGATACCTGCGCGTGGGCCGTTGGGAAGTAGGACAAAGTCTCTCACACGTAGGGTGGAGAGCTGATTTGTCTGTCTGCATGCCAGCTGCAGCTCCTCGTGAATAATTCAGCACTCCCCCTCAGCCTTCTGCCGCTGAGCCCCGGGAGCAGCAAACTTCAGCAGAAGCAGCCACCACCGCGAGCGCGGTTCGCATCTCACCCGTGGTTAACGACGCTTGGCTGCTGCCAAGGGCTCGTGTTTCTGAAGCAATCCCACTGGCGTGGTTCCTCGCTGAACATGGAAGAAGTAGGGATGTAACATTTCGATTTGGCTAATCGAATAGTCGATGCAATTTGCATTCGGTCAGTCAATAAGGGCACTTCCGCCTTTCAAGTGTAGCAACAGCCTCAGGGCCCCATGCTCCCCGTGGCGTTTCAAAGTTGGAGTCCTCAGCTGACCCCGGGCTCCATGCGGCGCTGTCACTTTGAAACGCCACGTGCAGCTCCCAGCTGGCCCGGGCTGCACGCGGCATTTCAAAGCAGCAGCGCCGTGTGGAGCCCGGGGTCTGGCTCCAGGCTGCATGTGGCACTGACGCTTTGAAACACCCTCTCCTCTTCCCCCCGCTTGCTGCCTCTTTCTGATAGAGGCAGCAAGAGAGGGGGAGTGACTAGACAACTCCACTACCCGATAAGCATTTGCTTATTGGACAGGCGACTAGTCGTTCACATCTGTAGAGAGAAGAGTGGCTTTTTAGTAACAACATACCTGGGTGTCTTTTTTTTTTTTTAATGTTTAGATTTAATAAGGCCCTAGGCCAGGCTAGGACTGTCCAAAGGTGTTTCATTGGGTACTGGTGTAACCACTGAAAATCTTAGCAGTGACATGCTGCGGGATTCCTGGGAGCAGGGCCAGCAGAACCAGAGTGGGCTGGACTAGAGAGGTTCAATCTTTACATTAAAGGACCAAAATAGGCCCTAAGCTACTTTGCAGGAGAGCCCTCTAGTCGGGAGAGAAGGGGAAGAGGGAGAAAAGAAGAGCAATTGCCCAAAACCTGCTCCTCATAGAGAACAGAGCCACTCAGCAGCAACTGCATGCGCATTAAGGATGCAATTACGCCAATAAACCTCACAGTCGGGGTATCAACAGCCGCTGGCTGATCATTTTTACGTCTGCACAGACACGCATCTATTATTTGTATTAGCACCGTGCCTAGGAGGGACCAGGGTCCCCTATTTACAGGCAGACACTGACAACCCAAGTGGCTGCAGTCTCGTACACAGGCCAAAAAACAATTACCTGGAGTGGGCGGAGGAAACCTGAGGACTCTAAGAAGTGTAGATATTGTTCCACTGCGCTTTGCCAAAACTTGGATGCCCCCAATTCCCACCGAACACACACCACATTAGACGTCTTCTTTTAATGCGGGCAACACACCACCAGTTTTCCCACCATGCACCTGGATGGACAGCTGGAGTCTTTGACTCAGTGTTAAGAGTGTCAGTTTAGTAAACTATCCAGTGCCTTTAAGAAAAGTTCTGGCAGTTTTCCAACTACTTTATGTGGACTGCTTTTAGTTCCTGAATAAGAGCACATTTAAAACAAAAATCAAGTGGGAATTCATTTTCCAAGAACTTAAGAAAACAAATTACAGAAGAGGGAACAGAAAGAGGTGGGGATCCTAAAAACATCTGTTTTTCCACAAGGAAGAATGAGGGAAAAAAACAAATATCAGTTCTTGGTGGTTCCCGTACAAACACACCAAGAGGTGACTTTTAAAATAGATCCTTTCCCCACTGACCACAGTTAAATGCAACTCAAGATACACCTGGAGCCTTAGGGATTCCAGCAGGAATAAGCATTGGAAAAGACGGCAGGATCAACACCTTCAGGAAAATGTTATCACCAGAGACTAGAATTGCTTCTATCAAAGAGGCACTTCAAAAACCTCGTTATTGTTCTTGCACATACTCCTACATAATGGAAGTGAAGATGTCTGAATTGTGTGAAATGTGCCGTTACTGCCTTCAGGATCTCCAGCAGGAGAGAGAGATTAGGAAAATTAAAAGCAGAACTGCCAGCAGAGCAGAGAAAATCTGGGGCCAGGAGGCAGACCTCTGGAGTTCTATTCCTAGCTCTGAAAATTACTCCTGTTGTGGCTCTGGACAATTCATAATTTCTCCTCCGGTTTCCCCAGGGGTCAAATAGGGATAATGCTTATCGCTTTGCACAGAATTGCCATGGACGAGTTGTTTTTAAGAAGATCAAACTGCACTAAGCTAACCCACCCTGGCCCCCAATCTGAAGCAAATACTTAACCCGCAGCCACACACCGTAGAAACACTAACCCAGGAACCTATCCCTGCCACAAACCCCGTTGTCAACACATCTATACAAGCGACACCATCAGAAGCCCTAAGCATATCAGCCACACCACCCCCTGCAACTCATCCACTAACGTGATCTATGCCATCGTGTGCCACCCATGCCCCGCCCCTGCCACGTATATTGGCCAAAATGGACAGTCTCTGCGCCAACGGATAAATAAGCCCAAATCAGACATCAAGAAAGGTAACATACACAAACCAGTGGGAGAACGCTTCACCCTCCCGCCACACTCGGTAATGGATTTAGAAGTAACCATCCTGCTACAAAAAAACCCTTCAAAACTACAAAGAGAAACAGCAGAGCTGCAATTTGTTTGCAAATTGAACAGGGTCAAATTAGGATTGAATAAGGATTTAGAACGGTCATCTCAATACAAAGGCAATTTTCCAATCTCTCAGTATTCACACCTCTCTGTCAGCTGCTGGGAGCGAGTCAAATTCACCCTGACTGAACTGGCCTTGTTATCATTGGTCCTACCCTTGATAAGCAATTACCTTCTTGTGATATATTAGTAGGTATACTAGATGCATGGAGTGGAAATCCCAGAGGTAGGGATATCTATACATATATATGAGCGTATGCATATGCATCTCCCAACCTCAGATTTGCATGCCATGCATCTGACCTTCGAGGGGGTGGTTTTTACCCACCCAAACGTATGCCCAAATTAATCTGTTAGTTTTTAAGGTGCCACAGGACTCCTGGTTGGGTTTCCACTCTGAACTGTTTCACTGATTTGGTTTTTGCGTGTTACATCCAAGTGCTTTCCAAACTGGTTTGCAGGAGATGCCCTCCCCATCCAGGAGGTGTGGCAGACATCCTACCCTGGGATATGGGCCAACCACAAGCAGGGCTCGAACGCAGTAACAAGTCTGACAGCAACGAAACTGCACAATAGGTGCAAGTAAAAATTCTAGACACACAAATAAAGTCACTGAGCGTCTGACCTAAGGCAGAACCAGAGCCCATCCTTCTAGAAGAGCATTCGGTTTAGTCACGTTGGCAAAAAATGTACCCATTGTTCTTCAGATTAAAACCATTACTACCCCTGAGATTAGAAAACCCAGCTTCCTTCCCCACCAGCATCCAGGTAATTTTCTTTGTACCTCACTTCCCCTGTACAATCAGACATCCCTCCTGCCCTGCACTTACCTTCCCAAGAAAGCCAAGTCACATTGGAGCACGATTTGAAGAAGGTGTTAAAACAATATTAAATATGAATTTTCACTCAGTGAAGACAGGCACTTGGTCGTGTATAACACGTCACCTGAGTGAGTATGGACCAATTTTGTTGGCTAGTAAAACAATGGTCCCAATTTTCACACCTCACGACCGTGTTGTATTTCAACAGGTAAGTTTTCTTGTGGATCCTTCATCTGTGCACAGGGGAAAGGTCACAGCACCTAGGATTTTTAAATCTCTGACTGAGAGATTCAAGGACAGGCATAATCCCTAAAACTCCTTTAACTTCTTTTTTTAAAGACTGACAAACTCAAATTGATGTCATCTAACTACTATGTCAATAGTTCCAATTCTTACAGGTTAAAAAGCAATCATTCTTACTGCCACAAACTGATTGCAAACACACACACACACACACACACACACACACCCCCCCCCACAAAACTAAAAGCTGTGAGCTACCAACACTGAAAGCAATCTTTTTTTTTTTTTGTGGTGTACATTCAGACCCAATCCACTTTCAGAAACAGGGTGTGTACACTCACTTATCTGCCGGAAATTTAGTTCCAAGTTTTTACTCTCCGGTTTTCAAAACCAGGCAGCCATATACAAATGTTCTACTTTCTACAAGATGTACAGCACCCACTGAGAGGTAAGTGCCCAGTTCTCTTAGTAAAAGCAGCTCCGTTTCCCAATGGCTAGCTTTAGCTGCCCACGTTTGGAGTTTAAGCATTTGGGTTGAAAGAGATTTTTTACACCCTGCTTTTAACTAAATTTAGAAGTTAAAGGATCTAGTGTAGAACCTTTCTCCTCTAGAGGCGACAATACTTTAGTCCCTCCAAAAAACTACTCAAATAGATGAGCATACAACAGAATTTGTACTAAGAATTCCTAGTATGGCTAATAATTCAACCACCAAAATTGCCATGACAACACTGATTCAGGATAATGGCACGGAGCCGGATGTTTTTACTGTACTTAGGAGCCTTACACAATACTTCAATTCTTTCTCAACATCCACTTTCTCTCATGTTTAATAACTGAGAAAGATTTAAGGATTTGTAAATAATTTTTCTTAGGCGCCTTCCTGTTTCACTGACTGGAAGTTGGAAGCAAACTTTTCTAGCCAATTTAAAAAAAAAAAAAAAAAAAAAATCAAGGAATCACAGTTTTTGGTCATTCTGTGACTTGAGTTTTAATTAAGCAGAGCTATAATACAATCAAAACTAGATAAATCCACAGCTGTGGAGAAAACTTTCAAACGAGGTTATCAGTTTATAATCTGTTCCAGCACCACAGCCAGCCAGCTTAACAGAGTACAAAGATGGGAAGCAGTCCAGCTCACCTCATTTGGCTGTTCATTCTGAAGCCTAATGATTTATTTTCCAACATCACTAATTTCACTTCTGACCAAAACACATAAGACAGGAGCACAACAGGGAGCTGATCTCACTGCAGGAAGCACGTGCCAAGTAAGAAGAGGGATGAAGGTCTGCACAATCAACTGCAGTGGCGGGCAAGAGAGCCTCTGTGGGCCAGATCCGACCCGCAGGCACCCTGCCGCTGCCAGCCAATTGAGACCTGGGGACAGGAGAGTGCAAAGTCTCCTCCCCCTGCCCCAAATCAGGGGATATGCAGTGCCTAGAGCGAGCTGCCAGCTGTTCTGAACAGCTGGCAGTTTACTCTAGGCAACGCACACCCCTTGCAAGGTGGGGGCAGGGAGCAAAAGACCGGTACTGGCCCCGCCCCTTCTGCCCGAGACCCCACCCCTTCCAGGGCAGCCCGGGGCCAATTCAAAAATTTGAGAGGTGGCCCCACTGCTAAAAGTATTGCCCACCCCGATCCACTGAGAGGACCATCACTAATGTTTGGTTCATGAGCAGAGCTCAGTAGATTGGCAACTGCTTTCCTCACCCCGACCCTCACTCCCTCGAGCACGTCCCAGAAGGTTTGCTGGACTGAATGTTTAGATTTAAAACGTTTCAAGCTCAAGTAAATATTTAATATTAAGCAAAAGTCAACTCTACAGCACACATCCCTCCTTCCCCCACCCCCCCATGGTTTTCTTTTGTAACTCCCGCTACAGCCAGGCAGAACAAGGATCAATGGACCTTTTGTTTCTCTAGCGAGTATTTGTGCAAACAATGACCATGCTTATCCTAACACTGTCATTAAGAACACGGATTTTGAGATCCAGTAATTTCCCGTTTAAATACTTCCCGCCCCCCACTGGACGGCATTTAAAAGCTGGGGTCCTGCTTAGGCTGCACAGACAGACATCACAAATCTCGTGACACAAATTTTGACCTAGTGATCCAGCTAAAATATCTTCTACCTGCAACCCTGTGTGTTCTGTGTTGTAGCTGGCTGCTGCCCTCCGCACTTATTAGATCACACCATTCAACGGCCTTGTAAAAATCACCAACATTCGTGGCACAAAATCTGCCCACCACAATGGTGAAAGAATTAATATTTCACTCACAGGTCAAAGTTAGTTGCCAGACTAGAGAGTTGCAAGGCGGCTGTACATAAGCAGTTTGCAAAATTTGGGGGCTCATTTGAGATGACAGGCACTGCAGTCTAGATCAGACAATATTCCAGCTCATAAAGCACATGTGCAAATCAGACCTCCTGCAACAACTCAGGTCAACGGGAAAGGAAGAGAAAAGGTTAGGGAGTTAAATTGTGACATTTCCACTGAGAGTTTAAGTCAGACTCTGAGTATTCATTTTCTGCACCTAAAATTTCAAGCATACCACCACAAAGATTATTCCTGGAGAGTCACCTTCTTTACATTAATAGCCAACAAAAGTAGGCAAGTAATAGAGAGGTAGCCGTGTTAGTTTTTCCTTTTGTTTTAGTAAGATCAGACTATGTAGCACTTTAAAGACTAACAAGATGGTTTAATAGGTGATGAGCTTTTGTGGGCCAGACCCACTTCTGAGGAAGTGGGTCTGGCCCACAAAAGCTCATCACCTATTAAACCATCTTGTTAGTCTTTAAAGCGCTACATAGCTTTTCCTTTTGTTTTAACAGTAGGAAAGATTCACTTGTATTTACAGATGTACAGGTGGAACCTCTCTAATCTGGCACATTCTGCGCCAGTAACATCTGTGGTCCGGCATTTTAGTTAGCCATATGGCTGCTTATCATGGGTGTGGCCAAGTTTCCCGTGGTCCCATAAAGCTTGTTTACAGCCACCATCCTGGCTCTCAGTATTCTGGGCTGTTCTTTCGCTCTAATTGACCCCTCGTTGTCTTCTAAGAGCCCAGGAAGCAGCAGTAGTGTTGGTAATGCTGCTACACGATACTGACCTCCCGGGGTCCAGCAAACTCTCTGGTTCGGCACTGGTCAGGTTCCAGTGGTGCCGAACTAGAGGCTCAACCTGTACATGCAAATTAGGTCCAAAATCAGTTTGCTAACAAGTTGCCAATGTGTTTTCGACGTATCAAAATATTATCCCAACTCAAGTAAATCATTGACATTAAAGGCCAAGTGGCAAGGACCTACATGTTTCAAAACATCAGCCTTTACTAGTGTAAACAATAACAAAGATCCAAGTTGACTTATTTAGGCCTCAGACCTAATGAGGTAGCACAGAGCGGCTAGGTTACCAATGCGACGTTTCTTTCACACCGGGATTCGTCTGCCCACAGCAGTAATGATGTAAGTGAAACTTCCCGGTTCAAACGCAGTCACTCGCAGCATCCCTCACCGGCGAGGGGGTGGTTTTCTTTTCCAGTAGGCCCAGCCAAGCAAAACAGAATTCTCGTGGCCTGGTTCCAGCAATGTGGACTAATGAACCGGCTCCTTCTATTCAGGGGACTGTCACAGAAAGGAACGATCTCTCTCAAGTGGTCCTCAGAGCCGTTCCTCAGACAGTCACACACTCCATTTGAAGGCATCAGCTTTTTGTCTTTGGTGAAGGGAAGGCGCCTACACGGCCCAAATTGGGTCACCGCAGGAAAAGTAGCAGATTCTTTTCCATGAACTGACTGTCATCAGAGCAGATGGATGGGATGCAAATGGCATTCCTTAGCAGGCTGAAAACAGGGATTGATAGACAATGGCCCTCTAACAAGTCCTGAGGTGACCACTGGCAGATCCTCCCACACGGCTTCCTTCTCCCCCACCATCCAAACCGAAAATACGTCTCCCACGTGCAACGTCCACTGAAGACCTTAAACATCTGGCATGTGACCTGAAGTGAATCAGCCATTCTGATTCATTGGGGGACTAAGCCAAAATCCAGCCAAGTGAATGGAAAGAAAGTTAAAACTGCAGGTTCTTTGTGAGGGTAGGGGACTCTACTGGACTTCTTGAGGTCCCTTCTGGTTCTAGTGTTCTATGATCCTCATAAGACACACATAGCTTAGTGGGCATTTTTGGAAGGAAGGTGTTGATTAGCTTGTTCCATGCCCCAATTTTTATATATCCATATAAGCAGATACACACAAAGTTAAGAACAGACTCTGGTCTTTATGAGACATATAAAAGTATAGATATAATATAAACAAACTAAACTGATGCCAGGAGGAAAGTGGTTTGTTGAAACACTGAATCTGCCAAATTACAAAAAAAAAAAAATGTAACCAGCCTGGAGCAACAGCATCCCACTCAGATCTTTCCTGGCCCTGCAACTTCATTGCTACACTTACAGTCTCTCTCTCAGGTCTCCAAGCCTCCCACGGTGCAGTGTCCTGGGAGGGCAGCAAAAAGAAAAACAAATATTGGCCAAGTGCGCTTTCCACACCAGTTATTTCCTTTGGGTTTACTGTGGTCTGAAAACACCCTTTAAATATCGGGATTAGCTCTATTGAAATCTAAGCAGGTTCCAAAGTTCACTTTCTTTAAACAGACATGCTTTTAAAAAACCCTCATGAAATTTCAAACACCTTGGAACTCTAGTTATAGCGACCAACCCGTTCTCCAAATAGATCACTGCGGTGAGCTCCGTCTTGCAGACCACGGTGGCGTCCCGGCAAGCATTAGATGCAACAAAGGGTTGGGATGGAGCTCCATCGTCCCATCTACTGCACAAAGGTGTAGGAGAACAGGGATTCTGCCCTGAAGATGAGGGATGAATTGCCAGCCTAACAAACTACATTTTTCTCCCTCTTCAAAACCAGGACATTAAAAACGGTTGCAATCCCACAAAGCTTTAAAGTGAAGAAATGCAAAGCTGCTCTAAGCCAGGTTAACTCAGGCGTTTTGCACAGGTACAGTTCTCCGTTCAGATGTGCCTTTATTCCTGTTAGTAAAGAAGTATACCACAAAGCATACTGGGTGTGCAACGAGGCAGAGTTCACATGGCTGCATGAAGCTTGCCTGCCCTACGGTTACATAATTAAGAAATCTTAAACACTGCATCAAGTTTGCTGCACAACACGATTCTATTGGCAGTGAAAAGGGGCAGAGACACTTGGCAGGCTGGGATTTCCAAGACTTCATGAACATCTTAGAAGTTTGCGTCAGTACCATAAAATACCATCTGGTCTGTGTTTCACACCAAGTACCAGCCTGGAGGCAAATCATGTTATGCATTTCTCTAGTTCTGGGTGAGCTATCCGCTCCTGTAACTATTAAAATCATCCTCTTTGGATTCTTCACGTGCCATTATGAATCTCAAAATATGCTGATCACCGACAATATATGCAACAGGCTCCACGAGGCCTTTTAACTCTTACCTGTCTGCAAATCTGCCCTTTGGCTGGCAGTCCCGCAATGCAAGCACAGGTCAATGCAATATGGGCTGGGACAGACTGTAAGAGGGATGTTTTCAAAGGGGCAAAGGGCAATTTAGCTGCCACAGGAACTGGGTACCTAATTGCCATTTGTTCCTTTGCAATTTGATTTCCAGCGTGTTGGCAAGACGGAAAGGAAAAACTATGTAGCACTTTAAAGACTAACAAGATGTTTAATAGGTGATGAGCTTTCGTGGGCCAGACTCACTTCCTCAGATCTGAAGAAGGGGGTCTGGTCCACGAAAGCTCATCACCTATTAAACCATCTTGTTAGTCTTTAAAGTGCTACATAGTTTTTCCTTTTGTTTTTGCAAGATCAGACTAACACAGCTACCTCTCTATTACTTGGCAAGACCGAGTGAGTATTAACAGAATTTCTCTTGAGGGGTGGGGTGAACTGCCAAGTAAAACCCTCACTCTGAAATCCTTTTGGGACTTCTTTAGCCAACCAAGACATCCCCGAATACTTCAGGTCCGTCAGACTTCCAGCAAACCAGTGGGCTTCATGGTAAAAGATTCTTTACCCCCCCCCCAAATTGAAGCCTTCAGCTCTGAACTGCCTCCTCACAAACGGGTTAGTCACACGTCCATAGGCACTTCCAGAGCACACCATGGACACGGGTCTGGCCTGCAGGCATTAGTGGTTGCCCACGTCAGAGGCCACCAGCCTTCATCAAAGCAGACCTTATGACCTGGAGGCCAACCAGTTTTGAAGCAGAATAGCCACATGGGGCTCACGTGCTGGACACCACGGCCTTATGGGAAAGAACACGTTGCAGGCCAATGAGATTAAGAATAAGGAGACAACTGATTGAACGTTTTGGCAACGCAGTCCAACTCTGCCATTGGACCAGATCACCTCCCTTGAGGTAAGCAAGATTTTACACACCCGTTCTCTCAGGCCACATCTGAGACTGACCCCCTGTATTCCAGTCCATAACTATCACCTTCTCTTCAGTCACTTTTACCAATTCAACTTTTCTGGTTACTCCGATGTGCCGGACTTATCCTGCGCCAACCTCTCCTTCACACCCACCAGGTTACGTACGAGGGATGTGAAGGACTAGTTGACTATCCGATAAGCAAATGCTTATCGGACAGTCGACTAGTCGCGCTCCCCCTCCCCCACCCCCCGCGCCCTTGCTGCCTCTTTCAGATAGAGGCAGCAAAGAGGGGGTACTTCAAAGCGGCAGCTGCGCACAGAGCCTGGGATCAGCTGCTTTCAAAGCGGCGGTGCTGCACGAATGCCACGGGCAGCCCAGTGTCAGGCTCCTCGCGGCATTTCAAAGTGGTAGCGCCGCTTGGAATCCGGGATCAGCTGGGGACTCCCCAGCTGACCCCAGGCTCCGTGCGACGCTGCCGCTTTGAAACGCCGCTGCAGTGTTTAAAAGCAGCAGCACCGCACAGAGTCCAGAGTCACCAGGGTCCAGGGTCAGCGGGGGAGTCCCCCGCTGACCCCAGGCTTCAGCGCCTTCGCCTTTGAAATGTAGCAACAGCCCGAGGGCTGTTGCTACACTTCAAAGGCAGAGGTGCCCTACTGACTAATCGAATAGTCGATGCAAAAATGCATCGACTACTCGATTAGTCAATTACCTGATACTTAACATCCTTATTATGTACCCCAAACCAAAAATGCAGTCTGTCATGCTGAACCCACCGCATTCCTTCTCAGTCGCTGACTGTGCTTAACGCATCCAGGCTGTGACCCAGACACCCCTGGATGGCAATTGGGAAAAGGCAGAGGGGCTGCAAGAAGATCTAAGAAACGTCAGTTCTCAGTGAATTTCCACAGGGAACCCCTGATTTCTTACAAAACAATGTAGGTGAACACCAGGGTTTATTTTCCCTGCTCCAAAGATGGATAGTCTGGTATTGCAAATTAGTGCACGACTTAGCCACTGCCTTTAATTACTCTGTGGACACCCAGAACATGGGCTTGCTCGGAAGAGAGGAAAGAACTCTGCAGCCGCAAGCACGCCCCTGGGTGTCAAGTTAATAAATTGCTCCGACGAAATCAGGAGCAAACGCTATTGTCAGAGGTGGTGACCTAAACTTCTGCTCAACTTCCTGAATGGTTTTCTGGAAATGACTTCAAACTTTCTGCTGACTTAACATTCGGATTTCAAACACGCAGTCATGATTCACCCTTCCTTGGAATTATGTGTAGTGATCGGAGCAGCCTATCGCTCCACAAGAGCCCTGTTTAGCCTAGTTTCCATCACCCAGCCCCCGGTATGAACCGACCCGGGGCTCCGGCTGACAGCCTCGGACAGTGGGGCTCCAGCGCTCCGCCCATTCTCTGGATTATCCGGATTTTTGATTCTCCAATCCGGCCCCAGTCCCAATGAGATCAGACCAAAGGGGCTGCTCTGTATTAGAAGTAACTCTGAACTTTCTAAGGGGATCAATAAGATGTATGTGCAATAGAAGGCCCATTTCATAAAGTTTCACTGCTGCACTATGGTAATCCAGGCGGAGCAGCCCCACCTTGCAGCCCATGGTGGGGGCGGGAAGGGAGGGCGCACTATGGTCAGCCCGGGTCCCACAGCACCGCAGGCAGGAGGGACAGATCTGGCCAGGATTTGGCCTTCCAGTTACACCGGATAAGCATGCCGGTAAGACTGATGCGTACCAGGTAACGAGGTACCTGATTAACCTTTTACATCCCTGCTCCCAATGCTGTAGCATGAGCGCTCTGTGCAGCAGAAATCTTGAGCCATGGTTATGCCAGTTAATAGGCTTCTAAAACAGGGCTTCTGGGAGGGACAACACACGTTGTAGGAAAGATACAAAGTCTAAAAACCAGAAGTGCTGTGGAAGCAGCTTGTCATCTGGGGGAGGGAAGGAAGGAAGGTGTTGCTTCATCTTGTTCTAGCACGCCTCCCGCCCTAAAATCCATCACAGAGTGTCCAGTTCTCCGTCAGAAGACAGAGGCTGCCGTATGAAGGTTAAAGGATGAGGGGCAAGAAGCTACAAAGATCATCAAGGCTTTTGTGTTTGCCCACACACACACACACACACACACACACCCCCCCCCAATGGCACATATAACCACCCCTTATCTCAGCGTGTTCGAAATCCCACCAGACATTTAAAAAAAAAAAAAAAAATCTGAAGTTCCTCGTGATGACCGACTGGTGTTGAGACAGTGCCAGCCTCACCAGAGCAAGCATTCAGTGGTATTAACGCTTAAAGTCTTCCTTTGCTCTCCTTCAGTTTGACACTTGTAAGACATTTGCCTGCACAACTGCTTAAGAACCGTACAAGCTTCTACACTGTGACAATAATGGGCCCAGAATACATTATGGTAAAACGCACGATGAGATTTCCACTTCCCTGTATTAAACTTGCATGCCCAATGCCCGAGTTTACTTTATGGTGATTGGTTTGTATCAAGCTGTACAATTCTAAGGGCCTTTTAAAACCTCTCGTGTGTTTTTGGACTTTGACTTTCCAAGCTACCTTTGAGAGATGGGAAAACCCCACATAGGTCCAATCACAGGCCTGCAAATCAGTATTTCCAACGCAAATAAAGACACATTCAAAATCTAATCTTCCAGAACAGGATTTTAATATTTTCATATGCACAGCTGCACTTCTTACCCCACTCGGCACCATCACAGGCCTGCAAATCAGTATTTCCAACGCAAGTAAAGAGCGTGGTGCAAAGTTTTACACACTGTGTGCATCCTTTTTCAAGGCCTGCCACGAGACAATGAAATCTAACTATCAACTGTTAGTTAATCTGTCCCTACCACCCCCGACAGTCACCTTCATAGAATCGCAGAGTTGGAAGAGACCTCAGGAGTCATCAAATCCAGCCCCCTGCCCAAAGCAGTACCAACCCCAGTGAAATCAGCCCAGCCAGGGGTTTGTCAAACCAGGACTTAAAAGCCTCCAGGGCATGGAGATTCCACCCCCTCCTTAGGGAACCCATCCCAGTGCTTCCCCACCCGCCTAGTAAGTAACATAGTTTTTCCTAATATCCCACCTAGCCCTCTCCCACTGCAACTTGAGACCATTGTTCCTCGTTCTTCCATCTGCCACCACTGAGAACAGCCTCTCTCCACCTCTTTGGAACCTCCCCTCAGGAAGCTGAAGGCTGCTCTCAAATCCCCCCTCACTCGTCTCTTCTGCAGACTAAACAAGCCCAAATCCTTCAGCCTCTCCTCATAGGTCATGTGATCCAGTCCCCTCATTTTGGTTGTCCTCCGCTGGACCCTCTCCAATGTGTCCACATCCTTTCTGTAATGGGGGGGCCAGAACTGGATGCAAGACTCCAGATGTGGCCTCAGCAGCGCCAAATAAAGGGGAATAATCTACTTCCACCCTGTCAGTGGCCTGTTACTACTTAATCCGATGTTCTGCTTCTCTGACCTCGCAAATATAGGCTCTTGTTGTTTCTGCCCCCTCCCAAACATGGACCCACATCTGGGACACTGCTGAATGCCAGACAGAAGACTACAGAGAAGTATTAAGGAGAGGGCAGCTTGGCATACGATGGAGTAGGGGATAAAGCCGCCCCCTCGCTGGTGTGACAAAGTTTGGCTTCTGCTGTCATCTGGCACCTGGTTTCCTGGAGGTTTAGAGGCAGAGGAAAACCAGCTGGACTAGTTTTAAATCCAGCCTGACGGTAACATCAGCTGCTATAAAAAAAAAAAAAAAAGAGCTTGCCTTCCAGACCAAACACATGCAAAGAGCAGCACAAGGAAAGACCGGTCTCCTGCAAAGATGGAGTTTTAAATTTTAAGTCAGAACGTACTTTACCCATTCCTTTCAAGACTCACTTCTTCCAGGACACCCACAGGAAATAGTAACGGCGGGCTATAGGGGGAGCCAGGTGTATCAGCTGCGTCTATAACTAAGCTGTGCCTATTGATTGTATCCCTGTCCTACAGCCTTCCTATGCCATGTATTCTACATTACTAACTTTTTGAAGGAGGCCGTGTGTTTTCCCATGCATGCCCCTACACTCCGACAGAAAGAGAGCTGGAATAAGAGAGCACAGCAGCTTCTCTCTGGCTATACGAGAGGAATTGCTGGTTTCCTCCCCACGTCTTAATCAGGAGTGGGGAATGAAGGTGTAGCCATGGATGAGGAGAGGCCTGGCAGACAGCATTAGTGTTGGGACAGAGAAAGACCTGCACTAAGAGACAGCAGGGAACTGGAGGGCGGGGACAGAGAACCCAGGGAGGAGGAGATAAGGACAGGTGACAGGAGACTGGGGGGGGCGGGGGGACAGAACGATGGGAAAGACACTCAACTTTGCTGAGATAGAGGAGTTCCCCTAGACTGCTAATCCTTCTCAAAGGCATCAACTGTTACAAAGAGATTGGTTCCAGGCCTACCCCAGAGCGGATTTATACACTATCGCCAGTAATCCCACTAACTTTGCTCAAGCCACGCTGCATTATGACCGGCCAGCAAGTCTAGTTGACATGAAAGAGACGTTATAGTAACAGCAGGACAACCGTTTTCAAACACCCTCTTGGCATTCTGCTGACCGCATGTCCAAGGCTGCCTCGAGACAGCGGGATCAGACATCAAACTGCCAGAGTTCTTCATTTCGCCTGCTAGCCCAGGGAATGAAAAGTTACTTATCAAGTGTTTAAAAAAACTTTAGGTTATTCAAGCTAATCAGCCAGTGGTTTAGACCCTCCTCCCTAACATCAAATCTTGCCACTAATGCATTCCATTCATTTAAGCAGGCTGTACACAAACAGCAACTGTTTACCTAGAAAGAGCCCCGATTCCCTAAATGTGGGACACAAAGCAATAATTGCAAGTATGCCTCAGAGCTGGAAACACTAGCGAAGATAAAAGCCAGTGACGTATCATCCCTGTCTAGTCGCACTGCCAGAAAGTAGTACCACTTTCCGAAATACCAGGGCTACCACAGCGCCCCTTCACGAAGCCCTGCCTTACTTTTGGCACAAAATGAATAAATCTGGATCATATCTAACTCAGGCCGGCTGAGGCTAGAGAATTATTAAAAGCGTTTCAATAAAAAATGCGGTCTCATAATTTGAGCCAAAAACTTCATAACTCTGGCTCTAAAATACAGCTGAGTTAGCAAAAGAACTTCTATTGCAACAGAAGAAATAACAGACGCTGTTATGTAAAGGAAAAAGAAAAACCCAGCATGTTAGTTATCCCTCACGAACTTGCTAAAACTAGTACTTCCAATACAAGACAACAGAAAATAAGTTTGGTAATGGAGACACAATGGTGTGACAAACTATTTTTTGTTGTAGGATATAAACACACCATTCACAAGCATGGGGGGGGGGAGGGAATTCCTCCTTTACATCCCCCAAAAAGTGGTTTTCTAGCAGGGCTGCCCAGAAAACTGATCGTGATCTAATGCTATTCCAGATGGATCTATTATCTGGAGGGGAAATGCTACAAAAGCACAGCTGGGGAAATTTGCAAGGAGCTATCAGGATTGCTTAGTAAACTGGGCTCCCCGGACACCAATACAAGACAACCAGACAAATAAGTTTGGTCAATGGAGAGCACAATGGTGTGAGCAAACTATTTTTTGTTGTAAGAGATATAAACACAGCCATTCACAAGCATGGGGGAGTTACGGGGAGGGAATTCCTCCTTTACATCCCCCAAAAAGTGGGTTTTCTAGCATTGGGCTGCCCACGAAAAGGGCTGATCGGTGATCTAAGTGCTATTCCAGATGGATCTATTATCTGGAGGGGAAATGCTACAAAAGCACAGCTGGGGAAATTTGCAAGGAGCTATCAGGATTGCTTAGTAAACTGGGCTCCCCGGACACCAGATTTTAACACATCCAGACGTCCAATATACAGCTAGAATCCAAGAACGTAGGTCACATGGGGCAGGCAAATATTTTGGAAAGAGATTCTGAAGTGGCCTTACAGTTAGGGATGTGAATGTTTAACCAGTGGGGGCTGCAACAGCTGTTCACCCACCGTCAGCAGGGGGCCCGCATCCAGCCACTTTGAGAGCGGGAATCCCTTCCGTGAAAGAAGGCTGCTCATGGTGGGCCAAGCAGGTGCCCCGGCAAGGACAGGAGATACAACCAGATAGATGTTCCTTGCCAACCAGCTGCTGGGAATTCTACCAGCACGATTGCGTGAGCTCTGCTTGGGTCCTCAGGAGCTCCACCTGTAACAACTTCCAACTGGATCCCACTGCTGCTTCATCCCTCTTTCGGTGCTGAAAAAAAGCTTTGTGCCTCTATCATCAAGAGCCCCTAGCTGCTTGGAAGGGCAGGTCCCAGGTCCACCACTCTCCCCCAGATGCATTACACATTCTATCCATGAACAAAAGGATCAGCCTCCTCTTCATCCTCTACTTCCAGGTCAGGCTGTGATTTTCTGGGGGAAAGCTCTAGGCATGGGCCAGCTCCCAAAAAACCCATCTTGTCTGCAAAGACGGGCTGCTGCAGGGACGAAGGTAGGAGGAAAAGAGATCTCTGCTCCACTAGGGATGCTAAATTGATGGAATTTCCATCGACTACTCGATTGGTCGATGGGACGGGGGTCAGAGAGTGGAAGCGGGGTTGGCTCCCAGCCCCGGGAGCTAACTCCACTGTGCTTCCGCCTTTTAAATGTATTAAGAGCATGGCGGCTCTTAATACATTTAAAAAGCAGAGGTGCAGCGTCTGGGACTGGGCGTGAGCCAGGAATCAGCTGATTCCTGGCTCACGCCCAGTCTCCAGCTAGCCTCTGCCTCCCCTGTCCTCCCGGAGACAGTGCGGGGGGGAACCAGCTTTTAAACCGGCTCCTGCTCCTGCTCCCTCCCCCTTGCTGCCTCTCTCTGATAGAGATAGCGGGGGGAGGGGGAGAGAAAGCAACTAGTCATGTCAGTACTTGACTACCCAATAAGCATGTGGTATCGGGTAGTCGACTAGTCGCTTACATCCCTATGCTCCACTACCCCATCCCAGCCCCAGAGTTATCTGCAGACTCTGGAGCTTTTTGAAATCTCTGGTTATACCCATAAGCATTCCTTCCATAGGTGAAGACAGAGGCTGCTGCTACAAACAATATGCACAGAAACACAGGTCAACTACAAAGAGAAAACTCAGTGGAAAACTGTGTACTTTGAAACCTGGCCTGTTATTTATAGACGGGCCCATTTCTTGATAGCTCTTTTAAAAGATCGCTTTCTGGCTCCAAAGTAGCACCTTCCCACACTGCGTGCATTAAGATTCCCTGCTGATGTCTATCCCCAGCTTTCTCTTGGACATTGGGTGTTACACAAAATAAAACTGTATTGTAAGTGCTGGTCTGTAGTAGTTTCGGAGCACAGACTGGTGATCATATTCTGCATCTAGAGTGTGGCACAGGCAAGGTCAGAATTAAAGAGTATTAGGAAGAAATCCTTTATTCCTTTGATACAGCAAATGTCCTGATCAAATTCAAGAAATCTGATTTTCTACTTCACATTTTAAAAATCACAATTGTAATTTACTGTTCATTAAAAAGGAGGATCAGGAAAGTCCCCAATCTTGCAACAAAAAATTCTTGGCCAACATCACATTAAGAAAGATTTTAAAGATAGGAACTTCAACAGCATAAGATGTCAGATTCAGCAATATCACTTCCTTTAAAAAAATAACCTCCTTAGGCACACCTACAGCATTTGGAGTGTTTGCATGCCGTGCAAACAAGAGATGATCCTGGTTTTTGTGTGTGTGGTCCCAGGACATTTGAATTCTGTCCCTGAGTTCTCGCACAGAAACTTGAACTATGTGCTCTGAGAATAGTCAGTCTGCCAGGGAAGAAGTTTTATAGCCTGCAGAATAGTAACAGAAATGTAGCTGTGTTAGTCTGGTCTAGCTGAAACAAAAAACATGCCAATTTTCTTCCACTATTTGATCTGAGGAAGTGGGTCTGGCCCACGAAAGCTCATCACCTAATAAACCATCTTGTTAGTCTTTAAAGTGCTACAGAGTGCTGTCTTTTGTTATAGCCTGCAGTGAGTCAGTCGCCCTATACAAAGCTTGATGAATGACCCTTACTCACCCATACCCCAAATACTGCTAAATAATCCTACAGCTTTCACCCTGCCTACTACCTACATGCTCCCTTTTCAGCAGGATTTTTTTCTTCAAACCCCCAGCTGATCTTACAGGACCCCCCCCAGTACAACCTCTATTGAACATCCAACAGGATCAGAGACACTGAGAACTGAATGTGCTTCTCTATGGCTGAGGTGTACTCAGACACCGATTTGTTGTGCAGGATCAGAGATGAATGTTTGCTGGACAGTCCACATTTTTAATAGGGGTTGTTTTTATTACTCTCAGTTTTCTAGTATGACAGCCAGTGCTCACCTGGAACATTTATACCTGAGAGGTTAATGTGTTAAAAAAGGGCATTTAACACACTTCATTGGCTTCAGATTCCTCTCCAGGGGTTCAATCGATTCCCCCTTCATTCTTATGCTAGCTTATCACTGTAGCATGAAAATAAAACTGAACGTGCTAAGAAGAGAACGGGGAGCTGGCAGAGTTCAGGGATGGGTTTTGGGTATGCATCTGATTTTCCGTTTGCACCAATAAAAGACCCACAATCATTGAAATTGACATTTATCCTCTGAACACCAGAAACTGTCACATGGATCCAACGGCTGGTCTAAACCGACAGTAACACGTACCATGGGGTTTGCTTTACGAAGTTCACCAACATGTTTCATGGTCATTATTCCACGCAGACCCTGCCAGTGAAACAGAGCTACATTAAAGAGCACTCTGGTATTTTAAAGCAATTACTCATTACAGAATGAACAAGGAGAAAGTTCCGACTCCCTTCTCTCCCAAGTTTTGGGCTTCTATCTAGAATTGAAAAATGGCTAAAAATAACTGCCCCTGCCACACAAAATAAAACTCACACACCTTGAAAAACAGAAGTCCTAGTTATGGGACACAAAGTCTTTCACTTCTACGTGAAATCGAGGTCACTACATGAAATACAGCCCACAACAATAAGTGAAAATCATTATCATTTGCAGGCTGGTCAGGAGCCTTTGTGAAAAAGTCAATATCCTTTGGCCAAAACATTCTCACAGTTCACTGCTGGTAAGGCCAGCCCCATTTGTGCACGCCCTGGGGCAGGAGAGATGACAACACAAAGAGCAGCAGCTCAAAACACAGCTGCTTGCCCAGGTACTCAGGAAATGCAATTTTTTCCATTACGCTCTTTGGCCATCGTTTTTCCCCATATGGGGCAGTGAAGATTGTGACAATGAAAGCACAGTTTTGGAAGTGATGGATTCCATTTTAGAAACATAAGCATGACTAATTGGTGTATAAGGGGGAAATCACGGTCAGGTCTATGGTCCATACCTAATGATTAGTTTATTTTTAAGACTATTGTACCTTGTAGAGGTACAGATGTTTAAAGCTGAGATCAAGGGGGCATCTACACAAACGGAGCTATGGGAAGGCACATTAGGAAACCTTTGGTGCACACCAGAAAGATCTACATAGACCAATTAACAAACAGGTTAGTGTGCTTTGGAAATCACCACCCATCGTGTGCATTACCCCACCATGGAGACAAACCCTAGTTGTAAAGAAGGCTATGGGAAAATCAACTTGTAATAAATTAAAACTGTATTCCAACATGGCAAAAAATATCCTGTTATACACGTTACCACAATGGGAACTAAACCAAGTGTGCAGTGATGATATCAAGGAATCTGAATTATGAGAGGACAAGAGGTTTTCAAACTTTCAAAATCCAACATATAATTTATTCAACATCCCATAACACACTCCTTATCAGATTAACCAACGTTTAGAAAAATTTCCTCTGGGAAAAGACAGAACACAAGAACTTGCATACAGATGCAAGTCTC
Organism: Pelochelys cantorii; assembly: GCA_032595735.1. Lineage (NCBI taxonomy): Eukaryota > Metazoa > Chordata > Testudines > Trionychidae > Pelochelys > Pelochelys cantorii. Next base: position 46,906,641 of record CM064337.1, read on the forward strand.
AAAAAGCAAGGGAAATGTGTTTTTAAAAAATCTTAAGGGATGCTCTGTCATAATCTTAACTGACAAGCAACTGTGTGTAGGGCACCTGAAAATTCGGGGTATCAGTCTTAATGTCCACCCACACACCTCTTCCTATCTCTGTTGGTAGCTCTGCTTCCTCTGGAGAGGATCTAGTTAACTTCAAAGTGAAAAAGCCTGCCCGACCTCTTAGCAGACACTGAACTTGTGAAAGAGTCATTCAAGTGGTAATGAAGTCATTGAACAGGCATTTGCCAAGCCCACGGATATGCTGTCAGTTTCTGAATGTACTGTGTTCGTCCACAGACCCTTAGTTTTAAAACAAATTTTAAACTATTTCATGAATGTGTGGCTGAAGATTATAAAAATCTAAAAAACATGTCACCTCCCCCGGCTGCCATCGGGCATAGGGGCTCCAGTTTAAGAGCACTGCATAAGGCTCGTAAGGATGGGCCTGCTGCCAAGTCATTATATTACTGGTTCATTTAAACGTACCTCTTCATTTTGTTATTTAGGATGGAGTCTTTCATTGCCCTCCCTCCTGAAATAAAGCCTTGCTTGGAAACAGCCTCATTACCTCAAGTTTTACACGAACGTTAAGTACTTGGGGAAACAAAGGAAGGGAAGTATTCAATTTTCATGCCACTGTGATGCCAGTGCTTAAGCAAGAAGCTAAATGGAAAAATAAGGGATCCTATGGCACCTTAGAAACCAAGGGTATGTCTACACTACCACCCTAGTTCGAACTAGGGTGGCTAATGTAGGCATTCGAAGTTGCAAATGAAGCCCGGGATTTAAATATCCCGGGCTTCATTTGCATCTTGCCGGGCGGGCGCCATTTTTAAATCCCCTTAGGTCGAACTCCGTGCCCGCGGCTACACGCAGCACGGAGTAGGTAGTTCGAATTAGGATCTCTAATCCCGGGCTTCATTTGCAACTTCGAATGCCTACGTTAGCCACCCTAGTTCGAACTAGGGTGGTAGTGTAGACATACCCCAAGTGATTTATTAGGGGGAAATCCAGGCTCTAATAAATCTGGCAGTCTCTAAGATGCTACAGGGCTCCTCCTTGTTTTTGAAGATACAGACTGACAGGGCTACCCCCTCCTAAACTAAATGGAGGGAGTTTTAAACCTTTCCTTGCTGCAATCTACCCTGTCAGCCCACAGCCCAGGAGAGGCAAATAGTGAAATATTAAATAGCAAAGAAAAAACATGACTTAGAATCTCCTTTGAAACCTATGAATGGTTTTAACACATCAAACTGCGGAGTAAATTCTGCACCCAGCCAGCCATACACAAACGGAGAAGTCTCTAGGATCTCTCTCGAGCCATTTCACTGTCCTCTACCAAAGCAATCACTGCAGAACACTTACACACACGTCAGGGTGTAGAAAACCAAGGACATAGGGGCTGCTTTAAAAAGAAAGGTAAATTGAAAAGCTGCATCCATTGTTTCATACAAACACCAGGTCATCAGGAAAAAAGCTCAAGGAATATGGAAGTCTTCTCTACCATTGCCACTCTGTTATCTAATTACACCAGCTGGCCTGTATTATTTTTCTGAAGCTAAAGCTACATAGATAAGAACATAAGAACGGCCAGACTGGGTCAGACCAACGGTCCATCCAGCCCAGTGTCCTGTCTGCCGACAGTGACCAATACCAGACACCCCAGAGGGAGGGAACACAACAGGTAATCCTCACATGATCCCTCCCCCATCACCCACTTCGAGAGATAAATGTAACGTCTCTAGATTACAAGTTCATTACATTGTTTTGAAAGAAACATCATTCAATATCACTGCCTCTTCATTACACTAATTTACTTTCAGTATAAACGAGTAACCTTAATGTACCACACAAGCAAAGCTATCTTATCCATCCAAGAAAAAGCTACAGAGCTACACACGAAGCTCTCAGTAAGTCCCAACTGAATCTCAACATGCTGTACTTCGCGTATCCAGTATCCAATATCACAGTGCTTAGAGTAAAGCTCCCCTTAAACTCCATGAAAGATTTGCCAGAGGCTACAAGAACTGTCTCCTGGTTTCCCAAAAACACGAATCACTCCTCGATGTTGCACCCCTGAGTTTTCAGAGTTGCTGCTATTTTCTTCACTCCGTGCACAGTCAATCTGTGGAACTCCTGGCCAGAGGATGCAGTGAAGGCTAGGACTTGAACAGGGTTCAAAACAGAGCTAGATAGATTCATGGAGGTTAGGTCCATCAATGGCTATTAGCCAGGATGGGCAGGAATGGTGTCTCTAGCCTCTGTTTGTCTGGAGGTGGGTGACAGGGGAGGGATCATGTGAGGATTACCTGTTGTGATCCCTCTTTCTGGGGCATCTGGTATTGGTCACTGTCGGCAGACAGGACACTGGGCTGGATGGACCGTTGGTCTGACCCAGTATGGCCGCTCTTATGTTCCTAATACCAAAGAACTGATGAAGCACATCGTTGGTTTAGGAACTCTGCTTTTACAAACATTGAACAACAAGGCAGCATCAGTGACTATAAAGTTCTTTCAGAGAACTCTGCCCTTTCCTTTGGATGAGAGCTGGCCAGAGCCATGTACGGATCTGTCCTCTCAACTGAACTCTTGCAATTCACTGCTTGTGAACAAGAAACCAGTGCAAAGGCTCCAACTGGGGCAAATCGCAGCCACTGGCCTCTGTCAGGGTTTAGGCTGTAAACACAAACCAGTGCCACCACTGGGCTCCTACCCTGCCTCTGCTGCTAGTTTGCAGCCCCAGTGACAATCTTCAAAAGACTTAATGGATCCAGTTAGAGACCACATCCCCACAGCTGAAGCAGACAGTTGCAGATCACAGAGCCCTGAAGGCAACTGTGAAGTGAGTCTCCAGAGGAGATGAAAGGCATCTATCTGCCCACCTGCCAGAAGGTTTTGCAGTTGTGCCTATTTGGTCAAGCTCTCCAGCAGAAACACAAGGACAGGCATGATGGTCTGGGCTCCCTGCCCTAGTTTGTTTTAAAGGCACAGCCCCCCACAAGCTCAGGTTCCTGTATCCTGGACAATGAGTCAGAATCTCCGTGAATTTCACAAGGATCTTCACTAGTGCTGATCGGTTTCATGTAGCAAGCACACAGTTACTACAGGGATGGGCAGCAGGCAGTACCTATCCCTGAGATAAGGCCTAGGCGTGTGTTAAATGAAGGTAATGACACTTGATCTGAGACTTTAATAGGCCGAGAAGCGATGACACATGAAAAGAGATTTCTTAAGTTAACTTTGTGCTGTGGCTGCTTTGCTCAACACCTGACCAAGGAGCTTGGGAACCTACCACAGGGCCCCAAAGTCCCATTGACAGCTAAAACTTTCTATACGAGGAGCAGTTACTCAGCTCCTGTAAGGATTCACATCACAGCCCTGTCTTTACTGGCGCGGTACAAGGAGTCTGATCTGGAAATGCAAAATGTTCCCTATTGTCCAGGCAAACTAGAAAGCTACTGCAGGTCTTATGTTTTTTAAAGAAGGCTATAAAGTGTGTATAAAGCAGGCAGGCCCTAAGCTTTGCCATAGTGGGGACCACTTTAAGGGGGCTGGCAATGTAATCATTAATAAGAGTATAGGTGGTTGGCAGAACTAGCTACTCATCCATTTGTGATCTCACAACTATACTGGTTGCTTACATGGGAAAAGAGCATCAGGAAAGTGATGCATTCGTAGCTGTTTATTTAATGGACTTTAATGAACAGCCAGCCCCATGTGACAAGCCAATTTTCCACAGGCCACCGCCAACGGCTCTGCAGTGCACCAGTGTCCAGCCCCCAGTTCGGGAAGTGCTGGGTTTAGCCCCAAGCAATCCACGCGCAGCAGCCCAAGGCAACCCCCTGCACAAAGCAGCCCTCAACTTCCCAGTCCAGTTCTGGGACCCATCAGAGAGGACACAATGTCAGGAGACTGGCCTGGGCCCTTGACCAGAGATGGGGGCTCACCGCACAGACACCAACTGCCCAGGGACTTAGGGGATTCAAGAACGTGCTGCCTCCTAAAGTGCCCAGTCCCTGCTGCCCTCCAGTCCCTGGAGAAGATGCACTGGCCTGAGCACAAGGGGCCTCAAATAGCTGCTGCCCTGCACCCTTCCAGCTCCCCTCCATATGCGCACACATGCTCCTGCCCCATGCCCCTGCAGCTCCCCCCAACAAGCTCCCGCCCCATGCCCCTCCAGCTCCTGCCCCTGCCCCTGCCCCGCCCCTGCAGCTCCTGCCCCATGCCCCTCCAGCTCCCGCCCCAACAAGCTCCTGCCCCGTGCCCCTGCAGCTCCCGCCCCATGCCCCTCCAGCTCGCCCCCAGCTCCTGCCCCATGCCCCCCCAGCTCCTACCCCATGCCCCCCCAGCTCCTGCCCCTTCCCCTGCCCCACCCCTGCAGCTCCCCCCCAACAAGCTCCTGCCCCGTGCCCCTCCAGCTCCCCCCAGCTCCTGCCCCGTGCCCCTCCAGCTCCCACCCATGCCCCTCCAGCTCGCCCCCAGCTCCTGCCCCGTGCCCCCCGCCCTGCCCTTGCCCGCCCCTGCAGCTCCCCCCCAACAAGCTCCTGCCCCATGCCCCTCCAGCTCCCGCCCCAACAAGCTCCTGCCCCGTGCCCCTGCAGCTCCCGCCCCATGCCCCTCCAGCTCGCCCCCAGCTCCTGCCCCGTGCCCCCCCAGCTCCTACCCCATGCCCTCCAGCTCCTGCCCTTCCCCTGCCCCGCCCCTGCAGCTCCCCCCCAACAAGCTCCTGCCCCTGCCCTCCAGCTCCCCCCACTCGCGCGCTCCTGCCCCGTGCCCCTCCAGCTCCTGCCCCTTCCCTGCCCCGCCCCTGCAGCTCCCCCCAACAAGCTCCTACCCCTGCCCCTCCAGCTCGCCCCAGCTCCTGCGCCGTGCCCCCCCTGCCCCTGCCCGCCCCCCAACAAGCTCCTGCCCTGCCCCTCCAGCTCCTGCCCCTGCCCCTCCAGCTCCAGCTCCCCCACTCGCGCGCTCCTGCCCCGCGGGAGCCCCTGGAGCTGCCGGCAGGCGCGGGGCGCTCACCTCTGCGGGACGCGGCGGCCCCGATCCCGGCAGAGCGTGTCTCAGCGAGCCGCCCGCTCCCCCGCAGCGCAGCACCTGCGGGCGGGAGACTCCATTCGCGGCGGGGGTGGGAAGCGGCTCAAGTGACTGTCGCGAGCGCCTTCATCCCGGACCCTACCACCTTCCCGTCTCGGAAACCCATCGCGCGTGCGCACTTGTGCCAGCCCTCGGGTGGAAAGGGTGGGGCGCGGGCGCGGGCGCAGTACAACCGTGAAGCCGCTGTGCCGCCATCTTTGGTTTGGTCAGAGGGGGCGCTAGTGTTTAGGCGCCCCCTACAGCCTACGCGGCGTATAGCAGAGGAGTTAGCGTCTCTGATCTCTCATCCCATGTGCTTTTAAGCATGGGCAGAGGCAGGAGTTTGTTATGGACACAGGCCGGATTGATGGGGGGATAATTGTATTGGGGCCCGAGCTCAGGGTGCCCCCCAAAATATAACTTCCATGTCAATAAAGTGAAATGGGGGTCCCAGCTAACATGACCCCCCCGGGACCCAACATGTCTCTCACCAGGCCTGGCTAGGGTTGCCAGGTGTCTGGTATTGAACCGGACAGTCTGGCATTTGGACTGTATGTCCAGTAAACAAATTGAGAAAATACCGGACATATAAATGCTCGGTATTTTCTAATTAAGGAAGTTTTTCTGCTTTTCCTGGGGCCCGCTTGGCACTGGCTGGAAGCCCACTTGGTACACGTGACAATTAAAGGGGCCGCGACCGCATTTTGGCCCGACCTCCCAAATTCTCTCCTCCCCCCCCCAGGTGTCCCTGGTTACTCCCCAGTTCAAAATTTTATCAAATATTTGTCGGGTATTTTTTTTAAACCATCTGGTAACCGTAGGCCTGGCACTGGGCAGGAGGGGTGGAAGCCAGACCTCCATTGAGTTTCACAGCAGCATCCTAGAGCCAAATCCAGACCCCTCCCCACCCAAATTCAGGAGAGGGGGCCCCAACACTTCCATTCTGCCGATGTAGCATGGGTTTGCTCCCAGGTTAAATGAGACACTGGGCAGCTCCCCACAGTCCCGCTCATCCACACGGCCCCAGCCTCACCCTGACCTGGAATGGCTAGAAGTCAGTCACTCTGCCAGAGGTAGAGACCACACATCCAGGGGTGCTGCTGCAATGTATAGTGGGGGGAGAGGGGGCTGAGAGCCACTGAACCAAACTGTAAAACCTGTACATGATGGAGTCCTTTTCAAGCAGAGGGTACAGCAGCACCCCCACCACTCCTAGTTCCAGTACTTATGCATTCACCCCAGTTTCCAGAGAAGTCGTAGTTAGGCTGACCAAACCCTGCCCTCCCCCCAAAAAATGCTACTGTTCCTGACTGTGAGTTCTTATCATAGAATCAGAACCACAGAGCTGGAAGAGACCTCAGGAGGTCATCAAGTCCAGCCCCCTGCTCTAGGCAGGACCAATCCCAACTAAATCAACCCAGCCAGGGCTTTGTCAAGCCGAGACTTAAACACCTCTAGGGATGGAGACTCCACTACTTCCCTAGGGAACCCATCCCAGTGCCTCACCAATCTCCTGGTGAAATAGTTTTTCCTAATATCCAACCTGGATCTCTCCCGCCTCAACTTCTTTGGGGCAGGGACTGTCTTAGTAGGCATTTGTAAAACCCCTCGCAAAATGGTGCCCTGATCGCAGCTGAAGCCTCTAGGTGACACTATAATAATAAACACTTACACATATTCTCACAGTTCCCATCCTAGACCTTCCATCCACGCTTCCTTTGCCCACCTAGCAGCAGCGTATGGCTCTGGCCTGCATGCGTGGGTCCCCTGGATAGAGCTCGGTGAGTAACAGATTCTTGGTTTACTAGAATTCCAAAGAATTGAAAAAAGAATGAGCCAAATGGGAAGCCAACATTTTCAAAGTATTTGGCATTTCATAATGCTAAACTAAATTGCTTGGGGTCAACGAAAACATTTCATGTCCATGTTGAGCATGTTCTAATATTACACAGTATTAAAGGAAGGCACATTTTTTTTCAGCAAAAAGCTCTCTCACATAAAAAATCCAAACATTTTGAAACTGTCAAACTGAAACCCTGATTCCCTGGCAACATTTCTGTGAGGAGCTTTTATATATATATTTTTAAACAGAAACAATTTGGCAAAAGTGGCACATTTACTAAAGGTTTCGGTGGCGCCAAATCTGCTTTTTATACTGAAAAAAAAAGATAATGGAAAAATGTCATCAGGTTCTACCTGTGTTTCCCCGTCCAGTGCGTTATTCACTAGACCACTCTGGCCGTTCTAAAGGACAACGTTTGGGGTGCAACTTTTCCATCCCATAGGCTCCTCTGCAGAAGTAACTGACGTGGGCTAGCTGGGCTCACGTTGCAGAGCTAAAAATGGCCCTGTAAACATTTCCGCTGGGGTTGGAGCTCAAAACTCGAGGACGCAGCAGATGAGAGGGTCTTAGAGCCTATTTTCCAAACTATGTCGCCCAGCGGCACTATTTTTAGCCCTATTGTATGAGCCCCATAAACCAGCTGATCTGGGCTTTGTTGCTTGCTGCCACTGGGGTTTTTGCGGTGTAGACATACACTCATGAATCAGGCAGCTGTGGTGGTAACTCTGACTTGGGAAAAATTCTTAGTCTAGAATCTTTCCCTCCTCCCTTGTGGTTGGATGAAATATCGTAAAAAATCATGCTTGTATAGCCTGCTGGCCAAAGAAAAGCAAGGGTTTGGTAATATGCCCCCATGGAAATATGCATGTGAAGGGCAAGGAATGACAAGCCTTTTGTTGGCTTAGCCCCCTGCCTCCCTCTGTGAATAAACAAACCCCCTGCTCCAAAGGCAAAGCTGGGAGCAGACCAAGCTCTGTTGCAGTAAAAGCCCATGCCCTTGCCCTAGACACAGCTTAGGCAGACCTTGCATATGAAATTCAAAGGTTCAGATTTCGGGTTGCGGGGGGGCTACAGCATCTTCTAGCCTCCCTAAATATACCCACACAGGTCTGGGTTGAGGTGCATTGGCAGAGCTGTGGGGCTGGGGAGAAGCGCAGGGCTAGACTAGCCAGGTGGCCGCAGGGAGGGTTTGAGGGTATCAGCAGAAGAGTACGTGGGGGGAATGCTAGGCTGGAACAGCAGGAGACAGCTGCCCGTCAGAATGGAAGGGAACTGGCAGAGCTGTGCCAGGTCACTTGCAAAGAGCCTGCCTGTTTCCTTCTAATGCTGTTAGTTTCTCCATTTTAGGAGCCCATGAAGCCTGTCTCCTGCCTCCCAAAGAAAAACATTACAAAGAACAGAGGAGGAAATATAAATAAATCTCTTGGCAGGTTTTTAGGACTCCCAACATCTCTGAATGTGGATCTGGGCCACAATTACTGTCCTGTCTGAGAATGAAGCAGGCAACGCAAAGCAACCCGTCGGATGCTGTATAGTACGTCCAGGATATAAAATAACCCCCCTGGTAAGTGCTGTACATTAGTGCATGTCTTGTAACCAGCTGGTGGGAGATATCGGGGTGTCCGACAAGAGAAGAATTTAAACTGGAACCCCCATTTGGGTGGATGTGTTTGTGATTAACCAAAGTTGCAGCACAAACAGATTTTCTCTTTAACTCCTGGACATTGAAACCAAAGTGGCTACTGCAGGGGTCACCAACCGGTCGATCGGGATCTACCGGTCGATCTTGGAGCCTCGGACAGGGGATCCTGACTGGTTTGGCTGGGAAGCTATCAAGCTCTGGCACTTCAGTTGCGCCTCCCCCCACTGCCCTGCTGCTCCTGCTCTCTGCCTTGGAGCTGCCCCCCTGGGAGCCTCCTGCTTGCTGTGCAGGGCAAGGGAGGGAGAAGAGGGGGGGTGCTGATGTCTGGGTGTCCCTCCCCCCCACTTCTGTACCCCATCTCCACACAGAGAGGAGGGGATGGAGGGAGCCTGGCTATGCACATCTCTGTCACTCTCACACTGCGTGCCTCTGTCATTCTCACAAACACACACACACTGTCCTTCCCTCTCCTCTCCCGACCCAGCACATACGTGGGGGGTTGTTGTTACTTTTACTGCTTGCCAAGTGGGTTCGTTTGGGTTTCTGGCTGGTCTGTGCATTTCATAACTTTCATTTCTCTCTTACCCTTAAGTTTAATTCTTTGGGTAGTGAATTCTAAAATGTCGAACCTGTCCTGGCTGGAGTCATTCTCCCCGTGGTAACTGCTGCTCCTGGACATGGCTGGCATGTCCCTGCAGCCCCTGAGAGGCAGAGCAGGGGGTGTGTACACGCTGTGTTTGCCTGCAGACACCGCTCCTGCAGCTCCATTGATCAGTAACGGGGAACCGTGGCCAGTAGAAGCTGTGGGCTCAGTGCCTGTGGATGAGGGGCAGCACATGGCGCCAGGGAGCCTTTGCTGTCCATGCCAGCTGCTCTCAGGAGTGGGGCAGGGCCAGGGCAGGGGTAAGCGGCCTTAACCCCACTGCTCCACCCCCCCGGAAGCCGTGTCAGTTAAATGGTGCCCTGCCACAGCCTGCTTCCTGACCCATTGCAGTCCTGAATCTCCTCCTGCACCCAGCCTCCTGCCTCATACGTGAGTCCCCCTGCACCCAAATGCCTTCCCAGAGCTTGCACCCTGAACCCCAATCCCCCACCCTGGGTTAATCCCAGAGCCCCTCCCACACGCCAAACCCCTTGGCCCAAGACCAGAGCCTGCACCCCAACCCCCTACCCCAGCCTGGTGCAAGTGAGTGAGGATGGGGAAGGAAGGGGAATGGAGTGAGCAGGGTGAGGCCTCGGAGAGGGGGTGGAGCAGGGGCGGGGCCTCAAAGAAGGGGCAGGAAGGAAGTGGGGCACCTCCCCCCTGACCTGTGTCTGGGTTTGTGGTAGATCTTATACTACACTTCAATTGAAAAAGTGATCTTGTGATTAGAAAGGTTGGAGACCACTGGGCTATTGTAATGGAAGGGAGAGTTGTCACCAGTGTTCCTCGCAAGCAGAGCAGTTGGTCGGTCGCCCAGGAGAGATTCAGGTGCTGCCTACCAGATTATCAGCTGGAACACGTGTGTCTGCTGGTGGTGCACATCTGCACCTGCTTCAGTGCACAGAAAATTTATTCCACCACTGGGTGGAAAAAATGAGAGGGAACATTGGTTGCCATTACAGTGAGGTAAAGGACCAAAGAAGGTTGTGCCAAGTGTAAGATGTAATTAATTTCAGCTTTCATAGAGCCAGATCGTCAGAAAATTGGGTGTCATGTATCAGGCTGTATTGTAATTTGCATAGTAGCATTTAGTCAAATAGCAAAAACCCTCTTAGTGATCCACTATGATAGTGTAGCTACCACAAGGCAGATTTGAACCAGGGCCCTCCAGAGCTTGGGATAGGAACATCTACAAGGCAAACTACAAAGCCAGGTAGTTAGCAGCTTAGCCTGTAGAGCTCCCTTGTTCTTATCTCTCACTGTATGTGGTCTAAGTGCTACTACCTTAGCTAGTGAATCACACCCACTAGGTGTGTGGGTTACACTGGAAAACTCCCCTTCCCAAGTAGGAACTGGATGGCAGCTCCCAGACACTCCTTCCCCATCGGCCTTGTCTGAATGAGTTGACTGAGCCTGCAGCTATAGGACTTCATGCCGGGCACAGTGGGAGCTGGTGGATTTCTCCCCGTTTTCTCTCGTTTCGGGAAATTTCTCTCCAGTTTCTTTGCTGCTGCAGGTCGGTGGCTGGGAGGGGTTTCCAAGCAACGCGGCACATTCTTCGGCCTCCGTGGGGTCCTCAAACGTCCTCTTCCCCTCCATGCTGATGGCGTTCCTTTCCTTATCATTATTACGTTAGTCTCGGGGACTGGGATGCTGAGAAGCAGAAGCCCTCTCCCAGGTGCTTTCGGCAGGACCCTTAGCTCCAGGGCCTTGTGGACTGTATGTTTTCTCTCACACAACACACTAGAAATCCTGCTGGAGCGTCACAGGAGCCAATGACGGTTTAAATGGATAAGGCGATGAGTCCACAAGCAGCACAGGCCTCTTGGGCTAGTTTGCCAGGTGCCCCAGAGGGAGTGAACAGAACAGGGACTCATCAGGTGATCCCTCCCCTGTAGCCCATTTCCAGCCGGACAAACAGAGGCTAGGGACACCATCCCTGCCCATCCTGGCTAATAGCCATCGATGGCTTTATCCTCCATGAATTTATCTAGCTCTTTTTGGAACGCTGTTATAGTCTTGGACTTCACAACATCCTCTGGCAAGGAGTTCCACAGGTTGACAGTGCATTGTGTGAAGAAAAAACTTCCTTTTGCTTGTTTTAAACCTGCTTCCTATTCATTTCATTTGGTGACCCCTAGTTCTTAGGTCACGGGAATGAGTAAATAACTCTTCTTCATTCACTTTTCCCACGCCAGTCATGATTTTAAAGACTTCTGTCATATCCCACCTTGGTTGTCTCTCTCAAGCTGAGAAGTCCCAGTCTTATTAATCTCTCTGCACGTGGCAGCCATTCCGTACCCCTCATCATTTTTGTTGCCCTTTTCTGAACTTTTTCCAAAGTTGAATATAATTTCCTAACACTAGAGGGCAGCTGTAACACGGGTACTAACCTTTCTCTGGGGCTGTCTGTTTAGCAACACAACTTTCAACACACAATCCGGTTTGCTGCAGTCGGGGCATGGACAGTTTCCCTTTTATCGGAGCATGCACTTGCCTGAACTTACAGCGTGTCCCCAGGGAGAGATCAGAGGAAAATACCTTTAAACTCTGGTTGCCTGCCAGCGGCAGAGGTCACAGCGCATTATATAACTAAGCAGCCGTGGTAAAGGGCAGTTTAAAAAGTGACTCTGTAAATAGGTCATCGAGAGGCTCTGCCTTTATCCTTCTCCCTCGGCGATTCCAGAGGAAATCAACTCTGTGTACAAGGCAGAGATTTTTTTCTCCCTCTTCCTGGGGACTGGAAACCCAAGTGGGTTGTGCCTCTTATTACAGCATCCATCGCAGTAAAAACCAGCAATTGGAATTCTGTCAGTTGAGGATGCATGAACCAGAAAAAAAAATCCAGGTATTTCCCTTAAAGCCTCATTACTCCCTATAGAGATAACTTGTGTGTTCATGGTGCCGTGAACATAAGAACGGCCAGGCTGGGTCAGACCAAAGGTCCATCTAGCTCAGTGTCCTGTCTGCCGACAGTGGCCGATGCCAGATGCCTCAGAGGGAGTGAACAGAGCAGGTAATCATCCAATGACCCCTCCCCTGTCGCCCATTCCCAGCCTTTGACAAACAGAGGCTAGGGACACCCTCCCTGCCCAGCCTGGCTAATAAGTATTGATGGACCTATCCTCTATGAATTTATCTAGTTCTTTTTTGAACCCTGTTAAAGTCCTGGTCTTTACAACATCCTCTGGCAAGGAGTTCCACAGGTTGACTGTGCACTGCATGAAGAAATACTTCCTTTTGTCTGTTTTAAGCCTGCTGTGGTTGTACTCATGGACTATGGTAGAAGTGTGTCAGGGTACCAATCTTACCCTTCTTTTTTCTCCAGGCAGTCAGACCCAGTTTGCTGCTGACTTTTTGGAGACCTTCATTGCTCCCCCAGCTCACCTCAGCAGTTTCATTGCTCCCAAGAGAGACTGACACGCTGGTCCTTAGAAGACCTGCTCACTTCTCCAAGGACTTTGGTTCAACTCTTTCTGCTACCATGCCACGTGACGTGAAAAGCCGCAAGGTTTGGAACCTAAGGGTCTTAATCTACTGCCCATTTCCGCAGCATCTGGGCACCTTTAATGTAAGATCAATGCCAGTAACAACTCCCGAGTGGATTGCACGGAGTCTCTGGCTCTCTTCCCTTTTCAGAATCAAAACTCCCCTTGGGCTGGGGTGTAGGTGGCTGGGATTCAGGGGCAGAAGGTGGTGTCCACGCGGTGTTATAGGATGGAAAGGCCCTTTCAAAGAGGAGAGTTTTGCCATGTTTGCTAAATACAGTTGCTGTCTGGATTTGCCTTCTCTCCTCTGGAAGTTCATTGCAGAGCCAGATCCCCTGGACTGGGAGGAATGGGTAAGTGTCAGGAAACAAACAACCCCTGTTCTACACCTCCAGCCCAGAACACCCTTCTGAGAAACACCCCGCCTGACACCCGCTTGCTGATTTCCAGTGCACCCCCCGCTCCATGCCCCTTCACCCAAACAGATGCTGCTGACTCAGCCTGTCCCATGAAGTGGATTAATTGTCAGTGAATCTGTGTGGGCAAGAGAGGCCGGACAGGCAGCCCTTGCGGGCTGCGGGGGGTGAGTCATTTCCCCCACAGCTACCCAGGCAGGCTCAGCCCTGTGCTGGAAGGAGCAGGCTTCAGAGGGCACAAGGACTCAGCCCCCGGGCTGTGCGTGGCCATCAGTCACACGCAGCTGGAATGGTGATGTCTGAAATGAGGACACGTCTCCAGGAGGAAATACACTGAGACACCCACGCCCCTCCCATTTCACAGAGAGTTACAGTTGGGCCTACTAACCTGAGCTGGGGGGGAAAAGGGTTAGGGCTGCCACCTGTCCAGGTTTTACCTGGACAACCTAGTGTTTGGCTTCTGTGGCTGGGTGCCGTTTAGGGCTACCAGGTGCACCGTTTTTGACTGGAAAGTCTGGTCAAAAACAGGAGCTGGCAACCCTAAATCAGAGACTCCTAGAACTGGAAGGGACCTCGAGAGGTCATCGAGTCCAGTCCCCTGCCCTCACGGCAGGACCAAGCACCATTTAGAGCAGTGTTTCTCAACCAGTGGTACAAGTACCCTTGGGGTACTTGAGAGAAGTCTGGGGGTACATCAACACAACTGACATTTGGAGAAAACTGAAGTTTTGTTTTAAGTTTTACAGCGCTTTATTATTTTTGTACTTTTTACACCCAAAAATTTCATCACCCGCCTGGCTACGATTAAGTTGTTTAAACAAATGTGTTGCAACGGCAGAAAAAAATTGCATGTGTCTGAAAACTCTAGGTCCTGGGGGTACTTATATATATTTTTTTTGGACAAAGGGGTACTTTATAAAAAAAGGTTGAGAAACACTGATCTAGATCATCCCTGATAGACGTCTGTCTAACCTGCTCTTAAATATCTCCAGGGATGGAGATTCCCCAAGCCCCCTATGCAATTTATTCCAGTGTTTAACCACCCTGACAGGTAGGAAGTTTTTAGTTACCAGTGCTTAGAAAGGTGACTCTAGAAAGGCTCCAATGCCCTTCTCAGGGCTCTGCACCACTGGTTGTCATGCCCAACCAATCAAGCCCTGGCGAGAATTAGTGGGTCTCTTCTGCTCCGGTTTCCATTTCAGGAACCCAGGGACCAGCAGGCACAACATTCAGTGTCTCTATTTGCCCAGGCTGTGGTTTCCCCTAGGTGGAAATTCCAGGTGCTTCGTGGGAAGAAAAGACAGAGAAGTAAGTCACGCTACCCAAGGGTTTGTAACTTCCCACAGGGCAGTCCCAATGCCACCGACGCTCATTATAGGGAAGTGGGTGGTTTCTCCCAGGCACCGGGGACAGCCCTGGATTGCTTCATCACCATGAGATCCTCAGAACCTGCCTGTTAGTCCTGACCCGGATAACTGCCTGGATCCCAGCCCACTTGTCAGCCAGGCACTCAAAGACCTGCCAGCGCCCCCCTGGCAAAACTCACTTTTGCTACGGAGAAGCGACTGGCAAGTTGTAACCCGGGGCGAGGGATCGGGAGGGGGGGGTTACTTTTCTGATCCATTTTCTCCCCCAAACTAACTTTAACAAGCTTCCGGTCTCTTGGCACCTGGTCCTTTAGGAGCTTCGTCCCACCTAGGAAGCCAGGGACCCGGTAATGCCTGTAAAACGGCAGGCCTCTCCACCAAGAGCGCCTCCTGCTGGTCACTCAGGGAACTAGCCTTTCTGGTGGGGAGTGCCCCCTTCTGGCTGGTGTCTCACCTGCTGTTACTTGCTATTCTGCACCACTCTGTCAGGGCACCCTCCTACCTGAGTATTGCCCTACCACAGTGCCCCCATACTCTGGAATCCTCCCCCTCAGGGAACCCCCAGCCCTCTATGCCCGCCTTGCCTCGATGGCCCACTGCCAGTCTCCATCTAGCCCTGCCACAAGGGCAAACTGCAGTGTGAAATGGCCACTCAGCATTGGCAAGGGAGTGCGGACCTGCTGCTTTGACCTATCCTGGCTGCCACCCCACAGCCTTAGCGGCCTCAGGCCTTGCTTCAGGCCCAGGCACCCCTCGGTCTGCCTGCCTTTCCCCAGCCCTGCTCTGCTCTGCTCTAAGTCAGGAAACCTCCAGCTTCTCTGGCAACCAGGTCCCTCCTGCTCCCCAGCCAGAGCAAGAGTGTCCCCATGCCGCTCCATGAGCCTGTATTTATACTCCCCACAGCTGGCCCTAATTGGCTGCCATCTGCTGCAGCTACTTGCTCCAAGGCTCCAGCCCTTACCCAGAGCTGGGTTTTAACCCCTTAAAGGGCCAGTGAGGAGCAGACGCCCGGTCACAATGCCTTTGCTTTCAAGGGGGGTGAAGCACGTAGATACCTCGGAGGATCTAGGCCAGTGTTTCTTAAACACTGTGTTTCTTAAATGCGGTATGCCGCGAGGCAGTCGGAGGTGTGCCGCGGAGAACAACAGAGTTCAAAATGGCCGCCTTAAAGGGGCAGACGACATTTTTTTTTGTGCAACAAAAAATCCTTGGTGTTCCTCATAAAAAAAAATTACCGTTTGGTGTTCCTCGGTCTTAAAAAGTTTAAGAAACACTGATCAAGGCTCTGGTCCATAGAGGAAAGGTAAAAAGAAGCCCATCGAGGGCCCCTGAGAGAGGGGACAGGAGTCGTGGCAGTGTCTGGGGAACAAACGCGCCCCCGAAGAAAGAGACTGATGTTTGGTCTCCAATGGGAGCTTCATCGGTTGCACTGGCAGAAGAGTCAGCCCATCTGCTTTCACCAGCTTCACTCCTGGAGCAGGAGAGGAGGGACCAGAGCCAGCAGTGGCCTTTGGCAATGGAAGAGGGAGTAGGGATTTTACTGGAGAAATGGGGTGCATGACGGCTCCAGACCTCCTGTATCACCATGCCAGCCCCCTCTTGGAAGGGCCTGGTCCAGCTCCCTCAGCCCCCATTGTCTCCCATGCCGCTCAAATCAGGCCCCACTCTCAAGATGCAATGGCTGGCCCCAAAGCTGCCTTTGGAGATGCCTTTCCTCTCTTGGCCCTGCAGCTCCTGGGGCAGAGGGAGCATGATCCTGGGGTGCAGTGAGCGATGCGGCCCCCCCCAGAACCGGTCGAGAAAATCCCAGTGAGATGGTTGGGTTGGAATTGAACGGTTCTGCAGGGAGGGTTGGGTTTTGACAACGTTCCTCCAGAAACCAGGCAGGGATGAGGGATACAGAATCCTGTTTAAGATTAACCGGTTAAACATAGTATTTAACTAGGTAACCAATTAAAGGAGGTGGGCGGGGGGCACGCCAGCCCGGGGGAGCGGGTCGGGGGGCTCTGCTGGCCCTGGCTGCCACTTCTGGCGGGCTGCAGCCCAGCTGCTTCTGGGTACCAGATAACCATTACCTGATAAGCATCACCCACTCAGTTACCACCCAGTTACCCATTCACATCCCTAGCAGGGATCCAGTGGATCGCTGCCCATCAGGAAGTTTTCAAAACCTGCCTGGCTTCCTGCCAGCTTGTCCAACTCTTCAGCAGCCCTGATTTCCCCGGGTTTGGAGCAAGCCCCAGGAGAGCACCGCCCTGCAGACTCCCACTGCGTCTGGCACCCCCAGGCTGTCCCGCTGGTGGGAAATTTTGAATTTGTTCTGAACCCAGCGTCAAAGTATCAAACTCCGGCCGACCTCTGCCTGCCCAGCCCTGCTACCGTGCCCACCCCCAGTGTCCGCGTCTGGGACCTGGCAGCTCGCCGGCTGCTCTGGCGTCTGCCTAGAATAGACCTCCTCGTGGCCCAGCATGCACTGGGTTTCCTGCCACTCGCCGGGAGACATTTCTCTCTGAGGAGGTTGAAGTTTCAGCCGGGCACACAGAGAGGCTCTTCCTCGGGGATTGGAGCCCTCAGGACAGCCAGAGTGGACGTGCCAGTGCAGAAGGTTCCAGGGGCCAGAGTTTCCTAACCGAAGCCCGGGTCACCACCAGAACATGCATGATCTCCAGCAACGAGTCAGAGGCCAGGCCAGGCCGCCACCCACCTCCGCAGCAAACACAATTCACTCTGCCGCCCCCAGCGCCCTGAACGACACACTCCCAAGTGACAGCGTGGCAAGGCCTGGCCTCATCCGAGGTCGCGCCCGGCTGCTGCCTCAGTTTCCCCACTGCCAGGCAAGGTCACCACAACTTTGCCATTACTCTCTCCAGCTGGAGACTGCTTTGCTAACCTACAAACAGTTTAACACAATAGACGTGCCCGGTCCATCACACCTCCCCCCTCACAGGCTCCTAATGCCCATGGGGGGGGGCTTCCTCCAGCCCCTCCCTGCAGGGCTCCAGCCCAGCATCTTCCCTGGGCCAGTGTGAACTTGCATTTCCTCCAAGCCTCTCCCCTCCTTACCTTTGAATCAGGTCCTGCCTCACACTCAGATCTAAGCAGATTCACTAACAGCTCCATCCTGAGACCGTCCCTAGCCCTGGCTCTCTCCTCTTCTCCCAAGCCCCACTCTGGGACTAGCATCACATGATGCCTGGTCACCTGACCTTATCCCCAGCCCAATCCCAAACCTGTCACCTGGGAGGCAGATACCTAAGCACAGGTAAGACTGAGCCCGACTTTCCTTAAAGGGCCAGGCCACCCTGTGAGAGGGATCCACTCCCAGGGATCAGTGCATCCGAAGCAAACATCCTGCCGGGTGCAGAAGGATCAATGCCAGTCACCCTTCCCCAGGGGGCAAGTTCTTCCCCGTTTGCTTTGCAAGCGCAAAGCCCCTGGGGGGAAAGGCCGGGAATGGAGCAGGACGGGTGTCCGTATTAGCCTTGTGTGCACAGTGCGGGGAGCTGGCCCGAATGGGGCTGGAAAGGGCCTGCCTTCTGCCCACAAAGCCCTGCTGTTTCACTGACAGCCCCGCCAAATGGCAGCCAAACCATTCGGCTTGCAGGGTTTGGGGCATGGTGGCTACCTGCCCAACGTTCCACCCCACGCCCTCGCGCCGCTCACACTGAAATTGTCCCTGGGCGGCAGACTCTGCCGCTTGCCAAACAGCTCCAGGAATGACGCTCCCGCCACACTGAGGTTCGGTCCCACTCAGCGAGGGGCGGGCGCGCTCGCTGGCTCCCCGCCTCTCCGGGGCTCGTCCCCGCGGGCTGTGGAGAGCTGGCGAGGCTGCACCAAGCATGGGAAGCCGAAGGTGGGTTTTCCTAGCCAAGTGCTCGGCCTTGTTTTCTAGGAAACTCTCGGAGGATGCCCTGGGCCCAGCATGGGTTCCCAAACTGGAGGGCGTGCCCCCCTGGGGGGGGCGTGAAGAAATTCGCGGGGGGGCTTGAAGTGACCCAGCCCCCTCCATCAGTCCCACACACACACACACACGTTTTGCTGCTATTTTTGTTTTTCGGCTCCGGTCAGTTCCTGGGGGGCAGGACGTGAGGGTTTCTCAAAAATCAAAAAGGGGGCGTGATGCCGAAAAGTTTGGAACCACTGAGGAAAACTCCCCCTGACTGGACAGATGGGACCCTGGTTCCACTGCCCCCCCTCCTGCCTCCACAGTGTATGGAAACCGCTTCTTGTGAAAGGGAAGCACCGAAAGAGCCGGAGACTGGAAGTGTGTGGCTAGACACGGTGCCCTTCAGCTGGCAGAGACCTCAGGAGTCAGCGCGTCCAGCCCCCTGCCCAAAGCAGGACCCACCCCAACGAAATCAGCCCAGCCAGGGCTTTGCCAAGCTGGGACTTAAACACCTCTAGGGATGGCGATCCCCACCCGCCACCCCCGCTCCCTAGGGAACCCATCCCAGGACTTCCCCACCCGCATGGGGAAATAGTTTTCCCTAATCTCCCACTTAGACCTCCCCCACTGCAACCCGAGCCTATTGCTCCTTCTTCTGCCCCCACTGAGAACAGCCTCTCTCCATCCTCTCTGGAACCCCCTTCAGGAAGCTGAAGGCTGCTCTCAAATCCCCCCTCACTCTTCTCTTCTGCAGACTAAACAAACCCAAATTCCTCAGTCTCTCCCCAGAGGTCATGTGCCCTCAGCCCCCGAATCATTTTGGTCGCCCTCCACTGGACCCTCTCCAATGAATCCACATCCTTTCTGTAGTGGGGGGCCCAGAACTGGACACAATACTTCAGTTGTGGCCTCACCAGCACCGAATAAAGGGAACTAATCACTTCTCTGGATCTGCTGGCAACGCTCCTCCTAACGCCCCCCAATGTGCAGTTAGCCTTGAGTTTCTATGGGCGCTGCTAAGGTCAGCCCAGCCCCACGCACCCGGGAAGCGCTTGGCCCTGCCGCATGGGTGCCCCCACTTTGCGAACCTGTCAACACCCCTACGTGCGTGCGCGCGCACACACACACACACACACCATTATGTCTGCACCATTAAACATCCAGCCTGGCACCCACCACGCCCATGGGCCCAGACTAGTCCCTGCCATCACCTCCGTGGACAGGCCACATGTGGAACGGGAACTGGCCTTTTGCCACGGGAGGGACACTCGCACGGCTGCTGCCCATGGGTGGTGACCGCAGAGGCCCAGAGCGTCTTCCGCCCGTGCTACAATCCAGATCCCCAGCAGTACCGAGGCTCCTCGGCGGGTCTGGCCCTAAGGTGCCTCTCCACAGGAGAAGGTGGGAGTAACCGCGTGGCAGGAAGCCAGGTGGGAAGGAGGCCAGGAGCAGCTGGATGGATTTCCTCCATTGTCCTAGGCCCCAGGGAAGCGCCGTGCGCTGAGGCTGCCTGGCGCCCCAGCCCACCATGCGCCGTGCATCACACATGTCCCTGGGGGGGAAGGGGGGGCTCCCGACATCCCGGCCCCACAGAACGGCAGCGAAACAATCCGTGGAAGTGACCCAGCAAGGAGAGGGGACAGGATACCGCGCAGCTGTGCCGCGGGTTGCATTGTGCCGGCGGATTCCTCCCGGGGAAGTCAGCCTCCAGCCTCACTAATGGGGGGGCAACAGGATCAAGGGCCAGCAATACGCCCCCTCCCCCACCGGGATCATGAGAAATCCTTTATGTAGCATACCTACCCTCCACCTCCTGAACCTTACACATGAGCCCTTCTCCAGCCTCCAAAAGCAAATGATCCTCTGCTCCAGCCCACAATCCACTGCAGCACACCCCAGGGGACATGCATCCTCCCAGAACACCCCAGGGGACATGCCACCTCAACACATCCCAATCCATTCCAGCACACCCAAGGGGACATGCATTCCCCCCCCCAGCACGCCCCAGGGGACATGCATCCCCCCCAGCACACCCCAGGGAACATGCATCCCCCCCCCCAGCACACCCCAGGGGACATGCATCCCCCAGCACACCCCAGGGAACATGCACACACCCCCAGCACACCCCAGGGAACATGCACACACCCCCAGCACACCCCAGGGGACATGCACACACACCCCAGCACACCCCAGGGAACATGCACACACCCCCAGCACACCCTGGGGGATATGCTCACACAGCCCAGCACACCCCAGGGGACATGCATCCCCCAGCACACCCCGGGGAACATGCACCCCCCCCCCCAGCCACAGTGATTGGGTTGTCCTGTGCACTGAGTGAACACCAGTCATTTGGGAGGCTGTTGAGGGTTATTTGATGGGCATCCGGGGGTAGGGGTGGGTGCATGAGGATGTGACTAGAGGGCTTGGCTTCGGGAGGGGATGTCACAGGATGGGTTGATCAGCAGCTGTGAGTTGGGGTGTGTTTGGGCAAGATGTAACTGGCCCCTTGCCCCAGACAAACTCTCTTTTCATCCCCCAGAAAGTGGCTCCTCCCTCCCTCTCCCCCGCCCCCCGGACTGCTCAGCCCAGCAGAGCCATAGGCAGGCTGTGGGGAGAGATGACTCCCTCCGAACCCTCGGGGTGGGGAGAGCACCAGGGAGGAGGCCCTGGCCCGTGAGTCAGTGCCTGACCCAGGATCATCAGAGCCAGGCTGCGGCAGGGCGTGGCAGGTCCGCCACAGCAAATGCAGCTGCCAGGGGACAGCGCCCAGGGTGGAGCGGCTGTGATCACATCGCTGTATGGAGCAGAACATATGGCTCACGCCCACTCACGCCCTCTGTGGGGTTACTGCAGGCTTCAGAGCCACGGCTGTACTTTATAAGCAGTCCTGGCACAGCCGCAGTAAAGCTCCCACAGGCCAGGGGCAAGGGGCTTCCGGGACCTAAGAACATAAGAAGGGCCAGACTGGATTAGGCTAAAGGTCCATCTAGCCCAGTAAGTTACTGACTTGTTCCCACAACCTAAGAACTAGGGGTCACCAAATGAAATCAATAGGTAGCAGGTTTAAAACAAACCAAAGGATGTTTTTCTTCATGCAGCGCACAGTCAACCTGTGGAACTCCTTGCCAGAGGATGTTGTGAAGGCCAGGACTTTAACAGGGTTCAAGAAAGAACTAGAAAAGTTCATGGAGGTTAGGTCCATCAATGGCTGTCAGCCAGGATGGGTAGGAATGGTGTCCCTAGCCTCTGTTTGTCTGGAGGTGGGTGATAGGGGAGGGATCACATGAGGATTCCCTGTTGTGATCCCTCCCTCTGGGTCACTTGGTATTGGTCGCTGTCAGCAGACAGGACACTGGGCCAGATGGACCCTTGGTCTGACCCAGTCTGGCCGTTTTTATGTTCTTATCCTGTCTGCCGACAGTGGCCAATACCTGGTGCCCCAGAAGGAATGAACAGGACAGGGAATTATCAAGTGATCCCTCCCCTGAACCGGTCTGTTGCCCTCCTGCCACCCTGCCCTTAAACTGCTCAACCTATCCATGGAGCTGAATAAAACAGGGCCCCATGGAGCAAAGCCAGCATGAGACAGCATTGGGTCTTGAGAGGTAGGAACTGATTCCATTCCCTTTGGGGAAGGGGAATAAATGCAGAACATGTTGATCCACTCCCTGCCGTCCAGCATCACCCCCGTGACAGATCACACTGTAGGAAACATGCTCTTCACACAGAAACCAAGTGGTGCACAGAGGTTCCTGCTTCTCTCCCCCTCCCACACTGACCTCAGAACTTCCCCCAGAAATCACACAGGCTGGTTTGTCGTACAGGAAAGCAAGCTCTCCGTGGGGGCAGCAGACACCTGACGTCCACATCTTCCATTGCTATGGGAGCCCAGCAAGCTGTTAATACAGACACTCCAGGGATGTGTAATAACTTCCCTGGTAGGGAATTGAACCCACACCCTTTGGATCTGAAGGTGTGAGGAACACTTGCCTGAGCTAAAGGCAGAATCCTTCACCTTGCACGCAACAGTAGGCCCATCAGGTGCGATACTTGTTCCAACCACTATCGGGAGACAAAGAGCCAGGCAGCATGGGGGTACCTATGGACCAGGAATGAATCCTGGTCACTCTCAGAAGCTTTCTCTTCCTGCCTGTTCTGTGAGCTCCTAATTAGATAATGGGTCTTGATTAATTCACACCCAGCAAGGAACCAGCTGCCTTTCCTCAGCATCCCAGAGTGTGACTCCTGCCTGCCAGCTCTTCAGGAGCTCAACTCCAAGGGCCCACCAAGGTCTGAGGGAGCTGAGATCCCCCCAGTTTCTTTGGGGGCCACGGGTAGCGATCCCTTTTGTAGCTTGCTTCTGGTGGCCTGGAGCTGCCCCTGTGAGATATCCACCACTACTTCAACACCCAACCCTCCCCGTATCCATTAAACTGTCTTCGGAACAGTCACACTTCTTGGACACCACAATCAGCTTCAACCATGAAACCCTGCAGACGATTATCTACAGGAAACTCCTGGCCCATCACACTTAGCTTCATAGATCCCGTAACCACGGAAGCACACCAAGCAGTTGGTTATCTACAGCCAGGCTCTACTCACACCCCATCGACTGTGCTCAGAGAGGAAATTCTGGGGTGTGCACCTTAACACGCCCCAAACTGCCTTCCCCAAACAAGGGGACGCCACTGGAGAAGTCGATAACATCCTGGAATTGGCACCCAAATACCCTGAGATAACCTGCTTCCCTACAAAAACAATCCCCCTCCGACCATACCCCCTTAGCAGTCCCCCACCCTGCCCCACTGCAACAACCTCACACACACACACACACACACACACACACGCTTGTCATCAGAAACAAGGTCCCCACAGATCAGGACTCCCCAACTCCAAAGTGGCACCAGATCCTGCTAGAACAGCAGATGCAAAACCTACGGACATATCTCCACTGCCGCAGTAATCAACACCCGCACCCCCCACCCACGCACCCATGTGGGGCTGGAGCTTAAGGGGCGTGTCTTTGTTTTCCTGCTTCTCAGTTGCGGGGTCCAGTCTCCGGCTGGATGCTGCTCTGTCCTGTGACCAGAGGTGGGTGCTAGAGAGCAACGGGAGATGTCCCCTCCAGCGCCTCCAGCTGCTACTAGCCAGGGAGAGCAAAGGTGCATGCATGGGGCGGTCGCTGTCTCTTAGGGGGAGTCCTTGAGAGAGGCCTCCGGCACCGTCAGAGCACAGCGCCTGTGCCGAGCCAGGAGACGCCTGTGGCGGCAGGAACGCGGGTCAGGGTGACCACAGGCACTCTGGCCTGGACCAAACCCAGCCCTCGGTAGCACGTGGGAGCTCAGCAGATCCCGACGGAGACTCGTCCAGGGAGGGGCAGGCGCTCTGGCTCGTGATCTCAGAGCCCCGTGTCCGTGGCAGGGGGGCACAGCTTCCCTCTGGCCAGGAATGACATGACAGCCCCTGGCTCCCGGCACGGGGGCAGCTCTCTGTACAGAGCACTGCTGAGGGAGGGGCTGTTCTGGGTCGGTGGGATTTGCTGCCGGGCTCCTGGCGAGCCACTTCCTGCCCCGTGTGTGACACATGGCTTGTAAGAAAAGCAGATGACAGCGAGACTCCAACAGTCGCTAGGCAACCTGCCTTGTGGTGCAAGGAACCAGCCAAGCCCAAGGGCGTGCCAGGGGACTGAGTCCCCCGTGGAGGGACCACGTGCCCGTTCTGCTCTGGCGGGTGGTTTCGGTCACTTCCGTCACATCGGCAGCTCACGAGGGTCCAAGCAACCTGCCCTGTTGCCCGTTACCGTCCAACGGCCCATGGAGCACTGGGCTGGCAGCCCCAGAGAGAAGAGGCCCTGCAAACAGACTTCACCCAGGCCACTCACTAGTGCAGTAGGGATGGGGGCACGGCAGCCTGCGGCCACCAACCCTCTGCACAGCTGTAGGATCCAGACCAGGGCGTAGCCACGGGTGGGAGGGAGTGGGCCGTGGCCCACCCACTTTGCATCTGGGCCCACCCCCTGGGGTTTATCCTGCTCTGCCCTGGTGCTCCGGCTGGGCAGCAGGGTTGGGGCTACCTCCCATCCCGTCTGCCCTGCTCCGCCCCCATTCTTGCCTATCCACCCGAAGTCGGGGCCCCCCCGAAGTGGGTCCTTCGGGCTATGCCGCTGGCAGGAAGGTGGGCATGGGTTGCTTGATCGGCACACCAGGGACAACCCCACGGGGATTTCTGTGGTCCAAGCCACCGCAACGCCTCCCCAGTGAAGATGAGCTGGCCCATGGCTATTTTGAGACCATGGCAGGGAGGAGGGTGTGCCTTCCCTTTTCTGAAGGCTTTGCCGGAGATGAGCTTTTGCGTCTGTCTCCTCTGCAGGCGGGCACGTGAGACCGCATGTCATGCTGCACAGCCACGATTCAAAGTGCAAGGACACAGCTCGCAGGGCAGGACAGCAGGTAGCCCTCCTCGCACTGTGCACAGAGAGATCCATGCCCAGGGGATTTCCTCCCTGTCTTGCTCACAGGGAAGTAGCGGGGATTTGGATCACGAGGGTCACGAGACAGTCAGGAAAGAGTCCTCCTTCCAAAGAAGAAGTGAAATTGAGAGGGATCTTAGTGCACTGTTAGCCCCAGCAGCCAGCTAGTAACAAGACCTACCTCGTCTGCAACATTTTTGAGCCACCATTTTTGAAGGTATTGATGTCCGGCACTGCCCCGATCATCAGGCCCCAGGGCTGGAGCCTGGGTCACTGCTAGGTTGTGTTGGATCGTGGCCAAAGCTGATTGTGGAAGTGAGGTCCAGGGGCAGGCTGGGATCAAATGGGGGATTTGAGCGGCCTCGTGGAGATTTAGACAAAGTCTGAATAGTTCTGTTCTCTCTGCAGAGCTCTTGGGTTCTGGCTGGGCGCGTCCCACACACTGTCCCATGCCCTGCAGTGAAGAGCATGGTTGATGGGGGAAACCATGTGGCTTCCAAGGAGCAGCAAACACCCGGCCCGTCCAATGCAGCTGTCAGGTGGAGGCAATCAGGGCCGGTACACTGCCCAGTGTCCACCACAGAGATGTGAGAGGGATGCTCTTCTCTGACCCATTTATCAGCTGCTTTGGGCTTCCCCACGCCCCGTCCTGATTATGTAAAACCACGTTTTCTCTGCCCTGTGACACGGAACAGAAGCTCCATCCTTAGGAGCACCCTGCTCCTCCCTCACTCTTCACTCGCCACGGGGGAAGAGTCCTCCCAGGGGCAGGGGCATCCTTTCCCTGCAAAAGGTGTGGCATGCCCTGGAGAGCCACGGCCCTGCTCGGTAGCCGAAAGCTAAGCACGTGCTTCAGGTCTGGCTGGATCAGCGCCTACGTTGTAGGCAAAGCGCCTGTCCAAACCCCACTGAAGATAAGAAATGAGAGGCCTGGGACCAACAGCTGGTGCAGCGGAATCGGTAGCACACAGGAGGTCACATGCGTTGCTGGTCCCTTGCATTGGATTGGCAGCGCAGGTCTTCCCCCCTTCTGTCGGAGAGGCTAGCGGAAGGGAGAGCTGCCTCCCCGGCTTGTTACGTTACATTAGCTGGAAGTTTGAGCGGTTTCCTTTGAAATCCCAAGAATTTTCATCCACAGTTGAAAAACATCAACCCTCTGATTGGGACAAAGGTGGGGGAAAAAGAGTTTTGCTTAAAAACGTGCTTCTTTTGTTGTCGTTTTTCATGGAGATTTTGCAGGAAATTGTTGCAAGGTGAGAAATTTCAACCCGCTCTGAAGGACAGTCCGGTCAACACTAGGGATGTGAATGGGTAACCAGTTGCTTACCAGGTAACGATTAACCAGTACCCAGGAGCAGCCCCCCGCCTGCAGCCTGCTGCGGGCAGAGGGCTGGCAGAGCCCCCCACCTACCCTCCTTGGCTAGAACCGTCTTCCCACCTGGCCCTGCTTTAATCAGTTACCCAGTCAGGCTCCACAGTTAACCAGTTAACCAATTAAACAGGATTTTACATCCCTACTCGACACCTACTGAGTGAGATGCACTGCCATGAAGGCTGCTTGCACTGAAGAGCAAACACCTGTTTGTAGCCATCATCAGCTGGACGAACGCCCCCACTGCCCATGTGGGTTCAGGGTTGGACTGTCAGTTTCAGGGGGAAAACGTCAATTTCCATACACCTTGCACCTGGCCCAGCCAGCACTGATTTTGCTCAGTTTGTGTGTTTGCCAGGGTGGCTTTTGGCGCTGCCAATCGCCCTGCGCAAAACCAGCCGCCCCTCCCAGCAACTGCCCCGACACACGGTCACAAACACATCTTTCGCTGCGTGGGGGAGCCCCTTGGGGGCTCGCCTATATTTACAGAGGCGGTTGCTTGGCAACCCCTCGAGTCACGTTGCGCAGGCTGGGGAGCAGGTGTCTTCTGGGAAGCCTGACGTCATGCGTGGCTCTGATGCGGGGAAGTGGCTAACCTCACCATCTCAGCTCAGCATGCCTTGCAAGGCCAGCCCGGCAGGGAGAAGTCGGGTTTCCAACCACTGCCGGAGATGGGGTTTTCAATGCTTTTCCTGCCTGCTGCTAGCTGCAGTCCCAGCCCTAAGGCGGGGGCCGGGGCAGTGGGTGGAAGATGCAGAGACAGTGTTGGAGGCGATGCCGCTACATGGATCACTCACAGAAATGGTGGCACCTACTAGGTGACATTTAGTCCATCCCACCCCGTCCCTGTGCACTGGGTCCCACTCATGGTCTCTAGTGTTTCGTCCAGCCCTGCATATTATATAGCCCAAGGGGTGAGTCTTTCACCATGCCGGGGTTCCCACAATGCACTTGGCTCTGCCAGTTGCGCGGCATGCCGCTGGCAGATTTCTGAGCAGTTCTTAACACGGTGGACGAGCATCCCTGGGACACACGGTCCTTCAGCTGCAATGATCTTTGACGTGGATCTAGGCCAAGCTTTCAGGAGCAGCCAGGGATCTGGCGTGCCAGAGCTGGGATCCGGTAAAGGGGTTTGTTCTCCAGAAAGAACCGAGCCCCCGCTCGCTGAAAGGGCATCCCCTTGAAGGAGCCACCCAGAAACTCGCCCCTTTTGGAAAGTCGTGGCCAGAATGGGCTTGTCTCTCCTGTACACCCGGGCCCTCCACACCACTTTGGTCTTCCCATGGCTCATGGGCTAGGTACAGCGCTGGGTCCACGTGAAAGGCAGGGCTGGAAATACTCTGCATGCTTCTACAGCACTTTTTGTCAGTCGATCTCAAAGCATGTTACAAAAGAAGCCAGCATCATTCGACCCATGTGAGAGGGGAAACTGAGGCACGGCAATGGAGTGGCATGCCTAAAATCAACCCATGGCAAATCAGGGAAGAGACGCCTGAGTCCTGGGCCAGAATTCTCACCACTAGGCTGCACTTCCTTCAGGGAACTGTAGAACTGATCCTTCAAGATCCGTGATCTGACTTTGTGGGAGTTTGGTGCCACAGGTCAGCCACGAAAAAGCAGTTGTTTCCCCAGAGGCAGCACATTTGCAATCAGAAGAGGAACTGGATAGTCTAAAGGGTGTCCTTCCCTCGCCAGCAGACTACAAAGCTCCCATTCCCATCCCAGCTAAGCACTGTCAGTTCCTTTAAAGACACTTCAGATCCTTTTTTTTTTCTAGATGTGTGGTTGGCTGCTGGGGTTTTCTAAACTCACTCCAGCTCAAACCATTGCACTTCTTGCCTGCACAGCCTTAAATCCATCCCTTCTCTGCTCCTTGCACGATGCACGATTTTACAGCCTGTAATTACATCCAGCGTTCCCTGCTACAATGGTTTCTCTTGCATATTTCTCAGGTCAATGCATGAAGATCCAGATGAAAATTATACGCAAAAGATATGTTTTGGCCATATCCCTTAAGGGGAAAGTGCAGTATTATTGCCTACATATATCACTTTCCTGTAGAGAGCATTGGTTTGTGGTAGCAATTGTACTTCTACTAGTGTTCCCTGCAAGCTGGCTGTTTGTGCAGATATTCATGAGGAACACAAATGCTGCCCAGCTGATGAGCAGAATGTCCACAGCTCGGTTTTTGTTTCTGCGGGTGGTGCACATTGCCTCATGCCTTGGTGCACATAAACATTTTATTCCTCACCTGGATGGAAGGGGTTAGAGGGAACATGGATTATAATCCCACATGCTTTTCCCCTGGGATGCCTGCACCATTCAGTAAAGACATCCTAAGGGTAAATCAAAACTGTACATGAAAGAGGCTGTTGTCTGGGAGGGCCCTGCCTCATTTTGGGCAGAGGTTGGCAGGGGTGTGGTGGATGAGGCAGGGGCCTGCAAGGAGAGAGAAAATGGTCTCATAGTTAAGGCAGTTGAATACTTCCCCTGAAGAAGTGGATTGTAGCCCGCTTCTGCCAGTCGTATAAACCAAACATCTTCTCAGGGGTGTCACTGAATGTGAACTGATCACTTTCTGGGTGTCCTGCTGGGGTCTGATTTACTGAAATACTGCGAACGACAGCTACAGCCAAAGCCCCTGGGGGCCATACGATGCTAAGAACGCTGAAGAAACAGGCCTGAGACTTCCCAAACTGAGCACCCAAAACTAGTGGACACGACTGATAATTTTGGCTTTAAAGTCTGCTGCAGCTCCCCCTGTGTAAAATGAAGCCTACCCCTCCCACACACCGCAGAGGTGCTGGGAAGAGAGATTCATTCATGTTCATGAGGAGCTAAACCGGTACAGTCAGCACCTCGTAGAAAAGCCCAGAGCAGGGTTCGTGTGCACACATAAGCCAGTTCCACGCACTGAACACCAAGGATAAAAGAAAACAATTCAAGAACTTCTCACTCAGGGAGCAGGGCGCACCCTGTGCTCAGGAAAAAAAGAGAGGTGTAGAGTGTTGCAAATCCACGGTTCATTTTTGTGGATATGATGCAGATACAAGTGTTGTAGCTGTATAACTGCTAACAGGCAAATTTGAACTCGGGACTTCTGGAGCTTAGTGGAAGAGCCACTACAGCAGTGTTCCATGGCACACCAGTGTGCTGTGGCAGTCAGAGAACAACAAAATTCAAAATGGCCACCCTTAAAGGGGCAGGAGACTTTTTTTTTTTTTTGCTCAATAATTTTCCCCCAGCTCTCTTTTTTTTTCCCCCAATAATTTTCCCCCTGACCATTTTGGGTTTTTTTCTCAACAAAAAAATCTTTGGTGTTCCCCATAAAAAAAAATTGTGTGGTGTTCCTCGGTCTTAAAAAGTTCAAGAAATACTGCTCTACAGCTTGAGCTGTAAAACCAGCTGGCTCATATCTTAGGCTGTAGAGCTCCCTTGTTCTTTATCTCTTAGGGTCTGTCTAGACTACATGGCATAAGGCATAAGGGATCGGTCGGCAAAGGCTTCCCCAGCCGACAGATCCGTGTCTAGACTGTTGCACTGTGCTGGATCAGCTGATCGTCGGTACAGCGTGGCGGCCATGTTTATTTTAATGAAGTGGGGATTATTTAAATCCCCGCTTCATTGACTATGCCGGGTAAACTAGTTTACATGGCTCCGTCGACAGAGCCATGTAGTCTAGACATACCCTTACTGTAAGTGGTCTAAGTGCCACTCCATGGGACAGTGAACTACACCAGGTGTGTGGGTTACATCTGCGCAGAGCTCTACAGAGGTGATCTGGAAAACTAATTGAATGCATATGCCCATGAGGGATGAAGTCTGCACTAGCTACCTTCACCTCACCTGTCCTAACTACGGAGCGCTGGACTTTGCAACCTGGAGGTTCTTTCTCTGCAGTTTTTGGGGCTGGAAATGGATCAGTCGGAGCACATGACAAACGTCTTAATTAGAAGCTTTAAAGAATATCGATGCAATTGCTGAACCACTTGTGGCAAACGCTCTCTGAAAATGTCCTCGCTTTTCTGCCCCGAGGGCATCTCCTCACCCCGAATAGTGCAGCATTTCCCTTTAGCAGCAGGAAAGCACTGGACACAGGCCAGGGTCTTGTGACACGCAGCCAGACGGGGAGAGAAACAGGCCGAGGGGAAAGGGACATAGATATGTATTTTCTTAGCTGGAGGGGGTGGTTCCGCTTGGTCAAGCGACTGTCAGACTCGCTGCTCCCACCACACAGCCCACAACTAGCTCCTGACTCATAAGGGAGGCCCACTGTTAACAGCTTTGCTTCCGGGAAAGTCCTCAAGAAGCCACACTTGAGCAGACGGCCACAAAGCTGGGATCCAGGTCCAACCTCCCACCCAGCTCCAGCTGCTGTAAACCAGCGCTGCCCCACGGAAGCAAGTGCTGACAATTTACACCAGCTCAGGAGGTGGGTTGGGCTCAGCCTCCTTTCGAACAAGGACAAAGGTGGCAAGAAGCGAAGGAAGGAGACTCAACCCCCCTCCTCAAAGGCGGGAGGGTTAAACTTGGAGGGCAGGGTGGGGATGAAGAGGGGAAGAGCTAGAAAAAAAAAACTAAACCGGAGAATTAAAATCAGGGATAAGCAGCCAGATCCCTGTTGTCCCCACACCCAGGAGACAACACCCACCCGCAGCACCAGCGCTCGTCCACGCTGCTTCCGCGCCAGATCCCTGCTCGGCTCCTTCCCGAGCCCCCAGCCGCCAAGTCATTGTTGCAGAACATCCACTCCGGTCCCTATGGCCTGGGGCCAGCGCTCCACTTGGCTCAGCGGCCAGTTCCAAACACAGCGTCTGCTTAAATCGCCCTGAAACCAGACTCAGCGAGCCAGACAGCTGCAGCCCAAGCCCCTCCTGCTCCCGGTGAAACTCGGCTAGTCCAAGTTGCACACCTCCCCCCAGCTCAGTTGTGAGATCGGAGACACCCATGCCAAGGCACCAGCTGCCGGAGGCCTGGTGTAAGCCAGTCAGCCCCCAGGATGCAGGATTCACACCTTTCCTCCCCCACCCTGTGCAGCAGCAGGCGTGCAAGAGCCTTTCTCAGGCTCATCAGTGCAAACTAGAGAAGTGATTACAGTAATTCCTCGTTTAACACTATAGATGCCTTTCTGAAAATGTTCGTGCTAAGTGAAAATGTGCTATGCAGGGGCAATTTTCCCCTTAAAAATAACGGAAAAGGGGGGGGTTGCATTTCAGGTGGTGGTGGCAAAGTCAATTTTTTGTTGGCGGTGGGTTGTCAATGTCGGCATTAGAGATCTAGCAACACAAGTCGCTGCGGTTTGTTAAAACACAAAGATAAACAAGTGAGTGAGCGGACGAGCACTGTGACCACATATATTCAGCCGCTCATGCGTATTACCACTCTTTTCACCAACTTATACCGCTGCGTGAAGTAGTCTGTCACTTGATTATTTTCATGTTATTTCGGGGACAGTCATGTTATTCAAAAAATGTTCCCTAAAAATAAAATCGTGCTATTGCAAAAACGAGTAATTACTGTAGTCCCTTTATTCAGCACTGGGGAGGCCACAGCTGGAGTACTGTGTCTAGTTCTAGGCTCCATTACGGGAAGGATGTGAATGCATTGGAGAGGGTCCAGCTGAGGGCAACAGAAGTGATGTGGGGAGCGGAGCGCATCACCTATGAGGAGAGGTAGAGGGATTGGGGCTTATTTAGTCAACAGCAGAGAAGAGCGAGGGGGATTTGAGAGCAGCCTTCAGCTAGCTGAAGGGGGGGTTCCAAAGAGGATGGAGAGAGGCTGTTCTTAGTGGGGGCAGAATGAGGAGCAATGGTCTCAAGTTGCAGTGGGGGAGGTCTAGGTGGGATATTAGGGAAAACTATTTCCCGAGGCGGATGAGGAAGCCCTGGGATGGATTCCCTAGCGAGGGGCTGGAATCTCCATCCTTAGAGGTGTAAGGCCCGGCCTGACAAAGCCCTGGCTGGGATGATTTTGTTAGTATTGCTCCTGCTTTGGGCAGGGGGCTGGAAGAGACCTCTGGAGTCATCGAGTGCAGCCCTACGATGCTCTGGACTCTTCAGACAAGGCTTCTGCTCACGGGCAGTGGTTTGCCAGAGCCTAGCCAGGAACAAGTGCCAGTAGGTGACATCAGTTTGGGGTGGACCCGGGACATGGTTTGAACCTCCCCCTCCCATGTGCACACACTGGATAATAACCATAACAGTGTGAGGTCATTTGATTTTCTAGGGAGGTGGGTGGAAATGTATGTGAGGAAGCCCTGGCTGGAACAGCCCCATTTGGGCTTCCAGCCCTCCCCTGAGCCCCAGCCTGCAGATTTTGGAGCATGTTGAAAAACAAAGATTCAGCTGCAGTTACGCCAGAGCCCTCTCCACTATCGTGAGGAATCCAGGGGTTGGAGGTCCTCCTTGCTTACGATCCACACCCACCAATGGCCTTTCCAGGCCTCCTGGCTGCACGGCTACCTCAGTCTGCGATATTTCTCTGGGTGACCCACAGCAAAACAGCTCCGAGACTCCAGGAAGAGGAAAGACCCAGGGGCAGTGTTCACAGAGCAAATCCATGCTGAGCAAAGACTCTGCAGAACCCTTTTATTCATAAAATACAGGCACATCTGTATAAAACTTTAGAATCCTCCTTATCTTACAATATTTACAACTGGATACAAGCACCCAAGGCAGAGGCACAGAGGGTCTGGTCTAAAGCCATCTGCTGGGGACTGCTGAGAACCCTTGTCTGTTTATGTACACCAGTGGTTTTCCAATCCCCCCCACATTTGCAGACCCCAAAAAACCTCCAATAGTGGGGTGATGTCTGCTGGAAGCTTAGGGGTAGCCCATGGACTCCTATGGGTCCATGAATCCCCAGTTGAAAAAAAACCATCGACAATAACAGATCTTTAGCTGGTGGTGCTTTGGCATACTCCATGGAAGTCAATGGAGATACATCAGCATATGGCAGCTGAATATCTGGCTTGAAGTCATTAAGGGCATTGATTTCTATTCCACACCCTCCCTTGGTCAATATGGATCGATACGAAAGTAGGCATCCTCAACTGCAAAGCTGTGGCCCAAAGGAGCTCTGCTGGTTTGCCCAGTCCCGTTACACCTTCTCATGAAGTTTGAGGGTTGGCATGGGCCTCTCCACTCTAAAGCTAGTAGGTAGCAATTACCCACAAGCCTAGCCCATCTTAAAACCACTATGGAAGGTGCCTGGAGCAGGAGCAGACACGGAGGCAGCTTTGAAATAGAGATGCCCAGGCCCGTCACGGTTGCTGTGGGTGGGATTTACCAGCGGAGCTCCCCAAGCAGCGCCTGGCCACGTTGAAGTACAGAGCAAAGCCATTGTCCGCAGGCCCAGGAACGACTGGGAATTCCTCAGGGAGAGGGCTCGGCCAGCTTTCCTCCTCCTTACAGGTAGGCCTCTGCACTCCATGGCAGCCTACCGTGGAATTCTGCTTAGAGCCAAGAGGTGTCCCCAGAACCAGGGATGTAAAATCCCATTTAATCAATGAACCCGGCGGCCAACAGGGAGCTGCCAATTACCCGTAACTGGTAAGAGTGATGCTTATGGGTGAACCATGCACATCCCTGCTCAGAAGCCTCAGGCCCCTTCCCCCTTCCCCTCCCCCCCCCCCCCCACTTCCAGCCCCTCCCCTCAGAGATGGGGAGACTCAATCCCTGGGGAAGATGACGGGCGGGTGCTCTGGATAACAGCTGGAGAAGTTTTGCCTTTGTGGATAACAGGCCCCCAAACGCCGAAGGCCAGTGCCTAAGTGAACCGGAGTGCTCGGATGCATCAGTATTTGCCGATTGTCTGAAGAGGGACACTCAAATGAGGCAGGAGACCAGCCAGGGTTCTCAGGCACTTGGAGTCTGTAGTTGGACAGTTTCTTTGCAGATGGGAGGTGCTGGTCTAATCCTTGCCGCATGGGAGATGGATTTGAGCCCCCGTTCTTCCGAAGAGCAGAGCATGAAAGGTTGGGGCGGAAGAATGAGAGATCTCAGTTCTGCCAGGACCTCTTCTCAGAACTCCAGCCCAGAGACACAGTCTCACATCTCTGCAGGGCAAAGAAGAAACGTATTGTTAGGGGACCTGCCCAGCACATGTGAGAACAGCCAGACCCGGACTACCTTAACTTGGGCATGAAGAGGGAAAAAAAAAAAAAAAAAAAAAAAAAAAACCACCCAGACAAACAAAAACAACCACTACACTTTTGAAAGTTCAGACTCTAATTGTGCCTCAGTTTCCCCAAGTGAGGGGGGGAAACCAGCCACCCTCGCAGAGGTGCCAAGAGTGAGC
The DNA here is from genome assembly GCA_032595735.1 of Pelochelys cantorii. NCBI lineage: Eukaryota > Metazoa > Chordata > Testudines > Trionychidae > Pelochelys > Pelochelys cantorii. Next base: position 46,941,165 of record CM064337.1, read on the forward strand.
CTTTGCAAAGTGAGGGGATATGCCTGGGGGGGGGGGCAGCCTTTTCTTCTTGCTGCCGCACTCCCTGAAAGGAGAGGCTGTGTGTGGCAACTTTGGACTTGTTCCCCAGAAGTGGGTCTGAGGCTGTGGTCAGTCTCCCTGCACATGCAGGGCAGGAAAGGGCAAGAGTTTCCCCTGGACGAAACTGAAGCTTGAAATCCCCTCCCACCTGCATATGTAGCCTCCCACCCACCCCCGGGTGTTCTTAGCAGGAGCCACACAGCAGGCAGGGAAGCGCAGGGAAAATCTTTCCAGGGCATGGCAAGAGGCCAGGGCTGGTAGCGGCCCCGCCCCAGTTGCTCTCCTGAGCACCGGCTACCGCCAGCCAGGCCTGCATGCCGGACACTCGCTGGCTTGGCATCTCATTGTGCCAACTGCTTGAGTGAGGGGAAATCTAGCTGGGCCAGCTCTGGGGATTTCCTGCCAGCACAGCCAGAGACAAATGAATCAGGAAGTGCTGTCACTTCCCCTGCCTCCTCCTCCAAAGCTGTAGGGTTTGTCACCTGTGGCCCCCCCCCCCAGCCTCTCCCACATCTGTCAGGCCCCCAGCAGTGGCGGGTATCCGAGGCAGGGGGAGGCATTGCCTTCCCAAACTGCCAGGTGTGGCCCTGCCCACACGCTGCCCCCTGCTTCTGCGTGGCTGCCCGCGGGCTACAGCCACGCTGAGGCTGGGGCCACGTGCTGCCCACCCGCCCTGTGCTTGGGGAGGGGGGCTGGAGCCCTGTCCGTGCAGTGGGGGGGGGTGGCTTGCAGGGGGGGAGGGAGGGGGGCAGGGAGAGGGAGCAGAAGCTCCGCCCCAGCAGGTGGAGGCTTGGGACGGGGCCTTGGGTGAAAGAGGCAAGGCTGGGGGTTACCTCCCCCAGTCCTAGGTTTACCCACTGCCTATGGCCCCCAGCCACCTCCCTCCGGGCAGGGAGGCACCATCGTTCCCACACACCAGAGGGGAACACATGTGGGGTGGGGGGACATTCACACAAAGCCCCCCAGCAATGTGGTGGAAGAGACTAGACGAGAACCCAGGGGATATCCTGCCTCCAATGGGGCCCAGATTCCACCTGGGATCTCCAGATTCCACTGGAGTTTCCAACAAGCCCGGGGCAGTTAGATGCCCAGGTTTGATTCCATAGGAGCTGAATAGTGCCCTATGGGATTCGGGCACCTAAGCAGCCATTGCAAAGCCCACCCGGAGATAGTACATTACATTGCCAGCCAGGGCTGCCTTGTGCCAGACTAACCCAGGAAACACGGACACCTGGACACCACACTGAAGCCCAGGCTGGACAGTCCTGCATGTGGGTTCCCAAGCTGTCCGGTACAGTTCCTGACCTGGGAGAAGAGTGGGGCATGGCCGCCAAAGGACAGGCAGGGCTCCTGCACCGGACGGCGGTAAGGAGCAAGGGGAAAGGCAGGGTCAGACCCAGTCATGCCTAGGGACAATTGTCAGCTGCTGCAGTGCAGGGAGCCGTCCTTGTGGCCCCCGGGGGAGGCTCTGGCTTGCCGTGGTCCCAGAAACACGGTAAAGACCATGGCTCCATACGTACCCTCCAGCACTTTATCCAGATCGGCAATGAAATCCTCCAGCTCCTGCGTGTCCCCGAGCTTAGCTACAGACACAAAGAGCCGTGGTCAGAGGCTCGGCCTGCCACACCCAGCCCAGAGCAGGCTACAAGAGGGCTTCCCTCTCGGCGTCTGCCCGTGGCTACTCCAGCCGTGCACCATCAGACTTGTCTTCGGCTGGGTCCGCACTAGGAGCTGGGGTGGGACTCCCCTGCTGGCGGACACGGACCAGCGCTGCCTCTGTGCAGCCACGACACGGTAGGCCTGGTAGCCGGGGCTGCTGCTGCAGAGGTAGCTGAGCCATGCCAAGTCCATACCCACCGTTTTAAGTGGGTTAAGCGTGTCCCGGAGCCAGGACTCATGCCCCTGGCTCGCAGGGCAGCCAGAGCCTTCCTGCGAAAGCCCGGGTGGCTGGGGTAGGGGGTGGTGTTGCCAGTGGCCTGTCGGCAGAGAGCCAACAATGGCTCTGCCTGGCATTAGGGCCCGTGGCCTCGGGAATGCCCAACACCCCGGTGCTGAGACACGACAGGAAGGGGGGCGTACTGTCAGCTCATCCCCTCAGCCCTGCCAGAGCAGCCGCACAAACACTTGGTGAGCTCTGAGTCCTGCCCTGCTTTGAGGCCAGCATCTGGGGGAGGGGGCGTTTCTTGGTGGTTCCAAAGTCCTGGCTAGGGATGGAAGAGCCAGAGGAGTGAGGGTTCCCAGGACCTTCCCCACGGGACAGCATCAAACGCTTAAGCCACGGTCCCTTCCCTGTGGAGCAGACATGTATGGGACCCTCTCCCCCCCATCTTGGAATCCTGGTCTCAGTTCTATAGGGGACACTGGCGGTCACCCCGGAACCACCATCAGCCTTTATCCCCATAAGTTCAGCCACCACCCCAACCACCCAGCCACTGAGGTTTAGGGGGTGCAAGGGGACTGGTGCCTGAAGTTAAGCCAAGGAAAATTCAGGCTGGCTATTAGGAAAACTGACAGCTGGAAGGCCAGGGCTCTGTTCAGCTGATCCCCCACGGTACCCCTTGGGGAGGGCTTTTGGATGGCGCTCGGGCCGGGTCTCACCTTTGGTGCTAGCGGTGCCGGCTGACGTGTTGAGATCTTCCTCGCTGGAGTTTAAACTGCTCCGGGGAGACGTGCTGGTACCTGCGAAGAGGCCAGGATCCATCACTGCACCAAGGCACCAACTGGCCCCAGGTGCATTATAAACGCGCCCGGGAGGGGGACAGGGGCCAACATGGTGCATCTACCAGGGCTCCCACATTGGGCTGCAGGGTCCCACTAGCTGAGCATGCTGGGAGGCCCGGCTGGGAGAGGGAGCCATGTACCTGCCCAAGGGAGGCCAAATTCAGGCTAACGGGCTGCCCTGCATTCTGGGTGTGGGGGCAGAATGCAGTAACCTGGAAGGTCAGGGAGCTGATCACAGGCGCACAGGGCAGAGAAAGCTCAGAGACCCCAAGAGCCAAGCTCTCATTCCTTCCAATGGGGGCCCCGCCAGGGACGCAACACCACTGCCCCTGGGAGCAGCAGGGCTCATTTTATTCTGCACAGACAACCCCCTCAACTCACTTTCTATCTCCTCAATGCCACTGTCATAGATGCTGGGGAGGGTCCTTCTCTTCAGCTCCTCCAGGTGCTGCTCATACTGACAGACCTCGCCCTTGTCAAAGTCCTCGATCACCTCGTCAAACTCCCTCAGGAGGTCGCTGAGGTCGTCCGCCAGCCCTGAAGAGGCAACAGACCAGCCCAGGAGTCAATCGGCGGCAACAGACACGGTCTGACACACACAACCCTGGAGTGCTTCTCCGTGGGGTGGGGTGTGAGAACACCCAAAGGAGAGGGGAAGGGGGTAAAGGAGCAAAGAGGTTTGCTGGGAAACCAGATGATGTGGGGAGAAGACAGACAGCAGGGAAGTCGTCCTGGGAGGTGGGAGCTGCATGGGAGAAGGCTCCCGCACCAGCAGTGGCCAGATTTTGGGGGAGAACTGGAAATTCAAAGAACCGAGGGGAGCAGACAGACAAGAAGCCCAAGGTCAGGGATGTCACTCCGCTGTAGAGCAATCAGAGTCAGGCGCTAGGTCTGAGTCCGGGGGGTAGGACTAGAAAAACAACTTTGAAGGCATCAGTAGAATAGAAGAGTGTTCCCAGAGGATGGCCACTCTTAGCTGTGTCCGTAATGGAACACAGGAGCCGCAGCTGTTATCCACCCCTGGTATCTCCCTCCCCACCCCCTACGTACACCCCAGCAGCCAATCCATTGTGTTCTCCCCATGGTGGGCTAGTGGGTCAGATACTCACCAACCCCTTGCTCTCAGGGATCCCGGTGATTGACTGGCCAACGTGTCCTGACCAGCCAGTCACTGTGCAGCCACTCGTTTACAAGCATGTGTCCTGAGGACACAAGGGCTCCGTCTACAGAATGACTGACAGTGCGGCTGCCCAGGTGCAGCACAGAGGGTCTGGCCCAGAGGCTGGGCCCAGTTCTGAGCTCATGTCTGGCTTTCCCCCGGCAGTTTCAATAGTTACTCCCCGTGGACACCAAGGCGAGATGGGAACAGGACCACGCCAGTTCACCGGATTCCTTTGAATGGGTGCGGGGGGCAGGGCCGGAGGAACCAAGGGATGTAAATCTGTGGAGGAAGCTTTGTTAGGACTTTGCAGGAGCCCTGTATTTACTCCCTGGGAGCTGATGGGGTTTCCAGGACCAAGCCTCACACCTCCCCAGTCAAGGACTAGAAATACACTTGGCAGAGTCTCTGCTAGCATTGGAAGTCCTTGCTGTAACGCTAAGCGGCGGGACGGTAGCGCTGGCCGTTCTGGAGGAGGAAACATCGGAAACGCAGCAAGGATGGTGGTGGTCAGCCCAGCCGCGGGGCAGAGCAGATGTGCTGCAGGGTGGTCTGAGCAGAGCCCCGGCCACCAGCTTCGGCAACAGGCCAGACAACACTTTCCCAGCCCCTCGGATCGTCAGCCTCGCACCACCCGCCTGTGGGGGGGCACCAGGCCTCTGGCAAAGGGGGGCCGTGGGAGAGCCAGCAGTGCTGCTCCTTAGCTGGCTAGAAGGCTGCTGCAAGGTACTTCCCCCCCCCCCGAGGAGCGAGCAGCTTGCTAGTGGAGCTGCAGAAGCAACAAGGGGCCCAATGCAGCTGGGAGCAAATCACCGCTGCTGCCATGGGCTACAATGGAAGCCGACGCATCCATGCTTGGCGGTTTGCAGCCACGCTGTGATTGAGGATGTGACTGGCTGTGCCAATGGGCCAAAGTCCTCCCGGGGGTAACTCCACCGCCTTCAGGAGAGTTCCCGCAGGAAGCCATCTAGCCCTTCCCCTACCCCATGCAGCTGCCTGGGGAAACTTCCACTCAGAGGCAGCTGGGGAATAAAAGCAGCAACTTCAGACTTGCAGAAAGGACAGTTGTGCAGACCCCCCCCCCCCCGCAGAAAGGCAAGCGAGGCCACTCTTCAGCGCACTGACAAACCACCACTCCCCACCAAGTCAGGGCCAGGTTCTGCTCTCCTGGAGGGTGGGGTCAGTCTCGCCAGCTGTCTAGGCATGGAGACAGGGCCATCCCACAGTGGCTGGCTGGCTCACAAACAGAGCTGCTGGAAACCTGTGTAGCTTATCGCCTGATGGATCTGTTCTCACAACACCGCCCAGGACAGCACGGACACGCCCAAGTTACAGAAGGAGAAACAAGGCCCAGAGAGACCATGTGACATCTCAGAGGCCCCACGAGAGGCTGGTGGTAGAGTCTGGAACACAACTGAGGTCTCCAAAATCCCAATTTGGTGCCTTGATCAAAGCCACCTTTTCTCTATAGAATTAGCCTCTTCTGGAGGGAAAGGATGAGGCTACTTCTAGAGTAGACTGTAGTGTTCTTTGGACCACACCCACACCACTCTGAAAATCAGATCTTAAGCTTCAAAGAGTTGGCAAGATAAACATTAGCGCTGTGATCTCCAAAAGACCATTGAAAGCTCTGTCTGTTTACCCTGCATCCTCCACAGCACACAATAGAACTTGTTTATGGGGCCCAAAGGCTGTGACGCAAGCCAACTGGAGCAAGGAAAAGCTTGTCAGAGTCGGGAGGAGGCGGTGTCTGGAATGTGCTGTCCTGTGGGACTTGGAGACCCCCTGCAATACTCTGGGGATTCAAGCAAGGTCAAGATGGAAAGCCATCTGGCTCCTTTAACAGGCAGCCTCCTTGCTGCCAGTTTGAAGTTCAATAATCGCACCAAACGCCTATTGTTTGTGCTCATTTCCTCTGAGGTTTTCATGAGAAGAGGCTTTTTAAAAAAAAAAAAAAAAAAATCATAAAAATAACTGTTCTGAAGAGAGACCTGACACTCAACTGAAACGGGCCCTGGGATCCACCAACTAGGTTCGGGTTTCATCAGTGCTACTTTATTTCCACATTTCTTACTCTGGATTTAACTTAGCTGGGATCTGGCCCTATCTTGGTAAATTCAGGGGTGTTTATGTAGAGTAGCACTTTCAGAGGAAGAGCTCATTGCTCACCCACAAATAACAGTTCTCAGAAACAACGCACAGTCCTGTGGTACCCTAGAGACTGACAATGGGGTGATGAGCTTTCGTGGGTCAAACCCACTTCATCATCTGATGAAAGCTCATGAGCCAATACATGTCTCTAAAGTACCACAGGACTACTTGTTATTTTTAACGTTGCAGACTTAACCCGGCTCCCCCCGGTGTAGCTTTCAGAAAGATCTAAGAATTCTTGTTTCCTCCCATTGCATTTGCTGCTCACAATTAAAGCCACATGCAAACACAAGCGCAGACAAGATAATCAACAGAATGTCACAAGGCTAGACTTCTATGTGGGTGTGCGCAGGCACACGCGGGGGTGCATGCATGAGTAACAGATCATGGTTACTCTCCCCGTTCCATTTTAAGAATGAGTGTAACGGCCCACAGGTTATCTGCAGATGGCAGGAAATATACATAATGCGGCTTCTCTAGACCAGCAACTGTTTTTAGTTACAGTGCATGGCTAGCGGAGGTGCTACAAAAGCGTGTTCCGAGTGAGAGATCTTGGCGCCGAGAGCTCCTGGTAAATAGCTTGTTTTGTGGTTCGTACCACAGCTTGGAGGGGGAAAACATGAGAACATTTCTCTAATCTTCAGTCAAGCAGGCTCCCTTTCTCCCTTCCATAGTACAACCTGGATTGACTCTTCTGGGCAGAAATGCTACGCAGATACGCTTTGTGGGCAGAAAGCTGCAGAAGAGACATTGCTGCTTGGGATGGTTAGTAAACCGTATACTGGAGCGAGAGCCCAGGGTGGGGTTTTCCTCACAGCCTTGCAAGGAGTCAGAGTTCAGACTGGAGGCTGCTTGTGAAAGAGGGACTACGGGTTTGTGGTTCAATGCTGCAGCTGCTTCTTTTACACAATTTAAGTCTGGAAACCGACTGGCTCCAAATTGTCAGCTCCCCACAGTATACCATCGAGTGAAAAAAATAAAGTGAGGTGGGTTGGGGGATGGGGGTTTTAGCTGAACCTGGCTGTGCACGGATACAGCTCCCTGCATGCATGGGCACAAGTCACCAAGAGCAACTACCCATCCTTTAGCATTCCCCAGAAGTAGTAGAAAGTCAGTGCAATGAACTCAGGGTCAGGACCCAAAATTCTAGCCCAAAACAGTAAAAATAGTTCCACACAGACGCTGGCTCTTAAGAAACATGAAGCGACAGGGAGCAGGATCCAGAAAACAACTCACCCTAACTTCATGGAACAGCATAACGGGTTGGATAAAGCTTTCTGGGCTTTGGAGTTGTTGATTTTATTTATTTATTCCAATGCCACAAAGAGAAATGTTACTTGAAGTCAGTTATTTAATAGTGATTCTTTAATAATTATTAAGAGTTGCTGGTATTTTTAAACAATGAAAGCAGGATGCAGTTCTCAACATTTTGGAATGGGTGGTTCCAGATCAGTTTTACAAATCAGGCAGATTTTTATTACTGATTAAGCTTTTTTTGGGGGGGGGGGGAGGGGGAGGAGTTCACACAGGTACTGTTTCAATACTAGAAAAGAGCTCTCTCCTCAAGACAAACCAGTAGATTAGGACTTTTGGGAACATGTCTATTTCTTTTCTTTCAAAATTTGGGCTAAGTACAGGCTCATTTGTTTTCTGGGGCTGCAAGACATGGGAAGGACACTCCTGCCAGACCATAAAGATCAGAGGGATGTTTTTAGTTGCTGCTATGATGATTTATGTTAATTATAGAGGAGAGTCTATTTGTGTCACTTTATTTTTAAAATATGTCAAGGATTACTTGAGGCAAAGGTTAGGCATTCCTTTTTCATTGGCAGGGTACCCAAGCAAAGGAAATACACATGCAGTATGGATATCTAAGATAAGCACCTTTCCCTCTAATATGAAGAGATGAAACAAAGCAGCACCTTTCCAGCTTTTTCCTCTGATCAGGTTTTAGGCTAAGAGCAAATAAACACTACATACTGGATTTTTATTAAGAGGGGATAAAAATAATTATGATATTAATTGTTTTCTTAAACATTTTTGGTTATTTTGCACCATTTAGAATGATACACTATTGTGATTTAAAAAAAAAAAAACCATGGCAACAAATTAGGCTGAATAGAGAAAAGTTTTATAAGCGAGGATGAGGGGAGGTCTTTTAAAAATACAGACACACTGAATAATTATTTCTCCCCCTTAAAGTCAGAGGTAAGGATACAGCTAATTCGTACCATAGCACTCAAACCCATGCACAAACCTCTTCGATCTGAGCCCTTTTAAAAAGTTGGGATCTCTAAGGAGGACATGCCAGGTTACCCATACAAAAGCGCTAGGAGGTTTGTAACAAAACAGGTCAGTAGGCGTTTTCAAATGTGTTAATGAATAGAAACCTATCAGCATTTCTGTGATTTGTAATAACAGTAGAAAGGGAGGAAGTCAATACAGAAGGAGGAAGCACCAACCTGCATTGTTCGCGTTCTCTGAGGCCATGATGATCAGCTGAGAAAAGGCTCTTTCTTCTCTTCTGGCGATGCAAACAGGCGCTCACCATACGAAACCGACTAAATTGGTTCTAAGAGCGCTCTTGACAGGCGCGGCAAGTTTTGTGCGTTCGGCCACGCCCCCTCCTTCGCTCAAGGCCAATCAGAGAGACCGCTCACGGGGGCCCGCCTAGCAGCCTGTCAAGAAGCGGCAGCCGAAAGGGGGTTTCCTGTGAATGGGATGGAACGTTCGTACCGGAAAGAATGTTGTGTGTCCGGCTGCAAACCGACACACGCCGCCCCGAGGGATTGCCCGGGGACCTGCAGACGGGGCCAGCGCAGGCCACAAGGGGGCTTCTAGGCCGGAGGCTCATCAGTATTTCACTTGGGTGTTTCTGGAGGAATTTGCGGAAGAAAGTAGAATCCTGGAGGGTGGGGTGCGTGACAGAAGGGGTGAAAAACTCGATCGTGCAGGCGGTGAGGGTGTTTGCGGAGAGGAAGGGTATGGCACTGGGAGAATAAACCCCTAGCAGAGGGGAGCGATAACTAAATCCCTTCATGCAGGGGTGGGGAACCTTTTTACAGTCAGGGGCCACTCACCCACAGAAAAATCGGGGAAATAAAAAGTAAAACCCAAACCGAACCACTCCCCAGTTCCCAGGTGAGAAGCAAAAAAAGCATGGGGCAAGGGGGCTTTACAGTATTACACGGAAAGCACCGCAATGTGTTACAGAATTTAGGGGCAGTCTAACTGCACATCCTGGTAGCTGTTGAGAGCCCTTGTATAGAGGGTGAAAAGTTCGGGGGCAGAAATGATTGAGCACTATTCAGAGAGAGTATGCGGGGGGACTCCACCAAGTAGCTAAAATCAGCCTTTTCTAGTTCCTTCCTCAGTCCCAAGACTGCCATAAACAGTATCAGAAACAAACTGAAAAGCAGAACACCCTGCCAAAGATCTGAGTTTAGCGCACGTGCTTTGTTAGGTGTCATGTTTCCCGTAGATCTTATTTTTACCAGTAAATCCCAAATTGGTCGGGCTGAGAACACTGGCTTCTTTCTGTGTCTGTGGCTTGAGGGTCTTAATCTACAATTAAGATGCAGATGGGAGTATTTAGGATACATTCATAATCTGATTACATGGGCTGTGACTACCCCTAGCACAGTGCTATGTATTTCCTCTAATTAAGCCAAATTCAAAAATTCAGGACAAGGATGGGGGTGGTGCAAAGAAAAACAAAACACCCAGTTCCTAATTGGACACTTGTCATGAATGTCACTGAGGACGAAAGGCCCGGCTTGGCCTGGCAAAAAGGAGCTTGTGTTTTAAAGTCTCTCATATTTGGGGTGCCTTGATTTTAAGGGTCCCCAGTCTCAACACCACAAATGAATCTGATTTTCAAAAGATGAGTGCCCAACACTGTTTGAAAATCTGGCTTTTTAAAGGCTCTCCAGTTGGGCACCCAAAACTCACTAGCTATTTTTGAAAATATGGGCCCTGATTTGTATTTAGCGAAGACCGGCAAGTCTGAAACCTGCACACAAAGGGTTGGTCTACATGGGGGGAGCTAGTGGGAAATAAGAAAGGGTGTGACTACAAAGAGCAAAAGCTTCCCCACACTAGCTAGTCCAGGCTACTTCCCTGTGTAGACAAGCCCTTAGCATAAATGATGGGATGTGTCCTTAAATCAACTCCGCTCCTCAATCTTGTGCCCACTCAGAGTTTTATGCATGTGCATGTGATTGCCACACAGATCTGAATTCAGGATCGAGGTCTCAGCCTATGGGTGCTGAGTGAGAGACCTCCGCACCTCCGGTTCTCAGCAGGGAGTCCTCCTGAGAACACACCTGCTACAAAGATGGGAGTCTGTATCCGCCACCGAACTGGGAGTGCCGTCTTTTTCGTCTTTAAGGAAGCAAAAACCCTAATTCAGCGAGCCCGCCTTTGTGCAGCAGAGTTAAAACCACACACAAAGGGGCCTCCATAACTTCAGCGTGGTGCTGACATAATTCCATTGCTCCTTCACTGCAGTGCCCTGGGCAGTGTTCCCAGAGGTGATGCCTTGAGCTCAAATCTCACTGTGTTTAGTGTTTTGCTTCAGATCCCAACAGCAGGAGTCATGAGATGGCAGCAGGATCTCAGCTGCTTCCATTTGAAAAGCCCTGCCTGGGGAGAAAAGCTTGAAAAATGTGACCCAAAGGTAACTCCACAGACCCAGAAGGCAAAGAAAAATACAAACAAAAAATCTGTTTTTTTTAAACTTGTGATTTTTTTAAGCCAGTTTCATGCTTTGGGGTGGGGGACAGGTAGACTCTTCCTTTTTGTAATGTTTGGGGTTGGCCACCGTGCTCGGGGTGGGGGGTGGGGAGGCAGTAACGGAGAGCAACACGACGCCAGGCCAAGAGCAGCAAAGTGCAAGCTCCCGCCATGCAGCTGTTTCGCATGCTACTTTCTATTCCGGCTGGTTACTTTGCGGGCAAGCACCTGGTGCTGTTACCTTGGGGCTTTTGCCATTGCTGGCTGCGTGTAATTTTGCTGGGCAGCCTCACAGCTGACGTGACACAGCTCTTTGGCTCCCCTCTGGAGAGACCAGTCCCTGCTGACCTCACCAGGGGAGGGAGAAGATGAGCAGGAGTGAGTCCTAAGATGAGTCAGGAGAGCTGTTGCAGCAATTCATTCCTGTCTGGGTTGTGTGTAGGTCCTAGGGGATTGTGGGACATTAACACTACACCCTGCTGGGCAGCCGCAGCAGAGAGGCCAAGGACAGATCCGACCATGGAGGGAGAGCTGCTATCTCAGACCACCCGGCTCTGCCCGCCTCCACATTGCTGCTGGGGAACACTGAGGTGGGGGAAGCGTGTCTGTCTTCCGACACCGTTTGGGGTGTCAGCTGCAGCAGGGTCTACCATGCACTGGGCCCCTGCCCGCCACCCTTACAGGGGACGAGGCAAACAAACAGACAAAGGAGGGGGCATTGAGATATGACACACAGCAGAGGTTCGGGGGATACTTGGCATGGGTGGTGACTGGCACAGGTGCCTGCGACGAGGTGAGTGGCAGGCAGACTAGCAGGGAGGCCGGCCGAGTGGCATGAGAAATGACTGGCAGAGGGGCCTGGGGCCAGCTGAGACACACGAGTGGTGACCGCCCCCCCCCCCCCATGTTTAACTTTCCTGATATGAAGAAAACATTACAACATAGTAAGAGGAGAGAGGGACGCCATCCGGACAAGGGGTCAGCATGAGGGTTCGGGGGGGGGGGGATGGCAAAGCCTGGAATAGAAGGGGCCTTGGGACAGACAAAGCATTCTGCCCTGGGGCTCTCATCTGTGTGTGCTTTAAACAGGGATCAGAGGCTCCCTTGGCATTGGCAACCTGGTCCCTCATTCCCTAGGACAGGGCTGGGGAATCTTTTTTGGGTCAGGGGCCACTGACCCACATAAAAATCAGTCGGGGGCTGCACATGAGTGAGAAGCAAAAAAAAAACCAACAACAACCCCTCACTGACGTGGCCCCCGAATGAGAAGGGAAAAGACCCTCCCCACATTCCCCTTGCACCCCAGAGTCTAGGGGGGCCCAAGCTAGTAGATTTTGTGTGCTCCAGCCCCCTGGGGGGGGGCAACAGGGGACTGGAGTGCCAGCAAAGTCTCTCCAATACTGGGGGGGAGTCTCGAGGGCCAGATCCAAGCAAGCTGGGGCCGCATCTGTCTCCCAGGCCTTAGGTTCCCCACCCCTGCCCCAGCACATGGCCCCTCTCACTGAATATTTGGTGCATGAAATTCTGACTGCAGGGCTCCTTTTTATGAAGACACAGGAAAGTGAAAAGGATCCTTTGCAAGCCTATGGGTTGTAATGTTTGGATCCCAACGCGATTTCCATGCTGGATCTGGGGGGATCACTCACTTAGCTCTTCAATACAGCAACTGCCAGGGTGAAAGCAGCAGCCACTCGGTGCCAGCAGCACTAGGCAGCAGTTTTCAGGAGGGGAAAATGCTGAATTACGTCTCTGATCGAAGTGGCCGGGGGATGTCTGCACAACATGTAGTTCCCCATGGCAGAATTGGGATTCATGCCCCCTGCCCCGGTTAAAGGCGTCCGGCGCTCTGTAACAATCCTGAAGTCAGAGCCTTGGTTTTCTATCAGAAAGCCAGACAGGAGGGGTCACTCCCATGTCAGCTTGGACCTGTTCCCTGGAACACTAGCAGCTCAGCTGTTATTTTGAAGGGAAGCGGCCTTCTAGGCAAGCCAGCGCATTAGCACTCACAGAAGCAAGGCCTACATATACGGATCGCTTCATTAAACCCTTTGGCTCCCCCCAGACTGAGTATTGCTGGATACTCCAGATGTTCGCGGCTCTCGCCTGTGCCAGCTGCAAAGACAACATGTGCTGGGTGTGGGAAAGCTCTACCTGCCACGTGGCCTGCCAGCATCCCGCCCTGAGCCAGGAGGCTCTCACACAAGGTGTCACCATCACTTTCCTTTGAAACCAGCCCTTCCCTTCCGCCCTCCTGAACTGCCCAGCCTGCTCCCTGGCCAACTCTGATGCCCTATGGCAGGTGGAGGGTATGATGCCGCTTTGTGACAGTTTTCTCTGGGGCTGTTCTCCACCAAACCACTCCTGTCTCATCCAGCTTTGCCTGCCGTACCGACATGTCACCCCTCTGGGTTAGGATATTAAAGCACCACAGCAGAGCCCCTGAGCAAAATTCTCTGCTGCCCTCAGTGGAGACAGCTCCATCCATCCCAACTGAATTGAGCTGTTACCCCCGCAGAGAATTTGGCCCCCTCTATTTAGGAGAGAACTGTTGGATCCACGCCAAACTCATACTTGCAGCTGGGTTGATGTAGTTAACTATCGCCTGGATGGGCCAAGACAAATGGAAAGGAGGGGGAGGGAGGAGGAGGTGTCTGCGCTATTTAATTTTTCACATAGCTGGGTGTGGGCTGGAGGGTATTTCTAGTCTTGTGACTAAAGGGTTAATTCATTGCTGCTAAGTGTATGTGTGACAGGGTGCATGAGAGGCACCATCTCTCAGAGCAGACCCTGCACCAAGGTCCTTTATGGTGCATCACTAGCCAACGTCAGTTAAAGTCCCCATGCCTCTGAGAAGAGAGACGGATTAACCCAGAGTCCTGGGCTCACTCTGTCTCTCTAAGAAGGATACAAGGTCTAAGGCGGGGGTTGCCTGGATCTGGCCCCTGAGGCTTGAGCCTCCATCCCAGCATTGGGAAGCGCACACTGGAGTTCCAGCCCCACGCCCATCCCCCTCCACAACTCCCCTTACAGGGCTTGAAACACCAGCACCAGCTCCCCACTGTAGGGAAAGGAGTCCTAAGCCTTGTGGGCAGGAGTCAGGCAAGTTAGAGCTGGATCCAACCCACAGGCTCTGCCTGGTGGGGGGAGGAAGCAGTTCTGTGCACTGCCACTCCCCACAACTGGCTGGTGTAGTAAAGTGCTGCCTGGAGGCTTTTCCCGCACAAAATCTACTAACCTGGCCCCCTAGGCTCTGGGGTGTGAGCGGGATGTGGAGGAGGGTCTTTCTGCTTCTCAGTTGGGGGCCACATCAGTGAGGGTTTGGGTTTTGTTTTTTGCTTCTCACTTGCGGCCCCTGACTGATCTTTCTGTGGGTCAGTGGCCCCTGACCCAAAAAGGTTCCTGATCTAAGGCCACATGGGAGCAGGGGCTGAGCATGGGCTAGTGGCCACATTTGCCCGACCCATGATCTCAGCTCTCACTCGGCATGTAGCTCCGTTCTGTATCAGGAGCTTTTGGGGAACTAGGGATTGGACAGGGAAGCTATTGTAAACGCTGAACAAAGAAGGCCCCTTAAGAAGCAGGATTAGCACAGGCTCGGAGGCAGACTATGGAATCAGTTCTAGGTGCTCAAAGCGCATCCAGCACCTCCTTTGGGTCAGCTGTCTATGGACATTGCAAAAGAGAGCCCAGCAAAGCCCCCTCCGGGAGGACTGTGTACACTGGGGCGGAAAGAGTCCCCAGGGACTTAGGGGACCACACTGATCTCCCTTCCCTGCTCCAGATCAGGACTATCCAGCCTGGGTTTTACATCAGGGCCCAAAAGGGCAAAAGCTCCCCAACTCCACCAGCACTGGATTCCTGCAGTCCAACCCGGGCAGATAAACCCACCTGCTCTCCCAGCCCCGCGGGTGCCAAGAGGGAAGCAGAGCAGGTACCTGGCTCGCCCTGCAGCTGCCTCTCGCCAGCTCGCGAAGTCCCCCGGGCGGGCAGGGCCGGTCCTCGTCGGGCTGTTACTCACAGCCGGTGCCCAGCTGAGCGACGCATCAGCGCCACCTAATGACTGCCAGCGTCTCCGCCCGGCGCCTTGCCCGTGTTGCGCGGATTTGGGGTTCGTCCTTCAAAAAGCGGGGTGTGGGGGGGGGGCGGGTTAGTGTCTCCGGTTAAAGATCGTTTTGGAACCTTTGAGGGAGAAAAATTGAAACTTCCCATACCGGGAGTCGAACCCGGGCCGCCTGGGTGAAAACCAGGAATCCTAACCGCTAGACCATATGGGAGGCATTAGAACACAGCTCGTATTTAGCCTTCTTATAGCTGTAATCCGCAGCTTCTGTTTTAATTTCTTTTCTCTCTCCATTTGGCTGTAGCAAACAGGCCTAGCATACGATTGTAGAACTCCCTTATGTGCATGGAGGCGATGAGCACTAGAACCAATCATATCACCCCAAGTAAAATTGACCTCTGTGTCTACACAGAGACAAAAGTAATCAGATGGAGAAAACCAGATGCCTCTTAAATACTAATGTGCTGCGTCTTTGATGGTGATGCAGTGAGCTGTGACCTGGAAAAGCATTGTAAAAAACATGAACCCTAAATCCAGTGTGCAAGCACAAACTAGGTCTAACCACATGGATGTGACCCAATGAACACCATCTAGACATGCTCATGTGGGATTATAACATGCATGGCTTTACATAGATCTGCACTCACCCCAGCCAGTAGGTTACATTGTATTATCTGAGGAACTGCATGAAAGAATCAGTGTGCTCCCAGGATGAGTGAGAACTAAACTTGGATCCCAATTTTGCAGTCCCTATCACCGGAGGAATCAACATCTTAAAGCCAACCGCCCCCAAATGGTGCTGATGTTTGGAAATGTCTGGTTAATGTGCTGATACAAATCCTTTATCCAGACAAAATCTTGGGAAATTCTGGATCTAAATTGTGCAGCTAAGGCCCATCTCTAATATGTATACTTGGGGCCTGATCCTGCAGTGCTCCCCGCTCCCCACAATGATCCCACACTTGAGGCCTGATGTCCCATGTATATGCAAATTCTACACACTGAGACTAATTCTGCACTTTGTCCATGTGCCAGTCATACACGAGGGACCTGCTTCTATGCCGTAGGTGTCAGTCCTAAACATGGAACTGGATGCTGCATCACACATGATGCCACCATATGTGCACCAATCACACCTCTGGAAACTGATACAGTACCTGGTACATGGACCAATCACACCCACAGGGCCCAACGCTGCACTCCCTGCGCTGCTCCATGCATGTTCCAATCATACTTGTGGGGCATGCACAGTCTTGTATCCCATCAGCTGCACCCCATACATGCCAATCAGTACATGATGCGGCACCCCATATATGCAACAATCATACACACAGGACACACTGTGCACGCCACACCCCGATATACCCCCCCCCATCAGCCACATGGGGCCCCATACAAAGATGGGGCTCGATTCTGTCACCACAAGTGACCCAGTCCATGCAGACAGGACCCAAGTCTGCAGCCCCACTCTCCGCTGTCGTACACATGAGCCCAGTCTTGCAAGGCGCTGGGCGCGCCAGGCACCCCCCTGGCATCAGCGGGCGCGCGCCGCGTTCTGACGCTGCAACTTTGCCGCACTTGCGGGCAATTTGCCCCCACGCAAGATGGCCGCCCTGGCGTCACGCACCCTCCGCCCGGCGGCAGTGCCCGCCCTTCTTCCGCCTTCAGTCACCTGACGGGAGGAGGAGGAGAGGGCTGGGTGGTTGGTCACGTGACAGGCGGAGACAGCCCAGTCCCCAGTCTCGTGAGCCAGGGGCGCCGGGGGTGTCCCGGGAGCCGCGTCCGAGGGAGGGGAGACGCCGCCGGGCGCCGGGCTCAGGCAAGGCCGAGGCTTCGGGGCCTAGCGGGGGGGTTGGCTCCGTCTGCGCGCCGGGACCCGCACCCCGCCCCCCGGCCGGGAGAGACCCCGCTGGGCAGGGAGCCGGCCCGGGGCGCAGAGCAGGGACCCCCGCCCCGCCGCGGGGTTGGCCCAGGAGGCGCCGCGCTCAGAGCCAGAGGTGAGGGGATGGGCTGTGGGGGAGGAGTGGGCTGTGGGGCCGGACTGCGGGGGGGGAAGCGGGATGGAGGGGACAGGGACTACGAGCGGGTCATTGTGGAGGGGGTAGTGGGATCTCACTGGGGTATCAGTCCCTGGGCTTAGGGGCATGGGGGCACAGCAGGACCCCTACGGGGGAGTTAGCATGGCCAGGGGTGGATGGCAGGGGCGGGGAGGGGGAGATGCTGTGTTTGGGGAGGTTTGTATAGGGCTAAAGATGAGCTTGCCCAGGGAGTAATGTCAGAGTTTGCGGGGTGGTGGGAGGCTCCTGTGGGATGTTGGGGCATGTGACTAGTTTGTCATGGGGTGGTTAGTGTGTCTCTGGGTGCCTAATGGGGAGGGGTTTGGTGTAAAAGAGAAGGATCACGGGTTTGCGTGTTCGGAGGGAACGGCTTACTGTGGAGGTTTAGAAAGTGGGTGGTCTGTGGAACAGTAATGCGGGGGTTATTTTATATGTGGGAATAGCACTGACAATTAGCAGCACTTCTAAGTGGGGGGAGGGAGTAAGTTAGGCATTTGACATGCTCATGGAGGGAATCTGGCAGTGTAATGGGGTTACTTTCCATCCCATGTTGAATTTATCTTGCTTAGGTCTCTTTTAACTACGTTACCAAGGGATGTGTCAGCATGGGCATTTTAAGGTTCTCTTTATGAGAGGGTGCTTGTCCCTTCAGCTCTTTTGCCTCGGACAAACGTTGTAAAGTGCCTTCTGTAGCTGGCCCTGTTATCTGGGTTGGGATGAAGTTGTTAACTGGAGCAGAGGAAAGTACAGCCGTGTAACGGGGATGCTTGTGTCTTGTCTTAAATCTGTAGGTGGGTGATGCCAAGCACAGCCATGAAGAAAAAGGTAAGAATTTGATTCTGCACCTGCTACCTCTTTGCTACCTAGAATGGCAAATGCTGATCAAGTTCCCCTTTGATCCTAGTAAAATAACATTTTTAAATAATTTGGTAACCTGAGCAGCTGGCTGGGCTTCTGCAAGGTGGAACCTTCCAGTAACCGCTAGTTGAATAGCCTCCTGGCAAATAACACTGATTTTTTACCTGAGTAAGGGGAGAAAAATGTGTAATGAAACACATCTGAGCTCTGTTGGAAAAATGTGCTTTGGTGAGAGGTTCAAGTGATACCTTTCCTGAAGAGGGAAGTTTTGTTGTCTTAGTGATTAGGAACCAAAGATGAAAATACAGCTCCTCTGCTCGGAACTAGGCGTGTAGATTTTACAGTGATAATTATTAGAAATGCATAAGATTGCTATCCAAAGAATGTGACTATTGGGGTCTAGTCCTTTTGAAAAGCCAATGAAGGGATTGGTGATGGAATTTCACATCTGTGAATTTAGAATTGGTTTTAAGTTGGATAGTGCTATGTCTGACTGTTACAACAGACTAACACTCAAACAGATGTTTCTTCATCACTGTTGTGAAACAAGATCAGATCTCGCTTCTTTTTGCCTCATGTACGCAACCAGGCAGCAACATTATACTTGAGGGTTAGCTTCAAAAAGTCTGAAACACATTACAGGGCTTGTCTGCCTCTGAAGAAAAATATGTTTCCATTCTTCTGCTGCAAAGTCCACCAGAGCCTGTTATCCTGAATGCTGTTATGCAGTGAGAGTATTCGACTAGTTTGTACCTCGACCATGTGGTTGAGCTACTTTTGGAAGGGAACTAGTTAGCCTATAAATGTGATTCTTCTCAGAAAAGTGACCAGACATGGGAGTGTGGATTCCATGTCTATTGGTTAAGTTTGAGATTTTGTTTTCTGAGATCTGTAACTCTGGAATCTGAGAGTCAAGTGGGTGTCTTTCTAACTCATACTCTATTGCCAGTCCTAAAGAGTCTGTAGGACAGCTTCAGCCTATAGTTGTATCTCTTTTTAAACCCTGTTGTCTAAAATAAGATTTCAGAGGTGTTGTCAAAGGCAGAATGAGTCTCTTTCCCCCACCAGAAACTAATCACCATGTCTCCTGTCTCCTTCCATGGCCTGCTGATCTGGAAAGCAAGATTGGGATTGCTTTTATGCCTCAGTAGTGGGTAGTCATACTAAGCTACCCTGTCTGCTTTTAAACTTCTTTCTGCCTTCCAGCATGTTCACATCTAAAAGCTGGACTTGGATTTCATTTCAGTCAGGGAGGAGATTCCAGTGGCATAGCAAGGGGTGTTATGTGCCCACCCGGGCACAGGCAAAACTGTGCCGAACTGCACAGTGGGGGCGACAGCGGCTCCTGAGCCAAGGGCTGTGGGCTCCCGGACAGGCCTTTGAAGTGCCCGCTCCCACCGCTTGGCCCTGCCTTGGTGGCTTGTCTGCCGGAAGCAAGTGGCCTGGCAGCTAACTTGGTGCCCCCGTAGCGTGGCGCCCGGGGGCAACTCCCCCTCCCCCTCCCCCCCGCCCCTCCTCGCTACGCCACTGGGAGAATCTGATTCTTACAGTACAAAATGTAAGAATGGTGAAGGGCAGGACAGGACACAATGGTCAAGAGCTCATGTGAGGTCATGTATTTTTTTAAATGTTCGGGATAAATGTTTTGGGCTCAGTGAATCCTTGGGCTCTGATGAGTCAGGAACAGCGTGCTTTCATCTTAAGTGCCAGTGCATTTGGAGAACATGTGTGGAGGCTGGGGAAGTGAAAGATAAACGGAGCTCTTCACTGGATGTCTGAACTCTTCCCAAGGTAGATAGCAGAAATGTGCTTAGTTGTCCTGTTCTGTGATGCCTTTGTGCGTGCATAGTGACTGGTTTTTATTGGCACGGAGATCAAGAGGAGGATGAATAAGCTTCAAGTTAGGGATGTAAGTGACTAGCCGACTACCCGATAAGCAACTAGTTGCTTCCCCCCCCCCCTCCCTTGCTGCCTCTCTTAGAGAGAAGCAGCAAGGGGGGAAGCACGAGCTGGTGCTGGGGGGAGCCGGTTTAAAAACAGGTTCCCCTTTACCCCCTGAGACTGTCTCCGTGGAAGGCAGGGGCAGCGGGGAGACGGTGCGAGTGGGGATTGAAACAGTCCCGCCCGTGCTGCTCCTCTCCCTTTGGAATGTACAAGAGCCACCTGCGGCTCTTGTACGTTTCAAAGGAAGAGGCACAGAGGGGAACCCCTGCCAGCGGGAGCATTCTGCTGCCTCTGTCCCTTTGAAATGTACAGGACCTGCAGCAGTTCTTGTACATTTCAAAGGCACAAACCTGCTGCCTCTCTCCCTTTGAAATATACAAGAGCCGCTGGCATTTCTTGTACATTTCAAAGGGAGAGGCGCAGTGGGACAGCGAGCGCCCCCCTTGTCAACTAATTGCGTAGTCGATGGAAATTCCATTGACTACTCGATTAGCTGATTAATCAGAATTTAACATCCCTACTTCAGGTAGCACAGTTATTTTTCTTCTGGATTTTAGGCAACTATACAATCTGTGCAGAGACAGGACATGCAGCTCCAGGAAAGTGATCTGATTGAGGGGAAAGAAGAAAGCACAACCCAAGGAGAAGATGGTGATCTATTTGAGTGTTGAGTAAAAAGTGACAAGGAGCTACAGAATTTTGAGTGGTGTAATGCTTGTTCATTGGCCATGAATATCAAGGAATTAAGGACACCTGTCTCCCAGTCACTCAGGTTGAAGCCCTTTTGTTTGCTAGGCTTCTCTGAGGTGGACAAATCGCAACATATGCAAGTCAAGCCCTTTCTGCATGGGGCTGCCTAGGCCTTTTGTCTTTAAACCATTTGTATTTATCCATTGAAGAGTCATGCAGATATTCATAGTAATTTAACTCTTTCCTCTCCTGCCTTTCCTTACCAGGTGCTGTTGATGGGTAAAAGTGGGTCTGGGAAGACCAGCATGAGATCCATTATCTTTGCAAACTACATCGCCAGAGACACACGGCGCCTTGGTGCCACAAGTAAGATCTTGTTCTCTTATTGCATCCGCTCTTGATCTCTGGTTAACATTAACATCGTCTGCACAAAGATGTAAGGGGATGCTCACCTTTCCTTTGCGGACAGAGCAGTAGGGTGTCTCTGACATTTGCTGGACCCTTCCATGTGGGGTCTGGCTAAAAATCTGCGTCAAAATACCTTAGATGTGGGTGAGGTGGCATGGTCCTTCCCTTTTAAGCTGTGGAACAAAAGGTGACTTTAAATGTTGATGAAAATAGTTTGCAAGCTGGTGCTTTTCCCCTGACCTTGCCTGCTCATGAAGAGTTCAGAATGGCTGATGAACCCTCCAGAAGAGACCTGACTTCTCCATGTCCACATGATGATTTTGGGCAGTAGAATGTGGGGCTCTGCAGACTTAGAAGAAAGACCTCTATGTGTTGCAGAATGATTTGTTAATCTGAGTTAGTGCATTTGTTTTGCACGTTGCAAAGCTGTTAATTTGAAGGAAGGGTTGTAATTGCAACCTTCAATCTCAACATGGCTCACATCCGTCAGTGTGACACACTCTGCTCCCTGGGAAATATGAAATCCTCATGTTACAGGGGATTACGTGTATGGTGGGGTTTCCTGTTCTGTCACAAAGGGGGTTCCAAAGAAAGTTAGGTCTCCCTGGGCCTGGAAGACCTCCCTGGTTCTAATGTCTTCAGACACCAAATATATCAGAGATTAAGGTGCTTAAAAGGCGTTTCAGATAGATAAGTATTCCAAGAAGAACAAGATGCTGGTTATTTATAAAGCAGAGTGTTGGCCATATTGGTTTGCTGTTGAACTGGGAGAATGTATCTATTGAGGTGCTACACAAATCAGTCCCGGACCTGGTACTATTTGATATTTTTATCAGTGACTTGGATAATGGAGTGGTGAGTGCTCATGAAATAGACAGATGACACCAACGTTGCAAGCACTTGGAGGACAGAATTAGGATTCATACTAACAAACCGACCCTTTACAAATCAGAGGATTGGTCTGAATTCAACAAGATGAACTTTGCTTAGGATGGGAAGATCAAATGCCCCACTACCAAATGGGGTATAACCTGTTCGGCGGTGGTATTGCTGAAAGTCCTCGGGATTATAGTGGGTCACAAATTGAATGAGTCAGCAATATGCTGGAGCTACAGAAATGGTTGTTATTCTAGAGTGTATTAAAGGGAGTGTTGTATGTAAGACACGGGAAGAAATGGTCTGCTCTGGTTGACACTCGTGCAGCTTCATTTGGAGTGTTGTGTCCAGTTCTGGGCACCACGCTTCAGGAAAGATGTGGACAAGTTGGAGAGAGTCTGGAGAAGAGCAAGAAATATGATAAAAGGTTTAGAAAACCTCACCTACTGGGAAAGGTTAAAAAACCTGAGCATAATTAGTCTCAAGAAGCATGAGTGGGACCTGGGAAATGTCCTTAATGTATCTGAAGACTTTATGAAGAGGATGGTGATCAATTGCTCCCCAAATCCACTGAAGGTAGAACATGGAGTCTAGATAGTAGGAAAACATTTCAGACTATTCTATAAGGATAGTATCAGAGGGGTAGCCGTGTTAATCTGGATCTGCAAAAGCAACAAGGAGTCCTGAAGCACCTTATAAACCAACAGATGTATTGGAGCATAAGCTTTCATGGGCAAAGACCCGCTTCTGACGGATGTGACGAAGTGGGTCTTTGCCCACAAAAGCTTATGCTCCAATACATCTGTTGGTTTATAAGGTGCTACAGGACTCCTTGTCTATAAGGATAGTTAAGCTCTAGAGTAGATTTCCATGGAGGCCCCATAATTGGAAGCTTTTTAAAAAGGGGTTGGACAAACACCTGTCAGAGATGGTTTAAGTTTATTTAGGCCTATCACAACACAAGGGACAAGATGTAATGACATTGTGAGGTCCCCCGGCCAGCCCTACATTCCTGTGATTCTCCAGTCATCCATGGCGGAATATAACTAGTAAAACTGAGTAGCTGGAATTCCACCCTTACAGCTCTGGGCTTTAAAGAGTCCCCATGAATCACGTTTTCAGTTGTGCTGCGTGGTAACTTTCCAGTTGTCTCCCTTTTCACTTGGACTGTTTGGTGTACACGTGGTGCAGTTACGTGGCTTCCTTTGTCTCTCTCCAGTTGACGTGGAGCACTCCCATGTTCGATTTCTGGGAAACCTGGTGCTGAACCTGTGGGACTGTGGAGGGTAGGTGCTCTCCCTTCCATTGCTTGTGAAACCCAGGGAGGTGGCTGTGGCAACTAGGACAGTCGTGTGATATGTTAGGAGACTGTCCATTTAGCTGCGGTGGGGAAGAATGCTTTCTGTGTCAGTGAACTGTTGACAGTGGCGCTTAGAACTGTCAGCGGTGCCATATAATTAACAGCCCCCACATCGTAAACTCAGACATGGGGATGGGTGAGGAGGGCTGACGTGATAATCCTGGAGCCCAAGGTAACCTATCCATGGGACAGAGGGAACAGACTGCCTCTCCCTCCCTTCCCTCGCTGACCCTTTCTCCTGTTGAAACAATGACTCTGAGCCATGCAGCCTGGCTGAGCTTCCTGTAGGGCTGGAGAAAGGATAATTAGAAATGGGTTATAGAACCTTTTGTTTTGGGGGCCTTGCTTCAGATGGGACCAGACGGGTGGTGTTGGCCCACTGGCTTTGGTGAAATGAATTGGGGGGTGGCTGAACAGTCTTCTAATGAATGGACTTGGTTTCTTGTAAAAACTTGATTTACTGCAGTGGGACTGAGAGGAGGCTCATTTGAAAGGGTAAGCTTATACCTGCTGTACTTGGTCTGTGGCTAAGCAGAGACCCTCAGTCTCCACCGTTGCTGTATTGAGCTCAATCCTCATACATAACAGACTTTCTTGGCAATGCAGATGTGTGGCTAAGCCAGACAGGTCCAGTTGATCTAACCGGGGTCCTTGCTGTCATGCCCCTTCTCAGACAAGACACATTCATGGAGAACTACTTCACCAGCCAGCGGGACAACATCTTCCGCAACGTGGAGGTCCTGATCTATGTCTTCGACGTGGAGAGTCGTGAGTTGGAGAAGGACATGCACTACTACCAGTCGTGTCTGGAGGCTATTCTGCAGAACTCTCCTGATGCCAAGATCTTCTGCCTGGTGCACAAGATGGATCTAGTACAGGAGGACCAGCGTGATCTGGTAAGGGGCTGAGTGTTGCCTGATCAGCGGGGGCTCTGTAACAGAGCATGCATACTGTAAACCTAGCCTGGTGAGCACTTCCTCCAAAAAGCTTTTGTTTCAGGCTTGTGTTTGGGGAAATCTTAGAAAAGTTGAGGCTCTCTCCACCTCCAAACCTTAGTTCCCCTGCTCCTCCTGGCCCATTGTGTATAATGCCTGTCTAATGGCCACAGAGAGAATGGATTCTCCATGCCAAAGAACCTGCAGTCTTCTCCTTTGTGGTATCAGTTTTTGCCTCTTTACTGACTTTTGGGATAGGGAGCAAAGAAGAACCCAAAAGGTTTAACCTCCTTGTTGCACTGCAACAGATCGGGTCTGTACTTGCTATGCTGCTGGTCCAAATCCAGCTCAGCTGTGTGCTAAATAAAAATAGGTACCACGTGTCAGCTGCTTAGCTGTGTTGTAAATTGGGGAAGTCTCAATATCAATCCTAATGCACAGAGGTCCACATCACCATTGGCGCTAGTCAGCACAGAGGCTGCACAGTAATAAGCAATGGGGCCATGGTCTATGACTTGGCGTTGAGTCTGATCTATTGTCTTGCTCAGGTGTCTGGGTGGGCTGAAGGAGAGCCAAGTACTGCAGTGCCCACACTGCGGCGACTCTTAGGGATGGCGTTCCAAAGTGCCCAGCAGCTCCATTCTTCTCAATGGGCCCTGTGGGGGGCTGAGCTCTCCCTTAAATCTGAGCTATCGTAATCTTTCAGCTAGAGCTATACCCAACTCCTGTGTTAGAAGAGAAGTTCACATTATGGGTTAGCCGTGTGTCTGTATGACTCATGCATACCCCTAGCTCTGCAGTTGACTCAGACCTAGAGGTCCCGTCTTTGGTCCAGCGTCCTCGCGTTCCAGTGAGAGAAGCCTGCGCTCTTTCTTAGCCCTTCCAGCCTGTCCAGATGTACAAGGCTCAGAAAAGAGAAGTGGTCCCCTGGTGAAACCACAGACTGGTCTTCCCTGGGCAGACAAACTTCTTCAATGAAACAAATTGGCTCTTAACTCAGCAGATACTAGCTAGGGTTCCAAGCCACACTTTGTCACTCCAGCTGTCATTTAAAGCATTTTGCTTCTGGAGCTTGTTGGACTAGTATCTTCCATCCTCCCCAGGAAGGGGCCAGGAATGTCCTGGACTCAGCCTAAGTTAAATGAAAACTGGTTCTGTCAGGCTGGCATTTCAGCTTGCTATCTGGCATTTAACACCACTATCCATGTACAGCTGGCTGGTGTGAATTCTAGCCAGTCCCTGAAATAAGGAAGGGCATGGGGTCAGAAATGACATGACTCGAAAGCATTGTTTTCTTTGTAGTAAGAACTCATTTGAGGTATCTGCTAGTCTCCTTTGAGTCATGGATTCTGTCTGCTTGCTTGAGCCTAATTGTTGCTCTGACATTTGAAAGTAGTGCCAAATTGTGTTGTGGATCTTGGTGTCTGTCTTAGGGGGTTTCGCAGTCAACCAGGAGATTTATGGATGTTCTCCGCTTTCATGCTCCTGAAAACCAATTAAAAATAACTTGTGGAAATCAAGACAATTAGCCCTGTGACATGGGTCAGCTTTCCTGTTTGGGCTCTTTTTTTTTTTTTACGCGTATGAATCTTGAATATCTTAAGGACTGTGGATTTGTATTTTGTGGATTTGAATATCAGAGAAAGAGGAGAAACATCAAAAATCAAAATTCTCTTGATCTTCGGCATGTTGTTAACACATCGGTCTGGAACAGAAATGATTTTCCCTATCACAGTTTGTTCCTAACGCTCACTTCTGAGACTACCTGTCTCATAGGTGTGGGTGGAGCCGGCAGTCTGCATTTTGGTAGTGAATGTACTATGAATACTTTACTTTTCCCACACCAGGGGGCTCACTGCTCGCTGTTTGCCTTTTGTAATGATTTCTCAAGTCTTGCCAAGTCTTATTTTGACCCACCTCTGATATTTTTAAATCAGAACTGACAAGAACAGAATAAGTAGGACGGGGCTAGGCAGTGACTACTTAACCCAGACCAGCTTAGTTAATGCAGCACACTTTACTGGAGAGGTTTTCTTCCGTCTTAACCTGAATGCCCATGAAGTCCTTGTTCAGATTTGTTAGTCTATGACTTCACCCAACCAAATTCATGGTCCATGTTCACAAATTTCAGTCATAGCCTTTTACAAACCTTGAATTCTACACTCTTGACCCCCTTCCTGCTGTGCTGCCTTCAGAGTTCAGTGGCCAGAGAGTGGGGGCTGCTGGCCAGGCACCCAGCTGTGAAGGGAATGTTTCTGCCAGCAGCGCAGAAGTGGAGCTGCCTGGGTAGCTGGCTGCCCAGCCAGCAGCTGCCCAGCTCTGAGGGCGATGCATGAGTAAGGGTGGCAATACCCCGACCCTCCTACAACAGACTCTTGGGTAGGCCCCCTCAGTTAAAGGATGCTGGTTTCCCCCATGAAATCTAGGGATGTAAGCAACTAGTCGACTACCCGATAAGCAACTTGACTAGTCGCTTCTCCCTCTCCTCCCTCCCCCCCCGACCCGCACCACCACTGCCTCTGTCAGAGAGAAGCAGCAAGGAGGGGTGCATGAGTCGGTCCTGGGGGGAGTCGGCTTAAAATCCAGGTTAACCCCCCAGCACCATCTCCACAGGGGGCAGTGGGGAAATGGCGTGAGCGGGAATTGAAACAGTCCTGCCCATGCCGGTCCCACCGCTGCTCCTCTTCTTGTACGTTTCAAAAGAAGAGGCACAGAAGGAACCTGTGCCAGGGACTGCCCTGACTGCTTTGCTCCCAGGTTTCCACTGCCCCTCTCCCGTTGAAATATACAAGAGCCATGGGCAACTCCTGTACATTTCAAAGGGAGAGAGGCAGTAGGATAGCAAGTGCCCCCCTTATCAACTAATCCAGTAGTCAGTGGAAATTCCATCGATCATTTGATTAGCTTATTAATTGAAATGTAACATCCCTAATGAAATCTATATAGTATAGGGTAAAAGTCTACAGGTCCCAGCTTTCCCAGGGGAGACTAGAGTTCATGGTCTGACATGCTTTCACAGTAGGGTAGGGCCCCATCTGAATGAATTTGGAACTCGGGAAACATAACATGACTACTGGTCTCTGCCAGAACCAGGCATTTATAAGCAGCAGTTGTGCACGCTTCTCTGTTCTCCCAGTTGACCTAGTTCTTAACCTGTAGCACCCACAGCCGTCCAGTTCTGAAGCCCCAGACAGCTCTGCTGATGTCACTCAGTTTTGATGTGCAGCCCCCTGTTGTTCCAGTCATGGGTTGCTAGGACAGCCCTTCTAGTGAACCTCCATCCTGGCCTGCAGCACCCTCCGCTGCTCTACTGTTGGAAACCCTTGTGCGCCCCAGTGCTTTGTTTTGAAACGCAGGGCTCTCGCTGTAAATGCGGTAAAATAACCGCAGCGGAACCATTCACCAAACCCGGGAATGTGCGTGTGCATCTAAAAATACCAAACTTCCCTCTTGCAGATTTTTAAAGAGAGGGAGGAAGACCTGCGGCGTCTGTCCCGCCCACTGGAGTGTGCATGCTTTAGAACGTCCATCTGGGATGAAACACTTTATAAGGTTTGAATTTGAATGCGCCTCTTCTGTGTGGCATTTCCTTTCGTCTGCCTCCCGCTCTCTGGGTGCGTAAGCTGCATTGTCAGCTGCTGCCGAATTCCATAGCTATAGGGGACTCTCCTAGCCCTTTAACTTTGAAATGCTGTCTTGAAATGGGAGGTTCCGTTCTAGGTTTTCAAGGGGTGAGGCTGATGGCTGTTCAGCTGCTGGCTTCATAAAATAAATCGGCCTTTCCCTTCTCCCATCGGTATTGTGGTTCATGGTCCTATAGCGTCCGGTTAACACTGCCTGCATCCTCACTGCCCAATTGATTTAGAAGGAACCTCCACTCCCCTTAACACAGGACTATATGCAGCCAATGCAGAATTATTTCCATGTTCTGTTTTCTAAGACCTTGTCAGATAATCAGTAACTAAAGTGATTGGGCTTCCATGGCTGCTTGGGAAATGACTCCGCGTTCTGGAAGCTTGTCTTGATATCTAGCCTAGACTTTCCTTACCTTCATCCTTCCCCATTACCTGTTAAGATCTCCCTGCAGATACTGGGCTGATAGGTGTTAAATGGATCATACTGAGAGCAAATGACAATTCTCTACATTTTGGAGTATTGTCCTGTTCTGGGCACCACGTTTCAAGAAAGATGTGGAGAAATTGGAGAGGGTCCAGAGAAGAGCAACAAAAATGATGAAAGGTCTAGAGAACATGATCTATGAGGAAAGACTGAAAGAATTAGGCTTGTTTAGATTGGAAAAGAGAAGACTGAGAGGGGACATAATAGCAGTTTTCAAGTATCTAAAAGGGTGTCACAAGGAGGAGGGAGAAAAATTGTTCCCCTTGGCCTCTGAGGGTAGGGCAAGAAGCAATGGGCTTAAACTGCAGCAAGGGAGGTGTAGGTTGGACATTAGGAAAAACTTCCTACCTGTCAGGGTAAATAAACACTTGAATAAGTAGCCTGGGGAGGTTGTGGAATCCATCCCTGGAGATATTTAGCATTAGGTTAATTAGACATCTCTCAGGGATGATCTAAACGGTGCTTGATCCTGCTGTGAGGGCAGGGAACTAGATTTGACCTCTCACGGTCCCTTCCAGTTCTAGTGGTCTATGTGGCACAACCAGCTCAGAGGGCAAAGGCAGCAAGAGCTTCTTGCTAGACTGAAGTTCTTCTGGCAATCCCCTTGATTTCATAGAATCATAGAGCTGGAAGAGACCTCAGGAGGTCATCAAGTCCAGCCCCCTGCCTAAGGCGGGACCAATTTCACTGGGAGGCAAAGCTGGACGCCTCTTAAAATCCATCCATGAGTACAGGGAATGCCCCAGCCTACAGGGCGTGGCATGCCCGAATGAGGCTGGTCCAGGCTACGCCCTCCTGAATTGATTTTGGCCGTGTCTTTAGTGTGTACATTGCTGCCTACAGCAGGAGACCAATCTCGTTTCCCTTCTGAGAGCCATCTAGCTACCGATTGGCTACCCTTTCTCCTTCAGTGGATCCCTGCAGTCAGTCATTGAGGGAGCTCTTGTTTATGGTTCATACTGGCGGTGCCCAAAGACAGAACTGCATCATTGTAGGAACAGTCCCATAAGAGCTCTGTACTGAAAAGTAATGTTTTGCACCTTCGGCTTTTAGACAGGGGGAAACTTCAGCTGTTCTCGTATGCTCCATAGAAATGCCCATGAAAATCATTGGTTTGGTTAGTTTGCAGTATGTTGGAACTCTGACACACAAGCAGATCCCTCTCTAGTAGGCTTGGCATAGGCAATGAGGCAAAGCCCCTACAGACTGAAGGCCTGATCCTGAGATGTGCTGAACACCTGTAACCTCACTGCAGCCAGCTGTAGTTCAGTGCTCAGCGCCTCTGGGATGCATCATTGTGGTAATGCACTGGTTCTGCTGCTAATTCTATGGCCACCCGGCAGAGATCTGCTTGAAAATAAGCAGGAAAAGTAAAACCGGAGACTTTAGTGAGGAGCAGTAAAAGTTTCTCCTCTAGAAATGTGGATTCACATTCAGCCCAGACATCACTGACGATCTGATGGCATCAGACTAATCTCGACCACGTTTTTACCTGTCTCACAATGTGCCATTGCTGGTAGATGGGTCAGGAAGTAGTGTGGGGAAGGTAACACCAGTGGAGGGCCACAGCCATAACTGAAGCGTGTGGGCAGATGATGGGAGAAGCTTGCATAACTCACATTTCAGTTATCATTGATCGTAGCCTGAGTTTGCCATGTCTGACACTTTTCATAATGGAAGAGGGAGGCTGTGGGCACACTTACAAAATCCTCCTCGCGCTTACTGTGTTTCTGTCTTCTGACAGGCTTGGTCCAGTATAGTCTATCAGCTGATTCCTAATGTCCAGCAACTAGAAATGAACCTGAGGAACTTTG
Organism: Pelochelys cantorii; assembly: GCA_032595735.1. Taxonomy (NCBI): domain Eukaryota; kingdom Metazoa; phylum Chordata; order Testudines; family Trionychidae; genus Pelochelys; species Pelochelys cantorii. The sequence goes on from CM064337.1 coordinate 46,971,111, forward strand.
CTCAGATTATCGAAGCAGACGAAGTCCTTCTGTTTGAGAGAGCCACTTTCCTGGTGAGAACTGCCGTCCCCGCTGTGTGCTGTGTCCGTTGGCTCCTAGGAACAATCCCGTTAGGGGCAGGGGGCATTTTAGAATCATTGGGAGGGTTCCCTGCGTGAAAAGCACTGCAGAGTGCAGAGGGTGCTTGTGGGGTTGGTGTTCCTAATACAGTCTAGGTAGAAGTCCCAGGTTGCAGAACTTTTCATTCCATGTCTCGTGACCGGGGCAGTCACGCCTTGCCTGCTTGGGGAAGCTATTGTGAAATGCAGTGGGATGTGAATGTGAAGCACAGTAGCCTTGTGAGTGAAGCTAAACTGAACAAAGGCAGTCGGTGCGGAATCGATGCCTCCATGGAGCGCTGTGGCAGAATAGCTGTTCAGGGCTACTACCCCCCCTGTAGACAAGGCCCAATTCTCTTGCTTTTGGCATGAACCGGGTACTCCTGGGAAATTCTTGAAACTCCCAGTCTCAGCAATGCAGCTCCGAGCAATGCCTGATTCACCTTTGCCTGCTCCAGTCTGTAAGGGTACGTCTACACTACAAGGGTAGTTCGAAATAAGTTATTTCGGAATAACAGCTCCCCAATAACTATTTCGAAATAGCACGTCCACGCTACAGGGAAGCCTCAAAATGAGTCCGAGGCAGGCTCCCCTAACGTGGACGCACTACCTCGACTGAGAGCCCCAGGAAACACTGGGGAGTCATTAGTTTGAATGGCCCTGGGGAGGCACTATTTCCAAATAGCAGCAGTGGAGCATCTATACTACTGCTATTTCGAAATAGGCGTTATTCCTCGTGAAATGAGGGTTTATTAGTCTGGAATAAAAAGCCTGTCATCTCGAAATAACAGACTTGCTGTGTGGATGTTCACCTTGTTATTTCAAAATAATGCTGTAATGTAGATGTGCCCTAAGGGAGTTTCGTATCCCCACTCACTGGTCCACTCCCGGAGTTTTAGGGAATTCCCTTCCATACTACACAAGGGTAAAGCCTTATTCTGACTCTCAAAATCTGCAGGTTTGCACTTTCCCTTAGGTGATGCTTCAGCTATTCGGGTCTCTCTATGGCTGAGTACCTGATCCTCAGAGGTGGTTGGAAACTTTCCTCAAAGTTGTCTTCTGGACATAACATCCTACTTTCTAAATAAAAACTGTTGTGGAAATGTTATTTTGTTGGAAACCGTCTACTTTTCAACAAACCACGTTTTTGTTTTTCTAATGGAAAATGTAGGGAACCGTATCTTTTTCTTTCTCTTGAAGTAACTCTTTGTAAATACTTGCCATCTTCCAACATGCTCTGCTAGTTTCTGGATTTTTTTTTTTGGTAAATAAGGATGGCACCAGTGATCGATGATGCATTTTAATAAACCCCTGTTTTCATGACTCTAGAAAACAGGTACTTTTGGTGCACAAGCTTCTCGCGCTCACTCAGCTTGAAAGTGACTTTTTTATAAAACTAAAAATACCTGGTTTTTAGAGTCTGTTCTGCTCTCACATCTTTACAACTTCCCCGCGGAAGGAGAAATCCTTCAGACACACTTGAAGAAATTCAAGCCCATCATTATGCATATTTGGTAATCATATTGCATGTGCATACAGTATGAGGGTTTGCTGGGTCCAGATACAAGCATGTTCATTTGAATGTGCTGTAACAGATTCTCACTGGGGTGCCACTTGGAACTGGGGTACCACTGAGCCCCCCCCCCCCAAACCTACCATCCTGGGCTCCTTTTTACGCTGTGTTTCTGTGACAAGCTGCCGAAGCCTCCAGACTTCAGCCTGCACTTTCACCAGCATACACAGAGATACAGACATACCCAGCTGAGTATATGCAGGGGCTTTAACAAGCCCCTGCAAAGGAAGGCAACAGCAAAGGCATCTTCCAGCTCTCGGGTCACCCCCTGTCTGGAGTATAAACTCAAAATTATACTGTCTTGCGCTGCGTAGGGAACTAGAATTCCATAAAATTCAGTGGAGAGGAATATGCAGCAGCTTCTCCCTCCAAGTTATGATTCCTGCATGCTGGCTTTAGGTAAAGCAAGCGCAAGTGTATTAACTACAAAAGATAGCTAGACTAACATTCTGCTATTTGCAATCATGCCCCAAGAGGAAATAAAAGCAGGCTGCAGATTCTTAAGGGGCAAGCTGCCCTTCGGTACAGCTTAGAATCCCCAGGTGTTCCATTCCCAGGCTAAAAATCCCTTTAGCCTGGGCCCAGCTCTTCCCCTAGTTCAGTCCATTTCCATGAGTCGTCTTGGGTGAGGAGTGATGTCCCTTCCCCCCTCACATAGCTTTTGCATGGGGCGGGAACCCTTTCTTTCAAAGCTTGGTTCCCATGCCAGTCAGCGGGGAAAAATACTGACGTGCCCAGATGGAGTCCAGCACCAGATGACCTGGTCACATGTCTCTAGTGTCACAGCAGTTGTTCCTGCAAGGCCGTCGGTAGCCTTCTTGGGAAAATAAGCTTCTCGTAAGGCTTGTTGTTTCCTCCTTATGGCTCATTAACCTTCCTGGCTCACCACCTAGATTGAGAGCATGTTGCCTAGTGGGCGTTGCCCAGGATGTGAAATAGATACTTAGTCAATATTCCTAACTTGATACAAAAATGATGCATACAAATTTGATTATCCTAAGTATCCAACTTTTCCACTTTTCTCACATGACTTATTTTGCACAAAATGCGTCACAGTCCTATAGTACTGCTGAAGGATAAGAGGTGTGGTGTCACCGATGCAATTAAATAGTTTAAATTATTATTTTTTAAACATTTAAATACAATCTAAATTGCCATAGTGACAGTTTTCTGAATGGCATTCTGCCTCTCCTTGTCTCAGGGGGCATGTTGAATCCTGCTGAGTGGAGGAGGAGATCCTCGGGACTTATTAGAAAATATGGTGGAGGGGAAGAACTTGTGCTTTGATTGCTAAGTTTTGGTGCTTTTCCTTGCAGGTTATTTCCCATTATCAATGCAAAGAACAGCGCGATATCCACAGATTTGAGAAAATCAGCAACATTATTAAACAGTTCAAGCTGAGCTGCAGGTGAGAGGGATTGTCTGTGTGGTTATGTTCCTAAGACTTGGAAATCTTCAGATGGGGTCAGTGCCATCTTCTCTACTCTGCTGTATTGATCATCTGCCTTGGCTAGACAGACATGATGACTCTGTCCAGCCAGACATGCCTTGTAACGTCTCTGTAGCGCAAGTAGGCCTTGAAGTGAGTAATGGTTCTATGAATAACAGACCACCCAAAAAGTTCTTATTCAAAGAGGTGTTAGAATGTGTCGTATTTAACCCTAGTTCCATTTTTCATGCCTTTCTTGTTTTCTTTCGGTGCTCATTGTAAGAGGTTTGTTGTGAACGGTTTTGCTCCCGTTCCCCCTCTTCTGGGCTCTGCGGAGAAGCTACAGCACTGAGCTCGTGACCTCGTGGCAGTTAATGACAACCCTTGCTGGCACTGTAAATCTAAGATAAGCACTTAGTTATGGGCGCGAGAACCAAAAAGCTGGTTTGAGAGAGGAAGCACTTGGTCAAACAAATTTAGCAACAGTCAGAAAAGGAAGACAGAAGACGTAAGGCAAAGTTAAGCTTTAAAATAGTGTTCCCCCCCGCCCCAATTGCTCCACTTTTGCCCTTCTACTCCTAATATTTGAAAAGGTTTAGTATAACATAAGAACTAGGGGTCACCAAATGGAATTAATAGGTAGCAGGTTTAAAACAAATAAAAGGAAGTTTTTCGTCATGCAGCGCACAGTCAATCTGTGGGACTCCTTGCCAGAGGATGTTATGAAGATCAGGACTAACAGGGTTCAAGAAAGAACTAGATCAATTCATGGAGGTTAGGTCCATCAATAGCTGCTGGCCAGGATGGGTAGGAGTGGTGTCCCTAGCCTCTCTGAGGCTGGGAATGGGTGACAGGAGAGGGATCACTTGATGAGTCCCTGTTCTGTTCACTCCCTCTGGTGCATTGGCCACTGTTGGAAGACAGGACACTGGGCTAGATGGACTTTTGGTCTGCCCCTATCTGGCTGTTCTTATGCCCTTATGTACTAATAGCGTAGGTGCAGCTGAATTGCTACATGCGTGATTTAGTAGTCTGTTTCCAAAGTCTTCAGTTCATTACACTCTTCTCTTGTGGGTCCCAAGTCATTCTGCTATTTTCAACTTTGTGCTGAACGGTTTCCGCATGCACTGGTAAACTCAAGCAAACGGGTCAGTCAATCATTGTGCAGCGTAAAAGCTTTTTTTTATTGGCTTGAGTGTAAAAAGAGAGAACTCTAGCACACTCGCCAGTCAGCACTGACTAGAGAGCCTTGCTTACATTGTATTCAAGCTTTGTAACCAGGGAGTAAATACAATATCTGTGGCTATTTTTTTTTATCTGTCAAACACAAAACCTAGTGGCACCTGCTGGCCCAGTTCTTATTTGACGGACAAAGCTGTGCTGTTATGATGTGACTAACGTGGTCTTTAGACATGAGGTGCTATGTACATGCTTCTGAAATGGTCCCATAACAGGAGTTAATTCACTTTTCTTTCCTCCTCACAGTAAGCTGGCTGCTTCTTTCCAGAGCATGGAAGTCAGGAACTCTAACTTTGCTGCTTTCATTGACATCTTCACATCAAACACATATGTCATGGTGGTCATGTCTGATCCTTCCATACGTAAGTTTAATAATGCTTAGGCATCGATTGTCATTTTTACAGGGGCCAAGAGTGAGTTACACTGGCATTTGGCTCTTGATACCGTAAATGAGCACCTGTTTACGCTATACAATCAACCCGGCCCCCAGGACAGTGAAAGCAGTTGAGTTCTGGAACTGTGGGTAGGCCTGACATGTGTTAACTGGTCAGCACCACGGTTTGGGAACATGGCTTGAAAGGAGGCTTGATCATGCACTGCAAACAGTCCCGTCCTCTCTTCTGTTTCTCAGCATGGTGATCGATACGAATGGCAGGTAACACGTCTCTTCCAGTGAAGCTGCAAACAGTCAATATTGTTTGAAAGAGCTAATCTGGCAGCTGGGTTGGGAGTTTGGGCATTTCCTAGGTGAATGTCTTTGCTTTGTTAGTGTTCCAGTTATGGCTGCGTTTCCCTTTTTAACTAAAGAAGAAATGGATGGGTAAAATTACCATTGTTTACAGCCAGAGTGTGCGGGCCCTTGTATATACAGTATTTTCCTATTGCTCACTGGGAAACTGTTATTTGTGTTACACTATCGGAGACTTCCCTATGGCTCATGGGCCTGGTGCCGTGATTCCCCGAGAGCAGAAGATGCCTTTTTTTAAAATTACCATTATCAAGTTAGCCCCATGCATTTAATCCAGCCAGACCGGGGGCTTGCTACCAGCTGCGACATTATCCTTTGGCAGCAGACGTGTGGGAAGCTAAGAAAAAGTAATGCAACTTCTTCCCATAATTCCAATTCCTCTTAACAGACCTTGCATCAGTATAGTACACCGTCACTAGGGTAACACCCTTTTGGGTCTCAAACAGTGCCACTCTGGCATCATCCAGCAGAACAACCTGAACCGGCTTGCTGTACCCCCTACAGTCTATCCTCTGTGGCCTTGGAGTAGCAGAACAGACCAGCTAGAGTTCATTATTTAGAGTACTGGGACTTTTTCTTAAGCACTAGGTCCTTTAGGAGGAATGGTCCTGTTTCCATCACTCAGTTTTCCTCTCCAGAGTTGGATCGGTGAAATCCGACACGGATCACTGTAAAATGTTCCTTCTTTAGTGCTAAACAAGATGGTAACTCATCTTGTTTGTTTCACTCTTGGTGAAACCTATAGTTATGGAGTTTGGGGGGAAACCTGAACCAAAACCACGGAGCTTTGTGGCTTCAGTCCTGCTGCTGTGAACCAATCCCCCTGCATTGTACACTACAGAGAACCTTCCTAACCAACCTTCCCAGGAAGCTTGTATCTCATAGAACACTAGAGTTGGAAGGGACCGTGAGAGGTCGAGTCCAGTTCCCTGCCCTCACAGCAGGACCAAGCACTGTCTAGATCATCCCTGATAGATGTCTAATTAACGTAATGCTAAATATCTCCAGTGATGGAGATTCTACAACCTCCCTAGGCAACTTATTCCAGTGTTTCACCACCCTGACAGTTAGGAAGTTTTTCCTAATGTCTGACTTAAACCTTCCTTGCTGCAGTTAAGCCCATTGCTTCTTGTCCTAAAATCAGAGACGAAGGAGCACAAATTTTCTCCCTCCTCCTAGTAACACCCTTTTAGAGTACTTGAAAACTGCTATCATGTCCCCCCTCAGTCTTCTCCTCCTTTCCAAAGTAAACAAGACCAGTTCTTTCAGTCTTCCCTCATAGGACATGTTTTCTAGATCTTTAATAATTCTTATTGCTCTTCTCTGGACCCTCTCCAATTTCTCCACATCTTTCTTGAAATGTGGTGCCCAGAGCTGGACACAATACAGCAATTGAGGCCTAATCAGCGCAAAGTAGATTGTGACTTCTCACAACTCTCTGTTGTTGCATCCTGGAATCATGTTTGCGCTCTTTTTTTGGCAACAGTGTCACGCTGCTGACTTGTATTTCGCTTGTGGTCCACTCTGACCCCTAGATCCCTTTCTGCCATACTCCTTCCTAGAGAGTCGCTTCCCATTCTGTGTGTGTGAACTCCTGGTGATCTAATTACTCACAACCTTTCCTCTCTTGCCTCTTCTTCCCACTAGCTTCTGCAGCTACACTGATCAACATCCGCAACGCTAGGAAACACTTTGAGAAGCTGGAGAGAGTGGATGGACCAAAGCACAGTCTGCTCATGCGCTGAACACTGGCCAGGCCACATGGTCTTTGGGGGTGAAAAGTTGGAACTGTGGGGTTTTTTAGGAGAATCTAACAATGTGGGTGTCTGTGTGGGCTTTGAAATGAGTGTGCTGCTTACCACCGCAATCTTCTTTATTTTTTTCTCCTTTTAACATTGGACACTAGTCACTCGGATAATGTCTGGATACACAGTGGACCTTCAAGAGAGACTTCCTGGCACACGAGGGGTTGGGGAAGATGCACTTGGCCTGATAAGCCTGGTTGCTGTAGTCACGCACATTGACGCCTTTGTGGGTGTTTTGCTGTATTTCAGATTGTATAAATCACAAGGATGGAATATTACTATTTTATCAACAAGTTGCTGGGATACATTTATAAATTTCTCCTTGTCTTCAGTCATGGAAATAAATTTTTGCTACCAGGAACTTTAATTTCCAGAGTTCTGGAAGTGATTTTTTTTAAATGTTGTGAAGTTTTGCATTATACACAGCGGCATTTCTCTTTGTATTACTGGGCCTTTTAAACCAGATCCTCATTGAGAGAGACTTTCTTCTGTGTCAACGTTCTTTAATGCAGAAGAGTCATAGACCGTATTTAATCCTTTTTGTGGCTATGATTTTAGGCTTACCAGAATGAAAATCATCCGTGTTGTGCAGAAGGAGCTGACAGTAATATTCCCATAAGAAATAGTTCTTGCATTCAGGTCTTCCTCCTCCTGAGCAAGGAGATGCTGAGAAGGGCAAATAAGTCTAAGGAGGTCAGATGAGATAACAGGTCTTGTTGCCCCCCTAAAAATCTTGCACTCAGTCATAGAACACAAGAACTGGAAGGGACCTCGAGAGGTCATCGAGTCCAGTCCCCTGCCCTCACGGCAGGACCAAGCACTGTCTCGACCATGGGTTCCCAAACTGGGAGGCGTGCCCCCCTGGGGGGGCGTGAAGAAATTCCAGGGGGGGCATGAGGCCACCCAGCCCCACACACACCCGTCAATCCCACCCCAAGTTTTGCTGCTATTTTTTGGGAGGGGGGGGCGTGAGGGTTTCTCAAAAATCAAAAGGGGGGGCGTGATGCCAAAAACTTTGGGAACCACTGGTGTGTCTAACCTGCTCTTGAATAGCTCCAATGATGGAGATTCCACAACCTCCCTGGGCAATTTAGTCCAGTGAATACTCCCCATACCAGGAGTCAAACCCGGGGCGTCTGGGTGAAAACCAGGAATCCTGACCATAGGGGAGGCATTGAAATAAGAACTGTATCTGCCTTTTTTTATAGCTGTCTTTTGTTGCTTTATTTGGCTCTGTCAGGTCCCTTTGTACTCGCCTTTGGCTGAAGAAAGGCGCTCTAACAATATTAGACGCTGGTGCGCCTCTACATGATGGTCTGATTTTTTTTTTTTTAACTGGACTTGTGCTTGCTTCGCCAGTAAACATTGGAAAACAAAAGCACAGCCAATTAGGAAAAGCTGTAACCTCTAAGGTATTGAATGGGCTGATGTTCTGTTGAGCAGTTATTTCTGCATACACAGTGATGTTCTAGGAAAAACTGGACGTATTGAGTTTAAAACGGGTTATGATCCCTCACTCTATTATTGTCTCAAAGTCAAGCTAGTAAATGCTAAGCTTTTCAAGTTGTCAGCCCTGAAATGTGACGTGTATCTGATCTTAAGACAAGCTAATACGATGGCCCCGCATTTTTATCCTCTCTAAATCTTTGCATGATTTCATACTAGTGCCCCAAACAGCCTACTAAACAGGCATGTTTCTACAATGATCCTGTATGGTCAGAGCTATCGCCAACCAGCACTGTCAAGCCAGAGAGAGGTATTCCCTAGGTGTATGTGGAAGATTCAGGTATTTGAATACCTGTGAGGCTTCCGACTGGACTATAAAAGTGCAACAGAGTTCCTAGTTGTCTAGAAGTGGATTGGGAGGTGTTGGCATGGCTTACCAGGCTCTACCTTGTCCCTGCTTCTAGCAGCAAGTGGTGAAATTGTTACATCACCCGCCATCTTACTGAGTACTGTCCCTCTTCGGAGTTCAGCCAGGGGAATTCTTCCTGCTTATTTTCCCCACGCAAGAATTCCCCTCAGTGTTCTTCTGACAAAGCAGACGGACTCGGTGCTTAGCTACTATGCAGGCAAAGTGCACAGAACTTCACTGAGTGAAACCTCCGGTTAACCAGGAGGATCCCAACTCTGCAGGAGGAGGCACTCAAGTCAACTCCCAATGTTCCTAAGGATGCAGAAAATGGCCTCTGGCTACAGATTCTGAATGTTAGCCTCTGAAGGCGGAGACATCTGTCGTTATGACTTGGATGTAATCTCTGCCCCCCACCTGACACAGCTGAACCGTACTTTTTTTCTTTTTTCCCCTGATCAGCGCAGGTTGGAGTTGTGTGTTGGGAAGATGTTTGAATGCTGGACCTCTAAGGGTGAGGTAGAAAGTCCCACAGTTACTTTTCCGTGAGTTCTAAAACACATGCTAAAAATGAAAAAGTAGCTCTGAGTGTGAAAACTGCCTTTCTGCTTCCCTTGCGGGAGAACTGAATAGGGCTGTGGCTAGCAAGTGAAAGCAGAACCATATTGACAATGTATCACAGGATCATTTCTAGGCAGATACAAATTCTCTTCCTCATTCCACATACCTGTGTTTGCTGTACAGACCAGTCTGAGGGGTGGCCACAGTACTCTGTATCTGCAAAACCGACGAGGGGGCCTGTGGCACCTACGGCCATGTCTTCATTCTGCGGGAAGGTCAAATTTAAGATGTGCAACTCCAGCTATGTTACTTACATAGCTGGAGCTGATGGACCTTAATTTGAGTTTCTGCATGGTCTTCACAGCGGGAGGCTGCTGGGAGCAAACGCTCCCATCAGTTTCCCTTACTCCTTGTGGAGAGCAGGAGTGCCAGCACCAACAAAGGTGCCCTCTCTGAGTTTAATTTATTGGGTCTTTACTAGACTCACTACATTGAACTCCAGAAGATCAATCGCTGAAGTGTCCATCTTCCGCATAGTGAAAGACATAGCCTTAGAGTCTAACCGGGCATAAGCTTTTGTGGGTATAACCCGCTTCATCAGATGAATTGGAGTGGCAGTTACAGAAGTGTATATACAAGGAAGAAGTTGGTTGTGTTAACGATGCTAATCTTCCTCCCTGACTTGATTAGCTTCATTAACACAAGCAGCATCTTTCTTTATATTCACTCCTGCTTCTGTAACTTCCACTCCAATCCATCTGCTGAAGTGGGTTCTACCCACGAAAGCTTATGCCCTAATAAATCTGTTAGTCTCTAAGATGCCCCAGGACACCTTGTTGTTTGTACAGGCGCGTGTGAGCTTGCAGCGAAGCCCAGTGCTCAGCTTTTCACGCTAAACTCCTGCCGTCAGGTGTGTTTTGAGAGAAGCCCGTAGTGCTGTTAGCTGGGGACACTGTAAGTCTTTTGAAGTGCATGTATGCTTAGGAAGGGCTCTTCACAGGCTGCTGGCTGCACTTTTCATTCTGGCATGCCAAAGCAGCAGCATCCAGCCTGGATCCGTCAGTTGGAAGGGCTCTTACATCACTCTCACAGGTGCACATAGCACGGGGAGTTTGTGATGCAGGTAGATCAAACTGGATTGGCTATTCCTTTTCTGATTGGTGCCACACCCTAGCTGCTGTGAAGACTGAATTGCTACTGGCTTACTCGAGCTTGCTGCCTGTACGTTGCAGCGTAGGGATAGTCCAATCGCAACCATCAGTTGAAAAGCAGTCGGTGCCCTTGTGTGAATGAGCTAGAAGTGCTGCTGGCAGGGGGCAGTGTTGAGCTTTGGGATGTGTGAGGCCTTCCCCCGTGGTGGCTGCGTCTGTTACAGAAGTGGTGTTTCCCAGACCAGGGTCATCGTCCCACACAAATGGCATTTAAATCACTATTTTGGTGCCATTGTGGCCAGCCTGGCTCCGCCTTGTGGATGGAACGGAAGTCTTGGTGAAAGATGTAAATGTAACTCGTGTGTTGCAGGAACTAAGTTTTCGTAGGGCTCCGTACGGCGGGTATATGCCGGATGTAGTGTTACACTGCACGCTCAGCGAACACAGCTGAGAGGAAGAGAATACTGTATTGGGTTAACGACTCAGCTGCTCGCTATATAAAAACACTTTTAAGCCTCCCTGTAAGTCCCCAGCGTACCTGGGGCGCTAATAACTTTTTCCTTCCACGCTGCCTCTCCTTCTGACCCTTCCTTCCCCCATCATCTCAACTCTCTGCAACCTGTCTTTAGTCTAGACCGTTTTACCAGGACTGAGGCTGGGGCAGGTGGTGTAGGCTCAGCTGTTTCCTTCTAAATGCAAAAGGCCGGGTTGCACCAGTGCCCGTCCTTTGGTACGAGTCTTAGCGCTGTCACGCTGGGGGTGTGCTCCGTAACCACTTCCTTCCCCTTGCTGTCGGAGCTAGGCTACAGCAGAGAGGAAGCGACTCATTCTCCAAGTTAGAATCCTTACCTTTCTTGGCACGTGGCCTATAAAAATGAATCTTCGCTTCCCATAAGCGTTTTGCGAGATCAACTGATCTTAGGGTCAGAAAGGTATCTAGGGTGGTTCTCAGAGCCCCGTTCATATTATAAAGCTACTTCTACACACGCCCCCCCCCACACGCACACACACACCCACCCCTCTCCCTGTAGGGCGTGCGACTCCGAGCAGTGTCCCTGAAATATAGCAAGCACCTTTTGCAACCTTTCCGTCCCCATTCACAGGCAGAGGGCTTTGTCCACCTTTGGGCCCGCTCCCTCCCTTCTGTGATGATCACAAGCACAAATGTGCATCTCTGGCTGGGCGATGGTGCCTTATTTCCTGGTATAAGCCACCCTTGCAAGGGTTTTACTGGAGGGCTGGCATCTCTTCTTCTCCTCTCTACTGGGAGATGATTCGCAAGTCCTGCGTGGGTTGGCGCCTGCTCCGCTGCGTTTGCTAGTGATGGTTTGGAGGTGACAGCGGGCCCTCCAAAGACTTCCTGGCCCAGCACACACGCACACTGCTGAACTATCAAATGGCCACTAGCGTAGCAATAAACCACAATCAGGCCTGAGCAGCAACAGCAGCTGTTGGGCCTAAACTAGTAGCTGGCTAGACATCTTACTTGAGGGCATTACAACCAGAGTCCACTGCAGGTATAGAACATAGGGATGTGAATGGGTAATCAATTACCGGGTGATGCTTACCAGGTTAAGTGGTGCCCGGGAGCAGCTCCCTGCCCGTGGCCCGCCCCAGAGGGACTGGGAGCTGGCAGCAACCCTAGCTCTAGGGCTGGGAGTTTCTTGTGGCTGGCGGCAGCAGCCCCAGGACCAGGATGAGATCCCATTTAGCTGGTTAAATGGTAGGTTAACCTAATAGTTAACTGATTCATGGGGATTTTACCTCCCCAATAGAAAGCGCAACCCACTCTTCCGTGGTGCTGCAGAGGGGCACAGGAGCTATTAGATGTTTGATGTAAAAAGCGCTAGGACTCAGAGAACTTGTACGTCCTTAGGTAAAGAAAACCGTATGAGCCTGCCAGCCCTTCGTCCTTCCTGGAGTCCCAGGCCATACATTTGAGCTTATAGAATTAATGTAAGGAGGAAATGTACACCCACCTGGACAGTCAGTTGAGCAGGGACTAACCCCCTAGCAATGCAAGAGGCTTTCAGTACAATGGGGTAGAAGGAGGGGAATCCTAGCAAAGGTACAGCCGTGGCTTTGCACCGTGGGTGTTAAGCACGCAGCGGCGGGTGCTGTCTCCAACAGACCTGGGGGGAGGGGGTTATGAGTTGTGCTCTCAGGGAGCCTGGGGTTGTGCTGATTTTTCAACTTAACACATGTGCTCAGCGTACCACGAGTTGTTAGCAACCTGCTGCGTTTGGCTGGGCTAGCAGGGTCTCTGGCCTGCAGAGGGGCTGAGTGACTGTACCACAAACGGAGATTCAAATGGCCAAAAGTGATGGGTTTAAAAAAAACAAAGAGATTTATGGATAATGTCCTTTCGCCCCCCCCGCCCCGCCAATTGCGCCTGGTTATAAGTGAGACAGGTCTCCCTTACATACGGGGAGGAAGGCAGAATGGACTGCGGCTGCGTGTGCCTTTGCTCTACATTCAGTGATCACATCTGTGGTTGGTGTTGAAACTGGAGGCATGGCAAGCACCTGCGGGGCTAGAACAAACACGACAGGGGCGATTAGCTCTGCAAGGGCTGCGGGTAAGGAGGGTGGTTTGGTCCATTGGCAGGTGCACCCATTGGTGGGGTGACTCGATTGTAATCACACGGCAAAGAGAAATAATTCTCAACACTGCCGCAAATATTGGGAGAGAGGCTCTGGCCTATGTACTGCAGGTCCCAGTGTTGCCTGCTAGCCTTAAAAACCTCTGAATTACCCTCTTTTCAGCCTGGGCTCTTGCATACCTCCCAGTGTTACTATCTCCTAATACCGTCCACTTGTAAGAGTTGGACGTTTGATCTAGGAGCTGGGAGACCCACGTTCCTTTTCCAACACTGACACTGCCTCACTGCATGGCCTTGAGCAAGTCACATAATCTCCATGTGCCTCACTTTCCCCGTCTGTAACCTCAGAAAAGTACAGCAGTCTCCCAGCAGTCTGGTGACTGAGTTAATGCCTGTGACACATTTTGGCCTGCTCTACATCCTTCCGCAGGCGTAACATGAGGGAGGAAAATGAGATGTCAGCTTAAGGACAGATGCTTGTCTACTCACTAAAGCTTTCCTACTCCATAGGCAATATGCTGGGTGTTTGTCATGCTGGTACTCAATAGCCATGATACAATTTCAGGGAAAAAAAATCATTTGAGAGGTTCTTCTAGTTATTTGAAAAAACAAACTAGACACCTTAGAGCAGGGGTGGGCAAAAGGGCCTCTGTGGGCAGGATCGGAAGCATTCTGGCCCCACCCCTTCTGGGCCGGCCTGGGGCCACTTCAAAAATTTTTTTCCCACCCCTGCCTTAGAGGAAACTGCCAAGCCATCACCGTGCTTTCTGGTCCCCAGGCAGACGGGCTGCGAGGTGAGGTGTCAGTGTAAATTGATGCCTCTCTGCAAAGGTAGCAGTAGAGACTAGATAGCACGACTCTGGGACAGAAAAAAACCCCAAGCCCAGCCTGGTTTGCTTAGTGCTGCAAGGTCCATCGATGGCCACTAGCCAGGAGGGGCAGGGATGCAAAACCATCCTGTGACATGCCCCGACCTTTGTTGCCCGAAGCTGGGAATGGGCGACAGGGGAAGGATCACGTGAGGATTCCCTGTTGTGTTCCCTCCCTCTGGGGCACCTGGCATTGGCCACTGTAGGCAGACAGGACACGGGGCTGGATGGACCTTTGGTCTCACCCCACCTGACCGCTCTGTTGCTGACTAGTGAAGGAAGCTGACGTGCAGGAGAGCTGCACTTTGCCAAGCGGCTACAGAAGCTGCTTGGCTATGAAGCTAACTCAGGGTTGAGATTCGCGTTTGACCCCAAGGACGAGATGCTTTGTGATTTGGAGACTTTCTACAGACTCCCAAAGGGTTGCCCTCAGGACCTTCCCCCCTCTGTCCAATGAGACAGTTTAAGCAGGTTCCTGGTGTGCTGAACCACAACGACCCATCCATCGCTCTCCGGATGTTTGCCAGAACTTCTTGCACACGCGGGCGTTTCTGAAGTTCCAGCAACCCGGCTGCAATGGCTCGGACCTGCTCATCTGGGCTCCTAAGCAGCTGAGCCATCTTCATTGCTGGGATCTGAGCAGACACATCCGTTCGTCCCATAAGCACAGGCATCTCCTCTGTGCCACAGAGTGCGTAGCATAAAATCCTCCTGCTCTGGCTTTGGAAAGCAGGTAACCTGGCCCATTCGGTGGCTGCCAATAGGGACAGGAGAGCCTGAAAGGCCTCAGACTGGATTTTAAACCCCTTGATGGAATTCGAGGCTTTTGTCTATGTCAGCGGTCACCAACCAGAGACTGAGACCAGTTGTTCTCAGTCCAGTTGCTAACAGGCAACAGTCTAGTGTTGCCAGGAAGCTGGTCGTGCCCGCTTCTTTTGGAGGCAGAGAGAGGTCACAAAGACTGAACAGCCCCCGAGCCAGGGACTGCTCAGGGCAGGGCGGGGGAAGGAGGGCCCGCTGCTCCCCGGGTTTGGCTTCATTGTTGGTAGGTAGCTTTCGCCGCCGGCGCTGTCGAGCCAGCTCCCAAATCCACAGTTCTTGGTGTTTAAGGAAGGAAAGAACGCACCTTTGCTCTGGTCTTACAGGCACATGGGAAACAGAAGGAACAGGAGCATTTGTCTTTATTTAATTTATTCTGTAATCACTTGAATAAAGTACCAGCCCCATAGGATCCAGGAGACTGGTTCAAATAAATTAAGGTAACAGCTGTCCCCAGTCCTTGCGGGCTGGAGCAAGGAGCTGCAGAAATCCCTTGAGAATCAGAACGAAGCACTGAGGAACCCTTTGCTGGAGCAGCAGCGGCACGGGGAGGCACTGCTAGCGTATAGGATGGCTTACACCTAAGGACTCCCGGCCTCCAGGGAGGACAGCTGGGCTGAGCCCTTTCCAGATGCTAGCCTCACCCCACAGAGTCCAAGGGCCTTTTCTGCGCGACCCTCTTCTTGATGTGGGGCCAAGGGCCACGCTTTTTGTTCAGCGTTCGCCGCCCCAGAATTCCTTGCAGGGCGGACAGAAGCAGGCAACGCCCTGGGAGCAAGGTGGGACTGGCTGGAAGAGATGAGCCCCAGCCCTGATTGGTCGGAGCTCTTGCCAATGGAAGGCCTGGCTGCCGAAAGCATCTATGGTGTTCGAAAGCGTCTCCCGCCGGCCTCGTGGGGAGAGCTTGCTGCTTCCTGGGGCTGGCGGCCCGCACCCTGCAGCAGGTGCCTGCGGGCGAGCCCGTGTGTTAGCTTAAAAAATGCTGGCGGGAAGACTCGTGTCTCCTTCCTAATAGTCGCTGGGCGAGGCCGTGTGCGCCGCACCCTCCCGCACGTGGTGCTTGGCACACTCGCCCAGCTTGTGGCTGTGTTTCTCGCAGTGCTTGCTGCAGCTGCCTCGCTTGGCGGTGGAGGAAGTGGAGTGTGCGGGCGAGGTGGGGACCGGTGGCCTCTCATGCCCGTTGCAGCGATGCACCAGGATGGGCTCCTTGGAGCCGGCCTTGCTCTTTAGGAGGCGCTGAAGCAGCTGCTTGTCCGACCGCTCCTTCCGGAAGTCATCCTCAAAGATCTTAAGCTGCGGGGAAGGCAAAGGGGAAACAAAAGTGAGCAGGGAGAGCTCTGGACAGCTCTGTGCCACTGTGGCACTCACTCTCATGTGGCTCGCACCAGGAACCGGTTTGGAACTCGGTGTCAACGCAGCTCGCACTGATTCACAGAGGAAATCATTCCCATCTTCTGTTTTCCAACCAGCTGTTCCCACGTGGCCAGGACTTTCCAAAGATCAAACTAACCCAGCCAGCTATTCAGCTACCTAGCGGTTGGCACGGTAAGCGGGTGCTTTATCTGTACCAGCCTCCACCCCAGCTACACAAACAGGACTGGGCAACAAAAACAGTGGAGAAAATTCCCCATTGATAACTGCAAAGTAATGCACAGTGAAAACCATAGTCCAACCTGTACATTCAAAATGCTGGGGTCTAAATTAGCTCGGGAGATCTCAGAATCCTGGGTGTTTTCAGAGAACTCTCCACAATGTGCAGCAGCAGCCAAAAAAAGCGAACCATGTTAGGGACTGTTGGAAAAGGGACCGATCGTAAGACAGAAAATACCATAATGCCATTATTTAAATCCAGGCCTGGAATATTGGGTGCGGTTCTGGCCACCCCCTCTCAAAAAAGATGTATTAGAAATGGAAAAGGCATGGAAAAGGGCAGGGAAAATGTTTAAGCTTCCTTCTGAAGAGAGAGTCATAAAATGGGGGCGTTTTGGACTGAAAGAGATGACAGGGGGATACGACAGAGGTCTGTCTATGGGGTGGAGAAGGTGAATGAGGAAGTGTTATTTACTCTGTCAGATAACACGAGTTAAGGCGTGTCACTTGCAAACCAAAAGACAATACGGAGAATGGCATCTCATGCTTAGAGGGGCCCGTCGGGGTTCTGAAAGGGTTCCTCTGTGCGCACAGCTCTGTTAACCGGAGGCAGAAAAACTTGCAAGGTATATTATGAAGTGTCTCCCCCATTTTCTCATGCGTCACGCGCTGGTCAGTGCCAGACACAGGAGACTGAATCAGCAGGGTCAAAGGTCTGACTAGGGCAAGCCCCACGTGCCTAAGTCCCTTTGGCCTTCATTGGGAAAGCCTCGTTTCTGGTTGTCGCTGTTCCTTCCCTGCAGCTGAGCTGTATTTACAGGCTGGCCAGTGCATTCAGGGACTCACCTGCTCTCGCAGAAGTACCATCTGCTGCATCATCTCCTCCTCCTTCTTCCGGAGCTTCTCGTTCTCCACTTTGATCCGCTCCCGGTCTTTGTGTTCTGTCCTGTAATCCGCCTCATAAATTTCTGTCTGTGGAAGCAGAGAGGGATGCCCATCAGTCGGGGCTTGGAAGCCCTGTAGGGGCCGGGTAACCAGTCAGCAGGCTAGGGAGGAATGAGGCTATGGTCTTGTGCTGATTAGCAGGCGAGGGTCGCTGTCACTGTTTGGGGACTGGCCATGCAAATGCCTTCCCCTTGCTACTCCAGTAATAATACCTCATTCTTCTAAAGCCATCGGCAAGCCCTCTGGGATCATTGTCCCCTACGGAGGGGGAAAGTGAGGCGGAGACAAAGTGACATGCCCAAGGTTACCCAGCAAACCAGTATCAGAGCCAGGACGAGGACCCAGGTCCTGTGCTCTAGCTAGTCAGAAACACTGCTTGCCTGCTAATGAGTGGGGCTGGAAGAGTGCTTCCAGACTCACTCCAGGCTGGGCGGAGAGGGGATTAAAATGATGCGGGGAGGACGGGGGGGTGAGCTAGTGAAGGAGCAGAGCTAGCGTGGTCAGACAGCAGTAGCCAAAAGGGCCAATACTCAGTCCCTCCTGCACAGCCCCTGGACGCTAGCCTGAGAATACTCCCTCTCCCGCCTGCCTGAGCAAACCATTCAGTGTTGTAGTTCTCTTCTCTGCCGCCCCCGCCCGCTTCTGCCCTTCCTTGTGGACACAAACGTACCTGGCACTTCAAGGCCTCCAGCTGGTCCTTCAGGTCAGTCACCTCTTTCCCGGGATCCGGGCTGGTACCCATTGGGGCCACGTGCTTGCACCTCCTGGCCTTGTGGCTCTCGCTCCCTGTCGCTTTCCGACTGGCTTCTTCCGGCTTTTTGAGTGAGTTCTCCTTCAGGCCTTTCCTGGGAAGCAGGAAGCGGGCATCCCCAAACTCCCCCCAGGGCACAGATGCCAAGAACTCGGGGTCCTAAGGAAAGAAAGGCAGCTGTTTGCATCATGCAGCTTCTTAGAAAGAGGCCTGGGGGGTTTCATTCTCTTTCCAGTCCCCGTTCCTTAGGATAAGGCAAATCATTTCCCAGTTCTGTGCCTCAGTTTCCTCTCCCACCTCTTGTCAGCTCAGACTGTAAACTCTTGTGTGTGTGGCCAGGGCTTAGTAGAACAGGGGCACAACCCCTCTTGGGGCCCATAGATGTTCCTTCGCTACGCATAACAAGATAGCTGCCCTGGCTTTCGGCAGCAGCGAAAAGTTTCAGCATGGCTGTAGCTGAGGTAATCCGGTGCTGCGTGCCTGGCCAGTGTGGATGGGGTGAGGCGAAAGAGGCGTCTTCATCTAGCTTTGATTCCTACCCAGATTTCAGCACTGCTGTTTGAACGCAGCTGGATGCCTGTCCGTGCGAGCCAGGCAAATGGTGGCGCACATCTGGGTGCAATTGTACTGGGCGTGGTGTTAGATGTTCTGCAAAGCCAGGATCCATGGGGCCTGAGTCCTTCCGAAAAGTCAGGGAACGAGAGAAATTGTCGGTGCTGCTTGGCTACTGAAGCAATGTCTGCGTGTCATGATGAGGTGGGAACGTGGTCAGTAACTCTCCCGCCTCCCCTCTGAGAATGCGGGTGTAAAGGGGGGGTTCTGATCTCCACGTCCCTTAACCCTGCTCTGGGCACCCGGCCGGAGCCAGATGGGATTGAGGTGGGAGCTGGCCTCTTTGCGCTGCTGGGAATATTTACTTCTTTCGTTCTGATCTCTGCATCCCGACCCTGGGCAGTAACGCTGGCTGAGCCACGCGAGCTGGGGGGTGCTAACAGTGTCGCCCAGCAGGTCGGAGCCATGGAGAGGTGTCAGTGCTGACCTGGTGCCTTCCCCCCTAGCCCCGTGGCACAGGCCACGCTCTGGAGGCCCGTGGGCCCACAGCTCGGAGCTGGGACTCCTTGCCCTCGGAATGAAGAGCGTTTTCCATGCAGTACAACTCAATGAGTCCCTGCCTTGGGTTCGTACCCTTGCTGCCTCTGCTCTCCTACGCCTGGAGAGAGGGAGGAGGGGGGTTTACCAGGCGCTTACCTCCAAGGTCCTCTTCTCCCAGCCGTGGTGCTGCCTGCCTTCCAGCTGCCTCATGTACTCCTGCAAATGCTGGTTCTTCTTGAGCTCCTGGATGAGGGTCTGCTCATAGTACTCCCTCTTGTTCTGTAACGGGGACAGGTGCGGTCAGAACAGCAGCTAAGGGAGCTGCCGGGCCCGGGATGCTACTGCTGCATGGCAGAGGGGGGTTCTGTTCGCTGCCCCTTCTCCACCCACGCGACGAGGGGAGGGGCAGGGTACAGCAAGCCCATGTCCTGTTACCTCCCCACCTCCCGTGCTGTCGGTTCAACCGGGGAGGTGGGGCGTAGGGCATTGCAGAGCCGGGTTCGAGGCTTGGCTCCGGCAGTGGCTAGCTTGGGCAAGTTGCTCTGCAGCTCGGTGCCTCGGTTTTCCTACCCAGGAGATGACGCTCCTGCCCTCCTTCGTAAAGCGCTAACTAGAACGTGGCGCCAGTGAGCCCTGAGGGGGGCTTGCTGGGCTTTGAGCCGCCCCCAGACAGCTGCCCAGAGGTTGCCAGGACTCAGGGATTACCAGTGAGCACAGGAGGTTTGGCAAAGGGGCTGGAGGTGATGTGTCTGTTCCGCCTGCCCCCTACCACCCACCGCGGTGGCTCTGACTGCAGGGGAGGATCGGGCCTCCACTCCTGGTGCTTTGTTTCTGCAGCCACTGCGTCTAGGCCACGCTCGGATTAGGGGGAGCAGGGCAGAGCCCCCGAGGGCCTCAAGGGACCGTTGCTACCCCATGGAAACGTTCATGTGCCCAGTGAGACGCGAGGCGAGGAGCTCCAGGCTCCAGATTTGCTGCCGGAGCCCCTCTCAGGCCGGGCCGTGCCCTCGGCAGGCTGCTGCAGACCCTGGGCGCCTTTGCTCACCTGTTCGTGCTCAAGCTTCATGGAGAGCCTCTCTGTCTGCTGCTTGAGGGAGACTACCTCCTGCTGCAGCGCCAGGGTAGTGTTGTGGTAAATCTGGTCCCACTCCTGGTTTAGCTTCATGAGCTGCACAAGGGGGGCAGAAGAGCCAGGGGGAGTTACACCGGCCACGTGGGGAGGGAGTGTTCTCTGCGCCAGGCTAGCCCTCAGCAGGCCATGGGCCTGGGCGCTAACCTACAGGCCGGGTGAGAGCGCGGCTCCTGCCGGGGCATGCGCTGGAGAACAGAGCTTGCGAGGTGGGAGAGAGGGGCTCTTGGTGCCTGAGGGGGGCCAGCTAGCATACCTGCTCCACTCCCCCACTGTCCAGTGGAGTGGAAGGGAGCTTCTGGGTCAGAGTCCGGTCCTACCCTGCGGGGCAGCGGTGACAGGGACGGATGGGGTGGGGGTGGCCACCAGCCACAGAGGCAGCAGCTCAGGCCACAGAGCTTGCACGTGGTGATGTATGGGCCAGGCAGCTTACTGGGAGCTTGCCTGGAGCTTGCGGGGAGTGGATTACAGGGCGGGGAGCTTGCCGGGAGCTTGTGGGAGGTTGTGTATGGGCCAGAGCTTGCCGGGAGCTTGTGGGAGGTTGTGTATGGGCCAGAGCTTGCCGGGAGCTTGTGGGAGGTTATGTATGGGCCAGAGCTTGCCGGGAGCTTGTGGGAGGTTGTGTATGGGCCAGAGCTTGCCGGGAGCTTGTGGGAGGTTGTGTATGGGCCAGAGCTTGCCGGGAGCTTGTGGGAGGTTGTGTATGGGCCAGAGCTTGCCGGGAGCTTGTGGGAGGTGGTGTATGGGCCAGAGCTTGCCGGGAGCTTGCTGGCGGTGGTGTATGGGCCAGGGAGCTTGCTGGGAGCTTGCGGGCAGTGGAGTACAGGGCGGGGAGCTTGCCAGGAGCTGGCGGGCGGTGGTGTATGGGCCGGGGAGCTTGCCGGGAGCTGGTGGGCCGGGCAGCTCGCCGGGAGCTGGCAGGCGCTGGAGTATGGCTGGGAGCTGAGGCGGGCGGTGGTGTATGGGCCGGGAGCTGAGGCAGGCGGCGCTCGCGCTTTGCTCACCTCCTTGTTGATGCGCCGGAGCTCCGTGTTCTTGTTGAGCAGCAGCAGCTTCTCCTCATCAGCCGAGGTCACCGTCATGCTCTCGGAGATGTAGGTGACGATCTCCCCCGAGTCATGCTGGCTGGAGAGGATGGGCTCGCTGAGCGCTTGCAGGGCGCCCTCCCTGCCCGGGCCACCCAGAGAGGAGCAAAGTCAATGAGGGGAACAGGAAGGTGTCTGGCTGCAGCATCAGGCATCCCCTGCATGTGGCCCCTGCAGGCCCTCACCCCAGGGTGCCCCTCTGCCCCTGGCACCCTGCCAAGTGTCCTCCCCATCCCGCTGACACTGCCCTTCCCCCATGCTGGCTTCCCAGAAACCCAGCCGGGCTGGCCCCGGGCCCAGAAGGCTTGCCCCTTACCTGGGTGTCAACATAGGGGGCTGTGACCCAGCCTAGCTGAGCCGCCTCCTCCCTGCCTCAGCTGGAGAGCAAGTTCTCTGCTGCCGGCTCGCCGCACAGTCCCGGACTGAGGCCGGCTCAGAGTACAAAGGGCTACAGTTGCTCTGGGGAAGTTCTTGGTAAGTGGCATTTGCATACAGGAGATTTGCATAAGCAACTCCACTGCCCGGGGTTTTGAAGGGGAATTCAGCTTGAGGGACGTGTGTGTCAGACGGAGATGCCCTGAGCCTGGGTTGGTGCCTGCAGCCTCTTTCTGCAAGCTGCTGAGCCCCCCGGTCACCCGGCCGGGCGCCCCGGCCCCTTGGCCCCCTCACCCGGCCGGGCCCCCCGGCCCCCTCACCTGGCCGGGCAGGCCCTAGCATGGTCCAGTGGACGACATGCCACTGGAAATGGTCCCATGGAAGGTTTGCAAGTGGAATCTACAGGTCACCTCTACCACCCCCTGCTGTCCAGGGCAGTAATCTTCAGTGTGTTCACCTGCAGCCCCAGCTGGCCCACCCCTCCGCCCGGCCCAGCGCTGGAATGAAATCGCCTCTCATCCACCCCATGGACCTTCGCCATCTGGACAGCACCATGCGCCTTTGCCGTGGGGGACCGGACGTGACTCTGTTACGTGACCCATGCCTCTTTGTCAGGCCACATCGGGCGGGGGGGCACCTCTGGCCCCGGCCTTATTGCTCAGCTCTCCAGCCAGCTGATCGACAGGGTTAAAACAAAGCCCAGGTCAGAAATCCCCCCTCTCTCCCAGGCAAACAGACACAGTTTTAGTTGTAGCCTTCCCAGAAAAAGAACCTGGGGTCGGCGTGTCTTCCAAAGGGTTTGAACCTCTGTCACTGAGCCCAAATCCATGACTGATGCCTCCAGAATAGCTGACCCCCTGTGCTTCCCAAAGCAGAACTAACAACTGATCTGCCTGCATTTTCTGTCGGGTGGGGGAAGTCACAAGGTCATGACTGAAAGCCAGATCCCTTCCCAGGGCCAGCCCGGTGGCACCCTGGAGCCCTTACCAGGGCTAAGCTAGCTGGGGCCCAAGAGCAATGGCCCGGAGGAAATCCCAGGGAGCTGAGCTCTTTTTTCCACTTTCCTGTGTCATTTCAGCCCCCCTAGAGGACTGAAAACTGGAACTGCTGAGGCCAGCAGCTGCCTCGTGAGACTCACGCTGCCCCAGGCAGTTCACTGGAAGGGGGAACTAGAGCAGAAGTACAAATATTAGCATAGATTTGCATTTTGCAAAAACACCGAGGAGTCTTGAATCTCAGTAACGGGCCAGGGCTTGAGATCATGGCTCTGAAGCCAGGACTGGGGGGTGGGGGGGGGCGCAGTGAGACAGGAATGGGAAGAATTTTACAGGCTGCTGCCTCTCGGCCTGCCCACCCTGGAAAGCATTGCTGTGCACCAGTGGGAGCTGCAATCTCCAGCCGCTTGCCAGGCAGGTTCACTTATTTTCCACCCCAGGACTTGTGGTTTATTATGGAACCTTGCAACCTTCATGCGTCCCCTGGACTAGCTGGTGCACAGCCTGTGCTGGGTGTTCCAGCAGAGTCTGCAGAGGCCGGGTTCCCTCCAGGTGTGGATGGCAGAAGGCCTTACGTTGCCGCAGAGTGCGCTCGGCACGGCGTCCCCGGCGGCAGGAGCGATGGACTCTCTCGCAGACGAAGCGCGCCTCCTGCGGTCCGGCACTGGCTCGTGCCAGTCTGCCCGCAGGGTCCCCAAGGGGGCACAGCGATCCGATGAGAGCGCAGCGCTTGGGGTGCTGCCAAGCCCGTGCGCCTTCCCAGGGAGATCCCCAGCTCCTGCCTTTCTCCAGTACGGCTCGTGCCTGGCCAAGCAAAGCCCCAGAGCAGTAGGGCCGCCTGCGATGCCCATGCTCAGAAGCTTGCCCTAGGCGAGCGCCTTTGCCTTCCCAAGAGGCGGGGAGGTGGGCTGGCGGGTGGCGATAGCCCATGGCCGCAGTGGGCCCAGGGCTCTGCTAATGGTTCTGGGCATCTTTCTCATGGGACCGGATACAAATCCTCCCCGCTTTGCTTGCAGTCCAGGGACAACGGCACTGCTTCCGCAGACCAGGCTGTTCCACGCAGCGTGGGGGGGCCTTGCTCCATTCCCAACTCCCCGCCACGCCAGTCTCATCCAGGTAGCTTCAGCACACTGTCGGGCACCAGAGGCGGATCAGGCCACATCCCCACGCTCCTGGGTGCGAACATCACCAATTTTCTGCCTTCCCCACCAGGCCACTTGGCTGGTCAGGCCAGGCTCCGTGTTGTGTGCCACACCCATGCACAGGAAAGCCGGCTCCACTCTGCGATCTTTCCCAGCAGGGCTATGTTGGATCTCTCGGTCAAAGGCTCAGTCGGCGTTTGCTCCTGGAGTGGGTTGAACTCACTGCCGGCTCTCTCGGGCGCGTTCCTGGGAATGTCCTTTCCCGCATGGAGGCGCAAGCAGCATTTGTCTCACACGGAATTGACGGCTCCTAGAAATGAGCTGGGCCTTCAGCTGCTTTGCACGATGCTCCTCAACCAGAAACCAGCTAGGCCCTAGAGCCTGGCTCAGACTGGGGGCTGGTTAGAACCGTGCGCTTGTGGGTAGTCCTGGAGCAGGTCCTCCACCACCCACCCTGTGACCCAAATCAGCACGCCCCCTGCAAGCAGGCGCTCGGACACCCCGCGGACTCCCTCGCACGCCCCCGGCCTGCAGCCACACCTAAAACTCCAGGGGGGCTGCATTGGGGTGGGGGGACAAGAATCTGTTTGAGGCAGCAGCGCTTCCGCCCGGCCAGTCTCACAGTGGCAGGAAGTGGTGATGCTGCTACAGGATGCATGGGCCCTGGCGACAGGAAACTCTGACACGAGACAGGGCTCGAAAAACCCACCCTGCTTCTAGCTACTTGAGCAACAATGGGGTTCCCCGGGCAGGGCGGAGAGCCCCCCTCCCAGCACATTTCCAGTAATGCGCGCTGGCTGCCGACGCACTGAGCTGGAACAGTCCCAGGCGTGGAAAGGTGCCTGTGTCGGGACCAGGCTGTTCGCTACCTGGCATGCCGACGCTGCTTCTGAAGCTTGCCTAGCGCTGGAGGGCGGGATTTTGATCCCCATGGGGCTGCCTGGTCACACCCAGGATGGGCAGAGGCAAGGATGGGACTTGAACTCACCACCCTGCACTCCCCAAGGGAATGGTGCACAGCAAGCTTCCCCCACGCTGCTGTGCCCTGCCGCCTAGGGCCTAGGAGGCCGTCCCCCGGTGTGAAAGGCTAGTGCTGGGAAGAAAAAGCAGCCCCTTTGCTGCCCGTGGCCTGGGACTGCAAACAGGGCCAGCCCTGGCCTCAGGCCAGATCAGCGCTTGGGGGGCGCCAAGTCTGGCCAGCTTGTGGCCCACGGGGAGGCCTGCGGGGCAGAGTCTTCGGCAGTGACGATCAGAGCTCGTCCCGCAGGGGATCTCAAGGCTCTCTACAGAGAGGAGGCTCGATGTCTGGATCCCGCAGGGCCCGACTCAGGCAGGAATGGGGGGGAGAGAAGCCGTGATGCCCGGGCCCTGCCTGCAGTAGTACAGACAGTCCTTTCTCAGGCAGGCCAGGAGGAGATCACAGGGGTGTCGTTCCAGCGGGCCGAGGCACGGAGCCGTGGTTCGGTACATTCTGGAGCTGGGGGGCTCTGTCTGTTTTCTCCCCCCGCTCGCTGATGCGAGGGCCCTGATGAAGGCCGCGGGCTGGCAGCAGCGGGTCCATTCTCATCGTTCATGGCTGGATAGAGGATAGCAGCCTACTACTGCTGCTAACCAGTGACGGGATTCCTTTTGCGCAGGTGGCAGAAGCTCGTGCTCTTGGCAATGAAGATCTCTGAGGATGACCCAGGGTGGAGGGGTTGACACAGGGCCAGCCCACAACATTTTGGCACCTGAGGCGGGGAGCTCAAATGACGCCCCCCTGCTCCCTCCCTTGGGCCAAAACTTTGGAAGGTCTCAATTCTGCCTCCTTCCTGTTCTACTCCTCTCATGGTCCTGCTCTGCCACCTACATCTGCACCAGCAGAGACACAATTTTCTACACTCTGGGTCCTCGCGGGCCCCCCCACAGTCTGGCACCTGAGGCGGCCACCTCAGTTCGCCTCATGGTAAGGCCGGCCCTGCTCAGACACACCCGGCTTCAACCTCGGCCTTTATGGACCTTGAATGGCACTCGCATCGGCTTAGCCCTGCCCACACTACGCCGACCCCCATTAGGCCACAACTGTGTTTACGCTGGGCTTCAGCTCAGCCTTGTAATTTGGCGCAACGTCCAATAGCCCCACTGCCTGGGGAGCGTGCTGGGGGCGCGGCATTGCTTTGGTCAGGCTCGTGTCTCAGCATGGGCACCCAAAATCACTGGTCAGGTGTCTTTTTAACAGGCACAGCCCTGCTCACCCTGACTCTGGGGAAGAACCTTCCCTCACACAAACAGGCTGGCTAGGGATCACATGATGGTTCCCTGCTCTGTTCATTCCCTCTGGGCACCTGGCCTTGGCTGCTATCAGCAGACAAGACACCACGCTGGACAGACCTATGGTCTGACCCAGTGTGTCCGTTCTTATGTTCACTAAAATGACAGCAACTCATGTATGTGAGAGATCTGTGTAAGTGAAAGAGGATATTAATCAGAATGAAAAGACTTTGAAAAGACTGGGACTTTTCAGCTGGGAAAAGAGGAGACTAAGGGGGGATAGGACAGAGGTCTATAAAATCAAGACAGGAATGGAAAAAGTGAATAAGGAAAAGTTATTTACTTGTTCCCAAGAACTAGGGGTCACCAAATGAAATCACTAGGCACAAGGTTTAAAATGAACAAAGGGAAGTTTTTCTTTATGCAGCACAGAGTCAACCTGTGGAACTCCTTGCCAGAAGATGTTGTGAAGGCCAGGACTTTAACAAGGTTCAAAAAAGAACTAGATAAATTCATGGCGGTTAGGTCCATCAATACTTATAGTCAGGGTGGGTAGGGATGGTGTCCCTGGCCTCTGTTTGTCAGAGGCTGGAAATGGGCGACAGGAGAGGGATCGTGGGATGATTCCCTGTTCTGTTCCCTCCCTCTGGGGCACCTGGCACTGGCCACTGTGGGCAGACAGGACACGGGGCTGGATGGACCTTTGTCTGACCCACTCTGGCTGTTTTTATGTTCTTATGTTGTGACTTTAGCATCTCCATCTTGTGATCTGCTAGGATGAGAGTCACCTTGGGGCTCTGAAGATGTGCAGTACAGATGAGTCAGCGTTGAACCATGTGTTTACTACCCAGGATGCCAGGCACAGGTAAGCCCTTCAAGTAGCAGCCCTGGAACCTGCGATTGGAAAGTACCAAGCACCTGCTGGCTGCAGGTAAGGTTTCACCTGGGCAGATGAATCTCTGTTGTTGTTCATGAGCAAATAGCCCTAGAGGCCAAAGCTAGGAAATCCCCACCTCACCCCGACAGGCACCAGAGCGTTAATTGCAATGATGTCATGGTGTTGATTTGTAATTCGGTGTGTTTCCAGAGGCGGGCCAGCTAGGCAGCCAGCCCTGTGTGGACGCGGCACGTACAGCGGCGCTAACTAGAGGAGCATCCTCGTGGGTTAGCTGAGATCTACTTGCCCGGGCACCAGGGAGCTAGGACCCATGGGAGGGCTTTTGATTGCCCACAGAGTGTGGATTGGGCTGGGAGGGTGAGTCAGTGACTCCCAGGTCCATGGGGTGCAGGAAAAAGCTGGGAGGGAAGACATGTGGATGTGGGCTAAGCAGATCAGGGAGGGCATGTCCCAGGAGCCCTGTGCTTGTGCACAGCCTGAGGAAAGGCCTAGATGTGGGGTGGTTTTTTGGGGGGAGGGGGTACCTTGTCACTCTTAGCACAGACCCCCACCCCCACACTCCCACTGTGTACATGCCCTATAAATAAAGGTGAAAGTCATTTAAATTTCTCATGGGTATTGTTGTACTGCCCATGGGGGGGGGGGTTCACTTGGGGAGGTGCAATATGACAGCACCTGTAAGAACTGTAAGTGCAGCGGGGGCCTGGGGGGTGTAGGAATCAGGGCAGGGGGGCAAGAGTGCCCTCTAGGGAGGGTGGGAGCCTTCAGCTTCCCCCCCCCCCCAATTCCTACTGACACTGCGTGTTGCTTGCTTTTCCCCTTTGTCACTGTCAGAGAGCAAGAGGGAAGTCACAGTGTGGGCCCCTCCCCGCACCAGCCGGGAGGGGGAGGGAAGCAGGAATGCTGAGCCCACCCTGGCAGTGAGGGAAGGGAAAGCACAAGCAACAAGCAGTGTTGATAGGAATGGGGGGGGGTGGCTTCAGCCCCACTGCCCTCCCTAAAGGGAGCCTTGGGAGGGGGGTGTTTGAGGCTGGAGCAGTCCCTGCACTGCTGTGGGGTGCACCCCCCAGCCAGCCCCTTTCACCCGCTTGCTGCTTAGCGGGCAGCCGGCAGGAGAACCCCAGGAGCCCAGCTGAGGGCACGCTCTGCCTGCTCCTGCAGCTGAGTGCCCCAGCCAGCTCTTCGGGCTTGTTCGCAGCTAAGCGGTCCCAGCAGAGAGGGCAAAGCTCAGCCAGGCTGTGGAGTCTGAATCCCCCGTCATTCCGTGGTGGCTTTTCAGGAGTGGGCTGTTGGCCCCGGGGCAAGAGCCTAGCACTTCCGGATGCACAGGCGTGATCCTCTGCTGGGCCACGAGGGCTGTCGGAGGGGCTCCCCCGCTCTGTGGCCCAGTCACCACCAGGGGGCGACACCGCCCCACGTTGTGTGGGCGTGGCTTACACCAACATGTGCATGAGCGTGCACCAGTGTAGCCAGGCGAAGGAGCAGGGTTCTGCGGTTGTGCAGCTCTTCCCAGCACCGCAGTCGCCGTTCGGCCAGGCGGGGCCGTGTCGTGTTGTGCGTTTGCCCCGCACCCAGGACAAAGAGCCATAGCTGCTGCACAAGCAGTAACAATAAAGACAAGCAGGGCTGCCAAAGGCTGCACCGCTGGCACCTGCATTAGGCAGCCCCCTCGTCGCACCTCCCCCCAGACACCTCCCCCATCCAGCGGGGTTGCAGGAAAAGCCTGGGGGCATTTTTCTGCACTTGCATCTTTTGCTCACTCTAGGCTGCTGCAGCACCTGGTGAGCAATCAGCCCATCCCCCTCCTTCCCTGTGCCCCCCCGCCCCCAGACCTCTCTCGCCCCCACGGCCCCTGGAGTGACCCACCCACATCCTGCAGCTCGGGACAGGGCGTGTTGACCGGAACGGCTTAAGCCGTTCAAATTCTTTCCAACCGTGCGAGTGATCTTGTGAAACCATTTGCACAAAATGGCACCAGCGGCGCAGAACAAAACTGGGCAGGCGGGCTGGCTGGAATCTGGGCCCTGTGGGACCGGACAGGCGTCCCCACCCAGGCCTGACACAAGAGCCAATCCTCCTCCCCAACCCAAGGTGCTTTCTAATTCCCAGGGCCTCCGAGAAACTGTCTGGGGGGAGGAGCCAGCGCCCACTCCACTGCCCTCCCAGACGAGAAATCCCGGGGATGGTGAGACCAGTGGGGAAGCTCCCATTGATGTCAGTGGAGCAAGGGGTCCACCCCAGACTTTTTTTTTTTCTTTCTCCCATGAGTTCTGCCTCTTCTGAGTTTCTCCTTAATGTCTCCCTCTGCTGATCCCGCCAAATCGTGCCCAGCGGGCACCGCGTACACTACTGGTCACCCCGTGATTCCTGAGATCTCCCTGCCTCTCGTGGATCCTTATTCTCTCCCCGTGTCCCACTAGGTCTGCTCGTTCACCTGCCCCCTTCGTCTAAATCCCAGGCTGGGCCCTGCCAGGCCCAGGGGATGCCTTGGTGTTGGTTGTTTGCCCAGCGCAAGGGGGATTTGTATTCGGCTAAGGCCAAAGCGTCCCAGGAAAGCCCAGCGCCCCACCGGGTTAGGTACCCTCTCGTCCTGCATCCGGTCATGCATTCGGGGTGTGGTTGGTTCTCTCGCACATCCCTCGGGGAGGGGTTTGGTTTGGGGTTTTATTTTTTCAGTGCTGCACTGACTGTGTGTCAGAGAGGGCAGGCAGGAGCAGTCTGCCTGATACCTGGAGTGGAAGCTCCCTTGTCATAAGAATGGCCAGACTGGGTCAGATCAAAGGTCCATCCAGCCCAGTGTCCTGTCTGCCAACAGTGGCCAATGCCAGGTGCCCCAGAGGGAGGGAACCCAACAGGGAATCACCATGTGATCCCTCCCCTATCATCCATTTCCAGACCAACAGAGGCTAGGGACACCATCCCTGCCCACCCTGGCTAATAGCCATTGATGGACCTAACCTCCATGAATCTATCTAGCTCTTTTTGAAGTCCTGGTCTTCACAACATCCTCTGGCAAGGAGTTCCACAGGTTGACTGTGCACTGTGTGAAGAAAAACTTCCTTTTGTTTGTTTTAAACCTGCCACCTATTACTTTCATTAGGTGACCCCTAATTCTTATATTGTGGGAACAAGTAAATAACTTTTCCTTATTCACTTTCTCCATACCAGTTATGATTTTATAGACCTCTATCATATTCCCCCCCCTTAGTCTCCTCTTTTGTAAGCTGAAAAGTCCAAGTCTTTTTAATCTCTCTTCATATGGGACCTGTTCCAAACCCCTAATCATTTTTTTTGCCCTTCTCTGAACCTTTTCTAGTGCTGATATATTTATTTATTTATTTATTTGAGATGAGCAACCACATCTGTAAGCAGTATTCAAGATGTGGGCGTCCCATGGTTTTATAGAGAGGCAATAAGATGTTCTCTCTTATTCTCTATCCCTTTTTTAATGATTTCTAACATTGTTTGCTTTTTTGATTGCCGCTGCACACAGAGGGGATGTTTTCAGAGAACTCTCCACAATGACTCCGAGATCTCTCTCTCAAGTAGTTGTAGCCAAATTAGTCCCCATCAGATTGTACATACAGTCACGGCCCTTAGCCCCTGGAAGCAGTTCACTCTGCAGTCTCGGACCAGCCTCAGAAAAATCAGTCTGCTGCATAGACAGCCCACTGGGCCCTGATCCCTAGGAGCTAATGCAATGGAAATCCTCATCAGACGGTGCAGCGGTGGTGGCGTGGTGATATCTTGTGCATACGTGAAAGAAAAGAGGGCAGCGTATGACTAGGGGGCCTGCGCATCTTCTAAACAACGCTCTCAAGTCCTGGAGGCAACCATGCTCACCAGTCATTGGCTCTGTCTAGTTTATGCAAATCACCGGCTTATTGATATGCAGCATGTACCGACTCCCTCTGCCCCGAGGCATTTCGCTTCTCGGTTTGGTTTGGGCCGCAGGGCAGTCGCACACATTGCACATGGCGTGAGGCTGTTATTTACTTTCTTTAAATACCTGGAGGAAAGCATGCGGGTCGGGGAGACAAGAGTAAAATGGCAGGGGCCAATCCCTAGCTGCTGTCAATAGACACCACTCCACTGGAGTGATTGGAAAAGACACCGCTCCGTGCCAGCGAGGCTCTGGCTCTACCAATCTATCTCGTGCAGTGGTTCTCAACTCATTTCACTCCACGGACCACCAGGCCAATCAAAACATTGTCGTGGACTTTGGACAATGTTCCTGTGGACCACCGAAAAAGTCACCATGGACCACCAGTTGAGAACCACAGATCTAGTGGCAGGGTGGCACTTATTGTAAAGTGAAATCAAGTGTCAGTCTCGGTGCAGGACGGACGCCCCAGCTTAGTTGCAAAGCATTGCACGGCCTGCTTGCGGTAGGGTCTGAGTCAGACAGCTCCTAAATGAGGATCAGGCCGAGTCAGACAGCTCCTAAATGAGGATCAGACCAAGCAGCCAGAAACTTGTGGTGTGACTCACTGAGTTCTTCAGCACCGGGCAGCCACCCAGTATTCTGAGCCCTTGAAAAGTCTGGCCCTAAAATGCTCTGACCCAGATTCCCAGAGGTATGTCGGTGCCTCATTCCAATCATTGGGCACCTCCGTTCTTTTGGGGATCTGGGTCATTTCTGCTCAGTGACGCTGTTTGTGAAAAATAATTTGCTTCCCTGGAATGCTGTCCCACCCTCCCGCAAGCTCCTGTCCATGCCAGGAAGCTACCCTAGATAGAAGAGTGTTAGCTGGGTGGTTCGGAGCAGAAAAACAACGGTCCGGAAAAGTCGCCCTCTCGTCCCACAGCGCTGCCCCTTCTGGGTACCAACAGTCAGATCTGCTGACAGTGAAACATACCTAACTAGATGCAATTTCCTGCAATGACAGTGTTTTACTCCTGCCAGCTCAGGCAAGACACAGCTCTGGGAAGCGGAGCCAGGTTCCAGTCTAGCTTGTCTGTGGCTATTGTTATTAACAACCAAGTTTCGCTCCAGGAAGCCCTTATGATGAGGCCCAGTTCGGAGAGAGGCCAGGGTGATTCCTGGGCTTTGTGAGCGTGTCAGACAGAAAGTCAGGTCTCACTCACATCACTTGCAGACCAAGCCCAGTGAGACAAATAGGGAAGTAGCCAGAGTCGCTGTCGGTCCCTTCCAAGGGCTTGAGCGGCCCTTTAAACTGGTTACTGGGAACAGGGATATAGCACAGCCTTCCAGATCACAAGTCTGGTTGTTCCTTCTTCTCAGGCCCAGGCCGAGCAGTGTGGGCTTCTACTCGCATTCTTGGGGAGGTGGATGTGGGTATTTGGGGGGGCAGAGACGATTGCAACCGCCCCGCGCTGGATTCTGGCTCCTGCAGACTAGAACGCCCCGTCCACACCGGTCTCACAGCAGCCCTGATGTCACACTCTGGCCACAACTGCCAGTCCGTGCCCACTGGCAAAACCCCTGCAGTTGTCAGTGTGCGGGACCTGGCTGCACAGCTCTCCGGGGTTCAGCGGCACCCAGGGCCGCCAGCCCTTCTCTGAAACGTCCTGCTGCTCCCAAGGAGTCATGTAGCCCCTTTGAAAAGCCCCCTGCTGGCCCCCCCCCCACCAAAGAACAGGGCAGGAGGTGGGGGGGGGGGTAAGGGCACCCCTGGCGCGCGGGGGGGGGGGGTCACAGCAGGTGCCTTCTGTCCCAGCTAAAGCTCCGCGGGGCCCACTCGCCACAGCCCCCTCCCCATAGCCCGCCGCTTTACGCACCTGCTGAAAGCCAGCGCGTCCTGGGGGCTGCCCAACCGGCGGCCCTGCTCCAGGCACAGATCCAGCGTGGGGGCCAGTCTGTCCAGCTCGGCCGGGAGCCCGGCTTTACCCTGCGGCGGCAGGCCGAAGAGGGGGCCGGTCTCCATGCTCGGGGCTGGGGCTGCCGGTCCCAAGCCGCCCCTGGCGCCCCGCGGCTCGCTGTCCCCGCCGGCTACCTCTGCGGCTCGCAAGCAGGAAGCGTCTCTGCGCGCTGGGCTCTGGCCTGGGAGTGTCTCCCGACGCCGGCGAGTCATCGCCAGCTGCGGGGCGAGCAGGGAAAGTAACTCCCGCCCGCCGAATTTCTCAATGGCGGGGGGGGGGTGTTGTTCCATTGAGCCCACGCGCACCCGGGGGCTGCCCACGCGCGCCAAGGGCACAGGGGGGGCTGCCCACGCGCGCAGTGTCGCAAGAATGGGAAGTTTGCAAAGAAACCCCCAGCCCCCCCCCCCCGAGCTGCGCGCACCCACCTCTGGCCTTTCCAGGCTCCCGAGGGTCAACCGGGGGGGGACCCTGGTTACTTTTTCCAGGCTCAGGTACGTCACTCCTCGGCTGTATTTGCAGCTTGAATGTTTTCATTGAGAAGTTCCAGGCACAACAGTTCACACAGGATGCAGACACTATGCAGCCGCGGGCACACGGGACAGGGGGACATTGAGACACACAAGCCACGCGCCTTCATACAACAGACCCCCCCTCCCCCGCACAGTGACACAATTCATACACACACGCAGTAGGTAGTACCTTCCACAGTCAGAGGATGCACACCACAAATACACACAGACACAATGCATGCAGGGGGATGATGCCACAACATGCCCACACACAGTTGATTACACAAATTATAGGTGCACACAGCAGGCCCTACACAATTCATTCATGATTCATCCTCATTTTACAAGGCAGCGGGGCAAAAATTGTTAGCGGACGCTTGCCGATCTGCGAAAAAAACCCGCAGATTTGGCAACACCAAAACGAGCATGACTGCTTGTTGCTCCCACCAAACCTTTCATATCTGAGCGCTTCCCAAACTCTGAAATCACGGAGGGGTTTCATGTGGACATGTCCAAAGGAAAACTGTCTCTTTCCATTTTTCTATTTGAAACGAATGTCAATTTCAAAATCTCCTTTCGTTTTATTTTTTTATGTCAAAAATGTTGAAAAGTGGTTGCCATTGGCGTGAAATGCTTCCCTCAACTCAAAATGATGTGGGTTTTTTTTCCTTTTTGATTGGCTGAATTAAAAAAAAAAACCCCATTGGTTCTCAGTCCAGCTAGAAACACTTTTTTGGAGATTTGGAAATCGCCCAGTGAGCTGAAAAATCCGGTTAGTTTCCCAGCCAGGTCACCCACACAGAAGAGCATAAGCATTTCATGTCATCCACCGAGACACAATCTGTGGTTAAAGTGGGCGGCTGTGGAAGGGGTCAGAGGCCTGAAAAAAAAACCCCCACGCAATCAAGTCAGGCTCCTGAATTGATTTCAGCTGGGGGGGTACGGGACGCTCTGCTTTCCTCGCATCCTTCCTCTGCCACAGACTGTAACCTGCAACACAGAGTCCTGCGTGAAGAAAGCCACCCCACCCAGTGACCTCCCTTGTGATAATGATCTCGG
This sequence comes from Pelochelys cantorii, assembly GCA_032595735.1. Classification (NCBI taxonomy): domain Eukaryota; kingdom Metazoa; phylum Chordata; order Testudines; family Trionychidae; genus Pelochelys; species Pelochelys cantorii. The sequence goes on from CM064337.1 coordinate 47,005,500, forward strand.
TGTGGGTAAGAGTGAAATCAACCACCAAGCAGAAAGGGCGTCCGTGGGTGGCCAAGGAGTGTGTGTTGACAGGCAGAAAGGTTCGGTGGCGACAAGGGACAATCGTGGCGCTGACTGCTCGGGATTTTGGCATGAGAAACAACTCCGGTAAATGACGCATTTTCAGTGGGTTTGGAGGCTCCGCACACTCGTCAGCCTGTGTGACTGAGGCCACCCAGGCCACCCTCAGTGCCCTGCGCTCAGCGCTCTCCCTGCCCCTCAACAGGGTCACGAGGTGGATGGAGCACCCAGGGCCCTCCCATGGAGACCGGGGCGCCCATCCACCAGTGTGCTGGTCAAATGTAGAGATGGGAGCCGGCAGCACATCCCGTGTTCAGGGGTGGCTGGAGCTGGAGTTGTAGCTCAGGCCATCCCTGGGACCCCCCTCTGTATCCCCTCCCCCAGTATGGGCAGGGGGTGAGGGTATCCTTGTGCTCACCCCACCAGGCGGGGGGGGGGGGAGGGAACCCCACCCCCACAGACTGCTGCTAACAGCATTTGCAGAGGCTGCTTCCCCCAAACCTTGTGAGTGGCCTTCCCTGTTAGGAGCAGCTGGTGCCAATAAAACTTCCTTCAGCAGAGACCCGGGAGGCAGCAGGTACCGAGGGCATGTCCCGGCCACGCCGCGGGCTCAGGTTTCCGCCCAGGCCCCTGCTGGGTCCACGTGCAGAGCCGTCTGGCTTGGGGCAGCCAATGCTCGGAACCGGGCTCTGACTGGGGTGGGGGACCAGACTTGGGTCCAAGCCCTCTCATTCCACAGCAGGACCGGTGGAAATCCTGGGGGGGCCTAAACTGTGGTGCCACCCCCTTTACTGCTCCCTCCCCCCCGAAAGCCCCACTCAGAGCCCCGCCTCTTCCCTTCAAGATCCCCCTTGCTCCTCGCTGCCCCTTCCCCCATGTCTCCTCCTTACAGCTGGTAAAAAGTGAGGGGGCCATGCCCCCCTCCCCCGCATTCCAGTGCCCCTGGTGTGCCCACAGCTCAAACCGCAGCCCTGACCTGCGTGGTACACGAGGGATGTGTTAGCACCGCTGTACCCTGCAAGAGCCGTTCCAGCGAGGGGCCTGCCTCAGTTTCCCTTTAGAAGGGGTCTGGTAGTGTTACCCTGCCGGGGACACTAGTTCCATCCCCAGGGATTCTGTGGCTGCGTGGGGCTCCTAGCAGCTCTTTACAAGGAAGGGGGCGGGTGATCTCCCCACCGCACTGGAGGGCTGTGTGGTCGACAACATTGTTATTAATAACCCCCCCCCCCCCCGTCTCCCGCTCGAGGCTGTCCACTTTTCATGGCCAGAGCTCAGCTGCCACCAGTCCCTGCTCCCCTCACCATCTCTGCACATCTGCTTCCCAACAGCTGTGAGAGGTCTGACTCCCTGGTCCCCCTTGCAGAGCTGGGAAACTGAGGCACGGGGAGGCTAAGGAACTTGCCCACGCTCGAGCAGGGAACAACCCAGATCTGGCTCACTCCCCACCTTGTTCCCTAACCGCTGGGCCACCCTACCTCATTGCTGCTGCTCACTGACCATGTGACTATACAGCACCTGGTACAATGAGCCCCTGAGCTGGGGGTCAGGCCTCCGGGTGCTACTGGAAGGTGACAACTCTCAGCCACCAACCAGGCCACGCAGTGCGGTGGCCGAGCAGTGGCTGGCTCCATTCGTGGCACGTGGCGGCCGTGCAGACAGACGGACGGACGGACGGACAGCCCCCGATTTCTGCTGTCTGCCTTCCTCCGCGGGCCGAGCGGCGCAGGGGGGTTGCCTCTGATGAGTGGCCGCGGCTGGGAATTTCCAACTCGGCAGCCTCCGGGGCGAGCGCGCTGCCGAAATGCAGAAGCGCCCGCGCGGTTTCCTGGAGCCCTGCGCTGGGACCGCTCTGCCCGCGGCCGGCGGAAGCGACGCGGGGCGGGGGGCGGGAAGGGCTGCACCGCCCACTAACCCGCCCCCCCTCCAGGACCTGGAAGCGTGGGGGGGGGGGGCACATGGGGCAATTCCCACCTGGCCACTGCACCCCACCCACGTGCAGGCCAGTGCAGCTTGGTCCCTCCCCCCCGTCTTCTAGCAATGCTGCGGGGGCTGCGCGAGCGGCCTGCGTTGCGGGGTGTGTAGCTACACACACACCCCGCCACTTTGCACTCCTGTGCAACCCGTGGCTGGGCCCCGCCCCTTAAAGGGGAATGCCATTATTTCTACTCCGGCCTGGAAAGACTGTGGGGATGGTGATTCCCGGTCACTCCAGTCCTGCTCGGGGCAGGGAAGCCACCCTTGTGTATCCCGTATTCCGGGCCATGCAGGAGCCGGCACAGCTCCTGGTGCAAAGTAGAGCAGCCTCCAGGCTGCACTAGCTGTCCCGCCCCTTTTCCCTATGGGCAGGGCCAGATTAAGGGGGGGGCTAGCCGGGCAGCTGCCCGGGGCGCCAACCTATGGGGGGCACCTGATGGCAGCTGTAAGGGGTGCCGCGCGCCCGGGGCCGGGGGCCGTGCGCCGGGGGCGGGGCCGCCTGCTGCCCGGGGCACAGGAATGGCTCGAGCCGGCCCTGCTGTGGGCCCTGGAGAGCTGAGAAAAGCCAGGGTGCTCTGCATCCTGCCATGTCCCTGATCCCCCCCCCGACCTCCTACCCCACCAGGCCAGGGGCTGGTCCAGAGCCTTCATGCCAACTGCGTGCTGGCTGGGAACCGGCTCCAGGGAGATCTGCCTGCTTTAAGTTCCCTTTACACTGCGGCCTTGTGTAACTGGAAATCAGTCCCTAGCCTTGTAGGCCCAGATATGCAAAGGAATTTAGGCACCTAACGCCCTTTGATTTCAATGGGAGTTAGGTGCCTAAATACCTCTGAGTATCTGAGCCAGGCTCCTTCACATGCTGCCCCTAGAACCACCACCTCCCCTGCTATTCAGAGCACGGTTCAGAAGTCCCTGGATCTGTCCCTCCTGCTCGGAGCCGAGCGTCCCAGGATTCCAAGGGGGTGTTGCGAGGCCGTGGGGGGGCGGTGGCAGGCCCACAGGTGACCAGGCATAGTCTAGTGCGCAAGACTCCAGGAGCGTGGCTGTGAGTGTCTCCGAAGCCGAGCACGTCTGTTGCATCAGCGTGAAGCAATGGGAACAGCTAGCAGCGTGGCCGAGGGCTCTTTTTGTTCCAAGTGTCACCTGCTTCAGCTGTCACCGGGATCACACCCCGGGCTTTCGGCTACAGGGCGGCCCAGGGTTATGCCAGGCCCCGAGTCCTAGAGCACTGTGGTACCAGAGTAACTGCAGCAGGCACCTCCCTGACTCTGGAGCTAATTTGGAGGCAACACAGGTCAGTGGCTGCGTGAAGGAGACACTCCCGGAGGGTGCTTTGCCTGGCCGGATTGCCACGGTCCCCCGCTCCGTGTTCCCCGAGGGAGCAGCATTATCCCTCTGCAGCCCCTAGTGCTGGGGCAATTCTGCCATTTCACAATGGCTCCAAATGACACAATTGCAGAATCCCCCCAGGATGGACCCACGGAGGCAGTACGGCCGGATTTGCAAGATGCATGCTGGGAACTTGATCCCTGCATCCCAGAGCTCCCTGGGCAAGTCACTGCTCTCCCCCAACACATTTGTGAAACATTCCCAGCAGGCATTGCACCGGGTGATGGCACACCGGGATACCTACCAGTGGTGTCGACACGAGCACTCCTGGTGAGCACACGTGCAGTGTGGACACAAGCAACCAAGCGTGCAATATGCTCACTGCAGCAGCTCGACGCCAGCATTCCTAATGTCGATTCCAGTCTCTAGTGTAGACGTGGCCTCAGAGGAGCTGCAGCTCCCGTGGATTTCAGTGTGGGCGCTGCTTGTCTGTCCCCCACTGCATCCTGCAGCCCTCTCTCCTCCTACCACCTCCAGAATCTAAGCCCCAAGGCCCCAGGCAGCGGAGGGGACCCTGGATGGCAGCAAAGGGGGATTTCCCAGGGAGCTCTAGCTCTGTGCTGATGGCCAAACCACGGCTCCCCACACGCAGATCCAGACAGGGAAGTGGGGCGCTCACCTTAGAGCTGACATGAAATGTCAGTCGCACGCTGGAGCTCAGGGGAAGCAAACCGGTGCCAAGTTTCTCCCCCGGCATGTGATCAGGCCTCGGTCTGCAGAGAAACCTGGCAGGCGTCTCTGGAGTATTTCCAGCAGCGATGACGCAGTGGGGAGATTGTTAGTGGGTGTCGAGATGCTAACGAGTAATTAACGAGGGGCCCCCTGCTTCACAGCCTGTGCCGGGTGAGCTCCTGGTGCATACGCTTTGCATTCCTCCGTCCCACCTGCACAAGCTCCCTCACGGACTCCCTGCGTCCGCACCAGGAGCTTCGTGTGTCCCCCCACCTCACCCTCTGTGCGCCCCTCTGTTCTTCCCTTCACCACATGCCAGGGACTCTGTATCCCCCAGGTACCTCTCCCCCATTCTCCTCCCCTCTGTGTGATTTTGTGTGCCCCTCTTTTCCCCTTCTTCCCCACACCAAGGCCCCTTCCTTTCTCCTCTTTCCCCCTGCGATTAGGGCTTGTCGATGCATGGAATTATTCCAGAATAGCCACTCCTGATTAACGCCCTGTCTGGACATTCTTCCTTCAGAGTAATGGCGCCTTGTTCCTGTTCAGCCTAGCCTGGCTCGGCAGGGACGCGGGGAGTGTAATTTCCACGGTGGGTTATTACTCTGGAGTATCGCCAATGCTAACTCAGAAGAGCGAGCCCCATTTTCTGTGTCACTGGCGTAGGATTTAACCTGGACATCACCACGGCCTGGCTGGGCACAGGGAGAACCCTAAATGAAGTGCTGAGACCTGCTCGCATCCTGGATTCGACCAATCGTTCATCGTGCCCAGGGCAGATGGGCCCAGCTGTTTCAGAGGAAGGTGCAAGAGACCCCACAGAAGGCAGTTATGGGATAACCTGCCCTCAGGAAAATTTCTTGCCAACCCCCCTTAGGTCAGGGGTCAGGGCTTGAGGCAGGAGAGTTTATACCCCTCCCAGAACAGCTGCTTGGTTAATCCTTCCTGTTATTACTCTGGAGGGGTCCGTTCCCTTTCAGGGGGATTCTGCTGAGCTCCAGGCACTCTTGTGGCAGTGAGTTCTGCTGGTTAATTGTGCACCGTGTTTAAACGTCCGTCCTTTGATCAGTTGCCGATTTGTTAGGGGCTTCCCTGATCACATCTGCACTGCCTGGCTTAGCCATGCAGCCCTGACTATGCTCCCCAAATCCCTGCTCAGGGGAGAGATATACTTTAAGGGCAGGTAAACTCCTGAGCGAAATTCTGGAAGGACACTCCCCACCTGTTTTGTAGGAAGCATGGTCTAGATTGATGTGATGTGACAAAACCAGACTCCACAAGGGGAGGGTTGAAGCCAAAACACCAGTCGTTGGGGCAGCAGGTAAACTGAGGCAGCAGAAGGTCCTGATGCCAGACTGAATAACTAGGAATGCCCATAACACTCAGAGAGGAGTCTGGTATGGAGACAGTTCTTCTGCACTTGGTGATCTACAAGTAAAGTCTGCACAGCCCAGTGCGGACGGGCCCTGCTGTGTGTCTGTTGGCATTAGATCAGCATGCCGTGAACAGCGAACAAGTCTTGCCTTGCATTAATCACTTAAAAGAAGACAACCTATGGGCGGCTTTGTCGATAGGGATAGAAGTAGAGACCTCTGGCTTTAAAAGCACGACTCTCTTTCTTATGCTGAAAACCCAGACCCACTAGCTTGGCGGCGGTGGCAGATTTGAGGCTTGGCTACATGGGGACAGGAGCTTTAATCTGAATTCAATTTGAAAGTGGATTCGTTAAACTGTGTTACACCCCTGTGTGGACACTCTTATTCAGACTTAAAATGGCCGTGATTTGGTCTGGCTGTATTCACCGAAACAAACTACACTGAAGAGGGCCACATCAATTCTGAAGGAGCGTCCCCACATGTTTAATGTGGTTTAGCTAATCCGCTTACATTTACACCTTTAATTTGGATTATTTTTCCCAAGTGTCTCTGAGCAGACAACCCCTTATAAGCCCCTTCCTGACGTCTGGCGCCTAGCGGAGGACAAAGGCCCACAGGAGATTAATGTGGGTCGGACGCTGGGACCAGGAATTTCCCAAGGAGCCCATCCCAACAGCCAGTCCCTGCTATCCCCTATGTGTAGTGTGTCCTTCACAGCTCCCCGGGGCAGCTGTAGCAGGCGCCCTTTTCACACGGCTCCTGGAAGTGATCTGCCAGGTAAGCTCCTTTGTTCTGATGACTTTCCCTGCCTGGCGCCCACTCCCGCGCCTGCCAGGGGAGCCAGCAAACGCCACTTTGCTCCCCTGGGCCAAAGTGGTAGCCTCACAGTGGGTCTCACTGACACCCTGTTGCCGTCTGTCTCTGGGCGTGGCATGGGCGGGGGTGCTCGCCCCACGTGTGCGGGTGATGTTGCCCCATCCTCCACCAGCCGAATCAAAGGCACAGTTCACAGAAGGGTGGACGTGGCCTGTCGCAGCTGGGGCTGAACCACTGGGCAGCCGATGTGCGTCCCCGGGGGCACGTTCAGGGTGTCTCTCTCCAAGGCAGCGGTCGCCACCTTTCCTGCCAACCCGTCACCAAGCGGCTGCTTTCCCCGGTTCTGCTCCAGCTGACGTATCCGTTACCAAGGAAACGGCTTGCTCGGGGGGGAGGGGGGGGCCTCTTGTCTCAGGAACAAGATCCCCACCACGCTCGCTGGTTAATTATTGGCCTCCAGAAAAGAAAGCGGCGTCCGCCCAGTTCCCGCTCGGAGGCAGGCCCTCAGCAGAGGGGGTCGTACTGTCACAAAATGGACCTGCCCTGGGGGGGGAGGCTGCTGTGTGGTCTAGTGGTGACAGCCAGGTGGCCAGCTGTCAGGACTCCCAGGTTCCCTTCCCACTGAGACACCTGTCCGTCCCATTGACACTCCCAGAATGGCGGTGTGCCTGCTCCCACCCCAGGGCAGTCTGCAGTGCGGGCGCTAAAACCAAGGGGGTAAGGCCATAGCTGGGGCCTGGGTTACCCGGAGTCACAGAAATGCCCCTGGTCTCTGCTTGGCCCGAGTGCCTCTCCGGGGACCTAGTTTCCAATGGGACGCCCAAGCACAGAGGCTGACCCTGGGCTGGTCCCCTGCTCTGCTAGGCAGGCTGCTGGGTGCCCCAGCAGGCTTGCTCGGTTCTTGAAGCTGCGCTGCTCTCTAGCGGCCACACGCAGCACGAACCAACGGAGACGGTTTGGGTCAGGCCAGGAAGGGAAGAAGCCAAGGGTGGGATGTGCCCGGCTCAGCCATTGCCAGCCCGCAGGGTGTGGGACCCAGGGCTGCGGCTGGAAGTGGCTTCCGTTGCAGGCAGGGGGCACGGTTTGGTGCCGGGGCTCTCGGCACCCCTGTTGCTGCCCATCCCCATGACTGGCACGGGGAAGGGTCCAGACCCCGGCTCGGGGCCCTCCCCGCTGAACACAGCAGAAAGGCGGAGCTGGATCCAGAACCGGATCCCACCTTTGACCCCCACTCCGCTGGTGCTCCGGCTGGGAAGCAGAGCCGGGCCTGCATCTGGCACTCCGGATGAGGTGCAGGGGCTTACGCCCACTTTGCCCGCCCACCCAACAGCAGGGCCCATCCGACCGTGCCCCTGTCGCAGGGAGGTGCACGCATGGCCTCTCCTGACTCAGAAGGTGGCACATCCCGGCCCTGGGGCAGGCTGGTGGCCGAGTAGAACCCGGGCCGACACGGGCCCAGTTCCTACCTGGTGCTGGGGTTTGAGGCCAGGAGACCCTGGTGCCCCAGGCTGACTGGCTGGGCTGGTTTTGAGGGATAGCCCCCCACCCTCTGCTCATTGCACCAGGGTGTCTCCGAGTCCCGTCCTTGGTCCTCGCCACCCCCTGTGCTCCAGAGAGGTCGGCTGGGGCAGCAGGGCAGGGTAGGGGCTCTGCACGGTGCAGAGCTGGGGCAGGCAGGACGTGGAGAAGGATGGGGAGGGGAGCACAGGGGTGGAGGGGGTGGCTCTTTGAGGCAAAGGGGCTTCTGAACTTCCCCTGGGATAGATGGGGACGGGTGTGGCCTTCTGGGGGGGAGAGCAGGACAGAGAAGGTCCCTTCCGCCCAAGAAGGGAGGAAGCTGGAGTTTCCGTAGGGCAAAGCTGGACTCTAGCTCAGGGTCTCGGCCCCCCCGGAGGATGGGTAGGGACCCTGGCCCAGATGCTCAAAGTTATCAAGGTGCCTAATTCCCCTGGATTTCAACCTTTGAGGCCCCAGGCTGCTCCCCGGGCCATTGGCCAAAGGTGGAGCCTTTCCTGGGCTGGTCCCCCCCAGCTGCATGTGACCCGCGGCCCCTGCTGCTTCCTAGCCTCCGGCCTTCCGCCCCCGGGATCCTGCGGTGAGCTGGCAGCGCTGAACGGGCAACGGCACTGCCATTGCCATGGCAACGCCGGATACAATTGGAGCCCTCCCATTGGCTGGCGGTGACGTCACCTGTGTGCAGTGCCTGAATCTCCACATTTCGAGGAAGCTTCTCCCAAGTTGGCGCGACACGCCCGGGTTCTGCCTGGCACGGGCTGAGGTGGCAGGGTGTCTGCAGCCCAGGGCGGGGCCCTGTCCGGGACGGGAAAGCCCGTTTCCGTAGTTAACCGGTTAAACGTTGAGTTTGTCCGGTTACCTGATTAAACAGGGCGAGGGGGCAGCTCTCCGGCCCACCTGGGCTGAAGCGCGGCTCCCCCCACCCCTGCTACAGGCAGGGCTGCTGGCTCCCAGCCCAAGCAGGGCCAGAAGCAGTAGTCCTGTACGGTGTCCACAGAGCCGGCAGCCCCACGCTGCTGGAGCAGCCCCCCTCCCATGCCAGGTCATGGGTAAGGGGCTGCTCCTCCGGGTACCGGGTAACCGGTAGGGATGGGTGAAATGGATCAGCTACAATAGTCCCCAAAGGGGGCCCTTCCACGTGCAAGGGGGCGTGTGGCCTAAGAAAGACACAAGGGGTGCCCGGGGGCTTGGCGAGCCCTGGGCCGTGGTTACCTTTAGTCTACCCTGGCCACTAATCCCAGCTGCAGTCTCACACTCAGGACGAGATCTGGCCCCACCACCAGCATTGCTGCACAGTCGCCCAGGGAAGTCTCCTTGCCACACCCCGGCCCTGTGCTACTCTCCTCACCTCAGAGACAGGCAGCTTCACCCCCGCACCCTCCCGGGCAGAGTAGGGAATTGAACCCCAGTCAGCGCCCCAACCACTAGGCCACACTACCTCTCTGCCTTCCTGCACCAGGGGAGGCCAGCATGCTGCCGGGGCATGTGCTGAGCCCACAGCTGCAGGCGGCCGAAGGGCAGAGAGCCTGAAATTCCTGCGGAGTCTGGTTCCCTGGCCTCCAGTAGTGTAACGGGACCTCAGCCCCTGCCCTGCCCAAGAAAGCTCAGGACGGGGCTTGCCCTGTGCATCTGTGCGGCGGGGCAGGCCCAACGGCCGGCCCTGACTATTCCTGTAAAATGGAGTCAGGAGCTGATGTCACAGGGCCGCCCCCCGAAGCCCCGCTCGGCCCAGCCAAAGCCCATCTGCCCTCCACGCGTGGAATTCGGCCGTGGCTGCTCGCTAGCTCTGTCCCTCTCCTGCTGAGCTGGCTGGGTTTCCCAGCAGGTGCCCTCCCTGCAGCAGGCAGAGGCGGGGACTGGCCGGGGGGGTTCCCCGAGGGCGCGGGAGGTTTGGTCAGTCCTGCCAGACCTTCCCCCCTGAGGCCTCCCGGTTCCAGCACTGCGGGCAGCGGGGCACGGAATGGGGTGGGCTCCTGGAGCCGTCGCCATTGGGGTTCCGGGGGGAGACCGCGCCCGTGGGCTCTGCTGCTGCCCGTCACCACAAAGGGGGGCAGAGAACGGTGGGGAGCTGCCACAGCAGGGCTTCCCCTGCTGCCGAGGGGTCTTGAGAGAAGACATGAAACATCTTCACCCACCCTGGACAAGGGGCTGCGTTCTCCTGGCTGGCCTCTCCCCTCCACTTTGGCCCCCTCCCTTCCCCCTCCACCAGCCCACCCTTTGCCTTCAACCCAGAGCGCAACAGCCCCTGTGCTCTCCGGGCCTAGTGCAAATCAGGAGTGACTCCCGCTGGTGTAAATGGTACAGCAAGGGGCGCTCCTGATGCACAGCCTGTCAGCAGGGGAAGAACGGGTCTTGTAGTCAGATCTCTGGAAGATTCGTGCCCTTCACCATTTACACTCTCCGCCCCCACACTCCTGCTCATTAGCCTGAAGAATTAATAGCAACCAGCAAAGCCAGGTGCACGCCCAGCCCCTCCCTGCCCCACGCCTGCCCTTCCTCAAACCCCACGGCACAAAGCAATCGTGCCCGCATGCAGGGCGTGGCGAGCTGGCTAGATAGCACCAGCTCCGGGAGCAGCTGCACGGGGGCCCACGCCCAAGTGGCTGGGGCGTGGCACTGCCACAGCTGCCGGGGCATGGGGCTAGCGTGAGAGGCGTTTGTCAGGCCGGATTCAGACATGCTGAGGCCCCAGACTAGGTCGCATGTAAGAAGCCCCGTAGCTGAACCAAAACAAAGGCATGGAGGGGTTTTATTGTACCGAGGGGCCCCTCCTAATCCGAAGCCCCAGACGGTCGTTCACGCAGCTTGTGCGTCAGTCCGGCACAGCGTTCGCTTTAAGGGCACACGGCAAAGCAAGGGGCAGAGAGAGGGGAACTGGGCTGGAGTGGGGACTGCAGTCAGGATGCTGGTGCCCGGGCCTAGCTGGCACAGGCACTGCCTTTTGTGTTTGCTGGGGGGGGGGGGGCGTGCCTCTCTGCCCTCTCCCCCTGCTGCCCCTGTGCCCCCCTGGGCTGAGCGGGGGTGGGGTGCAATTGGGGAGGAGGGGCCGAATGGGGGTGGGGCACAGCATGGGTGGGGGATGGGGTGGAAGAAGCTGAGCAGGGCAGGACAGAGTATGGGTGGGCGGGGGAAAAGGCTGGGGGGGGGGGCACAGCCTGAGTGGGGAAGAGGCAGAGGGGCGGAGTGAGGTGGAGTGTGGGCGGGGCATGGGGGAAGAGGCGGGGCGGGGCCTTAGGGAAAAGAGGGAGCTGAGGGGGGTGAGGCGGAATGTGGGCGGAGCCTCAAGGGGAAGAGGCTGTGCGGGGGCAGGGCAGGTGGGTGCCTCAGTAGGAGGAGGCTGGGTCTTGGGGCAGAGCGAAAGGAGAGCAGGGGGCAGGGCCCACAAAATTAATCCGGCCCTGCAGGGGCTGAGCATGCCTGTGGGTTTTTTTTCCAGTGGGTGCATGGGCCCCGGGACACACGTGGATAGGCACCTATGCTAGCTCCAGGGTTCCCTGTAAGCCGGGTGCATGTGCGGAGCGCCCACAGCGAGGTTTGTGTTTCTCCTGGTGGTGCACATTGCACATGCCTTGGTGCCCATCAAAATTATTCCACACACAAAGGGAAGAGATTAGAGGGAACACTGGCGAGGTGGTACGTTCCAATAAGGCGAGGTAAGGGGCAATGTTCCCTCTAATTTGGCCCATGTGTGTGCGGAATGACTTTTGTTATGTGCACCAGTATGGAGGGGATGTGTGACAAAATTCATGTGGCAGGGATAGGGCCGAGGCGTTTGGAAGGAGAGAGGAGGCTCAGGGCTGGGGTAGAGGGTTGGGACTGGGGGGTGAGGGCTATGGCTAGGGGTGTAGACTTTGGCGTGGGGCCGCCCCAGCTCTCCGCAGCAGCCGTCAGGGTAGGCAATTTTGGGAAGGCAATGCCCTTCCTTGCCTACGTTACCCATCGCCATGGTGCTGAGCACACCGCTGCCTGGTTGGAGGGCGGGGGGGAAGGAGGGGGGATTTTCATAGGCTCATTCAGTGGCCTAGGCTTTTTGGAGACACCTCCATCACAGAAGCTTTGTTAATCGGATGGATGGTATCCACCACAGCATGGACTGCCCAGTCCCCAGATTCCCCTCAGCCTACCCCAGGCTCGGTGTAAAATCTGGGACGGCTTTTCAAGGGCCAGGATCTTCTTTGGTTGTTCCCAGTCAGGAATCTGGATGGGACTAGCCTGGCTCATCCGCCCAGGGGCTGGGACGCTGCCCCCGCAAACGCGGCTGGATAAGCAGGCCAAGGACACAAGAGAGCTGAGGTCTGGGCTGGGCTCGGACGGGGTCTGCCGGGACAGGGTGGAAGGAAAGTGGAGTCTCTCACTCCGGACGCGTGTCTGATCAGTCTCCAGATATCGTGCACTCGCCTTCCTGTTATGGCTGCATGGGGGGAACTGGGAAGACAGTGCAGATTACAGGGACCCTCCCAAGAGCGGTCAAAACTTTCCTCCTTCCCCATTCAGTCCAGTGGTTACTCTGCCCCGAGCAGGCTGCTGTAGGGCCATTCTGAGCTGGCTGCTGGAGCTTTCTCAGACACCCCTGCCCAGAGAGCCATCAGATTAGTAGGAAACAGAAGAGCACCGCACCCCACAACCAGGGGGTCAGGACGCATGGGAGCACAGCGGGGAGCGCTTGAAATGGAACCACCCAGCTAACATCTTCAACCATGTCCCCCCCCATCTCAATAGACCCCAGCGAACTTTTCACAAGCCTTTGGTGAAACTAATCCCATTGCCCTGCCTGGCTTCACTCTTTGTGTGACTATTACTGCTGCTGAGCTAAGATTCCCCCTCCAGTTTCACCTGGAGGATTTCTTCTTTACTGCCCTGCCTGCAAATCGCAAGGCGTCATTGCTGTGCAGCTCCGCCCCAGAAGTGGCTGCAGTTCAGTGGCTCAGGCTGGGCGACATGATTCCTTGGCACGCTGATGGGGTGACCAGCCATCTCTCTGCCTTCTCGTCCTGGCAGATGGAGCCGGCATCAGTGGAGATCTGGGTGAAGGAAGGGTCTAGAGGCAGCAGGGTCTTACAATGTTCAATGCAATCAAGATTTCAAGGGAGTGCCAAGGAATATCCTGAGAGCCCCTTAGCACCAGCAGGTTTGTTATGGAGTCACCCGTCCCAGATCACATCTTATAAACTCAGAGCATTTGTTAGATGGTTACGTCTTTAGGTCTCCATTCACAATCGCCCAGGGCAGCAGCTGACCCAGTGATCTGGAGCTGAAAAGATCCACGTCCCATGATCAGTGACTGACACACTTCATGGCTACTGAATATAATTCGTTACGTGAAAAGCTTGCAAAGGGAAATGACACTTGCCTGTGTCAAGGTCTCTGGCCCTGTGGTGTGCAGGAGGTCGGACTAGAAGACGATCAGCAAGGTTCTTTTTGGTCTTAACATCAGCGAGTTTGCAGGGTTAAATTTTTTTTCTCTTGCAGTGTCATAAACCCAGACAACACAGCCTGTTAGATGGGCCCCACGAAGAACATGAGGTTGGCCATATTGGGTCAGACCAAAGGTCCATCTAGCCAAGTGTCCTGTCTGCCAACAGTGGCCAACGCCAGGGGATTCAGAGAGAGTGAACAGAACTGAGAATCATTAAGTGATCCCTCCCTTTCATCCATTCCCGGCTTCTGACAAACAGAGGCTAGGGACACCCTCCCTGCCCATCCTGGCTAATAGGCATTGATGGACCTATCCTTCATGAATTTATCTAGTTCTTTCTTAAACCCATTTATAGTCTTGAACTTCACAGCATCCTTTGGCAAGGAGTTCCACTGGTTGACCATGCGCTGCGTGAAGAAAAACGTCCTTTTGTTTGTTTTAAACCTGGTGACCCTGAGCTCTTGTGTTAGGAGGAGGAGTAAATAGCACTTCCTTATTTACTTTCTCCATCCTGGTCATGATTGTATAGACCTCTGTCATATCCCCTCCCCCCTTAGCCATCTCTGTTCCAAACTGAGAAGGGAGCTGAGCTCCCAGGAAGACCTGGGGAGAATTGCTTCCATGCTCTGAGACTCAGTTTCCCCACTGGGCACACCAGGAGGAGCTGTGTTCTCACAGGTCTGTAAGTGCCCTGAGTTCACCAGAGGGTGAAACTGGAAGTGAAACTGACCGTGCAGCCCAGGGCTTCCCCTTCCCAGCAGAGCCTGGTGGCAGGAGTGAGTGAGAGGGAAGTGTCTGGGGCTGACTGGCGGCTGGCCCTGGCGTCGTGTGGTACAGCAGCGCTTTGCACAGCGCACCAGGACTGGCAGGGTGGGCAGATCCGTGCTGCATGGCCTGTGAGTGCCCTGTTAAGCCCTCCCCACAAGAGCCACCTTCCTTAGGAAAGCAACTAGAGAAGCCCACCCTCAAGGGGCCCGGGTGTTTGCTGGCCCAGCCGGTTCCCCGGCTCTCGCTGCGTCTCTCCCTAGTGTTCCAGATGCTGGAAACACCCTTTGGAATGAAATGTGACTTGAGAAACATCGCCATGGCAACAACACCCCCCCCCCCCCCGCCCCAGCCTTTCCCTCCACCCAGGGGCTTATGGGCCCCAGCTGCCTCCCCTCCCAGCCATGAGAAAGAACCGTTCCCAGGGGTGAGGCCAGCTTCCCCTCCCGCCCCAGGAGCCAGACACCAGCGGGGCAGGGGCAGGTGGCTGTGGACTGGTAGGGCTTTGCCTTGTCAACTCTGCCTCAAAAGGACAGGAGTGGGCATAGAGCAGAAGGGGAAGATGGGTCCCTCTGCTGCTGCCTCCTGTGGGTGGCGTCCTCCTCAGAGCCCCTGCCAGCTGTCTGCCCAGGTAAGCCAGCCAGCTGGCTGGGGAACCAGAGCAGCCTTCACTGCCCTGGGGCATCAGGAGGGGGGAGAGGCTGGATCTGGCAGGAGAGGTCAGCAGGGGACGGCCATGCAGAGAAAGGACCATACTGGTCACCCAGGATGGACCTAAGAGCACCCCACTTGCCCATGGTCAAAAGGTAAGGCCATGCCCCAGGGGGGCCTGTCTCCTGGGTGAGCATTCCCTGGATGGCCTCCTGGGGCATGCAGCCATGCCACTTGGGCTGGGGGAAGCCTTCCTCTCCGCTAGATGGGAGATGCCTGAGGGAAACTCTCCTGGTCTATTACCCCTTGGGGCATGGCCTGTGCTGGTCTCCTAGCCTGGGTTCCAGGAGCCTAGTTCTAGTCCTAGCCCTGCTACCAACTCCCTGTGTGACAGTCATCCCAGCTCAGCTACAAGAAGCCAGGAGCCTCACGGATGCGGCCCTTCCCCCATCTACCCCCGCCCCCCTCTGCGAAAGGCGGTGAGGCCACCTCCCAGGGGCGGGGGGAAGGTACTATCCTGTGCATTGCTCAGAGGACGATGCCAATGTCTGGCTAGTGGAGTGACAGGGGAGGGGGAAGGGGCTGCTGCCACCTTTCTGAGATGTAGCATTGAGGTGCCTCAGAGACTTAAGGACCCCTGGGCTCCAGGCCACTGGACTCAAGGGCTGGCTTGACTCCCGCCCTGGAGGCTGCTTTCTGCAGAGCTGGCCTGCAAAGAGCCACCAGGTTGCCACCGAGGGGCAGGAAACAGAAACCCCTTGAGCCAAGTGCTGTCTGCTGAAAGGGGCTCCCTGCGTCTTTACCTAGAAGCCCAGCGACCCAGCTTTTAGCCACAAGGGCAAATCCCCCCGGCCGTCATATGGGACAGAGCCAGCAGCTTAGAGCCTACTGCAGCTCTGTGGGGCTGATGGCAAGCAAGTCACCTGCTGTGGGTGTTTGAGGGGGACTGGCTGCTCCAGAAAAGACCTATAGGCCTAGCAGGGTGGCCAAGGTAGCATCTCTGAGGCACGGGGCGCTCAGGTGGAGGCAAAGCCATATGGGCGGGGGAGGGGAGATAAAACCCATCCCATCCAGGCAATTTGCTTGGCCAGCCTGAGGGCAGGAGGTTGCACGTGGCCTGGCCTGGGGGCAGCCCCAGGGAACCGCTGCCGGGCCGGCTCCCAAGCGAGCCAGGTGCGATCGACCAGCCGCGCCGCTAGCGCGCAGCAAGAGCGGATGGAGCCAGCGCGCTGGAGTTCGCAGGCCCCACCCCTGAGCGCGCACCCCCCCCCCAGCTTCCTGCTCCTCCCCCGCCCCTCCCCCCTTGGAGGGGAGCTCTGCTAACGACCCACACCTGGGGGGGGAAGGTGCCCCCTCCTTGGACCCCCCCCCCCACCTCCCATAAGGGCGTGGGGGCCGAGTTCATTGTCCCCATCCAAGCTTCGCGGGAGAAAGGCTCTGGGGCCAGCAGTGGGTGTGGGGGGAGGGGCAGGGTGTAGCTGTGGGGAGCCCCCGATCCCCCCCCCCCCACGTTCAGCCCGATGTCACTGAAAGGGGGCGAACGAGGAGGAGCCGCTGCTGGGGTGTCGCCCAGCCCTGCAGCCCGGCTTGTGCACGGGAGGTAGGTGGAGTCAGGGAGGGAGCAACGGCAGCTCCCCCACCCTCCTGAGGAATCGCCCCCTACCGAGGCGATCGGGCGGGCTGGGGGGCTCCTTTCCCCCCGGCTCGGGAGGGTCTGCGGGGCGCGCTGGCTACTGGCCGGGGGGCGGCCCCCGCCGCCCCGAGGGGAGCCCCAAGTTGTGCATTGCAGCTTTAAAGGGGCCGCTGATTGACAGGACATGTAGCAGTGGATGGGGTGGAGCCGCTGGGTGGGGTCAGGCAGCTGGTGAGAGCGAAAAGCGAGGCCGGGGGGGGGGGACCCACATTGCCCCCCACCCCCAGCAGCCAGGAAGAGGAGCCGGGGGAAGCAGAGGGAGGCTGGGTAGGAGCAAAGGCCCTTCCCAGGAGCCCGGAGCCGCCCCCACCCACCTACCCCACCCTCCCCGCCCTGCAGCCGCGCAGCCCGGCCCGGGGGAGGCGGCAGGAGGCCCCCGGAGCGAGCCCGGGGAGCAGGCGGCGATGCACTCCGAGGCGCGCAAAGTAAGTGCCCTTCCTTTCCTCCGCGCCCCCCCTGCGGCGCCGGGCGGCGGGGGCGGATCCACCTCGGGCAGCAGCCTCCGGCTCGCCCAGGCGCGGGGGAGGGCGGCGCCCGCCCCGCCGGGCCCGGCAGCCGGCACTGCCCGTCGGGGCGCTGCGAAGGGGGCTCGGCGGGCAATGCGGTGGCCACAGCCAGGGCTCCATCTTGCCTGGTCTCTTAAAGCGGCAGCGCCGCGCTGGGGCGGGGAGCCGGCAGAAGTAGGCTGCGCTGGCTGGGAAGTCCTGCCAGGGGTGGGGTGGGGTGGGGAGCGGGGGGGCCCCCCTGGGGGCGGGGACATCGCTGGGCCTGCACAGCAGGGTCCCCCTCTCCCTTCGGGGTCAGGGTGCACGGGGGAGCCACAGTTGTAGGAGAGAGCTGAGCCCTGCCTGGTGTGGTTTCACTATTTCCTGACCGTGCAGCAGGGGCTGGCTGCCAGGCACCCACGGGCCTGGCTCTGGTTTGCTTTCCAAGCGCCGTGCAGCACAGGGGCACCTGGAGGCCTGTGTCGGCCTGGCTGGGGTGCCTGGGTGCTGAACTTTGGGAGGGCCGGGCAGTTGCCCTCTGCCCGCTTGGCGCGTGTGGCGGCTCCGTGGATGCGCAGGCGTTCGGGCCGGGGCATGGCCAAGCCAGGTGCCCTGGGCTTGGAGATGGTGCCAGGATGATCCTAGGGAGTGTGGTGCATATGGAACAGGTGCAGGTCAGTGGTCTGCCTTTGGGAAAGCCAGTTGCCTTCCTGACCTGAGGCCTGGAGGTAGCAGTTTCCTCTGGAAGATGCGTGGCACGGGAAAAATAAAACTGCCCTGCGTATGGGAATAAATACGGGCTCTTGATACGACCCTCCTTGGCTAAACACTGATGGGGGGAACTCCCGAGGGTCATAGTAGAGAACATTGGATGTCTCGGTGCTGCTGGGAAATGTCTGCTTCATATTCCAAAGAGTTTCAGTCCAGATTTTCAAAAGGGACGAGTGGTTTTTGAGTGACCGTGAGGCCTCTTAGCCGTGAGACTCTTGAGAAATGTTGA
Source organism: Pelochelys cantorii (assembly GCA_032595735.1). Taxonomy (NCBI): domain Eukaryota; kingdom Metazoa; phylum Chordata; order Testudines; family Trionychidae; genus Pelochelys; species Pelochelys cantorii. The sequence continues at coordinate 47,023,309 of CM064337.1, forward strand.
GCCACCTGCCTTCTGAAAACCAGTCCCCTTCCAGCAGGGCGCCCAAAATCAGTAGCCACTTTTGGAAGCCACATTTTACGGTCTGATGGATTCACTATTCCAGGTGCCACAGCCTGGAACGTGCTCGGAAAACTAGAGACTTGTGCTGCTGTGTATGTGCGTGTCCGTACTTGTGATGTTGTATCGGTCTGCAATTGGTGTCAACACAACTTCAGACCTTCTTCACTGGAAGATCTAGTGGCTGGACTGAGAACCCATCCTGGTTCTGTTTCCAGTTCTGCCACTGACTCGCTGTGTCTGGTATCTCCTCTGTATCCCAGTTTCTCCATCCGTAAAACAGGGACCGTCATAGCCTCCCTGCCAGGAGGCTGATTGGGCAACTTAACTTAATTAGAGTGTTAGAGGATGAGGGTGTTTTGTGTAAGCACAAAGTGCTGAAACTTCAGGTTTAGGCTTAAATTCTTCCATCACCTGGGTGGGGAGAGGGAGTTTGTATGCAGATTTGACTGGGATCAGAGCTGGGTCACCGCCCTCCTCCTCAGAAGACCGCGGTGCCCGGTCTCGACCCTTGCATCCGAAGGTGAGCATCGTTGTTCCATTGTGGTTCTGATGAGATGTTGAAAACCACATCTGTCTGCGACCCCGCTGCCGCCTCCGTGATCTCGCAGGCTTGTGTTCCTCGGCATCGGAGCTATTTTTCGGCCCGTGATGTTAGAAGTGTTGAGGGTCTCCTGATGCGTCTCGCATGGAGGCATTGCTAAAGCTCCATTTCGGCTGAGAAGCTGGCCACGTTTACAGAGCAATCGCATCACGAAGCATTGTAGAAAGGCGGGCAGGTATCATCCCCCTCCATTTCACAGAAGAGTAGATAGAGGAAGGTTCAACTGGTTAGAATCCTGCGCTGGGATTGTTAGGCCCATTCCCACCTCCGCCACACACTCACTGTGTGGCCTCGGGCAAGTCACTTAGTTGACATGTGCCTCAGATTCCTGTGGATGGTACTGCTTCAGGGAGTGCTGAGGGTCACCTGTTGGTACTACTTGTCTGGATGCTTCACCCCGCTGAGGGCTGTAGAAGTAGGTGCAGACACAGAGAGGTTGTGACTTCCCTCAGGTGGCTCAAGGATTCCGACTTCTGCTCTCCTTTGCTTCGCAGTGCTTCAGCAGGGACAGGCGGAGCTAGCGTAATCAGAACCAGAGCAGTCCTAATCGCCAGCGAGCACAAAACTGGAATCTGGGCCGAGGAGCCTGCTTGCCGGCCTATCGGAGACTTGAGGGCGTCTTTTTGTGAGCATTATGAATGAGTATCCTTGTCCACACCCATCACACCTGCCATCCCACCCTTTGTAATTCACACGTGCACCTCTGAAAACATTTTACTGTCTCATCCTGGGATCCGAATGAGGGACCTGCTGTTGGGGTGTTACCGGAGTTGATTTCAGTGACCTGGATTCCCTGGTTTGACTGGAACAGGCACATTTCTGTGTGTAGTTGGCTTTTGGTGTTTAGCTCGTCATCTCTTTGGTTTATTAAAAGGAGACTTGTAAAAGCTTGTGACAAAAATCAAATATTGGGATTGTGGCTTTTTTGTTTTTGTTGCTTTCTGATGGTAGAAGAGGTCAGCAAGCTGTATGCATTTTAACCCTGCTCATTTTATTTGTACCCTCAGACCAGGGGTGGGGAACCTAAGGCCTGGGGGCCAGATGTGGCCCCCGGGTTGTCTGGATCTGGCCCCTGAGGCACAGTGCTTCCCCCAGCATTGGGGAGGCTGCGCTGGCGCGTCAGCCCCTGGTCCCCGACTGACTTTTCTGTGGGTCAGCGGCCCCCGACCCAAAAAGCCCCTCTTCCCCCCACTGTAGACCTATCACGAATGTGAAGTCTGGATTTGCTGGAGGACTTTCTGAGGGGGCTCTATTCCACTGTCATTGAACAAATCGGGGATGTTTCCTCTTTCTCACAAACTTTCTCTCTCGATCATGTTAATTGCCCATAGATGCTTAATGGGAGTCCCCAGTACCTAGAGTTGTAGGCCCTCTACTGATCCCCTCTGCTCAGTGACTTGCCTTTCACGCTCGCGGGAGATTCCCTGCACTGGTGAGGAATCCACTCTAGGCAGTGACAATGATGGCAGCAAGCAGGTAGCTGTGCTAGGATGGTCACAGACCAGCTGCTCTCCAGTGGTGTTCTCTTCCTGGATGTTTCCCAGCGGCACGGTCTCCTGCTTTCTCTAAAGATGCATGTACTCATCTGCGCTGGCAGCGGGAGAGACTCCGAGGCTCGTAAGCATCAGGAAGCATGGCCGCAAGAGGATGTGGCTTGCTAATGAAATCCCCTTCGTAGGAATTTGATTCTAATCCCCGGAACGCCACTGGCAACCATGGCAGGACCTAGGCTTTTAAATGAGCCTTAAAACAAGAGCTAGATCCTGGTGGGGGATGTTGGGGCCGTGCATGAGAGCTCCACCTGGGGTTTAGTCCCTACTCTGCCACTGATGTGCCGTGTGACCTTGGTCAAGTCATCTTCCCTCTCTGTGCTTTTGGGGCCAAGTTGTCTGTGTGTGCCTGTACAGCAGCTAGGGTAGCAGTTAGGGGCTGCTCTGATACAAATGATGGGGCCTCATGTAGCAGGGCTGCCCAGTCATTTATTTGCCCTGTGACAGAAACCCCAGGAAAGCCTCTCATCTAATAGCAGTCGAGCCAATTCCAGCTCCCTTGGGGTATTTTTTTTTCCCCAGAGTTTTCTTTGTAAGATTGATTGGGTGCCTCTGAGGAAGCCCCATAAGGGACTGTGCCTGACAGGCTTTCAGTCAGACCTTGTGCTTATTGAAGGACCTGAAAGTTTCCTTGGTGAAAGTCCAGGATATGGAAGTCAGAGGTGATGTGTGATTGTGGGCCAGGGTTGCATGGTAGCTTGGGAGGGGATGGCTGGGATGAGCCCTGGGAAGCAGTGAGCAATGGGCCAGAGAAGAATGGACTTTTGGATGAACCGGGTCAAGGGGTTTGCCTGGGAATCTCGGGGGGGTGAAAGCCCACCCCCCCCCCCCGGCAAACTATACCCTGAGAAGAGGCCTCCCTGCCATGAATCTGAAGGCTGAAGGGAAGATTCATGGGGCAGCTAAAACCATTCTGAGCTGGGCACCACAGGGAAAAGGCCGGGGTGGGGTCTGCAGGCGGCAGGGGGAGATGAACATGCATGTGGGTTCTGCTGCTGCTTTTAATTTTCCTCTAATGCTTTTACCTTTGGAAGAAACATGCTTGGCTAGGCAGAGCTGTGTGGTAACTTCCGATCAAGGGCAGTGATGGCAGGCCGGGAACCTAGAGGGGCTGCCCTCGAGGGCCCATGTCGAGGGGATGCCTGCAAATGCCTTGAACCGCTATAGATGTGTTTCTAGTCTTGAGACTGTCAAATCTCGGTTCTGCTGGCTTTTCTGCAGGACTCCTGGAGGGGGAAGGCTTAGAGACGTGTATCTTGAGTCCAGAGGAGCCGGCTTCTTCCAAATATGGCAGGCATTGGAGTAGTAAAAAGCCCCAAACACACAGATTTAAACGTGGCTCCGTCTCGTCCTCTCGGTTGCTCAACGTTGGCATTGCAGACTCATCAGAACATAAGAACAGCCAGACTGGGTCAGACCAAAGGTCCATCCAGCCCAGTGCCCTGTCTGCCTACAGTGGCCAATGCCAGGTTCCCCAGAGTGAATGAACTGAACAGGTAATGGTGAAGCGATCTCTCTCCTGCCATCCATCTCCACCCTCTGACAAACAGAGGCCAGGGCCACCATTCCTTACCCATCCTGGGTAATAGCCGCTGATGGACTTAACCGCCAGGAATTTGTCTAGTTCTCTTTTAGAGTCTCTTTATCTAGACTCTTGTGTGTCTCTGTCGCCGCAAGCCCTGAATGTCTAGCCCAGCGGTTTTCAAACTTTTGTTTTCCCCCTCACGACTCAGTTGAAGAGAATTGATCCCAAAATAATTTGACTGGAGTGTGGGCTCTGGGGTGGGGTTGAAGATGGGAGCTTTGGGGTGCAGGAGGGGCTCTAGCTTTGGGGTAGAGGGTCAAGGCTGGGGCAGGAGGGGCTTACCTTGAGCAGCTCCTGATGAGCAGTGGGGGGGGGGGCTAAGGCAGCTTCCTGGCTCCGCAGACCAGGCGGCACCCAGAAGCAGCCAGCAGAAGGTTCCCAGTCCATAAGAGTATGGAGCTAGTGCTTGGGGTGGGGGGCAGTGTGTGCTTGTCCCTCACATCTAGGAGCTGGGCCTGCTGCCGGCTGCTTCTGGGGTGCAGTGCAGTCAACGGAGCCAGGACAGACAGAGCTGCCTTAGCCCCCCCACTGCTCACTGGATCCCCTGCGGCCACGAGCCCCAGCGCCCAACTTTCCACCCCCCTCCCGGTGTGGGCCGTGCTCCGTCGTTTGGAAGTCCCCAGCCTAGCGAATGGAGAAGAGTCGCTAAAAGAAGCAAAACAGCAGTACGAGCCCAGTATCCCCGGGTCTCTGCCCTGGAGTCACACACCCCAGAGGCACCACGTCGCCACAAGCAATGGCCCCCTCTCCGTGCTGCCAGGGAGGTCCCCTTGTCAAGGCCACGTGCGTGCAGCAGAGGAACCCTTGGCAAAGCCTGGTACCTCTGGGTTCGTTCCTGGCGAGCGTGAATGCACGCGGGCGCCCTCGTTGGTGGGAGTGGGCGTAGGGAGAGGAGACCATCCCCAGTGGGATCCCTCTCCAGGCAGGGCTGCTTGAGCACTCGATTGCCAGAGGCCGCCTCGAGTTAGGCAGGAGGGGCATGTGGGGATGCGATCATAGGCTGGGCTGTTGGCTGCTCTTCCCAAGGCCGGTACCTCCCCACCAGGCTGATCTGTGGCTGCATGAACTGGAGCTGAGGTTCTGCAGCAGCTGGGCGGTAATTCTGCCTCTGCGCTGGCTTCTGGGGCCCACCCAGCCTCCACAGGAACGGAGACCCCAGCGGGCCTTCGCTTAACCCCTTCTCAGCCCGGCTCCTGCCGGCTGTGGGCGTTGGGATTGTTGTCTGCCGGGCCAGGGCGCTCGACACGTCACCGCATCCTCCCGAAGCCGGTCATGCTCCTTCTGCCCGAGAATCGCTGCGTGCTTCCTTCTAGGCACCCACGTCGGGTGTCCCAGGGAGGGGCACCCGGGAAAGGTGTAAATATCGTGGCGGCCTGGGGACGTGTGCGGCCGCAGCGCGGGGGGAAACACTCCGACCCAGCTGCTGACCCCGGGTGTGCGGGTACAGGGCCTCCGTAGCTTGTTGCGGTCTCTGTTCCTTGCATGCGGGTCTCGGCAGGGCTGACCCGGTGGCTCCTGGGAGTCGCTCCGTGCCATGTGTTAGCTGAGCTTGCGCCGGGCTGACCGTGCTACAGGTCTTTGCACCAGCCTCGCTGCTGCGGCTCAGAGCCCCTGTGAAAACGCTGCAGTGGGGGTCTGTGGGTCTTGCTGTGGTGCGGTGCACGCAGCTTTCAAATGGATGTACGACGCCCCAGCGCAGGCCGCAGGGAAGAGTCTGGCTGGGGTCCCGGGGCATGGCCCAAGGGAACAACCAGGAAGCTCGTGTGATGCTGGGTCCTATGTGACCATCCCTGGCAGGCCGCCGGCGGCTGGGATTGGCCAGCGCGGCCTTCGGGGGGAGACCGGGAGATGTCCAGCTGTTTCTTCGAAGCATGTGGCTCCTTCCCTTCCCTCCCCTCCACCCCTCGGGCTTCCCGTGGCCGCCCCGATTCCCTTTGCAGAGCTGCTCTGCAGTGGCTGGGGCAGGCCACTCGGCCCTGCCCTCCGGCTCCCGCAGCGTGTCCTTGCCGGCCTAGGCTGGGGATTGCGACCCTAGGATCCCTTGCTGGCAGGCTGGGTGACAGGGGACATGCCGTCCCGGGAAATCCGATCTCTGCTCTAAGCCTGCTGCCCAGCTGGCCCCGGCCTTTTTAAAAAAAAAAAAAAAAAAAAAAAGGGAGCTGAATGGTATTAGCCTCAGCCCCTGGACAAAGGGCTGTTGTTGAGCGGTACCACCGTGCGCCCCTAGGGCTGGGTGCGAGCCCACTGGGGCTGTTGGCTTGGCCGGAGGTCAGCATGGGGGAAGGGTGCTCTGGGGGCAGATTTTTCCCTCTGTTCTGCCCTCTCTCATCTCTGGGATGCCCTGCCCCTCCCTAGTGGGCACGTGTGCCCCTTTTATTTTAAATGAGTCCAATGCAGCTGCGCTCCCCGTCCCGCCACATCACAGGCCCGGCGTCCTGGGTGTGAGCTTGCTGCAAGCCAGCAGTAGGTGCAGGTGCTTTTCTGCTGTCACCCCAAAATGCCCTCCCCACAAAAAAGCTTGTTCTGGGTTGGAGACAGCCTGGTATATAACTTGGCCCATCCAGGGTGATCTCGGGTAAATCTCCAGTCCCCATGTTCTTCGCCAGTCCAGAGTGATTCCCAGGTCCCCCTGTTCTGCGTGGGGTTGTCCCTTTCTCCTGCTCTGTCCTGTCGTCTCCCATCCCCTTCCGGATAGGTTCCTACTTTTGTACTGTGCTCATCGCTGTCCTGGCTGAGCATCGGGACTGTTGGCTGTGAGGCAGGTCACTAGGTTTGTACAGCACCAAGTACAATGAGACGCTGACGGTTGGGTGGACTCGCCTCCTATTGATCTGGGTTCTCTGTAGTACCTAGGAGCCCCGGGCCTGGACCCAGAGCAAAAGACGGGCCCTTCCCCCAAAGAGCTCAGTCCAGTAGTGCCAGCGTTGTACTGCAGAATGCTTGGGCTAGGGAGATGCAATGGGCTCAAGTCAAAGCCGACGGAGCTGCTGAGTCGCGCTGCGGCGGTTCGGTCACTGTAGAGGTGAGAAGAGGCACTTGGGATCCCGGAGGGCAGCAGGGCTTTTGGGGTTGGGCTTACTGCTGGCTTGGCCTCTCATTTGCTCCTAGCAGTATTCGGGGGGTTATCTCTGGGGCCCTAAAACAACTCTCCAGCCAGGGTGAGTTTTTCAAATTGCCACTTAGGCGTGCAGTGCAGGCTGGTCTCTTAGGGATGCCTTCATAAGCACGGCCAGACTAGGTGAGACCAAAGGTCCATCCAGCCCACTGTCCTGTCTGCCCACAGTGGCCAATGCCAGGGGCCCGAGAGGGAGTGAACCGAATGAGGAATCCTCACGTAATCCCTCCCTTGTCACCCACCTCCAGAGAAACCGAGCCTAGGGACGCCAGCCCCACCCATCCTGGCTAATAGCCATTGATAGAGCTAACCTCCATAAATCTATCTAGCTCTTTCTTGAACCCTGTTAAAGTCCTGGTCTTCACAACATCCTCTGGCAAGGAGTTCCACAGGTTGACTGTGCGCTGTATGAAGAAACACATCCTTTTGTTTTAAGTCTGCTACCTATTAATTTCATTGGGTGATCCCTCGTTTGTATTTACTTGTTCCCATAACAGACAGAAAACCTCTGACCTGGAAGGGGTGGAGGGGCTTTTAAGCACCAGCTGGGGGAAAAACCGGACCCTGGTTCTAAGTTGAGCTGACCCCGGCCTCTGTCCAGCAAGGCCCCTGCAGAAAGCACTGGGGTGCTCGTACAGGTCTCGCTGGAAGATGGCCAAGGGCTCCCACGGTTGACAACCTTGAGAGTCACTGCACAGACCACCAGGGGCTGTGCCCACAGACTCCTGTGGCGGATGCCGGAGGGGGGGATGTGGTACATGGGGCTGAGGTGCTATAGAGGGGCTCACACTGACTCTGGGCTAGCCTGGCTGCTCAGACCAGCTGGGTTGTGTGCAGCGAAGACCTGCCCTCTGGGAGTGGGACGGTCTTAGTGGCCACGTGTTGGTCAGGGGGCGAGCCTGGAACGTGTGCGGCCAGGTGCACACATAACGCTTCCCATGCCTCTGTCTAGGCAAGGCCTGGCTGGGCGGGCGGGCGGTCACCATCGCCAAGCTGTTGCATTTCAGAGATGGCTGGGTGATCTCCGCTCAGCCTGCGCCTGCCGCGGTGGTGGCACAGTGGCAGAACGGCTCCTTGGCCCTCTTTCCAGCCACTCGGGCGTGCGCGCGTGGGAAGAGAGGTGAGCCTTAACCCCAGGCCCAGCTTGGCGGGTGTTTCCTCCTACCGGCCAATGCAAGGCACTTGATTTGGTAACTGTCCAGCGCAGCGTGACGGCCCCTGCCCTCTGGACTGAGGCCCTGGGCAAAGGCCACCTGGCTCCAGAACGGGGCAAGGAAAGGTGGCTTGCTTGGGGGCCAGAGATCTCTGCCCCATTGCTTTACACCCAGACCGAGCCCCATTCAAACCGAAGGGGGGAGAAACAACACTCCATGAACTTCAGCTACTTCGCTTTCCCCTCCTGCATTCCGGGGTCCCTCAGCACCTTCCAAAACAGGCCTATCTCTGTGTTACAGATGGGGGAAACTGAGGCACAGCATGGGGGCAGGTCTTATCCCAGCGCCTGGCAGAACGTGGTCTCCTAACTTCCAAACCCAGGAAGCTAGAGGGTGCCACGGGGTTTGTTTCTGCTGCTCGGGGTCTGGCTGGGCTTGGAAATGCTTCTGCTCTCAAGACGGCAGCTGCTGCAGCCTCGTTGCAAGCAGGCAGCAGTGGAAAGAACATGAAAAGATTTGCTTGCCTAAGCAGCTCCCCCCACCCCCGCCATCCCCATGAACCAAGAGCTGGGACAATCCCGTGGGTAGGGGATGTGGGTTCTAATCCCAGTTACACCTGCTGGGGGCCTTTAGGCAAGTAGCGTCATTGCTCCGGGCCTCGGTTTCCCCTCCTGTGCCGTCGCTATGGACTGCGGGCTCTTTCAGGTGCAGACGTCTCCACCTCAAGCATGTGCAGGGTTCTGCACCGTGGGGCCCTGATGGTAGCCCGGAGTGCCTAGGCGCGTCTGCGACGCGAGTAAATAGCGATGATTAACGTCCCAGCCTATGACGCCTCTCTGAAACCAGGCCAACCTCTGTCCCCGGTCCCGAGTGTGCACGATCCCTGTGCAGCACAGCCGTGCCTCTCGCTGGGCGTGGCTGCAGCCTGTGCCAGCCGTGGCCTGCATGACATTGAGAACTTGCAGCAGGCCCAGGGAGCTCACCGATGCCCTTGGCAAAGGGGAGTCCCGCCGGGAAGCAGAGGGGGGGAGCCCAGTGGTAACCAAGCCTTTCACAGTGTGGCCTGGGGGGGAGGGGGCGGTTCCTGCCAGCCAGCAGGGGGTGCTAGAGCCCCCAGCGCCATGCGGGCTGGGCGAGGGGTATAATCCCGCTGGCGGGGGCCTGGCTGTGCGGCAGATCTGCCCCGTTGAGCAGGGCGGCGGCGGGGCGGGGCGTGTGCATGGGAGCCAGAGTCCAGGGCCGCAGAATCCAGTCCTGGTGGCGGGAGGCCTTGGCCCAGGGTAGTGGTCTCAGCTGGTTTGCACCGGGGAGCGAAGACCCCAGGGATTTGAAGAGGGCGGGGGGAGGGTCATGTCTCAGCTGAGCCCACCACGCTGCTGGGGCGGGGGAGCCTTTGGGGGCCTCAGCCCAGCGGGCCTGGTGTTTGACCCCTTGCTGGCCGGCAGGGCCAAGGAGCCCGGTCTCGCCGGGGGGCGGGGGCACTTCCAGCCGTGCTGTAGCGCCAGGCAGCGTCTCCCAGGCTCTTCCGTGTGCGCCAGCTTGGCCTCTTCCAACACCCAGGCTTCAGGGCCTGTGCTGCCGGGTCAGGAAGGCTTTGGTCCGGGCGGGGTGAGGGCTGCCCCTTCCTCCCGCCGGGACAAGGGAGCAGTGGGGTCAACAAGGCAGCTGTTCTGATCCAATCAGCCAAGGGGGGTTAGCCCCCTGCTCTCTCCTGCCCCGGAGGTGGGTGCAAACGCGGGGCATCCCCCGCTGCTGCTGCTGCTTCTCGCTTGGCCCCAGGCCTTGTGCTGGGGGGCAGGGGGAAGCTCCCGTCTAGATCAGGGCTTGGGTCCGTCAGGCAGATGCCATACGAGCTGCTGCTTATCCTGCCAGGCCTGGGTCCGTGCCCGCTGTGCTATCCTCCCCTCCCCCAGCTGCTCCCTGCCTCCCCTGCTATCTTTTGGGGGCTGCTCCCTCGCTTGGACCAAACATTTAAAAATAAACTTTTCCTGTGGCTCTGGAGCCGAAAGAAACCGTCCCGAAGAGGGCACCTGCCTGCCCCCCAGCGCCCGCCCCCTCTCCCGGCTGGGGATTAGCAGGGCTGGGCTGCAGCAGGGGGGCCGGCGGCTGGGCAGGGTGTGGTAATCTAACCGCACCCTGGCTGGTCCCAGCCCGCCTTGCACAACTGCCCGGTGCAGGAGACGGGGCTGGTGCAGGGGATTAGGTGGCACAAACACACAGTGCGCCCACCCCTCTCCCCGGCTGTGGCTCACTGCAACCAGCCTGCAGGCCCTGGGCTCCAGGCACGGCCACCAGGCAGGTTCTTGGCAGCCTGGATGCCTGCCCTCCCCTCCCCTCCCCCTTTGCCTGAGCTCTAGGGCCACAGGGGAGCCTCGTCCTACCCCCAGCTTGCTGCCTAGCTGGCCCTTCCTGGTGCCGCCCCAGCTGGGCCAGTGCTGCTCAGCCAGCTGGCCCGACTCATGCCCCAGGGGAGCTGTGAGTTCTGCTGGCCCCTCTGTGCCTCAGAGCTTGCCAGCCACGCTGGCCAGCTGGGTCTCTGGTTCTGCTGCTTGCTCGCTGCGGGAGTCACTTTCCTGCCCAGTGCCTCAGTTTACCTACCAGTAAAATGGGCTGGTGATACTGGCCTGGGATTGCCAAGTGCTGGACAAGAGATACTGCAGAGGTGAATGTAACTTACATTTCTTACCGATACTGTCACATGGCACCCCCCCCCCAGGGGGTGGGGGTGGGAGTGGGGGGGCAGATGGACTCAGGGCAGTGGGATGAGGGGGGGGGTGCCTGTAAGAAATGTGTGTGTACGGAGTGTGGAGGAACTCGGGGCAGGCAGTGGGGATGTGGGGGGGTTGGGAAGGCTCGGGGTAGGTGGTTCAGGAGGTTGGGGCTGGGGGCGCTACTAGAAAACCAACAGTGGAAGAGGGAAGGGTGGTGGATGGCTAAACCCCTGGTCTGGCATGTGCAAGATCTAATTTCAGACTCCCTGTGCAACCCTGGACAAGTCACTCATCTGTGCCTCAGTTTACCCATCTGTCAAATGGGGATGATATTTCCTTCCACTTGTCGGCCTAGCTTGCAGACTTCCTAGGGTGGGGATTCACTCTGCAGCGGGGCCCTGATCCGAACTGGGGCCTTTTGTGATGCAATAAACAACTGAATTTGGAACCTAGGCCTCTTTACCAGGGTAACAACAGGCAGGGTCTAGACTAGATTTTGGTAGCTGTGACATTAACAGGTGTTAAATTAGTCTAGGCGGGTTTTCGGGAAGGAAAGGGTCAATCTGCTGCTAATTTGTGTTCTGTAAGCTGTTCTTCAGAGCCCGGCATTAGCCGTATTGTGTGTAGTATAATCACACGCTCGATTACAGGAATATCGTCCAGGCCTCAGTAACCCACCCCCTAATCTGAACTCTGATTTTGCAGGTTTCCAGCTGCTCCCTCTGGGAATGCGTTCCCTGATATCTCCCCCCAGCCCTGCCTTGGTTCCTTTTGCTCTGCTGTGGCCTGCATTCCTTTCCTCCGACTCCTTCTCCCCTTAACTCTGCCCCACATCAGCCCTCATCCAGCCTCTTTTGCACTCCCTTGTCCTTAATGCCCCCTCTGAACGGCTGCTGCTGAGGTGCAGCCTCTTTCAAGTACAGATCCTGCCTCCCCCCTCGGCTGTAGCAGCCCTAACGCGTCCTTAGCCTGTGCGTACCGGGTGAATGTTGGGCTCTGTCTCTTTGCAGCTGGCCTGGCCCCTCCCTCCCTCCCTCCCTCCTTCCACTGCAGCAGCAGCTTCCCTTGGAAAGGGATCCTGGCACCAAACCACAAGGGCTGCCTCCAGGGTCGTCCTTGCCAATGTTCTGCTGATTTTCCCCCCCCCCCCCCCCCGTTCCCTGCCTCCTTCAATTCCTTTAGCTGCCTCCATCTCCCCTCCTCCTTGCTGTGATGATGGCCTGCACCATCTCTCCTGCTCGGCCATATTGTATGTACCCGTTGTTCCCATGACTGGCCCAGACTGTATCATCTCCCCATCAATGCTCCCTCTACGTTTTGCCATCTATGTGCAGAATAAAGTTTATTATGTGCGCCAAGGCATGTGGGATGTGCACCACAAGCAGAATCACATGCTGCCGGCCGTGGGCCATGTGGGCACTCTGCTCATCAGCTGAGCGATAACTGGATCTCTCCTGGGCAGCTGCCCAAGAACTCAGCTTTTGGGGACGCTGCCCCCCATTCCCACTGTCTGCTGCTTCCAGGTGCCCCCGCAGCCCCTCCCCCTCCCCCCTCACTCTGCTACCCCTGAGTGCCTCCTGCTGCTTACGGTCCCCAGCACAGTGTGCGCTTTGGCCTGCTCCTGCGGAAACGTGGCTCCCAGCAAGTGACTGTGTCCCTCTTCCCAAGGCCTCCCTTGCTGCCCTGCACCCCCCCCGCCCCCCGGTTGGGCAGCAGCCTCTCCACGAACCACATCCCAACCCCCCCCACCCTCCACTCCTATTCCTCCCATGTCGGCCACCTCCCTGGGTGGTATCTGCTGGGAGCCCCACCCCAGACCTGCCCCACAGTGACACCGACCGACTGCAGGGTAGCTCATCCCGGTGGAACCTCTCTAGTCCGGCACTCTCTGCTCCAGCAACATCCCTGGTCCGGCGTGATGTTAGTTCGCTGGGTGTCTGCTTACCACGGGGGTGGCCAAGTTTCCCGCGGTCCCAGACAGTTTGTTTACAGCCGGGCCTGGCTCTCAGTGTTCTGGGCTGTTATTTTGCTCTAATTACCCCTGAAAGTCTTCTAAGAGCCCAGCGAGCAGTGGCTGTGCTGGTGATGCTGCCAGCCAATACTGACCTCCGGCAGTCCAGCACACGCTCTGGTTGGGAACCAGTCGGGGCCCGAGGGGGCCAGGCTAGAGCGGTTCTACCTGTCTGATGCCAACTTTAAGCCAAGGCTCCAGAGGCAGTCCGAGCGATCGAAGGCCTCACGCTGGCACCAGGCGGGTCGGTTGGCGCGATGGTAAAGAACAGGCATGCGGAAGTGTACCCGTCTACGTACGTGGTGATCCTTCACGGGTACACTCGGGCTCCCGGTCTGGGTGGGGAGCCGGCTTACAAGCTGGCTTAACATTGTCAGCGGTTACACATTTACTTGATGAAACACCTGTTAACGTCCCTAGTAAAGAACAGACTTATCAGGCACCTCGAGGAATACGTGGACACGTCTGTACAGGGAAATCCTGCCTCCCCAAACTAGTAGAATTCTTTGAGGGGGCCAACAAGCACGTGGAGCAAGGGGATCCAGGGCCTATAATGTACTTAGCTTTCCAGCTAACCTTTGACAAAGTCCCAGACCAACGGCCCTTAAGGAAAATACATGTCCTAGGATGAGAGGGAGGGTCTCTTGTGGATTGGGAGCAAGGGGTAAGAATAAATGGTCTGTGCTGAGCATGGAGGCAGCAGGGTCTCCCTGGGATCTGTATTTGACCAATGCTGTTGTGAAGGGGCAGCATTTACAGATAAAAACTGCTCGAGAAAGTGACGTCCAAGAGCTACAATCGGGGGCTGGCGGGGCCACAAGATGGAGGAGGAACTCTACTGTTGATAAATGCAAAGTAGGCTACATCTACACTGTAGCTTTCTTCCGGAAAAGCTTATGCAAATGAAGCACCGAGTAGAATATCGCCATGCTTCATTTGCATAATTAACGAGCAGCCATTTTTGCACAAAAGGCTTTGCGCAAAAAGGAGCTGTGTAGACGGCTCCTTTTTGCACAAAACCCCCCTCTTGCGCAAGAACCGTTCTTCCTGGAAAAAGAGGCTATTCCACTCCGCGCTTCATTTGCATAAGCTTTTCTGGAAGAAGGCTACAGCGTAGCCGTAGCCATAGCCATAGAGTACACGGGCAAGCACGTTCCCAACAACGTCTGCAAAATGGTGGGGTCTAAATTAGCTGTTACAATTCAAGAGACAGCTCTCGAGTTGCGGGTTGTTCTCTGAAAACCTCCGCTCGATGCGCAGCCGCCGTCAGAAGACCCACAATGTTGGGAATTGTTAGTTTAGACCTCATTGTCCCTTTCCTATCATAGTTGCCTGTGTACAAATCTATGGTACGCTCAGATGTGGTTGCCCCGTCTTGAAAACGATACAGTGGAGAAGGTTCAGAGGACAGCAAAAATTACTAGGAGCATGGAACAGTTTCCGTATGAGGTGAGAGTAAAAAGACTGGGGCTTTTTAGCTTGGAAAAGAGACGACTAAGGGGGGATATGACAGGTTTATCAAATCAGGAGTGGGGTTGGGAAAGTAAATAAGGAAGGGTGGGTTGTTTACCCCTTCCTGTAACACAAGCACTAGGAGTCACCAAATGAAATGAATAGGCAGCAGGTTTAAATCAAGCAAAAGGAAGTATTTCTTCACACTGCGCCTAATCTACCTGTGGAACTCCTCGCCGGAGGATGTCAGTAACAGGGTTCAAAAAAGAGCTAGATAGATTCATGGAGGTTAGGTCCATCAATGGCTATTGGCCAGGATGGGTAGGGAGGGTGTCCCTAGCCTCTGTTTGTCTGGAAATAGATGACAGGGGAGGGATCACATGATGATTCCCTGTTCTGTTCACTCCCTCTGGGGCACCTGGCATTGGCCACTGTCAGCAGATGGGATACTGGGCTAGATGGGCCCAATCTGGCCATTCTTATGAGGTGACTAGTTACATCAACCCCAGCAGGCCCTGCCTCATACGACTCACGCTGGTGCCAACCAATGTTCCCTCCTAATCTTTTCCATCCACGCGCAGGTTTGTTCCATCCATGTGTGGAATAATTGTATGTGCACTGAGGCACGTGCAAATGTGCACCACCACTAGAAACAAAACCCCTGGCTGTGGGCGCTTTGCGAATCCGCTGGGCAGCACTGGACTCTCTCCTGAGCGGCTGCGAAAGCACCCATGTTATGGGGCATGCTGGTGCTAGCCCTGCTGGGCACTCTCTGCATTTCACCTCTGATTTCTCCCGGTCAGTAACTTCCCCCCCCAGCCTCAGACCCTGCTGTGCCTGGGGTTGGATCTCCTCCTCCAGGATCCAGGGCTCCGGTCTCCTCAGCAGTGCCTGGCCCTGGATTAATTCACCGCCACCCTGAATTTGGTGCGGGGAGAGCCGTCCCTCAGCAAACCCCTGCCAGGAGAGGTGGGAGGCTTCCCTGCGGGTCTCTCCCATCGCCAGAGGAGCAGGGGCGATTGGGCCCCCTCCCCCCCTTTGGAAGGCGTCCTAAGGCCCTGAGATCCCAGCGCCGCCCGCGGACCCGGAGGGGGCTTCTGACGCTGCTCCCCGGCCTGCGCCGTGCGTTGAGGTTTCACTTCCTGCACGGCGGGGGGGGGGGGGGAAGTTCCTGCCTGGGACCTAGGACTTGGGGGGGAGGGGGGTCGGCAGCCTGCAGTTTGCAGGCATGTGCGGCCGTGTTAACACGTGTGTTTGGGGGGGGGGGTCTCTCTGAATACTCAGCTGCTCCTGTGGAGAATGCACCTTCCTGCCCCACCCCCAGCCTCAAGGACACCTGCCCCGGGGCGGGGGCGGGGCCTGACACGCCTCAGCCCTACCCACGCTTTGGTCAAGGAAACCTGCTACAGAAAAGGCAGTGTGGTACAGTGGTTAGCGCAGGCATCACGAGACTTGGGTTCTAATTAGGGACATAAAATCCCAGTTAATTAGGTAACTGGTTAACTGCGCTGTCGGCTCCCCTCCTCTTCATGTGGGTAGGAGCTGGCAGCAAGAGCTAGCAGTCCCATGCATGCGGGGGGAGGCAGGAACTAGCAGTCCTGTGTGTGGGGGGGGGGTAGCTTCTGCTCCTCTCCCCCTCCCCTGCCCCCAACCAGCCCTCCTCCCTTGGCGGGCTGCTCCCAGGTACCAAGTACCAGCTAATAAGGGTGATGGTCACCGGTTAACTAGTTACCTGGTCACATCCCTCGTTCTCCTCCCAACTTTGCACGTGACTTGGCAGAGTCGTTTCCTCTCTGCCTCAGTTTCTTCACCTCCGAAAGGGTGCCCCCGTTTCCCAGAGCACTTTGAGAGCCTGATGAAAAGCTTGCTTGGAGCGCACGGAACGTTGGTTTGTTGCCGGTCTCGTGCAAACTCTCTCTGGGTTACTGGCCACCCCCCAAGTAAGACTCCAACCCCCCGGTGGCCCCTCAGCAACCCTTAGGGCCGGCGTTTGGACCTGTCCAACACCCGTCAGGTGCTCGTCATCTCTCGATAGAGGTTTTCCCCATTGATCAGCCATCACCCCGAGGGAGACAAGTGGCCGTGTGGGTTTCTGACTGGGACCGTGATGATGAGTTTCCCCCACCGCTTGCCTGGGCCTACTTTCCCCTAGTACAGGCACTGGTGGGAGCAGATCCTCTTGATGGAGTGGCGGTCTCGGGTGCCCCCTCATCCCGTCTTTCTCCCCGGGACACCAGAGCAAGGAATCGGGGCTCTCCGCAGGCCAAGGAACTGGAATTAAAGGCACGAAAACACTGGTCACTGGAATGTAGGAATCGACTCTGCACGTGGCGTGTTACCGATTGCCTTGGGGACATGCCCTTCGAGCGCGTGGCTGTGTGTTAGCCGAGGGAGGTGTGGAGACACTTGGAGGCCTTCAGATGCGAGTTTTAGGGCATCCGGTTTTACCCCAGGGGAGTCCGCCCTGGTTTTTGCTGTGGATTGGTACAATACAGCCATACGTCGGGATCCCTGCGGGGCTGGTCGTAGCCACCTAGCTGGGAAACGTTTTCTGCAGTGGTGGGAGGAGCTGAAAATGCCACGCGTGGCTCCCAGTGTGGCTGTGAAGCAGCCAGCCTCCTCCTGAGGCTTTTGGACAGGCTGGTCCAGCGATGGAATCTGTGGTGGAGAAAAGGGATTGGATCCCAGCCGGCGCTCGGGGTGGAGGAAGGATGCCTCGCAGCGGGGGGACGGCTCGGAGACGGGCGAACGCGTTAGTGCAAACAGGATGCCTTTCTGCTGGGGAAATTCCGACTGGGGCTCGAGGGTGGGGATTGTGGGTGTGAACTGGAGGGCAGGGTGGAGAGAGCTGGGCCCAGCTCTGGTCATGGCCTCCGTGTGATGTTGGGCAAGTTGTGACGCTCCGTGCTTCAGTTTCCCCATTTTACAAAGAGGTGATACCCGCACTGCAGAGGGTCTGTGAGGATTTGTGGGTGCCTGTTGTCACGCTGTCTGGAGTGCCTCGCAACTGTGTGTGCTGGCTTCCCGGCAGGCTGTCAGGAATGGGGTGGACACCTGCAGGCGGATGGTATTTTCTACAATGAGATTTCTCTGTGCCAGTAGCAGGGGAACGCTTGGATCACCTGTCAGTCATGGAGTCCCAGGCGGTCCCCTCTTCAGTCTGTCTGTCTGCCTAGGCAAATGAACTTTGTGATAATTGTCCCTGACGCTGCAACCCACCCCCCTCCTGGTTGTTCCCAGTCCCGGGAGACACCTCACGTCCCCCAGATCAGTTGGTACCCTGCCTCTCACACCCAAAGTGATGCTGGGCGCCAAGTCTATAGTAAAGCCACGAAAGACTCATCAGCTAAGAAAAGGGGGTGAGTTATTGAGTGAGTGGAGCAGGTAAAATGTTCCTGCAGTGGGGAACTCCACACGGTGGCAGTGATGTAATAAATGCCAGTCCCCCCCCCCCAAATCTTTTGGGGTTCCCAGGCTGTCTGGAGAGCCGTGCTTTGCCTCTGGTACCGTTCCCTTCCAGACAGCCAGCGATAAAGGGTCTGTCTTTGAATCCGAGTGTCGTTTCTTCATTCGCAAAGCAAGCTACCGGCGCTTCTGCGTACTGGGGCTTTCCCCGCATGGCGAGTGAGAAATGCGCTTGGTCTCCGAACCTCCAGCCCGCCAGCGGAACGGCCCCCTGCTTTGAAAGTAGCATTTGCTGATACAGCCTGTAAATCCTGCTTCGCGTTTCACCAGACTCTTTGACGGGCTGTTTAGTGGGACCCCAGACACCCGCCCTTCCCCCTCTTGGTTCCTGAGATGCCCCTTCCCCCCCCCCCCCCTCCAAGAGGCGGGAGGACACAGACCCCCACGAGGAAGGGCTGGGTAACCTAACCCCAGACCTGTTCTCGTCAGAGACCAGACCAGCTGCTCGGCGCATGGCCCTGCCTGGGGCGAAGTGTCACAAATAGGTGCCCCCGCAGCAGCTCCTGTTCCGGACTCACGGGAAGGATCCAAGCTGTGGTGCTGGCCAGGGGGTCTAGGCAGCTTGGGGGGCGCCGTGATGAGCTCGCTGGAAAAGCCCAAGGGGCGTTATGTCGGGGTTGGGGGAGGGGGGTGTCCTGCTGTGGGGCGGAGCCTGCAGTCCCTCCACTGGTGCCTCCCCCAGATCAATCCGTTTGCACTGGAGCTTTGTAATGGGGCCTGGGAGGCCTCCCTGCACTGAGGCAGTTGGGGGGCCGAGGGTGCCAGTGGGCAGCAGCCCCATGGCCGTGTGCGGTGGGTCGCGTTCTATGGGGTGATTGTCGGGGCGGGGGGACAGAGCTGCATTGCTTTTCATTTCTGAAGCGCGCATGTTGGATCCGTGGACCAGCCAGAGCTCTCTCACTCCTGCTCCCCAACCCTCTGCCCCAGGCCTGAACCTCCTCCCATGCTCAGAACCCCTTAGCCCCACCCCCACCACATGAATTTTTCTAGGTGCACCAATAAGGTGCCGTGTCGCACATCTGCTCTGTGTCGCACGTCTGCACCGTATTGGTGCACATAACATTTGTTCTGCTCCGGGGTGGGGGAGGAACCCTGGTTGTACCCACTTTACAGAGGGGGCAACTGAGTCACCCCGGGAGTAAGTGACTTGCCCGAGGCCAAAGGAGTCGTTAGCAGGAAGGGAATTGGAACCCAGGCGTTCTGGCTCCCACGGCTCTGCTTGGTTTTCTGGCCTACTCCCTGCCACATA
Source organism: Pelochelys cantorii (assembly GCA_032595735.1). Lineage (NCBI taxonomy): Eukaryota > Metazoa > Chordata > Testudines > Trionychidae > Pelochelys > Pelochelys cantorii. Next base: position 47,042,262 of record CM064337.1, read on the forward strand.
CCCCGGCTGCAGGCTGGAGAAAGGCACAGCCGAGGGGTTCCCAGGACACAGAGCTGCCCAGCCCTTCCAAGGGGCCATTTCCCTCTTGCCTCCGAATGCGGCGTTGGCAGGAGAGGGGAGCTGGCGCGCAGCCTCCAGTGCCCTGCTCTGTGCTGGGAACAGAAAGCTGCCCTGTCTCACTGGGAGGCTGCCAGCTGCCTGCTCCCCTGCCCGAGGCAGGTTTTCCGGGGCAGTCCTAGCTCAGTCCGGGGGAGAGGGAACCCACCTGCAGCCCTGGCCTCCAAGAAACCCTCTCTTGGCTCCACCCAGGCTGTGTCTTCCCAGGGTGGCTCAGGGCCGAACCATCCCCCCTAGGCCCCTTGCTCTCCTTTGGCTTTGCCCGAGCTCCTGCCCGGGAGGGGCTAAGCCTTGTCGCTGGGAGGTCTCCCCAGGGGTGACTAGGGAGCGAACCTCCCTCCTGGGCCTCGCTGGGCACTGCCCCATGCTGGGTCCTGGCTGTGGCAGCGGGACGTTCGTGGGAGCCCCGGGCAGGCTCTGAAAATCGGGGCCTCACCAGGCACGGGACCATGGAGGGGAAACTCTGTTCTTCTGTGGCCTCCCAGCGAGCCCCGCCTGGCTAGGTCCCTGCTCGGCATCGCCGTCCCCTCCTGCTCAAAAGATCTGGCTGCTTGCAGCCTGGAATAGCCCCAGCCCGCAGCTAGCCCTGGGCCCGCTCCTCTGGGAACACATCACATCAGCTGCGCTGGCCGCGGGCTCCCTTCCACCCGGCCTCTGCAGAAATTCTTGCTGGAGCTGGAGTCTGGGTTGTGCCGGCCTGGCAGGCTCCTCCTAGCCCACATGGGGCCGGTGGGCAAGCAGCTGAGCTTCTTCGCCCAGCGCTCGGCGTCTTCCCGCTGCAGGGACCAGGCGTGGCTGGAGGTGCCCGATGCCCCGGGCACTTGCTGGCATGCCTCAGCCCTGCCCTGGGGGTGCCCATGCGGGAGGACACAGCGGGGAGGCCTGTGTTTGTAGATGCTTGCCCACTAAGGGCCGAGGGCTGGCTTTGAAGGCGTGACGTGCTGGTGAAGACCTCTGATCTCTCCCCCCAACATGCCCCCCCTTGTGTAGCCAGTCCCCCCAACCCCATTTTCCTGCTGCTGTTGAGTCGGGCACAGGCAACTCGACTAGCCTTAGCTGTCTTGCTGTCCCGCGTAGGACCCGTCGTGCACAGCCGGCACCCATGTGCTAGGCGCTGTACAGACCCAGCGTTGGCCCGGATCGCACGTTCCCCAGCCGTTGCAGCACATCCCAGCAGGCTGGTGCGTTGCCACCGCCTCCCCTGCCCCCACCCAGCCGCCTCCCCCCACAGCCGGCGCCCTTGGGTTGAGGAACTGGGGCCCTGTGCCTTTAAGAATAGGGTTAGTTTCCCCGTGGAGCCAGAGGCGGGCTCTTGTGACACGCCTGGAAGGTCACAGCTGTGAGCTGGGTGGATGGGGGGGACCGAGGGGGGATCCTGGCTGCAGTGTCGCTGGGCTCCCGCCTGAGCTGGCCAGCCCGTCCTGGGCAGGACGGGGCAGGGATCGCTTCTCCCCAGCAGATGCTGAGGGTGGGCACAAATCCAGCTCGTCAAGTGCCAGGCGCGGCAGGGGGAGGCCGGCTCACAGGGGCGGAGGCGGCAGTCGCGGCTGGCCCTTTAAAACCCGCCTCCTGCCCATGCTCGGCTCTGCCACTTGGAAGCTCACAGGAGTTTCTATGGAGCCTCTGTCTGGGCAGGTCTGGGTGGGGCGGGCCGGGAGAGGGGGGCTCTGGGTGGCCGGGCAGGGGGAGCCCAGCGAGCGGGGGAGCCCCATGTGGGCGTGCTGGTTCCTGAAGAGATGCTGCTAAGCCTGTCTGCACAGGGATCACAGGCACCTCCAGCCCAACCACCGGCCCCCCTGCCAAATGCCTCCTTAAACACGGAGCCCTACCTATTGGCTGGCCAGTCCCCTGCACGGGGGAAACCAAGGCACGGAGGTGCAGCATGACTTGCCCAAGGCCGCCCGGAGAGTCAGTGCCGGAGCTGGGAATCAAAGTCAGGAATCCTGGCCCCGGGAGGGTGGGGGTTAATAGGATGCCTGGGCTCGGTTCCTTGCTTGCAGGGCGCCCGAGGAAGGGCAGGCACCTGGAGTCTGCTCCCAGCTCTGCCACTGGATCATGCAAGTCAGAACTTTCGAAAGTGGCTAATTCTGCCCCCCCCCCCCAAGTCCCCGGCAGCCTGACTCTTCCCCAGGGCTGAGTATCTGCTATTGGATGCTTGTTCAGGTCCTGAAAATTGGTCCCTGATGCCTTCCCCCAAAGAACGGGGATGGGGGGGGGAAGAACTCTGTGCCTCAGTTTCCCCTTCTCGGTTGTGGCCACTCTGCACAGGACATAGTGTGGTAAGGCCTTGATCGGGGCTAGAAAGGGCTGCCGTGTTAGGTTAATTTGAAAGGCAGGTCACCCCAGGAGCGTTTGGGTTTTGGTAAATTCCCTTTCTCTGCCTCAAAAAGGGACGCCCGTGGTGCCTCCCGCCCTGCGGGCCAGTGCCCATCAGCAGTGCTCCGTCGATCGGCCGGGGATGGGACCACGCTGAGGATCTGGTTTATGACAAGCCGAGCCATCTCGTCCGCCCTGCAGGCTGGGGGCTGGCGTGTTGGGAGCCAGGCACGTTCTGTGGTTGGCCAGGGCGGATCCCTTCCAGGAGGGTGGGGCGCTCTGTTTGCAGGGGGGTGGGTGCATGGCGGGGGGCCATGTGGCTGTGCTAACCACGTGACCGAGGCCTGTATTTCTAGCCGATCTCTTCCTCTGCTTGTCCCTGCAGGGAGCGGGGGCCCTTTCGGCAGGGTCCGGCGTGCCCCGCGCCTGGCAGATGGAAATGCCATTCACTAGCTGTGTGGGCGGGGCTGGGAGGGGCCATGTGCTGTTGGAGCCGAGCGGGGAGGGGCTGACTAGTCCCAGTGAGCATGGGCTAGTGATCCGAGCAGGGGCCTCGGGCTCAGGAGACCCTCATCTGTCCCTAGCGGGAGGTGGATTAGGAGTTGGGAGAGCTCGGTTTGCTTCCGCCACTGACTTGCATGGTGGCCTTGACAGAGTCCCATGGCTTCTCAGTGCCTCAGTTTCCCTGCCGGTGCAGTGGCTGGTGGCATGATTTGGGGTGGGCTTCCTGGGGTGGAGGGAGGGTGGGTCTGGTGGGGGTGGGCAGGGTAGGGCAGGGTTCTTTCTAGGAGCAAGACGTTTGCAAAGCTGGCATCTCTTGAGCTGTGCTCTTCTCCGGCGTCATGTGCTCTAGGGGCCCCGGCCAAGGGTCTGGGCTGCTGGGAATGGCGGGGGTAGGGGGGCTGCTGGGCTCAGCGGAGCCCTGGAGGGGCATGTTGGGGCAGGCTGAGAGTTGGGCGTGGTTGGCAGGCGCGAGAAGGGCCTGGCCTGGACTAGCAGTAGCGGCTGCAGGCCAGGAGAGAGGGGTTTGGCAGAGCTGGGAGCGGAGGGGGAACCTGCAGCTGGACCGTTGGGCCAGGCTGCAGGGCGAGGCTGGCAGAGCTGCGGATCTGGGGAGAACAGCAGAGATGTGGGTGGGGATTGATGGGGCGGGGGGCAGCCCAGGGCTGAAGGAGCGGGGGGGGGCCAAGGCTCCGATCTGCGTGTAGGCAGAATGCCCGGCAGACCTGGGGCCACTCCCATATACGGGGCAGGTTGCGCTTTCACGAGGGCTCATGTTTCTCAATGGCGTCTTGCGATGGCAGCTGGTATCAAGTATGCAAGGCCTGAGCCAGCCAGAGTAGAAAATCAAGTGTCTGCAGGCCAGGGGGTGGCATAGCGACAATGGGGAGCAGGAGTGGGGGGGGGACGGCAGCAGAGCCGGCAGTGGGGGATCACAGGGTGGGTTCGGGTTGGGATCGGTGGGCGTCAGCAGAGCTGGTGGGGAAGCTGGCGTGGCACCGTTAGCTAGAGCCCTGCCAATCCCTGGACATCTGCCTGGGATCCGCGGCTGGGGACGTGGAGATCCGCGGCTGCAGACACGAATTGTGTATCTTGAGCCCTGCGCACGGGCGGGGACCTGGTTTCAGTCGGCGGGGATCCGCCCATCACTTTTGCAGATGGGGATACAAATTTTGTATCCGCGCAGGGCTCTGCCTTTAGCGGCTTCATAGCAGGGGCAGGAATCGTTTTTGGGTCGGGGGCCATGGACCTACAGCAAAACCAGTCGGGGGCTGCACACAGGTGAGAAGCAAAAAAACCCAAACCAAGCCCTCCCTGACATGGCCCCGCCTGAGAAGACCCCACACTGCCCTCGCACACCAGGCTAGTAGATGTTGGGTGCTCCAGCCCCGTGGTGGGGAGGCAGGGGGGCTGGAGCGCCAGTACAGGCTCCCCAGTACTGGGGGGGGGGAGCCCTAAGCCCCAGGGGCCAGATCCAGGCAAGCTGAGGGCTGCATCTGGCCCCTGAGCCTTAGCTTCCCCACCCCTGCTTTATTGGGAGCTGCCTGTGAGCCCACGGCTGGGACACCGATTTCCCCTAAACCTCCCTCCATCACCAGCTGGGCCCCTTGGCATGTCAGTCACTTTACCCCCATGCCCGTCAGCCCTGGACCCCGGCCTGCTGGGAGGGGCAAGCGTGACGGGCCAGGCCCACATTAGATTTGGGTGTTTCCCGCACCTGTCCTGCTTTGGGGCCCTTTGGGAGACCCTGGGGTTGTGGGGCCCAGTGGGGCGGCTTATTCCACCCTGCGGTAACAGTCATGTCCCTGGGCAGGGTCCTGGCATGGCCCTCCCGTGAGCATCGGGGGCGCTCTGTGGCACCGCCTGCCTGGCGCGTCAGGCCGTGCGGAGGGGGCTGGATCCAGCAGCCTTGCAGTGGCGGGACAGGAAATCCATCCAGTCCAGCTCACCTCCCCCCCTTCATCAGGGATGGGGCCCAAGCCAGCGAGTCAGGACTTGGATCCATCCGGCCGCACCTCCCCGCCCCCCACCACCCAGGCCAGCAGCCAGAGAGGCTGCATGAACTCCAGGGAAGAAAGCCCCTTCCTCGGCTGCCCCGGCCTGGGCCCAACCCCCAGCGACTGGCCTTGCAGGGTCAGTGTCTGTCACCCCATGCGCGTCAGTTACAGGGTGGGTGGGCGAAATGAGCGAGGGGAGGGGAAGAGAGACACCCGGCCCAGCTCTCCCTCCCTTTCCCACGCGTGGGGCGGGAACCAGGAGTCGTCAGTGGGCGGAAGCCCCCTTGCGGCTCCCCGTGTTCCATGCTGACGTGGACCGAGGCTGCTGGCCACGCAAGTCGGAGCAGCCTGGAGGTTGCTCCAACTCCTGCTCTGCTCCCCGGGGGGAAGCAGGAAACAGCTGTCGTGCAGAGGACTCCGGCCGGGCTGGGCCCACGCTGAGTGGGGAGGCCACATCCACCAGGGTGTGTTTGTCTCACCAGGCTGTTCCCGCCCTGCGTCTGCCCGAGTGGCACAGAGGGGCCCGAATACCCCTGGGAATCAGCCGCCCCCGGGTACAGGCAGGGGGAGGTGACCCCCGTGCTTTGTCTCCGGGGGGGGGGGGGAGGGATTCATCCTTGGGGTGTGCGAGGCCTAGAGATGTGGAGGGAGGGGCAGATGGTCCTGCCCACCCCTCCCCTCCCGGGTTTGCTGCAGCGGCGCGCTTCATCTGCCCCACCTTGGGAAGCCCCGTGTCTGGGCAGGCCTGTTCCCGGGGGCCCTCTTCCATGCTGGAGCAGAAGCAGGTGCTGCTGGCGCCTGGGGCCCTGGCCGGTTTTGCTGCTGGGCTGGGAACCCCCAGTGGCATCGAATGGAGGTGGAGGGGGGTCGTCTCTCTAGAGCCCAGCTGGAAAATTCCCTCGGGGGGGGGGGGCACTTGCCTCTCCCATCCCCCTGCTTAGCATCTCCTGGAGCACCGCGACTTGGCAGCAGTGCCAGGCCTGGGGGCAGAAATGGCTTTTTGAGCCCCTTCCTGTCCCCTCGGTCCTATGGGCCGGGAGGGTCCATCTCTCTCGCCCTCCAGCGCCTGGCTCGGAAATCCGGGGCTGCTCCTCTTCCCCGCATGCCCCCCCCCCACCGGTCAGTGGCGTCTCCCTGCTGGGAGGCCCTCGGGTGGAGGGGACGCTATTGCCTGGGTTCCTGCAGCCTTCATGCTTGGGCCGGCTCTGCGCCCGCGTCGGCGTCCCTGGGTTCCTCTGCCAGAGCCCCAACCTCGCCGTGGGCCGAGGCGTGGAGCGACCCGCCCCCTTGTTCACCAGCCCCCTGCTTGTCCCTGGGCTAAGCCCTGCGTGGGGGCGTCCCTCGGGCCGCTGCCTATCCAGGCCGGGCGTTACAGCACCGCACCTGCCCTGGGAGGCTGCCGGCAGGGCCAGGGACGGTGCTGAACCCCGGCGTGGAGCAGCCCGTCCCAGCTCTGCCCCTGGCCCGGCTCAACAGCTCGAGGGAGCCCCATCCCACGGGAGGCCACCACGCTCCGCCGGGGATGTCCGTCCTTCCGTCCTGCCCGCCCCTTGTCCTCTGTCCGCCCCGTGCCGCGGGCTGGTGCGTGCCTGGTGCTGGAGGCCTCCCCCCTCGCTCGCACTGGGGCAAAGGTGCGGTGGGGCCGTAGATCAGTCACTTGTGCAGGACCGAGCTGGGCTCTGCTGTCCGGGGCCCAAATCAGGCCTCCCGTCGGAGGTGGCAGGGCCACCCAGAGGGGCTGGCAGAGGCCTTGGGGTAGGGGGGGCTTCCCCATGCCTGTTTGCCAGCTGTGGGGGGCAGGCCCCCTGCCCTGGACTGTGCCCTGCTCAGCCCCAACTCTGGAGCTGCCTGCTGTGCGGCTGGAGGGGGGATCCTTGAACTTTGCCCGGGGCGGCGTTGACACGGAGGGAGCCGCGCTGGGCAAGGCGCCCGGGTTTCTGCTTCCCCGATCCCCTCTGCGGCCTCCTTTAACCCTTCCTGGGCCGGTGCGGGATGGAGCCGGAAGGACACGTGGAATCAGGCTCCTACCGGGGCAGCTGGGGGATGGTCATGTGATGAGCAGATCTGCTGGCACCTGGCTCCTCCCCCTTCGAGTTCTGGCTCCTCCGCTTTTGGGTTCTGGGGTCATGTGCATGCCCCCCCCCCCCCCCCCCCCGTCCATTGCTGCTTTGTCTTGGTTCAAGGGCAGCTGGCGAGTAGCGGGGATGGCTCCCTGAGTGGAGCCCCTGGGGGGGCAGGGAGGACAAGCCCCCTCTCCCCTCCACATCGCCCCTTCCCTGAGCCCGGGGCTGCCATGTGGTTACAATCAAGCAAGGCAGAGCCCCCCCCCCTTTTCCCCTCCCCGCCTGGCTGAGCATTCCAGAGAACCCCTCCCCAGCTGGCCCCGGAGCCGGCCCAGGCCGCCCTGCCTGGCTCTGGTCTCTGGCAGGCCGGGAGCTAAGGCGGCAGGACAGATGCCGAGCTGGGGAGAAGGAAAGGGGCTGGCGCCCCAGGGCGGGGAACTGGGAGGGGGGCTTGGAGGGCTGGGGAAATGCCTGGCTCAAATCCGCCGTGGCCCATCTACCCCCGCGTTTCTCCAGATGCCCAGGAAATGACTGCACGGCCCTGGTCTCTGGGGCCCCTCGGGGCTGCTTGGCCTCTGGCGACCCGGGATTGAAATTGGGCTCAGGTTGGGGGGGCACCAGTTTTCTTGGCGGCGTTTGTGTCTCTTGGCAGATTGTCTGCATCACACACTGGCTGGGCTAGCGGGGGGCTGTGGGGCAGGGGCAAGGGGCACAGGGAGCAGGCGATGCCAGCCCTGCCTGCTGGCCTCTCTGCCCCTTGGTTCCATGGGCACCTAGCCGGGGGGAGGAGAGGGAGGAACCAGAGCAGCCCCCCCCCCCCCACAGGGGGCTGGAGGGAGGCCAGCCCAGGGGGGATTTCAGCGTGAGCGCCCAGCGGCAGTAGTGGGGTCTAGTGGGGAGAGCCTGGGTAGTAGTGAGGTGGGGCAGTGTTAGCTCACAGGATAGAACAAGGGTTCAAGAGTCCCTGGACTCTGTTCCTTGCTCCGGGAGGGCATGTGGGCTAGTGGTTAGAGCCAGGAGAGCCGCCTCTGCTCTCTTTTCTGGAAGGGGCATGTGTGCTAGCTGGAGGAGAGGGCCAGGAGTTGAGACCCTTGCAGCCTGTTCCCAACTCCACCCCCCTCTGTGCCTCAGTTTCCCCATCAGTCTCATGGGGACCATTCGAGCTGGGATACAGCCCTACGAGGGTGGGATGAAAGGAGCCCCCGTGCCGGCTCCTCTGTGCGGCCGGGAGCTTCCCCTGCTGCTCTGCTCCGCCCCGCCTGGGCTGTGCGGGAGCCAGGGTGCAGCTGGCAGCCTGAAACGGGCATGCCCGCTGGCTGACCCCTTGTGCCCCACCCCCGCTCAGGCACTGACAGCTGCCTGTTGTGCGACCGCCGCCCCAGCGCTATGGCGACAGTTGCCACTGGGTTGCAGTGAAGCCCTGGAGCCGTGCCGGCAGCCCGGGCCGTGCCCATCACCGTGCTGGGGGGCCGCCTGCGGGGCGAGCGCCGGCCGGAGAGCGGCTCCCGAGGCATTGGGGGGAATCACTGCCTCGGCTTGGGGATGCCGGAGCTGAGCCTGGCGCTAGCCCATCGGTCGGTCCAGGTGTAACAACCCCCCGCCCCCACCCTCCCGCTGGCCTCGCTCCTGCCAGCGGCTCCCCGGGGGCGGGGCAGGCACAGCACTAAGGTCTGTGATGGAGATGCAGCCTGTGTCTCGGTGATCCAGGACAGAGAAGGAGAGGCGGCCCTGTGGGGGGATCTAGAGAGCACTTGGGGGTTGGTTTGCAAGGGTTCCGAGCCCCTGGGCTCTGTTCCTCGCTCCGGGAGGGCATGTGGGCTAGTGGTTAGAGCCAGAGCTGGCATCTGCTCTCTTTTCTGGGCGGGGCGGCTCTGCTAGCTGTGTGGGAGGCCCAGGTGTTGGGACCCTGGCATTCTGTTCCCAACTCTGCCCCTGACTTGCCCCCCTCTGTGCCTCAGTTTCTCCCTCACGGAGATACCATACAAACCCCTGGGATACCAGCTGTTTGTTAGTAAAGCCCTAAGAGAGCGGGGTACAAGGAGCCCTTGTGCTGGCTGTTCTGTGTGGCTGGGAGCTTCCCCGGCCGCTCTGCTCAACCACGCCTGACGCTACGGGTGGCACATCAGGGAGCAGGAACGAAGAGGTACCTGCATGATGCCAGCTCCGGCGCCCCTCCTTATCTGGCTAGAGAGGATCACTTACCCCTCCCTGGGTACCTCCGCCCCTTGACTGAGGTACATGGTAAGATGTGGGTTTGCTTTGATGAGCCCCTCATTTTGGGGGGAAGGTAGAGGGAAACTTAGCGAACCTGCCCATCATTTTGGGGGCAGAGAGCACAACCCTCATTTTTTCTCTTCCTTACAATGTCGAAAGAAGTCCTGGAAAGTTGCAGTAATTTTGGGGGGATTTTGGTCTTGCTTTTTTCCCCCTGCTCAGAACTGCCAGGAATATCAGTTATGGTCCTGCAGAATTCTGAGGATGTTTTTTATTCCAATTCCCTTGCAGGGGCAGAGAGGGTGGATCTTTATCAAAGACTGCCTTTCTCCACCTTGTTCATTAGGCATTAGAGTTCAACCCAGGGTTTTGACCAGTCCAACCACCAGTCCTGTCTCCTCAGTTTGTCCTGGCTCTTGTGATGATATCGCTTCACTCGATCGTCAAACCCCACCGAGTCGGGGGGGAGGTAGGCAGAGCCAGAAGTTCAAACAGGAATTTTTCAGGGCCCATCGCCAAGGGCGGGTCCTCTGTGAGACGAGTGATCGAGAACCTGGAAATCCCGCTGTGGGTTCAGAGGTCTCTTCCCCCCCCCGCTACCCCGACTCTTTCCCGTCTTCCACTATTGATTGCAAGCACCTGAGGGTAGGCCGTGCCCCCGCAGGCTGCCGCGTGCCAGGCATGACTCCTCCGCGAGGCCCGGCACGCAGAGGCCGCCCTGGGAAGCGCCCACAGCCTGCAGCGGCTGGCTGGCAAGCAGCAGCGCGGTGTTTTTCCAGTGCTGGCAGCCTGGCATCCAGGGTTATGGAGAGGTTGCGAGGCGGGTGTGTCCGTAAGGTGGGGTGGCTCCACACCCCATGCTTGTTTCTGGCCTGACTTTGCCTAATCTGCCTCTGCTTGCTTTCCCAGCCTCCTCCCCGGACATGAGCGCACCCCGCTGGGCCCGTGGCTGGCTGGCTGGCGCATTGCGGGCAGACGGATGGCCAAGGGCCGGCTGGGGAGTGTGTGGGTCCGGATGCACTTCCTGGCTCTGCTGTGCGACCGTCCCCGCTCCCTGCCTCAGTTTCCCCCTTGGAGGAGCTGGGCCCGTGTTGCTTGGCCATGGTGCAGGGATTTGTAATGCTGAATGAACACTTGTGCCGGGTGTGAATTCTGAGGGAGCAACCTCATTATGCCTCCCCACGCATACACTCACCTCTGGGGACAGGGGAGCAGTCCTCGCAGCTGTGGTGGGGAGTAGGCTGGTTCCTTGGTGTTGCTCTGACAAAGCCAAGCCCAGCAGGGGGCAGCGTGGACTCCCAGCCTGGTGTGGGCGGTGTCTGAGAGCAGGCTGGGACGGAACCCCACACGCATGGTCTGGGACACGCCTCTCCCAGCATGCTCTTGGGGACCTTGCCCGTGAATCGTTACCTTGGGCGTGAAGCCTCTTGCACCCAGGCTCTGGAGCCGGTGTTGGCTGTAAGGTGAGCATTTGGGCGGCCACTCGGGAGAGATTCCAGCCCCGCCCAGTTGACTAGCAGAGCACCCACAGCCGGCAGCGTGTGTCCATGGGTGGTGCGCATCCGCACATGCCTTGGTGCATGGAACACAATGTATTCCGCACATGGATGGAAAAAATGGAGGGGATGGGGGGCACTTGTGACAGTTGCTGACCTGCCCAGCTGTGCTAGGATTGTAGCTGCTGTTTGCCTCTCATGGCCGGGGTGGGGCTCTCAGGCCTACCCCAAGAGTCTCCCCCGCTTTAATTCAACTGCTCCCTTCTGCCCCCAGGCCCTCTGGCCCCATCTAACATGCAGTGCCCAGCAGGGGGACCTTCCTGGCCGTGGCTGCTCCTTTGTCTCCTTGGACAGCTGCCCTAGGAGGGGCGAGGCCATCTCTGGGGGGGTGTGACCCCTGAGCTCTGCTAACAGGGGGCCCTGGAGAGGAGCGTGGGTGAGTGTGGACGCTTAGCAAGCCCTAAGCTGTAGGGGAAAATGACAGGCCTTTCCAGCCAAATGGCCCCTCCCTGCTGGAAGGGCTGGTCCAGCTGCTGCGGGTGGGCGGTGGCTGGGTGGAGTGGCCTGTGCTAGATGGGTGAAACCCTTCCCCGCCTCCCGCTGCCTCGCCTGCCGGCCGGAAGAACCACAAACAGATTTAAAGTGATGCCGTCGCGATGCAGGCTGGAGAGAGAGGTTTAGAAGCCTCCACTGGGCCTGCTCCCCTCCTGCCGCAGGCCCCTAGCTAGCCCTGTGCTGGGGTGAGACTCCCAAGCTGGGCTGGTCAGTTTCACTCGGGTTCTGGTCAGTTTTGCTCTCAGCTCCCTGGACTGTAGGAGGACTTGCTGGCGCTGTAGAGGTGTCTTGCCCCAAGGGAGGCGTCTTCCCTCCCTCCCCTTTCCTGGCAGCCAGGAGAATTCACGCTGGGTCTCAGTGCCACAGAAAGCCAGTGGGGCTGGGGTGATCAATAAGGGAGTGGCAGGGGCATTTTCTTCCTGCACACAGGCCCCCCCTTTGGGACTGGGGTCCCGCGGGTCTAGTCTGTGCTTGACCCGCACAGTCTGCATCACCCCGGAACATCCCATGCAGCTGTACCTGGGCTGGAGGGGGGAAGGGTAAAACGCCTCTTCCCTTTGCCTGCCTGCTCCCGAGGCCTGGCCTGACTGCGGCACCCAGGCCGGGGGGAGAAGATGCTTGCTCCTGAGGGATTTCAGCCCCCTCTGGGGTTGCTGTCAGCAGAGGGGTGGTGAACAAAGCCCTGTGGGCAGGCAGGCGGGCCTGGCCCCAGGAGAGGGGGGCACCTTGTGGCAGGGTGAGCCCGGTGGGGTGGTGCCTGAGAGCAGGCTGCTGGCCCAGTGACGTGCTGGAGCAGGTGGAGGGGCTGGGAAGGGTGTGAGGCCGCTGCCCGCTCAGGGTGGCTTTGTCCCTCCCGGGGTGGCCACAGTGCGGCCACCGGAGGAGGGGGGTCTAGCTCATGCAGTGGAGGCCGGTGCTGGAAGATGCAGAGGGGCCAGGGCTGGGCCTGGCGGCCAGTGGCTCAGCTGGTGGTCCCGCAATGTACTGGCATATCCGGGCGGGTGGCACGCTCTTCCTCACCTGGGTTTGCCCTCTGGGTACTGTGCCCCCCCCCCCAGTCTTCAGCCACGTTCTCGGTCTCCCCGCAGCCTCCGTTAACCCTCTGTGCTGGGATCAGGCTCTCCTGGCGCCCCGCGGGATTTCATCCGATTGCTGGATTCCCTCACTGGCCGGGCTGACGGGACAGAGCAGGCCTGGGCAGATCAGCTGCAGAGCTGCTTCCCAGCTGGATCCTAAGGCCGAAGTTCAGCGGGAATTGACTGACTTAATACTGCTCTGATACTGGGGAAGGGAAACCGGAGCGGGGTGGGGGGAAGCTTGGGGCTTTGGAAACCCATTCCCCGCTGCTCTCCCATTTGCAAAGTGAACCTGGACTCTTTGAAATGGGAGCTCAGTGTCACTATGCAGAGGCGTCTGCCTGAGTCTGCCGAGAGCCTGGCACAGTTCCTGTGGGGCAAGGGGGAGAGCGTGGCTGATGCACTGGGCTGGTAGCACCAGGAAAGAAGCCATTAGTTCTCCCCCCAAGCAGGGTGGGCCCCCACTCCCTGCTATGGTCTGAGATTTGGCCTCCCAGTGTGATGGGGAGGTCCTTTGGAGAGGCCTTCCCCCCGCCCCAGCCACATGGTCTCAGGATGCGTGGGGCATGCTACTCACCAGCAGGATCCAGCTCATGGCTCTGTGTCTGCCAGCACCAGGCCCGGCCTTAGGGCCAGGTGAGCAAGGCAGCTGCCTCGGGCCCCAGGACCTCAGTGCCCCGCGCTGCCCGGCGGCTTGCTCGCTGCCCTGGCTGGGAGCCACCCGGCCACGCGGACCGCGTGACGTGGCGCAGCCAACCACAACGTGCCGCCTTGGGCCCCACAAAGTCTGACCAGGCCTGCCCAGCACACACCCCTGCCTGGCCTAGGAGAGCGGCCGAGGTGGCTGGTCCCCCCTGGCTCCCTGCCGGGGACACCCCCACCTCCCTCCTATGGCCAGGAAGGCTGTTGTTTGGATTTGATTGCTACCATGGTTTATCCAATGATAACGGTTTCACAAGGGACTTGGTGCGGACAGGACGAGTTGCAGGAAGAAGCGTGGTAGCTGGTAGTGGCCAGCCCAGAGGATGCGGGGCAGGGGCGGGGGGAGGGGAGAGTATCACTAAGCCTCACTAATTAACATGTCATGCTGATTTGGATTTTGGCAGGGCCCCACTGTACAAGGTGCTGCACATCTGTCCCGTGCCCTAGGCAGCATGTGGAGAAGTCGCTGGGGGGGCCACCTGCCGCTCACGTGACCGTGGTTTGCTGTTCCCGGCCAATGGGAGCCGGCCGGGGCCAAGTACTGAGTGACACTGCAAACACTCGGTTTCACAGAGGGGTTTGCTGTGTTCCCCTGGCTGAGCTACACTCTGCTTGCTCAGATTCAATTAACACTGCAGGAGCATTTTTCACTTCCTGCTGTGCAGAGTTTGCTGTAGGCTGTTGAACTGCTGCTACATCCTCCCTCTCGAGAGGTGGCTGCATTTCTGCAGTGGGTGAGCTGACTTCTTGATGGCAGGGGCGACCACCCTTCTTGTCTGGCGTATTTATGTGGCCTATGGGACATGTTCCGTTTCCTGAAACCAAAAAAAAGTTTCTAGACACTGAGGTTACAAATCGAACCTCCTGAGTGTGAACCCAAGTGTAAACTGATGACAGTGTCGTCCGCAGGCAGCCTGAAGCGGTGACCTTGAAAGGAGACATCCCCGCCTCCAGGAACTGCAGTTGGGGATGTTTACTCTGGAACCTAATGACAAATCTAGGATCAGCAAGTGAGGCTTGTGCCGGTCTGCATGGGACAGGAGTGGGCGTGATGCCGCGCGGGGAGGGAGGGGAGGGAATGGGAAATGGAGAGGGAAGAACCAAGGTGATCAAAAGATGGGGAAGAGGGAGAGGAAAGGAATACAGGGAAAGAAAAGCAACTGGGTGTAAAACCAGCTGTTCTCTTAAAAGGGGGGCTGATTCTTACTGCGCATCCTGACCGTGGCAATCCAGTGCGGAACAAGTAAACCACAGGAAGCGCTAAAGGTTTGGGCACTGCCTTGATCTTTGAGCAAACACCCCCCCCCCCCCCCAGACATCAGGGGTTTTCCAGCAGAGGAAACCGACCAGGCTACCTCTTCTGGCCTAGCTCGCAGTGGCGATAAACCAGTGGATCCACAATCGTTTCTCTGCTTTGGAAGCTAGGCTTGGAACTGGGGTTAATTCCAGACAGGCAGAGATGGCTAAATACAGCGTCTCACTAAATCGTGCCCTCTCGTGCGGCTCCACGGCCGGCCTCCTGCTGGCCGGACGGGGGACAGAGTCTCCGTGCTGTGTTACCCCGGCCCATGTGTCACTGCTGGAAATGGGTGCAACGCTCCTGTACCACAGTTAACCAGGCCCGGTGGGGGGCGCTGGGAGATGCGGGGGGAGCGCTAGCTAATCGACCACCCTTTGGCCCCCATCTCCTGCCTCCTGGCACAACCCCCTGCCACTGAAGAGGCCAGAGGCCCCCCCCACGTGGGGAGCCGGGGGGGGGTTGCTTGGGGAGGCGGGTGAGGCTGGGCTGGGAGGAAATTCCTGCAGAAGGTGTGGACGTGGAAGAGGCAGGGTGCGGCTCCTCTCCGCCGAGCACAGCCCGGCTCTCTTGAAATCCGCCAGCGCTGCCCAGATATCTGCAGCTCCCAGCTGTGCCCGGGAAAAGAGGCGAGGCCCCACTGGAGCCGGGAGGGGCGTCGGATGGCTGCTTTCCCACGCTTCGGTCCCCTGTGCCACAGCGGCGTGCGGCTGGCGCCCCCCCCTCCACACAGGGAGCCTTTGACTCTTTGGGGGGAGAGGGAGGGGCCCCTGCCGCAGGCCTCGGAGTGGCTTCGCTGCCTGATTTCTCCCCCCTCCAGGGAGGGGCTGGGCGGGGGTGGGGAGGGAGGAAGCCAGGGAGCGGCTCTGCAGAGCAGGCGGGGTGGTTCCAGCCCAGCAAGCCGATTACTAGACTGTAGCCAATTAATTCCTCGCCCCCTTCTAGACATTTTTACCCAGCGCCCCCCTCCACGCCAGTTAGATTTCACCAATTACTGGAGGTTGTTTGGCCTGGAGCAAATCAAGAGCCTCCCTCTAACATGGAGGCTAATTGGGGGGGAGCCCCAGTGGCCCAGACCCTGAACCCAGACGTCCGACTGGCTCTCAAGGCTGCTGTGAGCAGGGGGCCCTGCTCCCAGTGCCCCTTGGCCTGGCACTGCCCTGGGATCTGGCTCCAGCCTTCACTCCATGGCCCCGTGACTCAGCTGCCCATCCCACTGCCCGGCTCCCCGTGCCCGGGGGGTCTGGCCCCATGCCATTCCTGCATGACCGCTTTGCTCCCTTTATGAATGCCGGGGGCTGCTTGATGCCCAGGGCTGGCCTTTCCTGCCCCCGCCCCCCACTCCATCTCATTTCACTGGAGTCACGGCAGTTTGTGCGCCGCCCCCCGCCATAGGAGGGAGGTGGAGGTGTCCCCAGCAGGGAGCCAGGGGGGACCAGCCATCTCGGCTACTCTCCTAGGCCAGGCAGGGGTGTGTGCTGGACAGGCCCAGCCAGACTTTGTGGGGCCCAAGGTGGCACGTTGTGGTTGGCTGCACCACGTCACGCGATCCGCGTGGCCCTGTGGCTCCCAGCCAGGGCAGTGCGGGGCCCTGAGGGCCCAAGGCAGCCACTTTGCTCACCTGGCCCTAAGGCCAGGCCTGGTGCTGGCAGACACAGAGCCATGGGCTGGATCCTGCTGGTGAGCAGCATGCCCCACGTGGGACCGTGGGGCTGCAGGGGGAAAGGGCGGCCCAGGGAGGATTCGGGGTGGGGGTTGTTCTCCGAGCAGGAGCGAGGGGACTGGTGCCTGGCTGCAGCTAGCTGGGGCGTGCCCGGGGCCTGGCAGGTCTCTCCGCCTGGGCCGAAGGGGCCTTTTTGCCCATGTCCAGGGTGAAGAGAGGGGGCGGGCGGATCTCTGCACTGTTCCTCTGAGCCTCCAGGAAAAAGGGAGGAACTGGCCGGCCAGAGCTTTTCGTAGCCAAGGCCCTTCTAGGCCCCCGTCCGCAAGCCCCACACACTGCGGGGGGCGGGTCTGCAGGGCTGCCCCATGCCTTGCGGTGGTGTGGCCCCCAGGCAGCCCCCCACGCAGGGTCCCAGCGGTCCCTGATTACGGGTGCCACCTCTAGCCCTGCCGCCCGTGTGCTGGGGAAGGTCCAGGCCCGTCGCCCGCCACCCCGAGCGAAGAACCTCCTTTGCCCCACTGCCCCCGGGCCGCGAACCCCGGGGCAGGCCGCGCGGAGTGGGGGGACGGAGGGAGGCGCAGGCCGGGCCAAGTGGAGGGGGGGGATGAGGGAGGGGGGCAGGCCGGGCCGGAGGGGGGGGGGGGGACGAGGGAGGGGGGCAGGCCGGGCCAAGCGGAGGGGGGGGACGAGGGAGGGGGGCAGGCCGGGCCGGAGGGGGGGGGGACGGAGGGGGGCGCAGGGGGGGCCGGAGGGGGGCGCAGGCCGGGCCGAGCGGAGGGGGGGGACGAGGGAGGGGGGCAGGCCGGCCCGGAGGGGGAGGGGGGGGCCGGAGGGGGGCGCAGGCCGGGCCAAGCGGAGGGGGGGGACGAGGGAGGGGGGCAGGCCGGCCCGGAGGGGAGGGGGGGGCCGGAGGGGGGCAGGCCGGCCCGGAGGGGAGGGGGGGGCCGGAGGGGGGCGCAGGCCGGGCCGAGCGGAGGGGGGGGACGAGGGCAGCCGGGCCGGAGCGGGCTAAGCCGGGCGCAGTGGGGTGCGGGCTGGGCGGGGGCTGATGGAGACGGAGCCCTGGCGAGGCCGCGCCGGTGCCCGGCGAAGAGGGGTCGGTCCCGGCCGCAGCTGCCCCCGGAGAAAATGGCTCTTTTGCAGCAGGAGTTCAGCCGGATTTCGGCCCCCCGCAGAAGCGCGGGCGCCCGCGGGCGGCAGGGGCCGGGGGCCCTCCCGGGCTTGCTGCCAGGAAGGCTGCGGAGCTCAGCTGGGCAGAGGCGGGGCCGGCCAGCAGCTCCCCTCGCGCAGGCAGAGAAAACAGCGGGGGGGCTAACACCTGCCCGGACCCCTGGGGGTGCCCGCTCGGAGCCTCTGCTGGCCCAGCTGGGCAGGGGGCCCGTGGGAGCTCCCCTGGCCCCCGCTGCCATCGGAGGGCAGCTGGTCCCGCCCCTCGCCCACCGCACGGCTCAACCTCCGTCTCTCCCGCCCTGGGCTGGGCAGGGGGAGCAGAGCGGCCCCTTGCTCATAGGGGCAGTGCCTGGCTCTGCCCCCAGCCCCGGGAGTAAATCCGGAGCGACTCCGCCGCTTGCCAGTGCGCTTACATAGGTGTAACCCCCCCAGGAAATCCGTGTCTCGCCTCTGGGCTGGCGCGCAGAAGGAGCGGCCCTCCTCCACCGGCTGGTCTCCTCCCCCCACGCCCATCCTGCCTCCTGCTGTTAACCCTTTCTCTGATCTCTGCACAATAGCCCCCCCCCACCCCCTTGTAGGCTCTCTCCCGCCATCCCTCGCGGGACCACCCCTGCCCCAGCCATTCAGTTCTGAGCTGACAGCCCCCCTTCCAGCCCCCTGGGTAAACGCCTGAGCGGCCCCTCCCGCCAGCCTGGACAAAAATGCTGCCAGGTGGAGCCCAGCTGGAAATGCTGCAACAGGGGGAGGGGGCCTAGGTCAGAGATAAAGCACCTGGGGGGAGGGGAGGGCAAGGATGGGGGAGGAGGAGTGGGGTTCCCTTAAGAATCCCCGGTGGGGAAGGGTTGGCAGGCAGAGGGTGGGGAAGGCTGGGCCCTGCAGGAGATGAAGAGTAGCCTGGCTCCCTGGGAACAAGGAGCTGCCATGGGAGGTTTCCCCCGGGGCCCAGCTGATCCCATGGTTGTGCGCTACACACACACGCTCTGGCTGTGCGCTACACGCACATGCTCTGGCTGTGTGCTACACACGCACGTGCGCACTCTGCCTCTCACACACTCCGGCTGTGCACGACACATGCACACGCTCCGGCTGTGCACTACACACACACATGCGCCGGCTGTGTGCTGCACACACACGCACACATGTCTAGCTCTGTGTGTCACATACACTCTTGCTGTGCACTACACACACGCATGCTCTGGCTGGGTGGCTTGTGCCCACAGGGTCACAGCTCCCCGGAGCAGCCTCTCCCAGCAAGGCAGGTTTGGCAGGCCAGGAGTGGGTCAGGCTCTCGTCTGGGAGCAGGAGTGCAGGGTAGGCCGTCCCGGAGGGCTTGTCCACACAGGTGCTGGAGCAGTGCAGGGCACGGGGTGAATTTCAGCTGCAGGACTGCCACCGGTCTGCACGCGGGTGCAGTCACCGTGTCAGTGTCACCTTTTCGGGTTTCATTTAAACCCCTTCCAAAGCAACAGCCGCTAACCTGGGAAAAGGCCCCTTCTGGTACCACCTCTGTCCCTGAGGCCTGGAGGGTGTCATGCTGACGTGTAACTAGTTAGCTTGGTGTCATTCTGCAGATAAACCCTCATGCCAGCAAACTTCTGAGTGGTCAGTGCCAGGTGCCCCCAGAGGGAACAAAGAGAGCAGGGAATCATCAAGTGATCCCTCTCCTGTCACCCATTCCTAGCTTCTGACAAACAGAGGCTAAGGACACCATCCCTGCCCATCGTGGCTAATAGCCTTTGATGCACCTAACCTCCATGAATTTATCCAGCTCTTTTTTCAATCCTGTTAAAGTCTTGCACTTCACAACATCCTCTGGCGAGGAGTTCCACATGTTGACGGTAAAGTGAGTTGAGCCCAGCTGCTCCCCCGTTGTCCTCCACTCTCAACTCGGGGATGAGCAACATCCTTATTCACGAGCTTCCTTTTAGCCTCCTAGGTTTTGAAAGTGTTGGCCTTTGTCCTCCAAAGGCAAACCTAGAATATGCAAAATCCACGGCAAAGTGCACGGCACAGGACAAACTGGAGGAAATTGTCTAAGGCTTCGGGATCTGTGACGCGTTGGCAACTGTGACACACGCCTTAATTCTGGCCTCCTGCATTGGCCGGGTCCGATTCTTTGCAGCGTGCGGTAGCTAGTAGGAACTGTATCAGTCTGCTCAGGCTGGAGGTAAGATTGTGTGAGAGGCCCCGTCGATGCTGCCCCTGGACTGGGAAAGGTGTTGCATGCTGAGTGCCCTGAGTAGGTTGCCCTAGCTTCTGGTGTAGACATAGGTCAGTGGAGGAGCACATTCGTCTGTGTGAGCCCCTATCTCCAGGAGGCAGAAGGGAGCTCTCTGGGGTGGGGGGTGGACTTTGTGACCTTCCCTGGTCAGTTCCTAGCTGGGAAAGGTTTGTGGGGGTGGGGTTTGCCCTGAAGTAGCCAGGCCTGGGTTCTAGCGAAGTTTTGTGGAAGTTCAGAAAAGAGGACGACACAGCAAGACTCTGAAAAGTTGTGCTGGCGTCGCAATTGCTTTGCCATGGGACGAGAGACCCCCTAACTGTGCCAGCAAAGCCCCTCCGGAGGCACGGTCCCGGCAACTCGCCCTTCAGCCCGCACAGCGTATGTGGCCTGGCTGGTCCACACAGGCTGGCTGTGGCCTTGTCCACACTAGCAGTTGAGAGACCGAACAGTTGTTGCTCCCAGGTGCTTTAACCCTCTCCCCGACCAAGAGCACTTTGCCGTGGCATGGCGGAGGAGAAAGAGCAGGCGCGCCTGCCTGGCGACACCGCGAGCCCCGCTTGCGGGGGGTGGGAGTAGTCGGTCGGCCAAAGTGACGACAATCGGCGTTGACGCTGCCCGACTTCTAGCGCCAGGGCCGTGTGGCGTCGACACAGCCTCAGGCAGCAAGGGGATCGGGGCCAGACTTCCGCCTCGCGCCTGCTGGCGTAAATGCCCTGCTCCCCCGATATTGCACCTCTGCCCCCGTGGGAGGCGTGGGGTTGCTGTCTGTCGCGAGGGCCGCACAGCGTCTGGCTAGACCAGGCCTTATTTCCATGGGCTGTTTCACCTCCGGGCGGGTGGGGGGGCTGGCGTGACTCTCTGTTCCCAGGCTCGTGGGGCCCCACTCCCAGCCCGACTGCCGTGGGGCTGGGGGCCAGGTAGCAGCCTGCAAGGAACTCCCCAGAGCCTGTGCTCTCAGGCCCCCACATCGCCCCTCTTAAGGCAGCCCTCTTGCACCAACACGAGGGGGGAAATGTGGGTATGAAAATACTCCAGTGGCTGTTTGCCAGCGTACGTTGAGTTCCTCGCCCGTGGAGCTGAGCGCTGCCGGGGCCCTGCCTCTCTCAGGGTGAGGCAGCCAATGGTGAGGCGTCCTGCCTTGGGACCCGAAGGCCAGGCGATGCTTAACCCCCCCCCACAGGAAGGAATGCTTGGGGAGGTGCTGTCCTGCAGCATTGGGGCCATGCTCTCTGGGGTTGGGCCCGTCTACACGCGAGAGGCACCGTGGCCGCGCTGGTGTAGTCTCCGTAGTGTAGACGGACCCTGAGATCTGGCGCCTCCCGCTGCTCTGGAGGAATGTGGGAGGGAGGCGGGCTGGAATGACCAAAGAGCCATGCTCCACACGGCTCCATCCCATCAGAAGGGCCTTTCCTGTTGGATACCTGGTGGCTGGGCAGACAGCAGAGCCTTTGGCTGGCCGGCAGCACAGCAGGGTGGTTAGTGCCACCTCCTGCGCATGCCAATTTGCTGAGACAGGCCCCTGCGGCTGCTCCTCGCTTTGCCTCCAGCCCCCCCTTTCCTTGATCCCTCATCTTCTGAGCCAGTGGCTCAGTGGCAGTTGGTGAAGGTGCCCCCCTGCGGGGTAAGGCTGAGGACACCGCTTGTTTGAGATGAGAAATCCGTCCGGCTGGGGCGCAGGGAGCTGGTCCAGGCTGAGTGAAAGCAGCAGGCAGCCCTGTTATATAACAGCCCAGCTGGCCTGGAACTGAGGACAGCAACAGGCGCTGTGGGCCCTGGCCCTTGTGTAAGGCTATCCCAGAGGGTGGGGCTGGTCGTGTTTTTCCTGTGGGCTGTTTTTTCCGTTGGGTACAGGATGCTGCTCTGAGGTGGCAGGGAGTGGCTGACAGGAGGGCGGGCACTGATGCTCCCAGCTCGTTGGCTGAAACTTGCTCAGTGCCGTGCGTTTGGGGGGGGGAGGGGGCTGGGAGGGATGGAAACAGGGGCAACAAAGGGAAACTGAGGCAGGCAACCCAGAGGAGGGAGCTGGGTGTGGAGTGGAGGCAGGGTGTGTCTGGCTGGTTGGCACACTGCCGGCATCGCTCCCTGTGGCACTGCCAGTCTTATGCTGCCCACGTAGCGGCAGGCTCCTCCCCGGCTAGCCTGCTGGGGCCCAGCTGGCTGGAAGGGGCTTAAGGGCCTGAGCAAAAGGGTGTGTTACGGGGGGCGGGGTGTTCTCCAGTGCAGCCCGGCATGCAGGTGGGGGGTGGATTAGTACCATGTGCGCTGGCCTAGGGCGAGAGGGAGCCGGGTTTTAAACTCCGGATGCAGCCTGTAAGTCTGGGCCTGAACTGGATCTAACATGGGAGTAGCGATGGAGCGGCCCACCGGCCAGATCTGGGCCACCAGATGCTTCTGAGCAGCCCCCGAAACGGTTTTATTGCCACAGTTTCGTATTGTTCCCTCCAGACCCTGAGCAGGACCAGGCCTTGGCCAAGCACTTTGGACCTTGACACAAAGAATTGATCTAAACTCTCTTCTCGAGCGTGGCCCCTTTGGATGCCATTCAGGTGGCGGGGGAGGTATGGAGAGCTATAGGCTCCCCTCGCTGAGGGGTCTGGCCCCCTCCATATACTCCCCATAGAGGGCACACAAAGTCAGCCCAGCATGAAGCTAACTAACCTCCTCCCAAGGAGGAATGCGCTTTCAGTGCTGTCCCCACCCCCCCGCCTGGGGGACAGGAGGGGGCTGGGCAAGGAGCCCATGGCTGGGGTGGGGGGGCAGGAAGTGGGTGTGCCCACAGCTGTGGGGGGTGGGCAGGATGGGAATTGGCCTGTGACCTCAAGCAGAGGTGAGGGTGGGGAGCTTGTGCTGCCCGGGCCCCGCTCCCCCACCCGCTGAAGGGGCAAGAGAGCAGCGGGAACACGCCCTGCTCTCCACAGTGGGAGCTGCCGCCCTGGGCAGGGGAGGATTGCTGCTTGGGCAGAGCCAGGATTTGAGTGTTCACACAAGCCTACGCCATGCCCCAGTCCTTGTCGGACGGGAAGTGGGAGCAACTGAGGACAGACTCCTGGCCACGGCAGGATCTCCAAGCACTTTGCCAAGGAAGGGCCAGCGTCACTGACCCATTGTACAGATGGGGAAACTGAGGCATGGGGGAAGAGGACACCCCCCCCAAATCCCAGCCCTCTGCTCTAAGCAGTAGGTGATTCTGCCTTTGTACCAGGGGGGATCTGGAGCCAAGAAGGTGCCCTGCTGGACTGGCTGCTAGTCCACCCCAGAGAGGCTCTTTATATTGATTGACTTGCTTTCAGTCTCTGCCTCTGCGCAGGAGTATTTACTCTCTCTGACTGATTTAAAGCGCGTCTCGCTGGGGCTCTCAGGGCAAGACTGGGCACGATCGCCAGCCCAGCGGGATGCGCTGCCGCTTGGGATTCGAGGAGCGCTCCCTGAGTGCAGCCCCCTGGAGCTGGGACAGCAGGGGAGGGGCAAAGATTGGAAGGGCAGGGGCAGGGATAGAGCTGCCTAAGGGTTAGGGCGAAGGTGGCAAGAGGGTTTACTGGGGGGATGGTTTTGGGGCACAGGCAGCTGCAACCTGGCAGAACGCGCTGTATGGGCCAAGACTGTACGGCAGGACAGCGATTCAGCCCTGAGCCCTTCCCTGGATGTGGGCAGTTTGAGGGCTCTGGCGGCTGGAGGGTCAGTATCTTTGTCTCCGTCTCCTCTGGTCTTGCGCCCCTGGCTTGCAGTTGTGGGGGACGGGTGTGTGGGAAGTGAGCCCCCGGGGCCGTGTCTGTTCCTGGGAGGGCGTGGCAGGGCGGAGAGGTTGTGGGGGCGGGTAGGGATGGGAGCTCTGCCCATTCTGGGGAGCAGAGAAACTGACTACACCCATTTTCTGGGGAAGAGGGTGGGGTGGGGCTGGGTGGGGGCCAGGACTCTTCATGAGCCTGGAGAGGCGCAGAAGGGCTAATTCCCTCCCCTCTGTCTCTCTGGGGAGTGGGATGGGCTCTCCCAGAAGGAAGTGGGCCCATCCCGGGCCATGCTGGGGAGGAGATGGCTTCTGGTAACTACACCTGCCCGACCCGCAGCCGAGCCAAGATGAGGCCTTTTGCCTTTAGGAACCTGGTCGCTTATCTGAGGCTGGCTTCGGGGAAAGCGCAGACTAGCCAGATCCTACCTACGCCAGCGCAGATCTGGTTTCCCTGCCTACAGGGGTTGCTAAAGGCCTCCCTAATCGGAGACACAATGATGGATCTCACGTGTCTGTTCCCTTTTCAGAGCTCTCCTGTGGCAGGAGGGCTTTGGGGCATTCGGACGAGAGCCCAGGGGCACGTAGACCCGCTCACGGCCTTGGCCATCGGGGCTGGAGGAGTGGGACCCCCATAGAACCTGGAGTGCAAGGTGCCGGGGTAGAATTTGGAGTGGGGAGTTTCACCCACCCTACAGAAGCTTTGGGCTTCCTTGAGAGCCCAGCCTCACGGATCCAAACCAGCGGCGAGGACAGAACGTAGCCGTTGCGACGGGTGAGAGCCATGCGGGCACGGGGGCAGGCGGTGCGCTTGGCGTTGGCGTGATGATGTCGTCGTTTGCCCGGTGCCTGGCCGCGTTGCGTCGTCGTCTCCGCCTGTTGGGTCGCCTGCTCTCCAGTGTTTCTCCGCCGGGGCAGCGGGAGCGTCCGTCAGCCAGCTGGTGCTGTGGCGGGGTCCGTGGCTATTACCACATGGGCTTGGCAATTTCTGCAGGGACCGGGCTCATGAGTGATCTGTCAGAGAGGTGGTGCCCGCGGCCTCCTTGGATCTCTTGGATCCCTGGCACTCAGTGCCTCCTGCTCCTACATCCTGGACGGCTGGCCCTGGTCGCCGGCCACGAGGAGCACACAAAGGTGTGTTGTGTGGCTTCGCTGTCTGAGACCTACTGCCCGGCTGCAGCCCCTCCCCCAGACTACCCTGCCCACCCCACCTCTCAGGTTAGCTGCTCCTTAGCCTGGGATTTAGTTCTCCTTGTAGCTAGAGATGGGTCCTCGCCCAAAAACTCTGCTTCCAGAGGCCCCACGCTTCTCTGCTGGCCCCGTGCCCTCCAGCAGCCTGGCCTGGCTCAGGGGGCCAGGCCGTAGCTGGGAGTGACCCTGGCCTGGTTTGGGGGGGCCAGGCCGTAGCTGGGAGTGACCCTGGCCTAGTTTGGGGGGGCCAGGCCATAGCTGGGAGTGGCCCTGGCCTGGTTTGGGGGGGCCAGGCCATAGCTGGGAGTGGCCCTGGCCTAGTTTGGGGGGGCCAGGCCATAGCTGGGAGTGGCCCTGGCCTAGTTTGGGGGGGCCAGGCCGTAGCTGGGAGTGGCCCTGGCCTGGTTTGAGGGGTCAGGCCGTAGCTGGGAGTGGCCCTGGCCTAGTTTGGGGGGGCCAGGCCGTAGCTGGGAGTGGCCCTGGCCTAGTTTGGGGGGGCCAGGCCGTAGCTGGGAGTGACCCTGGCCTAGTTTGGGGGGGCCAGGCCGTAGCTGGGAGTGACCCTGGCCTAGTTTGGGGGGGAGGGGGCAGGCTGTAGCTGGGCACGGCCCTGGCCTGGCTCCGGGGACCAGGCCGTAGTTGGGAGTGGCCCTGGCGTGGTTCAGGGGGGGAGGGGAGGGAGGGGCCAAGCAGTAGGTGGGCACGGCCTGGCCTGGCTCGGGGAGGTGAGGCTATAGCTGGGAGGGACCCTGGCCTGGTTTAGGGGGCCAGGCTGTCACTGGGTGCAGCCCTGGTCTGGTTTGGGAGGCCAGTCCGTAGCTGGGGGCGGCCCTGGTCTGGTTTGGGAAGCCAGGCCGTAGCTGGGAGTGGCCCTGGTCTGGTTTGGGAGGCCAGTCCGTAGCCGGGCATAGCGTTGCCTGGCTCGGGGGGCCAGACTGTAGCTGGGCACGGCCCTGGCCTGGTTTGGGAGGCCAGTCCGTAGCCGGGCATAGCGTTGCCTGGCTCGGGGGACCAGTCCGTAGCCGGGCATAGCGTTGCCTGGCTCGGGGGACCAGTCCGTAGCCGGGCATAGCGTTGCCTGGCTCGGGGGGCCAGACTGTAGCTGGGCACGGCCCTGGCCTGGTTTGGGAGGCCAGTCCGTAGCCGGGCATAGCGTTGCCTGGCTCGGGGGACCAGTCCGTAGCCGGGCATAGCGTTGCCTGGCTCGGGGGACCAGTCCGTAGCCGGGCATAGCGTTGCCTGGCTCGGGGGACCAGTCCGTAGCCGGGCATAGCGTTGCCTGGCTCGGGGGGCCAGACTGTAGCTGGGCACGGCCCTGGCCTGGCTAGGGGAGGTGAGGCTATAGCTGGCTCAGCGGGTGCCGGGGCTGCGCGGGAGCTCCGAGCCAGCGCCGCGGTGCCAGCCGTGGTGACGTGGGTGAAGCGCGGCTGGAGGAACAGGGCTCCTCTCTGTTCTGCCTTCCCCCACCCTGCCCAGCCAAGCTCCAGAGGGTTTTGTTTGTTCAGCTTGGGAGCCGGGAGGGTGGAGTCAGGGAGGCCTTTGGTTCCCCTGCCTCGCCCAGCCCAGAGCCAGGGCAGGGCGCCGCCCGAGCCAGCCTGGGCTGGAGAACTAGCCCCGTCAGCAGCCCCGCCAGGGCCCCCCAGCACAGTCTGGCTCCACACCTCTCAGCTGCTCAGTAGGCCTGCCTGGCTTAACCCTTGCCTGCCACCCGCAGCCGGGCGGGAGGGGCACATGCTACCTTGGGAGCCCAGTGGCGGAGCCGCCTCCGGCTAGGCTGGCACGCAGGGGGTTAAGGCTGCAGCAGCAGCTCTGGAGCCTGGGAGAGTGGGGGTGGAGCAGGGTGTGGGTGTAATGGGGGGGATGTGCTGTGGGAAGGGGGAGACTGTGCAGGTGCAGGGAGGGTACGTGGAATGGAGGTGTAGTGGGGCGGTTCGGTGTTGTGCTGTTGTAGGCGGGTGTCAGTGCGGGGGAGGGGGGTTGCAGGAAGGTGCAGTGGAGTCCCTGGGGGGTTCGGCGTTATGCTGTTGTGGGGGGTGTCAGTGCAGGGGGGTGTTGCGGGAAGGTGCAGTGGGGTCTCTGGGCAGTTCAGCGTTATGCTGTTGTGGGGGGTGTCAGTGCAGGGGGGTGTTGCGGGAAGGTGCAGTGGGGTCTCTGGGCAGTTCAGCGTTATGCTGTTGTGGGGGGTGTCAGTGCAATGGGGGGGTTGCAGGAAGGTGTAATGGGGTGTCTGGGGGATTCGGCATTGTGCTGTGGTGGGGGGTGTCAGTGCAATGGGGGGGTTGCAGGAAGGTGCACTGGAGTGTCTGGGGTTCGGTGTTATGCTGTGGTAGGGGGGTGTCAGTGCAATGGGGGGTTGCAGGAAGGTGTAATGGGATGTCTGGGGGATTCGACATTGTGCTGGGGTGGGGAGTGTCAGTGCAATGGGGGGGTGGCAGGAAGGTGTAATGGGATGTCTGGGGGATTCGACATTGTGCTGGGGTGGGGGGTGTCAGTGCAATGGAGTGGTTGCAGGAAGGTGCACTGGAGTGTGTGGGGTTCGGTGTTATGCTGTGGTAGGGGGTGTCAGTGCAGGGGGGTTGCAGGAAGGTGTAATGGGGTGTCTGGGGGGTTCAGCATTGTGCAATGGGGGGGTTGCAGGAAGGTGTAATGGGATGTCTGGGGGTTCGGAGTTGTGCTGTGGTGGGGCGGTGTTAGTGCAGTGGGGGGGGGGTTGCAGGAAGGTGCAATGGGGTGTCGGGGTTTGGTGTTGTGCTGTTGTGGGGGGGTGTTGCAGGAAGGTGCAGTGGGGTCCCTGGGGGGTTTGGTATTGTGCTGTTGTAGGGGGGTGTAAGTGCAGTGGGGGGTTTGCAGGAAGGTGTAATGGGGTCTGTGGGTGGTTAGGTGTTGTGCTGTTGTAGGGGGGTGTCAGTGCAGTGTTGGGGGGTTACAAGCAGAGACCCCTGTAAACTGACAACCTGGGCCAAAGAAATCCAGGAGAAATTCAAATGCTACCCAGCTGATTAGCAGAGTGCCCACACCTGGCAGCTTGTGTGTTTCTTGGTGGTGCACATCTGCATGTGCTTTGGTGCAGAGAACAAAATTTATTCTGCACGTGGGTGGAAAACATTAGCGGGAACATGGATTACAAGGCAGGGGAATGGGGTGCCTGGGGGGTTGGGTGTGGTGCAAGGGGGAGTTGCAGATAGGTGCAGAGGGGTGGCTTAGAGGGGCACATGCTGTCCCTTTGGGCTGAGGACAGAATCCCTAACGATACTTGTGCCACCATTTCGGCTCTTCCTCCTTCCCGCCCATGTCCGTGAGGCCCCTCAGAGCACATTGCCGGGGGGCGGGGGTGGGTGTGTGGGCACCGGGAGAGACTTTCCCAGCATGCCCTGCTGCCCGCACAGCTCAGCCATGGGTGCCAGGCCAAAGCAGCGCCGCTCGAGCAGTGTGAGTCGAGGTCGGGTCGGAGGAGCGTCGCCAGCTGGCTGCCGAAACCTGCTGAGCGTGGACAGGCCCTGGAACCCGGCTGATTCGGGAGGGATGGGCCGCGTCGGGGGGGCCGTCTCTCGGCTGGGAGGCGGGCTGCGTGCCCAAAGGTCGGCACCATCTGTCCACTGAGGCAGGCAGCCCCGGCTGTTTGATTTTCAGACACTTGGCAGTCCTGCCTCGTCACACGCTTCCTAGGTGTAAGGCAGGGCTGGGGAACCGTTTTTGGGCCGGGGGCCGCTGAGCCACAGAAAAATCAGTCGGGGGCCGCACACCAGTGAGAAGCAAAAACAGAAACCCTCACCGATGTGGCCCCCGACTGAGAAGGAGAAGACCCTCTCCCCATTCCCCTCGCACCCCAGAGCCTAGGGGGCCAGCCTAGCAGATGTTGGGTGCTCCAGCCCCACGGTGGGGAGGCAGGGGGGCTGAAGCGCCAGCACAGGCCCCCCAATGCTGGGGGGAAGCTCTGCGCCGCCTCGGGGGCTGCATCCAGCCCCTGGGCCTTAGGTTCCCCAGCCCTGGTGGAAAGGGTGCTGACTGGGAGCTGGCTGCAGCTGGGCTCTCTCCATGCCCCAGGTTTCAGGGACCGGTTGGCTGGGGAAGGGGTTCCCCTTATCAGCCCATCCCCCCAGGGAGCTCTGCTTTTCGGGGTCTTCCCGAGTGCGTGGCAGGGTATGCGTGTGCAGATCTCTCCCGTGCACTGCTCCGGCCTGCTGCCTGTGAAGGCAGGTTCGGGGGTGTCCCCGCCCCCCCTCCAGCACAAGCCCTGCGGGGACTCCCCTAGCCGGCCCCGCTTTGGCTGCCTTTGTGCAGGAACGGGAGGCTGGAGACCCGCGGGGTCCCTCCCGCCCCCTGCGGGGAGCCGGGTGTCCGATCCCTTTAAGGGGAGCCTTTGCTGCGCCCCCCCCCCGCCCGCAGGGAGCGCGCCGCGACCTCCCCGTCCTTGCTGGCTCGCGCGCGCCCCCGTTGGCACGGCGAGCCTTGTCTCCCAGCGGCGCAGCCCGTGGCCAGGCCGCCGTGCCGGGCGCTCGCCGGCGGGACGCCCCCCGTGGCGGGGGCGCCTGGGGGCGGGCCGGGCGAGCTGGGCGGCAGGGGTGGAGCCGGCCGGGCGGCCCCGCCCCGCGCTGCAGCTGCAGCCCGTCCCTTTTAAGGAGCTCCACCCAGGGTCCGGCCCGGGTGGAGCCGGCCCGCTGTTCACACCTCCGAGCCGGGCCGGGCCGGGCCGGGCGCAGCAGGCAGCGCTTTCTTCCTTCGGCAGCGCGGGCCGCCGGCTGCTGCGCGGAGCCCCCCGACGTGAGCGGCAGCATCCCTCCCGCTTCTGCTCCAGCCCCTTCCCCCGCGGCCGGGGCTTGGCTGAAGACCTAGGGGCCCCCGGTGCCAAGTGGCCAGGAGGAGGACGGGGAAGCCCCCCGCGCCCCCCCAGCGGCCTGGGCTTTGCAGGGAGACCCCCCGACCGGCCCCGCGCGGGCCGCGCTCCCGCCCCCTCTGCCCGCTCCCAGCTGCCGGGATCGGCTCCGTCGTGTGGGGGCAGCCGTCCAGAGCCCGGCTCGGGAGCATGATCCTCCCCGCGGACAGCATGAGCGCCATGCCCTACCGGAGGAGCCCCCCGCGCGCCGGCTGGGCGGTAAGTGACCGGCGGGGTCCCGGGCGCGGGGCGCCTCTCGGGGCAGGGCTGGGGGGACACTTGCCGCGCTCAAGCTGCAGGTGAGCCTCCGGGGGGGCTGGATCGCCCCCAAAGCCCCCATTTCATCCCAGCCCTCGCTGGGCACATCCCGACCTGCCCTTCTCCTTTCGGACAGCTGCACAGTCCTGGGCAGGGTCCCATTTCTCTCTCCCCGCTCTGGGGAGGAGGGGGCGCCCACCGGCTTTCGAGCCAGGGGGCAGGGCTGGGGGTGGGGCAGCTTTGCCTTGCTCTGCCCTGGAGGGCTCTGAGCCTGTCCCCTTTGGACTCGGGAGGGCGGGTGTGTGCGGAGAGGGGGATGGGTGTGTGCACGTCTCCTCCCCCAAAGCTGGTCCATGGGAGGCCAGAGCGAGAGAGCTGGGGGTGGGGGGGAAGGGTTGCAAGGCCAGAGACAGTCGGGGGAGGGGGGACTGTCCCTTTAAGGAGAGGGCTGGGAACGGGGACCTCTAAGGAGCAGAGGAGAGAACCATTTGTGGCCAGTGTGCTGCTCCTTTAAGGAGGGGAGGGGAAGGTGAGCTGTGCCTACCCCCCCACCCGCTCCACCCTCCTTCTCTCCCCCCCCCCCCACACACACACATGCCCTCAGCCGACACTGGGTGGCGGCAGCGGCAGCGGGAGGGAGGCTGGGCAGGGAGCAGGAATGGGTGGCCTGGTTCCCAGGTTGCATTATGGTCCAGGAGATGCACAGCCCCTCCCTGGCTGGGAGCCTGGGAGATTTGCCCAGACCCCCAGGGGCCCTTGCATGGGGATTGTCCCCGGTAGCATGGGGACACGGGGGGGGGACGAGGAATCTGCCCTCCACCAGGGCATGGCCCCTACCCCTTTGTCTCTGCCTTCCCCTCCCTCCTGTCAGCGTCTGGCCATTTGGTTCTCCCTGTGCCTGGCCTGCCCAGCTCCCCCCTTCCAGTTCCAGCAGCGGGGCACTGAATCCAACACCCCTGGGAGTTAGTGGTGCGGGTCGCCCGTGGCGCCCCCCCCCCCCCCGCACTATTGTTGGAGGCTGGCTGCTGGCTCTGGCAGCCCTTGTGCCTTCAGTTTGCATGGGAGGCTGCTGGGTCTCAGCAGCCAGAAGGGCTGGAACCCTACTTGAAGGAAGTCCAGGGTGCTGCACAGCCGGCCTCGGTCCCGTGGGCCCTGCCAGTACATGGCCAGGCTGGCTCTGGCCTGTGGGCTAGAGAGCCAGGGGCCCCCCTCTGGCTGGCAGCCCTGGGACGGAGGGGAGAGAGGAAGGTTCTGGGTTCCAAGTGATGCCCCTCACAGCTTCCCAAAAGCCCTTCTGTGTGCAACCCCCCCAGCTGTCTGGGACAGGCCAGTCCCTGCTGGGCAGTTATGTCCTGTGCCTGGTAAGGATGAGGCTGGTGCGAGGGGGAGGAGCAGGGGTGCCCTGTGAGACCGGCAGTGTATGAAGCCTCCTGACTTCAGATCTCTGCCAGAGCTTTTCTGGGCTCCCTGTGGAGGGGTTCCCAGCTCTCAGAAGCCCTGCCCAGCTGCTGGAGTCCCTAAGAAAGTGTGTCCTTGGCTCTGGTTTGGGCTGGGACTGGGGGGTGTCTCTCCATGGTCGCTAGAGTGAGTCCTGCCCTGCTTAGGAGGGACAGATCTGTCCCCAGCCGGTGGCTCTCTGGGGCCGGGTGAGCCCCTGGGGTAGTGGTGGGGACTCAGCCAGGGCTGCTCTACGGGAGCCCTGAGCTGTCCCGTGGAGACCCAGAGGTCTGGAGGCTCCAGTGCTGTCCCTGAAGCCTGCCATCCCTTTCCCCTCTTCACCAGGCAAGCTGAGCCCGAATCTCCACCCCGGTGCCTTTTATGGGCTACTCCTAATGCCACCCCAGGTGCCCCCCATGGTGTCCCCACCAGAACCCGCCCAGTGCCTGAGTGCGGGGAAGGACACTGCCAGGACAGCGCCACGAGGCCAGGATGAAAATAAACTCGCCTTACAGCAGTGGCTGCAGCTGCTTGGATTTAGCCCCCTCCCTTCTTCCCCCACCCCTTGTGTTCCGCTCTGCTCCCGGGGCTGGGAGCTTTGCAACCATTAGTAACCAAATCTCCCCCGGGTGCCTGCTGCTCCCGTCTTCCCACCTCGCCAGTATTGAGGTCTGATCCCCACCGTAGGGGCTTCCCCGCTCCACTTTTGGAGTCCCCTGCAAATCCGGTCAAGGCTGAGGCCAGGAAAAAGCTCACAAAGCCATCCGCACCTGGGGCCTTCAGCTGGTGTCTCTGGTGGAGCACCAGGGCTTGACAGAGATGCTTCCTCTGTAGCTAATAGTCCTGTCCTTGAATTGATCATCCCTGGACCAACGGAGTTCCAAAGTCATTGAAGGAAATGGGGCGGCTCTCTGTGGACTTGGGGCGTGTCCACGCTTACACCAGTGCTTAAATCGCTGTAGCTGCTGCCTGTGCCAGTGGGAGAGGTGTTCCTGTCGGGAGGGAACCGTGTGCTGTCTACACGGGGGGGGTTAGATGGGCTTTTCGATGCTCCACGGCAGGGTGGGTGTGTCACACACCTGAGCGGGGGCGGCGGTGGCTTTGCTGCCCCTGTTCAGTGGTGGAGCCCAGGCCTGCGCGGACTTGCTCCAAAGCAGGTGTACTCTGATTTTAAGGGTGCCCACGTGAGGCGGGTGCAGTGACGAAGCTAAACCAGTTCAAACCCTTTGATTTGGCAGTGCAGCCTTTGGCTATACATGGGGGGGGGGGGGGTCTGTCTTTGTAGTGCAAATTGGAAATCTGGGGCATCAATTGGGCAGAGAGCCTGTCGTGGCCAGTCCAACCCAGATTCACCTACCCAGGTTAACCCTAACGCTGGGGCTTTCATTCCGGTTTTGCTAACCATGGCTACCGACTCTTCCTTGGCAGTGTCACCTGGCTGTGGGCGCACAGGGTGATTGCTAGGATCCTCTGGGTAGATCTCCTTTAATTCCCCACCATTCCTTCAGTTGAATCCTGGGCGTCAGGCTTGACGTGCAGGTGGGGGATGCTGTTCGTGATGTGTGATACGCCATGGGTCAGGCTGGCTGACCGGACGCACTCTGTTCCACCACTCCCTGTCCTGGGCTCTTGTGGAGCGTTGCTGTTGGACTGTGGCCACGTTGCACCCCAGAGGTGGCTGCAGTGTGTGTGTGTGTGTGTCTGGAAGGGCCCTGGGGGGAGCCCTGTAGAAATGTACAGTTCTGT
Organism: Pelochelys cantorii; assembly: GCA_032595735.1. Lineage (NCBI taxonomy): Eukaryota > Metazoa > Chordata > Testudines > Trionychidae > Pelochelys > Pelochelys cantorii. Next base: position 47,074,879 of record CM064337.1, read on the forward strand.
GGCTTGGAGCTTAATTCCTGCTTCTCCGCTGGATGCCCATGAGTGGGGGGTGGGGATCCCTACACCCGATCGGGACTTTTGGGGTGCACTCTGACTCTTTCCTCAGTGCTGTCAGGGGCGGGGGAGGAGAACGGTGCCCTAGAAGCAGACTGCAGAGACGGTTCCATTCCACCCACCTCATCTCTTCCCTTAGGGACTTGTCTGGGCGTGGGGGGGAGGGACAGCAGGCTTGGCTCGGTGGCAGGGCTGGTGGGGGTTTCTCTGTTAGGCGTGGATCCGTCCCCTAGGGAACGATGGGCGGGTGAGCAGTCCGCTGCGAGGGTTCCTCCGCCCCGTGTGGACGGGTGGGCGCATTCGTGCCAGGCTTGTGAAATGCTGGAGTGGAGGCTGCTGGCCCTTCTGAGGCGGCTCTCCTCCTGCGTAGAGGGCTTGGCTTGCCGGTTCTTGGCATCTCCAGTAGGGAGTGAAAGGTTAACTGGCGGGGCCCACCGCAGACAGGGGCGTGCCGGGAGGGCGAGCTGCTCCAGCCTGCTCCCCACCCATCCCCCTTTTAATCGCTTCACCAGGATTTTACATCCCTAAGCTCCATCTCGGCTGATCCCTGGAGTCTGAGCACACTGGAGAAGTTTCCTGCCTGGGGGCCCCTTCTGAAGGCAGCCCCAGCTGGGTTCCCATGACCTTTGCCCCTGGGAGCCAGGAGTCTGGGCTCTCCCTGCCGGGAGGCCCCGTTACCCTTCTCAGAGCCAGGGGTCACCCCCTGGTAAGGGCGTTGAAGCTGGCACGCTTCGGAGGGCCCCTGGGGCTGCAGGCTTGTGACCCGCTGGAGCACAGCCGGCGGGGTCCTGCAGGAAGGGTTTGCGGCCGGACCTCTCCGCTCCCACCGGCACTCAGCCCCGGCTCAGGTTCCCCAAAGGCAGCCAGGGCAGGAGCCCTAGTGGAGCAGACACCTGCGTCTTCCCGGTTGCAGGTGCAGACAGAGCCCTGGGTTTGGGGGCTGGGTGATTTCCAGACCTGCTGCGTGCCCAGTGAGTTCCTGCTCTCTAGGCCCACGCCAGGCAGGTGGCCCTTTGCATCATCCTCCCCCCAGCACCCTCAGGGATTGGTCTGGGGTCTGTTGCGGCTCATGCATGACCCTGATCAAATCTTAAAGCGGCTCCCCCTCTTGCTTGCTTGAGGGCCCTAGGGCTCCCCTTCAGTGTCCCGGGGGGGGGGGGGGGTCGAGGCAGGTTGGTAGGGGCTCCCTGAAGTCCCCTCCTTCAAAGGACTGGGCTGAGTTCCTGCCCTGCAGCTCAAGGACTAGAGTGAGCCCCTCAGCCTCTGTTTCTGGGGATGCAGGGACATACCTTACGCAGTGGCTGGCTGAGAACTCGCTAGAAGCCTGCTGTCTAGGAATTCATAGTCCCATTCTCTGCCCTCCCAGGACCCACACGTTGTGACCAGTTGGTGGAGGCTGTGGGGATAGATGCTCCAACTGCACCAGTTGAGCTGAAGGGGAATCTCCTTTTGCATTTAACAGTATAGGGACTATGATACACACTGGGGCAGTCCTGCCTAAGTCTGAGTGGTGCTCAAACACAGCCTAGCCAATGACCCTTGCACAATGGAGGGAGGTGTAGATGCCACCTGTCCATTTGGGTCAGTGACCCGGGAACGGTGTGCCTAAATCAGAGCACCCGTGTGCCGCCTCTTTTCTCTCTCTTCCCCCCCCCCCCCCCCCCCCCCCAAGGGCTGCAGAAATCCTGTGCTGCTCTGAAGTCCCCTAGTGGTTAAAGCCTGATGGTCTCCAGCACACACATCCCACTTGCTGGCTGAAAGCTTTGGCTCCTCGTAACCCCTAGCAACTTCCTGTCTAGTCCCTCTCCTGCTGCACTGAGCCGAGGGGGGGGCTGGGGTGTGTGTGTGCGGGGGGAGAGATAGTGTTTGCGGCTGAGGAAGCCTGATGGGATTGTGATTTCAGAGCTAGCTGACACAGGCTGCCGTTCCCCGCCTGGCCGGGCGCGCTCAGCCATTCTGGCTGGATTTTCGGGTGACTGCAAGGAAATGCCCGTCCAGCAGGCCTTGGGTTTTACACGCTGCCTGATCCCCACGGGGGTCTGTGCTTTGCCTGAACTGGAGACCCCATGCTCATGTGGGACCCATCAGGCCTCTGTGCCCAAACTCCTGACTTCAGTGGGAGCCAGGTGGGAGCCCCATTCCTCTCTTTTGAAGAGATGAGCTCAGCATACATATGGAAGGAAGAAAATCTGAACTCCTGCTTCAGAGCACGACCCTGGGGGCGGAGCAGAAATATTGTACAGGGACAGGTTCTCCCATAATTGTCTCCTGCGAGGGATCTTGCACCTTTCTCTGTAGCATCCGTTGCTGGTTACTGTCAGACAGGACCCCAGGCTGGACTTACTCTCTGGTCTCAGCCAGTCTGGAACGTCCTATGCTCTTAGTATCCCTACTAACAGGTTAGATGACTTATAATGAAATAGCCTGAAACATGGATTTGCTTTTAATGGCCAAGGCTGCTGGCGTCAATTTCAACCCATCAAGCACTTTGGAACAAGGCTGGTCAGTTTCAGTGTCTGCAGCCCAAAGCTTTGATATTTAGAATCCCAGCCAGGGAATTTTTAATTGTTTTAAATTTGTAAAGGTTCAGAAAAGGGCAACAAAAATGATGAGGGGTTTGGAACAGGTCCCATATGAAGAGAGATTAAAAAGACTGGGATTTTTCAGCTTAGAAAAGAGGAGACTAAGGGGGGATAGCACAGAGTTCCATAAAATCATGGGTGGTGTGGAAAAAGTGAATAAGGAAAAGATATTGTGGGAATAAGTAAATAAAAACTAGGGGTCACCAAATGAAATTAATAGGCAGCAGGTTTACCACAAAAAAAGGAAGATTTTGTTCACTAAGGGTACATCTACACTACAGAGTTTTTGTCGGAAAAACGGCTGATTTTCCAATAACCTGAGTTATGTCCACACTGCAATCGTGTTTTTCCGAAAGAGCTCTTTCAGAAAAAGGTGTGTGTGGTCAGCAAAGAGGGAGTTCTTTCGAAGAAAGAGGAAAAAGCACAGGTGCCCTGGTGTCTGCTCCATCCACTGTAATCACAGCTTTAATGCAAGATAGTGTCCATTCAGTGTGGATGCTTTCTATCGAAAAAGCAGATCGCTTTTTTGATGCACATTTGTGTGTGGACGCTCTCTTTCGGAAGTTTCTTCAGAAGATCTCTTCCAGAAAAAGGTTCTTCCGAAAGAAGCCTGCAATCTAGACATAGCCTCAGCGCACAGTCAGCCTGTGGAACTCCTTGCCAGAGGATGTTGTGAAGGCAAGGACTTGAACAGGGTTCAAAAAAGTTCGAGAGATTCATGGGAGGTTCGGTCCATCAAGGGCTATTAGCCAGGCTGGGTAGGAATGGTGTCCCTAGCCTCTGTTTGTCTGGCAATGGATGACAGGGGAGGGATCACATGAGGATTACCTGATGTGTTCCCTCCCTCTGGGGCATCTGGCATTGGCCACTGTCAGCAGACAGGACACTGGGCTAGATGGACCTTTGGTCTGACCCAGTCTGGCTGTTCTTATGTACCCCCCTGTTCTAGGGGGAAGAAATACCCTTAGAACTGAAACTTACAAACTCCTGTCCACATCTGTGTGTTAAAAGCTTCCTAAGTGTCAACAGCTTGTGCACACTGGACCTTGAAAGCCTCTTCCCCTGTCAACTTCCCTTTGTGTAGGGTGGCTCAGTGCTTGGATTCTGCCCCTTCGCCCCAGACTCAGTCTATAACTCCTCCTCCTCCCCCCCCCCCCCCCCCCCCCCCCCCCCGGCCTTCCTGCTCTTTGTATATTTCATGCTGCTTCCTCCCGGCTCCTGAACGGAGATGGCCGGCCAGCTTGCATCTGCAGGCCCGCATGCTCACACCAGTTCAGGCGGGCGTCTCATCAGGGGGCAGCTCTGGGTCCTTTCAGCCGTGTCCCCTTGCTGCTCCCACAGCCGGTTGGCCTGCGTGGGCAGGATGCAGTCCCTGGGGGCCCGGAGCAGTAATGCCTGACGGACCACGGCAGCTTGCTTCCACTCTGGGGCCCGGCCTGTCTGTTCTCTCTGCTCAGAGACCAGCTGGTGGGGGTGACGCGGGTGTGGGGGCAGAGTGCAGCTTGGCCAGTGATGCATGGGCAGGAAGGAGTTAAGGGGGGGGCAGGGGAAGGGCTCTGTGGAATCCAGCCCTGGTGTCTGGTTTGGAAGCAGGGTGTGAAGCGAAAGGCGAAAGGCCCGTGGTAGATGGTTTTGTCAGACACCTGCATCCTGGCCGCGTGGGACTGACAGGAGAGGCAGGGCTGGCCTGGAGATAAAAGGCCTGGGGCGGGCCGGGAGCCGGATCAAAGGGAAATCTGGCTGGAGGGGCCTGGGTGTGTGGAGCAGATGGGAAGGGACCAGAGGGGTGGCTGACGGAGGCCATAAATCTCGAGGGACTGGGACGGGCTGTGGTGGGGAAGGGCTCTGGGGGCTGGATCAGCCAGGCTGCAGACTGGGGGGTGAGCGGCTCCAACCCAGGAGCCAAGCCCAGGGGGGCCAGGCCTGCCGAGCACGGCTAATCGCATGCCTGTCTGGCGCCCGGAGCCGAGCGGCCAGGGCTGCACATGGCCGGTGGGGCTAACGTGCCTGCCAGAGGGCGGGGGAGGCAGGCAGTCAGGCGGGCTCTCAACAGGATCTCTGTGTGGGTGGCTCCGCGCAGGGAGGGAGAGCCGGGCCCGCCCCAGCTTGCCTGCCAAGGGCAGGATTTGTTTTGTCACTAGGCCGGCTGCGGCGCCTTGGGCTGTGGCCAGGCAGCGTATCGGAGCCGCCCTGGACGCTGCACCTATCCAGGCCGGGGCCTCGCTCCCTGGGCTGGGGGAGGGTGGGTCACGCAGGCGACTCCCCAGGCCTGGGTGACTTGAGGCTGTCTCCCCAGTGGGCCCCTGCCTCATTGGGATCAGAAGAGGGGGCTCCCGGGCTGGGCCTCCCCTCCCAGCCACGCACGTGGCCCTTGCACAAGCGTTTGGGCGGCTGGCGTGCTTCCTGCTCCTCCCCCCACCTGGGCGGCAGCCGCCGGCGCTTCTGGGCGCTGGGCCAGGTGTGCCAGCTGCTGCTGCCACTGAGCCCCTGCTGCTGCCCGGGGCTCAGCGTGGCGGGGGGCTCCCAGGCTGGGCTCCTGGCCACAGACCCCTCCTTCCCTGGGACACGGCCGCCCCCTTGCGGTGCACGCTGTGCCTGAGGCCAGTGCCCTGCAGGCAGGCCCCATTGTGCTGGGCACTGGGTGTCCCTGGTGCATGGTGCCCACTGCCCACCCCACCCCCCAGCTCATGGGGGAAGGGGTCTGGCACCCCCTAGCGAGCAGGGAGGAGATAGCGCTGCCCCCCTTTCCTGCTCCCATACCTCTGCTGGGAGGGGCAAGCCGGGTGCCCCCTCCCAGGAGTGGAAGAGGGGCCTTACCGGAGCCCTGGTCTTCCCCTCTTCTCCCCCCCACCCCCTTGCTGCGGTGCCATGTGGCCAGACATGGGCAAGCATCCTGGGCGACCCAGAGCACTTCCCCCACTGCCTCTGGGGCGTGGCCAACTGCGGGCACCCTCAAAGCTCGTGGGCCAGCGCTGGGACGCTGCCCCATCAGAAGCGGGTGGCCCCCTGGTCTGTCAGGGCTCAGGCCACATGGCCAGGTTGAGTTCTCATGGCAGCCCGAGCCTGTTGCAAGCCCTGGAGGGGTGCAGGGGCAAAGGGGGGAGGGCTGTTCCTTCCCTCCCTCGACTCCCCCAGCAGAGGCTTGGCAGGCGGGAGCTCCAGCTGCTGCCTCCCCTGCACTGGAGTGCGGTGCCCTGGGTGGGCAGAGCCAGTGGGGCTGGGGCTGGCTGATGCAGACCCCCCAAAGGTGCCTGCCCAGCCCTGGCTTGGGGCTCCCCGCCGAGACCAGGGCTCCTGTCCTGCAGTGAAGCCTGTGGGGTGGCCCTGTCACTGTCCCTGCCAAGCCACTCTGTGGGCTGGCCCAGCCCCCCTTTGGGGCCAGGACTGCACCTACAACCACGGCCGGCTGGTCCAGCTCAAGCGGCAGTGGGGAGCCCAGCCCCCTGTGGCGGGGTGGTGGATGGGCGGCCATGTGGGGAGCCCAGGCCAGGCAGGGGTGAAATGGGTTGGGCTGGAGGGGCAGCAGAGAGCGGGCGCGGGGGAGACGTGTTGGCCTGGAATAAGGGCTGATGATCTGAGGCTCCTTAGGAGACTTCCCTCTTCCTTGGGCAGGTGCCAGGGGCTGCTGGGTGCCAGCCATACTCATGGCAGAAATGCCCTGGTGAGGACATGGCTGGGGCCCGGCTGGCACCGTCCTAGTCACCATGCTGGTTGGCTGCAGTCTGGCCCCTCTGCAAGGGGGGCAGCTGGGTTCTCTGGCTTGGAGACAGGGCCCAGGTGCCTGGGGCGGGTGGAGAACATGACCCCCTGTCCCTGCCAGGGCTGGTCCCAGGCTGTGCTTGGCTCGGGGGGCATGGCCAGGCCTGGAGAGGGGGAGGGCTGCTCCTTCCAAAGCGAATGCAGCAGCAGTGGGGGAAGGCCTATGGGGGGCAGCACTGGCCTCCGGAGCTCAGCGTGGGGACAGGCCAGGCCATGCTGGCTCCTCCCTGATGCAGACTGATGGCTTGCGCTGGGCACGGGGGCAGCTTTGTGCCAATTGTTTAATGCTCCGAGATCTTTCCTCTAGGGAATAAAATCCCAGGGCCCCTGCCAAGCCGCTGGGACACCCTCCCCCGAGCTGTTCAGGGCCCCTCCCAGCTGAGTGGGGGTGTTCCCCTCCCCACATTCCCCTTTTCCACCTCCCAGGTTCTTCCACTGCCATTCAGCCTGGCCCCAAGGGCTGGGAGAGAGCAGCCGCTGGAAGAGCCAGCAAGCAGGAGGGAGGGTTTTTTTTGGGGGGGGGGGGGCGCGCGTCCATCTGTCTGTCTGTAGAGTGGATGTACTGAATGTCCCTCTGCCGACCCACTCGCTGAACAGGACTGGGCCGGGAGTTGCTGCTCTGTACCTCAGTTTCCCTGCGTGGAAAAGGCGGCTGGGGCGTGTCAGCATCCGCCAGGCGTGGGGGAGGGGGCGGGGTAAGGAGTGCTTATAGAAAACTCCGTCCTCCAGTGGCAGGGCCAGGTTCTTCTGTGTCACTGCGCGAGGACTCACGGGAGAAGATTGTTGTGGGGAAGCCGGCCGACCCGCCTTTCCAGCCCAGGGCCTCGGAGCGTTTCCCAAATATTCCTTAGACCGTGCGCCGCTTCCTGCCAAGGCCACTGAGTGTCACCAGCCCCGTTTTACAGGTGAGGAAACTGAGGCATGGAGGGAGTCACCCCGCAACTCAGGCAGGGCTAGGACCCAGGAGTCCTGACTCCAAGCCCCCCTGCGCCAACCAGCAGGTAGCACCACCTGCCTCTCCCATGCTGGTGGGAGGGGGAGCAGTGGGGCTCCTCGAGGCGGGGGCTGGGCGCTGGAGCCCTGGCCTGTGGGGTGGCAGCTTGTTTGGGACACTGCGTCTGCCTGCGCTCCTGACGGGCTGCCCTGGCGCCTTCGGGCTTTGCGGCCTGATCCTGGGGGTGCTGTACCAGGGAAGGGCCTGGGAGCTGGAAGGGTGCCCCCTTGTGGCTCCTTTGATGGCTGCAGCCATCTGTACCTGCGGCTGTGGGGCAGGTGAAGGGGCGGTGTGTGGCCTCTTGCTGCAGGGGATCGCTCCCGAGAAGCTCAGCGCAGTTTGGCAGCACATGGCCTACGATTTTACACCCTGTTTTCTATCTGGACAGAAAGCAGCAGGCCTGGGCGCCAGGCCAGCGGGGCCCAGGAGAGCCCCCTAGCATGAGATCCTTGAAGGGAGCTGGAGTCCATCCCTCCCCCACAGCAGCACTGTTCGGATCTGCCGATCCTTCCTCGCACGTGGCCTCTTGCTGTGGCCCAGCTGGGGTGCAGAAATGCTCCAGTCAGACGTGGCATCTGGTTCCTGAGCCTCTCTGCTCCCCAGGTGTCCCCCCCCCCCCCCCCCCGTCGCTCCCTGGCCTCCCCAGGGGCTGCCCGCCCATGTGGCGTGGCATGGCAGGAGATGACCATCTCGCCCCCCGGCCTGCGGTGAGGCGCTCCTCTCTGGCGTGCGGCGAGCCGGGAGCTGCGCGGGGTGGGTCACACACGAGGCGGCCGAGAATGCATGCCGTGGCCCTGGCTTTGCAGGCAAACAGGAATAGCAATGAGTTAGGCGGCAGCAGAGTGGCCACTGGCTGCCCTGTACGGCAGATCCCCGCTCCTGCGCCTGGTGGCTGGGAGGGGAAGGAGCCACGTTGCGCTTGGCCAGTACACCTCGCGGGTCGCAGGGCGTGGCTTGCGGGGGAATGGGAAATCGCCCTTTTCCTGCCCCCTTTGTTAAATAGCTCAGCAGTCTCTTCTGCCTGCTCATGGCACGAGATGTGCAGTGCCCATCCCGAGGGAACGCACTCCTGCCCTCTCTTGTCCTTGCCTTGTGCTGCGTTCTTGTGGGCCACCACTCTCCACCCCAGAAGTGGCTGCATTTGCAGCATGCGTACAGTGGGGCCCTGTGGGAGGAGAGGCGGTGACAGACATGGGAATTGCCTTGGCAAACCCTCATTGGGTTCACTTTCAGTATATGGGGGTCTGCTCTTGTAAGTGCAAAGGTTAATTTTGTTCTGGGCCCGGATGGTCCAAGAGCGCTGCTGACCTATGTGGCAGGCCCAAATGGCCTTTGGGGACAGTGTCTGTGTGAAGTGGCTTTTCCTGGGAAATCTCTAGGGCAGTGGTTCCCAAACTTTTTGGCATCACGCCCCTTTTTGATTTTTTGAACCCCCCCCCCCCAAATAGCAGCAAAACTTGTTGAGCAAAAAAAGGAACTGACCAGGGCAGCAAAACTTGATTTGGGGGGGGGGGGGGAGGCTGGGTTGTCTTCTCCCCCCCCCTGGAATTTCTGCATGCCCCCAGTTTGGGAACCCATGCTCTAGGGGGAGATGAATGCAGATTCCCAGCCCGAGTTATGCACGGCCCCAGCCTTTTGCAGTGCTGGGCCTTTGCTGCTCTGTGCGGCTAGGAGCCAAGAACAGACTGAACTGTTCCGGTTCTATGTGCGGCCTCTGACAAATGGGTACCGACAGGAAATGGCCTGGGGGGGGGGTGCGGGGGACTGACTCCTCCCAGGACCCTTCCCGGGCTTGGGCGTGAGTGCTGGTAAGCAGGCGGGTGTCTCCCTTAGCTCTTGGCGACACCTGGCCGTGGGATGCTTTCACCGTGAGAATAACTGCGCTTGCTTAGGGACCTCGTGACTGCTCCTGGCAGGGAGCGCAGCGCGGACGCTGGCCTGTTCAGGCAGCCTGGCTGAAAACCCAGCGAGGGGCAGGTCTGTGCCCCAGAGAGGGGAGGGCCGAGGAGCCTGCTGTGACAGTCTCCCACTGGACAGTAGGGAGCCTGCCCCACACCCAGCAGCAGCACCGCCAGGGAGTCAGGCAGCACCGGCATGCAGGGACTCTGGGGGGCGCGGGAGTCTGGCTGCCGGGTGAACTCATCCCTTCCCCCTCCCCACTGCTCTTTTTTTCTACCCACCCGGGGAAGCTTGGTAAAGTGGCACCTGGGGGAGGTTTGTTGGGGACTTGAGCGAGCCCCCCAGCTTTGAAGCAGCGGGAGAGGATCGCTGAGTCAGGCCAGGAGCCTCTCAGCCCTCCAGCAGCTCTGTGCGGCTGCTCTAGCCACGGGGCTCCAGGTCCCAGCGCTCCAAATGGCTCCTCCTGTGACCCAAATTCCTCCCCCCGCCCTTCTTCCTGGCGTGCACAGGTCCCATGCCCTGGCCGAGGTGACTCCAGACAGGCAGGTTCTCGCTAACTTTTTCCATCCATGTGCAGAATACATTTTATGCGCACCAAGGCGTGTGGGGATGTGCGCCACCCGTAGAAACCACGCTGCTGGCTGTGGGCGCTCTGCTAGTCAGCTGGGCGGCATTTGAATCCCTCTCGGGTGCCTTACCGAGCGCTCCGCTGGCAGGGGATGCTGGTGGCCGGGTCCATGGAACTGGCGGGGGGAGACTTTTTTCCCTGTTAAAAAACCAACCACAGGGAATGTTAGTGCCCGAATCAGGATTTCTCAGGCTTCCCCCATGAGCGCTGCTGTGTCCCACACCACCTTCCCGAGGCAGTCGCGTATGTTGTGGGTGGCGGGTGCTGCTAACCTGTGGGGCGCACCAGGGCTAACGTGCCGCCCGGCATGGTGAATGGCTCCAGCGTCTGCTTCCTGCGTGGCAATGAGCAGAGGGATGCCCACAGCCTGCTCCGAGCACAGGGCTGGGATCCCAGCTTTGCCAGGGCATCACTGTGATCTGGGGGAGGAACTTGTCACCCCGTTGTGCCTCAGTTTCCCTGTAACTGAGATGCTAGCGAAGTGACCTGGATCTAGCTACCTCGGCATCCCCTCCCCCTCTGGGTGTCACCATGGGTGTGTCACTGGCTAGCAATGGTGCTGGGATGCATTTCTTGGCCCTGCTCTGCGGGGCCGTGCAGTGTGGCCTAATGGGTGGAGCAGTGGCCTGGGAAATCTAGGCTCAGTTCCTAGATCTGCTGAGTGACTGTTTCCCCATGTGTGCAGTAGGGGGCAGTGGAATGTCCTTCCCTCCCAGCCCCCTTGCTGCAGCGCCCCCCAGTGGAGGGCTTGGGACATCACTGGGTCGGCCCCCGGTCCCCTCACGGTCGCCCCTCGTGTCTCTCCCAGGCTGCCGGCTCCGTCCCGAGTAAGGTGCTGCCCAAGATGGCCTCCTCGCTGCTGGAGGACAGCTCCATCGAGCCCCCGGTGCTGCTGAGCGACATCAAGACGGAGCCCCCCGAGGAGCTTCTGGCCAGCGACTGCAACCAGCCCCAGGCGGAGCCCGTGGACCTGTCACTGAACAAGGCCAAGGCCTCGCTGCAGCCCTCCACCCTCCTGCCCTCCGCCGTGCGGTCCTCGCCCATGCTGGTGGCCCCACCCATCCAGGCCCCCGCCGTCTCCATGTCGCCCACCGGGCTGGGCTCCTCCTCCGCCATCCCCGCTGTGCTTTCCCCTGGCTCCATCCTGGCCTCCACGCAGGGCAGCGGGGGCCAGCAGATCCTGCACGTCATCCACACCATCCCCTCGGTCAACCTGCCCAGCAAGATGGGCAACCTACAGACCATCCCTGTGGTGGTGCAGTCGTTGCCCGTGGTCTACACCGCCATGCCCACAGACGGGGTCACCGCCGCCATCACCGTGCCCCTCATTGGGGGCGACGGCAAGAACGCTGGATCTGGTAAGGGCTCGCTTCTCCGCCCCCCCCCCTCCCCGGGGACTGTGGGTTGGGGGAGCCTGGGGTCAGGATCGGGTGGGAAGGGCAGCCACTGGCTTCCTGCTAATGGTTTTTCCACTGGTGTGCAGAATAAACTTTGTTACGTGCCCCAAGGCATGTGGATGTGCACCACCTCTAGAAACACAGGCTGCGGGGGCTCTGCTCATCAGCTGGGCAGCCAGGCGCTCTGCTTACAGCGAACACTCGTCAGGGGGGTCGAGTTGGGCTCGGAGCGCATGGGGCTCGACTGGCAGGTTGAAGCTGGGATTTGAGGAGCATTAGCCAAGCTCTGGAGGGACCCCAGAACTGGTCATGGAGACTGGGCTCCTGGAGGTGGGGCCCTTCCTGTCAGGGGGGTGGGAGATTTCCCTCCCCCCCCCCCCCCCCGATGCTGTTCTGTGGCAGAGCTGTCCGTCCGTCTGGTACCGTTCACCAAGGCTGGTGCCCTCAGCTAGGGCTTCGGCGGTCCCGTTGGCTCTGCTCCCAGAGTGTGCTGGAGCCCGTCTGTCTGGGCGTGGGAGGCAGCCTGGTGTGCCAGCCCTGCTGCTGCGGGCAGGCGTCCCGTGGCGTCCGGTGGGCCTATGTTGCCAGTGGGTGCCAGACGCTGCCCTGACCCCCAGGGCCGGCTGGGGTAGCGTCCGGCTGGCTGTCCCTTCCCCACGGGCTCCCAGTTCCGCTCCTACAAGAGGGGTGCCTGTGGCTCACAGCCCCTGCCTGGGTGTTCCCGCCCTAGCTCAGTCATGTCCCAGGAAATGCCATGTGTGCTGGGGGGTGGGGGGCTGGCCGTAGCTCTGGGGTTGGAGGGGCACTGAGTGATGGGAGGGGGGCCCAGCTGCAGGAGAGGGGAGGGTTTGCAGTCCCCCTCCCAGGTGGCCCTGACTCTGGTTGCCTCAGGGCTTGGGGGCCCCCCAGCATCTCCAGCTGGGCCCTGGGAACCTAGATGCAGCATTCAGGGCCACTGGGTGGGGCTGTGTCTGGTGGGGGCAGGGGAAGGGTTCCAGCTGGAGCTGGAGGAAGGGAGTTTCCCAGCTCTGTGGGGCTGGACGGGGTCCCAGCTCTGTGTGTGCTGGGGTGGGACTGGGCGGGGTCCTGTGTCCCTCCCAGTTCTCTGTGCTGGGGGGGCTGGGCTGGGTGAGGTCCCAGCTGTGTGTGTGTGCTGGGAGGGTTGGGGCGGGGGGGGGGGCATCCCAGCTCTGAGTGTGCTGGGGGGGTTGAGTCCTGTGTGTGTGTGTGTGTGTGTGCGCGCGCGCGCGCTGGGGAGGGGTGGGATTGGCAGGGCCCCGCTTTGGGCTAGTTGTGGGAAGGGGTGATTCGCAGCTAGCTGCTCAGCACTGGTAGGCGCTGGGTGGTTTCCAGGTGGGGGAGAGGGGGTCAGGCCCCCCCAACTGCCTGGCCGGCCCCTCCTCCACCCCATATGTTCAGTTCTTGTGTTGCACCCCACCCCTTGGCTCAGCCGCTGTCTTTTTGCCACCCCGCCCAAGGGGCAGGGCAGGGCCCAGAGTCCTGGCTGGGGGGCAGGGCCGGGGAGCCGCTTGGCTCTGCGGTCAGTGGCCCTGCATCAGTGGCTGGGGAGGAGCCTGTCTGTCTGCCCTCCACCCTGGGGACCGGGGGTGGGGCTGGCAGGCTGCCTTCCACCTCACTGCAGGGCGGGGTCTTGACCTCCCCTCCCAGCTGGCCCCAGGGCTGCTCTGGTTCCAGTTAGACTGGCTCCCCCACTCCCAGCACTTCCTGCCTCCATCCGGCCAGCCGAGAACTCCCAGGCACTTCCTGCCGGAGGCCCGGCTGGTTCCCTCTGGCCAGGGCCATGCCAGGAGTGGGGGGCAGGGAGCTTTCTGATGGCTGCACTGACACCCAGTGCCTCTGGCCACCTCCCCACAGTGCCAGGTACCTCCTGGATGCTGCTGGCGCATCTCCTACAACTGGCCTGGGCTGGGCGGGGCTCAGGGCTCTGGTGCTGGGGGGCAGAGGGGACGAGTGCTGCGGCAGCTCTGGGTGGGGGGAGGTGAGCGATCCTTGCAGCACAAGGGCAGGGCCCTGGGGGTGGAGAGCAGGGGCTCTGATCCCTGGCAGAGCTAGGGGACGGGACTTTGGATCTGTCTCGGTTCTCAATGTGTCTGTTTCCGCCCCAGTAAAAATCGACCCCAGCTCCATGTACCCCCTGGAGATGAACAGTGACAGCGAGGACAGCGTCACAGAGAGCAGCTCCGCGCCCTTCCAGGACCTGCAGAGAGAGTGAGTGCTGCCGCCCACTGCCTGGGCACGGCTGGGATGGGGCTACTTCCTGGTGGCAGCGGTGGGATTGGCGCCCACGTAGCACAAGCCTGGGGACCAGAGGGAGTTTGCCTGTTGGCCCTGCCCTTCCTCTGCCAGGACCCTGCGGCAGCAGCAACCGGGGTGCCCCTGAGGTCGCAGCCATTGTAATGCCACATCTGCCCGTGGTGACACCGGGCACCACTCTCCCCTCCCCCACACCAGCGAGGCTGCACAGAGCTGCTTCATAAATGACCCTGGGCCCTTGGCATGGGAAAGCCCACTGCGGGGGTGGGATCTGGCAGTGGTAGGTAAGGCCAGCCGTGGGATCACTGTGGGTCGGGCCTAGCCTGTCCTGAGGAGCTGGGCCAGTCCAGAGGGGGCAGGTGGGTCCCCCAGGAGCCCAGCACTGTCTGACACTGCTGTCTCCCTCACCCAGGTCGCCGGTGGCCCGGGTGCCGCGGGCCGAGTCCCCCGACTTGAAGAAGAGGCGGATCCACCAGTGTGACTTTGAGGGCTGCAACAAGGTGTACACGAAAAGCTCCCACCTCAAAGCCCACCGGAGGATACACACAGGTAGGGCCAGGCCCCAGGACTGTCCCACCACTTGGCTGGGGGACCTCCCCCAGAGGTCCATCGCCCCCTCCCTCCTCTCTTTCCCCACTTCCTGTGGCCTTTCTTGCCTTGCACGGCCTGCACTCAATCTGCTCCCAGCTAGCCGTGAGTGGCAGCGTCTGGCAGACTGGGGTTCCTTGTCCCCCAGAGCAGGCAGAGGGCCGTGCCTTCGGGCCAGCTTGGGCTTACAACTCCAATGGCTAGTGAGCGCTTGTGAGCAAGGCCGTCTCTGTTGAAAGCCAACAGCTGTGCTCCGTGTGCCAGTGCTCCAGCCGCAGGCCCTGTGCAGCTGGACCCCTCCAAGTTCTCCCCAGAGATGCCCAAGGGCAGGTGGTGTTCCTGGGATGCCGTAGGGATCAGGCCAGCGTTGTCCTGGGCCCTGGCAGGGGTCCCTGTGAGCCTCTCTCCTCTGTGTGGCTTCCAGCCTCCCTGCAAGCCTGGCTCAGTGAGGGCAGGGCCGTCCCCTGCCCCGGAAAAGCCCGAATGCCCCAGCCATAAGCCTCGCGCAGTCCTCTCCCTGCTGTGCTGGGGGGGTAGCTAGCTGCCAGCCTCAGGGTTAACTGCGCTCTGCTCACATGGGGTGTCATTCTCGGAAGCACCACCAGGGGGCAGGCGTCTCCCAGCGCACGCCCCCCCCCCCCCCCCCCCCCCCCCCGCCTGCTCCCCCATCACTTGCAGATGCCTTCCATTGGGTTTGAATGTGGCCAGCAGAGCTGGGGGCGGGCGGGAGCTTTGTGTGCGGGTACCAGGGGCTTCCCACGGAGCTGCTGCACTCTGCTAGCTGGGACACAGAATCTCACACCACAGGGATTTATTTGTGCTGATTGTGAGTGACTCTCCCAAGCTGGTCCCTGCTCTGCTTCATGGGGGTGGGTTTTTGTCCTCCTGGTGTGCGCACCCCCACATGCGCACACATCTGCATAGACACCCCCCCCACACACACACACGGTATGCACTGAGAAGGATGCAGCGCTGTCCCTCCTGGCTGCCCGGTGAGGCTGTAATGCACAGGGCTGTGGACAGTGCCGCGGCGGCGTTGCGCTTTCTCCCTCTCCTCTGCGTGGTGGGATGGGCCTGGGATGAAGGAGTTCAATACACTTCTCGCTGGCTTGCAGAAATCAGGGGGCTGGTCCTTCTCTCCTTGCCTGGATCTCAGCGCAGCGCCCCCCCCCCCCCCCCCCAAGCGCAGCAGCTGATCCCAGCCAACAGGAAAACCCAGGCACCCTTCTCCCCCCTCCCCTGCCGCATAAGGTGTGCAGGATCAGGGGGTCCCCAGACTGAATGGGGTTTTGGGGGTGTAGCTGAGGCCAGGAGCGGGCCCGGGGTCTGGTAATCCTGGAGGCTCATGGATGAAAGACCCTTCCTGTAGCCAGCCGTCGGGAGTACAGTACGCAGTTGGCCACAAGGTGGTGGTGTTACTCCATGCGAATCAGGTGAAGCTGCCAAAGGTCTGAAACTCGCCTCACCCGTCTGTCAGTCTGAGGCTGGGTTTGCCCCACCCCATCCTGTCTGGTTTGGGGTTTTTCCCCTGATCCCAATCCACACAGCCTCTGACCAGCTCCCCATCTGTACGGTCCCCGAGGGCAGCAGGGCAGGGCCATACTCCCCTTTGCACAGATTGGGGGAACTGAGGCATGGGGGCAGCTAAGAGACTTGCCCGTGGACTTGCAGGAAGTCAGTAGCAGAGCAGGGAATTGAAGCCGAGTGCCACATCCCTAGCCTAGTGCTGGACTTTCTCTCCATCTTTTAATGACTCTTCTGCAAGCATCCAGCGCTAGCTATGATCGGACCAGACCCACGGCGGGGGGGCGACTGTAGCGCTCCTACAGCCGCCAGGGAAAGGTGCGGCGTAGAGGAAGGGGAGCGAGCGGGGGCTCTGACGCCTGTCGATCGCTTTCACACCCAGCATGTTTTGACCTGCTCGGGGCCAGCCGAAAGCCTGCCTTGGGACTCTTTCTCTGTCATCCTCCCCTGGGAGCAGCTTTGCCCCAATAGCACAAGCCTAGCGGGGGAGAGAAAACAAATGCGCCCCCTAAAACCATCAGCAATCGCCACTTCTCTGCACCTGCTCTCGTACCCCGGGAGAGGGGCTGGGGACGCGCCAACGCCCGGAACTGCTTGTGCAGCCTGTGCGTAATCCTGCCGCTGAGACGCATTTAACTCTGATGCCCCATTGCTCCCATCTCGGCGCCCCCCCCCCCTCCAGCATCCCAGCAACCCCACCCACGCAGGTATCCTAGCAACCCAGGCCAGGAGCCTAGCAGCCCCTGCTGCATCCTAGCAACTCCTCTAGCCCCTGCCCCCCCTCACTGAAGCTCCACCCCCTCTCTTATGCCAGTTGTAATGCCAGCCATCTTCAGGCTGAAGATTGCCTAGGTCTTTACCGAGCCCCCGGCGCCCCAGAAACCTCTTCAGGCTTAGACCCCAGCTGGCAAAGGGACAGCAGGAGGCGGTAGCAATGCCAGCCCGGAGGTGTTCCCAGAGGGGCGGCACTGCTCTTGCTGGTGGAAGCTCTTTGAGGTGGCAGGTTTTTCCCCCTCGTACTACACCTACTTAACATGCTGGAAAAGGGAAGTTTTGGTGAAAGGTCTTGTCCGTTGCGCACACAGCGGGCTTGGGGGCTTGTACCGCCCCGGTCCAGGAGAGAGCAGACTAGCCTGGTGTGTGTTTGGGGGGGAGGGAAGAGGCCGGGTCTGGGTCCTCACCAGGTGACCATGCAAGGATGGGGCCTTGAGCAGGGTAAATGCCGGTGGCTGCTACCATAATGCACCTAATTAACTGAGATCTGGCATTATCACTTAAGAGCATTATGGTAACCCCAAAAGGCCTTAATATCTGATCTCGGCTAAGGCTTGTACGTGCTGCTCTGATGCCTGGACTTTGCGGAGGACCATAGGCGATACCATAATGCACCTAATAGAGGCTTCCTGGTTTTGGCCAAGGGTGGGGGGCTGCACCGTACGGAGCAGGTCGATGTGTGCCCAGCACTGAGCTGTCCCCTTGCTCCCCGTGCAGGAGAGAAGCCCTACAAGTGCACCTGGGAAGGCTGCACCTGGAAATTCGCCCGCTCCGACGAGCTCACCCGGCATTTCCGCAAGCACACGGGCATCAAGCCCTTCCGCTGCTCGGACTGCGACCGCAGCTTCTCCCGCTCGGACCACCTGGCCCTGCACCGTCGGCGGCACATCATGATGTGAGGGGAGGGGCGGCCGCTGGCTCCTCCCCTGCCCGCCCCCACGCTGTTGGCCATGGCAGAGAGACGTGAGACGGGAGGCCCCCGTCCCCAGCTTGATTCAGCCTGGCCACAGGCTGGACGCTTGCTCGGCACCTGTGGCTGCCCACACCTGAGAAAGCAGCCCCCACCCATGCACACGAGGGCTGGAACGAGAGGCCCTGCTCCCTCCTGCCTCCTCCTGTTCCTGGACAGCCCCCAGAGTCCTCCACATGGAACCCAGCTCCTCCCCGGCTTTGGGCTTTTTGCACATCGCCTCCCCGCCGGGCTCAGGTGACCCAGCGGCTGTCCAGCGCCGTCCCGGCCCCGGAGAGCGACTCAGCCTGGCTGAGCGGTTTTGCTGCTGCTGCCGCCGGGTGCGAGACTGGGGGCCGGCCAGGCCTCCTGACGGGGCGCTGCAATATGTTCTGGAGACGCTGGCACCGCCCCTCCTGTTTACGGGCACGTCCACTGCGGCTGGTCCCGGGGCCTCCCTGAGGCCCGGCTGGTGGCGGAGAGCCTGCCCGGCCCTGGCGGGAGCGTGTCCTTTCGTGGACGGGCAGGCGGCCTCGTTCGGTGAAGACCCCGGGGGTCGCTTGAGGGGGGCGGGCCTGCGGACAAAGAAGGGAAAATTTTGCGGAACATGGAACTGTGATTTTTATCTGATTTTAGGGGGGGTGGACTGGGGACCCTGAACTGTGCCCATGCTGCAGGGCCAATAGGACAGTTGAAGCGTTTCTAATTTAAACCTTGCAGCCTGGACACGGACTCTAGGAGCATTTTCTGTTGTGTCAGGGCTGCAGAGGCTGGGCCCCGCCCCGCCCGGACTCATGGGGCTCTGCACCGGGTCGTTCTGGACTTGATTTGGGGGGGCAGGGGATGATGGGGTGACCGTGGGGCTGGAAATACACATGTCCGTGCACAGGGGTGTTTTGGGTTTTAAGAATTGCTTTTCCTTATCCTTTCTGCAGGGGCGGGGCTAAGAACTGGCCACGTTTCCCAATGCTCCTTTTTGTGTCTGCGCCTTTCTCCCTGGTGGATTTGAGTTGGGCAGGGGCTGGGATGGCGTGTGCCTGTCCCCCGGGTCTGTGCGTGTGCAGAAAGGGAGAGAGATTGGCTAGTCCCGTTTGGCATGGCTCTGCTCAGGCCTAGGACGGTTTCCCCTTTGTCTCCCAGGCCAGCCCGGTTAGCACCTGCCCCCCAGTGCTGTTTCACAGGGCAGCTGCTGTCTTCCTCGCCTCCCTTTCCTTTAAGAAGGCTCTTGATCCATGGGTGCCGACACCGTAAGGAAGAGGGGGTGCCCAGGCACTGTGGGGCCCGATTCCTCTTTTGTATGGCTCTAGCATGTGGCCCCACCCTATGCTCCACCCCTACACTCTCTACCCACACTTCACGCTGATGCGGGACCCTCCCCCTCTCCCTGCTGCCTTCCCAAAGCTTGAAGCAGCAGGACAATGGTTTCGGGGGAGGTTCGAGAGCTGGCATTTGAAATTCCAGTTTAGTCACTCGGCAGCTGGCCGCCCCATGGGGAAGCCAACATTTCAGCCGAACGCCAGCGCTCCATCTACCTGGGGGACAGATCTGCCTGGACTTCCCCAGCCCCCATGCCCCTTTTAACTCGGTGTGGCCACTGCTTGCCGTATTTGGGGTTTTCCTTAAAAGCTGCGGGGCCTGGCGCAGGCGAGAACCTGGCCTTTCATTGAAAAGCAAAGTTTCCCAGCTGCCTGGTTATGGAGCAAACCTGGGACATGGTTGCTTGCAGAGAAAAAGGCTCCCCGCAAAATTGCATTTTGTAAAAATCTCAAGGTGTGTTTTTTTTTTTTAAATCAGTCTCATGAATTTTGGGGGGGGGAAGGGGGGGGTTGACTCTTGATTGCTGAAGGCGTGGGGTTGGCAATACTCAGACGACACCTGGGAAGCCGACAGGTCGTGTGTGTTGATTTTAATTTCTCAATTTGCTGTTTCCAGAGCATCGATGCAAAACACACATGTGCACATGCGTGTGACCTAGCACAATAAGGAAGCGAGGCGGGCAGGAGCCGTCACTCAGAACTTTCGCTCTCCTCTGTCTGAGCAGGGCAGGCGCTGCGTGGGGGTTTTTACCGTGACATTTTAAAATCTGGAGCTGTGAGATTTGTACAAAACTGTTTGACGTTTTTCTACATGGGAATAATATGGAAAGTAGATGCATTTTGTTGGTGTGTGTCTTGCTTTTAAAAAGAGGTTTTTTTGTCTTTTGGTTGCTGGGAGGAAAAAAGACCATAGCAAATCCAGTAAAACAAATCCCTCTTGGCTCGGCATGATAGCCATCAAGGGAAGTTCTCAGCCACGGTGTTGGATCCGAAATTTAGACTTCAGCTCCCCCCTCTTCTCTCCCCCCCCCCCCAATCAATAGAAAAAGGCTTTTTACAAAACTTAAGAGCAATAGACTTCTTTCTAAGGAGTTTTAGCAATACAATTCTAATGAAAATAGCATTTCCATTTGAAATTTGGAAGTAGACATTTGAAAATGTAGAGCCAGAAGTGAAACTGACCTCCTGTGCTGACAATGTGGAGACAGAAAAGTGTGCAGGTTCAAACAATTCAGGAAAAAATGGGATGCTTCAAATTGCCTTTCCGTCCCATGCTCGGAGATGGGGTTAGTAGCCAAGGCAATGTTATCACCACAGCTGATTTTGTGTCAGTGTTAGAACAGTTCTCTTTTCGCCAGGCTCAAAATGAACCTTTCTCTTACCCTTGCCCCTCGATTTTTCTTTTTCCACAAACTCATTTTTCCCCCATTTTTACTGAAAACGGCTGGTGGGGAGCTGGAGATGAGGGACAAAAGAAGGAAAAATGTGAGAAGAAAAATGATCCCTTTCAATTAAAACATTAATGAACATTTTCCAGAACAATTTGGACATGCAAAAAATTGGGGGAATACAAAAAAAATTGCGAGCAGCTGTGTGTGGCTGGAAAGATGGAATCTTAGAACACTAGAACGGGAAGGGACCGCGAGAGGTCAAGTCCAGTCCCCTCCCCTCACGGCAGGACCCAGTACTGTCTAGACCTTTCCTGATAGATCATTGTTGCCCACGTCGGCTCTATTCCACCCTCCTCTCCTTAAATGACTAACCAGCTGCCTGCTGGATTCCGTGGCAAGGAGCATGCCAGGACAAACTGTGCGAGGCCTCGCTGCCTCGTCTACACTATGAAAACTACAATAACCAGGAGCTTGATTTTTCAGAGTATCCCCAGCCCGCCCCATTGCTCCCATTGACTTCAGTTGCGTTGGGTGTGCTCAGAATCTGACAATTGGTGCCGACAGCCCAGGGCCCTACATCCTCTACTGTCTTCAGGTGCTTTACTTCTATAAAATCAATGGGTGTTAGGCACCTAAATACCTTGGACATTCTGGGCCCAGCTTCGCAGCTGGAGACAAAGGGCATGGTTCTATGGAGGTCAGTAGATCACTGACAGTTTTACACCAGCCCAGGATTTGGCCCTGTGGGGATGTCTGCACTGTCATTTGAACCTGTGGCCCCAAATCCGAGTCCACCCTCCTCGTGGGGTCTCTGCAGCCCTTGTGCCTACGCTGCAATTTGATAGCCCAGCAGCCTGACCTCCAGGAGCCCAAGCCAGCTGTGGGGCATGGATTGCAGTGTAAACATTTGTGGTCGGTTTAAACCAGTGTTTCTTAAATGGTGCTCTGTGGCACACCAGTGTGCAGTGGAGAACAGAATTCAAAATGGCTGCCCTTAAGGGGGCAGGCGACTTTTTTCCCTCAATAACTTACCTCTGATGCTTTTCCCCACCAACTTTTTTTTTTTTTTTTTTTTTTTTTTTTTTTTTTTTGCTGCTCAACAAAAAAATCCTTGGTGTTCCTCAAAAAATAAATAAATAAAAATGGTGTTCCTTGGCCTTAAGTTTAAGAAATACTGGTTTAGACTGTTGTGGGCTGCAATTGGTTTCAAGGCAGGTGACTGGCTTCTCCCCCCCCACCCCCCTTACGCTGGGGTACAGGGAGAAGAGTTAGGGCCCCATGTTTTTATCTAGTCCAGTGGTGGGCAGCCTGCCTGCGACCTGCAGGCCACATGTGGCCCATCGGGGTTCTAAGTGTGTCCCTTGAGACATTATTACTGTTGTCTTTGTGCAGGGTTGACCGATTCTGCTGGTTACTGACCGTGTTGATTGTTCCTACCAGTGTCACTAAAGTGACACACACGTAAAGCCAGGCCACGTGCAGCGAGGAGCGTGCTGATTGCACACAGCACTGACTGAGAGCCATGTGCTCCCTGTGCATCCAGTCCCAGCGCTGCCATGGGTCAGTTGGTAACCGCCTGCAAATTCCAGGTACGCAAGCGCAGTGGGCAAAACAGCCCTGTCCCAGGACCCTGGCTTGCTTACCACGATCCTGTGGCCCACTGAGACGGAAGAGGGTCACTCCTGCAGCCCACTGGCTAGCCTGGGCTGCCCCTTGTTGGCCTAGATACTTACCAGGGTTAGAATGGAGTTCTTAGCCCTGATTGTAACCGGAGTGTTTTCCTGTTCCATGGGGGACAGAAATACCGCAGTCAAGCTTTTCAACAATTGTCCCTCCGTGTTTAGGTGACCAGCTTCCAACTCCTCTTAAGGGCCCGATTTCTGGAGGGTGGGTTTGGAGCCCTTCTGGGCCCTCCTACGGTGTCTTTACTTGCCCCCCCCCCCGCCCTTCCCCCAGTCACGCTGTTTCAAACACATTTGGGTCCGAATCAAGCTTCCCAGGCATGTTTTGAAACTTGGTTGTTTTTGTAGACAGGACGTGCAGGCGGCCGGCTCCTCCCAGGCCGTGTAGTCAGTTGCAGATTAGGGTGAGAGCGTCTTCTGATCCAACATCGTGTCCCCGAGAGACGAGTGCCTGCTGAGGTGTCCGCTCCCCTGCCCACCCCTCGTTCAGTGTCAGCCGTGAAAACTGTCCCTGCTGGGGACTTGTCGCAGGACCATCCAGACATAATGGGACTGCAGGTGCAGTCTGAATAAAGCTTCTGCCCCTTTCATCCTGGGCCTGTCCCACCATGGAAGTGGAGTGAGGCTGGAGGTCTTGGGGGATGACACGTGATGGCACAATGGCCAGAACAGGGGCAGATCCTTTTTTCATACGTGAGCCTTTGGGCCCAGAGCCTCCAAGGCATTTCGGGGAGGTAGGCGCCTAAACACCTGTGAGGCTCTGGGCCTTTCACTTGGGAAGACAGTGCTCTCTAGTGGTTAGAGCAGAAATGTAGGGCTCAGGACTTGTGGTTCTGCTCCCAGCTCTGCCACTGACTTGTGCTGTGACCTTGGGCAAGTCCCTTTCTCCTCCGTGCCTCAGTTTTGCCATCTGTCAAATGGGGATAACAATACTTAATCTACCTCACGGGGGTTGTGAGGCTTCCTTCAATGTTTGCAGAGTGCTCAAAGCTCCTCGGATGAGAGGGGCTGCAGAGAGCAAAGTATTATGATTTTTTTTTGTACCGTTAACTAACTTATTGCGCTGTGGGCTTGTGTGGGCTGCAGGCAATGCGAAGGCTGCTGTGACGGATGCTTAGGGCAAGGGGCGTGGGATGCCTTTCGAAAACCTCTCGTCCTTCCAGCGGGCAGTGTGCCAGCGTCCCACCTCAGGTGCTTTGCAAACAGTTGAGACCGCTGCCCCCAGAAGCTCAGACCTGATCTTTTCACCCCTCCCTCCCCCAGCCCTGCCTGCTCCCTGTGGCATCATCCTCCCTCAGTGCTCTGTGTAAATCTGGCCCTTTGTGGTTCTCTGCCAAGGATCCTTCTGTGTCTGTTGAGGTTCTGGGGGGGGAGAGGTTATAAATCTGATCCCCAAATCTCTGGCTTCGCTTTTATTTTCTGATCCAACCCAAGCCGCTTTTTCCCTGCCTCCAACTGGGTTGTGTTCCTGGTCCTGCCTGGAAGATCGGCTTGGTCCTACGGAGGCAGCATTTAATATGCACAGTTACCGATCACGGGAGAGATGCTGGGAACGGCGCTTGGGCCGGGTCTGTGTTGTGGTGACTCTAGTTGAGTTTTCTGTCCATGGCTGGTTCTTCCCCTGCTCACTGGGGGTTTCTTTTAGCCACTCTCCAGAGCTGTGTCCCATCTGCGGCTGCTCCTTCTCTGTGCTTGGGCTTGTTTTAGCGATGGGCCACGGGGAACCCAGCCCCACCCTGCCAGCGGTCCGTTCTGAAGAGACTCTGAGCCCAAGACCGACGGCTTGAAAAAGCCAAAGCCCGCGGTAGGGTCTCATGACGGAGCAAACCCTCCCTCCTCTGCCCCCAGCCCTCTCCCGGGGCCTTTGTCGGGGCTCGCCTCGCTGGTTTGGCCCTGCTCGGCTGCAGCCCAGAGCCGATGAAGTGGTTTGGATGGGATGGTTGTTGTGACCCTGTGTCTGGAGTGATCTGACCCAGTTTGATGGTGTAACTGTTTCTTTTTTATTAATAAAATGGTATTTTAAAGTTGGGAACATTGTTTTCTTTTTTTCCCTCCGGGGGATCTTGTCCCTGTTCTGCCCCCACCCTCTGGGCTCTGCTGAACTGGGAGTCCGGGGCCCTCCCGAGGCCGGGGCACATGGATCCCAAGCAAGCATCTGCTCTGCAGGGACTTGCTGCCACAGGCCTGTCCTAACAGCACAAACCTGGGGAAAGAGGCCTGCGGAGCTAGCTTCCTCCCCCAGGGCAGCGAGCCGCAGGGCGGGCGGTTCATTTCCAAAGGCTGGCTTGCCTTCAGGCCATGAGGCTGAGATGAGCAGAAGGCCCGTCAGTTATTACACCAGGGCGGTTGGGGGGGACGAACATGCGCCTGGTGAGTGGGCCCCTGCTCCACAGGGCTTACAGGCTAACTAGGCAAGCTGGCAAGGAAGGAAGGGAAACTGAGGCACAGGTCAGGGAAGCAGGAGCAGGGGAGAGTTGAAGACACAAGAATATCTGTTCTCTGAGGCGCACCAGGGCTGACCGCCGGTACCTCCCTGGCTTGGCCACGAGGGTGCAGCCTGAGCAGAGATGCAGGAATTTGGCTGCCAGAAAGACCTGACCCTGCCTCCGGTCCCCCACAGCTGCCTGTGAGTCCTCCCCTGTTCCTGCCAGGGCAGTCGAGCAGTGATTGTGGGCTGGGCCCCCCCAGCCCCTTGTGTCAGGCGCCCAGGCCCCCAGCTGCCTTTTGGCACAGCCCCCCTTTTTCTCCTCTGACCTGTGAGGCAGGCACTGCATGGCCCGGCACTGGGGCAGCAGGCTTGCAAAACGGTGGGTGGTGCCCAGAGCCCCCACCCCTCCCCCACTCACTGTTCTTCTCTTCTCCCCCCCCCCCCCCCCCCCACACCACCTGCATAAGGCTCTGAGGGGGAGTTTGGGTGGGGGAGGGGTTGGGTGCTGGGAGCAGGTGCTGGCCTGGAGCTGGGGATTGGGGAAAGAGAGGGGCAGGCTCTGGGAGGGAGTCGGACAGAGGTGGGGCTCTAGCAGGGGGGCAGGATCTGGCTGCTGGCTCTGACCTGGGGCAGGAGGTGGGGGGCCTGGGTGTAGGCTCAGAGGGAGTTTGGGGGTGGACCAGGGTGCGGGGTGAGTGGGTGCAGGGTCTGGGGGAGTAGGGTGTGCAAAGTGATGTGGGGGCAGTGGATGGGGGTGCCACACTTACTGGGGGACCCCCATCTGGCCATGGCTCCTGGGAGGTCAGGAGTCTCTAGAAGTGGGTTTCCTCTGCCAGAAGGCTGGGTGCTGGCCTGGCCTGGCCTGGCTGGGAGCTGCTTCCCCACCCACAAGGGCTCGCTCTGCTGCTGGGGAAGCTGGTGGCTGCTTCCCGCAGGCTTTGGGGCCACCTGCAGAACCTTCCCAAAGCCCCTCACAAGCTGGGCTGCCCTGGAAAGGCGTAGGGAGCAGGTGAGAGGCTGTGGTCAAGACAGCCCCTCTGAATGGGCCTTTCCCCTCCCTCGCCAGGCAGTGGAGTGTAGCTGGGGCGTTTGTGGAGCTGCTCCCTCGGCAAAGGCAATGGTGACCCTTTCCTCAGAGCTACCAAGGGTGCTGACCCAGTAGACAGACTGGGGCAATTCCTCTCCCACTGGGCAGAAGTCCAGGGCCTCCTTTTGGGGGGTCCATTCCAGTGTTCCCTGTAAGCTGTAGGACTGCTCGGGGCAATTCCCATGCCACCCAGCTAATTTGTTCTACTGGTGGTGCATATTCACACATACCTTGGTGCACATAAAATTATTCCACAGTTGAAAACAATCTGCACCTGGATGGAAAAGATTAGGGGGAACATTGGTCAGTTCTCCTAGCAACAGGTCCTGTGGGCCTAGCATTGACTTGTTGCTGTCATGGAACAGAATTGGTCTAGTTGGGGACACAGTAACTGTTCCCGCCATGCAGTCAGGGCCTAACCCACTGCCTCTCTCCTTGGCGTCTCTCCTGGGCTAGCTTTCCCGGTGTGTCCCTCAAAGCCCTTTGGGTTAGGATGGTCCTTTTTGCTGCCTGGGCTGGAGCTGGTTGGGCAAAGGGCAGATAACATTTGTGGAAAAACATATATATTTTTTTTTCCTATTTCATCTGAACTCTTCGTTTCCAGGGAAAACATTTGAAATGAATTTGCCCCAGTTTTCCCTCCCTTATTTGCTGTTCTCCCTCTCCATGGGGCAAAAGAGGCCTCTAGGCCGTTGTTTTATAAAAATGACCCTGGTCTGTTTGGTTTTTTCTGTCTGCTGCACCCATTTTTTTTTCCTGAAAATGTTCAAAAGTCTTCCTTCAGAAACAAAAAATGTGCCTCAAATGAAGGAAACTTTTCAGGAAAATGTTTCCTTTGCTCCAAAAAGCATTTGCTGTCCCACCCGAAGTTTGGAGGGACAATTTCTTTGATATGGAATGCCCGTGGCAATACGGCTCTTTCCTTCGTTCCCTCCTGTGCTTCATTTTGCAGTGGTTCTGCCACTGGTGGAGGTGATGGACCAAGATGCACAGATCTCTGGTCACAGCTGTGGGTGCAGCAAAAGCCTTCTGTGGTCGCCAATGACTTTCCTGTGCTATCCCTGCTGCCCAGAACCATCCATTCCCTCGCCACCAGGTCCTTAGCCTTGGTAATTTGCCCTGCCTGATAAATGTCCCAGGTCTGCTCTGCATCTCCCCCCGGAAGGGCTGGAATGAAATACAAAACTAAAGCGCAATCAGGCAAAGCACCAGGGTAAAATGCAGCCCCCAAGTGCTGCGGGGTGGATTGCTCTGGTGAGAGTCAGCAGCCTGGCCAGGGAAGGAGTTAATGGCCGGGGGCAATATGTCAGAGCCGTGGCAGCCCGGAACGGTTATTAAAGGGGGTAAATTGGTGGTGTGTACTCAACACGAGGGCCATTGCTATGGTGGCTACATCTGTGCCTAGTGGGTAAAGCTGCACCACGCAGCACTGTTCCCTCTAATTTTTTCTGCCCACGCATGGAATAAATTTTGTTCTGTGCACCAAGGCATGTGGGGATGTGCACCACCAGTAGAAACACACACTGCTGGCTAGGGGCACTCTGCTAATCCACTGGGTAGTGTTTGAATCTCTCCTGGGTGGCTGCCCAAGCACTCCCCTTAAGGGGAACACCGCACTGTATTAAGTTTTTCCTCTTGGTTCACGCGGGCCCAATTCAGCCAGGTCCTTAAGTACGTGCCTACCTTTAAACACAGCAGCCGGGCCCAGTGACTCCAAATGGATGGCTCATGTCCTCCATGTTAGATATCAGTGCTGATCTAGGAGAGGCTGTGGCGGAGAGGAGGGCTAGTAACCCTGAGCGGCTACCCCCGTGACACGTTTGTGGTGTCTCCAGTTGCTTCCTGCAAAGGAACTGGCCCATGAGGTGGCTGAGCTGAAGGAAAATGGGAGAAAAACTTGCATACTTTTTTCCATTGACCTGCAGAAAAACAAAAAAGTGACCAGCTGATTGGAAAATGGGACGGATGTGCGTGGGTGTGTCTGTCTGTCTGAAAGAGCGCCATCAGAGCGGGGGCAGGTTGGAATGGGCAAGGACGCATAGGAAACATTTCAAAGGGCTTTCAGAGCTGCCCTTCAGCCGTACTCCGTGGCTGGTGTACTCGGGGGCATTTTCAGAAGCTGGGAATGCCTGCCCCAGAATCAAGCTGGTGACTTCGCCAGCTGGAGCCGTGTTGATTGCAACACCCAACGTGTACCTTTCCAGCGTCCTAGGAGCACATCAGCCGGCCATCCCCTCCTGCCACCTGAGCGTGGTTCTCACACACACACCTCTCCCCTTCCCCCCCCCCCCCCCCAGGGCTGGGAGGCACTTCAAGCCCTGCCAGACCAAAGGGAAGTGGCCTTGCTCCCCTTGCGGGGGGCGCAGCTGATCTCGGTGAATTTCGCGTGGGGCCGACCCAACAGTAATGAGAGGGAGCTGCCCTGTGACTTAAGGCTGAGCAGGGCTGGCAGGGACATCACCTGCTCTCCCCCCTGAATGGGAGGCAACCCCCTCCCCCCAAAACCTTGCCAGTCCCACCCCCATCTTTTGCAGTTACATACTTTCTGCGGACATGAGCCTGGCAGCGTGCCAACCAATGGGATGGAATGGCTGTGAATAATTAATCAACATTTGTCTCAAGGGCCTCTCTGGGGCTCAGGGAGCTGCACCACTGTTGTGAATTCCCTTCCCCCCTCCCAGGCATTGAACCCAGGTGTCCTGGTGCACGGGAAGCAGCCTCGTGCTCTGCAGCTGGGTGGTGAGTGGCTCCTTGCCAAGGGGGCAGCCCCAGAGCCATCTCGGGGTGCGACGCAGGAGAGAGCTCTTGGGCAGAGTACTGGCCGGAAGCAGGCTTGGAGCCGCAAGGGACGTGCCGCTTCCGGTGGTGTTCGAGCAGCCAGAACGGACCCCGTTCCTTGTGAATCCGAGCCACACCAGGGTCCGTCCCCCACATCTCCCCCCTCCCGGAAACTGGCAATCAGCTGATTGCATGGGCATCACCAGGTAACTTTTGGGGGTGCTGGGAGCTGTTCAGACGGAAGCAGCTCAGGAGGTGGCAGGACGGCCCCTAGAGGAGGTGTTTTCTGGCCTCCAAGAGGACTGGCTTGAGCAACAGGGAGCAATTTTCCTCCCCAAGGTCAGAGGTGGTTTTGCTTTTGTGGCCGCAGGCCCCTTGGGAGCGGCACTAGCCCCTCCCCTGGCCCCGCCCTGCAATAGCGTTTCCAGTCTCTTGGCCTTTTCTTTCACCTTCTCCGCTTGACGGAACTTAACACTATGTACGTGGTTGTCAGGGCAGCTGGAAAACAGCTGGTGGGATGGGGAGCGGGCAACATTCGGACAAGGCGCTTATGTGCTCCGGAAAACTGACATGGGGGCGGCGACCCAAGGCGGGTCCAGGTACCCCAGGCCAACAGAGTCTCCCCAATTGAATAATCACTATAGGGCGCAGGAAACACAGCGCCCGCTTTAAACGGAAAGGACTGTCTGGTTTTTAGCCTTGCTAGGAGGCTGGGGTGGTTCAGGTACTGGACTGAGACCTAGACATCTGCATTCAGTTCTTGTGTCTGTCACTCCCGGGGGGACTTGGGCATGTCCTTTAATCTCTGCGTTCTTCGGATCTTCACGTGTGCAACGGAGAGAAAAATACCCCAGCCTCTCCGTCTTTGCCTCGGCTTTGGTCAGGCCCTTGCCCAGTGGTCCACCTGTGATATCTGGATGCAGATTAGGGGGCTGAGCTTACCTGCGGGGCTTGTTGGAGAGTTAAGACTCACCTGCGGCATTCAGATGCAGATCCAGATTTGAACCTTTCCAGGGCTGCTGCGGTCCAGGTTTGGGGGGTGAGCCCGTGTATAAACGCCCTGCACGTCATGCGTACAGCTGGCAATGTGTCCGATAGACTCAGTTACGTGGGGTCCTGCATCTCACAATACAAGGCATAGAGATGGAGTCAGCAGAAATGTACGCTGCTCTTTGAAAAGCAAAGGCATCCGATCCGTGGGTCGGAGCGGCCGCGTTCTCAGCAGCCACACCGTGTGGGTGGAGATCCAGGCAGAAACAAGGCCCTACCGTAGCAGTGATGGGTCCTTCCAGTACCTTGCAAGCCACAGTGAGCAAAATATTGATCGCTTTTGCTGTATCCGGCGCTTTAAATCCACAGAACCGTTCCTGCCATGATAAACGAAGGTGTAATGGAAATGGAGCTAGGGTGCTTGATCGTAGTCCCTGAGCGCCTCCAGTCTAGCGAAGGAGTCCCCTAAGCCAGAGGCTGGAAAGGGGCGCTAGACGCGGAGAGGCCGCACTACGGTTTGCTTTCACTAGCAAGGGAGCTAATTGCTGGGCTGGGCCGGGCCCTGGCCTGCATTCTGACGGAGGTCAGACCGAGGATTGCAGAGGCCTTTGCTTGGAACCCATGAGGTCGGGGCCGAGGCTCTGCAAGGAGGCAGCCCCGCACACGCTCCGGGGGGGGGGAGGAGGGGGCGAGTTCAGCCCCAAGTGCACGCACGCACGGGAACAAGAACAGCCGCAGGGCTTGCCCGTGTCACGTCAGGTTTTTCCACTAGCACCCGGCACGCCCTACGTTTGAGCACCTGTTGGCCTACCACAGAAGCATCGGCTCGCCTGCCTTGCATTCCGTGGTCCCCCGTGGCCTGTAAATCCGGCCTCCCTCGGAGATCTGGGGGGTGGGGCGGCTGCCAACCCTTCTCCTGGGCCTCGGGGACCTCTCCATCCCAGCCAGTCAGCATGGCCCCACGCCGCAACGGGGGGGAGGGGGGCGCTGTCCTGTCCAGCCCACGTGCCAGTGGGTGACAAAAGGGGAGTGGGACTGTACAGGCTGGGAGGGGATGGGTAGCACTTGTGGCGGGGGGAGGGGGGGCGGTAAGCCAGCCCCAGGCCTGGGGACTGGGAAAGGACAAATGAGCAACTCCGACTGGACGGCGCCATGGGCAGCTTGCAGCAGGGGCTGAAAAGGACTGGCCGGCTCAGTTACCTGCGGGGGATGCTCTGACCCACAGGTGCTGTCAGGGATATATGGCTGGTGGGCTCTGGCGGGTGTCTGTCTTGCACCATGCAAAGCAACAAACCAGCCCCTGGCTGGGGGACCAGTGAGCACCAGCGCGAGGGGTGGAGCTTGAAAGGGGAAACTGAGGCAACGATCCTGGTCCTATTGTGCCCAGCCGCCGGGGGTGGGGGAGTTGGGAGACAAGAGGCAACGGCGACACAGCGAGTGTCCAGTCTCGGGGTCCCAGTCCCTGCGCCCAAGACGAAATGCCCGGCTGCTCTCCAAAGCCCATTCTAGCCTGGCACTTGGTTCACCAAGGAACGCAGGGGGCAGGCAGCAGCGGTGTTGGGGAAAGGGGGTCCCCTCCTGGAGGCTGCCGCACGCACCCCGGGAAGGAGTGTGGCGCCAAGCGGGAGCGGGCAAGTGCTAAGGTGCCTGATAGCCACACCCGGACCTGTTCTGGGAGCTCTGTGACCAGCCTGGGGGCTGGGTCCCTGGATGGACGTGGACAGTAGAAAAATTCCGAAGGGTTTAACGGGGGCTGGATGAAGGCCGAGATGCTAAGGGCCAAGTCTAGGGTCCTGGTTCCCCTGCAGAAATCTGTTGCTGTCCCGCATTGGGAAAACCAGGTGTCGTTGGCGCGGAGACGGAGTCTGCAGCCGCCCTGTGCTGGCAGCCGGCAGCCACGGGGACTGTGCCTCGCCACACGGCCACGCCAAAGTGTGCGTGGGGGGGGCACCTCCTTTTGGGGTGCGCCGCCAGTCCTGGATTGCCCTGATCACACCCTGGGCAGAGAGCCAGCACAAAGCGCCTGAGGGACTTTCCTCTGGTGGGGGATGGAACTGGGGAAAGGGGGCAGGCTTCCGGAGGGACCTACAGTGGCACGGCACCAGAGGCTCACGCCTCTCTGCTGAGCTCCACAGCGTTTGCCCCTGGCCTCTCCCCTTGCTGTGTCAAGATCTATCTCCTACAACCCTGTCCTTGGGAGTGCCGGAGAGCACATTTGGTTGGGACCCTGTGTGTTCGTGTAGCCCCAAGAAGCCATCTGGGGCTACACAGCACCCTAAACTCGAAATAAGATACGCAATTAGCGCTGCACAAATTGCGTATCTTCTTTCGAATCTATTTCAAAATGGCTTATTTTGAAATTTGGCGTGTCTGCCTGGCACCAAATTTCAAAATAACACGCTATTCTGAGCCATCCCTCAACCCTCGTGCAACGAGGTTTACCAGGATGGCGAAATAGCGTGCCTGTTATTTTGAGAAATATTTCCAAATAACGGGCGGCCTGTGTAGATGTGGGGTAGCTATTTCGGAATACCGGAGCCATGCAGAGGGACAGCAGAGGCTCTGGGACAACAGCAGGCCGCTCATGTGCTCCATGAAATAAAATCCGCAGACCAGACAGCCTGGCAGCTGGGCCTCCTGCTTCGAAAATCAACCCTAGCTGCACTCCGCCCGTGCAGTACCTCTGCAGGCCCATTGTGCTTCATTAGCAAGGAGTCTAGTTTGAGGAGCAAGGCCCAGGTATCCAGCATGGGCACAAGCAGATTCTTCTGGTATCGAATCTATAGTGTAATTATAATAGCTCGTAACAAATGCAAATATTGACATGTCAATATCTGGACAGTTTGTGCTATACAGCCTGTCCTCACTATAAGTCCAAGATACATTCCAAAAACCTTGGACTTACTCTGAAAAACTTAAAGGGGAGACCTTTTTTCCCACAACTGACTTCCATTTGTGCAAATTGGTTTGTTTGTTTTCTGCGCAGCTTAAGAGCAGGACATGGGAGGCCTTATAACACATCAGTTCCTACCAGCGTCAACAACTTTAGTGCGGAACAGATAAATACCGGGCCAACTTATAGCAAGGATGCCCTGTAATCTATATTTAAACAGCAGGGAGCAACTTACATGAGTGAAAAAACATCCCGATCTATCACAAACCTAATCAAACAGTCAGGGTACGTCTACGCAGCAACAATGTTTCGAAATAACTTAGTCCACATCTACACGGCAGGCAGTTATTTCGAAATAATGTCGAAATACTGTCGAGCTGGAGGACTTCTTACTCCAGCTCCTGTAACCCTCATTGTACAAGGAGTGAGGGAAGTCGGAGGAAGAGTGCTCCAGCTCGAAATAAGTGCTGTGTAAAAGCCCCCTATTTCGAAATAAGCTAGGGTGTGTCTACACTTGCACCCTATTTCGAAATAGGGATGCAAATGCAGCAATTTGAAATTGCAAATGAAGCTGGGATTTAAATATCCCGCGCTTCATTTGCTTAATCATGTTATGGCGCTATTTCGAATTAAGATGCTGTGTAGAGGCAGTTATTTCGAGAGAAAACCCTTCTCTCGAAATAACCCTTATTTCTCGTACAATGAGGTTTAACAGTTATTTCGAGAGACGGGTTTTCTCTCAAAATAACCACCTCTACACAGCATCTGTTAATTCGAAATAGCGCTAACTCGAAATAGCGCCATAACGTGATTATGCAAATGAAGCACGGGATATTTAAATCCCGGCTTCATCTGCAATTTCGAATTGCTGCATTTGGATCCCTATTTTGAAATAGGGTGCAAGTGTAGACATACCCCTACACAATTGATGTAGCTCAATTTGCATAGTTTATTTCGAGGGAAGCCCTGCTATGTAGAGGCCCCCTCAGTGTTAAATCTCGCAAGTTGATGTGCAGACCTGTCGAAAACTGGCTGGAAAATGAGAGGGGTGGGGGTTCTGTAGAAATCTTTTTGTTAAAAGATCAACACCCCCCCTCCCGAAAAAAAAATGTAAAAAAATTTAAAATTACTTTTTGGAAAACCTATTTATTCATTTATTGGGGAGGAGGAAATCAAATTCTTGGTTTTTTTTTGTTCGGATTCGGTTGCCTAAAGCTTATCCAAAACCAGAAGAAATTCCAGCCAAAATTTAAAAAAAAAATAGATTAAATTTTTTAGGTTTTTTAAAATGTAATTTTTTTTGAAGAAAGCAGTTTCTGCAAATAATAATAATACTGTAGTTGAAAAAGCCAGAGTGTTAAAGAGAGCTATTTGGAGAGAAAACGAGGGACATGCTTCTTAGGGGCTGAAATTAAAGATGAGTATGAACCAGCTCCGAGGATTCAAACTCCTTCCTGATCCCAGCTAGTGAGCAGTTGATACCCTGAAGCATGCGGGTTGTTTGAACTGTATAGAAAACGCCAAACCAAAATGTTTTGACATGTCTGCGTTTTTGGTTCATCCCTTTCTCCTCTGGCAAAGCCATTCTCCAAATGCCACCTGAATTCTCACACATGCAAGTAGTTTTGGTGCCCGGGAAAAAAACAGAGGGGGAAAAAAATCACCCAGCTCTAGTGTGGACACACTGCCACAGGATGCAGCTATCACGCGCACCAAGGCGCTGGTGATTCCAGTGTCACACCCTATTCAGTGTCCAAGCCTAGAAAGAGAGAGACATTCGGGGGTGTGCTTCTTTCCTCTCCATTTATTGTCCTCTCCCTTCAAGCACCGCCTATGAAAGTACAGGTCTGAGTCCCTCGGCGGGAGCTTTATACATAGCCATGCTATAATGCCCCAGGTTGGGAAGCTATCTATTGCAACAAGCAGCTGCCGTTCCTTTCTGAGGCTCTAGCCACTGTGCGGTGTAGACGGTATGCCAAGACCCTGGATCACACGGACAGCTTGGAGAAATCCATTCCTCTCCAGCACAGATTTCGCTACAGGCATAGTTGCAGCAGCTAAATACAAGAGCCCTGGTTTGTTTTGAGGGTGTGTCTGGGAAGTGGATCTAGTGGGACAAAGGCAGTTGAGGACTGTGATTGCAAAATACAGCCCAGCTCCCTTGCATTGGCAACAGGGTGTTTGTGTTAATTTTGGGGGCAGAGAGGGGCCAAGAATCAATGTGTTAACGTGACCCGGGCGCTGTCGGCATGAAACACTCTTATACAAGCCGCGGGGTGTGGGATACAGGCAGCTTAACCCACCTTGGAAGCACCTTTTAAAGCTTTTGTTAAGGATACCAAACTCCCAACAAGGAACATTGTTAAAATTAAGGCCTGAGCACGCTATACTGGTGGAACCTCTCTAGTCCGGCATCCCTGGTCCAGCAACATCCGTAGTCCGGCATGATGTTAGTTAGCCGGGTGTCCACTTACCATGGGGGTGGCCAAGTTTCCTGCAGTCTCATAATGTTTGTTTACAGCCACCAGGGCTGACACTCAGGGTTCTGTGCTCTTCTTAGCTCTAATTGATCCCTACACGTCTTCTAAGAGCCCAGGAAGCAGTGGCCATATTGGTGATGCTGCCAGACAGTATTGACCTCCCATGGTCTGGCAAATTCTCTGGATCAGCACCGGCCAGGTCCCAAGGGTGCCAGACTTGGGAGCTTTGACCTGTAGTTCACCCCAACCTACTTCCCGTAGGCGCTGGGAAGGGCGTCTGAAGAAAGGGGTAGTAAAGGGGCTAAGGATAATTGATCTGCCTCTCAGAGCGACCGTTAGTGGTTGCAAAGTCCTCCCAGAGCTGTGGGTGCTGGAGAAGGGCCAAGTGCCATTTAGTAACTAATTTATCTATTAATTAACTAGAGATCAAAATAGGTTTTTTTCTTCCCATTGGAGGCTGGTGCCGAGCCGGAAAGCCCAGGGTGCTGAAATCCTTGCTGTTCCATGGGTCAGGGGCTAATGGCTTCACAGAGCAGGCTCGCTCAGTGTCCCGCTGGCGTTACATGTGCCCGTGGATGTGCAACGCACTATTTACACGCAGCGGGAGGATGGTGAGGAAGTAGGTCGGGGTGAATCTGGCTCCAACAGCAGAGCAGCGGGGGAGGAAAAGATCACACACACACACGTAAAGCTTTCAGGACTCTCGCATGATGAACGCAGATTTAGCAAGTTGTTCCTGTACGTGCCTCTGCCCGCCCATTGCCTTGGTGAGTCGCACGGTGCACACAAAATGATCTCTGGGAAAACACAATTCCACCAACAAGTGACTCAGCCTGTTTGCAAAGATTAAAGCTGGTAGTAAATAAATGGGTGTTGGAAGAACAATTCAGTGTGTGAAGAGTCACGCAGCAACCGAAGCAATCGTATGCGGCTACACGACAACAAATGCACACGTGTGTGCACACACACACACGCTTGTGCACGTGCACACGTTCGCACAAGTACAAATGCTCGTGCGTAGACGCTCTCTCGAACACATCCAGATACCAACATGCACATACGGCCACACACACGCCCAACTGCACTCATGCACACACCAACAGACACACACACACGGGCATATGTGCATGCAAAAGCACACACATGCACCAGCACACACATTCATTCCCACGTGCACATTCAAAAATAGACCTGGAGCAGGGCCAGGCAGCTACCGAGAACAAGGAAATAACGATATTTTGCAACCCTTGGCTGCCGCTCCAGTGAGGTTTGCATGCATGGCATGTCCTCCACCGCCCAGAGTCAGCCTGACACAAGAACTCAGGTCAGGACTCATGAAACGCAAAGAGAAGCAGCAATGAGGTAACGCGGGATGGGCCTGGAAAGCAGCGTTTCGGGCAGAATCAAGATCCTTTTGGTGGCACCTGCAGAAATGGTGCATCTCTGCTTCCAAGGGGCGGTAGCTCTATAGCCCTCATCCCGCTCTTCCTGGGGAATTTCGCTGCACAGTGGTGGGTCTAATGTGCAAGAGATGAATGACACGGACTGCCCTGCATTCAACCTGGCTGTGCAGCCGCCGAGCCCTGAGGCCGTACCGCCCCCGGCGCCGGCTGGGCTGGGCCACTGCTTGCTTCATACTCTGAATTCCCCAGCCCAGGACTCGGGAGAACAGCATGTCCAGCCGGCGCGCGTGAGTTTCCAAGAACCCAGACTGCTGTTGTCGTCGCCCGCTGCGCTTCACCCTAGCACTAATGTTCTGAGGTCACCGTGGCTGGGAGGAGGCACCTACCCGTATACACCCCGCCCCCGAGGGAAACTGCACTGGGAACCAAGTTTACCCCTGGCATAACTCCCTTCCATGGGCCTGATTCTTGACTGGTGTAAATCAGCCTAGAGCACAGCGTGGAGGAGTCAGGATAGAGTTGGCTGTGTGCCGCCGCGGGGCTTGGTTAACCACCGACAGGCTTTGAAAGGAAAACTCAGAGCAACCACTGGGAAGGTGTCACGCTAAGGAAAAACCCAGGAGGAGGGCAGTGGATGTGGCTTGCACCTGATGCCTAAAGCAGGCTTGACAATGGTTTGTTGTCTGTGTGTGTTTTTGGCTGCTTAGCAATCTAGAGAACATCCAGTCTCCTCTTCTCTCTGGAGTGGGAGTTTTTTTCAGCCCTCCGTGTGTGTGTTGGAATCTGTCAGGGAGGAATGTTTTCTCCCAAGTGTTTGGCGTGAACAAAGAGAATTTGAAGCCGATGCCAGAAATCGCTTTTTGGCTCACTTCCCATGCCTCGGTAGTGTGATGTCCTAATCCAATCAGAGCAGGGGCAAAGCTCCGCATTTCCATGTTGTATAAACAAAAGGAAACTGGCAACCCTCCTTCTCCATTGTAGCGAGACAAAGAACGACCAAGCAGCGACTCGTATTTTCCCTTCTGAAGGTCACAGGAACTGGTGGCGAGTTAGGCCCAGGGGCTCGAAGGTATTTAGGAACCCACAGGAGTTGAAGGTGTCTGAATTCCCAAATCACGTCTGTTTCTAGACCGGTAGGGGAGTTAAACAGGTTGACACAGGCAGGCCCTCCCAAGCCTCCGGCACTTGCAGGCTGTTCCGAAAGGTGTTGATGTTTGATAACATCATGGCTTCAGTGACATGGTGACAGCCCGGACTAAGAATAGCAGCTGTCCTTAACTAACAGGGGCAGGGCTTGAAGAGTGATTGATGGAGCAGGGCCAGACAGACTTTTTCCTCGTGAAAAGGTCAGAGGGAAGGCACATGGTTTGCGGCTGTCCATGGTTTTGTCTTGAAACTCTCCTGCTTTCGGCAATTGTAGCCTCCATCTTCCTGGGTTTTGTGTATTAAAAAAAAAGCAAAATGAAGTTTTCAAACACAAACTCCCCGACCCCCGAAAATGGCCATTCTGTCCAACAGCCATAGGAAAGTGTCAGCCGGGTCTAGCGCCTTAGGGCTGCCTTCGGCTTTAGGTCCCAACCCAAGATGGTCAGGTCAGAACCCGCAGCTGCCTAGCAGGTACCAATGTGCAAACCCCCTTTGACCCCACTTCTGCAGGCTCATGTCTAAGTGAGCTCAGCCGGCCAATAAATCAAAGTAGCAGCCCAGCCCCAAAGCACCTGCCCTCGAACCCCCGCAAAGCTGGGGCTAGCCAATGGCACAACATAACATGCGTGGGTAGCTGGACGTGCGTGCGTGACTCATTTGACGCAGGGCTCCAGGTGAGCGAGGAGGCCAGCAACTGTACCACTGCTCTGCCGCGTTAGTCCCCCTCTCTGTGGATCGGGGAGTGTCTATGGACCGAGGGGGGAGGAATTGCTCTGGTCGAATACGCCTTGTCGTTGCGGTGGGAAGCAAGAGAGTGGCTGGGACGCTGGAGAGGGAGATGATCTCGGACTTGGGGGCCTGTTTCCGTCCCTCCCTTCACTCATACGTCCCGGGTTGCATCTGCTGGCTCTGTAAGCACCTTTGAGGAGCAGTGGGGCTTTCTGGGGGGTCTCTGTGAACCTCACTCCTGTCCCGTTTTCTCACTAGTTGTCCCTCAGCATTGCTCGAGCCCTGAGCTCGGTAGCTCCTCCCCTCCGCTGGGGGAGGAGCCTTTAGAGGCCCGCCCACCTCCCAGAAACTAATAGGTGCTTCAGCCAAGGTCTGTCCTTCCACCTGTGAGGTTTCAGCTACCGTGCAGTCATGGCTGACCCTGCCTCAGGCCCCCAGACTCACTAGCTCTGTGGCCATGCTCTGACCCTTCTGGCCTGGCAAGAGCAGCAAACAGGGACTCAAGGGGGAGCCCTTCCCCTGCTTCTGCCCGTTTATGCTGGGCACAAGGGCTGGAGTGACACCACGGGGTCCCAAAAGCTCCCCAGCCAGCTGGGGAAAGGGGGTACCCAGGCGTCAGGGGAGGGCTGGCCGGGGCGAGGGTGGGGATGGAAGAGGCATGTGAGGGTGGGAATGTTCTGGGAAGAACTGCAGCCAGGAGGGCAGCCCGGGAAGTGTGGTAACGAGGCCTGTAAATCACACCAGTGCTCACCAGCGCTTGGCCTCAAGCCACTGCCCCCGTGCCTGCCCCGGAGCTGTGATTTCAGAGTGGTACCTCCAAGGGGAGCGGCACAGAATCTTCCTCCGGGATGCCTGGGCTTTAGTCCTTGGTTTGCCACTTTGCTGATGTGCCCTTGGGGAAAGTCACTGACCAGCTGCAGTTGCAGTTTTCTCATCTGTAAAATGGGTGCAAGGAATCTTTCCCTTCCTTTCTGGAGACTGGGGCGGTTTAATCGGGTAATGTCGGATGTGCCCTCTGGTGGGTTTGCAGACAGGTTCTGGCAGATTCCCCAGGAGTAACTAGCCAATACAATTACCCATGAGAAGCAGAGAAAGGTTGTGCCTCCTTAGCATAAGCTCCCCCACCAGCCACGTCATTCTGCCCCGGATAGAACCTCTTTGCCATTCATTTGGCAGCTGTGTCCCCCCATTGCCCAGTCCGGCGCTAACCACTAGCCCTCCAGTGACTGGCTCAGTGTTCCTGTGTCCTTTGCTCTAATTGCTGGAACCCTGGCCGCTGCCAGCTTGTTTGCTAATCGCGTGGGCGGGGCAGGAAGCCGTTTGAAATCGCGGAGCGGGCCTGGCGGTCGCGGTGCAACACAGTGAGTTCCCAGAAGCTGGTGAGATGTGCTGTCTGGGGAGACAGGCGAGACCTTGGTTCCCTGTAGCCCCCCGGCTGTCTGCTTCCTCCCACTGGCTCTTGTATGTGGAACGGGACTCTTGGGGCAGGGACGGACTCTTTGCTTCAGGAGCATAGAGCACCTAGCATCCCAGGCGACAAGACAGGCTCTTCCGCTCCCCTGCCGTTCACATCCCAGCCAGCAGGCTTCTCCTGCGTGCCGAGTCCCCGTTAGGGGCTTGAACTTGTGCGACGCGATGGTGCACGGGGACAGTGAAGTGCAAAGGGTGGATGTTTATACCGTGGGATGGACAGGACTTGAATTTCCTAACTATCCAGGCCTTAGGGGATGAAGAACGTGCTCTTTGGGAAATGATTTACATTACGGGATAGCCAGGCACTCTCAGTCCCAAATAAGCATCTGGCTGTTGTTGAAATTGGCTGCCAGCAGTCACAGATCAGCGGGACGGGCGGGGGGGGGGGGCAGGGCCTGGGATGGGGCTGGGGTTAAGCACCCCTGGGGCATTAGAAAGTGGGCGCCTCTGTTCCATCCTGCTGTTGGGGAGGCAAATCTCTTCTCTTGGGGCTGGGCAGTTCTGCAAAAGGCACACACCGGAAGTGCATGCAAACCAGGGCAGGCTGGCCCTTTGCCCCAGAGGTGGGCACTCCCCGAACGGCCCTCCCCACAGGAGCTTAGGCTGTCTCGGGCAGGACGCCGGGTTCCAAGCGGGCATCCGAGCCCTCCTCTCCTGCAAGGGGGCCGCTGGGATTGGCTGGCGGTGAGCTCATGCCCGTATCTGGGATCTTCAGTAAATACCTGAAGCTGGCAAGTTTCCTTCATTGTGCTGTGTGGTAAATTGCTGCAGGGCCTTTAGCCTCACACTTGGCGGCTGTACCTGGCTGGGGTGGGTGGGGCCGCCCCACGGAGCCCCTGCCTTGGGCAGGCCGACTGAGCGATTCCCTCTTTGAACCCTGAGCCGGGGACGAGCTGTGGAGCTTTGCCTGGGTCCGATCCTGCAGTCCTCTCCCAGGCACCAGTCCCAGTGGGCATGCTGGGGTTCAGCCCGGTCTACTGCCTGGCCCTGAAACCGTTCGGACCAGCGGGGTTCGGTTCAGCCCGGCATTCACGCAGGGTTAGAAACCTGCCTGCCAGCCCACAGCCCTTCTTTGTGGCTGGCAACCACGACCTGCGCCAGGCCCGTCACCTGAACCCGAGTCACCGCTCTGCACCTCTGGAGCTCTGTGGCCGTTGGGATCCGCCCCCGGCTGCGATCTCTGCGGGGCAAAGCCGGAGCCAGCCCCTTGGAGTGTGCCGTCTCTGGTGCCCATCACCGCCTCTTTACGTGGGCTGCTCAGTTTCACCGACAAACCCCAGGGCTTGATCCGGCGGCCTGTACTGCAATTGGGAAGTGCACCTGAGTCAGGGTCAGGCCCGTGGCAGGGCTTAGGGTCTGATCTGAGCGTGCCGAGTGAGGGCAGGGCTAGTGCTGGTGAGCTAATTCCTAAAAATCCCGACCTAGCTCCCAAATGAGGGAATGGCCAGCGGCTGGGAATCCCGCCCTCCTCCTCGTCCCTTCAGCTTTTAGTTGTGTGCTGCTGCCTCTCTCCTCGCCAGGGGCCATAGAAAAGCCCACGTTAGCAAGAGCATCAACCCTTGGTCAGTGGCTCCCATGATTAATCTGAGTTCTTTGCTGTCTCTGCCAGGGACTTCCTGGGCGACCTTGGGTGAGTCCCTTAATCTACCCGGTCTTTGCACAATGGGGACATGTGTACACCTGGTCTGTTTCAAGCATAAACTTTCCAGGGCAGGAGCTATCTCTTGCTGCACATCTGCATGCCACCCAGCACAGTGCTCTTTGGCATCTCTAAGCACCCCTGTCCTATAGATTATAATCAACCGCTTTTTTTTATATGCAGCTCTTTAAAAAAAACCCAAAAAGACGGGGAGAGAAAACCAGCCGTGGGACCGCTGGCTGCTCGGGAAGAACACATCCGCTGGCGTCATCAGAGCAAGTGGCTAGCGACGGCTCCAGGCAGCAATCCACACCCCAAGTCTCCCCGGGGCCGACTGGGCCGCTAACGCTAACGATTATGAAACCAAAGATCAGTACCAGGCCCTACATTATTTACAGAGGGAAGAATAATCAATTTCTTCTCATTAGCTCCAAGGTGCCCGGCAGTTGCTGAGGCTCTGGGCTCTGTCAAGCCGCGTGGCAGGGCCTATTGAACCCACCCACACTCAGTGTGGAATCAAAGGTTCTTCACCCGTGTCCCTTTGGTTTTCTAGCCCCACCTCCTGTTTTCAGCCCCTCCTGCTGCCCAAGTGACTCTGGGCAGCTTCCCACATCCCTCCGTGGTCGCTGTTGCAGGACTTTGCACACGAATGGGCAGTCACGTAGCAAGGGAAGGCACAGCCTTCCCAACACTGCCTACAGGCCCGGCCACCTAAGGCTAGGGCCACCGCTGGGAAGGCTGGGGCTGCAGAGTGGCAGCCCAGCTCAGCAGCCCGGCTTTCCCCGGCCGCCAGAGAGCACCAAGCTGGAGCTGTAGCATGGCCAGGAAGGATTGGACTGGGGATGGGTGGGGCTTGGTTCCAGGGGCGGGGCCTCGACCGGAGGGGGTGGTGTTGGGGCTTGCCTTCTCCAGCTGGACCTTCACCCGCCGCCCATGATTTTGTATTTTAGCGGGTTAAGGAGCCCTTCTTTTTAGGTGAGAGCTCTCAGGGACTGTCTCAGATGGAGGTGTTACCGGGGGAGGCTTTGGAACCAGTGGGTAAATCAGAGAGTAAGGAGTCACCGGGCCAGATGGCATTCAGCCAAGCGTTCTGAAGGAACTCAGATATGAAAGTGCAGGGCTACTAACTGTGCCACGCAGCCTGTTGCTGAAAGCCGCTTCTGTGCCGGATGGCTGGTGGAAGGCGAACATAACGCCATCTCTCAGAAAGGGCTCCGGGGGATCCCAGCAATTTGAGCCTGACTTCTGCCCCATGCAAAGGGGCTGAAACTATAGTAAAGAACGGAGTGATCAGACTGCTAGAGGCACACGATTTGTAGGGGCAGAGTCAGCATGGCAGTTGTAAAGGGGAATCTATTAGACTTCTTGGCAGGGGCCAATCAGGATGTGGCCCAGGGTTATCCCGTACGGTTGGTATACTTGGGATGCACTAGAGGCCTATAAAATCTTCACAAGTGCGGAGAAAGGGACTAAGGAAGAATTATTGACTCCTTGTAACACAAGAACCAGGTGTCCTCCAGTGACATTACTAGGCAGCAGGTTTAAAACAAAAAAAAGGACGTGTTTCTTCACGTAGCCCACAGTCAACCTGTGGAACTCCTTGCTGGAGGATGTTGTGAAGACCAGGACTTGAACAGGGTTTAAAAAAGAACTAGATACATTCATGGAGGAGAGGTCCATCAATACTTATTAGCCAGGATGGTTAGGGATGGTGTCTCTAGCCTCTGTTTGTCTGAAGTTGGGAATGGATCACATGATGGTTCCCTATTCTGTTCACTGCCTTTGGGGCATCGGGCATTGGCCACTGTTGGCAGACAGGACACTGGGCTGGATGGACCTTTGGTCTGACCCACTCTGGCCATTCTTATGTAAGGGAGATGCTCAAGGAACTGGAGCCATGTTCCAGAGCTGCACTAGGTTGTGTATTTATTTCCCCCACCCCCTCTCTTCCAAGTTGACTTCCATGGCGCGTTGCCAGTGTAGCCCGGCCATGGAGATTTAGCCCTGCCCTGGAGATGGCACTATGTGAGCATTGGGCTGTGCCATGACACGACCGCTGCCCTGGTGCCGAAGAACAAGCGTCCTTGCCAATCGCGTGCTACACATTGAACGTGACTCGCTCTTTGCCTCGGTCTGGCTGCATGCGGGTCTGTGCTCCTCTTCGGTGAGCGTATTGCGCTGCCAAAGCCACCGCCCCGGGAAGGCTCGTCCAGCCGCTACCCGGAATTGGATCAGTCTCCTCTGGCCAGCGCCAGCCCTCCAGCTGCCAGAGAATTTCCTCTCCGGCACAACGTCCAGGAGCTGGAGCAGGAGGGCTGGAGACGCTGCTCTGTGCGTGTCTTAGGGAGGGTTCTGCAGGCGGGGGAGCCTTGCTTACCGGCTACGCTTGGCGGCTCTCCCGGCACATTCGGCTCCTTGGGGAATAATAGGGGACTTGAAAAGCAAAGTCCCTCGTAAAGCAAAGTCTCTGATGTGCTGCTTCTGCTGTTCATGTAGGTTTAAAGCATCATCTCCCCGTGTGCTCCTGGCCTTCCCCCCCAGGCCTTGGACTGGAGCCTTGAATGTGCTAGGAGGCCCTCGGTGCCCTCTGGCAAAGGCGCGAGCCCAGCTGGCCCGTCTCAATTGGCAGCCAGACATGGCAGCGCTGAGATTGTTGGCAGCGCGGTGGCAGGTGAATGATTCAAAGGGCAGTGAAGGCCACTGGATTTAAAGGGCACTGGTCACGTTCGCTGGGCACTGCGCTATGCTGCTGTCAAGGTTAGAGCCTGCCAGAGGAAAACGTGCTGTAGTGTTGGGGGCGGGGATTTCTTGCTGACCCACAGAAAAGTCAGTTGGGGGCTGCCCACAAGTGAGAAGCAAAAAAAATCCCCCTCGCTGGCGTGGCCCGCAACACAGAAGGAGAAAGACACTCCCCACGTTCCCCATGCACCCCAGAGCCTCGGGGGGCCCAGCTAATAGATTTCGTGTGCTCCAGCCTCACCGGGAGACAGTGGGAGGGGGGCCGGAGTGTCAGCACTGATACCCCCCAATGCTGGGGGGAGCCCTGAGCCTTGGGAGCCAGATCCAGGCAAGATCCAGCCCCAGGGCCTTAGGTCCCCCACCCGTCTTAGATCCGCGGCTGATATAAATGGGGGAGATGGGTTCCAAGAGAGTTTGTCGTCAGGGTCTGCCCACAAGCTCCTGCTTCCTGTTGGCTGCAACTGCTTCCTCACAGAACAGTCCAATAGCTAAAAGCGAGAGGCATGCTCTATTTTTGTAGGGCCTACCAAAACCAGAGGCAGAAGCATCCCACCTTGCCTGGGAGAGCAATAGTTTGCTAATGATCTAAGTGTCCACAGGGGTGGGGCATTTGTCCATAATCCGGGGCCTTGCTGCCTGGCAAGCCTCCGGTTCCTGCGGACCTCTGGAAGAGGCAGGGAATTGTTCCTGGCCCTTCATCCCAGTCCCTGCCACGGCGCGCTGTGTCCAGACGTGGCGCTCACGTAACTGCGGCCAGGCGGAAACGGCCTTCAGCTGTTGCACACACCGGGAAAGCGGCTTGTTGGGGCAAGCCGAGTGGCCCGGGTTCCCCTCAGTTGCTGTCAGCAGGGTTCTTTGGCCTGGATCGCCACCGCATCTGGGGGGCCCTGGCTCCAGACAGGGTCTTTGCAATGGAGCATCTGGGGCTGAATGCAGACCTGACCGCCCCCCCAGAGAAGGACATTGTGAGGGTGACCCAGGGCGATGTGATGGGCCGTGCGCTGTGTTACTTCCCTGGGCGGGATGCGTGTGCTACTGTCTGGGGGTGGGTCGGGGGTGGGGTGCACGTGTGATTTT
This sequence comes from Pelochelys cantorii, assembly GCA_032595735.1. Taxonomy (NCBI): domain Eukaryota; kingdom Metazoa; phylum Chordata; order Testudines; family Trionychidae; genus Pelochelys; species Pelochelys cantorii. The sequence continues at coordinate 47,119,552 of CM064337.1, forward strand.
GCACGGGGAGGTGTGCGTGCCGTGGCAGGCTGTGGTACACCTTTGCACACTCGAAGGTATGGAATAGGCCACGCTTTCACCCATGTTGTAGGCCCCGTTTTGGATGCGCCACGGCAGTGGGAATTTAGGGTTGCTGGGCCAGGGTTTCGAGGGACCCTGTGGCTCTGCCTGACACTGCCAGCTGGACCATTGGAAGTGCGGTAGGTGGTGGAAGTGGCATGGCTCCCAGAAACCGCTGTCAGGTCCCCGGCACCCAGAGATGCAAGGGGAGGCTCCGTGTGTTGCCCCCACCTGGAGTGCCCGCTCCACAGCTCCCATTGGCTGGGAATCCCGGCCAATGGGAGCTCTGGGCGTGGCATCTGTGAGCTCAAGGATAGCACATGGAGCCGCACTGGCTGCCCATCCGCTCAGGGGCCGCAGGGATCTGGCGGCCGCTTCCTGGGAGCTGTGGTAAGTATGACCCGGATCCCACCCCTCCAATCTCCTCCCACATTTCAGTCGTGTCCCTACCCAGAGTCCCCTCCCACCCCTCAACCTCCTGCCCCTGCCCAGTGGAAGTGAATGAGGGTGGGGGGATGGAGCACGTGAGGGGCGGGGTCTCTGAGATGGGGCGGGGCTTTGGGGAAAGGGGGAGGCAGGTGTGTTTTGTGCCATTAGCAAGTCAACCGCCCCGGGTGGGCTGCACGTCCAGGCTGCGGGCGGAAAAGCGCAGAATCTGTCCCGCAGGTGCATGACCCAGCAGGGCTTGCGGCCCATTGCCCGCAGCTGGACAGTGACATCACACCGAGCCCTTTCGAAAGGAGGCGTGGGCCCGGCAGGCACGTTCAAAGGGCTGGCCTTCCCATCAGGCCTCGAGGACTTGGGCTCTGCTTAGCAGAGGCTGCAAAAAGGAAGAGGGTGGGAAAATGGAGCTAAATCCAGATCCTCTGCGGGTGTAAACTGGTGGCACTCCATTTACTTCAATCCTGATTTACAACAGCTGTGAACTTGTCCCAAAGGCACAGGGTGACAACATTTCCTAGAAGACAGACCCTGCGGATCTACTATCCTTTGTACAGCCTGGTGCTAGCTGATACGCCGAGTCTCCTTTTCTATCCTTAATTCACAGCCCATCCTTTCTATTCTGGGGGGGGGGGGGACACTTTACCTTTGGTTGGTCGCGTTGGTTGTTTAAAGGAATCAACCTGGAAGAACCATGCGGATTTCAGTGGCAGAGAAGGAAGTCTGAAATTGACTAGTTCTGCAAACCCCCAAGAGAGCGCCGTTTTGGTTTGCATAATGGCCACTTTCACGCAGCTCGATCAAGCGGCTCCGAGTAATTAACCATCTCATTCCAGTGTTGCCTTCGTATAGAGTTTGCAGAGGGTTTAACTTGTGCCAGGGACAAGTTTTAAATCCAGTGCAGGGTGGGACCCGGCTTGTAAGTTATCGGTAGGAGCCCTGCCAATGCCACTTTATAAATGGAGGTTTGTAAAATCACAGGGGTCCCCCTTCCCCCTGGGTCCCAAGCTCTGCCAATGCCCCTCACTCCTGCCCCACAGCCCCCTCTTACAGCCCTCCCGGCACCCCTGTAATTCCAGCCTGTTCCCTGCAGGGTTGTGCTGGGCCAGGGTGCCTTGAGATTTCTGAGTACCGCCATAAGGGAATGCAGACCAGGCCAGCGTGTGAATTGCCTCCAGCTGCCTTGTTCACTGTCCTCTGGGGTTTTTTCATTCCTGTTTTCTGTTCCTCCTTCCATCTGCCTTTGTTGCAGCTTCTGTCTCTCCCCACTTCCTTCCCTGGGGGGCCACTCTGCCTCCTCCCCCGTCCCAGAATGACCTTGCTCCTGTTGTATCCCTGCCGAGCGAGGGATACCCCAGATACCTGCAAACTTCCCATGTGACCGTCATCTTGTGCCATCCCTGCCTGGGAGAGGAGCAGGCAATCAGGGCATGGCAACGGGCCCTAAATATTTACCACAGCAACGGGGGAGGGAGCGGGCCGGCATGTTTCTACAGCTCCAAGACTCCTCCAGGCTCCCGCCCCCTTCATGCAGACAGGGTGCTCCAGGGGCAGGAGCCAAAGCCCAGTGCGATTGGCTGGAGTCTTGATAGGCCTTTTGGCCCAGTGCACAGAGCACTGGCCCAGGACTCAGGAGTGACCTCCTGGCTGAGTCCCCCTTCCCTGCCTGCCCTGGGCCTCAGTGTGCCCATCTATAAAATGGGGATAATGACCGTTGAGAAGTGCTTTGAGATCTGTGGATGAAAAGGGCCCCTCTTGTTCCTGACTCAGGCCCTGGATTCAGACTGGCCCCCAGGTAGCCCCCAGCATCATGGGGCCCTATTGCTCACCCCGCACTTCCCAGCTCTGCCCCTCCCCACCCCACTCTGAGCTCTGGGAAAGTCCCATATCGTTCTGCCCTCTATCAGGAACCCTAATTTAGATCCCATCTTTTTGGGGGTTATATTTTCCCATCTGCAGCACTTTGTACTGATCAGTGCTGAGTTCCATCTGCCCTTGCGTTGCCCCGTCACCCAGCTGGGAGAGATCCCTTGGTAACGCTTAGCAGCTTCAGACTTGACTATTTTGAATAATTTTGCATCTGAAAAATGTGTCACCTTGCTGTCTACTGTATTCAGGGTCCTGTATGAATACATGGAACAGCAGAGGTCCTGAAATCTATTTATCGCTCCTTTTTGGTCTCTAACCTTCAGTCACTTGAAGGACAAGACCTTTGTTAGCATAATCACCCCGTGTCCCTCTGGTTAGAAACAAACTCCCTGACCCCAGGCAAAGCTGGGAGCAGCCCACCCTCGGGAGTGTTTAAAGCCCATGCCCTCGCCCCAACCCTGCACTTAAGCTGACCTCAAGCATGGAAATCAGAGGTTCAGATTTTGGGGCGGAGGACTCCTAGTCCCACCCCAAATGGCGGCCCTGCGTGCTTCTAAATCCCCAGCCTGTGGATGCGCCGACCATCTGTGGGGCTGCTGACTTTGTGAAAAGAATGAAGCAAAGGGCCGATCCTGCATCCCGAGCATAGGCCCCACAATCCCTGGGGGTGCAGGCCACTGGGCACCCCCAGACCTGCTTTGTACCAGTCCTATAGCCTTTCCCTGTGCTTTTGGAGGAAGAGGCCTGGTGTTCTTTCCCCACCGTGGCTGGGACCTTTGTGCCGTCAGCTGCTCTGGACAGCCACAGCTGCGCCCACAGTTAACATCTGTCCTACAGCCCCCAGGGTTTCTCCCGGCACCTGAGGGGCATCTTGTGGGCACACTTGGGCAGCAGGGCTGGGTGTGTTTCTGTGCGTGTGTGGGCGGGGGGGAGATACCTGGGTGCCGGGCCGGGTGAAAGCCAGTCCTCCCAGCCCTTTGTGTGGGTCCCACCGGGCTTTGTGTAGCTGTTCTGCTCCTTGGTGCATGTGAGTCGCCGGTTACCACATCCCCACGGCTTAGGCTGCATTTCACTTGGCTGTGTCACTTGCGCTCGCACCACGAAAGGCTCTGCAGCAAATGCCTCCTGTGGTGGGACCCTGTTTTCCTCAGGGGTGGCCCCTGGGCTGGCAAACGGCCCTGGACTGTCTGCCCTGGATGCCTCAGGCCCCTGCTGACCTGCTGTCAAAGCAACTGCAGCTCCCCCTCCTCCAGCCCCCTGCCAGTGAGTCTCAGCTCCGACCTGGAGGAAACTCTCCGGCAGGGGCAGATTCCTGCTGGCCCCCGGCCTGTCTACGGTGGCTGCCGCGGGTACCAACATTAGCGCCGGTTCCCGGGATGGGGCCTCCCGCCACCTTGCGGCGCTGCTCAGAGCCAAGGCAGGGCTGCTGCTTCCCCAACAATTAGACCTACCCCCAAATCTGGATTTAACCCCCGGCCTTTGATCCACACCCTGCAGGCCCATTTCTGTCGACGTCTTAGGCCCCGACCCTCAAAAGCAGTTAGCACAGGGACAGTGTCCACAGGCCGGATGGGACCACCAAGCCGGTGGATCCAGCCCACGGCCGCCCTGCCCAATTGAGATCAGGGCACGAGGGGGCACACGAAGTCTCCTCCCCCTGCCAGAGGTGCGAGGCAGCAGAGGGAACCGCTGGCTGTTCAAAACACCTGGGGGTTCTCTCTAGGTGCCGCACACCCCTGGCAGGGCTGGGGGGCAAAGACTTCATGCACTCCCCCACCTCCAGACCAATCAGGGGTTGTGGGTTGTGAGCATGGGAAGTATCCTGGCCCCGCCCCTTCTGCCTGAGGCCCCACCCCCTTCTAGGGTGGCCTGCAACCACTTCCAAAATTTGTGGAGTGGCCCCTCCCTTCAAAAATTATTGCCCACCCCGAGTTAGCACCTAACCCCCATTGATTTCAGGTCAGTTAGGAGCCTAATTGCCTTTGAGCACCCTGCTGGCCCTTGGTCATGACTGATGTGAGGGGGCTTAACCAGGTAATTTGGGTGTAGATTCTCAAAAGAGCTCAGCATCCAATTCACAGAGTTCGTTTGGGAATCAACGAAACGCCTCTGAGCATTCTCCAGAGCCACCGGGGGTCCGTGCTACATGGAGCTCTTCTAACTGGCTCTGAGCACCGAGCATGCAGATAAAATCAACCCAGTGTGTGGCTGGCTTGGGAGGCATTTCAGAATTGCGTTTCCAGGGGATCCCCCGACAGGGTCCCCTGAGCTGGCTTTGATGGCTCCCCTGATGCAAAAGAGTTTTGGAAAAAACCTCCCAAGTTTTGAAATTCTCAAAATGGGACAGTGTGACATTTTTTCCCCCAAACGAAAAGCTTCATTTTCATTTGAAACAACTTTGCATTTTGAAATGTTGGTGCATTAGGGGGCATCCAATGAAATGAATAGGCAGCAGGTTTAAAACAAACCAAAGGAAGTTTTTCTTCATGAGGTGCACAGTCAACCTGTGGAACTCCTTGCCAGAGGAGGTTGAGAAGGCCAGGACTTGAACAAGGTTCAAAAAAGTGCTAGATAAATTCATTGGAGGACAGGTCCATCAATGGCTATTAACCAGGATGGGTAGGAATGGTGTCGCTAGCCATTCTTAATTTATTCTATGATAAAAATAGTTGAAATAGAAATCATAGAGGTGTCCGGGGCCATCCCATGTGCTCTGTGGGGCAGGCATGCTCTGTTTCTTCTCTTTGTGTACACCTCCTAGCACAAGAAGGCTCTGGTCCAAGAGGTGTTCCCATAATTATCAACTAATAGGCAGGCACTTTGAACCTCTCCCCTGCAGGAGTCCATCACTTGATGGCAGGTTTTGAATTTGACGTGGTTCAAGGGTGACTAGCTGGGTGTCATTATTCAGGGAAAGTAAACACACCAGGGCTAGTGTAAACACCTGCCCTCTTGAGCCTGGATCATAATCTGCAGTGCTTCTAGCAGAGCCCTGCAGGGGGAACTTCTGTGTGATTGATTAGCTCGTAAAACCCTCATTAAGGGGCACAAAGTCAGTTCCAGAGATTCCACTGCAGGCTCTGTGGGTTTGGGATATTAGTTCATGCAGGGAGCAGCCCTCGAATATATGGAACAGAGATCAGCTCCCATCCTGCCCAGCTTCCCCTGCACACACCCACAGCCACTCCAAAGCGCCACAAGGGAAATTGAAAGACAAGTGTCTATTGCTCAAAATCTGATGTCATTGTTTGCACAGTCCTTGACGCACTCAGGTCAGAGCCAAAGCTTATCGATGGAGGAACCAGATTAAGAAAAACCTTAATTGACTTCTCACTATTCACACTGGTCCTTTGTGGATTATTGCTCCCTTAGACACTGACACAAAGCTGATCAGTTTCATGTTTGATTCTAGTCTGTTTCACTTTCCGGATCTCAGGCGCTGGCAAAGTGCTGGCAGGTTAAGGAGAAACCACGGTTGGAGGGGAATCCAAACCAAAAACTAGCTTCCCTGGACCAAGAATGATGTTTCTAGATTCTGCATTTCTCAAACCCTGCCCTGTGGGCCCAAATCAATCTGACGTTATCCCACGCATGGCAAGCCCATGTTGCTGGTTCAAAGAGCTGGATGATCCTTTTTCAGCAAATACTTTCTTTGCCCCAAAATGCATCCAAAACTATTCCTGAATGTGGGTCACCTTTGATGATCAGTTCTGGCTGAATAAAAAGGGATGGGAGGGGAACTGCATTTTGAAAAACCCGAAACATGCTGACTTTTTGATTTTGCAACAATATTTCATTGGTTTCAAAATGGAGCTGGGTTTAGCGACCCCACAAAAGTGAACAAACCCATCCACTGCCAAGCCATTTTGTGGCAGGCCACATGAAATGTTTTGTGCGACCGGAAGTTTTTTCCAGTTTTCATTTTGCTGAGAAAAAAGCGGAATGATTTCCATTTTGGGTTCTTGTTGGCCGGGGTGGGGGAGATTTAGATGTTTTCGGTTTGCTCCCAGGACCAAAAATGCTGCTTACCCACCGGCGCAGGGCACTGCTGTGATGCTCATACTAGCAGGGATGGGGGTGGAGGGGGAGGAAGGGGATGAGGATTTTTGTATTTCAAGGGCTGATTTTGGTTGAGTCGCGGACCCTGACTTCCACAATCTTTGGAACCCGATTGTAACCGAAGCCTAAGAGAGGCCTTTGATAAACCAGGTTGGCTTCATGTCTCCCTGCTCTGTTATTTATCCCCCACACTGATCTCAGTACTCCACTGGGAAGGACAGGGTTACACAGAGGAGGAGGAGGAGGAGGAGGTAGCCAGGTAGCTGGAACAGGCGGTTACAAGCCATACTACCTGCCAGGAGAGCAATAGGAGACTTCCTCCCTAGGAAAACAAACCCGTTGCAGCTGGGAGCTCCTATGTCTAGCAGGGAAATTTGAGACCAATGAGTCTTACTGGTGGACTACGGACTTACGAGCTGCTGGATGGACTGGCCTTTACACCCCTGGCCTGTGGGCGGCAGTCAGGGTTTGCAGCCAAATGGTCACGCAGAGAACGAAAGAGATCGTGCCTGATTTCTGGCTTGCTCCAGGGTGCAGGGCCATGGATCCGTGGTGAAAAGCGCTGCCTTTTGAGGCAGCCTCGTCGGCTGCTTCGTTATTACCGCTGTGTGGCGCGTCCCCAATGTACTAGGCGCTGTACAGACATGAGGTCCCTGGCTGAAGGATCTCTGCTGGTGTTTGGCCCCAAAATATCTGGCAAGACCTGAACCTCCCAGCCCTAGTGGTTATAGCACGAATGCAGAATTGAAGTGGAGATCCTCCACAGCCGTGTTTTACTGAATCCGTGGAAGGGGCTGGGACTAGAGCTGGAAGGAGAGGAGGAGAGACGGAGGAAATGGGGGCCCCTAGGAGCAGGGAGCAGGGCCCCATTGTACTAGGAGGTGGCTGTGCAGCCATCCCTGCTGTTTAGAATTTAATTGTCTCACCCGAAGGGTTGCAAGTATTTCCTTGGCTTTTCTAAGATGCCATCCTGCTCACCTTTACTCTGCCCCTCAAACAGGGGCTGCCTATTTGACACCCCTGCTGATCCCTGGACAACTGCTGCCCCCTCCCCCTGTTCCCTGTAAGATGAGCACTTGGGTGGTTGCCCAGGAGAGGTTCAAATGCCTCCCAGCTGATTGGCAGAGTGCCTACAGCCTTTGGCAGAATGTGTTTTGCTGGATGGTGCACATCTGCACATGCCTTGGTGCACATCACAAAATTTATTCCACACATGGACGAGGGAAAAATTAGAGGGAACATTGCTCCGTACCTACTTCTGCTGGAGGTGGGGGGACGGTGCTAGTTAGGAGGCGGGGGCAGACACCCATCCCCCCTTGCCCTTTCCCATTGCATTTGATATGTGCCTTCGGTCCCTGCTAGGGAAAGGCGACAAGAGCCCAAATAAGCAACTCAGTTGCATCTAGCTGGGCCTGAAGCCGGTAGCCAACGACGGGCTTGTAAAGACCACAGGCTGCTTCGGTGGGTCTGACACACACCAGGTACCACAAGAGCCAAACGGAAGGGAGGGGCGGCTGGAAAACGGCTCGGTCAGACAGCAGCACGTTGGCCGTCTGTGCGGCGACCTGCGGAGCAGGCTGTGGGCGGCTGCGGGATTCCACTCGGCTTTTATGACCTGTCCACATCCCTGGGTCGTACGACTGGCCTCTCATGCCAGGGAGCAGGGCAGCGGGACCCACAACGGACAGGCCTCATGGGCAATCAGCCCCAATGGGCCTGAGTGGGCAGAGCAAAGGGATTGTGGGAGGAAGCCAGTTTTCTTTAGTGTCCATGCAGCAGGCCAGGGGTTTCAAGCCAGGGGATTTCCACAGCGGCAGAGCAAAAGAACCAGCGGTTTGTGGTAGGGCTTATAGACAAAGGGACTCATAGGGCATGAGAGAGGAACTGAAAAGGCAAGCTTTCGTAGCAGAGGGGATTGTTCTGACTGTGGGACCAGCCAAGGCCATAAAAGGCGTGGGGGGGGGGGGGTGAGGACTCACTCAGTGATGTGGAGAGGAAAGATATGAAAGAAGGACCCTGGAGGCCCGAGAGGACTTTGCCCTAAGGCAGAGAAGGCTCCGGTGCGGTGAGGAAACTGAGGCAGGAAATGGTACAGAGCATGTGTATGTTTAGAGCTATTATGTATCTAAAGTAAGAGTGATAGGGGGTTTAGGACCCTTTGGAAAGCCAGTGCCTCCGTGTGCGTTCCCTTTTGCATGTCCCTGAAAAGTTCACTAGGAGCCCACGAGGGTAGTGCTTTGAAAAGGGTGTGCTTGCACGACTGAGGCATGGGGGGAGGGGGAGTTAGATTTGGTCCTGAGGGGCTAGGGCAGCAGGGGCATGGGGCCCATGTCCACGAAGGGGTAACAGATAGCATGCCAGAGAGACCCAGCCCGGAGACAGCTCGGTGCCCTACTGAGGCCAAGGGCCGTGAAGAGCCCCACGGACCCAAAGACAGCGGTGTGGTGACCAGGCTGGGCCCGGCCCAGTGCTGTGCCCTGTGTATGGACCTCCTCCGGGCTCTCTTGGAAGGGTTCGTCCAGCCGCTGTCTGGGAGAACATCCGAGTGCCGGAGGGCATGGTGCTGTCTAAGTGGCAATTTGTTCTCTGTACAGGCGTAAATCACGCTTCCTTATTTTCTCTGTCCGCACCAGCCATGATTTTACAGACCTCTGTCATCTCCCCCCTTAGGCGTCTCTTTTCCGAGCGGAAAAGGCCCAGCCCCATTCCTCTCTCCTCGTACGAAAGCTCTTCCAGATCCCTCTTCATTTTGGTGCCCAATTCCAATGCCAAGCTATCCTTTCTGGGCTACATCTGCGCGCACTGTTCTAGGTGGGGGCCTCCCAAGGGTTCAGGTGCAGGCAAGCGGCTATTTTCTGTCCTGTTCTCCAGGCTTTTCTTAACGACGCCCAACATTCGGGTAGCTGTGTTGACTTTCCCTGCGCGCGGAGGGGAGGGTTGCAGAGAACTGCCCGCAAGGACTCCGGGATCTCTGCGTCCCGGCAGGCGCAGTCTCGGCGTAAGTGGTGAACTGAGGTGTCACCAGGCGAACATCCAAAGGCCTCTTGCTGCACAGGAAAGGAAAGTGAGTAAAAGGCAAAGACCGAGCTACGTCGTCTGCTGTAGCAATTTCTGATGCACTCGTCACTTTGGAATCTGAGTCCTGTCCCGGTCCCAGGTCTCTGCCAGGGGAGTTCGCAGCTTACGACCCTGGGAGGACTGAAATCAGGCCCGTTTTTATCATCTCCCTCGTGTTTAGCATGGGGAGGGCAATGCTGAGGGTGCTGGTCAATTTCAGTGTGCTTTCTCCCCCCCCCCCCCGGCCCCCCGCAACCCCCGGCCATGGTCACTGATCTTCCTAGCAAGCTGGGAGAGGGGAGGGGAGGGGAGGCATGGTCGGGGAGGGGCAGCAAAAGGTTTTTGGGCGGTGATGACGCAGGGAAGGAATTTACAAGTTTTTGCATCCTGGGGCACTTTTGCCAGATATTATTAGACAATTTTACCCCGGGCCGGGGGCGGGGGGCAGCCTTAGTTCTAGTTCTGTTCCAAGTTCTGCGGCAGATTTGCTGGCTCGCCTGGGGCAAGGGGCGTCCCCGCCCGGTGCCTCAGTTTCCCTCTTTGTGACGTGAAGGTGGCGAGGCTTTGGCAGGGTGCCAGAGAGCGCCTTGCGAAGTCTGCACACGGCTTAAAGTGCAACCGTAGAAGCAAGGGCTGAGCTCCCTTCCTGCTCCATGCAGGCTGGCAGAGAAGGTCACGCGGGGCGGGGGGGGGAGTGTTGGGTTGGTTAACATGGCATCAAAGCAAACTGTGAATAAGTAACCGGTTAACCTGTGCCTGGGAGCAGCCCCTTGCCCGCGGCCTGCGGCGGGTGGAGGGCTGCCCCAGTGGGGCCGGGAGCCGGCAGCAGCCCCCTGGCGTTGGGGCAGGAGTCTCCTGCCACCAGTGGCAGCCCCAGGGCAGGGAGCCTGCTTAGTCAGTTAACCCTAAGGTCACATTTCACTAGTCAGCTGATTAATCAGACGAGTTTGCAAATGGGACAGGCAGCGTCCTCTCTGGGGAGGGATCGGCTGGGCTCCGAATCCGAACCCTGCCGGAGGGCCTGATCCAGGGCCCGCCCCTCAGCGGAGGCTCCCGGAGACGTTACCGGCGATCGGATTGGGCCCCTTGCACGCCTATGGGAAGAGCCCCATTTTTTGGTGGTGGGCAGGGCTCCGCGGCCTTTTGGACCCGACCTCCCTTCTCCAGCCTCGCACCCTCTGTGCCTGGCAGCATGCCCGGGGCAGGTGGGCATTGCCGCTAGTGCCTCTAGGTGGCCACGCCCCTCCTGCGCCTGCACAGACGACCCATGGCCATGTCCTCTTTCCTCGCCGCTTGCTGCTGACCCCCACCTGCTTGTGCTAAGTCCTTCTCGGCACTGGAAGAGGGAAGCCCGTGGCACTGCTAGCCAGTGAGAGACGCTTGGGGAAGGGTTGGATGATGGAGAGAGCTCTCGAGCAAGGGACCGAGGCAGGATGCGGGTTCCTTCTCAAGCCCCATGGGTCCATTTCGAAGGCTGCTCTGTAGAACGATCTGCTAAGCACACCCTCGACAGAGCCTGGCTTCAGAGCCCTGGCGCAGAGTTATTTACCTGCGGGGGGGACAGGAAGCAATAATCCGACGAATGGCTCAGTTGCAAAAGGGGCCTGCCCACCACTGCGGGGCTGGAGGCTGCTGAGGTCTAGTGAGAGGGCGAAAGAAGCAACGTGGCGATCGCCAAGCTCCTGGATTGTTGATGCCAACACCAGCCACCCCAGCTATGGTGCTGCGTAAAGCAGTAACTATCCCATTGTCCTTGTTTGACATTTACAATGGCACTTAACGGCCCCAGTTGAGACCAGAGCCTCTTCTGCCAGGTGCGGCACAAACCAAGAGGCTTTGTATCGGAGGGGATGTTACTTGCTTTCTGCTGCTGATCAGAGGCAGGGAGTATTTCTGGAGGGGGCTTTTGCTGCTAGCCACGGATGGCCTTACTCAGGCAGCTCATTTCTGAAATGGTTTCTTGGGCCGCCGTCTGGTGGCTGAGAAGAGGGATGGATTCTGCTGTGCTCCAGGGCTGTCAGGAGGGACTCAGTCGAGGCTGTATGCTTCCCTCCATCTGTCTGGGAGCCGGCAGGGAGGCCAGAAGAAACCCCTCTGTTGAGAGTGGACCAGAATTGTGGCAATTAATGTGGCAACAGTGGCATCCCATCCATGCACGCCTGGAACCTTTCAGAGCGCCCCTGCGTCTACACAGGGCTGTCATGGTGCTCTGGGTTCGAGTGCTCTACAGCTCACAGCCCCGTGCTGTGCATGCAGGGGCCATGCACACCGGCCCTGGGTCAAATTTTCAAAAAGCGACCTAGGGATCCTAAATCACTCATTGCCATTTTCCCCAAAATGGTTTAGGGCCTGGTTTTTAGAGGTATTTAGGTATCACCTGAATGAGAGGTAGGCACCTAAATACCTTGGGGGTTCTGGGTCTTAGCCTACTAAGGTCCTTTTGAAAATTTGACCTGCAATCCCCACTTTCCAGGTGGGGAAACTGAGGCACGGCACAAGGCAGTGGTTTGGCAAAGGCCCCTAAGGTGTGGTTTTGCACGCGTTCAGATAACCTCCTCACACCAAGATGTCTACGGAGGAAGCCCAAGGCTCAAAAAAAAAAAAAATTTCCTTCCCAGGAGATGGCAGATGTATGTTTGCTGACTCCTATGCCCCTTGTGCGTCACCCCATGAGTGGCCTGTTTATTTATAGCACCTTTTGTGAGTCATTCCTCACTTGGAATGTTCTTGGGAAAGGACTTAGCCCCTTTTACGCTAACCCACAGCGGGCAGGAAACCGCTTTCTATTGCACATTCATTCTATCCCAGCTCCTGGAGCCGGCTCGGTTGATTGCTCTAAGGGACGGACCGGAAATGCAGCATGAGGGACATTCAGATTTCTTGTTCATAGGCTTTATCTGCAGGGGGGTGGGGAGGTTGACTGGCGTAAGCGTTCTGCGATAGCTCTTCTGGAAGAACTGCCCCCGTGGATTCTTGGTGCTGGAATGGAAACGATTTTATTCCAGAACCAAGTCCACTTTCATTTCAGAATAGTATCTGCACAGGGAGATATTCTGGAATACTTAGAGGGCAACGTCGAACTAAGATTTGCAACGCCAGCTATGTGAATAGTGTAACTGGAGTCGTCGTCTCTTAGATCATGTTACTGCGGTGTCCCCGTTCCGGGGGCGTTGATGGGAGAAACTCCCCCAACAACTTCCCTTATCCTCACAACCCGGTGGAGTACCAGAGTCGACAGGAGGGCAATCGGCAGTCGATGTAGCAGGTCCTTATTAGACCCGCTAAATCGATCCCTGGGAGATTGATCTCTGCAGCGTCGCTCTCCCAGTAAGTGGAGACAAGGCCTTATTCTGGGATAATGATGCTAGCCAATTTCTCCTGCAATAAGATTGACACTCCCACAAGCCATCGTTGGGCAGTCAGCCTGTCGGGTGACTTCCAGTCATGGGGTCAGACGGGACCATCTCAAAGCCAGGTTGTGGTTTGGAGGCACGAAATACGACAATCGGAATGAGCAGACCACACAGACAAAGCCACCGCCCAGCTCCTTAGCCGGGGGGGGCCCTTGAGTGCCCAGCAGCATGGAGGATCTATTTTACATCCAGAACGAACAGCCCTCAGCGCTGGCACATTACACACGTAGAGCGAGTGATGTCCTTGGCCGTTGTGTGACTGATACAGTTCGCTTGTTAGTGCCTCTAACCTGAGTGGAGGTGACACATTGCATGCGCTTGTGTGGTTGAGGTGTGTGTTGTGCATGTGCTTTTGATTGTCTGTTGTCTGTCCTATATGCAAAAGGACACTGGGAGGGAATGCCAGCTGTTCTTATAGGCTCACCTAGCATTGATCTCTTCTGTTGCCGTCAAGAAGCCATGCAACAAGCAAGAGTGAAGAGAAATAGGTTTAATTGGCTGGAAAAATGGGGGCCCAACCCTCCCTTTGTCCACAAACACTCTCTCCCCAGCCCTCCCGCCCCAGCCTCCCTTCCTGCTCAGGCTTCTCACAAAGTTCATGTCCAGGTTGAGGGCAGGACAGAAACAAGCCAAGAACATGGGGCAATTTTTCCACCAAAACGTTTTTTCACTGAAGCGTTTCAGGAATTTGCGGTGATTTTGCCATGTTGTTTGGTTGGGGGGAAAAAAAGCCTTAAAAAAAAGCAAAATAAAAAATGGAAATGTTTTGATTTTCCAATATGAGACAATGGTATTACAATGAAAGTTAATTTTGAAACCTAAAATAAAATAAAATAAAAATCTTGAAATTAAAATAACTCCCTCTTCAACTCTTCTCAATTCTCTAAATAGGTTGAAATATTGCCTTTTTTTATGCAACCCACTACACATTCCTCCAAACCGCCCCCCCCTCCCCCCGCCCATCCACTCATGCCCACTTTCGCTTGGAATTAAATTCTAGCAACCTGAAAAAAAAATCTCTTCTCTGCCCAGTTCTATCCGGGAGCGTCCGAGCGATTTATCACGTCCAGTCACTGTGGGGCCATGGGCCTTTGAGTGGTTTCCCAAGGGAACACGGGGGTCTAGCTGCAACATCTGGCAGCACCACTGGGGCTCTTTAGCAGAGGCCACCGGGGAGCTGGTGTTTGTGTACAAAGGGTCATACCAGTCAGCAGCTCTCAACCAGTTTAATCAGCCTCTTGAAACCCGAGCACAGGAAACCCGCTGCATAACGTATATGGCTGGCTCTTGGGCGTGGTAGTGATACACTCTGTAAGCTTGTCTCTCTCCCAACAGAAGCTGGCCCAATAAAGGAGATTACCTCCCCTCCTTTAGTCTATCTAATGTATTGGCACAACAGGGCTACACCCCTTGCGCAAACACCACTGTGTGGTGCGACACTGGCAGCTTTGCCCTGGATGTAATTAGCGTGAAATCCCCTGCCTAGCCTGGCCTGGGCAGACTGGCCAAGAAGTCCAGCCTGCCTGGTTCCTGGTCCTGGGCTCTGTTCGCTAGACCTAGCTGTGCTGCTTCCCACGCACGGGACTAGGCACAAGGCTCTGCAGTGTGAGAAGAGGTTTCTCTGAACAAACCCTGGCCTGCAAACGCACAACCAACACCCCATTGTCAACAGCCTTTAAATTAATCCGGCTTTTTTTCTCCTGTGGGCTGGAGAGAGAGAGCGGGAGAGAGGTTATCATTGGTCTGTTTGAATTCTTGGGAGCAACTCCAACTCTGGGTTGTCTTTGTGCATGTCAACACCTCACTGGAGCAGGGTTGAGAGCGTCTGATTCTTCATAGCCTGCAGCAGTCCAGCTCTTAGACCTGTGCCCGGGACTGGTCTGATGTCCCCTCTATGATGCCTCTGTGGAAATCTCTCTGCCGGGTGCGTGTGGCACGGGAAGGAGAGAATCAGGCCCCCAGACTCTAGGCATGATGGGAGTATGTGCATGAGAATGACTGGGTGGCGGGAGAAGGGCCGTGGGGCTGGGCCCGTAGGCAAACTGGGGGAGGGGAGGAGGCGGCTCTGTGCTCCCAGAAGGGGTGTGGCCTTTGGCAGAAGGGGCAGGGCAGCCAGTCCTCAGTGCCATCCGGAGCACGCCATGCCACCCCCCCCCCCCCCGGGCAGTCCTCAGATCCACCTGGAGCGCACCACGTGGCACTTTGGTGGCAATTTAAAGGGCCCGAGGCTCCGCCCACCACCACTCCTGGGGTAGCGGCGGTGGCTGGAAACCCGAGGCCCTTTGGAATCGCTGCCCCCCCCATTGCTGCCCCTCCACTCCCGTCGATGGGGCTGCGTATGGGGAAGCCCCGATGGAAGGCCGTAGGTGTGGATGGAGCTCTAGCTAGATAACCTGAAAGCGAGAGATTGAGAGAGACGTGTGGATGGGGATGGCTAGGGCCCGTCTGTTTGGCTCTTCCGCGCAGGGGCCGGCTGCACCGTAACTCTTTGCATGGCACTAGCACCGCGGGGGCCTTTCCTGGCTGCCTGGAGGCCCTTCGGCACTACACGGGATTCATCATAATCGATGCTGCTTAACTCCATCAAGGAATTCCAGTCACTTTCATCTCACTCGTGTTACCCCCAGAATGGCTGGGCCCCGGAGTCTCCTCGCTGCCACCGTCCCCGTCACATGGCTCCGGGAGGGGTTGTCATCACAAGGGTGGGGGATGCGGCAGCACCCCCAGGTTTTACGTGGGGCTCCGCTCCTGGTTCCAAACCCGGGGTCCTCACTGGTAGCCCTGCTCCCAGAACTTGATAGCCCAGATTTTGCCCCTTTACCCCATCTGGGTCCCCCTTCCCAGAGTCACAGCCCTGCTCATGGCCCCGGTTCTGAGGGGGAGTGCAGACAGGGATCGGGGGGGTGCAGCTCCCCCACTATAAAACATTTCCAGCAGCTCTGATTGCCATCACTTTTACTAACTTACCTCTCCCTGAATTCCTCCCAAGCAAGATGCACTGAGGAGTGAAATTTGGGTAGCTTGCGCTTTCTTACCGATGCGAGGCCAACAGTGGAACAAGCTGCTGTATCTCTGCCAAGCAGCCTTTGAACCTTCCTGGATTTTCTCTTGCATGGGAGCTGAGAGTCAAGCAGGTACCAGCAAGAGACAGAGGTGCCTACTGGTTAGAGTACAGGGCTGGGACACAGGATTGGGGGGGAAATAATACAGCAGGGCGCAGATTGTCCGACAAGTTCTTGGAATGCACCAAAGGCAACTTTTAAATCCCAAAGCTGGAGAAAGTGGCCAGGGGAGAGGCTGTTCTAGATTGGATTTTGACAAGCCGGGAGGAACTGGTTGAGAGTTTGAAAGTGAAAGGCAGCATAATGAGTGAGTGCCTGATTTCAAGGAACTGTAGGAGGGAGAACAGCAGAATACAGATAAAGGATTTCAGGAGGGCAGACTTTAGCAAAGTCAGGGAGTTGTAGTTACACTACCCCGGGAAGCAAGTCCAAGGAGGAAAATGGGTTGGGCGAGATGGCAGATTTGCAGTGAGACATTTTTAAGGGCCCAAGAGCATAGGAAAGAAAGGGATATTGGCAAGAGACCACCTGGCCTCACCAGGAGATATTCCACCAGCTGAAACTCAAAAAGAATCCTACAAAAAGCCATGGGCTTAAACTGCAGCAAGGGAGGTTTAGATTGCACATTAGGAAAAACTTCCTGCCTGTCAGGGGGGTTAAACCCTGGAATCAATTGCCTTGGAGGCTTGTGGAATCTCCATCGCTGGAGATATTTCAGAGCATGTTGGACAGACACCTGTCAGGGATGGTCTAGATGGTGCTTGGTGCTGCCGTGAGGGCAGGGGATGGACTCGATGACCTCTTGAGGTCCCTTCCAGTTCTATGAAAAAGTGGAAACTAGATCAGCTTATGATGGATGGCTATAAAAACTAACACAAGCATGTAGGGACAAAACGAGAAGAGTCCAGGCACAAAACAAAAAGACAGCGCCATAAAGGACAAGAAAACGTTCTGCAGCCTCACTAGAAGCAAGAGGAAGAGCAACATTAGCATAGACCCGTTAGCATTGACTTCTGCTCAATGCTTGTGTGTGTGTGTGTGTGTGTGTGTGTGTGCACGTGTGTGTGTTTTCACTACCCAGATTAGCAGTGATCAGAGGTATGAATGCCAGTGAACATGAGAGCAGATCCAAGGCTAAGATAGGGAAGGAGCAAGTTAAAAATTACTCAGACAGGCTGGATGGCTTCAAGGCCCCCTTAAATTGCAGCTCGTGAAGCCTCCCCCGTAGCTCGTGAAACCACCCCTGCACCCTAAAAACGTCCTTCTGGCCCCCAGCTCCCTGTGTTCACCATTTGGCGCGGTGAAGCAAAATGGTTCCGACAAGATGGCGCTGGCCAACGGGAGTGTGATGCGGCCAAAAAGCCACCCGGAGTTTTATTTAAAGGGGCAGCGTCTTTTTTTTTTTTTTTTGCTTGACAACTTTTTCCCCTTGGCCCTTTGTGCTATATCCCCAACTATTGTGGCTCTTTGCCTTTAATGGGTTGGCCACCCCATCCTAGAGCCTCAAGGAGCTGACTAAGGTGATCGGAGCCATCAGCAGTTAGCGTCCAAAAGTTACGGAAGACGGGAGAGAGTCCCAAGGACTAAAAGATGGCAAACGCCGTCCCAGCCTCTAAAACGGGGAGTAAGGAACAACGCGGGGAATTACAGACCTTAATTTCCGTCCCCAGAAAGACAAGGGGACAAATAAGCAATCAGTTAAACACCTAGAAGATCAGAAGGTGATAAGTAACAGCATGGACTTGTCAGGAGCAAATCGCATCCAGCCAACCCAATAGCTGTCTTTGGCAGGGACCAAGCCAGGAGGCTGTGTCCGGGGAGAACCCGTAACCGGCCATGTTAAGGCTGGGGATTTCAGAGCCGCTTAAGGGAATTAGCTGCCCAGATACCACTGAAATGTCAATGAGATTTAAGTGTCTAACTCCCTTGGGCCTGTTGTGATCCCTACAGGACACTTAGGCTGCTGGGGAATGGGATGTCGGGTGCTGGGTCTCGCGGCTGCAGGGGGATGAGATGAGCAGTGGGGGGTGGTTAAGGCATCTCCCTGCCTGTCCTGTCCCTGCAGACTGTGCTGCGCCCCAGAAGCGGCCGGCAGCAGGATCGGCTCCTGGGGGAGAGGGCTCCGTGCCCTGCCCTGAGCACTAGCTCTACGCTCCCATTGCCTGGGAACCTGCTTTGGGGCGCAGCATGGTCTGCGGGGCAGGAGAGACAGGAAGCTGCCTTAGCTCCCCCACTGCACTGCTGACCGGGAGTCGCTCAAGGTAAGCCCCTCCTGCTCCAGCCCTGTGCCCCCCCAAAGCCAGAGCCCCCTCCTGCCCCAGCCCTGCCCCCCCAAGACAGAGCCCCCTCCTGCCCCAGCCCTGCTCCCCCCAAAGCCGGAGCCCCCTCCTGCCCCAGCCCTGCCCCCCCAAAGACAGAGCCCCCTCCTGCCCCAGCCCTGCCTCCCCAAAGACAGAGCCCCCTCCTGCCTCAGCCCTGCCCCCCTAAAGACAGAGCCCCCTCCTGCCCCAGCCCTGCCCCCCTAAAGACAGAGCCCCCTCCTGCCCCAGCCCTGCCCTCCCCAGAGCCAGACCCCCCTCCTGCACCCCACAGGTCTCAGCCCTGCCCCGGAGCCCATGCACCAGTCACATTCTTTTGGGTCGTGGCAGCAACAATTTTCTTCAACTGGGTCCAGAGAGAAAAAAGTTTGAAACCTTCTGGCCTAGGCCATCTGCTCTGGGCTCCTGCGTCTCTTCCCGAAAGGCCTCCCGCCTGGTCTGACAGCTCCACGCAACGGAGAATCTGCCACTTTCCTCGGCCGTCTGGTCCAGCCTTCCCACTGGAGCCATCCTTGGCCCTCCCCTGGGCGGCCCACCCACTTCCATCAGACGTCGATTGCACCCGCACGCATCTGCCATGGTTTAAATCCCTGTGCAGGGCCCAAGCCCTCGCCCCTCCGTGACGGCTCATTCCCGGCAGCCTCCCGCTGGAGTCCAGGGGGACAGGTTTGCTCCCCCAGGCCGGTGGGCCGATTGGCTGGAAGGTGGCCAGGGACAGTCACGACCAAAGGGTCTCATTGGTGACTGGTGCGAGGTACAGTCATTTCCCGGGGTACAGAGACGGTTCCTGCCCACAGTTTGCCAAGGGGGCGCTGAATCATGCAGCCTTGCCCAGAAACCAGGCTCACTCAGTGTGAAGGGCCCAGAGAAGACTGATTGTGGGTGGGGAAAAGGTGAGCGTGGTGCTTACAAAAGCAAGTGACTAATAGCAACGGGAAAAGCCGGGTATGTTGGATCCTTGCTCAGAAAGTTTCCCCGTGTGGTTCTGTCTGCACCCCAGCGCTGACATACAATCGAAATCTGTCCTGACTTAGTGCCACCCGCTCTACCTAGCCCAGGCCCTCGAATGACTCTAGCAGCCAGGGCATGTCCGGGCTGGCGTGCAATAGACTTGTGTTCTGTCGGTCCGAGAACAGCCGCTGCCCGGAGGCTGTACCGCAGAGCTGCTGCTTTTGTGGGCAGAAATCCTCCAGGGGCTAGCCTGAAATAAATGGAACCTAATTTACCTGCCACTGAATCAGGTTCCAGCCAAGGCCTTCTCCTATTGTGACAGTCAGGTGGAATTTTGAGACGTTGAGAGAAACATGTCACCGACATTTCTACAAAATTCCCCAGCCAACCAAGATCCCCTTCTCCCCAGCCCTCCCTGCTCGCCCCCCCCTCGCAATGACTAAGGTCTAATCTACATGGCGTATGTCATGTGCCACCCACCTTCTGGTCTCATTAGAGCGGGTTAAATTCATGTCGTAGGTTAGATTTAAAAAAAGATGTGGAGAGATTGGAGAGGGTCCAGAGAAGAGCAACAAGAATGATGAAAGGGCTAGAGAACATGAGCTGTAAGGAAAGACTGAAAGAATTGGGCTTGTTTAGTTTGGAAAGGAGAAGACGGAGAGGGGACATGAGAGCGGTTTTCAAGTATCTAAAAGGGTGTCACAAGGAGGAGGGAGAAAAATTGTTCTCTGAGGATAGGCCAAGAAGCAATGGGCTTAAACTGCAGCAAGGGAGGTTTAGGTTGGACATTAGGAAAAACTTCCTGCCTGTCAGGGGGGTTAAACACTGGAATCAATTGCCCAGGGAGGTTGTGGAATCTCCATCCCTGGAGATATTGAAGAGCAGGTTGGACAGACACCTGTCAGGGATGATTCTGTGATTCTAAAAACCCTTGCCCATGTAGTCCAGGTCTTGCGGCCTACTCTAAACATGGGCTTTGTACTGGTAAAACTATTTCAGGTAAGGGTGGGAGTTGTTTTAAAATCAACTGGTCTGATGATCGTGGTACCCTCCCCAGACCCGGTGTGCTTGCGAGCCGAATCCCTCCCCATGCCAAGGTGGTTTTGGGTCACACAACAGCATCCCTAGCAGGGGGACGTGGTGGGACCCAATAGAGAAGCAGCCCAAGAGGTCTGGCTCGTCCACGCGTAGTTGGGACGAGGTGGGCCCAGGGCCGTGCAGGCTGCCGGCGATGAAGGGGGCGGTCCGGCCGGGGGGCCGTCACATGGCTGCTGTGCAAAGAATCGTTTCCGTGAGAAACCCGCCGGGTGGGCACGCCGCACGCAGGAGGCGACGGGCGAAAGAAGCAACCAGCACATTCCAGCGGCATGCGGCAGGTTTGGGATTAACCGTTCGCCCGCCAGGGAGCTGGGTGGGTGCAATGCAGGGGCTTTGCAGGTGGCCGGCTCAGCCATTTCTCCTGCGCGGCTGCTGTTTTCTCCCCATCCATGCTTGCCTGGGCCTGTCCCTGTATTTTCCTGCCGGGCACAGATGCCCTGAATACACTGGCTGCCTTTTGCTGTCTCAGGGGCTCTTTGTGAGATCCTCTGGCATTGACCTGAACAGGGGAGGAGGTGAGGTCAGAGGTGGCTGGTGGACAGATCCCTTCTTAGCTGGAGGTCATAGCCTAGAGGTCAGAGCACATGGGGGGGCCAAGACCCCGGCTCTCTGCTCTTGAGTGTGCTCCTAACTCTCACGGGCAAGGAAGTTGGAAGCTCAGTCTAGGGCAGGGTTTCCCAACCTATGGGTCGGGACCCAAATATGGGTGGCCATTACATTTCAAAAGGGTCACCAGGTGTCTCCCCAGGTGGCTCTGCCCCTCCCCCCCCCTTTTTTAAATTGCCTTGGGTCACCAAGTCTTCCTGAATTGTCAAAATGGGTCCCCATGTAGAAAAGGTTGGAACCGCAGGTCTAGTGGTTAGAGCAGAGCGCTAAGGATCTGGACACCTGGGAGCTGTAGCCGGCACTGGCCTGCTGTGAGTCATGTCCCCTCTTCACACCTTCGCTTCCTTCCCTCGACTGTGGGGGTGTAAATATTCACCTGGGATGCTGCTTACATAGGGAGTGGGCAGGAGGGGTCCCTGACTTGCACTGGTCCCGCGGCTCCTCAGCACCATGTCATCTTTGCAAACGGGACGAAGGGACTTAGGCTCAGTCCCCCCAGGGTATTTAGGTGCCTTGGATTTTTAGGTACTTGAGTACCATGCAGAATTGGGGCTGTAAGCACCTGGGACCTTTGACACTTTTGCCCCAAGTCCCAGGGGACACTCCGGGGAGGGGGCTGTGTGGCTTGGGGGCAGTGTGGCAGACAAGGGGTTACACACGGAGCTGCGGTTTTGGTCCTTTCCTAAGCTGGAGGCATTCATTGTCTTGGGGAGCTGTAAACTTGCTAACAACTGTTACGTCTCCTGGATCCCCGCCACCCGGCAGAGCCCTTGCCAGTAGCTCCTGTTGCAACAAGGCCGGCAAGGCTCTCAGTGCTGGCTAGCGTGGGGGGTGTGTGCATCCTGCTAGCCAGCCACAACCCCCCACTGCGTCTGCACAGCCATGTGGGGCCTGTCTGTCCCATGCGAGAGTCCGCGGCCACAAGGCAGAGGTATGATCAGCCGCTTGACCCCACAGGGGCTGGTTTAGACCCGGGGTAGGGAACCTCAGCCCCAGATGTGGCCCCTGGCTTGCCTGGATCTGGCCCCGGAGGCTCAGGGCCCCCCCCAACAATGGGGAACCTGTGTTGGTGCTCCAGCCCCCCCAACTGACCCACCACGGGGCTGGAGCACCCACTATCTACTAGGCTGGCCCCCTAGACTCTGGGGAATGTGGGGAGGGCCTTTCTCCTCCATCAGGGGCTACGTCAGTGACATTTTTTCCCCTTCTCTCTTGTGTACGGCCCCCGACTGATTTTTCTGTGGATTGGTGGCCCCCGACCCCCAAAAAGGTTCCCTGCCCCTGTGTCAGGCCAACAACCAGTTCTGACCTAAAAGGGGTGTGTGATGGAGAATCCACCAGTGCCCATGGGGAATTAGTCTCACGCTTAAACCCCCCCAAATTACGCCGTGTTACCTCCCTCCGCCCGTCTCCCATGGCACCACATTCCGGATGCGTGTCCACAGGGGAGCCACCAGCCTGCGCGGTCCCTGGGCAAGGGGGAGGCCTCTGTCCTCTGTCGCCCGGCCGGCTTGCCCACTTCTTCTCAGCCTCTCTCCTTGCCTCCTTCACGCCCTCCCTCGGGACTCCCTGCGGGGGCGTGGCAGGGTCTCAGGGCACGGAGAAGTCAATGTTGGTTTTTATCTTGCCGCACTTTTGACATCGGATCCCCCCCCACGCCTGGCTCCAGCCTCCGGCCTCTGCTCAGTGTCCTTTCGCCATGGCCCTGTGCTTTGACTCTGTATTGCTGGGTCTAATTAGACTGGCAGCGTTTCAGGGAAGGGGCGGAGTTTCTTCGTGTGCTTGTGCAGCGCCTGGCGTAACCGCTTGTGGGCCAAGGCTCACGCTCAGCATCCCTTGCTCAGGTTGTTGCATCCCGCTTCTGCGCCTCTTCCAGCCCACAGGATTTCACCCAAACTACACGCTGGCCTTTGCCGCCGCAGGGAATTCGCTGGTGCTCAGGGTCTTCTGTGCCCGCCAAAGCCCAGCCAAGAGCTGATTGGCCTCCACTGGGGATCTGCACAGGAGCTTTTGCTTGCAGACCTCCCTCTCTGCTGTCTGCGGCTGGAGCTCCTGGCGGGCTCCTGGCTTTGCTTCCCTTCCACCCTGACCCGCTCCGTCGTGCGGCTCCCGATTGCACAAGGCAGCGCAGGTGTGCGGGTTTACATTCTCTCCTCTTTCAAAGCGAATTCCCTGAGTGATCGGACTGGTTTGGTGACTGGAGGGAGCGGGCGGGGGGGGGAGGGGAAGGGAAGAAGTGTGTTCCTTTGGAGGGATCCAAAGAAGGATTTGGTGGATGCAAATTTCAGGGGGGGGGGAAGAGCTGGCTTTGTATTTCTGTGACAGAGGTGGTGCGGGGGTGGAGGTTGGCTCTGTTTTGTTTTGTAAGTGTTAGGAACCCTGGCATCCTAGCGGGGATGAAATACAAGCCTTAGGGGTGAAATTCTCCCCCAGCAGAGGGCCAGAAAAGGGCCCTGAACTATGTTCCCTTGCACTTTTCCCATGTGTGTGCAGAATACAGTTTGTTCTGTGCACCGAGGCATGTGCAGATGTGCACCACCAAGAGAAACTCACGCTGCCGCCTGTGGATGCTCTGCTAATCGGCTGGGCTGCAAATGAATCACTCCTGGGCAGCCGCCCGCGCACGCAGCTTGCAGGGAACCTTGGAACCACTTACATCTCACAGAAGCCCCAAATCAGTCTCAGAGGGACCAGGGGGTCATGTCCCCTGGTGTAAATCCAGGACCTCTCATCTGAGCACCATGGGAGTATGGCAGCTTCACACAATAGAAGGCGGCGTTGCGTGTGCCCATAGATGAGGGTTTGGGGGCGCAGGCTGGGTGGCCCCTCTTGAACATGGTGCCTCCAGAGTGGTGCAGAACACACTCCCGTGTTTATGCAGAGTTGTGACACCCTTGTCATCAGAGATGGGGCCCAAACCAGAACTGCAAGAGCCATGGGCCATGGGTGAAGACCCACTCAGGGAAGACAGCTACTCTTCCCACCCTGTCTGCCCAAAGCCACATCCCTTCCCTGAGACCACGCCCCGTCACAGCCTTCCTGACAACACAACCCCCCAGCCAAGCCCCACCCAGCCCCAGCTGAAGGCCTTCCCAGGCAGCTGGGCAGCACAGGCAATTCTGGGAAGGCAATGCCTTCCCTTGCCTGCATTACTAGCCGCCCATGGCAAGCACTCCTCGAAGACTACAACGCACACGGGATATTCTGGCTGCAGCCGAGCGAAGCTGCTCACCTGTATAGGTCAGAACCAGATATCTGTGTGTCCCCCAGGAGAGTCCCCTCTGTTGCCTGTAGCGTGTGTGTGTGTGCGCTTACCCAAACAACCAGGTGCGCTAACTATATACAACATGCCAGACCTGGCCACACACAGCCAGCTCTTCACACTGGTTTGGGGCAGCTCCTGGCATGCATGGGTTGCGCCCAGAAAGCTCATGCTGCCATCTACATGTTTTGTTAGTTTCTAAGGTGCTGCAGGACTGTGTGTTGTTTTTCTCTGACTCCAGTTTGCCGAATAAGTCCGTGTCCTAATATTAAGGAGACACTGAAGGGCAGAGACAAAACATTGCCTAAATCCTGTTATTACCAGAAGTGTCTTCAGGACTCTTTTTATAGCTATGAAAACATTTAGAAGAACCGAAGGCAAGGAAATGGTCAAGAAGGAGAAAGTGAGCATGGTTAGTCTATTTCCCCTGTCCATGATACGTGAAATGCACATGGCTAAACCATCCTGGCTAAGACGTATCACTAGACCTAACCTCCATGAATGTGTCTAGTTCTTATTTGAACCTAGTTAAAATCCTGGTCTTCACCACATCCTCTGGCAAGGAGTTCCACAGGTTGACTGTGTGCCGCATGAAGAAAAACTTCCTTTTGTTGGTGTTAAACCTGCTACCTCTTCATTTCATTTGGTGACCCCTAGTTCTGATGTGATGGGAACAAGAAAATAACTTTTCCTTTTTCACTTTCTCCACGCCAGCCATGAGTTTGTAGACCCCCATCATATCCCCCCTTCGTCTCCTCTTTCCTAAGCTGAAAAGGCCCAGTCTTTTTCATCGCTCTTCATATGGCACTCGTTCCAAACCCATACTCATTTTTGTTGCCCTTTTCTGAGCCTCCACCATATACACCTTGATCTAAAATTCTCCAGCCTTTCTGTGCCCAGTTTGCATGGAAGCAGGGATTTTACCAGCACCGCACTATGCCTGATGAAATACAGGAAAGGACTGTTTGTGATTGCTGAACATGGACATTGTCCTCGGAGCAGTGGGAGACACACAGATAAAGGGCTTACAGAACAACACCTCCAAGGATCTCCGTAATCTGGGCTTAAATTGATCAGGGCTTCCTCTGGAGAGACCCTATCTGCCTCTGGCTGCAAAGGTGCGGAGCAAACCCAGCCGCACAGCTCGTTCCTAGAGCCAAGGCCACTTCCTTACAATGGACTTGATGCAGATAAGAACTGTGCAGATTGCCTTGTGGTGACACTGAAATCAAAAGCTCCTCCTGCTGGGAAATCATTGACAAGGATCAGCTGGCCCTAGAGCAGGCCAGAGTCTGGCTGAGCGAAGTGTCTTGCCGAACCGCGAGTGGGGCCCCCCTGGGAATGCAAGGGGCCTCAGCTGGAATCTGGTGTCCAGTTCTGGGCACCACATTTCAGGAAAGATGGGGAGAAATTGGCGAGGGTCCAGAGAAGAGCGACAAGAATGATTCAAGGTCTAGAAAACATGAGCTAGGAGGGAAGACTGAAAGAATTGGGCTTGTTTAGTTTGGAAAAGAGAAAGCTTAGCAGGGACACGATAGCGGTTTTCAAGTACCTAAAAAGGTGTCACAAGGAGGAAGGAGAAAAATTGTTCCCTCTGGCCTCTGAGGACAGGACAAGAAGCTGATGGGCTTAAACTGCAGCAAGGGAGGTTTAGGTTGGACATTAGGAAAAACTTCCTACCTGTCAGGGTTAAACATTGGAATAAATAGCCGAGGGAGGTTGTGGAATCTCCATCCCTGGAGATATTGAAGAGCAGGTTAGGAGATACTTAGGAGATATTTAAGAGTAGGTTAGACAGACACCTGTCAGGGATGATCTAGACCAGGGGTCTCCAGTCTTTTTAAGCATGAGATCACTTTTTGAATTTAAGTGCAATCCAAAATCTACTTCAAACCTAAATCCCCTTGACCCCGCCTCCTTTATGCCCCTTCTCCGAGGCCCCGCCCCTGCTCACTCCATCCTCCCTCCCTCCCCCAGCCTCCCTCACTTTCACCAGGCAGGGACAGAAGGTTGAGGTGCAGGCTCTGGTCTTGGATTAGGGAACGTGAAGGGCGAGAGGGGCTCTGAGCTGAGCTTCGGGCAGGCAGTTGGAATGCCGGAGGGGGGTCTAGGTGCAGGCTCTGGGAGTGTTTCTGGATGTAGGGGGGCTGGGGCAGGGGCTTGGGGTGCAAGAGGGGGTTCAGGATGTGGGTTCCGACTGGGCCTGGCCTACCTCAGGTGGCTCCTGGGTGGTGGGGCAGTGGGGCTAAGGCAGGCTCCCCCCTGCCCTGGCCCTGTACCACTCCCTAAAGCAGCCAGCAAAGTCCCTCCCAAGTCCTGTTGTGCCCCCTCTCTGCCCTGTGGAGATAGGACACAGGGTGGGAGAAGGGGCACCTTGACATCAGCCCCCCTCCGTTCCTGGGGGTGGGGGAGGCAGCTACCAGGCAAAGGGCAGGAGATGCACGGCAGTGGGGGGAGGGGCAGCTGACGTGCCAGCACTTGACAGCCTCTTAGCCAAACCAGTCAGGGTCCCCTGTCAGAGGCTCCAAGATCTACCCATAGATCCCCATCCTGGTGACCACTGATCTAGACGGTGCTTGGTCCTGCCATGAGGGCAGGGGACTGGACTCAATGACCTCTTGAGGTGCCTTCCTGTTCTACGGTTCCAGGGTTCTGTGATAGTCACCCCTTGTATTATTAGAAACAGCAGAAATTTGAAAGCTTTGAGCTGATTATGCTGTGGGTTTATCCATGTGCATTTCATGTATCATGGACAGGGGAAATAGACTAGCCACGCTCACTTTCTCCTTCTCGTCCATTTCATCGCCTTCTGTTCTTCTAAATGTTTTCATAGCTATAAAAAGAGTCCTGAAGACACTTCTGGTAATAACAGGGTTCAGGCAATGTTTTGTCTCTGCCCTCCTGTGTCTTCTTAATATTAGGACACTGACTTATTCGGCAAACTGGAGTCAGAGAAAAACAACACACAGTCCTGCAGCACCTTAGAGACAAACAAAACATGTAGATGGCAGCATGAGCTTTCTGGGCGCAACCCGCTTCTTCAGATGACTGGAGTTTAAGGGGTCCAATTTGCAAATACATAGCACAGAGAGGGGATGGGGAGGGGAAGAAGAGGAAAAAGAAGAAAAGAAAAAGGGAGGAAAATTGTCAGTTGGACTGTCCCTGCTAAATGAAGCTGATAAGAACACTTAGTACCCACTTTAAGTGCCCGTTGTTTGGCTTGTTATGTCATTAGGATGCAGGATGTAGCGCACGGTGCTGCAAGGACTATTTCTTGGTTTTTAAGTTTTTCCAGTTATAGACGAAGACGGCTGCCCCTCGGAGACTTGTGGATTCAGAGACGTTCTTTGAGAGCATACGCTACCCTGCTGAGTGTCCTGCAGTCCAAAGTCTTGCCTCTGCGCTCTGCTATTTGTTTTGCATGTGTGTTAGGTGTTCTGGCGAATGCCTGGGGCGCTAATAAGGACGGACAGGTTGCTCGCATGTTTTTGGAAACCTTGAGGCTGCGTCTAGACTGGCATGATTTTCTGCAAATGCTTTTAACGGAAAAGTTTTTCCGTTAAAAGCATTTGCGGAAAAGAGCGTCTAGATTGGCATGGACGCTTTTGCGCAAAAGCACTTTTTGCGGAAAAGCGTCCGTGCCAATCTAGATGCGGTTTTGCGCAAGAAAGCCCTGATCGCCATTTTCGCCATCGGGGCCTTTTTGCGCAAAACGGTTCTCAGCTGTCTACACTGGCCCTCTTGCGCAAAAGCATTTGTGCAAGAGGGCTTTTTCCCAAACGGGAGAGTCATTGTATTTGCGCAAGAACACTGATGATCATACATTAGATCGTCAGTGCTCTTGCGCAAATTCAAGCGGCCAGTCTAGACAGCTGGCAAGTTTTTCCGCAAAAGCAGCCGCTTTTGCGGAAAAACTTGCCAGTCTAGACGCAGCCTTACTGTCTGTGTTTGCGTTAAAGGCCGGCTCTTGTGAGGCGCTGAATGCTCTCCGTCCCCACTGAAGCTTTGGCTGGCCGAAGGGAAGTGATTCTAGTCTGGGATCAGCCTCTCGTCCAGATCAGATGCAAAGTAGCAAGAGGCGTTTTCTTCCCTCCCTAAGTCTGACTGCAGAAAACAGAGCTGTAGGGACTTGGCTCCCCTACTGAAATAACCTGGCCAGATCCTCCACGGGTGTCACGTGGAGCGACACTGAGTATTTCCAATGAATTGTGTTGATTTATGCAGGTCAAAGTAGCCAGAATGGACTCAGGAGTCTGCTTCAGGGGTTTGAGGCCATTTGTAAGTTGCAAGAGCATTGCAACACTGTGCCCCGGGGGATGTTTACCGGGAGCTGGAGGTGTAATTTCCATCCTGGGCAACTGTCCCCGTGCTAACTCAGAAGCATGACAATTGTGATCGCTCCCACACGTTCTGATGGTGAGGGATGACTGAGCCGCAAAGGTCTGGAGAGGCGACTTGGAGGAATGCTTGTGAGGATTCTCCCTTGTGGGTCTGCAAAGCCAGGGACCTTCTGAGATCAGGACGTCCTCCTTCCTGTGCTTTCTGCTTCCATGTGAGCTGGAAACAGAACAGCCTTGTCCTCGTGGGTGGTTTGGCTGCTCCTGCTTCTGCAGGGAGATGCAGCAAAATAGGAAGGAGACAAGAGACAGGCAGAGGCCAACAGTTTAATTCTTACTCTGCCAGACCTGGTTGCCTTAGATCCGCCATGGTTAGGGTTGCCAGGTGTCTGGTATTGAACTGGACAGTTCGGTATTTTTGCCCCCTGTCCAGTAAAAAAAATTCAGAAAACACCGGACACCTAAAATGTCGGGTACTTTCTGATTTTTTCCTGGCCAGGAGGTGAAAATCCCAGACTGTCCGGCTCAATACGGAGGCAGCCTGGCAACCCTAGTGCTTACCGGGTTCCGCAGGGGAGCTGCCCGGCCTGGCGCAGGGAGGCAAGATGCTGGGCTGCTGCCAGCAGCCTGTTAGTGCCAAAAAGTTTCACCATGCGTTTTTTTAAAGGGGCCATGCTGTTTTTGTTTTTGTTTGGTTTTTTTGCTTAACAACTCTCGGAGTCCTCTTTTTTTTTTTTTTTTTTTTTTTCTGAAACCATCTGGCAGCCATGATGTCCCTGTGAATAGAACAGGGCTGTGAGGCCCAGAACTGGTTGAAAAGCTCAGCGGAAAAAGAACCATTTTAATTTGCAACTTTTCACTTTCTTTACCCTCTTTTTAAAAAAGGTTTTTAAAAAGGGAATGTAGTGAAGCAACATAAAAAACACTTGTTTAAGAATCACTTTGTTTTGATTTGCTTCCTTTTGGCTTTGGGTTTTCTCTCCTCTGTCTTTCTCACTCTTTTGCTCCATTTTCTAGTGGAAAGGTGAGACATTTTCCTACCCTTCTCCACTGGAAACAGTTTGAAAGTACAAGAAAGTGTCTCCCATCCTCATGCTCACTTTTAAAACTTTTCCTCAGCTTTTCTGGTGGGGAAAAAAATTAGCAGAGTTTTTTCTCCACTCTGTTAAAAACTTTTCCCCTCTTTTTTCCAGTAGAGAAAAGCAGGGAAGAGGAAACAAACCTGGAAGTCAGATTTTCCCCATTAGTTAAAAAAAAAAATTCAAATCTTTTTGTAGGCTTTCATAAAATTAAGGCCAGAAAGAGCCATTGTGTTCATCTAGTCTGACCCCCCCTGGACAGGCTACAGAACCTCTACTCAGCCACTCCTATAATAGACACTGAACCTCTGGCTGAGTGACTGGAGTTGGGTCTTGATTTAAAGACTTCCTGTTACACAGAATCCACTTTTGTGATTCAGTTTGAGAGTTTTCAGTGAGAATTTGATGGGAAAACAGGCCTGGCCATGGAGAGCGTTGCTCTGCAGGGAGTCAAGTTTCAGGGGCTTGGGCTCTGGTCGCAGAAGCTATAACCTGGTGGAGCATTCGTTCGGCACCCAAGGGTGGAGCATCGTGTGACGTTTGCAGGCTCCAAAGTGAGTCCTGTCTTGGCTGAAGGAGCAGAGCGGGGATGCTGGACCAGGCAGTCTACACAGAACACTAGAACTGGAAGGGCCCTCGAGGAGTCATCGAGTCCAGTCCCCTGCCCTCACGGCAGGACCAAGCATCGTCTGGACCAGGACTACTCAATACATGGCCTGTTTGTTTGCGGCCCACAGTGTGGTTTGGGTTTACGTGGGGCTCAACGCGTAAAAACAAAAAAGTTGTCAATATCATCGTCTGCGGTCGAGATGCGTTTTAGTAGCTAAATTCCTGGACTGTCATTGCTCATTTTAAGAGCGAGTTAGATAGACATCGATCAGGGATGGTCTAGATGGTGCTGGGTCCTGCCGTGAGGGCAGGGGACTGGACCCAGTGACCTCTTGAGACCCCTTCCAGTTCTAGTGTTCTAGGATTCTATGATTAAAAGTGCTGTCATCTGGGTGGAAAGCGGGTAAATGTTGCATTTTATTAATATCACCAGAACAGACTTAAAGGGGACCTGTGTGTTATATAGTCTTGCCTTAATCTTTGTTATTCATGCCCGTCCGTGTGAAAGAAGCTATTTGCATATATTGGCATATATATTTGCATGCATATGCAGCCACATTTAAGTTGCGGCCTTCGACATGTGCTGTGAGTATCATTGTGGCCCCCAGGGCTTCCAAAGTTGAGTTGCCCTGGTCTAGGTCATCCCTGACAGGTGTCTGTCTAACCTGCTCCAGGGATGGAGATTCCACAACCTCCCTAGGCAACATATTCCAGTGTTTAACCACCCTGACCATTACGAAGTTTTTCCTAATGTCCAACCTAAACCTTTCATGCTGCAATTTAAGCCCATTGCTTCTTGTCCTACCCTCAGAGGCCCAGGAGAACAATTTCTCCCTCCTCCTTGTGACACCCTTTTAGATACCTGAAAACCGCTCTCATGTCCCCTCTCAGTCTTCTCCTTTCCAAACTAAACAAGCCCAATTCTTTCAGTCGCCCCTCACAGGTTGTGTTTTCTCAGCCTTTAATCATTTTTGTTGCTTTTCTCTGGACCTTCGCTAATTTCTCCCCCATCTTTCCTGAAATGTGGTGCCCAGAACTGGATACAATTCTCCAACTGAGGCCTGCTCAGCACAGAGGAGAGCGGAAGAATCACTTCTCGTGGCTTGCTCACCGCACTCCTGTTCGTGAAGTTTGCTTTGTTTGGGCAAGAGTGTCCCACTGCTGCACTGACAGGAGGGGTGTCGAACCAAACACCCCTACACCCGTGTCACGTAGGGCTTGTCTGCGGTAGAAAGGGGCTGCTACGCTCCTGGTATTGCTACACTAGCAAACCCCAGGGGGAGATGCAGCTTGTGCTGGCAAAACGTTTTTTTGCTGGTGGAGTTCACGGCCATTCTGTGGCTGAAAGAATGTTTTTGTGGCTCCCGCTGCGTCCACCCAAGGGCTCTTTGCTGGTGTAAAAGGGTTGTGAAGAGCCCCGACGGACAGGCACAAGCGTGTTGTGGAGTCTCACGAAAGCACGTCTGTCAGTTTCTCCCCCCTTGTCTCTTGCTCCCTTGCTAGGTAGACCTGCTCCAGGTAACATGGCTGGTGCAAAGAGCTACAGGCAGGCAGACTGTCCTCCCTGTATCTTCTGTTGCCTTAAGGAGACGTCAGCCAGCTTATTGGCCAGAGCTGCGTTAGCTCTAGTCCTGATTGGCTCAGCCGGCCTGTCACTGAAGTTTGCCAGGTTAGTGTGCCTCCTACTTCAGGACAGGTAAGACTTTTCTGTAACAGATCAGACTTCTTAAGGCTACAGTGCACCTGGATGCCTGAGGATTAGCAAGGGGCTTGCTTCTGAGTTCCGGAATCCCTTCTAGCTTTGCCCAAACCCTATTTTGTTTTTCTTTTTTAGACTTTGGTTTATAACACACTAAGAAGTGGGGGGATAGGAGGCAGCAGGAGGGATGAGCAGCAGTGGGCTGGTTCTGAGCACCCCAAATCCTGAAGAAAGTACGGTGTTTGCACAATTAAAACCCGTCAAAATGTCCAGGGAATCTGCAGAAGACACCTCGGTCTTTGAAGACATCAAACCTGCTATAAGGATCTTGGAAAACCAGCATGACCTGGCGCAGGTAAGCGAAACACTAAGCCGCTCTCCTCACACCTCCGTATCCTGATTGACGTGGAAGAATGAGCCGCTGGCTGGTCGGTTTTCATTATTTGGCGTGGGGTTTTTTTTAAACGGGTTTTATAAACGGTCAGAGAAAATGCAGCTCAAATATTTCCAAGAAAGACAGTCCGTCCCCAGAAATTGCAGCTTGCAAAACAAGCCTAGCAGGGGGAAACAAAAGGCCAGATCTTCCGTGGGTACAAATCGGCGTGGCTCTGTTGAAGTCCCCGGAACTGCTCTGACATTTACCAGAGGAAGATCTGGCCCTTCAGCGTATAATTCCAAAAATTCCCCTTCTGCGAGTGCTAGGCTGGAAAGATTTTCAAGGCATGTCCTTTCGTCCGCAAGACTCCCTCGGTCGCGGGAGGATAAAGACACGGAGCTGATTTTTAAAGGGGAAAAAATTGCTGTTGGATTTTGGTTTGTTTTTGCTGTTTACATTAGAACCCCCTCCCCTCCCCCCGATTATTCACATTCAAGGGGCAGATTTTAGACTGGGAAACAAATGGCTTGTGGACAATCCCCTGGAATGGAGTTCCAGTCATGTGCTGCGTGATAGGTAGAAGCCAGTGGGGAGACATTTCAGTTCAAAGGGAGTTGGTTGAAGTTTGATTTGATCATGGAGGGGCAGTAAGTGAGTCCTGTTTGTAAACCAGAGATGGGCCGGGCTTTTCCTGTCATTCCGGCTCCTATTTTTCAAATCATGCTGGCGGAGACAAGAATGGAATTCTCTTTGAAATTCCCCAGCCCGACTGCTTCTCTCTGTGAACAGCAAAGCCAAAGATAAAGCAGTGGGTAAGCTGCCTGGAAATCCACCCCCATTTCTCCTCCCGAGAGCCACAAGCAAAGGGCCCAGACACAGAGAAAACTGGTGAAAAACTCTGTGCGCAGTGACCCTGTGCACGCTGATTGTGAGGCTGGTTGTGAAACACAATCACGGGCACGCCGGGAAACCATTTTACAACGGGTTGTATTGCCACCTGGCTCTTTCGGGATGAAATGAAGGGTTCCCGGGGGCAGCATTTTCTTCGGTTGTCTTTAAGCAGGTTAGCGGCATGTTCTCCTCCCCCCACCCAACCCAAGTGAAATGAGCGAGAGTTTTGGAATGCTCCTTCCAGGAGTTCCGGGAAAGCGGTGAAACCCAGCGGGTCAAATCTTCCCTGGTGTAACACCCCCCCACCACCACCACCCCCCCGGTGACGTCCTAGGGGTTCCACTCAGGGACACGTTGTCCCCGAAGAATGAGCTTCAGGAGAAGGTGAAGGGAACTCTGGGATCTGAAGGACTTTGGCTCATGGTTTTGAGGCGTGGACGGGTCACTTCTTGGTTCTGGGTCTCTCAAAGGGATTTGCACCTGTTCCCTGCAGCAGCCTGCCTGGCTGCTCCCCAAAGCGGCGCAGAAAGCGGCGGGGTTGGCGTTGCTCTGTGTCGCGCTAAGCGGGCTAATGATTAACCCTGGAGCGCGCCCTCCCAGCGCCATCTTGTTGCGGGCGCTGGGAACGAGAACATGTCGATGTGCTGCAGCCGGGGCGGGACGGGGGCAGGCAGGCTGGGACTGGATTCAGGGGGCGATTGGGGTTCTTTGAGGAGAGGGCAGGCTGCCTTGACTTTGGGTGGGCAGAGCGGGGAGACCTGCCCAATAAACTAACGTTGGGACCAGTGAGCCCCCAAGAAGTTTGGATTCTCCCCACGGGGTCGGGCCAGAGTTCTGGCTGGGTACCTGCCAACCCAGGGTCCCCGGCATCAGAAAAGAGTAGCACAGGAATTTAGAGAAGTGGATGCCCTCACAGCCGCCTGGAGTGCTGGGAACTTGGTTTTTCAAGTCTAGTGAGAGGGACCCTTCCCCGCAGCCTTTTCCCTGGGTGGCACGTCCCACCCACCACCCACGTTGTGTGTTCCACTGCTGGCCCCCGCACTGTGCCCGGGACCCCTCTCCTGTCTGGGAGGAGGGGCAGGCAGCCCCCCATCCCTCGGGGCTCTGCCAAGCAGCCAGCAATCCAACCCCTCCTCCCCTCGTCTTTGTAAGAGACAGCCCCTGGCCAGGGTGGGAGACAATTCAGTGGGCCCAGGCGGGAAGCTCGGTCCAGTGGCTGCCACCAGCATGTGCCAATGGGCTGGGGACCAGACAGAAACCGGAGGCATCTGTGGCGCCGTCTAGACCCAGCACAGCTGGGAACACAGGACGAGGGGCAGCCAGGGGGTGATCCCCCCCCTCCCCGCCCCCGGAGGTTTGCTGATGCGAGTCCCTCTAAGGGCTGAGTTACGTAGCACCCAAGGACTCAGCAATCCACAGGCCGGCCTGCAGTCCCCTCTGGCTGCAGGGTCGGTCTGGGGGGAGCTGTGCCGTGTCCCCCTCCAGCAGTGGGACCAGAGGGGACCCAGCCAGCTGCTCCAATGTCCCACGCCGGCAATGGGACCGGTGGGCAAGGACGACCTCCCTCTGCAACAGGACGAGCGGGGAGGTGGGTGGGAGGGGGAGCCTGGCTCCCCCTCTGGCCTAGCTCTGCCCAGGCCAGGCCCGGCCTCACGCACTGTTCTAATGATGGCCCGGGTCAGGATCAGGACCCCAGGGCGGAGCAGGCCAAGGTCTAGCGCTCGGACAGCAGGGGGATGCCAGGACGGCCCATCTCCTGCTCCAGGAGCAGAAGCAAAAGCTGGCGCCGTGTATGTCCCTCCCCCGCACCTCTGCAGCAGGTGGGTCCCCGAGACCCGGGCCTGCCCCTGCAAACTGAACCCCTTGGGAGTCACTCTGCCCCGGGAAGCCTCTGGTGACCCCCAGGCCCCAGCAGCCAGCCGGAGAGCACGGCAGAGCCAACGCCCCGCTAGCTGCTACCTACGGCGCAGGCCTTCCCTGGTGCTCCGCCTGCTGAGGATTTCCATGTGCGCACACTCGCACCTCCACCCCCATGCACCATGTGAATGCACCCCCACACTCTCCCAACGCCCCCCACAATGCAAATGCACCCCCACACTCTCCCAACGCCCCCCACAATGCAAATGCACCCCCACACTCTCCCAATGCCACCCACAATGCGAATGCACCCCCACACCCTCCCAACGCCCCCCACAATGCGAATGCACCCCACACGCTCCCAACACCCCCCCACAATGCGAATGCACCCCACACGCTCCCAACGCCCCCCACAATGCGAATGCACCCCCACACTCTCCCAATGCCACCCACAATGGGAATGCACCCCCCACACCCTCCCAACGCCCCCCCACAACACGAATACACCCCCACACCCTCCCAACATCCCCCACAATGCGAATGCACCCCCATACCCTCCCAATGCCCCCCCACAATGCGAATGCACCCCACACGCTCCCAGCACCCCCCCACAATGCGAATGCACCCCCACACCCTCCCAACGCCCCCCCACAACACGAATGCACCCTCACACCCTCCCAGCACCCCCCGCACAATGTGAATGCACACCACACCCTCCCAACACCCCCCACACAATATGAATGCACCCCACACCCTCCCAACGCCCCCACAACATGAATGCACCCTTCCACCCTTCCCACACACACAACGCGCATGCACCCCTACATGCTCCCAACGCCCTCCCACAACGCGAATGCACCCCCACACGCTCCCAGCACCCCCACACTCAATGCAAATGCACCCCACACGCTCCCAACGCCCTCCCACAACGCGAATGCACCCCCACACGCTCCCAGCACCCCCACACTCAATGCAAATGCACCCCACACGCTCCCAACGCCCTCCCACAACACGAATGCACCCCCACATGCTCCCAGCACCCCCACACTCAATGCAAATGCATCCCACACTCTCCCAATACCCCCCCACAACGCAAATGCACCCCCACACGCTCCCAGCACCCCCACACTCAATGCAAATGCATCCCACACTCTCCCAATATCCCCCCACAACGCAAATGCACCCCCACACACTCCCAGCACCCCCACACTCAATGCAAATGCACCCCACACCCTCCCAACACCCCACACACAACGCAAAAGCACCTGCCACACCCACCCACTTCCATCCTGCCCTCTCTGGGCTGGCACATGATACCTGTCCACAGAACAGCCATTGGCCCTTTCCTAGTAAGGACTAAGGATGGCCTTCCTGGGATATTCATAGCACCCTAGGGTTGGCAGAGACTGCAGGAGTCATCCAGTCCAGCCCCCTGCCCAAAGCAGGACCGACCCCAACTCAATCAGCCCAGCCAGGGCTTGGTCAAGCCGAGACTTAAACACCTCTAGGGATGGAGATTCCACCCCTCCCTCGGGAACCCAGCCCAGTACTTCACCACCCGCCTAGGGAAATAGTTTTTCCTAATATTCATCCTCCCCCACTGTACCGTGAGACCATTGCTCCTTGGTCTGCCATCTGCTACCACTGAGAACAGCCTCTCTCCAGCCTCCTTGGAACCCCTCCTCAGGAAGCTTAAGGCCGCTCTCAAATCCCCCCTCTCTCTTCTCTTCTGCAGACTAAATAACCCCAAATCCCTCAGCTTCTCCTCATAGGTCATGCGCTCCAGCCCTCTACTAATAATTTTCACTGCCCTCCGCTGGACCCTCTCCAATGCGTCCACATCCTTTCTGTAGTGGGGGGCCCAGAACTGGACACAATACTCCAGATGTGGCCTCGCCAGAGCCGAATAAAGTGGAATAATCACGTCTCTAGATTTGCTGACAATGCTCCTCCGAATGCACCCTAATATGCCATTAGCCTTCTTGGCTACAAGGGCGCCCTGTTGAGACATCTCCAGATTCTCATCCACGGTAATCCCCAGGTCCTTTTCTGCCAAACTGCTACTCGGCCTGTAACAATGCTTGGGATTCTTCCGTCCCAAGGGGAGGACTCTGCACTTGTCCTTGTTGAACCTCATCAGATTTCTTTTGGCCCAACCCTCCAATTTGTCTAGGTATTCATAGCATATATGAATTCCACAGTCAACCTGTGGAACTCCTTGCCAGAGTATGTGGTGAAGACCAGGACTTTAACAGGGTTCAAAAAGGAGCTAGATAGATCCATGGAGATTAGGTCCATCAATGGCTATTAGCCAGGATGGGGAGGAATGGTGTCCCTGGCCTCTGTTTGTCTGGAAATGGATGACAGGGGAGGGATCACGTGAGGATAACATGTTATGTTTTCTCCCTCTGGGGCACCTGGCATTGGCCACTGTCGGCAGACAGGACCCTGGGGTGGATGGCCCTTTGGTCTGACCCAGTCTGTCTGTTCTTATGTTCGTACGTTTGCAAGGAAGTTTGATGAAAAACCAGAAGTTCTCTTGCGGGAAGGCTGGACCCGGACACTGCATTATTTCTTAGCATTCAGAACAGTACCACAATCCACCCCCTCCCTCCAAAGAAAACCAGCGGGAGACAAAGCAGGCTGCTCCTCTCAGGCAGAGGGGTGTAATTCCTCTGTCCTTGCTCCGGGCTGGCTGCTGACTGACTCTCATCACACGTGTCCTTCCAGAGCCGCCGGCCTGCAGGCTGGACCAAGAAAACCCCAGAGAATTTAAAGTGATCAATCCTAGTTTCTACACCACCCTTCTAACACCCTGCCTCACCCTGGGCTGACAGTAGGCTTGACCCAATGCCTGTCAAGTCAGTGGAAACACGCTTGGGATTGGGCCCTGTTTTATAATGCCCTCGTCACCTCCCATGTCCATGTAGAGGGAGCGCTCCCCGGGAGCCAGCCTCCAGCGTACCCCCCTCCTGGGAAGTCACAGTCAGCCAGTTAGGGAGCCAGCCACGGGTTCGTCAGTTTCACTGAGCAGGAGGCCGGCTGTTTTCATAGGCATGTGGCGGTGATCAGGGCAGGCGCCCCCAGGGGCAATGGCAGCAGTAGCCTAGAACAATACAGACCAGCTCTTCCTAGATCAGGGGCGGCCAACCCATGGCAGCGATTCAAAATGGCACCTAAGCCTGGTATGGCCATAAAGCCTAAGCTTGTTTCTTAAAGAGGCAGCCCCTCTTTTTTTTTTTTTTTTGCTTGACAATTCTGGTGCGGCTCTTTGCATTTTTTCCACTGCTGTTTCATCTCTCTTTGTTAAACGGGTTGGCCACCCCAGTCCTAGAGCCAGGGGCTTTGCAGAGCCGCAGGGGGCCTTTGCAGGAGGCAGTGGGGTTGGCCAGCGGGGGGAAGGAATTCTGTGGGCTCTGGGGGCAGGTCCGGTCCAGTCAGAGGGTCCCTGTGTTGCACAACGGGGAGCCCCTCTCCAAGCCAGGCAGGAGCATCAGCCCTTGCTTCCTTTGTTCTTTATCTCAAACAAGCCAGGGGTTCGCTCTTCATGCAGGGCTCACTTCAGCGTTAAGGTGATCCTCCAGCTGGACTCAAGGTTACCGATCAAGGGAGCTACCCAGGAGCCACCAAGGCCAACAGAGCTGGCGGCTCTGGCTTGTTTTAAGTGGCCGGGTAGCAGCTCCAGCAGCGCCGCGCAGGGTGGCCGCCCCATCCCCTTTCGCCGCATCTCGCTCCTGGCTCTTTCTGTCCCTGGGGGCCTGCAGCCAGTCAAAGCTCCGAGGTGAAGCTGGGTGCGTGTTGTCAGTGCCGCCAGCCCTCCGGGATGCCGCAGCACAGGGTGAATCTGGAGCTGTTTAGCCTGTAAGATTCCTCTCTCCGCCTCCTCAGGACTGTCCGATTTCCCACGCTGGGTCAAACCACCGGGCAACCGAACCCAGCAGCTACCCTGGAAAAACCACCAACCCCCTTCCCCATCTGACAGCCCAGGTCTATAGATGTTCCCGCTCGGACTGGACATTAGGCGCTGAACTCACCCCCCAGCCCAGAGTTCAGTGCCCGAGCTCTGCACTGCTAATGGTAGTGCCAAAGCCACAAGCCTGTAGACCCAGGCTCTGAGACTTATTGCCACGTACGGTTATCCAGTGTCTCTTCCCCAGGGATCCCAAGCTGGCAGAGAGGCAAAAAGGGCAGTTCAGTGGATCAGGCATCATACGGGCACGTAGAGGTCAGGTCCACACCGACATCATTGCAGCGCTCCTGTGCCTCAGTTTCCCTGTCTATACCATAGGGCTCACGTGTCCCTTCCTCAGAGGGACGCTGTGAAGATGAAATCCGTGAAGGGGTGTGAGTTGCTCCGACGCGACGGGCTTATGAGGACCAGGGAAGTACCTTGTTCTACAAATTCCTGGCTAACTGGGCGATACGGCGCATGCCGAGGGAAGGGCCATGAGCGTGAATTCTGAGCATCCCCGTCTCAGCCTGCCGATAAAATCTTCCAGGCGCCGTATCAGGCTCTGGAATCTCCCAGGCCAGGAGGGCTCAGGAGGCAGCCATCTGTGTGGAGAAACACTTTATCTTCTGCCCTTATGATCTCCCTGGCGGTGGCCGGGTTTTTTTCTCTGCACAGTTTTGTCCAGGAAAAGCAGCTTTTTGATCGCTAGGGAAGTCGACGCAAAAAAAAGTTGGGATCAGTCTCTAAATGAGCTCACTTCTCCTCCCCCCACCCAAACAAAACCAAAGTCAGTTTGATTTGATCTGATTTGAACCAAATCATTTTTGATGTTCTTATTTTGTGTCTCCCCCCGCCCCAGTTTTTCATTTCGACCTGACTCCAATCGAACCTTTGTTTTAAAGCCAAAAAAAAAAATCCACGTTGGTGGAAGATCAAAGGTGTCGGTGGAAAAGGTCAAGCCAAGGGGAAATTGTTTCATTGGTTTTACTGTGTTGGGGGGGGGGGCACTCGGTGTTTTTGGAGAAGCTCAGGTTGCCCAGCTGGCAACGCACCACAGGCCCTGCCCAGAGCACTGGATCGGCGCTCCTGTGAACTCGGTTCAGGATCCGGATACTCATTCAGATTTCACGGCTGGAGCATGGGCGGTTGGTAATGTAGGCAAGGAAGGCAGAGCCTCCCCAAAATTGCCTACGTGCCCAGGGCGGCAGCACGATGGCCCCAGCCCTCCAGGTAGCCAGGAAGGTTTGGACTGGGGGTGGGCGGGGCTTGGCTCCAGGGGCGGAGCTTCAGGCAGAAGGGGCGGGGCTGGGGCTTGCCTTCCCCAGCCACCCCAGGCTGTACTCGCGGAGCCGGTGGGAAGATGAATCAGGGAGCCCCTCTCATACCCCTGGGCAGCAACGCTGCAGCGTTGCGATCTAGTGGGGAAGAGCCGTTTTTTTTGCCCACGGTGCCACCCCAGGCTGGTCTGCAGACACCGGGGCTTGGCCACGCCCACCCCACCAGCCATGCTCTGCCCTCGCCCACTGGCCATCCTGTGCTGACAGGTTGGCTGCGTCTATTGCCCTGAGTCAGTTCCCCGCCACCGCCTGGGCCTTGAGCCCTGGGGCTTCTTGCTCCCTCCTAGTGGCTGCCTGTTCCCCTACGAGTTGGTTCTCGGGGGGAGGGGCTGTGCTGCTTTGCTCGAATTCTGGCCTTAGGCCTTGATCCAAAGGGCTGGGGGGCGTCCGTGGCCCGGGATAGGCCGTCAGACTGGATGCTCGGCAGGTCCCCTCTGAGCTCTCCTGCCCCTTCCCACCCATGATGGCCGGGCCTTTGTGATGAACAGCAAGCGCCCTGGGAATCCCCATGTGGGCAGGGCAGGGCAGGGCAGTCCCGTAGCCGTCTGCTGGGGCTGGCCCTTGCTGGGGGTTACTCCGTCCATGGCTGCCAGTGCGGATCAGACACAACCCCAGATCCCTCTGCGTACAGGGCGGGCAGGGCGCAACCCGCGACTCAGTGCCCCACCTCGGCCGTCTCTGGGGGCGCCTGCCCTGCGTCGGGACCCCCAGGTTAGCAGCCCTCGAGGAGCAGCCCCCGGGCGTGTTAGCCTAGGGCTTGAGGGGTGAGCCTCGTTTGTAACCCAGGCTAGGAATTGTTGGACACTGGGGTCCAGCGTCCTCCTGCATGATGGGACCCGAGTCCAAGCACCGCCCCGGGATGTAAAATCCTGTTTAACCAGTTAACTGTTGATGGTTAACCAGTTACTGCTTAAATGGAGCAGGTGGGGGGCTGTTCCAACCCCCACCAGTTAACTGTAACTCAGTAAGGGTGACGCTTACCAGTTAACCGCTTAACCATTCACATCCCTAGCATCCCCATCCCAAAGCAGCTGCGCTAGCCCCTTGGTCCTGACGCTGGGTGGGATAAGGTCAGGGCTGGCCAACCCGCGGCTCGTGAGCCGCATGTGGCTCCTCCCCCCTTTAAGTGCGGCTCGCAAAGCCTCCCTCGTGGCTCGTGAAGCAGCCCCTCAAAACGGCCCCCGGCCCCCGTTTCCCTGTGCTCACCATCCGGCGCAGCAAAGCAAAATGGCACCGGCAAGATGGCGCCAGTGGATGGGAGCGTGATGTGGCCAAAAAGCCACCTGGAGTTGTGTTTAAAGGGGCAGCGTCTTTTTTTTTTTTTTTTTTTTGCTCCACAACGTTTCCCCCCCGGCTCTTTGCACTATATCCCCAGCTATTGTGGCTCTTTGCCTGTAATGGGCTGGCCACCCCCGGACAAGGGGATTATCTAGAGGACAGAGAACGTCACCCTTGGGACCATGGGATGCTTTGGGCAGACTCCCAGTGGGGCCACGTCTACGCGGCAGGGCAAGAGGGCTTGCACCCTGGCTCCTGCATGACTCCGCCCCTCCACCTCAGTGGGGCCATGGTTCTGAGGCCCGCGGGGGCTGATTTGCGCGGAGCCGGGCAGAGGGCTGGGCTGGAGTGGGCAGCGCAGACATGCCTTCGGAGTGAGAGGGGAGGGGAGCTCCCATGGCCGCCTCGGCCCTTGGCCGTGCTGCTGCGAGCACAGGACCTGCGGTGGCTTTGGTGATCTGGCTGGAGACCAAGCCACCAGAAACCAGCCTGAGCCCCAGAGCCATGTGGGTCATTGACCCACAGCAGAGAGGGGATCTCCACCGCGCTGGGCTGGGACCAGTGGCCAGTACGAAGCTCCATGTCTCCTTCAGGGGAGGAGGGTTCCTCTGGTTGCACAAGAAGCCCCCCCTCTTGATTTCCTGGTGGCCTGATGTAATTCCTTGCTCCGTCCCGTGCCAGCCTGGCTGCGCCTGGGCCACTGCCAGGGGGGTGAGCTCATGTGAAAAGGGCTCAGCTTTCCATGCTCAGACAAAGCTTCCAGGAGGAAGTGGGCACGTAGCCAGGGGAGGGCAGGGTGGCGTTTAACCCCTTCCAGGC
This sequence comes from Pelochelys cantorii, assembly GCA_032595735.1. NCBI lineage: Eukaryota > Metazoa > Chordata > Testudines > Trionychidae > Pelochelys > Pelochelys cantorii. The sequence goes on from CM064337.1 coordinate 47,161,982, forward strand.
CAGAGAGCAGATCGGCTCTGTGCTGCCTGGGCTCGGACCAACTGGGGGGAGGCTCCGGGGGGGCCCCAGGGAGGGCACGGAGGGGCTGATGACCCTGGCTTCAAAGGGCGTGGGTCTGGCCGCACCAAGCGATTACGGAGGGAATTCAATGGCTTGTGCTGGCCACGCAGCCGAAGAGCCAAATTCCACCCGGGGTCAGTCCAGAGTCACTCCCCTGGCCTCAGCATGCAGGGGTGGGCAGTCATTTGTGTAGGGGGGCCACGTCACCAATTTTGGTAGTGGTCACAAGCCAGCCCTGGAAGGGGCGGAGCCTTAGGCAGAGGGGGTGGGGCCTTGGGCGGAAAGGGCGGTTCTCTCTGGGCACTCTGTGCAGGGGCGGGGAGCAGATGTCGTGCCCTCCCCCGTGGGGCAGGGGAGCATGGAGGTCTTTCCCGCCCCTGCCCCACTCTGCCAGGGGCGCATTGCACGCGGAGGGAACTGCCAGATGTGCTGAACAGCTGGCGGGTTCCTCTGGCGCACCCCCGGCAGGGGGAGGAGACTTTGCATGCTCCCCCATTCCCAGGTCTTGATTGGCCTCTGGGCAGGGCGCAGCAAGGCAAGCCTGATCAAACAGCTCAGTGGGCCGGATTCGGCCCGCGGGCCACATCTTGCCCACCCCGGAACCGGTGTCACTCTGGATTCACAGCCGCATGAGCGATGGCAAAGGCTCTGTGTCTACACAGCAGCTGGGAGGTGTAAATCCCAGCTCAGGCAGGCGGCCACGTGTTCGCTGTGGTTGGGCAAGTGCCTAAGCAGAGCAGCGTGGCCCCGAGGGGTCAGGTTCACCCCCTGAATACATCTCGGGGGAGGATGGGGTAGACAGGCTTGTGCTGGGGGGGGAGGGTAGCCTGTGCCGCCGCGCCCACACTACTACTGGTAGGCACTGGCTCCCACGGAACGAGGGCCTGTTCTCCCACCTGCATGGGACTGAGCTCTCGGCTGCTGTGTAGACATGCCCGGGAGAGAACCCGTCTGAACCTCTTCCCTGCTGGTAGCCCATGCGTCTGGGCCCATCGATCACATGCTGCCAGCTTTGGGCTCATTCCATCAGGACTGACGGGGGCAGTAGGAGACCCGGGGCTGGGTTTGATGATCGCCCTCCGACGTGATTTCCCCGGAGCTAGAAATTCATGGGCGGTAACTGAAGTGAAATGGCCAACGGCAGGGGGGTCACAGCAAGACCTTGTATGGGCCCAGGTGAGCGGGGGCCAGGCTGGCCGTGTGATGGAGGAGCGTTTTCACTCTTGGGCAAGTCAGCTCCTCCCTTCGCTCTGCAGTCCCGCATGGACGGCCTCAGCAGCGCTCTGGGTGCGGATCCTGTTGTGCGGATCCTGTTGCAATGTGGGTCGTGGCGCACAGTGGGGAAGGAAGGACGAAAGGCTCCCGCGCTCTGTGAGGCCCTCTCGGGAAGCAGGGCTGAGCCAGTGATGGCTCTGGTGGGGCATGGAACGAAGCGATCAGAAATCTGGTTCTCCTGGAAGAAAAAAAAAATCAGGTTGGTTTGTTTGAATTGAAAACAAAATTGTTTTGAAGTGAGTGAAACTTTGCAGGTTGCCCCGCAAGGGAATTCCGTTGAGCGTTTCTGCTGCGTTTGGGACGCTGTTTGCCGCCTTTTTCTTTAGAAGTCACCGAGGGGGACCTGTGTGAGTCTGTAACTTAAAAAAAAAAAACCCACACGCAAGTAGTCCTGTAGCACCTCAGAGACTGACAAAAATCTGTCTAGACCAGTGGTTCCCAGACTTTTTGGCATCATGCCCCCTTTTTGATTTTTGAGAAACCCTCACGCCCCCCCAGATAGCAGCAAAACTTGTTGATAAAAAAAAAAAAAGGAACTGACCGGGCCCAAAAAACAAAAGTATCAGCAAAACTTAGGGGGTGGGCAATTGACGGGGGGAAGAGGGGCCTGGGTTGCCTCGCACCCCCCCGGAATTTCAGCATGCCCCCCCAGTTTGGGAACCCATGACTAGACCATCATGAGCTTTCGTGGGCAAACCCCACGAAAGCTCATGATGGTCTAGATAGATTTTTGTCAGTCTCTGAGGTGCTACAGGACGACTCGTTCTTTTCCTGTGACACTCGCCAATTATAAAACCGAAACAGCTCTGGGCATTGAAAAGTCAACGCAAACTGTGTGCACTCTTCTGTGATTTTCATCGCTGTGCAGACGGCGTTTTCCTGACTTCGGCGGCTAGTTTTGGACCCCAGAATATGCATTTTTGGCTTACAACCACAATTTTTAGGGGGAAAAAAATTCAGCCCACTCTAGTAGGGAAATTGCTCCACAAGGTGCACCAAGTTTCCCCCCACCCCCCACCACGTGGTCCCTATGGCTAATAGCTATTCTGCATCTTTTGAGCGCGCCCGTTATTTCGAACTAGAATGGGCTCGCTATGCCGACGTTCCTGCGAACCTCGTTCCACAAGGAGTAAGGGCCATTTCGGACGAGCGCTTTATTTTGAAATCAGCGCTGTGTGGACGGCACCATATTTCGAAATAAGCGTCGCTCAGAGGGCATGGCTTATTCCGAGCGCCAAGTGCAGTGTAGACGCACCCCGAGACCACAGCACCCGGCTCCCTTTGGCCCCCGCCGAAGCTGGTCTGGGCTCCTTGGCTGTGTCTAGACTGGCATGATTTTGCGCAAATACTTTTAACGGAAGAGTTTTTCCCGTTAAAAGTACTTGCACAAGAGAGTGTCTATACTGGCATGTGCCTTTGCGCAAAATATTTGCTTTTGCGCAAAAGCATCCGTGCCCCATATAGACGCTCTCTTGCGCAAGAAAGCTCCGATGGCCATTTTAGCCATCGGGCTTTCTTGCGCAAGAAATTAACGTTCCTGTCTACACTGGCCCTCTTGCGCAAGTATTCTTGCGCAAGAGGGCTTATTCCTGAGCAGGAGCGTCAGAGTATTTGCGCAAGAAGCACTGATTTCGTACATTAGAACGTCAGTGCTCTTGCGCAAATTCTCGCGGCCAGTGTAGACATGCGGCAAGTTTTTGCCAGTCTAGACGCACCCTTAGTGTCTGATCCTGCCCAGTCTCGCCGGCTACCCGGCTGCTCGGAGCTCGCGCCTTCTGCCCCACAGGGGTGGGTGACACGTGGGGCAGAAAGCAGCAGCCACGGTAGCAGGGAGGCATTCAAGAAAGTAAAATGGCACCAGAACGAGACGTTCTCGGGTCATCTCCTTGGCTGGCAGGCAGATCCATTATTGGCTCTCCTGATCAAGGCACCTGATAACCGGCGTTCCCAGGCCCTTTTCACAAAAGCCGTGGGCAAGGTGTCGGGGAGCGGCCGATGAGTCAGCGCCCGGCGAGCCGGCAGGCCCTTCCCCACTCTAAATAACCAGGCACATTTGGCTCAAACACTCGCTCCTGGCCCAGCTTTCGCTAACCGTTTTGTAGGCTTCTTTTCCTGGGATCTGGATTTAGTGTCCCTTGCACCGCTGGCTCTTCACGGCGCTCGACAGTGCCAGCTGCCTCTGGTCTTGGGGGCCGGTTAACGGGACTGTGTTTTAGTGAGGACTAGACTGGAGGCTTTCTGGGCTCAGGGCCCTCTGGTTTTGGTCCTGTGTTTGTACAGCAGCTAGCACAGCGGGGATCTGGTATGGAATTAGGGCCCCTCGGTGTGAAGGCAATGGAAAATCTAATCATCATAAATGAATGTGCATTATACACAATGCTGTGGGTGGCCAGTAATGTAGGCAAGGGAAGGCGCGGCCTTCCCAAAACTGCCAGCACACCCCAGCCGCCCGGGAAGGCTGGGACTATGCCGCGGCAGCCCGGCTCCCCAGCCACCCCGGTGGACTGGGGTTGGGGCCAGGGTCACATCACGGCAGCCCCGGCCCTCCAGGTGACCAGGAAGGATCGGGCTGGGGTGGGCGGGGCTTGGCTCCAGGGGCGGAGCCTCAGGCAGAAGGGGCAGGACTGGGGCTCGCCTTCCCCAGCTGGGCCTTCACCCCCCGCCCGTATTCAATGGCACGCTGCCACACGCCAGACAGGGCAGTTGCTGAAATTCATGAATGGGGCAGACGCATTTTTCAAGGTGCTGTCTGGCTTGAAGGCTAGTTGAAGAGTCACTGGTTTATTTCAGAGGCCTCGATGCCTCAGCGTTGCATCAGTTCCTGGCAGCGTGGCATTGCCATGTCATGCCGTAACGGGGCTGCCTGCTGAGGCAACGGAAAATTCGATTTCTGCTCATGAGTTGATAAATGAGTGATTCATCGTGATTTGTCAGGGCCAAATGAGTTACACCTACGTGCGCCTCTCCCACTGTGTGATGGCAGCTGGCTTAGCCCCAGCCTGTTGGCATCCGTGTACCTCCAGGCAGAATTTGGCAGGTGAGAGTCATCTCCACCCGATCCGTTTCTCAGTGGTCGATTTGTAAGTGCCATTTAATCTGCTCGTGCACGTGGCCCTGCGGCATGAAATGCACGTGACGCTGTGTGTGCTCACTGGTGAGAAAGCAGGGCCACAGGTCGCTCAAGCCCGGGCGCCGTGCGTGGAAACACGCATGCGTTCGCGGGAATGGGTACATTTCATGCGTGATACTGGCAGCCTTTGTGGGCTGTTCCCGTATGTGCTGGGACAGAGCCGGGCTGGGACAGATCCGGGCTGGGAAGGGATGGGAGACCGGGCAGCCAGTTCTCTGCCAGTACAAACTGGAAGATGTCAAAACGGCCCATCTGGACACCTTGGGAACTTTTTTTTTCCATATTTTTTCAGGTTGAAGCATTAGCCAATGCTGGCTCGTTCCTGCAAAATGGCTCTGTTTCTACAAAATTGGATTTCTTTTTTATGTTTTTTTAAAGGAAAAAAACCCCTGTTTTGCTGGAAATTCCCAACAACTGTAACCAGGAGTAAACCCTGTGAATGGGAAGGATTGAAATGCTAGGAGAATCAGGGCCGTGAGTTCAGATCTGAGCCAGTCATTACGAGAGGGGTGTGATTTCCAAGGGCCCTTTAATTACTGCTGGAGCTCCTTGCCCCCGCCCCCTCCATGCTCAGCCCCGCCCTTGGCCCCGCTCTTCCGCCCTTGGCCCCACCTCTTCCGCCCCTGCCCCACCCCCTTCACCCTTTCTGCCCTCAGCCCTGCCCCCGCTCAGCACTGCCTCTTCTGCCCTCGACCCTGCCCCTTCCAGGAGCGCGGAGCTGTCCCCCTCCCGCCTTGCCCAGGGCCTGCAGAGCCTGTCGACACCTCTGCCATGAAGCCTACGCTGTTTTCCATAGATACAGACTCCGTCAATGGCAACAGCCCAGGTTCAGTCCAGCCCTGTGATAACAGAGCAAGAGCTTGATCCACTGGTGCCTGGCGTGCCGCTAAGGGAGGGCTTGTCAAGCCATTTATGGATTCTCTATTGTTTCTGCTCCCTTTCTCAAAGCCCAGCCAAATGTGTCCTCTTCTTTCCCCTTCAGCAGTCGCTGGAGCTTGGACCTAGGGTTTGGACTGGGGTTTTTTTTCTGTGCACCTGCCTCCTTGATGCTAACATGAGAATATAGGAACAACCAGACTGGGTCAGACCAAAGGTTCATCCAGCCCAGGGTCCTGTCTACCGACAGCGGCCAATGCCAGGTGCCCCAGAGGGAGGGATCACAGCAGATAATCCTCACCTGATCCCTCCCCTGTCACCCTCCAGACAAACGGAGGCGAGGGACACCATTCCCACCCATACTGGCTTATAGCCATTGATGGACCTAACCTCCATAAATCTATCTAGCTCTTTTTTGAACCCTATTAAAGTCCTAGTTTTCACCACATCCTCTGGCGAGGAGTTCCACAGGTTGACTGTGTGCTGAGTGAAGAAAAACTTCCTTTGTTTGTTTTAAACCCACTGCCTAGTAATTTCATTTGGTGACGCCTAATTCTTATATTGTGGGAATAAGTGAATAACTTTTCCTTATTCACTGTTTCCACACCAGTCATGATTTTATAGACCTCTATCAGAGCTCGCCTTAGTCTTCTCTTTTCTAAGCTGAAAAGTCCAAGTCTTTTTAATCTCTCTTCAAATGAGAGATTTAGCAGCAAATCTCTGCAAAATAGCATTTTCTAGGAAATTCCCCTGGCCTGCCTGTGAGGAAGCCCAAAGTCCTGGCTTTTGGCAAGGCCCTATGGGAGCTAGGGTGGGCCAGAAATCGGACAGCAAAACCTGCTGGGAACATTGACCAGAGAGATCCAGAGAAACCTCTCGCTTCTCCGAGCAGAACAGCTGAATTCCTCAGCCTGACTTCAGACCTTTGAGGGGTTTCTTGGGCTCTCTGAGTTTGCATGCACGAGTTTTTTACCTTCATCAGCTCACTTGGAGAGGGAATGCCTTTGCCGATGCTCCATGAAGTCTGTTGCAGGACATAAACGTGTGTGGTTTACCCAAAAACTCGGGCCTACATCTTGAAAAGTAGGTAGGCTCCTAACTCCCAAACTTGGAATAAACTTTCGGGAGATGGCCATGTAGGGTGTACAGAGTTGTTAACTACCTCCCATTAAGTGGCAATTCATTAACTCGACAAACCCGCACGGGCCTTGTGTAGACTAAGGAACAACATGATTTGTTTTATATCGATCAGCTACCCCAAGGTAGAGAACCCCCCCTTAGCACATAGCGTGGATGCTTGTTCCTGCCTGTAAAGTTGTAGATGGGTGGATGCTAACTGGAGGCTGTAGACCTGATTTCTGTCAGTGGAGAATCTGACCCATTAACTTCCATGGAACTGTAGCTAATTGACACTAGTTCGGGACTGAGGTGCATTGATTGTCTTGGCGCTATAATGCTCAACCCCGGATGAGAAGTTGTCTGTGTGTGTGTGTGTGTGTTTTCTCCTGGGAGGATGGGCTGCCCATGCTATCGCGAATTCTTATCCTCAGAGAGTTCTAGAACAAACGAGGCCACAACCAGAAACTGCCTTCCGTTGAAGTCAATATCAAGACTGAATGATCGGAGATGCAAATATTTGTCCAGGTCAATATTTAACGAGAGGGACAATAAATGCTGATACTGAACCAAATCTGTATATAAACACGTTCTATTTATAACAGGCATTTTTAAAGGGCCAGTGCCAAGGACTTGTCATGGCCCTTAATGGATGGTTTTCCTTCTGATTGTTGGCCATTCCTTTTTTGGCGCTTGGAAACGGTTCCGAGCAGGCACGTGTGTGAGAGAGAGGACATGGTGCCTCCGCGGGCAGATCCAGGCCTGCACATAACCGACATGGGTCCAGAGCCACGCAGGTGATTGGGCTTCTAATGGCTGTTGATTGCACTGAGCATTAGGAGCTGACATTGCTGTGTAGAGCAGCCCTTCAAGCACCATCTCACACACACTTGAAGAGGTGGGACTAGAACCAGGGTCCTTCAACTTCAGAACAGCAAGTCTTGCCTGTAGGAGCGCAACAGGAGCGTCTTTTGCTTGCTTTGGTCCTCAGTCTTGTATGTGGCCTAGCCACCAGGGGGCAGCCTTACTCATACACACATAGCCCCCGGAACCTGCTTAGCACTGGGGTGGGCAAATACTGGCCCGGGGGCTGGATCCGGTCCACCAGGTTTAGCCCCGGCAGGCTCCCACGGTTCTATTTACCTTCGCCTTCGCAGGTACGGGCGCTCACAGCTCCCATCGGCCGCGGATTGCCATTCCCGGCCAATGGGAGCTGCGGAAAGTGGTGCCCGGTCTGCGCCACTTTCTGACACTCCCATTGGCTGGGAATGGTGCTCCGTGGCCAATAGGAGCTGCGATCGCTGGTACCTGTGGAGGTGCAGGTAAATACAGCGGCGGCGGCTTGCGAGGGGCTAACCCTGGAGAACTGTCGTGTTTTATTGCTCGCCTCTGCTTTTGCACACGGGTCACTTTATTCACACATCCCCGCTAAGGGCCTTGTCTGATATTTCCCATGATCGCCCTTGTCTATGGCGCCTGAAAGCTCTTTGAGGTAGGGTCTATTGCTCTGTGTCTAGCAGCCCCCCAGTGCTGTCAGAAACCATCCTCCTCACACAGGGCCCAGAACGAAGGCCGGCTGACGGCTTTCCGTTGACTGCACAGGGCTCCGAACCGGGTCCCAGGGGCTAGCAGGAGCAGGTTCAAAGCTGGACTCACAGCCGGCGCCCCAGGGCAAAATGTGTTGGATTGGAGTGGACAAAAATTGCAAACAGGCTGGGACGCTGAGTGATTCCCCCCCGTGTAAGAATCCTTTTCCGGTTCGAGCAGACGCCGGGTCCCTCTGCCCTGCCTGGGCGCTGAAGACACCTGATGTGTGTTACGTAACAATGCCAGCGCATACAGCTCCTAATCAGCTGGCACATCTTGCCTTGTGTAACCCACACACCTCCTGGGTGTGGTGCCCAGGCCCATGGAGCTGCACTTAGACCATTTCCAGAGAAAGAGGGAGTTTGCTCCACAGCTGTAGCTGAGAGCCAGCTGGCTTTTCGCTCAAGCTATAGCGGCCCATGCACTAAGCCAGGGTGGGGAACCTAAGGCCGGGCCTGGATCCAGCCGCTCAGGGCTCCTCCCCCAGCAGTGGGGAGTATGCGCTGGCGCGCTAGCCCCCCTGCCATCCCACTGTGGGTTTGGAGCACCCAACATGTACTAGCCTGGCCCCCCATGGCTCTGGGGTGCGAGGGGAATGGGGGCAGGGTCTTTCTCCTTCTCAGTTGGGGGCCACGCCAGTGAGGGGTTGGGGGTTTTTTTGCTTCTCACTTGTGTGCGGCCCCCCACTGATTTTGCTGTGGGTCAGCAGCTCCCAGCCCAAAAAAGGTGCCAGTCCCACGTTCAGTTCCTGAGAGACTAAACTGGGCAGACCTGACAGCCCAGGAGCAGGGGCGTGATCTTGTATGGAACATCCCACCGCTAGGGCAGCACCAAGTTGTTCCTCTTTTGGGGGGGGGCATACTCTGTATGGATTCCGCTCCTGCCTCTGCAACTGACCTGCTGTATAGACTTGGGCAAGTCAATTCGCCTCTCTGTGCCTCAGTTCCTCTGGAAAAAGGGGTCCGATACGCGCTCACTGGGAGCTGAGAAGCTGAATTCGTTGGTCCTGTGCAAAGCGTGGTGATCCCCTGATAGAAAGTATTCTTGGTCTAATCATTTTTGGAGTGTCTCCCCAGGATTCTAGACGTTCCAAGTAGTGTTACTGCCCATAACCCCATCCCAAGCTAAACTCTTGCCAGAGAGCCAGGGAAAGGGTTAAACCGTTTTGCTCTTTGTGTCAGGCAGAGAGGAAAGGCTTGATGTTAAAGCCCCAGGTGGCTGACTTTTAATGCCATTTAGGAGAACCTAGCGAGTGATTAGATTAGCACAACCCTGCGTCCTCGCCTGCTCTTTCCCCAGTCAGCCAAAAGGCCAGCATAGCCATCATCCAAAAACGGCTTTTCCCTCCCCCCCAAAAACTTCCAGAAGTTAAATTATTTTCACCCCCAATTTGGGAACGGCCAAACTTAGGATTTTTGAAAGCAAAATATAAAATTCTGGGGGAAAATTCCATTTGGGGTCAGTCCAAACATTCTGACCCTCACGTAATTTTATTTAAAAACATAAGTAGGCGAAAGCCATTTTGCGCTGACAAATGGAAGCGTTTTGTTCGGGAAATATCAAAAGGGGAAGCTTCAACACTTTTTTAAAAAGGCTTTTCCCGGTTTTTATTTTTCACGCTGCAGTTCCATTGCAGTCCGTGTGAGGCTAGGAACGACAGCAGTGTAAAATACACAGCATTTTCCGATGAAAATGTGGTGCCGAGGGATATTTCCAGCCCTGGCTAGGAACAGCTTCTCTAGTGAGGGGGCAAAGCCTTTGGAAGACCTGCGTTGGGCTGGGGTGCCCTCAGTGTCAGAAGCTGGGACTGGGCGACAGCAAAGGGATCGCTTGATGAGTCCCTGTTGTGTTCATTCCCTCTGGGGCACCGGGCGTTGGCCACTGCCGGCAGACAGGTCACTGGGCTGGCTGGACCTTTGGTCCGACCCAGTCTGGCTGTTCTGATGTTCAATGGGCAGCATTTCAAGTAACCCAGCTGCTCCCAGGCTTGGATTCTTCCCTGTAACATTGCAAGTTGTAGGGAAGGCTTGGAAAATGCCCAGTCCTCTTTGATCCCCAGCGCTCGGAAGGTTCTTTCTAGGCACAATCCGCCCTCAGGGGGCTTTTGTGACACCTCCCCATGCCAGGTCTGTGGGGATGCCGGAGAGGTATCTGCTAGCTGGAGTGGCCACCCTGAGCCCTAGGTACGGAGTGGCATTCCAGCCCATCCATCCTCCCACGCCGCCGTGGCAACCCTGCTCTCTTCTGCTCGCTAGCTCAATGACACTCGCACTCTTGCGGCTCCCCGCAGAGGACAGAGGGCTCCACCGCCACCAGAGTCAGTGCGGACACAAGCAGCGCGGACATGGTGTCTCTGGCGTAGCCACCTGCACGCATGTGTAACGGCCAACTGGCTTTGTCAAGCCCTAGAGAGCAAGGACAGTTAAGTCACCGGCCAGAAGACCCCCTTTCTGGGCAGCCTGCTACTGCAGCCAGGATGCTGAGACCACCAACCCGGTGCACGCATCCTGCGGGGCTTGGCTCCTGTGGAAATGAGCGGAACGGGGCTTCCTTGGAGGAGATTCTGGAAGTGTCTGGTGTTTCTGGGGGCGGGAGGGGCTCCTGTTAGAAAAGAAGGAAGGGAGGAAGAGTCCTATGGTGAGAAACAAGATGCCCCCTTCCGACGGGCCTGGCTCGGAAGAGGCCGCCAGTCCCCCCAGGAGAAGACCGAGGACATCAACGGCTCCACGTCAGACCCAGCATCGCAGCACGGAGCCGGTTCCGGAGCTGGCTTGGTGCGAGAAGCACGGAGCCGGTTCCGGAGCTGGCTTGGTGCGAGAAGCACGGAGCCGGTTCCGGAGCTGGCTTGGTGCGAGAAGCACGGAGCCGGTTCCGGAGCTGGCTGAGTGCGAGAAGCACGGAGCCGGTTCCGGAGCTGGCTTGGTGCGAGAAGCACGGAGCCGGTTCCGGAGCTGGCTTGGTGCGAGAAGCACGGAGCCGGTTCCGGAGCTGGCTTGGTGCGAGAAGCATGGAGCCGGTTCCGGAGCTGGCTTGGTAAACGAGGAGCACGGAGCCGGTTCCAGAGCTGGCTTGGTGCGAGAAGCATGGAGCCGGTTCCAGAGCTGGCTTGGTGCGAGAAGCACGGAGCCAGTTCCGGAGCTGGCTTGGTGCGAGAAGCACGGAGCCGGTTCCGGAGCTGGCTTGGTGCGAGAAGCACGGAGCCGGTTCCGGAGCTGGCTTGGTGCAAGAAGCACGGAGCCGGTTCCAGAGCTGGCTTGGTACACGAGGAGCAGATGGAGCCCATCACGGAGCCCTCGATCCTAGGAGTGCAGAGGTCTGGATCCCTGAGGGATTGGGCCCCACGGCACGGGATGTGCAGCAAGTCTCCCTCCCGGGCAGCGCGCCCCACGCAGAGGGCGATGAATGGACGAGGCTTTCAGAGCTCTCAGCTGTGCCGCTGCCACGGGCCACCGGGCGACGGGTTCAGACGGGCAGTTGCGTTCGGAAAGGCTCATGCCACGTCTTCCTTTTGTCTTTCGTGGAAGCCGCGAGCAGCGTCCCGCATGGATCCAGTTTCTTGCCTGCCTTCCTCTCATCGCTAAATCTGCCCACCTGGCTGTGGCGGGGGCAGGGCACACTCGGCATGGAGTCTGTGGGAAGAGCTGGGGGCTGGGAACCACGATCACTGCATTCCCAGTGTTACTAAATGGGGGGAGGGTCCCAGTGAGAGCCCGGGTGCTCGGGAAGGGGACTCTAGGGTGTTCCTGGTACAAAAAGGAGGCCGCAGCAGGGAAGAGGACCACGGATCTAGGGGATTCCTGACCAGTCGCATTAGAACATAAGAGCGGCCAGACTGGGTCAGACCAAGGGTCCATCTGGCCCAGTGTCCTGTCTGCTGACAGTGACCAATGCCAAGTGACCCAGAGGGAGGGATCACAACAGTGAATCCTCATGTGATCCCTCCCCTATCACCCACCTCCAGACAAACAGAGGCTAGGGACACCGTTCCTACCCATCCTGGTGAATAGCCATTGATGGAGCTAACCTCCATAAATCTAGCTAGCTCTTTTGAACCCTGTTAAAGTTCTAGTCTTCACTGCATCCTCTGGCAAGGAGTTCCACAGGTTGATTGTGTGCTGAGTGAAGAAAAAACTGGGAAACCTGCTCCCTGACCTTATGGTTTTATGTTGAATTTTTCACTCAATCTTGTGGAAAGTCAACCATTTCCTTAGGTAATTTGGCCACATGAATACATGTAGGAACAGCTGTGATTTTATCACAAGGTAGGATTTCCTTGCTGAAATGCCCCCTCTCAAATTCATAATTTCTTTGTAAAAAAAAGAAATGAAAACCTTCTCTAGAACAATTTCCATGTTGTGTGTGTGCAGATTGGCAAAGATTTGCAGCTCTGCGAGAAGCATTCGGGAAACCAAATGTAAACTGATTCCAAATGCACTGGAAGAGTTTGCAGTTTGGAGTGGATTTCAAAGTGACAGCCCTCAAAGAATAGCTCATGCACATTGCAGGAGACACTTTCCCCTCTAATTAATTAGGGTCGTTTTTGGAAGTAAGAGTTTCCTTGAGGCAATATCCAATACTGATAAAGAAGCAGCTAAAAAACTTCCTGCCAAAGAAACCGCACGTGTCTGTTCTCTCTTGCATCGTGATGCAAGCATGATCGTAAATGTAACATAAGTCACTCTAGAACCTTGAAGTGTGTGGGGGTAGGGAGAGAGAGAAATTGTGCGTGTGCACAAAAGTGTATGTGATGTGTTTGTGTGGGAACCGATCAGCTTTCACATTTTCCCTGGTCTCATCTTGTGAAAGGTGCACGTGTGAAAATCGGTGTCTGAAGCTCTGGGAATCCTAGGGCCTCAACAGTGTCTCTCTCTCGACCCCCAATGTGGATTGTAAAGAGAAGACGAGGGATAGCAAAACGGGGTCCGGTCCATGAACGCCCCTCCTGGCCCGGCGATAATACAAACAGTGCCTAGTAATGACTCTGTATTAATCCTGGCTCAGGGCACTTTTCAGCCATCTCTTGCTGCAGGGGGGTTTGTACTGATTGTCACCACTGAAGTTTGAATGAGAAACCACCATGCTCGATACTGTATCGGCAGGAGAAGCAAGTTTATCCCAGCTGGGGCGGGAAGTGAGGTTGCATCTGCGTATTTGGCGGCTGTTAGTTGGGTCATAGAGCAGTGGAGCCCAGTGGAGTGAGCCAGGGATGGGATACAAGCAACTGTGGGCCCCGTTCCCCACTCCGCCCCTCGCTTGGCTTCTCCGTGCCAAGGTTTCTTCCACTGCACAGTGAAGGTAATGACGCGACAGAATGAAACAGATGTCCCCCACCCTCGTGGTTCTGTTGGGCTTGGCTGGCCCTTGGTGGGGGTAAGATGCCCGACCCGCCCTGTCAAACTTGCGGTTGCACTGTCTGTGCTGCTGGGGGCACTGTTGCTACGGCTGCCCTCTCGGGGATGCAGGCAGAAAGAGGGGCTGGCCCTGTGTTGCCTAGCAATGGTCACTCAGCAACAGTGGGAAGTGGACCCCCATCGCTGGGGGCTGAAGGCAGCTTGGCTGCCAGGCTGGGGGGACCCTGTGACAGCAGCTGGATCAAGTGTGGACAGTGAGCATCCGGGGGGTTATTAAGCAGAGGCAGCGGCTCTTGTGCGTATGTTTCGGGCTTCTGATGGTGCCAACGACACCAGGCGAGTCAGACAGAGGGCAGCCCCGGGGCACATGCCAAATGGCAGCCAGCGTGCCGAAAGCCCCGCCCGGTCCCTGCACCCACCTAGCTCCGCAGGCCCCTCGCGCATAGGGTGGCTTTCCAACAGCCCTGGCAGCCTCCGAGTCACTCACCCCTGGAGCACGCAGGGCCACCGGGTTTGGCATTAGTGGAGACGCGCACGTCCGCGGGGCCTCCTGGGCCTGTCGGGGGGCCACGTTCTCGTGTCTCCTGTGCACCGCATCATGCCTGCCCAGTAACGGGCTGTGTTTATTCCACAGCTCACCCCCATGAGGATGGAGCAGTGCATGCCACTCACGATGGAGGTGACGGTTTTTATTCTCTCTGCATGCGTATTTCCGCCCCTCACCAAGCCAGCGTGGTGGGGGGTGGGGGGCGCCTTCCTGAAATGCAGCTGGCTTCTCCTGAGCAGATCCCTCCCTGGGGGGCTCTACGACCCCCATTAAGGCACTGGAAAGAGAGCCTGCTGGATTCTCCGCCCCTCGGCCCTCTCCCCACCTCGCAGCATGTGTTATACAGGAACTGTACTGCCAACTGCAAGGAGACCGGGTTCCCTGCCTGGCTCTACCCCACTCTCAGTATGACCGCAGGCAAGTCTTGGCACCTCTGTCTTCCAGCTGTAAAATGGGTTCCACCTGATTCCCTCGGTGTTTGCTAGATCGTATGCTCTGTAGAGCAGGGAGTGTCTCTTGTGATGTGCTTGTGACATGCCCGGCCCCGCACAGGCCTGGCTGTACAACAGGAAAGACCCTCTCCCCTGGAGCCAGGCTAGAGGCAGTGTCCAAGTGTGAGGCCAGGGGGCACATGGAAGCCGGGGGGTTCTCTTCCAGGTGATACCCAATGGGATGTCCTGGCAAGTGCTCCTTTTGCTGGAGCGTGGCTAGCCCAGGCAGCTGGCCTCTATCTTAGCTCAGGTCCTCCCCTTCTGCCGATCTCTAAACGCTGCTCCGACTGAGTCGGGGTACAGTCCTCTGCACTCCCTGTCCCACCCCAGAGGTGGCTGCATTTCAGTAGTGGGGGGGAGGTAAATTCAGTTTGTGTCTCCTCTGGGGGCGGTAGGTGCAGTTGGGCATTATGAATTGTGATCCGGCGAAGGCTGCAGAGGCAAGGTGGGGCTTCGGGAGTCCCCGTGTGACAACGCACAGGATTAACTAGAAAACCAGGGGATCTCTGCACAATGCCCCAGTGCACCAGATCCTCGAAGTTATTTAAGTGCCTAACTCCTATGGATCTCAGTTCGGGTTAGGCGCCTAAATACCTTGGATGAGCTCGGGCATCCCTATGGAACTCTCCTAGAAAAACTCTCTTGTGAAGTGAAGGCAGGAAATCAAAATACCAGAGATAAGGGAACCTTAGAAGTAAAATCCGTCTGACGCCCTCACTTCCCTCCTCCGTCTCTGTGGTGAGTGGGTCACTTCATTGCTCAGGTATGTGCGGCATTTGGAGCCGAAGGGAGAGCCCCTGGTACTGCCTAGCAGTGATCTAATTCCTGACTCTAAAAATAACCGGCGGGGGTGGCCCGCCCTGCGGAGAAAATCAGGGAAAAGCCGGCAGCACTCCAAGGGCGCCCCGCGATCTTCACCCAGAGACGAGCCCAAGTGGGAATCACAGAGCCAAACAGCGTGGAAATTGGGACTGGGATCCGATTTGCAGCTGGGGCATGTCTTTAGAACATGCCCTGCCCGGATCCGGGAGTGCAAACGACTGAAACGTCAGGACTGTTCCGAGTTGGATCCAGTTCTAGGTCTAGATCCGCAACACCCCAGAGCCTTGTGGGGCATAGTGTCGGTCCCAGATGACAGGAGCGGGAGCCCACAGCACCTGGAGGAATAGGTCAGGCATTGAACACGAGCTGCACTTGTTGGGGTAACTAACCGTCCTCCCCCCACCCCTGCTAGTGACCAGCTGGGAGCTTTCCAGCACCGCTGGCTTGACAGGATGATTTGCTGCTAACACCAGGCAAGCGGGGGTAACACTCGGGCTCGACTGAGGCCCCCGACGGTCTTCGTGCAGCAGCAGCCAGTTGGAAGACTTCAAGGTCCCTGCCCAATTGCTGTGATCACAAAGGAGCATTGCATGCTGGGCCATGTAGTGTCAAGGGGCTGCCTCCATTTTAAAGTTGCGATACTTGCTCTGTTCGATGCACACTTAGGCGTGGTCCTCGCTTCCTGGTGCATTGCCAGGGCGGCTCTCAAGGGGGGCACATCTTTGCAAGAGTTCTAGGCATAGCTTGTGCCCCATAACGTGTGGGGCAGATCCAACGCCGGCAGCCAAATCGGTCTTTGGTGATGGCAGACAGGTCGCCCCAGGGTGGACTTGGGCGCAGAGCGATGTCGTTCTGTGGGGCAAAGCCTTCCGGCCAAATACACAGCGGGTGGTAATGAGATTAGCATGGCTTCTTGCGGTAGGCTCTGCCTGCCCGTATCTGCAGGGCCTGGGGAAACTGGACCGGTTTGCCGGCTCTGTGTCACATGAATGTGTCTATGAGGTCCGTATAATGAGACTGACACATGGGTAACCACATAATTAAAGGTTGCAGCTCCCGTTCGCAGTATTAGTGGTGGCATCACTACCCACAAAGAGCAGAGCCTGAGCCAGGAGATGCTAGGGCTAGAGTTTCCTCGCCCCGTGCTGCCCGTGGACTGTTGAATCACTGGGAACACCCCCAGAAGATGCCCGGTCAGACAGGAATCCCGAAGGAATCTGGAGTTTGAGGATATTCATGACCGGAACTTCAGTTATTCTGGACTATTGCACTTGCAAAAACATCCATCCAGAGTCACAGGCCCACACTGCTGCTGTATTGTGTTAGAGATGGGGAAAGTTTCCTGGGCAAAGTGAAAATCGACCAGTTTCCCTTTTGGTTCTAGCTAGTCTCAGATTGGGATCTCGTGTGTTGGTACGAGGCCAACATGTTCCCAGGGCCGCGGGCGACAGTTAAACACCAATGTTATCCCCTTATTTCCAATGCCTGGCAACGGAATCAGGAACCGGTTGAGTTCTCATTGGGCTTCACACTGTTTAAATGAGACCTGGGTCCCAACTCAAAGTCAGATCCAGACCTGGAGCCTAACTCCGCCGAGGTCTGAGGGCATGTGGGTCTGGAGCTCTGGCCTAGGCACCTCAGCTTTAGTTTCAAGTTCTCCCCCTCTTATTATTTATCTAGAAAAATCAAAAGCCTGGCCCTTCTGTATTTGACAGCACGCCTTTCGCTGCTCCTGGGCTCTCTGCCCCACTACATGTGCATCCCTCTAGGCTCTGGGCTCCTCACAGCCATGAATAGATTTGATCCTCACAGCAGGCAGGGAAGGATTATGCCCATTTCACAGATGTGGAAACTGAGGCCCCAAGTGATTTGCTGATTTGCCTAAGGTCGCACAGGGTGCATAGGGTATCCGTGGCTGAGCTGTGCTCCTGCCTCCCAATCCATGGTCTTTTCCTGCCCGGTAGGCACCCACCTCTCAGAGCTGTTTGTAGGATGCCCATCACCTTAGCATCTGAATTCGTCACTCAAGAATTCTTCCTTTGTTCTTCCCCATAGGCACGTTCTGAAATGGACAAGTACCTCTCCAGCCAGATGCTGCCAATTCCAATGATGCCAGACAAGAAGTACCGCAGGGAGAGTGCCTCGGTGGTGGACGAGTTCTTCTCGACAGAGAAGCCGCCCTCCACACCCTACAGCGTGAACATCAATCTGATCCTGCAGGACACCACGCACCTGCGCACCGGGCTCTACCGGCCGGCCAAGCCCCTCGCCCCCTTCCCACAGATCAAAACAGAGCCCGGCACCAGCTTTGCCCAGCCCTGCTCGTCCGCGGCGGGCGTGACACAGACGCTGCCGGATTTCACCAGCGTCTTCAGCATGCCGCAGTCGGTGGCGGTGAACAACATCTTCATCAAGCAAGAGATGACCTCGGAGATCCCCCTGTCGGGCGGCGCCCCGCAGGCCCAGCTCTACCAGATGCCCCTTGGCAATGGCGACGCTGATGGCGCCCCCCTGGCGCCCTCTACAGGCAGCACCACGGCCATCAACACCATCGGCGGTGGCCCCATGCCTGCGGGCAGCACCATGCTCCCCAGACCCATCCAGCCCAGCCCACAAGTGAAGCACTTCCAAAGTGTCTCCCAAGCACAGGGGAACTTCAACCTCACGGGGCAGTTCTACCCCGTCCCAGGACTCAACCTACCCCCTTCACCCCCTAACTCCCAGCCTGGCAGCCCAGAGAACCAGCCGGAGCTCATCAACACCATCTCACCCCCGCCCTCCTATGAAGCCACCTTTGGACTGAAGCTGGTACAGTCGTCCCACATCCCCACCCTGCCAAACAGCCTCGGGGCCCTCTCCCAGGGGCACATTATCATGCCAACCCCCAAATACAACAGGCGCAACAACCCAGAGCTGGAGAAAAGGCGGATCCATCACTGTGACTACCCAGGTATGGCCACGGCTGCTAGGCTGGTTTGACGTCGCAGTCCTTTCCCGACGTGCGTAGGTCTAGCCTGTCTGAAACGGACCATGCATTTGTACAATGTGCCCCCTCTGCCAAAGCTGGGCAAGGTAGCTGTTTGACACGCTCCACCCCAGAGGTGGAGGCATGGCAGTGGTGGGCAATGCAGCAATAACTATGTGCACGCTATATGGAAGGCTCACAGTAATATCTATATAGGGTACGTCTACACTGCACAGTTATTTCGGGATAAGCTATACCAGAATAGTTATTCCGAAAGAGCTTATTTCGAAATAGCACATCTACGCTGGAGGGAAGGCTCAAAATGAGTCCGAGGCAGGCTCCCCTAATGTAGACGGGCTATCTCGATGTAGCGCTCCAGGAGGAAAAACTTAGAATGGCCCTGGGGAGGGGCTATTTTGAAATAGCAGCAGTGGAGCATCTAAACACGCCTTATTTCGAAATAGCTGTTTCAGAAGAGGCGTTATTCCTCGTAGAATGAGGTTTACAGAAGTCAGAATAAGCCGACCGTTATTTCGAAATAACAGAATTGATGTGAATGTCAGGGAAGCTGAGGTCTGCCTGCCAGACAGAGCATAAGAGAGCGGTGAGCTGGGAAAGCAAGTCGGGGTGGGGGGAACCTCAAAGATTTTGGAGTAAGGTTTCAGCTCTGTTGAACGCCAAGTGTCTGGAGGAGGCTGACGTTTAGCTGAACTAGCTGCATGGTGTGAATCAAGCCCATTGGAAAGCAGAATTTCCATCCCAGGGGAGATTCTGATATTTCAAAGTTTGTTTTCCTTCTGGTTGGGAGAAGTTGAATTTGAAAAATGTTCGTGGAATCGAAATTCCCTAAGGGTATGTCTACACTAGCCCCCTAGTTCGAACTACCTGTTATTCCTCCTGGAATGAGGTTTAACAGGTAGTTCGATTTAGGGCTTTATTTTGAACTACCGGGTCCCTGCCGCGTGTAGACACGGGCAGTTAGTCCGGACTTGTAAATTTCAAAAATGGCGACTGGCCGGGAAGATGCAAATCAAGCACGGGATATTTAAATCCTGGGCTTGATTTGCAACTTCAAATGCCTACATTAGCCTCCCTAGTTCAAAGTAGGGGGCTATTGTAGACATACCCTAAAGGTTTTGATACAAAAACACCAATGTACGGGTGGAACCTCTCTAGGCCGGCACTCTCTGCTCCGGCAACAGCCGTGGTCCAGCATGATGTTAGTTAGCCAGATGGCCGCTTAGCATGGGTGTAGCAAAGTTTCCTGCGCTTCCATAAAGTTTGTTTACAGCCGTCTGTCCTGGCTCTCAGTGTTCTGTGTTGTTATGTAGCTCTGATTTACCCCTACATGTTGTCTATGCACCCAGCAAGCAGTGGAAGCGTCGGTAATGCTGCTACACAATATTGACCTTCCGCGGTCCAGCAAATTCACTGGTTCAGCACTGGTCAGGTCCCGAGGGTGCAAGCTAGAGAAGTTCAACCTGTATTTCCTTTCAATTATGCTGACTCATTCTGACTCAGTAAGTTAAAGATCAAAACATTAGAATACATTAGTTATACAATATGTAAATATAATCCAATATTAAAATTAAACGTATATAACTTGAAAAGAAAGTTTCCTTTTGATGTATTGTTTTATCTTATCGAAATGACACATTTCGTATTTGTAGGAAAGAAATGAGATGGTTGAAATGTTTCATTTTGACACTTTTCCTCAAAAATATCATTGAAATGGACACATTTCTGTAAAACGTGATTGGTTGGAGATGAACCTGCATTTTCTCCCTCAAAGCCAGTCCTTTGAAAATGGTTTAATTTGCTCTTGAATATTGAAAACGGGGACAGCCCTTCACAAAGTTGTGAGAGCATCCAGCTTTCTCATCCATCATCTTCAGCTGGAGCTGGGATTGCCACCAAATAGAACCTTTCGTGCTGGATTTTGGCAGGTTCTGACTCTGTCTAGACTCCAGAAAGTCAGCGGCAAAGCAAAGCCGTCAAATAGCAATGCAGAAGTGAATGTTTTGAGGCTGCCTACATAAAAGGTTCCATCGGAGCTTGGGACGAAAGTTTGGGTCTGATTTGACCTTGTTCAGACTGGTTCTTCCATCCCAGTTGAGACACGCATGTGTGAGGATGGCCAAACGGGGCCAAACGGGGATCCTGTTAGAAAGTTTGCATGCCTAATTTGTCATCATGGTGTACTCCTGGCTGCAGGAAGCTCTCAGCTTGTGGGTGAAAGAAACTTGTCCTCCCCCACTGGCCCATGTAGGGAAGAAGGGTCCTTGCTTAGCTGCTGTAGAATGCGCCTCACCCCTATACGAATTTGTAAACTATTACCCGCCCTTCTTGTCGAGCCTTTTTTCTTCTGGCAATTCAGGTGTGTGCATTTTAAATCGGTATTAGAATGACACACGTTTCACACCGGGGGTTCTTTTCTGTTTTTACAGGCTGCACAAAGGTTTACACCAAGAGCTCCCACCTGAAGGCACATCAGAGAACTCACACAGGTAAGTTATGCCTGAGCAATCTCGGGATCTCTCTAGCCACGGTATTTTTACACCATACTCATCAATGGGGTGGTAGCAGCGGATTTCCATAGTATGAAATGTGATCAGTAACACAGTGAATGCAAAAACACCGAGGAGTCCTGTGACACCCTAGGGTGTGTCTACACAGCACCCTAAACTCGAAATAAGATACGCAATTTGCACTATGCAAATTGTGTATCTTATTTTGACTGAATTTCGAAATAGCATATTTCGAAATTTGGTACGTCTACACAGAAATTTGGCGCATCTACCACAGTGGAACGAGGGTTACAGGGATGCTGAAATAGCGCGTCTGCTATTTTGAGACTTATCTCGAAATAGCGGGCACGTTCAAAAGACACGGGGTAGCTATTTTGGTATACTTCCGGTATCCCGAAATAGCCCTGCTGTGTAGAATTACCCTTAGAGACGAAGGGCCAGGTCTACACTAGACCCAGACGGTCGGCTTAAGGTACGCAATTCCATCTACATAAATAATGTAGCTGGAGTCGGCTTACTTTAAGCCGAGCTTGGCGCCATCTCCACAGTGGAAGGTTGACAGGCGCAAAGGCTACCATCAGCGTCCCTTACTCCTTGCAACTGCGAGGAGTACTGGTGCCAACCAGAGGCACCCTCAGCATTCAGTTTAGTGAGTCTTAACTAGACTCGCTAAATCAAACATAAAAAGATTGACCTCCGGTGCATAAGTATAGACCTGGCCTAACAGATTTATTAGGGCATAAGCTTTCGTGGTAAACCCCACTTCATCAGATGAATTGGAGTGGAGTTTGCAGAGACAGGGATATATATCAGGACAACACAAGAAAGAGGGTACTTGTGTAAAGGAGGCTAATTGCGTCTGGCTGGAAGTGGCTTATTCACGATAGCTGATATGGAAATGCGGATAGCAAGAGAGGGAAAATTGCCTTTGTAGTGTGCTAATCGGTTAAGATCCATACTAAGTTGATAGTAATGAATTTGCAAATGAACTCCAGTTCAGCTGTCTCCCTTTGTAATCGGTTTTAGCAGTGAGATAAAGAGATCAGGCAGGGTTTGGGGAGGAACCAAGCACAGAGATCTGGCAGGGTTTGGGGAGGAACCAAGCACAGAGATCGGGCAGGGTTTGGGGAGGAACCAAGCACAGAGATCGGGCAGGGTTTGGGGAGGAACTAAGCACAGAGATCTGGCAGGGTTTGGGGAGGAACCAAGCACAGAGATTGGGCAGGGTTTGGGGAGGAACCAAGCACAGAGATCTGGCAGGGTTTGGGGAGGAACCAAGCACAGAGATCTGGCAGGGTTTGGGGAGGAACTAAGCACAGAGATCTGGCAGGGTTTGGGGAGGAACCAAGCACAGAGATCTGGCAGGGTTTGGGGAGGAACCAAGCACAGAGATCTGGCAGGGTTTGGGGAGGAACCAAGCACAGAGATCGGGCAGGGTTTGGGGAGGAACCAAGCAGAGAGATCGGGCAGGGTTTGGGGAGGAACGAAGCACAGAGATCTGGCAGGGTTTGGGGAGGAACCAAGCAGAGAGATCGGGCAGGGTTTGGGGAGGAACTAAGCACAGAGATCTGGCAGGGTTTGGGGAGGAACTAAGCACAGAGATCGAGCAGGGTTTGGGGAGGAACCAAGCACAGAGATCGGGCAGGGTTTGGGGAGGAACCAAGCACAGAGATCTGGCAGGGTTTGGGGAGGAACCAAGCACAGAGATCTGGCAGGGTTTGGGGAGGAACCAAGCACAGAGATCGGGCAGGGTTTGGGGAGGAACCAAGCACAGAGATCGGGCAGGGTTTGGGGAGGAACTAAGCACAGAGATCGAGCAGGGTTTGGGGAGGAACCAAGCACAGAGATCGGGCAGGGTTTGGGGAGGAACCAAGCACAGAGATCGGGCAGGGTTTGGGGAGGAACCAAGCACAGAGATCGGGCAGGGTTTGGGGAGGAACCAAGCACAGAGATCTGGCAGGGTTTGGGGAGGAACTAAGCACAGAGATCTGGCAGGGTTTGGGGAGGAACCAAGCAAAGAGAACAGGCAGGGTTTGGGGGAACAAAAGACATACCAGTTGCAACAGAAAATCAGTAGCTCTATACTGCAGTGTGTTTGCCGGTCCATGTGCTTGTGACGCCCATTAACTACTGCACAGGATCTCACCAGGGGCTTGCCAGCCATGTGGCCACTCCGGGGGTCTGATTTCTCAAGCACCGTAACTGGTGTGTGCAGACCCAGCTGGTGCGGACTCACAGTTCCATCATGTTTCAAAGCACACTACTTGAAAGCACAGAAAGGGTATTTTAGTACACACCCACAGGACTGATTAGTGTGCAACACGTTAGTGTGCTTTAGAAATCACCCGTGCACATCACCCCACTTTGTAGACATGCCCTGAGCTACCTTTAAGGTACGTCTACACAGCTGTGTTATTTCAGAGAAACCGACGTGATTCCAAAATCCATGTCTACACTACAGGCAGTTATAATGTCGTGCTGGAGGGCTTCTCACTCTGACTCCTGTTACCCTCATTGTCCGAAGAGTAAGGGAAGTCAGAGGAAGAGGGCTCTAACTTGGACTTCCCACTGTGTGGACAGCGCCAAAAGCCGAGTTGAGCTATTTTGACTTCAGCTCTGCAATTGACATAGCTCAAATTGCGTAGCTTAATTCAGCTTTAGCCCTGCTGTGTAGACGCACCCTTAGAGACCACGTGCTCCTTGCTCCGGCCTTGGTGCACCACAGACTCAGAGAGGAGTCTCTCCATTGCACCTGGTGCCCTCTGCCTTTTCTCTAGGGCTCTCCCATCCAGGGCCGGCCCACAACTTTTTGGCACCCGAGGGAGGGAGCTCAAATGACGCCCCCCTGCCCCCTCGCTTGGGCCAAAACTTTGAAAGGTCTCAGTTCTCTGGGTCCTAGTGGTGCCCTCCCACAGTCTGGTACCTGAGGCAGCCACCTCAGTTCACTTCATGGTAAGGTGCTCCCTTCCAAGTGCTAACCCGGCCTGGCAGGGCTTAGCCAAAGGGCTTGTGGCCTGTAGTGATTTGGCTGCAGGTGTGCAGCGTCTGAGGAGAAAGCAGCCGGGGAAGGGCCACCCCCTGTGTGAATTATTTCCCCTTTGACCCGAGGGGGACAGCCCTCGGATTTGATGTTCTGCGCCCTGAACAAACGTGAGATGAACTTCGTTTAAGCAAAAATTGTCCCACAGTGGCCTGGCGTTCCCTGCATAAAACCAGCCCCCCCGGTCCCTCCCAGTGCAGGCAGGCTGAGGGCTCCTCTGAGGAGAGCCTGGGCTCTTATCAGATCCGTGGCCAGGCCCAGCCCCAGAGCTCCCCTCATAAATCTCGTTTATAGAAGTGCTGATCTTTACTGGGTGCAATTAAGCTGTCCCCGGGGTCACTTTTCTTTTTTTATGAGCAACGAACAAATCACAAAGCAAGTCCCACGCCTGGGAATCGTTTCTCCCACCTGGCGCCGCTCCGGTTTCCTCTTATCGGGCCCCAGGAGGGGGGACGCGATGCAGCCTTTTCCAACGCCTCCGAAGGTGGGAGGAAGGAAGGCCAAGGATGAGACCAAGCTAACGTGGAGAGACGGTGGGAAGGGCTCCATCACACGGGTACGGAGTCCTCAGGGAAGGAGCTTCAGGGTGGCAAAATGGTCACAACCGTCCCTTCCTGACAGAGAAGGAGCTCTTCTCCTGTCGCCAGCCATGGCCCTGCCCTAGGCCTTGCCAGGAGAGATGTGTAGCCCTTATGCGTTGCCTGAGCCATTGTGCACCGACTCGATGAGGCAACCCCCAGTCCCGCTCTCGAGCCATTTTGTTGGCCCTGCTGGTCTTGAGTTGGACGCGAGACTGCCTCCTTCCACCGCCTGCCTCAAGAGGCCATGTCATGAGGCAGAGGAACCCAAGAGATGTGCCGCCAACCAGCAGCGGTATTGGCGGAAGTAGCTCAGAGGAAATCCAGAAGGGTGGAGGCCGGGAAGCCGTTCCTGAGCCTCCTGGCGTTGGTGGTTGGAGGCCCCGCTGGGGGTGGGGTGGTCTGGCCAGGAGGGGAGGTGCAGGAAGGGGAGGTTATGTAGCAGGCAAATGTTCCCTGTGCACGTTTAAGGCTAGATCCCTGCGCAGATACACACGTCTGCCCGTGGCTGCGGATTTCCATACCCGCTGAGCCACTAGGGTTGCCTGGTGTCCGGTATTGACCCGGACAGGCCGGTATTTCTGCCTCCTGGCTGGTAAAAAAATTCAGGAAATACCGGACCCCTAAAATGTCCAGTACTTTCTGATTTTTTCCTGGCCAGGAGGCGAAAATCCCGGGCTGTCTGGCTCAATACGGAGGCAGTCTGGCAACCCTAGGGCTTACCGGGGAGCTGTCCGGCCCGGCACAGGGAGGCAAGATGGTGGGCGGCCACCGGCAGCCTGTTAGGGCCAAAAAGCCTCACCACGCGGTTTTTAAAGGGGCCACGGTGGGGTTTTGGTTTTTTGGGGTTTTTTGCTTAACAAGCTTTTTCCTGGCGTGTTTTTGTTGTTGTTGTTGTTGTTGGGTATTTTTTCTGAAACCATCTGGCAACCCTATGAGCTGCAGGGCTCTCTTCCCTGGAGATGCTGTGGCCAAAGGAGACGCGTGTGGTACCGCCGCTCCAGGGAGCCAGTGCCCCAAGCCAGGAGCTCCTCCTGGCCGTGCGGCAGTATCTCCCCCAGACAGGAGATGCAGCTAGTGGTGGGGTTGGAGGTGGTACAGCCGCACAGCCAGGAGGAGCGCCTGGCACGGGGACACTGGCTCCCAAGGCCACCGTAATCTCGGCCTAAGGAGCACCCAGAAATCTAGAGGGGAAAGGCTGGAGCGTTCAGTTGCAGGGTCCCCTTGTGTCCTGCAAGCACCTGTGCCCTGGCGCTGACATGGCTCCGTCACTGGAAGGGTTACAGCCCATCGGGATACCCCGCCGGGGGGGGGTAGCCTGGGAAGCGTGTCGGGCCCAGTCGCTAACACCTTCCCCGGCGGTGTGCCCGTCGCTATGGTCTGGGCCGTATCAGTCTCCAGGGGACATTCATCGCCCCGGCGCCATTGTGAGATTAAATATATAACCACGGGCTGCGCCCCCACCCCCCGGGGGATCGGAATGCCGGTGGGGCCCATTGTTCCAGCCCGCCCTGCCATGCTGTCCCGGGGGACGGAGCCAGCTTGCAGGACAATGGCGAGCATTTTCTTTCCACCCTGGAGCTCAACCTGGCATTGTTTGAAAGTAAAAGGCCTTGGTGGGGCTGACCCAGCCAGGTCACCTGGCTGGGAGAATGGCTGCGCCTGAGCAGGGCAAACCTGGCCTTTGTCTTGCGGCGTAGAAAGCAAACAGGCACCCACAACCCCCCGTGGGCCGCTTGTAAATCCAGCCTGCCTGCTTATCGACCAGCGCCATAGACTGCGGGGTTCACGCCGCATTCGGGGGGGGGGGAGGCGTGAGCACGTGGGCATGCTTACAGGGGTGCACGTGTGCACCCTGCGTGCTTGCAGATGGGCACGTCCGCCGGCACGTGTGTGAGCGCGTGTGCCCAGAGATGCAGGGCTCCGTGTTGGCGGGATGGTGCGTGCACGCATCCTGTGACCGCCTCGTGTGCACGAGCGTGCACGTGGGGGTGGGGTGGTGCACAGACCTGGGTGTGCGCACAGATCCAGGCCTGTGTCTACGGGTGCATGCAAAGTGCACCCGTCCCAAGGCATGCACATGCGTGTGGCGTGTGTACGTGCGCTTGAGCTGCTGTTAAGCCCTCCCTAATTGGCCGATGCAATGGTAAATATTTGCAGTTGGGAAAGGCAGCACATTCCATGAGCGCTGCCTGCGTGCCCGGGCTGCTGAAGAGCGAGGGCTAATATTTGAGGGGGCCACACCCTGCCCGAGGGCGGGCCGCGGCACTCGGGCCGGAGTTCAGCTCAGCTCCCCCGGCTGCAGCCACTGCAGGGCGTGGCCAGCCTGTCCAGAGCTGGAGAGGAGCCAGGCCAGGCGGGCTCCCGGCCGACGGAGGTGCTTCCCCTTTTGATCGGCAGTATAAACGGGGGACGGGGAGAGTGAGGCACAAAACCACACTGGGCAGCACCTGCAGGAGCCCTTGGGTGCATCCCAGTGTCAGGGGCCCGTAGAGAGCGGGGGGACTGGGGTGGGAGCAGGGCAGAGGTCCAGGGAAAATTTCACTTCATCAAAATGGTCAGTTCCCCGCCTCCCAGGAACTTGCGGGGTTAGGAATCAGCCCGTGAGTGACTGCGCTTGTCTGAGCACGTTCTCCTCTGACCCCGCAAGGATTAGCTGTCCAGGGATGCGTGGTTGGATGTCTGGATAGAGGGGTGTGTACGGGATGGATGGAGAGCTGGGTAGATAGAGGAGTGGGGGGACGGGTAGATAGGGCGATGGGGGGGATGAGATGGGTAGCTAGAGGGGGAAGGATGGGTAGACAGGGCAGTGTGGGGGTTGGGTAGAGAGGGCAGTGGGGGAGATGGGTAGATAGGGATGGAATGGGTAGCTAGAGGGGGAAGGATGGGTAGACAGGGCAGTGGGGGGATGGGTAGATAGGGTAGAAGGGGGATGGGTAGACAGGGCACTGGGGGGGATGGGTAGATAGAGTAGTGGGGGATGGGTAGACAGGGCAGTGGGGGGATGGGTAGACAGGGCAGTGGGGGATGGATAGACAGGACAGTGGGGGGATGGGTAGATAGAGCAGTGGGGGGATGAGTAGACAGGACAGTGGGGGGATGGGTAGACAGGACAGTGGGGGGATGGGTAGATAGAGCAGTGGGGGGATGTGTAGACAGGACAGTGGGGGGATGGGTAGATAGAGCAGTGGGGGATGGGTAGACAGGACAGTGGGGGATGGATAGACAGGACAGTGGGGATGGGTAGACAGGGCAGTGGGGGATGGGTAGATAGGGCAGTGGGGGATGGGTAGACAGGGCAGTGGGGGATGGGTAGATAGAGCAGTGGGGGATGGGTAGACAGGGCAGTGGGGGGATGGGTAGACAGGACAGTGGGGGGATGGGTAGTAGAGCAGTGGGGGATGGGTAGAAAGGGCAGTGGGGGGATGGGTAGACAGGGCAGTGGGGGGATGGGTAGTAGAGCAGTGGGGGATGGGTAGACAGGGCAGTGGGGGGATGGGTAGATAGAGCAGTGGGGGATGGGTAGACAGGACAGTGGGGGGATGGGTAGTAGAGCAGTGGGGGATGGGTAGACAGGGCAGTGGGGGGATGGGGAGCCAGAGGGGGAAGGAAGGAGGTGGAGCCCTAGACAGATAAGTACGGACACTGCTCGGGTGCAGGCTGTAACCTCTGGCCGTTGCCCCCGCAGGGGAGAAGCCGTACAAATGCACCTGGGAAGGCTGCGACTGGCGCTTTGCCCGCTCGGACGAGCTCACCCGGCACTACCGCAAGCACACGGGCGCCAAGCCCTTCAAGTGCCTGGCCTGCGGG
Source organism: Pelochelys cantorii (assembly GCA_032595735.1). Classification (NCBI taxonomy): domain Eukaryota; kingdom Metazoa; phylum Chordata; order Testudines; family Trionychidae; genus Pelochelys; species Pelochelys cantorii. Next base: position 47,190,158 of record CM064337.1, read on the forward strand.
CGCTGCTTCTCCCGCTCCGACCACCTGGCTCTGCACATGAAGAGACACCAGAACTAGTGGCGGAGCCCCTGCCCCGCCCTCGTCTCCCCTCCAGGAGCAGCTGGGACTCCTTCCTCTGGGATGGGCGACTCGTCTTGTACATAGGAACCGCACCGGGCTATGATCAAACGGCAGCCGGCAGGCTCCGCTTGCGCCCTCCTGGTGCCCTGCCAGCCGGCTACTCTTAGGCAAAGGATGATTAAAATGCGATCTGTCCCCGGCCAGGACCCCACTCCCGGACCAGGAGATGGTCCTTGGATCCTAGACCGCTCCCTTCCCGGGAACGTGCTATTTATTTTTCACGCTGAAGCAATTTTCCCTTTTGTCTCGACCTCCGGAGCTTTTCCTTCCCTTTCCTCCTGCGGCTGGGATGAGCCAAAAGATGTCGGATGGGGGGCCCCGGGCTCGCCCGCTGCTGGGAGGGCGTTTATCAATTCTTTGCGGCGGCGCCTCGGACCGAGCTATTCCGTGACCAAGTTGCCATCGGCAGGGAGGCCCGCAGGATATGCCATGCAAGGCGAGCAGGGAGAGCTCAGGCTTGTTTGGAAAGGCCCCTCTGTGGGCGTGGCCCCCGTGGCTGCGGCAGGAACGCCGATCCCCACAAAGTGCCGCCACGGCTGAGACAGATCCGAAGCCGACGACAAAGTCGTTCATGCTCTGCTGAGGCCACGTGCTGTATCCTGCAGAGGCAGCTTTGGGAGCTGAATCCCGATGTTCTTTGGCCAGCCACGTCCACCCTTGGGCCCTTCGCATTTCTGCTTGGAGGATAGTTTTGGCTTCTCTGTTCGTAAGAACCAGGTTGGCTTTTAGAGGTGGGAAGTGGCCAGTCCCCAGACCAAGCAAATGGACTCGCTGGTTTCCCAGAATGCATTGTGCCTTTGATTTCCCAGGATGCATTGAGTGGGTCCCGCCTCAGGCCTCAATTACAAAGGACTGGTCATTACAAGCCCTTTTGTCCTGGTGCCACTGGTGCATTTTCCCACGTTCAGGAAAGCCGCTTTGAAAAGAAACGTGGCTAAATCCCACTGTGCAAACTGTCCCCCCGTCACCTACCTCACAGGTTCACGGCCCCGCGCTCTCCAAGGGGCCTTCACGTGTCTTCCTGAGCACACCTCGATGCGCCACATCCGCGGGAGACCCCGGGAGCGCATGGACGGTGAAAAGTAGGCAGAACAGGACGAGGCTGTGCCCATTGCCACAGCAGCCACGTAGGAGATAAGAAACAAACCAGGGCTGCAGTCGGCCTCGCGTGTCCCGCAGGGCCTTGTTCTCCTGGCGAGCAAACATAAGCGACGCACAGTGACGTGGGATAGATCAGCCACAAGGCAAAACCACAGAGCCCAGATGCTTCAGTCCCCACGTAGCCTAGTCATCCCGGGAGATCCCAGGGAGGGCAGAAGGCAGGGCTTGTGGGATTCCTGGCAAGCTGCCCACAAAGCCCCGTGACGGCTCAGTGTTTGGGCTGAGCAGCTTGTCTGGCCAGGCCAGGGGACACAGGTTAGGCCACGTCAGTGACCCAACTGCAGTGACTCACCGGGATGAAACGTCAGCGACCTCCGGCCGAGTGGGCGGAGCTGGGAGCGGAGCCGTCTCTGCAGAGCTTGGCTCAGGATCTGGGAACAGGGACGCGGCTCATGTTTTGGCTTGTTGAGCTGCATTCCCTGGGCTCACGGGCGCTGACTCGATTCTGCTCTTCAGACCCGCCGGTTGGCCTTGCCAAATGGGTGTTCCAGCAAGTTTCACGCCCGCCTGCCCCGCTTCCCTCTGGTTTGACCCTGACAAAGGTAACGCCCTGCCAGGGCCCTCAGCAGAACTGGAGCCAAGAGAAACCAGGAAGGGAACCTGAGGGCATGACTCTGAACACCGCACCCTCCCCTCCTAGGGGGTGTTGGAGGCTCCCGGATGCACCTCCAACGGGGGCGGCACGTTTTGACTAAAAGGCCCTTGTTACAGCCCAAGGATCCCTGGGAATTGATATGTGCCATATGTTTATTGCAGTAACGGATGTAGTATTGGATTGTGTACCTTGTCAAATAGATGTGTACGCACGTGTATGTGTGTATGGTGTGTGTGTCTCTGTGCGCATGTGTGTGGCAGCTTCAGATTCTGGTATGCACAGGAACATGGCAATGAGGTCCTAACTCTTTGGTGCCCGCATTCACAAGGTGGTGTTTGGTGGCCCACAATAGCCATGAAGTCGGATTCGATGCTTTAGGCCTTCTGGGCGTCCACTCTGTGACGCTGCGGTTCCCCGTGTCTGTGGCTTGTTCCCTTTGAGTTCATGACTCGCTTTCAAGCGAAGCTTCGCGGGAAGCATTTAAACCCCAGAACTGAGCTCCGCCCCACGCCACGCCCGCAAGCAGCGTGTCACACCAGAGCCGGTGCTGGGCCTGCCGTTTTACAGGCAGCATGTGCCATCAGCAGCGCCTCTTTCTGAATGCGGGTCTTGTCTGCGGTGCCCCCAAGGGTCTGTTTGTAGAGACTGGTCTGCAGTGTGGACCCCGCCATGGGACTGCAGGATGGGGAAGTTCTCTGCACTCTCAGAAAGGTTTGGCTGTTGAGAACAGTCGGGCCATCGGTACAGCATATGTAGGCCGGCCCGCACGGTCTCTGTCCTTTGGCATGATCTCGAGTGGAAAGCATGTCATTGTAAGACAACAACACATGTTAAACCAGTCGCGTCTCCTGGCTCCTGGGAGCGAGGGCTGGGTGGATAAGTTGGATGGAAACCCAGACCAGCCATGTTGGAGCGTGTCAAACCCAGCCCAAGTTTGGCTTGGATTCAGCTGCTATAGCATTGCGATATATTGCAAATGCAAGGCTTCTCCCACCAATCCTGTTGCTCATGTAGCTTCCCCACCCACATGCACACGCCCCAAAATATCTGCCATGCAGGATCCCAGCGATGAGCAGCCAGGTCACAACTGTTCCTTAGAACAGGGCAGTTGGAGAAGGCAACATTAGCAAACCAGAGACACGACACTGGTTGTACTACGTGAGCCCACATTCCATCATCTAGCCGCGTGGACAACCCTCAAGGCAGTGGCAGAAGAGCCACCTTCGGTCTGTGGGTTTGTGGGCGTATGGAGCCCACTGTGAAAGGCTGGTGGCAGCGCCCCGATATAGCCTCACCTCAGCCGTACTATGCTGGAGACAGAAGTCTTTACCTGCGAAGGGCTTGGCTGGAGCAGGTGTAACATTGGATTTTGCATGGTGTCCAATGTGCTTTTGTTGTTTTTTTTACAAATGCTAAATTTCAACAGAATCAAAGGAAAATTTCCGTGCAAAAGAGATGACAGGCAGATGAAAATGTGAAATACTTTAGGCCTGGGACATCATGGCTTAGAGCCAAAGAAGAACCGATCTCACCTTCTTCCTCGTTTTTTAAATCTCTCATGCCAACGCAAAACCATGCGGACAGTGGAGAATGACTGGGCATTACGAGTTGGTGGTCCAAAAGCGACCGTTTGATTTGTTTGGTGGCAAACGTCAATGTTTTTGACATTTCTCGACCGGCCTTTTTGGGGCCAAAAAAGTGTGTGCTTTTGAAAAGCGGTTTTCAGTAAAATTGTTGGTTAAAAAAAAAAAAAACCTTTAAAAATGAGGTTTAAAAAAATCACCGGTGTTCCCTCAGAACTGCACCCAACCCGTTGTTTTTTAAATGGAAAACTTGAGTATTTTTTATTTGAAATATTTCACTGGGGAAAAAAATCTGGATTTTATTTATTTTTGGGAAAGAAAATAGCAAATAGCTATTATTTGTAAAACGTTGGTCAAAGAGCCTTTTTTTTTTTCATCAAAACAATGTTCTGCTCTTCAGCTTGGCCTGATCGCAAGAGGGACAGGATAAGGAATCCTTATACTGCAGAATGGTTTTTGGTCAGTGCCTCCTTGCCAAGTGCAGCATCCTTCTAGAAGGTCTTTGGCTCTCACAGCCAACTGGTGTGTCTATGTATAATTCCCAAAAGAAATGTAATAAGCCCAGACCAACATATGGCTATGCCCTGGGGCGCCAGGAAGAATGGACTATCAGAAAGTTAGGGGAGGCACTGGGGGCTATTTCTATGGGCATGTTTTCACTCGCCGTACCCTAGATCAATGTTCTGGCATTTGATTTAGTGGGTCTAGACCAGCCCTGTAAATCGAACGCTGAGGGCAGCTCCAGCCGGCGTCTGTATTCCTCGCAGTCACGAGGAGTAAGGGAAGCTAACAGGAGTGTTTGCTCCCATCGGCCTCCTGAATTGGGGACGGGGCCAAGCTCGGCTTAAGGTACATATTCTATGTAGCTGGAGTTGCATATCTTAAGCCGACCTTCCAGGTCAAGTGGAGACCTGGCCTATTCTAAACACCTCAGGATATAGGATCAACTGCCCGGATTTCTCAAGCTTCCTTCAGAACAAAATTGGGGGGTGGGTTAAATGTCCTTTTACATTGTCATTGATGCATCTGAGCATGTATGACAGTGGAGGGGTTTCTGTAAATAGTAGGGGATGCTGTACAGATTTTTGTATACGGATTTGAAGCAATTGTTTACTGTATCATATGAACCCACATCAAATCAGGACCTGGAAACTTGTGGTGGAAGGTTTATTTCCTGGATATTTTTGTTTGTTCCTTTTTAAAAATATTAATTCATCTGCTATTTTGTAATAAAATTACCCTGCAGGGCAGAATGTTCATTCTTCTGTCCCCCCTCCTCCGAACGCCATCCTAGCACCCATCTCCTGCTTCTCGCGACCTGCCTGACAACGCCGTTCACACGTGCTAGCCCACGTCTCCCTGTGGACAGGTCCCTGCTATCTAGAAATGGCAGGTTTAAGGCTTGTCATAGCTGCATGGCTCTGCAGGGGTTCGGGGTGGGCTGTTCCACTCAACGTGGTGACAAATAACTGGGGAGGAAGCACTGTCTCCTTGTGCTATTGACAGAGAGAATCCATGCTTGTGGCTGATGCTTTAGGGCAGAGGGAACGGCCTTCCCCCTCCAGTGCGCACAACTGCCTGCAGCATTGTGTAGGGGAAAGCGAGGGAACAATTTCCCCCCAGCCCTTGACAGCAGATCATCATCCAACCTCGATCCTTGTTCGCCCTTCTCGTTTGTGTCGCTATGGCCGTTGTTAGGGTCTGCGAAAACATGCAGCACGGAAAGGCAGCTAAAAGGTTAATCAGCATTGTACTCTCCCCCCAGACTTGGGCCCCCTCGTGCCCCCAAATGTGCTGTGACGCTGCCAGTCCCGCTGGGTACAGCTACACTGAGGCGCTAGTTCGGGATACTTCCAGTATCCCGCAATTGCGCATCCCGCCTCTTGACAGCGCGCCCATTATTTTGAAATAGCTTTCGAAATAACGTGCTCGTGATTCCAACGTCCCCATCAACCTTGTTCCATGAGGATTAAGGGACGTTTCAGAATAGGGGGTTATTTCGAAATCTGGCGCTTTGTAGACAAGTGCCAAATGACGAAATAAGCTATTTCGAAATACACTCGAAAGAAGCGACGCCATTTGCGTAGCGCCAATTGCGTCGCTTATTTCAAACTACGGGTACAGTGTAGACGCACCATAAAAAACCTGGCACCCGGCCAACATTGCCCTCCAAGGCATATAGATCTCCTGGGCTCTTGGAATCCCCTAGGTCTCCCAAGTAGCTCTCTTTATTGGGGGATTTTGAGAGGGAGGAGGGCAGAGGGAATAAAACCCCTCCCTTGCGCAGGAAAAAAAGTGCGCTCCGGCATGAGTTGCTGGGTGTATGGCGGAATGGGTGTCCTGGATGTTAAACTCCATTTGTACATTGTTGTTATTTTTACTGTTGTTTTTTTTACCAAAAGGAATGAAATAAACAGATCTTTCTAAACCATGCCCCTGTGAGTGCCGCCTTCCTTCTCCTGCTGGTTCCTTGACATTGCTTTGTCCAGCTGAAACACACTGAGGGCATCTCTGGCCTAGTCAGCTTCCCACAGGTGTGGTGCTTGACGCCGTGGGCACTGGGTCCAGGCCCAGACAACAGAAATGCTCTGGTTGTGGTTGCTGCTTGCAGGCAGTTGTGCACAGCAGAGCCCGTGGGTCTGTCGGTATTGAATCACAGGGGACGGGGCGGGAGGGGCCAGCCCGTACTGAAGGCAGAGGAAGTGTGGCAGTAAGAACGCCGGCAGAGAGGAAGGATGCTCTTAAGGTGAAGGTCCCAGACTGGGACATATGACTGCTATAGCCCTAGCTCTGGTGAAGCTGTCCAGCGTGACCTTCAGCAAGACATTGCAACCAAATCTTTCCAGCGGGGCCAGTGAAGTTCAAGGAGGGCGGCGGGGGGGTCTTGGTTTTGGGTTCCCAGCTGGCGGTCCCGGGGCCTGATTTTCAGAGAGCTCCGGTACCCACCACACAATTTGAAGATAGTGGGAGTGGTGGGGGACGGGGACCTCGGGTACACAGATAGAGGCTCTGGGAAACTAGTTTTGAACAGATATGCGTTAATTGCTCTGTGCCTCAGTTTCCCCGTCGGGTACAATGGGACCAGGCCCTCTCACGGTGGCATTAGGAGGCACAATCCATTCCTGTTTCTGACATGCTTGGCTCCAAGAGCAACGGGGCCACAAAAACAGTGCCCGGTGCCCACTGTTTGCTCTCTCTCTCTGAGCGCTGTCAGCCTATGGGAGGAGAGCTGCTCTCTGCGCACTGAACCCCCCCACCCCCCCCGGCCGCATCCGAGGACGCTGGTCCCTTGGCTGAGTATCCGTGCCAGGCGGCAAAGCCGAGTTCTATCAGGAGTTGTACGGCGGCGCTCCTTAGCAGCAGGAGAATCACAGACCGGTTCAAAGCCCAGGCTGGCTTGCTCCCTCCTGCTGGCGACTGCGTTTGGCTTCGCTGAGAGGTCAGTGGGGAGAACCGAGCTGCACGTACAGGGCCCTGGACCTTTCTTCTAGCTCTGGGGCACGGTGCTGAGGTTCCCGCTGCCCCCTCGCCCCCCCCCCCCACCAGCTGAATGAATGATCGGGGGTGAACGGCTTTTACGACCCATCCCCCGTCCCGCTGTGGTTTTCCCAGTCGTATTCTGACCAAGGCGGGGTGGGCCGTCTACGGAGCCCAGAACGGCGGCGCTCATCAACTTCGAACCCGGCTAGAAGCCCGGCTGCATGTAACACAAGCGGTCTCCTGCCTCTGCAGAGGGCCCCCGGCATTCAGAGGCTGGGTATCTGTTGGGTCTGCTGAGAACTAGGCCACATGGGAGGGTTTCTGGGTCAACCAAATCATAGAATCATAGAATACTAGGACTGGAAGGGACCTCGAGAGGTCATCGAGTCCAGTCCTCTGCCCTCATGGCAGGACCAAATACTGTCTAGACCATCCCTGATAGACATTTACCTGACCTAAATATCTCCAGAGATGGAGATTTTACAACCTCTCTGGGCAATTTATTCCAGTGTTTGACTCCCATGAGAGTTAGGAACTTTTTCCTAATGTCCAACCTAAACCTCCCTTGCTGCAGTGTAAGCCCATTGCTTCTTGTTCTATCCTCAGAGGCCAAGATGAACAAGTTTTCTCCCTCCTCCTTATGACACTCTTTTAGATACCTGAAAACGGCTATCATGTCCCCCCTCAATCTTCTCTTTTCTAAACTAAACAAACCCAATTCTTTCAGCCTTCCTTCCTAGGTCATGTTCGCTAGACCTTGAATCATTCTTGTTGCTCTTCTCTGGACCTTCTCCAATTTCTCCACAACTTTCTTGAAATGCGGTGCCCAGAACTGGACACAATACTCCAACTGAGGCCTAACCAGTGCAGAGTAGAGCGGATTCATTGGGAGCTCTTGACAACCTTCTGCTTCCCTCTCTGTGCTGGCGCCGATTTACATGGTGCCTAGGGCCCATGGTGACGGCAGCTAAGCTACATGGACAGCGATAGATGCACAATGTGGGCGGATTGGCCAAGACGTGCACCGCTGAGGGTAAGACACTGCGCCGTGGCACCGCGGCTGACCCGACAGCTGGCAAAGGCGCGGGGCTGACGGGCTGGAGAGGGATGGTCTGTTGCTCTGCACCTGGGCGGTTTCAAGGCTGCTTCTCCAGCCTGGAGTTCTCCTGGTGGGCGAGAGGAGTCCTGGGGGCTCCCAGACTTCAGCCCCGCTTGTGGTTAACTGGCTGCACGGTGGCAGCAGTGCGCCCGTCTCTCCTTTCGCTGGGCTGGAAGAACCAGAGCTGTTCTGCAAAGTGGAGAAGGGAGAAACCTGCGAGGCCCCTCCGGAGGCAAGGTCCTGTCCTGGGAATCTGCCCTGTCGGAAACTGAGTCCTCTTTTCCTGAAGGCCTCACTTATCTAGCATGAGGATCCCTAGCCTGCATTTTCTAGGCACCCTGGAGTTCCCAAAGCAACAGCGTGCAAGTGGAGGCCAGCGGCTGCACTAGCGTTTGCCCGCAGCGCCCGGGGACTGCTCGGGCTGCCGGTGGCTAGACGGCGGCTGGGACAGCATTCTCACTGGGGCACGCTGAGGTTACAAACCGTGAACCCCTGCCACACCACAGGAAACCTGCACAACTGGAAGAAAGCCGAGATGGAACCCAGCGTCTGTCTGTGCCAGGGGCTTGGGGTGTAGGGAGGGTCTCTGGGCTGGGGGGTGGTCAAAGGGTTAGGAGTGTGGGAGGAGGCTCCAGGCTGGAACAGGGGGCTGCAGTGGGGCCAGGGGTGAGGGTACAGGAGGGGGGGCTCCGAGCCAGGGCAGGGGTTGGGATGGAGCACGGAGTTTGGAAAGTGGCTTGAGGTTCTCCGGGGCTCCGGGAAGCACCAGCCTCAGGTAACAGTGGCTTTTCTGTGGGGGGATGAGTGGGTGGAGACTCGCGGGAAGTGACATGGTGGGAGGGCACAGGGCTGGAGCGCCTGCGCAGCTCCCCACTGTGGGGGGGGGGTGAACCCCAAGCCTGTGGCCCACCTACAAGCTGATCGGTCCGTGAACTACCCGTTGAGAACGGCTGGTCTAGTATAACCCCGTATCTCAGTAGCACTGAGAGGCTCCGCCTCCGATCCGGACCCGACTGTGCTGGGTGCTGTACACACAAGACAGTCCCTGCCCCAAAGAGCTTGCAAGTGGCCAAGGCAGCTAAGGCTCTGAGAAGAAGTAACTCAAACAGTAGGTCAGTGGCAGAGCCAGGAATAAAACGCCGCCACTGACCAATGCCATCTCATGGCTGTGTGTCTCTTGGAGGGGCAGTGCACCTACATTCTGCCCTGAATAAAATCAGGTTCTCCTCCTGGGCCAATCATAGCGTCGCCCCAGACACCTCACAGGGCCTCGCTGCTCCGCGTGGCTGCAGTTTTACAAGTGGTCTCAATACTAGCCCAACATGGGCCTCACCTTCCAGACCGCGCCACCGTCTCGTGACACAGACTGGGCACCCAGCGTCCTGGTGCTACAGCGAAGTTAAACGTCTTAGCACGTCCCCCCCACCGGGAACGACAGGCAGAACACAGACTCCTGCAGAAGGCAGCAGGGCACAGAGTCGCCGATGCCGCCGTGCCCTGAACTTTGCCCGCCCGTTCACAGGCTAGGGGCTGTGGGCACTGGCCCATTAGCAGTGCCAGCTGCTGCGAGGACGTTCGTTTTCAAAGTGCCCCTCTCCCCAAGGTTGCGCCGTTTGATGTTTCCCTGGCCCAGGCTGTAAAGTTATCCATTGACGAGGGAAAAGTCACTTAACTGGCGAGAGCAGCTCCACGGGCTTGTCCAGTGTCTCTGGAAATCAGTGGCAGATGGCCACAGGCATCAGCCATTGGCGACTGGTGCCCCCCTCTGTCTGGGCCCCACGGCCCAGAAACCGTACGGCTGGTAGGTCCCGTGTAGCTTTGAATGAACACTGGCTAATGACCGAACGCTCTTCCAGATCAGGCCGGGTTCTACGGCTGAGGTTGTCCCCTGTCTAAACAACGGGGGCCTTGGGGTGGTTTAATGATAACACACTGAGACGATGAGCATCAGTGCCGCGGTGCCACGCGGACAGGAATTGCAGCAGGAAGCTAATGCCAGACTAATCCACCAGGGGTGTGCACACGTGCATGGGAGCCTCCGCCCCGCCACCCAGTCGCCTAACACAAGAGTGTGACCGCTTCTGTGTAGCCCACATCAGGGAGGCTGGCCGCTTAAGGCTGGCAGGGCCAGGGCCTTCGTGGTGAAACCGGCCGTGAGCAAAGGCCTGGCTCAGAATGCCTTTACCTTTGTGCATGTGCACACATGTGTGTGTGTGCATGTGTGTGTGTGTGTGTGCGCTCGCGCGCATGTGTGTATGTGCATTCGTGTGTGCACGCATATATATGTGCAGGAGTGCATGTGCATGTGTGTATGTGTGCTTATATGTGCACCTGTGTACGCGTGTGTGCGCATGCATGTGCACACACGTGTGCAGCAGAGAGGGCTTGAAAAGGAACGCCCAGTGTTGTGGCTTAGGACTCTTTCATTCCATCAGTGTCAGATCTAGGTTAGCCACCACTGGGCAGATGGGGGCAGGGCAATGTAAGCGTGTGGCCATCTGTACCGCACCTGCCCCAATGGGGTGCTGGGCTGGCAGGAGGCACCGGGAGACCAGCCCCAGCAGCAGAAGCTTTGCATGGAAAAGGAGGCATTTAGCCCATTGTCTTTGCAGAGGCTTATAAATCCTTCAGCCTCCCAGCTGGCGCCGACCCATGCAGCCCCTGCAGGGGCCGGGCAGTTAAAGTTAACCATTACCCAGAGTCACTTTTTATTTGGGGCAATAAAGCCCCTGGGGAAAGCGAGGGAGCGAAGGGAAGCGCGTTTGTTTCAAGTGCCCAACAGCCGGGCAGCACGGTGCCGGCTCAGCCGCCAGTGCCTAAGTGGTGCTTAAACAAGATTAATGTTTAAGTAATAGCCAGTAAACAGTGTATTGCCTCTAGCGCGGCTTGGGGAGGCCGGGCCGGGGCCTAGCAGCGTCTGGACAACTCCCCAGCCAGATTCCACTGCGACTGGAATTCGTGGGGCGGGCCTTGGTACTGTTAATCTGTGTCAGCCCTGAGTTCACGCACACGCCATGGAGTGCCCTGCTTACCTGTCACCGTCCCATCATACAAGCAGCCCCATTTTATAGATGGGGAAACCGAGGCCAAGACCGTCAAAGGGGGACCACTGAAATGTATAGGCCTTACCGTTCAAGACGTGAGCCTAACACACATGCCCAAGGCTAATGGTGAGCCAGGGTCATCTCCTGCCAGAGCTGGCTCCCTAACCATTGACCCTTTCTGCCTCTCCTTCACACCTGCCCTCTCCCCCCGCTGGCTGGCTAGTTGCACATGCTTGCTGCCGGGGTGCATATAAGTGTCTTGCTGCATAGCCCACCTGTATAGCCCACATCAGGGAGGCTGGTCGCTTAGGGCTGCCAGGCTGCAGGCCCAGGGCCTTCAAGGTGAGACCGGCCCAGAGCAAAGGCCTGGCTCAGAATGCCTTTACCTTTGTGCGTGTGCGTGTGCAGGTGCGTGTGCGCGTGTGCACATGTGTGTAGGTGCATGTGTGGGCGTATATGCATGTGCATATATGTGTGCACGCACATGTGTGTATGCATAATGGATCCAGTCCAGTGCAGATGCCAGTGGCGTTTATGGTTCCAGCAGCTGCATTAACAGGAATCCCGGGGGGGGGGGGGGGGGCTATTTTAAAAACGAACATTGGGGTGTCGGGGACACAAGGGAGGCAGCCGACAGCGCCGGGAATGAACGATTCTGCCCACTGCGTCACCCTGGCTAACCTGGACGCGGGTCGGCTTTTCTGACCCTAGTCTGGCGCCCTTTGAAAACCATGGGGGGGGGGGGGAGAGCACAAATGTTTCCTTCCCTTCTCCCCCACCCAGTCGGGCCAGCTGTGAATTGAACGGGCCAGCGATGCCCCCTCCCCGCCCTCCCGCTGCTGCTGGGAGCTGAGTGCTGCTGTTAAACTCCTCCACGGCTTGAACCGAAGCTGCCCCACAATTCCCAGGCCTGCCTCCGGCCTGGCCCCAGCAGTTAGGCCAGGCTGGCTGCGGAGACCCCCAAGGCGTGCGACAGGCACAAAGCAAGGCAGGGATGGCTCCGTGGGGCGTAGCTAGGAGGCCTGGGATGAGAGGAAGAAAGGCAAAGCCTCAGGAACCATGTCCCAGGCGTGGGTAGCATTAGCTACTAGGCTTTTCTGCCCAGGGGGGTGCTGGTGGAAGCCCCGTCTCTCAGGAGAGGGCCCCGGGGAGTAGGGTGCAATCTGGCCAGGTCTCCTGGGGGCCCCCGATATGCCCACCAGGCATGTTGTGAATCTGTGCACCTGCTTGGGAGAACCCCCCCCCCCCAAACCCTGGGGCACACAAAGATGGCGCAGCCCTCGTCACACAGCGCCCAAAGGCGCCGTCCCCGCCGCCACTCACACAATAGCCAACCTGACCCCGCTAATCCCCGGTAAGCTGTTGCCAAGGAGACCCAGGCACCTGCATTACCTAGCGCCACAGAGAGAGAGGGGCCCAGGAGCGGGCAAACCGGTTCCTGTCCCCCGCGCCGGCTCCGCTCACTTGTCAGAGCAGCCGGACAGCCTGGCTCGGTTTCCCTCAGCGCGCCTCCGGCCACAAACCGCCAGCCACGCCCCGGCCGCCCCCGTGCAGGGAGAGCATTTGTGTGCAGGCAGGGCGAGCCGCGGTGGACCTGTGTCTGGGCCGGGAGCTTTGTGCAGCGTCCCAAGGGGGAAAAGGCGGACAAACGGCGTCAGCCTCAACCCTGCCGATACCTTTGAAAGCCACTTCACTTTTCCAGAGCCATTCTTTCTGGCCGGGGTTTGATGGTGTTTCAATGTCCCACCTCTCCATGGGTGGGCACAGCGCCACCGGGGGCAGGCAGAGACACCCCGCCTGGATTTTTTAAGACAACAAAAAGAAATTTTCTTTCTTTCTTTTGTAAGTTCCAGCCTTAAAAAAACGCATGATCTGAAAGCCCCTACTGCACCATTTGGTTCTCAGCCTGCGGTGGGATGTCTCCACCCCCTTGTTCACACCCAGACTTGTGCAGATTTGTGCCGGTTAGCACACCCTTACTGACTCAAGCTGGGTTGCTATACAGCACCTCCAAACGAGCTGAAGAGAAGCCACCCAGCGGTGTGGATTTGGGGAATGAAACCCATTCGACTACACCAGTGCATGTCTGTGTAGACGAAGCGTCAGCTGATTTCCCTGGCCGGACGTATCTTGTGGCGGACACGAGGGCACGGACTGGGTACCCGACAGGCCACAGCAGAACTGCCAGCGGGTTAGATAAGCGCAGGGGCATGGTCCGGATGCTGGCTGATGGGTTGAGTGGCACCTGGCACATGGGCAGTTGCTAGAGAACAGGACGGTGCCTAGGGTAGCAATGCTGGGAGTTACACAATTACTTGGCCACGGCTCAGCTGTCCTGCACTGGCAGAGCGCAGGGGTGGGACGTTTGCAGACATTGTGGATGTGCCTGGAACACCCAGAGCCCCAAACCCTCCCCAACCCCAAGCCCTTCTCCCCCACTGGCCTCAGGCTCAGGGAGGGAGAGGGGGGGCAGGCTCAGCCGCTCGGGGAGGGAGTTTGCTGAACTTTGCTGGAGCCAGGACTGTTGCTGGTGCCCGGGTACCACAGCCCATATCTCACTGCCCGTGGCAGAGCGGCATGCAGCCCAGATTGGACCAGCAGGACTTGGTGCGGGTGCAACCGTCATGCTGGCCGTACGGCGGCAGACATAGGCGGTGGGTGAACCTAGAGCTGCAGGAGGCAACCCTCCCAGTCCCGCCTCTTCCACCTGAGCCCCGCCCCCAAGCTGCCCCCCCGTGCAAGCCACCCCCCCCCCCACACTGCAGGGACAGGTCTCCAGCCCCCCCAAGCTCTGGAGCACAGGGAGAGTGGGCGGCGGGCGGCCCCACCCTGAGTGTGGCCGAAGGGAGCTGTGCCGAAGCAAGGGGCGGAGTGCGGGTGAGGCCCCCCACCCACAATTTGGGAAGGCAACGCCTCCCCCTGCCTCTGACACCCGCCGCCCCTGCTGGCAGAGCTGGAGTGGGAAGCTCATGCAACCCCTGTACACACAAGGTTACAGGATGGTGTAACAAGCTGAGACGAGAGGCCTGGCCAGGGTTAGCCGGGACGGGGCGCGGCCGTCACACAAATCACTGTGCTGCGGCAGGAGTGCTGGCAGAGACACAATTCGTGCCCTGTGCCGAGAGGAGCTCAAAGAACGATGGACGCCGCTGGGAAATGAAACTGATTTTCCCTCGGCCATCAACCTTGTCCTTGCTGTCCTCTGCAGCGTCTTGGTCCAATGGAGGCCTCGGGCGGGCTGGGGCATTTCCCAGCATGCACACCACCTGAGCAGGAAGATGAGGCCAGGGTCCAACATCCAAGCCGACGTAGGCAAGAAAACAAGGTTGTAAACTAGCATCGGCTGAGGGAGGAGCACGCCCTCTGCCTTCCTCATCCCTGGGGCCCAGCGAGAGACGGAGGTGCAGTGAGCAAAGCAGTGGGTTCTAGTCTCCACTCTGTCCCTGATTTACTGTGGGCCCCAAGGGGAGTTGTGTCACCCCTCCCGTGCCTCAGTTTCCCCAGATGGTGAGGGGCCATTTGGCGGTGCTTCTGCTCCTGGGGCAGCCCAGCTGTATGCTTCCCCTTCCACGGGGGGCTGCAAGGGGCCAAGCTAGCCCTCCACCATGAGATCATTCTGTGTTGGAGGTCCCAGGTTCCAACTAGAGATGTACATGTTCAACCGGTGAACCCGTAAACCTCACCCTTAATGGGGGAGGCTTCCCAGTCAAGGTTAACCAGTGGGGATAGGAGCCGTTCCCTGCCTGCTGTAGGCAAAGGACTGCTCCAGCCCTTTGGGGGGCCCACTGCGGACAGGGGCTACCCTGGTGGGCTCCCCACTGGGATGCCAGAGCAGCCCCTTCCTGCGGGGTGTCCGGGCCTGCCACATGTAGGGGCTGCTCCAGCCCTGCCTATGGGAGGGGGGGCAAACTCCTGACTCCCACCCAGCCCCCTTTAACAGGTTAACCAGTTAAACAATAGATGTTACTGGTTAACCAACGAAACAGGATTTCTCATCCCTCGTTCACACCCTGCTGATAGACCCAGGTGGTGGCATTTGCTCTGCGGCAGCGACTGAAAGCCGTAGCAGCAGCGAACGCTGCTTTCCCCCTCGTAAAGAGGGTGTTGCCCCATCGAGCAGAGAGGGAAGAAGCTATAAAATCGCTCGTATACAATCCGGCTGTTTGCTTTATTGCCACCAAAGCAGAAGAGCCGAGCTCTCCACGGGGACCAGCTGCAGGGGGGCTCTGGCGTGGAGTGCTGCAGCCATTCTGCCTTGGCCGCAGAACACGAATGTTGTTTTCTTAGGAGGGGAAGGGAGCATGAACGCAAACTGCAGGGACAATGCAGGGAGGCAGAAGGGGGCAATTACAGGAAATCGAGCAGGCACACAGGGCAGGTTTTGTGAAAACTGAGCTGGGGTCTTCATTGATCAGGGTCTCGATTTGTCATCTCAGCCAAGCGACGGGAGGGACCAGGGACACACCTAGGCTAAGGGGGCGGGGGGGGGGGGGGTCCTGTCTCAATCAGGGGCCAGTGGCTGGAACAACGCTGCACACAGGCAGTTCGGTATCATTCTCCCCACACCACAGGGAGGTAAACTGAGACACAGAGTGATTATGTTCCTAGCTCGACGTCATCCAGGAAATCAGGGGCCAATTTACGAATCCTGGGTCTTTGAATCCCCCCCGAGATCGATTCATTCGAGCAGAGCCGCCCTGTTTCCCCCTCGTCAGGTATTGCCCATGTAGTCTCCTCTGAGCTGGATTTTACCTATAACTATTGCTAAGCACCTGCTGCCGGTTTCCTGCTTTATTAGGGTGCCCAACAAGCACCACAGAAGTGTCCTTAGCAGCCAGCTGCGCCACCTACTGTCACGCTGCAGCTCCAAGCCCCTGAGCGGAGAATGCCTGGTTCCTGAGCATCCCCACTGCTGGGATTTGGGACACACACAGGGCTGTTACCTCCCTGCGGACTGGCAGGGGCTTTACATAGGGCCTGTAGTTTTAGAAGGAGATGTTCTAGGGGCCGAGGGGAGTAGTCGTAGCACGGTCCCTTGTGGTGTTTAGCCGCTCGGTGCCTTGGCTTTTTTTTCCCCTTCTAGTTGTTTTCTCTTTCCTCGGTTATTTCGAAACTGAAGGGTCACTTGAGCAGACGCTTGAGGCGAGCGAAGCCAGAGAGATTAAGGGCGCTCCAGCCAGGACGAGTTCTCACATCCCCTCAGTCTCCTGCGAGCAGAAAACCTTCTCGTATCCTCCTCACACCTGCCTGGGCGCGAGCCAGAGCCAGGGCCGGATTAACGCTTTGGGGGCTCAGGGCTATGAGATTCTGTGGGGCCCCCTAGGCTCTGAGGGAGGGCTAAAATGGGGGGGTTCAGAGCATGGGAGGGGGCTGCTGGTTGAGGAAGGGTGAGTTGGGGGGGTGAGAACTCCAATGGGGGGGTGCGGGCTCTGGGGTGGGGCTGAGGCGTTTGGGTGCAGGAAAAGGTTCCAGGGGGCTGAGGGGTTTGAAGTATGAGAGGGGGCTCGGGGAAGGAGTGTGGGGTGGGAGGTGGAGTCTAGGTGGGAGTTAGGCTGGGGGGGGGCTCAGGCCTGAGGTTTGGGGTGCAGGGTCTGGATGGGAGTTAGGGAGTGGGAGGGGCTCAGGGCTGGGGACGGGGTTGGGTGGGGGTGCAGGGTCTGGGTGGGAGTTAGGGAGTGGGAGGGGCACAGGACTGGGGACGGGGTGGGGGGGTGCAGGGTCTGGGTGGGAGTTAGGGAGTGGGAGGGGCTCAGGGCTGGGGACGGGGTTGGGTGGGGGTGCAGGGTCTGGGTGGGAGTTAGGGAGTGGGAGGGGCTCAGGGCTGGGGACGGGGTTGGGGGGGTGCAGGGTCTGGATGGGAGCTAGGGAGTGGGAGGGGCTCAGGGCTGGGGACGGGGTTGGGGTGCAGGGTCTGGGTGGGAGTTAGGGAGTGGGAGGGGCTCAGGGTTGGGGCAGGGGTTTGGGGGGGTGCAGGGTCTGGGTGGGAGTTAGGGAGTGGGAGGGGCTCAGGGTTGGGGCAGGGGGGTGGGGTGAGGGGTGCAGGGTCTGGGTGGGAGTTAGGGAGTGGGAGGGGCTCAGGGCTGGGGACATGGTTGGGGTGGGGGTGCAGAGTCTGGGTGGGAGTTAGGGAGTGGGAGGGGCTTAGGAATGGGGCAGGGGGTTGGGGTGGGGGTGCAGGGTCTGGGTGGGAGTTAGGGAGTGGGAGGGGCTCAGGGCTGGGGACAGGGTTGGCAGGGGTGCAGGATCTAGGTGGGAATTAGGGAGTGGGAGGGGCTCAGGGTTAGGGCAGGGAGTTGGGGTGGGGGTGCCGGGTCTGGGTGGGAGTTAGGGAGTGGGAGGGGCTCAGGGTTGGGGCAGGGGGTTGGGGTGTAGGGCACTTACCTGGGGCAGCCCCCGTTTGGTGGGGGAACAGGTGGCTCCCCACAGGCCACACTGCCCCACGCTCGCCTGCAGATCCCCGTCCCCCACAGCTCCCGCTGACCGTGATTTGTGGCCAATGGGAGCTGCAGGGGCGGAGCCTCCCGGCCAGGGCAGCAATGAGATAGATTCTAGCTGGGGGGGAAGGAACAGTGGTGCACAGAACCACCCCCCTCCACCAGGAAGGACTGTCCCTGAACACGGGGGCTTTAGGGGTTGCAGCCCAGGGGACCCCCCTTCCCTGAGGGCCCTGGGCTGGGTCTTCTAGCCCCTTTCTTAATCCGGCCTTGCTGAGAGCGAACAAGACTCACAAAAAGGTGGTCCAGGTTTATCCAAGTGTCTTCCAACTGCCATGGGAACGGCGGGGGATCCCAGGGCACGGCTGGCACTAACCCTCATGCGTTCTTTCACCCCGACTGGCCTGGGACTGGCTCCAGGAAGACAACTACTAACTAACCCCACTCAAGACAGCGGTGAGGGTGGGGCGGAGCGGCGAGGTCTAAAGAACCGCACAATGGGTGACTCTCGGCAACTAGTCTGGGGTCTGCCCCCGAGCGCTCCAGCTGATGGATCGGCAAAGGGCCTCCAACACAGTCACTGCCCTGGCTGGGCGCTGAAGGGAGCTGTGGGAATCTCCCGCAGAGCCCTGGCCCAGGCGTGTGGGGCGGGCAGCCGGAGCAGAAGGCGCTGCACGAGGAAAGGCGGGAGGAGGAGGCAGAGGGAAGATGAAGAGGTGTCCTGCTGACATAAGGTGGCCTCCAGACGCGGCTCAGGAGGTGTCACCCTCCCGCTCTCTCCCTGTTCCTGGACAGACGGTTGCCCCACCAGTTTCTCACGGCTGACTCGGTTCTCACGCTGGTTTCCTGGTTCCGCTCCGGCAGGAGGGGCTCAGAACAGGGCAAGTCCTGTGCTGCTGGCAATGCCCTGGACTCTGACCTCAGGGACACGGCGTAACGTCCAAGGTGCCCGCTGAGACCCCGACCAGGCCTCCAGTCCCAGCTAGTTACACCCTCCTGTAACCCAACATAGTATCCGCGGTAGGAAGGATTCAGCCCACTTCAAGTGATGGCCACACCAACCAACCAACACCCCTCATGGAAGGCCCGGGAGGAAAAGGACACCGTTCTGTTTGAAAAGAACAGGCTGACCAACAGGTGGATGGGGTAATAAGCCACCTTTATTGCTGAGCTTCCTGCCGTCTCGGATCCCGCCTACCTGGGATGCGAGTGAGCAACGAATTAACCCCAGTTCCCACTTCTCATCTGACTATGTAAATACACTTAGCAGCGACATCACTCTGTAGGCCCTAATTTAGTAACGTGAACACCCCATAATGCATAATCCTAACCAGGTGGGGAATACAATTATCCCCACCCCTGCTTACAGCTTTGTAGCTGATGGCAGCAGTTCTGTCACAAAACTGGCATCGGCAACTTACAAGGGGCCCCGGCAACATGACCCCGACTGTGTATTTCACAGCGGATCAGGGAGTAAGGAAGAGAACACGGCTAACCCCCAGGCCATTCATGACAAAGTTATATCTTGGGTACAGCTGCGTGCACCTCTATCCTGAGCACACAGGGAAGGAAGGATCAAAACCCGTCTGTAAATGAACAGAGGCGGCGTCTGCCTGGGCTGTGCCCCGTTACCATGGGTGCCACTACCAAGCCCCCTTATTTATCCCTTACACACCCCAACAAATTCTTCCATCAATGGCGTTATTTGCTTAGCCAGTAATCTCCCCTTGTTCTCGCAGGGTGGTCTATAATGGGGCCTCTAGGTGCCACTGCAGTACAAAATAATAAGCAGCATTTCATTGCTCCTGTTTCAGCACCCTGGCTTCGACGTCCCCATTTGCCACTTGGTCTTTTGGTGCAGTAGCTTTGGCCCAGCTGCAGGTCCCCCTCCCGCCCCCGTGTTAGTTTGTTGGGAAGCGGTGTGCTAGCGAGCTGGGGAGGTTGCAGAGATTAGTGAAAGTGAAGGATGGGGCTGTCCTTCCTAGGCTGGTCAGCTGCTCCCATTAGAGGGGCTTTAATTAATCCCATTAATCACTAGCTGGGTGGGGCCCTGTCAGGAGGCGTGATTAGGTTGTGCTTTGGGGGAAGTTGCTTGCTTCCCCTTTTGAAAAATAGGCCCATCCCTAGCAATCTGCAATGTTTTAATTGGAAATTAAGTGCGATGGATCGTCCTCTCAGAGCTGATTGATCTCCAAGAGTCTTCCCCAGCCGGCTGGAAAACTCAAAGAAACATTGTGTTTCAAAAACAACTTCTCTCTCTGTCTCTTCCCACTGATCTGACTGAAATTGCTCCTGGAGACTATGCCGCCGAGTGAAATTGGGTCTTCTAGCACAGCCCCACGGCCCTGATGGAGACCTTTGGGGCCTGAGATGGAGGAGCTGAGTACAGGTTTGTGGCCTGAATACGAGGGGTTCGGATGAAGCACTGAGTACACAGCTCTGGAGCATTTATGATTTGGAACAAAACAGACCCAAGCCCTCCCTGTGAAAGCAGAGTAGCGTGTGTGTGGCTCCAACACCCAGCCCCATGCCTCAGTTTCTCTATCAGTAAAGCGGGGATAAGTGTATTTCTCTCGTCCGGCTCCATAGCTCGGCTTTGTCGCAGGGCACGACGAAGGTTGGCAAGGCACAGATCCCATGTGTTACTAACAGATCCGTGATCATTACTTCAAATTGTTTAAGAGGGACAGAGAGCTGTCTCGGGGAAAACAGCAGCCGAAGAATGGTCGCTTTGTGGCTACATCCATGAATCACAATTAGCTCTCATATGCTTGCTACTATTTATACAAATCTGCACCAGGAAGGTAGAACTAGATCCAATCGTATGCATTATTTAACACGCTAGGAAGTGGGTGTTGCCAGCTCTGTTGATTCCGTAGCAATTCCCTTCAGCGGTCTGTGGTTTGGCAGGGTTCTGCCGCCTGCCTGCCCCTGAAACATTACAGCAATTAGAAGGGCTCCAGCATGCAAAGAGTAGGCGGCACCCGTTAGGAAAAGCGTTCTCTCTTTGGAATGCAGTTGATTAGCACAGTTACCCAAACCACATACCCAGCAATGCGGAGAGATAATAGGAGGTGATTAAAACATCCTATGTCTGAGCACCCCGAGACCCACACCCTCCCGGGCAGAAATACTCACAGAGCTAGCTGTCCTCCTCTTCCCCCACAGCATCACCTGCGGTCCTCAGCCTGGCATCTCTCCCAAGGCACACAGGTGTGGTCATAGCTCTGATAATGTATCCACTGACCCCGGCTGTGGCTAACGTAGGGGTTTCAGCCCCTTTTCCTTACCTGTATTTCCTCCCCCTACTAATGCTGGGGGACTCTTTGCCCATACATTACAAGGCCTTTAAGCTCATGAGCACATGTCAATTAGTCACTGGGACATTCGGAGGGTGAAACATCTGCTGATCCCAGCGCTGGTCCCAGCTGGCCCCGTGCGGTTAGCAGCCAGCAAGTCCGCCAGACTTGTTTCACGGCAGCGTTTTACCGCCTGAGAGCTTACGCGCTAGGGATGGTCCTGGATAACTGCTTATATCAAGGCCCTTTGGGTCTTAGGCCTTGATTAGTTTAGTGACGGTGTTGTCTAATGTTGTGGCCTCACGGTGGTACTGCCTGATCTAGCAAATACTTATCTCTACAGGCTATAGCAGCGACACTTAATGTGGTGACGGCCACGACTATAACAGGGTCCAAAAAGAGCTAGATGGATTCACAGCGGTTAGGTCCATCAATGGCTGTGAGCCAGGCTGGGCAGGGAGGGTGTCCCTGGCCTCTGTTTGTCAGGGCTGGGAATGGGCGACAGGGGAGGGATCACTGGATGGTTCCCTGCTCTGTTCCCTCCCTCTGGGGCACCTGGCATTGGCCGCTGTCGGCAGACAGGACCCTGGGCTAGATGGATCTTTGGTCTGACCCCGTCTGGCCGCTGTGATGGCCTTATATCCAGTGCGCACTAGGCCTGGGCTTGTTGACCCGTTTCCGTGCCACACTGCAATGGAAACCTGGGCTCTCCACAACAGCCCTGCCGTTCGGGCTCTGGGCTCCTGGGCTGCGAATGTCCCAGAACCACCACGCGCGACCTGGGAACGGCCGGCCTTGCTCCCTCTCGCTCGCCCCGCTGTGCGTGTGGGCGATTTCAACAGCCACTGGGGGGGGGCCACGCCAGCCACTGGGGGGGGGATCAAAGAATGCCCCCGTTCTCCTTCATGGCCCGAAGCAGCGGGGGAGCGGGCCACAGAACAGAGAACAGAGCCCAGGATTTGGTTAGCGCATTAGTGTCAGTGTCCACTAGGGGTCCCCCTTAGCCTGCATCATGGGGGGGTCAGTGCAAAAGTACAATAACTATGGAGAGAACAATCAACCCTCTTCCCCCAGAAGGGCTGGGTTCCCATAGGACTATGGGCAGGGGGTGTGAAGGAGACGGGGGCGGGGGGCGAGGCAAGGGCAGGGAGCAGTGGAGGGACATGGACAGGAGGTAGGGGAAACAGACGGGAAATACCACGCAGGAAAAGAGGCTCCAAACTGTCCCACCACTAGCCGGGACAAGGGGAAAGGGGGCGGTTGTCCTGGGGCCCAGGGACTCAAAAGGGGTTCCAGCCGCTGTCACCGCGCTGTGGCAGCCAGAGCTTCCACCCCTTTCACCTGTTGCCAGAGCTCCACGCTCTGGGCAGCACGGCCAGGCTGGCCCCTTCCTGGGTCCTTCCGGGAGCACAGAGCTGGCAGACCTGGGGTTGCTCTCCCCCTCCGTAGCGCCGTGCCAGCAGGCCCTCTGGGGTCTCCACAGGCCTGCAGGGCCCCCCTTGCGGCATCGCTCTCCTCTCCCCGCCAGCCAGGGTGCAACCAAATGCAGAGCGAGCCAGGCCCTGATCCCTGCCTGGGCACTGGTGTCCCCCACCCCCACGGCACCTGCCACCCCCTGCTCCTTGGGATCAGACCAGCCCATCTCCTCCCCCACCCTGCTCCAGGATCAGTCCCCTCCCCGCATATCCCTTCCATTTCCAATTCCTCCCCTTTGGCACCTCACCCTTCCTCACTGTCCAACCAAAACCATCCCCCCGGTGGTCTCCCACCTCTCCAGGCACCTCAGGCTCCAACTGGGCCCCTTCACCGCAGCAGCCTCGGGACACCCGCCTCATCCCCCTGGCTGCCTCAGCCTGGCTGGTCCCGCCCCGGCAGATCCACGAGTGACCCAGAGAGGCTGCCCATTATCTGGGCATCCCTCCTGCTCCAGGAGACCGGCACCGGTACCCTCCCCACCCAGTGGAGAATCTCGTGGCCACACTGGGAGGCGGAACGGGCCAGCTCTGAACTGGGCTCGGCGCCTGGAATTAGCACAGAGCAGGGGTGGGGAAGCTTTTTATTGTCACAGACCTTAGAGCCACAGGGAAAAGCGGCGGGGGGGTACCAAAGCTCGGAGTGTCTCCCCACAGCAGGGCGAGCCGTGGTTGCCGCTTCATCCCCGTGAGCCAGAGGAACTCAAGTAACGGGCCAGATCCACGCCATGGGCCGACTGTCACCGGAACACTCTCACTCACAAGCCGAGAACGCGTGGGCGCCAGGGGACAGCGGCAGCGCTGGCGGGTCGAATGGGAAAGCGCGGAGCGCTGGCTCAAGGCAGCCATTTGCTGCCGCCTGAGAAATGTCACAGCAAGGTCAAAGCTTTTGTGGAAAATAAATATCACGGTGAAGCGGGGGGGCGGGGTGGGGGGCTGCTTCTTTGCTGAGCCAGACTTATGAATCTGATCTAGGGAAGGTCCGTATTCCTGGAATAGCTCAGTGGCTCACACACATTTCTGCATTTATCCTCCCACCCCCTCCAAGACAGGGCAGTTCTAACATCCTCACTGATGAGGAAACCGAGGCACAGAGACACTCTAGACGTCGCTACATGGCAATGAGAAACCCGTGGCAGCGTCTAGAGGTTTGGGCTCATGGTACCGTGCTAAAAACATATGTGCACGCTGGAACGCCCTGGGCATCCGATGCCAGCGTGGATATGCCCACAGATGGGAAACAGATGCTTGTTTTTTGCACTGGCTGATAAAGAAAAATATCCCCAAGTCCAAACCGCAGAGGCAACAGGCTATGCCAGAGAGAAGTGAGAATCTAGCAGACAGCCTCTGCGCTGAGCGGGGTCCTAGTGGGCATGTCTCATCAAAATGCCTCAAAAATAACATTTTTATCACATTTAATTTTGAAAAAAAATGACCCTTCCCAGCAAGAATCTTTTTAAAATGATAATTCCTTTGGAGAGAAAAAAGCTCATCTGCCAAACAATATATTTCCATTTTCTCAAATAAAAACAATTAAATGAATTTTTTTTTAAAAACCCTGTGTGTTTGGCAAGGGAACGTCACATTTGTTGTTGCGCCTTCCGTTTCAGAATGGAAAAAAAGTCACAATGTCCGGTTATTGCCAGTGCAATGAAACGTTGGGACCCCACCCAGCTGCGGCTCTGAAACCCAAAGCAACTTTGAAGTGATGATGAAATGGTACAAGAGCCTCAACCCGAGGCAGGTCCCTCCTTTCTGGTATTCTGGCTTGGCTACAGCAGCCCGGTTTCGAGCAGGCCTTCCCCACGCCTGGGATATAGTTAGATCTGGTGCTGCCCCTCGGGTCCTTTCTGGGTTCGGACTGCTTTAGTTCTAGAGCTTGTTAAAAAAACGCATCAAACTAGACATTTTGTTCCAACCTTCCACCGGGAATTGGGTTTTTGGATTAAAAACAGAAATTAAGCAAAAAAGGTTTTGTGCGGGTTTTCAACCGGAAACATAGCCGCTTAGAAGGGCTGGTCTTGATTGTTCACATCAAAAATTTCAGCAGATTTGACGTTTGGTTTTGGTTTTTGTGCAAAAGGCTTTAATGATTAAATTATTCTGGGGTGAAAAGACATTTCGGCAGAAGCACTGTGATCGGCTCGCTCCTTATTTTGTTCTGTGAGCGGCTGCGAGGGAAGCAATCAAGGCTGGAAAAGCCAACGTGGGCCCGACCTTAAGGTTTCCACCTCCGCTGGCGGGACCCATCTGCTGCTTGACCCACACGACAGTGCCCAGAAAATGCTCCCTTCTCCCTGCTGCGTGCCTGTGTAGAGTGCACCGTGCCAGCGGTGACCTACATTCGCCCCAGTACAGAGCCATGCCTGGGACCGGCTCTGCCCCAGAGCACCAAAAGCCGGGAAGACGACACAGGATGCAAAGTTGGGTAGAGGTTCTGTAAATAGCAAACGCTGCCGATCCGGCCCATTCACTTTGGCTGAGACATTTCTAAGAATACGCACAGAGGCGCCTCCTTCTCTCCTTTCATAGGCTGCGTCTTTGGATTTATTGATTGGGGACATGAATAGCAAATCTGCTGCATTTCACCTGGCTCTCTGCCTTAAAACCCCCCCCAAACACAGCCTTGCGCTTTTAAAACCAAGGACCTCAAGCAGCTCCACACCCCCATGTGTGACTTCTGTCTCAGGAGCTGCCAGTTACACCCCCTCTGAATAGCACCCCCCGGCTAATAACCTGCTGCAACACTGAAAGGGCTGGGAAAATTGTGCCATTAAGAAATCCAAAGGCCATGTCTACACCCAAACTTGCACCGGTGTAGTTAAACCAGAGCTGATCCCTGTGTGGACACTCTCCTGTACCAGTTTAAGAAGGATTTCGTTTAGCTTAAATCAAATCCATAGCTACACCGGCAAAACATGGTAGTGTAGGCGTGGCCTGTGTCAGGTCGAGACGTGGATGGGGAGACCACCACACAACCACGAATACAAAATAAACCACGATGTAATTCCAGGCTGGATGCTTCACTCTTGAAATCAACCAGAGAGTTGCCATGGACATCAGCAGAAGCAGCTGGATCAAGACCTGTGGAGATGGGGCTTTCCCTCATTTTTTAAACCTGATTCGTTAAAGCAAGGCCGCCCCATGTGGACGTTCCCAGCTGGTGCAAGAATGGTGCACTTGGTTGTCATTCAACCTTACCCCAGTCAGCTTAAGCTACTCCCGGAAAAGCCACTTCTAAAAGCAAAGAGGAAGTTAGTCTAGGCAGAGCACCCCGTCCGGACAGTTCGGGGAGGCTGCCCCAGGCCCTGCATTTTGAGGGGCCCCCCGGCAGCCACTGGACGGGGCCCAGGATTTTTGGGGGGGGCGGGTCTGATGCTGGGCGGCCGCGGGAGTCACCCGTCCCCACTCATCGCGCCCCCACCTGCTGCTCTCTCCGACCCTGCTGCGTTCTGCGTCACTGCGGCCACAGGAAGCAGGGCCCTGGGCCAAGTCTGCCCCGGTCCCGGCCGCCACGGTGAAGCGCCCACAGCAGGCTCAGAGGGGGCGGCAAGGTGGTGCAATGCAGGCTACCAGGCCGTGGTGAATGCAAGAGGGGGCTGACCCCTCCTGCTGTACCAGCCCCCCTCCCCCCCCGGTAATGCTCCCGCTTGCATTGCTCAGGGGAGGGGGCTTGAGGCATGAGGATGGAGCAGGGGTGGGAACGGTCAGGCTGGGGGCAGAGCAGGGGCAGGGCTTGGGGGAAAGGGTGGAGCAGCGGCAGGGTGGGGGCAGGGCCTGCAGCGGGGCGGGGGGGGGGGGTTGCGTTAGGGACAGCCCTGAGTCTAGGCGCAGTGGGCAAGCCCGGCCACCACGCAGTCCATAGCTCGACAGCATTGCTTTCAATTCCCATCTCCTCTGTGCGAGGGCCAAGCCCACACCGAAAAGCGGCACCACGGTAGCTATCCCGGGGAGAGGGGCTCACCCTTTGAATCTCCGGGCCTGGGACCACTGCCCCCTTGATCCCTGCCAGCGGGCCTGCAGGATAGGGGCCCTGGTACGAGCTAGGCAAAGGGTACTGTGTCTAGGAGACATGGCCATTCTGCCTGAGGTGATTCCTGCTGATTTCCGGAGCTGTGGCCGCGCCCCGCGGCGCCCAGACCTGCACTGGCACAGCTCACGTCACCATCCTCGCAGCTCTCGGAATCGGCAATCTGCTGCAGGCCCCCGTGGCGGGAGAACCGTCAAGGTCACATTTCTATGTATTAGATTCATCCCAGCAGCTCCCAAGGAGACCCTCCCTGACACGCAGAACAAATCACCAGGCCCGGGAAGGGCAGAGGCAGCGGCCGGGTCCATAGAACGACCTGGCCGTTAGTCGAGACAGAAGGCGCTCGATCAAATCTGAGCGTAAGCCGACGGGGGTGCTACCTGGCAGAGAACAGAGGCGCTCGGCTCCCCTGAGCGCCAAGCCCAGGCCGGGCCGCTGCCTTGCAAGCACTGATCCACGGGGAACCTGGAGGTGAAAGACTCCGTGCTCCTCTCTGCAGGCAGCATGACGGGGGGGGGGGGGGGGGGGGGGGAAGGGGAGCAGGCGGGGTCACGTGACCCCCTCCAGTTTGCTGCAGCATCTGAGAGCAAACAGAGGATGTTTGCCAGAGGAGGTGGTGAAGCCCAGGACTCGAACAGGGTTCAAAAAAGAGCTAGATCAATTCATGGAGGACGGGTCCATCAATACTTATTAGCCAGGCTGGGTAGGGATGGTGTCCCGAGCCTCTGTTGGTCTGGAAATAGACGACAGGGGAGGGATCACATGGTGATTCCCTGTTGTGTTCCCTCCCTCTGGGACACCTGGCATTGGCAGACGGGACACTGGGCCAGATGGACCCTTGGTCTGACCCAGTCTGGCCATTCTTATGTGGATCTTGGCATGACCACGAGGAGTCTGGGCTGCTACATTTGGAGGTTCAGGCAAAAGAAGAGGTGCAGAAAGAAACTGCTCTGCCGATCATCCCCCTGCCCGTTCGCCCGGCGTCATGCCTTGTGTTAACGTCCCGGCAGAGGGACCCACCAGAGAGTCAGTGTCCTGCTTCTCCCTGTGCGAAGCAGGCCACTGGTGCTGCACTGGAAGCGACTGACATCAGGCAGACACGCTGACCTCGCTGATCAAAGCCCAGCAGCAGATGGGAGTGCCGTTGGCTCAGCCTGCCTGGCCCCGGGCCCCACTCCATCTGGGAAGGCTGCAGGGAAGGGGTGGTAGCCTGGACACACCACATCTGGCCAGGCACTGGAAGGCAGGCCCTGCCCGAGTCTGACGGAGGTGTCGTTTGGAGCAAGAGATGGGGGGAGAGAGCGGCCACAAGCCATCCCCTGCAACGCACCCACCAGCCCCAGCCCCTTGGGGGGCGAACGTTAAAAGAAATCTTCGCCTGGCGGCAAATGATTTCCCCACCGCTCAGACGAGCGCTTAGCATCAAAGGGGGGGTGGGGAGAGGGGACATGCTGCAGTATTTCTCGTCCCCGGAGGAATCGATGGGACCCCAGGCCGGGATTCGGTGCTGCCTCTCCTGGGGCCACCGCACAGACTATGCAACCCCGGGAAGGCGGAAGTGTCTTTTGTGCTGTTGCAATTTTGGGCGCTCCCAGGGGCCAGTACAACCCCAGCCCAGAACAGAACACCCAGGGGCTGGCCTGCATCACGCCAAGCCCCGCGCCCGTCTCCAGGGGGCGGTGGGTTGTGACAGCGGCTGCAGGCTTCCAGAGCAGTGCAAAGCGGCTGCCAGACCCCACTCCTATAGCCAGTTCATCCCCGCTGAAAGGGGAGGCCTATTGCCCATCTGGCCTGACCCTGGCAAAGCACAGGCCAGAGGCCTCTACCGCCAGCCTCCTTCCTCTGGCGAGCGACAGCCTCCAGGAAGTCACCCGGCCTGGATGTCCGACTCGATGGCCCCCCACGTCCCAGACGAGAGGCTCCAAAGGTTAATTGCCCTCCCTCTGAAACGCCTGGGGCTCGCTGCTAGCCTGCAGTTGAGTTGCATGGCTTCATCCCCACTGAGCGCTGAAGGCCTTCTTCCTGTCACACTGCCAGCCCCTCCACCCCGGAAATCTCCTCTCGGTGCAGAGAAGGCCAGATGGAGCTCGCGTCGCCTCTTAAAATCCTCCCAGAGTGTTGTATCATCTGTAAAATACACGCTGCCCTTCTGCTCCAAGGCAGTGGATTAGGCTACTGAGGGATGCAGCAGCTTTGTAAAGAGGTTCCACTTTTGGTAAATAAAGTCCTGTTGAAGTTTGTTAGTACCTTGCTTGCATGATGCAACACGGAGAAACGGAGCAGGTTTGAGTTCCTTACGCCTCCCCGGAAAAGGCCGGTTTCCCAGACCGCCGAGTAATCTTCTCAGAATCCTTTCTGAAGTGCGGACACGTGACCCGAATAACCGTCCTTGTCCCAATCTGTCTGACCTCAGACCCAAAAGTTATCTCTGCTCCTGACTCCCACAAGCCTGGGCCACGTCCCAGCCCCCAATTCCCAGAGCTTTGGGAACGTTCAGATCTTCCTCTTAACTTGGGTGTACAGGATCTATCTGCCCAACCATCCCTGTGCACACCCCTTATCTGCCCCCATTCCCCTCCCTCTATCTGTCGATCAGCTAATCCCCACTGACTTCCAGACTCCAAAGGAAGAGATTAAGGCTCAGCTAGCGGTACAGGCAGCGCGGTGGGGGAGATGCACCAAACACTTAGGTGAACTGGGGCTGTGAACAGCTCCCTGTTTCCTGGCGCGCGAGGCGATTGCAGGGCAAGCCTGGAGTGAGGGGCTCTGTTCTGCAGCCAGAGCACGTAACAGGGATTCAGAAGAGGGGGCGGGCGTGTGGCCAATATTTAAGCAGGGGACGGTCCGGCCACTGAGGTGGCGTGCAATGTGGTGGGATGGGAGAGAGAGGGAGACACCGGGGCTTGCAGGTGAGAAGGGGCAGGGTAGGACCGAGGCCAGGAGAGGATGCAGGTGTGCAGGTACCAACGGGGGAGATGCTGGAGAGGGACCTAGACAAGAGGAAGCCAGTGCAGCCAGGCCGGGATCGGAGCCACGAGTGGGTCTGTATTTTGGGATCCTTCTCCAAAGCAAGCCGGGGACTTTCTGAGACGCGCCCAGCAGCTGGTTCTGAGGCCTCCGTGATCATAGGACACTAGAAGGGGAAGGGACCTGGAGAGTCCAGTCCCCTGCCCTCTCGGCAGGAGCAAGCACCAGCGAGACCATCCCTGAAAGATGCCTGCCCCAGCTGTGGGATTCCCAGTCAGCCTGCAAAGCAGCGAGCCTCCTGGAAAGGCCCCATCCAGAAAGCGTACGTGGGACATCAGCTGGAAGGGGTTCCAGACCAAAGGCTTTGGTCCCTTAGTAACCCAGCAGGCTGGGAGCCTGGCGCCAGGCAGACAAAGCAGCAGCAGGGGCCGATAACCTTTGCGTCCCAGATGAAGGGAACCGTGAAGCAAAATGCCAGCGGCGCCAGGCTGTTTCGTAGCCAAGCCTCTGCTGGTTTTCAAAGGCCCTGAGAGGTGGGGCGGCCCTCGGGCTGCATCTGTTCTCACGCTGGGCGTTTTCAAAAGGAGATCGGCAAAAATACCCCCCCGCCCAGACTCCAAGGAACCAGCCAGAAGCCTCCTTCGCCCTCGGCTCGCTGAAAGAGTGGGTTATTCAACCCTCCGTCACCTGGCGCTCTCCAGTCCATGGGGGTCTTCGCACTGACGGCCCCACGCAGAGAGAGACCTGCCCTTCGGGCAAGGGTCCCGTCCCAGCGCTGCTCTGCTCCTCAGAGGAGCCTAAGACCCTTCCTAGGGCCCAGCCAGGCTCATTCTTGCCCCTCCAGCACTGGGACCCACACACAGCTCTGCGGACACCCCCTCAGCCAGACCCTGCCACCCCAGGCTGGGCCCTCACGCAGCTCCGCTAAAACGCCTCAGCCCTGACCTGCCGCCGCCTCGTTTTCCCCACCCTGACCCCCTCCGCACCCAGCTCTGGCCTGCACCTGGCTCCTCCAGGGGCGCCGAGATGCTTCCATAAGCTCCAAGCGTGTGGACTGAATTCTAAAAACGCTGTGACTGAGGCGTGTGATTTCCCCAGCCCCTGGCTCCTGCCCTCCCCACGGCTTCCCCACTCGGTGCTCCGTCAGGAGCGGAGCCGCACCCCTGCCAGCACCGCGCCGCACGGGAGACGGCTCTCGGTCAGGGGTCATCAGGAGCAGAGAGGAGCCAGAGGGGACCCATCGGCTCTCTCCACTATGACGGACTCCCAGGAACCCCAGCCAGTCCCGTTCTTCCCACGTCTCCCCTCTGGCAAGCACCTGAACCCAAGCAGGGTGGAGGGGTCTGTGACCCCTGCCCGCCTGCACCCAGCTCGAACTCCAGCTTCGCTTGCGCCATTGAAACCAGTGAGGCGAGGCCCATTTACACCAGCCCAGGGACTGGCCCATGACCTCCAGCCCGCAGGGGCCCAGAGAGGGTCAGTCTAGGCTGAACGCGAGGAAACGTTTCCAGGCTGCACGCGCTGTATTTTCCAGGGGCCCGGTCTCCCCAGAGGCATGCTGGGAACCTGTCTGCCAGGCCTAACCCGTGTGGAGCCAACGCGCCAGCGACCACGTTTACTGCCTGTGAGCCACACGTCTTCCTGCCGCGTCCCCCATCCGGGGTGAGGGCGGCCCGGGACTGGACGCAGAGAGCTGCCCTGCTTCCCGACGCCGTGCAGCTGCACCAGGGGAAAACGGGGCTAGCGGGAGCCGGCCACCTTCCATGGAGCCTGATCTTTGGAACACTGCTGGCACCAGCTGAACCCCCTGCTCTGCACAAGGAACGTGGCAGGAGGGGATGCGCTCCCGCTGGGCCGGTTCCATAGCCTCTGATCGGTTTTCTACATGAAACACTGGTAGAAACCATGGAGCTCCATCCCCTGCAGCCGGCTCTCCTCAAAGCCCAGAGCTTCCACATGGTCCCAAGGGTGCAGGGCGCCTGAGACTACAGAGCCACGCCTCTCCCTAAAGAGGAGACCAAGGGGGGATAGGATCGAGGGCTATACAATCATGACCAGGTGTGGGAAAAGTGAATAAGGAAAAGTGATTGACTTGTTCCCATAACCTAAGAACTAGGGGTCACCAAATGAAACGAATAGGTGGCAGGTTTAAAACAAACCAAAGGCAGTTTTTCTTCACCCAGCGCACAACCTGTGGAACTCCTTGCCAGAGGATGTTGTGAAGACCAGGACTTTAACAGGGTTCAAAAAAGAGCTAGATAAGTGCATGAAGGATAGGTCCATCGATAGCTGTTAGCCAGGATGGTGTCCCTAGCCTGTGTGTATCAGAGGCTGGGAATGGATGACAGCAAAGGGATCACTTGATGATTCTGTTCCCTCCATCTGGGCATCTGGCATTGGCCGCTGTCGGCAGACAGGACACTGGGCTGGATGGACCGTTGGTCTGACCCAGTCTGGCTGCTCTCATGTTCTTACCCAAGCCCCCGAACGAGCCCGCCAACTCTGAGCCCCTGTGCTCATGGAAGCCAAAGAGCCCCGCCCAAAGTTTTGAGGCTCCTGAGCGTGAGTCTCCCAAACTGGCCCAACTTGAATCTTTTCCTGGCCCACCATGTCTTTCCCAAGCGAGGGCAGGAGAGGCCAGACAACAGGACCCAGCAGTCCCCTCGCTGCATGCTCCTCTCAGCGACGCCGGGGCAGAAAGGCCTTTGAAGGCGCCTGCGGGTACTTTCAGAGGTGCACCCGCTGCGAGAAAGCAGCTTGCATTAATCTGCACGCACCCGGCTCGCCTTCGCCCTCCAGAGCCAAAGGAAGCGATTCCCCGGAGATTCCCCGTTGTAGCCCCGTCGACAGTGCCCCCTGCCGTGGCTTGCCCGGGAGCGCCCCCGGCTGCCAGGGTTTGCCGGGGCAGTGTTGGGACGGGTGCTGGGGGCAATCTCACAAGGCTTTGGCTGAGGCTGGACATCTCCCGCGGAGAGTGCAGAGCCCAGTTTTGCGCAGTGCTCGGGAGCTGCAGATGCAATAACTCACAGCGCCGGTTCTGTCCTTGCTCTCAGTGCGCCACAAGGCAAAGCACCGGCCCCAGGGAAGGAACAGCCCAGCTGGTGCGTTCAGAGGCTGTTCCGGAGAGGACGCATGGTCCATTGGGCGTGCCGCAAGGGGGCTTTTTAACCCTGGCTGGGTTTGCCAAAAGGCAGCTGAGTCGATCCCAGCATGACAGGCCTGGCGACTGGGGGGGGGAGAAGGGGGCAAATGCCTTGGGGCCGGGTGATACCAAAGGGCCCAGAGATCCCGTCCACTGCAGCCACTGCTACTGAGTCAGAGCCCTGGGCCCTTTAAATCGCTGCCGGAGCCCTGCCTGGCATGCTCTGGGCTGCACTGAGGGCTGCCTAGCCCTGGCCCCGCCCCTTCCGCCTGAGGCCCCACCCATCTGGGGCATGGAGCAGGGCCCCCTCCCCCACCCAGGTCCCAGCTAGGCTGTCAGCCCCGCTGATGACAGCTGATGTTGTCTTACAAGAGAACAGAAAAGCCGCTACCTCGGGCTGAACTGCGACTTGGGCAACCCGCCCACGTGGGCGGGGGTGGGTAACTGAGTAAGGCCGGGTCTCCCCTAGCACTGGGGGCGGCAAAACGTTGGTTGTCTCGGGGGGAGGTGAAAAGCCAGGTTTGGCGGGTCTAAGTGGCCGTGCGCACAGCGCTCTGCAGGGGAGCCCC
The DNA here is from genome assembly GCA_032595735.1 of Pelochelys cantorii. Lineage (NCBI taxonomy): Eukaryota > Metazoa > Chordata > Testudines > Trionychidae > Pelochelys > Pelochelys cantorii. The sequence goes on from CM064337.1 coordinate 47,223,153, forward strand.
TCGGCTGCCCACACCGCTCCCTGAGCCGGGTTCCTGGGCTGGACCGGAGAGCTCCAGCCCTGAGCTTCAAGCTTGCTAGTACAGCCAGGGCTGAAGGGGCCCACACACCCCGCCGGGGGGGTCCTTGCAGGGAGGTGGCCAGTGGGAAAGCCCATGCTGCCATTCTGCTTACACCTTCCAGAGCAGGGGGGCAGGAAGTGGGTGGCGAGGGACAGAGCTTTGGCTCCATAGTGCCACCAAAGGCCTGCATATCCGAACCAGCACGGGGGGGTGGGTGGTAACACGGATAACCTGCTATACGTGGGCGCTGGGTGCCCCATGGCTTGGGGAGGCAAGCGCGCCCTCAGCCCCGCCCACCAGAGCCCAGGCCTCCCCCCCACACACACTGCCCCAGGGCAGTGCCCCAACCTCCCTGGCCCTGGAGCTCCAGAAAGCCAGGGGCAGGACAACCGCAGCCTCCCCCAGCCCTGGAAAACAGGTGGGCACTGCGGCTACAGCCTCCCCCGGCCCTGGAGAGCCAGCGGGCAGCACGGCCGCAGCTCTGAAGGGCTGGCGAGCCAGCCAGGAGGCCTGGCACGGGGCTGAGGCAGAGCCACGCACAGCCCTGACCAGCAAGGCCCTCCCTGCAGCCGAGCCGTCCGCCCCAGCACTGGACAGCCAGAGCAGCCCCAACACCGGGAGGACAGGCGGCACCGTCCCCCACTTGCCTGCCTCAGCCTCTGGCATCTCAACAGCAGGCTGGGGCAGTGGGTCTGGGGCACGCCGGTGGGTGGGGCTAGGTGAGGCACTGCCTTCCCCTGCCTAGGCTGCCCACTGACACGCGGCCAGTGCTCGGGGTGGGGCAGGGCAGGAGGGCCTGTGCCGCAGGGAGGTGCTTCGCTCTGCCCTGGGTCCATGCCAAGCCACAGCCACCCAGTAACCATCACCTCAGCGGCTGTGGGCCCTGCTGAGAGCCAAGTGACTTTGGAAGACTCAGATTTTCCTCAGGTTTTGCGCCCTCGTGGTGCCACAGTCGCACCCAGCCCAGGAACCCGTCGACTGGCATTTCCGCCTCTGACCAGGCTTGCCTGGCTCCTCAGTGTAACCTTCTTTGGGAAGAGGGCTTGGAACTCTCCTCCAGCTCAGGATGGAAAAATCCCATTTAAAATGTTAACCAGGTAAACTACATGCTTAACCAGTTAACCCGCCTGCCATGGTGTGGCACAGTGGGCTCGGCCGGGCTGGGCGCTGGTTAACTGGTTACCCTGGTAAGCATGCTGGTGAGGCAATGTAACCGGTTAACCCCTTACATCCCTACCTCAAACCAAGCATGACAACATCCCAGTGAGATGTTTCATCTTTTCCCTGCGTTCTCTCAGCCGAAATTCCGTCTTACCGTAAGGGGCTTTGGCTGTGTAATGAAGCCCAGAGAGAATGCCCCTGTGAGATTTCAAGCCAGCTGCAGATATGCAACGCCAGCCGCCAGGCGTTTTTTATTTTAGCTTTTCAGGGATCCTTAATTTTTTGGATTCGAGAGACCAATATTGTAGGAAAGGAGCAGAGGGCAACTCAGGACCTGAGTTCCAACCTCTTGCACAGTAAGGCTTCCCTTATGCTTCCCCGCCACAGGGCCTCACCATACACTGAGGAGGTACCCGGGAGGCTCTCTAGCCCCGATGTCCAAATTAGAACCTTTAATGAACAGCGACTATGGGGCCAAATTATCCACCGCTGACGACTCGTGTGGAATCGCCCTCATCTCAAACGTGTTACAACCAACACAGCTCAGACGTGCAAAGTAGCTGCGAGAGGTGGGCGGGGATGGATCTGAGCTACTTCTGCAGTCACAACAGTCTAGATTTACCTGGGCTGTGGACCTCACCTATATTATCACAACAATCGGATGAACTTGTGCTTAATTACAAGCACGTTTTCTTCCAATTAGCCTCTTGACAGGACTGCAATTCATCTGAATGATATGGAAAGTTTGCAGAGCCTGTTAGTTACATCACTGTGGGTAAATAAAAGCCTGGCACCAATGCTAAATTTCTTAACGAGCCCATTTTTAAATGAATTTTAACCCGGATACTAATTAAGAGAGTAGTCTGTAAATCCCCATAAGAAAATCATTTCAGAGAGTAATCAGAGAATTTTCATTGCTGTCATTCCGGAGAGGATACACTATTTTTCATGCATAACAAAGAAACCGAATCCCTCCTCAGAGTACAAAAAAGAGCTTCTTCCCCATGTTGCTGTTGCTAAAAATCAGTGCATCGTGCACTTGTCACGCCACAGGGTTTTCGCCTGGGCGCTACAGACTTTCCTCCCTGGAGACTGCTATGTCCCTGCAGCCTGCTAGCCACTGATTCTGGGAGACCCAAAAGCAGCAGCCTGAGCCTTCTTGTTTATCACAGGCTCTTCAAATTACTACAGGCTGCAGAGAAAGCCACCTGCAAGCCTAGAGGAGAGAGAGAGGGCACGATTCTCCAGACCAATCCACACAGAGATCTCCTATCTGCACTGCAGATCTCTGTTGCATAGCTTGTCACGCTTATCGGGGGATGCAGACTCAGCAGAAAAAATGTGGCACAGATCCACACCAGGAGGCATCCAGGAGAGATTTGTTTAGCGATAACACTCCCCTCATCCTTTAGACTGGAATCTCTTGGAGGCAGGGACTTTGCAGACAAATATAAATGGGAAGGGCCACGCACAGCTATGGCGAGGCCTACAGAACACCCAGTCAAGAAGACTCTCCATAGTATAGAGATTAAAGAGCTTATTAACTCGCAGCAAAGTGCATGTCCTGCAGCACCCCAGCCTACTAAACTACAAAGGTCGGGCTGGAAGTCAATTGTAATCGGCTCAGAGCAGGAGTGGGGCCCGTATGTTTTACTCATACATTCTGGGCCACTAATAATTGAATACACCTACAATATAATTTCGAAACTTTGTCTGTCTGTCTGAGGGTCTGGCCATCTGTCTATTTGTTCAAGAACTCCTCCTAAATGGTAAGAGCTAGGACCACCAAATGTGGTATGCAGCTTCCTTTTATCATAACTTAAAGCAAGGTAAGTGATTGTGCCAGGACAATGGGATATGCCTGGAATTTGATTGTTTCTCCAACAATGGAAAGGGAGGGGCCTGCTAGCAGGGGCAGTTATACTGTAGCATGACCACAGGGGGGCAGCAAGGGGCCAGATATGGGGACTGGGCCAGCAGGGAGCAGGGGTGGAAAAAGGGACAGCTATCTACTATTTCAGAGAGTTTGTCTGTTTCTGTGTCTCAGCTGGGGGACATGCACTCCTCCCTCCGCTGTGCCCACTGCAGCGGCCATGGAGAGGTGCTTGTCACTTGGCCCCAAGATGCTGCGGCAAGAGAGGTCTGGGGTGGTCCTCTCTCCCCAGGGCAGCCTGCCTATTGAACCCCTCCTCCCCAGCCCCACCCCAGAGTGATGAGTTAAATGAAAAAAATTAAACTTATGGGAGTTAAGGACCCGAGCAACATTGGGTCCATCTTCTAGTTAGTAAATAAATAACAGCACTACTACCCCTAAGGACGTGTCTTTGTCGGGCATCAGGGATGCAGAAACGCTCCAAACACGGTAAGAGATGCCCTTGGAGAGCTAGTCTACAGGCAGTGACTAGCCCTGTAACATTCCCGGTGTGGGACCGGCCATGCTTCACCCCATGCAGCACTGCCACTTCCATCTGTCCCCGCATGTCTGCAGCATCTCTCCCTATCGGCTGGGATTCCCACAGGCCTCCAGCGCTCCCTCACTTTCGTCGCTAGCACAGAGCCTGCTGCTCAAGTTCCACTGCTCCAGGTTCCGCAGGGGCCGGGGCAGCTGGGATTGTACTGTCCTGCCGCTCACCAGGGCTGTCCTCACCCATACACAGAATCCGCAGCTGCGTAGGGCGCCCAAAAATTTGGGGCACCACTGGGTCTTAATGCCCACCCACGTGGCTCTTCCTGTCCCTGTTCTGTGGCTGCTTCAGCCTGGGAAGTCTAACTCCAGAGAGAAGCTAGTTACCGTACAAGTGACAAAGCCGGACAGCTCTGTCAGCAGAACACGGAGCTTGTGAAAGAGCCATTCCCGTGGCATTGGAGCCATTTAACAGGCATTTGCCAACCCCCGGGCCATACTGCCAGTTTCTGAATTGACAGTGTTAGTCGACAGGACCTCAGGTTACAAGCGGCTTTAAAACTATTGCATTAGTGTGTGGCTGAAAGTGATTAAATCACAGCTCTAAAAATGGGAAGGCGAGGGATTGACTTGCTGGGGATACGCTGCATTAGACTCGTTTAGCTTGGTGGCCTGTGGCTCTAACAACCATGCCCAAGGTGTGACCGCCAAGCCCTTGCTACCAAGCCGGCATCGCACAGTGTTCAAAGCCGGCGGGCCACGCAAAATCCCCCGGCACCAGAGATGGGGCCACAGGAAGGCTGCCTGGGAAGAGATGCCGGCCCAGCTGCTGCGGCTGGGGATGTACTGAGCTGGGAGGCGTTGGTCCAATTTGAAAGCCAGCTCTCTCGCTGCTTGCAAGCCTCCGTCTGCAGAGCACACAAGCAAGCGGGAGAGAGAAAGCAGGAGGCCTGAGTCATTAGGATCCAGGTTTGATCAATGGCCCTGCAAGGGAGTCGATTTTTTTTTACCTTCCACCCACTTTGCCAGATTAACTTTTAAGAGCAGGACAAAGCAGCACAGCACAACGGCTGCTCTAGGAACCTCTCGCCCATGCATCAGAGCACAGGAGAGCTTCCCCTGCACGCTGGCCAGCGACTGCTCTGATCTGCACTCTCTGGTGCATGGCTGGTAGGCGTGCTAATGACATGAGGGTTTCCAGGCGGGGCACATCACAAGGCAGCAATTGGAGCAACTGGCCCGAGTCAGACCCGGCACGGTGCAAGGAGCTGCCTGCAGGCATCTCGGCCGGTCTGCCTCACTCCTGACCCATAGCTCCCCCGCCCCTCACTGCTGGGAGTCTGCACCTCACTCCCAGCCTGCAGTGCGGACCTGCTACTCCCCCCAGCACTGCTCGGCCAGTTTACCTCCCTCCTGATGCGCAGCGTCCCCGCACAGCAAGCCCTCGCCTCTCGTCACGCCAATGCACCGGCCTCCCCAACTATGGCCCCACCTACTCTTCCAGCCTGGAGCCCTGCACTGCCCATCAGTCCTGACCAGCCTCATCCCCTTGGTAGGCCAGTCCTGGGAACCTCATCATCTTGCCAGCGCCTGCCCAGTCTGACTTGCTAGCCAAGTCCAGGAGGACCACAAAGTGCTCTTCCGATCACCTCGCTCTGGGCCGAATGGGGCACGGCCAGCTGACCAAGCGTGGGCTTTTCCCTGAGCCACTCACGAATCACACACTGAAAGGCACCAGCCACTTCCCCCCGACGCCCCACCCCAGGCTCCCGGAGCTGTACCATCTCGCCCTGCTCAGAAGCCTGGCCAGTGTATGCCTGTTCCCCCGTCTCTCCCTCCCTCAATGTGGGGAAGGCACGTGCAAGCCGTGATAAGCTGATACTAAGTATGGCCAGACGACAATAACACAAGAATGTCTAACAACTAAAATGTAACTTTAGCAAGTTATAATCTTGGCCTAAGCAGTTTTCTGACTTCCATCGAGTTAGCGGCATCCCTTGCCTGCTAGAGGAGGAGATCCACCTTTCACAGGTGCTGAGGGTTCTCTGGGCAAAGCAGAACTAAAATGACTCCCACAAGACTAGAAGGGTGGCCAGAGTGGGTTGCACCAATGGTCCATCGAGCCCAGTTGTATGCCAGATGGGTTAGAGGGAATGAACAAAACAGGGTCATTATCAAGTGATCCATCCCCTGTCGTCCATGGACAGTTTCTGGTAGCCGGAGGTTTAATGAAAACCAGAACATGGTGCTGCATCCCTTAACACCGTGGCTAATAGCCATTGATGGACCCAACCGCCATGAATTTATCTGGCTATTTTTTTAACTCTGTTAAAGTCCTGGCCTTCACAACATCCTCTGGCAAGGAGTTCCACAGGTTGACTGTGCGCTGCATGAAGGAAAACTTCCTTTTGTTTGTTTTAAACCTGCAACCTCTTCATTTCATTTGGTGACCCCTCATTCTTATGAAGTCCTCCATGGACTTCTCATTCTTCTTTGAACTCAGTTATACTTTTGGCCTTCCCAACATCTCAAGGCAAAAAGGTCCCTGTGTTGTGTGAAGAAGTACTTCCCGATGTTTGTTGTAAACCTGCGGCCTAAATATATCAGGTGACCCATAGTTCTTGTGTCATGTGAGGGCGTAAATAACAACACTTCCTTCATCTCCACACCCGTCATCATTTTTCAGACCTCTGTCCTCCTCCTTTCGTCTCTTTTCCGAGCTGAACAGTCCCTCCCCTTTTAATTTCTCCTATGGAAACTGGTGCATATCTTTAATCATTTACTTTTGCCCTTCTCTGCACCTTTACCAAATCTAATCTATCTCTTAAGAGATGCGGCTGTCAGAACTGCATGCAGCGTTCAAGGTGTGGGCACAGCAGAGAATTATGCAGAGGCATTCTGATGTTTTCGGTTTTAATATCGATCCCTTTCCTACCGGCTCCCAGCATGGCTAGCTTTCCTTACTGCCGCGGCACATGGGGTGGGTGTTTCCAGAGCATGACCCATCACGGCTCCACGAGCTGTTTCTTGAGTGGTTGGGCTCTAAATGAGCTGTTACATTTTGCATGTGCAGTTGGGATGAGGTTTTCCAATTAGAACATTAAGAACATAATAACGGCCAGACTGGGTCAGACCAAAGCTCCATCCAGCCCAGTACCCTGTCTGCCGACAGTGGCCAATGCCAGGTGCCCCAGAGGGAGTGACTCGAACAGGTAATGATCAAGCAATCTCTCTCCTGCCATCCATCTCCACCCTCTGACAAACAGAAATTGTGTGCTTATAAGCTCTCTTCTCCTCTTACATTACTCCTAGACCCCCACTTTTAAGCAGGTGCCCCATCCTGCCTCCTGCCGCACTAGCTTTAATTTCTTCTGATCAGCTGCCAACAGACCCCACTCTGCACACAGCTCCTCTAACTGCTTCCTGGTGGGCTTGGCATCTGCTCCTTTGCTCCTCCTGCCTTTTCTCCATCTCCACACTTCCCTTTGTTCTATTTCCTCTACCCAAAAGCAACAAACAGAAAACAACCCGCTGTCTACAGCCTCCTCCCTTTGGGTCACTGATAGATCTCATTTACTGGTGCTTACCGCGTGGATCTCAGGCAGCCAGCAAGCTGGGTGTAAATCCTGCAGACAGATACACCCCTGGGCCATCTTGCATGGGTCCCCAGAATTGTGAGGGTCCCGTGTTACTCCCCTCAGCCTCACCAAGCAAGAACCACGGCAACTCCGCCTTGCCAGCCAGCTCTTCAGCACTCCGCCTGCTAGGGTTGCCAGATGGTTTAACCAAAAATACCAAATACACACACACACACACACACAAAACACTGGGGGAAAAATTCTGTTGAGAAAAAAAAGGGGGGGAGACCAAAGTTGTTGAGCGAAAAAAAAAAAGGACCCCGATTATTAAAAAAAAACAAAACAGCATGGCCCCTTTAAGAAATGTTTTTGAGGCTTTTTTGGCCCTAACAGGCTGCCGGCAGCCGCCTGCCATCTTGTTTCCTTGCTCCGGGCCAGACAGCTCCCCTGCGGAACCAGGTAAGCACCCGGGATTTTCACCTCCTGGCCGGGAAAAAACAGAAAATACCGGACATTTTAGGTGTCTGGTATTTTCTGAATTTTTTTTACAGGACAGGAGGTGAAAATACCGGACACCTGGCAACCCTACCGCCTGCCCAAACCTTGCCTGGCTGGTCACAATCCGTGATCTCCGATTCCTGGCTTCCCCTGAGACATCTCCCAGCAGCCCTCAGTTTCCCTCCCTGGACACTCAGGGGAGTTAAGTTCCCTATCTCCGAAGTGAGAGCGCACACACCAGTTTGTCTAGCTAGTGCTGAAGACTCACCCTCCACCCTAACATGCAGCATTGAGATGGCTTGTCTACTATAGATCTGAGTCTGTCTGTGTCTCTCTCTCTTTCCGCCCATCCGTCTGTTTGTTTGTTCAAGACCGCTTCTGAAACGGTAAGAGCTAGGACCACCGATTTTGGTATGCGGCCTCCGCCTATCCTAACGTACAGCAAGGATTTGGTTGTGTCTCTCCAAGGTGCTGCAGCACTGTTGGCTGTTTTTTAAGTTTTAACAGGGACGTGTGAGCCGACAGGACCCTAGTTTAACATTTGCTTTAAAACTATTTCATGAGTGTGTCGCTGAGGATTAAAAAAATCACAGCTCTAAAACCTCACCCACCCCCCATCGGGCACAGGGACTCCAGTTTAAAAGTACCGTGCAGGGCCCCGTCAGCCCTAAGGACGGCCCTGAACAGCTGTCTGCTCCAGTGGCTGATCAGCTGTTGGGCCACGCGGCCCAACCGCTGTGGCTGATCGTTTCAGAGCACCCACAACTTTTCCCGTGGGCGTTCCAGCCACGGAGTCTGCATGTGTGGCCCCCAGTCAGTGTGTGGGAACGAGGCCCATCCCAGCAAGCGCCAGGCCCAGGGTGGGCTTGCTGCCACGCCATTCACCCCCCTAGTGTTAAGGACTCCACCTTGGGGCTCTCCACATGCCGCCCAATCGCCGTGGAAACTGAGTATCGATTTTCCGCTTGGCACTTGTGCTTCCTAGCTCATTGGGATGCCAAAACAAGCCCTGGAACAGCACACAAAAGCCTCTCCCCTGCCACAGTGATGAATTGGGTCGGGGTCAGGGACGGAAGCAGGACTTGGGAGGCTCTTGGCGCGATGTGCTACCGCTGCAGACCTGCGATCTACCTGTATGCTACACCCCGCACAGCTGCCACGGAGGGACCGGGAAGCACATCGGAAGTGTCATGGGGGGGGAGGTGCGCTGGATTCCCCACACTCACCTCCCCTGCCAGGCGCAGACATCCGCTCTGGAGCCTGCAAACTGCTCCCTGAACACGGAGCTGGTGAGTAGCCCCGTGGAAATCAAGCAAATGATTCCGGGGCTCAAGGTTAAGCCGGTCCACGAGTGCTGTGCTGGATCAGGGCCAGCGCCGTGGAGGAGCAAACTGATGCCACCTCAGGCCACTGAGACCTCTCACCTCCCGGCCCTGAGATGCGGGCAGGAGGCGCACAACCGCCCGCCCTGTTCTGCGCTGCATGAGCCTCCATGTAGCGCCCCCAGGTTCCGGCCTCGCCCGGACTGGGCTCTGGGCAGAACATGGGGTGGAGTCTCTGGGGACGGACCTCTCCTCGGGCCCAGGTCGGAAGGGAGGCAGCGATACACCCATGACATTCCCTCAGCTCCTCTCCAGCTCCCTCAGGACTCAGGACTCCCTGGGCTACTTCGATAGCTCCCTGGTGCTGTCTCAATTGGCCGGAGGGGTCACGCCTGGCCACGGCCAGCCTCCCTCAGAGTGCAGGGTCCTGCGTCCCTTATCTCACAGGACAAAAAGGGGACAGAGGAGCAGGCTTCCCTCCCTTTGAACACATGGCTGAGCGGCCACCAGCTGGGTGAGGAGAGAGGCTGCACCAGAGACGGACGGCAGCTGAAGACGGGAAGGGTGACAGAGAGAGATGGATGCACGTTGCAGGGGCCGAGAGGGGCAGTTCATTGGCGCCGAGCGGGAATTGCCACAGAAGCCGGGAGGCAGAAGCTGCAGCGCCTGCGAGCGTGGGAGCCTTGGGACAGATGGAAAGCTGGAGGTCAGGGGCAGAACCCCGCGCTGCCCCACAGAGCAGCACTCCGAACCCCCAGGGAGAGGGGGATGTGGTAGCACTAAGCCATGTTGGGCCTTGCTGAGCCTGGGATGTTTCAGGAGCGGGAGCAGCTCCTGAGGTAACTCGCAGAACCCTGGGGGCCTGTCTAAACCTGCCTGCCTGGAGCCTCCACTTTGCTATGCCCCTTGCCCCAGCCCAGAGCCCCCCGACATGCGAAAAAGCCCCAACTACAGAGTCTTCCTAATCAAAGAGGTGCCAGAGAAGTGGGCTCGGGCCGCGGCTGCCCTGCAGAATTCACTGCACAAACCCGAGTTTTTGAGTCCCTGCCTTTCCAGAGACACATTCACCTTCTGATTACACCCCAGGGCCTGTGACTGCTGGCACAGCCTCTACTGACCAGCAGTCTCCTGCCTGCCTCTCCTTGTGCTTGCTCTCACGCCCTCACTGTTGGGTTCCAGTGAGGTCATGGTCATGGCTTCGGTTACGCACCAAGCCGCCCGTCACGCGTGTTTAAGTAGGGCCAGCAGGGGGGTAAGGCCATGCCCTGACCGGCCACAGGGGCGCTGGAGTGGTGGCCTCGTCACCGCCGTGACCCAGGGCTTTCGCGGTGGACTCGTTTTTGCCGTAGATAAACGGCGGCTGTTGCCGCTGAGCCGACGAGGATGGAGCAGGCTCATCCGCGTTTGCAGCCCGAGCCACTAGCACTCCGGCACTGTCCAACCAAGCAAATGATTAAATCTGCAGCATCAATCATTTAGTGCCATTAGTTCAGAGGCCCTGTCACGGCATGAGCGTTTCCCGCTTGGAAAATCTGCCTTTCGGCCTTGTCTCCGTGCTGCTGGCGCATCATTATCCCGTGACAACAGCCTATATTCAGTCTCTTGGGAAGACCAGACACACAAGAAAGCTCCTTGCTGCCCACACACGCTTGGGAAATGCCCCAATTAGAAGCAAACAGATGTTCCTCTGACTGACGGCAGCTATATCAATATACGGGAGCGATGCTGAGCCTGTAACAACCGGGGACCCCGGGGCACCCTCCCGCCAGAGGGAAAAGGGCTCCCTGTGCTAGAACTCAGCGGGTCTGAGAAGCACAATACCCATTACACACTGTTGTCATGATAGTTATGTGAAAGGGGCCTTTGAAATTTATTTGCAAATCACCTTGGCCACTAACACCACTGCGAAAAGTAGGTGAATGATGGCTACTTCCCGATATTGTGGTTTGGAGTCTGCAAACAGACAAAGGAGCAAAACAAGATTTTTTTCCCCCCTCTTTTCGTTCTTTTTCCAGGAGCACCTCTTCGGCCACATTCAAGCCCCGCCCTTCCCCCACCCTCCAGGGACAGCCAGAGATCGATCTCCCGGTGTTTGATTTAGCGGGTCTAGTAAAGACCCGCTAAATCGAACACTGAGGTCACCCCCATCAGTGCCGGTACTCCTTGTTGTTGCAAGAAGTAAAGGAAGTCAACGGGAGCATTTCTCCTGACAACCTCCTGCTGTGGAGACAGTGCCAAGCTTGGTTTAAGGTACATGGACTCCAGCTACATTATTTACTTAGCTGAAATTGCATAACTTAAACCGCCCTTCCTCCCGCAGTGTAGGCATGGTCTCAGGTGCAAATCAAGCCAGGTGTGGCCAGAGACTGGGACAGTGACCTATTCATTTGCATTGAGACTTCATGAAGCTCATTTGCATTGTGAACCACAGGAGGCCAACACCTCAACATTAACCTCGTGGGTGAATACAGAAAGCTGAGCCCTCAGGAGGGCTTCCTAACTTGGAAGCCGAAAATCAATTGGGGGGCGGGGTACAAAGAAGTCAACAATCTGTACCTGTAAAAGACAGACCCTCCTGCCAAACAGGCTGGAGAATGCTAGCAACGAGGTGATGGTAGGCAAAGCTTCATCTTGCTGGTGCACACTAGAAAGCATGGTACTATTGTTCTCTGCAACCCTTTACGCTTGCTTGAAATCACGTAGAGTGATGTTCTTTGTGGTTCAATGTATTCTTAGCGCTCCTACAAACCGTCTCTGTGCAGTAACAGGGAGGGGAGGATAATCCGAGCTGAGCTAATGAGCTGCTGTCTGCACTGGCTCTCTGGAGACAACGACCATGGGGTTACCTCTGTGAGGGTCCCATACCAGGCACTGGACATGGTGTTCAGGAGACGTGGGTCCGGAAGGGGTGTTGGGGTTACCTTGTCAGGAGGACCCAGGCTGGCGGAAGCCAGATGAGGCCATTGTTTTGTGAATTGGCGGCTGGCGTCGGGGCTCTGAGTCAAAGCTGCTCAGCACAGCGTACCCACAGTGATAGGGCAGGTGGTGACAACCCCTCCTTGGGCTGGGTGAACCCCCAAAGTGTCCCACAGTCAAGGTAATTATCCATTGCAGTTGTGCCCAGGGACCGCTGTTCTAACACTTCCTGTCCCCAGGAGTTTGCAGGCTAAGTCAGCAAGGTGGAGAACGGCTGGGAGGGGAACCAGAGGCCCAAATAAGTGAAGTTACATGCCCAACCCACACAGCAGCTCTGTGGCTACAAGTCTATCTTCTGAGCCCCAGTCCAGTTCCCTCCGCACTGGACCATAGCAGGGGGCCAGTTTGCCATCCAAGACCCTAAACCAGTGGTCCCCAACGCGGTGCCCGCAGGTGCCATGGTGCCCGCCAGGGCATTTATGTGCGCCCGCTGAATCATCTGGGCCGGCCCCGCCCCCAGCGTGCGGCACATGTGCGGTGCTGGCCCTGGGTGCGTGGTGCATGGGCGACCCCGCCCCCCCGGGCATGTGGTGCATGCGTGGCCCCGCCCCCGGGCGCCCAGCAGCCCTGAAAGGTTGGGGGCCACTGCCCTAAACTATGGCCCCAGCACCAGAGTGTGGGGGTTTCACATCACTGCCACCCAGAGGATTGATGCAACATTACAACCTGGCAACACAACATCTCCATCCCCACTTGCCATTCTCCTCTGGCTGCTTGGGTCAAGGGAAGGGTTACATCTTCTCCCCCAAGGTCGCAAGATCATCTCATCTGAGGAAGTGGGTTGTGCCCACAAAAGCTCATGATACTACTTAGACGTTTTAGTTAGTTTCTAAGGTGCCGTGGGGCTATTTGTTGTTTTTCCAGAAAGTCTGGCGTCTAAAGTTTCTGGAAGCTGCTTCCATTAAACAGTAACTCCTGGGTGCCCTGGGATAGGCACAGATTTGCAGTCCCATGCCGAGAGCTCTGAGCTGCTGTGAAACCTTGGGACTTTATTAGCCCCTGTAATGGACAGGAGGAGTGCTGACCAGCACCCAGTGACTAAGGGGTTAAGTTCAGGTAGCTAGCAAAGGTTTTGGTCAGGGGGCCAGGACCGCCAATCAAGATAGAGGGTTGAAATTTGAATTGGATCTAGGTTCCCTGCCTGCTTTCTTTGTGTGGGAGAGAGAAACCAGGAGTTGAGACACACAGAATGATTTAAAGCCAGGTAGGACTACCATGCCCCCACGGAATTCAGGGCATGGGAGTGGACTGAACAAAGAGAAAATCAGAAGTAAGTAACAGGGAAATGTGAATCCAGTGGCGGTCAGGGTAATTTTTCTTTATTTTGTGGTTTGGTTTGAACTGCTCTGTGTGATTCTATGCCTCCCTTCCCCCTTTACCATCTAAGCATCATGCCAGAGTTTTTTTCCTCTTTTAAATTTGTTTTCCTTAGTTGCTCTGTAACATCTGCAGCCAAGTATGTTTATACTTATCACGTTTATCTTCTGTTTTGGAATAAAAATCACTTGAAGGTGATGATTGGAGTCGTGTGCCGTGGAAGGTCTGTCTGTATCTGCAGGCCTCTGACTGAGGGGTCAGCTACCAGAGACGGCAGCTTGTTTCTCTCTTTTCTTTTTTGCAAGCTCTTTGGCAGCAAAAGAGCGTGGGGTACCCCGGGGGTGATTTCAAGTGTTCACCCCACGTTTAGGGAGAAAAGCAATTGATGGTAGCAGCAAATCCCCCCCAAAATCTGTGTATTGCGATTCTAGGGGGAAGTTTTTGATGACCAGTGTCTGTCGAGGCAAAGTTTCGAGCTCTATATAGGCCCCCATCTTCTGCACTCTGAGTGCCAGAGTGGAGAACAGCCCTGACAGCCCATTCACTACCACTCATATTACACTTCCAAGGAGTCTCCACCAGAAGATAATACACCACAGGCGGCATCCCCACCCCCTTTCTCTTCTGAGGTGTCCCACCTGCTGTGGGTACCACCACGTCCCTTTGCTGAATGCTCGTGGCTCTGCTGGATATGCATGCACCAGGCAGTTTGGAGAATGCTTTGTCCACAGCGAACACACAGACAAACTAGATCAAGGTATAAATACTCTTGCGGGGAAACCGCAACGGCACGCAAGGACCCACACCACAGCGAGAAAACAGGCTGCGCCCTAGGGCAACACAGCACAACTCACCCCGGCTTGCTTTACGTTGGATCTGTCTAGCATGACACGGATTTCATGCCCCTCCTCCAAAGACACACTTAACGGGGTAGCTTGCCATTCCAACACAGTCCTTGATACTTCGCAGAGAGTTGTGACCGTGCTCCTGGGATCAGGCAGAGGGGGCGATGTGCTTATGAGATGCACCCCCCTTGTAAGGGTCTTCCATGGAGCTGGGGTCAGCCCCAGGTGTCTTAACAGCTGCCAAATGGGGTTCGGTTGCCTGAGGAGTGTGGCTCATTCCACTTAAAGGAACGGCTCAAATAACCTGGGTTGATGGGCAGATTGAATCCAGGAGTTGAGGCCCGGTGTAAATAATAAGTAGCAGTGAACAGACTGAGTTTGCATAGCGCCTGCCCCCACCTACTGGTGTTATTAGTCCTGCTTTCACGACTAGGTAACATCTCCAATTTTAAAAAAGCCCACATGCATTTCAATCTCCAGTAACCACTAGTCCAGTCCCAAAGAGAAACTTTTCTAATTACACCGGTAGCCGAGGAAGGTCATGAATTATTCACAGCCCTGAAATATACAAGTCTGAAGCCAGCTGGGCAGATCTCATCCATCCAGAAAGGCATGGCCAAGCCAGCCTGGGATATGATTCAAAGGGCTGCTTCTCCCCTCGGAAAGCTCATTTCCATATGGAAACTGCACCCTGTGCAATATATTTCCAGACACGTTTACGACTGTCGGTACGATCGGGGAATGGGACCAAAGGGAGCGGAGGGTATTGATCTGGCCTGAAGGATCTATTAATCTGGGAGTGCTAATCATTGATGGGAATGCAAAGTCATTTCTCACCACCTCCCCTGGGAGGGAGTCCCTGGATGGTGGATTTGCTTGAAGGGTCTGACAGGATGTGCAGCCTCGGGCTGGCTTCAGACAACTTTGAAATGTCCCAGCTCAATCAACAGCATCACTAATTGTCCCTTGGTGTCTAACAACCTCCTGTTTCAGGGGGGGAAGGGCAGTGGGGAGGTTGCAGTGGGGTATTCTAAAGGCGTCTTGATGCTGTGGTCCAGTCGGGACTGGTCAATGGATTCCATTGGGGATGGATGCAGATAAAGTACCAATCACAACTTCCTCCGCCAGCAAAGCCTCCGATACCACGAAGCACAAGAGTGATGGGCCAGGGTAGCTTTGCAGAGGCGGAAGGGAAGGAATAACTCCTAGCCGACCCGTTTACAGTTCTTGCTTTCACAGAGCTAGATGCGGAGTTTTGCACCTGTGGTTTGGGTTGCGTTCCTTTTCCCTGCAATAAAAGGCTCCTGTTCTAGATTCCAAAAAATACCATGTGTGGAGAAGAGCTTCTGGCACAGGGTGCTGAGGGGGGCTTATTGCATCTCCTCAGTGCTGAAATAAGAGTTAATTTGGCTCTGCGCTCGAGTCTGTGATCGTTTCAAAGGGCTCCTAAATATTTTTATCCACCCATTGTTGCTGCCATCAACAGCTAACAGAAGGGTTCCCTATCTAGCTACCCATCCATCCTCCCCCTACCCCCATGACATCTGTTTTATATACCAGTTGGTTCTGGAGTATTGCATCCAGTTCTGGGCCCCCCCCACTACAGAAAGGATGTGGATGCACTGGAGAAAGTCCAGCAGAGGGCAACAAGAATGATGAGGGGGCTGGAGCATATGACTTATGAGACGAGGCTGAGGGATTTTGGTTTATTTAGTCTGCAGAAGAGAAGAGTGGGGGGGGGGAGAGGAAGGATTTGATAGCAGCCTGCTAATGACTGAATAATTATTTGTTTAGAATTCAGCAAAGGCTCCATTCATTGTCTCACTAATTAGGCTCCCTGGAACTAATAAAGGAGCCAAAAGTCTGCAATCTATTAAAAGCGAAGTCTGTTTCCCAGCTACACAGGGCCCTCTTGCAATGAACCACCACACGCTCTGCAGAGGGAGAAAAGAGGATCATGATTTTGGGGGTTCCCTCTGTTGAGAGCAGGCTTTGCAAGACAGATTCCTATCACAGCCCATGTGCTGGGAAGAGCAAACTTGCTGGCCAGGGAGAGGATGCAGAAGCTTGGTGCTAAATCTTGTTATTTACGGGATCTCCAGCAGGGGGCGTGCTCATGATGGCACAGTGTCAATATCGATAGGTTAGCGGGTGAAAGGTGTCGAAGTAAAAACTTCACTCTGTTTACGCGGCTAAAATATATGGTTTTATTGGCCAATAAAAGCAAAGTGAGCCAAACGTGGACCCAGCAAAGTCAGGCCCAGTAAGGCTGCTGATACAATCCGTCATAGTATCTTTATACCCTTGACCAAACAGCCTGACGTCAGGGCATTCAAATACAGAAATCATCAATAAAGCTAGGAAAATAAAGCCTTATCAACAAGATGGAGGACAGGTACGAGGGAGTACCTCTCCTGTCTAAACCAGCCCAATTAACACATTCCAATAGCACATCTGTCTTGGCCTGGCACATGGGGTGATAGAAAGTTCACTCTGGCCTACATGCAAAGGCAAAAAGCTGAAATGGTTTCTGCTATACAAGATGGCTTTTAGCTAAACATATAAAATGGTTACGGCAGTCTCTACAAAGGTAAAGGCTAAAAAAGGAGATGTTTGGTGGCTACTGAACGCTCCCCCTGTGCGTAGGCTTACTCGGAGCACAAGCCGATTCTTCATCTAGATGCATGGATCTAAGGAAGCCATAAATGCAGATGTTTGGGGAGAAAAACAGAGAGCAGATGGTGACCAGAATGAGATACTGGAGGAGTTAGTGGGTGAAACTAAGGGTGCATCTACACTGCACCGTAGATCGAAATAAATACACAATTTGAACTACACAACTTGCATATCTTATTTCAAAATATGGCACTGTCTACACAACACTTATTTCGAAATAAAGCGCTATTCCAAAATGTCCTTTACTTTTCATGGAAGGAGGTTTACAAGGACTTTGGAATAGCGAGCCCGGGATATTTCAAAATAACGGGCACACCCAAAAGATTCAGAATAGCTATTTTGGGATAACAGAGGTATCCCAAAATCGTGCTGCAGTGTAGATGTAGCCTTAATGACCAGTGACATACAGATCAGACGAGATGATCAAACTCTATGAACTTAGAAGGGTGCAAGAAACCACCTTGTGGTCAGAGATGGAATAACCTGCCCATGGAGGAAACTTCTTGTCCCCATCAGTTAGAGATACCTAGAGATCAGGGAAAGTGTGATTTTTTTTTTTGTACATTATCCTATTGACTCCAAGGATAGGGGCCAGCTGAAAATACCACCAGCTGTAACTCTCAAGGAGATTAACACAGAGGAAAAGAGCTCTCTTTGCTCATCTATGCCTCCCTGAGTTGAGCAGAAACTGCCACAGGGGTAGCCTAAGTAATTTTAAGAACAACCTCGTTTGGCAAAGCTCACCATGCCAGCTACTCTGCTGTTTGGGGAGCGGCTTTCCCACGATCTAGAGATTCAGCAGGCAGGTGACGAGCTTCTGAGCTGGAGTAGGCTAGAATCAAAAATGTGCATTTCAAAAAGTAAATAAATAAAAAAGGCAGATTCCAATTTCCCAGGCTTGGCTGATAGCTGCCTTTAATGCTCCTGATTTGCAAATAGATGGAAACAATCTGAAATCAGGGACCTCTTGCCCTGCGTGCCAGGAAGATGGAGCATTTCAGACGAAGAACTGCTTTCACCATCTCCCAAGAGAAAGTTCTTTTGCTGGCTCTTATATGGATCTTCTGGCTGGGATCTGCATTGGCCCCATTAGTTTCCCCAAAAGCGGGGGGAGGGGAACCTTTTTTGGGTTGGGGGCCACTGCACAAGTGGGGCAGTAGGAGGGGGTGGAGCGCCAGCAAGAGCTCCCCAATGCTGTGGGGGGAGCCCTAAGTCTTGGGGGCCAGATCCAGGCAAGACGCCACTTATATGGCACTTGACAGCTGCCCCTTCCCCCTTATTCACCTGTTAGTTATGTTGTTGCTTCCCTGTTTAGCTGGGGTCCTGGTTTACTTTACAGTTTAATTCTTATTAATAAACCTCTAATGAGAGGTAGATTTACAATGACACACATGGTGCCCTGGTGCAGCCCCTCCTCCCCCCCCCCCCATGACCCCCCAGAGCTGGGCAGTTCAGCACCTCCTCCTGCACAGGGGGCAGCCACTCTGGGGAGGAAGGGTCCCTCTGTAGAGAGGGCTGTGGGGGGGGGGTGCAGGAAAGCAGGGGGGGCTCACCTGCAGGCTGCAGCCTCAGGAGAGCCGGGAGGAGGTGGTGAGCACAGGCTGGAAGTCTGCAGAGAAGCACAGGGCAGCCGCACAGCCAGAGAAAAGCAGCACTTTGAAGCCAGAAAGCGCCGCTGGCTGCCTCCTGGGGAACAGCAGCTGCCCACGAGCGAGGGGGACAGCAGCCAGGGGATGGAGAGTCCGGGGTGCTCAGGCGGCCAGTGGAACTGGGTGGGTCTCTGCCCAATCTCCGGGCCAGCCGGCGCAGGGCCACTGGGGTGCCTGGCACTGTCCTCTGCAGCCACGGAGATGCTAGGTTTCACAAAGCATCCGTATCCAAAGTGCTTTACGATAGCTAACGAATGGCACAAACAATATTTGGAAAGATCATCATGTGGCCCACCGAGACCCTCCGCAATTTTCAAGTGATCTGTGGAAAAAAAAAGTTAGACTCCAAATCCAGTCAGGGCCCCTCCCTTTATTTCATTGACTTTTTTATTACTTATAATCGAGAAGGAGGATAAAGAAACAAGAATGAAACATGGGAGGGGCAGGAAGAGAACGTTGTTTCTTGGCTGGGTGCCCCCAGAAAGGAAGCTGAGCACAGGGCCCCACTAACCCTAAATCCACCACTGCCTCTAATCTGTCCCATTCATTTGTTTGCATTTTCGCGAAGGTACAAACACCCAATGACAGATGTGGGTCGGGGGGCCCGGACAGCGGTTGGAGCCGAACAACGGTGTTTGTGCAAACGCTGTTGCAGGGGACTCGGAAGAAGGCAATGGCTTTCTGTTTTATTGGGGACATAAATCTGTCACCCTCATCTCAGCCATCCTTCCAGCCCGCTCACAAGAGCGCTGAAAGAATTTCAATGTAAACCAGGCTCGTCTCTGGTAGCAATAACTCCATGGCCAGGAAATGGAACAGACTGATTTACAGGGAGGTCTGAATGGAAGTCGCCTTCTGTAAAACTGACCCCGGCGCACTGGGGATAAGCCAGGCTGGGAGAACTACAGCCCTGGAGAAATCCGCCCGGGGGAATATTTCCACCCAAGACGTTTTTCATTATAAAGCTCCTCTCTTTGCAACAACAGCTTCTCCTGGGGCCGAGTGTTGAGTGATCCCAGCCACGAATGACATTGGGAGCTAAGCTGATCAAGTTCTAAGCTTCAGGCCATTCGTATTGATCGGCACAGACTTGGAAGGGAGACACTGAGCTGCGGGAATGTCACAGGACGTTTGACATTTCCCCATGGGGAAGCAACACTCTCCCCAGAGGGAAACTGCAAACTCTGGGGAAGTGAGGAAAATGCTGGTTCCCAACTGTGACATAGTCGGGGGGGGCTGTCTGCTCTGTAACCTGGGGGTTCCCCCGCTCTGTGCTGTGTGGTTCCCACTGACTCACCCACATGTGGATTGGCCCAGACACCTAGGCCCAGCCTGAGCAGACAGCAAGTCTCTTCCCAGGGGGAGACACAAACGGAGGGAGGAGGAGACGACCACCTGGCTGGGGAGCAGGGCCTGAGAGCTGGGCAGTTTTTGGCTGAAAAACCACGAAGAGAACAGACTAAGCAGAGTGCTGAGAGTTGAGGGGCGGGGCACCCCTGCCCCAAGGGGTCTCGAGCTGCCAGCCCCTGACGCCTTATGTCCACATCCCGTCTATGCTGTGCTGTATCCTGGGGAAGCAATAAACCCTCTCTGTTCTACTGGCTGGCGGAATCTCATCTTGCTGCTACGGGGGTGCAGGATCGGGGGGGCTTCCCGACACGCTGCCACACCAACTTCAGCCAATTCGGAAGCCGCAACAAAAAGTGGTTTTGTGGCCAGAGCGCTGACAGCCCAGGTGGGCCGAGATCAGCTGGCGGCTCAGATGGAGAGGCTGGCATTCATCCATAGCTCACCACTGCCATGCCAGCGCCCTAAGAGGTGGGAGTGTATATGCTCGCTGATCACAGAGCCTAGAGTGCTCAGGGGCGGAAGTCCCAACATGACACCGCACTGCCTGCTTCGCGCCTCTGTGCCCCCCGAGATCGGCACCAGGATGAAGCCCCAGAGGAGATGCATTAAGGCTTGTCCCCACCTCCCTCAGAAATGCCATGGCCTGTGCCGTGGGGCTGATTCTCCCCTGCGCTGACATATCACAGTCCCGCAGACCTGTCTCAAGGGAGTGCCACATCATGGGACAATGCACTCCAGTGTCTGCATTGCTTACCGAGGCCCTGTAACAATCCCCATGTTTGGGGGAAGTGTGACCCAACGGCCAGAGCTACTGGAGCAGTCCCCTGCAGTCAGGGTAGCATGGTCCAATGGCCAGAGTCACTGGAGCAATCCCCTGCAGTCAAGGCAGTGCAGCCTAATGGTCAGAGTCAGTTTACAGTGTGCCAGACACCCACCCCAAGAGGGAAGGTGGCCGGAGTAAGGGAACTCACATACCCCCTCTCCACTGGTTCTGAACCAGGGCCCTGTCAGTGGCGGGCTCACCTGCTATCAGCTCCGAGGGGATTCCCCCCACCACACATCAAGCCTTTTTAAGTGGTTCTAACACAGCTTTCCCCCTATGTTCGCCTGGGTCTCTTCCTACCCGAGCCTGTGGCGTCCATGGCATCCATCGTCTGGAAGTCTCTGCACCCGACACAACATCTCCTGTCCGGCTGCCTAGGTCCAGTCCTGCTTGGCTGGCCTCCCCACCTCAGAGTGCAAGCGGTCCCTTTGCTGGAGCTCCTGGTGCACCTCCTTCTCCGCGGGTGGCCAGCCCAGACTGAGCCTCTTTCAGGCCTTTTGTACTCTGGTTCCAACTGGAGCATGCCCAGCAGACCAGGAGGGGCGTGGCCTCTTCTGCTAACAAGGATGGGCTAATGCCTGGTGTCTGGCTAATGCCATCACTGCCTGGCAAAAATCTCTGGCGGGGCGCAGACGAGGGCAAAAACCTGGGGATGGAATCTTTTTGCTAAACAAGTGCAGATTTGGGTTGACCAAGATTTTCTACCCATTAGCATCGGTCCCACCCATTCATTTTCAGGGGACAAACACACTGTTATGACAAAGATCACTGATAGCAGCCTTGGGCTCCTTCTCATCTAACTGCCACCAGGCAGAATTGAACTGAGGCCATCTAGAGCTTAGTAAAGAAGCCTCTACAGCTTGAGCTATAAAGCCAGCTTGCTCTCAGCTTAGGCTGTAGAGCTCCCTTGTTCTTATCTCTTGCTGTACGTGGTCTGAGTGCCACCCTATGAGACAGTGACCCACACTAGGTGTGTGGGTTACACCAGCACCTGCGCCATTCCCCGCATTTCAGCCTCTGTTCTCCCGGAGAGGCAGAGGGGAAAGAATTGTATCTCACAGCTAAGCAAGCAGGGTGATTCACACCCAGTCACCAGCCTGGGTACCGGAGCATTAATCCATGACTGCCCATTCATAAGGAGGCTCGAGGCAACGATCATCTCCCCCTACAGTTCTGTTGAATGGACTGTTGGAGTTCTCCCGCTTCCGTGTCTCGGCGCTGATTTCAGCTCCTGCGCTGCGCGCTCCTTGGACTATGTGCACGGGAGAAGAGGGCTTGGAGTTTTCTCGGGTCTTGCTGGGTCTGCCCAGAGTCCTGCTCCAATCCATCCTGGGACCAGGGACAAGAAGGGCCTCCCATTCCCACAACACGGCTCTCCCGCCCTAGAGAACCTGAGATGTTGAACCAATTCCCAAGGTGCTGCCCTCAGTTATGGCAGTGCCCCAAGGCACCTGTCCATTTCAAGGAGCTCACCCCCCAGCTCCCATGGCCCAGGCCCCAGCCCAGGGGTGAAGAGCCGCATCTCAGAATGAAGACACAAGGGGACAGGAAAAGGCTTCGGACCTAGCACGGAACGTACATGACAATGACAGGCCCGTTCTTGGTCCGACAGCAGTGCCTAGCAGCCCTGTCCCCTCCCTGGTGCGAGGCTTGGTACAGACACGCACGCTTCAGTGCTGCCCAGCTGGACTCTTCCAGAAAGCCCAACCAGGGACTGGAAGAGTCACTGAGGCCCAGATCCTCACGGGATTGCAGCGGCCTAAATCCCACACACTTCCAGGGTCACTCAAGCTAAGATTGGGGGGGGGGGGGAGGGAGGAGCAGGTTTTTCCAATCCCAGAAAAGTCCCCTATTAGCTATTCGCTTTGCTCTTTCCCTATTATTTTAAGGAGATTGAGCTGTAGGTGTTAGGTGGCCAAGATCTCCTTAATTCTGAAGGCTAGAGAGCTGCAGGGAACTGGGAAAGGATAAGGGCCTTTGACCTGAGCAGCAGAGTCAAACCCCAGCCCAGCCAGCGCTGCTAGGTGGGGAATGACTCATCTGGCAGTTTGCTAGAGCCTCACTACAAAGTCTGCACTGTAAGTGGCAGACTCAGGAGACAGGCCAAGGAGCAAATGGGTCATACAGACACAAACACCTGCCTCTCTTTCCCCTCCACGTACCGGCTGGGCTGATAAGCAGGGTTTTCGTCTCCCCGGCTCTCAGGCCAGCAATTCCTGTAACAAAACAGCTGTTATAATAGCCTAAAATGGACCTCCTGGGTTATTTGATGCAAACATCTACCTGCCACCTGCTGATTGCAAGGACCCACCTTGGTAAGTGGCAGCAGTGACAGGAACCCAGAACGGCCTCTCCCAGCCCTTCCGATGAACGGGATTTACGGGCATTGTCCTGAAAGAGAAATGGAAAGCACAAGGCGTGTTTTGTTCTGGGGACCCAGAAATCCCTGCAGGCTGGTGACGCATGTGGAGGACCCTGACTCACTCCCCCTCTTGTTAAAGGCTTTTAGGGAAAGGTTCTCCCCTCCCCCCCTTTCGGTTTAGCTTTTCTGTTGAATTTCTTGCTCGTGACAGTGTAGATGTCTGAGCAGTGACTAGGGCCACGTATAATGCAAGGGGCTCCGTACATAAGAGTGGCCAGACTGGGTCAGACCAACGGTCCAACCAGCCCAGGGTCCTGTCTGCCCACAGCGGCCAGCGCCAGGCGCCCCAGAGAGAGTGAATACAACAGGGAACCATCACATGATCCCTCCCCTGGGACCCATTCCCAGCCCTGACAAACAGAGGCCAGGGACACCCTCCCCACGCATCCTGGCTAACAGCCATTGATGGACCTGTGCTCCATGTCTGAGGACTCCCAGGACATGGCAGATGATCCGTAAACTCCGGCGGTCTGGAGAGACCACGTGAAAGCCCTGAGCATGAACCCACCGCATCAACCAGGACCAGCGCTCCAAACGCTGGGGAAACTAGAACCCCCATTTCCCACCGACACTCCTGCCGGTTTCTCCTTCGCACCAGGAACATGCAGTGGTGGGAGCAGAGGAGGCGATGGAGGAATGATCCGCAAGGATGTTCCACACCCCGCAGAAGGGGTAACAAAGGCCTGGCTGCTGGGGACATTGTGGCTGAAGTTTGCAGAAACTGCAGCTCCAAGCACCAAAAAGCACACGCCCCCTGCACTCGTGCTGATAGAGAATGGCTGTTAACAGTGTAGGGACTGTGTCACGCTGAGGAGCAGTTCCTGTTCCATGCAGCAGGGGGCAGAGGTGTACTGCCACCCTTGCTAGTCCAGAACACTGTTATTTAGTGGTTGACCTCCTGCAGGGTGCTTGGTGCTGTACAAAACCACAGGCAAAGAAAGCCCTGTCCCTCCACCGAGAAACACAAGCCCTAGATCCTGCCTTGCAGAGTCTGTTCCAGGGGGCTTCTTGAGACCCCTGGATCTGCCCAGGTGGCCCCCATCACAAGACAGCCTTGAGGGTGAAATTCTGAAAGCAACAGCAAAACTCCTGCTGCCTTCAATGGGCTTTCGCCCGTGAGATCTAAAGGGAGCTTTTTGTGAAATCTGCCATCCAAAGGAGGACTTGATTTTCTTCCCCAGCTGGGGAGCGCCTCCCACCTGGTCTGGCAGGGAGGTCGTCAGGCTGAATTTGTGACCTCGCTTGCATTTCAATGGGCAGAGATAGCGTGAGGGGTAACAGCTCTTTCTTCTGCTGCCAAATTCCGCACTTGCCGGCTGGGCAGAAAGTTGCTGGCAAAAAAAATGGCCTTTGGGGAGTGAGATGTTCTTTCCCTGGCTTTGCTTGTCCATGAAAGTCCCTCTTCAAAATGATTTTGCAATAAACCTGAGGTCTGCGGAGAATACTGCACCCTGGACACTCAATCGATTCTTTTCAACCACCCTCTTAAAGATTACTTCCCCCCCCCCATCCCCTTCCACTATTTTTTAATCCTCTCTTTTTTTCTTCCTTTCTAAATTGAGAAAGCAGATAGAGTTTTTATCCCTCCAGTATGAAGCTGTCAAATCAATGGACTGGAACATTCCCCAGCTACTTTCTTTTACTATGCGCTTCAGTCTGCTTTAAAGGTACATGTCAGCTTACAGAAAAGCTGATTGTGTTTTGCATCGCACCAAGAGTTGAGATGGGTGTAGCTATGAAACCGAGAGGCCTTTGTTTTCAGTGCAATGCCTCCTGGATACAGTACACTAGTCATAAAAATAATGCCGCATTCCCCAACTGCTCTCGTCAAATGCTAATTATTATTAAAATCAGCAGCGTGGAGAAAACAAAGACACAGTGGTTTCAGAGCGACATGCGCTGCGGTCAGTGCTGCTGGGTCAAGTTATTACTTCGTTATTCTTACTGTTGTTTTAACACCCAGAGGTCTCAACCATTCACAAGGTATTCACAGATTCAGTTGCCTTTTGCTATCGCTGTAGACATCTGGGAAAGGACCCTTCCTCAGCAGACACAAATTACACGTTGGACCTCCCTGAGCTGGCACCCTTGGGACCTAACAGTTCCGAACGAGGAGATTTCATAGAACACTAGAACTGGGAGGGATCTCTAGGTCATCAAGCCTAGTGCCCTACCCTCACGGCAAGACCAAGCACGCCTGATGAATTAAATGTTTTGGTTTTTTAGCAACCAAACTCGGGTTTCATCAATCACCCTGGACTCATTACAGGGGTATGTAGCTGAAATTCTGTGGGGTGTGTCATGCTGGAGGTCAGACAAAAATGATCTAATGGTCCCTTTATTATGGAAAAAAATATTTCACATAAACCTGTCTCTGAATTCTGTTGTTCGTGTAGGAAAATCCACACACTGGGCAAAGATGGAGGACTTTCAGCAGAGTATCCGGCATGCATTGCGAATACCACGGTTGAGTATACAACAGAAAATTGGTACAGGCTGAACCTCTCTAGTCCGGAACGCTCTGGTCTGGCAACATCCATGGTCCAGAATGATTTTAACTTGCCATGGGTGTGGCCAAGTCTCCCATAGTCCCATAAAGTTTGTTTATAGCCACCGTCCTGGCTCTCAGTGCTCTGGGCTGTTCTTTAGCTCTAATTGACCCCTCATTGTCTTCTAAGAGCCCCGTAAGCAGTGAAGTGCTGGTAATGCTGCTAGACAATACTGACCTCCTGGCGTTTGGCAAATTCGCTGGTTCAGACCCAGTTGTGATGTAGTTCAATGTAGCTGCCTATGCCTCCTAGATCTGCAGGCTGGACACCTGCCACTTTAGTGATTAAAGGGGAAGTCAGAGAGGGGTAGAGCATGACGCTGTCCCATAATACTCCGGGTTAATTGGGTCACCCAATTAAGCCTTCCCAGCAGCCCCCGCTCCTGACAGAGGCCACACGCTGGGAGGATGGTGGAATTCCAACTTCCCAGGAGCACGGAGGAGTTCTAGAGGTGCTACCTGGCTACCTTCCATGCTTCCCCGCTGTTACACCCATCCTCCCCCAAAATTGTCAATGCCACAGTGTGGCCCTTAGCGTCCATGCCTCTTGCTTCTGCCCCTTCTCCCAGAATCAAGGCAGCCCCAGGCTTTCGGAAGGGGAGTCTGATTTCATAGGGCAGGGAAGGTCCCCCTTTCCCAGCTGCCTGTCCTGAACAGGTTGGCTTCCTGATCGTCTTTCCTTCGGGGTACACTCAAAAGCTGCTCCTTTCGAGAGCTGCGGAGGTCTCCTGCGTGCCCTTGAGAAGGGCTGCGCTCAGATGCCCTCCCGCAGTGCTAATCGTGTTTTCTGCATAATCCTCCCCTGCCCGGCCAAGGACAGTCGCATGAAAACAGAATCCCTTCTTACAAAAATTCGCCTGCTGCTCCTCCGGAGATGGAGAGTGACAGCAGACTGCTCGCGGGGACCTCCTCCCCCCCACCCCTCGGGAGCTCACAGAGACGTGAGGAGGGGCCAGATCTGAAACCACCCGATGTGGGGACAACCTGGCTGCAGATGGATTTTGGGCCTGATGCACTTCTCCTCGCAGAGCGGTGTCCTGCAGTAACGCCCGCGCCAGGTAAATGAGATGAGAAGAATTTGACGCTTCCTCTCGTCTCCCACAGGGAAACCCAGAGACAAATACGCTGGGTCATGCGATGGCTTGGTACCCCGCCACTGTCACCGAAGCAAATGAATGTTGCCATTGACTTCCGTGGGGCCCGGCTCTCCCCCGGGTGTCTGAGGAGACGGCGGAGGATAACCTCAGGGGGTGATGCTCAGAAGCGACAGCGGAGCACAAAGCACTCCCTGGTGGCCCCCAGAGGGGGCGCTCTGGAGCGGCTTTGGGTTCAGCCTCGAGTTTCCGGGCTGGCTCGTGCAAAGGTCAGAATCCCTCCGAGGGATTGGAACACCCAGTTAATTACTAGGTGGGAACAGGGGAGAAGGCTACCACGAGATAATCCCAGTGTCTGAAACAAAAGAAACCGACTTGACTCACATTCTGAGCCCCAGGGTGGGAGCCAGGAGCTCCTGAATTCTGTAGCTGGCTCCGACACAGACTCTGGTGGACTTGAGCCTGCCAGGGCCATTCCGTGCCTCAGTTTCCCCACCTGTAAAACAGAGACAGTGAACTCGTTTCACCCAGCTGCTGAAGCATGGCGGGGCGGGGGGGGGG
Organism: Pelochelys cantorii; assembly: GCA_032595735.1. NCBI lineage: Eukaryota > Metazoa > Chordata > Testudines > Trionychidae > Pelochelys > Pelochelys cantorii. Next base: position 47,250,437 of record CM064337.1, read on the forward strand.
GGAGGAAATGGCAACTGCTGTGCCCCTGGGTGGCAGCTGGGCCCAAAGCAAACTCACCCCATTGATTTCCCCCACCCCAGCTTTCATTCAGGGTCTGCCTCCCTGCCCAGGACTCCCAGAAGCACAGAAAGTGCACATGCCTGGTGCTTCGGCCCTCCTGCCTATCACTCCAGAGGGGCTCCCACCGCAGGCGGCCTTCTGCCTTAAGTTATGGGTAAGCTGTTGTAAGCCAGGGCGTATGTCCAAGCAATATGTGCCTCCGAGGGGCGCTTGGCCCACAAGGTGCTGCCTGTGCACGGAAGACGAAGAGCCCAGTCCAAACGTGAAGTGCCGCTGGGAAGATGAGGAGCAGACAGAGGGATGACTGTGTCTCAGCGGCAGTCCCCAAACACGCTGAGAATCCTTCATTTGTCAGGGCGGCTCCTTCCGGGGGCCCCGCAGAGATCTGGTCCCACAAGGAAAGCTCGAGTGAACATTTCTGCCGCGGCGCAGGTGGGGACGGGGAACAGGCTGTTCCTCGGTGCTAAAATGTCAGCCGGCAATGAAAGCTTTCCCCATAAATACGGGTTAGGAACAGGGGAGACATTTAGTGCCTCGCACCGGCTGTGCTTCTCCAGGCGGATCGTTACAATATTAACGGCTTGACACCATCAAGGTTGACGGTCCCTTCCTTGGAAAGGGAACCGTCGCTGTCACCACAACCCGCAGAGCCATAAAACAACCCCACAACAGCTTGGGACCTGACGCGTCGCTCCCGGGGGAGTCTCCGAAATAACAAACAGGCCCGGGATCAGGGCTGGAGTCGCGGCCCCCTCGCCCTCCCCAGCAGGGCTCTGCCTTTCGGAGCCAGTTTCATAGGCAGGTACGCCTGTCGGAATCGGCAGGAGCCCGTCTTGTCTCGCCAAAGAGGGTTTTACCCACAAAAGCTCGGGCCCTAATAAATCTGTCTCTAAGGTGCCCTCGGCCTCCTCACTGTGGCAAATAGGTGGCCATTTCCAAGTGTAAGAAGCCGTCCCGCATGGAAGGGGGAGCTACAGGACTGAGCTCGGAGCCCCCCCCACGCTACTACCCAAGGAAGTCAAGGCCTGGTCCCACAAGCCACAAACGGGCCCACCTCTAGCCAACATCAGACTGAATCCCACAGGGCCTTCATTTGCAGGGTCAACGGGGCGTCCCTGGCTTTGGGCCTCTGGGCACGGACGCCACTTGCAGCCCTCGTGTCTGACACCCATTTGGGGGTGAGGACCCTGAGGTGCAATTGCTTGGCTCTGAAATTAGGGCCCCCATGCACCCCCACAGCTGGGGTGTTCCCCAGAACCTCCCCTAAAAGCACGAGCCTTCTGGTTTACAGTTCGCCTGTCGGAGAGCACCCAACGGTGCAAGCCAACGGACGCACTGGGCTCCGGGTTCGAAAACCCCACTGCTGTGTCCTGAGCAGCACAAGAGACACACAGTTCTAGACAAAATAGAGTCGCCTGTCCTCGGTCCCCGGGGTGGGCAGAATTCTTTTCCTGCATGCGGCTTCTCCACCACAGCCCAGAGCCTCTGCACAGCCTCTTCCACTCCCCCGGAGCATGGGAGACCTTCCCCGGGATAACCGCCAGCCCCTATGTCATGTGACCACCTATCAACCTCACTGGGTGATCGGATTCCCACCAGGTGACTCATTGTCAGGTAACCGCCCCCCTGACATACAAGTTCTCTGTGGAGCAGCCAGCGGTTATCTGGAGAGCTTCTGTGTGATGAGAGGGCAACCTCCATGGTCAGCCCTGTCCCTCTATTGCAATCTGTGCCGTCAAGTGCCAGCAGCGCCCCTCCGCCTCGTATACTGGCCAAACCAGACAGTCACTCCGATGAATAGACACAGATCAGATCTTTGAAATGGTCCCCCACAGAAACCTGTCGGAGAACATTCTAACCTGCCCGGACACTCACTAACGGACCTAAAAGGAGCCAGTCTTCCACACAGAAATTTCACAAGCCAACTACAGAGAGAGCAGAACTGACCTTTCTATGCAAATCTGACACCCTTTCACTTGCTTTGAACAAAGACTTGAACAGGTGACCACATTAGAACACCAGCTTTCCTGACATTCAACACCTTATCAATATCAAAAGCTAAGGACATGCAGCCCTCTCAATTAGCCTCATTAGCCCCAGGGCTACACTTGCCGGGTAATTTTTTCCCCTCTCCCTTCTTATTTTGAGGGTCCCCCTTTTTTCTCCTCTCGAGATCATCTCATCTGAGAAAGTGGGTTTTGCCCACAAAAGCTCACGATACTACATATATATTTGTTAGTCCCTAACTATTCGGGGGCGGGGGGTTATGTTGTTTTTAAAGTTACACACTAACCCAGCTATCCCCTGAGACTTTTAGTCCATGCCCCGTTGATTGGAATTCCAGCCCAACATGGAGGGGTAACACCAGAGAAGACAAACGAGGTGCAGACATGGAGTTTGCAGGCTGCTAAAGGGACATGCAGAGAGTTCATGACGGGCACAGCATTTCATAGAACCATAGAGACCTTAGAAGGCCATCAAGTCCAGCCCCCTGCCCAAGGCAGGACCAATCCCAATTAAATCAACCCAGCCAGGGCTTTGTCAAGCCGAGACTTAACCACTTCTAGGGATGGAGACTCCACTGCTTCCGTAGGGAACACATTCCAGTGCTTCACCACCCTCCTAGTGAAATAGTTTTTCCCAATATCCAATCTGGACCTCTCCCACCGCAACTTGAGCCCATTGTTCCTTGTTCTGCCATCTGCCACCACTGAGAACAGCCTTTCTCCAGCTTCTTTGGAACCTCCCAACTTTCTCCGTTGTTTGGAGACAGATTTTCCCCAGACCAGGCGCAGCAAGCAAGTGGCACACGATTAGACCAGAAACTTGCAGAGAGAAGAGAAAATGCGTGTCTGAGTGAAACACGGCTGCCGCAGCAGGGCCTCCTTTATCAGACTGATGGCAAAGCCCTAAACTTGAATGCCCTGTTTTTAATAGGCTCCCACAAATGGGAACATACCAAAATGTGCTTTTGCCCATATAACTCCAGTAACTGCATACAGGGGAAAACAGACGTCGTTCACGGGCCCAGCTAATGGATCACTTTGGAAATTTGGCCTCACGGGCCAATCACAACTCAGGCCAGTGAGAAGTATACTGAGTCAGAGCTGGTCTACACTGAGAAAAAGCCCGAAACTAGTGTTTTTGGGTGCAAGCTTGAGACACCTCAAGGGTGCTCCTGGCATCAGAGTAAGGATCAAGCATCCTACGCCAATCTGTACCCACGTGCTGAACATGAATTGGGCAGCCCAAAACTGCAGCCCCCACTTTTTGATTGCTTGATTATATGCTCCTTTATTTTGGGGGGGAAGTAAGTTAAGCTGACTGGTCTGTAGTTCCCTGGGTTTTTCTTAGTATCCTTTTTATAGACAGGCCCTATTCAACTCCTCTGGAATCTCTCCCATTTTCCATGAGTTTTCAGAGATAACCACTGATTCAGTCGTCTCGTTCAGCCGATCGGCTCCTTATGAGATACTTTGATTTCAACCAAACTGCGTTTTCGCATGGAAATTTTTCAGCCAGAGCTTCTGATGACCCTCTAATTACACGGTAAAAACCGTCTCACAGCAGGTTAGCTACACAGTAAGATATATTTAATTACACAGCAGCTCCTGCACAGAGCTATTTCTGTCTTCTAAACCGCAAGTGAGTTACATTGCGCCTACACAATATCATTCGCCTGTAGTCTACTGCCAGTGTGTAATTCCTGTGAAATTACGTGGCATTAGCCAGAAAAGCTAACATGACCGGGGTCAAAATTTGCACTCGGTTACAGACATGAAACTTCATTAGTTAGAGAACTTTTAAAGCTCTCGGTACTTTTCGGGTATATCCACAGTACCCCAGGGTTGAAACTCAGGCTCAAGCTTAACCTCCCTTCTGTCTACACACATGGTGCTAACCCAGGTCTCAGACCAGGGTCCCAGGACTCCACAGGGATAAAGGGCCCAAACTTGAGTCAAGCTGGGACCTAGACCTGTGGCTCTGCAGTGTAGATGCAGCCCCATTGGACGCATGTTCTGGGAGTCTGTCAAAAATATCCCACAAATTAGGCTGACTTTCCTTGTTCTCTAGACTGGCCAGTTTGGGGAACAGTCCAGTTTTCCCGCACAGCACCACAGACGAAGGGCTGAAGCAGCCACGTTTTGGGAGGGTGCTAGGAAGTCTGGGAGGTGGATTGAGGAGACATAGGCGCCATTAGCTATTATCTTTGAAAAGTCATAGAAGCCGGGAGAGATTCCAGAAGACTGGAAAAGGGCAAATATAGTGCCCATTTATAAAAAGAGAAATAAGGGCAACCCAGGGAATTACAGACCAGTCACCTTAATCTCTGTAGCAGAAGAGATAATGGAGCAAATAATGAAGGAATCCATCTTTAAATACCTGGAAGATAATAAAATGGAGGTACAATTAGGTGGGTACATAACTGGTTGGATAACTGTTCCCAGAGAATAGTTATCAATGGTTCACAGTCATGCTGGAAGGGCATAACGAGTGGGATTCCTCAGGGAACATTTCTGGGACCGGTTCTGTTCATTCTCTTCATCAACAATGTAGATGATGGCACAGAGTACACTTATAAAATTTGCAGATGATACCAAGCTGGGAGGGATTGCAAGTGCTTGGGAGGATAGAATAAAAATTCAAAATGACCTGGCCAAACTGGAGAAATGCTCTGAGGCAAATAGGATGAAATTCAATAAGGACAAATGCAAAGTCCTCCCCTTAGTAAGAAACAATCCATTGCACATACAGAATGGGAAATGACTGTTTATGTGGGTGTACCACAGAAAGGGATCTGGGGGTCAGAGCAGGGGATTTGGGGATTAAGCTAAGTATGAGTAAACTGTGTGACACTGTTGCAAAACCCAAAAACCCAAACATACATCATTCTGGGATGCATGAGCTGGAATGCTGTAAGCAAGACACAAGAAGTAATTCTCCCAATCTACCCTATGCTGATTAGGTCTCAGCTAGAGTATTGTGTCCATTTCTGGGCACCACATTTCAAGAAAGATGTATATAAACTGGAGAAAACCCAGAGAAGGGCAACAGAAATGATGAAAGATCTAGAAAACTTGATCTGGGTGGGAAGACTGAACGAATTGGGTTTGTTTAGTCCAGAAAAATGGAGACTGGAAGGAAACATGATAACAGCTTTTAAGTACCTGAAAAGTTATTACAAGGAGGAGGGCGAAAAATTAGTCTCCTGCCCAGGTAGCTGCTCCAAAGGTTAATTACCCTCACTATCAAAAAACGGAGGCATCTCTCTCATTTGAATTTGCCCGGCTTTAACTCCCAGCAACTGGTTCTTGTTTTGCCTTTCCCCACCTAGCCTGGGACTGTCCGTGTTACGCTTGCCTGTGATGGTCTGCTTCATGAACATGCGCTCTGGCCCTCAGGGTCCTGGCAAACTGCTCCCCCCAGGCTACGTTTGGGATGACACACTAATGGGGGCGCGTGAAAGCCGCCGTACACACCACTGGGTTACACTTCCCTGCAGGGACAGCGGGCCACCCAGATTAGATATAAAGCGGAAGTGGAATCAAACATGCGGGGGAAGCAGATAAAGACACCACAAGGCCCCCGGGAGATCAAAGCTGTTTATCCAGAACAAGTGACTATGGGAAAAGAGCATTAAACGAACAGAAGAGATGCTCTATTTTCCTGCCGCATTCAGATTGGCTCTTCCTGCACCTAATGGCAGGGTGGTTACGGGCCGTAATACATTTTCCTTATGTAGGCAAATTCCCTCTGGGTGTTAATATAAAGGGAGCTAAATGGTTTCGTTCTTGCCGAGCAGGCGGCGGGGAGGGAGATGAACATGCCATTTATGAGGCACATCCATCATTCTTGAAGCCGTATTTACTTCTGTCCCTGCACTCCCCCTGCCTCCCCACACACACACCTGCTGGGGCCTCACTTTGTCACCACAAGCTGCCGACGTCGGCAGGCCGCCTGAGGAAACAAAAGACCCAGGAAACGCTGTCACGGGGAAAGGAAGGAACGCTCCATTCGGGGCTCACTCTCCCGCCTCTGTTGGCTTGTCACATGGCCTGGTATTTGTGGGGCAAGCCTGCCAGGGTGCTCGGTGCCCTCAGTGCCCACTGCGGGCAGCCTCCCAGGCTGGATTCAGGCAAGGCGGGGCCCGGCTCTGCCTGGCAAGGGGAAGGAGTGGCTCCTGTGCACTACGGGGAAGAGCTCCCTGCAGACACAGCCCCCACTGGCCAAAGGGCTTCCCCTCCTGGAGACAATGTCCTCGCCCTTACCTCAGGGCTCTATCCTAGCTTGTCATATGGTCCACAATAGCTCCCCACAGGGAGCGCTCTGTGGTGCTGCTGTTCCCTCAGCCAGACGGTCACCCATGGACTTCTCTCCTTGAGATCTCCAGCAGCACTGAGCTGACTCTGCGCCTGCAGCGCCTTTTATAGGGCCTTCCTGGCTCCTGATTGGCTGCTGCCTCCTGCAGACACTCTAGGCTCCTTGGAGGACTTCTCTATGGTTTGCTGGGATAGGGTGTGGCAAGGCCACAAGCCTCCAGCAGGGGGCTTCAGGGCCCAGTGCACCCCATCACAACCCACACCCCCTCTACCCTCAGAGCTGAGCTTGGGACCGGAGAGCCCGCATATCAGTGTGCTGCTGGTTCAGACAATCCCATGGTGTTACCCCTTTCATGTGCTTATCGAGCTCCATCATGGTGCCAGGTTGGTTTCTTGCCCTCACTGGAAGCTGTCCCAGAACTTCCCTCCTCTGATGGTTAGAAACCTTCTAACATCCCAACCTAAATAGGCTAGTGGCTGGTTTAATCCCCATTTGTTCTGTCCCTTCGCTTCAACAGCTCTTCTCCCTGGCGGGTTTTTAACACCCCTCCCCGTGGACTCTGCTCTCCCTTCTCATCCTTTGTTTGACGAGGCTAGCCAGGAGCATAGCCATGGGTTTACACTCCCCCACTTTGTTCCCAGGCCCACCCACCAGCCCACCTGGCACTCCAGTCAGGCAGCAAGGCCAGGGCTTATCCCCCACCCTCCTCTGTCCTGCTCCCCCCATTCTTGCCCACCCACCCCCATAGTCGGGGCCTACAAGTGGATCCTTCTGGCTATGCCACTGGGCTAGACAAGCCAAGCTCCGATCCAGGAGCAGTACCAGTACCAGGCAACAGGTGGCCAAGCACACAGGCAAAGTAAATCAATTTGAGCTATTTGCTCACCTCGACTTCCGGCAAATATTTCGATAATGAACACAGGACCCCTGCCTGTCTCTGGCCCCTCTCAAGTGCTGGGTCTCCCCTGACACTTGAAGAAGAGATGGGCAAAGGCCTCTGGTTTGTTTCAGAGCTAACTCGCTGGATTAGAGCACCCCGCACACTTGGCTCTTATGAAGAGTCTGGGATTTAGGAACAGCCTCAAGATGGCCCCCTCCTCCAGCTCAGGGAAAGCCGACCCTTCAAATGAATGGCAATGGGGTGTCCGTATCCCCTAGGCAGCTTTTTCTGCCCAACGCACATGCTCCGACAACACACTGACAATGACCCGCCACTGCTCTTGGTGCCTTGTAGTTCAAGCCCCTGGGTTGCAATTTTTATGTTTAAAATTTCCCGGGTGGAAACAATTGATGGGTAAATATCGGGGTTCATCTCTGGGGATGGGAGGACAGATAAGAAGGATCCGACAGCACAACGTAAGAGTATTGAAAGTAAAACCAGTTTAGTCTGTTGGTTTATTTCATGGACAACAGATAATAAAGGCATACACTTGTCCACATGCCTGCGTGTGTCTCTTCCGCTACGCTGCCTTACCGCTTTCCCAGATAGCCTTCCATTTACAGTTATTATTAACAAAACCAGAGCTACCTAATGTCTTGTGTTGGATTATCTTAATACACTCGGTATTTTCATGTACATGAGTACACGAAATCTGGGTGAAAAAAATCACTAAAAATCCAATAGCTTTTGCAAAACACATTTTTTGGGTAAATAAGAACATAGGAATGGCCAGGCTGGGTCACACCAAAGGTCTTCCTACCCCAGTGTCCTGTCTTCTGACAGCGACCAATGCCAGGTGCCCCCAGAGGGAGAGAACAGAACAGGGAATCACCCACTGATCCCTCTCCTGTCACCCATTTCCAGCTTCTGAGCGCACGTCTACACTAGAGAGAATGATTGAAGCTGCCACTGTCAATCTTCCAGGGTTCGAATGAGCAGGTCTAGTGAAGACGTGCAAATTCGAACGGAGAGGGGCGCTCCGGTCGATGCCAGTCGTCCGCTTCCACGAAGAGTAAGGGAAGTTGAAGGGAAAGTGTTCTCCCTTCAACTTCCTGCAGTGTAGACAGCGACAAAAACCAAGTGACAGTCCTTTGACTTCAGCTCTGCAATTAACGTAGCTGGAGTTGTGTATCTTAATTCAACCTTGTCCTGTAGTGTAGACATATCCTGAGAGAGGCTAGGGACACCATCCCTGCCCATCCTGGCTAAGAGCCACTGATGGATCTAACCTCCATGAATCTATCTAGCTCTTTAAAAATGGAAAATAAGGAGCCTTACGTTTATTTTGGCTGTTTGGGCAGGTTTGCACAAGCAGCCAAATCCTGGTTAGATCAGATCAAAGCATATCTTTGCCCGTCAATGCTTCCTTGCAAAAAGCCCATTTTCAGCCTCTCTCTAGGGAAATTGATTCCTCCTCCAAACACTAGGTTCTTCCTAGTTTTCAGACTCATCTGAAATTCACAGAAAGTTCCTCCTTCCCAATTTTACTTCCGTTGCTAAACCCGTTTTAATTGCCCAGGGCGAACAACGCATGTGTCTGAAATAAATCGGCTGCAATGTTCCTTTAACAGAGCATCATTATATCCATTAAATCACTGTCCACCATTCAGCCATTCAGGGCGTGTGGTTTCTCTTTTCTTTGCCTGCTGCACCGTGAGCTATTTTGATCAGCCACTCCATTTTTGGAAAGGCTAACGAACAGTTCTGCCGGGGGGGGGGGGGGAGGGGATTCCTGCTCCCCAAACATTCCACACGCCCCCCTGAAACGGGTCTGCTGAGAAGGGAGTGAACCAGGCCACGTACTGTGGGTGGCTAATCACCCATTAGTGAGTCGGACGCGGTAGCTGGGAGGGGAGATAAAGCAGAGAAGCTTGCCGATTTAGTCTTTGACTCAACGCTCTTAAAGCACATGCGTCATTTTAAGCAGGTGCTTACATCTGGGCATCTTCAGCAGGATATGTAAGTGCGTTCTTAACTTTAAACACATGTGCTCTGCATTTCGGGGGGAGGAGGAGGAGTGGCTCTACTGTGCTCCCCTGTCTAAAAAGCGTACTGTAGTGGGGTGGGGACCTTTTCTGGGTCAGGGGCTGCTGACCCACAGAAAAATAAGTCGGGGCTGCACACAAGTGAGAAGCATAGAAACCCTGTGATGGAGTGGACTAAGCCCCGACGCCCCCTACAGGAGGCCAGAGGCCTTGCCACACCCCATCCCAGCAAGAGGTGCAGAAAAGAGGTCCTCCAGGCAGGCTAGAGTGGCTGTCTCTGCGGCAGCCAATCAGGACCCAGCAGACCGGTATAAAAGAAGCTGCTGGGAGAGGAGCTTGACCCAGGCAGGTCTATATACTGACTGGGAGACCAGCAGTACTACGGACAGCTTTGAGTGCAAGCTGAATTTAGACCTGAGTAAGGCCCAGGTCCAGTGGCCGAAGACTGGCCACAAGCCTAATACAACATCTGATAGCACCAGGGACAGGGCTAGTCAGATCGGAGCCTCCGAACCCTGAAGATGACCAGACAGGGCAGCATCCAGGGGAAGTGACCCCAGGAGCAAGGAAAGTACCAGATGGCCAGGCAAAGACCTTACACAGCCCCCCTTTGCCACAGAGAGGTGCTCACAAGCGGGTGGACCCTGTTACAAACCCCAACCTTCGCTGATGTGGCCCCCGACTGAGAAGGGGAACAACGCTCCCCCCCCCCCATTCTCCTCGCACCCCAGAGCCTGGGTGGGCCCAGGCTAGTCGCTTTTGTGTGCGCCAGCCCTGCGGGGAGGTCTGGAGTGCTGGCACGGGTTCCCCAATACTGTGCGGGGGAGCCCTGAGCCTCAAGGGCCAGATCCAGGGAAGCTGGGGGCCCCATCCGGCCCCTGGGCCTTAGGTTCCCCACCTCTGCTATAGCAGCTCGCTTTGGGGGACATTAGCAGAGCCGTGTGGAGGAAGCCCTTTCAAGCACCAGGCTGCGACCCGCACTCTCTCTGGCTGAAATATGTAGAGCTGGCCGGCTGACTTAAACCCACAGCCCCCCCTGAAACTGGGGAGTTTTGTGCCTAAATCCCTTTGGCAGCTCAGAAAACCTCAGCAACTCCCTTTTCCAGAGCACTCAGGGTCCTGCGGGCATTTTTAAGAAGGCCTCATTGCCCCTGCGTGGGGCTCACATGGAGTAGCCTCCGACTGCTGCTTTCCCCTCTTTTGCAAGCCTTCTGCTGCCGGCTGTACTCAACTCCCAGAAAACTCTCCGAGAAGGTTAAAACGCCAAGAGCAAGAAATCCCTCCCCGCCCTCCTCCCGCTCCTGATTAAGACAGGCCTATCTCCTTGCCGGCAGCATCTTTCACTGAAACGGCTTATGGACGCCTGGGGAAAGAGGCAGCGAACGAGTTCGCAAGCAAGCCCGCAGCTGAGAGATCCTTCCTCAATAGAGCAGGAGCGGGAGGGGCGGAAGGACGGGGCGCGCACAGGCCGCTGGGGGAGAGTAGAAGCTGCTCACCATAACCTTTAAAAATAGAGATATTTCTACAAGAGGCTCTGGCAGGAAGGCTAATTATGTCAGCCTCTTCCTTTTGCATTCCCATAGGTCTTGCGCCACCGGGGTCCCCCTGTCCCTGCCCTGCCTTTTGTATCCACTTCTAGTTGTGCTGCTAGTTTAAAATAAAAATGTACTCCCTTTCAAATCCCCCCTCCTTACAGCCATTACATGCTACTTCAGAAAAGGCTATTAGCTATGCCTGGCTGGTAGATTGTTCAGAGGAGCGTGAACGTTTAATTCCTTCATGGCTGGGCGGACGAGAGGGCACCTAGGGGCAAGTGGGATGCAGGGGGTTCCGTTGGGCCTGGCACATTAGGGTTCTCGTCTATAGGGGGTGCTCTCTGGTCCTGCCACAATACAAATAAGTAACACATTCATCATCATTTCTGGGCTGTATTACTGCAGCACTGAGGAGCCTAGTCATAGACCCATGCTAGGTGCTGTATACACAATAAAGAGACATATGGTCTAATTTGGGTTTCTGGCTTTGGGGAGGTGTCATGCTGTATGTACACCCCATTCTGAGGCAGCACAGCCTAGTGGCTAAAGTCAGTAACACAGCCCCCCCATTAGGGCAGCACAGCCTAATGGCTAGAGTCAGTAACACAGCCCTCAGTTCAGGGCAGCACCGCCCAATGGCTAGAGTCAATAACACAGCCCCCAGGTAGGGCAGCACAGCCTAGTGGCTAGAGTCAGTAACACAGGAGCTGGGGGCGGTAGGGCCCAGGCCCGTTCTGCTCCACAAGGCCCTGCCCCAGGGCCCTGTGAGCGGCAGAGTGCTCCACCACTCGCTCAGCAGGGAATCCGAGCACAGCTCACCACCCTCACTAGGGCAGGAGACACCACTCAGGCACCCCCCCGGGTCACTGCCTACCAGGTCCGGCACTGGGGTGCTCCCCGTGGTCTCCGGGCCCTCCGGTTCCACAGCACCAGCCTCTCCCTGGGGCGCCTTCCAGCTCCCGGGCTGTGGGTCAGAGGCCCTCTGTCCCAAGTCCCCATGTAACCTTGGGCCAGTCGCCTTCCTCTGGGCCCTCCACAGAATAGAGTCTGCTTCCCCCAGCCTAGCGAGCTGAATTACACGATCTCTTGCTAGTCCGTATGGCACCCTGAGCAAACGTGGCATCTCATTTGGTTTGGATCAGTCTTTCTTTTGGCCAATAAGGCTCCTCTCAGAGCGGATTGAAACTCAGAAGCCAGGTGGGCTCCCGTCTCAGCTGTACCCGACGCTTCTCCCAGGATGTACCCGGATCGCTTCTCCCAGGATGAGAACTTCGCCTCCTCGGCAGACAACCGCGGTGCATTGTTATGAGGGACACGTTTACTGGGGGTTCAATTATTCTGTCTGAAGTCGCTCATGGCATTTGTTACATGTCATACAATGGGTCTTGATAATTAATTGGCATTTAATTAATTAAGGGATAATGGCATTCAATTAAGCCATGATGGTGGAACAGTATGGCAGGGTAATTAACGGTTTCCTGCTGCTACACAAGTGCCCACGCCAAAGGGAGGCATTTATGGAAAACAAAGGCTGAAGAGAAGCTGAGATGTTCATTTCCACAGCGGGACACAGTTCTGAGCCAGTGGCCTTTACGCCTCTTTCCCCACACGTCTGATGCAGTCACACCTGCTGGACGTCAGGGCTGGAGCAGGACTGTTGCTAGTTGTACCATGATTGATCTGTGGCATTCTGATTGGCTCTGGGAACAACTAGCATCTGACAGTGGAAGCATTGTTTATTCAAATAGGAACGGCTATACTGGGTCAGACCAAAGGTCCATCCAGCCCAGTGTCCTGTCTGCTGACTGTGGTCAATGCCAGGTGCCCCAGAGGTGGTGAACAGAACAGGGAATCATCAAATAATCCATCTCTTATCATCCATTCCTAGCCTCTGACCAACAGAGGCTAGGGACACCATCCCCGCCCATTCCGGCTAATAAGTACTGATGGACCCAACCTCCATCAATTTATCTAGTTCTTTTTTGAACCCTGTTAAAGTCCTGGTCTTCACAACATCCTCTAGCAAGGAGTTCCACAGGTTGAGTGAGCATTGTGTGCAGATCAGTGGTGAGAACATTCCTCCAGTGAAGGGAAATGTCCCAGGCTGTTTCATTTATCTCACACCATCCTTTTAAGGACCCCAAAGGACCTAATTTGCCCAGACCATAGGCAGTAAGCAGAGGGGAAGATGATTATTTCAGGAACACTCAACCCCCAGGCAGTTCTTTTCATCCATAGGTCTCAAAGCGATTTACAAAGGGGTCTGCAGCACCCCCCCATTTTACAAACAGGGAAGCTGAGGCATGGGGCACTGGAGATGGAGCAATGCCCAAGGTCACACACCAGGGCAGAGTCAGGGACAGAGGCCAGGTCTCCCAAGTCCAATGCTCTAACCACTAGGCAACATATTTTTAGGAACATGGAAAATGCATACAAAAGATATGAGCATACTTTTTAAAAGTGCTGATGTCCCCATGCCAGCTTCTTAGCAGTGACATGTATGTGTCTCTCAGTGGGGGGATTCCACCCCTGCCCCGGAACTTATTGTCTGGATGAGTTTACCATGAAACACTATTATTAATATCCACTCCGTGCAATAAAAAAACCCCAACCCTGACCGTCTGCCCTCATTCAGATCTGTACTCCCCTCCCGGCTCATCACTCTCAACACTTCTGTTTGCTCCTGGCAAATACAGAAAAAGTCCTATTCGGCGTAGCTATTCAACCCTGAGCTAAGGTAGCAAACCCCCCCCCACATCTGGACTGATTCCATCAAAAACAGGGACATTTCAGGTGTCCAAAAGGAATTCCTGGGATACTGAGGCATTCCAGGGAGAGAGGGACTGACTGCCCCCAATACACCCACAAGAAGGGATGGCTGGAGAGGAGGATAAACACTGGAACTAGTGATGCCACCAGTCACGTCTAGCTGGCCTAGAATGCTACAGCTGATGTGCCACGAGCACGATTGTTCAGGTTTTAGTGTCTGTTCGCCCCTAGAAGTTGGTGAAAAGACAAGATCAGCAATAGGGACCCGTGTGGCTAAACCCAGCGTGGAAACCATTTTCATATTTAGCTAGACGCCAGCTTGTATAACAGAAACCATTTCAGCTTCTTGCTTCTGCATGTAGACCAGAGTGAACTTTCTGTCACCCCACGAGAGGCCTACAGGATGAGCTATTGGAATGTGTTAATTGAGCTGGCTGAGAGAGCAGATTCACTCCCAAGCACCTGCCCTCTCTCTTGCTGATAACGCTTTTGCCTTCCTAAGTTTAATTGATGATTTCTGTAATTGGATGCCCTGACGTCAGACTTGTTTGGCTAAGGGTATAAAGATACTAGGACTGATTGTATTAGCAGCCTTACTGGGCCTGGCTCTGCTGGGACCACGTTTGGCTCACTTTGTGCCTTATTGATCAATAAAGCTGTTTGATTAGCCACCTAACCAGAGAGGAGCATTTGCTTCAACACCAGCAACCTCCTAGTCAGTTTGGTTTTGGTGGCCCGGACAATGTGGGCAGGGGGCGTCTTGACACCCCAGGAAGGGGCGGGGCTTTGGGCGGAAGAGGTGGAGCCAGGAAGGGGCGGGGCTTTGGGCGGAAGAGGTGGGGCCAGGAAGGGGCGGGGCTTTGGATGGAAGAGGTGGGGCCAGGAAGGGGCGGGGCTTTGGGTGGAAGAGGTGGGGCCAGGAAGGGGCGGGGCTGGGGCAGCCAGCCCACAGTGCTGCTTGGACAATGCCCCCCCACACACACACACGCCCACTGGCAGCGGGGGTGGAGGAGTTGTGACCTGCCCCTGGGTAGCTTGTAAGAAAGGGGGACTGAACCCGGGACCTCCACACAGGCACCTCTGCTGCTGGCCCGAAAAGACCCAAATCTCTTATCCACTGCTGCAGCCAAAGCACAGACACGCTCCAAAGTCGCCTGCCAAACCCTGCCTCGAAGCAGTGCATGCGGCGATGTCCCTTTAAGGACGGCTCTCCCGGGAGGCCTCACACCAGACTGTAAAGATGCAGCCGAGTTCCCTTCCCCACCCCGCTCATCAATAAACCATATTTCCCCGCGGACGCGGTGGCCTATATTTGAATGGGCTTTTAATTGCCAGTCCCCTGTTTCCATGTTACCAGCTGGCACAAGAGGGATTCGCGCCACCCCGCAGAGCACCCTGGCGGCTTTGGCTTGCTGCTCCATTTACAGCCAGCAGATTTGACATATTTAAAGCAGCGACTCTGCAAACCCAGAAGCCTCAGGATTAGAGATGGGCCTGAACGAACCTCTGAATTGGAGCACGGCTGGACTCTGCCAGAGGTCAGGGCCGGGGCCCAGGCTCCAGGACTCAAAGGCACTTAATTCCCCCGGCCTCCGGGGCCCAGTGAATAAAGGATAAAGCAAAGCGGCGCTGGCCGCAGCCCGTGGGTTCAGAAGCAGGAGTGACAGCAGGGGCAGCAACGTCAGAAGTCAGTATCTCCCTGGGCAGCTCATCTGCAAGGTGCCCAGCAGGAGGTGCTAGTGCAGTGAGTCCCCTCTCCTCCCTCCCCCGCGCCTGGCCCGATCCAAAGCCCAGAGGAGTCAATGGGAAGACTCCCATGAGCTTAGGACACACCTGCGGCTGCGGCACGCTCGGCTTTCCCCTGCCGGGGCACAGTTCTGCCACCTCGCTGTCCAGCCATGTCCTCACTGGCGAGTGTGTATGTGTGTGGGGACCCGGGCCCACCTGCAGGGCCATGTCCCAGGACCCTATAGACGGTGGCCAGGTGCTGTGTTGCCCTCCAGCCTCTCAGTCTATTTCCCTGGGCCGCTTCTCTATGGCCCCAGCACCTTTTTTGCCCTTACCTCAGCTTGCATGTCCCAACCGCCAGCCGGGAGCTCTTCCCTACTCTCCTGGTCCCTGCAAGCTGCATTGCTCTGTCCAATGTGCTGGCTTCCTTGTGCCTGCAAGACATCCCTTCCTCCCTCCTTGAGCTCCAGGGAGCAACAGAACCTGCTCTGTCCTGCAGCGCTTCTTATATGGGCCTGCCCATTCCTGACTGGCTGCTCCTCACAGCCCCTCTCCTATTGGCTGCTTTCTGCATAGCCTCCGTCCGCCTTCATTAACCCCTTCCAGGCCAGGGTGAGGCAGACATCCCCTCACAGAGCTGGCCCTGGGAAGTCATGACAGGATACAGACCTTTGCCTCTAACTCACAGCGTCCAGCCTGGCTTCACAGAGACCCATCCGCCATGACCATAAGAGAACTTAATCCAAAGCCTGTGGGAGTCAACCTGTTTCCCCTTCCCGCAAGGCTAGGCCAGTCCTAGGCTCCCCCCACAGTGTAAGAAACCACTCGCCTGGAGGCCTTCCCCACTGCGCCCATTGCCTGGAATCACGACCAATGGGCGTAGCAGGGTGCGGGGCCTGAGAGTGGTGGGGTGCAGATAAGAGCCAGATAAGTGCCCCCCATTCCTGAACTCAGGCCCCCACCCCCATACTCTTCACGCCCCCCCCTTGCCGAAACCCCTCACCCCCCCAGCTCCTGCACCCTCCCTCCCAGACCTCGGACCCTCAGCCTGCTCCGGCACCCGTTTTGTCATCACATGTGTGCGGCTGGTGGGCCGCAGAAAGGCCTGCTCCACACAAGCATGACTCTCCTCTCGGCCCATGGGCAAAAGACACGGATGCATGCCAAACGCTGCGGCCACGTGACAAGCGGCTTGGTTAGCCTTCACAGCAATTCCCGGCCCACTTTTCCCAAGCCCAGATCCACTTTTGTTGCTCAAAATGGATGCGCCCAGTTGAAAAATGTAAATCAATTTTTAAAAATGCAAATTGGCCTTTCAGAGCTTGTTGGCTGAAGGAATTGCTTGCTGGCTCTAATTGTTTAGCCCAAGAGTTTAATGAGGCCATGAATAATTAACTGTTCCTTACACATGCGTTGCGGTTTAGCTCTTTTCAGCCTCTTCTCTATCAATCCCCTGAAATCCTTCTACAGCTTTGACCTGGCTGGGCTGGGTAAGAAATGCAGAAAGCTGGAAACTGCCCAGCCGTGCTAGACTTTTGGGCTCATTTGGTTGGCTGGAAAAATGTCAGATTGCTTGCAAGTGCAGACAGGTGAGTGGCAGTTTTAATAGGGAAGCAGCGATAATGAAGAGTTTAATAATGCATCAGCATCCTCGGTTCTTTCCCCTGGTCCTTAAGCAACAGGAGAAAAGCTGCAAGGACCCTCAGGGATTGAAGAAAAAGGAGGCGGCAAGCTATGGACAACGTACAGATGCTGTTAACCATTTATATGCCAATATGCTTTTAAAGGTACGCAGTGTTGCCACACTGTCATTCATGTGTTTCCAGACCAGAGAGTTCTGGACTAGAGAGGTTCAACCTGTATTTCTCGGTGTACTTCAGCCAGGCCACACAGCAGCTCTGGGCTGGACATGGATCTTTTGCACTGAAGAGCGCAGGTTTTTAAAGTGGTTTGGAATGAGGCTGGAACTGACGGCAAAAATTTGGTTAATTCCTTTCCGGCATGGCTGCCATCTCCCTACCCCCAGCTGCCCCACAAGGAGCTGTGCAAACAGGCTATGTAGAGGAAAGAGCAAAATTGTGGTTTCCCCTATGGGAAGCCTGCCAGGCCTGGCATGACTGCAAGGGGATGCAGATGAAATGTGTGTTACTTTAGAGACCTGTCCCATAGGGAGAAGTGGGTATGGATTTCCTAAGGCCCCCCCTCCCCAAAGTATCAGACATGACACGAACCCAGAAAATACATCACCCTCCCTTATATATACTAGGAACCTTATCTGATCAGAAGGGATTTTAAATATGTAAAGCAATTAGGGTTGCCAGATGGTTTCAACAAAAATACTGAACACATTTGACATGACATCACAATCTACATTACATCTTAGTTAGAACATACCAGACATTTCTATTGTCTCATTTCTATTTTCTCCATTTGTTTCCCGAACAGAAAGCTCAAATACTGGACTGTCCGGTTCAAAACCGGACACCTGGCTACCCTAAAAGCTATATAATTCACCGCCAGGTGTGAGATCATCAGGACAGGGGACCACTCCAGATTTTGGAAAGTGGTCGAGGGCCGCCCTCTTCCATGATATGAATGGAGGAGATGCGGGGTCTGGGATGGAGGTGGGGTGCAGAAGGGAGCTTGGGGTAAGGGATTGGGGTGCAGGAGGGAGACTGGAGTCTGGGAGGGAGTTGGGATGAAGCAGGTGGCTGTGACCTAGGGCAGGGGACTAGAGTGCAGGGGTTTGGGGTGTGACCTAGGCTAGGAGGGAACTGTGATCTGGGGCACAGTCAGATTGGGGTGCCAGATCTGGGAGGGGATGTGGGTGCAAGAGGGGGACAGAGGGTTTGGGTATGTTGAGTGGAAGGGGGGGCAGAGATTTGGGGCAGGAAAGGGCTGCGGTGCCAGAAACAGGCTGTAGCCAAGAGACTTACTTGCCAGCTGCCAAACTAGCCTGCTTGCCTGCAGAGCTTAAGACCTTCCAGCCAGCCAGCCTGCTTGCAGGGCCATGTGCTTCATGAATAACTGAGCCCAGTTGAGGGGGTGTGATTCTTCTTAGCTGCCTGCTACTCCAATAAGCAGCTCCCATTGGCTGGTTTCTGCCAAATACCGGCCAATGAGAATGTGCTGTGGGAGGGGCGGCTCCTAAAACTTCTCCCCTCCCCTCCAATTTCAAAACAGAAATGGAGCTCTGCAGCCGTGTTTCTGCCCGACTCATGGGGGAGCCTGCCTGGGGCTCTCCACTGCCTCCAAGGGCTGGATCCGGTGGCTTGGCGGGCCAGATGCGGCCCGCAGGCCATATTTTGCCCAGGCCTGCCCAAGAATGTGCTAATCCTGAATCAGGCCTTGAAAAATCCCGAAACCAGTTTCAAAACCATGAGATTGGTACAAGAATATATTAAATGTTGGGGGTTTGTTCCCTTTTACCTTCTGGTTCCCTGAGCCGGGTTTCGAAGCTTTCCTCCATAACCATCATGCCTGGAAATGTCCTTTGAGAAACTAAATGAGAACAGTCACACCTAGTCCCATGACTCCAGGAGGTGGGCCTTGACTAACAACAACTATGGCAAGAGTTGGCAGCTCTGGGTTGTAGGTGATCTCCAAACCCCTTTGCTGATTTACAAAACTGTCTCTAGTTGCGGGGAATTCCAGGGCAGCTGCTCCCTTCCCCCACCCTCCATCTCATCAGCGGTTTCCATTTTGCTCACATGGCGCTAGGTCCCTGTGCGGTGCTGTGTGATGGTACCAGTGTACTGCGGGTCTGACGTGTGTAGCCAGACATGAACCCCATCTTGTTTCCCCCTCTCCCCCCAGAGAGCAAGAGAAAGGCAGTCAGCCTTTGATGCCCTGGGAACACAGGTGTGCTGCCTGTCCCTGACTCTAATAAACAGAAACCAGACAGTAAATGGGCTAGCTGACAACCAGGGGACCTCCTGCTGCCCTGATGGCTAGCACCAGTAATTGACACGCCTACACTGTCCCAGGAGAGGAATCTTTGCCCATCACACACTAGAAGTGCCCATTGTCTGCATTTTCCCAGGTGTGAATTATGCTTTGCACCCTTCGTGGGAAACTTGGCATTCAAAGCCATTTTCCCTAATTGGCCACTTGAGACCAGGAAGAAGCCTACGTGACCCAAGGGGTATAAAGAGGGGTTTAGTAGCCCACCCCATTTGAGCTCCAATCATCTATACCTGCTGGCAGGTATATGTTGTCTCCCGAGGTCTGTGGGATGCCCAGCCTCACCCTACTTCTTCCCGAGGGATTGAGAGAAAGACGCTGGCCACGCCAAGTCTGGAACGCAGGGGTGAGAATATATACCTGCTAGGTGTCTATTTTGCATGCATTTAATAAGAGCTCAGAGAACCAAAAGGGTTTCATGGTACCTGTAAGTGACTTCTTAGTGTAATTTCTGTCCTGTCCTTTGTAGTGGCTGTGTTATCTGTAACACAGTAATAGCATTTAACAGCTAAGTTTACCCTGTAACAATAAAATAGTAACTGTTTAAGCTGTGACCTGACTCCTTCAGTTGCTGTAACAGAACCAAGCACAATTTTAAAAGAACTCCAGCCGGTCATAAGGGACAGATATAGGGAGAGCTTGAGCGTTGGATCGTGTCGCTTCCAGGGGACAGATCCGTTGGGGCATCTCTCAGCCTCCCCAGGCTGCCCGCTGCGAAGGGATCGTGTATCCTAGCAGTCAAAATCTGAGGTGTAATAAGCTCTCCCTGTAAACTTCTTGGGGCGCCCGTCAACCTCCTCCAGGTTGCCCGCTGCTAAGGGACCCCAGTCCTAGCAGTTGAAGTCTCGGGTGTATAATACACACACACCACTCACTGCCCTGACCACCGGCTGACAACGTGGCAGGCAGACAATGCAGGCCAGAGAGAGCAGACGGGAGATGCTACACAGGCCTTCTCTTGCCCCTATAAAAATGAAGATGGGCGCATGGAAATGAAAACTCGCCTCGGTGGAATGCTGAAACGTCTCCATTAAAAAGAGAAACCCACTCTAGTCTCTGCCAAGAGGCTGGGTGTGTTTGATAGTTTATACCTGGTGTTATTCCTGGCTCATCTCAAATTATAACCAGAGACTGGCTAAAACTCCACCTCCCATCCTCCTCCCATCGCTGGCTGAACCATGTTTCCTCAGACACATCATATACTTGGAGGGAAAAGGGGTCTCAGTTTCATGATCTACTGAGGGTATATTCAGTCCCTTAGCTGAAATAGCATCTGTTTCAGCTCAGGACAGGTCTGCAGGCTAAGTCACTCAATGCATAGTCCACTTGTGGAACTCCTTGCCAGAGGACATGTAAAGGCCAAGTCTATAACAGGGTTGAAAAAAGAACAAGATAAGTACATGGAGGTTAGGTCCATCAATGGCTATTAGCCAGGATGGGTAGGAATGGTGTCCCTGGCCTCTGTTGTCAGGGCTGGGAATGGGCGACAGGGGAGGGATCACTTGATGATTCCGTTTTGTTTATTCCATCTGGGGCACCTGGCATTGGCCACTGTTGGATGACAGGACACGGGGCTAGATGGACCTTTGGTCTGGCCCAGTGTGGCCGTTCTTATGTATTTATAGTGTCATGTAACCCAGCCAATTCATTCGTGTTAGTTTAGTTGAAAGGAAATGTCAAGGGTCTGGTTTTCGCTTATAGCCTGTTGTTTGCTGTCACGTTAAGTTGCGTGTACCCCTGTAAGTAGTTAGATCAAAAAAGTATGCTAATGCTAAGATAAGAATGTACTTGATGTATAAGCTTCACAGACACTCATGAAGGACTGTCAGTTGCTATTACATTACCTTTTGAATTGTGTCTATCCCAGTAATTAACTTACCCATCAAACGTGACTGGAGCCTTGGAAAGGTGAACGAAGAAGAGTGCTAACTTCACTGAGGTCAACAATGGAAATTCCCTGGCCTGCATGGGTGAAGACGTCAGATGGTCTTTGGTGAGTAGAAACTACAAATACCGCTCCAAAGGCCTGCTTGGATTCTAACAGGGTGGAATGTCTGGGTAAGACGACGGAGATCGTCAGAAAACAACAAGCAGTCCTGTGGCACCTTAGAGACTAACAAATATGTAATGAGCTTTTGTGGGTAAATCCCACTTCAGAGTAATTCTGGGCAACCCTAAAAAACTTCAGGGAAACTAGCAGATTACGACATTTCTGCTACCATGTTTGGACTTACAAACTGACTCTTCTGTTAACATATTTTACTTGCTTTAATCTCTCAACAACTCACTTCTTTTCTTAGCTAATAAATCTCTAGTTAGTTTACTAGAGAATTGGATGCCAGTGTAGCCCTTTGCTGTGAGAGCCCACAGTACTGACTGATCCTTGGGGATGGAGAGAAACTTGCAGGGGGGGGGGTAATTGGGAGTTCATATCACCTTTTCTCACCAAGTGCAATTTGTCTGGGTAGCAAGATAGGCTGGGTCGCATAAGGGGACTCTCTGTGACTCCGTGCTAAGCCTGGTACAGTGCTCACAGAATGTGTGTGTCACTGGCTTGGTGAAATCTAATCTAGACTACCGATTTGGGGAGCCTGCCCTGTTTTCTGACAGTCTGGCCTGACATTGGCACGCACAGATTTGAGCCGGTCCGAGTCTAATGGGACTTCTACATAGCAACACAAGGGGAGAAATGGAACGCAGTGTCGGATATAGCCTGCTCCTCTTCTTACCACTCAAGGATGCGGGTGGTACTTCACCGGCACTGCACTTGCCCATAGCCGGAAGGCCACGTAGTTCTACTGGATACCTGCATGATAATGCCATGCTGGGAAGTCCCCGGGATGTGACTGCTTCAGCTACACAGGAACTGGTGCTCTCTCTGAGTGAGGGTACCACATGAAATGCTCCAAAGCAACCCAAAGAAAATGCCCTGCAACGTGGCTAGTGAGTCATGCGCTGGGGATACCTAGCAGGTCCACATACCATTGATGGGCCGGGTTTAATCTTCCATTAACTCCGGTCTTATTTACAGATCTGGGCTGAGGTTCTCAAAGCCAAATCTGGAGCAGGTCGGAACGTCTTTTATTTTTTAGGCATCGAAGATTTTGACTTCTCAAAAAAAATTCAACCCCAAAATATTTACCTCCAAATCTGAACTATTTCAGCCGGGGAGGCTGCCATAGTGTCTCGTGGGAACTGTGGTCCTGGTACTTTGTGTTTCCTTCCTCCTCTACAGGAGCGGCCCTTTATAGGACTACATCTCCAGTGACGCACCATGGTCTTCCCATATATTGTGGGATTCCTATGGCCTGGGTGCTTCCCGGGAGAAGTAGTCTGGGAGGCGATAGCAGAAAACGAGAACAAGAAACAACCAAACTACAATAGCCACGAAACCCCAAGGTGGAATTCCTAAATCCCAGCATGTCAGTTTTTAGCCCCCGACTTTTCAGTTTTCAAACATTTTGTTCTTTTACGAAAACCACTTATAGAAAAGAATCCCAAGGCAGGCAGACACTTTTGGCAAAAACCGTGGTTGAGCCAACAACTTAGTTTCCTTTTACAAATCATTTTAGAGGGAACATTTTTGAACAGTCCAGCTGAATCTAGGGGATTTAGATGCACAGATCCCATTCACTTCAACAGGAACTATGCCTCTAAATCCCCTGTGCCACTTGGAATAGCTCAGCCCTCATTCCCAGTCAGAAAGAGCTGGGAAGGGACTAGCATTAAGTTTCCTCGTTGGCTACGTTTATTATCCCAGGAGCTCCGATCACAGCCACGTGTGAGAGGCAGGAATGTCCATACAGCCTGGGCACAGGCTTGGCCCTACAGACACAACCTGAATCAGCTTCAGTTTCCTCCTTCCCTCCCCACTCCTTCAAATGTGGTTCCTTCCAGGGTTGGTACCGCTCCCTTTGTCCCCCTGGACATCCTGGGAGCAAGCCTGAGGCCAGGGCAGCAGGCTTAGCAGCTCTGTCTCTGAAGCATCCATTCCGGGCATGACCCATTGACTAAGAAACTGCTGCTCTTTGTTCTGAAGGCACGTCCTGTCCTTCAATCCCCCCGAGTGACCTGGGGGCAAGGCAGCCGGTCCCAGTGTCACCAAAGACATGGTCTAAAGTAAGACGTGCTCCTGTGTCCCTCTCCTGCCGGGCGCCGTGCCGCTCCTGGGTGCCAAGGGAGGCCAAGGACACCAGGCAGGCTGGCCCAGCATGGACGGGCTGGAGAATCCAGTCAGCCCTGGGTGGCACCAGGTGGGAGGCTTCCGTCCTGCCCCTCCCCTCAGACCTGGTATTTTTTCAGCAGTTCGCTCTGCCACGGGCGCTTCCTGTTGGGGAAGGCGACAGGGATCTTGATCTTCCGGAAGTCCTCGATGCACTTGCCCAGCTCCGACTCCAGCGCCCTCCTCTCCTCGCTGATGGGAGGCGCCTCGGGGCAGCTCTCCACTCCGTTCTCCTGGATGTCCGACTGCTCGCTCTTCCGCCTCTGCCCCGCCTGCTTCCCCTCCTCCAGGAGCTTGCGGGAGCTGGAGAAATCCAGAGTGTTAGGCCGAGGCGGACAGTCCTCCGGCAACTCCGGCCAGGGCAGGGAGCCTGTGGAGCCAGGGTTACCAGCCTCCGACTGGGGACCTCGGTCAAGGAGTCTGTCCCCAGGGGCCAACTCAGGTTCACAATGTCTGTCCAAGCTGGAGGTCGAAACGTCGTAGCTGCTGTCCATGCCGGCCGAGTCCTTGTGTGTCTCCTCTGGCGTTGGGTTTGGTTCTGCTGTCACTGCTGGGGCACTGGCCGCTGCCGGCACTGGAGGAGAAAAATCAGAGGCCTACGTTAGGGATGGGTGGCTCCCATAAGGGACATTCAATATTCTGGGGCAAATTTGGTGCCAACCACCACACTGAGCTCAGTGGAGTTTAGCTGTTTGGCTGCCGTTCCTTCCCCTATTGCTCCCGGGGCAAGGGCGTGTGAGGCGTGCGTGTTTTATCCTGTATCCGACTGTTCCCTTTGGTTCCTCAGTTCCCCCCCGGCTCACCTCAGCAGCTCCTCTCCACTGCAACGGGCAGGGCCGGCCCAATCCACCCGCATGGCTGCCCACACCAAGTGCTCTGAGGATCCCAGCCAGGGGACCGTGTCTGCCAGCCAAACACTTACATGGGAGCCCTAGCGTGAAACCCGGACCCTATGGACAAAACTCTCATTGAGCTCAGCGGGAGCAGGGTTTCACCCATCGTCCTTGCAAGGAGGGGCGATCCGGTCAGAACCGAGCCCCGTACAAGCACTAAGCTGCTTTTCATTTTCTACGTTGCCCGGTCAAAGCCCTCAAGATGGGACATAGGCCGCATGGGGCTTAGAGCAGGGCTCAGCTCTTGCTTTGAAACCAGCACTGGGACGCACGCTGGGCCATGGCCATGAATCATTCAGCAAGCCTCGGGCTAGTGCTGCCGTCTGCAATCGGGAGATGGGGGCTAGATGGACCTTTGGTCTGACCCAGTACGGCCATTCTTATGTTCTTATGTTCTTATCTTTTTAAGCACACTTTGAACGTGTCAGTCCAGGATCTACCTCAAACCTAAATACCTCTGCCCTGCCCCACCCCTTCGCTGAGCCCCTGCCCTCACTCTGTGAAGTGGGGGACAGAAGAGGGGGACAGAGTGACATCAGCACCCCCTGCCTCTGTCTCCCTCACCCTGCACAACAAGCAGGAGGCAGCTCTGAGGCTCTGGGCAGAAGCAGCAGGGCAGTGCAGGGAGCGGCAGCTGACGTGCCAGCTCTTGATAGTCTCCCAGCCAAACCAGTCAGGGTCACCTGTCAGAGGCTCCAAGATCGACCGGTAGCTCCCGATCGACTGGTCGGTGACGTCTGGGCCAACGTATTGGGCAAACCTGGCCGCTGGACCCTGGGTTGGGGTGGAAATTGCGTTAGGCTCACTGGTTTCAAAGGATTCAAGGCACTGAACACTTGCTGTTAGGAGCTGGCTGAAGCTTGTTATGGATTGGAATAACTAAATTTGTTATGGGTGGAGATAAAACCCCCTGCAATGAATATAACTTGTAAGTGTAAACCCACACCTAAGGCACAAGCTGGGATCCCATCTAGGAGGTTTTGTCTGAGTATTATTTTGGGGAGGGGTGCATAGGGGAAGAGAGATCACACAGAAACTGAGCCCAGGCAGGAACAGAGGGAGAGGGATTGAGGCGAGTTAATAAAGCCAAGCAGGAGCCTGTAAGCACAGTATGGCACAAGAAAAAGTTAGAGCAGGAGCTTTTGGGTTTGGTGTTGGCTTGAGGACGGTATGCTCCAGAACTATCCCCCCCCCCCCTTTTTTTTTGCTTCCTTCTGCATTCAGAGACAGAGGGTGTCGTGCGCTTTTTGTAAAGAAGCAAGAAAATACCAGGCACTATCAACTTTCTCCTTCCAATTTTAACATCCCCAGGGCCCCGAGCTTTGACTAGCTGCTTGGAAAAGGGAAACAATGTTCAGCATTGTGAGCAGAGCTAGGCTCAGCCCCTGCTTTGAAACCGGCATTTGGTTGCACTTTGGGTCGTGGTTGTGAATCATTCAGCAAGCCTTGGGCAAAATATTGGGCAAAGCTGGCTGCTGGTCCGCGGGCTGAGGTGGAAATTGTGCAACGCTTGCTGGTTTGAAAGGATCACAGGCCTGGGGGGTGACTCAAAGGTGGAACCAAGATGAATGGAAACTGGAGAGCGAAGGAAAAGTTGTGCAGCTGTCTACATCTCCAGGTGCCCCTCTGTTCGTCAGCATTAGTGGGAAACAAGCGTTTGCTCTGTACTAGAAACAGCCGCTGCGTTTCAATTTCCAGTCGCAGGAACCAATCAGGCAACAAGGAACTTTAACGGAAACCGATACGAACCATTTAGCAAAGTCAGCCCTGCCCCTTGCCCCGAGTTACTGAAAAGCAGCAATCGCAGCCACAGCAGAACCCAAGGGAGTCAGACGTTGACTGATCCCTGCGCCCAGCAATGCAGAGATCACAGGGCTACCTCCCTAATTGCATCTAATGGCTGCAGGTTATCACCATATTCCTGGGCTTCCCTTAGGGGTGGAAAAAATCCCAGCGGGTTTTTGCAGAAGGAAACATTTTCCCAGCGGGCTCGTGTCCAGGCCAGCTGCATGCGGGGCTGTACCTGAAATATCACCAAAACAAGACACTGCTACCATGGGATTATTTTACCTGTTCCAAGGCTTAGACACTTTTCCTGAATATCTAAACTAAGTCTCCCCTCTGCTTCACCCTTAACGGTTTCCGTCCTGCCCTGCCGTCAGGAGACATGGAGAACAATTGCTCACTGCCCTCTTCATAGCAGCCCTTAACATATTTGAAGACTGTGATCAGGTCTCTCCCCTCCCCCTCAGTCTTCTCTTCTTTACTCCAGACTAAACCTGTCCAGATCTTTCAATCTGTTCTCAGAGGTCACATTTTCTAAACCATGTGTCATTTTTATTGTTCTCTCCTGGGCTCTCTCCAGTTTGTCCACATCTTTCTTAAAGCGCAGACCCCACCACTGGATGCAGTATTTCAGCTCCGACCTCACCAGTGCCGAGTAGAGTGGAATCATTACCCCCCGTGTTTTACATACAACACTTCTGTTCAGCGTTCCTCTAATCTTGTCCATCCATGAGCAGATTTTTTCCACCCATGTGCGGAATAATGTTTATGTGCACCAAGGCATGTGCCAATGTGCATGCACCACCAGTAGACACAAAACACCCAGCGGGGGATGCTCTGCTAACCAGTTGGGCAACATTGGAATCTCTCCTGAATAGTCGCACAAGCGCACAGCTTACAGGAAACTTTGCTCCTGTTAATCTACTCCACAGTTGCTGTTGCAAAAAAGGCAGTGTATCATGGAGTTGACTCACATTTAATTTGTGATCTGTCTTTATTGAATTTCATCTTGTTGATTTCAAAATCATTCCTGGGTTGTTATCAATTCTAAAGTGACCTCCAAAGTGTTTGCAACCCCTCCAAGCGTGGTATTCCCAAATTTTATAAGCATATTATCCAGGCCGTTAAGGAAATTACTACTAGTACTTGACCTAGGACTGACCCCTGTGGGAGCCCGCTAGATATGTCCTCCCAGAAAACCATTAGTAACTAGTCTTGGAGTATAGTTTTTTCAACCAGCTACACAGAGGTAGTAATTTCATATACACGAGTGGTTTTCAGCCTGGGGTTCACAGACCCCTGGGGGTCTGCAGAATAGGTCTAAGATTTCCAAAAGGGTCCACATCTTCATTCAACATTTCTAGGGGTCCACAAAATGAGAAAAGGCTGACTGATCTAGACCACAATGCCCTAGTCTGGTTCAAAGTTATATCATCAATCATCATCATCATCATCATCAAGCACCATGGGCTCAACGCCCGTTGGTGTCCGATGCCTCCCTCACTATTTCCTTCCATCTTTTCCTGTCCAGTGCGGAGTGGCTTAGTTTCTGCAGACTAGCTCCACACCAATCTACTAGATCATCTCCCCATTCCCTGCGGGGTCTGCCTCTCCTATTTGGACCATCCATTATGCCAAATACCAAGGTCTTAACTTTTCACTCATCCTGCAGATATGCCAGAATAGCTGTAACTTCCGTTGTATAACCTTCTGCAGTAGGTTCTCTTTTGGCTGTATCTTCCTATACAATTCCTTGTTCGTGTCCTTCTGCATCCATCCTATTCTCAGGATCTTATAGCTGAAGGGTAAAACAAAACTTGTGTGTGTTTTCTATTTTTTGCAAAAGCTTGTGTGCCTTTTAAAACCCCTTCTTCCAGATATTTTCAGTAGAGGCTTTTAAGGCGGGCAAGAAGCCTGCTACACATTTTTGTTTTTCCACTTCTGCTCCCACTGTACATTGCCAATTTTAAATCGGCGGAGTCACATGCAGGGGACTGGCTCCAAAAGTGAACATTTGCGGATAACACCAATGGATCTCAAATCAGTTCACAAAGATCAGTATCATCAGCCCCACTTGACAGATGAGAGACTGAGGCACAGAGAAAGGACATGTTCGAGGAGACCCTGCAGGACTATGGCAGAGCCAGAACCCAGCACCAAGCTCCCTCCACTGGGCCGGGGGGGGGTCTCAAACTTTTCCTTTCTGGCCCCCCACCCCCCCCAACAGTGGTTGTGGCCCACCCGTGCTACAACACCAGGTTTTCTGCAAATAAAAGCCAGGGCTGGTGTTAGGGGTTGGCGAACAGGGCAACTGCCAGGGACCCCCTGCCATACACCCACAATGGGATGTTGCTCCAACCAGGTTCAGGGCCAGGTTTCAACCCCATGTGATGGGGCTTCAGCTCTTTGCCCTGGGCTCTAGCAAGTCGAACCCTGGCCCTGCTTAACAGAACCCCTGAAACCTGCCCCCCGACTCCTGGTTGAGAAGCCCAGCAGGAGGCAACGCTCCCTGTGTGTTGTGGAGTGGGTGGGATGCACACCGAGGCACATCAGATACTGACCTTCCGGCTCGCAAACCCCACCCTGTCGGGAATTGCCGGCTCTTGCACGGGCCGCCTCCTCGCATCCACGCCCGTCTGCCGGGACGTCGCTGGCACCGGAATCTGGGAAGCAAACCCACCACAAACAGACCATCAGCAAGCAGGAGAGGGGGATTGTGCCCTTAAACAGGGTTGCCAGATGGTTTCAGAAAAAATATCAGGGGGGAGGGGTGAAGGACCCAAAGAGTTAAGCAAAAAACCAAAAAAACCCCACACACCCACAAACACAGCGTGGCCCCTTTAAGAAACGCATGGCGAGGCTTTTTGGCCCTAACAGGCTGCCGGGGGGCCGGACAGCTCCCCTGCGGAACCCAGTAAGCACTAGGGTGGCCAAGCTGCCTCCGTATTGAACCGGACAATCCGGGATTTTCGCCTCCCGGCCGGGAAAAAAAAAAGAGAAAGTACTGGACATTTTAGGGGTCTAGTATTTTCTGAATTTTTTTACCAGCCAGGAGGCGAAAATACTGAACTGCCCAGTTCAATACCAGACACCTGGCAACCCTACCCTTAAAAGAGGAGAGGGTCATTAATGTGCTAGATACAGTGCAGGATGGCTCGGGCCTCGCAGCGCCTCAAATCTGAGTCAGAAGCCTCACCATCAGACAAACTGTGCCAACTCCACAATACGCTAGGGCTATGTCTAGCGTATTGTGGAGTTGGCACAGTTTGTGGAGTTGGCACAGAGGTTTTTGTGGAGTTGGCACAGAGGTTTTTGCGCAAAAACAAGCAGTGCAGACGGGTCCATTTTGCACAAAAAAACTCTTTTGTGCGAGACCCTGTATACCTCCTTTTTTGAGGCATAAGGGATCTTGCACAAAAGGGTTTTTTTTGTGCAAAACGGACCCATTTACCCTGCTTGTTTTTGCGCAAAACCCTCTTGCACAAAAAGTATCAGCAGAGAATATGCAAATGACAGCACAACAAATGCTAATGAGCACGTCATTAGAATAGTCTCTGCCAACAAATACCTGCAGTGTAGACATAGCCTAGGTGACTGGGCAACAAAATGGCAAGTGAATTGTAATGTCATGTTGATGAATGCAAAGCAATGCACATTGGGAAACATGATCCCACCTATACGTACAAACGGTGGGGACTAGTTTAGCGATAACTCCTCGCGAGAGAGATCTTGCAGTCCTTGTGGAGAGTTCTCTGAAAACCTCCACTCTGTATGCAGCAGCAATCAACACAGCAACCCGAATGTTAGGAATCATTAAAAAAGGGAGAGAGATTAATACAGAGACTATCTTATCGTCTCCGTATAAATCCATGGTAGGCCCACATTTTGAATCCTGCGTACAGATGTGCTCGCTTCATCTCAAACAAGATATATTGGCAGTGGAAAAGGTTCCGGAAAGGGCAACAAAAATGATTAGAGGTTTGGAACGGGTCCCCTATGAAAAGAGATTAAAAAGACTGGGAGTTTTCAGTTTAGAAAAGAAGAGATGAAGGGGGGATATGATCAAGGTCTATAAAATCATGACAGGTGTGGAGAAAGTGAATGAGGAAAAGTTATTTACTCATTCCTATAACAAAGAACTAGGGGTCACCAAATGAAATTAATAGGTAGCAGGTTTGAACCAAACCAAAGGAAGTTTTTCTTCACACAGCGCACAATCAACCTGTGGAACTCCTTGCCAGAGGAGATTGTGAAGACCAGAACTTTTACAGGGTTCAAAAAAGAACTAGATAGATTCATGGAGGTTGGGTCCATCAAAACTTATTAGTCAGAATGGGCAGGGATGGTGTCCCATAGCCTCTTCTGGTCAGGACTGGGAATGGCTGATAGGGGAGGGATCACGTATCATATAATCATAAAGCTGGAAGAGACCCAGGAGGTCATCAAGTCCAGCCCCCTGCCCAAGGCAGGACCAATCCCAACTAAATCAACCCAGGCAGGGCTTTGTCAAGCTGAGACTTAAATACCTGTAGGGATGGAGATTCCAACCCCTCCCTAGGGAACCCATCCCAGTGCTTCACAACCCTCCTAGGGAAATGGTTTTTCTTAATATCCACTCTAGACCTCCCCCACTGTAACTTGAGACCATTGCTCCTTGTTCTGCCATCTGCCACCCCTGTGAACAGCCTCTCTCCATCCTCTTTGGAACCCCCCTTCAGGAAGTTGAAGGCTGCTCTCAAATCCCCCCTCACTCTTCTCTTCTGCAGACTAAACAAACCCAAATCCCTCAGTCTCAGCCACGTGATGAATCCTTGTTCTGTTCATAACCTCTGGGCCGCCTGGCGTTGGCCACTGTCGACAGATGGACCCTGGGCCGATGGACCTTTGGTCTGACCTAGCCTGGCCGGTCTCATGTTCTTCTGTTCTACCACCACTCACTGCTCCTGAGCCTCTCTGTCTCTTTGTGATCTGGCCGGCTTTGCTGTGTCCTTGGGGATCTCAGTGGAGGCAGAGTAACCCCACTTCTAGACAACCCAGAGGGCAACGTGCTACCTACAGAGGGGCAAGGAGCAGATCTCCAGAGGGGGGGTGCGTTCGGAAAGAGAGAAGCAAACACTGACCCTGGGGAGGTTGTTGCTCTGCTGGGCCGTGGGAGGAGATCTTCTAAAGCACTCAAGCAGAGGAGACCAAGTCCCGTTAACGTCCAATGTGTTCCTAAACCCCAGAGGGGCTTCAGAAAGGCCTGGCCCGAGCTGTATTTCCAGAGCGGAGGGAGCATCTCCGTGTTAACGCTGTTGGGAAGGCCACTCAGCGCTACTCCCCAGCCGTGGGTGACACACACTCCGCAGAGGAAGGCTGCCATTTCCCGGAGCCTGAGTGGCTTTGCATGAAAGGCAGGCAGAGGCTAATCACCAGCCATTTCTGTTCTGTCCAGACCTGAGCCTAAAGGAAAGTGGCTCGTGGCTGTGAAGGCCAGAAGAGGTCACCTGAGCCGTGCAGGCCGACGTCTCTGTTTTGCTCTGCATCCCCCAATGCAGGAATTGCCAGACCTGCTGGACACGGGGCCCACCCAGCCCAGTTTTCTGTCTCCCTTAAAGGAGCTCGAAGTGGGCAGCGGGGGAACATCAGCTCCGAAACACCCTCCCGTGAGAGGCTGGGGCCTGCTGTGAGGGACGAGCTTTCTGACCCTGTCTGAGTGTTAGTGAGTCCTGAAACACAGAGACGAACCTGGACCAAACCTGGAGACCAAGCTCTGCCCTCCTGATTTTGGGACACCTCGGCTCTTAGTCTTTCCATGATCCAGCTGAGCCCCTGACCTACTGGGTCACCTGGAACCATTCACTTCCTCACGCCGTGCCTCAGTTTCCCCAAGCACCCTGTCTCTGTCCTGGCTATGTCAACTGTATGTTCTTTGGGGGAGGGAACAAACACCACACAATACCGTCGCCTGGACTGACCTCCTGGGCCAGCAGCTCTGTTAGGAAAAGTCTCAGGTACTTAGCCTTGTCCCGGGGCAGCCTCACCACCACGGCGGCTCCAGCCGGCCATCCTGGCAATTGGCTAGTTTGGCTCAAACGCCTCCCCCTAGCTGGGGTCTCCCCATGTTTCTCTTTGACCACGGCGTCCTCCTCCAGACACAGCCCGCCGGCAGCGCCCATGCCAGTGTCTGAGCCCCCCCTTCCGGGGGTGGGTGTTTAACCTGCTTGCACTCCAGGGGCCTCCCCTCCCCAGGGCCCCCTGTTCTCCCAGGGAACCCCCAGTTCCCCTGCCCCCACCTTGCCTCAGTGACCCACTGCCAGTCTTCATCTAGCCTCAGGGGCACACTGCAGTCTGTCATGGCCACTCAGCACTGGCAAAGGGGGAGGGGTGGTCCTGCTGCCCCTGCCCCCTCTCTACAGCCCTAGTAGCTTCAGGCCTTGCAGCCTGGGGGCTTGCTTGGCCAGAGCCTCCCCAGCCCTGCCCGCCCGCCCACCCCAGCACTGCTCTGCCTCCAGGAAGCCTCCTGCTTCCCTGGCAGCCAGGACCCTACTGCTCTCTGCCCAGAGCAGCCATCAGTTCTCCCCCTCCCACCAGGAGTCCTTTATCCAGCGCCCAGCTGGGCCCTCATTAGCAGAACTGCCTCAGCTGGGGCTTTGCTCCCAGCCCTTGCTTAGGGCTGGTGTTTTGCCCTTAAAGGGCCAGTGCAGGGCAAACGCCCTGTCGCAAGCCTGACTTGCTCATCCCTTGCTTTTTGGAGCCCTTTGCTTCTCGCCCAGCGAGTAGGGGAGACGCCCGAAGTGACATTTACCAAGCCGTCCTTCTGGGCCATCCTCGAATCATCGAACACTAGAACTGGAAGGGACCTTGAGAGTCATCGCGTCCATCCCCCGCCCTCCCGGCAGGACCCAGCACCGTCTAGCCCATCCCTGACAGGTGTCTGTCCCACCTGCTCTTCAATATCTCCAGGGATGGAGATTCCACAGCCCCCCTCGGCATCGTGTTGCCGGAATCCTGCTGGGTGCTATTAATGGGCTCCCTGGTTCACTGATGCTGGGTGTTTGGGGCAGGAGCCGTGCGTGCGAGCGTACCCCAGCCCTTGGATCTCTTCGGTCAGCTCTTACTCCCAAGATGAATTAAACCGCTGCTGGGATGCCCAGTCCCCCGGGACTGTCAGAATAGTCAGCGCTCTCTGATGTGTCCAACTCCAGGTTATTTCACAGCCCCCAAGAGCTGGGAGGGACCCAAAGTCTCGGGCACGTCCCAGTGCTGGAAAAGAAGAGGAAGGCAGGGAACTTCTCCTCTGGGGACTCCCCTAGCAAGGAAGCTGAGCAGCACACAGCAATGAGCAGCTGGTGGCCGAGCCAGTCCCCTGGCACCTCCCCGGAGGATGGGTCTTTCCTCCGCTCCAGAGTCCACCAGCTCCCTCCCCAGCGAGGCAGCCAGGCCAGGGCGGTTTTACCACAGCTGGCTGGGCTTCCCAGCAGATCCTGCCTCCCTCCTGCCCCTGTGTCCTCTCCACGTCAAGGGCTGCCTACTTCCATCGGCCCCGCGCGGAGACCCACCCTGCTGGGCAGTGACCGCTGCTCATTGCCACGGAGCCAGAAGCCTGGGTCGGACTCCGTGGGACTCCACAGTGTCTGGAAAGGCCACGGGGGCTGCCCCCATGCAGTGAGGCCTTGCCATGACAGGCCCGTGGCAGGGGCCTAGCGCAGTGGGTGGGCTGTGCCGGAGGGAGGCCTTTGGAAAGGCCAGAAAAGTGGCAAGGGCGCGGAACCCAGCCGGAGCAAGCATGTGGCTTCCCAAGACACGGCCAGAAGGAGACCCAGCAGTGTGGGTGTGATGGGGAAGAAGCAGCTAATTCAGGGTCTACCTCCAGCCTGGGGCCTTGTATGTGGCTGCAGAACTCTGCCGGGCTCCAAGCCTGGTTTGTTTACACTGCTGCCCCCCTTTAGGCCAGAGAGAGCCAAGCGCCCCCAGAAAGGCCTCTCCTTGCTCTCAAGCAAAGGGGCCCAGGCCAGGGCTCCAGCCTGCCTGCTCGTTGCTAGAGGGACCCCGCGCCCACAGCCAGGAAACCACTGCGCACGATCAGATGCCGCCGGGTGTTGACCGTGCCGCGGTTCGCCAGCAATGCGTCCCACAGGGGCACTCAGGCCGCGTCGACAGAGAGGTTCTACCGCACGGGGGCAGGTCGCCGGTTCACTAGTGTGAGCTGAGACGGCCCCACTCCCGCTCCAGCTGACGAGAGGGGCAGACCCCGACTGGCCGTGTCGCCTGGGCAGCTCCTGCCACACCCCCATCTCCCCACCTGCACTCGCCCAGACGGCAGACGGGACATTCCACCCAGGCCCACAAACCGGCGCTTGGCCGTGCTGCTGCCCCCAGGGACGAGCCGACTTCATGAGCATCTCCTGCCCTGTGCCCGCGGAGCAGCGCCTGGCTCGTGCCGGCCGGCTGCGCCAGCCACGGCTGTTTGTTAAATCTGCAGCCGAGTCTGGATTAACTGCCATGGCAACGCGGCTGTGCCACCCGGCTGCCTGCGCCCGGTTAACCAAACAACAGCGAGCCCGCAGCGATGAACCAGTTGGCTAGAAACCCAGGCACTTCGCCAGCAACTCCGGAGACCGGGGTTTGTTCAGCATCAGCTCTGTGGGGCTTTACCTGCTGTCCCAGTCTCGGCCTTGGGCAGGGAGGGACTCGGCGCAGCTAGCAAAGGGCACATCCGTCGTATTGTGTCAGTTCGCCGCGCCCCAAGCCTGCCGCTCCCAGGGACTCTCACATCTCTGCCAATGCGCCTCCCTTCGGGCATGCAGCCTACCCCCTCCCCCGCTGTTCCAGTACCCAGTTCCTCCCCAAAGCCCTGCCAATGAGTTCTGAGCTGGCTAGTCCAGTCTGGGGTCCCGCAGGACAGGCCCACCCAGGGGCATGGCTGAGTCTGGCCTGCCCCTGCAGAGTCAGGCTCCCGGGCTCTGACATTGCCGTGCAGCTGCTCAGGATTGGAGCTGGGCTCCGAGATCCCGCAAGAGGGGAGATCAGAGCCCGGGCTCCTTACTGAAATTGTAGAGCCCTGCAGCCCAAGCCCAGGTCAGCTGGCCCGGGCCCTGAGGCTCAGTGTGGCCGGCGTGTACAAGCACTGCACACATAGCCTCACCTGGAGCATCTTACGCTGCATTGTGAGCCCAAGGGTGCGGGACCTGGGTGTGGGGCCTGGTGTTTCCAGCCCTAGGCTGGAGCATCCGGGTTGCATGGAAAGTCTGGGCTGGACCCAGGTCTCCAGGCCGTGCGAACCCATCCCTGCTGCACCACATAAGAACACAAGAGCGGCCACACTGGGTCCAGAGCGCCAGGGTCCTGTCTGCCGACAGCGGCCAATGCCAGGTGCCCCAGAGGGCGGGATCAGAACCGGGAATCATCCAGTGATCCCTCCCCTGTCGCCCATTCCCCGCCCTTGGCAAACAGAGGCCCGGGACACCCTCCCTGCCCACTCTGGCTAATAAGAATTGATGCATCCGCCGCAGGCCTACAGCTTGAGCTGCATCCACACGCCAAAGTGGCAGGTCTCGGATTCAAGTACCTGCAGGACTCGGCCTCTGGCCCACGCCCTAGCGGGGCCCCAGAACCCCAGTCCTGAGTCTTGCTGACCTGACTAGCCTGTGGCCAGAAGGGGGATCTGGCTCAAACCAGAGTCAGGCCTGGGTTGGCACGCAGTGTAGACAGCAGAGGCTGGGATGAGGTGCTACACCGCATGGGCGTGTCTGACATGCACAGAGCCCAGTGTCGCACAACATTCATTTCACCTCCAAACAGGTGAACAGGGGTGAATGTTGAACAGGGCAGGAAGTCCCAGACTGCGCCAAGTCCCCCTTTTCCTAAGGCAGCTTTTCACCAGCCCCTCCAGCAGCGGCTGCCCCAACGCGGGGGCGGGGAAGAGAAGCTTGTGCCCTTGATAGAACTAACCTTGCTGAGTTTAAATCCTAGCTCTTGTTTCCCTCTGCCACTCAGCTTGTGCGTTGCTGTCAGGCGCTGCCATGGGCTCCGCGCTCAGGAATGGCAAAGCCAGAGGCCAGGGGAAATGAAAATCTAAGAGCAGCTGCCCTCAGCAAAGGGGGAGAGAGGCGCATATTCATTAGCAATCGGGGACATGGGGGCTGGGCTCCCTCTTTACTCAGCCCACGAGCTTTTGAGCTCAGCCCACGGCTACTCAATACATGGCCCACGGGACACATGTGGCCTGTGGCCCACGGGGCGGTTTGGGTTTACACAGGGCTCAACAGGCGGCCTGCGGGTGGGATCCTTTGACCATGGCCTCCACTGGGAACATGTTCCACAACGGCAAGTCAATGTCATGGTCTTCTGCTGCTGTGCGTTTCAGTAGGTACATTCCTGGACTGTCATTGCTCATTAAAAGTGCTGTCACGTGGGTGGAAATCGGGTCAATGGTGCATTTTATTAGTATCAGCACAACTGACTTAAATGGGGCCTGTGTGCTGTGTAGTCTGGCCTTAATCTTTGTATTCATGCCTGTCAGTGTGAAAGACGCTATTTGCATATATTTGCATGTATATGCAACCACACTTAAGTTGCAGCCCTCGTCATGTGCTGTGAGTACCACTGTGGCCCCTGGGACTTCCAAAGTTGAGTAGCCCAGCTCTAGAAGCAGAGGGAGAACACATGGAACTGTGATTGCTTCCATGGGTAGATCCAAGAGACTTCAAAGCATCTGGGTTGGGAAAGAGGGTGCATTATAGTGGGAGTAGAAATAGAAACATCCTGACTAATGATCCATTGGCACAGTCGGTTAATTTCCTACGGCTCCTCAGATCCAGGTCCAGTCTGCCCCTTGGATGGATGCTCTTGAGAAAGTATCAGAGGGGTAGCCGTGTTAGTCTGGATCTGCAAAAGCGACAAGGATCTGACATATGCATTTGATGAAGTGGGTCTTTGCCCATGAAAGCTCATGCTCCAATACATCTGTTAGTCTATAAGGTGCCACAAGACTCCTTGTCGCTCTTAAGGAGTTGAGGCAGCAAAACTATCTCAGGTACCAGCCAGGCTGAGCTCACTCATAAACTTGCAAAACAGAGCCTGGAACCATAACAAATTATCCACGAACGGGAAAAGCCGCATCAATGAGATGCGTGTTTTACCCTCTCTTCTCTATGACTCAGAGACATGGTTTACACCAAAACATGTCAGCAAGACTTTCATATCAGATGCTTTGCATACAGTTCTTTGAATAAGCTGGCAAGACAGGGCAACACAAACAGGGAAGTGTTAAATCAGGCTGGTACGTCATCCACGGGCTTAATAAAAAAGACTCCGGCGGCTTGAACAGGTCCCACGAATGCTGGATTATAGGACCCTGAGGGGCGTGCTAGGCTATGAAACTTGCGAAGGGTCTAGAAAGAGGCAGGCCGCTGCGTCGATTTCGGAATGCTTGTGGAACCAGCACAGTATCCTTTGGAACCTCTGTGGATGAGTAAAGGGGTACGGAAGGCCGCTCTGGCTGGCGTTGTGAGCTTGTAGACGAAGCAAGGCATCGCAAGGCAGACTGGATCAAGCTTTGTGAGGGCCAGCGTCAGAAGAAGAAAGAATCAGCTGCCTGGATTCACGGCCCGGCTGGGCGTGGGTGAGCCCTGCTGTAGATGGGACTGTCAGTCACCCATCAGATTCAGCGGCTTTCAAAGTGTTCATCAGTGCATGTGCCATGCGCTATGCTCTGCAAGGAGCAATGGTGCCACTTATGGAGTCTGTTCGTAATGCTTGTGTAATCCCCTGATCCACATATTGTGCTCAAGCCATAGAGGAGATCAGCCCGGAGTAGGCATGTCTCTCTAGTTCAGCCTGTACAGTCATGCTTTCAGTCCCGTGTATCCTCAATCATAAAGGAGGATTTAGCCTCATCTGTCAAGCATTGGTCTGGGAAGATATTGCCTCCACCGTGACTGCAGTGGTGAGGTTGTCATCAGCACCAGGTCCTCGAGGAGCACACAAGAAACAGTGCGCTCGCTGCTTGGTCTCTAACTAGGAATGTGATCGGCTTGCTTTGTAACCAGAATTGCAAACAGCGTAACACAGCAAAGGAGACAGCTAATACAGCATGTCCAGCACATGTACCCCCTCACTCACAGCTTTCCTGGTGGGCACCCCGAACTCAATGCAGCGATCTCAATGTGATCAGCACGCCAGTGGGTTCAAACAGGCCCCACTGCTCCCAAGCTGGGTGCCCCCTTTCACAGGGGGTGAGGCTGATACCCACCATGTTTAATAACCAGGTCAACTGCCTTTCCTGCGACATAATTCCACCCCTCAGTAACACTGGGGTCCTTAACTTGACGAGGTCACTTGCGGTCATTTACGACATAATCATTAGCTTTTATGTCAATGAGTTGCCCTGGTATATCTGCAACCAGTGCATGGACGTTTGGGATGAACTTAACACCCTTTGGCCTTGCCCTAAATTCCCAGAAACATATTCTTGCGGTTCCATGTGTCGCCTTTTCCCAGCGTGTAACACTTTCTCTTGCTGTCATACTACGGTGGTGACTTAGGGCCTTTTCAGCAGTTAGTGCCTTATTCTGACCTACTCACGTCAGGCTAGGGCTCAGTTATGCTAAGATAATTATCACCCAGGTTTGAGGCCGATTGGATCTCAGGTTACAGCTGGTGGCAGCTTGTCTAGATTCAAATTCCTGAAGGCCTTAGAAGCTTGGAGGAAGCTGCTTCAGTATGAACGCCATGGTCTGTGTGCTTGAGCCAAAGGAGGTGTGATTCTGTTACAAGGCCTAGATGGAGCTCTGGACACTCATGCTCTCAGCTCCAGTGTCCGTCTGCGATGTACATTGGACAAACGTCTCAGACACTTCACCAAAGGATCACTGCCCACAAAACAGACATCAGACAGTTTCACAAAGAAAAAACAGTTTCTTGCCATTTCAACCAGACTGGGCATTGTCTCAATGACCTCACTACATGCATCCTGCTTCAAAGAGACTTTAACGCCAGACTACAAAGGGAAACCTCAGAACTGTCATTCATGCTTAAATTTGACCCTTTACGAATGGGCCTTAACAAAGATGCGAAGTACCTTACACAATACAAAGATAGCTTCCCCAATTATCACCCCAATATCATTATCTCATAGACACTAACCCCCTCTGCTCTAAAATCTGATTTGTCAATTTTATGTGTGTTCACATTTTTTTGATTTGGTCATGCCAATTTTCTTCCACAATTTGATCTGAGGAAGTGGGTCTGGCCCACAAAAGCTCATCACCTAATAAACCATCTTGTTAGTCTTTAAAGTGCATAGTCCTGTCTTTTGTGTCTGCATTTCTGTCTGCATCCTCTACTTGTACTGAGTTTCAAGAGCTCATGACATTTGTTGTGTCATGTGAAAGACCTCTCCAGACACCCAGTGCCACTCCACACCACCTTAATGGCTCAGTGAAGAAGATGAGAGAGACCGAGAGAGACCTACCAAGACTTGGCCAAGGAAGACAGGGCTATTGGCTAGAATGTACCATGGAGATTATGATTTGGTCTCCTCCTCTGCTAGAGACCTCTAGTGTGAGGTTGGAAAAGTCCCTGGATCTGTCTGTGCCTCGGTTCTCCAGATGTAAAATGGGGAGAGTGGTACTTCCTTACCTCACAGAGATGTCGTGAGGTTCAGCCAATAAAAGACAGAAAATACACATCACCCCTCATAGCAGTATGACCTACTGGTTAGTGTTCTACGCCACCGAGCCAAACCCGGCTTGGCTTGCAGGCTCCCAGAACAAGATTATCTCGTTACAGGTGGTGAAATTCTCTTGAGAACTCTGAATCCAAAGGAATAAAAACAAACGTTTGTTAGAATTTGTCCCTGTGATTTCCCCCCCACATCCTTCACATCACCTTTCCTGGGCAAGAGAAAAATCTCTGACCCAAATTGCCATTGGAGGTAGTTAGGATTATGTTCTCCCCTGTGATTTACTGATTTACAGGAATGGCTTGGTGTCATGAAATATGCATGGCCGCAGCCCAGCTCCCAGCAGGTTCACCAATCACTGTAAATCAGAGCTCATTTTTCATGAGCTTCCATGGCAAACACTGCTGCTAATGTTCATCACCAGGCTAACTGTAGTTCACGCTCATCCCAAGGTACGTTTTAAGCCCTAACCTCCTCGTCCTCCTTTTCGCTTCTCTCCAAGGCTCCAGCTGTAGATGGGAGATACCAAGGCTGCGCTTGGAGCCTCTCAGATATTTAGTTCTGGGGGGGCAAGTTGCACCAGTCATCGGCAACTATCTAGGCTACAGCAGAGATTAATGCACAGTCGAGCTGGGAGGAGGAAGGTCTTATGTACCTTCTGCCCCACAGTAACACAGTCCATTGTCGCTGCCCCTCAAGTCCTGACCCGGGGAAGCCATTCATCCATACAAACCATCTCTGCTCAGGAAGGACGGTCCCTGTTCTGTTAAGAACATATTTACCCTTCTGCACCTCAAGAATGATCTCTTGACTTGCACAGAAAAGGACTGAACTAAAAGTCTTCTCCTCTCTCAGATGGTTCCTACAGGTAGATGGCAGATTCTACCCACCAGGATAACTCCAATATTTAGTGATTAGCAACATCCGCATTGTCCCTTCTTATCACAACATCAGGGAGATGGAAAGTGGTACCAGTGCCTCGAACCAGAACACGCAGCAAATCCACTCTGAGGTTCCCTCAAGGCTGACCAGTTTTTCTGGTCACTCTTCTCCAGCTGGCTTGATCACGCAAGAGGCTGGGATTTTCCCAGGGCTGGTCTCAACACAAGCAACCATTTTCAAGGAGTAGAAATGGTGCCCACGCAACCAGCTAAAGAAGATTTTCTTTGGAGGGACTTTCAGGGGGCATCAAACATGCCCAGTTTGCCTGATCAAGGACGTTACCAAGTTGGAGTCGAATGCCTAAGGTGTGACGACGTGACTGCGGTGCTGAAGGAGAAGTTTGGTCGTTCGAATGATGCTGAACCACCACAGCAGATATGAGTCAAAATCACTGTGAATACCAGGCTTGCGGCATGCCACCCCGCCGTTCCATCACTGCTTTGGGGGGCTGTACCAGGATTCCCACTCTTCTTTTCCCAGGATTCCTACACAGGCCTTCTGAATCCACTGCCCCCAAAGGACCCCCCCGTCAATCGGTGTCACTCCACGGAAGCGTGCATGCGTGTATCTGCTGATGACACCCGAGTGCAAACGGCACGACTACAGCGATGTCGCCAAGGTGGAAATCTTTGCTCAGCACCCTTCTGAAACATCAGGCCCCAGGTGGCACATGGCAAATATTTTTCAGGAAAAGGTTTTCCTGCCAACAGGACATCATCAAAGTCAACTGCTTAGCCTCTGCCAGGGTGCAGAAACCACAGTGGACTATAGCTCCAGCTGGTGACGCACAGGCTGGACCCAGCAGTGACCAAGACTCACCCCTTTGTGCATGGGCTTCTTTAGGCAGCGGCGTGGTCCTGGAAGAATGTATCCCTGGTGGAGACCATCCATATCTGAATACTCAGAAGTCCAGGGGAGATGATGACCCCCTTCGTGGACCTAATGGCACCCGACACATGGATGGGACGGACGTCTTACAATTGCTCACTGCAACCTAATAATGTCAGTAGCTTCACAGCTGTGGTTGTCCTTAATGCATTGCCAGCTCTTCCCTCGATAAAGGTTACATCAATATTTACCCTACTTCCTACTCTCGCTGGAGGGACTGGAGAAGGAATGATGCTAATTCTGAGGAGCTGCTATTTAGCCAGCTGGCGCCAACTGCAGATTTTAAGAGGCAGTTATAGAAGGTGTCTCGGCCTTGCCCCCCATCCAGGGTCCCCTCCTCCTGCCATGCAGGCCAAATTTGGCCCAGCGTGTTGTGTGTGTGTGTGTGTGTGAAATAACAGCCCAGCCCTGAGCATGGCCTCGCTGAGCCAGTGTCACGAGATTACCGGGAACTGGAGTTTGCAAATTGAAAAATGAAGCAGGAAATCAT
Source organism: Pelochelys cantorii (assembly GCA_032595735.1). Taxonomy (NCBI): domain Eukaryota; kingdom Metazoa; phylum Chordata; order Testudines; family Trionychidae; genus Pelochelys; species Pelochelys cantorii. The sequence continues at coordinate 47,292,624 of CM064337.1, forward strand.
TTGGAATGGAGTTTGGAAAAGGGGGCATCACAATCTCTCTTGAGTGCTGGATGCATCCAGGTGTGAGGACTTTATGCCGCCAAGCACTTGGGATGAATTCCTACTAACTGGATTGCAGTTTCACCAGGCTCCCCTCAAGAGCTGGGAGAATAGAGCAAAACACGGCCCACAAATCTTCATTCAGATTCCTAGCTGGTTTGCGTGGACTCCATAGTCATACACACACACAAAAGTTAGGTGAGCGGCTAAGCAGGCAGAGCTTGCAAAGAGAGGGCTTTTGATGAGTTTCTATCCTCCTTTCTCAGAGGTTTGCCCTCCACTCAGAGTGACGAATCCCAACCATTTCTACACGCCCCATTTCATCCCAGCCTGCTCCATGACATTGCCAATGACACGCACCCTGGCAAACTGATTTCTTGATATACCTGAGTGCAGCCAATTTGTTACGCATGTGAAGAGCCGGCAGTATTCGGTGTATCCGTGACACACCGAAGTATACAGTGAGCATGCAACAGATGTGCTATCTATGCAGATTCATTTGGCTGTATTTTCTAAGTCATGTCAAGGGCACCTATAATGTAATGAGCAGTCTTGCAAATCTAAATATATGGAAGAGTGAAATACAGAGAAAGAGATTCATGTGGTGAGGGTATGTCCACACTGTGTTTTTTGCAGAAGAGGAAATGCAAATGGAATGCTCATTTGCAAATCTTGCACACTCATTTGCATATCTTCTTCCAATCCTTTTTGCGGAAGAAGTTTTTGCGATAAAAAGCCCTGTGTAGACGGGGCCGTTTGTCGGACAAACCTCCTTTTGCACAAGATCCCTTATTCCTCAAAAAATGAGGTTTACAGGCTCTTGCGCAAAGGGTTTTTTTTCCGACAAATGGCCCCGTCTACACAGGGCTTTTTATCGCAAAAACCTCTTCCGCAAAAAGGATCGGAAGAAGATATGCAAATGAGTGCTCCATTTGCATTTCCTCTTCTGCAAAAAACACACTGTGGACATAGCCTAAGAGTGTGTGTGCTGGTGTGTACAGACAGACGCCACTAAAACCAGCGTGGGGGGGGGGGGGGTACAGCCAAAGATGTCCTAACCCCTTGTGTGTGCATATGCATGTATAATCCGTTATTGTCTAACCAAGGGCTAAGTGTTAATGGCCAGAAATTGTCTACCCCATAGTTTATGTATGTACATGCATCCGTAACTGTAGGGAACTGGGAATTCTTCATCTAGTTCTGTTTTATTGCTCCGTCCCCAAAAAGAAATAAGACATGAGAGACCCTTCTGTCTCCAGTTTCTCCATATCATAGAACACTAGAACTGGAAGGGACCTCGAGAGGTCATCGAGTCCAGGCCCCTGCCCTCATGGCAGGACCAAGCACTGTCTAGATCATCCCTGACAGGTGTCTGTTCAACTTTCTCTTAAATATCTCCAGAGATGGAGATTCATAACCTTCCTACGCAATTTATTCCAGTGTTTATCCACCCTGACAGTTAGGAACTTTTTCCTAATGTCCATCCTAAACCTCCCTTGCTGCAGTTTAAGCCCATTGTTTCTTGCCTCTTGTGAACTCATATCTCACTTCTACTGGTCATGATTGGGTTGTATCTGTTTCTCTCTCACAATCCCATTATAATTGCCCCAGAATCCTTCCCTGAAACAAAGCAATCACACCAAAAATGCTTTAGTGGCAGCAAATCACCAGGACAGGAGAATTGCTTCTCCCTGAGCAGTGATGGACACAGGAGTCCGGGCAAATGAGATCACACATCCTCACACTCAGAGGCATCCAGATAGTGCCCGAACAACAATAATAAAGAACCAATTCGGTCTCTACACAGCACCTGAAACTCAAAATAAGATATGCAATTTGTAATACGTAAATTGAGTAGCTTATTTTGAGTCTATTTTGAAATAGGCTATTTTGAAATTTGGCACTGACTACACAGCGCCAATTTTCGAAATAAAGCGCTATTTCGAGCTATCCCTTACTCCGACAGCTGAGGTTATTTTAAAAGATTATCTTAAAAACTCGCTTACAGTTATCCCTTGTTCTTCCTACCTCTTCCCTCCTTCCCTGTCTGAGTCCAGGTGTTGAAAATAAAACTAGCCAGTCTCAAGTCAATTTCACTTTCCAGTGCTCATATGCTTGTACCATGCCGCAAAACAGAGCGTGCAAACAGCACAAGGCAATTTTTTTTTAAGACAAACTGCTTACACTGGAATGAGCTAAAATACAAATATTTGAGTTGTTCTTATAGTCTATAAATACTTGTTTTTTACAAAAATCTAAGCTTTGATTCAGATTTGACATTTTAAATTTTAAACAGGAACCCTGCTTCCCACCAACTTTAAAGCCCTGTGCCTGGGATTAATTCTGAATAGGTGCTTGGGATTGTTCAAATTTATCTGCAGAAGTTGCAAGGTCTTTGCTCGTTTCTACCTTTTTATCCCATAAATGCTGTTTTACATCATCATCAGACATACTGGGACCTGGTCCTTAGCAATCCCTTTCACACTTCCCTTCAAAGCTTGTAATACCTTTCCCCTTCACCCACTTCTCCAGGAAATCTCTCATTTGGTTCACATAAGCCAAATTACTTAGAGATTAGTAGAGAACTCGATATTTAGGGTGAAATCCTGGCCCATATGTAGTCCATAGAAGTTCTTTCACTGACTCCAAGGAGGCAGGGTTTCACCCTTAGAATCTAAAGGGTCTTCTTTATTTACAGTTATCAATTTTAAAATACAGTGGTTGCCATTCAAAAGTCAGTATTTAGCATTCATGTGAGAGACCAACATTTCTCCCCTACACACAGAACAGGAGGTCACTGTATGATATCTGTGAGCAACCAAACTAAGTCACACAATTGACCTAATCTACGGGGCACAAGGGTAGGACCTCGCCTGCTATAAATTGGAGTAGTTCTACTGACGTGTCAGTTTACACCACCTGAGAATCTGGATCAGGGTTCTTTCGGGGTTGGTCTACATGGAGATAAAGTCTGGAGTAGCAAGTATGCACTAGCAACTCTTCACTACTTCCCTATGTGGACACTTAGACCTGGTCTACACTACCGCAGAAGGTCAAATGAAGCTACACAACTCCAGCTATGTTCATTACGTAGCTGGAGTCAACAAATCTTAAATCGAGTTTCCGTGCCATCCACACAGTGGGAGGTCGACAAGCGCAAACATTCCCGTTGGCTTCCCTTACTTCTAGCGAGGAGCAGGAGTATTGGCACTGATGGAGATGTGCCCTCTGAGATCGATTTAGTGGGTCTTCACTAAGTCTGCTAAATTGAACCCCGGAAGATCGACCTCAGCAGCGTCGATCTTCCACATAGTGAAGATGTGGCCTTACTGCGCATTTCAGAAGTGCTTTAAGCTAAACCACCTGTGTGCGCCTTGTGTGAGCAGCAAGAGTATTCACACAGGAGTATGTTAGTGAACTTTAAATGCACAGCCTAGCCTACTCCGCACCAACTCCTCCAGAGGGTAGACAACTCCGCAGTTGTTGATGTTTCCAAAGCCTCACTAAAATGTTTTATGCTGTTTGGAAAACTCTGGAGCCCAGGCACTTCTAAGATGTTGTATTAATCACTTGAGCGTGATACAACACACATCACAGACAGGCTGAAACTACCACTCTCAGGCCGAATCTTGGTGGTTTATACCTCCCTCGAAGAACAGTGTCCTTGCTTTGTCTACCATAGCAAAACCCCACCATCTCTCAAAGGTGCAGCAGACAGCACCAGGGAAAGGCTGAGCAGAGAACCTTCTTTGTGAAGCCTTGGTGTTAGGGAAAAGCCACCTGGCCTGGTAAAAGGCGTCATCTCATTGGAGTGCCGGAGCCAAGAGGGGTCAGCTTCGTGGCTCTCTCTCTGGCAATGCCCACGGCGAGGGGGCAGAGGAAAAGGACCACAGAGTCTGGCTGACTCCCCCTTTATCCAAGCCAAGCTCTCACTGGAAGGCCAGTGGGGGTTTTGCTGAGTAAGGACTTTGGGATTTGGACCTGATGAAGTGACAGTCCCAGCCAAGTGTCCCCCGGAATCTTACACCATCGTGGGGCAGAAGGATGATCTCATGGTCAGGAGGTTGGACTAGAACTTAGAGCAAGCTGGGCTCTGCTCCTGGCACACCAGACACCTTGTGACTTAGGGCTGGGTATTTAGGCACCTAAATCCCTTTAAAAACGTAATTTGTAATGACTCTGTGCTGCCGTTCCTCCCCTCTGCAATGGGAACCGTTCTTCTTCCTCCCCCTGCCTCATCTACAAGGCTCTGGGCTCAGAGGCAAGAGTCGTTACAGCACCTAATGCTGCCGACCCCCGACTCTGGTTAAGCACTGTCACACCGGGAATAATCATATTCCTGCCTGCTAACCGGATGATTTATAAAGCCTAGGGTTAGAGGGGCTGCTAAGCAGAAGCTGCCAATGCCACGCCAAGTGATTTATTGTTAGGCTTGGTGGCCCTGGGATGCTGGAAAGAGCCTGTTTGACCCCAGGTGCCCACCCCAGTGGGCCTGTGGGATCCATCTGGCAACCCTTCTCACCTGGAAGTACAGCAGCTGCTTCGGCCGTGAGGTCCAGCAAGGGCTCCGAGGAAGAGGAGAGATGCTCTTTAAGACTCTGCTCAAGTTCAACAGGTGAGGGAGGTGCCATGCTGAAGCAGGAGCTACCTAAAATGCCCAGAACCAAAGAGAGAGGGATTAAGGTGGGACTCCTGCCCGGAAAATTGGGCGCGGTGGCAGGGGCCAGAAGTAGCAGCAGTGTCTTATGAACTTTCTCCCAGGGTCTTGCTGGCCACCTGGATGCAGACAACATCAGACACTGGTTTTCCTCCAACACATCCCAAATCCTGTTCATGTGCTCTTCCTCTGGGCAGTACATGAACCGCCCCACACACCACCACCACAGCATTTCCCAGCATGCACTCGGCACTCAGAGGGAGCACAGCGATTCTCTCTCCCTTTGAAGAGGCCTCTCTCTTTCCTCCTATTTCCTGCTCTTCCTTGGCTCACAGAGCTGGTCAGGGACCAGACCGTCCATCCTAGCGATAACACCGAGATTTCAAAATTCTTTCCATCCCAAACTGGGAAAAGGAGCCACAATGCTGAAATTGTTCATGAAATGGAATATTGATGGGGGGAGTCATGTGGGGTCAATCCAAACATTTCACTTTGGTGAATTCCAAACACTGTTTTGATTATAACCCTGCAAAACACCTCAGATAAAATCAGTGTCCAAAGGAAACGTCATTTCAAAAGGAAAAAGCTAAAGGTTTTGGTCAGAACGTTTCAAAACAGGACAAGAGAGTCCAATTTTTTGAATGAAATTCCATCAGAATTGCTTCAGTGTACCAACAGGGGTGGCCCGTGTGTATAGGCCGACTCGGCCGTCGCCTAGGGCGCCACGTTAAACTGGCATCCAATGATGACGTCACACCATTGAGGGCTGTGGAGGTGGGGGCGCCGATCGCGCGTTCCGCCTGGGGCGCCAGCTGCCGGCAGCCCGCCTCGGGCTACCCCTGTGTACCAAAACATTTCAGGTTTGCTGAAATGGGCATTTCTAAGGCTGGAAGGAGCATTGTGACCAGCTAGTCTGACTCCTGTAGGACACGAGCCAGAGATCTTCTCCACAGTAATTCCCAGAGCAGAGCTCTTAGAAAACATCCAACCTTCACTGAAAGATGGTCAGTGATGGAGAATCCACCCCACGCCCTTCGCAAATTGTTCCAATGGTTAATAACCGTCACCATGAAAAATGTACACCTTGTTTCCTGTCTGAATTTCTCTAGCTTCAACTTCTGGATACTGGATTGTGCTGGACCTTCCTCTGCTAGGCTGAAGAGCCCATTATTAAATATTTGTTCCCGGTGTCAATATTTGTAGACTGTGATCATATCCCCCTTTCTCTTTGTTAAGCGAAACAGACTGGGTTCCTTGAGTCTATCACTCTAAGGCAGGTTTTCTCATCCTTTAATGGCTCTTTGAACCCTCTCCAGTGTATCAACACCCTCCTTGAATTGCTGGTCCCAGATCTGGACCCAGGATTCCAGCAGTAGCTGCACCCATGCCAAATACAAAGGCAAAATACGTCTTTGCTCCTACTCACATTAATGAAATACACCGTGGAACACAGTCCTGAAACTCCAGGGTGAGAATGGCAACATTTTACAGCCATCTGAACATTTTAACTAAACATTTTCCACTTTGGGTTTCCATTTCTTTTAAGTAAATAAAATGGAAAATTCGGACCAAAACGAACATTTCCACAGCATTGGGCCAAAAAGCCACGTTCTGTCATAAGAAAGGTTCTGACGCCAACCCTTCAGTCTTCTCCCACCAGATGGTTTGCCCCAGAAAGGCGGAAGAACGAGAACGAAGGGCTGCGTAGACACGGGCATCACCGCCGGTATGGATTATTCAGCTCCAAAAACACAACGCTGCTTTTTGGGCTGAAGGAGTCACTTGACCTATGACTAGAGATGGATGAAGAATGTTGATTTCCAGGCTGCATTTGTGTTAACCCGGTGCCCAACGCCGGCAGCACAAATGCCAGCGCTCTTAAGGCAAAGGGCAAAGTGCAAGGATCACTAGATTCAAGAAGCCTCGATATCACGAATACGGGGTGCGAAGGACGAAGCCGTCGGGCCCCACCACCAGCTCAGCCGGTAGGCGCCAGTATCCACCGGGGCGGGAATAAAACAATCCGCCCATTAGAGGGCAGCAGAGCACTAGGCTGCCAGCCACAGCGGGTGCAGAGAGCAGCACTTTTTAGAGTCTATTTTAATTAATCTCATTTGCTCCATCCACAAACATTGAATGACTCTTCCCTAAGCCATAAACAGGGCCTTTACGCCTCCCATGTCACTGCGCACCCCCGGGCAGGCTGGTCCTGTTTGCATAGCCACCATCTGTCCCCCCGCCTCCCGCCTTGCAATTGAAACAGGTCGTTATGCCTTTCCAGAGCGCAAAACACACGGCCAGCGGGCCCAAATCCCAAACAGAATGACACATTAAGAGGCCAGGGGAGATCGCCGCCCCCAGCTAATTTTTGCAGGGATTGATGGGGTGGTGACACTCTAGGAAATTCATCTCCAAAGAACAACTTTGCACGTTGGTTCCTCTTTGGGGCCTGGCGTCCAGCGGGCTTGTTTCCTGAGCAGAGGGCCAGGCCCTCCGAGTGCAGCGAAAAGCAGCTGCAATGCCACCAGCTCCGGAAGGGAACCACAACCACCGCCACCGCCACCGCCACCGCCCCACCGCCACCGCCACCGCCACCGCCACCGCCACCGCCACCGCCACCGCCACCGCCACCGCCACCGCCACCGCCACCGCCCCATCATTCCACGCGCGGCTGGGACACAAAGAAGGGAAGCGTTTCAATGGAACCCTCCCTGCCAGGTCCAGGCCAGGCACGGACACGGCCCTCTGCCGCCCTAACCACCTGCGATAACAACCGAACCACCGGTCCCTCACCCGGACCCGTTCTCAGCAGCTAATCAGCCACTGGGCTCCCACTGCCAGGCCGTTCCCCAGCAGATCGGGGCTGCTGCTAAAGCTAATGCTTATTAAAGATTTAAAAGGCAAGCCGTGTGCTGGGCTGCTCCGAGATGGGCTTTTTCCCGTTATAGCTCTATCCACGCGCTAATGCTAATAGGATTGGCGAGGGGGAGGGAAGAAGGAAAGGAGAGGGCCCGGCCGAGGCTCTGCTGCCCTGCTAGGATGCTAGGCAGGGGCCTTCCTCTTACTGATTCTGGATGAGAGGCTTTGCCCTCTTCAGGGAGGAGGGAGACAGAGCTTTGCAGGAGATCTTCCCTCCAGCCCCCTCTCCTCCTCCCGCCCGATCTCAGCCGAGTTAATAATTCAGTGGCTGCTGCAGGTAACCCTGATGGAGAGGCAGCCTGGCTCCCCATTGGGCAGTGGCACAGCATCCTGGCTCCCCTGGCCACCAGGGAGGGCTGGAGCCTGGGCTGCAGCACAGCAACCCTGGCCCCCCCAGGTGGCCAGGAAGGATCGGGCTGGGGTGGGCGGGGCTTAGCTCCAGGGGCGGGGCCTCAGGTGGAAGGGGCGGGGCTGGGGCTTGCTTTCCCCGGCTGGGCCTTCACCCGCTGCCCATGTTCCCTGGCCAAATGCATTCATGCGAGAAGCTACCAAGGCTGGGACCATGCGGGTGATCGTGTAGCTAGGGCACCGGCATGGGAGGCAGGAAAGCCGAGTTCGCTCCAGACTCCCTGTGACACCTCAGGGAATTCGCTTCGGATCACAGCGGAGCAGAGGGTGGAAGTTCTGGTTCTCGGAGGGTTCGGAGATTTGGATACAAATCGGAACAAACACTCACAAATGCTCTGAAAAAATCTTCCCTCCCACAATGTGCTTTTCGGGCCAGTTTCTTTGATTTTGTGGCACGTTATAAAGAATCTGAATGAGCTCCAGGGGACCGCTGCAGTGCTGATGAGTCTTTGACCAGCGCTAATATAGCCCTGCCTCAGTTTCCTACCTGTAAATGAGGCCCAGGCTTGCCCACGTCTCTTAGGGACCAGGCGGGGAAATGCATTGACATCTAGGAGGTGCTCAGATATTAGCACGATGAAGGGCCATATAAAACGGAGGGAGAAAGTTTGGCTTAACTGCCATTAGAAATCAACCTGGAGGAAAATCAGCCTTGTGGGCAGCTCCAAACCACTCACAGAGGTTTAACCTTTGGGAAACATCCCTCCCTTTGCAAGGCCTGGGCTTGGAGGAGACTGATGTACCCTCGGCCTGGCTGTGTGGGAACTGCCCTCCCTTTGCTCTCCCTGCGTTTTTCTGGCTACCCGGGGAGTGCTGCATTTTCAGCCTTACTCCCTGCACCTTCCCTTGCTCAGAGTTACTGTGACTGCACGTGCAAAGCTGCAGAGTGGCTGACAGATATCACCAGGCCCTGGGCAAGCTGGGTGGGGTGGAGGCGGGGCCTCGGATGGAAGGGGCAGGGCCTCGGATGGAAGGGGCGGGGCCTGGAGCTAGCCTCCCCTAGCCAACCCTTCAGCACCGCTTGGTATGCGCCACCTGGGATCCGGCAACAATTTAAAGGGCCTACGGTTCCAACTGCTGTTACTGACACTGTAGCTGCAGCGGCGGCTGGGAGTCCCGGACCCTTTTACATCACCAGGCCCGGGAGCAATTGCTCCCTTTTTCCCCTCCCCTCCGGCAGCGGGCCTGCAAATCTGGAGTCACTGCCATCTACACCTGGGCCCAGCGGGAGCACACGCAGTGGCCCCTGGAGGGCAGATGTGGGGCACCTCTGTTAACGCAGCTGTGCCGAGCCACCGCTGTTGAAGTTCTGCTCATTGTTCTTATGCTGACGTTCCGGGTACGGAGATTGCCCAGGAAATCCAGTTCCTAGGCTCAGACCCGACTGGCGTCAGGATCTGGCCCCTGCCACTTGCCTGAGGTTACACCGCGAGCCACGGCAGAGCCAGGAATTCAGCCCGGATCCACCTCCCTTCTGTCGTGGGCACGTTGGCGATTGCGCGTGTTAACGAGAGCGATTTCCGCCATCAGGGAGACTCGACGAGGCTCTGCGGCCCGGCTTTCCCCCTTTAATCAATGCCATGTGCGCCACCGACGTGTGGGCTGTAGATCAAATCCAACGGACTACGTGATCGGAAGCGGTGACCCAGGAACTGTAAAATGCGAGTTCGTGTCTCCATAGTTCATGGGCTGCCCTTTCGCCGCCTGGGCTCGGGATGGGGGGAGCTGCTGGGCTGGCCTTGCTGCTGGTTGTGGGATTTAGTCTTTCCCCTGCATTTTCAGCACAGGGCCTAGCAGAGGCTGGTGTGAGATCTGGGGCCCCGCGCGTGGGTTTGGCCCGGGCTCTGCAAAGGGGAACAGGATGCTAACCGACAAGGGTGCACAGCCAGCTATAACTGACCTGTGTGTGGGGAGGTAGGACTCCCGGACGCTGTGGTCCTGGGCACCAAGCAATTGTTCATTTAAAAATTCAGTGGATCCAATTCTGGTCTGATTGGTTCTAGTGTAAATGAGCGAGTCTTCTGAAGTGTAAGCTGAATAATTAGGCTGAGCGGCACCATGGCCCTTTCATACGTGTATAGCATACAGCACTCCACAAAGGCAGGTCAGTAAGATGATCCCCACTTGGCAGACAGGGAAACTGAGGCAAAGAGGGGCCATTTTCTGCCCACAGTCACACAGCTGGCCAGAGTCTGGGACCAAACCCAGCTTGCCTCATTTACATTCCTGACAAATAGATCACTTTGGTTTGATTTCAGCAGTGCCTGGAGGACCCAAACTGAGCTCCAGGCCCCATTGTGCGAAGATGTTACAGAGGAGGAGACAGGCCCTAGCTCAGTCTAACTAGCCAAAGGAGGCATTATCCTCCGATTGGAGCACTGGGTTCTGAGAGACGAAAGGACTTGCCCAAGGTTACACGGAGCAGTTGTAGCAGAGGACTGACCTCAGACATGTTGAGTCCCAGGGCAATGCCTTCATCCTTCCTCTCCTTTTCCATCTGAGACCTGGAGTGCGGAGGGGCAGTCAATAAATCCTGACCAGGTCAGAGCCAGCACCAGACAGTCTCCCTGCCAGACAACAGATGTATCTTTTCCCCACCACCTCTTTGCATTGCCTTGGTTCTTGGCACCCGATGTCTGCAGCGAGTGCCCAGGAAGTTGGGGTTAGACCAGGTTGGCAATAACTTTTGATGGGGGGGGGGGGGGGCGCTCCAAGAATTTGGTAAGTGGTCAAAGGCCACACTCTTCCAAGATATTAATGGAGGGGGTGCGGGTGGAGGTTGGGTGCAGAAGGGAGCTGAGGGTTGGGGCCTGGGGTGCAGGAGAGAGGTGTGGGATCTGGGAGGGAGTTTGGTGAAGGAGGGGGTTGAGACCTGGGGCAGGGGATTGTGGTGCAGGAGGGGGTGCAGGATCTGTGAGGAGGTTGGGAGCTGGGAGCAAGGTCTGCAAGGGGGTTGGAAGGGATGGGATGCCAGGTGCCGGCTCTGGCAGGGAGGCGCTTACCCTGCCGTGCCTCCACACACCACTCAAAATGACCAGGGCCATGTGTGTCTCTGCATACCACGTGCTCCTTGGGGGGGGGGGGGCCTCTGCACCCTGCCTGTGTGCTTACAGCAGAGCCCAGGCAGCTCCCATTGGCTAGTTTCCAGCCAATGGGAGCTATGAGATTGTGCTGGGGTGGGGAGAGCACATAGAGACCCTCCACCCCCAAGGGCACGCGGCATACAGGGACACATGCAGCCCCAACTTTGAGCGATGCGGGGGGGCGCGGCAGGCAGGGAGCCTGCCCACGCGTCCCACTGGGCTGTGGGATCGTGGCGGGCTGGATCCAAAGGTTTGGCAGGCTGGATGTGGCCCCCAGGCCGTATTTTGCCCACCCCTGGGTTACACTCTCCCAAAGCAGCAGAGATCTCGCAGGGAAGGGCTTGACGTACACGGTTCTTTGTAACGGGAGCCGCAGGCCACCAAAGCCCGGCCCCAGGATGCAAGTCACGCCAGCAGGCTGGGAGGCTGCCAAGTGGGAGACAAGCGAGTTCAGGCCAGATCCTGGGCCATTAGCCAGCGCTTCCAGGCACAGAAAAAGTCGTGTGTCCATTCCTTGCGCTCCCCTCTCGTCTTTTAAAGACCAAGCCAGCTCGCCGCCCAATTCTCTCCCAGGCCTGGCTCGCTGCCAGCACCCGCCTCGGTTCTGGAGTTGTGGAACGTCTTCGAGACGCCTGCACGGTAACAGACCGAGACCCTGCAGTCGCCGTCCTCAAGGCTGAGCTCCCCGCCCTTCCTGGAGAGCACGGGCAGCTGGGCCCCAGCCTAGCAAGGATGTCGGCAGCTCCAGTTGGGGGCCTCCCCCCGTACCATGCTGCATGCGGTATTTTGACCAGCGCTAGAGGGCCCCCTGCGAGGCAAGAGAACTTCCAGAGTCACAGAACACCAGCACCCGAAGGGACTGCGAGAGGCCGTTCAGTCCAGTCCCAGAGAAGGTCTGGTCGAGTGCAGCCCAGGTTTGCTGACTTTGCCGTAAGGGATGTGGCAGGCGGAGAGGCGGGAGGGAGGCTCCTCCCACGCGCTGAGCGGCCAGGGTTACATGCGCCGGGCCAGCGTTTCTCCAGGAGCCCAGCGTGCACGTCTGCGCGCCAGGTGTCACACCGAACAAGGTCCTCCTGGAAACCCCACCCTCTTTTTCAGAGGATGAGGAACGCGGCGAGGGAATTTTCCACTGCCATGTAGAGAAGCAGAAGAACTTGGTCTCCAGTGCCGGCCTTCCCCCTCCACGCCACTCACCACAAGAACCTGGAGCGTGCTCAGCGTCATCGCTCACCCTTCTCTCACACACACACACACACACACACACACACACACACACACACACCCCTACCTCTTCCCCCCAGAACAAGGCCAGTCCATTGCGTGGCACCTTACCTGGGAAGCTGAAGTGTCCAGAAACCTGCCTTGAGCCCCGCCCTCGGGCTACAGGACCTAGAGGAGGAAGCAAAGAGAAGGCGTTGCTCTGACTGTCACCAGCATCACTCTACAGCGGGGGAGAGAGGACCTTTTTTGGGCTGGGGGCCACTGACCCACAGAGAACTCAGTCGGAGGCCACCCATAGGCGAGGAGCAAAATGAAAACAAACCATTGCGGACGTGTCCCCCAACCGAGGAGCAGGGAAAAAGAGACACACTCACCTCACTCGTGCAGTTTGGGGCACCAGGTTCCCCCTCTTGCTCCAGCCCTGTGGGGGGAGTGCCAAAGCTCAGGGCCCCCCCCAGGGCTAATAGATTTTGTGGAACCCCCCTAGGCTTGGGGATGGGGCCAAAAATGAGGGGCTCAGAGTACAGGAAGGGGCTGCCACAGTATGGGATGGGGGTGGGAGTAGCGGATCTGGATGGCAAGGTTCCCTCTAATGTTTTCCATCCATGTGCGGAATACATTGTTACGTGCACTGAAGCATGTGTGAATGTGCACCATTAGCAGAAAGAAATCAGCTGGCTCTGGGCGCTCCGCTAATCAGCCGGGCAGCACATGAATCTCTCCTGAGCGGCTGCCCAAGCGCTCCGCTTACAGGGAACGCTGCTGGGCAGGAGCGGGCTGAGGCTGCAGGGTCTGGACACAAAGTAGGGTGCAGGATCTAGGAGAGAGGGGCATATGGGAGGGGGCAGGGAATTGGGGCACTTACATGGCACAGCTCCTCGGGGGGGGGGGGGGGGCACAGATGGCTCCGTGCCACCCTGCACTTGCAGGTATCACGTCCCACACTTCCCGTTGGCCGAGATTCCCAGCCAATGGGCGCAGCAGGGGGCAGAGCCTGCAGGCGAATGCTTCCCTGCGCTGCCATTACCCCAGCTGGGAGGAAAGGGGAACGGCAGCATGCAGAGGCACTTCCTCTCCCCACCAGGCAGAGGTGGCCACGCAGGGACTTCAGCGCCAGCTACCTGCTGATTCCCCCTTGCGGGGCGGGGGACACCAACCTTCTCAGGTCTGAACAAGGGAAGCCAGAGCCTGGATCCAGCCCTGGCTCCAAACCAAACCTGCTCTACAGCTCTGGCTGGGACCTCACAGGCTCCCAAATTTGGCTTGGATTAGGGAAAACCCCAACAATTCCGCATTCCATTAAAAGCCGTTGGCGGGGACAATATTGCCCCATGAACTTACAGCAGGGTCAGCCATGTTTTGTGTTTCAAGAGCCATGGCCGCCTTCAGATACATGCCCAGATGCACTCCTTCGGGAGCACTCCGCCCGGGTCAGTAAGGAAGCACACACCTAGGATCCATATGGATCCAGACCCGAATCCTGCCACTCAGACCCATCTCAGCACTGCAGTTAAAGGGATGTCCACGCACCCCTTCCAGTCACTGGTTTCCAAGGCTCGAGTGAATGAACTTTTATTCGGCTTTGCTTGTCTGAGACACAAACCTAACTATAAATTAAGTTGACGAAATTGCAACCAATGGGATTGCAGGATGCTCATGAACGGAGAAAAAGAATGATAAGAAAGGAAGGTTATCGCCCGTATCGGTGAAGAATGCTATTGCTCTACAGGGAAATGCCTTGATGGAAAAGCTAAAGGGAAGTTCTTCTGAAAGGCTCAGTTCTCATGGGAAAGCAGAGTCATACAGATGCGCTTGACTATCCCCATGTGCCACAACTTCATCACCCCTGTTATGTTCTTTCCGTACACCCCAAGCAACCCTGCGCTTCCCTTCTGAAATGGTGTTTATTTTAGGTTAAGAAAGACCATAACAAGAAAGAACAAAAGCAGTGTCTCCACGAGGTCTTAGAAATTTACAACACAGAAAAAGCAAAAGCAACAGTTCCATAGTTTAAAGACATCACCGGGACCTACTCAACTCAGGGACACCCATTGAGGACAGATCTGGGAGTTGCTCGAGCACGTATCTAACTGACATAGGCCCCCATGTGACTAATGGCACAAAGCCACTTTCCTCTGCCTCCTTTCCTCCTGCAGTTACCTCCTTCACAAGCGGCACTTCCAACGCAGAGAAGGTGCCGCTGTTTCAGTGCACACACATGAACGGCCCTTTGCACGGCTGGCTTAGTCTCCTGTAGTTCTAAGAGATCGAGGGACGGAGGAACTTGGCACGCTCCAGACACCTGCTGGTACTGTAAACACATTGTCTGCGAGGCAGAGCGGGAGGACTTGTTTATATAGCAAATACATTTGGCTGTAAGAGCAGCCAATTCAAGTTTGTTCCCATGATGTCATGTCTGTAACTTCATAACCGAGATGGTCAAGGAGTAGGGGCAAATTGGTCTAGCCATGGAGACAGAGCAGACCACATGGGTTGAGTCCAGTTTTGAATGTTTGTCTGAGGGGTTTTGCGTGGGCTCATCTCAGGAACTAGACGGACCTCTGACCTATCTGCAGGCCCCCCCCCCCATAAGCTCAGTTCCCTCCAGTTTAAACCTTTAGGTAGCAGGTTTAAAAACAAACAAAAAAAGAAGTTTTTCTTCACAGCACACAGTCAACCTGTGGAACTCCTTGCCAGAAGGTGTTGTTAAGACCAGGATTTTAACAGGGTTCAATAAAGAACTAGATAAATTCATGGAGGCTAGGTTCATAAATGGCTATGAGCGAGGATGGGCAGGGATGGTGTCCCTAGCCTCTGTGTGTCAGAGGCTGGGATTGGGCGACAGGGGAGGGGTGCTGATTCCCTGTTCTGTTCCCTCCCTCTGGGGCGCCTGGCATTGGCTGCTGTCGGCAGACAGGACCCTGGGCTGCATGGACCTTTGGTCTGACCCAGTCTGGCCGTTCTGATGTTCTTTCCAAGCTGAACACTCGCAGCTGGAGATGAGACCTGACAGGCGATTCCAGTCCATGATGGATGGGAGACTCACTGAACAACCCCCAGCAAATTAGATCAGGCATGACAGGAAACACGGAACAGTCGTCCCTTCACCCGCAGCACCGCCTGTATCTCCAGGAGAATTCTTCCGCACAGTGCCCTCGGTGAACTGGGGGGTGAACACCTTCAGAGACCGGAGAGGAAATCAGGGGCCTTCCACCTGCTCAGAGCGGGCTTAGGCTGGTGGTGTCCGAAGCCACCGTCTGAGGCCCAGAGACAGGACGGTGGGGGCTCAGAACATTTTGATTCTTTTCCTGCCCTCATCGCTGCAGGATCGCGGTGCCTCCCGGTCACGCAGTAAGTGTTGCTGCCCTCACTCCTGAGCAGTTCGTTCTTTTGCAGCCTTGCCCATGGGGAAAAACTGCACGTGCCCAGGGGAGCGGCTTGTTTCAAAAGGTGCTCTTCTGCATTTGTGTTTTCAGGAGCTGCACGGCCCCATGTCTGTGAGCCACAGCAGGTAGGGTTACCAAGTGTCCGGTATTGACCCAGACAGGCCGGTATTTCCACCTCCCATCCGGTAAAAAAAAATTCAGAAAATACCGGATACCTAAGATATCCAGTATTTTCTGATTTTTTTCCCGGCCAGGAGGTGAAAATCCCGGGTGCTTACCTGGTTCCACAGGGGAGCTTTCTGGCCCGGAGCAGGGAGACAAGACGGCGGATGGCCACCGGCAGCCTGTTAGGGCCAAAAAGCCTCAAAAGCCATGCTGTTTTTTTGTTTTTTTTCTTGCTTAAACTCTTGGGGGGCCTTTTTTTCCCCCCCTCAACAACTTTGGTCTCCCCCTTCCCCCCCCCCCCCAACAGAATTTTTCCCCAGTGGTTTTTTTTGGGAGGGGAGGGGTGTTCGGTATTTTTGGTTAAACCATCTGGCAACCCTAACAGCAGGTCAACGAGGTGCACCCGGCCCTTAGGACGGACAGTGGGAGGGTTCACGGTGTCCCTTAGCGCCTGTGGGAGTCCATTCCAAAGCCTCAGACCAGGCCTTGAGAAAACGCCGTCTTCCACACAGGGGAACTGTACCCTGGCAGTAGCGCTCTGAGGCGGGGGGCCATCGACCACAATCCCCATCTTCTAAGTAGCTTAGGCCTAGGCCACAAAGCGCCTGGGAGACAAGGACGGAGACCTTGACTGTGACTCAGCATTCTCTGGGAAGCAGTACAGAGCACGGAGGACACGGCTACTGGACCTACAGTAGCCACCGTGACTGAGGCGGGGCCACACCACTCTCACCTGGCGGTCAGCCCCCAGGGCTGGTCACGTTATGCCCAGGGAGAGCGTGTTGCTGCAATCCGCTCAAGAGCGGCGGGTAACCAAGGCCAGCCTGTCTTTCACCAGGAGGAGAGTCTCCTAGCGACCCGAGGACGGCAGACAGCCACCTCCGAGGTGGCTAATTGTGGGTGTGCCCCTTCACCCCAATGGGACTGCAGCGTGCTTCCCTCAGCTTGGCAGCCGGTGCACAGCCGGGCCCCTTGTGCTGGTGACAGAAGAGAGGCCGAAAGGTGACTGGGCCGTAGAAGCTGGCCTCCTCTCCCAGCCTCCAGGATAGGGCGGAAGACACGGGAAGGGATGCTCGAAGGGAATTTTGGCCCGCCACGGCACCGTCCTGTCGTCGGACGAACTCCGTCTCCATGGCTGTTAATTTAGCGTCTCTCACGAGTGCTAAGTTCCTTCAAATATACCATTGGACAAACTTCCCTACATAGATATTCCCAGAGCAGCACAATCTGTCTTAGCTGAAAAGCTAAATATTATTAGTCCTTTAAAAGCCCTGCCTTCATATGTATTTATCCAATGCGCTGCGGCTGCTACAACCCATCTGGTCACTAATCCATGTTTTAAACAAAACCTCTGACACATAATCCATGTTCTCAGAACTATTTAGCGAGCGCAGGCCAGATCCCCAGCTGCAGTAAACCAGCCTGGCTCTGCCAAACTGAGTGGGCCTACTTCAAATGCACCAGCTGAGGAGCGGCCCGTATATGTCGGAAGAGGCCATGGGCCTCTCGCTCTGCTGGCTTGGAACAGTTTTCCAGGAGTGTAGCTTCACGGCGGTCCGTGGAGTCTCCACGGAAGTCCGGGTCCCGCAGCTGCATGACACAGTTGTGACAAAGCAGGACAATGTCTGTTCTTGTATGACTAGTCAGTGCGACTCAGTTTCCCTGCCTGTCTGAAGGCAGAGAGTTAAATCAAGGGGTGGGAACCAAGAAGGGGTTGTTACAGAACCAAGCAGGAAAGGTAGGACAGTGACACACATTAGACATCCTCAGTCCAACACTTTGGATAACATCGAGGGGAGAAGCTAGCAGGGTGGCTCCATCCAGGCTAGGATGAGTTAGCTCTCCCAGGGTTAAGCCAGGATCAAAAGGGATCCACCCGCTCAAAGCCCAGGAAAGAAGGGAAGGGTTTGGGCGAACTAGCCAAGGCTACAGAGGATGCGGCCGTGGAAAACCAAACTCACAGAGAGGGATTATGCGGCCCCAGAGATGGGGGATCACAACCCAGGCCTGCCTGAGCTATGGACACAGAGGCTAAGCATAGGTAAAACATGCACGTCAGACTTGCTGTGTTCTACTTTGGCCCTGCACCCTTTGAATGAAAAAATAAACGCTGCTTTGTGCAGAAGACGTTGCTTTTGAATCATTTTAACCAGCTGCTGTCACAAGCTCCCAAAGGGAAACCCATTTGGACCCAGGGAATTAAGTCACCAGGTCCTGGTCTGAGAGCAGGTGACTTGCAGGATTTCACCCCCGGAGTGTCCTGTCCCTGTACCATATCAGAACCGGCCACAGAGCTTTGAAGTTCAATACAGGCCAGTCTGTCAAGTGCCTCTGACTCACACGGGTGCTGTAATTACAAGACCCAAATGCACAGCAGCTTGGTCATCTGGCTCTCCAGTAGTTGCATCAACAGGCTGTAGTTGGGCTGGAATTCTGGGGCCTCCTAGTTCCTCATTCTCCATCTGTCGCATTGGCTCTGTTCATTGTTCTTTCCGAGGAACAAACTGCCGATGTTGACAGTCTCAGCTGAACTCTTCCCCCTCGGTCTTGATTGCATGTGAATTGGGTGCCAACATCTTTTTCTTTCCAACAAGCTGGCATTGACCATCCATTTCACCAGCCAGCTTGGCATGACCCCATCACCAGGTTTGGGACTGGGTACGTCTACACAGCAACATTATTTCAGAATAACTAGCATTATTTCGAAATAACTTAGTCCGCGTCTACACGGCAGTTATTTCAAAATAGTGTCGAAATACGGTCAAGCTGCAGGATGTCTTACTCCGACTCCTGTAACCCTCATGGTAGGCGGAGTAAGGGAAGTCAGAGGAAGAGTGCTCTATCTTGAAATAAGTGCTGTGTAGACGCTCCCAATTTCAAAATAAGCAACGCAATTGACAACTCAATTTGCGTTGCTTACTTCGAGTTAAGCCCTGCTGTGTAGACGCACCCTACCTGAGTGACATCCATTGCACAAGTGTTCATAATCTTTTTAGCTCTTTTATGGAATTTGGCGCCTCACTTCATGTCTGGCCCCTTGGAAATAGTTTTTTTCCCCCCAAGTTGGAACAGTAGTTCTGAGTTGTCTCCCATCAGGAGCTGTGCTGGAATACATCCAGTCGCTGCTGGCATTGTTGATCTAACTCAGAAGAGGAAGGAATGGATCTTCCTTCTGTAGGATTTTCTTGGCTGTCCATAACGTCCTCTCAGCCTCTCCATTCGCTTGTGGGTAACGTAGGCTGCTAGTAATATGATCAAGCTGGTATTTTTTTTCAGAAGGCCTTAAATTCTGCTGCAGTGAATCATGAGCCGTTGTCCATTAATAGCTGTTCTGGAATGCCAGAGTAAGCAAAAGTGCACTTCAGCCTTTCAGTAACACTGCAATTTGTGACTCCTTTTACGTTCACTATTTCTAGTGAAAAATTGTCCATGACGACCAGGTAACAATGTCCTCTGAATTCTCCTCAATCTGCAGCAAGCCTCATCCCTCGTCAGGCTGGGAAAAGCGTTGCCTTTAAAGGTACTTTTTTTGTGTTGGTCTGTTAGTTCTGCAATATTCACACGCAAGAGCAGGGGACCTCCGGCACCGCTAGCCTGTGGAACTCCCCGACACAAGACATGGAGCCCAGTAGAATTCCATAAAGGGGAAAGAACAATGAGAACTCCTGCGGCACCTTATAGTCTAACTGATTTATTGGAGCATAAGCTTTCATGGGCAAAGACCCCCTTCGTCAGACGTTCTTGCTGATTCAGACTAGCACGGCTTCCCCTCTGATACTTGTCACCATAAAAGGGAAGACGTGTACGACTAGTACTAAGAGCAGGCCAGTTCCACAGCTGGTGTAATTTGGTGCAGCTCCATGGAGCTACTGATCTACACCAGCTGAGCATCTGGCTCAATAGGTAGCATTACATTAGATAACATTTTCTAAGGAACATAAACCTTGATGCTTTGGGACACCAGCCAATCACTAACCATCTGGGAGGAGACAGAAATCTCCCCACATGGAAAATGATCCGTTATTTTGTAGGGGCTCTCTCGCATCTTTCTCCAAAGCATCTGGTATTGGCCCCCCCATCAGAGACAGGATACTGGGCTAGACAAGCCATTTGTCTGGTCTTGGCTCGCAAATTCTATTTTCCTTCCTATTTTGTTTGCTAATGTCATTATTTGCTGTTTTGAGGTCTCCCTGTATATCATTTCTGGATGGGCTGCGCCTCTTAATCTCCATTTGTTTATTCGTTTTGCTGGGAAGCTTTTCAGTTCACCTTTACCATAACTCACATGTAATTTAATTACAGGGGATGTTCACTGGGGAGTTCATCTTATCAGAGAGGAGCATTAATTAGATGAGGAGCAGCGGGGGGACGGGAAATGGAAGCAGCAGGAGAGACGTTGTGAGAGCATGTGTTATGGCATCGGTGCAGCGATGAAATTATTCTTCTTATCCCTCTCTCTTCAAGATGAAATTCTCACACAGACTGAGGACGTCACATGGCAGAATTTCACGATCAAACAGTCATTGCTAAGAGCGTTTTAAAAAAGCTTTTATGGACACCCCTCCAAGAACACAAAGGGACAAGCCACAAGACTGGGACTAACCAATCCCACTCCCTGCTGGAGAATCACAACAGCAGTGCTTGACTGTGTGCCATAGGGCCCATACTGAGTGGGAACGGCGATTCTCCGCTAGCTCAGAAGGGGGGCGTTTATGTTTTGGAAAAGGAAAATAATCAGTCCTCTCCACTCTGCATTGTTGGTGTGATGTTCTTAGTGACCATGCTGTGCAGAACAGCGGCAAATGGGACGTCTTTGATGGCCATGGATTTTGCTGGACTAGGTACACAGAATAGGCAAGGTGGGAGAGATCCAATTAAGAATCTGTTCCCAGGACTTGCCTGGGAGTGGCAGGGGGAAACGGAGCAGCCATGTCTGTTGCACACAGTCCTTCTACCAGGTTTGCCCTGGGATTCACGCTCCGAGGGCTGGAAATTTGCATTTGATTCCCATTTGTAAAAGTCATGAGCTGATCACCCAAGTTCGGTGGCAACCCGACATACCGGTACCCAGGCCTGGGCAGTGCCTCCACTGCGCCCGTCACACTCTGATGCCCCCCACTGGCTGGAAGGAGCCAGGCGGGCTCAGCCAGAGAGTAGAAAAACCTGCCCTCAAAGCCTTTGCTAAGGTGGAAGGCTCCAAGGGAAACTCTTCCCCCAGCGGAAAGCTCTTGGGAATTGGAGACCTGTCCCATGTGGTTCCCCTTAATTACAATGGAATGATCATCTCAGTTTGGTTAAACCCCCAGGATCTGATTCTTTCACGTTGGTGTGGCTGGCAGCATCCTTCCTGCAGTCCAGAGAGCACCACCCCGCGGAGCTGGTGTCAGGGCCGGGAGGACATTTGGCCCATTTTTGTGGACGAATTAATCAGGAAATTGCAGGCCGGCCGGTGTCAGCCCCGGAGCACAATCCCTTTCACTGGCCCCAAGCGCTCAGCCCCAGCTGATTTACATAATGGTTCCAGTTGGATTGTATTCCCATCTGTAAAAGCAGCCCAGGATTTTGTATCAAATGAGACAGACAATGATGTTAATTGTCCCACCGCGGCGCTGCTGGAGGACCTCTCTCCCGGGCTGCTGGACAGGTAGAAGAGGGGCAGGCTGCTGGGTTCCCCGGCCCCACCTGGGATGAAAGAACAGCCTGGGAATAAGATCTGGAATCCCACCAGCAGGCGTGTTGCTGGCAGCCTCTCCCTGGGGCAGACCTTCTTGAACATCAGACTAGATCACATGTGAAACGAGAGTGGGGGGGGGGGGGCTCAGCCTAACCTACACTAGAACATCCCAGCTGGTGGGTGGGTCAGGACGGAGGGCTTTTCCCATTGCTCCCAATACCCCACAGAGCCCTCTGCCTCTGTGGGTTTGTCCCCTACAAATACCCTACACAGGCCTGGCCCGGAGGCCCTTGCCCTTCGCCAGCCCCTGAAGCAAGCAGGGCCAGCGTTAAACTCAGTGGAGCCCAGGGCAGAAAGCTGGATTCCCCGTCTATGGGATCTCCAGGCTGCACCAAAGAAACAGAGAGAATTGCAAACATTCTGCATGGCCTTGAAAGACACTGTGTGAGGCAGCCCAGCCCTGCTCTAAGCCCGCCAGCAGGAAAGGCTTCTCCCAAGACTGATCGCAGCTCTGAGCGGGACCTGTTCCCCAAGAAGGCAGAGCACGGGGCTGACTTCCAGGGGGAGCCGGAGTAAGACTGGTGAGATGCAGACTACAGCATGTGCCCAAGCAGCGCAGAGTCTAGAAAGGCGGGGCACAGGGCAAGACCCCTAGTTGTTCGCTTCCGGTGGGCAGCACAAAGCAACCAGGCTGTAAAGGGGCCTGGACGGAGGATGGGGGGGGGGGGGGGAAGGCGAGAAAGCCGTGGCTAGGGGCAGTGCTGGGGCCAAGGTGGGTCCGGGGGGATGGAAAAAGGCGAGAGCTGATTGCGGAGGTGGAGGTGAGCCCCCCCTTGTAGCCAACAGGCTGGTGAGCAGCGCGGTGACATGCGATTGAACCAAGTCCTGGGAAAGCCCCATTCTGCCAAAGCTGGAGATCCCAGATCTCCCAGCCAAGTGCCATAACCATGGAGCTGTAGGGAGAAGTTTGGAGTGGGCTGCTCCTCTGTAAAAACGACTGAACTCCATGGAAGCCGGGACTCAACCCTGACTTTTCCACAGCCCAAAAGTGTGCCCGAACTACTGGGCTAGAGAGAGTCACTCTCTCTCTCTCCGGCCCAATACCTCAGGGCTGTGGATTCCACTCGGCGGCAGCAGGCCTAAAGTAAGGTGTTCAAACCCTCAGCCCAACCTCACTTTACAGATCTAGCCCGAGACGTGTCCCCGTGCCACATAGTGCTCCGTGCAGAGCATGCTCTCTGGTCAACAAGAGAGACAATGTGGGAACCCAAATGAGGAGGAAACTTGTATAATGCCTGATCTGCACTTCACAATTAGATCAACCCAGTTGCTGCCTCTCAGAAATACAATTAACGACATCGATGGAAACCATCCTACCATCAACGTGAGAAGCACCTAGGCTACTCCAGCCCAGCTGCTATGCTGGAGACGTGTCCCGAGTCTGTTTTGTTCAGGCAGATCAGCAATTCCACATGCTATGCTAGGCCATGCCCTGCACAGACATGGAGATGCAGTGTAGGGGAGCGGGACTGCAGCCCAAGTAGCATGGGCCGGGTGTGGTTAATTCCTGGCCTCAGCTTTTAAAATATCCCTGCAAAATGATCCAGCGGGCGTCGGAATAGCTCCAAGCCACAGGCCTGGCTGGTTTTCATTTCTATGTGTCACGTAAGAAGGCTCCAAGCCTGTCAGGGTAGGGAGGTGGGATGCTGCTGCCTTCTGCATGACTTGCCCGGGGGAGCCGAACCTTTCCGACAGGGCCTTTGTGTCACTTCAGCATTTAGGGTATAAATTTAGCCCTGCTCTGCATCCTCTCGGGTGTCATTCGATTTGGCTACCAGCAGCCTGGCACGGCGCCCAGACAGCGTGGAACCGCCCGGAAAAGAGCGCATCAGGCTACACAACACACCTTCCACAGGCAGCTGCCTGGAGCCGGCTCCCATCCCGGAGCCAGGCTGAGTAATTCGGGAGGAGGAAGGAACCGAGTCGCTTTTCAAGGGGGGCCCGGCGTAGCCCACCCACAGTTGAGGTCTTTGTATTTAATTGTTACGTTCCACCTTTTAGGCCCCACTGGAGAGACAGTGCCAAGCTTTTATCCAGAACCGCGCAGGCCGGACACACTTGAAAACAGGAGGGCTAAGTCTGTCGTGCGTTCACCTGCCTCCAGGAGAGGGGCCTTTCAGAAACACAGCAGGCAGGCACCTGTCACTAGGCCAGGAACGCCAGCGACCACTGGAAATATAAAGAGTGGGGGAAAGATGCCCCCCCGCAGCCCCATAGGCAAGCTTTTCCGTGGGAGGTTTTGGAAAGCGGCCTCACTCCCCCCCCCGAGGGCTTTTCTTCAGTGGGTCTGAAAGTGCTTTAGTGAGTGGGGCAGGTACCAAGACCCTCATTTTACAGATGGAATGGAGGGGGGCAGAGGCAACTGGTGAGGGGAAATCTGGGGGCGAGGGGTGCACACCGGCCACATGTTCCCACCCAGCCCAGGGAAGGGCCAGGACAACCCCTCTCTGCCTAGGGCCCCGCCTCTCCCTACCGCCGCTGCTGATGAGTGCGGGGGCCAGCCCTGCCCCGCTGACCACTGGCCAGCCCCTCCCATCCACGGCATTTGGGGCACATGCCCCTGTGTCTCCCCATTTGGAGGGCAGTGACATGACTCCCAAGAGCATCCAGTGGCAGGGCTGAGAACAGGGGCTCTCTCCAGCATCCCAGTCCAGAACACTGCCCCTTAGCTCACGCTGCCTCCCTTCGGTACCACCGTCCACCTAGCCGAACCACAGCCGTGCGAGGGCCACAGTGCAAAGGGGAATCAAGAGAGCTGCCCCCCTCCCCATGGGCAGCAGGTATCAGAGGCAAGGGAAGGCGTTGCCTTGCCAGGCGTGGCCCCATCCACAATCCGCCCCCTGCTTCAGCGTGGCTCCTGGGTTGGCCCCAGGCTTCAGCCACGCTGAGACTGGGACTACACTGCCTGCGCTCCCCGTTCTCTGGGGCTGAGGAGGCTGATGCAGGGGGCTGGAGACCTGTCTCTTCAAGGGGGTGGGGCTCCTGCAGGGGCGGGGCTTCAGGTGGAAGAGGCGGGGCTAGTTTTTGCTGTAGCAGGGATTCCAGAAAGCAGCCCGCCCCCCTCACCAATCCCTCTGGGAGCAAGTACCCAGAGTCAGCCTCCTCCTTTTCCTCGGAGACAGGAAAGGCCCAGCCAGGCCCCGTGAAGCCAAAAGGGCATTTCCACATGGCGCGGCAGAACCGTAGGGCTCCCTGCCAGTCACAGCAGCTCTCTCTCCCCTCCCCACGGTCACAAAAACCCCAGACTGTCTGGCAACGAGGAAACATGACGGGAAAAAGTCGCCCTACGCAAAACCACACGCCCCCTTCCTGGCAGGATGCACTGCAGCAAGAGAGGGCCGTGGCCAGACAGCACCATTTATTCTGTGGTGCCGACGCTGGGGATATCCAGCCAGACGGGCTCCCAGCTCGGTGCCCCTTGGACAGTAACTCCGCTCCCTCCTGCGGAAATGCGAGTGCCGAAGAACTGAAGCGAAGTGCCCCAAGCAGGCTGCAGTGGACCCTGTTTAACCCCCCGCCTGCCTTGAGAGGGCACAATTCTTGTCCGGGTAAACGGACCCTCCGCTGCTGCCCCTCATCCGTGTGTGCAGTGTAATGCCCCTGCACCTTCGGAGGCCCATGGAAATGCTAACAAAGCCGATCTGCCTGTGCGCAGTGGCAGGCAGGGGTTGGTTGAGGGCTCTCCCCTGCCAAGCCCTCTCCTGGCCGGACCAGACACAGTGGGGAGTTGGACAGGGCATGAGGCACTTAGGCGCTTCTCTCAGGAATTCCACGCCTGGGCCTGGGGGCGGGAGGGAGGGGGAGAATAGCATATGTGGGGGCTGAACAGGATAGAGCAGTGTTTCTTAAACTTTGAGACCATGGAACACCAAACAAACAATTTTTTTTTTTTAAATGCGGAACACCTAGGGTTGCCAGATGGTTTCAAAAAAAAAAAAAAAGCACCAGGGAGCCCTCAGGAGGGCAGGCTGAAATGCAGTCATGGCCCCTTTCATTGCTGCGTGTCCTGAGCTGGCTTCCGTCAGCCGCCGGAAAAAATGGAAAAAACTTCCTTAATTAGAAAATACCCTAGGAATACCTATGACAATTATCTTTAAAAATAAATAAACAAACACACACCTCAAAGAAGTAACAAAGTCAAAGAAGAGGTTGCAGCACACCTGTGAGTTGTTCACAGACCACCACTGTTCCACGGAACATAGTTTAAGAAACACTGGGATAGAGAAACTTCTGAGTGTCCAGCCCCTGGGACCTGTGCTCCCCATTGGCCTAACCTCGTCTCAAATTCAGCCCTGCTGTGTAGACACACCCTCAGAGGCCTCATGTCCCTCCACCCAAGCCAGGTCTTTCCATCATGCAGGAACATTTGGACTGAGACCCAAAGACTAAGGCAACTGCATGAAGGGGCTGCTTGTGATGGAGGGCACCCTTTCGATTTGAGTCTTACATCCCCAACCTTTATGCTTCAGGGCTTCAGCTGGGCCCTTGACGGGGGTCAGGAAGGAATTTTTCCTCAGTATTCTGGGAGGGTCTTTTTAACAAAATCTCCTTCTATTGGAGCATCCTGGATGGAGATGGAACATAGGACAGAGCAGACCAGGGCTCTGTGTGGCACCTGCTATTATCTCAGGTGCTTGGCAGGCGCATTCTGGCTCAAGTAGCCTGTGGGGGGCCAGGAAGGAATTTCCCTCCAGGTCAGATTGGCTGCGACCTTGGGGGTTTTCACCTTCCTCCGCAGCCCGGGGGTGCAAGTCACGAGCCAGGATTCTCTGGGTCTCTCGCGCGTTGTTTCTGTGCCTTGCAGGGGCGGTAGGCACTGGTGCCCCTCAGACCCTCCTTTGTTCTGCCCGTGGCACAGAAGAGTCTGGTCTCCTGGGGCTGGACCACGTTGGAGGCAGGGGCTAGGTTGTGGTGGCGGCACTGGGGGCTACAGAGGAGGTCGCACCGGATGATCTGCAGGTCCCTTCTGCCTTTATATTCACCTGTGTGAGCCGTTGCACCTCCTCCTGCAATTTAACCTCTCTCAGCCTCAGTTCCGCACGGGGGGTCGGGGACCTTACTCCTGCCCTTGTCCGCGTGGCTCGAGAGCTCCCCGGGGCAGGGCCCACTGTTCCACACCCCACAGCGGGAGGGGGAGGAGGCAGTCTGGGGAATTGAGCCAGGTGCAGGAGGAGGGGCTGGGGAAGGGATTGCTCTAGGGGAGGGGGCGGCATGAGGGAGGTGGTGACTTTGGGGCAAAATTCGATGAGACAGCCCCCTCTCCCCCAGGGAGAACCTGAATCCACCACAGAGCCCGGGCCATAGATGCTTGGAACCAGCTCCCACTATGCGGGGATGAGGCGGTGGATCCAACCCCCCTGCTGTGACTTGTACAGAGCATTTCTGTTACCATAGCGGCAGAGTCAGAATCATAGAACCACAGAGCTGGAAGAGACCTCGGAAGGTCATCGAGTCCAGCCCCCTGCTCTTGGCAGGACCAATCTCAACTAGATCAACCCAGCCAGGGCTTTGTCAAGCCGAGACTCCATCCCTAAAGGTGTTTAAGACTCCACTACTTCCCTAGGGAACCCATTCCAGTGCCTCACCACCCTCCTAGTGAAATAGTTTTTCCTAATATCCAACCTGGACTCTCCCACCGCAACGTGAGCCCACTGCTCCTTGTTCTGCCATCCGTCACTACTGAGAACAGCCTCTCTCCAGCTTCTTTGGAACCTCCCTTCAGGAAGTTGAAGGCTGCTCTCAAATCCCCCCTCGCTCTTCGCTTCTGCAGACTAAACAGACCCAACTCCCTCAGCCTCTCCTCATAGGTCATATGCTCCAGCCCCCTAATCATTTTGGTTGCCCTCCGCTGGACCCTCTCCAATGTGCCCACATCCTTCCTGTAATTGGGGACCAGAACTGGACACAATACTCCAGATGTGGCCTCACCAGAGCTGAGTAAAGAGGAATAATCACATCTCTGGATTGACTGGCAATGCTCCTCTTAATGCAACCTAATATGCCATTAGCCTTCTTGGCTACAAGGGCGCACTGTTGACTCCTATCCAGCTTCTCCTCCACTGTAACCCCCAGGTCCTTTTCTGCAGAACTACTACTTAGCTGGTTGGTCCCCAGCCTGTAACAATGCTTGGGATTCTTCCGTCCCAAGTGCAGGACTCTGCACTTGTCCTTGTTGAACCTCATCAGATTTCTTTTGGCCCAGTCCTCCAATTTGTCTAAGTCACTCTGGACCCTATCTCTGCCCTCGAGCATATCTACCTCTCCCCCTAGCTTAGTGTCATCTGCAAACTTACTGAGGGTGCAATCCATCCCCTCATCCAGGTCATTAATAAAGATATTGAACAAAACTGGTCCTAGAACCAAACCTTGGGGCACTCCGCTAGAAACCGTCCGCCATCCTGACATCAATCACTACCCGCTGGGCCCAGCCTTCTAG
This sequence comes from Pelochelys cantorii, assembly GCA_032595735.1. NCBI lineage: Eukaryota > Metazoa > Chordata > Testudines > Trionychidae > Pelochelys > Pelochelys cantorii. Next base: position 47,320,672 of record CM064337.1, read on the forward strand.
CCAGCTTTCTATCCATCTTACCGTCCATTTATCGAATCCACATTCCCTTAACTTGCTGGCAAGAATATTGTGGGAGACCGTATCAAAAGCCTTGCTAAAGTCAAGGTACATCACATCCACTGAGCCAGTTACCTCATCACAGAAGCTAATCAGATTGGTCAGGCACGACTTGCCCTGAGTTTCCACAGGCCCAGTCCTAGATCACTCGGCCTGTGAGGCAAAGGCCCAGCTACTGAAACATGGCAAACGGCACATGGAATCATAGAATCCTAGGGCTGGAGGAAACCTCAGGAGCCATCGCGTCCAGCACCCTGCCCAAGGCAGGACCAACCCCAACTCAATCAGCCCAGCCAGGGCTTGGTCAAGCTGGGACTGAAAAACCTCTAGGGATGGAGATTCCATCCCCTCCCTAGGGAACCCATCCCAGTGCTTCACCACCCTCCGAGGGAAATAGTTTTTCCTGATATCCAACCTAGACCTCCCCCACTGCAACTTGAGACCATTGCTCCTTGTTCTGCTCCTACTGAGAACAGCCTCTCTCCATCCTCTTTGGAACCTCCCTTCAGGTAGTTGAAGGCTGCTCTCAAATCCCCCCTCACTCTTCTCTTCTGCAGACTAAATAAGCCCAAATCCCTCAGCCTCTCCCCGTAGGTCATGTGCTCCAGTCTCCTCATCACTTTGGTTGCCCTCCGCTGGACCCTCTCCAATGTGTCCACATCCTTTCTATACAAGGGGGCCCAGAACTAGACACAGTACTCCAGATGTGGCCTCACCAGTGCTGAATAAAGGGAAATAATCACTTCTTTAGATCTGCTGGAAATGTTCTTCCTAATGCAACCTAATATGCCATTAGCCTTCTTGGCTACAAGGGCACACTGTTGACTCATGTCCAGCTTCTCATCCACTGTAATCCCCAGATTCTTTTCTGCATAACTGCTACTTAGCCAAGTGGGTCCCCAGCCTGTAACAATGCTTGGGATTCTTCCGTCCCAAGGGCAGGACTCTGCACTTGTCCTTGTTGAACCTCAGATTGATTGATTGATTGATTGATTGATTGATTGATTGATTGATTGATTGATTGATTGATTGATTGATTGATTGATTGATTGATTGAGAGAGAGAGAGAGAGAGAGAGAAGTAAAAAAGAAATGTGGTTTGGGTGGAATCAGATGTGTCCCACAATCCGCACTGAAGGGTTTCATTGCATTTGTGGTGGGGTGGGGTTGGGAGGTTACTAAAAAAAGCTATAGGGAAATTCTGAAGTGAAACATCTTTCCAAAAAGAAAAAACGATTTCACCTAGTGGAGCTGAATTCATACCTAGCCTCTCTCTCCTCAAATCTCCATTTTTGATGCAAAGACCCACTATCCCTGAGTCAGGCCACTAGTTCACAACCTTTCCCCCCCCTTTCTCCCCCATTTGCAGACCGACAGCGTTTCCGCTGGAGGGACAGGCCCTTTTGGGAGTGTCAAAGGCAGGTGCAGGGCCCTCTGGAAAGCTATTGTCTGGCTATAGCGTTGCCGTTTGCAGGCCCGTTAGACACAGTCCACAGAACCTAAGGTGAGAACCCCTGCCCTCGGCAATGCCACTGTCGTCCTATTGCAGGGGGACGTGGCAGAGCCCCTGGGTATCCAATGCTTCTGCAGCAATGGGAGATGCCACATCACTCCCCCCTCGCTGCCAGAGATCTTCATTCTGAAACAGGGGTGGGGGACCTATGGCCTAGGGGGCAAATTTGCCCCCTTGCTTGCCTGGATCTGGGCCCCGAGGCTCAGGGGGGCTCTCCCCCCAGCATCAGGGAGCTGGCGTTGGCACTGCAGCCCTGCGGCATTCCCACCCCCCAGCCTGCAGATGTGCCCCCACTCTGCTCCTGCCCCCTGCCACCCTTCCAGACCCACCAACCTCCCACACTCCCAGCCCGCTTCCCAGCAGCCCCCTCCTACACACTGAACCTCTTCTGGCCCCACCCCAGAGCCTAGGGGGCCCCACAAAATCTACTAACCTGGGCCCCCCAGGCTCAGGAATGTGGGGGGGGTGTCTTTCTGCTTCTCACTTGGGGGGCACATCAGTGAGGTGGTTGGGGGTTTGGGTTTTTTTGCTTCTCACTTGTGTGCACCCCCCCTCCCCCACTGATTTTGCTGTGGGTCAGTGGCCACCGACCCAAGAAAGGTTCCCCACCTTTGCTAAACCCCAGCCTGCCTTAAAAACAGCGCTTAAATCACGGTAGCGGAGGCGGCCTCCAAAACATGGCGGGAGCGTAACTGTGGATAGGATGCCTGTCTCTGCGGAAAGGAGCCGTGCAACTCCATGGGCCGAGGAGATTTAACTGGGCCTGCTGTGGACCATTTCACTGCTGGAGCAGAAATAGCCCGATCCCAAAGGGCCACCTCACCTCCCTGCCCCAGGGCCCAAAGCCCCTGCCCATCCGCCAAAGCCTTCAACCCCCAATCCCCCGGCCACCCCAAGACAACTTAGACCAGGTGATTTTGCTTGGTCATTGCAGAAAGGAAGAGGCACGTAGAAAGCTGCAAATGTGGCTAGCGCATTCCTGCCAACGCCCTGTATTCAGCGGCTCCCCGCCCCTGCCAGACACTGGAGATTTTGAAGAATGAGAGCTCCGTGGCTCTGATTTGCAGGCTGGCGGCTGAACCTTTAGGGTTCATATGTTCAAGCTTTTCTCTGCAGCAGCCAGGGTCACACGCCCCCTCTTCCCCTTTTCTTTTCATACCCACACTGAAATTCTGAGCGCCCCCAGACCTGGGTTGCGAGCAGGGAGGGAGAGAGCACGTTGCCAATGCTGAATTAGAATAAAACAAATGAAGTCTCATGGGGGCTGGTGTCCCGAGTACTCAGACAAGGAGAAACAGTGTGACCTAGTGGGGAGAGCCCAGAACTGGGACTCAGGAGAAGTGGGTTCTATTCTGAAAGTCCCTTTGTGCCTCAGTTTCCCTGTGTATAAACCAGACCTAATGCTCTTGCCTTCCTTTGGGAAGCCCTTTGAGTACCACTGTGAAGGGTGCTTGGTAAGTGGAAGGCAGTATCCAGCAGGTCAATCTGTCAATTAAATCCTCGGTGTAGTCAGTTAACTGTAGCTGACTTAGATGTCCTGGTCTGTTACCCCAGGAGGGGCTTTACCCCCGATCCTGGTTTGCTCCCCCGGCCTCTGGATAAGGTCATTAGGACGGCAGTAGCCGCCTCGTTTCTAATGACTAGTCCCATGGCACTCTGAGACTAACAAAAATAGACAGCATGGTGAGCTTTCGGGGGTACAGCCCACTTCTTCAGATGATGAGCTGGCATGGTACTGCCCTGCCCCGGCATTATAAATAACTTGCTGCTGTTATTTCCACTCCAGCTAATCTGAGGAAGTGGGTTTTGCCCAAGATACTATCTATATATGTTGTTGGTCTCTAAGGTGCCGCAGGGCCACTCGTTTTTGAAGTTACAGACTCACGCAGCTCCCCCGCTGAGCCTAGCTTCTAACGTGTGATGCTTTGTGGGACAGAATGTTCTAGAAGCAGACACCGTCCCCCATCCCCCCCGACCTTCTCGACTCGTTCACCTTGGGCCGCTTGTCACTCGGAGAGGAGGCGTCTGCTGTTCCCCGACTGCTCCCTGTGGCTGCAAGCATTGCAGTCGGCGGGGAGCGCCGCTCGAGGCTAGGACGGGGCCTCCCGGCTTACAGCGGAGGAAATGCCTTTCCTCAAGGCCTTGCACTAGCGTGCAGAGCGAGGGGCAGGCCCCACACCCTCGGCTGAAAAACGCCAGGGATTGGGGAGCGAGCCCGGCAGCAGAGCTCGGCATAACAGCTCTGCGCGGGGCCACGACGCTCTCTCCTCTCCTGGGGCAGGCTGGGAGGAAGCCTGTGATGGAAGCCAGTGCTGCACGTAGCTGAGGGAGACACAAAGCAGAGACACCTTGGCTGGGGAACTTGGGCCGGGCCGACAACTCCGGGCCTCCCGCTGCTGACAGGCAGCTAGGCCTACCAGGCAGGAGTGATTTCTGGAGCCTTTGGAAGGGGAAGTGGATGCAGGGGGCCTTGAGCTGGGGCAGCTGAGCTAACGGGAGTAATGAGGATAACGAGAGAGAGCACGGTGAGCGAGAGAGCTTGACAGCCAGCCTGGCCAGGTCTACACTGAGGGGGGGAAGTCGCCCTAAGCTACGTGAATACCGAAGCTGGAGTTGACACACCATAGGGTTGCATTTCCACAGCGTCCGCACCATGTGAGGTCAACGGGAGAAACTCTCGTTGACTTTCCTTACTCCTCGCGGCCCGGCGGAGAACCGGAGTCGGTGGGGGCGAAAGAGAAAGGGGACAGAACTCTGCGGGCTCGAGGCTGGAAAAGCAGGGGACGGTTTTGATGAGGAAGGAGAGGCACTGGCAGAGCCAGGTGTAGAGACGAAGATAGATGTTGCAAGAACTGTAAAACCCAGGCGTGTGTTAGGACCACATTATATTGGCAGAGCTGTAGCAGTTGAAGTTTCTTCAACTTCTGCCCCCTCTTCCCCCCCGCAGCCCCACTCCGGACAGGACCATGTATCTATCATGTGCAGAAACTAAAAATGAACCAGACTGAGCAGAGCAGTAGTAAGAAAGGCGGTGAGAAAGACACTCACACTTGTCCGTTTCTCCCTCGCTAGCACTCACACTTGGATCTCAGCTACCTAATCTTCCTACCATATGGAAAACTCCCTTCCTGGGGTCTGTAAAAGTGATATTTTGGTGCCATGTGACAGTAGCCACAACACTAAATACAGGGTAAGAACAAAGCCAGAGACTCTGGGTAAGTGGGGCTGGAGCTATCCAACCAAAACAAACCCTGATTGTATTGTTGATGCATTGGGATGGAATGTCCTCAGTTTGCTGGCATTTTGAGAAAGGAGTTTGCGGTTGGCTTTGCTGGGACTTCGCCACAAGGCTGGGAATTCTTCCAGATTAGGACTTGGGGACTAAGTTAAAAAGTGTGTCTTTCAAGAGCAGCAGCATGGAGTCTTCTTGTTATTTTCCGTTCCTCCGCAAGTCTGCACCGCATCAAAGCCAGGGACTGGCAAGCGCAACAGGGATATTGTGGAAACGCCATTAAAACCAGAAGGTCAAGATGGGGCGAACTGGAGTGTCTCTTGCAAACCATCAATTGCAAAGGTGAGGCCCGGCCCGGCTCTCTGTGGCCAGAGTATTGGTCAGCTAGCTTCCCCCACTATAGAGGCTCTTCAGGTGGGACACAGCTGCTGGCCTGGGACCAGGGGTGAGTCAGAAGCCAAGGCAAGGCAGCCCTGGACTTCACAGCTGCTCTTTGAGGCTGTGGCCAGGCCAGAACAAACTAAAAACAGCCCTGAGTCTGTTCTGAATGAATCTGGGGTTGACCTAGTCCTTGACTGGGCCCAGGATCAGGGACTGTACATGGTTAAAAATTATCTTTGCTCCTGAACCAAAGGCAGACAGATTATATCCCGGCGACACGGTTCACACAACAGATGGTTGGTCCTGCCTGGTATGCTGCTTTTGTAACACAGCTCTTGGTAACAGGCTGGGAATCCCAGGAGCAAGGAAAGCAGAGGGATAACTAATAGTTCCCATGATTTTGGGTGGAAGGAAAATCCACCCGTTCCCTGTGTGTGAGGTGCTCGGGGAGCAGGAAATCGAGAGGATGGCAGTGTATTTTTAGCGGTGGTTTTGGGGATATGCACTGCAGGGCAGGATGGAGGGGCAGCAGCAGAGGGGTGAGAAGGGAGCTGTGGACTGGGGGAGGGTGCTGCCGCACATATGTGGGGCACAGTGTTCCCCATAAGCCATGCACTTGTGTGGCCACTCAGGAGAAATTCCAGTGCCACCCCGCTGATTAGCAGAGTGCTCAGTGCTACGTTTGTGTTTCGCCTGGTGGTGCACATTCACACCTGCCTTGGTGCAGAATGAATTTTGTGATGTGCACCTAGCTGGAAAAAATCCACTCGCGGATGGAAGCGGTTAGAGGGAACATTGCTGGTGCATGTAAATACCTCAGCATAAGGGGGTCATGGAAATAACAGGTGTCCTCGGGCCTTTTCTCCATCTTGCTGCTTCCTCTCTCACCCAGGGCCTTTGTTGTGTGTTTAGATAAGATCTTTGGGGGAAAGGCTGCCTTCCACTGTCTGTATAGACCTGACATAATGGGGCCCTGCTCTCCCTGGGGGCTGTTGGTACAACAGTCTGCAGGGCGGACCCTTTACAGCTCCTTCTCAGAGGGTGTTTGCACCAACCAGCGACTCTAGGCTGAGCGGGGTCATTGCCAAGATGCCCCCGGCCTTTGGATCAGGGCCCTGCTTGCCCCACGTGTGGCGGGGTTTGGTCGGGGTGTGCCTGGCCATGGAGCAGTCAGCTGAGTGGCAGTGAGCAGGCAGCCCTGTGACAGGAGGCGGGGGAAAGAATTTCCTGTTTTGATGCTGCGCTTCCGCTGCCAGTGAAGAACCCTGGGCAGCAAACCACTTCCTTGCCACGTGACATTCTGGGCACCTATCTGCCAACCGCCCAGCCACAGAGACCCCCTTACCAAGCAATATCTAACCCACTGGCAGATGGCCCATGCACTGGGCATTCCAGCCCCTCGTTCATTTCAGGGAAGTCCTGTCGTTTGTGTGACCCAGCAGGTCCGACTAGTCCCCAGTGGATCATCCCTTCTGCCCTTAGGACCTAGGGATTTCCCTCCGTGCTTGGCAGAAGAGGAGGCTGGTGCGGCCTGCGGGGGGGCACCGGTGCATAGTAATTCCTGGGAGTTGATTATTATAGTGCATCAGAGCGTAATGGGGATCTAATAGACACACACAGACAACAAGCCTGGAAAGTCAGACTTGGCTTTATGAGGGCTAATCCACTGTTCAGCTGCAAGAGGAAGGGATGAAGAGGTGGGGGGGGGGGGTTGTGTGTGAGAGAGACCGCAGGCCCATTTCCCCACACACCCTCCCCACCTCCCAGGAGGAGAGAAAGCCACAAAGAGGTCACAGGCCAGCCCAGGCTGGGTCTGGCATTTGCTTAAAGGCTACCGGGTTCTTGCCTCCCCCTATTCTTTTCTCCTCTTTCATCTTAACCGGCAAGACTTGGCCCCGAGCGGCTGCAGAGGTCAAAGCCCTTCTAAAAACACTGTTAATGAGGGTGCGGTGCTGCCCGGCACGGTGGGAAAGGATCGCTACCCCTGCGGCACGGATCTCCCGTTCAGAGCATTGCAGGCCAGAGAGGATGATCAGACTATCAGCTCAGCCCTCCTGCGCCAGGGAATAGCACCTAATACCCCTTGCTGAGCCCAGTGACTTCCCAAGCTGGCCTGTGCTGCGGGCAGAGAGCCCCGCTGAGACAAGACCCACGTCGGCAAGCCATACCCTGCCATGCTAAGCTGCAGAAGAACGTGGGAGAACGCCCCAGGCGCCTGCCAATGTAACCCAGGGGGAAATGCCTCCCTGGCCCTGAAGCTGGTGAACAGAGGGGGGTAGGGGAGGCAGAGATGGGCCGGGACTTGCCCATGGTCACTCAGTGAGTCAGTGGCAGAGATTCTCGCCCTACTGGCCATGACGATGAAAAGAGGAGCTGTGTCACTTCTATCTGCTCTGGTTACAGCCAGTGGCGCTGTGCAAGGTGGAGGCCCGTGATTGGCCAGCTGGGTGGGCGGGGTTCTCAACCTAATTACCATTGTGGGCCACGGATGCAGCTCTGTGTGTTGGGTGGGCTGCACCCAGGCAGTACAGACGCAACCTGCAGGGCCCCGAGGATGGCCCACGAGCCGTGGCGGCGTGCTGGTTGGGCCGCAGGCTGAGCACTATGCACCGGCCCTCCAGTACTGCGTGTCGGATCGTTTACTGTAAGGGCATGCGCTGTAGAGCCAGAATGGCTACCCGAACAGGGCATCCTACCTGCCCTTCTCCTTCCCTTACAGCATTGCCAACCCCTGGGGTCCCGAAACATCATCACCCCACCAAATCACCTCCTCCCCCATCCAAAAACCCCCATGAGAGTTGGAAACCTCCCCCCATGCACCCAAACGCACACCCACTCACACACCCCTTGGGCTCTCTTTAATTTCCTTTTTGGCCTTTGAGCCTTGACCATTTAATATTCAATCTCTGCTCCAGGCACAGGAGGGCAGCGGTTACCCCCCACCCAACACCGACGGTCTCACAAGAATCTGATTCCCACACAAGCCGCTGCAGTTTCATGCGCACACAAGACCCAGGCGTCACAAGTCTCATGACAACACTAGCAAGAGCTGGCAGCGGGATGGGACGCAGACGCATGACTGCACATTTTCATTTGCCAGTGCGTGTGTGCCAAGTGGAATGGGGGCATGTTTTTATCCACTCGTTACGGGCCTGGCTTTGAACACAGAATTTGTGCCAATGTAATGCCGACAGGCAGAACCGAACCGGGGACCTCAGTGCAAAAGCCTCTAGAGAGCTTGAGCCAAAAGCCAGCTGGCTTTCCAGGAAACCCCTCTCTCCGCTGACCCTCCGTGTGTGGGTTACACAAACACCAGGAGTGCAGAAGTCTGAAGGGGAGCCGTGTTCATCTGTAACTTTATGGTGCTACAGGACTACTTGTTGTTTCTAGAGACTATATCTTTGTGCAGAGGTGCCTGCATGCAGTTTAGTGCATACACGTAGGCATGCATGCAGCGCAGATGCATTTGCATGGGTGTCCTTGTAAAGGTGTGTCTAGGGGTTGCCCCATGTCAGCAGAGTTGCAGCTGTTCATTCAGCATGCATGATAGGGTATTTGGGGCATGTCTCTCTGTAGACCACAGCGTAGGAGCTAGCAGAAACCGGCAGGAAGCCGGCGTGGCCCTGAAATCATTGCAGCCTTGTTGTGTACATGTACACACCCATGTCAACACACATGTGAGGCTCTGCTCCTGGGGCATGCATGCACAGACAAGAACACAGAGCCATGGGCTCCCACCAGCTGTGACTTAGACACGCCGCAAAAGCGTGAACAGTGGCTGATGGAGCGCGTGGCACTGGCTGAGAACAGGTGCAAGATGGGCCTGAGGGAGGAGGATTAACAGGCTTCGTTCGCAGCAGAAGACTCTGGGGGGCGGGAGGATGCAGCTTGGAGAGGATGATGCTGAGGGAGACACCAGGGCTGAGGGTTTTATAAAAGCCACTTGTCTTTATTTTCTCCATGCTGCCCCTTTAAGAACTCACACTACATGCAAAGTTCAGTTGCCATTTTGTTCTCAACCAGTGCCACAGTCCAGAGGAGACATCCTGGGCTCTCCCCTGGCCACTTTCCATTGGTTCTCTCTTGTGGCCATTTCCCCTGAAGCTAAAAGAACTAAAATGAAAGTCCTTGCCTCCAGGAGCCTCTGCCGGAGCTCTAGCCGCTCAGTTGCCAGCAGGTTTCATCAGCCAGGGGGTGGCCAGACAAAACCATTGCCAGTTGCTTCCACTTCCCCCAGTCGAGCCCAGGAGCCTACGGGCACCACAAAGCCCCACCAGACAGGAGCCAAGAACATCTGAACAACCTTCTCTCCAAGGCAAAGCTGCATGAAGCCAGTGCCAGCCCTCACTGGAAAGCAAGGCTGGTTCCAAACTCTTGCTCTGGAAATCGAAATGGAAACTCAGCTGGGAGCCCAGGGGCAGAGAGATCTAAACCCAGGGACCTCAGGGCTGAGCCAGCCACAGTGAGAGCCATTTACAACTGCAGCTAAGATGAGCAGGTACAAGCCAGAGTCAGGCTGGTCCAAGCTCCTGCTGGCAAAGCTGGAGACCAGAACCTCAGCTTGGCAGAGACATTTTATTTACTCCAGCTGGAGACCTGTCCCTCCAGCAGAGCAGAGCTAGCTGAAGGCTACTGCACCTCCCTGCCCTTTGCTTTGCTCAAGGAATCCCCTGCTATCCATGGAACTAGTTCGGGTCAGGTCTAAGCAGGAGCTCCAAACCAACCCAGAAAGCCTCCCAGCCAATTCCAGCCAGCCAAGTCCCCCGCTCACTCCGTTCATCAGCCTTAGCCCAGCACAACCAAACATACCGCTAGAAAACACTGTCTAGGACCCACCTTGAGCTGGTCTGCCAGGAGCCCCAAACAGCCAACATCACACCAGCTCCTACCCCTCAGCTGCCTTCCCCTGTTTATATGGCCCAGGGTGCTCCTGGGTTGCACTCAGGTGGACTTGGCTGTAAAAGCCAGATTGACTTTTAAAGGGGCAGTACATCCCCTCACAGATACACTATGGTCATATTCCCAAATGCCAGGGTTTGATTTGCAGAGGGGCTGAGCCCCACAACACCCAGGATTTCAGTTAGACCTCTGAGCATCAGGCCCCTGTGTTTTAGCTGCCTGGATTCAGTCGTGCCCCAGAGTTTTGCTCATTTGACCTGCGTCCACACGGGAGTCAAGGGATTCCCTCGGGAGTTACAGACCCAGGAAGGCAAATTTTCAAAAGCAACACTGGGTGTCCAAGTCTGGCACTCTGGCTCACCAGTGGGCCTACATGCCCATACAAGGCAATGGATACTGCAAATGCAGAAAACAGGGAAACTGAGGCACAGGGTGGTGATGTGACTTTGCCAAGGTCACCCAGGAAAACAGTGGCAGAGCTAGGGAGAGACTCCAGTTTGAACCACAAAAGGCACACACTTTCAACAGCCAGAGTAATTATTGGAACAACATACCAAGGGCTGTGGTGAATAGAACTGACTGAGAAACTTTGTTCCTTTGACACTGAAGTCTGTCAGGGAAACGTTATCAGTTTCAACGTATATTTAGGCAGGAAGATATTGGGATGGAATTACAGGACAAAACAAAAAAGAGAGACATCGATGTGGTGGCACATCGGGGTCCCCCAACTCCTGCACCCCCGTAATGGCACGGACAGACTCCACCAGCCAGTAGAATAGAGGGAGTTTATTGCTTCTCCAGGATACAGCACAGCACAGATGTCATCTGGTTACAGGAACCGGCCCAAGGATGCCTCAGCCCCCCTTGAGATGGGGGATGCTGGGCCCCTAAATTCCAGCCCCCCTGGGCCCTAGGCTGTCTCCTCCATGATCCCAGACAGAAAAACTAACCCACTCACTTCCAGCCCTGCCCCCAGCCAGGTCTGGCCTCGCCCCCTTCCTTCCCATTGTTCCGCTCCATGGGAGATACCTGTCTGACGAGTTTCAAAGCCCCCTTGCATAATGACTCATCCCCTGCCCTGCTGGGCCATGCTGCAGACAGCAGCCAGTGGAGGTCACTGACAACCCGCTGCCCAGCATAGCAACCAGCAAGGTACCCCCACTACGTCACAATCGACACCGGAATAGCCTGATGCTCTGGGCTCTCACCAGGAATATGGGAGATCCAAGATGAGACTCCTCACCACTGGGCTACGGGGTCGTTATTGCTCGTTTTTGGCAAACGTTTTCCAAAGGGCTCAGTGTTGGGGTGCCTCCACATGAAGGAAAACATCATAATTGTACCCAAAACAGAACGGCTCGCTCGCTCCAGCTCGCTCGAGTGGTAGATTCTCTGGCAGTGGCTGTTTTAAAATCAAAAGTGGATATTTTTCCTAAAAGATCTGCTCTTAACTTCCTGACTATGGCCTGTGCTAGGCAACAAGTCAGTCGATAGCATCACAGACATGGTCTCTGCCGGAGAACCTAGGTCTCCAGTGCTCTGTTAACTAGGCCACACTGCCTTCCTAAGAACCTCCATCCTTCTCCTGGTGTTTCACGTTCTGGCTGGTGGAACGATCAGAAGTGGACCAGACTGCATTTTGCTTTGGCTCCAAAAAAATCTCCCTCGGTGCACAGGGTAGGGGAAAGCTCATGGAAAACAGACGCGCGCACATGTCCAGGTGAGTTTTTCCAGGTTTCTCTTAAACAAGAATCTTTGCCAGGCCATCCACTAAATATTTAAAATACTGCACAGAAATGCAGGCCAAATGCTGTTCAAAAAACATTCATTCTCTCTGTATTTTTTAGATGACCTCTTGTCTGTGTCTTTTTTCTCCTTAGGTGATTAATACTGAAAGGATCTTCACATGTTTCTTTCACTGCTTATTTGTCGTTTCATCTCTGCACTTTGCTGCGCTTGGCGGATTGAATTTGCTCACTAAGAATTTAATGACGGATGAGAATGTTTCAGTGGATTTTCTGACTTCTGCTCTAGAATTTAACAGAGAGCTACTTCATTTCTCTGGTATCATTGAAAAAGCCCATAGGAAGGATACCATTCTGTGCTATGTCCTATTGACTTGTAGTGTTGTTTTTATCAACCTTAGGGGTTTTTTAAAATGCCCATTTCCCACTGAAAGTCTCTCTCTTTATCCCTATGAAATTCTATAGGAAAAGGGTTAGATTATCTAGTTTCACCTCATAGCTCCCAGTACTGGCAAAATTCTACTCTTTGAATTGAAATATTGTCAGTGGAGCAGTTTTTCCATTGGAAGATGCTGCTTTGTTGAAATCCAACTGTTTCATGGGAAACTGGGAATTCTGAGGACATTTTTGACATAAAAGCTGCAAAATGATTCCAAATCAAGTATTTTGTTCTGAGATTCTCACTTGGTCTTTTTTGTCGTTGTTGTAACACGTATTGGATATTTCATTATAATGTTTTCCCATTGTTGAAACGTTTCACTTCAATGTGTCATTTTCATGCTTCCAGATGGAATTATTTCGGAATATTCTTTCCAGGAAAAATCTGAAGCTGTTGACTTTTCATACGAGTGGGGGGACAAAAACTAACACCACGAATGTTGGCCTTTCCCAAGGTATGGAAATTCCATTTTCTGACCAATTCTGACCATGAGTGCTCTAGCAGAATGTTTAGATAGTACAAATGCAAACGAACATGGACAGATCTCTATTCATCTAGATCCTGCACCCCCATCCCATACATGGCCCCAGGCCTGCCTTCCCAGCACCACACACAAACCCTTTTGATTTTGAGATCTTTTTAAAAACAAACAGAGCTTAAAAGTGGGTGGCGGAAAGGCCAATTCTGCAATCATAAAGCACTCCCCATGTGTAAAAACGAATCTCACAGTGCAACTTTCTTCCATTTTGGGGAGTTTTGGGGAGGGAGATGATTTTGTTAGTTTTGGCCCCAAATCCCAAGTCTTGCTTTTTTCTTCTTTCTAGAACATTTCTCAGTCCCCACACCCGCCCCCAAGTCTTAAGAAAGCCCTGGTACTGTAGTTGCCCCAAATCTGCACCCACACCAGTATCCAACTCCCATACACCACATACTTTGTTCAATTAGCAAGCACAGCAGCTGCTCTCTGAGCAGCCAAGACTAGAAGAGCAGAGTGGACAGGGGGTGTCTTGGCAGAGCTGGGCGGGAGACCAGGACTGGACCACCAAGGAGCGGGGCTGTGGAGCAGGACGGAGAGGCAGTGGTAGAGTGGTGTGTGGAAAGCCAGGTCTGGAACAGCAGGGACTGAACTCAGGACGGAGGTCCTCTCTCTGAGCTAGGTGGGGACTGTGATCATAGGGGCTGCTGCAGGAATTAAGCCCTTTGGCGAAGGCTTGCACTGAGCCTGCCTGCACAGTGAGGTTTGATCCAGAGGCGGTTTGCCGTCCGTCAGTGGGAGACTGAATGGCTCAGTGCATTGCTCTCTCGTGCGCTCTCACAACTGTCTACCAAGTGCAATTTGCAGTTGCAGAGAGGGGGAGGCTCGAAGAGGAAGAGAAAGAGGCTGCAGCAGAACACAAGGGGAGACGGCCAGGCAGGACGGGAGTTCTATAACTGCAGAGATCTCCCATATCTGCATTAAAAGGATACAAAAATTGCCCCCCAAAAAACAGACTCCCCCCTCCCCAATCAAATGCCTTTCGCTCGGCTGGTTCTTTTACTCCAAACCCCTCACGCACAAAGCAAAAATCATTCCCAGCTCCATGGGCGTTCAGCCAAACAGGAGCGCCGGGGTTTCGGCCCTTCCCCTCAGCACACGAACCCAGAAGAGGCAGGTCTGTTTTGTTCCTTTATTTCACGTCGCCCAGGCATGGTAAAGCACAGCCAGCCTCAGGCCCGCGCACAAAGAGAGGAGTGCCACAGTTAGAAAGAGGCCTCGGCAGGGTTGCCAAGGAAGTGGCAAAAATCCCACCACCCGCTCTCGTCTTTAGCTAAGATCCCCGGTGTGAAGAGACCCGCTAGGCCTTTCCCCACTCCTCTGCCAACCCCGGTATGTACACAGGTGTGTGGGTCTTTCTCTTAGTCCACATCAAAGCATCAGGAAAGGTCTCAGTGAGAGCAGCGGCAATGTTTTGAATCCAGAGCTGCAAACAGGCATGGGACATCTCTGTCTCTCTCACCTTTCCAAGCACCAGCGGTCTAAATGCTAAGCTGCTTACGTAGGCTATTGGCAATATCGCTACAGTACTGGGCTCTCTTTCCCCTCTGCTCCCACCATCCTCCAGGACATGGAACCGAGACGCCCCGTGCACGAGACGCCCCGCAAACCAGGTCTTGCGTCCCCGGCGCATTTCCCAGCTTGGCACATTGTGAGGCTGGGAATCGGTTCCAGTTACAACCCGGCTGGAGCTCAGCTCAGCGTCTCTTCGCTCTTTGAACTCCGGTGAGCTTGTCCAGCAGCAAAACCCCCCGCGCTGTTCACCCCCGACACAGCCGTATTTGTTCCCCTCCCCTCCCGCACAAGAACAGCCGAGTCCAGGGTCTGGGGAGGGCTGGGAACTAGTCTTGGAAGCTGGAGAGAAGGGTGTTACTCTATAACCAGTACAAGAGGGAGCCGGAGAGAGTTCGACTTGGAAAAACAAACGTAAGGGAGGGAGGAAAAAATACCAGGGTTCTAGGGTCTGATGTCTACATTCTAAAGAAAACAGCCAGCACAGCAGGTGAGGAGGGAGAGTTGGCATTTGGTGTTTGGCTTTTGGGAAGCGTCACTCACGGTAGAAAACATATTCGGTGTAAGAGGTCCAGATCTTGTCGTCGGTCTGGTCGTGGGCAAAGGCGCAGGTGCCCGTGGAGTTGCACGCCACCATGTGGAAGCCGGCGTCGGCCAGTTTGTCAAAGGCTTGCTCCAGGAAGGTGAATTTGAGGTAATACCTGGAGGTGTAGCGCTCCGGGGGCCGGTCTGGGTCCCTGCTCTCATTCAAGGTGTCCCCAAAGACTTCCTTGGCCAGCGAGGTCTTGCCGCACACCATGATCCGCGCCACCCGGCGGAACTTGGCGTCTGTCTGGCTGTCCCTGCCCAGGGTGTAGGAGCCCCGGTAGCCGATGGTGATGAAGCCTGACCTGCGGCCGTCCGGGCCAGCGCCGCCCCCGCTGGGGCCCCCAGGGGCATTCGCCAGGGTGCTGCCGGCAGAGGCGAGGCTGCGGGCCGTGTCGGCATTGGGGGACAGCTCCTCTGGGTCGCTCTGGCATGGGTCATCCCCAATGGAGTTCTGTTGGCTCAGCTTGGGAGCCAGCATCTTGACCAGCTCCGGGAGCTTGAAGTACTCGGCTTCCCGCTGCAGGCGGTTCCTCTCCGGGAAGTGGTCTGGCAGCACCAGCTGCTGGTCCCTCATGTAATCCAGGACATAGCGGAAGAGGAAACCGTCCCGGTCCACGAAGAAGCGGCCCTTGCTGTCCCGCGCCAAGGAGCGGACGCTCTTCTGGGTGAACATCTCCCAGAGCAGCGAGCCGGGCACGCTGACCAAGGTGGGGTGGCGCGTGACGTACACTTGCCCACCCACGTTGAGCTCAATGATCTCGGGGAAAGGGAAGTCCTCGCCGGGTTTGGCGCAGCTCGCATTGTCTGCCAAGGCCATGGTGAACCGCCACCACCGGCCCAACTGCAAAACAAGCAACAGGGACATTAAACTCATCGGGCAACAAAACACAGCTCTCGTGACAACAACCCTGCAGCCCTCCCCCGCCTGAGCTGCTTCAGTGGGGGCAGGATCAGGGCCATGCTTAAGGTCCTGGCTGCCCAGGTGCCATATGAAGAGAGATTAAAAAGACTGAGGCTTTTCAGCTCAGAAAAGAGGAGACTGCGGGGGCGGGGGATAGGATAGAGGTCTATAAAATCATGACGTATAGAGAAAGTGAATAAGGAAAAGTTATTTACTTGTTCCCATAACATAAGAACTAGGGGTCACCAAATGAAATGAATAGGTAGCAGGTTTAACACAAACCAAAGGAAGTTTTTCATCACACAGCACACAGCCAACCTGTGGAACTCCTTGCCAGAGGAGGTTGTGAAGACCAGAACTTTTACAGGATTCAAAAAGAGCTAGATAGATTCATGGAGGATAAGTCCATCAATACTTATTAGCCAGGATGGGCAGGGAGAGTGTCCCTAGCCTCTGTTTGTCAGGGGCTGGAAATGGGCGACAGGGGACGGATCACGTGAGGATTCCCTGTTCTGTTCACTCCCTCCCTATTGCCCAGAACATGCTCAGGTTCTACCCTGGTTTCCCATCTCAAACTGTGGGACTTTTTCCCCCAAAGGTCCTGGCACCAAAACCCACCATCTAAATACCCCAGTAGGCTGGAGATGTTTGAAATCGAAATCTAGACTGAAAAGTACCAACAGGCCTCAGAGATTGGATGATCAGTTCTGGCTGAACTATACTCACTAGACGAGCGCGAGTGGAGCGCAGACTTTGTGCCTCCCGATCTTCTGGGACTGGCCTTCAGCTCTGCCCAGGCTCTAGTAAATTAAGAAGTTTTTCTTCACGCCGAGCACAGTTAACCTGTGGAACTCCTTGCCAGAGGATGCGGTGAAGGCTAGAACTTTAACAGGGTTCAAAAGAGCTAGCTAGATTCATGGAGGTTAGGTCCATCAATGGCTATTAGCCAGAATGGGTAGGAATGGTGTCTCTAGCCTCTGCTTCTATGGAGGTGGGTGACCGGGGAGGGATCACATGAGGGTTCCCTGTTGTGATCCCTCCCTCTGGGGTACCTGGCATTGGCCACTGCCGGCAGACAGGATACTGGGCCGGATGGACCTTTGGTCTGACCCAGTCTGGCCGCTATGATGTTCTTATGTTTTAAGAGCAGCCCCAGGGGTGTTCTAACTAATGGCAGACAGCTCAGGCCCAAGGAGTCATTGTGGCAGGCACAAACAGCCAGAGCTCAGCAGCATACTAGCACCATTTCCTTGCCCTGACCCTCCCCCCCGGGTTGCAAGGCTTCCATGGAATTACCTCCTGCTGGGTGTGCTCCCCAGGGGTTATTCAGCTGCCTAAATGGCCCCAGGGAACAATGCAATGGGCAGCCGGATCCCCTCTCTCTGAACCAGGCCAAATCACGTCCACCACTGAGGCTGGCAGCGGGGTCCAGTCTCACCTTGATTTCTACCAAAACGATGCCCCAAAATATGGCGTGGGGTCCCCCAGGCTCCGCCATAGCCCAGAGCCACAGCCCTTCACCTGCTCTCTGCCAGGTAACGGCGACATCTGCAGCGCCGCACCGCCACGGCGAGAAAGGGGACCGTGTAAAAACAACTGGCCCCCTCTTCCTTGCCAGATCCACTCCCTGCGGGACACGGCGCGCTGACTTTACTGGCACCCACCCGGCGACTCCTCCGGGCCCCGCACGGCCGCTGGCACCCACCTCGAGTTTCATTCAGCTCAAAAAATCTGCCAGCCACAAGCCAATTACAGACTCTTGATTACAGCCGATGGTGGTGGTGGCAGAAGGGGCCCAGCTGGCGTCCTGCAGCGCCACCGGAGCTTCCAGCACTGGTGTGCCCAAATAATACACCTTTGATTTGTCAAAGGAGCCAATTGGCTGGGGAAGTTACAGAGACTCTAAGAGCCAAATCCTGCTCTCAGCTGTGAACCGGGGGGGACGGTGCCGCTCCGCACGGAAAGCCGCCGTTGACCCTTTTTACGGCCACTTTGCTGATTGCAGCCAGGCAGGAACAATTTGATCCAAAGCTCCCTGAAGTCAGGGGAGCGGCGCTGACTTACACCGGCCGAGGGTTTGGCCCCCACGGACTTAACAGCAAGCCTTACGGGAGCGTGCTTTTCAATGAGGAGCCTGCAGCAAAGTCCAAACCCCAGAACATCCCAAGTGCACTCCAGCATGGGAGAACAGGGGAAGGGGTACAAATTGCTCCTTTATCCACAGGTGACAATTACCTTTGCCGGCCGCTTTCCAACTTAATCAGAAACGGGACCTGCTGGCTTCTAGCCCTGCCCAGGTCTCTCTCTTAACGGGAAGGGAGTGAGAGCATTTGTGAACGCCTTACCAGTGTGTGCAACGCATCCATCTCCGGATAGGAGCACATGCACGGCTGGAACCTAGGGAGCCTCCCCCTCCCCAGAACCTCCAAAACTCCCTGCCCCGGGCCCAGTCCTGCACCCACTGAACTCAGCTGAGCAGGATCATACCCGCTGCCCTGTTACTGGCCAGCAGCAATAACGAAAGAGCCCTCACCCGCATCCAGGGCTGGCTGGCAGAGCGAGACAGGCTGCGACTCCAGCCCTGCCCCGGCGCCCCCAGAGAAGCGGAGACAGCGCCGCTTCTGACAGCCAGGCTCTGTTCGGTGGCGGAACGGTCCCCTTGACACTGATGCAAAGTAACTTCGGTGCCGCGGAGCGTGAAAGACCCTGATTAGGGAGGACGCGCGGTCCCAGCTCGGGGTCTTTTTAGAAAGCAGCTGGCTGCCAGAGCTTTCAATTATTGAGTAGGTATTTTAAGGAGATCAGGTGGCTTAGAAATGGCCAGTTAGGCTCACTGGGGCTCCCTTCAGTTTTACAGCACCACTCTCCCTGTTTGGATGGACAGACAGACAGACAGACTCGTGTGCAAGTCTTGCCAAGGCGAAGACCCAGCACCTCCAGGCTTGGCCGTTCAGAGCCGGGCACCTCTGGGCTTGCCACGTCAGTCGTGAAAGTCAAACACTTGCTGGAGCCCGGCTCCCTGTGCCCTACAAACCGAGCCCTGGCCAGGCAGACGCTGGCGCCCTCCAGATGGCCACACGGAACCGGGTCCCCACTTTCCCACGCCACGGCCGCCCAGGACCCAGGCAAACGTGGCCCGGGAGGCAAAGGGCAGCAGCAACGACAAGGTCTCCCCCCCGTCACGCGGCTCTCGTTCCCGGGACAGCCCGTCCCTCCGGCGAGCCTGCAACTGCAGCTCTGGGCTGCCCGCCAAAACGCGACCCTCCGTTCCCGGGCGGGAGGCGAGCGCAAAGGCGCACAAACCCGGCGAGCCCCGGGCAGCCCGCACGCCGCCGGCCCCGGGGGGTTCTGCCCAGGCACCGTCCGCCGGCAAGCCGCCCTCGCCACGAACCCAGCGCGCCCCTGCGCACCGGGAAGGGAGAGGAGCGCAGGTACCTTTTGCTCTCGCCCGGCAGCCGGGGCAGGGCCCCTCCGAGCCCCTCCGGCTTCCCGACGCGCCTCCTGCCCGCGCGGCTCGCTCCGGCACACTGCTCCCCGCGGCTCGCCGCCTCCTCCCCTTTTACGACACACACGCTCCGCTCCCTGCCAGCCGATTGCGAGCGCTGCAGCCCGCGCCGCTGGAGCAGGCGGGAGGGGGGGGCCGCGCGGGGCGGGTTCTTCCCCCGCGCCGCTACTTGTATCCCCCCCGCTCCCGGAGCTGGGCAGGACGGACCCGCGGCGCTCGGACCACGCAGCGCCCCGGGCTTCCCGCAGGCCCGCGCGGGGGCGGGACGGTCCCGCTCGTGCGACTCCCCAGGGATTTCAGCACCCTACAGCCCAGCGCCCGGCGCTCTCGGGGATCACGCTCCGGCCCGCGCCGCGCGATCCAGGCACTCCCCGCTCAGGGCAGAGGCGGCTTTTCGGGCCCCCGCCTCCGTGCAGGGGCTGGCAGGCAGAGAACAAGGGGCAGGGTCTTTCAGGCGGTGACTCGCCCCCGGGGCAAAGTTCCAGCGCCATGTCGCGCTGCCTTAAACTATTTCGCACACATCTGGCGAGGCGGCGGGACCCGGGACCAGAAGGCCCTGGCCCAGTTTCTGAAGCCCAGCCAATCAGCTTCCCAGCCTGGCTGGACCCGCCCCATCGCTAGTATCTTGCACATAGCCGCTGGCTGCATTTCAGTCCCTCCAGGCTAAGCTCTGTGGGATGCTGGGCACCTACCTAGGGCCTAGCATCTGTGAAACCCACACACCTGTGCTGGGTGTGGGTGAACCGTCCCACGTAGCGGCACTTGGCCCGCGTCCAGTGGAGGAGGCCCAGTTGCTTCAACAGCCTTAGCTGAGAGCCCACTGGCTTTTGGCTCAAGCACTAAGCTCCAGAGGTTGCTGGTTCTGCTCCTGGTATTATTTCACTCCTTGCCCTGAAGAGAAAACTGAGGCCAAGGAGAAAGTGAGAGAAGCCAAGCACCTTCAGCTCAAGCTGACTTGTGCAGTAGGTTGTATCACTGTCCCATACCACTGGGCATGGGTTTCTTTCTCAGGCTTTGTCTACACTGCTTCTTTTTGCGCAAAAAGAATCAGCAGAAAATATGCTAATGACATCGCAACTCATGCTAATGAGTCCCTCATTAGCATATTTTCTGCCACAAAAACTTGCAGTGTAGACAAAGCCTGAGAAAGAAACCCATACCCAGCGGTGAAATGATTCGCCCTGAAAGAGACAGAAGCAAAGTCTCTTGTCTCTCTATCCCTGTTTAAATCACCTCAGCCAGTGTCCATTAAATAAACACTCCAACTCAGCTGCTGACATCTATTGTCTTTATTGAATTCCACAAGAGAAATTTTCCGGCTCTGCAGCCAGAGTCTGTTTCCCACAGGCATCTTCTACAAATCCCCGGGTGAAAGTATTAAGCCTGTTGTTATTATAGCGGTATATGTATTAAAGCTGATAAAATAATGGGGGCGGGGAGTGGAGTGAGTGACTTGAACGGAGTAAACCACTTTTTAGCTGAATTTTCAAAGTTTTTCTCAAACAACGGGAAAAAAATCACAAGAAAGTCATTACAAATTTCTCCATTTAAAAAAGTCTTTGAAAATTTGAAAACTGCCAAACCAGCTCTCACATTTGTGTTTCTCATTTTCCATAAGCACCGATCCTACTCACACAGCCACATCATACTAACTGGATACCGAGCAGAGAAGCTGGGGTAGGCGGGCTTTTGAATGGGCAAAGGGCTTGTCCAACCAGATTTTGAAACATCCGGGGACCCAGTTCCTACTTTCTCTAAAGCACCAAAGCCCTGAGTCGAGCAGGTCAGTTCTAAGGTTCTGGCTTTGCCCATTTCCTGGCAGTAATTTGACTCAGATAAACAGAAAGTGTCTCCCAATGCCTCTGCTTTGGCACTGAACAGCAAACACAGCGGGAGAACCCCCAGCAGGAGGTAGTCTGGGCAGTAAAACTGGCCTGCAGACTGGGACCGCATTGATCCCTTTCAGCGTTGTTCACTTCTTCACTTTCAATGCCTTTGGAGGACCGTGTGGGTGTCAGTTAACATTGTTGTTTCAGCCCCATATTAGTGGGAGCTGCCCGGATGAATACACTAAGATTCGGTAGATGCGGTGCTCAGGTAGAGTCATTTCTTAGCTGTCCTGATCACATCTGCATAGAGAGTCACATAGCACGACGGAAACTCCCAAAGAGGGCCTCGTGTCATGCCTGGGATGGATTCTTTGGACTGAAAGCACCGTAGCCTCCGAAGTATGTCAGTCACTTTTGAAAATAGGGTAGCTTGGTGCTAGTGTGACCCCTGTTGGAAGACTAGGGTCCAGTGCTGGTGCTCAACATTTGGACAGGGTGCTGAGAAATTGGGTCAGAGAAGAGCCACGAGGATGATTAAAGGTTTAGAAAAATCTGCCAAACAGCGATCGATGCCCATAGCTCAAGAAAGGGACGGGTTGGGGTGACTGGCTCACAGTCTGTAAGGCTACGTCTACATTGCAATGCTATTTCGGCATATCGGAGTATCCCGGAATAGCTATCCCGCATCTTCACAGCAGGCCCATTATTTCAGGGTTACTATTCCAACGTCCATGTAAACCTCATTCTGCAAGGAGTAAGGGACGTTTCGGAATAGTGCTTTATTTCGAAATCTGGCGCTGGGTAGACCGTGCCAAATGACAAAATAAGCCATTTCAAAATAGCACTGAAATAAGCTACGCAATTTGCATAGCTCAAATTGTGTATCTTATTTCGAGTTACGGTGCAGTGTAGACACACCGTAAGTGTCTACTTGAGGACCAATAATGTAATAACGGGCTGTTCCATCTAACAGAGGACAGTCTGACGTGACCCAGTGGCTGGAAGTGGAAGCCAGGCATATTCAGACTGGAAATAAAGTCCAAATTGTTACGTGTGAGAGTCATGAACCATTGGAACAATTTACTGAGATTCACAGGAGAGCTCCCATGGCTGGCAATGTTTAAACCAGGACTGGCTAGTTCTGCAAAAGCTCTGCTCTAAGAATTTTTGGGGGGAAGTTCTCTGGCCTGTGTTATATAGTCTAAAGAGGATCACGGTGGTCTCTTCTGGCTTCTACGAAAGACAAGGAAGCACTTTTGGCATTTTTACCCATGGTCCCTTTACTGTTCCAAAGAGCTGGCCTCCCCAGCATATCCTGCTTCATAGTCATGTCCATTCACATACCTAGATACTTGTTCACACAACTGTACATTGAAAGCCAGCCAGGTTCGGAATGGTCCCAAAGCACCCAACTCTCCTGTGATCTTCCTCCTATCACTGCAGCCACATGCTACCCCCGGCAGATGGCACAGGCCCCTACGACATCGACTGCCTCCAACAGGACCAGCCCGCCTCTCATCTAGGCCAGGACGCTGCTGCCGGGAGCACGTTGAAGACAAAAGCGCGGAGGCATTGCTGTGCTGCCAAGAAACGGAATTCTCTCTTTTCACAGATCCTCGTGTCAACCAATCAGTGCAAGCTGGTTACTAGCGCAAGGCCAAATCCTGTTTGTATAGGACACAGCCCTCGTGCACAGCTGCCTGGAAGACCAAAGAGGGGGCAGGGGATGAGAAGCCGCTAGCTTCTTCCAGACCATGAAACTAATGAGAACTACAGTAAACGCATTTCGCTGAAGGGGAAGTGGAGGCACAGAAATGGGAAGTGACTTGTCTGAGGTCACACAAAGAGAATGCTCCGGGCTTCTGAATTCATAGACTGAGAGATTTTTAAGGCCACGAGGAACCACTGGATGATCTAACATGACCTCCTGCCCAACCCAAGCCTTGGAATGTCACCCCATTACTTCTGTATTAAGGCCAAAGCAGATTTCCAGAGAGATGACTGGCCTTGACTTGAAGATGGCCGGAGAGAGAGGATCAACCACAGGTTCTGGTTCTGCTTCTCTCGGCTAAAGAGCTCTATACCCTTTGGTATTTCCTCTGCAGGGAGGTACTTACACACACTGTGAGCTGCTGACTGAGAAACTAAACAAATCAAAGGAGGCAAATCTCTCCCTGTGAGGCACTGTCTCCAGTTCTCCAGGAGTTTCCGTGGCTTTTCTTTACACCCTCTTCAATTTTGTTGGATCCAGCACGAGCCAATAAACCAAGCATTCTCTTCATAAGCTGGCTTTTGAAAGACCTGGTCAAAAAATGAGAAATGATTCTTTCCGGTGAAGAAGTTTTCCGAGAAGCAGGCCCCTGTTGTTTTCCACAAATCATTCATTTATTTAAAAAAAAATCAAAGCTCGTATCAAAAAATGTTGATGAAAATGGCCATTGGCATGTATTTTTCAAACTATATCTTTAAAAAAGCATTTTTCACACACATCTTTGACAATGTCAACAATTTTTTGGCAAACCAATTCATTTTTTTAAAAAGCCACATTGCCGTCCAAGAGCTTTTCATCCAAAACTTTCAGCCAGCTGGACTGCATGCCTGGCACAGGAGTAAAGGGTATACACCCCGTTCCACCCCCTCCAATCTCCCATTAACCCCCGAGGGAGCTAGCAGGACTTTGGGGCTGGAGGCAGGTTCATGACCCCGACTCTCCCCCTGAAGAGCTGGATGAGGGGGAGCAAAGAGAAGGGAGAGCTTTGGCTGGCATCTCAGTACAATCCCCTTGCCCAGGAAAGATGGCGCAGATGTGCCTTGTCACTGGAGTACAATCTCTCCTAGCATTGCTCCTGGGGTGACGCTGCTGATGCACACACACACACCCCTTGTTCATGGTGGCAACACCAGCCACACTCCAGACCCAGACGGAAGTTAGGAGGCTAAGCATCTTGGAGGATCAGGGCCTAAGCTAGCAGAAACTCTGCCCTTCCCATTGCTTTCCTTGCTAGTTCATGTCTCCTCTGGCCTCCTTCACCCTCCCTCACACAGCAGCAGTGCACGGCTCATTTGCACATAGGGGGAATCCCTAACGAATCCCTAACAAAGGCCACGGAGCTGTCAGTTCAAATCCCTCCCTGTCTCGTGGGCTGCCTGAAGTCTCCCACTGCTCCCAACTCAGCAGCCACAGAATGGGGTGGGGGAGAGAGTTTGTACAAGGAGCAGGTTTGGAATGGGGCTCTGCGTGGTGTGAGGAGGCTTACGGGGAGCCAGATAACACGGGTAGGATGAACGTATGCTTTCGCACAAACGTCCCCGTGATTTTAAAAACCCCAGCACTGCTCCAGCAGGCTCCCTGGGTCTAAAAATAAAGTTTACGCCCATACGCAAAATGAATGCCATGAAAGAGGCCTGTTTCCTGTCATGGCCAGCTGGCAGGGAGTGCTCTTGGCTATCCGCCACTACCGGTTGGTCTGTGGGGAAGGACAGGCAAGTCTGTGGAGTGGGCTAGTTTGAGGCCTTGCAGATTTAGTGTCTACAAAACTACAGGTCTTCACTAGAAGGGTGTGGACCAGAGGAACCCGGGGGCTACGCACAGAACAGAAACTCAGGGCTTGCCCCAGCTCGCCTCAGAGCCGGCAGGGCCCCTTTGAGGCACGCGTGAATGGAGAGCGGCCGTTGGTGAGAGTTTGGTAAGAGACGCCAGCTCTCACCAAGGCTTGCGGCCTCAAGGGAGCACCGACAAATTCATTGCTGGGAAGCAGTCTGCGTGTGAGCGTGGCCACGGCGCGTCTCGGACCTGGCACGTGTTTGGACTTCGTGAAATGTTTGTGAGATGCTGCCTGCGTTAATCTCCCTCCTCGGCTCTGCAGGTGGGGGGGGGGGGCGGTGCCAGACCGGAAGATCTCAGTGGTCCCTTCTGGTCTTAAAAGTCCGTGAGATGCCTGACCAGAGCTGCGTGGGAGGCTCCAGCCAGGAAGAACAACAGGTGCTGCCCATCAGACCTGCAGAGGTTTGTAGGGAGCCCCACACTGGAATAGCCAGGGGGCTGTGGGTCAGGATTGTGGTGCACGGTGGGGGACCAAGACTGGAAGGGCAGGGGGTGCTGTAGGACAGGACTGAGGTGCCCAGGCAGAGCTGGATAGGGGCTGAGGACTGGAATAGCAGGGCAGGGGAGGGGGAGGCACTGGGAAGCCCTGTAGATCAGGACTGAGATGCAGCAGCAGAGCTGTGGGGAAGATTCACTCTGCCCCAGCCTGCTCCAGGCCTGTGGCTCAAGCCAGTGTTGTTCCAAAATGGACCCTCACGTCAAGATCAGCCTCCATTTCGAGGCTGCTCCTGCATCTCTGTCAACAGCTCAAGACAGAGAAACCCAGCCCCCACCTCCCTGGACCAAGGCTGAAGATGAAGCATAGAAAGCACGTTCATCTCCCGGCGGCTGTCAGCCGAATGAGCTTCATTCTGTCCCCAAGAGCCTGTCTGCTTTAATCTTACTGCAAATCCTGCCCTTTAAAATGCTTGGGCCACGTTCTGCACCCAACTGCTATGTGAACGCAGAGAAACTCCATGAGTGTTGGGGGAATTACCCCGGGTGTACATGAGAGCACAATGGGCTGCTCTGACCCCACGCCTAATTGTTCTCATCATCGTTACTAAGTCTTGAACGGGAGGAAATAGGTCAATGAGGCGCAGTGAAAACCTCCGTCCCAGCAGCGGCCCGTCCCCACGCCACAAAACCCCCAGTCCTCTGGGAGAGGAAACGGATGGTGGCCTGTGAGAAAGAGAAAGCGGTCGGAAGAGCCTCAGAAATGATAGCCCAGGAGATTTTATGCAGCAACCGTCGAGTAGCCCAGATAAGCCTCTTGCCACGTTGTACGTACCAAGGACATGATTCTGCCCGAGTTCAGTGACAGAGGGAGCGTTGCCACAGCCTCACAAAGACCTAATCTGAGAGTGTTTGGGGGGTGGGTTTAAAATTAAATCCACTCTCATCCCCAAGGCCACGTCTACACTAGGAAACTATTTTGAAATTAGTAAATTCATCTTCATAACTCCCGATTTATTCAAAATAGCACATCTTCACTACTGGGAAGCCTCGAAATGAGTCCGAGGCAGGCTCCATGAATGTGGATGCGCTCCCTCAGACTTAGCGCCCCAGGAAGCACTGGGGAGTAATTAATCCGAAGTAGCAGCATCGGAGTGGCCACACTACCGTTATTTCAAAATTACTATTTCGGAATTAGCGTTCCTCCTGATGAAAAGCAGGAGTACAGATTTCAAATTCCGCGGCCTGTTATTTCAAAATTACAGGCTTGGTAGTGTGAACGCTCTGCTTATAAATTCAAACTTGGGGGGGGGGTCCTTTCAAAATGAAGTTCTAGTGTACACCAGGGCTAAGAGTGTGGTCTAGTGGTTGGCTACAAAGGGTCGACACAGCACCGAGCACTGCGGAGACAAAGCTCTGAAGGGTAAAACAGTTCCACTCCCATTTTAAAAAACGGGGCTTTGAGGAAGTGCAAAATTTTCCACAGAAAGGGTCTATTCTCCTCACATTTTCCTTCATTTCTCATTTGAAAACCTCAAACCAGTTTTTCAGCTGATTGGTTTTGGTTACTAAAAATGCATCGTGGCCAAGTTTAAATGTTCAGGGGACTAGTCTATCCCAACCCGTTCTATTAACTGAGTGATTCTAACTTATATTTTGGTGACTTATCCTCACTTGCCCCATGAATGTGCCACATCCCCTGGCTCTCAATCAACACCACAGTCCAGTTAGCTTGTCCAGGAACGCTATTATGCCCTTCCTGATCCATGGGTGATCGGTATGACATAATATGTTGCAGTGACAGTCAAAGAGCTAGAAAAATTTTGTCACCTCTGTCTGTAAAGCCCTCACCACTAGGCGTGATGCTCTGCCTGCCTCTAGTGGTTGCTTGGCCACAGAGGGTGACGTGGCCAAGAGACAGAGATATGTTAGCTCAGGCAATAAAGCTGTGTGCACTAAAATCCAGATGCTGAATGCTCAAGCCCTGCTGCTGACAACTGCCCAAAGCACTAGTGTTACACACCCAGCTATCAGACAGACACAAGCCAAAATGTGTCGAGTGGAATATGTATATAAGGAAGTAACTGATGGACCAGCCACGGATGAGACCCGAGCGTCCCATGCATTTCATGGAGAGATTAAAATCCCATTTTTAATTATAATCCATGGGCTGGGTGTCCAGATAAGACTCTTCTCCCCCTTAATCTGCAGTACAGTTGCTCCGTGACGGCTTTGCAGAAAGATCACAGACAGAATTTGGCATTTATGTTGTAACCAAACATTTAGCCATTAGCGTTATTTGTTAAACACCTTATTGGATCCAGCACCACTCAATGGGGAAATCTGCTGCCCTTCAGGGTCTCTGTTTCTCTTCCTCCCTTTCCTCCTTTATCTGTTTCTCTCCCTCTTTTGTGCCTGCTTCTGTCCTCCTTTCTTACCTTTGCATGTTCTCCCTTCCAGAACCTCCCAGTTATTCCATCCCATGAGCTTTTTTCCCACCATTCTCATTACGATTAACAATCAAAGAGTTAATGCTGACATTTAAAGTCCCATCGTTAGGTTTCAGAGTTAACACTGTGTTGCAATTACTGTGGGACAGGGGGAATTCTCACCTCTCAAAATGACTGTTAGCCTGCAGGCTCTGGATGACTCCACATACTGAATTTATTGCTTGATTATAGGTATTTGGGGGGTAAATCCCATGATGTCAATGATAACGGTCCCCCCCAGCTTTTGGTCTCATGCTTTTGACCTTACACCTCCCAACGCACCGAGATACTTAGCGTTTAGCAGCCCCACTTGTTGCTGGGCAATGTCACAGACGCACACAGACCATGCACGTGTGGAGATCAATGGATAGCTACACTCTGCCTTTTGACCGGTCACACCTGCCTGTTCGTCTTCCATCCGTTTAAGGCCATGCTGTGCTTGAATGAGCAGCCTGGAACATTCAGCTTTTGTAATACGTAATTAACCCCCAGCAGCTTGGTGAGGAAGGCAGCTTTCCAGCCTACGGGAGCAGACGGCGGTTTCCAGCCACATGCATCGGATCCAAGCTCGTGAGAGCCCTTGCTCCATCTCACAGGCCAGGCACTCACTGTATAAAGCTACAGGCTACCCAATGATGTGACGCAATGGGTGGGAGATTTAATTATTGACGTCTAGATTTAATTTCCCCATTCATAACACACCTGCCAGTTAGTCTGCCGGGGCTAAAACAGTTTAGAGCTATACAATCCATACCGCTCTTCAAATACCCACTCTAGGGCAGGGGATTAGGGATACAGAATCAGAGAAGGCTGCGCCTCTTGACTATTTTCCCAGCGTGTCACGCTGGAAGCGTGACTCACTCCAGCAAACTGTCAGGAAAACAGACACAGACCCTGGCCGCAAACTGGGGCCCAGATTTCCAACTGCATTACTCTTAGAGATATTTCGGGGCGTGTTTAGTGTTCTCAGGCTGGTTCCGTGGGCAAGGGACAGCCACAGTCCAGTCACAATGGAAACCGCTTGTGACAATACCACGGTGGCAAGACATCCCTGGCTTAAGCAGCACAACGATCCCTCTTCTTCCCTGTAGCACTTACGAGCACTTTCAGCCAACAGCTGCACCTTACTGAAAACTCAAGGCCAGATTTGGCCCTCAGTCGCACCCGTGCAAAGCCCCAGACTTCGGAGCAGGTTGCAAGGGTGCGACCGTGGGCAGATTTTACTCCTCAGGTTGCAGCCATTGTCACCTGCCTCACTGCAATGTGCATCTCGTGTTGGGAATTGGTCGGCTCTGTAAAAACAAACACTGCCCAGGACACATTCCACAGTGAGCTGGAAACAGACTGGGCCATCAAGTTACCTCTGTTGCTTAGATCTCCATACAGAGAGGCTGTATATAGAAGACGATGCCTGGCCCATAGTTATGGCATGGAAGAGGAAGACAATATAAAAATAAAAGGCACTAAAGATAAACCCATCTCGAGAATAGCCCTGGTTTTAGTGAGAACCTCAGTGAGCTGAAATCCAGTTATACACTGTCCGTTGGCTCTGGGCCAATATTATGCCTGTGAAAGGCCATCTGGGTTGGCAAAATAGTCGGCTTGCAGGAGTTGCTGTTTCCCTGCAAAGCAGGTTAGAATCGTCCCTTTTAAAGCTGATTGTTCCTCAAAGCTAAATGGCACGTTTCCCTCTGTGCTCCGGTCTTGGGCACTCAGCGTGGGGCGTCTACACACTCAGCCCCTCCATCGTAGGTGACCAGGAAAGGTTTGTGTTGCCCCACAGGGACCCTACAGCTCTTCATCTCCCTGACTCAAGCCCCTGTAGGGACTTTCATGCGACAAGAAACGCTCAGTGAGCCACTGTGATCAAGGA
Source organism: Pelochelys cantorii (assembly GCA_032595735.1). Taxonomy (NCBI): domain Eukaryota; kingdom Metazoa; phylum Chordata; order Testudines; family Trionychidae; genus Pelochelys; species Pelochelys cantorii. The sequence continues at coordinate 47,350,208 of CM064337.1, forward strand.
AAAGTATATTTTCAAATCTGCTTTCTCGGGCGGGTCCCCTCTTTCCTTGCAAACCAGGCGGGGTTTGTTGAAATCTTTAGCAAACTTCCCAGCTCTGCCGCCACAGACTGCCGCTCTCTCTCAGCTCCTCCGTTTTGGCTAAAATCATTGCATGTGCATGCTGTCAGAAGCTGGAGGCCTGCTTCCAGAGTTTGAGACCTGCGCTTGGGAGTCCCTTTGAGATGTGGCAGCATCCAACAGGCAGGGGGCGATAAAACAGCGAGAGGGTGGCAAAGGGAACGTTTTCGCTCACTCATTTAGCCCTCAAACATTGCCAATAGAATAAACTCAGTTGCAGGCGCTGGGCAACGCAGCACCACATGGGCTGTTCAGAAATCAGTGCCAAGAGGGCGTATACATTTGAAAGCCTGGCCTGAGCTGTGAAACGTATTATTCACTGGTCACGTTTATTACTCACTGCCGCGGCGCCTCCCACTGGTCACTTGCGGGATCAGCTCTCCCGCCCCAGAGCGCCCTCTGCTGGTCGGTATCTCAGCCTCTGGAGCAGGCCTTCTGCTGGTTCAACCTCATGTCCCTTCCTGTCCACGGTGCCCTTTCCTCCTTAGTCCTGCCCTATGTCAGTGCCCCTGCACTCTGGGGTCCCAGGGAACCCCCAATTCCCATAGACCCACCTTGTCTCAGTGACCCACCACTAGTCGTCATCTAGCCCCTTACCTCGGGAGCACATTGCAGTGTGACATGGCCGCTCATCACTGGCAAGGGAGTGCAGGCCTGCTGCCTTTGCCTGCCCTGGCTGCCTCCCTAGTCCCCTCAGGCCTTACCTCAGGCCCTGCAGCCTGGGAGTGGGGCCAGGCCAGGGCTTCCCAGCTCTGCCCCAGGAAACCTCCAGCTTCCCTGGCAGCCAGGTCCGTCCTCCAGCTGGAGCAAGAAAGTGCGTTCTCCTCCACTCCAGAAGTCATATTATCCATACGGCCCCAGCTGGGCCCTAACTGGCTGTCTCCACAGCCCCAGCCCTCACCCAGGGCTGGATTTAACCCTTCTTGAGCCAGCGCGGGGCAGACGCCCCCCTCACAACACTTCGTATTTCAAAGAGTGTTTATTTAATGCAGATTGATAGCAAGGGAAGGGAATTGATTAGAATCTCTCAAAACGATGCCTTTAACGTTCAGAAATGCCTAGGACACATTTCCCTTCCCTTCAAAGTCCAGGCTCTCCCTCAGATGTTTGGCTGACTGCTTACCTCACCTCATCTGCCCACACTTCAGAACGAAGGGAAAATTTGCCTTGGATGCATCGACTGGCTGAAGGCATCAGCTTCCCTTGATCGCATGTTTCCTGGACCCTGACGGCACTGCCGGTGTCACTGCCCTCGCCAGTGTAACACCAGCTACGCAGCTACAACTGGGAGGCAGGGCAAGTCCTCTCAGTTGCTGCAATTGAAAAACCACAGAAGGCGGAGACCTGTTCTAAATCACGGTAGAGCAGGTGCTAGCTTGGGTCTTCTCCAGACATTTCTGCCCCCGGGGGGAGTCATAATCCCCTCACTGCCACCAGAACGCCCCTCTGTGCGGCTCCCCCAGGCGGAGCACTTCACTCTTGCACAGCGTCTGGTGTTAGCGATTCGGACTACGGTGCTCACCACACCTAGCAGAATCGAGACCACAGGGGGTGAGCACTGGAGGAGACCTCAGGAGGCCCCTGCCCAAGCAGGACCCACCCCAACGAAATCATCCCAGCCAGGGCTTTGTCATGCCTGACCTTAAAAACCTCTTAGGATGGAGATTCCACCCCACCCGAGCTAAACCGTTCCAGTGCTTCCCCACCCTCCCAGTGAGGTAGTTTTTCAGCCTACCTCCTGGCTTTCAGAAATCTCAGACAGTAAAGGCTGCCCAGCCCATGTCTATCACACTGGGGGGAGGGGAAAGGGGGCGAGCTGACCTACCCAATATTATTACCAAGTCCTTTCAGATTCTGCCAGCTGCAGAGAGACCCCCCCCTCACTGGGGATGCGCATTAAGGGCTGTGGGTAAAGCTTTCTCCTTCTGAGGAGGAAGGATCTCTGCAGGGCGTGCGTTTCAGTCAGACATTTGCAATCTCCACCCCCACACACATATTAATCTCACTTACACCAAATGTCACAGGCCGGGAGCCCTGTTGTGGTTACCACTGCTTTCCCAGGAGGGGGAACAGCAACAGTTCACAACGATTTGTTCCAGTTTCCATCCTGCTGCTAGTGCCACGTTACAGCACCGCATGACAGGGAGTAAGAAGAAGGGACTCTCCCACACAGTTGTCAGGCGAGGACAGGACGGGCTTTGCCCGCATGCGAATAACCCTAATCTCTCTCAAATTAGTAAACTACCCTCATTGTTTATCTGTCTGTCTAATCCGGGGTGGGGAAACTAAGGCCCGGGGGCCGGATGTGGCTCCCAGCTTGCCTGGATCTGGCTCCCCAAGGCTCAGGGCTCCCCACTCCACCCTGAGCATTGGGAAGCCCGCGCTGGTGCTCCTGTCCCCTCACCGACATTCCCCCTCTCCCCCCGCATGGCTGGAGCACACAAAATCTACTAGCCTGGGCCCCCCTAGACTCTGGTGTGTCAGGGGAATTTCGGGAGTGTCTTTCTCCTTCTCAGTCAGGGGCCATGTCAGTGAAGGGAGTTTTGTTTGTTTGTTTTTTACTTCTCACTTGTGTGTGGCCCCTGCCTAATTTTTCTGTGGGTCAGTGGCCCCCGACCCAAAAAAATGTCCCCACCCCTGGTCTAACCTAATAGGACAGACTAGCTAGCTGTATGTATTAGATCCAGAGATTATTATGATGCATTAGTTAATTGCAAGAGTGCCAAGGCACTGTGCTATCACACAACAGGAAGAGTTCTCAGGTGAAATTAGGGCTAGCTAGCTGCCTTTCTCGCAGATAGGGCTCCAAGCACTGTAACATGGAGGGGTGAAATGCAAAACGAAACTAAACCGGCAGTTATTTGAAATGCACTCTATTCTCCTTCTCCTAGGATTTAGCCAACGCAGTGCAGAGGAATAGGGTAGAGTCCTTTTAAAAACATGGTGAGCTCTGTGTCTAAGGCCTGGCCTGTGCCTGACACTTCAGTCAACCTATGTTGCTCAAGGATCTGAAAAATTCAACCCTCTGAGAGACACACTCAAGCCAACCTAAGCCCCTGGCCACTGTGGGGAATAAGGGGGGGGGGCACAACCACTGCCACCACATGGCCCAGCCTCCCCCGGTGATCCCCAAAGCCACATACTCAAGCATGGGGTGCCATGCGGGGAGAAGGCGAGGTGATGGTAGGAAGGGGCGGGGCTTGAGGGCTGGTAATGGACAGGCCCCGCCCTCCCAGGCCAGATTGTACAGTTGCTCCAGCCAAGACTGGCCCGCGGGCCGGGAGTTTGAGGCCCCCGGTTTAGATTATTTCCAGAAACAGCGCCGTGGCAACACAAAGCAAACAACACCCTAGCGCTGAGTGTTCTGAAAATCTACCACTGAGAATCGTGAGATTTGGAACTTCCCATCCCAAGGTATCAAAGCACCTTTCCGGGATCTTTACTCTCCACTGACAGAGAGACACGGGCATCGGCACAGAGGCAAAATCTCACTCATCGAGTCCACAGCCAAGCTGGGTCGAGAAGCCGGCGTTCTGACTTCCAGTCCCATCCCCTACCCACGGGAGCCGGTGGCTTCTGCTCCCGTGAGATAAGGAAAGGCAACTCACTTTATGAATAATTAATCCTTCTCTCCTTCCAGCCGAGGTTCTGACAGCGCTTTGCAAACTGTCATTAATTAAACCTCACCAGAGGTGGTCGGGGAATTTTTCCGTGGAAAATAGCGATTCCTCAAAGCTGGAACTTTTAGGGGGAAACACATCTGTTTTGATGCAACTTTCCTCGGGAAGCTTCCGTGGGTCCAGGTAGAATTTTGGGCCAGAGAGAGAAAGCTACTTCCCAGAATAGCCAGCAGGCTGGTGGGAAGGGCACGCAAGAGTGTGGCTTTGCCGCATCCCAGGCGAGGACCTGGCTCACTTGTGGCTCTTCTGGGATGGGGCACGATCCCTTTTTCATTCTTCGTGGGAAACGTTCAATGCATCTCTGTTCCAGCCCAATGGAAAAGGAAACCAAATATTGAAACTGTGAACTGCTTTGTTTCCTAGCCAGCCTGATTCACCACACTGCAGGGAGTCTGAGAAGACACACACAGAACCCCATCACTGGCCACGGAAATGTAGCTGCTGCTGAGGTAGAAGACCACAGCTGTTGAAGCCCACATGCCCCAGTAATGCCAGAAAGTGGGGAAGAGTTCTGTGTGGGGCTAAAATCGCCAGGGAAACTCAAAACCACAAAGGCACTCACCCTTCGACACATCTGAACGAGACATCTGGGTGTACACGCCTGTCCTTTCCTTATTCCTCTGCCATATCCTTGCTTTTCCTCACTGTTTATGTCCCAGCAGCAATCAGCTGTTCCAGATTACATCAAGGCAGTAGGGTCTGCACTCCCAGAATTAATCCTTACTCTGAAGGGTTACAAGCCAGAAAGAAAAGTCATAATTGTTATTCCTATTTCACAACCGGGAAAGCGAGGTGCAGGGAGACAAGGTCACGCTGCAAGTCTGTAACAAAGGCAGAAATTGAATCCAAAATGCCTGGCTCTTGCTCTAGTACTTCATCCCCCATGCTATCCTTCCCCCAAATGCCTGGCCCCTTTATTACCTCTTTTCTCATCCCTATTACCTTTTGCTGCCAATCAAGATCTGGCACAGTGTGGTACCAACAGCAGAGCTTGTGACAGTCACTGGGTTGAAAAATCAAGGACAGAACAGCCATTTTGCTGCAAAATGACAATTTATTACACCCTGGATGTATATGGACCTAATGTCAGCAATTGTGAACCTATTTCTGTCCAACTTTAATACCAGTTAAACGAGCAGAAGAAAAAGTTATGGCTGAAATATTAACTATTTCATGTAAATAGTGAGTGATAAAGCTCGTTTTTCTGTTGCACCAGTTTGAAGTCATTTTTTCCTCTTTTAATATTGCTGCCATACCATAGTGCAGCAAATGCTGCTTAAATTGCAAGATCTCTGGGGCAGCTTTGTTTTATGTTTGTACAGCACCTAGCACAAAAGGGGACTGGTCTGTAACTCGGGCACCTGGGAGCTATCACATATAGTAAACAACAACACCATTTCCAAGAGGCAACGTGAACACGATGGAATCACTGTGAAAAGGAATCATCAAGAGAACAGTTCCATCGCAGCCCATGCATTGGAGTCAACCACTTGAACCCACAGCTCCCAGAGCCCAGGTGAGTGCCTGGTTTCAAGAGTAGCCTGTCCAGGTTTTCCCAGGACCCTCTCTTTTGGGAGGTAGCTATCTTTGAAATCTGCCCAGTGCATACAGCCAGCTGTCCAGTTTTTTGGGCTCAGGATGGTTCCAGATGTCATGGGGGTTGTACTTTGTACTTCTGAGGGGGCAACCCTAAATTCAAGCCCTTGCTGCCATCATCCTGAATACAGCAATATTATTATTTGGCACATGCAATCCAGTCAAACCAAGCCACAACATCTGGCTGAAACAGCGGAAGATCAGAAAACTTCTTGCATGGTCCACGAGACACATTGGTCTAAATTCTGTTCTCGGCTACGTACACAGATCTCCCGTTGGAGTCCAAGGGGAACAGCCAGCGGAATTGGTCACAGCATTTTTCATGAGGGACAATATAGCGATGGCCAGAACTTGGGAGGCCAAGTTTCACTGTTATCTCAGTGACAAATCCCTGTCCACGAAGACACTGCTATAGTCAGCCAAGCAAAGTGGTAATCGTCACCAGCTGCAAACTTCGTAACAAGTGCATCCGCTGCACATAAAGGCAGCACTGAGAATGCCCTATTCAGCATGCGAGCTTTGGTCACCAGTGGAGAGCCTTTGCAGGAGGTTTTGAAAGGCAGCCCTGGAAAGGTAAAGATCAGATTGAAGATCATAGGGTAAAAGAATTTGGGAGTCACTCGACCACCGTAGGTGTTTTAGTGGGATGGTTTTCATTAAAGTGAGGCAGTCGCCCCCTGCAGTATAAAATTGTGCTGTGCTGTGCAGCAGTGAGGGGGGAAGGATTTCGTGTAATGGTTTGTCATCAGAAAATGATGAAAACAAAATGCTGATTCGTCAAAACTGAAAATGTGCCTGGAAATGTCTCTGTTTGGATGAGATTTCCACTCTGCAGGTCTCCTGGGCCCAGAGTGTAATTTCTGGTCAGAGAGAGAGGAAATGTTTCACTCCAGTGCCTGGGGCAGTCCTCTGGGGTGTCGGAGATGTGCGTTTGCGACCCTGCTCTAAATCTTCAACCACTTGAACCCACAGCTCCCACAGCCCAGGGGAGCACCTGCTTTCATCCTGATCCAAAAGAGGAAAAAATTCACATCTCAAAAATGTTCCTGGGGCAGGAGAAGCCTTTTCTGCCCAGCTCCGCCCCAAAACAAACCATAACCATCCTGGAGGGGAGAAGGGTAGCCACTCTCTAGGCCTGTCTGAGGGAAGCAACCAGGTAGCGTGGACAGGGTATGAGCTGATGCAGTGTGAACAGTTTCCATCCCCGTGGGGGACACAGCTTACAAGGACCCTCGGACTGTAACACCTACCGGTCAGTGCTAGCCTGGAGGTCTTTGGGAAACCTGCACCTGATGTTTGGCTTTCATCAAACATCAGTTCCCACCTGCTCCTTTCTCTGGGCCGCATTCTGCCAGGCTTCCTAGCACCAAGACACGCCCTGCTCTGGAACCATGACCCACTGCTCGGAGGGCCAGGGACGAGTGAGCACAAGTGACCCTGGCAGAATCCGTCCCAGTGTTTCTAATGGAGTTGAAACTGACTTGGATCTTTCCACTCACCTGCCTTGATTGTGTGTCAGACTCCAACGAGCCCTGGGAAAATGTCTCGTCGGCTGCCAAAACTGCCTGTGCTGCTCACACGCTGGGTGTTGATAAAGCTCCTGCAAAGGTGGGCAGATGTTGAGAATGTAGGAAAATGTTACGTAGCAGCCTGTAGACCCCCAAAATAACCCCAGCACTCGATGTGTACCCTGCATCATTTTCTACAGCAGTCGCCTGGCATCCACAAGGAGGGAACAAACTTTGTGGTGCACACGGCTGCAGGTCGCGGTTTTGCTTCATCAGACCTGGTGAGCCAGAAGAAAAGTGCATGTGCAGCCCATGGTGGCTGTGAACCCAGTCCCCGGTGCCCCATAACCTGCTTTATTATTCACCCTGGTTTCAGAAAGCTTTTGTGGAGCCGTAAACTAGGAGGGTGAGATTTGTTCTGCTGTCAGCAGCATTACAGGGCAAAGACGCAGCAGCGCTCCCTGCGAGGGAGATACATCAAGAGTGGAAGGAGGACAGGGGGAGTTTGCAATGTCGAAGGGTTGGAACCAAAGGTGGCTAAAGATCTTGCAGCTGGAGCCTTCTGGGACTGCCACAGAAAGACATTCAGCACCCTCTGGTGGAAGGAGAGGGCTCGGTACTAGTTGTGCTTAGTCTCTCTGAAGCAGAATAACTATAAAGGGCCAAAAGTTTCTGAGGGGTAGCTGTGTTCGTCTGTCACGGAAAAAAACTGAAAAACAAGGAATAGTCCTGCAGCACCTCAGGGAATGTCTACACTAGGTGCTTATTTCGGAATAAGCTATTTCAGAATAATAAAACTCTGAAAAGAACTCTTTCGAAATAGCACGTCCACACTACAGGGAAGTCTTGAAATGAGTCCGAGGCAGGCTCCCCTAATGCGGACGCGCTACCTCGACTTAGAGCCCCAGGAGACACTGGGGAGTCATTGGTTTGAATGGCCCTGGGGAGGGGCTATTTCGAAATAGCAGCTGTGGCACGTCCACACTATCGCTATTTTGAAATAGGCGTTACTCCTCGTGAACTGAGGGTTTATTATTCCAGAATAAGAAGCCTGTCATCTCGAAATCATCTCGAAATAAGGGGCTTGCTGTGTGGACGCTCACCTTGCTATTTCCAAATGCCATGAGTTACTTTGACATGATGCGGTAGTGTAGACATGCCCTTAGACACTAACAAAACATGTAGATGGTATGAGTTGTGCCCAGCAAAGCTCATGATACCATCTACATGTTTTGTTATAGTCTCCAAGGTGCTGCAAGACTCTTTGTTGTTTTTTATATAGGGCCAGCTGCGTCTCCCTTTTGCACCAATGGCTAGTTGTTGACACGGAAGAGGTATTGCAGAATGGGTTCTGAGAGTTAAAAGCCAGCGCCAGCTGGTCTAAGGCCCTGATCCTGCTCAGAATGATTCACGTGCCTAACTTCGGACACAGTCAATAGTTCCACTTACATCAGTAGGACTAGACACAGTGGTTGGAGGTAAACACATGCGTAAGTGTTTGCGGGGTTGGGACATAATTCCTTTACAACTGTATTAGTCTTATACATTCCTATACTTGCTTTTGAAAATCACATAGCCGTTTGTCCCAATAATATCCTTAGGCAAGGAGTTCCACAGGATAATTCAATATTGCCTCAAACTAAGTTTATTTTCTGCCTTTCTAAGTATTTGGCCTCTTTGTTTCATTGAGTGCCCTTTTGTTCTTGAGCACCACTGAAACGCCTATAAAAGAAATAACTGACAGAGACTTTATGCAATAGACAGCAGCCCGAATGGCCTCCTCTAAGCCATCCTTTGTCTCATAAATCTCTGCTATCTCGACTGCTATTCCTCCTTTCCAGCTAAGTAAAAACTGCCCTAAAGTCATCTGAACGGCTCTCCATGTTTTAACCTCTTCTCCTGCAGCATGGCATCAATGGCATGGTACCCCAGCAGAGGGTCACAGGGCAATGGAAGGGTCATCCTCAGCTACAGTCAGAACAGGTGGCTGCTTGGGGGAGTGCCATTTTGGGGGGCGTGCAGAGCTTGGCTACCCACACGGCTGCCCCATCTCCCTCTCCAGCAGCGGCAGCAGAGAGAGAAATCTTCATGCCAGACTCCCATTCCGACAGGCAGTAGGACGTGAAGCGAAGATAGCTCATAGCCTGACTTGCCGGTCCGGTAGGTTGCCGTCCCACACTTCCTTAGTGTTCTCCACAGCATATGGATGACAACTACTGGTATGGGCAATTATTTTCGCAGGGAGGCCTCTTAATGAATTTTGGTACCGGCCATGGGCTGACTCCACCCCTTCCCCAGAAGGGGTGGGGCCTAGGGCAGAAGGGGCATGGCTAAGGACTAGCCTCCCCCCAGAGTTGTCTGGGATCCAGAGGTTTTAGAGTAAAAACACAGCATAGGGCTCCCAGCTCCCAGCCCCGCTGCTACCACATTGCCTGACAGCCACCCAGGGTTGCTACGGCTATTTAAAAGGCTTGCGGCACCAAGCCACAAGCCATTTAAATGGGATTCTGCTGCCTGAGCCACTGCCTAGAAATTCGGTGGCACAGGCAGCAGGATATAAATAGAAAGCAGCCAGTTGCAGTCCGTGGACGGGATCCAAGTGTTTGGATCTGGCCCCTGGGTCACATCCGGCCAGGGCCGGCCCACAGCATTTTGGCACGTGAGGCGGGGAGCTCAAATGATGCCCCCATGCTCCCTCGCTTGGGCCAAAACTTTGGAAGGTCTCAATTCTGCCTCCTTCCTGTTCCACTCCTCTCATGGTCCTGCTCTGCTACCTACATCTGCACCAGCAGAGACACAATTTTCTACACTCTGGGTCCTCGTGGGCCCCCCCCCCCCGCCAGTCTGGTACCTTAGGCAGCCACCTCAGTTCACCCCATGGTAGGACCAGCCCTGCATCTGGCCCCCAGGCCACATCCAGCCCCTGGGCCGCATCTTGCCCAACCCTGGGTATGGATATATTTATGATGTTAACTCCTGCTCCAAAGCCCACAAAAGTGAACGGAAAGACTCTTATTCAATGGGCTTTGCACCAGGTGTTAAGTTCAGAAATATGCCAGCGTCCACGGTAAGCATTGCCCACTGCCCACTGAAGTCAATGTGAGTCTTTCTTTTGATTTCAGTGTCCATGTAGCAGCACCAATGGCCTTCGGTCAAGATGCTAGCCAAGAGTGTTCGGCACAATGGCTTACTCGCTGCTGCTGAGAACGGGCCAGGCCTTCTATTTCCTTTACTCAGTTTCCCTAGAGAACAGAGATTCATAGATCCTTAGATGCAGCTTATCCCAAGCCTGGCACGCTGGCGGGGTGCAGGGGTATTCAGTAGCTTGTTCCACTTGCTCATCTCAGCACAGGGAGTAGGCGTGTGTCCTTGTTTGAGAGGGCGAAAGACAAACAGCCTCCCTGACTTCCCAGAGAGATTCAGAGCAGATTAGCGGAGCGAAAAGGAGTCTTGATAAAAAATGAATGAGCAGGCGAGAGGCAGGAGCGGGGAAGACGATGTGAAATGAGTTATCTAGGGCATGGAAGGGAATCATCTGCCCAGCAAAAATGTAAGGAGAGAGCAGGGGAGGTGAAAACAGCCACCTCTGTGTATGCCCATCAAAGCAGAGGTGTCTGTCTGTGAACAGTACTCACTCAACGAACCACCCGCCATCTCTGGGGCAGGGGGCAGAGGGCAGTGGCCAAGCGGCACACAGTGGGGCTAGTGGTCCAACTCCTTAAAGCAGGGGTGGGCAATAATTTTCATGGGGGGCATTTAACACATTTCAGTACGTGGTCACCGGCCGACTCCATGCCCAGAAGGAGTGGGGCTTGGTGCAGAAGGGGCGGGGCTGGGACTAGGATCCTGCTGCCTGAGCCATTGCCTAAGCCACTGTCTGGAAATTTGGTGGCACGGGCAGTAGGCTATCAATAGAAAGCAGCCAGATGCAGTCCATGGGCTGGATCCAAGTGTTAGGGGGGCCGGCTCTGGCCTCTGGGCCGCGTTTTGCCCAGCCCTGACTTAAAGGTATGTAGGCTGATCACTGGAGTTAAGTATCTAAATATCTTTGAAGATCTGAGTGACTATTTTTATTTGACTGTCAGTAGCATCTAAAGGCAGCAGCTGAAATCAGGCCTTTTTAATGTGTTAGGTGCAGTGTGTGCACATAATAAGAGACAGTCCTTGCCCCCCACGAGTCTGGCTTGGGGCTAACAGACTGGAGAATCCCATCTGGCGAGTCCAAGCTGAGGCCACCAGAATAACTTGGGTCCTCTCCTATTGCATCTTCCTGAGAATGGTCAGTAAGAAGGTCAACCTGTGGAACTCCTTGCCAGAGGATGTGGTGAAGTGTACGACTTTAACAAGGTTCAAAAAAGAACTAGATAAATTCATGGAGGTTAGATCCTTCAATAGCTATTTGCCAGGATGGGCAGGAATGGTGTCTCTAGCCTCTGTTTCTCTGGAAGTGGGTGACAGGGGAGGGATCACATGAAGATTATCACGTGCCTCCCTCTGGGGCACCTGGTATTGGCCACTGTCAGCAGATGGGACACTGGGCTGGATGGACCTTTGCTCTGACCCAGTCTGGCCTCTCTGATGTTCTTCTGAGGGGAAGAGGAGAGGAATGATTCTTCTGAAGAGAGGCAAGATGCCCCAATGGTTAGGATGACAGCCTGGAAATTAGGAGACCAAGCTTCAATACCATCCTGCACAGGAGACACCCTGTATGACTTCAGGCAAGTCACTTTTGCTTTGCCTGAGTTCCCCGCCTGTAAGCTGTTCCACCTCACAGAGGTGATGTAAGAATAAATACATCATGATTGATGTGCTGAGATATTGGTGTGGTGGGGAGTCGGCAGGTGCCTACAATAAGATTTGCTGTGAGGCAGTGACAATGGGTGACTGCAGAAAAGCACTAGACCATTTCAGTTCTCGGCTGGGACTTGCAGAAAGAAGATCTCTGCATGATCCCTTTCAGGAAGGGGGGAGGGGGTAGACAGCACTACAGATTCCTTGGCTTGAGATGGGTACCCAAAACCGGGAGCTGCTTTAGAGGCTTTTCTTTTGTTAAGTTGGCAAAGAGGCTATTTTATTTTATACAGCATCCAGATGGGCCTAACTTAACAAATAATCCTCAGAATTCAGGGTGCAGTTAAGACCATGTCCATTTTTCTCTTTGTTTATTTGGCCATTTGTCCAAAGAGACAGACTGGCTCAAGGAGCATCTGATAAAACGTGGTCCACATGTCAGGCCTGCATGGGTCCATCATACCTGTGGCTCCCACCGTGGCTTTGAGAAAATCCATCAGCTTTGCCATCAGGAGTGAGCTAACCCAAAATGAGGTTGGGTACCAGGTCCGTTAGTCCGAAACGATACAATAGTGCTGGGATAACTGAGGTGAGTCTTGTGAAAAATGGTGAAGATTCTCTGAGGACACGATTTTACTGTACGCTGGAGGAACCGGCCATGTAAGTGGGGTAGCACTTGACCCCTATCTATCCTTTAATAAATAGCTGGCAATATGGCATCCTATTTCTGATTGACTGCTAAATGCCAGGCTGCTGCATCTCTACAGAGGCGATTCTTGGGCCATTCTGCTCTGGAACAATAAAGGACAGTGCTGCAAGGTTTCTCTCCTCTTGCATGTCTCATAACATCACTATCAGTGGTACTGAGATATCCATTGGGAACCCTGGAACTTCTAAGACAGCTGGATGAGGAAGGAACTGAACCAAATACTGGTCTGGAATCAGAGTATGGGAAGGTCACATCACATTCACGGAGGTCAGGTGACCCAATAAATACTGACTGTCATCTCCTCATTGCTAAAATGGCCATTATGTCCCCCCTCCCCAATTTCAATACACGTGCGCACCTGTTGTGACACATAATGCACCCCGCATCCAAGCTCGTTGCTAACACTGCATCTGTGTGCTCGTTGCTAACTCGAGCTCTGTCACAGTGCATAAGAAAATTCAACGTAGAATCAGCAGGGACAGCCATAAGCACAGTTGTCTAAGATGCTATGGATGTTGTCCCAAACGTGAAAAAACGCCACAAGCGCTGCACAGTGTTCTCTGATGAGACATTTCACTTTCTGCAGAAGAAATTTGAGACCAGACAGCACCATTGGGACACTGAATGTAAACATTTACATTTCGTGCAAGAGCAAAAAAAAGGGGATCGTGATGCTTATTTTGAGACCTTGGCAAAAGAGGCGGAAGATGGAACAACACCTAATCAGTTGCAACCTGCCTTCAAAGCCAGTCAGTCCCTTTGATGCAAAACTGGACTTTGCATGAGGCTTATGGTGATAAACAAGGTTGATGGAAAGAATATGTGGAGCCTGCACTGAACCGTCCTGAAGTGACTCCACGCCCAGATTGGAACACGTTAGGGGGTTGTAGGTGCAGTCCCGGACCCCCAAACCTATGGAGATGTCTCTGTGCTGGCAGAGCTGCACTCTGACATGCAGAAACTGAACTTCTCAGGGGTACCACAGAACCCATAAATGCCCCAGTAGAGCCCTTTTTGTCAGGTCTCAGATAGCTAGGAAGGGCTGAGCGGAGTGGAAGAAACAGACCATCATCCTGCTTTATAAGGGGCAGCTGCTGAAGGCCAATGACTCGGCTTCCTGGTCCTGGAAAAGTTTTTACACATGTCCTATTGGCCCAGCTTCAGCCTTTTCTAGGGAAGCACCGTCGCCCAGAGCAACCGTTTTGCACCGCTGGGCATTCTAGAACAGACGCTCTGCTTGCTCTTCGTCTTTGATCTAAGATCTGCCGATTCAGTCGTCCCGTGACAGCAGCACATGTAGACCCAAAGGCAGCCTTCAGTTCTCTTGATGGAGCCTGGCTGAGGAAGCCCTACAAAACACTGGCAGTCCCAACATTCGCCTGAGTTCATCCAAAGATCTACCTAATGACTCAGGTGTACAGATGTGACAGGGGCCCCTGGGACACAGGGTGAAGTAGGGATGTGTCCTGACCCCATCCCTGTTTTGCCACTCAGTGGATTGGCTCATTGAACATACCTCTGCAAATACTGGTAGAACTGTTCGATCAACCTCATCTACCAACCTGGATTATCTGGATGTTGCTGTCCTCTTCAGTCAAGGCACAAACCACCTTTAAGGCACACTAGAGAGCTTCCTGCATGTGGTAGCTCCTTCTTGGGGCAAAACCAGAGCTTTGCTGCAAAAGGCATTGATACAAGGCACCCGTGCTGCCAGGCCAACGGTGGAAGAAGTGAATGATTTCATCTCGCTAGGCAGGAATTTGTCATCACATGGGCATCAGCGTCCAGACATCCTAAGGCGAACTGGCTTAGCAGCCTCAGCAACGGAGGACCTGCACAGGGTCTGCCACCAAAACAAGGAGAACTGATATTCAGAAGTACAGATTTTCTCTCACTTGCGTGTTCCTGATCCTCCTAGATGGCTCTGAAACATGCATGTTGCTTAAACAAGACAGCAGGGGCTAGTGGCATTTCATACACATTGCCAGCAGAGACTACAAGGCACAAAATGGTTTGGTTTTAGCAGTAATAGGGATGCATTATTGAGAACTGAAATCCCCATCCATCACCACCAGCTGGTGCTTTTTGGTCCATCTTAGAGACAACAATCCTGCCCATCATGCTCTGAAGATCAGACTGAGACCAAGAGGGGACCACATTGCCAGCCATGGACTGGTAGCGATCCATGTGGTCATTTGCAATTAACCCAGCTGCATCAGATGAATAATAACCCTGTGGAACATTAAAATGCTGGAATAAAGCCGTATCATATGCCAAGGACATGAGTGCTACCGACCCCCGCCATCTGTGGGGACTGTTGGTGAGGTACATGGGGTTGGTTTGTATCTCTTACAGCTGTTTCCTTCTACCAGCTGACTCACATGGGGAAATGTGTGTTAGCAATACTTGGCTGGTTTTCTTCACAACAAGAAGAGCTCAAATCTTACTCCTGAATAAAATAAAAGCTTTGACTCTACAGAATCTATGACAGATCTGGCTGTGGGCTCACATTTGACTGCTCAGTGCCAAAGAGAAACCAGCTTTTAGCTCTTACAGAGAAATCCTGAAGTAACCACGTTCTCTGTGCTGGCTGCTTCATTCTCACATTTCCCTGACCACAGGCATTTTCCTTTTAATGCCAGGCACGTGATGGGCCTTCAAACAGCATTACCTCAGTGCTTGTGTTCTGAATGGCCCCAGAGTGAGAACATAACATAAGAACATAAGACCAGCCAGACTGGGTCAGACCAATGGTCCATCCAGCCCAGTATCCCGTCTGCCAACAGTGGCCAATGCCAGATGCCCCGGGCCCAGAGGGAGGGAACACAACAGGTAATCCTCATGCAATCCCTCTCCTGTCACCCATTTCCAGACAAACAGAGGCTAGGGACACCATTCCTACCCATACTGGCTAATAGCCATTGATGGACCTAGCCTCCATGAAACTATTTAGTTCTTTTTTGAACCCTGTTAAAGTCCTAGCCTTCACCACATCCTCTGGCAAGGAGTTCCACAGGTTGACTGTGTGCTGAGGTATCCCATCTGTGTTTATATGAGGGAGGCCTGTTCTCCCCTTTAAGTGACTGGATATAACGCTCATGCCTGTTAATGGGGTTGTAAGCAGGCAGGCAGGGAGAGCAAAAATAAGCAGCCCTGATTTATAGAGAAAGTATTACAAGAATGGAAGGTCCGCTTGTCATATCCTTGTGTAAGGCCAACAGATCCCAGTTATCTGCAGGTGGACTCGAACCTGGGACCTCTTCTGACAAAGAAAAGAGGAGCCACTTTCACACCGCTTTGCCTCAACCAATTTTATCTCTGGCTGCGCTGACATTTTGCTATTCTAAGCTGCACCTGTGTTGGGCTGTGCTCCGCTCAGGATGTTCGCATGAGCTATTTCCTGCCCTGGCCTCAAGTCATCTGCTTTCAGCACCCTCACTCAGGTTCTTCAGACTTCCTGTTTTGCTCTTAACGCTTTCATTCCACCGACGTACCTTTTCCTGTTCTAAAGCGTCTTGCGACCGAAATCCCACAATTTGTCCTCAAAAAGATACAGCGGGTAACGTCTCAATGATCTTCTTCTTACTAACGATCTTCTTGTTTCCTGACTGTAGCTGTTTGGGATTGGTGCTCTGGATTTCTGGGCAAATCCCTGTGGGGTTTCAATGAGATCCTTAAACATTAGATTCTCTCTAGAAAACA
Organism: Pelochelys cantorii; assembly: GCA_032595735.1. NCBI lineage: Eukaryota > Metazoa > Chordata > Testudines > Trionychidae > Pelochelys > Pelochelys cantorii. The sequence continues at coordinate 47,366,311 of CM064337.1, forward strand.
AGGGGTTAAAATAGTTCCGCTAGAGATAGCTTTTTGATTGCATTCTGAGAGGATCCTGTGCTTGGTGTTGTAAGTTAAACAGGAGATGGGGGTTCCTCTAACTTGACTTTCAACATTTCCCTGAAGGGGTTGCATAGGTCCTATTATAGATGTACTAAGATTTCAAAATAGCAGGTGTATACAGTCTTGTCTCAAGGCTGCCATCGGATGTCTCTTTGTAGGTGAATAACATTAGCGAGGCCTGAAATGCAAAGGACTGAAAAGCCGTTGGGAACAGGAAAGCAAAGATAACCTAGCTAGAGGACTGCATTGAAAGAGATGCCACAGCGGCAGAACGATTGCAAAGATAAATCTCTTTCTTGCTCCAGCTCCAAAGGAAAAAAAAAGTTTAAATATTCGTGGAAGTGATTTCTGTCTGTGTAAATAAGCAGTTGAGCTGAAAGGTTAATCACTGTCTAAGAAAGATGTACATTAAGGGTTTGTTTGAGTTAGCTGCACAATCCCGGTTTAGATTAAGAAATCGCTGCTGTGTCATGGGAAACTTTCAAAACAATTTTTTTTTACATCAGTGCTGGTCCTTCCAAATATTTAAACGTTTTCCTTTCTTGTTCTTACTGACTAGCACATTTGTATCAACATGAGCTTTGCTTCCTGGGTTTCTTACAGTTTCTTCCCCCACTTGAAATGGATATGACTGTGTTTGCAAAGTCACAACCCACTGTTGCCAACACCATGTTAAAGTCTCTAACTGGCATTCTCTCGCTTTTATTGCTAAATACTCCTTCTGTTAGAAACACAGACCCAGGAATGTAAGGTTAGAGAGTACGGCTGGTGGGGAACTTGCCAACAAAATATATTTTCAATCAAAAATGCAGTTGCCCCATAAGTGACATTTTCCATGGGAGAATTTCAATTTTTCCCACATCCTTGTTGACACCCTCAAAGAATTCTAAAAGATTGGCAAGGCATGATTTCCTTTACCAAAGTCATGTTTACTTTTTCTCAACCTAATGCATTCATCTGTGTATCTGATCATTCTTTGCTTTACTATAGCTTCTTCTAGTTTGCCTGGGGCTGAAGTTAGGACTTACCGGCCTGTATTTGCCTAGTTTGCCTCTGGAGCCTTTTTTTAAAATTGGTGTCACATCAGTTATTGTCCAGTCATCTGGCAGAGAAGCTGATTTAAGCAATAGGTTACATACCCCAGTTAGTTCTGTAATTTCATAGTTGAGTTTTTTCTTGTGTGATTGCCAATGTTCCCTCTAACCTTTTCCATCCATGTGTGTTTTTTTCCATCCATGTGCAGAATGTTTTGTGTGTGCACCAAGGAATGTAAGAAAGTGCACCACCAGGAGAAACACAACCCTAGCTGTGGGCACTCTGCTAATCAGCGAGGCGGCATGTGACTCTCTCCCGAGTGGCCACACGTGTATACAGCTAACTGGGTACACTGGTGACTGCCATTTCATTCTGGCAAACTTGTTACTGTTTAATTTATCAATTTGTTCCAAAGCCTCCTCTGCTGACACAATTGCTCTAGGACAGTTCCTCAGATTTGTCACCAAAAAAGAATGGCTCAGGTGTGGGAGGAATCTCCCTCACAACTTCAGCAGTGAAGACTGTAACCACACACACCCCCTGAGGGGCCTTCTGAACCCTGCCTCCAGCGGACTGGAGCCACGCAATGCCCAGAGGGAGACGAGACAAGCCCATTTTGCTCTCCCGGCTAGTGCCCCGGCTGTTCCCTATGATTCTGGGAGACCTGAGATGTCCCCCGGCAGGCTCGCATGACGAGGGAGAGCCACCCACTCACCGGTGGCGGCGGTGGCGGTGGGAACTGGAGGAGAAGAGCTGCGGGGGGCGCTGATACTCTGTGCCCTCCTGCCCCTGGCAGCCAATCCCCTGGACCCAAAGGCGGGCCTGTGGGGGGAGCCGAGGGTCAGAGCAGCCAGCCCGGGAGGGAAGAAGCCGCCACCGGCCCAGCAAAGCAAGAGCTGCTGAGCTAGGAGCACGGCCCAGTTTGTGTCAAGGGGCCTGCAGGGGTCCGGGGAGGGCGTGGGGGAGGGCTGGGTGCGGGGAGCCATAGCAGTAATGGGGCAGAGCATTAGCAGGGGGGCAGGTACGCTGGGGGGAGACATCTGTGTCGGGGGAAGGGGGGGTACTTAACACGCCTGCTCCAAGGCTGCAATTGCCACGGGACGCCGGCCGGCTGCCGCCCTTTCCGAGGGTTTGGCGGAGCCGGCGTGGGGGAGCTGTGGAGCAGGGCCAGCAGAGCCAGGCCTGGGGCCGGGGAGGGAGGGTGGCTAGGTTGGGCTGGATGTATTTCCTCGTATGGCCACCCTTAATTAGACATTAACCTTTCCTTCCTGTAGGGTCCAGGCCAGTCCTGGAGGGCAGGCCATGCCCCAGTCAGTCCTGAGGAGCCTAGTCAGGGTCACGGTCGGGGGGGCAGCGCAGGGGGGCAGCACAGGGGTGATCAACAGTTTGTACTAAACATTTTTTAAAAAATAATCCCCTTTTGGGCTTTTATTCAATTCTGGAAAAGATTTTTTTTTGCCAAGCCGCTCTAATTTAAACCAACCAACCCCCCTACCTTCTGGACATTTTGGAAGCAAACTTGAAAGCCCAGTTTTTGTCCTGGGTCATCTCGCTTTAATTTTTCAGGGTCCCCCTCCCTTCGCATACTGATAGGTCTGGTTGGCGAGCTTAGTCGCATGGTGGGCATTTCCAAAATCAAAAAATGTAGATCCCCATTAAGACTCCCACCTCCTTGAAACTGTGCATGCGTTGCTGCAATTTATGCATTGTCTGTTGGTTAGGGCTGTATCTAGGGGCGCTTTTAATCCCATATGACTATATACACACTGGGGCCTGGCTGTCCTCACTGGTATGCAAATTTTTAACTGGTATAAATCCATTGACTTTGATTTATTTAATCCTGGGGGGAGACAAGCTCACGACTGAAGCAGTTTGATATTCCTAGGAACTGAAATTCCTGAGTAATGACTATCTCCCATTTATACAGGTGCATTAGTGACTCTGTTACTCCTGGAAATATATTGAGTACGTTGCATTTTTGGAGTTATTTACCCCCGGGCCGAGTGAGTATCAAATACTAATGCCTGCACTACACTGAAAACTTGCATACAAACTGCTACACTGGGTCAGACCCAAGGTCCATCTAGCCCAGCGTCCTGCCTTCCGACAAGGGCTATTGCGAGGTGCCCCAGAGGGAATGAACGGAACAGGGAACCACCCCATGATCCATTCCCTGTTGCTCATTCCCAGCTTCGGGCAAACAGAGGTGCGTGATAAACCTGAGGCTTGTAGCTATGCCAGCCTAACCCCTGCTGTGGACGGTGCTAGATCAATGGCAGAATTCCATTCCTGCCTCTCAGAGAGGTGGATTAACTTCAGTGATGTGAGAACCCCTCCTGTCGCTGGAGTGCGTGTCTACACTGAAAGGCTTCCCCACTGCAGCTCTGCCATAAGTGTAGCTATAGCCTAATTGATTTTTGCCCCCTATTTCCCTTATTTTTCCTCCCCCCACCCTATTTATTTTGGAACTGGACCTTTAATAACTCCATTCATCTGAAGAAGCGGGTTGTGCCCACAAAAGCTCATGATACCACCGACATGTTTTGTTAGTCTCTAAGGTGCTGCTAGACTATTTGTTCTTTTTTAAAGTTACTCTCATCTGGGTCAGCCAGGAAGTTACCTGGGCCTGTGTTGTCCAGGAGGTCTGCCAACATGCCCCTACTTTGCACTCTCTTTGAACACAAGGTACAAGGCAGTGAGGACTCAAAGCCACAGAACCACAGAGCCCGTGTAGTAATGCAAATCTGTCAACCTGCATCCAACAGACAGGGCACTTCTCTGCTTATTTCCAGACCCTGGGAGTCGAGGGCCCAGGGGACAGTCACCCAGGTTCTGATGAATGACAAGCGCAAGGGAAAGAGCACAATGATTGTTTCTTGCTGTCTCTTGCCCAGCTGGCCATGGCCTCCCCCTGGATCTTACTGGAGAAGGATGTGTTCAACCCCCATAATGAGAGACTTCTGGAAATCGTCCACGTCTGGAAAACGGGAAAGAGGAGGAAGAACTGCATCCTCTGTGTGGCTGGTGAGTGGCCTGATAGCACCCAGCACGGGGAATTGTAGCTTGATAAAGACTGCTGGGAGGATGTGGTAAGACGTTTTGGCAGCACTGTAGATTTCATTGCTGGTGGGTAATTTCCTGCTGTGGAAGAAGGAACGTGTCTTTTTTTTTTTAATGATACCTTTAATACTAAACCTCAAAAGGTAGCTGGACCTTCGGGTGGAAACTTGTGTTTCTCACAGGATCTCACGTCATAGCCTGTTGAGAGCTGGAGATGAAGGAGGCCGGGGTTCGCTTCGTCTACATAAAGATCCCCAACTGCCTATAAAAGGCTTCCAAGGTGCAGGGCTGCTCCCTACCTTAGTAATTATTATCTCCATGAATGCCTCATTGTTATTCTTTGGGGATCCACCCAGACCCGACAGGGATTGTCTCACCCTGCCTATCTTGCAACCCTGGAGGCCTTAAATGCTAGGCTACCGTGTCTCACAGCCCTGACTTTGCCTGCCAACAGACAAGCATGCAGGCCACACTGCCCAGTTACTCTTTGCAGGGTGACCCCAATAACCTCCCTGTCCCAGATTTCCCCCAAACCATCTGCAAATATGACGATCCACTGAGGTTGCCATAATTGGCAGTTATTGCATTACCCCTCTCAGTCTTGAGCCAGGTCTACACTAAAGAGGAAGCTTGAATCAAGATACAGAACTCCAGCTACGTTAATTACGCACCTGGAGTCGATGTACCTTGATTCGAGTTTCCCTGCCGTCCCCACAGTGGGAGGCCAATAGGAGCAAACGCTTCCGTTGACTTCCCTCACTCCTCTCAGGAGCAGGAGTACCAGCACCGATAGGGGTGCCCTCTGAGTTTGATTAAACACGTCTTAACTAGACCTGCTAAATTGAACTCTGAAAGAGCAATCACGACAGCATCGATCTTCCGCATAGTGAAGACATGGCCTCGGAATTTTGCTGCATCTAAGCTGTGTGACAACTCCTTGACACACCAGCTTGTCTGCCATGCTACCCAGCTCTTAAGACTCTGCCAAGCCAAGCCTAGCAGATGACAGTGAATCCCAGGTCCTGAGTTCTCCAGGGACACCCCCTGCAGCATCCACGCCCTTTCGTGGACCACTCACCAAAGCTAAGTTCCTTGCTCCTTCAAAGAGACAATAGCAGCTTAATAATTTAATGGGGGCTGGACAAACTCTTACTTCAGTCACAGCACTGAAGTGGTAAAAGAGACGAGTTTATTAAATGTCATGGGTTGAAGGGATACCAAATAAAAGGAGTAAAACTACTCGAAAACTTAATTCAGCAAGGTACAGCCTTCGCATAAGCGGGTTTCTCACCGATATTCAGTCCTCAGAGACTGTCAGGAGCGCTGACACCTTGAAGTCCCCCACTGATGGATACCAAAATGGCTTTCCATTTCGCCTTCCATTGTCCCAGGGTTTGTAACCCTACAAAGCAGACAGTCATAGATGTCCTTGTGCACGTTGAATGTGCGTCTTAGGCCAGACATAACACCCATTTGTTTCTCCCTCCTCCCATCCAGTGGCTGCTTGTAGGCCAATGCAGTTGTTCCTAGAGAAGGTAAAGAAGGCAGATCGAGGTGACCAATACAAGACAACCAGCAGGTGGCCATTAAAGGATCTGAAGCTGGTAGATGGGAAGAATGTCAATCAGGTACCGTTCACTCCTGCTCCCTAACAGGGCAATGGGGCGTGACTGGAGAGAGAATGGATGGGCAGAGGATGGGAAGTCGGAGACACTTAGCCCAAGTTTTCAGCAAGAAGTACGTGTGTGCGTGTAGGCAGGGGAGGGGCCCACACTGCTTTTAATCCACAACTAAGCACAGTGAAATAAACCTTGAGCTCCATAAATTCTTGAGAAGAGAATCACAGCAGGAAAAGGGCCAGCCGTTTCCTTTCCTCGGGCGGCTTTGCCCCGGGTCTGCCCATTCCTGGGCAATGCACCAAGCCTCCTGCAGGGCTTGGGATGTTTCTTTTCCCGTGCCTTGGTTGGGATGGGGGTAGGAATTAAGGGCGCAGCGAGCAGAGAAATGCTCTTCCGTCCTGGACAGAAAGACGCAGTGCGGGCCGAGAAGAGCGTGGCAGATTTAATGGAGCCCAGAGCGGGCTAAGGAATGAATGACTGTTGCATTGCCACAACCTGGTTCAGCTCCCACCAAAACCAAGAGGGGCATCCACTGATTTAAATGGGCGTTTGATCAGGTTCTGTCAGGACAAGTCATTCCTTATAGTTCTACATGTCCTGCACCCTCCTGACGAATGAGAGCCTTTTCTAGCAATCCTCAGACGGACTTAGTCCTCCACTCTAAAGCACTCCGCTCGTTAGATCACCAGGATTTGCAGAACTCATTGCACAACCCATCTGCTTTCCCCATTGATATAGTTAGTTACAGGCATCTGCATTGGGTATTTCACACTGAATCAGAGGGCATTTATTGCAAGGGTGTTTTGTGGAGAGCAGGGGGTGCTGGGTTGCTGTCAGTTTGGGCTTTAACGCTGACATTACAGTAGTTGGCAGAGAGCTCTTGGATAGAGGTATTTCATTGCTGCTGCCTGTTGGCAGCATGGTAAATTGGTTATAATTAGTTTTTTATTAATGGGACTGTGCCAGAGTCCTTGGCAACCTGCCCATGTGTGTACAAGCAGAAATACATGAAAGGGAGCCATTGAAATAGTTCTCCACTCTCCACAAAGGCAGGCCTGCAGGCACCAGAAAGGGGGCGAACCACAGCAGACTCGCTAGGACTGGCTTAGAAAAGAATTCCTTCAACTTGGCGGGGGTGAGCACAATTTGTAAGTTGAACTGGTACTTCATGTTGGTGTTTCTCCGCGCACAGCCAGCCAACAGATCTCTCTTCCCCCGGACTGGTCTTTCATTTCAATGACAGGCCTGATCCGGCTACTCGTTCAAGCAGTGGGAGTCTTTCCAGGCCCAGCTAGGTCTGAAGACACTCCACTCGAGAGCACGGTGTGTCTCCTCTGTAACAGTCTGCACTGACCTGGACACAAAATGGCCGCCTCTCTTGGCAGACAGGCCTGTGCTTGGAGATTTAAGAGGGACAGTCCACAAAAAGCCAAGGCCTAAAAGTTACATGCCAGTAGCACAATATGCCTAAGCACAGAAAAGTGTGGCCCTCTTAAAGAAATAATGAAATGACACGTAGAACAGTTTGCTCCACGGCAGCGGCAGGCATTCCCAGAGGAGGACAATGAACCGAGCACCCATGCTACTATTGCCTACCACCTGACTTTATAATGCAGGATGCAATAATCTCATGGGAAGGCTGCACTGGTGTGCTGGGGTATGTCTGTTACCTCCACTAGAGACAAACTTTCATCCTTATGGATGCAACACCAACTACCCCGCTGACAGGCCAGGTATACATACAAGGTATACAGGATCTATCAGAAAAAGCTTTCTTTAGCGAAAGATCAGCGTCTAGACTGCCACTTTTCTCCAACGAAGCTCCGTGCCGGAAAAAAGCGGCAGCCATTTTTATGCTAATGAAGCACGGGATATTTAAATCCCCGCTTCATTAGCAATTTTTCCCAGCCTAATCTTCATCCCTCTGCCGGCAGAGGGGTGCAGTCTAGACACACGCAAAGACTTGTTGCAGGCCGTCTCTGTACAGGATGCATGGATTGGGCCTTTTCCCAGGGCCAAAAGTCACATGGTCCTCCCCTGGAATTCCTCCCAAAGTTCCAAGCCGACAGTACAAACTTAACCCAACTTCTGTCCTCCTTGTCTTTCATCTCCCTTATATTTCCCCAGAACTCTCTCTTCCTGGAAGTCCAGATCCTGCCCTACTGTCCAAGCCCATCCCCAGAGCCTGCTCTATCTCTCTCCCGGACTCTCATGCCTACACTAACCCTTTCACGATCTGTGCGTGTGGAACCCACACACCTAGGCTATGTGCAACCCACACACTGCAGGCTTCTTGTGCAATAACTTTTTGCACGAGAGTTCTTGCGCCATAGTTCTTGTGCAAGAGTGTGTCCACACTGGCTGCTTTTGCGCGAGAGATGTGCTTTTGCACAAGAGCATCCATGGCAGTGTGGACACTCTCTTGCGCAAGAAAGCTCTGATGGCCATTTTATGAAACGTGCCTGTTGCCCGTCCACACTGCCTTTTTGTGCAAGAGCTCTTGCGCAAGAGGGCTTATTCCTCATGGGGAGAGGAATAATTCCTGAGCAAAAAGCCCTCTCTTCTGGCGATCTACTGTAAACTTTCTTGCGCAAGAACGGACTTGCAGTGTGGACGCTCTGCAAGTTTTTGCACAAGAACGGCCCTAGTGTGGGTCGCTGTCCCATGCAGTGGCACTTAGACCACTTACAGCGAGAGATAAGAACAAGGGAGCTCTACAACCTGTGCTGAGCGCCTGCTGGCTTTATAGCTCAAGCTGTAGAGGCTCCTACACTAAGCTCCAGAGGTCCCACCTTCAAATCTGCCCGCTGGTGGTTACACTGGTAGATGTCTCATCACAAGGCCATTCAGGACACTACGGGTCCTGTGAGGGTAGCTTGTAGCAGGAGGCAGGGACAGGCTTGTGAAAATCAGCATGGGTGGCCGCTCTGCTTATACAGGCTGGGTACGACGCCTTCAGCTACACCCGTTGAGGGTTTGTTATCAGGTCTGCCGATGGGCCAACCTTCCAGAAAGGAACGAGAAAGACAGACTGTCCCCTCCGCTTCAGAACAACCTCACAGGGCTACCATCCACCTCCCACATGACTGAGAATGAATCTGGAGCAACCATTTTAACTAGCGCCACTCTGGGAAACCCTCCCTCTGCTGCACAATGAAAGCAGAGGGTCAAACACCCATCAGAGTCCAAGGACTGGGACAGCTTGTGCTTCATCCAACAAGCCCCCGCACCTCATAGCCTGCTCCTGCTCCCCGAACTTACGTTTCATGAAGAACCTGCCTTCTCCTGGTGCTGTCAGAACCCTGACACTGCAGATTCGGCTGCGCTTTAAGTTACAGCTCCCTTGGCAAACACTGTATTAATATTTATGAGACCATTCTTGGATAGCCCCCTGCTTTAATAGCGCCTTATAAGGCATGCTATAAACCAGGCTGGCCGTAAATTCCCTGTAGACAGCCCTGCTACAAGCTGTTCCGGAGGCTGCTAGCAGTGCAGGGCATGATGCATTACCCGGTAAAGTGTCATGAGACTGAATAAATCATCATAAAGTCTGAGCCTATTATTATTATTAGGATCAATAACAACAAACGCAGCCTCCAACCTCTGCGGAAGCTGCGACAATGCAGTGCTAATGAGCTGGCTGAGGAAGAGGCCGGGCTCAGTGGAATATTCCAGGCTCGGGGCCCTGTATTCCCTTAGGCCGCTTCAGAAGCCGTCAGCCTAGGCCCCTATAATGGAGCTGGGCAGTGCAGGCCTGACTTAGGGACACCCAAACGGTGAGAGTGGGCAGCAAAGGCTGTGTTAGCCTGGGAGCTAGAAATGATCCTGAGGGATGTCCATGTGCAACCACCTCAGTGAAGCATCCCCTTTATGTTCGCTACAGAGCGGACCTCTCTCCTCTGTACCACAAGGAGGGCTCCAGTCACAGCCAGGGCCGGGAGGCAGAGGGTATCTCAAGGGAAAATTACATTGGTGACTGCCAGCCAGAAGCTGTATGAACACATGATAAGAGCTAGTCTGAGTCTACTAGCCAATTAGCCCGTCATAAGATGGGATTTTCAGGTCTCTCCTCCATGTCGGTCTTCTCTCCTGAGCCTCCGGTCTCTCACTCCGTGTCTCTCTCTCCTCCTCCTACTGCCTCCCCCTCTCTCTCTCTCAGCTCTCCTCCACCTCCTGCCTCTCTCTCTCTGTCTCTTTCTCTTCTCCTCCCCCTCCTGCCTCTCACTCGGGGGACCGTGGAGCCCAAACAGCCATTTGGGCTCCGCACTCCCTGTGCTGCATGGGGAGCGCGGAGCCCAAACGGTCGCTTGCGCCACTTGCTCCCATGTGGCGGCCCGGCTGAGCGGCGTAGAAGTCAGCCGAGCGCCACGGCGGGAGGCAAAGGGGAGCAGGGCAGTGACGTTCACGGCCGGGGGCAGGGCCTGGAGCCGCTCTCATGCTGCACATCACCACCCCGCCCCCCCTTCCCCTCCCGCCGTGGTGCTCGGCTGACTTCTGCGCCACTCAGCCGGGCCGCCACGGGGGAGCAAGCAGCGCAAGCGGCCATTTGGCCCCCCACTCCCCATGCAGCACGGGCCGCCCAGAGGGAACAGCCAGCATTTCAGCGTTACAGACTCACAGACATTGGGCTACTATATATATGATAAAGGAGCATGAAATATACCAGAGGGCTGATTCTGCCAGCAAGATCATCAGACTTCTATCAAATTCATCCCACAGTGCAGCTCCGTTGGAGCCCATAGAATATTGGATCTGACACTAGTGGTGAGTAACAAACAGGCAGGGAGATAGAAAGGTAAGGATAAAAATCTGGTTCATAACACCACCTAGCTCTTCTCATCTGTAGATCTGAAAGCACTTCACCTTATCCCCACGGCACACATGGGGAAACTGAGGCACTGCAAGCTGAAGTGACTTGCCCGGAGTCACCCACTGCCCAACTGGGAAAAAAGCCCAGCTCCCTCGAGGGCTAGCCTGTAGAGCTGTTCACTACGCCACACTGCCACCCCGAAACCATCAGGATCTTGGCTTCAGAGAATCATCAAAGATTAGGGTTGGACGAGACCTCAGGAGCTCATCTAATCCAACCCCCTGCTCGAAGTAGGACCAACCTCGACTACATCATCCCAGCCACGGATGGAGAATCCACCACCTCCCTAGGGAACCCATCCCAGTACTTCCCCACCCTCCTAGGGAAATAGTTTTTCCTAATCTCCCACCTAGCCCTCCCCCACTGCAACTTGAGACCATTGCTCCTCGTTCTGCCACCTGCCCTCACTGAGAACAGCCTCTCTCCATCCTCTTTGGAACCCCCCTTCAGGGAGCTGAAGGCTGCTCTCAAATCCCCCCTCACTCTGCTCCTCTGGAGACTGAATAAACCCAGTTCTCTCTGCCCCAGCCGCTTATTCATTGTCGTTGCCCTCTTCTGGACTTTCTCCAATGCGTCCACATCCTTTCTGTAGTGGAGGGCCCAGAACTGGCTGCAGTACTCCAGATGTGATCTCGCCAGTGCAGAACAGAGGGGAATAATCACTGCCCTAGATCTGCTGGCAATGTCCTCCTAATGCAGCCCAATATGCTGTTAGCTTTCTTGGCAACAAGGGCTCATTGTTAACTCATATCCAGCTTCTCATCCATTGTAATTCCCAAGCAGCAGTCCCCTTGGCACCGCGTCCCCTACCCGCAAGCTGAATCACCACGGTCCACAGTAGAATCTGCCTCCTCCTTAGAGGTCGCCCATCGGCTTGCTAGCCGGCCCCAACACAGCTTGGATTGTGAGAGCAGACATAATCAGTGCTGTTGCTATTGAACTGGTAAAATCAAGTTACTCTCTGTATCAGTGAGCTCAGTTCAGATTAACCCTATGTCTGATTCTTCATTTGCAACGTGACCTTGGGGCAGCATTAAAAACCCTAATCTCAGAGCGACCGCTCTCCCCAATTGCATCCCCTGCTCCATTAGCCTCGCAATCAGTTTGACACTGGTGCCTGCTGCATTAGCTGCTTGGGATGTCTTTTCTTTTTTATAGTACTAGAAGACTTACCCAGCTTTGCCCAGATCCCAGGCCAGCCCAGGGCAGCAGGGGTGGGATGGCTCACCCACTGGCTGTTTCCCAGGGCCGGCTGGGAGCGGCAGGGGCCACCTGCAGCACAGTGGGCGGCTGCTCACTGGGAGCAGCCTGGGATGGCGGGGGCTGTGCTGCCCCCCTGTGGTCATTTGTGAGTAGCACTGTCCCTGCTATCACACCCCTTCCTTTCCAGTTGATGGGAAACAATCACATTCCAGGCACCTCCCCTTGTCCTGGCTCAATCAAACCCTGACCTTGCTTTAAGTGATGATAAGAGGAAGCTACAAACCAAATTTCCTATCTCTTACCGTTTAGGAGGCGTTCTTGAGCAAATGGACTCACAGACAGACGGATGGACACACAGACAGATGCGCAGACTCTCTAAAATCTATAGCAAATTCAGCACACGTGTCAGAATGGATCACACACACAGCATCAGTAAATGCCCCAGCCAGCAGTGTAATTAATTGCAGCTCTTCTTACCCGTGTCTAGGAATGCCTGGATTTTGAGCTGCAGTTTGAGAAGGTTTACAAGTGGACAGCTGTCAGCGCTGACGAGAAGAATGCCTTTCTCAGATGCTTGTGGAAGTTGAACCGCCGATACCTCGCCAGCAGCATTGCATTTGTCGGTGTCCCCTCTTGCACATTGGAAGGTAATTATGGTTTGTGCCGGGTGGCTTTTTCCTGCCTTCATCCTTGTAATCCTCAGTCCCTTATTCCTGTCACGCTTTGTGGGATCCTGGCATGTTTTGTGACCCTCCTGGCCAGAGTCTATATGGGGGAACGGACTTTTTAATAGATTGCTTCAACTGTGCTTCAGAAGAGGTACCATTTTCTCCCTGACTATCAAAAGGCTGACTTTTCTTGAAAGACTTACCCACTGACTTCATCCCAAAACAGGCTGAGGCAGGCAGGCTCTCATGAAAAACAAGATTTACAAAGAACAGGGCAAGTGTCAGGATCCTGAAAAGGGCAGACAGGCTCAATGGTCAGAGCAGCATCAAACCTAAAGCTCGGAGTAGCAGAGGAGTTTGTAGTCAAGTTCCAGGCCTGGGCTGATGCCAAGAATCCAACTCACATTTCAGGCAAGGTCTAACTCAAGCTAACGTTCAAGGGCTGCAGCTAGGGGAGAGTGAGGCAGCGGCCTAGAACGCCCCGGGGTTTTATGCAGGGTGGGAAGCCAATCAGGGACTATCAGGCTGCTGCCTCTCCGACGCTTTCAGCGAGACTTCCGGAGCCCTGGGTGCACAGCAAGTCCTGGATAGTGGGGTGCAAGTTAGTTGCAGCTGCTACAGGATGGCAGCATGGAGATATTTCGCTATATGCCCACTCTGCAGTCCTGGGTTCCCAATCTGACAGACCTTACCCTTCCTGAGCACAAACAGATTCAACCCACAGAAACAAGCTAGTCCTGGCCAGCAAGAGGAAAGCTAAGCAGGGCCTCCAGAGACACCAAGTGGGAGCACATGGCCTTTCTCCTTTCCTCCCCTTGCCCAGCAGCCCTGGTTGCCAGAGACACACCTCTCCTTTTGCCACCCATGGAGAGCACGCCAGCCAGCAAGTGGGTATGGCCGATTTCTGGTTAATGAGGAGAGCGGAGTGGTTAAAGGTCCGGTAAATGGGAACTCTACTGGAGATACTTTGCCTGCTAAACCGCTGCCTTGCAATTGTATTGGCGGGGGGGTAAATTGGGACGATCTCCCTTGGAGTGTCACATTGTTAGTTTGGGACAAAGCTGACTGAATTCCCTGTGACAGCAAGGGAGGGGGCCCTGTGCAGGGGCGGGGGGAGGGAGGGCTAAGGAGCAGTCACAGACAGCCAGAGAAGGAATAGCTCATCCAGGGAGTAAAGGCTTAAGAGAGAATTTATAGAGCAGGCTAATTTATTCCCAGGCCCGTCGCTCCATGGAAAAAGTGCTGGGCTGGGATGAAGAATGGACAGTTTATCTTGCCTCGAATGGCTCTATCTGGGCCGGGCAAGGCATGGAGGTGGAGGAACAATATCAGCTTAAACATATTGATAAAGCTATCGTCTATCGACTGGGGGGAAGCTCCCAATCTGTGTGTCCATTGTAGGGTTGCCAGATGGTCTCCCAAAAAATACCGGACACCTGGTATTGTTTGGTCGAGAAAAAAAAACAAGGAACGCGGAATAAGCAGCGATCGCAACCCTGCCTCCCAGCTGGGACTCCCAAGCTGGGAGGCGGGGCCACAATCGGCGCTGGGAGCTTGTGATTGCGCAGAAGCCTGGAGGGGGCGGACTCCCAGCCACTCCCCCCGCCCACGCCAGGCTTCTGTGCAATCACAGGCTCCCAGCGCCGATCGTGGCCCCGCCTTCCAGCCGCTCCCCCTGCCCACGCCAGGCTTCTGCGCAATCACAGGCTCCCAGCGCCGATCGTGGCCCCGCCTTCCAGCCACTCCCCCCGCCCACGCCAGGCTTCTATGCAATCACAGGCTCCTAGCGCCGATCGTGGCCCCGCCTTCCAGCCGCTCCCCCCGCCCACGCCAGGCTTCTATGCAATCACAGGCTCCTAGCACCGATCGTGGCCCCGCCTTCCAGCCGCTCCCCCCGCCCACGCCAGGCTTCCGTCCGGTGTGCAGCTGGAAGAATCAGAGAATACTGAACATTGCACGTATCCGGTATTCTCTGATTTTTTTACCGGACAAAGAGCGCAAATACCTGACTGTCCGATAGAATACTGGACACCTGGCAACCCTAGTCGGTTGAGATGTGGCAGGGCGACTGTTGACTGCATCTGTCAGTGTCTGTGAGGATGTGTGGGTGGAAGAGGATCTGTGGGATCCCGCAGGCTCTGTAGACACCTCGTCGCTATGTGGGGCTTTCCCGCGCCTCAGGCACAGCCAGACTCCAGATTCGGCTCACTCTGCCGGTGCCATGAGCCTGAGCTGCCACGTCGCCCCGCTAGCCCTGCCCTGAGCGGGGGGCTGAGGGTTGTGGGGCCTGCTGGGATTTTCTTCCCATGTAAATACATGTCCCCGGGGGAGCAGGCCAAGACTGCTCCCCCGCCCATGTGTCTTGTGAGTGAGGGGAAGCCATCGGGCGCCGCAGGAAGGAAGGGCTGGCGCGCTGCAGTAACTAGAACTCTGTGCTCGTTCGGGTGTCTCCCCCACGCCCGCAGGGAAGCAGAGCCTCCCCGAGGTTGGCAGTGCCAGCGCAGAGGCTGGGGACCAGGCGGAGCACAGCGCCTACCAGGAGATGACGCCAAAGGAAACGGCCGACATGCTGAAGCTGATGGAGGAGTACGAGCCAATAGTCAGCAATGCTGTGGCCTTTGCAGAGAAGCTGAGCACAGACCTCCAGGTTCTGGATGAGGTGAGGGGCCTTCCTCCTGGGTATTTGCATAGGCCCTGGGCCATCTCCACCCATGCCAAGGGCACGACTCTCCTTGATGTCACTAGAGATTGAACGGGGCTTGCCCAAAGCTCCTCGGGCTCTTTTATTCGAGCTAAGAAGCCAATTACCAGGCTGCAGAGCAATCCGTGGCCGAAAGCTTGTCCCCAAGACATCGGCGGGAATGTTGTCACTGCCTTTCACGGAACACTGCTTTGCGCTGCCCGGCGGCTGTCTTCCAGCGGGTGGGGGGACAGCTTCCGTGAGAAGCTGGCCTCCAAGCAATGCAGAAGGGTGTCCCCACTGCCCCACACAAGGGTGCTCTTCATGCAAATCAGCGAACCTGCGCTAGCTAAGAGGTGAAAAGGCGCAGGAGAGACAGGGCCAGGCAGCCTGGAACAAGTCAGCAGCCTGAGTTCACATGCAGGCTTGAACACAAGCTGCCACCCCGAGCTGGAAGCTGAGTGCAGTGTTTTCATTGCTCCCACCGCACTAAGCTGAATTCAGAATACCTTTTCCTGCAGTGTAGACGCACCCTTGGAGCAGCGGACAGACAGTGTTGCTGCATAGACTCTTCTCCCCTTCCTCTGCCAGGTGGACAAGGTGTATCTCAAATGAATTGGGGCAAGTTATCAAAGATTAATACAAGGCAGGCCTCATAAAAACCACAGGTATTTCCCAGTCCCAGCCACCCAGACCCATAGAACGCGCTCATGTATACAGGTCCCCCGGTTGGTTTGTGCGGGGTACCTGGAGGGGAGGCAAGCAGGCGGCCGGCAGGGCCACAAGGGCCGCCTCTGAACGCAAGGCCTCGCTGTTCGTCAGGCTCCCAGTGTCACGAGGGAGGAGAGGGATGTGGAGCAGCTAGCATGGCTGCAGGCAGGTGGCACGAGACAGACGGGGGACCCACTCCACACACTCCAGGGCATCCAGAGCCCCCATGGGGGCCGAGGCAAGGAAGAGGGACACAGACACTCACCAGCAGCAGCCCCGCCAGGGAGAAGGGGAGGCGAGAAAGCAGAGTGGGGTTGTAATGTCCGAGGGGAGAGGAGGGAGTAAAACGGGAGAGCACAGCACAGGGTTGATAGAGATCTGTGGGGCAGGAGAGGGAAGGAGGTAGGGGCTCTCGGGCCTTGATTTCACTGTTCAATAGAAGGTATATTTTTACCAGGGGGGTATTAGTGGGTGTGAACTTCCCTGAGGAAAGAACCCAATGAAGACCAGGCCTGAGGGCCATGGAGAGTGGGAAGGCTGCCCGGAGGGATCAAGAAAGACAATGGAATTGCGGGGGGAGGCCGGGGAGAGAGATACTATGTGAGAGAACAAGGGAATGATTGACAATGAGAAACTGATAGAAGAGGAGGGGCTGCCTGGAGAAAAGAGGAATGTGGTGGGGCTCATTCCGTTAATTTATGTTTCTGTATGTTACTTCATTTCCCTGGAAGACATCCCAGACGAGATGCCCATGTAGAACACATTAGAGCAATATTTCTGGGTCCACTGAATTTTATAGTTAAATAACTCAAACAAACAACAGACGAAATAACCGAACACTTACCAGACCCCACAAACTCCTCAATCCGTCTTGCTTTGGGTTCGCTCGGTTCCGAGCTTGAGTTTCTATGCCGCTTCGTAGCAGCATGCCTGCCTTGTGCTCCAGTTGGCAGCCCTGAGATCAGGGAAGCAGAATTCTTCAGGCCTGTTTCTAACAGCAGCAAACATCCGCATGCCCCGGGGCAAGTCACGTAACCCCTCTGTGACTCAGTCGCCCCATCTGTAAATGAGGGCTAGCAATGCCTACCCTGCGAGGGGAAGTAATAAATGTCGATTAGGTTCTTGGAAATGAAAGATGCTGCAGAGGGCATGACTGAAAAGGGCCATTAATTGGTAAATAATTATTAACACCAATTAATACTGTTGATGAATATAACTGTTGCATTATCAGTCAACGTCACTATTATGTGACATGAGTCATGCACTTTGTGACAGAGCCAGGCCAGTTGGCTACTGCAGTCTGGTGGAAGGTAGAGATGCTGGGTGAAGAGTTCTCTGTTCCCCGAGTAGCCAGGGCAGAGGCTGCTGCAGCACCGTCAGGAAGAACCTGGGGCCAATTAAGAACTAGCCAGAAGCAGCAGGCTAATCAGAGAACCTGCAGCCCACGAAGGACCTGCTGGGACTAGTTGAACGGGCTTCCCTTCAGGGCATCCCGGCAGGCCAAGGACTGAGAGTGAAGAGGTGCTGGGAGGAGCTGGTGCGGGAAGTGGCTCTGAGAAAAGCCGCAGCTGTGATGGTGGAGGAATCGCTGCCAGTAGGGTCCCTGGGCCGGAACCTGGAGCAGCTGGACCCGGGTTCCCCCAGCCCTCTCTGCACACTAGGGAGGCCACCCCGGAAGGGGGAGTTTGGGACTAAAGAGGGGTTCAGCCCAAGCCCATTCGACTGGCCTATGGTGCGGACGGCTCAGTACTAAGGCCAGGGCCACCACCTAAAGGGTGAGAGGCTGAGGGGAGGGCCACAGTAAGCCTATGAGGCAAACACTGCCCCTCTAGAAATGCAGCATCCTCGAGGCGAGGCCAGAGCTCCGCCCCAAAACTCTCGTATTTCCTACAGCGTAGCAACGCCCCCCGCTTCGTTCTGAGGCGGCACCATCCAGCTAGCGACCTCAGAGCGCTTCATAAGCGCCAGCAAAGTGCCACCAAAGTTGTGTGGCGAGTGACACGGTGGCCGTTGTATTTGTGGAGTCTGGCGCGCCCGAGCCTACCCTGCTCCCCTAGAGCATGCTCCGACCGCCAGCTCATTCTTAAATCCACCGGCGTTCCTGAGACTCAGAGACATCTCACGCCACTGAGTTACTGTCACAGCCGGTGCAGTAATTCACCCGAGACCTGTCCCTGCCAGCAGTTCCCCTGCCAGCTTGATTGGTGCCGCTTTGCTAAAGGCGAAGTCCCCAGGCTCCGGAAAGCCCTAATAAGAACATCAGAAGGGATGGCAGCGACAGGCTCGCTGGAGGTTTATGGCCATAATTTAGTATCACTTCCTAAAATACAAAAATGTCAGTTGGCACCTTGCGGAGCAGAGCCCGGAGCTGCCGCCGTGAGGCCAATCTGAGCCTCGAGGGCGGCTGCGCAGCACCGGAGAGGTGGTTTCCTAGCAGCGACCAGTTAATCTCTAATAGGCCCTGTCAGGGATGATTAACAAGCAATTACCGCTCCCTGGCCTGTCAAAGCAAATGTCTGAGACCTCCCCAGGCTAAGCGGGCTCCCATTTATCGGTGCACACCACACCTGGTCTACCCACTTGGGAATTCCACCCTCAGAACATGCACACCAGAAGCGGTGTGTGCGAATTTGTCTGCCTCCTCACAATGGCCTGGCTCAGACACTTTGGTGGGACTCCAGAAAAGTGGGGCGTTGAGAACGGGCCATGGGGTCACGTGGTGCCCCTCAGTCCACTCTCCCCCTCGGCAAGAGGAGGGGAACTAGAGTTCTGGCATGTACAGTGAGGCCAGTCATTGCTGCTTCCCCCTGGATGTGCCCCCCACAAGGAGCAGGAGGTAGCAGAGCACCCGTGTCCATGTAGGAAAGCCAGGCGCCATCACCAGCCCTCCTGCATCCGTCTTTCTTCTGCTCTGGGTGGCGTCTTTTCGAGGAGGTCTCTCAGGTGTTGCAGCTGCCTGAGTGATGTTGCTCTTTCCTTTTTCCTCCTTGGACTGGTTGCGACTGGGCTCCTGCAGGACCTCCTGCTCTCCACCCTCTCCGGGTGGCAGCCCGCGCATGGGACTCTGGGGGCTGTGCTGAGGAGCAGAAGGCTGGAGCGAAAGCAGCGTGGAGCCTTCCGTTGTGTGCCTTGCGGTGGTGAGGCTGACACCACGCGCGTGCGTGTGTGCTGGACACAGCCGTACCAGGATTGTGTCCCTGTGTGTGTGTGTGTGTGTGCTAGACACGGCCGTACCAGGATTGTGTCTCTGTGTGTGTGTGTGTGTGTGTGTGTGTGTGTGTGCGCGCACGTGTGCATGCTGGACACGGCCGTACCAGGAGAGTGAGAGTGTGTGTGTGTGTGTGTGTGTGTGCGCGCGTGTGCTGGACACGGCCATACCAGGATTGTGTGTGTGTGTGTGCTGGACACGGCTGTACCACAATTGTGTGTGTGTGTGTGTGTGCGCGCACGTGTGCTGGACACGGCCGTACCAGGAGAGTGAGTGTGTGCGTGTGTATGTGTGTGTGTGTGCTGGACACGGCTGTACCAGGAGAGTGAGAGAGAGAGAGAGAGAGAGAGAGAGAGAGAGTGTGTGTGGTGTGTGTGCGTGTGTGTGTGCGCGCGCGCGTGTGCTGGACACGGCCGTACCAGGATTGTGTGTGTGTGTGTGTGCAGGACACGGCCGTACCAGGATTGTGTGTGTGTGTGTGTGTGTGTTGGACACGGCCGTACCAGGAGAGTGTGTGTGGTGTGTGTGCTGGACACGGCTGTACCAGGAGAGTGAGAGAGAGAGAGAGAGAGAGTGTGTGTGTGTGCGCGCGCGCGCGCGTGTGTGCTGGACACGGCCGTACCAGGAGAGTGAGTGTGCGTGTGTGTGTGTGTGTGTGTGTGTGTGTGTGTGCTGGACATGGCTGTACCAGGATTTACACGAGCGGAACGTCTCCATGGCGGAGGAGGAAGGTTTGTTCACGGCCGCTCTCAATTCCTGGCTGTCCCCACTGGGCTCTTGGACCAGCATGTGACCCTTAGACAACGTGAAGGCGACAGAACGTGGAGCTATTTCATACCCCTGCCTGGCACAGGTCCGTGAAATCTCACAGCACGCCGACTGAGACAGCCCTGCTGGTGACCCACCATCTTGGATTTCCTCCAGCAGCCCCTCTGAAGGTGGCAGGAGAATTCCTGAGAGTGGGAAGGGAGGTGCAGACTGCAAAACACAGTGGTGCTTGGCTTCCTGTGGTCTGCACACACAAGGAACGTGCTCCCCTCATGCCCAGCATGCAACACTTCCCTGGCATAATACCACTAAAGGCTGCATCTAGGGAAGCCTTTTGTCTTTGCGGGACTGGTTCAGAAGCTGCCACGCCGCGTGGCCTCATGGTCTGAGCTGGCACCGTGGGCATGTCTGACCCTCAGAACCTTGCCAGGCACACAGCAGAAGCCTACGGCATGGCATTGCCTCCAAAAACTTTGCTGCGAAGGCACTAACCCAGAGGCACTGTATCTTAGCTAGGTATGAACCGGATACACTGACTTCCTACCTGTCAGGGTGGCTAAACTCAGGAATAAGTTGCCTAGGGGGGTTGTGGAATCTCCATCTCTGGAGATATTGAAGAGCAGGTTAGCCACACACCTGTCAGGGATGGTCTAGGCGGTGCTGGTCCTGCTGTGAGGGCAGGGGACTGGACTCGATGACCTCTCGAGGTCCCTTCCAGTTCTAGTGTTCTATGATCTACGACTAGCTGTGTGTGACGATTTCTCCCTCTAGTGGTGGACACCAGTCACCGTTTTGGCCAGCGTGGTGGACCTGGTGGTTCTCTCACCGAAGGCCCCGTGGTTGATCCTAGCTACTGATCAAAGCATCCATAGGGATGGGATCCTAACCACAGCATCCACCACGGCCCAGGCATTGTGCTGCATCCGAGCTCTCTGCTTCTCTTGGCCCCAGGCCAATCTCCAGGCCGTCATCTCGTCCGAGAAGCAGGTGACGCTGCTGATGGACTCCATTGACCAAGCCCTAGTGGAGGTTGCCAAAGTGGAGGGGACCTTGCAGATTTACGAGGAGCTGCTGGGGAGCGTGAAGCAGCAGATGGATCACATCCAGCAGGGGAACTCCTTGCTGCACCGCATTGACTCCAACCACAAGAAGCTGATGGGCGAGATTCTCTTCCTCACGGTAGGTGCCGTCCTAGAAGGACTGATGTGTGGGCTTAATGGGCTTAAATTGCAGCAAGGGAGGTTTAGGTTGGACATGAGGAAAAGCTTCCTGCCTGTCAGGGTGGTTAAACACTGGAATAAGTTGCCTAGGGAGGTTGTGGAATCTCCATCACTGGAGATATTGAAGAGCAGGTTGGACAGACACCTGTCAGGGATGATCTAGACAGTGCTTGGTCCTGCTGTGAGGGCAGAGGACTGGACTCGATGACCTCTCGAGGTCCCTTCCAGTTCTAGTGTTCTGTGATCTATGACCCATTAAAGTCAGGGGACAGCTTCCCCCATGGGAACTAGGGACCCTGATCCAGAGCAGCTGAAGTCAGTCACTTGCCTCTACAGGGCTCCCAGAGAGAACTGGGCACTCCTTTGAGGCCTAGATACAATGGTGATGGGTACACGGCGGAGGCTGAAAAAGAGCAGTGGGGGTGGCGTGACGACGCGGGGGAACAGCCGGGCGTGCCATGCCGCTGGCTAAGCAGGCAGCGGAGAGGAGCACCGAGTGGCATGTGCTTTCACAACAAAGACCAGCGCTTTATCAGCAGCGACCAAGGTGCTCGGGGCCCCTCCCGGGCATGGCCACAGCTGCAGCATTAACTCTGTCACTGCAGCTGGGGGCGCAGCTCCAATCAGCAAGGGCCATGGTGGGGGGGGGAAGGTAGCAAAAGGTTTGCCTTTTTGCCCGTGGACCATGTTTGCCTGAAATTGTTCTCACCAGCCAATCCGCTTCCGGGATTGCGCTGCCTCCCCTGCGACCGATAAGCATGTGACTCAGAGGGGAGCAAGAACGCTAGCTTGAGGGTTCTGCACCGCTGCCAGGCAGCAGTCGGGTGCTAAAATAGGGGCCCTGGGCACCCACAACCCTCTCAACTTGACATCACCTGGGGACAAGGCCTGCCTGCATGTTGTGTGTTTGGCCAGCCCCTAGCGCCACGGAGCCCTTGGTCTCTCCTGTGTCGGGATCTCGAGCGCTGCCGTTTCTATGCTGCTGACCATTCTGTTTGAAGGGGACATGGCCGCACGGTGTATTTGATGGGGAATGCAGCCTGGCAGCTTCCCGAGCATCCTGCCAATGAAAGCAGTGAGAGCACCCATCCTGCCTGGGTGTGGGACATCAAGCTGAGCTGCAGGGGGGCAGAAGGGCACTGTGCATTAACTCAGCTCCCTTGGGTTTTGACCAGAGTAACCTGGACCTTAGTGAGGAGCACCGCCAGGCGCTGAGCCAGGGCGACCTCTCCAGCCCCAGCAAAGTGACGGCCTGCATTGCAGCTGCGGGCGCTCTCGCCAGCTGCATGAACGTCCCGGTACAGCCCAGTGAGTAGGAGTAGAAGCGAACTGCTCTTGCGGGAGCCTCGTCCCCACCACGGCTGCCCCCGAGCGCAACACTGGATTGTCTGACCTTGGCATAGGCTCCCTGAGTCACAGGGCTGTGAGGTCCTCGGAGCCCCCACCTTCCAGGCCCTGGAGTCTTGCACTTAGCTGGTGCAAAATCCCGGGAGGAACGTGGAGCAGGAGATCCCGGACTCAGTTTTCATGTTCCTCCAGGCCCTCGGGGCTCTGCCTTCACCCACACAGAACTGGCTCCCTTTGACCTGACCTTTCCACTGCCTCCAGGTTTGTCTGCTCTCCTCCAGCCCCATCTGCAGTGCCGCGCACCGGGGCCTCACCTCCCTTATGTTCTGGGGTGAGGGACACCGGTCCCGCTTTCCTGCTTACAGCAGCATTTGCCAGCACCGCACATCCTCCAGCCTTCATCACCCTCCAGCCTCGGAGCTCTGGCCTCAGTCATCTCCTTGGGCGGGCAGTTGGTGGCATTCCGCTCCCGGGGGCCCTGACTTCCGGCTTGCAGGCTTAGCTCCTCAGTGGCCCGGGGCTGAGGCCCAGGAGAGCTGGCTCCAGGCTAGCACGGTGAGGGTCCACGTTAAGAACATACAAATGGCCCCATGGGGTCAGGCACGTGGCCCCTCTAGCCCAGCATCCTGTCTCCTGCCAGTGGCTGGTGCCAGTGCTGGCCTTTAGCTGGGGGAGCTACTTGCAAGAGGTAATGCTTCTCTAGGAGCCATGCTGCAGGTTACCCTGCTAAGGCCCTCAGACAGATCATCCTCAGACAGACCTAACAAGCACCCTCTGGGGTCGCCTGTCACTGTCTTCCCAGCTGTGGAACAGGTTGGGATCACAAGGCGAGCCCCACCCAAGAAGAAAGGACTCCTTCAGGCCATAGAATCAGCCAGCCCGCTCTCAGTCTAGACAGGTTGAACCTCTCTAGTCCAAAATCCTCGGGACCTGACCAGTTCCAAACGAGAGAATTTTCTGGACCCCGAGAGGTGACTATTGTCCAGCAGCATTACCAGCACGGCCGCTGCTGGCTGGGCTCTGAGAAGACATTCAGAGGTAAATTAGAGCTAAATACCAGCCCAGAACACTGAGAGCCAGGACGGGGGCTGTAAACAAACTTTATGGGACCACGGGAAAGTTGGCCACCCCCATGAAAAGTGGACACCTGGCTAACTAACACCATTCCGGATGACGGATGCTTCTGGACAAGAGCGCTCTGGATTTGAGAGGTTCAACCTGTATTAGGAGAAAGCACTGCTAGAGCAAGCTTAGGTTAAACTTTGGCAGCCTTTTCCCTACACTCATGGAAACTGCGCAGTGGCTGCTTCTCTGCTTTTATGAAGAAGCTTGTTATTAACGCAGAGCAGAGGGGCAGACCCAGTTGTATTTATAGGAGTCTTGGGGAATTATTTTCTCCTTGGACTAACCCATTGTGGGTCTCATTTTCCGGGTGCAGTGAGACACTTAATTTGTGTATGTGGGGGCAGGGACGGCGTCCTACACACACTGGCTATTTGCACGTGAAGGTGGCCAGCTAGCCAGGCGCAGTTTTTTAAACTCCGGTGCGGTCCTCATTGGGTTAGTGCTGCAGGGACTGTCCCGCTCCTGGTAGGTTGGGAGGAGAGTAGTTTTCCAACAGTATGCATCTCTGACACCCGTCACATCTGTCACGTTGAGGCCTGATGTGCGTCGTTGGGCACAACGCCACATGAGCTGCCTCTCCTGATGTCGGCCTTCTCCTCCTTCACGCAAGGTTACCGGAAGCTGCAGGCCATCGCGGAGCAGCTGATCATGTTTGAAACGCTGAAGCAGAACTTTGAGAACAGTTTCATCAGCCATATTACAAGCCTCTTTGAACGGCAGGTAGGTTGACCCCCAGCCCTGCTGTGGCAGCTGGTAAATTCTGCAAGCAAGCAACATTCGGGCACTGCAGGGTTGGAGGTATAGTAAGTGCTACTTAAAACTTGGCACAGAAAGGGTTACAAGACAACCTTGCCCTCCCCTGCCCCTGTTTAGACACACCTCAACAAACTGACTCTGGATTGACTCTTTTACAGCAGAGGGGGGTGTTGCACACATTTGCCTGTTTGGAAACTGGCCCCCCTCCCACCCTGCTGTCTTTGGCCGCAGTCAAATGCAAAAAAGGTTTAACCCTGGACAACATTTATTTTAAAGTGTTTTTTTTCCTGAGTTCCTATATACATGAGAAATGTGGGTCCCATTTAGCCTGTAGGACTCTACATTCTCTGGAAACACATGACATGATCGCATCACAAGAGGGAAGAGCTGCGGTCCGGGGCGTGCACAGGAATTTAAATTTGACCCCTTTTGGAGGGGTAGATTCTGTGCCCCCTCCCATCCCATCCCCCCCCCCCAAGGCACTTGCTGCCCCTCCCCCCACTGCCCTGGGCTCACTCTTCTCTGCCTCTGTGGCCCTGGGGAGTTTGGGGGGGGGGGTATGCCTCTGCTTGCCCCTCCTTGCACGTGCCTCCAGTTGCAGTAATTGAGAAAGGAAAGGATATTAATGTCAGCTTGATTGTAACTTCATTTTTGTCCACAACCATTTGACTTCTGAGCCTTATGAACACTTGGGAGAAAGGATGTCTTTGCTAAAGACTCGCATTCCTTGTGCTTTCATTTGACGTGTGTGACTGCTGCTAAAAAGGAAATAAACAAGCGGACATCTCCTGTTCAGGAAGGGGCCGGGCCGATGGCACGTTTCTCACCTCCTTTATACGTGAAAGGGGAAGCAAAGCCCCAAAGTCCTTCAAATTCACCTTTAAACGAGCGGTTCTCCAACTGTGGGTCAGGACCCCAGTGTGGGCCATGATTCCATTTTCATGCGGTCGCCAGGTCTGGCTTAGACTTGCTGGGATCCAGGGTCAAAGCCAAGCCAAGCCCCATTTCTCAGACCAAAGTCAGAGGGCTTCAGCCTCGGGTGGCATGGCTCTGGTTATAGCCCCCTGCGTGGGCCTGAAACTCTTGGGCTTTGGCCCTGGCCTCACCCATCACCTCCCGCCTCAGGCTTTGGCTTTTTCTGTCTGCTTGGGACTCAAACTCCATTCTTATGAGCAAGCGATCTGGCCCCATTTCCTCCTCATGCCCACTGGAAGACCAAAGCAGTCCTTGCCACTTGCTTCTTGTACAGTGTTTGTCGGGAGCGGCCCTGGATCCCGAGTCTGGTCTCACACTGCTGTGCCCATCCCAAGCGGAGAATCCATCCGGCTTGTGGTTGGCCGTTATTGCCTGCAGAGAGTGGATTCTAAGTACCCTACTGCAGCGACTCTCGATTGTTCCAAAGCACTCTCCCCCGTTCAGGAGTCTGATTTGTCTGGCGTACTCCACGTTTCACCTCTCTTACAAACCATTTGCTTACACAAATCAGACATAAAAATACAGAAGTGTCACAGCGCACTCTTACTGAGACTGCTGGCGAGCTCATTTTACCATATCATTACACAATAAATCCACTGGGATAAAAATACTGTACTTATATTGCTGTGCACGGTGTATAGAGCAGTTTCAGCAAGTCATCAGTGTGAAGTTTTAGTTTGTACTGACTTCGTTAGCGCTGTTTACGTAGCCTGTTGTAAAATTAGGCAAATCTCTACATGGGTTGCTGTACCCCTAGAAGATCCCTGTGCACCCCAGGGATACATGTACCCCCAGCTGGGGGAATGGCAGTACGGGAAACTACTCACCTAGAGGCTTTCCTCGCTGCTCCCATTGGCCGGAATCATGGCCAAGGGCAGCAGCAGGGGGTGGAACCTGGGAGCAGCAGGAGGCACAGGCCAAGTAAGTGCCACCCGTCCCCCTTCCCCCTCCCCACATCCCCCTCACACATCCCTCCCACCAAGACCCCCCACAACCCTACCCTGCTCTTGCACCCTCCCTCCTTCCCAGACCCCACCCCCAGCCCACGCCTGCACCCAACCTCCTGGCCAGACCCCTGCACCCCCCAGGCTGTTCCTGCACTCTAGCTCTAGGCCAGACCCACACCCCGAGTCTGCTCCTGCACTCTAGCTCTAGGCCAGACCCTGCACCTGTACCCCCCCACACACACACTCGTTTTATCATCATGGGGGTTGGCTGGTGCTCCGCAGAGAGGTCTGCATTGAGTGGGGTGGGCCATTGGCCAAAAAGTTTGAGAGCCGCTGGTGTAGACACATGGCCAGAGCAGGTTTTAACATCACTCTTCCAAGTTGCTTTTGGCGTCTCAAACGTTGTCAAAACCGGGCCTGCCCGAGCCAGCCAGAAGATAGCCATCTGCTAAGTGCGGCACATGAACTGTTGCACTGAGCTCTGATTTGCTCTTGCTTCTGTTTCAGGGAAGTGGCCAATCCCTGGCCCAAATGCAGCAGGCCAGCAAGCTGATTTCACCCACCCATGGGCCCTACCACGACGACCTGCTCCCTTACGCTCCCCTCATGGCCTGGCTGAGAAAAGCCAACCCGATCCTGTTCCATGACCTCCCAAAGGTACGGCCTCACCTCCAAAGTGCCCCAGGCCACATCAGCACTGGGGGTTTAACGAGTGGAATAACAGATTAGTTATTAAGCTGGATGTTTTTAATTGGGATGGATCCTTTGAGACACCAGCCCGGAGGGAGTCAGTTCAGCCTAACGGGGACTGGTAATGACTCTTTAATAGAGACAGTATTTTATAAGCACTTAATTGGCAGGTGTTTGACAGTAGCAAGTGGCGTTAAATGAGTGTGACATTCTAGGCTGTGGCCTTTTTAGGGTAGATGTGTCCATACAGAGATGAAATGAAAAAGGAAGCGAGAAAATATCACTTACCTTAAGCACAGTACTGATGTACAGTCCTTCGGGCTCTGCTTTGAAGCTAGGCCCTGCTTTCTGCACGAGGGCGCTACTCCGGGAAAGTCATTGTTCTCTGACTTTCCCCAGCCGAGATCAGAGCCCCATGAGGCCAGGCTGTGGACACGGAGTAACAGACAGTCTCTGCAGAGAGGCGCTCACAGCCTAAGTAGACAAGCAAAAGTAGGGTTAGTTAGCCCCGTTTTACAGTGATCTGCCCCCATTTTGCACAGGCCTCTATCTTAGAGCCAGATCAAATCCCCAGCCCTGCAACACAACCCCCATCAAAGGGGGGTAAAAGAACGCCCCATGGGGTTGATCCCAGAGAGTGCCAAACAAGTAATGGCCCCCCAGCAATGATCCCTCTGCACTTTTTCAGCCATGTGTGGAATAAATGTTGTTACATGCACTGAGGCATGTCTGAATGTGCACCACCAGTCAAAACACATGCTACTGGCTGTGGACACTGGACGCTCTGCTAATCAGCGGGGCAGCATTCAAATCTCTCCTGAACGGCCGCACAAGCGCCCAGCTTACAGGGAACCCTGCCCCTCAGTATTCAGTGAGGGCCAGTACTTTAGCTTCACATCGGCTCAGCCCCTCCTACCATGCCGGGCATTGCTTCATTGTTCATACTAAGGGAGCAGCTCCCCATCAATGTACAGGGTGACTCTGAGCCTGCTTAGCTTGGGAACGCCCGTGGTGCCATCTGAAGGCAGATGTCTCTGGAGTGACAATGTGACTGGCACTGTCCTGCTTGCTGAAAACAAGGGCAGGACAGGGTGCTGGCAGCTGTGTTGGGAGCAGAGCTCACCCCCGTGCAAAGGGGCACCGTGTGCTTGCTGCAGAGTAGTCCAGGTGCCTGCGTCTTAACCATTCAGCCACCCTGCTCCCTGTAGCCAGCAACCGGCACAACTTTAGAACGGGCTTCAGCGCTGCACCGCTGGGTCCTTCCCTTTTCAGCGCTAGGGCCCAGCTCTCCCCACGGCCCCGAGAACGACATATTTCACTAGGCATTGGAGCAGCTAAGCCAGGGCACGGTGGGAAGACTGCTGCAGACGGGTTGGTGGTGGCTGGGATGGGGAGCAGCTCAGACTGGCATTTCCCTCTTTCCTTCCCCTCCCAGGTCTATGCTTGGAATCTGAGCCGGCTCTACGAGAGGGAAATCAAAGCCTTTTTCGAGCTGGCCAGGCTGCTGCTGCAGGGCAGAACCAAGGAGGGTAAGTGGCGTGGTTCTGCGGGACAGGGGTGGATTTGTTAGCCGAGTGCACGAAGGAGTTTTCCCCTTACGCCTCCTGGACTATTGGTTCCTTGGGTGGGTTTGCCCCTTTCGTCTGCGGGCCAAGTGCTCAGTGGATGCAGACTGACAAAGCTCCCTTGTCTGTAGAGGAATATGCTGATTCACACCAGGCGGGCTTTGTATGGCTGTTTGCTGCAGGTTTATTCAGCACTGTTTGTTTGCTTCTGAGCAGGGAGGGCTTTGCGGCTTCCCCTCGAGGAATTAAGGGAGGCATTTCCGCAGGCATCAAGAGAGCCAGAAATGCAACATTGTCTGCCCTGGGCCTGTCCTACAATGGGCCTGGGCAGACTGATTCTTAGATACCTTTATTCCCTCTGAAGTGGGCTAATGTTTGCCAACCCTGCAAACACAAACATGCCTAACTTGGCTTAGTGAACAGTGCATTGGCTTTAATACAGAGCTTCCCGAAAGCATGGGAGAGCTCAGGCACAGGACACAAAAGCTAAGCGTTTCGTTTCGACTTTTCCAGCAGACATTTGAAAAATAAAAATCATCATGTCCACATTCCCCATGGAAAAATTCAGTTGGTCAGAAACTGCAATTTCCATCCATATGTTTTTTCCAATGGAAAATTCCCCACTCGCGCTGCTTGAGTGGGACCGTTCCCAGGATGAAGTTGTGCACGTGCTATGTATTTACGGCATCAAGCAAAGGTGAAAGGAAGCCGGCGCACCCGGGTGCAGTGCACCGGTGAGACACTGGCCAGCTTTGCATTTATCAACATGTTTGCTGTGGCTCAGCTCCCTGAAACCACCAGCCCGAGAGTGCAGGTGCCACCTCCCAGGACTTTGCAGGCCTTGCGTTGTCTGTACCGGTCAGCCCACACCAAACCCCCGTACTCTGAGTGTTCCCTGCACCGTCCTGCATCTCAATCCCTGATCCCTCAGACTTACCAGGTTGACTGTTCCCGAAAGAACAGTCACCAGCAGCTTGTCAGATTCAACTGGGGACCAGTGATTTGCTGGCTACCACAGCACTTAACTGTACCGATAGTGAAAAGGAAGGCTATTGGAAGTGAGTAGCTGCACGTAAAACACAATTATAGCCGCACTTTCCAGAGACTAAAGTGAACTAGCAGGTTAACCTCCTGTGTAAAGGAGTTTTCTCTCACCCCACATTCTCATAACCCCAGTGAGACCCCACTTTCTTGGTGGTTGAAGCTGAGACCCCACTTTCTTGGTGGTTGAAGTTGAGACCCCACTTTCTTGAATGGAAAAGCTTTTCTTCCCCAGTGAAAGGGGCCAAGGTCGCTTCTTTGTCTTCTAGAAGTCCCCCCAGAATTCCTTGTCTTTGCCTATGGATGGGATAATCTGCCCTCCATGGCTTGTTTGTTCCTGGGTCCTCTCCTGCTGATTTCACAACCATTCCTCAGCCTTTGATTTCGAATCCATTGTGTTAAATTAAGCGTTGCAGGTTACTGCCCTGACCGAGAGAGGGCGTTCCGAGCCTCCTGTCTGCGGGAACGGGTCTCAGGCATATCTGGTGACCTGCTCTTAAGTTACACGCTTGAGAACATAATTTTCCGGAATGGACACGTAACTCCTGAAAGAGCGCCAGTCCCTGCTTTTCACAGTGGCAGCGACGGCTGGCGAGACACCAGCTTGCAACTGATATCTGGCATGATGCTCTTTGGTGAGCCAGAATGTACATACCAGAATCAGGAGATTCCTAACCCCTCTTCACCCAACCCACTGGTGCTGGGTCCTGCCATGAGTGCAGGGGACTGGACTTGATGACCTCTCAGTGAACAGAACCACTTGCCCGTACATCTCTAAGCAGAAAGAGGACAGAAGTGTACTTTCTTCATGCAGTTCGATACTCCTATTTACCCTCTCTCGTAGTACCAGAGCAAGGTGACATCAATACAACGAAAAGGCTAGACGTTTAGAAATCAAAGCAGGAAGTCAGTTTCAGACAGAATGCCGTTATCGGTGGAACTCCTTGCCACAAGACATTACGGAGGCCAAGAAGTAAGCAGGACTCAAGAAAGGCAGTGCTGTTTATATGCAATCTCTGCAGCTACAGTAGGAAGAATAAACATTCGTAAGGGATTATATCAGAGCTGCTCCTTCCTGCGGTGCCCTCCTATGGCAGGCGGCATCATGAGTAGTGTGCCTGCCTCAGTTTCCCCTTCAGTCACCCACAAAGGAATATAGTCTGTCAGTGTGCAATGCAGAGACCACATCTAGGCATAATTCACATGCGCACAGGAACCTGCAGGGCCCTCACAATAAAACCATTCTCCTGACCCCCAAAACACAATATTTACCTGCCTCCCACAGGGGCATCATTTCCAGATCGCCCACCTGAATCAGCCTCCCCTCTGTTCCCAGTTCTTTCACTCCATCTCATCCTGTTCTCCAGGCCGTTCACCTGAGGGCTAGCCACGTTGCTTCTTTCCTGTGACTCTGCTCCCACAACCAGATCAGGGCCCCTGCGTTCCACTCCCCAGGATGCTGTGCCGGTCAGTCCTGTTCCTACTTAGGGAATGGCCTTCCAGAGTTCACCTTATCTCTGGGCTCAGCTTCCCACAGCCCTCCACCCCAGCCTCTTCCCTCCGAACAGGGTGCATGACAGCAGTAGAAGGGATTCTCCGCCCCCGGGGGTACATGAATGTGTGACTGTCCACCAGGAAGGTTTCTCACCTTGCTCTGAAGCAGCTGGTCCTGGCTCTTGGATTAGCTATGCCAGTGGTTTGATCTGGTGCGATCGATCTTGTGATCCTTAGGGGTTAATGCTCCCATGACGCGGGTATCTGGTCAAAAAAGACGCTGATCTGTAGGTGGCTATAAGTGTATTGGCACAGGCTTGGGATGAGCATATCACTGAAGATCATAGCGCGATGGGTGAGGTGCACAGGTCTCTCCAGATGGGAAGAACAATAAAGATAATATAGCAGAGCCCAGAGTTGGTTTCTGCCACATTGGTAGGGTTGCCAGATGGTTTAACAAAAAGTACCGAACACCCCCCACTGCTCCTCCCCTCCCCCAAAAAAAACACACTGGGAAAAAATTCTGTTGAGCAAAAAAAAAGGGGGGGGGGGAGACCAAAGTTATTGAGCAAAAAAAAGGGGGGGAGCACTGCACCTTTAAATGACCCCATGCTCCTCACTGCTCTGCCCCGCCACACGCGGCAGGGGAAAATTGTCCCCGCCGGGCTTCTGTCCGAGGGAAACAGGAAATACCGGACATTTCACATGTCTGGTATTTTCTGTTTTTTTACTGGACGGGGGACCCAAATAACGGACAGTCCAGGCGAAAACCGGACACCTGGCAACACTACACATTGAGGCATGGATCAAAGGCTTTACCCAGGCTCCGCCTGCTCTGGGAATGGGTTGGGCAAACATACTATACAAACCCATATACAAAACAGAACCTGTATATTCCATAGGTGCCTTACCTCCCGCCGGGTAGCTGGGCTGCGGCAGAGTGCTCAGGATGCCCGCTCTCTGGCATTTCAAAGGCGCTGTCCCCAGCGCAAGAGGAGGAATGGGAGGTGTGTGCTCCCTTTCGCCCCGGTCTATGTATAGGGTTGCCAGATGGTTGAAACAAAAATACCAAACGCCTCCCCCCCCAAAAAAAACACCAGGAAAAAATTCTGTTGAAGGGGAAAAAAGGGGGGGGAGACCAAAGTTGTTGAGGGGGGGGAAAAAAAAAGGACTCCTAGCACTTATTCAGCCAAAAAAAAATTAAAATAAAACAGCATTAAAACAGCATGTCCCCTTTAAGCGTGAGTGCAGGGATAGGAACAGGGGAGCGGTTGAGCACTAAGACCCAGGGAAAGCATTGCTCCCCCTAGGTCTTTTGGCCAGCAGCCATTTTGTGCCGGCAGCCTTGGGGAACCAGGTAAGCATGGGGGCTGGGGTCGGGGGGCTAGGGAGGGTTGGGGCAGGGGGCAGGCCAGGTGCTGAGTGTTTGTAGGGTTGCCAGGTGTCCGGCATTTTCGCCTCCTGGCCAGGGAAAAATTCAGAAAATACCCAACATCTCCGGTGTCCGGTATTCTCTGAATTTTTTTACCGGACAGGAGGCGAAAATACCGGCCTGTCCGGGTGAATACCGGACACCTGGCAACCCTATCTGCGTACGCCTGGGAGAGAGGCTGTCGTAATACCCCGTACTAACCAATACAGTAGCACAGAACAACCAGCAGAGCAACCAATGGGCAATTCCGCCGGTGGCAGGAGCCCATTCCATTCCTACGTGGAACTGTGTTTCCCAGAATCTAGCGTCATTCCTCTCCTAGGGCAAATCAAACCCTCGGTTTTCTCCCATTCAATGGTTGCTTGGAGCCGGTCACATACACCCCGAGGCCTCCTGCTTTGGCTGGCGAAGGGAAAAACGTCAGAGCCTGTTAGCCCCAGGCTGTCAGCAAAGTCGCTGTGGCATCCCGTGTACGAGCCAGCCCCCAGTGCGCCATTGCCTGGAGTCACTGTGCAGCCGAACGCTCCTGGGCCACATTTCAATCCTCCCTCGTTTGCATTCCCGTCGCATGCAGAGGCCTCCAAGCAAAGTCAAGGCCTGGTTGCGATAGCTCCATGGAAGAGACGGGCCTGGCCCTAAATAGGCAGGCAGCTAATGGCTGTGGAAGAAGAGTGGACTCACCTCTGGCAGGTGCCCTCGTGGCGGGGCTGCCCTCAACGACCAACCCCACAAAGGGTAGCTCCGGCCCGGTGGGCGTCTGCCTCCGCTTGAGTCTCCACCCTCTCGCCAGGTCACTTACAGCCACATCCCAAGTCACGAGTGGCCAGCACAAAGTCATCTGCCTGTGGCCTGCCTGCCCGCCTGGGTTCCTCTGCCACCCCACCCTTCTGGGAACCCCCGGGCTCAAGCTTCTAGTCCCTCTGGGTGCCGGACACTTCCCGCTCCTCTCCGGGAGCACGGACCCACAGCACTGCCTCCCCCCGAGCTTTGCCTCTGTTTGGGGCCCACCACAGAACTGGCTCCCTCCACGCTTCCCCCGGCGCCCTTTCCCAGCCAGGGGGACCCTAGATCCCATCTCCCCGGCGTCTCTTACCGTCGCCTGGGGGGGGAGGCTCTAGGCAGGCAGCACTTGCCTCAGGCGGTTCTTGGAAGTGGCTGGCATGTCCGGGTGCGAAGCGAAGGGGCCAGACGGCTCTGTGCATGGCCTATGCCCACAAGTGCCACCCTCGCCACTCCCATTGGCGGCAGCTCCCAGCCAATGGGAGCTGCCCAGAGCCAGCTGGCGGGGTGGGGACAGCGTGTGGAGCCTCTTTAGCTACCCCGTGCCTAGGAGCTGGACACGCCAGCCACTGCTGGGGGCTGCTCAGAGCCTGGGCAGGCAGGGACCTTCCTTAGCCCCTCTGGGCTGTCGATCGCACTGTTAGTGGCCTGCTCAGAGGTGCTGACTGGAGCCGCCGGGGATCCTAGTCGACCAGGCATCGTCGGAAACCTCCTCTCACCAAGATTGCGCAGCTGCGATTCTGCCGCCAGCCCGCCCGGGAGAGCTGAGCTTCTGCTTTGGCTCATCTGAGTCACACTGTCCATCCTGAGGCATCAAAAGGGAGAGAGGACTTGCCGCTTACGTACACGGATGGGCAGCCGCAGCCTTTCCAGGAGGAACGCTGCCCAGTTCCTCTCACAAAGCAGGAGTCCTGCTAAGGAGGGATGAATATTCTGGTGGATCCGGCCCACAACACTTGGGGCTCCCCCCCCCCCCAGCATTGGGGAGCCCACGTTGGCGCACCAGCCCTCTGCCATGCCCCCGGGGGGCTGGAGCACCCAAACACTACTAGCCTGACCCCTAGGCTCTGGTGCGTGAGGGAAATGTGGGGAGCATCTTTCTTCTTCTCAGTTGGGGGCCACCTCAGTGAGGGTTGTTTTTGGGGGGAGGGGTGTTTGGGGGTTTTTTTGCTTCTCACTTGTGTGTGGCCCCAACCCAAAAGAGGTTCCCTGCCTCTGAATTAGCAGGACCAGTACAGAAGGCAGAGAGAGAGAGCTCACCATTTCCATTCAGCATGGTGACCGATGGGCTCCACGCAAGTGGGTTTACTGCTGGGGGGGGAACAGAAAGCAAAGCTTGTCTTTGCCTGCAGCTCGGCAGCTATTAAAAACAGAGAGATGGGGGGGGGAGTTCGCTTTATTATTTAAGAATCCCTTTGGGGAACAAGTCTCATTAAAAATAAGAGCTGCGTCCATTAGAAGTTACGGCAGGGCTGTACGATCCAGCTTTAGGAAATGGTATCGGTGATTTCCTTCTCGTGGTTCACCTGTCTTTTGTCAATGGCTGTGCACATGTAATAACTGGCTAGTAATTAAAATAATGGCAGGACACAGTCTCAGGGAAACAGACTGTGGTTACAGCGGGAGTCTTTGATTGATGGCTTTGTACGTGGCATGGGGCTGCAGCGAATCACCCGCCATGTGTCACTCACCTGGAGGCAAGGTGACCTCACCGCTGCTATGGCCCTGGCCGGGGAATCTGGATTCTGTCCACCTTTGTTGTGAACATGGCGGGGGAGTGCCAGTGGCTGCCGGCTGAGCTGAGCAGGGGTGTGCCCAGTGTAGGAATAATTGCGCTGCCTCCAGGCCCGTATTCCCAAGGCCCCGGCGGCACTGGGGACATTGGAAAAAAGGTGTGATCACAACGGCAGGGAGACCTGGCAGCCCATCCACTGCAGGGCTCACAGCCTGCTGCCTCCACCTGCTTCCGAAGGGGGCCCGTCACCTTCCCCCCTCTCCCTCGCTCTCCGCATGGATTTACCAGGGTGCCTCAGAAAGGCTGCAGCAGCAAAAGGAAGCTAACTCATGGGGGGGGGGGGCATGTGTCACCCAGGCTCTGCTCCCATAACATTCCTTACAGAGCTCAGAAGCCGCTCGCAGTGTCTGTATCTCTACCTGACTCACCAGCCCTTGGCGCAGGAAACCAGGAACATCCTGCCTCAAACAGGGCGGCCGAGAGACTTTGCCAGGCCTTGGGCAAAGTGGGGGTGGGGGGGCTGGAGGGGCAGGTCCTCTGGCAGAAGCAGGGGAAGGGGGCTTGCCTCCCCCCAAGCAGCTCTTCAGCGCCACTCAGCGTGAGCTGTCCGGCAATTTAAAGGTCCTGGAACTCCTGTTTCTGCTGTAGATTTAGAGGAGTCAAGCTCTTTTAAATCACCCAGCCCTGGGAAGACAGCACTCTTCCCCCCCACGCCAACAGGCCTGGCCGACAATAACGGAAACGAAAAGAGAAAGCATCACTAGGGCCAGTCAGAAGAATTTGGGCGACACGTATTTGCTGCAGTGCAGCAGAACCGGTCTTGTGCAGAAAGGTCCATTTTGAGGCAGTTCTGATGAACTCCAGGCCGCAGTGCACTGGCAACCTGCCTGGCTTCCTCAGGCGAGCTTGCCTGTCTGGCTCCTTGGCAGCCCAGCCCTTGGGAGTTGGAAGCCAGGGGAACCTCCACCCCTAGGCTGGTGGCTTCTCTGTGGCACGGGATCCCAGGGTTTCCAGGGTCTGAAGCTCTGGGGCTGAGATTTAAGCTTCTGACCACAGGTGAGAGCCTTGTGCGGAAAAGGAAGGAGAGCCCCTTCAACTTTTTACTCCCTTGTTTACATCCCTTGGCGGTAAGATTTATGCACTCTCACTCCGGGTCCCCCCTGACTTCTTTAGCATGGCTGTCGCACAGCCTACAGCTGGTTCGCTTCAACTGGTACCCAGCCCCTCCCATCACTTGCGCCTGGGTGGCTGAGTGAGTGGATGGGAAGAGTGAGGTGATCATCTCTGTGGCTGAAAATGCTGCTCATCCATAGCGACTGCGCCCACAGCTTGGAGAGGAGAGAAGTAAAGAGACACGGGTAAATACAAAAGCCGGCAGGTCTGTGTGTTCCAGGTCTGCAGGACAGTTTAGACAAGCAGGTGGCCTGCGGGAGCAGACAGCCCCCTGCGCTCTGTCTGGCGGACAGTGGAGCAAGGGAAGAGGACGACGTGGACAGAGGAAATGTTGTCAAAGTAAGGCCTGCGCATTAATAGGAGAAGAGGGGACTTGT
Organism: Pelochelys cantorii; assembly: GCA_032595735.1. Lineage (NCBI taxonomy): Eukaryota > Metazoa > Chordata > Testudines > Trionychidae > Pelochelys > Pelochelys cantorii. The sequence continues at coordinate 47,402,853 of CM064337.1, forward strand.
GGTTTAGAAAGGTGGCTACGGAACACACAGAAATCCAACACCTGTCCCTCTGCTTTTCGGTCCATGCTTAGGCGGGGCGGGGCTGGGGGTTGTTGTTTAGGAAGGGTTTGAGTGAACACAGAGAATGAGGCAACTTGCTGCTTCTCCAACCCTAGTTCAGTGTCTGCGGCACCCACATGTGGATCCCAGGAGGGGGTTTCCCAGCTGAGCTGTGTGGAAGGGTGGAGTCTGGGACCCGAGCTGAACTCCTGCATGGCAGACACATCCGGGGGCATCCCAGAGGAGCATTATTGAGACACCTCCCCCTCGCTATCAGAGCACGCCATGGGTGTGGCCTCTTAGACAGGGCCAAGGGCATGAACAGAGTCACCTGAGCATAGAGCGGAGCCAACATTTTCAGACAAAAAGTGCAGATTTGATGGCACCAAAACATTTTGTCAGTTTCGAGCTGGTTTCACCTGATTGTTCATCAGAAGAAAAACACTTAATTTTTTTTAAAAACCTCAAAATGTTTCATTTAGACAATTTCAGAACAAAACGTTACAAAGTTTTGGTTCAAAAGGACTTTTTAAAATGGCCTTTCATTTTATTTTTAATAAAAAATTCTTTTGAAAATGGAAACATTTTGGTCAACACCATTCTTTCCCAATTTACCAAAAATTCAGGAGAAAAAATAGTTTTCAGTTCAACCTAAAACAATGTTTTATCATTTTTGGAGAATTGCCAATAAACTGGAAAACAAAAACCCCAAACATTATTCATCCAGCTCTGTGAGAAGGCTGATCCCAGAGCGGAGATGGAAAAGGGGGACCAGCCCTCCCAGATCTCTGTTATACGGGTGCGTGGTGAATTCTCTGTTCTCTCAGCCTCCAGCCCTTTGCATGTGTGGGTTTTTTTTTCCCTGAATCCCCTCCTTTGCCTGCAGCCGCCCACAGTATTACATGTTCCATGCTGCTGTGTGCTCACTGGGCACTGCACTGGCCCCATTTACAGATCCAGCCGGGTAAAATTTGCTCCAGATTAAGAGACTGTGTCTAGCAGATCTGGGAGCGCCAAAGCAGCGCGGTAATTGGCACTTCTAAATACGTTTGATGTTTCCTGGTGGGAGAGTCCTTGACGCTGCGGGGACAGGAGGGAAGACTGAGGCTTGCTAGGCAGGAGCCAGGATTGAACCGTGTGTCCGATTGTTTCTACACAGCTGCTGGAGCAGGTGTTGAGGGAGCTGCCACCCCTGTGCGTGGCGGAGCAGAGGTTCATTGAGAAATTCTTCATGCTGAGCCAGGATGCCACAGACCAAGAGGTGCTGGGGGTAAGCCAATCGCTGATCCTGCCGAAAGAGACTTACCCCTTTGGGAGCAAGGAGCTGAAATTAACTCAGTGCTTAAGTCTCCTAAAGCAATTTCTTATCTACCTTTGCGTCTCTATGACCACAGCCCTAAGCTTGTGCATGGGGCGGCAGCACCAGCCATCACTACTTCTGCTGTGCGAACACACAAAGCTTATCTACCCTCTGGGGGGGCGGGGGGGGAGGAGGGAAGGCTCTCAAGATGAGCTGTCCTCTTCCCGTTCTCTTTCAGCCACCCGCCGCAAGCAAGCGAGGAGCGGACGCAGCCTTTCCTGAGACGTCTCCTTGGCCCAAGACGAAGCCCCTGTATGTGGATGAGAAGTAATTTGTGGTGCCTGGAATTCCGGGGAGTGTCCGGCTAAGGAGCTGGCTGAACCCGGCCAGGGTTTTGGTGATTCCTTACCTCTCTGCCCTTTATCAGGGGACAAACTCCAACAGGCTGTGTGAGCAACAACTGGCACAAGGGTCTCCTGGCCCACGCTAAGCTGATGAAGGGGATGGTCTGATGAGATTGCCTCCAATAGCATATGGCCCATCCATCGCTGCTATTAGCAACTGTTCCCAATAGCAGCTGATGGGACACAATGTGGAGACGGCTCTGGGAATTCGTTCCCCGGGTCTGGCTGGTGGGTCTCGCCCACACACTCAGTCTAACCGATCACCGTACTTGAGGTCAGGAAGGCATTTTCCCCTTGGCCAGAGAGGCAGACTACATAGAGGAAGGGAGGTGGGTAAGATGTGGCTCTCAGTCAGACAAGTCAAAAAACCCCTTGGCTTGGATCCAGATCACAGTGACACTGGTGAAACTCAGGAACCCCGCCCATGGTGTAAGTGAGAGTGGGATAGGGCAAAATTGGGCTCAAATTGCCGGAGGTGTCCCATGAACGCTTAGCCTGCCAGCGTCACCGGACCCAGCGCTGACTCAGCAGAGTGGCCGGGCAAAAGGGTTTTTTACCCCTGCCTCTAGTCTGCTCGCGAGGGGCAATGCAGCAAAGAAACCGGGGCAAATCCAGAACGGCACGAATTCCGCTAGTGCTGCAGTCTGGGACAGGCGAGACCGCTGGGGGTAGGACGGAGTCGGGAATTCCAGCGGCGATTCCTGACGCTCACAGTGTCACCGATCGGGGTCGGGCTATCGCTGTCGCCACATCACTAATACCGGGGGGGAGAGCTGTGTGCATGACTTGCCAACAGCCTGCAACCTTCTGAGTTATTTAGGATCCCCCCTCCGATGGAAATCCAGGTGAGTTAGGCACCCAAGGTCTGAGCCTTTGTGCTGCGTTGGTGGCTCCTGGTCGGTGAACCTGAAGCGGCAGTTTGGAGCTTCCCCTGCATGTGTCACTGGTCCAGCCTTCTCTGGGGGCCGCTGCCGGAGCAGCAGTCTGACCCAGCCCCTCTGTGTGACCCTCATTTCAGACGAGACGAGCATCCCAGCCTGCTGCTGGCCAAGATCTTCAGTTCCCTGGAGCCAGAGCTGAGAGGGTTTGTCGACGCCTGCAGCAGAGTCCACCCATTTAGCTGCCTACAGGTCCTGGTCACCCTGAACAACCACATGTTTGGGATGCAAGGCTCCTCCGTGGCCTCCTGCCCCTTCCTCCACCTGGTGCTCAGCAACACCCGCCTCCGGGCCAAGAGTGACTTCAACAAGTGCACTGTGAGTGTCCAGCGCCTGGGGGCCCGAGGGCATTTACCCTCCCTGAGAATGGGCCAAGCTCCTGGGCCTGGTCCCAAGCTGCAGTAACCCAGCCGGGCTCCCTGGAAGCCATGGCCTGCCCAGCAAAGCCAACGCCACTGCGGCTCTGGCCCTCAGCTCCTGGGAGAATGAACCTCTCCCAGCACCACCCGACCCCCCGGGCATCGGCGAGATCCCCACTTGCGCCCGCGTGCCGGGCAGGCTGCACTTTCACACCGGCTCCAGGCCAAGGGGTTTCAAGCAGCCCACTCCTAAGGGCAGTGGCAGAAACTGCCGCACAAGTGACTTTCCTGTCCAGATCGTTGGCTCCATCCTAGTGCAGCCCAGCTCTGCCTGGCGGGGACGGGAAGGGGAAGGGTCTCACGCTAGCTGCTCGTAGACAGGTCCCCGTCCCAGACCCAGCCCAGCCGGTACTCACACCTGCCCCCCCTCCCACCCCGCGGCTGTCTCGGCCCAGGCTGAGGGCCGGGTCCACATTCCCAATGCTATTGTCACAGAGACCCATGCTTGAGTGGCTCCTGGAGGCTCCACTCTGCCCTAGCTGTGTCCCTCAGCGGCAGAGTGCTGGGCCCTGGAGTCACTGGGGCACTGAAATGCAATCGGCTGCTCTTTGAGTGCCCTCCGCTCTCCCCGGCAGGGCGACTGCGTCTCTTTAGGCCAGGTCTGAAGAGCGCTGACAAGGTGGGGGAGGTGGGACTGGAGCACCAGGGCAGATTGCAGATGGGGTCCGGGGGGGGGGGCGCTAGCAGGGGCTGCTGGAGGACCCAGGGGCAGGGAACAGGGCTGTGTGAGGGCCCAAAGACCAAGGAGAGGCATTAGCACAATTGTGTGAGCAGGCTGGTGAGGGGCTGATACAAAATCCACTGAAGTTGAGGGAAACGCTGACCTCCAGAGCAGGGCACTTTGGATTCGGCTCCCGGAGGCTTCCAAGTCAGCACAGAGGTATGGAGACCCGTGGGCAGTGCAAGCCGGTCCTGTGCGCGCCCTGGGCTGCCGAGCACATGGTTTTAGCCCTCCCTTTCCAATCCGGCTGGCTAAGACACGGCCATTCAGCCACAAGTCATGGGGCTGGAGGAAGGCAAAACTGAGTGAGGTTTGCTGGCTGTGCCCCACAGGAAGTCAGACCAGACAATCCCATTGGTCCCTTCTGGCCAGAGAACCTGCAGCTGTGTGAATCAGAGCCCAGAAATTCACCCGTGGATCATTCCTGATTCACTGCTGTCAGCGACCAGTGCCAGGGTCAGCTGGCACCGACGCTGGCACGCAGGCTCCAGCGGGGCTTACTTGCCGGCTGGCTCTTCGGTGTGCCGCCTGCAGAGCCAGGGCGGGCCAGTTGGAGAGCGCTCTGGTTTATTTGTGTTGCACCCAGGGTGTCCTGTGCAGAGAGATGGAGGAGGCCAAGGTGCCGAGCCGGGCGAAAGGCGGGATCCTGCCCCTCGTCAGCCGCTATGAGGAGTTTGTGAACTTCGCGGAGGAAGCGTTCCGGTGGGCTCAGCGGAGGGGGGAACTGGACAAGGCGCACGCCAAACTGGTGGACAGTGTCTTCAGCAGCAGTGAGTCTGGGGGGGGGGGGGAAGGGGGCGCTCGGGCCTGAATCACAACATGCAGCTACAGAGCAGATGTTCAAACGCCCAGGGCTTTTGGAGCTGGATCCTGGGTCAGTTAGAGACACAGAGGCCACCAGGAAATTCAGATCCTGATCCAAGTTGGAACTCTGAAATCCTTCCGCCACCCACCTCCTGTCCCCACCCAGGTGCATGCACAAACACAGCTGCACACGAGGGCTCTTTGGGGTCCCAGAAGGGCAGCACAGAGTCACTCTCCCCTCCAGTACTTCCCCAAGTGTAAACGCCATACAGCTGGGCCCTGGTCCCGCTCGAGCGGTCCGGAGAATGCATTGCACGGCTCCAGACACTCCCGAACTGGCGGAAGCAGAGACCCAAGTTTCAGGAGGTGCAGAGTCATTGACATATGCTGTGCGGAGGGAGGTGGCCCCCACAAAGCAGCAACCCAGGGAAAGAGGGTGAGGTTGGCAGTCTACAAGGTTGCACTTTGCACTGCCTTGCAAAAGATCCTAATAGGGGACTCAAAGCTGGTCTCTTGCTTCCCAGCCTGACAGAGGTTCTGGGAGTGAGACCTCCCCACGCACACCGCCACAGGGCCCTTCGGGAAGCCCAGACTTGGCAGGCTGGCCAGCGCATTAGCAGCGTTCCCTGATGCAGAGGGCAGAGCCTTCCTTGCATATTAACCTGGATAAGCCATGTCACTAATCAGGACCAGTCCCTCCTCCCTGGCCCTGGCCCCCTCTGCCATGATTCTAAAGCTACTGAGATTGATTTTTATTTCCTATGATGTTAAACTGCTATTCCTATTACACTGCATTTCTCCTGCGGGTGTTGAAACCAGCCGGCCATCCCGGTGGGACAGGCTAAGAGCTATAGACCAGATGCCCAGGCTAAGAAGGCTGAATCAGTCTGTGGATTGGACTGATAGGACTTGCCTCTACCCTCTGGAAGAGCCTTTTGTGTTAGCACGTAGTGGGCTTAACTCCCCGTCTTTTCCCCTTGTCTCTCCCTGCCTTCCGGCCCAGCTTGGTCACCACCAGGTCCCTCCAAGCCTCTGTGCTTTGTGCCTTTCTTTTTAGTCAACCGCCTGGCCTCGGCAAACCTGAAGGTCAATACGGACATGGTGATGATGGAAAACTTCCACCACATCCACTGCTTCCTGTGCCAAAAGAAGATCCACTGCTTGGAAAGCAAGCGGAGGGAAGCCAAGCACAGGTACGGAGAGCACCTGGAGAGATACGTCATCAAGTACCTGGGGCAGCCACTGGAGAAACTCAACGTGAGTACATCACAAGCCACAGCCTCCTGTCTCTCTTCGTAGCACTTAGCGGTCACATACGGCCATCCTACCCGAGCACCTCGCCGTCTTTAATGGATTTCTCCTCACCCCACACCTGGGAGGGCCTTCTCCCGGCTGGGGCACCAAGATGCAGCAAGGCTAAGTGACTTGCCCAAAGTGGTAGAGCAGCCGCTGGAATCTGATCCCCCATGTCTTAGGCAAATGTCCTAACCACTGAACCATTCTGCCTCTCCAGCAGCCAAGACCCAGGCAGTTCCAGGCTAATCCAAACACCATTTTTCTAGTAAAGCCCTGCTAAATCGAAATCGGAGGGTGCCCCATCGGTACTCCTGCTCCTCACAGGAGCCTCCCCCCTGTAATGACCGCATGGAAACTCAGATCAAGATGTGTTGACTCCAGCTATGTAACTAATGTAGCTGAAGTTTCAGATCTTGAGTCGACCTTCCCCCCTTTAGCACAGAACTGGCTGCAGGGCAGGTGTGTCGTAAGACACAGCCCTCCCTTGCCCGAGGAGTTCCTGTCGAAATAGACTAGATGGGGAAAGGGGAAATGGAGGCACAAGAGAGGAAATGACTCATTGAAGGTCATACAGCAGCTCAGGGGCAGAGCTCAGATAAACCCAGCTCTTCTGACTCCCAGTCTGGTGTCCTATCAACATCCTATTTATCCCTACTTCTTTATGCCATTCAGACCTGCAGGGAAATCATAGACTTGGAAGGGACCTCGAGAGGTCATTGACTCCAGTCCCCTGTCCTCAGGGCAGGACCAAACACTGTCTAGATTAGTGGTTCCCAAACTTTTTGGCATCGCATCGTGCCCCCTTTTTGAAAAACCCTCACGCCCCGCCCTCCCCCCCAAAATAGCAGCAAAACCTGATGAGATAGAAAGGAACTGACTAGGGCAGCAAAACTTGATGGGGGGGGCTGGGTCGCCTCGGGCCCCCTACCTTGAATTTCTTCACGCTTCCCCCCCCAGGGGGCATGCCCCCCAATTTGGGAACCCATGGTCTAGATTATCCCTGATAGATGTCTAACCTGATCTTAAATATCTCCAGAGATGAAGATTCCACAACCTCCCTGGGCAATTTATTCCAGTGTTTAACCACCGTGACAGTTAGGAAGTTTTTCCTAATGTCCAACCTAAACCTCCCTTGCTGCAATTTAAGCCCATTGCTTCTTGTCCTGTCCTCAGAGGCCAAGGAGAACAATTCCCACCCCCCTCTCCCTGTGACACCCTTTTAGATACTTGAAAACCGCTATCATGTCTCCCTCAGTCTTCTCTTTTCTAAACTAAACAAGCCCAATTCTTTCAGTCTTCCCTCACAGCTCATGTTCTCTTGACCTTTCATCATTCTTGTTGCTCTTCTCTGGACCTTCTCCAACTTCTCTATGTCTTTCTTGAAATGTGGTGCCCAGAACTGGACACAATAATCCAACTGAGGCCTAATCAGCGCAGAGTAGAGGAGAAGAATGTCTTCTTCTGTCTTGCTCACAACACTCCTGTTAATGCAGCCAGAATCATTTGCTTTTTTTGCAACAGCATCACACTGTGGACTCATATTTAGCTTGTGGTCCACTATGACCCCTAGATCCCTTTCTGCAGGACTCCTTCCTAGAGAGTCGCTTCCGATTCTGTGTGTAATGTCCACCACTACAGACAGCCATAAGCTTGGGGTCAAATTTTCAACAGTGGTCTCTAAATTTGGTGCGCGCATCTTTAGATGCCTGGAGGTATGAAAAGTGGGGCACCCGTAAATGAGAAATCAGAGGCCACTTCTGTAAAACGTGAACCTCCCAGAGACTAACATGCACCATGGCTATGCATTGCCACCCTCTCTCGCTGGGATCGGGGGTAACACATCTTCCGTCTTGTACATGAGCTAGCAGAACTGCTTGTGCGGCTCACCTGAACTGGCTTTGAACCAAAGGGACTGTATCGCTGCTTTCTCTTCCGGCTGCATGTCTATGGCTGGCTGAGGCTGGGGCTTTCTGGATGGCTGGTCGCACAGAGCTTCCTAACATAATTTCAGGGCTCCCAAGTGATTGATGTGTTAACTGAGCTAAAAGCTTGGCTCCACTCGAGCGGACAGACATATCGTTCCCATAGTTCCTTGCCACTCCACTAACCCCTGGCCGCTGTGATTAATGCTCCCCCACCTGCTCCGTGGCCTATAACTTCTAATAAAAGCTGAGCCCAGCTGGACTTAATTGAAATGCCTCTTGATTTGGATTTGCATCTGGTCTTTGCTGTGAAATGCCTCCTGTCCCTGGAAGATCTGCTTAGCACCTGACACCAGCCACAGCTCCAATCAACTTGCTGCCTGTGCTAATTTGTTTTGTCTTGCACTGATGAGTGGAATTTCATTGCTGGTGGCAAAGCGAAGGGACTGCATATGTGGGGTCTGTTAGCAGTGCTCAGCTCGGGGAGAGGATCCTTGAGCCAGGTCTTTGCTGCCCACAGCTGTTCCCCGTGTAACTTTTCCATTACGAGCTGCTTAATTTACAGAACACAGGGTAAAATTTTCAAGAGTGACTAGCTGATTTAGGGACTGAAGTCCCCATTGCAGTTAAGAGACCTAAGGACTTACCTCAAGGGGTCATTTGGGGGGCTTTAGTCCCACCCCCCCATCTCGAATTTGGTAGGAAGGGTCAACTTTGCTAGCCCGAGACAGAACTCTTAAATTGCAACACAGGCTGAGTGTGATGAATTTGGACCCCAGGAGCAAGAGTTTGTTTATAAACAGAGGCAGGGGATTAAGATAACAAAAGGTTTGTCAGTCAAGTAAACCAAGAATCAGTCGATGATCCCGAAAGCACAGTCAGGCACACCCGTCCAGAGACAGGAAACCCGGGGTGGGAATCACTGGTAGGAATGGGAAGTAGTAAATAGTCCACAGGAACCTCCTTGCAGGGCAGAGCGTGGCAGGATGAAAGCTAAAAGCATCCTCCCTGGCAGAACTTAGCCACTGAGGCAGAGTCGCTGGCTGTGCAGGAACCATCCGATCTGCTCCACCAAGGCCTGCGAGAGGGCTGAGAAAAGTCGGTAGAGCCACACAGTGGCACAGCCAGTGCCCATTGGGTCTCCTTTGCCTCCCCAGCATTTCTTCGAGGGGGTGAAAGCCCGCGTGGCCCAGGGGGTGAGAGAGGAGGAAGTGAGTTTTCAGCTGGCATACAGCAAGCAGGAGCTGCGGAAGGTGATCGAGAAGTACCCCGGCAGGGAGGTGAAGAGAGCTCTCGAAACTCTCTACAGGAAGATTCACAAGCATCTCTCTCCCGAGGAAAACCTCCTGCCGGTGAGTGTGGCTTGGGGGCGAAGCAGCAGTGGCGTCATGGGTTTGGGGGCTGAGTTTGCTGGGCAGCAATGGCAGAAGGAAGGGGACCTCCTGGTGCACCTCTCTGACCACCGCTCCCTCTGTCCTGCCTCCCTCTTTGTGCCCATTGTTCCATCTCCTCATCCCACCCTCACTCCTCTCCTCCTTCTCCCATGACCCGTCTCTTCTCCCTGCTTCTCTTAATATCATTAGTTACACACAAGGTCTGAAAATTAGTGGGAATTCTTCCATCTCTGCTCCCCTAGGGTCCTTTTGAGGCCTAGGGCTCAGCTCCTCAACGGTATTTCAGCACCCAACATCCACGGATTTCAATGGGAGTTGGGTTCCTACCTGCCCTGGATGATCTGGGCCTAGAAGCGCCAAGGCCAGCCCTGCATGTGCCCCTTCCTCTCCGCGCTCATCCGGCAGGGGCTGAAGAACATGTGCCTCTGTGGGCGCAGATGGTTATGGAGCGCTGCAGCGGTTATTGATGCTGCGTGTTTTACCTGCAGGTGGTCTGGCGAGCCATGGAACAGGAGTTCATACGGCAGTACCAAGAATTTGAGCACCTCATCCAGCGCTGCTACCCAGGGTCTGGGATCACAATGGACTTCACTGTGGAGGACTTGCTGAGCTATTTCATCTCCATCACTCAGGCCAGCATGTGAAAGCAAAGCAATCCCCGCTGGCTGGGAGCCTCGCGAGAACAGCTCCCGCTGGGACCATCGGCTGAAACGGCCATGGGAAAATACACTCCAGAGTGACATTTGGCACAAGGCTTTTCAGCCTAGGTTAACCCCATATGGGTTAGTATGGAATTAAAGGGGAACCTTCACAGTTGTCAGCCTGAAAACTGACCTTCCCTGAGAGAAAAACGTTGAGATTCCATGAATTTTCGTCGCACCGAGTGGCGCGGCATTGGGGGAAGGAAGCCTGGTATATTTACCACTCTGGGCTTACGGATTTCGAGGAGGGTCCAAATGGTGATGTGATTCTTGACCACTTGGACTATTCCAGTGAATCTCTCTTCCATGGGCAGCAGACCTGGGTTTGTATAAAACTAGAGATGGATCCAAGGTTAACAGTTTGGATCTGGGTTCCCAGTGCCCTAACTGCCAGGGAATCCAGCTCTAGGGGGGTTGGCGTTCCAGCCCCCTAATGTCTATGGCTGTTTGTGTTTGAGGTTTTGGCTTAGGTCTGTCTATACAAAGCACAAAGTTTGTTTCCCCCCGTTCTGCAGCCCAGCCGCTCCCCCAGCCCTGGTGTAAATGGGCTATTCGCCTGCTGGCTGCAGTTCCCAGAGGCGGTTCATAGCTGCAGCCGGTGCTGGTCACATGCCCTTCTGGTTCTGCCAAAAGGCAAGCAGCAGTTTGCTCCTCTCCTGTCCCCTTCTGTTAGCCTTGGGGAGGGGGGGGTGAGATACGATATTGGTCTCTATGCTTAAGTCTCCTCTCATCCCCTCAGTCGGGATCTGAGCAGCCCTGGGGCCAGAGTCCAAAGCCAGAGCAACCCCTTCTCTCCTCGGTGTGTGTGAAACGAACCCTCTGAGTGCGCCAAGATCGTTTCCACAAGTTTGCCCATGGACGTTGGACGCGCCATAAGGAGTCGTTCTTGGTTCTTCCTCAGGCCAGTGAAACAAACAGATCCCTGCTTAGGAATGACCCAGCCACACAAAGGCTGAATGCATGCTGTTAGCCACCTCGGCTGCCGCGGCATCTACCACGTCTGCTGAACAAAAAGTTATTTTCTGTGATGTTGTTATTGATGTTTCATTTACGGGCTGGGATGAGGCAAAGTCTGATGCAGTTTCCCAGGGATCTTCCCATTCTTATCTAATTTAGCCTTTCTGCCCGTTGCTAGCACTACAAGATAATAAAATCCTTTTGTGTGTTGGCCTCGCAGCTTTGACCTGTTCTGCTATCCCAGCGTGGTCGCCTTGCACTGTACATGCGCCTTTGTCTCTGAGAAAGTGTTCAATGGGCATTATCCAGAACTATATGTATTTCAGTAATAATCCTATAGCAAATCTCAGAGTTTAACATGCAGCGATGGTACGTACTTTTCAACAGAATAACGATATTCAGCAAATTATGAATTTTCAAGGCGTACTCTGTACAAAATATATCAGAACCTTACAAAAGTGGTGAATGAGTGGTGCACAGTGTCAGAGGGTTCCAGTAGGAAGAGGGAGGTTGCATTCTGGTTGGCAAGGCTAAGGTGGCAGCAGGACAGAAGACGACTCACCGACAGTCCAAGCATGGTTGAAGGCAGTGAAGAATGGTACGTGGGGCATCAAGGGATGAGTCTTGAGCATTCACAACTGCTCACGCTGCGTAAGAAATGGACCATCGGTTTGGGACTTGTGTTGTGCCCTGTATTGCACAAGGATTCTATAACAAACTAACCCTAAGGAGGGTGTTAAGAGGTCCGGAAGTGCAGTTATTGGGTTAGCTGGGAGGGAGAACTGAGGTGGGCACAGTTGCAGTGCCACGGCCTACCTCAGGAGCGTGCCTATGACAGTATTGCCCTGTCTGCCTCTCTTTCTAGCCATCACTCAGTGGCGGAGCCTTGCCAATCCAAAGTCGATTGGATGCACAATCGATTGCAAAATCTCATTGATTTCAGTGGGCTTTGGATCGGTAGCATAACACGTATATTTGTGTTGAGGCACTTCAAGGAGGAGAAGGTATTTTTCATGGGGAAGCCACAGGCCCAATCAGTCAAAATAATTGGAAGCTTCCCCCCCCCCAGCTGGATTATGGCCGTTACAAACGACGGATTAGCACACTGTTTAATTCACTGACTGCCCTTAATCTGCCACTCAGACAGCGCTTGGAAATGGTTTCAATTCTGCTCCAAATTCCAGTGCAGACAGCTCAGTATATGATCCATTCAGAACTAATGTTTCTTTCCCAAGTCCCTTGGTGCTTTGGTAAAACTGGCACACTGGCATGTCATTCCAGGTGAGAAAGTCAGTGGCCTGGACAGGTGACCTGCTGGCAAAACAGAAGCCAGTACAAAAATATGGGTAAGCTGCAGAAAGAGCTTTTAGGTGGTAATGCTCCTGGTCTTACCTGCATATGCCAAGGGAGATGATGGAACACATAGGAAGAAGCCCAGAGCCGTGCTGGGGATGAGAGGGGCTGGGTGGTAAAGCTGTAGGAACGGAAGTGAGATCCTGCATGGAACATCCGAGAAAGAAACCGCTTACAAGCTTTCCAGGAAAATGGGAGACAGAAGGAGATGCAGAAGGAACAGAAAAATGCAAAGAAAGGGGGATCAAGAAAGAGGGAGGGGACCAGAGAGCGATCCGGGAAAGGAGAGATCCGGCGAAGAGAGACAGACGTAGAAAAGAGGAAAGTGCATCTCAAAGAATCTTAGAAACGACATTGTGTCCCACAGTCTAGACTCCCATCCAGACCAGCCAAATGGGAAAGTTCAGCTCAGTGTTTGGAAGGCAAAATAAACATGTTACTGGCTGCTTTATGCAGATTGGTTTATAGATACAGTAGAAGGGTTTTATCCAAGCAAAAAAGTTCAGCGAACCCATTGCTGGGAAGAACTAACTAACTTAAGTAACTTTCCCTTTCCAGAATCTAGTTAGCCCCCATTTAGAAAGGGTTTCCTCACTGTACAAGAAAGTTGATTCCACCACCAGCCTCCCTTGCCAGGTGAACTTGGTCCCTACCTGAAGCAACGCCCAGGAGCCCTACGGAGCAATGAAGTGGCGGCACCCATCCCTCTGCCATGGCCACGGCTGCTGGGGACTCAAAGGCAGGCTGCCACGCTCTGTCCCTTTTCCGCGCTCTTTATCGTCAAACCTACTCGCGGGCACTTACTCTTCGCAGCCCGTTTCCAGCCCTTTTCCTTACCAGCAGCATCTCCAGCTAGATTCCCCTTGGGGGTGGCAGAGAAGGAAGTCTAAGCGGGCTGTTAACGGTAATAACCTTCAGTCTGTGACTCAGCCGCTGCTGTTCCCATCCTCCCCAAGGGCCTGTTAATTTTACTCGCAATTAACTGTTGCTAAAGGGACACTCAGAAGTGATCGGCGGGGGGTTATTTTCATGCTCCCTTGCTGTCAGTGGGACCGCTTGGGCATTGACTGCTAACAAGCACGCCCCTCGCTCAGCCGCACTGGCTCAGGCATGTCTCAATCTTTGGACTCGGTATTCCTTGTCATGCCTCGCGCCCTTCGAGATGCCCACGCTGACTGGGGTGTGCCCGGCTGCTGTTAACCAGGGAATCAGGGCATGCAACCATGCCGCCCGCTGCAGGCTGCCCGACAAAGAGAACACGATTCCATCCAGCCCGGACATCTGCTGTCGTCTTCTCCCCCAAAGAGAACGAATGCGGTGCTACCACTGCAACTGCGAGTGCTGGATCCCTGGTCCCAGCCTGCAAGGGTTTAGCCCTTGTAATTCCGAGCCACGTCCGGTGAACGCTAATCTCACCCGCACTCCTGTGCTGACATGGGCTTAGCGAAGAACTCGGTCTTGGCACAAAGGAAGCGAGTCCCAAAGAGAACCTGGCAGAGAGCGACAGAAGATGAATCCTCGAAGCAGGGATCTAAAATCCCTTTTCATCAGTTAACTGATTAAACGGGGCCGAAAGCAGCAGCTGAGAGCGCACTACCGGCTCCCAGGCTCCATGGGCCGGGAAGCTGCAGCCTCGCACGGGGCTGAAAGCAGCCGACACCCCTCCCCTCCAGCTGCTGCTTCTGCCCCACACGAGGCTGTTGGCTCTCAGCCCACACACGCTGGGAGTGTTGGAGCAGCCCCCCTGCCTGTGGCAGGCTGCGAGTGGGGGGCTGCTCCCAGGTACCAGTTAACCGTTACCCAGTAAGTCTCACCCATTAAGGGTGATGCTTACCAGGTAACCAGTTATCCATTCACGTCCCTACCTCAAAGCAAGTGACACTGCAGAAAACGAGAGAGGTAAAGTTCTTCAGCCGGAGGCTCTGGAACGGCCCGGTGCGCGGGACAGCTACCCTGCCTTCCAGCAGGAGTGAGAAGCGGGGTATGACCTGCTCGGCAAAGGCACTTTAATGGCAAGAGCAGCAGTGATCTGCATTAAAACGCCCCGTTTTCTTGATGGGAAAGTAGCTGCCAGGTCAGGGCAGTGCCCATTATCAGGCAGAGACAGAGGTCACTTCCCAATGGGAAGGGAACGCTGCTGTATGCGCAGCAAAGATTTTTTTTAAAAAAAGGACATCCCTGGTTTCACACTGGCACATGGCGTGGATTTAAAGTAGGGGTGCCCGGCCCAGCGCCTGTCATTTTCCATACCCACGTCCCTGTGCGTTAGCCTGCACTGCAGTGAAAATGGACTGACAAAAGGAAAGATGAGCACAGCTGGCCACACAAACAGCTCCCGCTGGCTGGGAATCCCCCTTGAGAGCTAACGGAGCAGCTGACTGCATCATGTGTACGTACCCATCAAAGCCAGCTGGCAGAGACAGAAAACTGCCTATCAGTAAAAGGCTCTGTCCGGCTCATAGGGCCCCGCCTGCTCTTGGGGCAGAACCTCCTGCTATAAAAGGCCCAGGGCTGTGAATGATGTCACACAGCAACTCCAGCCTCCCAAGAGAATCCCCCTGAATCCAGGCTGACCATGCCATTGTCTGGGTGGCTGCGGGGTGTATGGCGCAGTGACATCCACGCATCTTCTGCCAGGCTGGTGCATCTCCGCAGGGAGAGGGCCCAGGTGAGAGGCCCCCTGGCTCTGGGGCCCAGGTCTTTCTGCTCGCTCTGCTTTTCCCCTTGGCAGCTCTTTACCATCTCCTCTCCTCCACTGCACCAAGCAGCTGGGCTGATCAGTGGTGCAGTGTGTCCTATTCCTGCAGAGAGCGTCACTTTTCCCCAGGGATCAGACTCAACGGTGGTGGGTGAAATACAAGACTCTAGGTAAGAGATTCTGTCTAGCATCGCACCCCACACCGGTGAACCTCGGCACTGGGGAAATGTGACTACAAAGCCACTAGGCAGTCTCTTATCTTTCTTCTTCTACCCAGAGCTCACCACTTCAGCACCCAGAACACTGGCTGGACTCGAGGGTACACGTGCTACATCCCCTTAACCAATCTCCCTCGTATGTCCCCCTCTGCTGCACTGCAGATCTGGTCCCCTTTCTGACCTAGACATTTACTGGCTTCTGCACTTCTCTCTTGCTTTTTAAATTCCTTTTTAAAGCAAAAAAAAAATAAAATCAGAAGCCACTGACGGGGCTCTTGGAACAAAGCTGTCTCACACCAGCTGCGGAGCTACCGTGCCAGATTCCCAAAGATCTCAAGGTTCACATTCTCGATTCCTCTTTCTTTAAAAAGGTGCCTGTCTCCCTCCTCCTTAAACTGTATCTTCTCCTGCTGGATGTTCACTCTCCCTCTTACACAAAACTGTTCAAGGCTGCGGGTGCTTTCTGCATCCCTTAGCCTGAGGAGCCCTCTGATGGAGGAAACGGGTATGACGTTTCCTCCATAAAGCGTAGAAGCTTTGCTAGTGTACCGTAGGGAGCGTCTACCCAGGGTCATGCAGAAGACCTGAAACTCCAGATCTTTTGATCCCCTTAGAAGGAAGAAACGCCTTCTGACAAAGACAATCCGGGATCTAACACACTGGAACAGTCTGGCTGGAAGAATAGTAATAGAAATGTAGCCGTGTTAGTTTAGTCTAGCTGAAACAAAAAACAGGACTATGTAGCACTTTAAAGACTAACAAGATGGTTTATTAGGTGATGAGCTTTCGTGGGCCAGACCCACTTCCTCAGATCAAATTGTGGAAGAAAATAGGCATGACCATATATACCAAAGGGATACAATCAAAAAAAGTGAACACATGTAAAAAGGACAAATCAAATTTTAGAAAAGAGGGGGGATAAGGAGGGGGGGAGGTAAATGTCTGTGAGCTAATGATATTAGAGGTGATAATTGGGGAAGCGATCTTTGTAATGGGTAAGGTAATTAGCGTCTTTGTTAAGACCCCGCCCCCGCATAAAGTGTCAAATTTAAGCATGAATGACAGTTCAGAGGTTTCTCTTTCAAGCCTGGTGTGAAAATGTCTTTGAAGCAGTATGCAGGTAATCAAGTCATCGAGACAATGCCCTTCCTGGCTGAAATGGCAAGAAACTGTTTTTTCTTTGTGATACTGTCTGATATCCGTTTTGTGTGCATTGATTCTTTGGCGAAGCGTCTGAGACGTTTGTCCAATGTACATAGCAGACGGACACTGTCGGCACATGATGATATAGATTATATTTCTGGATGAGCAGGAATATGTGTTCTTGATCTTATAACTGAATTGGTTAGGTCCAATAATGGTGTCAGCAGAGTAAATATGTGGACAACCCCGGGGTTGCCAGCTTTGTCCACATATCCCCCTCCTTATCCCCCCTCTGTTCTGAAATTTGATTTGTCCTTTTTACATGTGTTCACTTTTTTTGATTGTATCCCTTTGGTATATATGGTCACGCCTATTTTCTTCCACAATTTGATCTGAGGAAGTGGGTCTGGCCCACGAAAGCTCATCACCTAATAAACCATCTTGTTAGTCTTTAAAGTGCTACATAGTCCTGTTTTTTGTTTTGGCTGGAAGAAGGTTTCAGCCTCAGTTGTTCCTGGGTTTTGAGGAGGGGGGTGTTGCTCCCCCTTCTTTTCCCCTCTAGCCTAAGCACATTCTGGTCTGTTACCCTAGTGAAAATCTGGAGTAAATTCTGCGAAACTCTTCTAGCTCTGAAGAGGTACAGCTCCACCGAAGTCAATGGGTCTGATTTTTCCCACAGTGGTACATCAGTTTGGGGCCAGGGTAACTTCAGCAGTTATCCAGGATTGGCACTGGCGTAACAGAGCAGACTCTGGTCCCTATTTTACTTGTGTTGAGGGGAACGTCACAGCAGAAGGCCCCAAAGCTGGGGTTGACTTAGCCCAGTGGCAGGGATCGTACTATGCCGGCTTCCTCTGGGAAGGGGAGGAGGGGGGAGTTGACCTCATTTGAGAAGAGTTGGTCAAAAAGCCGAGCAGGAGGAGCCTTTACCAAGGCGTCTTGATTATTTTAATGAGGGAGACAGAGTAGCCGGAATTAAAAAGTCTGAAAAGGTACATTTTGAAAAACATTTCCTGTTATTCATGAAAGTCCGTTTCCCTGCCTTTTAGGAAGCAATTAAAAAGGGAATGCAGTTATGCTGGAACACGGAGACAATAAAAAAAAAAAAGTCAACATTTTGCCTACGCCCAGACTGCAACCTGAGACCATTTAAAAATTCTGTAGCGGAATCCAAAATTTGTCTATAAACAGCTAAACTCAACAATTCATTTCCACTGCCACCATGACTCTGAAATACTCTGAGGGTGATCCCCCAATTTTTTTTAACGCAGGAGAATGGAGAGAGGCTGGAGAAAAAACAGATGTGCCTACCAACTGTATTTCACAACATGAGTAAAAAGAAACGAGAAATATCTAGCTACATGCTGTTCATCCTTATGATCCGCAGGAACTCCTGTTCGTTCACTTCCCCGTCTCCATCCACATCAGCTTCATCAATCATTTCCTGCAGAACAGTAAGGATACAGATTCCAGGTTAGGTGAGAAGATGGAATTCACCCCTTTACAGAGTTTCAGCACAAGGTCTATGCACCATTAAAAGCACCCCACAAAACAGGACAAAATAATGCATAGGTCTTGTGCTGCATTTCTTCCAAGGGGCAAACTGCACCCACATGAAGCCCATTAAAACCAATTAGAGAAGGGAGAGGAATGGAAAACAAAGAGGTTTTCTTCAAGCAGCTTTCATATCCAAAGTGTTCAAAGCACTTCCACCGTATCATGCTATGCTTTGGGTAACACAGCCTGGAGACAGACGTTTCGGCTGTATTACAACAGTGCAAATCCACACACTGCAACACCACTAACTCACTGGTGAGGGCACAGCAAGAAGTAGGACTGTAAGAAGTGGCTGAAGAAATAATGCATGTGCTGTTGAATCCTTTTACATGTTGAACTCTCCTCACTCAGAGTGATAAAAAAAAAAACACACACCACCACAGACTGCAAATGTCAGACTAAGAAGGGGAGGGGAAGAATTACCTGCTAGATTTTTTCCTTGACCATTTTGCACAGACTAAGCACTGATTCTTGTAATGGTTTTATCAGCAAGACCTTCTACAGTCAGAAAATATATTACTAGTTCTGCTAATGTCCAGGTATGTTGGTCTAAAATTCCAACTGTTCTGTCTTTACAATGCATTACTGACCGGTGATGATTTTATATAAACACATGCAGTGGAGACAGACTATCTCTGTCTAGGTGGTGCAAAAAGGAGAACTGCAAGGCCAAATGAGAGTAGCCACATACTAGAAATGGAACAATGCTCTCATGAGATGAGATGCAGCCATAATTGGCCATGAATCAATGATACATCACTTTGCATTCCCCATTCATTGCATAGGAACTACAGACAGTGAACACCTTTATTAGGTATACGGAAATGGGAAAGTTCCAGGAAAAACTCCTCAAGGAAATAAAAAGATAAGAAAGGGATGTTCCAGCCTTGTCATTTATTAGGGGAATCCACACTAAGTAACAACAAATTTGTCATAGCACATCCTCTGTGTGTCAAATCCAATATCCTTCCTCCATCTCTGGCTAATATTTGATGCTTCAGATAAAAGCGCAAACCCCTCCCATGCTTTGCGAATTAGAGTAGCAATGAGGAGATGCCATAGGAAGGCAAGATGAATTTAGAACACTGTGCAATTCCCTTAATAGCTAAATTAATCTTCCATGAAACAAGGACTCATGGCAACATTGCGCAAAGGCAAAGAGATGCACATTACAAACCTGCAGCTCCTCATCGGTGAGGTTTTCCCCAATCTCACCAGCCACGCGTTTGAGATTCTCAAAAGTGATTTTGCCAGTTCCGTTGTCATCAAACAGCTTGAAGGCTTTCAGAATGTCCTCTCTGGATTCTGGCTCAGACTTGACAAAGAAGCACAGGCTAATGTTACACCAACATGAAGGGAAGCCACCAACCTTCTAACACCCCCCTTCTCATGCATGTTATTAAGAATCGATACTAAGAGGATAACTTGGAGGGCGCCTGGCCACTGTAGCATTCATTTATTGTCACTGTTTTACATTTGTCATTCTCTTTTACTACTTAAGGCAACGCCGTGAACAAAGCTGCCAGAAGAAGAGGCGGGCCCAGGACTAGGATGTCCTGGTAGTGGTCCAAATGAAGGTGGAGGTGAATTAGATCTACTGAGCGAACAGGCAGATGTCAGGGACAGCACAATAAGTAGTGCTCCAATGTCTCAGTGGCTCTTGCATAATGATTTCTCTCTGGCTATTAAATTGTTCTTGTTTGTTTGTTCTGAATGGGAAATGCTGGACTCTCTTGGGTCCAAAGTGCTCTCAACGCCCATCTAAGCCCTTTGTGCTAAGCATGCCCAGAACTTTTGTGGCTTGCCCAACTGACATACCATTTTCTGAGTCATCGCATACAAAAAGGAATCAAAGTTGATCTTCCCTGAGCCTTCCTTGTCAACTTCTGATATAATTTTCTTCATCTCTTCTTTCTTAGGCTCATACCCAAGCGCTCTTATGGACACCTACAAACATGGAACACAGGCTGGCCATGCAAACAGAGGCAAAGCGGGGGAAACAATTCAAACTGTGGGGCACATTATGATGAAAAATGGGGCTGGAGCCTACAGGTGCTAGGGCACGTCAAATAATAAATACTAGCACAGCAAGGGGCATGATCGAGAGCAGGTGCCCCAGGCTGCCTGTGCTACACATGTAGGACTTATTCCAAAGAAGACCCTGAAGGCTTTGACCTTAGCAATTTATTTTTTAGCATTCCGCATTAAAGCGTCCAGTTTACAGCACCAGTGAGTTAGACTGTACTAGCCCAACCTCTGAATCCCTCTGCCGGTTTTTTGAGGTTTGTATACACTCACACGGAGTTTATAATGCTTTTCTCTCCTTTGTGTCTGTGTGTCAGCCCCAAATACACACAGGGGAAATTGACTTATTAGCCAGAGGAAATGGCAAAACTGACAATGACTGCCAGAACCACTATGTGAACAAACTGAGGAGAGGGGGAATAGAAGAAAATGTTTTCCTTTCTCTAAACTGTTCAGTTGCACTCACCTTGGATGACTTATGCAATCAAAGTAGGTCACACGCTTTCAAACTTAAGCGTGACTTTTAAGTGGACAGTGTCCTTTTAATATTGTATGAGAGAGAGAGACAGCATTTAACATTGGAGAAACATGCCAGAGCAACAGCCCCAAAGGCCGACTCTGTTTATCTGGAACATAGAAACAGATACAAAATGGACTACAGCAATGCAGGCTTCTGCCATCCTGCTCTTCCAATGTGCCTCAAACTTGGTACCACCCATGGCGCTCTCTCTGTTTTACTGTCCGCTGCTCTAGGCCTTTTGGGGACAAGCACACAGCATATTTGCCACTTCTTGCTTGCCTTCAAGTCTTTCACATCCACGGTGCCGGTGCCATCAGTGTCAAGCAAATCAAAGGCCTCTCGCAACTGCTGTTTCTGTTCTTCAGTGAGTACCAGCTTGGGAGCCACTTTCTTTGTCCGGGTCGCTGGCCCTTCAATCCCTTTCTTGGAGCTGGAAGCCTTGGAACGATTCATAGAAGAACACAAGACCAAGTGGATGACTAGCATCAGGGACTCAGCCACCCTGCCTGTCCCACCCCATGTCCCCCAGAGCACCTACAAGGGTGCATCTGCACTGCATTATAAACCTGGGAACCCAGCTGGTGGCCTGTTTCCAAGCCCTCACTTGAGTGACCACCCTGCACTATAAACCTGGGCTCAGAATTGCAGGACCCGGGACTCAAAGCCACGCTGACCCCATAAGGCCTCACTTGTGTGGGAGCTTGGGCCAGCACCACTTGGGGGAAAAGGGACCCCCTAAGACTCATACCGCTTGGGGGGTTGAAGCCAACCCCACTGGGGGGGGACCCTAAAGGCCAGTGCCATGTGGGGAGGGGGACTCAGTCCAACCCCACTGGGGGAGACCCTAAAGTCCAGTGCCATGTGGGGAGGGGGGACCTCAGTCCAACCCCACTGGGGGGGACCCTAAAGTCCAGTGCCATGTGCAGAGGGGGGGCTCGGTCCAACCCCACCGGGGCAGGGGGGCACTGAGGCCAGTGCGGTGGGGAGGGGGGCTCGGTCCAGCCCTGCTCGGGGAGGGGGGCACTGAGGCCAGTGCGGTGGGGAGGGGGGCTCGGTCCAGCCCTGCTCGGGGAGGGGGGCACTGAGGCCAGTGCGGTGGGGAGGGGGGCTCAGTCCAACCCCACTGGGGGGGACCCTAAAGTCCAGTGCCATGTGGGGGGGGGGCTCGGTGCAACCCCACTGGGGGGACCCTAAAGTCCAGTGCCATGTGGGGGGGGGCTCGGTCCAACCCCACTGGGGGGGACCCTAAAGTCCAGTGCCATGTGGGGGGGGGGGCTCGGTCCAACCCCACCGGGGCAGGGGGGCACTGAGGCCGCGGGGGGAGGGGCGCTGCCCCGTCACTGTGCCGGGGGGGTTCCAAGCCGGGCCCCAGGCCCCCCCCCCCACTCACCATGGCGCCGCACCCGGCAGGGGCAGTAGCGAGCCCGCAACAATCCCCTGCAGCCCATTGGCTAAACCCGGCCCTGCCGCTACTATGGCGACCGCGTGGCGATTGGCCGCGGGCCGGAGCGGGCGGGTTGTGGGGCGGGAGCCCGAAGCGGCGCCGATTGGCTGACGCGGCGGTGACGCACTTAGGGAAGCCCCTGGGGTTCCCCTGCAGCTGACTCTAGCCGGAGCCAGCGGCTGAGCAACCAGCTCAGCCTGGGATGCGGCCAGCGGGCTGGGCTGGGCGAGGGGACCCAGGTGGCGTGGGGGGAGGGGGAGAAGGTCGGAGTAGGGGCTCCTAAGGGGAACCCCCCCAAATCAAGGCTACACGTGGGGGCACTGGCTCTCCTAGGGGCGGGGCCCCAGGCTGTGCCGGGCAGGGTCCTTGGGTTCGCAGTGGTACGTGCAGCGACCAACCCGCCCTTTGCCAGCAGAAGGGTTAGGAACAGAGGCCAGAGCGGGAGAAGCTTCTTCGATTCCAGCTGCCTTTAATGTTCATTCCTAATGAACTCGCGCAGCTGCGGCTGCAAATGCTCCGAAAAACTCAGTCTTCACCCTTCACTCCTGAGCGGCATGTCCGGGGAAGATGCCAGGTGTCCTCGCTACAAAACAAAGCTTGGAATCTTGCTTCAGTCGAAAACCCGGCTCTGATCTCAACAGCGGTGTGCTGTGCTTTTAGAAAAACGGTAAAATCCCCCCTTTTTTTTGGCTTGTATATATTCCTTTATTTTGGTTTACAATAAAATCCAGCCCTATAGGCTCCCAGCCAGCGCTCCGGAGATGTTTACCATACATTTACAAACACAAGAACATGAGCTTTTTTAGCAGGGGGCTGGATTCGATGGCCTTCCGAGGTCTCTTCCAGCCCTAGGAGACTATGACTTACAAATCACCTTCCAGAGCAGCATCACTTCTCCTTCCTGGGCTTGTCTAACGGCACATGGTGCAACCCGTCTCGCTGAAAATCCCAGCCCGCTTTGCTCGGAGACAAACCTGCTCTGACGGCCTCTGCTGAGCTTTGCAACATAGCTTGAAAGGTCAACGGAGTGGGACTACTGGGAGGGATCAGATGAAAGGGGCCCTAGCAGAGCAGGTACTCCTTTTAGACATGTCCAGCTCAAGGGCCTCTGCTCACGGCAGCACAACGTGGGCTGAGGGGCCCTTCAGGGAGGCAGCTTTACAGGCCAAAGCCAGCCCCTTAAACTCCCCCCAGAAACCAACCCACAGATCCTGGAGTGTAGGAAACACGAGCTGCCTCTCGAGGCACAGCTAATATTAGCAAGCAGGCACCCTATCCTGCACCAGCTCAGATGAAACTGCAGCTCCATGGCTTGTTAGGTAACAGGCATAAGCAGGCCCACCCGGCCAGCACACCCCACGGACACACAAACTATGCTTCCCCTGTCATTGTGCGCTGCCCGGAGCCCTCCAGAACACACGCAGCTTTGGAATACACATGCTCTAGTTTTACAGAAGCCCCTTTCAATAACTCCACACACGTTCCGTGCGTTCTTTCTAGCCCTTGGCGAGGCCAGGCTGGAATTCAGCGTAATGTCGCCCTAGGCCTTGCCTACATTAGCAAAAATCCCCAACTCGTTACCTGGGGCAGCCACAGCTAGAGTACTAATGCAGGCAGGGCTCCCACGTGCGTAGCGCTATCTGGTCTAGCTCTGCTATAGGATGCTAAAACACCTCTGCGGTTTATCCTCGTGCCGCCCACCGGAGGGCGACGCGTGGATACGAACAAGAAGGCGGATTGCTGCAAATGGAGACATCCCCTCGGAGATTTATGCTTCCCACGACGTCTGCACCCCGGCCTTGGGGACGGCGTCTCTCTCGTGGTGGATGTGTCGCACCATTTGGTACATGTTAAAGGCCAGGGTGGCGCTTGGGCTGCTTTGGGGCTGCTGGTTCTCAACGTGCAGGTTTAGGAAGGAGACGTGGCTGTACAGACGCGAGGAAATCTGATCGCTCGCCAGCATGCCGCGCTGGCTGGGCAGCGGGGAGCGGGCCTGCTTCTCTGAGGATGGATCGCTCTCTGTGCTCCTAGGAGAAAAGGGACAAACACCCCCGTGACATTTCAAACCGCTCTGACCTTCAGAGCCAGGGGTGGGAAGGTGGAAGGGAGCAGCTCCAAGCAGGGGGCTGTCTCCCCATGCCGGGCTGCCAGCCGGCACAGATTGAATGGGGCACTGGCAACATTTGCTGCTTCCCCTTCCAAAGCTTTTATCTTTGCTGGGGAGGTGCGGGTCAGCACCTTGTGGAGCTCTGCACTTTCCCACTGCATCCCACCAGGTCCAGGGTCGGGCTCACCCATCAAGCACCCCTGCTAGGACCAGCAGGGAGGCAGAGATGCTACGGTTGCCAACAGCTTTTGCTGGTGTCAGGCTTAATCTCCTGGAGGCCCGAGGCCAATCTGGGAGATTTTAAGCCACTAAAAGTTCAGCAGTGCCCAGGCCCTGCGCTGCTCCTGGAAGTGGCTGGCCTGTTCCCATGTCTGCGGCCCCCTAGGTGGCTGGAGGAAGCCAGGGGGCCTCTGTGCAATGCCCCCACCCCAAGCACTGATTCTGCAGCTCCCATTGGCTGGGAACCACAGCCAATGGGAGCAGCGGGGACAGTGCCTGTGGGCAAGGGTAACATGCAGAGACTCCCAGCCCCATGCCCCTAGGGGCCACAGGGACATGCTGGCCATTTTGGGAGTCACACAGAGCCAGGCCAGGCAGGGAACCTGCCTTAGCTCTATTGCACCGGCGATGGGGAGCTGCCCATGCTCCTCTCCTCAACTCTCTGCTCCAGCCCTAAACCACTTCCTGAAGTCAGCCCCCTGAACCTCCTCCTCCACCCCAACCCTGAGCCTCCTCCTGCACCCAGACTCCTCCCAGAACCTGCATCCCCTTCCTGCACCCCAACCTCAGCCCGGAGCCCCCCTCCCACACTCCAAACCCTCAGTCCGAGCCCAGAGCCTGCACTCCAACCTCTTGTCCCATCCCGGTGAAAGTGAGTGAGGGTAGGCAAGAATGAACGGAGGAGGGAGGGGTGATGGAGTGAGTGAGGGTGGGGCCTCAGTGAAGGGATGGGCAGGGGCAGGACCAGGGCCATGGTGTTTGGGGTTTGTATGATTAGGCAGTTGGCAGCCTGAACCAGACCTGGGGCAGATAGATACTGGGGAGGGGAAGCAGGATGGGGGGGGGTGCATCTTGGGGAGCAAACAGAAGATGGAGGAACTTCTGGAGGGGATGAGGAGGGCAGGTTTTAGGGAAGGGAGGAGGAAACGGGTGGGGAGAAGAAGCTGGGAAGTCAGAGGGAGGGAGAGCGTGTGAGGGTTTGGTGGGGGAGAGGCAAGGAAGAGGACAGAAGGGACAATTTGCAAAGCTGTCCTGGATGTGCTTTTGCTGCCACTTTGCAAAAAGCTCCATTTTTGCGATGCTAAGGGCCACGTCACGCCAAGGACTGAGAAGGACTTACAGAGCGGCGTTGAACTTCCTGCGCAAGAGGAAGTCAATGACATCAGGCTCCGTCTGAAACAGCCTCCGGAGGATGTCGTGCTGCACCTCGGGAGGCACCTGCAGAGTTAAAATGGGCAGAGACACCTCAGCCACGACTCCAAAGACACCAGGACTGAATTCCCGACCCAACGCCTTGTTCCGCAGACACACAGCACTGACTTTACGTGGGCACCTTACTGCCCCTGTTCCCTCGCGAGTCTGAGCAGAGCCGGGCCCCAGGCTGCCCCATCAGTTGCAGGGATTCCTAGACAATGGGCCACGTGGACAGTAAAGGACTGACCGTTGTACCAGGAGGACCGAGCAGCGGGCCCAAATTAAGGCTACTGTTGTGCTTCCACGTTCCACCACATCTCCCTGAAGCCGTGGCTTATGGGAGATTTTGAAAGGCCTCCGGGGAGCCCATGTGGAACTGTGGGAGATGTCAAACTCCCACCGGCCCTAATTTGCAAGCCACATCAGCCGACGAGATTTCTGCTGCAGCTTTGTACGTCAGCCCCAGGTATCTGGCTTGTATGGCGCAGGCAGGCTGGGGCCGCTGCCCCGCTCCTGGCAAGCCAGGGGAAGACTAGGAAATGCGATCATGGCAAATGCCTCCCTCCCTACCGTGAACAAGGCTTCATAGTTCTCAATCAGACGCTGGAGCACGAGGATGATGGACGCGCTGTCTTCCATGTCCACAGCCTGGGCGCTGGGGTCTTTCTCCAGAGGCTTCTCTCTTTGCAGGAGGTTGGGGCCAAAAATTGTAGCCAAATTTGAGACTGTCATTTTATTTCCGGGAATCTAACAACCAAGCACAGAAATTAGCATCAGACACCAGCCGGCAACTCAACTCACTCCGGTGCTCGCCCTCGCCCCATGACCGAGGCTAAAGGAAGGTGGCTGGGGGCCCCTTCTCAGGAGAAGAACAGGGCAATGGCTCTCTCCGACCTGGTGAACTCTAGCAGAACCTCCATGACACCTCCCCAAACTATACAGCAGAACAACTTCCCTTGCCATCTCTGGGGTGGAACATGACTGCTATTTAACAATATACAGAAACCTGTGGAACTCCTTGCCAGAAGATGCTATGAAGGCCAGGACTTTAACAGGGTTCAAAAAAGAGCTAGATAAATTCATGGAGGTTAGCTCCATCAATGGCTATTAGCCAGGATGGGTAGGAATGGCAGCCCTAGCCTCTGTTTGTCAGAGGCTGGAAAGCGGTCAGGGGGGAGGGATCAGGTGATAATCCCCTGTTCTGTTCACTCCCTCTCAGGCACCTGGTATTGGCCATGGTCGGTAGACAGGATACTGGGTTAGATGGATCTTTGGTCTGACCCAGTCTGACTGTTCTTAAACCAAACCAAATGGTTCAGTGTGGGAAGCAGACAATTACATAGCATATGCTGGATACCCAATTGTAGCAGCACAGGCAATTTAGAAAGGCTGCACGTAAACCATCTTGCTTACAGCCTCTGAATGGAAACTCAGCCAGGGTATCAGGGATACTTTCCCAGTTCTTGCATGAGATCTTTACATCCCCACAGATGGGCAAATTGCAGTTCTCTCTCATCTGGCACAAAGCCCCTTGGCTCCAGCAGCTCCCTCCATGCCCTGCTGACTAGTGGTCCTGGGCTCATGCAGCAGGAAGGGGGCTCCTGCCAAGCCACCAACACCAGCTGTTCCTCTGTGTAGGTTTTCCCGGAAATTCTTTACCCATCCTCCTTTGGCTTCCTCGATCCGACAGGCTCCCAGCACAAGGTGGTACAGCTGGAGGCGCACACAGGAGCTGGGATGGCCCAGGTGGTTTTCAGTAAGGGGGAGTCCACGTTTCCATGTTTAGGTTAACCGTTTAGAACAAGCCCTGAAACTTGTTTTCAACCCCCTTTGTCCCTGGGCAATGTGAACTGGACTTATGCAGAATGACTGCAGAGTGCTGGGGGGCAGAATAATTAACCAGAGGCCTTTAGTTCTGATGCAGGTTACCAGCCATCACAGAGTGCTGGAGACCAGCGGTGCAAGAGGCAGGCCACGGCCCGACATGGCAAGGATGTAGCTTGTACGCACTCCAATCACAACACAAAGCCACTCTGCCGAAACCGCGGGGAATCCTTTCGGAACACTGAGCTCGGATGCGGCAAGAACTGGGAAAAGCAGAGAGGCCCGGACGACTGGCAAGCCATTACCTCCTGTCCCTCTGGACCTGTGGAGTCCTGGGCATGCTGGGCCACTGTGTGGAGGAACTGCAGGAGCTGGTACAGGGTGTCACTGTTGCAGGGTGGCAGGAGGTACACCAGCAACTGCAGCACGGAGAGCTGGGCCACGCGTTCCAGGCCTAGCCAGAGAAAAATGAGCAATTTAGACCCAAGACTGACAAGACAGTCAGGCACATCCAGACCTGCGCTCTCATGTGAGCCGATTTCCTAAGCAGCCAGACAGGCAGCGTGTCTGTTGTTCACCAGTGTGGCCACAGGAACCGATGCTTCCTGTGCACAGGAGTCCCACAACAGCCCACTGGTGGCTTTCATGCACCCTCCTGTCAGAGACAAGCATCAGGGCGGGATCCAATCAATTCCTCTCTTCCCCTGTGCCTAAGGAAGTAGCCTGGGGGCAAGAACGCTGCAAGCTCTACGGTCTCTCATTCCCAGCAGGACCATTCCTCCAACACCGATTGTTAAAGCACAGGAAGGGACAGTCGTAATATGACTGAAAGCTCCTCTTGAGAGCATGGTCCCAGATTGTGAGCTCCCCTTTCCTCACCACACTGCCTCAGGAGAGGTGTTTTATGTGTGTCAGAAACAAGCATCTTTAACACGAGAAACAACCTGTCTGTCCCATCCCTTCTCCGGGCACCTCACAGCCAAGTAGCCACAGCCTGATTGGGCAGTGGGCCAATCCCACTGCATTTTCATAGAGTCAAATTTCAGGCCTCACGGCTAGGCACAAGGAATGCAGGTGGCACCTACAGGCAGAGTGACTGTGTCCTGGAAAGGGGTGACTCTGAAAGCACAGGCTCTCTGCGAGCTCCAGTGCAACGCAGGGGCTAAGAGGGTGAGTGTGAATTGTAGCTGTGCAAACACAGGCATGTTAAATGTGAGTGGCTCTATAGGCAGCACTGGTGAGGCCATTTCTGGAAACTGAGGCCAGCTCTGGTGTCCACATGTCACACTGACAGACCCCAATTGTCTGTGGGCAGAATCAAACCTGGGACCTCTGGAGCTTAGCGCATGAGCTGCTACCACCTGAGCGAAACGCCAGCTCTTAGCTAAGGCTGTAGAGCAGACTCATTATTCTCTCTGTAAGTGGTCTCAGGCAAAGGGATATAATTGCCTTTGTAAGGTATCCAACCTAGTTCTGATACAAAACTTCTGTTAGTACAAATGTTTAATCATTTCTCAGATTTTCTGCCTGGGGGGGAGGGGTGAACGAGTGAGCTATGCGGGTGTTTCACGAGAGAGAAAGACTTGAAGGCTAAAAGGTGGCCAAAGGAGGAGCTGGAGACTCAGGGATGCCAAGACTATCAAATGGGCCCTTTCTAAAGGAGACCGGTGCAGGACAGACAGACGGACATGAAGTTAAAAGCAAGCTCCCCACACTGGGACAGACAGGGCAGCTCGAAATGACACCGGGAAGGCGGCTCCACGCTACGGATACCGGATGACAAAGAAAACAACTTCCAGATAAACAGATGTTACAAGAACCGATTGTGACAGATGAAGAGCTGACAGAGCAAAATGTATAGACCTGAATGGGACAAAAGCCCTATAAAAGAAGGGCTGTCTGGCAGGAATCTTTGGGTTTTGCCTTGGCAAGCTCAGAGCATCGGTCCGGACCAAAAGAAGCCTTGCTCCTCTCTCTCTCGCATTTAACTCACCTGGCCAGTGAGTTAATGTGAGCAACAGACCAGTAATGATAATCACCACAACAACGTGAGAGTGTGTGTGTTACATTATCAATAAGTGTGGTGTTTTGCTTTATCCCCCCATGTAATTCTTTCAAGTATAACAAGCCAGCATGTTGAGCTCTATCCATCTCTGCACGGGTTTCTGCTCCAACTCAGACTGTTCCTTACTTTTTTGCTCTCTGGGTGAGGCCTTGTTTTGCCTTTAGCAGCTGCTCTGGTCAATTTTTCTCTTTGCTACGGTTTCCCACCTTTCATCCCTGCCAGCAATGGGATCCGCCTGCTCATCCCAGCCAGCCGGTGGTCCAGTGACTCACTCTCCTCTTTCTGCGGCCAGGCTTTTCAGATTTTTAACGATGGCTTGAATTTCACCTTTTATACACTTTGATGCCAAGAAGGGTCTTTTGCCCCTTTGTCCCCAAGCTGTTTCCTCGGAGCTAAACTCCATCCTGGAGAGAAATATTGCGTCCTGCTGCTTATTTCATCTGACATTTAAGAGCTCTGTTGTCTTTTCTTCCCCTCCTCTTTATAACAGGAAACATGATTCCTTCTGCTCTGCTTCTGATCTGGAGAGAAATCCTATTCTGTTCCAAAAAATCCAGTAGCCCCGTAGCACCTTAGAGACTAACAAAAATATCTAATCTATACAGTATGGCTGCGTCTAGACTGGCAAGTTTTTCCGCAAAAGCAGCTGCTTTTGCGGAAAAACTTGCCAGCTGTCTACACTGGCCACTTGAATTTACGCAAGAGCACTGAAGATCTAACGTTCTTGCACAAATACAATGACTCTCCCGTTCGGGAAAAAGCCCTCTTGAGCAAATGCTTTTGCGCAAGAGGGCCAGTGTAGACAACTGAGAACCGTTTTGCGCAAAAAAGCCCCGATGGCGAAAATGGCGATCGGGGCTTTCTTGCGCAAAACCGCGTCTAGATTGGCACGGACGCTTTTCTGCAAAAAGTGCTTTTGCGCAAAAGCGTCCATGCCAATCTAGACACTCTTTTCTGCAAATGCTTTTAACGGAAAAACTTTTCCGTTAAAAGCATTTGCGGAAAATCATGCCAGTCTAGACGCAGCCTATGTGGATGCAGGCCTGCCCGCATCCCCACAATATATACAGCCTGTCTGCCCGGAGGCGGTTACGTGGCTGCTGCTTTGTGTTGACGGGGCTGCAAGTGACCCACGGGCCGTGGGTTGAGAACAAAGTGGGGCCTGGGAGATCCTGGCTACTTACAGGCTGTGCGGACAAAGGCTGGGTAGAGCTCCCTGGGAATCAGGGAATCAGGCATGTCCCGGAAAAACTCTTTGAGCAGGGCCGCCACATCGTGGACACAATGGCCATCATCCAAGAAAACATCAAATCCCCGGTCGAATGCTTCCCGCAGCTTCAATAACGGGGAGAAAGAGAAGAAAAGGCAAGCGCTCAGCAGTCATTCCTCCATCCAGCTGCCTGGGGCCCTGCCGCCTATATCGCATGTGTCTTTTCTCTCTTGCCTGCCCTTCCCCACTGCACCCCACCAATGCTCCCTGTACAACCCCATCCACATGATCCCCTCGCCTGACTCTTCGCTTGGGGCAGAGCAGAGATAAGTTAACGACTGGGTCAGGGAAGCGCGGGCTAGCCCTGGCGGGACCATTTTTCGCTGCGCACACAAGCGAGAACAGATTGTGTTACAGCACGTGGGACTTGCAGCCCTGGATACAGCCACCTTGAAATCTGGTTCCTATTGCAGGCTAGGCAAGGACTACTCTGGGTGGCCCCTGCCACCTCTACAAACGGCGTGGGGAGCTACCTGCTGAACCCTTTTCTTGGAGCTTCCAACACGGAAAATGCCCACAGTCTGGAGACCTGAAATTAAAAACAGGGTTGTAAACAGCTCGGTAGTCAACTGAATGTCTCTACTTCTTCACAGCCCTGCCTGGTCTGTGCCAGGTGGGGCACTGGGCGCTTTGCCATTAGCTATAGGGGAAGGTGTTGCTTCATTCAAACTCCCAACGAGTCAGTAACCCCCTCCTTTGTCCCCCAGGGTAACACCTACAATGAATTAACCACGCCCTGAATCTCCCAGGTAGCATTTCCTGTCAGCTGTGCACTTGTGCAGCCACTCAGGAGAGATTCAATTGCCACCCACCTGATTAGCCCAGGGCCCAGCTAGGTTTGTTTCTCCTGGTGGTGCACATCCGCACATGCCTCAATGCACATACATTTATTCCACACACAAATAGGAAAGATGAGAGGGAATATTGCTCCTGGGTACCTGGCCTCCAGCCTCTGCTACTTCCTCTATTATCTGGATGTCATGGGGGGGGGAGGGGGGGAGAGGCTCTGCCCAGACTCAACACTGAGTGTGGGAACAAACACTGGTTTGAGAGTAGCTCTAGAGGTGGCTTCAGGTGCCAGGCCGAAGCCATGTCTCCACAACGGGTGCTAGAGTCACAGAGCTACAGTGGATGGTTTCTACAGTGAGAGAAGGGGGTTACTATTAAGGGATGTAAAGGGTTAACCGGTCAACTGGTTACCCAGTAAGCATGCGCCTTACCAGCATGTTTACCAGGGTAACCAGTTAAGCGGCAGGGGGCAGCTCCGGCCAGTCCCACCCGGTCCGGAGCAGCCCCCCACCGTGGGATCATGGTGAACCCATTAAACACTCCATTTAGCCAGCTAACTTTGTAACTGGGGTTTTATATCCCTTGTTGTCCTCTACGTCCGCAACCCCCCTCTCTGAGCAGCAGTGGCCAGGCCGACCTGGCTGCATCTACCCCAGACGCGAGGCTGGGCTCGGGGCAGGGTGTAACATTTTCACACCCCTCATCAACTCATGCCGAAACCTCAAGCAGAGTCAGACTCGGGAAAGGCCTTGGCTTGGGGGGTGGTCTCCGAGCCAGTCTGGCCATTGCAAAGGGAGATTATTGTGGGCCTTGGAGGGGGAGAGGGTCTGTCCCTCCACCCCTCTAGCAGGAGGCTAGAGAGGGGGGTTTGTGTAGGATGGAAATGAGATTCTTAAGACTAAAAGGGGGGATTCTCCCGCAGATTCGCCCTGATTCTCTGCAGGCCTGAGCGGCCCCCACTTGGAGAGGCCCAGGGGAGGGCGAAGACACAGGACGAAGGCTCTTGGCTGCAAACAAGAGAACCAAAGAGCAGAGGGTCAGGACGGGCCTGCGTCCCAAGCCCCCAGGCGGTGGTCATGGATTCCACGGGCCTGATGTGACACCGCGTCCTTACTCCCCAGGGATCCCAGTGGTGAGCGGGAAAAGCTACTTTACCGTGAGCCTCAATGTGCTGGCAACATCTGTCCACGACACGTGGCACCTGCCTGTAGATGGGATTGAGGCTCAGGGCCTTGTTCCTCTCCCGGGTTCTCCTGGGGTCCAGCTCGTTGGGGTGGGACAGCTGCAGAGCCGCCAGCAGCCGGGAGGCGTTGTCACCCAGGTCAGTAATGGAGTCCACAGACACTGCCCCCTGCAATGAACATCAGAACAGCCAGACTGGGTCAGACCAACGGTCCATCCAGCCCAGTGTCCTGTCTGCCCACAGTGGCCAGTACCACGTGCCCCAGAGGGAGGGAACACAACAGGGAATCCTCATGCGATCCCTCCCGTCACCCACCTCCAGAGAAGCAGAGGCCAAGGACACCATTCCCACCCATTCTGGCTAATAGCCATCAATAGACCTAACCTCCATGAATCTATCTAGTTCTTTTTTGAACCCTGTTAAAGTCCTAGTCTTTACCACATCCTCTGGCAAGGAGTTCCACAGGTTGAGCTGAGGGACACAGCAATGCTGTGGGAGAGCCAGAGAGACATGGCACTCATCACTTTCCCACCTCACCTACCTGCTGCCTCTCAGATCTGACCCAGAGATTAACCCCCCCACCAGGCGCTGGCCCATGGGGCCAGCTTCCTTCACCTGCTTGTTACATTTTCAAACCCTTTCATGTTTTAATGCAGTGAGGGGCAGCCCAGGCTGTGAGCGGGCTGCACGAGGGGCCCTCCTCCATCTCAGTGGTCTTCACGATTGTCACAACCAAGCCGGTCTCCCGGCAGAGGGTGGTTTTGCTCACTGTCCCTAGAATGCGCGGGAGGTGCTGACGGAACAGTAGCAGCAAGGGGATGGGCTGCAGAGGGAGCCCCCGGCTTTTACAGTCAGTGTCTTGTGCAATCAGCCCGCACCTCCCATGCCCGTGCTTTGCACGCGGGTCACCTTGGCTCTTTTCGCTGGAGGGGTTTCCTTACCTTACTGGGAGGGGAGGGAAGAAACGACACGGAGAGAAACCAGCGGAATCTGGCAACCCTGCACGCGGGCAACGGTAAAGAAAAGGTCTCGCGGGCCATACGGAGAGCCCCAACGGGTGCCTTATAGCCCACGGGCCATACGCTGCCCCCACTGCCTGAGTCTCCCATGCAGAAGAGGTTTGTGCCAATTTCCTTCTCCTCCCTCGACTGCATCCCGGGTTGTCTCCTCCCCTACAGGCAGAGCAAGCTGCTTCGGGCAGGGACTGGCTCATATTCTGAGTTTAGGCCGCTGCCCCAGCACTTGGTGCTTCTGGAAGCCAGTTGGGCTCCTCAGCCCAAGGCTGAGAGAAGCCAGAGGACCGAACTTGCCCAGCATGGCCCTGCAACAGAAGCCCTTGGGGAACAGCATTGGGGGTGGGAGGGCCAGTGTCTCCCTCCGGCCCGGCGTGACAGCAGCTTGCTCCCCGCACGGTTTCGTTCTCGCTCGACCTGCCCCGCAGCCGTACCCTTCGCTGGCTCCGGGACACGTTGTCCAGGAAAGACGGCGAGAGCGGCTCGTCGGCAAACTCTACGCTGGGCCCTGACACGCAGCCTCTGCCGAAAGGGGATTTCTTCTCCATCTGAGCTCGAAATTTGGTCACGGTGGCTTCCACCTCCAGCCAGTCCCGGCGGCTGCCTTTCATGGCTTCCTGCATCTGCTTGTGTGCCCCGTCATTGGCAATCACCTGGGAGAGCGGGATCCCGAAGGCCTGGGGGCCACAGTCTGTAACACACACAGCACAGCTGGAAACGCCCGGGCAGGGCCCGTGGCCTGCAGGCAGGCAGAGAGGAGACACACAGAGAGGGGTAGTAACAACCCCTCCCTCCAGCCAGGGGCTGCAACCCCACAACACTGCACTCATCAGCGAAAGGCAGAGTCAAGCGACCTGGGGCCCTTGGCACACCCCCCCCCACATGGGGTTCCCATTGTGGCCCCCTCATTCGGGGGGCAGGAGTCGGACTCAGAAAAGCCTCAGCACAAGGCGGCCAGGCCTCCAGCTCACAACCAGCACACCAGGTCAGAAAGGGACCCTGGTGGCTCTGGTCTGCAGCACGGTCCAGGCATCACAAGTGCAGTCAGCAGCACAGCGGGGTGGGAGGAGGCAGGAGAGCCCATGAGTGGCCAGGTTTCCAAGACAGCTCAGTGCATCAGCTGCATGCTGGGGGCGGGGCAGATCAGAAAACCTCTCCCCCTTCAGGGTGCTGAGCTCTCTTGGTAGCCCCAAGTCCCGCTTGGGTGCGTTTCTGGAACGGTGCCACTCCAGGGGCACGGGGGAAATGTAACGGCCTCAGCTGCTCGGTCCGCCGAGCCCATCCCACAGCCCCTTTGCCCTCCAAGCCAACGAAAGAGCAAACCGCTTTACCACGGCGCTGCGGTTACCGGTGGCGGCTCGCGCTCTCCGAGCACGGAACGGGCATTTCACTCACCTCTCTTCTCCTTGGAGGCGGCCTCCAGTTTCCTGCAGAAGGATTTGTTGCGTTTCGGTCCAGCTGGGGGGGGGGGAGGGGGGTCGGGGAGAGAAACGATTGCGCATCATTAGGTCACCTTCAGGCAGCTGCCTATCCAAAGCCACACACAACCCTCCTCCCCCTGCCATCCGCTCTCCCATCAGTCCCCCTTCCCCCAGGTTTCTGTTCAAGCCTCCAGATGTAATGGGAGGAGGGGCTGCGTTTCCCCAGAACTTTCTCTGCAATAATTCCCATCCCTCCATTGCACCTTCCCGGCAGCCTGCAGCTTCTCCTCCCTGGCGGCTCTGTTCATTCTCCAGGCTCGTGTCCGAACGACGAGAGTACGCTGCTGTAGAGAGCTCCCCGCCACATCTGGGGTGACCAGGGCAAAGTGCCGCTGCAGACAAACCTCAGCTCCCATAAGCTTTCTACCCAGAAATCCTCCACGCGCCGCTCAGCAGTTACCAGAACTGAACCCAAAGTCTGAGCTGGGTAGTGTGACCCGGTGGGAATTTGTCATTTTTATGGTGGGGAGGCCTGTGTGTGCCTCAGTTTCCCTCCTTACTGTGCATTGCTATTCAGTGGGGGGGAAGAGTTAAGTCTGCTCTTGGAGTAGGGCAGGAGACATGAGGGGGAATGGCGTCTTGCTGTTTGGGGTGCAACAAATGGGTTGGCAAGGAACGGGCTGGGACTGTAGAGAACAACCTGTATCGATGCCAAATCTGAAAGACAACGGGAGGGCCCGGTGACTAGGTCACTCCCGTCTCGCAACCAGACCAAGAGGGAAAGGTTTTCCCGTCCACGTCCCAGCAGGGCAAAGACCAGCCTGAGAACCAAGAACGAAGCTGTCAGCAGGGGCTAAGCAGGAGCTTCCGGAAGAAGTTCTCAGCAGGACGGAGGAAGGGTCAGCCCAGAGCCTGAAACTGAATCCATGATAGCAAAGCTGGGGGACTGGCGTAGCCCTCGTTTCTCTGTGCTAACCTAAGGGCTTCGGAGCCTCCGTTCCAGAACACTAACACACCTACCGGCCTGAAAAGGCTGCCTGGGGTCCCTGCCAATACTTGTTGAGGTGCGCTAGTCTCCAAAGAGCATATACGGCTCTGCCCAGGGGTCTCTCGGCTGGACTCGCTGAGCGGAGCTCCTGGGGCGAAGTGGAGGGGCTGACACCCAGAGGCTCAGTCCTGGAGGTGGTGAGGCTGAGGAAAGAACAAGACCGCTAGGGGCCAGCAGGATGGAAGGGTTTCCTCTGAAAGGCTCGTGGGACATGACGCTCCATGTTCTCTGTGGAAGGGCCTTGTGATGGGAATACGACGTAACGGAGAAGTACTTTGTGCAGGATAACTCAGGTAAGGGGGTCATTGGACATGGTAGGACTTACTGAATAGGACGGTCCTTCTGGTATGCATGTGCCACTGGCGTGTCTGGCGTTAGGAACATTGACAAAGCAGGCGTACTGCTGCTTCGGGTGAGGCCCCCTGCTAACGCTTGGGGTACAGCAATGGAACAGCCAGACGCGAGGGCAATGGACTGTGACAAGGGCCTGGCCTTCCTGTGGACTCACCAGACCGCCACTGACTCATGGACGCTGTGATTCGACAGAGTCAGGTGACCTGGTCACGTGATACTAACCACCATCTTGGACTGCTGTACTTTTTTCCCCCACTGGCAGAGGGTGGGCTGGGGGGCAATCCGACAAAGGATTGTTCTGTGTGTCTGGTGTGGCGGCTGGACTTTCCCCACAAAACAGCGACTCTTCCGGCCAGGCTCCAGCCCAGACCCCTGCCCACCCCCCTTTAATGAGTTAACCGGTTAAATGGGATTGTACATCACTCCACCTTAGCAGGGTTCTGAACAGGCCTGGCTATTTAGTGGCTAAGAACAGCAGGGTTTGTAGCAGAACGGATGAAATAAATAATCCACGGCTTTGGAAGGGCTTCAAGCTCCCTCCCCCACTTCAGAGCATAAGCCAAACTCCAGCTGATGAGTTGAAGATGACACTTTCCCAGCGACCACCCTATCCCACAGCTGCTACCAAGCTGTTGAACCTCGGTCAGCAGCAGCTTTTCCTGGCCACTGTCCGAGGCAGGATACTTGCCCGGCTGGAGCCCTGATGGGCTCCCATTCAGCCTTGCCGCTCCTGTTTGTGCCAAGATGCAGAGAAAAGGTCTCTGTGGATCTGCTCTATTTATCTGTCAATTAATTAGAGACATTTCCTAGCCGTGTACTGTCATGAGACTAAGCACGCACCAATTGCTAAGCACCAAGGCTGCGCTGTGCTCCGGGAGTCTCCAAAAGCAGCACAGGGAAAGTTTTGGTCCCCTCCAACATGGGATTCGCTTCTTCCCATTTGAAGAATTTGCCAGAAGTTTTGACATCTGCTTACGATTAGAGGGGTCGCGTCACATGCGCAGAGCAGGCAAGGTCATTTTCCCATGCTCCGAAGGAAGCGCAAGTCCTGTTAGCTGGGCCGAGGCAGCGAGGATGGCTCTAACCCAAAACAGTAACAACCGGGTTTCAACCTAAGCAACGACTGTGCAGAGAGGTCCAAAAATCTCAAGCAGTGTGTTCCTTATGGCTAAAAACCATGGCGGTAAGAGAGAATGTCCACAGCTCGCATTCTGCAGCCCATCGCCCCGAGAGACGTGTTTCTTCTCTCCTTACCTTTAGGGAGGCTGAGACCCCGGACCAGATTCTTTTTTTGCAGCTGGCAAAAGGCAATTTCTTGCAGGCAGGCTCTCTCCAGCTCCGAGAGGCTATGCAGGGGCACAGGCTGCATTCTCGCTCGCTGTCCCAATGTGGGCGCTTTGGTAAAATCCCCCTGACATATACATTAGAAAACACAGAAGGCGGAAAATCAAAACTCTTGTGCTTGGGAGCAGAGTGGTAAAAATCTGACAACTGTACAGAAATGTTCAATCCCAGCGGCCCCACCCCTTTACACACACACAGATACATGAATGACATTCAGTTTGCAGAGGGAGGCACTCAGAA
The DNA here is from genome assembly GCA_032595735.1 of Pelochelys cantorii. NCBI lineage: Eukaryota > Metazoa > Chordata > Testudines > Trionychidae > Pelochelys > Pelochelys cantorii. Next base: position 47,440,777 of record CM064337.1, read on the forward strand.
GTGCGGGAGGCCTTAACGCTGGCCTCTGGGGCACCCACATCAGCCCAGTACAAGGCAGCCAGGCTCTCCTGATCCCGAGAGCTGCGGGGTGCCCGTGTAGCTCTCCATGTACATGTGGAGACCACAGATCGGGCACTTTCCAGGCGCACAAGAAGCCACACGACGATTCATCTCTCCCGTGTTGGCTGTGCTCTGATCCTCTCCCCAAAGGAAGGAGGAGGGGCTCTCTTTGGTAGTGAGCTGTTTTATTATTAGTCACCATCCGTATTTATTAGCACAGCCAAGACAGAGGGTTGCTGTAGTTGAGGTCAAAGCCAGCTTTCCACTCTACATCATCAAAAACCAGACTGCCTTGGAATTTGGGGTGCCTCACACAGGTGCAGGGCGCGGGCAGTGATCTAGATGGGGGGCCAGTTGACCAGCACTTTCCCAAAACACAGCGCCCAGGAACAGTTTTGTTTTTAAGTTGACAGATTCTGGTTTCTGTGGTCCAGAGGTGGAGCCCCAGGTGGGCCCGAGTGGGCCCTGGCCCACCCACTTTGCCTCCAGGGCCCCTTCACGCCCTCCAGGGCTCTCCTCAGGGCCCAGCGCTTGTCCCACTCCGCAGGATTCTGCAGCCAGGAAGCAGGGTCAGGACACTGGGGCTTAACCCCAACCCCCTTCGTTGCCCACCCAACCCAAGTGGGTCCTGCTGGTTACGGCAGTGCTGCGGACAGCACTGTTGGAAGGGGGCACTCCCATCACCAAGCTTCTGCCACTCGTTTCGTTCTGCTGGCGGGAGAGCTCTCCGCTGTCAGCATAAAGCATTTACACGGGAGACCGTACCTGGTGCAGCCCAGCAGCACAGATCCGCAGCACAGACATGGCCTACAAGACCATCAACTCCCACGGACAAACATCGCTCTGTTTAAAACACACTAGGAAATTGAACTGCAAAACCCTTAGTTGCTGCGGCGTTATTGCCAGGGCAATAGCTTGCGCCGTCCCAAGAGTTCTGTGTGCCACGCAGAGAATTTATTCCCTGGTGCAGCCGCGAGGCTGTGCTAACTCGGGAGCTCTCGACCGGGGCACACGTATGCCTGGTGGCACGTGGAGGTGTCCAAGGGGCACGTTAACTTGTCCGGAGACTTGCCGACTTCCACAGCAGGCTACATAAAAAAGCGCCAGCAGTCAGTACAAACTAAAATTTCCTGCAGCAATGTGCTTAGGCGCTGAAATGCAAATGCAGTATTTTCAAAACATACAATATTTTGTAATTACACAGGACAAACGAGAACGCCAGCAATTGGTCAAGAATAGCTTGCTGTAACCTTTGTATTTTTACGTTAGATTTTATAAGCCAGCAGTTTTTAAGTGAGGTGAAACTAGGGGGTGTGCAAGACCAACCAGCCTCCACAAAGGGACATGGTAGCCTGGAAAGGCTGAGAACCACTGTTCTAATGTCAACCCACTTCCTACAGGCTGAGAAACAGCCTACAACTGCCCGAGTGTCTTCCTCTCCAGTCATTCCCCTGCCTTTCTTCCTTCATCGTGCCTCCTGCGCAGGAGGTAGAGAAGGAAATGGCACGTCCTTGAGATGCGTAACCTTAACGCTTTCCCGTCAGGGCACATCCAAATCACAGTTTGCCTTTTTTAAAACATGGATTTTAAATTTAAATCAAGAGGTTTCATTTAAATAAATACATGGTTTATACAAGTTATTCCTTTGATTTTCCCCCCATTTTAGAGTCTTAAATCATCTGAATTTGTTTCCTAATTGTTAGTACAGGTTGTACCTTCCCGAAACCGAAACTCTGTTCTCCGGCAGCATCAGTGATCCAGCAGGACGACGGATGTTGTTGGACCACAGACCCCAGGGATAGGGAGGTCTGGCAGCAAGGCCAGAAGCGTGGCGGGCGGGTCCATTGCAGGGAGGTCTGGCAGCACAGCAGGGAGCCCCGGCCGGGCTGGCAGCAGGGGTCTGGTGCTGGAGCCCAAGCCTGGGGGCAGCAGGGCCAGGTGCAGGCCGGAAGCAGCCAGCAGTGGGGATGGGGGAGGGGACAGGACTAGGGGGGCAGTGGCAGGGGACCTCCCCTGGTCCGGCAAATCCCCTCGTGCAGGGGTGCCGGACCAGGGAGGGCCAACCTATAGAATTTTCTGTTTTACACAGAGGTTTCTCTGCTAAGTGATTTCACACTTCAGGCGTATCTGGGCCAAAAAAGCCCAGCCCAGCCCAGCGTACAGGCCTTGCCAGGGGCCTGGCCATAACCAGCGATGTGACCCCAAAGCTGCAAACCCGCAGGCCTGGCCTTGGCAGAAGCACAGCACACCCTGCATTGGCTAAGCAAGGATGCACATTCCTGAGCAGAGACTCAGGGGCTGGTACAAACACCCACAGCTCAAGTCACAACACACCAATTCCCAGGAAATTGCACGGGAACGCGCTGATCCCCCAAAGAGCTTGCTGGAACGCCAGGCTCAAGGGGGAGGAAGTTTTGTTTGAACTAGTGCAGTGATTCTCAGTCAGGAGTCCCGGGCCTCCTGGGAGGCCACGAGCAAGTTCCGGGGGACGCCCCAGAGCAAGGCCAGCATTACACTCGCCGGGGCCCGGGGGAGAAAGCCAAAGCCGCACCACATGGGGCTGAAACTCGGGGCCCTGGACCTCAAACGGAACCCTGAGCAATGTAGCTCCATGGGGACCCCTGTGGCGTGGGGCTACCCCCCCCCGGCGTGGGGCTACCCCCCCAACGCCAGCCTGGGTTTCTGTATGCGGAGAACCAGCTGCATGGCACAGGGGGACAAGTGCCGGGGCGGGAACAGTGCTGGGCCTGGGGCGGGAGGGTTTGGGCTGCAGCCCCTACAGCGCCTGGTATCTGCTGTTAATCCCGGCGGAACGTGCTCCGGTTCACGTACAGCACAGCGCTGCAAACAGGCACGTGGGGCGGGACTGACGTGAATGGGAACACGACCGCCTGTTGAGTGATGGAGATGCCCAACAGAGAAGGGGGAGTCTCCCACGGGGCAGCCCCGGTGCATGTTACACTCCTGCTATTTACCGCCTTTCTCCTCGGACCCGCCACTGCAGGGGTTCTCAGCCTCCCTCTTTCTGTGCCCTCCCAGCATGCTTTGAAATTCCATGGGGGAAGGTGTGGGGCCCAGGGCAGTCAGCCCTTAGCGCGGCTTGCGGCCCCCCCAGCCCCCAAGGCTGCGCCGAGCGGCACTCCCGCAGCAGTTCCAAGGGGCCGGGGCTCGAGGAGCAGCGGCGGCTGGGAATGCCAGGCCCCTGGGCAATTGCCCCAGCAGTGGGTCTGACCCCACCACAGGGCTGAAGCGCTGACAGGGGCACCCAGCTCTGGAGCTTCTGAGGATTCTCGCATGGAGCTGGGAGGGTCAGGAAGTCAGACCACCCTGCTCTAGTGTCAGGGCTAAGCACACCCCAGTACAGAGCCACCGGGAGACCTCCCCCGGGACATGGAGACCTGCTGTGCAGGTGGGACCTGGATGCAGGTCCCTCCCGTCCCAAGCAAGCACCGGGCCCTGCAGGCTACAGAACAGACCATGGCAGGTCTCTCCTGCTGCAGCCGCTCCGCTTTGCAGAATTACTTTTACAGGGACTTGAATGCCTGTGTCCCACCGCCCTGGAAGCGGCCTAACCTCTAAGCTAAGGCACACACCTCCCCTGCTCCACCACAGCTGGCTTTTAAGGACCAGTATCAGTCTCAGGCATGCTCTGACTATGCCAACAGGTCCGGCCGTGCTGGCAAGACAGGCGGGGGGACCTCTCTGAGAACCCTACCGGGGCCTAGGTCTGAGCAGAGGCTCCCAGCAGCTTGGTAGCTCAGGTGGCTTTGGGCCTGCAGACACTGAAACAGTAAGCACCTTGCTGAGCAGGGCTATTGAGAACGCCACAGGTGCCTTGCTGGTGGGCTGAGAGGCTGGCTGTGATCTATCCCAGAGCACAATGATTAGCACCTTTCACATGCAGTTCTCTCTCTCATGCTTTTCCTGAGAGGAGAAGGGAGGGGAGGTGTGATATAGTGCGGGGCCAGGACAATACCAGGGTTTAAAAAAAAAAAAAAAAAACTTCATGGACGTTAGGTCCATTGATGGCTATTAGCCAGGCTGGGCAGGGATGGCGTCCTTAGCCTCGGATTGTCAGAAGCTGGGAATGGGCGACAGAGGATGGATCATTTGATGATTCCCTCTTCTGTTCACTTCCTCTGGGGCATCCGGCATTGGCCACTGTGGGCAGACAGGACTCTGGGCGGAATGGACCTTTGGTCTGACCCTGCCTGGATCAGGGTTGTGTATGGGTCGGGTTGGGGTATTTGTTGGTGTAGTTAGTTAGAAAGTAAAATGATATAAACTGGAAAAATATTATTCTGAGAATCTTGGCAGGGCTGAGCTCCAGGGACGGGACGTCCTGAGAAAACCTCCTTACTCCCAGCCTTTCAAGAGCTGCGATATCATTCCCGGAGCCACTGGCGGAGGTATTTTGAGCACATCAGGAAATCATGGTATTTGCTTGCTAAACTTTCTTCAAGAAAGCGAGCCAGCCGCTGCGTATTCCGTCTTTAAACGGAATCGAGGGGATTCGGAACTAAAACTCAAGGCATTCTTCGAATACTTCAAGCTTATTAGAAAAGCTGCTCTCCTCCTCTGAGTGAGCAGAGACATACAAGGGTCACTGGCGACTCTGGGCTTGATTTTCAAAGGTATGGAGGCACCTAAAGCTGCCGACGGTTCCCCATGAGAGGTGAAGCAGCCCACGGGCAGGGCAGGCTGCTCGCTCCCATGGGACGCTTAGCCCCGGTCGGCTTATGCACTTTTTCGAAAGTCCCACGAGGCATTTTAGGTGCCTTCAAACCACTGAAAAATCTGTCCCTTTGCTATTTAACCCACAATGCACAAATACAACTATTTTATGAGGAAATCGCTCAGGCGTCTCTTAGAAATGCCATTAAAATTCTGGCTAGATGCAAAACCTCAAGATTAAATGATTCCCCGGTGACTAATACCAGGGTGGGCAAATATCAGCCCACAGGCTGGATTCGGTTCCCCAGAGTTAGCCCCCAGCAGGCCGCTGCTATATTCATGGGCACATCCGCAGGTGCGGGTGATTGCAGCTCCCAAGGGCCACGGATCGTCACTCCTGGCCAATGGGAGCCGCAGGAAGGGGTGTTCCGGTCCGTGTCACTTCCTGCAGCTCCCATTGGCCCAGCAACGGCAATCTGCAGGAAATGGGAGCTGCGATCGCTGGTACCTGCAGAGGCACAGGTAAGGGGCTAACTCTGGCAAACCATCGCTGATTTATTGCCCACCCCTCGACCAATACAGCAAGCCTGAATATATATAAAGCCATGCTGAATGTGTTTATAAAATAGCTTCAGGAATAACAACCTACTTCCCAGCTTCCCTGGGAAAAGGGGATACAATGTTAATTAGGGTTGCTAGATGGTTTCAACAAAAATACCGGACAAACTTGACATTACATCACAATCTACATTACATCTGATTTAGAAAACACCAGACATGTCTATTTTCTCATTTATATTTTCTCAATTTGTTTCCCAAACATAAAGCCCTAGTACTGGACTGTCTGGTTCAAAACCGGACACCTGGCAACCCTAACATTAGTACTAAAGCCAGGCAAAGGCCCTCTGTGATGCATGCCCACCATTGTCATTATCAAGCAGGGATTCTAATAAAGATAATGGCGGATCTCCTGCCACTGCTTTTACCATTGCTGGGGTAGGATCTGCCACAGAGAAAAGCAGCCAGCGATCAGTTAAGTAGCTTACTCAGAACTCCCCATACAAAACATCACAACAACCCTTCAACAGCAACAAGGTGGATAACACAAAGGCATTTGCATTTGGTGTAATTGCCTTTTATGACGAATCACACTGCAAAAAAAAAAAAAAAAAACTGGATGTAGGAGGCTGATCTATGAAACCGAACAACATAATTCCCGCAAGCCTCTAGCCGTCAGTGGCACACATCATGCCTTTTTCAGCTAGGCCTAGCTAATGGCCAGGCTGCCTACCACCCCTCCTGAGGCACCTGAAGAGGAGTATTTGCACAGCCAGAAGATTCTCCGCGTGAGTAAGAGGCAGCAGTTTAGCTAGGATGGCACCCAGAGTGGCCCTGGAGGCAAACGACTTGCTCATTTCCAGACACATCCGTTCTGGGCTCAGTGGCAAATCACTGCAGAGCATTCTCAGAGCATCAAACTGCTGGAAATCTGAATATTCAGATGACCTTCTGAGGCATTTCCCTTCTGAAAAGCACAGGAGAAAATTCTCTACATGGGAATGGAGACGTAGAAAGGTCACCTGGGAACCGATTGTACGTGGTTCCTACTCCGTACATGAAGATGTTAGTGATGGGAGAGCCACACCACCACCCCCACTGCGGGACAGAGCAGTGTAACAAGCGTAGTTAACCTGCTCTGGCTACTGTCCCACCTGGCTCCACCCCTTTCATTTAAATACTCGTTTATGTCTCTACCAAATCAGAATGGCCATTTCTCCCATACAGCAGTGGAAGAACCACAGAAACGCTGGCCTAGTCAGGACCTTAATAGGTCATCTGGTCCAATCCCTTGCCCTCAAGACAGGCCAACTCTGATGAGTGTTTGTCTAAATTGTCCTCCAATGACGGAAATTTCACAAACTTCTTAGGCAATTTATTCCAGTGCACGATTCCCCTAATGGTCCAACCTAACCTTCCACCTCCTCCTCAGCTGCAATTTAAGCCCCTTGCTTCTTGCCCTATTGTCAGAAGGAGAATCATTTTCACCCCCTCCTTGTAGTAACCTTTTACATACTTGAATACTGTGATCATATCCCCTTCTCAGTCTTCTCTCTTCCAGACAAAACCACGCCGGGGGGGTTTCCAATCTTTCCGCAAAGCTCATGTTTGCTAGGCATTTAATCATTGTTGCTCTTCTCTGTGGACTTTCTCCAATTTTTCCACCTCTGTCCACCTGGGACTGGGCACAACACTCCAACTGAGGCCTTAACAGCATGGAGTAGAGGGGAGAATGACTTCCTGTGTCTTGCTTAACACTCCTGCTGATACATCCAACTCACTTTTCCCCCCCAACAACGTGATACTGTTGACTCATATGTAGCTTGTGAGTCATTAGAACCCCTAGATCCCTTTCTGCAGGACTCCTTCCTAGACTGACACTTCCCATGTTGTGTGTGCGCAACCGATTGTTCCTCCCTAAGTGGAGCACTTTGCATTTGTCCTGTCTGGGTTTCAGTCTATTTACTTTTGACTGTTGCTTCAGTTTGTCCAAATCATCTGGATTTTAATCCTCTCTCCAAAGCATTTGCAGCACTTCCCACTGTGGTACTGCCCACAAACTGTGTGTGTACTCTCTATGCCATGATCTAAAGCAGCGACTTTCTAATTTTTTTTTTGTCATGACCCAACTGAAGAAAACTATTGGTGCCACAACCCAACATAATTTGATTAGACTGTGGGCTCCGGGGTGGGGCTGAGGATGAAGCTTTTGGGGGGGGAGAGGGGGGGCTTTCCTTGAGTGGCTCCCGGCCAGTGGTGCGGCAAGGGGGGCTAAGGCAGCTTCCTGCCTCTCCTGGCACCGCAGACCATGCTGCGCCCCAGAAGCAGCTGGCAGCAGGTTCCCAGCCAGTGGGAGTGCGGAGCTAGTGCTCAGGTCAGGGGCAGGGGCAAGAGCCCTGTGCGTTCTCTCCCCTCCCCACACACACCTAGGAGCTGGGCCTGCTGCCAGCCGCTTCAGGGGCGCAGCGTAGTCTGCAGTGCCAGGAGCAGGCAGGAGCAGCCTTAGGCCCCCCACTGCTCACCGGATCCGCCTGCAGCCACGAGACCCAGCGCCCGACACTCCACCCCCAGTCCTGGGCCATACCCCCGTCATTTAAAAACCCCTGATCTAAATCACTGAGGCAGATATTGAACAGAACCAGACCCAAAGCTGATCCCTGTGGGCTCCCACTCGCCGGGCCCTTCCTGCTGGACTGTGAACCATCGAGAACTACTTTTTGGGAACAGTTTTCCCATCATTTATCCACCAACCTAACAGTAGCCCCATCTAGGTAGTGCTTCCCTGGCTTGTTTGGGAGACGGTCACGTGAACGCGTACCAAATAGGAATGTTAAATTTCAATTAATTGACTAGTCGATGAAATTTACATCAACTATTTGATTAGTCGATTGGGCACCTCCACCTTTGAAGTGTAGCAACAACCCTAGGGCTGTTACTACTTTTAACAGGCGAAAGCGCTGCAGGGAGCACAGGGCCAGTGGGGCAGTCCCCCCGCTGGCCCCATGTTCCCCACGGCGCTTCAAAGCGGCAGTGCTGAGTGGAGCCTGGGGTTGGCTGAGGACTCCCCCACTCACCCGGGCTCCGTTCGGCGCTGCCACTTTGAAACGCCGCAGGGAGCCTGGGGTCAGCGAGAGAGTCCCCAGGTGATCCCAGGCTCCATGTAGTGTTGCCACTTTGAAGCACCCACTCCTACTGCCCCCCCCCCCTTGCCACCTCTTTCTGATGGGGGGGAAGCGAGTAGTCGACTAGCCTGTTGACTATCCGATAAGCATTTGCTTATCGGATAGTCAACTAGTCGCTCATGTCCCTAGTACCAAAAGGCTTCTTAAAGTCTAGAAATCCCCCCATTCGTAAGGCTTGTCACCCGTCAAAGAAAGCTACTAGGTCGGTTTGACGTGATTTGTTCTTGACAAATCCACGCTGACTGTTACTCATTACCTGGTAGGTGTTTCCAGACCAATTGCTTGCCCCACACAGAAGGCAGCTATTGGGCTATGCAGCAGGAATGCTGCACGCTGGATCGGCAAGGGCGTTTTGGCCGGGGGACTCAGAGCTGTGCACAAGCTTTTTCACCTGAGCTAGCAATGGTGGTTGCACTAGTGTAGATCAGTGTTTCTCAACCAGTGGCACGAGTATGCTTAGGGGTACTTGAGAGGAGTCTGGGGGTATATCCACACAACTGAAATTTGGAGAAAACTGAATTTTTGTTTTAAGTTTTACAGCGCTTTATTTTTGTACTTTTTACACCCAAAAATTTCACCACCCTGCTGGCTACGATTAAGTAGTTTAAACAAATGTGGTGCAATCGTAGAAAAAAAATGTTGTGTGTCTGAAACTGTAGGTACTGGGGGGATTTTTTTTTTTTAAAGAGAGGGTACTTTTTTTGTTTTGAAGAAGGGGTACTTTATACAAAAAAGGTTGAGAAACACTGGTGTAGCTCATCCACCCTAGGGAGGGTTGATGACACAGTGGACACTATCACAGCCTCCTCTGCTGCCTGTTTCTCCAGACCCACTACTCAGATCTGGCCAGTCAGTGTCCATCTTGATACCATCTAGACTTGCCAGGCTACCCCAGATGTACTCCCCAGGGAAGGGCCCTGGAGCTATAATCTTTAAAGCCACCAGAGAGAAACTTTTACCCTGTAGAACAGGGGTGGGTAAATACCAGCCTGCAGGCTGGGTTCTGTCCCCAGCCTATGGGAGCTGCGGGAAGCGGTGTCTTGGTCCGTGCTGCCTCCTGGCCAATGGGAGCCACGGGAACAGCGATCTGCGGCCAATGGGAGTGGCAATCGCCCGTACCTATGGAGGCACAGATAGATATAGGGCGGTGGCCCACCAGGGGTTCACCGCCGCCGTTTATTGCGCACCCCTGCTATGGAAGCTACATTCCTTCTCCCCACGGCCCCCAACAGCCACTACGAGGGTAAAGCTGGCCTGGGCATGAGACAGAGCCTTCTTTGGGCATGTCTAAGACTGGGGAAATGAACTCCACCAGGAGCTAAGGGCCATCACGAACTTACCCCACCTGCCTTTGCTAATGGAAGCGCAGAGCGGCATGTGCACATCAGACTCCCCAAACCCCCCACTCCACTGCACGCACGCTTCTCTCCTGGGAATGAACCACACACGGCAGATGTGAGTCACAATGGCAGCATCACCGGAGGGTGCTCAGACTCTGGAGAGGAGGGTGGGAAACAAACCAGGATAGATCTGGGGCCAGCTCCAGAAGACTCCTGAATCCTGCCCCGATTCTCGGCCTGGGCCAACAGGGGGTTAGAATGGAAACTCTTGAGCAAGCTGAACTCGGCAGGACGTGGTCAGACACTCCTGGTTACAAGAAATGCAACACTGGAGCTGAGAAAACGGCTCTCCTGCCAGGGCCTGCTCCATGCGCTGTTAACCCCCTCACAGACTGCCCGATGCTACGGCCTCCACAAACCCTCGCTGCTCTGGAAAGGGCGAGCGCATCGGTCCTGCTCGCCACAGTAAGTGACCTAACCTACCTGACCTGCAATAACCCACCTCCCGAAGCATGACCCTTCCATCCTGATCTAGCCTGACCACTCAGGCTACACACTGAGCACACCCGTTTCATCCAAGCTATTGGGACGGAGGCAGAAATCCTTGGTGAGGATCTGTCTCCTGTGATCTCCAAGAGATTCAGCTCAGTCCCTTGTTGCCTTAATAGCTAAGCCTCCATTCGCCCCATAATAATCTGCACTGCTCTCCGGCCCCTGCAGCACTGACCGAGACAGAAGAAATTCCCTTTTGCCCTCCCACGTTCACAGAGATTTGCAACACTCACTTCTGTCCAGCAGACGGAACACAGAGAGAGAATAAACCCCACGCAGCTCATTGGCAGCACTGCTCTTGTGTCCTGCCCAGCACGGTGCCTTGCTGTCTGAAAAGCCGTCCTCCCACAGCCCACCCCATCTCCAACGCACACCGGGGCAAGCAGCACTCAGGTTTTAGTTCGTCTGCAACGGAATGGCCGGATAGCCCCGCAAGCTTTAAAAGCAGAAGTATCCACTGCAAACCGTTCCCCGAATGGATGCCACTGAGCAAACCTTCCCCTCCATGTGAAATTTACAACCTCTCCCGCTCTTTACAGTGAAATCCTCCGCACCTGTTTTAAGGGCTGGGTCTTTGAGAGCTTCGTTACATCAAACAGCCAGCTCTTAGCCCCCTCCGTCCCGGTTTCCAACGCTGTCTGCCGCTCACCTTCGGCAGATCAACGTCCCTCCTACCAACAGGAGCAAAGGAGTTTTGATTTACCTTACAGCTTCGTTCTCAGCTCCCCGCTGACATCTGGGCTCCTCTCTCAAGGTGAAGTTCCAGAGATCGCCAAGATGCTTGTTTAACCTCGCAGACACGGCGCAGTGTGCGTTAGATGCAACTTTAGCAGGATGAGTAGCGAGACAAGGAAGAACAGCATCTGGCAAGGGAGAAAGGAGGGGGTGGAAGAGGGAAGAGAAGAGATGAATTTCCTGCCAAGACAAATGAAAGCCAGAAACATCATGTGTAGAAGAGGGGAGGGTTAGAGAAAAGCAGTTCCCAGTGCTGGTGTTTATTCCTTCAGCAAAAGGATCGTTATTCATTTCTGGTCTCCGTCTTAACCATTTCCATTCTTTTCTTACCATTAGCTCTAACAAATTAGGGGACAGGCTGAGATCCTGTTAATACCGAGGTGCAAAGGCAAATCCAAGAACACACAAGATCTTTCTGACGTGGCCAGTGTCGTTCAGAACAGGAGAGTTTCCACCCATCAGTGGTGATCTCTCTCCTGAAAGGTTTTATGCTATGTTTAGAGAGATGGATGATTTAGGATCACATTTATTAGGGCTGCTCTCTGCTTCCTAGGGAGGAATGGACACAGAGCACTTGGCAGCAAAGGACAGACAAGCAGCCATGTCTACCCTAGAAAGTTTTGCCAGCAGGCGTTTTGGTGCCATGCATCCATTGGGGTCACAACATCGAGAACGCAGGCACAGTGGGCTGCCTCCACGGATCTGGCACATCCTCACCGCACGAGGTGTCGTCAAAAGACACGGCGCATCATGGCTTGGTGTCCCTTTGTACCGTGCCCTTGGCCTGCATGCTGCCTCGTAGAACGTTATGGCAGTGCATTGTGGGATACCAGCCCTGCACTCGGAATTATGGGAGCATGGGTCGAATTCCCTTCCTTCCAGCCTTTCATGTGCCTTCCTGCCCACACGCTTCTCACTGCTTTTCAATGCCTAGCACCCTGTTTGCTGGGGTTGAACCAGCCTGTCTCCCAGGCAGAGCCTTGAGGGGAACCTCGTAATCGGCAGTGCCCACAGATCAGACCGTCCGACCGATCCACTGGCCATGTACTAGCCAGGTTGCTCTTCCTTAACCCTGATGAGCTGACAGGGCCGGCTGTGTGCGAGACCGAGCTGGTGAAGCGGGGGGAGGAAGGGGAAGACGTACTGTGTGTCGGCATGGGGGGGGGGGGGCTGCAGCGAAAGGCTCGGCGTGGGTGACTGGCAGCAATTCAGGGGCTTCTCCGTCATGCTTTTGAGGAGACGAGCGCGTGGGTGGCTGTGTCTGGACTCCCCTTTTGGCCCCTCAGCATTTCCCGCGCAGCTGGGCAGGAGCCTACCTGAGTGCAGGCGAATGGGGCTGAGGCAGGGGTGCGTGAGCTGGGCATGGCCACGGGTTGGGGCCGAAACGGGTGATGCGCACAGGCACTTGCTGCTGATTTGTCGTCCTTGAGGGCACCTCACTCAGCAGGCACAAGCAGAGCAGGCTCATGTGCAGAGCCTTGCCCAAGGCTAATCACCTGCCCCCCAAGGTTGTGGCTGTAACTCAGTATGAACCCCCACAAGAGGGTCCGGGGGAGACACACACACAGTGACTTAGACAAATTGGAGGATTGGGCCACAAGAAATCTGATGAGGTTAAACAAGGACAAGTGCAGAGTCCTGCACTTGGGACGGAAGAATCCCAAGCATTGTTACAGGCTGGGGACCGACTGGCTAAGTAGTAGTTCTGCAGAAAAGGACCTGGGGGTTACAGTGGATGAGAAGCTGGATATGAGTCAACAGTGTGCCCTTGTAGCCAAGAAGGCTAATGGCATATTAGGTTGCATTAAGAGGAGCATTGCCAGTCAATCCAGAGACGTGATTATTCCTCTTTACTCAGCTCTCGTTAGGCCACATCTGGAGTATTGTGTCCAGTTCTGGGCCCCCAATTACAGGAAGGATGTGGACACATTGGAGAGGGTCCAGCGGAGGGCAACCAAAATGATTCGGGGGCTGGAGCATATGACCTATGAGAGGCTGAGGGAGTTGGGTCTGTTTAGTCTGCAGAAGCGAAGAGCGAGGGGGGATTTGAGAGCAGCCTTCAACTTCCTGAAGGGGGTTCCAAAGAGGCTGGAGAAAGGCTGTTCTCAGTAGTGACGGATGGCAGAACAAGGAACAATGGTCTCAAGTTGCGGTAGGAGAGATCCAGGTTGGATATTAGGAAAAACTGTTTCACTAGGAGAGTGGGGACGCACTGGAACGGGTTACCTAGGGAAGTAGTGGAGTCTCCATCCCTAGAGGTGTTTAAGTCTCGGCTTGACAAAGCCCTGGCTGAGTTGATTTAATTGGGATTGGTCCTGCCTTGGGCAGGGGGCTGGACTTGATGACCTTCTAAGGTCTTTCCAGCTCTATGGTTCTATGACTAGCAGCTGGCACGGCCCATAGCCGAACACTCAGCCAGGGGCACTGAGGAACAAGGGAGGGGCTGAGGCCAGGGGGTTCCGTGCCCAGACACTGAGAAACAAGCCACTCCACTCGGAGAAGGGAGGTACCAGCTCCCTGGGACAGGAGACTCAGCCAGGCGCATAGCCACAGTCCAAGCCCACTGCTCTCTAACTTACCACAGTTTGTCTTTGGGGAGCAACCAGGCAGACGTCAGGAAGGCTCCCAAACCACAGCGTCACGAGCCAGAAAGCAGAACCACGCAGAGGAAGAGTTGTCCTAGCTCTGCCCTGCTGGCTCTCCCCCACGAGAGCCTGTCCTGGTGCCTGGCCATCCGTGGAAGGACCCTTGTCTGCGACACGGCTCTCAGTGTTGTCCCCAGCTAGCCGTCACTCATCTTTTTCGCACCCACAATTTTCCGTGGCACCAGCTCCACACACAATCCGGTTTATTCAGGGCCGTTCATCTCCAGGAGAAGGGCTGGAAGCGGTGAATTCAGTGACCTTGAAGTGATGAGAAGCTTGCTGGTATGTGGGGAATGCTTCCGAGCTGCGGGGCCCAGCTCCCAGCTGTTTGAGAACACTGAGGGAATTTGCTTGCTGGGAATTTTCTTGCAAAAATGAACAAGCGCTTGGTGTCACAGAACCTACACAGCATTTTAAACTGAGATTCAGGGCCAGACTTTCAAGGGTATTGAAGCACCTAAACATGCAGAGACACACCTTTCACCCTCCCATTCCTAACAAATTAGGGAACCGATTCCTGCTGAAATCCCACTAGGAGCCTGTTTGCAGCTTGTTGACCCCTTCAGAGTGATTTAGGGCCCTACATTTCTACATGCTCTTGGAAAGTTTACCCAAATCCCAGTTTTGCATCTGCCTGGCTCCCAGTATCATGGGGCTAGGCCAACTGCTGCACAATTCTTCACGCACGCCCAGAGCGTTCCCTGAGTCTAAACTCAACTAAAGGGGTATACAGCCCGTCTAAAAAAGGCAAAGTAGCTAGCAACCTTTCTCTCCAATTAGACTCAAAACAGTGAATTTGCAGATGTTTCTTTGGGGGCATTCAGCTTTGGATGAACTGGGGCCGATTCTCAGAGAGACAGAGCCGCCGCAGCTCCCATACAAATGGAATGAACAGGGATTTCGCATAGAGGAGAAAGGGGTGTTTTAGGGTGTTAAGTACGGAGTCATTTATCCCTAAATACTCAAATGGCATCATCTAAAACACGAAAAGGTAGGGCCAAATCTCAACCATGGTGCCTGTGTCCTCCAGTATCTCAAAAGACACAGGGTTCTTACCAGGCCTCGTGGGGCACCGTGACGGAAGACTCATGTGATCAGCTTGTGAGCAACTTAAGACAAGGGAACACAACAACAGGACATAAGCATGCAAAGAACAAGAGTCCCTCCAGTCACAATTCCTTCCATATGTCTATCTGCAGAACGCTTTCAGCGGAGATAACCCGTTGGACTGGGGGTGGGGGATACTCCAAGGCATGTTATGCCTTTCTCTGAGGTAAACAGGATGAAGTTTAATAAGGACAAATGCAAAGTACTCCACTTAGGAAGGAACAATCAGTCTCACACATACAGAATGGGAAGCAACTGTCTAGGAAGAAGTACTGCAGAAAGGGATCTATGGGTCATAGTGGACCACAAGTTAATGAGTCAACAATGTGATGCTGTTGCAAAAAAAAGCAAACATGATTCTGGGCTGCATGAACAGGAGTGTTGTGAGCAAGACACGAGAAGTCATTCTTCCGCTCTACTCTGTGTTGATTAGGCCTCAATTAGAGTATTGTGTCCGGTTCTGGGCACCACATTCCAAGAAAGAGGTGGAGAAATCGGAGGAAGTCCAGAGAAAAGCAACAAGAATTATTAAAGGTCTAGAGAACATGACCCATGAAGGAAGACTGAAATAACTGGGCTTGTTTAGTTTAGAAAAGAGAAGACAGAGGGGACATAATAGCGGTTTTCAAGTAAGAGGGAGAAAAATTGTTCTCTTTGGCCTCTGAGGATAGGACAAGCAGCAATGGGCTTAAACTGCAGCAAGAGGGTGTCAGGTTGGACATTAGGAAAAAATTCCTACCTGTCAGGGTGATTAAACACTGGAATAAGTTGCCTAGGGAGGTTGTGGAATCTCCATCTTAGAGATATTTAAGAGCAGGTTAAACAGACATCTATCAGAGATGATCTAGGCGGTGCTGGGTCCTGCCATGAGGGCAGGGGACTGGACTCGATGACCTTTTGCGGTCCCTTTCCAGTTCTAGTATTCTATGCCCCTGTGTCAGTAGTGAGTCCTGGCTCTATCAAAAAGAGCTAAACAATTGGTGAATGAGCAGCAGAGCTTTGTATATAGGTCAGTGAATCCTGTTTGGTTTATCATGAATAACCTAAACAGTCTGTCAATGGGCAGAGATAAATCTTACCCAAAACCTGTCGCAATGAAGGCAGTTTAAGGCCGTTCGTTAAAAAAAGCAGTTGAATAAATTGTTCCCTACAACCCCACCCACTCACCTTTAAGGAATGGCCTTGAGACTGGAAAATTAATGAAAGCCAAAACAATTCAATTGAAATAAAACCCCACTATCGCTCTGGTTAGCAGCTCTCTCCCTTCCAGGAGTTCACAGTCTAAACACACTGGTGTTTAATAGGAAAAAAAATGACTAAATATAGTATTGCAATATCTCAGTGTTTGTAACCAGCCACAGAAAGGCCATTTGCTTCCATATTTGCACATAAAATATCACACGATTTGCAAAATAATAATATTGGCGAGTTATCCTTGGAAGGGCATGAAATTAGACACAAGAGCCAAATAAACATCCCTATAGAAGATCATGTCATCCTGAATAAGCAAGGAACAAACAAAAGGTTTTGCCATAAAGCTGACGTAAGAGGTAAGTAGTAACCAGGAACCTCTATAAAACATTTCCCAACTATAAGTTGTCTCCTTAAAGTTAAGACAGATGAAGTTTATAGACGATTTACGCAAGAAATCCATTTAAATCAGCATATTTCCTTGTGTGGGTTTAAAACTCAGGGCATTGTCTTTGCAGGGAGAAGGGGGCGTTGAAAGGAGGCACAAAAAAACCCTTTTGCTTCAGTTTTTATGGCTTTGGTAATACCAGTCTATAAATGTTACTCCAACTAGGATTTTCCTAGTTTTTAATCTTTTACAAAGCCAGCCTCCTCCGAGAGGCACAGACCTCAGGCTATTTATATTTTATAGGTTGTGTCAGTATGAGACTGGCTGTCTTGCCCAGATGGAAGGTCTGCTCTGAGAAGACACATGCTGGCCATTTGGCTTTCTGGCATTTATAACGTACCATTGGCGGTACATTTACAATCACAAAGCTGCCTCTCAAACACAGTACTCTATGCAAGGTACCATAAAAAACGGTTCCCTGACTTTCGTAACAGTTGTTCAAGACGCGCTACTCATGTCCATTCCATTCTAGGTGTGTGCGCGCCCATGGGGGCGGCTGGAGATTTTTGACTTAATGGAATCTGCAGGGCTGGCCGTGGCACCCCCTTAGTGCACGCTTGTGCCCCAGTATATTACTACTGATCCTACACCTGGCAACTCTGACAGAGGGCCAGGAGAGTGGGTTATGGAATGCACACAAGCAACAGCTCAAAGAACAGTTCTGAAAGGTAATGGCCATTTTTTCTTCTTCCCATGTTTGCTCATGCCAATTCCATTCTAGGCGACTCCCAAGCAACGCCATGGGCTTGCAGAGCTTGCAGCACTGCCCTGCCAAAGCCAGCGTCACCCCAGGCCTGCTGGATAAGCACATCATGGGCCATAAATGTGTGGCCAGACAACCAGGTAGCAGCTCTACAGAGCTTGTGGATTGGCACCGGAGCCAAGAAGGCTGCTGACGATGCTTGTGCGCGAGTCAAGCGCAATTTGACTGTTGCCAGTGGTGGCACACTCATCAGCTCGTAGTGGTATCTGATGCAGCCCGTGATTTAGGGCGAAGTCCTTTGAGCAGACACAGGGCGAACTTTTGTCCTGTCTGCCACTCCCACAATCAGCTGTGTTGATGTATGAACCATCGAGTCCAATCGATGTAGAAGGCCAGTGCCCCCCAGGGAAGTAACCTGCACTTCTCTTTGGATTTATGGGGCTTTAGAAAGAAGCTGCCTAATTCAGGTCCAAAGCATCAGCAACAGGAATGGGGCCATGAGAAAAAAAGACAAACAAAACAAAAAAAACCACACAACTCTCCAACACCAACTCCAGGTTTAACCACCACTTCAGGGAGAAGAGGCTGCGATCCAGCACCTCAACCACCCTATCTAGACCATGTCCGTTGGGCATGGAAACCAATGCCAGCCACGCTCACAGAAGCCAGAGGTGAAGCCAGGCACGACTGACCACTTACGTACAGGCAGCCCACGAGCTTGCCACTCAACAGGACCATACAACCAACCCGATAGGCAACACTAAGGTAAAAATCTCCGATGACTGTGAATGTGTGCGCATATCCACCTGAAATGGAACCGTCATGAGCAAGCAATCGAAGAACCCAACCACATCAGCCACTACATCAGGGGCTCAGTTAACGGCACATTCACTGTGATCTATATCATCAATGCCCCTCTGCCATGTATATTGGCCAAACGGGCTAGTCTCTACAGGAAAGAATTAATGGACACAAATCAGATATCTGAAAAGACAACACACAGAAACCTGTTGGAGAACACTTTAATCTGCCTGGGCACTCATTAATGGAGCTCAAAGTCACTGTGTTGTTTTATGCCAATTCCACAAGCCAAATACACAGGGAAGGGTTGGAACTTCACTTCATTTACATGTTTGGGACCCATGACAAAGGTATGAATAAAGACATTACCTGGCTAGCACACTACCTTCCACATCCTAATGACTTAAAAAAAAACCAAACAATGGGCACTTAAGAACAATTTGCACCTTCTCTATCAGCTTCATGTAACATGAATGCTCTAATTCACTATTTTCCCCCCTCTTCCTCACCCCCCCCTTTATTTTGGAACTGGACTTTGAATACTCCATTCATCTGAAGAGGTGGGTTGTACCCACGAACACTCACGATACCATCTACATGTTTTGAGAGCCTTTAAGGTGCATTTGTTGTTTAAGTTTTGACATTTTTCTATGTGTTTCAAATACAATCTATAGGAAAATAACAGACTGTTGAAGCAATACAGAAGTTATAAGGCTGCATTTCAGGGTCCATGCCAGCACTGAGATAGGATAGATTGGGTTTCCTGGCTAAGTAGGTGTCATGCTCTACTGCTAGTGACTTCTCTCGCTGTGACAGAAAGCTTGGTTTTCCTGCAAGGGAATTCCTGGCACGGTTCAGTCCTTCTGTTTCACAACATGAGCATCCAAGAACAAACATGTAAGCTACCACATCCATCCCGTGCACAGACATGAGTCGTTAGCTCATCAAATCCCGTGCAAACAAGAGAAGCTTGCGATGACATCCAATGTTAATTAAAAGTTATCCTGCTAACAGTGACCATTTTTGCATCGGTACTGAGCAGCAGGCTTTGCCACGTACCTCAGATCAACGGGCCCTCATTTGTCTCCAACAATGGCCTGTCTGTAACAACTCCTTCAGTGCAAAGTGCAGCCAGGGCAATGACAGGAGAACCACTTCCCCGCCCTGTTGGACATCAGCCAATGCCCTGCCACCAGCCTATCTAGGTCTGCCACTGATGTAAGTACCAAGCCCTAGAAATATTTAACCCTAGGGTTTCTTTAGCCATAGTAAACTCTTGCCCCAAGTGATCTCTTCTGGCAGAGAATGCCACTTCCCTGATGGGCAATAGTATTCTTTCGTCAGTTTGAGTGGGCTGGCTTTCGCTGCTGGAACATGCCTTTCCTTGCAAGGTTTCTGGGCACAGATGAACAGCAGTGTCCTGTCAGTACAGTTCTTTATTTGTACCTCTCTCTGCTTTTATGTGCTGCCACTTCTGAACAGTTTTAAGCACCTCTAAAGATCAGGCCCAAGGTGTCTCACGGAGGGTACCTAAAACCACTGGCCACCTTTGAAAATTTGGACCTGAACGTGCTGACCTGGGGCTTGATCCTGTCAAGGGCGGTGGGATTTCCCATGATTTCAGTGGCAGTTGGATCAGAGCTGAGGAAAGTGGTGGATCTAATGCTGCCGGACGGCCACTCTTGCTGGCAGGCTGAATGTTGCTCACCAGTAGCACCTAATGGCCACCAGCAAAAACTGCAGCAAATGCTGCCCTTTGGCTTTGCAGAATAGGGTAATCGAATGGATGCAGTTGTTGTGGCTGATGTTTCTTCCTAGTGTCCACTGGAGCATACAGGGAGACCCGGCCGGGGGTAAATGTGAGGAAGCAATTACTTACTGTGTTGGCTGTGTAGGAATTACCTGAAGAAATCAGGTAAGAGTCTGGTCTCAATTTCTGAGGAAACAAAATATCCTGCAGGATGGCGTGTTAACAAATGCAACGTGATGCACATTGGAAGGAACAACATGAACACTTCATATACCTCGCTGGTGCCAGGATCCTGACAAGACGACTGGAGGGGGAGTGCCAGTGACAGCCTTCAAGGACCTAAAAGGTTGTTTTAAAGAGGAAAGTGAAAAAATGCTCTCCTTATCCACTGAGGAACAGAAATGGACTTCAATTGCAGCAAGGCCCAATGTAGTGTAGACCAATTATTTTCAACCTATTTATCACTGTGAGCTGAAGGTTGAAAACCACAGTGCCTCTCCTAAAAAAACCCACAGAGCCCCTATGTCCAGCATCCCTTGCCCAGAACCCTCCCCCCCCCCCCCCCCCCCGGTCCTGCTGTGTGGAGTAAAGCCCTGGATGTGGGAGCTGGGCAGCCAGGACTCAGACCCCACCACGGGGGGGGGGGGGGCGGGCAGTTGGGACCCAGCCTCTGGATTCCACATGGGGCTGGATTTTTTTTTTTTAAGCACACAGTTGGGCTGCAGTTTTGTGCTAATTGTGCTGCATGCAGCCCGCAGGCTGAGAACCATCTGGACAGACATTAGGAAAAACTTCCTAATCGTCAGAGTAATTAAGCATGGACACAAATTACCTGGAGAGACTGTGGAATCTGTCACTGGAGGCTTAAGAACAAGTTGAACAAACACCTGTCAGGGATGATCTAGAATAGATAATACTTAGTCCTGCCTCAGTACAGAAGTCTGGACTAGACATACTGAGGTCCCTTGCAGTCCTACATTTCTATTATTCCTGGGCAGGGAATAAGTAAAATAGGAACCAAGAAATCGACAAAGACAAAACTGGGACGTAAAAAAAGTTTTATTTTTAAAAATACAACTTTGAACAGCTGTGATGTGGGCATTTACAAAGGGGGTCCCTGAAATGCTTTCCACCTGCTCTCTGCTTAGTCAGCACTAGCACTAGGACTCATGCCGACGAGGGACCCACACCCCAAGCCCCTCCAGCCAGCACAGCCTGAGTCTCTCAGAGCAGACTTAAAGAGAACAGTTCCGTTAGTTATCGCCATCTCAGCAGGAAAGGACACTCCCTGCCAAGGGAGCAGTGTCTGGCAGGATGTGCGCCCTACAGCCTCAGTCTGTAAGGCTGCGCTCTCATGTCTCCCCACACCTCAAGAATCCTGGCCATGCTTTGAACAGTTCAGAGTCTGCTATGAATACTCAGGCCTGCTCTTTACAGAAAACATTTGGGGGAGGAAAATGCTGTTTATGACTCTTGCAGCAGCAGCTCTAGCACAGTTCAGCAAGAGGAAGGCAATGAAAGACAAATGGCAGTAAACCCAAGAGAGACCACTATTAAAATACAGGCATTGCTAGGACTCGTTTCCTAGATGTACAGAATATTAAATACCCTTCCCATTTAAAGTCAGATTATTTACAAAAGGATTCCACACAGCATGGACACATGCCAGTCACACCGTGCTGCTGCCTGGCACGAACCCAAATCTAGATTTGTCCTTAAATTTGAAAAAGTCTTATCTGATAGAGTAGAGAAAATAGCTTTGTAAAGTGAGTGATATTTAGACTCAGAAGCATTTTGCAAAGTCATAGAAATCTTCTTCTCTTTTAAAATGTGTAGAATTTCTAGCATATAAATGTATAAAATACTGATACTTCTCCATGCTATAAGCCAGAAAGTCTTTCTTTTGCTATCCCATATTACAGCGTGTGGCTGCTCTCAACAGCAAAAACGTGCAGGATGAGAGATTGGGAGACAAAACACATACAAATTGTTAAAACAGTGTTCAGTTAATTAGCTGGGTTTAAAATTTATCAAAACAATCAAACAGTAGCAAAGACTGTCCATGGAACACATTGGACGGCCATAGAGACAAAAGACAAGTGAACAATAAAGTTACAGCACCCAAGATTCAATTGAATTTTTTCCATGAGCCTCCTGCTAGATCTGTGATTTCAGTTATGGGGTGTTCCATCAAAGTATCTATAATTTATGCATGAAAGCCATTGTACATGTAAGTTAGAGTAACACCCTACGTTTGTTGGATGTGCATTTTCTGTGATTTTCAAAAGCCAGGAAAGCCGACATGTCAAGTCATTTTCAGTCCATCAAAGCCACAAAATTTCCATCTTTTTTCCAGGCTAGCCCCGACGCCACTCAGCTCCTGTTTGAAGGTGTGCTGCAGTCTGCTCATCAGAGCTTCCACTTCGGTGGGACAGATCTGTGGGAGAGAAGCGAAACTTCCACTGAAAATTAACTGACTTCTGGCTTGAGAATCCCAGCTCTCTGGCTGCAGGTTTGCAGGCTCATGAGTGCTGACCCCAGGCAAAACCACCACTTCCTGCCATGGTTGGGGTTGCCACAGCTCTCCCATCCAAGCGCTAATGGGGACTCAGCCCACTCCTGGTTAAGTTATGAGATGTGCTGTCGTCACAGTGGGAGGTGGGAGGGCTGCAGACATTAGGAAAACGAAAACGAGGAGGAAGAAAAACTAGTCTCATTACTTAATTAGGAGATCTGAAATAACGGCTTCAAAGAGAAATGAAATGTAAGCGGGTGTTCCTGTGCACTCAAGAATATCTTCTGCAAGTGGTAGAGGAATCACAAACATGAAATATAATCCAGTCAAGTGCGTCTACTGGAGGTGCTTGTCTGTACCAGCTAGGGAGCCATGTAATCACCCAATGGAGTACTAGAGACACTAGCCAATCGCAGTGCCGAGAGCCTGCTAAAGGGGCCACTGAAAAGCAAGCCCTAGCCTTTTCTGTAATGCTGGGATGAAGAGGAAAGGCCATCTACTAGAGCTGGGGCTGGGAGCAGGGCTGTGACTCTGGGAGAGGGGGGCATGGACAGATGTACGGAACACAGCTAGGAGTGGGTGCGGAGCCCCAGGCGTGGGGCCAGTAACTGGGACCTTGCATGTGTGGCAGGCAGCTGGGACCCCAGGCTGACAGCGGAGCCCCCAGGTGTGGGGTTGGTGGCCCAGTGGGACCTGTAGCCAGCAGCAGAGCTCCTGCACAGCAGCAGGGCTAGCAATTATGACTGAGCAGCAAGGGGAGTCGGCTGGGGGTGCTGCAGCACCCTCCATACTCCTCCTTCCTGTGCCTATGTTGCTGCTTCGCACCACAAGTTCTGTCCAGTGAGTCCAACTGAGCAGGGCTCCCAGGCAGAGACTTTTATACTCACTGCCCAGCTCTCCTCTTGTGCAGTGATGCATGAGGAGTTCTCATCCCAGCCCTGCTGTGTGGCCTTCAACAAATCACTTCCCCTCTCTCTTGGGCAGACTGGTGGCACTTGTGAGCTCTGTCTGGGGCTCAGCCCTTCCTGTGGAGCAGCATTTCTCAACCCGCGGGGCTAGGGCACCCCCGGAGGGACACGCGAGAATCTAAAGTAAAGAACACCTGGCTCCCCTAGGCTGAATTTCTTCCCCCCACCTCCCAAACACGCATTACAGAGGCTGTTTTATTCTTACTAAGACAATAATAAATGCAAAGGGGTCAGGAAAATGTTCTGAATGATTGTTTGCCAACCTGAAAAATCGAAGGGTCACTGGTGTGAAGGCGGCCCTTGACTGGTTATGCTGATTAACAGATTTCTTTGTGAGATTCAGGTGATGTCTGTGTGTGATAAAGTGGGAATTTTGGTAATTTGTTAGGATTCGTATGAATGTCTGGCAAACTGCCACCCCCCATTTAACCCAGATACTACACTGGTGAACTTGAGGGGAGGAAGTATTGCACATCTTTAGAAGAGGCAGCAGACTGACCCCAGAGAAACAGAAGAATGAGCTCTTCACAATCAGGACAACTATGTGCAAATTATTGAAAGAGAGAGTTACAAAACAACCTTGAGTAACATGCTACACTAGGGACAGACCATAGAGCAAATCAGACATCTCCAACTCCTTGGAATTCTTCAAGGGAGTCACCAGAATAGTGAAGAGAGAAGGACAGAAGACATAATTCACTGAGACTTTCAAAAGCCGTTGGAAAGTCCCTCACTGTTAAGCAAACCAAGACATGGAGTGAGCTAAATCTGTCAGATTATCACCACCCTTCATTGGGTCCATCCACACATTCTGTTCTGACCTACACTGCTAGCTCGTTGGGGCAGGGACAGGCGTCCACAATAGGTGTGTGCTCCCCACCCCACGCTTAGATGCTGCTACAAACTCACGTGAATGTCTTCACCGAGCTGCTCACTCCTCCTGGAGCCCAGAAGTGGAGGAGGCAGCCTGAGGAAATGGTGATCAGGGGCTCTGGGAAGCCAGGAGCCAGGTCTGAGGGATCTTTCAGGTGGAAAGCGAGGACGGGGCAGGGTCCCAGCCATTCCTAATCTCTCCGGTGAGAGGGGATGGCAGAGAGGTCCTGGCCAGTCCTGGTCTCTCTAGTGGGAAGGGAAGAGGGAAGAGAGCCAGGTCTCTCCAGTGGGAAGGCAGCGGAGGTGGGGGGGCGTCCCCAGCTGGTCCTGTAGATCTGATCGGAGCAGAGCAGAGGGGATGCAGATTCCAGCCAGTCTCTCTCCCTCCCCCACTGGGCTGGGCCTTGGAGATGGGGAAGACACAGCTGATGGTGACCAGGCAGAGTGGTGCATAAGATGACGATGGCCTGGGTCCTGGGAGTAGGAGACCCCGGCCAACCACACAGAAAGACAAGCACTCTCTCGGACCAGGCCTGTCCAGAGAGTAACCCTCCTCCCCACCTGAGTCTGCCCAGAGACCCAAGCACACCTACCTTGGTGTCCAGCCGCTGCAAGTAGGAACAGATGTATTCTATGCTTGCTCCAAATGGGTGAACATGGAGAAATGTTGAAATGATGCCTAGAGAGATAACACAGAAGGGGTCATTCCTGTGATGCTCAAGAGGTGCTTTTCCCTGCATGCACTGTGCTGCGGCCTGGCCTATGTGCTGCAAAGTCACGAGGAGCAAAGTGTTTCCTTGGGCAGCAGCCGAGGGTGCGTTTCCAGAATCCCTCAGTCACACACAGACAACTCTAAAATGAGTGGGAAGCTCCTAGGATGGGCAACGTGACGTACTGTGCGGTGCAGCAACAGGTCTGCAGAGACGTGAGGAGGCTGGGCACTCAAAGCGCTGGAAGGAGACAAAGTGGGGAGGAGGGGGGCTAGTGGCAGGCATGCAAATTCGTTCCCAAACATTGTGATGAAGCAATGCAGGCAGTGACCAGCAGGACCAGAAGCCGCAGCCGCTATTGCCGGTGCAAGCAGGCAGATAGACCAGACAGGCCGTCAGCACAGCCATGAAGCAGTGTGCACAGCACCAGAAGCCAAACCAGCCCAGGCCCATGAGACCCCAGCATTATTAACCAGCATTCCTGATCGCTCCCAGTACCGATCTTCAGCCTAGCAACCGGGACTAGCACACGGCCCAGGAGGTTATGCAACTGCACGTTCTGCACTCCTGCCTTTGTGCAAAAGAGACAGAAGACAAGAAAGCAAGCTGGTACCCGGGATTTATTCAAAAAGCCGCTTCCAGGGTGTATCATGGGTCATTACAGATTCAGCCCACTCTCCTCCACCTTCGACTGCTACAACGATAACTGATGCTGAGAATGACGCCCCTGAGACCCTGCAAGATCCTGAAGTGCCTTCTGACTCAAAGATGAAGTTATGGTCACTATCGTTTTAGTGGTAAGTATATGTTTAGTGATCTGGGTGCACACCGTGCTCTGCCCATAGTGATATGGAGCATCATAAGAGAACCTGCTGTACAGCAAACTGCCTGGATACACCGAACCAACCACTCTGCGGTGCAGAATGATGACAGGATCCGTCACTATGAGGGATGTTAACAAACGTTTATTTTTGTAAACGTGTAACTGCTGAATTTTTCGACGGTGACACGTTTACACACAAGGGGCAGGCGTCTGAGATTCTCCATGTACTTCAGAGCACTGTCAATTGGAGAGAAAAGAGGAAACTTCATAGCAGCAGGTTGTTTGAACAAAATGGAGAGTGTTTGAAACCGCACAGAGGTTTGGGATACGACAATATGCGCCAGGGAGGCAGAGGTGCCCTTTCTAGATGACGACTCAGGGGCGTGATGCTAGCTCTAGTCCCCCCCATGACAAAGCTATTACACTTTAGCACGAGCTAATGTGGTAAAAGCCCAGCAGAGAAAGTGCAAGCCATGGGATCAAAGGTGGGTAACGTATACAATGTATCAGGTGAGAGTTACTCACATACCCAGTACAAACATGCACAAGCATACAGCGTGTGCCCCCAGGGGACAAGAACACATCTAGGTACACAACAAGAGGCCTCGGTGTAAGCAACGCACAAAGGGTGAAATCCTGGCCACACTGAAGATACTGGGAGCTTTGCCATGACATCAGTGTGAGCAGCATTGTGCCCAGGGCCTACTACCGTGGCAGTGCGTGAAACTGAGAAAAGAAGCCCAGACAGTAAAACTGAAGAGCTGCATTTTCACTACCTGCTGAGAGCATCTCTTATGGTGTCTGAATCTATTTAGCATGGACAGCAACACGTACAACAGCCTACTGTTAGCAGACATCCTGTACCTGGAGTCTTACCTACTAATAAAGCTTCTCGTTCAGATTTGACGGGGCTACAGCTCAGAGTCTTCTCGAGCGGGCACTCCTTCTCCTGGCTAGACACACAGATCCTGGAAGTATTGCTCTCCTGCAAACACAACACCGTCCACTCCAGACCCGCACAACACAGCAGTGATTCTAGATAGTAAAATGCTGGCAAGGAGTTGCTATTTTTGTTCTTCTGGTTCAATGTGTCTCACTTAATACATCATTTATCTCATGAAATGCATCCAAAAAACCCACAAAACACACAGGATGTGCAACGGAGGACACCAGCCATTTTGCTGTGGGAACTTCCTATTTGCCTTGGTCAGTTCCTCCCACTGTTAAAAAGGGTGCCCTTAAGTACTTTGCATTTCATAGACTATTTGCTTAAAAGTAAGTCTTAGACGGAAACATTAAGACTAACAACACCACCACCACCAACCTACCTCGTAAAGCACTTTGAGAGCTATGAATGAAAAGCATCATCTAAGAGCTTGATATTACTAATCATTAGTACTGGGGTTCTGTTTCTCTAGGTATTAAATTCCCTGAATAAGTCACATTGGGATTGGAAAGTCAAGCTGGGTAGTTTCCAACTCATGCAACTTATGCCTCGTGAAATGAGGCTTACAGGATCAGTCAGCAAAGGCTTCCCCAGCCGACCGATCCGCGTCTAGACTACCGCGCTGTGCTGGATCAGCTCATCGTCGGCACAGCGCGGCGGCCATGTTTATTTTAATGAAGTGGGGATTATTTAAATTCCCGCTTCTTTGCCTATGCCGGGTAAACTAGTTTACATGGCTCCGTCGACAGAGCCATGTAGTCTAGACATACCCCTAGTGATCCCTATGTAACCTGAGTGCCTCCAATACTTTTCCATGGAAGTCGCTGCCTGAGCTTATTACACAACTCAGCTGATGCTGCTCAAAATAAAAAGGAAAAAACCAGGGGTGATGTCATGGCAGGACTCTGCAGTAGAGGAAAGCAGGACGAGGAGGAGATGGATGAGGCATGTCTAGCACAAATAAGAGAAATATCAAAAAGACCCGTATAGGAATGGGAGACTTTATCCTGTCACCTGCTGGAAAAATAACCTTGCAAAACACAAAATTTCGCTAAGCTGCTGGAATGAGCTGGGGACAACTTTTTGTTTAAGAAAATGGAGAAAGAAGTGATTGGGGAAGAGCCATTTTAGACTTGATTCTGAGAAACAGGATTTTGGTTGTAAATCTGAAGGCAAAATGTGAATTTGAGTGAATATGATCATGAAAGGATTGATTCCACAGTACCAAGGAGAGGAAGGAGTGACAGCCGCAGGTTAAGGAAAATGAATTTCAAAACAGCAAATATAACCGCTGCAATAATTAACTATTGTGAAAAGTTTCAGAGGGGCAGCCGTCTTCGTCTGTTTCAGCAAAAACGAGGAGTCCTGTGGCACCTTAAAGACTAACAAATTTATCTGAGCATCAGCCTTTCTGAAGGGCTGCAGCAGGGGAGAAGTGTTGGTGGGAGGATGGGAACATGGCTGTGGCAGGTGGTGAGCACTTGTTCATTTTTCTCCAGGGGGGCCCCCAGCCCCAGAGCTCCCAAGGACCCAGTGACTATGGGGGGCTCTGCAAACTGCACTTTTACTGTGAAACAGCCATCTGTGGGATCTGGCTACCCCTGCAATTAGCAATAAGAAGAGGTTCTTTAAATACATTAGGAGCAAGAGAACGACTAAGAAAAGTGCAGGCCCTCTCCTTAGTGGGAAAGAGAACTCATAACTGATAATATCAAGTTGTTTAATGCCTATTTTGCTTCAGTCGTCACTAAAAAGCCACCAGATACTCAACCCAATTAATATTAACAAAGGGGAAGGAACAACGGCCAAAAAAAGGAAAGATATTTCGATAAATTAGATTTAGTCAAATCAGCAGGGCCTGATGAAATTCATCCGAGGTCAATTAAAAAACTGACTAGCTGAAGCAATTTCTCAATTATTAGCCATTGTCTGAGAGACGTCATGGAGGCTGGGTGACGTCCCAGAGGACTAACATAAAACCGATCCTTAAAAGGCAGTGGAAATTAATAGACTAATCAACCTAACTTTAATACCTGGAAAGATACTGGAACAAATTATTAAACAATCGATTTGTAAGCACCTAGAGGATAATAGGGTTTTAAGGAACAGACAGTACTGATTTGTCAGGAACACATCATGCCAAATCAAACTCATGTCCTTCTCTGACAGGGTTACTGACTGAGTGGTTGGAGGAAAGAGTAAACATGATATAGCTTGATTTTAGTAAGGCCCCCTGGCCAAACCCCCACTTTCGGACAAGTTCTGCTGCCTTTTACAAATGAACCATCATCACTTCCCTCCGCAAGATGCTCTGCCTAAAATAGCAGAAAGGCACACGCTGACTTACATTTCCTTGATTATCAGCCACATCTCTCTCCTTCTCCTCTTCAGCTGCTCTCTCTTGCTATGGTCAATTACAGAAAAGAAGAGGGTTACACTCTCTGGCAGTGGTGGTAAAATAGCAGCTTTGTACACTGATCTCTGCATATGAAGCTCTCAAACCGGAGCAATCAAATCAAGATTCAAATGCTTTAACAACCAGAAAGACAACAACAGTGTGTAACCCCTGCTCCAGTACACAGCACTAGCTCACACACAGGGGAAGGGAGAGTTCTCATGTCAGGGAGGGTCCGGACAGGATCTGTGTCATCCTTGTCCAACTTGATCGGCTGTACTTAGTGAATAGAGCTGGGTGAGGCCTTCCCCTCTCACGAGGATGTATACACAATGGCTGTCGCCCTCCCACCCAGCACACAGACAGTGCGTGGAGCAGGCAATGACCAGCCAAGATAGACCTTGTGAAAACAGCTCAGAGCAAAGAGCAGAAGGAATATTTTGGGAGAGGCGCAAAGAGAGGAAAAAGTCAACAGAAAATCAATCCATTAATTCACAAACTCCTCCCACTTCCCCTGCAGAATCATCCATTTCACATTCATGTAACAGAATACAGTGGTGTTCATGATACAGACACCTACCTGGAAGGGCTGAGAGAGTAAGAGCCATCTAAAACAATCAATGCCAAACCTGCAGAATTTGGGGCTGGGATTTGTAAAGGAATTCAGTACCAAATACTGGGACTCAGACACCTAATATCCTTTGCAAATGCCAGCCTACTGCCAACACAGCTGTCTTTCCGCAAAAATGACAGTGACCCCTCCATGTGATGGCTTCAAATTGGCATTAGCATTTGGATAACACTGAACAGCCTTCTACCTTCACGTACATAAGTCCTGCCCTAGCTCTGCAACCTCCTTATAGATTCTGCAGTACTGACCACACAATCCAGCATCTCCCAGAGGGGACCTCTGGCAAAATTGTTTAGTTGACACTTTGCAACACACTCAAGATGAAGTAGTAACTCTCTACAGCATCATGTTCTGCGAATATATTCACTTTACCCAGCACCCGAGATCACAAAATTCTCATTAGTGAAATGCCTCATTTAACTGAGCCATTGGCAACAAGACGGCAAGAAAACAAATTACTAACCAAGAGAGTTCGGAGAATAGGGATGCAATCGACTAGTCAACTATCCGACAAGCATAAGCTTATCAGATAGTTGAGCAGTCACTTGACTAGTCGCTTCCCCGCCCTTGCTGCCTCTATCAGAGAGAGGCAGCAAGAGGGGGGAGCAGGAGCCAGTGCTGGGGGGAGCCAGCTTAAAAGCTAAGCTTAAACCTAAGCAGTCCCGCCGCGCCTGTTCCTTTGAAATGTACAACAGCCATGGGCAAGGCAGGGAAATTCCATCGACTATTCAATTAGTTGATTAATCGAAATTTAACATCCCTATCAGAGAGTAGAAATACAACATGCTAATAATGCACAAGCTTTCATTCTAAAAAGCTACTTAAAATTTCCCTTCCCTGCATATAAAGCAAATGCAAATATATTGTCTGTAGCAACATTGCTGGAAACCTTAAAATCACCCACATCTTTTAGAGAATGTAGTTCAGAACAGACCTTTAAATGCAAGTCTAGATTTACTGTGGATAATGTAGATGTGTTCTGTAAAGTGAGTTCTTTACCACTGTTTCACACTGGCCTCTAGACCAGAAAAGGCTGTGTGGAGGGTCACAGCAAGCCTCTGAGGCAAACACTACCTGCCAAATGCAGGACTCTCAGGACAAGACCAGAGCTTTGCTACTGTATCTAGGTCCTTTCTCTGAGCCAGAAACCTATGGACTGTGCCCTCCCCTGCACAAGGACACTGAACTGCAACCCTCTTCTACAATTTGTGTTGAAATTCTGGCATCAAAAGGTGTAGCTGGGATAGAAGTGTGCCAAAGAACGTTACGGCTGCTACAGCTGCTCTGTGGTTCTGTCCTTGGAGCACCACTGGCTGTAATCAACACGAGCAAAGAGTAAAGCCTGGTCGTTCACCAGGCCTTGATGTTATTCATCGGGAAAGACCACAGGCATGACTGGTGACAAATGCACTTGCCAGGTTTATTAAAAATTTGGCTCCACAAGTTCTGCAACATTTTAGGCTCTTAGCAGCTTTCCCCTAGGGAGTTCTATCTTGCCTGTGAAAGTAACAGCTTCTGTGCTATTTCAATTTTCACAAAGATTTGGGAGATGAGTCTGCATTTTGCAAAGCAATCTCTTCAGACATGCCCTTGGAGCTCTGCTCACTTTTGCTACAGACAGCAGAACTGCACAAAACAATCTGCACCAAAAAGAAACTCAACTTTCATGACAAACCACAGGGATGTTTGAATGGCTGTGTAGGCCCCAGAAATGCAAAGCAGACCACTCCCACCCAAGCCAGCCCTATGCCTTCTTCTGACCCTGTCCCTTATGCTGCACAGAATGAGCTGTGATAGCCAGAGTCCATTCCTGAAATGCCCGACAGAATCCTGGAGGCCTGGGCTGTACATACCTGCTCCTTAAGGGTTTCTAACAATGTTTCCATTTGCACTTTTTCTTCCTTCACTTTTTCTAGCTCAGCTTCTCGTTTTTGGTATTCATCCTGCAATTTCAGAAGATGCTAGAAAAGAAAAAGGCCAATTCAGAGCACAGCCTGACTTTCACATGGCACTGTTTCCAAGAACATGGACTGCATCACAAGCTGTTAGACAAAGACATGGGGCAAATTCAGAACCATTTTAAACGTTTAAATACAAAAATAGAGGCTGAAAAGCTCCCACAAAATCCCACAGCATGTGTAACGTGCTGGAGTTAGGGAGGTTAGCGCTGTAGCTGCAAGGGGCTCATAGCGTCACACGCTGTCACAGCCCTTCCTTATGTTCCCCACCACAAACACCCTTGCTATGGGCTGTTATATCATTTACCCATGCACCATGCTGGAAGAGCACCTGCTTGCAGGGCCCTCTTGCTGTACTAGAAACCCAGAACATCCCATTACCAAAGACAAAACCAGCTCGTAATTCACACTTGTCCTGCACACCCGAGCTAATAATAAATGTGTGTTGGTCACGGAGACGTTAGCCATGGATCCCAGGGATTCTGGTAATAGGTTTATATTTTTGACAGATGCCTCACTTTTCCCCTGTGGTTTTCATCGCTCTGTGCAGTAGCGAGGATTAAAGCTGCTCTGGGGGCAGGGCAGGACACACAAGGGGTGTAACTGTGGTATGAATTGGTCACTGAAGGACTGGCTGCGACTGACTCAGAGAAATGGAGGCTCTGGAAACGCAACAGGAACCAGAATGGCCAGGCTAGTCACACCTAGCAATCCAAAACCAAGCAGAAGGTAAGCAGAGCAAGGGTCCCAGGGACAGGGCCATCCCTAGGAAGTGTGGGGCAACAGGTGCTGCCAGGTCACTCCACCTCCTGCTGCCACAATGAGTGCAGTGGGTCCCACAGGTTCGCTCCATAGGATGGTTGAAAAAGGGGGAAGGGGTATCTGAGGGGGAAGGGCAGTTGTGGGTAAAGGGGGGGAAGAGGTATCTGAGGTCTACCCCAAAGCAGCTAGATCTACAGTGCAAAAGATTGGGCTCCAACTTTGGGTCTTGGCTTGACTGAGACTGTGAGAATTGAGGGTTTCAGAGAGTCCCAGCAGATCGGGGTGCAAGATGGAAGGAGGGCTTGGGCTCAAATCCACCAGTGTGAGCATACTAACAGTCCTGGGGAGAATTGCAATTGTCACCACAGCACTGCAGCCTGCAGGGGTACTGCACAAGTCTCCCACAGGAGCCTGCCTTGACTGAATTCACTGCAAGAAGCCACAGACAGAAACAGGAATCACGGATGTCTGAAGATCCAGTTTTGGGGGGCACAGGTGTGGAACAGTGTGAACCCTTTGGGTTTGGAGACTCAAAGGGGTCATGTCCAAGGGACTGGTTACAGGCTGGGGCAGAGACCAGCCACGGCATATTCCAGACCCCTACAGGTCGGCATAGCCGTAGGATACATCAATGTATAGACACCAGAACTAGCCCTGCAGATGATGATCAGTTCACATAACCCAGGTGTTGTATTGGTTTTGTAGCCCTAGAAATGGCAGACAGCTGCTTGCTTTTGAATATGAACTCCCGAGCTATTAGCTGGCACTTCAGTTGGAAAAAAGGAAAGTGGTGTGTTGAGTGTGTGCAGTTGCTCCCGTTTGCGAGCTGTGGCGAGAGGCTGTGACCAAGGCCATACCGACAGGGAAGAGTAGCCTTACCTGCTGCATTCCCTGCAACGCTTGCTGCAGGAGTTTTAACTGCTGGTCTCTAGTTGTGTCTTCATCTCTGTTTGCTTTACCCTGCTCTTGCTTTAACAGCTCCACCTCATTTCGATAGGCATCCAGCTGCCAGCGCAAGCTGTCGTTTTCCTCCTTCAGGGCCTCTGTCTGGGACAGCAGTGCTAGGAGAAAAATGCCGACAGAACAAGAGTTAAGACAAACAAAAGTAATGCAGGTTCAGCTCCCAGCCCTGCCCCAAAGAATGACCTCGGAGCAGTCACTTAGGCCCAGATCCTGAAAAGGTATTTCAGTGCCTAACTCCCATTGGACTCAAAGGAGATTGGGAGCCAAAATACTTCAGAGATCTAGGCTTCCATCCCTATCTGTAAAATGGGGAGGACACAATGTACTTCCTCCCAACCGCTGTCTGCCATGTTTATTTAGACTGTATATTCTTTGGAGCCGGGGCTGTTTATCAGCATGTCTGCATGGTAACTGGTACAATGGACCCAGATATCAAGGGAAGCCTCTAGGTACCACTGTCTTACAAGTACTTTGGGCAGAGCTGACAGCACCATCTGTTATTAAGGCTGCCTGACACTTCCATTTTAAGACCCAGTTTTCAAGTGCATAGAATTTTTACCAAAGTTTATCCATCTGAGCTGAAATTTTCCATGCCAGGCACCTGCCCCAGAGAGAGATTTTGCCCCACTGAAGTGGGTTTTGACAAGCCTGGGGAAAGATATGTTATGCCAATGTTCAAAAGTTCTGGTGACCTTCCATTCAAACTCTAGCACCACACACTTTGAAACCAGCCTAGAAATCTGGCAGGGTGTGTGGCCTTTGTTAGGGATGTGCATTTTGTCATCCCCATGAAAATCCACCCAAACCTGGCCAAGCTACAAGTCTTTGAAGGACAGCAGTTTGCACATGCTCAGTAGAAACATCTTAGATTTTAACAGCCAAAATCTCCAAGAGCCTGGCCATACTGGGCATGTTCTACCCGGCAGCTGAGCAGGCAGTTATACCTCCAGGCCAACATGGAGTGATCCAGAGCAGGGAATCAGAATGGAGGAAAGGTTAGACAGTCTCTTCCGTGCTCTCAGAGACCCCTCCTGCCCCCACTCTACAACCCACACAGTCCAGGCAGCATGGCGGAGAATACTGCCCAATTTGAATACTGGGAGCAAGGGGGGAGGATCTAAATAGGGACCAAAAAAACACAAGGGATGCTAGTGGAGAGACAGGAACAGGAGCCAGTAGGAGAGAGGGGGAAATTCAGGCTGGGAGTTGTGGAGGAGACTGGGACTGGCTGAGCCAGGAGACAGGGCCTTAGAATCAGTAGGTGGGAGGTGATGGCTGTGAGGAGACAGATCTGATGCAGAGCCAAGATGCATGGAAGAATTGGGACTGGCTGGACTAGAATGGGGACAAGGAGTTGGGAACTGGGGGGCAGGAAATGACAAACTGAATGTGGAGAGGGGAAACTGGTACATGGAATCCAGAAGAGAGAAGTCTAGGAATTACTGGCCATGGAAATAGAATCTGGGACAAAGAGCCAGGAATGAGGAAAAGGGACTGAGCTAGGCTGGAATGGAGGGGACAGAAAGGTCTGTGAGATTGAAAAGATTGGGAGATACACAAGTATGATGTAAACTATACATGATAAAACTATAGAAATATCAAATGGTTTAGAGAAGGGAGACAGGGAACTGCTATTCTCCCTGCTCCATAATACGAGAACATGACAGTCAAAGTGGCAAATTCAAAACTGACACAAATACCTTTAAATACAAAGTGTGGTTAGCCTGTGGAACTCACTGCTACAAGGTGTCAAATGCCAAGAATTGAGCACGTTTTGAAGAAGAATTGCACCTGGTATGACTATCAAGAACATCCAGAGTTACAATCACTATTAAAGATTTTGAATGGCTATAAAACCTCCTCATAGTGCCTCACGGGGAGGAGGATTCACTCACATCTGCCACTGCAAGGTTCTTACACCTCTTTCTGAAGCTGCTGGTACTGGCCACAAGAGACTGGGCTAGATAAATCTTGCCAGCTTGCATCAAAGCCGGCAATTCCTGTTTCTGTTCTCCAGGAATGTGATGCTTATTAGCCCAGGGATAACCAAAGCCCAGAATCTAATATTCCTGAGGTTTTGGGCTTCTAAATCCTGGCTCCCCAGGGAAGTCACACACAACATGAAGATATATTTATCATCCCTAACAAATGGTGTACCTGACTCTTCCGTTTCTTTCGCCTCTGAAGGATCTTCTATCTCATCGTCAGACATTTCCATTTCCTCCTCACTTCGAATCCCCATTAGTTCGTCATTATGAATGTTGCGGATTTCCTAAGGTTTAAAATGTAGATCTTTCAACATGAGGTAACAAGCCACTTGTTTGTTTAAAGAGAGTCTGCAAGGAACAGACCCAGTGCTACCAGAAAAGAACATGTGAGGAGCACTTCGCTGCCCCAGCCACACGACAGCAAAGACCATTCATGTTAGAACACTCTTGGGCATAAAATATTCCCAACCTCCCCAGTGCACACCCAGCACTGCCCTTTACCTGAATTGTTGCCTCATCCACTATTTCCGCGACGTGCACCTTGCTCAACACTGCCTCACCTCCCCACCGCTCTTCCCAGAGGTGCCCTGCCCCCCAACACACCCTCTTCACACCTGTCAGTCACAAAGCAGGTGTATAAAGCCATTTAGTGCCAGTCCCAGTCCTGCAGGCTGGAAGAAACCGCTTCTCTGGTGTTGTACAGTACTGTACTGCTAAACAGCTGAGAAGCAACCAGGAACCAGAGCTGAGCCACAATCTGAACATCTAACTGCTCACAGGAGGAAATGGTGAACCTCTCGAAGGAGGCTGGATTTGGCCCCCTGCCCCACCAATGTGACACTGGAGCAAAGGAGCCATGAACTATTACTGCAGTCCCACTGAGGATCCAGCTGAGGGCATGACCAGTGTCCATTCAGCCATTCCCAACAGTGGAAGGTACGAAAGCCTCCTGACGGCCATACTGCCAAGTGATACCCAGGAGATCAAACAATGGTGCCTAACACTGAGACATCAGAACTCAGCCAGCTCATGGCATGGGAGGGTTTCATATAAACGGTCCACCAGAGGGAATGTTTTACACCTGTGCTAACCTCTTACTGCAGCCCACAGTCCAGGGAGTACCGCACAGGGAGGCAGAGAGAAGTGTTTGCAGAGAAAGTTGGGGTAGCCATGAGTATGAGAGGCACTCCCACATGTGCTTGAGGCCACGTTGATCCTATTTCTGTGCATTGTGCTTTTTAGCATAGTCCCATTTTGTGCCCCGTGCTTGCACTGCCTGCCCTCAGCCTGTGCACGATGCAGTCTGCCTGCTCCCCTTGCAAGCCTCCCTTCCTCCTTTTTCCTCTGTCAGGAACTCGCCCTCCCACATCAGGTTTGGAGCTAAAAGGGGAAGGAAGCACAAAGGCACAGCCAACTTCTGTGCACCAACTGGCCTCCACCTCGCCCTGGCCTGGCCTCACCTCTGCTCTCCTCGTGGGAGGTCAGAGCCAGCCTAGCCTGCAGCTCCTCAAGAATAGGCCATGGGCCTGACTGCCCTTGGCCTTGTACTGATCTGCACCTGGACTGGCGCAGAATGGCATCGGTTCACCCCCACTTGGCACGTGTGTAAACGTCTGCCTGCGCCATCAGACAGACAATGCAGAATCCAGTCCAAAGCTTCATAAGAACAGAACGGCCAGACTGGGTCAGACCAAAGGTCCATCTAGCCCAGCATCCTGTCTGCTGACAGTGGCCAATGCCAGGTGCCCCAGAGAGAGTGACCAGAACCCATAATCAAGTGATCCCTCCTATATCGTCCATTCCCAGCATCAGACATTCTCTCTGCAAAGCGTCACTCACACCCAGGCTGTGCCGTCTACAGGTACAACATCTATACAGGAACCACGCAGGAAGAGAGATGGGTAAATGTGTTCAGGATGCCAAAGTTACTTACCAGAGTCCGGCAGAGGTTGCAAAGTGCCCCTCCTAATGGCAACTTACCAGCAAGAGCTTTGCTAAGACGCAGTGACCATAAACAGTGACAGGAGAGAAAGCAGACGAGTCCCATTTACTCAGCAAAACAAGAGGACAGCTACCCTGGCCGGAAGTGCCGCCAGATGCCAGCATAGCCTGAGCCCTTCAGTGGCTGCACTCAGCAGCAGCACGTCACAGTTCTGAGCACCAGCGGGCCCGCGGAGGCAAAGTGCTGCATAGTGCCCACAGCATAGAACAAAGCCACCGTTCTGACCTTCACGTTGCCTGTCTGTTGAGCTTGGCTGAACACACTGGGCACTCTGGTGCTACGGCAGCTTTATTTAGAGTAACTGAATCCAGGACTGAAGAATACAGACAACATAGCAGCCCCCTTAGTGAACAGAGCAGCCAAACTGCTTTGTGTTATGCTCTCCCTGAACTGCAATAACCTACCTTGGGGGAGTCTCCATCACTGGAAGGCATTAAGACAAGACTTGCTGTCTGAGAGCTACTCTAGCTCTGTGAACCAGGGAGTCCCTCACTACCCACGCACAGAGACCTCACCATCATGCAACTCACATCAGGCCGGACACATTCATTGCCCCAACACACTGTCAGAATCTGAGGGATCATACGCCAACTGAGAACATGCTGGTCACAGATATTCCCAAGTGATCTATGTGAAGACAGTGTAGAACACATTATAGATGTGTGATGCCAGTGAGCGGAACTGCACACTGCAAAGGAGACTGCTTTGCGCAGACCCAGGACTGGAGAGGCTCTTGGTGTCACCATGCAAGGAGTAGCCAGGCTGGTGGAAGTCAGGAAGAGGCCACTGTTCTGTGAACAGGCTGCTGGTGTCAGGGCTTAGAGGTAAAGCAACACAGCACAGAGGCACCCAGTGTTCCAGGACAGCCACTTACACAGCCGCTTACTGGCCTGGGCAAAACCCCATATTGCAGGGCCAGGCAAAATATGGCCCATGGGCCAATTCTGGCCCTCCAAGCCCTTGGATCCAGCCCACAGCCTGTGCATCTTTGAGCACCGTTGCAAGCTGGGGTGGCGGGAATCATTTTGCGTGCTGTCCTGC
Organism: Pelochelys cantorii; assembly: GCA_032595735.1. Lineage (NCBI taxonomy): Eukaryota > Metazoa > Chordata > Testudines > Trionychidae > Pelochelys > Pelochelys cantorii. The sequence continues at coordinate 47,479,098 of CM064337.1, forward strand.
CCCCGGCACAATCTTGTAACTCCCACTGGCCGGAACTCAGAAAATGGGAGCTACTTATTTGCAGAGGGCGTGCAAAGTACTGCCCCCTCCGGGCTCTCAGCACTTAAAGCAGCACATGGCCCCTGAAGTGGCATGCAGGGGTGGGGCATGAAGGGGCAGAGCAGATAGGGAGTCTGCCTGAGAGTCCCCCTGAGCTGCTGGCCGGAAGCCACCTTTGTAAATGTCTCCTGGCCAGAGCCTGTCTCTGGCACTCCAGCCATCCCTTGCCCCAACCCTGTCCCCTCCTCCTGAGCAACTGCCCCACATGACCCAAACTCTGTGCACCCCTGCTCCTGTACCCATACACCTCCCAGATGACACAACTACCTACTCTTGTTGGGGGTGGTTTAATTATGCCAATAGGAAAGCGCTCTTAGGAAACCTAACAATGACTCCGCTGCAGCTGTACAGCTGTGCCGCTATATGGTCTCAAACGTTAACAGCCTCCATTACATTCTATAAGCACAGAAGTATGGTGATGCCTTCAGATCTGCTGGATTTGTCCCAGATTTAAACATCACACCTCTAAAGACCGTGATAAGGATGAAAGGATTGTCCTTGTAAGATTCTCTCTGAGGTGACCCCCAGTTTCCACACTAGTACAGAAATTCCTACAGCCCTAATACCACAACAGAAACCACAGCCCAATAGTTACTGTACATAATACCAAGTGGCTTACAAAGCTCAATTTAGCGTTACTGGGCTTGTGTTCACATTTGCGGGATCTCTCTCTGGCCAGAGACAACAACAAAACTCATTACCTTTGTTGCAGCAGACAATCTGAGTAAGGTCCATCTTGCACCATTTCATGAAGGCGGTTTCTGTCCTTGTGAGCAAAGTGCTACTAAGTGCCCAGCTAAACTCAAAACCAATATCCCATTAAGAAACTGTACTCTGCAGGAGCTAACAATAAAAAATTACCAACCTCGGCTTGTTTGCACCACACGCTGATGTTCTTACGCTGAGCTTTCGTGAAATGGTCCCAAGCCTTTTGTTTGGAGGCGGAACGGTACACAGCCACTATCTGCTCAACTGTAGTGTGAAACCAGCAGTCAAACCGGGGCAGAATATCATCCAGAGAATGCGAACGAGAGGAGCAAAGGAGTAAAAAAGCGGTATCAGGCAGGTGGTTTGGCTTATCTTGTTATAACACCGTACTGTGCCGGGGCCATGCCAGGAGGGACTCAGTGCCCAGAACGGGAAAGACGGGACTCCAGAAGGCCAGAGCCAACGTGTCTATCAAATTATTAACAACTGGGGAGGCAGAGTCACTCTCAAGAGAACAAAAGCAAGACGGGGTTAAATGCAGGAAGGACACATTGTAACCAACAAATCAAACAATGGATTTCCCAGGAATCCAGCAGACCAGGGCCCTGCACTCTTTAGAATGGAAGGATTGAGTAGCTGGCAATGTGGATGTTCTGTCCTGTTGTTTCAACCCAGTGCACAGAGACATGATTTAGCAACTATAACACACGACCCTCAAACACAGGGCAGGGACCTCCGCCACAGGGCAGCAAAACCAGGAGGTTCTCTTCTTTCCTTGGGCACTCACCTGTCAAATCAGGGCTCCGGAGACATTCTTTCAAAATATCTTTTCCACCAATGCTTGGAGGAGTTTTTAAAGGATGTATGTGACCTCCCTCTGCAAGGAGGTAGGAGGTCACCTCACAACAAGCCACACAGTTAGGCTTGTCTTTGTATATTTGGCCTGCTGGAGTGGGCATGATTCTCATGAAATAAAACTCTGTGTGCTCAATGTTTAGACCAACCAGTGCAGCTGTGATAAGAATACTAAAGGGTGTGTTATGACGACTAATTACACAACACTGCCTGCTCTCTTGATCTCTGCTTACTCTACCCTGCATTCAATGCCCATATTTGTTTATTTTAACAATAGGAATATAGATATCCATTAAAAAAAGTTAACCGGTTAAACAGTATAATTGTTTAACCGTGCAGCTGGGGGCCAGCCAACCCACTGTGGGTTAGGGGGCTGTTCCAGCCAGCCTGGGTCTCACCGTGCTGCAGGCGGGAAGCTGCTCCCCCCTGCTCGGCCAGCCGGTTAACTGGTTACAGAGTAAGCATACCGGTAAGGCTAATGCTTCCCGGGTAACCTTTTAAATCCCTAGTTAAGAATAGAACAAAATCTGAAACAAGATTCAGCATGAAAGGAAAACCAAATGCACAAGGGCACTAGTTTAAAATTTGGTCTTACCTCACCTTTAGAAATTAATTTAATCTGCTATTTATGAAACCTCTTTCTACCACAAAGGACTTTAAAAATATTCTGTTACCGCCTACCTTTGGAGATTCACTCCTGAACATTGCACCGAGACACTGGGCTACTGAGGACTTACCTTGACTGCACACAGGGGCAGAATGTTAGGCATTGCTACAACAGAATATATTTGAGAGAAATAATGAGGGATTAACTCCCCTGTGCGTAAATGCTTACTCCACAAAATAAAGTGAGTTATGAAGATAAAGACAGATTATCTGTAAATTAACTGTATTTGTCCAGCCACGGTGATGATTTTTCTGGGGTCTTCCTGTATTTGCTTTACCCCCTCAGAACAAAACCAAAAAAATCTCACAGAAGCTGCTCCCATCTAGTAATACATGAACAATGTTCAGTGCTGAAGTACTACTCACACTGGACTAGAATCCCTGAGAGAGCAAGCTTAAACTTCTCCTTGGCTTCCTCCATCTCTTTCTCATGGGCTGCTTTCTCATTCATCAGTCTGCGAACGTGGCTGTTAGCTGACTGGATCATTGAGTAGAAGTTGTTTGCACTCCGCCTGTTCACTTCCCCTCGTTCTATCCAGGTCACCAAGGTCTGCACTGCTTCCAAGAACGTGGAATCATCTGGGTCAAAACAGAAAATCTTTAGACCAGGCAAAATTTGCAGTCATTTCCCGGGGCCCAGCTAGTCACCTTCCCAGCAGTCAGCACTGAATTAGATTCCTCACAACACGGCCAGCTTTCAGTCAGTTCATCTCCTTCAGGTTTCGGTCTTCCTTTGGGACCCAGGGTGGATCTGTGAGACTCACTCCCCTGGCCAGGTCACTCTAGTCTTCCACTTCTAGGATACTGCAGCCCCTCTATACAAAACAGCAGTCTGCCCTTCAGTGCCCTGACTCTGCCATCCCTCGGATGGCTGGGAAGGGAACCCAGGCCCACGGTCTACTCTAGATTCCAGTCTGGAACCTTAATTAACACTAGCAATGGTGGCTTGCTCGTTCCCAGACCATGTTGTTCTTCCCCTGGTCCCTTGCTAGTCTTCCTACTTCTCAGCTCCGATTCTGGCTCCGCCCTTCACATTACCAGCCCAGACTCCTGCCTCTCATCACAGACTCAAACCCAGCTCCCTTCTCTCGGTCCCCTGCAGCCCTTTTCTGCTGACAACTTTTAGGTTTATACCAGCCCCAACTAGAGTCCATCTTCATTTTGTTCTTCCAATCCTTGCTCTTTCCCAGGTGCAGCCGACCACTCTGCCTTGCAAGTGGTCAACACCCCACTACAGGGTACCAGGTGGCACTATTGTTCTGTCTACTAAAGGAAGCTACTGAGATCTGGGTGAGTTTTGTTTTAGTATTTGCTACGAGAACCTACCAGTCTTTAGAACTACGTACCTTTCAGCTTTTCAGCCACAATGCTGCACTCATGGTCAGAGTAGTGGACAACAGGGGGTGGAGAAGGAGGGCAGAACCTCTCCTCCTCCATTCTTCTGCGATGACGCTCCTCTCGTGCCAGCATCCGCTGTTTACATTCCCACTCATACATATCATCCCGCGCCTGTGCAAAATCCACATGGAGGCGGCCAGTATCCTTTTTGTCGGTGCTGGAGCCTAGTCTGATACGATAACCTAAAGGTCACAACAAAAAAGTCAAAGACAGCTTGTAGAATAACTGACCACTCTGGCAATTGGGCCTCTAGCTCACACAGCTCTGCAGAGACTGCCCACTGGTTTCACAAAGCCACCCCATCAACCAATCACAGTGGATGTGATGTAGGGCATAATGCATCTGCAGCTTCTCCTGCCAGAGAGGAACAGGGACAGCAGCTAGAGATTTAAGAGTAATCGTCATGTTCTAGGCAGGAGTTAACATACAACTTTCCCTCTCTGGCCACTTGCACATGCCATACATAAAGCAATGAGCATTAGACCAGGAACATGAGACAACTTGTGCATGTGACTGAGCATGCATATAGACTGCACGGAGCACATGGAAACCACCCTGGGTCCTTCACACACCCTTCTAATATTCTGCACAAACAACTAGCACCTTGCAACCCGATGGGACCTGAGTGTTGAGTTCAAGTCAGGTCTCTCAGCAATACATTCAAAGGGGCATTGTGTAATCTGTGATAAAGCCTGGGAACATTATAGAGGAGAAACCTCATCAGATGGAGTTCAGCAAGCAAAGGGGAACTTTCCAGTAACTCCTGACATTAGGAAAGCTTTCTTCATGAATAGGAGACACGTGTGGATTGCAAAAAACCCAAAAGGGGCAGGGGAGTGGTCTCCAGACCAGTGGTTCTCAACCTATTTGCCACTGTGGGCCACATCCACACACTATACAGACATCTACTATGGCCTTCAGATAGTCACATGGCCCCAGCTGTGCACTGGTAAGGCTGCAGGTTGAGAAACTCTGTTCCAGAAGATCAGTGTGTCAAGATGACTGCTCAGTGCTGCTGGAGCTACGAGTGTTATTGGAAAGATGCTGATGAAACCCCCAGCCCTATTTAATGACTCCGTCTATTTGAAATATTTAAATGTTACTTCTTAAATGACCCTCTCTCTTTCAGAGAGTTTGCTGGAACAGACCCAGTGGGGCATCAATGCACAGGACAGGGGGAGGAATTCTCTTCCAGTTCCTTACCTCACCCTGATAAGCTGCTGAGTTTTGTGGGGATTGAAACATCAGGAGGCACTTTCAGGCATTTAAACCAGCATGAGGCCCTCAAATTTCACAGCAGAAAGAGAAATAATCACAGGGAAAAAGAGGAAATACCTATTCAGACAGCAACAGGCGATCCCATGTATAACTACACAGAAACCGCTTTTTCTCTATCCCAGTTTCCAAAACCATCACTCCAAGCAAAGGTGTGCCTACCCGAGAGATAGAGAGCCTTGTCCACCATGAATTCCTCAGCAAAGCGGATGTGGCAGAAGTTCTTTTTGCTCTTCCGAATAGCTATGATCTCTCCACACTGCTCAAAAATCTCCACAATGATCTGCTCGGTCCCGTTTTCTGGTAGTCCTCCTACAAACACTGTCTTACACCCCGGGGGCCTCTCTCTCGTGGCAGGAGGAGGAAGATCTACACATGGAAAGGGGTAAAACACAGGCTGTTAGAATGTTAACAAGTGCTCCACTTACCCACCTATCACTCCTCAGAGCCCACCACTGCTTTAGCAGCTCTCACTTTACTGAGTACTGGCACCTATGGTGTTCAGCAGGGCCTACCAAACAGAACTTGTTCATAGCTTGTGTATGCTGGACTTGCAGAGCCATGAATAAGGCTAAGATTTTGTCAGTTATTTTTAGTCCTTCTGATGCTCCAACATACAGAGGTGAAGGGCCAGAACAAAAGCAGAGTCTTACTTGGGTTGGGTGGGAAAAGGGTGCAGCTTTTGCAGTGAATAATCTCCTTCACTGCTGGCATGTCTGGACGAATGGGAGGTGGAACTATCCCCAAGCCGGGCATCAGGGGGTTGATCGGTGGGATTCCTGTCATCATTCCAAGGGCAGGATCAAAGTCTGAAATGGGGGAAAATAAGGAAGACCGTTATTTATTATTTTTGCTGAAGTTGAGCCTAGTTTTAACCAACTTAATTTAAATGAAAAAAGCACAGAGTTTCCTTGTCAGCATTTTTTTTTTTTAAACTTTCCCTTTATTTTCAGTAGTTTACGTTTTCACAGTTCTGTACTCTATTTACTTTTGTGTGTGTCTTTGATGTGTCTTGTCTCTTTACCTCATACCGGGCCACATGTCTAGCCCCAGGTATCGAAGACCCACCTCTCTCCTAGGAGAAATAGTATATTACCAATACAATCTCCCTAGTGTGTGGAGACAGCATAAAACAAACCAGATGCAAAATCAAATTAAACAACACAGAGGCCTGAGTGTATTATTCATGTTTACAGTTAATTCATGACAACCTCAATAGTAACCACTAGAGCGCAGAAAAGTCCTGGAATTAGTCTGTGGAATTTAGTTCCAGCTTCTTGCAGAGCCGATGAGGTCTTGGATATAGATGGATAAAATGAATTTAACAAGCTAGAGATATTTGTGTGTTCAGTTTGTTCCTTTCAGGAAGGTGGATTTCACCTCAACCAGCCTAATTTTACATAGCTTCCGGGGGTAGCAGAGTTAGTCTATAAAGTGCTACCATAGCATTTGTTGTTGTTTTTTTCCTGTAACAGACGAACAAAACATGTAGATGGTATCATGAGCTTTCGTGGGCACAGCCCACTTCTTCAGATGACCGGAGTTATGAATAGGGGATATGAAAACTGGAAATAAATAGGAGAGGGGAAGAGAAAGGAAAGAGGAAGGGCGGTGGGAACAGGGCATCATTAAGTATCTGGAGAATGGGTACTAAAACCTAAGCAGATAAAGATCAAAGTCAATAGATAGATTGCTGAGACAGGAAGGATACCGCTTAGAAAGCTGTTAGCACCTTCAGTGGTAGAGTCCCCACCAGCCTATATCTCAACTGAGTCCGTTAGCATGTGAATTGAATGTGTGTATGTACTGTAATTCCAAGTTTTCCCTGTGGATTTGGCTTGAAGAGATCTGCTCTTCTGAATGATGCGCTGCATGTGTTCTCTGTCCACAAGGTGGCAGCATTTCATGTGCTGCTCCAGGATCATGGTTTATTTTGTGTAAGATTGTGTGGCAACCCACAAAAGCCAGTCCCTCAACTGGGATGTGGCCTGGACGCTGGCCCCTTGTAGCTTTTCCTGGCACAGCTGGTGACTGGTTCCTGTAGACTAGTTTAACTTTCCTCAGCGTTATCCAGCCATGCATCTCCCAGGGCTGCATTTCAACTAAATTCATTTTTTTAAATCAGCACAGTTTAGACTCTTGCCTCTAAATAAGTCATCTCACACTGTCACGGCATTTTAGGCATTCATCCCTTTTGTGAGTTGAGGCAGAAATAAATAATAATGCCGGTAAATGCCTAGAAAATAATAAAACTGCTTACCTGGCAGTAGTGGCTGTGCCATCCGGGCCATGCCTAGACTGTTCATTGCAGTGGCCCATGCAGTGAGGTCTGACATAGACAAGCCCATTGGAGTGGATTCTGCATTCAGATTTCTAACACCATCTGGTAAAAGGAGAGGTTGATTAATTCTAGCATTGGGAATCTGGGGGGTGCTCAGTCTGTTCCTCCACAGAGCAGGCGTTACCCTGCAAGATTCTGCAATATCGACATCAGTGGCTCTCAACCTTTACAAGCGACCGTACTGTTTTCAGAAGGCCCAAGTTACACCTCACTTAAAACTACCAGCTTACAAATTCAGACATAAAAAATACAGTCATAGTCTTTACTAGACCTGCTAAATCGAATGCCAGGAGATTGACTACAGAAGAGGCATCTTCCCACAAGCGTAGACATGCCCTAAGAAGGAGGAGAGAGCAGAACTACAGAGAAAAAAGGCTGTTTACTCCTCCATCCCCCAACTTGCACATCACAATGCTGAAAAGGTCTTCCTCTTAACTGCACAGTAGTCCTCTTTATGACCATGCACAATCCAAGCTGAGGGCTGTCATTTCCCATTGTTCATAGAGATTCCATGTGCCAGAAAGTAAATCAGCATCATTAGACACAGAGCTCACATAACTAAGCTAGGGAATCTCCCCAGGCCAAAAGTCATGAAATTACAGCACCTATATAAATAGAAAAGAGATTCATGTGGTGACAAAGCATCACATTTCATGTCACAGGTACACATATATGAAGCCTGCCATATGCCAATGCTCTGCCGTTCATGTTTACAATAGTCCCTCCACTAACTGTACAAGTACAGAGCCTTGTCCAAATGTAGGAGTTCTTCAGCTTTACACTCCTCTGAAAAAAGAAACAGAAGACAAATGTGCACTTTAATTACTTATTTTATCTTTGTCAAAAACACGCTGTTACTTGCTTTTCCATCTGTTGGCACAGGAAAATTCACACAAAAGGGGATTCATTTACTTACAAGGAATGTCTTTATATCCCTGTCCACCTAACAGCAGCAGCTATTGTGAGCCTGATCAAGCCCTGTGCAATGAGAGTCGTTCCTTGCACTAGGCTTCAGTCAACTCACAAGCCAGGAGCTGGCCTGGTGATACTCAGAGGAGATACATAAATCTCACAGGAGATACAGTAACTCAAGTGTGTTCAGTGTCATCTCATGACTGGGAACTCTCCTCTGCCTGACAATGGTGACAAATTCCACAGGCCTCAGTTTACTTCAATCTCTGCTCTTGCTTCAATGTTGACCCTGATCTGGCTCCAGCTCAGCTCCCAGCTCTTGCCTTTCTCCAACCCTGCTCCTGTCTCCTGACACCAAAGTTTCACTGCTACCACTCCATCCTCAGTTCCTGACAGGATTCAATTAATTGTCCATTTGAAGGCTAATAATGGACAATTTGAATTTTCCAGCGGAGAATTTTCCAGAAGAATTAGGCTTTCCCAATTATGGGGCTTTTTTCCATTTGTAATGGCTTTTAACTTATCATCGGAAATAGTAACGTTTCATTATTGGCCTTGTTATCAGTCAAAACTGGCTTACTAAAATAAATACAAGATACTTATTTTATTGTATATTTCTATTCACTATCTATTTTACTGCCACAGAAAACTAGATAAACATTTTTAGAAGCTTTTTTGAACATTTTTAGCCAATCTCATGATTTTTGAATTACGATTTCAAAACTATTAACAACATGGAGGGTGTTGAGTCTGGCACATCCACTTCTCCAGTTGACGATACCTTGATATCTAGTATATATCTGAGTGAGTTTGTGTGTTTGTCTGTTTGTTCAAGAATTCCTTCTAAATGGTAAGAGTTAGGATGACCGCATTTGGTAGGCACCTTCCTCTTATCACAACTTAGAGCAGAGCCAGGGGTTGGTTGTGTCAGGACAATGGGATGTGCCTGGAATGGGACTGAGTATCATAAAATCATACTAAAAAGAAACAATCAACAGGAAGGTGAAGGGGTTGGCTGGGGGCACCTCTCCCTGTCTAGGACTGCCCCATCCTTGAGCCTCCCATCCCCACATGCCCTTTAAGGAGGGTGGGTGGGCTAAAGCCCCCCCTCCATTTGTATGGGAGCATTGCTGGTTATTCCCCTTCCTCAGGGAGCCAGGGGAAAGTGCACAAACAGACAAACCTGAACTTGTCCCGGGTAGGGAACATGCACCCCTCCCCCAGCTGTGCCCGCTGCAGCAGCCATCAAGAGGTGCTTCTCAACTAGACCCAAGCTGCTGCGGTGAGAGAGGGCTGGGGTACTCCTCTCTCCCCAGCGGAGCCTGCATACTGAACCCCTCATCCCCAGAGCAATGATTAAAATGAAGCATGTATATTTTCATTTTATTTTCCAAAATAAAAATTGAGTTAAGGACCAAGCAACACCAGGTAAATCATCTAATTTATATATAAAATGGCAACTAGCTTCAATATACTGAAGTGAAGGCAACACACAGAAAGACATAGCTATGTATATTTTGCACACCAATCTGATCCAAAAGAGAAATGAACACCTACTGCTGACTAATCCGGCCTTGAGTACGTACCAAGATGTGATTCCAGTTATTTCTAGCTATCCAGTAACAGAAACAGATCTCCCAGTAATTCTGAATTACTGACACAGCAGGTTCTAACAGCTACTTTGCTTTGCCATTTTAAGCAGAAGCCTCGGTTGTTTCCCTCTTTCACAGTTAAACACACAGTGTGTCTGTCTTGCTTACCTGGAGGAATGTTTGTTCTCTTCCTCTTTTTGCTTGACTCCCCTCCATTCTCAACTGCATTTTCAGAAACCAGAGGGCTAGTGGTGGTAAACTGCAGAGGCCCATTATTAGTGGTAGGATCAAAGGGCAGTTGGTTTAAACCTGCAAGAGAACAAAATTTGTTAGGGGAATATTTTCAGATTTTCATGATCTTCATATAGCATCACAGAAATTGGAGAAATATCCCAAACACGGCATGGCCAGAGGGACCATGGCAGGATTCTTTCCCTCACTCTGTTCTCCAGTAATTTGTCTGATAGCTGTCCCTGCAAGACAGGGTTGAATGAGCTCCTGCTTCCTGCCCTGCTGATGAACTGGAGGAAAAGACACAAGGAACTAACTGTGTTTACACAAACACACTTACTTTACCCACGTCCAAACTCCCAAACCTTTTGCTGACATGACCCCATTTTAATGAATTGTTTCTTCTCAGGACCCCAGACAACATGGAGGATGCCATTTTGCTCTACAAAAGCCAGAGCCAGAACCGAGAACAGGCAACGAGGGATGGATCACTCAATGATTACCTGTTCTGATCATTCCCTTTGGGGCACCTGGCATTGACCACTGTCAGAAGACAGGATACTGGGCTAGATGGACCTTTGGTCTGACTCAATATGGCCGTTCTTATGTTTAGAGCTTTGCAAGAGATACTCAGTAATATACTTAGCACACTGCTAAACAAGAGTCTAAGAGGCTATGTGATACAGCAGAGCAAAAGCTGCTAGAAATAGGAAGAGACTGTTCAGAAGCACAGTACAGAGGAGTTTATCCTCTCTCGCCGCTTTCTGCTATACTGTATCTTCATTTACAAGTGTTTACATGTGCCTGGAATCTTGGCAAGGATTCTAAGCTAAACCATGCAGGGTCTAGACAGGTGGCCAGCTATTATTTCAGCCCCTATTGCGTAGAACGAGTGTTTGATTTCAACACACACTTAAAAAGCCCATAAGGCTGAACTCTTAAGATTCCTATTGTGAGGGTTAAATATCATCCATGGAAACATCTGAAACCTCATTATAAATACCTGAGTTTTGACAGGTCATGAAGTTCACAGGCAGTAATATGTTATATATAAATGCAAATGAGTTGCAAACTCAGGACTAAAGGAAGCAGTGCCTCTCCCCTATGCATAAGGAGGATGATCTCTGGTTTAGTGTCCAAAAACTGGAGCTAACTAAGGGTACGTCTACATTGTACAGCTATTTCAGGATACCAGAGGTATCCCAAAATAGGTACCCCACATCTACACAAGCCCTGCCCGTTATTTCAAAATACTTTTCAAAATAACAGGCGTGCTATTTTGCCATCCCGGTAAACCTTGTTTCATGAGGGATAAGGGATGGTTCAAAATAGCACATTATTTTGAAATTTGGCGCTGTGTAGACGCTCCCAATTTCAAAATAAGCTATTTAGAAAGATTTGAGATAAGATACACAATTTGCATAGCACAACTTGCATATCTTATTTTTAGTTTAGGGTGCTATGTAGATGCACCCTAAGAAAGTAATTTATTGCAGTAGTATCCAGAAGTTCCAGTCAGCATTTGGAGCCTATTGGCCTATGTGCTGTACCAATACAGAGGAAGAGCAAGTTCTTACCTTGCAAAGCACTTTGTCACTTTTGCATTGAGTCACCATATTTCATAACAAACACCTTCCAGTGTCTGTGTGAAAACGGCCAATGGAAAACAGCCAATAAATGTTTTCTCTCATACCATGGATTGGAATTCTTTTCAGAAGTTTGCACTTCTTGTGGCACCTGCACTAAAAATACCAGGGAATTCTCCCTGCCACTGCTATAACATGGGGAAGCTCCAACATTGGTGAGAGCTTTTGTACAGAATATCCTCCCATGTTTGGACCAGAGGCGATGATTTCTTCCTGAGACCTAAAGATATAAAATCCTGTTTAATTAGTTAACCGGTTAAACTAAGTCAGATCCTCCTGATATATAGCAAAGTTAGCAAGAACGGGGCTATGAGCAAAAGCCAGGCCCTGTTACAAGTGGATGCCTGCTTGCAGGTTCACTCTTCAATACATGAACTTGGCAAGAACAGGACTGGTGTTGCAAAAACACAAGCACTCCTAGGCACTAAATAGTCACATGAACATGTTCCAGAAGAATAGTGTCAGAACATCCCAATAACAAGTTTAGGCCTGCCACTGACTTGGAGCAGCCCCCTACCCATTGGGGGCTGGAAGCTGCTCCAGCCCTCTCTAGTTAACTGCAACTGGTAAGCATCACCTGTTATCTGTTAGGGGTATGATTTTCACTCCTCACAGACAAAACTTGTGTCGGAAGTGTAGACCAGGCCTTAACAAAACAAGATAACCAATGCAAAAGAAAGGAGGCCTTGGCTGTAAGTTTAAATCAGTAGGCTGCACAGACACTGTACACAAATCTATTGTTCTAACTGAATACAATTCAATTCACCAGCTGCTAGACCAGATAGCTGACCTTCTCTATTGCTCTCTAACAGTGATCCTGAAGCACTGTTGCTCAGATCCCTATATTTCCTCTCCCTGATATCCACTTAGAGAGAGAAACATCAATGCACATATTCAAATCAAAATATCACCTGACTGTCACTTCGTGAAAACAGACATGGGTCCATTTCCTCACTTCCTTTACCCTAATCAACACACACTGACAAAAGAATACCCTGTAGAAGTAATGATACTGCCCAGGTTTCACTAGAATTTTTTTCAACATTGAACAATATTCATCAACATGCCAGTCTTTGTTCTGGCATCACATTTATTTCTAACAACGCAACAATGTCTGTTTAGAAGTGCCCAGGAAATCTTTAATATTTATGGTATTACATAAAGGTGACATTTTGCTGATATCCAGTTGGTTTCTCATAGGTCAATTCTGTGAAATAACTAATGCCAAAAGATGTGCTGCTTGTCTGCAACCTTTTTGCTAGCAGTTTTTTTTTTTGTTTTGTTTTGTTTTTTGCCAGTAGCTGCAGGGAAAGAAATTACATATTTCTCTGTTTAAATGCCATCCATTACAAAATCTAATCATAAGAAAATGATTAGAAGCTGCTAGTCCAATTTCACATAAAGTTCCCCATTTTAAAGTGCATTCAAAATCTTTAGCAATAAATTAGAAAATGCAGATTGGAAGAAACACTGGAAGGGGACAGAAAAATACCAGCTGCTTGAAAATTGCTTTTTAATGCAAGCTCCCCAGGTTACAATCTAGTAGTAGTAGCAGCCCTCACATATGCAATACAAGGCAGGAAATGCATGCACAGCTAGATAATCTTGATAATCAGTTCAAAATACACAGAAATCTGCTAGAACCATGGTAGATACGGTCTACATAAAACATGACTGCCACTATCAAGCCAATAAATCCCTCTAACAACGATCACCTGGAGATACCACAGGGAAATGTTCTTTCAGGAAATAAATACAGAGACGAAGTACATACTGTACCTGTGTACTGTACCAGGAACATTGCAAGACGCTGCTGGCAAAATTCTTCAATAGATCCTACAATCTGTTATCCTGCCACTCCCAACTCCATAATAAAAGAGGGGGGAAATCACAGCAATTCAGCTCACATAAGATGCTCTTGTTGAGCTCAGTTACTTGTATGGAGTTCACCCACAACAACCAGAGCAAATAAAGATCCTAATGCTAGTACAACTGACACTACACTTGCACAAAAGGCAGCAATGGAAAAATCCAGGCATCACGAGGGTGAGGGATTGAACTGACTTTTATGAATTGCTGCAACTGCTGCATGTGTTACCATCAGTCTCCAGTGACTGACACTTTATAGGCTGACTCTTGGATGTAGGGGAAAGATTGAAGAGCAGGTAGAGATGGAATTAGCAACATGCTCATCTGTGAATTGGTAAGGAATTTCAAACATTAGTGACTTGCAAAGTGGCACCCAGTTGACACATCTGAACTTCACAATGTGCATGCCTTGCAAGCTGCTGCCTTAGCACAGACAGCAGCTAAGCACTGGTAATGCCTGAAGGCAATTACAGGTGCCAGAAAACACAGCACTCCTTTTGTTTTGAAAGTTCACATTCCAATGGAACGTTTAATCTAATATATAAAGGAGAATGTTTGTGCGTTAATAACTTGGACACTATAAGAACTACCACAACCAAACTTTGCATGGGGTAACCTTTTATCCAGGAGAAGGTTTTAAGGTACTGTGGGAAGAGATGAGAGACTGATGCCTCTCCCTGGGGCTGCACGGAGCTTGGCAGTGCCAGGAGAAGCGGCTTCCTGGGGGAAAGCAGCGGGGCCAGTCACGCACTAAGGCCAGCGGAGGGACAAGGAAGCAGCGTGTGGCTCCCTTCCCCATCTCTCCCCTCAGGTTCCTCACCTCAGTTATATCAACTATCAACTTATATTTCAACAACTTATACTGACAAAGCGCAAGGACAATCACTTAAAGTAGTTGGAATTTATTTGGAGACATCTTCCTTTTCACATGGACAACTCTATGTTGCGTGTTCAAGAGTTAGAAGTGGAAAAAATCTGTACATATTATTTAAGAATAATGAAACAAAAAATGTAGTTTACAATAAATTTTATGATAACATGTAAAATTGGTTGTTTTATACTTTTTTATATATATTTTAATCCCTATAGAACTCAGTGCAACTTTTCTATCATTCAAAAAACGATAATGGACTACTGTTTTTCTAAATTTTGTTCCTCCACTTTCCCGAGCAACGCCAGGTAACTCCCGCTAGTTTTCCTTCAAGTAATCATGTTAAAAGGCTCCAGAATAATTATTTAAAAAATCAAATTCTACTGCACACCACCTCTTAAGACTGAAATAAAATGAAGGAATAGTCAGGGCTTAGTGTTAAATCCCCTGCTGTGTGGGCATTAATCATCTATACCAGTTTCAAAAACAAACAAAAAAAACCCTCCCCCCCCCCCCAAAAAAACTAGGACTTTTCAATTCCTATACCCAACAATGGAAACGAGAAACAAAGCCAACAAAGATTTTTTTAAAAAACAAGTAGTCCTATGGCACCAAAGAGAGAGAGAGAGTCTCATGAGTGTCTCATGAGCTTTCTTGGGCAAAGCCCACTTCATAATCATCATGTCATCTGAAGTGGCTCATGAAATTCACCCTCCTTCTAAATGTAAAGAGAGAAATCCACAGACTCTTTTGCCCCTCTCCCCCAGGCAATAATTATTTACTCTGTGTTTATTAATAAATGAAAGTGATGCTAAAGAAACTAGCAGCATGTAATATCTCCCCCTAAAAGTTGTTGTAATAATCTTCACAGAGTAGATATTCTTCCAACCTGGGCCCAGTTCCCTCCCCCCAGTTCAGTCTTCGTTGTTTCCTGCAGTCATCTAGGGTGGGGTAGCCAGGGAGCACTGACAACATGGATTACCTCTCCCCGTACCCTAAAACAAGTTTTGCAAAAGGCAAGAATCCTTTGTGTTCGGTCTAAACTTTCCCTCTGCTCTTGTGGAAAAATACAGCATTCAGTATGGATCCCAGCATCAGGTGACAGTCTCATGTTTTAGCAGGGCCCCTATCTCCATACTTCACAAGCTAACCCACACAGAAGGTTAAGCTCTATTGTCTCTCGCTAATGGGCCATCACAGCCCTGAAGTGTAAAAAGTGGGAATGACCCAAAGTAGCAAATATGCAATTACAGATTGCTAACTTGATCTACAAAAATGATACATGCATACAAATGGGATAATCATATTCTGTAGATTACAACCTTTCCATGATATCTGAAGTATCTTGCATAAAGCATATTCCAGTTATGTCATTCATAAACATAAAGATGTGGAATACCTCCTTGCCGGGATGTGTTGGTATTCCTACTTAGTCAAGTCAGAAAAGCTGTATTAACCTCCACAGCTAAACAGGATCAGTTTACTGAATACAGACCATATATTACCACTTTTTGGCAGGGCAGCAGTGCATGGAACCTCGAGTGTGAAACACCTTTACAATTTAAGATAGAGAAATGAAAGATTGTTGACAGTATTACATTTGCTGTATTTTTTTTCCAGTTTGTTTGGTTGAAGTCAAAGTACAAAGCCAGGCAAACAGGGTCGACCAGTCTTACCTCACGTATACCACCACCCAGCACCCTCACATGAAAACCAACAACCAAAATTAGACTGAAATATTACTATTACAGTGCACAGGAAACCAAACTACTATGTGCCACAGAAAGAGACTAGGAAAGAGAGAGATGCACCTGTGCCCAAGATCCTGCTAACCAGTTAAGAACATAAGAACATAAAAATGGCCATACTGGGTCAGACCAAAGGTCCATCTAGCCCAGTATCCTGTCTGCAGACAGCAGCGAATGCCAGGTGCCCCAGAGGGAGTGAACACAACAGGGAATCATCACGTGACCCCTCTCCTGTCATCCATTTCCAGACAAACAGACTCTAATAGCCATTGGTGGATCTAACCTCCATGAATTTATCTAGCTCTTTTTTGAACCCTGTCAAAGTCCTAGTCTTCATAACATCCTCTGGCAAGGAGTTTCATAGGTTGACTGTGCGCTGTGTGAAGAAAAACTTCCTTGTGTTTGTTTTAAACCTGTTCCCTATTAATTTCATTTGGTGACCCCTAGTTCTTATAGATAGTCCCACCAAGAGTGACCCCCACATATGGCAGACAGAGAGAAAGTGAGAGAGAGAGAATGCACAATGCCACTTCAGAGCACTGTACAGTGTCCAATCTCTGTTGCTTCAGAGTAAGGAGATCCTCTCCTCCCCCAACCCACACACACAATGGGCACAAATCCCTTCTAGACCCCTGAAGATGACCAGGGGAAGCACTGACTCAGGAACTTTCAGAAACATAAGACATAAAACCAGAAGGGACTGCCAAGCCCTGCCCCTACCATCACAGGTAACTTTGTCATATAATCCCACTCATATATTTGTCCAACTCTCAAAACTAATTAAGTTGTGGTCTCCCACCACTCTTGTTGGAAGGTGGTTCCAGAACCACACTCCTGTTAAAACCTTCTAATCTCCAACCTAAATTTTTCACGGCCAGTTTATACCAATTTGTCCTTGTTAGTTTATACGCAGCTGCCCTTTCATTTAAATAGTTCTTCACCCTCCCTGGTATTTGCCCTCCTAATATTTATAGACAGAGATCATATCACCATGTAGGCTTCTTTTTCCTAGGCTAAACAAGTCGTGCTCTTCCAGGGCCCTTTCATAAAATAGGCCCTCCATTTCCATGATCATGGAAGTAGTTCTTCTCCAAAGGTGCCCCAAACACCTTTTGGCTATGTCTACACTGCAGAGCTATTTCAGGAAGTATCCTGAAATAGCTATTCTACATCTTTTGAGCAAGCTTGTTATTTTGAAATATAATGGGCTCGTTATTCCGACAGCCTTGTAAACTTCATTCCACGAGGAGTAAAGGACATTTCAGAATAGCACTCTATTTGGAAGTTTGACACTACCAAGTGCAGTGTAGATGCACCTTGTGTGTCTGGTAAGTTTAACAGTTTTTTTGGTGGATAGCTGTACTTACCTAGGGTAGCCAACTCTCACATTTCTATCTCTAGGCCTATAATATTTGGCGTTCATGAAATCCCTTCTGCGTGATTGAGGAGCACAAAGCTCCTGAGAGGTGCTGCAGTTTCTCACATCAGCTGATCACCACCACCAGCGGGAAATTTTCTGATACATCTGAACCAGAACAAGGACTGTGACACACAAGAGTACAATCCAGACTAAGTAGCAGCGTCACCACCCCTGCCCTCTATTCTGGGGTGCCCTTTGCAATGCTTTGCTGCTGTAGCCACCAATCCAGACAGCTCTCAAACAGCCTCCAGCATGTAAGCCGCTGCCAACTCTGTGTGTTCTGCAGACAGCCACACCTTTTATCAGCCTTAAAGAGCATCATGGGGTGACCCTAACATGCTCCCAGTCAGATTTCCACCCAGAAATGTATGCCCTGCAGAGTCCAGGACAGATTACGTTAAATGTTATTCCTTTAAGAAAATAATGTGCATGCAACTTGTTACCCCAAATGGAGTTACCCACACTCTTCAGACTGAACACACTGGATTAGATAAAACAAGTGTATGAACCACAAAGAGAAAATGAAGCATAAGTCAAAAATGGTTATAAGAAAAAAATCAAGATAAAATACTAATTGCCTAATTTAACCTATGTTAGATTTCAAACAGACTCTGGCCCCATGCTTTCAGCAGTCTGACCAAACTGGGAAAGGAGTCCTGACCTACAGAGATTCCAACAGCTGCTTCCTCTGTCTCTTTGGGTGTGCTGAATGTGATACACAGGAAAGACAGGAACATCTTGGGGTGTCCCTGCCTTTTATAATTTCAGGCCTTATCTCTTCACAGATCTTGTAGTCATTGGGTGATTCACTCGAGGACTGCTGTGCCAGCTGTCTGCACACGGCTGGGGTGGCCCAGAGAGAACACACACAGCTAAATGTCTATCAACACCTGACCCACGCTAATGACCCCAATATGACAGCTGGCATGGCAGACTTCAAGCAAACCATTCACTGAGTACAAGAACCATTTCCCCCCTCTGCTGGGCAAAGATCTCCTTCTGAGATACATCTTTAGACCCAGATACAAACAAGTTAGTACTGCCCCTATGACTGAAACATCTCCATTACATGCTGTGATCCTGCCCATATCTTTTTTAGAAGAATCAGTGTGTTTCTGTGGCAGGGCAGAGCTAGCTGACAGGCTGCTCCAGCTCCTGCCACCCATGTGATGAATGCAGGGGGGGAACAACCCCTGCTGAAGGCTCCTATAACCCTCGGTCCCTTCTGCTCATAGGACAGTTGGAGCAGCCACTGCAGGGCCCCCAAAACTGCAGGACCTCGGGCAACTGCTCCAATTCATCCTATGTACAGGACAGTTCTGACCTCCAGCATGTCACTCAAATTGAAGTATCCCATAATTACACAGCTTTTTCACCCTTCTGCCCATACACTGTCCTTCTACTCGCTACTGTGATTTTGTAGTCTGTAGCTTGCAACTTATACCCACATCTTCATGTTATCCATTATTACACAATTGCCAAAGGCAACTTAATTCTCACCTGTCCAAGAATTTTTATTTCTGGTCTAAAAATATTGAGATTTGCCATACGGAGACCAATATGCACCGCTTAATTATGTAAAAGTTACAAAATAGCTTAGTTTAAAATAGTGTCATATTTACACTCTTCTTGCAAGGTCTTATCACAAGCATTATTTCTGGAGATAAATTGACACAGAACCCATTAAAAAATGGATCTTAACTACAAGAATGGGATCTTGAGAGAGTTGAGACCTCTGGGGCAAAGCTAGCGCCAAGAAATCTATAAACGTTTATTTGGTTAAGCCAGGAAGTTTTAAAGCTAGGTCAGCCTGAGGGGCATGTAGGGCTGAGACAAGCAAGGCATGGAAGACACCTGCATGCAGGCGCACACACAAACCGCCTTTCGGGGCAAGACCCAACAGAAGCAGCCAAGGCAGTGAAACCGAGGCTGAAGATGGGAGAGGAAAAAACCCAACATGCACGCCTGTTTGGGAGGCGCACGGAGGATCTGTTAGCTGGACGTTGTGGCTACAGGGGTAATGGAAAGGCAGGTACACACGGCTGAGCAGCGCTCCCAAGCACACACCAGAACTCAGCTCCTCCGCAGCCCCACGTCGTGGCACTACCCCGCTCCCCCCGGAGTTAGGAAGGCGGGGGAGCTCTCCCAGAAGCCAGGGCATGAGGAGGGAGGCCAGCAGCAGCAGCAGGTCCCGCCGGACTGGCCCCAGCAGCGCGCGCAATGAGCCCTCACGCCGGGGGCCGCTCACGGGGCCGGCGGACTCGCCTCAGGCGGCGGGCAGGGCAGGGCAGGGCAGGGCGCGCCACGCAGCAGGGGGCCCGGAGCCCCCCCGCTGACCGCTCCATCCGCCCCGGGGTCCTCACCTGCCGGCCGCCGGGCCGCGCCGCCCCGGTACTCCTTATACATCCGCCGCTCGTCCGCCCGGGCCCAGCGCCGCGCGACAGCCCCGCCCCCCAGCGCCTGCGCCGCCCATTGGCCGCCCCGCTCCGCGCCCCGAGGCATGCCGGGTAAGGCCGTTGCCTAACCGCTGGACGCGTGCTCTGATTGGCCGTCAGGGCGCGAGGCCTGGTGGGTGACGTAGGCCGGCGCGCGGGGCGTTGAGAGCGGGAGTGGCCTCGGTAGCGCCCTGGCGCCGCCTCAGGCCAGCCCGGGGCGGGTTGCCATGGCAGCCAGGCTCTGCCGTGCGCGCCCGGGCCTGAGGCGGGCCTGAGGCGGCCGGGCACAGGCAGGAGGCAGCCCGGCCCCAGCGCACTGGAGGGGGGGGGGGTGTTAAGCGCCCCGCGTCAGGGCTCGCCAGGCGGGGCCGCAGCCCTTGGCAGGGCCCGGCCCCAGTCACGGCGGGGCGCTCGCTCAGTGTCGCAGGCCCGGGGCGTCACAACGGTAAGTGTCGTGATTTAGCTGCTGACATCGGAACCCGCCGCCCTGCAGCGCTCGGGACGCGGCTGGGGCGCTCCCCCCCACACCGGGGTACGGCATTGCCCCGTCACCCCTGTGCTGCTGCGGGGGGGGTGCTGCCTTCAGAGCTGGGCACCTGGCCAGCAGCCACCACTGTTAGCCAAACGGGCTCGTTTCTCCCTGGAGCCACTCAATGACCCCAAGGAGGCACGGAAAGCAAGAGGACAGATACCAAGTTCTCTATCGATCAGCTGAGCGGGTGCTTTCCTCCACTCATGCCAGAGGAAGAGGCACCCCGAATATTCATAACGAGCAGTTTTTATACAGTGGTGTAAACGTCTTGTCTTGCAGAACCCACCTCCTTACATACTGGTTTATGGCTTCCTGCCAAGCAGGAATGTGCAAGCCAGAGCATATTTTTATCCTATCATACAGCTGTAGGGGGGATAAGGGGGGGATAGGACTGTAAGTCATCCAGGGGCCGAAAGGAAGTTTAACTTTTCCATACCTTTCCTGCCTTAGCCTCCTTCTGGGCCCGCCATTGTCCTAACACCACCCTCTCGCTGCCCAGCTCTGTAGGCAGCACAGACGTTAGGATGGCATCTTCAGCCTCCTCATTACATTGTTGTAATAATCAGATTTTAATCCAATACTCCTTCATTAGGAGGCGGCGAAATGCAGCCCCTCTGCAGCTATAATTCCAACAAGCTGTAGTTAGAATGCCCTGTTTCAGGGCTCTAACCTTGAATTGCAAAACTGCTTTCACATGGCAGTTACTGGTGAGTTTCAAAATAAAGTGTTTCCACAACATTTGAAAAATATTAAATGGTTTTTTGATTTCAAAAGTGTTGAGCCATGGAGCAGTCCCACTGCATGGATGGAGATAAAGAAAAGTCCGTACCAGTCGCTAAATCCCAACACCCACCCTGTTTTGGCAAGTTGACTACCAAGGAGTTGCCTGTGGAATATGAATTAAATAAAAAAAGCACGGATGAGCTCAGAACATTTTGAAAAATGGCTACCAAGATCTGAGCACAGATCACTACCACAGGAATATAAGATTCTGTTTGTGGATAATGCCCCATGCCTCCTCCTTTGCAAACAAACATTAAACTCTGCTTCACAGGAGCAGGGTTGCCAACTTTCTGAAAACCAAGCCCCCTAACCCACCTCTTCCCTCCAAACCCCCCCTCCCATGCTCTTCCTTAAAGTCTCTTCATCTCTCTCCCATACGCAACTGGGCTTCCTCTGGTCCAGGGCTGGTAGAGGAGTAGCAGCATGACACTGTGTCACCTGCCTCTCTGCCCACAAGATGCTGACAGTAGGGGCTTTCCTCAGCAGGGGCTGCTGCAGGTTCTCCAGTGCCTCCTCCCCACCCTCACTAACCAGACTTTTGGTGTCCAGTCAATACACTTGACCAGACCCTGTCAAAGGTTTCCTTTTTTACAGGAGTTTCTGGTCAAAAGCCAGACACTTGGAAACCTTCAAGCTGTGCAACTGCAATTCCCAAAAAGACAAATTCAATGTATTCTTCATCAAATGGAATCTCCTGTAACTTCACTGGCTCCAGTGCTTTTGAAAAGGATTTCATGCTTGGATGCAATATACTGGTTTCATCAAGCATGGAATGAGATTGAGCCACACACCATGAAAAAATGCTTTGCAAAATGCAGATTCACCCTTGCCAAATCAACTAGAGATTCACTAAATGAAGACATTTGTCCAGAAGATGAACATGGGTGCCCTCTTGTGGTAATTAAGATGTCACAACTAGGGATGTCAGTGTGTAGTCAACGACACAATTAACCAATAAGCCTCCCCCTTGTGCCTCTGTATGCAAACAGACTAATTCCTATTTTTAATTTGAGAATCCAAGCTATGCTACAATTGTACATAACCTTTTCAGTCCAACAAATGCTTTGAAAAACTATTGTTCGGTTGCACTGAAAAGGGCTATGTGCATTTTGCATGCTTTCTCTCTCAAATAGTCTGGAACTGCTTTGCAACCACCAGCCAATGTCTGCCCTGGTCATCAGTACATTCAGGGTGTCCAGTGCTCAGTTCTGAGGCAGTCAGACTTGTCAGCTCCCAAAGAAACAAAAGGCCAACATTCCTCATTCTACCAGGAAGGTTCATGGACTTCTCCAAATTTCAAACCCTGCGAAAGGGCAGCAGCACGCAAGGACAGATCAAGCAGTAAATGAATAATTACCATTCTACACCGGCCTTGCTCACTATGTCAGCCTCCAAACAATCCTAAATTTCCCAAAGTCCACACAGATCCCCTTGGTTTTCTGGTACCTGGGGCTGCTAGAGAGAAGTGCAGAGATTTGAGTGCTGATGGAGACAAATGAAGGTGGAAATAGTTAAGATGAAACAAATTCCTCCGAGCCTATATTGAGGCTTATTATAGGCGGGAAGAACCTTCTTATCAGTGTCCACTGAAGCTGCTAAATCCTAGTCCGAGGAGCTATCCAGGGTGCTGTAAAAAGAGTAGCAGATGGGAAGAAAGTCGGAGCTATGTTAGTCTAACTGTATAAACAAGGAGTCCTGTGGCACCTTAGAGACATATATACATACACACACACACACACACACACACACACACACGATATGAGCTTTCATGGGCAAAACCTACTTCCTCAGATGAGCTTGATAAGTGACCCCCCCCTCAGTTTGCCAGGGCAACACAAGCCAATTAAATGTGGAACAAAGGACCCAAATGGGTTTTGTTGCAAGTCAGTTTTCATAACTTTTGAAAACTAAGTTAACTTGTAGCTTTTAACTAAAATCTGGTTTTAAAGATTTATTTTCTATGTAATTAAAAAAAAACGAGCTTTCTGGGGATGTTTACTCTAGTGACATGGGGCAGGCTAAATGAGATCTCACCACTTAACTAAAGCCATTAACACAGTGAGCACTAAGCAAACCAAGGCTCCTAGATACCAGGAACACTTAATGGCTGGGCCCAGAAGCAGCTGAGACCTACAATCTGTCACTGTTTTGCATTGAATTCAGAGTGCTTTCCAGAAGGTTGATGAGTAACCAGGAGAAAGCTGGCATGAGTAAGTGAGACCGGAGGAAAGGCTTCCTTTGAGGGGCCTATGCAGCGCTTCACAGCGCTTGGTGGGACGGTGCAGAATGGGGGAGCCTTAGCCACACTCTCCAAGATGAGGAAAGCCAGGATCCATGCTCAGGACAACAGCCTTGTATCTGGTTAGCCAGGATGCTTCAGATATATAGCTCTGTTGGAGCCCAGGAGCCTCACTTTTATTGAGATCTCCAGTGATTATTTTTTACCTAGCTGTTGACTTTTGTCATGACACAGACGAACCTAGCCCTCCAACAGTAGTTACCAAACTATCCATTCATTGACCACAAAGGCCAGTGGGAGTGCTTGGGACAAGTTCTTCAGTCCATCTTGATCTTTTTGGACCTTTGAATCACATAGTTCTCTTATGCAGCACATTTTTATGGCTGGTGAAAAATCCTGCTTACCAAAGTCCTCTTTTTATCAGCTAGCTGTTTGCCATAATTTAATACCATTTAGTGCCAGAGTGGTTTCCATATTTAGATCATTGTTGTAATCCAGGTGGGATGCATGGGACTGCTGGTGCACTTGGGTTTTTTAAAATTATAACTGTAAACATAGAAGTCATTGGATATTGACCCTTCTCGGATGACAGAGGTTTTAACATATTGCAACTACAACCAGTTTCAAATAAGACTGAGGCCAACAGATAAGAACTGGTCTCTTACCAGAAATGCTGAACCCCTGTGCCTGCAATTCCTTCCATGTATCATCAGCACATCTGCTTTCTCTTGGCGGTTTGTTCTCTCTTGAGTTTTTCATAATACATTTTGAATGAGATGCCTTTCATGTCTCACTGCTTGCTAAAACATTCATTTGGGAAGCAGTTTTCACTGGCTCTGAAATATCCACTGTTCTTTGCAAAGTCTTGTCTATTTCCTCACAGTAGTTGTACTTTGACCTAGTTATCTGCTGTACTAGAAATAATGTGGGGCTAGATTGGCAAACTTTATTATGTTTCATTATTCTATTATTTGTATTGTTTCTATTATTTCATAACATGTCAGTAGTAATGCATACTATGACAAATAAATTGTTGAAATAGCCTATTTTTCATCTTTCTTTATTGTGCATAAATCCGGCACAGTCCAAAAGCTGTGATACTTTGGTCTCATTTTGGCTGGGGGGCGTAGTAGTTCAGGACAGCGATACAGTAAATTTAGGATTCACTGGCATGGCGTCCTGACAGGTCTCTGCTCCATCAGTGATAACCATTTGGCTGCATGCGTTTTTGTATGTTCCCTCAGTATATCATACCAGCTCTGCACAGGTAGCTAGCATAATAGACTTCACGAGAGTCCCTAAAGACCACAGACTCAGATAAGATACAAAGGCACCGAGTCAGGTTTATTGTTGAATGAAGTACAGTAACAGTTGTTGGTAACGAGATGACCTCTGAGCCCCTATGTATTTGTACCCAGGACAATGGACGCAGCTCAGTTGATTGTGTGGATTCCACTCTCGCCCCGTAGGCCGGTCAAAGGAATTAAGTCGAGGTTCCCCCATATTTATAAACTGGGAGTCACAGACATTGCGAGGAACAGACAATGCAGCTGGGTAGTGGGGGAAGCACACAAAGAAAGTGATCGGGGTGGTGGTAGGTCACAGCTTGATAGTTCCAGAGGCTTTCTGTTCTGGGGAATGTTTTGTTTGTTTCCTTTGTCCTAGCTCTGAGCAGCTTCAGAGAGCCATGGCTTTGTTTTTAAACAGCCTACCAGGGAATGCTTTCCCAGCTGCCCCCCACTACATGTAATGTGGGATGACATGGCTTCGGGTTGGTTTGAGTGAACTCCCTCCTGGAGTCAGGGACAGAGCTCATGCCCCTGGCCCCTGTGTCCTATTGCGGTCTAAGGCACTAGAAAAGTTTCAGAGGAGTAGCCGTGTTAGTCTGTAACTTTAAAAAACAACAAGTAGCCCTGTGGCACCTTAGAGACTACCCAAAACATACAGAATCAGGAGCTTTCGTGGGCACAGCCCACTTCCTCAGATGAGCAGAGTGAAACGTCTGTTGCACAGCAGCCTGCTGCAGGCATTCCTCTAGCTCATATGGCCAAGGTTGGCGCAGGGGGCTAACAGACCAGAGTTCACATCCTGCTGTGAGCCAACCAGAGGTTCTTATGGTCACACACAAGGGAATTTTTTCTCTTTAAAATCTTGTTTACTTCACACAGCAAGAAAACTTCCCTTAGAATAGGTAACATCGTTAAACATGATCACGTACACAACAGGGGGCAATGCTCACACTGACAGTGAACCCACATGTTGGTCGTTTGTCATACTCTGGCAGACACCAAGGTAGAGAGCTAGCACCCTGGCTAAGCCAGATGCGGGGCCGTTGTCCTGAGCATGGATCCTGGCTTTCCCCATCCCACTGAGCATGGCTGAAGCTTCCCCATTGTGCACTGTCCCGCCAAGTGCTGCAAAGACACCTTTCCTCCTGTCTCACTCACTCATTCCAGCTCTCTCTCCTGGTTACTCATCAACCTAATGGAAAGCATTCTGCAGCCAATGCCAAACAGCGACAGATTGCAGCCCTGGGCTGTTTGTGCTCTGCCATTAGATGTTCCTGGTATCTAGGAGCCTCGGTTTGCTTAGTGCTCACTGTGTTAATGGCCTTCGTTAAGCGGTGAGATCTCATGCTGCCAGCCCCACAGTGCTAGTGATGTAAGCGACTAGTCAACTAGTCGCTCCCCCCCACCCCTTGCTGCCTCTATCACAAGGAGGCAGCAAGGGGGTAAGTGGAGGAGATGCTGGAGGGAGCTGGCTTAAAAGCTGGTTCCCTCCAGCTCTATGGGAGGGGGCAGGGATGCAGTGGCGGCCAACTTTGAAATGTACAAGAGTCCCCACTGGGGCTCTTGTACATTTCAAAGGCAGAACATGAAAGTTCTTATTGACTAATCAAATAGTTGATGGAAATCCCATTCCACTATTCGATTAGTTAATCAAAATTTAACATCCCTAGCTAATGCAGATGCACCTGCACCAGGGCTTCTCCCTGCCTCCACCTGCCCCGCCTTGTCTGGTGCCATGGTAGATAGAGATCAATGCTCCATCCTGGGGTCATGTCACTGGGTGTTGGGACAGGGTCAGAGTGGCTACCGTCCTGTGCAAGGCAGCATGGCCTAGTGGCCCAAGTCAACAGGGCAGCCCAGTGGGGTTATCACCTTTGAAATTTAAAAAACAAAAGCCTGGCATACAGACACCTACAAGGCAAACCTGCCACAATCCCAACCATGAGGGATACATGAAAAAAACCAGCTGCTTATATTATTTTTCTGGCAACTGGGAGATCCATAAAAAATGCAGTCAGAAACCAGCCAGGTGGTAGCCCTAGGCCCTTCAGAGTAGGGCAGCATGGCCTGGAACCCAGAGTAACTCGGAAAAGGCAATCAGCCCTCCCATCTAGGGTCCCACAGCCTCCTGTCTGGGATACATCAGCTCAGGCCTTGTGGACCAAAGGGAGGAGGTCACCTCAGTGGTGGGGGTGGCAACTGGGGTATGGGGACTCAGGTCCTCCCTATTCTACCAGGGCCCAGCCTAGGGCCCATTCAAATGGTCCCACCACTGAAGGGATCTCAGTGAATCACACTGATTCCATTCCCAGTACCACAACTGGACCCATGTCAGGTTCCCCTAGGCTGCTTCCTACCTTTTCTCCCCAGCCTACAGTCCATCTCCTTGAGGAAATTCAGCAGGCAAGATTTCCAGGGAGTCCTTCCCCCCATGGGCTTCAACAGACAGCTAGGTACTCACTGAGGACTTGACATGGCTGGTCTCTGCAGCCTGGGGTTCCAACAGCTTCTAGGCAGGAGTCTACAACACACATCTCATCTCCTCCTTGGTCAACAAAGACTGAGCTGGGCTACCCTCTTTTATAGCCTGCCTCCAGTTGGAGCATGACCAGCAAGGGCGAGGGGGTATGGCCTCCTTGGCAGACAGAAGGTATGGTTCACCCCTGCAGGGCCAGTGTGAGGTAAATGTGCCCTGTCACAGACCAGATCAGCTCTGCCTCTCCTGGGACCCTAGACCCTGCTCAAAACCAACTTGAGTCACCTTTCTTCACAGCATCACACGGGAACCGGAGCTGGCCCGGGCTAGCACGTTAGATGCGAGTAATGTCAGCAAGGGAAAGGTCCGGGTTGTGCATCAGGAGGCAGTTGTGTATTTGCCAGTGTGCTGTGAAAGGGGTGACGGGGCAGGGGCATTTGTCACTGGGTAATGCAGGAGCAAGTAGCAGCAAGGAGGGAAGTGCGGCCGGGGAAGCAGAGGAGCGACTGGCAGCTGGAAGGGATGAGGGTGTGGATGTGAGGGGGGAATTGTCCACGGGGAGGAGGGTTGGTTTTGTGGCTGCCTGGTTCCAAGGAGTTGGGCACCGAATCCAGTTCTTGGCTCACTAAGATCTTCGTGTGCCTAACTCTGCTGCCCTCACGTTGCAGCCCTTGTCCTCCCACACCTGGTTCCTTACCCCACATGTAGCTGGCCAGGGGCTGTGGCTCTGTGAGGGGGATGGAAAGTGCCCAGCCCATGCCTAGGTGCTGCAAAACCAATGAATTGCAATACCAATTGTTTGGTCATCCCCCAGCTGCCCTGGAGTCCAGCAGCCCTAGCTGGGGGTGGGAAAGGGAATAGGCAGGCCTTAAAGGCATGGGGAAGGAATGGCAGCAGCCTCTGGAGGTAACCTGGAAGTGTGGGGCCAGGAGGGGGCCCATGGGCTGAGTGATGAACTGGGATGTGGGACAGTAACTATGAAGGGTTGGTCGATTGTTCTGGTGGGAAAGGCCCCGGTGTTGCCTCTCTGGAGATCCTGGTGGGACCATTCGCTATGACTGCCCTTGTCAGACCCAGCACAGACTCTGCGCCTGCTACTGTAGGCCCCAACCCCAAGGATGATGCTGTGCATGAACATGGGATGCTGAGCCACCCCGCGGGCTGTCAGAGCAGCCTGGCTGATAGCCAGAGCATTTCCCCTCCCTCCTCTCTCCAGGGTTGTCTGGTAACTGGGTTCCTGGAGGGGAGGGACCAGACCCGTCGCAGGCTGCTGCTGGCAGCACGCACCTTGCAGTGCCTGTCCGCAGACAGCTGTGGATACACAGACACCGCTCAACCTCCCGGGCTCCCTCACCCGAGAGGGAACAAGAGCATCCACATGCACTGAGCTTTCCAGGCCAGCTCCTGGAGCCAAGACCGGGACCACTGGACGGTGACTGCCAGATGTTTCTGCAGGACATGTTTCCCTCCCTGGTTCCCAGCTGATCTGTGGTCCGTCCTGGTAGCGACCCAGCCCAAGGACTGCCATGGAGTTGGGTCAGTAAGGCCGGCCCTGCCATGCCCCGGTGAGAGATGAGCTATGGATGACTTTGGGTTTGGGGTGCTTCTTGCAGTTTTGGCCCCTCTCATTATTGCGACAAACACACTTGTTGCTGTGGCTTTGTTACGGCTGATCCAGAAGAATGGCTGCCAGGGGCTGTACTTTGTCTTGAACCTTGCAGTTGCCGACTTCTTGGTTGGCGTCACTATTACCGGGCTGGTCACGAATGAGCTTTCACCCCATGAGAACCCCCCACCGAAGATGTTCTGCATCCTGAGGATGGCATTCATCATCTCCCCTTCAGCTGCCTCTATCCTCACCATGATCCTGGTGGCGTTTGACCGATACTTGGCCATTAAGCAGCCTTTCCAGTACTTCAGAATCATGAGCGGGCTGGTGGTGAGCGCCTGCCTCATGGGTCTCTGGCTGGCTGCCTGCTTCATTGGCTTTCTCCCGCTGTTAGTGCAGGGCTTTCAGCAGAAGAACTACGAAGGAAAGTGTGCTTTCTTTGGGGTCTTCCAGCCCACGTACATGCTCACCGTCTTCTGTATCGGTTTCTTCCCAGCATTGTCCATTTTCATTTACCTGTATTGTGACATCCTGAAAATAGCCTCTCTGCATGTGCAGCACATCCGAGAAGTGGCGCAGGCTGGCCTGGCAGGGAACAGTCCCTTACCTTATAACCCCAGGGACATGAAAGCTGTGAGGACTGTGGCTATTCTCATCGGCTGTTTTGTGCTGTCCTGGGCTCCTTTCTTCATCGCTAGCATTGTGCAGGTCATGTGCCGGGAGTGCTTCCTCTATGAAGTCATCGAGAGATACCTCTGGCTCCTGGGGCTCTGCAATTCTCTGCTCAACCCGCTCATCTACGCCTACTGGCAGAAGGAGGTGCGGCTGCAGATCTACCAGCTGGGCCTCTGCATGAAGAGGAAAATTTTCCCTCTCTTCCACAGGGAGAATGGCCAGCGGGTTCCCAGCAGGGGTCCAGCACCAATTCAGGCCATATCCAGCCCACAGCTCCAGGGGTGACACGGTAAGGAAAGAGATGCGGGCTTTTCTCCTCTTCTTCCCTGGCAGCGTCACAGGCTCAGAGAGCACAGAGCTGGGAGCGACCCTCCCAGCAGTCTGGGCCAGGCCTTTGGACTCCACTTTGCAGACAGCGGCAAAGCCAAGCTCAGCCCTAAAATAAACGTGTGCAAAGTTGCAACCACAGTTTCAGATGCGCCCAATGATCTGGTCGGTCTCAGGTTGGGCACCAAAATCAATGGCTGCTTATGCAAACAGCCACGGTCCACAGCTGAGTTTGCCAGGAACCTCTCTCTGGCAATCAGCTCCACGTCCATCTGGCCATGCCCTCCAAGCATTTACCCTCGTTCAACCACTTGACTTAGGTTAAAGGAAGCATGTCAGCTCTTGGGTTTATTCCCAGCATCCTGTGAAAATGGCCCTCCTCTCTCCCTTCCCAGCAGCCCTGCAGACATACTCTTCAAGCAAGCCCTCCCTCCTCCCCTCTCCCCCTTAGCAATCCACCACCGGTACCATTTCTCTGGCTCAGTGAGCTCTGTGCCCCACAGCAAATCTCTGCTCCCACCAGCTGGCTGGTCCCCCTCCTGAGGTTCTTCTGGCTCTTTTGAAACCCGGGTTCCCCAAGCTAAGTGCCACCTCCCCACCCTGGGCAGCACACCCCGTCCTCTGAGTCTGGCCTGGGCCAGCCCAAAACGGGCCTTTGTCAGGGAGGAGCTGGGCGCAGCACTCCACTGAGAAGAAACGCTGTAGTCCATCAGCATGGCAATGCGTCAATAGGTGCCACTGTTAGGGGAAAAGTGGAAGACTATGGACATGTGCAAGACAGAGGTCTGCCGGGTGGGCATTGCCTTGTACACGGGGCCAGGATTCAGAAAACAAGGGGTTGATTGTGAAAGTTACCATAGTTACACCCTCCATACTGTGGGATTCCTGCCCCACATTAATTCTGCTTAGTGCATAAACTAGGTTAGGTCGTTCATTTCCGCAGCACATCTTTCCTAACGATTGGCAATCACTTTGAATTATGCGTACAGCCTGCGTCTGCGGGGACAGCCGTTAAACCGACCTCCCGTGAATCAAGCCCCTTTGGACCCACTTAGCCCTCTTACAGAAGGGCAGCCGACAGTCGTCTACCTCACAACTGCACTCGAGGGTTGACATTTCAGTTGCCAGGAAATCAGTGCTGGATAATGAGAGAACGAACGAAAGGCTGCACACAGCACATTGCATAGGCAAGGGGCGAGGGCAGGTGGCTAAAAATGGATTTGACCCTTGCTGGAATATTTCCACTGTGTTAATGGAGGAGACTCCTGCTCTTTGGAGATGGTTCGGAGTCATGGGAAATTGTGCGAACCGTGCTCAGGGTTACGTGGGGTGAAAGAAATGGAGGGAACTGACTCCGCACACGAGAGCTGGTATGAAATCTGGGAAAAGGGAGCGAGTGTCAGAAGGCTGCTCGTGCACAATTTAAACAAGTTTGTGCACGTAGGGGACATAACTACTACACATGGCCAGACACCAGGTGGGGGGGGGGGTGGCGTGGCGTAGTGTGGGAGCCTTGCTGGTTGCTATGCTGGGCGGTGGGCTGTGAGTGACACCCACTGGTGGCTGGCAGCAACACGGCCCAGCAGGACAGCCAGAGAGTCACGGCAAAGTTGCCTGACTGGTCTGGCCGGTGGAGGGAGGGGAAGACAACAGAGAGTGGGGGAGGAGAACAGACTAGGGAGGGGGCTAGAGTTGTAAGGGCCCGGTCTCCCCGTCTCAAGGGGGGATGAGGCATCCTAGCCCTGCTTACTGGGACCAGATGACATCTGTGCTGTGCTGTACCTGGAGAAGCAATACACTCCCTCAATTCTACTGGCTGGCAGACACTACAGGGGTGCAGGAGTCGGGGAGACCCCACACGCCGTCACAGGGGGGTCACATGTAGCTACACACAGGACAGTAAGATGGAGCTGCCCTGGCAGGTCAACATAATCCTGTTACAAGTCAAGCTCCCCATATCTGCCCCATTACAGAAAGGGGGAAGGACCCCAGGAACCACCGTCTTTGTCTGATGTTGGGTGGGAGACAACAGCTTGGGGAAATCAGACTGCTGGGCTCTCTCGCCGGGAACAGGAGAAGCGACTGTGACCTGCTCTCTTTGCAGCAGAAGTTGAAGTGCAGGTTAGATTGTGTAACAGCCTGTTTTTGCATCTGTACAGGTGCCTCAGGTCACTGGGCCAGATCCCCGGCTGGCATGGGAGGGAGAACACGCTGTCCACCAATCAAGCAGAAGGATCACTGGAAGGGGAGAGCTGTGTGATGGAGCTGTGCCCCCCAACGGGCCCAGGGACGGGGAGGAACCCCTTGCTCTGCCAGATGGGATCTGCAAGCAAGAGGGATGCATCCTGTGCCCAGCCACACCCTTCCCCCTGAGAACCAGGCCATGCAATAACTGCACGAGGCTTGCTCTGGAATGGTCGCTGCGAATACGTGCTGGCTACTTATGCCAGACTCTGTTCCACCTTGTGCTTTGCTGGGACACGCTCGGTACCTTCCCCAGTCCATCAGAAGAGCTCAGTGCAGGGTGAAAGTTTGTCTCTCCCCAGCAGACATTTGCCCAAAAGAGGGGGGTCTCTCATCCACTTGGTCTCTCCAGCCAAGACTGGGATTTCATGGGCACGCAGGCCAGGAGACCCCAGCAAGCCCCCAGCTAGGGGGGCCGCCAGGCTCAGGGCTTTAGCTACCGGGGAGCGCTGGGGCTAAAACTGCAAGCAGAACTGCAGGGAGCCTCGGCACTCCCCCTGTGGCTAAAACCCCAAAGCCCCTGCAGGGCTGAACAGAGGCAGAGCTGAAAGCCTGAGCCCCTATGTTCTCCCAGGTCTAAAGCCCTGAGTCCCACTGCTCCCACTGGGGCAGAAGCCCAGAGTCCCCCTGCCCAAACTCCTGAGCCCTCCCCCCAGCTCAGAGCCCTAAACCCGCCCCCCCCACCACCACCACCTTGCAGCCGCAGTCCCAAGCCCCGCTCCCTGGGTCCTGGCATATTTCTTGTATGCTGGAGTGGGGCGGAGAGCCCTACAGCATTGTATTTGCTGTTGGGGTTTTGGTCTCTGCTGCTGCCTCATTGATTACCTGGCTCCCCCTGGTTGGTGGCTGGTTGACTAGTCAGTCCCTAACTCTGGCATTCGTCTCTTTGGGGTTCTACTGCAGGGTGAGGACCCTCCGTCCCGGGGGCCAGAGGCGACTCCCAGCTTGCCTGAATCCAGCCTCCAAGGCTCAGGGATTCCCCTGCATTGGGGAGTCTGAGCAGGTGCTCCAGCCCCCCTACCACCCACCCACCGAGCTGGAGCACACAGTCTACTAGCCTGCCCCCCCCCCGCCCCCCATGGCTCTGGTGTGTGAAGGGAACGTGAGGAGTGTCTTTCTGCTTGTCAGGGGCTTCTCAGCTGTGTGCGGCCCCTGACTGCTTTTCCTGTGGGTCAGCGGCCCCAGCCCAAAAAGGTTCCCCGCCCCGTTCTACGGTATGCAAAACCAACGGGGTTACCCTAATTCAGGTTCCCAAAAAAAGACACTCCCAGAAGCGGGGAGTGGAGCTGGAGGGGTTAGTTGAGGTGCAGGAGGGGGTACTCCCTGGAGTAGGGGGCAGTGTTACTCCCGCTCATGGTGGTAGGGCCACTGGTGCCCGGGATGCAGCACACGTCAGTCAGTGGCTCCCAGGAGGACACCCACCCCCAGGGCTGGGAGCTGGGGCCTCAGTGGGCGGGATCCAGCAGCTGCGACTTCCAGGGGCAGGACCAATAAGGAAGACTACCAATCAGGGCCTGACAGTGCCAGTTACTTGTAGAGAATGAGTTTATCTTAATGAGGTCACCAGGACCAGCATTAGACTCACTCGGGTCCAAGTTAAAAAGCCCAAGCCTGAGCCCAGCAGTGCAGGGCTGATGCTGAACCCTCTGCAACTTAGCTTCTCGGGGCATGTTAGAAGTGTCACTTTTTTACCCTGGAGAAACAGGGTTGATGAAGCCGTATCTTTTATTGGACTTATTTTTTTGCCCTGTGAGTCAGACCTATACATGAATAATGCATCTCATTCTACTGCAAGTCCTAAATACCGTGAAATGGTTAAGTACAATCAAAGAATACATGGAGTATGTCCTCCAAATCTAGAAGTGTGTAAGGAGTTGGTTTTTGTTGCAAATCATTGCCCTCTAGAAGTAATAGGAATTGTCTGGCACAAGGAAGAAGAACTGTTAAAAACATTAAGAGAAATTGCTTAAAGGGGGCTCCCCACTGATATTAGGGACTAATAATGAAACAGTCCTTGAAAGGAATCCAACTTGGAAAGGGATGCCAAGAAAAGTGTTAAGGTTATACACCTGCACCACCTACTGGACACCAAGGAAGCAGCAAAGCCATTGAAAGCTGAACCCCAGGCATGCGCCTGGCATGTGTGCAGCAGGAGTAAGGGGTGGCCCTTCCCTCTGAGCCCTGAAACTAGGGGGTATAAACTGAAGTGACTAAACCAACGAGCAGCTAAAGAATCCAAAGTGCAGCAGAGGCCCAGACCAGCTGTGTGAAAAGGATTCTCCCCATCCCAAGGGTAGGAGAAGTGATGAGATTTCATGTCAAAGACTATTTCTTCTCTTCTTTAATATCAATAATTGGAGGTTAGAACATAAGAACGGCCGTACTGGGTCAGGCCAAAGGTCCATCTAGCCCAGTATCCTGTCTGCAGACAGTGGCCAGCACCAGGTGCCCCACAGAGGGTGGACCGAAGACAATGATCAAGCGATTTGTCTCCTGCCATCCCTCTCCAGCCTCTGACAAACAAACAGAGGCCAGGGACACCATTTTATCCCCTGGCTAATAGCCTTTTATGGACCTAACCTCCATGAAATTATCTAGCTTCTCTTTAAACTCTATTATAGTCCTAGCCTTCACAGCCTCCTCTGGCAAGGAGTTCCACAGGCTGACTACACGCTGTGTGAAGAAGAACTTTCTTTTATTAGTTTTAAACCTGCTACCCATTACTTTGCTAAGTCTGTGCTCTCTAGTAAGAGCTCATCTAACCACGGTTTTAGACTAACCCCTTTATACGTCCAAGCCAATTGGTCTAAAAGAAATGGAAATGAATTAAGCAATTGTTTTCAATATTCTAAACTTGTCCATTTTTGACCAAGCCAATCAAAGAGGCAACCACACTCTTAAAAGGTGCCCTAAAGAGAAGTGTGAGAAAAGTGTTCAGAATTGGGAATTTGCGGTCATAAGTGTAATAGGAAATCTGGGTAATTTGTATTGCTCCTGGTCTCCACTCTGGCTTCGAGCGCGTCTGCCTCATGAGGATGCAGGATAGGAGCAGTGATCCAAATTGGGATCATTTCACCATGAGGTTTCCAAACAGCCCACCTCTCCCTCCCCCCCCCCCCAACTGTTTCCTTCTGCTGCCTTGTACAGTTAAACTGAGGTAATTAACTTACCCTAAATTACGGTAATTTTAGGGTAAGTTAATCACTAGCCCCCACCAAAAGCAACAGGAGATTTGGTCTGCACTGCAGACCTATACTGGATTTTTCCCATCCCAGAGGGGGTAGTTCTACCAACCACCCACCGTGGAGAGCTGCTCCCATGGCCCTTCTCTTGGGGAGCTGGATTGAAGAGTGGCCACCATGAGCAAAGCCACCAATACACACAGGCCCGGATCTGCTCAAGGAGGAAGAGCCATTGTCAGCAATGAACCACGTGCCAGCTACTAGCACCAGGAAGCAAGGATGAAATTGGGTACAAGAATACATAGGACTATTCTAGATTTATCCAGGGGTGATGAACCACAGGGAGGTAAAACCCACGTCCTGTTCATACTGCTGGTCCGCCCCGCCCAGTGCCGACCAATGGTGTGGCACCGTCTTTGCAGCCCACATGTTTTCAGCCAGGAGATCCTCTGTGTTACCCCAGTTCTGCTCTCAAGTGTTCTTGCCAGGATTTCAGAATGACTGTTAGATGCAGCACAATCTAGACCAGTGGGGCCCAAACTTTCCAGTTGCCCCACCCTCCCCCCTTTCCAGAAATGAAATCTGTCCACCCTTCCCCCCCATGACGGCACCACTGGTTCTGCAGAGGAGTGAGGGCTGGGGGCAGAACTGGGCCCGGGGGAGCTGGGGTGGCCAGGGAACCAGGGCAGAGCTGCACTGGGGGTGAGTGGAGCTGCACTAAGAGCTGGTCTGAGAGCAGAGTGAGGGTCAGGCCACCTGCTCTGGGAATCATCCCAGCACAAAAGCAACAGACAAGCCCAGGCAGTCCTGTCAATAAATTATTTAATGAGGTTACAGGCCTGCAGAACATGGCTGCCGCACTCTAGCAGGGTGCAGCAAGGCGCACGAGCCAACCAGAACGCACCGGAGCTGTAGAGCATGGCCACTGCACTACACCGGTCTTCACAGAAGACACTGCCTCAGGCCCAGACACTAGCAGTCAATGCTACCCCCAGACCACCAGGGCCCACCTGCTCAAGGGCCTGCGGTCCCAGTCCACGCGTGGCAAGACATCCAGACGCAGGAGGTGAAATGAGTGAAAGGTGACAGGCTGCTCTTTAAACTGCACATCTTGCAGGCTGTGCTCGTGGACGGGAGGCAGCCCTAGAATGGGAGTCGCTTCAGCTGCTCATAGGTGATAAAAAACTGGTGGGCAGGTCAAGGAACTGGGCCAACGTGCTCATGCAGACACACACGCCTGCCAGCCCCTGCTCCCCAGCCCACACGCAGCAGGGAAACCAGAGCAGCCCCACCCTCAGAACCAGGAGGGAGACCCTCCTTGAGCCCCAGTGTCCGCCACTCCACGGAGCTTACCGACAGACATCGGTCCCCTCTCCACACAGAGCCACGACCCACAGCAGTCAGGGACATCCCACTGGCATCTCCCTGGAACCTGGGCTTGCTGGGGCTCAGATCCCAGAGGCCTCAGTAGAGGCCAGTGAAGGCCTGGGGTCATCAGGAGCCCGGCCCTGGCATTGCTAGGGTTAATCTGTTTGTGTTAGGGGGCCCACCTCCCACACCATCACAGCTGGTCCCATTGCAGAACGCTACAGGCACACCCTGCCCTTGGGGGCAGGACCCATGCTGCGGAGACTTGCCACCTCAAAGCAGGGGCAATTCCAAAAGGAACATACCTCCAGAAGCCTTCCTTGGCAGGGCACAGTGGCTTGAAGCAGCCTTCACGTGGAGGGGGTAGTGGAGGAACCGGAGGGGAAGGCAGGCAGGCAGGCAAAGCCCCAGCCATTGGAGGGCAGGCTCTAACCCAACTAGGACAGCACAGGGAGGAGGCCCTACACCCAGGGCTCAGCTGGCCGCCTCTGCCTCCAGGGCATTTGCTTTCCAGACTGGGAGGAGACAGTTCAGAAAGTGAAAAAAGGGCCAGTACAAGGCCATGCAGAGCTTGTGGGGCAGGAAACAGCAAGCACAGCGCCTGTTCCAGTCACCTGGCCCAGACTTCATCCCAAAAGCAGGCCCTGCCCAGAGGCTGCTACCCCCAAGGGCTCAGGGAAGATATGGGGACCTTCAACCCAGTTCAGGGCGCTCACTGCCATGCTGGGCTCCTTAGGACCATGAAGCCAAAGCAGAAAACGCTGCTAGGTGACCCGAGGGGGGCTAAGGGCTAGCCACTCAGCCGGCTGCATTAGAAGCCACAGTGTGCCCCCTCCTGGCTTCTCAGCCATGCAGCAGGTTGCAGCTGCCTTGTAGCCTGCTCCAGCTGCTGTCTATGGATGGCAGGGAGTCGCCCTGAGGGGGCCACTGCAGGGGAAACGGAGCCATGGCTTGATCTGGGTAATAGGGCCCGACCAGAGTGACACCCCTGTTGGCTTTGTGCAGTTCTGTATGTCCTGCTCTCTCTCCAGCCAGCAGCACCCGCACTTCCTCCCCGTCACTCCGAAAAGGATACAATGATGTTCCAAGGGCCAAGCCGGAGCCAGTTGGGCCAGAACCCTTTGTAGAGTGCAAAGAAGCCCTCGCTCTTCCAGGTCTGGAGAAGAGAGACAGATGGACCATCAGATGGAGACAGACGTGGTCTCCCCTCCCCGGTGTTGTAGCACCCTCCTACATCGAGCTGCTCCCAGGTAAGATATTCACCAAGTGCTGCTCTAGGAAGCAGCTGGAGGTAGTTCTCCGGCCTGTGTCCTTAGGGGATCAGACTAGAGGACACAATGGTCCCGTCTTGCCTTAATCTCGGGATGGCAGCCTGCGCCGCCCTTGCTCAGGAAGCTGGAGGAGAGAGAGGCAGAGTCCCATGGCACAGGAGCAGGCCTGGGGGCAGCACCCCAAGTCCATGCTCCCTGTGCAGCGAGACACGCCCAGGAAAACTGCTCCACAGTTGGTGCCTTTCACTGCTGGGATGGGACATCGAAACGTGTTCCGGCTCAACCCGGCCCTGCTGGCTGTGGCTCCACCTCCGCAGGACTCTCGGGCTTCATACCTTTAACAGGCCATCCAGCGTGCCTTTGTAGAGCTCCACGCTCCCCACTATGGCCCTCTGGTTCATCATCCGCGTCCGCACCACGTCCACTGGGTTGGAGGCCAGGGCTCCGGCCAGCCCACACGTAAAACTGGAACTAAATGCACGAGAGCATCAGAGGCTGCTCCGGGCCCAGGCTGGCAACAGGCCTCAGACAGACACCGGGCCTGAGACCACCGGCCACAAGGGCACAGCGCAGCTAACTTGCTTTGCTCAACCACTCTCACACGGTCTGTTGCCATGGGAAACACCGAGCGCAGGCAAGCTGCGCAAGCCACCACTGAGGCTGACAGAGCATTTATCACTGCAACCAGCTCCTGCATCCAAGCCCCAGCCGCTGTGGTCATCTTACTGGGTGAGGCTTACCAGGTAACCAGTTAACTGGTGGCCTGGATGGGCTGGAGCAGTCTGATGCGGGTGGGAGGCGGGCTCAGCCCAAGCAGCACTGCCCCTCCTGCCTACGGGATCCCAGTTAACCTCAACATTTACCCGGTTACCTTTTTAAATAGGGATTTTACAGCCCTATCCTAGCCCTGGACTGGGGACAAGCTGGCGTCCCTCACCAGGACCCCCGCAGATCTGCCAAGCGCTGTGGCACTGCAGTCACAGCTGGTGGGTTTTGGAAGCCTGCGGGTGCAGGGCTGGTCCTAGGGACACTTTCCCTTCCCCAGAGCAAACGCTGAAAGAGCAGGAGACCTGCCCTGAGAATGGCAAGGGGGGGAGCAGGGCTAAGGCAGCCAGCCTGCCATTTCCCTCCCTCGTCCTTGCTCTCACTGCACCCTGCTGGCTTCCTCCCTCCAGCCACATGGTGCACGCTCGGCCTGTGCCCCACAGAACCCCAGCTAAGAAACCCCACACAGAATGCTCCCACTGAACCATTCTGCAGCAGCAGCCCAGAAGCAGAACCAGGGTGGGGGAAATGGGGGACAAGTAGCTAGAAATCCAGCAGCTCATTTCACGTGCTCTACACAACCCCCATTCCTCACCCCTTCACCGCTCTTCCCAGAAGTCCCACAGAGATTCTGGCTGGGAGATCTGTCCCCGCCTGCCCACGGGCCAGGCAGCTGAACTGCCAGGGAACTGCTCGCTACAGACCTAAGCCGTGGATGCTGCTGCCCACCTGGGAGGATCTAGCCAAGCGGCTGGTACTGCATTCCCTAGAACCAGGGACGTTAACAGCCCAGGCTGCACCGCACACGCAGTCACATCCTGCCTTTCTCCAGCAGCTCTGCCTGGCAATGCCTCCCCCACAGCACAACCCCATGCCACTGAGCCCTGGGGAGCCAGCCTTTGCCGGGTGCAGAGGGCATTGCAGATACTCACACAAAGTGGGCGAGGATCGTGTCCCCCATCAATCCAGAGAGGATCAGGTGCTTCTTGGTGATGTCGTAGACTGGCAGCTCTACCCCAACCACAATGGCAGCTCGCTGCGCCGTGGGGACCACCCCCTACCGAACACAAGCATTCCAGTCACCACTGCAGGCAGGGCCCCCCCCCCGCAGGCATCAGCCTTGCAGCCCCCTGGCCATGCCATCTGGCTGCTCCCCGGTTCCCCCGCTGCGCCTGCCTTAGATAAGGGACGTCCCCGAGCCCTCCTCCCTTTGGGCACGACTCCCCAGCCCGGATTGACATCTATTCTCCCTTTGCCCTGGGCTCACTTTGCCAGCGCCAGGAACAGTGTCTCGCCATTCTGACCCTTGCTCTGTGACCTGGCTGCCCTCACAGCCACACATCTCTCACTGGGCAGCACCTGCAAAACTAGATGCTGGCAAAGCTTAACCAGGAGCAAGATGCAGCCATGCAGGGGCCCCACTGGGCCAAGCCCTTCCTGCCAGCAAGGCCAGGAGGTGCGAGGCCCCCGGTCTCTCTTGCACCGAGCCGACGTGTCTCACTAGCTTTGCAGAAGGTCACTGTGGCTTAAGAGCAGGTTATAAAGGAGCGGAAGGAAACGAGCACCAGCCGGACAGAGCCACCTGAGCTGACTGGGAAGCAACCCTCAAGGCCGCCATGCACACCACACGTTTGCACAGCAAGGGAGGAGGAGAAACACCAGGGCCAAGGACGGGCCGAGCAGCTGGCACAGTGAAGGCTGCCTCGCCTCGGCATCACCGTGTCACCCAATGGAAAAGGCTCTGGCCTGGGGGTGCTGGGAATTCTTAGCTGGCAACTGGGGCAAGATGAACACATGGCCTTCAGAGCATAGCCACCTGCACTGGCCTCAGGGAGGTCGATTTAAGACGCCCATTGCCCCTCCCTGCTTCATGTCTAGCCTCTTCCCTACCTTGGCCAGCTCCAGCATTAACTCACCGCCACGCTGCCAGTGCGCCAGGCTGAAACCGCAAACGCCAGCTCGGCTCAGCACAAAGCGGAGGTGGCAGGAGGCAGCCAGGGCATGCCAGCTCTCGGAACAGGAGAGAGGCGGGGCCAGGGCGAGCAGCACCCACTTGTGACTGACCTGGCTGGGCACTGTCTCCTGCCTGCAGCACGCGCCCACGAGACAGACGTTTCCTTCCTGTTCTATCCTCTCTTCCCCGCTCGTGTGCGTTTCTCTAGAGAGCAGGAACAATCTCAGCAGGAACTGCTGAGCCAAAACCAGCAGTGGAGCGACTCCTTACAAGGCTCTGGAGTAAGAGACCTCGGGACAAGCATCTTCCATCTGCGGGATTTTACTGAACGCAAGGAAGAGATAAAGGGGAACGCTCCCTTTGGGAAAGCCCTCTAACCTGGGAATCCCAGCACTGGGCCTCTCTCCAGTGGGGGTTGCTCGTTCAAGTTCACGGAAGGATTTCCATGGCGAGGTCGCTATGCTACAGGCAGGCCAAGGTACCTTACCACAATCCCCTGGCAGTGCGGCTAACTCCTCGAGGCACCAACAGTACCACACCGGCTCTAAAGCACCTTAGTGCCTTTGAGCTCAAGATCCTGTCTCCACAATCCACCCTCCCACCAGGAAGCTGCCCTCCTGCTCTCATTCATAAGCACGGGGCAGATTCCAGGCAACAAGGGATGGGGGGTTTCAGGCTAGACACGAGGCAGAGCGGAGGCTGGTGCAAGGCAATTCATGTTTTTACCCTCCAGTGTTTTGGTGAGGAGATTCAAAGTAGACACCCGCTGACAATGAAAACTCCTCCTCCATCAGACAGCTGTGCTCAGCCTAACCTCACGTGGGGGTGATCAAAACCCACTCAAACACAGGCTGAGTCTCTGGCCAAGAGGGGAGGAGCGGAGTCCTGCAGGGAGAAGCTGGCGGCTGGCCCCTGTGCTGCAGGTTAACATTTCTACAGCTGTACCCTCTGGGAGACTGCATGAGGGGACCTGCCCATTCCCATCCAGTTTGGACAGGGTGCCCTTCACCACAAGGGCGACAGGAAACAGCAAGGCGGCGCGTGGCCTCAGCCTGTTCACTCTACAGCACTTCACTTACTCCACGGGACAGCAGCACCCTGGGGAAGAGGCTGAACTCGGCACCTGGCTTCAGTCAGCCAATGCACGCGAGGAAGCAGCTTGCCCTTCCACTGCCAGAGTGGAAGCGACTCTCAGAAGTGGGTGCTTACCCTCCAGAGCCCCCGAGTGCCTTCCTGCTGGTAGATATCGATGAAGCTGCCAATCATGCCCCCCTGGAATAAGCTGCCTTGAGCCTGCATTCGAATCTAAAAAGGGGGGGGGGTGTTACCAGACAGTGGCTGTCGGGCAGTCGGGTTGAGACACGTAGCTACCGCGCGGGAGGGAGACACAGCCGAGGAGAGCAGAGCAACAGCCAGCCGGCCTGGGGGAGTTATTCAGGAGCCAGGCACGTGAATTCTGAGTGGCGGCTCGCCGGTGGACTGGGGAGAGCAGAATCGCACAGGACCGGCTAATGCACCCAGTGGTCAGAGATCAGGCAAGGAGCCCAGCCAGGGAAGCACAGCTTCCCTTACACAGAGCTGAACCCTGTGTGAATTCCACCAAGAGCGACTCCGCCGGATGAGGCCTCCGGGACTCCCCTGGCCTAGCACCGGGGAAGGAGCCAGTTGTGCTGGGCTCTGCAGTCACCCCAGGACTGGAGTAACAGGGATGACAGGTCAGAATGGCGGCGCATTAGCAGAGCTGTGTGTGGGGGCCACAGGAAAAGGCTTGTGGCATGCCTGGCGACTGGCCAACACTCGTAGCCC
Organism: Pelochelys cantorii; assembly: GCA_032595735.1. Lineage (NCBI taxonomy): Eukaryota > Metazoa > Chordata > Testudines > Trionychidae > Pelochelys > Pelochelys cantorii. Next base: position 47,521,684 of record CM064337.1, read on the forward strand.
TTTGCCCAGTTCACCCGTGTTGTGAGCACGCCCCCCATCAGCCTGGGGGTCCAGAGCATCTTTAACCACAGGGTTCAAGGGCTGCATTTTCCATCTCCTTCCAGCACTGGGCTGCTCCCTCATGTTCGCTCCCCCACCCCTAGCGAAGTCCACCAAGGCAGTGCTTTCTTTCTACCCAACAGCCAAAACCTGGCCAGGGGCTGGGAGGGCAGTTGCTCCAGCTGGAAGACATGCTGCTTCATGGGAAAGAATCAGCCACATCATCCCTCTTGGGCGAGTCCCATAACACAGGCGCCTCTTACCTTCAGCACATCTGTTGGGTTGGCCAGCGCGGATGAGATCACCCCTGAGACCACCCCACAGATCATGTTGATTAGCAGCGTCTCATCTGAAAGCAGACGGGGGGAGGGGGTTGGAGAGAGGAGGTCAGAGCCCAAAGACACGGTGATGCAGGGACCTACCAGAGAAACTGAAAAGCTTGGGAAGGAAGGAAGGAAGGAAAAGTCAAGCTCCCATTTCAGAGAGCGAAGCTTCAGGGTGCAGAGACCAACTAGTTAACTGTAAGCTGTTGGCAAACCTCCCCCTAGCTGCCAGAGCCTGAAGGCAGTGGCTGGGACAGGAGGGCTTCAGCGATATTCCACCGGGGAGAAGGCAGTCTCTGATCTCAGAGCCTGGCAGATCAGGAGAAAAGCAGATTGCCAAGCGCCTCATTTCTAGACACAATTATCTGTAATTTCAACCTCCCCGAAGGCGGTATTGTGGGTTGATTTCATGGGCGCTGCGTTTGCAGCTGAGCTGAGCTGAAATCCTTAGCGGCTGCCTCCTAAGCGCACACAGACCAGAGACCGGGTAGCCCAGACAGAGCGGGTTAGGGGCAATTAGTTCAGAAGGAAAAGCCTCCAGTCCCAGAGTTAGAGCAGTGGTTATGCTGGGAAAGGGCAGTGGTACTGACCGCAGCACTCTCCAGAGGAGACCAGGCCACTGGCAGCCCCAGCCCTGCAGGGAAACAAACATTTAGGACTCAGTACCAAGCTGGAAGTGCTGCAGCAGCAAACGGACACAGGCAACTTGTGAGAAGAGCCCTGTGCAGCTACCAAACGCGTATCCGCAGCCGATCCGCTGACATGGGCCATGGCTGGAGAGTGGGTCTCCACATGTGGGGAGGGCTCTGCTTGTGACCCAATTCACCTTCCAGGGAGTTAGATGCAAGGACGGACCGTCACTCATGAGCTAGGGCAGTGCCTGGGAGTCAGTGTGACTGCATTCTATCCCAGGCCTGCTGCAGAGCTGTGGGCAAGTCCTCCATCTGTAACTCTGGGGCAATACTAACCCACCTCTTCTGGGGGGGCTGCAAGTCAAATCCATCAGTGTTTGGCAAATGCTCAGACCTCAGAGAGAAATGGTACAGGAATTTTATTGCTTCAATATCTAGGTGGGGCAAGTGGAGAGTCCGTGGCCTGCCCCAGAGCAGCCAGGAAAGCACATCCCAGGGCTGTTCACACACACAGCTCTGCAGGAAGGGACAAGGTCACAGAGCTAAGGGGACAATAAGGTCTGAGCAAAAGCTGCTCAGCACAGGGGTTCAAAGCCTCCGCCAGGGAGATGGGAGAGGTTAGTTAACCAAGCCTTCCGCTGCTGCTGCCGCCTTGGAGGCGGCTAGGAAACCAGAATGATAAATAAGAATGAGATACTTGGAGGAAGGTGGGGTGTTATCAAAGCCAAACTTGAGAATCTTTCCTTTCCCCACCCTTTTCACTGTTTAGATCGGGAACACGGGGGCCAAGACTGGCCAAGCACATTAGGACCTCTATCGGCTGGCATTACACAAAGAAACCCCCAGTGTTGGGACAGCAGGGAATGGAACACAGTTTAGCTTCTTTGGGATTTAGCAGCTGGGCAAGGTGGAGAAGGGAAAGAGCTGAGAAATGGAATGGGTGGGGGGCTGGCCTCACAATTTCACATCATGCTCTGTGACCGTTCCAGAGGCAGCTCAGAACGCTGCTTCGCTGGCACTGACCTTCTAAGCGATCTACAAACAAGCGCTTCAGGCTCTGGTAAATGCCGATCTTTATGGTGCCATAAGATGCCTGTCTCAGCAATGCAGGAGCAATCCTGCAAGGGCAAGTAAACACAAGATCTAGTTACATGCAGCATGGCCCGCCTGCAGCTCCAGCACAGCACACTCCCCGGGGACACAGGCTCCAGTGCACCTCCCAGGCACAGCTCAGTAAGGGAGCTCAGCATCCCAGGACCCTCAGGATCCATGGGAACAGGCCAGGACTACAGTTGCAGAGGGTGCTGCATGGCAAGGGATATGTTGGCCAGCATGTTGGTTCAAACAGACCCTGCTTGCACTGCAAATGGCTCGTGGCATAGTTCAAAGGTTATGGAGCGCCACGCTCACCCAAAGACAAAGCTGGGTCTGAGTAAGAAGAAAAGGGAGAAGCCTCGGCCCGTCTGCCTGCATTCTAGTGCCTGACACAAAACTGCTTCCAAGAGGCTTGTCCAGGAGACACTCAGCAAGGAGGCAGAATTACTCCCGCCCTTCTTCCTCAGGGCGCAGTTCAAAAAAACAACAAAGTGACCCTGCCTGTGCGTCACCGTTATATGGAGAGCAGCTCCCAAGGGGTGCTAGTATCACACCCATGCCTAACGCCAGCGAGAGAGGCAAAGTGCTCTCTGAGGAGTAGGACTTCCCCTGATCACGGCATGGTGGTGAACTGGGAATGCACCTCCAAAGGAGCCAGACCCAAAGACATTTAACAGGCTTTTGGAGAAAGAGCAAAGGGGCTGGCCTGCTTGCCTCCTCCACGCAGAGACTTCCCAGGTCTTTATTTGGATATTTTAGACCAAGGGTGGGGAACCTCAGGCCCAGAGACCACATCTGGCCACCGGCTTGCCTGGATCCAGCCTGCAAGCCTGAGGGATCCCCAGCATTGGGGAGCCCACGCTGGTGCTCCAGCCCCTACCACTGGGCTGGAGTACACAAAATTTACTAGGCTGGGTCCCCCTAGGCTGTGGTGTGCAAGGGGAACGTGGGGAGTGTCTTCTCAGTTGGGGGTCTGGGGCCAATTCAGTGAGGTTTTTTTTTTTTTTGCAGGGCTCCCAACTGATTTTTCTGTGGGTCAGTGGCCCGCAACGCAAAAAAGATTCCCCGCCCCTGTTTTATACCCATACATCTTGGGACACTGACCAAACAGACTGGCTGCTGGAAAGTCCAAAGGCCAGAAGGAGTTCAGCCCAGACTTGCAGTGACTGGCTGCATTCCCAGGCTGTTTAGCCACCACTCAGTAAGAGAGGTGCAGAGATGGCTGACTACGGGAGAAGGAGGAGCACACGGCCACAGGTTAGACTGTAGCCCCCTCTTGGAAGGATGCAGCAGTGTAGTATGTGTGGGAAAGGAGACTGCACACGCAAGGTATCAAGCAGAGATCCTTTTGCGGGGAAAGGGAGGCACCAAACCTTACCCGGAATAAAGAGCCAGAATCCCCTCCTCCTTATAGATGCGGAACAAGGCATGGAACATGCCCCGGTACTTGATCTCTCTGAAGCGGGCATCAATGCTCTGCCCTTGCACCTGCAGGCGCGTTTTGGTGAGGTCCACAGGAAAGGTCCCTACAGACGCAGAAAGGCTCCAGTCAGGCTGCAGTCCCTGCACCATGAGGGGAAACTACGCCCCAGGAAATGGACTAGCACCCTTAAGAGTGCAAACACCAGCCAGGTCTCTGGTGCCCAGGGGGGCCAGCCTCTCAAGTAAGTCTCCTGCATTAGAGCCCTGAAGAGATGGCTCAGCCTCAGGCCACACAGCCCTGCTGCCTGCCATCCCACATCCTGCGTGCTGCTTATAGGACAAGGCCAGACACAATCGCTGGGATGCTCGCACTGGCTTCTGGCACCCCAGGCCAGAGAACATCACCCTGCAACTGCTGCACTGGAGCTACCAGGCTGGGTGCACAACAGCGGGTGGGTCAGGGTGAAACAGGGAGCCATGCCCGATGGATGGGTCAGGGAGCAGCCCGGCCTGGGCAGTATGAGGGGCCCCTCCCATCCCAGCTGGGCAGGCCCTAGCTTCTGCCAGACAGAGGCACCTCTTCATTGTGTGGGGAGCAGCTGCCAAGATCCCGCCCCTCCCCCAGGCAGCCCCGCAGCACCCCCCCACACACACACACACCGCCCCTCCCCCTGCCAGCCCCGCAGCACCCCCCACACACACACACCGCCCCTCCCCCTGCCAGCCCCGCAGCGCCCCCCCCACACACACACCGCCCCTCCCCCAGCCAGCCCCGCAGCGCCCCCCCACACCGACCGCCCCTCCCCCAGCCAGCCCCGCAGCGCCCCCCCACACCGAGCGCCCCTCCCCCAGCCAGCCCCGCAGCGCCCCCCCCACACACACACCGCCCCTCCCCCAGCCAGCCCCGCAGCGCCCCCCCCCACACACACCGCCCCTCCCCCAGCCAGCCCCGCAGCGCCCCCCCACACACACACCGCCCCTCCCCCAGCCAGCCCCGCAGCGCCCCCCCACACACACACCGCCCCTCCCCCAGCCAGCCCCGCAGCGCTCCCCCACACACACCGCCCCTCCCCCAGCCAGCCCCGCAGCGCTCCCCCACACACACCGCCCCTCCCCCAGCCAGCCCCGCAGCGCTCCCCCACACACACCGCCCCTCCCCCAGCCAGCCCCGCAGCGCCCCCCCCACACACACCGCCCCTCCCCCAGCCAGCCCCGCAGCGCCCCCCCCACACACACCGCCCCTCCCCCAGCCAGCCCCGCAGCGCCCCCCCCACACAGACCGCCCCTCCCCCAGCCAGCCCCGCAGCGCCCCCCCCACACAGACCGCCCCTCCCCCAGCCAGCCCCGCAGCGCCCCCCCCACACAGACCGCCCCTCCCCCAGCCAGCCCCGCAGCGCCCCCCCCCACAAACCGCCCCTCCCGGTTCTCAGGGCCCGGCTGCGGGGGGGGGGGGAGGCCCCCAACCCGGTGACCCGGCAAAGGCCGCGGGGGGAGGGGGGCGCCTCACCGAACTCGGCCACGAGCGAGGCCAGGCCGCCGTACACGAAGGGTTTCCAGCTCAGCGCGGACATCGCATGGCGGGGCGGGGCCCGGGGCGGGCCGGTCACTGGTCACGGAGGCGCGCGCCGCAAACCCACCGACCGCCGGCACGCCACTGACTCGCGGCAGCAACGCGCATGCGCGGGGCGGGACTAGGACGTCCCTCCGTCGCGCCTTCCGGACGGTGACGTCAGATTGGCGGCGCCGAGCTCCACCCTCCGCCCAGCGTCGTGACGTACAGGCGCCAAATCTCGTGTTGGGGGCGGAGTTTACGGATTTGAACCAATCGGGCTTGTAGCAGGCGGTTGTCCTGGCAACCCGCTGGGCACGAGCGTGGCCCCATGACTATGGGACCAGTGCCTGCGGGGGAGGGGGGGAGGCGGGCATGTAGGCTAAGCAGCAGCCCCTCCCCAGCCATGGGCGCGGGGGCACAGCCGGGTGGGGTCAGATCCCCGCCCTGCCTGCAGGCCAGTGCCAGCTGCCCCGGCGGGAGGGAATCCTGCCCGCTCCCTCCCCGCCCGTTGCCCGGCACCATGCCTACCCGTCCTAGCTAATGGCCCGTGGCAGTTTAGTTCTTTTTGAACCCCGTTAAAGTCTTAGGCCCCCCCACATCCTCTGGCGAGGAGTTCCACAGGTTGACTGTGCCCCGTGTGAAGAAAAACTTCCTTTTGTTTGTTTTAAACCTGCTGCCCATTCATTTCATCTGGGGAGCCCTAGTTCTCATATTGTGGGAACAAGTAAAGAACTTTTCCTTAGTCACATCTCCACACCACTCATGATTTTACAGACCTCTCTCATATCCCCCTTAGTCTCCTCTTTTCTAAGGTGAAAAGTCCCACTCTTTTTAATCTCTCTTCATAGGAGACCCGTTCCATACCCCTAATCATTTTCAGAACCTTTTCCAATGCCAATATATCTTTTTTGAGATGAGGCGACCACATCTACACGCAGAATTTAAGATGTGGGCCTACCATGGTTTTATACAGAGGCAATAAGATGTTCTCTGTCTTAGTCTCGATCCCTTTTTAAATGATTGCTAACACTCTGTTTTGACTGCCACTGCACACTGAGTGGATGTTTTCAGAGAACTATCCACAATGACTTCAAGATCTCTCTCTTGAGTAGTTGTAGTTAAATTAGTCCCCATCATATTGTACATATAGTTGGGAATATTTTTTCCAATGCACATTACTTTACATTTACCAACATTTAATTTAATTTAATTTGCCATTTTGTTGCCAAATCACTTAGTCTGGTAAGCTCATTTTGAAGCTCTTCAGTCTGCTTTGGTCTTAACTACCTTGAGCAGTTTGGCATCATGTGCAACTTTTGCCACCTCACTGTTTACCCCTTTCTCCAGATCATTTATAAATAAGTTGAATAGGACTAGTCCCAGTAGGGACCCTTGGGGAACACCGCTAGTTACCTTGCTCCACTCTGAAAACTTGCCATTTATTCCTACCCTTTGTTTCCTGTCTTTTAACCAGTTATCAAATCCATGAAAGGACCTTCCCTCTTATCCCATGACAACTTAGGAGCAATGAAAGACCCATTGACCCCTATCCTTACTGTCCCGGTGCACAGTGCTGCTGGCTCCAGTGAGCATTGCCCACCCTGACATTAACTCACAGAAGCCTGTAGGGTCCTATTGTGCTGGAAACGGGACAGCTATGCAGAGGAACTGTTCAGAATGAAAATTGACGTGGTCTAGGGTGACAGGAGAACCTGGCCAGCAGAGGACAATGCACTGCCTGAGCCCTGGCTACATGAGCCAGAACAGCACCTTTGTCACCCTAATGGAAACGATCTTAGATACTCTTTGATAATAAATGTTGCCATTTGAATATAAACTCTCTCACTGCTTAAAGCACGTAAGGAGAGGGTTGATCACACTGTACAGTGCTGCACAATCTTGACAGACACAACTTCTTTCAATACCACAGATGCTGAGCTTGAGTGACATCCCCTTCCCCCTCGTAGAAGCCATATTCCAGGAACTTAGCCCACTGGGCTCTGCTATCTATGCTTCCAGCTGGAGTGAAGATTAAGGGGCTCTACAGGGCACAAGCCCGAGGGGAAATCAAACCCGCAGAAGGCCACAGAGACCATGAGCATATTTGGACCCCAATGAGCAGAAGCTGAGTAGAGCTCAGGGAATGCACAATACCCTACAGATAACACTGTGCACTAGCCCAGCTTGGAAAAATAAAGTGGATTTACTTGCTCACTTGGACCCTAGTACACAGGAACTGCAGGGTGATATTTTCTAATCTGCAGCCTGACTGGACGGCCATAATGATCCCTTCTGACATCTAGACATTAGCACGCTGTTCAGCAACACAGTACAGGGACCATGGTATGATTCAGCATGAGCAGACTATTTCTCTCCCTGCTCTCCAAGGACTACAAGCAGACTGTACAGGGCCTCTCCCCTCAAGGATTGCCCTGTCGCACAAACTGCTTTCAGACCCTTAAAAGAAAAACATACAAAGTAAGAACAGTATCTTGCAACAGGAGTAGGACAGCACTTTGTACAGACAAACTGTCCTGCTTACAGGGAGAGCTGCACTTCTGCACCCTCTGGTCTCTGACAGCACATGGCTGAAGTCATAGGCTTTTATCTCCTTGAGGTGGTCTCTGATGGCTCTTCCAATTGTAGGCCATGCCGTGTGGCACACCACTCTCTGTACCAATAGGGTAGACCCAGCAGGTCTACTAGGCACCTGCAGTTTCTCCCAGCACGGAACACAGTGACCCAAAACATTCTCCTTTTAAACCAAAAAGCATACTTCAATCTTAACCGCAGGAATAAAGAATTGCATCTTTTTAAAAACTGAAGTCTACATGCATGTCTAGAGTCCTGGGCAGACTTACTTCGGAGCCCTGCCTACAGTCTGTTCCTCCACCCCTGAGAGGCAGAGTTCTTTATAATCCGTTCCCTAGACATGGGCAGCCCTGCCTCCCACAAACTCAGCAGGGGATTGGCAGTAATCTGCTCTCTCTCAAATTAATCCCTCGTATTCATACAGCAAATCCCCTTACAGCAATCAGGCGCACATATAGAACAAAGTATTGATAAGCGGCCCCAAAATGGTGTCACATTGTCTCTCAGGGATGACCTGAAGCAGGCGTTTTGCAAAGAGTGGTTTTATTATTCTAGAATAGTTAAACAGCAAGTCTCTGTGTCAACCTCTGCGTATGGTGTCTTGGGCCTGCTGATGCTGCCAGGGATCTGGAGGGAGGAGGTAAGCACTGAATGACATTTAAAACAATAAACTATCCCAACTCCACAATCCAACGCTTGGGAATTCCTGGCAGTAGCTAACGGCCACGTTAGAATTCCTCAGCTGACATACTAGCCCATATAACTTGGAGTTAAGACATTCATTGCTGGGGTCAGTCTAGACAGGGAACCCTCACCAACAGAACAGATGACAGAGGTTATTTCCAAGAACTACACAGGCTGCTTGCTCTGCTTGACAACAATGAAGTGCCAGACAGAGCTCATTACCTGGGAGGCATCTCACTGTTATTAACACAGGGCATTTACCGTAGATTGCAATTTGAGTGACCGCCCCAGACCCCAGCCACTTCTACCAGCTAAGGCAACAGCAGGAGGGTCCCTGGCTCTCCAGTCCGTGGGGAAGGACTGCATTAACAAGGAGCAGAGATATAAAGCTGACGAAAAAAATGGGATGCTATTTCACTGCACTCGCAGAGGCATAAATGCTCGGAGATTATTAGGAGAGGGGCTTTGTGGCAAGCTTAAAAATGGATTCAACATGTGGGGTTTCCTCCCCCTTCCAATTATTAGCTACCCACAGTATTTCTCTGCAAGTAGCATCAGGCCTGTAGTACTGCCCTGCCTGCAGCCACAGGACAGGCAATTCAATAGCGGCTGGAGTCCCTAGAGCTAGACCGCTCTGTTCCCTTGAAATGCTGGTCCCTGGTGCTCCTCTCCCATCGCTCGCTTGATCTCGTGCCCTCTAGATATTCCTCTTGTCTGCTGCAGTGGCCTTCTCCCCTCCTGTTCTTCTCTTCAGCCTTCTCCTCCTTCCTGGATCTGCTCGGGCCCTTGTGTTCTTGGTGCCCTTTGTCCCCTCGTCTCTCCACAGCTCTCTTGGAACTCTGCTTTTGCTCATATTCCTCTTCCAGATGAGTCCTGCTTGCATGCTTTTGCCCAGACCCATTCCGGGACTGCTGCCTTGGGTTAGCATATTGGTCATAGCCAGAGTCTTCCTTTTCCTTTTTAATCCAGGCTGTGGGAGGGGGCTCTCCTGCAGGGAGTGACCTCTTCACACCTTTCAGGTCTCTCCTCTTCTCCTTCTGCTCTCTTTTCTTCTTCTCCTGATCTGAAATACAGATTGATCCCTGTGAGAGCGACCCCTACAAGACTGCCTCAGCGCCAACCTCACCTGCTACCGCAGCTTCACATGTGCCATTCATCCTAGAATGTTTTCCTTCTAACTTCTCCAGCTCCTAACCACAGAAGGCTTCTGGCCTCCCATGCTGCCCTCACCCACCCTTCCCACCCCTAGGAGAGAGTCCGCTTCCCAGAGGATTTCAGTTGATACCATCTGCTGTACCAAGTACCCGAGCGCAGGGATCAGCGCAGCCCACCTGAAACACATTTGTGCTGGTTTTCTTTAATAAGAATTCAGATAGTCACCCAGTGGGTGTGTTTAAGACAAGGCTGCTTGACTCCAAGGAGCGGGCCAGAGTCCATGTCTAACTATTGGACACAGGACAGCGTACTATACCGCCTCCCTCTGTGCACCCATAGCCAGTCTCCCTTGTGTCAGTGGGAGATTGGCATAGAGGATAAATCCATTAGGTAGTAACTACACTTTGTGTATTCAGTCTTCCAGCCACATTCAGCACTGCCCAGCGTAAAATCTGCTCTCCGACATACCCAGTGCTGTGCCTGCCCTGCGCATCTCCTCCATCATCCTGTCTCTGATTCTCCTCCGAGTTCTTCCCTCTGCATTTCCTTCCATGCAGCAACTTCTACTTCCCACAAGCCTCTCTGCCATCCTCCACAATTACTAGCAGTGAAATAGTTAGTGGTCACACTGAAGCATTAAGACTCCAAAAGAGATGAACAGAGAGCTGAAGAGCTCACATCTAAGACAGTGTTTCAAGCTCTCTGCACACTCAGGCAGGCACATAAGCTACACTCAGTAAACATTTTGAAAGTTCCCTGTAGCCATGAGGGCTTAAAGAAAACCCAAAGTTTACCTGAATTTTTCAATATTGTGAACTTAAGGCTAGAGTGGACTACTATGATTATCTAGTCTGACCTGCTGTATGACACAGCACAGAGTCTCACCCAGTAAACTGTTTCAATCCCATAACTTGTTTGAAGAGCACCTTTTTTTTTTTTTACCGTCTCCACCCATACCACCCATACCAGTGACCACTGGCAACTGTTTGTTTGTTCTTCTCAATGCCTTGTGGGATGGAGGAGTTCTCACGTGGTGCGTTCCCAGGACACAGGTAGGAACATACTTCACCTTTACGCTTTTTCACTGGTACCTCACTGTCTTCTGAGGAAGAGTCTGATGAAATAGGTGGTGGAGTTTTAGCTCCACAGCCTCTCTCACGTAGGACTTTTGTTACATCATCTATATCCTCAGAGTCCTTTGGAGGGCGATAGTTAGCGACATGGTCCACCCGAATTGTCCTTCCTTTTATCTATACAAAAGAAAAGCAGGATATTAGTAAAGCTGCCAACAAGCCCACAAGGCTACAGAAAGTTGCCGCCACACAGGCAAAAGCCATAGGACTTGAGCTCCACGCTAGGGTTGTAAAAATGCAGTTAAAAATGTAACCGCTAAAAATCTTAGTTACAGTTGCACATGCTGTGCACTCTGCAGTGTAATGCTTAGACAGGCTTTATACTGTGCAGACCACAGTAAAGCCTCCACAGGAGCGGGGCCGCCAGTCTCTGCAGCCAGCTCCCAGAGTCAGCACGTAACCAGGCCCACCACGAACAGGGGCTGCCATTAAGGGTGAGGCTTACCAGTTAACCCTTTACATCCCTACTCCACGCTATCAATATTGTCATAATAATAAATAATCATTAAAAAAATCATATGCTTTAATGTTTCAAAAGCAAATGTTTGTACTTACACAGTTTGTAAGGGCTGTTAAACAACTGTATATTTAACTATTCTAAGGCAAATATGTCTTATGAAAATGGTTAAAGAACAAACATACGTATTATAATCCTAACCAAAGTGCATGTCATCAACCACTAACTAAAGGACTCCTCATATCACCCACAGGTTACCAAAGGATAACCGTACACCCCATGCCTCTGTCATAGTCCCAGGCCTAATATTCCCAAATCCATTATTAAAAAACTAAAATAAATTAAAAAATAAAATCTACCCATCAGTTGTACAAAAAATGTGCAAACTAAAAAACAAACAGGGCATAAATATCTACATGAATAAGAAGGCCACAGAAGCACTAGTCACAGAGCATTCACACAAACACATCCTGAAATCAAATGGTACCAGAATATCTCTGAAGGTTGGATCCAGCCCATGGGCCATATCTACATCGTTTCTCTTGTGGCACTAATATACTGCTGTAATTCCCTCTGCAGACACAAATGCTTCTAACTGCGCACCCTTGGGTGTGGAAAGAATGGTGAATTGAAGCTTTGGGTGCCCTAAGGTCATAGCAAATAATAGCCACACACTAGCAGCCAACCTGGGCACAGACAGGACTTTATTTAAAGGCTGGTCTCTTTTCTTTGACATACCAACCTTGATCCCATTAAAGTTGTCAACAGCAAGTACAGTGCTTCTCTGATCTTCATAGCAGATAAAGCAGAAACCTTTCGATTTTCCAGTCGTTTTATCTCGCACCAGATTAATGTTCACAATTTCTCCATATCTAGAAAGAAAAAAGTGAAGTCACAAGACACCAAAGGCCAGGGAAATGACAATTCCATGAAAAACTAATAAGAAAAGTGTAATAGAGAAGGAAAAGCCATCAGCCCTCGAGATTTCTCCTGCAGTGATTGAGGTGGGGAGGGATGTCATGAGATGTCATCCAATATCAAGGCTTAAACACCAACTGTTTGGCCTCATGCTACGGCCTTACTAAACTAGTGAGAATGAAGAATGAAATTCGACTTACTGTGAAAACACGCAAATGATATCACCTTCTGTCAACTCATAGGGGAGACCTCCTGGGAAGAAGACACAAATGTTAACGCTGCTCAGGCTCAACAGGACTGCAGTACAGCTCTTATCCTTGGCCTTGCAGATTATCATGCCTGTCCCCTTCAACCCAATATGCCTCTCTTGACTCCCACACTCTAAGGGTATGTCTACACTACAAGGTTTTTGCGCAAAAACCCGCAGAGCGTCCACACCTCCAGCACGTTTTTGTGCAAGAAAATCTACAGTCAATCGACAGAACAGAGGGTTTTTTTCGGTTGTAGGTAAACCTCCTTCTACGAGGCATAACTCCTTTTTGCACTACAGCTCTTGCGCAAAAAGGCATCTGTGGATGCTCCACCGGAGTTTCTTGTGCAAAAAGAGCCTATCCGAAAAAGCACAGGTGCTCTGATGGCCATTCTGTGAATGACCATCAGAGCTTTCTTGTGCAAGAGCATCCATGCAGTGGGGACGCTCTCTTGCGCAAAAGCGATTTGTTTTGAAGTGTGGACGCACTTTTGCGCAAGAAGTTTTTGTGCAAGGATTCTTCTGCAAAAGACTTCTTGCGCAAAAACCCTGCAGTATAGACATAGCCTAAGCGACAATTCTTCAAATATTTAAGTCACTTGATTTAGTCAGAACAATTTCATAATACTGATGAAGTTCTACAGTACTTCTATTTTAACTTAAAAACAACCAGTAGTCCTGTGGCACTTTAGAGACTAACAAAAATATATAGTATCATGAGCTTTTGTGGGCAAGACCCACTTTATCAGATGAGCTGGAGTGGAAATAACAGAATCCAAGATATATATAAACAGCAGAAGTACTACTTATCAATTGTAGGACCCATGTTAATGAAGCTAATTAAGTGGACTGTACGTGTCCCCTTCATAGCTGCCTTAAACATTCACATTTTCACATCAAAAGCTAACTGGTTAACTTTTTAAACAGGATTTTACATCCCTAGCCCAAAATACGAACCTGGGAGAGCTAATATTGTTACAGCAGGCAGCAACAGGGAAACAGACTTTACCTCGTGCTCAGGCTTCAGAGCGGACACACAGGGCTCATGATACAGAACCTGGGGGAACCAGCACCAAGACTGCTGCACAAAGCACATACCCACAAAGATCCAGGCACTATCACTGTACTCTGCATGCCAGGACACCTTCTCCTGTACGCCCAGCTCTGCCTCCCGCTCATTCAGCTCATTGATCAGTTTCACCTTCGTCAGGGGGCTGCAGGGCAAAGGCCAAACAGTTACCAAGGTAGGGACCTCTCCCTGTCCAATGCCTCCTCCCACTCTCAGCTTCTCCACATATCCCCAGCCAGCACCCCCCACACCTCCAGTCTCCCCTATGCTGCCCCCTGCCCCCCAGACTCCCAGCCAGCCCCCCACACCTCCTGTATCCCCCTATACTGCTCCCTGCCCCCCAGATCCCCAGCCAGCCCCCCACACCTCCTGTATCCCCTATGCCGCCCCAGATCCCCAGCCAGCCCCACACACGCCTCCTGTATCCCCTTTCTGCTGCCCCCTGCCCCCCCAGACCCCCAGCCAGCCCCACACACGCCTCCTGTATCCCCCTATACTGCTCCCTGCCCCCCAGATCCCCAGCCAGCCCCACACACGCCTCCTGTATCCCCTATGCTGCCCCCTAGCCAGCCCCGACCTACTTCATGGCGGTGGCTGCGCAGCCCAGCTCTCGCGCACGCGCAGTTCCCGGAGAGCTCCGGAAGGGCAGCGCGCGCCCAGCCCCAGCAGTAAGCCCCGCCCCGGGGCGGAGCCGCGCGCTCCCGGCTGAGTAGGGGGGGCCCGCGGGGCCGGATCGAGCCCTACGGGGCAGAGGAGCGAGGGGGCGCAGGGAGGTGCTGCCTCGTGCCTGCTGCCCCAGCCCGCTCCCCTAGGGCCAGAGCCCTCCCTGCACCGCACCCCGAGCCCCCAGGCCCTGCGCCCCACCCCGAGCCCCCAGGCCCTGCGCCCCATCACCGCCCCTGAGCCCCCAGGCCCTGCGCCCCACCACCGCACCCCGAGCCCCCAGGCGCTGCACCCCACCCTGAGCCCCCAGGCCCTGCGCCCCACCACCGCACCCCGAGCCCCCAGGCGCTGCGCCCCATCACCGCCCCTGAGCCCCCAGGCCCTGCGCCCCACCACCGCACCCCGAGCCCCCAGGCGCTGCACCCCACCCTGAGCCCCCAGGCCCTGCGCCCCACCACCGCACCCCGAGCCCCCAGGCGCTGCACCCCACCCTGAGCCCCCAGGCCCTGCGCCCCATCACCGCCCCCGAGCCCCCAGGCCCTGCGCCCCACCCTGAGCCCCCAGACCCTGCGCCCCACCACCGCACCCCGAACCCCCAGGCGCTGCACCCCACCCTGAGCCCCCAGGCCCTGTGCCCCACCACCGCACCCCGAGCCTGCAGGCCAGTACAAATGCACAGTGCCCTGCACCCACCAGCCCACCCAGCGCCTGCCCTTTCCCGAAATAGCAGGCACACTATTCCAGCGTCCCTATAACCCTTGTTCCACGAGGTTTAAGGGATTTGTGAGAATGGTGCCTTATTTTGAAATTTGGCACTGTCTACACAGCACCGGAATAAGCTTGCAAATTGCATAGCTTATTCCGATAGAAGGATGCTGCATAGACGCACCCTAAGATGCCACAGGACTCCTTGTCTTTTCTGCCCCTGTTTAATCAGTTAACCAGTTAAACAACTTTTAACCAATTGACTAATCAAATGGGATTTTACATCCCTAATTCAGGCAGCTTTGAAAATCACCTTGAATAGCTAGGTCCCCCAGTAAATACTGAGCACTAGATTCTTCGTTGGCATGTGAGGAACAGGAATGGGGGCATAGTGATTCGTTTACATAATGAATGGACATGACATCAGCAGCACAGAAAATTAGGTTGAAAAAAAAAACCCAGCAGATTTTGAGACCAGAGATGTATTCCTCAGATTCATTATTTTTAGCAGGGGATGATCTCACCGTTGCTGTGTCTGAGTCACCGAGCTGTGAGCCTTGTGACTGACACCAGACCGGGAAGCTGCCCTTGTCCCCTAGCACAGGTAGCCCAGGCACTGGGGTTCTGATGCGGCTGGGGTTGCTTATTTGCTGGATGTTCCCCAGAACATGCCTCCACAGCAGCCATGACTGGCCTCAGACACAACCTGAAAGTAGGAACTTTCTTTCTCCAGTGTGCAGAGCTGGGGACAAAGGTATTCGTGGTCACTAGCTTGTCCTTTTCCGGAGACACAAGGTGGGTAAGATATTATCTTCTACGGACTACCGTCTGTTGGTGAGAGAGAAGCTCTGTGTAGTTCAAAAGCTTGGCTCTCTCATCTACAGGAGTTAGTTCAATAAAGGATATTACTTCACCCACCCTGTCTCTACTGTCCTGGGCTACTATCCACAGCTACAACACTTGAAGCAGAAATATCTCAATTCAGATTATTATAGCAACATTCAATTGGAAATGATCCCCCATATGCTCTAGGACTAGAGAAAAGAATAAATCATTCACACCCCATAGCTACTGTGGAACATGGGCAGCTGCGTAGCAGCAACACCGCAGGACAGGAAGTAAAGATGGCTCTTGTATTTATCTAAAACTGCAAAGGGAACATTAGTTACATTCATAGATTCCAAGGCCAGAAGGAACCACTGTGATTATCTAGTCTGACCTCCCATATCACAGGTCAGAGAACTGCCCCCCAATAATTCCGAGAGCAGAGCTTTTAGAAAAACAGACCATCTGGATTTTAAAGCTGTCAGTGACAGAGGTGGCTGTTGGTAAAATGTTCCAGTGATTAATTGCCACTGATAAAAAGTTATGCCTATGTACAGTCTGAATTTGTCTAGTTTTCACTTCCATTCATTGATTAAATATTAGACTTCTCTCTGCTAGATTAAAGAGCCCATTATTAAGAACTGGATCCCCATGTAGCTAGATATTTATAGACTGTCATCCACTCATCCTTTGTCTCTTTGTAGACTGAGCTCTTTGAGTCTTTCACTGTAAGGCATATTCTATAAGCCTTTCATCATTCCCATAGCTCTTCTCTGAAGTAGGGATGTGAACGGGTAACAGGTTAACCAGTTATCCGGCATGCATTGCCCTTACCGGGTGATGCTTACTGAGTAACAGTTAACGGATACCTGGGAGCAGCCTGTTCCAGCCTCGCCAGGCTCCTGTGTGGGGCAGCCCCGTGTGGGTTAACCAATTAAATGGGATTTGACATCTCTACTCTGAACCCTCTGCAGTTTATCAACATCCTTCCTGAATCATGGATGGCAGAACTGCCCACAGGATTCCAGCTACTGGAACACCGGTCCCAAATGGAGGAAAATAACCTCTCTACCCTACTCAAGATTATCATGTTCATGCACCCTGGGATCGCATTAGCCCCTTTGATCACTGCATCACCCTGGGAGATGATGCTCAGCTGATTATCCCCCCTACCCCCAAAAAAATCTTTTTCAGAGTCCCTGCTTCTGTAAATACAGCTGACAATCTTTGTTCCTACAGGCAGACATTTAAAGCTAGCAGTACGAACATGCAAAGTGTTTGCTTATGCCCATTCACCCCAGCAATCTGGATCACTCTGTATGAGGGACCCATTCAACTTTGACGTCAGCTTCAAACTTTATCAGGGATGATTTTCATTCTGTTCGGATTGTGTTCAAGTAGCACAGGGCCGAGAACAGATTGCTGCAGGACTCCATTAGGAACTTAGACTTGGGGATTCCCTATGTCCAGTTTCATTTGGAAACCACTCAGAGTTCACTGGTTGTTAATTGGTTTAATGTGTGCTATATTATGTTTCTTTCCTCCCTGCTTTGCTGCTGTAGCTCCCAACCTGGGCTGCTCACAACCAGCTTACTAGCACATAGACCACACTCTGTGTGGAACGACAGGCCCAGGCCAGCTACACACTGAGCTCCATCAGCCTTATTTACAACTAGCAAGATGACCCCAACACAGCTCTAGTCTTTAATTTCCCCCAAACGATATGCCCTGAAATGTCTAGCCCTCTCCAGCTCAGAGAAATAATGAAGTTCACTGCTCCAGAAAAAGAGATAAAACTGCATCAACAGCTTCCTAATTGAACGGGGGGTAAATACACCCTTCCCTTAAACACAGGGCTGAGTTGGTTTGTGGTAAGAATAAACTACATTTATTTACAAAATAGAACATAAGAACATAAGAATGGCCATACTGGGTCAGACCAAAGGTCCATCGAGCCCAGCATCCCATCTGCCGACGGTGGCCAATGCCAGGTGCCCCAGAGAAGGAGAACAGAAGACAATGATCAAGTGATTTATCTCCTGCCATCCATCTCCTGCCCTTGTTATGAAGGCTAGGGCACCAGACATAGGATTAAGTCAGTTCACCTATAAGGCATTAAAATAGAGTCACAAGTAAAACAAAACCTGCTTCTAAAAATCCCAAACTTAATCTAGCCAGGTACAATCTTTGCCTAAACAGGTTTCTCGCCTATATTCAATTTCCAGACTCCACTCCCGCCCTTTAGTTGAAGGCCCTCTCTCTCAGCTCACAAAAGCTCCATTTTCATGGGTCGATCTTGTGATGGACACCAAAGGTGGCTTCTGCCTTTCCTTATAGTTTGCAAAGTTCAGCGATGTTTCCGGAGGCAGGATGACTCCTGCTGTTCTTTCCTTTCTGTGGGCTTCCCAGCCCCCTGGAGATAAATAGGGTTTCCACTGGTTTTGTTTCCACCATTCTTGATTTACACAGAAGACAGGCAGTTAGCTGTCTGTGCCGTTCTCTCCTGTCTGGACAAACTGTACAGCCTAATATAAATGTGTAGCCATAATTTCCGACAGTGTTCATATGTACGTTTCACATGATTAATCACCGCTGTGTTCCTAGCTTTCAGAAAAGACCTCACTTGATACACTTTTATAATACAGTAATACTGTGTACTGCCGGTTGATTATCAACTGAGTTGGTGCAGGCCAGGGTGGCAGAGGCTATGCTGCCAGCCAGCGGCTGCTCCCCAGGGCTGGGGTACTTGCTGCCACCCTGTGGTCATCCATGAGTATAACTGTCCCTGCTCTCCCACCCCTCCGTTTCTGTTGGATGCAAAACAATCACATTCTGGGCACATCCCAGTGTCCTGGCACAACCAAACCATGGCCTTGCTTTAAGTTAGGAGAAAAGGAAGCTGCACCCCAAATTTGGTGGTCCGAACTCTTACCGTTTAGGAGGAGGTCTTGAACAAATGTACAAGACAGGTGCACAAACTATCTAAAATACATAGCAAACTTACCAAATCCTTGAAAAGACAATGAGAATGTAACTGTCTGGTGGAAAAAGCACAATCCTTTGCTTAGGGGGTAATTCCTCCTTGGCAAATCAATTTTAAGAAGTATAATTTCAATGTGTCCATAGTCAGATTATGCACCTACATTACACACTATTAATATCCAGGAAGACAGGAGTTATCCAATGTCGATCTTATCTAACAAAGTGTCCTGTAATAACAACGAGGTAGGGCTGGTCAGGCCAACTGAAACTCATTGAGACACACCCAAGCGGCACTTTCCCTCTGCCCTAGGACTGTTCTTAACATCAATATCATTCAAAATATCACGCCGTACCAGAAAGAAGCTATAGATTTGATCCTACTCAGAGCAATGTGCACAAGCCAGCCCATCCAGCACAGAGGGGGCATTCAGCTGTTGCAGAAAAGCTACACATGACATAACTGCCAGGTGTCCTTTCAAACTTCATCTCTTCCGTGGTTAGAGGAACAGCCAGCCAAGGGCTTTGCTGCGAGTTTCTGTCCTAGACAAGACCCCGTTCCTACAAGCACACAGGGGACACTCTGAATCCCCTGTTGATAGGCAAAAAGACAGACTCAGAGCAACATCAGTGATACAAATTTTATTTTAACATTAATTTATTGTGAAACAAGCAGTGTCAGTCTTACACAGGCTCCAAACCCCTTCCTGCACACCCAATATTAACCTCAAATGCACAGCCGCTACTCAGCAGGGGCAGGAATTTTTGTTAGCATTTTGTGTGAACTCCAGTTTCTGCACCTTTCCCTGCTGCCTCTCCATATCTCGATAGAGCAGGGACTTCTGGGCCTTCAACCGGCAGGCCAGGCACATGAAAATCGACTCCACATTCTGACTCTCTTTGGGGTCCTTGGCTGACGTTTCAAACAAAAGCATGTTATGAGCATCGGCGAATTTCAGGGCCAGGCTGGACGGCACCTGAATTTGTTCTCGTAAGTCACATTTGTTCCCAACAAGCACCTTGGGGACGAAAGGGGGCACCGCGTGCCCGTTGCACTCCTCAATCCACATCTTGAGATTGGCGAAGGAGGCCATCTTCGTGACATCGTAGACAAAGATGACAGCATGCACGTTGCGGTAATAGTGTTCAACCATGCTCTTCCGGAACCTCTCCTGGCCGGCTGTGTCCCAGACCTGCACCTAGAAAACAAAGCACATGGCAACACAGCATGCAGTGTTCCCCCACCCCACCATCAAGCAGGTCTTGGGTCTCAGGAACAGGCAGTATTGTGTTGGGAGAGGCTGGATGCACAGAGACTTGGGGCATTCCTCTTAGTCTGTCTCTTTCTCAATATGTACATAACCCTTGTTCAGCTTTTTAGCAAGGCCAGACAACTGCTGAGCTCCATGAAGCTAATTCCCCTTCACCTCAAGCACATTGCTGAGTACAGCACGTTTCGGGAGAAGTCCCTCCCAGGGCGGCATTTTGCTTCACCTGCAAATGGCCCCTGTACTCTGGCCCAGAAACCTTGGATCCTCCATCCTTGTACTGCGCCTGGTTTACTCCAAGCAAACTGGTTGTCTGGAATTCACCCACTTTTGCTGAGCATCCTGCCTGCCGTACCCCTCTAGCAGGCCCTGGGAGCGTCTCTATAGAAAGTGTATCCTCTTCTCAACGCGTTTCATTGCCAGCTTCACCATAGCAACGATGTGCACTAACCACTAGGCATTTCACAGGCGTTTCAACACCACGCCAGGAATCAGTCCTCCCCCAGCATCGAAGCCCAGAAGCGAAGAACCCATAATGCACCCAGCCAATTGTACAAAGGTGAATCCAAAGGGAGAAGAAATAGTTGAATTTCTTCTTGACCCCTACAGGTGCACCCTGAAGCCTGAGGGTTTTAGTATTTTTTTAAAGCTATAATAGGATGTTGAAACCATCCAGCTTCCATATCAACCCTGTGCCAGCATCTGCGGCAGGGGAAACTCTGAAGCTGGGCACAGGTTGGCCGAAAATGAGCATGTGATGGGGCGGGGAGGGAGAGATACAACTGGAGGACATGAAAAAGCAGAGAGCAGTATTCTCCCTTTAATCACACAATCCCACAACTTGGAGCTTTAAGAACAAATATGGTGAGACTTGCAATCAAATGGAGAGAATTGCCCGACTCTTGTTCCACCTTCAGAAGCCCTCAGACTGCTCAGCTGCCGGGGTGACTCCGGCTGCAGCGTGCCAACCCGCCCAGCTCTCTGCTACCTCCCCGATCCAAGCAAAGTTTACCAGCCTCAGACAGGGAGCCTGAATTACCATAGTCAGGCCCTGGGCTGGCAGCCAAATCCAACCCACGCACTGTGAGAATGTGGACTCAAGATGAGTTAACATTTTGCAGAATCTCAGCTTTCATTTTAAAAGGGGGTTGCTAGCCCTTACGTTGGCAAATAAAAATCTGAAAACACCTGAGTGCAGCCCAAAGGCTCAGCAAGGGGGAAGAGAGGGGGAAGTCACCCAGCTTTGGTTTTAGCTCATGGTCTTGGAACACAAGAACATCCAGACTGGGTCAGACCAAAGGTCCATCCAGCCCAGTGTCCTGTCTTCTGACAGCGGCCAATGCCAGGCGCCCCAGAGGGAGTGAACAGAACAGAGAATCACCACCTGATCCCTCTCCTGTTATCCATTTTCAGCCCCCGAAAAACAGAGGCTAAGGACACCAATCCTACCCACCCCGGCTAATAGCCATTGATGGACCTAACTTCCATGGATGTATCTAGCTCTTTTTTGAGCCCTGTTAAAGTCCTGGTCTTCACAACATCCTCTGGCAAGGAGTTCCACAGGTTGACTGTGCACTCTGTTAAATGCTTCCTTTTATTTGTTTTAAACCTGATACCTAATTAATTTCATTTGGTGACCCCTAGTTCTTGTGTTATGGACTAAATAAAGAGCATTTCCTTATTTACTTTCACCACACCAGTCCTGATAGTATAGACCTCCATCATATTCCCCCTTAGTCGTCTCTTTTCCAGGCTGAAAAGTCCCAGTCTTATTAATCTCTCCTCAGATGGCAGCCATTCCATACCCCTCGTCATTTTTGTTGCCCTTTCCTGAACTTTTTCCAGTGCCGAGGTATCTGTGTTTGAGATAAGGTGACCACATCTGCACGCAGTATTCAAGATGTGGATGTGCCACAGATTTACACAGAGGCAATCAGATCTTCTTTGTCTTATTCTCGATCCCTTTCTTAATGATTCCTAACATTCGGTTTGCTATCTTGACTGCTGCTGCACACAGAGTGGATGTTTTCAGAGACTCCATAATGACTCCAAGCTCTCTCTCTCCAGTGGTAATAGCTAATTTAGTCCCCATCATTTTATAGGTATAATTGGGATTATGTCTTCCCAATGTGCATTGCTTTGCATTTATCAACATTAAAATTCACCTGACATTTTGTTGCCCTACCACCTAGTTTTGTGAGACCCTTTTGAAGCACCTGCCAGTCTGCTTTGGATTGAGCTCTCGAGTGGTTTTGTACCATAAGTTTGGGCTGTCTGGGGAGATGACCCTGGGAAGGTCATCTCCTCCTACGGAAAGAGTCTAGTGCAAGGGACTGGCGCCCACGCAGAGCCAGGTGCTCAAGGCCTGTTCCCAGCATGGCCAGTACAGCCGGACAGAGCAAGGAGCAGCCCATGGGCGACCCGCTGTCTTCACATGCCGCTGCAGCTAACCCTGCCCAGGCCTCGAACTGCAACCACAGCAAATGGCCAGTTCACAGTTCTGCTCTGCAAACGGCAGCCGTCCTGGGCCTACAGACTGGACCCCTTCCCCAGGGCCCTCAAGGCCCAGTGGCAGGAGTCCTGGGATCTGGAGCAGCTATCAGCTCTTTCTTCCAAGTACTCCCCCTCCCCGGTCCCCCATGCAGTTCCCATGTTCCAAACCAGGGTTGGCTGGACCCACAGCAATCTCACCTCCTCCTCCTTCTCCCACCCCTTGGAAGCTTCCACCCCGCACAGGCCTGGTCCATGGGCCCCACTCTCCCGCTACCCTCATATCTCAGCACCCCCCGGGACCCTCCTGCCCCTCCCCACCAAACCCTCCTACAACTCCCACTGCCCCTCCTCCCGCAACCCCTCCTCTCATCTTCATGTGCCTTCCTGCCCTCATTCACTTCATGCCCCCCCTCCAATGCTTCACACCTCCCGGTGCCCCCCAACCCCTCTGGCCTCCAGTGCCCCTGGACCTTCCCCCTCCTGTCCCTGTCACTTGCTACTCCACTCACTGCTCCCTCACACGCCTTTGCCACCCCAATGCCTTTGGATCTTACTGCCCCTGCTCTCGCTCCCCACCTCCGCTCTCCCCCTCCACGGACGGCCTCATTCACACCTCACTGCCCCCATCTCCGGGATGCTTTTATAGCCTGTCCCCCCTCCCCCCAGTTACTTCACAACATCCTCTGCTCCCCTGTTCCTCTCTGGCCTCCCCATCTCTCTCACCCCCCACAGCCAACTACCAGCCCCCTCAGCACACACCTCCATCCTCTTCTGCCCCTGCCAAGCCCCAGGCCTCTTCCACCCCTGCCAAGCTCCAGGCCTGGGTCTTCGGCCTACCGATGTGAATGGTAATGGGGGAGGCTTACTGGTTCAGTTAACCAGTAGGGGCTGGAGCAGCTCCCCGCCTGCTGCAGGGAGGGCAGAACAGCCCTTGTCCTTGGTGGGGGAATTGCTCCAGTCCCCCTTTAACCAGCTAGCCAGCTGAATGGGATTTTATCTCTCTCCTTTGGCCTTTGTACATCCATGGCCATGGCACACCTGGGGTGTCCCCCATCACTCCCTGTTCCCCTGCTCTCCCTCTGCTGCCAGTGCCCTGAACCAACCCTGCCTGCTCTCTGGCGCCTGCCCTCCACTGCCCCGTGCCCTCCTGCTCACCAGCCCCTGCTTTCCCCCACCGCCCTTAGCAATCCACTCACCCCACACCCCTCGGCACCCCCGTCCCCTCCTCCCTCACTGCCCTCTGCTCCCCCATCCCCCACTACCCCATTGCCCCACCCGCCACTGCCCTCTGTTCCCTCCCTCCCCCAACTCCCTTATGCCATTGCCCTCTTGCTCCTCTCCTCCCCCACTACCCCGATTCCCCACCCGCTACTGCCCTCTGCTCCCTCCTCCCCCTTCCGCCACTGCCCTCTTCCCCCTCCTCCCCCACCACCCTAATTCCCCACCCGCAACTGCCCTCTGCTCCCTCATCCCCCACCCGCCACTGCCCTCTTCCCCCTCCTCCCCCACCACCCTGATTCCCCACCCGCAACTGCCCTCTGCTCCCTCATCCCCCACCCGCCACTGCCCTCTTCCCCCTCCTCCCCCACCACCCTGATTCCCCTTCTGCCACTGCCCTCTTCCCCCTCCTCCCCCACTACCCCGATTCCCCACCCATCACTGCCCTCTGCTCCCCAACTCCCTTCCCCCACTGCTATCTTCCCTCCCTCCTCCCCCATCGCCCCAATTCCCCACCTGCCACTGTCCTCTGCTCCATCCCTCTTCCACCACTGCCCTCTTGCCCCTCATCCCCCACCACCCCAATTCCCTCCTTCCCTGCTCCCCCAATTTCCCACCCACCGCTGCCCCTTTCTCCCCCATCCCTCACTGCTCCACCCCCAGTGCCCGTCCTCTCCCTTCGCCCCGCTCCCCACCGCCCTCCTCTTCCTCTCCCGTTCCCCCCTTTCCTCCCGCACTGCCCCCCCCTCCGACCCCACCTTGATTTTCTCCCCCTCGATCTCCACCGTCTTCTCCCTGAAGTCCACGCCGATGGTGGCCTCGGTGCTGGCGGGGAAGGCGCCGCCGCAGAAGCGGAAGGTCAGGCAGGTTTTGCCCACGTTGGAGTCGCCGATGACGATGATTTTGAAGATGCGGAGCCGCAGGCACTGCTCGAGCGAGGCGTCCAGCTCGGCCGGCCCGCAGGGCTGCATGCCGGGCGCGGGGAGCCGGGGCCGGGCTCGGGGAGCCGGGCAGCGCCCGCACACAAAGGCAGGCGGCGGCGGCGGCGAGCCCGGCGGGTCAGGTGGCTGGTGCCTGTGCGGCGCGGCGGAGACCCTCCCCGTGGCCGCCCGGCCCCACTGCGCCCCCGGCAGCGCACGGCGCCGCGCCGAGTAAGGGGCGGCCCGGCGCGCACTGCCCCGCCCCAGCGCTGGGCCAGGCGCGGGGGCGGCCCGGCCGGCTTCGCTCCCACGTGCTCCGGTTAAAGGCCCCGGGGGAGAGGAGCCCCGCGGCGGCCAGGCCGGACGGGGGGAAGCGGCCCTAATCGATGGGACACCCTCCCCCCCCAGCAACCTCAGCCCCAGTGGGGAGCAGGAAAGGGCAGCGACCCCTCCGGTGCCACCTGCTCTGCGTGGGAACAGCCAGGCGGGAGGGGGTGGTGCATTGGAGAGGGGATCCCCTAGGCACAGCCTGGCATCTCGGCTGCCGCGGGCCTACCCTGTGTACCAGTCGGCAGCCCTGTCCCCCCAGCCTGCTCCCGTAGGCCCTGTCCCCCCAGCCTGCTCCCCTAGGCCCTGTCCCTCCAGCCCCGGGGCCAGGCAAGAAGAGAGGCGCTCTCTGGCTGGCAGAAGACTGGCCTGGACCACCCGACTCAGGGGCTCCATGCAGGCCAGAGATGGGGCTGACATTTACATTAACAGACCCAAGTGCAGATACTGGGCACAGCCAAAGCCGGAGACAGACACAAAGCCCCGGTCTCTGCTGGGGGGACCAGCAACACATGCCTGGATAGGTGTCCTGGCCTACGCCCCTGCTTGTAGCCAGTCCCTGGAGTGTCATCCCTTCAGCTGGCTGGGCCCCGAGGACCCACGGGCCTGCGAGACTTTAGAAACTAGGCCGTGGGGCACCACAGTCCCCAGCTCTGCCCCTGGCTCCATCCCAGGCAGACTCCTGGGAAGGATTGTGTGGTGCCCCTTCCAGGCACAATGCTCTCAGCGAACGTTTGCAGCCACACAGCCCCCTGTTCACACACAGGCAGCGAGTTATCAGTCACCTGGCTACACAACCTGGAAACCCTTCCGGGAGCAGGGAGAGGAAAAGGTTCAGAGGAGAGTTCAGCCTTCTTTGGGCCATGCTGCTGTCAAGACCATTTTGGCAGGTGCCCTGTCCCTCTGCCTTTCTCCCAGCCTCTGGTGCGAGCTGCCACCTAACCCCACAGTGAACGCTTCTCCCAGCCACCAGATACCTGTCAGTCCCTGTCCAGCACCTGCAGAGCCCTACTGAGTTCCACCTGGCCAGAGTGCCCCCAGATCAGCATCAGTGGTTCAGTCCCATTGTCTTTGCGGACCTGGCCTTGACATAGGTCAGTTTCAGCCAGTCCTTTAACAACCCAGTACTGTAACTCCACCCCAGACTGTTACATGACACAATACCTCATGGCTCCTGCTCCACTCCAAGAGTGGATTTTTACCCTTTTGCACCTAGCACTGCAGGCACATAGGGAAACCGAGTCACACACAGGCATAAAAATATTACAGAAAATTCCCACTTTGTCCCAGAGGGTATCTGTGGGCTTGTACCCCAACCACTTAGATCAATCTAACTGATGTTGCTCAGGGTGTAATTATATCACTTCCAGGGGTGGCTTATATACCTTGAGCAACATACGTGATACCAGCCTAAGTGCCGGTGTGGACCTCTCTGTCCAGGGAGAGTCCCCCTCCCCGACACAGCTACCACATCTTTCCGAGGCAGAGTCACCAGGCTGCCAAGAGAGCATTCGTCCATCGGTGTGGAGTGTCTCCCCCGGGCGCAGTACTGCGGGTGTGGCCCAGCCCCCAGTCTGCTCCTTCCCTGTCTTTGCCTACGCTGGGGATCTAGGCCACGTTCTGGACATGGAGTATCTTCACTCCTGCACACTGCCACTGCAGCAAGGCCATCCCAACCAGCACGCCAAATACACAGCCACGTAGGGCATCACAACATCGGGGAATTTGGCATGGGGCATCACTGGCTCTGGCAGCCAGCCACATCCCCCCGCCAGCGCCCTGGGGCCAGGAACAATCCTCCCACTCCGCTCACTACCCTCCCCCATCAGTGAGTGCAGGGAGCCGTTCTACTCCTTGCCCTAGTTCCCCTCCCTCCCCCAAGCGGTAAGCGGAGTGGGCTGGGATGGGGTTACTCCGCTTCCTACTGCAGCCCCATGAGGGGCTGCCTCTCTGCCTGGCTCCTCCCCACCCCTGCAGCTCTGGGCCAGTCCCCTACAGCTCCTGACCCTGCACTGGAGCATGTCCCCCCATATGGGGAGCTGCATGGGGCACCAAAACTTCTAAGGGCCCTGTGATCGCAGAAATGGCAGAGCTGACTCCCAGGGACCTTGCTGGCCTGCACGACTGGCCGGAGCAGAGGCAAAGCTGAGCGCAGACAAGACCTGTGGTTTCATCCTCCATTGCCCTCCCTTGGGTCCTGGGGCCTTCGTTAGTGCCCAGGGGTCTCCACAGTGCTCCTTCACCCTTCCCTCTCCTATTCAGTTCCCTGCCGGCCAGTCCCTCCTCCACAGCACCTTGGGGTGGGAGGGACACAGCAGCTGCTGGCTATTAGCACTGGCAGAGCAGAGCGGTGACTGCTGCCCTAGGGCCTAGCATGACTCCCCGGAGCAATGCGCGCACGCTGCACTGCCAACACTGCTGGCCGGATTGTGCTGCAGCCCTTCCCCCTCCACCCTGCGGCTTAGTGAATGGCTCCAACACCCTTCCCTGTAGTCAAGGAAACCAAGCTAGAGCCTGGCTAGTAGTCATGGCTGCAGCTGGGAGGCGGATTCTCCTGGCCAGGACTGGAAATGCATTCAGAGCAGGCTCAGGGGGACCGTGCAGCACAGAAAATGCTGTTGCAAAAGCCAGTGCAGCTAGCAAGGGGCTGGGAGAAATGCTTTGAGGGATTCTTTGTTAGCAGCGACAGCTGGGGATTTAGAAGTTTCCAGTCCCTCCCTTGGGCAGGGTGCAACAGAAATAGAGGATTCTAGCCACCCCAGGGGAGCTTGTTGCAGATTTGGGTTCCAGGTTACATCTGGAAGGTGGAGGAACGGTTACATCTCCACTTCAAGAAAAGTCCCAGAGCAGGGTGACTGGTGCCTGCAGGGGAAGTGGGTGCAGGGAGGGCCACCCAGAGGGACTGTGCTGGAGGCAGGGGAGGAGCGTGAAGCCTGACACAGAGAGGCACAGGGAGCAGCCAGCTGCTTTGAGCAGCTTATGGCTGCTTCCTGCCAGAAGGTCCTGGCGGAGAGGGCTGCAGGGCCGCATCTTGCTCACCCCTGCAATCAACCCAAGCTCTGGGATTCAGCGCTGTGGGTTTCACTGCAGTGTAGACTTACCCTGAGAGCCAAAGGGTTTGTTTAACCAGCAGGTACAAGAAAGGTCTAGTTATACAATGAGCCCAATGAGGACTGGACAGGGCAGCTGCTGGCGTACTGGCATATGCTTGTAGGGCACAGTGGGGAGGTAGGCGCTCCACTGAACAAGAACCCATCCTTTGCATTTTTATATCCCCTCCCCTCACTCTTCAACTCTGTAAAAAAAAAAAAACCAGGAGTCCTGGGGCACTTTAGAGACTAACAGATTTGTTTGGGCTTCAGTTTTCGTGGGTAAAACCCACTTCGTCGGCTGGAGGGAAGCTGTGACGGGAAGCACAAGGAGCAAGTTGGGCTCCTATGGAAGTAGTCTGGAAGGACCCCATGCTCTATCCCAGGAGAGGCCAAGCCCAGAGGTGGGCTGAAGAGAAGCCCAAGTAGGATGGCAGAACCTTTGGTTGGTTTGGGACCTTTGCTGTTGGGTCTGGACTTCACCTGAGGGCTGAGCCATGTGACTCTCCCAGAGATGGAAAACTGGTGAGCAGAAATGTAGGAAGCACTGTAAATCGAGGCATGGCCAGCAGGCGGTGCTACGGGGTGGCCATGCCTGTGACAGCCAATGAGGGGTCCCCTTCTTCCCAAAAGCCAGAACAGGAGCCCTAAGGTGAGCACTCAACTGCAGGACAAGGGGGAGAGAGTCCATGGAGGCAGCCCCTTGAACACCCTGCTCCGTGAGGAGAGGCCATTTCTCAGGTGGCCAGGTGGATCCAGGTCTTCAGTACATGCTAGCTGCCAGGGGGGTGGAAGGCAGGGCCAGCTGCAGAAGTACCTGCACCCCCAAGGCAGGCTGCTGCCATTGAGCCAAGTGCCGATACAGTAAGTGCTGGATAGCCAGAGACAGCTGCAGTGTGCCCCCAAATTGCGAAACTCTGCAGCAAGCCAACTCCCCCATGCAAGGGAGCCAAATACCCCCCCCCCCCATTCTTCCCATGACTGCCACAGCCCATGAGCATTCACATGCCAGTTCACTGGCACCCAGGCCCCGTCCATCAGGCACTGTTCCAGTGCATGCGGCAGGCCCGAGGGGATGGCGGCCAAGGGCCTGGCACTGCCACAAGTACAGCCGGGGTTTGGTAACCAGTTGCGGTCACTTCCCCCTGCTCCAACTACGAGAGCTGAGCTGGCTTCATGGCTGCTTTCCGAGTGCCTACACATGCCACGCGGCCTGATGCGTTCTTTGTGCTTCCTGGGCAAGCCAGGGCTATGCCACATTGCTCCAGCAGGAGAGCCCTGCGGGAATGCGCTCTAGGCTGTCCTGGGAGGCAGGGCTGTGACCAAGGCTGGGAGGAACCAGGCTCTGGCCGCTCAGCAGAACAGTGAGGAGAGGGCCACGAAGTGCAATCTGGACCTCTGGCTGGGCCACTGATTCTTAGCAGCCATGGCGCCTGCCAGGAGTAACAGAGTCTGGCCAAGGCTAAGAGCAGAGGCATGATCCACACAGACAGCACTGGAAGCCAGTGTTCCTCCAGCCCTAGCCACCCACCCAGAGCACAAAAACAGCAGGGGGGACAGCGCGCTACAGTCCTGCCTGGCACATGAATGCTGGGCAGATGAGCAATTGCCCCAGAGTAGTTTCATGAGTTGCATCCCCCCACAGCATCACATCCCACAACTCGGAGAGCTATGCTGCATGTGCCCCCACCTGTCCGCCCCCTTCAGCTGTAACAAGCTGGTCACAATCCCTAACCCCCTGGCAGGAGGAAGCTCCCAGAGACAACAGATAGAGGCCACTGTAGGAGAGGACAAAAGCGGCTTAACATTCTCCAACCCTCAGCAGCGCCTCTGGCAGCTATCCCCACTGGCACTAGCAGGCAAAGGCCCTGAGCCCAGCACAGGGCCTTATGTGCACAACTGGCTACCAGGTTGGGCAGCAACCTCAGTACTCCTCACTGCCCCATCCCTGCCCCTCTAAGTCAGCCAGCACATCTGAGTGCCCCCCACAGGGCTCTGGGTCTTCCCTTCCTCATGCATGGGGGAGCAGGGGGTGTCTCATCCCAAAGGAGGACAGGCCACTCAGGGACAGGCAGCTGTTAGTGAACGAGGCAGACAGGGTGGAAAAGGAACTAAGGAGGTGAGAGTGGGGCGGGGTTCTCTTTTGAGAGCCCATATATTATTTATATTATTTAGAAAAGGCCAGCAGCCACTCAGCCCCCACCCCCACCCCAAACACAGGCCTGGCTCCTGCTCCTAGGGGACTGTGCACTGAGGTAGTCAGGCCTCGCAGTTTGGTAAAGGGCATCCCAGTCAGGAGGGGGGCTGCATGAGACGCACCCAGCTGATGCCTGATCCTGCTGACTCCTTTTCAACACATTCTTCAACAGAGACCGAGGTCCCGCGTGTTCCTGGGGGTTTTATTCTCAGCAGTGATTTGTAAAAGTCTACGGCCCCTTGGTTTCCAACTGACGCCTTCTTGGCATTTCCAGTCTGGGAAACAAGGGCCCTGTGTCAGGGCCAAGCTGTCTTCCCTCAAAGGGACACGGCTTCCCATGGTAGCGAGGCAGAAAGGCCAAGTCTGAGAGAGCCCTTTCCTCCGGCAGAACAGCCAACCTTGAAAGTAACTTGTCTGCCGTGGCTGGAATGACTGGCTGCAGCAGAATCCCGTAAAGCCGCAGACATTCCAGTGTGACATGAAGGATGGTGTCAAGCCAGCGCTTCTCGGCAGGGTTCTCTCGGCAGAGTTTCCAGGGCGCATGTCTCTGGAAGAAGCCATTGGTCTGCCTCACGCATGCAGCGATGGATTCTAAAGCCTTGTATATTTGGAAGTGTTCAAAATAGTGAGTCACCTGGGTGGGCAGGTGGGCGACTGATGCTACCAGCTGGTAGTCCTCAGCCACAGCCCTTCCTGAGGCTTCCCCAGGCATGAGGACAGAGTCCTTTCGAAAACACAACTCTGAGAAGGGTGGGTAAGTCCCACTGGGGTTGATGTTATGGGCTGTACAACGGTTAAGAAGCCCTCCAAGGGCATCTGCAAGTTCAGAATTCACCAGCTTAATAACTTTCTCCTCATAATAGTCACAGTCTCGCTCAGGGACACCCTGCCTTAGCAGAAAGTACCTAAAGCCATCGACTGTGTAACGCGTGAAACACGCCAGTGGATCCACTACGTTGCCTAGGCTTTTTGACATCTTTTGCCCTCGGACCGTCCAGTGGGAGTGCACGTAGATCTGCTCCGGGGGATCCAGGCCCACGGCCATGAGCAATGCTGGCCAGTAGATGGCATGGAACTTGAGGATGTCCTTGCCAACAACATGGTGAGCAGCCGGCCACCAGGCATGATGTGTGTCGGGGTAACCAGCTACAGTCAGATAGTTCACCAGGGCATCTACCCACACATAAATGGTTTGTGTTGAGTCACCAGGGACAGGGATACCCCACTGTAATCGGCTTCTCTCCCGGGAGACAGACAGGTCTGGCAAGTCCTCTTCTAGCCACCGGAGCACCAGCTGGTAGAAAGGTTCAGGGGAGATGACATGCCGATTCCCCTGGAGCCACTTCCTTAACGGCTCTTGAAATTCAGACAGCTTGAACATGTAGTTCTCCTCCCTGGTCCAGTGCACCTGAGAGCACGAGAGAAAAGTTAATTACAACCCATACCCTTCACTAACAGTTCTACAACAGGTGCCCACAGCTTTGTTATTTACGATGTCACCCAAGAGTGAGAACAGGCATTTACATGGCACTGTTGTAGCTGGTGTTGGCAAGGTATGTGTGCACCAGATATGATACACTCATATACCTCTTTGTGTTTCAGCTTGTAGGCTCTACAGCTGTACCTTTGTAAATTGCACTTTCAGGATAAAGAGACTACACTCTTGTATGAGATTTGAATTTTGTGACTATATTTTTAATCTCACAATTATAGGGTTTTTTGAATGGTCTGACAGCTCTAATTTTTACATACAGGTTTTTCTTCGGGCTGAATGCTAGATCTCAAAAGGTACAATGGAGTGACATGGAATTCATGTGGCTACTTTCTTCTGTTTTGTGAACAGTGTGTGTTACAAGGCTGATGTGTTAAAAACAGATTATTATAGAGTGTTCTAGGTGGCCAGAACCTTGTAACTACAAATTTAGACCATTAACTGTGCTCCAGTCCATGAACAGACGTGCCAAATTTCAAGTGGATCTAACCTGATAAGCAAATGAGGTTTGAAATTTCCACTTCTCCTGAAACTGCTTGTGTGTCTTTGTACTACAAAGAAGCAGAGAACACCCCTATGGGGAGCACAGGGCTTGAGCCCCGGGGAGAAGGCAGAAGAGAATGTAGCTGCCCATCCACTTGCTGAGACACGGGGTGATAGGGAAGGCACCAGGCGTGCCCAGAGCAGGGAGGAGGGCAGCGCAGCTCAGTGCAGTACCTGATGCCCGCTCTCTAGTGAGACCTTGCAGGGGCGGCCCTGGGCATCAGGGCGCTCAGTGACCTGGGCCTGGCTCAGGAAGCACTCATCCGGCGTGCAGTACCAGCCCTCGTAGAAGGCCTTGTAGAGCATCCCGCGGCCCTGCAGCGCTGTCCAGAAGTGCTGCACCGCCCGGCAGTGGCGTGGCTCCGTGGTGCGGATGAAGTCGGTGAAGGAGACAGCGGCCCGGGAGAAGAGGTCACGGAACAGGCCGGACACGTGGGCACAGTGCTCGGGGGGAGAAGTCCCAGACGCGGCCGCCGCTTGCTGGATCTTCAGCCCATGCTCGTCGGTCCCTAAAATGGCCAAGCGGGATGCTGAGTGCGGGGCCGTCGCAGGTGCTGCCCCTTCGGGCCCGTCCTGAGACCGAGCATGGGAGCACCAAGTCCTGCCCGCTCCCAGGCTGGGGCTGGCCCTGGGGGCAGGAGACTGCCACACTCGACACTCGCCGGGACAGGGCGGGCGGGCGGCCCTGAGCCCCAAAATGACAGGAGCTCCTGGGAGCGGAGCAGCAGGTGCCCTGGGCACCTGCCAGGAACCAGCCCCGCACACTGCCCCCACCTCCTCCAGCCAACCCCTGCCCCACCCCCCCCCTCCTCCTCAGCGACCGCCCCGCCCCCCCCACTATACCCCTCAGCGACCGCCCCGCCACCCCCACTGCCCCCCTCAGCGACCGCCCCGCCCCCCCACTATCCCCCTCAGCGACCACCCCAGCCCTCCCCCACTGCTCCCCTCAGCGACCACTATCACCCTCAGCCCCCCCCCCCCCCCCCCCCCCCCCCCCCCCCCCCCCCCCCCCCCCCCCCCCCCCCCCCGACCGCCCCGCCCCCCCCACTATCCCCCTCAGCAACCGCCCCGCCCCCCCTCACTGCCCCCCTCAGTGACCGCCCCGCCCCCCACTATCCCCCTCAGCGACCACCCCCCCCCCCCACTATCCCCCTCAGCGACCACCCCCCCACTGCCCCCCTCAGTGACCGCCCCGCCCCCCCACTATCCCCCTCAGCGACCACCCCCCCTCACTGCCCCCCTCAGCGACCGCCCCACCCCCCCACTATCCCCCTCAGTGACCACCCCAGCCCTCCCCCACTGCTCCCCTCAGCGACCACTATCACCCTCAGCACCACCCCACTATCCCCCTCAGCGACCGCCCCGCCCCCCCACTATCCCCCTCAGCGACCACCCCCCCTCACTGCCCCCCCTCAGCGACTGCCCCGCCCCCCCGACTATCCCCCTCAGCGACCGCCCCCCCTCACTGCCCCCCTCAGCGACCGCCCCGCCCCCCACTATCCCCCTCAGCGACCGCCCCGCCCCCCCGCCTATCCCCCTCAGCGACCGCCCCGCCCCCCCCCACTATCCCCCTCAGCGACCGCCTCGCCCCCCCCACTATCCCCCTCAGCGACCACCCCCCCCCCACCGACCCGTGGCGAGGCGGCCCGCGCCCGGCCGCAGGCCCCGCAGGCGGTGCAGCGCGTCGGCCAGTAGCGCGGAGTAGAGGTGCCCGACGTGCGGCGGCCCGTTGACGTAGAAGATGGGGGTGGAGAGCAGCCAGCGGCGGCCGGGCCCGGAGCCGCGCCGCGAGGGGGCGGCCCAGGGCAGGGGGCGGAGCGGGCCGCGCGCCGGGAGCAGCCGCATGGCCAGAGCCGGCGGCCGCACCATGGAGACTGGGGGGGGCGAGAGAGGCGAGAGGCGCTTGCTACGCGTGCGCCTGCGCCTGCGCCTGCGCGGCGGGAGCCGCCAATAGGGCGCGGCGGGCGGCGCCTGCGCGGCGGGAGGGCCGAGGTCGGAGCGAGGGAGCGGAGCGGGGGCCGGCGCGCTGCAGACATGTTCGGCTGCCGGGCGGGGCAGCTGGCGCGGGGCCTGCGCTCCCTTAGCCCCAGGCCGCGGGGCCGGGCGGCGGCAGGTGGGTCGGGGCGAACGTCCCCCCGCTCCCAGCCGCCCCCCCCGCCCTCCCCGGGCATGGGCCCCTCCCCCCTGGCCCGGGTCCCCGGCACGCCCCCGCCCCCCACCGCAGCCCCTGGCACGGCCCCTCCCCCTCGCTCGCCCCCCTGACCGGGCCCTCGCCCCCGGCACGGGCCCCTCCTCCCCAGGAACCGTCAGCCCGGGTCCCTGGCTCGCCCCGTGCCCCCGGGAGTCCCCCCCCGGCCCGGGTCCCTGGCTCGCCCCGTGCCCCCGGGAGTCCCCCCCCGGCCCGGGTCCCTGGCTCGCCCCGTGCCCCCGGGAGTCCCCCCCCCCCCCCGGCCCGGGTCCCTGGCTCGCCCCGTGCCCGCGGGAGTCCCCCCCCCCCCCCGGCCCGGGTCCCTGGCTCGCCCCGTGCCCGCGGGAGTCCCCCCCCCCCCCCGGCCCGGGTCCCTGGCTCGCCCCGTGCCCGCGGGAGTCCCCCCCCCCCCCCCCCGGGTCCCTGGCTCGCCCCGTGCCCCCGGGAGTCCCTCCCCCCCGGCCCGGGTCCCTGGCTCGCCCCGTGCCCGCGGGAGTAGGCCCCCCCCCCCCGGCCCGGGTCCCTGGCTCGCCCCTTGCCCCCGGGAGCCCCCCCCCGGCCCGGGTCCCTGGCTCGCCCCTTGCCCCCGGGAGCCCCCCCCCCCCCGGCTCGCCCGCCCCTCGCGGGAGCAGGTCACCACCTGTCACAGAGCCCGGGCTGTTCTAGGGCCGCTGCTATGCCGTGATCCTGGGGCCTTCGAGGAAGGGGTTTGTGAAAGCCAGGCCAGCGTCCACCCTTCGGGATCCGAGAGCTGCTCGCTGAGCCAGACGTTGCCAGGCACCAGGGAGAATGGGGGGTTGCGGGGACAGCCAAGGCAGTCGACAAGTCCATGGAGGATGGGTTCCTCCGTGCTTGGTAGCCAGAGGATGAGGGGTCCTGACTTTGCCACAGCTGGGAGGGGAAGTGGGGTTGGATCAGTCCAGCTGCTTGTTCTGTGCACTGCCCTTGTACCTCTGGTACTGGGCACTGTGGGAGACCAGCTGTTGGGCTAGATGGACCGTTAGTTTGCCTGAATGCTAGTTCTCATTGCCGCCAGCCACCTGGGCTCAGGATGATGAATAGATGTGACTGCCAAGATTTCTAGGTCTGAAGTAACAGTCTGGGTGAGGTCACTGTTGCCTTGCCTGCTGAACGTCTTTGGAGTTGAGTACCTGCTAGTGGAGGAGAAATGGGGTGTGAGTTCTCAAACAGTTACTTGCATGTGAGTCAGAGGCTTTGAGTCTAGGACAGAACTAAAACCAGTGGGGCTTACTGATAAAGTTAGGGGTTCTTAGCTGTCCTGGGTTTTACCCACTTCTCTAACCTTTTGCATAAGAGTGTGGGTGGCGAGGATTAGCTTTGGTGGCACCGTTAGCTGGATTCTTAGAACGACTGTGTTCATCTTTGAGGTAGGGACGTCTCAGAGTGAGGGCTGTTTAAGGATGTCATTTTGAGCTTTCAGAGCATGGGAGCAGTGAACAAAGTCCCTTGTGCAGCTTTCCTGTCCATGCCTGAAATGCTGCATAGAGCCTGGGGCCTCTGGTGGCCCCAAGCTCCATGCAGCGCTTCCACTTTGAAATGTACAAGAGCCCAGGAGGGACTCCTGTACATTTCAAGGGTGGAACACTGCTGCTGCACCTCTCCCATGGAGCTGGAGGGAACCGACCCTTAAGCCGGCTCCTCCCTGCACCCCCTCTCCGCCGCCCCCCCCGCCCCCCGCTGCCTCTTTCTGATAGAGGCAGCAAGGGAGGAAGCGACTAGTTGCTTACATCCCTACTCTGTATTATGTGCAGGATGCAGGAGTTAAGGGTTTCTTCTTTGATTTTCCTTCTCTTTCCCATGACCCACTGTCTCAGCCTGGGCCACATTCACATGGAACTGTAAAAAGGGTTACAACTGATTCCAGGTGGTGAAGGGATGTGGAGTGAGGCAAATGGGAATGGCACTGGTGCGGCAAATGCAGAGGGGCTGTGTTCAGGAGGAGATGACAGGAAACCCATGGTAGTCATGGTTTGGCGATGTGGGGCAAATCGGAGCAAAAGCATGGTGCCTAGCTTCTTGGAATAGGGGGCTTTTGGAGAAAGCAGACTGGTGAAGATGGTGCAGAGGATTTGGGAGCGTATAGGAGTCTCTTCCAGATATAACTCCTATCCCACACATTTGTTGAGCCCTCTAGAGGGCTTTGAGCTTGCTATAATTGGTGAGTGGGGTGGGGTGAGGGTCCCCTTAGGCCTTGTATGCCAACTCATTGGCTCTCATTTAAAAACAGGGTGATTTTTCCCAACAAAGTTAGTTTTAATAAGTTAACATTGAAAGTGTGTGCCAGTGGACTCCAGCTAAATACCTTCCTTCCAGAAAAAAACTGGCCAAAATTTGGTACTGTTGGAAAAACCAAAAATTTAAAAATTCTGGAACTTGTTAACTGATTCTCCCCCCCCCCCCCCCATTTGACTCTACCCACCCACCTTTTTTAACTGTGGCTCTAAAACTAGCGAAAATATATGTGCAAAGGTCAAAATGACAATTGACTAGGAATTCATAGAATCCTGTTTTATTCAGACTCTATTTCCATTGCATAGCAGAGACATAGTGCAACAGCACTCGCTACAAAACTTGCATTGTTAGTTGCTACACGTTATTGTTAATGGAGTTCAAATACATACTTGCAAGCTATACCCACAATTACATAAACCTTCAACATCATACAGTCAGCCTATCTTATGATGCCATGGGTTTATCATTGTGTTTTCACTCTATTTCGCCAATACATCACACTAAGAAAAAGTATGGAACTTGGATGTATTAATGTACCTGAGACTCTGGCTTTGAAATATTTACTACCTATTGAATAAACACAGATGTAGGAGCTGATTTCCATTGGAGAAGAAAACAATTTGAGTACTCTTGGGTACCTGGTGTAAATCGTGTTCGATAGTAGTGAGTGATGACAGAAGACTGGTGAAGTGGATCCCTTAAATGTTAACTTCCCAGATGTTTGGCTTGTTCAAATGTGTGGGATTTTTATAAAGAGGGTGTCATTTTGGGATTAGTAGCTGGACTCCCAAGCACACATTCAACTTTAGCTCCTTTGTTGGAAAAAAGGAAAGTCCTTATTTGGGGCTTAATATTAATAGGAAACTTTTGGTCTCAAGCCTTACCTAAGTCTTGTAAATGCTTTCTGCAGTTGTCAGTATTGGTTCAGATATGACACTCTCTGCAGTCCCGAGCACCCTAGTAGAATCGTAGTATCATAGAATCTTAGGGCTGGAAGAGACCTCAGGCGGTCATCGAGTCCAGGTGCCTGCCCAAAGCAGGACCAACCCTAACTAAATCATCCCAGCCAGGGCTTTGTCAAGGTGGGACTTAAAAACATGTAGGGATGGAGATTCCAAGCCCCTCCCTAGGGAACCCATCCCAGTGCTTCCCCACCCTCCTAGGGAGAGTTTTTCCTAATATCCAACCTAGACCTCCTGCCTAGTGTAGATAATGATTATTCCAAAATAACATAGTCCATGTCTACACTACAAGCAGTTATTTTGACATAATGTCGAGCTGGGGGACTTCTTACTCCAACTCTTGTAACCCTCATTTTATGAGGAGTAAGGGAAGTCGGAGGAAGAGTGCTGTTCCTTGGACTTCTTGCTATGTAGACAATGCCAAAAGTCGAATTAGGCTATTCTGACTTAAGCTACGCAATTAACGTAGCTGTAGTTGCCTAGCTTATTTCACCTTTAGCCCTGCTGTGTAGACATGCCCTAAGAGATGTTATCTTTATAAATGTCCAATCCTTTTTTGAGCCTTGATAAATTCTTGTCTTAAACAATATCCTGTGGCAGTGGGTTCCACAGCAGCTGTGGGAAAAGGTAGTTCCTGTTGTCTGCTTTGAATTTGGCACCTTTCAATGTGTTTGAATGTCCCCTTGCTCTAATGTGAGAGCTTCTTGGTCAGGAAGGTTGGTGTCCCTGTGAATGTAATTGAAACAGCAGAGGAGCAGGAAGCTCTGAAACAAATTTCTTCATTAGTTGGAGGGTAGGAGCTACCAGGCAGAGTTGTGTGCTCTGATATTAGACGCCTAATGTGGATAGTGGTTCCTCTGATGTCTGTAGAGATGAATCTTAATTGTCCTGAGCCTAGTTTTTCCTTTCCTGGAAGAAGCGGATTCTCACTTCTGGAGTTGGTCACTGGAAGGGCTGTTCTTGGCTTGGCAGCTTTTAGAGAAATGTGAATTGTGGTGCTCGTAGAAAGTCTTGCGACACATTAGACATGCTGCATTCTTCTAGGCCTTGTATACAGACTATTGCTGTGTTTGAATACAGTAGTGACAAACTGTTAGCTGGCAATTTTTTCCTGGACTACCTTGTCAGCTAATTCAATTATTAGGCTCCTATTTGGATAGTCACTGTGTGTCATGTAGACAGGGTTCTAGAGGTAGCCAAGTAAAAGAAATCCCAATGGGTCAGTGCCTTGCTGTCAGCAGGAGTGTAGTAACGACCTTGGAAGGCCATTGGAAAATCTAGCAGCATATGTCCTTGAAAGTTGCTACTATTTATACTGGTCACTGTTTCCTTTCTACGTCCATATTTTTCATGCTTACACATTTGTGGAAAATTCTTATTTCCTAAATTTTACATGTTGATCTCTACCTAAAAGTGGTCTCTTCATAAATTGAAGCAACTTATTCAGTTGATCGTGAAAAATATTTTTCCTGTGTTAAGAAAATCTAGCCACTTTTTAAAAGAGCTATATGAAAAATGGCTGAAGATTTAAACTTGTCATACACATCGTCCTCCTTGAGAAGTAAAAAATGACAATTTGTGCACGTCAGGAGGCGTTATTGGCAAGTTCATAGTTAGTTAGGTTTATGCACGATTGGTTCCAGGAGCTTATGATGTGGCTTGTGAAGTCTGCACAGATTGGAAATGTTGCCAGCTTAGTAGCTGTGGATAAAATTAATGTCCAAGCTCTGTAAGATTAAAGGGAAAGTGTGGTAATGTAACATTAACAGCATTCCACTGTTATTCATCTGTTACATTTGAGTATTTTCTCTTTCATTCTGGTGAAATACCTAAGTTCCTAGAAGTGCAGACTATGAAAAACATACTGTATTAATTATGTGTCCAACTTAGCGTTTGCATTTCCTGATGGTATCTTGTGGAACTGTGGTATGGCGTGAATACCATATTTTGCATTTAATATATTTCAGATTCAATATGGAACATATCTATTACGTTTAGTTCACAGGATGTTGGTTGACCTTCCCAAACGCCCTCTTGTCTCTGTTTTTCTCTCGTCTCCATTCACCTCTGTTGCATAGTCAGGCCTCTCCAGATGCAGCTAAAGTTGCAACAAGTGACTTTAGGAGTCCCAGTGTAAAAATCTGGCCTCAGCGTCCCTAGAGGTCATTAGCACATGTAGCTTCCGTTGACTTCAACTGTAAAATTGTGCTAGTACAGGATGTAATGGGGAACACAGACGGAAACCAGACAGGTGAAGGGGATCATCAGGCACAGTTCTGAATAACTGAATTCTCATGCCCTGACCTTGAGTTGATTGAATTAATCAAGTTGGTCTCTCCCTCCATCCCCATGCCCCAACAGCAAACTTTCTGAGTTAGCAGGGACTACCCTGCCAGGGCGACAAGCTCCTTGCCCCTCTGCTGTGGTCAGCCCCGCTGAGATGAAGGAAGTTCCTGCAGTCCGCTTATGTGGGACTGTAGCTGTTTGTCTCACCAGAATGAGGGCAATTGCCATTTAGTCCAAACAGTCGTCCCCCTTCACTCTAGGCCAGGGGTCTTTAACCTTTCTTAGCACAAGATCCCTTTTTGAGTTTGTCAATCCAGGATCTACCTCAAACCCAAATACCCTTGTTCCAACTCCTTTCCCACCCCGTCTCCAAGGCCCCGCCCTGCTCACTCTGGAGATGGGGTACAAGGGTGCAGGGAGAGGGACACCCGGACATCAGTGGTCCCACTCTTTTGCCTCCCCCCATCCTGCACTGCAAGCAGGAGGCTCTTGTAGGGTCGGGAGCAGCATGGCTATCAGGGAAGGGGCACCTGAAGTACCAGCACTTGATAGCCTCTTGGCTAAGCCAGTCAGGATCCCGTCAGAGGCTCCACGGTCTACTGGTTGGTGACCACTGCTCTCGGCAGTAGGGATGTAAAAGGTTAACCAGTAAGTCTCATACTTAATGGGTGAGGCTTACCGGTTCCAATTAACTGCTAGGGGCTGGAGCAGCTCTCTGCTCCAGCCCCGTGGCGGTAGGGACTGCCAGCTCTGGAGGCTTCGCTGCGGGCTCTGCAGTATAAAACAATTTTTTAGCGGTTACATGGTTACATTTTAAAATGTATTTTCACATCCCTACTAGAGAGTGTCATTTTTGTCTTCTGTTTGGAGTTGTTTTCATGCGGCTTTAGGCTGGGGTAATACATAGCGTCCAGCATCAGTGTCTGTAGGGAGTGTGCCGAGTTCTTGCTTGTAATGACCTTTGCTTGCAGTACTCAAGTCTGCTGTAGAGAAGGCAGCCTGGGGCTCTGTCCAGCCTGCTGCGAGCAAGCAGTAACTGTTCGTTCATGAGCACCAATTTCTGCAGTGAGGGAGTTGGCTAAAGTTTCCCACCATTGCTACGGCCAGTAGTAGCCATACGATGAGCTAGTGGAAGCAGAGCACAGATTAGCACGACAATAGTTAAAATGCCAGTGACTCTTGGTGCGCAGCCCGCGTGTGCATGCTTATTGAGATCACTCATCTGACCCCACTAGGGTTGTCAATAGTGGGGACCGATAGGCAAGCGTTCTGGTGAAGACGAGGCCCTTTTTGCTGATTGGGCTTAGTAACTTTTCCTTGCCTTGGGTCTCAGAGACCAATTGCTGTCTCAAGACATGGCTACGCCACGAACTGAGCTTGACGCAAGTTACTCTGACGTGCAGCGACCCAAGTTTGTGTGTTGCTCATGCGAGTGCAGGCTTGGCTGTTTGCATCTGCTCTGTACGTGCTCCCAGGAATGTTTGTGTTGCTGCAAAGTGTGATGCATGGGAGGTAGGGACCCCAGCCTGCCACATATTGCCATCTGGAGTGTAGTGCCTTTTGGGAACTTTTTGCAGCATGTGTGGAGTAGAAATGAGTCAGGCAAGGACCTTGGAGAGCTGGGGTGGGGTCAGTTTTCTCCATCCCAGAATGCCATCCATTGCCTATTGTTTGTCATTTAAAAAAAAAAAAATCCCACCAACTCACACGGCACTTTCAGGGTCTGCCCTGCCTGATCGAGGCATGGAGCCCACAGAGCTCAGTGCTCGTCTCATGAACATTGCAAACACAGGAGGCAGGATTCTCCCACAGCTGCAGACCTGCAGGAGGCACTGCAGGAATGGGGGACATGAGGATTTCTTAAGGACAGTTTGCTAAGGAAGGTAGCAGAAATCAATTCAGGCTTGTGGGTGGCATTCACAAAGCAGCTGCAGACAGCGGAGCATCGCTTCTGGGCCCAAGCAGCAAGCACGGACCATTGGGATCGCATCGTACCACAGGTTTGGGAAGATGAGCAGTGCCTGCAGTGCTTTGGGAGGTGAAAGTCTGCAGTGGTGGGATCTGTGCGCTGAGCCGGCCCCAGATCGAGAGCTGCATTGACCGTGGCAGGCGAGAGTGGTGATTGTATTCTGGAAATGCAGTGCTGGATTGACGCCAGGGAGTGGGAAATCAGTTTGGAGTTGGAAAATCCACAGCGGGGGCCATGAATGGTCTCCTGCTGCTCAGGACTGCCCCTCTCCCCATGGCGAGGTAGGGCGGGATTCCCAAGCTGGGGGCGGGAATAGACCACACTCGTATCCTAGTGTGGCACAAACTGGGGGCGGGCAATAGATCACACTCGTATCCTAGT
This sequence comes from Pelochelys cantorii, assembly GCA_032595735.1. Taxonomy (NCBI): domain Eukaryota; kingdom Metazoa; phylum Chordata; order Testudines; family Trionychidae; genus Pelochelys; species Pelochelys cantorii. The sequence goes on from CM064337.1 coordinate 47,563,763, forward strand.
GTGGTACAAGTTGGGGGCGGACGATAGATCACACTCGTATCCCTAGTGTGGCACAGACTGGGGGCGGGCGATAGATCACACTCGAATCCTAGTGTGGCACAAGCCACTCGCAACAGAGACATCAACAGAAAGGGTTCCTCTCCCCTGTGCTTTAGCAAGCTTGGTCAGTCACCAGGGACACTTCACCGATGCCGGGGTGAGCTGGTCGGGCAGGTGCGTGATGCTCGCATCTTTGAGAGCCAGGATGCTCAGAAAGCTGCCAACAGGGGCCTTCTTTCCCAACTGGTGCCTTGCCGGGGACAGCACTGAAGTGCCAGTAGTGAATTTGCAGGACTGCTCTCTGCTCCCTGGCTCATGACGCTTACACTGGCCACCTCAAGGCCACGAAGGAACACTCCACCGGTGCAGCAGATGCAGTGCCTGTTGGATGTGCTGGTGGGGCATGGAAGGAATGCAGGGGTTTATTCACTAATTAGAGAAATACCCTAATGGTTACAGTCGGCCTTTGTCTGGCCTGAACTCTGAGGCAAAGGGGGAAAAGCTGTGCGTCTGCTGAACAGCGAGCTGGGGGGGGCTGGACAGCACTGCAGCAGTGTTCTGTTCTGGCGTGTTCTCTGGGCCGGGAGGTGCGGCTGTTGCTAGGAATCGGGGGGGGGGGGGGCCTGCTGGGTATTTGCCAGGCCCTGTGGGCGCTGCAATCGTCCTTTTACAAGTACTGTGTGCTTTGTGTGTGCGGTGTGAAGGCATAAAGATAATCTCATTCTCAAAACCCAGAAACACACTGAATGGCACAAACAGCCACTCTGGAAACAGCCGGCCTGGGGAAACAGACGCTGGTCATAAATTAACGGGATAGAGCTTTGAGATTGCAAAGGCAGCAAATGTTTCTGTACTTCGGAGTGCACGAATGCAGTTGATTGTGGCTACATGGACGTATACAGGGGGGCAGTTTGGTTCAGTAGCTTTCAGCACCCCTGCTACAGAGGCCTCTGCTGAGTCTGGTATGCAGCTCATTGTGAAAACAGCAAGTCTGTGGCTCAGTTGTTGGCCTCCCAGGCCAGAGTTTTCAGAAATACTCATTGCTTGCAAGAGAACCATGCTGCAGCCCTGCTCACGCCTGGCATGTGCAAGCATAGTTAGTGCAACGACAGTATGGACACACTGTGCCAGAAGTCCCCCTCCTGCAACACTCTGAACAGTACCGTTGATTCAACATCGGGGGCCAGGACAGGCGTTTGAACACACATTCCCAAGAATGAATAACGTAGCAGTTCCATTTTCTGCTGTTGCATGAGGGGAGGTGGGATTTCAGACTTAGTGCAGTTGTCTCTTTTTCGCACAAAATAATTCACTGGGGGTGTTGGGCTCTCCAATAAGTGTCAGATTTACTTGGCTTTGTAATTGCTATGCCATAAAACATTACTGTGTATTGACAATTCTTTGTGTTTTGTTTAAAAAAAATTGTGTTCCTCAGGCAACTTGTTGCAGCGATGGAATATTCCCTTAAAACTACAGATGAGCAGACAAATGGCTAGCTCTGGTGTACCTGGGGGCAAAGGCGATAGTTCTGTTTTTGTCCTTATTGTGGGCTTGTCAACCTTAGGAGCAGGTGCATATGTAAGTAGAAAGGCAGCAAAAGGAGTTGCAACACAGCTCCTGTTAAATGATTGCTTTCTTGCCTCCTTCGCTTCTTACCGCTGCTCTTCTTTTCCCCCTTTGGAAAACTTCACAGGACTCTAACGTTCAAACGGAACTGGCCGCAAATTAACCACTGTTTTCTCTCGTCATTTCAGTTACCTTTTGTCTTTCCTAGAAAACCATCATTATCTGTCTATTGTGATTAACCACGGCTGTCTGTTTTCTTGTATGTGATAATTAGCACATCGTTCTGATGGTTTATCCTTTGAACAACCAACTTAATCAGGCCGTTGCTTGCCAAATTTCATTTTTAATTTCCAAGTTGAAGTTTTGCATTTGTCCTTGTCAGATATTTGTAGACTTTTTACCTCCCCTTATGTAACTGAAGAAGCCAGGCTGAGGTGGTAAATTGCGTTCCATGGCAGCATGAATTCAGGAAATAAATAGCGTCTAGTAATAGGTTCCATTTAAAGGAATATGAATCTACCCTTTTGAAGTTCTGTTTTGTACAGAGAAGCACTGTCTATCTACAGCTGATAGTCCTGATTTAAAACTTCAAACACTCAGTGTGCCTTTTGCCCTGATTTTACCATAGTACCACGGCAGGCTCTTGGGAAATAGGATTTTTATGTATCTTTTTAAAATTTCGGGTGAAAATGTGCTCCACCCCCTCAAATTTTGGAAGATATAAGTCTGCCACTTAAGAGCTTCCTGAATGTGAAGAGCTTCCTTAGGGACTAGAGCCACACGTTAAATTGTGTGATCCTCTTGGAGGGCTTCCCTAGCAAGGAAATTCTGTGGTAAAGTTGTTAGAGTAAAGGGCTAAGAACAGCAAGGCCCATGTTCTAATACAGAAAAACCATGGACTTGGTGTGTGGTCTGGGGCTAAGCTGCTTTGCCTGCCTAGTCTCCTTTCCTGTTAGAAAACTTCAGCCCAAATCAGAATCCAACAAAGTGAGTCCTTTGTGTGAACTGATCTTCCTGGGGAATATGCCCATAACAAAGGGAAGAGGTTTTCATTGTATTTAAGTCCTGAAATGATAAATACGCATTGGCCACGCTTCTTTTGACCAACAAGGTGACTGAAAACGAATCCTGCTTGGCCAAGAGCTTTATAATGAAGTGTCCGCATTAATATTCAGTACTCTTTCCTTCTCTTTTCTTTCGTTGCCTGTCTTCACCTACAGTTTTGCAGTGTCATCATCTAAGACCCCCTTCTAGATCTCTAACGTCTACAGGTGTTCCTGGGAAAGATGGCAACAACCTAGTGTACTACTTAATTGTAGGAGGAACAGTCACTGGGGCAGGAGCTTATGTAAGATGCTTGAACTAAATGTTATGGAGTGGATGGGTGGGGGATACCATGGCATGATTAATAAAATCTTTGTGACTCTCGTATGTCTAATACTAACTGAACTAAATCAAATGAAAAGTGTCCTCTCTGGGCTTTTCATTAAAGGGACATTGTCAAATGGTGTAGAACCCAAATGTGATCTGTCCCCCCCCAGTTCAGGTCTCTCTGAGGGGGAAACTTCCTGCTGAGTTGAATTATTTGACACTAAATACCTAAAGCTTGAGCTTGCATTGGATTGGCTGTGTCTTGCTTTTCTTCATTGCCAGCAGGGAAGCAAAGTTGATTAATGAGTCACATTCCAAGATTTATTCAGCAGCATTGATGCTGGTGTACTAACAAATAGGATTGGCAAAATTGGACTTTTTGTTTTTTATAATTTTGACCAGGAATATAAAATTTTACGTTTAACCTTTTTTTTTCCAATTTTTGTCATTTCAAACTGTCATAGTTGTGCAAAATTATGGGGTGCCCAGATAATATTTTCTTAATCATCAGAGGTATTAATATTCAAAAAATGAAAGCTTTATAAATAATAAAACACAAATTGTCATAGAATACAAAGTATATCTTTAATATCCTTAAATAAGACTCTTAATTTTCAAGCAGCATTTGTCTTTGCCTGTCTGTATATTTCAGTTACTATCTATGGAAATGTTTTTTCTTTGCCTGTATGGTGAAATGTGCCAACATTTACTGATGATCTAATCTTTCCAAGCTTACAAATAAGGAAGTAATCAACTAACTTTAAGCTCCATTAGAAAAAGGGGGGAAATCCATTTACCTGCTTTTGTAATTACATTACAGAAAGAGCATTAAACAAAGCACTTCTGTCAAACAGCTAACACTGTAGCTTTGCTTTTTATTAGAAGTCTCTTTGGAAAACCTATTCAGTGGTTGTACTTGGAGTGATTCCATCTAATACATGCACCTGTATGTACCTGCTTTCCTAAATGGTCTGATTTTGATTTGTTGTTTGCTGCTCTTTTAACTCATTTCTCCATTGCACATGATTCTACCTTTCACTCAAACAGAAGTAGATTTACAAAGCTTGGGTTTGCATAATGGATTACAAGTAACAGTTGAAAATGCTTTATGTTGTTCTTTTCAAACAGGACTTCCATTATTCTTGAAATGTTGCTTCTATCCCAGAGATAAGCTTTTGTCTGCCTCTGCCTTTTATTCATGTTCTGTATTGGGGTTAGAATCCCTCAGATTTCATTTGAGACTTAACCATATTTTGCTTCCCTATGAAAAGCTTAATCCTGAGGATGAGTAAAGTTTGAACTGTCTAGGCAACAGGAAAGTTGCCAGACCTCAGAAGAATTGTTAACTTCAGTTTAAACAGTTTGTATCATGTAATATTTTGCTAATCAACTGTTAAATGTCTTCAGTGCCATTTGGTTTTTGACACTACAACTTTAGTTGCCCTGACTTTGAATTTAAAAGTGGCATGTTGCACATTAAAAAGATCCAAGTGTTAATGTCCTTTCAGGCTAAAAGCCTGATATGCAATTATTGTATCTTAAATTGTTTTTCCTTAACTTGCAGAACATTATGGGAGGGGCATGCATGTGTCATTTAGGTAATTCTATAAGCCTTGGCAATACCTCCAGGCAGTTAAATTGCTTCCCTTTTATTTATTAGCTATCTGATGGGGAGCAATGGTCCAGTTCCAGAATGTCCCTTTCTCTCACGCTCCCCCATGCACATGTTTTGTTTTTTTTGGGGTTTTTTTAATTGGTCTTGAAATAGATCGTCTATATATGTTTCGACTGAATAGATGTCTCCAGAATACAGCCCCTGTGCTCACCTATCAGTTTCTACATGTCTCCACATATCCTGGGCTGACTTTTCAGGAACTCTCTGTGGGGAAAAGTGTTCAGCTGAAAGGGATTCCAACAGGTGTTTAGCATCTTGTTCATGGCAAAAATCCTTACTTCTCTTGCCTGGATATGCTGGCACGGATGTCATAGTAATTGACCAGGATCCTGTGGGTGGGGGGCTGGGCTGCCAGTTATCAGTATGTGCTGTAGCTCTCCAGCCAGAATGTCTGCCCTTTCTCTGTCTCTGGCTAGAGAATGAAAACAAGGGGTTACAAGGCGGTTGTCTGCTGGCATCTACCAGCTTTGTTCAAAGCTGAAGGGCCTTCTACATCATAGAAATGAATGGTTCTCTTTCCCCCCCCCCCCCCCCCCCAGCAGCCGTTGCCATCTTCCTCAGTTAGACTCTGCCTTTGGACCCTATCCCGGTAGTCCAGGCTCTGCTGTGCTCTTCTGCCGGGCAGCTGGGACCAGCTTTGTCTGCTTTTTCTTGCTGCCACTTTGTGTATATCCTGCCCTTGCTTTCTGCCTTCTCTGCTCCAGCATAGCTGCCTGGAGACCCAGTCCCTTGCCCTGCCATGGCCCATCCCTGCAAAGAGCCTAGAAGCTGGCCATGTTGGTTGCATTGCCTTTGTGGCAAGCCCCATCCGGTACAGTCCATCCCAGAAGAAATCTTCAGCCCAACTCCCAGAGGTCTGCAGAAACCCTTAGTCCACCATGAGACACGTGCCCTGACAATGGAGATGTCATGAATAGAGCAGTGGAGGAATCTGAGATTCTGCAGCCAGAGCCTTTGTTTTGTAGACTTACCTAAACGGGCATGTGTTCTCTTCGAACAATGAGCTGCAGTTGGCTGCTTTGTTTAAGTGGTAGCTCTTCGGAGCAGGCAGAGTGGACAAAAGCCTATTGATGAGTTGAAGCACAATGTTACATTGATGCAGTGACCTGCACATGGTAAATGTGTAACTGCCTCTCTCTGCTTTTCTCCTCCCCAGGTGTACAAGACGCTGAAAGAAGACACACACAGATTCAATGACCACATTGAAGCATTAGCCACGAGATCCCAAAAAGTAAAGTCCACCTCGGGTGGGTACCAGCCTACCATAGCTACCAGCTAAGTCCCAGTTTTAGGAGCCTTGGAAGAAAGGATGTTTAAGAGCTCAGTTGGTACATCTATAACTAGACAGGACAACCTAGCACTCCTCATAGCCCAACCTAGCACTAAGCCAGGGCAGGAGAGCGCTTGTTGCCTCTGGGTGCAAGTCTTTGGGACACTGTCTTGTGCCTTCGGGCAAACACAGTGGTGCTAGCAGTCCAGGGGGCTCTCTGTGAAAGGGCGCAAGAGGAAAGGGTAGGGAAGCTTCTAAATGCCTGTCCTTGCCCATCTGATAGCACGGTAAAAAAACTTAAACCGTATTTCAAGCTTCCGGGATTTGTAGATCACCCATTACTTTGTGAACAGAGCAACGCTCTGTGGTCCCAGAGCCACTTCAAAAACTATATTTGCACAATTACATTTCCCAGTTTAATTTTTTATACACAAAGCGTCTCATGCTGCAGCTGAAATGACAGCTCGACACAACTTGCTACCCATCTTTTATAGCATTGCTTCTCAGGCTGCGGTCTGCAGATTTCTTCTGGGCCAAAGAATGAAACCTCTTGAACTGGCCAATGGGACCATTGGTTCCCAGGATGTGAGGGGCAGGTACATGAGAAGTGCTTTCTCACAAAGCCAAAAGGAAGAAAAAGTTGGCGATCCCCTGTTTTTTTGGAGGGTTTTTGTAGTGAAGGTACCATTAGACCATCTAGTCAGACCTTTTGCATCATAGGCCAGAAAATTTCACCCATTACCCTGCTTTTGAGACCAATAACTTGGACACTGCAGATCTAAGAAAGGGAGCTCTGATAGGCATATGCCTGTAAGGCAGACAGCTGAGTTCAAAACAAGGAGCAGAGGGTATTTGAGGGATTATGGGCCATTTCCAGGGGCCCATCACAATGCAGCAAGTGTCCACACCCACCCCCCAGTGCTGTATCCAGAGCACAGCAAGCTCTATGCTTCTTGTTGAGGTGGTTTACGTAGAGTGCAGCAACTGCGGAGCTAGGGTGCACTTAGGGTTAGGGTTAGTGCCTTGCCAGTGTGGACACCTCATGAGTTACAGTGCTGGGGGCTGATTTACTGCACAGTAACTTGCCAGTGTAGACTTGGCCTTAGTTTGCACCTTGCTGGATTAAGTCTAGTGTCTTATCTCTTCCAGAAGACCATGCTGCTTCCCCGGCCACAGCAGGTGAGAAGGAATCCAGGAGTCACCCTGGTAACTCTGAACTCGGTTTTATTTCTGATTGTGTTGCTTAAGACAGGCTGTGAAGGAAAAACATGCTCCTAGGAGCTGGCCTCCATCTCAGGACATGAGTGAAAGAAAATGTTCCCCAGGCTTTTTCCTGACGGTTTCAAGTATTCTATGTACTTGGATTACTTGCAAGTTGTGCACTAAATGGCAAGAGCGAAACGTTGTTCCTGCCTGTAAGTGGTTCTGGTTTTAAAATGTAAAGATTTCCTACCTCAGAGACTTAACCAAAGCGACCTCTTGGGATTGGGCATTTGGAATAAGTGGCTGCCCTGAGCTATAGCGAGACTGTCTCCGTCTTACCTGAAGCTTTTCAGGTTGCATGTTGAGTCCCCACAATGCACTTTGTGGCTCCTTGAATGTGTTGCCGCCACTTCCCCCAGCCATGTGCATTTAAGCAGAGCTTTTTGGAATGGAGGTGTTTAGAACTACAGCAGGAGCCTTGAGGAAAGTTGGAATAGCGGCCTTACAACTCAGAGCTGTAGCCATGCTCACGTGGGTTAGCAGCTCCATGTGATGCCTAGTAATGATGCCCCAGTGGGGTTATAGTTCAATCTCATTATACAGGTTCCTTTAATTAACTCTTATCTCTCTTTCTCCCCTCACCTCCCCCCCCCACCCTCCCCGCATCTCCCTCCAAAAAACCGTAGCAGAGCAGGTGGCAGCAGCTGAGCAGGGAGGTGAGTGAGCATAAAATCATAAGCCCATCAATGGAAACTCTTTTCTTGGTTCTTTTTTGTCCTGCCAAAAGTCCTTTGCTGCCCCTCTTAGGTGTGTGGGCTCTGCGGGGTAACTGGGGTAAAAGCTCTGCGGCACTGACTGACACGCACCGGGGGCTAGGCATGCTGTGGTGAGAAGCAGGCTTTCCATAGTAGCCCTTCTGAGGTGAATGACACATGCATATGAGAGTAGCACCTCGCAGAACGTCGTGGGATTTGAGAAGCAGCTCTCCGGGTGCGGGGCTGGGAGGGAGCAGCCTTTAGGGTATAGCTAGGGGACCGCAGCCCACCAAAGAGTTCCCAGTATTTGCAATGCAAAAGGAAGTCGTGATTCTTCCCAGAGTAAACGTTTCCCCTCTTCCCTTGGGGGCAGGCAGTGATCCTGGCACAGGTTGGTTGCTGTGTTCACACCAGGCTGTCTGCTCTGTTGCTTTGCAGCTCCAGAGACAGATCCAAGTGCTCGCCCTGAGTGTCCGTCCCATGCTCCGTTCCTGCTCATTGGTGGGGGCACTGCCGCCTTCGCTGCTGCCCGCTCCATTCGGGCTCGTGATCCTGGGGCGAGGGTAAGGGATGTGCACGGGCCTGCCTTAGCACGGAACGGGGCTACAGCCAGAGGGCACGCTCCCCGCACAGCCCTACGTGGCACGCCACCATTTTCAACACACGCGCCGAAGTGAGCTTGTTCATGATCTCCCACGTGACAGGTGCTGATTGTGTCTGAGGACCCTGCCCTGCCGTACATGCGCCCTCCTCTTTCAAAAGAGCTGTGGTTCTCGGAAGATCCTGATGTCACGGAGACGCTGCGGTTCAAACAGTGGAATGGCAAAGAGAGAAGGTGTGTGCCCCCTGCGGGCAGTGAATATTAATGGGAGTGACCTGAATGGCGCCTGGCAGGACCACGCTGGGCTCAGCCGGGGGTTGCTGGCAGCCTGCGGAGTGAGGGCCTCTGGGCTTACAGGGGAGCAGATTTCCATGCACTGCGGGTGGGCAGCCTCTTGAGAACACGTATCCCGCCGTGCATTGTGGGTAGGCTGCTCAGAGAGCACTGTCACCCGCACCAATTCCAATTTCCCCAGGGATGCTCAAGTCCTGCTCAGCCCCAGATCCCATTCCTGCTCCACCCCTCCCCTTAAATCCCCAATCTGCCTGGCTCTACCCCTGCCCCCACCCTTTCCCCCCAAGGCCCCACCTTACCTCTTCCCATTCCCTCCAATGAGCATGCCCTGGCCCCACCCCTGCACCCTTCCAGCTGGGCAGTCACATGCTGCAGAGCTGGCCTCCAGGGGATTTTAGCTGGACCTGGATGGCTGCCCCCTCCCCCCCCCCCCCCCCCGCCCAGCATTGCTATGCTAGTGCTTGGGTCTGAGCCCCGTACGTCACCTCGTTCGATGAAACCAAACCCTGCCTGGAATCGCCCGGGGAGCGCGGTGTCCTGTGTGAGGCTGTTTCTGTTGGTCTGCACTTAGATGGGTGCGTGCTCCTCCAGCCATTGAGTAGCTGCTAATGCGAGGGAGCCAGAAACCCTGTCCAAATTGGGGCACTTTTTCTCTGCAGTATCTATTTCCAGCCGCCGTCTTTCTATGTGCCTGCTCGTGATCTGCCTTATATAGACAACGGTGGAGTGGCCGTCCTCAGTGGCAAGAAGGTCGGTACAGCAATGCTCAGTGCTCCAGCACCATCCATTGACCCTGCGCTTTACAAACAGCAGCACTTACAGCCGAGGGGCGTTTTCACCCCCGCAGCAGCGCCCCTCCTGGCGCAAGCTGACGGGTGCAGGCTTGTGCTACGGCGCTAAAAACAGCCATGGCAACGCTCAGGCGGGAGCCCGAGTTCTCCACGCCAGGGAGTGGGATATTACGGATGCTGCCGAGCACAGCCGGAGTCGGGGCTGGTGTGTGTAGTTTGCGTTAGGAGCCTCCTTACAGATATCGTGGTGGGAGGGAGCAGGGAGCCTGGCCCCTTCCTGTGACCTTTGCGGGCCATTCCCTCCCCGTATGCCTGGGAGCTGAGCCCAGCTGGCCTTTGGCTTCAGTGGAGCTGCCAGTCCTGCGGTCTCATAGCAAGTGCCTGAGTAGCATTCCGCTGAGAGTGGCAGATCAGGGAGAGGAACAAGTCTGGGGAAGGGCCAGTCTGAGTTCAGAGCTGCAGCCATGTTAAAACCTCGTTAGTTCTGCAGCTGCGCCCCCTCCCCCGTTCCCTTTCTCCAAGCAAGGGAGGGCCTACGGGGAAACCGTGTTCACGTGACCATATCTTTGGTGGCTGCTGCTCTGCCTGGCTGGCCTGTGCCAGGTTACAGGACATGTAACCCTGAGCTGGGCCTTGCAGGTGGTGCACATGGACGTTCGAGGCAACGTGGTGAAACTCGATGATGGAACCCAGATCACCTACGATAAATGTTTAATTGCCACGGGTGAGTTCCGGGGTGTCGCCTTTCCCTGAGACATCAGTCCTTGGCCCGCAGTAACCTCGCACACCGTGTTGGGCAGTAACCCTTCAGCCGATGGGGCCTGGGCCTGAGCAAACCCGGTTAGGTCAAGTCTCAGAAGGGGACCATGTGAGTCCGTATCTGCAAAACTGAGTCCTGGGGCACCTTGGAGGCTCAGATTTATGAGAACTTGGGTAAAACCCACTTTGTCAGATGAATTGGGTGGGTTTGGCCCACAAGCTTAGGCCCGAATAAATCTGTCTCGAGGGTGCCCCAGGACTCCTCGCTGTTTCTGTCTGATAGTTACATGGGCAGGGAGGGACACCGTCTGGTCCAACTCCTCCCAGACTTTGCAGAGCAGTGTAGTGGGACATCTCCCTTCTCTGCTGGCTGTGCCACAGGGCTGGGAGGGGGGCACGCTGACCACACCTAGCAAACTGAGAGGAGACCCCTGGGAAGGCGGGAGAGGAAGGCGATTCTCCTTTCAAGTGTGGCAGAAGGCTCAGAGAGCTGAACCCAAGCCCTGAAGAGCAGTGGCTGTGCCTGGTGGGTGAGTGCGCTCCTGAGTGTTGTGTGGCTAGCTCGTGTCTCGTCCTGTTATCAGGTGGCTCCCCGAGGAACCTTCCTGCCATCGAGAGAGCAGGGAAGGACGTGCAACAGAAACTGACGCTGTTCCGCAAGGTAATCCCAAGGGGCTCTTTGAGATCCGGGTTCCCAGTCCGGGGCAGTGACCGCAAGAGCATTCTGCCCCAGCTTGTCCAGCCCGGCGGGCTAGAGTTTCTCCAAGTCTGGGGAGATTGCACTAGCCACAGGACCTTGTTGCCAGCGCACTGAAACTTCAGTTCCAGCTGTAACTGAATGTGGCTGGGGGTGGAAAGTCCCCTCCTTGACTCTTGCTTACCTCTCCTTAGCCCTGATGTGGAGCATGTCTCTTGGGCAGCGGCCCAGCCCCTCTTGTGGAGGCCTTTCCTATATACACACCTGTGCTTCTGTGCTCCAGGGCAGCCCACTTTACTGAAAGGTGCTGGTGCTTCCCTTGGCAGAGACGCGCTGCTTTTCACTGGCTGCCTGCTAGCTGCTCTTTTCTTTTGCAGTAGCGGAAGCCATGCAAGTATGTAAAGTGGCACCCCCCCACTAGGGATGTTAAGGACTAGATAAGCATTTGCTTATCAGATAGTTGACTAGTCACTTCCCCCCCCCCCCATCAGATAGATAAATGTAGTGCCTTGCTTGTAGAATAGTAATAGAGATGTATCAGATAGAGGCAGCAAGGGGGATACTTCAAAGCAGCAGCGCCGCATAGAGCCTGGGGTCAGCTGTTCCACGTGGCACTGCTGCTTCAAATGCCACGGGGAACCCAGCGTCGGGCTTCTTGCAGCATTTTGAAGCAGCAGCATCACACAGAGGCCCCGGGCTCCATGCGGTGCTGCCACTTTGAAACACCGCTGCAGCATTTCAAAGGGGGCAGCGTCACCCTATCGACTAATCAAGTAGTCGATGCAAAAATGCATCGACGGTTCATTTGGTCAGTTACCGGATACTTAACATCCTTAACCCCCACCCCATCCCGACACCCAGCTCGCTGGAGCCTGGAGAGGTGGGAAAGGCAGTGGAGATGTTCAGAGCCACGGAGATCGAAAAGATTGGGCCTGTCTAGTTCAGAGAAGATACTACTAAGATGTGGGAGGCAGGTGTTTGATGACAGGCTGGCGACAGTGCCTGAGTTTTGTCCTTAGCAGCCCTTTACCTGGGTGCTAGGGTGAGCACGGCTGCACCGTTCTGGGGGAAAGGTACAAAGTGTCCTTGTGTAGACACAGCCGAGTTGCCTGGCCTAAGAACAGGCCCCTTTGTGGCCTCTGACTTGGGTCTGGTCCAGCAGAGCTCAGTGCTCTGTGAAATGCTAGTTGTAGTTCCGGGGGAGCTGGCAGTACAAAAGCAATGGCCATATTTGTCACAGTCCCGCCCCTGCCCCTGCCCGCTGCTGGACTGGCTGAGGATGAAAGGGTGGGCTTAGTGGACGACTGGTCTCCCTGATGTGGTGTTCGGAAATACACATGGGAGCCTGCTGAGGCTCTGTTCAAAGGAGCCGAGCTGTGAGCGCCCAATTGGCAGCCCTGCACGGCCCTGCCATGCTCACTGCGGCTAGTTCAGATGGCCCACCTGGGTGTTCAGGTGGCATGCAGAGGTGCTTTTGGAGCACAGTTAAATGGGATTAGGCCCCTCATCTGGATGGGAATTGGGATGAGGAGCTGGCTCCCCGCAGGAGTGGGAAAGATTTCTGGGCTCTGTGCGTGGGTCAGATCAGACGCTCTGGAAATTCAGGAGTCGCTGCTGAAGGTACAGAAGGGGAAACGTGAACAGCTGACTCCTAGGCCAAAGACTTGGTTTCCTGATTTCCCCATGTTCGCAAATTGATGGCTCCGGGCTACCAAACTACGCTCTGCTCTTGTCACGGACCAGGGCATCTGACATGGGAATGAATCTTTTCACAGATCGAGGACTTCCGAGCCCTAGAAAAGATTTCTAGAGAAGTCAAATCCATCACCATTATTGGCGGCGGGTTCTTGGGCAGTGAGCTGGCCTGTGCTCTGGGAAGAAGGGGTGAGTGGATCGCACCAGGCCACATGCCAAGAAGCTCTGGCAAGACCCAGGCTAGGAAAACACGAGGGCTTGTCTACATGAATGCTTAGTTTGTGGCAAGCTGGGGTGTGAATCTGCCCCTCGCTGTCTGGCCTGCACACCCTGCTGCCACATGATCCTTCCTTAGTGCGCTTTGACCTACTTGTGCTTCAGAGTAAGGTAGGTGAGAGTGCACTAGGGAACTTGCAGTGTGCACCAGCAGGGCCCACGTGGACGTGCGTGCAGCAGGCCGTGAACTGAGTGTGTAAATGTGTCCTCGGGTTATATCCTTCCCTGCTGTCCCCAGCCAATGGCCTCTCTGGGGAAGGGGAGGTGCTGGCCACGGGTCCCTGCAGGTCTAGGCAGTTGGCCGGCAGAATGGATGTCTGTTGTCTGCCTGCAGTGGTGTGGTGGGGTGTGGCATCAGCTCTTGGCTGGCTGGGTGTACATGCTGGGCTCTCCCTGGCCCCCCAGATATTGCCTTGGCTCTGACCAGCAGCCCAGGGCCTGGAGTATGTCAACACTGCCACCCTAGTTCGAACTAGGGTGGCTAATGTAGTCATTCAAACTTGCAAATGACGCCCGGGATTAAAATATCCCGGGCTTTATTTGCGTGTTCCCGGGCGCCGCCATTTTTAAATGCCCGGTAGTTCGAACTCCCTGCCCATGGCTGCACGTGGCACAGGCTAGGTAGTTTGAACTAAAGCCCCTAATTCAGACTACCATTACTCCTCATTGCAGGAGGAGTAACGGTTGTCCGAATTAGGGGCTTTAGTTCGAACTACCTAGCCCATGCCGCGTGTAGCCGCAGGCAGGGAGTTCGAACTACCGGGCATTTTAAAATGGCGGTGCCTGGGAACATGCAAATAAAGCCCGGGATATTTTAATCCCGGGCTTCGTTTGCAAGTTTGAATGACTACATTAGCCACCCTAGTTCGAACTAGGGTGGCAGTGTAGACATACCCTCAGAGTGTCCCCCCATTCTGAGCCTGGCCCTGGGAGGCTTGCTCTCTGGGCTCACGGGCTGGTGAGTGTGTTTGGGGACCAGTGCTCCTTGTGGAAAGGGTAAGTCTGCCTTGAAATGAAGCCTCTCAGGAATTCTCCCAAAGGCCTGTGAGCACAAGCCCCGCCCCGCTGGTTTGGGCTCCCCAGCAAGTGTGCGTGCTTGGGAATGTTTTCCTCACCCAGCCTTTGCAGGTCTCCTGAGGAGCGGGCCTCGGCGTGGCCATAATCCCCCTCCAGCACGCGGGGCAGTGACCTGGCTTGTGAGGGCTGGTGTGGGCAGAGATGGTCATCTCTGTGCATAGATCCAGCCTCAGGCTCCGCAGCACACGCTGGTGCCAGGCGGGGATCCAGGACGTGTTGGACCCCCCAGGACAGGGATAGTCCCTGTGAAGCGAGCTCTGGCAGCCCGGCTTCCTGGTAGGAGGGGCCCACGTCTAGGGAATTGCAGCAGGAAAGGACTGGAGCCTCTTCCGTCTCAGCCGGGGAATTGTGCTGGGCGTGTTCCCAGGTGGTGTGGAATCCAGGAGGCAAAACCGGCTGCTCTCTGTGTGTCTCCACAGCACATGCCAAGGGCTTGGAGGTGATCCAGATGTTCCCAGAGAACGGAAACATGGGCAAGGTCCTGCCTGAGTATCTGAGCAACTGGACCACAGACAAAGTCAAAAGAGGTAACGCTGCTCTTGGACCCCTTCCTCTCTGCAGAGCTCCTCCTGCCGGGTCCTCTGCGGGTCCACACCGGGCTAGTAGCTGCTGTCTCCTTGCTCATCCCCAGGGAAGGAGCTCTCAGCCAGACAGCCCCTCCCTTGGGGCCCTCGCTGGCCCCTTGGGCTGCCTCCGTTGGGTCCGTCTTTCCTGCACGTGCTGGAGAATCTCTGCTCTGCTGAGCTGGGTCTTCTCACTTGGACCTGATCATCCGCTCTGGACATTTGCACTCTGCTCCGGAGAGAGATGGCAGGAGTCCTGACTCGCTGCATCTCCTCTGAGGAATGTCCCCTCCCTGCAGCGAGGGGGCCCTGTTTGCAGATTCTTGCTACCATCTTGCACCTCACTGAGCTGACAGAGGGCCACTCGTGTAGCCCCTCACTAACCTAGACTGCCCCTTGCTGCTTTAAGACCTGAGGACTGGCAAAGCAGAGGTCCTAATTCCTGCAGGTTTCTGTGCGTGTAACTTGCATTTCCTTTCAGACAAACACTTGTCCTCATGCCCGGGTGTGCAAAACATCCTCTTCAGACTGGTTACAGTGGAAGCTCAGAGCGACACGCACCCTGGGAATGGAGGTGGTTTGTAACGTAACAAAACGTTACGACTGCTCTTTAAAAGTTTACAACAGAACATTGGCTTAATACAGTTTTGAAACTTTACTTGCTTTTAACTATCTTCGTTTAAACGAAACAAGCACAGAAGCTGCTTCCACACCTTGGCCACTTGAAAAAAGTTTCCCTTTCTATTTTTAGTTGTGTACGTTTCACGCAGTGCTGTGCTGTATTGGCTGTGTGCTGGTCTCTGCTGCTGCCTGGTTGTGTGCTTCCAGCTCCAAATGAGGGGTGTGGTTGACCATTCAGTTCATAACTCTGTTGTTTGTAACTCTGAAGCTCTACAGTCATTGGTTTCCTTTCTGTTCACACTTTCCCCTGGACTCTGTGGCTCCTGTGTGCCGCCAAAGAGAAGCCAGCCCCCCTCGGCTTCTTAGACATTCACAGTTCTGCCTGGTACAATCAAGAAGTGCATTGCTTGCACGTCTCCACCACTCGCTTTGGCTTCCACTGAAGTCTCTGCTCTCGGCCTCCAGTTGAAGTGTTCTGTGTTTCGTTTCCAGAGGGTGTTAACGTCATGCCCAACGCTGTGGTGAAGTCCGTCTGTGTCTGTGGTAACCGGCTGAACATCAAACTGAAGGATGGAAGGAAGGTAAATGCCTGGAGCAGGTAGCAAACCAGACGTGTGGCCGTGTGTAGGAAGAGCCAGTCGTGCAGGGGTAGTAGTCAGTGGGCAGACCATGGGCCAAATCCAACCACCAGACACTTTTTGAATGGATCCCATTATCTTATGACTGTCACTGTTGGGTTTACTATTATGTTCTCTGGCACCAAGGTCCAGACTCTGCCTTGACCAAGAAACTTGGACCTTGCCAAAAACTAAGCGATTGTCTCTGAAAATAGTGTAACGTGTCTGATCTCCCCTCTCTGTCAGGTGGTGACCGATCACATAGTGGCAGCAGTGGGCTTGGAGCCCAACGTGGAGTTGGCCAAGTCCGCTGGCTTGGAGGTAGACTCTGATTTTGGAGGCTTCCGGGTGAACGCGGAGCTGCAAGCACGCTCCAACATCTGGGTGGTAAGTGTGGCGGGGGAGAGGCTTCTTGAGTTGCTCTGTCGCAGTGAGTGAGCTTGTGCAGAGCACTGCTGCAAACTCAGTGACGGTGAATGGCTGACTTGTGGTCATAGGCTGTAAACAACAGCAGCATCCTGGCCACAAAGCCACCTTGGGCCTGGTCGGCAGTCTTGACAAGCATGAGCCCTGTGCGCGCGAGGAGCTTGTCTATCCCAGTAACCCTGCCACCCCTTCGCCTACTAGGATGAAGTTTAATAAGGACAAATGCAAAGTGCTCCACTTAGGAAGGAACAATCCGTCTTACACACACACAGAATGGGAAGTGACTGTCTAGGAAGGAGTCCTGCAGAAAGGGATCTGGGGGTCAGAGTGGACCACAAGCTAAATATGAGTCAACAGTGGGACACTTGCAAAAAAAGCAAACCTGATCGTGGGCTGCATTAACAGGAGTGTTGTTTGCAAGACACGAGAAGTCCTTCTTCCGCTCTGCTCTGTGCTGATTACTCCTCAGTTGGAGTGTTGGGTCCAGTCCTTGGCACCGCATTTCAAGAAAGAGGTGGACAAATTGGAGAAGGTCCAGAGAAGAGCAACAAGAATGATTCAAGGTCTAGCGAACATGAGCTATGAGGCACAGGTTTGAAGGAATTGGGCTTGTTTAGTTTGGAAAAGAGAAGACTGAGGGAGACATGATAGTGGTTTTCAGGTATCTAAAAGGGTGCCATAGGGAGCGGTGGGTGGGAATTGTTCTCCTTGGTCTCTGAGGACAGGACAAGAAGCAATGGGCGTAAACTGCAGCAAGGGAGGTTTAGGTTGGACATGAGGAAAAACGTCCTACCTGTCAGGGTGGTGAAACTCTGGAATTAGTTGCCGAGGGAGGCTGTGGAATCTCCATCATTGGAGATATTTAAGAGCAGGTTGGACAGACACCTGTCAGGGATGGTCTAGACAATGCTTGGTCCTTCCATGAGGGCAGAGAGCTGGACTTGATGACCTCAAGGTCCCTTCCAATTCTAGTGTTCTATGGTTCTACTGCCAGAGGAGCCGCCTTTGGCAGGGAATCCAAAACTTCTCATCAGTATGACTCCAAAACTACCTCACTTCCCCTAGCCTGGCAGAAATGCTGAAGCTGTGGAGACCTGCTAAATTGGAGATTCTCCTGCAGCCCCTTTTTTCCCTTTCCCTTTAGGGCTGGGCAGTCTTGCCCGTCGTTCATTTTCTCTTTCACTGGCCGCCTCTCTTGGCTGGTGTTCATTGTGTGCATCTCTCCTTAAGGCCGGAGATGCCGCCTGCTTCTACGATATCAAGCTGGGCCGAAGACGCGTAGAGCATCATGATCACGCTGTTGTGAGTGGAAGATTAGCTGGAGAAAACATGACAGGAGCTGCTAAGCCATATTGGCATCAGTCAATGTTCTGGTAGTTTTATTCCCTCTTTCTCCCTTTTGTCCCGCTGTCCGGAGGGCTCTCCAGCGTGTGTGCCAGCCTCAGGCAGACTCTCCCGGAGCAGGGCACAGTCCCAAATTGGCTGTCTGGTCTTTCAATAGATTTCCAGGCAGTTGTGAACTCCCACATTGCCCAAGAGACTGTCTGTGACACTATGGCAATCACGTGTGCCCAGACCCATCACCAAAGACCAAGCTTGTAGCTAATATTGCAGTGAACTAAATAATGGCACATTAAACAGGGCAAATGAGTTATGGACAAGGTCAGGGCCATCCCAAGGGGAGTGCAGGGCCAAGGACAACGCCCCTCGCCTGCTCCTCTCCTCCCCCCGCCCCCCCCAGAGCACCTCTTTCTTGGAGCCCCCTCACCCGAGCTACGTGGCCTGGAGGATTCCCCGAGGAGCCTGGCGTGTGGCCAGCATCCCATGCATGCCATGGTGTTGGGAGCCAGAGCAATGCAGCAGCCTGCTCCGCTGCCATCTCCCAGCCCACTGTGCTTCACATCACCGCAGAGGTGGGAAGCAGAGTCCCTGGCCCCAGATTGCCCCGCGGAGTCCAGCATCTCTTGGGGGAGCAGCAGGCCTGACACTCTGCTTGCTGCTGCCGTGGTGAAGTGGAGCACGGCGCGATGGGCATTGAGCGCAGTGGGGCCGACCCCTGCTGCTGCCCACCGCCAGGCCCCCTGGTTATCCCCCAGGCTGCCCTCAGCCCCCTGGGTCATGTCCATTGGATGGTTGAATCAGCCACCGCGAACCAGCCTATGTCCATTGAATGTCTGCGCTGAGAGCTCTGTAGCCAAAGCTCCCCAGGGGCCGGCCAGCACCTCTTGTATTCAGAGCACTAGGCAACCCGCTCGGCACCAAGCTGTTGGGGGAATGGGGCGTTCTGTGGCATCGTGTAGCTTGGCGGAAATGGAGTTGTGGCTAAAGTTTCAGAGCGACACTGCAACGGCCTGTGTGTGTTAACTCCTAGGAGCGACCTGGGGCCTGACGTCGGCTACGAAGCCATTGGCCTGGTAGACAGCAGTTTGCCCACGGTAGGGGTTTTTGCTAAAGCAACGGCAAGAGACACGCCCAGGTCTGCCACCGAGCAGTCAGGTAGGGACCGGCGTTGCTGGAGGCTGGGGGGCTGTCCTGGGTGGAAGGGCGGGGCTTCAGAGCTGGGCAGGGCCAGGGAGCATCAGGACAAACCTGCTCTTGCGGCCACGCCACTCTGTTTGGCTGCCTGCCGTCTGGGAGGGAGCAGCCCTGCGGGGTGAGTTCTCGTCCGGGCTGGGGTTCCTCTGCTCAGGCTCAGAGGCCAGTGATCTACGCATCCGGGGCAGCATTATCCACCTAAACAGAGGGAGCACTTCAGCTTGGATCTCCTCTGCCTCGTGCAGGAACAGTGTCCAGCCTTCCTCCACCAGCCGGCAGGCTGTTTTGCTGCAGGGCCTTCCCGGGGTGAGCTCCAACCAACAGCTTTGGGAGCCGAGGGCCGGCGTAGGGTCAGTTTAGCGGCTCGCCTTGGTATAAAATTGTTGGGCAGCAATACTGGGGATGCTGCTGTGAGCGTTCTCCGACTGAGGACTGCCTTGTTACCCCCTCCTCCCACACGGGGGAGATCTGCTTGTGCTGGGCTCGGTGTCAGCAACTTGGCAGCTGCCTGCTGGCCGCCCAACACCCTCCTCTGGGCTCCGCCAGCCCTTTGGCTTGCAGGGTAGCAATATGTGCACTGGTCCCCTTGCAAAGCTGCCCTGTGGTAGCCAGCCCCTGACCAGCTAGTTGACATCACCTCTTTGCTAACCTTTAACCTTATGAAATCGACATCCGTTGTGTTGGCTTGTGCTGCCACGGAGAGCTGCATCTTTCTTACCTCCTGTCTGCAGGAAAACTAGCTTTTGTCCTGTGCCTTGTGCGAGTTTCAAACCGTATCTCGAGTACAGAAAGGGAGCCCCTTGTATAGTATGGACACTTCAGTGACATTGACTAGTGTGACCCTGACTGCATTCCAGACCACACAAGATGTTCTCTGCTGAAACTGAATGTAGGGATGTGACTGTTTAGCCAGTTAATGGATGAGGCTTACCGGTTACAGTTAACCCGTGGGGGGCTGGCGCAGCCCCCCATCTGCCATGGGGCCCAACACAGGTGTGGGATACTCTAGCCCAGCTGTACCGGGCGGGGGGCTACTCTAGGCTGGCTGGGCTGGCACAGCCCCCCCACTCACCCCATTTAATTGGTATCCTAGCTGGGTTCCTGCAGCCCGTTTCATGATAAAGTACTCAGGCACACACACGTCCTGCACAGCGGTTGGTTTCCTTCTGCAAGCAAGGGTTTTGCCGGGCAACAGACTGCAAAAGGGAAGTAGGCCAGGCGCTCCCAAGTCTGTTTCCTGTTGCAGCAGCACTGGTATGTAATACATTCGTACGAGGAGCAGTGGCTGCTTCTAGGCTGCTGCTTTCTTTGGTGTGTGGAGAAATGAGTATACTCCCTGTGCGTGGCCTAATACAATTCTGGGAGGAGAGAGCCCTTCCAAGTAAGGCTTTCACCACTGGGGTCATGGCCTTGCCCTGGCTTAGGACATGTCTCACCTTTACAGCGGTGCATCGTGTTTTGCCACATCACAGCTCTTAGCATGGCCCGGATAGGCAAACCAGAGCCCTTGCTCCAGGCTTTGCCTGGCAGACTGACAGCTGCCCTCTGGCGTGACCGTCCGTCGGTGAATCATCTCTCGTGTTCTTGCCGTAGGGACTGGCATCCGCTCAGAAAGCGAAACAGAAGCCGAAGCCTCTGAGGTCACCATCTCGGCCAGCTCTGCCTCAGCACCTCAAGTTCCAAAGCAAGGAGAAGACTATGGCAAAGGGGTCATCTTCTACATACGGGATAAAGTGGTGGTGGGAATCGTCCTATGGAACATCTTCAACAGGATGCCAATTGCGCGAAAGGTTAGATGCGCCTCCCGTACTGCTTTGTGATGGGGGAATTGAGTTGACTGTGTGTCGGATGTGTTGGCAGCCTCCCTGCACGTGAGAGCAGCAGAATACATTATCGTCGTAGGAAATTGTGGCTGAGCACTGCAATCTAATATACCTTCCCATAGAATGTCTTGTCCTGTCTTTAAAGCCAGCTAGAAAATAAGTAGACAGGCTAATTTTGTAGGGAGAGTAACCCCATCTTTATCCCTGCCAGACATTCTTACTTGCTAGTGGCCTGTCTTTTCACATGGCTTAACCTGCCTTCATGGGTCACAACTTGAGAACACCAAATTCAGCTCTTGCTACTGAGAGAGAGGGAAATTACGCCCCAAAATGCTGTTGGGTAGTCTCCCATAAGGTCTGCCAAACCAGCCACAAAAGTAAACTTCTGTCTCACCACACTAGCTACAAGAAGACTTAAAAGCTGTTTCCTGAGGCACACCCAAGCCAATAGATCTTACCCAGAGATCTAAAATCTAAAGGTTGACTTATAAAGAGAGAGTGAGTTAAAATTGGTTCAAGGACTCAAATACACACAATCATTGCAAAGCTCTTGCCTCAGGCTTGTGGCACTGATGGAATAAACTGCTGGCTTGAATCAGATGTCTGGCTGCTTCCAAATCATTGGCAGGAACTTAGCCCCTCGCCCGACTGCTCCCGTTCATATAGTCCAGAGTTTTGAGCAGGGAGGTGGCACAGTGGAGGTATTTCCAGGGCCTTGGATAGCCTCTGCCATGTGATGGGAATCCCATGGCTGTTACTGTAGAAATTACAGGTAAAGATGGAGTATAGAGTCACATGTCCAGGCCTAGTTTTGCTTAGTCACAGCAGTGGCCGTTACCCCGGAACCAGATGGACCATCGGAGGGATATTCATTCTGTTTAGATGGGTGTCTTCCGTGGTCCGTTGTCAGTTAAGTGTTTCTTGACGAGCCACTTACTTTTAACAGTCCCTTCAAGATATGCTGGCTAAATACTTGTATTACTGGAGCAGACCTTTGAAATACAGGTACATAGCCAACATTTATATCATCAGATACCAAAACAATACCTGCGTACACATGGCATAATCCTGTTCAGTAAACCTTCTCTTTTCTAGTGACTTGAGGCTTCGTACCAGATTTGCTGCAAACCTGTGACAGTGATTGCAACAGTGATCTGTAGATCAGATAACATCGCATGTGGATGGGAGGGATTGCCTGGCCATGCCAGACCAGTGGCCCATCTATCCTGGTTATCCCGTTTCCAGTAGTGGCCCGTAAGAGCTGGTTCAGGGGAAGTGCAAAAAACCCTCTATTGGTAGTTAGTGACTCATGTGGGATCAACATACGGAGCTTGTGTGGCACTCAACACCCTCTCCTGTCTCCTCAGATCATTAAGGATGGAGAGGAGCATGCTGACCTCAACGAAGTAGCGAAGCTCTTCAACATCCATGAAGATTGAGTCCCTGCTCCAAGACCTGCTGGGCTGGGGGGCGTTGTCATGCATGGGAGGCCCACGCTGCAGGCTGTGAGCTCGCCCCGCCTCGGAGCGCCAACTCGATGTTTTCTGAGTACTTTGTGAATATTTCCAATGATCTAGAACTCTAAGATTTGCACCAGTCAATAAAGCCAGAATCTTCTACGTTCAAGGCCTTTTTCTTAGAGAAGTGAGTTGCTGTGGAATAATGAGTCGCCTGTTTGCTCCACGGAGGCTGTTGGTCTGCTCCCTTGACATTGGCATTCTAGCAGCCTGCGGAACTCCTGCCTGGGATTGAGTGCACGCGGTCAGTGTTCCCCGGGGGCCTGGCACTTCCACCCTCTGCCTGCTTTAGGAAGGCAGTTCTTCAGCTCTGGTGTTTCTAGAGGCCAGCCCATGGCCCTGAGAGGGGTGCTGCTGCCACTACACTCGGACACATTCAGGTGGAGAAATTGATGCAGTAAGAGGGGGGCAGGGGGCTCAGACGTGTGCTTAGAATTACAGCGTAGATTCTGAGCATGGAATCTCACCCCTTATCAAATATCAGCTCCCTGCGCGGGTACCCATAGACTGGGAATGAGTCCTCCTTTCACCCTTGTCATCTAAATACATTGAGCTCTTGGCACCTTCCACATAATGCATGTCCCCTTTAATCAGTCACATGATTTTTCTCTGAACCCTCTGTAGTTTAACATCCTTCTTGAACGGTGGACATCCAAACTGGCCAGACTTTCAGCACCAGTCCCACCCATGCCAAGTAGAGGTAAAATCACCTCTCTGCTCCTATCCAAGACTGCCCTGTGCATGCATCCGAGCAGCCCGTTAGCTGTTTAGCCCAGTGATGCTCAGCCTTTTTTCATTCGCGACCCCCGGAGCCGGGAAAATTTTTTTTGAGCAAAAAGGAAAAACAAAACAAAACACCAGGACCATTTTGTTGTGGCCCCTTCAATTTAAAGCACTGGTCTGCTGACTTCCCCCCACCCCCGCCATGCGTGCGTCGGGCGCTGAGCTGGGAAAAGAAAATACCGGCCAGCCTGGATCAAAGTGCTGCGACCCCCAATTAGACCACCGGTAGCGCATCTAGCCTGCCTCCAAGCCTCTCCCAGAGTCGCTGCTTCCCAGCCTAGAGCAGAACGCTCCAAAGACCCTCCTGCCGCAAACTGGGCAGAGAGGAGGTCCCTTCTGAGGGTTTGACACCTGCTCTCACTCTCCCGCAGGGTCCTGAGTGGGGAGGGCAGCCGCTGAGTGGGAGAGGCAGGGGGTGTGGAGCAGCGACATCAAAGGGGAGGGAGGGAGTCGAAGAGACTGGACTTGTTTGGTCATAAACGTGGTGGACGGGCTGCAACGTAGAACCACCAACCAGCAAGTTCTACTTCATCACTGACTCCTCCCTGTGGGAAGCCATCGGGCAGGCTACGGGAGGGCTCGAGAGAGAAGTCCAGCGTGCTGGTGGGGGAGGGCAGATTGGTGGCTGGAAGAGCTGGCGTGCACTGGACTCAGCAGCTTGAGCGGTGGCATCTACGATGTCTCTGGGTCGATGGCCGTGGCTGCAGTCTTGGCCTCCCCCCAAAGTGCAGTAGAGCATCCACTGCCCTTTGAAGGTCCCTTCCTTTTCCAGAAGAGACAGATGGGAGGCTCTGGAGCCTAAAGGCTTCCGGGGCAACTCTGAAACCTCTAGGAATCTGTACGCAGGCGACAGAGAAAGCCGTTCTGGCCCCAGCCAGATCTCAGAGCTTTATACCTGGGCCCCAAGACCTAACAACCAAAGGTGCTGACCTCCCCTCCCCCTGCTGCAGCAGGTTCCTCTCGACCACTAGCCCGCTCTACACACACATTGTGGCAGGATTTGCCAAGGGCAACCTACCAGCTCTCACAGATCAATCTGCTCCTACCCCTGTCTGCTGCTCGTCAATTCCACTGCCTCAATACTTGGCCTCCCACCACAGAGGCAAGCCCAGTGGATGTGAGATTCCTTTCGACCCCCCATTCCCATCTCCTTTCCTGGCCCTTGTGGGGGACCCCACTTCCAGGCCCAATCTCTCATTCTCGCAGAGCCCCTATGTCTTGTAGCCCCAGCTGTAGATGAGCTATTCATGATGTCTAAGGGTTCCCAGGTGTCACTCTGAGGTTTGGCAGGTTCTTGGCCCAAGATTGGGCCTGACTTATTAAAATGACCAGTTAGTTGGGAGCCCTGAGGTGCTCAGCTGGAACTCTCACTTTAGGAGCCCCCTGCATTGAGAGTCATTTAATACAGGCACTGTACCCCAGCAAGGTAAACAGAGGTAATAGAGACTACCCTGCTGTAGTCACACCTTCCCTTGCAGAACAGCCTGAAATGTTGGCTGTTCTCCTCGCCTCCCATGGCCATCATCCTGGCACCTCCAAGAGGCTCTCTGTCTGTCTTTCCTCCTGCCCTTGAGCTGGGATACAACTTTTATCAGGGTGATGCTGACACCTCTCTACTGCATATTCAGTTGGGGTTTCTCCCCTCTTCCTTCTGTATTTCCTTCCCCTGCTAATGTTCTCCTCTAGGTTAGTGTATCAACAAGCTCAATTTACTGTAAGTCAGTTGGTTGCCAGGGCGGGGCACGCTTGGGGTCCGACATCTGCAGAGGTTCCTGTCCTTAACTATCGACAAGCTGATTTTAGCTCATGTTCCTCTGGTTGCCTGGTGTATCTGTGCACAAATTTCCCCTGCAGCGCTCTGTGCCCAGTTCCCCGAAGCTTCGGCGGGACCATGAGCCCATGTACCTGTGCCACTGTATAGGGGCCTCGTCCCTTATGTGGACAGCAGGAGCCCATGTCTTAGAGGACAAGCCTGAAGGTTCCTCATTTAGTGCCGAATGAAATAAAAACTGCAGCTAACTTGGTGGCTGACAGTTTGCAGCTCCAGTCTGCCTCCCTGGGATCCTGGGCTGAACGGGAGCCGCTAAGCTGAGGGAGAAGCCACTTACTGGGCCTTTGCTGCCCTTCCAACCCAGGTGAAGAAGTCGTCCTTGGGCACTAGGTAGACCAGCTGGTGTGCTGGCTGCCCGCTGCTCAGCCCGTCAAGGAGGGCTGCAGGTCCTAGAGTAACAAGGCTGCGGAGCCCCCAGCAGCTCTGAGTTCCAGGGAGCTTTGCCTGTTGGGTTCAGGGCAGCACCCGCAGTGTGTGGGTCAGGAAGCCACTGGGCCACGTGCCCCCGAGCTGGGATGTGCTGGTGGAGCCCAGGCTGGGGGAGTGTCCCCTGGACTGGGTGGAACTACTGGGGGCTGGGGAGGGTGAAGGGGGCACTTGTCACTCCAAATTATTGGTGCTGGAGCCAAAGGTGGGGGGGGCCCTGCCCTCCCGCTTCTAAAACCTGCACATCGAGCCTGGAGCCCTTACCGTGTCTGGAAGGGGGGTGCTAGGGCTGGCTCTGTGGCTTGCTGTGTACCCCAGCGCAGCACCAAGGCTTGGGAAGCCAAAGGCCGTAGCCAGCCAGCAAGGGGAGTAGCCAAGGCGGAGGCAGGCGCCCCAACATACCCAGAGGCCGCTGCGGCAGCGGAAGCCCGGCGAAGAGCACCGGCTTGACACCGACAGTAGCAGGCTTCCACAACCCAGCTCTCCTTGGCAGCCCCTGCTTCCGTCCAGCCCAAGCCACTACCCCCCTGGCTGTCCCCCAGCCCCCTCCCTGCGGCAGCTCCAGGGGCTTGGACAGCCGTGAATGGGCTGGGGCTGTCGGGCTGTCACGGGGGCAGGCGGGAGCCGCACTCTGCTGCGTGGTTTGTCCAAACCCGACTTCTCACTGGGTTGTTCTGGTTCGGCCAGGGTTGTACCCTGCCCCCGCCCGCTCCAGTCCTTGCACCGGGGGCCAGCTGCAGCGTGGCCCCGCCCCACACAAACAGCATGGACAGAGCCTCCTGCCCCAGGACGCTCCCTCTGTGCCCCAGAGAAAGCAACTCACTGAGAGGCCGGTGCAATCGGTCAGCCACGCGCAGCAGCGCCTGCTCCCCTCGCAGCCCAGGCTGCGGATTTGCCCCCGTTCAGTCTTTTTGCAACACTCGTGCCCCTCCCACTGAGGGGGCTTGTACTGCCCCCTTGCCCAGGCCCGTTTCTGCTCCCCTCACTCTTCTCCCTGCCCTTTCCCTTCCTCCAATGCCCTGGCAGGACTCTCACCTCACCTCTGAGCCCCTGCCTCCCCGTGGGAGCTCCGCCCGCCTGTGTTTACGCCAGCCTTGCTGGACAGAGTGGGGGATCGAGTGGGGTGCAGGAGGCATGTGGGTAACGGCCCCGGCTCCCAGCGGTGGAGGGCCTGACAGGATCCAGGCCATGCACTGCTGGGCCTATCTGAGAGCTGCAGCTGGGCCCTGGAGTGCTTCAGATCCCGCATCAAACAATCCCCGGGGGCAGAGCAGGGCAGCGGCTGAAGGGCTTTCACTGGTGGGGTGCCACTGGGCTCTCTCCTCTCCCCCAGCTTGGTCAGCATCTCCCTGCAAGCTCCGTGGGGGCCATGAGACCTCCTGGCTCTGACTACGAGCCAGAGCCACGCTGGCTAGAGGGAGCTGAGCCCAACCAGAGGGAGATGTTAGGGGAAAAGGGGGCTCTGCTCTTGGATCGTCCCCCGCGGGCATGCCTGGACACCGCCCCGCTTCACCAGGACAGGGTCCTGCAGCTCTGAGGTGTGGGAGGTGCTCACCGTACAGCGGCCAGAGCTCTGCTTTGGGCCTGGGTTTGTGCAGCCGTGCGCGGTGCTTGCACATGGCTTGGGGGCCTGGTGCATTGTGCACATTCCCCATCTCCTCCCTGTGCACACTCGGTCCCGCTCTCTCCGTCTGCAGCTCCGGGGTGCTGGCTCCCAGGCACGGTAACAGCTGCAGCTGGGTGCCTCAGGCCGCTTCCCCGCTGCAGAGCAGAGCCGTCTGGCTCCCGGGGATTTGCATGTCTGTGCCGTTTGCCATTGGCAAGAGGGGCCAGAGGCGGGCCCCGGGGCCAGAGGCGGGCCCCAGGGCCACGCCCGGCTCACTGACTCACTTGCACAAGCCCAGGCTGCACTTCTCCTTTTCAAATGTCACCACTTCCCCATCCTGCTCTGACATTCTTCTGCACAGCTTCTGGGGACCTCAGCCGGAGCATGGCCGCACGCCCTCAGGTAGGGGCTGGGCGACCGCGCCAGGCGGGCGGGATGTGCTCAGTAGAGTGCGATGGGGCTGCAGGCAGGCGCCGAGGAGAGAGCAGGCTGGAGCTTGGGTGGCTGGCAGGGGTTTCTTCGGAGCACTCAGCCGTGTACGGCAAAGGGGGCTGGGACCCGGGCTTGGCTCAGCCTTGCCTGGGGCAGAGCCTGCTATTAACCAGGGAGGGGCACAACCCACCCCACTGCCTCTGGCCTTCAGCACATTAGCAGGTGGGGCCTCACCCATCTCCGGCCCCGAGGAAGCCCACCTCAGAGCTGGCCACCTCCCCCAGACGGGCCGCACACACCTGGGTTCGCTCCAGTCTCAGGCCCCACGCCCCGGCACACGGGCATGCTCCCTCAGCCACCTGCCGGCCTTGCTCCCCCACCCGATGCTCACCGGCGCGGCCCACCTCGCATGCTACGGCCTCTCCAGCTGGCCTTTGCTTGCGCAGGGACGCGCCCCGGCTGGAGCGCCCGCCCGCCCTGCCCTGGGTTAATGTTTGACAATTCACTGAGTCACGCTGTAATCAGCGCCCAGGCTTCACCTTGGACTTGCGGGCTGCGGACTCCCCTCCCTGGGCCGTGAGCTGCTAGGGTCTGGAGATGCACTGAGGGTGAATGAGTCCGGCCAGGGCCTGCCTCAGCCTCTCCTTGCGCCGCTCATGGGAGCTGAGCGCCCTGTTGCTGTCCCGCAGGGCCTGGGGGCACTGTGTGCTCTCAGCTCTCTGGGCCCAGCAGGGCTTGGGCTGGGCTGCCTGGGCAGGCCCTGCCATTGTTATCCAAGGGAGCGGCTTGTTTGCAGCTGTTCTTGGCGTTGCTTGGGTCCCTGGTTTGTTTGAGGGGCCTGCTGGGCACCCGTCCAGCAAACAGGGCCGGAGCCTTCACTGACCAAGTTCATGGCAGCCCAGCTCCACACCAGCTGCTCCAGGCCGGGCACCGGATGGGGGCTGCTTTGAGAGTCGAGTGTGGGGCTGCCCCGGGCGTAGCTTTGAGCCTAGCCTGGCGCTTGTGAGCAGTGGGGCAGGTTGGAGCAGTCACACAAGGGCGGAGCTGCTCCAGAGCCGCCTAAGGCAGAAATCCCTGGCCGGGAACTGCAAGGGCAGCTCTACCTGCCCACCAGCCTTCTCTGGGATCCCTCCAGCCAGCCCCTGGAAAGGCAGGTGCCTCCTTGTCATGGATTCCAGCCAGAGTCCATGTCCCGCAGCCGGCGCCCGAGGTCAGACCTCTGTCCGACAGGGCCCGGCGCCCCTCACACTGAGCTGTGGCTTGAGCAGGAGGCTCCCTGTCCTAGCAGTGTCTCCCGGAGCATGGTCCAGCCTCTCTCCTAGGCCTGCTTCTTGCATCGGCCTCCCTGCTGGATCGGGCGGGAGCAGAGCAGGAGCCTTTGCTGCAGCTCCTTTCAGGCCGAGCTTCCTCCCTCTGCCGGCCGCCCCCGCGCTCCGTCCCTGCCCGCCTCCATTGGCACCGCCTCCTTCGCGCTGTCCCCAGCCAAGTTCATCTGACATTTGGTTGCCCAACCCTGAGAGATCCCTTGTGGCTCTTTGCTGCCTGCTTTGGACTGACGTGTCCCAGTGCTGTCCTGCACTGGGGCTGACTGCTGCGGGGGTCACCTCGAAATGGGGCCAGCTGCTCCCTGGCCGGGGCCCTGCTAATGGCTCCCTCACGCTCACTCTCTCTCGGGGAGGCACTGTCTATAAGCGCGCCACGTTCCCCCAGAGCATGCTGGGCCCCCTCTAGCTGCTCCCTCCCCTCCCCGAACGCTCGCTGTGGGGGCAGAGCACGCGGTCAGGCCCGGCCCGCTCCTCCTCATCCGTCCTGCACGGCTGGGCTCCGAGGAGAGGATCGTAGCAGTCCTTAATGGCCTCCGCGGCCCCTGAGCCCAGCCATTCCCATCAGCCGCCAGTCTAGGCTCTCGGCTCCTCCGGCAGCATACAGCACCCCCCTGTGTGGCGGCCCCTGTCCATACCCTCCCCGCCACCATAACTAGGCCTCCAGGAGCCAGTCGCTGCTGCTCCATTGGCCTGCAGCTCCGAGTCTGTTTCTGCGAGAGTCTCCCCTCGCCCATTTCCCACGCCTCTGCCGGGGAGCCATGGCCCTCAGCATGGGGTGTCCCGGCCTAGCAGCGTTTCCATGGAGACGGGTCCCAGCTCTTGCCGAGGCACCTCTGCCAAACCCCAGCCCTCTCTCCTAGGAGGCCTGGGGTAGCCCTGGGGGCAAGCACCGCCCGTTTTCCTAGCCCAGGCCAAGCCAGGAGCAGAGCCAGACCAGGCTCTCTAGAACGGTCACCCAAGACTCCCTCGCTCCAGGCTAGATCCACATGGATTCTCTGCCTCCCGCCATGCAGCCGCCTCCCCTCCTGGCTCAGTCCAAGCCGGCCCCGCTCGCTGGCCTGGTGCTGCCGGGCGGGCTGAGCTCAGGAGGGTGGCTCAGTTCCCTACTTTCGGTTCCAGGCTGAGTCCCCATTTGCCAGCGGCTCCCTCCCTGCCCTTGCTTCAGGCACCAGCTTCCTGCTTCATGTGTCTCCTCTTTCAGCCCGTCCCGGCTGGTCCCTGCCCCACCCAGTCTGCTCCCCGGCTCCACCCGCCCAGGGTCAGAGTTAGTTCTGCGGGGCTCGCTGGCTCTGCCCCACAGCCAGGCTCGGGTTTGTGGACATAGCAGGGAGAGGGGGTTCTGGTCAGCTCAGCGCTGCGCTAATGAGAGAGGCCAGCAGGAGGCGCTCTCCTTGCTGTTCAAACGCGCTGGACAAGGGGCAAGTGACGTGCAGTGGAAGACAAAGCTGCCTGCCCGTCCCTAGAGCGAGCTGACAATCCGCAGGCCTGGGCCACATGCAGCCCCTGAGCCGGCCTTCTGCAGGCTCCTTGGCCGCCCAAGCCACCTTCAGGCTTCCTGTGTTCTTGGGCAGCCTCGGAGCAGCTCTCACCCTGGGCTCGGTCTGGCCCACGGTACCTGGGACTGAGACCTGCTGCCAGTCACACGCGGGCGGCGAAGTCCCTCGCGCCTGGGCGAGCATGCATGGGAGGGGGGTGCCAGAGCCGGCAGGGTCTCAGGCCCACTGAATATTCTCTTGTGAAATTGACCCCTTGTAATTCCTCCGGGACCCTAACTGGAACCCTGTTAATCGGGGGTGGCAGGGCCCGCGCCGCCTGGATGTTCTCTGGGGTGTGTTGGAGAGTCCCAGAGCATCACCCAGACTGCCCGTGTGCAGCGTGCCCCCTTCCCGTACGACTCTGCACCCACCTCCAACATGGGCAGCTGGCCACACCCCTCCCTCCGGCTGCTGTGAAACCCTGCCTGCGGGGGAGCGGCCAGGCACGTGAAGCTCCTAAGGAGGAGCCTGAGAGCAACAGAAGCAGCTGGGCTGGTGATTTTCAGCCACAGCCGAGCCCACAGCTCTGTGCTGAAGGGAAAATGCCTCCGCCGTGGGGCGCGCAGCCCAGACGCCACAGCATTGGGCAAGGCCAGAGAGTCCCGAGGCAGAAGAACTCAGCACGCAGGGGCAGCCAAGGCGAGGGCTTGTGAAAGTCTGGCTCCAAGTGACCATAAAGAGAAATGAAACCGACTGGGCTCTTCTGCCAAAAATTGCAAACCCGAAACCAGCCGCACACGGGGGCCTCTTGCCTTTCTGCCACCAACCGAGCTAGAGCTTCTGACAGCGCACACCGGCTGTCCTCCTGTCCCCTGCCCCTTGGAGCCCAGTCCTCCCCTGCCCCTTGTGCTGTCATTGACATCTGGGCTAAGGGTCCACATTTTCCAGTTCAAAAACAGGGACACTCTATGGCAGCCTTCAGACTTACCACTACCCTTGTCTCAGCACCTTTCCTGCTGAGGGTGAGCTGCACTGGGGCGCCCTGGCATTGGGTAATATAAACACCCAGCGCAGGCAGGAGCACGCAATGCTTTTCTTAAAGCCCCAGCTCCTGGAGTCAGGGGAGACTAAGAATTGCAGCTTGCATTAAAAAGTCAGTCTGTGGTCCTGGGTCCGTGATCTGTGCACATAGCCTAGCCTGTGGATTCCCAGTTTGCTCTAGGGATGGGCAGGTGGCTTTGCCTTCCACTACACGTCACTCGCCCCTGCTCCAGTTTGGATGGCGTGGAGAGCGCCTCCTGGTGGCCTCTCTCATCAGCGCAGCACTGAGCTGACCAGAGAGCGCTCTGTGGTCGTACTGAGAAAAGCTGGAAACCGTGACCCAAGTGCAGCCGGAAGGCTCACATTCCAGAAGGCAAAGAGAAACACCCAGCATTTATTACTGTAAAGCCCGTCTCGTGGTTTCTGGAACCATGAGGCTGGATGGTGTGGGACTGGTGACGTGGCACAGAGCACACAGAATCTATTAACCTCTGCCCCCAATTTCTCTGTGAGGGGAGCCACAAATGGCAGCTGCCAGTCATGTGACACGAAGCACTGCTGGCTAATGCTCAGGGAGATGAAGCGCCTGTCCTGAATAGAACAGAGCAGAACCTTTACATTCCCATGGCTTGTCTACACGAGACTTTTCTAGCCGTGCTCAAGCCATGGCCCGTTACGTTGAGGCAGGTAACTTGTTAGTAAAGTCCATGTTAGTGTGGCTGTGCTGTTGATGTCTGCATGGTTCCCTAGGGCTTCTGAAACCTAAGAAATCAAATGCAAAGAACTGTGTTAAGGCAAAGTACACACACACACACACACACACACACACTCTCTCTCTCTCTCGCTCCTTTCTCTCTCTCACTCTTGGGCTGCGTCTAGACTGGCATGATTTTGCGCAAATACTTTTAACAGAAAAGTTTTTCCGTTAAAAGCATTTGCACAAAAGCGCGTCTAGATTGGCACGGACGCTTTTGCGCAAAAGCACTTTTGCGCAAAAGCATCCCTGGCCAATCTAGACACGGTTTTGCACAAGAAAGCCCCGATCGCCATTTTAGCCATCGGGGCTTTTTTGCGCAAAACAAATCTGAGCTGTCTACACTGGCCCTTTTGCACAAAAGCTTTTGCGCAAAAGGACTTTTGCCCGAACGGGAGCGTCAAAGTATTTGCGCAAGCAGCACTGATTTCTTACATTAGAACGTCAGTGCTCTTGCGCAAATTCAAGCGGCCAGTGTAGACAGCTGGCAAGTTTTTGCGCAAAAGCAACTGCTTTTGCACAAAATCTTGCCAGTCTAGACACAGCCTTGGGCTACGTCTAGACTGGCATGATTTTCCGCAAATGCTTTTAATGGAAAAGTTTTTCCGTTAAAAGCATTTGCGGAAAAGAGCGTCTAGATTGGCACGGACGCTTTTGCGCAAAAGCACTTTTTGCGGAAAAGCGTCCGTGCCAATCTAGACGCGGTTTTGCGCAAGAAAGCCCCGATCGCCGTTTTAGCCATCGGGGCTTTTTTGCGCAAAACAAATCTGAGCTGTCTACACTGGCCCTCTTGCGCAAACACATTTGCGCAAGAGGGCTTTTGCCCGAATGGGAGCGTCATTGTATTTGCGCAAGAACACTGACGATCATACATTAGATCGTCAGTGTTCTTGCGCAAATTCAAGTGGCCAGTGTAGACAGCTGGCAAGTTTTTCCGCAAAAGCAGCTGCTTTTGTGGAAAATCTTGCCAGTCTAGACGCAGCCTTGGAGTTTTAAAAAGGGCCAGTTTTCCAAAACTGGAAAACAAAATTGAGCGGGGGGGGGGAGGGGGCAGATTTTTTTCTGTTAGCTTTTTATTCACTTTTTAAAAAATAGGTCTACAGAAAAAACAAACTTAAACTATATATACTCAAGCTTATCTGAAGAAGTGGGTTTTGCCCATGAAAGCTTATGATATTATATATATTTGAGTTAGGCTCTAAGGTGCCAAAGAACTACTTGTTTTTTTTAAAGTTACAGACTTTAAACAGAGCTACCCCTCTGAGACTTTTAAAACTATATGTAAACATCTCATATTAACCATTTGCTAACTAACCTTAGCTATATTTGAAACAGTTAATTGTATCTATAATATGAAAGTTCAAATAGAGATCAATTATTTGTTTTGCACACAAACAAAATTTGTTCATACACAGGCAGCTAATTGAAGAAAAATGATTCAATTAAGATAAAGAATAGAAGCAACATGCAGCGGAGGGTGAGAGAGTGGAGGAAGGAAGGAAGTGGCCAGAGAGGAGGGTGAATTCAGGGAGGAGGCTGTACATTTAATAGGATTGTTCAGATATGGCCAGGAAAGCATCCCACATATCTGAGACTTTTCCTGGGGTATTTCTGTTATGGGATATGATTGTTTCTACGGTGATTTGGCTTAGGACATCTATGCCCACTCTTCATTGGTGGTTGCTTTTAGCATTTCCGTTTTTATAGCACTTGTTGTTTAGCAATGATGAGCCAACGTTTTTCAGCTATATTCATCTTCCAATTACCATCCGTTAGAGTTAAAAGGACAAGCATAGCTTATAACACAATTTTATTGGATAGGAAAAAAATAACTCTGCAATTAAATTTTGCCCAAAACTCACGGAGGTGCAGGAGCTGTCCCAGATCCAGTGGGTTATATTAGCACCTGCTGATCCAGCTTAGCTTATTTGTCTTGCTTAGCAGTGTTTTCAACAGTCGGAGATGGTTCCAATGCATCCTCCAGGGTTTTTTTTGGGTGCATTAATTTTAAACAGGGGACCACGGAATAGATCTAAGAGCTGGCCAACATTTGTTTCCATGGTTTAGGAGAGAATAGTTGATCTCTTTCCTTCTCCCTTTTATTTTTTAGGGAATCTGTGTTTCAGTCAACTTTGTTGTCCAAGTGTGTCCATCAGCGATGGGCAAGCCAGGCTAGTGAGTGGCCTTCTTCGTCTCAT
Organism: Pelochelys cantorii; assembly: GCA_032595735.1. NCBI lineage: Eukaryota > Metazoa > Chordata > Testudines > Trionychidae > Pelochelys > Pelochelys cantorii. Next base: position 47,597,805 of record CM064337.1, read on the forward strand.
TTGGCTGCATGATTGATGGGCAACCTTTCTTCTGGGGCATGTTTGTACCTATCTAACAACTGCCGAGACTTGGCCAGAATCCTGTCGATAGGCCACCAGGGCTGAGGGTCTTGCTCAGACTTGTTTCCTTCATGGCCTTATTTCCTGTGACTGCAAGGGAGAAGCGAGTCTGGCCTGCTGCTTTGTGCGGTTGGTGGGGTTTTAACAAAAGTAGCCAGGTCAGGCGGTGACTCATCACTGATCTGGTTTTGGTTTGTAGTAACCCTGCTCTGGTGCTGATTTTGAGCCAGGCAATAACACTTTTAATCTGTTTGTGAGAGAGCTCCCTGCTGTGTCCCTGGACTCCTGGTATGTTTGTGTGAGTCCAACGAGAGCAAATCCACCTCGTGCCAAAGCTGCTCTAGCTCCTTCCTGCCGTCGGCAATTTGTTCAAGATTTCATGGAGGGAGGCGGTTTGCACGCTTGAAATCCAGAGCTGGAGGTTGTTTGGTTTGCCTGCCTAGCCCAGCCCTCTTGCTGTCTGCTGAGCAGGCACTGGTCCTGCCCCTCATAAAACTTGTCCTGGGTGTGACACAACAGGGCACAATCCAGACTAATGCAGGGCTGGGTCACCCCTGCCCTCTCACTGGGGGTGCCCTGTACACGGCCTTCCTGCTGCAGCGGCCAACCCAGGCTGCTCACAAACAGCCTCCAGCGAGCAAGTGACTCCCAGCCATCTCTGTCTTTGTGCTACAGCAGCCAGCCACATCTCGGCTCTTATCAGGCAGTGGAAGGGGGGCGGGGGGAGGCAGTATGGCGCACGCCAGGTGATGGAGGCCTTGTTACCTCCAGATCTGCCCCTTCTGGGAGCGCTGTGCTGCCCCCCCCCCCCACCTTGCCCAGGGGCTACCAAGTCATCCAGCCTCTCTGGTTCTTATTAACTTCCCTTATGCTGCAGGGTGAGCCCAGCACAGCCCCGGTCCCGACTCTCCCCCCAGAAACGTGTGTCCTGTGCTTCTGACAGTGCAATTATGTGACACTCATGATTCTTTTCAGGGAATACAGCGCATGCCGCTAACGGCCCCCAAGGAGTTGGCCAGGCACTGCAGCTTGCCCACGCTGGACTGACAAAGCCGTAACCCAAGCTTATGACCCCAAAAGAGCGCGCCTTTCAGTGAGAACAAGCAGGGAGGCAGAAGAGTCAGAAAAGGTTCCAAGAAAAATAAAGAGGCAACGCTCACTGGTGCCTAACTCCAGTTTCGCTGGTGCACACTCAGAGACCGCGCCAGGCTTGGTTGCATTGTCACCTTCCTATCCGCCAGATCGATAGCAAGCAGGAAGAAATGTATTCACGCATCTGCAGAATGTAGGAAGGACGGGCTGCCAATGGACGGGGCGGTGAGGGAGGGAAGGGGGCAGCTGCCTGGGGCTCAGTGCTTTAAAAGGGCCTGGAGCTTTCGGCCCACATGGTGCATTCTGGGCACCCCTGAAGGGCTGGCTGGGGAGGCTAGCCTCAGCTGTCCCTGAGCTTCTACCTCAGGGCTGGCCCACAACATTTTGGCACCTGAGGGGGGAGCTCAAATGGCACCCCCATATGCACATCTGCACCAGCAGCAGACATAATTTTCTACAGTCTGGGTCCTAGTGGCGTTCCCCTCCTCCCCAGTCTGGCATCTGAGGCGGCTGCCTCAGTTTGCCTCATGGTAAGGCTGGCCCTGTTTTGCCCCTTGTGGGGGTACAGAGCCCGGCCCCCTCCCATCTTGTCCAGGGGCCTAGCAAGTCTCCCCAAAGCCCTGAGGAAGGAAAGCCAGTAAAACCCTTTGTTGTAGCGTTTTGCAACTGCTGTACATTTTAAAACCATAATTATTGCATAACGTCGCTCGTATACTCTTTCTAGCGTGGGGTTGTGTTGGTTAGGGTCGTCTAAAAACTGCTCCCGTCTCATTAAAATCTCCTGCTGTTACGAGTGATTCTAGCGGGATACTAATTAATTTGCCAAAAAACTTGTTTTGAAAAAATGTGGATCATCTCGACTGGGCCCGTCTCTATTAATCAGGGTGTACACATAGTCTTCATCTGCAAAAATCTGCCATCTTCGCCTTTCCTGACATGCAGCATGTGTACAGTGACTCCTTCGTGAAGCCGTGTTGCCACACCTGTGGCTGCAGAGGAGAAATTGTTAAACACCGCAACCCCCAGCCGTCTGCTCCCAAACTTCTCTGTCACCCAAAGCCCTGCCCCTTCCCATGCCCACCGGGGCCCCCGCCAAAAGCTAGGGCTACCCCCAGCTCCACTCTGGCCCCTACAGCTCTGGGCAGTCACATCACGGCCCCAGCTTCCCTGCCGGCTGAAGCATGGGTAGGCCACCCCTGTCTTTTTGGGAAGGCAAGGCCTTCCCTTGCCTCCATTACCCGCTGCCCACGGAGGTCCAGAAGCACAGGAAAGATAAAAGATTAAGTGTGACGTGAGAACCAGCTAGGAAAAAGAAACAAAGTGGTCAAAACTGACCAAGGAGCCCTTAAAAATGCACTGGGCACAGGACCTAAGTCCAGGAGGGCTTACCGAGGGTGACCTTGGCACTCAAGGGCAAGGACAAAGTTCAGCAAAACAATGGGAATGACCATTAGGAATGGTCTAAAACAATCTTTCAGAGGCCCAGAAAGATAACCGTTTGGAAAGCCCATAAAACCTCTCCCCTTAAATAGTTCTCATGAAGACAGCGAGAGAAAGCAACAATAACAAACAAAAATACAGCAAATGGAAAAACGAGGACCTTGCTAGCAATGAGTACAAACCTGCCGTTAGGAAACGCAGACAATTGACAAAGAAAGCCAAAGGAATCAATGAAAAATCGAGGATAAGAAAGGATTTCTGGAATACACCAGGAACAAAAGAAACCTGGGAAATGCTATAGATCTGCTGCTGGACAGGGCCGTTAATATTGTCATTAAGGCTGCAAAAACAGCAGAAGAGTTCAATTAATCATTCTCTCTATGGAAAAAGCAGGATGCTATACTCTTTAAAGGGCTAATGAAATCCTCCCATTCCAATAGCAATGAGGCAGCATGTTAAATAGCAATTACTGAACTTAAAACATTTTTAAATCTGCAGGTGCCGATAGCTTACCCTCAAGAGTCCTAAAAGAATTGGCAAAGGAACATTGGCGACATCGGTGTTCGTTAACAGTTCTTGGAGTACTGGTAAGTTCTAGAGGCCTAGGGAATCTACCAGCTCAGCCCAGACATCGGGGCTTGTTCCAGGCAGCCCTGGGTGTGCCTGTGATAGACAAGTCAGAGTCGAAGACCATAATGGTCCCTTTGGGCTTTAACATCTCTAAGTGAATGCCTGACCTTCTGGAAGTCCATGGGAGTTTCCAGACTTCAGTGGCACTGGGATCTCACACTGTAATGATGGAAGACTGTCCAGCTGCTTTGCTACTTGAACAGCTTTTTGTAGGGTTGTGTCTGTTTTTAGTTGTAGCTACTCTGACTGACATCAGTAAGGCCAATAACCAATGGAGCTTTAATATTTTCATATGTGCTAGGCCCCAAATCACAGTTGTCAGACAGTGCATGATAAAAGATTTAACAGATGCCCCAGTTGTGGAAGTCTGTGGTGAAAACCATGTTTCTTTGGGAAAGGCAAAAGATTTCAAGCTATGCTCTGCCAGTTCCCCCGTAACACACATTCCGGAGCATACCTGGATGTCTCCAGTGTTCTTCTGGAGCTTGGTTGCAATGAGAAATCTTGCAAGATTCGTTTGCCAGCCTGCCCAGTGTGAAGGTCTGTCAAGGCTGAAGTTCCCTGAACTTGCAAGTTCTCTGGCATATTGGAAGAGTTCAACCTTTATTGCCACTTTCCTTCTGTTTTTGTTCTCTGGCCCCGGCGAGGCTGCTTTTACCTGGGCTGCATGTCGTGTATCACATAGTGACTGGTTGCAGAGTTTCCTCCCCAGAGAACTCTTTAAGAGACTTTAATGCGCTGTCAGCCGAGTGGGGTTTGTGCTCAGATAGGGCACATGATAGACTCCCAGTTCTTCGCAGTCTGGGGGACACAGATTGTATTCAGCTAATTGGGAGTTCTGCTAATCAGGGGGGCAGGGGCCGATCGGCCACAGGGCGCCCTTTCCCGCAGTCCTGTCTGAGAGTCTCCGCTCTGCCCCTGTCCCTCACTCTCATGGCGGCGGGGTTTGCAAAGGGCTCCCTGCCTGCAGGGACAGACAGACACCCAATCCCTGCCAACACGAGGCGGGAGGGGGAGGTTGTGCTTCTGGTGGGGCAGAGGAAGGACCCCGCCAGGACTCTACTCACCAGGACTGCAGCCTTCCCTGCACCTTGTGCCCGCAGGGATTGGGTGTCAGCACAGGAAACCTCTGCAGCTTGGCTGTCACAGGGCCCTGTTCACTCGCTCCCGGGACAGCCGGGCTGCAGATGGCTCCCTGTGTTTCCGCAGGAGCCATTCAGCGGCCAGGGGCTGGGTGCTGGTTCTCCACTGCCTCCTCCTTGCAGTCCTGGCCCCCGGCTCTGAGCTGTTACCCAAAGCTCTGCATCATCCAGATCCCTTCCTTGCCCCCTCCCTGCCCCCCGAGATGCATGCTGCGGAGGGCACCTATTGTGTGTCTCCCTCCACCCCCGAGATGCATGCTGCGAAGGGCACGGATTGTGTCTCCCCCCATGAGATGCATGCTGTGGAGGGTGCTTGGCTGCCTCACACGGCTGGCATGCTGCAGGGCAGGGAACAGGTTCGGATAGCAGAGGTCCTGCTTAGAAGAAGGTTTCAGGCACCTGGCAGTGTGCCCAGTCACACCCGGTGCCACCTTGCGGCTGCCCGTGCCAAGCTCTGCGTCCCCGCCAGGCGCTGGGCTTCAGAGGGTGCTTTGCAGCGGGCACGGCTGCGCCCATCTCTGGGCAGAGGCATGCAAAGCGGCTTGTCGCTGCTCTTTGGAATGGGGGGGTGTTCTCCCACTTGTCCTGCCCAACAGGGACTCGCTCTGCGCTGCAGTGGGGGGAGGGTCTGCCCCCATCTGCATGAGCTGGTCGCTAGCTCAGCGGCCCGCCCCCGTCTCTGCAGGAGGCTCGGGGGTGACACGTTTGGTGGGGTTTGATTTCAGTTTCCTATTGACTCTATTTTGGGGCTGAGGTTTCTGTGTGCGCCTGGGAGCAGGCAGCGCAAGCATGCACACACCAAATGCTCTGCTCGGTCCTGCAGCCTGTCCTAGCACGGCCCCCCCCCCCGCTCTGGGGCACGGCCAGCAATGCACCACCACCACTACCACGGCGACCCCCCCACTGCTCCCAGCTGGTACCGCTACCTTGCTGTGGCACAGCACTTGCATCGGTAGCGCCCAAAGCAGGGCAGCAGCCTTATCCCCATTTTACAGATGGGGGGAGGCCACGGGGGGGTGAGGTGACACACCCACGGTCACCTCGCAGCTTGTGGCAGAGCTGGAAAGGGGGAAGGGGACGGGAAGGGGGAGGCAGGGGAATGGGGGAGGGAGCATGAGGCGGAAGGGGAGGCCTGGGGAGTGTGGCAGCAGGGAGTGGGGCGGAGGAGCTGCTCCCTCGGGTACAGTCAGCAATAACGCCTCTCTCTCTCCAGCGGGCCTGGCCTCACTGTGCGCTACAGCCTGGCCCTGCCGTCCCCATGAAGCCGAGGACACGGCTCCCCCAGGACAAAGGCACCGCTTCTCACCCCAGCTCACCAGCCGGGGCCCGTCTCTGATGCGGGCCATGTCGCTAGCTGCCCATCCCGCCGAGCTGGGGTTTGAATTTGCCAGCAGCAGCTTGGACGAGATACCCCAGGTAGGGCCCGGGGTGGCCACTGGCGCCCCACCCCCATTCCGGCCCTGCCCACGGTGTCTGTCCAGGAGCGGGCAGGTGCGATGCAATGGGGGGGGGGGGCAGTCGGAGATCAGTGAGCGTGAGTCTGCAGGAAGGCAGACGAGGACGTTGCAAGGTCAGGCAAGAGGGGGTGGGTGGCTCCCAGCGAGGGTTGCCAGATGGGCTCCCAAAAATACCGAACACACGGGCTAAAAATTTGTTGAGCAAAAATAAAAAAAACCACCCACACGAAACACACATCCTGTGTGGCTACTGCCAAGAGCCACCAATCTGGGAACAAAGGGGGAGAGAGGCAGACCCCGGGGCAACACAATGGCAAGGCTGGGGCGGCGACCATGGGTAGGAAGGTGACTCCCCATAGCCAGGTCTTTGGGTGTCCCAGTGGGAAGAAGCAGAAATTCCACCCCAGCCAGTTTGGCTGAGAGCCCATGGAAGGCGCCTAAACGCAACCACAAAGCACCCGCGGGCTCCTCTCCTGGACCACGGCGCCACAACGCGCTTGAACAGCGCTCAGGAGCAGGGACAGGGCTCCTCCTTCCCCCCCCCCAAGGCATCACTCCTCCTCCGATGCAATCAGCTGAGGGCTCCCAGCGCCAATCGTGCCCTGCCTCCCCGCCACGCCCCCCCCCGCCCCCACCCGGCTTCTGCACCCAGCCAGAGGCTCCCAGCGCCAATCGTGCCCTGCCTCCCCGCCACGCCCCTCCCGCCCCCACCCGGCTTCTGCACCCAACCAGAGGCTCCCAGCGCCGATCGCGGCCCCGCCTCCCAGCCACGCCCCCTGCCCCCACCCGGCTTCTGCACCCAACCAGAGGCTCCCAGCGCCGATCACGGCCCCGCCTCCCAGCCACACCCCCCTGCCCCCACCCGGCTTCTGCACCCAACCAGAGGCTCCCAGAGCCGATCGCGGCCCCGCCTCCCAGCCACTGCCCCGCCCCCGCCCGGCTTCTGCACCCAACCAGAGGCTCCCAGCGCCGATCGTGGCCCCGCCTCCCAGCCACTGCCCCGCCCCCACCCGGCTTCTGCACCCAACCAGAGGCTCCCAGCGCCGATCGTGGCCCCGCCTCCCAGCCTAGGACTCCCTCTGGTTGCGTGCAGAAGCCTGGCAGGGGCGGGGGGGGGTGGCCAGGCTTGTGCACCCAACCAGAGGCTCCCAGCGCCGATCGCGCCCCGCCTCCCAGCCACTGCCCCGCCCCCGCCAGGCTTCCGTCCGGCGCCCAGCCGGAAAAGCAGAAAATACCGGCCATTGCATGTGTCCGGTATTTTCTGAATTTTTTTACCGGACAGAGGGCGCAAAAACTGGACTGTCCGGTAGAATACCGGACACCTGGCAACCCTACTCCCAGTGGGAGGGCTGGTGAAGAACTGTGCAAGAGCAGGGACTCCCCAGAGGAATTTGGAATATGCCAACACCCGCTCACCCAGCTCCCCAGCGCTGGAGAGGACGTGATATCGGACGGAGCAGTTCATGTCCAGGCTGGCGCCAGGCCGCCAGAACCACTCACACACATTGCCAGGTGTGAAGAAACAGTGGACTTGTAAGGGATGTGAATACCAGTTACAAAAGTTAACCAGTAACTGCTTAAAACGGCATCATTTAACCAGTTACCCATTAAACAAGGTTGCACTGGCTGGCGCAGCAGGGGGTGGGCGGGGGGGGGGGGGTCCCACCGGCCGTCACAGCCCACCCGCTGCTGCTGAGGGCTGGGGTCCTGTCCTGGTGGGGCCAGCCGGTCCCCTGGGTTAATGGCTAAGGTCCAGTTAACAGTAAGACTAATGCCCACTGGTTAGCCATGCACATCCTGTTCCCTTCTGCATTGCCTTAGACTCTGTGAGGGGACCGGTGACGCTACTGCAGAGGTAGGGGACAGGCTACCTAGGGGGTCCGAGAGGGTGCAGATGCCGTAGTCACAGGGATGTCATGTGGATGGGGCGCAAAGACGCTTGCTGAGCCGAAACGTACACTCTGCCACCTGCTTTCGGGCCAGGGCCCAGCAGCCCAGGGTTCTGGGGCGGTCAGGCCTCGGTGTCGCCATGCACACTTGTGGAATCGCTGGCGAAGGGTTTGACAGGGCTGATGTCTCTGGTTATCTTGGAAGCACAAGCGCAGAGGGGGAGCCGTGTGAGCCAGTAACTAAAACCAACGAGGAGTCCTGGAGAGACCAACCAGGGCTTTGTGTGGGCACAGCCCACTTCCTCCACGTAGCGGGCGGCTCGCTCGCTGGGAGGCCAGGCCATTGACGGAAGGAGGCAAGGACTGGCCTGGTCTCCCTTGCAAAGCCCCTGAAGAGTAGGTAGACACATTGACCTGCCAACACGCTGTCAGCGGCAGGATGGGGGAGGGGAATCTCTTGGCAGCCACGCTTGTGTCTGAGGCACTGCGACCCACGTGGCTGGGTAGGTGAACCCCACAGGGGCGAGGCAGGAAGCGGGGGTCACCCTGTTCCAGCAAACACCCAGCTGTGGCAGGAGGGGAGGTGGGGGGAAGGAAGCCAGGCACTCCGGGAGGCTGACAGACGCCACGGGGCTGGAGCCAAGGGGCCCCGGTGCAGACAGGCTCAGAGTTGGGGTGGCAGGGGCTTTGCATGCTCCCTCAGTGACTGCCTGCAATTCTGCAGCCCCTCCAAGATGCTGCTCAGGAGATGCAGTGCTGCCCCCCCCCCCCCGGTGGCATGCGCCTGCCCCTCCCTTGCTCCGGCCAGTCGCTCTCAGCAATGGTGGGTGGGTGGCCGTCTGCCTGCCAGGCCCCTGGCTGAGCCCTGCCAACCTCTGCAGATGCAATTTTAGTAGCCACAAAGGGGTCTGGCGGTAAGAGCCCGCTGGACAGCTCTGAGGAATGGGTTGCAGATCCTCGACCTGCCTGGGTGGGGAGAGTCTGTGGGGCAGGAGGCTCCTTGGGCCCCACGCCCAGGGCAGAAGGCTCCCCACAGCTGCCCACCTGGCCTGGCTGCAGCTCCAAGCCACCCCCCTGGCTGGAGCTGGGTTTGGGAGAGCCACACAGGCAGCTGTGGGGAGCTGGGTCCCTCCACTTGCCCTGGGCAGGGGGCAGGAGCAGGGTGAGGGAGGGGGGCTCGACCATTAGTCCCCAGGGGTGCTGAAACCCAGGGAGTTACAGCGGAAGGAGAGTGCCCAAGCACCACACCAGCCCAGAGACTCAGCAAAGCCCACCGGGCCTGTCTGGGCCAATCTCCAGCACGGGCACAGAGGCTAGGAGCTATGGCACGGGGGCGGGGGGGAGGGAGAGGGGGAGGGCGCTGCCTCTGTCCTTCCCCTCCCTGGGCGTACCCAGAACGTGAAAGCGTGAGCTGGGGTGACGGGCCCAGGCGCACAGGAGGCTGGGCGTCAGGAACGGTCACGTCCAGCGGGATGAGGGAATAATGGGAGCTGGTAAATGTGCGTGCGAGGGAGTCCAGACGGCGGCGGTGTGCTCGCAGACCAGTGAAAACAGACGGCGTCTGCGCTGAGACGCACGCCCCACCTCGCTGCAGTGGACAGATCTGGGTTGTGTGTGACCAAAGGCAGTGGGGGTTGGGTACAGAGACCGGTGCATACGCGGGGGCCAGACAGGTCGCACTGTCCCTGCCGCTGGCCAGCGCTGCCGGCCGGGGGACCTGCGGGAAGTGGCCACCCCGTGTGTGATGTGCGAGTGGTGCAGGGAGCGGGGCGAGGGGCTCCGTCTGCGGCCGTGCTGAGAGATCGCAGCGCCTGGAGGGGCTTGCTGCGTGTCGCGTGTGCGAGGCAGCGCAGGCCGGGCGTCGAGGGGCGCAGCGGGACACCAGTGCCAGGTCGCAGCTCCGGGATCCTGTCGCAGTGGCTGGTCCAGAGGCCTGGGGGGCGGGTGGGGCTGCTGAGTGCCTGGGGGGTCTCAGTGGTACCTGCCTGCCGCCCTGCAGCTCGATGGCCCGCTGGCATTCCCGGCCCCGCTGGAGGAGCCGCTGCGCTGCGCAGACCTGCTGTATGTGTATTCGGGGCTGGACACGGATGAGGTGCCTCGGGGGATCATGGCGGACACGCTGCTGGAGAGCCCCGAGCCGCAGCTGGTTGGGGACGGTGTCCCAGTGTCTGGTGGGTCACACGGGGTAAGGGAGGGGGGTCACCTGTTGCCGCTCCCCTGAGATCCCAAACGCAGCCCTCTGCGGAGACCCCGCTCAGGGCTCTCCCCGGTGCATGGAGCCGCTCTAGCTCCAGCCATGAGGACGCAGGCTCTCAAGCTCCCGCCCGCAGGGACCGCGACGAGTCTCCCGCCCTGAGGGGGGCAAGGAACCCTTGCCCAGCGCGGCCTGCCAGGGTCTGCCCAGAGCCGGGCCCCAGCGTCCCAACAGCACTGACGCTGGAACCCAGTGGTGACAACCTGGGTGGGGCACGAGGAGTTCAACCCCCCCCCCCACGTGACATCCCCTCAAACCCTGCCCAGCAGGCAGAGGGGAGCAGGAACGGCGTCCCCCCCCCCCACAGCACCAACAGCCCTGGGCACTGATTCCCTCCGGCCCTTTCCCACACCTGCTGCAGCCATGGCACACAGCTGCCCTGGCGTAGCCCTGCCCTGGCCTGGCTTTGCACCAAGGCCACAGGCCTCCCCCCCACCCCAGAACAATGGAACCCAACCCCCGAGAGGAGCCATGCTTCTGGGGGCTGGGCTCTGTGGGGAGCCTGGCAGGAGGAGACATGGGGGGGGTGCTGGTCCCCATGGCAGCATGTGGGGGGCTGACACAGGCTGGTTCCCTGCAGGTGACGCCGAGCAGCCGTTGCCCCCCATGGCAGCTGGCGAGGGCCTGCTCTGGGTAGAGTCACCCAACAACATCTTGGATGAGACGCGCCTGCGTGAGTCGCCTTTGTGGGCAGAAGCCCTCCCCTCTCAGGAGCTGGGGGTCCCCGCCCCACAGGGCAGGACAAGGCCCCTCCCCTCTCATGGGCTGGGGGGCTGGGGGTCATCCTCCTCCACAGGGCTGGACAAGGGCCCTCCCCTCTCACGGGCTGGGGTGCTGGGGGTCATCCCCCCCCACAGAGCAGGACAAGGCCCCTCCCCCCTCACGGGCTGGGGGTCATCCCCCCCACAGGGCAGGACAAGAGCCCCTCCTCTCTTACAGGGCTGGGGCCCAAGGGCAGGACAAGGCCCCTCCCCTCTCCCGGGGGTCCCTGGAGCGTCAGGGCAAGGGGCTCTTCCCCCCCATGGGCAGGGGTGTTGGGGGGTCGGGTCTCGGTGCAGATTAGAGGCCTTCCTTCAGAGTGGCTTCAGCGGGTGGGGGGAGGGTCTCTGGCATGGCCCCTCTGGGTCCTGGGGCCACGCGGGTGACCTGGTGCCCACGCTCAGCCAGGCTTCCCTGCCTTTGTGCCCCTTGCAGTTGGAGGCATTAGGGCTCCCCTGGGCCCAGGGGAAGCCAGCGGCCTGCACGGGTGTGGGGGCGAGGAGACGCTGGTGACTGGCTCCCCCAGGGAGCAGACAGGGAAGCCGCCCAGGAGGAAAGGTAAGCGGGTCCCCTAAAGCCTGCGCCTGCAGTGGCCTCCTCCCAGCAGGAGTCCTGGGGCCTGGGACACGCCTGGCTCTGGTTGGGGGGAGCAGCCAGGGCAGCCTCCTCGTCCGCTGCATCCCCGCAGCTGCCCAACGCTGGCCGGTCCCTGCAGCCAGCCTTAGCCCTGCCCCAGGGCCTGCCCCGGGTGTCCATCACCACGCGCTGCCCTGGCCCTGGCCCCTGCCCCGCCTGCAGCATGGAGACCCCTCCCCGTGGAGCCCGTCTCCCTCTCTGGCTGCGTGACGTGGGACCCAGCCCTACGGGGCTGGCCGTGCCCCCCTCGCTCCTTTGGGGCCCCGGTGGCGGAGGGCTGCCCCGCCCTGTGCATGTCCCCCGCCACTGCAGGTTAGGGAGCAGGCAGGGCCAGGGGCTGCAAGCCAGAGCTGGGGGGACTGTTTGCTGTGCAGCCTCTGGGTGTCCCCCACCGCAACTAACCCAGCAGCTCTGTCTGGGAAGAAAGCGCCTTCGGAGCCCCGCTTGGCTTCCGCCTGGGAGCTGGGTCCAGATCGGAGCTGGCTGAGAAGGGCCTTTCAGGCTGGGTGAGCTCCTGGGTGAGGGCCTCCAGGAAAACCCAAAGGTGCTGCAGAGAGCGGGGGCTGGGCGCTCCCCTTTGGGAGTCAGGATCCCAGGAGTTCAGTAGGAGGCACTCTCCCCTCTGTCAGTTCTGGCCCCAATGCCCTAGGGGGCGCTGTGATGTAGGGTGCAGGGAGCGGGGGGGCTCCGGGGGACGCTGTATTGCAGGGAGGGGGCGGGACTCAGTAGGGGGGCACTGTAATGCAGGGAGCGGGGGGGGCTCAGTAGGGGGCGCTGTGATGCAGGGAGGGGGCGGGACTCAGTAGGGGGGCGCTGTAATGCAGGGAGCGGGGGGGGCTCAGTAGGGGGCGCTGTAATGCAGGGAGTGGGGGGGGCTCAGTAGGGGGTGCTGTGATGCAGGGGCAGACGGGCTCAGTAGGGGGCGCTGTGATGCAGGGAGGGGGCGGGACTCAGTAGGGGGGCACTGTAATGCAGGGAGCGGGGGGGGCTCAGTAGGGGGCGCTGTAATGCAGGGAGTGGGGGGGGCTCAGTAGGGGGTGCTGTGATGCAGGGAGCGGGGGGCTCAGTAAGGGGCGCTGTGATGCGGGGAGCGGGGGGCTCAGTAAGGGGCGCTGTGATGCGGGGAGCGAGGGGGGGCTCAGTAGGGGGCGCTGTGATGCAGGATGCGGGGCGGGGCTCAGGGGGGTGCTGTAATGCAGAGAGCGGGCGGGGCGCAGTAGGGGGCGCTGTGATGCAGGACGTGGGGAGGCTCAATAGGGGGTGCTGTAATGGAGGGGGCGGGGCACTGTAATGCAGGGAGGGACGGGGCTCAGTAGGGGTCGCTGTAATGCAGGGAGCGGGGGGGGGCTCAGTAGGGGGCGCTGTAATATGCAGGGGGCGGGGCGGGCCTCGGGGGGCGCTGTAATGCAGGGAGTGGGGGGGGCTCAGTAGGGGGGCGCTGTAATGCAGGGGGCGGACAGGGGCTCAGTAGGGCGTGCTGTAATGCATGGAGCGGGGGGGGGCTCAGTAGGGGGGCACTGTAATGCAGGGAGCGGGGGGGCTCAATAGGGGGGCGCTGTAATGCAGGACGCGGGGCGGGCCTCGGCGGGCGCTGTAATGCATGGAGCGGGGGGGGCTCAGTAGGGGGCGCTGTAATGCAGGGGGCGGACAGGGGCTCAGTAGGGGGGTGCTGTAATGCAGGGCGCGGGGGGGGCTCAGTAGGGGGCGCTGTAATGCAGGGGGCGGACAGGGGCTCAGTAGGGGGCGCTGTAATGCAGGGGGCGGGGTGGGCCTCGGGGGGCGCTGTAATGCATGGAGCGGGGGGGGGCTCAGTAGGGGGGCACTGTAATGCAGGGAGCGGGGGGGCTCAATAGGGGGGCGCTGTAATGCAGGGGGCGGACAGGGGCTCAGTAGGGGGGTGCTGTAATGCAGGGAGCGGGGGGGGCTCAGTAGGGGGGCACTGTAATGCAGGGAGCGGGGGGGGCTCAGTAGGGGGGCACTGTAATGCAGGGGGCGGACAGGGGCTCAGTAGGGGGCGCGCTCCCCTCGGTCGATGCTGGCCCGGGCCGTACTCCTCCTGTCTCCCCCTTGCAGGTCGGAAGCCAAAGCCCCCGCGCTGCCCGTCCCCCCTCCCCGCCCCTGGCTTTCCGATCTGCAGGAAGAGCAAGGACGGCAAAGGTAGGGCGCGGGTGGCGGCCCGTGGAGGAGGGGCAGGCGGGAGAGGCCGGGCAGGCGGGGCTCAGCAAACAGCCCTGGTCGCTTGGCAGGGGCCAGCTGCTCAGCACCCAGTAGGCAAATCTTCAGCCAGCCGCTGCTGTGCCAAGGGCAGAGGCCAGCTGGCTGGGAGCCAGGTCAGGCTGACTCAGGGTGCTGGAGCCCTGCCCACAGGGCCTGTCCCACGGCCAGCCGGCAGCACACGCCCTCCCTCTGCACCGCCCAGCGTCGGCAGAGCCCCTCTCCCCGGGCGCAGGACGAGCCGGGCACAGCCTGGGAAGCACTAGCCAGGGATGCCCGATGGGACCGCTGGGTGGACTTGCCCCTGCCAGTGTCCCCAGACCCGTCCAGTGCCCCCCTCTCCTCCCGCCCCATGCACTGATCAGCGCGGGGGCGGTGGGAGGCTGAGGCAGCGATGGGGCTGGCTGGCTCACGGGGGCGCCACAAGGCCCGGCTCCCGGCCCTAGGAACGGCAGGGGCTGTGCTGGGCTCGCACGGGGGAAGAGTGCTCCCGGACTCCCTTTCCCAGGCTGCGCTGCCTGCCCCTCACGCCTGCCGTGCCCCCAGGGAACACCCTCTACCTGTGGGAGTTCCTGCTGGCGCTGCTCCAGGACCGGAACACCTGCCCCAGGTACATCACCTGGACCCAGCGAGACAGGGGCATCTTCAAGCTGGTGGACTCCAAGGCCGTGTCCAGACTGTGGGGGAAGCAAAAGAACAAACCCAGCATGAACTACGAAACCATGGGCCGGGCGCTGCGGTAGGGACCTCCAGCCGGGGGGCTACAGTTCTGGGGGAGCGCCGGGGGACGCAGTGCTGATGGGGATGGGGGGTGCTGTGGTGTAGGAGCAGGATACTGGGGTGTGGGGGGGGGTTACAGTGCTGGGGAGCCCCAGGGGCACTCACAGGGGGTTGCCGCGGGAGAGGTGGCCATGGCAGGGGGCCAATGACACCCTGGTCTCATGCGGCGCTCGTGTCCCCCAGGTACTATTACCAGCGGGGCATTCTGGCCAAGGTGGAGGGGCAGCGGCTGGTCTACCAGTTCAAGGAGCTGCCCAAGGACCTGGTGGTGATTGAGGACGAGGGTGAAGGAGCAGGGCCGGGGGCCCCCAGAGCCAGCCGCTCAGCCCCCACGCCTGCTCCTTGGAGCGCGCCGCTCACCCGCAGCAAGAGGGAGACGGTACTATCCAACCTGCCGCAGGAGCCCACGGCTGCTACATGTCCTGCCCCCCTGGGGCAGCAAGAGGCCAGCATGCTGCCTGCCCGGGCCACGGGGTAAGTGCCTGCTCTGGGACACGCCCGGCTGGGGTCCTGCCAAGGATACAGGCTCTGCCCCAGCCTTTACACCAAGCCTGGACACAGGGCCCTGGCTGCCATTGTGCCCCCGGGCAGCGATGCTTCCATGGCCAGGCTGCCAGCCCCCTGGGGAAGTTGGCTGAAGCCAGAGCAGGAGAGCAGGGGATTAGTCCAGATGATGGGGTTGGGGCAGGCCCCTGAGGGGCCCAGGATGCACAGCTGGTGGGGTGCTGCAGGTGGGGAGGGGCAGAGCCCAAGGGGAGGTGCTAGCGAGGCCTGGCAGGAAGGGGCAACAGTAGGAGGCCTGATGTGGGGTCACAGAGAGAGGCAGTTTGGGGGGACCCCAGGCAGAGTGGGCCAGGCAGGGCAGAGGGTGTACGGTGCATGGGGACAACCCGATGCCAATGCTACAGCGCCAGCAGAGGGTCTCGGGCACACGGGCGGCAGGGAGCTGAGGGGCACAAGCAGTGGGGCTGGCGCTCCAGCTGTGAGCGGGGGTGGGGAGGCTGGGACATGGGGAGTGGGCCGGGGTGGGTTTCGCTCCAGCACATGATGATTTTTCCCTTTCTCCTTCCCCAGCTCCCTGCTCCTGCCTGGTTCCCCGGGGCTGGTGCCCCTGACGCTCCCCACGGTGCTGGGCCTGGGTGACGCTGCCAGCTCTGCCTTTCCAAGCAGCGCCCCCATGCAGGACAGGCTCCTGCTCCCGCCTGGGGTCCCCCAGCTCCTGCCAGCTCCCCCACAGCACGCCTTGCCCAGCCTGCTCCAGCCCATGGCTCTGGCCGGGCAGCCCGCTGCTCTTGTTGCCACCATCATGGGGACCCTGGAGGCCAGTGCCAGCTGCCTGGCCACACTGGAGCGGCTGCCCCCCAGCGAGCCTGCCTGGCGTGCCGGCCTGCCCTCCGCCTCAGCCTCCCAGCACAGCCTGCCCGGCAGCGCCAAGTGCCATGAGCAACAGCTGCCAGCCCGAAGCAGCTCCCCAGAGGGCAGAGCCCCACCAGCAGCAGGCCCCGGACTCGGCCGCCCCAAGGCGGGCTTGACACCCGTGGTGGAACTGGAATTAGCCGCCAGCTTGGAGGCAGCATTCCCTGGCGAGCAGCTGGCTCAGCTGCGGGCAAAGCCCAGCTCGGCCCAAGGCCCTGGCCAGTGGTGACAGTGAAGGGGAATGCTGGGATGCAACAGGACGTTCACGGACACACCCCAGGCTCCGCAGGAGGCAAAGGCTGCAGCCTGGAGCCGAGCCCGGCTCCCCGGACTGACAGGCTCCCGCTGGGGGGCCAGGGCCGCCGGGAGGGGAGCCTTGCAGGCTGCGTGGTGTTCGCGTCTCACCTCCCTCATTAAAGAGACGTTTTGCACCTGACTCTGGCTGCACAAGGGCCATGGCAGCGCGGGGCCTTGCCAGCCTCATCTTACCTAGGTGTCAGCATCAGCGGCCACCAGGCTTGAGCCACGTGGCTGAGCGAGCGGCTGTGCCCTGCCCCCAGTGCCAATGCTGGCAGGGGAGCTGCGCCCTGGGAGAGAATTCAGCTGCGCCCCAGCCTTGGGGCGGCTGCAAGGAGCCAGGGGTGCCGCTCCAGTTGGGGGGCTGCTGGAGTCAGGTCTGGCCCTGGCCGGCTCTCTGCAACACCAGCTTTGGGGCAGGGGTCATAGGGCAGCGCGAAGTAGCATCAGCCCGCTGGCTTCTGCTGGGTCCTAGCGCCAGAGCAGCCCCATGTGCAACCACTGGGCCAGAGGACGGCGGGTGTGCCAGGGGGCCTGGCTGGGGGTCCGCTTGGAGCAAGCGCAGCAGCCAGGGCCTGGTCTCCGGGCCAGGCCAGAATCCCTGCTGCCCCTGCCCCCGCCCCCGCCCCCGACGGCATTGCCCGACCCAGGGCAGAGCAGACTCAGGCTTGCACTGGCTGCCTGGCATTGCTCATACACATGCCCTGAGGCACCCCCTGTGCCCCCAGCCTCCCACCACCCCAGCACCAAGGGGTATTTAACCCTGCCATTCACTTCTGCAGCAGGGGTGGGCCTGCCTGGCCAGCCTCGTTCAGAGCCCTGGGGCCATGCTACTCTGCATGAGCCCCCTCCAAATGCTCGATGCCCTGCCCCCCACCTGCCAGGGAGTGACACCCCCCTGCTGGGGGGGGGGGGGGGGCGCCATGCTGCTCCCAGCAGCTGGGCCCCTTGCAGTAAGTCCTGGAGGGGCCCATGCACTGGGTGCTCAGCTGTTGAGCCAATACATGTACTGGGCTCTCTCTGGCACCCCGGGCCAGCCCCGCCAAGGCCCCACCCTCCACCTCCCCCCACAGCCCCTGGGGGAAGGCAGAGGCAGCATGTGCCCCGCCCGTCACACTGCGCCGGGAAAGGGTCCCCCCAGAGCCCGCTGGCAGCCCCAGCTTTGCTTCCTGGCTGGGGGCCATGCACAGCCCTGGGGATCCTTCCTTCCAGACGCAGCTCAGCCCCATGCCCCCCCCCCCCCAGGCTCTGCACACGGTGGGCTGAGGGCCTGACCCCCTGGGCAGGTCTCCACAGATGAGACCTGCCCTGAGCTGAACGCTCCACGCCCGGGGTCCTCCCCCACCGGAACCAGGCTGGGCTCACCTCGCCCTTCATTGCGGTGCCCCGCTCCCACTAGGGCCGGGCCTCAGGTCTGCGCCCTGCTGCCAAGGTTCACCACCCCTCCACAGCTCAGTGTGATGCTCCTCCCTGCCCCTGCCCAGGGCCTCTGTGCAGGGACGGGCTGCCATGCCGGCCGGGCACCCAGCAAGCCAGGCTAGTGCCCCGGGGGGCAGGGAAGCAGGCCTGCGAGGATCACCTCTCAGAGCAGGGCTGCTGCCACTCACAGCACCGGGACGGGGAGGGGGGGCGCTGCTTGCAGGGAAAGGAGCAGATGCCTGGGACCTAAGGCAGAGTGGTGGGGTAGCCCCTGCAGCCATGCCCTGCCTGGCAGACAGCAAGCTCCCTAGGAGCACGGTGGAGGGGGGAGCCAGTACAGATGTAACTGCCCTTTAGTTAATGTTTGACTGGTTAACTGACCAAACAGGGCGGGGGGGGGGGGGCGCGTTCTAGTCTGCTGGGCTGGAGCACCCCCCCTCCCCACAGGCAGGGGCTGCTCCTAACCCCCCGCAGGCTGGGCTGAGGGGAACCGCGTTAAGGGTCCTGCTTACCAAGTATGGGGGTTGCCGTTCACAGCCCCAGAAGCCACCCCCAGGGGAGCGGGGCTGGGCTCTGACCCAGGGGTAACAATGGGCTGTAGCAATGGGTCTTCCCAGCACACACAGGAAACGCGCCCTCCTCCCCCCCCCGTGGTACCAGGATACTGGCCACAGCAACAGAAGAGGCAGGAGGCAGAGGGCCTGATGCAGGTTTTTCTGTACATAAGTGTTTTTTGACACCACAGCCGGTTGCTTATAATAAAACAGAAATCAGAAAGAGCAGCCAGAATACACACCCAAAGGCAATAACCCTCAGCTTAAAAAAGGAGCTGTCTGGTCCCAGGGAGGGGGAGGCAGACAAGTGGGGGTTGGGGGAGGCTACAGCTGCCCCGGCTGGGAGGAAACACAACACAAATCAAAAACCACCCAACACTCCCACTGCAGGGCAGGACAGGGGAGAGCCAGGAAACAGATTGTCCAGTCTCAGCATCCTCGTTAGCACCTGTACAATAAAACTGTACCATCTACACCGCGGTGCAGCCCTGCTCTGCGCCTGCCGGGGCGGGCACATGGCCCTTGGGCCGGCTCTCCGCAGTAGAACTGCTCCTCTGAACAGAAGAAGGGGCCGGGGGGGGAGGGGGGGGCGCAGAAGAGGCTGTCTGTGGGAGTCTGAGGATGGGGGACAGCTGGAGTCCCGGGGCTCGGGCTGCAGCTGCCTCTCCACAGTGGCCCGGAAGAGTCCAGAAACAAGCGATGTCAGTGAAATGCATGAGACAGGCTGGCGGGCACCTGGGGGAGTCAGCCCCGGGCTGGCGAACAGCTCTGAGCTGGCCTTGCTCATGGGAAGGGAACAGCCCCAGAAGAGGCGGGGGAGGGAGGCAGCTGGCCCCGGCCCGAGAGCGAGAGCTGGTCCCTTCGCTGCCAGGCCCCAGCGGCTGGTCGCTGGCCAGCTAGCTGCTCGGGGGAGAGCAGCTCTGGGTGCACGGTGGCAGAGGGGCTGGGGCTCAGCTCGTCACAGTGATACAGACTCAGCAGAAACAAAAGAAACATGACAAATTAAATACTAATTAAATAAATACTATGGAAGACATTGGGGAAGGGCAGCTTGAGAGAGGCGCGGTTCTACGGGGCAGGGCAGGAGCACCCTCTGCCCCTCGTTTGGGGCCCACAGTCCTACAGCCAGGAGGGCCCCGCGAAGGTAGCCCAGTGGGGCAGGCCTGAGCTTCCTGGCAGAGCTGGAAGGGGGCCTGCAGAGAGCTGCATCCACTGCTGCTCATCAGGGTGGGACTCTGGGAAGTCCTTGGAGACAAGCGGAGTCTCTCCCGTGGGAGTTCAGGGGCCGCGAGGAGAGAACAAAGCAGCCACAGACTCCGGGCCCTGCTGCTGGCTTTGAGACGGCTGCTTCCCATCAGTCCAGATTACTGCCTCGTGGCGCAGTCCGACGCAGGGAAAGTGCCAGCCCCCGTCAGCTGCTGCAGGCCTGGAACTCCACTGCCGAGCCCAGGAGCTGCAGCAGCTCCGGCTCGTAACGCACCAGCTCCACTGTCTCTGCAGGGCCCTGGGGGAGCAGCTCCGGGGCCTCGGGCACCTCCTCCTGGGCCAGCAGCTGGCTGGAGGACACCTGACGCTGGAACTCCACCTTGGGCAGGGCAGCAATCTCAAAGTGCGGGAAGCGAGCCTGGAATATGCGGGAGGAAAGCTTCAGCCTCTTGAGAACGTCGGAGAAAAGAAACCAGTTGCAGGGCCTGCAAGAGCAGTGGGAGAGGCACGAGTTAGCGAGCAGGGAGCCATTCCATCCCACCAGCTCCACGGGCACAGCCAGCTGGAAGTGGCTCTTGGGGAAGCCCGGAAGGCTGGCCCCTCTGCACTCACCTGGGACAGATGGGGCAACTACCACCCCGTGCCACCCTGGCCCGCAGGGATCCCCCCGCCTGCCTTCAACTGGCAATCGGCTGATGCCAGGAAGGTTGAAGATGGACAGCCCCAGTGACGTCACTCCAGCGAATGGAACTACGCGCGTCACTCGTACGCACGCTTACTCTGGCTCTGAAACGGAGCCACCTCTACCTCTACCTCACTGGCCTGCAGCAGAGAGTCACATACCGCACCCAGTGTCCGCAGAACTTCACTTAGAAAAAGAGGATTTCTTGTCATTTGAAAGGACAGGTCTGTAAACCAGGGCCTCCTGTGCTTGTTTCATGGAGGAGGGGAAAGAAGAATTGACTTCAATTTGTAAATGTATCCCCAAAGATCTCCACCGCACTGCAACACTGCCCTCTGGGGCAGGAGGCCAGAGCGGTCTACCAGTGCACAGCAATACTAAACAAGAGCTGAGGACAGAAGTCTGCATAAACACAGGAATTAAGAACACAGGAACGGCCAGACTGGGTCAGACTAAAGGTCCAGTGTCCTGTCTGCTCACAGTGGGCAATGCCAGGAGCCCCAGAGGGAATGAACAGAGCAGAGAATCATCAAGTGATCCCTCCCCTGCCTGAGAGAAGCTAGGGACACCATTCCTGCCCATCCTGGCTAACAGCCACTGAGGGACCTGTCCTCCATGAATTTATCTAGCTCTTTTTTGAACTCTATTATAGTGTTGGCCTTTCCAACATCCTCTGGCGAGGAGTTCCACAGGTTGACTGTGCAGCTGTGAATTACTTCCTTTTATTTGTTTTAAACCTTCTACCTATTCATTTCATTTGGTGACCCCCTAGTTCTTGTATTATGAGAAGGAGTAAATAACTCTTTAGTCACTTTCTCCACACTGGACATGATTTTATAGACCTCTGTCCTATCCCCTCTTAGTTGTCTCTGTTCCAGGCTGAAAAGTCCCTGTCTTATTCATCTCTCCTCACATGGCAGCTGTTCTGTACTCCTCAACATTTTTGTCGCCCTTTTCTGCACTTTTTCCAATGCCGAGATTTTTTTTACGAGGTGACCACATCTGCATGCAACATTCGGGCTGTGGGCGTGCCATGGATGGATAGAGGCAATAAGGTATTCTAGTCTTATTCTCAAGTCCTCTCTTAATGAGTCCCAACACTCCGATTGGTCTGTAGACTGGCTGCCCACCGACTGGCTATTTGCAGAGAACGACAGAAAATGTTGTGTTTTTCATTCTTTTCTAGGCCTCGGACCCACCTAGCCTGGGGGTTTATTCTCCTCTTGTAGAGAACCCCCCATCTCATCGCTCCTCGCTCCTTTACACAGTGCCCCCACGGCTAGGAATGGGCCTGACAGTGGCATTGCATACTACCTGTGTTGTTCTCCACCCAGCCGCTCATGACTTCTGACCCCTACTCTGCTGCTTTGATTTGGGGCTTGTTTCCTCCCTTCATGCCTCAATGAAACAAGGGCCCACACACTGCTTTCTCAGGCAGCTCTGTGCAGGGGGCAGTGCCCCACAGCGGGGACCCAGAGACTTGAGTGCTATTCCCGGCTCTGCTGCAGACTTGCTGCATAAGCTCGGGGAGCCTCCACCGCCCAGCGGCAAGACAGCGATAACACTGGCAGCGGTGCTCTGCCTGTGTCGGTCCCTGGGTACGAGGCACTGTCTGCCAGAGGACCAATTCCCGCTGGTGGCAGAGAGGCGCTCTGGAGCTGCACAGAGCTGCTCTCCTGGCCGGAGGAAGAGCTCTGCGGAAGCGCCAAAGTTTGGGAGAAGTTGGCCAGCTCAGGCTAATGACCCATTTTGCCCCCCTGGCAAAGTGCTGTGAGACCTCCCAATGGAACATGCCAGGTACAGGCAACACCCTAACGTTCCCACCTGGGATTCTACAGCACCTGGGGGACCAACTGCCTCAGGCTCTCGAAAGCGCCATCTGCTGCTCGTAGAGAGCGAGCCCAGGGACTCTGCATAGCGCTTGGGCCGACCTCCATCCTCAGCTCGCCCAGAAGACTCACATTCTCCCATATGCCAGCTACCTATTCAACGCCTGGGCCGGGGTTTGCCACACCAAGAGGAAGCGGCACTCACCCGCGCGAGACCGACACCTGGAGGTTATAGCACGGAAGCAGGGGCTTGTCGGAGAACTCGAACATGAAGCTGTCAGACTCCTGCTCCTCCTCCTCCTGATCAGAGCTTCCGGGCGGGTTGAGCAGAAGGTCGCACGCGACCCCGTCCTTCCCCTCTGAAACAAGGAAAATTAGGGGTTGGCATCTCCTGCTTGTCACTCTTGCTGGTGCACAGAGGTTCCCTAGGGACGGCGGATAGAAACTGTTCTTGCACCCAGAATGAAGCTCCAAGTCCCCAGGCAGGAATCTGGGCTAGGACAGCCATGTCTTACTGTGCCTGGCCCACTCAGGACACGACACACGTGGGTCTCAGTCGCCAAAGAGGGGCTCTGTTGTGATCTGCACCCCAAAGGCACCGCCAGACACGAGAGCCATGCTGCAGGCTCCAACCAGTACCTAGCGGCCCACTGCCTGCGGCCAGGCGTCAGTGGGGTGTGTGTCTTTACTGTCGTGCCCACGTACATGCATCACAAGAGGACAACGCGGTACGGCTGAGACGCAGGGGGCATGTGTGGCTCTGGCGGCAGTGAGGGGTGCTAGCAAAGGGGCATGCGGAAGAAAGTGGCACCTCTGCCCAAACCGCCCACTCTAGCCCATGCCACTAGCCTCATCTGTACGAGCACAAAACAACCCCAACAAACTCAGAACCAACCCCCGCGAGTCCTGCCCCGGCACTGCCAGACCCCTGCTCGGAATCCAGTGGCAGACGGGAGCTCACAGATTCTTCAGTCGGCGAATGGCGTGAAACTATCGCAGGCCTCATGCAGCAGCCACGCCACACTCTGCCCTGCAGGAGCGAGAGACAGCGGCACTCACCCAGGACAG
Organism: Pelochelys cantorii; assembly: GCA_032595735.1. Classification (NCBI taxonomy): domain Eukaryota; kingdom Metazoa; phylum Chordata; order Testudines; family Trionychidae; genus Pelochelys; species Pelochelys cantorii. The sequence goes on from CM064337.1 coordinate 47,620,629, forward strand.
AGCTGCTGTAGAAATCCCATGCTGTTTGGGGGTCCCCATCAGCACGGCCCTGGAGATCAGAGAGGTAATCTGCAAAGGAAAGCGAGCAGAAGGCACTCAGAGCAGCTATCCACAACCAGCCCTCCACCAGCCGGGGGGAGGGGGGGGAGCAGAGCGCTGAGGTGACGCACTCCCCACTGCAGCCCCGGGGGGGGGGGGGGGGGAGGGAGGCAGAGGACCAGAGAACGGAGCCAGGCACTGCAAACAGGGGAAGGAAGTGGGAGTGACAACACTCGAACCCCCTGGAGTTCAGGCTGTAGCCATTCAAAGGGGGCGGGGCTGTAGCCATTCAAAGGGGGTATTTCCAAGCACACACAAGAACTGCCTTGAGTTGAGGACACCGCGCAGAACCAGGGGGATATTTATCAACGTGGATCTAGTGAGGAACAAAAAGCAGCTAAACAGCTCCAGGCAACACCTCGGTCACCCCATCAGCTTCCTTTTTTAACGGTTTCTCTCGGCCGTGCTTCTGTGCAAGACCCGTAACAGGCAAACCGGGACCCCAACGCCACGCGAGTGGCAGAGGCAAGCTGGCGCTGTGCCCTCAGGGTGCGGTGCATGACTTGAAGCAGTACAGCCACCACAGGCAGCTAACTACTCCTCAGTGTTTGCAGAGTCATTTTGGAGTTGAGACCATCACTTAGTCAAGGCAGGAAGTGTCAATTAGGCGTGAACACACAGGGGCCCTGCTTCTCCTGCCTGAGTTTGTTGCCTGATGGCAGGCTCTCCTGTGATGGCTGTGGCTGGAGGAGAAATCCTACCCTATGTTGTAGGATTTGAGAAACAGAATAGACTGGACTGGGGACCAGGGCTCCCTGCAAGTGAGTGCTTGGGAGGCAACCCAGGAGAGATTCAGGTGCCGCCCAGCTGATTAGCAGAGCACTCAGCCAGCAGCACGTTTCTACCCATGGTGCGCGTCCACACATGCCTCGGCGCATGTAACAAAATTTATTCTGCACGTGGATGGGAAAACTTAGCTGGCACCTTGGTGTGCACTGGAGCAGAAGTAATTGTATTCTACCCAGCCTACCTCTGCCGTTTCCTGACAACTGAATGTCCAACTACGGCCCCTGCCTGCCGCCCTGACTGTTCAGCACCCCCAGCGTGTCAAGCATCTGGGCTCTTTGGGGGTGCAAGGGACTCTGAACGTGTGTGCACCAAGCCCCGCGGCTCAGCACTTACCGCCAAGGAAGCGCTTCATCACCTCACTGCTGGCCAGTTTCATGGCTGTCTGCCCCGAGTAGGTGGCAAGTGTGGGGTCAGCCCCATACGAGAGCAGCAGCCACATGGTCTCCAGGTTGTCGTTCACCACCGCGTCGTGGACAGGCCTGGCAAGGGACAAGAGCGTTACCAGAGGCAAAGGGGGTCTGAGGTCCAGGGCGAACAGCCCAGCTGCGCCTTGCTAGGTGGCTACCAAGGGACGGCTAGTGGCACTGCCGGAATGACTCCCAGCCATTTTGCGCGTCCCGTCCCGCCCCCCCGCCCGCTGGGCTTGCAGTGCTGGCAGCTGGCTTGCCTCGTGCCGTCCTGGGCACTGCAGTTCACGTTGGCCCCGTGCTCGAGCAGAATGTGCAGGATGTCGATCCAGCCACGAGCGCAGGCCTCGTGCAGAGCTGTGTAGCCGGCGTTGTCCCGGTGGTTCACCTCGCTGCTCTTCTTCTGCAGGCAGTAGAGCACCACGTCCTGGGGGAAGGACAGCCCCAGGGGCCGGTTACACACCCGTGGCCCCCGTGGGCTGCAGAGAGAGGCTGAGCACAAGGGCTCTTGGGCCAGCACCCACCTTGTAGCCGAGCCGGGCTGCGCGCTGCAGCAGAGTCTCGCCGGCATTCTTGTTGACAATCAGCCGCCGAGCCTCAGGAGGAACGTGCTGCGTCGCAGGCAATGCAGGGGAGCTCCCCGGGCTGGCCCGCCGGGACTTGCAGAGTGGCCACAGCTCCTGGGGCTTCTTGAGGGCGCGCGGCTTGGGCTGACTCCAATGCCCTTTCACCTGGAGAACACTGACAATGGAGCCGGAGGAGGCTGGGTCCGGGTACCTCCCCCCCCCGCCCCGACACACATATGCTGGGCTGATGACCCCCCCTCCCCGAGGCCTGGCCATACCTTCCCCTCGTCACAGATCCCGGCCAGATGTTTTGTTTTGCACTTGCGTTTCCCTGACGGCTTCTCCAGTGCTTCCTGGATGGAGGAGCCGTCTGGGGGATCCAGGAGAAAGCCATTTCGGAAGTCTGGGCGCCCCTGGGACTTGCGGGGCGACGGGGGAAGCCTGCTCCTCAACCGCAGCTCGGAGCCTTTGCCTTGGCTACATTCCTTCTGCTTCCGGTACCTGAAATCTAAGGAGAGACACAGTCCACAGGCAGCCGAGAGAGACTGCGGGGCCCTGGCTTCCCCCTGTGGGCAAGAGCCAGCCCACGCAGGCCTGAGTTGGTCACCCTGGGCTGACGGCACAGCTGCTCTTCCTAGAAGCGGGGTCCAGAAGAGTGAGGGGGCGGGGCGGGGCGGGACTGCAGATGAAGTGGAGGCGCATCAGTGGGGTGCGTGATGGCGGACGCCTTGCTGGCCTGACCCTCGGCCGGTCACTAAGCTGAGCAGGTGGGCGGAGCTGGTGGCACCCCCCCCGGCAGACCTTGCTCCCGACAACGCAGGCCTGCTGATCTGCGCTGGGGCAGCTCCCGGGCACGGTCTGTATTCTCCTCCTGGCACGCTCTCCAGCGGGTTAAAGGCACAGACAGCATCACATGCCCCAGGGTGCGACCCACTCAGCTCTTAACGCAAAGCGGTGCTGGTGAGAGACGACTACGGGGAAAGAGGGAACCCTCCTGTCCCCAGCCGTGCCCTGCCCTGCCCTTTTCAGCGATTGTTATTTCTCCCTCTTAAGTGCAAGAGGAAGGCTCCGCTTTTCCACGCACTGGAGGAGGGGTGTTCGGATGCAGGTTCTTCCCTCCAGCTCTGTACCACTGGCTTGCTCGTTACAGCCCCTTAACACCCACAATCGTAGGGGAAGATATTACAGTGTGTGATGAGAAAAGAACGCCCTTGGGCAGAGAAAGCGAGCCTAAAGCCGGCGTGCACAGAGCAACGTGCAGTATGTACAGCACTGGCCCTTTTCTCCCGGGGAGGCATCAGCAATCGCTGTCAACCGGGCTGCCAGGGACCAGCACTTTGCAGGCAGCCTTAGCGACGCTGCCAGGCCAGAGGAGAGGTCTGCAGGGGAGTCGCGCTGGGTAAGTCCTTTTGCCCGTCCGCGGGGACAAGGCCGCCGGCTCCCAGGGGAATGCCTGCACATGAGCGTGACGTAAGGGCTACACAGGTGCAGCTCTCAACAGAACCCTGTAGGTTAAGCTTTCTCCTCCTGCTTTGCAAAGAAACGCTGCTTCCCCATGAGCCGCGGTGTCCAACCAGTCCCGAAGCAGTAGCCACTGTAACAGCTACTGCTACAGCGAACCATCATTTTGAGAGCCAACTAGCCACACGGGGCTAGAGGCTTCCACGATGCACCCTACAGAAAGGGTCGTAACTAGCTTCCTCCACCAGCCTTATGTGACTGGCCCCCAGCTCTTCCATCAGTCACCTGGCTTAGAAACACTGGCTTGGCCCAAGTGACCAAGCAAGGAGAATTTTTCTAAGAAAACTGGTCAGGCTGCTCTCGGGCGAGACCCGTTCGTAAGGTGGCCTGGCTGCAGGCAGATCGCATCTACCTGACTTTCCCAGGCAGCTCCCTCAAGGGCCCCGATACAGCCACAGCAGCAATCTCCTGCCTGATACCAGCAGTCCCACCATCTGCAAAGCCAGAAGGTACCAGCAGAGCAGTGCACACACGGGCCAGGCTGTGCTGCAGCCCCAGAGGCTGACCAAATTCCCCGACTTCCGAAGGCGGCCCAGCCAGGCCCAGAGCCCAGAAAGGGGGAGCTGGCCTGCATCCGGGGTGGGGGAAGGCTCCTGAGGACGTGGGCCACTGGCTGAGCCCCAAGTGGGGAGCAGGAGTGCAGGAGATGGGCCTGGACCAGGAAGAGGGAAGAAGGGAATGAACGTGCCCTGACTGTGCACTGGGAGAAAGTCACCCCACAGATCCAGGCTCCTGCGAGCCAAAGCTTCCCTTGCAGAAGCCTGAGAACTCCCCATGTATAAAAGAAGGCGTTTGTCTGTCTGTACAAAGACCAGTCTGAGTGGTCACCTGCCAGGTCAGGCACGACCCTGCTCTCCCTAGGGTCCACCCTGGCCCAGCACAAGGAGAGATCAGTGCCCAGTTACCACCACCTCATCGTTTGGGGTTCCCCGGCCCATCGTGTACCGTGACTGGCGGCCCGCTGCAGAGCCAGCGCAAGGGAGGGAAGGCCCCAGAGAGCAGCGCGCAGGGGCTGGTTCTGGGGCAGTGCTGGGCCAAGAGGCGGCCCCGTGGAGTAGCCAGCGCTGCTCGTGCGGGTACCTGCTTTCGATTTCCGCCTCCGGTGGGAGTAGCAGCTCACATGCTCCTCCTCTTCGCACTCGGTCAGGAACTCCCCAGTCTGGTACTTCCGGCTCTTCTGCCGCCTCCTCTTCTTCCTCTTGATGTGGCTGTCATCGTCCTCCTCGCTCGGGTCCCACAGCTGCCGCGGTGCCTCCACTCTCCAGGGCAGTTCCCGGGCCCTCCGCAGGTGGCAGCTGCCCTGTTCGAACTGAGCCCTGTCGCGGACCCTACGACTGTGGTAGCGGGACATCCGGTGGGATTTCCTCAGCCTGCGGCGTTTCAGGGCTGTCTCCTCCTCCTGCTCCTCCTCCAGCAACGGTAAGAGCTCCTGGCCAGTCACTTCGCACTCTCCCCTCACGCTAGCAGAGGAGCCGCCAACACTTCCTGCAGAGAAGACCCCAGGAACCGTGTCGTGACTAGACCTCTCGACACAAGCAGAGCCAAAAGCGCCCCCGGCTAGGAACCAGGGACAGGACAGCCCCTCCTTAGCACCCCAAGTCTGAGGGGGTCATGTGAGCAGGGACACGCGCCCGCTGCCCAAGTCCCCACTGAGCCACTCACTAGATGAGTGCTCAGCTCCCATCAGGCCCGGGGCTCGCAGCACCGACCGGACAGGGCATCTCAGCCTCAGCCACACTGGCTAGCGCAATCTCCAGCCTGGGGTCTGCTGCCCTCACCTACCTGACTGGCTGCGTGTCCGGCTGCTCAGCACCACGGGGATGAAGTCACGGAAATTGTTCTTGGGTTTCTTCTCCAGGAAACCTGGAAGGGAGGAGAGCCCTGAGGCCCAACGACTAGCTGGAGGGAAGCAGGACTGATCACGGCCTGCTGGCCTGGGAATGTCCATGCACCACACTGGACGGGATCTCTCGGGGGGACGCTAACCTGCTGGACAGAAGGCCAGCTGCACAGCAGCTCCGCTCCAGGAGCTCCGGCAGCCGGCTCTGCTGGCAGGCAAGGGGAGCAGAGGGCCAAGGCCATGCTACAGCCTGGCTCTGCAAAGGAAGAGCCGCATGCTGGGGTTGTAACCTACCTTCCTCATGGCTGTCCCCACGCTGCCCTGGGGCCTGGAGCTCTGTCTTTGCTGGCCTCCTGCGCTTGCGCTTTACCCTGAGGCTACTGTGCTCGTTCATGGAGCCGGGGCCCACCCGGCCGTCGCGTTTGCTGATCTCATGCAGGTCCCCGCGATGTTTCCGCCACTGCAAATGCAGGACAGATACAGGCTTTGGTCCCAGCTTTAATGCACACCCTACCCCCCCCCAGGATACTGTCCCCTGTTGGCAGCCCTATCAATACCGCTCAGCCCTGACCCCCAGCCCTCCCGGATACTCCAAGCCAGACCCCTCAATCCCAGCCCACCGTCCTACACAAACCCAATGCCAGAGCAGGCTCAGGTGCCTGGAACAAACCGGCCCCAGTGAGCTTCCCCAAACTGATCCCTGCGCCCAGCGGCCAAAGCCTCTTGCAGCCCCACCAATGGTTCCTCCTCCCCCTGATGTAGTTCTAGGGCTGGAGGCTGTCAGCCCTCGCCAACGGCTGCTCACCCACCTTCCATCCATGCAAGCTCCGGCTCCCTGACTTGCTTGAGGCCTCCTCTGCGTCTCTGGCTCTGCACTTCAGTCTCTTGTGGGCCGGTCTGGCCCGCCCGTCGTGCTGCCGCTTGGCCTTGCAGCACACGCTGCCCTCCTGCTTGATTTGGGCTGCTCCCTTGAGCTTGGGCTCGGGAAAGCCCTTGGGGGCTGCCCCGGCTCGCAGACAAGCCCCGGAGGCAAACGGCCCATCGCATTCCACGCGCTCCTTCTTGACTCGGGACAGGTCCACCCGGGGCACACACTGGGGCGCCTCTGCGGCCGTCGGCTCCCGGGTCACCTCCCCTCCCGGCTCCTTGCGGGGACTCTCCAGAGGCGCAGCTGGCAACTCGGAGGTTGCCTGCAGGCTGTGCTGATTGGCTACAGGCAGCTCATGCGACAGATAGGCAGCTAACACTTGGTTCTTAGGTTTGGAGTCCAACTGCTTGAGGCTGCAGCTGCCCTGGGAAGCCTCAGTCTGTACAGCGCTGTCTCCGCCGGTGTCAGGCCCCGGGTCATCGCCCCCGTGGCTCCTGGGCGGGCTCTCAGCCTTCCCCTTGGCATCCACGGCACCGGCCTGAGCTCCAGCTCCAGGGACTGGATTGAGGGGCTCCTTGCAGCCCTTGGGCGAGGCTCTGCAGTTCTGGGCTTTGGATATGGCTTCCCATTCCGGTCCCTCTGGGGCCTTGGGGGCTGCCGGGCCGGACTCTGCAGGCTGCGTGCTGGGAAATGCCGGGAGCTCGCCTGCGCCAGATGGCTTGGAGGCACCGCTCTGATTTAGGGGCAGCTGTCCGGTTGTGGAGATGCCAATGGAGAGCAGAGGAGGCTGGGGGTAGGGAGACCACCCAACGGGCAGAAGCTGGGGACTGGACGGTTTCCCGTTAACGGGGCACCGGGGGTAGATGCTTGCCTGACCGGGATTCCAGAGAGACAGTTCTTTGGATTGGCACAAGGGAGCCCCCGCAGCAACTCTGCCGTAGAGGAACCGCCTGGTGGGGTCCTGCTGAGCCTCCGCACTAGCCTGGCTGCCTTTTTTCCCAGCGGGGGGCCCAGCGTTTCGGGGGTCTCCCTGATCGATGATGGAAATGGGCTCCTGCTTGGGGAGGTGCTGGGGGTCCTTGCTGAAGTTAATGCTGGAGTCTTTGCTGAGCAGGAGCGAGGCGGGCACGGGGTTGGCCACCCCAACATAGGTGCCGGGAATGGCGCTGATGAGCGCGGTGGAGTTCTTCATCCAGGCGCCCTGCTCACCGTTGCGCAGGAAGTCAGGGAAAATGACCAAGGGCGGGGTGGCGCCCAGGCAGGAGGTGACGCTGCTGCCTGCGCTCTGGCCCGCACGCTGGGACTTGGAGAGGACCGTGGTGAGGGCCGCCTTGCCGCTGGTGTGCACCGGTGTCAGGATGGGCATGGGCGGGGTCTTTCGCTGGCTGGGCGGCGGCAGCTTCTGCCGGTTGGATTTGGAGGACAGATCAAGAGGCATCTCGCTACATTCTGGGAAGGAGACCATCTCACGCTCCAGCTGGGGGGGGGACTTGAGGGGGGAAAGGGAAGTGGTGGTCCCTGGAGCGAGCTGCTCGGGGGCGCCCGAGGCCCTGGTGTGCAGGCCAGTACCCGGGGCGGGCGCTGCGCTCCCACAGGACGCTGCCAGGGAAGTGTGGCTGGGGGAAAGCGAAGAGCCCTCCATGGACGGGGGAGGGCCATCCACAGCGGCAGCGGCTGGAGTGCTGCTCCCACCTGCAGGCGAAGGGCAGCTCAGCTGGCTCACCTCCACAGACACCCCTTTGGAGTCTGCAGCCAAGGGCCGGGCCACGGAGACGGTGCAGGGGTACGATCGCAGCTCCGGAGGGGCGAGAATGCCTGGCAGGCTGCGCTCCTGCAGGTAGGAGGGAAGGACAGGGAGAGCCAGGGTGGAGGGGACCCCGAGGGGGCTCGGAAGAGTAGCCACACTGAGCGGCTGCCCACAGCTGGAGGGTGGGATGTACACCAGGGGCTGGCTTGGGGCCAGAACTGCCCCAGCCTGAAAGGACAGGGGCATTTTTTGCATAGCTGGGGCCTGAGCTGTGGAAAAGCACACTCTGTTCAAGGTGAAGGTGGCTGGGGTGGAGGCAAGGGTGTTGCAGCTGGGGGCAACCACAGGCAGCGTCTCCTCCCCAGGCCCTGCCGCCCCGTGGGTCTCAGCATTCAGGGGGCTCTTCTCCTTCCCAGCATGCTCGCTGCCTGGAGCGCTGGGGCAGGCAGGAGATGCCTCAGCCGGTTTGTCACTGGGAAGAGCTGCGGGTGTCCAAGCATTGTCAGTGCTGCTGCTCTCCGGCTCCGCAGCTCCTGGGACTGCGGGCTCCAGCCCCCGGCTGCCTCCCTGCTCTGCCAGAGGGCCCAGCACGCTCTCTTCTGTCGCTGCTCTCCCGGCACACTCTGCCTTTGGGTAGGGCTCGGGCGCCTGCTCTTCCAGCCTGGGCCCCAGTTTTTCCTCCACGCTGCCATTTGCATCCAGCCCCTGGGCATTGCTGCCACCGCTACCGACTGCTGTGAGCTCCACCTGCAAGGAGAGGGGGAGACGGGATGGCCTGGAAGATGAGCCAGCGTGCCCACAGGAAAGGCCCTGCCCGCCATGTACCTGGGCCCTGTCACACTTCCATGGCCCCTTCCAGCACAGCCCTTGGTTCCTCCGCCCAGCCGCTCGCGCCAGGGCTCACCTTGGAAAGGCTGCTGCTGCCGCAAAAGTCCTGGGACCCCAAGTGCTGGGAGCTGCTCTTGTTAGACTCCTCATCAGAAAGCGGGGCTCTCCTGCCACAGAGGAGACAAGACAAGGGAGGCACAATGAAGGCAGTGGCGCTCCCCAGCCCAGCAGGTGCTTGCTGGCCACAGGGCAGTGGCGGCTCCCTGCCTCCCCAGGCCCGCCCCGGGCTGCTTTCCGAGCTCCCAAAGGCAGCGCAGCAGGCACACCCTGGCGAGCCGGCGCCTGCCTGCAGCGCCCTCGGGCGCACGGGGAGCGGGGGCCCAGGGCATCCCTCTGAAGCCAGGCGTGGGGAAAGCCCCTGTACGAGGAGATAAGTTCCACGGCAGTTGGGAAGTGGCAGTTGGCAAATGAAGCCACAGAGTGGGGGGGACCCACAAAATAACCATCATCCAAAGGGCAGGGAGCCCCCTCCCCCCTCTACCTCCTGCCTGCCAGTCCCAGCCCCCCTCCTCCAGTCTCCTCCCTGAACCACCCCCCCAGCCTCCCCAAGTCACCCTCCCCCAGCCTGCCAGTCCCACCTTCCCCCCCGAACCACCCCTCCCCCAGCCTCCCCCAAACCTCCCCTCCCTCAGCCTGCCAGTCCCACCTTCCCCCAATCTTCCCCACTTGGCAGTCTCATCCTCCCCCAATCTCCCTCCTTCCCCCCTGCCCTGCCCCACACAGTCCCCCGGGTCTAGCCCTGCCTGCCCCACACAATCCTCTTTCAGAAAGAGTCCCACCCTCTCCCAGCCTCCTCATGTTCTTGTCCTGTCCTCTCCACATCTGCACATTCTAGGTCAGGCCACCCACCCCCTGTGCAACTCCTGTCAATCCTGCCCTTGCCACCAGCCCCATTCCTGCCCCACTCACGCTACGCTTTCCCCACAAGGTATACTACCCCCACCCCCGATCCAGCCAATCGTCCAGCCACATACTAACTAGCAACCCTGGTTCTGGCCCAAAACCAAACAAACCCTCCCTCCCGCTGGCTATTTTAACTCCTAACCCACCCAGTATTCCAGTCTTATCGCCCCACTGTCCGCCCAGAACCAGCGACACGTCTGGTTTCTTTTGCCATCCCTAGGGCAGGAGTGGCCCAACCTCAGTCCCCCCATTCAGCTCTATCGCCCCCTTCCAGCCTCCAAAGCAGGAGACATCTGGGGCCCGGAGTGTGTGACTGGAGCTGGCCCCTTAAGACAGCCTGTGCGGGGGCTGGGGGCGGGGAGGGGAAGGCTAGTGTCTTTAACCCCCTAGCCTTCACAAGACAGAGGGCAGTCACGGCTTGAAACAAAGGAGTTCCCCAGGCAGAAAGTGAGAACGCAGGGTAAAGACTGACCAAGGACAGGAGACAAGAGGCCAGTGGTAACAACTGTGCACATGGCATGGTCAGACAGGAGAGCTAGAAACACACGACCCTTCTGCCTATAGCAACAGCTGAACCAGGAGCTGCTCCAACAGTGCTCAGCACAGGGCTCTGTGTCCTGGGAGCCCGCCCGCTCGCCCCCCGCCACGTTTTCTGTCTGCTGACAACAGCCTGGGAGAGTTAACTCGAGGTGAAGCTGGGGGGGGGGGCAGTGCAGACACTGGGATGCTGGTGATCTTTTCTTTTCTCCCCTTGTCTGCTACCACAGGGAGTAAGCGATGCAACCCTCCAACCCCGTCTCACCCAGCGTCCAGGACTGGTCCTCTCCTCTCTTGGTCATCCTAAGGTTGCCCTCGAAGGGAGACAACGGCTCAAGCTGTACCTCAAGTAATGACTTTCAGGTTTACGCATCCTGGGATTGGCCCATTACACCTGCTCCTTTTCAGATGCCCTCCGTTTCCTGACCCGGCACCGGTTCTGCACCACATGGCGTGGCTATGATCCAAACGCAACGCTGGTCTTCCCCACAGCGGCCCTGGCTCCCTTGTGCTAGTCCCACCGGCCCCGTGTGCCCTTCCCACCAGACAGCACCCTTGCTTTCCTTCTTTACAAACCTCACCTGCCAGGGATTTCTTAAACCTGGGTTCCCGAGTTACTCAGGCCACAAACGCCATAAGAGGATTGTTATTAAGAAGGGGAGATCAGGTTTCTGCAATGGGCAGCAGCAAGATCCAGACAGCGGCTAAGAGGTGATGGGACGGGGCGGATGGAATCCCAAGAGAGCGACCCTTAAGTCTGACGCCTGAGATAGGCTTTTAGTAGTTTGTACCCCAGGAAAACAGAGCTTCTTCCCACCTTGCTAGCCAGGGAGCTGGAGAAGCGAGCAGGGAACTTGCCCAGATAGGATCTGTGGCCAAGCCACGTATTCTACCCAGTAGGCACATGTGTTCTGTTAATGCCACTAAGCCGGACAGGGAGAGAACTCCCCCATACCTCAGACCTAAGCTGGCCTCCCCCGTGGCCACCGGCTAGACATCTACCATGCAGTAGCTGGGGGCTTTTGCAAACATGCAACAGACGTGTCACCTGTGACCGTGGGCCCCTCACACCCTCTCCTTGAAGGCCATGAAGCTGGCAGATCGGTGTGCCAGGAAAGGCAGAGCTAAGGGGCCATTTTCTACCGTGCCCCCCTCCGGAGTGCCAAGCCCCGCCCCACGGCCCTCACCCCTTCCTCAACAACTGTCCCGTGGGGCCTGGGCCGAAAGCAGCACGTGCCTGGAGCTGGGTGGGACCAGCGAAGGGGCAGGGGGCGTTAGGGAGCCGAGACCTTGGCCGGGCAGGCATCTCCGTGACGACAAGCTGGACAGCTGGCACAGAGAGCTGCCTATGCAGCAGAGCTGGGAGCTGCGTTCTGGCTCCACCTCCTGCTCCGACGCCAGCCCAGGCAGAGGCAGGGACGTGGCAAGGGCAGCAGGTGGAGCTAGAGCGCAGCTCCTGGCCCTGGAGCGGAGCGGAGCAGGCAGGCCCGCGCGGGCTCAGCAGCCCTGGCAGGCGCCAGGGCTCCAGCAGGGAGGGCAGCCTGCCCGCCAGTGGGGAGTGTCCCCGGGCCCCCTCCCCACAGCAGAGCAGCCTGCCGTTCAAGCTGCGCCAGTGCCATCCCCCGACTGTCCCAAAGGCCCTGCCTGGCAGCACAGCCAGGCTGGAGAGGCTGGGACGCGGAGGCAAGCGCTGAACTGGCCCCTGGGCACCTGAGGCGGCCCGGGGCAAGCGCCCGCTCTCGTACTCCGCGGTCAGAAGCCCAGCGCGCAGCCGGCGGCGATGCAAACGACAGTCACACTGCTGGGCGGGGAGGGGGGAAGTACAGCCACCGGGCACAGGCGACGGGGCCAGAGTCAGCCCTGGAGAGCAAGTTCTCCTCCTGAACCCCAGAGCGCACAGAGCCCAGGCAGCGGCAGAACAAGCTGCACCCACACTGCTCATGGCCAGCCTTGCCCTAGAAGTCACCCCTCGTGGCGCTGGGAGGCTGCCAGGAAGGGAGCTGGCGCGGACAGTGATGCGATACCCTGCCCAGGAGGGAAATGGAATGACTGGTGCCCCCAAACGATTATCCCCACCCGCTTTACGTGGGGGCCGACAGCTAGTAAAAAAACCAAACCAAGCCATCCAGTTCTGGCCAGTTTGGCTTATCTGTCCAGATTCTGGGCTGCTTGGTACTTCTGTTGAGGTGCCTAGACTGCACGGTGCCCAGGTGCCTGAAACCCAGACATTGCTTAGGGCCAAGTAGGCCTGCATAGCCTCTCTCAAGGGGTAACTACCCTGAGAGGCCAGACCTCACGTGCCAAAGTGTCCCTGGCCCCACTGTTCTCGGGCCTGTGGGAGCAGGCATCAGACTGCTCCCGCCCCAAGTGCAGGACAATCTGCACCACACCCTGCTCTTTTTACTCCATACAAAATGACTGTCCGACCCTCCTAGAGCATTTGCCACAGCTGAAAAACTTCCACTGCTCCTTGACACCAGGGAGGTCACAAGCCGGCCAGTCTCGAGCACTGCACCTGGGAACAGCGGCAGGGAGCACCCGGCAATGGGACCGGTCAGGACTGCTGCAGGGAGCAGGTCCTGACCAACTGCTAACCCCCCGTAATCCCCCGGCCTTTAGCGTTCATGCAATTCCCCTAGCTAATCATCGTACCCGTTCCAGAGTGCCGTACCCCTTCCAGGAGTCGCATGTCTCCTGTGTACCCCAAGTTTCACCTCAGTTAACCCACATGCTTACAAAACTAGACCTAAAAATACAGAAGTGCCACATCACAGTGTTACGGACAAACTGCTGACTCTCTCATTTGGTATGAAATTGTAGTTTGTTCTGACTCTGCTGGGGCTTTTTATGTAGCCTGCTGTAAAACTAGGCAAGTATCTAGACAGGCTGATGTATCCCCTGGCCTGGACGACCTCTGCATACCCGTGGTTGAGAACCACTGATCTCATCTGCACTGCCCACTGGAAACGCCTCTCAGCTCCCAAGGCTGCACTGTCCACACAGCCATCTTCTCAGGTCCTAACGGCCAGGCCCTGGGGCACCCAGCTGAGAGCGCCGATCTCAAGAGAAAAGGTACAAGTGGGCAGCAACAAAGCCAAGAGCAGCCTTAACACCGGGGCAGCAAGGCCACAAGCAGCACCCTGGCTCCACACAGTTGGCAGCTCTTGCCCAGCAAGCCTCCAAGGTCATTCCCCTGCAAGCACTGGACCCTTTTCTTCCGTGCAGCATGGAACACAGGGCTCCTGAAGAAGACCTGCCTGCCTGATACATCTTTGCCTACCCCTGTGCTCCTTAGAGGCTCTGCCCTGTCACCGAAACCAGACTGATCCTGCACTGGCTACAAAGAGAGCCACTGAACAGAATTCAGGAAGCGTCTGGCTTCTAGCCTCTCCGATTCCCTGAGCCAAGCTCCCCTAGCAAGCCTCCCACGCACCTCACCTCTCCTCGTTGAGGCCACACATGCAAATCCGCTCAGCACTGGTCCAATTATGCACCCCACTATAAAGAGGTGCTGTAGAGATCATGACAGCTGCACACCACCAGACAGGACCTGCTGGGGCTCGCGAGGCCACTCCGCCTGCAAAGACAAAACAAAGAGTCAGAGGCTGCTCCCAGGACGCTGCAAACTCTCCAAGAAAGTCGTGTGTCTGGGGCAGTTCAGAGGGGTCTTCTGTATGCCAGAGCCCTGCGAAAAGGAGGGTCAATCTGCACCGCGGTGGGCAACGCCCCCGCCTTACCTACCCACTGCAGGCTCCTGTCAGCGGGGGTACACCGCCTGAGCTGTGAGAAGTCTGTGCGCACAGACCCTCAGGAGACAAGCACGCTCACGGCAGGGACAATACACTCAGGCTAGGATTTTTCATCAAACCCATTCAATCTGCAGAACAAGCTCCCCCGAAAGCACACTATGCAGACACCTCCATGCGCCCCCTTTACCTTACTGGCCTCCTCCATCCCCCGAGACAGCAGGCAGAAGGCAGCCTTAAGACACCAGATTTACGCCACTACAGACTCAAGCTTTGATCAGGCAGCACCACCCAGCTGAGGAGACAACTGTCTAGAGAGAACGACGACTGTTCAGGCAAGCAGGTGCTGAGGGTATACCTGATGGGAGCTAACGGTGGGTACGTGTGGGGCGCTGCCTGACAAGCGTCACAGGGTTTTCACAACCAGAATTTCAATTTCTTATGGTTAGGAAGCTGCGGGCTCTCTTAGGGGTTATGGATGGACAGTAGAGGAGAACCACTCTGGGATCAATGTTCCCTCTAATCTTTTCCATCCACATGTGGAATAAATTTTATGTGCGCTGAAGCACGTGCCAACATGCACCATCCATAGAAACAAAAACCCTAACAGTGGGCGCTCTGCTAATAAGCTGGGCGGCATGTGAATCTCTCCCGAGTGGCCGCACAAGTGCACGGCTTACAGGGGACACTGCCTGGGATCTGAGAGGCAGAGACGGAAATTTGGGGGGAAGACGTGCCTGCCATTGCAGTAGTATTGTCTCATTAAACACTTTCAGAACAGGGCTGCTACTTGAGTCCCATCACCCAGGAGAATTAATCGAAATAAACAGAAATAGAGCAATGAGGCAGAGGAAGGTTCTGAAGTGCATGGCCAGCAGGAGCAGGGTAGGTTAGGCTCGGGAAGCGAGATTAAGGAGGCAGTGACGTCAGACAAGCTCTTGTGTCACAGATGTAACATACATGAAGAAAAAGAGATACAAATGACTGGCATCCTTGGGGAAGGATAGCTAAAGCCAGCATCTGGTCCCAAATCTTCGATAGTTTTCTCTGTCTTGACATGTCAGAAGGACACAAGCTCTTGGCAGGACAAGGAGAGGCCTGTACTATCCGTCCACACCAGAGCCAGCTGTAGAGAGAGAAAACTGTATGTTGGAGGAATCGGATGGAAAGCTGAAGAACTGAAGATGCTCTCAGAACACCCTGCCTGCTCATTCAGTACCAGGCAGGACACACCTGCTACACACAGGCACAGTCTAGGTCAGTGGGATGTTTCTAGGACTCCTTTGGGATGCGACAAGGGCCACAGAGGCAGGAGGAGCCAGAGAAAGATCAGTGTACTGGCTGAAGGGACAGAGTGAGCCACAGATGAGGGAAATGAGTTTAGATGGGCCAGGAGAGACTGCAGAGAGGAGAAGCTACCCAGAAGTCAGAAAATGAAGGGAGGAAGCAGCAACTCAAATAAGCACACGTGACGAGAGAAAAAATATTAAGCAATGAAATGGGTACCTGGGCTGAGCGTGAGAAACCCACGAACTGGGTTGGACACAACAAGAACGAAAGATGACTTGGAGTGGGAAAGGGAGAAGTCTTGCAATAGCTGGAGAGAAATGTAAGGACCCAAAGGAAATAGGGGAACAAACAATCTGTGGGGATTTCACCATGCGGGGCTGAACTGAAAGAAGGGAAAGGGAAAGCGTCTGACAGCGCTGGCAGCACAGACAGTTAAGGAATGCTCCAAGAGACTCTTGTGTGGGCATGGGGAGAGAGAGGCATGTACCACTGTGCTCAACAGAACGAAAAGTTGGGGAGAAACTGAACTAGGGAACCTCCAGGGGAGCACTGATGGGGCAGAGCCATTATGGCTTGAAATTAAAGATGCCAAGAGAGAAGGCTGATGGCAAGATTTCACAAGCCGCTACAACAAAGAGCACATTTTTGAGTGCATGAGGACGAAGAGGTCAATGATGGAACCAGCAGGGCCTCTAGGACAGAGTCAGAAAGATGTAGTGACAGAACAGACATTGTTAAATGCATTCTTGATTTCTGCTACCCAAGGAAGATACAAGACACATGCCAAAGACAGATATTTTCCAGGGAATGAACAAGAAACAGGGAAGGAAGTCAGAATTCCATCCAAGAGTCAGGACCAAGGCATGCAAATGTAGAGGCAAAGTAAAACACCTGGCTCAGGTGGTTTCAAACCACAATTCCAGAGGAAGCAACAAAAGAATCAGAAGATCCTCACGAATGTGAGCTGCAAGCGAGAGGTGCCAGGTGCAGAGATAATTCTATCTGAGAAATGCAGGGCACAGCTACCACCTCCTTAGATACTATTGAGATAAACCCGATTATCTCTGTGTAGACACACCCTAACTCGGGTTTAAACCCAACTTTTCATTCTGTTTCAATTTGAACGCAACTATAAAGCAACTGCCAGCAGTTTACCACGGTTTCATTAAACCTTGCTCAGAGCAAGCACGAGACAGCAGGCTGGTAAACCCCACTGACGGACAGCCTGCACTAGCTTTCCCACTCTTGCTATCGCCAGTGGAGCGCACTCAAATTCTCAGCGTACCAAAGGATTGTCTCCACTGAGGACTTGCCCAGTGGCCAGACAGTGGTAAAGGTGTACTTGTGCCATGCCTAGAGCAGATGGGCAACACCCCACGGAGCCAAGATTTGCACCCTTCCAGCACATCCTGGTTAGCTAAGGAGCGCACGTGCCAGCAGAGGCTCTGCCTGTCTGCACTAGGCACTGGGATGCACCTATACCAGTGGTTGTAGCTGAGCAAATTCCCAGTGCTAGCAAAGTGCAGGGCAAGGACGCTTCACTTCAGCGCCTACCTTGGGCCATTTCAATGCTAACATCATTTAAGAGAAACACGCTCAGCTAGCGTTCAAATACTTGAGCGCTGCAAACCCTGTCTGCCTGTCGTCCCTCCTTCCTCCCTGTCATGGGCTCCCTGCCGCTGATTCCTTTCAAGCGGGGCACCCTAGCAGTTTGCCTCGACTGGAAGAAGACTGGGAATCATCAACCATGAATTTTTCCTTTTGATTTCCCACAGCAGTCCATAGCAAGAACTACTGAGGATGAGCACATGGCTAGATTTTGCCTTTTTTAAGGTGTTCTACAACTCAGTTGGCCAGGGGGCCTGTAGAATGCCAAGAAGGGTTGCACTTTGACCCTGGAAACCGATGAGAGACTTTACTTGCAATATCTAGCTCCGAGATGCCCAACTGTGGAATATATTAAAAAGAGGTTACAAAACCTAAGTCTGATAGGACATTTCTTTTACATTTTTAAACTCCAGAGGAAAACGCGGTATTGAACAAATCAATGATCATCTATATTGGATGCAACCTGGATGCTTCTCCTGCAAACCTGAGTGGAAATGACCATAAAAAAGTTAAACCGATCTCACTCATTTTCAGTGCAACTTAGCAAAATGCCAAAATGAAACAAATTGCATCAACAGTAATTAATAATCACATTTTACTTTAAAAATTTTCACTTTAATTATCTTTGATACCAGTAGTAATGCAGGCACAGAACTGTGTGTGTTTACCATGTGTGATCTTTGAGGTGACAGAGTGCCTTTGAAGTCCAAAAAAAGCACAAATACAAAGAGCTTCCAGAAATGTCCTATCAGGGCTTCAGCTCCACCCACACTTCATGCAAACCATTTAAACTGTTGGCAACAGAACTAGGAAGATCCCCCCTCCAGAGGGTCACACGTGGGTCTTGAATCCAACTGGAAAAAAGATTTGAAAAACGTAGCCCTGAATGCAAGCCGTATCAGGTTACTTACCTAAAAAAGTTCGGACACTGTAGCAGTGATAAAGTCATACCACTCTACAGCCCAATTCAGTCCTGGTTAAACCAGGCTACAGCTACCACAGTCTTCATTAGTGACTGTTCATGTCGTGTTTGGCCTGCAGAGGAAAGGGTAACCCCGATCTCAACGTGGGTCTCCTGTTGCCTAGTGTAGCTATGACTATTGGCTATAGCCGTGTTGAGCTTGTGAGCATGTATCTGCCTGGGCCAGTTTAAAGACACACTAACTCTGATTTAAGTCATTTGCAGTGACCTGCATAATACACTAAAACATCAAATGAAAAAAAAAAATCCATCCCTCTTTGAACTAGGAAAGTTCCCTAAAAATGTAGCAATGTTTAACCAGTACATCTTCCCTACTGGCTAAAGCTATAGGTAGTACCTCAGTCGCAGCCTGCAGTCCAACGCAAAAGCCTGTCCCTGTGGAAGGCTATCACAGCAGATTCTTAGGGGTTTTAATAAGGGGGGGGGTGCAATCCACCACAAGATGCAAAATCTCTGACATCTGAAGAAAACCACACATTGCACACAGTCTTTTTAGTTTTTCCTGCCCCCAACATACACTATCCCAAAGAATGCTCCCCCACCCCCAGTTCAGTTCTACCCCCTCAAAGTCCTCTCAATTCATTCCTTGAAAGCCTTGTCTACACTAGATTCAGTTTTCTAACACTTCTCAGAGTTGCTCTTTGCAGAAATAGCTGACGTTGGTAAAAGTACTGGCAAAGACTCTATACTGATGGCAGCAATAATGGGAAATATTAATGGGACTCCCCATGGACATACGGTGGCACAAGCACAGATTCCCTTGCAAGATCAGAAGCCGAAAGACTATCCCAACATTTCCCATTTTGGTACGACCCCATAAGAATCTGTCCTGGTGGTCTTTCAAATTGGTTCCATCCACCATAAAAATCTATAGACTAACACGGCTACCCCTCTGAGACATAAAAATCTAAGCTACATGAAAGGAATCCATGTCCTCCCCCATGAGCCTAAGCATTCCAAAAGGCAGCTCTTCCCCTGAATTTGATTATGTCTCGATGCTCATCTTGAATAGTGTACAAGGATGGGCCATAACATCTGGGCGCCCTCTCCAGCATTCCCTCACTCCAAAACATCATTCATCACATCAGGAGCCAAGTGAAAGTAATGCTGAGCGGCAGCGTGGACTAGGGTACTACAGTAGGAATCAAGATACCCGAGTTCTGTTCACAGTCCTGCCACTAACCCACTGCATGCCCTTGGGCAAGTCCCTTTCCTTGTCCATGCCTCCTTCCCCCTCACTTTTTGTCTGTCTAGTTTACTGAGATTGTAAGATCTTTGGGGCAGAATCTGTCTCTGAGGCGTGGACAAGAGTTTTACGGGCACAGACACGTTTGGTGGCAGTGAGTGTGTGGGGGGGGGGGGAGGGAAATCACATCTTGAACCAAAGCATCTATGCAAGCAAAGGCTCCAGTGGTACATAGCGATACATGTAAGAAGTGCTTTTACAAGAATAGCATATTTAGATTGGGGAACTGGTGTAAGCAGTCTCGCCTAAAGAACACCAATGCAGGCAGACAAGGTCTTACTATACATTTGTACAGTTCCTAGCACACTCCTAATTCGGTTCTTCAAGGCTCTACTGTAATACCACTAAATATGTGCATTGAGTGTCAGCGTCCCTTGCGCAGGCCCTTCTCTGGGGCCTTGTCTGGAAACGGTCTTCAGTCCCCATAGGAAGGCTCCTAGCTGACTGGGTACTGTCCACTTTCAACAGCTGGCTCCTGCCCCTATGTGGGGCAGCACCGGGGCCATGCCCTTCTCCCTACACAGATGCCCCCTCATCTGACTCGACTTCCTGCAGCACCTACCTCCAGAGAAGGAAGCCCTGAAAAAGTCACAGAAATTGCTAGCAGGAGACCAAACTCTGCCAAGTGAGGACCCCGAGGGCAGCACCGAAGTGGCAGAGCATGGAGCTGGCTGTCGTCTCTCGTCTCCTTGCTACGAGGGAGGATGTGCCCGGCTAGCGAGCGCAGACGCGGCAGGGGAGCGGGACCCGGCCCGTGCCGGGCACCCCCCGCGCTAGCCAGGACATGGCTAGGAGCCACGCTGCCAACTCCGGGAGCCACGCTCTCCGCTCCGCCGGGCGAGGCGCGAGGGGCCAGGTGCGGGCGGCAGCGCAAGGGCACGGGCGAGCCGGGAGCCGGGAGCCGAGCCCGGCGGGCTCCCGCGGGGCGGGGGGCGGGGGCCGGTGCCGGCCGGGTCCGCGAGCGGCAGGTGACGGGGCGCGCGGCGAGCCGGAGCGGCGGCCGCACGCGGGACGCGGGGCCCGTCCCAGGGACGCGGGGCGGGGGCAGCAGCGCCCCGCCGGGCTCCCCGGCGCCTCCGCTGTCACCGCTCCGCGATCCCCGCCCCGTCCCGCTCCGGACGCGGCGCCCCCGCCCCGCCCCGCCCGCGGGGTCCCGGGTCGGTCTCCATGGAGACCCCGCCGGAGGCCGGGGGTCGGGCCGCCCGCTCGCTCCGTCCGGCGCCCGCGGTGGGTGCGGGGCGAGCGGGCCCGGGGTGCCCGGGCAGCCGGGGCCGGGGGTCCGGCGCGGGGCGGCGGGGGCACGCACCTGCTCGCTGCGGGGCGGGCCGCGGCGCTACGGGCCGAGCCGGGCCCCTGCCCGAGGCGGCGGGTCGGACACTGGGCGCTGCGAGCGAGGGTTCGGCGGCGGAGACACTGGCAGCGGCAGCCGGAGTGTGAGGGCGAGAGCGAGCCGCCGCGGGGCCTGACGGGAAGTGTAGTCCAGCCGCCCGCCGCCCCCGCGCCCACTCGGGCCGGGCCCTGCCCTGGGGACTACAACTCCCAGGGTGCGCCGCGACTCGCCCTGCCCGCACGGCTGGGGGGGTCGGGTGTGCAGAGCCAGCCGAGTCCGGAGAGGGAGCGAGGGAGAGAGAGGGAGGGGGCTCCGCACCCAGCAGCGCAGCGCCGCGCAGCCGGGGGGGAGGGGGCTCCACGCCCGGGGAGGGGCCGGGCCTCCGAGCGCTGCACCCCGGGGGAGGGGGCCGGGGACTGCGCGGCCGGGGCGCTATCCGAAGCCGGGGGGGGCGGCCGGGCGCCCCGTGCCCGGGAGCGGGCTCCGCCCGGGGGGGCGGGCTAGGCTGGGCTGGACGGGCGCTGCCCAGGGGAGGCGCCGCACGCCGGGCTCGGGGCCGCGGCCGGGAGGGCTGGCAGGAACTTCTCCCCGCCCGCGCTGCCCGGAGCCAGGCGCCCCCGGCCGGAGGCGGAGCCCGCGCCCCGGGAGGCCGGGCGGGCGGGCACGATCCCTGCTCCGGCCCGGGGGGCCAGGGGACGCGGCGGCCCCTGGGGCAGCCGCCGCCCGCCCGTGGCGGGGATGCGCCCCGGGCCGCCCGGGCTTGACCCGAGCGCCCCGCCCGCGGAGGGGGCAACGCCGTGTGGGCGGCTCACTTGCCTGGGGAGACGCGGGTCGGGGCCGCGCGCCGCGCCACGAACCGGCCGGCACCGCCTGCGCTGCCGCGCTCGGCTCGGCCCGGCCCGGCGCTGCCTGTGCGGAGCGCAAGTTCCGCCGCCGGGGCACCGCGCTCGCAGGCCGAGCCCTGGGCAACGCCCGGCCCTCCTCGGCACCCCGGGCAGCCCAGCCCCGCGCCACGCAGCGCCCTCCCGCGCCGCCTCCCTCCTCGGGGAAGTGGGGACCTTGGTCCCGCACCCAAGGCTGTGCTGCTGCTACGGCACAGCCCTGCCCCCTGTGTTCCCTCCCCCCGACACTACACAGCTCTGTCCCCTCTGCTCCCCCCACCTGGGCCCCCCACAACACAGCCCTGCCCCCTGTGACTTCCCCCCCCCCCAGACACTGCACAAGCTCTGTCCCCTCTGCTCCCCCCACCTGGGCCACCACAACACAGCCCTGCCCCCTGTGACTTCCCCCCCCCCCCCCGACACTGCACAAGCTCTGTCCCCCCACCTGGGCCACCACAACACAGCCCTGCCCCCTGTGCCCCCACACACTACACAGCTCTGTCCCCTCTGCTCCCCCCACCTGGGCCCCCCACAACACAGCCCTGCCCCCTGTGACTTCCCCCCCCCCCCAGACACTGCACAAGCTCTGTCCCCTCTGCTCCCCCCACCTGGGCCCCCACAACACAGCCCTGCCCCCTGTGACTCCCCCCCCCCCCCGCAGACACTGCACAAGCTCTGTCCCCTCTGCTCCCCCCACCTGGGCCACCACAACACAGCCCTGCCCCCTGTGCCCCCACACACTACACAGCTCTGTCCCCTCTGCTCCCCCCACCTGGGCCACCACAACACAGCCCTGCCCCCTGTGCCCCCACACACTACACAGCTCTGTCCCCTCTGCTCCCCCCACCTGGGCCCACCCCAACACAGCCCTGCCCCCTGTGCCCCCACACACTACACAGCTCTGTCCCCTCTGCTCCCCCCACAACACAGCCCTGCCCCCTGTGCCCCCACACACTACACAGCTCTGTCCCTCTGCTCCCCCCACCTGGGCCCACCCCAACACAGCCCTGCCCCCTGTGCCCCCACACACTACACAGCTCTGTCCCCTCTGCTCCCCCCACAACACAGCCCTGCCCCCTGTGACTTCCCCCCCCAGACACTGCACAAGCTCTGTCCCCTCTGCTCCCCCCACCTGGGCCACCACAACACAGCCCTGCCCCCTGTGCCCCCACACACTACACAGCTCTGTCCCCTCTGCTCCACCCCACCTGGGCCCCCACAACACAGCCCTGCCCCCTGTGACTTCCCCCCCCCAGGCACTGCACAAGCTCTGTCCCCCCTGGGCCCCCCACAACACAGCCCTGCTCCCCATGCCAGCAAGACTCTGCTCCTGCCCACTATCCCCAGGACTCTGCACAGTTCTGTCCCCTTTGCCCCTCCACCAAACAGCCCTGTCCCCCCCCGCTGGGTTCTACCTAGGCACTGCACAGTCCCTCCCCCCCTTTCCCTACTACTGCAGGGCTGTGCCCTCCAGCTTCTCGGCACTCAGCTCTGCTCCCCCCTCTGCACAGCCTGTTCCCTCTGCCCCCCCCCCACAGGCCTCTGTTCCCTGCCACCACTGGGCCTTGTCCCTTCTGCTCCCCTCCACAGCACAACCCTGTTCCCTCTGCCACCCAGCCCAGGTCCCTGCACCACACAGCCCTGTCCCTTCTGCTCCCCTGCCCCCGCAGGGCCCTGTGCCCTCTGCTCTGCACCAGCACCACCAGGCCCTGTGCCCTCTGTCCCTCCTTTCCCCACGGAGAGCCTTGTTCCCTCTCCTCCCTGCCACAGCACTGCTCTATCCCCTGTGCCCTACAGCATCGGACCTTGCCCCTGCTCCCCCGACCCAGGGCTCTGCCCCTGCACCACAGGGCCCTGTTCCCTCTGCCTCCCACCCCACTGGCATAGCACAGTCCTGTTCCCTTACCCCCCACTCTAGGGCACTGCACAGCCATGTCCCCTCTGCCATGGCCACCTCCTGCCACAGGGCCCTGCCCCCTCTGCTACCCCCTCTTGGGCCCTGTCCCTTCTGCCCTTCTCGTTCCTGCTCCTCTTCCCTGGGCCTTCACACCCTTCCATTGCTCTGCGCCTTCTACCTGCCTGTCTTCTTTGCCCTTCCCCTAGTGCCTGGCCCCTTCCTCCTCCTCCTCACAGCACCCTGTCCCCTCCGCCCTGCTCCTTGGGCTCTGAATGGCCTCCCCCAGCCCCCACAGAGATCTGTCCCTTCTACCCAGGAGCAGCCCCTCAGCCCTTTTGCCCTCCCCTCCCCCCCATCCACAGTACAGCTCCTCCATCTCTTCCCCACTGCTCCAAGTGCTCTGTCCCCGGCCCTTTTCCCCTTGGGCCATGTCCACTCTGTTCTAGGCCCTTCAGTTCTCCCCACTCTGGCCCCTCTTCTGCCCCGGGTGGCCCCTTCTCTTGTCTCTTCTGCTAGGAGCCCCACCCTGGTATGTGCCCTTCCTCCCCCCACCCCTTGTTCTGTCCCTGCTGCCTCAGGGCCACGCTTCCCTCCTCACACCCCAACCTGCCTCACCTCACCAGCTGTGGGGCCTTGCCTCCCGCCTGCTCCATAGCAGGCTGCTTCCCCTGCAGCTGGGCCCCCAGTCCTGAGCCCATCCCTGTGCCCTGTCTCCCTTGCTGTGGTGACATGAGACTGCCCCGCCTTGCACAGACCCACTCCCCCTGGGCTCAGCCATCTGCCCTCCGCTGCAGAGCTACGTCAGCCCCTCCCTGGGTCCTTCCCCTCCTCTCGGGCTGTGAATCGTCCTCTTATTTCTCCCTACGCCTCTCTGCGGCTCTAAGTGCCACCCCAGTGCCCCATCCACTCTGTTGAGGCCCTAGGGCTCTGTGCCAGGCCCTGGCATGCCCTCCCCACGGACAAGCCCCGTCTCCTTAGTCCTGGCAGCAGTAGGCTCCACTTGTACCAGAGCAGCACCTCAGCCCTTCTAGGGATGCCCAAGGCCACCCGGTGAGCAGTAGGCATGCCTGAATGTTTCCTGGGCAACGGGTTAACTGGACAGGCCAGGTGTCCGAAACCGGACAGGTCTGGGTACAGGGGGCGGCCATGGACCCGCAGCAGCCCTGGCAGCCACAGCCGGGTGGGGGCAGGCAGGACTCTGCACTGCAGTCTCCACAGCTTCAGTCCCAGCCCCTCCGTGCGCCGGGAAAGGGCAGTGGGACCCCAGTTCCACAGCACAGCTTCCCGCCATGCCTGCCCGCAGCCCGGGGAGCCCCTCGCCGGGGCTGCCCTGGGCCAGCCCAGCCGCCGTTAACTGGCCAGACGATACAATTGGAGTCGTTCAGCCGTAACTGTTCTGAACGCCATTGGCTCCCCAACCCTTCCATCGCAGGGCGGGGGCCTTCCCCGGTGATGCCCCATCCCCTGCCTCCTTGGGCTTCGGTCCTTGCTCTGCTCTGGCAAGTCTGCGTCTCCCCGACACCCCCTTGTGTGTGTGCAGAGCGCTCTGCCCCTCAGCTGCGTTTTCTCCAGAACGACGACGTCTGTTGCCTTCCCTGCTCTGCAGCGCGCAGCCTGGGATGAGGCGAGAGACTGTTTCGCTGAGGCGGCCGCGTGGCCTGCGTAGTAACTAATGGCTCTACCTAGGAGCGGTACTCGGCCGCAGGCTGGGAGAGGGCCGAAGGAGCTGCCGTTTCCTGTTCCACAGAGGGACTGGGGGAGGCATCCGCCACAGGGGAGCTGTGGGGAGGGGGCTGGCAGAGCCTGCTTTGCTCAAGAGCAGCTGGATGAGGAGAGGGAGAGGCAGGAATTCTGTGTGTCTCTGATGGGAGCAGGGCAGGGGAGCCCCATATTCTTTCCAAAGGGGAGGTGAATTTTGCCTGCTAGGTGCTGCCCTCAGATTCCTGGCATGTTCCCAGGTGACCCTAGCAAGTCCTGTGATTTCTAGGGCTTCCTTTTCTGCAGCCGAGTATCTTAACCACTCAGGCACTGCACTGAAAGGCCAGCTCCCGGTCACCTAGCTGGGCCATGGGTACCTAATTCACCGGGCTGGCCTTGGGGGGCAGCTCTGTCAGTAGCTGCAAACACGAGGAGTCCGGGGGCACCTCTGAGACGGACTGAGTGGGGCAGTCACAGGTGGGTGGACTCGAGGCTGCCCAAAGCCCCCTTGGGTGTCCCGCTGGCTACGAAAGGACGAGCCTTCCCCACAGCAGCTCTGGGACCTGCTGGTCTGCAGGGACGTCTCTGGAGGTAGGTGCTGTGGGTGAGATTCATGGCCGCGCGCCTGGGGAAAACAGCAATGCTCCGCTCCACTGTGCTCTGGTGCCCAGTCACCCAGGAGCCTTCCCGTACTCAGAGTGCATCTTTGGGAGGAATTATTCGTCACCCTCAGAGCTCTCGCTCAGGGGTCTGTAAAGATCCCAGTGGAGCCTGGGACGGGCACGTTACACATGTGCAGCGACTGCCCCACAGAGCTGACGACAGAAACAGCCCGGACAGACGGGGGAGGGGGAAGCAGGCCCAGGGAGGGGCAGGGCCTGGCCCAGGCTCGCAGCAGGTGGGACTAGAATTGGGGTATCTCGGCTCCTAGTCCAGTGTTGTCTGGACCATGCTGCCCACGATCAAGGCAGGCCTCTTCCCCTCGGTAACGTGAGCCAGGAAAGAAGACTAAGGTCCCTGGGCCCCGGCCAGTGGCAGGGAGAAGCGGCTGAGTGGCACACACACGTAGGGCACCATGAAGAGGTTCCCCACAGAAACAACGTCGCTCTGACTTTGCTCCGGATTTGATGAATGGTCGTCTGGGGTGAGGGACTGCTGGAGGGGCTCCCCGCCGCCGTGGCCCGTTCTGCGCTGTGTTGGGTCCCCAGATGCTGTCCCTCTCATTCCCTTTTCATTTTGAGGGATTCCTTGCAACATGCACTGGTTTATGCAAGGGTAGGGGGGAGGCAGAGTGTTCAGTCACGTGATGTGTGTCTGATTCCAGGCACAAAACACTGCCTAACGCAGGGGATTAAGAGGAAGTTTCCCCTGTAGGCGATGTAGTCTGTAATTGTCAATTTCTGGGTTTTCTGACCCCTTCCTCTGAAGCAGCTGGGTGCTGTGGGGGAGACAACATTGAGCTAGATGGAGCTGCAGTCTGACAGTTCCTGGATTCTTATGAATTCAGTGTCTGGTTCAAGGGTTTCTGGTTTTCCAATACCTCTTCCTGCCTGGGAGACTGATCCTTCTTTGCTGTGACCCCCAAGACAGCCTTTGGGGCTGGCTGAACTGAGCAGCTGGGTCCCCCCTGCCATCACGTAGTCTTCTCCTCCCAGTGCCCGCCCCACAGTTTTTGCTATCTCATAGCCTCTCCCAGGCGTCTGGTGTCCCTTGGCCTGTCTCTGCCGGTCTGCAGCCCACCGTCTCCTGCCTTATCTCCTCGGTACGGCACCAGCCAGAGTGTGGCTCGAACAATTATTTTTATTCAGGCATTACATAACACAGAGCAGAAGACGCAGCTTGCCTCTCTGGCCTGCCACTTGCAGCCAAGACACCCCGTCTTCTGAAATGGGAGCCGCTCTGTGGGCCTGACGGCGGACGCCGGCCTCCAGCTCCTGGTGAACGGCTGGTGGCCCTGAGAGGTCTCGGTGGAAACGTCTGACCTGAGGCTAGAAGGGGCTGCCGCTTGGTGCTCTGGGAGGTGGCAGAGGAAGAAGGGGGCTACCAGTGTGCTCCATGCTGGACTGTGTGCATGGCAGGTGCCTACTATTAGTAATGCTGGGGTGGCTGTGGAACCCCAAAACGAAGGGCCCAGACCTCAGTTAAGGAGGCAGAACCACTGAGTCCAGGTGGCTGTTGGTTTAAGAACATAAGAATGGCTATATTGGGTCAGACCAAAGGTCCATCCAGCCCAGTACCCTGTCTGCCGACAGTGGCCAATGCCAGGTGTCCCAGAGGGAGTGAATCAAACAGGTAATGATCAAGCGATCTCTCTCCTGCCATCCATCTCCACCCTCTGACAAACAGAGGCTAGGGACACCATTCCTCACCCATACTGGCTAATAGCCATTTATGGACTTAACCTCCATGAATTTATCCAGTTCTCTTTTAAACCCTGTTATAGTCCTACCCTTCACAACCTCCTGAGGCAAGGAGTTCCACAGATCATGTTTCTGGGGTCAACGCGAATAACGAAGAATCCAGAGGAGAACACTGAGCTCCTCGAGAGGTGTCTGAAGAAGCAGTGGGCACCACCGGGAGGAGCTCTCCCTGGCAGATGACAGGCTGAAATAGGCCTCAGCCACAGGGCAGGCCGCCATCCAGCTTGCTCCTCCTGCAGTGGGAGGTGGCCATCTTGGCCAGTGCTGGGAGGAGGCTGCAGGTGAAGTCTCACAACACACAGATGAGGGGTGAGGGAAGTGTAGGGAGCACGCAGCCAGAGCCGCATGGTTCTGGAGGAGCCGCAAGAGGGGCTACAGCCAGATGTACCTTAGGCTTGATTTAGTCCTGCCCAGGGCGAAGGGCCGGGTCCAGGAGGTGAATACGGCTGAACTGCTCAGTAATAGCAACGCGAAGATAATTACATGTCATGTCTTTAGGGAGGTGGGGGAATACCCAGGTGCCCACCACAGTAGCGTTTAGTTTCAGAAAGGGGAATTACACAAAAACGAGGAAGCTAATTACAACAGAAACGAAAAGGAACCCGTCGCAAGAGAGAAATGCCTGCAAGCGGCACGGAAACGTTTTCGAAACACGTCGACTGAGGCTCAAATGAAATGGATGCCCCACATTTTAAAAAAGTTAAGGACCAAAAAAAAGTAAATAAAATAAATCCATTGTAGCTAAACAGAGTGAAAGAGGCAGTTAGAGGCAAAATAAAATAAAATAATTTAAAAATTGGATGTTAAATTCTGAGGAAACTAGACCAGAGCATAAACTCTGGCAAGTCTAATTAAGCAGGCCAAAAAAGAATTTTGCAACTAGCAAAAGACTCAAAAAGTAATAGCACAAAACAAAACATACTTTTGAAGCAGAAAGCTTCCAAATAATCAGTGGGGCACTGGACAGCCAAGGGCTAAAGGAGCATGCAAAGAAGACAAGGCCATTCCAGAAAAGCCCAATGAATTCTTTGCACCAGTCTTCACTGTACACCGTGTGAAGGAGATTCCCACACCTGAGCCTTTTTTTTAAGTGACAAAGCTGAGGAACTACTCCTAATTGGGATGTCACTAGAGAAGGTGTTGGAACAAATTGATAAATTAAACAGTAATAATTCTCCAGGACCAGATGGTATTCACCTAAGCATTCTGCAGGAACTCAAATATGAAATTGCAGAGTTACTATCTTATGGAACCTATCACTTTAATCAGTCTCTGTACCAGATGAGTGAAGAATAGCTAACATGATGCCAATTTAAAAAAAACCAACAACTCTAGTGGAAATCTCAGCAGTTACAGGACAGCAAGCTTTACTTCAGTACTAGGCAAATTGGTTGAAGCTATAATAAAGAACAGAAGTTATCAGATACATGGATGGACATGATTTGTTGGTGAAAGAGTCAACATGGCTTTTGTAAAAGGAAATCATGCAATCTGCCAGAATTCTTTGAGAAGGTCAACAAACATATTGACAAAGGTGATCTAATGGATGTAGTGTACTTGGCCGTTAAGAGAACCTCTGACAAGATCCTGCATCAAAGACTCTTAAGCGAAGTTAAGTAGACATTGGGTAAGAGGGAAGATTCTCTCGTGGATCGGTGACTGGTTAAGAGATAGGAGACAAAGGATAGGAATGAATGGTCAGTTTTCAGAAAGGAGAGAGGGAAATAGTTGTGTTTCTCAGCGGTCTGTACTGTTCAACATATTCATGAATGATCTGGAAAGGAGTAAACAGTGAGGGGGCAAAGTTTGCAAGTGATGAAAAATTATTTCAGATAGTTAAATTCAAAGCAGACTTTGAACCATTTACAAAGGGTTCTTCTCTTGAAAGTGGGCAACAAAATGGCAGATTAAATTCAATGCTGAAATATGCAAAATAACTTATATTGGAAAACATAATCCCAATTAAACATACAGAATGGCGGGGGGGGGGGAGGTCTAAATTAGCTGTTGCCATTCAGGAAAGAGATCTTGGAGTCATTGTGGATAGTTTGATGAAAACTGCTTTTTTGAGTATCACCGCTTATGTGCAGTGACAGTCAAAAAAAGTGAACAGAACGTTGGGAAATATTAAGAAGGAGATAGAGAATAAAACATTAAATATAATGTCACTTTTTATAAATCCATGGAACACCCACCTCTTGAATGCTGCATACAGTTCTAGTCACCTCCTCTCAAATCAGATATATTAGAACTGGAGAAGGTACAGAAAAGGGCAACAAAAACGATTAAGGGCTGGGAACAGCTTCCGTATAATGAGAGATTTACAAGACTGGGACCGCACAGCCTGGAAATGCAACACCTAAGAGGTCTCTGAAACGTGACTGGTGTGGAAAAAGTGAATAAGAACGTGTTATTTGCTCCTTTGCATGGTGCAAGAACCAAGGGTCATCACGTGAAATTAGTGAGCAGCAGGTTTAAAACCTAAGGAAGAACTTCATGCAACCCACAGGTTGACCGTGCAACTCATTGCCCTGGGGCTGTCGTGAAAGCCCAAAGCAGAGCTGCCAGATGCTGGGACCAGGTGCCCTGATGGGCCACTGAGTTACTGCCTTGTCCTGCTCATTCCTTTTGAAGCACCTGGCGTTGGCCATTGGGAGAAGGTAGGATACTGAGCTAGATGGACCATTGGCCCTATACAGCATGGCCATTCTCATGTTTTTAAATAAATACAACCCCTCTCTGTTTCTACTCAGCATTTCCCCGTTTATGCTTCCTGGGATTGCACCAGGACATCTGGCCACAGCACTGGACTGGAAGCTCACGTTCAGCTGATTATCCATCAGAGCCCCAAATCTTTTGTTCCTCGTGTATACATTTGTGTGTGGTCATACTGGAATGCCCGTTTGGTTGCCCCTAGCTTACCAAATGATCCGGATTGCTCTGTGTCAGTGACCAGTCCTCAGGCCTGCCGACCGGGGAAGAGGAGAGGGGGCAAAGGAGGCAGCTGCCCCAGGGCCCAGCAATTCTGTCGGGCCCCCCCAGCCTGTCCTTTTCTGCTCCCCCAATCTTTGGGTCATCCGCAAAACTGCCAGTGATGGTTTGTTCCAGGCCATTCACAAAAATGTCACCCGGAGTATGGCCATTCCACTCCACACCTCTCCTGAGCGTAGAGTTCTCCTTTGCGTCCCTTATCAATGTTTCTATAGACTTCCTACCATCTCATTTATTGTCAACAACTTCCCCTTTCCTCTCTTTGTTACACTTCATTTTTGTAGAGCTGCCTATCCTTCTCCCAGCCAGGTTGATGTTTTAACCAATACAGCCTGCTTCCTCAGCTGTGGGATTCTAGTTGGGGGACAGCCTGCAAAATAGGAGTACGACTTGCTCACCTCAGGCAGATGGAGATAAATGATTGATCGGGAAACACTCGGATGCCACAGAAGAGCCCAGGGGAAAGTTAATAATTCCGTCCTCAGAGCAGGTTGCGAGCAGTAAGACAGGGACCGTGCACTGAACAATGTGGGGACAATAAAATAGCAAACGGCTCCTCATTAAGGGTATGTCTACACTTCATTCCTCTCTCTCGAGAGAGGAATGCAAATGCAGACACCCGAAATTGCAAATGAAGCGGGTATTTGAACTTCCCACGCTTCATTTGCATAATCGCGTCTGGGTGCTATTTCGAAATACCCTATTTCGAAAAAAGAAACACTGTCTAGACGTGGTGTGACGGGGTGAGGCAGCCCCGCACTGAATCTGCAGGGCCCAGCCAGGGTCACCTGGCTGCAGAGGCCCCTCCCCCGCAGCCCTACTGAGCATGCCCAAGCTGCAGCTCAACTATAAAAGCCTGGGGAAGGACTCAGTCTGGGCTGGCAGCCGGAGGAAGAAGACCTACGGAGGGAGCTCCTGACCCCCAGCGACCGGCAACCCCAGTAGAAGCCCGCGGAGACACTGAGGCCAGTGGGGACGTTGCAGAGGTCACCTGTCAAGGAGACGTCACCGCTGTGAAGGCAGAGAGCTGGGTAAGTACGGGGGAAGTGACCCCAGCGAACCAGGTAGGAAGTGGCCCAGGGCAGGAGTGGGAGCCGCTTCTCCCACCCCGTGAACCTCGGCGCATTTCGGCAGGACTTCCCCGCCGAGGGAGTGACATGCCGTCCTGCCACTCACAGGGCCCTGGGCCGGGACCCGGTGGAGTAGGGTGGGCCCAGGTCCCCGTACCAGGGGCACAGCCCCACTATAACCCTGACCTGCCAGGACAGGCCTGGCCTTAAAGGGCCATACTGAACTGTGTATATTGAACTGCGCACATTGAGGCAGGGTCTCCCGCTGTCTGCCAGAGGGGCCAGGAGGGAGTTCCCTGCCACACGCGGTTATTTCGAAAGAAAATCCTTCTTTCGAAATTACCCTTGCTCCTTATAAAATGAGGTTTAAGGGTAATTTCGAAAGAAGGGTTTTCTTTCAAAATAACCACGTCTAGACAGCGTTTCCTTTTTCGAAATAAGGTATTTCGAAATAGCACCTGGATGTGATTATGCAAATGAAGCACGGGAAATTCAAATCCCCACTTCATTTGCAATTTCGCTCAGCTGCATTTGCATCCCTCTCTCGAAAGAGGAATGTAGTGTAGACATACCCTAAGCGAGCTATTCAGCCTTCCTGTGCTCAGATCATGGCTGGGGCTGGGACCGGGACCGTCTCTCCCCGTGTCCGGCAGCACCTGGCGCAACAGGGCCCTGCATCATAGCCACAGGCCAGGGGCAGGCAAAATATGGCCCACAGAACAGGTTCGGCCCAACAGATCTCTCCTGTCCAGCAGCCCCACAAGAGACTCTGGCAGGCTCCCTGCTTGCTGTGCCCCCACATGCCACTCAAAGCGGCCAGCTGTGGGGGTCATGTGCCCTGGGAGAGCAGGGGTTAGCGCGCTGATTCCATCCACAGCTAAATCTTGCAGCTCCTATTGGCTGGAAACTGGCCAATAGGAGCTGCCTGGGCCATGCTTGCAGTGCAGGCATGTCAGGTTCCTGGCTGCTGCCCTATACTGGGGGCCCTGCTGTCACCACATGCACTGGGTTCCTGGCTGCTGCCCTGCGTTGGGGGGCTCTGCTGCCAACCACACACGTTGGGTTCCTGGCTGCTGCCCTGCGCTGGGGGCCCTGCTGCCAACTCCGAATGCTGGTGTCCTGGTTTGAACTCCGCACTCACGGTGTGTCTACACTACAGAGTTATTTCGAAATATCTAATTTCAAAATAGTTATTTTGAAATATCTTATTTCGAAATAACACGTCTACACACAAAATGCATTTCGAAATAGCTTTTTGCTATTTCGAAATAGCGCGTCCACACTGATTGGACGCTGAATTGCATTTAAGGCCAGCCAGAACTGGTTCCGTCAGGGCATCAGGTCAGAAGTTACCTTGTGGCCAGGGCGGCCAGCAGGGCACCCTGGGAAGGGCTGGAGGCCCCCTATTTCGAAATAAGCGTCTACACAGCGCTTATTTCGAAATAGCAATTTTGAAATTGGCACTATTCCTCGTGGAATGAGGTTTACCAATTTCGAAATAAGCCCTCCGCTATTTCAAATTAATTTCGAAATGGCAGTTGGCTTGTGCAGACGCTAGGAAAGTTATTTCAAAATAACTTTGCTGTGTAGACATACCCTCAGGGTCCTGGTTCAAGCCCTGTGTGCTGGCGGCCTCCACTGTCAGCCCCATGCCTGGAGTCCCAGCCCCGCATGCTGGGGCTTTGCTCCTGGCCTCAGCTGGGAATGGACAGGGGGAGGGGGCTCAGCACCCCCACTTTTCCAGTGCCACTGACTGTGGGTGTGGGCAGGCGCCAGGCAGCGGCCAGTTACACGTCACCTCTGGTGCACACCCGTCCGCCCTCTCCCGGCTTTGCCCCTTCCTCCTCCACCCCCGCAGAGAAGAAAAGATGAGCTCTGCTAAGCCACTGGCCAGCTCATTCTGCTGTGAGCCCTACTAGAAACCAAGGGGGGAGGGAACGTGTGATCCTGCATGCCCCCCCTCATATGTTGCCTTGGATGGCACCAGGTCCTGAGAGAGGCAGGTCTGTCCTGGGGGCCCAGCCTGGCATGGAGGGCAGAGAAGGTCGGATCAGTCCATCACCGGCCCTCCCCATATGACAGAGACATAGAGGAGTGTGAGTGAGTGTGTGAGAGAGAGAGAGAGAGAGAGAGAGAGAGAGCTCTCCTTGTGGTGAGGATAGGTGTGTGGGTGTCACCCCTTTCTATGTGAACCCTAAAGCCTTAAAGATAAGAAGGGAAATACAAAGAACCTGCTATTCAGTATTTCTTTAGCAGGGGCCTAGTCCCCTTGATGTGAGTCTGAACACTTGTACTGCAACAATCGAGTGCCGTTGGACTCACTTGAATTCGAGCTGTTTTACAAGGGTCCGCCTAAGGAAATATGGTTCCCCTACAACGGAGCAGCGGATAAGGAACTCGATCGATAACGAACCGAAGGCGCCTAATGTAATGAATACAGATCAACAGCAGTGGAGGGAAAAACAGATTCTGCCAAACCAACTTGAGGTCATTTTGGAGGAGCTGGCAGAGCTGATAACAGGAAGAGTGTTGATGGAATTCTCACGGCACATCACAGATGGATGAAAAACTGGCTAACTGATTGGTCTCAAAAAGTAACCGTCAGTGGTGACCAGTCATTGGGCGGGTCTGTTCCCAGTGGGGTCCTGCTTGGCTATTGAACATTTTCATCAAGGGCATGGACCACACCATGAAGCGCTCACTGATGGGCCACGGGTGAGACCACCTTTGGGGAAAGGGTGAATGCTGAAAAGGACAGGGTGGAAGAGTCCGGGGGTGGCCTGCCAAGGAGAGGGACCAGGGGAGATGAGCAGGGGGGCCCCTCACCTGAGGAGAGGGGCTGGGGAGGCGCAGGGGGGCGGCCCTGCTAAGGAGAGGGTCCCAAGGAGCCCCAAGCAGCATCCCTCTCGCAGGCCCGCCCTGGGACTGTTCGGGAATTCACACAACACAGGAGCCTCTTCTCTCTCTTACCAAGAGCTCTGCCTCAGTAACGCCTGGTGGCAGCATATTCTACGGCTTATTTATAGTCCATGCAAAAAAAGGCATTTCCTTTTGTCAGTTTTAAACGTGCTGCCTTTCCATTCCACCCGCAGCTCGCTCGCCTTTTGAGACAGGCCAAATCGGCCTTCTCTGGACCCTCCTTCTTTGCACAGGCCTCTGTGCAGCTCCCTTCCTCATCCTCACCCTCCCCCAGGAACTCTAGTGGTCATTGTTGTACATGGGGGCCTGGCCCTGTCATGACTGTCCCTCCTGCTGCCGCATCATCGCTGCCTCCTTGCTCGGCGCGGTTTGAGTCTGAGGTTCGTCAATCCGGAGACAGGCCTGCAGGGCTATCAAATCTGTCGACCGGAAAGCCCACCCTGCACGCTGAAATCTGCCCCCAGCCAGGGGCCCGGGTCCACCGCACAGAACAGCGCTGGAATACCCGCCCAGTGCGTGTTGTGCCTGCTTCTCTCCCCAGCCAAAGTCAGAGGAAAACACCTTCTCCTGGAACCGCTCAAGCTGCAGCAGCTTCGGGTGAATTTCAGAGGCTCTCCCGGCAGGACCCTCCCCTGCACACGCCAGTCGTCCCCTGCATATGCCTCGATTCCTCCAGTCTCCCGCTCGGACCAAAGGCTGCATCCTCCCCCGAGGTCAGTCAGATGCAACAGATGTGCCAGTGTGGCTGGGATCTCGCCGACTTCACCGCAGCCCGACTTCACGAGCCCCTTTCTCCTTCGCCAGGACTCCCGCCTCGCAGCGGCGTGTCCATCTGCAGCCCGGCTGGACGTGTGACCCGCCACGCCTGGCCTGGGCAACACCAGCCTCCTTCGCTGAGGCGCCGCTGCTCTGCACACCCGGTTTTGACGTAGCAGGGAAAGTAGGCCAGTAAGAGCGAGCTGCAGCCGATTGCAGCTCTCTCAGGGGACGCTCTGTGCTTCTGAGGAAGGCACGTGCATTAATAGAGCCGCTCCTCTCGGGGGGTTACCACATGCAAGAGGAGCCTTATGTAATGGTGTAAGGGGTTGTTTTTCATTTGCTCTCTAATTACAGAAGCGCCTTTCCCCTCCGAATTTCACAACAGACACATTGGACGTCTCCTAGTGCACGCAACGCTGCCGCTGCCTTCTGTGCCGCCTGGCCGGGAGAGCCTGGCCTCGCTGGCCGGCCCAAGAGAGGAACCGGGCCCAGTTGTGCCCGTCAGGACCCCCGCTCTAGAGGGGACAGCTTGGTAGTCGACAGCAGGCGTTTGCCCGGTGGGGAAACAGCCAGGGGCTAGGCCAGCCAACTTCGTCCTCTCTCTGCTGGTTTTTGCACAGAGCATGTCACAATAATGCTGACACGGCAGATTTCCTCCCACGGCAGCATGCAAGCCGTCCTGTCTAATCGGGTGCTGCTACTATGCCCATCACCATGGTGTTGGGGCACCTTCCAGCTGTGCGTGAAGGGATGCAGCTAACAGCTGTGACGTGGGTCTCCCCCTCTTATTCTCTTTCTCTCTGCAGGGGGAAGTTACCTGTGGGATTTTATTTATTTGTTATTACAGATTAATCTCTCTCCACGGTGAGGATAGAAGGCAGGGGGAAGGAGAGTGACTTGTATCTGCAATGGAAGGTGACGAAGGAGGTCTGCAGGGGGATTCAATCCAGTCTGGGACCAGTCCCAGAGAAAGCTCTGTCCCCTGCTTAGACAAGCCATTCCCTTGCACTGGACTTGAGTGAAATCAGCCAGGAGGCAGATTCACAGATCCAGTCTGTCAGTGTGCGGGGCGCTTCCTGGGGTGAAGGAGCCCAGCTGTAGCACGGTGGAAGGGGATTAGATCCATGTGGCCCGAGGAGCCTTCCTGAGTCCTGGTGACCTTCTCAGCTCCCTACCAAGGCAACATTACAGGGTCTAGAGGGGATATTCAGGTCAGGGAGCTGGGGGGATACTCGAACCTACGTCAGCGCAGTGGAGACTGAAGGGCAGGGTTCTCTGCAGTCTCCTACAAGTGCCCAGACACATGCACTGTTGTGTCCTCGCAGGCACAAATCTGCCTGGGACCCACAAGTCCCCTTGGGGCAGGAACCGCGGGTGCTGAGCCACAGTGACTGTGGCTCCCCAGGATGTTTGCCCAGGGGCACCCCCCTCGTGGTACTTGTGCACGGGGGTCTGGAAGGCTTTGGCCAGCTGTTGCTGCTGGGGCTGCACATGCGCCCGCCTGTCCTCACACCCCTGCCCAAGGAGAGAACGGGAGAGAAGCTCCAAACACCACGGGCCACTCCATTCCCTCACGGACTGGAAAGCCACGAGCGACAGAGCTGGCCTGGCTATGGGAACGCCACTCCTGGGGCTTATCCAGCAGTTCCCAGAGCAGGAGGAGGAGGGGCCCAAGAGTCTGTAGAACGGCTCCCTGGGGCCTGCTAGAGACACTCTAATCCCAGCAGCTTGGTGGGAGATGGCCGGGAGGTGTCGGTAGCCAGGGCTTGGTGCCTCGGGCCCTGTGCTCAGCCAGGAGGTAAGGACGAGCAAGCTCACCACGCTGAGGCTGGTGCCTGGTGCCAAGAGGGCAGGGCAGCTGCCGCGCTGTGTGCTGGCTTGGTAAGCAAGCCGGGTGCTTCAGACAGAAGGGTCTGCTCCTGGAAGGGGGCAGGCAACACGCTCCCACCTACGCTGCTGGCCAGAAGCTCTCTTATGAGAGAAGCAGCTCGTTTCCAGGGAGGGACGGCTTGGCCGGGTACCCGGGCGCTCGCCCCCGTTCTTCACAATCACTCTGGGCTCTTTACCTCTCTGACCCGCCCAGACCAGGGTTCCTCTGGTGAGGAAGGGCCATGCTGGACCGGCTCGGGGAGGCTGCACCAGGGGCTGCACTCAGCCCCAGAAGCCCCCCTTTCCAAAAGAGCCAGAAAAGGAGTGACCAGGCAGCTGGCAGGAGCGGGGCCGGCCGGAGAGGGGCTCACTGAGCTAGAGAGGGGGAATGACCACTCTGCATGTGGGAGTCATGTCCAGGCAGGAGGGAGGCTGACTGCACAGGAGCCAAGGAGCTCCTCTCGACCGGGGGCAAGTGCAGCGGGTGAACTGGGGGAAGCATTTGAAAGGTGCAACCAGTGTGCCAGGGGGCTGCTTGCCAGGGCCAGTCCCGCCACTGCTGCCCGCCCCCCCCTACCAAAGCCAGCGGGAAGCCAACTGCTAGCGGTGCTGGGTGGCACGCAGGATGTCATCACACAGCTCCACGGCCTGCCTGTCTTCTCGCACCTCCACACCGGGGCCACAGACCAGGCGCCCTCCCCCAGCTCTGTGCACACCTGGTCAGGGCACATGCCCCAGCCCCACACCCTTGCATCGGGCCGAGTGCCCTGCCAATTGTCCCAGGGGGACAGTGGGGACCCCTGTCAGGCAGGATTGCTGGCCGGAGCTGAGCAGGCTCCTCCCTTCCCAGTACCATTTCCAGCAGCGGCCGGACCAGGCGCTGGCAAGGAAGGTGCAAAATGGCCTTATGTGGGGGGTTATGGGACAATGTGGCCCATCAGCTAGGCAGGGGCGGATGTGCTGCAGTAGGGGGCAGCGTGGTCCATTGGGACAGGCATTGGGCTGGGAGTGCTGAGTTCTGTTTGTGCTTCTGTCACTTACCTGCTGCATGTCCTGGATCAAACCACATTTCCCCTCCGCTCTGGCTGTAGATGGCGAGCGCTTTCAACCGCCCCTGCAGCTGGCCAGAAGGGCTCTCCCCGTGTCTGGCAGCACCCGGCACGCTTGGGCCCTGATCACGGCTGGGCCAGGACCATCTCTCCCCATGTCTGGCAGCGCCCGGCACAACGGGGCCCTGATCGTGGCTGGGCTGGGACTGTCTCTCCCCGTGTCTGGCAGCGCCCGGCGCAACGGGGCCCTGATCGTGGCTGGGCCGGGACTGTCTCTCTCCGTGTCTGGCAGCGCCCGGCGCAACGGGGCCCTGATCGTGGCTGGGCCGGGACTGTCTCTCTCCGTGTCTGGCAGCGCCCGGCGCAACGGGGCCCTGATCGTGGCTGGGCCGGGACTGTCTCTCTCCGTGTCTGGCAGCGCCCGGCGCAACGGGGCCCTGATCGTGGCTGGGCTGGGACTGTCTCTCCCCGTGTCTGGCAGCGCCCGGCACAACGGGGCCCTGATCGTGGCTGGGCTGGGACTGTCTCTCCCCGTGTCTGGCAGCGCCCGGCACAACGGGGCCCTGATCGTGGCTGGGCTGGGACTGTCTCTCCCCGTGTCTGGCAGCGCCCGGCACAACGGGGCCCTGATCGTGGCTGGGCCGGGACTGTCTCTCTCTGTGTCTGGCAGCGCCCGGCGCAACGGGGCCCTGATCGCGGCTGGGCCGGGACCATCTCTCCCCGTGTCTGGCAGCGCCCGGTGCAACGGGGCCCTGATCGCGGCTGGGCTGGGACCATCTCTCCCCGTGTCTGGCAGCACCCGGCGCAACGGGGCCCTGATCACGGCTGGGCCGGGACCATCTCTCCTTGTGTCTGGCAGTGCCCAGCGCAACGGGGCCCTGATCGCGGCTGGGCCGGGACCATCTCTCCTTGTGTCTGGCAGCGCCCGGCGCAACGGGGCCCTGATCGTGGCTGGGCTGGGACTGTCTCTCCCCGTGTCTGGCAGCGCCCGGCACAACGGGGCCCTGATCGTGGCTGGGCCGGGACTGTCTCTCTCTGTGTCTGGCAGCGCCCGGTGCAACGGGGCCCTGATCGCGGCTGGGCCGGGACCATCTCTCCCCGTGTCTGGCAGCGCCCGGTGCAACGGGGCCCTGATCGCGGCTGGGCTGGGACCATCTCTCCCCGTGTCTGGCAGCACCCGGCGCAACGGGGCCCTGATCACGGCTGGGCCGGGACCATCTCTCCTTGTGTCTGGCAGTGCCCAGCGCAACGGGGCCCTGATCGCGGCTGGGCCGGGACCATCTCTCCTTGTGTCTGGCAGCGCCCGGCGCAACGGGGCCCTGATCGTGGCTGGGCCGGGACTGTCTCTCTCCGTGTCTGGCAGCGCCCGGCGCAACGGGGCCCTATCCTCCTCTGAGGCAGGCACTGCCCTGGTCTCCGGTCCCTGGCACAGGAGAGCCCCAGGCACTCCTCTACTGCAAACAGTATTTGATGGGGGGGGAGGGTGGCTGTGCCAGCCGGCAGGGCAGGGCAGGGCTGGGCACGCAGGGCAGGGGCAGCGGGGACGGGGACGGGGACGGGCAGGGCAGGGCTGCAGCGGAGACTGGAATCGAACGGCAGGGACCAGCTGCCGAGCCAGGGCAGCAGCCTCGGGCCGAGCCGAGCCGAGCCGAGCCGGGCTGGGGCCAGCCAAGGGCTGAAGCAGGAAGCGCAGAAAGTGAAAGACCCGCCCCGGGAGCCGCCCCGCGGGGAGCAGCCGCCCGGCCGGGCTGGCCAG
The DNA here is from genome assembly GCA_032595735.1 of Pelochelys cantorii. NCBI lineage: Eukaryota > Metazoa > Chordata > Testudines > Trionychidae > Pelochelys > Pelochelys cantorii. The sequence goes on from CM064337.1 coordinate 47,660,305, forward strand.
GAAGGGGAAGCGGAGAGCAGGGCGGGGCTGTGTGCGCGGGGTGGGGGGTGTGTGTGCGCGTGTGCTCTGTGTGTGCGGTACGCGTGCGGGGCGCTGTGTGTGTGTGTGTGTGTGCTGTGTTTGTGCGGTGTGTGTGCGGTACGCTTGTGGGGCGCTCTGTGTGTGTGTGTGTGTGCGCTGTGTTTGTGCGGTACGCGTGCGGGGCGCTGTGTTTGTGCGGTACGCTTGTGGGGCGCTGTGTGTGTGTGTGTGTGTGTGTGCGCTGTGTTTGTGCGGTACGCGTGCGGGGCGCTGTGTTTGTGCGGTACGCTTGTGGGGCGCTGTGTGTGTGTGTGTTGTGTGTGTGTGTGCTGTGTTTGTGCGGTACGCGTGCGGGGCGCTGTGTTTGTGCGGTACGCGTGCGGAGCGCTGTGTTTGTGCGGTACGCTTGTGGGGCGCTGTGTGTGTGTGTGCGCTGTGTTTGTGCGGTATGCTTGCGGTGCGCTGTGTGTGTGCTGTGTTTGTGCGGTATGTGTACGGGGGGCTGTGTGCGCGGTATGCTTGCGGGATGCTCTGTGTGTGTGTGTGTGTGTGTGTGTGTGCTGTGTTTGTGCAGTATGCGTACGGGGCACTGTGTGTGTGCTGTGTTTGTGCAGTGTGCTTGCGGGGTGCTGTGTGTGTGTGTGCTGTGTTTGTGCGGTATGCTTGTGGGGAGCTGCGTGTGAGTGAAGCACGCGGTGTGTGAGGCACGTTGTGGGGCTCTGTGTGTGCAGGGGTGTCTGTAGGAGAGGCACACTGTGTGGCACCGCTGTGGGGAGGGAGGTGCTGTGTGTGCACGGTATGGGTGTGAGAGGCACGTTGTGGGGGCGCTGTGTGTGCAGATGCGTGCTGTGGGGGTGTCTACGAGAGGCAGGCTGTGTGTGGGGGGTGCTATGAGTGAAGCACAAGTTGTGTGAGGCATGTTGGGAGGGAGTGTCTGAGAAGCACACTGGGGGGGTTCTGTAGGAGGTGTGGGAGGGGGTGTCTGAGAAGCATAGTGGGGGGGTGCTGTGGGAGGGGGTGTCTGAGAAGCACACGGGGGTGTTATGGGAGGGGATGCTGTGTGTGAGGGGTGGGGGGTGTCTGAGAAGAACAGTTGGGGGGGTGCTGTGTGAGGGGTGGGAGGGCGTATCTGAAGCACATGGGGGTGTTATGTGAGGGGATGCTGTGTGTGTGAGGGGGTGTCTGAGAAGCCCACTGGGGGGGGTACCGTGTGACGGGTAGGAGGGGGTGTCTGAGAAGCACACTGGGGGGGTACTGTATGAGGGGTAGCAGGGGGTTTCTGAGAAGCCCACTGGGGGGGTACTGTGTGAGGGGTAGGAGGGGGTGTCTGAGAAGCACACTGGGCGGGGGGCTGTGTGAGGGGTGGGAGGGGGTGTCTGAGAAGCACACTGGGGGGGGTGCTGTGTGAGGGGTAGGAGGGGGTGTCTGAGAAGCACACTGGGCGGGGTGCTGTGTGAGGGGTGGGAGGGGGTGTCTGAGAAGCACACGGGGGGTGTTATGTGAGGGGATGCTGTGTGTGAGGGGCAGAGGGGGTGTTTGAGAAGCACACTGTGTGTAATACCCTAAGGGGGGAGTTGTGTGTGTGTGAGAGAGAGGCGAGCTCTGTGTGTTTGGCACTGGGTGTGGGGGGCTGGCACTTCGGGTGGGGGATGTCTGTGAGAGAAGCACACGGTGGGGGGATGCTATGTGCATCAGTGTATGTCTGATGGGTGCAGTGAGGTGGGGGGCTAGAAAGGGTATCACTATGACAGGCACCCTGCGGGTGTGGGATATGGGTGGAGGGTGATCTAGGTGGGTTGGTGTGTCTGTGTGAGAGGCACGCTGTGTGTGTGTAGTGCGGGACTGCGTGGGTGTGTCTGTGTGTGTAGCACAGTATTGTGCGGGTGTGTCTGTGAGAGGCACGTGTGTGTAGCATGTGGGTGCGTCTCTGTGAGGCACACTGTGTGTAGTGTGGTACTGTGTGGGTGTGTCTAGCATGCTCTGTGTGTGTAGCACAGTATTGTGCAGGTGTCTGAGGTGCACTGTGTGTGTAGCAGCATGTGGGTGTGTCAGAGGCACGCTGTGTGTAGTGTGTGGGTAAGTGTGAGAGGCACACTGTGTGTGTGTAGCGTGTGGGTGTGTGTGTGTGTAGAGTTGTGTGTGGGTGTGTCTGAGGCACGCTGTGCGTGTGTAGCATGTGGGTGTGTCTGTGGGAGGCACGCTGTGTGTGTGTGTAGAATGTGGGTGTGTCTGTGAGGGGCACACTGGGGGGGATCTGAAATGCGGGAGCCCGTGCTGTGGCGGGTGCCTTGCCCGGCGTGCCCGAGGGAGCAGTGAGTGCGGGCAGTAGCCTGGCGAGGGAAGGGTGAGGTGTCCCTGGCGTGACCCAGGATGAGTCTAGTAGCATCTGGGGGCCCGGGGGCCTGGCAGCAGGGAGCAGGGTAATGGCCTCCCCCCTGCCCACACCGCAGCCAGGCCTTTGAGGTGCCGGTCCAGCAGCACAGGGCTAAGAGCAAGAGCAGGAAGGAGCCTGCCTGTGCGTGGCCATGGCCAGTGCTCTGCCCAGGCTCCTGCTGCTGCGGGTGGGCAGGCGCCGGTGGCCAGGGCCCGAGGGCAGGGCAGGCAAGCAGCAGCCGGCCCGAAATGCGCCCTGAGGCGGCGGCGCCGAGGCCCTGGCTGCACGGGTGGCAGTGCACTCCCACCGCTGGGCCTGGCACGGGGCAGGTGGGCCCAGCCCGAGGCCTCGCTTGGGATGCTGCTCTGGAAGGAGCTCCAGGCAGGGCAGACCCTGGTGCTGTCGCTGCAGGGCTGGGCTCGGCCTGCCCTGAGAGCAGTGGGTTTGGCTGCTCCCTCGTCCAGCTGCGCTGACCAGAGAAACCAGGCAAGAGAGACCAGAGCTGCTGCTACAGGCGCCCACCTCCAACACGCCAGCCTGCGCGCTACCCCCCTCCCGCCACCGCGCCTCGCTGGGCCGTAGCCCACAGGCCAGTGCTCACAGAACCCTCTTTGGGCCAAGGAGCCAGGCAATGGAGGGCTCTGGGCTTGGATCCTCCATGCTGCCGGCTGGTCACGTTGCCGCGGACTCACAGCCCTGCCTTGGGGAACCATTCCCCCAATCTTGCCGAAAACCGAGTGCACTGGCTCACTCCGGGCAAAGCAAGGAAGAGCTGTGAGTTCAAGGGCACAGCCAAAGCCTGACCAGGTCACCCTACACTCAGGTAGAGAATGCCAACTGCTAACCTACACCCCCTGCTGCAGCCAAGTCCCGCTCTCAGCCATTCAAGCCAGCAGCTTGCTTGAGAGGTATCCCGCTGCCACCCATGTCACGTTCCTCAGGGGTGGCTGCCCACCACCCAGGTAAGAAACGCTCCTTTAACTTTAGTGTACATGTCCCCAACTCTCACGACTTCTTTTCTAAAAGGCCTAGCCTTTGAGACCAGGGATTTTGTGAGAATTTCAGCTAGCATTTTAAAGATCAGTTTTTTATTCCTCATGTTTGCAGCAAAAAGCTTGAAGAAAAAGAACCTAAATATATTTTCTTTTTAAGTCTCTGGATTTTCAAGTCCAGCTTCTGGTTTTGGGGGCCTAATTTTTTTTTAGGAAACTTTAACAAGTTTATAGGTCTTTGCCAGGTAAATATCATGAACGCAACAATCATTACAATAGTTAGCTTTTGTTTAAGAAGACATTGTACAAGAATACAGGGAACAGATCTTTCTATTTAACAGAGTGTTGCTATGTTAGACTGGGCAGCATTACCGCACATTTGTCATTTCTAGGGATTTTCTACGGACTCATTTAACAGACTAGTAGGTCTATGAAACGTTAATATTAAAACATTTTGACAGGTATGTTGGTTTTTCCCCCCACAGACTATACTTTAGGTATTTGACTACATTTTTCAATACCTGAGTAGGTAGCTGACCTTTGTCTGGTTTTCTGGTAATTTTGCCATAACCACAACCTCTCCAAGAGCTTCTGAACCGTTCCCCAATGGTTGGGATATTATTTCCAGTGAGAGGCTACCAAGCAGATAAGCAAACAGATCCGAGATTTATTCTTCATTTCCGTGAGTGTGACCACGTCCCAAAGGAAACCCCAGCAGATCTATCAAAAGATCAATTGTTAATGGGACAAATCCTCCCACCTGCATAAAGTCTCTTCTCTCACCCCAGTTTCTTTCGCCCTTAGCCCCATTCATCGCTCTGGCTGTAACCCGACTGGGTTTCAGCTACCACTGGAACAGCCTCCAAGCCAGTTTGTTACCCTGCTATTCACTGAGTTTACTGAGCCTCTCTCCAGATCCACGCCCACTCCTCCGGGGTCACGTGTCCAGGCACCTCCCTCCCCCAGAGTCTCATCTACGGCCACTTGTGTCAGGACAGCTGTCTGCAAAGACCGGTATCAATCTCTGGGTTTAATGGACCCGAGGGATGGGACGGGCTCCTGGGTTGCAGGGGAGACTTGACTGCGCCGCTTGTTGTGCCCACCCACCAGGAAGCATGGAGGAGGCTTTCTGGCATCAGAGAGGAAGAGCCCGGGGCAGGCAGCACCAACAGTTGAAGGCGCACAGCCCCACAAAGGGGGAGAACTCCACTGCAGTGTGTGGGTGACACACAGGGGCACAGGGTCTCTCAAAGCAGCACTGAGGTGTGAACCCCAAAGGGTCAGACCTGGGACCAAATCAGCCCTCCCCAGAGCCCAAGGCAGGGGCAGGAGCCAGAGCCAGCCCCCCTTCCACTCTCAGTGCAGTGCTAGGAGCCCCACCCCTGCAGAGCTGTCAGCCTGGGGCACAGCCTATGGAAGCAGAGCTGCCTCTGCTGTGCTCCAGATGTGTTTGTGATGCACAACCCCCCTCCCCCCCATGCATCTCACACTGGTGCACAGCATCATTCCCCACATGCACCGCCCGTGCGCACAGAGGGCAACCTCCGGCACTGTATGAGAACCGTGCCAGTGCATGGCAGATGGGGGGCAAAGCATAACTTACACGTGCAAACCAGGACTGCCTCCCCGCCCCTTCCACCCCTTTGAACGCCCCCTGCTTTGAAGCTGGGGCTGGGTCCTCTGGCAGCAGCAGAGGGACAGAGCAGCAAACCTGTTCCCAGCTGTCCATGTGGCTGACTCAGGCCAGCTCCCCCCCCTCCTGGAGATGTGGGTTAAGGCCTTTGGGAGGGTGCTCTGATCAATGGTTTCCCACAGGCCCAGCTAGGAGGAGCCACAAGGTGGGAGCAGGGGGAGAGCACGGGGGGGGGGGGTACCGCCAGGCGATGGGGGCAGAGGGAAGCGTGGTGCTGGCCCGGGAGGGAGGGGCTGCTTGTGCCTCAGCTCTCAGCGCTTGTTGAAAGGTCTGTTGGACTCAGGGCTACCTCGGCACGGGGGCAGCGGGTTCTGAGTCCACCCCCAGCCCCTGCCTGGGGCACAACAGACCTGGAACAGGGCCAAGGCCTTTCAGGCCCCAGAACGCTTGTGTGGGGAAAGCCTAGAGCTCTGGTGGGGGCAGGGCGGGAAGTGAAGGCTGCCTGCTCTGCATTTCGCCCACTCCAACGCTGCGAGCGGGTCCGGGCTGCCTCCTGTGGCCCTGCCCCGGGCACGCTAGGGCTCACATGCTGCGCTGGGAACGAAGCAGGGGTGGGACAATGCAGAGCAGGGGGCTGGCTGCAAAGAGGGTGGGCCCCTCTTTCCCCGCCCACTCACATCCCAGGCCACAGCAGCTGTTAAAAAGGCAGCCAAGCAGGCTTCAAAACTGGTCACTGGTGGAGACTCCCCACGCCCCGGGGAAACTGGTCCAGGGGCTAATGGCTCGCTCCATGCACGTCATCTCCAGCCTGATCTGATCTGGCTTCAGCCTCCCGTCTCTGCTGGCCCGCCCGCTGGGAGCGGTTCCCCTTGGAGGTTTGGAGTGCCTGTGCCCCAGACTTCAGCTTTGTGAAGGGAAGAGTGCTGGGAACGGGTCAGGCTGCAGCAGGTTTGCATTCCTGGGGCTCCTCTCTGGCCCCTCACCAACTGACCGACACCCGCCTGTAACTAGGGGAACCAGCACCGGCCTGGGATTCCAGCAGCGGTCGCCCCAGCATCCACTACTGGGGTAAAAGAAACTCAGCTGCTGCTGGAGAGTCCCTGTTTGTACAGCCCAGGGTCGTATTAGCTCTTCTGGGCACTGTCTGCTGGGGCGCTCATGCCCATAGCCGCCACACCCCAAATCTTGGTCAGTTGCAGCTCCGGACAAAGCCCCCTCCTATACCAACGGCCAACACTGCTGCCAGACTCACACGCAGCTGAATCCAAGTGCATGCTGCCTGCTCGCCCTGAATCCACCGAGTGAGCCAGACCCCCCCGCCTCCATTCTCCCTCCATACCCACTTAGCTGCCTTCCACGCCAGGAGGGACGGACCCCTTCTCTGCTCCCGCCCCGAAAGCCTTCTGGGCCTGTCGGCAGGGGTGGCGCCCAACAGCATCAGCCAGCGCAGCCGAGCCCAGCCAGGCCCGGCCCTCGCTTGGGGAAGGAGGGAGCAGCATTAGCACCCTCTGACAGTGGGTAGGGCACCCTGGCTGGCAACAGCCAAGCTTGGCTCCGCCCTGCGCAGCCTGCCTGGAAGGGCCAGGGGAGAGGCACAGAGACCGCACGGAGGAGCCTACAGCCAGGGCATTTATTGGGGCAGGAGCGCTGGTTCCAGTCAAACGCAGCCCACTCAGCGCGGGCAGGAGCATGGCAGTGTCCTCTGCCCTCACCTAGCACCAGCTGCTCTCCTCCTCCTCCCCCCCCAGCAGCTCCTAGCCTTGCCAGGGCCTGGCCACGTGGTTCACAGCCACGCTCAGTCTCTGCGCTGCCCCCGGCAGCGTGGCCCCTCCGGCCTAGCGAGCCACCTTGTGGGGGCGCTGGTGGCGCCGGGATGTGGCCGGCTGGGCAGTGCTGCCTCCGCGGGTGGGCATGGCGCGCTGGGGGCTGGCGTCCTCGGCCGAGATGGGCTGGATGATGTGGCCCGGCTGGGTGAGGATGCGGGGGGCTGTCAGTTTCTGGAAGGCGCGCTGCGTGTTCCACGTGGGCCCCACCGGCGCCCGGACGCTCTGCTCAAACTGCTGCCGGCGGTCAAAGGGGAAAGGCAGCTCGTTCACCTGCCGGAGGAGAGACACGGCTCGGCACTGCCCTGGGCACGGCTGGTGCTGCTAGGGGGTCGCTAGAGACCCTCACTCCAGGCCCCCACTACCCCAGCACTAGGGCGAGTGAGAACCCAGCGCCTTGCCACAGCAGTGGAGAGCCCAGCTGGGGCGCTGGTTGCTGCAGGGAAGCCAGGGTGCCCATGCTGCCCCACCCGCAGCAGCTAGGAACCCTGGCACCCCTACCGGCAGCTAAGGCCAGGCCCCGAGGACGTTTGGTGTGGCTAGTCCTGGAGGGGACTGATTCCGGCCACAGCCTCCTTGCTGGCCAGAGCCCCGGTGCCATGGCGCTCCTAGCCACCCCCAGGGCACCCGTTGGTCCGTCCCTGCGCAGAACAGCTCCTCCCTAGCCCGGCCGAGCAGGGAGCAGGCATGGGCGGGCAGGCCCCCCTCACCTGGTGTGCTGCAGCCAGGGTGTTGCGCTGCTGGCTGATGATGACGTGGGGCAGGTGCTGATCTCTCCGTGGCGGCCCCGGCGCCGGCTTGATGAGGAACCTGAGAGACAACGAGAGATGAGGCCAGTGGGCCCCAGCGAGGGGCGAGTCACTGGGCGCCCTGAGCGGGCCTGCACGTACCGCTTCCTCTTCCTGGCGCTCGGCCGTAGCCCTGTGCCGCCCCACTCGCCCCAGCCAGGCAGGACCAGGTTCACCGCCTGCGGCTTCCCCGCCTGCTCCGCCTTGCACTTCTCCCGCAGGAAGTCAGCAACCACGTCGTCCCCCGCAAAGGCCTCCTCGATCACCAGCCTCTGGTCGGCAGCCTCCTCTTCCTGCCAGACACGGAGATCAGCCCCCGCCAGCCCCCTCCCCGAGGGAGATCAGCCCCCAGGGCACCCGCCAGCCCCCTCCCCCAGGGAAATCAGCCCCCAGGGCACCCGCCAGCCCCTCCCCCAGGGAATCAGCCCCCAGGGCATCCGCCAGCCCCCAGGGAAATCAGCCCCCAGGGCACCCGCCAGCCCCCTCCCCCAGGAAGATCAGCCCCCAGGGCACCCGCTGGGGAATCAGCCCCCACCCCCACACACGCCATCCTCCTGCCCTCTTACGGCTGGGCAGCACGGAGCCCAGCTCACCTCATCCAGCACAGAGACAGGCAGGGCAGGGCACTGGATCTCACGGGACTCCCCGGCCAGGACAGCCTGCAAGCTGATCAGTTTCTTCTCTTTGGTAACCTTCCTGCCTGCGTGCCCGCCCCCAGGGCTGCCCTCTTCCTGTGACTCCTGCAGCGTCCCGGGGGGCCAGGGCCGCTCCTGCTCTTCCGCCCCCTCCTCCGGGCCCAAAGCCTCTATCTCCTCCAGCGTGCGCCGCCTGTCCAGCTGCTCCGACAGCAGCGGCCCCTCGGGCCCCTGGGCGGGCAGGTCCCCCCCAGGACCCGTCTGCACCTTTGGCGGCAGCTCCACACGCATACGAGCCTCCTCCGCTTCGCCAGCACCTGCGGAGTGCACCGGGTGAAGGCAGGGCCGCCCCAGGGGGAGCATGCCCCGGGCCGCCAGGGTGCCACGCAATGGGGGGAGATGCAGGGTTACCCCGGGCAGCAGGGGGTTCCCGCAACCTCTCCTCCAGCCCAACCTCCTCCTGACAGATGGTGGCAGGAGCCTCCAACGTGACCCCTCCCCTTGCTGCTGGCCCACCCAGCCTGGTCTCCGACCAGCTTACCCCTGGGGCCTGGGCTCCCTGCCTGCCGCTGCCGCGCACATCGTCTTTGCTCGAACTCTTGTAACAAGAGCTCTTCCTCCGACACTTCCTCTTCCTCCTTCCCAGTGTCCTCTGGGGCCGCAGCCTCGCCGGGGTCCTCGCCGGGGTCCTCCTGCATCCCAGAGTCCTTGGCTTCACTGCTGGGTTTCCCCAGCATCCAAGGGTTGGCCCCCTCCGTGCTGGGCTGCACGTCGTTGACCGAGTCTGGGAGGAGGCCTTCCTCGGCCACGTCACCCTCCTCTTCGCCCTCTGGTTCCAAGGGCACCTTCTGGGTCAGCTCCTTGTTCCTGGCCAGCTGCTCCTGCATGGCCTTGCGGGCCTGTGGGGAGACGGGGACACGCTGACAGCCAGGCCCAGAGCAGCAGCCCCCCCCCCCCGCGCTACCCCTCCCCTCAACGGCTCCTCACCTCCAAGTCATACTTGGCCATGATGGCCTTGGAGCGGGCCCATTTCCCCTTGTTCTGGTGCTTGAGGCTCATCCTCTCCTGGGAGGGAGGAAGCAGAGAGAGGCATCAGCCAGGGCTTCCCTGGGCAGCGGGGGGCTCCCCGGGCGCAGAGGTCCCAGCGGCGTCACCTCCATCCTCTTTCTCTCCATTTCCTCGAGCCTGGCGAGGGCAGCCTCAGGGTCTAGCTTCCGCAGCTCCTCAAACTCCTTCAGGGCCTTGCGGCTCCTGCCCTTCTGCAGCACACGGTGGTACCTGCGCAGGAAGAGCAAAGCAGCGGGAGGGTGAGGGCACCAGCCAGGCTGCCCTCCCCTGGCACGCAGTGACTCAGGCATGCCAGCTCCTCACTAGCCACTCCTCCACCCCCCGGCAGGGCACCTGGAGTGGATCCCAGGCTGCCAGCTGGCCCCCCAGCCTCCCCACAGGCGAACACCGGCACGGCTCCTTACTTCTTGCTCTTGATCTTCTTCGCCCGCCGGGCCTTGGCCTCGTAGTAGGACTGCAGGGCTCGGGCCTTCTGCAGCTCTGCCCGGCGCAGCTGAGCCTGCAACGCACAGCACAGGGTGATGGCCAGCTCCAAGGGGGGCCTGCACCCCAGGGGGGCGAGGGGCACAGCCCGCTCACCTCCTCCAGGCTCATCGCCCGCAGCGAGGCCTCTTCTAGGGGTGTCAGCAGTGGGTCCGTCACTGGCTGCTGCGTCTTGTGGAGAAGACTGAAGATCTCCTGCTCCAGCGGCGTTCGGGCCTTCGGGACAGGGAGGGCAGCGAGTGAGCGCATGCTAGGCATGCGGGGGAGATCTTACTGGGCCCTCCCGGCCATGGGCTCTGAGCCATCCCACCCACCCCCAGGCAGGGAGGGATTCCCCATTCCCCGAGGGCCCGAAGGTAGCAAAGGGGAGACCCCAGCCAGTCTCAGCAGCCCCCTCACAAGCCCCTACCTCAGGGAGGGCTGCTAGCCATGTGGGTGCCCCCAGCCTCTGCTAGCTCCTCTCCCAAGCGCAAATGGGCCATTTCACTGTAGCTCCAGGGGGGAGCAGACTAGGGATGATCTAAGGACTGTCGGTCGCTGGCAACTTTCCCCCATTAGCTGCCCTGGGCCTTCCCACTGTGGGGATCTCAGGGTGGGGACTCTGGTCTGGGGACTTTGAGGCCAGTCTGCTGGGCCAAGAGGGCACAACAGCAAGTACCTGCCACGTGCACTATGGCTTCTGGTGAAAATTCACCACCGACCTGGGGCTGACCCCAGCCAAGCCTGGGGTGCAGCCCCGTCAGCATGTGGAGCGGGCAGGCACTGTGTGCCCCCAGAAGACGGGCACAGCTACAGAGCCTGCTAGCCACACGGGTGCAGCTGTGCAGATGGGCTCGGCGCCCTGGGGTCACAGGAGAGGCACTTGGCCGCAGTCCCAACGGCAAAGGCACAGGAGAAACGGAGCCTGAAGGAAAGAGTGGCAATCTGGCCAGGGCGGGGGAAGGGGGAGGCAGAGCTGGGGCGCAGGGGACACTAACAAGGCAGCTCCTGCCCACTTCTCTGTCCCGTTCTAGCAGGCGCGGAGAGTCTGGTGTCAGGAACCTGGCTGGGGTCACGAATGTAGCAGGGAGAGAAGGGAGCTGCAGGAGCTCTGAGCTGCCCCGTTCTTCCTGAGCAAGGCCCCTGGACCACCTGGAATCCCTGTGGGCCTCGGAAGGTCGAGAGGAAGGAGGCTGTTCAGATCTGGGGGGCAGAGAGCAAGCCCACAGAGCTTGGGGTGACCATGCCCCCCCCGTGCATTCCTGTCCACACTGCAGGGCGCGGTGCTTCAGCTCCCAACGTGGGGCAGGCCGTGGGGGTGTCAGCTCGGAACGGCCCAGCCTGACACAGCCTTCCCCTGGAAGCTGCATGGCTTGCCATGGCCCTGCTGAGCTAGCCTGGGAGCACAGGTACAAGCTGGCCCTGCCCACCAGCCGAGCTGGCCCTGCCCCACCTGACCCGGGCTCTCAGCTGGCTGCTTGAAGCTCAGTCCAGAGCAAGGCCGGCTCCCCTGGTGTTCAGAAGCCTGAAGACTCCTCCGCCGCCAGCCCTCCCAAAGGGGCCTGACCACTGTGCTGGGCTGCAACCCCCCTCCCCACGCCGCAGCACCCACCTTCCAACCGGTCAGCACCTCCTCGATGGGCGCAGCGCCCCCCCGCTCCTGCTTCAGGGGGAAAACCAGCTGTTCCGCCCGCCGGTTCTGCAGCACCACCTGCTCCCACTTGGCCACGGCCTTCGAGGTCTTACTGTAGGCAGCCTCCCGCACAACCTGCAGCCCCAGGGAGAGCCTGTGAGCACAGAACAGGCCCAAGCCTGCGAAGAGGCCAGACCCCGAGGGCGGCCTAGCAAGGAAAGCCAGCAAGTAGCCCAGGCACTCACCTGACAGATGGACACTGCTTATTGCCATGGCTGCCCCTGGCTCCAGTCCCCACTCACGCCCTGCCCCCCACCCCAGGCGTACCCGTGCCCTCACCCCGCACGCCCTCTCACCCGCTCCGACTCCTCTTTGCTGAGCGGCAGCTCCACAGACTTCTTCTGCTTGACTCGATTCAACTGCTTCCTCACGGTGCCCAGGGAGGACGAGGCCCGGATGGAGCCCAGCAGTTCAGGCAGGACCAGCTTCTCCCCGGCGCCTGCGGGAACCAGCACAGGCAGGATGCCCGAGCTCCCAGCAGAGGGCACCAAGAGGGAACCATCTGCTGGCTTCCTACACCCTCCCCGCTCGCAGCCTAGCACAGCTGCCCACGCTCGGCCGGGGAAGAGGGAAGAAGTGACCCAGTTATGCCAGGGGAGCCCTGCGTGGCAGCTGCAGACACCGCTCGGAGGAGGGCCAACCCAGCCCTAGCAGCAGCTCACCTTCACAGCTGAGATTGAATTCGGACACCTGCACGCTCGCCTCTGTGCGCTCCGCCAGCTTCCGCCTGGAAGAGAGGAGGCAGAAGGCATGGAGACCCCTTGTGTGCAGCCCAGCAGCAGCCCCCCATTGCGGCAAGCAACCCTGTGCAGGGGAGCCCATTCCTGCATCCTGGCAGGGGGTCAGACTCGAGGAGCCTTGTTCTATGGCTGAGATGGGCACATGGGGTCTAGCTGCCTCCCAGACACGGAGGGGGCCTGGCTGCGGCTGCAGCTGCCCTGAGCACATGATGAGAGCCAATGGAGCCTGGACATGAGTGCACCTAAGAGCCCCCCCCAAACAGCCGAGCTTTGGGGGACGGGCAAGCGCTTCCCTGACACTCACCGCTTCCTTCCAGCAAGGGAGCTGACAGCCTCCAAGAGCTGCTGATGCCGTTTCTCCTCATCGCCGTCCCCCTGGCACAAAGCAGACAAAGTTAACACAGCCCGAGCTGGCCCGGCCCACTCACCAGAGGGGATCTGCCCTGCTGGGAGGGGGCAGCAGGGTGGGCACCAGCACCTCTGGGGCGAGCATTCTGGCACGGTGCCCACATCACCACACGAGCTTCAGTGCAGCCAGAGGCTCCACCACCACACGCCCTGCCCCTCGAGTCCCCCCAGGATCCCTTTCACTGCCCTGCTGCCTCCATGCACCCACCGTGGCCTGCCCCTATTCCGGCTCGCTGCATCGAGCCCTCCGGGGCAGGCACAGCCCCGTGGGGGGCCTGAGCCCTCCTGGCTGCAGCTGGGCTCGGGGCTCGGTACCCAGAGGCGGCCATGCCCTGAGCTCGCTGCCAAGCGCTGGGCGCCTCTCCTACCTCATCCTCGCTGGCGCTCACAGGGTGCTCGCTCCGGAACAAGCCCTCCTCCGCCATCGGGCCCGCAGGGGACGGACAGGCCGGGCTCGGGCTCGGCCCCTCGGCTGCGGGGCGAGCTCCTGGGAAGCGGGCACGGGACAGACAGGCCCGCAGGGCGCCCAAGAGCCCGGACCCGCTGCAGGGACGGGACGGCCAGGCCCCCCCGGCGGCTTCAGGCTCCCCTCCGGCCCAGCACACGTGGGAAGGACCGAGAGCGGCAGCCGCCCGACCGCGCATGTCCGGAAGCGCGGCCCTTCCGCCCCGCAGGGCGCCGCCCGGCAGCGTGAGCCGCGGCCCTTCCGCCCCGCCCGGCCCGGCGCGGCGCGGCGCGGCGCGGCGGCGCACGCGGCCTGTTGCCATGGCAGCGGGAGCGGCGTGGGCCCGCCGCGGCAGCTCCCTAGGCCCGGGCCGCAGCCCCGCGGGACTGGCGCCGGCCCAGCCTCGGGAGCCCCGGGGCGGGCGAGCAGGTGAGGAGCCGCGCGGGGGGAACGACTTTGGCCGGGACCCGGGGCGGGGGGCGAATCACCGAGCCCCTACGTAGGGCGGGGGCCCCCCGCGCGGACAGGCTGCCCCGCCCACCGCCCTGCGGGGGGGCTCGTCTCGGGTAATCCCGCCCCGCCCCGCCCCGCACGTTGCCCCGCGGTCCCGGCTCTGAGGCGGCGCGGCGGGGCCCGGCCCGGGGCCGGCGGCGGACGGAGGAGATCGGGATTCCCCTGCTGCGTCCCCGGGGGACCCGCAGAGAAGAGCCCCCTCCGCTTCCGCGCGCAGCGGGGCCAGCCGAGCCGTGGGCGGATCGGGACGCCTGCTCCCCGGGACCCGCGCGGCGCGACTGGCAGAGGGATGCCGATGAGAGCGTGGCTCCAGGGAGAGAGTTTCACTGGCACCCGCTGCATCCGTTTCCAACCCGACCCGTCAGTGGCTGTGTGGCCGGAATGGAAAATCACAGTCTCCATCACGGCCACCTTGCAGAGGCAGGGGTACAAATAACTTCATGCACTCACAGAACACTGCTAGCACTGGAAGGGATCTTGAGATGGGTGTAGCCACTGGTGGACCTGAGTGAGCCATGGCCCCCCACCCGTCACTGCAACCAGGGACCAGTGCCAGGGCTTACCCTGCTTCACCAAGTGCTGCAGCTGGAGAGCGGGGTCAGGGTGCTGGAGCTTAACCCGGCCCCCTGTCATTGCTCACCCCCCCCAAAGTCGGGGCCCCCTTAAGTGGACCCTTCTGGCTACACCATCGCCTCAAGAGGTCATCAAGGCCAGTCCCCTGCACTCGCGGCGGGACCAAGCACCGTTATCTTACAGGTACTGTCCTACTGCAACCTCCCCTGGGGGTGGGGCTGAGGGCAGGGTTTGGGGGGTTACAATACGACAGTACCTGTAAGAAGTGCAAGTGGGATGGAATGCGGCAGGCTCAGGGTAGGGTGGGGGTGCAAGAGAGCTCAAGGCAGGGGGTTGGGAGGTGTGGGGGGCTAAGGGCAGTAGTCAGGCATAGGACTGAGGGGGCTCAAGACAGGGTGCTGGGGAGAGCTCAGGGCTGGGAGTGCAGTCCCTGGAGCTGACCTGGCTGCTGGATCCCCGGGGCTGGAACCTGCATGCAGTGTGGCCATGCTACCTAGGGGCCGTGGATTGCTGACTTGGGCCCACCAGGGCTGGGGTGTTGCTGGGGCCAGGGGCCACATGGGGGATTGTTTGGGTTCCTGTGGGGTAGGGGGAAAGAAGGGGAGGGGTGAGCCACGTATACCCAGCACCAGCATAGGAACCTTGACCAGCAGCATCCAGAGCCCCATGCCCAACCGGCCCCTCTCTTACTCATGCACTGACTTACACACTTTTCTTCACAAAGGTGAAAGTATGAGACTAGACCCCCAGTTTTGTACCAGGAGGACAGTCAGTTGTCAGATCCTTTGCATCCGACATACTTGGGGGCTGTTTGTCCTGTTTTTATTATCACTTGGAGTTTTCATCAGGTAGGTGAATCCTGGAAGTTATTGCATGTGATTATACAATGCAAATCCGGACCCTTCCCACCAGCAACCCACCCATTTCATCTCTGGACAGAGGTCAGAGTCAGAAAAGGAGGTGGATCCACTCTGCTGCAGTTGGAAGCGATTGAGACGGTTCTCTGCAAGAGCCCAGAGGGAAGGGGGGTTTTACTCACATTTTCTATTTTAAAAAAGATGGAGCTTTTGTCCTGTTTGGGGTTTAAGTAAATAAAACACTTAAATAAGGACACTTTGTGTCTGTATATTCTCCCTAACTTCTATAACCCTGTACTTTGCCTTGAGGATTAGGCTGCTGCTCTGGATTTAAGATGTGTGATTTCTAGAAAACCATGTCATCTGAAATACCTGCTTTTCATTGTACGAGAGGTCCATTTTCAGCACAAGGCCCTCCCTTTTCATGTGTCTGTAGCTCTCCTGTTAGCCAAAGTCCTGCTTGGAGGGGCAGTGTCTAAGAGACAGTAGGGATGTTAACCAGTTAACTGTTTTCACATCTCTAAGAGATGGGAGGTATGCACTGATTCTTAGATGGCTAGGTTAAAAAAAGCATCATCCAAGAAAGTCCTTTTAGTACATGTAAATCAAATATGTTCTCTCTTTGCCAGTCTGGGATTACCTATAAAATGGGCAAAGTTGTGCTTAAACCCTACTCAGAGGATCTGCTTTATAGGGGCCATAGTAGATTCTACCGTGGAAAGAGTTTTTCTCCAAGAGGAAAGGTGTATATAAAATATAGATCTCTTCCTCTAGTTTCTATAGCAGTCGGTTCCTGGGTCTGTCAAACACAGCTGTGCCGCCATATGCTTAGCTTCAGCTGAGAGATCTTCAGAACTGGTTAGGAACAAATTACAGACCAGGTTTACATAGCATGCACCACAAAATAGTAATTCCACAGTAAGTGTTAATGTCGCTCGTGGGGGAAACACAGTAAAAAATGCAATGAAAAATACACTTTCAATTCCGTTCCACCATCAGTGACACGAACCTCAGATGCAGTTAGATTGGGGAGTTCACCTGAAAAACAATTTGTCAGGGCTTATTGGTCACCAAAAGGAAAAAAATCGACATATCAGTGTTGTAGAATTGAGAGTCATGAGACTAGCTTTCAAGTCCTTCCTGCTGCGAGACAAACACAGGTTGTAACAGACAATATGATGGCACTATAATATCTGGACAAGTAAGGGGGGGAGCTTATTCCATAAACTGTTTGCTTCCAGGCTTTATATTTTGGAAATGGCGCACAGAATGACATTCACACAATACACATGTGTGTGTGGGGTGAGAGTGGGTTTGTGGTCCGCCACCTAGTGGTCACAGTCTGACAGTCACTCCACCCAGTTGTCAGTTTCCAGTGGTCATGCCACCCAGTGGTTGCAGCTGCAAGAGGGGAGGGAGAGTAGGGGAACCTGGGCCTCCACTGGGTTCCAATCCAGGGCCATATGAGACCTGTCCAGCACCTTGCACTTGGAGGGGCCTCAAGCCAGCCTCCCTGGGTCACTTCCTACCTTCCTTTTTCCTGCACTGAACTGCAAGGTATCCACGTAAGCATCAGTTTGCCAGTTGCCTACCCATCTCTGACCCCTAGGAGCTGCTGCTTGATGACCTTCCTTCTCCCAGCCTAGGTCTGGCTAGGGCCTGCTCCCTGCCCTGTCTGGCAAGCTGCCTGGATGCTCGATCAACCCTTTTCAACCCTGCCTGCAGTTGGAGCATGATTGGCAAGAGGGGAGGGGCATAACCTCCTGAGCCCAGAGTTGTTCTTTAATCCTCTGCTGTCCAGTGAAGGGTTGGACACCCTGTTACATGGAGGAACAAAACATGCCTGCAGATTAACTTCTTAGATGCACAGAGAGTCTGGGAAGGAAAAAATAACAACACAGCTCTCCAGTTCACGGGGGAAGCTGAAAATATACCTGTTTGCATCCAGCAGCAACAGGAAAGGTAAAAAACAGTTTGCTCCAGAGCTAAGGAATCGATATTGGATGCATTTCTGACACAGCGGGGTCAGGACATAAGGTCCCCCTACTTCCCCTCATTCGGAGAGTGATAAATGAGCGACAGGAGAAGGGCAGGGGGATTTCAATAGTGCCAGCATAGCCGAGAAAACTGGTATTCAGACTTGATTCCCCTACCAACAGGATTAATGGAGCCACTGCCACCGTACTTGTGGCAACAGACAGGGCTGGTCTGTTGTCCGGATCTTTAATTCCTTCTTTTAACTGCACAGAGAGTAGGAGTGTGGGAGGGTTAGTGCCAGGCTGTTTGTTAGAGGTGCAGAAATGTACTGTTACATTCTAGGAACCAGTTCACAAGTAAATGCTATAGGTATAAATGGAGAAGGGGTTTGTTGTGGATTTGCACATGTGATGTAGACCCATTTCTAGCACGATTTCATTGTGGAGTGTTGTATTTTAAGAAGGCATGTCTTTCTTTATCTTCAGTTATGGTTAGTCCTTCAGCCATACCAGCTTATGGAGGGTAAATCTACTTTTACTAATGATTTAGTTAAAATGTTTTTTAAAGCTTTAATAACGTATACTCCCACCCCTCAGAAGAAACCCTTTGCCCTCTTGGGCTCTGAAATAGTTCTGTCCCTTTTAATGAAGCTTCCTTTTGTACCTTTGGGAAGTTTTTCTTTATTCCATCTGTCTCCCCAAAGTGTATTTTGATAGCAATTGTGTCTGCAAGGTGCATACGTGAATTACGGACATAAATGGGTGTTTCACCATTCTCTGATTTTCACAAAGACAAATGGCTTGCAGGGATTCGTGGGATCAGAACCTTGCTCTGTGGAGGGGCCAGCTGATGTTCCCTCATCCCCTCTAAAGAGGGCATGCAGACCACTGCAGGAAGTACCACCCACAGCATCCAGAGGGGCAGTACCTTGCAGCCCTCTGACCGATCACACACTCTACTGAATCCTGGAGGGTGCCCTGGGAAGTTGTCTGGGCAGCCACACAGATTTCTAGCCTGCTACTTCTTCAGCCCATGCCTTACTTTCTGATCTCCAGTGTCTGTTCCTGGTTCTATCCTGGCACCATCTCTGGTCTCTGACCCAGCCTGACTGACCCTGATCCCCACTCTTGCTGATCAATCCCTGTTCTAGCAATTACTCCAATATCGGTTCACTGATTGCTGCTTCCTGGCTGCTCTTTGCTTGTGAGCCGCAGCCCAGACAGACTGCCTATGCCATGGTCTTTTACTCGCCCGAAGGTTTTGACAAAGATGGCTTCCAATTTTCATATCAATTACGGTTGTAAATGGTTAACCAGAACACAAGCACACCTCTGCCAAACGCTCCAGACTGATCCCTCCCCAATCCGTCCAGCTGCCCCCACGCAGAGAGTGCAGGCAGAGAATTCCCAGACAGTGTTGCCAGCTCCAGGGGAAAGTTAAGGTTCCAGGGCATTTACCGTAACTCTATTTCCTGTTTTCAGAAAGGAAAGTCCCTTACCTGGATCGTGGCTGGAGTTCTTCAGCACGTGTTGTCCACACGCACACTCCACTTACATGCCCCAGGCACCTGCGTTTGGAGTCCTTTTTCCCAGCATGGTCTACTGTGGCTGCACATGTGCCCTGAGCATCCTCACACTCTCCTTCAAGGGTGTACGGGGAGGGCGGACTGTAAGCACGAAAGGGGTCAGTTGTACAAATGTGCACAGGTGCCAGTTAGATTTCAAAGCTGACGTGTAACCAGATAGATCTGCCAGTGGGGTTAGTGTTAGAGCCAATCTTAGACAGATTTGTACTGAGTCCAGGGAGCGTTTAGCTTTCAGGTCAGCTTTTACCGTGAACAGTGTGTCCCAGATCAGGACACTTGGTTCTTCTTAAACCAATCAGTGTCTTAACTCACCCAGAACCACATTCCTCTACACTCAACGGTTCACCAATCAGTGTTACAGCTGTGCCCTGCACCCACTGGTACAGCCTTGGAAGCAATTGTTAAAGCTGAAGTTAAGGCTCCACAGGTACACCGAGAACAACAGTGCAAGCCACCAAGATAGCTTGTTCCATTCACTTAGGTTTATCATGTTTTTAATACCTTACACATCTGTCAGTCTCCCAGTCTGTCTCCAAGAGGTAAGGAAAGTCTTGGCTTTCGAACACTTTTAAGAGTGTGGTCGCTGCTCTTGGAGAGATTGGTCCTAAATGAGCTACTTTAGTATATCAAAAGTAATTGCTTAAAGTTATTGTTCAAGTCTCTCTTAAGCTAATTTGATTGGACTTGTAGAGGGTGTGACCCAAGCACCCTGTGTTGACAACAGGCAAGGAGTACACACTTGCAATCTCTGCCCAAGCGCTGGCCTAGATACACCCAGTGAGCGCCATCTTCACAATATTTCACTGAAGGGGCCATGTGCGGAGTCTGCTGAAAGCTAAGAACTCGCTGGTTGCCATGGATATTGTGGGACGTCTGCACAGAACATCCTTTAAGCATTCTGTGAGATGGAGCATATTGAGTTCCGAAGCTGCTGGAGATGAACGTGGTCACCGAGGGCGGATGCTTCTCAGAGTTAGCTCAGTCAAGGCTGAGAACAACTGACATCCTTCCACCCAGCCACATGTTTACAGTCTAGAACAGGTGTGGGTGTGACATGTTTGGGGATTAGCCAAGGCGTGTCCAGGGTTACAAACCCTGTTCTGTTACGCTAGAGTGGCCAGCTCCTTGTCCCCAGAGGCCCAGAAAGCACCCTCAACCTCTGCCCCCCCATGGAAGCAGTGCACCCCAGCTTAGAGGTTTCATTCACCTCAGCTCAACACCCCCTTAGCACAAGGCACATGCCCAAATCAAACTGAAATGGATTTAACAGAGCTTGAGATAAAGGTTAAAAAGAAAAGTCAATAAAAGGATTTGAAACACAAAGTTACAGGTAGAAGAAACCATAAAATGCAGCGTGTAGCTATAGTTATTGACAAGCTACTTGCCTTCGAATTAGATACTTTTCACTCAATGACCAGGTCCTACAGCTCTTGTCCAGTCCAGAGTGCCTGGGATCCACTTCTCATAAGAAACTCCAGCTGGCAGAGTGTTTCCTTCATAAGGGATAACGTCTTGTCCCCTCTCTTCTTCCTTCATCCAGTTGCCGACCATTGTCTCTGAGCCCAGGGGCTCCCTTAATGAACAGAGACTTCTCTTGGGCCCTTTTGTCTTTTGTTCATACATGCACTAGGGATGTTAAAGACTAGTCGACGATCTGATAAGCATTTGACTAGTTGATTTCCCCCCCCCCCCCATGCTGCCTCTGTGGATCAGCTGTGCGGCAGCTGCCTCTTTAAAACGCCACCTCCGTGCATTTCAAAGGGGCAGCAGTGGAGCCCGGGGTCAGCTGGGGACTCTCCAGCTGAGCCCGGGCTCTGCGTGGCATTTCCCCAGAACCCGGGGTCAGTTGGGGAGTCCCCAGCTGACACCAGGTTCCGCTGCCATGCAGAGTCCAGGATCAGCTGGGACTCCCCAGCTAACCCCGGGCTCCACGGCAGCTGCCCCTTTGAAACGCCAGAAGCGGCATTTTAAAGGGGCAGCTGCTGTGGAGTCCGGGGTCAGCTGTGGAGTCCCCAGCTAACCCCAGGCTCCTAGCAACATGCAGCGTAGCAGGGAGCCCAGGGTCAGTGAGGAACTCTGAGTCCCCCACTGACCCCGGGCTCCATGGCTTTGAAATGCACAAGAGCCCTTGCTGGGGACTCTTGTACATTTCAAAGCAGGCACCCGCGTGCAGCCCGGAGTCAGCAGGACTTCCCGCTGGCCCCAGGCTATACACAGAGTTCCACATTTCTCCTTTGAAATGTACAAGCGCCCCAGCAGGGGCTCGTGTACATTTCCAAGGAAGAATGTGGAAGTGCCTGTCGACTAGTCAATTAACTGCATTTTAACATCCTTAACCTGCACCTTGTTCAGACACCAGACCTCATCCACAGTTGTTGATTATTTTCAGCATTGATTGAGTCATCTCTGAGCCCTGCTCTACACTACAGAATTAGGTCAACACAAGGCAGTTTACGTTGACCTAATTATGTCAGTGTCTACACTACAGCCTTGCTCTCACTGATGTAAGTTCCCTAGTACACCGACATAACTCATCTCTATGGCCTGCACAACACTACAGCAGAAGGTGGAATTAAGATACGCAACTCCAGTTACATTAATTATGTAGCTGAAGTTGACGTATCTGAAACCAAATTTCTGCGCTGTCCACACTGTGGAAGGCCAACAGGAGCCAGTGCTCCTGTCGGCTTCCCTTACTCCTTGTAAGTAGCAGGAGTACTAGCACCGATGAAGGCACCCTCTGAGTTCGATTTAGCAGGTCTTCACTAGACCTGCTAAATCAAACCCCGGAAGATTGACCATGGCAGCATTGATCTAACCCGTAGTGACTACATGGCCTATGAGAGGGGTAGGGATTATGTCACTGTAGTTAGAGCGACTCAGTGTCTGCCTACACAATGGGCTACTTGCTGTTGGCTGTCATTCTTGCCAATTTCATGACTCCATGCAGGAGCCAGAGCTGTGAAATTGACAAGAAAGCCCTGGCTGGCAGCTTAGGCTGCTTCCTGGGCTCCCTGCTCTGAGCCAGGCTATCACCTGGGCTCCCTACTCCCCATAAGGATTCCAGGTGCAGCCCAAGCTCCCTGTTCCCCGCAGGGAGCCCAAATGCCCAAACCAAGGATCCAGACTCCTCACTCTGCATTTGGAGCCTGGCCCAGGCAGCACCCCAATCTGGCTCCAACTTCAGATCTCCCCATCAGAAGCCCAAGCGGCTGCACGCAGCCACCCACACTGCTGCTGTTGAGAGCATGCAGCATCCACAGAAGGAGGACAGTCTAGACATGAACCACTGCAGTAATGACTGGGGTGACTGTAGGTCACCCTAAGATGGGTCGATTTACATTTTTTGTGTACCTGTGCCCTGCGACTGCACCCCCTCAAGTGACAAGAGTCACTTCTGACAGAGTTGGGATGTAATATGCTGCATGACCCATGGCCCTACATTTGTTTTCTGCACAAACATCTTGCACAACCCTGAGAATCAGCTAGGGCGTACCTTTTGGCACAGACCAGCCAGGGCGCCCTTCAGCAGAATGCTGAGAAGGTCGTCGGACACAGGGGTAATATGCCTGCTTGGGTATGACGGGGCATGTCTGTGCCAAAGCAGGCTTGGCCCTTTACATAGCACAAAAGAGTCCGAGAAAAAAAAGCTTGACTAAGGCGACCATCAGGGTGAACAGAAGTTAACAAAATGCCCTACTTATAAAAATAGATAAAAGGCCTGGAACTATATCATAGGAGAAAGGAGGGGACAAGATGGCAGGAGTGTCTCATGAAGAGTGGATCTCCACTCTCTCAGTTGGACCAGCAATTGGGTAAGAATCAGCCATGGGACAGGAATGGGGCTGGGAACACTTGTAGCCTTTAGAATTAGATTGCATTGTATGTTTTGCTTTTATCACTAGCCACGTGTCCAATCCTTTTACTGGCTTCTCTTTGACTCGACCCCCCTAAGTGCTGTCAAATAACCCCGCCTGGTTTTATTCTCGACATTACGCAGTGCTGTGTGGGGGGGGAAATCAGCGCTCATGGGAAGGGAAGCTAGTGAACAGGGTGGGAGGGGCTTTGCTTCCATGGAGGCAGCAATTGGTGTGCATTGTGGGTGCCCAGAAGTCGAGGGACTGGGTGCTCGTGTGTAATGAAGTGGGGTGCATGGGAGGTGGGAGGGACCTGCACTCTGGGGGTAGCTATCTCCACAGATGTAGCTGTGGGGTGGGGGGCTCTGCTCTGCCCCAAGGACTCAGGGCTGGGCTGCATAAATTGGTAGCCTGCAGAGGGAAGGAGTGTGGCTTGCAGAGCCCAGAGGGGGGCACTGTGGTGCCAGCAGCCAGTAGTTCTGGGACAGTTCCCCAGTGGGCACAGACAAGCTCCCTGGGGCTATAAACAGGCGATAGTCCCCCCCCCCCCCCCAATCACTAGGGTAGCCCTGAAACAGTCACCTGAATGGAGGCAGCAAGGGGGATAGAGGAGGCTGCTGCGAAGCAGCCTCTGCCAGTGGCCAGCCCTGGCCACCGCGAACAGGGCTGCTGGACTCAGCGCGAGCCAGCTCAAGCAGTCCTGGCTTGTGCTGGTTCAGAATGCTACGGCTCTGCATTTTAGATGTAGTAAGAGTCCAGCAGCTATTAGTATATTTAAAGCGCAGTGCCGCAGCGTGGGTGGCACCTGGAGCCATCAGGAACTGGGATTGCTCAGTCCTGGCTCAAGCCAGCTCCTGGAGCCACCCCCACTGCGGCTCTGTAGAGCGGTCCTTATTGACTAGTTGTGTAGTCCATACAGTTAGTCAGATTACTGCAATTTAACATCCCTACTCTGGCCAGCTACTAACCATCAACTGACCACCCAGTCAGCTGTCCAGCTAGATGGTCCCTAAGATGAGATGGGTTTCCCTTTCCTTCTCTCCACCCTGCAGATGATGAGTCTAGGTGAATAGGTAAAAAATGTACTCTGCAAAGAAAATGCTAAAGCCCATCTGGCATTCAGAATAGAGAGCATAGCCTCCGCTTTACATGTGGGTAGCTCGGGGGGAAATCCAGCAGGTAATCTGCTGGTTGAAATGGAAGCCTGTAATTATTTCTGGTTGAAAACTTAGGATGTGATTTGAAAGCTGCTTCGGATAGAACATGGAATAGGGCAGGTCCGCCATCAAAGCCTGAATTTCTCTAGCCCTTGTCAAGGTGATTGTCCCTAAAAATGTTTTCACAGACACATCTTACCACTGGCTCAGAGATGGTCTCATTCAAACAGAGAGAACTAGACTGAGGTCCCACAAAGGAATGGGTGGAAATACTCTGATTAAATCTTTTAAATACTTTACCACTCTTGGTGGAGAAACAACTGTCTGCCCATCCATGGGAGGGTTGTGTACAGAAATCCAGCAAGGTGAACCTGATTGAGCTAAGTGATCCATCCAGATGCTTCACTCCAAGTATGTTCCAGAATTTCCATCCGCTATGAAGTACTTTATGGAGTTAACTTCCCAAGGTAGCCAGAAGAAAACCATGTCACTCTCACCACGTTTGCCTTGTGATGTCTCACTGCAGCTTAACGAGATATTTTGTGCGGGAGAGGAGCAGGACTTCTCCACCCAGCGATCCAGCTGTGAGATGAAAGGCTTCCGAGCTGTGTGCAGGCTCTTCCAGCCGCTCTGTGAAAGCAGGCCTGCACTTTGAGGCAATGCCTGTGGTTGGCAGATTGACAGGTTCAGGAGACGGGGAACCAGAACTGCTCTGGCCATTGTGGTGCTGTTAATAACAACTTGGTGGTCCCTGCCTGACTATGCACAGGCAATGGAAGCAGCTGGACCAGTAGGTGTGTGTACACTGAAGTCCTCAACCATGAGATTAGGAAGGTGTCAGGCACAGAAACTCCTCCCTCCTCTCCCCTCCCAGCAGAAGACCTGATACTTGCAGGCTGGTGTTGGTGACCATCTGTCCTTCAGCCACCAATGAAGAGATCGCTTTCCTCACTGGAGCCACCTTATCTGCAAACACTGAATTTTTCATAGTTCACCAAATCCAACCTGGCCCCAAGCGCCTGACAACTCGCGATTTTAGAATGGCAAAATTAGCTAGTGAGCACGATTTACAGCCAAATAAATCCAACGCTTGAGGCTCATCTTCCTTCGGTGCGGTCTTATTTTATTGCTGCGTCTTCTCATAAGCAGCTGTCACGACTAGCAAGGATGGCACAGCGGTGGGGTGGAGGTGGGGCAGGGACGGAGCAAAGGCAAGAAGAGGCGTGGTGGATGAAGGTGTTCGGAGTGGAGGGGGTGAGGGTTGAAGAGGTGGAGTGGGGGCAGGGGATGGGGTTGAGTTCCCCGCACATCCCATGACTAAAGGGGAAGTCAATGCCTATGTTTCCTGGAACTGCACCTGAAAATAGATGGGAAGCCAGAGGAAAGGGCCCAGGTGTTGCATGCTCACTCACTCAGTGGAAGCTTCTGAGCTTTCCCCCAAGGAAGCTGGAGGCAGAATGGGCTGCGATAGCTCGTCTCACCGAGAACAAAGGTTACTTCATTTCTTGACAGGTCTGGCCCAGTGACCAAGAGGTAAGCAGCTGTGTGAGGTTTGGCTGGCAGCTGTTCTGCAGACAAGCTAGTTCAGATCTGACGTGCTCTGTGGCACGGGGACAGTTTTGAAGCAGAAAGGGGAAAACCAGCCTTTGTTTGGTGCTCTCAGTGTTACCGACGGGGAGGGCCACGTGGCAGCCCCCTTCTGGTGATAGTCACCAGGCCGCGGACACCTCTGGCAAGTTTTCATAGATGCCAGGTATGCAGTTGGGCAGGAGAATCCTCCTCATGCTGGTCTTACACAGGCATTTAGCCCTCTCCAAAGAGGGCAGGTGTGCTGAGAACAGTGGGGTGGGAGAGAGGGACCCACTTTGGTTTGCAGGACAGTGCTCCAGGCTGGGGTTGAGGGGTTCAGCAGGTGGGAAGGGGGATCAAGGGCTGGGGCAGGCGGCTGGGGCAGAGGGGCTCTGGCTGGGGGTGCGGGCTGGGAATGATGGGTGTGGGATGCAGGAGGGTGCTGTTGGGCTGGGATTGAGGGGTTTGGAGGGCAGGAGGGGAATCAGGGCTGGAGCAGGAGGTTGAGGTGGGGGGCCAGGGGTGGTGCTTACAGTCTGGCCGCAGCCCTTAGCCCCTGTGCCTCGCCCCCAGGCCTCTGCCTGCCGTCCACTAGCCGCTGCCCAGACCCTGCCCCAAGGGTTCCCAGTTTTGCTTGGACCCACTCCTGGAGAGTTAATCACAGGACAGAATCTTTAACTAAAGTTCCTGGAGACCCCAGGCCAGTCCGGGAGGGTGGGCAACTTTGCCTGCCCCTGTGCCCCATCCTGCACCAGCTGGGCCCGGGTCCCCCCTTCCCTGGCCCTGTGCTCCCCTAAAGCCAGGGCCCGCTCCCTACGCCCCTGGCGCTTGCCCCCTTTCCCAGCTCCCCCTCCGGCCTCTGCCGTGGCTCGCGCATCGCCCACGCCGTGCGTCCTGGGCCCCCCTGCCCGGCCCCTGGGCCGCACCCCCCTCTCTGGGCTCTTCTGGCGCTAGGACCCAGTGAGGTAGGAGCGGGGCGGCGGTGAGAGTGGCACACGCCTCAGCCAATAGGAATACGTTGCAGGGGTTAGGGGCGGGGCCTCGTAGCGGGCTGAGCCAATGGCAGTCGCCGCCGCTGTCGCGCCCCACCCGAGCTGGGCGGCTCCCCGAGTCCGGGAGCCGGAGGGAGCAAGAGGCCCGGCCCGGCCCGGCCTGCGGAGCCGGCTGCGGGAGCGGCCGCCAGGTGGGGGCCCGAGGCCGGGCGGGTCTGAGCGGCGGGGGTCAGGGATTCGGCGGGGGGCGGGGGCTGTGGGGCTCATGGCGCGGGGGGGGGCAGGGTTCGGGGGTGCGGGGGCATGCGCGGGGGGCGCAGGGTCGGGGGGCGGGGCTGGCGCGGGGGGGGCAGGGTTCGGGGGGTGCCGGGGGCGCATGGCGCGGGGGGGGGCAGGGTTCGGGGGGTGCCGGGGGCGCATGGCGCGGGGGGGGCAGGGTTCGGGGGGTGCCGGGGGCGCATGGCGCGGGGGGGGCAGGGTTCGGGGGGTGCCGGGGGCGCATGGCGCGGGGGGGGGGCAGGGTTCGGGGGGTGCCGGGGGCGCATGGCGCGGGGGGGGCAGGGTTCGGGGGGTGCCGGGGGCGCATGGCGCGGGGGGGGGGCAGGGTTCGGGGGGTGCCGGGGGCTCATGGCGCGGGGGGGGGCAGGGTTCGGGGGGTGCCGGGGGCTCATGGCGCGGGGGGGGGCAGGGTTCGGGGGGTGCCGGGGGCTCATGGCGGGGGGGGTCACGGTTCGGGGGGTGCCGGGGGCTCATGGCGGGGGGGGCAGAGGTTCGGGGGTGCCGGGGGCTCATGGCGTGGGGGGGTCACGGTTCGTGGGGTGATGGGGGGGCAGAGGATGGGGGTGCCCTGCTTGGTGGCGGGGGCTGAGTCTGGGGGTTCTGATCTGGCCCCTGGCTGCGGAGCCGGGGCCACATCCCGAGGATGGAGCCGCCTTGCTGGGGTGCAGTGGGGGCCCCAGCCCCCGGAGTGCTTGGCTCAGGGCTTGGAGGCCATTGCTGCGAGTCCCGGGGTTCCCCGTTCCCCGTTGTGCTCGGCAGCGCTGCCTGCCCCTCTCCTGCACTCCCTGGGCGTCCAGCTGGCCTGGCAGGCGGTGTCCGGAGATGCCTCTGGACTGCCCTGGCTGTGCAGGAGGAGAGCCCGGAGAGCCCTGGGGCCGGGGGTTAGGCAGCCTCCCCTTCTGTTCTTCTTAGCGCCTGGCTCTGTTGTCTCTCCAGCAGGGCTGTGCGGTGTGTTCAGCTGTTGCTGTTTCCCCCCTTCCTTTGTTTTTGTCTGCTGGGGGGATCTGCAGGCATGTCGAGCCCACGTGTGACACAGCTACACAAATGGCTTCATCCCTGTGCGCTGCATCTCCAGCTTCCCTTTGCAAACCCCCCACCCCTAGGGGTGCAGAGGGACCATGCATTGTGAGCAGGGGGTGCGCTGAGCCCAGGGGAGAGTCCAGATGTGCTCCCTTCCCTTAGCTGGGTGGGGTGGGACTGATGCCTAGCGATGGCAGCTTTTTGTTAGCTGTTTCTCTGCCGCCGCATGTCCCTAGCCAGATTGCCCGCGGTAGCCGGAGGTCGCCAGGTAGAGAGGAGTCCAGTATGGAAGTGGCTTATTACTGCGGTGAGAAACTTCGACTGTCCAGCCCCTCAGAGTTACTCTGTTCGGATCCTTCTCACGAGAGGCAGGGAATGAATCTGCTCCCACGTGCTGAAGGCATCCCCCAAACGTCCTTTGCAAAGCTGTTTTGTATGGGTAATGCCAACTGAAAATAGCAATAGCATGGTTTGAAAAGAGGAGGGTGCCGTGCCAGTTTATCCTCATCGGGATTGGACTGGAAACCTCCCCTCGACGTTGCTATCAATCTGCCACAGAGCGCCCGAGGCGCAGTCCAGTGTGCCCTGCACACCAAGAGGCTATGTTGCTACCCTGCGGCGTTGGGCGGCTTCTCTCTTGCAAGCTCCAGGAGGTCCCCAGTGAAGTGCTGTGGCTGCCCAAGGGTTAGAAAAGCAAGAGGTGAGGGAAGACTGGACAGGCCAAAGCAGATCCCACAGTGGCGCTCTTTATGAGTTCAGCGTGCAAAACGTTGTCACTGCAGTTGGCCTAGATACAGGGCAGGCCTGTTTATTCCCCCTGCATCTCTAGCCCAGTGGTGCTCAAACCTCATTGCTCTGCAACACCTCCTGACAGTAAAACTTACCACACAACCCAGGGGAGGGGGAACTGAAGCCTGAGCCTGCCTAACCCTACCACCCTAGGTGTTGGGAGGGGGGGGGGCAGGGCAAAGCTCAAGCCCAAGGGTTTCGGCTAGGGATGTCAGATATCGGTTAACCGAATAGTCGATTAACCTCATGAATTCTTGTCAGTTACTTGACTGTCCTATAGACCCGGGGGTGGGGCCAGCAACCAGTGTGCTCTGGCCTCACCCCCAAGGAGCCTCCCGTACCCCCCGTGCTGCTGCCTCTGTCAGAGGTGCCAGGCAGGAGCTGGTCTATGAGGGGAGGCAGTTTAAAAACCAGCTCCCCTCGCGGAGGCAGCACCGCAGGGTGGCAGGAGCCCCTGTCCAGGGGTGGGGCTGAGCTCCTGGACCCAGGACTCGCTGGAACTGAGTTGGGCTGCCTGCCCACCTGGCTCCTAATACACTTTCAATGCAGAGCCGCAGCAGGGGTAGGTCCCAGATCTGGCATGAGCCAGGACTGAGCTGGCCTACTGGCCAGCCTGCGAAAACATTTATTGGGGGGGGATGCATGCAGTCTGTAGCATTAACCTATACGCTTTTGCTTATCAGTTAATTGACTGCACTATTACATCCCTAGTTTCAGCCCCAGGTGAGGGGCCTGTAACCTGAACCTTACTGCCTGGGGCTGGAGCCAAAGTCTGAGCCTTGTGTTGGTTCGACCCCAGATGGTGGGGCTCTGGCTTCGGCTCCAGCCCCAACCCCATCAACTCTAACCCCAGCCATGCCAATCCCATTGAAACGGGGCTATGACCCGCTCTGGGGTCTCGGCACCCAGTTTGCGAGCCCATTTTAGCCAGTTGCGGATAGTTATGGGGAGCAGCGGTGGGAAGAGAACTGGGCAAGGGCCTTGGCTGCATGAATCTAGGATTTCTCATGCATAAATCAAGGTCTAACTTTGGCATGTGGCTGCAGTGCCTGAGTCTCTTGGAGGGGTCAAAGGGACCAGGAAATCCATCCAAGACTGGAATGCATAAGTGGCGTGGGCTGCTGGGTTCTAATCCTACCTCTGCACCCGTCTGTCTAGCCATGTGGGCTTTGCGGGGTAACGTGAGTGCCACAGCTGTGGGAAGAGGGCTGGTGGCTCGATGATTGGGGCCAGGAAGGTGGACTCGGGAGACCTGGGTTCTATTCCTGGCCCTGTCACACATTTCCGGCATGGCTACAGGCATTTGACTTAATTAGTCTGTGACTCAGTTCTCTGCCTCCAGAATGGGGATAATCCATCCCCACGTCACTGCCCTGAGTGGGACGTGTGTTGTGGGGTGGGGCAGTGTGAGTACCCAGACGATGCATGAGATTTCTCTACAGAGGGATGCTGTGTGCCGGGCCCTCACGAGGGTGGATCTAAAGGTGGAACTCATGAGCTACAGACGCTGTCTGCTCCCCGCTGGGCAAGGCTGGCAGCCCCTGGCTGGAGAGCTGTAGGGGTGTGGAGGAGCTGGATCTGAGAGGGCGGGAAGACTCTTGTGCCTCTGTAAATTGGGCAGCTCCAGAGCCACGTGCCGTGGGGGGCGTTGCTGCCTAGCATCCGAGCCCGTGGTGATGGCCTTGTCTCTGATCTCTCTAGTGGCCGTGGCTGGGCTCCTGATGATGCTGCGTTTGTCAGTGCGGGTGGAGCAGAGGTTGGACTTCGTGTGGTCGCCCTACGCCCTGTGAAGGAGCAGCCATGTCGGTGATGGTGGTGAGGAAGAAGGTGATGCGGAAATGGGAGAAGCTGCCGGGCAGGAACACCTTCTGTTGCGATGGTCGCATCATGATGGCCCGGCAGAAGGGCATCTTCTACCTGACGCTCTTCTTAATTCTCGGCACCTGTGCCCTCTTCTTTGCTTTTGAGTGAGTTCGGGGGGCTGCTTGTGGAGGGGCTCGTGGGGCTGGGCTGACTTTCATCATTTGAGGGTGAGGGATGGAATCTGCCCCCCCCCCCCCCAGGGGCATGAGGCTTGGGATTTGGCTTCAGGCAAGAGGGAATTTCCTGCCAGCCTCAGGTTCTGATTCTGGTTGGCTAGTGTATTGGGATCTGTGGGGTGGGTCACCAAATGAAAATGCAGGTTTTTCAGGGCACCTGCTGTGTTCCTCCCTGGAACCAGAAATGCCTTTGAGAGTTCACTGTGTCACACGACACCATTTGGAAAGAGAGCCAGTAAGTATGCGAGGCTTTGGGCTCATCGGGGTTGTGTCATTGGTCCCGCATGATGCCGTGTCACTGTGGTTGTTCCTCTTACGCTTAGGACAAGCACACGCAGGCTGCTGGTTTGAAAACGGCTCTTGGTTAAACCAGCTTAAGACAAGGCCTTGCGTTGAGTCGTCTTCGCCCTTCTCTCTCCCCGCCCGGATGGGGTGGGTGGCAGTCTGGGCGGGGGTGGAGTGGGTTGCTGGAGGTACCACCTTGTTGGCCAATATGGATCATGGTTCCTAGGACTGGAGTGAAAGTCCTCTTGAGGGGCCTGCGTCGGGGAAGGCGACTTAGAGGAAGAGAGCTCAGTTTGTTAGTGGCTTGTAACAGCTCTCTGCCGTCTCGAGGGCTCATTTTCAGCTGCCTTTCTGGGGGACCAGCTCCACTGAGCCTCACCTCCTTCTGGGCATTTGTGATGCTGACTGGGGCCTGGTTGCCCTGAAGGATACTCGAGGCCCGCGGTGTCCAAGCAGCTCTGAAGCATAGCCACTATGGTAGCTGCTGCTATCGCGAACTAGCCACGTTATTCTGAAAATGTAAATAGTTTTGTGAGCTGCCTTGCTCCGCTCAATCGGCCAAACAGGCCCCCCGTGGCTAGCGCATGTGTGGGACACCGGGGCTCTGGGTTATGTGATGGGCCGGCGGGCCAGCGTGTGCTTTAGAAAGCAGAGGAACGGGACCTCTCTTGCGTCTGCAAACTAAGTAAATGTTGCAGCTTCGAAAACCTGCCTGTTTGCTGCCGGTGGTATACGGTGTTTGTCAAACAAAACTGCCGCTCTGGTAACCCCAGCCTTTGTGGCTTGCTTGCCTCACTGGCCTAGACCAATCGCCCCAGTTGCGGTTTGACCAATTCCTCAAGACCGTGCCTGGATCAGCCTCACTCCTCTAGGTCGGGTGGGGAGCCACAGGCCTGGGGGCTGGATGCGGCTCTCAGCTTGCCTGGATCCGGCCCCCGAGGCTCAGGGCCCCCCATAGCATTTGGGGAGCCCATGCTGGTGCTCCAGCCCCCCTGCTGCCGCCCTGGGGGCTGGAGCGCACAAGATCTACTAGGCTGGGCCCCCCAGGCTCTGGTGTGCAAGAGGAATGCGGGGGGGGGGGGGTGTTTTTCCTTCTCCGTCGGGGACAATAGTGAGGGGTTTTTCTGTGGTCCCCGACTGATTTTTCTGTGGGTGAGTGGCCCCTGACCCAAAAGGGTCCCCGCCCCTGCTCTGGATAAAAGATACGGCTCAAACCACGTCCGTGTTGAATAGCCTCTCTGGAACGCCTGTCGAGAGATTTGCCAGGTCTTAGCAGTAGCAACGAAGGGGTTAATGCCAGGTCATAGACCAGCTCGACCTGTGAAACTGGCTTGCCTGCTTTGTCGCCGCTGCAGGTCTGTGTCCAAGAGGTGCAGCGTAAGCCTGGCATCCGGAGTACGAGGCCTGGCTCTGGTCCCGGGCCAGGGCCCCTCCCTCTCGGGGTTCATTTCCGCCCCGTGACTTCCTGCGCCTCCCGGAGCGGGGAGATGAATGTGTCCAAGGTGCTGCTCTTGTGGAAGCCAAAGTTGGGGTGGAAGCCGCGTTCCTCTGCCCCGCGCACGGCAGGCAGTCGCTGTTATCGGCCATGGCTTGAGACCCCAGCTCGGGTTTTGACGTGTATGTGGCAAGAGGTGTGATTCCCTCCCCTCCCCCAATGAGGTGAGCAGAGGTCTCGGGCGGGCTCCCTTCGTCCCTCCCCATCAAGAGAACCCATGAGACAGACCTCTCGAGGGCTGGCTGCCCTGCCACCGTGCGTGCGTGAAGGGTTCAGTCGGCGACCGCCTGTGCTCCGGGGAGATGCTCTCTCAACACCACAGGTGCTGAAGGAAATGCCCCGAATTGTGCTGACGACGGGGCTGAGCGTCACCCGCAAGTGGCTTTTCTAGCCTCCAGACCAGGCCCAGGTTAGCTAACGAGGGGGTGGGGATGTTCTGGGTGCCTGTGTCATCCAGCTCAAGCATTTCTCCGGCTACACCTTCCCAGGAGGTAGGCGAGCCCTGGGAATGCCTGGAACGGGGAAGTGTCAGCTGCTGCTTTGAGCCTGCAGTGCTCCGGACCTTTGTCCCACAGGCTGTCCCTGGGCAGGGCCAGAGCCCCGTGGCTCCTGAACACCTCTGCCTGCAGCAGCCCGGCCCTCGAAGAAGGGCTTGCGTGTGGATGTTTTCAGTGCCTCCGTCTGAATGTGTCCCCCTCCCGCAGGGGGGTTGGGTCCCCAGTGCTGCTGTTTTGCCGGGTCTCCGTGCAAGTGGCCTGGGGCCCAATCGCCCCGGCTTGCGGTGACAAACATTCTCGGCATCCTCCCGCTCTGAGGCCCCGGAGCGTCCTGTCTGGAATGGCAGAGGATCCTGGCCTTTGGGCTGCCCCCGGTGCGCCTGGGAAATTGTGCTGCAGCGACGGAAGGGTTCACTGCAACGCCCCAGGCACTGACCTGATTGTCACTGCAAGCAGCTCCGTGCAAATCTCCGCTCGCCACGAAGGGACGGCGGGCCGAACGGCACAGAGAGAGACTGAGCCTCACGCCGGAGGCCAGCTCTCTGTGTCACAAGGCATGGCAATGTGTTCGGAAATTGGGGTCCAAAGATGGGGGCTTGGGAATCCTGAACAGAGAGAGCTGCTGAATTCAAAAAAGGGGGGGGATGAGTAGGGATGTGAGCGACTAATCGACTAGTCGCTTCCCCTCCTTGCTGCCCCTATCAGAAGGAGGCAGCAAGGGGGGAGAGGAGGGGACTTGGGGGAGCCGGCTTAAAAGCCGTTTCCCCTCCAGCTCCGCGGGAGGGGGCAGGGGCGCAGCGGCAGCGTTCCACCCTTGAAATGTGCAGGAGTCCCCCCTGGGGCTCTTGTGCATGGAGCCAGTCCCCCTGTTGGCCCCAGGCTCCCCTGGCGCTTCAGTCTTTGAAAGGCCCTAGAGCCCCTGCTGAGCGCCCCGCATGCCGCACTTCCGCCTTTGCAATGTAGCCACAGCCCAGCGAGCTCTTGCTACATTTCAAAGCAGAAGCGCCTTTATGGACCAATCGAATAGTCGATGGAAATTCCATCAACTGTTCGATTAGGTGATTAATCTGATTTTAACATCCCTAGAAATGAGATGTATCAAACGCATGAAGAGGGTGGAGAAAGGCAAACAGTGCCCTTGTATTTATCCTTTTTCATAATACAGCAATAAAAGGACATCCCACTTAATAGGCAGTAATTTAAAAACTGTGAACACTGCTGCGCTGTCTTGGAAGTTCGTTAGGGATCAGCCTGTGTCTCTGAATTGTCCTGGTTTTCTGACTACGTTGCCTGAATGCTACCGACCTAGTCGTCAGACTGTCCATTCGCCATAGCAGCCGGCTGTTGTAGGGTGGAGTCCTTGAGACCTGTTCTGCAGCGTTTGCACTGTTGATTGTTCTCTCTGAAGAACGAACTGTAGCTGTCGACAGTTTCTGTTGAACTCCGCTGTTGGTCTTGGTCATGTGTGATCTGGCTGCTGAATTCTCTTTCAGACATTGGTGTGTCCCTCTTTTTTGAATTGCCTGGGTAGGTTTCTTGAAGCTACCTCTGAAAGATTTGTTAATGGCCTTTCTCATCAATGGCCTGGGCTCATAGTTTAATCTTCACAGTTATATGCAGGGGTCCCCCACCTGGCGCTGCTGCCTCTGTATCAGAGGCAGCTGCATGGAGGAGCAGGCAGGAGCCGCCTTTTAAGCAGGCTCCCTGCGAGCACCAGCTCCCAGGGAGCTGCCTGCGCCCCGGGTGTAAATATGTAACCACTGAAAATTTCAGCAGTTATATTTACCAACCCCCCCACGCTTTTTAACATCCCTCCCCCGGCGAGGAGCGCTGGGGGTACCGGCACATTCGGGTTATCCTAGTATCCCAAAGCCCTTCCCCCTACACACACGACAAATGCGGCTGCCAGGGTGGTGGAATTCAAGAAGCCCTGTGTCCTGATCCCAATCCCACCGGAGAACCTGCCCAGTTAGGGCACACACTTCATTCGCTGTCTGGTGAAAGCGCTGTGCAAGCTGCTGCAGGCTGAGTCAGCAAGGAAACGCGTAGCCAGCCCCCCGCCAGACGAGCCTTTCAGCCAGTGCCGAAGGAGATGGAGGAACGTGCTGCCTCTGAGCAGACTCTGGGACCAGCAGCTTCCTCACTTCCCTTTGCCAGGCAGATTCCCTGTCTGCCTCCTGTCCTGCCCCAATCCTTCCAGCTTCTGCCCAGCCAGCCTAGCCCAGCTCTGCTTTGTGAACCGTGGGGCGGGCCAGGACCCAGACCGTGAGCAGAGTGCAGTGCAGTCTTGTACTGGCATTCCCCAAAGGAAACCAGCTAGGTGCCCTGCCCGTCAAGGGAGGCCAACCTGGGCGGCAGCCGAGTGAGTGGAAGCAGTCCCTGCTGCCTAGCTGAGAATACGAGTCCTTGGCCCAGTGGCAGGGGTCATTTGAGGCAGTGAGAGAGGGTGGCCCTGAGGTCCAGCAGCCAGAGAGAAGGGGAAAAACCCAAAGCTCAGACACACTGTGTGGATCTTTACAAGCCGGGAAAGTCTGCAAGGAGCTCTTCGTGCCCGTTAGCCTCGGGCTCCTGACTTGGGCCCCCCGACCCAGACATCTAAGCCAGGCAGGTGGGAGAAGTGCTTCCCCTGACGCCAGAAGCACTTGACTCACTCCCCATTGTGTTCTCATCCTTGCCCAGCCCAGTGGCATGGCACCGTATCGCACTGGCACTGTGACCGTGTGCCCGGGAGACTCGCTGGCCACCCCGTAGAATATGGCCAGTGCTGGCCCTGCAAAGGTGGAAGAGTTGCACACTGAATGGAGAAGCCCTTTGTGTTGTGCCACAGCGAGACGGCGCGGGACGCTCCTGCACGGGTTCTTCGTTTTGGAAAGATCAACGCAGTGTCAAAATTCAGCCCGCCTGCAACGCCAAGGGAAGAGCGGCTGCTGGGAAGTCTGGGAGCGGCCTGTTACAGAATTGCCTTACGTTTCCCAAACGAATGCTGACGTATCTTGGGCACCAGGTCCTGGGTGGCAGAACCTGCTTTTCCCCTGCCCTTTGGTTTACATCCGGTAAGAATCCTGCCTTTTGGCCCTCCTGGGTGGTGGTACTTTTCAAGAGGCTGGTAGACCTCGTTCTGCAGACAGTACGCACTTGGGCGACATGGCTGTCATGGTCAGGCCTGGGCTAGCCAGCTAGATGAGTCTCGGCAGTCCTTCTGACCCTCACAATGCAGGCCTGGCAGCCGAAGGTAAAGTGAGGAACCACCAGGCCGCATGTTTAAGCAACCCCATGGAAGACCGACTACAAGCACTTGTCCGCGCTCTGCCAGCCTGTGCCAGCCCCGTGACAAACAAAAAAGCATGGCACTTCTAGGGTCTGGTGGCGTCACTGGCCTTTGTCACAGTTGCAGCCCCCTCGTGCGTCTCGTAAAGGACGGATGTCCAAGATCGGCTCAGTGGTCTGAGGCCTTTCCGACGCCAACGGATCGTCTGGCTCGGGAGCCAGTTCTTCGCTGTTCAGACTCCCCAGAGCGCTCGACAGGAGGAGTGCGGGCTGCGGGGAGCTAGGGTGGATCTTGAGCAGGAAGTTGAGGGAGGAGGCCCGTACTTCCCCAGGGAGAACCGTTGAGCCCCGAGGAAGACGGGCTTGGTGGCAAAGTGGACCATGGACTCTGAGGTACTGTGTGCTCGGGACGCCTCTTGCTCTGATCAGACACCCTGAACGATCCCAGCCTGAGGCTGATGTGCTGGTACCAGTCCCTGCCACCTCGAGCTTCCAAATGCTCCATGGGCCTGGTGAGGCGAATCACAATGCAGAATTTCTGAGCCTGGGGGTGGCTTGGCAGCACCCTGGCCCTCCCGGTGCGAGTGGGGAGATGGACAAACTCCACAGCATAGAAAGATGCTCGGGGTGGCCCAGACCCACACATGAATGCTGCATGCGCCAGACACAGTGTAGCCACGGCAGACCTGTGCTTCCTCTGCCGCTACCATGGCTATGCTGCTTACTGACTAACCAGTTAGACATTCGCACCCTTAGTTAATCTCGCACGGTCTCTGGGCTCTTGCATGGCACGTTCTACTGGTTCAAGGCTTGGGGAGGGGTTGTCCTAAGCACCCCCTCTTCCTGCACCCGTCTGACCGCATGCCCATTGCAGACACGCAGGCCTGTCTCTGGGGGAAGGGCTGGTTGGGACCCAAAGGCTTCTAGACAGAAGCTTGTCTTGGGGTGAAATGCGTCGCGTTTGTCGCCCACTCAAGCCACAGTAAGTGGAGTTTGCAAGTGGCTCCCTTCAGGGCTCAGACTTTTCAGCTGGGTGGCCCTTCTGAGGGTGGTTCGTTTGCCATGTTTCATGCGTGACGGGAGGTTATTCCTGTGGCCGGAATAATCCCACTGAATTTCCCCGTCTCTGCAATTAGATAGTGGCGAACGGTCCCTATCCTGCTGCAGTGGGTAGATCTGTACAGCTTGTCTCCATTCACGAGATGCAGGTGACCTCATACCGCAACAAGCCAGAAAGGGGGTTTAAAATAAGCTCTTTCTGGATGACGCTCTGTCTGTCTGCGTGTCACTTCTCCAGGTGCCTGACTGCCCGTGTGTGGCATGTTTCCATGGGTGGAGGTTTGCAGCCTCCGAAGGGCACGCTCTAGATTTGCCTCCAGCCCACGGGCTGCATGAGCAGGTGTCCGAGCGCCTGCTCTTTGGAGCGGGTCTCCTGGCCAGACACAGGACCCGTTGTCACGGGTCAAAGCCTGTCGGGGACAGGAAGTGAAGAGCAGGAATGAATCGTCAGCGCTTAACGGCAGGGCCTGGAGGTCCCGGCCTGTGTTTGAGCTGGAAAGTGGGGGGTTGGGTGAAAGGCCAGCTGGGGAAGGCAAGCCCCAGCCCCGCCCCTTCCGCCTGAGGCCCCGCCCCTTCTGCCCAAGGCCACACTCACTCCCTGTCCAATCCTTCCGGGCCACGTGGAGAGCCGTGGCTGCTGTTCTGTGGCCCTGGCCCAGCTCTTTGTGGTGGGCTGCCGAGCTGCGGCCCCCTCCCTCCCCGGCGGCCGTGCTCCTGCACAGCGGGGTGATGCCTCCAGCCAGGTGGGAAAAGCCCCAGCCTTCGGCGGCCAATCGTGTAGGCAGTTTTGGGAGGGCTAAGCCTTCCTTGCTACGTTGCCGCCCGCCCCCGGTGAGTGGCGAGGTAGCAAAGTTAGCAGATGACACACCGTTACTTGGGCGAGTCAGGCCTGGGGAGGACTGAGGCACTCGGAGGGATCTCGCTGGCGTGGGGAAGGAGCGGCACCGTGGCGAGTGAAGTTGGCCATCGATGAGGGTGACATGATGCACGTGGGCGGGAGACCTGGGTTACACTTCCGTGCCTCACTGGAACATCTAGCGCCTACCGTGGAAAAGCAGGAGTCCAGTCCCTGGAGCGCTGCGTGGAACCGCCAGCTTCTCCCTTTTCGGCTCAAAACGCCGCCCGGCCACTTTGATCTCACCTGGCTCGGCTCACGGTATCGCCGGGGGAGGGGGCCCTGGCCCGTGCCGTGGTCAGTAGAGACCTTTGCTGAATGTGCAGCTGGGTCCACGTAACAAGCAGGCGGGGCAGGGCGGGGCGCGCGGGCGGGGCACAGGGCCGGCAGAGGGCTCCGGAGCTGGTTGGATGCCGGGAAGCAGTGCTGGGCACCCGTCTCCACCAGGGGACTGCCGGGCCGGGGGGCTCCCAGGAGAATGGTGCCACCGAGGGAGGGGGGAGATTGCGAGCGCTGGGGGGGGTAAGAGGGGTCTAGAATGGGCTAGAGCAGCAGGTCTCAATCCATGGGGCAGGTACGAGCTGGGCGCCCTTCTACGCTCGGCTCTGGCTGTCCGACCCATGTGGCTGTGGCTTGTGCAGAAGGGCTATGCACACCTGGGGGGCAGGGCTAAAGGGGACAGCTGGAGCCCCCCCGTCCTGGGGCAATCACTGCTGGGGGAGAGGGGGGTGCTGCTGCCCAGGCATGGACTCTCTTCCCCCTCAGTCCCTCAGCAGGAGACAAGCCTGGTCCCGGGCTCTCCTCCTTCTTCCCCATCCCCCTGCCCCCCAATTCCTCAGCAGGAGACAGGCTGGGCCCCAGGCTCTCCTCCTCCTTCTGCCCCATCCCCCCCCCCCCCCCCAATTCCTCAGCAGGAGACAGGCCGGGCCTCGGGCTTTCCTTCCCACCCCCCTCCCTGCCAGAGACTGGTCGTCCCACAAGGGTGGCCACGGGGCACTAGCTCGGCTGTGACAGTGAAGTTTGCTGAGTGTTGCTTTTCACATTGCCCCCCTTTACTTCTGCCCTGCTGCTGGCCCGGTGCTGCCTTCAGAGCTGGGCGCCCGGCTGGCAGCCCCTGCTCTCCGCTCTGCCAGGGCGCAGCCTGTGTGGCAGGAGAACATAACCCAGCAGGCACCAAGAAGGGGGCTGGTCCAACAGCGGGAGAGCCATTGGCTCTGGAGAAGAGATGGCGGGAGCGGTGCTCTCCCTGCCTCACAGCACAAGAACAAAGGGACGCTAAATAATGGGAAGGTGGCAAACTCCAAAGCGATAAAGGGAAAGACTTTGGCCCATGCTGTGTGATTAGACTGTGCACTCCCGGGTGCAGGTCAGGCAGGCTGAGCGCTAGTCAGAGTCCAAGAGGGACGGGTGTTTATAGAGAGAGGTGGATGAAAATCAGGTTTTTAAAAACTGTTTTTATTTAAACTGTATTTTAAACCTACATCCACAAGTGTTACCCTGTAGTCCCTGTGGGAAGACAGGCTCGCTCGGGTCTGCTCAAATCACAGAAATCACGTTTTGAAACGGAGCAGTACAGGGTCACTGCTGAAGTGCCGGCCCAGCTTCTGACAGGCGCAGGCTCTTCTGCACAGGCAGGGACGCCGCCTGCATGGCAGCGTATTCGACTGTCCGTTCAGTGAGGGGTTACTCCAGTCTGAGAGACGCGTCCCCTGGGCGGTAGGAACAGTTGGAGCATAGCATGGTATAGTCACTGCATTGAAACTGACTGCACTGCCCTGCAGAGACTCCATGGTACCACTGTCGGTAGCTGCCCCCAGCGGTATGTCGGGGTGACGGGCAGGAGACGAGGCGATCCTCACAGAACTGCGCTGAGGCCTTGCCTGGCCTTGAGGAGATGATGCTTTGGCTTGACCCAGCCCCTCCTCGCTTCTCTCCCTCTGCAGGTGTCGCTACCTGGCAGTTCAGCTGTCGCCAGCCATCCCCGTCTTTGCCGTGGTTCTGTTCCTGTTCGCGATGGCCATGCTCCTGCGGACGAGTTTCAGCGACCCTGGCGTGATCCCCAGAGCCCTGCCTGACGAGGCCGCCTTCATTGAGATGGAGATTGGTGAGTGGAGCAGTTCCCATGCACAGAACCGGGCCAGAGGCCGCATCCCGTCCCCGTGCACCAGGGCCTGGCTTCTCTCTGGGGGGGGTTGAGGGGTAGGCATCTTCCCTGCGGAGGAGGGCATGTGCCTGGAGAGTGGCATGGTGCCCTCCGTGTGTCTCAGCCCTGGACTGCTGCTCCAGGAAGTACCCATCCCTTGGCTGGCTGGAGGCGTCTCTTCTGTCGCTGGGAATTCCCCTCCCTCCCCGGCCAGGCCTTGGTCAGGACTGGGAGCAGAGAGATCCAAGCGGGGCCATTCTCTCCTTTCTGGAGGGTGGGTCGGGGCAGGGACGTCCTCGTGGGGGTTCGCCCCGGTCCTTCTCCCGCCGAGCCCTTGGCATCTCGCCCCTGGCGCTGCGAGCGGAACCACTGCCTGGGGGTGGCGCCGGCGACACGGGACAGTTCTCCGACAGGCGGTGGCTCTGCATTGGCCAGTCTGGCGTCTGATTGGCGTTTGCTTTCAGAGGCAACCAATGGAGCGGTGCCTCAGGGCCAGCGCCCGCCCCCGCGGATCAAGAACTTCCAGATCAACAACCAGATCGTGAAGCTGAAGTACTGTTACACCTGCAAGATCTTCCGGCCGCCCCGCGCCTCGCACTGCAGCATCTGCGACAACTGCGTGGGTGAGCGCGAGCCGGGCCCTGCCACGGGGAGACCCGGCCCAGCATGCCCGCCTCTCGCAGCGCCGGGGGGCCTCGGGCGTCTCCCACAGCGGCTAAGCCCAGCTGCGTTGGAGGAAGACCTTGGGGGTGGGGCTGCCCCGGGGAGGCCTGGCTCGAATCCCAGAGTCCGAGATTGGTCTGGAAGCTGGAGGGTTTCTCCCCCTCCCGTGCATTTGTTCAGCACTAACTCCTCGAACTCGGCTCGGTTCTCGGCCACCGGCTGTTTGGGCAGCGCGTTCCGCAGGCGGCTCCGCCCGCCAGGGTTGAATGGGAGGTCGGATCAGGAGCCTGGCGCCGAGGCTCGGACCAGACGCCCATGCGTGTGTGTGTGCGTATGGGGCGGGGGGGTGAGGAATGTTCTTCCCAAGATCCTGCCCCCATCCCAGCACAGCCCGCGAGCACTCCTGCTGGCGGAGGCAGAGGACGGGGCAGCCCCTTGCCTTGGCCTTCCCCGGCTGCACTGGCGGGTCGTGTTGGCAGAGCTTGGATGCCCCCCCTGCTCCCCACTGCAGCTGAGCTCCCCTCTTGCCCCCCCAGAGCGCTTCGACCATCACTGCCCCTGGGTGGGGAACTGTGTGGGGAAGCGGAACTACCGGTACTTCTACCTCTTCATCCTCTCGCTCTCGCTCCTCACCATCTACATCTTCGCCTTCAACATCGTCTACCTGGTGCTGAGTGAGTCCGGCCGGGCCGCAGGGAGGGGCCGGGCAGGGGTGGGGCGGGGCCAGGTCAGCACAGGCGCTGGGGGGGCGGGGTGTGACCCTCTCTTGTTTCTGTTGCCCAGAGTCCCTGAAGATCGGCTTCCTGAACACGCTGAAGGAGACCCCAGGGACATATCCTTCCGGCCCGCGGGCAGCGCCCCTCGGCCCGGCCAGATCGCCACTAGGGTCTCCCCTGGCACTTTGGGGGGGCGGCTGTGGAGCGGTGGGGGACGGGCAGGCCCGGGCGTTGGGGGGAGCCATGAAGCAGGGTCTTTGGAAGTAGGGGCTCTGCCGTGCGGTTCTGGATCCTTAACCAGCTGCTCACGGTCCTGGAGGTGCTTATCTGTTTCTTCACCCTGTGGTCGGTGGTGGGGCTGACTGGGTTCCACACCTTCCTGGTGGCGCTGAACCAGACCACCAACGAAGACGTGAGTGACGTTCCCCGCTCTGTGTGCTCCCCTCGCGCACAGCAAGGCCGCTGGTGGGGGGAGGCCATAGGCTCCAGAAATGCATCTTGGGTCTGAGGCCTTTGAGCTGCTGCCCATGATCAGGAGAGGCCCAAATCGCCCCCTTTGGCCTCTGCCTTGCCCCAGAAGCACCAGGAAGCGGGCAGAGAGGGTGTGGCCAGGGCACCGTTACCTCTGCTGTCCGCCCACAGAGGGGCAGGCTCTGGCCTGGCTCCCCACGGCCCCGCCATGGAAAGGAGGGGCCGAGCCCCATGTGCCCTAGGGCGTCGGGGGAGCAGCTGCTCTGGAGCTCTGGGCTGGCAGGGGTTCACGCCCGGCCCGGGATGGTCTCTGCTTGCAGATTAAGGGGGCGTGGACTGGGAAGAACCGGGTGCAGAACCCCTACAGCCACGGCAACGTTGTGAAGAACTGCTGCGAGGTGCTGTGCGGGCCGCTGCCCCCCAGGTAGGAGCCGGAGCCTCGCAGGCCTGCGTGGCGGTGGGGCCAGAGGGGCCCTGGTCGGGGAACGGGGCCGAAGGCCTGACCGTGCCAGCCCATTACACAGTGGGGCTGGTCAGCCTCTGCTCCGGAGCGAGGTGCCCCCCAGGCCCTGGCGCTGGCTGGGGACAGAGGAGCCTCAGTTTGTATGAGCCAGGCAGCGAGAACAGACGTGGCCTGTGGCGCTGGCCGTGGCCTTGCTCCTGTCCTACCAGCGGGGATTGCCTGCCCTGGGCCCGGCCGGGCTGTGCCCCCCCGCCCCGGCCCCCACCTCCCCCCGCCCTGGGCCCGGCCGGGCTGTGCCCCCCCGCCCCGGCCCCCACCTCCCCCCGCCCCGGGCCCGGCCGGGCTGTGCCCCCCCGCCCCGGGCCCGGCCGGGCTGTGCCCCCCCGCCCCGGGCCCGGCCGGGCTGTGCCCCCCCGCCCCGGGCCCGGCCGGGCTGTGCCCCCCCGCCCCGGCCCCCACCTCCCCCCGCCCCGGGCCCGGCCGGGCTGTGCCCCCCCGCCCCGGGCCCGGCCGGGCTGTGCCCCCCTGCCCCGACCCCACCTTCCCCTGCCCCGGACCCGGCCGGGCTGTGCCCCCCCGCCCCGGGCCCGGCCGGGCTGTGCCCCCCCGCCCCGGGCTGTGCCTCCCGCCCCGGCCCCCACCTCCCCCCGCCCCGGGCCCGGCCGGGCTGTGCCCCCCGCCCCGGGCCCGGCCGGGCTGTGCCCCCCCGCCCCGGCCCGCCCCGGCCCCCACTTCCCCCCGCCCCGGGCCAGGCCGTCAGCCCCCGCCCCGGCCCCCACCTCCCCCTGCCCCGGGCCAGGCCGTCAGCCCCCGCCGCGCCAGTCCTTCCCTCAGTGTGGCCCCGTTGCTTGCAGCGTGCTGGACAGACGGGGCGTCTTGCCGCAGGAGGAGAGCAGCCCTCGGGGGCCCGGCGTGCCGGAGAAGAGCAGCCCCTGGGGGCCGGGCGCTGCGCAGGCGCTTGGTGCGCAGGCGCTGGGCGGCGCAGGGCAGGGCAGCAGCAGCCCCACGCAGCAGAGTGCGGTAAGTGCCCCCTCCTCACGCAGCCAGGTGCCCTGCGCTCGCCGGGGGGGGGGCTGAGCACTGCATGCAGCGGGGGAGCGAAGCGTGGCCCCCGGAAGGAGCCTGGCGGCGGAGCTGGCGCTGGCAGGGGGCCCTCGCGGGAGGGGGCTGCAGAGCAGCGTCCGTGTGGCCCCTGGCGGCCCCTGGCAGGCAGGTGTCCTTGTCCAGGGAGTTGCGCCCTGCCCATGCGGCCAGTAGCTGGCCCAGGCCTGGCGCTCGCTGCAGCCGGGATGCAGTGAGCAGGCTCTGGAGCCTTTTCTCTGCCCCGCGGCGCCGTCTCCGGGCAGCGCCGGCTGCCATTCGTTCCTGGGCCCCGCTCGCCCCGGCAGCGGCAAACGGGGGGGCTGGACTGACCTGGGCGTGTGACCTCGGGACAGGGCAGTGGCTGAGGGGGCTGCTG
This sequence comes from Pelochelys cantorii, assembly GCA_032595735.1. NCBI lineage: Eukaryota > Metazoa > Chordata > Testudines > Trionychidae > Pelochelys > Pelochelys cantorii. The sequence continues at coordinate 47,704,007 of CM064337.1, forward strand.
GCCTCGTGGCAGGGGCAGTTGGAGGGCTATTTCCCCGCCTGCTCCTCACCCCTGCTGCGGGTGAAGAAACGCAGGCAGGAGCCTGCAGCCGTCCCTGGCCACGGGAGCAGAGGGGGCAAACGGAGCGCGAGGAGCAGAGGAAGGCAGCTCAGGAACAGCCTCTCGGCAGGCGCGGGCGGGGGGGGCCAGCCCGGTGTGGAGCTTGATGAATCAAACCGGTTTATATGACGGGGGCCTGCGATAGGCGGGACTGAGCTCACTGCCCCTGGAAGGGCCTTCCTGTCCGCTGGCCCCATCCCTGCCTGAGCTCAGCGGAGGGGGCTGTCACAGGTGTCCGCTCCGAGCCATTCCTCTCCCCCTTTCCCCAGGTCCCCATGCTGCCGCTGAACCCCGCTGAGACGCCCGAGGAGACTCAGCCTGCGGCCACGGCGCCCCCAGCCCCGGCCCAGGACGATGGGCCGGCCCAGCACTAGCCTCTGCTCCCGAGGGGAACGTTTTGTTCTGCCCGTCGCCGCCAGAGGGACTGAGGCGGAGAAGGCCGGCTGGCGGGCAGGCAAGCAGGCCTCTGGGGCCGGACGGCCATTTTGCTTTCGTCTTTATTCACCTCGACCGTGGACAGGCGCCGCCAGGCTGCAGCCAGCGGTGTCTAGCGTGAGCAGAGCGTGTCCGTTGGTGGCAGAGACCCGTCCCCGTGAGCTGCCCTCCTACCGTGCTGAGGCAGGACTCCCGGCTCTGCAGCTGGTCCTCAGTGCTAAATCCTTGCTCTGGCGTGGCCTCTCCCGGCCCTGCGGGCGCCCGGCCTCCCTGCTGCCCTGCCGGCGAGTGGCAGGCCTGAGGAGTCGTGGCGGGAAGGTGACTGTGACCATGGCAGTGTTTGTCTCTCTCCCTTCCTCCTCCCCCTCCGTCTGTGGCTTTCTTGTGTTGGTTCAGGTGGCGGGGCCAGGCGCGCCCGGGCAGGCGTTCCCCCCCCGGAGGTGGTTTCCCTCGCCCACGTCCCCGGGAGCGACTGGCAGGCTGGCGAGAGGCCCATGAGGAGGCAGGCGTGGGCAGCCTCCCCTGCAGAGTGCACCTTTCACTGGGAGTCTTGCCAGGAGCAGAGCGTGCTGCTCCCTTGACTGGGCACCAGGGCATCGTACGGCGGGAGGGCAGAGTCCTCTGGGGCCCTGTGCTCCGGGCCTGGGCGGGATTCGCTCCCTAGTGCCTTGCTGACGCCTGTGTTGGGCCCCAAGCAATGGGGCTTCCTCCCTTCCCCGGGAGGCCGTTCCCCCATTGAAGTAAATGGTGAAAAGCTCTTTTCCCCCCTGTGCCCCAGCTGCTCTGAACTCCCATTGCCCGGCGGGGCCCAGGCCTCCTGCAGTATTCCAGGGCCCCACGTCTCTGCACGGGGCCCTCGAGCCTGACCTGCAGCACCTCCCTGTCCCGTGCCTGCCTCTGTGGCGTTCCCAGTCTCTGCCCAGACGGGGAGTGTTTGAGCCTACAGAGGGGCATGCTGATTCCCCTCCAGCTTGTGGTATGTTCTCGGGGAGACACGGGCCTGGGGGGACGGGACCGGGGTCTCTGAGGGGCTGACGTGCTTCCCCCAGCCCCATATTCCCTGGCTTGTTTGTCAGGAGCTCGGAGCGGCAGCAGAGGAAAGCCGCGCAGGTCAGACCCCCAGCACCTCCCTCGCAGGGCAGGGGAGCGGTTGGTGTTGCCTGTCCCGCTGGCCGAGGGCATCGCCGGTGAGAGCTGGGGCAGGGTCCCTCACTTGGCCGTGTGGCCGACTCCTGTGCCATTCAGCCTCCGCTCGGTGCCAGCTCATGCAAGGGGGTGGCCCAGGGGTGTTCCCACTGTTCCCCAGCCTGGTTAAGAGCTGCTGCCTCCCTCCCCTCCAGCTGGGGGGTCGTCCCCTGGAGCCTGTTCCCTCCTTCCTGGACGGGAGAACCCAGAGGAGCAGGCCTGGGCCCGGCTGCCCCCTCGGAGACCGCCAGCCCTCGGCCAGGCTCTGAGCTCTCCGTGTCCCACACTGGCTCAGGGGACTGCCCCTCGTTGGGGCTTCGCCCCCGCCCGTCCATTGGAGCCTGTGGCCAAACCCTCTTCCCTGCCAACGTGCTACCGACCAAATCTCAGCGTGTTGCAGAAACTGTATTTTTGTTGTCACTGATCTATTTTCTAATGGGCCGTGTCCGTCTCTGCCGGGGGGAGCTGGGCGCCTCCAGCACCGCGGCTCCGGGTCTGGTCCGTTCTGTGTGGCAGGGAAGGAAGCTTTGGGTTTGGGCGGTTGGTTGGTTGGTTTGTTTTTTTTTTTTTTTTTAATTAAATGAAGGAACCCTGATCAGTTGGAGCCTCTGAGCGGTGGTCTCTGCCTGCCTGTGTGTGTCAGTTGCCTCGCGTCTCTGCGGCGTCCCGGGAGGCTGGGCCTGGCCCGTAAGAACCAAGGGGTCAGATTTCTGCGGTGTGCTAATGTCCCGGGCAGGAGCCTTGTGGGGAGCCCTTGGCAGGGCCTGGCAGGAGGGCACGTCGGCTGCTGGGCTGAGCTGGGGGGCTGATAAGGATCTGGTGCTGGTGGCCCAGGTAGGATTGTGAGGGGAGACTGGAGCAGCCGTTCTCCAGAGGAAGAACACAGGCCTCTGGGCCTGCAGAAACGGGGGGCTGTTGCATGCTGGGGCGGGAGGGAGGCAGCCGACTCTCATGGGGGATCTGTTTCTAACGGGCGGCAGCCTTGTACTGCCTCCCCCTGCGAGGGGAGATGCCATCCCCGGCTCCTGAGCCCCTGCCCTGGCTGAGGGAGGCAGGAGGCTGATGCACAGAGCCGTGGGGTCGAGCAGCTTTTATTGGGGTCAAGCACAGGGGGTGAATTCAAAGCCCAAACCTACCTCACCGCCCCAGCACGTTTTTACGGGCAGAGGTGCCCTGCGGCTCAGGGCTGAGCTTGCCCCCAAGCTGGGGCCAAAGGTCTCTGCTGGATGCCAGAGCTCGCGGCAGCAGTTGGTGCTGCAGCCCTGTGGCGCCCGGGCCGGCCTTGGCCAGTTACCCAGCCGCTCCGCTCGCTGGGTGGGTAACAGAAGTGGCTGCGTCTCCTTACCGTGTGTTCCTCAAAGGGCCCAGGCACGGCCCCCCTGCACCAACGTCGTCCCAGCCGTCTGCCCTCAGACAAGCCCCCGCGCCAGCCACGCCGCCCTGCGCTTAGAGCCGCAGCACCCTCTGGCCCCCATGGGCTGCTCCTGTAGTCCGTGTGCCCAGCATTGTGGGGTCAGTCTGTCTGGTTGCGCTGAGCAGGGCCCAGCACGTGAACTCACGTGGTGGGCGCCCAGGGTCTCGGGCGGCTGTGGGCCCCGGCACGGAGCAGCGAGGATTGTTGCCAGCCAGCTCCACATCAGCTTCCTGGGGGCAGGCTGGGTGTGGGCCGTGCGTGGTGGCTGTCGTCGCCCGGTGGGTGGTGAGGATGCTGCCCCATCAAGGCAGACGGGCCAGGTGGCAGGGAAGGCCGGGAGTGTGGGTGCAGGGCTTTTGCGACATGCTGCTGCGTTTCCTGCCGAGCCGCCGCTGGCCTGAGCCCCAGAGGATGCACGTGGCGGGGGGCGGGGCGATGGCCTGGTGCGGTTTGCTGCAGCGTGGGCCAATTTCCACGACTTGGCGTGCTGTGACGAGGGACAGCAAAGCCCCTGCAACCAAATCCTCTGCTTTCCCACCAAGCTGGGTCTTGCACAGGGCCAGTCCTTGCTGGGAAATGCTGCTCCCGGTGCTTTGCGTGGCAAGGATCTTGCGTAGCCCCCATGGCCCTGCTCTGCCACGTGTCCCCCTGCAGCCCGCCTTGCGCTAGAGCCACAGCGCTCTCCATCCTTCGTGTCCAGCTCCCTGGCCTCCTTCGCACCAGCTCCTTGCGTAGCCGCCCTCATAGAGAGCCTCTGCTGGGCACCTTCTGCTGCCCGGCCCCAGGCACGTGGCTTTGGGACGCCAGCCACCTCCCGCAGCCTTCCTGTTCAAAGGGGGTGCTGCTTCCCGCAGCCTCCAGCAAGGCCGGGGGGTGGCAGCCCCCAGCGGGGGCCAGCAGAGGCCTAGGCAACCCCCCCGCTTACAGCTAGTTCACAGGTGCAGAGCCTGCAGGTTCTAATGGAGAGGCTGGAGGCTGAGCTATTGGCAGCAGCAAGGTCCGTCTTTGGCCGGAGCGCACAGGGGCCTGGGCAGCTCCCCCAGGACAGAGCTGTAGGGCGGGGACCTCGGCAGCCGCCCCTGGAACAGCCCCAGTGTCTGCCCTTCGGGCTCCCCATGCCAGTCCCCTGCAGGGTGGGCACCTTGCTTGGGGGTGGGGCGTGCCCGGGGGGGTCCTGTCCTGTGCTGCTCCTGGCAGGCTTGGGGCAGGGCAGGGCAGGGCAGGCTCAGGAGGACTCGTCTAGCGCCAGAGCCCGGAGCTGCTCCTCCGTGCAGGGCAGCTCCGCCTCGTCCCGGCCGCTCTCCAGTGACTCGGATCCTTCGAAGCAGCCCGAGTCGCGGGGGATGTCCCCTTTGGGGTCCACGGGGGATGGCTGCAGCTCGGAGCTCTCCCCTTCCTCCGCCTCGCTGGCTGCTGCCGCGGGAAGGAAGCCAAAGTGTTAGAGCCAGGGGCTTGCGGGCCGTTTGCAGCCCAAGCAGGCCCCCAGTCCGGCCCGTGCGTGGCTGCTGGCACAGGAGATGGGGAGGGGGGCAGGACAGGCTGCTGCATGGCTCCACGTCCTGGGCCTTCTGCCACCATGGTGAGTGTGGGGGGGGGCTGATCCCTGCTGCCGGCCTCCGCCGGCCCAGGGTCCTGCTGGCTGACTGGAGTGAGGGGAACTCCCATCCATGGGACAGCTGGGGCCGCTGCTGCAGGGCCAAACGGGACCATCCTACGGCTGGGACGGCTCTGACACACCTGCCCTGGCCACAGGGGCATGGAGCGAGCAGCTGGAAGCCGCTCTAGCCCAGCTGTGTTACTGTCCGTGGCTCCAGGAGCCCCGGGGGGGGGGGGGGTGCGGGAGGAAATCCCCAGGGCTGGCAGGCAAAGCTGGGGGGAGGGGTAATATGCAGAGACCACCCCTGCAGCCCTACCAGAGGGGGGTGCCCACTGGCCCCCCAGCAGGACTTGAGGACTGGCACTGGCCCCAAGGCACACTGAGTGAGACACCGCTGCGGTAAAGCCAGAGGGGGAGGCGGCGGCTGCTGCAGGGGCAATCTGGTTTGAGCTGCGACTTGCTCTAGGTCTGGCCAGCTGCCCTGGGGGAGGCCCCCTGGCTTATTCTGTCCCTGTCCTGCTGCTCCCCCTGGCGCCCGGAGCAGCTTGCTGCTGGGAGGTCTCCAGTGGCTCACCCTGCCTGGGCACCGGGTGGCCACTTGGCAGAGCAGGTGCCATGTGGGCTGTGGTTTGAGCACTGGCTGGGGTTAATCTGACTGGCTGCCAGCTGGGGCCGGGAGGGGAAGCTGCCCTCGTGGCTGAGTCAGCAGCTAAAGCCCATGCCCAGGCCCCGCCTGCCTCCCGGCCCCTCGCCTGGGAGCCATCTGCCCCAAGCAGCAGGTGGGTTGCGGGGACGGGCCAGAGCCAGCCGGGAGTTGCAGGCTGGCTCAGGCCACTGCCCGCTGCAGGGAGGGATCTCTGAGCAGGTGTCGGCTCCTTACTGTCATAGTCCAGCAGCAGGTCAGCAGCGGTGAGCAGCTTGGCGCGATGCTGGGGGTCCATGATGTTCAGCTCATTGAGGTGAGTCTCCCGCAGCTCCTTGAAGTCCTCCAGGGTCTGGTAGCCATTGAGGAGCAAGGTGGAGATGTGCTCCTGGGGACAGAAACCATTCACCACACCTGATAGAACGTACAGCCCAGGCATGCTCCCCCCGCCTTTGGCTCCCTCTGCTGAGAGCTTCGCCTGGGCAGGCCTGGGCCGCAGGGTCTATTTACCCTCCCCCACCCCGCTGCCAGCCGGGGGGGGGGGGGGCTGCAGAAACCCCTTGCAAAGAGGAGCAGTGGGACCGCTGCAGTGAGTGCTGCCGGCAGGGCTCCCAACGGCCCCCTCACTCCATGGGCCGATGCTAGTTTATCCTGGCCTCAGCCGCACCAGGGTTAACTCTGGCACTGCCCACTTGACTGACGGGAACATTCGTGGATTGCGAGGCCAGAGGGCTCCCCTGTACAGCACAGGCCAGAGATGGGCCCAGAATGATCCCTAGGGCAGGGCTCTTAGAAAAACAGCAGCTATAGTTTGCAGTGTGCTCTATAGAGGAGAACTGCTGCATTTTGTCACCATGCATGGTGGCCGTGGTCCCTGGGATCAGCACAGCTGTACTGAAAAGTGAGGGGACAGGATGGGGCACAGCTGTCGTGGTCTTGGTGTTCAGTGTGGCTATACTGAAAGGTGAGGGGACAGGATGGGGTGGAGATGTCGTGGTCCCAGTGTTCGGCACGGCTGTACTGAAAGGTGAGGGGATGGGACGGAGCTGTCGTGGTCTTGGTGTTTGGTGCGGCTGTACTGAAAGGTGAAGGGACGGGACGGGGCGGAGCTGTCATGGTGTTGGTGTTCGGTGAGGCTGTACTGAAAGGTGAAGGGACGGGACGGGGCGGAGCTGTCGTGGTCCCGGTGTTCGGTGCGGCTGTACTGAAAGGTGAAGGGACGGGACGGGGTGGAGCTGTCGTGGTCCCGGTGTTCGGTGTGGCTGCACTGAAAGGTGAAGGGACGGGGCGGAGCTGTCGTGGTGTTGGTGTTCGGTGAGGCTGTACTGAAAGGTGAAGGGACGGGACAGGGCAGAGCTGTCGCGGTCCCGGTGTTCGGTGTGGCTGCACTGAAAGGTGAAGGGACGGGGTGGAGCTGTCGTGGTGTTGGTGTTCGGTGAGGCTGTACTGAAAGGTGAAGGGACGGGACAGGGCAGAGCTGTCGTGGTCCTGGTGTTCGGTGCGGCTGTACTGAAAGGTGACGGGACGGGACGGTGTGGAGCTGTCATGGTCCCGGTGTTCGGTGCGGCTGTACTGAAAGGTGAGGGGATGGGAGGGGGCTCCCAGCCAGGCTCTCACCTCCAGGTTGATGCGCTCCAGCAGCTCATGTAAGGTCTTGGGCTTGGGCCGCTTGCTCTTGCTCTGGCCCCGGCTCTTGCGGGCTGGCGCGGGCTCCTCGGGGATGATGTCCACGTAGATGAACTTGAAGGAGCCCACGCGGTTGTTCAGCACCCCCGTCCAGGTGCCCATGGGCAGCTTCTCGATGATCCCAATGATGTCGCCTTTCTGGGCCAGGCAGCGAGAGGAGCCCCCGTGAGAATCCCTGGCTCCCTGGGCAGGCGCGGCGGGGGCCGGCGCGGCAGCTCTCCTGGCAGTGGCAAGGGGCGGACGCCCGCAGGACAGCTACATGCTGAGGGGAGCAGCCAGGCAGAGGCACTGGCGTCCGTTCCCTGCAGCCTGGTCGCGAGCCATGGGGGGGGCCCAGGGGTGTTGTCCTTTCTCCAGCCCCTGCAGCAAGGGCGAGGCTGCCTGTGCCGGGGTTTCCCCTGCGAGAAGCTGCTGGGTCAGCTCCGCTGGTGCTAGCTGGCCAGACGGGCAGGGCTCAGCCAGCTGCTCGGGGCTGGGCGCACGGGGGAGACCTGAGGAGGGCAGCAGCAGCGGAGCTCCGGCAGAAGAGCCTGGCTGGAGCCAGGAGGCCCCAGGGGGTGGCGGCTCCTGGCCTCTCCGGAGAGCGAGAGGCTGGTGTGGGGCCGATGCTAAGGCTGCAGTGTTCAGGAGCCCATGCAACAGCCTGGACGAGCTTGGGGAAGGCTGGCCCAGTGGTTAGAGCACCAGGCAAGGGGGGGACCCTGGTTCTCCGGGAAAGGGCCCTTGGTGTCCCTGGGCCTGGTGCCCCCGTAGGCTGGGTGGTGGCCAGGCGGGGTGGGAGGCGGAACCAAGGGGTGCTCGGGTCCTGGTGGCGGGAGGGCAGAGGCAGGTCGTCTCAGCAGCTCTGTGCTGGGAGCCAGCTGTGTTGTGCTGCAGGGCTGGCGCAGCAGGGGCTGGCTCCTGGGCGGGGGTCCCCGCCTTGCTTGGCCCCAAGGCTGAGCTCTCTGTAGCCTGGTAGCCCCTAGCGGGGGCTGCGGGAGAGGCTGGCAGGGGCAGTGGAGCCAGTCTCTTGCACGGGACTCTGCTCTGCACGGGGGGAGGACCTGCGGGGGGCGGGGGGAGCTGGGGCCTGGGCGATGGCTGAGCAGGCTGAGGGATGATCCTACTGGCTGCTCCGCCACGGGTGTCTGTGCCCTGGGCCGCGCCCCAGAGAGCAGCTGGCCGGGAGGGAGAGTTAATCCCAGTCTCGCTGCCTGGCACCTCGTGGCACGACCCCTCCTCCCTCGGCCTCTGCCGTGGCAGCGTCTGGCGCCCAGCGGGCTCTGGAACCCACTGCCAGGGGAGTCCCCAGCCCTTCGCGTCCTCCGTTCCCAGACACAGGGGACAAGGACGGCTGTGGGAACTCCCCCCACCCCTGCCCCCTCAGCTGGGCTGCCAGCGAACCTGCCCCCGGCCGCGCCATGGGGAGGTGGCTCCCTGCCCGGAGCCGGCTGAGGCCGAGCGAGCAGGGACCGGTGGGGTGCGCACAGCAGCCCCTCACCTCTCTGCGGCCAGCCGGCCGGGCCTCACTCACCCGCAGCTTCAGCGAGTCCCTGTCGTAGGGGCTGGGCGTGAAGTCCGTGTGGACCCGGGCTCTCCCGCAGAAAGGGCCGCTGTAGGGCAGGCCGGGCTCCTCCAGCTGCACGCTGTCCCGGTTGCTGCCCGTGGTGCTGGGACTGGTGCAGCCCCGCTCGCTCCCTGCGGCAGGCGAGACGTCAGCCTGGCCAGGGCACGTGCCTGCCTGCCTGGGAGCCAGCCCCACCCCGGGACAGCTGCCTCTGCCCTGTGTGCTGGGCACAGGGGTTGGTTTCCACTGTGCCCGCCCCGGCCCTCCCACTGCCAACGAGCAAGAGCCCCAGTGAGGCGGGATGCTCCTCGCAGGGGCGCTGACGCTGCCTGTTTCCGCGCAGCGGCTCTGGCGGTGCAGGGCCCGGAGCCAGGCCGCTGAGGGCCTGAGGGGAGGTGTTGCTGCACAGCACGGGAGTGGTGTAGGGCACGCGGACACTGCTGCGCACAGCGCTCAGACTGCCCAGTGCACGGCCGGCGGCAGCTCTGCAGCCTGGGGGGGCCAAGCCTGGGCGCAGGAGGCTGAGGGTGACCCTGGGAGGTTCAAGGCAGGGGCGAGGTACACTAGGTGAGCTGGGCCACCCCCGAGCCCAGAGCCCACTAGCTAGGGTTGGCTTCCCACTTCACCTGGGGCTGCAGAGGTGCGGCGGCGGTCAGTCCCAGGGCCGGCAGCAGTTACTCAGGGTCTGCCCCCTGAGCTGACAGGCGAAGGGGGGAGGAACCTGCCTCGCTAAGCCCCAGAGCAAAGCCCAGGCAGCTCCGGAGGGTGGCAAGAGCCGGGGTGGCGTGCCCACGTGGCCAGGCTGACTGCTGCGGGCCGGGCCCTCTCCTGCCGCCAGAGGTGCCCGTGGAGAGCCGGCCACGGGAGGGGCGCTGGAGCTCCCTGCTGACCCTGGGAGCAGCCCGGCCCCTGCACTCACCACTGGACGTCTGGCAGCTGAGAGGCATGTGTGGCTCCTCCTCAAACTCCAGGTACGACAAGGGCATCTTCTCGAGGCTTGGCTCCTCCAGGCTGCCCTCCAGGGACACGGGCCCTTCCTCCCCGGCTTCTCCCTGCAGCCAGCAGGCAGAGGCAAGGACAATTAGAGCAGGCTGGGGCCGCCTCCTCCCTGAGCCGGTGGGGCAGGGCCCCAGACAGTCGCCAAAGCGACGTCCAAGGGCCCAGGGCGGCTCTGGCCCTGCGGGCCCGGAGGCTGGGTGCCTCCTGCGGTGCGGAGAGGAGCCATGGAGCAGCTCGGAGCCCCACCACCATCCGGAGCCCCCAGCCCTGGGCCTGCGGGGCGGGGAGAGAGGCCAGTGCAGGGGGCCTGAGTGATCAGAGGCCCCCCACACACCCCTGGAGGAGACTCAGACGCCAGGCACAGCACTGCCCGATGCCCCCGGGGCGCTGGCACAGGGACGGTGAGATGCAGGCTGGCTGGGGCACCCTCTGCCGCTACCACAGAACAACCCTGTGCCAGCCGGGGCGTCCCCGCCCACCCACTCCATGCAGGTCTTATCTGGCCTCAGGCCCTGTGGGCAGGGCAGGTACATAAGTAAGAGGGAACCCCCCGCCCGCCTGCCCACACCCACCCACCCAGGGATTTCGGAGGCCGGGCAGGCAAGGATGTCCATACGCCAGTCTTGCACAGACCCCACAGTTCCGAAAAGGGAAAGTTTGGAGTGTTGCTATGACAGCGCTGTCAGTAGGCCCCAGGGTTAACAGCCCCTGCGGAAGGAGTAGGGCTGGGCAGGTTGCCCCTGTAGGCGCAGGCAGGCCCTAGTGCACCAGGTCATGTTGACAAGACTTTCTATGCCACCCCGAGGGCTAGGACAGAGCAGCCTGGATTGTACCGAGCCAGCCAGGCTGGCAGCCACCAGGGCCATCTCGGCCCCACTCCGGGCTCTGTGGGTTCTCTGCGTTCCAGGCCTTTATCCTGCTCCTGACCTTCCCCTCGGCCAGCGCCTTCACGGCCATCTTGCCCATCTTCCTGTTCATGGTGCGGGAGATGACAGCTCTCCACTTCTTGCCCAGCTTCATGCCACCGCTCTTCCCGGCCTCCTCCGGCGGTGTGTTGGCCAGGTCATCCTCTGGGATCTGCAGGGGCAGCCGGAGCCGGCTGGTGGTGAGGGGGCGGGACAGAGCCAGAGACACAAGTGCCCTCCTTGCCTCTCAGCCCGCCCCCCACCGGGACAGGATGGGTACTGAGCAGAGCCCTCCCCAAGGAAACCCCCGTGCCCCACGCGCGCGCCCAGGCCAGCCCTGAGGGAGTGGCATGTCTTCAGTGAGCAGCTGGCGGCCACCCGTGCCCCACGCTGTGCTGGGGGGACTGAGAGACCGTGGGGGCGTGCCCGGCGGGGGCCCTGAGAGACCATGGGGGCATGCCCAGCAGGGAGCTGTCAGCCGCGGGAGCTGACCATGCAGAGGGGCCTCTGTGCTGGGCACCTCCGACTCCTGGGAGACACTGCCAGCTGAGACCCCCTGTGGGTCTGGGCATGGAGCAGTGGGAGGGGTTGGAGCTGTAGAGGCGCAAGGTGGGAATGGGCAGTGGGTGGGGCAGAGCTGGGCCTATAGGGCAGTGGGTGGGGCAGGGCTGGGGCCTTATGGTCAGAAGCAGGCAGGGAGGGGGCTGGAGCCAGTCCCCCTGTGAGCGGGGCGGGGTGGTTGCCCTGTGGGCAGAGCATGCGGCCAGGTTGGGATGCCCGTGGGGATGGTTGGATGCCCCCGTGGGCCTGGGTTGCCGGCGGGCATATACTCACGTTCGCCTCCAGGTTAAACTCCTTCTCGCTCACCACGGGGGAGCTGGGCTTGGCCTTGGCGAAATCCTTGAAGCTGCTGGAGCGCTGCAGGGAGAGCTGGGGGAGGGGGGGGGGGAAGGGACAGTGTGAACCGGCAAGCCCCCTCTGCTGGCCAGGACTCCCCCCCCTCCCCCCGGTGCTCAGCAGAGTTGCTCCTCAGAGCCTGGCCCCCGACACAGGGCAGGCACAGGCCAGGGCTCCCCAGATCTGTCCCCAGGCCCTTCCCCACCTCCGGCAAGTCGCCCAGCCCCATGCTGGCTGGAGGGCTCTCCTGGTCTGCTGGGGCGGGGGTAGCAGGGCCATGCCTGGCAGCTCAGACTTGCACGGCGAGTGTGCAGCCCACCCGGAGCGGCCGTGCCCAGGCTGGAGCAGCAGGGACAGGCTGCAGCTTGCAGGGCCCCGGCCCTTACCCAGCCCCCTCCTCACCTCCTGCTGGGCCCGCGTGACATGCGGTGCCGGGGAGCTTGGAGCCCAAATCCGCCCTGCCCACACCCGGCTGGCTTTGGAGTCGGTGGTGTCAAGCCAGCGGCTGCGAGGGGCGAGTCCGGCCCTCGCAGGGGGAGCTCCCTGGATCCATCCCTCCCGCAGGCCCAGCTCCGAGGGCATGGCGCTGGGGGGCAGGCCTGTTCCCTCTCCAGGCGGGGCATCCTCAGCCGGCTCCCACCCTGGCGCTCTCCCAGGCCAGGAGCCACCACGCGGGGCCTGCATGGATTGCTATGGGACCCGCCCGTGCCCCATGGCAGCCCGGCCCAGCTCCCACAATGCTCTAGCGTACGTTGCCCTAGGGGGTGGTTTCCTGGCACCCCGGCTCCAGACGGCTCCCTGTGCTCCTGGACACCAGAGTCCCGATCCCGGGGCTGTTCCTCGCCACACAGTAACAACACGTGGGTTTGGAGGGGCACAGATACTGTCAGACAGTCGTGGGAGGCCATGACGCCAGCCACAGTGACCCCGGCAGCTGGCGTCCCGCCGGGCTTGGGGTAGCAAGGGTCCCGGCTCTGGCTCCATCCTACAACTCCCTACATCTCTGGTGTGTTCTAGGACATGAGCTGGCGAGCTCACACCCGCCGGCCAGGGGTCTGACTCTCTATGCCCAGGGCTTCTGCCCGCAGCTCCAGTGACTTAACCCAAAGTTCCCTCCCTGGCCAAATGGCCACACCCGGCACTACCAGCCACGTGTGGGAAGGGCATCTGGCCCGCTCGCAGGCATCCCCATCCATGGATCCGCACTTCCTGGCGGGAGGCCTGTGCAAGGCCAGCAACGCCTCCCTGGCTTGGAAGCTGTCTGGATAACCACACCAACTTTGGCTGAGACTCCACTCCAGCCTGCCTTCGACCCTGGCTCAGTTCTATCCTGGGACACCTTTGATCTCCGGTCTCCAGCCCCCCTCCAACTCTGACCCTGGTTCTTGTCTACAGGACCTGGCCTTGCGATGCAACGCCAGTCTCTGGTGAGCAGGCCGCAGCCCAGCTGTGTGACCACTAGGACAGACTGCCGACCCCCTGGTCCCTTACACACTGGGGCAGTCACAAGGTACTGGGGCTGTGTTGTAACTCTGTGTTTTCAACAGGCATCACTGGTGTGGGCCAGCCTGCAGAGAGTGAGACGTGTCAGCTCCAGAGCATGCCTGGGGTCACGTGGCCAGACAAGGCGGAGGACCGGGCTATGACGTGTCACGTCGGGTCTCCATCAGTTACCAAAGGGGCGTCTCTATGGAGATTTGCTCCCATGTGAAAATGGAGCAGTTGGGTTGTGGCTCTTTCCCCCCCCTCCCCCTCTCACAGGGGCAATCACCGCTGATTTTACAGGCACGATGCACCCTGGTATGGAAGGGCCCCTTTGGACACTACAAACTTTATTGCCTCATCAAAGCCGTGGGGCAGGCTGGGGACCAGCACCCTCTCTGGCCATTGTGTCAGAGGGGCTGTCGCTCTGTCCAGACAATGCAGCTCTTTACAACGCGGCCGTTGAGTGGAGGCTGTTTACAGTTGGCTGTTACTTTCACTTGAATAACGCCCAGGAAATGAAGATTTTCCCCTGCCTGTTTTTAGTGGGAGTTTCTACAACGTCACCTCTTTGTATTGCCTCTAATCCTGCTCTGAAATCAGACACGGCTCCATTTCAAGTCCTACTTCTTCCACTTGTAACGACACCCATCCGGTGTGGTCTTCTACGTTACTCAGGGGTGGGGACGCTGGATCAGCCTCCTGGGATGGCAGGCTGACATCTGCACACAGCTGCAGGCGCAAATCTCTGGCAGTGCCTCCTGAACCAGGCTGCTGTGTTCTCTGCACTCACCTGCACGTTTCATCTGGGAAGCCCAATTTGCTGGAGTTTTTGTTCTTGACGCAGCTGTCACTGAACGACTCTTTTGTACACAAAAATAACGGGGAGGGGGGTCTTCAGGCTGGGCTTCCTCCTCGTCCCTTGCCTTAGTTGCTGTCGCAGCTCCCTGGCATCCTTGTTAAGCTGTGCCCATTGATACAGTAACTTCGCTGCTGGTTTAGGATCAGCACCGTCTGCCAACCGCTGTTCTCACACTGGTTCGTGGGGCACCCCACACCCTAGCCAGTCCCTTAGTGCGTCAGCAAAACTTGCTCCCAAGAGGCCACGTTGTTAGTGGCCTGAACTCAGCCACAGGTTCTGGAATTATTTCCTTCCCCGCTTGGTTCTGCTAGTAAAGGTGCAGACGATCTGCGATGCCCAGGGGCTTTGGGAAACACAGTTCCCACCATCTCGCCCACGGCTTTGGCTGCAGGTTGAGCGGTGCTGTTAGGCCACGTCCCACATGGTGCGTCGTGGTTCCACTCACTCCATCTTCTTTCATCCCTTATCCCATTAGCTGGGCTAGCCTGTTCCTGTCGCTCGCTGGCGGTGGGCCAGGCCTCTGCTAGGCTCCCAAACAAGTCAGTGGTCCCAAAACGCTTTTACCCCCGAACTGAGCAGGTCACGGACTTGCTGTGGCTGCAGTGGCACTGTCGCTCAGCCACTAGCGCCCCAAATCCCTGGACCAGGGTCCCATCCTCACCACCACGCATTACATCTCATGCCCTACAATAGTTGTGAATGAGGCAGCCAGGGGGGCGGCTCCAACTGGCCGCACCAGGCCAGGCCTCCTCTCACACGCCCTCCTGTGCTGGCTGGTGGCTGGCATTTCAAGAACACAGCCGGCACCGGGGAGAGAGCAAAAACTATTTAAAGGGACATGACCCTATTCCCATAGGCTCCATTAGCCTTCCGGGTTACACAGAAAAGCCTGAAAACCTGATTCACAAAGGCTCACAACCCGGAAAGGGAGATCCACACAGGCACACCTGCTGTTGTGTTTTTAAAGTTCTCAGGAATCTTAAGCCTCTCTCAGGATTTTGGGGGTCTTGCCTTAGGGATTGATCTGCGTGGGGTTGGCAGTGCAGTGGCTCTACCTGCAAAGGGACCCTGGTTTGCAAAGGGGTATCCCTGTTTTCTAGTTCACTGCACGCCATCCTGAGCCCACCCGGCAGGACAGGCCGTGGGAAGGGCAGGGGAAGGCTGGCACGGGTGCCAGGCCGCGGCTCTGCATGGCCACGCAGTACGGAAGCCCGTCCGCAGGGGAGCACAGTGATGCTGTTCACATTCAGCGCAGGGAAAGGGCTGTTCACAAATATAGGCCCTTCCAGCGGCCGCCTTAGGCCCCTCCTTCTCTGTCACTTCTGCGGGCGTGGGGGAAATCTGGGCCACGGGGTGGTTGCCTTCACAGACCGCAGGGCCAGGTGGTGCTGGCACAATGGCTCTGTCACTTGCTGTCACTTCAGCCTGCACCTGCTGGTCTCACCCCCTGGCCTGTCTCTGCGGCTGCCTCTGACCTCCTGCCTGTTGAGCGCCTGGGACAGCCAGCTCCACAGCCCGGCTGCTGTTGGTCTTGGGTCCCCTGCTCCTGGGCAGGTGTGGGCAGAGGTCCTCGTTCCCCCTGTAGCTCACAGTGTCCAGGCCTGACCGTAGGACATTGCTGGCTCTTACGAGGGGCTGGAGGTGAGTCAGGAGCGGTGACGCTGGCAGATCGTCAGGCTGTACCGTGACCTGCTGGCTGGCATGTGAGCTGTGATCACTGGGTTTGCTCAGCCCATCCCGCACACCCCGGAGTTCTCACTGTGCTTTGCTCTCTGGGGAGCCCACGAAGGCTGCCTGGGGGCTGTGGGTTTCAGACCCCTCAGCATCTCCTCCTGGCAACAGCTTCCTCCCTGCCAACAGCCCCCTGCCCCTCTGGTAGTCTGCTTCCACCTGCCACTCGGCTCTGCGGCCAGGTCACCAGTCAGCCCTCTCCGGAGGGAACATATGTCATCGCCAAAGGGGCTTTGGCCCCGCTCTGGGCCATGTGGCGCTCGCACCCTTCTTGCAGGCTTTGCCACGGATTCTCCCATCTCAGGGCAGCCTTGGCCCTCTGGGTCCCCTGATGACAACGCTGAACCGAGCACACAGGCCGGCCGATGCTCCCGCGGGCTGTCGGCCCAAGGGACGCAACGGCTGTGCGTGACGGCCGTGGCTGTGGGCGCCCTTTGAGCTGTGTCTGGGAGTCGATGGCAGACGCGCTCCTGTCAACTCCCCCTGCATGCCTCGTTCTGGCGGAGGACCGGACCAGGAGTGCGCTCGGCAGCCGATGGATCACGCCACATCGACCCCACTGGATCGATTGCTGCCTGTCAGCCAGGCAGGTAGTGTAGCCGCGCTCACAGCACAAACCCGCTTAGCCTGGGTCTGTCTCCCTCTCTGCTGCACCGTCCCTCCCTGGGGTACTGCCCTGGCCGTCCAAATCCTGCCGCTGGGGCTGCTCTGCTCCCAGGGGTTGCTGTGTCTCTCCTGGCCTCTTGCCAGGCTTTGCCCCCTCAGAGTTGGAGCCCAAGGTCACCTCGGGGACCCATGGAGTGACTGACAAGTCCCTCGCTCTCTACTGCCAGGGCCCCTTCCCACTCCCCTTCCTGCCAGGGTGAGCGTGGGCCAGCTCCAGGGTACCCACAGAAGCGGCCGCCCCTGGCTTCCTTAACCCTTTCAGGGGCCGTGTGAGCTCCACGCCCCATCAGCACGCCAGAAAGGCTAGAGACTTGCTTTTAGCACCCGCCCCCAAAAGCTCCCGCTGGCTCCGAAGCCTGGGGATGGGGTATTTTAGCACTAGCCTCCAGTTGTATGGAAATATCCCTGGTGCTCGCACAGCGCCGCGAGGCATCTGGCGTGTTACTATAAATAGCAGCCTAAGCTGTGCTGCATGGAGCCGGGCGAGACCTGGTTCAGGAATGGTCTGGGGTGCATGGTGGGCAGGGGGGCTGCCAGCCCAGGGCCCAGCTGTCGGCATAAGGGCAAAGAACCAAACAAGACACTAGCACTGGGGAAGAAGCTGGGGGCAAGGGACAGCAATGGTGCATGGCAGGAGGGTTTATCCTGCAGCCCAGGAACACGCCCATCATTTCTGTGGAATTTAAGCATCTAATGTGGAGGGGGGCGGGGCAGCAGCAAAAAAAAAAAAATTTCCAGTTTATCTGCCTGTAAAACAGCCATCCCTGTGCCCCACTATCACAGGGCTGTCTGATGGGAGTTGTGGCTATCTGGAAGGGGCCCCATTCATCTCAATGAGGTGTTAACACCCAAGCTAAAAGGTGACCATTTCAATCAGACTGGCTATTTTACAGCTGATCCTTTTAGCCAGTTTCCCTGGGAGGAGGCTGTGTGTGCCTAGGCTGGGGGCATTTGACACACTGCACTAAACAAGCTGCTCCTTAGGAAGTGAAAACCAGCTGGGTGGGGTCGTGGGGCCTTCCCAGTGAGTAACCTGTTTCCTCTGAGTGAGCTTCCTCCAGCATCTGGCACTGCCTGGGAGCGCCCAGCCCTGCAGCCTCCTCTGGCTTTGTCTGTGGGATGTGGTGAGGGAGTAGGGCGGGTCAGGCCCTTGTTTGGTTATGGGGACAAGAGTTTAAGCTCTAGCTTCTTGGGCTGAGCAGCTCCCCTGTATACCCTGGGCACCCATGGGGCCAACATTAGGAGCTATGTCTGTCAGGAAGTCCCAAGGGGACACACGCAAGGCTGGCTCGGGGGGCCAGCATCTGCCAATAAGACAGATGGGATGAACAAGGGGCTGGTATTGCAGATCAGCATCTGTCGAGGGTTCAGAGGAGACACGCACAGAGACCTGTCTAGCTGGGAGTTGGAGAGGATGCAGGTGGGGCTAGCAGTGGGCAACCCGTCAGTCAGTGAGGTGGAGGGACATTCGGGGTAGGCACCAGGTATCCCGGCTGTCTGTTGGTGTGGTGCAGGGGACACACAGAGATGGCTCCAGGCGCCCCATCCGTGGGTGAGGGGGAGGGGATGCGCGGGGTTGGCATTAAGTGACCCGTCCGTGGGGGAGCGGGAGGGGACGCACGGGGTTGGCATTAAGTGACCCGTCCGTGGGGGAGGCAGGGAGCGCAGGTGCTGGAAATGCCAGCTTCCCCAGAAGAAGAGCTGGAGAAAGTCTCGGCAGGGGCTGGCCCTCGCTGGATAAAGGGGTGTCAGGCAGGAGTTTCAATGGGAGTCTCCATGGGGAAATCGAAAGTGGCTGGCTAGTGCCAGTGGGAGGCTGCGGGTGTTGCGTGCCAGGGGCCAAGAGGCAGAGGAGTAAAGCCGGGCCAGAGATATAAGAGCCCAGGCCCCAGAGACATGGGGAAGTGAGAGTGGAGGGTAGGGCAGTGAGGGGAGGATGCCCCAGCAAGGCCTGCTGGGGGTGCCTCGGCCTGCCCTGCCTTCCCCAAAAGCCTGTTTCCATGGTGACAGGAGGAAGGATGTGGTACTTCCCAGTGTCTCACTCATGCCGTGCAGGGCTGTTGCAAGGGCCTGCTGCGTCAGACTGGAGGGGAAGCCGGGGAGTCTAGCACCCGCCGGGGCTGGGCTGTCGTTCCTGGGCCAAACGGCAGAGGGCGATGGCTGTTTCCAAGGCCTGTGGATTGCACAAGGCCTGTAACCTCCCATGCCATGTGCTGCCCTGGAGCCCACCGCCTGCCCTCCAAAGCGGGGCGATGCCCACACTCAGCTGCCTAGTGGCTTCCTCTCCCTTGCAGGGCTGCCCAGCCTCACAATGGCCGGCGAGGCCGGATTAGGGTTCTCATTTGCTCCTGGTCTGTCGTCTTCAAACTTGTGAAATGTGGCCCTTATCCAAAATGGCCGCCTTCTCCTACTGCTGTCAATGGGACTGAAGCCAAAGCTCCTGTCAGCCAAGCTAGCTGTCGTGGGGGCGGGGGATGTAACGATACTCTTCCAAGCTCCGCCCACACAATAAGCCCCACCCACTAACGATGCCCGAATGAGGCACCGCTCTCAGGAGCTGCCGAAAGGTGATGACGTGAGCTCCCTGGGCTCCATCAGACCCTTGGGCTGGGCTCCCTCGTGGCAGCACGAAACAGGAAGTGGAGGCCTCTCCCAGTGCCTCCTGCTCCTGGCTCCCCAACATGCCCTCACTCCACGCAGGCGGCACAGGTCTCCCTGCTCGGCTGGCTGCTCTCCTTACGTGGGCACTGAAAGAGCTCAGCACTGACATCTGACTTAGCACCCCCAAAATGCAGGGGGGAAGGGGGACATCACACCTCAGAGCTGTCGTCTCAGGCGGGCATGGCCGCACCGGCTGTGCGCAGGCCAGGTTTCATGTCACAGCCGTGAGGGCTGCAGAGGTTCTGTTGGTTAAGACAAACACCGAGAAGGCAGCCTGGGGGAGATGAATATGCTGTAGAACATGTACCCACTAATAGCCCTGGGCTTCCCCTACTAAAGATGGCCACCATCCCCATTGTTTCCAGTAGGGCTGAAGCCAGGCTGCCCTCAGAGAAGATGGTAGCTCCTCAGTTAGGGCCAGGCAGGAGACAGAAATGTGGAGGTACAAGGAATGAGCCTGTGACTGCAGCCGGGAAGGGGGGGTGCATGAAGAAACTGGAGTCAGAGGTGTGGGGTGTAGGAGGGAGACGACCTGGATGGAGGTGGGTTTGCCGGGGTGGTTGGTTCGGGGCGGGGGTGTCCCAAAGAGGTTAGCTGGGGGTGGGCTTCTCGGGAGGTTAGATATGGAACAGGTTCCTGGGGAGGTTAATTGGGGACGGGGATCCAGGGGAGATTAGATGGGGGCAGGTTCCTGGGGAGGTTTTAACCCTGGAGCTAGCTGTGGTGTAAGTATTGAGGACTGTTGGAATTACAAGCTATCATTGCAAGAGAAGAGGTTTTCATGGTCTTGCTTGCAGGGACGTGTGTGATCAGAGCCAGCCTAGAACAAGGTGGGGTAAGTAGTAAGTAGGCTCCTGCCTTGGGGAACAGCCTGGTTTCTTTCTCGCTGGTGAAAGCCGTGTTATGCTGCAGCCTCCCAGCAGGAGTAGGGATGTAAGAGTGTAGTCGATTAACCAATAAGCAAAAGCTTATAGGTTAATGCTATAGAGTACACGCATCCCCCCCACTTGCCAATACATTTTTTAGCAGGCTGGCCAGTGGGCCAGCTCAGTCCTGGCTTGAAATGCATCCGGGACCTATCCCCGCTGCGGCTCTGCATTTAAAGTCTATTAGGAGCTGGGTGGGCAGGTAGCCTGGCTCAGTTCCAGCTCGCACCAGTTCCGGGAGCTCAGACCCCCCCCAGTCAAGGGCTACGGCAGGCCTGCACAACATACGGCCCGCGGGCTGCATGCGGCCTGAAGGGACTCACTGTGCGGCTCGCGACAACTTTTGGAAATAATATTTCCTCCCTCCTGTCTTCCACTCTCCTCTACTCCCCTTTTGAATGCGGCGCTCTCTTGTGTCGGCGCCTCTCCCCCTGATGTCAGGGACGCACACACGCTCTGGCCCTGCCCTACGCCCGCGTGTGGCCCCGCCCCCGCTTCCGGCTTCCGTCCCAGGACTCGGCCCCCCTGCACGCCGCTCAGCTGGGCGGCCGCTTGTGCGGCGCAGACCGCTGTCAGAACGCCACGCTCCCCGTGCAGCACGGGGGTTGGTGCTGTTGGAGTGCGGGGCGGGTCACAGCTCGCCAGCTGGTAAAATCTACGCCCCGTTGATATTATAACTTGTATCAGAGGGAACAAATTTTGCGCCATGAGATATTTCTTCTCTTTGTGTGTGACTGTGAGTCTTTCCCTTGTGTGTGCATTTATTCAACAAAATCTTGAGCTTTCAACAAAATCTGTGGTTGCGTGCTGAAGCTGGGTGGTGCGGGGTTTTTTTTTGCCTGCCCAACACGCGTGGGTATTTTTTGTTTGTTTGTTTTGTTTTGCTCGACAAAAATTTTTAGCCCGCAAGTTCAGTATTTTTGGGAGAGCATCTGGCAACCCTACTTGTGGCCTGCAGATGTTTTCTTTGGAGTAATATGGCCCTCGCTGCTTTCCGAGTTGTGCAGGCCTGGGCTACTGCCACCCCATGCTGCTGCCTCTTTAGCAGAGGTGGCAGAGGAGGGCAACAGGCAGCTGGTCTGCGAGGGGAGCTGGTTTTTAAACCGGCTCCCCTCGTGGACCAGCTCCCACCTGGCCCCCTGCACTGCTGCCTCTGATACAGTGGCAGCAGCACGGAGTGGCAAGGGGCTCCTCGGGAGTGGGGCCAGAGTGCACCGGCTGCTGGTCCTGCCCAGGGACTATAGCCTAGTCAAGTAACCGATCGGTATTCTTCAGATTACTCGACTATTCAGTTAACCGCTATTTAACAGCCCTAAGCGGGAGCGTTCGATGTCTGTACCTAAGGTCTCGTGGGCAGGAGAGGAGCATCCCAGGGGAAACCCTTGTATCACTCTCATGGCATGAGGGGATGTCCATAGCCTCGCCCTGCGGAGACAGTGTCTATGTGCTCAAGGCAGGTCTCCGGAGCCAATATGAAGCCTGCACTGGCTGCACACCAGGCCTGGCCTCCCGCCCGGCCTATTCTGGTCACCGCACTCCATGGGGCTCTGCTGACAGGGGCTGGGCTGGGAGATCCAGGCTGCTTGACCGTGGCGTGTTGCGGGAGGAGCCCAGCTGCCTAACACCAGCCAGACCCAGGAACCCCATCTCCGTCAGCCTCCTCTGGCTGCTCGGAGCTAGCTGGGCTTGCACGCTCAATGAAGCCAGGCCTTGCAGTCTGCCAGAGGAAGTGGTTAGCAGCACGTGGCCTGCTGAGCCTAGAATTGCCTGAGCCACAAACACCTTGAAGGGCTTTGATCCATGAGCTAAAACCTGGTGAGGTTTCTGCATGAGTTTCTCACCAGCCTGAGAGCAAGTTTCGTACCAGCCAACTGTTCTCTGCAGAGGCAGCACAGCCCGTCAGCAGCCTCCCAGGCAGGAAGTGACAAGTGCACCCCCCCCCCAGCCATCCTTGCACAGGCAGGGGCTTTCACACCCCTGTGTGGGGCGCTGGGCAGGAGCCGCGCTCCCCTGCACCGCTGCTCTCACTCACCCCGGTGCAAACCCAGGCCATCTCCCCGCTGGCTCCCAGCTCTGACGCATTCCATGCCCCCTCCCAGCTCATCTGGTGCAGGGCAACCAAAACACGGCCACCCCCAGCCAGCCAGCAAAGGCAAACGCCACGGCCACGGCAGCAGGATTCACCCTAGTGGTCCCCTCACCCCATCCTCTGCTCGGAGCACTTCAGCCCCTGGACAAGTGAGTGCGAGCCTAGACAGGAGCAACCCCAGAGATCCGGGGTGTCAGGAACCAGGCAGTGAGGGGCAAGGAGACACCCAGCTGAGGAAGGGGGGGCAGGGACGTAGGAGCGATGGGGGGCAAGGAGACATCCAGCTGAGGAAGAAGGGGGGGCAGGTGCATAGGACTAATGGGGGGCAAGGAGACACCCAGCGGAGGAAGGAGGGGGGGCAGGGATGTAGGAGCGAGGGGGACGGGGGGAGGAAATGGAGGCTGAGTGCCAGGCAAATGGTGCTGGCACTGGACCAGTACCGTTCCCCCCAGAGAGAGGCCAGGGGCCCCTCTGCTTAGCACCAAGCACAAGCAGGCCCAGGGCGTGGGTTGCGGGGACCGGGAGCCAAGCACTAATTCAGGGGCTCCACCATTCCCTGCCAGCTCTGGAACCGGCTGGATCGGGCTCTGCCAGAGTCTAGTATCAGGTCCAAGCCTGGCAGCCTGGAGCCCCTTGGGGCTGGGCCTGGGGGCGGGGAGAGGGGGAAGAGCCGGCCTGGCTGGGCTGGTCGCAGCTGGGACGTGGGCTGCCCTGTGCCCGAGTGGGCAGGGGCACGTCTCACACTCACCTTCTTCTTCTGCGCCTGCTCCTTGTCGCTGGCGTTGGACGGCTTGCGGCGCAGCATGGCTCCCGCGGCAGAGCTGGCAAGGGGCGAGCGAGGCGCGGGCTGAGCCGCGGAGCACAGCGCCCGGCGTGTCCCTCACTGCGGCCGAGGCAGACACGGGGAAGTGCACAGGAAGCCACGGTGTCACATGGGCTGCACTTACGGCAAGGGCTGCTACCGGGCAGCTGGTGCTGGGGGAGGAAATAGCTTGAGGCCGGTCTCCCTGCCGCAGCGTCCGGGGTCCAGGCCGTGAGGGAGGGCACTGCTGTGTGCCCAGACAGCCCCGGCTCCCTTTGGGTGCCCTCAGCAGACGTGCTGCGGATGCTTGTGACGGCTGCGTTTCCCCCCCACTCCACTGGCTGCAGAGATTCCTCTGGGAGGAGCCTGCCCCGGGGCGACACCAGGCCAGCGGAGGGGTTTCTCCAGGGCTGGGGGTAGCAGGGGATTCCTGGATCTGGCCACGTGAGCACCAGGCAGTCGGGTTCTGTCCACAGCCACCGCTGGGTTCTTGCAGGGGCCCAGCCTCAGTCTCCTTTTCGCCAGCAAATCCCAGGCCCCCAGCCCGCAAACGTGAAGGAGGAGCCCCACGCTCTGTGCAGGGCCGAGTGGACCATTGCCAGGGTGCAGGGCGGAGCAGGGGCAGGAAGAGGTGGGGGCTGGAGTGGAGGGGGGTTGTCCCAGCCCTTCCCCAGGCTAGGGGGGTGACATAGGCAGTCCCCTTGCTGTCCCCCCATCACCAGTCATCTGGCTCCGTGCTAGCAGCCAGAGTGCCCCCCCACACGCTCCCTAGAGCCGCCGGGCATGGACGGGGCAGCAATCCACAGCACACGTCCCGCCTGCCACCATCCTGCCTCGGGACTCCTGTGCCTAGTGGTCTGGTGCACACCAAGGGCAGGGCAGCCAGGGCAAGGCCCCACAGGCACCCAGGCACACCTGTAGCCAAACTGTGCCCCGCTGCTGTGGGCACAGACCCACAGGTCAGGGTTGGCAGAGACCTCAGGAGGCATCTAGCCCAGCCCCCGGCTCGGAGCAGGGCCAATCCCAACTGGCTCATGGGACGTCCCGCCTCAAGGAGTCTGACAAGCAGCAGCCGCATGGCTCCTGATTGGCTCCCTGCCCTATATAAACCCCAGGGGCAGCTCCAGGAGGAGAGCAGGCAGCTGTGTGGCTCTGGAGCGCCTGGCTTTGACCTTGGCTCCATTAGGCTCTTGCCCCCAGACCTGAAATCTGACTTGGACCCTTGCCATAGAACACTGCTGCTAATCCCAGAATCAGGCTGGCCCGCTCCTTGTGGGGATCCGGGCCTCTGGGGCAGAGCAATCCCCAAGCAAGGGAGACGTGCCACGTCACTGCCCCATGTACTGCACGGTCAGTGATGGCTGGGAACGTGGGGTAGGAAACCACTGGGCCAAACTGCCCGGGCGGGGCGGGGAGGGGCACAGGGGAGCACCATGTACAATCCCTTGTGCCTGAGTGGGGAAGCTGCCCGCACAATCCCTGAATCCTGGATGAGAGCACAAATTCTCCATATGCAGGGCTGATGAGAGAGTTCGCCAGGGTCGGAAGGGAGCCAGCTGCAGGCCCTGGGGACTAGCCTCCCTCAGCCAGCCCTTCAACAGCGCTGGGACTGCAGAGTGCATGCCGCCAGGGGCGCCAGCGGCGATTTAAAGGGCCAGCGCTTCCAGCCGCTGCCAAGGTAGTAGCCGGGAGCCCCAGCCCTTTGAAATCGCTGGGCCCTGGGGTCGCTGCCTCCTTTGCCTCTCACGGGGGGCCAGTCATGCACTGAGACTGCCCAGGGACTCATCCGGCTGAGCAATGGGCGCTACTGTGGCCACCCAGGCACCCCATTAGCTGCTTTCGCTCCAGTCACCGTACAGGCCTGGTTCTTCTGGGCCCTGCCTCCTGCTCTGCAGGCTGTAACTTCCTGATTTCCTTCCCAGATGTATTTATTTGGCAATGCCTCTACCCCACCCCCACTCCTGCCACCTCCTTCCTGGCAGGGTCCCCAGGGCAGCTTGGGAGGGAAATTCTGACCACAGGGAAACCCCCCCCCCTTACTCACCCACTAGTTGGGGACTCCTAAGAAAACACACACCCAGTATAGTCACCACAGTCATTACATTAAGCAAGAGACAAATGCTAAGACACAGGGCCGGCTCTAGGCACCAGCAAAGCAAGCACATGCTTGGGGCGGCACATTTCCAGGGGCAGCATTCCGGCCATACTTGTGAGTACTGTGCTGCCCTGTTCTGCCCCCGCATCCGTGGTCACCTGCCAGCAGCAGCCCCTTCCACGTGCCCCCCCATGCAGGGGGTCCCAGCACCCAGGTAGATGCCCCATAGCCCCACCCTTCCACGGGCGGCACTGCCAGAGTCTCTTTCCCGTGGGCTGGAACCTGAACGTGCCCTGCTGCGCGTGCTGATTGGCCAGCCGGTGCCACATCACAGATGCAGTGGGGCCCTGCGGGAGGAATAGGAGAGGGAGGGGCACGGGGCCCTGCGGGGGGTCGTGGTGCATGGGCATCCATCTGGAGGGGGTGACCAGGGAGCCCCAGCCCCTCCGCACCTGGTCACCGCGCTTGGCCGCACAGGGCAGCAGCGTCTCCCCAGCTCCTGAAGGGGAAACTGAGGCAGCAGGGAAGCGACTTGCCCCAGGCCAGCTGGCGGCAGGGCTGGGGACAGAACCCAGGCGTCTCGGGCTCCAGCCTGGCATTCTGGGTCATTCAGGGCCTGTCCTGGTCTCAGGCTGAGCTCTTATCCCCGTGCCGGGCTGTGCCAGGCCAGATTCTGTGGCCTGAGCCAAGCGCGCCAAGCAGAACGTCCCCCTCCCTCCGCGCCAGGTCTCTGCCAACAAAAAAAGGGAGGGGCGTCCAAAAATGTTTTTGCTTGGGATGGCAAAAAACCTAAAGCCGGCTCTGCTAAGACAGGCGGGTGAAACCTGGTTCTCAGGGGCATGGTGCCCATGCTGATAACACCCGGGAATTTCCCCTCTCATGGGACCTGAGATGGCAGACATGAGATTAGTGTCTGGCTGGCATGGGCGTTTTGTAGGGCACCTTGCTGGCCTGTGGCCACAGTCTCTTTTGATTGAGCAGCTGGCGACGTGGCTGCCTGGGCCATGTCTACACTGCAGGTTTCTTGCACAAAAGCGCGTCCACACCGCAAAAGCACATCGGAAAAGCCATGTGCTTTTGCACAAGAGAGCGTCCAGAGTGCATGGACGCTCTCTCGAAAGAAAGCGCTGATTGCCATTCCCAGAATGGCCACCAGGGCACCTGTGCTTCTTCCGATAGGCTGTTTTTGCACCAAAAAAACCCCTGTTTCCCATCCACACACACCTTTTTGCACAAGAGCTCTTGGGCAAAAAGGCTTATTCCTTGAGTTGGCTGGCATGGCCCAGCTGCAGAATTTTCTTTTCTATGTTAGCTATCCCCTTAGCATGAAGCTTACAAAGGCACCAAGGACAGTTACGCTTCCGCCTCACTGATTAAAAGGGAATTGGGTTCCCAGCAGTGCCTTCTATGTCTTTGAAAAATCTCTCCGTTAGTTGCTGTTTGTATGTTTATTGCCAACCGAGCTTAGCAATATGCATGGCATGTAGATCAAGTCTCTGCCCCAAAGAGCTTAAAATCCATCCCTTGATGTTTTTTCTTTCAGTTATTTTTCAATTTTGCTTTGAAGAGGTTACTGTCCTTCGTAATTTAACATTTTTCTTCAGTTTTCATAATCAGGCCTTCCAGTCATAACAGAAATCTGTATTTTAGGAACAAAAATAATTTCCCACTAAAGTGCAGTATGTTGATATATTTAGGGAGGCTGATAGTCTCAATAGGTTTTTGAAACAGCTTTGAGAAATGGTAGATCAAATTGTGGGCCTGCTAATTTAAGTGTACCCATATTTAATTCTTTATAGAGCAAATTGTCAATATCACAAATGTATTTGTTAAATATGTTGCTTAAAGCATTTCTTGATGCGTTAGCAACATTTACAATCTTTTTTCTGTGTGAGAGAGAAATATTGTTCGATATAAGTTGATGGCTTAGAAACCATGAGTCCAACGACTACATAACCAGTGAATCGTGTAGCTTTAATTTTGTTTTTAAGCACTGGCTATATATGAATCTCAACTGCTAGGTAATTGCTGTTTAAAAGAACTGTATCTGTTTTGTTGATTCACTGTAAATTTTCTCGTGCAAAAACGCACTTGAGGTGTGGACGCTCTGCGGGTTTTTGCGCAAAAACTCTGCAGTGTAGATGTAGCCTGGGGTCGCTACAGCCCGAAGACCCTCACATGGGAGAAGGGGGGGGTCAGTCCCTCCCCAGGTATAACAGGCAATTATCAGGTAATAAAATCCCCAGAGCCTCAGCCCCAGGCTGGAGGAGACAGTTCAGGGGGCTGGGGGCCCCCAAACAACGCTGGAGCTGAGGAGTGGGGCACTGGCAGCACGACGAGCACTCCTTGGTCACTGCAGAGGGCTGGCAAGTGCGGGGGGCAGGTGTCCCCTTCACGCAGGAGTCAGGCAGCTCCTGGCGCCGGCGTTCCTCCTCCCCACTGAGGGTGCAGGGTTCCGGGTGCAGGCTGCAACGCGACTCCGATCCTGGCGTTACTCCCCCAGCCTCCAGGACTCCCCAGAAGAGGTACAGAGACATTCCCCACCGATGGGAGCTGCAGAGCCAGTCCCCAGGGCTGCCCCTACACCTAGGAGCTGAGGGACACGTCGCTGACTCTGGGGAGCTGCATGGAGCCAGGTAGGGGGCTTGCCCCGCTCAGCACCAGCAGGGGTCCCAGGTTGCAGGGCCCCTCCCTGCTCCCTGAGCACCCGCGGTGCCCCCCCCAAAGCAGCCAAGATTGAGTCAGGGCCGGGGTGTATAGTACAAGTCATGGGGCACACTATACTTGGTTTACTGCCCACGACCGGTCCCTGACTGTAACTAGACAGGCCCATGGTTAAACGTGGGTAACCCGCTCCCACCACTTCTCCTCTTGGGCAGTCGCAAGCCCCAGTCTCTTAGCCGGGGCCCTTGTCTGAGAACTTGGCTGGGTTTCTTTGGCTCCAGCCTGTGGCTAGTCAGACAGCAAAGGCCCAGGGACGGGCATGGTTCTTACGGTGACTGGGTCAGCACCCAGCTCCTTGGGTTTCCCACCCTGTGGAAGAAGAGGGAGTGTAACATCCCACGTGGCGCACAGCTCGAAAACGGTTTGGCTGAGAAACATCCCACAGTAACCATGACAATCGGCTAGTGCGCAGCTCTGGGCAGGAATCTGGGGAAATACGGGCGAATCTCACCCCCCTGGTGAAATACTGAGAAGGTGGTCGGGCACAGGGCTAGCATGCCTGCCTGTTGTAACTGTGACGGGCACCTCCTGTGACTCGGTCAGGCCACAGGGCTGCTATAGAGTGGGCAAAGGCAGCCCCGAAAGGGGAGAAGGCAGCTAAGTAGGGGTGGGCGGTGGGCGCTGCAGGGCAATTAGGAGCAGCTGGCAAGGAGCTGGGCCAGGAGATTGGGGCCAACTGACTCCACTTCAGGCCTGCCAGAGGCCTTTAAAAGCCTCCCCAGTGTGACAGGGGGGGTTGGAAGAGCAGAGCAGAGCAGAGCAAAGCAAAGCAAAGCAAAGCAAAGCAGTTTCTCTAGGAGGGTGGGGAAACACTGGGCTGGGTTCCCTAGGGAGGGGGAGGAATCTCCATCCCTGGAGGTGTTTAAGTCCCAGCTTGACCAAGCCCTGGCCGGGATGATTGAGTTGGGCTGGTCCTGCCTTGGGCGGGGGGCTGGACTCCCTGCCTGCTGAGGTCTCTGCCCGCCCTGGGAGTCTCAGAGCAGAGCAGACATATGAATCAGCAGCAGCGATAGAGCTGGAGGCAGCAGGGGAGGGAGTCCAGGAGCGGCTGGGCTCCCGACCCCAGAACCCAGCTGCAAGCCCGGCCCAGGGGGAAGGCTGCCAGCCCAGACGCTGGCCAGGGACAGAGGGGCCCTTGCCACACTATGCAGTGGAGGGGGAGGGACTTGTGGGACAGCAGGGGGTAAAACAAAGCTGTGAGGTGTCTTTCTCTCCCAGGCTGTTTCCCCCTGGCTGGGCTGGGGCAGGGTTTCCAGGGGTGGGAGGCTGACTTGCATCTTCCTTGCCTAGAAGCTCCATCTGCTCACTGGGAGCACGGTCCAGGGGAATTCTCGCCAGCGCTGTGAGCAAAGTTCACAGACTCTACCAGCAGCAGGGCCCTGATGCCGTGGGGGCTCTGTCGCCCGGCCAGGCTTTGCACAGGGTTGCAGCCACCGACTCTGCATCCAGGGTCCCAGCACAGCCGGTCCTGCATGCGTGTGACTCTTTTTTTTTTTTTTTTCTCTCTGTGTTTGTGAGTGAGGCTTTAGAGAGGGAGTTCTCCAGGTAGAGGAGAAGCAGATACAGGACTCTTGAGGGAAGCGTGTGTTGTGTTTGGGGCTTTCTTGCTGTGTGCTGAGCTTGTGTTTGTGAGTGAGGGTTGATGTGTGGGTTTTTTTTGTTTGTTTGTTTGTTTTTTCCCCTTTTTGTGAGTGAGGCTTTTTTTTCCCCCCCTTCACTTCCCCTTTCCCCTCCCCCTCTCCTTCATGGAGTGTGTGCTGTGAGTGGCAGGTGAAAACTATTGGCTTCTAATTAAAGTTTGAATTCTAGAAGCCTCTGCTGATTGGCTGAGCCTTGGTAGGGGGAGGGACTTTCAGGCAGTCCAGGACTTTATAAAGCAGTGAGCAAGCAACCAAGGAGCTTGCGAACAGGTGAGTGCTAACAGGGAGTTTAGAGAGGGAGTTTGGAAGGGCACAAGGTTCTCTTGCCTTTCTTTTAAATCCTTTCTCCAGGACAGCAGGGATGGATGGTGATAGGTCTGCTGTTGTTACCTGCACAGCATGTGCCATGTTTGTCTTCCTTCCGGAAGAAAGAACGGATTTCATCTGCACGAAGTGCAAGCTGGTCGCCATTTTGGAGGAAAAAATTATAGGACTGGAGGCCCAAGTGTCGACCCTACACTCGATCAGAGAGGATGAAGACTTCCTCGATAGAAGGCAGTGTTTAATCTTGTAAGCATGGCAGGCGGAAGAGCCGGAGAGGGCAGTACGGGACCAGGAAGAGAACTGGCAGCATGTAACTTCTAGAAGGGGAAAAAGGCCAGCACAGGAATCCCCCAATGCTATAGAGGTAAGTAATCACTTTCAGGCTCTCTCCACAGGCTCTGCGGTGGTGAATGCTTTGGAAGGGACCTCACAAGGAAGAAACCGCAAGGGAACACCATCTACTGGAAGGCATGGGATGTGTAGTCCTAGGGATGGGTGTTCCACGACCACCACCCCCAAAAGAAGACGACGGGTGGTGGTGGTCGGGGACTCCCTCCTAAGAGGGACTGAGCCATCCATCTGCCATCTGGACCTGGAATCTCGAGAGGTGTGCACTGCTTACCGGGAGCTCGAATTCAGGATGTGACTGAGAGGCTTATCAAACTGATCAAACCTTCGGATCACTACCCCTTCCTGCTTCTCCACGTGGGAACTAACGATACAGCCAAGAATGACCTTGAGTGGGTTACTGTGGATTATGTAGCACTGGGAAGAAGGATCCAAGAATTCGGAGTGCAAGTGGTGTTCTCGTCCATCCTCCCTGTTGAAGGGAAAGGACTGGGCAGGGATCGTTGAATTGAGGAAGTAAATGCGTGGTTGCACAGGTGGTGTCGCAGAGAGGGCTTTGGTTTCTTCGACCGTGGGACTCTGTTCCGGGCACAAGGATTGTTAGGAAGAGATGGGATCCACCTAAAGAAGAGAGGAAGGAGCATCTTTGCGGGCAGGCTTGCAAACCTAGTGAGGAGGGCTTTAAACTAGGTTCGTTGGGGGACGGTGACCAAAACCCTGAGGGGAGTGGGAAAGTCGGATACCGGGAAGAAATGCAAAGAGGAACGAGCAAGAAAGGAAGATGGGGCGATCAACTGGTTATCTAAGGTGTTTGTACACTAATGCGAGAAGCCTGGGCAACAAACAGGAAGAACTGGAGGCCCTGGCCCAGTCCAAGAAATATGACTTAATTGGGATAACAGAGACTTGGTGGGATGACTCGCATGACTGGAGCGCTATCATGGAAGGGTATAGACTGTTCAGGAAGAACAGGCAGGGGAGAAAAGGAGGAGGAGTTGCACTATACGTAAGAGAGCACTATGATTGCTCTGAACTCCAGTATATAGAGGGAGAAAAACCTGTTGAGAGTCTATGGGTTAAGTTTAGAGGTGCAAACAACAGCAGTGATGTTGTGGTTGGTGTCTACTACAGGCCACCGAATCAGGTGGATGAGGTAGATGAGGCTTTCTTCAGACAACTGAGAGAAGCTTCCAGATTGCAGGCCCTGGTTCTCGTGCGGGACTTTAATCATCCTGACATCTGTTGGGAAACCAATACGGCAGTACACAGGCAATCCAGGAAGTTTTTGGAGAATGTTGGGGATAACTTCTTGGTACAAGTGCTGAAGGATCCAACCAGGGGCTGTGTGCAGCTTGACCTTCTGCTCACAAACAGGGAAGAACTAATAGGGGAAGCAGAGGTGGGTGACAACCTGGGAAGCAGTGATCATGAGATGGTAGATTTCAGGATCCTGACCAAAGGAAGAAAAAAGAGTAGTAAAATACACACCTTGGACTTCAGAAAAGCAGAGTTTGACTCCCTCAGAGACCTGGGATGCTAACATGAAGGAGAAAGGAGTCCAGGACAGCTGGCAGTATTTTAAAGAAGCCTTATTGAAGGCACAGAAAGAAACCATCCCGATGCGTAGCAAGAGAGGCAAACATGGTAGGAGACCGGATTGGCTTATGGGGGAAATCCTTGGTGAACTTAAGCACAAAAAGGAAGCTTACAAAAAGTGGAAACTTGCACAAATGACCAGGGAGGGGGATAAATGTATAGCTTGAGAATGCCGGGGGGTTATCAGGAAGGCGAAAGCGGAATTGGAATTGCGACTGGCTAAGGATGTGAAGGATAATGAGAGGTTTCTACAGGCATGTTAACAAGAAGAAGGTGATCAGAGAGGGTGTGCGGCCCTACTGGATGAGGGAGGTAACCTAGTGACAGATGATGTGGGGAAAGTTGAAGTACTCAATGCTTTCTTTGCCTCTGTATTCACGGACAAGGTGGGCTCCCGGACTAATGCGCTAAGTGACGCAAGATGGGATGAAGATGGACACCCCTTGGTGGGTAAAGAACAGGTTAGGAACTATTTAGAAAAGCGAAATGTACACAAATCCATGGGTCCAGACTTAATGCATCCGAGGGTACTGAGGGAGTTGGCAAATGTCTGTCATTGAGGAGCCTTTGGCCATTATCTTTGAAAAGTCATGGAATCGGGAGAGATCCTGGATGATTGGAAAAAGGCAAATGTAGTGCCCATCTTCAAAAAAGGGAAGAAGGACGATCCAGGGAACTATAGGCCAGTCAGTCTTACCTCGGTTCCTGGAAAAATCATGGAAGGGATCCTTAAGGAATCCATTTTGAGACACTTGGAAGAGAGGAAAGTGATTAGGAATGGTCAGCATGGATTCACAAAGGGCAAGTCATGCCTGACCAATCTGATTAGCTTCTATGATGAGGTAACTGGCTCTGTGGACATGGGAAAGTCAGTGGATGTGATATACCTTGATTTTAGCAAGGCTTTTGATACGGTCTCCCACAATATTCTTGCCAGCAAGTTAAGGGAATGTGGATTGGATAAATGGACGGTAAGATGGATAGAAAACTGGCTAGAAGGCCGGGCCCAGCGGGTAGTGATCAACGGCTCGATGTCAGGATGGCGGTCGATATCTAGTGGAGTGCCCCAAGGTTCGGTTCTAGGACCGGTTTTGTTCAATATCTTTATTAATGACCTGGATGAGGGGATGGATTGCACCCTCAGCAAGTTTGCAGATTAAGCTAGGGGGAGAGGTAGATGCGCTGGAGGGCAGAGATAGGGTCCAGAGTGACTTAGACAAAATGGAGGATTGGGCCACAAGAAATCTGATGAGGTTCACCAAGGAGAAGTGCAGAGTCCTGCACTTGGGACGGAAGAATCCCAAGCATTGTTACAGGCTGGGGACCAACCAGCTAAGTAGTAGTTCTGCAGAAAAGGACCTGGGGGTTACAGTGGATGAGAAGCTGGATAGGAGTCAACAGGGTGCCCTTGTAGCCAAGAAGGCTAATGGCATATTAGGTTGCATTAGGAAGAACATTTCCAGCAGATCTAAAGAAGTGATTATTTCTCTTTATTCGGCTCTGGTGAGGCCAGATCTGGAGTATTGTGTCCAGTTCTAGGCCCCCCACTACAAAAAGGATGTGGACGCATTGGAGAAGGTCCAGTGGAGGGCAACCAAAATGATTAGGGGGCTGGAGCATATGACCTACGAGGAGAGGCTGAGGGAGTTGGGTCTGTTTAGTCTGCAGAAGAGAAGAGTGAGGGGGGATTTAAGAGCAGCCTTCAACTTCCTGAAGGGAGCTTCCAAAGAGGCTGGAGAAAGGCTGTTCTCAGTGGTGACAGATGGCAGAACAAGGAACTATGGTCTCAAGTTGCGGTGGGAGAGGTCCAGGTTGGATATTAGGAAAAACTATTTCACTAGGAGAGTGGTGAGGCACTGGGATGGGTTCCCTAGGGAAGTAGTGGAGTCTCCATCCCTAGAGGTGTTTAAGTCTCAGCTTGACAAAGCCCTGGCTGGGTTGATTTAGTTGGGATTGGTCCTGCCTAGAGCAGGGGGCTGGACTTGATGACCTTCTGAGGTCTCTTCCAGCTCTGTGATTCTGTGATTCTATGCTCCCAGCCACAGTGGTGGTCCCAGCCTCCTTAAGTCTGTCCACCACTCCCAGCCATGGCCCGATCCTGGCGCCAACCCTGGGGAGAGGGGGCATGGACAGGGTAAGGGGGTGCGAGGTGAAAAGTTTGGGGGCACTGGCTTTTAGCAGCCCCACTGGACGTTAAGGCCACAAGGGGCCAGCATGATCGTCTAGTGTGGCCTCCTGCACATCACAGGCCACAGAACCTCCCCTGCCCCAGCCCAGTTACTGGTGTCCTCAACCCTGCGAGTCACAGACAATCCACCATTTCTTCTAGTCCCACCCAGCAAGTGGCCCATGCCCCTGGGACGGGAAACAACCCCAGGTCTCCGCCAACCTAACTTGGGGGAAAATTCCTTCCTAGCTCCCATAGGGCGATCGGTTAGATCCTGGGCATGTGGGTGAGACCCACCGGGCAGACCCCTGGGAGCGAATTCTCTGCAGTAACTCCGAGCCCTCTCCACCTAGTCTCCCATCCCCCGCCATTGGAGACTTTTACTACTAGCCATCGCAGACGGGCTATGTGCATCGTCCTGGCCCCCCATAGACGGATCAAGCTCAGTCTTGAAGCAAAGAACGCTTTAGCCCCCCATTGCTGCTTTTGGGAAGCTGCTGCAGAACGTCCCTCTAGTTGGAAACCTTCTCCTAATTCAAGTCCACGTTTGCTGGTGGCCAGTTTGTATCTAGCGCTGGCCCTTAGCTCCAATGCCTCCTCTCCCTCCCGGGTGTTTGTTCTCATCCGAGGGATAACTGTATCGCTCTGTACTTGGTAAGGCTAGCGAAAGCAGCCCTCGGGGTCTCCTCTCAAGGCGGGTTTTCCATCCCTCGGCTCGTTCCAGGAGCTGCCTCTGCCTTTGTTCCACTTTGGATCCATCTACCTTAAACCGAGTGAAGAACTGCACACGCTGCTCCAGGTGCTGTCGCACCTGTGCCTTCGAATGGCACCAACGCGCCCTTCCTTACGCTCACCGCACAGTGCAACGGCCCGCCCGCTGGGATCTCTGTGCAAGGGGCACCTTGGGCGGGATCCTTTGGAAACTGGGGATTTGCTGGCTCAGTATGGTCCCGACAGCGTGGCCCCACTGTATGGGAAGTGATAGGAATCCCCCAAACACGAGTTCCACACCCCATGTGGAGAGGTGTGTTTTGAACAAAGGACTGAGTTTGCCTTAATTTGCATGTAATCAGTATGGAGGTTCATCAAGCAGGAAGGGGAACCCAGGCAGCTCAACTCCGTGAAGAAGAAACAAGCAGGGAATGTTCTTCCCTGCAGGCGCTTGGTCTCTTCGTTCCCAGCTGGCAATGATTTTCAAGAGGGGGCTGAAACTATAAAAAGAAGGGGGGGTAACCCCCCAACCCTCCCACCCCTCTCTCTGTCTCTGGCATCACACCGAAGAAAACAAAGGGAAACAGCTGCTGGACTCTGAGTGGGGGGTGGGGGGGCTGACTTGAAGAGTGTACAAAAGCTTCAGAGTGGGAGCCGAGTTAGTCTGTGACCGGAAAAACAACGAATAGTCTAGTACCTGCCCAGGCACTCATGAATGGATCTCCAGGTCACCCTGTTGTTTCAGGCCAATTCCACAAGCCAAATACACAGGGAAGGGTTGGAACTTCACTTCATTGACAAGTTTAATTCTTATCCGAATGGAATGAACAGAGTCACCATGCTGGAAACGTGGGGCGAGGCGTTTTGCTTGTCATTAAATGTCGTTAAGAGTTAGGCCCTGGGAAGCAGTGGATCTTTTTCTTGGTTTGCAGGCCTCGTTACTTGGACTCGCTTCAAGTCCATCTCTTTGGGGTTAATCAGCCTCTTTTGATTGCTTTATCTCAGCCAGTGTGCTCAAGCCGTAGTGTCTGGCTCACTCTAGTTATGGTACCAAGCTCGCACGTCCTTCCTTTCCAAGGAAGAATGGACTTCAGATAGTCGCACTGTTAAGGTGAGGGCGGGCAGTACAGGGCTGGGGGTGTGCTGGGGTCACCCTGCAGTATAACAAAGGCTGGCGAGAGCCAGGGTGTACCTGGTTGGCTGTCTCGTGCACACACCCACTAGCACAGGCCCCCTCACTCTCAGGCTGCTCTAATTTACATGGGGCCAGGCAGGCACCAGCACTGCCCCAGAATACATGGGTCCTGATTTTCCACTACCCTGAGCAGTAGCCAGTCATGTACACTAGTGCAAAGTGGGTGTCAGTCCATCACTGTCAGGATGGGGGCTCGCACGCCCACTGTGCACAAGTGGCAGGCCCTGGAGTGCAACAGGGGCTTAAAGCCACCATCATGCCCTGTCCCTGTCCCTGCCCCAGCTGCAGGGGAGCAGAGCGGTGGAGAATCAGGCCCCCGAGCTCGACATCCCCTGGGGGGCATGGTTCTAATCTGGGGGTCTGTGCCAGTGACTGGGCTCCCCCAGCCACAGCAGGAGTCTGGGAGGGGATGAGCCTTGGGGAATGAGCAGGGAGGCAGGGGGTGGGGCTGACAGTCCAGCAGGGGACACTAAAGGCAGGTCACTAAGGGCAGTGACACTGGTGCCACAGCAGGTGGATTTGGAGTCTGTGCTGTTCCACGTGTGTCTGGCCCGGCCACGCCAGCCTCCCCCTATGCAGAACTCAGGGCGTCAGGGCCATGGGACCCTTGGCGTGTGGCTGGGCCTCAGGGCTGGACCCGGGTGCCCCAGCGCAGGCAGCAGCCCTGTGCACAGGCCCCCGACCCTGCACCCCCCCTCAGCTCTGCACACATCAGTATTACACGTATCCCCGCTCCCCCCCCAGCGCCACACACAGAAGCCCTGCATGCAGCTCTCAGCTCAGCTCGTACACCCCAGTCCCCCTCCCCGCACGCCCCAGTCCCCCTCCCCACACACCTCAGCCCCCCCACCCTGATGCCCCTGCCTCCCTGCCCTGCACGCCCGAGACCCCCACCCTGTACACCCCAGTCCCCTCCCGCATGCCTCAGCCCCCCCGCCCTGATGCTCCTGCCCCCCTCAGCTTCCCTGCCCTGCACGCCCCAGACCCCCGCCCTGCACACCTCAGCCCCCCTCCCCGCACACCTCAGCCCCCCCGCCCTGATGCCCCTGCTCCCCTCAGACCCCCTGCCCTGCACACCCCAGACCCCTGCCCTGCCCCTCTCAGCCCCCCTCCCTGCCCCTCTCAGCCCCCCCGCCCTGCACGCCCCAGGCCCCTGCCCTGATGCCCCAGGCCTCCCTCCCCGCACACCCCAGGCCCCCTCATGCAGCTGCTAGCTCGACACACACCTACCAACCCTGCTCATTTGTGTGGCCGGGGCACAGCCGTGCACGTGCACCCCTCACTGTGCACCAGCCCCACGCCCCAGGGGCAGCAGCCACTGAACACGGGGCAGGTCTCAACCCCTCCCAGGAGGTTACTTGCTTTTAATCTCAAGCTACACAGGCAGTGAGGTAACATGCTTGGGAGGGGGGGGACACAAAACTGCAGCAGGGCTGGGGGCAGGGAGGGCCGGGGGCCAGGAGATCCCTGGGTTGGCCCATTCGCAGTCTCCCTCAGGCCTGCCTCTCCGGCAGGAGCGTGGACACGAGCGTGGTGACCGCCAGGGTGCCCAGGGAGGCGGCCACCAGGGAGCCCCGGGAGAAGGGCTGCGTGTTCCTCTGCAGCCAGGCGTACTCCTCCTCCAGCTGGCGCTGCTGCAGCTCGGGCCCCACGCGCCGGCGGATGGCCTCGTAGTACGCGTTCAGGTACCGGATCTGCGGCCAGACGGGAGAAGCCGTGAGCGGCGGGCGAGGGGGGCAGCCCCCCCGGCCCCCAGAGAGCCCCCCTCACCTGGGCCTCAGACAGGAAGCTGGTGTCGATGAGGTTCCGGTCGTAGGGCACCAGAGACACCACCTCGAAGGTCAAGTAGGGCTCTGCCCCTGTCCCGTGCTGCAGCGGGGGGAGAGAGAGCGAGGGGCTGAGGTCAGCCCCTGCCACACGGCTGCTTGCACCCGGTCAGCCCCCCCGCCCTGAGCCGGCCCCCTCCTCCTCATAGGGGTCCCGGCCCCATAGCCACAGCTTTGTCCGTCTCGCTGCCTGTCAGGCCATGCCGAGCTCCGTGCATATCACCCCGCACTGGCTGAGAGAGACCCCCCCCGCACCGCCTGAGGGAGAGCCCCCCCCCGCACTGGCTGAGAGAGACCCCCCCCCCGCACTGCCTGAGGGAGAGCCCCCCCCGCACTGGCTGAGAGACACCCCCCTGGACTGGCTGAGGGAGACCCCCCCCCCGCACCGCCTGAGGGAGAGCCCCCCCCGCACTGGCTGAGAGACACCCCCCTGGACTGGCTGAGGGAGACCCCCCCCGCACCGCCTGAGGGAGAGCCCCGCCCCCGCACTGGCTGAGAGAGACCCCCCCCCCCGCACTGCCTGAGGGAGAGCCCCCCCCCGCACCGGCTGAGAGAGACCCCCCCCCGCACCGCCTGAGGGAGAGCCCCCCCCCGCACTGGCTGAGAGAGACCCCCCCCACACCGCCTGAGGGAGAGCCCCCCCCCCGCACTGGCTGAGAGACACCCCCCCCCGGACTGGCTGAGGGAGACCCCCCCCGCACCACCTGAGGGAGAGCCCCCCCCCTGCACTGGCTGAGAGAGACCCCCCCCCCCGTGACCTGCGCCTGAGGGAAAGGGGCACAAAGCAAACCCCACATGGGGAAGGGTCTAAAGCCAGCGCCTCCCCCACTGACTGGCCCCCTGCTCCAGGGTGCTGCCCTCTCTACTGCCTGCTTCCGCCTCTCCCCCCACAGCCCCCGTGGTGCAGCCAAGACAAGGCGCGTAGCTCCTCCGTCCCAGTCCTGGGCCAGCTGCCTTGCAAAAGGGCTGGGCCTGAGGAGCTCTCCGGACTCCTCCTGGCCTCGCTCCGACTGCCAGCGCCTCATCGCCCTGGGCCCGGGGGGCTGCCCCGAGGAATTGCCCCCCCAGCGTCTCCGCCGTGGTTCCTGTCCCACCTCCACAGTGCCACCCTTTTAGGGTCCCCCCCCCCCCAGGTTCTTTCTGCAGCTCTTGTCCCCGGCTCCCAGGCACTTCCCCCCTCTGTGCCCACGCTAGGCTTCCCCGGCCCCGGCCCTGCCGCGCCGCCTCGGCCAGGCTCACGCAGCTGCCGCTGCACTTCCTGTGGCTGGCAGCGGAGACAGACGCGGTTGGGTTGAGCAAGGGGGTGACTGGTCCGCCCCGGCTCCCCTCCTCTCCCACGCTCCTGCTCTTGCACTGGGCCTGCCAGGCCTGCGGGCCATCCCCGGGGGGGCCACCCCTGCACTCCTGCTCTGCACCCAGCGTGCACCCTGCTCCCGGCACCTCCATGCTGCAGCCACTCCCGGGGATGCTGGCGAGTGTGGGCACCGCCCGA
Source organism: Pelochelys cantorii (assembly GCA_032595735.1). Lineage (NCBI taxonomy): Eukaryota > Metazoa > Chordata > Testudines > Trionychidae > Pelochelys > Pelochelys cantorii. The sequence goes on from CM064337.1 coordinate 47,742,750, forward strand.
GGGGGCTCTCAGGCCACGCTGGCTCAGTGGCCCTGGTTTCACGCACAAGAGCCGCTTGGCTAGCCGGTCTCCCTGGCGCCTGGTCACGCTCCCTCCCCGCCCGAGCCACGGTAGTTCCTACAGCAGGTCTCAGACTGCTCAGCGCCTGGCAGGGACCTGTCCCCAGCCCGCAAACCCCTTTGCCTTTCCCAGGGCCCGGGTCGGGCCCAGCCCTCTAGAAGACAGGGAGAAAGCGGGGGAGGTGGCGGCCGAGTGGTGCGTCCGTCTGTCCCACCCGGGGGAGGCGTCACCTTGGTCTGAGCTTCCACCACCAGCGCCACGTCTTCAATGCGGATTCCAAAGTCCCCCTCCTGGTAGTAGCCGGGTTCTGGAGAGCAGAACGGGAGGCCGGTGAATCCAGCGCCCTAACGCCCGGGTCACGCTGAACTGGGGGTCTCCCTCGAGCTCTGTGGGCTCAGGGGCTTCTGCTGCATGAGCCCCACTTCCCTGCATACCTCCAGGCCGCAAGCTAGACCCGCAGGCCCTGCCCCACGGCATCACCCCCGGCCCGGCCCCAGCTAGAGCCCCGGGCTGCCGTGGGGTGCACGGGCCTAGGGGGTTCATGAAGGCTGATGCTGCCTGCAAGGGGGAGGCCCGGGAGCCCGCGACTCGAGGCAGGGGTGCTGGACGGGGGAAGGACTCACGTACCTATGGATGTGAACATCCCTTTGGTCAGGGGTACATTGTTGGACTGGAATCCCACGGGCCCTGACGGGAGACGATGCCACGTTTATTTCCCCTTCCGGATGCTGGAGCAGGGCGATCCCGGAGACAGAGACGTCCGCACCCTGCTCCTCACGCAGAGTCTGGTGGAGAGGGAGCTACCCCTTCCCCATGCACAGGGCCCGGGGACCTGTGCTTACCACACGTCTCCCCAAACCCCAGCATGCTCAGCCTCCCAGGACGCCCCCGCTGGCCTCCCGCACTAGCCAGACATCCAGCGGGGTGGGCAGATGCCAGCCAAGGAATGGGAATTCCTGGCAGGCAGCCGTCCCTGGCGCAGGGCCCCTGTATCCCAGAGGCTGGCCAAGCAACAGGAGCCAGGACACAGGCAGGAGCACAGCCCTCCTGTGCCTGTCCAGTCCAACCCCCCAGGGTGGGGAGGAGAGCCGAGGGGCACAGGCCCGGGGGTGCTTCCCCCGGGGACAGGCAGCCCGCAGAGCACCTACACTCATGAACAGACAGAAAGTTGCCGATGCCGTGGCCAGTCCCATGGCCGTAGTTGAGTCCGACCTCCCACAGAGCACGGCGCGCGAAGGCCTCAACCATTCTCCCTGAAACACACAAAGCCGAGAAGTCCTGGGAGGAGAAGCCATGTCTCCCGTGCGCCTGCCTGCGCAGCAGAACGCTAACCTGTGTTATGAGAACATAAGCACGGCCAGACTAGGGCAGACCAAGGGTCCATCCAGCCCAGTGTCCTGTCTGCCAACAGCGGCCAATGCCAGGCGCCCCAGAGGGAGGGAACAGGGAATCCTAAAGTGATCCCTCCTCTGTTGCCCATTTCCAGCCCCCTGACAAACAGAGGCTAGGGACGTGCTCCCTGCCCAGCCTGGCTTGTAGCCATTGATGGACCCATCCTCCATGAATTTATCTGGTTCTTTTCTGAACCCTGTTTAAGTCCTGGTCTTCATGACACCTTCTGGCAAGGAGTTCCACAGGTTGTCTGTGCGCTGTGTGAAGAAAAACTTCCTTTGGTTTGTTTTATACCTGCTACTTATTCATTTAATTTGGTGACCCCTAGTTCTTGTTATGGGAACAAGTAAATAATTTTTCCTTATCCACTTTCTCCACACCTGTCATGATTTTATAGACCTCGATCATATCTCCCCCTTAGTCTCCTCTTTTCTAAGCTGAAAAGTTCCACTCTTTTTAATCTCTCGTCATAGGGGACCCATTCCAAACCCCTCATCATTTTTGTTGCCCTTTTCTGAGCCTTTTCCAGGGCCAATGTATCTTTTGAGATGAGGCGACCACATCTGTATGCAGGATTCAAGATGTGGGCGTGCCATGGATTTCTGTAAAGGCAATAAGGTATTCTCTGTTTTAATTTCGATCCTTTTTTTTTAATACTGTTTGGCCCCAGGCGTCGCGGTACGTGTATTATTTTGTTTGAGCTAACCTGAGCCAGGCCTGGCAAAGCATTACAGAATCTCCCAGTGACTGGGTCTGGTGTGTCTCTTTCTGAGAAGGAAGCTCTATGGCCAGCCCATAGCGAGGTACAGAACCCTGGCCTGCCAGTAGCAGCCCTGTTTCTATGTACAGGAAGCACATGACAAGGCGTCAGAAGTAATCTGATGCCAGAGGAGAACAACCAGAGGGGAAAAGGGAAGAGAGGTGGCAGGATCTGTAACACCTACAAGAAGTTCAGCTTGGACAAATGGAGAGGCTGGAAGGAGTATTTTGGAAGATTTCCAATTGCTACACACTTATTTATTATTATTTGCCTCTAATTAATGCTGAGGGGAAGCAGGCAGAGCACATTTTAAACTCCTTTGACTGTACTGAAGCCAGTCACAAAGATGTGTAGGAAAGGGCTCTGGGGATATTTGATGTATACGTTCTTTCTCAGAGAAATGTGGCTTATGAAAATGTGTGTTGTCCCCAGAGAACCACACAATGACGGGGGGAGGGGACAGTGGATGTTTTATGAGAACTCTGCCTGCATGGGCTGAAAACTGTGATTTTGGAACTGCAGCATGGGACAGTGTGGGAGACAGGCTGGTTCCTGGAGGTGGGGTCAGAGATAAAAATCCTTCTCCGCTGCTACAGGTGAGAAAGCCACCTGAGCTAGTCAAACAGCAGAGCAAAAGGTAGGAGAAGCATCTTCCGAAACCTGCAAGTAGCTTATAAACAGACACTTGAGAAACTTAAAAAACCCAAATAGTCGAGCAGCACTTTAAAGACTAACCTGAGAGTCCTACAAGCCGCTCTCATCAAACCCCAGAGGCAAGGAGAGAGAACTGGCTGGAAGGGACGAATTGCAGCATGAAGGGCGGAGAAAGTCTTGTCCCAAAAGACAATGCACGTCCAGCCAGAGGCACCAGGCACAGAACGTGCACAAACCATGACCAGCACCAAAGCAGTCAGGGCGTGGACTTTGTTTCTGGGATCTGTCACTTGAGCTGCCCCAGAGCCTGCCTGAAGCGTGAAACTGAGTATTCATGGTAAGACAACTGACTTTAGAACTGACTCAGGAGCCCGCGTCAGTCATCTCAAAAGGGCCTTGCAGAAACCTCACTGGCCCCCCGCGGCGTTCTGAGCTGCATGGGCCCGTCCCGCACAGAAACAGCTGATGAAGACGCTTGTGGGATCAAAGGACCAAGCATGAGCAGATTCTCAGTGGGGCTGCCGGGACGGGCCTAGTGAGAAAGGCGAAGGAACTCGACAGACTATTCGGGGATATTGGACTGCTGAGAAGGGATCCGGTACAAGCCACCTCAAGAGACAAGGCTGAACTGTGCAGTGTGAATACAGATCGCCAGCTTCCTCCCATCCCTGAGTGACAGAGGACAGAGTGGATTGGCATAAACAAGAAAGTCTCTGAGCCGGGGACATGGTGGGCTCCAGAGGGGCTGGTTGCAAAGAAAAATGAGGGGAAAAAATCTGAAGAGTAGGATGCACTCAGGAACAGGCCGGAGCTGAAAAGAGAGCCGGGCATGGAGCATTACTCTGGTCGGTGCCTACACGACCCTTCTGCAGTGACAACCCTCAGCATGAACCGGTCAAATCCCACACACCTTGGCTGCCGGGGCCAAACCAAGAAATTGCCTTTCATAAGGCCACAAAGGGATGCCCACGGCACTGGGTCTCAAGCACGACGGTGTGAACAGCTCCCTGCTTGGAGTGGAGATGAGCGGGAGACGCCCAAGGGGGTGCCGTTGCCACAGCACGGAAACCGGGTGCATTTCGCGCCCACCGATGCAGGAAAACGACGGGCACAGATGGCAAAGGATGAGCACATGGGCAAGGGGGGACTTTCTCTGGTCACTGTGTGGACTGGATTCATTGACACAGAAACCAGACCAACCCCCACCCTGGGAACCCACATTAGCAGAAAAAACCTGGATTTTCTGGACCCCCCACTAGCAAAGGACGTGGACCCATTGGAGAGAGTCCAGTGCAGGGCAACAAAAATGATTAAGGAGCTGGAGCGCATGACCTATGAGGAGAGGCGGAGGGATTGGGGCTTATTTAGTCTGCAGAAGAGAAGAGTGAGGGGCGATTTGGTAGCAGCCTTCAGCTACCTGAAGGGGGGTTCCAGAAAGGATGGCGAGAGGCTGTTCTCAGTGGTGGCAGGTGGCAGAACAAGGAGCAATCGTCTCAAGTTGCAGTGGGGGAGGTCTAGGTTGGAGATTAGGAAAACCTGTTTCCCTAGGCGGGCAGGGAAGCGCTGGGCTGGGTTCCCTAGGGAGGGGGTAGAATCTCCATCCCTGGAGGTTTTTCAGTCCTGGCTGGGCTGATTGAGTTGGGGCTGGTTCTGCTCTGGGCAGGGGGCCGGACTCGATGGATCCTGAGGTCTCTTCCTGCCCTGGGTTCTGCGACTCTCTGGATCACACGCCTGGCAGGGCCAGGTGCTTGCGGGGGTAGAGCCAGCTGAGAAGCCCGCACTGACCGGGCACTGCATGGGGCCCCGCCAGTGACACCAGGGCAGGGCCATCCCCGGGTGGCACCCACCTGATGTTCCCGAGGGGAAGACGAGCCTGGCCAGGTCAATGTTTCCCATCAGCACTCGCGTGTAGGCTTCCTGCAGGGCAGAAGAACATAAGAACGGCCAGACTGGGTCAGACCAAAGGTCCATCCAGCCCAGTACCCTGTCTGCTGACAGTGGCCAATGCCAGGTGCCCCAGAGGGAGTGAATCCAACAGGTAATGATCTGGCGATCTCTCTCCCACCATCCATCTCCACCCTCTGACAAACAGAGGCTAGGGACACCATTCCTTACCCATCCTGGCTAATAGCCATTTATGGACTTAACCTCCATGAATTTATCTAGTTCTCTTTTAAACCCTGTTATAGTCCTAGCCTTCACAACCTCCTCAGGCAAGGAGTTCCACAGATTGACTATTGCGCTGTGTGAAGAAGAACTTCCTTTTATTTGTTTTAAACCTGCTGCCCATTAGTTTCATTTGGTGGCCCCTAGTTCTTATATTATGGGAACAAGTAAATCACTTTTTCTTGTTCATTTTCTCTACACCACTCATGATTTTATAGACCTCTGTCATATCCCCCCTTAGTCTCCTCTTTTCCAAGCTGAAAAGTCCCAGTCTCTTTAATCTCTCCTCATATGGGATCCGTTCCAAACCCCTAATCATTTTAGTTGCCCTTCTCTGAACCTTTTCTAATGCCAGTATATCTTTTTTGAGGTGAGACCATAGTATTCAAGATGTGGGCGTACCATGGATTTATATAAGGGCAATAAGATATTCTCTGTCTTATTCTCTATCCCTTTTTTTAATGATTCCTAACATCCTGTTTTCTTTTTTGACTACCGCTGCACACTGCGTGGACGTCTTCAGAGAACTATCCACGATGACTCCAAGATCTCTTTCCTGATTAGTTGTAGCTAAATTAGCCCCCATCTTATTATATGTATAGTTGGGGTTATTTTTTCCAATGTGCATTACTTTACATTTATCCACATTAAATTTCATTTGCCATTTTGTTGCCCAGTCACTTAGTTTGGTGAGATCTTTTTGAAGTTCTTCAGTCTGCTTTTTTCTTAACTACCTTGAGCAGTTTAGTATCGTCTGCAAACTTTGCCACCTCACTGCTTACCCCTTTCTCCAGATCATTTATGAATAAGTTGAATAGGATTGGTCCTAGGACCAACCCTTGGGGAACACCGCTAGTTACCCCTCTCCATTCTGAAAATGTACCATTTAGTCCTACCCTTTGTTTCCTGTCTTTTAACCAGTTCTCAGTCCATGAAAGGACCTTCCCTCTTATCCGATGACAGCTTCATTTACGTAAGAGCCTTTGGTGAGGCACCTTGTCAAAGGCTTTCTGGAAATCTAAGTACACTACATCTACTGGATCCCCCTTGTGCACATGTTTGCTGACCCCTTCAAAGAACTCTCATAGATTAGTAAGACATAATTTCCCTTTACAGAACCCATGTTGACTTTTGCCCAACAAATTATCTTCTTCTATTTGTCTGACAATTTTATTCTTTACTATTGTTTCAACTAATTTGCCCGGTACAACAGGAGGCAACAGTGCAGGGAGCACCCCCTGCTGGGGCAGGGCAGCCATGCAGCCCCACAGCCCTTCTGCAGGGCATCCCAACTGCTCCGCTGGGGTCCTAGGCCCCACCACGCCAGCAGCTAATGGAGACTTTGCTCTAGAGCGGTGGCAGGGCCTGTGCTTCTGCAGCAGGGGAAAGGGGCCTGTCCCAGCTGGGGCCATGAAGGCCCAAGGCCCATGGGGTGTGAAGCTCCAGCCGGCTGTAGCTTTGCAGCAGCTGCCGCTGGGAGCCCAGGGACGAAAGGGGAGAGGGCCCTTGTTACTGACACGGGTAGGGAGCGGGGGCCCTTGCTGCCTCCCCCACCAGCGACGCAGGTCAGCCCAGGGCAGTCACAGACTGCGGGGAATAGAGCCCAGCCCAGCCCAGTACCTTCTGCAATGGGGTGGGCGTCCCCCAGTGGACAGTCCGGGTTATGTCCGTGGTTCCACCCCTGCAGCAGAGCAAAACCTGTCAGCAGCTCCTCCGGGAACCAGGCCCGCCCGCCGGCAGAGCGCTGAGCCAGTCCCTCTGTGGCAGAGTGGACAGCTCCTGCCCTTGCCCTGGCCCTGCGTGGGACCGGAGGTGCACGGGGCTGGCCAGGGTTCCCTGCAAGCTGAGCGTGGATTGGCAGAGCGCACACAGCCGGCAGTGTTTCTCCTGGTGGTGCACATCTGCACATGGCTCAGTGCATGCAACAAGGTTTATTCCGCACATGGGTGGAAAACATCCGAGGGAACATGGCTGGGCGTGGCCTGAGGGTCGGTGGCTCAGTGCAGATACCATGGCTGGCCCGTTTCTGGACACAGTTAGTGCTGTGCTTGCAGGGACAGAGCTGGGGCAGCGCGAACACGAGGCCCGGCCATACGCACAGATATTGGCCTCCAGAGTCTGAAAGGTACATTTCATCCACAGACAACTTCCGGCTGCTGACGTTGGATGGGCTGGAAAGGAAACACCCCACAGTAACCGAGAGATCCCGTTAGCAGGCCCAGGGAAGACGCACCAGCCCCTCCCAATCCCCCACACGCTCATGTTCACTCTGACACGGGCTCATGCGCTAGAGCGAGCCAGGCCAAGGGCCAGGCCAAGGGCGCTGCAGCCCCTGACCCCCAAGAATGCCCGGATTTGCACCCAGCCCCAGTCCCGTGTGGCAGCAGGACCCCCATACCCCACGTTTGCCCTGGGGGCTGGGGGGAGTAGCCACTCAGCCCTGAGAGGCTGCAGCTGGTTCCCCTCGCGGGGCGGGGGGCAGTTCTGTCTTGTGCCCTGGGCTGACAGCCCCCGGGTCCCGGTGAGCGGGCAGGTCCAGGCTGTGGAGGGCACCAGGGCTTATCCTGTCCCCGGAGAGGCTGCGCCCTGGGTACCTGTAGTGGGCGAGGGCCGCGTTGAGCCCGCTGGCAGAGATGGTCTCGAAGCTGGGGCCCCGGCAGTGCTCCTGGTCTCTGGAAAGGAGAAAGGAGGCCGGGGAGGCGGGAGGGCCGAGAGGGAGCAGCCCGGCGAGAAGGGGACAGGGGACACTGGCAGGAGTGCAGCGGGAGTGGGAGGGGGGGTAGCACAGCTGGGCCCTGGCGATCGGTCCAGATCAGTTCTGGGCTCCCCCTGAGCCAGGCATTCCCGGGTTGGGGGGTGGTCTGGGGAGGGGAGGGCCCGGCAGGCTGGGGCTCACGCTGGCCACCTTCCCCCCTCCAGGGCCCCTGAGGGGAGCAGGCCGCAGGGCAATGTGAGGAGTGGGAGGGGAGCAGCCCCTCTCCGCCAGTGCTGGGCTCTGACCCCACCACATGCTGCCATCTCCCCACCACCAGGGGGCGCTGCCGGCCTATATAAGCCTGGCCACTGGCATGCCAGGCATGGGCATCCTGCCCCCATGGCGCTGCCCAGCAGCTCTGCAGGCCTCCCTGGGCGGCCACGGCCAGGCCCCGTGCACCACGGGGCACTGCACAGAGCGACCCCTCTGCCCCAAGGGCTGGAGAGGCCCCTGGGCCCCACAGCCAGACCAATGGCCCACGGGGGCGGGATGCCAGGCTGGAGCTGGGTCCCTCTGGCACTGACTTGCGCAGCTTGTCCACCTGGCGCGCGCCGGAGAATTCATCCACCGAGCCTGTGGGGACGTTCTTCTCCAGCCAGAGCAGGTACTGGATCACCGCCACGGCGTCCTGCACCTGGGGGCGACGCAGACCGCAGGGCCTGACTCTCCCCGTGGAGCAGCACCAGGCCCCTCCCCACGTCGGCCAGCCCCCCAGCACGGGGAGAGCCCCCGCCTCGGCCAGCCCCCACCCCGCCCAGCCCCCAGCACGGGGAGAGCCCCCGCCTCGGCCAGCCCCTGTCCCGCCCAGCCCCCGGCACGGGGGGAGCCCCCCGCCCCACCTGGCCCCCTAGCACGGGGAGAGCCAGAACCTGCAGCACATACATGGGTCACCTTCAGCAGCTCCTGCTCCTTGGCGTTCTTCACGGCCTTGGTCATCATCACTGGGGAGTAGCTGCTTTCCACCAGCTTGTCCTGCAGTGGGCAGCAGGGCCTGGTGTCAGCCGGCCAGGGGAGTGGGGTGCCAGCCACACTGCCCCCTGTGCCCACTGCGTGCCGGGAGCTACTGCCGAACCAGCGAGGTCCAAGGCAGGAACCTTACACGCGGACAGGAGGGCAGGGCATGGCCGTGGGAGAGAGCAGCTGCCGGGTGAGCAAAAGGCCGAGGGCAAGGCCCAGTGAGCTGCAGGTCACACACCCGGGCGCCCTCGCTCTGCCAGTGACCAAACACCCCAGGTCCCCTCCCAGTTGGGGCCTGACCCCAAGTATCACGATTCTCTGTGCTCTGGGGCATGAGGCAGGACTGGCCCACGTGGGAGGGAAGGGGAAGGACCAGAGCAAGCACATCCCTCTCACCCCTGCCCCTCGCACGCCCAGGGCCTCTCACCCCTGCCCCTCGCACGCCCAGGGCCTCTCACCCCCGCCCCTCGCACGCCTGGGCCCTCTCACCCCCGTCTCTCGCTCGCCTGGGCCCTCTCACCCCCGCCCCTCGCACGCCCGGGCCCTCTCACCCCTGCCCCTCGCTTGCCCGGGCCCTCTCACCCCTGCCCCTCGCTTGCCCGGGCCCTCTCACCCCTGTCCCTTGCCCGCCTAGGGCCTCTCACTCTTGCCCTCTTCCCCTTGCACATACAGCCCATCACTGCTGTCCCTGCCCTGCATGCCAGCCCCTTCTATGGGCAAGGCTGCTCCTGGCCCAGGCAGCTTTGCCAAAGCCCCTCTGCAGCCGGGGGGACGGGATGGCAGCGGCCTAGCCCCGTGGTACCGGCAGGGCGGGGCTGCCCACCTTGGGGATGACCCCGTAGAGCCCGTAAGTCGTGTATTCCGTCCCAATCCAGACCCGGACGTCGCCCTGGGCGTAGGCCTGCACCCTGGCTCGCACCTGGCTGTACTCCTCCACCTGCACGCACAGGGGCCCCGGGCACTCTGCCCTCAGCGCCTGCTGCGCCTCCATCGTCAGCCGGCTGCCATCCACAAACAGGCTGGGGAAGGAGCACGGCTCAGCTGCGGCCAGCCCCCTAGGCCAGGGCTGGGGGGGAGTGGGGCAGGAGCCTGAATGCCAGGAAGAGAGTCCGTGGAGTATGGGGGAGCCAGCCCAGGAGACATACTGGGGCTCAGAGGGGAGGGGGACCCAGTCCTTGGGGCCATGAGGGGGCTCAGAGGATGTGGAGAGCTGGTGCACGAGAGATGCACTGGGGCTCAGAGGGATAAGGGGGTAGGAGGGGGCCGGTCCCCAGGGGCCGTGCTGGGCCCAGAGGGGCTGGGGAGCTGGGGTCCAGCCCCAGGGGACCTGCTGGGTCTTTGGGGCTGAGGAGCCGGGGGCCAGCCCCAGGGGCTGCTGGGCCTGGGGGTCTGGGGAGCCGGGGGCCAGCCCCAGGGGACCTGCTGGGCCTTGGGGGCTGGGGAGCCGGGGGCCAGCCCCAGGGGACCTGCTGGGCCTGGGGGGCTGGGGAGCCGGGGGCCAGCCCCAGGGGACCTGCTGGGTCTTGGGGGCTGGGGAGCCGGGGGCCAGCCCCAGGGGACCTGCTGAGTCTTGGGGGCTGAGGAGCCGGGGGCCAGCCCCAGGGGCTGCTGGGCCTGGGGGGCTGGGGAGCCGGGGGCCAGCCGCAGGGGACCTGCTGGGCCTTGGGGGCTGCTGGGCCTGGGGGCTGCTCTGTACCTGATGCTGGCCGTGGTGAGGAGTGTGTAGGCGTAGAAGACGGGGTTGTACGGGATGTCGCTTCCTCGGAGGTTGAAGAGCCCTGTGGGAACACAGGTATTACAGGCCAGGCTGCCCGCCCTGCCGCTCCCCATGGGCTCCAGGGTAGCGTTGGCAGAGGGTCTGGGCACAAGGTGACGCTGGAGGGGGCCGTCTCTCAGGCTGTGGGGGCAGTGCCCAGTGATCAGCCAGGCTGGGCAGGCAGTTCAGCTCGGTGCAGGATGCCTGGTAGGGAAGCTGGCCTAGATGGTGCTGAGGACACAGGGGCCGTGCTGGGCTCAGAGGGGCTGGGGAGCTGGGAAGGTCTGAGAGGTGCTGAGGACACTGGGTTCTGTTGGAGGCTACAAGGGTCTGAGGGATGCTGAGGACATGGGGGGGCTCTTGGGGGGCTGCGAGGGTCTAAGGGGTGCTGAGGGCACTAGAGGGTTGTTGGGGGGCTGTGAGGGTCTAAGGGGTGCTGAGGGCACTAGAGGGTTGTTGGGGAGCTGTGAGGATCTGAGGGGTGCTGAGGGCACTGGGGGGCTGCTGCAGTCTGTGGGGCAAAGCCAGAATGTAGGCGGAGGCCAGCATCGTCCCAGGCCCATCTCTCACAGGCTGTCTCCTCCAGCCCAGACAGCAGCACGGCCGTGGGGCTCCGGGAAAACTGCTCCATCTGGCTCCGGATCACGGACACCTTCTTTTGCCAGGTGCTGCCTGGAAGGACAGGGGGAGTCAGGCATGTGAAAGTCAGGTGCACGCCCCACCCCAGGAGCCCTCCCATCCCTGCCCAGCTGGCGGGGACCATTCCTCCAACACCTGCCCTGCCAGAGAGCTTGGGGCCATCCAGGGCTCTCTCTGCAGCCTCCCAGACATGCCATGCCCTGGGTGAGTGAGCCGAGGGTCTCCCAGCCTGACCCAGCCCAGCCAGACTCCACTGGGGGACCCAAACCTCTGGAGAGTTCCTGGGGCTGGCTGCGTGTGTGGCACTCAGACACCTGCCTCTGGCCATGCAAATGCCCCCAACACCACAGCACACCCAGCCACGCACAGGGATCATGCTCCATGCCTCCAGCAGGGGGTGCTGGGGATGAGCTCACACTCCATGCCACCAGCAGGGGGAGGCGGGGATGAGCTCACGCTCCATGCCACCAGCAGGGGGTGCCGGGGATGAGCTCACGCTCCATGCCACCAGCAGGGGGAGGCGGGGATGAGCTCACGCTCCATGCCTCCAGCAGGGGGTGCTGGGGATGAGCTCACACTCCATGCCACCAGCAGGGGGTGCTGGGGATGAGCTCACGCTCCATGCCACCAGCAGGGGGTGCTGGGGATGGGCTCACGCTCCATGCCTCCAGCAGGGGGTGCCGGGGATGAGCTCACCCTCCATGCCACCAGCAGGGGGTGCTGGGGATGAGCTCACGCTCCATGCCACCAGCAGGGGGTGCCGGGGATGAGCTCACGCTCCATGCCACCAGCAGGGGGTGCTGGGGATGAGCTCACGCTCCATGCCACCAGCAGGGGGTGCTGGGGATGGGCTCACGCTCCATGCCTCCAGCAGGGGGTGCCGGGGATGAGCTCACCCTCCATGCCACCAGCAGGGGGTGCTGGGGATGAGCTCACGCTCCATGCCACCAGCAGGGGGTGCCGGGGATGAGCTCACGCTCCATGCCTCCAGCAGGGGGTGCCGGGGATGGGCTCACGCTCCATGCCTCCAGCAGGGGGTGCCGGGGATGGGCTCACGCTCCATGCCACCAGCAGGGGGCGAGTTCCTACCAGTGAAGGTCTCTGGCAGGAGGTAGATCTGGCTGTTGGGCGGAGGAGGCCGCTGCGTGCCCCACACCAGGTCCACGAGGTTGTCCTCAATGGGAACCAGGGTCCTACCGGAGTCCTTCAGGACGCGGGTGTAGCCATGCCAGAGATCTGGGAAGGAAGGTGCTTGGTTAGCTCTGTGGCAGGTCAGTCTGATGCCCTCCCCAGGCCCTGCCCGCCTGCCCTTCCTGGGGAGGGCAGCCGGGCTCCGGGGGGCAGGAGCAGCAGGCAGCGGGGCGGTACCGATGGAGAAGAGGAAGGGATCCAGTCCAACGTTCTCGCCAGCGGGGATCTCCCGGAGCAGCCACTCGCCGATGGCGTCCGTCCAGACTGCAAGACAGGGCACAACACGTGGCAGGCGGACTGGGGGGAAGCAGTGGGGAGGGGGAGCGGGGCCAGGCCTGGAGAGCAAGGCTCAGAGCTCTGAGTCTGCCAAGCTGGCTCTGCCGGAGCCCAGGGCTCAGTCACTGGCAGGCAGTGTGCCCGATGGGGTTTGCCCACGGCTCTTGTGCCCAGGGCTCCTCTTGGCAAAGGCTGGGGCTGGGAGCCCCGGCTGGGCACAGAAAGGCCATGGCGCGGGTGGCTCCCTGGTGGGGTGACCCACAAAGTCTCCCTGCTCCTGGCTCCTGACCTATCTTCTGCAGCTCCCAGTTGCAGTCCATCTGGCGCTCCGCCTGGGTCCAGTACCGGCTGTCTGTCCACAGAGCCGCCTTCTGCAACGTCACCACGCCAGTCCCTGCCGCCGGGGAGGAGAGAGCCCGTTTGCCTGGGCAGCCTCGTTCCACAGGCCCTGGAGCCGCGGGCGGCCAGGTCGCTGGCTCCCCGTGGCCCTGCCTTAGGTGCGTCTGGCTGCTCTGGGGCAGGCTGGGCGTTGCCCCAGCCACATGGCCACAGGGCCACTGCCATCTGGCCCAGGCATCCCCCTGGAGCCCAACTCCACTCGCACGTGGCCTGGCCACCCTCCGCTGGGCCAGGGGAGCTGGGTCCCACCGGGCACAGCACAGGAGAGCAGCGCTCGCTCGCCACCAGGGAGACCTGGGGTCCTGCGGGGAGGGCTGGGATGAGTGAGGGGCCTGGCGGCGGCTCAGGGACTGGAATTTTCTCCACCAAGAGTCTGTGAATTGGGGCCGCTGCTGCTGGCAAACCCGGCTCACGGCCCGTCCCTCCCTGACGGGCTCTAGCGCCAGACGGGCTCTAGCGCCAGACTGTCCTGGAGCTGACTCCAGCAGGGCCCTGTTAGCCCCCCGTGGCTAGTGCATGGGCCTGTCCTGCGGCTTCACACAGACAGATGCCCCGGCTTCCCAGCCTGCCTCCCGTGCCAGCCCCCGGGGTGCAGGACACAGGCCCATAGACACGGGGGGCTGGAAGAGGCATCAAGGGGGCATCTACTTCCCATGGGAAGGCAGACCGTCTGTGGGGACGTGCTCACCTGCCGAGCCCGTGAAGCCAGTAATCCACGCCAGCCGCGCATCCCGCTCAGCAATGTACTCGCTCTGGGACACAGAGACACCCCTCACAGCACGACTGCGCCCCCTCACAGTGCGTCTGCTCCCCCAGACACCCCCTCACAGCATGTCTGTACCCCCAGACACCCCCCACAGCATGTCTGCACTCCAGACATCCCTCACAGTGCATCTGCACCCCCTCACAGGGCGTCTGTGCCCCCAGACACCCCCTCACAGCATGTCTGCACCCCCAGACACCCCCTCACCACGCATCTGCGCCCCCAGACACCCCCTCACAGCATGTCTGCACCCCCTCACAGTGCGTCTGCACCCCCAGACTCCCCCTCACAGCATGTCTGCACCCCCTCACAGTGCGTCTGCACCCCCAGACACCCCCTCACAGCATGTCTGCACCCCCTCACAGCACATCTGTGCCCCCAGACACCCCTCATGGTGCATCTGCACCCCCAGACACCCCCTCACAGCACATCTGCGCCCCCAGACACCCCCTCGCGCCCCCAGACACCCCCTCGCACCCCACAGTGACACCCCATCACATTACATGATTGTCTCCCCACAGTGACACCCCAGCCCAGTGCACGACTGCTCCCGCAAGACCCCCCAGCAGAGCACACACCTTCCCCCTTTCCCCCCAGCAGAGCGCTGCTGCCCAGGGAGTGAGTTGAACAGCCTGGCACTGGCGGGCAGCCGGTGCCAGAGGGACTCTGCCCTCCAGGCCCTCCCCGCCAGGCTCCTGGTGCCAGGGGGCAGGCTCTGCAGGCAGGGCATGGGGCAGGGTTTGGGCCGGAAGCACCAAACGGCTGTTCCCGGGGACCAGTGGCAGGGCCCTGAGCAGCAGACTGGGCTGCAGCCAATGCCAGGGCCCTGCGCCCTGGGCGGGCCAGGCAGCCGGAGTCTTACCATGTGTGCGTCGGTGGAGGGGACGATGTAGGTGCTGACGTTGTAGGACTGCATGCGCTGGCGCAGGGCGCTCAGCCGGCCACTTGTGTCCGTCACCGTGGGGGGCAGGAACTGGGGTCACAGAGACACACGCCGATGAGGAGCCGATCCGGGCAGCCCTCCTGGCCGCCCGCGGGGCCCTGCACATGGAACCCGCAGGGGCCCGGAGCAGAGAGCACTGGGCAGGGCGTGGACCCTTAGAGGTGACTTGCTGGCCCTTGGGGCTCTGGGGCTCGGAGCCTTGCTGGGGGGATCAGCTTCTCCCAGAGCCCCGTCTGCTCCAGCGCTGGCTGGCTGCCCGTTGGCTCCGCGGCCGGGGCGGGGGCAGCAGGGAGAGGGCTGGAGGCGGAGAAGGGCAGAGGCAAGGGAGAAGGCCTGGCCTGGGAATCTAGTGAGTGGGGGAGCAGCCCCGCTTGCCTGGGGCTGGAGGGGGTCTCACCGGGGGTGTCGCGGTGCAGTTTCGGATGTCACTCCTCACTGAACTGCTTGGCGCTGACCATCCCACGACCCAGCCTAGGAGCAAAGAGAGACGTGTCAGCAGCCCCCGGAAATCCCTCCCCCACGTTCCCTGCCATGCCCTGCGAGCCGCGGACATCCCGCCACGTCCCGTCGCCCTCCGCAGAGCCCGGCGCCCCTGAGGCCATGCGCAGACAAGGGGGCTTGCAGGCCCGAGCCAAGCCGCAGGGCCTGTCTCCACGTCACAAGTACCCGCCGTCTGGCGGTGAGAAGGGACTCCCCTCACCGAGCTCCGGCTCCTGGAGAATCTTAGCCTGCACTTGGTACACTACGGCGCGTCCCTAGCCCCTGTGATCGTGGGGAGAAGCCCGACGGCTTTGGGGTGGGAGTCACGTTGTCAGCGCCCCGGCCCGAGTGGGGCGGCAGTACCTGGGCCAGGAGCCAGGCTTTGGCTCCGGTGCAACCCCAGCTCCGCAGCAGAGCACCGCCTCTGTCGGCCATGGCCACGTTCCGCTCCAGCTCCTGGTTCTTAACTACTCCGCAGGGCGCAGTGTTGGGGCGCTGTGAGTGTGAGCGGGGAGGCACCGGGAGGTTCACTGGGGAGGGGGCTCCCAGTGGTGCCTGGACGTATCCCTCGCCGGGTGCATGACTGGGAGGTGGAGGCTCCGCTGAGAGCACGGGAGGAGTCCAGAATCCCATGGCTGCAGTTCAGGCAATGGGCAAAGCGCATCAGTGGAAAAAGCCAAGGTGTGTGACTGGGAGTTCACGCCATGGGGCTGCCGAGATGCTCCCGGGGCTGGCGAGCGTGAGGGGCTCCTTAAGGCCAGAGGAGGTAGTTTGGGAGACCAGTTACCCTGGTCCATGTGCCCAGGGAGGTGGGCGAAGGCCAGACAAAGGGAAGCAGTCCCCGGAAGAGAGGAAGGCAGTTCTGGGGAGCAGTGAGTGCCAGGGAGAGGGACGGTATAGGCCCCCCAACCTTGGTTCCATTACAGCCCCCGGGCAGGAGCCTGGTACAGGGGGTAGGCCAGGGCCCCCTCCCTTGCAGACAGGCTTTTGGGGTCGTTAGACCTCTGCAGAGCATCACGAGAGCAATTACTGGGCGGGTGGCTCAGTCCAGGGAGCAGCGGCTGATGGCGGAGAGGGAGGGAGACTGGGAAACCCTGCACCTAGCAGGGCGCTCGTCTGTCTGAACACATTAGTCCCCAGAAGTCTTGGAAGACAAGGATGCTCCAGAAGCTGGGAAGGAGGCTACCGTGCCACTATTGGAAGAGGGTAAATGGCGCGACCCAGGTAATTCTAGGCCAGTCTGGGTGATGTGGATCCCGGCAAGGTGATACAGTGACTGACGCCGGACTCGATTAATAACTAATGAAAGGAGGGGGATGTAATTAATGCCAATCACCGCAGTGCAGAGGGAAACAGAGCCTGTCGAAGGAACTAGCTATCTTTCCCGAGGAGAGTCCAGTTTCGGTTGAGAGACGGACAGTGCTCTAATACCCCTGGACTTGCTTTGCCAGCCAGCTCGCATCACCGAGCACCTGGATGGGAGCTAGAGAGAGATCAAATGAACGTGGCACCCATTAACTGGATTAACAGCTAGCTGACTGAGAGGTCTCCGTTCACACGTAGCCCCACCCCACATCCCTACGCTCAGCGCTGAGGGTGGGTTTCCCATGGGGCCCCACAGGGACTGGCCCTTAGCCCTGCGCTGTGCAACGTTTTTATCAATGAGCTGGAAGAAACCATAGGGCCTGGCGGATCAGGGATGCGGGTGACACAGAGGCCAGGGGAGGGTGACATACGGAAGAAGCTGGTCCCTGGTACAGAGTGATCTGGGTCGCTTGGTCCGCTGGGCTCAGACTCACTGACTTTATGGTCAGGAGAACATGCTCATATCTCACCTGCACACTGCTGGCTACAGCGCCTCCCGCCCCTGTGCCAGCAGCAGCCCCCTCACTTCAGGCTGAGCGGCTGCTTACTCGGGCAAACCTCCAGGAGCAAGGAATGCTGGGACGCAATGACTGGAAAAGTTCTGGGGGGTGGAGAATCAGCTGACCATGAGCCACCCCTGGAGCAACACGTGGAGGAGAGGACGGGATCAGGAACAGCCGACTTGGGGCCACCGCGGGCAAGTCCAGCCTGGCTGAGCTGGCTGCCTCCTACGGCGAGGGAACAGGCTCTGTGCGAAGGGGAAAGTGGTGGGTGTGATAGACCTTGACTGTAGCAAGGCTTTGGATACGGTCGCCTGCATTATCCTCGCCAGCAAGTTAAAGAGCTATGGATTGGATGAATGGACTGTAAGGTAGGGATGCGAATGGTTAACTGGGTATCAGCATCAGCCTTAATGCGGTTCCCCCCCCCCCCCCCGGCAACACCCTTTCATCAGTTAACAGGTCGAAGCTAGCTTAATTCACACTGGAAATAAGGTGTTACATTGTAACAGTGAAGGTCCCTAGCCATTGGGACAAGCCACCAAGGGCTGGGGTGGGGTCTCCATCACGGGCAAAGTTGAGATCTAGGCTGGGCGTGTGTCTAAAAGCAGGGCTTTAGGGATGATTCGGGAGCAGTTCTGTGGCCCACAGGAGCTCAGACTAGCTGACACTGGTCCCGTCTGGCCTGGGAACCTGAGTCAAAGAAAGGGGACCGCGTTCTTACAGACACTGGGTGTATGCGATTGTTCTTGGACCTCGGATGTACACCAAGGCAGGTGCCTGCCAGAGGAGTGCCCTGGGCCAGCACCTGTCTACAGGTAGGAAGATGGGTCAGAGAGACGCGTAGCTCAGCTGTGTTCCCTCTCATCTTCTCCATCCATGCGCAGAGTAGATTTTATGTGCACCGAGGCATGTGCGGATGTGCACCACCAGGAGAAACACAAACTGAGCTGTGGGTGCTCTGCTAATCAGCTGCTGGCATTGGATTCTCTCCTGAGCAGGGAGCACTGCTCATGGGATAGAGAAGGCCCTAAATATAGGGAATGATCCTGCTTTGGGGGCTGGGGATTGCCATGTTCCCCACCCGGGGGATCCTCCTACTGCCCTTGCTGACCCCAAGGATCGGCTGGAAGACGCTCTCCCAAGGAGCGCTTCTCCCCAGCCACGCTGCTGCGTTTCCATGGCGCTGTCCAGCTGGCGTTTGCGAGGCGCGAGCTGGTTTGATTTCCCAGCATTTGCTCCCGAAAGAGCCAGGCTCCGCTTCCACCCCGCACAACGGCCTGTCACATAAAACCCGGGATGTGGCTCGGCCTTGACCCAGCAGCGGGGAGTGCCGGGGGCGAGCGGTGTTCCTGGGATCGGCCAGGCGGCGTGGCGCTGTTTGCAGCTGTGGAGCAGGCTGCCTCAAACAGGGCTTCCGGGTGCCGTCGGTGTTTCTGATAACAGCGTTTTCCTGCCCCCAAAGGACCCACAAGCACCTGGCCCAGCACCGGAGACCAGACCCGGCGGCACCCACACAGCAGTGCGGAGATCGGGGGCACCTAGGGGAAGAGGAGCAGGGCAGGGGAGCAGAGCGGGGGGTTGCGACAATGGGGCTGTAACATTCCCTGCTTGGGACCTTGCCATGGAGAGCAGGCCGAGCGAGTTCCCCAGGACAATGCTTGGGAGAGGTGCCAGGGAGCTGCCCAGAGACACTGGGCTAGTCGGAGCCAAACAGGCCCCGCTGCTGCCGCCCCAGGCCAGCTGGTGCTCGGTAGGAACAGACCATGCGGCACCCTAGCCGGGGCTGGCGCATAGGCCCCGCTGGCGGAGAGCAGAGTGCGGGGCTGGGCCATTCCACCCACCTCGGGGCGGGAGGAGAACGAACCGGCAGATGGAGGCTTCAGAAACCAGCTTCACAAGCATGAGCTGCCCTTCCCCCACCTCTCCCTGGGTCTTGCCCCTGAGAGCTGCCCCACGCAGACCACCTGTCCGCTCCCGCTGACTCCGCACCTGGCGCGGCAGCTTTACCAGCCTGAACGAGGCCTCTGAGGGGCCCCTCTGAACCTGGCTTCCCCAGCAGCTCGCGCCCGCCCCAGCCAGCGTCCTCCCTGGCTCTCGCCGTGTAGCGGGCAGAGCGGAGGCCGGGCACTCGCTGGGTACAGTCGAACCTCAGAGTTACGAACCCCTGGGGAATGGAGGCTGTGCACAGCGCTGACAGACCCGTGACGCAGAACGAACCGGGCTGGCTGTTCTTTCACAAGTTCACCACCCAGCTCTGACTTCACACAGCTTCGAAACCTGCTGCCTCCCCTGTGCGGTGTTGGTGGGGTGCGCCTGACACGGCACTGGGCTGCTGCGGGGGTCTCTGCGGCTGCCTGGTGGCTACTGCAGGTCCCACAGGAGGAGTGCGGCTGACTGGTCCGTGTGTAGCTCTGAGGTGCCACTGGGCTGTCTGCCCTGGCTAAGTGTCAATGTGCCCATCGAGGAGCAAAGCACGTCAGCTGGACCTAAAGGGGGGCTGCCCTAGGCCTGTGGAAACGATCTCAGGAGGTGACCGCGAGCGCGCCGTGCAGCTCTGTGGCCAGAAGGGCTAATGGGAGGGTGGGCTGCATAAACAGGCTTCTCAATGAGGAACAGCGAGTGATTTGACCCCTAGCTTGGGCACCGGTGGAACGGCTGCTGGAGCAGCTCTGGAGCCCACCAGTTCGAGCAGGAGGGTGTGATCAACCGGAGAGGGGTCAGCCAAGAGCCGCCAAGCACGGTTAAAGGGCCGGAAAGCCTGCATTGCAGGGAAGCGCTCCATCGAGGTGGCTTAACAGAGAGACTGTGGAGAGGTGACTGGGCTCCATGGGAAGCAAAGCGATCGAGCGGAGCAAGTGCTATCGCCAGCCAGTCTGCCGAAGCCAGACCCGGTCTGATGGGCAATAAGGCCTGCGTTGTCCTGGGGAGAGTACTCACCCCTCAGAACAATGCGCTGCGGCCCGTGGTGTTTCTAAACGATCCACTCGGGGAATTCTTTCGGGAGACATTCCCCAGCCTGGATTTTACGGGGGGGTGACAGGGCGTTTGCCCTGCACTGGCCCTTTAAGGGCAAACCCCCAGCCCCGAGGGAGGGCTGCGAGGGAAGCCCCAGCTGAGGGGGTTCTGGCTAATGAGGGCCCAGCTGGGGGCTCTATAAAGAAGGGCTCCAGGAGGCAAAGGAGAAGCTCACTCTTGCTCTGGCTAGAGAGCAGGAGGCTTTCTGGAGGCAGGGCAGGGCAGGGCAGGGAGGCTGGCTGGCTGGCTGGCTGGCTCTGGCCAAGCAAGCAAGCAAGCCAGCCCCCAGGCTGCAGGGCCTAAAGCAAGGCCAGAGGCTACTAGGGCTGTAGAGAGGGGGCTGTGGTAGACAGGGGCAGCAGGTCCACCCCCCTTTGCCAGTGCTGAGTGGCCATGACAGATGAGAGTTTGCCCAGAGGCAGGGGCTAGATGAAGATGGGCAGTGGGTCACTGAGGCAAGGTGGGGGCAGGGGAACTGGGGGTTCCCTGGGAGAACAGGGGGCCCTGGGGAGGGGAGGTCCCTGGAGTGCAAGCAGGTTAAACACCCACCCCCGGAAGGGGGGCTCAGACACTAGCGTGGGTACTGCCAGAGACACCAGGTAGAGGGAGGTGCCCAGCGAGTTATCAAGCTAATTCCCAGGACTGCCGGCTGGGGTGCCAGGGTGGTGAGTCTGCCCTGGGATGGGGGGCCAGATTAGATTGGGGTGGGCAATAATTCTGGCAGGGGGCACTTCACGAATTTTGATTTGTGTTCGTGGGCTGGCTCTGGGCCCCCGGGAGGGCGGGGCCTCAGGTGGAAGGGGCGGGGCCTCAGGCAGAAAGGGGTGGACCCCTCTAGGTCTGGTGTGCCCCGGCCTGCCGGGAGGGAGCCGCCAGCTGTTTTGAACAGCACACTCCCCTACCTCCAGGTCTCTCGGCTTGGGGCTGGGGGAGTGGCAGGGTGGCCCGGATCAGACGGCTGGGCAGGCCGGAGTCAGCCCGTGGGCCTTATCTTGCCCGCCCCGGACTAGGTGATCACAGTGGACCCTTCTGGCTTTGGAATGTGAGCCCGTGAGCTAGGCAGCTCTGCAGCGTCACGGCAGGGCCTGTGTCTAGTGGGGACCGGCAGGCCCTGGAGCCCTGTGCCCCACGTGCTGTGGGTCCCCTACAGACGGCTGGAACAGGCCCCCGGCTGGGGGCGCTTCAGCCCTTCGAAAAGGAAGGCATCGGCTGGAGAAGAACTTGGGGTGCGTGAGGCGCAGTGTGCACCCCCCAAGTGGTTATCCATGCAGCCGGGCTGCCAGGGACAGCGTCCCCTTCCAGTGGGGAATGGAGCCAGGCCCAGCCGTTCGCAGGGACCAGGCCGTGTGCATGCACAGCTGGACTGCCCGTGCTCCTGGCCAACAGCGGGGCTCTGCAGATGCCGGATCAGCTACACAGCTGGCTCCTGGAGGCTGCCGTTCCTCACGCCCCGTGACTCCCTCCTGGGCTGGCCAGGCAGAGGCTGCTCAGCCCCGCACAGGAGCCGACCTGCCCGTGCCGCACCCCTAGATGTGTGTAGGGCCAGCTCTTGGCCCAGCCTCTGCGCCCAGAGCTGCAACCGCTCTGGGCTTCCCTGGCGGCCGCTGGGAATGTAGCCCCCTGGCTCTGACAAGGGGAGTCCCAGTGGCCCCGGAGCATGCCCCAGATCCCCTGCCGTCCGCTTGGGAGCTGCCTTCTCCGCACGAGTCCAGCTCTGATCAGCCTCTGGGGTTTGCAAGCCCATTGCACATGCCCATTTCTCGTCCTGAAGTCAGGCTGCCGTGGTGGGGCCATGGGCCAGTGCCCCCGGAGGGACAGGCCGGGTCCAGCAGGCACCTGCGTGCTCCCCTCCACGTGTGGGGGCGGGGGGGCAGCACTATGGCTCTTTCAAAAGAAAACCTCACTTGCTTTCTCTTGCCTGCCAAGCACAGGCCTGCCTTAACTTAACCCCCGCCTCGACTCAGAGCTCCCCGGACAGGACCCAGGGCAGAGAGGGGCTAGAAGTTTCAGGGGGTGTCTGCAGATAGCTAGCTAGCTTGATAGATAAATAGATAGATAGATCAATGCGGGGCAGGGGGGGAGAGATACGGTGTATGGGGATGGATAGATAGATAAACAGCTTTCAAGTACCTAAAAGGGTATCACAAGGAGGAGGGAGAAAAATTGTTCTCCTTGGCCTCTGAGGACAGGACAAGAAGCAATGGGCTTAAACTGCAGCAAGGGAGGTTTAGCTCGGACATTAGGAAAAATTTCCTGCCTGTCAGGGAGGTGAAACACTGAAATAAGTTGCCTGGGGGGTTGTGGAATCTCCATCCCTGGAGATATTGAAGAGCAGGTTGGACACACCTGTCGGGGATGGTCTAGATCTGTGGCATCCAGCCAGTTCTGAAGCAAACTAGCCATATTATTCTGAAAATGTAAATCATTTTGTGAGCCAATTACCCACATGCAACCGGCCAAACAGCCACTAGTGGCTAGTGGGTTAGACATCGCGGGTCTAGCTTGGGTCTAGCCCGGGGGGGGCAGGGGACTGGCCTTGATGACCTCTCAAGGTCCCTTCCAGTTCTAGTGTTCTGTGATTTGATTGGCAGGTGGATAGATGGCAGGGGGGGGGGATGGATGGATAGATAGATAGATAGATAGAGGAGGTGTGGGGGATGGACGGACAGACAGACAGGGAGAGCCGGATTGAGCCGCCTGCTGGTGCCCTGTGAACGGAGACTCTCGCACGTACCGGGAATGAGAAGCATCCAGGCCCAGGAGGCACAGAGAGACGAGGACATGTTCCCCCACGGTCCGGAGCCGCCTGCCAGGTGGGGCCAGAGAGCCCAGGTCTGTGTGTGCCAGACTCTCCGGCCCGTGCGCTGGGCAGCCGTGCCCGCTGGAAAGCAGGTCCGCAGGCGGCGGGCAGGGGCTGGCTCTCAGATCACTTTCACGTCCTCCCGTTGCAAGTCTCACTCTGATGAAAGCAAACAGATAATGCAGCGGGGGCAGGGTCCCAAAGTCCAAAGATCCAGCCAAAGGCAGCATCCGGGAGAGACAGAGTCAGGGCCTCCACTGAGATCCGCTCCCTGGCACAGGGCAGGGCTAGACCTTGGAGAGGGCAGGAGCAGCAGAGGCAAGTGGGCGTGGGCCGGGCTGGCTCCTGCCGGCTCTTCCCAGGGCCTTGGGACTGGCTGTGTGTGCCGGGGCGCGGCGCTCCCCTCAGCGGGCTGCAAGTCGCACAGCCCCAGCGATCCGGCCGGGGGCCCCTCTGCTCCCAGCTGGCAGGCACGGGGTGCAGCCTGTCGCAGCCAGACATCACCGGTGCTGACACCCCAGGCAAAGCTACAGGGCTCAGACCGGCCTGAGGGAACCGCCCTCCCGGGCTCAGCCCGCAGCTCCTCGGGAGAAGCAGCGTCCTGCAGACTCCCCAGCTGGCCACGGAGCCGGAGACACCCAGAGCGTGGGCCACAAAGCGTGGCCCAGACCCGCAAGCCCCTTTGCAGGCAGCGCACAGGCCCCGGAGCCGCTGCTCTCCTGCGCACACGACCATAGTCTAGGCCAGAGGGAGGCCGTGGGGCTCGGGGGGCCCTGCCAGAACCGGAGTGAGGGGACAACTGGACCTGCCCCCCCCCCGCCAGTCTCCTGGCCTGGGTGTGGCAGGGGGCAGGGTTGGGGTCACCCCGGTGCCTGCTCTCGCTCGTTCCCTTGGACGGCGGTTTGGACTGACAATTGCACATTAAGCCCACTCCGGGCCCGCCCTGCCCCCAGGCTTCACATGCCTGGCGTGGGCAGAGCCAGTCCTGGGGGGGGGACTGGCCAGGTCCAAGTCCCAGTGGCCCGGATCACACAGTGCCCGCTGCAGGGGGAGCCGTGGCCTGCGGGATGGTGCAGGGGCAGGGAGGCCCCCAGAGCCCTCGCTGGCGTAGCTCAGCTGTGGGAGGGCCTTCCGTGGGGCTGCCGGCCGTGGTGGTGGGGCGGATGTTCCCTGGGCGGGCTCTCGGGTGCCTCTGAGGCTGGCACGGTGCTCAGCAAGAACAGACTCCGCCAGTCGTAGACTAGAGAGGGGTTTATTGTTCCGTCAGGATACAACACAGCACATGTGTGATGTGGCTACAGGGGCTAGGGCCAGGATGCCTCAGACCCTAGGGTTGGGGTCCATCGCCCCAGGCCCCCCCACTTAGCCTCTTCCCTCCATGCTTCCCAGACAGCCACTGCCCCCCTCCCAGGCCCTGCCCCCCAGCCAGGTGCTGGTCTCCGCCCTCCTCCCTTTGTCTCTCCCTGGGAGGCTGAGCCTGGGTGTCTGGGTTAACACACATTTGGGAGAGTCAGTGAGAATCTCCCATCCCAGCGCAGGGGGGGCCCCGGGTTACAGAGCAGACAGCCCCCCACTACGCCACACGTGCCCATGGCCCTGATACTCCCTGCTCCTGCCTGAGCCTGGCCCCTCTCTTGCATCCTTGGCTCTGACCTCGGCACCAATTCCTGACTTCTGACTCCTGCTCTAACCACTGGGCAGGCCCACCCATGTCCTGATCACTAACAAACCCTGCCTGTCCCTGCTGGGAGGTGAGCTGTACCGGGTGGGGCGACCCCTTTCTGTAGGGCCCTGCCAAGCCTGCTGCACGGTGATGATCCTGCGTCTCCAAACGCCCACGGCGCTGGTTTATGTGCGTCGGCTCAGGCCCCGCTCCCCGCGTGTGTGCGCAAGGCAGCCCGACCACGAGAGCAGGGCCCCAGAGGCAAACGCGACCACACCGTGAAAGCAGCGGCTTTGGCAGCCCCCCGGGGAGGGAGGGGAGAAAAATGGGCAGGCCCTGGAAATGCCCCTGCCCTGAGAGCAGGGAAGGGGAGCTAAGGGGGGGGTTAGTTGTCTTCTGTAGCTGCTGCGGAGGGTCCTGAGCAGAGGAACCGTGCTCCGGGCAAGTCTGAGCGGGCTCCTGCGTGGCAGAGGCCCCGAGGCTGAGCCGTGCGTCTGTGGCGGCAGTGGGGCGGGAACGTTCTGGAGCCGGCTTTGCATGGTGGGTGTAAGCCAGAGCGGCCCAAGGTCTTGGAGTAACCAGAGGGCAGAGACTTCAGGCCACGTCGCCTCAGGGCCACCCAGACCCCCTCCCACCTTTGCACCGGCTCCCATCTAGGGTTGCCAGGTGTCCGGTTTGGCCTGGACAGTCCGGTATTTGTGGCCTCTGTCTGGTAAAAAAAAAACCCAAAATACTGGACATGTAAAATGTCTGGTAATTTCTGTTTTTCTCAGACGGAAAGCTGTCTGGACGGGGGATTTAAAGGCGCAGTGACTCTTTTTTGTGTGTGTGCGTGCGATTGGTTTTTTTTTGCTCAACCAATTTTTTTTCCCGCCATATTTGGTATTTTTTGTGAAAGTATCTCGCAACCCTACTCCCAGTGCTGAGGCCACAGGCCAAACCCAACGTGTCCATGGCAGTTTTACGCCTCTGCAGTGCGAGTCCCGCCAGCCCAGCCAGCCACAGGTGTGCAATGCCAGTGTGATGTACCCCGTGGCTTTATGTTGCCTCCAGCGCCTGCCATGTCCCTGGGGCGTGGGGCAGGCAGGCTGCGTTCATCTTCTAGAATTACATCACTCCAGGGTGCGTCTCGTGCCTGTGCAGGGAGGCCCAGCGTGTGCGGTGCCCGGGTGAGCACCGGGGCCTGCCGCCCTTGCTGCAATGTGCTCCGGGAATCCAGCGGAGCGGGGGCTGCCAGCTCGCGGAGGCAAGTGCCACCAAAGGCAGCAATGCTCAGTGGGCACCTGTCTGCGGCAGGATTGGGAAATCCCCGTCAGGCAGGCTGCGAAGAGGGCAGAGCATCCTAGGAAGTTGCTGCATGCTAGAGGCTGGAGAAGCTGCACTGGAAAAGCCGCTCCGAAGGGGCTGGGTACAACGTCCTCCCTCCAGCTGTCTGGGCTCTGAGATCCTGCCTGCAGAACGCTGGGCTTGGCTGCTGCAGAGCGCGAGAGCTGATTCCAGCTGCAGCCCACGCAGCAGGCCGTCACCATCAAGGGCTGGGAGGCCAGCGTTGGGCTTCCAGTCGTTTTCTTCACGTCAGCCAGGAGCAGCAGGAACGGGTCTCCGCTGGCAGGCCGAGGTTCAGAACAGCGACAGGAGGGGAACCAGCTGCCAAAGAATGGCACAGACACCAAAACCGTTCACCAGCGGCACAGGGCAAAGCATGAACATTGACAGCAAAACCTGTGCAAAAGCGAATGCACAAATCCAGAGTGGAGAAGGAAAACCCACACGCCTAGTTCACTGTCCCACGGAGTGGCACTTAGACCACCTACACCCACAGATAGGAATGGGTGAGCTCTACAGCCTGAGCTGAGAGCCAGCTGGCTTTATAACTCAAGCTGTAGAGCAGGGATGTAGCCCCTGGCTTGCCGGGATCTGACCATGGTAGCTTGAGTTCCCCCCAGCACTGGGGAGCCCACACTGGTACTCCAGCCCCCTCCCCCCAGTTTCCCTATGGGGCTGGAGCCCCCAAAATCCCCTGAGGCTGTGGTGAGTGAGGGGAGGGTCTTTCTCCTCTTCAGTCGGGGGCCACGTCAGTGAGGGTTTGGGGGGGATTGTTTTTTTGCTGCTCACTTGTGTGTGGCCCCTGACTGAATTTTTTGTGGGTCAGCAGCCACCCAACCCAAAAAAGGTTCCTCATTCCTGCTGTAGAATAATGCAGAATCCTCTACATCCGAGGTCACAGGGGTGTACCTGGGAATGCAAACATGGCTGCTTTTGGAGGACCACTTTCTCTGCCCCCCATGGCCAAACAGTTCTCGCCCTGCCCTGGCAGAGTTCTGTGCCCCCGCTGTTGGGGAAGGGGGCACATCCCTGTCGACCGCCCCCCTTGGGCATGCCTGTGGGAGGTCATATGCAATACTTGTGGCCAAAAAATGATCTCGAAGCTTGCAAACAAGGCAAGCAAAGGAAAAAACGCTCCGCAGCAAGGAGCAAGCAGTGCCGCGGGGCGTGACGTTTTGTATCTGTAGAGCATGCATGCAAGGGCAAGCAGCAGAACCAAACAGGGTAGAGAGCTCAGGCGTGTGGCAGATGCACACACAAGGCAGCTGTGCGCAGACGAACTGGGCACAGCCCAGCACATTCACAGGTGCCTCTCTGGAGCTCAAAGACCTCCTCAGCCTCGTGCGAGGGAAGGAAGGAAAGTGCCTCCCCGTGCCTACACTACCCGCCATGCAAGGCACCAGGGCTGCTGGCTCTTCCTCTTCCTGTCCCTGTGAGGGAGCGAACCCAAAGCGCAAGGCTCGTCTGCCCCCCACACTCCCCCGCCAGAGCGAGGAATGCAGCCAGCTGGGCACTGTCCCCACACTCCCTGATGAAAGGGAACAGTCAGCCATGTTCCCAAACAAACTGGGGGCGGGGGGAGGTGAGGGCTACAGCTCCCCTGCTCTCCCTAAAGGGTGCATGGGGGGGGAGGGGTGTTCAGGGCTGGGCTAGGCCCCCAGCCGGCTCCTTTCACGTGAACCACCTGGTGATTCTCTCTCTTGTCTGGAGGATTTGATGAGACTCAGGGTATGTCTACACTACAAAGTTAATTCGAACTAACAGCCGTTAGTTCGAATTAACTGTAATAGGGGCTACACATACAAACCGCTAGTTCGAATTTAAATCGAACTAGCGGAGCGCTTAATTCGAACTAGGTAAACCTCATTCTACGAGGAGTAACGCCTAGTTCGAATTAAGTAGTTCGAATTAAGGGCTGTGTAGCCACTTAATTCGAACTAGTTGGAGGCTAGCCCTTCCCAGCTTGCCCTGGTGGCCACTCTGGGCCAAGCCAGGGAAACTCTTCTGCCTCCCTCCCAGCCCCAGAGCCCTTAAAGGGCCATGGTCTGGCTACAGTGCTTGTGCCAGTTGCAAGCCTGCCAGCACCCAGCCAGCAGACCCTGCACCTGGTACAGCATAAGCCAGCCACCCGCTGCCACCCAGCCCTCCCGCTCTTCCCAGGACCAGGCTGACGGCTCCCAGGAGCCTGCCCAGGGCCACAAGAGGTGGGCACCCGCCAGGTCTAGTGCGGAGATCGTGGACCTCATCGAGGTTTGGGGGAGGCCTCCAACATCCACGATCTCCGCACTAGCCACAGGAACGCGGCCATCTACAGCCGCATGGCTGCCAGCCTGGCCACCAGAGGCCACATGTGAACCCAGGAGCAGGTTTGCATGAAAATCAAGTTGGTCCAGTGAGACCCCCAACCCTGAGCTTAGAACATAAGAACATAAGAACGGCCGTACTGGGTCAGACCAAAGGGCCAGCTAGCCCAGTAGCCTGTCTGCCAACAGCAGCCAGCACCAGGTACCCCGGAGGGGATGAACCGAAGACAATGACCAAGTGATTTGTCTCGTGCCATCCATCTCCAGCCTTCCACAAACAGAGGCCAGGGACACCGTTCCTACCCCCTGGCTAATAGCACTCCATGGACCCAACCTCCATGAATTTATCTAAATTCTCTTTAAACTCTGTTATAGTTCTAGCCTTCACAGCCTCCTGTGGCAAGGAGTTCCACAGATTGACTATGTGCTGTGTGAAGAAGAACTTTCACTTATTAGTTTTAAACCTGCTGCCCATTAATTTCATTTGGGGTCCTCTAGTCCTTATATTATGGGAACTAATGAAGAACTTTTCTTTATTCACCCTCTCCACACCATTCATGATTTTATAGACCTCTATCATATCCCTCCTCAGTCTCCTCTTTTCTAAGCTGAAAAGTCCCAGTCTCTTTAGCCTCTCTTCATATGGGACCTGTTCCAAACCCCTAATCATTGTAGTTGCCCTTTTCTGAACCCTTTCCAAGGCCAAAATATCTTTTTTGAGGTGAGGAGACCACATCTGTACACAGTACTGAAGATATGGCGTACCATAGTTTTAGACTTCCCCTCCTCCTTCTTCCCCTGGCTTCCCCCTTCCAGGTTTCCACCTCCCCTCTCCCACCCTCTCTTTTCCCCTCTCCCACCTCCTTCTCCCAGTCTCCCCAGAGGTTAACCCCCCCCCCAGTTTTGTTAAATAAAGAGAGTTTCTATTTTTGAACACACGTGTCCTTTATTTTTTACATCAGGAAGGGGGGCTGGGGAGGGGTAAGTGGAAGGAGGTGAGGGAGGAATGGGGCAGGAGCCCCCGATGGGGAGCACTGGGGTGGCTCTGCGGGCTCCTCGGGGTGGAAGCTCTCCTGCAGGGCCTCCTGGATCCTGACAGCCCCCCCCGATTGACACCCCTGGATGGCAGCCTGCGGCAAGTGCAGCCGGGCTGATGGCCGAGTGCTGTGATGTGCCGAGTGTGGGCACTCAGGGCACTCCAAGACAGGACTGCTTTGCTGTCCCTCATCGAGTTAGACAAGCAAGCGGGGAACCCTGAGAACTGTCTGTCCAGGGTGGGGGGTCGGGTCCCTTTAAGCACAGCCCTCGGCTAGCCTGAGGCAGCAGCTCCACGCTCTAAGTCCTAACCTGATGCCCTGCCGGCACTGGTTCCGGCCAGCCTTAACTTCAGTTCAGGGTCCACTCAATGTGGACATGCTAGTTCGAATTAGCAAAACGCTAATTCGAATTAGTTTTTAGGTCTAGATGCACTAATTCGAATTAGCTTATTTCAAATTAACTAATTCGAATTAAGTTAGTTCGAATTAGTGCTGTAGTGTAGATATACCCTCAGTCCCATTCCAGACACGTCCCATTGTCCTGGTACAACCAACCCCTGGCCCTGCTTTAAGTTGTGATAAGAGGAAGCTGCCTACCGATTTAGATGGTCCTTGCTCGTACCGTTTGGGAGTTCTTGGACAGACAGACAGACACTCTCAGATCTAGAGCAGACATTTAACCCAGCGCACGTCCTTAATGGAGCAGCCCTGAAACTGGTTGGAGCGGCACTGAAATGGGCGTCACTTGCTGATAAATCGCTGAGCTGAACACTCAACAGGGCGAGGCCCGCGTAGGCGCACGGACATGATGCGCTGGCACTGGTTTACACTGCACTGCTTTCAGTTTAGCTAAATGGGAGCCACTTCCTGAAGCCAGGCAGGCCGTGTGGGGAGCAGCGGGGCCTGGCACAGTGAGGCTGGGCTCGGGTCTCTCCTGTGGCAGTGGGGTGAGACCCAGAGCAAGGTCCCAGGCGTGGGATGTTCGGTCTCCTGCCCAGAAGGGGACCAACAGACGCAGGGGGAGTCAGCACAGAGCCCAGGGTGAGTATGCCGGGCACTGGGCTGCTCCAACCGGGGGGAGCACAGAGATGGCCCCTGGGGCGTGAGTCAAGGAGCAGCATCGGGGAAGCCCCGGGCAGGCTCTGTGCCCACAGCCAGCCCCAGGCTGGCGCTCGGTATTCAGAATGGAAAGGCCTGGCCTGGCCTGGCAGCAAATGGCGCCCTGGAAACACAGGCGCCCGCGCCGCCCTGCTCAGATGCAGGATCCAGCGTGGGGGGGATAAACATGCAAGGCCTGGGGCCAGGCCCCCTTGCTCAGCTCTGCTGTCAGCTGGCCCAGGAAGTAAACCCAGCACCGGGTGTGCTGGGGCAAGGGCTGTGGGTCAGAACAACCAGCCACCCTTGCCTCGTGGTGCAGCTGGCCTCCGGGCACGGGGCCTAGCCACGCAGCCCTTCAGGAAAAGCTGCGGAGCTGCAGCCTGGGGAAAGGGGGCTAAGTCCCGTCCCAAAGCCAACGGAGGAGGGAGGGGGGGCTAGAGAAGAAACCAGGGCACTTTACACCGCGCCCCCGCAGCGTGCCCGAGAGACCCACCACACGGGCCTGCAAGCCGCTGGTGCCACTTCCTCCTGCCTGCAGAGAGCAGGGGATGGAGGGTGGAGGTGCTCGGGCTGCGGCGGGCACCAAAAATCGTAAGCGTGGTCCTGCCCACCATGCACCCCCAGTCCGTGCCCAGCGCCTGGCTGTGCGCACAGGGCTCCAGCACACTGTGCCCGCATGGCCCAGCCAAGGTGTGTGCCCCGGGGCCACGGTTGTGCCCAGTTGTGCGGACCAGGCAGAATCCTAGGGCTAGGGACACAGGCCCCTGCCTGGCCTGCCGTTCCCAGGCAGGAGCAGAGGTTAGCTCTTGCAGGCAGTGCTGAGGGCCTCCTTCCACCATCATGCTGGCTGCATCTCCACGGGAGCATCCGGGCTGGCGAGCTCCAAGGAGCAGGGGAGCTGGGGCCTGGGGGGGCCGTGGCAGGGACCAGCCCAGCCCCTCTAGCCCACGCCGCCCCCTGCCTAGTGCGGGAATCCCTGCAGAGCTGAGCACCCTGCCCCCAGCTGGATGTGGGGGTGCCCCTAGGCGTGGAGCCGGCCCAGTGAGCAGCCTGCAGGCGCTGGCCGTGGGGTGAGTCCTTTCCCCCAGCCTGGGGCAAGTCCTTCCCCAGCACAGTGCCAGGGTGTGGCCTCGCCTGAATTCACCCCAGCCAGGGCAGACTTGCCCCTCGCTCATCCTGCTCCATCAGCCCCCCCCGCCTTGCCCCTGCCTGCCACTAGGTGGTGCTCCAGGTGCACCCGAGGTACCACTGGCCCCACACGCTGCCCAGCCCCACCAGGTGGGAAACAGGCCATCCTGGGGGGTTTGCTCCCCTCCTGCCCGTGTGGGTGGCCACAGGCCCACTCTGCCCTGCACCTCCCCACACGGCACAGCTCCTGGGGCAGCTGGGAAAGGGGCCGGCGGGTCGGAAAGCGACTCGGTCCCCTCGGGGGGGGGGGAGGAGGGGGCTTGGAGCCGGGCCAGGAGCAGACGTCCGTGCTGCAGGTCTGGGCGCACGCGGCTGGCTCGGTGCAGGGCCACGCGCAGCTCCCCTTGGCCCCAGGAGGCACCGGGGGCGACTGGCACACGCTGCTGCGGCGTGGCTGCAGGGCCCTAACACTGTGCCCTGTGGGCAGCCCCTGCACCAGGCAGGCAGAGGCACAGAAAGGCCCCTCTTGCTCTGTTGGCTTCCCAGGGGCGTAACCAGGCAGGAACCTCCCAGCCTGCTGGGGCCAGCTCCAGAAAATCTGGGCCTTCTGCAAGGCCAGGCCGCTGGGAGCCGTGGCGGGAAAGCCCAGCATTCAGCAGGCAACCTCCTCCCCAGTGCCTGGAGCCCCCCTGGGGCTGCTGAGACCTGACATCTTCAGTTCACCAGTGACCTGGGCTGGCAGTGTCCCCTGGCCCCCTGCCTCTCCGTGCTCACAGCTGAGGAAGGCCCAGCCCCAGGCAGGGACGGACAGGCCAGGGAGTGGGGTCCTCGCCCTCCTGGGGCCCAGAGGAGGGTGGGCTGCTGCCTCTTTGAGCTGCCCCTCTGTGCCCAGGGGGGCCAGGTGGCTGTGGTTCCAGAAGCTGCCTTTAATTGTTATGGCA
This sequence comes from Pelochelys cantorii, assembly GCA_032595735.1. Classification (NCBI taxonomy): domain Eukaryota; kingdom Metazoa; phylum Chordata; order Testudines; family Trionychidae; genus Pelochelys; species Pelochelys cantorii. The sequence goes on from CM064337.1 coordinate 47,775,120, forward strand.
ACAAAAGTTTCTCAATGATGTGAAGTGAAGTTGCCTTGGCAACAGGAGGGTGAGGGTTATTTCCACCGCAGTAATTAGTGAAAGTGCAAACGAATCTCTCCCTCCCCCGCCCCTCACCACTCCCCACCCCTGCCGGCTGCTGCGATGGAGGCTGGGCTCCCACTGGGGGCGTCCCCCCCTCCCGGCCTGATGGGCACCGGCTCGGCTTTAGGGCTGCGGGACAGGACTGGGGTTGGCTGGGCCCAGGCTGAGGGGCGGCCCCACGCCCTGCCAGCTGCGCCCCCTCCGGGCCAGCAGCTCTTCTCCCCTGCCCCTTGGACTCTCTCCCGGGCTGACCTGCCTGCCTGGGCCCGCAGCAACTACAAGGCCGAGGAGACAGCTTCCCGGGAGATCAGACCCCCCCACCTCCCTCCTGGATCACTGAGTGGCAGGAGCAGGACGGGCGTCTGGGCGTTGGCTAGGGCCGGGGCGGAGGAAATGCAAAGCAAAGGCAGCCCCGGGTCTCAGCCATACACTCACTGCACAGCAGGGCCTCACTGTTTGGGTCCGTCCCCACCCCGCTGCGGCTCTTCAGCCCCTAGGACACCGCCCCCTAAGACACGGCTGGGCCCTTTGGAGGCTCTGCCCCAAGGGCACTGAAAGCCGTGCATTTACTCCAGGGAAGAGTCAAACCGGTTCAAGTGTGCCTGCGGTTAAGGGTCTATGCCGGTGTGGCCAGACTGATTTCAGTGCCATTCTTCACTAAGGGCAAGGTCCCACAATGCCCTGGTGCTACCCTGGCCCTACGGATGGGGAAACCGAGGCACAGAGCCATTACTGCCTTTCCCAAGTTCACATGGGGAATCTGTAGCAGGACTGGGGAAAGATCCCAGTCTCCCTGTCCTTGCTGTCACCCACCAGGCTCCACCTCTCGCCCTTACACTGACAGCAGCCCTCAGAAACCCTGGCCTGAAATACAGCCCCCTAGCAGCAAGGTGGGGGGGGGAGGGCATTTACATGGGGGGCTTCGGAGCAGGGACTCAGAGAGACCGAGGAGGGTGGGGGGCTGGAGAACCATGAGGTCCCAGTGAGGTGCCAAGGCCAAAAGAGCTAATGTGAGCCTGGGACCCACAAACAGGAACTCCCAAGTAGGAGCAGAGATTGTTTTGCCTCTGGGCTGGGCCTGGGACAGCGGCTGCCGGAGTCCTGGGGCCTGCTCTGATGGCCACCGCTTGGTGGGGGGGGCTCACTTGGGGGGGGGGGGCTGCAAAGCACCACAAAAATAGTTCAAGGGTTGGAAAGAATCAAAGAGCAGCTGGTTTAGCTCCACAGAGAAGGGGAGGGGGGACTTGATCCCAGACTATAATACCTGCACCCCTATTATTATTATTATTATTTATTATGAATAATAACTCTTTAATGATGGGCTCTTCAGTCTCCAACTTCCAATGGCTGGCAGTCGAAGCCAGACAAGAAGTAAGATCAGACGCACGAGGGTCATTAGCCGTTGGAACAACCTCCCCAGGCTCGTGGCAGGGTCGCCATCCCTGACCCATGTTCAGTCAAGACCCAAAGGCTCTGCCCTTGGGACTCTGGTGGGGTGGGTCTCTGGCCTGGGCGCACCAGGGGCCCGTCTGGATGCTCACAGTGCGCCCTTCTGGCCCTGGACTCTCCATGGCTCCCGGCCACCAGCACCGCAGACCGGCCTAGCCCAGGCAGAGCATGGAGCCGCCTGGCCGCACCGCTGCCTGTGCTGAGGCCAGGGACCTCCGGGCCAGGCTCTGCGATTCCAGAGCGAGGGAAAGGCGGCTGGGCGACCCGGGGCAGAGGCAGGACCGGACCTGGAGGGGTCGGAAGGAGAGAGGGGGGGGCCACACAGCGGGACCAGGAGACCCTGAGTCACCTGCCAGGGTCCACCTGCTTCCACCAGCCCAGCCCCTGGGCTCTCCGCCGCCAGGGAAGGGCGCTCGCCCTCTTGGGACCCCCGCAAAGCTCCCCATTGGGCGCTCTCTAGCTCCGCCTGAGATGCCCCCGCCCTGGTCTCTGCGAGCCCCACAGCCCTGTCACCCCCAGGCCGGGAAGTGGCCATGTTTCTCCATGGCCCCTGCCTGGCCCTGCAGGCCCTCTGTGAGCGGGAAGGGGGAGGAGCCCCGCAGCCCTTTTGCCGCAGGAAGCAGGACGGCTGGAAGGGACTTGGGGTGCCCGGCCTCCCTTCTGGGGGGCTGGCCAGGCAGTGTGCCCCCCTAGGCCTTGGGCTCTGGGCCAGGGAGCCCTGCTCCCAGCTGAGCCTCAGCACTGCTCCTTCCCAGCCCGGCTGGCTACCGTCACCCCTTCCCGCCTTGCCCCAAACAAGCAGCTGTCAACCGGACAGAACTCTTCGGCAGGCGCATGTCCGGTGGGCCCAGAGCCAGCCCCGGCGGCCGCTCGCTCCCATTAGCGGCTTCCTCGAAGGCCCTTCAGATGGAGGTTTCCAGGCTGGGCTGGACGTGCGGGGAGCGGAGACATCCTCCTTTTGTTGGCTATTGTTAGCCTTCCGCCACCTGCAGAAGCCATCGGCTGACTCAGGCGGGCGCACTGCCGTTAGCAAACAGGATGCATGTCAGCGGGGCCCAGGAATGCAGGAATGCGGAAGGGAACCCAAGGAGTTTCCTAGACGGCTGGGAGCAGGGCAGAGGGCACCTGGCACCCCCAGGCCTCTCATAGGGGCTGGGGGTGTCAGGGTCGTGAAGGAGCCGGGAGCAACCGAGCCAGTGAGGGGCTGCAGCGGCCAAATGGGTGCTCGCTGCGCTGTGAGATGGGGAACAAGCCCACGTCCGGCGCTAGCCCTGGCGCCAGCGGGCACATCCGTGGGAAGGGCAATGCCCAGCCATGAGCCCTAGGCAACGTGGCATCCAGGCTGTGCCCTCCCTGGCTGCCGGAGATGCAATTTGCTGCTCTCTGGGGCAGGGTTCCCTGTAAGCTGAGCGCTTGGGTGGCCACTCAGGAGAGATTCACGTGCCACCCAGCTGACTAGCGGAGTGCCCACAGCCGGCAGCGTGCATTGCTATGGGTGGTGCACATCCGCACATGTCTCGGTGCACAGAACAAAATGTATCGCGCACAGGCATGGGAAAAACGAGAGGGAACATTGCTCTGCAGACTGGGGGATCAGAGACTGGCTCCCAGATCCATGAACTCCTTGGAACTGTGTCTGTGCCTCCCGCTGGCCTAGTCACTGACCCAGCTCCTGGGCTTTCTAGAGTGCCGGTCGCTGCTGTCTTCCCGGCCCTGCCCCATGGCCGCTGCTCCCCACCCCGGCCTGGAGGCCAGGCTGATCCAGCGGGCACCGATCCCTGCACCAGTGCCAGCGCTAGCACAGTGCTGTCTCCCGGCTCGCCCCCCCCGTCTGAGCCCGGTCTCTTTGCAGGCGGGAGAGCGCGAGAGGCGGAGGGAGGGAGGGACCGGCAATCACCATTGGACGGGACAGCGTGGTGGAGACATGCCAGGAGCAGGGGCCAGGAGCTGCCCGTGGGCCGGGCTGGCCGGGCATTCCTGGGCAGCCTGCGTGCTGCTTCTGGCTTCGCAGACATGGCCGTGCCTGCAGCGGAGCTCGCCGTGCCAATGGCAAAGGTAACATCCTCCGTCTCCACAGGGCAATGGCCCTTGGCAGTTGTGACGGCGCATCGGGGAGCCCCCTGACCCTGCACCCCCGTCCGCAGCATGATGTGAGTCCGCCAGCCAGTAGAATAGAGGGAGTTTATTGCTTCGGGCACCTGGCATTGGCCACCGTCGGCAGACAGGGTCCTGGGCTGGATGGACCTTTGGTCTGACCCAGTACAGCCGTTCTTATGATCTCCCAGATACAGCCCAGCATAGGGTTCGATGTGGGCATCCGAGGACAGGCTGACAGCCCTAATTCCCTTGGGGGAAGGGGTTCACAGGCCCCTGAACCCCCTACACTGGTTGTTCCAGACTTCTTCCTCCATGCTTCCCCATGCTCAGACTGCCCAGCTCCCAGGCCCTGTCCCCCCCTCCCCGCCAGGTGCCCGTCTCCGCCTCCCTCCCTTTGTCTCTCCCCCTGGGAAGAGCCTTGTTACCTGCTCAGGCTGGGCCTGGGTGTCTGGGCCAATGCACATGTGGGGGAGTCAGTGGGAATCACAGAGCCCAGCACGGGGGGGACCCCGGGTCACAGAGCAGACAGCCCCCCCCCACTACGGCACAGAAGTCAGCAGGAGTTTGGCTGTGGAGAGCGATTTCCCCGTCGCCTGCCCCAGGGGATGTGGAGGTGCCCTAAGGGCTTGGCCCGCTCCAATCCCAGGAGCTTTTCAGGGGCCTCGGGCTGCCTGCCGGGATGAAGCTTGGGCGCAGCAAACTGTCACGCAACCTTGGGGAGCTCGGGGGCAGCCAGGCCCTGCAGGGTTGCCCTGGCTGTGCTGTGGGGAGCTGCTGTGGGGCACAAGCCACCCCTTCTGGCGTCCCGGAGGGCTGTGACCACTGCTCTGCCCAGGTGCTTTGGGCCAGTGGGCCCCATGGCTGCAGCGCCAGTAGAATTTGCCCCTTTGTTCAGTCTGGGGCTGGGCTGGAAGAGACTGGCAGTGCCCTGGCTGTGGGCAGGGGGGTGCTAGAGCAGGGAGCCCCGCCGGGCCCTGACTGCAGCTGTGTGATGTGTGAAGCTGCCTGGGGCTGGCGTGCACAGAGGGGATCTGGAACATGCCTCCTCAGCCTGGCATTTTTCTAACCCTTCTTGCACGTGAAAGCCCTGCTCTGCCCCACCCCCGCCCCGTGCATGCTCTCTGCACCAGGCAGGCACAGGCAGTTGTGCAAAGAACACACTCATTTTGCACGGGGGACGGGGAGGCCGCAGCCCTCGCAGGGACTGCATTAGCCCATGGCTCACTTCCCCCGGCACCAGGCAAGGGGTACAGCGCCCAGTGGGGAGACACCATGCAGCCAGCGTGGGGGGCAGATGCTGCGTGGCCACTGGGCCAGCCACCCGCGCCCGGCTGCCAGCCCCCCAGGCTGTGTCAGCGCTGGACGATGGCTGTGGCGAGCCGAACGGTTACTCACTGCGCAGGGTCGGCTGGATGTGTCTGGGTGAAGCAACAGCCGCTTCCCCAAGGAGCCGGGGGCGGAAGCGGGATTCCAGCCAGGGCTGACGTGCGGGACATGAGGCAGGGAGCTGCGGGAAGCCGTCCCCCCTGCCCCATTGTGCAAGGAGCAGGGCTGGCAGGCTTCCCTCAGGCCTGGGGCAGTGGCAAGGGAGCTCACTCCGCAGGGCTGGGCATTGGCAGTGAAAGGGGCTGGGACCCAGGGACCAGCGCCCGCCCAGCTGTGGGGTCAGCCAGTCGAAGGGCAGTGACCAGCCCCCTCCCCTCCCCTCTGCGAGTGCCACCGCCAGCAGCAGCCCAGCGCGCAGCAAGGGGCGGCCGCCCGGCTGCTGGCACCAGGAGAGCTGGACTGAGCCACTGTTCAAAGGGGGGGTGGCTCTGGGGGGGTATCACGGAAAGGGGGGTCTGCAGGCATGGGGGGGTGTTGGGGGCTATGTGTGTTAGCCGGATGTGTGTGTGTCACTAGAGGCACAGTTGTGTGTGTGTATAACTAGAGGCACAGTTGTGCATGTGTGTGTGTGTCACTAGAGGCACAGTTGTGTGTGTGTCTGTGTGTGTGTAACTAGCACAGTTGTGGGTATGTGTAACTAGAGGCACAGTTCCATGTGCCCCTGCCAGGGGGGGTTGGTTGTGGTGAGGCATGGCTGTGATGAGAGGCTGAGTGTGTGTATCTAGCTGTGTGTGTAGGCCTGGCTGTGTATGGCTCTGTGTGGCCCTGGAGCCAGGGCTGTGTATGAGGGTGCTGGGGGTGTGGGTTGGCACAGCTGTGCCTGGACCAGACCTAGGAGAGCGGCTGCCATGCCCCCTGCTCTGACACGACCCTTTCCCCGGCACAGCCTGGCACTTGGCACCCGCCTCGCCCGTGTCACACCCTGGGAAAGTGGCCGGATTTTCAGCCGGACGAGCCCCCGGCCACAGCGAAGGCTCCCACCTCGGAAACACCCACCTGGCCAGACGGGGCCCTGCGGGAACTGCCAGCGGGGTGAGGGGAGCTGGGCTGCAGGGGGGAGAGGGGAGCAGGGCCCCACCACCCCCCTTCACACAGCCAGCAAGGAACACCCCGGTGGTCCCTCCCGCTCTGCGTGCTGGGGGGTCCCTGCTTTGAGACACCCGGGAGCGAGTTCTACCCTCCGTGGCTGGGCGAGCAGCAGCCTCCAGTGAAGGGAAACTCTCCCGAGAGGCAAGAGCCGAGCGCTGGCGGGTCTAGCAGCGAGCTCTCTCCTAGAGCGCTCGATGGGGGGTGGCTGCAGAGAGCCAGGCTACGTGGACTTGTTAAGCATCTGTCCCGCCTCAGAACCCTCAGCGCAAACAGGCGTCCCCTCGGCCACGCCCCACGTTCCACGGCAGGAGCCGGGCCCTGCGGGTCGGACACACCCAGGGCCCGGCGTGGCCCTGCTCACGGAGGCAAGGCCACAGGCTGGGCAGTGGAGGGCGCTCTTCCTGGCGCCTCAGACCGTTGCGCAGGGCCGCCCAGAGGGGGGGTAAGTGGGGCAATTTGCCCTAGGCCCCGGGCCCCACAGGGGCCCCCACGAGAATGTCTGAAGTCCGAGGTCTGAGACAGGGAGTGCCAGGAAGGGGGCCCCCGAAATTGCTTTGCCCCAGGCCCCCTGAATCCTCTGGGAGGCCCTGCCGTTGGGAACAGAATTCCAGGCACTGAGAGTGGCCAGTCGCTTGTCTCCTTCCCTCCGCGCCCCCCTCCCTGAGGAGCCCCAAGGCCTCAGTCCCCACCCAGCTCCACTGCAGGACGTAGACGGGAGTCCCCAGAGGGGGGCAGACCCAGGACCGCTGCAGAATTAGGCCAGACATTGCAGACTCCAGTGGCCTAGGCCGCCCCTCCCCGAGACACAGTGGGCCTGTTTGCCAATGTGCTGAGCACCCAAAGGTCCCACTGCCTTTGACTGGACTGGGGGTGCCTTGGGAGCCATTGGCCATGCTGTGCCCGAGCCACGCATGTCTGGCACCTCTCACCGAGGGGTGTTCAGCAGGGCCAGGCCTGGAGCACGATCCCACAAGTGACCCACGGTGGCCTGCAGACCCTCCAAGGGAGAGGGCCGGGGGCTCCCCATGGATGAGGCTGGGCTGTTTGTCCTGGGTTCCCTCCCGGGAGAGCGCAGGCCCAGGCATGGAGGAAGCACACGGGGTGCTGGGCTCGCAGCTGTGGGGGGTTCCCAGGCAGCGATGCCGGAGCATACCTCGGCTGAACTATGGGTGGACATGCTGGGAAAGGGTGCAAGGGAAAGTACGGCCGTGTTCTCGCCGAAGGGTAGGGTTGCCAGGTGGTTTCAACAGACATACCGGACACACTTGACATGACGTCACAATCGACATTCCATCCGATTTAGAAAATACCGGACATTTCTCTTTTCTCCATTTGTTTCCTGAACAGAAAGCTCCAGTACTGGACTGTCTGGTTCAAAACCGGACAGCTGGCAGCCCTGCTGAAGGACACGGACACGGGCTGCCCGCTCAGCCGTGGCCAAGCTGGGGGAGGGGCCGGACAGAGCCGCGTGGGGGAGGGTGCAGAGCCAAGGTGGATGCCTCAGGGCAGGAGGCTGAGGCCCGGCTGCACCAACGTCGCGCCTGGAAACCCAGCACCAGGCTGCACGAGTCCCAGGCAGGTTCCAAAGCGCAGCCCGTGCGTTTGTGTGGCCGCCCGCTGCTGGGCGCCCCAGGTCCCACATGCTGCATCTCCTGCTCCGCGCTGGGAGTGCAACGCAGGGGTTCCCCTGCCGTCCCCTGAGCCCTGCGGCTGGGCTCCCAGCTGCACGCCGGCAACGGGAGACTCGCGAGGCCATGCCCTGCTCGCCCGCCCGAGGTCCAGCCCAGCACCAGGCTGGTGCAGGCTGCACTGCAGGGACATGGGCACTCCCGCTCACTGGGCTAGGGCAGGCGTGTGCCCAGAGGCCATGGCATCACTTGGTCTGGTGCCAGGGAGCCCACCAGGACTTCAGTGCAGCTGGAGTCTACAGGCCTGGGCTCCAGACTCCAATGCACTTTGAAGCAGAGCCAGAAAGCCTGGGCCACCTGTACCAACGCCCCCCCCCCCCATTGTATCCCTTGATACCGGACGCTGCAGGCAGCTGATCCGTCATAGCACCCCCTGCAGCATTACATCCTTCCTCAGGAGCAGTCCCGCACTTCCTGTTTCTCCCCCAGGCCCTCGGCACGCGGAGAGACACCCCTGCAGCTCAGGTGTCCAGCCCGTGTCTCCTTTGTGCGGCGGGCGGGCGTGCCGGGGTGGCAGATGTTTACAGCACCATGGGGCCTTGGCAGCCCCCGTCAGAACATTTTCCATCCCGGCCCCTCTTCCCCCCCCCGATCTGTACCAGGTGTCAGCTGGAAAAATAGCTCTCAGCAGCACCCAAGCCCCACGCACATCCCAAGCTCTGCCCGCTACCCGTTACCCCCAGCAAAAGAAGATGCATCTGAAGTGAATTGTCCAGCTCCTTCCTCCCACACCCTGCATGGAGCAACACCCCCGGCCTTTGCCGGCTTCTTGCTGGGATGCTTTAACCCCCCCTCCCCTGGGTGCTGATCTCTCCAATAGCCCCTGAGGCAGCAGGCTCCGTGGGGCAGGCCCTTCACACGGCTCCAAGCTCTCGTTTCAGGCTCGGGTGTCACAACACTACCGGGACGTGCTTCCCGCTTTCCTAGGGTTCTGCACAGCCAGAAGGGTTTTAATACGGAGGCACAGGGTCCGGAGGACGAGCTGCCCTGCCTGAACCAAGCCTGGAAGCCCCAGCTAGACAAACCCGGCCAGACACAGGGTGCACCAGCGAAACGGTGCCCGTGGCCGTCCCCCGGCCCAGCTCCGTAGGCCTGCAGCGGATGCCCCCCGCAAGGCAGGCCTCGCCCAGCCAGAAGCCACGGGCCTGCTGCCGGAGCCACTGGGTGCAAGGTGACCATGGAATTGCCTTGCCACTTCACACCCAGGAGCCTGTGGGCCCAGGCCGAGGCCGCTTGGGTTTGCCCCCAGCTCTTTGCAGATATCCCTGCACTGGGCCCCAAAGCGCTGGCTCTGCAAAATCCGCCCCTTTGGCCTGGGGCAGCAGGTTTCTGCCACTCAAGCCCTTACGTGTTTCGCAGGCTGGGCTGGCCTGGGGGTGGGTTTGTGACTTCCCACGGGCAGGGAATAAGAAAGTGGAGCTCCAGGATCATTCCTCCTCCACCCCCCTCGCCAGCAGCCACGGCTGCCTTGGCTACCACACACAGTGGCCATGCTGGGTTTCCCTCCCCAGCCACTGTGCCATCCCGGGCCTCCCTTGGCTCTGATGCCCCTTCTCCAGTCTCTGGAGAGGCTGCGCTAGAGGCGACCGTCGAAAGGAGCTTCATCCTGCCCTCCCCGTGCACTGAGCAAGGTGCTCAGCCTCCCTCGGGTGGGACCATCTCGCTCGCCCCGTGACCCACAGCTGCCTAGCAATGACCCCCCGGTGGGGCGAAGGCACGAGTCCCAGAGGCTGCATGGGACAGAAACAAATGTCTTCGCAGGCCTTGTCAGAGCAGCCAGCCCCCAGACAGCGACGTGCCGCCCGGTGCTGGGTTTGGCCGGGGAGGTATGTCAGGCTTGCTGCTGCTACTCACCACGGGCCTGTGGTCTGTGACTCACAGGAAACGTGCGACCTGCTGCCCTTGGCTGCGTGCTGCCTTGCCGGGCACCAGGGGTAAGTGGGGCTGCAGGGGGTGGAAATGCAAGAGCTCTGGCTGGACCCCTGCAGGGTGCACCATGCCCCCAGCCAGGCTGTGGGGCAGCACCAACCCCCCACCAGGTAGAGCAGGGAGCGCCTCTCTGCTCCCCTCCCTTCCACCGCTGATGCTGGTGATGTCACAGGCCTTGGTGTGTGGGGGAAAGTTTCATCTCCAAACACAGCAAGAGCCAGCCACGCGCCTGTAGAACTGTGCTTAAAACGGCAGCAGCGTCTCGGCTTTGCAGCAAGCACTGCAGCTAGAGATAAAGGGGGATGGAAAGCAAGGGGCCATGAAATGACTAAGCCCAGTGGCCCAAAGAGCATGGGGGATCCTGGATGCTAGCCATGGGGAGAGCTGATTAGCAGGCTGCCAACCCAAAGGCCCTGGCTGAAGAAGGTAGGTTCTCAGGCTGAAGCCAGGTGGGCCGGTCTCCCGGGGTGCAGCACTGCTAGCAGCATCCCTGGGAGGCCAGGTGTGGGGAAAGCTGGGGTCTCCCGGGGAATGCTAAGGAGATGTGGGAGAAGCGGCGTGTGAAGAGAAAAGCCCGGGAGGCTGTCGGGGAGGATGGGAAGGGCCAGAGGGGACCTGGCGCACGGAGTGGGAGGTCGGGAGGGGAGGTCCGTGGAGAGCAGGAAGGCAGGATGGACTCTGACTCTGCCTGTCGCTGGGGGGGCCCCAGCCCATTTGCTGGCCTGGATTGTGGCTCCTCGTGCCCTGGCTCTGCCCACTGCCTGGCACTCGGAGCTCCAGCCCCTCCCCAGCCCTGCTCAGCCACCTGGACAGAATGGAGCAGCCTGGCAGCCGGGGTCTTGGGGGGGCAGACTGGAGAGATCTAGGCACATGGGCTGGCAGCCAGGACCCCCAGCACTGGGCCAGGGTCCCAAGAGTGCTGCAGCACCCACCCACCCTTAATTCCCTTCTCATGTCTGTGGGCACTGCCCCCACTCCACTGGGAACAGGGGCAGAGTCACCAACGGGGGCTGCCCCACCCCGAGCCGCCTGCCCCACACTCCACCCTACACCACCCCAGCCCTCTGCCCCGAGCCCCCTGCACTCCACCCCACACTCCAGTTTCTTACAGGTACTGTCCTATCGCAGCCCCCCCGGCCCTGCCCTGGGTTCCGATCGGACAGTACCGGTAAGAAGCGTAAGGTACTTTCACCGCCGGACCAGAACGGCCGCGCTCGGACACAGAACAGACACCCCGCTAGGGCGTGCGCCTCCCCCTGGATGCAAAGCCAGACGGGTCCCTGGAGCCCTGCAAAGCGGCGCTGCGGGTAGCGATCTGGGCCCGTGCAGGGCTCTGCGGGTCCCCGCCCGCGGGCGGGGGGACCATTCCGGGCACGAGTGTCTGCGGTGCACTTGGTCCTAGTGTGCAAGAGCACGTGGCTTGCGCAGCTCACTGCCCGGCGGCGGGGGGGCCTGTAGCGCCCGGCCCGGCTTGTCTGCGAGCAGTCACTATTGGCCCTCCGCGCCGCGCGATTGGCCGCCTCGGCCGCCGGGCCTTGCCTCTGCTTCCTGATTGGCTGGCAAAAGTCCCTGCAAGAGCGCCCGCGCCAATGGCAAGTGCCGCGGGCTCGCGCGGGCGGCGGTTCGCGTGCCGGGCCCTGCTCCAGCGCCGCCCCGGGGCGCGAACCCGGGGCCATGCGGGCCCTGATTGGCCAGGTCACGTGGTCGCTGTGCCGGGGACTGACCGCCCTTCCCAGCCGTGCTGCGGGGCCGCGCGGGTCGGGCAGCCTGAGGCTTTCCCGCAGCGGGTCTCCGACTGCTCCCCGCCACCCCGGGCCACGGGCCCGGCTACGTCCCTCCATCCCGAGGGGCCGAGGCCCGGAGCCCCGCTCCCGTTTGCATGGCCCCGCCGGAGCCCCTGCGAGAGCGCCAGCCAGGGGGTGAAACGCTGCGCGCCCCCCCCCCCCGCGCGCTGCATGCAAGCATTGAGCTGAACCAGGTGCCGGGCGCGTAGGCTCTGGCCCGTGGTGCTGACAGCTGTGACTCCGAACCGGCCCCTCACAACGCAAGCCCGCGCTGCAGCCTTCCGGATGCGTGGCCAGCTGCTTCATATCCCCGCACCTGCGGGCGGGGAGGCCTAGATCATTTTTGGGGCGGCTGCGGCCACGTGGGGGTTCCCAGAGGCTCTGTCCCAGGCTACAACTACTGGAGAGAGAGATCTTGGAGTCACTGTGGAGAGTTCTCTGAAAACATCCCCTCAGTGGGCAGGACCAGTCACAAAAGCAAACAGAAAGTTGGGAATCATTAAGAAAGGGATAGAGAATAAGACAAAATATCTTATTGCCGCTATAGAAATCCATGGTAGGCCCACAGCTTAAATACTGCGTACAGATCTGGTTGCCGCATCTCCAAAAAGATCTATTGGCATTGGAAACGGTTCAGAAAAGAGCGACAAAAATGATGCAGGGTTTGGAATGGGTCCCATATGAAGAGAGATTAAAAAGACTGGAACTTTTCAGCTTACAAAAGAAAAGACCTAGGTGGGCTATGATAGAGGTCTATAAAATCATGACTGGTATAGAAACAGTGACTAAGGAAAAGTTATTTACATATTCCCACAATATAAGAACTAGGGGTCACCAAGTGAAATTAATAGGCAGCAGGTTTAAAACAAACAAAAGGATGTTTTTCTTCACTCAGTGCACCTGTGGAACTCCTTGCCAGAGGATGTGATGAAGGCTAAGACTTTAACAGGGTTCAAAAGAGCTAGATAGATTCATGGAGGTTAGGTCCATCAATGGCTATTAGCCAGGAAGGGTGTCCCTAGCCTCTGTTTTTCCAGAGGTGGGTGACCAGGGAGGGATCACATGATCCCCTATTGGGATCCTCTGGGACCTCTGGCATCGGCCGCTATGGGCAGACAGGACACTGGGGCTGGATGGACTGTTGGTCTGCCCCATCTGGCTGCTCTGATGTTCAGTGTCTGTGCTGCTTTCCCCATTCCCAAAGACAAGGCTGGAATCAGGGCCACCCCCCCCCGGGTCCTGCCCTGCACGGCTGGCGAGGCCTCTGGCAGCTGAAGGGGCCCTATGGACCAGGGGAACCAAGGTCAGCCCAGAGTGGAGCAGCTGTGCAGGGAGAAGCGTCTGCCACTCCACCACTTCCGGGGGCCAGGGGCTGGGTTTGCTCAGGGTGAGGCTGGGCTGTCTGTGGGCCCATCTTCTGCCCTTCCTTTGGGGATCCGGGGGCAGCATCGCTGGGCCACCCTGCCCATGGCAGCCCACGGCCAAAGACTCCCCTGCCCTCCCATGGGACTCAGCCCAGCCCAGCCTCACCGGAGGGGCCTGCCTCCCCCGGCACCTCCTCTCCTCGTTCCTGCCCAACCACTGTGGGTGCAAAGCACCCCTCCAGGGGCCTGCGGGTCAGATGGTGCCAGGGCTGAGCCCCCCCACCCCTCGGGGCCTGGCCCACCAGGCAGCAAATTCGAAGTGTGCTTGAGCCCCAGCAGGGAGCCCGTGGGGAGCTGTGCCCCCAGCCTGCCCAGGGGAAGATGATGAGACAAGGGGGGGGGGCGCTGGGGGGGGAGGGGTAGATGACTTGGTCTCTGTAGAGGAACTCTCAGGGGAGTGTTGGTTGGGGACCCTGGTGGGGCAGGGGGCTCACAGCCAAGGGGAAGGCGTTTCAGTGTCTCGGTCACCCCCAGGACCCCTCGGTCACCAGTGTCTCTGGTCAGGAATCCCCCAGCCGGGCTCCCCGCGCAAGGGGTCGCTGGGGTCCCCCAGACGGGACGGGCTCCCCGCGCAGGAGTTCCCCGGCCGGGGGGGTGGGGCGCGCAGCGGGCCGCGCTCGAGTCCCCAGCGACCCGGGCCGGGCGGGGCCGGGGTGGCCGCGCCCCCTCAGTGCGGGGGGTGCTGGAGCGAGCGGGGGAGGCCCCTCGCCAGGCTCCGGCGGCCACATGACCGGGCGGGCCGGGAGCCAGGAGCACGGCGCGGCTACAAATGCAGCCCCCGGCGCAAGCGGGCGCAGTAGCCGCCGCCGCCTGGCAGAGCCGAGCCTGGCCCGTCCCCGCCGAGCGACCCGCCCCGAGCGGCCGCCTGCAGCCCCGGCCCCGGCCCCGGCCCCGCCATGGGCGTGCGGCGCTGGCTGCTGGCGCTGCTGCTGTTCTGGCTCGCCCTGAGCGCGGGCTCCGGAGGTGAGTGCGCTGGGGGCCCGGCCCGGCTCGGCTCGGCTCGGCTCGACACTTGTTGCACAGGCCGGGCTCGGGACGGCTGGCGGGGGCGGGCCCGGGGCCTCGGGGGTGGCCCGGAGCCCGCCTCGGCTAGAAGCCTGGGCTGCGCTAACACAGCCCGGCAGGGCAGAGGGGCCGCCCTGCGTCCCGCTTCTCCTTGGGCACCGAGCCGCCCGGCCGCGCCCAGCCCCGTGCCCAGGGATCTGCTCAGGGCTCGTGTGTCTGCCTGAGGAGCAGCAAAGCGGCCCCCTGCGGGTCTGAGCCAGCCGCTCTGCCGGGATCCCTGCGTGCGTGGGGCGCAGAGCCGAGCTGTCTGTGGCAGGTGGGGCAGGGCAGGGCAGGGTGCTGCCTGGGGGGGTAGTAGAGGAAGGTGCTGGGCCTCCCCTCCAAGGGCTGCCCTGACCTTGGCAGCACCCCCTGCCTGAGGGGCAGGCCTGACCTGTGCCCTGGTGCCTGCTCCTGCCCCCTGGCCAGGCTCCAGGGCTGGAGCCCTGCTGCAGAACTTGCCAAAGGAGTTAACCTTCCCTGCAGGCCGCAGGGCCAGTGACAGATGCTGACCCCCCCTGCCAGGTGGGACCAGACCGGTGGCTTGGCCGCAGCAGCTCTGTCACTGCTGGATGTGTACAGCCTGCAGTGCGGAGGGAGTCGCATGGGGCTCGCTGGGCTGCCTCCTGCCCGGAGTTGCCAGGAGGGCTCTGTCCCGACCACAGGCCCTCCGGCAGTCTGGCCCTTGGCCCGTGCGCCTCTCCCTGCAACAGCGCCGGCTCATTGCCCGGCAGCATGATGTGATCATGTGGCAGGCGGCGCTGCTCCGGGCTAGCCGGTGTCCCCAGACTCAGCTCCTTTGGGCTTGAAGCAGCTCTTCGGAGTCAGGGGCTCCTGCCTGAAATGTAGCCGCACGAAGCCGAAACTGACCAGGCAGCTGCCGGGAGTGGGTCTGTCTGAGCGCCCTGGGGGGGGCCGGTTCACGCAGGGCTCAGTGACACTGCACATGGCTGGGAGGTCTGTGCAGGCTGGTCTAGGGACGCTCTGCCTAGTGTGCCCTTGAGCAGCCGAGGCAGAAGGGGACAGAACACCTGATCCACGGTGTCAACGGATCCCAGGGAGAGCTGCCCACGGTGAGGCCCAGCCAAGAGAAGCTCAGGCTGGCTCCTGCTGGCGCAGCTCAAGGGTTGGCTCCTCTTCTGGCCTCGTCTAGCATCACGCCTGCCTGTGGCTGCCCGTTGGAGCCCCGGTGGCTGTCGTGGCCAGGATGCCCACGCGGTGACCCCAGCTGTCAGACTGGCACCTGCCCAGCTGCATCTGCTGGAGCGGCAGGCACTAGCACCAGGCGTGGGCAGGACGCGCCTTGTTCCCGGAGCCGGGTCTCCACGTGGAGGTGGGTTTCAGAGGGCGGCTGCTTCCCGTTTCGTCTCTCGTTGCTCCCTGTTCTGCACCCCATTGCTCCGGTGCTGTGGGAACCCTCTCTCAGTCCTGCCCCCCCCCCCAGGGACGGGGGCGCCCAGAGAAGGCCGAGCAGGAGCCGGCGGTGCCCCAAATGCTGGCCCATCGGGGCTGGGGCAGACTGGGTCCGTGGCTCATGGGAGGCCTTAACATGGCTTCTGGGCAATGCTGGTGCTGGTGGAAGGGGCCTGGCTGCTGTGCGCAGCGCAAGAGGCCGGGCAGCAACCGTGCCGGCATCCGAGAGCAGCAGGAGCAGGCAGGGAGGTGGGACAGGGTTCTCCTGTGAGGTGCCCCAGAGCAGCCTGGGGTCTGTGGAGAGCTGCAGGATCCCAGCCTCAGGGTGCTTCCCGGAGTACCCCAGGACCAGGGCTCGGCTCCACCCAGGCCAGGCCTCGGGCTGCAGGCAGGAGAAACTCTGGGACCCTCTGGCCCTGGAGGCAAAGGAGGGGTTCAGGCCATGCCCTGGAATAGCCTGGCCAGAGAGGGCTGTGGCCTGTGGGGCTGGCGCTGGTGTGGTGAGCCCCCCACCGAGCAGTGTGCGGGGCTGCCCACTGGCACCTTTAGGCTGCGCAGAGCCGGCGCCAGCGGGGGAGGCTCAGGCAGGGCCGTGTGGGGCAGCGCGCGCCCGGGGGCTAGTCGATGGGGCCTTGTTGCCAGGAATTGGACACTTCCTGCCCCCTCTGGGCAAAGCGCCCTCCATGGTGATAACAAACCTCATCCTGCCCGAGCTGCTGGTGGAGAGCCCCCCGGGCAAGGCAGAGCACGTCTCCCGCCCAAGGCAGCCCGAGGGACGCGGGGCTGGGAGCCGGCCAGGGCTGGGGCGCTGCCTGGCCCCTCCATCCTCCTCTTCTCTGCCTCAGGCACAGAACCACGGCACCAGCTGCCTTCTGGCGAGGGGGCTGTGGGGAGCCCGGGCCCCTATCTCCCCTCTGGCTAAGGCTGCCCAGGGAGGGATCTGCCTGGCATAGGAGGAGGGGAGGGCAGCTTAGCCCTGCTCCCTGCCCTTGGCCTGGCTCCAGGCTGAGCTGTCGGGAGGGGAGACGGGCAGGGCTGTAATGGGATCAGCCCAGGTTTCCTGCCCAGAGCCTGGCCCAGCCCAGCCTGTCAGGGGCTGTATCACAGCCCAGGACCCTGCTGACGATCTCTGCAGGCCTCCCCCTGCCGATCGGGGCGGCCCAGAGCCCCAGCGCCTGGGAGGGGACGGGCTGCGCTGGGCTTCTGGGCATCTCACCCAGAGCGGGGGTGGGATTCATGGGCTGGGGGCACCCGCCCTCCCCCCAGCTCCGGCACAATGGGTCTGTGCGCAGACTGTACCCTGCAAGTCTGCTGAGCCCTGGGATCCAGAGAGCAGGGGCTGGCAAAGCTGGGGAGGCGGGTGTGGGCAGGGCAGGGGGGTAGTGGGGTGCAGGGACCGTCCATGGGAGTGGCCTGGGTGCGTGCCAAGCCAGTGGGTGTCTGTGGGGCTCGCCGGCTCTGCCACGAGCTGGGTTCTCAGGCAGGCTGCCCCACAGCACACAGGCCGAGGGGGGCTGGCGCTGGTGTCGGACGGGGAGCAAGGGAGGGCTCGGGGTTACCGCTTGGGGGGGCCGCATGCAGCGCAGGAGGGTGGCATGCAGAGCCTGTGGGCGGGGGCTGTTAGCTGATGCAGGGATACCCGGAGCCCTGGCGACTGGCATGGGCTCTCCCCGCTTGCCAGAGAATTCCCCATGGCACCATGCCAGGGGCTGCAGGTGACCTGGCCAAGCCACTCCAGGAAGCACTCCGCAGCTGAATGGCTCCTGCCGGGGGCAATCCAGGAAACCGGCTGCGCGCTCCGGGCCAGGTTCCATCCCCGCCCTGTGCACCTTCCCTGGGGCAAATGGGCAGCTCTGTCTGCCCCCTCCCCTCCCCTGCTGCCTGGACAGCTCTGTCTGCCCCCCCTTCCCCCCCGCTGCCTGGACAGCTCTGTCTGCCCCCCCTTCCCCCCTGCTGCCTGGGCAGCTCTGCCTGCCCCCCCTTCCCCCCCGCTGCCTGGGCAGCTCTGCCTGCCCCCCCTTCCCCCCCGCTGCCTGGGCAGCTCTGTCTGCCCCCCCTTCCCCCCCGCTGCCTGGGCAGCTCTGTCTGCCCCCCCTCCCCTCCCCTGCTGCCTGGACAGCTCTGTCTGCCCCCCCTCCCCTCCCCTGCTGCCTGGGCAGCTCTGCCTGCCGCCTCCTCCCCGCCCACCCTCCTGTGCGGAAGGCAGGGCAGTGAGGACACTGTGCCAAGGGTTCCCCTGAGGGGCTTTCTCCTTCCAGGATGGGGGGGGGGCTGCTTGGGGAGGGGCTCTGCCCCTGCTTAGAGTGAGCCAGTGGGAGGAGTAGTGGGCTGGGCCCTTGGCTGTAGCCCCCCTGTAGCCTGCAGTGGGAGCTGAATCCCCACCCTGGCTGGGGGCCCCCCCCGGACTCTCCCCTCCTGGGTGGCCCTGGGCAGGGTGCCAGGGCTGGGGAAGAGGAGGAAACGCAGCAGGAAATGGTGACCGGCCTGTGTGATGTGCACTCAGGAATTGGGGGGGGTGCTGAGGGGTCAGTGTCCCAAGGAGGCTGCAGTCCTGGGAGGGGATTTCCTAGATCCCCAGCCCGCCGCTGGACACATCCTCAGGAGGAAGGAAGTGAACTGGCCTCCCAGAGGAGCTGCGTTTGATCCCAGCCCTCCGCGGACAAGGGAGCGGGGCGGGAAGCCAGGCCTGCCACAGGCAGCTGGGGAAGCCAGCCCAGGGGGCATGACAGAGTCTGCCCCACACATGGAAACGGCCCCTGGCTTTGCCTCTCTCACCAGGAGCAGAGGCGGAAGGGCTCTTCACACAGACCCATGGCCAGTCTGTGCTGGGGACGGCTCCAGGCAGGTCCCTCCATGTAGGGGGTTGTTGTGCTTGGAAGGGGGGTGACTAAGGGGGATATGCTGGAGGTCTCTAGAAGTGTGCCTGGGGTGGAGAAAGTAAATAAGAACGTGCTAGTTACTCCTTCACGTAACACGTGAACTAGGAGTCAACCTGTGACATGAATAGGTGGCAGGTTTAAAACAAAGTATTTCTTCATACCCATGGTCAACCTGTGGAACTCGCTGCCAGAGGATGTTGTGTTGGTCAAAATGAGAACTGGGTTAAATAACGTTGTGTAAGTTCCCGGAGGACAGGTCCTACTAGCGAGGTTGGGCAGGGGGGGTCCTGCATGCTCTGGGGGTCCCCTGACTCTGCCAGAGGCTAGGAATGGGCGACGGGAGGGATCGCTGGGTGATTCCCTGTTCTGGAGCACCTGGTGCTGGCTGCTGTCGGAAGACAGGACACTGGGCTGGACGGACCATTGGTCTGATCCATTCTGTTCCTCAGGGCAGAATGTGCCTTGGGTGTCTTGGAAGGCGGTGTCTGGAAGCTAAGAGTTGGGGCAGGGCCTGACTATGGGGTTCAGGAGCTGCTGAGCCCAGGGAGGCTGGAGCCCTGGGACATGCCAGGCCTGCAGTGAGCGATTTGGGAGGCTGTGTCGGCCAGGCCTGTGGCGCTAACATGCTTCCTCTGCTCACAGCTCCATTGGCCGAGGGGGCGGATGGCAAGGACCTGGAGGAAGGGAACATCCGGAACCTGGTGCACCCCAGGGGGGCGCGGAGTGGAGCAGGGCACCGGCACACTGGCTGGCGAAAGACCCGGCGGCCAAGACCCCGTCTCTCCCACAAGGGCCCCATGCCTTTCTGATGCAGGTGACCATGTGGGGCCAGCCCAGGGCGTGTGGGAGGGCGATTGCTCTGGTCTCAGAGGGCTCGGACGGGAGGGTCCCGGGAGCCGCGCTCCGGGGCGCAGATGTGAACGGGCTCCGTGACTGTGGTGCAGTCCAGTTGCTCAGAGCGACAGGGACGGAGTGGGATTCCTGGGGATGGGCTGCTGGGGGTCTGCAGTGGGGAGCTGGGGGTGGCTCCCCTTGGACCGTTTGCTTGGTTATAGGTGAGGAAGCAGGAGGGGACTTTCTGCACCCCCTGGACTGGGCCCGGGGGCAGCAGCTAAAGCAGCAGGGTCTCTAGGAGGGAGCAGCGCGGGGCAGGACCGGCCCTGTGCGGTGGGCACATGAGTCTCCCTGTAGGGGCCGTGGACTCCCCTGACTCGTCTGTTCCCTTGCAGGGTCACTGCCTGCTGGCCTCTCGGCTCCAGGAACTGGATTGCGTGTCGCGGAGCCCCGAGCACGGGCTCCCCCTGCCGAGGTGGGCTGGCTCGTCTGCCCGTCCGCCCGCCTGTCCTGCAGCCGCCCAGATGGAGCTGTCAGCACCTCGACCCCCTCGCCTGCAGAGACCCAGGCCCCCGCGCCCGGCTGACATCTCAGCGCCTCGTGTGTGGCGGCCGCGCGGGCACGCTGCCCTCTCCCGGCTGACTGCAGGGGCGGCTCGCTGCCTGCTCCCAGCCTTTGGCAGAGGGGACCGTGGCCTCCCCCAACAGCTCGGGACTGGAAGGGGGCCCGGCTGGCAGCTCCCCCGTGCCCTGGGCTGGCTCTCTCCGAAGGGCAGGGCCGTGGAGCCCTGTGCACCGGGATCGGGGGTTTCCCCGGGAGGGGGAGGGAGAGCACTGCTGTAAGGAGCCTGCTGACTCTCATAGCTGCCCTGAGCGGGGCAAGGAGCACATGAGGGGGCGGGCGGGCCATGCGGGGGGCTGGCGCAGAAGGAGAAGTGGCCCCATTACTCCTGTCCCCCCCTGCGGAGCTGAGCGCCTGTGTGCATGCGGCCTTGGCCTTGCTGGGCCTGTTGATCCTGGGGTGCTATGTCTGCCTGGGGCCCCTTCAATGACACTCCCCATGGGAGATGAACTGGTCCAGTGCATGGGGCCCAGCCCTTGCTCTGCAGTGACTCCTGGCTGCCCGAGAGCAGGCGCCTTGTGGGGGCGCTTGCTGGGCCCTGAGGATCTCGGGGGGGCTGCTGTATGTGAGCCTCCCTCTGCCCGTCCTGCAGTCTGTTTTGCTCGCTGTGTGGTGGGAGTGAAGGAGGGGGGCTTCCCCAGGTGGGGTCTAGATCTGAGCCTGGGGGGCTGCTGCTTGGGGGCCCCCTGGTGCTGCAGTGGAGCGACACTGGCGGGAGGGGGGGAGGTGTCTGCACTGCTTCCTCCAGCTGGAAGCTCCCACCACTCCTGCTTCGGGGCCAGGGGAAGCGTCTCCCCTTGGGGATCTCCACTCCCATCCCGCTGAAGTCACGTGGGGGGCAGCTCAGGGGCGCTCAGCAGGCAGGCGGCGCTGGCCTACGTGTCGTAGTCCTGGTGTCTGTCGAGGATCCGTGTGTAAAATACTAATTTATACCCAGCGGGGCTGCCTTCCTCCGACTGCCTGGTCCCCGCGTCTTCCGTGTCTGTAAAGATTGGTCCGTGTAAATACGTCTTTATAATACAGTTGTGATGACAATACTCCCTTCTGTGTGGCGCTCGGGGCACTGTCTGCTCTTCCTCCCTCCCTCGGCACGAGGGGCACATGATCCTGGGGGGCACAACCCCTGGTTTAGCCAGGATGCTGCAGGGCACCCCATGGACTCCCTGGCTGTGGCTTGCAAAGGGCTTTCCGCACGGAGCCCCTGCCCACCTTACTGCCCCTCCAGTACCCCCCCCATGGAGCCCCTGCCTGCCTTACCGCCCCTCCAGAACCCCCCCATGAAACCCCTGCCCACCTTACCGCCCCTCCAGCACTCCCCCAATGGAGCCCCTGCCTACCACTGCCCCTCCAGCACCCCCCCCACACACAGCCCCTGCCCACCACTGCTCCTCCAGCACCTCCCCCATGGAGCCCCTGCCCGCCTTACCACCCCTCCAGAACCCCCCCATGGAACCCCTGCCCACCTTACCACCCCTCCAGCACCCCCACCCCACAGAGCCCCTTTCTGCCCCTCCAGTGCACCCCCCCCCACGGAGCCCCTGCCCACCACGCCATCCCAGGGACACAGCCCCACCCAAGGACAAACCTCCCCCAGCGCTGGCCTCTTCCTCCCTTCCCCCACCCTCAGACTGTCCATGTACTAGGCTAGTGCCCTCACCACTGGCCCATCCTGCCTCTCTCGTCACTGATTGCCTTGTGGTCTCTGGCACAGCCCAGGCCTCCCAGAAACACCACCCGTGGCCAGCGGGGCCATGGCAGCTCCTGGGCACCGACCGGAGCTGTGGGGCGGAGGGGCAGCAGTGAGGATCAGTGCCCTTCTGAGCGCCCGTGCCCATGGGAACACATCACCAGCCCCCCTCAGTGGCAGTGGCCACACGCATGGCAGTACTCACGGCCTGGCCCTGGCTCCTCAGGACTCACCCCCCCCCCCCGCGAGTGTCAGGCACAAGTCACCCCCAAATCTCTGCTAATTTCACCAGCTGGGGGGAGGGGCTGCAAGACGGATGCCCACAGACCCACCTGCTCTGAGGGGAACCAGGCAAGCGGGCTGGGGGGGGAGCAAGCACCGAGGTGGCCACTTCCTCCCACTTTCTTGTTTGTAACCCATTCCTAGAGGAAGCCATAGAGCCGGGTGCCGGTGCAGCCCCACAGGGCTCGGCACCCCAAGGCAGAGGAGGAGAGCACGGGGGGCCCACAAGGAAAGCGGTCTCTTTTTCAGCTTCTGCAGGGTGGCTCACAGCTTGGCAGGCGCTGGTGATTCTGGCTGGCTTTGTCCCGGGAGAGACCCTGCCTGTCCTTCCCTGAACCCCCGGGAAGGTGGGCTTTGCTGGGTCTTTAGCACAGGCCACCTTCCTCCCACCTGTTTCTTGGATGTTTGAGTTAAACAGTTACACCCAAAACCGGAAGAGCCCAAGACACCTGGGCATCTGTCACTTGCCCGGCGCGCCGGGTGCTGTCCATAGCGAGTGCCAGCAAACCCGCCTTGTACTCCACAAATAGTAAGTCCCGGGGCTGCTGGTGGAGCGAGGTTCCCCTCTGTGAAAGTGGGGGCACCCCGGTTGGGGCTTGGCTGGGTGAATGGCCCTTGCCCAGGGGCCAGGCGGTGCAGGAGATGCCAGCTGCAGGGCGGGGGCTGCCGCTGGGCTACACCGCGCAGGCCAGGCCGCCGGGGATGGGGCGAAGCAGGAAGGGCAGCGCCCAGCGGGCCGTGCCAGGACACCACTTGTGGGGTGCGTCCTGCCCACTATCCTTCGGGGAGCAGCTTCCAGGAGGCTCCTGGGCATCCCCAGCCCAGGCCAGCAGGTTACTCCAGCTTCCACAGTGGCGACCCCACCGTCACGCCTGGGAGCCACATGGGTTGCCTCTGCTCTCCCATTGGATGCTCTGACCTTGGTAAGCTCCTCCCACCTGTTTAAAGGCCAGGTGGGGGCGGGAGTAGCTCTGACGGGACCCTGGTCTGCTGGGGGAGCGTGAGGGCCGAGGCCTTTCCTTCAGCAGGGAGCAGCCACAGGCAGACGTGGCCAGCTGCAGCCGTGGCCGAGCAGCAGAGTCTCATCTTCACATTCCTTCTGACTGACATCGCCACGGCGATGCAACAGCTGGCTGCTGGGAAGGCCGCCCCGTCCACGCCACGCCCACCAGCGCAGAGACCCACACAGGGCGTGAGACCCTCGAAGGAAGCCTGGCCAGCCAGCAGGCCACCTGGCAAGAACCACTCCTGGACCGGGCAGGCTGCACGCTCTGCACTTCTCTTGGTTTGCCCTTGCGGTGCCCGCTGCCCGCTGTGTCTGACGGAGCCGGCTGCTCCGCGAACTGCTTCGCTCGGTTGCATAACTCCTTTTGAACGGAGCCAGGGGGGTGGGGCCCGACTGGGTAAAGCCTTGCTGCCTCCCGGGCTAGGGCTGGGGGAAGCGCCATTCTGCAGCCCTGTCGGTACGGGTTGGGCCAGGCCAGTGCGGCAGGACCCGAGCGTCACCGTATACACTGGGGTCCCCAGGGCAACTCGTGGGCGCCTGTTCCCCGGTCAGGGCCGCCAGCCCTCAGCAGCCCACCAGCCAGCTGGTGCCAAGCTGGAGTGGCGCCTGGCTGGCCCCTAGGCCTCAGGGCTGCGCCGTGTGCGCATTCCGGTGTAACAGAAGGCGAGGATACTACTGTGTAAGGGACTTGCACTGGCCAAGGGCCCCACGTACCTCAGAGGCAGCATCCTCCTTGGGGGGGGGGTGCAGAGCCCAGAACCCCCCCCCCACTCCAAGCCCCACCCCCGCACCTCTTCCCACCCCTACCCCCAGGCACCACCCCTGCTCTATCCCACCTCTTCCCACCCCTGTTCCCCCGTCCTGCTTCCCCTGCAGGATTTCCAAGGGGCCCGGTGCCGGCCACAGGGGTCAATCCCCCCCTGCACTCACCATGGCAGCGGGGAGCAAGGTAACCGGGCCCCAGCTCACTGCGCCCCCGAGCCTGGCTCCTGGCTCAGCAGGCTGCGGCTGTGTCGCTCCACCTCCCACGGCTCCTGTCACCGCCCGTGAGTGTAGGGCGGGCCCAGCCCCTGCTGCTGGCACCAGACCCCCTTGTAATCCTCCAGGCTGCCCTGGTCCTCAGGGGCCCCCAATGTGCGGGACCTGGAGCAGCCGCCCCAGATTGTCCACTGCACAGGAGCCCCCACCCTGAGCCCCAGGAGCCGAGTGAGGCCTGACCTAACTGGGTTAGGCTTGAGCCATGGGCTGGGTAAAGAACAAACAGCTGCAGGTCACTTCCAGCCCACCCATCCCAAGCCTGGTTTTCCTGCCAGTCCAGCCCCCAGCAAGCTCCGTCTCTGCGCCTCTCAGAGCCATGCTCACGGCCTGACAAGCAACCAGCTAGCCACAGTGTTCACAGCCAGGCCCATGGACACCTTCGGCCCACGTGGCTTCGTCCTGCTCAGGCTTTGCTCTGGCGCTGGTTGCCTTGGGCGGTAGCAGTTGTTCCAGCTATCTCGCTTCATGAGTGAGCTTAATTGCTCCTTCCAAGTTGCCTGGCCCTCAGCTTTAACCAGATCTGTGGGGCTGGGGCTGAGTTTATTTGGCCACGACACTTAAATAAAGGGCATCCCGATTGCTAACTTTGCTGGCTTCCACGTGCAGATTGTTTTTATGACACCTTTTTTAAACCTGCGCTTACGTGTGTGTACCAATGCAGGCCTGGTGTTTTAAAATACCAGCGTTGCCTTGGTCACCAGCGGCTCCGGCTCCGGCGTGAAACGTTGTGCTGGCCCTTGCCGCACTAGTGTCGATGAATGGGGCTCCCATGGGGCAGGACAGAAAGCGCCATCCTACAACCTGACTGGTCGGCTGGGACTTGCCACCCATGGCCCTGTGCTCTCAGGCACCTCTGGCCAAGAGAACCACGGCCTCGCCACTGGCTCTTCACTGCCCGGCGCTAGAGCCCTGAGCGAGGGCACCAGCGCCGCCGCGCTAGACGCCCCTTTTGGCCCTTCCCTGTGTATGGAGCCGGTTCCCTGGGGTTTGATGCGTCACAGACCTACCCAGGCAGGGTGGCACCTGCCGGGCCAGCTTCTCCGTGTTTCGGCGCAGGGGCCGGGGGGGTCGCCAGCAGAAGCCCCACAGTCAGTGGGGCGCAGGGAATGTTTTTGGGCTCGGCTTCCAAGCCCATGAAACACGGGCCCTGCGGTGGGCCGGGCACAGCCTTGTGTCTGCAGCCCGGGGCCGGCGCAGGGCTGGGCACATAGCAGAGAAGGAAGGTGGGCAGCAAAGATGCTCCATTACAGAGGCAGCATTCTGGTCCCCGGGGCCTAATCTGCCTCTGCAGGCAGGTGTTGGAGAGGGATCAAGTCGGCCCGTAACCATCTCTCTGTGACTCTAACCAGCCCGAGTGCCTGGCATCTACCACCGCAGGGCAGCTTCTCTAGCCTGGCCCCATGTACCCGGCTCTTCCCTGACCCCTCTCTAGTCTTGCCACAGCCTGCTAATGCGCTGTACTTACCCAGCCGGCCCTTTGCAGGGGATGGCCCAATATTCGCCCTCTGCCAGGTCGCGCCCCCTGGGCCAGGGCTTGGGTGTTTCCCTATGGTGAAAACAAGGGGCTTGTCAGAAAACGAAGGTCAGCTACTGAACGCTGCTCATTTGCTAATATCGGCAATGGGCATCCTGGGAGCTCCCAGCAGGCGGGCCTTTACCCCCAGACCCGTGCCCTGGGGGGCCCCAGAGCCAGTGGGTGGGTCCTGCAGCCCGTTGGGCTGGCAGGGAGGACAGCTCCCCCAAGGCATGTCCCGGGGGCGAGCTGGGTGGCAGGAGCTGGGCAAAGAGGAACGGGGGCGAGAGCTGAGGCTGCCACCTGACTGAAGCTCTCTGGTGATGCTGCGTTCTTACACTGGCCCAGGGAACCCCCTGGCTTGCTCTCAGTGGCCCCTGGGGACAGGTGCTGCTTCCGGGCACCTCAGGCCAGAGCCGGCTGTGTGGAGCTGTGTTTCAATGAACAGACGCCTGCGGCGAAGGATGCTGGAGCTAGCACCTTGGCCCAGGGCCAGGGGGGACGGCGCAGCTGCGGCCCCGCAATGGGAAGAATCCGGTCGAGTACCCTTCACGCCTCTGCCTGGCACCAGCCTCACCCGCTCTCCGACCTGAGCTGAACAGGTGCCAGTTCCACGCCGAGGGCAGGCTCCTGGCGCAAGGGCAGGCGGGGGTGGCCCAGGGGACCCCAAAGCTGCTGTTCTAGGCACGCACCTGAATCCTCTCTGCTGGTGTGTCCTTGGGCCCGGCAGGCGGGTCTCAGTCCTGGTTCGGTGTTTGGTACGGGTCCAGGCGGGGAGAGGCCGGATGCTGGTGGCTCGGGCACTGGGGGTGTTGGTTCATGCTCCGACACAGACCGTGTGGCCTTGGGTGAGGCCCTGGACTCCAGCCGTGCTGCCCTGGGGACTAGCTGCCCAGCCCAGAGATGGGGCTCATGTGCGAAGACTGGCAGCAGCCTGGCAGTGAGTGCAGAGCCACGTGGCCTGTTGGGCCGGCGTGAGGGGCTACCTTGCACTGCTGGTTCTAACCCCAGGCTCGCTCCAGGCTGTGAGGCAGCCCCACCACCAGCAAGGCAGACCTACCCCCAGCTTCTCGGCGCAGCAGGGCCCTGGCTGGGGAACGGGCGGGAGCATGAGTGGGTGTCAGACTGTGCCAGCCGGAAGCAGGGGTGCCCGTGCATCGTGCCAGGCTGCAGGGCCAGCCCCTGGCAGAGGTGTTGTCACTGTGCCCCCAGCTGGGGTGAGCAGGATCCTGGGGGGCAGTTCCCACCAGCGTGCTCAGGAGGAGGCGGCACAGGCCGGAGCTGGGACGGGGCAGCGCCCGCCTTTGCACATCCACCTTTTGGGCACAGCCCCGGGCACTGGGGCCAGAGCTCTCCCAGCCCCCAGCCCATGGCATTCCCACGGCTCCAGCGCCGCCTGGCTCCAGGTCATCTCCATGCCTTTGAGATTGTCTCAATCTCCTTAAGATTCCTGCCATAGCTCTGGGCTTGGGGGGGGGGGGCAGCCTCTCACTCCAGGGCCGGGGCTGGCAGGAATTCGGAGCACTGTGGCCAGACGGAGGAAGGGAGGGCACCCAGGAAACCCCTCCCAGCTGCCTCTGCTCCCTGCAGCCCCCGGGCACAGGCACAGGCCTGAGAAGGGATGGAGCCAGTGGGTAGTGGGCACAGCTCCGGCGGCGCCACCCAGTGCCATGTGCCACCAGGCTGATTGTCAATGGGGCTGCTGCCCTGCCCCCCCAGGCCTTGGGGACAGGCAGTGGGGCTCCCAGGCCAGCACTCAGTTGGCTGGAGAAGAGTTGGGAGAGAGACATGGAGCGCAGGCTATAGGTTCCCATGGTGATAATACTGTAGTGAGGTTGCCATGGCATAGACACAGCTGGCACCCCCAGCACCAACACCCGGCCACAAGGCCCCCTGCCCCAGCGCATCCGACTCTCCCAAGCCCCTGTGGTAAGGGCCCCATCCCCCACACCCAAGCACAACCGCCCCCCCCAGCCCGCCCCCCCCCCTGCTGCCAACACTCCCTATGGCCAGGGCAAGGGGGCGCAGAGGCAGGCCCTGGGCAGGTCCACAGGAGACACTGGGGCCAGGCAGGGTTGCCAAGCCTGAAAAACCCAAAATCAAGCACCCGGCCACCCCAAAAAAACCCAGCGTTCGGGTTCTTTGTGTCAGCTGCTGCTCCCTGAGCCGTGCGGGGCACGGGGGTCCCGGCTGGCAGCTCTCTCCACAGCCACACACTCTAGAAACTCACGTTGCCTTTTCACACGAAGGCAGAAACGTCACCGAGCCACCTGGGGCTGAGGCTTTGGAGAGAACCAGGATCCCCTGCCATGAGCCACAGGCAGGAGCTGGCACCGTTAGAGGGGGCAGGACCCTGGGGGTTCCCATGGGCTGGACTGCAGGGTGCCCGGTGCAAAGCGTGGCCCTGTGGGCAGCCAAGGTCAGCCTGGCAGGGTGCCCCGAGCGGCCTTGGTCTGTGTCCAGCAGACACACAGCTGGGCTCTGACCCGAGCACGCAGCCGGGCCTGGGGGGCCCAGGGCTAGGCCGGTCCAGCTGCCACGGGGCGGAAAAGGCTCCTTGGGCTGAGAGGCCAGCAGGGAGCGCTGGAATCTGTGGCCTTTCCTGGCCTGGCAGCCTGCCCACAGTCCTGCTCCGCCGTGTCTCCAAGGCCAAGCAGGTGGGGCCAGCCCCTCTAAAGCCCTGGGCTTCTGCACTGTGCTCGAAGGCGGCTTTTCCCTGCCTGTCTGCAGGGCCCAGGAGCCAGGGCCCAGGGCGAGGGGCAGCCAGGCTCAGCCAATGCCCCCAGACAGGGCAAAACTTCCCATTCAGAGCGGGGGGGCACTGCCCCGAGTCATTGGCACAGGCCTGTGGTCGTAAACAATGGCAGGAGCTTGACCAACAGGACCCAGCCAGAAGCTGGCACACGCTGGGGGGGAGGGCGGGGACAGGGGGGCGGGGTTGCCCCTGCCCCAAAAGCAGGGAGCGTCAGCATCAGCAGGGACCCCCCAGGAGGCTGGCGGCGTGGCCATGGCACAGCCGGGCCCAGGTGAGGCACATGGCAGGCGCTGGGGACAGTGGGCAGCCATGCCCGGGTCCAGGGATGGAAGCTGAGGGGCAGCATCTGAGGGGCAGGTTTAAATGCTTGGCAGCACGACCCAGCTTAGCCGGGGTGGCCCCATGCTGGGCCGGGGGGGGCAGGTCGCGTGGCTCTGAGGATCGTGGAGCTAAGAGGGATTAACATGGGAAACGGCTCCCAGGCCAGGCTGCGCTCAGAGCTGACAGGGTCCAAACCGTGTACTTGCTGCACACCCCACACCATGAGTGTGTGCACACACACACCTGTAAGTGCACACTGCCATGCGCACACAAGCACCCCAGAGACTGGGTCACAGTGCCCCCCCCCAATGGGCTGGGACCAGCGCCCCAGAGACTGGATCACAGGGCCCTCTGTAGGCCAGGACCAGCGCCCCAGAGCCTGGGTCACAGGGCTCCCCCCCCCCCCATGGGCTGGGACCGGCGCCCCAGAGACTGGGTCACAGTGCCCCCCCCCCCAATGGGCTGGGACCAGCGCCCCCCCCCCCCAATGGGCTGGGACCAGCGCCCCAGAGACTGGGTCACAGTGCCCCCCCCAATGGGCTGGGACCGGCGCCCCAGAGACTGGGTCACAGTGCCCCCCCCCCCCAATGGGCTGGGACCGGCGCCCCAGAGACTGGGTCACAGTGCCCCCCCCCAATGGGCTGGGACCAGCGCCCCAGAGACTGGGTCACAGGGCCCCCCCCCAATGGGCTGGGACCGGCGCCCCAGAGACTGGGTCACAGTGCCCCCCCCCCAATGGGCTGGGACCGGCGCCCCAGAGACTGGGTCACAGTGCCCCCCCCCCAATGGGCTGGGACCGGCGCCCCAGAGACTGGGTCACAGTGCCCCCCCCCCCAATGGGCTGGGACCAGCGCCCCAGAGACTGGGTCACAGTGCCCCCCCCCCCATGGGCTGGGACCAGCGCCCCAGAGACTGGGTCACAGTGGCCCCCCCCCCAATGGGCTGGGACCGGCACCCCAGAGACTGGGTCACAGTGCCCCCCCCCCCAATGGGCTGGGACCAGCGCCCCAGAGACTGGGTCACAGCGCCCCCTGTGGGTCGTGACCAGCGCTCCAGAGTCTGGGTCACAGGGGCCCCCCCCCCCCCAATGGGCTGGGACCAGCGCCCCAGAGACTGGGTCACAGCGCCCCCTGTGGGTCGCGACCAGCGCCCCAGAGACTGGGTCACAGTGCCCCCCCCCCATGGGCTGGGACCAGCGCCCCAGAGACTGGGTCACAGCGCCCCCTGTGGGTCGTGACCAGCGCTCCAGAGTCTGGGTCACAGGGCCCCCCCCAATGGGCTGGGACCAGCGCCCCAGAGACTGGGTCACAGGGCCCTCAGTGCTGTCTGCGATTCAGGTGCCACCACCCGTGCTCTTTGTGGCATGCCCCATGGTTTCAGCCCCGTGCAGCCCCCAGCACTAGGCACCTGGACCCCCCTCCCCAGCCAGAGCCAGACCAGCACAGCCTGTGCTCCGGCCAGGCCAGGCCCTTGCCCTCGTTCCCTGCCACCGGGAGGGCTGGAGATGGACCGAGCCCTTGGCTGGCTGCTGCCTGGCGCGTCTGGGGCTCTCTCCTAGGAAGCGGGGTTGCCGGAGGCCATGAGGCCTCACTCGGATTCGCTGCTACCGGGCCCAGAGGCGGCAGCTTGGGTCCCGTAGAGGAGCTGGAACCAGGCTGCCTGCTCCCGCCCTGCGGCCCCCCTCAGCAGCGCCCTGCCCGCCCTGCGCTGGCACGGCCCCCTGCCTGGCATTTCCTCCCCTCGGCCTGAGGAATGCGGGCGGCGCACAGAACAATGGGCACCCCGCGCCGATTCCAGCACGCCGGCCAGCACGCCCAGCTGCTGTGGGGGGCCAGGCGCGGCCCGGCAGGACCCGGCAAGGAGGTGGCAGGAAGCAGCTGCAGATGAATCGGCCTGAGGCTTCCTGCGCCAGGAGAGGCTCAGCTTTCTCCCACCCACACGGGGCAGGGGCAAGGGAGAGCTCACCCTGGGCCCTGCAATGGGGGCTGGGCTGCCCTGCAGAGCACTCAGCCCTTTAGCTGGGACCCCCGGCAGCCAGCTCCCAGCCAGCGTGCCCCTCTGGGCTTTGCACCTGGGGCTGAGCCCGGGCCTGTCACCGGGGCGTTGGGGCACCTCCCAGCCACGCGCTCAGCTCTGGGACTGTTGCTCCAGCCCACGGACCCCGTGCAGCCCTGGCAGTGGCTGGCCCCACATTGCCTGGCAGGGAGGGGCACACGGAACAGGAGGCTCCCAGGAGCTCTGCCCCCATCTAGGCAGGGACACAGGGCCAGGTGCCCCCTAGCCTCCAGCTGGCTGAGCGCCTGGCATGCGGCCTCTGGGGATGGCTGCCAGCATGAACCCCCCCCCCCACACACCCCCAAAGCCTCCTGCCAGGATCCTACCATACACAGGTGGCAGTATGTATGCGTGTAGGGTGGTCCCGGCTGGGGCAGAGGGCGGTAGGGTGAGGCCCTGGCCAGGGCAGGGGGGGCTAGGAGGGTCCCAGCTGGAGCAGGGGGCTGTGGGAGTCAGGCGAAGGCAGGGGGCTGTGGGGTGGGGAGACCCAGCTAGGGCAAGGGGCTGCGAGGTGAGGAGTCCTGGCCAAGGTGAGGGGACAGGAAGCTGTGTGTGTAGATCGGGGGTCCCAGCTGGGGGCAGGAGGCTGCAGGGACCCAGGTGTTCCAGCTGGGGCATGGACCATGGGGGTGCAGTCCCAGCTGGGGTGCTGGGGCTGGAGCAGGCTTGTCCTTGTCCACACGGACCGTGCACCTGGGAGAAGCTGAGGGTGGATTCGACCTGCTGGCACCATCTGGCCTCGTGCTGGCAGCCACGAGGAGGCTTCACGGCCCCTGGGGCGGGATCTCACGAGCTCAGGCCTCGGGGTCCAGGCCTGTTCTAGGATCGTGGCGCTTTGGCCCACTGGGGCTACAATGACTAGTACCAGAGGGGTCACGTGGGCAGCTGACCAGGGCAGAGCCCCGCCGTGCTGGGTGCCGTATGCACGGAGAGCGAGAGCTGGCCCCCGCGGCCCAGACTCATTCAGCCTCATGCAGTGAACTGCTGCCGACGCCCATCCCAGCATGGCGAGGGCAGGCTGGCATGGGGCAAGGGGGAGCCGTGCGTGACGGTGCCTGCCGAGTGGGCGTGGGCCCGGGCCCCGGCTGTACATCGTGCCAGTTCTCCGGCCTGTGCTGTCCAGGTGGCCCCGCTGGTCCCCTCTGGCCTGGGCCTCCAAGGACCTTCTCTGGCTCCGTGGCAGAAGCCTGTTGTGGGCTGGAGCCGGGTGCTGGTGCCAGCTGGGAGCAGCCAGGTCTGGTGTTCCCTTCCCCCCCCCCGGGGCTGGGAGCCGGAGTACGAATCCTGCGCATGGCGCCGGGGCCCTGCCCTCGCCAGGGGCTGCAGTGGGGCTGTCAGTCCAGGGAGCCGGGGGGATGCAGGCAGCTGGGTTGGGGTGAAGGGACCAGGCGGGCTAGGCACCCCCCTTCCCACTGAATCAGGGGACGCGGTACTCTTGTGCCATCTGCTGCCCGTCTGGGGGATTGCTCCTCCCGTCACACACCAGCCCGGTCTGCCCCAGCGCTCCCACTGCCCCCAGGCGCTACAGGCTCTGCAGGCAGGGGCAGTTGAATAGAACAGATTTTAGCAGCCATTGAAGTGCCCAGGCCTGTGCCCACCCCACACCGGGGGTAGAACAGGCACCATCCCCCAGCAGGCCCCAGGGGGCTCACATGTCAGGCCCCAGGTGCCAAGCAGCTTCCCAGTCCAGTGGACAGCGGCTACTGCCACCTGGACACAGCATTCGGCTACCAGGGCTGCACCCTTGGAGGGAAGCCGGGAGAGCCTGGTCTACCCCGAGCACCCTCCTCCCCCGTGCTAGGATCCCTCTGTAACCTGCAGCCTGGCCCCTGGGCTGGGTGTCAAGCAGCAGGGCTCTGGGGCGGGGGCTCCCAACGGGGGCATGTCTGGTCGTGGGGCCAGACGGAGGCTGCCCGGGGAGGCTCACAAGCTGCTCTGGGGCCCTGAGCTGTGTTCGCTCTGTGGAGGGAGCCAGGCCCACCCCTCTCGGCCCATCGGCTGGGGGGGGGGGGGGAGGACCCCTCCAGTAGCCAGGACTGGGGAGCCCGTGAGGGGTGGCGTTCAGGCCCATGGTGCCCTCTAGCAGTGGGTCTGGTCTGGCTGGGTACAAATCTGGGCCATGCCCAGGGTGTGTTCATTCCTGTTGTGTAATGGCCCCAAGCCCGTCAGTCCGGACTCAGCTGTATGCAGCCAGGAGCCCACGTGGGCTCAGAGGTCTGCCCAGCATAGCATCGCTGCCAGGGCCAGTGAGGCCGTGCCAAGGGCCCCGCAGAAGGCTAGGACCACTCGCCCAGGCCAGAGCAGATGGACAGCCAGGAGCGGGCCTCAGCGAGTGGGTGGGTCACGGCCCGGCCAACAGGGGGTGCTGGCTGGCACGTGCTGGGGGGGGGGGGCCACTGGACTCGCCTTGCAGGGTTGGGTCTGTGCACAGCCCCGGGCGGGGCAGAGGAGATCCAGGCTGTTCTTTCCCCTTAACCACTGGCAGGTAGGTGCCCTACCCTAGCACTCTCCTGAGCGTAGATGGGCAGGGCCAGGGCTGCTGGCTCATGGGGAGGCGCCCCACCCGCACTCTGCCCTCCCGGCTGCAGGAAGCAGGGCCATTTTCAGCTCGGTGCAGGCCAGTCACAGGACAGACGCCCAGGGAGGCAGGCGCTGGGAGCAGACAGGAGCGCGATCCCAGCCCAGTGCCAAGCCCCCTCCTTTGGGGCAGGGACAGGCCCAGGAGCAGCCCAGGCAGCTGGGCCATGACACTGCTGCCCTGGGGGAACCTGCGCACTGGCTGGTGCCGGGCAGCGAGGGGCCTGGCAGGCCGGGCCGTGACACTGCGCACTGCCTGGGGCCGGGAAGAGGGGCTGGGCAGGCTGGGCCGTGATACTGCGCACTGCCTGGGGCCGGGAAGAGGGGCCGGGCAGTGACACTGCGCACTGGCTGGGGCCGGGCAGGCCGGGCCGTGACACTGCGCACTGCCTGGGGCCGGGAAGAGGGGCCGGGCAGGCTGGGCCGTGACACTGCGCACTGCCTGGGGCCGGGAAGAGGGGCTGGGCAGGCTGGGCCGTGATACTGTGCACTGCCTGGGGCCGGGAAGAGGGGGTGGGCAGGCCGGGCCGTGACACTGCGCACTGCCTGGGGCCGGGAAGAGGGGGTGGGCAGGCCGGGCCGTGACACTGCGCACTGCCTGGGGCCGGGAAGAGGGGCCGGGCAGTGACACTGCGCACTGGCTGGGGCCGGGCAGGCCGGGCCGTGACACTGCGCACTGCCTGGGGCCAGGAAGAGGGGCCGGGCAGGCTGGGCCGTGACACTGCACACTGGCTGGGGCCGGGCAGTGACACTGCGCACTGGCTGGGGCCAGGAAGAGGGGCCGGGCAGGCTGGGCCGTGACACTGCACACTGGCTGGGGCCGGGCAGTGACACTGCGCACTGGCTGGGGCCGGGAAGAGGGGCCGGGCAGGCTGGGCCGTGACACTGCGCACTGGCTGGGGCCGGGCAGTGACACTGCACACTGGCTGGGGCCGGGCAGTGACACTGCGCACTGGCTGGGGCCGGGAAGAGGGGCCGGGCAGTGACACTGCGCACTGGCTGGGGCCGGGCCGTGACACTGCGCACTGCCTGGGGCCGGGAAGAGGGGCCGGGCAGGCCGGGCCGTGACACTGCGCACTGGCTGGGGCCGGGCAGTGACACTGCGCACTGGCTGGGGCGGGGAAGAGGGGCCGGGCCGTGACACTGTGCACTGGCTGGGGCGGGGAAGAGGGGCCGGGCAGGCTGGGCCGTGACACTGCGCACTGGCTGGGGCCGGGCAGTGACACTGCGCACTGGCTGGGGCCGGGAAGAGGGGCCGGGCCGTGACACTGTGCACTGGCTGGGGCGGGGAAGAGGGGGTGGGCAGGCCGGGCTGTGACACTGCACACTGGCTGGGGCCGTGACACTGCGCACTGGCTGGGGCCGGGCAGGCCGGGCCGTGACACTGCATCCTCATTGCACAAGGGAGGTTTATTTCGAAGAAACAGGTTTCCAATAAATTATGTAGCAAAAAGAACACGGGCCCCACAGGACAGTCTGTGCGCAGAGCCCTCCCGTGGGTGGAACTTGGGCCTTCCCTCAGTGTGTGTGTGTGTGGGGGGGGTGGGGGGGGAGAGGGGGAAGATCTTCCTCCAGATGCTCACCAGAGCCACTGAACCCCCAGGGCCTGCTGTGACCCAGAGCTCCCTCCTCCCAAACTACTGAGCTGCCTGGGCCCCGCAGCTGGGCTGTGGCCAAAGCCAGCAGGGCTTCGTGTTCTGGGGATGGACCCCACTGCATCCCCAGCCTCTGACTGGCAGGAGCCTCTCACACCGCCAGCACTGGAAGCAGCACCCCACCAGTCTGCCCCAGGCACTGGGCAGGGCCCACGGCACATGCCCTTCCCTGCCCAGGGCTTGGCTTTCAGGATGCCCAGGGCTGCAGGAAAGGGGAGACATGCAAGGAGCTGGGGACTCTGCCCCACTTGTGTCCACCCAGGAAGGGGGACCCCTCCTGGCAGACAACGGGGGCCGGAGCACTGAGGGAGCTGCTGCGTTTCTGACCTGCCAGTGCTGGGATGCACCCCCGCCGTATGCCCCCACTGCGCTCACCCAGCCCCCCAGGCCCTGCACCATCACCTCATTATTCCATCAGCAACCCGCTGGCGCCCCCCGGGGAAGCCGGGCCAGGTGCAAGGCTGCCCTGCTGGGGGCAGGGGAGCAGTGCAGGGGCCGGGGGCGCAGCACAGGGGGAAGGCCTGATGAACCCTTCCGGTGCTGCTGGCACACGCTGGCCCAGGACAGGGGACACACACGTGGGGAGGGCCCGTTGTGCAGCTGGTGGGACACGGATGACAGTGCGCGCACACAGACACGGACACAGACACACACAGGGCAGCAGAGTCCAGCCAGGCCACACCTTGGCCAGCATCCAGGCCCTCTGGGGCAGCCTGGCCTGCCCTTCCCAGGAACAACTCCCTCGCAGGCAATGAAGCAGCACGGCCCCCGCCCGGTAGAGGCTCTGGCTGGAGTGGCAGTGTGATGAGTGTACAAGTCCTCTGCGGTGTCGGTACAGCATGGGAAGGGTGGGCAGCCACCTCCTTTCTGACGATAAACGCGACCCGCACTGCAGCCGAGAGCCCCCAGGCAATGGGCAGGCCTGGCCCCCACTGGATGGCGCCCGGCTCCCGGGCAGGGCTCACTCCTCGTCCCCCGCGAGCAGGAAGCCGAGCAGGAAGCTGCCGGCACGCTGCCGGTCATGTGGAGTCTGTTTCATCATCAGGTTGGGTGGAGGCCGCAGGAGGAGACTGGTGAACAGGCTGGCTGCAGAGGGGCAAACCCTGCGTCAGACCCACGGGCTGGCGTGGGGGTCAGTGGGGGCGGGGCAGGCGGGGCTCTTACCGATCATGTTGGCACTGACGTTGTTGTCCTCAGAGTACTTGAGCAGCTCCCGCAGGAAGGCCATCAGGTAGCGGAACACGTTGCGGTGACATCGGGGCAGGTGAGAAATCACCTGCAAGGGGGAAAGGTGAGCTCCCCCCGCAGCATGGCTTCCTCCTTCCCCATGCTGGCCCGGTCTGCTACCGCCCCGCCTGCCGTGCCCTGGCCCCCCGCCACAACCTGCCACCCTCAGCGAGGACCCGCCTCGGGTGTACGTCAGAGGAGACGCCTGCACTCGGGCCAGCTTCCCAGTCCCCATGCAGGCCTGTGCCGCCACAGAGCGCTGCCCGCCCACCCGCAGCAGCCGAGGGGGAGGGGGGCAGCGGCACAGCCTGGGGGAGCCCCGGCAAGGGGAGGGGCAGCGCACCTGTCGACACAGCCGGCTGTCATGGGAACAGTCCAGGCATCGCTGATACAGCTCGTAACAAATGACCGGCTCCGGCAGAGCCTCCAGGAAGATGAGCAGAGCCTCAGCCACCGAGTGGTTGCTGCCCGCTGGGCCATGGCCTGTCAAGGAGCCTTTTCCTCCAGCTGGCCCTGCGCAGCACCCAGCCCCCCACACCCGGCCTCTCTCTGCCACCCCTGGCTCTGCAGCGTCCTCCTCCGGCACTGCCGGGGGCCTGGCTTTGGCTCTCTCTGGCCTCGGGCAGCCTCCAACGGCGCTGCTCTCCACCCCCCTCTGCTAAACAGCCAGAGCCCAGCAAAGCGCCGGGCGCAGCCCGTCCCTCCCCACAAACGCCGGCACGCGCAGCCCGTCCCTCCCCACAAACGCCCGGCGGGGCAGCCGTCCCTCCCCACAATCGCCCATCAGGTGCAGCCCATCCCTCCCCACAAACGCCCGCCGGGTGCCCCATGAGCACCACTGCCCCCCCAGCTGTTCACAGCCGGTCTCTGAGACCCCAACACACATTCCCCATGCACACACCTGCCCCTCCCCACCGTACACTCGCCTGCTCCCTGCAGCACCCCCTATGCATCCCTCAGCACTCTGGTGCACCCCCCCGTCATGCTGCACACACGCGGGCCCCCTCCAACATCCTGCTGTGTGCTTCCCCTGCCCACTCCTGTTGTGCACTTTCCAGCCATGCACACCCAGCTGTACCCGACACCTCCGCCATGCACCCCCTCTCCGCGACACTCCCTGCTGAGCACCCCCTGCATGGCCCATCACAAACCCAGCTCACCCCCGCCTCCCCCCCACTCCTTCTGCATGGCTGGTAACAGCCCCACCAGCCAGCACAGGCTTCTGTGCCTCCCAGATCCCTGCTGCAGCTCTGGAGCCCTCCCTCTCCAGCCTGTGCTGCCGCCGCCAAGAGCCATCCCCTGCCTGCCTGAGCCCCTGCTCCTCCACGGGCACCTCTGCTCTCACCGGGTAAGGCCCCCGGGCAGAGCACACCTCTGCTCCTGTCCTAGCCGGCCTGACCCGGGTGGCTCCCTGGTGGGGATGGGGGGGGCACCGCCACGGAGAGCTGGGTGTGGGGCACTGGGAAGGATACGGATTGTCTCGGGGATGCTGGTGTCCAGGCAGTCGATGATCTGCTGCAGCTCCTCCTGCATGCCAGGCGTCTGGAACAGGTCCTCCTGCCAGGGACAGCGCAGTCAGGGCGCCCGCCCCAAGACAGCGTGGGCTGCAGCTGAGCATGCCCCACTGCCGAGCCCCGGGAGCCCGCTGTGGCTCTGAGTCACGGTCTGGGGCCAGCGACTCGGAGCTGGGCTGTCTGCCCCGCTCACCCCTGGGAGCGCTCACCTGATGGCAGGCGTTCTTGAACAGGTGGTCCACCAGCAGCCAGATCTCCTTGGGCACCTGCAGGGGCCTCTCGCTGCCATCCTCGCTGTCCGAGGGGCCCATCTGCAGAAGGGATTTCTCCTGGTGGGGAAGAGCAGACCCAGGGTCAGGAGCCTGTCCCTCTACCACAGACACCAGCACCTGCCGGCACT
Organism: Pelochelys cantorii; assembly: GCA_032595735.1. Taxonomy (NCBI): domain Eukaryota; kingdom Metazoa; phylum Chordata; order Testudines; family Trionychidae; genus Pelochelys; species Pelochelys cantorii. The sequence goes on from CM064337.1 coordinate 47,812,871, forward strand.
CCCCCAGGCCAGCCAGCTCCCACTGCCCCCCCTCCAGCTCCACTTTGGGACACCCCAACAGGCTCTGCACTCCCCCCGCTGCTCATCAAGTCAGGTGACACTTCTGCTGGGCCCCATACGGCACTGCCCCACCCCCACCCCCAAGATTGGCACCATGCAGCTCCCCCTAACCCCCTCTGCAGCCACCCAGAGTCCTTCAAACCAGGCTGGCTTGCATGGCAGCACCTGAGCCACTGCTGGCAAAAGGTTCCTGGACTAGGCACGAAAATAACCCTGTTACACCCCCCCCCCACAAGCCACAAAAGGCTTCAGAGCCACATTTGCAGCCAGAGTCGACTGCAGGCCACCACGACAGGCCCAGGTCTCTGCTCTGACAGGTCCTCCTCGCCAAGGCTCCACCGCTGGCATGGCCAGCTCCTACCCACCGCAGGGCAGCAGTGCACGGCCTAGGCGCTGCTGTGAGGCTGCTCCAGTAGCCCCAGACAGTGCAGCCAGCCCCCGGCGCTCTTCGCCGCCCTTCCGCTCTCGAGTTCTCACCCCCCAGCAAGCAGCAAAGGCCGAGCAAACCCAACAGAGTGGGAATGTGGCAATGGCCTGGATTCCCCTTTGCTCCCAGCAATGGGCAACGTCTCTTCTGGAGGCACTCTCCCATCCCATCTCCCCCCCCCCAGCCTCTCGCTTCCTGCCCAGCTGGCTACCGGCAAGGAGACCCACAGTGGGGGGGGGGGGGGGGGCTGGACACCTGCTGGGAGACCACCAGCCTCCTCCTCCCGCCAGCACAGAGCTGCTCCCGCTCACAGCAGCCATCCTGAGGAAGAACACTGCTGTTACCTGGCCCCAAGAGGGGCTCCGGGGGGCCGGAAAGCTCCCAGAAAGGGTATTACTCCCCCACCTTGTCTTGCTCACACCTGGGACCGCCACACCGCGCCTCGCCAGCAAGCTAGGAAGGCCACCTTCTGCCCCCGAACATGCCAAGGAATGGTGCTAGCACCATTGAGAGACAGCCTGGGGCCTGGGCAGAGTAGCCACCATTCCCAGCAGTCGAGCTGCGCTGCCAGCATGGCGATAGGACTCCCTGTGCCCCCCGAGTCCTCCTGGCCCCAGAGAACCTGCTCATTGTCCGATGCCACCCCCAGTACACCTCTGGCCGCACTAGGCTGTTCGCCCCCCTGCTATTCAGAGATGGCACCGGTCTCCCCCCACCCCCAGAGCTGCAGGTCATCTCCTTTGAATCCAGCCCCTGCTGCGCTGCTCTGCTCCATTCCAACAGCCCAAGCGCAGATCAGAACATCTGCTGCTGCCTGGGGTCTCCAGCACTGGGCAGGGAGACTCCGCCAGGCCTGTCACCTGGTGCCTACAGAACTGGCTGTGTGCCAGCAGCCCTAGTGTGCTGTCACACGACAGGTGTGTCAGTGCTATAGCTCACTCCTGGGCTTGGATAAGGCAGTCTTGCACGACAGGCGTATCTGTGCTGCAGCTCACTCCTTGGCTTGAATCACATGGTATTGCACGACAGGCATGTTTGTGCCGTAGCTCACTCGTTGGCTTGGATCATGTGGTCTCGCATGACGGGCACATTTGTGCTGTTGCTCGCTCCTTGGCTTGGATCACATGCTGTTGCACGACGGGCATGTTTGTTCTGTAGCTCACTCCTGGGGTTGGATCATGCAGTCTCGCACGATGGGCATGTGTGCGCTGTAGCTCACTCTGGGCTTGGATCACGCGGTCTCGCACGATGGGCACGTGTGCGCTGTAGCTCACTCTGGGCTTGGATCACGCAGTCTCGCACGATGGGCACGTGTGCGCTGTAGCTCACTCTGGGCTTGGATCACACGGTCTCACCCCTCCCCTCAAACATTCCGACTCATTTTCCAGGTTCGATCATTGCTGGCACCTGCCTGCCCGCCCAGCGCCCATGACTGCGGGTTTAGCACAGTCATTCCCTCGCACCCTCTGCACTCTGACACGTGTTCTCGGCCCAGCTCAACCGCCCCCGTTTGGGGTCCCCCGTTCCTGCTGGATTCAGGCTCCTCTGTACAGAGGGCCTGCACCCTCCTTTGCCTCATTTCCCTGCTACTCGTGGGAAGCAGCTAAGCCTGCTTCCAACTCTCCAGCCCCTTCCCAGGGACAGGGCTACCCCCGCAGTGCGGGCTCCCGGTTTAGATCATGCTGGAGGGTGCTGCTAGCTGCATGCAGCACTGGCCCCAGGCCCTGTTTGGCATGGACCCTGCCCCCTCCACACACACATGGCAACCCTATCACCAAGTGGACTTGCTTGGCACCTGCCCTGTTCCAGCGCACACCTGTAGGGATCCCCCCAGCACAGGACACGCAGTCACAGCGGTGGGGCCAAGCGAGCCGAAGTGTCGGCACCAGAGCGCTGGGGATCACGGGCAGGCGAAGGCTTTCTCCCCCCACCCCGGAGCTGCACAGTCACAGCAGTGAGCACGCTCCACCCACAACCCTCCCTGCAGGCAGAGCAGCACGCCGGCCCCGGTGCAGCTGCGCCCCGGAGCGCTCCTGCTACCACCACCGACGGGGGGGGGGGGGGGGGGGGCCGGCGGCGTGTGTGTTCTCCTGTTGCCACAGGCACTCCACCTCCCCGGAGATGGTAGCCAGGGCAACGGGAGGATTCCCCTGACAACTGGGAGCTGTCTACGCCAGGAGGCAGAGCCAGCTAATTGTGTTGCTCAGGAGGGCGAGTTGTTACACGCGTGGGTGACACAACGCAACTGACCCAATGCGCTAGTGTAGCCCAGGGCGAAGGGATTACATGGAGGTGCTGGCTCCCGTGGGCTAGTCCAGTTCAAATGGACAGAAGCGTTATACGCGCGTGTTCAGTGCCTGTGGGAGGCCGGTAGGACGCTGTGGATATTAATCCTGCTGAGAACAGCCGCGTCCCATGGTACAAGCAATACAAACGTTTGCTCAGACTGTGGCTCCTCCCCCTCCCCCAGGGGAGAAGCACTGTCCAGTGAAAGCCTCCTTCCCCGCAGGAGCGTTATGTACACTGAACCCAATGGGCCCAGGGAAGCGCCTGTCCCATCGCAGCGTGGGTGTGGGGGGAGGGACTAAAACCGCCTGGTGGAGAGAACTGAGTAGCCCTTTGCTGCTTGAACGCTGAGGGGCGAGATTTCTAAGGCTAAGCCAGGGGCCCCCGGTGCCGAGCCTGGGTTAGCCCTAAAGGACACACAGAGTCTGCTGACTCCAGAAGCGGCTGTGGTCGTTTGGAACCTGACTGTAATTCGCCTGTGCGCATACAAGGGTAAAGCGGGTCAGCAAACAGCTCATGTGGTATGAGACGGGAGGCCCCGGGGACTGCCTGTGGCCCCCTGCTACCCTGCTTCAGGAGCTCACGCTTGTTACTGGGTTGATGAAATCGACTGGTGGAACACACCTCCAGCTGGGGCTTGCGCCGTTCCTGGACAGTCTGCCCTAGCCTGGCACTCACTCCAGGCATGCAACCGGCTGCACTAGAAACAGGCAGAAAGACACGCTCTTGGGCACACTCCATCTGTGTCTGCTGGGCATGGTGACGGTGCCCCCGATTCACCTTGTACACGCCTGACTCACTCGGAGCACACTCTGCTCTTGTGCTGTTCCTCCCTTCCTTCGCTCCAAAGGGAGCAGCCCTGGGAGACAGGCCACCCGCTGCTCCTTGTCCTGCAGGATCAGTCCCCAACTCTCTGCCAAGAGCACAGCCTGGGGATCAGCCCAGCCCAGGGAGCTCTCCCGCGGCACAGCTGCAGGAGAGGGAAGGACAGTGGCCCCTTCCCTAGGCAGCAGTGGGATTCGAGTCCCCAACTCTCCAGTACAATTGGCACATGCAGAGTGACATCGCCTAACAAAACCTTCCTCGATGCTGACACCCCCATGTCCCACGCGTTGATTTAACCTACCCAGCGGGGCGAGGCCTTCGGCAGGCTGCAGACAGACTCACCCTGGGCACTGGGATCCGGCAGGGGAATTTCGTGCCCAACAGAAAACGTCCGAAGGAAACTACAACTACACACCCAAGCGGTGCCATCTCCACCTCACCTAGGGCTAACGCAGTGCTCCCGAGCGCACCGGGTTATTCTAGGCGCCCGGCGGTGCCTGTTGTTGTGGCTGGAGCTGCCCCTGCCCTAGTCTGCCCCTGCCCTCTCCAGGATGCAGGCTGCCTCGCCAGCAGAAAACGGGAAAAGGTCTGGTTTCTACAGTGAGTACTAACAGCAGCCCCGCAGCACTGGCTTCTGGCATTACCTTCTCTAGGAAGCTGTCCTCTCCCTGGGAGCACAGCGGGGGGAGCGAGAGCGAGAGAGAGAGAGAGAGAGAGAGAGAGAGAGAGGCATCGTTAACAGAGAGAACCTGACTGAGGATTAAGCAGAAAAGCAGCAGCCCGAGACCCCACCAGCACCGACTGGCAGCTACTCCTCCCGTAGTTTGCTGACACTGCTGCCGGTAAAGCTGCGGCAGGCGATTTCGATCCCAATTAGCAGGAATGCTGCTCACATGATGTAAAGGCCTCTCAGGAATCTACTGAGCTGCCCCAGTGCACTCAGCAGGCCCCCAAAGCCTGGGGTGGGACAGGCACCTACCCACCCCCAAGGCTTCACAACCAGCACTGTGCCCCTGTCTAATCTCCCGGGCCACTTCTCGGGAGCTTGCCTGGCACGCGGTAAGAGGCCGTTTCTGCAGGTGCGGTGGCAGGGGAGTTCCAGGTGCCAGCAATAACTCTGTGCAGTTCGGGGCAGGAAAACATGCTGCAAAGGCCCAGAGGGAGTCGGCCTCAACCGGCTACATGCTGGCGCCTCCTCTTTCTGTTCGCAGGGCTCTTCTGTGCCTCCCAGGCTGCGTGTGGAGGGACCCTCAGCCACCGCGGAAAGGCAGCGGCTGGGGTAGGCGCCCAATGGGACGTTAAGAGGAAGTAAAGGGCGGCGCACCCAAGGGCGACCGGAGGAGGGGGACAGAGAAGCAGGGCCAGGGTGTAACTCGGCCAAGGGACTGCCCCCTCAAGGAGCATTTGGAACGAGCACAGTGGGCAGCTCAGAGCTACCACTCCTTGGAAAGGTGCTGCTCTAGCACGCACAGAGGCATTGGCTGCAGTGCTGCTGTAGAGCACCCCTCCCTTCAGCATGGGCTCTCTCCTCAGAGGGTGCCTCTCCCGACCCTGCTCTCTGCAGGAAGTGTGCACTGCCCAAGGGGGCCTGGGGTCCAGAACCCCCAAATCCGAGACCAAGCGGGCTCCCCTGTCGCAGCACCAGGTGAGCGGAAGCAGAGACAGGCAACGTAAGCTCGGGCTCTGGCGACACCTGACAGCCGCATCGTGGCTCACTTCCCTGCCTGCCGCACCAGGACGCTGGCCTCCTGCTCACCTGCCCCCTCCGCTGGTCAGCAGTTGCTGTGCTGCGTGAACGCCAGCGGCCCTGGGGATGCCAACCCTGCTCCTGGCTGGCAGCCGCTGGCTCCTAACCCGCCACCAAGGAGCATCCCCGGCCCTGCAGCACACCCAGAACTGGAGCGGCCCCGGCACAAGTTATGCTCCCTGCTCCACACCAGTCCAACTTCCAGGCCCTTCCTTCCACCCTCCTGCCCTGCCCCTTTCAGAGTCTCTCCTGCCCGGTCAGTGCACCTCAGCCGGCCCTAGCGTGAGCAGAGCTCCTGATGCCGGAGGCTGTGTGCTTTCACTATCTAACCCTGACTCTGGAGAGGTAGCAGGCCTCTTGTTTTACCGACGTGCTCGCTTGTGCTGCTCCGGCTCTGCAGCGCCAAGAGGAACTGACCGGCCTCTCTCCTCACACAGCACGCACGCCTGCAAAACGAGCATGTTTGGCATGCAGCCACCCTGCGTGCTGAGGGTGCTGTCGCTGGAGCCCCTGCTAGCTCTGTGCTCGCGCCCGTGGCCAGAGGGCAAGCCCAGCAGTCCAAGCCAGAATAAATAAGGGGAAGTGATTCCGGCTTTGGAAGAGCCCAAGAGTTGTGTCAGGTAAATCACTGGCAGCCTTTAGAAAGGGTCTGAATTCCCTGACGCCCACATCAGGGCCAGGCGCTGGCGTTCTCGGACAGCCTGGGGGGCTTGCAGGCAACCTCTGGAAATGGCAGACTCCTCGCACTCCCAGCCGTACGCGGTTCCACAAGGAAGTCACATAGCTCGGTGCCCAGACAAGACACCATGGGTCCGGGTGAGCCTCTCATCCCTTCTGATACTAGCAGGGAAGGCCCAGGAGAAGCTGAGGTTGAAAGCAGAGCCCTCAGTGGACTGGGAGGAAGTCCAGGGCGAGCCAGGACCATTACCCCAGGGAGGGGAGGTTAGCCCTTGGGAAGGGCGCAGTGTCTGCTCAATAAGCCCTCGTGCAAACCCCAGGTGCCTGCCCTCCCGGACCACTGCTCCTTACCAGATCAACCAGTTTGGTGACAGGAACTTCGCGGATTGGCCGTCTCATTCGGCACAGAGCCTCCAAGGAGGTGCCGAAGCAGCTGGGCAGGTAGCTCCCGCTGACAGTGAGGAAGTAATCCTTGCCTCGGTCCAGATGGAGGACGAGGATCTCCTCAATTCGATCCTCCCCCGAGTTCAGGAGGGTAACTGAGTCCTTACTGACGTACACGTCCAGGGAGATGTCCACGGTCTCGTCTGCAACAGGCAAGGGGCACACTTGGGCTCTCCGAACGGCGACCTCGCAGACACGCGCACAGGAGAGAGCCGAGCAGCGAGGCAGCAGCTCGGAGGGGAAGGGAGACGGACGCTCACAAGGGTGGGGACGGAGGCAAAAGGGGAGAGGCAAAGTGCCCTGAGCCAAGGCACTCCAGAGCCGTGCGTGAGACTCACTTGGCTCCAGGTACCCCTCGTAGGGCTCGGCCCGGAGCCAGGGCTTACAGTACTGGCTGTCGTTGAGCTTGGGGATGAAGGAGAAGTGACAGGTGACCTGCCCATTGTTGGTGATCTGGAACTTCTCCTTCCGGAGCTGCCGGAACTTCACCCTCTCAAACACAAACTGCAGAGCAAAGAGAAAACGACCCCGCGGGGAGCCACAGTCAGCTACAAGCATCGCCGCCGTGCCAGGCCCCACCTCAGCACTTGCTGGCAACAGGGGAGAGAGCATCTGGCGATTCCCTGCTTTGTTTGCTCCCTCAGGCAGACAGGACACTGGGCTGGACGGAGCTTTGTCTGACCCCGCCTGGCCGTGCTCATGAGGTCAGGGGAATGCCCAATTTCTAACCCCATGCCCGGCTGTGGAGAGGGGACGGAAGTTAGTTTTTGGCTTATTTTCCACGCTGGAGTTAATGGCTCATCACACCGGGTCTACACTTCAGCTGCCATGGGCCGGGAGCTGTGCCACCGTAGCACCCTAGTGCAGACACAGGCTGCACTGCAGACACAGGCTGCACTGACCAAAGGAGTTTTTCCATCTGCGTAGGTACCACCCCGAGAGGCAGTAACTAGGCTGACAGAAGAATCCTGGCGTTAGAGCAACCTAACGACGGTGCTCACGTCGGGAAATTTTTCACAGCCCTGAGCCAGGCAGCTAAGGCAGCCCACGTGTTGGGTGCAGACCGGGTCTCAGTCTCTAGAAACGCTGGCCTTTCTGCTGCTGCTGCTCGCCAGGAAGCAGACGAGGAATCCGTTTGGGTTCTCACCTCTCTCCGGCTGAGCTCCAGTGAGGGAAGGAAGTCATTCTCCATTCTGTCCATCATACGAACTATATCCTCAAACACCTTCCGGTACCTCTGCTCATCCACAACCTTCACCTGCACAAGAGCAGATCACCCCCAGATGTAGGCCAGAGCGCAAACTCGCTCCGGGCTTTGTAGCTAACTGCAGCGGCAGTGGAGGAGAGTCTTAGGCATGTCACATGTGCAGCTCTGAAGGCTGAAGATTGGCCCAGCTGCTCCCCCAAGTCTCGGGTAAGTCCATGCACGCGGTGCTACCTGCAGGCATGGCACTGGTGTCGTTTCCTGGCCAGCGGGCACCAGGAAGGATCTGCTACTTGTGGGAAAGGTGCTACCTACCTGCACGGGTACGCTGCAGTCTTACCCCACGTGCTTCAGGCCTCCCAAGAACTCAACAAGCCACCCAGACAGTCTAGCTCTGAGAGCAGGGGAGAGCAATACGGGGGGCATGCTGGCCCACCCAACGGCCGGGCTCTCAAGTTGCTTCCCTCCCACGCACATATTCAGCCACCCCCAGCCAGAGGCACCCAGCCTTTCTGTTTCTCCCAGCAGAGCAGAAGCGGCATCATAGAAGGGGAGCAGTTATTTACAGGTAGCTCGTGGGCCTGGGGAGGAGCCAGCTGCAAACAGTTCAGCATGCCTGCCCCAGCAGCAGACACCCCAGGGTCACACCTCAGAGTCCAAAAAACACTGTTAAAGCAACCACATGGCTGGGCCTTCCTGCTGAGCATAAACTCCAACCACTGTGTCGGCGGGGCACAAGCCGTTCCGGTGTCACACAGCAGAGCGGGGCTGCAGAGAACAGCAGCTCTAGTGAGCGCCCGGCTGCAGACACAGGGAAGCGAAGCTGCCAGGTGACTATCGCTCATTTCTGCTCATCCCCCTTCCCATTTACACCAACACGCACCGGCCCCGTCTCCCTTGGTCAGCGGATGAACCCTGCACCAAGCCGCTTCCCCAGCGCCGCAAGGGACACTCACCCCGATAAGGAAAAGCGAGCTGACTGGCTTGTGGTCGCTGGTTCTCAGGTCCATGTGGCTGCGGTACCGGAGCTGATTAACATCCCCCCCTCGCCAGAGGATCCGATCGCACCAGGCTGGCACGCGACACTTCCCGCTGCAGATACACAATGACCAGGGAATCCCAGAGCGCTCCTGTCCCGCCCGCACGGCCCACTTCCCAGGGCAGCATCTTGAGCCGGGGGCTCCCAGCACTTCCTGAACTCGCATCCCATTGCTTCTGTTCTCTCCCCGTTCCTGCACGGTGCTACCCTGGGCTGGCACCCTTCCAGCGCCTAGGCAGCTCCCTCCCAGCGGCCAGCTCGCCCCCAGACACGGATGTAGTGCTCCAGATCTCGTCCCCATCCTGCTGGTGCTGCAGTGCTAGGAAACGGAATGGGCTAGCAGGGGCCAGCCTCCACCCGAGGCCCCGGCGTACATGGCCCCACGTGGCAGTCGCTCTTTTGTTGCCACACGCTGGTGCCAGCTCGTTGAGTGCTCTGCCCACTGGCCCCACTGCCGAAAGCCTGTTCAGCTGCTCCTGCTCCCCACAGGCCTCAAGTCTGGATCACCTCTCCCAGGAGCAGGAGGGCGGCCTTCCCCCGGAGGGCCGGCAGGGCCAGAGTCCAGCAACCCTGGCCTAAGGAGACGCTCGACAGGCAGATATAAGGACCCAGGTCTGTAAGGGAGGGGGGCCAGAAGAGACTTTCCTGAGCAGCAGCAGAAGACTGCAATGGGGCAGGTAGCCCCGTGGGGCCACGGGAGAGCTGCAATCCTTGAGCTGCTGCGGGAAGAGGACACTGCAATGCCAGCCCGGGTGGGGCCTATCATTTTTGTTCCTTTGCCTTAGTGGGGCAGAGGAATCAAAGAGCTTGCACTGAAGGCTAAAGCAGAATTGATTGTGTCCCCAGGCCAATCAGACTACAGCAAAGCTGTCTTGTTCTAAGATTACCTGCACCTACTCCCAACCCCTGGGCACCTTTTGTGTTGTATCTCTCGCCTCAGAGGTATTCCCCACACCTCTCAGGGAGCATGGCCTGCACAGGCTAGTCATTAGCCTCGCTGATGTTATGCATCAGCAAAGAGCTCTGTCCCAAATACCACATCTAGTCTATTTGCAAGGGCTCTCCCAGGCTACTCAATGTCACACTAACGGCACTAGGTGTGTTCCCAGGAGAGGCATCACAGCCTAATAATTCAGCCGGGGAAGGAAAGTTTGTGGCAAGATGCTGTTGGTGTCACAGGTTACCAGCAACAGACTTACCTGGAATCCCAGCGGTCTGTTTTAGAGTCAAATTTGTACGTGGGGATGAATTTTATTTCTCCCTCTGTGAAATCAGCAAAAACTTTCTTATGAGTCCGCTGAATATTCAGCTAGAGGCAAAAAGGAACAGCTCATCAGCACAACAGCCCAGCCGCGCCCCACAACTCAGATCCAGCCTGCTGAGCAGCACACTGGGCCCCGGTTACAGGCAGCCCTCCTGCACCACACTGTCCAGGGCCCTCCAAGCCGTGACTGACCACTGTTAGTGTTCCCCCTCTGTCTTCACACTCTGCGTTACCCAGCCAGGGCAGTCGTAAGTATGTCCCTCAGTGGAATGATCCACCAGCCAGAGACACAAGCCCTGTTAGACGGAGCAAGAGAGAGGCTAGCTGGCTGTCAAGGAAAGCAGGGGGCTGTGGCGAGGTGCTACACACAAGGTGTGTCTCTGAGCTCTGATGCACATTCCTACAGCACGTCTTTCAGCCAGAGATTCTTGTTAGGATGTTCAATGGGGACTAGCCAGCAAGGAACAACACTGCCTGAGAGCAGAGTCCAGTCACCACCACAGGGTAGGTGCCAGCTCTCCAAAGCATGGGGACACAGTCAAACAGGGCGACCACGTGGCGGAGTTCACTCACCTGGTCATATGTCAACAGCTTCTGCAGCTCATTCTTACTGATCAGCGTTTTCACCTCACTGGCATCAGGGAGGCACAGCCTGTAGTTCAGGTCTCCCAACCAGATGACAACACTACACCCAAAGGCAAACATGGAAAAGAAAAGACAGCAGTTAGTCTCAGAGCTCCTTTGGGGGAGAGAGAGACAGCGGGTGCCAGGCTGGGAAGGGGGCATCTCGGTACAGCTAGAGCAGTGGTTCTCAACAAGAGGTACCTGTACCCCTGGAGGACACAGAGATCTAGCAGGGGGGACATCAACTCCTCTAGACATTTGCCTAGTTTTACAACAGGCTCCATGAAATGCACTAGCAAAGTCAATGCAAACTAACATTTCATAGAGACAATGACTTGTTTATACTGCTCTATGTACTAAATTAGGATCTCTCAACCTGGCAGTGTGATTCATTTTATAATTAGATGGTAAAAGGGAGAAAGTCAGCAATTGTTCAGTGACAGTGCGCTGGGACACTGTTGTATCTTATGTCTGATTTTGTAAGCAAGGAGTTTTTAAGTGAGGAGAAACATGGGGTGCTCAAGATAAATCAGACTCCCGAGAGCGGTACAGTAGCCTGGGTTGAGAGTCACTGAGCTAGAGCACAACAGGACGACAGAATCAATTAATCAAACACAGGAAGCTTCAAAATATGACAGCAGCTGCCACTCCTTCAAGTGTCTACTAGAGTAGCCTCCCAGAGACCAAGCAGTCACCCTAACACCACAGAGATGCTAAGGACAGAAAGACACACTCTGATCATCTAGTCTGACGCCCCCACAATAACTCCTGTAGGAACTCGAGCAGATCTTTTAGAAAAACCGCCAATCCTGATTTCAAAATGCCAGTGATGGAGACTGACCATGATCCTCGGGAACAGCTGGGGAAGTTTTCCTCAGTCTGAAAACAATGTGGAAAAACCCCACCCGTGTGTTTATGAAGTAAAACAAGGGAGAGGTACAACAAGTCACAGCCCTGTGGTATTTATCCCTCCAACACACCGTGCACACAGCCCACAAGGAAAAGCTTGCACTTCTATAAGGCTCAGTTCCCTGCCAACCCAGCACATAGGCCTTTTGCATCGCCCTTGGATCCCACCCAAGTCTACCAGTTTGTTTATTTTTCCACTCCTAGCAAATTACCAAGATCTGAGCAGCCCCAAAGCACCTCTGCTGAGCACGCAGGTGACTGAGGTGAGATGGCAGGACAAGAGTGCAGGTCTCCTCAGATTTCTGTGACTCCTTAATGCAGCCATCCTCTCTCACTGGTCCCCCTGCTAGCCACACTGGCAACCCCCCCACAGGCCTCCGGACAGCCCTCTCGCACGATGGGAACTCGGACACTCCTACTCGTCTCTCAGCCTCTTACAACAAAGCTAACATGCACAGACTGAAATCTGAGCCCCACCGCTAGTCTCACAAGCTTGCAGTCTTTGTGCTCTGCTCACGTAAACCCTCCCAAGGAGCAAGAGCTCAAAACCGAACAAAGCAGAAAACCTGGAACAAAACCCAGAGGTTGGTGGCTGTTCTAGAAAGGCCCCAGGTTTTCCACACCCTGGAACAATCAGCCTGTGATGGAAGAGCGCAGGCTGCTGAGACGAGCACACTACACTTCTCACAGGGTACTAGAGACCGGCTGGCCACTGCATGAATGCTGCCCACAAGCTGATCCCTGTTCTGCTGCACCATCAGGAATGTCAGTGTAGACCATGTCGATGAAACAGGAAGGCTGGGCTCTATTAGGGCTCCATCTGGCAGCAACTGCTAGCTAAGAAGCCCCAGGCCGTGGAGAAAGGTGGAAGGGGTGACTCACTCGTGTTTCATGATGTTCAGCTGAGGCAGGCCCTGGTCAGGAGGTAGGAAGCTTAACCGGGCACAGATGTCCTTGTAATCCTGGTTCCGCCGCTCAAACTCCTCTACATGAGCTGCAAGGTGGGAATTGACGATGCAGAAGGTGGTGTTGTGGAACACAAACCTCACGGCCACACCACCCTTGTTACCCTGGGGACAGAGTTACCCGTGAGACTGTTGCATGGGCACAGAGAGAGGAGGCTGAGTCACAGATGGGACAGGAGAGAGCTTTACTGGGGAAAGACACAATGAGAACAAGAGACGCACCGACAGGAAAAGAGGCAGCAGGGATGAGATGAGGGCAAGACACTGCTCTAGGGATGTTACATTTTGATTAATCAGCTAATCGAGTAGCCAATGGAATTTCGATAAGGGGGCGCTCGCTATCCCATTGGGCCTCTCCCTTTGGAATGTACAGGAGCTGTCTGCGGCTCTTGTATATTTCAAAGGGCAAGAGGCAGCAGGAACCACCCCGGGAGCCAAGCAGTCCCTGCTGGCAGAGTTCCCCTGTGCCTCTTCTTTTGCATTTGCTTACTGGGTAGTCGACTCGTCGCTTACATCCCTACCACAGGATATTTCACTCCCACCAGAGTCAGCTGCTCCGGGGCTATGTAGTCACTGATTTAGGGCGCTCACCATTTTGCCCATGATTCCAGTCCCCACAGTCTCTGCCATGACCTCGCTGATATAACTCAGTTGATCCTTCCTGGCAAACACAACCAGCATCATCCCAACCAGACGGACCACCTGCACCTGCAAACAAACAAACAACAGTTCTGAGCGTGTCCGGGTCAGCTGTGCTGTACTCCCCGGCTTCTCTCCCCCGCGCTGCCCTGTCTCCAGGGCCCCTTCCTGTCTCCCAACAAAGCACAAGCTGGGGGACTCCCTGCACAGCAGGAGACTTGGGAAGAGCCGGTGGCCCTCTGACAGCCCCAGCAGGGGATGCTGCCGAGCTTATGGCTGTTCATGCTCTGGCGCAGCCCCAGTGGAAAAGACTGGAGGTTTCTCAAGTGCACTGCAGGAGTCAGACCGGAGCCACAGCTGCGATACAAAACCAGCCACCACCAGCCAAACCTCATGGAAGGAACGGATGGAACTAGTCCTGGGCCCCACAAAAGCCATGAGCTCGGGTCCCGGGATGGCAGGAGTTTGTTTCTGCTCCTCTGGTGTGGCGCTCACAGTTTAAATTCCCAACTCTTTGCATGAGTGGTGTCAATGTAGGGGAGACAGCCAGCAAGCGAAGCTGGCACAATAGCTCCCTGGCCTGCTTGGTACTGCCCACCTCCCAGAGGGCAGTTGCTCCTTCCGCAGGACGGGAGGTTGTTCTCCACTGTGCAGCTCATCCTACAGTCATTAACGGGGCACTTGTGTGCACCATCACTTGCTGCATGGATCCTGGCTCTGCCACTGTCTCTTCTGGGTGACTCTGGGCAAGTCACTTCACCTCTCAGTCCAGGAGTTTCCCTATCTTCTAACTGGGGGTGTTACTTCCCCCAGCTCAGCAGGTTGAGAGATGTAACTGACCAGGGAACGTGGAGTGCTCACTAGAGAAGTGTGAAGTGTTATGACTGTTGATGAGAAGAAAACCTCTACATCAAGAGGGTGTGAAGAAATGCCCTATCAGCAGGTGTTACAATCCCTCCCTGGAGAAGGAGCTAGAGACATCCCAATATTTTGCAGGACTCTGAACTCTGCATCTTTAACCATGAACTTTATCTGTGATTTCAGCCACTTCCACCTTGCCTGCAGCCAACCTTCCCTCCAATTTTTCCATCCATGTGCGGAATAGATTTTGTTCTGGGCACTGAGGCATGAGTGGACATGCACCACCAGTAGAAACATGATCTGCACCTGAATCTCGCCTGGGTGGCCGCCCAAGCGCACAGCTTACAGGGAACAGTGCCTGCAGCTACCCCCTGTGTGATCAGCCTTCCACATGCGATGGAGATTCAAGACTGGAGACCAGGCCTCCTTCATCAATTCCTCAAGTACTCAACCGGCCTGCTTGGAGTGCCTGTGTCACGTATCACTGGGCTCTACCTAAACCAGCAGTGCGCAGATGTCACAGCAAAACACGGGGGGGGAGGCGACAGAGCCACTCACCAGAAGGCCTGCTGTGCTGTAGTGACTCAGTTCTGATGTGTCAGGAAGGAGCCAGCTAGCAGCATTACAACTAACGTAGCTCCCCACAAGGCACAGGCTCCCAGCTCACTTCCCCTGTGCACGCAATTGTGCTCCTTCATGGACAAGGCACACCCAGGTTCTCGGCGGAGCTACCAGAACAAGGCCAATGTGGAAACTGACCATCTGCCTCTTACTGCTCAGAACACCTGTCCTGTCAGCTCTCTGGTGGCTTTTTGCTGTTGTTGCTCCTCATGAGCATCCACCAAATGGCCAGCAAGCTATTAGTGGAGGGTTTTTCTGCCCCACAAGCATCCCCAGGTTTACTCCAGTACACAGTGACTCCCCCTGCCCAGTATACTATTCCCTCTTCGGTCTCAGGTACACAGCCCTGGCCATATGGGTTGGGAGACACAGGGAGCCTCTGAGCTGGGAAAGAGCAAACTTCATTCCTGCCCCCTTCCCGGTCCCACAGCTTGGATGCCAGCAGAGATGGCCGAGTGGGACTCACCTTCTTGTACTTGGCTTTGGGGTGCAAGGACTTCTCCACAGCAGTCAGCCACTCCTGCTCCTTCCCAGAATCAAAGTAGAAAAAAGCCTCGGTGCTGAGGTCCAACTCCTGGAACCTAAAAACAGGTCAATTTAGGACACCTCCCCTCTCCCCCAAGCCAGTCTCCCCTGTGTACCCCCTATCAGAAGATGGTGCAGCAAGGGCCCCGTCTGACTCTCTCTTTGATCATTCAGCCTGCAGGAAGGACACCTAGGCTAGCTTGGACAAAAGCACCATGGACCCCGTGCAGGGGCTTACAAGCCCCTTCCAGAGACCATTCCCCTAGAGCATTAGTCTTGCCTGCTTTGCTAATGCCAGGGATGAGCTGGTGCCTCGCTGGAGGAAAGCTGCTTTGTCAGCTCAAGAAATCTGCTTGACTTTCGGCTGCTTCTTTGTATCGGCCTGACTACTCCAGCCCTGTGAAGGAGATTCCCTTCCCTGCAGAGTCCCTGGGAACGAGCCAGGCACCAGTGTACAGTTTGGAGTCCACTAGGATAAAAATTCACCAGTGGCCAAGGGAAGGGGGGAGGCACAAGATGTGTATGTGTAAGTTAGCAGGAGCTCACTCCTCACCCAACACAGTAGACATCTGGGGGGTCTGGGTCACAGACTAGCCAGGGTTCCAATCCGCTGTCTGGAGACTGGCCGTTCACGTTCCACGTTCCCACAAAAAACCTGCAATACACACAAGAGCAGCCAGGCAGGGCTCTCAAACGTCAGTGCACACACCCCTTTCAAACAAGAATTACAGCCTGAGGACTGGGGACCAAAGCCTGAGCCCACCCGAGCCCCACTGCCCCAGGGGTGAGAGCCAAAGCCCCACGCCTCACCGCTCTGGGCAGAGTCAGCCCTGTAATCTCAGCCCCGCAGCTCGGCTTTGGCCCTGGACAGTGCAGTTCAGGCTTCAGCTCCAGACCCCAGAGAGTCGAAGTCTGCCCTGGCGACACCATTCAAAGGGGGTCAACCCATTTGGGGTCCTGACCAAAGCTGGAGACCTGCCGTCTCACACACACAGCACGAAGACAGGGAGAGTCTGAGCTAGGGGGCCCTGTGTAAAAAGGCACAGGAAATACCTCAGGAGCGAGAACTACGCCTGATGTGACAAGCTCTGGCCAAGCCTACAAAGCACAGAAGGCTGGGCATGCCATAGGCCTAATGCACAGAGCTGGGACAGCTCACTGAGGCCTGGCTCCAAGACACACACAGCCCTTTCTGCACTGCTTCCACATGGGCAAAGGTCCCAGACAGACAACCAGGAAGCCATCTGTGGTCACAGCAACGCAGCATGGGCAGCAGCAGTGCAAGCTCTATCCCCTCTGTCCGCAGCCTCAGTACCGCTCCCGGGCTGAGATCACCCACCAGGAGGTGCCAACAGGATGGGGGTAGGACTGTACTGTGGCCACCTGTCCAGCTACAAACTGGACTGACCCCCTCCCCCCCCCCCACATACACACGTGTTTCAAACAGACCACCCAGCAGCAGGCGCTGGCTGTGGGACCTGCATGAGGATCAAGCCAGCAGCCCAGAGAAGCTGGGGAAAGCTCTGCTTCTCCCTCCCCTCCCCCAAAAGGCACCGCCGGCTCTGGGCGCAGCGCTGACCTGAAGCTCTGGATGTTGACGTATTCAGTCTCTCTCTTGGCAAGCAAGTGCTTGATGAGCCCCTCTCTTTGCCCAGACTGCGGGCTGGGCACAAACAGTTTGCGCATGGTGTTGGTTACTTTTGGCTGGTCTCTGGCCACACTTTCCTTCTCCCGATGGACCCTGCACAGGAGGCAACCACAGACTTCATGTGGGCTTACTGCCGAGGCTACCGGAGGGTCCAGGGAACAGCTCCGGGAGGCTACTTACTGCCTGGTTTGCGGCAGGGGAGGGGGCGGGGGCTCCCGGCGAGATCCCATTTGCTGGTTTTGTAAATTTCTTTTCTTCTCCAAACTTATGGCATTGAAGTTATCCTCAAAGCCTAGAACCCCTGTAATGACAGACGGCTGGAGGGTGAAACTGAGGCCCAGGTGGATGCTCTGCAGAGACCAGTTAACAAGGCCCCAGAGGGGACACCTTAACTCCAGCAGCGGGAAGGGAGGCCAGGGGTCACTGTGTTACAGCAGCCCTGACAGCGCCACAAGGGTGAGAGGCAGAGATGCTTGCGGACAGAGGTGAGGGGGGAGCCAAGAGCCATGGGAGGGTCCCACGGGGGGGGGGGAGAGGAACAGGCGGAGGAAGCGAGAGAAACATTAATGAATCAAGAGGGACTTTGGCAGAGGGAGATACAAGTAGGTCAATAAGAGTGTGTCTACAGTGCACCGTTATTTCAAGAGAACTAGCGTTATTCCGAAATAACAATGCAAGCATCTGCACAGCAATTCTGCTATTTCAAAATAATGGGCAGCTTATTCCAACTTTTGTCAACCTCGTTCCACGAGGCATAACTCCTCTCCTGAAATAGCTGGTGCGGACGCTCCACTGCTGCTATTTCGAAATAGCCCCTCCCCAGTGCCTCCTGGGGCTCTAAATCGAGGTAGCGTGGCCACATTAGGGGAGCCTGCCTTGGACTCATTTTGAGGCTTCCCTGTAGTGTGGATGCTCTATTTCGAAATAAGCTATTTGGAATATATCTCTGGATAGCTCATTCCAAAACAAGTGTACAGTGTAGACGTACCCTAAGGCATTACTCCATGGTAACACCACACTAGAAGCAGCATATGGGCTTTTGGGGGAGAATGGGGGAAAGCACTAGCCAGGCTCCTACTTATCAGGGCCAATGAAAATCAAAGTTCCTCAGAGATCATATTTTCATATGTAGCCATTTCAAACAAGAGCCTGACTGTGCCCTGAACACAGGGCAGCAATGGCAGAGGCAGGACTCACTCAGTACCTGAGGCAGACGACTGAGGAGGAGCTGGAAGGGTTTTCTCCACCTGATACCAGCTGGCCGGCTCCCTGTGCTCAGGAAGAGGTGCTTTCGACTGGGCTGGGGAGGAAACAACGCTGTCAGAAACGGCTCTTGAGCCCCAAGGCCACACGTGGCTGTAAGCATGGTTACCTTCTTGTGCGCTCAGCACTTGGGAGAGGAAGGCCAGGCAGCGCTCCTCCTCAGGGATCTCAAAGAGGCGCTCTGGTGTGCTGTCGCCCTGTATTCTGATCTTGCAGCCAGCTTCAGACATACAAAACACACACACCGAGACACAGACAGTTTCGGCTTCTTGACCTTTAAAGCGCTCCCGTGAACAAGCCACGAGCTGCCACCTGCTCCTCTGGGCTCATGATGGAACGGCTCATCTTCCCAAAGGGATGTTGCTACCCTGACATCTAGTCTATTTAAAAAGAGAGTCTGAGGCAGTGTCGGGTCCTCGTTGCACCCCGGCACCCCCACCCATCTGTGATTCTAGGGCCCTTTTCCTGATGGTCAGACTGCTTCGCTGCCCTGCTGCTGCGTGAAAGGCCAACACAAGGGAAGCAGTGATGCTGCAAGCACCAAAGGCGGTTGAATGCCCAGTGCAGAATGGACAGGGCTCCGGGGGGGTACCTGTAGCCGTAGGTACGCCCTGACAGGCACTAGAGGCATTACGGGTCCCCAAGACAAGCAGCCCACATGCTACCAAAGCATCTAACCCTCAAGTGTGTCTGTTCTCCCCCCCTCCCGCTGGGCAAAGCGAAGACCACCTGTACCTGTCTAAGCTGCACACAAACCCCTGGGGGATCCTGCAGGGCATGAACCCCTCCTCGGAGTGTCAGGTTCCACTTCCACTGGCCCTGCACTCTAACCATGGGGCTGCTTCTGCGGCAGCGAGGAGTCCAGCACCACTAAAGGGGGCAGCAGGATAAGCTCTGGGCAAAGTCAGGCAGGCTCACAGGGAGGGGCTTTGAGAGAAGCATGAAGGGAAAGATTACACTCAGCCAAGTGACACCTTTTGAGCTAAGTATTTCGATCCCACTCCTTGTGGTACCGAGCACTTTCCGAAAGAGTAGCAAAGCCAGCCACTCTCGCTACCAACTTACAGAGGACACAATCCACAGCTAGCAAAGGGACAGAAAAACAGGGGGAGGCAGAGGGCACAAGGGGAAGAGACAAGGGCGGGCAGAGGGGGTGAAACAGGAAGGAAAGTGTGTCAGTGATGCAGAGATGATGTATTTGCTGAAGAAAGCTCTCATCACAGCAGACTCACTGTTTGTAGCTATATCGATCAACAGAGTTTCTTCAGCCTCTGAGAAAGAAAAGAGAAGGGTCAGGAAAATTCAGCCTGTCCAGGGGCACCGAGGAGACTCAGCACATACAACCAAAGCACAGCGCCTGCCCTCGACCCAAGGGGATCCCAGGCCCCAGCAAAGGAGCAGAAAGGTTCCACTTGTATCTCACCACTAGCAGTGGCACGCCTGGAGAGAGTTACCAGGCCAGGCTGGAGAGGTCCCCTTGCAAATGGGTCTCTTCAGATTCAAGAAGTTATATGACTTGTTTGTTTTAAGCAAGAGATAGCAGCCTGACAGTCTGGAGACTGATTCCCCAAGAGCAGCATGTACAGCTGTACAAGCTCCCACAGAGCTCTACCAACAAGTCCCATGGTTGGCTACATGGAGAAATTTACCGGCAGAAACATGCCACATGACTATCGTGGTATAATGCCCCTTGGGGACGCTTACAGCAGAAAGAGCGAGTCCCTCCTGGGGAGTGCCGCAGGATAAGTACAAAGGTACAGTTCTGAGTAAGCAAGCCCTCAGTCCATTCACACCCCAGCTCCCATTCTATCTTTGATCTTTGCCGCACCGCTAGTGGAGGGGGCCACAACATGCCATTCCAGGCAGTGGTTTTTGGCACAAACATGGCACAGGAGGGGACAAATAGCCACTGATTTTCAGGCACTCCTGACTGATGCAGGACACCAGGTGTCTCCCATATGGAAGGCAAGCACACCTGGTATGACTTTTAACCAGGCCACAATTTTATTAGTCAAGTTACATCCAAGGCACCTACCGGGGGACAGCCCAGGGCAGTTACTTACACCCCGCTGATCCTCTGCCACTTCTTAGGGCTCTCCTCACAGGGGGAGCTGATCAGCACACTAGCATGGTCTTTGGGCCCCTCCTCTCACCCACTAGCAGCCCTCCCCCTTCAGGGGTTGAGGCAAGAGGGAACCTCAGCTCCGTCATCGAGCACATTGGCGTAGTGCCCCAGGCCCTGCTGCCCCAGGGGTCGCACGCGATGTGCCTATCTCATAAGGAGATGCGCTTGGGCTGCCCACTGCATTACCTTTTTTGGATGTGGAGCCTAAATCAGGGAGTTCCTGCACTGAGCACCTGACAAAGTATGCAGCTAAGCGACTCTCACACAGGCACAAACTGAGCCCTCCAGTGGCCAAATCCCTATTCCTAGATGTGGGAAGGTGAAAAAGCCAACCAGCCTCGGGCAAGCTGGTGCCAGGGGAAAGATTCCTTCCCAGATCCAAAGCGGTGACTGGCGTAAGCCCACCACCACCTGGAGCAGAAAAGAGCTCATGGTGTGAAGCAGGAGGGCTCAAGGACAGGCAGACCAGCCTAAGAATGGGGTGGACTGACTGCTGAACTGGAACTGGCGTTGACCATATGGCTCTGTGACGTAGTGGGGGTACCTTGCTGGTTGCTATGCTGGGCAGTGGGTTGTCAGTGACCCCCACTGGCTGCTGTCTGCAGCATGGCCCAGCAGGGCAGGGGATGAGTCATTATGCAAGGGGGCTTCGAAACTCGTCAGACAGGTATCTCCCATGGGCGGAACAATGAGAAGGAAGGGGGCAAGGCCAGACCTGGCTGGGGGCAGGGCTGGAAGGGAGTGGGTTTTAGTTGGGCTGTCTGGGATCATGGAGGAGACAGCCTAGGGCCCAGAGGGGCTGGAATTTAGGGGCCCAGCATCCCCCATCTCAAGGGGGGGCTGAGGCATCCTAGGGCCGGTTCCTGTAACCAGATGACATCTGTGCTGTGCTGTATCCTGGAGAAGCAATAAACTCCCTCTATTCTACTGGCTGGTGGAGTCTGTCTGTGCCATTACGGGGGTGCAGGAGTCAGGGGACCCCGACGCGCCACCACAGGCTCTTTACTTGTCTCCAAAACTTGCACAAAATCCCGTGAGATCTTGTGATGGAGTGGGAATTTTCTGTATGAATGCTGTGTGTGCCTCGGTTTCCCCCAGATGCAGCATTGGTCCATAGGTGGGGGAAAGAGCTGTCTGCAGAGATCCAGCAAGGCAGGGGTGACTGATGCCTAGTTGTCTCAGGTTTGGAGCCCAGGTCCATGAAGCCAATGACAAAGCCACAGAATGGGACATTTGGCCCACAGCACATAATGACCTAGGATGGCCTACCCCCTCCACAGGAAGCCAGCCACATTTGACCAGCTGGACAACAAAGGCCTGAGGAGGGGCCAAGCAGGACAGGCCTGGGAACCTGAATATGGAGGACATAGCTGGAGCCAAGGGTGAGGGAAGGGCACTGCTTGGCCGGGGGTAACCCGGAAGAACAAAGTTGTGACTTCTCTCTGTGCTACTGAAGGACTTTCTGGGCTGTGTTCCAGCTGACTAATAAACCCTTTCGTTTTGACCATGCTAGCTGACTGTCCCTGGAGGTGCTATTGCAGGTGTGTTGCTCCCTGAGATGGTACAAGATTCCCCCGAGGTCTGCCTTGGTGAACAGAGAGCATGGGAAGCATGAGTGCTAAAGGGCAGGAGAACCAGCCTAAGGCGCTCACCCCTAAAGGCATCACTCACTGAAGAGGTCCTCTTAGAGGCTGTTCCAAAGCTGGGGTCATTGCAGTGTGCCTGTAGCTTTGTGACAAAACTTGTGGCTCCAAATCCCATGAGACCTCCAGCCTACCCTCAAAGTTCCATGGGGGCTCAGAATCTCATAGGACCCAGCACATCCTGTCCTTTTTACCCTCTCCCGTCATGGGGGCCACCAAAACGCAGCCTTCGCTTGGCCTCCATATGTTGTTCCTCATGCTGACAGCTGAACTAGCCAAACATCCACACATTGATATTTATACCGAGATCCGCCAACTCCCCACACAGCTTCGGGAGAAGAAAGAAGCAGGACGCTGTAATTATAAGCCCTGAGTTTTAGCTCCACAAGGAATCCCCAATGTGTACAGCCAGGAAAACAAAGCAGCGGGTTTCTAGCTGCAGAGTACAGGGGCAGGTAGGTGTGGAAGCATCAGTACCTTGAACACATCTAAAGCGGCTGTTGATGGGAATGCTATCCTGATCAGGTGTGTCCTTCTCCCGCGAATGGATAACCAACCTGGAGACAAGGGGAAGACTCAGAACAGCTCCAAAACTAAAAGATTTGAGGGCAAAAGGTATTGCTGACACCGTGGCTGTATTTCTCCTGAAACCAAAGACCCCACAATCCCTGCTCTTGATCTACATTGCTGGGAACAGTGAGGAGGAACAGTTATCCGTAGATATACAGACAGATGCATGCAAAAATATGTGTCTTTAGGAAAAGCTTCCAAAGATGCTTCCTGATCTGCACATGATGAAGGAAGCACGCTAAGCTGCTTGCACCGGAAGAGGTGGGGAGTTGACTAGGGACCTAACACTTGGAAGCAGGGCCACTTCTCTGTCTGGTTAGAGGACAGCATCCCCAAAGTGAGGGGCAAGACTCCAAGAGCAAGTGTGCTGCTAGTGTGACAGACCTTTCCATTTCTCAGGGATTTCCTGCCCACAAAAGCTATACAGCTTTAACTCAGCTAGTAGTGTAACCCCCGACTCCGAAGACAGTTCCATCACACAGGAATGGAGCGAGAGCCATGGAAGAGGTGCCCAGACAGGAGAGGAGAGGAACTTAGTTCCACCAAAGCCTCCTCACTCCCTACAATAACTCACCTTCTCCCAAATACTATCCAAGTGCAACCCTCTACACAGCTGTCTGCCAACACAGCCCAGCTGACACAGGAATAATTCCTGTGCCCCACAAGGGCAAGGAAGAGGCTGCGCCATGACTCCTATCCGGGAGTGTGCCCCAAAGAGCGGCCCTGCCACCTATGTGCAATCCTGCCACTGTGGGCAGGCCACCTCCCTGTGGACGCCAGCCACCCGTGTGCGCTACTCACTCGCACTGCCCGCGGCGCTGGGAAAGGCTCAGGATGCAGGGCACCCTCTGTCCTGCTCTCACCTCCACCGCATAGACACACAGCTAAGGAACACAGCAATGCCACGGCACTAGAGCGCCCCAGCCACCCCTCCCTGCCACCCCTCCCCCAGCACCGGGTCCCCCCCAGCCATGGGACCCCCCAGCACCGGGGTCCCCCCAGCCAACCACCTCCCCAGCACCGGGTCCCCCCCAGCCAGCCGCCCCCCCAGCACTGGGTCCCCCCCAGCCATGGGACCCCCCAGCCACCCCTCCCTGCCAGCCCTCCCCCAGCACCGGGTCCCCCCAGCACCCCTCCCTGACACCCCTCCCCCAGCACCGGGTCCCCCCAGCCATGGGACCCCCCAGCCACCCCTCCCTGACACCCCTCCCCCAGCACCGGGTCCCCCCCAGCCAACCGCCCCCCCAGCACCGGGTCCCCCCAGCCAACCGCCCCCCCAGCACCGGGTCCCCCCAGCCATAGGACCCCCCCAGGCACCCCTCCCTGACACCCCTCCCCCAGCACCGGGTCCCCCCCAGCCAACCGCCCCCCCAGCACCGGGGTCCCCCCAGCCAACCACCTCCCCAGCACCGGGTCCCCCCAGCCATGGGACCCCCCAGCACCCCTCCCTGACACCCCTCCCCCAGCACCGGGTCCCCCCAGCCATGGGACCCCCCAGCCACCCCTCCCTGCCACCCCTCCCCCAGCACCGGGTCCCCCCCAGCCAACCGCCCCCCCAGCACCGGGGTCCCCCCAGCCAACCACCTCCCCAGCACCGGGTCCCCCCAGCCATGGGACCCCCCAGCACCCCTCCCTGACACCCCTCCCCCAGCACCGGGTCCCCCCAGCCATGGGACCCCCCAGCCACCCCTCCCTGCCACCCCTCCCCCAGCACCGGGTCCCCCCCAGCCAACCGCCCCCCCAGCACCGGGTCCCCCCCAGCCAACCACCTCCCCAGCACCGGGTCCCCCCAGCCATGGGACCCCCCAGCACCCCTCCCTGACACCCCTCCCCCAGCACCGGGTCCCCCCAGCCATGGGACCCCCCAGCCACCCCTCCCTGCCACCCCTCCCCCAGCACCGGGTCCCCCCAGCCATGGGACCCCCCAGCACCCCTCCCTGCCACCCCTCCCCCAGCACCGGGTCCCCCCAGCCATGGGACCCCCCAGCCACCCCTCCCTGCCACCCCTCCCCCAGCACCGGGTCCCCCCCAGCCAACCGCCCCCCCAGCACCGGGTCCCCCCAGCCATGGGACCCCCCCAGGCACCCCTCCCCCAGCACCGGGCCCCCCCTCGGCTCCCGCCCGGCCGCGGATACGTCGAGGCTCCAGGCCGCGGGCGGCTCCATGGGGCGGCGGGTCCGGGCCAGGCCGCTCCGGCGGCCCCGTCTCCCGGCGACTCCCGAGCCGAGGGCGCAGCGAGCGGGGCCGGGCCGCGCGGCGCCTGGGCTGGGCCCGCCGCCCCCTGGCGGCCGGAGGAGCGCGCTGCAGCGCTGCCGGGCACGCGCCGGGCCCCGAGGTGTCCCCGGCGGGGCTCGCTCGGCGCCTGGAGCCTTCGCGCGCTGGACACGCGGCGCTGGGACCCCGCACAGCCCTGTCCGCCTGTCACCGCCACACCCGCCGCACTGCCCTGTCCGCCCGTCACCGCCACACCCGCCGCACTGCCCTGTCCGCCTGTCACCGCCACACCCGCCGCACAGCCCTGTCCGCCTGTCACCGCCACACCCGCCGCACTGCCCTGTCCGCCTGTCACCGCCACACCCGCCGCACTGCCCTGTCCGCCCGTCACCCCGGCCCCACAGCCCTGTCCGCCTGTCACCGCCACACCCGCCGCACTGCCCTGTCCGCCTGTCACCGCCACACCCGCCGCACTGCCCTGTCCGCCTGTCACCCCGGCCCCACAGCCCTGTCCGCCTGTCACCGCCACACCCGCCGCACTGCCCTGTCCGCCTGTCACCGCCACACCCGCCGCACTGCCCTGTCCGCCCGTCACCCCGGCCCCACAGCCCTGTCCGCCTGTCACCGCCACACCCGCCGCACTGCCCTGTCCGCCCGTCACCGCCACACCCGCCGCACTGCCCTGTCCGCCTGTCACCGCCACACCCGCCGCACTGCCCTGTCCGCCCGTCACCGCCACACCCGCCGCACTGCCCTGTCCGCCTGTCACCGCCACACCCGCCGCACAGCCCTGTCCGCCTGTCACCGCCACACCCGCCGCACTGCCCTGTCCGCCCGTCACCGCCACACCCGCCGCACTGCCCTGTCCGCCTGTCACCGCCACACCCGCCGCACTGCCCTGTCCGCCTGTCACCGCCACACCCGCCGCACTGCCCTGTCCGCCCGTCACCGCCACACCCGCCTCACTGCCCTGTCCGCCCGTCACCGCCACACCCGCCGCACTGCCCTGTCCGCCTGTCACCGCCACACCCGCCGCACTGCCCTGTCCGCCCGTCACCGCCACACCCGCCGCACTGCCCTGTCCGCCCGTCACCGCCACACCCGCCGCACTGCCCTGCCCGCCTGTCACCGCCACACCCGCCACACTGCCCTGTCCGCCTGTCACCGCCACACCCGCCGCACTGCCCTGTCCGCCCGTCACCCCGGCCCCACAGCCCTGTCCGCCTGTCACCGCCACACCCGCCGCACTGCCCTGTCCGCCTGTCACCGCCACACCCGCCGCACTGCCCTGTCCGCCTGTCACCCCCGGCCCCACAGCCCTGTCCGCCTGTCACCGCCACACCCGCCGCACTGCCCTGTCCGCCTGTCACCGCCACACCCGCCGCACTGCCCTGTCCGCCCGTCACCCCGGCCCCACAGCCCTGTCCGCCTGTCACCGCCACACCCGCCGCACTGCCCTGTCCGACTGTCATCCCGGCCCCACAGCCCTGTCCGCCTGTCACCGCCACACCCGCCACACTGCCCTGTCCGCCCGTCACCGCCACACCCGCCGCACTGCCCTGTCCGCCTGTCACCGCCACACCCGCCGCACTGCCCTGTCCGCCCGTCACCCCGGCCCCACAGCCCTGTCCGCCTGTCACCGCCACACCCGCCGCACTGCCCTGTCCGCCTGTCACCGCCACACCCGCCGCACTGCCCTGTCCGGCCGTCACCCCGGCCCCACAGCCCTGTCCGCCTGTCACCGCCACACCCGCCGCACTGCCCTGTCCGGCCGTCACCCCGGCCCCACAGCCCTGTCCGCCTGTCACCGCCACACCCGCCGCACTGCCCTGTCCGCCCGTCACCCCGGCCCCACAGCCCTGTCCGCCTGTCACCGCCACACCCGCCGCACTGCCCTGTCCGCCCGTCACCCCAGCCCCACAGCCCTGTCCGCCTGCCACCGCCACACCCGCCACACTGCCCTGTCCGCCCGTCACCGCCACACCCGCCGCACAGCCCTGTCCGCCTGTCACCCCGGCCCCACAGCCCTGTCCGCCTGTCACCGCCACACCCGCCGCACTGCCCTGTCCGCCCGTCACCCCGGCCCCACAGCCCTGTCCGCCTGTCACCGCCACACCCGCCGCACTGCCCTGTCCGCCCGTCACCCCGGCCCCACAGCCCTGTCCGCCTGTCACCGCCACACCCGCCGCACTGCCCTGTCCGCCCGTCACCCCGGCCCCACAGCCCTGTCCGCCTGTCACCGCCACACCCGCCGCACTGCCCTGTCCGCCCGTCACCCCGGCCCCACAGCCCTGTCCGCCCGTCACCGCCACACCCGCCGCACTGCCCTGTCCGCCTGTCACCGCCACACCCGCCGCACTGCCCTGTCCGCCCGTCACCCCGGCCCCACAGCCCTGTCCGCCTGTCACCGCCACACCCGACGCACTGCCCTGTCCGCCTGTCACCGCCACACCCGCCGCACTGCCCTGTCCGCCCGTCACCCCGGCCCCACAGCCCTGTCCGCCTGTCACCGCCACACCCGCCGCACTGCCCTGTCTGCCCGTCACCCCGGCCCCACAGCCCTGTCCGCCTGTCACCGCCACACCCGCCGCACTGCCCTGTCCGCCTGTCACCGCCACACCCGCCGCACAGCCCTCTCCGCCCGTCACCCCGGCCCCACAGCCCTGTCCGCCCGTCACCGCCACACCCGCCGCACTGCCCTGTCCGCCCGTCACCCCGGCCCCACAGCCCTGTCCGCCCGTCACCGCCACACCCGCCGCACTGCCCTGTCCGCCCGTCACCCCGGCCCCACAGCCCTGTCCGCCTGTCACCGCCACACCCGCCGCACTGCCCTGTCCGCCTGTCACCGCCACACCCGCCGCACAGCCCTCTCCGCCCGTCACCCCGGCCCCACAGCCCTGTCCGCCTGTCACCGCCACACCCGCCGCACTGCCCTGTCCGCCCGTCACCCCGGCCCCACAGCCCTGTCCGCCCGTCACCGCCACACCCGCCGCACTGCCCTGTCCGCCCGTCACCCCGGCCCCACAGCCCTGTCCGCCTGTCACCGCCACACCCGCCGCACTGCCCTGTCCGCCCGTCACCCCGGCCCCACAGCCCTGTCCGCCCGTCACCGCCACACCCGCCGCACTGCCCTGTCCGCCCGTCACCCCGGCCCCACAGCCCTGTCCGCCCGTCACCGCCACACCCGCCGCACTGCCCTGTCCGCCCGTCACCCCGGCCCCACAGCCCTGTCCGCCCGTCACCGCCACACCCGCCGCACTGCCCTGTCCGCCCGTCACCCCGGCCCCACAGCCCTGTCCGCCCGTCACCGCCACACCCGCCGCACTGCCCTGTCCGCCCGTCACCGCCACACCCGCCGCACTGCCCTGTCCGGCTGTCACCCCGGCCCCACAGCCCTGTCCGCCTGTCACCGCCACACCCGCCGCACTGCCCTGTCCGCCCGTCACCCCGGCCCCACAGCCCTGTCCGCCTGTCACCGCCACACCCGCCGCACTGCCCTGTCCGCCTGTCACCCCGGCCCCACAGCCCTGTCTGCCCGTCACCGCCACACCCGCCGCACTGCCCTGTCCGCCCGTCACCCCGGCCCCACAGCCCTGTCCGCCTGCCACCGCCACACCCGCCACACTGCCCTGTCCGCCCGTCACCGCCACACCCGCCGCACAGCCCTGTCCGCCTGTCACCCCGGCCCCACAGCCCTGTCCGCCTGTCACCGCCACACCCGCCGCACTGCCCTGTCCGCCCGTCACCCCGGCCCCACAGCCCTGTCCGCCCGTCACCGCCACACCCGCCGCACTGCCCTGTCCGCCTGTCACCGCCACACCCGCCTCACTGCCCTGTCCGCCCGTCACCCCGGCCCCACAGCCCTGTCCGCCTGTCACCGCCACACCCGCCGCACTGCCCTGTCCGCCTGTCACCGCCACACCCGCCGCACTGCCCTGTCCGCCCGTCACCCCGGCCCCACAGCCCTGTCCGCCTGTCACCGCCACACCCGCCGCACTGCCCTGTCCGCCCGTCACCCCGGCCCCACAGCCCTGTCCGCCTGTCACGGCCACACCCGCCGCACAGCCCTCTCCGCCCGTCACCCCGGCCCCACAGCCCTGTCCGCCTGTCACCGCCACACCCGCCGCACAGCCCTCTCCGCCCGTCACCCCGGCCCCACAGCCCTGTCCGCCTGTCACCGCCACACCCGCCGCACTGCCCTGTCCGCCCGTCACCCCGGCCCCACAGCCCTGTCCGCCTGTCACCGCCACACCCGCCGCACAGCCCTCTCCGCCCGTCACCCCGGCCCCACAGCCCTGTCCGCCCGTCACCGCCACACCCGCCGCACTGCCCTGTCCGCCCGTCGCCCCGGCCCCACAGCCCTGTCCGCCCGTCACCGCCACACCCGCCGCACTGCCCTGTCCGCCCGTCGCCCCGGCCCCACAGCCCTGTCCGCCCGTCACCGCCACACCCGCCGCACTGCCCTGTCCGCCTGTCACCGCCACACCCGCCGCACTGCCCTGTCCGCCCGTCACCCCGGCCCCACAGCCCTGTCCGCCCGTCACCGCCACACCCGCCGCACTGCCCTGTCCGCCCGTCACCCCGGCCCCACAGCCCTGTCCGCCCGTCACCGCCACACCCGCCGCGCTGCCCTGTCCGCCTGTCACCGCCACACCCGCCGCACTGCCCTGTCCGGCTGTCACCCCAGCCCCACAGCCCTGTCCGCCCGTCACCGCCACACCCGCCGCACTGCCCTGTCCGCCCGTCACCCCGGCCCCACAGCCCTGTCCGCCTGTCACCGCCACACCCGCCGCACTGCCCTGTCCGCCTGTCACCGCCACACCCGCCGCACTGCCCTGTCCGCCCGTCACCCCGGCCCCACAGCCCTGTCCGCCCGTCACCGCCACACCCGCCGCACTGCCCTGTCCGCCCGTCACCCCGGCCCCACAGCCCTGTCCGCCTGTCACCGCCACACCCGCCGCACTGCCCTGTCCGCCTGTCACCGCCACACCCGCCGCACTGCCCTGTCCGCCCGTCACCCCGGCCCCACAGCCCTGTCCGCCTGTCACCGCCACACCCGCCGCACTGCCCTGTCCGCCTGTCACCCCGGCCCCACAGCCCTGTCTGCCCGTCACCGCCACACCCGCCGCACTGCCCTGTCCGCCCGTCACCCCGGCCCCACAGCCCTGTCCGCCTGCCACCGCCACACCCGCCACACTGCCCTGTCCGCCCGTCACCGCCACACCCGCCGCACAGCCCTGTCCGCCTGTCACCCCGGCCCCACAGCCCTGTCCGCCTGTCACCGCCACACCCGCCGCACTGCCCTGTCCGCCCGTCACCCCGGCCCCACAGCCCTGTCCGCCCGTCACCGCCACACCCGCCGCACTGCCCTGTCCGCCTGTCACCGCCACACCCGCCTCACTGCCCTGTCCGCCCGTCACCCCGGCCCCACAGCCCTGTCCGCCTGTCACCGCCACACCCGCCGCACTGCCCTGTCCGCCTGTCACCGCCACACCCGCCGCACTGCCCTGTCCGCCCGTCACCCCGGCCCCACAGCCCTGTCCGCCTGTCACCGCCACACCCGCCGCACTGCCCTGTCCGCCCGTCACCCCGGCCCCACAGCCCTGTCCGCCTGTCACCGCCACACCCGCCGCACTGCCCTGTCCGCCTGTCACCGCCACACCCGCCGC
This sequence comes from Pelochelys cantorii, assembly GCA_032595735.1. Classification (NCBI taxonomy): domain Eukaryota; kingdom Metazoa; phylum Chordata; order Testudines; family Trionychidae; genus Pelochelys; species Pelochelys cantorii. The sequence continues at coordinate 47,843,121 of CM064337.1, forward strand.
ACAGCCCTCTCCGCCCGTCACCCCGGCCCCACAGCCCTGTCCGCCCGTCACCGCCACACCCGCCGCACTGCCCTGTCCGCCCGTCACCCCGGCCCCACAGCCCTGTCCGCCTGTCACCGCCACACCCGCCGCACTGCCCTGTCCGCCTGTCACCCCGGCCCCACAGCCCTGTCTGCCCGTCACCGCCACACCCGCCGCACTGCCCTGTCCGCCCGTCACCCCGGCCCCACAGCCCTGTCCGCCTGCCACCGCCACACCCGCCACACTGCCCTGTCCGCCCGTCACCGCCACACCCGCCGCACAGCCCTGTCCGCCTGTCACCCCGGCCCCACAGCCCTGTCCGCCTGTCACCGCCACACCCGCCGCACTGCCCTGTCCGCCCGTCACCCCGGCCCCACAGCCCTGTCCGCCCGTCACCGCCACACCCGCCGCACTGCCCTGTCCGCCTGTCACCGCCACACCCGCCTCACTGCCCTGTCCGCCCGTCACCCCGGCCCCACAGCCCTGTCCGCCTGTCACCGCCACACCCGCCGCACTGCCCTGTCCGCCTGTCACCGCCACACCCGCCGCACTGCCCTGTCCGCCCGTCACCCCGGCCCCACAGCCCTGTCCGCCTGTCACCGCCACACCCGCCGCACTGCCCTGTCCGCCCGTCACCCCGGCCCCACAGCCCTGTCCGCCTGTCACCGCCACACCCGCCGCACTGCCCTGTCCGCCTGTCACCGCCACACCCGCCGCACAGCCCTCTCCGCCCGTCACCCCGGCCCCACAGCCCTGTCCGCCCGTCACCGCCACACCCGCCGCACTGCCCTGTCCGCCCGTCACCCCGGCCCCACAGCCCTGTCCGCCCGTCACCGCCACACCCGCCGCACTGCCCTGTCCGCCCGTCACCCCGGCCCCACAGCCCTGTCCGCCCGTCACCGCCACACCCGCCGCACTGCCCTGTCCGCCCGTCACCCCGGCCCCACAGCCCTGTCCGCCCGTCACCGCCACACCCGCCGCACTGCCCTGTCCGCCTGTCACCGCCACACCCGCCGCACTGCCCTGTCCGCCCGTCACCCCGGCCCCACAGCCCTGTCCGCCCGTCACCGCCACACCCGCCGCACTGCCCTGTCCGCCCGTCACCCCGGCCCCACAGCCCTGTCCGCCCGTCACCGCCACACCCGCCGCACTGCCCTGTCCGCCTGTCACCGCCACACCCGCCGCACTGCCCTGTCCGGCTGTCACCCCGGCCCCACAGCCCTGTCCGCCTGTCACCGCCACACCCGCCGCACTGCCCTGTCCGCCCGTCACCCCGGCCCCACAGCCCTGTCCGCCTGTCACCGCCACACCCGCCGCACTGCCCTGTCCGCCTGTCACCCCGGCCCCACAGCCCTGTCTGCCCGTCACCGCCACACCCGCCGCACTGCCCTGTCCGCCTGTCACCGCCGCACTGCCCTGTCCGGCTGTCACCCCGGCCCCACAGCCCTGTCCGCCCGTCACCGCCACACCCGCCGCACTGCCCTGTCCGGCTGTCACCCCGGCCCCACAGCCCTGTCCGCCCGTCACCGCCACACCCGCCGCACTGCCCTGTCCGGCTGTCACCCCAGCCCCACAGCCCTGTCCGCCCGTCACCGCCACACCTGCCGCACTGCCCTGTCCCCCTGTCACCCCGGCCCCACAGCCCTGTCCGCCCGTCACTGCCACACCCGCCGCACTGCCCTGTCCGCCTGTCACCCCGGCCCCACAGCGCTCTCCGCCCGTCAGCGCCACGACCCCACAGCCCTCTCCACCTGTCAGTGCCACGCCAGTCCACAGCTCTCTCCGCCTGTCAGCGTCAGGCCCCACAGCCCTCTCTGCCTGTCAGTGCCACACCCACTGCACAGCCCGCTCTGCCTGTCAGCGCCACACCCGCCACACAGCCCTCTCTGCCTGTCAGCTCCACGACCCCACAGCCCTCTCTGCCTGTCAGCGCCACACCCGCCACACAGCCCTCTCTGCCTGTCAGCACCACGGCCCCACAGACCTCTCCACCTATCAGCGCCATGACCCCACAGCTCTCTCCACCTGTTACCACGGCCCCACAGCCCTCTCCGCCTGTCAGCACAGTCCCACAGCCCTCTCCACCTGTCAGCGCCACAGCCCCACAGACCTCTCCGCCTGTTAGCGCCACGGCCCCACAGCCCTCTCCGCCTGTAAGCGCCACAGCCACCGCACAGCCCTCTCTGCCTGTCAGTGCCACGACCCCACAGCCCTCTCCGCCTGTCAGCGCCACGACCCCACAGCCCTCTCCGCCGGTCACCATGGCCCCACAGCCCTCTCCGCCTGTCAGCACCATGGCCCCACAGCCCTCTTCACCTGTCAGTGCCACGCCAGTCCACAGCCCTCTCTGCCTGTCAGCATCACTACCACCGCACAGCCCTCTCCGCCTGTCACCCCGGCCCCACAGCCCTCTCCGCCTGTCAGCACCACAGCCGCCGCACTGCCTTCTCTGCCTGTCACCCCATCCCCACAGCACTCTCCGCCTGTAAGCGCCACGACCCCACAGCCCTCTCCGCCGGTCACCACGGCCCCACAGCCCTCTCCACCTGTCAGCGCCACAACCCCACAGCCCTCTCCGCCTGTCAGCACCACAGCCGCCGCACTGCCTTCTCTGCCTGTCACCCCGGCCCCACAGCCCTCTCCTCCTGTCAGCGCCACAACCCCACAGCCCTCTCCGCCTGTCAGCGCCACACCCGCCGCACAGCCCTCTCTGCCTTTTAGCGCCAGGCCCCACAGCCCTCTCCGCTTGTCACCCTAGACCCACACCCCTCTCTGCCTGTCACCCCGGCCCCACAGCCCTCTCCGCCTGTCAGCGCCACAACCCCACAGCCCTCTCCACCTGTTACCACGGCCCCACAGCCCTCTCCGCCTGTCAGCACCATGGCCCCACAGCCCTCTCCACCTGTCAGTGCCACGCCAGTCCACAGCCCTCTCTGCCTGTCAGCGCCACACCCACCGCACAGCCCTCTCCGCCTGTCAGCACCACAGCCACCGCACAGCCCTCTCCACCTGTCAGCGCCACGGCCCAGAGCCCTCTCCGCCTGTCAGCACGGTCCCACAGCCCTCTTCGCCTGTTAGCGCCACGGCCCCACAGCCCTCTCCGCCTGTCAGCGCCACAGCCACCGCACAGCCCTCTCTGCCTGTCAGCGCCACGGCCCCACAGCCCTCTCCGCCTGTCAGCACCACGACCCCACAGCCCTCTCCACCTGTCAGTGCCACGCCAGTCCACAGCTCTCTCCGCCTGTCAGCGTCAGGCCCCACAGCCCTCTCTGCCTGTCACCGCCACACCCACTGCACAGCCCTCTCTGCCTGTCAGCGCCACACCCGCCACACAGCCCTCTCTGCCTGTCAGCTCCACGACCCCACAGCCCTCTCTGCCTGTTAGCGCCATGCCAGCCACACAGCCCTCTCCGCCTGTCAGCACCACGGCCCCACAGACCTCTCCACCTATCAGCGCCATGACCCCACAGCCCTCTCCACCTGTTACCACGGCCCCACAGCCCTCTCCGCCTGTCAGCACGGTCCCACAGCCCTCTCCACCTGTCAGCGCCACGGCCCCACAGACCTCTCCGCCTGTTAGCACCACGGCCCCACAGCCCTCTCCGCCTGTCAGCGCCACAGCCACCGCACAGCCCTCTCCGCCTGTCAGCGCCACGACCCCACAGCCCTCTCCGCCTGTCAGCGCCACGACCCCACAGCCCTCTCCGCCTGTCAGCACCACGGCCCCAGAGCCCTCTCCGCCTGTCAGTGCCATGCCAGTCCACAGCTCTCTCCGCCTGTCAGTGTCAGGCCCCACAGCCCTCTCTGCCTGTCACCGCCACACCCACTGCACAGCCCTCTCTGCCTGTCAGCGCCACACCCGCCACACAACCCTCTCCGCCTGTCAGCTCCACAACCCCACATCCCTCTCTGCCTCTTAGCGCCACGCCAGCCACACAGCCCTCTCCACCTATCAGCGCCACGACCCCACAGCCCTCTCCACCTGTCACAACCCCACAGCCCTCTCTGCCTGTCAGCGCCACGCCGGCCACACAGCCCTCTCCGCCTGTCAGCACCACGCCAGCCCCACAGGCCTCTCTGCTTGCAAGTGCCACACCTGCCACACACATCCCTCTCCACCTGCCAGTGCCACGCCGGCCGCATAACCCTCTCCGCCTGTCAGCGCCACACTGGTCCACAGCACTCTCCGCCTGTGAGTGCCACACCTACCGCACAGCCCTCTCTGCCTGTCAGCGCCACACCGGTCGCACACTCTTCTCTGCCTGTCAGTGTCATGCCGGCCCCACAGCCCTCTCCGCCTGCCAGTGCCACACTAGCTGCACAACCCTCTCCACCTGTCAGCACCGTGTTGGCCACACAGCAGAGGTGGGGGTGAGGTGAGTATATTGGAATGAGGAGCACTGTGGGATGCTGGCTCTGGCCACGGGTGAGTGCATTTGGGATGGGGGGTACTGGGGTGGGGGCTGGCTCTGGGGCAGGGATGGTTGTGTTGTACTTAAAAGTACTGCATGGGATCTTTTTTGGGGAAAAGGCAAAATGCCACATTTATTGGTAATACACACATATAGCAGTCAACACTTATATGCATATAATACAGCACACCATCACCCACACCCACCATGTCTTGTTTTTACCAATAGTTGTTCCTCCTAACTGCTGGCCAGATTAGTTAGGTGGGGGAGGGTTGGAGCCGGATCAATGCTCCCATGTTGACTGCAAGATGCCTTAGAGATGTCTAGTGTCTTCCCTCTCATGCAGAGAGTCATCATACGCATATGCGGTTATTCATCTATGGCTGTGGTCCCCAACCTTTCGTGGCTGCTGGGCGCCCGGGGGCGGGGCCGTTCACGCGCCAGGCGTCAGGGGGCGGGACTGCTCATGCGCCGCACTTCTGCGGGTGGGGCCACGCATGCGCCGCACGCCCGGAGGTGGGGAGCCCACGTGCCACGGGCCGGCACCGCGCATGTGCCATGCGCCAGGGATAGGGGGCCGCCCACGCGCCCTGCGCCCTGCGCCCAGGGCTGGCACTGTGCATGTGCTGCGCGCCCGGGGCAGGGGTCGCCCATGCGCCACGCGCCCGGGACCGGCACCACGCATATGCCGCACGCCGGGGGCGGGGCCAGCACAGATGTTTCGGCGGACGCATATAAATGCCCCGGGAGGCGCCATGGCGCCCGCGGGCACCGTGTTGGGGACCATTGCTCTATGGCACCTTCTTCTGCGTGTTTTTTTTAATGCTCCCCCATGCACCTTCAAAGAGGGAGCTTCCAAAAGCAGGCGCTTGCTGTTTACTCCCAAGGCATCCATAGGTCCAGTCTTCTTTCAATGAGCCCACTTCACAGGTCCCGTTGTTCTTGAATCTGGCTTCCACCTTTCTCCAACCATTGCAAGTGCCCACACGTGTTTTTCTTTCATGCCATATCCATTCACACCTCATTCACTCAACATGACAAAAGGACTTAATACAAACTAAAGACTTATTACAAAACTAAAAGGACTTGAAACAAAGTTAAAATAAACAAAATTCAATGAGAAAATGATTAATACAGAGATGAATGAGATTTCCCTACAGTTGCATTGGTATGGAGGGGCTGAGGGGCCTGCTCTGGGGAAGGGGTGATTGCATTGGAATGAGGGGTGCCTGGCTCTGGGGAAGGGGTGGTTGCATTGGAATGGGGGGTGCCTGGCTCTGGGGAAGGGGTGGTTGCATTGGAATGGGGGGTGCCTGGCTCTGGGGAAGGGGTGGTTGCATTGGAATGGGGGGTGCCTGGCACTGGGGCAGATGTGACTACATTGGGGTTACTTATTGTTTTTTTAAATAAAAGATACTTTATAACAAAAGGAAAAACCTAAAAAACAATAATCTGGTAGCACTTTAAAGACTAACAAACATGTAGATCAGGCATGTCAAACCTGAAGCCCTCTGAGGGCCACAGAGATGAAAATTGCTAGCTTTCAGAGACACCAAAGAAAATGTACTTCTATAGGACAGTTGTAATTATTTATTATTATAGATTATGTTTTAGGTATATTTTATAATATTTTCGGGTCTTGTTTTAATATAATACAATAATTTGATGTGTAAAATTATTTGCTCATATAAAATGATTTTTAATTTAAATATAAATTTAAGGTACTTTAAAATTTTTTATATGATACATAACTTGTTTTGTTGAAATAAAAACAGGTATAGACCATGGTCAATCAAATAGAACAGGCTTTTGTGAAAATGTCAGATACTTTGTAAGTCTGAGATTTTGCATAAACATATAATTATTGGTGCAATTAGAAAAAAATTGACATATATTTATTGAACTAAAATTAATATACATTTTGTGATTTTATTTGGGAATAAATAAATAAAAACCAAAACATTAACAAAATATTCCCCTCCTTTCCCCCAGAGTCAGGCACTCCCATACCCCCATTCTAACCCAATCCCCCTCCGCTCCCCTAGAGCACCACCCCTCCTGCTCTAACTTATTGCTTCAAGTGCTTTCAAAAAAGTGAGGGTGATTCTCGAGTTGTGTGTTACTTTGATTTAAAAATATTTCTACATGTTATGACTTATGGTGAAGATGTGTTTCCCAACTTGCGGGTTGCTCTTCAAATACTTCGCACTGTCACTGTATCTATTGCTAGCTGTGAATGCTCATTTAGCAAATTAAAGTTGATTCTGTCTTACCTTTGAGCATCAATGGGCCAGAATAGACGAAGCAATCTGGCCCTTCTAAGTGTAGAGAGAGAGACCCTCAAAAAAATAGATTTTGATGACATAATTAATCAGTTTGCTGTAGCTAAGGCAAGAAAAATTAAACTTACTTAACAAAAGTCTTTAATTGTAATGTCCTGTTGCTTCTGGTGTTGAATGCGTATATGACCTTTTCAGTCCAACGTTTCATCCAGCTTACTCCAGACATCATCAAGGTAGTTCTACTATGATTTACTAACTGATCTACTAATTGATCCAATGATCTGTGGCTATTAGTAGTGTTTGTGATTTTTTTTCTTATGTTCTTATTTTTTTGCTGACTTAGAAATAATAACAGATCCACAGTGACAAATGATTGTGGGGGGGGATGCAAATTTGGCCTTTGCCCCCAGGCGCAAAACACCCTCGCTATGCCTCTGCCACACAGCTCTCTCTGCTCATCAGTGCCACGCTGGCGCACAACCCTCTCCGCCTGTCAGCACCACACTGGCCGCAGGACCCTCTCTGCCTGTCAGTGCCACGTTGGCCACACAACTCTCTCTGCTTATCTGTGCCATGCCAGCCGCACAACCCTCTCCACCTGTCAGTCCCACACCAGCTGCACAGCCCTCTCTGCTTGTCAGTGCCATGTTGGCCACACAACCCTCTCTGCCTGTCAATGCCATACTCAGGCATGCACCCCTACCTGTCCCTCAGGCACTGGCATAACCCTGCCAAGAGAGGCACCACCCCACCCTTCTGTGGGCTCTGCTGTGAACCTACACTCTGCGGGCTTGCAGGCCCTTTCACAAGAGAAAGGGCCTTCATGGCAATAGCCCACAGGTCGAACCTCTCTAGTCTGGCACTCTGGGACCTGACCAGTGCCGAAATAGAGAATTTGCTGGACCATGGGAGGTCAGTATTGTCTAGCAACATTACCAACACTTCCACTGCTTCTTGGCCTCTTGGAAGACATTTAGGGTAAATTAGAGTAAATGTCAGCACAGAACACTGAGAGCCAGGACTGGTGGCTGTAAACAAACTTTATGGGACAACTGGAAACTTGGCCACACTCAGGATAAGTGGCCATCCAGCTTTAGGCTTTCCAATATGGCTACAGAATTCCAATATGGCTACAGAAAAAGGCCATTTCCTTACAACATGGGCTCAGCTGTTCAAACTCCAGACAGCCCTGGTGATGACTCGTGGAAATATTTGCAGTGATTACTGAATAGAAACACTGCTATGTGCTACCCAGAAAGTTCTGACAAATTATTCCCAGGTTCAGTCATAAAATTATCGCTGTGTTATTTAAGTAAGTATGAAGGAGTGAAACTAGTTGTTGTCATTCCAGGTTCCTGGAAACACCAATCCCCAACAGTGTTTTTTATGATATAAGAAAATGTAAAAGGTGAAAGTGTGGGCAGGTTGGGACTTAGCAACCACTCATCCAGAGCTCCACCCCACTCTCTGTGGGTGCTGCTTTTCCTGCTGCTGCCTCAGCTCCTGCTCCCTGAATTTCCTTTCCTTAAGCTGCCGCCTCTTTCTGCAGCCAGGACTTCTCCGGGTCTTTGGGCCTGTGCTCAGAGAGTGCTCTGCTGGGAATAAGAGGCAGATTTGGACTATCTATTGGAACAGCTTCCTGAGGAATTCTCCAAACAATTGGAATTTGTACTTCAAGAGTGACTATCTTTCCCAAACACATACTCTAAAACAGCCTCTAGTTGTGGGATGGGGGTTGACAGAGGGATTTTCTATGTGTTATGTAAAAGGACAAACTAGATGACTACAGTGGTCCCTCTTGCAATTAAAAATAATTAACTATCTTGGTCTGTTTCTCTAGCGATTTTGTAATTGGGCCAAAAACCTCAAACTGCCCCTGCAACAAACAAACAAAAACAAAAAACTACAAAGTTTTGCAATTGGCTTATGCCCTGATTCACAAGAGTTTACTCTCTTCCAAACCACCATTTGATTGTTTGGGACCCTCACCACGCCAGCTTTGGCTAGTTGTGCTAGGCAACCCTGTCTTGAACACTGCTCAGCTCTTAGTCTCAGTGGCACTGCTAATGCCACTGCTGGTCCCCGGCTGAGTGTGCATTCCAGATGGAGCTGCACCCTGCATGTCTAGGGATCCCGATGAGAGTTACAAAGCGCATTGTCTTAGGAAGATAAGCCCCATGGTGTCACAGAAGGCGATGTGCTGGCAGAAGTGGACAGTCAGGAGGGCTGGCCTGAAATAAATCATCCACATGCCATTGGGATGAGGGGGACAGTTCATGGTCTCTGGCGTGTGCCAGTGAGGAAGTCATGGCTTGGTGGAGCTGTGAGATCACAAGACGTTCTCCCTTCCCATGTCCCCAAGCCCCTGCCCTCTGTTGCTTATTGGTGGCCAGCAGGACACTAAGGTCGCAGATACTCTGTAGATAGGGTTGCCCTTGCTGGAGAAGCAGAGCAGTTGTGGGTAACTGGCCTTGAATTGTCATTCTGAACCTTTAAGCCATATTGCACAACTCCATGTCACTGGCTTGTGATCACCTCGCCATTCGCTCCCATGCTGGTGAGAAATGGCAGCGCTGTCCACTGCAGATTGACTCAGGCCCATGAGGGGAGTGATCCAAGAGGGCCCTGACAGGCAGCTTACTCACAAAACAAGGTTCTTCCACAGTGACCAGTCACCGAACAACCCCAGGGTGTGTCTAGACTACAGGGTTTTTTCGAAAAAAACTTCCCCTGCGTCTAGACTGCTGCTGCGTTCTGTCAACAGTAAATTGAAAGAACGCGGCAGTTTTTTCGACCGTGGAAAACCTCGTTTTATGAGGAAGAACGCCTTTTTTCGAAAGTGCTCTTTGTAGTCTAGACGCTGAAATTACTGGTTGTAGTCTAGATGCTCTTTTTCGAAAGAGGCTTTTTCGAAAGTATCTTCTGAAAAAGCCTCTTTCGAAAGAGGCTTGCAGTCTAGACCTAGCCCCAATGGGGCCATGCTAGTGGCTGCAGATGTACAAATGGAGGAGATAGCTCTGGCATTGAGCGCATGGGCCAGAGCATGGCAGCTAGGCACCTGCTGATGCTACACTGATCCGGGGCAAGGACACACACACACGCACGTGCGCCTCACCACCAGGCTGTGAAGTTTTTCATTGTCCTGCTGGAAACATGACAACAGTTGCGGACAGTTAGGTGTTCATGTTGCCAGAGTGAGGGGTTGCTAATGTGGACTAGAGCCAGTGGGATGTACCACCAGAGATGCTGCTCCATGCACCTGAATCCTGGCCCCATAGCATCCCTGTAAGTGCAGAGTTGGGCTCCCAAAAAAGCTCTGCCCTCCTCTCTGTCCTGGGATACAAGCAGCGTGTATGTCCTCCAAACTGCTGTCAGGGCAAATGCTCTCCAGAGCCAAGCACTCCCTGCTGTGTCCATTTTGGTCCTGGGACATGATGTACCAGGCCTCCTCTGCCCCTGCTGGAGGCATCACTGCCCTGACACTCCCACCCAAAGGAGAAGTGTCACCCAGGAAGGAGGGGCAGTGAGTTCAGAACTCCAAGCACTGCCTAGAGAGAACACTTGAGCGCTGGCACCAGCAGAACCAACAGGATTTGGTCCTCTGGTGGCTAAAAGAGGAAAGTAGCTACTCATGTCCCATCAAGGAGAGCACCCCTGGGAACAGACTAGGGCACAGATCCTTAAAGTGATGTAGGCTCCTAACTCCCATTGGTTTCTGAATACCTTAGGAAGTGGGAATGGGCAAGGGAGAGGCATGGCTGTTGAGCCAAGATATCCCTGGGAAGGGTTTGCTGGCCAGCCTTGAACCGTCCGCTTTCGCTGGGCCTGTGTGTTTCCTCAGCAGCACAATGGATGTGACCAGATGCATCTTTCCTGAGAACATCACAGAGAAACTGCGGGAGGCATCGGCATATTCTGGCACAACGTTAGTGGATCGCTGTGTTGATAACAATGTGTGTGGGTGGGGAGGTACAGCAAAGGCTATTGGCATAATAGGCCTCCAGCCTGCATGTTCTGATGAGTTTGCTGGGTCTCAGAGAGAGTACATGGGTCACGGAATTGGATGACTTCCCCTTGGGTGACTGGGACTGTAAATCCCGAACGCAGGATCCTCCCTGTCTGGGAGGCCAGACACAGGCCAAGGATCCAGGCAGGGCTGTGCTGGAGAATCAGCTGGGAAGCTGAGCCCTAAATGAGCCCAAGGTTGAGTGTAAACAGGTGTGGGGCGGGCTCATTGAGTGGGGGGAGTAATTTAAATGCCACACATTGCAGCCCAGCCCCTCCCCCCGGGGCACAGCGTCAGCTGCTTCCTTCCCTGCCCAGGCTGTGAACCTGCTTCCCACCCTGTCCCTATGCCCTCCGCTCCCACCAGTGCTCCCCTCTCCCCTGCCCCCACTGGCCCCGTGCTCTCTCCCCCCCCCCCACTACAGCCAGGCTGTCCCCTGCCCCCATTGGCCCTGTGCTCTCTTCCCCCCCCCCCCACTACAGCCAGGCTGTCCCCTGCCCCCATTGGCCCTGTGCTCTCTTCCCCCCCCCCCCTACAGCCAGGCTGTCCCCTGCCCCCATTGGCCCCGTGCTCTCTTCCCCCCCCCCCACTACAGCCATGCTCTCCCCTGCCCCCATTGGCCCCGTGCTCTCTCTCCCCCCCCCCCCCACAGCCAGGCTGTCCCCTGCCCCCATTGGCCCCGTGCTCTCTCTCCCCCCCCCCCACAGCCAGGCTGTCCCCTGCCCCCATGGCCCCGTGCTCTCCCCCCCCCCCCAGCCATGCTCTCCCCTGCCCCCATTGGCCCCGTGCTCTCTCTCCCCCCCCCCTACAGCCAGGCTGTCCCCTGCCCCCATTGGCCCCGTGCTCTCCTCCCCCCCCCCCAGCCATGCTCTCCCTGCCCCCATTGGCCCCGTGCTCTCTCTCCCCCCCCCCCCCCCACAGCCAGGCTGTCCCCTGCCCCCATTGGCCCCGCGCTCTCCCCTCCCACCCCGTGACTCTTCCGCCTTGCCGCGGCTGAGAAGCGCCGATTGGCTGATGGGCCCGGCTCTCATTTGCATGCTGCGGGTGATAGGCTGAGGGGCGGCCCCGCGCGGGGCAGGTCGGGAAGGCGGCGGGCATTTCAAGCGGCGGCCGGCGGGCAGCGCTCTATGGAGCAGTCAGAGACCGGGCCCCCGCCGCGCGCCATGGCGGGGCTCTACGCCGGGTGAGGCGGGGAGGGGGGCGGGGCTCTACGCCGGGTGAGGCGGGGAGGGGGCGGGGCTCTACGCCGGGTGAGGGGGGGGCGGGGCTCTACGCCGGGTGGGGGGGGTGTTCGAGGCCGGGATTCTACGGGGGGGCGCCTCTGTCGCCTTCTTCCCTTTGGACAGAGGGGAAACTGAGGCACGCCGCTGCCACCACCAGAGCCTGGCACGGTGCCAGGTGTCCCCGGGCCACGAGGGGCCCCTCGCCGCCCCCTGCTGTGCATGTGGCTCATAGGCCTTTCTGAGAGCCAGGCCAGGCCCCTGGGCTGCGTAGCCCAAAGCTGAGCCCTTGCTCCCCCAGCGCACACGCTGGGACCAGTGGGGGGGACCCGGCCGTGGCTGGGTGTTTGTGTAAAACACCACCACCACCGTTTTTCTTAAAGCTGACCCATTCTGGCCCAGTGGCTCTCCCAGCCCCCGCTGAGCTGAAACGCAGGAAATGACACTTCAACCTAAAATCCAGAAAATGAAGAGTTCAAATACACCTCCCCTGTATGGGAAGGGAAGAGGAAAACTGGGGCAGGGGAGGGGCTCTGTTGTTGGGGTAACCCTCAAGTTGTTTTTGACCCTGTGTGCTGATGTGAGTCCTGGTTTGATCTCTATTTGTGGGCAAGAAGTTGCCAGAATGTCAACTTTAAGAAAAACTGTTTTGTTTTTTTACACATCCCCATCAACCTCTGGGTGAAGTGCTCCCAAATTTGGATCACTGACTGTATCCTGTGTCCCAACACTAAATTTCAAGGCAATCTGATTTAATTGCTTTAAACTCTATACAATTAAACAGTCAAGCTTCTAAACAGAAAGCTGGTTTTTCCCTTATGGCAGAGCTGTTATACGTTGTGTATAACGGTTCTTAGAAGTTAATATATTTAAACAGGGCTGCTTTGTCCTGTGTCCTATAGGTACGTGGCTCAGGCAAAAGAAGAGGCCAGAAAGGGAAATCTGGAAGAGTCGCTTCAGTTCTTTAAACTTGCAAATGAAATTGATCCCAGTGAAAAGCTGAGGAGCAGAATCAAAAGGCTTGAAGAAACACTTGCAGAGCTGGCACTTGCCACAGAGGAGGAGGAGGATGGGTTTGTGGATGTGTGTAACAGTGGTCTAACCATCTATGGAGAGATGCACAACAAACTCTTTGAACATCAGAGAGAAGGCGTGGCCTTCTTATACAGCCTCTACCGTGATGGAAGGCAGGGGGGCATACTGGCAGATGACATGGGTTTGGGAAAGACTATCCAGATCATTGCATTCCTTTCTGGGATGTTTGATGCTGAACTCGTACAGTTTGTACTGCTGGTCATGCCAACCACCCTTGTTAGCAACTGGAGGAGAGAGTTTGCCAAGTGGACTCCAGGACTGAGGGTGAAAGACTTCCATGGCACCAGCAAGACTGAGCGGAACAGAAACCTAGAGAGAGTCCAAAGAAAGAATGGTGTAGTGATCACAACGTATCAAATGGTGATCTATAACTGGCAGCAACTTTCTAGCTTTAATGAACAAGAATTTGTCTGGGACTACATTATTCTTGATGAAGCCCATAAAATTAAGTCTTCCTCTACAAAAACTACTAAATCTATGTATGCTATTCCTGCGAAAAATCGCATCCTCCTCACAGGGACACCAGTCCAAAATAACCTACGTGAGATGTGGTCCTTGTTTGACTTTGCATGTCAAGGGTCCCTCCTAGGAACAGTGAAGACATTTAAAATGGAATACGAGAATCCCATTACAAGGGCAAGGGAAAAAGATGCAACTCCAGGAGAAAAAGCTCTTGGACTTAAGATCTCTGAAAATCTAATGACTATTATAAAGCCATATTTTCTCCGAAGAACTAAAGACGACATACAAAAGTACAAGTCTGACAAAGTCGAAACCAGTCTTCCAGAGAATCAGAGTAAGAACATTGCTCCTGTAATGCCTTCTTTTACCAGGAAAAATGACTTCATTGTGTGGGTGTATTTAACACCAATTCAAGAAGAAATATACAGAAACTTTCTCTCTTTAGATCATGTGAAGGAGTTGTTAATGACAACCCGGTCACCTTTGGCTGAGCTAAATGTCTTAAAGAAATTATGTGATCATCCCAGGTTATTGTCAGCTCGAGCGTGTAGCCAGCTTGGCTTGGAAGGAGGTGTTTACACTGAGGAGGATAAGGAGAACGAAGGAGATGCATTTTCAGGCGCTAACAAAATTGATCATCTCTCAGATGAGCTTCTGATTGAGGAGTCTGGGAAATTGCTGTTCCTTATGGGACTTCTAGAAAGGCTGCAAGAGGAGGGGCATAAAACTTTGATATTTTCTCAGTCAAGAAAAATGTTGGATATCTTAGAGCGCATTTTAACTCTCAGACATTTTAGGACCATGCGTATTGATGGAACAGTGACACACTTGGTGGAACGAGAGAGGAGGATTGCTGTCTTTCAGGATAAGAAAGATTACTCTGTCTTCTTGCTTACGACTCAAGTCGGAGGTGTTGGCATAAACTTAACAGCAGCTAGCAGAGTGGTGATCTTTGATCCCAGTTGGAATCCAGCTACTGATGCCCAGGCTGTAGACAGAGCTTATAGGATTGGACAAAAAGAAAACGTAGTGATTTATAGGTTGATCACCTGTGGTACAGTGGAAGAGAAAATATATAGGCGACAAGTCTTTAAAGAGTCATTAATAAGACAAACTACTGGTGACAAAAAAAACCCATTTAGGTATTTCACTAAGCAAGAATTAAGAGAACTCTTTACACTGGAAAATACTCGAACCTCTGCAACCCAGATTCAGTTGCAGTCCTTGCATGCCACCCAAAGAAAGACTGACTTGGAGTTGGATGAACATATTGCTTACCTGCACTCGCTGGAAATGTTTGGCATTTCAGATCATGACTTAATGTATACACGAGAAATAGCTCAAGAACAGGCTGAGAATGAAGAAGCTCATCAGTATATTCAACAAAGGGTACAGAAGGCTCACGAGCTGGTCCAGTTAGAATCTCAGCTCAAAGACCAACTGATGGGGAGAATAAAAAATAATACTGAGGGAGCATGGCTGACACAACCCAAATCCTCTTCCCAACCAAAAAAGGAATGGCCAGGCTTTAACACAAATTACATTTCACCACCTGTATTAGCTGAACCTGCAAATGAAAAAGTTGTTCATCTTCTAGAGGATGAAGATGTTGCTGATGTCAGTGCAGGAATGACAAGTTTGGTGATTGTGGATTCAGGCGAGAAGCCGGTACAGGATATGTCTAATATGGATATTAATGAATCACTTAGCAGTAAGGCATTGAAACAATCCAATATACATGAACCTGAACAAAAACTTGATCCAAATGTTATACCATCTTCCTTTGGTATTCGTTCTCTTGCTAACAAAGAGACTCATAGTCCTGAACCAAGCCGACACTCCCATAACATAAGTGATGTCCATGTTACCTCTTCACTGCATTCACAGCCTTATGATGAGAATGAAAACCCTGAACTTGCCTTTCCAGTGATATCCAAAAGTCTTTTCAATGTAACATCAGAATTCCCTAGCGGACACCAGAAGTCTCATGTAAGCGAAGCCAGTTTGGATAGTACCTCTGTTACATCTTCTCAATATCAGGCTGACTTCAATCTTGTTTTGGAAGAATCAGAAGATGGACAGCAAGATGTCTCAAAAATGGAAAAGATACTGGAGTACTCAGAGAACACAGGCTTTCAGCTCAAAGCAGGAAACCATAGCAGTTCTGCAATGAATTCTTGGGTAAGAGAACATGATGAAGAAGATTTTGGGAGTCCCTGTAATGTAGCCATGAACGATCTAAATGACTCTGCACCAGTGCATGAAGCCTTGATGGAAAGCAGCGGCATCATGGCTGTTGGCAAAAGGAAGCAGGCCAGAAGAATGGTTTCGGATAGTGAAGAGGAAGATAATTCAGTCATAATTCTGGATGAAAATCTGCCTGAAAAAATGTCCTCTCCTTTAAACAGCCCTCTATGTCCATCTCTAACAGGAATTAGTTCATCTACTCCGAAATGTGATAGATCTCTAACTGGATCCACTTTTTCCCCCAGGGGAAACAGATCTACAGCTTCTAGAAAATCCCTTATTAATGTAGTGATGGACCAAGTTGAGGACTTTGAAGAAACCATGGGAGCTCTCTCCCAAACAGAGAATAGCGATGAGGTGCAAGAAGATTTTGTGGTAGAAGAAGCTGAAGAGCATAGTGTGGAATCTGTGGTGCCCGAGGAAGAACCTATCGGAGAAACACTTGATACAGAAGATGCAGCCAGTTACTTGGATGATACAGAGTCTGTCACATCGGAGGCAGACGAAACTGACAAAGAGGAATCTACTGGTGACCCTGAGCTTCTCTCTGGGGAGCAAATGGACTGCTTTTCAAAGGAGAGCACAGGCCAGAAAGATTGTCAGACTACTGTGGATTCTCTGCGTGCACCAGATAATTATGATGCCCTGATAGAATGTGGGAAGAAACTGAAAGACAATGGAAAATTACAAGATGCATTGAACTGTTTCCTGCAGGCTCTTGACATAAAAAATGGAGATCCTGAAGTTATGCTTATAACCTTAAATTTATATAAACAACTGTCACAGAGGTGAGGATTTTGGTTACAAGAACAGTCACAAACCTGATTTCACTGCGGGGGAGAAGGACTCAACACCAAAACAATCTACAAAATTTCATTAGATAATGAACAAGATTTGGGTTTTAACTGAGCAAAAGCAGTTTGTAATTAGCACTTGAGTGCTGGAGAGAAGGGTCTTTGCATGCAATTCAAAGGCAAACATTCACTGATTTGTATGTTCAGAAATGCTTAAAGTAAAAAAAAAAAACTTTCTATATTCAATGTCTGTTTTATTTGTAGTAATTTGCCTCTGGGTTTTATCCTTTTGCCTTTAAATTGGGTCAATATATTTTGTTCCTCTGTAGATCAGCTGAAGAGGAAGGCTTGATTAGTAAAGCATGGAAACCTGCTTGGCTTCACAGTTGCGGCCTATGTTGGTAATTGCTGCATGTGGTCACTTGATCTAATGCTGGCTGGGAAACTGTTACTGCTGTCCCCCTGAATGAGACTAGCACAGTAACTCCTCATTTAGTTATCCTGGTTAACATTACTTCATTATTAGGTTGCTGGTCTATTAGAGAACATAGTCATTTACAGTTGTGCAATGTTGCATTATAAAGTTGTTGGATTGCCCCATTCTGCCTGCCTGGTGTTCCAGCTGGGTGCAGGCAGGAGTGCCAGGGAGGTGGAGTGGGACAAGCCCCTGTGCCCCCTGCCCTGGTACATCCCTGTCTCAACCAAGCTTCATAATCTTCATTGGTGAGAGTATGAAATCGTTCAACGTTTACAATGTATGCTGCGGATGTATAACACCTTTTGTCAGGCAACAACTTTTCTTGGAATCTAACTCCACTATTTACATACTTTCTTATGGAGGAAATTGCATTAACTTTGTTTTACTTGAAGTAGCATTTTTCCTGAACACACACATTAAATGTGAAGTTACTGTACAAGGGTTCTATGGTACTAAATGCTACTCACTTGTGTCTGAGGTCTTGTTGACTCTACTAGGAGTACTCTGAAGCTGCCCAGTGTTTCTTGTGGAGGATTACTGAACTTTTCATCTTTGCATGGACACCTGCAGTTGAGGGGTAGCTTCAATCCATCCAGCTACGGCTGTGGATTTCACTTGCCTTTCCTGGGAAGATGCGGGAGAGCAGAGTCTTATGCTAGAAACATCTGGGTTATTTTTCAGGGGGAAAAGGCAATAGGCCACACTTATTGCAAATATGGCATATGCATTAATTCATACACACGTCCCACAGCTAGTGTCATAGTTGCGAGTCTTATTGGCGCTTGTGCCGGCCAAGTAGAACCAGCCTGTCAGCTGCCATCCAATGCGCCGAAGTTGTCTTCACCGAACTAACTCAGATCTTCAAGGCTCCATTCCCCCATTTTTATGGCTGTAAGCTCCAGTGTCATGCTGGAGTCATCTAATAGTTTTACCTCAAGGCTACTTCCATTGTTATGCCCCATCAATCCTTTGATGCATGAAGCAGGAGTGACTGCAGCTGGTTTTTTTGATTACTCAAAAGCAAGGACTTATTCCTGTGAATAATTCTGCCCCTCTTGGGCCATTCGGAATTGACTGATGCCTGGGTTCACACCTCCTCATTAACCATTCTGCCCATCTGGTGCTGGAGTCTCCTGTCTCATCTTCCCGCATGAACACAAAGACTAGTTCATTTCAGACAGTCATTTCTTACAAAGGAACAGACAGAATTTCTTACAAAGTTAATTTTTTTAAAACAATTTCTAAGTAACTTATAACAACCCAGAATATATTTGAATACACAGCAGTGGCTGTAAAACAAAGCTTATGAAAGAAACTATATAAAATAACGTCTATTACTACTATGGGCAGGCCTACACAAGCCTTGCCAAGTTGGGAGCACTTGGTGTTGAGCAGGCTGGTACACTTTCTTGGTAGAAGCTGCGTTGTCCTTGGGCTACCTTCTAGTTGTTGGGGAAGCAGGATGTGAGACAGAAGATTCTGTTCCTAGATCTTTGCACCCAAAACCAGGGTTACTTACCTGCAGCTGTTGGCTGAGGAGGAGACGCCTTGAGCTCCATCAGCTCTTGCACTGCTCCAAAGGTCTCCAGCATGGATGGCCTTTGCAGCTGTATCAGTCCTGGACTATGTTCCCGCACCGTGTCACCGCGACACCTCTGGGTGCCATCTTCCTGTCGACACCGGGGGGACCGGGAGGGTGAATGTATCCGGTGCCGGCTCTTGTTTAGTCTCTTGGCCAGAGACCTCCCCCGTTGTCTCTTTTATTCTTCGGCACCGGAGACTGGGATCGATGCCTCGGTGCCGAAGGCTTCGGTGCTGCGGTACGGAGAGGTCCCGATTGGGTTTCCCGCACTGATGCCAGTGCACTGAGGACCATACCTTCCTTCTCTGGTGCTGGTTGGAGCGCCGACTCCATTAAAATGAGTTTTAAGCGGGAATCTCACTCTCTTTTGGTTCTTGGCTTAAAACTCCTGCAGATTTTACAGGAGTCCGTCAAGTAGACCTCCCCCAGGCACTTTAAGCAAGAGTCATGGGGGTCTCCACGTAGCATCGGTTTAGCATGGGACGCACAGGGTTTGAAACCGTGCGGGCCTGGCATACCCTCCCCCCGAAGGGGAAAGAACACTCAAACTACCTAAGTGCTAACTATACTACTAAATGCAAACTAAGCCTAAAGAACTATTTACACTACAAAGAACTCTGATCGCTGGATTTATAAATCAACAAGAGAAGCTCCAACAACCATCAAGGGCCGTAAGAACGAACTGAGGAGGGGGAAGGCCGGCAGGGGTACTTATGTGCTGTTATTGTGGCACCACTCCAGGGGGCGACCTGCTGGCCCAACGGGTACCGCTGGGGGAGAAACGCTCCAGGAACCATGCACATGGTGCACGCACGCACTTAATTTGAATGGACATGAGCAACCACTTGCAGAAGAATACATGTTTATTGCAACAAAGCTACATCTCTTCAGGGTAAGGCTTCTGCTCTGCTATGAACTCACATGTGGGACTAGGCAAGTCTAGCCATGTCCCTCCTATAACAGACTCAGATGAGAACAGGCCTGTTCCCCCTTGCATTGCTTAGAAGATCAGGTGTCCTCTCCATACACAATGAGGGGGGATCTGGCTGAAGGGGTGTTTACTGAATAGGGCTTTTTAAGGAGATCAGGCCATAGCCCAGCTTTCAGACTTTGCTTAATCAGCAGTTCCTAACCTTTTCCAGATGGGGACCCATTTTGACAATTCAGGAAGACTTGGTGACCCAAGGCAATTCAAAAAGGGGCAGAGAAGGGGGGGCAGAGCCACCTGGGGAGACACTTGGCGACCTTTTGAAATGTAATGGCGACCCATATTTGATTTTAAATATTGGCCGTGACACTTATAAACCTTGGTAAATTGTTCCAATTAACTGCAAAGCGAATGATTTAAATTACTAATGAGTTGATCCACTCAGCCATAGCCACATCATTTTCTCAATTTTCCTTAGGTTTCATTCTTGCAACTAGGCCCTGCAGCATCATCTTGCACTGTTAACATCTTATCCAGGGAACACATTTCTTCACAATATTCCCATATGGGGTTCTCACACCCAGAAGCCATGGCAGTTTTTCTGTGGCAAGTAGGCCTGTGGTATCCAACCAGTTCTGTGGCTACTGCTATAGCAAACTAGCTGCACTCAACCGGCCAAATAGCCACATGTGGCTAGTGGCTAGCTTGTTGGACCCCACAGGTGTAGGGGAATATAGAAAACTCTGTGCACTGGATGTCTTCCCTTTTTTCTTTCCAGTCCAATCTCCTGTTTCTTTCTATGCCGCCTCCAACCTTTCCAATATATTGTCTGTCTTAAGACAATGTCTAACTCCTCTGCCATGCTTGGCCCAGATCTACCATCACATAAGCATGGAATAAGAACAATCCTGTCCAGCTTGTATCTGTCTTGGTACATGTTACTTTTTAGTCTAAAACAAGTAGAAAGCTTTGAAATAACTTTCAAAAAGCAAGAGCGGGTAGCTAGGCTGGACAGACTAGAGCCATTAATTCATATTTGAGATGGTAAGTATGGCTGTAGCGAGTTTCTGAAATTTAATGGTAACTTATTTTTAAATGAGAAATTAATATTTTTAAATCAAACCAATATTTTGATTTTTTTTTTTTTTTACAAAATCATTTTTATCCATCTTGCTCTAGTTTTTAAAACTGCTCTATAACCTTTAAGTGCTAGCAATCTGGTTCCATTTTGGTTAAGCTATACCCCTCCTGTATAGCTACCATTTCCCCCAAAGTTTCCCCAGTTCCCGATCAATCTAAATCCTTCCTCTCTACATGATCGTCTCATTCATGCATTGACACCCTGCAATTCTGTCTAGCTAGTCCTGTGCGTGGAACTGGAAGCATTTCAGAGAACACTACCGTGGAGGTGAAGCCATGAGATGACTTCCCACGTGGAATGGGCCATACTGAATGCAAAGAGTGCTGACATTCCCAGTTTGAAGATCAGTGCTAGTGGTGACATTTCAGGGAGGCTGGATTTCAGTTTTCCCCCCAGCAAAATGAAGGCTGGGGAAGACAGACTGCATGGCTCTAACATTTTGCTCCATGTATCCTCTGGCAAGACAGTCTTCCCTCCTCACAAGCCTAATCCCTCCCCTCCAATAATGTATAAAGCCTTTCTGAACACAAGAGCCAAGTGACAACTTTAAATACGCTTCTGTTCCCAACACCAACACCTGCATGGCTGGCTTCTCATTTGCATGTTGCTAAAGCAACAGCTAACACCCTAACAGAGTACTCTGATGTATTAGATTCAAGAGCTAGGAGACGGATTACAGTGGCACACTTCCTGGCTGCTGGAGGCTGAGCTCCCAAGTGCAAATGCAGCCTGGGAATGGGGGGGGGAGCGTGCCCTCTAAAGGGTGTCGGAGCGATTGGGGGTAAAGGAGAGAGAGCTCTACCTACATAACCAATGAAGGATGTGATGGTCTAGTAACTACTACCTGATGTACAGCCTGTGGGCAGCAACAGAAGGTGCCAGAGAGTTTCCTCAGCCTGCAGTATCTCTCATCACAGGGGCACTCTAGATTTGACTTAATTGGAAATCAGGCCTTTCTGGTTCTCTCTCAAATCAAACAGGATTTAGTCTAATAGCCTTTAGAGCATCCCCTGACATTTAGGATCTGATGTAGTTTTCTAAATTATAACCTCAGACAAATGCCATTAAGCTGAATGTAGGGCCTCACTTTGGCTGGCCAATTAATGACCATAGTATAAGCACAGTCACACTGGGGCAGACCAAAGGTCCATCTAGCCCAGGATCCCGTCTGCTGACAGTGGCCAATGCCAGGTACCCCAGAGGGAATCAAGTGATCCCTCCCGTCACCCATTTCCAGTCCTTGACAAAACAGAGGCTAGGGACACCATTCCTATCCATCCTGGCTATTAGCCATTGATGGACCTAACCTCCATCAATCTATCTAGCTCTTTTTTGAACCCTGTGTTTTTTTTCCTACTTCTTATGTGATGGGAACAAGTAAATAACTTTTCCTTATTTATTTTCTCCACACCTGTCATGATTTTATAGACCTCTCTCATATCCCCTCCAGCAACACGGACTCCCAGACACTTCACCCAAAGGGCATTTAACATATCTCAGCTGCTTCATACCTGGGTAGTCAGGGCACCTCTTCACAAAGCCAGTCCAGAACCCTTCCTTCCAGAGGCATTTCAAACATGCCCAGAGCTGTAACCAAAATGGCCAGCTCTGAGGCTCCCATTGCAAAACATACCCAGAGCTAGCAAGAGAAGCTCCAGTGATGGGCTCCTTACATCCAGTGCTTTTAGTTTTAACTTCTGAGAAGAGGGGATTCTCTGGACCTTCATGCCCTCCTCTCTGTTTTGGAAAGAAATGGCTGGGATGCACAGGTATGTGCCTGACCCAGAGCTCCTTTTTAATTCTTTTTCCTGCAAGCAGCCAAGCGCTGTTGGTCTTGAGTTTAACACTGCCCCTCTGCTGGAAAAGTAGTAAGCAACTGAAGTGAGGGTGACCGTCTTCCCCAGGGAAGTCTCCTTCTAATCTGTCTGCATTGCATTGCGGCGCCTCAGATTAGCCCAATCTCTTGCAGAACGGCATGTGAAGCGACAGCCGATAAATCCACTGCAGAGAAATCGTCACTTCCGGCCATTGCCCTTCCCTCTCCCCACCCACCCCCATACCACACGGCAGGAGAGGGGGGTCTGGCGCCGCACGGTAGCAATGATCAGGGCTCGACAAATCAGTGAATCTACTCACCCGTAGCGAGTAGATTTCAGCCGGTTGCCCGGTTCACCAGCGGAGCGCGCATGCGCAGTGCGGGGCTGGCGAGTAGATTTCGCCGCCGTTTGTCAAGCCCTGGCAATGATCACGCTTTCCCACAGTAACAGGAGCCAGCGGGGCACGCTAGTGCTCCCATTTCCCCTGCAGCTCCGGCTGCCACAGGGAGTGTGTGTGTGGGGGGGTGCGATTGCTGCCACCTTGTGACGCCAGGCACCCCCCAGAGATCCCCAAAGTGCCATGTGGAGAGGGCAGGGTGATGGAAGGAAGGGGAAGGGCTTAGGGGGCAGTACCGGGCAGCTTCCTTCCACCCACCAGGAGTCCCTGGCCAGATTGTGCAATCACTCCAGCCAGGCCTGGCTGGCAGGCTGGGAAGCTGAGACCCCTGCTTTAGACCATCTATTCTGGGTGCACAATGTGAGGCTAAATTATACTCCTGGATTTTCCTGGACAACCTTAGGCTGATAATCGGTTTTCTTCAGAGCCTAAGGGATGACTGCAAGATTTTCCCATGGATGTTAGATGAAATCTACTTTTATAATTCTAACAGTTCAGCCCATCCATTTCAGTAGCCAGGAAAAGAGCTACTCAAATTCTCCAGTTCTCATGTGGTGAGGCTCTCCCATGCTCCACACAACTACAGTGATTCCAATGCCTGAAGATGTTACCTGCAAGTGCTTTACAACTTGTTTCTGTTGACTCCCACCCTGCCAGGTCTACAATCTGTAAACTGAGGCCAAACTGTGCAGAAGAAATGGTTTGGACACAGTCACCAGACAGGCTGCATGGATGTATGCACCTACAGATGCGCGGCCGACACGTTCCCAACCCTAACCCCAAATCGGCCAGGAAGTTCTGATTCAACGTGTAGAACAGTCAGTGCCAAATTCACTCTTTTGTGTTTTATTTTCTCCCTTCAACCATAATTATGTGGTATCCAAACTTCGTTTTGACGGGAGGGTCTGTGTACACTGGCTTGTCCATACTACTGACTGCCAAGGCAAATGCTGCTTCCTGGAAAGGTCCCACCATAGAACCTCTGGTCATCCAGCCTAAGTCTCCCTGAAAGAGTCAAACAAAAGGGCGAAGTCTGAGAATCCCATTTCAAAACATGCGCACAGCTGCACTGGGCGACAGTGGAGAGCATTTCTATCAAGCAGAGAATAATCCAACATGCAGAGCATGTAAGAATAAATAACCTTTTTCCATTGAGGGCTTGGAACCTCAACCTGTGTAGCTGTCTACTACCATACAGAGATGTGTCGAGTAAGAGTATCAGACACTATGGCGATGCATGTAATATGAAAACCTATATAAAATAGAGCACAAGAAAGGCCAAACCGAGTCAGAGTTATGATCCCTCTAGCTCAGCATCCTGTCTTCCAACGGTGGCCAATGCCAGGTGCCACAAAGGGAATGAACAGAACAGGGCAATAAGTAAGGATCCATCCCATCATCCAGTCCCAGCATCAAAATCTTAGGGACACCCTGAGACTTGGGTTGCATCCCTGACCACCTTCGCTAAAAGTCACAGATGGACCCATGCTCCATGAACTTATCTAGTTCTTTTTTAATCTAGTTAACTTTGGTCTTTACAACATCCCCTGCACACAAGTGCCAGAGAGTGACTGTGCAGTGTGTGAAGAAGTACTTCCTTGTGTTTTAAGCCTGCTGCCTGTTAACTTCATAGGATAACCGGCTTCTCATGTGAAGGGGCACTCAGTGCTTCCTTATCCACCTTCTCCATAACATTTATGAATTTATAGACTTCTATCACATAGCCGCTTAGTTGTCTCTTTTCCAAGCTAAACAGTCTCTCTTGAATCTTGTTTCATACTCCTATTCATATTTATTGCCCTTTTTCTTCCATTTCTAATGATCTTTTCTGAGATAGGGTAACCAGAATTGCATGTAGCATTCAAGGTATAGGCATACCATGGATTTATATAGTGGTACTGTGATATTTACTATCCTAATGGTTAGATTTTTTGACTACTATAACGTCTGTGTTGTTAGACATACTTGCTGACAGGTATTTTGAAATGTACTAAAATAATTTGAAACCGGCATGATTATATTGTGTTTAACAACAAAATACACAGACTTTTACAAAAAGTTAAAATATTGTAAGCAGAATTGTAAATGTTCTGGTGCAGAATTCCCCTAGTAGTAAAGACCTAGTGATAGTGTTCTGTCAAGGTGGTCTGGCTATGGAGTTTCCTGAGAGGATCAGATTAATCATCAGAGGAGTCATACTACGTTGAGTGCACGCTAACACCATCCTCTGTGACAGCGCATTTCCTTGCAAAACCAGATTGGTGGGGAAGGTGGAGAAACATGGGCCATGCAAAGATTCTTACAATCAGGGAAGAAGGAGGAGGAGCAGGAGATCCAAGAAGTCCATTCGAGACTTCACAATGCAACCTCATTTATCTTCCACTGTTTGGAAGACTTCCCAGAATCCTAGTCTCCTGCTAACCACTAGACCTACTGACCAAACTTACTCACCCTCTGAGCCATATATGATAATCTTCAGAAGTTAAAGATCTGGGTGCATCTGCCAGTGCTTGGGGCTTCAGCCTCCTGCAAGGCTGAAGCTCTGAGTCCCTTCCTGCCTTCAACAAGGCAGAGACCTCTAGTCCTACTACTCTGCCACAGGGCAGAAGCCCTGAGCTCCCCCTGCCCCAGTCTGGAAGATGGAGAATGGTGGTGGGGTGGAGGCGGGGGAGCTGCACTTTAACTGTGAAAGAGCCACATGTGACTCACGAGCCGTGGTTTGGCCACCCCTGCACTAGACATCAGGCAGTCCATCTAAGAGCTGTCAGCACAAGCCTGGTAGCCAGCAATACATACCCCCTGTCTGGCTTTATCTTCACTGTACTGTGAAGCTACTTCATTGAAACGCACGCCAGACTTCAGCTTCTCCATGGCCTCCATGACTCTGCTGTGCTTCTCACACAGAATGTGTCTAACCTAGAATGCAAAAGCAGGGGGAAGTTACATTTTGGGGGCTCAGCTCCCCTCAAAACAGTCATTTTATTGCAGTTTACCAAACAGGCTCCTGTCAGTGTCGCTGTGCCCCGATTGCTGCAGCTCACAGCGTTTCTCACCACCACAGGACTGAGTCTACTGAAAGGCTTCCCACTTCCAGGCCAGGACATTCAGCACAATTGCTGTCCCAACCAGCAGCCAAGGCAGAGCGAGGCAGTCCTCTGTCCAGCCTGCCTCCTGCTGCTACAGCAAGCAGCCTACCAGCTTGGTAGTGGCCCAGTGCTATGCAACCCACACCTCTCCCACTGCCCCGTCACACAGGTAGGCTGCACTTAGCAGGTGCCTTTGGCAGGCACCTTTCACACACCAGAACCACACTGGCTAATTGGGGGATGCTGCCTTGTGGGTCAGCATGAACCCCTGACCTTCAGAGCCAAATCAAACCTGGGCCCCCAGTGGCTGCCCACGGATGGGTGCCCACAACTGACCTTGTGCCACCTGTGCACCCCACGTGCCTGGCAGCTGGATGCCAGTGAGATAGGTCTCTAGTCCCCTGATCCCTCTGTGCCTCACTCACCTTCACAGAGCTGCCCCCTCCCTTTGGGGCCGGGGCCTGCTTCTCAGTGCTGCCCCCACCGCCGGCACCTCCTCCTTGGGAACAAACCAGACCGTCCTTGCTGGGCTCGGCTCCCGGCGCGCACCGCAGTGCGCCAGAGCACGGCCAGCCTGGCGAGCATACGGGCTACCCCAGCCTGGGGGAATGGGTTGATCACCCCACCAGGGCGCCCCCAAGGCACCCTGATGCCAGCCCTGGGGCACCCCAACCCCCCAGCACCCAACCCCCCCGCCCCAGGGCACCCCAACCCCCCCCAGCGCCCAACCCCCCCCCCCCCGCTCCGGGGCACCCCAACCCCCCCCGCCCCGGGCACCCCAACCCCCCCAGCGCCCAACCCCCCCCCCCCCCCGCTCCGGGGCACCCCAACCCCCCCCAGCGCCCAACCCCCCCCCCCGCTCCGGGGCACCCCAACCCCCCCCCCCGCTCCGGGGCACCCCAACCCCCCCCCCCAGCGCCCAACCCCCCCCCCGCTCCGGGGCACCCCAACCCCCCCCAGCGCCCATCCCCCCCCCCCGCGCCCAACCCTCCCCCTCCGCTCCGGGGCACCCCAACCCCCCAGCGCCCAACCCCCCCCCCCGCTCCGGGGCACCCCAACCCCCCAGCGCCCATCCCCCCCCGCCCCGGGGCACCCCAACCCCCCAGCGCCCGCCCCGGGGCACCCCAACCCCCAACCCCCCCGCCCCAGGGCACCCCAACCCCCCAGCACCCAACCCCCCCGCCCCAGGGCACCCCAACCCCCCCCGCTTCGGGGCACCCCAACCCCCCCAGCGCCCAACCCCCCCCGCCCCGGGGCACCCCAACCCCCCAGCGCCCGCCCCGGGGCACCCCAACCCCCCAGCGCCCATCCCCCCCCGCCCCGGGGCACCCCAACCCCCCAGCGCCCGCCCCGGGGCACCCCAACCCCCCCCAGCGCCCGCCCCGGGGCACCCCAAGCCCCGCCCCCGCACTCACCCTTCCCCCCCTTGCCGCCGCTCTTCCCCTTCGGGGGCATCTCGGCAGCCGCACGCCAAGGCCCCCGGGCCGGGCTGCCCCGCCAAGCGCCTGACAGGCGGGGCCAGCAGCAGGCGGGCTGCGCGCGCAGAGGCCGGGGGGACGGGCCGGTCGGTGACGTGCGGCCAATGGGCGGGGCTGCAGAAAGCAGCCCAGGTGTCGGGCCCCGCCCCCAACCCGTGACCCCGCCCCTCCTCCGCGCGCGTGTCCTTAGCCGCCCCGCTGCAGGCAGCGCCCGGCGCCCAGCGCCCCCCTGCCAGCCCCGCTGCTGGAACAGTGGCCCCCGGGCCGGGTTGGGAGCATCGCCGACCCCCTCCTCCCTCGGCCCGGCTCCGCCTTCAGGCCCCCCCCATGCCAGGTGCTGCCCCCCAAGCCGCCTTCATCCCGAGCTCCTCTGCGGAGCCAGGTGCAGCAACGTGGGGCAGGAAAAGTTTGCGCCCCGCTGCCGGAGGAGCAGGGAGTCTCGTCCCCCGCCCCCGGCAGCCCAGCGTGCTGCTGTCAGGACATGGGTAGCCATGGGATTTTGGGGGACCCGGCCCAGGGTCACTGCTTACCGGGGTGCAGCCCGCGGGGTCTGCTCTTGCCCGTCAGAGGTGAGGGAAGAGCCTCTGGCTCTCAGCCCCCCTGCTGCCTGGGGGGGTTCCTAACCCAGCAGCTCTGCCCCTCCCCAGCAGTAGCTGCATGCCCAGGACACACCCGGCGGGGCTGTTACAGAGGTGTAATCAAACTGGTCTCCTAGCAGGTGGCAGGTGCGTGCAGGACCCCAGCTGGGCTCCTGACTCACTGTGTGTACCCAGCGCTGGAAGCCCTGGGCAGCTGGGACTTGGGCCAGTGGCCCCATGGCTGGGAGCCCAGGGTTGAGTGTCTGTGCTGGCTTTTCCCCTGGGAGTTAAGAATTTTCTGGTCTATGCTTGAACCTCCCCACTCCCGTGCACCGACTGGGGCAAAGGAGCCATATCCCCGCCTCCCTGGCATCCCCCCCGGTCCACATGCTAGGCCTTGGAACAGCGTGACTTGGACACTCCTGCCATCCGTGGTCATCGGCCAGCCCGGCCACTGTTCCCTGCCGGCAGACATTCACATGAATGGTGTTATGTGCTGGAGGGGTGAGGTGGAGGAGAGCAGGCTCATTTTGGCAGGCAGGCAGTGCTGGGGGAAGTGGCCTGCAGGATGGAAAATGAATGGGTGTTGGTGGCGGGCTCAGCAGCTTTGGAAACTGGCTGGAGTGTCTCTGCACCCAGAGCATGCAGATGCTGACCACAGTCACTACCCCTGCAGAGGAACGTCCCAGTGGACATACGCTGCTTCAGAGGCCCCCACGGCTAAAGGCCTCGCGCCTGGCCCAGCAGCCCCCGGTGCCGTCTGACTCCCGCTTTGCGGATAAGGCTCTGGATGCAACCAACGTGGTGACCCGTGGGCCTGCCTAGTAATTAAGGTCTTCAGTGCTTGGCCCTCCCCCGGGAGACCCCTGAACTAGCTGCTTCCTTCCCTGCTCCACTCCGCCTAGGGCATGGGCAGTGTGTGGAGTAGGGCGAGGGCTCTGGCTGGTGTGGGGCCAGGGATGAGGGATTTGGGGTGCAGGAGGGGGCTCCAGGCTAGGGTCAAGGGTTTGGAGTGCAGGGTGCTGGTGGGGAGGAACCCAGCTGCAGGATCACTGTTCTCCCAAAGATCCTGTCCCTTAAATGCCCCGCAGCCCAGCTGCTGCCTGGTGTGCTATGAAGTGCCACCCCAGGGCTTTGGATGCAGTGTTCCAGCACCTCCCCTTCGATCCCTTACCCCTGCCCCCCATTGCACCTCCAGAGGCTGCATGGACGTTTTGGGGCTGGCTCCCTCCCACCACTCCGGCAGGCCCTGCAGCCTGGGTGCCCCATGCTCTCTGCCCGGGAGGGGGGACAGGGAGCAGAGCAGGACCAAGTGTGTGGGGGGCAGCAGAGAGAGGGGGCTCCACCTGGCACCAATGGCACTTCTGGCTGCTGTGCTGGCTGCCTGCAGCACACTCTGCCCCCTGGAGAGCACTGGACCCGAGCCCAGCCCGTTGGGGGGGTGCACAGGAGAGCACTAGACCCGAGCCCAGCCCGTGGGGGGTCACGGGAGAGCAGTGGACCCGAGCCCAACCCGTGGGGGGTCATGGGAGAGCAGTGGACCCGAGCCCAACCCGTGGGGGGTCACGGGAGAGCAGTGGACCCGAGCCCAGCCATGGGGGGCGCACAGGAGAACATGGGAGCTCAGACCCTGCAGGACCCCAGCTCGCAGCTTAGCACCGTTGCAATGCAGGTGTGTGTATGGGGGGGGGGGGGCCTCAGAGTGGAACTTACCCAGCTGTGTAGATGTCCCTAAGTGGAGCTGGCCAGGCTGCTTCACCTCGCTGGACGTTCCCCTCTGTGAAGTGGGGCTAGTACGGGGCACACTGGAAAGTGCAGTGAGCTAGCGAAGTGCACCCTAGACCTGCCATCCCACCCCTTGCAGAGCCCTGGCCCAGAGGCATCCGATCAGATGGGCCTAGGAACTAACAGGGTTTTAATATTTCCACTCCGCCCCTCCCGCACCACCTGGCCCTCACGGATTCGACCCGAGTCCCACGGCAGGCCCAGGCTGCGGAGAAGAACAGCACACACACAGCGGGTGGGTTGGACAGTTATTGGAGTTTACCAAGCTTGCAAGAGTTAAAAAGTACAACATTCAGAAATATAAAAACCGTCGCTTTCGCCACCTCCAAGGGCTGTACAGGGGCAGGGCTGACATTGCAAAAGAGGCCACTTACGCGGGGAGAGGGGTGTTTGCATAACACACAGAAATAGTTCACATTCGTTCATCTCGCCCCTGGCTGGCCCACGGAGGACTCGCAAGTCCTGTATCTCTACAGGGCTTGCTTCAGTCTTTGCTGCACAGAACTAGTCAGAGAATTTTGTTTACGTACAGCTGAGCAGCGTAGGAGGAAGCCCCACCCTAGCGACCCGACTCATTCCCTGTAGCGCTCCAGGTCGGCACAGGATCTGTTCCAGCTTAGGTGCAGAAGTTGAACTTGGCAAAAGCAAGAGCTGCATTCTCCGTTAAAGCATTGTGAGGGGGACACCCTGACCTCACGGAAGTCTAGGGCAGACCTCCTCGTGACTTCACAAGAGCCAGAATTTCACCCATAGGTTTTTAAGGCCAGGATTTGGAGATTCAAACTTTTTTTTTTAAAGTGATTTTTTGAAAGGGAAGAGAATCAAGGGAAGATTCTTTTTCGGAAGCAGCTATTTTCCTTAAAAACACTTTGCAAAGTCCCTTTCCCGCAGGACGTTTACAATCCAAGTGCTAAAAACCACACCTCTGATGCGCCACACAAAGCCACTGCTAACTGCTGTGGGTAGCATCTTTTTCCTGAGCAATCATGTGCAGTACTGTACATGGTTATTGGCATTTTTCTCGGCCATAAATTCCAGCAGTAGCATCTCTTTATGCAGCTAAAACATGTTCTTTGTGTATTGAGTATGCAGCTTTTACCCTGCAATATGCAACACTTCCCGAAAGACATGTTGCTTCTACTAAGGCTTAATGTTTCTGGCCTAATGCCACTTGTGGAATAAACATTGGTGGAAACGCTGAGGAATCTATGAAGCTCTTCCTACGACAACTTTGCACAAACTGTTCAAGGGCCGGAACCCAGGCCAGGCTGGTTTTTGCAGCCACGAATCCAGCCACTGGGCTGGAGCAGGAATATCATAGGACCTCAGACTACATTCTAATTGGTCAACAGCATGTTACTGGGGGAAGGGATCATTCATTTGTTCCACAGGCCACGTGAGGGGACGCTGGCAGAAGAGGGCTATGGGAACACTCCCCCACAGGGAGCCGTTCCAAGAGAAATCTGGGTTCCCGACTCACCTGTGCTCCTAGGCCAGACACTGCTTTGGAGGCCCTGTCTGGGCAAAACCCAACTAAAATCGGGGCTTTAACTGTGGGCAGACTGGGGCTCTCAGGGGGATGCTGAGCTGCTACCGAAATCCTGCCCAATGCCACAGGTCAGTGCAGCGGACTGGAACTGAAATGGAGAGCAATGGCCCTGGAGGAGCCACCTGGCAAATCCAACAGGTGCCGTATGAGCTCTTAGGCACAGATCCGTGGCTGGGCCACATTAGGCGGCTTGGCCCCAGCCAATACAGATGGGGACCAGGTCACTAAGCCAGCAAGCTTGGTTCCGGAATCAGCAACCCTGGGAACAGCAAGAGCCCCTGCCCTGAGTACCTCAGCTGACTGCTCTGTGCCAAGGACCCTGCCTGCATTCCCCACACGGCTGTGCTCACAGCTGGCACGCTGTGACCTGGAGGCAGGTGCGCTCATTCCTCGGAGCACAGCGACTGCCTCGCCTCGCCTCGCTTCGGGTGACATAAGCAACTTTGAGAGTCCCGTTCTGTGGCAGATCCATGGGGCACAGAGACGGGAAAGTCCTTCCAGGCCCTGAATGCATCTCCATGCGCATGTGGGATCTCACCTCCAGACAGAGGGGGCTGCGATGGGAGACAGATGCTGCCGTGCAGCCGGGAGAACCTCCTGCCTCAGTGGCACCTGATGCCCTGTGGAGACAGCAGCTTGAAGACTCCCGGTGGCAGATGCAGAAGAAACAACAGTGAAGCTCTGAAATTTTTATAATCTATTTTTCCTGAGTTTCTCAGCCTGGATGTTAATTACAGGCTTAAATTCTGCAAATCCATGACAACGGAAGGAGTAACGTGTAATTAAAGAGAACAGAACTGGCAGTGTGAAGAGCTGAGCCTCCTTGACAGCCGAAAACCACGCCATCGTGGTGAAAAGGAGCCAGTAACGCTTCCCCTGGGATAAAGGCAGAGGTGTAAACACAAGAGAGCCTGGTGCTTCTCTAGCTGGACTTTCCTGGGCGAGCGGGAACCCCTACCCTCTGCTCACGATCCTGTACAGCAAGCAGAGGGTAACTGGTGAGCCAGGAAACCCCTCTGGCGTGAAGTCTCCCAGCAGAGCAGGCTTTTCACTTCATGTTGTTCGTGGACTGAGGGCCGCCATAAAGCTCTCACCCTGTTCGCTGCAGAGCGTCCGTGGTACACGCCCCATGGCACATCCGCTCTTTCCCCTGCCCGTCCGTCAGATGAGCTGCCTGAGAACTCGTGAGAATGGCCAGATCTGGGGGGTTGATCGAATGAGCCATGGTGAATTTAGCCCTTTTTCCAGTTCACAAGCAGTTCCTGGGTTTCATCACATGGTTCTGGCATTCACAAAGATTTGCTGGTTGGCTTGCACCAAAGATTTCCAATTGGTGAGCTGTTTGCTGTGATTCCTGGGGCACGGCTTGCTGGTATCACATGGCATCGTTCCTGCTCTGGTCAGACACCTGAAGCTTTTAAACCAGACGACCGGCACTACCGCATGTGGCCGTCACCCGGTGATCACCCAGACAAATCCCCATCTGTGGGAAATCCATGTGCCACCAGGACTGGCTGCCAAATCCTCACCCGCTGGCGGCAGCACAGCCCCACAAACCCTAGTGCCCTCGGGTGTGACAGGATCAGGCCCTTCCCTCACTGGTCTCTGCAGAGGCCTCCTTGTACCATCCCGTTACACAGGGCCGGGCACGCAGGGCTCTGCAGGTGGACTATTTTGCCCCAGCCGGTCGTGGAGGGGGGAGCTGGGGGGCAGGCGCTTGCTCTCTGCAATGACTCCGTTCCCCATGCACAAGGGGTCACACGCAGCCTGGTATTTAGAGAAATAAGGAAGCAAAGTCCAGTTTAGCAAACCCTCCATGAAGTGTCAAGTTATTGTTCATCCGTTCGTCATCAGCCAACTGCCCCGTGTGCCCCCAGCCATGGTCTGGTGATTAGTACGGCTGTAACGAGCCCATAGGTCAGCCTCCTGTGGCCCCCACGCTGTTGCAGCTGCCAGGCACGGATGCGAGACACGACACCGACGCGAATGTCACTCCCAGAGGGGCTGCGGCGCACGGCCCTCCTCGTGGGAATGGAACCAACCAACACCCCTGCAGTGCTGCTGCTCTGGTGGGCAAGGCCCTCCGCAGCCCATTCTCGGGCGGGTTGTTGCTTGTGATGATGCTGAAACCGGAGGTCGGTCCCTGGCTCGGCTGGCCCTGGTGTGAAGTCACATGGCATTGCTTTGGCTCCCTGATTGGTTGACTGAAAGGACTCCCACAATTTTCCAGCCTGACTAAACTTCGGTGTTACAATCGCTGGGACGCTGTATCTGTGCCTGGCCATTGCTAAATGCCCACAACCCACCCCCCTGGGTGCCCGCAGCCCCGTCTGACAGCTCGGCTTCTCACACACAGCAGCCGCGAAATCCCCAGGCAGGCTGTGCTGCCCCAGGAGAAATACCCCTAGCTCAGCAAGGAAGGTCTGGATGCCTTCCCCCCCCCCGTTTCCCGCTCCTCCCGCAGGGCCTGCGCAGTCACAGGGCAACTCAGGGAGCTCAGCGCATCCTGGCTTAAAAGCCAGTTCCCCCCAGCACTGGCTCCAGAGGGCCTGGGGGAGGCAGAGGCATAGCGGGGGACCAGGCACCAGCTGGGAATCAGCTGATTCCCGGCTCGCGCCCGCCCGTCCCAAACGCTGCACCTCTGCTTTTAAAATGTATTAAGAGCCAGGTGCCCAGGGCTGCGTGCCGGCAGCTCCTGCGCCATGCGGGGTGGGGACCCTGACGGGCGTTCCCAGCAACTGGGCCGGGGAAGCCTGCTGGGGTTAGTGTGGTTGACCCGGGTGCAGAGCAGAAGCGGGCTCGGGGGGGAGGGGGAGGGAGCTTACTGTAAAGCCAGGGATGGGTCAGAGCAAACCCCTCACCTCGGCGAGTGACGAATCCAAAGCCGCCCAGCAGGGGGCAGGCCAGTGCAGGAGCCAGTGGGCGCAGGGCACTGCCCACGGGCAGGGGGGGCTGGGGCCGTAGGCGGTCTGGGGCCTCAGCTCGTTACTGATTGTCACCGCATTCAAAGGGCGTGGGGCTGCTGCCAGGCAGGTGCACAACAGCAGACACCCCTGTTGTGCACGTGCGACATGTGTGCAAGGAGCAGGACGGCCCAGCAGCGCGTACACCATGCTCCCGTGTCGCAGGGACACGGCTCCTGCCAGGCGCACCCAGCCATCAGCAGCCTGCCTGTGCCCAAGGGGCATGCCGGAGCCCGGGGAGAGTGGCCGGTGTCCGGAGGGAAGCCGGGCAGGCCGTGGGAGACAGCTGAGGTCAGAACAGATCAATGAGCATCTCAGGAAGGAGAAACGAAAAAAAAAAAAAGCAGCCATGTAGCACTTTAAAGACTAACAAGACCCACTTTCTGCCCCACGAAAGCTCACCCCCTAATAAACCAGCTTGTTAGTCTTCCAAGTGCTGCACGGCTGCTTTTTTTGTTTTACCAAGATCAGATGAACATGGCTTCCTCGCAGTCACTTTTCGGGAAGGAGAATAAGCCATGGCCAGCTCCCCCGAGACATGGCTCACGTCCGCCTCCCTGCGGAGGAGTCTCGGTCTGCGAGGCCGTACAGGACGGTTTGGGCAACACCCTGGGGCTGGGCACCATGCCACGGGTCCCTCCCCGCTCTCGGTAGGACCCTCGCCTCTCAACTGTTTGCGGCGGGGCTGGAGCAACTAGCTATGAGCAGAGCTGGGGAGGCTGAGTACAGGCCCTCCTACGAGGGCAGAGTGGGCAGGAGACCCCACCCGCTGGGCCCATGACTCGCCAAGCGCGGCGAGTGAACTCGGCCCTCTGGCTCTTCAGCGACTGTCTTCAGCTGCACGGGTCCTTGGCGGCCCCTCTCCTGCGCCCCTGAGCAGCATCCCAAGGGTGGCCAGGTTACACCGTGGGTCGGTTGGGCCCTTGCTGTTCTAGGCCTGGCTCCTACAGAGAGCCCAGACCGATCCACTGGGCTGAGAGCAGACAGCAGCCGTGGCAGGGCCAGGGCCTCGGCTGGGCTTGCTCCCTCCCTGGAGTCAGTGCTCCTTCCGTCTGGCGGAGGAGGGGCCCCGTTCTCTGCCCTGCAGCGCCGCCAGGGGCTGGCAGCGGGAATCGAGGTGACAGCCCCGGCGGAAGCTCTCAGAAGCGCCTTAGGGCCCTGCCGGGGAGACTGGGGGTGGCTTTGGCTGAGCAGTGGGTTCTCCCAGAGTGAACTGCGCTGGCTGGCCCGGCCTCCTCCGCACTGGGAATTTCCAGACGTGCGGCTCCATGTCGCACGGGGCTGCCCGGGAGCTCAGCTTACAGGCCAAAGGAAAGAGAAAAGACCTCATCAAGCCCTTGCCAGAGCCAGGCCGTTTCCAGTGCCACGTGCCGGAGTGACCGAGCCGCCGCAGCATGGCCACGGGCAACGCGCAGGTTGAGCTAGCATCCGGCTGTAGATCCTAGAGCGCAGGAGCGAAGGCAGCACAGGTCGGGAGACCCTGGGAAGGCAGGCGCTGGGCTGGTGGGGGAGCCAAGGGGAAGTCCTCTGTCCTCTGCTGATGGCGCCATTCGTGACGACTTCTGTCCGCCTGCTCCGCCACTGGAAACGATGCCGGGGCTGACCGCGCCACGCTCAGACATTTACCTTCGGCCGAACTCCCCAGGGGACACAGAAAAGATTCGCAATCGCCGGTAAAGCAAGGAAACAAGGATCCAAGCCCCTGCAGGCCAGGACAGGCTCCCAGCGCCAGTCTGGGAGGGGCAGCCCCGGCAGCTGGAGCCAGCCTGGAGCTCCCGGCCAGGCAGCCCCCGCCCCGCGCCGGCCACGCTGTGCTTGAGCTCAGGGCTGGGTTCTGGCGCCGCTGGCGTTGTCCAGCTCCGGGGCAAACTCCATCATGACTCGCCGAGCCAGCGGGTTCGTGCTCTTGAGCAGCTCTGCGGCCGAGGGGCGCGTCCCCGGGCTAGCCTTGCCGCCTTTCTTCTGCAGCAGGGCCTTGAAGTCTTCGGTGCGACTGGAGGTTCTGCTGGGGCCGCCGCCCGCTGGGGGAGCCTCGCTGGCTGGGAGCCCAGCTGGGCTCTTCCCCGGGGACTGAGCGTTCTGCCTGCTGCCAAAGGCGTCTCCGGGCTCCTTCCAGCCCAGCAGCTTCCGCTTCGACCTAGAGACAGAAACGCCAGCGGTTGGCGGGCAGCGGGGGTGCCGGCTCCGGGGACGGGGCGCTCCCCACAATCCCCAGCACACAGCTCCTCTAAGGTTCCCGCATCCTGCTGGGGACTGCGGTTTGGCCCACCCAGCCCCGGGGCCGTGCCTGCCTGCCGACTCGGAGACGGCGCGTCCACGGCAGACTTGCACAGCCAGCCGGCCAGCGCTGGGCAGCACAGAGCCCAGTTACTGCTCCGAGCTCCATGGCATAAAACCACCCAGGCCAGGCC
The DNA here is from genome assembly GCA_032595735.1 of Pelochelys cantorii. Taxonomy (NCBI): domain Eukaryota; kingdom Metazoa; phylum Chordata; order Testudines; family Trionychidae; genus Pelochelys; species Pelochelys cantorii. The sequence goes on from CM064337.1 coordinate 47,879,853, forward strand.
AGGCCAAATTCACCCCCAAAGGCGGTGGAGCTGCCTCAGGGCTGAATCTGGCCCCACAGGGCCTACCAAGGCCTCTCGGAGCAGTGAGGACTCCCGGCTGGGCAGCGCTGGTCCCTGGCCCTGCAGTGAGGCGAGCGGAGACAGGGAAGGCTCCTACGCGGCCCCGAGCTGACAAGAGGGAGGGGAGCCCCCAGGCACCTGGCCCCTCCCGTGTTTGGCCAGCAAGGGGGCAAGCGATGCCACTGGGCATGGGAAGGGATGTATGGGCGCTGAACCCCTCCCCCCTTCCCCTCAGAGAGGCCAGCGCAGCCGCAGGTGGCAGCGTCCTGGGCTTCCATGGGGGTGGGTGCGCTCAAACCAGCCTCCAGAGAGTCCTCCGCCCCAGGACAAGCCACGGCTGCCTGGCGCAGTGGAGCTGGGCCTGGCCATAAGGGACTGCTGCCCCAGCCAGCACAGGCAGGCGGGTGCCCCGGGCTGGTGAGGTTCCCAGAGTCAGCACTGTGGCCGGGAGAGACACCTGCCCAGGCCTCTCAGCGAGCAAGGGGCCCAGCACCACCCGAGCGGCTGGGACTGGCGGCAGAAGCCCCGAGGCACGCTGCGGGAACAGGTGCGCTGTGGCCACGGCCCCGGCCCTGGTCTGCTCAGGGTCCTCAGTGCTAGGGGCAGGACTGGGCCGGCAGCCCTGGAGGCAGCAGGGCCTTGTTTATCCTCAGAGCCGGGGCCGGCCGCACGCAGGGCCCTTCAGGCCGGCCTCAGTCCCTGGCTCTGCGGGGGCCAGCCCCAGTTACTGGGCGCTGGGCCGCCGGCTGGCGGAGGCCGAGGGCAGGAAGCGCGAGGGGCGGGGCTTGCATGCCCGGCGTGGGTTGGCACCTGTGGATGACGGTGAATAGATCCTCTGTCGTGCGGGTCGTCACGAACACCTCGTCGTCCTCTTCCACTATCGACTCGGCCGTCTTGTCACGGACGTAGCTCCTCTCCTCGGCGCCGGGCTCCACGGGGCTCCCTGGCCGGAGGAAAGGGGCCCTGAGCAGGCGCAGGACTGGGGCAGTGTTTGGGGGGGCGTTGGGGGCACTGTCCCAGGACACGAGGGGGTCAAGCTGAGGGGATCCGTGTCCGCACGTGCGCCCGGCCCCACTGGGGAACCCACCGGCCGCATAGCCCCTGAGGCACGACGGGAGCAGAGCCCTGCTTCGAAGCTATGCCGCGAGTTAGCGCCGGCCGCCCCCGCCTGCCCGCGGCCCCGAGCGCACCGCTCTGCTGCCTGCTCACGCGCCTCGCCGGGGAGACGCCAGGCCTCCAGGGAGTCTCGGGCCAACCCCGCGGCAACCGACAGGCAGGCGCTGGCACCACCTGACCAAGGCCCCGCTCCTGCCGTCCTCGCACAGGCAGCGCTGGCCACGGGAGGTCTCAGGCCTGGCATTGCAGGGGGCACGTCACACCCTCTGGGGATGCCCCTGTCCCATGCCCGGCTTCGGCCCGGGCTACTGGAGCGCGAGGCCTGTGTCCGATGCTGTCTCCGTGCAGTGCCTGGCACAGCAGGGCCGGTCGTCTGATAACTCCCCTTGCCCTCAGCCCCACAGCCTGCCAGGGATGGGCACCCACCGAGAGGTGGCCATCAGGCCAGCGCCAGGAGCAGGGCTAGAGCGGACAGCGCCGGCCTTTGGGGCAGCCGCCGCCCTCGCAGACACCTTCCTCTCGCTAACAGGCCTGGCTGGGCAGCAGCTGCCATGCTCTGCCCCAGAGGTGGCTGCTTTTCAGGGCCGGTGCGGGGGGGCGATGCCTGTGCAGGGGAGTGGGAGGAGCGCTGGGGATAACACAGATGCTGTGGGCACGGTGTCGGGGGGCGGGGGGCTTGCCATGCCTTGAGAAGCTGCGTGGCCAGGCAGGGGCCCGGCTAGCTGCACGTGGCAGCGATTCCCAGTCCGTGCCCGCCACACTGACCTGCTGGAGTCTCCCCGGGCGTGGCGGTGGCTGGGGGGCTCGAGTTGTTCCCGGCGGCCTCGGGTGACAGCAGGTCATCGGCATCTGGGTCCCAGCAGCTGGTGTCTTCCTGCAGGGTGATGATGGGGCTGGGTGTCAGCCGGGCATCACCCGGGCAGGCTCCCAGGTGGAGCGGGGACGGGGTGACTGGTAGGTACAGCACGCTGGGCTTCTTGGGGACGGGGGGCGGGACTTTGGCTTTCCTCCTCTCCCCCTCGGGACCGCGGGGGGCGCTGCTTCTCTCCGGAGGGGCTCTGGGCTCCTCCTCCAGGCTGCTCTGGGACAGTCGCTGCAGGCCCGAGAAAAAGCTCTCCGGGCAACCCTGGGAGGGCATCAGCGGAGAGGGAAGCCCCCCGGGGCTCCTGGCCTCGGGGCTCCTCTTCAGCTTGGGTTTCCGGATGACCATGTAGATGTCCTGCAGCGGCCCCCTGTCCTGGGCAGTGGTGCCGTGCAGCGGGGGCGGGGAGGTGGGGGACCCCAGGGGCGACTCCTCCTGCAGAGGCAGGGGCTTGGCTGTGATGTTCGGGGGCCGCTTGGCCAGCGGTGGCTTCTCTGCCACGGGCGGCTTGGCTTTCCTCCCTGGCAGCTCGGCCGGCTCGTCGGCACAGTCCGGCTCGTCCTCGGGCTCTGACCTGCTGATGGAGCGCAGGCGCACGGACCGCAGGTCCGACTGGGTCACCACCGGCATGACGGGCTGGATCGGGCTGGTCTTGGGGCCCAGCTTGGTCCCGAAGGTGGAGTCCGAGTGATGCCGGCTCACCTTGGCCTTCCCCTTGAGTGCCATCTTCAGGCCAGACAGGTCCAGGTGCATGGGCGGTGTGAGGGGCAGGTCGAAGGAGAGCCGGGCCTTGGGGCTCTTTTCCATGGGCGACGGAGGGGGCAGGGAGGACTTCCGCTCTGGCACCAGCGGCCGCACCCGGATGGGCTGCAGGGGGGAGTGCCCGAGAATGGCCGAGGTGGGGATGGTGGGCGTGGGGGTCTCCGACTGGCTGGAGTAGCCGCTGGAGGGGGACATGAGGCCCGCAGGCCGCCCGGGGGAGGAGGTCTTTATCTCCACCTCGGCGGAGAGCTGGGAGGGAGTGGTGGCCCTGGAGACAGAGGGCGAGGGGAGGGACTCAGAGCTGCCCCGGGTCTTTGCGCAGTCGATCACGGTGGTGCCCGTGGCGGTGCTGGAGCCAGACAGAGACCGGTAGGGATCGCTGGCCTTCCAGTCCGGGAGGCACCAGTGCTGGGGGAAATGCACGCTCTGTGGGTCCCTGGCAGGTGGCCCCGCCGGGCCCCCCTGGCTGTCCGCGGGCACCACGCCCCGGCCCTGAGGCTCTAAGGGGAGGCAAAGGCTCTGGGGCCGCTGCTCCCTGGGCAGCGCCAGGCCAGGCTCTGCACCGGCCCCCTGCCCGTCTTTAATCAGCGAGACGCTGCGCATGGGGGGAGACGGCTTCTTCTTCGCCTTCTTCAGGGAGATGCTCTTGGCGCGGCGCCGCCGCTGGGCCTCCTGCTCCAGCCCCAGGGAGAGGTTGTCTGTGCTGGTGCTGCCCTCGGAGCTGGCACTGGGGTAGCTCAGGGCATAGGACCCGCTGCCCCTCCTGTTCTCGGGGTAGGCCATGTCCACGGAGCAGAGCGAGCCGGAGTCCGTGGGCACAGACAGCGACCGCTCGCGGAACAGGCCAGCCCGGCCCTCCAGCTCCAGCCGGGAGGGCATGGCTCCCTCTGGGCCGCCGGCAAGGAAGGACACCTTGGCCTCTCTCCCCTCGGGCGTGGGGGGGCCGGGAGCGGTCAGCGGGGACTCTGGCACTGCGCAGGGCCCGTTGCTTTCCGGCTGCTCGTCTGTGGCGATGAAGAAGGAGGCTGGGCCGTCGCAGCGCTCGAGCGAGCCCGTGGCTGGAGAGCCCGGGGCGCCGCCGGGCGAGGGGCACGCTGCAGCCTCGTCATCCGGGCTCAGGCAGGTGAAGGAAGCCGTGTTCCAGGGCGGGGAGAAGGTGGGGCCCTTTGGGCCGTTGCAGGTCCCGGCGGTGCCCTCCATCCTGGCGGGAGGCTGGCAGCAGCGCGCCTGCAGGCTCCCCCCCAGGTCGCTGAACGTCTTTCTCAGCGGCACTGCCGGGGGCCGCGGGGTGCAGGGCTGCCGGGGCGCGCCCCTCCCATTCACAGCCTCGAAGCTGCAGGAGACGGACTCCACGATGGTGGCGTGTGGCGTGAAGGCGGGGCCGTTGCTGCTGCCTGCAGGGATAGACACGAGGACAGGTCAGTGCTCCGTGCGAGCGGCTAGCGCAGTGCCGACTACAGGACTCATCCCCCCGGAGAGCCCTTGGGGCCAGGCCCCCACTCCCCACACTGCATCAGGCCTCGCCACGGCCCCCGGGACCCGCCACGGGGCGTCAGCGTGGCGCTGAGCTCCTCCTGGCTTTGGACAGGCCTGCCCTGAGCAGGGGGGCCCCCGCGCCATGCCACGTGGGCTCCGCTGTCTGCGGCATCGGCCCTGCGTCCATGGAGCAGGCTAGGGGCAGGGCAGAGGAACACCGCCCCCAGCCCCATATAAGTCACCTCCTGGTGGGCCAGAGACCCTGGCCCTGCCAGGGCAGCTGCAGCAAGCCAGTGAGGAAGGCCAGCATCCCCGTAGGAACGGCCTTGTCCCCTGTGGTCCAGGCAGCCCCTTGGGATGCAGCGGCTTTGGGGCAGGGCCCTGCAGGGAGGGGTCCCAGGGGGAGGATCTGGCTCCCGGGTGGGATTCTCTGAGCTCAGCTGGCCTGGAGCTGTGCCCTGCCTTTGCCAGGCACTGGGCTGCAAGGCAGGGGCCTGCAGGATCTGGCCGGGCTGACGTCTCGTGAGGGTCTGGCCAAATCCAGACCGGAGCTGGAGACCAGGTGCCTCTGGAGCGGAGGCCACTGGGCCCAGAAGGGCAGGGGAGAGTGAACCTCCCTCGGCCCTCGCTGGGAAGGGCCTGGGATGGCAGACGCCAGCCCCAGCTCCAGGGCTCTGCTCTGGGCCATGGGAATCCTCCTGTCTCCTCAGGCACCCGTCTCCTCAGGGCAGGGCCTGGCCTGGCCCCCACAGAGCCCGGTGCAGGCAAGGGGCAGTATCCTGAGGGGCGTGGGGAGCAGGACAGGTCCTGAGACCCCAGCAGCTTCCCGTCCCATGGCTAGTGGCAAGCTGAGGAGACGCGAGCCTCCGTCACCCTCCACTCCCACGGCTCAGGGCGCGGCTCCCTCAGGCTCTCCGGACGGCGGGGCCCAGGCCCCTCCCTTCTGAGCTGCAGTGGTCCCGCCACCCAAGGAACCCTCCTGCCCGGTCACCCACAGCCCAGCCCAGAGAGGGAATTGTCTGTGCCCGGGCTGCAGAGATGCCCCAGGTTCCCTCGGGCTGCCGGGGGCGAGGCGGGAGGGCTGGGCGCTGGGCTGCGCGCGCGATGGGACTCCCTGGGGAGGAAGCTGCTGAGCCGTCAGAGAACTCGCCCGTCATTTTCCCTCCCGAGTGCCGGCATGAAGGGAGCACAAATTGCGCCTAACGGCTCGTCAGGGAGAGCGCTTCCACCCGGAGCTGGCAGGCGCCTGAGAGCCCAGAACAAAGTGCCGGCTTCCCGGCAACAGTGCTCGCCGCGCTCACAGCAACAGGGCCGCCCCTTCCCCCAGGGAGCCGGCTCGGCAACCCAGGGGAGACCCTGGGCTCCAGGGGTCCGCTTTGGGAGGAGCTGCCCAGCCACCTCTGCCGGCCTCAGCGCTCTGCAGCCAGGCCCTGGAGCTGGGCCGCACCCAGGGCCTGAGGTCCCCGGCGAGGCCAGGCTGGGACTCCAGGCCCCTTCATGAGGCCAGCCGGCCCTGTTCCCCTGGAACCTCTCCTGGGCGGGGCAGCCGAGGGGAACGGCGAGCAGGCCCCGGGACAAGGGGTTCTGATGCCTGGCGGACCAGTTATCCGGGCTGCCCGGCCCGAGCGCCCTCAGGCTCTGCGTGGTGCCCCAAGCTGCTCCCCTCAGGCCCGGGAGTCCAACGGGCAGCTCCTAGCACACCCTGGGGCACGGGCCGTCCCGAGCCTCTCTAGCCGCCATTGTCACCTTGGTCTCGCAGCGCGAGGTTAGGGAATCCGATAATGGTCCGTCTCCGCCGCAGCGTGGACTTGGGGTTCACCGCGGTCTCCGTGTTAAACAAGGAGTGCCGCGCGCTCACGTGCCTATCAAAGTGCTGCCCTGTAGCCAAAATAAACACACTGTAGGTGGCGGCGAGCTGGGGGCATGGCGAATGTGGCACGGCAGCTCCCTATATGCGTGGCCCACGGGCTTGGGCCACGTCCTCCTGCCCGCGTCTGCTCTCCACCCGCCTGCCTGCGGCTGCCCTGCACCACCTGGATCTGGCCCTTGGGCTCTGCTTTCCCCCTTGCGGCTCCAGCTCCCGGCGGGAGTGCGAGGGCTCTGCAGGTGCATGTGGGCAGCCACGGTGCGAGGGCCAGGCAGGGAGGCGTGCCTGGGCTCGTGGGTGGTGTTTGGGCAGGAAACCGCAAGCACCAGCACAGCAGCCCAGGGGGTTTAGGTGTACACTTGGGATGGGTCACGAGCAACGAACCCCTTCGGGTCCCCCCACGTGCCCTGTGCTCGCCAGAGCTTGCCACACTGCTCTGCAGCCGCTGGTCCTGGGCATTCTTTGGAGGAGCCGCGTGGCCGGAGGGAGAGGCGCCTGGAGACCCCCAGACAGGTGCTGAGGGCCAGGCACCCGGCTACAAGCTGCAGGGCTAGAACCCAGGCCTTGTCCTATGGGGAAGGGCACAGCGCTGGGGGGTTGTGGGCAATCGGCCCTCGCTCCATTGCGGGGGCAGGGCCCGGGGTCTTTCCCCCTCCTCTCAGCAGCGAGCCAATGGCTCAACAAAGGGGCAGCAGGCGGCCCAGGCCAGCCCTTGGAGCCGTCCCTGGTGGCCCTGGCAGGCTCCCGTGGGCAGGGGATGGCAGCAGGCGTGGCCATGCAGCACTGCCGGGGGGGCTGTGGCTGCAAAGGGCCGGCAACGGCAGCACCAGAGAGACAGGTGACCCCTGCACGCAGCCCCATCCCCCCCTTCCCGCCTGCCCACCCGCCCGTGGCTGCCCGGGTGGCTGAGGGCTGGAGGCAAGGAGCAGGTGGCGCCCGGGGCAAGGGGCTGGTTCGCAGGGAGACGTGGGCCTGAGGCGAGAGATGGAGCGATGGGTGAGTGAATGACTCCAGATGGGCTGCCCCCCTCATGCTGCTGGGCGAGCCAGCTGGGGCACATGGAGACAATGGAGCCGCATGGATGGAGACACGATGCATCGAAAGCCACCCCGACCCCCCTGCTTGGGGACCATGGTGCTGGACAGGCGGGCTCAGGGTGGCCCCGTGACTACGGGCCAGACACACGCTCGGCAGTGTCCCCACAAGCCCACTGGGCCGGCTGAGGGCCTGGCCCCAGGCCTTCCGTGAAAGGCAGCGTGAGAAGGGGGTAGACGGGGCCGAGCAGGCTCCTCTGGGCTCCATCCAGACTCCGTCCTTGGTCTCCAGCAGCCAGGGAGTTTGGCACTGCTGGAGCCCAGGCTGAGCCGAGCTGCTGCCCGTACCCAGGGCCTGCAGCCCCCCACCCATGTTGAACACACGAGTCCCTCGCGCCGACGGCCGGGTGCCCCCCCGTGCTGGGAGAACCAAGGTGACAACAGAACACTGCCTGTTAGCCTGGGGATGCTCGTTAGATGATGCAGACGAGACTGGGATAGCTGCATGAGGTGGCTGGCAGGGCAGAAATGGAGGGTGATGTGACGATGGGAAAACACATGGGCGAGAACAAAAACAGAAATGCTGCCCTGCAAACTGCCCCTCGGCCTGGCTACTCACCGTGATCCCAGCCTCTCCACATCCACAGCACGTGTGGGCCAACCGCATTGCTGCCGTTTGGCCCCGCCTCCTTGTGCCAGGCCCCGCCTCCCCACCCCGCTACATTTTGGTCCGACATGACGTTTGTGCTTTCCCTGGCGGAGGCATCGCACTGCCCGGGCTCAGCGGTAGCGGCGCTTGCGGTGCCCCCGGCCACCCGCACAGGCTGCAGGACTCCAGTGCCGCTGCTGGGCGCCGACTGGAAAGGGTGAACCCCTCGCCCCACGCATGGCCGGGCACAGTCCTACCAGAGACATTGATGGGGACAATGTTGGCTTGGATGGAGCAGGACTGGTGCCACCTCTTCTCCTCCACGGTGGGCAGAGGGAAGGCTCGGGTCCAGGCTGGCTGCTTGTCGGGGGTGGTGGGCAGGCTCAGGAAGGGCTCGGGGGGCCTCACACCCAGCGTGGTGGCCTCATCCTCATTGACACGCCGGGCCGCGGGCTGCCAGGGAACCACGGAAACAGAGCCACACACTAGTGTCCTGGCGGGGCGCTAAGCCTGGCCCGCTGCCCTTCTCCCAGCTTTGCCGGTGCCCCTCACTCCCAACCCACCGCCCCAGCTAACCCAGCCCAGCCCAGCCCTCTGCCCTCCCCCACAACCCAGCCGGCCCTCTGCCCTCCCCCCCTAACCCAGCCCGGCCCTCTGCCCTTCCCCCCACTCTGCAGGTGCCCCTCACTCTCGACCCGCAGCCCCCCACCTACGGCTCTGCAGTAACCTCTCTGGCGACGCAGGCCGCGATGTCCCTATCCCGGAGCCCGTGGCTGCAGGCAGCTGCTGGGCCTGGGGTTCCCTCCAGACAGACTCACCATAAACACGAACTCCAGGCGCTTGGCAGGTAGGGGCCTGGGAGACGGCTCGGGGGGCGCGTCCGGGGGCAGGGTGCTGCCGTAGCGGAAGGTCTGACCAGTGACTCTGGCCTCAGTGTACTGCTCCTCATACTCCTCTGAAACACAAGGCGTTTCCATAGCTGGGGGGCTCCCCACCAGTGCTGCCAAAGGCTAGTGGGGCATGCACTGGGTGTGTGCCAACAGCACGCTCCCTGGGCCCCACTCACGGCCATGGCGGCCCCGGGGAGAAGAGCCCAGAGGGCTCCCAGCCGCTCCCGAGCGTGGCACAAAGCACTGTCCAGCCTGCTGGCAGCCCTCTGCTCACTGCCTGTGCGGGACACCTCCTCCTGCCCTACCTCCGCCTGCTGTCACCCTTGGGAGCTGCGTGGGATGGGGCCTGGCCCAGCGCTGCCTGGCTCCAGGGCGCTGGACGGGGGCCTGCAGTGATGCACGTGGGAACCGCTGCTCCGGGTGCAGGCAGCAGCCCCCGAGGGTCGCCCGGCACGGCCGCCACATGCTGGCCACGAGTGCCCCTCGCCCCCCCGGGAGGCAGGTTCCTGCTGGGGCCCCTGCCCTGCCCTGCCCTGCCCGTACCTTGAAGCAAGCTCTGGAGATTGAGCTGGGCCTCCTGGTGAAGCTCCTCCACACAGGGCGGCCTGCCCGCCGCCAGGAAGATGTTCACGGGCTGCTGCCATGGCAGCTTGGAGCGGGGCGTTTTCCTGCTCTCCAAGTCCAAGTTAGAGGTGGCTGCTGAGAGGAGGGGAGGGGAGGGGTGAGAAACGGTCCCCAAACGCTCTCATCCCTCCCTCCCCAGCCCAGCGCCCCAGCCCCGACGTGCACTGCCTCTTCGTCCAGGGCAAGGGGAGCCTGGTGTCACTGTTGTTCGGAAGGGAAACTGAGGCAGAGAGGGACTGGGACCTGCGCAAGTTCACGTGATGAATGGATGGTTCAGCTGGGAACAAAACCCCACAGCCCTGAGACACGGGCCTTGGCTCTACTCTCCCTGCGCACCAACAGGCCTCTAGCAGCATGGCTGGCACTGGGCACCAGCCTACGAGCTAGGAGAGCTGGGTCCTATTTCTAGCTCTGCCTCCGCTCACTGGGTGCCTCAGTTTCCCCGCTACAGCATGGGGATTGTGGACTGTCCTGGCTTTGGTCGTTATTCACCGGCCTCCTTCCACAGCGAGCCTGGACCTCTGTCAACAGAAAAGAACCGCACAGCATGTGAGACAGTCACACCAGCCAGGCACCGGCCGTCACGCACAAAGCGCTTATGGCCTCTCACTAGCAACCAGCCTGGGGGAGGAAAGCACAGCCCCTCTCCCCCCCGGTCGCCCCCACTCGCCCACTTTGCCTTCTGGCATCTCAGCCTGCGCTGGGTTTTCCTGCCTGCTCTCACCCTGACGCCACACGATGGCGCCGCATAGCAGCAGGCCAAACTGCAGCCACAACAGCTAACCTGCCAGTTCCCCAGGCTCTGAAATTCACCCCCCCAGTGACCAACCTCTCAGACAAAGGGGCACCTCACAGGCCAACCAGTAACTCTCCAACACCACCCGCCATGGAGAACTCAGAGACCCCACACCACAGGGCACCACGGAATTTACCCACCAAAGCTTAGGCCCAAATAAATCTGTTAGTCCCTAACGTGCTCCAGGACTCCCTGTTGTTGTTGCAGACTAACATGACTCCCCCTCTGAGACAGGGATTTAAGGAGTGCATCAAATCCTTCCCCAAACCACTCCAAGAGAAACTCGACAACCCGTCCCCATGAACCCACCCGAGGGACCTTCGGCAGACCAGGAACCCCTGGCAGGCCCATGGAATATCAGAACTCCTGGGACCAGCCTCAAACCACTCACCACACAACGGGCCGGCTTCCATCAGACACAACTGACTTCCTCAAACTCTGCAGCGTTAACCACCTCCCTCAGAACACCACCCTGGCCTCCGTGCAGGTCACCTCCCTCCCAACGCCGGCCTCAAACACCTACAAGACAACGAAACACCACACAGGTACCAGCCCAAACACATCTCCAGGCTCATCCGTTTCAGCCTCACTCAGAACGACTGTACACTCAACCACAAACCCTTTGTCCAAACCATGGGAACAGTTCACGGAACAGTCCTAGCACAGCTCCCCAATAGGTCACGCTCCCCACGGACCACCCTGAAATACACTGCTGATAGCGTCATGCTCTGGACAGTGCAGCTCAGCTCCCTCCTAAGTTTCCACCACAACTTCAACAACCACCACACGCCCTTGAAACGCTCACCATCTCTCAGCTTCTTGGACACGAGTCAGCTTCAACCAGGGAACCTTACAGCCAGCCTTTTACAGGAAACCCACAGATCACCACACCTATCCCACAGACCCCGTAACCACCCCAAACACACCAAGAAATTGGCTAGCTACAGCGAGGCACTTGGATACCACAGAATATGCTTGGACTCAGAGGAGAAAGTCCTGGATAGATACCTTAGCTCGCTAAAATCGCCTTCACCAGACACAGACACACCACCAGAGAAGGTCGCATCATGGAATGGGCCAGCCATATGCCCCTAGTTGTCCCCTATCACTCCCCCCTGGAAGCCAAAGGAAGACTTGTTAAACATTTACAACTCACACTCGACGGGGACTCCATCCGGAAAGGAATCTTTGCGGGACCCCCCTCCTGACGGTCACACAACCCCTCAACCTCGTCATGAGAAGCCAGGCCCCCCCAGAGCAGGACTCACCGCTCAAATGTCAGAACCACTGATGAAAAGCCGTGGCCGCAGCTCCGCTGCTGCGATTGGCATTCCTCACAGGACACTTTTGGAGCCGCCCCGGCCCTACCCGCCCTGTCACGGTGTGTGCGGTGCCTCATCCCCACCACTGAACGGCCCAGGCCAAAACAACTGTGTGGGAGAAGTCAGACAATCCCAGTGGTTCTCCAGGGAAGTGGTTCTCCAGGGAAGTGGCACAGGAAAATGATACAAGACAAAACCACCAACACCGTGGGCCAGCCCTTTTCACTACACAGTCCGGTGGCACTCACCGTACTCTGTCTCCGAGGGACCCTGCACAACACCTTCCAAAGACAAGCTGGGGAGCCTGATTTGAAGTGGCCCCTAAAAACCATCGGCTGACAGAGACACTGGATTCATGGCTTCTTACAACAACCTGCCTTCTTCATTTCTAGCACTTCTGGCCTGGGATCCTTTCTTCTCTATGCCGGGCGGGGGCAGTGGGGGGGGGGGGGGGTGTTGCAGACCACTTCACCTTGAGTGGCGCTTTGAAATGCATACCAACGACTTACGCTACATCTTGTATTTCGCGGGGACACTCGGAACACATTTCCCAGACCCGAGGAGCTCGTCCCCTCCTGCCTAGCACAGGCCAGAGTCCTGCCCCCAAAGACTCCCCAAAGCAGAGCCGGGATTGAAAACGGTCGGGGATGGAGAATCCAACTGGCAAATTGTTCCAGTGGTTCACTCCTCTCCTGACTGTAGATGTATTTCCAGTCTGAACGCGTCTAGCTTCAGCTCCCAGCCGAGGCGCTGACAGCCTCCGTGACCCCTGGGCAAGATGGGGGCAGCTCCACGCTCCTGGAAGAGGTGGGGCCTTGAGAGGAAGGGACAGGGGCAGCCAGCCTTCTGCATTGCTGGAAGGGCAGTGCCCCCGGCAGCCCTCAGAGCTACCCAGAGGGCAATTCAAAGGGTCCCGGGCCTCTTTGAATCCCCAGGCCCCAGGAACAGCCCTTGTCTGTTTCATCGCTTCCCTAAGCAGTGCTCTGCAGTCCCTAACTTTTGCTGTGTCTCGGGGCATTCTCTCTCCCAGCTGATGCGGCTCAAAGCTGTTTCCATCTTTGGTAAAACTGCTGCCATTAAAACAGCAACTGCTGCTCCTACTGGCCTGGATTTCATTCTGCTCTCACACGAGCAATGGTCAGACCGCGACTGCTTGTACCTAAGCTGCCCTTAACCCACTGTTCTGCGATCAGCTCCTCCGCAGCGCCTAAGCCAGGGCTAACGCAGAATTACCCGTCTCGGCTGCCTCCCTGTCCCCGCTCGGCATTTTGGAGTGTGCCCCTCCCCCTCCACTTTGGCCCGCTCGCCCCTTCCTCAGCTGGTTGCAGCCATTGATTTTAACAAGCTGGCTGTGCCTGTCTCCCCTCTTTCCACCCTGCCCCTTTGCTCCTAGCTCCCCCACCCGCTGAGTGCTCACCCATTCACCCAGCTGGGAAAGGCCCAGGTCTGGACAGGGCTCAGCCCATCCTCTCGAGTGGTGGCAGCTGCTGCTGGCTACCCAGCTTGGGCCTTCCCACTCGGCCAGCGTGCAGGCTCCCAGCACAGACCCCATCGCTCCCCTCCTCGCACGCAGACCCGCTGGCACCTGTGGTGTGCAACAGTGCCTGCTCAGAGCCACCAGGACCCGGCCAGAGCCACGGAGCCGGGGCCCATCCGGCCAGAGCCACGGAGCCGGGGCCCGTCTGGCCAGAGCCACGGAGCCGGGGCCCGTCTGGCCAGAGCCACGGAGCCGGGGCCCGTCCGGCCAGAGCCACGGAGCCGGGGCCCGTCCGGCCAGAGCCACGGAGCCGGGGCCCGTCCGGCCAGAGCTACGGAGCCGGGGCCCGTCTGGCCAGAGCTACGGAGCCAGGGCCTGTCCGGCCAGATGAGGCATGGGGAGCCAGGGCCATCCCCCCTGCTCAGTGTGGCTGGGACAGGCTATAGGAAGGGCTGCTGTACAGCCTGGAAGGATGGTCAGGATTGGAGGCACAGGGCTGGGACTCAGGAGATCTAGCTCTGTCTCTAGGCCGTCCGTGAGACCGAGGCCAAGTCCCCAGCGCTCTGCCTCCGTTGCCATCTGGGCCCGCTCTGCGCAGGGAGGGGTAGGGCACATGCTGCCTGGAGGGGAGCCGCCTGGGCTGGGGCTGCTGGCCAGGCTGGGAGCTGCGCTGGAAGCAGCCAGGCAGAGGAGCTGTTGAGAGTCTCAGGGGATACGCTGCCACTGGCAGGCGGGACTCCAGCCCGGGGCACCGGCTAGCACAGCATTGCTGCTCCAGCAGACTCAGGCTAGCACCCAAGTGCCCGTGGCCCGGAGCCCCGTGGACTGCTTCATTTCCCTGGCCTCCCAGCTGATTGTGGGCCACGTGGGGAAGTGGGACCAGCATGCGACATCCGCCCAGACATTCCGCCGGGGGGCGCCAGGGCGGGGGGCGCTACTGGCTCAGGGCAGCACGGGGGCTTGCCACAAATACCAGCCTGTTCCCTGCTGTCCCCAGGCTGCCCCGAGCAAAGCAGAGCAGGGCGATGCATGGACAGGCTGCAGCGGAGACCCATGGGACATCCCTCCCTGCCCACAGGGATGGCTGCCTCCTGCCTCCGTTAGCCCCTCCTGCGGGTTCAGCGGGACACCAGACTCTCCCGCCTGCTGTGGGCGTGGCTGTTCCAAGGGGCTGTGCGCCGGGGTCCCCTGGGAGGCTGGCTGTGCTCCGTGGCTCCAGGGACTGGCTTCACCCCAGGGGCCATGCACAGGGCTCTCTGTGCAGACAAGGGGCTGCACAGAAGGGAAGCGGATTTCCTGCTGAGAATGGTTTCCTGCCAGTGTGATTAGCACAGGAATGACGGGGGAGGGGGAGTGTGAGTCCTGCGGGGGGGGGGGGGGGGTTGCCCAAGTCACTGGCTTTGCCTCTGACTCAGTGGCCCAGCCCAGACGATCCTCGCTCACTCGCTTTGCTCCCCCTGGCCCGGGGGCCCCGTGCAGCAGGGCTCAGGAAGAACCGGCAGCGCCCAAAGTGCTCCGCAATCCCCTGGCTTGGTGTGCGAGCCCCACTGCCCCGGGCGAGGGGAAAGCACCGCCCCAGCCCTGCTCCCCATGTGGGCCTTAGACCAGGAGAAATGGGGCGTTAATCTGTCGTGCCCGTCGGACTCGCCCCCCCCAAACAGACGTGCCAGGCCTTGGGTCACAGGGTGTAATGTAGAAGGGGGTACTGCCCACTCTGGTGGGGCATTCACTGGGCACTAGGCTTGGGCTGTGGCTGACCCCTACTGGCCTCTGTCTGTAAGCACGGCCCAGCAGGGGGGCACCCTGAGGGCCCTCATGTCACCTAGACCATGGTCCAACCGGTTCTCACCTGACCAGGGAAGGGGTTTGAACAAAGGAAGGGGTGTGGTTTGGAGGGGGGGCAGGAGTGTGGGGAAGCATGGAGGCGGGAGACTAAGCGGAGTGCGGGGGGGGGGGGGGGTAAAGGGCCTGTGTGCCCTACCCCAAGGGGTCTAAGGCTGCCTGCCCGGACTTCTGGGTCCATCGCGCCTGTGCTGCGCTGTATCTCTGAGAAGCAATAAACCTTCCATAGTCTACTGGCTGACGGAGTCACATCTTGCTGCTACGGGGGTGCAGGGTCGGGGGGCTCCCCGACACGCCGTCACACAGGGAGATCTACAAAACAAGCCACGTTTGAAGCAAGTCAGTGGGGCCGTGGGGAGCTTTGTGGGCCGTTGGTTGGATCCATTCCCAAGGCAGGCGGGGCTGACAGGGCTCGGGGGGCCAGCCGCCCCCTCAGGTCTCAGTGGGACGGGCGTGACAGGGCGCTCGCATGCCACCAAAGCCCAGCGCCTTGGGGGGGGGGGCAAGCTCCCCCTTGGTCCTCTCCTGTCAGAGCCAGCAGAGCTGTCCCAGACTCTGGCCCCGCCCATGCGCGGCTGGGGCTGGAGAGGGCACTTGGAAAGTGGCACCCCCAGGTGCCGAGAACAGCCCCGTCCCCTGCCACCTTGGGGACTCTCTGCCAGAAGCCCCATCCTAGCAGCGTGCACCTGGGTCCCTCTGCCAGGTTCCTCTGCAGGGCGCAGCTGGGCCTGTCTGCACCCCGGGCCAGGGCTGCAAAGGTGGGCCTTGGCCCGACCCAACCCAGCACATCGCCCCAAGGAGGCTCTGGGCCCCCCGCCCCCAGCATGGCTCCCGAGACATCTCATCTCTGTGCCCTCACTGCGGGGGGCTCTGCTGTGATGGGGGTCAGCGCCCCCCAAGGGCAGGTCGAGTCGCTTGCCTGCATTACACCCCAGCTCGGCTCAGGCCTGCGGTGGCTGCTGCCTGCCCTGATCCCGGTCCGACGGCCCAGACACAGCCCAAGGGAGACACCCCCAAGGCCTGCACCAGCCCCTACCCCCACAGCCAGACTCTGCGGCCAGTCTGTCTCCCCGCGCCCTGAGCCTGGATGGGGGCGGGGGGGCTGACGTGTGTATCTGGGGGTCCCCTCCCCTTTCCCGGCCAGGCCCAAGGGTGCCGAGTCCCTTAGCTCTTGCCCCGCTCCGCGTGGGCTCTGACCCCGTGGAGGCTCCTGGCTCATTGTCGCTGCAGGAAGCCCGGCCCGGGGCTGCCCTCACAACCACCCAGCCTGTTTACAGCCGCCAGGCACCGGTGCATGAAGCACCAGGCCCTGCCCGCCTGGCCAGTCACAGCTGCAAGCAGGGTCACACGAGGCCACCTGGGAACCGCCGGGCCTGCCCCTGCCCAGCCCTGCGGCTCCGTGCAGGGCAAAGGCGCTGTCCCAACCCACAATGCACCTGCACAGGCTGGCCTCGGGGGGCCTGCGGGGAACAGGACAGACTCCAAGGACCCCCCCGCCCTCAGGTCTTCACCACGCGCCCCTCCGCACAGTGTGCCGGCAGAGAGGCACAAGGAGATGCAAGCACAGAGCCCCGCCGTGCCAGAGCCCGCCAGCCGCAGTCCCAGCCTGCCCGCCCCTCTCGGCCTGAGGCCGATGCCCAGGGCTGCGCCCCGGCACAAGTGCCCCCCAACACACCGAGCTGCCCCTGCCCCTGAGCTGCACCCATCCGTCTGCTTCATCCTCCCCCATGGCCCCAGAGCACTGGGCATCGCCAGCCTCCACCCAGCTCCCACTGGCAGGGAGGGGGCTGGGCTGACTTCAGGGGGCAGAGGTGCCCCGGCCGGGCTCTATCCCTGCTCCCTGGGGGCACAGGCCCCACAGCCAGGCGGGAGGGGTGTCCCCCAGCGCAGGGCACCGAGTTGTGCTCCACAAAACCATGCAGGCAGTCCTGGCCCTTCCTCTGCCCCCTCCCTGCCTCCCCCCGCCCCCCGGGCGTTTCACTGAGCCCGTTACGAAACTCGGGATCCAAAAGCAACATGCACCTCGCGACTGCCACGTTTCACGTTCCCATGACGACGGCACTTAGCCGACCACTTTTTATTCTTTAAATAATTTGACTCGTTTCCATGTCAACCCCGGGAGAGGCGCACGTGTACGTGTGTGCACGTATGCATGGGTGCATGCACATGTGTGTGCGCGCGTGTGCACATGCGGAAAACACGAAGCAGAACAGCCCTTCCCCAGCGGGCCACATCCACCAGACCCGCCCGGGTGACAAGTGCCCCTGCCACAGTGGTGCCGGGCCACCCTGCAGAGCAGAGCGGGCCCACCGGGATCTCATGTCACGAGCGTGTGGCCGGGGCAGCGGGGGGCGTGCTCTGCACAGATCACCACGGGCCCTGCGGCTCCCGGGCTGCGTGGAGACCTGCCCCGCCTGGCGGCTGCTGGCTCCAGCAGCATGTGAGGACCGCAGATCCCTGGAGCTGGCAGAGGCTGCTGTGTGGGTGGAAGGCGGCAGAGCCTCCGTGGGC
Organism: Pelochelys cantorii; assembly: GCA_032595735.1. NCBI lineage: Eukaryota > Metazoa > Chordata > Testudines > Trionychidae > Pelochelys > Pelochelys cantorii. The sequence continues at coordinate 47,897,141 of CM064337.1, forward strand.
AACCGCTCCAGTGGCTGTCAGGGCCACCACAGAGCCTCTCCCGGGGCCGGGCGTAGCCCGCGAACATCCCCCGGGGCACAACCAGACCTGCTGACACATCTGTCGGCAAACCTCATTAACCCTGCCCCCCACTCCCTGCCTGCTCCCTGCCCCCGCGCTCCCCGCCCCCGAGCTCCCCGCCTGCTCCCTGCCCCCGCGCTCCCCGCCTGCTCCCTGCCCCCGAGCTCCCCGCCTGCTCCCCGCCCCCGCGCTCCCCGCCTGCTCCCTGCCTCCGTGCTCCCCCCCCGAGCTCCCCGCCTGCTCCCTGCCCCCGCGCTCCCCGCCTGCTCCCTGCCCCCAAGCTCCCCGCCTGCTCCCTGCCCCCCAAGCTCCCCGCCCCCGAGCTCCCCGCCTGCTCCCTGCCCCCGCGCTCCCTGCCTGCTCCCTGCTTCTGCGCTCCCCGCCTGCTCCCCACATGCTCCCTGCCCTGCACTCCCCGCGTAGTCCCCACCTGCTCCCCGCCCCTGCGCTCCCCACATACTCCCCCCGCCTGCTCCCCACGTACTCTGCCTGCTCCCTGCCCCCGCGCTCCCTGCCTGCTCCCTGCCCCCAAGCTCCCCGCCTGCCCCCGCGCTCCCCGCCTGCTCCCTGCCCCCAAGCTCCCCGCCTGCCCCCGCGCTCCCTGCCTGCTCCCTGCTTCTGCGCTCCCCGCCTGCTCCCCACATGCTCCCTGCCCCTGCACTCCCCGCGCAGTCCCCACCTGCTCCCCGCCCCTGCGCTCCCCACATACTCCCCCCGCCTGCTCCCCGCGCTCCCTGCCCCCGCGCTCCCTGCCTGCTCCCTGCCCAGCTCCCCGCTCCCCGCCTGCCCCCTGCCCCCAAGCTCCCCGCCTGCCCCCTGCCTGCTCCCTGCCTGCTCCCTGCTTCTGCACTCCCCGCCTGCTCCCCACATGCTCCCTGCCCTGCACTCCCCGCGTAGTCCCACCTGCTCCCCGCCCCTGCGCTCCCCACATGCTCCCCACATACTCCCCCGCCTGCTCCCCACGTACTCTGCCTGCTCCCCGCCCCCACACTCCCCACAGCTCCGCCTCCCCGCCCCCTGCTCCCCCCCGCTCCCTGCTCCCCACCTGCTCCCCGTCCTCCTCCCTATCCCTGAGTTCCTCACCTGCCCCTCACGCGCTCCCAGGCTCCCCTGCCTGCCCCCCACACCCATGCTCCCCGCCTGCCCTCCACACACTCCCATGCTTCCCACCTTTCCCTCTGTGCTTCCCCGCCTGCCCCCCAGTGCCTGGGCTCCCCTTATGCCCTCCACTGTGCTCCCCATGTCCCCAGCACCCGCACTGCCCTCCCCCAGTGCCTGCTCCTGAGCTCCCCATCTGCACCCCCAGCACCCAACCTTGCATTCCCTACCTGCCCTATAGCCCCTGATCCTTCACCCCCTACGCGCCCCATAGCCTGCCAGTCCAGGGGCAGAGCTGGTGCCCACAGCAATGCAGGGTTCTGTGAAAGTGTGTGGCAGGCACTGTCCTTCTGTGGCCCCTGCCAGCGGGTAGGGCTCCCGTCTGGGCCGGGGAGGAGAGTCGGAGGCTTGCTGCGGGCTGGCGGGGAGCGGGCTGGGTCTGGGCAGGGGCAGCGTTAAAAGACACCTGGGTGCACGTCCACTGGTGAACAAGCGCCCCAGCAGCCCGCCTAGAGCACGGGCCTGGCGGTGTTTAACCACACAGCTCACGTCCGCCCTCTGGCTCTTTGATATCCTCCGCGCAAGCAGATCCCTGTAGCCGCCTCCCTGGGGGGCCTTGGGATGGCTCTGCCTCCCCCCTCCCCCCCCCCGGGTCCTCACGAGCGGTCCCTTGAGGTTCGGGGCATGGGAAACAGCGCCTGCCGGGACTGTTTTGCATCAGTTCCACAACCCCAACCCTCTGGGAGCCGAGCGCTGGGCTGGCGGTAGCAAATGGGACACAACCAGGGGGGGCTGGTCTGTGGCCCTGCTCTCACGCACCCCTGCTGGGGGGCATGGTCCCAGCCAGTGGCACTGAGACACGCAGACAGAGAACGAGTTTGCGCTGCAGCCTTGGCCACCAGCCCTCTGGCTCGTAGTTCCTGCCAGAGAGGCTCCTGCATGAAACCCCCGTGGTCCCAGGCTCGACCCCACCTGCCGACGCTACACTGGCCCCTGCGGCAGCTTGGCCCGAGGGGCGGAGGTAGGGCTGCCTTTGCAGTGGTGAAATACTGCCCTGGGGACCGAGCCTCTGCCTCCCCTCCCTGTGGGCACCGCCCAGCCCAGGCTGGCTCCTTGCTCTCCGAAGCATCATCTCGCATTGACCCGGCTTTACTTCCAGAGCCACAGCCACGCACATCAGCCTCTCCCCAGCCGGGTGGTCGAGGCAGAGGGCTCCCATGGCGACCCGGCAGCACATTCCCAGCCCAGGCTGGCCACGCCCGGTCCCTCCGCACTGCGCTCTCCGCAGCCAGGCACACGGACGACCCAGATCAGCCACCCTGGCCTCCGGGCCAGGACCCGCACTGCCCAGGCACAGAGCCGCGTGTCGGCCAAGAGCTGCCGCCTGCTCCCAGCCTGGCCCACAGAGCTCCCTGCCCACAGGCAGGGCACCCGCCTCCCACAGCCCCGGGGGACCCCGGCACCTTCCAACAGCCAGACACCGGTAAGGCAGCTGCGGTGCTCAACGCACCGCCCGCCCGCCCGCCCAGGGTGAGTGTGCCAGGCGCGTCGCTTACGTGGCTGCTGCGGGGGCCGCTCAGTCCTGCGCTCCCACAAGCCCTAGGCACTCCGGGCTAGCCCAGAGCCAGCGCTGCAGCTGTGGCAGGGCTGTGGGCTGCCTCCAGCCCCACCCGTAGCCTGGCCCAACTGACAGCTTCTGGTCATGTGTGCCAACCGCAGCCCGGAGCCACGGCCCTTCTTGTGCAAGGAGAAGGGGGAAGTGGGGCTCTGCGCAGGATGCAGGGAGGCATCTGAGAGATGCAGCATTCGCAAAACAGGCTCAGCCCCACGCCACACCCTGCTGACCCCACGCTCCGAAGCCGGACAGGGCTCCAGCGGCAGCTCGTGCCCGGCCCTCGCGCCCTGCAGGGTGTGGCCGTGAGAAGGGGGTGCTGACTGGCCCAGTGGGATGCAAGCTGGCGATAAGGCAGGAGGCGCTGCCACGTCACGGCTGGCGGCCATGTTCTAACTCCAACGGGCGCACCCACCAGGGGAGAATTCTGCAGTAGAGCCGCATTTTGGCAGGCAGAGAACTCACCACAGAACTAAAAGTTAATGGCAAATTAAGTACAAAGGACCCTGATGTGCTCACGTTTACAATATGCACAGAGAATAAATTCCAGACCCGCTATATATATATATACACACACCCTCAGAGCTTTAAAAGAGGTGATTTCGCAAAGCTGAAACAATTCTGAGCCAAGTCAGGTGGAAGGAAGATGTTAATCAGAAAAACATGAATGATAATTGGGCATTGTTTAAGAACACTTTACCATATGGCCAAAAAGCCACACTTGAGGAAGTTTTCCACAGCGATTTAAAAACCAACCTGGTTTCGAGGGAAAGTGAAAAAAACCGTGAAAACGACACCTAAACAATTGGAAGAAAGGGAAAGTTGAAGGTAAAGAAGAGAAGTCAGACACTAGGAATTGCAGAACATTGAGAAGGGAAGCAAAGGGATGCAAGGCAAAATCTATGGCCAGCAGAGTGGAGGACAATAAGAGGTAGGAGTTTAAGTATATTAGGAACAAAAAGAAACAGTGAAGACTAATCCCTTGAGCAGGAAGGAGGGTCTAGTGGTTATAGCAGGAGGGGTGGGGCTCCTGGGTTCTCTCCCTGACCCTGGGGGAGGAGTGGGGTCTCACAGTCAGAGCTGGAGGGAGTGAATCTAGAGGCCCGGATTCTTTCTGCAGCTCTGCCACTGTCTCCCTGGGGGAGCTCGGTGCCTCAGTTTCTCCACCTGAAACTTGGAGAAACTGTGAGTCAGGAAATTCCTTCCTCCCCATCAGGAAATGGGAACAAGCCAAGGCAGCTCCTCCAAGGCCCCAGATTGCGTGTGGATCCCAAAACGGTTCCCACTGAAGAACACCAGATGCGGGAGAGAGGAAACCTCCTCACTTTGGCCCCAGGTGGCCTGTGGCACCCCATCCTCCCTGGGTCCCTGGCTGCCAACTGGGAGCACAGCTTGCTGACACGGTCCAGTCCCCCATATCGTGCTCCCACGGCAAGGGAGGGAGGGGAAACCGTGCGCTCTCTCACACCTCCCTTCGCAGCTGGAGAGCAGAGGAAATGGGACTCCAGATTCCACTTCTAGGCCAGGCGCGGGGGCTGGGGCCAGCAAGCCACAAACCGCCTCCCTGCCTGCCCTGCGGGACGCTGCACCCACCCCAGTGAATGCTGGAGGCCAACGGGACGAAACCAGTATTTACTTGGAGGCATGTGACCGGAGTGCCAAACGGTCCCACCCTTGTGCTTCACAAACATCAGTCCTCTGTGAGCCCGGGACAGCAGCACACGCTGCATTTCACAGGGGGGAAACTGAGGCACAAGGCAGCAGTGGCAGCTGCTATAGGCCACACAGCCAGGGCTTGAACCTCAGAGGACGTTAGCCACAATCCCAGCCTCTCTGGGGGGCTCTCAGCCTGGGGCAAGGAAGAACTCCGCACGGCCTGCCTGCTCCCAGCGCCGACACCCTGCTTGGCAGAGAGCAGATCTGAGCTGGCCTCATTTCTGGGGCTCCGTCTGCAGCCGGTAGGAGGCTGAGCCTAGGCAGGGAGTGGGCTGGGGGCAGCTTGGGAACCACCTGCTCCCCACTGCCTGCCACTCAGAGCCCACGGCGAGTCCCTGGAGTGAACCGCAATGCGACGCTGGCCCCTCCTGTCCCCGGGCAGGTCCCAGGCGCTGCGAGAGCCACTTGGACCTTGGGCGTCTCCCGGCCCCCCTGGATCCACCCTGCAGGGAGGAAGGATCTCTGGGAAAGGCAAGGAACCAGGTCGGGGCCCTCCTGGCCCCCGGAGGCTCTAGGCCCAACCCGACTCTGTTCCAACTTGGTTTTACATCAGAAACGCCCGGCCCCGCGCCCGGCAGGATCACCCCGCTGCGGAGAGGAGGGGCTTCAGTCAGGCTGCCTCAAGCTGCTGGTTTTATTATTAGCAGGTTTGTTGTTTAACCCTCCCCTCTCCCTCCGTGGGAGAAAGCGCTGTGGGAAAGTCCACTCCCGCCCAGCCGCCTTCTCCAGCCCCGACCCCACCGGGCAGAAACAGGCCACGAGCGACTGGTCACCCGGCGTCTCCAGCGCCGGGCACAGGGAGGGCCCATCTCGCTGCAGCCAGTCCCCCTGGAAGGGATACGGGGCAACCCTTTGCCAGGAGCTGCTGGGGAACAGCCCCAGGGGCAGGGGGTGACGTCCCCCTGGCCGGCACCGAACCGGCCCACCACTCCCGGCCGGCTTCTCTGTCACGGAACGGGGGCTGCTGCCGACTGGGCAGTGCCCCGCACGGGAGCCTGAGACGCCAGGGGGACGGTGCTTCCCCTGCACCTCGCTAGCCTGGGGCAGAGCAGCTCTTCCGTCCCAAGGGCCGCGGGTGGAAGAGGCAGGTTTGAGGGATGAGGCCTGAGAGCAGGCAGGGCGGACAGCTCACCCCACAGGCGGCTGCTGCAATAACCTCAACCCCCAAAGCTCTAGCAAGGGGCCTGCCCCCAGCCTGGCCCTGCAGCCCTCGGGGGCGCCTTGGCGGTCACCCGCAGAGCGCGGGCAGAGAGCGCTGGTGCCCCCAGAACGGGAGGCAGGCGCCGCGGGGAAGGGCCATTCGATCTGTACGCAGTTAGCGCCCTGTTGTCAGGGCAACTGGCCGGTAGCTCTTAGCATTGCCCGGCGCCGACGCTCTGCTGCCTGCCCCTTCCCAGGCCCCCAAACACCGCCGCCCGCCCCCGCCCAGAGGGGAGCTGGACCCCAGGGCTGCCAACCCCACGCTCTGGGCCCCCAGCATTTACTGCCATGGCCAGGCTGCCGGCCAGCACCTTGGCCCCCCCGGCGCGGTAAGTCAGATCACAGCCAGCCTAGGACACCCCACGCCGCGCACAGGCCTTCCCCACGTCAGCACACACGCCCCTGCCCAGCACAGACTCCCTGCTCAGCCCCGGGCACGCCCTGGCGCAAGTCCCACGCGCCCAGCAGGACACGCCCGCCTTTCCACGACATTTGGGTCTCGTTCACGGAGCCGGATTCTCCCTGTTGTCCACTTTATTGTGCAACGTCCTGGCTCACATGGCCCCCATGCCAATCGGGCAGTGCCAGCCTCCTTCAGCAGCAAGGGGCACATTCCCCATGCCACAGAGAGCAGGATCCCCCCATCGCTGCTCTGCACCCCTGTGGCTAGTGCCCCACAATGCCCGGGGCGCAGTGCGCAGGCTGCCCTGTGGGTCCCAGGATCTGAGCTGCTCTCGCGGCCGGCGCTGCCCCTACCGCACTGCACGGCCAAAGTGCACAATGGCACAGCAGGGGAAGGCCGCGGCCTGGGGGAGCGGAGGGGGCGGCTCAGGGGGCGGACCGGCAGGATCCGCAGGGCCCCGTGCCATTCTCATAGCTGCCAGCAGAGTCATTGCCCCCCCAGGAGCTGGGAAACCCGAAGATGCACTCGAAGGAGAAGGGAAAGCTCACACTCCCGCCGGGTTCAGCCAGGCAGCCCAGAGCTAAACCCAGGGCTCGGGGCAGCACTAGGAAGCAGCAAGGCCTGCAGCAGTGCTGGCCCGCACTGCACCATGCCCTGGCCAAGCAGTCAGCCCCATGGGCACGCAGGGAGAACCCAGCGCCAGCCACCAGTGCAAGTCTGGGCACCAGTGCACCGCCAAAGCACAAGGGACAGCCCAGGGGATGGCCCAGGAACGGAGCACGGCAGCTGCTCCGTACTCACTGATCTCTGCGCTCCGGCTGCAGGAGTCAGACCCTGGCCCACCAGCCACCTCCCACTGATCCCTGGCAGCTGGACTGGAAACCTGCCTCCTGCCACGTGACCAGACTCCACGTGGGGTAGCTCTGGTCAGACCCAGGCCCATCTACCCTGCACCTGCCACGTCAGGCCCCCGGCCCATTCGCCCTGCACCCACCAGCTGCCACGTCAGACCCCCGGCCCATCCGCCCTGCACCCACCAGCTGCCACGAGACCCCGGCTTATCTGTCCTGCACCCGCCATCTGCCACGTCAGACCCCAGCTCATCTATCCTGCACCCACCAGCTGCCACGTCAGACCCCCGGCCCATCCGCCCTGCACCCACCAGCTGCCACGTCAGACCCCCGGCCCATCCGCCCTGCACCCACCAGCTGCCACGAGACCCCGGCTTATCTATCCTGCACCCGCCATCTGCCACGTCAGACCCCAGCTCATCTGTCCTGCACCTGCCATCTGCCACATCAGACCCCCGGCCCATCCGCCCTGCACCTGCCATCTGCCACATCTGACCAGACTCCTGGCAACGTTGGGCCCCCGGCAGTGGTGCCAGTGTGGTACCCCACATCCCTGCACATGGAGGAGCACAACATAGAAGCCAAAGCGGCTTGACCGTAACAGACTCTCACGTCCCAAGCCAGCGCGCACAGCACAGAGCCACGCAGAGTAACTGAGGCTGACTAGCCAGACCAGCGCCCACTGCTGGGGCAGCACCGGAGCCGAATGGGCCTGGCTGCGCTCTGGCAGGTTTGACCGTGGGTGGGATACAGCTCAGCCAGCCCCTGCGCCAGGAGTCGGCCTGGCTCCTAGCTCTGGGGATAAACTGTGCTATGTCCTGCCCCACCTGCCATCTGCCCACCAGACTTTCCCTGGCGCAGCGGGGCTGTGGGCGCAGCTGCCAGCTCCCAGCCTGGCGGGACACCCTCCTTAGTTGCATGCGCTGCTCATGCCACATCGGGGCTGTAGCATCAGTGGGGCAGAGTGAGCACAAGCACCTGCACGCCAGCCTAGCTGGCGCACCCACGGCGGAGGCCACTTGGGACAGCAGCTGGGGCCCATGGCTGAGGTGGAGGGGAGCCTGGCTGAGGGCAGGGGGCTGCCAAGTCCAGCCTCCCAGCTGGGGAGAGGGATGACTCGAGGAGAGGAGGCAGCGCTCTGGGAATGGCCGTTCCTTTGCTGGCTGCCCGGCAGCGGCCCTGGGGCAGGGCCCCGGCCTCTGGCCTCTCCCTACTGCGCTGCAGAGGAGATATGCTGCTCACAGGATCTTCGTGCAGGCTCCAGAGCTGCCGTGCTCGCTAGCCCCAGAGCTCCGGCCCAGGCTCAGTGCTCCGCAGGCAGCGGGCCCATCCTGCCCAGGTCTCCAGCCCAGCGCTGAGCACGCCCCAGAAGAGCGGGCTGGTTCTTGTGCAGCGAGGCCCCCGCCCTGCTGAGCGAGTCCCGACTGGCCAGTCCCAGTTGGCCCCGCTGCCACGTGACGAGCCCCCAATGCTGCGGTGAAAGTGGGGAGACAGCTGCCTCCCCCATGCCGGGGGGGCAGAGCCAGCCCCATGGCCCCCGAACTGCAGGCCAGGTGCCGGATCTCTGCCCCGCCAGGTCAGAGTCTACCCTGGACCCCGGGCTGCCCCGCTGGTGAGCAAGATGCCCCTTGTGCCGGGTCATTCCTGGCACCTAAACAAACCTCCCCAACACCTGCCCCGCTGGGGCTCCAAACACCCAGCCGGCCTTCACTCCGGCACGGGGCACATCGCGCTGCCCGCCTACCTGGCCTGTGCCGGGAAGGGACCGGTGCCTCGGGCCAGTCCATGGCTGCGCGGCAGACGCCTACGAAGGGCCGACCCCCACGGCAGAGGGGGATTATGGGACTGTCCGGCCCAGCATGGCAGAAGAGTCCGGGCCGGGACCCTGGCTGCACCCCCAGCTCAGGTCGGCTCTGCTGCAAACGGGACCTTGGCTCCAGCCAAGCACGGAGAAGGGAGGCCCTCTCCTCTGGCTGTGGGTCCCCCGGCTCCACGCCCGGGCTGCAGGGCCCACCGAGTCCTGTGTCACAAACACCCCGAGGGGCGAAATTCCTCTGCCTCCCGCCCTGCTGCAGCCGCCACAGAGGGAGGAAATGGCCAGGAACCGGCTGCTGGAGGCAGTTCCCTGCAGCCCATTGTCCCGGCCCTGTCCCCTCTTCCTTCCCCAGTGCACAGGAGGCTGGAGGAGGGGCCTGGCTCTGCAGTGCCGCCCTCCCTGCCCATACACCTCTGGGCCAGGCTTTGGGCTGTATCCCCCGCCCAGGAGCCCTGCGGGAGCTGGGCCTGCCCACAGCCCCACACGGATGCAGGATGCCCAGCCGCTGGGAACCAGCGACGCTCCACCCCCTCGCCGGCTTCACTATCCATCTCATCAGCCCCCGCCCTGCCGCCCCCCAAAGCAGCCTCTAGCGGCTGGCCCGGCCCGCAGCGGGATGAGGACGGCTCAGGCACGCAGTCGGCTCTGCTGCCCCCAGGACTGCCCTGGCACCATCTCCTTCCTACGGTCACTGCACCCTGCCCTCGCAGCGTCCGCAGGGGCTCACACGGCAAACGCCCCCAGCTCCAGCAGCACCGCACTATGCGCCATGGAGAAACTGAGGCACAAGGACTGTGCAAGGTCACACAGGCAGAACTGGGACTGGCAGCCAGGACTCCACCCACCCTTATGTGCCTAGATCAGGAGCCCCTTCCCTCCTCTGCCCTATGGCTCCAAGCAACAATACAAGAGCAGCCAGACGGGGCCAGACCAAAGGTCCATCCAGCCCAGGGTCCTCTCTGATGCCAGCGGCCAGCGCCAGGCGCCCCAGAGGGAGGGACCAGAACAGGGAATCCTCACGTGATCCCTCCCCTGTCGTCCATTCCCAGCCTCTGACAAACAGAGGTTAAGGACACCATCCCTGCCCAGCCTGGCTACTAGCCATTGATGGACCTCACCTCCATGAGCTTCTCTAGCTCTCTTAGAGCCCTGCTAACGTTCTGGTCTTCACAACCTCCTCTGGCAAGGAGTTCCACAGGTTGGCCATGCATTGTGTCAAGGAATATTTCCTTTGGTTTGTTTTCAATCTGTTGCCTATTCATTTCATTTGCAAGCCCTAGTTCTCGTGTTATGGGAAGGAGTACGTAACACTTCCTTATTTACTTTCTCCACACCAGCCCTGATTTTACAGACCTCTCTCATATCCCCCTTAGTCATCTCTTTTGCAGGCTGAAACATTCCAGGTTTATTAATCTCTCCTCACACGGCAGCTGTTCCAAACCCCTATTCATTTCTGTTGCCCTTTCCTGAACCTTTGCCAATGCAGAGATCTCTTTTTGGCGACGGGCTGACCAGACCTGCACGCAGTATTCAGGCTGTGAGCATCCCAGGGATTCAGAGACACACTGTGATGGTCTCGGTCTCAGTAGCTGCCCTTTTCCTAAGGGTTCCCAGTGTTCAGGCGGCTGGTTGGACTGTCGCGGCACAGGGAGCGGCTGTTTTCAGAGACCTACCCCCACAACTCCAAGGTCCCTCTCTGGGATGGGAACAGGTAATTCTGACCCTATCGTCTCACATGGCCGCCTGGGATTCCGCTGCCCGATGGGCCCCGTGCTGCACTTATCAAACAAGGCGGAGGCTCCGCAGCGAAAAGCTGCTCTCAGGAGCCTGGAGCAGGACCCTTGGGTGGCAGGTGACTCCCTGCAGCCCAGGCACCAGGCTCTGGGCGCAGGCTTGTGCAGCAGGAGCTCGGTGGGGGATGGGAGGTGGGGTGGGGGCAGAGTGCAGGAAACGCTTCCCCCCTCCTCGAGTCTCCGTCCAGGTCCCCCAGAGTAAGCGTCAGCGCTAAGGAGCCCGTCGCCAGCTCCCTCCTTCACTGCACACAGCAGGGCAACGCCAGCCCTCCCTGTGCCCCACGGCCTCCTGCGGGGGCTCAGCCCCCGGAAGCACCCAGCCCAGCACCGTGTGTGCGGGTGGATGGGGGGTTAGGACAGGTGCAGACCCTACCCCAGGAAGCACCAGGGGACCGGCACAAAGACTTCAGGGCCAATGTGAGCATCACAGTGCAGCCCAGCCCAGCCCCCCTCCCCTTCCAGCAGCTTGGCCCCCTGCCTGCCCCAGCCCATCTGCACACACCTGACCTTCCTGTGGGCTGCCCCTGGCGCTGGTGGCAGCCAGGGGTTCGCTTGGCCAGCCCGGCTCAGGGCTCCCGCATCAGGGAGCAGAGTCCCCGGCCTGCAGGCGTCACCTGGCTGAGGGGGCAGGCTCGGGGCGGCCCGGGAGCTGGGAAGTTCAGCCCTGCTGCAGCGTTAGCGTGAGGGGCTGCATGGCTGGCCTCTGGCTGGGGCAGGCGACTCGCCCAAGTGGGAGAAGCCCAGGGCTCTGCTGGCCGGTCCCTTCAGGCGGCTCTGCACCGGTCATGCCAACCCCGCGGAGCAGCAGCCACGCCCTGAACTCCCCCACTGTCCTGCCCTAGGGCTAAGCCAGCCGAGGAAGAAGCGGCTGGAGGAGCCTGCAGCTCGCAGAGGAGAAGGGCCAGAGCTCCGTGGGGCAGTGGACCGAGCCCTCGCTCCTCAGTAGCCCCACAGCGCTGGGGCACCTGCCGGCCCCAGCCAGAGGGGGCGTTGGGCTGGCACCCGACGGCCGTCACACGCGCCCCCAGCCAGCAGGCCCCCCCCCCGACTGACTGCACCGCAAGAGGCACCAATCGTGGGGAGGGGGCCGGGCTGCCAGCCTGGCAAGGGAGGGCAGCACGAAGGAATCCCCGGCGCAGGGGCAGCACGGGCAGGTCTCCGCGGATGAGAGGAATCTGATTAGCCACATGAGGGATGGCTGGGGGCCGCTCCCACGGAGAGCTCAGAACAGACCTCGGGGGAGGCGCAGCCAGTCGCTTCAGCCAGGCCCAGAGCCCATCCCCAAGCTGTTTCTGCACCGCCCCCTCCTCCAGCCCTGAAAATGGGAGAAGGCTGCAGGCCAGCCGGCTGCGCAGGCAGGGCGACACACTCTGTGCTCTCGCTCACTCTCTGGGATCTTTGTATTGGTTCTTTCTTGGCTACCAGACATCCCTGCCAGGCAGAGTGTGCACGCTTTGTTCTGGGCGCACGTGGGACACAAGCTCAGAGGACCCACAAGCAGGAGGGGATGTGCAACAGGCTGCACACGTGGGAAGGGGCGAGCCACAGAACTGGAGAGAAATTATTCCGGGTGGGTAACCGAGGCCGAATACCAGACAAGTGGGCCCAGATGACAGGCAGGCTCTGCAGGGAGCCCCAGGGCTCGGGCCAGCTCAGCCAAGGCTGGGCCCCTGGAACAGTCAGGGATCCGCCTACATCCGGCGGGTCAGGAACCAAACAGGCCTTTTCCCTTGCTAACGTCACTGGCCTGGCCTTTCGCCTGCTTCCAGTCCCGCCAAGGCCAGCACACCGGCTCCGCTGCCCCGGGCTGGCGCTCCCATTTCGTAACCTGGGCAGCGCCAGCCTAGTCCTGATCGCCGTGCCAGGGAGCTGCCTTCTCCCAGGGCTTCGCGCCACAGACCAGCCTCCCAGCTGCGAGGCCGACTGGCGCCATTTCGGAAAGCCTCCGCGACTCCCGTGTCTAAGGCCCGTTTTCCAAAGAGACGCGGGCCGGCGGCACCTACATCCCCTTGGCTTTAATGGGGGTGAGGCCCTGGAGTGCCCAGGGCATTTCTCAGGCCGGGATGTGGGTTCTAAACCCCCTAGGCCCTTTGACAATCAAGCCGGGTGCTCCTTTGCTTGCGGTTTCAGAAAGGAGACAGTGGGGGAGGGCGGTTGCTAACAGAAACTCAGCTGCAGCCGGGAGCGGCTGCTACTTCCCCTCAACAAGGGGGAGAAGAGGTGTGCAAAGTCTCCCAGGGAGCCGGGCTTTGAGGCACCGCAGATTCAGCACCCTCCCTCGCCCGCCCCATCCCGAGGCAGCCGGGTTCGTGGGTCAGCGGGTCATCTCCAGCTCCCATCTCTGGGGCCATTCACAGCCTGGCCCCCCTGCTCCAGACCTGGCTCCTGCTCCGACTCCCCGCAGCCTGTCTCTGACCTCGCCTCCCGGCCCTCTAGCAGCTCAGCACGGCTCCTCCAGGCCCTCCCTCTCCATCCCCGGGCATAGCACCACAGCCTGCCTGGTGCTCCGGCCTGGAACCGGGCGCCATCTCCGCCAGGCCCTCTCATCCGGCTGTGCCTAAGCCTGCAGAGCAGCTCTGAGACCCGCCTTTCCTGGCCGTCGGCACAGCCGAACCGTGCCGTGCGCCTCGCTCGCTGCAACAGCCTCTCTGCGGCCTCGCCCCCACGCAGAACGCCGCCCGTCGGCCACCCCGCAGCCCTGGCCGCACCGCGCCGCTCTCGGCACCCCCTTCTCCAGCAGCAGCCAGGCGCGGCGGGTCTCCACTCCCGACCCCTCCTCAGACTGCTCATCGGCCATCGCGGCCCAGCATTCCAGAGAAGCCCGTTCCCCTGCTGCCCCCACATCGGCAGCACTGCCCCCTTCTCTCCCCTCAGGCGCCGGCTCGCTAGCTCTCCGAGACAGACTCTGCTCTGCGTTTGCCCCCCTGCCCAGTGCCCTGGAGCTGCTGGGTGCTACAGGGGAGCACAAAGAAACACCAGTGCAATGGCTGAGGGGTGGGGAAAGATGGGCAGAACCCATTCCACATGGACACAGGCTATCCAGGCCATAGTTTGCATGTGACCACCGCAGATCTCACAGTTTCATTAGCAGGACCTGTGCCAGTGTCAGGCAGGGGGCTCTCGTCCCGCACTTCATCTGGAGATAGGCAGGGGACTGGAACTGGATTCCTTTGCCCGCGTGGAATGGACTCTCTGCACAGCCTGTTTGCGGCGGACTTGATGCTGCTGAGCTGGTGTTTGTGCTGCTACGGCCCCCGCTTCCCCCCGCGGGTCCTGGCACTTTGTGCAACCGCAGGGCCGGGCCTTCCGGGCTGCTCTGTGTTTTCTCTGAGCCAGCTAAGGTGCCAGGCAAAGTGTCAAGAGCCCAGCGAAGGGAAGCAGCTCCCTGGACGTGCCCTCTCTGCAGGGCTCCCGCCCTGCGTTGGAATCCCACTCGCAGCCCACAGCTACCCGGCTCAGCTCTGCAGTGCATCTCTCCATGCCCAGCCAGGCGCAGGCGAACCCGGCAGTGCGCCCTCAGACACACGTGGCTGGCGCTCCCGCCCGCTACAGCCGCTCCCGCCCGCGACAGCCGCTCTTCACACACACCGGGGTGGCAGAACCTTGTCCTCAAGGAAGCTCGTGGCAACTGAAAGTATCAGCCAGAGCTGCATCGGTGTTTGCAATGGCTCCTTCCCTAGCCAGCTCCACAGCCCTTCACGGGCCTGGCAACCCTCGAATTGGGAAGTGGCAACAAGAGCAGGCGGGTCGGTGACTAGTGCTCAGCAACGGTGGTGATGCAGAGTTCACAAGCAGCTCACAGGCTCGTGCATTAACACCCCCGGGAAACCAAAGGCTGTACAGGGCCAACCCTCACATGGGGGGAGGAGCTAACCCATCCAGCAACCGGCTCACTGCAGACAGTCTGGGAGAAAGGCAGCTGTCCCCCGTCAGCGGCTGCCCAAACTAGCCGACCCACAAGCAGCCAGCACCTGTGACATCAGCCACAGGGCCTGGCCACCAACTCCGAAGCCAATGGCTTCTCATCCAGCCTCTCCCGCCCTGCAGGCCTCCAGCCACCGGGGGGGGGGGAGACAGATTCCACCCCGCGGGGGCAGAGCTAAGTCCAGCAGAGGGCAGGATGCGTATAAACGCCCCGTTCGGGTTTGGCTCCCGCGCACACGCCGCAAGCGCTGGTCCATCCTGTCGGCAGATGTTGTGCCGCCCAGGGCCCCGGCGCAGGAGAGAAACTCGGATTCACCCCGGAGAAGGGGGAACCCCTCTAAAACACAATAGAGCAGTGTGTGGAAGCCTAGGAGCTCTGCAAGGAGTCCTGAAGATGCACAAGACACCCCTGGGCACGATCAGTCCCCTGCACAAAGGACACATGGGAGATGGAGAAGGGCAGAGCTAAGGTTACAGAAGGGTCCCAAACAGTGATGTTTGGTTCAGTTCTTACGCCAGCTTGGAGCGGCCTGGCTTTTCAACGCCGCTTTGGAGCCCCAGTGCATTCTTGTAAGGTCTACGCTTTCCCTTCAGCTAGGAGAGTGTTCAACCCTTGCAGCTCCGCCTTGCGGAGGCCGTGTCCGAGCACCACCCTGGCCAAGCCAGCCATGGATGTAAAGGTGAGCGGCACTAGCGTGAAGACCCTTTCCTGCACTGTCCTCTGGCCTGGGGGAGCACATGGACGGGGGAGCTGTTTGCACAGGCTGCTGTGTACTTGCACTCTCCCTGGTAAGGGCTTTCGGTGTGGGGGATTAAGCCACGGCCAGCACTCGGATGGGCTCCTGAGGGCGGGGGTGCAATCTCCAGCCCTGGAGGTGTTTAAGTCCCGGCGTGACCAAGCCCTGGCTGGGATGATTGAGTTGGGGTGGCTCCTGCTTTGGGCAGGGGGCTGGACTCGCTGCCTCCTGAGGTCTCTGCCAGCTCTAAACGTCTCAGATTCCAGATGCAGCTGGCCTCATTCGGCTCCGGTCCAGCAGCTCAGCTCCCCCGACTAGCGCAGCACAGCTCCAGCCCACAGCCCGCCATTCCACAGAGCAGCCACGCCAGGGGCTCTCCAGCAGCATCCAGCCTGCTCAGCCACCAGGCAGAGAACCGTGGCCCAGCGCTCCCACCGCAGACAACAGCCTGGCTGTCAGGGGCTCTCGGGACAGCAAGGGCCCACCTAGGCAGCAGCTGCAGGTGGGGTTCCCGACTTGGCTAGACCTACCCGGGATAGAGCGCTGAAAACAGCCACCTGGCCGCTGCAGCAGGGGTGCTCAGGCTGGCCACTCAAGTACCTGCCCCCTGCTCGGGCGCCCTGGGCTAGCCCACGTGCTGCAGCAACTCTGCTGGTTCTGACGAGCTCCATGCACACGTGTGGGGGGGTACTACCCTCTGTGGCAGCGTGTCGGGGATCCCCCTGACCCTGCACCCCGTCTCCAGCGAGATGAGACTCTGCCAGCCAGTGTAACAGAGAGGGTTATACAGCCCAGCATAGACGTGGTGTGGACATAAGGAGTCAGGGGCTGGCAGCCCTAGACCCCTTGGGGCAGGGGTGCCCCGGCCCCTCAACTCCCAGCACTCTGCTTAGTCTGTTCTCTCCATGGTTTTCCAGCCAAAAACTGCCCAGCTCCCAGCCCTGCCCCCCAGCCAGGTGGCCGTCTCCGCCTCCCTCCCTTTGTCTCTCCCCCTGGGAGGAGCCTTGTTACCTGCTCAGGCTGGGCCTAGGTGTCTGGGCCAATGCACATGTGGGGGAGTCAGTGGGAATCACACAGCCCAGCGCGGGGACCCTGGGTCACAGAGCAGACAGCCCCCCCCCACTACGTCACACCCTCCCCGCTGCAGAGGTGCCCCTCAGGCCCTCGATCCCCCAAGGTGACAGGCGGCAGCAGGGACGTGTGCGATGGCCATCTGCACACGGCCACTCCGCCGCGACGTCCAGCACGCCCGCCAGAACGCACGGTGACAGCAGATCCACTGGCCTCCCTGCCCCGACAGCCTGGGGACCAGCGGAGAGGTCACGGCAGGGTCCAGGGCTGCACCTGGCTGGCGGTTCTGGAGCCGGGGTGAGTAACAGCCACTAGACCACTTACAGCGGACAGGTCGGCTCGCCCGAGCCCCTCCCCTGCAGGACTCCTGCCTTCCCCTGCCAGATCATCCGCACGGCCGTTTCCACAGCCCCCCCAGCTGGGTCAGAGCATCGGGAAGCCACCCCTCCCCCCACCGGGCCGGGTCAGAGCATCGGCGCAGCCCCACCCCCCTGCCGGGTCAGAGCATCGGCGCAGCCTCCCCTTCCCCCACCGGGTCCGAGAATCGGCGCAGCCCCGCCCCCCTGCCGGGTCAGAGCATCGGCGCAGCCTCCCCTTCCCCCACCGGGTCCGAGAATCGGTGCAGCCCCACCACCGCCAGGCTGGGTCAGAGCATCGGCGCAGCGCCCCCCGGCGAGGCTGGGCCACACGCTTGCTGTTGCCAGGTGGCCCGAGCCCGGGCTGCGACAGTACCTTGGGGGTCGGTTCTGACGGGGCGCCCCTCGGCCAGCAGGCCCCTAGTCCCTTCCCTTCCCGCCTCTGCTGGAAAGGAGGCAGGCGGCTGAGCTCGGCGGGAGCAGCACGGGGCCGGAGAACAGTCAGAACCATCTGTATCTGAGGAGAGCAAAGAACCATTTAAGGCGGGCGCTGCTCGGCCCCGCGTGGGATGGGGAGCCAGCCAAGACTTTCCTACCCTCAGCCGGGCCTTTCCTGGGCAGCGCCAGCTGCAGGCCTGACTCCAGCAGTGCCGCCTTCCTGGTGCTGCTGCGGGCTTTGCCCATGCTGCTGGAAAACCTCCTCCTACGGCAGCCAAGCGCTGGGAGCTGCTGGTCCCCACCAGACCCACGGCAGCCTCTGCAGCCCTGCCAGCCCACGAGACTGGCTGCAAACCCACCGCCCGGCCCTGCAGCCGCACGGTGCAAGCCTGCGCTCTGGTTCTGGCCCGCCTGGGAGCGGGGCCCCACCACGGGCCGGGTTTTTCCAGGGACGTGAGGCACTGAGGGCTGTCGCGTCTCAATGGCTTTACTCAGCAGATAAGGTTTTGCCTTCAGTGGACATTTCAGGGCGGTTTCTGCCCAGGAGGACCGCCTGGGCCATCCGCCTCCCAGCACCCAGGTCACATCCGAGATGAGCGTGAAACGTTCTCAAGTGCCTGGCAGGCAAACTCACAACCACGGCAACTTTGCTGACCCAGCACGGCCGATCCCAGGGCAGCGGGGGGACGTTACCAGAATTAAAGCCCCGCACTGAAAGGGGCTGGCTCCGCAGGCCACCTGTGCTCAGGTGACAGTACAGAGATGCAGGCTTGTTCTCTAAGCAGCTGGCCCCGCGTGCTCCCCTGGGATCTGAGAGCCCTGCCCATCCTGGCTCCGGCATCTAGCCCCACCAGCCTCCAGCTCCTTCTCCCCGCGCTGCAGGGCTGGCACCAGTCAGCCTGTGGAGCCACGGTCAGCCCAAGCGCTGGGGAGCTGGGAGCGTGTGCCCAGCGCATCCCCTGCAGCCCGCGTCAGTGGCAGGTAAAGCAGGATTCCCACGGTGCTGAATTGCCCAAGTCAGCCCAGGGGTGGGCAGGGAAGCCAACTGCCTGCTGCTACTCGCGGCCCGTGTGAAGCACAGCCAGCCCCAATGAGGCTGGACTAGATGCTAGACCAAGAGCTCTGCTGTGAACCCTGCTAACTGTGCACAGGGTCCTTGGGGGGGGCCTTCGGTCACTGCCCCCCCCCCGCCCTCTCCCATGCTTGGCTCAAGCCCAGGAGCCGAGAGGAGACCTGTGCCCATGCAGCATGGGGGGAGACCAGGCCCCAGCCAGGGAGATCCCTGCTAAAGGCCAGCGGGTGCTGGGAGACGCGCCCCACGTCCCACTGCACGTCAGCAAATCCAGGTGCTGCAGCTGGTCCAGCAGGAGCTCTCAGCCACAAGCCACATGGGGATCCTGGAGCTGGCAGGCTCTGCAGCCCCCATCGGGCCCAGACCCCAGAGGAGTGCGGGTCCCCCTCCTACACAGTGCTACAGGGCGACACCCAGAACCCTGCCTGCCAGGGGCTGCTCCACTGGCCTAACGTGGCTGGGCTGGCTTGGGGGGCCCCCCACCACTGATGTGGGTCGCCCACATTCCAGCCTGTAGAGGGCAGCAGCCAGCCAGCACCTGCACCCCCTCCCCAGAGCAGAGGCCACAGCGGGGCTAAGCGCAGAACCCAGGAGTCTTGGCTCCGACTCACTGAGTGACCTTGGGCAAGTCCCTTGACCCTTTCTCCAGCCATTGGGAGGCGGCCCCACTAGAACAGGGGCTGCCTGCAGCAGGCTGGCTCCCTACCCCCAGCAGGCTCAGTAGCCAGAGAGAATGAAGGCTCCCCGGGGAACCTGGAATTCACAGCCCCATATCATTCCTGTTGCTATAGCGAAGCTCAGGACACCTGCAGACACTCAGCATGTGCTGCCAGCCGCGCCTCGCCACTGCCACTCGGAGCACGCCGGGGAACAGGACCTGCAGCCCAGCCCCCCGGCCCCTGGGGCAGAGGCCCAGCCCCCCATCCCTTGGGACAGAGGCCCCGGCCCTGTGCATGACTGGCTGGAGGAGAGGGCCCCAGGGAGGGCAGGTACCAGGCAAGGGGAGGAAGGGCCCCACCTGTGCCTGGGCAGGAGTGTGATGGGGTGACTGGGATGCAGGGCAGGCGAGGAGCAGCCTGGCAGGATCACCCTGCCCTGGCAGAGGCGAGGTGGGGGTGGAGAGGAGCTACCCACCCTCCCCCAGGCAGTGCGGGATCCACCTGCCTGGCTCACGGGGGGGCAGGGCTTGCACCACACCGCGGCGAGGGGGGGGCCGGGGCGCAGGGGGGGCACCGCCGGTGCGAGCGGGGCGCAGGGGCCGGGGCGCGCGGGGACCCCCGGTACCTGTTGCCGAGTCCATCTTGCAGGGCCGGGGGCTCCGCGGCGGCTTGCGCTGAGAGTTGCCCATCCCTGGGCGCCGGCGGCTCCGCCCGCCCGGGGGTCACCGCGCCTGGCTGCAGCTGCGCCCCGGCTCCAGCGCCCCGGCTCCGGGCTGAGCGGATCGGCCCCGGGGCCGGGCGGGGGCGGGGGCCGGGGCGCGGGGCGGGCAGCCGGCCCTCATGCCGCACTCCGGCCCAGGCGGGGGGCGCGCCGGGCTGCGGCGTTCACACCATGGGACCCGGCGCCGGAGCGGGGCTCTCTGCGGCGCTCACGGCCCCGCTGCCGGGCGCTCGGCACCTGGCGCCGGAGCAGCCGCTCCGGCCCGACCCCCCATGGCCGGCGGGAGGCGCCCCCGGGAATCAGGCGCGGAACCGGAGTGAGATCGGATCGGGCCCTGCCCCCTGCGGGGAGCCAGGCCGTCCGCTGCGGTGCCGAGCGCGGTCTCTGGCGGGCGCGGGGGGCGAAGCCGGCTCCCCGGGCGCTGCATCGCTGGCAGCCAATGGCGCGGCGCCGCTCGCAGCCCCATTAGCAATGTAAACGCGTGAGCGCCGTGCACACCTCCCCCTCCCCCCGCGTGCTGCTCCCCACAGCGGCCCGCATGGGAGCAGGCTTCTGTCCCCCCCCGCTCCCCGGCTGCAGAGGCCCCGCTGCTCCCCCAGCGCAGGGCCACAGGGCCCAAGACAGCCCCACTAGGGACCCGGGTTTAGCCTTTGGCTAGCAGCAGCCAGGGTCCGGCCCCAACGGGGGGGCAAAGGGCAGAGGCAGGAAGTGAGCCCGGTGTCCTGAGGCCCCATCTAGCTCCCTGGCATAGCGGGTTGCTCGGTGGCCAGCCCACGCCGGAGCGCAAGGGGCGGGCTCTGGGGTTTTACCCTCGGGCGGGCAGCCCAGCGCCAGGCCATGGGGCCGTAGCTTCCACTGGCACAGGGAAGCCCAGGAGCCCAGGGAAAAGCAGTGGCTGGACCTGGAGGGCAGTGGGGCACCCCTGCATGGCTGTGGGCCTTGCGTCAAGGGCAGGCTCGGGCTGGGGAGAATCGCAGGGTGCCAGGCTCCCTGAGAACTGCACCTGGGGATGATCCCTCCGGACACTAGGGCCCTGGCTGGGAGCCCAGGCATCTTAGTGGATGTCGGGGGCAGGCCCAGCACGTGCTGCAGAAGCACCGGCATCCTGCCCACCAGCCTGCCCGGCGCTGAGCGCGCCCAGCCAGCTCCCGCCCTCCAGCCCGCCTGGCGCTGAGCGCGCCCAGCCAGCTCCCGCCCTCCAGCCCGCCTGGCGCTGAGCGCGCCCAGCCAGCTCCCGCCCTCCAGCCCGCCTGGCGCTGAGCGCGCCCAGCCAGCTCCCGCCCTCCAGCCCGCCTGGCGCTGAGCGCGCCCAGCCAGCTCCCGCCCTCCAGCCCGCCTGGAGCTGTGCGTGCCCACGCAGCTCCCCTCCAGCCCGCCTGGCGCTGAGCGCGCCCAGCCAGCTCCCGCCCTCCAGCCCGCCTGGCGCTGAGCGCGCCCAGCCAGCTCCCGCCCTCCAGCCCGCCTGGCGCTGAGCGCGCCCAGCCAGCTCCCGCCCTCCAGCCCGCCTGGCGCTGAGCGTGCCCAGCCAGCTCCCGCCCTCCAGCCCGCCTGGCGCTGAGCGCGCCCAGCCAGCTCCCGCCCTCCAGCCCGCCTGGAGCTGTGCGTGCCCACGCAGCTCCCCTCCAGCCCGCCTGGCGCTGAGCGTGCCCAGCCAGCTCCCGCCCTCCAGCCCACCTGGCGCTGAGCGCGCCCAGCCAGCTCCCGCCCTCCAGCCCGCCTGGCGCTGAGCACGCCCAGCCAGCTCCCGCCCTCCAGGCGCTGTGTGTGCCCACCCAGCTCCCCTCCAGCCCGCCTGGCGCTGAGCGTGCCCAGCCAGCTCCCGCCCTCCAGCCCGCCTGGCGCTGAGTGTGCCCACCCAGCTCCCCTTCAGCCTGCCTGGCGCTGAGTGCGCCCACCCAGCTCCCCTTCAGCCTGCCTGGCGCTGAGCGCGCCCAGCCAGCTCCCGCCCTCCAGCCTGCCTGGCGCTGAGCGCGCCCAGCCAGCTCCCGCCCTCCAGCCCGCCTGGCGCTGAGTGCGCCCAGCCAGCTCCCGCCCTCCAGCCTGCCTGGCGCTGAGCGCGCCCAGCCAGCTCCCGCCCTCCAGCCCGCCTGGCGCTGAGCGTGCCCAGCCAGGTCCCCTCCAGCCCGCCTGGCGCTGAGCGCGCCCAGCCAGCTCCCGCCCTCCAGCCCGCCTGGAGCTGTGCGTGCCCACCCAGCTCCCCTCCAGCCCGCCTGGCGCTGAGCGTGCCCAGCCAGCTCCCGCCCTCCAGCCCGCCTGGCGCTGAGCGTGCCCACCCAGCTCCCGCCCTCCAGCCCGCCTGGCGCTGAGTGCGCCCACCCAGCTCCCCTCCAGCCTGCCTGGCGCTGAGCGCGCCCAGCCAGCTCCCGCCCTCCAGCCCGCCTGGAGCTGTGCGTGCCCACCCAGCTTCCCTCCAGCCTGCCTGGCGCTGAGCGCGCCCAGCCAGCTCCCACCCTCCAGCACACCTGGCGCTGAGCACGCCCAGCCAGCTCCCTCCCTCCAGCCCGCCTGGCGCTGAGCGTGCCCAGCCAGGTCCCCTCCAGCCCGCCTGGCGCTGAGCGCGCCCAGCCAGCTCCCGCCCTCCAGCCCGCCTGGAGCTGTGCGTGCCCACCCAGCTCCCCTCCAGCCCGCCTGGCGCTGAGCGTGCCCAGCCAGCTCCCGCCCTCCAGCCCGCCTGGCGCTGAGCGTGCCCAGCCAGCTCCCGCCCTCCAGCCCGCCTGGTGCTGAGTGCGCCCAGCCAGCTCCCGCCCTCCAGCCCGCCTGGCGCTGAGCACGCCCAGCCAGCTACCGCCCTCCAGGCGCTGTGTGTGCCCACCCAGCTCCCCTCCAGCCCGCCTGGCGCTGAGCGTGCCCAGCCAGCTCCCGCCCTCCAGCCTGCCTGGCGCTGAGCGTGCCCAGCCAGCCTCTTACTGCAGCAGGGCGAACGGCAGGGCCCAGAGCCCAGCTTGTGCTTGAGCAGTGCAGATCTGCACCCAGTAGCCTGGCTGAGCGCGGGAACCCATGAGCTCCTGGGCTCGCCTGCCTAGTGCCTGGCCACAGACGGGGTCCTGGGTCACGCAGGGAGCTGGGAGAGGAGCCTGGTCACTCGCGTATGTGACAGTTCGTCCCCCAGCCCCTCCCGAGAGAAACGACCCCCCCACTCCAAGGAGCTGTCGGACCGCTGGGCAGCAGAGACAGAGTTAACATACACCCGGCATAACACTGCCTCAGCCCCTCCAGCGGGGTGAGGGGTGCACTCATGGAGCTGGGGGGACGGGAGGCCAGGGTTGGGCTGGCAGGGCAGGGGCAACAGATTGGACTGAGCAGCATTGTTGGAGCTGGGAGGAGGGGAACCCAGCACTGGACGTCAGGGGGCTACAGGTTGGGAGTGAGGGGCATCGGCAGGGCCGGGGGAGCCCAGGGCTGGGCTGGCAGGGGCTGCGGGGCGGGAGTGAGGGGCACCAGCAGGGCCGGGGGGCAGGGCTGGGCTGGCAGGGGCTGCGGGGTGGGCGTGAGGGGCACCGGCAGGGCTGGGGGGCAGGGCTGGGCTGGCAGGGGCTGCGGGGCGGGAGTGAGGGGCACCGGCAGGGCTGGGGGAGCCCAGGAGCCTGCAGATAAGGGCCGTCACAGCTGTGTTGGCGGGGAAGCTGCTCCTGCCACTGCCCGTGGAAGGCACCAATCGCTCTCAGTAGCCTCCCATCTTCACAAGCTCCAAAGTCAGCGCCACTCAGAGGCAGGGGAGAAAATTAAACGGATGCTTCCCAGGTGGGTGGTGCAGCAGCAGCGGAGCCTGGCGGGAGCTGAACTCCCCAGCACTGCCCCCCAGCAAGGTGCTGGGGGCTGGCTGGCTGAGGCTGGACCATTCCCAGCCTGCACGGCCTGGGGACTCTGGTGTTTTCTCTGCACCCGACTCTTTCCCGAGGTGGTGAATTCTGTGGAGCACTTAGTGTCTGGAACAACAGCAAGGACCAGAAAGCACCGGGAGGTTGTTATGGAAACAGGAACAAATTGGATCAGTACTTAGCATAAGTTGGCAGAAGAAATTTCCTCTTTGCCTGACGTGGGCACAGGTGGGCGTGCAGGGCTGCAGGTGTGCATGGCAGCCCTGCTCCCAGAGGTGGATGTGGGCGGTGGCCCCCAGCGGCAGGACACGCCACACTGGCCTGCTGCCCCAGCAAGGGCCCTCAGTACAGCAACTTGCAGCTGGGTTGCAACAAACATGACCCTTTGCAGGAACCTTCACCCTGCCCGGGAAGCAGCAGGTGGGCCGAGAGTCTGTGCGTCCCCTCTGACCACGCAGGGCTGGAGCCGGAGCTCCCCCCAGCGAGGGGAGACACTCGCCCTGCGGCAGGCAGGCTCAGTCCGGCCCCAGGCAAGACCATCTCAGCCAGGAACACGGAGCTCTGCTGCCCGGCCTCGGGGGACTCTGCCCGGACAGAGCTGTGTGGGCGTGGGCGTGGAGGAGGAGAGGAAACTGGCCCCGGGACCCTCCAGGGGCATTTGGCAGCTGTTGAGGCCACAGCCACACAGCCTCCAGCCCCCTCGCTTCTGCTCTGCACACGCCAGAGACAGGTGTCTCGCCCCCTGGGGGCGCGGGCAGGAGAGTTGAGGGGCGGAGAGCGTTTGCAGCCCCGGTGCGGTGCCCCAGGCTCACCCCCCAATAGAGCGATTCAGTCTGCAGGGGAGGAGGCCCTGAGACTGGCTGGTGCTGAGCGCTCGGGGAGCCGGAGCGTTTTGTGTCACCTCCCATTGGCGAGGATGCTCCAGCCCAGCCCGGCCTCGCGTCACAGCTTCGTCCCCACTAGGCCGGGCTACAGCACCGGGCCGGAAGCCCTCAGCACTTAGCAAACGCCTGCTAATGCAGAACGCTGCACGGCTCTCCGCAGCACAAGCCTCCTCCAGCCTGTCCTCCCCAAGACCAACGCTGGCCCCCGGCCAGCAGCAAGCCAAGTCCTCCTCAGCCTCGGCCCAGGGGACCTAAGAGAGCCCAAGCTCCAGCAGGGAGGCTGGTCGGTCGCGAAGTCGGCTCCTTTGCCAGAACTCGACGGGCAGGGAGACAGCGGCCTTGGGAGTCAGTCCCAGAATGGGAAAACCTCCCCCCGAATCTCCCCCACTCCCGCCACAAGGGCCAGGCGCTTTTCCTGACCTCGTCTCCTCTAACCTCAGAGCCACACGTGTGTGGTTCTCCACGGGCGAGACCGGCCGGACGCTAGCCAGACTGCCACATGCCGAGTTGGAAGGGGCTCGGATGCTAGGGGCTGGACCTGGGACACGCTGGCTGGGACTGCTTGGTGTCCGCAGGTGGAGCAAGGAAAACTCAAAATTGGTTGGTAATTGGACTCCCACCCCCGGCCGCAGGCGCCGCTGGACACGCCTGGGCCGGTTCGTTCAGCAACGGGCCCACAGGGCGTGGAAACGTCTCTGCCCCCCAGCCCTGAGGCGCGCTGTTCTCTGATAAGCAACTCTCTGAAAGTCCTCGTGGCCTCCCCGAGTCCAGCGCGGAGGCACCCGGTGGTCGGCTGCAAGCACCCCAGGCTCAGAGCCCCACTGGGGGATTTGGGCTCATGCAGCGTCTCTGCTCATCGAGATTCTTGCGCTGTGGCCCCTGGCCCTGGCCACCCCCTACCCAGGCCGACCAGCTCCTCGGGGTATTCCGCCACACGCTGGCGCCCACCCCAGCTCCGCTCCCTGGAGGTCACACTCCGCAAGCGGAGGGGCTGAGCTCAGCCCCTCCCCTCTCAGCTCAGGCGACGCCCCACCCGGAGCCTTCCAGCAACACACCGATGCGCAGGCAGGACAGCCCCCCGTCAGACCCAGCACACTGCCCAGGGTACCAGCCTGCGTGAACGGCCCAGGACCCGACATAGAGCCATCCCTGGCGGAGCAGGAGGGAACAGGGATTCTGGACCGAGGGATTCCTGTGCCAATGCCCCTGGGGACTGGCCGCAAAGCCCCAGCCGGCCTGCTCTGGGGCAGCAATGCCTCGGGACCGGGCGGGGGGCCCACACCGGAGATGAGCCCACTGCACGACCACACGTTCTGTTCCACGCCCAGCGATCGGAGCACAAGAGTGAGAGTCAGGAGGCTGCTTTGACTCCTGCTTGGCCAAGGACGCGTGTGCCCTCCGCCTTGTCACGCTGCCCATCTGTGCCCATTTCCTGGACCCACAGGATGGCACCGATTGGCTGCCATGGGCTGGGCGGCGCTCAGGAACGCGCCCGGGGCGGTGCGATCGGCCGCCGTGGGCCGGGGGCGCTCGGGGACGCGCCCGGGGCGGTGCGATCGGCCGCCGTGGGCCGGGGGCGCTCGGGAACACGCCCGGGGCGGTGTGATCGGCCACATGGGCTGGGGGTGCTCGGGAACGCGCCCGGGGCAGTGCGATCAGCCACGTGCACCTGTGCGCTAGTGGCTGCCAGGGAATCCGGGATGGCATTTGGGAGCCTTCCCCCCCCAAGCTCTCCAGCCTGGCTCGAGATTGTTGCAGGCTGCGTGGCCTTTACACTGCTCCTGCCCCCAGCTCCCATCTCAGCAGGGAGCCACTGCAGAGAACAGGCCAGGCCTGGGACGCCTGACGCAGGGTAACCTCCCCCGATACATCTCCACGCTCCGGGCATGAAACAGCCCTTGCCCAGGAAAGCGGGGGAGGGGAGGCATGCGCAGCGCCGGGAGCCCCTCGCTAGAGCCGCCGGGCACGCTCCGCACTGGGCGCTCGGACACAGGGGCAGGCCCGGGGGTCCTGCAGCTCCGGGGAGAAGGGCGGCCAGGCGGGGGCTGGAGTTAGACTCTGGGTCATGTGACCCAGCAGCTGGGGACCCCCCTTACCAGAACTGCCCCCTCCCTGGGCCTTTCCCTGCCCACAGTGCAGCCGAGCCCGGGGCGTGCACGTCACGGTGCCAACGCCGCACAGCCGCCCCAGGCAGTGCCCAGGGAACCCGCTGCCCGGGACGGGGCTGGAGCCGCCTGTGGCATCTGGGCGCTGGACCTGCTGCTGCACGGACTCCAGCCAGCATCCCTCCACGGCTCCCAGCTGGGAGACAGGCAGGGCCCCTCTGCTCTGCAGGCAGCCGGACCTGGCCCAGCCCAGACAGGGGAGAGCGGGGGGTGACTATCAGCAGGCATGGAGGAGCCCCCCCCGGCACAGCAGGGTGTGGAGAGGCCTGGCAGGCCTGAGGAGAAGCCGTAAGCCCCCCCGGCGGGCGGTGCACGAGCACGAGCTGTGTGCTGCCAAGACATGCTGTTCAAACAAGCAGCGCGTGAAGCGATGGAGAACAATGGGCCGGGCGCGAGCCAAGCGCTGCAGGGAGCCCGGGAAGCCGAATTCCCCCCTCGGGTCCCAAAGGGAAAGGGCCGCGCTCCAGCGGGCTGGGCCTGGGGGCAAGGGGTGAGCCCGGCACTGCCCCCGGGCGGGGGACATCTGCCTCTCCAGCCCACGGCTCCCCGGGCTGTGCCTGGCTCCACTCCAGCCCCACCTGGGCCATGCCCCACGCCTCCCTGTACCCCCCAATCCGGCTTCCTCAGGCCATGGCCTGCCCCCTCCCAAGTCCTGCCCCACCAGAGCTCTGCCCTGTGCCCTGGCCCACCCCTCCCCTCCAGCCACGCCCTGCTCTGCCCCCAGGCTGCACCTTGCCCCTTTTCTGCTTCCATTTCCCCTGGCCCACGGCCACTAGGCTCTGTCCCACCCCGCTCTGCTCGCCCCCCCGAGCCGCCCTTCCTGGGTGAAGCCCGGCCCTGCTCTACCAGGCTGTGCTCCACCCCGCCCCCCCCGCTAGCCCAGGGCTGTGCCCTGCCCTCCTCCCCGCCTCCCCCAGCTCTCCCTTCCACTGGCCCGTGTCATTAAGCTCTGCGTTAGCAAGAGAGAAACTGAGGCACACGGGGGGAACTGGACTTGCCCAGAGTCCTGCAGTGAAACAGTGGCAGAGCTCTGAATACACCCAGCACTCCAGACTCTGGGTCCTGTGCCTTAGCCATAGAGGGGCCCCCCCCAAGGCAGAACCATCCAGCCAGCCCCTCCTGGACCAGCTCTGCAGACAAGCCCAGCCCTCGGCCACCTGTGCCCCCAAGCAAGCAGCCTCTTCCATGCTCTGTGTCTGGCACGCTCCAGAGGCTCTTCCTTCTGACCGCGCAAGAAGCCCCCGGCGCCACTCGGCTGCGGAGTTTGCACGCCTGCTTCACCCCGGCCTGTGAGACCATCCGTTCGCACACTAGGGTCTGTGCAGCACCCCCAGCCCTGGAGCCCGGTGCCCTGGAGCCCAGCACCCCTGAGCCAGGCGCCCCCAAGCCCCGTGCATCCCGAGCCAGGCACCCCCGAGCCAGGCGCCCCCAAGCCGGGTGCATCCCGAGCCCGGCACTCCCCTTAGCCAGGCGCCCCCAAGCCGGGTGCATCCCGAGCCCGGCACCCCCGAGCCAGGCGCCCCCAAGCTGGGTGCATCCCGAGCCCGACACTCCCCTTAGCCAGGCACCCCCAAGCCGGGTGCATCCCGAGCCCGACACTCCCCTTAGCCAGGCGCCCCCAAGCCGGGTGCATCCCGAGCCCGGCACCCCCGAGCCAGGCGCCCCCGAGCCCGGTGCATCCCGAGCCCGACACTCCCCTTAGCCAGGCACCCCCAGAACCCAGTGCCCCCCCGAGTCTGGCACCCCCCAAACCCGGCACCCCTTGAGCCCGGCCTGCCAGGAGCCTCCTGGGCTGCCTGCCCCTCGATCCAGCCCTGGAGGCAGGGGAGGGAAGGGGAAGCTCCAGCCAAAGGCAAATGCTGCTCTGCCACCTTGTGCCACCTCTGGGTCCTGCGCTCCTGGATTCCCAGCAGATTGCTGCTGTGCCGGGCCTCCCGGGGCAGGGATGGGCCGCAGCAGGTGGCCGGGGCACCCGGAGCTGCAGCAGGGTCTGTGTGCAGCTGGGCACACGCCAGGTGTCTTGGTGCTAGGGGCTCATTGGGCTGATTCCCGGGAGGCCCAGCGGCCAGGACTGACCCCTGCAGCCGTCTCGTTGTGGTGTCGGTATGGGGGGGTGGTCACTGGGTTTGTCCCACTCCCCCCATGGCACCTGCTCGTGGCACGGCTGCAGCTCCCCGAGCGAGCACAGAGGCTGCCACGCCGGCGTCACTCGTGTCCTGCCACGGGCTCTCACCTCATGTTTCTAAGGCCACCCTTGCCTGGGCCCTCTCCTGCCAGCCCCTCGCCCCCACTCATCTGGCTCCAGGCGTCTACGGGGGAGTTTGCAACCTGCAGCTGTTTGCAATTTGTCTGGGTTTGTGCTCGACAGGATCCCCGCCAGAGGAGGGAAATACCCGTCTTGCAACCACGCGGCCACGGGCCGTGTCCCTTTCCGGAACCGCCTGAATGACCACGGGGCAGAACGTTTGTTCCGGGGGCAGCTCGGGCCAGACATCGGGAGGCGGTTCCCTGGGGCTCAGCTGCTCTCCTGCCTGGCTTTGCTGGCCTGGCCAGAGCCCCGAGCCAGCTGGCGAACGCGCTGGACTGTACCAGGATCAGTACCAAGAGGGCCAGTGACCCAGACGCCCTGGTCAGTATCCCGGGTTAGTCCCTGTCTCAATGGAAGGAGGCGCTGACACTTCCGCCACAGCGGCCGTTTCCACGTGTGTCCACACCCCCAGGAGCATGTGTGACGTAGTGGGGGGCTATCTACTCTAGGGGTCCCAAGCCCACTGGTTGGGCATTCACTAGTAGCTAGGCTTGGGCTGTGGCTGACCCCTGCTGGCCTCTGTCTGTAAGCACGGCCCAGCGGGGGTCGCCCCAGGGCCCTCATGTCACCTAGACAATGGCCCACCCAACCGGTGCTCACCTGACCAGGGAGAGGGTTTGGACAAAGGAAGGGTGTGGCTTGGGGGGGGGGCATGGAGGAAGCAGACTAACCAGTGTAGGGGGGTTCAGGGGCCTGTAACCCCTTCCCCCAAGGGAACGAGGGCTGTCGGCCCATCCTCTTATGTCTGCATCGGTCCCAGGCCATGCTGTATCCGGAGCAGCAATAACCCCTCTCGATTCTACCGGCTGGCAGAATCCCATCTTGCTGCGGACGGGGGTGCAGGGTCGGGGGCGCCCCAAGGTACCGTCAGAGCATGCGGCAGCTGGGAGCAGGAAGGGGGGTGTCTGCCATGGGGACAGAGCTTCCCCTGGCTCAGCAGGCTGCCGGGAGGGACGGCCCTGGCGGTCACAGGAAACTGAGGCACCTGGCAGACCAGCCCGTCCGCACAGCCAGTGGCCAGTGGCGGATGCTGTCAGCTCCCTTTAACCCGGTGACTGCTTTCAATGGTTCTTCCTTCCATGTCCAAGGTTGCCACTGTCCGAAGCCAGGCAGCCCCGGCCCTGCGTGCGGTGCAGAGCGTGCCAGGAGACACACGCCAGACCCGACCCCGTGCCTCTGCGCACGTCAGGCATTCGGGTGCAAATCAGCCGGCTGCTCGGGGGCTGGAGACGCCCCTCGTCTGTGCAGTATTCAGGGAGGGGTTCCTCCCTGAGCCTGCCTGGGATGGATGGGCACCCCAATGCCAGGCGCACTCAGGAGCGTTCCCGCCTGGTGGAGCTGTGACCCGCCTTGTCGCTCACCGTATCCAAAAGCAGCATTGCACGTTCCTCCCCCGTGGCACCAGGCTGGGCCATTCCCAGCATGCCGTGGGGCACTAGCCCTGGCCGGAGCCACAGCTGAGAACTTTGTTCCCCGACGCCCTGCGTGACGCCG
The DNA here is from genome assembly GCA_032595735.1 of Pelochelys cantorii. Classification (NCBI taxonomy): domain Eukaryota; kingdom Metazoa; phylum Chordata; order Testudines; family Trionychidae; genus Pelochelys; species Pelochelys cantorii. The sequence goes on from CM064337.1 coordinate 47,927,337, forward strand.
TCAGCTGTGATCACTCTGGGTGGCACAACGCACTGTGCACGTCTGATCACGAGGCCTGGGGCTCCAGTAGCCGGGGTCCCAGGTAGTCGCTGGCAGCACTCTCCTTCCGCACGGCAGTGCGGCTGGGCAGCGGCTATGCACGGGCAGAGCTGTCAATGGGCTCTGCGGTGCCAGGCTGCCGACAGCCCTGCATCCGGTACAACCATTAGCTCAGCCTGCCGCGTGCCAGGGAGCGACAACTGTCCCGTGCAATCCGAGGCAAATCCAGCCATTGCAGACCCCCGACGCCCGAGCTCCCTGCGATCCCATCCCCGGCCGGGCTGGGGTTGTGAGCGCGGGGTCCGTAACCATGGCGCAGGGCTGTAGTTACAGGAGGGGCAGACCCGGCCAGCTGTTGCAGGGTGTGACGCGCATTGGCATCCCAGCTTGGGCTGATGGTGGTGACAGCTGTTCTGACTCCCCCCCAGCTTCGCAGCCCTGGGAATGACCGTGGGACTCGCAGGGCGGGGCCAGGTCGTACTCAGCACCAACGCGCTCCCCAGAGCCAGCTGCCCACCTGCCCCAGTAGGGATGGAGGCGCTCAGCCCCTGGGCCCCAGCTGTAATAGCGCAGTCCCCTCCCTGCACCGAGACCCACTCTGCCCCCTTTCTAAGCCTCTCTCCGAGACCCACTCTGCCCCCTTTCTAAGCCTCTCTCCGAGACCCACTCTGCCCCCTTTCTAAGCCTCTCTCCCATGGGGCAGCGAGAGATCCCCAAGATGCTGGCTGGGCGCAGCCATGCCTCCCCATGTGGGGCAGGCGCAGCTTGGGTGGGCGTTGGGATGTGAGGAAGGAGGGACCTCGCCCGTCACCCTGCCCCGCATCTGAGTGGGGGGGAGGGGGCGCAGCATGACTGCACTGACCTGGGGGCTGCAAGAGGGTAACTGGGACTTCCCACCCCTCCCGGAGCCCAGCCCTGGCCTGCAGTGCATGCACCAGGAGGCCAGAGCCTACGGCCAAGCCTGTCCTGCTGTGGGTGCCCGATGCAGCCAGCTCTGGGGTGGTGTCAGTGCCAGAGCCCCTGGTTTTCCGACACACAGGGCCCCCGCGGGAAGAATGTGCCGCATTCTTGGTAGAAGCCCAGCAGTGCGGACGGGCCCCCAGGACGAGCATCTGGAGCACAGGGACACGTGCCAGGAGCAAGCCTCATGCTCGCGGGGGCCACGGGAAGGGGGGGGCCGCAGTGCCAACAGCTGGTTCATGGTCCCCTCACTGGGACAGGGACTTGCTGGGGTCGCAGGCTGCCCTCCGGCGCGCGGGGCGGAGGTCTGGCATGTGTGTGTCGCTGCACGGCACCCCCAGTCGCAGCAGCTGGGTTTGCACGACGGAGCTGCCCCCTCCGAGACCAGACACTGACCCCGCTTCTCGACCCACCCACTCACGCCCACGCCCACGCCCACGCCCACGCCCACGCCCACCCCGTCCCTCTGAGGTCCTCACAAGCCCAGCCCGGGAGCCTCTGCTGGGTGGGTTCCCACATCCACAGCTCTGCCAGCTCCCCCCAGCCCAGCACTCCTCCTGCTCCCATCACTAGCTCCCACTGCCCCCCAACCCCTGCCTCCGCCCGCCCACCCAGCTCCTCTGACCTGCCCTTGTGCTGGGCTGAGCATGCAGGGAACATGCAGGAAAGTCGAGCAAGCGGGTCCAGACGCACCCAGCCCCTGCCGCACAGCCGGGGCAGCCTCCCCCCGCCCCCCGTGTAAGGGGGACCGGCTGGCAGATCTCACCTCCGTGCCCGTGCGTGAGAGGCACAGGGGTCCCTTACACCGTCCCCGCCGGGTCCTCGCACACGCCGGGGATCTCAGAAGAGGGCGGAGGAGAGAACTTGGACGCACCCAGCTCCCGGCACAGCAGCGAGGGGCGGCTGGGGAAAGGCTGTCGTGTCCAGCTGGTTCACAGAAGCCACCCTCTGACCCGGCTGTGTCCCGAGGCGAGGCAGACGCAGCCCGCTGCCTGACGCCGGGCGGGGCCTTGAGCCCCTCGGCTCACTTCCTAAACTCAATCCAGATTTGCTTCGAGGGAAGCTGCATGAAATGGATTCCCCCACCCCCTAGCCCAGGCCCTTCTTAAAGACGTAGCCTCTGCATTTCCAGCAACCGAGAAGCAGCCCGCCAGAGGCAGCGCCGGGCCCGCTCTGCACCACGGCCCACGCCACGGCCACAGGCCAGACGGATACTAGGAGCCATGCCCGGGGCTGGACGGGGTCTGGCGAGGTGGAACAGACCCCACTGCAGCCACAGAGACGCCTGCCCTTTGGCCGGCCGAACGGCGCCTCCTGCTGGGTGGGCCAGGCCTGCAGGGTGCCAGTCGGCTCTCAGGCAGGCATTTTGGCACCGGCCACAGGCACCAAGCACGGCTGAATTCTCCTGGGCAAGCTGGAGGGGGGGAAACGACTTTGGCTGTGGACCCGAGCTGCTCCCAGCGACCTGCCTTTGCCACGGATTGTGCACAAACCTTCAAAGCCAAAGAGCAGGCGCAGAAGATCACGGCTGGCCAGGCAAACCGCTCACCTGGTGTCCTGCGATCAGCCGATCGATGCCGGCAGTGACGCAGGATCCACCCCGGCCCCTGGCCAGCCGTCCCAGGGGTTCAGGAGTCCCTCGGCTACAATGTTGTTCTGCACTGTCGTGTCAGCCTCCCGCTGGCAGGCCTCTCCGCGCCCAGGTATCCCTCCTGCCCGCTGGAAGCGCCAGCACGGCCCTGCCCTTCCGCCTCTCCTCCAGGGCCCCCCGTGCGCCGAGACTCCATGGCACGCAGCAGCCGTGCTCCAGCCAGAGCCTCCAGGAGCTCTGCCACCACTCTCGGCACAGACCAACCCGCTGACTGCCAGGCGTGTGACTTTGGCAGCTCCTGGTTAGCACCCGGCGCCCGCGGGAGGGAAACCCGGGAGAGCAGCTGCATGCCGGGGGGGGGAGGAAGGGAGGGCGTGTTCGGGGGAGAGAGGAAGGGGGGGGATGGGGCAGGTAGGTGGCCAGAGGTGGCCCAGACTGGCGCTGCCCTGCCAGGCAGGAGCAGCTGGCCACCCCTCCCCCACTGCCACGACTAAAGGGGGCTCAGGCAACGTGGGCAGGTGTTTGCCGGGGCTTTGCCCGGTTCCTCGTGACTGGAGCCCGGAGGCAGCGTCTCGTGCGGGCCCAAGCACCCCCAGCAGCACCCACCTGCCCCCAAACCCAGCCTGCCGCCCCCAGGCCCCTCGAAACAGCATCGCCAAACCCGGCCTTCAGGGCAGCACTGGGGCCGAACGGGTGGGGGACTCTCCCCGGCGGGGAATGGCCGCCCCACAGCCCAGCTAAGAGCGGGCCTCAAGCTCTGCACCAACCCCCCCCCCCCCAGCGGCAGTTTGGCCACGCTGCGGGCACAGGCCTCCCAGGGGCCCCCCGCATGGGACAGCGCTAATGGGAAATGGGAGCCCGGGCGTCCTGCCTGGGGGCGTCTGGCATCGGGCCCTGGCGACAGCCTCCCGAGCTCACAGGCCGGCTCGGCTCTCCCTGCGGGCAGCTCCCCCGCCTGGGCCATTTCCAGCGGGGTGCAGGGAAGGGCCAAGGGCCGTGCACACCCACTGCGCCGGGGGAAGCGCCGCGGCGAGGGGCAGGAGAACGGCCCAAGGCCGCAGTGGCTGACAGCCGTGTTCTCCCAGGGCAGGAATCCGGCTCCGTCCCACTTACAGCCCCGCCTGCTCTCCCCCAGCCCTACGCACCGCCTAAGGGCAGGCTGGGCAGGCAGAGGGCCCAGCTGCCCTACGGGGCTGGGTGGGGCAGAGACTGGCGCTCGTTTGCCGAACGCCCGATAACTTGCAGAAGCGCCCCGGCTGCGTTCATGCAGCCCACACGGCGCCCAGCCGGAGGAGCCCTGGGCCCGTGGTGGCAGCAGCAGTCCCCCGGCACCCCTCCCAGCCCCAGTCAGGGCTGGCCGCTGCTACATGCGCTCTGCCAGGCTGGGAGGGTCCGAGGCCGCCAGCTGCCTGGCACTTTTCAGCACGGCAGCAGCTGCAGAGGCCACGGCCCTCTAGCCAGGGCCCAGTGTAAACCGGAAAGGAGCAAGTGCCTTGCTGGCTGGTGCGCCCCGGCCTGCCCGTGCGAGCTGGAGGGACCCGCCTGGGAGGGGCTGCACACTCCAGCCATGCACAGCCCAGCCAGGGATGGCAGCAGCACGTGGCACAGCCACGCACTTTCACGGGGCGGTTCCGGGGGCACAGGGAGGCTTAGGCCTCGCCCGCCCGTCCCCACTGCACAGCCCCGGCGGCTGAGACACGCGGGCATCCCTCCATTTCATGGCCCACTGCTGACGTGTCCCTCCCGCCACCCGCTGCCTACCTGGCTGCCAGCGGGCACCCGCCACGTCCACGTGAAGCACCACGGGCGGGCGGCTGTAGACACTGGGTGGGCAATCCTTTTGGCAGGGGAGGGGAGGCGCTCCAAGAATTGGGAAAGTGGTCGAGGGCCACACTCTTCCATGACAATAATGGAGGGAGTGCGCGGTCTGGGAGGGAGGCGGGTGCAGGAGGGGACTGTGACCTGGGACAGGGCATTGGGGTGCAGGGTCTGGGACAGGTGTGGGTGCAGGAGAGGATTCTGCCCTGAAGGAGGGGTGTAGGGTCCGGGAGGGGGCTGTGACCTGGAGGAGGGGTGTAGGGTCTGGGAGGGCTGTGAGCTGGAGGAGGGGTGTAGGGTCTGGGAGGGCTGTGAGCTGGAGGAGGGGTGTAGGGCCTGGGAGGGCTGTGAGCTGGAGGAGGGGTGTAGGGCCTGGGAGGGGCTGTGAGCTGGAGGAGGGGTGTAGGGACTGGGAGGGGTGTGAGCTGGAGGAGGGGTGTAGGGTCTGGGAGGGGTGTGAGCTGGAGGAGGGGTGTAGGGTCTGGGAGGGGTGTGAGCTGGAGGACGGGTGTAGGGTCTGGGAGGGGGTGTGAGCTGGAGGAGGGGTGTAGGGTCTGGGAGGGGTGAAGGGGAAGGTGCAGGGGTCTGGGTAGTGACCGAGGGCATGGGTGTGGGCGGGCGTGGAGACACCTCCCCTCGGCCTGCCAGCTGGGCCTGTCCCTCAGCTGGGCCCTCTCCAGGGCCTCCCCGCCAGGAGCCAGGAGCTGCTGCTGACTGTCCGGCAGCTGGTCCCGTCTCCATGACTGTGGCCAGAGGCACCTGGTCCCGCTCATGTCCATTCCAGAGGGCGCTGCCACGCGTCTCTGCCCGCCCCTCCGCTGCCCCCGAGGCCTTTGCACTGCCCCCCGCCCCATCTCTCATTCGCCACCGAGACGCGACTCCCGCCCGCCCGGCTTCCCTCGTGCCACCGGGACCCTGCAGCCGCCTGCCTGCCCCTCGCCCGGGAGAGCCGCTCGGTGCTGAGCCCCCTCCGTGCTCACCCTCAGCTCCCCCCCGGAAAGGCTCCATTGCCGGGAGAGTGGCTCCTGGTGGGTCTGCTGCTGCGGGGAGGCTGCCAATATTGCCTCATTGTTTCCTCGTGCTCCCCCGGCCGTCTGGCTGCCTCCATCTGGCGTCTCCTCTTGTGCTGCGACTGCAAACTCTGGGCCCGGCCGGCTTTTACTTCTGGGTTTGCACAGCACCTGGCGCAGGGGTCCTGGCGCATGACCAGGGCTCCCGGGCACGACGGTCATCGGCCCCTTATTCGGTACCCACGATTGCTTGGTGGCCTGGCGTTCCCCAGCGAGGGCAGAGGCCTTCAGCATCACTGTTCTCGCTGGCAACACTGCTCACTGGGCAAGGGCCAACCCCCCGGCTCTGCTCCTCCTCGGGGACTGGCTGGGACCCGTCAGGCATGGTCCCGAGCGCCCCAGCCTGCAGCTCTTCCCACCCCTCCACGTGGCTTATTTTGCACTGCGAGCAAGGGAGGGGACCAGATGGGAAGATGTGAGGTACATGCTCTGCTATTTCAGTCCCTCGCACCGCGAATGCCGACGTCCCGGCCAGCCAAGCGGGAAAAGCCGGCACTGCTCAAGCATGTTCCAGTCTCGGGGACATTTTAGCCTGACCCCCAATCCGCCAGGCTCAGCTGCCCTGGAGCGGCCGGCCAGGCGGGGAGAAATCTCCACAAGCAGCCTCCAGCTTGCTTCAATTGTGCTTCTGCGCAATGGTGAAAAGTCCCAAATGGGATTAACCAAAATCCCAGCTTCACACGGACCAGACTCCGACACCATTGTAATTAAAACCTGCTGCCCCCTGGGCGGGAGCCCAGACTTCCACCTCGCCTGTGTTCTCCCTGCGCGTCTAGCTCAGCCGGTCCCCACCCACCTGAACCTTCCTTTGGTTGCACCACAGCTGCAGGCACCGAGGCATTTACCTGGGAATACCACGATGCCCGGTGCCCGGCACACCCCAATCCCGGCGGCTCCCTGGGGCAGACTGCCTCCGACAATTCCACTGGGCTACGAACAGCTGACCGGTGATCTTGATCGGCAACTGGCCCCCGTGGGCTCTGTGACCCAGACAGACGGGGAAGTTTAGAAACCGTATCGGAGGTCCCATTCTGAATTCACTCAAAAAAGTGAAAGCGAAACTGCACCCGTATCGTGGGGGCAAGCCCCTCGGCCGGAGCAGCCCTCTGCACACACATTGTCTTGGGGCCTGGGCAGCAGGCGAGTGGCTGTCTGCACACCCGGCTTTTGCACATGGCCCTCTGGCAGCCTCTTTTAGCCACCTAGAACAGCCTTGTGCTCCGCAGACTTTCACGTGGCCCAGCCTGGTCGGACTGCAGGGAACATGCCTTTCCTCTACTCCAGCAGAAGAGCTAGGGAGGGGATCGCTTGCTGTTCTCTAAGCCCCGCTGCTGGGGTGCATATACCAGCCAGCCCAAGAATGGGTCACACCAACGGGCCAGTTGGCTCTGTGACCGTCTCTGGTAGTGTCAGACGTTTAGGGACATCCATAATGTGGGATGCATCCCTGCCCATCCTGGCTACTAGCCGTTGATGGGCCCAATGTCCATGAAGGTATCGAGTTCTTTTCTGAACACAGTTGGACCTATGGCCTTCACAACATCCCCCAGCAAGGAGTTCCACAGGGCGACCGCCTTGTGTGAAGAAATACCGCCTTTGGTCTGTCTGGCTCTTGCTGCCAGTTAATTTCATCTCAGTTCATGTGTTACGCAAAGGGGGAATTAACACCAGCCGTATTTTATAGACCCCTAGCCCACAGCTTAACTGGAGCCAGGGTGGGGCACTTCATAGCCCCAGCTCTGAATGTAAAATCATCGTCTGCGCCCCTCTTTCGCTACAGCCTAAGCACTGCTCTGCCATCGCCCCCGAGCCGTCTCTTGCCCTCCCTTGGACACAGACAGCACTGGGCTGTGAAATCCCTGCTCCTCCGCAGCCTGGATGGGACGGGCCGGACCGTCGCATCTACGCCCCCCTTCCCTTGGCTCTGCAGGGCCGGGCTGCACAGGGAGAGCTGAGAAGGGCCGGCATCCCATGCACACAAAGACCACGTGCCCACACCCTGTCCACGGCAGCTACTCAGCAGTCATTAACCCTTTGCAAGCAGGCCGTGGCCACTGCTCCAGGGAGTGGCTCTGAGTGGCACAAAGCTGGGAGCCAAGGTGGCTCTGGTTTCCTGAGAGGGTCAGATTTTGGGTGCCTTCATGGGCCCAGCGGTCAGAGGTGCTGCGCACTAGCCAGCCACGCTCCACTGCCACGCCCCAACCACCACCTGATAGAGGTTATCTAATCCACTCTAAATAGCTCCAGTGTTGGAGAACTCACTGCTCTGGGGAGGGGCTGGAAGGAGGGGTGCAGGCTGCCCTGGGGAGGGAGGACAACCTCAGCCCTCTCTCACCGCAGCAGCTTGGGGCCAAGTGAGAGGCGCCCCTCTATGACTGCTGCAGTTCCAGGGCGCACAGCTGGGGGTGGGGGGCATGTCCAGGTTTGTCTGCCCCCTGCACTCCCCAGCCAGAGTGAGCAAAGCAGCAAACTGGGCACTTTCCCCTTGCTCCCTGCCCCAGGGGAACAGCCAGCAATGCCCCGTACAAATGGGAGGGAAGCTGCAGCCCCACTGCCCTCTGTAAAGGACACCTGGGGGGTGGGAGGCTCAGGGCTGGGGCAGTCCCAGACGGGCGGGTGCCCCCAGCCAGCCCCATTCACCTGCCTGGTGAGTCTGTCTCTTTGCTGTGGGGTTTTATGCATCCCCATAAGCATGGGGGGGAGGGAGCTTCAGTGCCCCCTCCCCCCGCACAAGCCACCCCTGCCCTTGCGTTAAGTTATGGTAAGAGGAAGCTGCATCCCGAATTTGGTGGCCCTCGCACTGACCAGTTAGAAGCTCTCGAACGGACGGACGGGCGGGCTCACAGACTCAGACACAGCAGAGAAGAGAGAAGCGATGGGACCACTTGCTCCAGGTCTATCCAAACGGCCGTGGCGGAGAACAAAACTCCCCCCACGCAGGGGACGGTCTCACACAACCCGGTAGCTGGAGGCTGGACACATTCAGACTGGAGCTAGGGTGTCCGGGGGGTCCCCTCAGCGCTTGGGCTCTGGGAGTCAGGACAGCTGGTCCTGGGGTTCTAAGCGCTGTGCACGTGGCCCCCCCAGTGGCCTCCCTTCACCACGGCCGCGCCAGGCCCAGCTGGCTCCGGGGGCTGGCACTGGCACGCTGGGGCAGGCTGTGGAACGGCTGGAGGCTCCCACACGGGCTGCAACCTGGCCTGCGTGTCAGTGCTGGGCCATTCGCCTCCCCGCCTGGGCTGCCCGTCGCCACCGGGCTCAGGTGCGCTGGGGGCGGGGGCCTGCCTGGTGCCAAGTCCTTTCTCACCGAGCCTTTGCCGGGAGCAGCGACTCCTCATTCAGCCCCATCCCCGAGGGCAGGCCAGACGGCCGGTGCGGCCGGGGGAGGGAAGCGAACAGGGAGCTGGGAACCGCTAGGTAAGGGGCGGAGAACAAGACAGCAAGCGTCATCACGCTGCCTGGAAGCCCGTGTACCCGCGGGAGCCTGCCCGCAGTCCTGGGGCTGCTCTCAAAGAGAGCTGCGGGCGGGGGGGAAGTGCAGGGAAGGGCCCCCAGCTGGTGCAGGGCCTGGCACAGCTCCCAGGGGAGGGACGTCCGGCTTGGGAGAAGGCGACTGCCGAGGCTGTGACAGGGCTAGCCGCCGGGGACGGGTGTGGAGACAGCACACAGGGCCGGGGGACGTCCCGTCATCCCGCACCGAACCAGGCCTGCGGGCGGCAGGTTTCGCACAAGGCAGGGCTTCTTCACCCGCCGCAGTCGCCCCGGGCACCGGGGCTGGAAATCGAGGGCGCTGCGGTCAGGCAGGGTGTGTCCATGAGTGGCGACTGGCCCCAGTGCTCAGGGACACCGCCAGCTCTGGGTCCCCGAGCCTCGGATGGCTAGAAACTGGGGCGGGGAGGGATCGTTCGTGAATTGACCCTTTCTGCTCGCTCCCTCTGACGCAGCTGGCCCCAGCCTTTATCACAAGGCAGGACCTTGGGCTGGCTGGACGGTTAGACTCATACAACAGTAGAGCTGGGAAGGACCTCGGGAGTCATCGAGTCCAGTCCCCTGCCCTCGTGGCAGGACCCAGCACCGTCTAGACCATCCCCGACAGGTGTGTGTCCAACCTGCGCTTCAATATCTTGAGGGATGGAGATTCCACAACCTCCCTAGGCAACTTATTCCAGTGTTTCACCCCCCAACAGGCAGGACGTTTTCCCTAGTGTCCAGCCGTAGGAGCTCCGAGAACAGCGTTTGTGCCCCCCTGGCTCATTGGGCCTTTTCGCTCTGGACTTGGCCCTTTCCTCCCCGGGGCCGGCGCGTCTCTGGGAGACCAGGCAGAGGCTCACCCAGGGGGTGGGGAGCCCCCTGCCCAGATAAGCAGCACCAACCCCCCAAGGCATGGGCTGCGCCAAGGGGAATGAGTCCTTCCTTCTGCAAGTGTAGCTTCCCCCCAACCCAAACACTGGTAGGTATGTGCACCTAACAGCCCCGCTCCCCCTCCCCCTCCCCGCACCCCCCAGCCAGCCATCACCCCGTCGTGCAAGGCACAGCCAGGGACTGCCACAGGCCTGGCCCCGCTCGGCACTTCATAGCCTCTCCTGTAGGTGGCAGCAGCGGCTCACGCTCCCCATCAAGGTGAGCGCCAGCTCCGCGTGCAACAGGGCTGCGCTGGTGAGAGTCAATTCTGCGTGCAACAGGGTCGCGCTGGTGAGCGCTGGCTCTGTGTGCACCAGGGCTGCACTGGTGAGCGCTGGCTCCGCATGCGACAGGGCCGCGCTGGTGAGCGCCGGGTCCGCGTGCGACAGGGCTGCACTGGCGAGCGCCGGCTCCGCGTGCGACAGGGCTGCACTGGCGAGCGCCGGCTCCGCATGTGACAGGGCCGCGCTGGTGAGCGCCGGGTCCGCGTGCGACAGGGCTGCACTGGCGAGCGCCGGCTCCGCGTGCGACAGGGCTGCACTGGTGAGCGCCGGCTCCGCATGTGACAGGGCTGCGCCGGTGAGCTCTGGCTGTAGGTGCGACAGGGCTGTGCTGGTGAGCATTGGCTCCGTGTGCGACAGGGCTGTGCTGGTGAGCACTGGCTCCGTGTGCGACAGGGCTGTGCTGGTGAGCACTGGCTCCGTGTGCGACAGGGCTGTGCTGGTGAGCATTGGCTCCGTGTGCGACAGGGCTGTGCTGGTGAGCATTGGCTCCGTGTGCGACAGGGCTGTGCTGGTGAGCACTGGCTCCGTGTGCGACAGGGCTGTGCTGGTGAGTGCTGGCTCCGTGTGTGACAGGACCGCGCTGGCGAGCGCCGGCTCCGTGTGTGACAGGGCTGTGCTGGTGTGCCTGGAAGGTCTCCAGCTGCCCGGCAAGAGAGCAGTTTTGCTTTGGGATGGCACCAGGCTGGTTACCACGGAACCCCCCTGACGCCACCACATGGGCCTGCCCGCTCCCCTCTCTCCGGCCCGGGCAAGGCGCCAGCCCAGCACAGGGCAGTGACAAAGCCCCAGTGAGGACTGGACACTCCCGGCCCCGCCCTGCCTTCGCACCGGGGCTCTGCTCACAGGCGCCCGGCCTGGCTCCCAGCACCGCAGCCAAGAGTGGGGAACTGGCCACGCTGTGAAAGCTCTAAGCCAGCAGCAGCCCGTGTGGGCACCGACACACCCAGCCCCGCCAGACGCCTCCACAGGCTTGGGCCACATGCCGAGAAGAAACCCCCTGGAGCACCCCCTGCTGGAACCGCAACCCGCTAGCCTGGGCTGTTGGCATGCCCAGCACCTCGCACACCTGCGGTGCCACACACCACAACCATCAGGCTGTGCGGGACGGGCTGGGCATGTGTCACTGTGGGACATGCCTTTGCACAACAGGCTAGACCGAATGCACGAGGCAGCTGCTCCCCAATTCACGACAGCACTGGTGCAAGTGGGCGTACATCTATGGGCTTGGGCCAACTTACGTCAGCAGAAGGCTTGGCCCCAGGAGTGGGAATTCACCATCCTGGTCTCTCCACATGGGCTGGGGATCTGTAATCAGGGCTGGGCCTAGATGTGAGCCCCAGGGGGTTGGGGGCTGTGGGCCCTGCCACCCCAATTGGAACCTGGTAGACCCCACGCGCAGCACCCTGTCTCTTGGCACGTTGCATCGGACACTGGCTCGCTGAACCCAGAACCCATCGGTAGGAAGATTCCTTCCTGACCCCTACTGCCCTGAAGCATGAGATCTGTTGGGCGACCGATGCAGGCCACCACTAGCCAGGCTCTTTTCAAAGCCAGCTGCAAAGAAACGGAGTGACTCCAGAGGGGCCCTTTGGCTCCATTGCCCTGCACACACAATGCTGGGGCAGCCCAAGCCTGGCCTGGTCTCACGCCCCCGACGCAAACAGCCCCGCCCTGGGTGCCGTCGCTCAGAGCTGAGATCCAAGCCTGGCACGGCGAGCGGCTGGGTGTGAGCCCCGTGGGCTGACCCACGGAGTGACACCAGCGCACTGGACCCGCTTCCACGAGTCCCTCAATGCGCTAAAGCAACCCGCCTGCTCGCCCCCAGGCCCAGCCTGACCCCGCTCCCGCTCGGTGCACAGCCCTGGCGCTGTCCTGCAGAGAGCATGGCGCACGGTCCCTCCCCTTGCTCGGCCGGGGCTGACTGACTGGCAGGGCAGCCGTTGGCAGGAGACGGAACTTCCTGCCTAGGGGGAGGGTCCCGCCAGCCCCACACAGGGACATGAGTCCTAGCTCAGCATCACTCGGACCCACTGGGGGGCAAGGGTGCAGCCAGGGGCCAGCACCGACTCGCTGCACGCAGCCCCTCATCCATGGCACCGGTCTTGGGCCAAGGCGGCCACCTGCTCTTTCTCCAGCCCCAGGCAGCATGTTCCCGCCCTGATGGGGGGTGCTTGACAGAGTGTGCCTGCCGCCCACAGGACCCCAAAGCACTCCGGGGGACTGGGATCCAGGCAGGGGCTACGGAAATGCAGCCACCTCTGGGGCGCAACACGGCAGCTGTTCAGCAGCGCGCAGTAACACGGCATCAGTTTGAAACTACCCAGCCGACGCTGACGCAGACACCAGGGGCAGAACTGGAGCTTACCGGAGGACATGGCGTTCGCAGCCCCACCTCTTGTGCCAAGTGGGATCTTTAGAGATTAGCCAGGATGGGCAGGAATGGTGTCCCTGGCCTCTGTCTGCCTGGAGGTGGGCGACAGGGGAGGGATCATGTGAGGATTCCCTGTTGTGTTCCCTCCCTCCGGGCACCTGGCATTGGCTGCTGCCGGCAGACAGGACCCTGGGCTGGATAGACCTTTGGTCTGGCCATGTTTATCTTCTTATGATCATGAGCAGATAGCCCCTTGCATCCCTGCTCGCCTGATGCCCAGCATCTCCCGGACCCCCAGCATCGGGGTGGGGGCATGAGGCGGAGGAACAGCCAGTTGGACACCCCACCCCCACTGCCTGCCCATCGGCCCCAACTAGGCCCAAATGCCATGTGGCGGGTGAGATCCGATCCCACCAGCACGCCGTGAGGGCTGCAATGTGGTAGGGGCCCCTGGCTTCACCCTAAGCAGCCACCCACCCTGTGTCTGTCTGTCTGTCTGCCTGCGGGGGAGAGTTGACCTTGCCCAGCAAGGGCTTGCAGCAGGGTCCCGATGGCCATGGTGCAAGGCAGACGCTCCCCCAGCATGAGACCATCCGGCCCCTCCCACTGCCACTGCCACGACCACTGTGTGGCTGGAACAAGTGCTGGGAAAGCAGGGAGAACGGGCCGGCCGTAGGGCCGGGGGGGTGTCCGAAGCCCCCAAAGGTGAGTGTGCAAGACACAAGTGGCACGTCAGTCCCGGCCCCCCCCCGCCTGCACAGGTGTGAGGGGAGCTGTCACGGTGACAGGGGAACGCTGCCAGCGCGCACACAGTGCCCCTGGAGAACACAACCCACCCAGCACAGAACCCCCTCCACTCCACAGCCCCACGCACACACACTGCTGCCCCCACTCGCCTCCTTGCACACCGTCACTGCAACACAGGGCCAGGAGCACCTCGACCCTAAGCCCCCAGTGCCACACAATCCTCGGTCTGCACGAGGGCCACTTGCACGCCGGGAGTCTCCGGTGTCCCCTTGCATGGACACGGTGCGCGCGTGCGAGGAGTTTGCATTCTGTCCCCCAGCCAGCGCTACCCTTTGGCACAGCCCCGGTACCCTTGTGACGCCGATGCCCCTGGCTGGGTGCCTTTGCCATCTCAGCCCCTGGACGGACACGTCAGACGCTCGTCCCCAGTGCAGGGAGGGGAGACCTGCCCGTCAGAAATCCCTGCCTCTGCCCGGCCTGGGCAATAGAACCAGAGCAGACTGGGGACCTCAGGAGGCAGCGCGTCCAGCCCCCCCGCCCAAAGCAGGACCAACCCAACTCAATCAGTCCAGCCAGGGCTTGGTCAGGCCGGGACTTAAACCCCTCTAGGGTGGAGATTGCACCCCCTCCCTCGGGACCCAGTGCTCCTCCCCCTCCTAGGGAAATCGTTCTTCCTAATAGCCCACCGAGCCCTCCCCCACTGCAACGTGAGCCCATTGCTCCTGGTTCTGCCCCCTGCCCCCACTGAGACCAGCCTCTCTCCAGCCTCCCTGGAACCCCTGCAGGTAGGTGAAGGCTGCTCTCAAGATAACACGGGCCTGGGTCATTTGCTGACCTGTCACCATTTATGAAGGATGGAAACTTGGCCTTTGGCCTCCTACTCCAGCCACTGCTGGCCCTGTCCCAGCAGAACTCCCCCCCCCCCACCCCCACCCTGCTGCCACGCTCCCTGGCTCTCTGCACCCCCGGCCTTGCCCTCCAGGCCCCGGAGCCGGCACGCAGCAGGTGCATTGGCCTCGGCCCTGCTTGTGCCAGGCAAAGAAACTCAGTGACTCGGTCCCCACAGGGGAGGCCGGCGGCTGCCTTGCTGGGTTAGCGGAGGAATGTAGCTCGTTCCCGCTCTGTCTCGGCTCCACCTGCCTCAGCCTCCCCCCGGCCAGTAGGGCCCTGCTCGGGCATTCCTGCCAGCTACCAGCCTGCCGAGGGGCTCGCCCGGGAGCCGGGGTCTCTTGCCTGGCACCGCAAAGCCACCGGCTGGCTCTGTACTCACAACAGGCACTTGGGTGAAAGCCTCTCAGCTGTGTGCGTGCACACACACAGACTCACACCTGCGCGTGCACCCCCGAGACACACACACAGACTCACACCTGCGCGTGCACCCCCCGAGACACACACACAGACTCACACCTGCGCGTGCACCCCCCCAGACACACACACAGACTCACACCTGCGCGTGCACCCCCCCAGACACACACAGACTCACACCTGCGTGTGCACCCCCCGAGACACACACACAGACTCACACCTGCGCGTGCACCCCCCCAGACACACAGACTCACACCTGCGTGTGCACCCCCCGACACACACACAGACTCACACCTGCGCGTGCACCCCCCGACACACACACAGACTCACACCTGCGCGTGCACCCCCCGAACACACACAGTCTGCACACAAATACACACAGACCCACACATGTGCTTGCACAGAAGCACACACACAGAGACAGACCCGCGCCTGTGAGCACCCCCCCTCAGAACTGCGCACAAACCCAAGTACCTTTAGTCCAGAGTCGGCCTGAACCCACAGGGCCAGCCTGCTCCCCTGACGCAGGCCCCCCAGGCTGGCCCGGAAGATCCAGGCAGGCCGGTGTCCTCTCCATCACCCACATGCTGTGTCTCAGCTCCACCGGGTCCCACCGGCTGGGCTGCTCCGTCTGACAAACCGCCTCTACAGCCCCCGGCGCTGAGGCTGGAGGGGCCCCAACGCGCGCGCACACACACACACACACACACACACGAGCCAATTCTTCGGTGCATACTCGCCCCCTTTCAGCATGTGGCTGCTGCAGGAGCCTGCCAGCCAGCTCCTGTTAATCCCCACTTTGTACCACCAAGCAATGCCCTCTGTGTGCACGGCCGGGGCGGGCCGCTGCCGGGCGCAGAGCCAGCGGGCGCACCGTGCTTGGTACCCTGGGCAAGAGGCCCCCCGCTCAGAGTCCTGAATTGAGTCATTATTAGCCACCCTGGGAGCAGGCCCCCAGGCAGCGCGGCCCAGAGGGCGCCCACCCTGAAGACTGCCTCCTGCAGGGGCCTGTCCGGGGCAATTTGCAGGGCGCACGGCTCCCTGGATGCCATCCCCGGGCTGCCCTGTCTGCAGCTCGTCCCCCACGGGACCGATCCAGCCTCCCAAGTGTGGCTCCCGGCGGCCCTGGCCGGTGCTGGGCTCGGAGCGGGGCCTGGGGCTTGGCAAGCACCGGGAGAGGGGCCTGCCCCGTGGCCAAAGGGCCGAGGGGGCGCTGGGCTGCTGGGGGCGGAGCAGGTCGTGGCGGGCGAGGCAAGGGAGCCCTTTCTCCGGCTGGGTGGGGAGGCTGCGTCCCAGCACAGACGGCATCCCGGCTGCAGAGCCCCCGGTGCGCTGGGCTGGCCCGGACGGGGCCGGCTGTGGCTCCCTGGCTGGCTCCCTCGGGGCCCACGGGGATCCCGGCCCAGGCCAGAGAGCTGCCCCGACACCCCAGATCTCGCAGAAAGTCTGTGAGCGGGACGGAACCATTGTCAGCGCTGGAGCATCCCCGCCATGCCGTGCCCCTTCCCACGGCTGGTCCCCCCCAGCTCCCGCCTCGGCCCTGCCCGCGCCTGGAGGCGAGTGGGCTCCGCAGAGCCTGCTCCCGCACAGGGAGGCTGCCCAGCGACAGATCCCACACCAAGCTCCCCCCCCCGCCCTGCGGGGTGGAATGAGCGGTGCTCCCCTCTTCCCCTGGGACCCCACACTGGGATCTCACAGCCCCACTGATCCCCTCTCCTGCCCCGCCCCCAGCTCCTCTCCCGCAGGGGAGCCTGGCTGTGCCCCGCCGGCAGCGCAAGGGCCCTGACACCCAGCCAGCAAACCCCTGGCGTCTCCCTCGCTCTAGGAGCCAGGCAGGGGAGAGAGACCACCCAGCCAGAGCCCTCTCCCGCAGACAGCTGGATGGGAAGCAGCTTCTGGCAGGGCCCTTTGCCTCCCAGCCCAGCTCTGCCTGATCCACATGGTGCGTGTCTCACACATGCACACGCAACAGCCATGCCCCGCCCACACCAGCTTCCGGAATGCACAGACACACACACACACCCCCCTCCCCATCCAGAATAGCTAGAGCCACACACACCAGCATCCAGAATTGATTGATTGACTGACAGACAGACACACACACACACCCTGTCCAGAATAGCTAGAGCCACACACACACACACACACACACACACACACACACACACACACACACGCCTTCCCCCTCCGCCATCCAGAATAGCTACACACACACCAGCATCTGGAATGCAGACAGACAGACACTCCCCCTCCCCCTCCCCCTCCCCTTCCCCCTCCAGAATCGCTAGACCCCTCCCCACCCCCGCCAGCTGTCCGCACTGGCCATGGCGTGTCCCTCCTCCCCTCTCCGGGGCCCCTTTTCTCACTAACCACCAGCTAACACCCTGGGCACCCCCCACCGTGGCCTCATGCACCCTGCAAAATCCAGCCAAGCCCCTGCCTTGTTCCCTCGCACCCTCTGCTGTGCTGCCTCCACAGCCCATGGCACTGGGGTGCGGGGCCTGCTGCCAGGGCACTGCCTGGCACCACCCCACCAGTCTTCCGATGAGCCCTGGAGACAGAGCACCGCCCCTTTGGCGGGGTCCCTTGCAGCCCAGCAGGGCGTGTGCACCGGCGTGCAAGCGCACGCACACACGGCGCTCGGGGCAGGGCACGGAACCCGCACGCTCTCCTGAGCAAAGGAGGAACAAGAGAGACGGCTCCAGGTTCCATGGGTGCCGGGGGCTAATGCTAGAGCTGCCTTCGGGAATTCACCCCCGGGCAGAGACCAGCCCCTGCTTCACGGCTGTGCCCATGCCCGGGCCTGCCTGGGGCCCGAGAGGGGAGGCAACACGCCCCAAAGGGCACTGCGGCGCTGCCTGACTGCCAAGGCTCTGGCACACCCTGGCAATGCCCAGCCTGGTGCCAGGCAGCCATCAGCACCACCCAGCACCTTCCTGGGAGCCCCCTCATTCGAGGCTTCCCCGGGCTTCCGGCAAAGGGGCTGCGGGTGCTAGTTCCGACCCGGAGCGCTTCCCACGACTAACTCAAAGTGCAACGGCAGCGCCCAGCCCGATGGCCAGGGGCCTTGGGAACTAGACACGGAGGGAACAGGCCTCATGCCTCACAGGCAGCCCCCCCCCCCACCTGGGCCACCCCCTTGCCCCAGCAGGCAGCTCACGCCTGCCCCAGGGTGTCGATTTCTGCTTTGCCGCAGGCCAGAGCCCCCCGGTAATCCACGTGCTGCCGAAACGCGCCGCCACCCACCTCCCAGTCACTGCCCAGGGACAGAGGGTCGGGGGATAAAACCAAAGTGCAGCCGGGCACTGGCGAATCCTTGGGCTTCCCACGCCAGGGCGTCCCCCAGCCCCTGCTGGCTGTGATGCTCGCAGAGCGGTCAGCTTCCCCTCCCCCAGTGCGCCCCCCCCGCTCGGCGGAAGACGTGAACTCGGCGTGCTGTGGACACCCTCACGCACCCGGCGAGCCCCTCTTGGCAGCCAAAGCGCCTGCTAGCGCGGCCGCCCAGCGATCACGCACAGGGTGCTACTCTCACGCGCCGCCGTACGTGCCCCTCCTGCGCGGCGGCGCCAACCGGCGGGGCCCGCACCCCGACAGCGCAGCGACTCGCCAGGAGATTTAACCAGGGCCGAGACCTCGGCAGGGAATCACAGCAACTGTCCTGCCCAAACCTCACCGGCCCTCAGAGCTCCGCTGGGGCCTGGCTGGGGGGAGAGGGTCCCCGGGCTTGTCCCAGGGAGAGCCGGGCCGCCACAATGGGCCCGCCAGCGTCCGAGAGCAGAGCACCCCCCGAGACGCACCGCGGAGGTACTCCTCCGCCTCGGCCTGCTCCCTGCTGTCCTGGGACAGCACAGAACTCCTGGCTCCGCCACCCTGGGCCTCTTCTCCCTGCCCCACATGCCCTCCGGCCCCACACGCGGGCCAGGGAGGAAGGAGGACTGGCCGGTACGCAGGTGCCCACTGAGTGCCTGGGGCTAGAGCTGTGTGTGAGAGGCGGCCGTGTCCCCGGCAGGGCATGTCCCCCCCAGCACGGCCCCGCAGCCTGGCTGCCAGCCCGGCCTCGGTGTTACCTTTGATCCGGCGCATGGATCCGGTGCCCAGCGCCCTGCTACTGCGTGGGGGACTGGCAGCCGGAGGACGGAGCAGCCTGGCTCAGCGCTGAGGCTCCATTCACCTGCTGCTCACAGCGCAGCCGAGCGCGCCTGGCTCGGCACGTGGCGAGGAGACGAGGGGGCGGCGAGGCAGGAGGGCTGGGGGCGGCTCGGCTGCCGGAGCCCCTGGCACACACACGTTGCGCTCCCCGGCACCGCACAGCGGGAAGAGACGCCCACACGAGGTGCAGGAGAGAAAGGCAGGTGAAGAAATGTTCTGCCCAGGGACAGAGACGTCCGCACTCGCTCTGCGGCACCCCAGGGAGGCCAGGCCACCCCAGGGACCCTCACCCAGCCCAGGAGGGCGGGGATCGGGCAGGGAGAGGTTTCAGCACTGGAGGGAGAGACCTGGATAGCCAGGGAACAGGCCTGTGGGGCTGGTCAGGAAGGTGGCACCAGGCCTGGGCTCAGAGGCTGGCATCACTGTTAGAAATAAAAACTGCTCCCCCAGTAAAAAGTTTGGCCAGGCCGCTTTTGCTGTAGTGGGCTGCAGTACTCCTTGGGAGAAACCGGCCGCACCCTTCCTGCATACCATTGCCTTTAGAAAAAGGGAAGGTGTGAAAAGGGGAAAATAGCCTCAGACTCTCCCACCCCTCACCTTGGCGTGAGAACTGCAGGGCTTACCTGGTCGCATGAAACCTGCACAGTTTCGGCCCAAGCCCTGGGACACAGACCCCCCACTTGGCGACCATTGGGCCATATATGGTAATATGCAAGCGCGGGAAAGCGATGTGCAGATTTGGGGATAAATACCCAATGCACAGTTCGCTCTAGGAGGTCTTCGCAACACACGTACCACCGTGCGTGTGCCTTCCCGTATACTTCAAAGCGCTGCCGGCCTGATCAACCGACCAGCCACCTCCCCCGACTCTCGGGCGTAACCAAGCCTTCGCAACCGAACCGATACCTTTGAAATGTTCCGCGTGCTATTTAAGTTGGTATGTATGATTTGATTTTTTTCTTGTTATATAAGCTTAGTGTTGTAGTTGTTTTGGGTAGTACATAGAGTTTGTAGTTATCACTGTTATTTAATTAGTGTAGCTGGATATTTTTAGAGTAGAGACTATTCCCCTTGCCATTCCCATCCTTATATCTCTGACACGTTTAACTAGAAATCATAGAATAAATATAATAAATACTGTAAATTCATTATTAACACGGTCTATTAAAAATCTTAGAATAAATACTATAAATTCATCACTGTTATAAATAAATATTTTTTATTTACTAAAACGGTCCACCTGGTTCTGTCCTTCCCCCCTTGGGGTATGCATCATCGGACCTGTGGTTCTCGCGACAGTCACCAGTGACATGAGCGTGTGGCGCTCGCTGTGGTTTTTGCACACCCAGGTGTGCACCGCTCGGGCATGAACGAGGTGGACAGGGCGAGGAGGGGGCTGCGGGTCGGGACTGAGGGGCACCCGCAGAGCTTGGGTGGGGGGGCCCAGGGCTAGTCCAGACCCCTCTCTAGGTGCCAGGTGGCCCGTTGGGCCAGCCCAGCGTCGATATCACCAGAGCCTGGGGCCAGCACCTCTCTGCCTCCCGCCTACCACAGCTGGCAGTGCCCTCTGGGGAGGGGCCACGAGTAGCCGCCGGCAGCGAGTGGCAGGGCACAGCCACACAGCCCCTTGCTGCCGCTCTCCCGTGTGTACCAGCCCAGCCTCAGCACAAGGGACCCACAGCCGGGTGCCATGGCAACCTGCTGCCAGCTCTTCCCAAGGCTGCTCCAAGCAGCTGGCTCCGTGGCAGCAGGAGGTGGCACCCCTCAGCTGGCAGGGCAGGACTCTCTGCCAGGGCTCATGGGGTCCCAGGGCCCAGCCCAGCTGCCCCTAGGGGCCCTAGCTCATGGGACAAGGGACGTGCACAGGCCACCCAGCTCAGTGGTGAAACAAGCCTTTCTCTCACTAGTTCATGCATCCAATGCACGGCCTTTGATGTGCCCCGGCACTGCCCAGACTGTGTGTCCCTGCCCCCTGACACTGCCCAGACCGTATGTCCCTGCCCCTGTCTCTTGGCATTGCCCAGACTGTGCTTCCTTGTCCCTGCCCCCTGACACTGCCCAGACCATATGTCCCTGCCCTTGTCTCCTGGCATTGCCCAGACTGTGCTTCCTTGTCCCTGCCCCCTGACACTGCCCAGACCGTATGTCCCTGCCCCTGTCTCCTGGCATTGCCCAGACTGTGCTTCCTTGTCCCTGCTCCCAGCACTGCCCAGACCACATAATCTCTGATCACTCACCTGGGGTCATGATGGGTGTGGAGAAAGCAAATGAAGTTATTTACTTGTTCCTATAACATAAGAACTATGAAATGAATAGGTAGCAGGTTTAAAACAAACAGAAGTTTTTCTTCACGCAGCCCACAGTCAACCTACGGAACTCCTTGCTAGAGGACGCTATGAAGGCCAGGTCTTTAACAGGATTCAAAAAGAGCTAGATAAATTCATGGAAGTTAGGTCCATCAATACTTATTAGCCAGGATGGGCAGGGAGGGTGTCCCTGGCCTCTGTTTGTCAGGGCCGGAAATGGGCAACCGGGGAGGGATCACGCAATGATTCCCTGTTCTGTTCACTCGCTCTGGGGCACCTGGCATTGGCCGCTGTGGGCAGACAGGACCCGGGACTAGATGGACCTTTGGTCTGACCCTGCTTGGCTGGTCTGATGTTGTCTACACGTGCTAAATGCTCACCAGATCTTTCACTCCCACCCTCACCCCCAGCTCCATCACAGAGCTCTGGCACGTGCCAGCTTCTCACAGCACACAGCTGGGTTTGCCCCCTCAGTTACAAGTTCGCAGCTGTCAGCCGGGAACAACCCGACCCGGACAATTCATCTGTTTCTTTATCAGGTTGGTCCCTGATCCCCAGTCTACTGCAAAGCAGCCGTCAGAGGCTCTGTCCTCAGGGCCTCGCTTCAAAGTGCTGGGGGGCTGCACCGCTGGGACTGTGTTATTTGCATTAGCCACGCCCTAGGGAGTCCCCGGAAACCCACTTAGCACTAATGTGCACGCGCGTCCGGCACCTGTCAGCTGAGTGGTCTGCACAGCTCACACGCGCCCGCCCCTTCCCTCGGGCGTCCGTTTTCTGTTTCCCGCAGGATGGGATTTCAGGCGCGAACCATTGAGAGTCCCGAAGAAGTGGAGTTGGAGGAGTGGCTGTTTGCCGGGGGGGGTGAGGGGGGGGATTCTCTAGGAAGCATTATTTGCAGCACAAGCCGTCGGACCGATGATCTTCACCCTGCCCATGTGCCTCCGAGGTCTGGGACCGGGCTTCCCTGGACGGCCTTTCACCGCCCCTTGCAAGAGGACAGGAAGGGAGGAGCACGCAAAGCAGGCAGGGCCCTGGCCCAGAGACAACCCGGGCAGCAGCAGGGCAGACTTGCTAGGAGCGGCTCAGCAAAGCAGCCCCGGCACTGCCTGACTCATCTGCACTTGGGACTGGGCTGGCCCCCACCCCCACCCACTGGCCTCTTCCTCACAGCACCGGGGGGGGGGCAGGCTCTGGCCTCCCCACACTGGCGAGGCCGGGGCCCAGGAACATTCCTCCCGCGGGGGGGGGGGGGGGGGGCCATGTCCCAGCAGGGAACTGGCTTTTTGTCAAAACAACTGGGGCCATGTAAAACTGGCCACCGTTCCAAAGGCGTCGGGCTTTGCAGGTTCCTCTGACGCTTTCCCCAGGATTGTTAGCCACCTCGCGGCAGTGCGTCCCGTTTCCACGGCGCTTCCAGAGGCAGCAGAACTGTAACACTGCGCCAATTCCCCCACAGCGCGCCCTCGCCCAGCACCCGCCCCTGACCCCCAGCCCCAACCCGCCACAGCGCGACCCCTCCCTAAGCACCCGCCCCTGGACCCCCTGCCCCAACCCGCCACAGCGCGACCCCTCCCTCAGCACCCGCCCCTGGACCCCCTGCCACAACCCGCCACAGCGTGCCCTCGCCCTCAGCACCCTCCCCGGACCCCCTGCCCCAACCCGCCACAGCGCGACCCCTCCCTCAGCACCCGCCCCTGGACCCCCTGCCACAACCCGCCACAGCGTGCCCTCGCCCTCAGCACCCTCCCTGGACCCCCTGCCACAACCCGCCACAGCGTGCCCTCGCCCTCAGCACCCGCCCCTGACCCCCAGCCCCAACCCGCCACAGCGCGACCCCTCCCTCAGCACCCGCCCCTGACCCCCAGCCCCACCCCGCCACAGCGCGACTGCTCCCTAAGCACCCGCCCCTGGACCCCCTGCCACAACCCGCCACAGCGTGCCCTCGCCCTCAGCACCCGCCCCTGACCCCCAGCCCCAACCCGCCACAGCGCGACCCCTCCCTCAGCACCCGCCCCTGGACCCCCGCCCCAACCCGCCACAGCGCGACCCCTCCCTCAGCACCCGCCCCTGACCCCCAGCCCCAACCCGCCACAGCGCGACCCCTCCCTAAGCACCCACCCCTGGACCCCCTGCCACAACCCGCCACAGCGTGCCCTCGCTCTCAGCACCCGCCCCGGACCCCCTGCCCCAACCCGCCACAGCGCGACCCCTCCCTAAGCACCCGCCCCTGGACCCCCTGCCACAACCCGCCACAGCGTGCCCTCGCCCTCAGCACCCACCCCTGGACCCCCGCCCCAACCCGCCACAGCGCGACCCCTCCCTCAGCACCCGCCCCTGACCCCCAGCCCCAACCCGCCACAGTGCGACCCCTCCCTAAGCACCCGCCCCTGGACCCCCTGCCACAACCCGCCACAGCGTGCCCTCGCTCTCAGCACCCGCCCCGGACCCCCTGCCCCAACCCGCCACAGCGCGACCCCTCCCTAAGCACCCGCCCCTGGACCCCCTGTCACAACCCGCCACAGCGTGCCCTCGCCCTCAGCACCCGCCCCGGACCCCCTGCCCCAACCCGCCACAGCGCGACCCCTCCCTCAGCACCCGCCCCTGGACCCCCGCCCCAACCCTCCACAGCGCGCCCTCGCCCAGCACCCGCCCCTGACCCCCAGCCCCAACCCGCCACAGCGCGACCCCTCTCTAAGCACCCGCCCCTGGACCCCCTGCCACAACCCGCCACAGCGCGCCCTCTCCCAGCACCCACCCCTGACCCCCAGCCCCAACCCGCCACA
This sequence comes from Pelochelys cantorii, assembly GCA_032595735.1. NCBI lineage: Eukaryota > Metazoa > Chordata > Testudines > Trionychidae > Pelochelys > Pelochelys cantorii. The sequence goes on from CM064337.1 coordinate 47,951,161, forward strand.
GCGCGACCCCTCCCTAAGCACCCGCCCCTGGACCCCCTGCCACAACCCGCCACAGCGCGCCCTCGCCCAGCACCCGCCCCAACCCTCCACAGTGTGCCTGCCCCCTGGCCTCGGGGTAGGGACGCATCCAGCTCCTGTGTCTGGTGGCGTCAGAGAGCAGCATGGGGCTGTGGAGCGGGGTCAGAGAGCTACGGCGGGGGGGGGGGGGGGTAGAAAGCCAGTGCTGCAGGAGTCTCTGGTCCCGCACTTAACGGCCAGCTGCAGGACTGCGGCACTGTCTGTGACCCAGCTAAGAGGCAGCAGGGAGCCAGGCAAGATGCAGTGAGTATCTCCCATCCCTGGCACTGCCCAGACCATGCGTCCCTGCCCCTCCCCCAGCACTGCCCAGCCTAGCGCTGTCAAATATCGGTTCACTGAATAGTCGAGTAACCTCATGGATTCTTGTCAGTTACTCGACTATTCTACAGTCCCCAGGGACGGGGCCGGCAGCCAGTGCGCTCTGGCCTCACCCCCGAGGAGCCCCTGCCCCCCCGCGCTGGAGTTTAAAAACCAGCTCCCTTCCCAGACCAGCTGCCTGTTGCCCTGAGCTGCTGCCTCTGATAAAGAGGCAGCAACGCAGAGTGGCAGCAGCTCCTGTCCGGGGCGGGGTCTGAGCTCCCGGACCCTTCACAAGCAAGGACTGAGCCAGGCTGCCTGCCCGCCTGCTAAAAAATGTACTGGCAAGGGGCGGGGAGGAAAATGCGCGTAGTCTGTAGCATTAAAATAAGGGAAGAAGCCTGGCCAGGATGCAGTGAGGTCAGGATATGCTACAATGCTACTGTGTCTGTGTCTTCTTGAAGAAGAAGAAAGTGTATGGGTGTGTCTACACTACAGCACTAATTCAAACTAACTTAGTTCGAATTAGTTAATTCGAACTAAGCTAATTCGAATTAGTGCATCTAGACCTAAAAACTAATTCGAATTAGCGTTTTGCTCATTCGAACTAGCATGTCCACACTGAGTGGACCCTGAACCGAAGTTAAGGCTGGCCGGAACCAGTGCCGGCAGGGCATCAGGTTAGGACTTAGAGCGTGGAGCTGCTGCCTCAGGCTAGCCGAGGGCTGTGCTTAAAGGGACCCGACCCCCCACCCCGGACAGACAGTTCTCAGGGTTCCCCGCTTACTTGTCTAACTCGATGAGGGACAGCAAAGCAGCCCTGTCTTGGAGTGCCCTGAGTGCCCACCCTCGGCACATCACAGCACTCGGCCATCAGCCCGGCTGCAATTGCTGCAGGCTGCCATCCGGGGGTATCAATCGGGGGGCTGTCAGGATCCAGGAGGCCCTGCAGGAGAGCTTCCACCCCGAGGAGCCCGCAGAGCCACCCCAGTCCTCCCCATCGGGGGCTCGTGCCCCATTCCTCCCTCACCTCCTTCCACTTACCCCTCCCCAGCCCCCCTTCCTGATGTAAAAAATAAAGGACACGTGTGTTCAAAAATAGAAACTCTCTTTATTTAACAAAACTGGGCGGGGGGGATTAACCTCTGGGGAGACTGGGAGAAGGAGGTGGGAGAGGGGAAGAGAGAGGGTGGGAGAGGGGAGGTGGAAACCTGGGAGGAGGGAGCTGGAAGGGGGAAGCCAGGGGAACTATAAAACTACGGTACGCCATATCTTCAGTACTGTGTACAGATGTGGTCTCCTCACCTCAAAAAAGATATTTTGGCCTTGGAAAGGGTTCAGAAAAGGGCAACTACAATGATTAGGGGTTTGGAACAGGTCCCATATGAAGAGAGGCTAAAGAGACTGGGACTTTTCAGATTAGAAAAGAGGAGACTGAGAGGGGATATGATAGAAGTCTATAAAAGCATGAGTGGTGTGGAGAGGGTGAATAAAGAAAAGTTCTTCATTAGTTCCCATAATAGAAGGACTAGAGGACACCAAATGAAATGAATGGACAGCAGGTTTAAAACTAATAAGCGAAAGTTCTTCTTCACACAGCACATAGTCAACCTGTGGAACTCCTTGCCACAGGAGGCTGTGAAGGCTAGAACTATAACAGAGTTTAAAGAGAAGGTAGATAAATTCATGGAGGTTGGGTCCATGGAGTGCTATTAGCCAGGGGGTAGGAATGGTGTCCCTGGCCTCTGTTTGTGGAAGGCTGGAGATGGATGGCACGAGACAAATTGCTTGGTCATTATCTTCGGTTCATCCCCTCCCGGGTACCTGGTGTTGGCCGCTGTCGGCAGACAGGCTACTGGGCTAGCTGGCCCTTTGGTCTGACCCCGTACGGCCGTTCTTATGTTCGAAGCTCAGGGCTCAGGGTCGGGGGTCTCACTGGACCAACTTGATTTTCATGCAAACCTGCTCCTGGGTTCGCATGTGGCCTTTGGTGGCCAGGCTGGCAGCTATCCTGCCCTAGATGGCCGCATTCCTGTGCCTAGTGCGGAGGTCGTGGACGTTGGAGGCCTCCCCCCAAACCTCGATGAGGTCCACGATCTCCGCACTAGACCAGGCGGGCGCCTGCCTCTTGCGGCCCTGGGCAGGCTCCTGGGAGCCGCCAGCCTGGTCCTGGGAAGAGGCGGAGGGCTGGGTGGCAGCGGGTGGCTGGCTCATGCCGTGCCAGGTGCAGGGTCTGCTGGCTGGGTGCTGGCAGGCTTGCAACTGGCACGAGCCCTATAGCCAGACCGTGCCCCTTTAAGGGCTCCGGGGCCGGGAGGGGGGCAGAAAAGTTTCCCTGGTTTGGCCCAGAGTGGCCACTAGGGCAAGCTGGGAAGGGCTAGCCTCCAACTAGTTCGAATTAAGTGGCTACACAGCCCTTAATTCGAACTACTTAATTCGAACTAGGTGTTAGTCCTCGTAGAATGAGGTTTACCTAGTTCAAATTAAGTGCTCCGCTCATTCGAATTAAGTTCGAACTAGCGGTTTGTATGTATAGACGCTATGAAAGTTTATTTGAACTCATGGCTGTTAGTTCGAATTAAGTTTGTAGTGTAGACATACCCTATGAGAGGGAAATGTTATACCAAAGAAGTTGGTTACTTTTAACTCACATTCCTACTCAGGGCAAAACCCCTCGTCATCCCCCTATTCCCAGCTTCTGGCAAACAGAGGCAAGAGACACTCACAGCATGGTGTTGCGTTCCTGCCCATCTTGGCTAACAGCCATTGATGGACCCATCCTGCATGAACTTATCTAGTTCATTTTTTAACACTGTTATAGTTTTGGCCTTCCCAATATCCTCTGGCAAGGAGTTCCACAGGTTAACAGTGTGTTGTGTGAAGAAATACTTCCTTTCATTTGTTTTAAATTTGCTGCTGGTTAATTTCCTGGGGTGACACCAGTCCTTGTGTGAAGTGAAAGAGTAAAAAGCATAGAGAAGAGCAGTCCTATCAGGGCAGATCCAGTCTCCAAGGCTGGATCTCTGCTGAGAGCTGTTAGAGGCAGACAGGCAGCCAGGATGGTACCAGACATGCCCCTGCTTTATGGCATGTGTTCGGCTTCCTCTACTCTCAATTGTAATTCTTCTCCTTAGCAATAAAGTAGCTCTAGATAATTGCTGTTTATTCAGCTTTGTTTTGATTGCAGTGTCCCTGATGGCCTGGCAAGAGCCTTTGTGACTAAAAGTGAGAAAGTCATGTCCTGCATTGGCACGAAGAGATGCTGATATTCCGGGCTGGCCCTGGCTATTGCTCTACACTGCACATGTGAAGCAATCTTTGTGATAAAATTACTTAGCAATTAATTAAATAAAATTAGTTAGCAACCCTAATGCAGCCATCCCCCCCCCCCCAAGTTACAATAGTATCCATGGCCCTCCATGGCAGGGTAGACTGATTTCAACAAGGCGATTTAAATCACAGTTTAAATCTCACACAAAAAATCGATTTAAATGATTACCAAAAAAGGTCAGACTGACTGTGCTTAGAGGGCACTTAATTCTGGACTACACCCCACTGAAGTGCCTGGCCCTTCTGATTTTTGAGAACAGGGTCCCTTGGAAAAGCTGAGTTCTGCTGAAGTCAAACAGGGACTAGACATCTGGCCATGACGTTCCAAAATAAGGGGCCTGTATTACGTAATATAGAAAACGACACTCGGTGGCAACTGGCCACTCTAGATTTCTCTCACTGCAGCTTTCTGTGCTGCGTGCGTGAGTGAGTGACAGGTTCCAACCCGAGTTAACTAATTAAACAAGCCATAAGATTAGCTAAACTGCATCCAACCCCGCAAACAGCCTGGGAACCACACATACTACAAGCTGAGAGAGGGTCTCGAAGACGGATGCGCTGCCAAGTGAACTAGTTACATTACTAACCAGTTGATCCGCTCAGCCTTTGCCACATCTTCACCCCCGGCTTGCCCTTCCAAGGAGCAGTTTTCCTTCTGGGGTTTCATTCTTGCACCTTGACACCATCTTCTGTTTTACCCAGGGAACCAATTTCTTCACACTATTCCCAGACAGGCTCTCTCACGCCCAGAAGCCAGGGCAGTTTTTCGGTGGCAAAAGCGGCCGGGGGGGGGGCGGGGGGGAGGAATATAGGAAGCTGCGTGCATGCTGAATAATGGCTCCCCTTTTCCTTTCCAGTGCACGCCACTGTTCCTTTCTACGCTGCCCCGTCCTTTCCGAGATATCGTCTCCATCTTAAGGCAACAGTTTAACTAGCTCCCCTGCCGTGCTTGGCCCAGCTCCACCACCACATAAGCACAGAACAAAAACAATCGCATCCAGCTTGTGTCTGTCTGCATGTTGCTGTTTAGTCTGAACATAAGCACGGCCAGACGGGGTCAGACCAAAGGTCCATCCAGCCCAGTGTCCTGTCTGCTGACAGTGGCCAATGCCAGGTGCCCAGAGGGAGTGAACGGTGCAGGGAATCATTGCGTGATCCCTCCCTGGTCGCCCATTCCCAGCCCTGACAAACAGAGGCCAGGGACACCCTCCCTGCCCAGCCTGGCTAACAGCCATTGATGGACCTAACCTCCATGAATCCATCTAGCTCTTTTTGAACCCTGTGAACGTCCTGGTCTTCACAGCATGGTGAGAAACAGAAACTGAAAGCCCAGATCTTTCAGGAGGCAAGAGCTGGTGGTTAGGCCGGACAGACTAGAGCCATTCATTCATTCTTCTGAGTCTGTAAATGTAGGCAGGGACGGACTAAGGGGTGGGAGAGCCGGGCAGGTGCCCGGGGCGCCAACCAATGGGGGTCACCTGATAGCAGCTGTAAGGGGTGTGTGGCGTCCCTTATAGCTGCCATCAGGTGCCGTGTGCCCGGCTCCTGCAGCGCCGCCCCCCCCCCCATCCCCGCGGCGCCAGCCAGCAGCGCCCTTCCCCCCATGGCTGCGGGGCCCTGCACGGCCAGGTGTTGCGCGCCAGCAGCGGTAGCCAGGCCGGACTGGGCAGTGCATGCGCTGTGCGCCCCGGGGGCGGGCCTGTGCTCCCTGGGGAGCGGGGAGGGGCGGGCCCACGCATGTGCCGTGCGCCCGGGCACAGCGTCGCATGCCTGGGCCCGGGGCGCCAAAATGGCTCGGGCCAGCCCTGAATGTAGGTGTATCATGTTAGTGATGAGATTTAATTGTTACTATTATTTTTAAATGGGAAATTTAATATTTTATTGATGATTTTAAAATTCTATTTAAATAAAAGAAATCAGATTTTTTTTTAAATGTAGTGCAGGGTGTCTGGTTTTGAACCAGACAGTCCAGTATTTGAGCTTTCTGTTCAGGAAACAAATTGAGAAAATAGAACTGTCGGGTATTTTCTAGCTCAGATGGAATGTCGATTGTGACGTAATGTCAAGCGTGTCCGGTATTTTTGTTGAAACCATCTGGCAACCCTAAGGCAGGCCCAGGGCGAGAGACAGGCTCTGCCCCAAAATTCTCCTAATCTGGATAGACAAAGGGAAGGACCACGGTCCCCACGCTTCCAAGAGACTTGGAGCGTCTACACTGCAAACAGCAACCCACCGGCAGCGAGTCGCAGAGGCACTGATGTGGGCTTGCAGGGCTCGGCCAATAGGGCTAATAGCCACCGTGTAGATGTGACTGCTTGGGCTAGAGCCTGGTCTGAGACCTTCCCCCTCCCTTGAACCCCAACCCAGAGCCTTGACCACTGGAGCAGCAGCTCTCACATCACTGCACCGCAATCCCCTTCTGACAACAAAAATGGCTGCCGGGTGGACCCCCGCCTCCCGCCCCAGGGCTTCAGCTCCAGGCAGGGGCCTGTAACCTGAGCTCAGCCCCCCACAGCTGGCCCTCTTGGGCTGAGCAAGTCTATTGCCAGCCCTGGCGACTCCGTTAAGCCAGGGCCCCAACCTGCAGGCTGAGCACCGCTGCCTTGGATCGCCCTTCCTCTCTGCCAGCCCCACCTGCCCTCTGCCCCCCACTGGGGCCACGCTCACTTCAACGACCCACAGCCCCTCACCACCTCAGCCCTGGGGACTTGGCCCTGGCCCTTTCCATCGCCGCCTCCTTTGCTCCGGGGCCGACCCGCAGCCAGCGCCCGGTCCCTCCGAGGCGCCCGGCTCCGCTCTGTACCTGGGTCCATCAGAGCCCCTCTCGCCTCAGCCCCCGTCCTGACGGCCCGTTAGGAGGGCGCAGAAGGCTCCATGAATGTAGCGTGCGTCCCCCTCAGTCGCGGACGAACCTCTACATGGAGCAACAGCCCCCAGACTCAAGCGTCCGCGCGGCCTGACCGCCAGGGCCCCGGCCACCCCGAGCGGAGATCCAGAGCAGACCCAGGGGCCTCGGCAGAGTGGGGGGCTGTGGAGACTGGAGCAGCTGGGTGGGCAGAGAGCAGGGCGGTGAGGGGAGAGCTGGGATCTGAAAGAGCAGCAGGAAGTGAGGCGCACAGGCAGAGTGGGGTGGCGGGGAGACAGGCCTGGAATCCCCGGGATGCTTCAGGCTGGGACCGAAGGACATCCACAGAGCTGGGGGGCCCAGAGCAGCAGGGGAGCCGTGTGGTGGGGGCCCAGGCTGGGGGGAAGCTGGCACAGTGTTTGCTGGGGATCTCGCTGGCTCTGCTCTGGCTGTTCCACTTCGTTCGTTTGCTACATTCACCCCTTTTCTCTTTATAACGTCGCGGTTTGGGGAAGAGCCTCCGCAGCTGCCCATTTCCCAGCCACCGAGGTGCTAGCCCGGGCTAACAGTGGAAACCTACCCTGGCCTGAGAGGCACGCCCCGGGGGAGGTTGCCGGAGGAGACGCCAGCCATTTTTGGGCATTGGAGCCAACCCCTGGTTCTCACGCTGCTTGTTTAAATGCTTGTTGGAGGCCCAGGCCGGGAGGTCAGAGGGCAGGCAACACAACACTGTATTGTCTGCAGCACCGACCGCCCCTCTCCAGGAGCACAGACGGGGCTCTGGTCCCCACGGCTCCGAGGGGCTGGGGGCCTCTGGGTAAAGCGCTCGTCCGTGACACTGTGCGCCCCCCGGCCCGCCCGTGGGTGGAGGGAGACAGGGACACGCTGGGGACTTGTGCTCTGCTGCTGGGATTCAGGACACACCACGTCCCAGCACCTCGGCCAGGCGGGAACCCGCCGCTAAACCCGCCGAGCTGTTCTGAAAGGGCCGAGTTTGGGGTGATGGGCGGTTCTTACAGCCAATCAATGGCAGCTTTTCAGCTCAGCCCACGCACAGCACTCACCACCAGACAAGCTCACGCTCTGCCGGCTGGAGGCCTGCGGCCCAGCCCCACATCTCGCAGGGACTGCCTAGTGCGCAGAGCACAGCGCTGGGAGCCAGGACTCCTGGGCTCTGCCGCCAACTAGCAGGACCCTGGGCAGGTCCATTAGCTTAGCCGAGCCTTTGCTTCCCCACCCGCGGAGTGGGTAGACTGACAGCGCAGCCGAGATAACCAACGTCTGTAAAGATCATCGGGGCAGCCCCACGAAGGCTCAGTGCTAATCACCAGCGACAGCGAAAGCAAAGGCAGTGGAATCAAACAGCCTCTTCTACCCCGCTGCAGGGGGACCCGGCACCCGCCTGTTCCCAATCTTTGGTTCTCGGCCTTCAGCGGCACGATCCTGTCCCCTTCCTGCACCAAGGTCTCTGTTCTCCTAGCGCACGGGCCGAACGCAAGCTCAGCAGCTGATCCCTGCTCTCCCGACCCAGTGGTGAGGGAGCGACATGCGAGGCACACGCATGAAATCTCAAGGGCACTTTCAGAAACAGACTCCCATGTGGACGGGGGAACAGCTGACCGGGTCCCAGGACTAAGAACGTGACACTGCCCAGGCTGCGGGAAAGGGCGTCTCTCTGATCTGCCATGTGTGCCCCTAAGGGAGTGTGACATAGTGGGGGCACTGTCTACTTTGTAACCCGGTGTTCCCACCTGGCTGTTTTCCTATGTGTGATTCCCAATGACTCAGTCACTCCACATGTGGATTGGCCCAGACACAGAAGGCCCAGCCTGAGCAGATAACAAGGTTGTTCCCAGAGGGAGAGACAACAGAAGACAGGTGGGGACGGCCACCAGGCTGGGGGGCAGGGCCTGGGAGTTGAGTTAGTCTCGGCTGGGCTAGGCGGAGTGAGGATGTTTTAGACCAGGGGTCCCCAACGCGGTGCCCGCGGGTGCCATGGCGCCCGCCGGGTCATTTATGTGCACCTGCCTGGTGACCAGGGCTGGCCCAAGCCATTCTTGAGCCCTGGGCCCCAGGCGCCCGGCGCATGCGCAGCCCCACCCCCCGGGCGCCCAGCAGCCCCAAAAGGTTGGGGACCACTGTTTTAGACCAAGGAAGGGAGTGAAGCCCCTTCTCCCCGAGAGGACTAAGGCTCTGCCCTGACTCACGTGCTAACATCGCTCCCACGCTGCGCTGTGTCTCTGAGAAGCAATAAAACCTTCTACTCTATTGGCCAGCTGAGAGTCCCATCTGGCTGCGGATGGGGGTGCAGGGCCGGGGACTTCCCCACGCACCTTCACAAGGGAAACCGAATTCTGAGAAGGGCCCAGAGAGCCCAGTGGACACAGAGGAAAGTATCTTTGGGGGAAGTGAATAAGACAAAATTCAGCATGAACCTGCTCAAGTGGGAGAGAGAGGGAGCCCCAGGGTTAAATCTCTGCATGGCCGATAAACAGGCTGCTGTTTCATAAGGACGTGGGGATTGTTTTATAGTTGAGTTCTGCAGCATCTGGAGAGAAACCCCCACTGCAAACTCCACACAAATCTCCAATTATCCCAAGGCGGGATCAGCTGAGAGCCAGAGGACGTGACTAAAACTGACCACTTGAGACCTCTGGAGATTCTCCCAGATGCTAGATGTGGAGCCAATGCCTGAGCGTGCATGGAACCAAGCGTAGGCAGGGCAAGCTGTAGGAACTCCCGTCTCTCTTGGAGGCGGCTCCTTCCCGAAGCAAGCGAGTGGGAGTGTACATGGGCTGGGAGTGTGGCCAGGAAGCTCAGCAGGCTGTCGGTCTCACTGTACCTATTCTGTGCACGGAGGACATCATTCCCAACAGCTGCCCATCAGCAGCTCACACAGCACTCCCCCGACCCTGCCCAGGCCATGCAGGACACAGAGCGAGCTACTAACTCTGCTCCCCAAGTGGGAGTAGTGCACAGACAGGGCAGCGGTACACACTGCTGCTGGCCGTTTCCATCTCTGGTGCTGCGCACAAAGCCCTCAGTGGCTCGCGATGCAGGGAACAAAGCTCACATCCAACTCCCGTCTGTCGGGGCTGGAGGGCCTAGTCAGGCGGAATCTGCGCTTCCGCACAGCGGAGCCGTAACTGATATGACTGCGAAAGCCAAAGGGTGTTTTCCTTCCAGGCTCCTGCTTCCTAGAGAGCTCCAAGAAAACGCCTTATCGGATAGGCATGTTCTGAAGATGGAAGTTTTGCAGTGCAAACAAACACCTTGGCCTGTGGGCTTGTGACTAATTCAGGCAACTTGCAGGCAGCAACACCGGTTTTCGTACAGTGTTTCTGGACAGGCTGGAGCTCTCCCCTGTCCCTACTGGGATGCTAATTGAGTTACAGCCGGCCTTCCTACTCGCTGGAAAGCCTCCAGAAGACAGATACCAACACCTGGGCTTCACAAAACCAGAGCAGCCCGAGCCAAGGCCAATTGAAATGTTTTCACGCGGTAGGGTTTTTACTGAAATAAAGAGCGCGGGAGGGTGGCTGGGATTTCAGTGCTACCTTTGTGCGGCATAGGGCCACACACCCCATAGCATCCTTCCCGAGGGCAGGAACCGGTTACGTCAGCTTGACAAGGAGCAGCCAGAGAAATTGACCGGGGGAGTGAAGTATGAAACCAGAGCAAGGAGCCTCTGTGGGGAAAGTGACGGTGGGTTTAGAAGCTGCTAACGGGATTGGGGAATGCGCAGCGACTTGGCCCCTTCCTGTCTGAACCGGCTGAGGCAGGGTTAGTCACAAAGGCCAGGAGACTGGCTCAGTTCAGATCTATCATCTCTCTCTTGACCGTCAGCCTTAAGCAAGCAATCAGTGCACATCTGCACACACCCGATACTATCCCCACCCCAAAGCATAGCAGCTGCCTGGCCCACGGCATCGGCCGATGACATCATACACGCTCCGTGCACAGGGCTTGTGCATTGCATGTTTGTTCCAAAACAAACTCCACCCTTGGGCCCGATCTGACGCCCTCGGACCCGACACACGACTAAACCCCCCCCCCAGCAGGAGTGACAGCGTGCACCCTGCGAAGGAGCAGCATTCTCCTCCCTGCTCCCCAGCCCCCCACGCCGCCTTCCCCCAAACCCACCCTCCCTGCCGGCTCAAACAGATGGGCTGGGCAGCGAGCCCACCAGGCCGACAGACTCAGGCTAGTTCAGACCCTGGGGGCCGGGAACACCAAGGGAAGAGACCCTGGCAGAGAGCCCTCTGCCTGCAGAGCCTGCCCCTGCCAAAAGGGATCGACTTCATCCGCCTCTGCCACTCACAGCAGGGCTTGGGCATGGAGGCAGTGCTGCTGGGCAGGTCCCCGGCCCGAGGGCTTTAGGGAGAGAAGTAGGGACGTTAAGGACTAGTCGACTATCCGATAAGCATTTGCTTATCAGACAGTCTGTCAACTAGTCAACTCCCCATCCCATCCCGCCCCGCTTGCTGTCAATATGAGACAGAGGCAGCAAAGGGGGGGGGAGGGGTACTTCAAAGCAGCAGTGCTGCACAGCTGAGCCGGGATCAGCTGTGTGGCGGTTGCCCCTTTGAAACGCCGCCTCTGCATTTCAAAGGGGCAGCCGTGGAGCCCGGGGTCCGTGGAGGACTCAGAGTCCCCCGCTGACCCCGGGCTCCACGGCTTTGAAATGCACAAGAGCCCCCGCTGGGGACTCTTGTACATTTCAAAGCAGGCACCCGCCTGCAGCCCGGAGTCAGGGGACTTCCCGCTGGTCCCGGGCTGCACGTGGAATTCCACATTCTCCTTGGAAATGTACAAGAGCCCCAGCGGGGGCCCAGCGGGGGCTCTTGTACATTTCCAAGGAAGAATGAGGAAGTGCCTATCAAGGAGTCGATGGAAATTCCATCGACTACTTGACTAGCCAATTAACCGCAATTTAACATCCCTAGATCAAAGCCAGCAACTTCATCTGCCCCAGAAGCACTGTGCTAAGCCTGTCTCCAGCTGAGAACGCCCAGGAGCAAGCCCCACGCAGGGGAACCAGTCAGTCCCCAAGTCCTGGCAGGACACAGGTAGTGTCAGGCGAGCTGGTCGTGGTTACAGTGTGACCATCCGAGCGCACGAGATCATGCACGTGCACACACACGTGCACGCACACACGCAGAGACAGCGACGTTGCAAGCGGCTTGGCTTTGTGACGGACGTGCTGGGCAATTCTGAGCTGGAGCGGGGCCGACATGGCGCCGACTGGAAAGCCAAGTGCGGTGCCCAGAGCCAATCCCAGGCCGCATGGACGCGGATCCACCACCGTCCTCCCCGGCAGCAGCAGGAGAGTCATCCCGCGACCTAGTGAGGGGCACAGCCACACGTGCAGCTGCCGCCTCTCCTCCTCGGCCCTCCGCCTTTCCCACAGCCCTGCCTGCGTCTCTGCTCCGGCCTCCCCAGGCCCCGTGCACCCTCCCTCCCTCACCAGGCAGCTCTCCCGTGTGGCACTGCCCCCCCCCCGCCCAGCCTGCGCCACCCAGGGCTAGACAGAGACATTGTAAAAGACTCTTTTGGGCTGCCGGTGGCTGCTCACCACCCACGCTGGGCTAGGCTGCTCAACCCCCATGACGCCCTCTGCTCGGCCTCCCCGGCTGGGGTCAGTCTCCCCTGGCTGGCTGGAATTAAATGCAACTTATTACAGATTGGAGGCAAGAAAAACTCAGTGGAATTCTCTGAGCAGATGGTCCCAAGGGCCCCGCTAGCCTTCCAGTCGATTCAGTTAGTCATTCTTTGCCCCAGAGCGTGCACCCGGGAAGCTGGCCTAGGTGCGAGGAGTTGGGGGGCTGGAAAGGGTTTGCATTATGCAGAGGGCTACAGTTCGGTTCAGTGGCTCTCAGCGCCCCCTCTACGCAGGCGGGTCCAGCTCCCTCCATGCAGGATCCTTGGCCGCTGTCTCCGCGTGCCCTGGCAGCTTTTTGTAATTAGCACATGAGCGTCTGCAGCAGCAGCGCTCCCCACAGGCCTGAGTCTGAACACTTGGGCTTGCTCTGCATACAGGAAACAAGCTGCAGGGTCCTGGCAGCGGCTGCCCCGGGCTCCGACGGAGCAACAAACGGCACACGCGAGAGAATGCGGAACACAAGCTGCCTGTGCTCTGCCAAGGGCCTGGCGACAGCGTGGAGTCCGCCGCGGGAAAGCGCTCGGCACAGTCGGGAGATGTATTTGCAAATAGGCCTTTACAAGCACTTCTCACAGGGGCGTCGTTCAACCCCCCTCTGCCCATCTCTGCCACAACTCAGCATCTGGCACGGAAACACGAGCCTGCAAACACAGAGACGCTGGCGCAGAGGAGATTGTGTGGGGCACACAGGACAAAGTGGGGACAGTTTGTCGTTTTACACCGCAGCACAAGGCCGGCAAAACTCGGTCCTCGGCAGAAGAGAGTCATTAGCTAAAAGTTGAATGCCTAATGAGGGACGCCCCTTTCTGGAGTCTTTAAAGAGCAAGATTTAGATCCCTGTGGGAGAGGTTTACCTCCATGTTCCCCACTCCAGGGCCTTGGAGGAACACGAGAAGCAACCAGCCCCACAAAACCCACCCCGGTGTTACGCTGTGCCCGTCTGGGCAGGCGGCATGGGTGTCCAGCATAGCAGGAAGGCTCACAGCTACAGCACACACCTTGGGGGGATGCTGTGATCTAAGGCGCTCCCCAGTAGGGATGTCAAATCCTGTTCAATCAGTTAACCAGTTAAACATTATGTTTCACAAGTTAACCAATTAAGGGGGGGGCCAGAGCAGCCCTTCCACCATGGACAGGGGTTTCTCCGGCTGGTCCATCAGAGCAGCCCTTGCCTGCCATGGGCCCTGCAGGGCTGGGTGCTGCCCAGAACGGGTGGGGAGCTGCTCCAGGTCCCACTGGTTAACTGGAACTAGTAACAGGTGAGGGTTACCAGTTAACCGGTTACCCATTCCCACCCCTACTCCCTGCACTGCCATCACAGGGCCAGCAGCCTGGAAAATGCCCAGGGTTTGGGCAGCTGCTGGGAGAGGCAGGATTGCACCTATGCTGCTGTGCTGTTCTCAGCCCACCCCGCGATGCCTTGCTCCTGCCCTGGGCGAGAGCTGCCCGGGGCGTGTTGCCAGGGCAGGAGGGACACCAGACAGCGCTGGAATGCCCGTGCATCTCCCTCCACCAGTGACGCGACACGTCACATGAAGGCAGGTGGGGGTGGGACAGGCGGGCGCAAGCCACGCCGCCAGCCAGAAGGGTCGGTGTGAGCGGAGCATCTATCTGCGCCCAGGCCCACAGCCTCCAGTGGGAGAGGAGCAGACAAGGCTTTGCAGGCCCTGCCCCTCCTGGGGATGAGCAGCGGGGGTCCTGCCAATCTCTCAGCCACACAGGGATGTGGGGGGGTCTGGATGTATGCCAGCATGACACACAGCCCCCTCCCCCCACTAACAGTGAAGCACTGGCGGAGCCATACCCGCTGGATACCCCAGAGCTGTCTGGGCAGGGCCCCATCACCAAACTGGGATTCACTAGGGCAAAGCCTGCATGCCCTGGCCATGTCGGTCCGGACGGGGGGGGGCTGAGGGTCCCACATGCACCATGGAGAACTTTGTCACCTCCAACCCTGCCACCTCCTGCCCATCCACACTTGCAAACCAGCCTCACGCCCCGGCCCAGCAGAGATGCCCCTGCGGAAAGGGGGAAGGGTCCGAGACACGCCTGAGCCCACTGGAGACTTTGCTGTTGCTACAGATGCGACACGGAAGGTGCTCAGGGACTACAGCCATGACAGGCGACACCTTAGGACAGACACACAGACAGGCACTTCAAGGAGCCCAGGCCCTGCAGGGTCGCTGCCCAGGGAGGCCCAGCCTGGAGCTGGCTACATCGCAGAAATAACCCTAAGCCAGTCCCGAACCAGGGCAGCCCCTGCCTGGCCATCATGCCGGTGCTTTTGGCCACGCCAGGGATTGCTCCTGTTTTCACATTGATCCTTTTACAATTTAAAGCCCCCCCCCAGCCAACAGAGCCTGGCAGCTTTGCTCCAGCAGAGACTGGGGCGAAGTAGGACCAGCCCCGTCACCAGCTGCCCAGGCAGCCCGGCCAAGGGCTGGGTGCCACCCCAGGGCACTGGGCCTGCAGGAGAAAGGACAGCTAGCTACTAGCCCTGCCCACCGCCCGCAGCCCCATCCCTTGGGACCCAGGCGCCCCTGCCCACCTCCCACCCTGGGCCCCACCAGGGCTCAGCTCGCCCAGAACCTGCGCCAGGGCGGGCACCTGCGGGGAACGGCTGCTTGGCAGGTCCCGCTCCGAGGGGCTCAGGGCAGCGACCCGAGCCCGGCTGGGAGAGGCGGGAGGCGGCCGGCGAGGGCAGGGGGCTCGGGAAGTTGGCCTACAAGGGCACCGCTGCCGCCCGCGGGGTCGGGCCGGGCTCCCGGGCTCTTACCTGGCGCAGGCGGGGCAGGGCGCCCGCGCAGCAGCCCCTGCAGCCGGCTCATGCGGTGGCGCAGCCGGGCGGCGCGGCGCCCCAGCGCCAGCAAGTGCCCGTCGATCTCGCCGAGCAGCGCCAGCGCATGGCCGCTCAGGTCGGCGAGCTGGCGGAGCAGCGTGAGCGAGGCGAGGCTGCAGACGTCCCGCAGCTCGGCCAGCGGCAGCGCGGCGCGGCGCGGGCAGAGGCGGCGGGGCAGCACCGTGCGCCGGTAGAACGGCATGGCCGGGGCGCGGCGCAGCGCTGCGCCCTGCCCGGCCCAGCCTCTGCGCTCAGCGCTCAGCGCGCAGCGCGCAGCGCGCAGCTCCGGCCGGCCGGGCGTCCCCGAGCCAGCCCCGCGGCGAGGGAGGGCTGTGGGCTGGAGGCAGCGCCGGCCGCTCCCTCCCCTGGCGCCGGGGCACTTGGGGGCGGCGCCCCGGCCGGAGAGCCCCTCTGGCGGGGCCTGGGCGCGGTGTTAGCGCCTGTGCCGCGCTTTGAGATCCGCGCAGACGTCCGCGCCGGGTGGGCTCGTCCCAGCGTGGGACGGAGGCAAGTGCTCGCCCACCCGGGCCCGATCCTGCAAGCCCCTGCTCGCAGCCCCCGCTCCCTCCCCTGGAGCTCCCGCCCGTGCAAGTGCCTCCAGGATCCGGATCGGGCCCTTAACGGGCAACTGTCTGCCCAGGGATGCAGCAAACAGGGGCCCAGCTGGCCGGAGTGGGGGGTTGCTTTGCCAGGGCTTCACCCCAACTTTCCTCTCCTGCAGCCCCTGCCCTGGTGTTCCCTCGAATTTGTCTTTCCACGTGCGGAATAAATTTTGTTTTGTGTACTAAGGCATGTGTGGATGTGCACCACTGATAGAAACACATGCTGGGTGGAGGGCCGTGCATAGCCATCCTTCCTCGCTGCCCTGTGCCCTCCTCAGGCCGACAGGTGGACTCGAACCCGACCTTAGTGCGTGAGCCTCTAGCAGGCCTGTGGGTTACACTCGGGTACAGGCCCCCTGCTGCCAGGCTGAGGGGTTGGGGCAGAATCAGAGCATCCCTGCGGTGTCCCCCTTGGTGCCAAGTGCCAACCAATCCCCCCTTCCCAGGGCTGTTTCCTTGCCACGCCCCACGTGTTTCCAAGGAATCTAACGCCATACCAATGATGCTGCCCTTCCAGATCCCATAATCCCCCTGGGCTCCTTAGGGTACATCCTGTCTGGGCATCCTGATCCTACAGACACGCCCGGCCTTCGCCTTTGGCCCACCACGTGTTCTAGCCCCTCTCCCTGCCCCCACTCCGGCTGGCCTGTGCGGAATGCAAATCCGCTGAGGGCCACTTCATATTGGCGGGTACCCGCAGCTCACTGTTGTGGATGCTGCTCTCAGTGGGTAGCCACGTCCATGGACACGGGTGTCTGTGGATCAGTGTGGGCACCAGTTTTGTATCCACAGGTCTCTAGGTTTTAGTGCAGGTCTCAGGTTCGCTCCTCCTGCCCACCACCGTGTCCACGCCTATCCAGCCAAGTCCCAGCATGGGGCAAACCCAACCCTCTTTTCTGCTGCACCGGCCACCCACCCAGCACCCCAGGATAAGCTCCCCTCTAGTCATGGCCATGGCCCGTTCGGAGGGACAGAGCCAGGAGCTGAGTCTCCATGAGGCGCTGGGCAAAGAGGAGCAGGCTGGGAAAGCAGGCCATGGGGTGGAAAGGTGCAAACAGGGTCCCACGCTGACCCCTGCTGCAGTCTGGCCCTGGGGTGCAGAGAGGGGAGGGGGCAGGGAAGGGCCACAAGGGGCCCACGATTTGCTGACTGTGACTGGCGGGACTGGCCAGGCCCTGGCTCAGCGGCTGGTTAGTACTTCTCAGCTACTGCTGCCCCCCTTTAGTCCTAGGCCTCTGCCTGCACTGGCCAGAGGTGTGTGTGCGGGGGAAGGGAGGGTTGTGAATGGGAACCCTCGGACTGGGCAAAAGGCCCCGGCAGCCGCATACCTTGTGTTGTCAGCTCTGGGGGAAGGGTGCCTGGGGCACTGCTGCCATGGAATTGGGGTGGGGGAGCCAGGGAGGGTTAACGGGGGCTCGTTGCTCACTCTGGCCCAGCAGGGGAACCGAGGCCTGCGACAGGGCAGACATGGTGAGCTGTTCGGCTCGCATTGTGTTGCATTCCTCTCCGACGAGCGCGCCTGCCCCCTCCCCAGCAGCTGCGTGCCTCTGCCCTCCCCCCTCCACTCAGCAGCAAATGCTAAAGTAAATGTTTATGCTGGACCTGCTGCAAACATTCCCCTTTGGAAGCCCCCCCCCCCCCCCGCAATCTCACTGGCATTAGAAGACGGTGGAGCAGAGACGTAAAATTCTGGCCTGCGTGGAGCTTTGACATGCACCGGGAGTACCTGCTCCTGATGGGGCGTCACGCCACGTCCCTGACTAGGAGGTGCCCGAGTGGGCTGGGCCGTGCCAGGAGAGGGGGGACGGGGCTGTTCCTTCGGAGAGATGTGACCGGGTGCTGCGACTCACAGACGCCCTGAGAGGCTCTGGCGCTTCTATGGGTCTTCCATTGCCCTCCCTTCCCAGCCCACTTCCCCCACGTTGAGGGTGGCCGTGGGACAGGCTGTAACCGTGGGAGGCTCGCTGAGGGCGCGCCAAAGCCAGGGCATCACCCCGCTTCGTGGCTCCTCTCTCGCCGGCCTCGAGAAAGGTGCCCTGGCATTTGGCACGCACGGGAGAGAGATCCCTCAGGCCGCTGCTGGCGCCATTCTGCGGCATGGAGCGGGAAGGAGTCCTGTGCCCAGCAGACCCCGCAGCGGGGACCGCGGGAGGCGGAATGGAATGAACCGAGTTGGAAACTAGCCAAGGGTTGGGAGTTCAAACTCCTACTGCGCCGATACAGGCCTTAAGAGCTTGAATGGCACCCCGCAGTCAAGGCCTGTGGCTTGTCTCTCCTCCTAAGGACAAGCCATCCAAGCAGCACGGGGCTGGGGCAGACTCAGAGCCCCCAGCGGTAACAGGGCCTAGATCAGGGCTACCGAACACATGGCCCGTCTGTGTGCGACCCACGGTGAGGTTTGGGTCTACGTGGGGCTCAACACGCAGCGTGCAGGTGGGATCCTTTGAACACAGCCTCCACTGGGAACACGCCCCACAGCGGCGAGGCGTCGCCCAGGCAGGTGAGCACTGAAAGACGCAAGCGGACGGGCTGGCTGGAACAGATGGATACAGGGTGTCGGTGTTTCTAGCTCCCAGGGAGGAGGTGCCGGGAGCGCGGGGCATTGTGGGAGTTGCTTTGTATTCATGCCCGTCAGTGTGAAAAGTTATTTGCATGTAGATGCAACCACACTTAAGTTGCAGCCCTCGGCATGTGCTGTGAGTATCACTGTAGCCCCGGCCTAGATGTTCCTTAGAAGTCTCCCATCCAAGTCCTGGCCAAGCCCCACCCTGCTTGGCTTCAGGAGGCTGCCCACAGGACATCGCAAAGGGAAATAAACAAACAGCATGGTGAGGCCAGGCTGCATAATTACAGCCCCTGCAGGGTTTGGTCGGGGACCAGAGGGCGTCTCTGATGTGAGCTCCGTTCAGCGTGCAGCACTGAGCCCCTTGCTCGCTTGCGGCCTCGCTGTGCCTGGAGCAAGCTGCCTGCGGCAAGGCCCCGTCTGGAAGCAGATGGTTCGGATTCGAGGTCTGCAAGGCTGTCTCTGCAGGGCTTTGGGAAACTTTATCCCCTGCCTGACACAGGCTAATTTTAACATGTTTTTATTTGATCTTTTCTTCTTGCCAAGATTTAAATAAAAGCTCCTTGGCAGCGGATTCCTATGTCCGCTTGGCCTTCCCCCGCCCACTCCCAGGGCCTCGCGAGCTGCGCTGGGCTTCCCACAGGAAGCGACAGAGGAACGTTCACTGTCCAAGACGTTGGAGCAACCTCCTGCCCTCGTGGAAGCCTGAGAGCCTCTGCTGCAGCTAGTGGGGGAAATCAAGTTCCAGGCCCAGCGTTGGAGGCAGAGAGGCTCCCGCTCCCTGGATCCTCCCCCCTGTAAAAACATGCAGCAGTCCGGAGCCCCGCTGGGAAGGAAGACGAGGGGGAGAGGGAGGAGAAAGAGCGAATGAGCCGAGCGCCTGCCCTGCCCAAAGCAGCCCACAGAACTTGCGGTGTGCGGGGTGGGGAGCGCCACGGCCCATGGTGCTCACAGAACTCCAGAGAAGGGCTGCCGACCGTCCAATCGCACTGACCCAAACACCTTTGCCCCACCCCTTCTCCAAGGCCCCGCCTCCTGCTCACACCACCGCCCAGTTCTGTCCCGCCCTCGCTCACTCACTTTGCCCAGGCTGGGGCAGGCGGTTAGGGTGAGGGAGGGGTACTGGCTCTGGGTGGCTTACCTCAGGCAGCTCCTGGAAGTGACTGACATGTCCAGCTCCTAGGCTCCAGGGCAGCCAGGCAGCTCCGTGTGCCACCCCTGCCTGCCAGTGCCGCCCCTGCAGCTCCTATTGGCTGGAGTTCCCAGCCAACGGGAGCTGCAGAGTCAGTACTGAGGGAAGGGGCAGTGTGTAGAGCCAGAGGGATGTGCCGGCCACTTCAGGGAGATGCGTGGAGGCAGATCAGAGGGGCCTGCCTGAGTCCCATTGCACTGCCCACCAGACGTTAGCAGCCCAGCATCTCCCAGAGTGCTTTCGGTAGCCAGCAGGAGGCTGATGCCGATTCCGGGAGACTCCCAGCCAAGAAGCTGGCAAGGCTAGTGGTCACAGTTCTATCCCACACGCCCATCTTGCAAACGCGGGTGTAGTAAAAGGGAGGCGTGGCCAGAACTACATCAGCACTCACATGGGTCATGCTCCTGAGCCGGAACGAGGCAGCATTAGCACAACCCCTGCCTCATGCATGAACGTGGGAGAGGGGTGTGGAGCAACTGCAGCGTCCTACACCCTGGAAGCAACTGCATCATCCAGTTACAACGGGCTGCTCCGCTGTCAGTCTCAAGGCGCGTCACAAAACTCAGCTCCATTGCATAGATGGGGAAACCGAGGCACAACACAATAACGCTGATGCAGCTGGTCACTGACACTTGCAGCTGGGTCCAGCTGTCCTGAGTCGAGCTGTCCACCCAGTGTGAGTCTGGGTGCTTTGCTTTCAGTATAGCTATCTGACTTTCATTGCGCAAAACTATTTTTCTCCAAAACATGCAGATTCAGGTCAACCAAAACAACCCTGTGGAACTCCTTGCCTCAGGAGGTTGTGAAGGCCAGGACTATAACAGGGTTTAAAAGAGAGCTAGATAAGTCCATCAATGGCTATTAGCCGGGATGGGTAAGGAATGGTGTCCCTAGCCTCTGTTTGTCAGAGCGTGGAGATGGATGGCAGGAGAGAGATCGCTTGATCATTACCTGTTCAATTCACTCCCTCTGGGGCACCTGGCATTGGCCACTGTCGGCAGACAGGGTACTGGGCTGGATGGACCTTTGGTCTGACCCAGTATGGCCATTCTTATGTTCTTAATTTAGGCTGAATTTTCCAAATTGTTTTTGTAAAAAAAACAAACCAAGAAGAGTTTATTTAGTCTAAATACTTGCTGATGACATTTTCAAAAGGAACCATTTCAATAGGAAATGCCTTTTCAGGCTGGACTGAAAACACTGCAGGGGACTCTCATCTTTTTTCTCATACCTGTGCCGATTGCAGAAGTGACAGGAAAAAGAGCACAGTCGCCTCAAATTCAAAAACATTCATTTCAAGTTGATCGGAAACTTTTTCTCACACAGATTCTTGGCGTGGCCGCCAGACTGAAACCTCAGCCGTTCACCCAGCTCCGGCTGTGAGCCCCCATCCCCAGGTACCCGCTAGCCAGCAAACGCTGGCGGGGCTTGTGTGCCTTCAGCGCTGTCCTTGGGCTGGTGACACGTGGAGCATTTTGTGCCACGTTCATGTGGCAGAAGACAAGAGAAGGGAAGCGGAGGCAGGCCCTTCCCCTGCTGAGTGAGGAAGAGAGACCATCTGTCAGGACTAGAGCACCGCGTAGAAGGCGCGGCACTGCCAGTGCGCAGTGCGCCGTGAATACCTGCGTCAGGCTGCGGAGAGATGGAGAGGCAGAGGGACAGCTCTCACGTCACTCCTGTGCCTGCGTTTCCCCAGCCACGGCCTGCTGGGTGCTGCTTCCTCCAGGTTTCCGCTGATTCCTTGCTGGCCTCTGTGTCAGACCCATGTTCCTAGGGGGTTCCACTCTGGTCCCTCCTGCCCCATTCGCCAGGCTCAGCCGCTGACCGCAGGGCGATGGGGGCAGATGGGTTCACTCTCTGCTGTCTGCTTTGGGCTGGGGGGGCCCCGGATATTCTGCCCTTGTCCAGACAGGCATTTCACTAGTGAATAGACACGGCTGACAGCGATCCCTAGGCTCCCAGCCCAGCTCCGAGTGCAAGCCATTCTCACTGCCGAGCCCCCCGCATGCCACCCTGGGCCACACGCTGCGGGCAAGGCGCTGCTCTCAGACACCTGAAGGCCGTCAGCCGCATGCATGGGTCAAAGGCAGACTTTCTCCCAGCATGCACTGCTTTGCAGGTGGATGCCGCAGATTCGAGAGGAGCCAGAGGGTTCGGCGGCGGTGCACGGAAAGGGGCTGGGTAACAGGGGAGGGGCTGACTCAGGCTGGGAAGGGGCAGGGTGCCGGAGGGAGGAGACGTTGCCTGATGGTGACTGAGGCTGGGTGGCTGGGCTCCACTGCACGTGTGGGGGGTGCATATATTCCTTGTACATCCCGCAGCTTCACCCAGGGGAGGGAGGGAGGCCAGGCCGAAGGCGGAAGGAGGGAGGGAGGCCAGGCCGAAGCGAGGCCTAGGGAGGGAGAGGAAAGGACTGGAGAGCACAAGTACCGGTAACAGCCCTGGCTAGCCAGCCAGGACGCCTGCAGCCCTTATGCACTGCCACTGGCTGAGGGGACCAGCCTTTGGGGCAGGGAAGGAGGAAAGCGCGGCTCTGTGGGTCAGGGGCCAGCTGCAGCGTGGCGCCTGTGTGGCCCTTCCTGTGTCTCCGCCTCGTGGGCCTGATTTCAGAGCTTGCTGTGCTTATCCCATCACTGCCTGGGAGAGACGCATAGCCCGGCTCTGTCCCTCCAAAGCAGAAACGCCCATTGCTGCCCCAGGGCCAGCGTGCCCTGACAGCCCCATCGGGCAAACTGCTTGCCTGGGAGGGCCCTGAGCCAGGCCAGCCAGTCGCCATGGCTCCAAGTGGAGCCCGGTGGCACTTGTGGGGCCCGGAGAACACACGCTTGTCCCTGCCCTGAGGTGCCCAGGTCCCAGCAACACCCTGACCGTGCAGACCGGTCCCTCAGCGGGGGCGGGAGGGAGCGAGAAGGCTGGCGAATGTGGCTTCAAGACAAGCAGAGCAGCTAGAGTGGATCAGGCTTTTCTATAAGGCCTTTGGGCCGGCTAAGCAGGGCAGTTCCCAGCTCCTCCTCACGGCCTGGTCGCGTCCTCTCTGTCATGGGCTCCACAGGATGGAGGTGGGGGGGATACTCTCTGCAGCCGGCTTTCTCCAGTCCAGCTCCCACAATAGACAGGGGGCTCCCCCAAGTCTGGGCAGCGGAGGGAGGCCTGAAATACAGAGACTCCCAGCGAGGGGCCAGCCGCAGATTTAAGATCACAGCAGAAGGATGGAACATCTTTACTTCAGCTGCCCAGTGCCACTGATACCTCCTTAGCCCCCCGGAGTCTGTGAGCAGCCCGGAGGGAACCACCCCCTCCCAGACGGAGGCTGCTTTGGCTTTCGATGAAGGAGAACACCAAGAAGAAAGACCAGCGGTAAAATCCCCTGGGGGGGAGCACAGAGTGTGGACTGTCTCTGCAAGGAGCTGAGAAACCCGGGCGAATACTTACAACTGCGGGGATGCAGGGGGGAAGCAGAAAAGACACCTCAGCTTCATCTACCAAGAGTCAGTTCTTGGCGCAGGGTCTGAGTTGTGTCTCGTGCACCCTGCTACAGAGCCATGCCATGCGACCACTGGTCTCAGAGGCAGCGCCGGTTCTTTTCATGCTGCTCTACTATTTACCATCACTCTCTCTTTGTTGCTAGTGCGTCTTGTTGCTGTGGTTTTCCTTTTGGCTGGGTCATTGTACAGCAACTGCCAGTTGTAAGCTTCTGTGAGCAGGAGAGAGCAAAGTTAAAACATCAGTGTAGGAATAAAACAGAGACACGTGGTAATGGCAGGTTTTGTTGCAAAAACAAGCTAGCTTTTCACACACAACAGCTGTAACAACATGGGGTACATGTCTAACACTGTCCATACACCCCCCAGCATCTCCCAGTGCTTTTCAAGAATGAACAAATGAACAACCCTCTGGAGGGTCAGCGGGGGAAACTGAGGCACGGAGCAATTAAGTGACATAGGAATCAGCGGTAGCACTAAGACTAGAACCCAGGTGCCCTGACTCCCCATTTCACGTGATGCGGTGATGTAAACCAAACACTTGTATGCCTCCAAACCAAAATTTGCTACCCAGGCTGAATCCTGTAGCTATGCCTGGTATTTCCCATAGTGACCTCCAGGATGTGATCAGAATTTGTCTAATAGCAGGGAACTAGCTGTCCTGTTCCCCCGGGAGAGCTCTGTTCCTTTCCCCAACCGACCTCAACATTACCCTCGAACTCCTGCCAAAAACCCAAAATATGCACATACAATGGGCCTGTTTGTGCTTTTGGAAGCCAGAGATCTCGCTATCTTGTGATTTCCTGGTAGACCACAAGGCCTCTATTGCCGAAGGCTCTGCTTTAAATTGTCTCCCATTGTTGTCGATTCTTTTATAGTTTACAAGCTGGAAGGCGGCAGGGAAGTCCTGGTTGTCAAATTTTTCTTGCGGCCGCATGACAGACTCTGACGAAGTGGGTCTTTGCCCACGAAAGCTTATGCTCCAATACATCTGTTAGTCTATAACAGTGGTTCCCAAACTTTTTGGCATCACACCCCCCTTTTTGATTTTTGAAGAACCCTCACGGCCCCCTTCCAAACAGCAGCAAAACTTGTCGAGCAAAAAAAAAGGAAAAAAGGAACTGAACAGGGCAGCAAAACTCACACCCCCCCTGGAATTTCTTCACGCCCCCCCCAGTTTGGGAACCCATGGTCTATAAGGTGCCACAGGACTTCTCATTGTTATGACAGACTCTGCTCCCACTCGCACCAGAGGCAGCTGGTGACTTGAAGGTGAGCAGCATTTGTGACATGTGGACTAGTACCCAGGCTGCTTTAAACAAGCCCCCCCCCTCCCCTCCCGCACACAGTGGGTGAGGACAACAGAGCAAAGAAAACGTTGGAAATGTAACAGAGGGAAGCCAGTGGGACCCCATTCACACACTCACAGACTCACACGTGCTGAGTGCAGGGAATTGTTCAGCCAAGGCCTCCGTGCAGCAAGGTCAGGGTTCAGGTTCCTTTCTGGGGAAATGTGTATTTCTTTGGTCTAGGGAAGGATGCAGTTATGTTTATTATGCTGGCAGTGGGAGATGTAAGACGCTCTTGACTACTTAGTTCTTTGCTTTTATGTGGCTGGTAAATGAACTCATAGGTAGCTACATTTTTGCAGTATGGCCAACTCCAAGTATTCAAAGATCATGAAGTGGACTCCTCAAAATCCTGAGATTGGCTTAAAAATCACAAAATTTTACCCCCCCCCCATTTTAGGTTTTTTTCTTTGTCTTCTGGTTTGTGAGGCGTTAGGTTATGCACAGGTCACTTTTTCAAGGTTTTCTCTGCAACGAGGAGGGGTAGAAACCTACTTTTTGCAAGGCAAGCTGATCTTCTCAAGTCATTTCCTGATTCTGGGAGCTGGGGGGTTCATAAAAACATCAGCCATCACAAGGCACTTGATAAAATTGTGAGGACAGGTTAACCTGTATTTGTCGCTTAGCAACTTAAATTGCTCTTTTAAATGACGTTTTTGGTGGATTCCCCCCCCCCATTCTTGTGCTTCCTGCTTTGTGCAACCGATCTGGTTCCATCTGTACAGTTTTAGGTAACTAGCAAGGATCACCGGGTTATTACAACAAAAGGGACAGTGCAGACAGCCAGACAACCGACATCCACCTTCCCTCTATAGCGCTGGAAAGCACCTGCCAGGGGGAATGCTTTGTGTACATCCAGGCCTGACCGGGCTCCAGGCACACACAACACCCCAGCCTGGAACAGTGCGCCATGTAGCCCCCTGCACAGCTGTAGTGGGGCCTGAGAGCCATCCCAGTTCCGATGGGTCTGTTCATGACCGTGCAGGCTGGGGGCGAGGCTGCAGCAGGGCACCCGGCATGAGGCTCGAAAGCGCTGGTGGGGCAGTGCCGTACAGCCGTGAGGCACTAGGGGCAGCGTGGGTGGACGCCGGGCATGGCTCAGGGCAGGGGTTGAGAGTGGTTTGAACACAGAATCCCATGTAGTCCCGCCGGCAGCCGGCTCCCTCCAGTCACCCTGCGGCTGCAGGGAGCACAGCTGCCCACCGCGCTCCCGCACCAGGGCCTTTGCAGGAGGAAACCTCCCCTCGTCCCGACCTGGGTGCATGGGAAGGGCCTGGCTCAGGTCCACTCACTGGCTGCAGCGGGTTGCAGACGCCCAGCACGTGTTTTAGTGGCCCCGGGGGAAGCCATCTCGCTGGGCTCCTGGCCGCAAAGGAGCTTAGCGAGAGCTGGAAACCCTGATTGCAAGCAGATGGGGCCGCGGCGGGTTCCTGCTCTGTCCCCCCCAGGGCCTGTCTCTGGGAGCAGGTGGGGAGGAGGTGTGATGAGCTCTCAAGGGCAGCGGTGACCTGGGCTAATGGGGTGGCAGGGCTCCGCAGGAGTCTGCCTGGGAGGAGGCCATGAGGGCACGTGATGGGAGGGGATGGGAGGATCCTGAGAGGGGGGCATCAGGGCATTGACCTTCCCCGTCCTCCCCAACTGCCCCATTTGCAGCTTGCTGCTGCCATGCCCCCCGCCACTGCAGCTCCCCCTGGTGGTTGCTCTAGGAAGTGTTAGCTGGGTCTCTGTGAGCAGCTGACTGGCCCCGTGGCTCTGGCTCTCCCCTGAGTCCTGCGGAGGGTGCAGGACAGATGGAAGGGGGGCAAGGGGCTGAGTAACAAGAGGAGATAGAAGAGCTGGGTTCACGCAGGACACTACAGATGTCCACCCCAGCCTGCCCCGGGGCTGTGTCAGCCCCTGCTGTGGTTCTGGGCGGATGGGCCAGGCATGGGAAAGGGAAGCCCGTGGGACAATCTCTGCTCAGACGCAGTCTGCACTGGAAGGAGCTGGCTGGTCTGAGAAGGATGCCGAGAGGAGCTCAGGCCAGCGGGAGTGTGCACTTGTCCCCAGTGTGGAAAGGCACTGCAGAGCAGGAGGGGGTGGGACCAAGCCGGAGAAGTAGGATGGATCCATTGTCTCTGACACTGTAAGCCAGGGGCTCCCAACCTTTCCAGAGTCCTGTCCCCCTTCGGGAGTCTGGTTTATTGGAGGATGGGTCTGAAAGCAGCATGAGAAAATGCAGTGAAGGCAAGTGCAAAGTAGGAAGGAAAAACTAAAGGCTGAGCAACACCTGGGCTTGGTGGGCACACTGACGGGGGCAATAATGGATCACAAATGGAAGGAGTCAGCAATAGGATGTAGCTGCGGAGAAGGCTACTACCATGGTTTGACTCATGTTATTTCCAGAAACTCACCCTAGATTCCACCAGTACCTTTGGGTCCTCTGCAGACTTGACCAGCGAAGATTTTAGATCATCCCCTAGTTCATTGAGAACAAAGAGTAAACTGATCCCTGAGGGCCCTTGCTAGAGACAGCCCTGCTCAGTGACTTTTCCCCATGAAGAATTACAGTTTGAGATCTGCCTGGCATCCAGGGTTGATTCTACCAAACACTGTGCCTTGTCAGTCCCAGGGAATGTAAGTTTTTAATCCAAATGTAATGTGGTACTTGGTCAAATGCCTTGGAGGAATGCAAATATTCTATAGCAATACAGTTGCCTTTCCCAGGTAGACTCATATTTTTTTTAAAGAAAGACAATAGGTTTGTGTGACAAGGCCTGCTTTCCATAAAACCATGTCAACTGGTTTTCATTATATTTGTAGCCTCTAATTTTAGCCAAGATAACTATTCCACTATTTTACCAGGGATCAGTGTCCAGGCTAATCAGTCTGTAGGTGCCTTTTAGAAATATTGGAACTACTATGCTAGCAGCTCTGAAATCCTGTGGCATTTTCCTGGGTGCTGAATCTTTGAGAGCTTTTCTTCCGGTTATCTCAGCTGAAAAGGTGATAACAAAACTCAATGCAACCCAAGGAGTTTTAAATAGCATGACTGACGGCTACTTTGCCTCTGACTTGATCAGTTTTCACTTGCATGGCACCTTTGAGCAAGCCTCCAGAATAAAAAGGGTTAATAAGGCCAGTATTTTCATAAAAAACAAAAACAAAACAGAAAAAAATCCTTTAAATCAAATCAAAATAAGCTGTCTTAGGCCTGCGTGATCCCTAAAAAACAAGCAAAGAAGGGAGAAGCCCAGTGTGTTTCTTTTTGCAGGTCACGTTTCTCCGTGGCCTCTCCCGGACTTGAACAGAAGTATATCAGAGATAAGCCAATGCCAGAGAGATGATTCATCCAACACTGAGCCTGGAAATGTGCAAAAGTGCACAAACTCTGGGAAAATCTACAGCCAGACAGTGCCTGGATTGTTGGAGCAGGGTGACTCTTCTCCCCCCACAGCTAGAGACAGGTCCCAGGGGATCCCTTCTGAAGATGCCTCTCTCCCTTCTCATGGATGTCTCGCATAGTCCCTTTCCTTGGGCTGTTGTCTGCATCCCATGGCACTGGGAATCCGCACAGGTCCTGCTGGCAGACAAATGCATCTGTAGCAGTCACATGGTCCGTCAACAGTAGAGAGCCGGGTTATGGTCTGTGTGAAACAACAGCAACAAATATGGAATTCTTGGCTAGCCCTGAAGGCATAAAATAGACCATCGCTTTCACTGGACTCCTCATTGGTCCTACCCCTTCCTGCTGGCTTAGTGCCCACAGGGCTTGTGTTTCCCATCACTGTGCCAGTTCCAGCCCCTTCGGGCTAGCAATGGGGAGACTCACAGAAGATTGGGGTGGTGGAAGAGACCTCAGTGGGTCACCCGATCCAACCCCCTGCTGGAGAGCTGGTGTAGGCAGAGTTCTGGGTGTTTGCGGATGTTTTAAGCTCCATGCACTGCTCAGAACAGGTCCGTGTGGCTGCCTGGGTCACTGTCTAGCTGCCACTGTTGCTACCACAAAGGGCGCTGAATAAGTGGTAGCAGCGGGGGCAATTTTTGGTGAAATAATGGAGTCTCATGGGAGCCAGCACCATGATCAGGACTCAGTGTTTCTAGGAGCTCTCCCCTTGCTGGTAAGATCTGGGGGGCACAAGAGGGAGTTTTGTGATTCCAGCACCCCATGATGGGGACACAAAAGAGTTCAGATAAACCCAAGCCTGTGATGCAAACAGGAGTGGACAGTCTGTGCCTACGCTAGACACACAGCGGGCTTGCAGTACCCATCAACACCTCCAGAAAGCCTCCAGCACCACCCAGCCGGGGCCCAGCACCATAGGGGAGCAGGCGCTCCAGTGACCGGGCACGGTTGTGTCCCCTCAAACAGCCTTTGACTGTGCTGGCTCCTGCCCGAGTGGACACCCCCTGGCACTGTTTGGTAGCAGAGCTCATTGGAACGGGTGTGATGAGAGGTGACTGGTGGGGATCATCTGGATTCCTCCTCCTCAGCGCCTGCCAGGCCTGTGGCAGGGTAAGGCCGTTGTCTGTAGCCAGACTGGAAGAGCAGTCCACCATCAGCTGAGAATCAGGAGTCACATCCCCCTTCCATCCAGATGACACTGAAACAGAGTCACACCAGGCTGTTACGCCCCCATGGGCCCAACAACACCAGAGAGAGAAACAGGCCGCAAGAGGGTTAAAGGGTTAGTCTTAGAGGGTCAGTCTGAGAGCGTCTTGTCTGGCCAGAAACGCTTTATCGATAGGCGGGGTTGTGAAACCCTCTTTCCTCCATTGCGCTGTCGTTATGGTGCCCACGTCCCTCTTGTGTGTCCGTGTGATCTCTGGCTGGTTTTTCAGGGTTTCTGTCTGCTGGATCATTAGATCGGGTAAGGTGGTGGGACAAAACCGGTTACAGAACGTCCGGGTTGGTTGGTACAGGCTGAGTAAAAGGACTGGTGGAGGCAAAGCTAAGCAGGACCTGCGGTTCACTGTCTGACATGAGGTCCAAGAAGAAGGCCCTCAGAAAGAAGGGCCACAAAAATAAGACGGAAAGACTGAGGAGGGGAAGAACTCGCCTCTCAGACACAGACTAAGGTCAGAGCTGCACCGTGCTACCCGTCTGGAGGGGCAAGACCCCGCAACTCGCTCCTTCTCTCCCTGCTCCCTGAAGCCAGGCAGGCACACCCACTGGCCCCTGGGAGACAGCCCTGTGACAGTGGGAGCTGGCAAGAGGCTAATTAGCAGCACAGGCTTCGGCAGCCATCTTCTGGGGACTGCCTGAAACTGCAGCCCTGCAACACCCCTGAGCGGAGCAAAGCCCCGGCTGCGTGTCCTGCAGAGGACGCAAGGTTCCCGTAAGGAGGAGGGTTGGTGGCAAGGCTGATTCCCCACTCTGGCATGATGAATGCAGAAGTGGGGGCCCGCAAAAGTACCCCACAACCTGATCTCTCCAGGTGTTGGTATAAAACTTCCCCCCAAAATCCTAAAAACCTAGATTTTGGGGATAAAAGTCTGCTGCCACCATCAAGTGCTTTGGAACCCACAAACAGGGGCGGACACTTGCAACCAACCCCAGGGCACCCCAAGCTCTTTCCACAAACAGCTTGAAAAAAGAAAAGAGAAAATACAAGTTGCAGTCTGTGGCTGCTCTCCCCTAGTCAGAGGCATGCAGATCCCACAGACAGATTTTCCAGGACACAGAACTGAACCAATACCAGGTTAATAAAAAAGAAAGAACTTTTATCATCAAAACAATACTCCTGTTGCAAGTATAATGACTAGATGGAAAAGTCACCGATTAATGTACTCATGGGGACTCCCCTGGGCCAAAACTTAGTTACAAAAGAGAGGAAAACCCATTTCTAACAGCTCAGACATCAGATCCAAAGTCCCACAATAGAAAACAATAAAACCAAACAGGTTTATCTAAAATTTACCCTACTTACACATTATGAAGAGTCTTTTTCTTGGAGAGCGCCATGTCTTCTGTCTCCCTCAGTATCTAGAGCAAACTGGCTCAGAGACAAAGGAGGGAAAAACCAAAAATTCCATTTGTCTCACTTAGAAATCCCTCTCTGCATTTCCATTGGCTGACTGCTACCTGGCTAGGTACAGTTAAGCCCTTAGTCCCCAGGCTGCTGCCCATCCCTCAAGGTGATGACAGTTGGATTAAGGTGGGGGGTCCCGTGTGCAGAGAAAGGGATTGCAGTGGTAGTGCCTGGTGCATGCAGCCTAGCAAGGGGCTGCTCACCGCGGGAGTTTCATGCCCTGTGGGAATCTGGTACTTCTATTATAAAGTTGACGATCTGAAAAATAAAAGGCTGTGGGGGCCAGTGGCTGCAGCCCAGTAAGGCCAAGCTGGTCCAGCCAACTTCTCAACTGAGTAGGGGCACATCCTCTTGGACAGGCCTTGCCGTGTGCCCTGGCCTCTGGGGAAAAGCACCCAAAGACGTCACACTCGTGCCGTTAAACAAAACCACCAAACACCAGAAAAACAGCTCGAGCCCCTAGGGCTGCAGGGCCTACTTCCGAGAAACGAAGGCCTTGTCTAGAAAGAGGAGGGCTTTTCCCTCAGGAGGACTAGCGGGACTGAGTTGCACTGAGGTAAAAGCCAAGTCAAGGCACTTTAGTGGCCAAGGGGGGCAGCGGCCCTCCAGGGAGGGTGGAGCACTGCCCTTGCCTGGCAGCAGCCCTGAAGGGACTGTCTTCACCCCGCAGTGCGGGCTACCCCGAGTACAAAGACAAGGCCAGAGACGCCGACTGGCGCAAGGGAGCAGGGGGTGAGAAAAGCAGCAGGGACCAGCAGCTGTCACTGGGACCGGCCTGTGTCCCAGGGCTGACATCTTTGCTTTCTCAGCGTGCGAGTGGGGTCAGGTCTGCTCCCGTCACTGCAGAAGAAACGTGTCTCCCTTCGCTCGGAGGGACGCGCTGGGCTGGGCGAGGCTAGGTTTGCATGTCAGCCCAATTCTTGTTCTCCAGAGCTGCGTTCCACCGGGTGAGGAGGCAGCCTGTTTCACAGAGGCGGCGGGTTGCCATCCCGGTCACGGTTCTCTGAAGGGAGGATGAAGCGGGGGGCACGCTGAGAGGGCCTGCTGGGTGATACACAGTGAATATGCACAGGGCACTGAGAACGGGGGACTCACGAGGCCGACCAGCGAAGAGGGGTGCTTTGAGAGGGACCAACAGGAGGCAGAGCTGAGGCTGGCCCTGTAACCCTGACAGGGTTTCTGTCTGACAGATTACAGCCCTAGGCCATGCTGAGTGTGGGGCAGTAGTGTCGCGGGACGGTGTCAATGTGATGGCTGTTTGGTGTCTGTTGGTGGCAGGAGTGGGGATGTCCCAGCCTTTCCCCAGTGATTCCTGGTTGCTCCCCAGATGGAGCCTGTTCATTTCCACATGGCCCTGCTGCCAGCAGTGCGGGAGCCGTCCGTGGAGAATCTACCTGGACTTCAGTGGTGGGACCCTGGGCCGCACTTGGGGATGTGTTAAGCAAGGACGACACGCATCTTCCAGCCAGGGCCGGAGAACTGGCAGCTCAGGAACCGTAACATCCGCTCCCCTCCGGGGGTAAACAGTGAGTCCCAGACAGCCTGCCTGTGCGGGCCGAGGGGCTCCCTCCCAGAGCCGCACAATGCTGTCACCTTCACCGGACTGGCGTTCCTCCTCCGCCCGCGCCGGGACTTGGCATCCATTTGCCCTGTGGCAGAGGGAGCACCCGTACTGCAAGTGCCAGACTGGAGCTCTGCACAAGAGCAGGTGTCGACATGCGTCACCATCTATCCACAGAAGCTTTCCAGGCTGCTTCCTCGTGGACACGCCGTCCACAGGGCCTCCTCATTCCCGTCACGCCTGGGCTCGCTCCTTCGAACTGCAAATGAGCCCAAGGAGTCCAGGCGGGCGAATAAGGGTGCAGCCCTTGGTGCAATGTGACTGGCTGCCAGGCAGATGGGGCAAAAACAGAGAGAAGCTTTGCACACCCCCTCCGACCTGCATTTTTAAGTCCATTCGTGTCCTATTAGCACAATCACTAACGGGGGAAAGTGCCAGTCTGGAGAGAAGAATTTGTGAGTGTCTAATCTCCCCATGTGACGCACGCCCATGAAACACATTAGTGCAAATAAGAGCCGTGTGTGTGAGTCACAGGGAGAACACACACACACACACATATCGGCCCAGCACCCAAGGCAGCAATGCAGCCTGCCTGCTATACTAAGTGGGATCCTCTGTGCCCACTTGGGGGCGCTCTGCGCCAGGCTTTGCCCCAGGGATGTCTCAGATCTCTGGGATTTCCAGCAAAACACAGGCCCGAGCGCGTGGCCTTT
Organism: Pelochelys cantorii; assembly: GCA_032595735.1. Lineage (NCBI taxonomy): Eukaryota > Metazoa > Chordata > Testudines > Trionychidae > Pelochelys > Pelochelys cantorii. The sequence continues at coordinate 47,983,685 of CM064337.1, forward strand.
GTGAGGCTGAAAAGCAGGGACACGTGTCCTTCTCTTTGTGGAAGAGGGGAAGTAACCCTGGTGACAGCCACACCAGCCAATGTGTGTGAATACCCCTAGAACGAATTTGGGGGCACTTTACCCCATGCTCACACGTTATTTACCCAGCCCTACTGCCCTGGAGTGAGAAAGTCCTGCCATTGAGCAGCGCTGGTAGCCCTGCACCCCCTTCCATGCCACCCGCAACGTGCCACCGTGGAGCAGCCCCTCGCCAGGCACAGCAATGCACAGAAGAGCCTGCCTGGGGTACGCCGGATCTCTGCCTGTCTCCTCTGTGGCTTTGGGATGCTCCTCTCCCTCTGCCCTTGGCATGGTTGACTTGCACCTTTGGGGAGATTGCACGGCGTGGCTGTTGAGGCGGGTGGGAAAGCAGCTGGGCCGGTTGCTGTCAGGTGTAATAGCGTGCGAGGCATGGCAGTCACTCAGTGGCCTGTGACAAGCAGGGGAGCAGCCCAGAGGACCTGGTGGCCCCTTCTGGCTTTAATCTCCCAAGGCTGGTCCCCCACAGCTCCATCAGCGACCCAGGATGCCCTTGAAAACCCCTCGGGCGCTAGGAGCCAGATGGACTTGCCCTGTGGGCATCGCAGTGCGGAAAAAGCAGAGAAGCAGTGGCTCAAAATCTCCCCCAACCTAGAGATCCCGGCCCATCTTCCTAGCCAGGGCGCGGCACGGCTCGTTAGTGCACAGCCTGTCTGACGAGCTTTTTTCTTCTCATTAGCATGCCAGGAGGGAGCGGAATGTCACTCAAGGTGATCAATCAGCGCCTGGTCTGGTTATGAGAAGACTCGTCTCCTGGCCCCTAATTGGAGTCGTTCTCCGGTTGGTGCCTGCACCCCCCAAGCACATTAAATGCACGAGGAGCCATGTCGATACTGCACCTCCCGCTGGTTAATGCCTCTCCGCAAATGCTGGTTAGAACTTACCCTCTGAACAGTGCCGGGCGCCATGGGTGGGACACGCAGGCCTCTCCTCTGTCTGCAACTGCCCTGCAGCACCTTGCAAAGACGCCCTGTGGCCTGCCCCCGAGAGCGCAGGGCGGGGCGTTGCTTTGCTTTGTGATGTGCCGGGGGGAAGCCTGGTTGCAGGGCAATGCGCTGAGCAGACAGGCCCCCCCGCCCCGCCAGCAGCTCAAGGTGGTCATTCGTGGGAGCACAGCCCCTCGGGAGCTCAGCGGGGTCAGGCCCCCTCTGCCGGGGGCTGCGCAGACACACAGAGACACAGTCCCGAAGAAGGGCCCAGCCGCACAGCCAAAGGCCAGGTCGGCACCGGCCAAATACACCTGGTGCAGCGCTCCCAGTGTAGTTATCCCTGAAACGACTCCCCGCATCTCGGGTGAGCTCTCCCTGGGGGCAGGCCAGCAGGTGGGTCCAGCCACCGGCCCCCTGGTCCTCAGCCCTCTCCAGCCCTCAGGCTCCAGCTCTGTAGCATGGAGGCACCAGGGTAAGCCCTTGTGAAGTTCTCTTGCATTCACCCGCCCGCCCCTCTGGCTTGGAAGTGGGTGGGCAACTCCCACTGCTCCCTTCCTCCCTGGCCTGCCCATTTGGCAAAGCAGCTGCGGTCAGAGACCTCCTGCCTCTTGGATTCTCCTCCAGCCTTTCAATCCGCAGGGGCTGCCCCGCCCGCTCGACTGGCCGACTGGGAGCACATGGCTCTGGCCTGGGGGAGCTGGACCGGCTTCACTGAAAAGGCCAAATGCCCCAGGGCACTGTGCGTGTAAACCCCTACGGTGCAGCTACAGCCGATCCTGGCATCCAAGTGCCTTGCCAGGTAGTGTACCCATTTCACCCCGAGGCAGATGCGCTTTTCTGCATATGTCCCCCCCCCCTCCCCGCACAGGGCTGACACCAGCATAGCTCTGCTGGTTCAAGCTGCTCCCCTCCAAGCGACACAGCTCCAGGGGTCTCTATTAGATGTGCAGCCCAGGCCAAGGGAAAGCTTCTGGTCCCACTGCTGCAGATAGGGAGCTGGCCCATGGCAGGGGGGCATTGAACCTAGCTCACCTGCCTGCCAGCTATAAACCCAGCTCTACAGCCTGATCTAAGAGCAGCTGCAAGGGCAGAAGAAATAACAGACCGGCCCTGCTGTGTCTGACAGCTGCAGCTGGGGCTTTACCTCGTCTGTGAATAAACAAACCCAGGGCTTCCATCCCCAGGGCTGGCAACTGGCATCAGTAGCCTCCCCAGGAATTGAAATTAGGGGGGGTGTTCGAATGTACGGGAGGGTGTCAGGGCCGATGAGGGGTGAGACTGTGAGGGTGAAGGTGGGCTGTATGGCACCATAGTTCACAAAACTGGGGGGGGGTGTTGGGGAAATTCAGGGGGGGTATACACCCCCATAAGGGGTGTAGGGAAATCCCTGATTGGCATTAAACTGCCATGGAAACACAGAAGCTGCTTTTCTCTTGGTTTTATGCATTTCTCCAAGAAGCAGCAACTTACAGCAAAGCACCAGCTGAGGGCTGGTGGGTAGAGAGGCATTTTGCATCTGACCTTAATACAGACGTGGCGCCTTGATGAACACTGGGGCTGTCCACAGAAGCCAAGAGAGAAAATCCGGGAGGGCAGCTGAAGAGACATTCCAGCCGTGCTGTCCTGCTTGCCCTGACGGCAACAGGTCCCTGTGATACGTCTGCATGCAGTGAAACACCCAGGCTGGCCCACATCAGCTGACTTGTCTCACAGGGTTCTGGCTGTTGGGCTGTAAAACTGTGGTGCAGAAGTTTGGCCCAGGGTCCCCATGAGGGGGGAGAGTCCCAGACCCTGGGTTCTTGCTCGTGCCCAAACTACACTGCAATTTTGACAGCCCTGCAAATCCGAGGCAGTGGGTACGAGCAGCCGCGGGTGTTTCATTGCTGTGTAGCTGTAACCTATGTTAGCCTGTCACAGAGAGAGAGTAATTATTTCAGATGGGGAAGAACAGCAGCTGCAGACCCCTAGGGAACAAGGAGTGTTTCATAACTAGCAGAGATGGGCTGAAATTAATCCAGGGCACGTGTGTGACAGAGGCCTGGGGTCTGTCAGGAAATTCATGGCGAAGGAAAATTGAGGCAGGACTTTGAAAGAGGCAAATCTGTGCTCCCCCTCTGATCAACTGATGTCAACATCCTGCAGGAGGGGGTCAGAGCTGTACCGTGGGCCCGGGGGGTGGGGGAACAGCTCTGTCTCCTGAGCTGCCTGTCAATCAGGGAAGGAGAGGTACATATCTGCCCTCCCCACTGAGTGGTGCGTAATGGGTTAATCCCCACACACCCATCAGGCAGGGCCGTGCTACAATCCCACCTGGAACAGAGAGATGAAGGCACGAGCTCGGTCCTCACTAGTGAGCCAGCCTTCCTCACCTGCTCCTGGTCGGTCTCCCTTTCACCAGATCTCCCCACTGAACCCACGCCAGGCCCTCCAGCGACCCCTCTCCTGCCGGCACGGTGCCTGCCTCTCCTTGGGGACGAGGGCTGAGGAGACAAGCAGACAATGCAGGGGCAGTGAAGGGTCTCAGATGCAGCTATGCTTGGGGTGAGCTTTGTCAAGGAGCCAGAGGCAGGGGGCTGGGAAAACGATTCTGTTAAAAATGATGTGCCCCAGCATGCCAGTGGTGCAGCGTTTTGGTTGCTCAGTGGTGCCTTGTGTCCCCCAGAACGTGAGAGCGGCTGAACGCAACACACCGAAAACCTGGAAATGCAGCGTGAAGGCGCACACAGCAGGGCAGGGCAGGGTTGGCTGGGCCGTGTATCGGGAGGCCTGGCTGGAAGGGAGGGGGCTGCTTTTAAATCTGTTCCTGAGTGTCCAGCGAGGTTAAAGTGCTCCCTGCTGGTCTTTGTATGCTGCCTTTCCTGAGGTGCCATTTGTGTCCAGTTCTCCTTGTCCGGTTTGGCCAATGGACATGGCAGCGGGGCAGTGCTGGGGTTGATGTGGTTAGGTCCTGGGATGGGATGGCTGGTGTGTCTGTTGCTGGCACAGGATGGCGTAGAGCCCGTTAGTGGGTGTGGAGGCGGATGAGCCCCGATGGCGTGGCTGAGAGGTCTAGGCCCGGTGACGGCGTCGCTTGCATCTCATGACTTTGCATGTATCAGCATGGCATTCCATCTGCCCTCGTGTTGCCCAGTCGCCCAGTTTTGTGAGACCGTTTTGTAACTCTTAGCAGTCAGCTTTGGACTTCACTATTTGGAGTGATTTTGTACCATCTGCAAATGTGGCCACCTCCCTGGTTACCCAAGATCATCTATGAATAAGTTGAATGACACTGGTCCCAATATAGAGCACACCAGTATTTATTCCCACCCTTTCCCCCTACATGTGGAGAACCTGGCAATGTCTTCATGAACGTCTAAGAAGGATCCTGCAGTTACTTGAACAACAAGGCCTTTGTTATTCTGTGTCCCTCTGGTTATAAACAGACTCCCTGCCCCAAAGGCAAAGCTGGGAGCAGCACACGCTCCGTTGCAGTTACAGCGCATGCCCTAGCTCCGGACACCGCTCTGAAGCAAACCCCTAGTATGAAATTCAGAGGTTCAAATTTCAGCCCCCCTAAGTCCCCTGCATGGTGCCCCTGCATCACTCAGGTCCTCGCTCGTTAAGCATTTGATTCATTTCCCCCGTTTCCCCCATACGACCCTGGCTCTGCCAGTCCTGAGCTTTGTGGGGTGGCTACAGACACCGATCATTTCGAGGGAAGGTACAGACAGGAAAGTGACATTGTTGCCTGGTTGTTCTCCGTCAATGCCTCCCAGTTCCCATGTGCCCACTTCACAAGTTGAAGCTAACTGCTACTGTGCCTTGTCTCCGGACCCTCAGCCTCAGCGCCTGTTTGCCTGGAGTGACATTCCCGGAGTTGGGTTTTATTTGTGTAGGTGGCGGATGGAGGGGGCTGCTGCTGTGGGGGAGGTGTGTGTTTGGGCTGGTTGTGTTGTTGTGTGGGTGGTTCTGAAGAACTGTAATGGCCAGGCCATGTAATCTGGTCACCTGTGCTGTCACCCTCACACAGCCAATGACTTTGTGGCATGCAAATGAGCTGTAGTGTAAGGGTGGTGACTGGCTGAATTACTTCTGACATCACAGTGGTTGAGGACTCGTGGCATGCCACAGCCACACGCCTCACTGTCGCTGTACGCGGCCCCGGGGGGGGGTGTGTGTAAAGACAAAATGGCTGAGAACTTCACACCACTGAGTGACAGACCCCGAGCCAGCGGGGTTTCTGCGCTGTGATATTGTGAACAGCGCTCTCGGCCACGCTTGTTGCTGTTTCCATTGCCTCACGCTGACTTCACAGACAGTCTAGGCTTCAGAGTGAGACTCACAGCGTCCTAGGACACCTCAGGAGGTCACTGAGTCCAACCCCCAGTGACCTTATTATATAGCTACCCATAACTGTTCCCAGCTCCCGATCTCCTGTTCCTAATGGAGCCCCTCCCGCATTGTGCTGTGGTCATTACCTCATTCTTCCCTGCGTGCCGCCCTTAACGCCCCGGGCCATCTAGCGCAGAGTTAACTTTGTCAAGCGACGGCACACCGGTGTGTACGCTGCAGGGAGGATTCACTCTGGATGGAGGCGCCAGGGGCCAGAAATAAAACCCAGGACCTGACCGACGCGAGGCGAGGGGAGAAGCTGCTCTTGTGATAGCTGGGAGCCGGGAGAGAAAAGGGAGGAGGCTCAAGCCACACCTCAAGGGAGGGCTGGAGCTATGGTTAGACAGGGGCCTTTGGGGATAATTTCCACAGGAGCTCCAGGTGGCAATAGGTTGTTTATGGCCGTTTTTATGAGGCAAAACCCAGCTAGTTCAAACCCAGGGCACCATGTTTATGCCATAGCGCGTCTGGAGCCTTTGGAGGCGGTGTCAGGCGGAACTGTGCTTATAACTCGGGGACCAGCAGGAAGTCTGAGGGGTGGGGTTATAAATAAAGGGCATGTTCACCACACATATGAGCTAGAGATGCAAAGAACCGTGGGCCAAGAAGAGCAGTGTCCTCTGGCTGCTCTGCATGGGGTTGGCCGGCTCTTCCCTCGCGGCTGCTATAGGCCTGGCCTAGCCCAGCGGTGCCAAACCGTGGCAAAGGCCCAGCTGCGGCCCACACAATGCGAAGAGGCAGCTCCCGGTGGCTCTTCAAACCATATGATGGGGGCTAATTTAGCTACAACTAATCAGGAAAGAGATCTTGGAGTTATCGTGGATAGTTCTCTGAAAACTTCCACACAGTGTGCAGCGGCAATCAAAAAAGCAAATAGGATGTTAGGAATTATTAAGAAAGGGATAGAAAATAAGACAAAGACTATCTTACTGCCCCTGTATAAAACGATGGTACGCCCACATCTTGAATACTGCATACAGATGTGGTCTCCTCACCTCAAAAAAAGATATTTTGGCATTAGAAAAGGTTCAGAAAAGCAATTAAAATGATCAGGGGTTTGGAACGGGTTCCATATGAGGAGAGGCTAAAGAGACTGGGACTTTTCAGTTTAGAAAAGAGGAGACTGAGGGGGGATATGATAGAGGTATATAAAATCATGAGTGGTGTGGAGAGGGTGAATAAAGAAAAATTATTTACTTGTTCCCATAATATAAGAACTAGAGGACACCTAATGAAATTAATGGGTAGCAGGTTTAAAACTAATAGAAGAAAGTTCTTCTTCGCACAGTGCACGGTCAACCTGTGGAACTCCTTGCCAGAGGAGGCTGTGAAGGCTAGGACTATAACAGAGTTTAAAAAAGAGCTAGATAAATTCATGGAGGTTAGGTCCATAAAAGGCTATTAGCCAGGGGGTAAGGAATGGTGTCCCTGGCCTCTTGTTTGTCAAAGGCTGGAGAGGGATGGCAGGAGACAAATCGCTTGATCATTGTCTTCGGTCCACCCTCTCTGGGGCACCTGGCACTGGCCACTGTCGGCAGACAGGATACTGGGCTAGATGGACCTCTGGTCTGACCCAGTCTGGCCATTCTTATGTTCTTACGTTCATTCACGGTATGGAGATGCGGCTTGTGGGAGGCGACAGCTCCCAGTGTGAAAGGCTCCAGCGTAAGCCAAACAGCCACAAAGATGGCGCCTCATTGGCAGACTCCACAAACTGCCCCTTGCTCTGACAGCTTTCGGCAGCTCCATTTGAACCCTGTTAGCTGGAGTCTTCTGTGGTCCTTGTCCAGGGTGTGTCTGCCACCGAACTACACCGTGATCAATGGCTGTGGCCCAAAGAGGCCGTTTCCACGCTGCAAGACACGGCCGCCAAGCCCTGTGGACAGTCCACTGGTTCTCATGCTTCAGGGGTAAAGCTGACGGCTCAGACAGGGAGCGAGGTGGCATGACTTGCCTAGCTCACACCGAGCGTCATGGCAGAGATTTGAACAAGCTAGGAGTGCTGGCTGGCTCATGGGCCCCTGGCCTGCTCCTAATTGCACAGTCGCTCTCCGCTACTGTTCCTCTGACTACTGTGCTGTCCCTTAGCACCATTCTCCCTAAGTGCCAGGGTTCCCTTCCAGCTTTTCACATCGCCTGTGCATGTGCAGAGATAGTCAAAGCTTTCCCAGCCTGTGCAGCTCACCTGTGCTTTGGACAGTGGGATCTGCCAGCCCTAAGTGTTTTAATAGAGTTGAGTCAAGTTAAGTGGGTGATTATCATGTGATAACACCATGCAATTAACATATAATGTGACCTCCCCCCCCACTTTTCTCAATTGCCCTTGCACTGCAGGGGTTTGTCAGACTTTAAACATTGTGCTATTCTGGCATTTTCTGCTCCATTGCCATCTTTGTAAGTGGGAAGAATTATCTCCCCACGTTAATTAAGTCTCCTCTGCCAGCGTGAGATAAAAACTAGAACAAGGAGAGAAACAAAAGTTAAAAAAAAAAGGCACAAAAATTAATCGCCGTCTTGTGACAAACACAGGGCTGGTGGAGCGCTCTGATTCAACTCCGGCTGTACTGAACACTTCCAAGTGCCTGGCTCCCATCTGATGCAGAGGAGGACCTGCCAGGAACCCCTCCTCCGGAAATGGCCCCCAAACGCAGGTGCAACAAACCCAAGAGGAATGTTCTAGTCAGAACAGTCATTAGTAGGAAACAGCCAACTGCTGCTGCTGGGAATCAGCAAGGGTGGGGCTGGAACATCTGTGTCGAGAGCCCCAATGCGAGCCCTGCGTATTAAGAGGACATTGCCAAGTGATATTCCAGCCAAGGAAAGCTCTACAGACTGTCCTCGCTGGCCTGCCAAATGGACCCCGCTAGTGACCACAGTTCCTAACTACATCGAGGTCTCTGGAATTCTTGCTCTCCTGGCTTAGGATTCAGACAAGCGCCTGCTCCTGTTCCCCACGCCCGTGTGCTGCTCCGTAGTGCTGAGTGGGAGTCCTGGTGCACGATGGTGAACCAGGGCAGAAGTGGGCATAGGCCAAGTGTTAGCCCTCAGCACAGGAGTGAGCTGCACTGGAATGCGAGCAATGAGGAATCGTTTTAGGAGAAGAACTGACCCGAGCGGTAGTGGTTGTGCTGGGTCTGTGGGCAGCCTGTGCTCTCAAGAGCAGAGAAGCAGCCATACACATCTGCAGTTGAATTTACTAGCACAAGCCCACTTCCAAACTCAGTTTTACTGTGCTGCGGGGACCCTGAATGGCGGAGCAGGAGTTGCACACAGTGCAACAATCTACTTACTTAAATATTTGCTAGCTTATATGCGACATCTATTTTAAAGACAGACTGAATTGCCAGCACATTTTCTTTTCATGATTTTGTTTAAATATTTATAGTGCCCAGGGCGTGACTTCTCATGGTGGAAATACATATTGTTACTTTTCGATATGGAAATCCACAGCTTCGAGAGCGGAAATGAATTATTTATAGCCTCCGAATACGAAATGTGTCCAACATCAAAGGGCTGTTCAGAGCCCCGGGCTCGACCCCCACTGCATCTGCCTCAGATCTCTCCCCTCACGTGGGCGGCACAACGAGCCTTTCTTCCCCAGAGCGCTTCCCCGCAGAGCAGGATCCAGCAGCTCTGCCGTGGCTAAGGCCTGCAGTTGTCACAGGGCTGCTTTTGGCTGGGCGTTCTCTCTGGTGACTTCCTCCTCCGCCTGGCCTGTAGGTGTCATTGCTCCATCGCTGAGGAGAAGACCTGGCTGCCTCTCAGACGGTGAAGGCCGGGTATGTTTTGAATGGATTGGGTATGAAGAGAACAGGAAAAATATTTCCCATACGCGGCACGTGATCTCTCTCACCGATCCCTGTCCAGGGCCTTCCTTCTGGTTTGCTTTGCATCCCCCATTTACCTAACGCCTCCTGGGCGTCTCTCTCCCCTCCTTTTTGCTCCCTTTGTCCTAGTTCTCTCTCTTCCTGTCATCGTCTTGCACAGGCTGATTCCCAGGTGTCCAGGGGAGCTTAGCACCGGATGGGCATTTGATGTGCCAGACCCATTAGACAATCTACAGGCCCGTACGCAGGGAGGTGCGAAAGCCCCCCCAAGCGAGCATGCTCTGGCAGGCCGGGGAAGGCAGGAGCAGCATGCTGTCCGAGCTTCCCCATGCTCTGACCAGCCCCGGGGAAGGCTGGGGCTGATTCCCCGCTTACTTGGGGGGCCACGGGGGAGCATTCACACCCTTGCGGTCCACATTTACAAAAAAAAGCCTCACACCCCGCCCCCCTGAAATTCCTGCGTACAGGCCTGGTCTCGCTCTGGGAGTTTTGTTCTGCCCCTCACTCCCTGTGTCTCCACTTCAGAGAGACAGATGATTCAGTGGAAACTCCACTAGACGCCGGGAGAGTCAGGGCTGCCCGCATCTGCTCCCATCAGCTGGTCTCTCCCAGGTAAAACACTGCCAAGCTGCTAGTGAGGGGAGACATCTGACTTGCTAGCTGTGATAGGCAGTTCCCTCCACACTGGGGTGGAAGAGGGCTAATGGGGGTTTCACGGGCCTGCCACATGCTGGCCCCAAGAGGAACAGTGGAGAAGAGTTCTCCAATCAGGCCAGGGAGGCTCCACAGGAAATGGCCAATCAGAGAATGGTGGCACAGAGCAGCCAATCAGGGCCCAGCGGCCTCACTTAAAAGGGAGCTGCAAGGCAGAGCGGGCTCAGTGGCTGCTGGGCACTCAGGGAGTGAGACCTGAGTCCCTAAGACAGGGCTACTCAACTTTGGAAGCCCCTGGGGCCACAATGACACGCACAGCACATGCCAAAGGCTGCAACTTAAGAGTGGTTGCATATATATGCAAATATATATGCAAATATATGTAGCGTTGCCAGATGGTTTAACCAAAAATACCGAACTCCCGTCCCCACCAAAAAAACCCCCAAACCCACCGGGGAAAAAATTCTGTTGAGAAAAAAAAAGGGGAGAGACCCCGAGAGTTGTTAAGCAAAATAAACAAACGAATAAATAAATAAATAAAACAGCATGGCCCCTTTAAGAAACGCTTTTGAGGCTTTTTGGCCCGAACAGAATGCTGGCGGCCATCCGCCATCTTGTCTCCCTGCACCAGGCCGGACAGCTCCCCTGTGGAACCCGGTAAGCCCCCGGGATTTTCGCCTCCTGGCCGGGAAGAAATCAGAAAGTACCGGACATTTTAGGAGGTGAAAATACCGGACTGTCCGGGTCAATACTGGACACCTGGCAGCCCTAAATCTATGCAAATAGTGTCTTCCACACCGACAGAGGCAAATACAAAGATTGAGGCAAAACGACACCACACGCAGGCCCAGGAGCGGACTGGCAATCAAAATAGGCCCAGGAAATGGCCCTCCCTATGATGTCACCCCTGCGTGCCCCATAAGCCCCGCCCCCTTTCCTTGCATCATGGCCAGCATGTGGCGCGGGCGCGGAGCTGCTCCGAGTGAGGGGCAACTGTGTGCGGACACGACAGCCCATCAGATGACGGCCCACTGGGAAATTCCCGGTGTCCCGCCGGGCCAGTCCGCCCCTACGCAGGCCCCATTTAAGCCAGTTCTGCTGATACTAATTAAATTACAACATTTACCCCATTTCCACCCGTATGACAGCACTTGTAATTAGGGTTGCCAGATGGTTGAAACAAAAATACCGAACATTCCCCCCCCCCCCCAAAAAACCAGGAAAAAAATTCTGTTGAAGGGAAAAAAAAGGGGGGGGGGTAGACCAAAGTTGTTGAGCAAAAAAAAATTACTCCAAGTAAGCCAAAAAAAAAAAAAATTAAAATAAAACAGCATTAAAACAGCATGTCCCCTTTAAGAGTGAGTGCAGGGCTAGGAACAGGGGAGCACTAAGACCCAGGGAAAGCATTGTTTACCCTAGGTCTTTTGGCCTGCAGCCATTTTGTGCCGGCAGCCTTAGGGAACCAGGTAAGCATGGGGGCTGGCTCGGGGGGCTGGGAGTGTTGGGGGCCGGGGGGGGGGGGAGGCCAGGCTCTGAGTGTTTGTAGGGTTGCCAGGTGCCCGGCATTTTCGCCTCCTGGCCGGGGAAAAAGTCAGAAAATACCGGGCATCTTAGGACGTCTCAGGTGTCCGGTATTCTCTGAATTTTTTTTACCGGACAGGAGCTGAAAATACCGGCCTGTCTGGGTGAATACCGGACACCTAGCAACCCTACAAACTGAGCATGGACAGTGCAGGAATTAACGACTGAAACACGTCTCAGCAGAAGAGCTTTATATTGACTCGCCGCTGTGCAGCGTGTTCCCAGTGGAGCCTTGGTCAAAGGATCCCGCCTGCAGGACGCCTGTTGAGCCCCACGTAGACCCAAACCGTCCCGGGGCCGCAAACAGACAGGCCACAGGCTGCCTGTTGAGTAGCCTGGCCCAAGAGGTTGAGAGAATAGCAGTACCTAGGACAGAGTAGCTGCTAGCAGGGCCTGGGGCCGGGGGTGGGGAGGAGCAAGCAAGAGGGAACTTGGAAGCAAGGGGTGAGCAGCAGAGTTATGGGTGCCAGTCTGAGGGGGGGAGGAGGCCAGGCCTTTCCCTAGGTCTGTCAGGAGGGTGTCAGTGCTGGCCTCAGATAGGATGTGGCCAGTGGTGGTTGTCACATGCTGGCCTCAGATGGGACGTGGCCAGTGCAGGGTGTCACGTGCCGGCCTCAGAGGGGATGTGGCCAGTGGTGGTTGTCACATGCTGGCCTCAGAGGGCACGTGGCCAGTGCAGGGTGTCACGTGCCGGCCTCAGATAGGATGTGGCCAGTGGTGGTTGTCACATGCTGGCCTCAGATGGGACGTGGCCAGTGCAGGGTGTCACGTGCCGGCCTCAGAGGGGATGTGGCCAGTGGTGGTTGTCACATGCTGGCCTCAGATGGGACATGGCCAGTGCAGTGTGTCACGTGCTGGCCTCAGATGGGACGTGGCCAGTGCAGGGTGTCACGTGCCGGCCTCAGAGGGGATGTGGCCAGTGGTGGTTGTCACATGCTGGCCTCAGAGGGCACGTGGCCAGTGCAGGGTGTCACGTGCTGGCCTCAGAGGTGGACGTGGCCAGGGGAGGGTTTCAGTGCCGGCCCCCAAAGGGGATGTGGCCTGACAGGAGGCCAGAGCGGAAGGTGCTGAACGGGCTGTCACAAGAGCCCAAACCCACCCTGGGCCGTTCCCCACAACAGCATCTCAGCAGCCCGCACAGGTCCAGGAAGAAGGCACTGCTGAGGCCAGTGTTAAGGCCTTGTACGTGTTAAGTTTCTTGTGCTCGAAAGACTGCTGCACTGACCTGTGCCCTGGCTGTTTCCTCGCTGCACCGACGCCAGGCAGGGCTGCTTAATGTGCTAAGAAAGGGGCCTGGGGTAAACGCGCTGTGTGTGCTTTAAGGGACTTGCAGCGCTCACGGGTTAGAAGGGTAACAGGAGACAGGAGTGTCCTGGAGTCGGACACCCTTGTCCCTGCCCCACGTTGCCCCTGGAAACATCCAGGAAAACCCCTGGGAAGCGCTGGGTCAGTGCTCCCTGGGGGGGGGGGGGGGCGGGGGGAGTCCTGCCCATGCAGGGCTGCGAGGAAAGTTCAAGTGGGCCGAAAGATGCGAAGTGAATGAGGCAGGGACTCAGAACCTGTCGTCAGTCGGTTCAGCTGGGGAGCTGTGCACACGGAGACGCTCCCAGACCCCGGGGGCACAAATCTCTTTGTACAACAGCGGCCGGGAATGGGCCCCTTAATCAAGGAACCTCTTCACTAAACACTCTGCCTCCCTTTCTCCTCAGCTCAGCCCGGGGCCAGCGAGGTGCCCCCTGAACAGCAGGCAGCCAGAGATGGGCCCAGTGCTCCAGCTCTCCAGGCCTGGCCGCTAAGCAGCGTGTGACACTTCCTTGGGAGCCGGGGAACGTTTCTCCACTGGGATTGATGTGTTGGGCATTGCAGAGAGCCCCGTTCCAGCAATGAGATGATGGTGAGCTCCAGGAAATAATGAATTGCAGCAAACCAGCTTTGGAAAACAGCAATTTATAAGGCCCCCTCACTAATCAACCACCTCAGCCTGGGGACTGTCCCTCCTAGGTGATAAAATGATGCGTCAGTAGTAGATCAAAGGCACATCTGCATATTCATCATCGACAACATGGCCTGCTGCTAGGGGAGGGAATGGATAATGATTTTGTGGCTGAAATGTCACCCAACCGCAGCCGAGAGTCAATCAAATCTCCTTTGCCAATGGCTCCATTGCAGTGATTCTCACGTGTCTGCACTGGTGACTCCGTTCACACAGCAAGCCTCTGAGTATGCCCCCCTTCTCCATGCCAAATGCATCCTTTTTATATGTAACACTGTTGTAAATGCTGGCGGAGAAGCGGGGCTTGGGGATGGCGGCTGACCAAACACAGAAGCAAAGTTAACTTCTGTCCTCCTGCGTGAGATCCCCCTGTCTGCATATCCCTGGGGAGCATTAACTCTTTTGGCCCTGGGGTCACACCGGGGGCTCGTGTTCAGCTAATTATCCTCCACAACCCCCCCATTTTTTGCAAGAGTTGCTGCATCCGAGGAGCGAGCCCCCATCCTGCAAGTCAGGCCGATAGTCTCTGTTCCTAGGCACACACATTAACATGTGTTAAAATGTTCTTTGGCTGCACCCCATTCACCAAACCATCCGGATTGCTTTATGTCAGTGACCTGTCCTCTTCATGATTTACTCACCCCCCAGGGTTTGTGACACCTGCAAACTTTATCCTCGAGTGGCTTGTGCCACCCAGTAGGCAAACAGCCACCTTCTCGCTGGCTGGAGCCTCTGGATGGTCTTTGTGTGTGGTCCAAGCAGAGCATATTCCAACAGTGCAGTCTGGAAGTCACCAAGGTAACTGGCGAGTTCCTTGTGTCTACTTGCCAACCACTGATGAGCAAGACACGCCTGGCGACAGCCACCATCTGCAATTCCAGTTGCCAAACGATATTTAAAGACCCTAAAAATACATCCAAGACTTTCCTAACTTTCCTTTCCAAGTTGGCAATGGCTGCGGTTGCCACAGGGTTGTTTTACACGGGGAGGAACTGCACTCGACTGCAAAGGAGAGAAGCGCTCATGGCATAGTCTCTGCATTCAAATGTGACCCACACGATGACAACATTCAGGGATCCCTGTGGTAGCTTCTTATCTCAGCCAGTCAGCCAGCATCAGCAGTAGCTTGTCCACATGGAGCCTCTGCCAACTTGCTTTCATTCGTGCACTGCTACTGGCCAAGCACGAAGAAAGCCAAGCAATCCTCCTGTGGGCACGAGACACAGCATGGCATGGCCCAGTGGGCATGGCACTGGGCTGGGACTCAGGAGAGCTGGGTTCCCAACCATGGGTCTTCTGCAGGAGGTAGGGTGAGTCGCTTCTCTTTTCTGTGCCTCTGCTGATGTGTGTCATTGGTCAGTCCAGTCTGGCTCCAAATACTCGCCTCTAAAAGGACAGACGAAGCACTTCTGCCCGTGAGAACTTCCTAGCTTTTCTGGGGCGGCCTGGACTCAGCAGTTTGTCTGCCATGTGGAGGAATTCACCTGGTCAAGCCTTCAGGTGGCAGAGCAGTGAGATAGATGCTCCAGGGAGGAGCAAAGAGCCGGCCGATGAGAAAGACACCCTCGCTGAGACACTGTATTGGCTACGGACGATTGGTGGGCCTGCCCCTCTGCGAGCCACCTGTGATCAGGGTAGAATAGAGTCACAGAACACTAGGATGGGAAGGGATCTCGGGAGTCATCGAGTCCAGTCCCCCGCCCTCCCGGCAGGACCCAGCCCCGCCTAGACCATCCCTGGCAGGTGTGTCCAGCCTGCTCTTCAATATCTCCAGGGATGGAGATTCCACGAACCCCCCTAGGCAACTTATTCCAGTGCTGAACTGCCCTGACCGTCAGGCAGATCCCAGTTGCCAGGTTCCAGTCCCTGGACTGGAACCCGCAGTGCTCAGCAGGCCTGAGTTTCCCTGCCTGCCACTGGGGGATGGTGCATGAGACAACTGCCTGAGACAGTCGGAAAGAGTTTGATACCCCGGAGGGGAAGACTCGAGTGACCTGCCTGGGGGGCAAGCCGCAAAGACAGAGCACCCTGAGTTGCAGGGAGCGACAGCAGGACACGCGGTGAGCAGCAGGAGGGAGCGCCAGGCCTGAGTGGAGCTACTGACCCGATCCGCCCACAAGGAGGTGCCCATACTGGTGAGTAGAGTGCCCCAGGCTGGGGGTGGGGGGACGACTGTGCCTTTCACCAGTGGAAAACAAGCACGCTGAAATCGCTGAATCTCCAGCCACGCCACAATGGGAGCAGACACGCATTTATAGGGTCACCAAGCCGCGGGACATTGTAAAGACACCGTGCAATGAAACGAGCCCTGCAGGTTAATGTTCTCGCACGAAATGCCTGGAGGATTGATGGGGAGTGGCCGCTTTCGGGCGCTGAAAGGCATGTGCTCAGCCCGACCTGGCTCACAAACTATTCTGTAGGCTACCAGCCGCCTGATCAGTGGGGCGGACTCCCCCTCCCGAGACCCTTGTTGCTGGGATGGTGTTTGATGGTCTCGTGTTTCCACGTGCAAAAGGAGTTCATTCTCTCCGAGATGGGAGCAGCCTCTCTCCCCATGCCAGCCGGGCCCCGGGCCCTAGGGCGTGGCGGTGCTGGCGCTGGGGTGCCGTGCCCAGCTCAGTTACCCACAGTGAGGCAGCGCACTACCCATAGCAGGGTAGCTGCTTTTCTTAGCACATTGGCTCACGCTGCCCTTGCTCTGACCCCCCGGCAGTGGGGTCAGGCATTCTAATTAAGTCTTGGTGGCAGTCAGCGTGGCGGGGGGCGGGAGGGGCTGTCTGGTCACAGGCCGGCCAGCCTCCGACAGTCCCCAGCAGATACAAGGCTATTTTCTTGGCCTCCATTGGGCCATGATTTGGGGGAGTAAGGGTCAACTGGTAATAAGAGCTATAACCAGAACGGCCACGCGGGGACATTTTCTCTCTGCTGTGTGCCTAACACTAGACCAGTGTTTCTCAACTGGTGGGACGTGTACCCTGAGGGGTATGCGAGAGAAGTCTGGGGGCTACGTCAACACAAGTGAAATTTGGCAAAACATGTCCAGGATTTTGCCCTGCAAAGGGCAGCAGGGGAGGGGGAGGGTGTGGCGGCAAGTGCCTGTCAAATTGAATGTTCGGAGCTGCGCCTGGACGTTAACAGCCGCTCTGTGTGCGCACCCCAGCGCCGGTGGGAAAAGCGCGTGGCTGCAGCGGTGGCAGCTCCAGTGAGACCCAGGGCAGTTCCAAGTTGGGGGGCGGGTCTGACCAGTGGTGTAGTGGGGGTGGGGGGCGGTTGCCCCTGGGTGCCACACTGGGGGGTGCCATGCTGGGATGGGAGCGCACAGCTCCACACGGCGAGCCCGGCGCTAGCAGGCCACTTGCTCACTGCAGACAAGCCACCGTGGCAGGGCCGGGCAGTGGGAGCAGCACTTTAAAAGTAGGGTTACCTTACCCTACGTCCGGTTTTTCCTGGACATGTCCTCGTTACAGAACCCAGCGCTGTCAGAGGGGAGGTAGATTACCGCTCCCCAGGAATCAATGCTTTGACCTCCTGGGGCAGGAGGAGGGATACATTTGAGACCCCACCGGACCAGCTGATCCATGCAACAACATCTTTGCACCTAATGACTCCCAGGGGTGCAGACTTTGCCTGTGGATGTGTGCTAGGCGGGCGATTGCCACAGGAGTCTCCACCGTATGAGGTCACGCGTTGTAGGGACTGTGCCGTACCCATACGAGACCTTGTTTCCTCCAATGCCATAAAGAGAAGGCAGCCCTGCTCAGTCCCTCACTGAGGCACAATCTAGACGGCTGTTTAGTTCAACGCAGCCCTGCCCCCGCAGGAGAATGGGCTGTGATGCTCACGCTGTATGACCTGAGCCAGATACATAGCACACGCAAACACAGCCGCACAGGCAAACTGAAATGGACAGAGCCGTGATTCTTTGTGTCGGAAAATCAATAAGGCAGCGGTCTTGCACGCCGTTCTGCATTCTGAGCCTGCTTATAAGCCCAAGCAGGCAATGGAGCGGGTGGTGCTGCAGGGGGACGAACATGCAGCGAGACACTGTTAATATAAAATCCTCCCAGAGCACTTCAGAGACCAATTTGATAACCGAGGAGCGCAGGAGAGATCAGCCTAGTGCTGAGTCTAAAGGCACTGAGCAAGCAGGAGCCGCTAATAACTTGGGGGTGTGTCTGAATGGGACAAGGACCCCAGGCGCACAGAACAAAGACAAGTCAATGGGAGCCGCGGGTGCCCAGCATTATTGGAAATCAGGCACTTACTTAGACACCTTAAGTACAGAGCTTAAACTCAGCCAGAGCTGTAGCACTTGTGTAGCCCCGACAAGCAGAACCGAACTTGGGATCTCTGGAGCTCAGTGCTTAAGCTAAAAGCCTGCTGGCTCTCAGCTAAGGCCATAGAGCAAACTCGTTATCTCTGTACGTGGCCTAAGCGCCACTACATGGGACTGTGACCCATCCCACTAGGTGTGTGAGTCACACGTGCAAACTCCTGGAGTTTGTATAGCATGGGGAGGGGCGGAAAGCAGTGTGAGGGAGCGGGGAAATACTCTATGAGAATTTAAGCCTGCTGAGGAGGATTCTAATTTAGACACTCGTTTTGGAAAAATTTGGCTTGCTTGTTCGAGAGCTATGATTCATAGGATCATAGAAGATTAGGATTAGAAGAGACCTCAGGCGTAATGTTCCCTCTCATTTTTCCATTCCCATGCAGAATACATTTTGTTCTGTGCACTGAGGAATGTGTGGATGTGCACCACCCATAGAAACAGAGGCTGCTGGCTCTGGGCACTGCGGTTGCTCTGCTGATTAGCTGGGCGGCATTTGAATCTTTCCTGGGTGGCTGCCCAAGCTCACAGCTTACAGGGACCGTGGCTCAGGAGGCCATCTAGTCCAAGCCCCTGTTTGGAAAAGGACCACTCCCAACTAATTCATCCTGGCCAAGGGTTTGTCCAGTGGACTCCAAGGCCATGCTGCGCTGCTGTAGCATGGTAGTGTAGACGTTCACTACGGTAACAGGGGGGTTCTCCCATCGCTGTAGTTAATCCACCTCCCTGAGAGGCGGTAGGTAGTTAGGTTGACAGGAACGTTCTTCACTTGACTTAGTGCTGTCTACACTGAGGGTTAGATCAGCATGCTCAGTCTCTCAGGGGGATGGATTTCACACCCCTGAGAGGCAGAGCTATGCTTATGTAGACCAGCCTAGAACGAGCACCCAAGATAACTGGAGACATTAAGGTCTTGGAAGAATCTTGGGAGCGTTTCCCTCTTCCTACCAACATCCCCTCAGTCTTGTCTGGGGTCAGTGTGAGCCAGCTGCTTCTCATTCATGATTTCATGATTGCCAGTATTTATGCTCGTCTGCAAATATACTATTCAATGCCCCAGCCCTGATTATCGGTCACAAAGATAAGAAGTTTCTTTTCACTCTCTCTTTTTACTGTATCAAGCATTGCTTTAATCTTTTTACGGGCAGATTTTTCCACAAAAGCTGATGGGTCTGTATGATTCCCTACGAAGCTCAGTAGAAATGTATCTTACATGACATCAGTGAGACTAGATGTTTTTGGTTGTCTCTGTCCCAAGTTGCAGTGAAGACAACAATGCAGGAAATGCAGTTGACTCCAGAGATGATTCAACTAGGAATTTCTCTGTTTTCCTCAGCCAACATGACTACAGTCTGCATTTTGAGTTGTGACTCGGGTCTTCTTACTGATAGAGGACTGTTTGATGGTCATTTCTCTCAACTGTCATTAAGACTAGAGATCTTACTAGTTTGTTTTTCTTGCTGTGAATTATCATAATTTCATAAAAGTCTCAGGGGGGCGGACGTGTGAGTCTGTAACTTTAAAAACAACGAGTGGTCCTGTGGCACCTTAGAGACTAACAAAAATATATAGGATCATGAGCATTTGTGGGTAAAACCCACCTCATCAGATGGGTTGGAGTGGAAACAACAAAATCCAAGATATATATACAGCAAAAGCAGTACCACTCAATTGTAGGACCTATTTCATCATATCCCCTTCCTTACTGGGACTTAACCATTGGTGTTTATCTTTTTCTATTTCTCTTTATTAGTTTCTGATGCAGTAACTGCAATATTAATTAAGAATCTGCACGTAAATAGCAGGTAAAAAGTGGGATACAACATGTGCGTCTAGTGTCTTGACAAATGACAGATATATTCTGTTATCCCTGCAGCTCATGCAGTTTGTGAGTATAATGCCGTCTCTTTAATTGCTCTACCCTCTGCATTGTCTCCTAATTATCCAGCTACAAACACTTGACCAGAACACAAACCATAGGACGGATTCTTCCCTCAAATACGCAGGCCCCTGCTAAAAAGACTGGCCCCTCCCAGGGGTGAGGCTTGAAGATCTCTGGCAACCTCTAGACAGGCTTATGTTGGTGCTAGGGCAGAGCCAGTACAAATATAATAGACTCACAGAAGTTCAGGGTTGCAAGAGACCTTAGGAGCCATCGAGTGCGGCCCCTTGCCCTAGGCAGGACCATCCCCAACTCAATCAGCCCAGCCAGGGCTTGGTCAAGCCGGGACTTAGACACCTCTAGGGATGGAGATTCCACCCCCTCCCTAGGGAACCCATCCCAGCGCTTCCCCACTCGCCTTGGGAAATAGTTTTTCCTGATATCCCACCTAGACCTCCCCCACTGCAACTTGAGACCATTGCTCCTTGTTCTGCCATCACTACTGTGAACAGCCTGTCTCCATCCTCTTTGGAACCCTCCTGCAGGTAGCTGAAGGCTGCTCTCAAATCCCCCCTCTCTCTTCTCTTCTGCAGACTCAACAAGCCCCAATCCCTCAGCCTCTCCCCGTAGGTCATGTGCTCCAGAAGCAGAAGCCCCCACCCCACGCCCAGGGCCGCTCTCAGAGACTGGATCCTGGGCTGGACGGACCAGTGGTGTTGCTGGGTTTGCCTGTTCTTATGCTGCACACTGGGAGGCAGCAGGCTACTGTGTGGGATGGCCATGGATTATCCTGTGGGCTGGCCCTCCAGCAGGCCTGCGGGGTGTCAGCCATGGGCTGGCAGTCCCTTCCCCTTTCCTCAAGTTCGAATGGGATGTAGAGATGGAGACTGTACACTCGCACCTCTGCTGGGCCCGCGCTGCCCCGTCAGAGGGACACACGCCCGCCCCGACATGCCCACCCCTCTCACAAGCCAGTGCGTGCACGCACAGCCCCACAATAACCCAAGTGCACACATTGGTCAGACACACAGAGTCCTACACACACCACAACCGGAGCAGCTCTCTCACTGTGTCTTCCACTTCCGTACGCAGCCTGACTCTGCCGGCAGAGAGACTCTGCCGGCAGGGTCTCTCTCACACTCGTGTGCACACACAGAGCCCAGTTCAATTTAGGGAGCAGCCAGGACCCCTCCCAGCAGCATTAGCATAAAGTCATAGAACAAAGGAAAGGCCCTTTGTCATTTTCTGGGCCTCTGCAAGCATGGAATAAGGAATTGCCGCCTCCCCCCGTTGTTGCTTTGTAGAATGCTCCCCCCATCTAGCGCGACACTGTGGCTGTGGAGTTAATTGAGGAGCAAAGCGGATTTCTTCTTGCGTTTCCGTTCTTTTAAAAAGTGCCTTTTGATTTTTTTCCAGTGCCAACTCGATGGCTTGAACAGAGGCAATTTCTCCCTTATTGAGGGGAAATTAGCCCAGCCGTGAAGTCTTCATTCTGTCCTTTGTGCGGCTCTAGGCTATGGACACAAAGGCAGCCTCCCTGCTTCTTAAAACCAGGGTGGAGAACAGAGCGGCCACGTTCTTTTTGGGAAGGGGGCACGGGCGGGTTAAAAAGCAAGGCCGGGGTCGGAAAAGCTCCTGGGCTGATCACCGCTGCTGCCTAGCGCGCTCTGTCCCCAGGACTCTGGGCCTGTTCGCAGGTCCCGCTTGGGAAGCAAACTCCAGTCTCTGTGGTGGCAGGAACTCGGTGGCAGCAAAGGGGGAATCCAAGCCAAAAGACTCAGTTAATCCCTCCCTAAACAGATCACCTTGGGGATCTTACAGCCATGTCTCAGTGGCCACAAGGTAAGAATCCATTACCTGGAGCTCAGGCACAGGGATGGGATACCGGTGCGGCAGCAGCCAGATCCATGCTAGACATCAACACTGGATGTCACCTGTCTCGTGCCAGTGTTGGCCCACAGGGTGGGAACTGCCCAATTCCACCCGCTCGGGGGCGTTTGCCTTAACTGTCCTGCTGCGCGCTCAGCGGTCTGCTGGGCCCCTCATCTAGTTAGTTTCCACTCCACAGCTTCACCTGGGAGTCAGTCTGGGTTGGCAGCGGTGCGCATGGCCCAGGCAGGCCCCGCGCTGCTCGGTGCGGCCGGCGCTCGTGCTTCTGTTCTGAGTCCCGGGATGCTTCCTGGGTCCTTAACGCCCCTGCTCCTGGAGTCACATGTTTGTGTGACGGGTTTAGCCTTCGCTGGTAAAGAAAAGCGACATTTCTAGCCTCTGGCTGCACAGCTCCGGGGAGCCGCTGCATGGCCGGGAGCACCTTGCCCAGATGATGGCTCTAGGATGAGGGAGGCAAAGCAGGGGAGCCAGTGGGCAGGGCAGGCCTGGGGTGGGGTGGAGCTGGGCGGAGTCAGGCTCTGCCCCTCCCCATCTCCCAGTGACCGAGCAACCCACTGCTGCATCCTAGAAAGGGAGGTGAGGAAGCAAGAGGGAGCCGGGTGGGGGCTGTGCCTCTCGGAGACATCCTGCCTTCTGCCCTGCGCCCCCGGAGCCCAAGGGCTCTGCTAGCCCTGGTGTGCTACGTGCATCGGCTGGAGCCTACTCAATTTGTCCTGCCCTGTGGCCTGCAGGCAGAGCGGCTGTCCCAAACCCGCTCCAGCTGCCTTCGCCGGGGAGTTCCCAGGTGGACCCTGCCCGCTTGGCCAGTGCAGACCACGACGGCCCTGCCCACCCACGCGCCCAGCCGCTCTCCTCCCCACTGCTAAGCCCAGCCTGCTCCCGTGCAGCCTGCGGTAACGACACCACAAATCAACCTGGCCTAATATCCCGCAGCTCGCTCCCAGAGCCAGCGTGGCCGAATGAAGAGGCTTTCCATTTAGCCTGGGGCACTTAGAAATCGGCGCCGGCCCCTGGTAATAACTAACGTGGAAGATGTTATTGAATGAAGATTGTTGATATCTCCTCCTGAAGGTCGGGCTGGGGATAAAGTCACACCAAGATAAGAATGTTAATAGTAACGCGAATGACCTGTCGTTTGTATGGGCGCTAGCGATTGGATTAGAATGCTCTTCATCACCCGAGTGGAAGGCCGGTGACAGATCTAGTCCCACTCTTCCCGAGTGTAATTGAAAAGGAGGCAGTCTCAGGCGTGTGTTCACAAAGCGCCCACGCCCAGATCCCCTCCGTGTCTGCTGAGCACACTCTGCGCTCGTCAGCAAGCCTCGGGCCTGACATGACGGTCGCCTCCCGGAGGTAAATCAGGCCCCACGAGTGTGTTGTGCTCTAGCAACAAGTGCATGCGGCAGGGGCGGCGTGCCACAGCCAGGCAGAGTGTGTCGCACACACCGGGCACCAGGGAGCTGGCGTTTGTGTTGCCGGCTTTTCCCTGCTTCCTCCTGAGAAACGAAGGGCACAAACCAGACTCTGGCGGTGAAGCTCCCTTTGAGAGAGCCTTGGGCAGTCTGCGGGGTGTGGTTGGGGGCCGGCAGCGGCATCTCCGCTGTGGAAAGGGGTGTGTTTGTGAGAGAGGGCTAGGAGCAGGGAGGGCGCGTGCGCTTGTGTGTGGCCAGGCCCGCCCATGGGAGGGCACAGAGGGCAGTTGCCCGGGAGCTTGGCGGTTTAAATCGCAGTGGGAGGACCCCAGGCGGTGCAGGTGGCTGGCTGCTCTGACCCCGCCCCCTTTGCCTGAGGCCCCGCCTTCCTGGGAGCACAGAGCCAGCCCCCTCCACCTTGCCCAGGGCCCGCGGAGGCTGTCGGCTCTCGTGTGCAGCAGCAGGAGCAGAGAGGGGTGTGCGTGTGTGTGGCAGCAGGAGCAGAGGGGTGTGTGCAGCAGCAGGAGCAGAGAGGGGTGTGCGTGCGTGTGGCAGCAGGAGCAGAGGGGGGTGTGCGTGTGTGTGGCAGCAGGAGCAGAGGGGTGTGTGCGTGTGTGGCAACAGGAGCAGAGGGGTGTGTGCGTGTGTGGCAGCAGGAGCAGAGAGGGGTGTGTGCGTGTGTGGCAGCAGGAGCAGAGAGGTGTGAGTGTGTGTGTGGCAGCAGGAGCAGAGAGGGGTGTGTGTGGCAGCAGGAGCAGAGGGGTGTGTGTGGCAGCAGGAGCAGAGAGGGGTGTGTGTGGCAGCAGGAGCAGAGGGGGTGTGTGGCAGCAGGAGCAGAGGGGTGTGCGTGTGTGTGGCAGGAGTAGGGAGGTGCACTCCACACCTGTTAGTTGCCATTGTGTGTGTTTCCGGGGAGCGTGTCACCAACCCTAAATGTCCTAGACCCAGCACCCCGGTGCCGTAAGACAGCTCACAGCGTGGTCGCTCCGGAGCCGGGGCCTGCGCTAGAGAGAGTGCAGCGGCACAGGCGCCGACGGACGCATCTCGGGGCCTCCGGCTCTGTGCGCCATCCTCAGCCGCAGGAGGCCGTGGGCGGGAAGGAGGGTGGAGGCTGGGTGCAGGGGTCTTGTGAGCCCCAGCCAGGTTGCCACCCCATGTGTGGTCAGCCCGGGCCATAGCAGGCGTGTGACAGAGAGTGGCTGGGGGGTGACAGCTTCCGTGGGCCCCTGGGCACGGTGTGCAGGGCGGACTCCAAGCTCCCGGAAGGGGCAGGGCTGGGCTGCCCAGAGCGTGACGCTGGCCCCACCACTGCCGCAGTAGCAGCAGCATCGTCTGGGAGCCCCAGGCCCCTTCGAATGGCCGGGCCCAGAGCATCTGCCCCCTTTGCCCCCACACCCGTCCCGGTGGGAGTCACGCGCTGGGGAGATGAAGCAGCCGGGGAGGGAGCAGGGGCCCCGTTTGAGATTTGGGTGGGGAGAGGTAACTGCGATTCCGGGGGCTGCTCAGGCAGACGATAACTGTGAAATGAGCTACCCGGCGCACCGTGTGCAATCCCTGTAGGAGAACGAACCCCCCCGCAAAGGCCGCATTGCAAGTGTGAGCTTAGAGCAGTCAGGAGATGACACAGCGAGATCGTCTCAGCCCCAGGCCTTGCGGGGTCACTTCTGGAGCCTTAACACAAGATCAGAAACTCCGGGAGTTGCCTTGGACATTATCTCTAGCAGAGATACATACAATCTGCTTAGGACCTCCTGCAACTCGGTCAGGCCACAGGGCTGCTATAGAGTGGGCAAAGGCAGCCGCGAAACGGGAGAAGGCGGCTAAGTAGGGGTGGGCGGGGGGAGGAGGGGAGAGGCGGGGCTGCAGGGCAATTAGGAGCAGCTGGCAGGGAGCTGGGCCAGGAGATTGGGGTGAGCTGACTCCACTTCAGGCCTGCCAGAGGCCTTTAAAAGCCTCCCCAGTGTGACAGGGGGGTTGGAAGAGCAGAGCAGAGCAGAGCAAAGCAGTTTCCCTAGGCGGGTGGGGAAGCGCTGGGCTGGGTTCCCTAGGGAGGGGGAGGAATCTCCATCCCTGGAGGTGTTTAAGTCCCAGCTTGACCAAGCCCTGGCCGGGATGATTGAGTTGGGCTGGTCCTGCCTTGGGCGGGGGGCTGGACTCCCTGCCTGCTGAGGTCTCTGCCCGCCCTGGGAGTCTCAGAGCAGAGCAGACATATGAATCAGCAGCAGCGATAGAGCTGGAGGCAGCAGGGGAGGGAGTCCAGGAGCGGCTGGGCTCCCGACCCCAGAACCCAGCTGCAAGCCCGGCCCAGGGGGAAGGCTGCCGGCCCAGACGCTGGCCAGGGACAGAGGGGCCCTTGCCACACACCTTCCTTTCTCTCTGTTACTGCCATTATCTACTATGTTTTAGCCGGTTGTTTTTCACTCCATGGAAAATGTGTACTTAATTGTAACAGAAGTGATTAAGGATGTTAGCTCTTATTAAGGTTGGGAATGTATCTGACTGTTCCTGAGCCCAGTCGGGAAGATGACTTGTGCAGTACCACTGAATTTGCACCTGTAGCTGATATTTACAGAGAGACTCTGCATGAAGCCAGCGCAGTTGAAGCCAGCAAAGGAGTTTAATAGCCAGAGAGGAAAGCCCCAAAGATCCTGTAGACAAGCAGGTCAACACTGAACTATTTTCTGCTGAAATGGCTTTGACACTTCCAGTTGATAAAACTGAATCTTGAAAACCACTTTTCTCACTTGAGCAATTGCACGTACTTCTGGGGTGTGTTAGCAGGAGTGTTGTAAGCAAAACACAAGGAATTCGGCTCTGCTCTGTGCTCCGAAGACCTCAGCTGCAGTATTGTGTGCAGTTCTGGGGGCCACACTTTGGGAAAGGTGTGGACAGACTGGAGACAGACCACAGGAGAACAACAAAAATGATGCAAGGTCTAGAAAAGATTAAAACTAATAAAAGAAAGTTCTTCTTCACACAGCGCATAGTCAACCTGTGGAACTCCTTGCCAGAGGAGGCTGTGAAGGCTAGGACTATAATAGAGTTTAAAGAGAAGCTAGATAATTTCATGGAGGTTAGGTCCATAAAAGGCTATTAGCCAGGGGATAGAAATGGTGTCCCTGGCCTGTGTTTGTCAGAGGCTGGAGATGGATGGCACGAGACAAATCGCTTGATCATTGTCTTCGGTCCACCCCCTCTGGGGCACCTGGCACTGGCCACTGTCAGCAGACAGGATACTGGGCTAGATGGACCTTTGGTCTGACCCAGTATGGCCATTCTTATGTTCTTATGTTCTAAAACATGACCCATGAGGCAGACTGAACAACCGGGTTTGTTTAGCTTGGAGAAGAGAAGTCTGAGGGGAGACATATTAAGAGTTCTCTAAGGTTGTTATAAAGAGGAGGGTGTAGCCACTGAGGACAGGACAGGAAGCAATGGACTTAAATTGCAGCCAGGGAGATTTAGGTAGACATTAGGAAAATCTTCCTACCTGTAAGAGTAGTTAAACGCCTCACCAGTTATCTAGGGAGGTCATGGAATCTCCATGATTAGAGATTTTTAAGTGCATGTTAAACATGTGTCAGGGATGGTCTAGAGCAGGGCTAGTCAACTTTGGAAGCCCTGGGGGCCACACTGATGCACACAGCACATGCCGAGGGCCGCAACATAAGCGTGGTTGCATAGACATGCAAATATATATGCAAATAGCTTCATTCACACCGATGGGCATGAACAGAAGGTGTAAGGCAAAACTGCACAACACAGGCCCCATTTAAGTCAGTTCTGCTGGTATTAATACAATGCAACATTGACCCGATTTCCACCCGTATGACAGCACTTGGAATGAGCAATGGCAGTCCAGGAATTTAACGACTAAAATGCATCTGTGACGGCACGTTGGGGTCCCCCGACTCCTGCACCCCCGTAGTGGCACGGACAGACTCCACCAGCCAGTAGAATAGAGGGAGTTTATTGCTTCTCCAGGATACAGCACAGCACAGATGTCATCTGGTTACAGGGCCAGGCCTAGGATGCCTCAGCCCCCCTTGAGATGGGGGAGACTGGGCCCCTAAATCCCAGCCCCCCTTTGCTCAGGCTGCTTCCTCCATGATTCCAGACAGAAACTAACTCTTCCTTCCAGCCCTGCCCCCAGCCAGGGCTCCACTCCCCTCCTTCCCATTGTTCCGCTCCCTGGGGGATAACTCCTTGGACAGGTTCGGAGCCCCCTTGCATAATGACTCATCCCCTGCCCTGCTGGGCCGTGCTGCAGCCAGCAGCCAGTGGAGGTCACCCACAGCCCACTGCCCAGCATAGCAACCAGCAAGGTACCCCCACTACGTCGCAGTATCTCAACAGAAGACCAATATATTGACTACTTGTTTGTTTTGGCTCCCACCCGCAGGCCATGTGTTGAGCCCCACGTAAACCCAAACCGCACTGTGGGCTGCAAACATACGGGCTGCGGGCCGCATGCGGCTCATGGGCCTTGTGTTGAATAGCCCTGGTCTAGATGGTTCTTAGTCCTGCCTCAATGCAGGGGACAACTAGATAACCTATCAAGGTTCCTTCCAGGCCCACATTCCCTTGTCTTCCTCCGCGCCTCTGTTTTTCCCCTTCATCATATGGAATGAAAAGCACACCCATGAAGCTTTGCATGTCCAGAGACTAGCAGGATCCTCTCTTTCAGACTTTGCCTTGCTGCCCATTTGTGGGCTGTTCTGGGCTACCCAACTCGAAAATCAACAAGGCTCACAGCAATTAGCAGGATATGCTCAAGTCAATGTCCATTCACGGAGGGGCAAACAACATGCAGTCACGTAGGGAAGCTCTCTAGCTCCCAAGGAGTCGAGTATTAATACATTTTTGATACCCAATATTTTCAGGTGGTTTGTTTAATGGCAAGAAGTGTTTAAAAATAGCACTCGGCAGTCACAAAATGAGCAAGTTTCGATTTCACCTGCCCCAGCCACCGGGAAGTGCTGGAGAGCACTTACTTGGGCATCGCTAAGCTACGTGCCAGACATAATACAACTGCTGCCAAACCCAAGAGAATCAAACACTTTAGCAAGACTATTACTGATGAACTAATAAGCCTTTTAGCTGCAGAGAAGCGAAGGGTTTTTTTCGCCGTCTTTGCAGCTGCCACCACTGATATTAGCCATGTTGATAAAATGGCCATTTTGCTTTGCTTTAATATTGGTCCTATCAAAGGAAAAGTAGATCTGAGTGCCATTTATAAGCTTTGTGGCAGTAAGTGGAGCAGATGCTACATCCTTGTGTGATGTTTTATTTTGCAAATCTACCTGTCTGGACAGGGATATGAAACGGCCGGTGTTCTGGCTGGAACCTGTAAAGGTTTGCAAGCAAAAACGAGAGACTGTTTCAGGGCAAGGGAGACAGGACAACTTCACCATCCATCCATTGCCCGGCACATGAAAATAGGCTAGTGTTAGTGTATGCTGCACCAAAGACATGCTCTTATGAACCAAGAAAATCTGGGTGTAATCTCAGGAGTGTAAGAACTTCCTTTTGGACTGAAGGTTTGCTTCCCAGCTTTGCAGGAAATGCATAAGTATTTTGCAGTGTGTCAGCACTGATGGGAAAAACTAATGATCAAGTCTAAATAACCCTTCTGTTCAGTCTAGCAAGGGGAAGAGGGACTTGATGAAGCGCCACAGACTCATGCCGCAGATGGAGTTGCGTCTGAAGAATGAAGGAGACCTGTACATCATTCTCGGGGCATCCTGCAAGACCAGATGGGCAGCTCAGATGAAAGCCGCTGGGACGATGCTAGCACGCTTTCAGAGCACACCTGAATGCCTAGAAGATGAACCAGTTGCTGAATGCAGGAGTAGTGAGGACATGCATCAAGCATAAAGCAACCTACCTTGGATGGCTTGGACTTCAGCGATCATGGCTGCTGCCTCTGGAGCCCTTCAGTCAAAGAAAATTGACCCGTTCCATGTTCACCAGAGGCCTGAGAGCACTGCGAGTGAGCTGAGCAGTCTCACTTGGAAATGGATTTTTCACGCCACAGGAAGTGAGATACATGCCACAGGGGTGACGCGTTTGCACGTGGTTCTGCATTGTAAAGAAGGGATCACCAGCAAAGGAGCTATTTCAGGGCCTTAGACAATAAGACTGGGGCACTAACGTCTCCACGTGAAGGATTTCAAAAGATAGCTTCTCTGCTTGGTTTCCCTCACCCCAGGCAACTTCAAAATATAAGTTTAGAAGACTCAGAAAGGAAGTTCTTAAACTCATAAGCTTATCCTTGTATTCTCTTTGTTCACAAGATTGTCGTTCAAGCTGTATCTTTTGTCAAAGGGCAGAGAGGTGTTTGTTTTGTCACTTGGCGTCCAGCACTACTCAAATGTCATATTGCCCAGTTCTTGTGATGTTTCACCAGAAATAGAAATGGTGCGTTGACTCTTTCTCAGCCACTGGCATGGCTGGTGCTGAACGCGCAATGAGCACATTAAGACGTGTCAAAGACATGCACTCATCACTGTCAGACACGGCTCAATGGCCTTGCTCTCCTGGCAACATAAGCCAGTGCAATTTGGGTGAGATCCCGCTGCTGTGTAGGTCTGAAATTTTCATTTTATATTTTTTTAAAAAACCTGTTTGTTTGAAAACACCCAAGCGGATGAGGGGTCCAGGCTGCTCACATCTTGACCATGCTCTGGCTCTTAAATCTGCACCTGCTCCTCACCATGGCAACCCCAAACCATTCTCACCGGAAGAGGAGGGGAGAGAGCAAAGAGCCCAGCAGCTTCGAGCAGCTCCACCTCTTCTTCCTCCTCCCTCCCACTGAACAACGGGGATGCAACGCCATCTGCTCTTCCATCCTTTCTCTGCAGCTCCCAGTTGGGACCATCACCATCCATCCTGGGAGGGGAGAGACAGGCCTACTACAGCCCACCACCCTCAGGCCTCAGGAGGAGCAAAAGTGAGGCTGGAGAGGCCTGGGGGATGGGCAGATGGGTGTCTGGAGGGACGGGATTGATTTGGAATGGGGGGGGGGGGAAATGAACCCCTTACCCAGTACACATGGGAGAGTGCACAGCACTGGCACCAGACACTGGGCGGGGGGGGGGGGGCCTGAGGGCATCCAACAATCAAACATCAGACTGAAAAATCACATCACCATCTTTTGAAAAACCCCGTGATTTGAGGGCTGACTCAGGGTTTTTGAGGCTGGTAGTACTGTAGTCTGAGGGAGGCCGGGAAGCTGTGGCACTGAAGTTAGACTGGCGTATTCCCGGACAAGTGTCGGCAGGGGCGTTAGACCAACATGACTGTAGTGGTGTCACTGGGCAAGTCTCCCCTGTTAACAAGCCGGAAGTGTAAATGCACATCATCCCCATTGACTCCTACCTGATTAACGGGGCATAACTCTCCCGCCTGGGTGTAGCCGTCGAGTTGGGACCCAGGTGGGTTAGAACGTTCGTCGACGACTCCCACGCGAACACGGTCCGTCCATTTGCATCTCAGCTGTTGCAGAGTAAAGGCCCCTGTCACTGGGCCCTCGGCCTTGTCTGGACACCGGCTCGTTTTTAAACCAGCACGGTTAACTGGTGCAATGAGCATGGCCATTTACTGCTGCTTAGCACCAGAACAGCGAGTTGCCATAGAATAATTCCTAGCCGCTTCACACCTGCCATATATTTATTCTTCACTAGCATTCATCACTCCATGCAAATTGTCTTCCCCATCCAACCTTAATCTTCCTTCTTAGAATTTACATTTCTACATGGAAAATGAGGAGAGTGCAAGTTCTGCACTAGCAGGTTGTAAAAGCCCATTTCCTTGTTGCAGGGCCTGTTCCCAATATGGTATCACTTGAACATAGAATGTGCTATTATTTAAAAAGAACTAGGATAAATGTTTGCTGGTAAACATTACAGGGAAGTGTGCCTATGAGCATATCCGCATGCCCTTACAGAAGTGCAAATCTCTTACATTCCGCACTCCCACATGACAGAGATTATGTTTTTTTATGTATAAAAGGAAAAAACAATCTAACTAATTAATCACCATTTCACAGTAGCCAAAAATTATGCAGCTCTGACATATGCTAACGCACCCTGGGATTGCATTAGCTGTGAAATCCTTCAGTCTAATTTAACACAGAGCATATTGGTTCTTCTCTGGCTATCCAACAATGTATGATTATTTCAGAATATAAGGGCGAGGGTGGGTGGGTCCCTTTTCCCCCCTCCACCCTTTGGTCTGCCTGTCTATTTCGACTGTAAACTTATTAAGGCAGGGGCTGTTGCACTATGAGTGAATGCAGCCCCTAGTACAGTGGGAACTTGATCTTGGTGCTACATAAATTGGTAACAATGACGACAACAACACCACCACTCAGACTAATTAATAACACAGCTGGGAGGATAAGTGAAGAAGGAATCCGTGGTGTGGCTGGGAGTGTGGCCATTACCTGCTGATCTCCAGCTGTGCGTACTTTGGAGGGCATTTGGAGGAGAGGTACTGCCAGGAGGTTATCATGCACTGTAACTGGTAGAGTTGCTCAGTTTGGGAATAGAGCAAGCACCTGGGAAGCCCGGTGCACCACAACTCGGCCATGCACCATGCTTCTGTGGCTAGGCCCTGTTAGCCCGGCTGGATCCCAGTCACTGCTCAGCCACCCGGCCAAAGGAAGGGGGTGTGGCAGGGCTACCTGGAAAGGGGAAATTCACTTCAGCAGCCAGTGTGCCATGATTATTAGCAGCACACAGGATTGTTTTAGGGGACAAGGCACTATGCCGTATTTACTGAGAATGCAAAGTAAAAACCATGTTCTCACACCCACACCCACTCTCTCATGGATGTTATAGTCACCCATGTGTTGCTCACATCAACCCAGTGGTCAGTTAGTCTGAGTGCCAGAGAGGTGCAGACTGGTGCTCTGGAATCTTGGCAGGACGGGACCCAAAGAACCATGCGAGACGCCCCATCTTTTATAGGAATCCCATCTCTGCGCATTTACCGAGTTCGCTGCATCATGTTGTAATTAGTCATTTTGCAACATAGCTCGATCCGGCGATAGTTTCACGATTGTTTAGTAACAGTCTGCTGGTGACTTGCCCCCCCGGTTCTGATGGGATTTGTTATGGTCACATGTTGGGAATGCTTGCTTCTAACGTCAGGCTTGCCAACCATTGAATGTGCCCTTCATCCATCACCAAATACTATGAGCACTCCTTTGTGCCCCAAGGGTTTGGCCCCTTCTCTGCCCCGCTGCCTGCTGGGCGGGCCTTCAGACCGATCCCCTTCGAAACAAGCACTTGCATTCTTCACTCACACAGGCAAACCTTGCATCGCTGCTGTGCACAAGTGGGTATGACATAGTTTCTTTTGTAAAAGCAGATCTAGTACAAAACATGTTACGTTTAAAGTCACCATTGCACATTCTTTTACAACACACAAACTCTCACCCTCTTAAAGAAGAAATCAATCCTCGGTGGCAAAGGGTGACAATTGTGAGTCCCAAGGACTCTGCTGGTCTGTTCCTGCCGTATGCGCAACAGCAAACACAAACAGCCTGCTTCGTGCACTTTCATCAACAGCACGAGGCTGCTCCTTGCGGCGAGTGGGGAAGCATGGCTGGCAGTGGCAAGGTACACTGAGGCACGGGACGGTGCAGAAGGCTGCATGGCTCCAAGTGTGCTTATGAACAGGCCGCTCCATTCCTCCAGCACAGACCTATCCAGCCCCTCCTAGGGCACCACGCAATCCAGCTGCGGAGAAGTCCCTTTGTGCAGCTCTCTGCACCCGCCCATGTCCCCAAATGGCCCAGGAATCCAGCACGGGCGTGAGCTCAGGGCTTTGTTCACTTCTCGCTTGCTGCGTGACTGCTGGCAGATAGGGTCACATGGCGCTCAACTGACTGTTAATGGTTCGCCCTCTAGAAATGGCATGTGCAGCCTCCCTGGGCCAGCTAGAAATCGTTTCACAAATTGGACTGAAATCAGACTGCTGCCTCTTCAGCCAGCTGTTATCGGGGGAAAGTTGCTTCACAGGAGGGGATGTTTCTGGAGGTAGAGAGAAAAAAGATGGACCAGGAGTAACGTCATGTAACCTTCATTGTGATCGGCAAACTCCCTGTGGTATCGGTCCCATCTGTCACCTTGCCCAATGCATCTCTGTCTGTTCCGGTCCCAGACACCCCCCCCACATCCCCACACAGCTCTGCAGATGCCACAATTCCCCTCTTCTCACAGCCCCGGGCTTCCCCCTCCTGCAGCGTTGCTCATGTCCCTCAGTGTTGATTTGCAGCCTTCTGGCACAAGAAGGCCAGAAAACGGCTGGATGCGTGTTCCCTCACGCTGTCTGCACCACCATCCCTCTCAGCCCCCACGCAGAGGGTGTTGGGGGCAGGGCAGGGTGAGCCGGAGGGATGGCTGGAGACTGTGCGCTCTGGCTGTACTCGGCTGATGCGTGGACTCTTAAGCAGAGTTGGCTGGCAATACTTAGAGCAGCTCCCAGGCTGCTCTAACCTACGTCAGGGCTCAGGATGCTACAGCCAGCTCCCTAACAGTCTCTCCACCCCAGCTACAGTCCTGCTGAACCCACGCGGAGCACAGCCGAGAACCTGGGCCCATAAGGAGACATTTGCGGTGCAGCTCGCTGAGTCCACCTGGCTGCGGCACCTTGTCCCCACCCCACAAGCATCTGTTTCACTAGGCCCTGCTGAACTCAGCT
This sequence comes from Pelochelys cantorii, assembly GCA_032595735.1. Taxonomy (NCBI): domain Eukaryota; kingdom Metazoa; phylum Chordata; order Testudines; family Trionychidae; genus Pelochelys; species Pelochelys cantorii. Next base: position 48,017,342 of record CM064337.1, read on the forward strand.
TTCCAGGCATCAGACCCCCGCCAGGTCTCACCAGTGCCCGGAGCGGTGCTCGGTGCCCCTCTGGGTTAGCACCTCGCCAGATTGCCCTGCTGGAGCGGCACAGGGCCCCCAGGAGTTCTCGCAAAGCGCCCGCACCCTGGCCATGCTCCATGCCCGTCCACTGGCAGATCTGGAAGCATTTCACACATGGAAAGTGCGTCTGGCTCAGCCAGCACTGGCCGGGCTGCAAGTGCCACACGGAGGGGTAGGAACTACTCCTGCAGACCTGGAAATGAGTTGCAGGTGGAGCAATTAGTCATGTCACTCGCTTTCTTCCGAGCAGCCTAATTGGCTCGGGCTGATCAATGAAATCGGATGAAGAGGGGCAAGCTGTTTTCAGCAGGGAACGCGCCATCAGAACAAAAGTGGGCAGCTCGCCAAGGGTCTCCGAGATAATCACAAGCAAGAGGATTTTCAGGCCGGGTTGGCTTCGGATGGGTTATTTCTTCCAGATCCAGAAGAGAGTATTTTGGCAGCAAATTTCCACCAACTCTGAGTGGGAGAGGCATCTGTTAAATGAGAAACAGGCGAAACCTGCCATGTGTTAGCGATTTGAATCAAAATGTAACACAAACAGATGCATTCGATCTATACACACACGCGTGTGAGTAAATGCAGCTCCCCTTATTGTGCAGACTAAGCACCTTGCTAACGAGAGCAGCTACGTCCAGGGGGGCTGCAGAGAGAAATTCTTTCCGCCTGTGTCCCTCAGCCTCCTGGCTTGTTCCTGGCAAGGCCTTCTCCTGGCAAGCCCAGCCCTGCTCAGTGTTACAGGTAAAGTCACTAGGTGGGAAGAACTAGAGTCAGAAAGGGCAGAGACAAGGAGGGTGGATTTCAGTATTTCCCACGTACGTCCCAGTTGGCATCTGGGACAGGACTCCGGAGAATTCAGCTCATGTCATCGCTGTGGTTTATTTCCAGGTGATGCACCAGGAAAGGTCTTTCCAGGGTTCCCACAGGTCGTAGGATACTTATTAGCCAGGATGGGCAGGGATGGTGTTCCTAGCCTATTTGTCAGGCTGCAAATGGGCGACAGGGGAGGGATCACGTGATGATTCCCTGTTCTGTTCCCTCCCTCTGGGGCACTTGGTATTGGTCGCTGGCGGCAGACAGGACACTGGGCTGGACAGACCTTTGGTCTGACCGAGTCTGGCTGCTCTGATGCCCACATAGGTCTAAGTGGGGGTGAAACTGAGCCATGTCTAATGCAGAGGTTAGTGGTTACTCCGCGGTTAAGGAGTTTGCAAGAGAGCTGCGTTAGTCAGTGTCTGCTTCCAAGGGGCTGTGCGTAATAAAAAGAGCTTCACGGTACCCCGCCCAGACTCTCTGTCGAGGAAGCGCAGCCCTTAAAGCCACAGTCCCCAGTGCCAATGCTAAATTAGGGGGAACACCAGGGAGCCTTTCCAGAGGGCAAGGACTGTCTATAGAATCGTCTCCCACAAAATGTGGGAGAAGCCCTGTGTCCTTAGACCGGGAATTGACAAAGCTGGGACAATAGGCACTGCAGAGCAACGCTGAGCACTCACAGTGATGCGTGTCACGTCGAGATGGCTAGGACAAGCAGCAGATAGAAGGAAAGAAAAAGGGTTTAAAACAGGGCAGAGGGTATGCAGGAAAAAATGCCCTCAGCTCGGCTAGATGAGTGAATGGCATTCTGTGTATTTCTGTTCCTCCACTGCACTGCACCTCCCTCCGGACGCTCTCCTGCTCTGGACAACTTCGTCTGCACGAAGAAACTACACCTTTTAAACCAGTTTAGTGAAACTGATGCAGCTGTTGAATGTGGGCTGTCAGTGACACTGTTCTGGCAGTTTAGATGGTGCTTGCAAGTTTACCCAAGCAGGCAAAGCCTCTCTAAGGTAGGTTTACACTGTTAGGGAATCACAGAACACTAGAACTGGAAGGGACCTCGAGAGGTCATCAAGTCCAGTCCCCTGCCCTCACGGCAGGACCAAGCACCGTCTAGACCATCCCCGACAGGTGTGTATCCAGGCTGCTCTTATGTATCTCCAGGGCTAGAGATTCCACAGCCCCCCTAGGCAATTTATTCCAGTGTTTCACCTCCCTGACAGGCAGGAAGTTTTTCCTAATGTCCAACCTAAACCCCCCTTGCTGCAGTTTAAGCTCATTGCTTCTTGTCCTGTCCTCAGAGGCCAAGGAGAACTCTTTTTCTCCCTCCTTGTGATGCCCTGAAACAAAGTTGCATTGGTTTAACTAACTCAGTATAAAATCACACGTTCAGCTAAACCGCTCTGGAGTTGCGCAGAGACCAGACCGGCGTTTGGGGCAAAGGGATGTGCTGCGGAGTACATACCTTGTATTCATTTCATGGCAATTTGGTTTCCACAGAAAACTGGCGGAGAGATCCTAAAAGCTTGGCTGTTCACGTGGGTGGCCAGCGGCCTGGCCTGGGAAGTGGGCCACTGATAGCTCTGCAAAAGGAACTGGGCCCAGTTAGTCCTCCTGTGGCAGGGGTGATAGGTGGCAGTGCCAAGTGCTGGAGAGGGCATGGGCCATCATATTGCTGAGCAGTCCCTAGGTTCTAGGATTGGCTCTGTGCAATAGGATCATGGCTGTCATGCCATGGCAGACTCGGGAAAAGCACAGTAACCAGCATTCCCTCAAATTATTTCCACCCATGTGAGGAATACATTTTGTTCTGTGTACCGAGGCATGTGTGGATGTGCACCACCTGTATGAACACAGGCTGCTGGCTGTGGGTGCTCTGCTAATCAGCTGGGTGGCATGTGAATCTCCCCTGGGTGGCTGTCCAAGCACTCAGCTTATGGGGGAACACTGGCTATACCCACTTTTCAGGCAATTTGCTATTTGCTGAAAAGATTTTACATAAGAACATAAGAACGGCCGTACTGGGTCAGACCAAAGGTCCATCTAGCCCAGTATCCTGTCTGTCAACAGTGGCCAGCACCAGGTGCCCCAGAGAGGGTGGACCGAAGACAATGATCAAGCGATTTGTCTCCTGCCATCCCTCTCCAGCCTCTGACAAACAGAGGCCAGGACACCATTTTATCCCCTGGCTAATAGCCTTTTATGGACCTAACCTCCATGAAATTATCTAGCTTCTCTTTAAATTCTGTTATAGTCCTAGCCTTCACAGTCTCCTCTGGCAAGGAGTTCCACAGGTTGACTACACGCTGTGTGAAGAAGAACTTTCTTTTATTAGTTTTAAACCTGCTACCCATCAACTTCATTTGGTGTCCTCTAGTTCTTCTATTATGGGAACTAATAAATAACTTTTCTTTATTCGCCCTCTCCACACCATTCATGATTTTATATACCTCTATCATATCCCCCCTTAGTCTCCTCTTTTCTAAACTGAAAAGTCCCAGTCGTTTTAACCGCTCTTCATATGGGACCCGTTCCAAACCCCTAATCATTTTACCCAGCAGCAAGCCCCCAGAAACATGCTCTGTCTCAGGGCACATATCTCCCTTGAGCTTAGCTCTAATCTCTCTGCCATACAGTGCTTTGTAATGTCTAGTGGCAAATAATTTGCTATCCTAGTGTTTATCGCCCTAGGGAATTACCCAGATTAATCATCACTGCTGCTACCAACTTGTGTAATAAAAAAAGCCCATAAATGAAATAAAGCCTCCAGAAGGGATTTGTTGACAGAGAATTACTCCCTTTTCCCCGTGAAAGATCTTTCTGTAATCCTGATGGCATTGTTTTCTTGGGGCAGCTGGAGCCTCATGTGTAAAACTGCCACTGCTCAGGGATGTCTTGGGGGATCCAGGGGTGGGAGGGCCTACGAAAGAGCGATTTGGGGGTGTTACTGAACGCAGTGAACCTCCTAGCGCTCTGACTGAGCTCGGGGGCTGCTTGCATGCAGTACCAAGAGTTGCAGAGGTTGTTTCGGCACTCAGTGGAACACTGGGAGAAAAGTGGAAATTTCCACCTTGACATTCTTGACAGCAGCAACTCGTGTTAGGAAGGACAGGACAGTCCCCCCGGGAGAGAAGACCAACAGGTCAAGGGCCACTGGAGAACAGTCCCCATCCTAGGCCTGGCTGGCGTAGAGGTAGGAAGAGGATCTTCCTCTTGGTGAGGGAGGAGCCAAAATATGAGCCTGGATTTCTGGTTCCCCTCTACCCATGGTCAGGGCGTTCAGGGAAGAAGTTTGGTTCAGCTCATTTGTAGGTGGGGGCCATTTGGGAACGTCAGGCCCAGGTTGGGATACGGCTGCAAAGACCCTCACTGTTCTGGTCTTTCTGGTCTTCAGGCCCCTCTCCATTGCCCCCAGCCCCAGCCAGCTCGGTCAGCTCCATCTGTGTGTTGGTCCGTACACAGGGCGCGTCACCCTTCCTCTGCAGTGCTGGAGTGGAGAACCTCAACAGGGTCCCCCTAAGGCGCGCGCCCGCGCAGCTGTGCGCAAGAAACTGTAAACTCGCCCGCCAACTTCCCAGAGCTGCGCAGCGGCGCTCGCTTGGCTGCAGGGCCAGGTGGGTGGCGCGGCTGCTCGGGCAGCCGAGGCAAAGAAACCACGTGGCGGGAGGCAGGCCACTGCTTCAGCCAGTTGACCGGGACCGTGGCTGAGAGGCGGGTGGGAGTCTGCTCCGACTGGGACCGTGGCTGCAAGGTGGGCAGGTGGGCAGCTGCTCTGACCGGGACCGTGGCTGAGAGGTGGGGGGGTGGGAGGCTGCTTCAACTGGGACTGTGGCTGAGAGACGGGTGGGAGGCTGCTCCAACTGGGACTGTGGCTGAGAGGTGGGCGGGTGGGCGGCTCCTCCGACCAGGACCGTGGCTGAGAGGTGGGCAGGTGGGAGGCTGCTTCGACCGGGACCGTGGCTGAGAGGTGGGCAGGTGGGAGGCTGCTTCGACCGGGACCGTGGCTGAGAGACGGGTGGGAGGCTGCTCCAACAGGGACCGTGGCTGAGAGGTGGGCGGGTGGGAGGCTGCTTCAACTGGGACTGTGGCTGAGAGACGGGCGGGTGGGCGGCTCCTCCGACGGGACCGTGGCTGAGAGGTGGGCAGGTGGGAGGCTGCTTCGACCGGGACCGTGGCTGAGAGACGGGTGGGAGGCTGCTCCAACAGGGACCGTGGCTGAGAGGTGGGCGGGTGGGAGGCTGCTTCAACTGGGACTGTGGCTGAGAGACGGGCGGGTGGGCGGCTCCTCCGACCGGGACCGTGGCTGAGAGGTGGGCAGGTGGGAGGCTGCTTCGACCGGGACCGTGGCTGAGAGGTGGGCAGGTGGGAGGCTGCTTCGACCGGGACCGTGGCTGAGAGGTGGGCAGGTGGGAGGCTGCTTCGACCGGGACCGTGGCTGAGAGGTGGGCAGGTGGGAGGCTGCTTCGACCGGGACCGTGGCTGAGAGACGGGTGGGAGGCTGCTCCAACAGGGACCGTGGCTGAGAGGTGGGCGGGTGGGAGGCTGCTTCGATCGGGACCGTGGCTGAGAGGTGGGCGGGTGGGAGGCTGCTTCAACTGGGACTGTGGCTGAGAGACGGGTGGGAGGCTGCTCCAACTGGGACCGTGGCTGAGAGGTGGGCGGGTGGGCGGCTCCTCCGACCAGGACCGTGGCTGAGAGGTGGGCGGGTGGGCGGCTCCTCCGACCAGAACCGTGGCTGAGAGGTGGGCAGGCGGGAGGCTGCTTCGACCGGGACCGTGGCTGAGAGGTGGGCAGGTGGGAGGCTGCTTCGACCGGGACCGTGGCTGAGAGGTGGGCGGGTGGGAGGCTGCTTCAACTGGGACTGTGGCTGAGAGATGGGTGGGAGGCTGCTCCAACTGGGACCGTGGCTGAGAGGTGGGCGGGTGGGCGGCTCCTCCGACCAGGACCGTGGCTGTGAGGTGGGCAGGTGGGAGGCTGCTTCGACCGGGACCGTGGCTGAGAGGTGGGAGCAGGGCTGGCCTTACCATGAGGCGAACTGAGGCGGCCGCCTCAGATGCCAGACTGTGGGGGGGGGGCGCCACTAGGACCCAGAGTGCAGAAAATTGTGTCTGCTGCTGGTGCGTATTCTCTCTGCGCTAGATGCACAGAGATGGGGGAGTGCTGTGCTGGAGGAAGGAGGGCACAAGAGACATAACAGGCAGGCAGGAGAAAAGGGGGCACGGGGGCATCATTTGAGCTCCTCGTCTCAGGGGCCAAAACGTTGTGGGCCGGCCCTGAGTGGGCGGGTGCTGTTACTACATGTTAAGGTCCAAATTAATTTTCCTCAGTTTAAAAAAAAAGTACACAAGACTAATGGAGTCCGTATTGTTGCCAAATGCAGGCGTGTTGCTCTGCTCCACAGAACACGGTCCGAGGAGAAACGCACTACTCAACACTGGCGATTGGGAGAGCCCTCGTCAAGCTGCACGCGGCACAAATAAGCAAGTCAGCAGAAATCACAAACGTCAAGCTGCTGCAGTGGAAAAAGTATTTTGGATTGTACGTGTGTAGTTGTTTGGACTGTAAATACTGTGCACCGTCGTGTATTGTATAAGTAATAGAGAAGCCTTAGTCCTGTGGGATTTCACGGCAGTACTTGGCGGTTAAAGAAGTAGATGGAGTGAGGCTGCCGGGTGTCAGTGAAGCTTTGGATTAGCAAACTGGTGATGATCGAGGTTTTACTGTGAATGACACTAAGGTGACATTTGGTTTCGGGGGGGCGGGGGGAGATCTAGATCTGTTATTTACAAAACAAATTGAACTTGGTTTTGTGCTTTCTGCAGCAGCATCCCCTGGGGGCTTCAGGCTGGTATCCAATCAGGACTTACTTCCGTTAGGAGGGTTAGCGGCCACATACCAGTTGTGGCTGCTGTTGGGTGGCCACTAAGACCTTAGGTCAGTGGTGGAACAGCAGGCAGGCGGAACCAGAGCCAGATCTCCAGTGCACGAGAGGGAGGGGGCCAGGGTGTGTGTGAGCTCCTGGCAAAGTGGCTACTGATCACACAACTCCCCTGTGTGGCCTCCAAGTCGGGGTTTGAACCCTGAGCTCAGCTAATGGCCTCCTCCTGGCGCATTTCACCCTTCCTGCAGGGCGCTGCCTGGGAACACGCAGGGCACAAAAGGGCACATGGCAACTTAAACAAAACCATGAGGAGTTTGGAGAGCAAACGATGGACCTTTGGCTCTAATAAATTATTCAGAGAACTGATGGAAATCAAGTGCCAATTAAAGTCGTAGCAGGCCACACAGAGTTCTGAGTGCAGCCATCCAGAACCAAATGGGACGATCCCAGAGATAGGCCGTTGAAGGCTTTAGTTGTATTTGGAAAAGGCAGGCCGCTTTCCAAGTGCGTTTCATTGCTCACTTGCATCGTGCCATCTGCTCCAACTGGGGGAGGCTCTGGGCGAGGGCTGCACGCGGAAGTTGGCTACTGACAATTTTGCAATGCTTGTTTTCTTTTTATTTGACTTCACATTAAACAGACATGTAAGCCATGCACCTCATTAAGTGTTCCTTGCTTTAGTGTTCTGTCTTCCATAACATTTCACCATCTCTATGTACGGGTTGGGTTAATAACTTGGGTCCCGCGGTGGCACACATCCGGACAGGCGCACACGACCTTAGTATTGGTGCACTCCTGGATGGAAAATCTTAGAGGGAATGCTGGTTATTAACATGGGACACATGAACCAGCTTCCTCGGTCTGCACTGAGCAGCATCGCCCGCTCCCTGGACTGGGGCAGCCTGGGCTGCTGACAAGGGGTGAACAGGGCAAAGCCCTGCTGTGACTGTCCTGTGGCAGAATTCTGTTCCAACTACCACCGACAGGTTCTTCAGACCCCTAGGAGCTGCCTGGCCCTTCTCCACCGTCTCCACGCGCCCTGCCCAGGCACTGCACTTGGCACCTCTCTACGCACTGGCCTGTGTGCATCTTGTAGACCATGAGGCATTTGATCGCTTTTCAGCTGGGGTCTCCTGGTTCGCCCCCAGAATGGCTGTTCTGCAGCTGCCCACCAGCTTTCTAGATCTAAGAGATTTGGATAAGACTTGGAAAAGCATCTAGACAGTTTGCATTCCTTGGGCTGTGCCAGTTTCACCCTACTGAGTCCTGTCCCCCTCCTCTCCTGCTTTCCCACTCATTCTCAGGCCTCAGTTGGAGTGTTGTGTCCAGTTTCGGGCACCACATTTCAAGAAAGATGTGGAAAAATTGGAGAAGGTCCAGAGAAGAGCAACAAGAATGATGAAAGGTCTAGAGAACATGAGCCATGAGGGAAGACTGAAAGAATTGAACTTGTTTAGTTTGGAAAGGAGAAGACTAAGAGGGACATGAGAGCAGCTTTCAAGTATCTAAAAGAGTATCACAAGGAGAAGGGAGAAAAATTGTTCTCCTCAGCCTCTGAGGACAGGACAAGCAGCAATGGGCTTAAATAGCAGCAAGGGGGGTGTAGGTTGGACATGAGGAAAAACGTCCTACCTGTCAGGGAGGTGAAACACTGGAATAAGTTGCCTAGGGGAGTTGTGGAATCTCCATCTCTGGAGATGTTTAAGAGCAGGTTGGACAGACGCTGCCAGGGATGGTCTAGACCATGGGTTCCCAAACTGGGGGGCGTGCCCCCCTGGGGCGGCATGAAGAAATTCCAGGGGGGGCATGAGGCGACCCAGCCACACACTCACCCCGTCAATCCCACCCCGTTTTGCTGCTATTTTTTTGGGAGGGGGGGGCGTGAGGGTTTCTCAAAAATCAAAAAGGGGGGTGTGATGCCGAAAAGTTTGGGAACCACTGGTCTAGACGGTGCTTGGTCCTGCCGTGAGGGCAGGGGACTGGACTCGATGACCCCTTGAGGTCCCGCCTCGTTCTAGTGCGCTATCATTCTATGACTGTGTGATTCCTCAGTTTGGTGTAAAGGGGGCGTAATGCGGAGGCTGTCAGGAGTTGGAGGCCCCCCTCACATTGTCACCTCGGAGAGGCCTCTCTGCAGGACCAGACAGCGGCTTGTGACACTTGTGACGGAGGGGAGAGGCGGAGCTTGGGGAGGGCTCTCCTACAGCAGAGGATTACTACATCACAACTTTAATGTGCATTAAAAAACCTTCTCCTACAGGAGCTGAAAAACATCTGGCAACTTGGCTTTATCACACCCGCTCTTTGCCCGTAGGCCTATTAATATTCCTCTTCGGGGAATGTCGGCCACTTTAACAGCTCTTTCCCCCTGTCAGTCCTGGCACACGTGTTTGCATGTACCCGAACACAGACACGGGATTCCTGGCAGGGCTCTCTGTGAACCATTTGGTGGAACAGCAAATCAGAGCCATGCGGGCGAAGGCCCGAGCAGGCAGAAGAACGAGTGTGGCCGGCCAGGTCTCTTGCGGATTCTTTTTTTAATCTTTGGCAGAGCTCGGGAACAAAAAAAGGCTCTCGTGCCATAAGCGATTCCACCCACTCAGCAGATTCCAAGGGGGGCCGGGATGGGAGGGAATCACTGGAGTACGGGGCCGGCTCCTCCAGCCCATCAAAATCTCTCTTCGGTTGGGTTGCTAGAAGAACTCTCTGCTCTAATTTGGTTCCTGTTTGCTGGCAACAAATGTGGCATCTCGGCTCAGAGAATGGGAAGTGCACAGTTGCGCTCAGGGGGAGGGGAAAATCCCACAACGCAAAGCAAGCGGGGCTGGGAAACTGCTGGAAGGGAAATACTCAGAAAAATGCTCAATCCCTTTTTGTCTTTCTGCCCCTTGTTTTCACCACACTAGCGCACAGGTGAGCCAAACGAATCCCAGCGGCGCACTGGTCCGTATCCACGGCCACGTCTTCACTGCACAGAAGACTGATGCGGCTGCAGCCGATTTTCCAGAGTTTGATTTAGCGGGTGTAGTTAAGACCCAGCTCTCTGTCTTTAACTTGAACCAGCAGAAAAAACAGCCGGAGGCAGGGAAAGAAAGAACTCCATGGAAAAACCCAGCTTGCCGAGTGTTGTAATATTCCAGCAGCAGGGCCAGGGGGAACATACACCTCTCCTGTACCGGAGTGGGACTTACCCTTTGGCCTACACATCTGTAAAGCTGTTCAGAAGTTACTCAGGCTCACTTGGCCTTCAGCTGAGCAGTGAGACCGGAAAACCCCGCTGATATCCCAGTGTGTCCTGGAGAAGGTGTCTTGGCTGTGTGGCACGCTGTGGGAGCCGGAGACCGGAGCAGAGCCATAAGTTACGTACACACGGAACCGGCTGTAGCCAGTGGCTGCCAAAGGAGGTCATAGTGTCAGTCCCCTGCCATAGGAGGGGCTGGGCTGTCTGAGGCCTCGTCTACACCCACTAGTTGTATTGCTGGGCAGTGAAAGCAGCACAGGCCCCCGAGGGGAGACAGCTGTAGGGAAGGAACAGGCGTGGTAAAGGCAGAACTACACCTGCCCTCAGGAGATGGTCCTAGCTCACACCCGGATGCACATTGGCTTGTTGACATGGAGCGGTCACCTGGCAGAGCTAGTCCACAATCAGTGTCCAGATGGGGAGTTACTCTGGAATGGCGACAGTGCTTAAAATTCCTGCCCCTCCTTATTATGGGATAACTTCCCTATAGCATGGAGCCCCGTAGTGTTATAATAATAATCCTACCTACTTCTTATACTCAATTGCCGTTGGTAGATCTCAAAGCACATTACAAAGGAGATCAGTATTACCACCCCCATTTTAAATATGGGGAAACTGAAGCACAGGGCAGGGGAAATGGTTTGCCCGAGGTCACCCAGGAATAGAAGCCAGGTCTCTTTAGCTGCAGAACAATGTGCAACCCACTAGGCCACACTGTCTCTACCATTATAAAAGCTACATGGATACAACACAGCCCTTGAAAGTCCTGCAATCCCCAGATTATAACCTGAGCCACAGATTGTGTTTGTTCACTCCGGGCACGGTCCTGCCCAGTGGTTTGGGGGCAGAGAGGCTGAGGAGGGAAGGTGGCCCCTTGGATACGCTCACTCAGTGGCAGACAGGGCGCACTTGGTGCGCGCAGTTTTCAGCAGGGCTCAGTGCTTGGACCTGGGGCCAGATGTGCAAAAGATCCCAGCCCAGAGGGTGCTGAGCTCCTGTGAAAATCTGGCCTCTCATTCCCGCGAGCATCAGGAGCTGGCGTGCGTCCGAACTCGCTGTGCTTGGGGGCGGGTATCGCGCAATGCTGCTGTGACAGGCAGTGGGCGCGGTGCGGTGCGCTCAGCCCCCGGGCCCTTCTGTAAGGCAAGCCCGACTCCCAGTCCATCTGCTGTGCTTGCCCAGCGGTGAGTCAGAGCAAGCACTTGCCCGGGCTTTGGAGGTGCTCAGACGTTCACAATCATTGGCTGGGCCCGGGCTGCATTCGGAGCTCAGAGCCCTGAGGAGCACAGCAATGAGAGGGAGTTAAACCCTCTCGGCCTCGGCCGTGTGCGCGACCCCGTCACGCTGCAGGCAGGGATGGGAAATCCCGGACCTGAGGCCCTAGACGAGGCACACCCTGAGTCTTGCAGATGGAAAAGCCCTTTGGTTCCTGCAGTCCGGAGGAAGCGGCTTCTGCCAGCCCCTGTTTGCCCATACGCACAGCTGGCCCCCAGAGCACCACGGTGACACCAGGAAATCGCCAAGCTCCCGAGACAGAGGGACCGGACAGGCGCTCCCGAGGTGCGGCTGAGCCCTGCTGCTCACCGCGGGGTTTGCCCGTGCAGGATTGTTGGGGGCCTGGTGCCACTTTTGCCTCTCGGTTGCTGTTTCCTTTGATGGCAAAGTGAAATCTCGTTGTGAAAGCTCTTCACAAACGAGCGGGAGGCAGGGTCCCCGGAGAGCGGCCGAGCGGGGAAACTTGTTTCACCTCCTCCAGAACACGTCGCCTTTGTGCCAAAGACACAGAATTCGTCTGGACATGGCCACTTTGCGAGCAGGCGCTGGGCTCCATTCTGATGAGCGAAGGGTTTGCCTCCCCAGCAGGACCCATCAGCATCTGCCATCGGGGGAGCGTGACGCAGCGCGGAACTCCCCTGCACTCCGAGGGGCACGGGCCGACGGACTCGGAGCTCTGCCTGAGAGCCGACCAAGTCCACAGCAGCGGTGCTTGGGCAGAGACCAGCCTGGCTCCAGGTTGCAGGAGTGGGTGCAGGGCCAGCAAGCGCAGCCCTTGATCACCGTGGGACCAGCTTTGGAGCCCCACAGACCGTGAAAGAACCAGGGCCCCTGCTTAGAGCCCACCTCAGTGGGGATGCAGCGCCGCCATGGAACGCAAAGGGGGCGATGATCCATGGGGGCCAGAATTGGGTCCTGATTATTTGAGCTTGGGGATCTTCATGGGGCCTGGGGCAGGCCATTCTCAATCAAGCCACCCTGGGGGTGAGGGGCTTGTAACTCAGCCCTTAAGGGAGCAGCTTGGGAGCAAGAGACATAAGTAGATCCTTCCAAATTCACAGCCATGCAAAATGCATCACAGGATGTGAAATCTGGTGTCCTCCTAGGACATCTGGCCTCGTGTGCGCTCTGACCCTGTGTGGCACAGCGTTTTTAAATGGGGGTCCTGGTCCAAACAAGGGCCGCAGGGGGATCACCGGGTTATTTTAGGATGGTCGTGGTCAATGTTCTCTAACGTTTTCCATCCATGAGCAGTTGTAGCCAGTTACTGCACTCGTACCCAGAAGTAGGATCATGGTTGTCATCCATGCGAGGAATAAATTGTGTTATGTGCATGTGACATAGTGGGGGATACCTTGCTGGTTGCTATGCTGGGCAGTGGGCTGTGGGTGGCCTCCACTGGCTGCTGTCTGCAGCACGGCCCAGCAGGGCAGGGGATGAGTCATTATGCAAGGGGGGCTCCGAACCTGTCGGACCAGTTATCCCCCAGGGAGGGAACAATGGGAAGAAGGGGAGGGGAGCCCTGGCTGGGGGCAGGGCTGGAGGAAGAGTTAGTTTCTGTCTGGAATCATGGAGGAAGCAGCCTGAGTAAAGGGGGGCTGGGATTTAGGGGCCCAGTCTCCCCCATCTCAAGGGGGGCTGAGGCATCCTAGGCCCGGTTCCTGTAACCAGATGACATCTGTGCTGTGCTGTATCCTGGAGAAGCAATAAACTCCCTCTATTCTACTGGCTGGTGGAGTCTGTTCGTGCCACTACGGGGGTGCAGGAGTCGGGGGACCCCGACGCGCCACCACAGTGCACAAAGGCATGTGCAGGTGTGCACCACCTATAGCAGGGCTACTCAACTTTGGAAGCCCCGGGGCCCACAAACACTCACAGCACATGGCAAGGGCCGCAACTTAAGCGCGGTTGCAAATATATGCAAATACATGAAAACATATGCAAATATCATCTTTGATACTGACGGGCATGAATACAAAGATTAAGGCAAGACTACACAACACACAGGCCCCATTTAAGTCAGTTCTGTTGATATTAATAAAAAGCAACATTTACCTGATTTCCACCCATATGACAGCACTTGTAATGAGCAACGGCAGGTCAGCAATTTAACTACTGAAACACATCTCAACGGAACACCAATATATTGACTACTTTTTTGTTTTGGCTTCACAATTTTAAGAGATCAAACAAAAACTGCCAATCCAATATTACTGAATGATCAGTACAATCAATGTGAAGTTAAAGGCACCGAGCGGAGAAGCGGCATGGCTAGAAAAGGAACCCAGGAATCCTGCTTCCCAGGATCCCTTCCTTTCCCCTGCCTGCCCCACCAAGCACCAGCTCCCACAGTCCTCACAGAGCAGAGACTGGAACCCCCCAGTCTAACCAGCAGACCCACTGCCCACCGACAGGACAGGAAAGAAGCCAGAAGTTTGAACACTCAGTTCCCTGCTCTAACCCAGTGCCCCTGCCCTCCTCCAGAGCCAGGCACCCCTTAACCCCCTGCTCCAACCCAATGAACCCAACCCTCCCCCAGACATTTTTTGCCTTTTAAAAACCTGTCCGAATGGCAATTTCACATGTAAAAACAAGGACGTGTCTGGGGAAAAAACCGGACGTATGGTAACCCTGCCCACGCCCCAGCACAGACCTCTCTCACCCGGCCTCACTGCGTGCCTCCGCTGCCCAGCTCTGCGATTGCCTTGCCCTGTGCCACTCGCCGCCCCCGGCAGCTCCTGCGCACATGCTGACGTGGCCTGGCTCGTGGAGGCACTGCCACTGTGGCAGACGCGGCAGGCGTGCTTTGCCGCTGCCTTTTGCCCCTCCTCCCCCTCCGGCCAGCAGCTCCTGCGCATGTGGCCTGGCTCAAAGCCACAGGGCTCGGCGCTCGGCCCCAGCAGTGAGGCAGGCAGGCGGCCTGGGAAGCGTCTCAAGGCGCCGCGGGCCGCATGCAAAGGGGCCGCGTGTTGAGTAGCCCTGCCCTATAGAAGCACGTGCTGCCGGTGTAGGCAGCTGGGGCGCTCTGCAAATCAGCTGGGCATCTGAGTCTGTCCTGGGTGGCCACCCAAGTGCTTGGCTCCCAGGGAGCACTGACACTTCCAGACGGCCGTCAGAGCCGGGCAGCTGGAGAGCGGGGCTGTAGTGCTGGCCAGGTGCCTGCTCTGAGAGCAGCACCTCAGGAGCACCCTGAGCAAGGGACCAAGGTCCTGCCAATCACCGGGGAGCTGCCATTCTTGCCATCACTGCTTCAAGCCTGATCCAGTTATAAAATGTATTTGAGCCCTTCAACTCTCTGCTCCGTCCTCCTGCTCATAAACAACCCACAGCAGTTAGCTACAGAAGGGCTGGCCGCAGCGTAATCCTTGGCTAAGACCTGAGTTACAGATTGACCCGGGTAGGCGGCTGGTCCTTTGGGATCAGAACCCCTACTTCGATGACTTGGGTTTTAAATAACCATTCACCACCGAGTCCAGTAGTGTCAGGGTGCTGAATCCAGGCCTGGAACACCCCAGGAGGCTGCACTTCTGGTTTAGCCAGCCTGGCAGAAGTTTGTTTTGGCTGCTGGTTTGGTGTGTTTTATGGAAGTTTGAGGGTCTCTGCTCTGTTTCTCAGCAGCTTGTCCTGAATTTGCTGTTCTCAGTTGCAGCCCACTGAGGCACAGCAGTAATCCCCTTTAGGAAACCCACTTCCAACAAACTTCTTGAACTGAAGACAATTGAGCCGTGGTAGTTACCAGAGAACGACACTGGGGACTAGAACCGAAGCAATTGTACAACAGGAGCGTGGGCCTTGGAAGTGAGGACAAGTAACCCTGTCCGATGCAGGGGAGATGGGGGAGCCAGCGGCAGGATTCAGAGGGAGGCGTGATATGGTCCAAGTGCTGAGCTCACAGTTATTTCTGCAGCATTCTGAACGGCTGCCAACCATCATGTGCCAACAGTACTGACCTCTGTGACCCTTTCCATGCCAAGTGATGGGCACCAGACTATTAAGTTCATTTCCTCTTCCCGGCACTCCCCGTTAGCACATGCAGTCCCTGCCGGCTCCGTGTTAGCTCACCCACGAGCGTTTGGGAGAGAACGAATGGAGGGAAGAATTCGGAAAAGTGCATCTGTGGTTTTAAAATCCATTGCCATGCACAAAACCAGAAACGTCGGCCTTCAGTACGCAGGAGGAACAGTCATCCCCAGCCTCTCTCCCCATTTCAGAGGCAGGGTTTGGTGTGATACTGACAAGCGACCATTACAGCAGAGGTTGACCAGGATCAAAATCATCTTGCTTGCTAGCATTGCAGAATCTGTTTGCAGCTCCTTCTCGTAAAGGCCCAAGCACATTTTTGAAAGGGCTGTAAATAACATGCCTACGTTTTTATGGGACGGGTAATAGCCTACAGTCAGAAGAGGAGCTCTTTATAGACCAAATAAAACGGGCAGACTTACTCTTCCTTGGATGTATAAATATTGCCAAGTAGTTGCCGCACGAACACAGCGTCAAACGAAGGAGCGCTGCATGCCCATCGTGCAGTTAGATTCCCTGGGGGTAAACCTGGAGACGGGGGTAGAGAAATTTAGGTGAGTTCCCATATGCCATCACGTTACGACTAACTGTGACGTAGTGAGGGGGTTAGTTTCTGTCTGGGATCATGGAGGAGACAGCCTAGGGAAAGGGGCTGGAATTTAGGTGAGTTCCCGTATACCATCACCTTACGACTAACTGTGACGTAGTGAGGGGGTTAGTTTCTGTCTGGGATCATGGAGGAGACAGCCTAGGGAAAGGGGCTGGAATTTAGGGGCCCAGCATCCCCCATCTCAAGGGGGGCTGAGGCATCCTAGGCCCGGTTCCTGTAACCAGATGACATCTGTGCTGTGCTGTATCCTGGAGAAGCAATAAACTCCCTCTATTCTACTGGCTGGTGGAGTCTGCCCGTTACGGGGGTGCAGGAGATGGGAAAACCCCAACGTGCTGTCACACTAACATTGCCTTAAAAGAATCTATCCTGGGACAGATCCTCCACTGGTGTCATAACGCTACCCTGTGACTCAGAAAGATTAATACCGTGTTCATCCCCTCTCACCAGTGTGTGAAGACGAGGATTCTAGGGCCAGATCCCCAATAGCATTTAGGCACCTAAGTCCTCTTAACGGTGCCTAACTCCCATTGAGAATCTGGCCCACCCAAGGTGAGAGGGAAGGCAGGAATTTCTGCCTCCAGAGCCCTATTCCAAATGGAACCATTAGCAGAGTTGGAACAGATTAAGAAAAAGTGGAAGTTCCCATAGTCCAAATGTGTACACGTCGGAGAACGTGTCTAAACAAAAGGGGCTTTACAGAGAGATCTTTCAGAAGTGGCTGCATGCAACAGGAAAGGGGTACAAGGAGGCGAATGGATGGAGAGGAGCGGAAACAGGGCTGGAAAGCAGGTACCACGGTCTCAGTGGGCGCTGGTTTGAATGTAAGCTTTCTGAGACAGTGCCTGTCTACTTCGCTGTGGTTGTCCAGTCCAGACACAGCGAGGGTTAACCGGCTGCTGTAGGCCCACTCAGCCCTGCCCTGCTGCACCTGCATTCCCTGGCAGATGGTGAGAAGGCAGCTCAGTAGTTGGCAGGCCAGGGAGGAGAACAGTCCTTGCTCCTGAGGGCAGGGAACTCCGGGTGCTAGGCGGAGGCGCTCCAGAGGAAGGTAGGCCTGCCCAGGGTTGTTCTATTCTCCACGGGGGTCATCTCCTTGTTTTCCTTCAGAAGACTTTGGGACTTTCTGTGCTTCCTGGGCAGAGCCATCCCTTGTGGTGGGGAGCATGGGACAACCCTCCCACTGCACCCCAAGCCCTGCCCCGTCCTGCCCCTAGTCATAATGATGTTGTATGCATCCAGTGTGACTATAACAACCAGCCGGGGTTTGCCTACCGTGTTCTTCCTCGTCTCCTTGCTGAGCGGTAACTACACAGACTTGGGAAGGATCCAGGCATATCTCTAGGGGGAATGTTTGCTCACACATCTTCAGCGAGGACCCTTTCTCCCTTGGAAATCTTGTGCCAGGACCAGCACTAATCACAGTGTGACGGGTTTCCCCCCAGGGTGCCACCATGAGTGGCTGAGCCCTCTGGCTCACCAGCCTGGGCTCCCTCTCCCACTGGGCTGCGTAGACTGTTCCCAGGTCTGCACTGCAGCCAGCAGGCACACAGGCGGGGACACACCCGGCCGCAGCTGCACGAATGCTTCTTGGCCACTCATGAACCAACTATCGAGAGCCTCCTGCGAGCTCCCCAGCCTAGGACCCGGGAGCTCTACCACCCTGCCCTGGTGACAAGCCTGACCCGTAGAAATGGATTTCCCTGCTTGCCCTTCCCTCAGTGGGGAGCGGGAAAAGCGCCAGCCCTGTTCCAGAGATTTCCCTTTGCCCTTCGAACCGCACACTCTTGCCTCCATATCACCTGTTTCAGAGGGGGAGCTGAGTGAGTCTGTCACTGGAACAACTTAAAAACCAACCAATAGTCTGGCAGCACCTTAGAGACCAATAAAACATGTGGATGGGACCCTGAGCTTTCGTGGCACAAGCCACTTCAGAGACTGGCTGAACAAGATGTCATCCACTAGAGGGCTTCATAGACCTGCCGTGGATAGAAACCAAACACGGTTCGGCCTGGATGAGCCCTGCCGAAGAGTCCCTCTTCCGTCTCCCTGTCATCAACAGGAACGTTTCTGCTGCTGCTGGGAAGTCACTCCGTACTTGGTGCTTTCCCATTAGCCAAATGGCTTTGACAAGGTTGTAATCAGCCCAAAAAAATGGAAACTCTCCTCACTCACGCTGGGGAATGCCAAGGAAATCAATATCAAACTTTGGTGGCTTGTGATTAACTTGCAACTCCAGGACCCCGGGGGACGCCTCCAGTAACTGCTTGTCAATTCCAGACATGTGTGTGGCGCTGCACTTATGACCTTGTCAGAGCAGCACATTTTCAATGTACACCATGATCCAATGAGATCAGTGATACTGACAAGACCCTAACTGCACATGTGCCCAGCGGTGACACAAGGAAAGAGCTAGGATAGAATTAAATACAATTACAAGGGAAATATAGTTCCTTAAAATGGAAAAGAAAGTGACTCTGGCAGCTTGATTACAGGATGAATATCTCTTGTAAAATGGGTCATGGAATTCAGCGCTGCTGTTCAGAGAGATCGTTTAGATCCGACTGCCAGAACGCCCCAGGGATAAGGCTTCCTTGCTGAGTAGCACAACCTGGGTGTCTAGTTAATGGAGTCTTTGTGATTCTTTATATTGAAAAAGGAATGTAAAAGACCTGCAATCAGCCTCTTTAACTTTCAGAGCTGGGACGTTCTTTTGTTTTTCTGTTTTGTAATATTCTTCTCTTCCTCAGAGTCCCAGATACACCACTGCATAGAGTACAAAGCATGTAATCATAGCTGCAATGAAACACAGTCCCAAAGATCATCTGCAGGATGGCTGTACGCACACTGAGGCACCAGAGGAAGACTAACCTATATTATCACCCCTAATATGATTATCTCATAGACACTAACCTCCCCCCCCACCCCTCCCTCTGTTCTAAAATCTGATTTGTCAATTTTATGTGTGTGCACTTTTTTTGATTGTATCCCTTTGGTATATATGGTCGTGCCAATTTCTTCCACACTTTGATCTGAGGAAGTGGGTCTGGCCCACGAAAGCTCATCACCTATAAACCATCTTGTTAGTCTTTAAAGTGCTGCATGGTCCTGTTTTTTGTTTCAGCTGGACCAGACTAGCACGGCTACATCTCTATCACTATTCTACATTAGAAATAGTAACTCCCGAATTAACAGCATTGAAATAGTGCGTCCCCACTGTGGGGAGCGAAATGAGTCCGAGGCAGGTTCCCTTATCTTGACTGAGAGCCCCAGGAATCACAGGGGAGTAATGATTTCAGATTACTCGGGGGAGGAGCTAGTTCCAAAGAACAGCAGCGGAGCGTCCACGTGACCTCTGTTTGGAAATGACGATTTTGAAATAAGCCTTATTCCCTGAGGAAAGCAGGAGTGCAGATTTTGAAATAACGGGCGTGGTGGTGTGGACGCTCTGCTTGCTATGTCGAACCCAGGGGGATTATTTCAAAATAGTGGAGACCAGGGCTAAGTGATGTGTCCAGGGGCTTGGCAAACTGGTATGCAAACTGCAGACAGGGACTTCTCCCCTGAAATGCAGCTGCGTGGGCAATGGACAGGAGCAGCAGTTTAAGATGCACAGCCCCCCTGCGTGGCACTCTAGGGCAGAAAATGAAGACTGTCCTGTACAATGGACGCCACAGGGTAAGGTTAGGACGGTAGAGAGTAATTACTAGGGCTGAAATTACCCGAGTCAGACATACCCTCTAAGACAGACAGTGCCTGGGTTAGGAAATGTTGGCACTTGAATTCCTGGTGCAGGAAGTGAACTGAGGTATTCCGGGGGTATCAGAAACGTGGTGGAACCATTGTCCTGCCTGGCGCACAGGTGTGGAAAGGGATGTGTTGTTCAGACAAGACAGAAGAAAAGGGAAGGATGTCAGGAACTCAGCCGGAGGGGAGGGGGCTGTTACAGGAGTGGGCAGGTGAGGTTCTGTGGCCTGTGCCGTGCAGGAGCCCAGACTAGATGATCACAATGGATCTGTCAGGCCTCAGAGTCTACAAGACCCCGGAAATGCTGGTTCAGGGCTGGGAAGAGGAACCTCGGTTCAACCGCTATTCCCTACTGTGATGTAGTGTTGGTACCTTGCTGGTTGCTAGGCTTGGGCTGTGGGTGACCCCCACTGGCTGGTGGAGTCTGTTCGTGCCACTACAGGGGTGCAGGAGACAGGGAAACCCCAACGCGCCATCACGCTGGTGTCAGGGGTGGGATGCACTGCACCCCGTGGATGGAGCTTCCAGCGGCGAGTGACAAGGCGCAATAGAAGCAAGAGCCGTGGAGCCAGGCGTGCTGGAGGCAGAGCGAAGTGGTTCCTGGGAATCGTGGGGCGCTGCAGCACTAGACTGGTGAGTCTGCACCGAGGGGACCAGCGGGGAGATGGCCTACACCCAACTCTTGAAGGCAGAGCTGGTGAAGCTGTGCAGAGAGAGGGGCTTGCCTGTGTGGAACGCAACCAAGGCCCAGCTGATTGCCCGGCTGGAGGAGAATGACCAGTCACGGGGCCAGAATCTTGTCCCCGTGGGGAGCAGCCAGACCTCCCCTGGGAGCGTGTCAGGCTCTGAGAGGGGGCAGAGCACTGGAGCCCGCCGGAGAGATGGGACAGCTTCCCTGGGAAGCCCTGCAAGCTGTAGCCCTTCAAGGGCAGGAGCCAGCCCAGCGGAGCTGCGACGGCTGGAGATCCAGCTGCAGATGAAGGAATTGGAAGTCCAGGACCGTAGAGAGCAGCGACAGCATGAGCTGGCCATAGCAGAGCGGAGAAGCGTTAGGGCCCCTGCTGCACCGAGTGCGGACGGGCCCCATGGGCCCAGGGCTGCCAGACGTTTGGAGAAGCTCGTGGTGGCCCAATTGAAGGATGTGGGCGACATAGACGGGTTCCTCAGCTCCTTTGAGAGGGCCTGTGGACTGCAACAGGTCCCCCCAGCTGACTGGCTACAGGAGCTCATCCCCGCACTGAACCAGGAGGCTGCCGGGGTGCTCAATCAGCTGGAGGACCTACAGCCAGGGGATTATAACCGAGTCAAGGAGGCCCTGCTGCACAAGTTCAGGCTGACCCCCGAGACGTACAAGAAGAAGTTCCGGGGGGTGCAGAGGGAACCACGGGAGACCTATGTGGATATGGCCTCCCGCCTGGTGCAATACTGCCGCAAGTGGGTGTCTGGAGTCGGAGCCCAGACTGCAGAGGAACTGCTCAAGCCGGTCATGATGGAGCAGTTCTATGAAGCATGCACACCCAGCCTGAGGCTATGGCTCAAAGACCAAAGTCCGGAGAACCCCCAGGAAGCTGGGAGGCTGGCGGACGAGTTCACAGAGAGCCGGTCCGGGTGTGAACGGGAGTCCCGGAGAGAAAGGAAATCACTCAGAGACCGGTTCTCGGCTGAGCGACGGAGAGAGGCACCTCCGAGGCGAGCCCCAGGGACCAGGACCACTCATCGGTGCCCCAGAAAACCAGCCGGGGGGGGACTGGGCCCCTAAATTCCAGCCCCTTCCCGAGGCTGTCTCCTCCATGATCCCAGACAGCAACTAACTAACTATCCCTTCCAGCCCTGCCCCCCAGCCAGGGGCGGCATTCCACCTTCCTTTGTTCCTCTCCCTGGGAGGGAACCGGTAGAACAGGTTACCTCCCTGTTCCTTCAGCTACTCGGCTGGGCCGTGGTACATACAGCAGCCAGTGGGGGGTCACCCACAGCCCAGCAAGGTACCCACACTACGTCACAGTTCTCCCCCCTCCGAGAGCGAACTGAGCAGGGCCACTCTGCCGGAGGCCTGGGGAAGTTCGGGCCCCGCGCTACGGGACAGTGCGTCGGCGATGATGTTGGCGTTCCCCTTGACGTGGGTCACTTCCATGTCGTAGTCCTGCAGTAGCAGGCTCCACCTCAGCAGATTGGCGTTGGTCCCCTTCCTCTGGTGCAGCCAGGTCGGGGGCAGTGGCCGGTTACACCGTGAAACGCCGGCCAGACAGGTACGGCTGCAGCTTTTGCAGGGCCCACCCCATCGCCAGGCGTCCTTCTCTACGGTTGCATATCTCCGCTACCGGGGCAGCAGCTTCCTGCTCAGGTACACGATGGGATGGCGTTCCCCCTTCTCGTCCACCTGCATCAGCACCGCCCCCAGCCCGGTGTCCGAGGCATCAGTAAACGCAATAAAGGGCTTGTCAAAGTCCGGGTTTACCAACACTGGGGCCTTGACCAGGGCTTCCTTCAGTGCACAGAGAGCCCCTGGCACTGCTCCGTCCAGACCACCCTGTCTGGCCTCCCCTTCCTGCACAGCTCTGTGGTTGGGGCAGCGATGGAGCTGAAGTTGGGCACAAACCTCCGGTAGTATCCCGCCATCCCAATGAATGCCTGGACCTGCTTCTTGGTCTGGGGTACAGGCCAGTATCTGATGGCCTCCACCTTGGCCGGCTCTGGCTTCAAGCAGCCGCTCCCCACCTTATGGCCCAGGTAGGACACTTCGGCCATTCCAACCTTGCACTTCCCAGCCCTTACGGTCACCCCAACCTCCCGCAGCCGATCCAGTACCTGGCTGACCTGGGCCACGTGGTCCTCCCAGGACTGGCTGAAGATACAGATATCATCTATGTACGCTAGGGCACAGTTCTCCATTCCCCGCAGCAGCTGGTCCACCAGACGCTGGAAGGTGGCTGGTGCCCCTTTGAGGCCGAAGGGCAGGACCAGGAACTCATAGAGCCCCAGCGGGGTGATGAAAGCCAATTTCAGTCTGGCCTCCTGGTCTAGTGGCACCTGCCAGTAGCCCTTGGTGAGGTCCAGGGTGGTGAGGTAGCGAGCTCCCCCCGGCTTGTCCAGGAGCTCGTCGGGCCTGGGCATCGGGTAGGCGTCGGACACCGTGATGGCGTTGAGCTTCCGGTAGTCCACACAGAACCGGATCGACCCGTCCTTCTTGGGAACCAGCACCACGGGAGAGGATCACCCCCAGGGCCAACATGTCCTGGACCTCTCTCTCCAGGTCCTGGGCTGTTTTCCCCGTGACCCTGAACGGGGAGCAGCGCACCGGGGGGTGAGTGCCCGTCTCCACCCGGTAGACAGCCAGGTTGGTGAGACCAGGCTTATCAGAGAACAGCTGCTGGCGGGAGCGCAGCACCTCTCGGATCTCGGCCTGCTGGGCCGGGGTGAGCTGGTCCGAGAGGGAAATTGACTCCAGCGAAGAGTCCTCTCTGGTCCCAGGGAACAGGCCGACCAGGGGATCCTCCCCCTGCTCCTCCCAGGGCTTACACACGGCCAGCACCAAGTTCTCCCTGTCCCAGTACGGCTTCATCATGTTAACATGATACACCCGCTGGCCGTGCGTCCGGCCTGTTAGCTCCACCACATAGTTCACCTCGTTCAGCTGCTTAACAACCTTGAAGGGGCCATCCCAGGCGGCTTGCAGCCCCACAATATCCATCACCACCTTCTGGAAAGGCTCCTCTATGATGGGCAGGGGTCTCAACGCAGCTTTCCTCCTATCTTGGGCCTTCCCCACCCGCTGGCAGGAGTCGCAGGACCGGCAGTACCGCTGCACGGCTGCAAATATCCCCGGCCAGTAGAAGTGTTGGAGCAGCCTCGGCCGCGTGCGCCGGATCCCCCGGTGTCCCGAGAACGGGATGTCATGGGCCAGGTACAGCAGCCTACGGCGATACCTTTGGGGGACCACCAGCTGCCGCTGGAGCCCCCACTCCCTACCTTCCCGGGGGGAGCCATTCCCGGTACAGAAATCCCCTCTCCCACCGGAACTTCTCCTGGCAATCTCCCCCCAGGGTTGAGCTGCGCCCAGGTCGGCCCGGTCCCTCAGGGCCTGCAAGGAGGGATCTGCCCGCACCTCCGCCTGGAATTCAGCGGCTGTTGCTGGGACAGGGGCGTGTCCCCCCCCCCCCGCCTAGGTCCGACTCCATGTCTGCTGGGATGGGGCCCTGGGCCCCCTGTTGGGGAACCTCCTCGAGTTCCGGGGTGCCAGCCCCTCGCTGGCTCTGGCTACAGGGTGGTGACCAGGGTCCTGTGGGGTCCGTCTGGCCACTCCTCTAGGTCACCCCCCATCAGCACCTGGGTGGGCAAGTGCGGGTGCACCCCCATTTCAATGCACCCTGGCTACAGGTACCTTAAATGGGGTCCCGTCTATGCCCCTCAGGGTCAGCTGAGTGTTGAGTAGAATACGGTCTGGGGCCACTATGTCGGGTCGGACCAGCGTCACCTCCGCCCCCGTGTCCCAGAAACCCGTCACCTTCCTACCATCCACCTGCAGGGGCACGAGGCACTCGCTCCGCAGGGGCCGCCCTGCCCCCACCCGGTACACGGAGAAATCTGGCTTTTCCCTGGAGGCGGCCCGTCCAGCCACGGCTCTCTTCTTTAGGGGCGTTTCTTAATAGATCACAGGAGGGGTCGGTTGTGACGTAGTGGGGGTACCTTGCTGGTTGCTCTGCTGGGCTGGGCTGTGAGTGACCTCCACTGGCTGCTGTCTGCAGCATGGCCCAGCAGGGCAGGGGATGAGTCATTATGCAAGGGGGCTCTGAACCTGTCCAACGAGTTATCCCCCAGGGAGCAGAACAATGGGAAGGAGGGGAGTGGAGCCCTGGCTGGGGGCAGGGCTGGAAGTTAGTTAATTAGGTTTCTGTCTGGAATCATGGAGGAAGCAGCCTGAGCAAAGGGGGGGCTAGGATTTAGGGGCCCAGTCTCCCCCATCCCAAGAGGAGCTGATGCTTCCTAGGCCTGGCCCTGCAACCAGATTACATCTGTGCTGTGCTGTATCCTGGAGAAGCAATAAACTCCCTCTATTCCACTGGCTGGTGGAGTCTGTCCGTGCCACTACAGGGGTGCAGGACGCGGGGGACCCCGACGCTCCATCACAGCGATGACGGGCTAAGGAGCCAGTACAATATGCAGACAGTTCAGCATTTTCCATCTTTCAAGCATCAGCGTTTTGATTCCCAAGGAATCTCTTCCTCGCATTCGGTGCTTTGGCCAAGTCCCACAGGAGAGACGCGTCTGTCAGAAGGGACAGCTCTGTGGAGTGCTCATCATGGCTGGCCCCTTTCCCACCCTGAAATGCACACGAGGACTCTGCACAATAGTGTGTATTTAATTAGCCATTGTCATTCCCCGGGGCCAGCTCATTACTGCTGCTTTGGCCTCCCAAGCCAGTCCGTGAATGTCCAGGGAGTCTCTGTGCCAAGTACAGCAGCTGTGAACGCTGTTCAGGCGCGTCACGGCTTTGTCTGCCTGGTGCTTGTCTGGGCAGAGCCCTGCCGTGGAGTGAAAGGTTCCGATGTTCTGAGCCGTTGGGAGGAAAGCGTGAGGATCGAGTGATTTCCAAACCACAACGACGGGGCTCCTCGAGGGAGCGCTGGTGGAATGCCGCCCACCAGAGCAACCTCTGTCCCGTGAGCCCCTGGAACACATGAATCTGTCCATCTTGCGTAAGTGGGGTGGGGCTAAGCTAACCCGATCTCTTCCCAGACTCTGGTCTCTTCTAGTCTGTGGGGTGTTTGGTTCAGTCTTTCCTCCTTCCCTAGCCTGGCCTGTAGGCCTGGGCGGACCCAGGCATTCTGTAAAGCCCTCCGGTTGTCAAAGGTGCCAACTTTCTCATGTGCCGGACCCCCATTCTGCTTCAGGCCCTGCCTCTGTTCCACCCCATCCCCAAAGCCTCCCCTTGCTGCTTCCTACCCCATTACACCCCACCCCATTCCTCCCCCCCCCATGCCTCTTGCATGCCATACAACAGGTGATCCGTGGTGGGTGGGCGGTGCTGGGACTTAGGAGAAAGAGCTAACTGGTGGGTGGGAGGCACTGGGGGAGAGGGAACAGCTGATTGGGGGGCTGCTGGTGGGTGCTCAGCATCCCCATGTTTTCCCTGTGGGTGCTCTAGCCCCAGAGCCCCCATGGAGTTGACTCCTGTGCCTGTTGTATCGACTGCGGGCCACCCTGTGGCTTTATTTGCTGGATGAGGTTTAGCTGCACAAACATCTTGTCTTCAGTGGCAACATCTTGTGCCCCCGTTGTCCCCAGAGACGGCGCATATGAAATGGGGGGATAGAATCTGGCTAGATGGACCCAAGTGCCCAGGCCAACTGGACTGTAGCCAGTGGGGTTGGACGAGCCCTGGAGTCACCAACCCTGCACACGCTGCAGTCTGACTTGGGTTCGCCATTCTTGTGATAGTTTGTGTGGGGTGAGGCAGAGGGGCCTCCCACAGACCCAGAGGGGGAGGGACGACTCCCTCAGCCCTCGTGGGCAGAGCCAGGCCATGCTCATCCCTGCCGCTGGAAGTCAGCAGGTGGGGCAGGAAGTATAAAAGGCGGGGCTAGGAGTTTAGTTGGGCTGAAGCCACCAAAGAAGCCAGAGGCTTCCTGCCTGCTCCCGAGCTGGGAGATGGTCTGGACCCCTAGGAACCAGGCACACCCGCGGGGGAGAGAGAAAGGAACCCAGGCAGAGCCGACCCCAGTCTTTCTGTAGTGCTACCGGAGATCCAGTCCGTGTGCTTTCGTGGGTCTCCCTGCCGACTCAGGGGCACACTGTTCTCACACGCCAGGCCCTGGGCTGGGACAGGGTGGAGTTGGGTGGCTCAGGTAGGCTGCACCAGCCTACCGAGCTAGGACACTGGGCTCTGCTCAACCCCTTCCAGAGCCCCCTAGACTGTATGTGGGCACCCAAACCCTGCCAGAGCCCGGCGTCCCAGTAAGGGCTTGGGTCCTAACTGGGTTTGCTTCTCGGAGACCCAGACGGTGTGTTGGCTTGCCAGTTCCCCCACGGGTGCCACAAAGAGACGTAGGAAGGCAGCATGAGCTCCCATGGGCCCAGGAGGGAGGAGGACCATTCCCGCTACCCCGCTGCAGTGAGCAAGAAAAGCCTCTCGTTCCCTCTTCCAGAGCCGGGTTGGCTCTGCGGGGCGGACAGTGGTAAAAACGAGGGTAATTGTTGGTGTTCTCTGAAGTTAGCCGCTTTCCCTGGGACAGGCAGAGAGCAGCTCTGTGTTCGCGCGGTTGGTGTTTAGTGCAGGGTCTGAGTACCGGCTTCCATTCAAGGCGATCGGTGCGCTCCCAGAATTAAACTCCTCCGCTGCACAGAAATAGGCTGCAGCGCGTTAGCTGGATTTCACTGGGCGGGTTTGGCTTTTGATCCTCTTGAACTGTGGCTGCTGGGAACAAAGCCATGTTTGTAATAGATTTGTTACATAATGTGGGTATTTTTAGCCCTTCTAATTCTTCTTATCATTGCCAGATGTTCCGAAGGTAACAGGCAGGCATTAATCATGGCTGGTGATGGGTGACTGGACAGCAGCTGGAGCCATCAGAGGGGGCTGGAAAGAGAAGAAAAGCAACGGCACACTGCCCTGGTCAGATTCCATCTTCGGCATGGCACTGGGATGTGTTGGCGTCAGCAGAAGGAACCAACAATGACTCTGCTGCTGAGAATTCCCCTGCGATTTTTCTGCACGGGCAACCTTAACAAAAGTCCCCGCTTCCCAATGTCATTTTCACCTCCTGCCTCCTTAGGCTAATGCTGAGAGACAGTCCATTCTGCCCTAATCTGCCGGGCATATTATCCGGGGTGGGCTGAGAAGGGGCTGTCTGGTTGAATCGCGCGAGCGCTGCATGTTAGCAGTAACAGGGCATCCCTTCAAGGGCTGATGGCTTGAAGCAGATTTTGTATTTGTGCGGGGAGATGGCTGGTCGTTCACGTGGCTATTGGCCTACAAGCGAGTGGTACCGTTTTACACAGACACATGGGGGAAGTACTGTACTGTTCCCAAGCTGGGGCTGCACTGTCTGGGCAAGAGGCCTCTTTGTATGCTCACCACAAGAATGCATGTGTAGCGCTGACAGGCAGAACTGAACCTGGGACCTGTGAGCCTCTACTGCATGAGCTAAAAGCCAGCTGGTGCTCAGCTAAGGCTGTGAGTGGTCCCAGTGCCCCTCCATGGGACAGTGAACCACACCAGCAAGTGTGAGGTTACACGTAGGTTGCATGGAACCCTTCAGTGACCTGCTATTCCTGTTGACATACCGTAATAAGCAGGGCCCCAAACGGCATTGGAAGGCCACTGAATAGGGTTGTCATTGAGTTAACTGGACACGGTGTTCTCAGGAAGGGAAAGGAAACCCTAAGCCAGGGGTTCTCAAACTTGTGATACTGCAACCCCCCTCTCAGTTGCTCGTGACCCCCCGTTTGAGAAACGCTGCCCTAAGCAATTAATTAATGAGACGAGCCAAAATGGCGGTAATTTGGTCTCATGTCTCTGGGCTGCAGAAGAGCACGTGGTCATTCCCATCACCATGCTGTCTTCCTGTGCGATGTCGTAAGCACCATGTTGGAAATGGAACGAGCAGGGCACTACAGCGTTCACCATTGGTAACGACTGTGCCGTTCATGCCTGATGGGCTGGCAACATGTGAGTAATTATCTAATTAACCTCAGCCCAGCCATGGGAGGAAGGGACCGACACAGTCCTCTGGAGTGATGAAGATTTCTCCAGCTCCCAGTGGATTTTGGCAGAACAAGATGAGAAGAAATATTCAGGGACTGTTGCCTGTTGTTGGATTTGAGTGACTGCCCAGAGATGCACGCCAGTCACCTCAGGAAGGCCAGACTGGATAACCCCATGCGGCTGAAGCTGTCTCTTCACAGCAGTGCTGGGCCCATTCACAGAACATGGGCCCCGCCCTTGGGTTTGTGCTCTAGAAGCACACTGAGGACCCAGGCCTGTGAGGTGCTGAGTGGGGCTTCTTGAGAGACGTCAAAGGAAAGAAACCTTTTTCATTGCTGTAAAAATGGCTCCTGAGGTGTTTCCAGTGGAAAAAATCCAAATGGAAACACAATGAGAAACATTATAAAAGCGATGGGCGTTTTCCTGCACCTTCCCTTCATTTACTCCCTGCCCAAAGAGAGTTTTTTCCCTTCTCTTTTCCAATGGAAAAAAGTTTTTTAAAAAAAGGAAAATAACAAACGCAAAAACTGCAAGCTCAACGAAAAATCGAACCAATTACTACTGAAAATTTTCATCCAGCAAAAATTTTTTGACTGAAATTAATTTCTTTGTAATTTTTTTGTCAAAAGACCATTTTTCCTCACTATGTAATATATATATATATCAGCAAGTGTCCCCCCACGGATAGTCCGGAGCACCAGCTGCAAAATGCTGCTGTAGGAGCTGATTGCTCTGGGCCCGCGCCGTGTCAGAGTCTAAAAGCGTTGCACCACACGGAGTTCTACCTCCTTGGGGTACGTCTCTGACAAAGAGCTGACACACCTCCGGGAGCCTGTGACTGGATGTATCAACCCCGCACTGGGTCCGAAAGGGGTTAACCTGGCTGAGGAGGCCCCGCCCCACAGCCCTGCTGGGCATGCTCCAGCTGGGGACTGGCTATAAAGGCTGGTGGAGCTGCTCAGGCAGGGCTGACTGCAGCTGGGGAAGGAGGTTCTGCAGGAGCTCCAGGGGAGGAAGCATGGGCGGACCAAGCAGCAGTGGCCAGGCTGCGAGGGGCTGCGGGGGAAGGCCCCAGACTGGAGCGAGGAGACGGAGAGGACTGCCTGCAGGATATGGGTAGGAACTAGACCAGGGTGGGGAATTGAGCCCGCAGTCTGGTGTGTTGCGGTGGGATTCCCCGCTGAGCTAGCAGTGCTGACAAGGCCCTGGGCTGGCACCCGGTGGAGAGGGAGGGCCCAGGACCCCTCCCACCTATCCTACGCAGAGAGCTTTGCCTCATGTATTGACTCTGAGGCCACTGGGCTCATTGAGTTTGTGGCTGCTAGGCCATGCCACCATGAACTAAGGGGGAAGTGTTTAGACTCTGTGACCGCTAGGCCATACTGCCCTGAACACAGAGGGCCATATACAGATTCTGTGGCCATTAGGTCATACTACCCTGACCCCAGGGGGAAGTGTGTAGACTCTGTGGCTGTTAGCTCACCCTAAGAGGGATTTCGAGGGGCCTCAGAGGGCCCATTGGTACCCTCACCGGCAGACAGCTCAGGTGCCCCTCGACAGAGCCCACTGCTGAAATGGAAACGGGACCAGCACCACGTTTACCTTCTAGCCCTGCTCTCAGCTCACTCCCTCAGCGCAATTCAGTCCTTGCTCTCTAGGGGTTTCCGATGCCTCCTCCCGGTCTCAACCGTCCCCTTTAGCTGTTGCTTCAGGGTCCCCATGCGAGGTAACGCAGCCATGCCCAGCCTGTGGCGAGTGACATGCAGCATAGCCTGTGCCTGGTGGAGCAGTCTGCACACCAAGCACGCCCAGGACTGGAGCAGTGGCTCTGAGCGCTTTGGCCTAATCCTTCCCACCTGGCTCCTTGTCTCCTCGGTGCACTGCTGCAATGTGCGTGGGAAAAGCTGCTACAGTGAGTGGAGAAAGGGCACAGGTGCAAATGACAACACAAAGCGCCTGCCAGAGAGTCAGACACAGGCGGACAGATTTCCCAAAGCCCTCAGGGCCTCATGTGCCAAGCTCTGAAAACCTCGTCCCTGGCTCAGGGCTTGTCTCATAAAAATTCCCCTGCTTTAACTGGGCCCGGTAAAGAGGGAGAACCCCCTAGTATAGACACAATTCTATGGGTCAGTACCTCTGTAGTTGTTCCCATAGAGAAAGGGAATAACTTGTACTGCAATCAGACACCTGTATCAGAGTGTACCTGCATCCACATTGGGGCTTGAACTAGTATAGCCCTATTGGTAAAAAATCACACCGGTAACAGCCACGGCGATAGCTGTGCAGAACCTGCGTGTAGCGGCGCTCTTGGCTCCCAGCCTGACAGGCGCTGTGGGAAGAGCCAAGAGAAGGGGGCAGGCGATGGTCTGGGAGGACTGGGCGAAGGGCTAGTGAGAGCAGACGCGTGGTCTGCGAGGCTGACAGTGTGGGCAGGGTCTGCATGGGCCCTCCCCGGCATGTAGTGACGGGCTGGGGGAAAGGGCTCAGGATCGGCCGACTCTGCCGCTGTGCACAGCAGGGTGGGGCTGCTCTGCCCAGTGGTCGCGTCTGGCTGTTAGATCGCGAGTCCCGTTGGACGTAGGGACCACGGCAGCGCGTTGCTCTCCACCCTCAGTATTGAAAGTTTTCTTTTCTATCCAGAGACTCAGTGCTTGTGACAGAGGAACAGTCGCCTTGCAGAGGCCTCCGGGGGGGGCTGGTAGTTTTCCCAGATGGAGCAGGGGCTCGAGCTGGCTCTGCATTGTATCGATAAAAGGAACCCCTAGCTGCCCCCCGGCAGAAGCCTTCCAGTAGCATCTAGATCTGCCCCCAGTAAATTTGCAGAGTCCCTAGCACAGTACAGCACCGCTCAGCAGGAGTGACGAGGTGCCGACTTCTCACCAGCCCACAAACTCCCCATAAAGGTGCGACCGTTTTAGTCAGCTCTAGGCGTGTGTCTTGTCTATATGGGTGCATCAATCAGACGGCAGCAAGAGACACCTGTTTGTAAGGAGGCTGCGCACACAGCCTGGTAACACACACCCCATTCCGGCCCAATGCAGTGTCTTGTGATAATGAAATGTGTCTTCCGTCATGTTCCGATTAATTGGTTTTCTAATTAATAGTGTGATGTGTTTGTGGTTTGTTGTTCATGGGTAATTAGCAACTTCCCCCCACTTTGGTTATTGAGTGTATCTTTTTTTGCATCTGCGTTACCCGCTCGGTGCAGAGGAGACGAAGTGTGATGCACCATGTTCCTGCTCTCGTACGGACTGGATGGACCTTCCCCAGGGGATCCTGGTAGGCTGGGCGGCTTCTGGAAAAGCCATTCCTGGTCCCAAAGCTGCCCCGGCTTCCTTGATCCCTCATCAGCTGGGTGGTTTATTGCTCGAGGTCAGTGATGGGCAAACTGGTCTGGACAAACCCATCCTGCCCCTCCTGCCCCAGGACTAATGCAAACGAATCTGGAGCTTGCTGTGAGTTCATGTAATCCCCAGTCCTGCCCCCACACACACTATTTCCTTCAAGTCTCCAGACAACCTCCCTGCACATTTAACTCTCCTCACCCCTCTGCATTTGATTTCCTGCCTCCCCTCCGTTAGACCCCTTCCCCTGCCCTCTGCCCTGCGGGGCTTCCTGTACTCCAGCTGGGACAGGACAGGGGTCTGCCCTGATGTATTGTTTGTATCCCGGCTTTCTGGACTAACTTGCTTGGCCTCTGCCTGGACAGGCTGGGAATGGCTCTCAGAGCGTCACGCCGGGCTCCCAGAACAGGAGTGCTCCAGCATGGGGGGCCCTTAAAAAATCCGGGGTTCAGAATCTGTTCCTCCTTTGCTGACTGGTCTCTGGGGGTTCCCCCGACGGGCCGAGTTGCTCAGACAGTTGGTGCTGTCTGGAGGAAAGGCCCCTCTGCTCTCTGCCACCGCGGCACATGGATTTCCTCTCCCGTTAGCTCCCAACGTGCCGCCCAGGGCAGCCTCCATCCACTCCTATGTGGCAGCAGCACAGACTCCTGTCACAAAGACAAAGCTGCACGGGGGGATGAATTCGGCTCCTTGACAGGCTGTTTGCTTGGGGGAGACAGAGCGAGCCAGGCCGGGGCTAATGCTTAGCCATGGGTTCTGTAATGTTTATGTTAACCAGGCTGACACTTTGCTGAGCTCCAGCGCAGCTATCTCCAGTTCAGGCTTCCGGCTGGGCATCCGGAGTCCTTGAAAGCTTCCAGCTGCTGCCCTCGTCTTTGGAGGGCCTGGGGGACAGGGAATCCCTGCCTGCGTGTGCTGACCTCAAAATGAGCTGTCAGAATAACAGCCGGTAATTGCTCCCAAACCCAGAGCGGCCCAGACCCGCCCAGCTGGCAGCCAGCCCCCCTTCCTCTGGCTTTGTTACGTGCTAGTGGCACTGAGCCCTGGCAGCAAGGACACCGGGGAAGGAGACCTTTGTTCAAGTCCCTACGTTGCCACAGGACAGGCCGCTCTGGCTGCAACTCCCAGTAAAGGGGGTTTCAGTGGGAATCAGGAACATCCGTCCCTTTGAAGATATGAGCCTCACTGTGCCTCAGTTTCCCCTCGAGACACTGGGGACGACAGCACTGCCGTGACATACACCCCGCAGTCTTGTGATGATGAATGCGCTGGAGACCGTGAGGGGTTCAGTGGCTTGTGATGGGGTGTTCGCCCCACACAGGAGTGGAAGGGTTAACTGAGGCCTTATAGGCCTTCCCATTGTGCTGCTTTTCGACTGTCATGGAAGGCAGCTGCCGTGCAGAGAATCCAGCCTTTCCTGGGGTGAGCTGTTGCCCAGCCACTGCCTCCCAGCTGCCTTGTGTGTTTGTGTGTGTGTAAGACTGTAGGGAAACACAGTAATGTGATGTGATATCATGTTTGAGAGTGGCTGCCATCACACAGCACAGAGTGTTGGAACATAGGCCGTCAGCCCTGCGCATGGGCATTTCCTGGCTGGGTGTTAAAATCTTCATTAACGTACATGATAGGGGAGTAACTCGTCAGGGCGTGATCCAAAGCCCATTCGAGTTCATGGCTGTTCTCCCCTGGACTTGGTTGGAAGCAGGCTCTGAATGGAGCCAGGGAGGGGTCACATTCGTGCCGTCTGACCTGACCGTGTTTGGAGAGCCCCCCTTGGGCAGTTACTTGCCCAGTTGCCAGGCTGGCCTGGGCACTTCCGGCGTTGGCAAGCATGTATGATTGCGGCTCCATAGCCGTTCTGACAGTGTTCTCCGTCAGGGCCAGCTTCGAGCCCCAGTCAGACCCGCGGACTGAGGCGGGTCGATCGCTCCCCGGTGTGGCTCAGCCGTTGTCCCTGCACCACTTTGTCTCAGACGCACTACCTGAATGTTCACGAATATTGAATGTCCCCTCTTTCCAGCCTGCCCTGCCGCCCACGTGGGCGACACTGCTCTGGGATGAGGCCCCGAGATGGAGTCCCCGGCTGACGGTGTGTGTGTTCTCCCACAACGGCCGCCGGTGGCAACGTACTGACTCACTTAGTCAAATAAGTTACATGAACGGCCTAAGAAGAATCTTTCCTGACTTACCCCAAGTTGGGCGACCAAGAGCCCCCACTGGCCTGAGACGGCTATCTAGTGTGACTGACCCTTCTAGACCAGAGGAATACCCCTCGGGCGCTAGCAAAGATCCACCAGGTGTGTAACAGCCGGTCCCGAACGGGGAGGCCAGGACTGGAGACAGCAGCGCGACCGCCGCGCTTGATGTAACGTGCTCTGCGCTGCAGCAGAGGGTCAGGGCTGAAGAACGCCAGGCAGTGACACTTGGCTGGTGCTAGTGGCGGGAGAGTTCCCTGATGACATGGAGAGCAAGTCAGCTGAGTGGCTATCTGGGGAAAGAGGCATTGCCCCCTCCCCCATCATCAGATTCCTTCCACCCATCACAATTCCCATCTCGTCAGCTCCTAATTATGTTAATTACACGTTGGCATTGAACCAAAGGAATAGCCAAATGGGGTTCATTTCACACCGGGAGTGAAGCGCACATGGCACTTGTTTCATTAAGGAGCATTCTTGCTGCACTGCTATTAAAATAAATCCATGTAAGAAATGCCATGGCAGGCGAGTAAATAGCAGAGAAGTGACAGATTTCCTCAGCAGGACGACACTCTTCGAGGCAGAGATACCGGGTGTGGCTCCATCTCCCACACAGCTGGGTAGGCCGTGCTTGGGTTCTAGCGCCGATTGCCTGGAGGTCCTCCGAGCCATTAATGTATTAATTAGAGCCGGGGCGGTTATGTAAGGGCAGGGTGGGAGAGAGACTGACGGGAGGGTTATTGTGCCTTTAAAGCAACTCGGAATGTGTCCTACTTGTTTTGTCTGCAAACGCTGCTCACCTGTGAGGAAAGCGCATTGTCAGAAAGGCCTTCACACCCAATCCATGAGCCTGCTGCTATTGCAGTCGATGGAGTTCTTCCATCCGGGAAATGGGCCCAACTGAGTGCTCGGATGGAGCCGTAACCGCTGGGCGGACGTGGGCCCGACGGGCGGAGGATCTGTCTGCGATGGTGGCGGAGTTAGTTCTGTGGCTCGTGCTGCTAGTGGGCTTTATGGACTTGGAGCGAAAAGCCAGGTCCTGGCTGAAATGAGAGCCTTTTCCCATCCAGCGAGCAAAGCAGCCGTCTCACGTGGCAGGAGCAGGCAGGCTACGTGGAATGGAGAACTCGCCAAAAGACACACCACAGTCATGGGCGGCGGGTGATGTCGGCAAGGGAAGGCCGAAACAGTCTCCTCTGCCCGGCCACCACGGCTGAGGGGGCTGTTGAAGGGTTGTGGTCTCCGGGAAAGGGGTGGCTTCAGGTTGAAGGGGTGGGGGTTGGGCTTGCCTTCCCCGGTGGGGCCTTGACTCAGCTCTCACCGCCTGGCACCCCAGGCACCATGGGACCAGGAGCAGATGAGCCATCCTTTTGCTTCTCTTTCCTTATGACATGACTTGACATCACGTGGCCCGTTGCCACCACGACTGACACGGGACATTGTAAAAGTCGCACAAAAGTGCCGAAGAAGCACATCGCTAACTGTATTTCTCATGTTGAGATGAACCTTTGAAATCTTTCCCCAAACAAGCACGTTTAAAAGCCCTCAGGTTTGGACTGATCTGGAATGAAGCTCACTGGGAAACATCAGAATTGGATGTTGAGACCAGTCTGTGCGTTGTCCCCTCCAGGCTGGGCCGCTGTACCACTCGGATCTGCCGCAGAGCGACGCAGGCACGCCAGTGGGTGCCAAGAGAGTCTGCCCCTCTCCTCTGAGCTCAGGCTGCTGCCAGCACCTGTGGTCAAGTCCCGCCTCTGGTGCCGACTCTGTTTCTGATGCCAGCTCAGAGTCTTGGCTCTCTTGATCCAGAGCAATTAGTGGATCAAGGCCCGGCCGTGCTGAAGACCAGATGTTGCTCTTTGAACCCCACAAGAACTGTGCTGCTCTGGGATAATGCAGCGCTCCAAATCCCAGCTTGCATGGGCTTTGTTTGGGAACAGAGAAGGGGCTCTGCCTTGAACAGCCGTCCAGAGGGCAGACGGGACAAAATCTTCCTCTTCGTAAAGACCTTGTGGCAAGAGCAACATGCACGACACCGAAGCCTCCTTCTACCCTCTCCCCCAGTGCAACAAATTGCGGGGTCCAACCAGTTCTGAAGCAATAGCCAACTAGCCACACTCAACCGTCCCAACAGCCTCATGTGGCTAGTGGCTAGCATGTTGGACACCCCGGCAATGAAACAAAAGCAGCGTTCTGCCCTCAGCAGAGATTCCATAACTCTCAGTGTGAGAAGAGCTAGCCAGAAACTCCCAGGAGCCAATTCAGGCCGGTGCTATTGCTACCAATTCGCCATGCCCGGAGCGCCGGGGTGCTGGTGCTGGGTGGCCATGCGTAACTGTAGCCTAATACAAGGCTGAGTGGTCCGTGTGGGCCAGGCACAATCATGTCACTGGGCCAGGATGAAACTCCGGACCGGGCAGGGTTAAACCAGTACAGCGGCGGTGCTTTGCCAGGATAAGCCTGTGGCGGCGCATCGGGGTTCCCCCGCCTCCTACACCCCCGTAGTGGCACGAACAGACTCCACCAGCCAGTAGAATAGAGGGAGTTTATTGCTTCTCCAGGATACAGCACAGCACAGATGTCATCTGGTTACAGGGCCAGGCCTAGGATGCCTCAGCTCCTCTTGGGATGGGGGAGACTGGGCCCCTAAATCCCAGCCCCTTCCTTGGCTGCTTCCTCCATGATACCAGACAGAAACCTAACTAACTAACTTACAGCCCTGCCCCCAGCCAGGGATCCACCCCCCTTCTTCCCATTGTTCCGCTCCCTGGGAGGTAACTGGTCCGACAGGTTCGGAGCCCCCCTTGCATAATGACTCATCCCCTGCCCTGCTGGGCCGTGCTGCAGACAGCAGCCAGTGGAGGTCACCCACAGCCCACCGCCTAGCATAGCAACCAGCAAGGTACCAGCACTACATCACACCTGTCCCCCCTCCCCCAAGAGCGAACCGAGGGGGGCCACTCTGCCGGAGGCCTGGGGAAGTTCGGGCCCCTCGCTACGGGACAGCGCGTCAGCGATGATGTTGGCGTTCCCCTTGACGTGGATCACTTCCATGTCATAGTCCTGCAGGAGCAGGCTCCACTGCAGCAGCTTGGTGTTGGTCCCCTTCATCTGGTGCAGCCAGGTCGGGGGCAGTGGTTGGTTACACCGTGAAACGCCAGCCAGACAGGTACGGCTGCAGCTTTTGCAGGGCCCACCCCATGGCTAGGCGTCCCTCTCTACGGCCGCGTAGCTCCGCTCCTGGGGCAGCAGCTTCCTGCTCAGGTACACGATGGGATGGCGTTCTCCCTTCTCGTCCACCTGCATCGGCACCGCCCCCAGCCCGGTGTCCGAGGCATCGGTAAACACGGTAAAGGGCTTGTCAAAGTCCGGGTTTACCAACATTGGGGCCTTGACCAGGGCTTCCTTCAGTGCACAGAGAGCCTTCTGGCACTGCTCCGTCCAGACCACCCTGTCTGGCCTCCCCTTCCTGCACAGCTCTGTGATCGGGGCAGCGATGGAGCTGAAGTTGGGCACAAACCTCCGGTAGTATCCCGCCATCCCAATGAAAGTCTGGACCTGCTTCTTGGTCTGGGGTACAGGCCAGTCTCGGATGGCCTCCACCTTGGCCGGCTCTGGCTTCAAGCAGCCGCTCCCCACCTTATGGCCCAGGTAGGACACTTCGGCCATTCCAACCTTGCACTTCCCAGCCCTTACGGTCACCCCAGCCTCCCGCAGCCAATCCTGTACCTGGCTGACTTGGGCCACGTGGTCCTCCCAGGACTGGCTGAAGATACAGATATCACCTATGTACGCTAGGGCACAGTTCTCCATTCCCCGCAGCAGCTGGTCCACCAGATGCTGGAACGTGGCCGGCGCCCCTTTGAGGCCGAAGGGCAGGACCAGGAACTCATAGAGCCCCAGCGGGGTGATGAAAGCCAATTTCAGTCTGGCCTCCTGGTCTAGCGGCACCTGCCAGTAGCCCTTGGTGAGGTCCAGGGTGGTGAGGTAGCGAGCTCCCCCCAGCTTGTCCAGGAGCTCGTCGGGCCTTGGCATCGGGTAGGCATCGGACACCGTGATGGCGTTGAGCTTCCGGTAGTCCACACAGAACCGGATCGACCCGTCCTTCTTGGGAACCAGCACCACGGGAGAGGCCCAGGGGCTGGAGGACGGCTGGATCACCCCCAGGGCCAACATGTCCTGGACCTCTCTCTCCAGGTCCTGTGCTGTTTTCCCCGTGACCCTGAACGGGGAGCAGCGCACCGGGGGGTGAGTGCCCATCTCCACCTGGTGGACAGCCAGGCTGGTGAGACCAGGCTTGTCAGAACAGCTGCTGGCGGGAGCGCAGCACCTCTCGGATCTCGGCCTGCTGGGCCGAGGTGAGCTGGTCCGAGAGGGAAATTGACTCCAGCGAAGAGTCCTCTCCGGTCCCAGGGAACAGGCCGACCAGGGGATCCTCCCCCTGCTCCTCCCAGGGCTTACACACGGCCAGCACCAAGTTCTCCCTGTCCCAGTATGGCTTCATCATGTTAACATGATACACCCGCTGGCCGTGTGTCCGTCCCGTCAACTCTACCACATAGTTCACGTCACTCTGCTGCTTAACAACCTTGAAGGGGCTGTACCAGGCAGCTTGCAGCTTGTTCTTCCGCACGGGGATTAGGACCATCACCTGGTCCTCGGTAGTGTAGGTGCGGGCCCGTGCATTGCGTTCGTACCAGACCTTCTGCTTCCTCTGGGCCCTGCTCAGGTTCTCTCTGGCCAGGCCCATGAGCTCGGCAAGTCTTTCCCAGAACGTCAGGATGTACTCCACGAACGGCTCCCCCTCCAGGGAGACCTTCCCCTCCCACTCATCTCTTAGTAAGTCCAGGGGGCCCCTCACTCGCCTCCCATATAGCAGCTCGAACGGTGAGAACCCCGTGGACTCCTGGGGCACCTCCCTGTATGCAAACAGCAGGTCGGGTAGGTACTTGTCCCAGTCCTGCGGGTGTTTGTGCATAAAGGTCCTTAGCATCTGCTTCAGAGTCCCGTTGAACCTCTCCACCAACCCGTTGGTCTGGGGGTGATACGCCGAGGCCCAGGTGTGCTGGACCCCACACTTCTCCCACAAGCACCGGAGCAGGGCCGACATGAAGTTGGATCCCTGGTCCGTGAGAACCTCCTGGGGGAACCCCACCCTGCTGAAAATGGTCAGCAGTGCGTCTGCCACCGTGTCTGCCTCAACAGAGGGTAGGGCCACGGCCTCGGGGTAGCAGGTGGCAAAGTCCACCACCACCAGGATGTATTTCTTCCCCGTCTGGGTCGCTCTGTTGAAGGGCCCCACAATATCCATCGCCACCTTCTGGAAAGGCTCCTCTATGATGGTCAGGGGTCTCAATGCAGCTTTCCTCCTATCCTGGGCCTTCCCCACCCGCTGGCAGGAGTCGCAGGACCGGCAGTACCGCTGCACGGCCGCAAATATCCCCGGCCAGTAGAAGTTTCGGAGCAGCCTCAGCCGCGTGCGCCGGATCCCCTGGTGTCCCGAGAACAGGATGTCATGGGCCAGGTACAGCAGCTTACGGCGATACCTTTGGGGGACCACCAGCTGCCGCTGGAGCCCCCACTCCCCTGCCTGCCCGGGGGGAGCCATTCCCGATACAGAAATCCCCTCTCCCACCGGAACTTCTCCTGGCAATCTCCCCCCAGGGGTTGAGCTGCGCCCAGGTCGGCCCGGTCCCTCAGGGCCTGCAAGGAGGGATCCGCCCGCACCTCCGCCTGGAATTCAGCGGCTGGGGCTGGGACAGGGGCGTGTTCCCCCCCACTGCCTCGGTCCGACTCCATGTCTGCTGGGACGGGGCCCTGGGCCCCCTGTTGGGGAACCTCCTCGAGTTCCGGGGTGCCAGCCCCTCGCTGGCTCTGGCTACGGGTGGTGACCAGGGTCCTGTGGGGTCCATCTGGCCACTCCTCTAGGTCACCCCCCATCAGCACCTGGGTGGGCAAGTGCGGGTGCACCCCCACTTCCTTGGGGCCCTCCTTGGACTCCCATTTCAGATGCACCCTGGCTACGGGTACCTTAAATGGGGTCCCGTCTATGCCCCTAAGGGTCAGCTGAGTGTTGGGTAGCATACGGTCTGGGGCCACTATGTTGGGTCGGGCCAGCGTCACCTCCGCCCCCGTGTCCCAGAAACCCATCACCTTCCTACCGTCCACCTCCAGGGGTACGAGGCACTCGCTCCGCAGGGGCCGCTCTGCCCCCACCCGGTACACAGAGAAATCCACCTCCCAAGGGTTAGATCTCCCATGGGAAGTGCACTGAGCCTCCTACCCCCCACTCTGAGCTGAGGTTTGCTTGCCAGCCCCTGCCTCTGGGGCAGCCTGCCCTTCCTCCAGCCCCCGCCAGTTAACCCTGGAAAGTCCCAGGTCTTGGGACCTGTTCTTGTGCCTGGTGCAATGAGCCCTCTTGTGGCCTCGTTGCCCACAGCAATGGCAGGTTAGGTTCTGTGGCCCCTTTTGGGTCAGCTCTGCCCAGGCCCTGGCTGGTTTTCTGGGGCACCGTTGACTGGTCCGGGTCTCTGGGGCTCGCCTCGGAGGTGCCTCTCTCCGTCGCTCAGCCGAGAACCGGTCTCTGCGCGATTCCCTTTCTCTCCGGGACTCCCGTTCACACCTGGACCGGCTCTCTGTGAACTCGTCCACCAGCCTCCCAGCTTCCTGGGGGTTCTCCGGACTTTGGTCTTTGAGCCACAGCCTCAGGCTGGGTGTGCATGCTTCATAGAACTGCTCCATCATGACCAGCTTGAGCAGGTCCTCTGCGGTCTGGGCTCCGACTCCAGACACCCACTTGCGTCAGTATTGCGCCAGGCGGGAGGCCATATTCACATAGGTCTCCCATGTTTCCCTCTGCACCCCCCGGAACTTCTTCCTGTACATCTCGGGGGTCAGCCTGAACTTGTGCAGCAGGGCCTCCTTGACCCGCTGGTAATCCCCTGGCTGTAGGTCCTCTAGCTGATTGAGCACCCCGGCAGCCTCCTGGTTCTGTGCGGGGATGAGCTCTTGTAGCCAGTCCAGCTGGGGGGACCCGTTGCAGTCCACAGGCCCTCTCAAAGGAGCTGAGGAACCCGTCTATGTCACCCACATCCTTCAGTTGGGCCACCACGAGCTTCTCTAAGCGTCTGGCCGCCCTGGGCCCTTGGGGTCCCTCCCC
Source organism: Pelochelys cantorii (assembly GCA_032595735.1). Taxonomy (NCBI): domain Eukaryota; kingdom Metazoa; phylum Chordata; order Testudines; family Trionychidae; genus Pelochelys; species Pelochelys cantorii. The sequence continues at coordinate 48,058,403 of CM064337.1, forward strand.
ATTCAGTGCAGCCGGGGCCCTACCGCTTCTCCGCTCTGCCATGGCCAACTCATGCTGTCGCTGCCTCTCTCGGTCCTGGCGGTCCCTCTCTCGATCTTGGCGCTCCTTCTCTCGGTCCTCCACTTCCAATTCCTTCATCTGCAGCTGGATCTCTAGCCACTGCAGCTCTGCTGGGCTGGACCCTCCCCTGGGCGGACTATGGTTTGCAGGGTTCCTCTGGGAGGCTGTCCCGTCTCTCCGGTGGGCTCCAGTGCTCCGCCCATCCTCAGAGCCGGACACGCTCCTGGGGGAGGTCTGGCTGCTCCCCACTGGGACAGGATGCCAGCCCCGTGACTGGTCATTCTCCTCCAGCCGGGCAATCAGCTGGGCCTTGGTTGTGTTCCGCACAGGCAAGCCCCTCTCTCTGCACAGCTTCACCAGCTCTGCCTTCAGGAGTTGGGCGTAGGCCATCTCCCCGCTGGTCCCCTCGGTGCAGACTCACCAGTCTAGTGCTGCCGTGCCCCACGATTCTCAGGAACCACTTCGCTCTGTCTCCAGCATGCCTGGCTCTAAGCCCCTTCCTGCTACTGCGCCTTGACACTTGCCGCTGGAAGCTCCATCCGTGGGGTGCAGTGCATCCTGCTCCTGACACCACTGTGGCGGCACGTCGGGGTTCCCCCACCTCCTGCACCCCCGTAGTGGCACGAACAGACTCCACCAGCCAGTAGAATAGAGGGAGTTTATTGCTTCTCCAGGATACAGCACAGCACAGATGTCATCTGGTTACAGGGCCAGGCCTCGGATGCCTCAGCTCCTCTTGGAATGGGGGAGACTGGGCCCCTAAATCCCAGCCCCCCTTTGCTCAGGCTGCTTCCTCCATGATTCCAGACAGACACTAACTAACTCTCCCTTCCAGCCCTGCCCCCAGCCAGGGCTCCACTCCCCTCCTTCCCATTGTTCCGCTCCCTGGGGGATAACTGGTCCGACAGGTTCGGAGCCCCCCTTGCATAATGACTCATCCCCTGCCCTGCTGGGCCGTGCTGCAGACAGCAGCCAGCGGAGGTCACCCACAGCCCACTGCCCCGCATAGCAACCAGCAAGGTACCAGCACTACATCACAAAGCCCCTGAGCGTCGGTCCCGGCCAATGGGAGTGGTGCAGACCAGGACACCACTTCCTGCAACTGCCATTGGCTGGGAACAGCGAGCTGCAGCCAATGGGAGCTGAGATTGCTGCGGTACATAGAGCGGTGGGGGCCCGCCAGGCGCTAACCCTAGCGGCCCGGATCCACCCCGAGGGCCGGTATTTGCCCATCCCCAGTTTGAACCGAGAGAGCTGCCACGAGGATGCATGGGATCCATTGTGGTCAATGCTGCATGCACTGCCACTGCTCAGCATCTGGAGACGTTCCCGCGTGCGGGGGCGAGGTGGCGCTCGGCAGCGGGAAGGGCACCTCTCCCGCAAAGCCTGGCCAGAGCACAGTGACCGAGCAGGCCTAGAGGTGACGTGCTCCCGTGGCCACCAGAGGCAGAGAAGCGTCAGAGGCAGGGGAGGGTCCTGTGCCTTGGGAGCACGCCAAGGCACTCGCATTTTGTTAAACCTCCCTTTAATTAAGCTCTTCAATCTTCGGAAGTGCTCTCTCGACGTTCCGGCAGAGAGCGGCAATCTGTCTCCCTGCACACGCAGGTGGAGGCTGAGCGCTTCAGGGTAGCAGAATTTCCTGTAACTGGGGCACAAGACGCACCTATGCCCTGGGCTGGTGAAGGGCTGTGAATATTCACTGGTCCTCAGTCCTACCTCAGAAAACCTGAGAGCAGCTCTAACCCCCCCCCTTGCTTAATGGCCCCCAAGAGGCTAAAATTCAAGCTAAATACAGCTAATCCTGGCCACACGCCAGTTCCTTGGCCACCTTCCCCCCGCCCCCAGGCAGCACATCTGTTGCTGGAGAATTCCCCTTGGTCCTGGATATCCTGACCATCCTAGCCCATTATCTTGCCTCCCACAGTCAGCATGGGCTTGTCTACACTAGGAAGCTATTTTGAAGTAGCTAAATTCGATTTAATAACTCCCGAAATAACAATCGAAATAGCGTGCCCGCACTACGGGGATGCCTCAAAATCCATCTGAGGCAGGCTCCGTTGACGTGGCTCTCCTACCTCCATGCAGAGCCCCAGGAAGTGTTATGCTTATAAGAAGCACACAGGATCTTTTACAGGGAAAAGACAACACACTGTGTTTATTGAGAATACAGTAGAGAAGCAGTTAGCATCTACTTTATAAAGACAGACAGACAGACACACACACGTCCTGCAGATGGTGCGTAGTTACCAGTCCATGGTGGTCAAGTCAGTCTTACTAGCCAGGCAGAGCTGACTGTGCAAGGAGTTGGGGTTCCTCTGAGACTCCTCTGAGGCTTGGCTTGCAGAACCAAACCCAGAGTCCCATGGCAAGAGCTTCCCTTCTTATCCATGTCGGTTCCCATCGGGGTCTATGGATATTGCAGTGTCAGGCTGCCCTCATCCATCCTTAGGAGGTGTTCATCTGTGTTTTGGGCCGTTATCCTGTTATGGTGATTGTCAGGCTGCCCGTCGGGTCGGGTCTCTGCCTGTCTCCAGGGTTCCTCAATGCTGCTGATTCAATTCAGCCTCAAGACACAATGCAGGTTTCCTTGTTATCTTCAAAGTGTCCACTTCTTGATCACCTGGGCATCTGTGCTGGCTTTCACACTCACACACCCTCCACTCGCACTGCACAATGGTGCAGTTTCAGACCAGATCAATAGTTACTAGAAGACAGGACTTAGTTTGTGATGCAGGCAAGGGGTACATCTTAATTTGTAATGCTAACAGGGAGCAAGGCCTTAGAGTAACATTGTCTAATCATGGGAGACACACAGAGAGAAATAGAAGCAGACGGAACTTATAAGCAAGTCATTATACGTCAAATCATTCTATATCATGCCTAGTCTTATAACCAAAACTAAAATATACATTTTTGCTACAGAAGCACTGGGGAGTAATTAGTTCGAAGGACTCTGGGGAGTCGTTATCTCAAAATAGCAGCACCAGAGCGTCCATGCTACCGCTATTTCGAGATAAGTGTTTCAAAATGAGTGTTATTTCCCTAGGAGAGCTGGAGTGCAGATTTCGAAATAAGCGGCCCATTATTTCAAAATAATGGGTGTGGTAGTGTGGATGCTCCACTTATTAATTCAACCTAAGCGGGGGCGGGGGGGGATGTTATTTCGAATTAAAGACCTTGTGTAGACCAGGCTATCATATGCTTCCAAAGAAAGTGCAAGAACCCTGCAGTAGCAGATGTGGGGTAATCTGTCATCCTGATGTCCACTAGTTAGAGATTGGCAGAAACACTGAACTTGCAGGTAACCTCTCATCTAGCAATCATATTCCCATTAACTGTTAACTCTGGGTATCAATGTTGCTAAATTCCTGGCCTTGGTGGTTCCCAGTGGCAGTGAGTTCCACAGTGTAATTAGGAGTTATGTGCAGAATGTTGTCTTCTCTCCATTTTGAATGTCTCGCCTTCCAGTTTCATTGAATGTCGCCTTTTTCGTGCGTTATGAGGCAGCAGAAGCTCTCAACCCCCCTTCTCTAGACCTTGCACTGTTGTAGATCCTTGTACCATGGCCCCTCTGATTCGTCTCCTTCTTTGGAAAAGCTTTTCCAGGCCTCTGGGCTCTCTTTTTGCCTTTCTCTAGACCTCCTCCTATTTTGAAGTACCCATTTTGAGGTGAGGTGATGGGGACTGCACAGAGTAGTTTAGATGAGGATGGACAGTTGATTTATGCACCCCATTCCACCTGCAGAATTCTGTAGGCTGTTTGAAAATGCTCCAGAGGCTGAGAGCGTTTCTCTTACATTCCTGCAGACTTTATCTGTGAGGCCGGTTGGCGCATTCCCATCAGATAATTCCGACTTACTTTGTGTCCTTTGATGTGACAGTAACAGGCTCCCCCCCAGTGTGGTGGTGCTCCATTATTTTCGATAATAGACCAGTAATGGAGCCATTACTCAAGTGAAGCTGCTAATTACTGCGCTGCTAGGGTGTTCACTTCCCCAGCGCTCCTGCAGACTTGTACAGTGCCCACATCCTGCTTCTCCACATCGCCGGCTGAAATCCGCATGGGAAGGAATTCGGCGTCGCACCCCCGGGAGGTCGCTGGGGAAAGGCGGCGCAGAAAGCATACAGCCAGCTCTCCCTGCCTACAGTCCGCACGTAAGTACCTCAACATGTGGCCTGCTGCTCCACAGTGCAGCTGGCATCACCCCGAACAGCAACAGGAGTGATGGGACCTCAGAGCTTTGGAAAATCAAGGCCCTTCTTCAGGGGTCCTGTCCATATATGGATTTCAGTCCCCTGCTGCAACGCCTTGTCCATTGTCACAGCTCACTGACATGGAGCCAACCCGCGGAGGTATTCACGGTCACACAAAACACGAGCCACCTCTCCGGACCGTCCCACCTTCATGCCCTCCTTCTTCATCACCATCACTTACCCTACGTCTCCTTTCTGTGCCGTGTTCAGTCTCAGCCACCAGCCTGGACAACACAGCAGCCAGCTGCTGGCCCCGCTGATCAAAGCTCCGGCTGAATCCAGCCCTGATTCCGTACCCAGGAGAGCCCGAAACGTCACAGGGCAGCCCGGTCCTTGCAGACTTCCCCACCCCAGAGATGCAGACTAGCGGGCCAGCTTTTGGGGGTGCTGTGGTGCTAGGCTCAGTGCTGGGCCTCTTCCCAGAAGCGAGCTGGCCATGGAGATCTACCTCATCAGGAACCCGGTCGATGCCCAGCCTGGCTTGCTGGGGACGGTCCTCGTGGTTGGTTGAACGCTGGTGGAGAAGAACTATTGGCTGAATGGTGCTGTGCGTTCCGCTCAGTGCGGCGTGGAGCTGGGTCGGTGCAGCCATCGCGAGGACTAGCAGGGTACCCGGTGCCCTCCACCCATGAATGTATCTGGGGATGAGCCAGAGCGTTACCACCACACACACAGCAAACCGATCCCATCTAGCAGGGCCATGGAGGACATCAAGGAAGTCCTCAGCATTCACTCCGCCATCCCGGGAGTCCCCGCGGCCCCACCCCGGGAGTGCCTGCAGAAATGGAGGCCAGAGTGACCTCGTGGAAAGGGATTAAATAATATCAAAGACTGGGCGCATGTACAACACACACACAGAGGAACAGGGCGCACACAACACCCACTCAGCACAAACACACACCCCAAGCCACTATGCCAGCCTCGAGGGATCATGAATCACCAGTGAGATGCTTAAAAAGCCATCCCCAGGCCATGTTTTGTAGGCTGTCGTTGGGCTTTGTAACTCCCCTACCCTCTTCTGGGAATGTGCGTGTGAGCATTGCAAGCTGAAAGTCAGGCATTTGTGTCCGTATGCCTCTCCCCAGCGCATGCTGGGGGACACAGCCACATGTGAGCAGAATTACAATGTAGCCCATGCAGCATGGTGAATTCTTTGGTTTATTTAGGCTAGATCTAAGGAGTGAGAGACTCCTTTCAGTATCACTACTGCTGCTTTTAGGGACTGCAATATTCGGACGGCTGGCATCTCACATGCATCATGGCAAATGGAGAAAGGGGGTGAAGGGAAGGCATCCACACTAGACGGAGGAAGAGGAGTGTTGTGTTAGACTCTTGCACACAGGTCGAATGAAAAATTAATTGACCAGCTCTATAGTGTGACAGGCTTTGCTCATATTTTAACTAATTTACACCTAGTCAGAAATCGACTGTGCAGGACCTATAAATGGAGCTGGAAAATGAACCATTGCCGTCCAAGACCAGGAAAGCGCGCTCTGTGTATCTAGTATCAGAGGGGTAGCCGTGTTAGTCTGAATCTGCAAAAGCGGTGAGGAGTCTGGTGGCACCTTCTAGACTAACATGCTCCAACACTTCGGTTAGTCTATAAGGTGCCACAGGACTCCTCGCCGCTTCTGTGTATCTAGTTTCCCAATTGATTTTCCAATAAAGGTGGAGCTGCAATGATCTTTGCATGCAAGAATATTGTTCTAACATCAGCCACCTTTTGGAGCTTTTCCTATGGCGATGTGCTAATTCCATTATATGAGCCCTAAATATTGTTGATTAAAATCAGCTCCACCACATTCAACACTGTAAAAAATAATTTTAAATAATTCCTCTTGCTCCATACAGTGTTGGTCATTACATGTAGCATGTGTATTAGCCAGTAATTGCAATGAATTATTAATGTTTAAAAGCGCTCGTCATTCCTTCTCCAGATAGCTGAAAGTAATTCATTTGTATTTTAATTATTCTTTCCTCCTGCAGCCCCCAGGGGCCCTCTCCCCCCCACCTCACCCCTCCTCCTCTTGGGGCTTTTCACCCCTGTCTCCCAGGTGGGGTCGAGGGCAGCTCTAGCTCTTCACTTCCCTCTTCCCCTCCCAGGTAAGTGATGCAGATGGGGGTGGAAGGAGGGTAAGAGCAGAGGCACCATTCTGTTCCTGGTGCTTATGGGGTGCGGGAGGGAATAGGGCACCCCTGAGTTGCTGTTTGTCTCCCTCCCCCACTGGTGAAAGCAGAGGGGAGAGGCTCTGCTGGCTCCTAGCAGAGCTGGACTTCTGGAGGGGCCTGGCACATCTCAGCCATTGCCCGTCGGGCCCCCGCCACCTCCGTTATCCTGTGACAGTGTCACTGGCGAGAAAATAGCAAGAGTCGGCGACACTGCGCAGAGCACAAAGACATCAGCTACGTCCAGACCGCAGGCTCCTTGCGGAGAAGCTTTTTTCGGAAGAGATCTTCTGGAAAACCGTCTTCTGAGAGAGAGCGTCCACACTGCCAACGCACATTGGAAAAGCGATCTGCTTTTGCGAAAGAGAGCGTCCACACTGAATGGAGGCTCTCTTGCATGTCAGCTGTGATTGCTGTGGACGGAGTGGCCACCACGGCTCCTGTGCTTTTTCCTCTTTCCTTGTCTTTCGAAAGGATCCCTCTTCCCCGTCCACACGCGCCTTTTGGGGAAAGAGCTCTTTCGGAGAAAGGCGTCTTCCTCGGAGAAAGAGGGTTACCAGCGCCGGAAAACTCCTCTGCTCTTTCCATTTCCTTTCGGAAGAACGCGATTGCAGTGTAGTCGTAACTCAGGTTTTGTCAGAAAATCCTGCTCCCCTCCTTCTGCCCCCCAAATCCCTTCCGGCCAGCCCTCCCTTCTCCCCGCCTTGCCCTCTCGTTTGCTCCCAGTTGTTCCCCAACAACCAGCGTCTGTAGCCTGGATCCCACCTCTCGCCTGCCTGGGGCCGTCAGGTTTTGCAGGGTGGGGATGGTGCCTTGCTGCGGGGTTTCAAAGCCCTAGCAGACTGGGGCCCTGACCCCCTCGCATTGCCTCTCCTGACACGTGCAGCGAGCCAGTCTTGGGGTCTGGTGAGCTGCTTCCACGGGAATGGCAATACCGCCCATTTCTTTGGTGCCGTCCGTTATTTACAAAACACACAGGAAGTCGCCATTTCCGGAGCCCGGTGGGAATCCAACAACAGCGATTTCCTGGCTCAGAGTTCAAAACCCTTTTTTCTGCCCAAAAGCACTCTCCTCTTTCTCTCTCTCAGGGTCACACTACAAGGCTACAAGTGCGTCTCTGGCTGGCAGCTGCTTCCTCGCTCTCTTTCTGGCTGTTCCTGGTTGCATCTGCTCCCCTCCTCCCAGCTCCAGCGAAAGAGTATCAGCGAAACTCGCCCACCCACAGAGCTCGGCTCCTGCCTGGCCTCGAGTGGGCTCTGTGTGTTGGGGGCGGGGAGGCTCCGAGTACTGCAGCGAGCCTGGGTGCAGTTTAACTGCTGCCCACGTTTCTCCGGAGGTAGGGCAGCCGTCCAGCCACTGCGCACGGGGCATTGGTGGAGCACCGCAGCTCCGGCAGGTTCCATTTCATCTTGTCCCACTGCCCTGCAGTCTTGGGCCCAGCGGGTGACCCCAGCACATGGAGAAAGGGCGGCCCTGGAACGATGCCAGAGTCCTGCCAGCTAGGAGGGATTTCTGCCCTGCAGCCAGAGCTCACGCCCTTGGGGAGGGCCAGGCCCAAGGCAAGACCAGGGATCCCTACAGAACTGGCTGCCTTCATTGCGAAAGCTGCCTTCAGCGCCGCAGGGCGATGGAAGGTATAATACTCGGGCAAATGAGAGAGGAAATTAGGCACCAAACCCTCTTGCCATAAAGATGCAAATATTGCCCTGGTGCGGAGGGAGCTCCTGGGATATCTGTATCGTCTTCACGAGAAAAGCTCCAGCAATTCCGAGTCCAGCGCAAACTGCTGCTTGTTCCAGCCGAGCTGACACCTTTCTTGTGCTGCGCTGCTTCAAGCTGGACAAGCAGTGCCCGGGTGGAATGGCCTCTTGGGAAGCCACAATGGTTCATACCCAGCTGCTGGCCAGGGCAGCGCGATTGCTTAGTTGGAGCCGATCTGTCACTGTTATTCACTGTGGTGACGAGGCGTTTCCAGCACTGGGGACAGATGTTCCTCAGGCAGACTCACACTGCACATGAGCTCCCGTCCTGCCCCTGCGACGAGTAAAAAAACACCATTTTTCACTTTTATTCCTCCTTTTTTTTTCTCAGAGGGATGAAATAAACACCCAAATAACAACCCTCTGCCAAAGGAAATGTGTGTTTAGCCAGAAGGCTTGGCTTGGTGGCACGCTCAGGACTGGGTAATTTAAACGCATCCTATCGATTTCTCCAGGCTGAGGCTGAAGGAGGGAAATGAGCCACTAGCTCAGACTTACCTGCTTTTCATGCAGGGAGGGGTCAATGGCACACTGGCTGGGGCATCAGATTACGACTCAGAAGACCTGGCTTTTCTCCCCAGTTCTGCCACCGTTTCACTGTCTGACCTTGGGCCAGTCATTTAATCCCCTCGTGCCACAACTTCCCCATCTGAAAAGAGGGGGGACAATAATACTTATTCGTCTCTGTAAACCGACTGGAGACCCACAGGTAAAGAGTGCCAAGGAGTTGTTGTTAATTTGTATACCTGGGGCACTGTGTGCTCAGCGATGCCGCAGCTGTCCCCTTTGCTACCAGGGAGCCTACCGGGGAGCCAAACTCTGAGATTTCAGTTCTTAAAATGAAATGTCTGGCCCCCGCAGCTGCAAAGTAGCCCTGCAGCCAGCCTGAACAAAGCACACAGCCAGGGGTTGAACGGCTGCTAGGGTTGCCAGGTGTCCGGTTTTGAACCGGACAGTCCAGTATTTGAGCTTTCTGTTCGGGAAAGACATTGAGAAAATAGAAACGAGACAATAGAACTGTCCGGTGTTTTCCAGCTCAGATGCAATGTCGATTGTGATGTCATGTCAAGTGTGTCCGGGATTTTTGGTGAAACCATCTGGCAACCCTCACGGCTCCTCGCTTAACTGTGGATCCTTTCAGTGGAAACCTTCATCCAACATGTTTGTCCTGGAATCCCAGCCCCCGGCCCATGTGCCAGGAAGTGGTTTGACCTCGGTGCATAGCGCTGAGGAGACTGCACTAGACTAGCACATCTGGGTCTGGGATCCACATTTTAAACAGGAGAGGGTGCTGGAAAGAGGCTGGAAGAAGCTGGCGCAATGTGCATTGTAATGCAGCCACGTAAACGTACCTGCCTTGGAACGAGGAACGCAGGCGATGCTTATACCACGGGGGACTCTGTAGTAGGGTTCCCTGACTCTGGAGAAGACTTGGGGGTCATGAAGGATAATCAGCTGAACACGAGCTCCTGCTCCACTCTGGGCAAAGGGGGCAAGGTGGAGACATATGCAGGGGAGTCTCGGTTAGGAGCAGAGAGGTTCTATTCCCCTCTCTACTGCAGCCGCTGCCAGAATCCTGTGCCCAGTGCCGGTCCCACAATTCAGGAAGGATGCTGATCAATTGAAGAAGGTTCAGAGAAAAGCCTGAAGTTGGCCAAACAGGCCTTACGGTGCTAGACTCCAGGAGCTCACTTAGCGGCACACGAAGAAGGCGAAGAGGGGATTTAATGAGTCTACCAGCACCTACCTAGAGGAAAAAAAAGATAACGGGTTCTTCAGTCTAGCAGATGGGAGAGTCACGTGATCCAGTGGCTGGAAGTTGAAACTAGACCAGTTCCTACTGGAAAGAAGGTGTCAGTGTTTAACGGTGAAGGTTATTAGCCACTGGACTAATTTACCAGAGGGGACGGTGGAGTCTCCATCCCTAACCTCTTTAGAATCAAGACAGGATGTCTTTCGGAGTGATCTGCCCTAGGAGTTCCTTTGGGGAAATTCTTAGTCTGTGCTACACTGGATGTCAGCCTAGAGGACCACAATGGTCCTGTCTGGCTTGAGACTATGGACCTGTGCAAAACTGTCCTGCTGTGAGAGATGTCAAGGCCTCTGTCTGTTTAGCTTATCAGAAAGAAGCCTGAAAGGTAACGAGAGAGCAGTGTATGAGTCCCTGCAAGAGGAGCATGTACAGGGTCCAAAGGGCTCTTTAATCTAGCAGAGAGTCAATGGCGAACAGTAAAACGAGACCCATTCAAGTCAGCATTAGGGCATCCATCTTTAGCCTGAGGGGGGTTAACTATTGGGACAAACTCCTCCGGGCAGGGACGGATTCTCCATCTTGTGACGTTTCCACCCCCTGCGGCCACCCTTCTGGGAGAGGCGTTAGCCAAGCACAAGCTACTGGGCTCAGAGCAGGAGAGGGGGATGGAGTTCTCTGGCCTGTGGCAGACGAGGTGATGTAACGACGTCTTCTGGCCTGAGAACGTACAAGTCCTGGAAGGGGGGAGCGCTGGCTCCTTGTCATAAACTCTCCCTGGCTGCATTTCTCACCCCGCGCCTCCAGGCAGCGATAAAATCGGTTCATGTCACTTCCAGACCTGGCGTATCTATCAGGCCGGGTTAAATCACACTGAGGAGACAGATGTCTCCGAGCCACAAGCCACATGCTCCAGCCCAGATGGGCGTCCGGTAGAGTCTCTTCCAAATGAGACACAGCCTTTCTGGGACAGCAGAGTGACGCCGGCCCAGGGACACCGGGGCCCGGCATTCGCCACACCGGGTCAGACTAATTGTCTGTTGAGTCAAATATTCTGCCCAGGCTAGTGGCTGATACTCCAGGGGCAGGCCCAGGGCTCCACCATTACGTGCCTCACCAGATGTGCACTGCTGTCCGGGAGGCCTAGGGATTCCTTCCTGACCCCTGCGCAGCCTGGAGCCTGAGGATGGCTTGCCCTTAGCCGAGCAGGCTGTGTCGGATCCCTGGTCCTGGCACGAGCGCCTGCTGCGCTCTAACCCCACGGGGTGGAGGTAGGTCTTGCAGCCACATTGCAGCACAGTCAGGGCTGCTCAGGGCAGCGAGAGAACCCAGGAGAGGACAGGCCAACCTAGACATTGCCCCCCTCCTGCACCCCAATCCCCTACCCCAGGTCACAGCCCCTCCTTCCCCAAGCCTCCCTCCCAGACCCCACGCCCCCCTCCTGCACCCCAATCCCCTACCCTGAGCTCCCTCCTGCTCCCACCTCCCTCCCAGACCCTGCGCCCCCTCCATTAATATCATGGAAGTGTGCAGCCCTTGACCACTTTCCAAATTCTTGGAGTGCCCCCCCTTTCAAAAATTATTGCCCACCACCCTGGGCTAGTCTGAGGCCAGGGCTACCCTGGAAAGTGTCTCCAGCAGCATTTTTGCTGGTACAGAGCTGCCAGCAATGCAATGTCCCTAGGGCGCATGCCTCCTGCCTGCCACTGCCAGTGTTGGGGGAGGCTGTTCTGCAAAAGCAGCGGTGCACTGTGGGTGGGCATCCCGGCGGTCCCAGGCCAGGTGAGATCTTCGCAGTGCATTGTGGGCAATCTGTCATTCCCTGAGAGGAATGCTGGCGCTGGGCCCCGCTCCAACAATCCCCTTTGGGCCAGCCCCGGAGCTTCTCTTTCCCCAGTTTCTCGTGCTGCTTTTCACTTTCTCTGGCTTCACTGGCAGAGACATGGCTGGTGAAGCCATCAGCCGAGCCATCTGTTTCAGAGCCCACATCTCTGCTTCCTCTGGATCGGTGGGACTTCGGGAACCACGACAGCAGGGCCTGCAGCTGCAAAAATAGCAAGCCGAGGGGGGGGCGGGCCGCCGTGACAGTGATGGACAGACACCAGATGCACAGGCATTCGCTTGCCAGCTACCTACGGTCGAATGGCACTCGTGGGGCCCGGAAGGGAGCCTCCAGCAATGGGATTGGCTCGCGCTGTCAATCGGGGATGCTCAGCCGTGGCCGTGGAACGTCGAATGCAGAATTTGTGCACCCGTGTGCCAAGCTCCCGTGGCCCCGCCGTGTAGCCCTGCTAAAGTGACAGCCGAGAAATGAGTGGCAAGCATGGCCGGGAGGGCCGCAGCCCCACACTGCTGTCGGAGGGGGCTGGGAAATCGACAGGGGGCAGATGTCGCCCGGGTGTGGCCGGCTGGTAAGAGTGGGCCGCTGCACCTCGGTCAGTGTGCAGGAGAGTGGGGGGCAGGGTGTGAGAGATGGGATGCATATCCTTAAATGTCCCCTCCCCCCAAGCACATACCCAGCAAGGGCTATTTCTCCGTGTGACACAGCTCTGCGTCACGCCCGGGAAAGGGGCACACGGCAGAGTTCGTGGGTTACAGGTTGCCGTAACGAGCCATAGACCTGGTGCGTGAGTGGCTAGCGCCGTTAGGAATTTAACCCCTTCGGGAGGTGTTGTGCAGGGTTCCTCGGAGGCCGATGACGGAGCCGTCCGCTAGGGAGTGATGGTTTTGTGAAGAGTGTTCACCCACAGGTGGCCGGGCGCGATGCCCTGGGAATGTCTCGCTGCTGTTAGCGTTGGCTGGCCTGGGAAGGACCTGGCGCCCGCCTCTTTGCAAATGCTGGCCTTGTGGGCAAGCGGCAAGCAGGGCCGTCCCCCCCGAGCAGCACACGTGCACTGCTGGGGTTTCAGTCCCAGCTGTGTGCGCAGCAACCTGGCCTGCCCTTTGCTTCCTGAGCTCCTGAAGCCACACACCAGCTACCTGGGCAGCCACAAGGAAAGCTCTCCCCACTGCCCAGCAGCGCCAAGAGGACAGTGGAACATCCGTATGGTGGGTTAAAAAGACACCACAGACGTCTCAGGACGAGCGTGGACCTACACAAGAACACGTTGTGGTGCTGTCCGAGTAAGGGACACTTAAGCAATGTGTCCATAATACTGCAGGGCGCTGGTCCATGTCTCTGGACTGTAATGACCGGAAACACCTGTTCTGGATCTGGGGGAGGGATGTTGATTTGGGCAGTCACATGCCTGTAGGACTGTTGCTAGAGGACTGTTTGGTTCCCTACCGGTAGTGCACTGTTCACACTGACGCTACGGAGCCGGTGTCACAGTGGGATGTGGCATAACATGATTGACAGTCAGAAGATCACTGGCAAGACTCCCGTAGCAAGACCTGTGCTGAAATAAGGCAAAATGGAAGAGTGGTACTTCGGAGCGTGGACCGTGCCTGCGGTAGATTTGCCTGCTCCTAGCTGACACACAGATGCTGCAATAGGATTGGCCTTTAGAAAGGCCTAAGTTACAGCCAAATCTAGGACTCTGACACCCATGGAAGGGTTAATATAAGAACCAAAAGGTGCAGGTGCTAAGTGGGAGCCATTCGAACCTGCCCGTGATGACAGGTCTGATGTAATGGTGCCAGCGTGCCACGTCACTGGCTGGTGGAGTAGTTGCATGCCAGCGTGCCACGTCACTGGCCGGTGGCGTGGCTGCGCGTCAGCGTGCCGCGTCACTGGCCGGTGGCGTGGTTGCGTGCCAGCGTGCCGCGTCACTGGCCGGTGGCGTGGTTGCGCGCCAGCGTGCCGCGTCACTGGCCGGTGGAGTGGTTGCGCGCCAGCGTGCCGCGTCACTGGCCGGTGGAGTGGTTGCGCGCCAGCGTGCCGCGTCACTGGCCGGTGGCATGGTTGCGTGCCAGCGTGCCGCGTCACTGGCCGGTGGAGTGGTTGCGTGCCAGCGTGCCGCGTCATTGGCCGGTGGAGTGGTTGCGCGCCAGCGTGCCGCGTCACTGGCTGGTGGAGTAGTTGCATGCCAGCGTGCTGTGTCACTGGCTGGTGGCGTGCCAGCGTGCCGCGTCACTGGCCGGTGGAGTAGTTGCGCGCCAGCGTGCCGCGTCACTGGCCGGTGGAGTAGTTGCGCGCCAGCGTGCCGCGTCACTGGCCGGTGGAGTGGTTGCGCGCCAGCGTGCCGCGTCACTGGCCGGTGGAGTAGTTGCATGCCAGCGTGCCGCGTCACTGGCCGGTGGAGTAGTTGCGCGCCAGCGTGCCGCGTCACTGGCCGGTGGAGTGGTTGCGCGCCAGCGTGCCGCGTCACTGGCCGGTGGAGTGGTTGCGCGCCAGCGTGCCGCGTCACTGGCCGGTGGAGTGGTTGCGCGCCAGCGTGCCGCGTCACTGGCCGGTGGAGTGGTTGCGCGCCAGCGTGCCGCGTCACTGGCCGGTGGAGTGGTTGCGTGCCAGTGTGCCATGTCACTGGCTGGTGGCGTGGTTGCGTGCCAGTGTGCTGGCGGTGGGTTTTCAGACCCAGAGGACAGTTTTGTCCTGGCTTCCCGGAGTTAGCGCATTTCAGCTCTTACAGAACTTCGTTGTTTTCTCTTGTTCATCTCCAGACCTGCCCCAGGCTTCCCCCAGACCCCAGCCACCTCCTCTGTCTCCTCACCGCCCGTCACTCCCTCCTCTCCCCCCTTCCCCTGTCACTCACTGGAGGGTCTCCACCTCTTGTCCCCCACCCCAGCCGGCGCTGGGACAGGAGCTGTGGCAGCCTGCCAAGGAGCCTGTAGGTGGGAGACGGGCTTGGTTGCAGAACAGGGAAGTGACTTTTCCTGCCCTGGAAAATGGATGCTCAGAGTTAAGCTGCCTGCCCCCGGTTAAGGACCCAGGACCTCACCCCGCCCTGTGGGAACCAGGCTTCCAGGGTCCAGTCCATACAGCTGAGCAGACTGGACTTTCTGCTTGAAAACCAGGTACCTGGCCACCCAGTGGCACCGACTGCCCAGGTAAACCGGCCGGGTGGCAACCCTAGCTCCAATCCCAGCTGGTTCCATAAGGAAGAGGATTCCTAAAAGGGCCCCTCCTCTCCCCCAGCGGAACACAAATGCCAGCTGGTCACACATCCAAAACGCTTAACTCTGAGCGTTCATTTTCTAGTGCAGGAAAGCTCTCTGTTCTGCAGCTCTGCCGCAGAGCAGACCCGCTCTTCCTGCCTCCAATGTATTCCCTTCAAGGTCTTTCTTTCATTGCCTCGGTTTTATCTTTCCAACATCACTCCAAAGCGATGCGGCTGATGATTCAGGGGGTAGGAGAGGATGACGCGTGGCATTGTTGTCAGGGGTCTGCATGTTAACGGCCGCTTGCAAGCGTTACGCTGGTCCATCGAGGCAGGGAAACGCTCCCAGAATATACCCTTCTTCATTAGCTACCCTGCTCAGTCAGGCCTAGGTCCTGCTAGGAGATTAAAAAAGGCCAGTCTAATTAAAGCCAACATCCATTTGGCTCTCTTAGAATATGAGTGATTAATAATGTATGACACTGTAGCAACACGGAGTTAATAAATTATACGGACGGTGGGGCACCAGCCCGCTCGCTGTGTGCTGTGCTGGGAACTGCCAATAGCTTGTGGCTTCTAAATCACGTCTGCCTGGGCTCTCCCCCAGCAGACCGGGCTCTTTCTCTGTGGTCAATAAATAAAGAGATGGCTCTGACACCCGGCAAATCATCCATTGTCTGCAGGGTGACTGTTGGCTACCGGGTCTTCACTGAAAGCTCTTTCTCCGGTGTTGGTTGGCTCTAGGGGTTAGAGGTGGGTGCTGGAGCCTTTCACCCCTGAATTATTGAAGGAAATCTGACCCAACGCAAGTTCTGGCCAGGAACGAGAGGAATCATTTTCTTCGGAGATCTCTTCCATGGCTCCTATGGGAAACAAATGGGTTATCTCAGTCTAGCGCCTCGTGGAAAACGTTTATAGCTGCTGTAGCCGAGAGAGCTAGGAGACCGTGGGTGGGTGCTTCCCACGTCCATCTCGTTACAAAGGGTGCAGCTTAATTACATCTGCACACGGTGGGACAGGGGCGCCTACTTTCCCCATCAACAGGGACTGAGCACAATCCTGTGCGTGGCTGTAGAAATGGACCTCAAGCTGGCAACACCTCCTCAGTCAGGGTCCCAAATGAGCGTTTCCTGGGGATGTCTCTGCCATTCGCTCCGGGGGGCAGGAAGCACCCGGCTCTTCTTCGTCTTCTCTCTTCGAGTGCAACCCGGCAGCGCTGGGGCTCCAAGCCCAGGCTGGCAGCCCTGCTGGTCAATTCCAAGGCACCAAAGCCAGAAAGGACCATTCTGAGCCTCTAGTCTGACCCCTGACGTTGGGCAGAACTTTCCCCTAAAATACTTTCTTAAAGTTCTTCCCGAGGGGCGATTGCGGGGCAGGGCTCTGGCCGGTGTCATCCAGGTCAGCCTAGCTCAGTGGCTGCAAGATTGTCACCACCAAGCCAGTCTCCTGGGAGGGGGCAGCACATGGGTTCCTAGAATTAGCGGGTGGTGCCGACTGAACTGTGGCCATGCTGGGATTGACCACAGAGGGAGCACCCGGCTCTCACAGTCAGTGCTGGGTGCGACCAGCCTGCACCTCACTTCCCGGGCCCTGGCTTTTTGTGAGTGGCACTTCAGAACAAGCAGCAAGGGGCTTAAACTGCAGCGAGGGAGGTTTAGGTTGGACATTAGGAAAAACTTCCTGCCAGTCAGGGTGGTGAAACACTGGAATAAATTGTCTAGGGAGGTTGTGGAATATCCATCCCTGGAGATATTTCAGAGCAGGTCGGACAGACACCTGTCAGGGATGGCCTAGACAGTGCTGGTCCTGCCGTGAGGGCAGACAGCTGGGCTAGATGACCTCTCGAGGTCCCTTCCAGCTCTAGGGTTCTAGGGTTTGATAATACCTGTAGGAACAAGCCTATGCGGATGGAGACCAGCAGAATCTGGCACCCCTGTGCGTGGGCAATGGTAACAAAACATCTCGCGAGTCACACCCGGACCCCCAATGGGCAGCACTCAGCTCTTGCGCCGCTGACCTAGCTGTTCTTGGTGGGCACTTCTGGCCTTGGAGCCAGGATCGCTCAGCTGAGATGCGGCCATCTCACGTGGCTCTTTGAAAGCCCGGTGCGGGTGGCCCGCCGGACTGACACCCCTCCGTAGCGCAGCATGGAGGGCCACCGGCCGAGGGAGCGAGGCGGGCTGCAAGACGAATGCTTATCTCCAGAAGAGGTCTGCGGTAGCTGCTGATGAACAGCTCTCAGCTTTGTACTACCAGGAGACAGTCTGATAAATAAGAAGTTATTAGCAGCGCGTTAATGCCTCGCACGGCACTGTGTTTGTTAGCAGCTGCAAACGAGCTCCGCTCGAGTGTTTAGCCACATCCAGCCGCAAATGTCACCGGCGATGAAATCTAGGTCCCTAAACTGTTTCTAAAAGCTTCTAAAATGACACTGGTCCCGTGCACACGTGGCTCCCCAGCAGCACGAATGCCACAGCATTTGGTTTTCTGTAGCACCCTTGACTTAGTGCGCACCCATGGGCAGCAGGGCTAGGAGCAGAGCCTGGGGAGAAAGCAGAGGGAGCGAAGATAGGCTGGACGTGCTGGCGCAGATGGGGGGATAAGCTAGACTTAACCCCTGCCATGGGGGAGGGAGGCTGCCAGGCCTGGGGGAGAAGGGTAAATCGGTCCCGCAGTGAAGCAGATGAGCTGCTCGGTGTGGGGAGGACGTAGCAAATCAATGGAGGATCTTGACTGGGGACACCGCCATTGCTGGACACTGAGGCCTGAACACCCATTGATGGGCTCCCATTGATGGCAGTAGGCGAGTCCGCAGGGACGTAGTGGCCAGGGCCAGGTGGGGCCCTGCCTTGCAGCAAGCAGTGACCAGCTACGCGTGAGAATGGTTTTAGTGGCTATTTGGACCGTGGGCTCCCCATGCTGGCCCTGCAAGAGCTGAGTTGGGCCAGGCGGGCCCCCGAGCTAATTCGGCTGCAATCAGGCGCTTTGGGTGAGAGGCAGCTTAGTACAGGCAGCGACAGGGCTATAGAGCCGGGGAGCGACAGCCGGGCTTCTAGGATGCTGGGGGCTGCTAGGGAAGGCGGCAGGCCCTCGTGGGAAGAGGGAGGGGGCGCTGGTGTTGGTACACTCAGGGCAGGCGGGAGGCAGTCCAGGGAAGGAGCAGTGAGGGCCAGGAGAGGACTGCTGAGCTGAGGGTCCTGGCCTGGGTGGGCCTGGTTCTCCTGCCAGGCTGGGAGGCAGTGGAAGGGAAGATGCCCAGCACTGCTAGGGAGGGGGGGCCCAGAGTGGCCCGGCTGGAGGGCTGAGCCATGGGAGGATGCTGCTGTCTCAGGTCCCTGGGGCTGGAGATCAGGGGGAGACGGAGCGATGGCTAACGGCTCGGGGGTTCCTCCGAGCAGGACTCAAGGAGGTGCCAGGCCGGTGGTGAATGGTGCCTCCCGACAGGGCCCCTCTCAGACAGTGGCACTGCTGGCTCAGCATGGAGCGTGCCCTCCTGGGGTCCAAATCTGCAGCCGCGAGCCTCCCAGCCCGGCCTGCCGACAGGGCTCACAGGGCTCTCCGTGGCACCCACACCAGCACTGTGGGCGTGGGCGGGAGCTTGGGCTCTGAATTCCGCCCACCTGCTCCAGAGCTCACCTTCCCGTCCATGGCCAGGTGCGGGCACGGCTGTTCTGTAGCGCCCGGCGCGCCCCGACACGTGCTGTGGAGGGGTTGGAACCCCAGGGAGGTGGTGCTGGATGGGGGGAGGACAGCCGGGGCTAACGGGCAGCCGGGGCTCCATCTAGCAGGCGCGCCAACCCCTCCTGGAGTCTGACGAGTCACAGCGACTGGCACGTCCGCAGCCAGGGCTGAGCAGCTGCGTGAGCCCCTTTCTTCAGTGCCCCCCGAGAGTGGCGCTAGCGCCATTTGCCTGAGTGTAGCCTGCAGGCCAGCAACGGAAGGGAAGCTGAATGGGCAGACCGTCTTTGTTGCTCCCTGCCAGCTGCTCCTGGCATGCTCTGGGTGCCCCCAAATCTGGGCTCAGGGCTCCCCCTCCCACTTGGCAGACGCTGTTGTGTGTGTGTGCAGGGCCTTGGCATCTTGCCCCAAGAACTCAACTGAGAATTAGGCCCCAGCAAGATGCTTTGAGTTCCACAGACCTAGCGTCGGAGTCTCTTGGCTCTCGGGCAAGACATCGGAGACTTAAAAGGCAACTAGCAGAAGCAACTTTGAAACCCCCCCAGGGCCAGAGAACAACATGCAGATCTCCCCATTAGCAGAGCCTGTGCCAGCAGCGCCTGGGCCGGGGAGGGGAGGGGGATGGACAGTAACGTGGCACTAAGTGTTGGAAGCACGGACCCATCCATCACATTTGGAAATCAGAGCAGTCGCACTTCTGCGGCTCCTGATGATTCATTAGTGGAGGCTCAGGTTCAATCTCCAGGCAGTGGGGAGATAAAGGAGCTCTTTGTTCCGGGAAGCGACTCCGGCGGTGGAGGTGGGGGAGATGCTTGTGGAATCAATTTTCGCAAGTGGTTAGAAAAATGCATTTAATCTTGATCAGGCTCCTGCCGCGGTCTCCCTCACCTGCGGCTGCCACTCCGCCTGTTAATCACCTGCTTGCTCATTAGCCTGGGAAGGTTCTTTCGGCACTTTCATCTCCGTGGGTGGTGCACCCCCCTAATGAGATGCAAATCCGAAGCACTGGCGCCGATGGGCGGCTTCTCTGCCGAGGCCCAGCCTGCCTTCCTCGCGGCCGTTTGGCAATAGTCTGCCCCGTCACCGGTCTAATGGGCACCGGCAAGCAGGTGGCGCCTGGGGGGGACACTGATGAGGCAAAGCCAGGACACCAGCCCCCATCGGGAACTGGGGGCGTGGGGGGAAGCAGAGTGAGAAGACGCCTGCTTCGTTCCTCATCCTCTTGCCCCTCGGCACAGGCCGCACCGCTATTCCAGCTCCAGCCCAGCATGTCTGCCCTTCCCAGGCCCCGTCTGTGAGCACCGTGGGCCACCATGGCATCCGGCTTAGCCTGCTTCAGTGCACCGCTGCTCCCTCCCCGAGTGGGCCGTGCCATGGACCGCGGGCTCTGCTGGCTCCCAGAATGCTGCTCTCCCATAACACGGCAGTCAGTGCCTCGGGGCCCAGTCGTGCAGGGGTGGCCGGGGCAGTCAGCCCGAGGGGCTGCTGGTCTGATGGTAGCCAGAGCCAAGCAAACCTGGGGGGAGCCAGCTGTCACCCCAAGGCCGTCCTTCAAAGCAGAGCGAACACTCGCAAGGCAGCCAGTGCCTGGGGCTGCCCAGACTCCTCAGACATGGCCGCCCCTTTGTCAGGGAGGGAGTCTCTCCGGTACTGGCAGCCCCCGCTGTCACCGCCAGAGAGGTTTGGGGCCTAGGCTGAGAGGCAGTGGAGGCCTGTCCAGGGTGGCTGCTCCCGTCTGCCCGACCTGGTTCACTGAACCAAGCCACCTGGCTCTCTGTGAACTCAAACGTCAGCCTGCCACAGCGCCTGCCTCGTTGTGATTGTGGAGTCCCCAACCACCGATCAGCCCACACCCCGGGCAGCTCAAAAAAATCTGGTTTGCCTTAAAAGCAAAAATGTCCTGACATGACTACAGCATCCGTCCAAACCAATGAAGCCCCGCTCCTCCGCAAGCCATCACTGGTAAATATCACAGCCGTTAGTGCAGCGATGTGTGTGTGTGTGTGTGGGGGGGGGGGCGGCTGGCTATGTCCGCGTGCGCTCACTGCTTTACCATTCTAGTCTCCATAAATGCAGCGTCTCGCCTTCCCCCGCACGCGGGGGTGACTTGGCCGAGTCAAGGCCTGAGTGAGGAGCACAAGCGAAGCCACGGTTGGCGTCTCTAGCTCCAGCCTTTTGAAATTTTGCAGATGCTGAAACCCTGACCCGACCCTCGGGGAGGGTGAAGAGCCCCCCGTCCCAAAGCTCGCTGCGCCCTGGAGCCCTTTCGGGAGTGTCCGAGGGCAGCCCCAGTGGCAAGCTGCACCTTCGCCCCCTCAAGGTGGAATCCTGCGATTCTCTGCCCTCAGACCTGCTCCCCAGGCTTCCGCTCTGGGGTGCGGCAGCCCCAGCTGGGTGCTTTGACTGGGGGGGGGGGGCACACACTAACCCAGCCAGCCCTCCCAAATTGTTTTAGCTCCCCAGGAGGAACAAACCATCACAAGAGGAAAATGTTTTCCAACAGGACAAAAAGTCTGCAGCCATATCCGTCCTCCCTGGAGCCTCGCTTCCCCCCAATACCTCCCCTCTGGGGAGGGGTTCAGTCTGCTCCCCAGAGGTGTCTGCTGCCCTCTCCCCAGTCTGTCAGGAACCTTCGTTTTAGTCCCCCAAGTTCTTTGTTCCAGCTGCCCAGTCTCTGCCCGTCCCAAGGCAGGGCTGATTAGAGGGAAAACCTTAAAACAAGTTATTCCAGCATTTATGTGTGTCAGTCAGTGCTGGGGGGTGGGCTGTTATGCTGTTTCCTGCATAGATACAACTAATCTCTGCTCGCATGATAATAGGTAGCGTAACAGGCAGAAAGAACGCAGAATATTAATAAAGGATCAAGGCAGTGTTCCCTGTAAGCAGAGCGCTTGTGCAGCCGCTCAGGAGAGATTCCAATGCTACCCACCTGATTAGCAGAGTGTCCCCAGCTAGGTTTTGTTCTTATGGGTGGTGCACATTTGCACCTGCCTCAGTGCACATAGAAAAATTATTCCACACCCACAGATGGGAAAAATCTGCACATAGCTAGACAAGATTAGAAGGAACATTGATTCCAGATGGCCACGTGTCCTTCACACTTAGCTGTACAGCATTGGCTGAAATGATCTCTAGGCTGAGCACAGACAAACGTCAGTCCAAAACAGCGGGGTCTTGAATGGGAGCTGGAACACAGCCGTGACCAGCACGTGCTAGCACGACCATGAGGCCACACAAGAAACCCGGCATCTGTGTTGCTCCAACGCAAACGCGAACCCTGAGCGGAGGCTGGAGTTAATGAGAACGACGCAAATCTGCAATCTGTTTAATGACCAAAGAATCCGTAAACACTGTGACTAATTAGAAACAATGGTGGGAAAAACAGACTGAGTTCTTAGGAAGCATCTGCAGCGAGGTGGGAATTAAGCAGGGATTAGGGCGAAACGTCCTTATGGGCCATCCATTGTGAGCAAGAATGTTTTATGCAGGGAGAAGTAGCTGCCCCTTAATCCAAAGACACAAGCATGACTTGGGAATTATCCCCCCCTGCCTCCCCCCGCAGTTGTGTCTCTTTGGAGGCAGCAGAGGCAGCTGCAAGGACTAGAGAGCTGGCAGTGGGTAGCACCAAAGAGAGCTGCTACGTGGAGATGGGGCCTTAGATGCTCCAGACAGACTGGCCTTAGTGAGAAATGGTCTTTGGCACCAACCGCCTCCCCCCTCCCCCCCACACCCAGGTCACGTCCTGTCCCACTTACCCCAGACTGCATGGTACCCAAGATCCTACCCCACAGACAGCGCCCAAGGCCAAGCCTGTAATCAACCAGCGAGAGGCTTACTAGCTAGGAAGAGAAACGAGAGGGGCATCAACGGGGCAAAGCCAGCAAAGTTGTTCACCTGTAACCCCGAGCAGTGACGGAGCTGCAGTGAGCGTCAGATCACTGTGCCTTTCGGGGCAGCCCCTGGCGATCGCTGCCTTCAGTTTGGCTCCTCTGGCCCCGGGCAAGCTCAAACAGCAGAGATGACAAATCTTCCCACCAGCGATTTCTACTTCCCTCTCCCAGCGCTGGAAGCCAGGGATGGGCCCTTGGCCCCGTGTTGCTCTGGCTGGGAGGGGCCAGGAAAGCTTTTGTCCCATAACGGCCGACTCGCCAGTTCGACAGACTGCCAGGCTGGGCGGTGGAAGCCGATTCCCGGGCCAGGGCTCACAAGCGCATTGTCAAAGCTAAATGGACGTTTTTCTCCCGGCCTGGAGCACCCAACAGCACAAGGGAGATTCACGCAAGCGGCAACGTAGGAGCAACTGGTGGAGTCTAGCACGAGGTTAAGACCTGCTTGAGCAAAGCTAGCAGCCAGGTGACCTGGGCGTGAGGGAATTGGGTCTTGGCTTGCGTCTCATGGCTTGTCAGCATCACACCAGGCCTTTTCCGCTCCTCCTTTCCTCTAGCTGCCTCATGCACCCCTCCGCTTTCCAGATCCCAGCAAGGGCCCCTTTCCGGTGCCCTTCAGACCATGACTGGCCACGTGGTGCCGCAGGGACCCAGGACAAAGCAGCAGTGTCCCTCCCACCCTTCTGTTCCCCTGCGAGCCGGCATGGGAGCCAGCCTGTCCCCTCTGGTCACAGTTAATGACACTCTGCCAGAGGCGCATGCCCAGGTGCATGAACTCACCAATGTTTTTATTTGCAAGTAGCCTGTTCTAGGAAGTGAGAGCGTGAAATCTTGCTGCTCCTGGGGTCACGTGAGGGCTCCAAACAAAGGTGGGATGGGTAGCTATCCCAGCCCCCCACAGCTGCCAGCCCATCTGAATGGATTTGCTTTCTCTCTGCTCCATTTCTGCTTGTGCTGCCATTGGGGACAGAGATGTGAAGACATAAAACCAAGAGAAGAACGGAGGTGATTCCCTTCTCGTCAAGTGTCTGCTGTTCCCAAAGGTGAAACATTAAACTACCCCAAATGATTAGTGATTACACATAGAATGGTAGAACCCTGGAGAGGTCATCAAGTCCAGTCCCCTGCCCTCATGGCAGGACCAAGCACCGTCTAGACCAGCGGTTGTCAAACTTTTTGGGCTCCGGAGCCCTTTACATGTGTAAAAATTTATGCGGAGCCCCAGTGGTCCACTGATTGTATGTGTTGTACCTATCAATGTTTCCAGTTTGTCAACCTCGTGGAGCCCCCGGAGATGTCTCGCGGAGCCCTGGGGCTCCGCAGAGCACAGTTTGAGAAACACTGGCCTAGACCATCCCTGACAATGTCTGTCCAACCTGCTCTTAAGTATCTCCAGAGATGGAGATTCCACAACCCCCCCCAGGCAATTTATTCCAGTGTTTCACCTCCCTGACAGGCAGGAAGTTTTTCCTAATGTCCGACCTAAACCTCCCTTGCTGCAATTTAAGCTCATTGCTTCTTGTCCTGTCTTCAGAGGCCAAGGAGAACTGTTTTTCTCCCTCCTCCTTGTAACACCCTTTTAGGTACTTGAAAGCTGTTTTCACATCCCCTCTCCGTCTTCTCTTTTCTAAACTAAACAAGCCCAATTGTTTCAGTCTTCCCTCATAGCTCATGTTCTCTAGACCTTTCATCACTTTTGTTGCTGTTCTTGGGACCTTCTCCAGTTTCTCCACATCTTTCTTGAAATGTGGTGCCCAGCACTGGACACAACACTCCAATCGAGGCCTAATCAGTACAGAGTAGAGCGGAAGAATGACGCCTCGTGTCTGTTAATGCATCCCAGAAAGAGATTTCTCTTTTTGCAATCATGTCACACTGTTGCAAATGGATTCCTTAATCACTTGCTCCATTATCTTTCCGGGCACAGAAGTTCAGCTGACTGGTCTGTAGTTTCCTGGGTTGTTCTTATTTCCCTTTTTATAGATGGGCACTAGATTTGCCTTTGTCCAGTCTTGTAGAATCGCTCCCGACTTCCATAATTTTTCAAAGTGGCTCAGATATCTCCTCTATCAGCTCCTTGAGTATTCTAGGATGCGTTTCATCAGGCCCTGGTGACTTGCAGACAGCTAACTTTTCTAAGTGATTTTTAACTTGGTCTTTTCTTGTTTTAACTTCTGAACCTACTCTATTTTCACTGGCATTCACTATGGCTACGTCTACACTGCAAGCTTCTTGCACAAGAAGCTTTTTGCAGAAGAGATCTTCCACAAAAATGTCTTGCGCAAGAGCACGTCCACACTGCAAAAGTGCATCAGAGATGCGATGCGCTTTTGCGCAAGAGAGCGTCCACACTGCATGGACGCTCTTGTGCAAGAAAGCTCTCATTGCCATTAACAGAATGGGCACCAGGGCACCTGTGCGTCTTTTGATAGGCTGTTTTTGCGCAAGAAACCCATTTGCCATCCACACACATCTTTTTGCGTATGAGCTCTTGTGCAAAAAGGCTTATTCCTTATAGAAAGAGGAATAACTCTTGCGCAAAAAGCCCTCTCTTCTTCCAATTTATTGTAAGTTTACTTGCGCAAAAACGAGCTTGTAGTGTGGACACTCTGTGAGTTTTTGCGTAAAAACTCTGCAGTGTAGACATTAGGGTTGCAATTGCCACCAACCTTCTTGGTGAAAACAGACCCAAGGAAATTGTTAAGCATGGCTGCCGTTTGTACATTTTCTGTTATTGTTTATTCCCCCTTCACTGAGCAATGTGCCTACCCTGTCCTAGGCCTTCCTCTTGCTTCAAATATATTTGTAGAATGTTTTCTTGTTACCATTTGTCTGTAGCTAGACCGTGTTTGTTTTGTGCCTTGGTCTAATGTTGCCCCTACATATTTGTGGTATTTGTTTATATTCACCCTTTGTACTTTGACCTGGTTTTAGGGTTGCCAGATGGTTTAACCAAAAATACCGAAACACCCCTCCCCCCAAAAAAAAACACAGGGGGAAAAATTCTGTTGAGAAAAAAAAAAGGGGGAGACCAAAGTTGTTGATAAAAAAAAAAGGGACCCCGAGAGTTATTAAGCAAAAAAACCCCAAACAAACCAGCATGGCCCCTGTAAGAAATGCCTTTAAGGATGCCGGCAGCCATCTGCCATCTTGTCTTCCTGCTTCAGGCCAGACAGCTCCCCTGAAGAACCAGGTAAGCACCAGGAATTTTCACCTCCTTGCCGGGAAAAAAATCAGAAAATACTGGACATTTTAGGTGTCTGGTATTTTCAGAATTTTTTTACCAGATAGGAGAACATGCCAGATTGTCCAGGTCAATACTGGACACCTGGCAACCCTACCTGGTTTCCACATTTGGTAGGACTCTTTTTTGATGTTTGGATCATGTAAGATCTCCTGGCTAAGCCAGGGTGGTCTCTTGCCAGACTTCCTCTCGCCCCTCCACAATGGAATGGTGTGCTCTTGTGTCTCATCAGGCAGGGCAGGGCAATCGGGTTTATAGACATTAAAAAGTTGGCAGATCTGGTTCTGCTGGTTGTGGCTCTGGGCCCACCTGTGATGGGGAGACAGGTTTAACCAGGCAGACTCTCTCAGACTGTGCCTCGTGCTTTCAAAACTGGGTGCCCAAAGTTCGGAACCTAAATCGTTACCTGGCTTGTTCCAAAGGAGTGTTTTCCCAGCAACTCTCATTCAAGTCAGTGCAATCCAAGGCTGAAATGTAACCCCTACTTTGGGCCATTTCTTCTCACCCCATGCATGAATCAATTAATTAAACCTTCTTGCCCACTGATTGCTGGCTGAGGGTGACACCCGTTTAATAAACAGCTGTAGGCCCCTAATCACATTGGCAATTAGGACTGTAATTAGAGCACTTGCAAATGGTTTTCATGCTGATAAAACATGACAGAGCAGAGCATTTTTGCTCACTGTCAGCTGCCAGACAATCTGTTACCCATCGAATGGCAATTTAATTACAAATTCCTTCACTGCCCTTGTTTCCGGATTGCCCTGGTCAGTGGCTTGGGTGGGCAGCCCTCTGGAGTTGAAGGTGATGCTTCCTGACCTGCATCTAGAGTTGTGAGCGACACAGCCCAACCTGAGAGCAAGGTTTCAGAGCAAAGCTTCCAAACTCATTAGGGTGTCTCAGGGCGCCTGATGCTGAGCCCCGCAACGGGGTCACCAGCCAAATCTCTTCCTTTGACAGCCCTGTCGTGACCGTGTTTTTCAGAGCGTGAATGGGGAAATAGTCAGTAGCCCTCTAATTTTTTCATGTGCAGAATAAATGTGATATGCACCGAGGCATGTGCAGATATGCACCACTACTAGAAACACAGCTCTGCTACGCAGCTGGGTGGCATTCAGATCTCTCCTGGGTGGCCACCCAAGCACTCAGCTTCCAGGGGACTCTCCCTGGCTAAAGAATGAACCCATTTAAAAACCAGTGCAAAGGTGAAACCCAAGCTGACCCTCTGCTACATGGAGCCATTGCTGTGGGCAGCGGCTCCTCTGCAGCAGCCAGGCCCCTCGGACAGGTCCCTGCTGGACAGTGAGGCCTGGTCATTAGAGAATGAGGGTGCAATATGGGGGACTTTGATCACCTGACATCTGTTGGGAGATCAATGCAGCAGCATACAGACAATCCGGGAAGTTTTTGGGGAATGTTGGGGATAACTTCCTGGTACAACTTCCTGGTACAAGTGTTGAAGGAACCAACCAGGGGCCATGCGCAGCTTGACCTGTTGCTCTCAAACAAGGAGGAACTAGTAAGGGAAGTAGATGTGGGTGACAACCTGGGAAGCAGTGATCATGAGATGGTCGATTTCAGGACCCTGACCAAAGGAAGAAAGTAGAGTAGCGAAATACGCACCCTGGACTTCAGGAAAGCAGACTTTGATTCCCTCAGGGAACTGATGGGCAGGATCCCCTGGGATGCTAACATGAAGGGGGAAGGCGTCCAGGAGAGCTAGCAGTATTTTAAAGAAGCCTTATTAAAGGCTCAGGAACAAAACATCTCAATGCGCAGTAAGAAAAACAAATATAGTAGGCAACCAGATTGGCTTATCAGGGAAATCCTTGGGGAGCTTAAACACAAAAAGCAAGCTTACAAGAAGTGGAAACTTGGACAGATGACTAGGGAGGAGTATAAATATATTGCTCGAGAATGCAGGGGAATAATCAGGAAGGTGAAAGCGCAATTGGAATTGCAGCTAGCAAGGGATGTGAAGGGTAACAAGAAAGGTTTCTACAGGCATGTTAGTAATAAGAGGGTGATCAGAGAGGGTGTGGGACCCTTACTGGATGACGGAGGTAACCTAGTGACAGATGATGTGGGAAAAGCTGACGTACTCAATGCTTTCTTTTCCTCTGTCTTCACAGACAAGGTCAGCTCCCAGACTACTGCACTAGGCAACAGAGTATGGGAAGGAGGTGGGCAGCCCTCGGTTGAGAAAGAGCAGGCTAAGAACTATTTGGAAAAGCTAGACATACACAAATCCATGGGTCTGGATTTAATGCATCCAAGGGTACTGAGGGAGTTGGCAAATGTCATTGTAGAGCCTTTGGCCATTATCTTTGAAAACTCGTGGAGATTGGGAGAGATCCCAGATGATTGGAAAAAGGCAAATGTAGTGCCCATCTTTAAAAAAGGGAAGGACAATCCAGGGAACTACAGACCGGTCAGCCTTCCCTCAGTCCCTGGAAAAAGCATGGAGGGGATCCTCAAGGAATCCATTTTGAATCACTTAGAAGAGGGGAAAGTGATCAGGAATAGTCAACATGGTTTCACCAAGGGCAAGTCATGCCTGACCAATCTGATTAGCTTCTATGACGAGGTAACTGGCTCTGTCAACATGGGGAAGTCGGTGGATGTGATATACCTTGACTTTAGCAAAGCTTTTGATATGGTCTCCCACAATAGTCTTGTCAGCAAGTTAAGGGAGTATGGATTGGATAAATGGACTGTAAAATGGACAGAAAGCTGGCTAGACTGTCGGGCCCAATGGGTAGTGATCAATGACTCAATGTCAGGATGGCGGTCAATTTCTAGTGGAGTGCCCCAAGGATCGGTTCTAGGGCCAGTTTTGTTCAACATCTTCATTAATGACCAGGATGAGGGGATGGATTGCATGCTCAGCAAGTTCGTGGATGACACTAAGCTAGGGGGAGAGGTAGATACGCTGGAGGGCAGAGATAGGGTCCAGAGTGACCTAGACAGATTAGAGGGTTGGGCCAAAAGAAATCTGATGAGGTTCAACAAGGACTTGGGACGGAAGAATCCCAAGCATTGTTACAGGCTGGGGACCGACTGGCTAAGTAGCAGTTCAGCAGAAAAGGACCTGGGGGTTACAGTGGATGAGAAACTGGATATGAGTCAACAGGGCACCCTTGTAGCCAAGAAGGCGAATGGCATATTAGGGTGCATTAGGAGGAGCATTTCCAGCAGATCCAGAGAAGTGATTATTCCCCTGTATTCGGCTCTGGTGAGGCCACATCTAGACTACTGTGTCCAGTTCTGGGCCCCCCACTACAGAAAAGATGTGGGCGCATTGGAGAGGGTGCAGTGGAGGGCAATCAAAATGATGAGGGGGTTGGAGCGCATGACCTACGAGGAGAGGCTGAGGGATTTGGGCTTATTTAATCTACAGAGGAGAAGAGGGAGGGGGATTTGAGAGCAGCCTTCAGCTTCCTGAAGGGAGGTTCCAAAGATGATGGCGAGAGGCTGTTCACAGGGGTGGCAGATGGCAGAACTAGGAGCAATGGTCTCAAGTTGCAGTGGGGGAGCCAGCCCTGAACTGCGACACAGGGGCTCCTTGGGCAGCTTCCCCGAAAGGGCTGTTCTTTCCTTTCCCTCTCCATCCCCTCTCTTTCTCTGCTATTTCTTTGGAGCC
Source organism: Pelochelys cantorii (assembly GCA_032595735.1). Taxonomy (NCBI): domain Eukaryota; kingdom Metazoa; phylum Chordata; order Testudines; family Trionychidae; genus Pelochelys; species Pelochelys cantorii. The sequence continues at coordinate 48,087,884 of CM064337.1, forward strand.
TGGACCCCTTGAGCCTGGACCCCTTAACTCCATTCATCTGAAGAAGAGGGCTCTGCCCACGAAAGCTCATGACACCATCTACATGTTTTGTGAGTCTGTAATTGAAAAACTGATAAAACAATGAATGGTCCTGCAGCACCTCAGAGGCGAACATGGCTACCCCTCTGGAAATTTCTGTGGTGCTTGCCAATGTACAGGAACCGTTCCCACAGGCTGAAGCATTTCTACCATGTAACTTCTGCTTGTCCGCCTTGTGCAGTTTCCACCGCGGTCCCAAACTGACCCAGCGAGGTGAGTTACGTTTCTTTGCCTCTTGCGTCTCCTTTGTATTTGGTGCTTTTCTCTGATGCTGTCCCGCTCTGTGTTCCAGGGAACTTGGGCCATAGTTTGAGGGTCACGTGTGCAAGTCAATTGCTGAGCGATGAAATGTGCACACGCATGGCAGGTTGCTGCTGGAAAGGGAAGGCACTTTGCGGGGCAAAGGTGAAAACGGAACGTGGAGGCTGGAAAACGCCGCAGGCTGTGTGTCACAGGGGCACCAAATCGAGCGGAGAGCGCTTTTCTGGAGCCAGCCGAGAGGCGTGGGTCGGCCTGGGAAGCATTCGCACAGCGCTGCCTGTGAGCCGTGCTTGCTGCCGGAGGTACAGCCACCCAGAAGGAACGCCCACAGTTCCTGACGAACCCCACTCCTTCCTGCCACGGAGGCAAGCGCCCTACCCAGCACTGCAGCGGCGCAGCATGCCCCATTATGCTATATTACTGTAAGAGAGGGCAAGCAGGCGATGGGACGAGCGTCTCGTCACCACAAGGCCAGCGGGGAGCGTCCAGACACCAGGCACACTGGGAGGGACCATTCCTGGGAACTGGTTTCATGCCACTCGGCCGGCTGAACACCGGGCCAGGCGCCCTGCACACCCAGAAATGCGCTGGCACCAGCATAGCTCCGCGAGACTGCCTTTTCCTGGGGCCGGTAGCTCAGGAGCACCTGCGAAGTGATAGCGTTTACGGCCAGATGGACCCACTGGAACATCTAGTCTGACCTCCCGGTATCACAGGCCACCAGCGCTCCCCTCCCCCAGCACCCGCATGCCCAGCCCAGCCACCCAAAGGAGACCAGTGTCTGTCGCGCATTGGGGCGGGGGGAGGGCTCAGAAAGGAAAAGGTTGGGAACCGCTGACCTAGATTGTTATGTGCCCCAGGCCCGGACAAAGCCAGGGAACTGCTTGTCCTCCTGGCAAGCAACCCATGTTCACATGCTGAGGGGGAGGCAAATGCCCCCGAGGTCGCTGCCAGGCTAACCATGGGGAAAATTCCATCCCACCCTCCCCCATGCTGATCCCGTTGCCACACGGGGGAGCAGGGGTGTGACGTAGTGGGGGTACCTTGCTGGTTGCTGTGCTGGGCAGCGGGTTGTCAGTGACCTCCACTGGCTGCTGGCTGCAGCACGGCCCAGCAGGGCAGGGGGTGAGTCATTATGCAAGGGGGCTTCGAAACTCGTCAGACAGGTATCTCCCATGGAGCGGAGCAATGGGAAGGAGGGGGGTGGAGCCCTGGCTGGGGGCAGGGCTGGAAGTGAGGGGGTTAGTTTTCTGTCTGGGATCATGGAGGAGACAGCCTAGGGCCCAGAGGGGCTGGAATTTAGGGGCCCAGCATCCCCCATCTCAAGGGGGGCTGAGGCATCCTAGGCCCGGTTCCTGTAACCAGATGACATCTGGGCTGTGCTGTATCCTGGAGAAGCAATAAACTCCCTCTATTCTCCTGGCTGGTGGAGTCTGTCCGTGCCATTACGGGGGTGCAGGAGTCGGGAGACCCCGACGCGCCGCCACAAGGTGTCACTTTGAAACGCCTTGCTGGGTGGAATTTCTCCCAGTCCCCTTGTCTATGGTGGACTCAGCCGGCCCATCCTCTGTCTCCAGCTGTGTAGGACGGTGGCTACGAACTGCCAGGCCGCGTCTCTGAGCTCCTCCCTCACCACTTCCTTTGGGGCCAGCTCCTTCCTTCCTTGCTCCTGGAATGCTGGTGTTGCCTAAGCCTGGCTGTCTTGGGATTCCTCGGCTGCTCGTTTTCAGTGGCACCTCAACTTGCCCCTCAAAGCCCAGCTGCTGTCATTCCACCGCGCACCTCCTGCTCAGGAAAATGGAGGGATCTCCAGACTCTTCCCCCAAAGTCACGTTGGCTGAGGCAGGACGGTGCCTTCCCTACCCTGGATGTCTGAAGGGCATGGGTAGGAACAAACCGTTCCGAAAGTCCGATGGGTGGGCGGCTCCTGTGGGTATGTTGGCAATTGAGACAGTCTCCACTGGGTGGCTTTCAGGGTGGGTTTCATGTAAAGGTTTTGACATCACCCCTCATGTGAGAGCAGGCCTGGGCAAAATATGGCCTGCAGGCCGCATCCGGCCCACCAACCCACTGGGTCCGGCAATGGAGAGCCCCAGGCAGGCTCCGCAGCTTGCCCCATGGCCCACACGCCGCTCATAAACGTGGCTGCGGGGGCTTTCTCTTTGGCTGTGTCTATACTGGCGCGATCTTGCGCCAGAGCTATGCAAATGAGGCTCAGCCTCATTTGCATAACTAACGAGCCACCGTTTTTGCGGAAGAGGCTCTTGCGCAAGACGGAGCTGTCTACACTGCCCCTTCTTGTGCAAGAAACCCCCCTGCGCAAAGCCGTTATGCTGATTATTTTCAGGCAGGCTGGTAAGTCTCCTGGTGAGAACCTGCCTCTGGCACCTCAGCCCCTCCCTTCCCCAACCCTCTGCCCCACACTCCTGCCCCGCTACTCCACATGCACCCAGACCCCTCCCAGATCTGGCCCCCCAATCTCCTGCCTGAGATCACAATGCCCTCCTCCCCTAGGTCTCATCCCAAACCCCTGCACCTGCTCTAGGGCACAACCGCCTGCTTCATCCCAAGTCCCTCCCAGCCTCCATTCTCCCTCCTGCACCCCCGTCCCTTACCCCACACTCCCGTGGGGATGTGGAGCCTTCCAGGAGGCCCACCATGTGCCCCCCTTCCCCTTTGCTCTGGTGTTTTCTTTGCGGGACTTCGTAGCAGAGAAGAACCTGAGGGGGCGTCCTATGGGGCACAGGGATGGGAAGAGCCCAGGCACGAGCTGAAGAGACACTGCTACCAGCAAAGCACCGCTCAAAGGCCCAGCGGCCCATGTGCACCTCAAGTGGAGCACCCCAAGGGACACACACCTAGAAGGTCACTTACTGCAGAAGATGCGTAACCTCTCCCCCGGCTTCTTCTAGCCCCTGTCCCATAAGGGTGCTTCGTTGTAGGTGGCTCGTTGTGGGGCTTGAGTGCAGTAGAAATAGCTCAGGCAGGACCCTAAAGCTCTTGTCTGGATGTAAGACGCAGGCCGACTTTCTTTGTGTTTGACTGTGGGGGAGGCCCCTAGGGTCCATAGGCCAGCCGGCCCTGTCTGCGGCGCAGCAGCTGCTGATCACTGGCCTGAAAGCGCGCCTGCCCCAGTGCAACGCCCCGGCAGATTGCACGGCCTGAATCTTGCATGCAGACCTGCTCGGCTAAGCAAGGAAAAGCCACGGGGCCCTGAGCCAGGGCCTCTTGCTAGCTCCGGCGCAGCAGAGCACGGCCCCAGCCTGCAGTCTGAGTAGATCCGGTTCCCCGGCCTGGGGCCAGAGCAGGGAGGGCAGTGTGGCTCTGTCGCCGGATGCTGTGAATGCCGCATCTTGCTGCTGGCCCTTCTTCCAATGAACTGGCCCATCTCTCTGTTCCGAACACTTGCAGCGCCGCCTCTGCAGGGCGATCAGAGGCCACGTTAGCGTGTCCTGCACGGCCTGGGGCTTCCTCTGGCTGCTGCCGGCCGGCCCCTCTCGCAGGGCTTGGCAGCAGAAGTTGGGCACGCTAGCCAGAGTCCTTCCCGGGACTCCCTGGCCATGCCGTAGGTGCGTCTCCTGACCCGTTGTGCAGGGTGCGTCTAACACAGGGCCCTGGGGTCCTGCCATGGGAGGCAGGTGCTGGCTGGCAGCCGTTTGTAGCCCTCACCTTGGCATGGGACCGAGGCCAGGGCAGGAAGGGCAGTGTCTTCCCAGGACGCTCAGTCACCACCTGAGCCCAGAGACGTTATGCTCTTGACAAATGGAGGGGGTGTGAGTGCACCGCGGCCCCTGCGTCTGGCCTTGACCCCACTCCTGCCTGCAGGGTAGGCCTGGTAGTGGGCAGAGGCTTCTGTTCCCAGCTTTTCTGGTCCCTTGTCCATGAGCTTGAGACATCTCCCCAGCTCCAGATTCTCAGCTGTCTGCTCGCTGAGGGTGCGTGATGCGCTGGGGAACTCACACGGAGCTTGCTGGGCCAGGTTTGGAGAGGTCATTGGCCGTGGTGGTCTAGGAAGCCTGGCCCTGTAACATGGCCCTATAGTGCCCTGCAGAAAGGCAGTCTCTGCCCCAGAAAGCCCCCTCCATGCACACGATGGGCTGCAGGCAGGCAGAACAGCTCAGAGAATCCTAGATTCAAAGACCAGAAGGGGCCACTGTGATTGTCCCCCCCAGAGCCTAGGCTTACCACGGTCACAGCCGGTTTTGTGGCTTCTCGGCACGTCTGAAAATGGGGTGTGGAAAGCAGGGACCCGCCAATGCAGCTGCCTGCCATCCCAGGCTGTGACCGTGCGCTGGCCCGACAGATGCAGAGCCAGTTTGGGCCGTAGAAACGTGGCATTAGCAGCGTCCCAGCGAAGGATCTTTTCCGTCGCGTACCGACGGGCACGGTTTGATCCATGGCGCATGCTGTAGATTTGTCCCACTAACAAAGGCAGCTGCCCCATCTCCAGGCCCAGCTCAGAGCGCTGGCGTTTAATGTTTCATGGGAAAAAGCCTCAAGCAAAGGACTAAGGTAAGAAATATTTAATTTTACAGTGTCGGTTTGCACCGTATGTTTCCCACTTTATAAATATTTCAGACACTTTGCTTAACAAGCCCAAGCTGAGTCTTCTGTGGCTTTGTGCATCGTGCTTCTTCCCCGGAGAACGGGGCATTTATTCCCTCCCCTTGCCAGCTGGCGTCTCCTCGCTGGGAATCCTTCAGAGGCCGTTGGCGCTCCCCTTCTGTGATGCTGGGCGGAAGAGGTGGCAGACTTAATTGCAAGAAATCTGCCATCGAGGCCCTGTGAGGGGTCCATGAAAACGTTCTGACTGGCCAAGTAAGATGGCCTTGTTCACACGTTTGTATCCCCCCTTGGCACTGTGGGTTAGAGGTGTGTCGCTAGAGCTGAATTTCCAAACGTGTGCCTTGTCCGGGTGGCATTAGCGCTGCCCAGCCTCGATGGCCCACCCAGGGGCATTAGCTGTGCCCACTGAAAGGAGCCAGGGATACACCTTCTGTCTCAGCAAGACATGTGGGGGCAGGCGGGTGGACAGAGACCGCTCAGGCTTTGCCAGGCCCTGTGCTGTGAGCTTGTGTTGGGCCACAGGACGCACACGCCACACGGCAAAGGGCAGCCGTGTCATCCCATTTGGTCTTTAACCCTCCGTCTTACCACTGGAGCTGGGTCCCCCTCAGCTGCATGGCCACGTGGCTGAAAGCTGAGCCTCATGCAGAAGCTCAGGGATGCAGCAGGGAGAGATGCCATGGCCAGGGGCTGCTGTGGCCTGGGCGTGGTGCCTCTTCCCGCCAGCTCCCGGATAGAGCTGCTCTGGCCAGGGGACAGGTGCCCCTTCCCTGACCTCCACCCAGCCTAGCTTGGACCTGTACCAGCTGTGCCCAGTGGAGCTGCTGGGTCAGTAGAGAGATGCCTCTCACTTGGCCCCGAGCTGCTGCGGCGACAGAGGGCTGGGGGGGTGTACCCTCTCCCTGGGGCATCCTGCACCCCAAACCCTCCATCTTCAGCCCCACCCCTGAGTCCTCACCCTGTATGCTGGCCCTCTGCCCCAGCCCTCAGGCACAAACCCACCACAGAGTCCCCCCCAGTCTGATGAGCCAGGGCAAGGCTGGTGCATGGCCTGCAGGGGAGGACTGCTGGGTGGCAAAGGGCTGGCGTGGGATTGTGGCAGGCAGCAACGTCCAGTGGCCCTGAATGGCCATTCAGTGGCCAGCGTGGAGGGGGACGTCGCGGGGAGGAACTGCGAACGCTGGTGCAGACAGAGAGATCGGAAAGGGCTGGGAGAGATTAGCCACAGGGCCAGAGAATTCCCCGGTGAGCGTCAGTGTAGCTGGGGGAAGCCACTGAAAGCGAAGCCGGAACAGCGAGGGCCAAGGCGCAGGAACGAGGCCGGAGTGTAGAACGCCGCACGGCAGCACAAACGGCCCCTGGAATTATGCGCCACCAGTAAAAGGAATCGCCCGTCACGGAGCGGGGAAGCAGGCAGCCTTCCCCAGCCAGCTCGGTCAGGTGGGGCCACGGCCAGGAGCTCTGAACGACGACACAGGGCTGGGAAGGGCAGTAGCCCCCTTACCCACGGCCTGGCAGACTAGCGTTTGCTCGCGCAACAACTCCGGCGGCCCGATATGATGCGAGGCCACAGCTGACTCGGGCCAGCCCCGGAGAAGGAGGTTGGGGGATACAAAGGGGCGTAAAGGGAGAGATGGGACGCCACTCTCCTGTACTCTCTGGCCTGACCCTGTCACAGCTGTGATGGGCAAGTTTACTGCCCCCATTTCTTTCCAAGCACTAACGTTTGTAAACAGGGCTACCTCTGCGACCTGGCTACTGGTATTAGTGAAGGTGCCTTGGTTGTGCGTCGCAGCGTCCTTCCCCCTCCCTCCAACGGGAACTAGCCAGCTGCGTGGCTTTGGATTCCCAGCAGATGATCAGTAGGGACGAGAGCGCAAAGGTGATTTGACAAGACTCTGTGTGAAACTGCTCAGGAGCGGAGCCCTGCTCTGGGGGCAAGTCGTGGCCTCTGGTGCTAACAACTGACTTTCGTGTCCTCTCCACCTCTGGCTCCGAAGGCAGGTACCTTATCCACTGGGCTTCTGGAGGAGCCCCCCAGCCTCCCTACAATCTGGACCCCCTTATCCTTCCTTAGTTCCAAGGGTGCCCGGTCCACATTGTACCCTCTGGTACAATGATACAATGTCGGAAGAGGCGATTACCGGACTGTCAGGTGGGGGATCGGCCCCTCCATACGCAGACACGCCAGTACGTAGATATATATTATATTATATTTATCTATATATATATACACATTAACAAAGAAGTTTCCAAAAAAAATCCCCAAACATAGTTATGTTACATATGAGGAGAAGGGATGACAGGTTCACTGTACTCAGATTTGCACCACCCCCCAAGTCAGATACAATGGGTTTACTATGACAGAAGCAGCCAGCAGCAGCAGGGCCCTGCGAGAGGCAGAAATACAGAGGACACATGAACTTCCTGCGGTGACGTCAACCGATCCTGCCACTGGCCTCCCACGGGACGGCGGCCACAGGAGAAAGTGTTTCTACATACGTCCCAGCCATGGGCAGCAGGGGCCGGCTGGGCTCGGACTGACGGGATCTGCCGCAGCGTCCCACGACACTAGGCATTTCCACCAATGGGATGCTTGCTAACAGGTAGAAGGCAAAGGCGGCAAAGCAGCAGGGGAGAGCCGAGGGGCCATTTGGAGCTGCAGGGCACCGCACTCTTGGGCAGGTGCCTGACGTGGACTGAGTTCCGCAGGGTTGTTCCTGCCCGCCCCAGCACAGCCATCCCCGCCCGACAGCAGCCGCGCCGGGGTCTGCTTGCAGCAACCAGCAGCGAGGAAATGCAGGGGGCTGGCCTCTGGCCTGCCCGCTAACTGTGTTGTGCTGCCCATTTCCACTGGCCCAGGCAAACTCTCTGCTGTGCCCTCCCGCCGGACCCCGGGACAAGCCATCAGTGCCACGTGTGCACCGAGCGAACGGGTGTGGCAGTGCCCTCCAGCCACGCTCCCGTCGAAACAGCGACAGGGCCACCCAGAAAGCTTTCCCCCGGTTCCTCAACCGCTCAAATCCAGCTCCAGCCTGTGGGCATCCGTCTGAGGCAGCTTCTGTCACAAGTCACCTCTGGGTCGGCGCACGGGGCCAGCACTCACCAGGAACCCCTTGTGGCTGTGAAACACGTCAACCCCAGCTGGCAATTCCTCTGCCTCAGACGGTTCTGGGGTCAGCTGCAGGGCCAGGCAGGAATGGAGACGTGCATCCCCCCTGCACCCGCCGCCATCAGTGGCTCAGGCCAACAGAAACCCGCCTTTGGCTCTGAACTGGCTCCTGAGGTTTAGGGGCAAACAGTGCAGGGCCTCCCGCCACCACCTCGACCAGAGACAGGGACCCAAAACAGCTTTTGGGTTCCCAGCCTGGCACAAAGTGGCCCGTCACTCCCTAGAAACCCCTCTCCCCAAGCCACTCAAAGGCCCCAGATGGCCACGTTTGGTGTGTTCTGGGTGTCTCTCCCACCCTCTCCTGTCGCTATTCACACCCACACAACCCGCTTCCCCCGTCAGGAGGGGAGGAGCGGCCGGTCACCCCCGCTCGGTCTTGGTTCCCATGAGGGCACGAGGTCCCAGCCTGGCAGGGTCAGACCAGGAGGGACATGGGGGGCACAAAGGCATGGGGCAAGTCTCCGCGTGTGAGGGGGTGGGGGAAGCAGGAGTGACCCGCTGGCCCTGGCCAGAGAACGCTACAGGCCACGCTGCTGTGCTCACGTCTGGCCTCCGGGTTTTCCTCCCTTGGAGCCTAGCCCCCCCCCCGGTGCCCAGAGGAGAAAGTGCATTCAGAGCAGGGCTGTGTGGGGCCGCGATCCAGCTCTAGGTCATAAATAACGAACAGTCCTTGTGCTCTACAGTAGTCACACCTCATGCCCACGGGCTCTCCGCTTCTCTGGAGACATGCTGCCTGGCCAGCCTCCCCTCCCCCTGCCTGGGGGCAGCCCCAGGTCCCACAGGGCTTCTTCCCCACTCCCAGGGCACACACGCTTTCCAGGGGGCGGCCTAGGCTATCCCAGGACAGCCTGGGGACAGCCACGTCTCGACCTAGCTCCAGGCCAAGCAGTAGCCTTGCTTGGTGGGGCCTGGCTCTCCACCGCCCACCACCTCCGCTGGCTGCATTTCACACAGACCAGGTGCCTGCTCGAGTGGGACTGGGGCCTCGCTGGCTATCGAGGCAGAGCCTCTCACAGGAGCAGTGACAATGGAAGGAAAGGGAGCACCGGGGAGAGCTGGATTTCAGGTCTCAGCCCCCCTCGAGCGGCAGGAGCCGTGCACCCCGCCAGCTAAACACGCCACTGCTCCCAGCGGGTCCCACCCTCACAAGCTGGCGAGGGCGCGACTGGCTCTGCGTGGCAGTGGCGGCCTCGCTGGGTGGCACCAAAAGCCGTGCCGCTGCTGGGACGGATCCTTCCTGAGACACGGCTGGTGGCAGACCCCCAGAACGGAGCCGGCTGGCCTGCTCCCCTACCAGGCCACCTCGTCCCCTCCCCACATCTCCTAACCCGCACTGCCCATCTCCCTCTCTGCTCGCCCCAAATGAGCAGCGGGACGGTCCAGCTGGAGGAACGCCCCCTGCCACCACCAGAGTTTCGCAATCCCCTCCCGCGCACACGGAGCTCCGCCACGGAGTCTATTTCCATCGCCTGCAAAGTTTTGTGTTTCCCATGGCAGGGGGGAGGAGGCTCGCTGGCAGAGCGCGGGGTCCCTGGTGGCAGGGCCTGCTTTCCAGTCCAGCTGCTCAGAAGCCCCAGGAGCCTTCCCCGTGCTCCGCCCTGGAGCTGGCTGCTGCTCAGTGGCAGGCTTTCATCCCTGAGACATACGGGGACTCCTGTGGCCGGCAGTTACACTCCTGCTGCTCTGGGTAATCGATGAAGTCAGGGGCTGGCAGGCCTGACAGGATCATCAGCGACTTGTTCCAGATGGTGAAGGTGGGGCACACGGGCAGGACGAAGGACACGCTGAAGGTGTGGAGATGGAGGGAATTGGCCGGGTCGTAGAAGGACAGGGCGTTGTTGTCGTAATCCAGGAGCACGCCCAGGCGTTTCATCTGCGGGTGAACGTCCACCAGCATCTCCTTGTTGTTGTGTCTCACCACAAAGTTGCTGTTGCAGCGGGAGAAGACCCAGGAGGAGGAGTTCTTGCCGATCCACTCGTTCTTGGGGGCTGACTTATAGGCGATGCCGATGGCGTACCTAGGAGAGAGGGCAGTGGACACACATCACCGACTCAGACCCTCCACAATCCACAGACCATGTCCCCAAGGGCTGAACCATGAATTTAAAAGTTTCCCTAAAATTTCCACAGTTACCCCAATTCCCTTCCAATTTGGTGCATCTTGTAGGGACGGGGGTTTGGTCAGTGAACCACCTCGGGGGACAGGTGACCATGGAGTTCCCAAGAAACAGCCCCTGGAAAAACTCCCAGCTTTCCATAAAGACATTCTCCTCATACCATAGATCTCTTTTGGGCTGGGTGCCCAGAACTGCGCGCACCATTCAGGATTTTCCATCTTCTCATCTCTCCCTTTCCTCCTGGTTTGTAACATTCAGTTTGCTTCTCTGACTGCTGCTGCACCTTGACTGGATGTGTTTAGAGAACTAGCCACCCGGATTCTGAGATGGATCTCTCTCTCTCTCTCGCCGTAACGGCAAATTCAGAGCCCATCGTTTAGTACAGTGTTTCTCAATCTTTTTTTATAAAGTGCCCCTTTAGAAAAAAATTATAAGTACCCAGTACCTACAGTTTTCAGACACACAAAAATGTTTTCTACCATTGCAACACATTTATTTAAACAACTTAATCACAGCCAGGCGTGCAATTAAATTTTTGGGTGTAAAAAGTACAAAAATAATAAAGTGCCATAAAACTTAAAACAAAAATTCAGTTTTCTCCAAATTTCAGTTGTGTCGATGTACCCCCCAGACTTCTCTCGAGTGCCCCTGAGGGTACTCGTACCACTGGTTAAGAAACACTGGTTTAGGAGGCATAGTTGGGATTAGGTTTCCCAGTGTGCACAACTTTACATTTACCAGCACTGAATTTCCTCTTCCATTTTGTTGCCCAGGTACCCAGCTTGGTGAGATCCCTTCTGTACCTCTTTGCCGTCTGCTTTGGCCTTAATTATCATGAGGAATTTTGCATCATCTGCAAATTTTGCTACCTCCCTGTTTTCCAGAGCACTTTTGATGATATTGCATAGGATCGGCCCCAGAACAGACCCCCACGGGACATGCCTACTTCCCTCCCTCCCTCCCTCTTGAAAACTGACCATTCCTACTCTTCATTTCCCAGCTTGTCCCCAGTGGCTGGCCCAGGAGAGGCCTTGCCTCTTATCCCCGGGCGTGTTCACAGTGTTGTCAGCAAAGAAATCGTGACGTTTTCGGAGAGCAGGCCAGGCAGCTGCTCCACACTGTGCCATCTGTTTGCAACTCCCCCGACCCTCCTGGAGCACAGACAGCCTCTCGAGGGTCGTTGTCAAAGCAGCAGGAAGCCAGCTCCGCACTGCAGAAAAGGAACCTGCCAAAGGGCTGCGAAGAGGAGTGGTTTCCCATCCAAGCGCCGGGGAGGGAGAGCTAGAAGTGGCCCAGCCAGCCAGCCGCCTTCCATTTTAGGCCCGCTGTGACAGCCAAAGCCAAACAGCTTTAAAAATGGATCAGCTGGAGGACGCGTCTGTAATGGCTCCTGGCGAACGTGCGCCCGGAGGAACAGAGCTGTGAGGAACAGGAACCGAGCCTGCCCTGCAAGCTGGCTGCCAGGCTGTAGCATGCCACAATTTCCCATCGCCAGATCCGAGCCCGGCCGGGGCCCCCGCAGGAAACGGCGCTTTCTGTGTCACGCGTGGGAAGCTTTGAGGGACCTCTCCACATGGGACCGTGTGCGACCGCACGGGTCACACGTGGGATGGAGCCGTTCAGCACCTCTCCCATCAGGGAAAGGGTGTCCGGGGCAGCCAGAGGGACTTTACAGGAGGGCTTGGCCACAGCAGGGACACGCTGGGGCTGGGGGAGATGACTTTGGGGGGCAGGGGAGCTCTTGGAGGGCTCTGAGCAGAGCTCTCGCTTTTCCTGTCGCAGAGCCTGGGGTGCACACTGTGTGGGGCACGTGCCTTGCGACAGACATTACAGGGATTGCGCACTGTGCAGCGTTCCCGGGCCACGGACCGAGGGCTCTGTCTGGCTGTCTGGGGCCGTCTCCACCTGCCAGCATGTTCATGCAGCAGCAGATTGGCAGCCTCCACACGCCCCGGGGCTGAGACCTCTGGCTTTCTGTCCCACAGGCATGGGTTGGCCCTGCGTCTGCTCTTGCTGGGGTTAGCATCTTCTCCCGCTTTGCCAGCCATCCCAGAGGATGTGCCGGCTGCCGGGGAAGCTGCACAAACACTCCCACGCTGGGCCACGATCCGCCTGGATGCGAAACGCGTCTGGCGGGCTGCCAGGACCCCCGACCCTGGCATTAGCACCGCTCACGTGCTGCCTGGACACACCGACCCGCGGGGGAAGGCGCGAACGAATGCTAACATGCCAGCACACGCTGGCAGGCCTCCCAGCTCATGGCACGTGTCCGGCACAGGCCCTGGGCTTGGCTGCTTTCTGATGGAAGTGGGCTTCTCTTTAGGCAAAACTACAGCTCATTTTAGGAGGTGAAACTGGTTTTTCTCCATGTGTCACTAGCGCTCCCTGCACTGACATGTGCGTTGCCAGCCTTCTGCAGCTGGCTGGGCCCAGGGCCAGGGCCAGCAGGCAACAAGGGATCTGCACGGCTCACATGCCCCTTCTGAAAACAGGCACGGGCCGGGTCTATTTTATCAGCTCCTCCACGCATTAAGCAAGCAGCCTGTAAGCACCTGCAGAGCGGCTGGGTGAGGAGCCGCCGGCATGGATTTGCCAAAACACAAACCCTACCAAGCCAGCCTCCCTCCCTCCTCTGACGCGTGACTGGCTGGGCGGCTGGGGGAGCCATCTTGGATTGAGTCAGGCTGTGGAGGTGGTCCCGCCCGGCACGCTCATAAACCGACGGGGCGGGGGGAGAGTGTGCGCTAGATAAAGTGACGACGACGCGGGGGCACAAGTGGTTGGAAGCAGCAAGTCAAAGAGTCGTTAGCGGCGGCCGGGATGGTGCATCCAGCGGGTTGGTCTGGGGCTCGGTGCTGTCATTAAGGCGAGGTGACAAGTGGACTGGAGCAGGCTTATAAAACCGGCTGTGACACCAGGTGCTTTCGGATCAGAATTCAGAACGACCTGGACAAATTGGACAGTTGGTCCGAAATTGGCAAGAGAAAACCAATACAGAGAAGCGCAAAGCGCTGCCCCGGGGAGGCACATGGGAGGCGGGAACCCCGGCTAGGTGCAGCGACGCTGGGGCGGGTCTGGGGCGAGAGTGGATCGCAGCCTGAGTCTGAGCAACAATGGGATGCGGTGGGGGAAAGGCTGGGTCATGCGGCGATGGGTGAGCAGGCGTGTCGTACGCAAGGTGTGGAAGGTAACTGCCCCGCTCCCTCAACACTGCTGGAGTCCTGGGTCCAGTTCTGGGCACCACCCCTCAGGAAAGAGGGGCACAAGCTCAGAGTGTGCAGAGGAGAGCAGTAGAAATGAAAGGTCTGGAGAACCTGAGCTACACGGACCGGCTGAAAAAACGGGGCAAGGGCAGTCTGGAGAAAAGAAACAACCTGCTAACTCCCCATCCCTGGAGGTTTGGGGCAACCGCTGGAGGGATGAGCTGGATTTGCTTGGTCCTGCCCCTGGACTAGGCGACCCGGGAGGTCCCTTCCAGCCCTACATTGCCGTGATTCCCTGTATCTGCTTTGCCTGGATTTTTAGGAGCGTGACTGAACCCAGAACCCTTTCACTGCCATTTGCTTGGCCCTGCAGTGTCCTGGAGCAGGCGGGAAGGTGCATCTGACGTGGAGAAGAGGGTATGTACATGCCGGGATGGAGTCAGCTCTGCTCTCCAAATCTCAGCAGCCTTGTGTGAATTGCCATCCATGCAGCGCGCCCCGCACGGCTCCCCCGCGCACATGTGCAGAGGCCACACAAGCCCACCAGGAGGGGTCCCACTCCGCCTCGGCAACCTCCCTGGGGGTCCGTGTGTCTGCGAAGGTACGAACCCAGGGCCCCGCTTGTGGGTCGCGAGTGCACAGCGCAGGCTGCGGACACCCCTCCGCGGAAACAGCAGGTGTACGTGTCTGGGGTGCTGCAGCCCTCCTCGACCCCGGCCCCGTCTGGAAAGATGCTGCGTGAGAAGCGGTTGCCAAGGCAGGGGGCCCGAGGCCACGCTTCCCCCTCCCACTCCCGGCCGTGCGCTTGCCAGCCCTGCTGTTCTTCACGCGGCCGGCAGCGTCCAGGAGTCGCCTGCCCCTCCGCATGTGCTCTGCGAAAGGAGGACTAATTCCAGGGCTGTTCCCGCTCCCCAGGCAGACTACGGGAGAGCGAACTGAGCCTTTTCAAGGCACGGGCCATGCTGGCAGGCTGCCCCCTTCCACGCGACGCGGGACTCGTGCTCCTAGCTGGGCACTTCCCTACAGAGAGGAGCCGGACGTGAAGTTCTTGATTTTCGTGAGAGACCTTTCTGTGCAGGGCAGCTGGCTAGTCTCTCCCAGCGCCCGCACCGCCCGGCCGGACGCGCCCACGGTTGAGAGCTGTGTCCAAACCAGAGCAAGGAGGATTTAGGGCCAGGACTCGGCAGACCCACGCTCAGGTGCCTGTTCTGCCCCAGATTATTGGTGATCCCGAGCCAGGCTTAGGGGTCCCCGCCCCTCAGTTCTCCGCGTGCCAAAGGACGGCCCTGCCCGTGTCACAGGGGCGCTGCGAGAGGCAATACCTTCCAGGAACGCCAGGCTGGTGTGCTGTGGAAACAGAAGCCACATAAGTACCCGGGGGGGGAGGGTCCTTTGAGGTTTCAAGGCTCTTGTCACGACACCAGCCGTGAATACATCGCCATTAGGTTTTCTTCAATCTAACCCCATTCAGTGCACCGCTGCACAGCACGGGCGGAAGGGAGGAGGGGGCCGATGGCACAGGGACGGGGTGGAAGTAAAGCTAGAACAGCCAGCCCCCAATTCCTAGGGCAGCCCCTTCATGACAGGGCGGTTGGATCCCTCCCCGAGGCAGGAGCAGGAATTAGCGCAAGCCTGGATGGGACTCTGGAAGGTCTGGCCCTTGCATGGCTATTCACGCACAAACCCAAAGCCCAGAGCGCAGGACGGACTCGTAGCTGGGCTGCGTGATCCTCCCTGGAAGGGCCCTTTGGTCTCGGCTCCGCCTGCAAAGGGCAGAGAAAGGAGACGCATCCGATCGTTTCTGCCGCCTCGGGAGAGCCTTGACCCTGAAGCTCGAAGGGCTGGTGGCTCCCTCATTGGATTCCAGCCATGGAGCCAGCCAGTGAGCTGGGCCGGCGAGGATTTGTCCAAGAAATAGCAGCTGGAGTAAGCCCTGCAGCGGGAAGGGCAGGGCTGCAGGCGTTTCCCCACAGCCGCCATTAGCGAACCAGCCTGTGAAGCGCTGGCCACCACAGTGCCGTTCCGTGGCCTTCGCCCACTTTCTGATTTGCATCTGCCAGCCCAGCCTGGCGCCGCTCAGTCCTTGACGGGGGGGACGCGAGCTGGGCTCAGCCGTGCAGGCGAGGGGCCGGACCCGGCCGAGAGGCCCTGCAAATCAGCCCGGTTCATGTGCACCCGATCTAACCCTTCCTCCGCGCTAACGCAGCGATGGGGGGATGGCTGCGGAAAGCTGCAGGCCCTGCTGCACCTGATCAATGCAGCGTTCTCTGTAAGCGTCCACGAGACACCAGGCTCCTGGCTCCCTCGGCCTCCCGGCTGGAGGTGCCTCCATTGCGCTTTGCCTCCCTGCAGCGGGGGCGGCCCCTTGCCTGCCTGCGAGAGTCTCCGTTCAGCGCCGCGCTGCTGCCGTGTATTCCGAGCGAACGGCTCCAGCGTCAGCAAGGCAGCTCTGAGAAGTGCTGATGTCGAAGGCCTGGCCCCAGTCAAATCCAGCTCCCTGGGAACCAACGTACAGAGCCCCCTCCTCCCCCCCCGCTGCACGAGGGGCCCATCAGAATCTGCCTCTCCCAAGAGAGCCCCCACAGAGCAGGGCGAAGGGCAGTGCCGGTGCCAGATGGCCCCTCGCAGCAGGCCTGGATTTGCTGGGCAGGCTGGGCTCTCGGCGTGTTGGCAGAATCGGACCAATGGCAAAGCTAGGAATTGGGGAGGGTTTATTGTCCTTGCCTAGCTTTGCCACAGCTGGGCCTGGGCTCAGCGACCCAGGGCGCTTCCTTCTCACCCTGGAGCTCGTTAGTGGGGTATTAACGAGAGCTCAATCCTGGCTGCTGGTGACGATCTTCCCCTGGCGCGGGTGCAGTCAGGCAGGACAGCGCCGCCAGGCACACGACGCGGGGGCTGGGCCCGGGCGCGAATGAGTCCCCAGGCTGCAGGGCCACGGAGACTGCTCCTGGGCCAACCCAGGCGTGAGCACCCTGGGCTCCCATTCGCCTCCGGCCTGCTCCTGGCCCTGCACGCTCGGCGGGAACTGCTGCTGGGGGCACTGGGGGCAGGAGCGCCTGGGGGCAGCAGGCACACACAGCCCTGGCATCATGGCAGCCCCTCGGCAGCCCGCCAGGGGCAGGGGGCAGCTCCCAGCACGCTCAACGCAGCAAACTGCCTCCCCCACTCAGCACCAGCTCCCCGGCTGCACATCCCGGGAGCCACGCAAAGCAAACAACCGTCCGCAGCCCGGTGGCGGGACGTGGCACGCGAGATAACCGGCCGGGCACTGCCAGCTTCCTGCAGCAAGTCCCATGTGCCCAGTCTGGCCCGGAGGCCGGCAGCCCCTCGCACCAGACACAGACGGGAGGCCGGGTCCTGGTGTCACTGCCCCGGCTGCAGGCAGCCTGGCTGAGCAGAGCAGCTGCTGATTTCCCACCTGAGGGTGCTCGTGGCTCCTGTGCCGAAGCCACTTGGCAGCTCCCCGGGGGCAGGCAAAGCCCCCTCGGCAGTGTCCCCCCCACGGCCTCTCCTGCAGCTGGGGGAGTCACTGCACTGGGGCAGCTGAGGCAGGCAAAGCCCTCTCGGCAGTGTCCCCCCACGGCCTCTCTTGCAGCTGGGGGGGGGGGGGAGGGTGTCACTGCACTGGGGCAGGCAAAGCCTCCCCTCTGCAGTGTCCCCCTGCCTGGCCTCTCCTGCAGCGGGGGGGGGGGGGGAGGGTGTCACTGCACTGGGGCAGGCAAAGCCTCCCCTCTGCAGTGTCCCCCTGCCTGGCCTCTCCTGCAGCGGGGGGGGGGGGGGTGTCACTGCACTGGGGCAGGCAAAGCCTCCCCTCTGCAGTGTCCCCCTGCCTGGCCTCTCCTGCAGCGGGGGGGAGGGTCACTGCGCTGGGGCCGGCTGGGGGTCACAGCTCTCGCCCCAAGCTGCTCCAGCAAAGGCCAGCGGGGGCCCTTGGGAAGTGATGCATTGAGGCTCCCTATGACTCCAGCTGCGCTGACAACCGCCCAGCCGGCGCCCTCAGCCCGTCCCGGCACCGCTGGACAAGGCCGACACCGGGATGATGTCTGATCCCGCTCCCGGTGCTGGGCGCTTGTCCCAGGAACGAGGCTTCCCTCTGCGGAAGCATCCCCGGAGCACGGCAGTGGAGTGTGGCTGTCGGCACCGCTGAGCCCTGCCCGGCCCCACTGACCCTGGGAACAGCCTCAGCCCCTGTGCCCGCCCGGGGCAGGGACCCAGCAGCTGCATGCTCACCTGCGCACGGCAGCCTTCGAGAGAGCCTATGCGGGAGTGTGCCCTGGCGGGCGCCCCTTTGTGCAGGCACTGTTGGGGGAGGGGACCCCAGGCGCGAACGCCCAGGGGTGCCCGACTCCTTCCCAGCCCTCTGCCCGCAGTGTGGTAGGTGACGCGCATGTGGGGCTCTGTCCATCCCACCCAGGGCAGCAGCACCGGCCAATTCCTGCCCACGCCGCCCGGCCCCTGCCTGACCAGCCCTGTGCTTCCCACCCCAGCGCTGCCCTCCTGCCTGCACCCCCGGCTCCCTGACTCCCCCACCAGTGTTAGACTCCCCCGGCCTCTCCTCTCCCCCTTGCTGGCAGCATCACCTGGTGCCCGCCGCTTCCGATGGAGACTGCCCTGCACCCTGCCGGCCTCTACGCCCCCCTCTCAGCCTGGCTGCCAGCCTGGAGCTGGAGGGAAGGGACTGGAGCCCTTGCTGGCAGATCTGCTTACCAGGTGGAGGACCCCACCATCACCTCCCAGTAATGGCACCCGCTGTCGATGAAGATGTTGCCTGCGGCGCCGTAGCACCCGGTCCCGCTGAACCTCTCGGGCGTGTGGCTCTTCTTCAAGGAGCTCTCGTCCTTCTCCATCTGCAGCCCATCGTTGGACAGCTTCAGCTTCTTGTGAGCCAGTTTGGGATCCAACTTGAAGGGCTGACCTGTGAGGAGGCAGAAATGCCGATGGTTAGCGGTCCTCCTTCCCCGGGACGCAGGCTGAACCCCAAACTGCCTCTCCTCTGCCTGCCACACCACGTCATGGGACGGGAGACAAGAGCCAGCCCCTGCCAGCCACCTCCCAGAGGTGTCCGAAAAAGTCCTGCATGTTCCTTCAGCAAGGGGCTTAAACTGCAGCAAGGGGGGGTTAGGTTGGACATCAGGAAAAACTTCCCAACTGTCAGGGTGGTTCAGCACTGGAATAAATTGCCCAGGGAGGTCGTGGAATCTCCATCCCTGGAAATATTTAAGATGATCTTCTAGACCAAGGATACTCAATTTCGGAAGCCACGGGGGCCACAATGATACAGCACATGCCGAGGGCAGCAACTTAAGCGTGGTTGCATATATATGCAAATAGCTTCTTTCACACTGATGGGCGTGAATTCAAAGATTAAGGCAAGACTACACCACATGCAGGCCCCATTTAAGTCAGTTCTGCTGGTATTAACAAAATGCAACGTTCACCCAATTTCCACCCATGACAGCACTTGTAATGAGCAGTCCAGGAATTTAACTACTAAAACACGTATCAACAAAAGACCATTCTATTGACGTGTTGAGCCCCATGTAAACCCAAACTGCACTGCGGGCTGCAAACAAACGGGCTGCATGCTGAGTAGCCTTGCTCTAGACAGTGCTGGTCCTGCCGTGAGGGCAGGGGCTGGACTTGATGACCTCTCGAGGGCCCTTCCAGTTCTGGAGTTCTGTGATTCCTGGCACCCTCAGGCAGAGCTGGCTCACGAGTCTAGTGACGAGCTGTTTTGGGAACAAAGGGTCCCCAAGGCTAACGGCCTGAGCATCGCTTGCGTCCCATGTAAGTCCCCACAACAGGATGCAGGCAAGAGCTAGCTGGTGTTCTGGCCCCATGATTTTAGTTGACCTTCAAGTGAGCTGCTGCAGGACCAGCTTGGAGCTGAAATCAGAAGACTTGTATGAAGAGAGAAACGAGCTAATTATTGCATCTGTCCTGGCTATAATTAAAGAGGGCGAAAGCTCGGCCCTGGAAGAACGGAGCCAAACGTTGCTCCAAACTGCTGGTCTATAGCCTGGGGGTCATTTTGACATTTTGCTTGATGTCTGCAAATAGCTTCTGTTTAGCGTGGAGAGGACTAAGCAGACTGGGACTGGGACTGGAGAGAACTAGGTCACAGCTCTGCTACAGACTCACTGCGTGACCTTGGGCAGTCACGTAACTGCCCCATGCCTCAGATTCCCCATCTGTAAAAGGCAGGGAAGGACCCTGCCTCTCCACGGTAAAGTGCTTTGAGATGCACCCATGAAGAGTGCGGGGTAGCTGATGGGCGCCAGGGCATTTTATAATCATCCCTGCTGGGTGTCTGGGGGGGAACTCTCAGTCCTGGAGCAACCCCCCCCCCCACTAGTCTGTTACATTGTTCAGACTTACCACAGCCCCCCGTAAACACGGCTCCTTTTCTCTCCCGTCAGTTATGCACAAAAGTCTGAGCGCTGGGTCCAGATAACGGAAGCGTGCCAAAAATCAGTGGAAACCAAATCCGGATGGTTTAATGTGAATTCATTAAAGGATCCCTTCTCTATTACAGGGGAGGGTCCATAACATTTTAAATGGAGGTGCAGGCCCGTTGGAAATCATGAACACAGTCTGCAGACCCCCAGCCGCTGGCTGAAAACCACTGTTCTATCGGCATTCAGGGAAGTGACGCAAACATATTGAGAAGTCAACAGACCCTTGAATTCTGGCACAATAATGTCACCAATGTTCCCTCCAACTTTTTCCATCTGTGTGAGGAATGAATTTTGTTATGTACACCGAGGCATGCACAGATGTGCACCACCACTAGAAGCACATGCCACCGGCTGTGGGGGCACTGCTGATCCACTGGGCAGTACCTGAATTTCTCCTGGGTGGCCACCCAAGCGCTCAGCTTACAGGGAACCCTGAATGTCCCGGACACACAGCAGCCCCATCCAGCCCATCTCCACACACCCACCTCTGGCCCGCGCCGCTTACACCCCTCCGTCTATGCTGTGTCATTCCACTGGGAGAGATACATGCAGCCCCGAAGAGCCTCCTTCTCCAGCACGGACCCAGGGCCACACATCTTCCCTGCACTAACAGCAGTGGGGTGGGGGACTGCGGCCTGCCCTGCCGTCCTCGACTCTTTGGGTCTGGCTTGTGCTCTGTCGGGCTACCCTGGAGAGGCAAGGGGGGGTTTGCAGCACCTGCTGGGACCCGGGCAAGGCGAATCGCAAAGGGGGCTGTCTAGACAGGAATTAAAAACCTGCAGCTGGTCCTGGCCTGCTTCCTGGGGCTCAGGCTAAGGGGCTGTTTAACTGTGGCCGGGTCTTTGAGCTCAGGCCAGAGCCTGGGTCCAGGACCCTACGACATGGGATGCTGCTGGACCAGAGAGGCTCCGCCTGTCCCTGCGTGGCCCTGAGATGCGAGGGGAGAGCACGCCTGCCGGAAGGGCGGGGTGTGGACCGGAGTACGACCCTACACGGCTCTCTGCTTGCCCAGGCTGGGCAGGTACACAGAGACCTTCCCCACCCCAGGCAAGGAGTTGGCAGCGAGGAAAGACGAGCAGCTCCCTGTTACAGGAGCCTTTCACTGCAGCAGGGAAAGACGCCCCATAATGCAGCTTTCCTCGCTGCCTCCCCTCCACCAGAGCCTGCCACCGACAGGGGTGGCTCCGCCCCACGGAGCAGATGTGGCCTGTAGCTACACATCCCCTCAGCCACGGGACTAGTCTGCAGAGCAACGTGCGACCCACGTAGCCTTGGGCCTGTGAAATTCGGTGCCACAGAGTGTTTACATTCCAGAATCCCACTGGCAAGATAACGGAGCTGAGAGGCCTGAAAATAAAGCTCCCGGCCGGAAAGGCCTACCCTTCCCCTGCCACCCCGTCAGTTATTTGAGTGTGGCTCTGCTTGTCTCTCTCCGGCAGTAATGGCAAGAGACAGGCTCTTCGCAAGTTAGAGCGGAAATTCTCCACTCTGTCAGGAAGGAGACCGGCCCTTTCGTCATGGAGGTGAAGATGACCCGATAGGGAGGTGAATGCAAACAAACCGTGGCCTCAGATTTGTGAGTGCGCCCACGGGCTCCAAGAGCCATCTCGACCCCAGGATGACACTGAAGATCACGGCTACTGAACAGAGGGATCGGTACGGCAGCTCAGCTTCAAAACCTCCCTTTAACAAACACCTTTCTGGGGCTAGGAAATGAAACGAACGAACAGGCTCTCCGTCAGCTGCCGCCTCCCATACATGATCCCATGACCCCTTCCAGCATGCGCCGAACTCCCCGCAGTACCGCAGCATTCTCCGCTCTAACGGGGAGGGAAACGAGCAACTGTTAATGACAGCCATGGCTTTGGTGAACTGAAAAGCCTGTGCCCCTCCGGGAGTAGGAAAACAAAGGCTTGGCTAGTGGAGGTCTGGAAGATGGCGTTTGCCCTGCACCTCTCGGCAGGCTGTGCTCAGAGCTCCCACAAACAAGGAAGGAAACGCCCAGCGCTATTTGAGTCTGCCTTGTATCTGAAGCAGGCCTGTTCCTGTCTCTGAGGGGCACAGAGAAGTCAGCGCAGGAAGAAGAGATGAGCGATACAAGCCACTTCAAAGCTGCAGCTACAAAGCGAGAGAATAAAACCGGCTGTGCCAAAGGGCTGCAAGATAAGTAAGGGATGAGATAACTGAGTGTTGCAAAATCCGTGAGGTGCATCCCGTCACTCGCCCGTGGGACAAAGGGTAGGGCCGTTTCCCGACCTTTGTACTCCCCACGGGAGAACGTGGGCAGAGGAGAATCTCCACGCCCTGCTCTCTAGTCCAACGCCTCCACCGCTCTCCCCCCGCGGCCCAGGTAGCAGGTCCCGCCTCCTTCGTGAAGGATGACATCTCCTCCGCACTGCGCTGCTGGCAGGGAGCGGAGAGGTATGACAGACGCTGTCAGACGTGATTAACATCTCTTCCAGAGCTGTCACTCAGGGAGCTTTGATCTCACAACACCGCTCACTGGGCGATCCCCTTCAGCCCCACGCTCTTCCTCCGCGCCCAGCGCCTGCCCCAGAACTCCCAGGCCCGCCAAGGCCAGGACGCACCCACCGCGGGCTGCTTGTTTTAATTTGACTTTCCCTCCCCGGGGAGCTTCAGGAATTGCAGAAATGCAGCGGCACTCCGAGGAGGAAATCCTGGCTAGGTTTCTGGGTGTGCTGGATTACAGAGGAAAGGGGGGGGGAGTTTCCTAATGAGTTGCTGATGCCTCAAGGAAAACTTTGAAAGTTAATCAGGAGGGTGAACAACACAGAAACGCTGATGGGAACGGGAGGGCAGAGGGTTATGCACCAGGGCAGCCACAGGATTCCTGCGCATCACCATGGGTCGCTTTAGGACCATTAATAGCAGCAGTAGCCACGTCAGCCCAGACAATGATAGGGACAGCAAACTGCCTGCCTGCTGGGGTCAAGGGAGGAGACTTCTTCGCACTATCCTAACACTGGATAAGACATGGGGGAGGAAGGGATTTCTCCTTCCTCTGAACCTGCCGGTACAACGGCTCCGAGACACTGACTGGGTGGAAGGAGGAGAGAATTAGTGGAGCATGAGCTTCCGTGGCCAAAAGAGCAGCAGTAGAACCTCCGAGTGATGGACACCCGGGGAACGGAGGCTGCTCCCGACGCTGGACAAACGGTACAGTCGCTCTTTCAGAAGTTCGCAACTGAACATGACTCACGAGGGCTTTGGAACGTCACTAACGCAGCAGGGAAGAGCTGCTTTTCTGCTGTTTAGTACTTTACATTTAGCACAGCACTGCGCTGTATTTGCTATTTCCCCCCTGCTGCCTGATTAGGTCCTTCTGGTTGCAGAGGAGGTGTGTGCTTACCTGGTCCGTTTGTAACTGCTGTTTGCAATGTAGAGATTTGTCTGGGCTACGATCCTGGGATGTATAAAGGGAGGAATCTGGAGGACTTGGCCCGGGTGCAGTGGCTGCTGGAGTCCTGCGTTGCGTTCTGGTGCCCCCAATTCAAGGGGGGGGCTGTAAATGGGAGAGGGGTCCTGAAGAGAGCCACCGGAAGGGTTAAGAGAACACAAAACCTCCCTTGCAGTGGCGGGCACAGAGGTCCATCTGGTTGCTTGCCACAGAGAAGGTTAAGGAGTGGCTTGGTTTTGTCTCAGTCTCCATGTGGGGAATGACAACTCTACAGTGTAGCAGAGAAAGATCGAACCCGATCCAAGTTGAAGCTAGACATGTTCTGACTGGACATAAGGGCCAGCCAAGCCCAGGGAGAGCAATTCACCGTTGGAATAGCTCACCCAGGCGTGTGGCAGAGTCTCTACCACTGGCAACGTTCCACTCAAGAGGGGCTGTTCCTCAAAGCTCTGCCCGAGGCGTTCACCGGGGTGGGTCTCTGGTCTGTGCTGGACAGGAAGGCAGGCGAGAGGCTCCAGGACAGAGCTCGGGTTTCTAGCTAGAGACGTGCGTGGCGCTGAGCAGAGACGTTCTCCAACACTCCAGAAGAGGAAGCCTGACGAGACCCCTCTGGGCCTGACCTCTTCCCCAGTGTGAGGCTGCGCCCCTCCTGCTGAGAACAGAGGCAGCCGACTCATCCACCAGGCTCCGAGTCTCGGCCTCACCCCCAAAGCCTGAGCATCAACCAGAGCTCTCGAGCAGCCAGTCCCCACAGGCTGGCTCGGCCTCTGCCCTGACGTCCCTCCATCCCAGCCGCTGCGCCCGGCCCTCTGACAGATCGAGACGAGCTGACCAGACAGCCCGGATTTAACCTTAGACCGACACTAGAAACCTCTCTGCAGCCTGACATGGAGCTCGTGCACCTGACATCTCAGCAGTGTCCCTGTGTCCCTCCGTGTGGGCATGACTCTGCCACGCTAGGGCAGGGCCACACTTCCTCCACACTGGTAATGCCTCAGTGATGCTGGGGTAGAAATAGCGGGATGGAAGCCAGAGGCACGGGCAGGACAATGAAGGCCCCTCTCTCAGCGCCTAAAAGGGGTTTGGTTTCTGCGGACAGGGGTGGACTGGCCCCGCAGGATACCGGGAATTTCCCGGTGGGCCATCGTATCCACCCGTGACGGGCCGCTGTTGCCCCGCACTCCGAGCAGCTCTGCGTCCGCGCTGTATGCGGCGCACAGAGCCTGACCCACTGCTTGTGCTGCGTGCCGGACATGACGCACGGAAAGGGGGCGGGGCTTGAGGGGCACGCAGGGGTGAGGTCATGGCGAGGGCCGTTCCCAGGCCTATTTTGATTGCCAGTCCGCTCCTGTCTGCAGAGGTTGGGTTTCTGCAGCCGGCTCTGTCACTTTTCCGTCTCCTTTCTGTGGGCAGACGGACATGGCTTGTCAAATTAACTCTGCGTCCCAGAGAGCACAATGGCTCCCACTGTGCAGGGGTCACTTACCGGACAGGCACTTCACGAGGCAGGGTCCTGTGCTGGACACACAGACGAGCTGGAGAAAATTCTCCTCAAGCCCCTGAGCGTTCCCCGTGGGACTGAGCTTCAAAAGCCAGCTGGGGTTTTCATTTGTTCTCTCAAGCACAACTGGAAAGATTTCCCCGCTCCGCTTGTCTGCGGCTTGGCTGGTTTCTCCTCCCCCTTCGAGTCTATTCCGGACCTGTCTCTTTCGCTGTACAGCTCATTTGTGAAGTGTTGGGTTTTGGGGCTCGTACTTTCCACTGGAACTGCTCCGAGATGTTCTCTCATTTGGAAAGCCCAGGAGGGCCAGGTCTCTGCCATTGCCACGCACCGGCCCCGACGTGTTCCACAGCGCCCCCCAAATTGAAGCACCTTGAAAACATGACACGTTGGAACGGCTTTTGTCTTTTCAAGAAATAGTTCTCTGTCCTTCTCCGCAGGTGATTTCTCGCCTCCCTCACTGCGTGCGTATCAGTCCCAGGAGATGTGATTTGCCATTGACCTAAGCGGGACGTTGTCTGTGAGACAGAGGCAATGGGCCAGTCTAGCCAGTTGTCCTCTCCTGCTCAGCGCCCCGGCAGGGCAGTAATGTACAATGAGGCTCAGAAGGATCTGATTACTCATGTGTCGTGCCAGCAGAGGTGAACCCAAATGGTACCTGCCTCTTGGCCTGGACAAGCACCACTGTACAAAGCCAGCATGCCATAGCCACATGCTCCTTCGGGTGCTGGAGATCAGAGCACCAGACACGTCGAGCAAGGACACCCCCCCGGGGATAGGGACCTGCCTGCTGTCTCTTGACAAGGAGCTGATGCTTAAGAGACATTTATGCCAGAGACGTAGCATCATCTGTTGGGAAAGCCCATAAAGTAGGAAGGTTAACACCAGGCTACAAGCTGGCCCAGCTTGGCTGGCGGGCGTGGGAGAAGCTGTGGAGATGGACTGGCAGCCCCACACAATTGTCTAGTCTTGTCTCTTCTGTGGATGTTAGGTCTGGGAACCAAAGCTGTTGGTCCGCTGAGCAATTCCCACGGGTCCCTGCGCCCCTGGCCCCTGCCAGCCCCGGCGTTTGGAGCTGCGTTCCCGCAGGCTGCACGGCGTGGCTTCATTCGTCAGGCACCTGATTCTGCAGACACGCCAAGGCGCTGCGCTTCGGGGAGCGCTCAGACTGTATCTTCATTTGGCTCCTTCCGTTCTGCTTGCAGAACCAGCCCTGAAAGAGCCGTTTGTCACTCAATTCTTCTACCCTATTGATTCCTACGGAGAATGAGTCAACGGTGACTCTCTTCATTAAGCCTCTGCCATTTGGTGGGGAAGAGGCTTTGTGTTCGGTTTTATGGCGCTGTCACTCTCCGCCCCAGCCATCAGCATGGCAACGAAGCTTGAATTTCTCTGAAGGCGCAGAGAGGCAGACTGAGCCGAAAGCGCCGGACTGCATATAGGCCCAGCACCATGGGAGCCTACTCCCCTTGGAGAGCAGCGTGTCGGCCTCCCACCGCCAGCTGGCTCTGGAGACGGCCCTGCCCTGGACAAACTGGGGAACAGCAAAGGAGACAAACCCCTAAGAAACTTGTCTCACTACGCTCCTTCGGGGGGGAGGGGAGGGGGACCTCCTGGGGTACTCTGGACTGGGACCAGAAATCCTCCTTTGGTCTCCTGGATTTATGTGAGAAACCGAGTCCCTGGCTGGTGCTTGGTTCTCAATACAACATCGCCCGGCGGGATCTGGGACTCCCACGTCTAGGAAGGCAACAGTCTTGGGCTGGAAGAGACACCCATTGCGAGGATCCTCCTAGGCAATGTTCCGCAAGCAGCGCACCCCTTAGGCCTTTCTCTGCCCTCTTGGCTGGGGATCAGCAGCAGCATCTCCCGGCCTGGCCAGCCCGCTAAGAAGTCAACACATCTGATTAGGCAGAAGTGAGCAGAACGCAGCGCCCGGCTGACGAGGCCTCTCTCTGCCATTTTAGAGCCTTAGAGCCGGCCCGGAGAAAGAGGCTACATGCCTGAACATGACACGCAGCCGCTGGCACAGAGCAGCTGAGACCAAGGGTGGCCTGCAGCTCTGTGGGTGCAGGATGTCCAGGCCCCTCAGCAAGCCCACAGCTGTCCACTGGACAGTCAGAAAGCTAACCCGGGCATGAAGGCTGCAGAGCAGAGAACGGGACGGCAAGTGGCCATGATGCCTGGGGGGTATCGTCCTCGTCTCTGCCACTGTCCGGACGGAGGAAAAGCAACTCGACTGCCAGGGAGCCATGGAATAGCAGCGATACGCTCAGACTGTCAAAGCCCACGGACTCCCGGAGGGGCTGCTCGCACAGGGACTGCTCAGACATGACTGGCGCTAGCAGAAAGATCACCCCGGCAGAGCAGCAGGCACCCTGGCCAAGCAGCTCCCCGGGGGATGAGAGTAAGGGCTGTTATCAGCAGAGGAGAGTGCGAATGGCGGTTTGTGGGCCTAGATACAGCCGTGGTGTGTGTGTGCAAAGGAGGGATGTGAACAGGCAGCCAGTTCACCGGTGACCCGGTAAGCATCAGCCTTACCAGGTGCTGATTAACTGGTACCCAGGAGGAGCCCCCCACCCACAGAATGCTGTGGGGGGTTGTGGAATCTCTACCACTGGAGATATTGAAGAGCAGGTTGGACAGACACCTCTCAGGGATGGTCTAGACGATGCTTGGTCCTGCCGTGAGGGCCGGGGGCTGGACTCGATGACCTCCCGAGGTCCCTGCCAGTTCCAGTGTTCTGTGATACTCCCTCACAAAGGTGGCAGAGTTCTCTCCCAGCGCCTATGCTGTAGCCACACTTTCAGTGTCAAGAGTCACGGCGGCTGCACCTTCCCCTGTTAAGTGTAGACAAAGCCTCGGTTGCACCAATGTAAATCCGTAACATCGGCGTCAAAGAGCTTAGGGCTTCTCCACACAGGGAAGTCGACTGGAACAGCTGTTCTGTGATAGCTCCTTGTGGGGGGACACTCATTGCGCAAAGGCCAAAGTACTTTACATGCACACACATGCCTCCCCAGCAAGACAAACCCTTAATCTGGATTAAAAGCAGAACCCGGGGCCATTCTAGCTTCACTAGTCAGTTCCCTTTTCCTAACGAGGTTATGATCATCTCCACTTTTTTACGACTGACAGAAAACTGACACACACGAGTGTTGCCCAGAGATCATCAGACATTGCAAAGTGATGCATAATAGTCAACAGAGGGAAACGTGTCATCAGCATGACCCAGCAGAGGGCTGAGCATGCAAAGCAACTGGACAGAGCTCCACCGGTAAAAGCCATCTTCCCTCGATTTCCCTCAGTCCGGGAGCCGCGGCTTTCTCAGCATTCTGGGAGACGTCCAGTGCATTTGGGGGCACTTAATGAGGCCCAGGGCATGTGCTTCCTGAGGACCTATCAGCTTTTCACTATTCCTGAAGGTTAGTTCATTTCACACACCGGCCTGTTCAGGAACGTGGATTCCATGGGTGCACTGAGCCAGTTGCATTCTGGGAGTTCATACCTGTCCTGCCACCGCCTTCAGTCCATGGACGAATCTCTCAAAACGGCACTTCGGAAGCAGAGAGCAGACTTCGAAATAGGGAGACTCATTTTTTTCTTTTACGGCTGTTGACATTTTTCTGAAGTGACATCATTTGTGAAGGAAGCGCTCTGTTATAATGGGCTGTTTGGAAGGACTGTAATAAACGTCTACACACTGGGTTGTACGTTGACAAATACAGGCAGGAGAAATGGCCAAGTGCGTGCCACTACAAACTCAATACAAAGTGGCAGGATCCTCACACAGAGAACGATACGTTAGTTTGTCGAGTGTGGCAGATAGGCAGCCTATTAATACACACAGGAGAACCCTACCGAGACAGGTTCCTTCCAGGACATTGTTCATTCTCCGCATGCTCAGGAAATGGCAGCCAGGTGGCAACATAGTGAAATATACTTGAGTGTATTTATCTATAACTTTATATTGTGACTCGCAGATTTACCCGGTGTTGCTTGGATCCATAATCCAGTCAAAGTTTTGTTTCTTTTGGAAAATAAAAGGAAACTGTACACACTTTCTTTAAATGCTTGTATTTTTTCCACAAATACAGTGTTATTTTTGTGATGTTAATTTTTATTTCAGATTTCTTAAAAAATGGGATTGTTAACATTTTTCCATTGAATTTTTGTAGTACATTTTTTTAAAATGGAAATTCCATCAAGTGTCTCCCCCCTCTTCATCCCTGTAAACTCTTAAACACTATGTTTTAACTAACAAGGACAATCATCAGTTTGGTTTCCAATAACATTTTCTTCTGATTTTCAAGCCGTAAGAATTGAGTGAGCTGGGCCAAATGGAGCACTACTCCAAATGTCTCCGTTTTCGCTCTTTTCGATAAGGTTTATGGGGAGGCAAGCCTACTGCAGGTCCGTTCTACTTATCTGGCTCATCTTGGTTCAGTCTCTTTCAACATTCTCGGAGTTGTGTCAGTCTGGAGGGCTGTACTTGATTTGGTGATTCTGCCTCATTCCAGGCACATCCCGTTTTCCTGGCATAACCAAACCCTTGTGTTGCTTTAAGTTATGATAAGAGGAAGCCGAATACTGAATTTGGTAGCCCTACCTCTTACCAGTTAGGAGGAGTTTTTGATCAAACAGACAAACTTTGCCCAGGGTCTCCGGAATGCCTGGTGCCCTGCTTACAGTGGTGCAGAGTAAATGAGGGGTGTGATGGTGCACAGAGAGGTGTGCAGCCCCCCCCGCCAGGTTAATGAGGGGTTTAGCTACATGCTCCTCTCCTGCCTCTCGGCAGCAGTAACCTGGCTGACAAGCAGCAGCGCTTCCGTTAACATCATCATCCTCCTACGCTTGCTCACAACACGGCACAAGTCGTTTGCTCAATCTCTCCAACAGACACCATGCACGGAGCAGGAAAACCCAAAGGGAGCCAGTCGAGTGTTGAGCATGTGCAACCAGGTCGTTACAGTAGAAATCTCATGGAGGCTGGCTCCGGACATCGCATCACAACATATGCAAATACCATTTCTGTGGTAATTTAGCTGCTCTCTTGTCCTTCTGCTGGGCTGGGGCAGCAGTGATCATTAGCTGATCACACCATGCCAATGTAAGGTTCATTTTGTAACCTGCAGAACAGTAACGCTTAGCGCTTCTAGCTTGACAAATGCCGGAGGCTGCTACAGACGGGCACAATTAGAATTAAAACACTGAGCCCGTTTATATGTCTGTAAATCGGGTTAGTCTGTAAAGCTCTGTGCACCTAGCAGTGCACTAATATCTCTGGTGAGTGACACCAAAGAAAATAACTAGTGTGCAGCCCCTCCAGGGAGCGACTGAACTAACCTATTTTCCTTGCTTCTGAGTAGGTTTGTCATATCGGCGCTTGGCCTGTCAAGTCACCAATTTCTCATTTCCATCCTGAGTGTATTTCAAAGCAGGGAGCGTGCTTTAAACAGCATCGGGGGGAGGGATGCATTTTTAATAAACAAAAGAGAATCAGATCGGAGTTTGTTTTTCATCAGCCTCTATCCACTCTCTCCAAAGCACGGACTTTATTTAATTTCACTGCATTTAAAGATGCCAAGGCTCCATGAAAAGACTGAGACGGCAGAAGCAATAAATCATTTCAAAAGCCGCATCAAGTGCAGAACACAGACACGATTGAAACATCAAGAAAAGGGACAAGAAAGAACACTGGGCATGTCGGAACCAGGCAGAGGACTTTTATAATCATCAGCACGACAGGGCCACAGATCACACAGTGCTGGACAAAAAACAAGAGGCGAGCCCCCTTGCAACCAGCTTGGAGGCCGACTGCTCATTCCGATATTTTTAACTTACAAGTCATCACTAAGCGGGGAAAGAATCGTCCCAGATGTGTTGCTGAGATAACGGGAAATGAGGTTTAAATCCTCCCCATATCCTGTTCTACTCCATGGCCAGAGTGGATCCAATCCTGCTCCCTTTGAAGTCCATGGGCCTATGGTTTGATCCCGCTCCTATTTTTAGAATGCCGTTAACTCCTTCCTTCCCCGCGGAGGGAATCCGGTTGGAAGAACCAACGTCTGAACTAACGTTTTTCTCATGTGTGTTTGCAAAGCCCATGACATTTTCCATACAGATGCTTTTCAGGCTTCTTTTCCTAATTCCCCCCCGCTAACAAGCCAGCAGACACCACACTGCCCTCCCAAATAACCCCATGATCACCTGCCCACGACCAGCCTAATCCACACAAGCCACTGTCTCTCCACAAGCCAGTGGACACCCAGCTCGGTGCTCGAAAGCACTGAGAGGCCAGTCTCAAAGGATCTGACCTCATTAAGTACCCAAGCGCGGGGAGTCCGTCAGCTCACTAAGTGCAACCGGATTTCTGCCACTTTCGCTCCTTGGCCAATATGGTTTGGAGAAGTGGGTTCAGAGCGGGTATCAGCTGGCCCGAACGTCTGCCCAAACACTCCCTGCCCCAAGGCCGAGGGTTCAGACAGCGTTTAACGGCCAGAAACAGCTGTGTCTGCACACAGGCGCTCAGGAATAGCCCGACAATAACAATGAGGACAGGACAAGCAGCAAGGGGCTTAAACTGCAGCAAGGGAGGTTTAGGCTGGACATGAGGAAAAACTTCCTGCCTGTCAGGGTGGTGAAACACTGGAATAAGTTGCCTAGGGAGATTGTGGATTCTCCATCCCTGGAGATATCTAAGAGCAGGTTGGACACACAGCTGTCAGGGATGGTCTAGATGGTGCTTGGTCCTGCTGTGAGGGCAGGGGGCCAGACTTGATGACCTCTCCAGGTCTCTTCCAATTCTAATATTCTATGAATCCTGCTCAAGAAGTGATATGAGCACAGCTGAGCTTTCTGGGACAACCCTACAGATACCCGCCAGCATCCAGTGCCCAGGGTTCATGTGCAATCTGACCTTTGTGCCTATGCACACGATGGGAAGAAAAAATAAACTACAAGTCCAGCAAGGAAACCACAAAGATTTCGAGTTTCCAAAGGGTGGTTATAAGCCACAGCAATTAAAGAGTTAAGGAAAATCTCAGCAATACCCTTCTAAGTTCCAGGCTTCACAAAGCTGCTTTTCTCCTTCCCACCCTACCCGAAACAACAAACGCCCTGGCAC
Source organism: Pelochelys cantorii (assembly GCA_032595735.1). Taxonomy (NCBI): domain Eukaryota; kingdom Metazoa; phylum Chordata; order Testudines; family Trionychidae; genus Pelochelys; species Pelochelys cantorii. Next base: position 48,119,784 of record CM064337.1, read on the forward strand.
CTACTGTTTGTCTTGAGCCTGGCCGGCTCGCTGTTCCGGCTGCCAGCCTGGTTTATGGCCTTCACCAGGAAGATGTACCGGGTGCCGCTCTGCAGGCCGTGCACGGTGTAGTGGTTCTGTTTGATGTTGGGGACAATCATCCAGCTGTCCATGGAGTTGTACAGACCTGCGGCATGGGAGCAAGGCGGGGAGAGGAGATTTATTACCAGGGAACAAAGTTGGAGGACAAGATACAATGCAGAGGCGACACAAGCTGGTGAAATGGAGTTCATGGGCCATGCATCCATCAGACTGATTTACTGTCTGCCCAGGAGTTAACAACTGGAACTTGCCAAAGGAGAATTTATGTTCCCGACAGAAGTCGGCGGCTGTGGGGATTCTTTGTACTAGCCCCTGAAAGCTACGCTTGGCTAGTCAGAGCTGGCAAGGCCAGGGGCTGGGCCAAAAGAGCGTGCAGCCTGGCACGGTGCTATCTAGGGAGGGGGAGGGACAGGAGCAAGAGCCAGAGGAAGCTTTGAATAGATTCTCCCAGGTCCAGGCCACCTGGAAGATGAAACGGCCAGCAGAGGACACCGCTGAGAAGACAAGGGAAGCCAAATCGCAGGAGCTGCTGCTGCGACCTCACTGAGGGAGGCTTGATTGCTGGTTTGTCTCTGGCTAACGCCCCATGTTCATTAGCACCGCTCAGAAGGGCTGCTAACGAGCTCCAGGTGTAAGTGCTCCCATGAAGCACTGGAGAGCGGCACCAGGGGCCACTCCAGAGGAGCAGGCAGCTGTGCCCCCGGCCTTGCCAAACGAGCTGGGTGACCGGACGGCCCTCACAGCTGGCATCGCAATGCCCACAGATTGGCTGATCAGATGCAAGGGCTTTGCCTGAGCAGCCTTCTCTGAGCCAGCGCCTATAAACAGCACCCCTCCCCTTTCCCCACGCTGCAGCCACTCCAATTAGCGCTCTGTCTAGAGCAATTACCAGAGCACCAGGCCCGAGCAGCGCTGCTAACAGGCCGCGGCCTTGGCGGGGCGGTGAGCGTTCCCTTGGTTGTAACACATGGGGCAGGCGGCTAGGGGAAAGCACTGGCAGAGATGCCCTGCACAACATTCCCTGCCATGGAATTTCAGGGCCCAGAGGCCGCTCCGCGCACCCCTCTGCCCCCACTGGCCAGAGTAATCCTGCCACACGGGCCTGGCCTTCTCACGGCTCACTGGCCCGCAGCGTTAAGCAGCAGCACCAGCCCCCAATGCTGGGGGAAGCGCCAGCCTCAGGGGCCCAATCCAGGCACGCTGGGGGCCACATCCTGCATCCGTAGGTCCCCCCTGCTGTAGGCGATGGTGTTACAACCCTGCAGCTGCTTCCACCCTCTCGTCAAGCAAAATTCTTTTCCCCCCCAAAGGGTTCCCTTGGCAATGCCCACGTCCCTCCCACCCTGGCTGCAAGCGTCACTTTCCCACAGCCTGCACAAACCCGCCGCACAGCAGGTATTTATTCCTTTTCCCTGGCCACTGCTGCTCCTGTCCCAGGCCCTGAGGGGGCCTGCGGCAAATTCACCTCTGGCAGCAAGCCAGCACAAGGACCGTGCACCACGGCCAAATGGCCTGTCTAGAATGAAACAGGAGCTCGTTCGCCTCTCCCAATTTCTCTCCCCTCTGGGAAAACGCAGCTGCATCACTCAGCAAGGACACCTCCGCCCTGTGACACAGCCTCTTACCAATGTGCCATTTGTGCTGCTCCATGGTGCTGGTAATCACGGCACACAGACCGTAGGGGGCTCAGCGCACACGGATTCAAAGGGTAAAGGAGAGATACAGTTGATACCAATCCATGAGGATAGCTACCGGCTAGAGCAACTCAGATTAGCAATACAGCACTTTGTCTGCCTCTACAGCTTGGACCTCTCTAATCTGGCCCTCGCTGGTCTGGCAACATCCCTAGTCCGGCATGATTTTAGTTAGACGGATGTCCACTTAGCATGGGTGTGGCCAAGTTTCCCACCGTCTCATAAAGTTTGTTTATAGCCCCCAGTCCTGGCTCTCAGTGTTCTGGGCTGTTATTTAGCTTCAGTTCACCCTTAATTGTCTTCTAAGAGCCCAGCAAGCAGTGGCAGTGCTGGTGATGCTGCTAGATAATATTGACCTCCTGTGGTCTGGCAAATTCTTTGGTTCGGCATCGGTCAGGTCCCAGGGTGCCGGCTGAGAGAGGTTCGACCTGTGGTGGCTGATTCACCTAACAGATTCAAAGCGTACTAAAGCTTTCAGTAAAAGAGTGACTCCCCTTGTTCAGAAGCAGTGGAGAGCTATTCTTTTAGCACTGGGGGTCCCCAACGAGGCCGTCATTTCACAGGCTCGTTATGTGACATCCTGTGCTAAAACAGGATGACAACAGAGCAAGGGAAAGGAAACCAGTAACGTTGTCTCCGTGGGGACATTCCTATTACAGAGATCTGGGCTAGAAGCAAGTGCTAATGTCAGACAGAGGAGAAACTGCAGTGAACAGGCACTGCCGAAGGAGCTACTATTGGCAGCTTCTTGCTTTATTGGAGGCAAGATGCTGCCACAGCCAGAGAGACATGACAATAAAAATCTCTCCTGCGGCTCCCTGCTCCCTATGGGGGTGGAGGGCAGTACGCCAGGCGATAGGAGTATAGTGCCAGCCAGCACAGGTGACTGTACAAATGGTTCGCCCCGTGAACCACAAGATCAGTGCACTGAGGTTCTTGCTGGTTACGGCCTAAGAGTTGGGGCGGAGTGGGCGGAAAAGGTAACGTTTGCTGATTCTCAGCTGATGTCTGACTACAAAGGGGAAAGCTTAATGGGATTTTTCCTTTTCATGAAAGCACAAAGGATGCCAGAGAAGGCTGGCGAGGCAGCTCTGAAGAGTTCATTCTGCTGTTCTCATTGGAAGCCCTGCTGCATATTTCAGGTGCACTCAATAAGCGCCCTTAGAAATCTCCCTCTGCCGTGACATTCTGCATTCTCCCTCTTCGCACAGACTAGCGCTTCTTTATCTGCAGCCAGGGCTCGACTCCTACCAGCTCGGAGGCTGGGATGGCGCTTGGGGAAGTAACTGAGGCAGAGGGTCCAAAGCCTCCATGTAATAAACTAATCCAAGAGGACTGAGTGGCTGGGAAAGGAACATCAGGGCAAAAGCAATGGAATGAGATGGCCGTTGGGGTCAAATGTATCATCTCTTTGCTGGGAGCACACACACTAAAGCAGGCAAAAGCCTAGAAATCTCACGCCAGCTAGACCACTCGAATCCCAGTCTCACTGTGTAGCCTGCCACTTGTTCTCTTCCTCCCGCGGACAGGAAGGCCCGTCTGTTCTGTGAGTCCCTGCAGAAACTAAAGCCAGGCTTGGCCTCCCGAGAGACCCGTTCACTATGGCAATGGATGGAGCATCTGAAAGTCCATCGGTAGGACCTCCCACGTACCCCGATGCCTGCAGATCACCAACCGGCCAATGAAGTGAGTCGGGTGCTTTGCCCCAGAAATATGAAACAATCCAGTTGATTCGCTTGGCTCTGGACTGAACGACTGTTTGGGAGAACCAAAAAGGGATCTCAGCTAGAATCAGGACAGGTGGGGGTTGGTCTGCCCCCCTCTAACTGATGGCAGCATGATTTGGGACAGAGCCCAGTGATGTATAATACCATTGCTGCCTCCCTTCCTCTCTCTGCACCTGCTACAGTTGGGGTGCCAAGATCAGAAAGTTTCCATCAAAACTATTTTTGATAGAGACCTGTATTTTTGACAAAATTAATGTTTTCAGGACAAGTGTCTGCTTTCCATAGGAAACTTTAATTTTTGACTAAAACGCCCCAAATGCTCCAAACCCAGAATATTCTGATTTGGCTAGTCAGTGGAAGCACTTCATGGGAGTGGTAGTTCTGCTTCTTCAAGATCAGTTTTCTTCTACGGTTCCCCCAGTTGGACTACGTCTCCCATGATACACCATTGCCGGGGCTCCCAGGATGGAACCATGCTGACCCATGGGAGGTATAGTCTGACTGGTGAGCCCAGCTTATGGAGAAGAATGAGAGCATGAGGCATCCAAACTACACCTCCCATGAAGCACCACAGCAGCATTTCAGATTCAAAATATTGTAGAATTTGCCTTTTTTGCTGAAAAGCCAAACTCTGCCATGTGAAATTTTGCTGAAAGCTATTTTTTGTCATTTTTGCAAGCAGCATGGGGCACAGAACGTCATTTGAAAATACTTCTAATCCCAAGCTTGTCTTCTCTCATGGTGTGCGTTCGAATGGCCCCACGCCCATCTACTGTGCCATGCAAATAATTAACAATAAATTCCGTGAAAGCCTTTGCATCCCATGACAAACTTCCTGAGCCAGGGGAGCCATTTCTTAAACACACTATGAAAACACGTGTCAGATTAAAAAACCAAAAATCCTCCCAATTAATTATTAGGTAGGCGCAGTGCGTGTCTACATGTGCAGAGAGATAAGCCTTCTCATTTTCACTGCTGGGGTTAAGAGCAGGGGATGTAGGATGAAGATGAAAACTTTGGCCGAACTGCACTGCCTGTGTCAACAAACCCAAGAGCAAAATGTATCCGGGTAGGACACAATCAAAAGTTCACGTTCAAAGGGATCCCGGCTGGGCTGGGGTGCTGCTTTCCAAATTCTTCACCCCAGCGTGGACGGGTAGGGCCGAGCTACAAATTAAAATAGTTGTCAGCCTGTCTGCTCCTGCAGCAAGACTGGGGGGGTGGGGGGAGCCGCAAGCCCGTGGAATCCTTGGGAAGATGCCCCTTAATACAGCAAGGATTCCGCAAGCCAGCACCCCTCACTGTCCAAGCCCTGGCTTATGAGACGGGAATGGAAGCAGGCACTGATGGTTCCTCCCCATTTGACCACAGCCCATTTACTAAGCACCGACAGGCTTCAGTCACGAAGAGCCTCTGCCCCCCCCCCCACACACACTGTTCCTTGAAGCACAGAATCATAGAACACTAGAAGGGGCCTCGAGAGATCATCAAGTTCAGCCCCTGCCCTCATGGCAGGACCCAGCACCATCTAGACCATCCCTGATAGAGGTCTGTCCAACCCGCTCTTCAATATCTCCAGTGAGGGAGATTCCACAACCTCCCCAGGCAATTTATTCCAGTGTTTAACCACCCTGACAGGTAGGAAGTTTTTCCTCATGTCCAACCTAAACCTCCCTTGCTGCAGTTTAAGCCCATTGCTTCTTGTCCTGTCCTCAGAGGCCAAGGAGAACAATTTTTCTCCCTCTTCCTTGTGACACCCTTTTAGATACTTGAAAACTGCTTTCATGTCCCCTCTCAGTCTTCTCCTTTCCAAACAAAACAAGCCCAATTCTTTCAGTCTTCCCTCATAGGTCATATTATCTAGACCTTTAATCATTCTTGTTGCTCTTCTCTGGACCTTCTCCAATTTCTCCACATCTTTCCTGAAATGTGGTACCTAGAACTGGACACAAGACTCCAATTGAGGCCTAATCAGTTCTGAGTAGAGGGGAAGAATGACTTCTCTTGTTTTGCTCATAACACACCTGTGAATGCATCCCAGAATCATGTTTGCTTTTTTTGCAACAGCGTCACACTGTTGACTCATATTTAGCTTGCGGTCCACTATGACCTCTAGATCTCTTTCTGCAGGGCTCCTTCCTAGACAGTCGCTTCCCATTCTGTGTGTGTGAAACTGATTGTTCCTTCCTAAGTGGAGCACTTTGCATTTGTCCTTATTAAACTTCATCCTATTTACCTCAGACCATTTCAGTTTGTCCAGATCATTTTGAATTATGACCCTATTCTCCAAAGCAGTTGCAGCTTCGTATCACCTGCAAACTTAATAAGTGTGCTCTCTATGCCAATATCTAAATTGTTGCTGAAGATATTGAACCGGACCGGTCCCAAAACAGAGCCCTGCAGAACCCCACTTGTTATGCCCTTCCAGCAGGATTGAGAACTGTTAATAACTACTCTCTGAGAACGGTTATCCAGCCAGTTATGCACCCACCTTATGGTAGCCCCATCTAAGTTGTATTTGCCTAGTTTATTGATAAGAAGATCCTGTGAGACCATATCAAATGCCTTACTAAAGTCTAGGTCTACCATGGCCACCACTTCTCCCTTATCCACAAGACTCGTTATTCTATCAAGGAGAGCTATCAGATTGGTTTGACATGATTTGTTCTTTACAAATCCATGCTGGTTGTTACCTATCACCTTATTATCTTCCAGGTGTTTGCAGATGAATTCCTTAATTACTTGCTCCACTATCTTTCCTGGCACAGAGGTTAAACTGACTGGTCTGTAGTTTCCTGGGTTGTTCTTATTTCCCTTTTTATAGATGGACACTAGATTTGCCCTTGTCCAGTCTTCTGGAGTCTCTCCTGTCTTCCATGATTTTTCAAAGATGATAGCTAAAGGCTCAGACACCTCCTCTATCAACTCCTTGAGTATTCTAGGATGCATTTCATCAGGCCCAGGTGACTTGCAGACAGCTAACTTTTCTAAGTGATTTTTAACTTGTTCTTTTTTTATTTTATCTTCTAAACCTACCCCCTTCCCACTAGCATTCACTGTGTCAGGCATTCCTTCATCATCAGACTTCTTGGTGAAGACCAAAACGAAGTCATTAAGCACCTCTGCCATTTCCAAGTTTCCTGTTACTGTTTCTCACTCCTCACTGAGCAATGGGCCTACCCTGTCCTTGGTCTTCCTCTTGCTTCTAATATATTTATAAAATGTCTTCTTGTTTCCTGTTATGTCTGTAGCTAGTTTTAGCTTGTTTTGTGCCTTTGCCTTTTTAATCTTGCCCCTGCATACCTGTATTGTTCGCTTATATTCATCCTTGGTAATTTTGTCCTAGTTTCTACTTTTTATATGACTCCTTTTTTATTTTTAGATCATGCAAGATCTCCCGGTTAAGCCAAGGTGATCTTTTCCCATACTTTCTATCTTTCCTACGCAGTGGAATAGCTTGCTTTTGGGCCCTTAATAAAGTCCCTTTGAAAAACTGCCACCTCTCCTCGGTTATTTTTCCCCTTAGTCTTGCTTCTCATGGGACCTTACCTACTAACTCTCTGAGCTTACCAAAATCTGCATTCCTGAAATCCATTGTCTCTATTTTGCTGTTCTCCCTTCTACTCTTCCTTAGAATTGTGAACTCTATGATTTCATGATCACTTTCACCCAAGCTGCCTTCCGCTTTCAAATTCTCAATCAGCTCCTCCCTATTTGTTAAAATCAAGTCTAGAACAGCTTCCCCCCAGTAGCTTTTTGAACCTTCTGAAATAAAAAGTTGTCTTCAATGCAGTCCAAGAACTTATTGGATAGTCTGTGCCCCGCTGGGTTAGTTTCCCAACATATGTCTGGATAGTTGAAGTCCCCCATCACCACCAAATCCTGCACTTCAGATGATTTTGGTTTTGTTAGTTGTTGAATCTTACCCCAGGCAAGCAAAGGTGTAGTGGGGTTGACAAGTAATTAGATAAGACAGGCATCTTCTGAAAGAATTACCTGGAGACTTCTCCTGGCGTGGGGGAGTAAATAAAGCAAATTTCATGTTTAGCCTGCAGCTCCCTGAGCATAGCTGTGCCCTATTTGTATAATCCTAGGGAATTATGCAAGTGTGTTGCTATGCACACACCTCTTGGGAGCTTCCCAAATGACCAGCCACCAGACAGATTCGATTTGTGAGAGCGGAGGATGCTTCAGCGAATGTGGGACACTCAGTGCAGCACAAACAATTCCATGCAGGCCCCCCCAGCATAAAGTTGAAAAACTGCCCTTCAGAGTTCCTCTCCGCTCCTTGATCACTGGATTACTGCCCTGAGGCGCGCCCTTGGCGAAGCTCTTCTCGCAGAACTCCTGCCTCTCCTGGTCAAGCCAGCCTGCTAATGGACAGCCCCGAAAGCTCTCGAGGCTTCTAATCACTAGCCACAAGGGAAAGGGGCAGAGGGAGCTGGGAACGACCAAGTCCCAGCACAATGGACTGCCCACATCCTGGGGCCTTACAATGGTAGTGGGGCAAAGGAACATCTGTTCTCTCGCTGCACTTCGATAGCCAACACAATGGCTTAAGAAAAACATAAGCATGGCCACACTGGGTCAGACCAAAGGTCCGTCTCGCTCAGTATCCATCTGCCAACAGTGGCTAGTGCCAGGTGCCCCAGAGGGAGTGAACAGAACAGGGAATCATCAAGTGATCCCTCCCCTGTCGCCCTTTCCCAGCTTCTGACACACAGGGGCTAGGAACACCAGCCCTGCCCCTCCTGGCTAATAGCCATTAATGGACCTGTCGTCCATGAATTTATCTAGATCTTTTTTGAACCCTGTTAAAGACCTGGCCTTCGCAACATCCTCTGACAAGGAGTTCCACAGGTTGATGTGTGCTGTGTGAAGAAACCCGCTGCCTATTCACTTTATTTGGCGATTCTTAGTTCTTGTGTTCTGGGAACAAGTCAATAACTTTTCTAGCCCTCAAACCCTTCCTGATGTTGGCCAAAGGGACCTAAGGCATCTTTCCGCACAACTGGACTGCAGTCCCTAGCGATGCCCTCTTTCCTTTCTTCCCTGCAACACTGCAGCCACTGCAAGCAACCGGCTACTCACTGATGAAGTTGGCCTGGCCGGTGAAGATGGTGTACTGCAGCTCATAGGAGCTAACGCTGAACTCGTCCTCCGAGAGCCAGTGGACTGTGATGGTGTCGTGGGAAGCCGTGCAGAGCTCCTCTCGGACAGACGGCGGATTGGGTGCTGCATGGGCGACATGACAATGCAGAGACAATAAAGGGTTTTACATCCGCAGGTGACACCTCGTAAAGGAACGGTCTGGGCACAGGGGGAGCACAGACACTGCGCAGGAAAAACCAGTGCTGTGTGGCTGAGTTATGGCTGTGGGAAAATGGAGACTCCTGCGAGGGCCAGGGCATCAGCCGGGCTCAGGGATCCATGATTAATGTGGCATTTGAAGGCTTAGGAAGCTAATTAAAGCCCCGCGGACGGGCGGGCGGCGCTGATTTTTAACAACCCTTTCATCCGACAGGCGTTGTAGACACAGCTATTCCTCCTCTTCTGTCCTCTGCTTGGGAATGTGGGGGGTCTGGCAGATGGACTCACAGGCCAGCTAGTTTCTCTGCTGCCCTCCTCAGCAGCTGTCAGTAGCCCAGCAAAGAGACCCGGGGCGTCTGCACTGTGGCTGGGGGAAGTCATTCCCAGCCCAGGTAGCTGTCCCCTGATGTTGGAGCAGAGCTAGCACGCTCAACGCTGCCGTGTGACCGTGGCAGGACTACCCTTTTCTGCAAGCCACCGTGAGGGTTTGCCCTCTGGAGGCCCATACACTCCATGGGCAGTTCCCCCTCCCTCCCTGACTTCAAATAGAGACAAAAACCTCTGTCAAAAAGGACATCAAGACTGCAGCCTTCAATTGCTGTTCGCTTGCATTATGGTATAGCTTTTATTCTGCGTGTACAGGCGGAACCTCTCTAGTCCAGCACTCTCTGGTCTGGCATGAGGTTAGGTAGCCGGGTCTCCACTTATCATGGGCATGACCAGGCTTCCTGCGGTCCCATAAAGTCTCTGTACAGCCCCCAGGCCTGGCTCTCGGTGCTGGGCTGTTATTTACTCTAATTTACCCCTCAACGTCTTCTGAGAGCCCAGCAAGCAGGGCCAATGCTAGTGACGCTGCACCTGCTAGACAACAGTGACCTCCCGTGGTCTGGCAAATTCTCTGGCTCGGCACCGGTCAGGAGGGAGCCGGATTAGAGAGGTTCGACCTGTGTTACCGTCGCACCGGGGTCAGAGACCTGAGAGGGTGCGTGCTGTCTGAACAGGAAGCAGGATCCCTGTCCAAAGGGCTTGCCTCACGACACAAAGGGCAGCTAAGAGGAAACACTAGAATATATGACACATTCATTTTTTTCAGCTGCACTAAAACATACTGGCCCCTCCCTGCACCTCGCTGTCACGGGCTGCTCCAGGAGGTGGCATTTGAAGGAAGAGGCCGCAGGGGTAGTTTCCTGGCATCCAGCACGGCAGTGGACATCGGCGCCCCGGTGGAGCAGAGGAGCAAGGGGAAGCGGGAGAGAGCAGCCAACGCAAGGAGAAGGGGCAGGGCTGTGAAGGGCCTTGGAAGCCAGACACGGCACCGGGATGGGTGGAGCCTGGGGAGCCGGAGGACGGATTTGAAGTGTGGTGGCGGGGTCCCACGCGTGGAAGGTAAGGTGGGCAGAGCCGCTGGCAGCGCACAGGGGACACGGGTGCAGGGAAGGGTTGGAGGAGAACGTGGATTCTATACTCGAGCCAGGGGGTGAGCGTGTGACTCGGAGCCTTCGCAGAAAGGGCAGAGAACTGTAACCGATTTCTGAAACAGTCACCCTAAGATGACGCCTGAACCCCACAAGCCCAAGCACTGGTGCTGGGCCACTCCAGCACTAAGCCCAGCTGCAGCCACAAGGAGTTTAAAAGACGAGAACAACCTCCTACGCCATTTATATGAAACACTCCCCGCCCCCTCTCCGGGGAGAGAAAAGGCAACCGCGTGCGTTGGAAACACGGGATGGGCACACACCTGTTAGATAATCCAGCCCCTCCAGCAGCTTCTTTTCTCTGGAAAAGTCTAAAGCAAAGTTTTCAAAGGCATCGTTAAAATTGATATCTGGTATCAGCACCTGAGAGGATGCAGTTGCCATGGCGACCCTGAAAGAAAGAGGAACATCAATATACATTAGCGTGTGTTTGGACAGCCCGGCTGGCAGTTAGATTGCTGACTGAAAAGGCACAAACAGCCTTGCAGTGATGCAGCGCGCCTGGTGAAAATACACCACCCAAAGCACGCTTCTCTGGGGGACCCAAGCAGCCATCCGCGGGGGAGGGACCAGTGGCTTTGCCTGCTTTTGTTGCTGGGAGTGACAGACGCATCCTCCCCCCGCCTTTTGTCGTTTGCAACAACTGCAAACTTTACGCTGGGTGGATGAGGCTCCCGAGGCAATAGTGCTGCCTGTTCTTGCAAGGAACAGTGGGCTCCCATTCGCACTCCACCCTTACTTCCCCTACGGCCGCCTCCCCTTGTCCCAGCTGGACAGTCGCGATTCCAGAGTGGGTGGGCCTCACGAGACCCAGAGGCAGGGTTCTCACAGGTCTTGCCCGCACTAGAACACTTCTAAGTCCCACAGCTGCGTCCCCGCTGGTGGCCGTAATGGTGCAACTTAGGGTGCCCGCACCCCCGATGTGTTCACCAAGTTGTGTAGGTCAGCTTTAAACAGGGCTGGATCGGCTCACCCAGCAATCTCCTGGAGCCCTGCCTATACCCACTGGTGAGTGTACGTTACAAGTTCCCCGCTGTGGCCAGTCCACAGAGGATATGAGTCGATTGGCAGCCCTGGTTAGAGAACCTCACTCTTTAGCCCATGCACTAGTGGCTTGCGATTTTAGGTTCTCCGTTCCCTGCTGTTTCAGCCCTGGATGGCTGACACCACCCCACTACCACCAGTGGAACTGAAAGGGAGAGAACCACGCCCGTAATTATTCAACCGATGAACCTAGGACCACAGATCTTTCCATGTTTCGCCTACTACGCTCACCAGCCAGCCTCAAACTCCTGTTCCCAGCGCACAGTTTGCTGGTGACTGACGCTGGACCATTGGGAAGCACTTGGCTATTTGACAAGGGTGCTCTTTAGCAGTCAAGATTTACAGTGAATTAAACCAGGTCCTTTCTCCTCCAACCACCCCTGGAGTGGCAGGGAGCACCGAGCACCACTCCTGCGGTTGAGACTCAGGGACCAGGGAAAAGTCTCCCAAGACACATGAGCTTCCAAAGGTTACGGGGTCCATGCCCAGCACTGCAGCGACAGCTCTTTTTATTGCCACTCACAACATCCCATGCACCACTTCCCCTGGCGGATCCCAACCCGTCTGCAGGCGGGTACCGCCCAGCGAGCCCACCTCTCAGCCACATTCCTGGCGGTCTGCAGGAACCGGGCGTGGTCGTTCTCCTTCAGAATATGCTCCGCTTGATTGATGAGAACCGTGGAGCGCTCCAGACACTGCCGGCAGTTAGCGACCTGCTGGGCCAACTTCCTCAGCTTCATAACCTGGGAGAGAGGAGCCGGGAGAGAAGATGAGCCGGTCAGAAAGCAGCATCCCAAGGAGAGCCACAAGGAGCCCTGGGAATCGGGCGTGTTAATCAAGTGGCTAGGCTAGGGTTGCCAGGGGTCCGGTTTTCACCCAGACAGTTCAGTATTTTGGCTTTCCAGCCGGTAAAAAAAAAACAGAGAATATTGGACATGTAAAATGTCCGGTATTTTCTGTTTTCCTCAGACGGAAGGCCGGCGGTGTCTGCGAGAGCGGGGGGAGCAAGGAGTGCGGTAATTTAAAGGCGCAGTGGCCTTTTTTTCTCAAAAAGATGGGCGGTGGCATCTGCGAGGGTGGGGGGAGTGAGGAGCATGGTAATTTAAAGGTGCAGCAGCCTCTTTTTTCTTTTTTTTGCTTAATAAGTTTGGCCTCCCTTTTTTTGTTTTCCTCAACCAATTTTTCCCGGCCTGTTTGGGATTTTTTGTGAAGGTATCAGGCAACCCTAGGCTAGGCTGATGGAGAGGCTGCCACAACGGCGTTCCTCCCAGAGTGTCCCAGCACACATCCGACCTGGGCTTTAAACCGGAAGGAGAAAGCACCTGAGCTTTTCCCAATGAAGCCAGCAGGAGCAAAACTCCGCAGAGCTTTTGCTCCAGCCCTTCCGGCCAAGCTGCTTGTGGCAGAGCTAAGAAGCATTGAAAGCTACATTCTCCGTGTTCATTTAGATCCCAGAACAGAGACCGAAGCCCTGGGAAAAGGCTCTTAGTTGCGCTAAAGGCTCGTGCGATGCCGCTGCTCTTCATGTTTCACATCACAAACTGCGGGCTGAAATCGCACCTCCCTCCCGTTCGCTTAGCACAGAACGATCTGACATGTGGCCCCTTCTCCAGCTGGCCCTGGGGTAGGGCCTCATCTTCTCCCAGCACAAGGCAAGGTAAGGCAAGGCAAGGCAAGGCAAACTCCCACTTCCCTCGCACGGCTCAGCCAGGGCCCAGCTCAGACTTGCACTGGGAAGGATTCCTGCGTCGGCCGCACGGAGTTCTGCTCCTGCAACCGGGGCTCAGCTGCAGCAAGCGTGTGGGCCGGGGAAGTAAGCGGTGACACTGGGAATTGGATGCAAACTCAACCAGCTGGAGCCAGGGTCCCAAAGGGGCCTGCGTCAGGAGCGACCGGCCTCTCCAGAGCAGCCAGGCCTGCCCGGCACCACGCTGCCTTCCCACATTTCGAAGTGGCAGGACAGCACTTAACCTGCCACCGTTCCTGCCTCTCAGTCCCGGCTGTGGTTTGGAAGCCGCATTGTGCCTGGCCACAGGTGAGACCAGAGGAAATGTAGGACTGTCGGGGAAAGTTTCCAACGAAGCAGCTTTCTGGCGGCATGGTGGTTGGCTGTTTAAGAGAATGCGCGCTAAGGAGGACATGGGCCACGCGCCTGGTTGAGATTCCCCGGCACAGACCGGTGACAACGGAGTGACCCTGGCTCCTTGTGGGGCCGAATCCCAGCAGCCACAGGCAGGGAAATGGCGCATTGCGGGGCTCTGAGACCGCGCTCGGGGCGGGCCGGGGTGGGAAGGATTCTGAGCTCTGCAGAGCTTTGGTGAGTTAACGGCAGTTCTGCCGCTCCCGTGCCCCCAGGCAACACTCGTCCCTTCTGTGGAGAAAGTCGAGCTGCAATGGGTGCCCTCCGCCCTGGGACCAGCCGCCCCCTTGGGCCCGTAATGGTCAATCCCCATGGCAACCCCTTTGTTCACAAGGGCAGAGTCAAACCACCCGAGGAAAACTCCCTCTTGCCCCGTGCTGCCCAGGGAAGCGGGCCCATCCCGCACTTCTGCACGGCCAGGCATGACACGCTGGTGGTGGGCACTGAAATGAGTGTGGGCGGGTCCAGGTGCCATTCGGGACGGGGGGGCATGCACCAGGCGGGCCCGGGAGGGATGCCGAAGCGGGGGGTGCCTGTGCACGCACACTGGTGCTCGTGTAAAATACAGAACAGAGAGAACAGCAGCCTCCCTGCTTGTGTTTTCACACGTCGCGGGGCAGCCGGAGAGCTGCGCTGAGATCGCCCCAGAGCAAAGGGGTGGCCATCTCTCCGGTCCCTGGCCCCACAGAGCGGACGATCTGTGTGACTGACGATTCCTGGGCGTGATGCCTTTTCCGTTGAGCAGTGTGGCTCCGGGGCAGATGGCCCGTGCCAGCGTGGGGCAGAGCTCTGAGAAGGTTCCTCCTGCTGGATGCCTGTTTACACAGACCTACTGCCATTGGAACGCCTTCCCCAGTGTGCGTGCGCATGCATGCATCTGTGCGCATTTGTGTGTGTGTGTGTGTACTGGAGCAGCTGTGCTCAGGACCCAGACGTTGGTTACGTATTGCGGGGCACGGATGTGTGTAACGCTGTCCCATTCCCAGCATGCAGTGCTGTGTGGCTGTGCAGGTCCCAGGATATTAAAGCAACAAGTTGAGGGGACGTGCCCCTCGACAGGCGGCTGCTGCGGGGCCTGGGGCGGCCACCCTGCATCGTCCTGTGGGCGGGCGGCTCTGAGGAGAGGTGTGGCCATGCAGAGGTGCACACACATACTGGTGCAGAGCAGAGAGACACAGATCACTCAGCACTTGTTAGCCCCGCTCGGGAGGGGTTTCTTGCCCTCCGATTACTTGGGTATATTTGTCTGTTTTAACTAGAGAGATGTGGATTCTGCAGAGCCCCCCACATGACAGCAGCTCCCAGAGCTTTTCACTTGTCAGCTCCAAAATCAGAGCCCCCGCCCGGGAGCATCCTGTCAGTCGGAAACCCCAGCCCGTACTTCGGAAATCTGACAAGAAACAAGAGCCAGAGCCTTCGGAGCTGACAGGGAGAATACTGGAGTCACTCGCTCAAACTGTCAGCCCTGTCAGCACTTTAACAATTAAACAGTGCACTAATCCCCTTCCTGACACCAGCACCGTGTTCGCGCAGCCACCCCGGCCAGTGACTGACAGAAACGGCACGGCACATCACCTCATCTCTTCGGGTCACTTTACAGCTCCCACCCCAGCCAGCCATGGCGTTCTCACAGGTACTTACGACAGACGAACAGCGAAGATCCAAAAATATAACCACCCAGCTCTGAGAACAGCTATTGCCCCGACCAAAGAGCAGCAAAGCCCTTGTATATGGTACATTGTATCCCTCAGCACATGCCCGAGGGCAGGGGTGGGGAACCTAAGATCTGGCCCCCAAGGCTCAGGGCTCCCCTCCCAAGCATTGGGGAGCCTGCACTGGCGCTCCAGCCCCCCTTTACCCCCCCATGGGGCTGGAGCACACAAAATGTACTAGGCTGGGCCCCCCAGGCTCTGGTGTGAGGGAAACGTGAGGAGCATCTTTCACCTTCTCAGCCACGTCAGCGAGGGGACTTGGGGGTTTTTGCTTCTCACTTGTGTGTGGCCCCCGACTGATCTTTCTGTGGGTCAGCGGCCTTGACCCAGGAAAGGTTCCCCGGCCCTGCCCTAGGGAATAATGCACCAAAAGGCTGACCGACCCTGGCAGTGCTGGATCAAGGTGGACGTGAATTACTGCATGACAGCTCCTGCTGCCAGCCCTCTGTTTTAGATTTAGGGGGTTCCTGCCTTGAGCATTGCTCCTGACCCCAACAGCAACTCAGCCCCACCGGGAGAGGGCTGGGCCTCTCCTACAGCCAGCTTTACACCGGTGAAATGGGCAACATGGACTCCAGCGCAGCGGACGTAAGCGGCAGTGAAAGCACTTGCTGCTGAACAGATGGGTGGGCAGAGTTTACACTAGTTTAAGCTTCTGGCTGGGCCAAGAACATCAGAGCGGGGCAGACCAAAGGCCCATCCAGCCCAGTGCCAGTGCCAGGCGCCCCCGAGGGAGTGAACAGACCAGGGAATCCTCCCGTGATCCTTCCCCTGTTGCCCGTTCCCAGCTTCTGGCGAGCAGAGCGCGCTGCTGAGTCTGGAGGCCTGGATCAAGGTTGCAAGGTCCCTGCAGCCAAAGACAAGGCTGCCGTGACCACGCCCAGATAAAAACCGAGCCCTGAGTGCAGATGCCACCTTCCTACCCGCCGGCACCTGAGGATCTAACCCGACCCCCAAACTGTGAACCTCCGGGACAAGTGCAGATCTCCTCTGGCTAGCTCTCCAGGTTGTCCCTCCCGCCACGCACCAACAGCCCCTCGGCCTCAGCTCACGCCACCCTGCACCGATCTCATTCAAACAACGAGCACGCCACTCGGTACCGACCGAGTGCCGTCGGCACAGGAAAAGCTCTAACTCCCCAGCCGGCCAGCGGGCTTTCGAGGCAGAGGCCCAGCAGGGTGAGAGGATGAGCGCAGGTTCCCAGCCAGGGGAGTGCACTGGTACTGGACGTTCCCAATGATCTGGGAAGTAGGACAGGCAGATGTCTATATCTATATCTAGCTGTCAATCATCTCTGGCGGAGGGGTCCAGACCAGGGTGGTCCAACCTGTAGTTTGCTTTGAAATGTTGATTTTTAAGATTTTCAAAATATTTATCATCTTACATTTTCTCAGCTGTGTGAAGTTATGGGTTTTAGGCATCTTTTAAAATGTTATCCATGTAAATGTTCACATCTGTCAAACATGAGGGGTAGGGGCTCCGACAATCACTGAATGAGAGTGTTAAGATTCAAAAAGTTAAAGCTTTAAAAATGTCAGCATCTCAGGTCAAAACAGACAAAGTAACTATCCTTAAATCGACAAATCAGACCTGTTTTCCTGTTCATTGACAAGAACCAAATTACAAGCCTAATTCAAAAGACTAAAACAATGGAATTTGCCTTTTTAAGATTTCAGTTCCCACAGTTACGAGGCTGAGAAAACAATAAATAAATACAAAATTACGGGTATAATAAAATGCATAATTATTTGTTAGACCCATCAGAGCAGCCCTGATGCTGAAAGCCTTCAGAATTCATTGCCAGTACGTCTCTATTGCGGAAGAAGGTTGTCGAGCTGCCCAGGATGGTCTTGCTAGAGTGGCGTGCCATATTTGCTTGGCTGTTTTGGAAAGGTCGGACTCTTTTCACAGCCACTGACGGCAGCGGCACTGCGAGTGCCTGTACTGCCCCACTAGACATGACAGCCGGCGACCGGATTTCACTTTTCTAGTTTTCAAGTGCTGTTGGGCTGTCATCACAGGGCACTTCACGCTCCAGGGAGACGTCAAAACGGTGCCCCGACTCTTCTGCCTTCTCTGGGAAAACGGGCAGACTATTTCCCTGGTTTTTAACAGTGTGTGACATCTTAGCCTTGACAAATAGATCGAGCACTTTACAGCTAGCAAGAGCGATCCCAATCCGCAGGATTCGATTTGCCATCGGGGACATGGTGGGATATGGTTGCCTTCAGTTTGCTTTGAATTTCTGAGGGGAAAGGATTCCTGCAGGCTAAAGGAATTGTCTTTCAGAGCCCAGTGACTTCCATTTCATTATGTACATCAGCGGCAGCTTGTAAATTGCAGTTAAGCAGCACATCATTGTGATCCATCTGGAGGCATTTCTCTCTCTTTGGAAAAGAACCCTGTGGACTTCCCCCAAAGAGACAGACAGGCCCTCCCCAAACACAGAGATCACTTGCAATGCAGTCTCATTGGTTTCCGCACAACTTCACCCTCTTCTGTGATAAGAGAGTCTGTCCTGCTGTCCCAGGGCGCAGGAAAGAATGTTGCTGCCTTGAGCCAGGAAATCCAGCGCGATGGCACTACACAAGGGAAGACGTGCACTCCGAAGCGGCCACGTGGTTCCCTGCACAGACTTTAAAAGGTGCCCACCGTTGGCAGGTATAAAGATCCTGGACAATGTACCACCAATTCAGTCCCACCACGGAACTCGTAGTTTTGACTGCATGATCGGTGGCTCCATACGAGACGAGGAACCCGCAGAACGTGCAGCCAGGAGAATACAGAATGTGGATGCAAGTTTTTCAAGCCCTTTACTAACCGTTGCATATGCATCACAGAGTCACTGCTGATGGACGCCACTTTCCCACGGTTAGCGGTACTCCCACAACACATCTTGAATCCAAATTGCAATGAGTCCCGTGTGGCACGGAAGAACAGACAGTTTTTACTAGAACGGTATTGATTGATTTATTTCTGACGCTGGAGAAAGCTGCAGGCACGTTAACTGCTGGCTGCCCAGCAAACTCTGGGCTTCCGCAAGTACTAAGAGAATTTCTCCCCACTCACAATGATCCCTAATTGCAGCGTGGAGGTGAGCAAAAGCTTCAGGCAGGTCTCTGTTTTCCAGAGGCTGGCACAACGGCAAAAAGGAATTGGAAGAACAATTAGCCAAAAACTCAAAAGTAATAGCAAACGTTGTTTTCAGTACCTGAGAAGCAGGAAGCTGGCTAAACAACCAGTGAGGCCACTGGACAATCGAGATGCTAAAGGAGCACTCAAAGACGATAAAGGTCATTGTGAAGAAACTAAATGAATTCTTTGCACAGAAAGTCTTCACAGCTGAGGACATGAGGGAAATTTCCAAATCTGAGCCATTTGTTTTAAGTGACAAATCTGAGGAATTGTCCCAGGTTGAGGTGTCATTAGAGGAGTTTTTGAACAAACTAGCCTTTAAATCCTCTTCTGTGCCAAATGACAGGAAGATAGCTAATGTGATGCCAATTTTTAGAAAGGGCTCTGGATGTGATCCTGGCAATTATAGACTGGTAAGTCTAACGTCAGTACTGGACAAATTGGTGGAAACTATAGTAAAGAATAAAATTGTCAGACACATGGATGGTTTCTGTAAAGGGAAATCATGCCTCACCAATTTACGAGTGTCCTTTGAGGGGATGAACAAGTGTGTGCACAAGGGGGATCCAGTGGATATAGTGCACTTCAATTTCCAGAAAGCGTTTGACAAGTTCCCTCACCAAAGGCTCTTAAGTAAAGTGAGCTGTCATGGGATAAGTGGGAAGGTTATCTCATGGACTGATAACTGGTTAAAAGACAGGAGACAAAGGGTAAGAATAAATGGTCAGTGTTCAGAATGGAGAGAGGTAACGAGTGGTGTCCTCCAGGGGTCCGGGCTGGACTTGTCCAACATTTTCATAAGCGACCTGGAGAAAGGGGTAAACAGGGAGGTGGCAAAATTTGCAGATGATGCCAAACTGGTCAAAAGAGTTAAGTCCAAAGCAGACTGTAAAGAGCTTCTGAAGGATCTCACAAAACGAGGTGACCGGGCAAGAAAATGGCAGGTGAATTTTACTGTTGTTAAATGCAAAGTAACGCCCATTGGAAACCATCATCCCAACTACACGTACAAAATGATGGGGACTGAATTAGCTGTTACCACTTGAGAGAGATCTTGGGAGTCATTGTGGAGAGTTCTCTGAAAACATCCACTCCATGTGCAGCGGCCTTCAAAAAAGCAAACAGAATGCTGGGAATCATTAAGAAAGGGATAGAGAAGAAGACAGAGAACATGTTATTGCCTCTGTATAAATCTATGGTAGGCCCACATCTTGAATACTGCGTACAGATGTGGTTGCTTTTTCCCCAAAAAGGTAGCTTGGCATTGGAAAAGGTTCAGAAAAGGGCAACAAAAGTTATTAGGGGTACGGAATGGCTGCCATATGAGGAGAGATTAACAAGACTGGGATTTTTCAACCTGGAAATGAGATGACTAAGGGGAGAGCTATGATAAGAGGTCTATAAAATCATGACTGGTGTGGAAAAAGTGGATAAGGAAGAGTTATTTACTCCTTCCCATAATACAAGAACTAGGGGTCACCAAATGAAATGAACAGGCAGGAGGTTTAAACCAACCAAAAAGAAGGTTTTCTTCATACAATGCACAGTCAACCTGTGGAACTCCTTGCCAGAGGATGTTGTGAAGACTAGGACTTTAACAGTGTTCAAAAAGATCTAGATACATTTATGGAAGATAAGTCCTTCAGTGGCTGTTAGCCAGGATGGGCAGGGTTGGTGTCCCTAGCCTCTGTTCATCAGAGGCTTGGAATGGGGATGGATCACCTGATGGTTTCCTGTTCTGTTCACTCCTTCTGGGGCACCTGGCATTGGCCACTGTCAGAAAACAGGATTCTGGATGAGATGGACTTTTGGTCTGACCCAGTCTGGCCGTTCTTGTGCTCTTATTAAATGTGGAATGCGTCAGCATGAACGTGTGAAAGATAAATCACTTCAAGCAACCCTGACAGTTGTTTGTTTTCAGTGAAATTGTTCTGGGTGTCGACGGAAGGGAAGCAATATGCTTAATGTTTCCAGAAGGCTTTTGCCCAAGTTGCACATGATGGATTATCCTATAAAGTCTCTAACGAGGAGTGAGGCAATAACTTATGGGGAGGCGGAAGGACCGGTTAATACCTGGGAAGCAGACAGCTGCAGCCAAAGCTGCGTCATTCTTGCAGGAGCAGGGAGATCAGAGCCTTTTAATGACCAAATTCGTCAACCCCTGTTCAAGCAGTCACATCTTCCTCCACGCACAGTCCCACTGATTTCCGAGAGCTCCAACTGACTTAAAGGGGCTATTCGTGGAGTAAGGGCGGCAGAACCCAGCGAACACACGGCAGCAGAAGGGAGGGGTAAAGGCATGTCTATACTCAACGGAGGATCGGCGCTCTGGAGCTCGGTCTTCCAGTGTTCGATTTAGCAGGGCTGGGAAGGACCGCTAGGTTGAATGCTGAGGGTGTCGCTCTCGACTCCAGAACTCTGTGCGGTCACGAGGAGCAAGGGAAGTTGGTGGGAGAGTTTCTCCCATCGACTTCCCTGTGGGGCCACCCCCAGAAGATGGATGCTCTTGCTGCTCGGTGCATTGGGAGTTCCCAGCACAAAGCACCTGGACTCTGGTTTTGTCTACACTGCTAAAAGTAAAGCACCGGGAAAGCGCTATATAAAGTAGGGATGGGACTGGTTAACCTGTTAGTCGGGAAGCCTCAACCTTCGCTGGTGGGGCCTGAAAGGTGGGGCTCGCTGTGGGTGGAGGTCGCTCCAGCCTGGCCAGAGCAGCCCACCACCCGTGGGGGGGTAGGGGCGCTCCATCCCAACCACAGCAGGTGGGGATGCCCCCTCTTTAACCCCCCCCACGGGCGGTGGGCTGCCTGCCCCCTGCCTGCCCCCTGTTTAACCAGTTAACTAATTAAATGGGAGTTTACAGAACTGGTGCTTTACAGCACTGTATCTTTTGTGTGTGTGCGTGTGCGTGTTCTCACACCACAAGCCAGAAAGTTGCAGCGCAGTAAAGCCTGAGAGCCTCTCTTCTCCCTTCACGCCCGCTGCCGACACGGCCGAGCTGGGCTCCGGTGCCTCTGAGTTACTGGTGGGGGTTGGGGGAGGACGCCATGAATTCCAGCATGGGCAGATTCATTCCATGTGTGCTACCAACGGGCCGCGCATCTCTCCCGCCCATCTGCAGTGCCACCCCCCTTCATCCCGCTGGGAACCGGCCCAGCCAGCCTGTGTGGAGTGAGGCTAACCGCAGGGTGGACACAACTCCAAAGGGCTCTTTGCACAACGCAGTGACTCTCCTGCTGGGATTTAACGAGCTGCTGGACGGTTCCCTTTCTGCCCAGGTTCGCAAAGGCAGGAGAGAGGAAAGGGCTTCCCATATTGAGGGAAGACCAGACAAGCGTTCGGGTGGCAAGCAGCCCAGCTGAGCAGAGCCCAGGCCACGCTGGGTGTCGGAGATGTCTCCTTTGAGATGGTCAGCTCCTGAGAGGGGCCTGGTGCCAGCCTGGAGACAGAGGTTCCCTCCAGCCCAATTTAGGAGCAACCAAAGCAAAACAAAAGGACAGACCCCGTCCTCCGGCCCATTGACGGGGGAGGGGAGATACCAAAGGGCTGGGAGCTACCAGCCACCGCCACCACTAATGCAGCAGCCACGGCGTCCGGAGCCCCAGGCCCTTGAAATGGGGGCTTCCAAGGGGAGGCACGGTACTCTCCGGGTGGTGTTGAGGCCCTCCCCTCCACCCCCATCTTGCCCCCCAGATGGAGGAAATGGGCAAAGGTGGATGGAATGAGGGTTTGCTGGAACAACTGCCCAGGTGGGTCACGTGGCGAGTGCAGCTCCGGTGCGTGGGGAGCCTGCGAAGTGGGCAGGACAGGCCAGCAATGCACCCGCTGGCTCCTCACTGGGCACTGGGGGAGGGCTCCAAAAGCAAGTTCTACCTGAGGTCAGAGAGCACCAAGCACGGGAGGGAGGAGGAGCAGCAGGCCAGAGCAGGGCAGAAGGCCTGACAGCAGGCAGCCTGGGCACTGGGCCTGGAGGGCTTCAGAACAGAACCAAGACGTGGGCTGGAAGCCAGCAGTAGCCACCACAGGGTCCTCTCCTGTCCCTGGCATCTGGGGTAAGAACTGGTGAGCAAAGCTCTGAGCTGCTGAACTGGGGCGTTCTTTTCCTCGGACAGCCCCTTCGGCAGGCAGTGGTGAACGTTCCTTTCCTGCACACCACCCTAGCACCGTGGCTCACACTCTGCCCAGTCTGTAACCTGCAAACCTCTCAATGTCCCGGTTCAACTGTAACCGCGCCGGCGGACGATCTATCGACTTCATGCACCCGCGGGATGGGAATGCTGCCCACTGTGCCAGCATCAGGGCAGACAGGTGGGACACAGGGCACCAACTCCAAATCGGCCAGGAGTTCAAACTATGCTTAGATTTCACCAGTATCAAGTGTGAACTCCTCAAGCACTTTCACAGCCTTAACGTGGAGTCACAGACCATCCTCTCGGGTACTCGGACCTGACTCGCCCCCCGAGGAGGTGCCTTGGTGACACAGCCCCTTACACCACAAAAATCACAGGTTACTCCCAGTCCCAAAGGACCGGTCACAACATATCCCAGGTCAATTGCATCTTCGCCCTCATACCAAAGACATCACTTGCAATCAATCCCATACTAAGCTACCTATAGATGTATTATATAGGAAAAGGAAATGAGCGTTATTTACAAGGTTAAGGCAGGTCTACGCACGAGTTCTAATCTTCCATTTCAGGAGGTAACACACTTGTGTAAGCAATCCCTCTGTGTCCTTTGGGGCTAATCCAGGCTAGGCAGTCGGGATGCCTAGAAAACTCCTGAGTCAAGGCAAAGCAGATCCAATTCTGCCTTGTTCTATCTCGTTCGTTTCCTTCCTCCCACGTGCTCTGAGCTGCACACTCGGCCAAGGGGAGGAATCTACCTGGGTGACTCATCTTCATGGGAGGGAAAGAGCCGAGCAACAAAGTCTTTTGTCCTCTTTAACGTGCCACTAGGTGTGGATGGGTTTTGCCTGCTGGGCAGGACACGGTGCTTTTGGCTGCTGAGCCGCTCTTCAAGGACGTAGTCTCACCCTGCCCAACTCTGACCTTCTCCAGTGGGATACGGATGCTGTAGCTGAGGCTAGTGCAGGCAGCAACCCACAGGCACCCCACAAAGCATACGCACTACACCCATTCTTGTCGTCCCAATACCTGTTTCAACGACACTAGCCCATGGGTGAGCCCAGCAAGGAATTTGCCGGTGTTCAGTTGAGAGCCTGGCACCTGACATGTGCTGGACCCTGGTGTGCTGCCCCATACAAAGCATCTCTGAAAAGCAGCCCTTGCCTCGCCCTCTGTGTTTACAAGCACTCGAGGACCGGCCCTGGCGCACCCCGCCCCTTCTGCGGGCAAGTTCTTGGCCGCTCCATTGACAGCCTCCGAACTGCTGAGCCTGGCAGCTCATTTCCAGACACGGCTCTGACACCGCTTACCCACGGAACAGCTTCCTCCTCTGTGGCTTTCTTTGCTGCCACGCCAGCCCCGTGGACCCGGCAAGCTGGCAAAGCGGAGCTGAAAATCAAGATGTCATAGGAGCAGCAGCACCGGCGGCCCCATCGCCTCCCCCAGGAACCGTGGCCTGAGCACGGGCCAGGCCCTGGCGCCCCCGGACACGCCCGCCCCCGCGAGAGACTCACCTTCGTCTCCTTGATCTTCACCGCGATCACCTGCTTGCGTTGCCGGATGATCTCCATGAGCTCGTCACACTCCTCCATCAGCTTGGCCTCATGCATGGCCGTGTTCACCTAGGGAGAGACAGCAGACAGGCCGGGCTGTGAGAATGCCACATGCTGGCTCTGAGCCTGGCTGCGCGAGTGGCAACAGCTTCCCCCCAGACCCCCTCCTGTCAGCCAAGGTCTGACACCGCTGGTGCCAGCTGCCAGGGAGCCGGGCACTGACGCGGGGAGGACACAAAGCTCCTTAGCAGCTGCTGCTGTGCAGGCAACACAGACAGAGGCAGGCCGCTGTGTCCTGCATCCGTCCCCACTTCCGAGGCGGGGGAAGGCCAGGTACTAACCTTGGTAGAGCCAGGGGCTTGGAGGCTACCCGCAGTCGAGTGACAGAGAGGGGTAGCTAGTGGTGTCCCCCAAGGGTCGGTCCTAGGACCAATCCTGTTCAACTTATTCATAAATGATCTGGAGAAAGGGGTAAGCAGTGAGGTGGTAAAGTTTGGGGATGATACCAAACTGTTTAGGATAGTCAAGACAGAAGCAGACTGTGAGGGACTCCAAGAAGATCTCACCAAACTGAGTGATTGGGCAACAAAATGGCAAATGAAATGTAATGTGGAGAAGTGTAAAGTAATGCACATCGGGAAAAATAACCCAACTATACGTACAGTATGATGGGGGCTAATTTGGCTATGACAAATCAGGAAAGAGATCTTGGAGTTCTCTGAAAACTTCCACACAGTGTGCAGTGGCGGTCAAAAAGGCAAATAGGATGCTAGGAATTATTAAGAAAGGGATAGAAAATAAGACCCAGAATATCTTACTGCCCCTGTATAAAACTATGGTACGCCCACATCTTGAATACTGTGTACAGATGTGGTCTCCTCACCTCAAAAAAGATATTTTGGCCTTGGAAAGGGTTCAGAAAAGGGCAACTAAAATGAGTAGGGGTTTGGAACAGGTCCCATATGAGGAGAGGTTAAAGCGACTGGGACTTTTCAGTTTAGAAAAGAGGAGACTGAGGGGGGATATGATAGAGGTCTATAAAATCATGAGTGGTGTGGAGAGGGCCGATAAAGAGAAGTTATTTATTAGTTCCCGAAATAGAAGAACTAGAGGACACCAAATGAAATTAATGGGTAGCAGGTTTAAAACTAATAAAAGAAAGTTCTTCTTCACACAGCGTGTAGTCAGCCTGTGGAACTCCTTGCCGGAGGAGGCTGTGAAGGCTAGGACTATAACAGAGTTTAAAGAGAAGCTAGATAATTTCATGGAGGTTAGGTCCATAAAAGGCTATTAGCCAGGGGATAAAATGGTGTCCTTGGCCTCTGTTTGTCAGAGGCTGGAGAGGGATGGCAGGAGACAAATCGCTTGATCATTGTCTTCGGTCCACCCTCTCTGGGGCACCTGGTGCTGGCCACTGTTGGCAGACAGGATACAGGGCTAGATGGACCTTTGGTCTGACCCAGTACGGCCGTTCTTATGTTCTTATGACAGGGAGAGAGCCATTCCTGGGGGAGTCCAGGGAGCAAGGGCCCCAGGCTTCAATACAACGGTGTTACCTCAGCATTTCCTGGGCCCTCACCTCTGCCGTCTGCATACCCTGGGCCCCTAGGGCCAGCGAGGTGCAGGGCTGGGGGGCCCCAAGAGATCATTCACTCCAGCCCCTGCACCGAGGTAGGGCCAAGTACACCTAGGCCATTCCTGCCAGCTGTTTGTTCAAACCCTCCAGAGATGGGGGTTCCCCATCCTGCCTCAGTGGCCCAGCATGCTGGGTCCCAGCTTGTCCTGTCCAAAGGGGCCGTGCCGACTGGCAGTGACAAAGAACCGGCTCCGGGGCCTCAGTGAGCAGCGTGAGATTGCAGGGCAGGTCTCTGAGCGGGTGCTGCCCCAGGACGCGGCGAGGGGTGAATGAGCTTCTGAGGGAAGCGCAGGCAGCTTTGCCACACGGCACTGTCCGACAGACTCCACAGTCTGAGGGGGCGGAGGCAGGGAAAGAGGCAGAGTTTCTGCAGTGAGGACAGATGCGGGATTTGCGTTTCAAATGCCCCAGGCTGGTGCAGGAGGGTCAGCAGAGCAGCACTAGCTCCCCTCCGGCCCCCGCCCCGCGGAGCAGCTGGAGGGTTATGGAGCAGGTGGGGCTCGAACCGCAGCTAATGCCAGAGTGTTTAGCCCAGTGCTGTTCAGCAAGCGCTCTGGAGGCCTTTGGGAGGGCCATGGGGCTGCCTCTGTCCTTGCCCAGAACTCACCCCAACTGGCCCCCCTGCAGTCTGCTATGTTCCTGCCCAGCGATGAACATCAGAGGACCCAGTGTAGAGGCCAGAGCCGTTCTCCTCGTCCAAAAGCCAGAGAGTGGGGGATGGAGCATGGGGCGGGGAAGGGCATAGGCGTCTTCTCCAAACTCTCCCCCTCCCTCCTGCCCGATGCGGGAGTCTCACTGCTGAGCCGAGAGGGCCCAGCCGGAGTGCGGTGGAACAGGGACACGGGGGAGTGGCAGCAGAGGTGTTTGCTCACCGCTGTTGCTAAGATTTGGACCGTAAGGGCAGCCCCAGCCTGTCGCACTTACTGTGCAAAGCGCCGGGAGCACCCCGGGCTTCGGGCCACCTCAGGGCGCTGATCGCTCCTGGCACAGCACAGAGGGAAGGGAATCGTGCCGCAGGCAGGCAAAGCCGGGGCCACACAAGGGGGCTGACTGAGTTACTTTTGTGTCCACACCCACACCCGTCCGTGGCACAAGGTGCAGCGGCTTGGGCTGGCATTTACCAGAGCAGGTGACACTGACACGACACAAGCTGAGGTCTCTACTTCCCACGCTAGGGACCATGGGACAGCTGCAGCCAGCAGAGAAGCGCGGTGCTGCAACGCTCGTTTCTACCAGCCCCGGATGCCACCTGCTACCTGCATAATTAGTGTCAAAAAGGCTTGTTAGCTGTCTTCAAGGGCTGCTTCACGCAGCCTCCCTGACTTTATTGACCTCATTTACTACAAATCAGTCCCAACTGGGGCTCAGGGAGGAGGCAGTGCTGAATACAGATGCAAAAGGCCGTTACTCGCACGGCTTCAATGCCTGTTTAACGAGCATCCTCGTGTTAAAATACTGCGCAGGAACCGAGAGACAGCCTGTGCCGTGCCGGCTGCCCACAGCCCTCTCCTGGCTGACGTGCGTGGCGGTGGGAAAGGAACGTCGAGAGGGCAGCTCTCACAGGCCTGCCTCCAAACCGGAGCAGCGGTGTGCTCGGAAAAAAAGGGCGCAGATGCTCAGGGCACTTGTGCCACTGCATGTCTGAGGCATAACCTAGACCTGTCTCTCGGTGCCCCCGGGGACCAGTCCCTGCTGGACCGAGATCGTTGCTCTGGTCTGCGGGATGCAGGAGGCTCAGCCTGCATGATCACAGTGGGCCCTTCTGGCCCTGCAATCGACGAATCACAGTGGACGTTTATGAACTCGCCTACGGAGAGGATCCTGCCGATTCGAATCCAGTCGGGGCACAAAGCAAAGGGCAAGCGCACTGTTTAGTGCTACGGGGGGTGTGCACCATTCGCACCCAGATAGGGTCGTTCGCATCTGAGGAATGGGGCCTTTCATTGGGGAGCCTGAGAAGCCAGCCAGGTCTAGGCCGGCCCCACCGTTCCTGAGGGAGTGGGAATGGCTGCAGGGGAGAGAACGCAGGAGCTGGCCTGCCTGCATTCCACTGAAATCAGGCTACTTAATCCCTGCTAGGCCCTCCTCTCACTCAGGAGTCAACTCCCAGCCATGCCTGAAGGAGCAGCGGGAAGACCGTGGAAGTCAGAGGCCATGCCAGGGCGACCTGGCGTCACTCTCCAGGAAGGGGTGGCCTCCCAGCGGAGTCACACAAATCACCGGGGAGACATCTGGCTAGTCTGTTCTCCAATAAACACTCCACCAGTTGCCAGGAATGACGTGGGCCCCACTGGTTTTGAAACTGCAAAAAGACCAGACGCAGCAAAGCAATCAGAGATCTTCCTCAGCATTACAGATGACAACCATCTTACTAGAGCCCCGAACCAGCTGATTAAACAGAGCTAACGCCCAAACAATGAATGGAGATCTGCTGGAGTTAATTCCAGAGAGGCAAACAGCGGGTAATCACTAACCCGATTGCATGCTCTCCGGGAATCTAATGGCAATTTAGAGCCAATGGCTTGGCTGGTGTCAGGTGGCTTGGACAGGGTGGGCAGTGGGGTCTGTGATACACCCTCACCATCGATCTGGGTTCAGGGGTTTGGACACTGCGTGCGATTTCACCTCTAGAGGCCTCAGTGTGAGGAACAGTTGCGATCAGCTTCTTTGCTCCAGCAGAAGCACTGACCTGGGCTGCCGTTTATCCCCGTTGCTATTTGCACTGGCTTTAGAACCCATGGTGATCACTAACACAAGCAGAAAGGACACATCGGGTGCCGGCTGAATGAATTACTGCTGAACAGGGAGGCACCTGTAACAAGCAATTCAAATCACACGAGCCCTGAACCTTAAATACCATGGCAAATGCTGCGCTCCCAGTTAAAGTCTAAATCCGAAACCTCAGCATTGGCAAAACCCCGCCGTGCCGCCATGCTGACAGCACTGGGAGATTGGATGAGTAAAGAGACCCGACTCTATCTGAGGAGGAGAACCAGCATCCACACAGCCAAGGCTGCGTAATTGTCTCCACACTAATTTCTGAAGCTTTCATGGCTTGGGTTGACATTTGGGAGATTGGGTCCCCATCCAGAAGCCAAGAGTGACTGTTCCTGAGCATCAGGTGAGTGCCACACAGGTATCGGTGAGGGGAGGGGCCATCTCGGGGCAGCACAAGTCAAAGGCACGGGGAATGCTCACTGCTAGCTTGCAAGGGCTCTCCTTGAGGAACAGCCGCTTGGTCTGGGGAGTAACCTGGTCGGGATTAGATCCGGAGCCTCTGAAAATCAGGTTCTGTGCCCGCGGAGCAGATTTGCTCCCCTGGTGGATTTGTCACAGGCAGCTTAAGGCAGGGCACACTGTGTGCAGCTAGCTCGGCCTGTCCTCGCCACGAGCGCGACTACGCTCCCGCAACCGCTTGGTGACACTCCCATGGGAGCTGGCCAGGCGAGCCGGAGGGGATGCGCACTCAGACAAGAGCCGGGGCTCTCAAATGGGGGGTCGGGACTCTCAGGCGGTTCTGCGATACTACTTGGGGGGGAGGGGTTGGGAGCTGTCCACCTCCACCCCGCACCCGCTTTGCCTCCAGCATTTATAATGGCGATGAGTATATTAAAAAGGGGTTTTAATGTATAAGGGGGGGGTCGCATTCAGAGGCTTGCTGTGTGAAAGGGGCCACTGGTGTAGACACGCGAGAACTGCTGGACAAGAGGCATCTGCACATCAGCCACGTTTGTGTATCTGCCACTGCCGTGGCCCTGCCCGTGGCCTGTGCCAGGGCATTCTAGGAGATTTGGGAGATCACCACTCGTCATCGGAAGAAGGGGGCAGTGCCCACGAAAGCTCACGAGACCATCTACAGTGTTTGTTAGTCTCCACGGTGCTACTGGACCAGCCGTCGTTTTTAAGATTTTTTTTCTCCCATCGTGTTGCAGGAGGACGACTTGTACCCTGCACGGCCCCGTGATGCAGGGGGCAAATTATTCTCGGATTTCCTACTGAACAGACCGAGGGGAAGACTCGCCAGCCCAGTGCCCCGCCCGCTGCGAACACGGTTGTGACCCAGGGACAGGAAAGCAGTCAGGCATAGGACCAGGGGAGGTGGGCAGAGTTCATTCCTGCTCAAAATGCGTGTGTATCTGTCTCCGTGCACAGGCGTCCCATTCAAGAGTGTTTTCTTCAGCACTAGCTCCTGTGTTGCTGCAATGAGTCAGGGAGCTGGGCCGACTGACGATTTACAGAGACACGTTCTTCTCTTGGCGGAGGTGTCGACACGAGAAGTGCCCCCTGAAGAGCTGCCCTGCGGTAGCGTAGGCACCAGTGAGGCCATTGTAGCGAATCCTCCCCTTGAGCAGGGGTGGTTAGGTTCAAGGAAAAATCCTTCTGCCAACCTAGCCGTGTCTGCACTGGGCTTAGGTCAGCTTCACGTCTCAGGCGTGTGCGTCCCGGAGATAGGCTGACCTGTGTTTCAGCCGTAGCGCAGGCTTCAGATCCGTGTTCTGATCATTTTGGCAGCTCCTACGTACTGTCCATTCTCATCCTAAGAGCGGGTCTACTCTAGGAAAGTAGGGCGACCTGGTAAATCTGGCTTCAGTCCTCATGTAGGCAGTGCCCGGTCAATGGAAGACCCTAAGGCCGGGTGCAGACAGAGCTGTGCCACTGCTGTGTTTCAAGGCTAGACAACGCGTGTGTCCAACAAACCTGCCTGACACACAGGCCCCTCCTTGGCTTGCTGCGCTGGCCAAGTCCTGGGTTTAGGCACCTTCGCTTCCCGGCAGGACGCGCTTCTCCTGGGAAAGGCCTCTCACATTTACATCGGCACACACTCCCTGCTTGTGGCTGGAGACTGGCCACGGAGTCTGCTCAGCCTTAGCGCTGGAGGCCAGCCTTCCACACGTGGGACGGGCGCACGTGTCCCTAACGGCAGCCTGTCACGTGTGAGCAAGAGCCAATGCAGGAGCCGGGCTCACCTGGGGATCTCACAGAAGGTCAAACCCCCTTGTCATTTACTCATTCCACGGTTCAGGAAGCTGAACAGGCAGAGCCTGCCAGCAGAGCTATATATAAATCCCCTGGATGGCCACCTTGCACAGGCTGAAGGCACTGACATATCCAAATGTATCCCTCTTCCATCCCCAGCGGAGCCGTTGAGTCATCACCTGACCTGTGCACATTCTGAATGGTAGGCACTTGCATTTTGCCTGGCGGAATTGCGGTTCTTGCTCTGAATTTTCTGCTTGCAAAAATCCATTCACTCTTCATCTCCCTTTACTAATGTTCTCTGTCACGAGCCACAGGGAGGGGCCCAGGCAGGAGGAGCCCTGGAACATGGCTGGGACAACACCCATGGAAGGAAAAGCCTTCCCTTGTGCAAGCCATTCTCGGCCAGCCCTTAGGGAAGCAAGACAGACAGTCGCACCTCTTAGATCACGGCCAGTTCCCCTCTGAGATACCGGTGTCATGGAGCAACACCACAGAACTGCCCTAACCCCAGCCCTTGCTCTGTGCCACCAGAGCAAGAACAGAGCTCAGAGCATCATTCAAAAGCAAGGTCCCAGAGATGGGTCACTCCCACCCTGGGACTTGCTCCAATGCCCCCTGAAGCAGTCCTGGGTAACTTACATCTGCATGGGGAGGGCCTGGCTAGATTTGCTGCTTGTCCCCCTTTCCTGGGCTGAGTGTGGAGCTGGTCAAAAGACAGGGCTGTGATTTAGCCCAAACCTGCCGTGGCTCAGAGCTGGCTGTGAGGTAGCTGAGCTTGCAGGTCCATTCCAGCGCTCTCGGGCAGAGGGAGGCCTGTGGGACGCTAGGTGAGAGGCAGCTGCCCATCACTACCTCTGGCTTCGTCTACACTGCAGGGTTTTTGTGCAAGAAGCCTTTTGCAGAAGAGTTCTTTTGCAAAAACTTCTTGTGCAAAAGTGTGTCCAGACCTCAAAGCGCTTCGGAAAAGCCATGTGCTTTTGTGCAAGAGAGCGTCCGCACTGCATGGACACTCTCTCGCAAGAAGGGCCATCGGAGCACCTGTGCTGTTGCCAATAGGGTTTCTTGCGCAAAAAGCCCTCCGGAGCACCCACACCTGCCTTTTTGCAAAAGAGCTGTAGCACAAAAAGGAGTTACTCCTCGTGGGGAGAGGAATAACTCTACCGGCAAAAGCCTCTGCCCTGCCGATTTACTTGTGCAAGAACCCACTTGAGGTGCGGACGCTCCGCTGGTTTTTGCGCAAATACCTTGTAGTGTAGACGCAGCCTCTGGGTCTTACTGGAGCCATTCAAGTTCTGTGTCATCTACTCAAGCTAGGCCCTGTGGCCAATAGCTGCATCAAAGTGAGGCCAAAAAGACTGGGCGTCCTCTCCGCTGCAGTCGGGGGGGGAGAGGAGGGAAGGGTCTTGGTCTGGGGGAAATGCAGCTCAACTAGATAAACAACCTTCGCAACACATTGGCTGGCATATCGACAACAATCACCTAAATCTATTTCCGAGGCCTCTGCACTCGATCAGTGTCTTTATCCTTTTTAAAGGAACTTGTCTGAGGAACGGCTGCTTAATTTAGTAACTGAAAATCAATAGCGCATTAAGAAGAAAGAGATTGCAATGGCCTGGCGCCAGGCCTCAGCTCAGTAAACGAAAGAGCAAACTAATTTACTATTAATTGTTATGCACTTGGAAAGAACAATAAGGCATCAGCCACTTTCCTCCTCCAGTTGCTGTTTGCAAGGCCTCTTATTTACACACTCTGGGTTCAGGTGCTGTTAGCCAGGAGGCCGTGGCACCCTCTTGCGGTTGGGTGGGCATTCTGCGGGGTTCCCTTGGAAAGGCAAACAGAGGGTGCTGATCGCTAATCAGCCTAGATCAAAGGGTGGGAGTAGCAGGGTCCTGTTCCTCACTGGGACTAATGGCGATCTTTGGTTTTCCTCTGTATCCTCCACACAAAGCGTTTTCTAAGGGCTGCTGGCCTGCCTCGAAAGCTGCTACTGGGCTACAGAGGCCAGCTCATGGGTTTCCGACAGCCCAGGGAGGGTGCAGTTTCACAAGCCCGTTTTCAGAGGGGAGGGAGAAAAGAGGAAGGAAACAATTTAGGCAGGATGGAAACCAATCAGTGTGTGTAGAGAATGCGGGGCGGGGGGAGACACTCTCGCACGTCCTGTTGTTTCTTTCTTGGAAATGTCTGTATTCCGTGACCTTGACAGTGGCTCTGCCAGCGCTCGGCAGTCTGGCCTAGTGTCAGCCAGCCCCGAAGGCGCAGAAGAATCCTGGAACAAACATCCCGGTGGGGTCCAGAGCAGCCTTTCCTGAGGGACTCAGTACCACCAATTAATCCTCAGTCAGCTCCCAAACTCTCCTGTGTCGCCATGCCCGGACACGTTGCCTGCCAGCAGAGTCGGAGAGGGGAGAGGTGACGGGTTAGGAATGGAACTGCCGAGTCGTGCCAGAACAGCGACCCATCTGGCAGAGTCAGGACAGAGCCCCGCACGGGCCGTTTCCTTGGGTTTGACCAGACCTCCTTGGACTAGGGATTGCCAATGTTCTATTTCAGAAACCTGGATCTCCCTGTCCCGCCCCTTCCCTCAAGGCCCCGCCCCTTCCCTCGAGGGACCGCCCCTTTCTAACCATTAAGGGTGATGCTTACTGGGTAACCGTTCACCGTTCACATCCCTAATTGGGATGCAGTATGTGGAGACAAGGCCAGGCTGGAACAGATGCTTGCTCACCCCTGCACTGTCAGCGTGCTGCCCAAACAGCCAGGGTATGTCCTCCCGCAGGAGCAGGCTCGCACTCTCGTTTCCACTGCCACCGCCCCAAGTCAGCCTTTTCCGGGCTTTCCAAGGGCCAGCTTGGTTGTGTGGGGCTGCTCGGCCAGAGCTGATGCTTTCCCGTTTCTCTCACAGGGTTCCAGGAGATTTGCAAAGGGGCCAGGTGACGTGCCCATCATGGGGGCCAGCTGCCAGCCTCTCCGGGGTGAGAGTCAGCAGCTGGAACAGGACGGCCGCAGAAAGGCAGAGGAAACGGCCTGTTGCAAAGGTCTCTCCTGAGCCGTGGAGCCATCTCCCTGTCCCCAGGGAAGGAAGTTCTCCTCCGCTTTGCGTGGAAACATTCTTGCTGCTCTGCACCCAGACTCCTCCCGCGCTGATGCCTCCGTTGCATCTGTACCCTCGGCAAATGCCGTTTGCCCTCCCTTTGGGAGCAGGGCCGGCTCCAGTCAAAATCCATCTTGCTTTAACAGGCCACTGGTCTTGCTTCTACCCCACCCGTCTCACCACCTGCAACCTCGACCCCTTTGTACGTCATGGCCTTGCGAGCACTGCCAGGGATCACTCCCCCACTGCCCCAGCTTCTCCACCCACTGAAAGGGTGGGTCTGAAAGCCGAGGGGAACCCTTCCAAAGCAGGGCCAGCGAACAGGAGGAAGAGCTGAGGACGCTCTCTTCTGCCAGGCCCGGCGCTCCAGCTTTCCGGTTTCCTGTGCAGCCGTGATGCTGCTCCCTGTGCATCTGGATGGTGATCTATCTTTGATTACACTCTCGCCTACTATTTTTTCACCTGCCTCGTTCAGTGCACAGACTAGGCAGTGCTCACTCAACAAGCAGCTATTCAATACCTTGCGCTACCCTCGTTCCTCAGGGTGCTGCCTGGCCTTAGCTTGTGCACTCGATTCAAACTTTGCTCTGGAGACACAATTCTTAATTTCCTATGGCACTCGTCATTCCCAGATCCCAGTGCTTCCAAATATTCCTTCATTTTGCTTCCTGGCGCTCCCGTAAAAGGAATGATGATAACCCATAACAACAGAACTAGGGGTCACCAAATGAAATTCATAGATAGCAGGTTTCAAACATACAGAAGGAAGGTTTTCTTCACTCAGCGCACAGTCAACCTGTGGAACTCCTTGCCAGAGGATGTGGGGAAGACCAGGACTCTAACAGGGTTCAAAAAGAACTAGGTAAATTCATGGAGGTTAGGTCCATTGATACTTATTAGCCAGGATGGGCAGGGGTGGTGTCCCTGGCCTCTGTCAGAGGCTGGGAATGGGTGACAGGGGAGGGATCACTTGATGATTCCCTGTTTTGTTCATTCCCTCTCAGGCCCCTGGCATTGGCCACTGTTGGCAGACAGGACTCTGGGCTGGATGGACCTCTGGTCTGACCCAGTCTGGCCGTTTTTATGTTCTTAACCTCTTGCAGACCCGGGGCTGAAGCACAGATTCACATGAAGGCTTCATTACAGACTGGGAACACAAAATGAGAAATCTAGGGCTGGATTTTTGAGCTCATGTAGCCTCATGCAGCACTTTGTCCGCTCAGAGCCCAGCTCGTACTGACTTCAGTTGTAGCTGGGAGCGCTCAATGCTTCTGCAAATCAGGCCCTAGGGTCTCAAGCCAGGCAGCCGGAAAACGAGGAACACAGAGTTAGCGACTCCCCGTGACAAGACTGGTTTCGGTGACTCGCCCGGAATTGCTGGGACAAAAACAGGGACAGAATCCATTTCTCACAACCCTGCCCCCCAAGCACGCGGCTTTGGGGGGCACCGGGGGGGCCTGGCGCTGTCCCCATGGCGGCAGGAGCCACAGGGAAGCGGAGCACACTGGGCCGGTGCACTCTCTGCTGCGGTCTGCGGGGGTGGAGGGGTGGTGAGTCCCAAAGCTGCTTGCTCGAGGGATTGGGGGGGGGTCAGACTGGTAAAGTTTGGGACCCACTTCCTAAGCGACCGATCCCAATTCAGCACCGGCCCTGACCAGGATTCTGTAACCAGTTAGCAGCACAGACCCCGCGAGCGCCCCCAAGCGGCACAGGCTGGGGATGTCGTCGCAGCGGCACTGGCAGCCCAAGCCCAGCCCAGCCCAGAATTCCTCCTTCCTCCTACTTCTCCCTGAGCCCGAGCCCACATGTGGGGCACAGCAAGTGCCCCACTGCAATGCAGGGTGCACACACGCATGCGCGCACGCACACACACCCCCCTCGTAGGATGGGGATACGTTCCCTCTGAGACCATCTCTGCTACCTCTCATCTCATCATCGCTTGCTGCCCTCCAGCCCCTGCGGCTGAGGAGACGGCCTCTCCAGTTCTCACTGCCTCCGGGTTCTCCCACACAGCAGTCGTAATTAGTGCCCGAGCCACTCCCGTTTGCCCTTCCCCGGACAAGCGCATCTTCTCCTGTACGCTGCCACAGACACACGGCTCTGGGCCAGGAGCTGTCAATGGCCCCGGGAGAGCGAGGCGCCCACAGTAGCCAGGCAAGGCTCAGTGACCATCCACCTCCCAGCAGCCCGCTGCCCTGGGAACCATCTCAGTCAGTGGGAGGGTGCTATTTGACTGCCTCCGCCAGCCAGCGTCACCCCATGTATTCACCAGCCGCCTATCTAGCCTAGACTGAATGAATCAAGCGATGGGTCTGCCATTGCCTCGGGATACTGTTCTGCAACCTCTCTCATCTCACCGCCAGGGCTTTCCCCGCATGGCCTCTGGCCAAACTTCACCCGCTACCCCAAATCACCACCCAACAGAACCCCTCTGCCCCATTTGGGTTCTGCTATCACGCCCCGCCAGCACGGACCCCTGCTCTCCGCAGCACTGGCCCCACCTACCTCCACCTGCTGGCAGATCTGTATCAGCTTGGCCATCTGGTTTTCTAGTTCGCTGTTGCGTTTCACCAGGTTGGTGAGGTTTGTCTCCAGGGTTTGCTGCCGGCACAGAAACGGGAAGGAAGGAAGGGAAAAAAAGAGAGACAGCATCAGCATAGCTCGACACCAGCCCCACTGAATAAGGACACATCAGAACATTTGCCATCAGTCTGGAGAAAACACAACACGCACGCACACATTAATTGCTTTGGGCAACGATGCTTCGTGTGGAAGAGGCAGGCGGAAAAACCTGCTTGTAAGCCAAAGCTAATGTTGTTTCGCTATCCCTGGCTGACAGCTACAGTAACTTTACAGTGGCTAGCGGGCAGTACCGGGTGGGCAATGCAGCCTGCATCCATAGGTCACCAGCAAAGAGAAGGGATGTGCCGTCTCCGCTACTTTATTGATTTACTATCAAGCCCTGGAATTTGGGAGGTTTGGTTTTTAACTCTTTTCTTTTTGTCTTTTCCTGTATGAAATGGAGTTTGACTCCCCTGTCTTCCCTGGAAAACTCTGCGCAACAGGAGCACTAGTAGGGTTATGCCAACACTTGCCATGTCCCCATGATATTGGGGTATTTCTAAAAGCCTCAGCTCTGGGAGTCATGGGATTCTGTGCGGCTACAGACATTTCTAACCTCTGCGGGCTGCAGAGCAAAGCTGAGAAACATGACACCGACAGGCTCAAATACCAGAAGGCAGATTAAAAAACACCATTTCGAAGAAAGTCATGATTTTTGAGGATCCAGCAATTGGGATCGGCAGCTCTGTTATGACATGACAAGATGCTGAGCATGGGGAAATGGATTTTAAAAACACTGCACTCATGCACACAGCGACAGCATGCGACTCTGATGTCCTAGACATACCTGGATGAGAAGTTCTTGCTAATGATACAATTCCCCGTTTTCCCTCCTCTCCACATGCAGGCAGAGGAATCTCACATTGCTATCAAACAGTCCGTCAGCAAAATCCAGACAGACCAGACTTGGCATTCCTCAGATTTCTAGACTGAAACCCATAAAAAACACACACTCCTGGTCTTTCTTCCCATAACAGAGCTACGTACACAGGTAGGCTTGGCAGAATTTGATTTCCATTTTTTATAATTTTGACAGATGTTTATTTTTAAACATTTTTTCTATTTTTATTGATTTACAGTCTCACAGTTGTGGGAAGTTATGGCAGAGAAGGGAGGTCAGATAATTATTGTTTAGTAACTTTAGGCTGCTGAGATTAAAAACCTAAAGCTTCATAACCATTAAAACACAAAGTGTCAACATCAGGTGACAAACCATTCAAAAATAAATATGCTTAAATCAAACACTAATAAGTTCTCAAGCACCATTTTTCTTACTTACAGGATAGACTAGAGGTCTATAAAATCATGACTGGTGTGGAAAAAGCGAATAAGGAAAAGTTATTTACTTATTCCCACAATATAAGAAGTAGGGGTCACCAAGTGAAATTAATAGGCAGCAGGTTTAAAACAAACAAAAGGAAGTTTTTCTTCACTCAGCGCACAGTCAACCTGTGGAACTCCTTGCCAGAGGATGCGATGAAGGCTAGGACTTTAACAGAGTTCAAAAAAGAGCTAGATAGATTCATGGAGGTTAGGTCCATCAATGGCTATTAGCCAGGATGGGTAGAAATGGTGTCCCTAGCCTCTGTTAGTCTGCAAATGGATGACAGGGGAGGAATCCTGTGAGGATTACCTGTTGTGTTCCCTCCCTCTGGGGCCTCTGGCATTGGCCGCTGTGGGGTGACAGGACACTGGGCTGGATGGACCATTGGTCTGCCCCAGTCTGGTCACTCTCATGTTCTTACTTTGCCTATCTGTAAACTTTGCTTATTATCTACTAAAATATTCTCCCCCTGCACTGTCAGGTGTGTGTACAGTGAAACTGCTGACACTTATCAACATTTACGGTTAAGAATCCAATCCTTCCAAGCCTGCAACGAGGCTACTCAGGTAAGGACAGAGCGTGGAATGCTGGGATCTGTAGTCTTCACCTCAGTGGCGTTCAGGAGAGGAGGGAGACGGCCCATGTGCTGACTGAGCAAAGAGCAAGGCATCCCTTGGGGCTGCTGCTAAGCTGCGGCTGCATCCTTAGCCGGGCAGCCAGCTCTGAGCAGCACAAGATGGGATGGTGCATCCAGCTCTCAGGCGGGGAGCCAGTCTGATGTGAAGACATGGCTTTCCAGCCTCTCTCTCCTCTCCTCCTCCTCCCTCAGTTACCGAGATAAAAGGCTCCTGGGAGAAAAGTTGTGGTCTCAGCAACATCACTACAAGCTGCCTTCATTTCCGTTCCCGGTCCCCCCCGGACTCGCGTTCTGTTCTCGGCAAATACAACGTAATGAGGGAAAGCCGGATTTCAAATCAAAGCAGACAGAGATGCCCCAGAGACTGTTTATTTTGATGGCTGTGCCGACATTTTGACTGATCGCTTTGGATTCCTCGGACATCCCGCTGTAAGCTCCTTCAGGCCCTTTAATCCTCTCGCATTTCTAAAGAGCTGGAGTTCAACATTTTCAGAGTGCGCACATACGGGGAGGGGACTGATTCCTGGCCAGCACCTTGACGGCCTTTTATGGAAGCTGCTGCGTCAAGGGACGGAACTCAGAGGGGGGACAGGAAACCCCGATGTTGGCTCTTATTTGACTAACTGAAAGGGTGGGTCTGAAAGCCGAGGGGAACCCTTCCAAAGCGGGGCCGGCGAACAGGAGGAAGAGCTGAAGACGTCCTCGCTTCCAAACTTGGAGAGAGAAAATGCGGGTTGGCAGATGGGTAAAGACAACACACTTTGATCTTAACGCGCTGTGAAGTGTTACGCGGCGGCGTGGCTCCCCCACCCAATGGAGATGCAGCACTGCAGAAGCCTTAGAGCTCCTAGCCAGGCAGTGCACCTAGACCAATCGTACTTTCCTCTCCTGTCTGGCCAGAGTCAGAAATAACATCAGAACGGCCACACTGGGCAAGACCAAAGGCCCATCTAGCCCAGTGTCCTGTGTTCTGACAGTGGCCAATGCCAGGTGCCCCAGATGGAGTGAACAGAACAGGGAATCCTCAAGTGATCCCTCCCCGGTCATCTATTCCCAGCTTCTGACAAACAGAGGCTAGGGACACCATCCCCGCCCATCCTGGCTAATAGCCATTGATAGACCTAACCTCCATGAATCTATCTAGCTCTTTTCTGAAGCCTGTTAAAGTCCTGGCCTTCACGACAGCCTCTGCCAAGGAGTTCCACAGGTTGACTGTGCGCTGCGTGAAGAAAAACTTCCTTTTGTTTGTTTTAAACCTGCTACCTATTCATTTCATTTGGTGACCCCTAGTTCTTGTGTTATGGGAACAAGTAAATAACTTTTCCTTATTCATTTTCTCCACACCTGTAATGATTGTATAGCCCTATCCCCATTTAGTCTCCTCTTTTCTAAGATGAGAAGTCCCAGTCTTTTTAATCACTCTTCATACGACAACCCTTCCAAGCCCCTCATCATTTTTGTTGCCCTTTTCTGAATGTTTTCCAATGCCAAAATCTCTTTTTCGAGATGAGGTGACCACATCCATATGCCTCATTCAATACAAATACAAACCCCACCCCCACTGTGCCATTGCAACCCCCCAAAGCACGGAAATGAAAAGACTGCAACAATTCAGCGCAAGCACCACCCACAGCTGTCACTGTTAGTTTGTTCTGCCGTTGCCTCTGGCCAGCCATGGTGCAAGGCACTGTACAAACACAGAACAAAAATAAAGTGGTGTAAATCTGGAGCAAATC
Organism: Pelochelys cantorii; assembly: GCA_032595735.1. Lineage (NCBI taxonomy): Eukaryota > Metazoa > Chordata > Testudines > Trionychidae > Pelochelys > Pelochelys cantorii. Next base: position 48,159,808 of record CM064337.1, read on the forward strand.
CACCGGCTATGAATTGACCCTAATGAAGGGCAAAAGTCAGCCCCCAATCTCTCCCCAGGGACCTCATGACTCACTAGATGAAGGCATAGTCAAATCTCTGAAGGAGCGTTGTCAATCTTAGAGCAAAAGAAAAAAGTCACTTGTGGCTAACCACAAGTAGAAGGCTTTGTGTGGAACATGAACTGAGGCAGTCTGCAATCAGGCTTTCCTTGCTACCTATTACGTTAAATGCTGGTTTGCTGCCACCCCAGCCCTGGTGTGCCAGTTGATGCAATATTTATGGCGAAGAATGCAATCGACCAGGCAGGGGAGAGAGCCCATTCGAAACCATTTCAATATCTGTGGACACACAGTGGACTTGTGCTTTCAGATATCAATAATTTAAATGACAGCACATTTCCATTAAAATACGCGATTCCACTAAGAGAAAATGTTTATAACAAAGTGCTCACAACCTGTTGCCATACTTGTCTCGAAAACGATACCCTATTAATATTTGAAACGTCAGCGCCGAGAAAGAGTCCCTGTGGTGTTTTATTCATAGTTGGCGTGGAACGGCGCCCATTAGCTTCCAGCAAGACCCTACTAGTCCCATAAACAAGGGCTCCCTCTGCATACACATGTAATTCTGGGGCTGATTAGCCGAGGGAACTTGAATCACAGTCGTAAAATACTGGCAAATCATTCATTCCTGAAACCCACGGGCTCCTAAAATATTCAGCGCTCATTTGGATTCCTGCGAGTTGCTAGCCAACGGCTGATAAAGCGAAACACAGAAATAGGGTTGAAAAATGACCCAAGACTCATGCTGCTTTCATGAAGCTGAAGAGGCTGCGTAAAACAAGCCTGCGTTGGTAATGAAAAGCCGGCTGCTCACCGTGTTTGCCTCTGTTTTCTTACAGCTTAATATTATTAAACATAATTTGAGCAAAGCCCTGAGCATTTAACAATTAGCAATTATCATTCTCATCACTGACTTGGCTGCACTGGAGTTTCTGAGCTGAAATGGGAGTCGATCGGCTTTGATATTCGAAGGCTGCTGAGGAGGAGCAGTTCAGATGGGCCAAGTGAGTTTCCAGTGACATCCTTCATTACACAAAATTCTCACCAGAAGCTACAGCTCTTGCCTTCTCAGCCAGGTAGCCAGGTTAACCGTTGCAGCCCCAAGGCAGGGTTGGTACACCCTATCACAGGATTAAACCCAAACCCCATCCAAAACGTAACAGGACTCCAGTGCGGGCAAAGGCCTCGATAAACACATGGACTGTGCAGCCTACCTAGGTGAACTTTTTTTTTTAACACAACACTTCAGAAGCAGCCGGCACTTAACCGTCTTGGGCCTCACTATGCCAGGCACTGGGCAAACACATCCCAGAGAGCTTAGCTTCTAAAGACAAGACGAAAGAGGCAGAGCAGACGGGAGAGAGCGTCACGATCCTACAACGTGAGCAATTCTTAGCCAACGGGGGCACCAATCACAACTCCTGCTGGACACGTGGGCTCTGCACACTAACAAGCCTAGTCTGGTCGTAGTTAGCTGCTCCCTCCATGGAAAATGCCAGACCCAGAGAGTTTAAAATCTTGGCGCTGCTAACAGAAGTGCTTTGGCTGACCTCCGCTTTCCAAGAGCGCGCATCAGAAGAAAGGCCCCAGGAGCACTGAGGGAGAGGTTCATTAGCTGCACTAGATGTGTCCATCCCTGATGCAGTGTTTAAAAATCAACCCCTCTCCCTGCCCCCAGGCTATTTTAGCAAAATTAGTTAGGCAAAAAACTAGTGCAGAAGAGCTCCATTTACTCCGGTTTTGTATCTTCATGAAAAAAATTGCAATTGCTACTAGAGCAAGGTAAGGAACGGCAATTTGGTGTGCCAAAAAAATCTCTTGTGTGTGGCTCACAGGCTATGACACTAATGCATTTTAAGTCACTTTTAAAGCAAAATAATGTGGGTAAGAGCTGAAATAAAATACCAGCTTTCAGCAGTGAAATCACCCTAAATAACAGATTTGACCTAGAAAATCAAAAAATGTGTTCTGGCGAAGTTAGGAACGTGTTTATAATTGAGCTCAATATAGTCTGGAAAGGAAGCGAAGAGCCAAGCGCAGACAGACTCTGATAATTATCCCATCAGTTAGAGGAAGGCCCCAGCCATGACAGGGTCGCATGTTTATCATGCCATCTTTTACTGCTCTGCCTGGTGAGCAGGAGGTCACTCGCGACTCCGCTGCACTGGGGAGGGTATTCACACACTCACTCTTCTCTCCAGTCACATCTGAGCCACTGACGTTAATGAAGTCATTGTGTCCCCGGCGCTGGTTTGATGCACGAGTGTCCTGAAGGGACGACTCTGCCTCTGGGAGGCTGGAGCGAAAACACTGGCTCCTCCCGGGTCTTTGTCCCCAGGCTGGTTCTGAATGCTGGAGCAGACGCACAGCCCAACAAGTCGGCATTGTGCAGGTTTTCCTCCTCGCCTCAAGCAGCTGAAAGTGCAGCAGGCTCTGTCACCCCTTTGCCAGTCTCCATGGCCCAGGGGAGAAATCCCTGAGCGGTCTCTTTCAGCAGAGCACCGCCACACACAGACCGTCCCTGTTTCTCCTGCACCAGAAACAACTGGCCACGTTGCTAAGCACTGGACACTGCGGAGATGTGATTCTGCTAAAACCAGCAAGTACGAGCCACGTGTGAGCTGCTTTCTGGCAGCCCCCGGGCCATCCCTTGCCACGCCGATACGCCGGCGCGCATCTGTCCGCCCACTCGAAGCCATTAGCGGCCAGCATGGCAGCAGTGCTTTGCCGCAGGAGGTGGCTTTGAGTCCAGTCAATGGGTTTGAAAATGCCCAGACTCCCTGAAACCACAGGTTCAGCTCCGGACATGTGGGGTCTGTGGCACCACGTTGACAAGCGCGGCCTTACCCATGGAAGAGGCAGACGCTGTGCCTTGGCCAAGAAGCCTTTACCCACCCATCACACTGGGCTTGCTCTCATGACTGCTGCCCTCCTCCCCAGAGGCAGCTGCATTTCAGGAGCACTGTATGTATGCACTGCACTGTGTGACACCCCGAAGGATGCACCATGTCGCCCACCCCCTGTTCTGCATCCTGCAGAGATGAAGACGAGCCATTCCACAGCCTGCCTAAGCACTAAGGTGGCTAGCTGAGCCAGGCCCGGGCCCAGGGGCATAAGAACAAGCGGGCCAGGCCCTCCCACTTTTACCCGCCATCAGGGGCAGCAATGGGGGTGGCAGGGTCATGGGGAGAAGAAGCAGCATGGGGGCGAGGCCCCAGTTTGGGCACCATTGCCTCCCCTTTAAGGGACATTCTGCTGCTCCTGCCTGGACCTGCCTGCCCTCCCATGTGCCCCAACCGGGCACCACTCCCACCCATTCACACCAGCGGGAGAGAAGAATGGGACTCCTGGAGTCCAGACCCACCACCCTTCAGACATCAGGGAGAAAATTCCCGTGGGATGAGTCTGCAGGAAGGAGAGGGTCTAAGTGCCTTTAGATTCAGCATTTCAAAGCAGGTTGAATTACCATATGCTGCAGCTAATGACTGCCTGGAAATGTAAATAAAACACCAACACCAAACATGGCTAATTTAATGCAAAAAATGCAGCGGAGTTTGTTGTCCCCCTGGGTAATTAGCACATATTGGATTTCAGTCTTCTTGGTGCTTTTCAAGCATTTTCTCTTGGACAAAATTAATCACCCTTTCTATAACTCATCCCTGCCACCCCCGATTATTGCACATAAATATCTTGTCACACACATGATAAAACATTCACCGAAATGCAAATTTCCTCTCCCCCCTCCTTTGTGAAAAGCCAAAGAAACCAGCGGCACTGCCATGTGACAGCCATGTCAGATCCACCACTGGGCAATTATGTAATTAACCAGCAGGATCTCAAAGTGGCCTAATGAGATCAGATGGGTCTGCCCAGAAGTTTACTCAACCACCCAAACTGCGATGCATTTATTTACTCCTTCCTGCCATGGTAGCTGTGCACTGCATGCCAACATCACCCACCCCCTCGCGCGCTCCCGCTTCACACTTGACTAATTTGCAGGCTTCTTTTCTCCCCACCTCCTCTACCATCACAAATTAGCAGGGGAAAAAATGACATACTGATCTTGGATCCAATCTGAGCTTCACGGGCATGGGGCCAATTTGATCTGGCCTCATTTCTTAGTCAGATTTCCAGCATCTTGGCAAACTGCCTTCTGGACAGCTATGACAACTCCTCTAATGTGTTCCCAGTTGTGACTAATTCCAAGCAGTAGTTGGTTGCACTGTTTTGTGACTAGCTGCTGCAGTGTGCATACTTGCATCTGTAGGTGCTAAAGAAAATCCCCGGCTGTAGCGCTCCACCAGCTAGAGCATCGAAAGATTTATTATTATTACTATTTAACCGCTGTGCTGTTTTGGCGGCTGCAGGCCCAGTCAGACGCCCACTGCTGCCGGCTGAGAAGAGAAGCACAATGGCCAGGAAAGGCCCGTGCCCAGATCTTGACAGAGGGTCAGGGATTTGCTGTCTAGTCTGGTTTTAAGAGCAGTTTCCCCTTGGGGAGAAAGTGGCCGGCTAGCGTCCTGGTGTGCCCAGAACAGCCTAGACTGTCAAGGAAACAAAGCTCATTTGACAGAGACTGGTGAATTCTCACCACTCGGCCCAGGAGTGGCTTGTGGCCAGCAGCATGTCACCTGAAAACCCACAGCCGCCACGTGCACGTGCTACAGAGAGGCCCCCCTGGCCCACGTGGGCAGGGAGTTCTGCCAAAAGCTTATTCTTGGCATTAGAAACCCGGTTTTCTCTAGGCCAACTGGTGAGGCCCGCCCTCTGGCACCCTGTTCTTCTGCTTGAGGGGGGTGTCCTCCAGGCCCCTCCCCCTCGGAAAACGGCTCATCCTCCACACTAACCGCCGCTGGCCGTGCCGCTCGGGACTCAGCTGAGGCAAAGGGCAGGGGCCGACCGGATTCCGAGGTTTTGGAAACTCTCCTTCCAATGCGCAGTGAGCACCTGGGACTTCACAGCAGGGGAGCTGACAGGATTGCCGGGCCCCTGGGCATGGGGGGGGGAGCAGCTCTGTGCCCCTGGAAGGAGCGGGGCCTTGGGCAGACGGGGCGGGGCTGGAGGGGGCAGCTCTCAGCGCTACCCTCAGAGCCGGCTGGAGAGCACCCCGGAGCTCTCCCCCAGTAATTCTACACGGTGCAGGCTTCGCACTGGTCTCCGGCCCTAGGCACGGTGCAAGCCGCACCTCCACGTGGCCTGCCTGGGCCCTGCCTCGGCTAAGCTTGCGTTTCTACCAGCACTGCCTTGCTGGAGAGCCTGGCCCTGCCGTTCCCGCCATACCCGCCAGCCCAGAGGCATCCTGCTATCTCACCGTCCCAGCATCCCCCCGCCGGACACCTCACTGACATCCCCCATCGATCGCACAGTAAACGACAGCTCCATTAACTCGGCACAGCTGGCTGAATTACAAAAGAGTGTCTCGGAAGCATGCAGCTCCAATTGGTTCATAATGAGGAGTCATCTGGCCCTGACGAGCAAACGAGCTAATAATGAAGAGGCCATAGCAAAGGCCTCCCTCCCTCCTGAATATGGAAAGGACGAGAGACGGTGAGAAGCCCCGACCGGAAAGTCCCCTCAGCATTCTGAACACCCTTCTACCTTCTCAGGCTGGGCTTGAAGGAACCACGTCCCCATCACAATCACCCCTTCTTTTTTGAAAAGCAAATATTCTCCAGGGGTTCATTTCCCAGGTTCCCACCTGTGGCGGGATGTCGGGGTCCCCCGACTCCTGCACCCCCGTAATGGCATGGACAGACTCCACCAGCCAGTAGAATAGAGGGAGTTTATTGCTTCTCCAGGATACAGCACAGCATAGATGTCATCTGGTTACAGGAACCGGGCCTAGGATGCCTCAGCCCCCCTTGAGATGGGGGATGCTGGGCCCCTAAATTCCAGCCCCTTTCCCTTGGCCGTCTCCTCCATGATCCCAGACAGAAACTGCCCCTCTCTTCTAGCCCTGTCCCCCTTGCCAGGCCTGGCCTCGCCCCCTTCCTTTGTTTCTCTCCCTGGGAAGTAACTGGTCGGACCAGTTGAGAGACCCTTGCATAATGACTCATCCCCTGTCCTGCTGTCACTGGCTGGGATGCTGTCACTCACAGCCCACCACCCAGCATAGCAACCAGCAAGTTACCCACACTACGTCACACCACCCTCCCAAGAAACAAACTAACACACACACACACTCTAATAGTACAGTGGGATATTCTAATCTGGAATGCTTGTCTAAATTCTGGTCACGTGGTCTCAGCAGTGACATAGCAGAAACATCTGTTGGACTCTGTATTTAGCTGTGACACTAACTGCGTCTGCTCCCCAGTCCCGAAGAACACCGTGTAAGCTGGAAAGCTGACTCTCTCGCCAACAGAAGCCGGTCCAAGAAAAGATATTACCTCACCCCCCTTGTCTCTCTAACAGCAGAAGCAGACAGGACTCGGGGGGGGGGGGGGGTTGAAAATGGCTGTCTGCACGGGAAAGTTTTACCAGATCCAGAAGAACAGTCGCACAGAGAGTTATTCTGATACCGTCCCATGTGGGGCCATGCTTCTTCTAACGTAAGAGTGGCCTTTTTGGGGGGATTAGTTGGAAACCCTTCCCAAGTGACACCAGCTAAACTGAAAAGGGGCTGTTCTGAAAGATGAATGCCTACATGGGGATTATACCAGGGTGAGTATCCATTTAAATGGATCCTATGTTATATGGGGTGGGACTTTCCATGTAGACGAGGCCTTAGAGATCAGGAGAGGTTCACTGTGAGGCAGAACTGAAACGAACGATACACTTAGTTTAAAGAAGAGAAACGACCAAATGGGGACACGATAGAGGGAGCTGATCTGCGGCTATTAAATCATGGCCTCCTATTTACCCCTCCTCAGAATAGGAAACCCAGGGGAAAGTCAGTGAGACTGAAAGGCAATACAGTAAGCTGACAAAGAGGAAATAGTTTATTATTTCTGATTTGCCTACAGTAGTTCATCAACAGCTTTAAAATATTTGAGACGTATAAACCTCCATGCTTCAAGACACTATCAACCTGAGGTCAGGAAGGAACTCATCCCTAGTAGCAGTTGATACCATAACTGAGATTTCTTACCCAGTATTCAGTACTGGCTGGGTGCACCTTTTGTCTGACCAGTCTGGCATTTTTTACATTCCTAGCTTTAATTTTTGCAGTATCTGGAAATAGACTAGTGTTTCATTTCCCAAACCTGATCCATTCTCTATTTGTTGCAGCTTTAATGGCAGGTGTTCAGTGAACGAGTACGTCCTAAAAAACATGCCCAAGGAAGCAGTGGGAAAGCTGCCCATGACATTTTAACTCCCTGACCGTTGAGTGGTTAACCATGTAACCATAACAATCTAGCAAACCAATTATGAAGGTTGTTTTATCCTCCCTCACCCCAATCCCACTGTGGGACTGTTACGTTTTCACATTCAGAGGACAAGGAGAGAAATCTGTCAGTCTGCTAGGAACACAGATGCATTAAACCGGGAAAACAATAAATTGATCATCTTCCCTGATAACCATCTGGAAGCTGCAACAGAACAAGCTAATTTCACCCCTACAAGATGCCGCTGCAGATTCCCAGACTGGAGATACAGGGTTTTGTACGTGGGGCATGGCAGGTTCCCCCCATGATACCACTGAGCATTCTAAAGACATCCAAGATGGCTACGTAGTTTCCGCACAGCCTCCCAACTTCCAGTAGCCATCAACGTGAACTAACTCAGACCAGTGCTTCTTTCATCCAAAGAACCAGCCTCTGAAAGGGGTGGAGCTGAGAGCCACAGTTTAAAAGGTATTTAGGTGCTCTACAAGTACATATAAAGTCCTATTAGATGCCTATTTGCATCTTTAATGCCTAAATACTATCACAGACATTTTCTGCCGGTCCATGATTTCATAACACAGCAAGCAACAATTGTCAAAAGTTTTTTTTGTATTCCTCTCTTGAAATTGGAGAGCAGAATGATGTGATGCAGGAAGGAATACTATTAGTATACTTATTTCGGTTTCATGATTACGTGATTAACCGCCTGGCCCTTGCGACACCTTCTTCAGTAAAGTTGTAACGAGTAAGGATATAAATCCACACTGGCTTCTGTAGGGTTTTGTCAGCATTTTAAACAGAGTTTGACAGCTGAAGAGTCTGCCTCATGCATTCTAAGAAAGCTTGAAATCATTCAGTGGACCATATGCAATATGAAATCCCAGTGCATGGTTGAAATATTTGACAGCTTCTCCAGCCTAATGATATCATCCAAAGGACCCAATTTTGAAAACCAAGAAAGAAATTTGGGTGACAGTTTAGGTAAAATCACCTTGGCTCTTAATAACAACCTTCTTTCTATTTGGGGGGATGAAAAGCTAAAATCAAACAGATATTCATGCCACAGAAAATTCAGAAAAGTGCTAGAGTTAAATTCACTGGAGATGTGTGTGTGTGCAGGGAATGAACATCTGGTCTCCATTACAAGGTCCTTCAAGATTATCACCAGATCAAGAATGGTTTTACCAGTGACTTATTGTCTCATTCACTCTCTAAATGTTGCATCTCCAAACTTAGCTATCTGATGAAAAAATCAGAGATACAAAGGTAATGAAATATTTCAAGGCGGATACATGCAATATCCATTTCTCATCTCTCCCTGGTCCGCGTGGCATATCCAGAGCTTTTCAAAAACTGAAAAGGAAATGAATAAAATTAATTAGAAGCAGAATCCTCTCCTAAACAATGGGAGGGTGTTTTGAATTATAAGCACACAATTAGCATGGGAGCAAGTTAAAGCTCATGCATTTTAAATTATTATACAGAATACTCTGGTCTCCGCAGAAGTTGGAAAGATGCGGCTTTTGAAGCGTCATGATAAATGCCGGCAGAGTGCTAAATTCAGGGGGAACTTCATTCCTATTATGACTCTGCCTCCAAGTTTATGTTTACTGGGCAAAAATAGTGCACAGCATGAATTCAATCCAAAATATTAATTTACAACTAAATGTACAATTTATCTTCCTGTCTGACTCTAACTTAAAATGACCCATTCTTTGGGCCTGACCCTCCGCAGATAGGTTTGTCATTGCACATTCAGAGCCCTGACAACAGACCGAGAATTCAGAACGACCACAATAACCTAGCGGAAGCTCTATCACTTGGAAGATGAATTTATAAATTGAACTACCCGAGTACAATGTGGGCTATAGAAATTTCTTGGAGCACATTAAAAGTATGTAGAATATGGCTGGCTCCAAGCATGCCTGCTAGTTCAGAGCTCAAAAGGAGAAAGGATCCCACGTTATTCCGTGACAAATTTAATTGACACAGCTGCTCCGATTTTATTTGATTGTAGTGGGTGTTTGTATGGCTTCCAGCAGTATGGCATTTCTGATCAAATGCTGAGTTACCATTTCTGGGGCATACGTGAACACGGACCTGGTTTTGTGGATGTGCGGATCTATTAGCAGCAGCAGCCCCCCTATGCCAGGCACCTTCCCCACGCTCAGAGACGGTCCCAGCTCCGAAGAGCTCACAGTCAGACAGAGAGGCCAGAGGATAGGAACCATGGGCCAGTTACATCCAAAGTCACCTCAGCCCCTGGCAGGCAGCATGAGAGAGGCAAGTCGGAGAGACTGGCCCGTGGGCAGCATGGACATCACCCGCGGGGTCAGGATGCAGTGCAGGGCAGAGGGTTACCCAGAAGAGGGTCCGGAAGTGATCGTGTGAGAGTCTAGCAAGCGTGTGGATGAGGTTGGGAGCACTGGCAGAGCAGAGGGATGGGGGCAACATGAAACATGACAAGGGAGGAGCAGTGGGGAGGGCCAAAGAGATGTAGCACACTGAGAACAATGGCAAGGAGTCTAAATTTGCTAGCCCATTGGGTGGGAAACCGGGGCAAAAATTCCATTGGGGGGGGGGGGTGACATGATCAGACTGACAGGCAAGGAAGAGGAGTTTAATTGAAGCAGAGGGGCCAAAAGACTCACCCGGTCCCTGGGCAAGCCGGGGCTTGGGGCAGGTGAGGGATAGCCTCTCCCAGGCAGCCTGAAGCAAGCTGCATGGGGCTTTGGTGGCAATTTAAAGGGCCCGGCGCAATTGCCCCTTCCCTGCCCTGCTGTCAGGGTTGGGGCATCAGGTGCCTATTTCCCAGGGCCCCCCAGGCATGCCCTGGTGGCCCCATTGGTAAGCCATTATTTGTCCTCTGGATGCAAAAAGACAAAGCCATTCACCCTACAATAGCGGCTCAACATGTGTCCCAGACCCATGCCTTAGCCCTTTCCAATCTGCAGGAAAGCAGTGTGTGTGTGTGTGTGTGTGTGTGTGTGTGTGTTGTGTCTGTATGCGTGCGTCTGCGTGTGCGTGTGCATGTGTGTGTGTGCGTGTGTCTGGCTGTCCCCTGCTGCAGACTCCAGAAGGCTCACAAAAAGGGGGTGATGGGGAACAGACGCCAAGCACCTCCTGCTCAAGCCGCCCAGCTCCCAAGTGGGACGTGACCACATGCGTATCAGAGCAGGGCTGAAGGTTCAGCTCCCCGCCAAAGCTCCGGGGGCTCTAACAGTCACTGCTCTGACTTGACAGCTCCTGACCCAGACCCTCGCTGAAGCAACACTTCACCAGCACGCGGCTCTCTGCGGGCTTCCTTTTCTCTCGGCTAGTGTCTCCTCCGGAGGGCTGGCTTGCGGCTGGAGCTGCCTGGTGTGAAGTTTCTTTGCTCTTACAGGATGCCCCAATAGCCAGACTAGCAGAGCACCTCCCTAGACCCAGCAGCGAGGGCTGGCAAGCATACAATGCCAGTGAGCACTCCAGCTCCTTGCACTGGGGCGCTCCACAACTCGGAGCCTAGGGTAGCCAGCTCCAGCAGAAACAAACCCATCCAGAAGTGGCCAGCAAAGCATGTACGGAGAAAAGCGAAGTGGGAACATTTCCAACATGCCTAACCCACGAGCAGTCCTGTGGCATCTTAAAGGCAAACAGATTTATCTGGGCATAAACTTTCCTGGGCAAAACCCACTTCATCAGATGTTGACTCTGAAAAAGCAGCGTGCCAGGGTGTACATTGAAGATGCACCTAAGGATGCAAGTTCACTTAAGTTAAAAGTGTATTTCCTTGGTTTAGCTCCTTCAGCGTCTCATGATGCCAAACCCAACATAGGTTGCCACCTTCCACCCCAGAGTTAGCTACATTTCAACAGTGGAGACCTTGCTGATCATTGCCATCATACAAAATGTGCTGTATCTATCTAACGGGGCACTTTATTACGGGACACTTGGCTAGATTTGGGGCCTTCAGGGCTTAGCTGTGTGCCTCTTCAGAAACGAGCAGCCTTTCAGAAGACTTGGTAAGAAAAAGGATACTTAGTACCTGTCAAGTGCCTAACGCTCATTATTTGTAGGATTTCTCCAGGAGACGTCATTTTTCCACACTCTGCTAACAGAATTCCTCTGACAAGGGACACATGGACAAATGGCTTAGAGGAAGCTCAGAATGTCCTGGGGAAACGTCACCAGAAAGTTATGCCACTTGGTGGCATCAGCGCGAAAGCTTCTACAAAGGAAGACGGTTTGTATAACTGGCAACTCAGTGATGAGAGGCCCTGCGTTGTTTTCCCTCGCAAACAACAAACAACATTAATAGTAGGCAAGTGGAATTACACTGGATTTTAAACTGTGTTAGGAAGACATCTATTTAGTAGCGTAGCACCTCGATAATATTAATAACATGGGGAAACGTGGCGATATAAATAGCGAAATTAACCGTTACAAAACATCGGCGTCAGCTTTTCAAAGCCAGCCTGTAAACCCCTGACACTGTCTGTTAGGGGTGCAAGTGAGCGAAAACCGCAAAATGCACTGGGCTGCTGCCTTGCTCTGCTGGCTTTGTTAGCAGTGACTGCGGGCAGGCAGAGAATCACCAGCAAGCACCGTCTGAGCGCTCTTACACCGAAACCCCCTCCAGCTAACTCGGCCCCTCACGCTGTGGCTTCGCACTCGATGATTTATTCATGCGGCTCTAGCCGGAGTTGGGGGCCTGGCTATAGTTGGGCTCTCTCCCCCCAGACTCCGGCACAGCCGCTCTGCTAATCTGGGAAGCCGTAACAAAGTAGATAATGACATGATGTGTTCTGAAACTAATGTACACTAGCTCCTTGCCTGGAGCAGCACACAATGCCAGAGAGGTCGCTTGGTAACAGGAGTCGGAAGGTCTGACTTATTCATTGCCAAGGAACTTTCCGCTTCCCATTTCAGGGCTGCCAAGGGGCCAGCCTCTCCCCGACACCCCCCGGACATGACCCCTGAAAGCAGACACGTCTGCACTGAGCTGCACGGGGAATTCAGCTCAACAAGTGCCCAGGCAAAGCCCCGGGGAACACCCAGCCATTTTGTCCCTTCCCTGCACGGAGGCACCAGACTGGGCAGGAGACAGCGTGGGCCAAGCCCTGGGTCCGGGGCGCTGAGCAGGGCTGAATACTGAGCTGCGTCAAACCAGGAGTCTGAATGCCATTCCCTGCAGCGCGCGCGCGCGTGTGTGTGTGTGTGTGCGCGCGTGTGTGCGCGCATGCGTGCATGCGGGGGAAAGGATGCATTTTGCTTAGTCCAACCTTATGAAAGTTCACAAGATGAGAAGCAACGAGTTCCCCCAACGCACGCACGCGCGCTGACGCTCTCTCTCTTTTAACATTCTGCTTGGCCAGTGAGGGTCCCATGCTGGGGGCAGCCATTTTGCTGAAGAGGAATGCTAAGTGTACGGCCGTAGGCCCATGCACGCCCCCTGGAATGAGTCGGGGGGTTTCAATGGCCAGTGACGTTCCGTCGGATTTGGGCTATTAAGTCACTTTGCCCCCCCCCCAGGTTCCAGCCTGCTTTGGCCCCGCTCTGGGGGAGGGACACTTCGTCCCCAACCCGTGTCCACAGAAGCCCAGTACAATACAGCCCCAGCGGTCCCCGGAGCACTGAGACTGCAGCTCCCCCCCAGCAGCTGGGTGGGTGGGGGCACTAGCTAAGGCTGCCCCCCTGCCCCCCGAGAGCCTGTAGGCGTGTTTGGCAGTGCTCTCTGGCAGGAGGGCCTGTCCCACCCTTCCAAAGCAGCAGCTGGGTGGGGTGTGCCGCCATGGCACCCTTTCGCCACGCCTCCCCCGGCAATACCAGCTCACAGCCGGCCCCAGCTAATCCGGGGAAACGCCGCTGGAACACAAGGGATCCCTGCTGCCTGGCCATGCCTGCCCTATGAACCAAAATGGCGGCGCTTGCGGCTGAGCTCGGCCAGAGCTGAGCGCCCGCTGCTGCAAGATGGCCACCTCCAGCCCGCAGCTCAACAAACGGGGTTGTGAGAAAACGTGGTTTTGCCCTGTGCTGGAGGCAACGATGAGCATGTTTTCCCCCTGGGCTGCACTGCAGGGCTGGGGCGGGGGGGGGGGGGGCAGTTCCTTTCAGGACAGAAAGGGCATTTGCGTGCTAATTAATTAGCCAGCAGGATGCTTCCTGAGGCCCAGTCCCACTGCCTGCAGTAGTTTGTCTTCCACCCACACCAACGGCAGAGTCAACAGCCAGGATCGGATCCTACGGGCTGGCCTCAGTCGGACGCTGGTGTGAGATCGCGGCATTACGTTCCATTTACACCAGTCGGCAGGAGAGCGGAAGCAGGCCCTGGCTTCACAGTGCCTCAGAGTCCGCCAGGAAGGCTGGGCTCCGGCCTGCTTGCTGGGCGGTCGAGAGACGAGAGGGGGAGTAAAGCGGAAAACAACTGGCGGAGGCTTGAGGGGGACTAGAGTGAAGTGCTGCGAACACAGCTAATGATTAAGCACATGCTTGAACACCCAGAAGATGGCTTGGATATTCCTGGCTCCTCCGACCGAATTCAGCCCTTGCAGTCTCGTTTGCTTTAGATTGAAATCGCTCTATTGAGTAACTTGTTGGAGGGAAATAAAGCCAGTGCTTTTCCTTTGGATAACCTGAAGACATGAAGAGAGATGTGCTCTGAGTGGTTACCAGAAAACGCTTTTGCGGATTAAGTTCTCTGAATGCCACCTGATCGGAAACCAGCAAGTGCCTCTTTATCAAACCCTGCCCTGCGTGCTGCGCCTCAGGGGAGAAAGCCAGTGACCAGAAAACCCACGTGGTGCAATGAAAAGCCACGTTCAAATCAAATCGGGAGGGAACGGGGGGGCTGCTCTGGGTTCACAGCCTCTGAAAGCGGCCTGGAGGCTGCCTTTGAAATCTGGATTCTAGTTAGTGCCACGCAAAGGTAAGCCGATGACAAATGGGGACGATTGAGCAGAAAATAGACTCCTGCCCTTTGGGAGGCTAACCTCTCCTCAGCAGATGTCTCTGACAATGATGCTGCTTTGTTAAACTAGAGGCCCAAAGCATCATTCCCACTGCAGCCCACAGAAAATGGCTAGCACGGACTCAAGGCAGGCTTGTCCAGCGGCGGGTCTGAACTGGACATTCGCTTGCCAATGTTTAGTCCAGTCAGGCCTCTTTTGGCACCAATACCCGTTGCCTGAGGCGCCGGGAGACAGCCGCACAGGGACACGGCATTCTCCGGCACAGCACGGCGCAGCCTCACAGAGGCAACGCCCGAGGTAGCGCTCGTCTCTACCTGTCGGATGTGCTCACCGGAGAGGGCAGCAGGAAAAGCAAGCCTCACGCCTAAAATGGCAGGCACCGGCCTGGCGACGGGGGCGGCAGTAAGGGGGGCAGATGCCCCAGGGCCTGGCGCCACATGACCCTTCCCCCACCCCTCTGACAGAGACACAATCTTTTGAGAAATGCAGCAAGAGCCGCTGAAGTCAGAAGCAGAGGGAGTGTCACCGACGACAGGGGATGCTGGATTCCCGAGGGGGACTCTTGTCCCAGTTCCCAGTGAGATAGGGCGCTGTGCACTTGCGAAGACACGAAAGAGAACAAACAGGCCGCCGTGGCCTTGCTGGATGGTGACACACAGAGAGCAGGGGCTGGGTTCTGACAAGCACCTGCCACCAGTGCTCCCTGTAAGGTGTGCACTTGTGTAGCCTTTCTGGAGCGATTCTAAGGTGCCCAGCTGATAGCAGAGCGCCCACAGCTAGGCTAGTGTTTCTACCGGTGGTGCACATGCCCCAGTGCCCATAAAAATGCATTCCGCACATGGATGGCAAAGATTAGAGGGAGCACTGGCGGCCACGCGTCTGGGGCTTGCTGTCAAAATCCCAGTTCTCCTTCACGTACAGCTCACTGCGCACGCTAATCTGGACTCGTTCCCTTTGAAGCGGGGAGGAGTGCAAGCTGATCCACGTTCATTTGGGGCCGGGGCATTGATGTGCAACGATCCCTGCGACGACCGACACGCAGAAATATGTCAAAGCAAAGCCCAAGAGGCAACTGGCCCGTGTAGAAACCACTTCCACAGAGAGCTCATTTCTCATGGGGTTTGAGGCTCCCATTCCGCCCTCCTCTCCCCTTGCCTCCTGGGTATTTTTGACCACATGGTGCGCTCTGTGGGGCCTCACAGGAACATACACCCTAATCATGCAGCTACAGCCCCACAAGGGAAACCGAGGACAGAGACGAAGCTGGAACAACGGCTTCATTTGTTCTTCCCTCTCGCATCCGGTTCGTTCCATTCAACGATGCTTTGCTGGCAGGACAGTTTGCAAGCCTTGCCGAGGCGTGAAGGAAACCAAACTCGAGTGTCTCTCCAAAGCAGATACAACACACCAAGCACCTGCCCAGGATGCAGCTGAGTCTGGCTGCCCACACTGCTTATGTTGAGCCACTGGGAAAGATTTCAAAACAGAGACAGATCTAGAGACACACATATAAGGCACATGTAACTCCACCCAGTAGTAACTCCATTGACCTCAGCGGATTACACCAATGAGGTTTAACCCCTTGGGCAGATTTGATTTGATCTGTAGAAAGCGCCTTCTGCTTTCTCTCCCCTTCCAGTCACTATTTTTGTACCGGAAATGAAAACAAAAGCCTAGAAATGAAGCAAAAGAAGGAACCAGAAATGCCAGGCGGCATGGCTAAGCGCAAGATCCGCTAGGCACAGTGCTTCCTTCCTTCAGCTCAGCAACCAAGGAAAATTCCACCCAGCGAGTCCCTCTGCAGCTGCCACGTGCGGTGCACCCACGAGCCCTCGGCACACCCACCTCTCTGCCAGTGGGAGAGGATGCCAAACACTGGCTCCTTTTAGCCCATTCAATGGCAGGGCTCAGATAACACTGGGCATGTTGGCAACCAGCTTTCCCAGCTCCTTCAGGGCAGCCCTACGATGCCATGGCAACTGGTGGAGGAGACATCCATGGATTTTACCAGCAGGGCGTGCTATGGAATTGGACAGCTTTCCCTGAGGGCGCACACGCCACACAGCACAGCCTCTGCCGCCCCCAGCCGCATCGCTCGAACCCGTCCCCGTCCGCCAAAGCAGGCGATGCTGCTCAAGATCCGGAACCGCCCCCGAGTTTTCCTTGCTCACCTCAACTTTACACGGCCCTTTCCCGGCCCTCAGGCAATAGGGCTGCAGCACAACCCAGCCCCCAAGAGCGGAGGGGTGGGACATGGGAACTCCCTACTGCTTAGGGACAGCCCTTCCTCACTCCCAGGTGGGGTCGCTTTGCCTCTGGGGAGTTACGAAAGGTCGTCTCTAACTGGTGGAAACAGCGCCCCCTCTGCTATCACATATTTCCCCCCTCCGCTGTCACATACCCCCCCGCCGCCGTCACATATCCTCCCCCTCCGCCGTCACATATCTCCCCCCTGCCGCCGTCACATACCCCCCCCGCCGCCGTCACATATCCTCCCCCTCCGCCGTCACATATCTCCCCCCTCTGCCGTCACATATCCCCCCTGCCGCCGTCACATATCTCCCCCTGCCATCACATATCCCCCCCTCCACCATCACATATCCTCCCCGCCGCCGTCACATATCCCCCCCCGCCATCACATATCCCCCCTCCACTGTCATATAGCTCCCCTCCCCACCATCACATATCCCCCTCTCCCCTCTGGCATCACATATCCCCCCTCCGCTGTCACATATCTCCCCCCGCCAACACATATCCTCCCCGCTGTCACATATCTCCCCCCTCTGCCATCACATATCCCCCCCCACTGTCATATATCCCCCCCCCGCCATCATATAACCCCCCTCCCCACCATCATATATCCCCCTCTCCCCCCTGGCATCACATAGCCTCCCCGCCATCACATATCCCCCTCCTCCGCTGTCACATGACAGCAGCAGTCACAATTCCCACCTCTCCCCTGCCCCGCTGAGTGGCTCAGAAATCCCTGGTGGCCTCAGGTTTTCCCATCTGGGTCTGGGCCTGACGGCGAATGGGGCTGGAGAAAAGTCTCTGGGGGGGAGCCGTGAGAGTCTGTAACTTTAAACACACGGAGGAGCACTGTGGCACCAGAAAATCGAACCGTTCACCCTAACAAGCGAGGCTTGCCACTTGCCTTCGCTCTCCAACAGACCCCGTCCATTGCACCGCAAGCAGGACCGTGTTCCAGCTGGCACGTCAGAGATGGCCGCGCTGCCAGGCAGCTGCCCTGCACGGCTACCCTCAGCCCTGCAGCGTTCCTCCCACACGCCTGCAGGCAGCAGCTTCCGGAAAGCACGAAATCTGCTGCTTGCAGCAGCACCCGCCTGGCAGAAAGAGAAAGCTCTTGGGGGACGCTGGGAACCCCCCCCCCCCCCGCAGCTGCGGGAATGCGGTTCTCTTCACTTTGGGCTAAGAACAAGCCAGGGAAATTTCAGCCTGAAAACGGCATTTTTCAGACTTACAGCCTTCTGAAAACAGGGTGTCGCGAGCACTAGAGCCGGTGCCAAGGCAGGGCTGGGGGACCTTGTTTGGGTAGGGGGCCGCTGACCTACAGAAAAATCAGTCAGGAGCTGCTCAAAAGTGAGAAGTAAACCCCCTCCCAAAAACCCTCATTGATGTGGCCCCCGACAGAGAAGCAGAAAGATGCTTCCCACATTCCCCTCACACACCAGAGCCTGGGAGGGTCAGGCTAGTAGATTTTGTGGGGCACTCTTTGGCTCTAGGGTGGGGCCAAAAATAAGGGGTTCAGTGTGTGGGAGGGGGCTGCCGGGAAGCAGGCTTTTGTTGTGGGGGTTGATGGGTCAGGGAGGGTGCAGGAGCAGGCTGGGGGTGGGAGGTCTGGGCAAGGGGTAAGGTGCAGGAGTGGAGAGAGGGTACAGCAGTAGGCTGGGGGGGCTGCAGGGCTGGGAGCACGAGCACCCCGATGATGGAGGGCAGCCCTGAGCCTCAGGGAACAGATCCAAGAAAGCCGGAGGCTTCCCCCACCCCTGTCCTAAATCAGTTTCAGCTCTCAGTGCTGAAAACAAACAGAGCCCCCCACAGTCAACACTGTCCAACACTTCCCAGTGCAAGACTCTGCCTGCCGTTGGCAACAACTTTGCCAAACCAGCACCATGGGGGCTGAAATTTCCCACACAGAGGGTCTGCTTCACGCTGAATCCTTTTGGAAGGTTTCAGCACAATGGGTCCGTCATTTCCAACAGCGAGACTGGAGAAAATGTCACTCGTTTCCCCGCGTTAAAAATATCCCAGTTCTTACAGGCGTTTCACTGGCGAGCTCTACTGCTTTCATCATTTGAAGCAAGGACTGGAAATGCGACAAAAGAGAGGTGCCCTGGTGTTCTCAGAGCTCCTCCTGGTAACCCTTAGGCAATGAAGAAGAGGACACAGCCCGCCGGATGTGCAGAAGGGGAAGACCTGAAATTAGCCACAAAAATACACTGCAATGACAATCCTGATTGGCCACGATCCCCTGGCCTCGATTCCCAAGCAGCCGGGACTAGCCATTCCAGGGGCACTCCAGCGTGGCCTCCCTGGCGCTGGGCTGCGGCGTGCTCAGTCGCTCTCTGGAGACAGCACCAGGACACATCGGTCCTGGAGGAGGAGCCCATACTCCGTGAGCTCAGAGATCAGAGACTCTGGAAGCGAAAAATCAAAATCTCTACTGAGCCTGCGCAAAGGGCAATTCCACAAAGGCTTGTAACGGGGCCGGGTTTTCCTGGAGCCAGCACAAGGCCCAGCGCGGAGACAAAGCCTAGCGCCCCGCCAGATTTCACGTGCCTGCTCCACAGCGTGGAGCCACTGGGACTGCTGAGAGAAAAGCTCGCCAGCTTCACGCCCGGGCAAAATTGCGGGATGCCGCCCCCTCCTCCCGGTCTCAGTTTTACAAAAACGAAGAGCCCGAGGCGGACAGAAAACGTCAGCCCCCTCAGAGACGTCTGGCAGAGTTATGAACGCCACAGAAACGGGGTCTGGTCGTAGGAAGCACTGGGCAGCTTCCACAGCCAGGCCTAGAACACAGGCAGATACCTACAAAGGCCTGCGGGTGCACTGTCCGCAAGCTACCGATCTCGTCGAACGTACTGATGTGTGGATCATACGGGCTGGCATCGACACAGGGATCAAAGGGGACAACGCCCAGGGCCCGGGCTGCCACCTGCTGTTACCGTGGCAGCAGCGGCTGGAACCCTGGGCCTGTAAATCGCCGCTGGAGCCCCGTGCAGTGCGGTCTGGGCAGCACTGAGGGCTGGCTTCTGGAGCTGGGCCCCCCATCCCTCCATTGTCCAGGGCCTGGCGAAGTCTGTGGCCCGCCCTCAATACAGGGTTAACTGCTGCAGTGCAGTGGTGCAAAGCCACCGCGAGCCATTGAAGCGATGCCAATTAGTGGAGTATTAATTGGGGCGGCAGCGTCATCAATCAGCATGGCAGATTTGAAAGGGATGTAAAGGCCTGGCGGCCAGCGTGGCCCCCCCGGTTGGATCTCTTTGTGAATGTGGTAAGGGGGGACTGCGGGAGCAGAAATCGGAAGCACAGAGAGGGTGTTTGCAGCAAGCGGAGGAGAGGGAGGGCTGGAATCCACAGTCCATACAAACGGAGTCCTCGGTCGTGGTGCTGCAGCTAGCGTTGCATAACGCGCTCGTCTGACTAGGTTTTCAAACTGTGCATGATAAAAGCATTATGAAGAGCACTTGGGGCATGCAGGCGCCACTTTGCAAACCACAAACTCTGCTTCGTTGGAATTAAAACCAGCAGAAATTCATTTGCAGAAAAAAAGACTCCAAAGGAATAAATAAGTAATAAACCAGTGCCCACGGATTCGTCCCCACAATCCAGATGCTACCTTCCTATTCTCTCCCTCGTTATACTCACAGCTAGAGCCACAGATTCCTCTGTACTAATCAAAACCCCTTCCCACTACATCGGATGGGAGAATTACTTCTCTTTACTAATTGCTCATTGGTAATTCACCACGATGGTACTGACAACTCCAAGCATTCAAAACCCAGTCAGACCGCGCCGAAGTCAGGAGATTTTTTAAAAACAGCACAGGTGGGGGGTTGTTTGCTTTCTGGTGCCTGAGCCTTTACGGGTCACATTTTCAAGCTTTTTTCTGCAACCATGAAGGCCAGAAGCTTGCCATAATAAAAGCAAGCTGAGATTCTCAGGCAAACCCTGACTGCAAGAGCTGGGACTTGTAGAACAGCAGTGGATATTGCGAAAGCTGGTACCACCACCTCTCCATCCATGAACAGAGCCACAAGTGTCAAAGCTGGCTGGTCCCACGGGATCCCCTATGGCACAGGAGAGCACCAGTGGGATACCTGCTTGCTGAGAGTGCTTTTTGTTGCCATTCCTGGGCTAACGTGGGATGTGCTACAAGCAGCAGCGTGCTGGCGGGTGGTCCGGGAGGGCTCCGACAGCTCTGCTCAGCCCAGAGGGCATTTGGTAGTAGTCCTGGGAATGACGGCCTGCAGCACAGGCAACCTAATGAGCGCAGGGGGCCTGTCGCAGGCAGCTTGGCCGGCGATGGCACGTGCGTGGTTGGCAGTCAGCAGATTGGGACTTCAGCCCAGCAGCAGTTCCTTGGCACCTCAAAAGCATTCGCTCACGGCTGGGACAGCTCCTACCTCGGACCCAGCCATGCCACACTCCAGATAACCCAGCTCTGACCTACTGGCTCCAATTTCCGACCCCCACTCCAACCATTAGGCACGACTACCCATGTCCTGGGCATTGACAGGCCAGATGCAGGTGGCCTTTCATCACCAGAGCAGCTGTAATGGCAGAGCACTTGCAGCCCCTTTGAGGCACTATGCTTAACATCAGTCACAGGAAGCACCACGAAGGTTGCAACGCAGGAGAACCGCTGCGCCGTCCTGTCATCCACCGAGTGCCACGCAGAACAACTCCCCATTGATTTCCGTGGGAAATATCCACAGCAGCTAAGGGCAGGCCATGGTACGCACCTTGGGCGTGGGGCTGCCGGAAGTTCTCTGGACGGCCCTCCTCCATGGGGTGAGGCCCTAAGGACACGGTGACCTGCCTGGCACAGAAGTGACTGAATACTCCACCCCACACCCTACCTCCCCAGACCCTCAAAGGAATGTAAACACCTGGAAAGACATCGGCTGTATGTGCCGGGCACAAACGCAGCTTCTGCATGGCACGGCATATTCTCAGGGCCCAGTGAGGTCAGCAGTGCCTCACAGGGCTAGCTCACGAAATCGCCCCGTGAGCAGCTCTGCGCCTCGTCCCCGGCTCTCTCCATGGCCCTGCCCTCCTGTGCGCTGCAAAAGCCCGAGCCCAGGGAGGCCACGTAACACCAAGTGACTGGGCACACATGGAAAGGCATCTCCTACCATTGCTTTCGAGCGGGCTGATAGACACGACTCCTCCCAACTCAAGAGCAGTCAGCCCGATGGGGTGGAACGCACAGGCCACCGAGGGAGCCACAATTCTCTCTTGCACCCAGACAAAAATAAATAAGCTCTGGAAATCACACTTGTCCACCGGAGACAGTAATGATGCCATCCACTATTTTTACTGCCTAGTAGTGCGGCTTGTCGCGATCTTTGCCAGCGCTGGCTGGACGCCCGTCATTTCAATGGAAAGCAGACCTCAGTGGCAACCAATGCGAAAGGAAGGGACGCCGTTGCGCCTTTCGGTGTGGTTGGGATTCCATGTTCTGCACGCCCCAGCGCAGCCAGGCGGAGGGGGAGAGACCCCTGGCGTATCTCAGAGCTCTCTGCGTTCACACGCTTCCCTGCACCTCAGCCGCTGCTGTCAGTAGCCCCTCGTGCAGTGCCAAGTGCTTTTCATTCCTAACGAGGAACGCAGAGAATCCGGGTCACCGCGGGCAATACTTTTTTAAGGGGGGTATATGGAGGGTGTTGCCACGGCTCACGTGGTCAGATACACTGACGTGCGCTGTTTTGCGTTCAGGGTTCAATTGCCATAGAGCTGGGGCCTCTCTCATCCCCGGTCTGCCACCGCAAGGCAACGTTTTCAAAATCACCCACGGGGGTTCAGGGGCTGTCATTCCTGGGTTCCCAATCTGAGTGACCTTTGGCCTAGTTTTCAAAGTCACTGCCTTCAGTGGGAGCCGTGGGCACCCTCCATCTCGGTCCACCAGAGCTGGGGCCTCCGAGTGGCCTGCGTGTCTTCCCTTCTGGGGATGACAAGGACACTCGGTCCAGTGACACTGCAAGCTGTTCCCACTCGCTCCATAAAAGGCTTTGGGGCCAAGCTCCCATTTTCCTTCAGGCTGAAAAGAAAACTCTCCAAAGCAACGTCTGTTTTAAAACGAGACTCCTGACTTGGGATGCTCCAGCAGACTGGGAAGAACGGCTGGTCAGAGAAATATCCAACTGCACCTCAAACATCCCGCTAGGAACAGATTTCCTTAGAGGCCGTGACATTTAGTATGATTTACGGACAGTTTCCTTCTGGTCACGTAACAGCTTGGAAACGCCTGGGTTTTAATAAGCTCCGATACGTGGTTCTCTCTCTTTTTGCAGTATGTTGAGCCTTGGTGAAAGATGCCGTGGACCAGAAAGTTGCTTGGCCCGTGCACTTGAATCGTGTTTTCACACTTTCCTCCACAGCAATAAGGACTAGAGTTAGGGGCAACCCTTGAGCTAAAGCTCCGGTTTATTCTGCAGTGATTAGCAGCCCAAAGGCTCCCGTTGGTGGGATGTAACGCAACAGACCACGGCTGTCTGCAGGCAGAACCGGCTCTGGGGCCTCTGCCGCGGGAGCTACACCCAGTGAGCCACCCCTAGCAGGTGTGAGGGCTACACTGCCATAAGGTATCTGACCTAGGACCACAGGGCTTCTAGTTGAGGAACTAGAACTACACACACCCGACATGGCCTGCATCCAATGGATTAAAAACTGACGGGCAGGTCTCAAATGCAATTGTAAATGCAGGATCAACGCTGCGCGGGCGCATCTCTTGTAGGGGCCGGCAGGCATCCGGTCCTGGTCTACACTAGTCAGTGGTTTTATCTACCACCTAGAAGGAAGCATAGAGCCATGCCTGGCGAAGTTTGCCAATGACACGAGGTCTGGAGAGAGCCTCGGACTCTGGTCTCCTCGTGTTGTTCCTCCTCCAGCACTCTCGCTCCGGCCTGCGTGGGGACCGGCTTTGCTTTGGTAATGGCTGCTCTTAAGAATCTCAGCGTGGTGCGCTTATTTTTCTCCCTCTCCACTTCCCCTGTTCAAGCCTTGACACTAATCCCCAGCATCGCTCGCTGGGTTCTTAACACTGCTGCTCATCAGAAACCTCCATTTCCTTCCAGGCAGGGCCCTTAGGAACAGAGCTGTGTGTTAATTACCTCCTCTAGGCTGCCAGTATTTAGCCCATTTAATATCGGGAAGATCGACGTCAAGGTACTGTCAGGTTTGACAGGCTCTTACGGTGGATGGGGCTGGCAGGTCCTGGTAACGAACACGTTTCTTCCTCTCTTCGGCACCTTTCTGTTTTCACACTCCCCGGCGGAATGGATACTGGCAGGACATTTGCCTTCCACCAAGGCTCAAATGTGCTGTGCCCCCGTCACAGCTGCCACTGTCTGAGCGCTCCCCCTCCCGCGAGTCAGGAGGGGTCTCAGCTCTCGGGGGAAAGCCAGGAGTACTAACCACGGTCCCCTCTGCAGGCCCTGCTTGGGGTCAGCCCCGCAGAGACTGTGCTGGAGGAGGGGGGAGCATGCAAAGCCTCACCCCCATCGCCCCCAGGCTCGGAGAGTTCAGGGAAAGTGGGGCCGCGTGTGGGGACTGGGCAGGAAGAGAGCCTGGCTGAGGCTCTCGCTGGGCTGCGGGCCAGATCTGGCAGCTTGGTGGACCACATCCGCCCCGCGGGCCACATTTCGCCTGCCCCTGGGCTAGCATCTTGAGCAGAGCCAAGGAACTGCAGACCTAGCTGCCCTACCTGGTGGAGTCCGGCCCAAGCGGCATCCATGGGCAGAGCCAAAAGTTACAAACACCTTTTAAAACCGTCAGCCCTGAGAATCACTCCTCTGCTACCAACTGGTACCTCCCCTCCGCCCCGCAGCAGAGCTCGCCTGCTCCCAGCTCAGTCACCAAGTGCAGCAGCAGAAACACAGTCCCCTGGCGCTGATGTTGGCAGGGAAAGCCCCCTCTCTTCCCTCAAGGGTAACCCTCTGCTGTGCGGAGGACTCCCGGCGGCCAGCGGTCCCCGTTCTCACCGCAG
Source organism: Pelochelys cantorii (assembly GCA_032595735.1). Classification (NCBI taxonomy): domain Eukaryota; kingdom Metazoa; phylum Chordata; order Testudines; family Trionychidae; genus Pelochelys; species Pelochelys cantorii. Next base: position 48,184,380 of record CM064337.1, read on the forward strand.
CGTCACGGAGGCATTCAGCTGCTGGAGGCGGCGCCAAAGAAAGATGCAGCAATGTCTGTCCACCAGCCGGTTACTGCAGAAGCAGAAGTGGCCTAGATAGAGCATCTGACCCACTTCTGATAAACAAGATGTTAAAAAGGGGCTGGGGGGGGGCGTGATTTTAGAGCAAGGAATTGAAATGATCCATTCACGAGAGGAAAAGAGCATTTTGTCCCCACTCCACAGCCTGGCACTGACACTGGATTACATTTTTTTGAAATGAAGAATACAAGTTGGTGGGACTCCAGAAAAAAAGAGCTGGGAAGCCCCAACTGAACCCCGCTTGGACGGCCCCAGCTTCCATTTTGGAAGAGAAGGCAGCAAAAGAGAGGGACGGAGCCCCTCCTCCGGCAAAGGGACCTGCGCTGGCACCAGGTCGCTGGCAGGGTCAGCCCCTCCTGTGGGACAAGGCGGCATTCACACTGCCCCCAAACTCAGACGGCACTTGGTATTCATCTGGAGCCCCTCCGCCCACAGACTGGCACCCCGCTTGTGCCAAGCGCCGCCTTTTAAATAGGCCCTTTTCTATGGGCAATAGTTCTAAGGAATGGCTAGTCACGGAGGTTGCTCCAGGAAGCGCATTCTTCCAAGCGCCCGCCTCTTTCCAAGGTACCTCACACCGTGTGAATTATTGGCATCAACACTTCAGCTCTCCAAGTGAGCATGGAGAAGTGTCGGAATCCCTTTAGCTCACAGAAAATATAAAGGGCGGTTTTATAAAGTTACACACCTTAAGGGGGAAAGGCCTGGCATGTACCTTTTTAGCCCCTCCTATGCCATTCCCCCCAGTGTCCACGCACACAGACCCCAGACAACGCCGGCAAGCACAGAGGGGCCCCTCCATTCAACCCAAGCAGAAAGGAGCTCTGAATCGACTCTTCACTCCCATCGTTGACAAGAGGCAGCACGGTCTGGAAGAACGGGCAGAGAACAGGCATCAGTTCCAAACGTGACCTATCAGGAGGTGCCCCACTTGGGTCTGATTTATGGGGGTGGGCTGCACACTCAAACTCCAGTGTGAACGTTCGGGGGGTTCAACCCCAGTGAAAACTAGTGACTGCAGTGAACCCAGGCTCTCCAAAATAGGCCACCTTGGAAAATGCCTGCCTCAGTTTCCCCACCTGTAAAACTGGGACAGCCATGTTGACTCACTGACCTGCCTGAGCTCTGCGAAGGATGTTGTCATCCGCCACGCTGCCTGTTGCACGTCACCGCACAGAGCACCGTGTGGCAAACGCCTTCCAGCTGAGATTCTGTCTCAGCTTTCGGGCGGATCTCTCTGCACTCGAAAGGTGAGGGCCAGGAGCTAGCAAAAGGCCTGGCGAGAGGAAGCATGTGGTTACCCAAGACTGGCAGCGCGGCAGCAGAACTGAAAGGGTTTCGCGTCTCTTGGCTGCAGCGCAGAGTGAAACTACAGGCCACCACGGAGAGCACCAGTAGTGCCCGTGGGTCATCTGATCATGGAGAAAAGCAGCTGAGTCTGTCTGTGCAATGCAGTGCAAGGCGCACAGAGCAGAGAGCCGGACTGGCTGGCAAGAAACAACAAGGGTTACTTTTTCTTCTGCTCTGGCCCTGCCCCTGCCCTGTTCCCCAACCCGCACTGCACACCCAGCGGTGCCACAGGCAGGTGGCTCTGGGAAGGGCTCCTATGTCCAGCTTTGCCAGGGGCTTAGAAATTGACGCTTGCTTTGAACTCTCCAGGTCCAGCAATGAGGAAGGGAGGATTTGCCCATGCAGCCTGCAGACCTAGCGGGTATGTCGTGACAAAGACAGCAGAGACAATCAGGACAAGTCCTTTCCTCAGCAGGGCACTTTGCAGGCTGACGGAAGGCGGCTCCGTGCGCTCCCCCTTGGAAATGCCTTTGGTAACGCTCCTTTGGGTCTCCCCATACTGAGTAACAAGAACACAGCAGCCCTTCATTTCATTAGCTAAGACATCTGAAAAGCTTTTTAAGCAGGCCTGTGAATTACAATAAAACTCTGCAAGAGTAAACACAGCTTCTACCTCCGCACCATTTTCAGATCTCCCTCCTTTAGCCGCTTAAACAGGGTGCCGTCTCTCTAGCACATTAACAATTAGTTCAAAAGACTCTTTCATAATTTAGCTCAATAATAAAAAAAACCCACATTGATCTTCCTGGCACAGAGCTCCACAAAGTGATCTCAGAAAACCTTTATCGAGGATTTTCCCCCTCTTTTTTCATTAAAAACTAATCTTTACTAATGGCAACTTTTTGTTTCATTTGACACCACTAATTTACGTCTTGGCAAGCAGGGCTGCACTGTATATCTTCCTGCTACGCAGTATTGTCAGAGGCGTTGGATCCAGACCAATTAGCATTTTATTTTTATTTTTCCAAAGGAGCTGTTTGAAATAGGTTAAAAGCAGATATCGCAGTGCTAAATAAATATCTCAGGCACGGATATTATCAAATGTGTCACGGGAGCCCTCAGATTACCCAGAAAATTATCCAAGTTTAAACAAAATTCAGCTTCGGATAACTTGAGAGATAAACCGTTTAGTTCTGCATGACTGGGATTTCAATGATTTCCAGAGCTGTCACTTTTATTACCCTGTCTTTTGCTCCCTTTTTCTGTCGGCTTTGTGACTGGGTCTGATGCCCGCCCAGTCTAGGAGGCTCTGAGCCAGTGCTGCCCTCTCTGTAACGACAGGCATTATTGCAACAGGGAACAAGTCTTCATTATTTGCAGTTTCACATTAGCATCCCTTACCACTTCAAAGAGCAAACCTGCTGCATCCTTCGTCAAGACCCTCCTACCCCAGTAAACAGAATTCTCTCCTCGCCGCTGGCTGCACAAAGCAGACTACGCTCACCGCACATTCCCCAGGTTTTGCTTTTTGGATATAACCGGTGCTTTGTTTTTCTGAATGGCGAGGTCAGCTTAAGGGTGAGGAAAGGAAGTGAAATGGGAGAGACCTCGGTGATTTGTTTCACAGACTCTCTTTCCACATATGTGGGTTTTTTAATCAGTATTTAAAAAGAATCAGACACTTCAACATGTTGTAGCCTGGGAAAGCCAAGCCCGAAGACTGGGCCACCCCTGCAGTCGGTGTTCAGAATTTGGAATACACGGTCGCTGAATCACGCTTAACACAATTAAGTCCTTCAAAAGCCAGGTGCCCTGGAGGGATTCTTCTCCTCACTTCCCAGGTGTGTAGCCAGGCTGCTCAATACCTGCTACATTCCACCCGAGCAGAGACTGCATATTAGCAGTGGATGCTGCGGTCACTTTGGTTTGTTTCAGAGGGGTCGCCGGGGGAGTCTGTTCCAGCAAAAACGCCGCAAAGTCCGGTGGCACCCTAAAGACTAACAAGTTACGCTTGAACAAGTTAAAATTAAACGCTTTGATTTGGGCTAGAGGATTCTCTAGGACAGCGCAGGAGAGCGACCTCGATGAGTAAACACGCTGCTGCTTTCCTAGGTACGCACGCGCATACCAGCCAGGGAGCACGCCTAGGGTGTGTCTACACTGGACTAGAACATCCGCGGCTGACTCAGGGGGCGTAGTTTACATAAAACTGCAGCAGAGGGTTTGGACTCAGGCTGGAGTCCCGGCTCTGGCACACTCCCGCCTCACGGGGTTCTGAAGTCTGGGCTCCAGCAATGTCTGGAATGTCTACACCACAATTTTATAGCCCCGCAGCCCGAGCCAGCGGACACCGGCCAGCCATGGGTGTCCTTCTGTAGCGCAGACATACCCACCATGGACGGGGGAATTCTAGGGGTTTGTCAATTGCCACAGGGACCTGTACAAGCAAACCACTGGCAAGAGACCCTTTGGGCTGGGAGAGCAGGCATTCTCCCGCACCACTCTCCCTGAAGCCATGAGACAGGAGCTTAGCAGAACGCATGCAGACGGGAAATGGCAAAAAAGGGCTTTTAAAAACTGCTGGGAAACAGGACTCAAGCTTGCCAAAAATCATCCCTGCCCCCAACCACACACACACACACTTTCTTTGGCAGATCCGTGCCTAGAAGGGGCAGGAAGGTGGTCCCAGAAATGCGAGGGCAGAGCTCAGGTTCCTGGGCAGTAACTGGCTCACTCAGTGACATGGTATGGGGAACATGGAACTCACTGTGCAACTGTAAAGAAGAATGGAAATCCAGGGGTCTGGGGTGAAGGCGAGGCTGTTTGTACTGCTCTCCAAAGACAGCCGTGGCTGATCCTTAGCATGGGAGGTGCCACAGACTGCAGGTGGGGAGGCTGGCCGCACAGTTAGGGCTTTAGTCTGGGAATAATGCCCTGCTCTGCCAGAGTCACCCCTAGTGCGACCTTGGGCGTGTCCCCCTCTGCAAACCCAGCCATTGGTTTGCCTGCGCCTCAGGCACCTGGGACTACCAGCACTCCCCGCCCGCGGTGCTGTGAGGACCAGGCCGTCAGTTGTTCTGAGGGACGTTCAGCTGCCAGGGCCGGCGGGCTGAGGGAAGCGCACTGGATGGAACGACTCCCTGGGAGAAGGCCACTGAAACAGAGTTGTGACAGGAAACTGCACCAACCTAATGCAGCATCCCAAAGGGCAACAGACTCTGGAGGGAAACGCAATTCAGCGAGGCCTGCCCTGCTGTGCCGTGACTCACGGGGCTCAGCGTGGCGGGAACGGCCACCCCATGCCCACCGCGCACGGAGACGCCTGCCGGCAGAATGAGGCAGAAGCTGAGGTCCCAGGCTGAGCAGGGGGTAACCGCCGGCACCTTCCCTTGCTGCATCTGCTGCTAACTCTGCAAACCCATGGCGCAGCACACAGCTTCCATGCTGCTGCTCAAACCTCCGGCACTAACGCAGCACGGAGGGGCTGGAAACACGCCCTGACCTAGTTAAAACACGCGTCCAGCTGAGGCGAAGCACGCTCCCCAGGAGCAAAGGGCTTCTCAGCCCTACTTCCAGCCTCTCCGGTGCCACCTGAGGGCACCCCATTTCGCCTGCCAGCACCCCACGCCTCGCTGTGCCGGGTACCTTGCGGGTGTGCAGAGGGGACCAGCTAGGCAGAGCTTGGGCCAGACTCTGAGAAGAGTGAAGTGCAATATGATCGATGATTCCCAATGACTATTGCAACTTGCGCATTAACCCCAGGAGTGCCTGGAGCTACAACGGAGGACAGGTTCTGAGCCTCTCATAACTCTGGAGCTGCACCCAGGGCGCTGGCTGGTGTGACGATGCCCACCCGCTGCCTACACCCACAGCAGAACCTCTATCGCCCTGAAGATTTCAGGACCCCACCGCCCCGCCTCAGCCCCACCTCTTCATGCCCTGGTGCATGCTGTGACTTCTCCCCGCCCATGGTCACCATTTGGTGACTCGCAGGCAGACGCGCGGCGGCAGGACAGCATTCTCCCGTGGCACAGTGCACTACACTCCAAACGGTCCCTCTCGCCACGGGTCTGTGCTGAAACGGCCCCCAGCACAGCATGCCCTGTTCTCAGCCTGCAGCCGTGTCTCTCTTGGTGGACGTTTTCTTCTCCCTGCAGATCTATGCCCTGTTGTGTGTGATGGCACCATGCCAGGGAAGTGGGGGGGCGCCCAGCATTTCCAAACACAGAGCAGCTTCTGGGTTACATTTTGGCTTAATGAGCACTTAATTGGGGAGCAGAGATGTGATTAAGGTATTTTCTATTTTTACCTTTAAAAGGAAAAACTCAGAACTTGTGGTCTGTGGGAGCATCATCACAAGCATACCGAGTGTCTAACGGGTAGGCCCCAGCCCTGCCACAGACCCCATTTGACCCTCAGCAAGGCACTGCCCCTCTCCGCCCCACCTTCCCCATCTGTACAATGGGCATATTGACACCTTCCTGCGTCACAGGATACCTGTGAGCCGCTGCGCGAGAGGCATTCGCAGTACTGCGCTCCGGAAAGAAAAATCAAACGCACAGCTCCAAAATGGGGAGGAACCGTCCGGGCGGCAGTACTGCAGAAAAGCATCATGGGCTTCGAGTGGGCCACAAACTGAATCAGAGTCAGCAAGTGTGAGGCAGTTGTGAAAAACCCAAACATCATGAGGGGTGGGGGGGGGGAGTATTAACAGGAGTGTTGCACACAAGACACAAGAAGTAACTATTCCATTCTGCTGGGCACTGGTGAATTCTCAGCCTGAGTCCTGAGTCTGGTGGAAGTAGCCTACAGAAATTCATGTGGATCAACCGGAGAGAGTCCAGAGGAGAGCAACAGAATGAAACCCTGGCCTATGAGCAGTGAGCCCCAGCACAGAGGGCTGGACTTGACTTCTCGCAGACCCTTCCAGCCCTACGTCTACGATGCGGCGCGGGCTGGGCATATACTTAGAGAGCAAACCTGGCACCACCTGAGTGGTTCTAACAAACATGATTCATTTATATTGCCACTTACTGACTTCTACCAGGCTTTTTTTTTTTTTTAATCAATACAATTCACTAATGGCTTCCTGGCCGTTTCCCTTTAAAGCCGAGGTGAGACGATCCAGGAGCACCATAGAGCTATTGGCTAGCATTACGCTGCAAGATGCAAGCAGCATAGCTAAGGGAGTACACGGTAATTTGCAAAACCAATTTTTCCAAGTTACCAGAAGGAGAGAGGAGACAGGACCGAGTGTGAGTCACTTGTCTGTGCAGCCAGGTCCTCCTTTGCTGCTTTGTTCATCTCTCCTCTTGGACATGAAGTTGGAAATTGGCCCAGCCGGTTAGTTTTCGTGTGCGTTCCGCCCACCTGCCGCAGTGCCGGGACAGACTTCCCTGGGCCGCTAAAATCGGGTGTGCTCCAGAAGGGGAGGGCAGTGTGGGAACCCATGCTTGCAGATGAGGGACAATACAAAGTATTTGGGCAAAACCACTCTGTATTTCAAACTGTTTGGTTTGCTGAGCAACTGACGGCATCTGAAGGGATCCGAACTATGGGTCTGACGCCCTGTGCCCCAGACACTAGCTAAAATAAAAAGCTGGGCCTTGGAAAGGCCTCTCTTGTGAAGCTGCTATATTACAGCACGCTCGGTTGGGACACCGCTGAGCTCTGTTAGAAGGCAGAAGCTGGTTTCATTGATAATTTATGACACAATTTATTCCAATGATTCGCTTGACTGCCACACCTCACTGGGGGCTCTCGGTTATCGGCAGGCTGAACGAGCGCCAAGGCTCCTGGCTGAAGCCGCGTGGACGGAAATCCCGGGAAGGCAAACAGAAGGGAGTGTCAGCGCGTCCTTATCACTGCAACAGGAAAACGAGGCTCCAACTGCGGAAGGGACAGACTGACCCACATTCACTTTGGGAGGGAACGTTTGTCTTCTCGGGACTTCGGTTAGCGAGGGCCCACTGGGTTATCTAACCACCTGGTGGTGCACATGTTCTCGTCTTCCCGAGACAATACCTTGGCTGGGGGGGTCCGGTGTAATAGGGCACTGCCTTCCCAAACTGCCAGCCTGGCCCACCCAGACTCTGCCTCCTGTAGGCGGAGCGTTGCTACCCGCCCCGAACACCCACCTTCCCCGTGGTGCTGGGGCCAGGGTGGCTGTGGCCGTGGGCCGCTCCACCTCCCCGTGGTGCTGGGGCCAGGGTGGCTGTGGCCGTGGGCCGCTCCACCTCCCCGTGGTGCTGGGGCCGGGAGGCTGTGGCCGTGGGCCGCTCCACCTCCCCGTGGTGCTGGGGCCGGGAGGCTGTGGCCGTGGGCCGCTCCACCTCCCCGTGGTGCTGGGGCCGGGAGGCTGTGGCCGTGGGCCGCTCCACCTCCCCGTGATGCTGGGGCCGGGAGGCTGTGGCCGTGGGCCGCGCCACCTCCCCGTGGTGCTGGGGCCAGGGTGGCTGTGGCCGTGGGCCGCTCCACCTCCCCGTGGTGCTGGGGCCGGGAGGCTGTGGCCGTGGGCCGCTCCACCTCCCCGTGGTGCTGGGGCCGGGAGGCTGTGGCCGTGGGCCGCTCCACCTCCCCGTGGTGCTGGGAGGGAGGGGTTGGCTCCCGCGGAGGGTGGAGCCTTGGCAGAAGGGGCAGGGAGCTTGCCTCCGCCTGCCCTACTTTCACCACCACCCATGAGCTTGGCTGGAACAAGCTTTCCGCTGGGCAGGATCCACTCGCCCCCACGAATCCCTTGTCACACGTGGCCACTTCAGCCCCGCTGAGGAGCACGGGAACTAACGAGGCTGCTCTTGAGCTTATGAGGTGGCAATCTGCTGAGCTGGGGCGCTAGAGCCAGGCATTCTTCACAGCACTAAGCCCTGGGCCCTTGGCTCCGCAGAAGTTTCTTCAAGCCACGAGCTTAAGGCAGACACCGTCCAACTGCCAACGCAGCACGACCACGCCATGGGCCGGACAAAGCCCCTGCCATTTCTACAGCAAGCCTCATCCTGCACTGTCCTCCCTCTAGGGCTGCCATTAATGGCCAGACTGGAGTGTCACAGGACAGACCAGGCACGGGTACAGCTTTGTGCTGGCTAGATTGACGCCCCCATCGCTCTAGAGCTCAGAGCCGGGGCACTCATAGCTAGAGTCTCGCAGCAGCATTTCTCTCCCCGTGGCTCTGGCCTCCAGCTCAGTGGTGGCAACCGCAACCCGTGGGCTGCATGCGGCCCATTGGGGTCCCACAACACATTTGGTTACCGCTGCCCAGGCAGAGGGTTGCCAGATTCCGCTGGTTTCCGTCTGCGCAGGTTTTTCTACCGGCATTGTAAAGCAACGCACAGGCAAAGCCAGGGCCCGGCAAGCGAGGTGCAGGCCAGTCGCACCCAGCACTGCCGGCGAGAGCCGGGCACTCCCTCTGCGGCCAATCATGGCATGGCTCCGGTTCAGTCGGCACCGCCCGCTAATTCTAGGAGCACAAGCGCAGTGAGCAAAATTCCCAGGAGGCCGGCTTGGCAGCGAAAGTCTTGCAGCCACTGAGATGAAGAGCCACTCGCCCCCCACTCACTAGCCTCGGTTGCCTGTCGCTGGTCTGGATTCATTCCCCACTCGGAGCTGAAACTGTTCCTGTGCCCATGCTCCTAGTGCAAAGGGCAAGTGTAAGTCCCGCTTGGATTGCCTCAGCTGGGGAAACGGCTAGTGGACAGCGCCTCTGCGTAAAGGCTGCCTGGCACAGGAGCACCGCTGGCCTGCGGGCGGGCAGCAGGAAAACTCAACGAGACAGGCCGTGTACCTGCTTAATCCTAATGCCTCAAAAACGACTCTGAGGAATGCGGCTGGAGGATCTGTGCTTCCCGCTGCTGCCTGCACAGACACCCAGAGAAGAGGACTGCTCCGGTCATGCACTAGCCATGCACCCTGGGATCCCTGAGGAGAGCAGAAAAACACACCGGCCCTGCGGTTTGCCATAAATCCAAGGCCCTAGCACTTCATGGCTCCTACTTGCTCAGCACATGGGTCACGCCCTTAGGTGGAGCACAGCACGAGAAGGGTTAAGACCCAGGTATGCCCCCAAGCGTGCGCACGCCTCCTCGCCTCGGCTATTACTTAGTTAGCATCCCTGCAAGCTGGGAACTGGACTGAGGCTGGCAGGCCCGCTACTTTGTCTGGGCTGCGACCGAGCCAATATCCAGCCTGATTTGAAAACATCATTCGGTCGCTGTAAATAGCGGCCCCGGCAGAAAGCAGTGAAATCTGTGCTGCCAGCCCCTCCACACTCCACACTGCGTGGAGGGGAAAAGCTGACACAAAACTGCCCCGATGTGCCAACCCCTTGTTCTGCCGCCTGAGCAGATCGTGGCAAGGAGCGCCCCCCATGCCTGCAGCTCCTCTCTGCCAAGGAAAGCCAACGGTCTTGGTTTTCTTTTTAAGACCTTTATCCTCCCCGCCACACACACACACACCCACACACACACCCCCCCCACCCTCTCAAGAACCAAATGCTAATCTGGCAAACGGACATTTTCTCCCAGCCTGCTGAAGAGATTTACTGCACCTTCGCCCAGCAAGGCTCATGGTCAATATCCATCCTGCGGCAACAGAGCAAGTTTTAATTTAGGCTTAGTCCTGTGGACAGATGGACGTGGGAAAGGGGAGATATGGGAGCTGAACAGAGGCAGTAAGTGCTGCGCTCTGTGTCTGGGGGAAGCCAGGATCCGGCAGAAATGCGAAAAGACGGCAGCGCTGCTAGAGAGATAAAAGAGGGAAATGAAAGAGGAATCATTTTATGTCTTGGAAAAATGCAGAAAGACTGTGAGAGCCATTCCGAGCAGTGTCTCTGCCTGACTCAGCATAACAGCGCCACTAACCCCCTTTAGTCTCAGATTCGTCCTTGTGTCAGGTGGGTGGGTCAGAGACCCGGGTACAATGTCTTCTCAACCCGGGCCCTACGCACTGCCACAACATTAACATCGCTCTGGATGGAAGCTGGCACCTCTCCCTGGGCTCCGAGCGGAACAGGGGCCTGTATATTTTAGGTTCAGACGTGGAAGAGGTTTTTTCATGAACAACTTTTTAATCCACCCAGGTTCAAGTCCATTTCCCTGCATGCTTCCCACAGACAGAGTGAGACGCCTTCCAGGCTGGATTCTGCCCTCACACTGCCATGGGAGATGCATGCACATCCAAGGGCACTGCATGGCCCTGGGCTGTCAATTCCCATCACAACTCTAAGCTCTGCAGCCTGCAAGTCGATTTGCTCTAGAAGCTTATTCTGCACCTGAGTGTTTGTTCAAGTCCCTTTCCCTGTAGCAAAAGGTAAATAAAACAACAAGAGGCTGTGAATTCTGAAGGGAGGCACCCGCAAGAGAATCTGCATCTTTCCCTGCTCTCCTCGCTGACCGAAAGGCAGACACGACGGTTCGGAAAGCGTCCTATCCACAAGAGAGAGAAGCAGCAGAAATCTCAGGGTGCAGCCGACAGCACTGAGCGTGTTTCACAGCCATTGCGGCATCTAGAGTGCTGCTGCTTTGGAGTGAAAGAAGTTTGGGCCAATAAATCCAATTTATCGATTTTAGATGCCCCTATAAAGCCCTCGAGTTCCGTATATCGATTTACTGTCCCTACACGTCTCAGACAAAAGACTGTTGAAAAGCTTAAGAGGGAAACTATTTGATAGGCATATTTTTAAGCTACATATAAAAATACACCCAGATCAGTCAAGAATGATGGTGCACGGAGGGCGAAGGTGTCCATCAGTGAGGGGGGAGGCTGTGGAGAAATCCCTGGGGAAGTCTGCATAATACATGGATTAGCTCATTAGTTTCTGAGATCAAAGGGACAACTCACCAAGAGGTAACATGTAAAAGTTCTCAGTGAGTCAGAGCACAAGCGGAAAAGTCAGGCGACTCCAACAGCCCTCAAGAGGCGAGCCTCGCTCCCCAGCAGAGTCCATTTTGGCAAACGGCATTGGCTTGATCAGTGCAGACGCGCCCCTCGCACTGAAGCAATCATCAACTGACAATTTTACAACACATAATTTTACCACCGTTTTGTGGAGATGAATTTTGTAATCTAGATAATAACGGAGTTTGCCAACCAAGCAAGCCCGACCGTCTGAGCAGTAATGCAGCAAGCACTCGGAACCTAAGCCTCTGTTTTCCAAACAGGATTTCTGACCCTATTACTTTGTTCATCCTAGAGCAGGGCCCTCGGTTATAATGGTTTCCCTCTCTGCATGTTTGTACTTTGACTGTAACACAACATGCTAATGTAATTCATTAATTAAGCCTGGCCAGAATACGAAACAGCAGCTGACTGATGTGGATTCACCCAACTTAACTTGCCTTCCGATGAGGATTTTAAAACAGAATGAAAAAACTGGATGTCTATTTGATTAAACTCCAGAGTTCAGTAAGCAACATGTTTAATTGCAAGTGCGGATTTGGGATTATTCTTTTTTAAGATTTTGATCAGTATAGCTGGTGTCGTCCTCTAGTACCAAGAGAGCAGCAAACAGATTGCATGAGACTAATCGCTCTCTCTTACTGAGCTGTGTGAAAAATAGATCAAAGCCGTGCAAACCTTTTGGTGTTGTTTTCCCCCTGCGTCTCAGCTGGTCCCAAATGCAGCTTCTGATGGAATTTAAAGAGGCACGGCCAAATTAAAAATCATGGTTTTCAGACTTAAATGGCTTCACATCAGATTCAACTGGATGCTGCAAGATGGTGAGCGCCTCCAGCCAGATGTTCAGGATTCTTCAACCCCCAGGGGAGCTGGCAATGCTCAGCCCCAGCCAGGACTGGCCTTGTGTGAGCTCTCACTCTTCATGTGCTGACTGTTTCCTTTTTGCATTTCATTCAATCTGGAATTTATTAGTCAAGGAAGCATGGCCCAGTGGTTAACGCAGGACAGAGTCAGATGTGAGTGCTATTCTCAGCTCTGCCACTGACTACTGAGCTGACCTTGGGCAAGTCACTTGACTACTCTGGACCTCATTTTCCCCAGCAGAAGTGATAATACAATGATTCTCGCCTCATAGGAGGGGTGCAAGGTAGAATTCCAGTGTTGCCAGCTCCCCTGATCTTTTTCTTAAAGCTCAGCTCTGGGAGGCAGGGACTAAGGGAGGATGTCAGCTTGCATTTTAAACCCGTATGTTTCTAGCCCTCATGGTTGCAGAGAAAGAAAACCCATGGAAATGTGGCTTGATTTCACCCTAAGGGCTCAAAACCCCAGGTAAGAGAAGCACCATTTCTTTTTTTAAAAAACCCTTGATTTTTAAACCAATATGATTTTTATGGAAACTGATCATTGCTCCCCCTAATTTTTATGTCAGTAGGCAGAATGCCTTTCATTCTGTGCACCAATATGGAGGGGGTGGATCACATGACAAAAGTCATTCTGCACAGTGGGGGAGGCGGGGCCCGGGGAGGCTAGAGGGCCAGGTGAGGGCTCTGGCTGGGGGTGTGGGCTCTGAGGAGGGGCCAGGGATGAGGGATTTGGGGGTGCAGGCTGCTCTGGTCTACAAAGAACCAATCTGCAAATTATTATCCAGATCCATGCAGCCAACTAGCATGTGTGTCCAGATGCACCAGCACCTTGGGCGATGGGCATTTCAAGCTGTGGTCGGTCCTCTCCCGGCTCTACAACTGAGCCCCACGAGCAGGCAATAGCTACAGACCCTGCTTTAGCTGTAGCATGCCAGCTAACCCACCGCTGATGCCATCCCAGTGCCAGCTATGGAAGCGGCAGGTCCTAGGCCGTCACTGCGGTACCACCTACTCGCTTTACTCATGCCAGGAGCCAAGAAAACCAATGGTGGGCACAAAAGCCTAGGGTGCTGCGCCATGTTAGCCGCTGCTGTTGTCACCAGCGTGGCCGCCGCAATAACAGTCGCGTCTCCTCTGTAGGGTTGCCAGGTGTCTGCTTTTCGCCCGGATTGTTCGTTATTCGGGTCCCCCGTCCGGTAAAAAAACGCAGAAAATACCGGACATGTGGAAGCCCGGCAGGGACAATTTTACCCTGCCACATCTGGTGGGGGCAGGGGAGTGAGGAGCCATTTAAAGGCACAGCGTGGTTTTGTTTTTTGTTTTTTTTTGCTGAGCAACTTTGGTCTCCCTCCCCTCCGCTTTTTTTTCCCCTCAACAGAATTTTTTCCCGGTGTTTTTTTTGGGGGTGGGGTGGGTTCGGTATTTTTTGTTAAATCATCTGGCAACCCTACTCCTCTGCTGCTCCCCTTCCCCCCCTCCGCCAGACAGGAGACTGACATTGTTTCTCATCTCCCAGCCAGAACCACACAGCAGGAAGCCAGCTAGCAGCCTGGGCTGTCAGAAAGTTGGCACTGGCCCCTGCAAGTCCCAAACCCCCACTGCCCCAAAATGCCACATTACAACCTTTGCTGCTTTGCCCTGGCAGGGCCCCTCTCGTGACCGGCTTCCCAGCCCGCATACTGGGAGCGAGAGCACAGCAGGATGGCCGAACTGCGCTGCGGGAGCTTTATGCAGACTGACAGATCTCCTGGGTATGCATTTCATGCCACCTTTCATCTGGGAGGATGCCGACGAGGGGAACAAGTGAAATCAATGGGCATTTGTCCCCTCCTCCGCAGAAGTGACAGCTCCATTACTGTGACAGTCAGCTCCACACCTGGGGAGCCATTAACAGAATGGGAAAGCAGGAGTCAGACACACAAACCCCTGGGGCTGGCAGTGAACAAGCCTCATGCAGAACAGGAAAGCTTTTATGTTAATTTAACTCATGGCATCCCGACCCCTCCTCTCCCAGGCAAACCCTGGGATTTGCCAACCCTAGTGGAGAAGCTTTGCATTTCTCGAGATTGTTTCATCCTGCGTTTGTGTGCAGACGCCACAGGAAATCCATCCGAAAACAAACACTCCCATTGCAAAGGCCCTTCTCCAGCGCAGCATGAATCAGAACCCAGCAGCTATCCCATTCTGGTCGTATCATCAGGTGAAGGGAGAGAACGTGGAATTTTTCTTCAAGCATTTGTGTGGCACTGAGTTTAGCACCACGCATAGAAAGCCACATTTGCATTGCCATCCGGTGTCACCCCTCTCCGCAGAGGCACAGAGCAGCCCTTAGGGAAGGGCACCGTTGTCGTACTTACAGAGGCAAACGCACACGCGCGCTCTGGAGCAATCGCCCGCCTCCCCCACTGGTCACACGGAACCGTTTCCCAGGAGGTCGGCCATCCAAATAGTGGACAGGCCCAAACCTCCTAACCAGCGCAGGGAGGGTGGCCAGGTAGCGGGTCCCAGTCCCAGTGTGCTAGCGAGCGGGGGGAGGGAGGGGGAGGGGGAGAAGCACCTGTAAATAATAGCTGACTCAGTCCCCCCATGAGGAAAAAAGTCTCTACCCCAGGACAGCTCTGTCCTCAGCCTGCAGATGGGCCCTCTGCTTCCCTGTCAGGCGTGCAGCCAGACAGCACGGTCACTGTTCTGTTTGCTCATGACGAAAGGCGCGCTGGGAACCCAGCGCTAAGGGAGCAGCAGCACAAGCCCAGTGGCAGGCGACGGATAATTACAATGGATGTGAATTCTTTTATTCTGAGGCACTAGAAACATCTGACATTTAGCGTGCACTGGGCGCCTGCAAGCATCCAAAGGGTGATTTGTCACAGGCACCGCATCAAAGGAGCGACTTGTCGAGTGGTGGACGGGACAGGCGTCCGTGAGGGAGCAGCCACGGAGCATAAACACATGCTCCGACCCCACAAGCCGGCAGATCAGACGCCTGTCTCAAGAGGAAATGCGAGTGTCTTCCAGATTGAAGGGCAGAGGAAACAGATGACTTTGAGCTCCCTGCTCCAAGGCCCCCGGGGATGCAGCCAAGTTCACGTACTTCCCGAGTTGCCTGCGTAAAAGACTCCCGAGTTTGTAACTCTGGCGCGGGGTTGTGCAGAAGGCAGAGGTCATGACCCTCTGTTCTTCCAGACTGATCAATGGTCTGTCCAACCGCAAGGCCTGGCTGCCTGGATTTACATCTCAGCCGCCCCTTTTCACACGTTCTCCCCGCAACCCAGGCCCTGCGGCTGAAAGGTGAACACCCCAGCCGGGCAGGGGCTGGTGCCGTCCCCAAGGGAGCAGAGCTCAGGTTGACTCTGGAAGGAGGCAATGGATAATCTTTACTGCACCGCTTTGCCCTGGAGGGAAGCAATGTGGTTTCTCTGCAGACCAGGGGGCAGAGGGAAAACATCTGCATCCCGCAGGCATCTGAGAGCATGGCATGGCCGGGGAGGCACTTCAAACTCCCCGCTAACCGACCAGCGGCTGAGCAAGGACCAGGGGCTGCCAAGAGCCGCTGCTTGCCTCCTCTTCGGGAGCGCCGCTGTGAGGAACCCAGAGGGGCCCGGTGCACTGCAGTCAGCACAGGCGCGCTTCTGCAACACACAGCATGCGGGGGAACGGGCCGAGCGCTCTGACGCCCTGGCTAGTCACTGGCCCTTTTGTCGCCAGTTACCACAAGGCTCAGCTGCCAATGTAGCTAGCGGAGGGTCCAATGTCCCTGGCCTTCCAGGCACGCCGCACAGACACAGCCCCTCTGCTGCGTGGGAGCTAGCAACACCTCACTCTTGCTGCTAGGCAAAGACTCCAGCTTGGGACTGTGCTTCAACACTTAAAGAGCGAGTGGGCAGGTGTACAGCTCCCCCCACTGTGCACATTGATAAAACCTTCCCAATGTTCCCTCTGCGCCTGCAACTCATTAGGTGAGGGGTGGCCCAAGTGCCATCCAGCGGTCTCCCCCTTTCTGCGCCTCGCAGCGAGGACCCGGGGCTTGGGGTGATGCAGAAAGCGATGCAACAACATACAACCGCCTCGTTTGTGGCCATTCCCAACTGACATGTGAGGGCGTACGAGAACAGACAGACAGACACACACGTGCAAAGAGCCCAGGTACCAACAATTTCAGGCGCACACTCCCACGTCTCACTCCCTCCACATGACAACAACGTGCGCGCAAGTGCCGGGCGAGCCTTTCCTCCTGAGTGGGGCCACCGGGAGGTGGCACCTCCTCTCTGACGCCACCCTGGGCACTTCCTTCCACGCCCCACGAGCACGTCTTTAAAAGACTGGACGGTTTCCACCTCAAGTGGAATCACTCGCTGGCCCTCCCCAAAGCCAGGGCAGCTCAAACGGGCACTTGGAAGTGGTTTGTCAAAGCAGCTGTGGAGCTGTGGGAGCCGGGCCAGGGCAGGACTTCACAGCACCTCCAGCCGGGGCCCTGTCACCGCCTGCTTCGTCTCTAGACACTTAATCATTGAGAGCACAGCCAGAGCTCGGCAAACCTTTGGACGCTGTGAATATGGGTTCTCCCAGTACAGCCTGACCTCATGAGAATCCAACTGCTCCTACTGGTCTCTGTGAAAAAAATCTATGGAACTAATCAGCCACAGCTGGTTGGTTTTCCTAGGAGAATGTTTGGGAAGCAAACACTGTTCTTTTTCAGGTTTCCATTCCAAGAAATGTCCTTGGATTGAATATTACATTTGACAAGATGCTGTATTCTGCTCCCCCTGCTATTGCTTCCCGTAACGGGGCCGGTGCTCACTTCACACAAGCACCCCGTCTAGCCGAGCGCGGGTTCCTGCACTGCCTCGGTTTCTTAGCCAAAAGCCTCTTTGGCAACTCACCAGTCCTAGTGCATCTCGACCCCTTCTGGGGTACACGTCTAACCAGGCCCATCCCAGTGCCCTCTGTCAAGTGTCTCTCTGACCGTTTCTCAGTCTATTAGCCCATTCCAGACGAGAGTGGTGCCTCCACAGCTTCCCCTCCTGGAGACAACTCCTTGGCCCTCAGCTCAGAGCTTTATCTGACAGTTCATAGTCTCTAAGCAGCTCTCCCTGTGGAGCCGCTCCCTCAGGCCAGTCAGTTACCCCTGGTCCTCTCCCCCTCAGGTCCAGGCTGTAACTGACTCTGAAGCTGCAGCTTCTTATGTAGTCCTTCCTGGCCCCTGATTGGCTGGTTTCTTCCTAGCCCCTCTAGACAACCAGGAGGACTTCTCTATGGCTCTTTCGAGCCACATGGCCGAGTCTGCGCCTTTACACTTCCACTCGGAGATGAGCTATGTGGATAATTCAGTCTTCAAAAAAGGTGTGCAAAACTACTAGACACCACTGAAAAGCTGCCTTACGCCGCTCTTTTCCATTTGAAATGTATGGAAAAATGGCAATGCCTGAAACATAGTGAAGAAACAGGATCAGTAGCAGTGAAGCTTTCAGCAAGACATAAGATCACTGTGGACAGACACCAGGATTACCTTACGAAGGGCTGTGACAGCATCAGGTTACTTGGTTTAGCATTTCAAGGGCATGACGAGGGAAAGGAACCTAAACCGAAAGGGAATTGTCTTGAATTTTGCAGGCATGATGACGCTTTCAAGAAAACGCAGGCGAATTCTTCTAACGGCGTACGCCTTGACTTTCCAAATGAATGGCGAGAGATTTGTGCAGATTCCGTTCGCCAAGAAATCATAGGAGACGTGAAGGAGACATGTTTCTTTGCTGTAATTTCAGATGAGACCAGGTCGCTTAGACAGAGTAGCTTTCAGCTGGCATCTGATATGAAGATCTAGAGCAGCGGGTCTCAAACTGTGGCTTGGGACCCCCAAAAGAGTGGCAACCCCATTTAACGGGGTCACCAGGGCTGACTTTGGCTTGCTGGGGCACAGGACCAAAGCCTGAGCCCCTCCACTAGTGTTGCCAACTTGGGTTGGATGGATTCCTAGAGATTTCATCATGTGACATGATCTTTAATTAAGAATTCATCTTTAAATCCTGGGGACTCCAGGACAATCCTGGAGGGTTGGCACCAGCACCCATCACCCAGGGATGAAGCAGAAGTCAGAGGGCTTCAGCCCAGGGCTGCAGGGCTCAGGTTACAGGCCTCCTGCCAAGGGTGGAAGGTGCCTTGGCCTGCTTGGGTGGCTCAGGCTTCTGTCCCCCCTGCTAGGGTCATGTAGTAATTTTTGCTGTCAGGAGGGGGCCACAGGGCAATGAACCCCTGGCCTCGTGATTAAAGGAAGGGTCATGTGTTTCACCCATTGCTCACCTTCCTGAAATGTAAAGGGCATTTATACTGCAAGAAGAAAAGCTTTGGAGACCACTTGATCGCAGAATCAGCAGCCTGTGTGAAGCCAAGCAAGCAGGGCTTTCTGAACATGCAGCCATCTTTAGGCTGAAAGCAGCAAGAGACCAGGCATCCCAGTGACACCGTGTTTGCAGCCAAAGTGCAATACACTGCCATGAGGCAGTGTCTTAAAGCAAACTCTGCGAACAAGGCAAAAAGTGGCCGGGAGAAGCAAGTGGCCTTTACCACACGTGGTGGAATTTCATTCGTCGCATGCTTGAGTATCTTTTGGCATATCGCAAAAGTTGTTCCAATCTCTCACAAAGCTTCAAGGTGTTGGCGTTACGCTTGCAAATGCTTCATCCAGCCCAGGAAAAATAAAAGTGCATGACGAAAAAAGCAAACGTGAATAAGGCTGGACCCAAATGTGGAAAGAAATCTCAGAAGTTTGCCATGTCGCAGTGCTGGACGAAGACATGCGTCAAGCAAGAAAATAAAGAATGGTAAACGCGCCAGCGACTCTGACAAAGTTCCTTCTGCAGACTGTGCCCACGAAAGCTCATGATCCCATTGACATGTTTTGTTGGTCTCTAAGGTGCTGCGAGACTATTCGTTGTTTTTTAAGTTGTTCCAGTTACAGACTAACTCGGCTCCCCCACTGAAGCTTCCTTGTCCCAAAGACTGAAGTCAAAGAGAGCGTGCAAAAGAAGCAACAAATGCCCACAAAACACCTAAGACTGTAATTGCTCCTGAAAAAAAAAACAGTGAGAGCTACAGTTACACCTTCCTGGTTTGGACTGCATAATTGAAGAATGAGAGAGACAACTCTCAAAAGAATCAATGGAAATTGCCGAAGTGTGTGATTCAGTGGTAAGGTGTGACAAAAATGGCATGCTGCCACTCCTGCAGAAATACACACTCTGGCACCTCCTAAAGCCTTACCTTGCAGCTGCAGAAATGGATCCTTTTGCCAGGACTGAATCTCTTGTTGCCTTTCAAAGAATTACAAAGAAATCTCTCAAATCATGTACCCAGCGTATTACAGGCTCATTCGGTTAGCTCTCACGCTGCCAGCTGGAACGGCCACAAAGCACAAGACAGACTAGAAACTGGTTGCGTTCAAAGATGAGAAAAGAAAGATTTTCTTTGCTGGCTCTTCTTCACGTGGAACCTGATTTAAATGCATGGCTGAGTCCTAAGAACATGGTGGGTGTTTACGCTAACGGAAAGGAAAGAGGACTGCATCTAAATTAAGGTAAATACAATATTTCTATCTTAAGATAATGTTTATTGATCTCTAAAACCAGGGAAATATGTCTGATAGTGAAACGCAAGTGCCCGATTCTGTTCAGTGCTGGCTGGCAAACCTACTAAATAATTAAATCACCACAAGAAATCAAGGGTGATTAAATAATAAATGCAAACTGCATTTGTGATTTACAGTACGCTGTAATTTAAATGCCTCTAATAATAGGTAAATTCCAAAGTTAGGCCTAGACATATTAAGCCCTTCCCCCCAATACACAAGTCAAACTCCATGTATGCTCAGCACGTGGTGGGGACTCACCGTTCCGTACTTTATGAATAGGCTTGTAAGTAGGGATGTAAAATCCCATTTAATTAACTGGTTAAACATTAGGTCAACTTAACGTTTAACTGGTTAGCCAACTAAGCAAGATCCCAGGCGGGGGACCGCTCCAGCCCAGAAGGAGCAGCCCATGGTCTGTGGGGCTGCCAGCTCCCAGCCCCACAAGGATCGGGAGCTGGCAACCAGGCCCGGCCAAAGAGTTTGCGGGGCCCAAGGCAGCGTGGCTGAGCTGCACAGCCATTAGTGAGCGGCCGGGTGGGCAGGGCTGGAGCTGGGCAGCGCAGGGCCCTGAATGTGCAGGGCGGAAGGCAACCCCCTCATTTGCCTTTCCCAAGGCCAGGCCTGCTGGCAATCCCACACGGGGGCCTGGTGGGGCTGCTCCCAGGCACCAGTTAACTGTTACCTGGTAAGCAGCACCCACAGGGCTGGCTTTAGGAAGTGAGGGGCCCAATTCGAACAATTTCGACGGGGCCCCACAGCAATTTTGGTTGAGCAAAAAAAAAAACACCACAGCACAAAAAAATCCGATGCGCTCCTCCTCCAGGGCCAGCAGATTTGTATCATTTTTTGGTGGTGCCCCATTAGCCACACCCCCGACCCCCATTAACCAGGCCTCTGGAGGCAACACGCTCGGGGCAAGATGGACACATGACCAGAAGTAAAAGGTGTCATGTCACCCCGCTTTTCCCACCATCCTCCTACCAACAGGGGTTAGTTTGGCCCCCACCAAGCCCCCCTCATGCAACTATCCTGCAGTTGCATTAACCAAACGTGTGTGACATTAACTCGGGGGCAGAGAGGCTGGGGGAAGTGTTCCCTCTAAGGCTATGTCTACACTCGCGGCTTCTTACGCAAGTACAGCCGTTCTTGTGCAAGAACCCACAGAGCATCCACACTGCCCGCTTCCTCTTGTGCAAGGAAATTTACAGTACGGCGTGGTAAGAGAGGGCATCTTGCGCAAGAGCTACACTCTTTTCTAACAGGCGTAAGCTCTCTTGCACAAGAGGGCAGTGTGGACGCTCGGCAGGGGTTTCTTGCGCAAGAAACCCTATGGCTAAAATGGCCATCAGCGCTTTCTTGCACAAGAGAGTAGCCACACTGCCACGGATGCTCTTGCTCAAAAGCACAGCTCGCACATGGCAGCGTGGACGTGTTCTTGTGCAAGAAGCCGCCAGTGTAGACATAGCCTAAGAGTTTCCTCCCATGAGCAGAATGGATTTTGTGTTGTGCACCGGTACTGAGTTCATGTGGCTTGTTTGGATGTGCCACCAGAGGCGTAGCAAGGGTGTTATGCTCCCAGGGGCAAAGGAAAAATTTGCCCCCCGCCGCCATGTGGCACGGCCCAAACCTGGTGCACAGGTGAGGGGAACTTGTACGGCATCTTCCCCCACCCCCTACAGTTTGGGGCCGGGCTCCCACATGCACTAACCCTCCAGTGGAGATGGAGGAGGGTCAGGCTTGGAGCAGAGAGACAGGGAGGAGACTCCAGCTGCCGGTGGCAGGCGGAGTAGGAGCATGTGAGCTGAAGGGATAACGGGGGGAGCAGAATGGGATTAAACTGGAGCCTCCCTAGCCTGGTGCCCAGGGGCAACTGACCCCTCCGGCCCCCTCGCTACGCCACTGCCCCCCCCCCGCAGATCTATCATCTTATGCCTGTGCAAGATCTGAGAGAGCCGCCCCATGAATCTGCAGTTAGTGTCTGTGGCGCCTACTTCTGGGTGGTGTCTCAATGCTGCCCCATTCACCTCCAAAGAGGGGGCTTCCCAAAGCAGGCCCTTGCTGCTGACCCCCAAGGCATCCACAGGTCCAGTCTCCTGTCAATGGGCTCACTTCCCAGGGCCCATTGATCTGGGATCTGGCTTCCATCCCCTCTCCAACCTTTGCAACTGCCCAGAGGTGCTCACCTTCCGCCTTATCCATTCCCACCTCGTTCACCCCACAGGGACAGTCTCTGCCTCACTTGCCCTAGGGACTGTTCTACCAAGACGTAATACAAAGTTGCCATGTAAAAGGACTCACTACAAAGCTAAAAACTTCAATGAGAGAATGGTTAATACAGAGACGCGTCTACATCTGCTGCAGGGAGACACCTCTGCCTGCCTCCACCCCTCTCCCCCCAGAGTCTTCAGCCCCATTGCAAAGCGGGGGAGGGGAAGGAAAGAGGCTGAGGCCCATCAACGGGACTGAAGCAGTCATGAGCAAGCCATGCCCGGGACCCATTCTCCTGTCCATTGCTGGTGCTGTGTTGCTTCAGGCAGGCTGAAATGCAGTCACCTCTAGGGTGGGCTGGACAGCTGTTTAACACCTGCACAAGGTTTCAGGCAGGGGGCAGTGCGGGCTGCCTTCCTGCAGAGCCCCCATCAGAACTACCGTGCCCTCCTGGCTTAGGAAAAGAATAAACAGGAGGATTGGAAATTAACCCGCCCAGTCTCACGTCCCCTAGGCAGGGAATGAGCCATCTACATTAGGCCCCAGCTGGAGTATCATGTCCTGTTCTGGGCACATTTCAGGAAACGTGGGGAAACTGGAGAAAGTCCAGAGAAGATCAACACAAATGATGAAAGGTCTAGAGAACATGAGATATGAGGCAAGGCTGAAGGAATTGGCCTTGTTTACCTTGGAAAAGAGAAGACCGAAAAGGGACATGAGAGCAGCTTTCAAGTATCTAAAAGAGTAACATACGGAGGAGGAAGAAAAATTGTTCTGCTTGGCCTCTGAGGTTAGGATGAGAAGCAATGGGCTTAAATTGCAGCAAGGGAGGTTTAGGTCGGACATTTGGAAAAACTTCCTGCCTGTCAGGGTGGTTAAACACTGGAATAAATTGCCTGGGGAGACTGCAGAATCTCCGTCACTGGAGATATTTAAGACCAGGTTAGACAGACACCTGTCAGGGATGAGCTAGGGCAACTCAACTTTGGAAGCCCCAGGGACCACACTGATACTTACAGAACATGCTGAGGGCCTCAACTTAGGTGTGGTTGCATATGCAAGCAAATATATACAAATAGCTTCTCTCACACTGACAGGCATGAATACAAAGATTAAGGCAAGACTACACAACACACAGGCCCCATTTAAGTCAGTTCTGCTGATATTAATAAAATGCAATATTTACCCGATTTCTACCCATGTGACAGCACTTTTCATGAGCAATGACAGTCCAAGAATTTAACTACTAAAAGGCATATCAACAGAAGATCATTACACTGACTACTTTTTTGTTTTGGCTCCCACTCGCCGGCCACGTGTTGATCCCCACATAAACCCAAACTGCACCGCGGGGCGCAAACAAACTGGCCGTGGGCAGCATACCAAGTTATTAATAAATATTTTTAAACCTTTACCTTTTCCCTCTGCTGCCATGTCTCCCCTCCCTGCTCCATCATCTCCCCTGGTGCCTGCTGCCCCCCAACTCCTCACCCTCCTCTGCTGTCCTGACTCCTGCCCTTCTCACTGCCCTCAGCCTTCCTGTGACCTGCCCCCCTCCACCAGCCCTTCTCTCTCCCCTGTGCCCACTCCTCCAGTAGCCCCACTCTGATCATGTGAGCTACTCCTCCTCATCCCCTCTTCTAACATCTCCCTCTACACCTGCCCTGCCTCTCTCCTCTGGTGCTGGTCCCTCCCCTGCAGGTGCTGGTCCCTCCCCTGCTTCACCCCCAGAATCCCCTGGCACCTGCACCTTCGCTTAGTCCTGCACCCTCCTCGTGCCTCCCCCTTCCCTCACTGCCCCTGCCCCCTTTGCCCTCTTTTTCCCTGATGCCCACCCCCTCACCACTCTCTGCCCCGTTCCCCTCCTGCCCCTCTGTGCCCTCACATATGACTTGCTCCATCCCCGCCTTCCTCATGCCCACCCCTTCTTTCAAGCCTTCTCCCAGCACCTCCCCCTCCAGCCCCCAATGCCCTTCCCCTCTCCCCTCCTCTCCCAGCATCACCCTGTCCCCCTCCCACTGACACCTCCCCTCCTGCCCTTTTCCTCATTGTCTGTACTTGGCCCCCTGACATTTGTCTCTCCTCCACCCTGTCCCTTGGTGCCTTCCTCCTCTCCCTTCCGCACAAGCCCCTTCCTTTCCCACCCCTCCTCCCACCCCCTCCGCACAAGCCCCTTCCTCTCCCCACCTCCCCCTCCCCCGCTGCACAAGCCCCTTCCTCCCCCCCCGCCCCCGCCGCACAAGCCCCTTCCTCCCCCCCCCCGCCCCCGCCGCACAAGGCCCTTCCCTACCTTCTGCCTTCCACTTTGCGGGGCTGGAGTCTGCACTCAGGCCCCAGAGTCCGAACCCAGAGCCAGCCATGCCCCACAATGTGGCTCCGAGGAGTTTTAAAATCCCAGGCCGTGACATCATGTCACGCCCGGGCGTCCTCCCTGCCCACCTAGAATGCCGTGCATGGCAGCAGCAGCCGGCGAGGGGCAGCCGCGCTGAGAGCCGCACACGGCAGGGATGGTCCGGGGCCGAGGGGGACACTCTAGGGCCGGGGTGGGAGGATGTGCGGGGGGGGCTGGCAGGAGGGGTCCAGGGCCCCTCCAGGCAGAGCTGGGGGAGAGACCCAGCTCCACATATTGCTGGAGCAGGGCCCCTGGCTCTGAAGAGTAACTCGCTGCCCATGGCCTGGCACACTTTCGGGTTCAGGGGCACAGGGCCCCCTTAGGCGCGGGACCCGATTCGGGGGAATCGGTCGATCGGCCTAAGGCTGGCCCTGAGCACCCAGTAAAGGTGCTTAACTGGTTACCTGTTTACAGCCCTACTGGAAGAACTAGCTATTTTTGGTACGTGTCTATATTTCATCATATCCATACAAACTGATGATAAATATTTCCACTGATAATAACTGAAATTTACAGAGAAGAAGAGTGAGGAAAAAATCTGCTTGAGAGCTTATTAGCACTTATGGCCATTTACTTGGTATATTTTGACAATTTGTGTTTCACTGGCTATAAAAATAATTTTGAATCTCAGCACCGACTGTCATTAAATAATTTGCTATCTTCACACTCAATTTCCCACAACTCTGACATTTTAAAATCACTGAAAATCTAAATTAAAAAAAAATCGAGTCAAAATTATTTTAAAAAATGAAATTCTGCCAAGTCTATTTTTGAATGATGAATTAGGCTAATTTCTCTTGCCCCAGGAAGAGGAGATTGGGCTTTGCTGACTGTCAGGTTACATCTGCACGTAATCTCTGGGTAGCTGGCATAGAGGCGCCTACAGAAGCAACAAAATTCTCAAACTCTCTCAACCAACACAAAAATCTTTGCTAAGACGATGTTAAGGTTCCAGGCACATGCCTGGCTGTTGATTGCCTGTCACCTTTAATCCCGTTAAGAGTTAAAAGAAATAAAAAACTCACTCTAATGCTCCAGGGAACATAGAGCTGAGTTTGTGCTTCTCAAATGCACCAAGGTATTAAGGAGCTACATTCTAGCAGTGACCACTAAAATGAGAATGTATTAGTCATCTTCATACCACGGTGGTTACACTGCTGAGCAGAACGCACAGAGCACCAATAAGAGTAGCATATATTCCTAACTAGACGGCAACCCAGAATGAAAAACATGCGGAGTTTTGACAGTTAGGATTTAAAAAACAAAACAAAAGTTTTTGGCAGTCTTGCTTGTGGGTTTAAGCTGTCTTCTGACTCATGGCTTTTGGGAGAACTACCTTCTATTTTTAGGGCCCTACCAAACTCACGCCCATGAAAAACGCATCATGGACCATGAAATCTGGTCTTCTGTGTGCTTTTGCCCTATACTACACCGATTTCACTGGGCTGACGTGCTTCTCAAGTGCGGGAGGGGGATCTGACCTAAAAGAGAATTGCAGGGGGGCACAAGGATATTTTATGGGGGTCATGGTATTGCCACCTCTGCTGCTGCACTGCCTTCGGAGCAGGGCAGAAGTAAGTGTGGCAATACCATACCATGCCACCGTCCATCTCCGTCCTTAGAGGTCTTTTAGTCCTGGCCTGACAAAGCCCTGGCTGGGCTGATTGAGTTGGGGTTGGTCCTGCTGTGGGCAGGGGGCTGGACTCGATGTCTCCTGAGGTCTCTGCCAGCCCTGGACTGCCATGACTCTAGGATGTGATCCTGATGACTGTAGCCCCCACATGCCCACAGCTGGTACAGCAGCATCATGCAGAAAACAGTCCAGGCCTGCGGATGTAACGTGCGGCTGCTCTCCCCATCAATGTCACCGTACACATCCAAGTGCGTGGTCTGAGCGGAGGCGGTTACAAGTAGCTTGAAGGAGCGACTCTCACCAGAGCCCTTGCTGGAGTTGGCAGAGATCGCCGGTGAGCGTACTAGCGGGCACGGAGCTTCTTTGATTGTTTTGAACCGATTTGCTCTGTAATGCGTGCACCTTAAGAATAAAGGTGCTTGCTTATAAAGAGCTACGCTCTAACTCCCAGCTGCTGGGGACTGTGCTGTTCAGAGCCTTTGAAGACTAAACAAAGTGCAGACGCTGGTCTGGTTAGGCAATCGCGCTTGCTGGGTATAACGCAAGGCGCTGTGGAGCCAGGGAAAACCCAGTATAGAAGGAGAGACATGGGTCTCCATCCAAGAACGGTGATGGCTGAGGAGCAGGGTTCCCTGTAAGCTGGGCTCTTGGGCAGCCCTCAGGAGAGGTTCAGAGGCTGCCCAGCTGATTAGCAGAGCATCCATAGCTAGGTTTTTTGTTTCTACTAGTGGTGCACATTCACACATGCTTCAGTGCACGTACAAATTTTATTCCACACGTGAACGGGAAAAAAATCCACAAATGGATGCAAAAGATTAGAGGGAACATTGCTAAGGAACCAGGAGCTGAGAGGAGATGCCCTCACTGGACCATGGGGGGAAGGAGGAGGGTACTGATGCAGCTGCCCTGAACTAGGTATAAAAAGGTGACCTTGACAGAGGACCAGAAGTTGGGGAGAGGAGGGATTGGGAAATGACATTAGAGTCACGGCAGCAGCAAGAGGAAAACAGGAGGGGAAGCAACTCAACATCGCAGAAGTCTACACCCAAATGCAAGCAGTAAGGGAAATAAACAGGCCAAACGGGAAGCCGGAGTCTACAAGCTCCATCATGTCTTACTTGATGGGATAAATGCCATGACTGGGAGAGAGGAAAGGAGAGGTTGCATTATGTATCAAGACTATATACACTTGTTCTGAGAGCCAAAAAAAGGTGGAGGACAGACCAGCTGAAAGTCTTTGGGTAAAGATTAAAAGGGAAAACAGGGTGACCGCACAGCAGGAGTCTGCTATAGACCATTAAATCAGGAGGAAGAAGTGTATGAGGCATTTGTAAAACAAACAGAAAAAGCCAAACCACAAAGTCTGGTAGCAAGGGGGGACTTTAACCAGACCTCTGTCGGAAAAGGAATATGGCAAAACACAAAATGCCTGATGAGTTCTTGGAGTGTGTTGGAGACAAGTTCTTGTTTTAGCAGGTGGGGGAAGTAACCATGGAGACAACCATTTTAGACTTGATCCTAAGAGAGAAATTGGTTACCAACCTGAAGGTGGAAGGTAATTTGAGTGAAAATGAACATGACATGACAGATTTCATGATTCGAAGGAAAGGAAGGAGAGAGAGCAACAGAATAAGGACAATGGAGTCTAAAAAAGCAAACTTCTTCAGACTCAGAGAACTTGGAGGTAAAGTCCCAAGAGATGAAAATCTGAGGGAAAAAAAATGTTCAGGAGAGCTAATTTCTCAGAGAGAGAAAGTATTAAACCCACGACAGCAAACTACCTAGCTGTAACAAAAAGATAGGAAGAATAATAAGAGGCCAGTATGGCTCCATCAAGAATTCTTTACTGACCTGAAAATTAGAAAGGAATTCTACAAAAGCTGGAAACAGGGATGAATGGCTAAGAATGAACCCGGAAGAAGAGTGCAAGTATGCAGGGGCAAAACCAGAAAGGCTAAGGCACAGAAGGCAATAAGAAGAGGTTATATACACACATTAAGAGCAAGAGAAAGACAAAGGCAAGTGTAGGTTCACTACTTAGTTAACAGCTGACGACCGCAAGCGGTCTCAGATGTTAAAAGCCTGTTTTACTTCAGACTTCACTAAAAAGGGTAATTGGTGTCAGATGCATACAAACACAATTAATATTAACAAGAGCGAAGGAACACAAGCCCAATCTGTTATGAATAAATCGTGCCACGCCACACAAATTTCCTTCTTGGGCAGGTAGCGGTGGGCTGGAGGTAGGGAGCTGGAGATGTGATAGATCTTGACATTAGTAAAGCTTTTGACACAGTCTCACATGACAGTCTCATAAGCAACTTAGGGAAATGTGGTCTAGATGAAACTACTGTAAAGTGGGTGCACAGCTGCTTGAGAGATGGTACGCACAGACTGCAATTTGAGGCTGCCACCTGGGTCAGCCCTGGAAGACACCGAGGGTTATGTCTACACTGGAACTCGACACTGGCAGTGTCCAATGGGGATGTTAACAGGGAACCGGTTACCCAGTAAGAATCACCCTTAACGGGTAACAGTGAACTGGTACCCGGGGAGCAGCCGCACTGGGCCCCCACGCAGGGCTGCTGGCTCCCAGGCTCCATGGGCGGAAGTACAGCTGGGCTGGAGAAGACCCTGCCCGCCCCCATTTAACCAGCTAACCGGTTACACTTAACGTTTAACCAGTTAACTAATTAAACGGGATTTTACATCCCTACCGCCTGGGCTCCAGCCTCAAGCCTGGAAGTCTACAAGGCAACGGAACAGCCCTGCTGCCCGAGCCTTGCGAGCCCAAGTTGGCTGGCACAGGCCAGCTGGAGGGGGAAGGGATACGCTGCTGTGTAGACAGACCTGTCACATTGACAGATGGTTACAACGCTGTTGCTCTCAGGGTTTAGATTGCAATTGATCTGTGCATGTTTGCTGGCTGTAACTTGTAAATAACTCTGGTATTCTCTTTCCCAGTTAATAAACCGTTAGTTTATTACAGGATTGACGTCAAGGACCAATTGATGGGGGGTAAGTGACTGGTCTCTTGGGACTGGAAGCAACCTGAATGTGGTGGGATTTTGGTGGTGTGTGACCATTTCTCCCCAAGTCCAGTTTGTCTGGGTGGCAAGTTAGACTGGAGAGCCCCAGGGGACTGGCTGAACTCCATGGTAAGACTGTTCTAGTGATCCGAGAGTTCAGAGCTGTTCCTGGCTGGGTGAAATCTAATGACAGAACACCCTGCTTCTGACAGTCTGCCCGGAGGCAGGCGTTCACAGTCGTGAGCCATATGACAGTTGGTTCCTCCGGTGGTTCTGTCTCACAAGAAAGAAAATGCCGATTATAGATCGACTGGCAGCTGGAAAACCACAGCGGGAAGATGGAATGAGGGGCTAGCTCCTCCCGCCTCTTGCGTCTCCTGGCAGAGTCAGGGCCCCTCTGCTGAGGGAGGGGCCTGATAGTAATGGAGAATGGGCATCCGGAAAAGCCAAAAAGGCCCCCAGGTGTAGTGAAAGTCTGTTCTCCCAGGAGCATGAGGAGTCCTGCCTGTCGACACCGAAGAAGGCGGCACAGTTCGAGGCTGCACAGTAGGGTGAGGGGTACCACCATGCGGGGAGCTCCAGTGGTTGTCTTTTCTCAGTGCCCTCGAGTCCCAGTCTTCAGGCTGAACTGACGCCAGAGGCGCTGCAGGAGCCAGACCCTGGATCAGTGGGCTTTCTTGTCATGCCCACGACATTTTAGGGCGCTCTCAGTCCGCCTGGGCCGAGCGAGACGACTTGCTTGATTTAGGCAGGGGGAATCCAACGTCTTTGAAGTGGATACAGGGTGATCTGCTCTCGTGTTTATGGAAGTGTTCCCCATCTTCCCAGGAAGGGCCCAGCAGTGGACCAGTCGGAGCAGACTCCTTCGCTCCGAAGGCAGAACTTGTGCCAGAGCATGCTCTTCTTGCTCAGTCGGGCTGATGGTGTCTGACAGCAGCCTCGTGGCTTGCGCCAGTGGGAGCTTTTGATGACGAAGTTTGAGCCCTTTGCAGGAACCACTGGGCAAAGAGCAACAGGCTGAACGTGGGCTTCCCTGAGACAGCTCGGACTGGCTGTTGCTGACCAGAAAGGAGTGTGAAGCCCGCAGCTCCAGCAGGGTATGAAGGGAGGGTGCGGGGAAACTGACCAACGACGGACGACACTCCCACTTCAAAGAGCAAGTAAAGGAAGATGAGACCTGGAGGCTCTGACCCAGACCATGCGGCAGTGAGGAAGAATGGCCAGGCCACCCACCACTCCACTCCGTCTCCTCCGTGGGAGGTGCAAGGTGAGTACGAGTGCATGGAAGAGCCAGTGGACGCGGCTGACCCTGGGGGCAGGAGCGCGCGTCTCCCCGCAGTGCAATACTGTGAGAGTCAGAGCCAGGCACCCCAGACGAGATCAGCAGCCTGAACCCCGGCGAGCAAGCAACTGAATCAACTAGATGCACGCAGTGTAACTGTGCAGGAATATGTGGCAAGTGAGGTCTTGTACAACAGCCTGTACGTTTCCAAATGGGGTGGCCACAGAAGATCTGTTCACAGGTTATGGCTGGGAAAGTATTCGGGTAGACCACTGTAACTGAGGGGCAACTACAACATCGTCTGACCATGGGGGGCGAAGTGGCCAGGCAGGGAGGGCACCTCCATGGTAGCCGTTCCTAGAAAAGCGGCTGAACATACCCATCCGTCGTCCAACCCGGAGGACACCAGAGCGGGCCATACAAGTTGATGGAAATTGGAAAAGAAAAGCCCAGCCCTGGAAAGGAGGGAGTTCCCTCCATTCTAAAGAGCCGTAAGTCACCGTTCTAGGAGAAAGGAAAAAAGGGAGAAAAAAAAAGCGCCTTGGTGTGAAAAATCCCCACCCCTGAGCGACGTAGGTAGAATGACCTAAACCCCCACGTGGACAGCGCGTGCTGGAGAGAGCGCGTCTCCTAAGGTCACAGCTACCGCCTCCCAGCCAGGTGGATGAGCTGTGCTGGCGGGACAGCTCTCCCCCGTCAGTGTAGGTCGGCGCATCTTCACTAGAGCGCTCCCCCGGTGCAGCTGCACCCACGCAGTGTCCTAAGTGCAGACCTGCCTGCACGTCTTCAGCACGGAGCGTCTCCAACTCCTGCTTGGCCTGCCGCGTGTGCACGCTCCTAACCTGACGCTTGGTGCTCCCGCCTAGCTATCGTCCTCACCAGGCTCTGACTTAGCATCTTAGCCCATGGGTCTCCCACCTCTCTAACCACAAGTCACTTTTTCAACTGAAGTGCCATGCCAGATCTAGCTCAAACCCAGCTACTCCTGCACCGCTTCCTTCCCGCCCCTTCTCTGAGTCCCCGCCCCGGCTCCACCCCTTCTCCGAAGCCTCACCTGCTCACTCCATCCCCCTTCCTCCCCCAGCCTCACTCGCTTGCATCAGGCTGGGGTAGGGGTTGGGAATGTGGGAGGGGCTCCGGGCTTAGCCCAGGGTGGGGGATGGGGTCCAGGAGGGGTTTCAGGGTACAAGCTCTGGGAAGGAGTTTGGGTGCAGGGGAACGGGTACAGGAGGGGGTTCAGGGCTGGGAGAGGGGTTCAGGAAGCAGGTTCTGGCTGGGCACCACTTAACTGAGACAACTTCTGGGTGATGGAGCAGCGGGGTTAAGGCGGCTTACTCCCGCCCTGGCCCTGCACCACTCCTGAAAGCAGCTGGCATGGACAGCAATGGCTCTGTGACACCATGTGCCGCCCCTCACCCACAGGCACTGAGCCCACAGCTTCTAGTGGCCACGGTTCCCCATTACTGATCAGTGGGAGCTGCAGGAGCGGTGTCTGCAGGCCAGGACAGCACGTGGAGACCCCCTGCCCTGCCTTTCTCAGGGGCTGCAGGGATATGCCCGCCACCTCCAGGAGCAGCAATTACCACAGGCATAATTACTCCAGCCAGGACGGGTTAGACTCCCTCCATCCCCTTCTCTTTGTGCGGGGATAGGGTACAGAAGTGGAGGGAGGAGGGGCACCCTGAAATCAGTGCCCCCCTTTCTCCCTCCCACACCCTGCACAGCAAGTAGGAGGCTCCGAGGGGGGCAGCTCCAAGGCAGAGGGCAGGAGCAGCATGACAGTGGGTGGAGGGGAAACTGAAGTGCCAGCACTTGAGAGCTTCCTGGCTAGACCAGCCAGGGTCACCTGTCAGGGGTTCCGAGATCTACCGGTAGATCCTGATCTATTGGTTGGTGACCACTGTCTTAAAGGATGAGTTTTTGCTGTTATTGGCTTTCCTTGCTCTGTTATTTACCCACGATGGCTTTCATTTGGTCCTCTTAGGCTATGTCTACACTGCACACTTATTTCAAAACAACAGAATGCGCGTCTACACAGCAAGCCCATTACTTCAAACTAATTTTGAAATAACGGGCTTCTTATGCCGACTCCTGTAACCCTCATTTCACGAGAAGTAAGGGCAGTCAGAGGAAGAGCATTCTCCCTTCGACGTCCTGCTGTGTAGACAGCACCCAAAGTCGAGTGAAGGGATTTCGGCGTCCGCTATACAATTAACGTAGCTGAAGGTGTGCATCTTAACTCGTCTTTAGCTCTTCGTGTCTTTCCTGAACGGGGTGATACCTTTAGTCTGCACCTCTACTCTGCTGTTTTTAAATAGTCCACATGCTGCTTGCGGGCATCTAACCCTTGCAACGGCTCCTTTTAATTTCCATCTAGCCAGTGTCCTCATTCCGTGTAGCTCTTTGTAAAGTGAAATGTTACTGTGGTGGGGTCTGGCTGGTTGTAGTTTTGTACTAATCTCCAGCAAAGACATTGCTATTGCTGCAACAGGCGATTACAGGCTGTGTTCTCAGAGAGAATGAACGCCACGAACCCTCGCTCTCTCTCACTGGACATACATCGGAATGACCTGCTAGCCTTTAGTAATCTGCAGTAATTTCTCTCTCAGAAATTTCCGTCTCTGCTGGCTGTGCTGGCAGCATCAGTCCCTGTGGTGGCAAGGCACCTTCAGACAATACAGATGCTTGCCAAATTATTCTGGACTCCCAGAAACCCTTCCATGGTGTTTATAGTCTCAGGAGGCCTTCATGTGGCACCCAGCCATGTTTTCTCTCTAAGGATTCACAAGTTTCCCACACCAGCTCAGCAGGAGACTTCGAGGACGCAGCTCTTCTCACTGAAGATTCACATGTGGAAAACCTCTAACTAAGCTACTCAGGCTTTACAGGTCACTGAAACACAGAACTCTTTGCCTAGAGCATAAACTCCTCCCCCCTCGCCCCCCCCCCACACACACCCTCCTTATTTCTCTACACCAGTCCATTTAGCCTCAAGCTTCCCAGAACAGTTCTCTTCCAGGGGGAAACCAAATATGAGAAATCACAGGCAAAAAGGTTTTGTCGTGAAGTCAGATCTGAGTGAGGAGAAAATTGGGCTTATAATGGAAACTCTCCCAGTGTTACCCCAGCGATTCATCTTGCCAAATTTTAAAACTCCCCAGGCACTCTCCCATTGCTTAAACCATCCTCAAGACTCCTTATCTGCTTTGCGTCCACAGATACCTTCCTGGGGCTCCCAGAGATTTAAATTCTTGCACCTAATAACGCCAAGTTTTCCCACACACCCTTAGCAATGATATTTCTATGCACCAGCTGGCACTGAGCTATAATATTTAAAACCGGTGTGATGCTTTCTGAACTAAGGGTATGTCTACACTAGCTCGTTAGTTCGAGCTAGGTAGGCAAATGAGGGCAACCGGAGTTGCAAATGAAGCCCGGGATTTAAATATCCCGGGTTTCATTTGCATGTTCCCGGGCGCCGCCATTTTTAAATCCCCCTTAGTCCGAACTCCGTGCCCGCGGCTACACGCGGCATGGACTAGGTAGTTCGAATTAGAGATCCTAATTCGAACTACCATTACTCCTCGTGGAATGGTAGGGAATTCGAATTAGGATCTCTAATTCGAACTACCTAGTCCGTGCCGCGTGTAGCCGTGGGCACGGAGTTCGGACTAAGGGGGATTTAAAAATGGCGGCGCCCGGGAACATGCAAATGAAACCCGGGATATTTAAATCCCGGGCTTCGTTTGCAACTCCGGTTGCCCTCATTTGCCTACCTAGCTCGAACTAATGAGCTAGTGTAGACATACCCTAAGCTTCTACAAACACGCTAGAAGACTTCAACTATGTCTCAAAAACAGTTAATCCAAGAACCCTCAAGTTCTCCAATCAAAACCATCTCTTCCTGCCTGGAAGAATGAAATGAAAGCTCTGGGAAGAAAAGCTCGTCTCCCGTGAGTTTAAGGATGGAGGTAACACAGCTGGCTTCATATGGATACTTTTCTACAACCTTACATGTGGTGTAATCGCTGGGACTCTAAACTCAGCAACATTGCTGACTAGAAGAGGCCCCCATCCATCATGAACTTTACTTTCAAACCAGAGTCTAAAACTATTCAAATGTGCTCTATCGGGAATCCCCAGAACTCGGGTTCTCAAAAGCCCCCTGAAGAAACAAGATCTCTTTGAAATGTCCCACAAGACTTTAGTAACACACTTGGTTTCTGGGGTTACTCTGTGGACCATATAGACACAAGGAGGGATGGAAGGGCTCTACTGACTGGGCGTGCAGGTTCAACATCTCTAGCCCAGCAACCTTGGGACCTCACCAGTGCCAAACCAGGGGCTTCGCCGGACCACAGGAGGTCAATATCATCTAGCAGCCAGGGGTGAAAGTAACTTCAGTTTCTTACTGTTACCTTTGCGCCACACCCTCCGGGGAGGGAGGAGGGCCCTCAGGGTGTATGACAATACCTGTAAGAAATTTAAGTGTGGGGTAGAATGTGGGGGGCTCAGGGCAGGAGGGGATGTGGAGGGAATAGTAGGGGTCAGGGCAGGAGTCAATCAGAGCTAAATCACAGCACAGAACACAGAGAGACGGGACTGGTGGCTGTAAACAAACTTTATGGGATCGCAGGAAAGTTGGCCACACCCACGGTAAGGAGACAGCTGGCTGACTCAAATCACTTCGGACCACGGATATTGCTGGACTGATGTGTGCTGGACTAGAGGCTCAACCCATACCAGGATACCTATCAATCTAAGCTTGGCTTTGACAGTAAGATTAATGTCAGGTAAATCAAAGTCTCTTGCAACTAGATTTGAGACATGAAACACTTCCAGCCCTTCCTGAAGCACCACGGGCATGCAATTAGCGTGCACAGTGGTGAACACAAACGGGTTGAAAGTCAAACAGGCTCAGCTTCATGCTTCTGAGAGTCACAGGGAGTGCACAGACAATAACAAGTTGTACAACAGCAGCGCTGCGACAGAAAACGCTGTTTCTCTGCTCAAAGAAACATAGAGTCTCCGTAGGAAAGGAACACTGATCTGTCTCAGCTGACCTGGAGACAGACTTGAAACCACACTCCTCACATATGGCCAGCGGGCCCACGGTGCAAATGAATCGGGACAGAGGAACTCTGTTGCCTTTCATAAATACACTGACTTGTCCTTAGCAGAAACTTACGTAAGGGCACATGGAGAGTCACCCGAAACGCTGCTTCTCTGCAATCATTCCTTTTCCAGATTCAAGCACAAATGAGCCCTTTGAGCCCTGCCCAATAAAAATAACCTGCCAAATGATCTCCTGACACCTCTCCTTCCTCCCATTCAGCACACCCAGATGGGCCTGAACAGGAGTCATGAATTGCTCTACTTGCGATGCACAGCTGGATGCAACTGATTAATCTGATGACTTTCCACAGACGGAAAGTAACATCTGACTTTGCAACCTTCAGAAAGCAAAAAACATTTAAAAAGCCTGTCACGTGGGCCAACAGTGCCCTCCCCAGCCAGCCCGCCCCTGCATCCACCACCCACAGCTTGGCTGGGCCGGCGCTCGATGACCAGGGAAAATGCTTGTGGAGGCAGCGCACTGTGTCCGAACGAACGTCTGTCACTTTCCCAGAGATGCACCTCGCTGGCTCAGCCACTGTGCTGAGAAGACGTGATCTCCAAGTCGAGGGCTTGCGATCCCTGGACACAGTGGATGTAAATTGCTGCCCTGTTCCCAGGAGAGGAGAAGGACGAGGAAGAAAGTCCAAACAACCGAGACGTGCCCAAAAGATACTTGGCCGTGACCTGAAAAAGCTTTTTGTGTTGTGTTCGCAAGGTATCTCTGCATGGCAGGAGGCTGTGGGCTCTCCTCGGGGAATGGATAATAGAGCGCTGCTGTGGCCGGCTGTCACACACCGCATCGTCCCCTTTCCCCAAGCAACACACTAACTCCGCAACACACTAACTCCACTACACCTTTCTCCAGAGAACACTGTCCACACAGCGCCCGTGCAGACTGAGTGACATTCCGACAGCCAGGCTGACAGACAGACGGAGCCTCTGACTCGCAGCAGGTGGTAGCATAGGCCGGTACCGATACGGGTGCCATTTCAAAAGTCCGTATCCCTCTGGTTTGCAGTCATCCCTACCAAATTCATGGCCATGAAAAATGCACCATGGACTGCGAAACCTGGCGAGTCCCCATGAAACGGGGTCACAGCTGCCCCTCTGATACGTATCTGCGCCTTTACGCGCCTGAATACCCGTGCAGCCTGGCCCTTAGGCGCAAGCGCTTTGACGTTATTTTCGAAAATGGGACTTGGGTGCTTTTCAAAATGTGACTCAGTGTCTTACTCTGTGAGCGGCTAAGCACTGCCCCACAAGGGCAGGCGCCATCTGCCTATTCCCTGGGGCCAGGCCCCTTGGAAAGTCAGAGCGAATCTACACGGGAGCTAGCTGGGGAAGCGCATTCAGACTGAAAAGAAGCCACATTACCGGGACATTCAGATTGCTGCCTGTAATTCCCATGGCTGTGAACGGACGCACCTCTGGGGACTGGCATGGCCACCGCTAGAACACAACCCAGAGCGAAGCCTGGGTCAGGCTGCTGTGGAATTAGCTCCAATCAGTCACTCACCGTTAAGCCACAGCAGTAAGTCTGTGCTGCCACCTGGCCGGACTGCATACACACACCCTGCTGGTGTTTTCTTCACACCTTGTACAGGGTCACAGCGTATCCCCAGGCCTGCGCGCCGCATGCTGCAGACATCGGGGCCCAGCCCCTATTCAGCGAACAGCTGGCAAAACATTCCAGCGTTAACCCCTTCCCAACCCCGCAGCCCGCTCCTCTGGGCTTGTGAAACCACTCGCCGTGTTTTCAGGAGAGGTCTCCTTTCTCCTCGCCCCGTCCCGTCCCCCGGGAAGTCAGGCCAAGAGTCACAGAGCTGAGGCCAAAAAGGAGCATGAGATCATCTCGTCTGAGCCGCCTGTCTAGCAAGGAGCCCGGCTGGTCTCCTCCCCGCAAAGAAACGCTCCACCCGGCTGCACGCCCCCACACCTCACTGCCACCCGGCCCGAGGGAGGCCAGGACCTGCCAAGGTGCCAAGAAGCACGAGACGGACACCTGCAGAACACGTAGAATCAGAACTTCCCTGGGCTGGCAGGGCAGCAGTTTACATGGGGCAGGAGCCTCGTGTGCTCACAGCAAGTGCCAGGGACTGACTGGCTGGGTGAGAAAGCAGCTTGTCCTGGGGCTGGAGCAGCCTCCCCTCCCCCCCATTTAAACAATTAACCAGTTAAGTAACATTGAACCAGTCCACTGATTCAATGGGATTTTACATCTCTAATTACCCCCCCCCCCCCCCGAACGAGCGAGACACTTTCCTGGCCACACAGCTCTGTGCACACGACCCCTCACCCGGCCAAAACGTCTGTCGCTCGGGGGCGGGGGGTTCACACAGAAGCGTGGCCGGCATAGTTGCTAGTGGAGGCAAGGCCTGTCCATGAGGAAAGGGGCCTGGCTTGAAGGGGAGGCAGATGTGCCATCTTGCTCACAGCTGAAGGACACGAATGCCAATTCCTGCTGCACTAGGGATAACTATGAACGAGGGGGGGGATCATTCCTAACAGAAACGAGGCCTCTCGCGAAGCAGGGGAGCGAGGCAGTCTCTCCAGCAACAGGGCTGGAAGGCCCAGTGGTTAGGGATCACACGAGACAGCACAACACACAGACTAGGGAGAACCTCTGCATTGGCCCAGCCAGAACTCACCAATGGTCCCTCTCTAGCACCACGGCCAATTCCAATGCAAAGGGTTTCTATGGAGAGATGAGCTGCTGCTGTTCATTAATTTCTTTAAAATCTCCACCTCCAATACACACTGCCGTGCTATTCAAATTAAACTGAGACAGCCTGTCATCTGTCAGGGTAAAATCACTTCATGACACTTGTAAGCCTATTTAAGGGGCTAATTTGATAATAATAGTAATATTCAGCATCTCCGAGCGTGACTTACGCCTTGTACGAATTTCACATTACCCTCACTAAAGACGATGGAGACGATTCTCCAAATTACCTAAAGAGACGGACTATTTCTGAGAGCCACGTGCCAAGTGACAGGACGCATGGTGAATAACGGAGCCCCGCCATAATAAAATCAGTACACTCCAGAGTGCACATAGATCAGAATCAGCTCTGCTCATTCACACTCTGAATATTCATGACTCAAGTGAGATAACTTTTCCTGAATATTAAACAACATGGACTCACAGCTGGAGTCTCAATCTTGTGCTCCAGCCGTTAGCTGTTGAAAGGGTGGAGTGGGGAAGAGTGCAGAGCGTTGGGCCTAGGTCACTGGCTCGGACCCCAGCGATCTGCCGTCGGGCGGATGATGAGTGATCTCTAGCACATGAGCTGGGGATACAGGCTACAGGCAGGTCTGTTATACTGCAGGGGGGAGCAGGCATGGATGTTGGTGCCCTAGCAGGCAAGAGCTACCAGAGACTGGACTTCCCCCCTCCTATTACAGGTGGTGCCTGCTGGGTGCAGCAAGTGGGGAAAGTCTGCACTACCCAGGCATTGCCGGCTCTATGGATAAACCCAGTTCTTCCATCGCCAGGGCTGTGCGCTTGTAACGTCCCCCTTCCGAGGCACTGAGAGCCGCAGGCCTGAAACGAGTGATGTCAAATCCCATTTAAACAATTAACCAGTTAAGCGTTATGTTTAACCGGTTACGCGCTTAAACAGGATCCTGTGGGCGGGGGCCCGCTCCAGCCCAGGGAACGCCCATCCCACCCCCCACGGTGTGGCCCAGCAGGCCTGGCTGGGCTCGAGTGGACCCCCACTCACATTGGGCGGGGAGATGCTCCAGCCCAGCTGGGCTGCCAGTTAACCGGTAACCATCACCTTACTGGGTGACGCTTATCAGTTACCGGTTAACTGGCAACACCCCTAACTGGACCCTGGTGTCAGAGCAACGTTCCAGCTGTGGCCCAAGGGCATGGCGACATCAGCTGGAAACAACTGTTCTGAGAGCTGCAAAGCGCCCCCAGCCCCCATCTCCACATGCCATTCGCGCCAAAGCCTAACAATGGCATGGTCCAGCAATCACACCGCCAGCCAGTTCCCTGCAGAAGAACACAGGGCAGCACATCACAAAAACCAGCAGCAAGGCAGTGCGCGGACAGAAGATGAGGGACGCTCATGGCTCCGGCGTGCCACGTCTTGCTTTGGCCGGCTGGGGAGAACAGGAAAAGGGGAAGGGGGACGAGGCATCTGAAGCCAATGCTCATTTTACCCTGCGTGTTCATTTTCTGCTCGGGGAGCTGGGGGACACACCCCATCTGAAGCAAGGGGCTCACGAGCTTTCTAGTTTAATCAGCAAATCATTTTCCTGGCCCTCAGCGGAAACTGGCCACCACATCTGAAATGCGCGAGAGAAAACGTTCACCCAGGGGCGCCATTTCAGATGGGGGGGGGGCGACCTGTGCCTGCCGTGATGTGGGGGAGAGTGAGGGCATGGGGAGGCAGACTGAGGACAGCGGCTTCAGCAGTGTCACTGAGCATGCTCAGTACAAGCCAAGCACCAAATGGAGGGGGGCACCAATTCCTCCCCACCCCCATCATCTCTATCCAGGGGTTACTAAGGCACTGGGAAGCTGCTTTTTTTGACAGACAACTTAGCAGTTAGCAGGAGCACTGTGTCTAATTCCCACATAAAGAAAGAAAATGAAATAAATATTAGACCCCCTCAGCTCTAACACAAACGTGTTCTGACATCCCGTGGCCAGTCACTTAAGGGACTCAGGGTAGCCTGAAAATGTCTGTTCTTACTTTGTTACTAACTCTGGGGAAAGAGACCCCGTCAGGACTCCTGGGCTCGCTCTCAGCTCTGGAAAGGGAGCAGGGCCTAGTGGGTACAGCAGGGGGCAGATACATTTCAGCTCTATATAAGAACATCAGAACGGCCAGGTGGGGTGAGACCAAAAGTCCTTCTAGACCAGTGTCCTGTCTGCCGACATGGGCCAATGCCAGGTGCATCAGGAGAAATATACTGAACCAGCAATCATCATGATCCATCCCGTCACCCATCCCCAGCTCTCAGCAAACAGAGGCCAGGGACAGCAGCCCTGCCATGCTGGCTAATAGCCATCGATGGACCTACCCTCCTTGAACTTATTTTGTTCTTATTGGTACCCTGTTATGGTTTGGACCTTTCCACCAGCCTCTGGCAAAGAGTTCCACAACCTGACCATAAAAAAACAATGTATTGGGTTTGTTTTACATCTGCTGCCTATACATTTAAGTGGGTCAGCTTCTTGTGTTATGTTAGTGAAGGAATGAATAACATTTCCTTATTCTATTTTTCCACACCATTCATGATTTTCTAGACCTCTAACCTATCCCACCCCCTCACCTTTAGTCATTTATGTTCCAAGCTGAAAGTTCCAGTCTTGTTGCTCTCTCCCCATATGGAAGCTGTTCCTTACACCTCACCATTTCTGTTGCCCTTTCTGTGCCTTTTCCAAATCCAATAGAGCTTTTTTTTAGATGGGGAGACCAGATCTGCAGGCAATATTCAAGATGTGGGCATGCCAAGACTTTAAACAGAGGCGATATGGTAATTTGTCTTATATCTTCCTTTCCTAATGATTCCCAACATTCGGTTAGCTTGTGTTTTTACACTGCCACTGCACATTGAGCAGACGTTTTCAAGGAACTGTCCATAGTGATTCCAAGATCTTTTTCTTGAGTGGTAACAGCTATTTTAGATCCCACCGTTTTTGTATTTATAGTTAGGATTATATTTTCCCATGTGCATCAACACTGAATTCCATCTGCCCTGTTGTTGCCCAGTCACCCAGCTTTGTGAGATCCCTTTGTAGCTCTTTGCCATCAGCTTTGGATTAGTCCCTGTTCACCCCTTTTTCAATAACATCTATGAGAAGTTTAACAGCAGTGATCCATTGCAGATCCCTGCAGCACAACACTCATTCCTACACTCCCTCCCCCCCCCCCCCCACCATCTTTTAAGTGGAGTACCTGGCACTGTTTTCATGATGATCTAACGATCCTTCAATAACCTGTCTTCTTTTGTTCTTAATCACCCTGCCCCTCCCCCTTTTTGTAACAAACTCCCTGCCCCAAAGGCAAAGCTGCAAGCAGCCCCAACTGTTGCATTTAAGAGCTGCCTCTGGAGTCAGGGCATGGGCTTTAAGCAGACCACAGGCACGAAATCCAGGGGCTCAAAGTTGGGACAGGGGCTACTGCCCTCAGCTGCCCTCCTGCCCCCTGGCACCCCTGCATTCACAAAGATCCACAACCACTCAGCTCTGCCAACTAAAAATACAGCTTAAATGAAGGTGAAATATCCTTCCTGATTCCCCGGCAGAGACAAAAACTGTGCTGCCGAGATAACAAATTCCTTCCCTTGTTACACACCCCATTTCTTCTGCAAGCCCTTTGGAGCAGGAAATTATTTACTTCCAGCGTCTAATGCTTCTCTCTGTCCCAAGCCTCACGAGGGCCGCCTGCCTCAGCCAGTGTGCCAAGAGTTTACAGCGCAGGCAGGGGAGGTGCAAGGACCATTTGTGCACAAGTTATTCCCACCCAACTAATCACTGTATGAAAGTCAATCATCAGAAGGTATAAAGTGAACCAGGAACGTAATACCTAACGATCTGGAGCTGCTGCCGTTGTACTATTTAACATGCTCATAAATTTTTCATTTCTAATTTACCAAGGCAGCAACTTGTGCCAGAACTTTTCCTTCCCCCTCTGGTAACTTGGATGTGTTTTTTGTTTCTTGTTAGTTCGCTAATGAAATAGCTGCATGCATTCCTGCGGGGACAGCTCTTATCCCCGGCTAATAAAAAAAAAGCTCTGTTTCAAGTCTCACGCCCCCACCCCTTGTAGAAAACTCAGACTTTACTTGACCTGGAAACCGCAATCTTAATTCCACACTAGAATAATCCTCTCCCTGCAGAGCGGAGATATTAGCACCGCTGGCCTCGGAACCTATTTATGAAGTAACAAAAGCAGATCTTCAGCAGAGAAGCTATTAATCGTGGTGCTGTGGCCGTTTGAGCCACGCGCGCGGATAGGAAATGAGTGCTGATTGTTCGGGAAGAACGCTGAGAGCAGAGAGCTGGATGCAGCCCTGGATCAGAAGAGGAATTCTGAGGGTAAGGAA
Organism: Pelochelys cantorii; assembly: GCA_032595735.1. Taxonomy (NCBI): domain Eukaryota; kingdom Metazoa; phylum Chordata; order Testudines; family Trionychidae; genus Pelochelys; species Pelochelys cantorii. The sequence goes on from CM064337.1 coordinate 48,226,856, forward strand.
CAAGGGCTCCCCAGGGCGGGCGGCACGGGCGACTTGCCAGAAGGCCGGAGGGCAGCACTTCATTCACAGCAGCTCGAGTGGGCCATCATGGTTCCCAGCACAAAGGCTCCGCCTTGATCCAGGCAGCCAACCTGCAGCACAGCGGGGCCTGAGGCGGGTTTGTAAACGCTTCCCTCCCTCCGCCGGCGTTTCTGAGGGTCTCTCTGCGCGGAAAGACGGGGGGCGGTGCCGCTCAGCGAAGGGCTGAGGAACGCACCCAGTAAACCGGTGGCTGAGATGTCTGCACTGCGGGCCCACCAGCGACACGGCTTGTGCACCGCAGCCCCGCCCTGGCGCCGACGCAAACGGCAGCAGCGGAAGGTGTGTTCCCTCGCTGCAGTAACTCCCCTCCGCACACGGCAGGCGCATGCTGTGTCTATCCCAGCGGGTAGCTGGCCCGGCTGCGGTGCTCAGGGCTGGATTTTTCACACCCCCACCCGAGTACAGTAGCGCTGTGGATCCAAGTTTTAACTTGGACCAGGCCAGAGAGAGGACCATGGCTTGCTGCTTTCCGGGCTGCCCATCAGAGGGCTGTGATACCTGAGCGGACGTGTCCCTTGGAGGGAAAGGTGGCTCAGAGCTCCAGTGTTGAGAGGGTTTATCCCTCAGCCTCCCGCGTTCCACCGCCTGCCCAGAGAGGAGCATGTGCAGACAGGAGACGCCAGCCAGGAGGCAGCCCCGAATTCACAAAAACAAACCAAGGAACAAAAGCTTCGGTTTGCCCAGCACGTCGGATGGAGACGCCCTGCCCCCCCCCCCACGCTATTGGCACCTGTAAAGCTACTTTCCATAGCTCGTTTCCCACGAAACATCTCACCTAACTTTCCAGCTTGGGGGAGCTGCTTGTGTCACACGGGTTCACTCACGTTAGAAAACTTTTGCGGAAGCTGGGCCCGTAGCAAAGTCCAGCCCTGCCTGCTGGGGATCTACAAATATTCCCAGGGCTACACTGTCCGGGGCCATCCCTTCCAAAACAATCCATCCCTGCAAAACAATGGTTCCAGGACACAGACACAACTTCTCCCCCAGCTGGCATATGGTATGCACATTTTACAACATCCTCCTTTTGTTCAATTGCACGCATCACTGGGGAGGAAAGCAGGAGAAATCCCTCCCCAGCCCCCACACACACTTCATTTCACTCCCTGTCTTCTGTGCAGGACAGCAAAGCTCTACAGGAATTGCTCCAAAAACCACATCTGGTTTCTGATCCTCCTTTACGACTCCATTCCCACAAAGCAATTGGCAGCAGCGACTGGCGAGGCTGCACCAGAAGGCCCCTCGTTTTTGGGCAGTGGATACTGATTTTCCTTATCGGGGTGGAGGCCCCTTGGCCCCATTACCCAGCACTTGCGGAGGCTGGAAGAGGAAGCCAAGCAAAGGGAAAGCAGGTTTCTGGGATAAGAGGACAAGCCACCTTCACACAGACAATTCTCACTATGGCACGGTCCCCTGCACGGAGACTAGGGATGTTAAACGTCGGTTAATGGAATAGTCGAGTAACCTCAGGAATTGTGATTGGTTACTTGACTAGTTCCCGGGGCGGGGCCGGCAGCCAGCGTGCTCCAGCCTCTCTCCCGAGGAGCCTCCGCCCCCCCACCCCCACGCTGCTGCCCCTGTGTCAGAGAGCTGCACTGCTCTGGGGGGGCCAGGCGGGAGCAGGTCCACAAGGGGAGACAGTTTAAAAACCAGCTCCCCTCGCAGACCGGGCCTCCTGCCGCCCTGTTGGGGGATCTGAGCTCCCGGACCCAGCATGAGCTGGAACTGAGCTAGGCTGCCTGCCCTCCTGGCTCCTAATACACTTCAAATGCAGAGCCGCAGTGGGAGTAGGTCCCCGCCCCAGCATGAGGAAGGACTGAGCCAGGCTCTTGGCCAGCCTGCTAAAAAATTTACTGGCCGGAGGAGGTGGGGGTTGAAATGTGTGTAGTTTGTAGCATTAATCTATAAGCTTTTGCTTACTGGTTAATCGACTGCACTATTACATCCCTGAGACCAGCGTTCCTGAAGGCAGAGCGCTTGGGTGGTCACCCAGGAGAGATTCCAATGCCACCCAGCTGATTAGCAGAGCACCCACACTCGACAGCATGTGCCTGCACTGGTGGTGCGTATCCGCACATACTTCAGTGCACAGAACAACATTTATTCTGCACACAAGTGGAAAAAATTCGAGAACACATTGACTGCGACCAATGCAGCACAGGGAGCTCTTGGGCCTAGAAACTGACTTTCAATCGGATGAAAAGGGGTACCAGAGTCACCGCTCCAGAAACGGAGGTCCTCCAAGCACAAGGCAGGGACAGATTGGTTGTCAGGCTGGTCCATGACCCCCTAGCAATGGAACTCAACCCTCTGCACCTGCAGGGATCCAGTAGGTACCCTGGGTGCATCTGTGATGAAAGTAGCAATAGGCTCGCGAATTAACAGGGCCAGCTGGACTGTGGCCACAACCTCGCCCCTTCCTCTGCCTGGAAGCGGGAAGGCCAGGAGTGCAGCCAGGGCCCTGGTGCTGTGTGCCACTGTCAAGGCTAATTCCCCACTCTGGCACAATGAATGCAGAAGTGGGGGCCTGCAAAAGTAACCCCAAAACCTGATCTCTACAGGCTTTGGTACAAAAACTCCCCCCAAAATCCTAATACCCAGATTTTGGGGAATCCGCTGCCACCATCAAGTGCTTTGGAACCCACAAACAGGGGTGGGCACTTGAAACCAACCCCGGCGCACCCCAAGCTCTTTTCCCCAAAGAGCTTGAAAAGAAAAGAGAAAATGCAAGTTGCAGTCTGTGGCTGCTATCCCCTCATCAGAAGCATGCAGATCCCACAGACAGATTTTCCAGGACACAGAAATGAACCAATACCAGGTTAATTTTAAAAAAAAGAAAGAACTTTTATTATTAAAATAATGCCCCAGTTACAAGCATAGTTGGAATGGCTAGATGGTAAGAGCCACCAAATAATATACTCATGGAGGATTCCCCCATGGGCCAAAACTTAGTTGCAAAAGAGAGGAAAACCCATTTCTAACAGCTCAGACATCAGATCCAAATTCCCAAACCAGGAAACAATAAAACCTGATGGATTCATCTTGACTTTACCCTACTTACACATTATGAAGAGTCTTTTTCTTGGAGAGAGACATGTCTTCTGTCTCCCTCAGTATCTAGAGAGCACAACTGGCTCAAGAGACAAAGGAGGGAAACCCCCCCAAATTCCTTTGTCTCCATTTGAAATCCCTACCTGCATGACTATTGGCTGAGCAGATACCTGGCTAGGTACAGGGGACGTAGTTAAACTCTTAGTCCCCAGGCTGCTGGCCATCCCTCATGGCCAAGACAGCCACGGACAGGCACCCTGCACCCTACAGAACGCGCAGACCCACAGCGCAGCCCCGTGGAGCGCAGACTGCAGTGACGCTGGCTGGAGGGACCACAGCCCGAAAGACATGGCCGCCGTGCCAGGCCCGATGGGGACATGCAGTCTGGCTGCACGACAGCAGCATCTCGGGAGTGCAACCCGTGACTGGCAAACGTTAGACGCCCCCGAGTTGCTCTCCCATCCCCCCTAGGCACTTCCCCTGCCCAGCAGCAGCCGCTCAGTCGTGTCTGTCCATGCCCCGGGCTCCCCCGGGAAGAGGCATCTGGCAGCACTGGCTGGCCAGGCCAAGTCACTGACAAACGCCTGCAGATGCCAAGGCACCAGACGTGAACGATTCCCCAGGGGTTCCCAGGGGCTGCGGCTGCCCAGCGCTCTAGGAATCAAGCCACTGCCCTCCAGGCAGATTTCAGTTCAGCTTTCGATCCTACCTGGGCATGGCTGTCGCCCAGTCTGAGCACCGCACAACCTGTATGTATCCACGCAGCAGTGCAGTGCTAGAAACAATCCATACTTTATAGAGGGGAAACCGAGGCACCGAGCGACTAAGGGCGCGTTTACATGGCAGTTACAAATCCAGAGCTGGCCCAGGTCAGCTCATGGGGCTCGGGCTACAGGACTGTCAAACTGCAGACTGGTCGTAGGGGCTCGGACCATTGCTTCTCTAACAAACACACGTGGGCACTTCCGTGCTGGCCGGCGAGCTCGCAGAATGCGAAAGCTAGAGATGGATGCTCCGTCGCCTCGGCGAGACGAGCATCTCTGTGTGCCTCTCCCACACTCTGCTTTCCCTCGCTAGCTCTCCACGCGCTTGAGACAGTGACACTGAAGTCAAGTGGGCAGGAGAAAAGCAAGAAGACTCACAACCGGCCCTGGGTTCAACCAAAAAGCAGGAGGTGGCTCAGCAGGTGTGTATCCCAGCAGCCTGAGTGCAAATCCCACAGCCCGCAAGCTCCTGGACTGAGAACTGTCTCTGAGCGGTAGGACTACTGCTGCTTTGTTGCTTCTTTGCACCGGTTCACACCTTAATCACGTGGATCCTGCACGAGAGACCAGCACAAATTCTGATCCTTCTCCTGTATCAGGGCAAAAGGCCAGGAAAAATTCAACCTTGAGCATGACTCATGCTGCTTAAATAAATCTTCTGGCTGGCACAGCCCCTCACCGACACATGCCTAGTTTCTGTTGCTTGTTGTCAGAATTTCCAAGCCACCCCAAAGTGTATTAATTACACGGCACCCCTCGCTGGTTACCGCCAGTGCTGTGCGCGGGATACAGGCACGAGCAAGTGCGAACAGGATCAGAGAACAGGGTGCCGTTCCAGCCATTTGGAATTACGCCGGCTCTCCCGGCAAGCCTGGCCCTGTCTCCAGGGCTCTCTCCATCTCAGACGCTGCCGGCGCCCCGACTTCCCAAACAGAGCACCCTGAGTGGAGAACCGCCCCGCGCTGCCGCTGAGCAAACCGTGCCCCCCGCAGCGCGCTCCCGCACGCTGAACGTCTATTCGTCCAACGAGCAGCCGCTTGGCCAGCCACTCCAAAGGTGGGCCGCGGGCCAAGACACTAAGCCCGCCAGCGAAGCGACCGTCGTTCCCAGCGCAGCCATGAGGCCCATCATGGATACAATTCCCAGCCCGCGATGCTCCGTCCGGCTCTGTACGCCACAGCTTGGACTGGCACAGAATACGGTCCCCTTCCCGGCCATTCGGCCTCATGAGCGCTGAGCAGAAAGTAGGTGCAACTCTGACCCGGTGCCTCCCGGCTACCTTTCTGGCCCGTGCCCTTAAAACAAGTCACAAGCATTGTCCTGCCTCGCGCTGGGAGAGCCGCAATCGGCCTGATGGGACAGGCACGCCGCACGGCGACGCGGGCACTCCCCGGGTCGGGGGATCTGGCAGGGGACCCACGGCTTTTGTCTGCGTAAAGGACAATCCAAGATGCCCTTCTGTGGGCGCCCGATCTCAGCTGAGTTCTTCTGGCTTACAAGGCGTGTGGCCGGGCTGGCAGCACGCAGAAGGCACGGCTCTGCCAAGGCACGCCCCCGCGCAAAGCAGCCTCAGCTACCGCCAGGCCCGCCACCGAGGTAACAGCAGGCTGAGCTGTGCCGGCCGGCTCGCCTTCACCTCGCGACCTTCCAGCACTAAGGACGGTCCGTGAGCAGCAGGAGCTGGGCAGGGAGCTGTGGACTGCCCCGGAGAGGAAGAGAAAGCCAAAGGCAGAGATCCCAGAGCACATTAGGGCTCAGGTGCTGGAAGGGGAGGCTGGGGGAGGGGAGGGCCGTGTGCTCTGCCTGCAATGAAACATCTGTCAGCAGTCACAGCAGCTTTGCCTTGAAATTAAGGAAACGACATTAGCCTGCAATTCCAAAGCCGCGGCTGCAGCCAGCCAGAAACGGTTAGCTGGGAGAGCGGGAGGCGGCGCATGCGGCCTCTCCCCGAGGGAGGGAAACAGAGCAGCACCTGTCTGCACTCGCCTGACAGGAACTGCAGACGTTTGAGCTTGACTGGGCCAAACGGGGCTCTCGCGTCGTTTTGGGGGGGTGGGGGCGGCATCTTACAATGTCCCTGCTCCGGCCGAGCGGCGAGCAGGCTGGCGCGGGGTGCGTGGAATCTGGTTTCAATTCCCTGGGGTCCTAGCCACACTAGCTGGCTAATCAAATTAAGCGTGCGTCTGGCCGTGACGGAGCCGAGCTGCGTGCAGACATCTCTCTCTACGGCGGGGGCAGGAGGGAGGGGAAACGTAAATGCTCTAACGTGGATCGTGGGTGGCGTCTACGCTGAAAGGGTTCACGTGGAGCTCTTCTGGGCCAGAATTAGGATTGCTCTTGGAATAGGCAGGACAGGGGACCACTGGTCCCTCCGATTCTTCCCACTCGGGGCAGAATGAATTTTGTGGTGTGCACCAATATGGAGGTGATGTGTGACACGCCACTTCCAGAATGGCGGGGGTGGGGCCAAGGGCTCAGGGTTAGGTGAGGGCTCTGGCTGGGGGTGCGGGCTCTGAGGTGGGGCCAGGGATGAGGGTCTTGGGGGGCAGGCTGCCCTGGGGCTATAGTAGGAAGAGAAACTCCCCCCACCTCAGTCTCCCCACAGCAGCACCTGGGCTGGGGGGGGGGGAAGGCAGATGCAGGGCCACGGCTGGGTTGGAGCCTGGTCTCTCCCCCTCCAGCCATGGCAGATGGGCTGCTGCACGGCCACATGGCTTAGAGGGAACTGAGCGGTCCCGTCAGTGCCCCACCCCCAGGAGCGGACCCACGGCTCGGCGGCTGGGGGACAGAGAGGGCTAGGGGGCTGCAGCTGAGGCTGAGTCTGGGACAGAGGTGCTTGAACAATGTTAAAACGGGGCTGCTGAAAGCCACTGAACTGCAAACCCTCGATATGATGGGGGTGCACCACACCCCTGCTCCCCCCACCTGTGGTTTGGGGCCAGGCGGGGGCCAATGCTGGGGGAGAGCCAGCACTGGGGCCACGGGTGGGGCTGGAGTGGGGCTGGGTGGCTCCTACAGAGGCTGGACTGGCCTGGCCCCCCTCCTCTGAATGTTCCTCCAAGCCCCCCTCAGGGGACACACCCCACAGTCTGGGGACTGCGCTGGACGAGCTTTGAGAGCAAATGCTGTCATTATGCAAACGCCTGGGCCCTGTGTGGGTCACAGAACAGTCACATAACATTCCCTTTATTCTCATTTCCTTCCTGGCCAGGCTCAGAGCTTTCTAAAATGGCAATAAACTTGCGACATGCTTAGCAAGAGGGTCATAGAACCACAGCTGCAACCTTAACAATACGCTCACTCATTTTTGTGGGAGGGAGACACATGGAAAGAGCTTTCAGTTTAGCCTTGGCGCATTATCAGCCAAGGGAAAATTAAGCCGTGATCTCCTGGGTAACTCTCACAGCGGAAGCGCAAAGATTTTCAACAGCCCATAGGCCGCTGAAAAGTCCATTTCTCATGGACGTGCTTAGTAATTCATTTCACCGTTCACGGGAGAACGCTAGAATGGGCAGCAGCCTCTGCGGGTAGAAAAACCCGCCGCTGACACAGTTCCACCTCCATTCACACTCCCCTCTGCGTGGCTCTCACATGGAACTGAGCATGGAATCTGGCCGGCTTAGGGAACAGCCGGTATCAAAGGCTACCGAATACCCGCCCGTCTCTGGTATTTAGGAAATGCCAATCACCAGCCCATGCAGGCGCTGGCAAGGGAGGCCGCCATGCGAAGCTGGATGCTGTCTGATCTCAGCAAAAGGAGCCACAGAACAGATGGGAAGAGCGGCGATTGGTGCGAAGTGATTACTGCAAGCAGGAAACAAACAAACTTCCTCTTGGAAAGCTATTTTCTTGGCCACAGATCATGAATGGGAGCATTCAGAAAGACCCCTGGCCAGATCCCCTTCCCAATAGAATCACTCCCACACCATTACTTTGCAAAGTAACCCTGGGGTTCCTGCCCCTCTGGCAGTTACAGTTCTAGGGCAGTGGTTTGCCCCCTTTTCCATCTGCAGGCAGGGGCTACGAACCCTCTTGGCTTGCAGATTCCCAGGGGTCTGTGGGCCACAGGCTGAGAACCACAGTCTTGGGGTACCAAACAACTCCAACTAGCCAGAGTGCACAGCAAGGAGGAATATGGTATGAAGGGCAGGATTCCGGCAGGGTGATAGAGAAGCAAGAGTGAGAGCTTAAAATAATCAGGCTTTTTAATTGGCAGAGATTTCACTCCATTGATAGCATGCTGCTATCCCAGGCATTTGTTTTATCTAGGTCAAGCCATTACTTCCACTCTTAATCAACATTCATTTTAAATTTGATCTGTAACGCTAATTTTTAGTAAGTGACTCACTCCAGATTTTTCCCATTACTGCTACCAGAAACCAGACTGTGTGCCACCTTCCACCCATCTCCGGGCACACGAAGCACAGCGGGAAGTGAAGTAGCAAAGTCAAACACCCTTTTCCCCCTTAAGAGAAACCAGGGTTTCGGAAACAACGTATCCTCCGCCTCTCACCTCTGGAGCCCTTAGCTAGCTCCAGTGCGAAATGCACACGCGTGAGCGGCTCTCATGCACCTGGCCAGCAGATGTTTTCCTGCATCCCGGAGCCCCTTGCTGCCGGGCACGGCTAGCAGTTCCAGACCTCAGCCACACCAGCACAGCACACTGGGGTCAGCAGCAAGAGACCCTGGCGGAGCCGTGTCTGGGGGAAGCTGCCAGGAGGCCGTTCAGTGGATCCGCATCCCATGACCAGTGCCGCCCTTCTACACGCCCATTCGCTGCAAGGCTCTGCACAAAACCAAGGGGAACACTCGGGCTGGCCTGTGCCGTTCCCCGCTGCCAACGTGGGGCCTCCCTCCAACAGGCCACTGCTGCGTTCCCCAGAGGCATGGCTTTCCATGGAGTCGGCCTCCCAGATGCACACTCTCCCGCTGCCAATGGATTGGCCACGGGCGACCGACCCACCGCACGCAGCCGGCTTGCCCGGGGAATTCCAAACCAGCGGCACTGCGGTTCCCGAGCCCCTCGCCACGCGCCAGGTCCACAAGAACGACTGGGACGGACCCACCATCCAGGGAGGGCAACTCTGAGGCGGACTCCAGTTGGTCTAAAGCAGGAGACGGAAAAAGCATGGCCCCCTCCCCCGCCCCCGTGCTGGATGAGCACGAGGAAGGCAGAGGGAAGCACTCTTCATGGCTGAAGTGCTTCGCCGTGTCCCTGTGAAATCAGCTATGAATATTTCAGTGGCGGTCTCACCGTCTCAGGTCACGCGGCCCCACAGTGCCCTGAAATCGATCACTCCGAGAAACCATCCGCACTCCAAACAGTAGAGGCCCGAAAGGCGCGACCACGAACTGCAGCGACTTCAGAACGATGTTGTTCTTCTTGTAATGACGAGACAACCCAGACCCAATCCGGGCAAAGGCTAATTCAACCAAAAGCAGCACAAAGCCTTTGGAAATGCAGCATCCTCAAGATGCTGGTTAACGTCAGCAGACAGCTGAGCAGTGCTAGGCAAGCACTCTGGTTACACAGAGCCTGTTCTAATACGGGGGTTTAGGGTGATAAGAACGATCCTCTTTCTCTGTTCAGTTTCGGGCCGGTTTCCAAACCCCTCCCCCCACACACAACACTGAAGGGGGACGGAAGGGGTGTTAAATTCACAGTCATCACAGGAGAGAGGCCCTAGTGAAGAAGAGCTCCGCTCAGATGCTGCAGTGCAAGATTCCCGGGCGTGAAAAGGAAATCACTTGGTTTTGGGGGTTGTGCGTGCTCGTGCGGGGGAGAGAGATTTTGTGAGAGACAGACAGAGACTCCTGTTTGCAGCTGCAGGGCGTTTACCCTGCCTCCTCAGAGCATGTGGCTGGACTGTGTGTGGCCGCCGGCCACTGCCCTTCCCTGACCAGTCCAGTTCACAAAGCGAAACGCTTCTGCCGGTGGTTGCATGGGCAGCCTCCTGGCCTGGGAGGAACTGGCATTTAACAGCCCCCGAGTAACTCGTATGTGGAGTGACAAGGGGGGGCAGGGAATATTTCTTATTGGTTCAACTTCTGTCGGTGAGCGAGACCAGCCTTCGAGCTACCCAGAGCTTCTCCTCAGGCCCCGGGTCTCTCTCGGGCGTGGAACAGCATTCCCGGCCTGCCGGTACTCTGCCACCAATCGCTCTAGCAAGCGCCCAACGTCTGATGTATTGTAACAGATTGATTGACTAACCCCACTTGGTCACTGTGACGTAGTGGGGGTACCTTGCTGGTTGCTGTGCTGGGCAGCGGGTTGTCAGTGACCCCCACTGGCTGCTGTCTGCAGCACGGCCCAGCAGGGCAGGGGATGAGTCATTATGCAAGGGGGCTTCGAAACTCGTCAGACAGGTATCTCCCATGGAGAAACTCGTCAGACAGGTGTCTCCCATGGAGCAGAGCAATGGGAAGGAGGGGGGTGGAGCCTGGCCGGGGGCAGGGCTGGAAGTGAGGGGGTTAGTTTCTGTCTGGGATCATGGAGGAGACAGCCTAGGGAAAGGGGCTGGGATTTAGGGGCCCAGTCTCCCCCATCTCAAGGGGGACTGAGGCATCCTAGGCCTGGCCCTGTAACCAGATGACATCTGTGCTGTGCTGTATCCTGGAGAAGCAATAAACTCCCTCTATTCTCCTGGCTGGTGGAGTCTGTCCGTGCCACTACGGGGGTGCAGAAGTCGGGGGACCCCGACGCGCCGCCACAGTCACTTCCACACTACAAGCCTCACCCGGCTCTGCCCGGGCCCTTGACTCCAATAACGTTTGGTTTTCTTCATGTGACGTTGCTCTGGGGTGGGGCTGGGAGGAGAGGTCAGGACGAGGCTGCCCCGGGGAGAGGACGACCAAGCCCCCTCTCACCGCGGCCGCTTGGGGCTGGGTAAGGGGCACCTCTCCATAGCAGCTCCAGAAGACACAGGCGGGGGCAGGGGGCACGTCCCCCGGCTGGGGCAGGTCCAGGTTCGTCTGCCCCCCTGCACGCCCCAGCCAGAGCGAGCAAAGCAGCAAACGGGGCCCTTTCCCCTCACTCCCTGACCAAGGGGAGCAGCCAGCAACGCCCCCCTATGAAGGGCCCGGGAGAGCTTCACGCCTGCCCGGGGGGCAGGTCACAATATTCGCTCCACAAGCCTCACCAAACCTCTCGCATTGCTCAGCCCAGCTCAGGGCCTATTTATTCTTTAGGAAGTTAGGTCGTCCAGCCTCCCAGCCCTGAGTGTAAACAGACTGCGGCTCACAGCCGGAAAGGGAAGGGGCAACAGCCTCGACAAGAGGGCAGCCTTGGTCAGACCTGGGTGCCTTGAAGGGGCAGGTCCCCTCCTCTAGCACATTGCTGTGGCCCTCAGCAGCACCAACATGAAACAGGATTTCAAAGCCTCTGAGCCAGAGCCCAGCAACACTGACTCGTTGGAAGGGATTTCTTCTCAGACAGGTGCACGGAATTGCGTGTAAATCCCCAGGCATCACACGCCAGGCTAAACTAAGCCCAACAGTGACTAATCGATTGCTTTATGATGCTGCGTGTTTACATCACTGATGCCGCTTGCTGCCTCCTGCCCTGGCTAGCACAGATGGAGCTGCCTTCGAAAAGAGCCAGCCCCGGCGCAATGGGGCATTGCAAAGAAAACAGAGCCCGGGACACGCTCCGGAGGGTGCTGATGCGTGAGCAGTGTGAAAACTCTGCACCAAGCACAGCAGCACAGCTGCCGGACATGCAGCACATCCTCTGCAGACTGCCTTAAATACCAGGGGGCAGGTTCAGAAATTCCAGGCCATGGCAGGACGTTTTCCCTTTTAACAAAAGGAAGAACTCGTCAGCTGCCAAAGGAAGCCTCCGAAAACAGGAGCCCAGCTGATTATATGCTCTAAAAAAAGAGCAGCCACCCAGCCGCTCCTTGGGACAGCAGCATATGCTGAAACTTGTTCAGTCGCTGCTGAAAAGCCAGGGACGGCTCTTGAGTTAAGTTTATAAAAGTTCAGAGGAACTGCTCACATTTAGTGCCAACCTGCCCTGTCGCTTACCTCCAGGGACACAACAGCTCCAAAGGGAGCAGGGGCAGTTCAGAATCCGTGCCGGGCAGGGGCTGAGTGGGCCAAATGGGCACAGCTTCTCGAAAGGAGACTCTGACCTCCCCGAGCTCCCAGAATCCCGAGGAAGGCAACACGTGAAAGGCTACAGCAGAGGTGGTGGCAGGACGTATGTGGATGTTCAGAAAGCCACGGACAGCACTCGCCGTGGGGGCGGGTAAACGCAGAGTGGCACTGGGCTGCCGAGGACTGGACCCTGGGTACGAGTAGAGCTGCTCCAAAACCAGGAGGTTTTCTGCAGAATTTTTGGCATTTTCAGTTAAAATTCAAATGCCAAAAGCCTTTGGGCAAAACGTCACCTCTTTGGCTTTGGAAATGCTGCCATGGCGCCTCGCGCAGCCATTCCCAGAGGCTTGGCGCTCCAGCGCATCGGGGGGATAACGCAACACCACGGTCTCCCCTTCTGAAGAGGGGAAATGGTGCATCATGGGAATGCCTTGGCCATGCCTCACTGGCATTAGGGTTGCCAGGTGTCTGGTATTGGCCCAGACAGTCCAGTATTTGTGGCCTCTGTTCGGTAAAAAAAACAGAAAATACCGGACATGTCCTGTTTCCCTGGGACAGGAGCCCGGCTGGGACAATCTTCCTCTGTCGCACCTGGCGGGGGCAGGACAGTGAGGAGCGCGGCAGAGGTGTAGTGAAGGGGGGGGCAGGGGATGGCACTGGGGATGCCTGGCTCAGGGGGAACATAAGAACATAAGAACATAAGAATGGCCATACTGGGTCAGACCAAAGGTCCATCGAGCCCAGCATCCCATCTGCCGACGGTGGCCAATGCCAGGTGCCCCAGAGAAGGAGAACAGAAGACAATGATCAAGTGATTTATCTCCTGCCATCCATCTCCTGCCCTTGTTATGAAGGCTAGGGCACCATACTTTATCCCTGGCTAATAGCCATTTATGGACCTAACCTGCAAAAATTTATCAAGCTCTTTTTTAAACCCTAATAGAGTCCTGGCCTTCACAGCCTCCTCGGGCAAGGAGTTCCACAGGTTGACTGTGCGCTGTGTGAAGAAAAATTTCCTTTTATTAGTTTTGAACCTACTACCCATCAATTTCATTTGGTGTCCCCTAGTTCTTGTATTATGGGAAAAGGTAAATAATTTTTCTATAATCACTTTCTCCACACCATTCATGATTTTATATACCTCTATCATATCGCCCCTCAATCGCCTTTTATCCAAACTGAAAAGTCCCAGTCTCTCTAGCCTCTCCCCATATGGGACCCTTTCCAAGCCCCTAATCATCTTAGTCGCCCTTTTCTGAACCTTTTCTAATGCCAATATATCTTTTTTGAGGTGAGGAGACCACATCTGCACGCAGTACTCGAGATGTGGGCGTACCATAGTTTTATATAACCCAACTATCTATATTTCTAATGATCGAATCCCCCACTACTAAAACCTGCTTCTTCCTAACAGCTGGAGCTCCCTCCCCCGGAGAAGCATCCTCGGCACGAGAGGATACAACATCACCCTCTGGAAGGAGGGTCCCAACTATGGGATGGTTTCCCTCTGCTCCCATTGACTGCTCTCCTTCCCTGAGCCTTTCATCCTCCGTAACAGCATCAGGACTGTCAGATTGGAGGTGGGACAGCCCTACTATGTCCCGGAAAGTCTCATCCACAAACACCTCTGCCTTCCTTAGCTCCTCCAGTTCAGCCACCCTGGCCTCCAAAGCACGCACTCGGTCTCTGAGGGCCAGGAGCTCCTTGCATCGAGCGCACACATACGCCACCCACCCACAGGGTAGGTAGTCATACATACTGCACTCGACACAATAAACAGGATAGCCCCCACTCTGCTGCTGGGCTTCTGCCTCCATTTCCTACTCTAATTATATATGAGGGTTAATTAAATGTTTCAGATAGAGGTTGTTATAAAGGATTTAGTTTAAGGGCAATAGAAGTCACTGGCTCCCCCCAAGATCCCCCTCTAAACTCCCTCCTGTTAGCACTCACCCTGTTCGCGAGCACCCGGTCGCAAAGCTCCCTGGTCGCTTACCAGCAGGGTTTAAGTGCTCGGCCTCCCTGATAGCTCCTCCCTCTGCCTACAGCTCAGCCAATCAGCACACGGTGTTTCAATTCAAACCTAATCAGCTTCCAACTGCCTGCCTGCCTGCCTGAGCACACGGCCTTTCAAACAAACAAACAAACAAACACACTCAGCTCAGCACTCCAAACGCTCCAAACAAACAAACTCCAAACAAACACACACAAGCCCAAAACCTCCAAATATAAGCAGCCACTTACCCCAAGGTGCTTTAGTTTGCTCCTTCCTTCTCCTCCTCCAGGAGAGCCTCTCAAAACTCCCTCCTGTTAGCACTCACCCTGTTCGCGAGCACCCGGGGAGGGGTGAGTGCACTGGGATGGGGGACGCTGTGGGGAGCCTGGCTCTGAGGCAGGGGTGAGTGCATTGGGATGGGGGGGGGGCACTGAGCGTGGGGCCATTTAAAGGCACAGCACCCCTTCTTTTTTTTTTTTTTTTGCTTAACAACTATGGTCTCCCCCTTTTTTTCCCCCCCTCAACAGAATTTTTTCCGGGTGGTTTTTTTTTTGGGGGGGGTGATCAGTATTTTTTGTTAAACTATCTGGAAACCCTAACTGGCATCCCAATCCCGCTGGGGAGTCCGGCTGGGGGAGAGAACAGGGATTCGAGGCAAACACCTCAGGGGTGCCAGGGCCACATCCCCAAGTCAAAATATCGCACTTTGTAAGCAAAATATTTCCGTTTTCTGGCATTCCATTTTTCAGGAAAATAACTGAAGGTTTCCAGGGAAAGCAGCCACTTTTCCATAAAAAATAAATCATTCTGTCAAATCCAAGTGTCTCTCAAAACCAGTTGCATGGGACATTTTTGGCCAGGCCTAGACAAGAGAGAAAGCAGACAAACGCTGGAATAAATTGCTTGGGGGGTTGTGGATTCTCCAGCCCTGGAGATATTTAATAGCAGGTTGGACACACACCTGTCAGGGATGGTCTACATGGTGCTTGGTCCTGCCAGGAGGGCAGGGGGATGGACACGACCTCTCAAGGTCCCTGCCAGTTCTAGGGGTCTATGAACAAGGGAAATGGTTAAGGGCCAGTGTTTAGTATGCAAGGGTGGTGAAGGTATCCCTGCAAAATGACTTCAGTGCAACTGGTGATCTGGAAGAAGAGGGGAGAGAGAAGGGGACAATTTCCAGGTGACGCAAAATTGTGTCATCAGAGAGAGGCCTGTGAGGAACTTGAGAAAGGCCCTAATGAAGCGGAGTGCCTGGAGAAGACAGCAGCAGCTCACAGAACGGAAAGGCAAGTGCAAGGCATAATGGAAGGAACAATCTCTGTTCCTACGCTCATATGGCTGTGTCTAGACTACATCCCTTCTCTCGAAAAAGGGATGTAAATTAGACACTTTGAAATGGCAAATGAAGCCGGGATTTAAATTTCCCGCACTTCATTTGCATAATGGCAGCTGTGGTTTTTTTTTTTTGAAACAGGGCTTTTCGATAGAAAAACGGCAATTTAGACGGGGATCTTTCGAAAATAAAACCCTTTTTCGAAAGATCCTGTAAACCTCATTTTTTGAGGAGTAATTTAAATCCTGGCTTCATTTGCAATTTCAAAGTGTCTAATTTACATCCCTTTTTCAAGAGAAGGGATATAGTCTAGACACAGCCTAAGTCGCCAGCAGGTTTTCGATGACCTGCAACCACACGAGAGAAACACCCAAGCATCGCTGGGGACAGCTCAGGCACACACAGCTTCCACCCACAATGTTGGTGCTTTGACCAGACGGCGCAGTCCTGAGAAGGTTCTATGCTATCACACAGCTCAGTGAATACGGCGTCCAGCGCTAGCCGCCCCATTGCTGCAGGCCGAGACCGAAATGGAAACACCCGACAGGCCTATTAATACGAGACAACCGGGACGCACTGATGGAATTACAAGGCAACAAGTTTAAAAGTGGGGAAAAGTCACATTTTCACGCACTGTATACGCCACGCGTTGAACTCAATGCCAGCAGTAACACTAAAGCTCAGCATGTGATGTGGTTCAGAAGAGGATGGTGCATTCCTGTGAACAGACAAACACGCAGCTGTACGAACTCAGTTAAGCATTCAGATGGATGTTAACTCTCATGCTGGGGAGAACAAGCCAGCCACTAGCTGCCTGGGGCAAGGAAAACATTTCTATCAGAGCCGTCCAGCACAGCGTTACTTGGACCTTTCTGAAGCAGCCAGTACTGGTCCCCCTCAGACACAGGGTTCTACGGGCTGCTGGTTTGCCCTGACGTGGGAAGTCCGATGCTGCGCACGAGATGCAGGAAGAAAAACGTCGAGTGAATATTGAAGAAAGGAAACAGAAGGAAGCGCAAGCGGGAAAGAAATCCTTCTGAGTGTTTCTCTGGAGAGCAGCTCCAGGCAAGCACCTTGTCAAGGACCCCACGTTGAGGGAGAGGAAAACAGCATCTCCCACAAGAACACCAGGAGCTGCACACGCAGAAGCAGAATGGGCAAAAGTGGGGCGGCTGCCTCTTCCTACCTAGACACCCCCGCTGACAGCCCACACTCCTGGGCAGAAATCAGAGCTGGTCGGGATTCTGTTGGAATTATTTTTCTGGGGGAAAAAACGTGATGAAAAAGGCAACGTTTCTCTTTCTGAGATTTTTTTTTTTTAAACGACAAAATTATTCAGGTCTTTCATTAAACATTAAACACACAAACTTTTTGGTTTGCTTTCTGGCAACGAAAACATTTTGGCTCAGCGGACAAGCTTTTTTGGTTTTACTGAAAATTTTGGCCTAAAAAAGTTTGTCCAAAAAATAACATTTTTCATTTTCTATGAAAAAAAATTAAACAGTTTAATCAAAACTGGCCATTTCCTAGCGACATGTCAGGTGTGAGGAGTCCGCTATTTTTTTGCGGACAAAAGTTCCAAACAAAACATTTCAAACCGTTCCCGTTGCAATCTGTATTAATGGAAGACGCTCAGGGGAATGTCACACTAGCAGTTTAAAAAAGAATCAGTCGAAAGCCAGGCAATGCCCAGGAAAGGTTTGCATAGCCGCACTGACTGTCACATTGCACATCCGAGAGATTTCCTGGAAGTCCCTGCAAGTATGTGCAATTGGCTAAGTCACCACCATTACGACCAGCCCCTTCATCTTGGTATCCTCAGCACCTCACTCTCCCTCCCCTCATCATAGGCCCATAACCTCTGGCCGAGTCACTCTGAAGTCCTCAACCCTTGATGTAAAGACTTCCAAGTGAAGAGAACGCCCCATTCACTCTAGTGCAAACCAGCGCACAACGCCTGCCCAGTGCAACAGAGAAAGGTGAAAAACCACAAATGTCTCTGCCCATCTGACCAGGGGAAAAATTCCTTATTGATGCCAAATATGCCCGTCAGTTTGACCCTGCGCGTGTGAGCAAAGCCCGCCAGCCAGACACCAGGGAAAGAGCCATCGGAGCCATCCCCCGACCAAGTCCCATCACCAGCCATCGAAGATATGGGCCACGTGCCGATCTCATCAAACCACCCCTTCCAGAAACTGGTCAAGCTCAATCTTGAAGCCAGTTGGGGGTTTTCTTGCCCCCCACTTCTCCCTTGGGATGCTGTTTCAGAACATTGCTCCCCTAATGGTCTGAAACAGTCATCTAATTTCAAGCCGAAACTTACCGATGGCCAATTTATATCCATTTGTGCTAGTGCCAACATTAACTGATAAATAACTCCACTCCCTCCGTGGGGATAGCCCTCTGATGTACGCATGCAGAGCAATCGTACCTCCCTTAGCCTTCTTCTGGCCAGGCTAAATAAATCTCCTCTTGTAAGGCAGGTCTCCGTGAGCACTGATGCCACACTCCCATCTCTGTATCCCTTCCCTTTCGGTCTGCTTTTCCCTTCAGCCTCTGAGGAAGTGAGGGGTACCCACAAAAGCCCATGCCCCAATAAGTGTGTGAATCCTTCAAGTGCCACCGGACTCTTTGCTGGTTTTGCTGAAACAGACGAACCCGATCGGCTTGGTAACCCTTCTCGGCGCCTGTTCCAGTTTCAAGTTCTCTTCTTAAACACAGGAGGCCAGAATTGCATGGCGGAGCCCAGGGGAGGGCTCACCAGAGGCTTCTGGAACAGTATTGACACATTCCTGCCTCACGGGAAATACCTAGCCAGGTGCATGCCAGGCCTGGATTAGCCTTTTTCACAGCCACATCCCATGGGCAGCTCCGTCACCCTTTCATTCAGCAGCGCACCTAGCTCCTTCCCCTCCTGCGTCACCTCCAGCTGAGACACCCCCAGTTTACAGCAAAAACCTTGGTAGCCCTAAAGTCCCATGCCCTTCACACCAGGACATTTCATCCCGTGTCTATTAGACCCATTTCTGAAGCCCTCCTGATCCTGTCTGATACTCCACTCCTCCTCCATCCTGGCAATGCCCCCACCTTTGCATCAGCCACACACTTCATCGGCACGCCCCACGTTTTGTGCCAGTGTCCTTAACGAAAACGGTAAATAAGATTAGACCTAAGACCCATCCTTGGGGATCTCCAGAAGTAACCTTCCCCATCCCTTTCAGCATGGCCTCTTGTAGCCTCCTCTTTAAACAGTCTCTTCCCCCTCTTCCCAGTCTCATAATAATCCTCAGTTCACCAACCATTTCGCATGGAAACACCAACACCCAGAACATCACAGTAATCCCCATTTCACCAACCATTTCGCACGGAAACACCAACACCCAGAACATCACAGTAATCCTCAGTTCACCAACCATTTCGCAGGGAAACGCCAACACCCAGAACATCACAGTAATCCTCAGTTCACCAACCATTTCGCAGGGAAACGCCAACACCCAGAACATCACAGTAATCCCCATTTCACCAACCATTTCGCATGGAAACGCCAACACCCAGAACATCACAGTAATCCCCATTTCACCAACCATTTAGCACGGAAACACCAACACCCAGAACATCACAGTAATCCCCATTTCACCAACCATTTCGCACGGAAACACCAACACCCAGAACATCACAGTAATCCTCAGTTCACCAACCATTTCGCAGGGAAACGCCAACACCCAGAACATCACAGTAATCCTCAGTTCACCAACCATTTCGCAGGGAAACGCCAACACCCAGAACATCACAGTAATCCCCATTTCACCAACCATTTCGCATGGAAACGCCAACACCCAGAACATCACAGTAATCCCCATTTCACCAACCATTTAGCACGGAAACACCAACACCCAGAACATCTCCAGAACAATGAACCAACACTACTGCAGAGCACAGGCACTGACTTCTATTTTTGCCAGTGGGAGTCCACCCCTGCTCCACCCCAAGGCCCTGCCCCCACCTTCAAGGCCCCACCCTCGCTCTGCCTCTTCCTGCCCCAGCCCTGCCCCCTCCCCCGAGGCCTGTTGCTATCTGTGCTCCACTGAGCACCTCCCAACAGATGCCAGACAGCTGATCAGCAGTCCTGCCAAACAGCTGTGGCTGGTGTGTGTTGCACACCCCTTATTCCCCCCCATCCCCCCCGGGTGCTTGAGTCCTGGAGAGCCCCTTAAGTCAGCAGCTCCATTGGAGAGATCGCCGCTAAACTTTACTATTTATCACACCGGGGTATCTGAAGGTATGTCTACACTAGCCCCCTAATTTGAAGTAGGGAGGCTAATGTAGGCATTCGAAGTTGCAAATGAAGCCTGGGATTTAAATATCCTGGGCTTCATTTGCATCTTCCCGGGCGCCACCATTTTTAAATGTCCCCTAGTCCGAACTCCGTGCCTGCGGCTACACGCGGCACGGAGTAGGTAGTTGGAATTAGGTTCTCTAATTCCAACTACTGTTACTCCTCGTGGAACGTGGAACGAGGTGTACCGGTAGTTCGAATTAGAGAACCTAATTCCAACTACCTACTCCGTGCCGCGTGTAGCCGCGGGCACGGAGTTCGACCCAAGGGGATTTAAAAATGGCGCCTGCCCGGCAAGATGCAAATGAAGCCCGGGATATTTAAATCCCGGGCTTCATTTGCAACTTCGAATGCCTACATTAGCCTCCCTAGTTTGAACTAGGGGGCTAGTGTAGACATACCCTGAGACACTTTAATAAGAGACCTAGGCAGACCAGAGATGTACAAATGCTGTCTGTTTCACCTGCTACCATTTCATTCATTTGGTTCTCCGGCAGCCCTTGGACTGTGTTCTTGTACTATAAATGTGCAGAAGAGTCATTTAAACGATCTGTGGTTGGTGTTTGTTGCTGTGGGTGCAAACTAGTCTGGAGAACAGCCCTCGGTGAGGACTGGACCCTGGAACGTTTCAGTGTCCAATCGTCGGTCTCCAATTAGAAATCTACGCTGTGCATGACAAAGCGCCTGAGAGTTTTGCTAGAGCGGGGAAAGGATTTCTCCCCCCTTCCCTAACAAAAGCAAGTGAGTTGATTTTGCTTAAATGTTTAAAAAAATCACTTTGGGGCTGAGAATGGGCCTGAAAAATTTCAACTGGAAAGAGAACCAAAGAAAAAGTTAGGCGCACAGGAAAGTGGGTTGGTGATGGAAGTCAGGCTGGAGTCTTACCAGCAGACTCCGTCGTGCAACAAGCTGTGTGTATGTGCAATTTTATTTGCAAAGAAAATGAACTGAAATCATGTTGCAGATTCGCACGGACTGCATGGGGGCAAGGGGAGAGTTCTCATTTGATGTTTGGTATGTAGGTCAAGCATCAGCCAGGCAGGTTCACAGGAGATTCAGTAGAGCCACTAGCACTGCTTAAAAACCAAGCTTCAAAGGGTTCCTCCGGGACCGTGGGAAGGGTGGCAGGGAGTTTGATCTCTCCGGCTTGGAGAGTGTAGAGCTGCAATTCCGCCCAGATCAAACACATCCCATGGCCTCGTGCTGGGAGGGGGAGCCCCCATTTCGGTTGCTTCTCTGCGGGGGAGATTCCCGAAGGAGCACACCGGAGACTGCAGAGGGTCGGTTCCCTAGCCCAGAGAGCAAGGCAGCAAGGCACCAGGTGTGTGTCTGCAGGGAGGTAGAGGAAGTGCAAGGCAAGGCCAGGCCTGTCCTTTTACTGCAGAGGCAGGTGGGCCGGAAGAGTGGGAGGATGGACAGGCCAGAGGAGATGCAATTCCCAGCTCAACCACAGACCTTGTGCAAGTCACGGGATCTCCCCTGCTGCTTGGTTCTGCCCCGTACGCTGCGGCAACAGCACTGCCCTGCCAGGGGGCAACTGTGGCCCTGAAAGCCACGGCTGACAGAATGTGGGCCGCCGGGGAGGGGAGACGCTGGTGCCACGTGCGCACTGCACATCAGTGGCGCCCGGGCGTTTGTGGCTGGTGCTGCTGGAGGAGGCTGCCCCCGGTGCAGACCCTGCAGTGGCACTGGCTAGCGAGGGGAGGGGAGGGCAGAGGCTGTCTGGGAAGAGCTGAGAGGGCTGGCAAGCAGCCAGGCGGAGCTGGGCATGGGAGGTTCCCAGGGCACCCCCCAGCTAGCAAGAGTACGCGCCAGCCCCAGAAACAGACGCCTAGGACCTGCCTGGTTCCAGGCTGGACAGAAGGGGCCAGCCAGGGTGCCCAGGACTCCTCACCCCCGCTGACTTCGGCTGCCCGGCTGGACCAGCGGGCCCCAAGACGCACGGGGAGGGAGGCGCCGGCCTTGCCAGCCGCGTAACCGAGCTGTCCTGCACGTCTAGCGGGCAGGGCCGTCGCTCGCGCGTCCGCCACTCCTCTCCAGAGCGCTCAGGGAGGCCACCGCGCCGGGAGAGGCGGCCCCAGCGCCCAGTCGGCTCTGCCATGGGCAGCGTGCATCCTGACCACGTAGCACTGAGTCACTGCCTCCTCCAGGCCGCACTGCACGGAACAAGAGCCCCCCGGGGCACCCCTAGGAAGCTGGGGAGGAGCCGCCCGGGGAGGGATGGCAGTAAAGCCCCCAACACGTCCCCGTTGGCGCCCCCAGGGACAAACAGCCACAGCAGCCCTCTGTCCTTAGGGGACGAACAGGCCGCCAAGAGCACGGGGGCCTGGGCCCTGGATGGAGGGGATGGGCGCACTGGGGGAGACACGGCCTCCAGCGGCTCAGAAGCCCTGGAGCCCGGTGACAGGCTGCCTGAGGCCAGGCCCGCATGGCCACTGCCAGAGCTGTGCACGCAGCCCTCCTCACACCTGGCCCGGATCCCGCACCAAGGTGGAGCACCCAGCCCAGCTCCAAACCGCGCCCCCCCCAGCCCAGCTAGCCCTGGGCCACGGCTGCCATTCCAGCTGCAAATGCTGGAAGGATGGGGGGGGGGCTCCCCTTCCAGAGGCTTCCTGCGGGGGGGGGGGGGAGTTTTCGCCGCACGTCTGCCTCAGGGAGGGAGCAGAGGCACCTGAGTCACTGCCCAGGCAGGGGCTGATCGCGGGACAGCACCCCAGAGCGGCCAGGCTGGGTCAGCCCAGCGGCCCATCCAGCCCAGGGTCCTGCCTGCCCACAGCGGCCAGGGCCGGGGCCCCGAGGGAATGACCAGACCAGGGAATCGCCAAGGGATCCCTCCCCTGACGCACAGAGGCCGGGGACACCCGGCTAACGGCCACTGCTGGACCTGGCCTCCAGGAGGCCTCTAGCTCTTTGAGCCCTGCGAGGTCCTGGTTCTTCTCCGCGGCCCCGGCACAGCTCTGGCGCCAATGCCCCCCCCCCCCCCTGCAGTGTTTCCTAGGGGCAGACCCAACCCATCTCTCCCGTCTCCATGGCGGTTCCAGCCAGCCCAGGGACCCAGCAAAGTTCTGTGCCCCGGCCCTGGGGGCAGGGAGAGCAGCAGCCTGGGCGAGCCAGGACCTGGCACACCTGCCAGGACGTGCTCAGCAGGACTGTCCGTGGGGGAACCTGCACTGGAAACACTGCACAGACCCTGGGGGGCCCGGGTCCGCTAGCCACAGCCAGCCCCAGCCCTGCCCCCGGGCCCACCCCCAGGCCTGGCTTCCCTGCTGCCCTCCGGCTTGCCCTCCCCTCCCACCCCCAGTGCCCCACCCCAGCCTGCCCCTCCAGCCAGCTCGGGGCTGCTGCCCAGAACCACGCTGCATTCTCTGCGACGGTCCCGTCCCCCAGCGTGGGGCCTGGGGAGGCTCGTGCTGTCGTTTGCGGGCAGGGCAGCCTGAGGATGGGGGTAGTGACCTGCAGAGCAGCAGAAAATGAAGGCCTGTCCTGCAACCCCCCAAGCAGGGTCTCTCCTGCGGCTCGCTGAACCCCCTGGCGGCCAGCTCGCCCCAAAGGCCTGTGCCGCTCCCCATCGCCTGCGGGCCTTCTGGAGCCTGGCGGGCGAAGCAGGTGCAAAGGAGACTGACGAGGACACCGGGAATCGACTGAGGTTGGAAAACCCTCCCTCAGCAGACCCGGTCCCTCCCAGCAGGGCTGCCCGACCCCCAGCAAGCACCAGCCTTCCTCGTGCCACTAGGGCTCGGCCCTTGAACCCGGCAGCCACGCGCAGGACAGGACGCAGGACGCTTCCCCTGGACCTGCAGGCCCCAGGATGCAATGCTCCCTCGCGCTCCCCGCCGGCACCCGCGCAGTCCGGCCGCCCAGCGCCGCCGGACCCTCCCCCGCTCGCGGCTCTTACCTTGAGCTTCTCGAATCGGTCGCTCAGCGATGCCACCTGGTGGTCCCGGTGGCGTCCCACCAGTTTGCATAAGGCACAGATCAGCTGGTCGTCAGCGACACAGTACATGTTCACCTTCTCGTTCTCGTGCTCCAGGCACGTGAGCCCACGGAAGTGCGTGTCGGGCACGGGCTCCACCAGGCGGTGGCTGGTGAAGGGCTTCTTGTTGGGGTGCGTGGCCCGCAGGCAGCGGTCACAGTAGGACACCTCACAGGTGATGCAGGTCTTCACGGCATCCCGCGGCGGCTCCTGCTCGCAGAACTGGCAGGCCACCCTGTCGCTGGACATGGCCGGGCTCCGGCGGCGCGCCCGCTCTCTGCGGCTCTCGCTGGGGGAGTTGGGGCCGCTCAGGGAGGCCTTCTGGAAGCGCTCGATAATGTTCTGCAGGGTCACATTCCGCTTGAGGCCCTCCAGGCCGCGGGGGCTCAGGGAGATGACATAGCGGCAGGTGGGGCACTGGAAGGCAGCGATGGGCTCAATGGACTCACCGGAGGAGCAGCTGGACACCAGGATGCGGTGGGCACAGCTGAAGCACAGGCTGTGAGCGCACGGCAGCAGGAGGGGGTCTTCGAACAACTCCAAGCAGATTGGGCAGGTCAGTTCCGACTCCAGCGTTTCCATCTTCAGTGGAACCAGCCCTGCCACAGCCTCAGAAACCAGGGATGCTGGGGAGAGACCTGTGGAGAGGACAGGAGAGGAGAGAGGGGCAGGGTAAGCACAAGCTACTGCCCAGAGGAGACCTCTGGAGCTGCCAGAAGGAAGGCAGCAGCGGCTCCGTTCTGCCAGGGCCTGGCACCAGGCCTCTCCTCGGGGGCACAAGGGAGAGAAGTCAGAGGCGTGCGGCCAGCGTGGGCGGCAGATGCCCAGCCTTCACACAAGCATGGCAGGGGGGCGTCATGCCCGTCCCTCACCCCCTTGGACCCCGCTCGCGTGCAGCCGAGACGCGGACTCACCGTCCGCAGGAATATTCTCAGACAGGAAACATGCAGGGGAGGGGAGGCCACTCTGAGACAAGGCTTTCCCTCACACCTGGACGGACACATGGGCTGTCAATGCAGAAGGGAAACCGGCCTCGTTTCACCCTTTGTCACAAGCGATGCAGACGAGCCGAGAGGGGTGCGTGCCCGTCCCGTGTGCACAAGAGTTCCCGGTGCACATCACAGAGGGAAAACAAGCGGCAGGGATAAAAACCTCAAACCTTCTCTCCCCTGAAAGGAAGCCGCTGCCTTCTAATCAGTAAAGGGTGCTGGAGGAGGCATGGGAAGGGAGCGATGGGGTCTTGGAACGGCTCTGGCCAAGCAAAGTGCTCAGGGACTCCATGTACTGTTCTGTTGCTGAATGTTTGAACCAGTTCCTCAGCCCGGGGGGCGGGGGAAGGAAGTGAGAGGCTGGAAGGGTAGAGACTCGCTCACTCTTTTCTCCAAAGCACTGCAAGGAAGCACGCAGGGGATCCTAAATCACCGCCAGCTGGAAGAACACAGGGCTGCCTTTTCAGCCTGCCTCCTCTGAGCAGGCTTGAAACCGCTCAGATGCCGGCGGGGAGATGCATGGCAGAACACACTCCCGAGCAGAGAACAGCCCGTGGCTGATTTCACCGTGCACGGACTCCAACGCTGGCTGCTCCCTTTCGTTCACTCGCCCCCCTCCTCAGCTGGCTTCACAAAAAGGAGCCAGGAGGCCCTTCGGAGTGTTTACCTGGCCGCTGCTCCTCAAGCAGCCGGACCAGAGCAGAAGTGATGCTCCGACACTCGCCGGTTATTAACGGGCCTGGCGCAGTGTTGGGGGGAGGGGTTGATCATTCCAATACATTGGGGACTCGTGGGAGGTCCATCCCCGGTGCCCCTGCCAAAAAACGGGGGGCCTCCTCATGCCCCCTTTCTGTTCCTCCAGGTGGTCCTCCCCACACCCCCTCTTTGCAGGTAGGGTTGCCAGGTGTCCGGTTTTGAACCGGACAGTCCAGTATTTGAGCTTTCTGTTCGGGAAAGACATTGAGAAAATAGAAACGAGACAATAGAACATCCGGTATTTTCTAACTCAGATGCAATGTAGATTGCTGGCAACCCTCTCTGCAGGCACCAGGCGCCCATGCTCCGACAGATAATAGTCATCTTTATTTTCAAACCACTTTTTACGTTTTTTCACTGTTGCCCAAAATTGCGGGGGAGGGTCACGCCCCGGGGGCGCAAGACAACAATGACTGAAAGGCGGCAGATGTTAAAAGTCAAAATGTGGGCGCTCTACAGTCACTCAAATACCAATTACCATGGGCACACCTCAGCATGCACCAAGGAAACGCCCTGGAAGCTCACAAGCTGTCAAGCAGCGTTTTTCGTACTTTGCCTCCCGGTCCATTTTCATCGCTGCTCCCGGAGAGCCCTTTTTCCGGGGTTGGCGGGTGCGTGCCGTGAAAGTGACGTGGGACCCAGTCACCGTGACACATCTAACCCTTCCACATGTCCCTGGCAAACACCTGCTGGGCGGGCAACAGCCGGGTGCGCTGCAGATTGCCTGGCAGAACCATGTCCAGGTGGAAATTGTCCCTTCCAACGAGCCAGGCGCGGAGGAGGGGCGCACGGGGAGGACTCCCGACACCCGGCACAGGGCAGAGACCAGACAGCAAGCTGTGGCGCTGCGGCAGGCTGCGGGACAGTCTGGCTGTATCTGGCAGCACGTCCCCCCAGTTCTGTTCTGTGTCTGGGGGGGGAAGGGGCTGGCAAACTGCCCGTGGGAGGCGACGGGCTCGTTCACAGAGCACACACACAGTCCAAACTCCCATGCTGCTCTCCCAGGCCGACAGGTAGGACCCACCGGCCACAAGGGAGGGGGAGCTCGTGGCGACCCAGGAAAACGGGGGGCTGGCCCAGGCCCTGCAATGCAAAATGCTCGCAGCTGGCGGGCGCTGGTTCCATGCCAAGCACTCGTGGCATCACCAATCTGACTCCGACCCAGGCCTCCACGGGACGGGCAGGATGGCACGGGGCCAAGCTGGGGGGTTCCTGCCCCTGGCATGAGTGGGGGGGGCACTTGCCCATGGCAAGACACACAGATCCTGTTCCTCCCCTTCTGCTCCCCAGAGGGCACAGAGACCTGCCTGCTGAGAGCGACCCCCATGCCCCGTAGCCATCTCCTTTTGCTGGGGAAGGCTCCTCCCTAGCCCCACGGCCTCCTTCTGCCCCTCAGTCCAGCGGGGGACTCTCCACCAAGCAATGGGGCAGTTGATTCCCTCTCTCCCACAGGGCAGCTCCTCCGCTCCCCCCACCCCCCAAGTCTGGGCCTCTCTGAACCAGCAGCCAGCCCTGTTCTCTGGGCAGGTCCCACCTCCCCTGCCCGGGGCACGTCACACACAGCCACGCAGAGGGGGGCTCTCTGCCAAACCCCCTCGGCTAAGGGGGGGGGGTCGGCTATCCAGCCTGCCCTTTGCCTTGAAAATTACGGGAAAACCCGCCAAGGACCCCGGCCCAGTCCCTCCAACTGAGCACCCGCGGCTCCCTTGGCCGGCCACGCCCCCAAGACGCACGAAAGCAGCCTCCCGCGCACAACGCCAGGCGCCGCATTTCCAGGGGCGGGCGGCGCTGCGTCTCCTCCCACACCTGCAGCAGCCACAGCGCCGTTGGGGAGCGCCGTCGGGGAGCGCTGCGCCATGGTGGGGCCGGCGGGCGCCCGTCCCCTACTGCCAGCGAGCCCTTCACACGAGGCCGTTTCCACATCCCAGATCACCACGTCCCATCGCCTGTATCCCACCTCCGCGAGCGCGCAACCTCGCAGCCTCTTTGAATGCGAAAGGGGAGGCCAGGGCACGGAGCTAGCAGAGGGCCGGATGACGATGGTTCGGTCGCCCTTACGCCTTCCAGATGCGGGTGAGCGCTAGTTAAGTGAGGGGGAAACTAAGGCACAGAGGGGAGAGAGCAAACTGGTGTCACAAATGGGACTAACCTTCCACTTCCTGCATCCCGGGGCCCGGCTCAGCCTGCTGAACCAGAGCGGCTTTCGTCCACCACCCGGGCCCTGCACCGCGTTCCAGGCAACATCCCACAGATACACATGAGGGGCCGGGACCCCACTGCAGCGGCTCACGGCCCCCTCCCAGCACTACACCTGCTCCTGAGGGGAGCCCTGCGTCCCAGCAACGTCCCCGGGTGAACGGTTCCGGCTGCTCTGTGGACGGAAAGATCCTCCCCCCACTCCAAAGCATCAGCTCTTCCCTCGGGTCCAGCTGAATGGACTTGCCCCTGCCCCGCACGGCGCCACAGCCTCGGCCACACCCCAGGCGCCATCTCCCTGCTGTCACGGGTGGCGCCAGCCAGCCCAGCAGAGCCGTGGTGCCTTCGCGTGACGGCCATGTGCCGACGGGCCCACCTGCTCCAGCCCCTCAGTGCAGAGGTCTGCCCGGGGGGCACAGCTCCCGCAGGCCTGGGGCCAGGCTGGTCTCGTGCACCACGGTGGAAGGCAGCAGCAATCTAGGGAGAGCCGTGGGCGTGCCCCCATGGCTGGCTGGGCCACCCGCCCCATTGCCAGGGCTCTCTGAGCACCTCCTCCGGGAAGGGCAGAGGCCGCCCCTCGAAGCCGCAGTCCCGCGGGGGGGGGAGGGGTAACTTGGGAGCTAAGGGGGTCTGTGCCCAGACAGGGCGCTGTGGAAGCCAGTGGGGCAGGGCGCGTTCTGGCAGCTGGGGAAAAGGGCTCAGCGGCACTTTGGAGGTGCCTCACTGGAGGGGGCAGCCAGGAAGGTGAGAGAGCCGGGGCGCAGGGCAGGCAGGGGTGGTTTGATAGGCAGGAGCGGGGCAGCCTGGGCAGGTCAGAAGTCAGTCCTAGGGCCAGCAGACGGGCCAGGCCGGTTCCTCCCCCCGCCGCGTGTTTCCACCTCCAGCTCCTATGAGAGCGTCTCCAAAACAGGCCCGAAGCCCAGAGCAGCCGCTGGGATCACAGGGACGCGGGGCCAGCCCCAGCACAACCCCCTGACCTGCAGGGGCCTGGCGGCAGCGGCCTGGGGACCCGGCTTCCCAGCCCGGCTGCAGCTGTTCAGTCCCGGCGCTGCTTGTGGGAACATGCCTAAGCCAGTCCCTGCGTATCGGACGATCTCTTCCCACCCGCCAGTGCCTCGAGCAGGCGCTCCTCTTCCCACACCAGCCCAGGGAGCTTCTGCAACCCCGCCACTGCAACCCTCAGACCGGCGGCAGCTGCAGTAGCCTCGCCAGAGCGCCCGGCGCGCTGGGGAGCATGGAAAAGCAGTGGTGCCCAAGCACACATGGAGAGAGGTAGCCGACCCCAGCATTAGCTTTGCCCTGGCGCCAGTCCCCAACCCCCAGCTCCTGGCAGTGCCGTGGCAGAGCCAGGGGAGCAGCCGAGACAGCTTTGCCATCGTCTCCGGGGCGCGGACTCCCCCGTCCTGTGCGATATCCAGGCCTGCGCCCACGGCAGGGACAGAGCTCAACCGCTGTCTCACCACCATGCTGGCTACTCCTCGCCGCCGCGGCTAGCAACTCCACCACGCTCCCTCTGGCCCGTCCGGAGCACCGGGATCTACCGGCATTCCCCCTGGCGTCAGCTTCTGTCACTAGCCGAGCCGCGAGGCCCTGCTGAGCCGAATCCTTCTGCTGCCTTTTAACTAGCGCAGACTTCGGCAGTGGGTCCGGAGAGCGGGGCCCACTCCCAGGAGTAACTCACTCCTGTCGGTGGCACTGCAAGAGCTGCAGAAGGAGCCCTGAAGAAGCCCAGTCTGTGCGGACCTGGGGCAAAGGAGAAGGGTTCGTTGCCTCACGTGAGCAAAGTCTCGGCAAGCAAAGATTATAAAGGGAAGATCCCTGCACCCTTCCTTGGGGAGTCCCTGGGCGACTGGCTAGTAATCCGGTGGCGAGGAAGATCTTCCCAAGGGAACTGCGCCCGCCTGCTTCGTGGCATCGGCTCCCGAACTGCGAGCCCTGATCCCCAACGGGGACGCTCCAGCAGCGGATTGGCTCCCAGGTGTGTGCGTCCTCTGCACTGTGCGATCTTGCACGGACGGCCCGTGCGAGGTCCCGCTGCATGCGGGAGGCCATTCCGTGCAGGCTCCGGACACAAAGCATCTGAAAATGAGTCCTGCTGGGAAAAAGTTGGGGAACCGGCTGCTTTCTGTCAGGAATTGCTCAGCAGCTGATCACTTGCCCATGCCAGGAGCTGCCCTGTAATTTCGCACCTTCCTCTCAAAGCACGGGGATGCAAACCAGCCTGACTCCACGAATCGCTGGTTTGTTCCCCACAGCCGCGCTTACGGCATCTCCTTTGCCCAGCACGGCCTTAGCGGTTAGCTCTGGGGTCCCCGGAAGGAGCCTTGAAAGGGGTCTGAAGCAAACAGCGAGTGGCAGGGCCCGGGAGGCTAACTCAATCAGCCGGCCCGGCTTCGCCAGTGCTTCTCTTCCTCTTTCCGTGCCACGCACTTGGACGTCGGTGACTGCAGCACACGGCGCCGCGGATTAGATTAACATCAGCTTTGTTTACAGGAATTGGCTCCCCGCGTCTAGAAAGGAGACCCAACGAGCCAGGCATAGGGGGCAGCTGAACAGGTCAGTGAGATCGGCGATCCCAGCCCGCAGCACAAACCGCCCCCCGGGGAAAGGGCAGGGAAGCAGCTCTTGGAACGGGCTCCCGGCACAGGAATCAGGCTTTGGTCGTGTTCAACCGAAGAGCCCGCCTCTTTGCCATGGAAACACTGGGGTGGGACGACTTCCCACAGCACCGGGATGCGCGGTCCCAGCCCCGCGTGAGCCCCTAGGGTGCCGGCTGGCCCAAGGACTGGCGTCGCACGCAGCTCCACGTCGGCCCCTGCTTCTTTTTGAGCTGCGATCCTGCTCTCAGATCACTCCCCCGGCCGCTCGAGGGAGAGTCTGGCCGGCTGTCTGCTCGGGCTGGCTCTCCGCTCGGGCTGGCTCTCCCTACGGGCTAGTGCCGCGAGAACCTGGCCAGCGGGGCATGTCGCTGGAGACCGACTTGGGGGTGTCTCCTTGTGGCGCCAGGGCCCCCTCTCACTTCCAGGCCGGGGGGGGGCCCCGAGAGCGCAGCCCACGACCTGCTGGCTCCCCACACAGGTCGGCCTCAAATCCCCGTCGCCAGGCCCTGCCCGAACCCTTCCCCCCTGCAGCCACAAGCCTCTCCCCGGAGCTCCCGACAGGCCAGCTGGCGGGAACACAGACCCCCCCTTTGGTAGCCCTCTCCCTGGCAGGGCAGGCGGCCTGTCGGTTCGCAGGACACACGGAGCGCGCCCCGGAGCCGTGGCAGAGACGCCGCTGGCACATGGCTGCTGATGCCGAGGAACAGAGGCAGGCTGTTTGTTTCAGCTGCATTCACACCCCCCAGGAGGGCAGGTACCAACGGCTGCCAAGCCCAGGAGGACAAAGGCAGCAGCGACTCGGCACATTGCAGAGCATCCTCGGAGCACGGCCGCCTGCGCAAAGGGCCACGCCTCATCCTGCTCTCAGCTCCGCAGGCCCCCTCGCCGTATCTCAAAGGGGCGGGGCCTCCCCGGGGAGCGGGAGCTGTCCACAGGTGGGGTCACTGAAGCTGGGGGTCCCAAGGTGCACCCCACTTCCAAAAGCACCCTGCAGAATCTTCTCCTACTGGGGTGTTACCCCCCCCAGAGCCCTCAGCTCTGGCTCTGCCCCCCCAAACTGGCCTGTGTGTTGGGACTGCTCTCTGCTGGCACGCATGGGGGTTCGAGCCCGTCGCCTGGCTTGCTCAGCTGCTGAGGTTCTGACCAGCGAGGAAAGCACCTCCCACGCCCTGGATCCAGTCCACGCAACTCCAGCTACAGCTCCACAGGGTCCCTCTCGCCTCAGGGTGGACGGCTGCCCCCCCCAGATCACACCGGTGACTCTTAGGGTATGTCTACACTAGCTTGTTAGTTCGAGCTAGGTAGGCAAATGAGGGCAACCAGAGTTGCAAATGAAGCCCGGGATTTAAATATCCTGGGCTTCATTTGCATGTTCCTGGGCGCCGCCATTTTTAAATCCCCCTTAGTCCGAACTCCGTGCCCGTGGCTACACGCGGCACGGACTAGGTAGTTCGAATTAGAGATCCTAATTCGAACTACCATTATTCCTCATTCCACGAGGAGCGTAGACATACCCTTACAGAGGCTAGCCCGCCTCCGAAAGTAGCTCAGTCACGGACGCGTCACAAGAACCTGCCGGAAACCCCACAGGAGCCAAACGTGGAAGAACCTCCACAAAGAGAACATTCCTTCACGGTCCCATCTGACTAGCGGTTAACGCAGGCCCCGAAACATGCTCATTTTCATACAGTCCTATGGATGATCTCTTCCCCCATGCACAAATCTAATCTGCCTAAGCGCTTGGCCTCAGTGCTGTCCTGTGGGCATGAGTTCCACAGGTTCATTATGCCTTTTGCATACTGAGCAGCAGATTTATTGATAGGTGTTCACTGGCATCCAGGCCTTTTTACCTAAGTAATTACAATTAATTTAGAACCCACCTAGGTGCGTGCATTGATCACACCCTCCCTTTCAATGCACTTTCTCTTGCATCTGTCAATGCTGAATTTCACCTGCTATGGGTTTGCCATTCACCTGAGTGTATAAAACTGTTCTCCGATCCCTTCATTTTCTCGAGAACTGACTAATCACAATAATCACGGGTTTTCTGCAAGTTTTGCCAGCTCACTAGTCAACTCTTTTTGCAGATAATTAAAGGCCCTGTATGAGGTAGGGGCTCTGTGGAACACACAGAGTTTGATGGTGCAATTAAAGACAGTCACAAAGCATATGCACAAGAGGGCCAAAAGAAGCTCAGACAGGCAACCTTAATTATGGCATGTCCTAACTTTGGAGGGCTTGACTTGGCACCTTGATACTGTGTGTGCAAGAGATTCCGAGACTAATACCACTAAGCCCAGAATGGAAACCTGGAACGTAAAAAGCCATTGGCAACGTTGAAAACGGAGTGTGCGTGTGCACAATCCGACTCGTTTCCTGACTCTCCGTACATTGCTAATTCGTCTAAAGCTTTACTCTCCGTGACTGCTTCATTTCTTGAATGACTCGCGGGCTCGGACCAAGTCTTTTAGAAGTCCAAATGCAGTAATGATCTCAGCCAGTTCTCCGTTACCAGTCTACGGACATGCTCAGAGAATCCCGTAGGCTAGACAGGCCTAGCTTTCCACATCCTTGGGTATCCCTGATCAGTCATGCTCAGCTCAGTATTTTCGAACTCTAGTTTTAATTATTTTCTCAACTATTTTCTTGGCACTGGAAAAGCAAACCCAGAACACTTCCTGAGCTGCAAGTCCCACACTCCCTCTTCTCCCTTTTCTGAAATGAAAGGCGGAGTGGATGAGGTTTTACTCCTGCGGAGCAGCTGCCTTTAAGGAGCGATCCCGTGATCTTTGTGCAGCTCGGCTCTGAATTCCTCCAGCCTGGCTGGCAACTGTCACAGAGCCCTGAGGAACTGCTGCTCTTTCATTTATCCCTCAGACCAGACCTCACGCTCTGCCGTCCCCTCACCTTTACCCAATGGACTGAAATCATTTTGCTTCTCGGCAGCATCCTTCTCCTCCTTACTGTCTCCCTTTGCCCTGGTTACCCACTCGATCTCTCACGGGCTTTAGTCTCCAAAGATCCTACATGGATCTCGTGGCCGTTGGCGGCTGCTGGGGCTAGTTTGGGCTGGTTAAATTACCTCTTGGGCGAGCTGTCTTCAGACAGCCTTGGGGCTGTAGGACCCGCTGCTGCAGGATGCAAGCGCTCAAGGTGTCAAGGAACAGCTTCTCTGACATCCGGCCACTGGCCACGTGAACCGCCACCCACGCCTGCTGTGTTACTAGACTTTACTGCCTCTTCGAGCTCCTTCAGCACCAGGCCCAGAGGTCCCTTCCACAGCCAGGAGGTCAGCAATGGGACGCCAGTAGCACCGCTGGGTACAAACCGTCACCGATGCCTCTGTGCAGCTCTCCCCTCTTCCAGCGTCTCCCGAGGGAACGACGCCCTCCCACCCTCGGGTCTCAGCTGTTCTTGCTGGGTAACGTAGAGCCAGGTCAAGCACACGGACTTGCTGAGATTAGGGGTGGAAGAGACATCAGGAGGCATCTAGCCCAACCCCCGCTTGAAGCCAGGCTAGCCTGACGTTTAACCGGTCAGACAATTAAGCAGGATCCAGGCTGGAAACGACTCCAGTCCTGCTGGAGCAGCCCCCAGTCCTTGGGGATCCCACTCCTCGCCCGGCACTGGGGCTGGCCCCTGCTCCCAGCTCCCAACCCTGCCAGAGCAGCCCCTGTCCGCGGCGGGCCCCCTGCCGGGCTGGAACAGCCCTCTGCCCATGGCAAGCAAGGAGCTGTCCCAGGCCCCGCAGGTTAGCCGTTGCACAGTTAACCTGTCACATCCCTGCCCAAAGCAGGGCCAACCCCGACTCCACCAGCCCAGCCAGCTGTGCAAATCTTCCCCTCCCGGCCTGTGGGATGCCGGCCCACAAGAGGAGGCAGAGCCCCCGAAGGTGGCCAGGCTGCAAGCACTGCATTACGTCCACTCCTAGGCCCCGGAGCAGCCTCCGAGCCCTCTGGCAAGTACCAAGCCAGCAGCCAGGGAACATCGGCCTCCAATCTGCCCCCTGGCACCAGGGACCAACCCCACCCCACCCGCTGCTCCGCAGTCCCCTACCGGAGCCCTGATCTCATCAGTGCGGGTCTCCAACCCCCCGGCCCTGGGAATCCCGCCAGCCCCAGCTCAGCTGCCTGTACTGGCGCCCCATGGAGAGCAACAGGCACCCCCACGCCTGGCCCAGCCCTCTCGGTTAGCCCTGGCCTACGCACGCTGCGGGGCACGAGTCTCACACCCACAGCGGGACGAGTCATTCCCCCCGGGGCAGCTGGCTCCAGCAGCTCGGTGGCAGGGGACGGTCCATGCTCCTGGAGGAAGAGTTTTCTGGGCCCCAAGTGGCCAGGGCAGGGGCTGCTGGTGAGCACCAGGGCAGGCAGACACCCGGGAGCCTGCCTGAAGCAGAGGCGCCCCGGCTCGTCAGCCCACGAAGGGCTGGCTCAAAAGGCCTCCCCGCAGAGAGGCGCAGGGAGTGGAGGGGCAGCCGGACGGACTCGCTCGGGTCCCAGGAAGCAGGGGTGGAGGGGGGTTGTTTGGGGAAGCGGCTCAGGGAAAAGGCTGCAACACTGGGAGTGGAGGAAACCCGCCTGTGGCCACTGCCCCATGGTCCCTGGGCAGAACCCAGAGCAGCAGGCAGGCCGGGCTCCCCCGACCCTCCCCACGCCACTGCAGAGCCCGCCCCGGAGAGGCTGGGGCTCCCCCGGGCCTCTTCCCCGCCAGTGAGAACGGCGGCTCCGTGGGCTGTGGCCTGGCCTCTAGTACAGGGCGAGAGGCTAGAGAGAGGGTCCCAGCGAGCCTCTGAGGTGACCCTAACGGCCTACAAGCACAGGGCCCCCGGGAGCTTTGCACACCTCTAGTATTCAAGCTGAACTCCTCCTCCCTTGGCTATCGGCCCCAGCGCCCCACCCCGCCCTGGACACTGGGAACGATCCCCTTCCTGCACGGCTCCCCCACGCCGACGGGCTGCCAGCCCAGGCTCCAGCGTGCTGCACGGGAAGCGGCGAGAGCTGCCCGAGAGCTGAAAACTGGCCTGTCTGCTTTGGGGTGGGTTAGGAGGGTTGCGGTGCGTTCTAGCGGAGACCGCACGCCCCGCCGACCCGGCCGCCGCTTGGATCCAAGCCTGGTCACACGAAGGGGGAAAGCAATGGGCAGCCCGCAGCCACTTCTCTTGGGCTGCCATGGCTGGGCATCCCCGCGCAGGGACAGCGGGACACTGGCATGGCCTAGCCGGGGGCGACAGCTATTTGCTGCTGCCCCGGGAGGCAGCGCTGGGCGAGGACACCCCCCCCGTCGGCACGCTGCTCCCCTAGAACGAAGAGGTCATCAAGTCCAGTCCCACACGTGACATCAGGTGAGTTACACCTGGAGCTGGCAGAGAAAACAGGGGCTGGCATCTCAAAACAGCCTGGGTGAAACACCCTTCAGAGCTGGAGAAACAGAGCTGAGACCTCCCCAAGCCACATGGAGCGTCAGGCCAGAACCAGACAGCGAACTGCCACTGGCCCGCCCCGCCCCCAGTGTCAAAAGAACCGCCCCAAAGCCCGTGAACACACCACTGAGCCCACCGCCCACGGGTCGGTTTGCCCCCATCTTGTCCCCAGCCTCTCAGCTCTGTCTCAGCAGACCACCCCCTGCCCACGGCAGGGCCTGTCTCTTCTACAGGCCGTGGCTTGCTCTGTGTCCAGCACCGTGGCTGTTGGTGGCTACAGTGACACCGAACAAATGACCGCCACTCCTAGTACGGAACCCTGAGCTCTAACCGCTGGGAACACAAGTGCACCAACTAAAGAAGGCTGAATTTCCTTGGGGGCAAGAAAGGGAACATCTTTGCTAAGCCCAGCAGCCCCTACGCTTAACTCTGCCCCCCTAGGCATCTAATGACACGTCACATACCAGATAATTCAACCACCTGCCATTTGTCGCTGCCACGTACACGTCTGTACGTCAGAGTTTGCCATCCCTGCGCACTGACATGCATTGCCCTGACGGCTGACACGGCTAGAAACGATTTTCTGAGGTCTGGCCTGGAATAGTTTTGCAGCAGAGCGAGGCTGCGGCATCTCTCCGTCCAGCAGCTGCAGTGCACGGCCTTCCTTGGGGGCACTTCCAGACGCGAGGCAGTGAGCCAAACTGGCAATGTACCTGCCGCCTCTCCCGGGGCCCTACAGGAGCGCAAGGGACGCCTCTCAGTGACAGGCCACGTCCGCTACGGGCTGTACGGTGGGATAACGCCTGCTCTGGTACACCGCAGTTTCCTTTACTGAGGAGAAAGGAAACCCCTTTGTATCTGGCATTTCGGGGGTTGCACTGAGCACCGGAAGACCACTGCAACGGACACGGAGCTGGCGAGAAAACCCACGACATCCACAGGCAGCGTGTCCCCGAGAGCCGCCGTGCCATTCTGCTCTCCAGAAAGCGCCATGCGCACGGGGGGTGCTGCCGCCCGATAGCACGGGACGCACTACTCCCGGGGACGCTAGCGGGGATGGGGGGCACTTCTCCCAGATCCCACCACAGCAAACTCCGCCAACAGCAAAGGGCTTCATGAAACAGCCGTGAAAGGGCAGGAGGTCAAGTCAATTCAGTCTCCCAACGCCCAGAATAGACTTCGGCTCTCCCGCCTCGCCAGGCACCGGGAGGGTGCTTAGCGACACGCCTGGGCCCAGGCTCAGAAACCGGGAAGGGAGGCAAAGCCCTCGGTGGCATGGGGCGTGCTAGTTTGTATTTGCACAATGCCGTACAGCCTGGATCTCAGAGATCTACGGACAGATACTGCTGATGGAGCCTCACAGCTCCACTCTGGACCAGCCCACAGGCGGCAGTGACGGGCATTAGAGACAGCCGGGTGTGGCGGCGCGTCGGGGTCCCCCGACTCCTGCCCCCCCGTAATGGCATGGACAGACTCCACCAGCCAGGAGAATAGAGGGAGTTTATTGCTTCTCCAGGATACAGCACAGCACAGATGTCATCTGGTTACAGGAACCGGGCCTAGGATGCCTCAGCCCCCCTTGAGATGGGGGATGCTGGGCCCCTAAATTCCAGCCCCTCTGGGCCCTAGGCTGTCTCCTCCATGATCCCAGACAGAAACTAACCCCCTCACTTCCAGCCCTGCCCCCAGCCAGGGCTCCACCCCCGTCGTTCCCATTGCTCCGCTCCATGGGAGATACCTGTTTGACGAGTTTCGAAGCCCCCTTGCATAATGACTCATCCCCTGCCCTGCTGGGCCGTGCTGCAGACAGCAGCCAGTGGGGGTCACTGACAACCCGCTGCCCAGCATAGCAACCAGCAAGGTACCCCCACTACGTCACACCGGGTAGGTCAAGGGAACACTGAGCAACAGAAAAGTAGGTGACACGCCCATGGCCACAGACAGAAACAGATCCAGGCCCACTGGCTCCTCGCCCCTGTCTCACCACTAGCCCACGCTCCCGCGCGAGAGAGAAGATAGGTGGGCGCAAGGCGAGGAAGAGGAGGCGGGAAGAATGCATGAGGCCGAAAGGGGACGCAGCAAACAAGGAGCTGGCCTGCACGTATGCAATGGATATCAGCGTCCCAAGGCATGTGGGACTCCAGCTGTGTGGTTTGGTGACATGGCCAAACCCTTCCACCCCCCACCCAGGCTGCCTTGTGCCCACAGCCCCACGCGGGGTGCTAGCCTCTGGGCACACGCCACCCCTGCACCGGCACTGGGACGGCCCGGAGCACGCAGCCTGTCCAGCGTCACCTCGCCCCTAGCGCCAAGCAACAGGGACTGGCGCCAATCACCCAGCGCCCGACGGGCTCCTGCTGGCTGGTAACTGATTCAGTGACTGAGCAGGCCTGGGGGCTAGCAGGAACTGTCCCTTCGATGCCGGGCCCTGGAGCACCAAGGCAACACCGGTAGGGAAGCCAGGACCTCGCAGCTGCTCGGGGCTCCTCACGCTAGTGCAGAAAGGGTCACCACTGGCCTGTCAGCTCAGGTCGGACGGCTGCGTTCACTCCAGCCCGGGCATCGTAGCCTGGCACTCCTGCCTGAGCACCACCTCGCGGTGTCTGGCCAGCCGACCGCAGCGGGCAGCAGTGGGCAAAGGGGGGGGCAGGCTGGCCAGTTCCTTCCCAGCTGGACTCAGCTGGTGTTGGCAGGAACCTGGCCAAGGCAGCGGCTTTGGACTGGTCAGTCGGGGGGTCCCATTTAAGGAAGGGCAGGGTGCCCGGCTGTAGCTGTACTAGGCACTGTCCGAGCAGGATGGCCGGGCGGGGGAGGTTTCCAAACCTCTGGGGATGGGGTGGGGGGTCAGAGGAGAGGTGGGCGGGGGCAGGAATCAGAACGCTCTTTGCACGTGTTCTCTTGAAGGAAGGGCCGAGCTCGCGGGGGGGGGGGGGGGACGGAGGGAGGAGGGAAGGGAAGGGAGTTTGGGAAGCGACGCCAGAGAACTCCAGGGTGGAAACCGCCGGAGCGAGCAGAGCGCTGTGGGGCTGGTGGGGAATCGCAGGGGGACTGCAGCCCTGCGAGCCAAGGAGTGGGGCAGCCAGCACAGAGCTGGAGTGGAGCGCCAGGAGGGGCCCGCTAGGCCCTGCCCCCCTTCTGCAAGGTGACACACACCGGCCCCAACCAGCCCTTCCCCTGCATGTGCAAAAGCTCCCAGCACCCGCCAGGGAAAACCTCCAAGCAAAGCCAGAGCCCACTGCAGGGCGGACAAAGCATCCTAGGGGCGCTCAGACATCGTGGAGAGCCCACTCCCCACCCATCGTAACGGAAAGCCCAGAGCTGGAGAAAGCAGGGCCCCTTCGCTAAATAAATGGGATCGTCTCGGGCTCCGGCAGGCTCTGGGGGGCAGGGTCCTGCCAGTGAACAGGGAAGGTGGAGAGTGAATTGCAGCCTGGCTGTCAGACCAGAGCAGCGTAGCCCCAAGTCCCCTGCTGCATGGCTCACATCCCTGGACAAACGTTTCCGCTCCGGGGAGGGATTCCCGGGACTCCCGAGGCATCAGACTCAGTTCATGGGCCTGGGGAGACAGGAACAGAGCGCCAGCGCTCACACGCGGCTAACAGGCGGAGAATCCTTGACAGCCCGCCTGGTCCCGGAACGAGCTTTCCGTGTTTGCACAGAAAGTTTAGGAGACAGACAACGTGTGAGAAAGCTTCTCCCCGGCACGCCGGGCCGGAAGAATTCCAGAAACGCCCAAGTGCCAGCTGTAAGTACGTGTCAGATGCTTTCAGATAAGCACAGCACTTTGATGCCAACCGTGCCAATAAATCTCTGCCGCGACTCTCCGGCTCTGGATCTATTCTGCCCCGCATCTCCCAGCACCTGCTGTCACCCTGGGCCGCGTTAGAAACCCCAGCAACCCAGGCCAGCGCTTCGCTAACGCTCCGGGCTCCCCGGCGCTACTCCCCGCTTTCTGCAGGGGCTGGGCGCTTTCCTCGAGCCCTTCCCCCACTCCCAAGCCCCACACGGCCCTGCCGTGCAGGAAGGAGGGAAGCGAGTCCGAGCTAGGGACGGGCACTTGCAAAGCCGCTGCGTGCCGTGCCCAGGCTCAGGGAAACCTCGCAGCCTGGGGCCTGTGCCTGGGAACCAGACATGCCTGGCTCAGGTAGCAGCCGACTGCAGGAGCCCTTAGGAGACCTCCACCCCGCCCTTGGAGGGGCAATGCAGGCACCCCCAGCGGGATGGATTGCCACTGGAGCACCCCCACTGGAGCACCCCCCTGGGACCTGAGGAACGCACTCGGCCAGCCAGCCTGAGCCCGCATCTCTCCTGACACCGGCTGACGTGCGCCCTAAGCAATGTAACTTAGCCGCAAGTGTGTCCCCTCCCCCTCCTCTCGGGGGCACCGCTGGGAAGCCTCCAGGAGAGGCAAACCAATCAAGCAGGTGCCGCACAGAGCCCCACCAGACCTGGCCCTCGGGGCACAGCCCCATGGCTCTGCACAGCTATTGGGGAGCACGGTAGCAAGAGCCTGCTGCTCCCCACGTCTCACCAGGCCAGTCACACAGCCGGATTCCCTGGGGTCCCGTGACATGGGGCCACGACACACGTTTCTCAGGCTCGGTGGCTCTCGGAGTCTCTCGCGTCTCTGGCTTGCCGCTGAAGGAGGCTGCATGCAGGTGGCGTCTTCTTCAGCATCTTTTCTCTGCACTCCCGTGAAGCTTTTCTCCCGGCCTGCGCAGATTACGCTGGTGCTGAAACGGGCCATTGTAACGGCCCCCACTTGCTCCCCGGAGCAAAGACTTTTTTGGTGGACTTTGCTGTGCTTGATTAACCCTGAACTGGACGGAAATGACATTTCCTTCGGCCATTCCTGCCAGTGTGGTCTAGTTACCATGTCTGTAAAACAAGATACAAACCAACAGACCGACTGAGTCAAGTCCCTATTCAACAGGCGCTCCGGTAACAACGCACCTGTCAGTCGGGTAACCCCCAAGAGGCGAGAATCTCGCCCCACTCTGACCCGGCATCGCAGATGAGGAGCTCCCCAGCTCTTGGGCTTTGCACCTCTGCTCTGAGAGGCTGAGTCCCATCTTCATCCTGACTTCAGGGGCATGTCTGCCCAGAGTGGCTGCAGCAGACTCAAGAGCTGTAAAGATCAACACAACTCGCGCGCCCGCATGGAGGCTCTGGTGAGACAGGGGAGTTTGGCCACCGATGTGCACGGCTGACGTCCCGATGCACCAACAGGCGTTTTGCTGGCGAGAGGCCGGCGAGACCCAGTCCAAAGCATGCGCGGCGCTGGGGAAGAACGCACACGCGCGCCCTTTGCACCTGGTTCCCAGCATGCTCCTTTGATCGGCAGCAAGCGGAGCCTGGTCGGACTTCCCTTCGGGCCGGGCTGCGGTTCCCCAGTCCAGAGCGCAGACATGCAGCAGGTGGGGAGAAGCGGCATTATTAAGCCTGGCTGCTCGCAGGAGTATGCAGCGCACGTCTCTCCCTCTGGTCATATCCTAGTTAGCGCAATGTTAAATAATGCATGTGGGTTTTATTGGGAAAGACTCTCCAGCTCTTTTAAGGAACATTTGCTGCCTATTCGGCAGCGCCGCGCAGAACTGGGCTGGAACGGGCTGGCTGCTCACACTCCTGCCCCAATTCACACGGAGAACAGGGCACAGCCCGAGAGCTAACGCGTGGAGAGCAGGAGGCAGCCTCTACCCTCGACCGCGTCTGCCTTTTCCACCAGGAAAGCGACACACGGCATGTTCCGGCACACTGCTCGGCCCGCCCGGCACCCCGCTCTGGGGAGAGGCTCACGCGGCCACGCGCTCACTGCTGCTGGAGAGGGAGCGGTCCTGCTGCCAAGCGATCCTCCAGACTTCCTCGCCGCTTGGCTGAGAAGCCAGATGCAGCTGGAATCTCTGCAAGCCAGCTTGAAGCTAGATCGTCGGCCTCGGCCTTTTCCCCTCCGGACTCAGCCACTTTAAAACCATCCCTCCTCGTGCCCTGCCCTCAAGGGAGGCCGCTTCCCCGGCACAGCACACCGGGACCGGGAGGAACACATGGACAGCGGGAGAGGGGCAGAGGCAAAAGCAGCACTAATGAGATGAGCTTGTCAGGAAAGGGGCTGGCGAGGGGGGACTACGTTGGCCTCGTGCCCTTCGCTGGTTCTTCCGAGAGCTGAGTCTTCACGGCTGGGTACTCAGGCCCTGCCCGCCCTAGGAGACGCTGCAGCCAT
Source organism: Pelochelys cantorii (assembly GCA_032595735.1). Lineage (NCBI taxonomy): Eukaryota > Metazoa > Chordata > Testudines > Trionychidae > Pelochelys > Pelochelys cantorii. The sequence goes on from CM064337.1 coordinate 48,268,664, forward strand.
GGAGAACTGACCGAGTTACTGCCAGAGTCGGGGGCTGGGCAGCCGCGAGGAGAAAGCAGCTGCAGCCCACCCTACACTTGCTTCCCTTTGCTCCCACAAGGAATCCCCTGGGGGCCGGCAGGGCTAGCCCCACGTGAACACGTCTGGACAGGAGCGGACCCGCCGCACGCGCCACGCTGGCGGCGTTCGCTCGGCCACACCTCTCCCCAGCAGCATTTGGAAGCAAGGACCCGTTGGAGGGGCCATACCCCATGGCACATCCCAGACCCCCAGGAGCCCTCTGGCACGAGCAAGGAAGAGCCGGCTGTGGAGGGGGCAGAAGAGCAGCAAGCCCGCCCTTCATCCTCCCCCGTGAGAGTGCAAAGGACACAGCCCCAATTTCCGGTTAGGGGCAGGGCTGGCGCCCAAGGGGTCTGGGTTCCATTCCCAGCTCTGCTGCAGGGGACCCCCCTTCTCCTCTGCACCTCAGAGACCGCAGCAAGATTGCCAGAGGGGCCGTGGGGCAGCAGGGGGCTGTTACAGGCAGAGCAGAGGGCCAGGCAGGACATGGGAGGGGCACTGTCTCCTCCTCTGCCCCGCTGTCAAAGCGCCCTCCTGGAAGGCTGCAGGGCGGGCCTCCTCCTAGCCCACAGCTGAGCCAGGTGGGGGAGACCAGGCCTTTGCTTCTGGTGCCAGCCTGCCCCCGAATCCCTACGGGACTGGGGAGAGAGGGGCTGCAGCCCTCCCCCACTGGGCCCTGCTGGGGGGCCCCAGAATGGGGGGATTGCTGGGCTGCTCTGGGCCAGTCCCAGGAGCCAGCGGCAGGCTGTGGTCCCCCCCACCCCAGGGACAGTGCAGCCCCCAGCGCGGCAGGGGGGAGACAGAAATAGGGATGTGGGCTGCAGTGCAGCACGGCGCAAACGCCGCGCCTTCCACAGCCGCTCCAGGCAAGCAGATAACCTTCCCCGTCAGGCGGCCAAGCGCAGGCAGTGACAGCCCACCGCCAGACCGGTACCGCACGGGGACAAGCAGCCAGGGTTGGGCACAGACTACTGCAACACACCCGGGGGGATTGGAAAACTCAGTCGGTGGAGACCTGCTGCCTCCTGCCAGCTCACTTGGTTTCTCCTCTCCCGGGGGGGGGGAGCTTATTTTACATACCAGCTATTAAAGGGGGGGCCTGTTAGCAAGATTCTGCTTGGCGGAGGTGGAGAGCGCTGAGCCACTCGGGGGTCCCGGGGCTGCATCCTCACCCATACTCCTTCCAGACGCCCCAATGCGCCCTGCAGCCGGCAGCCCTGCCCTGCGTGGGCGGGGTCCCGGGGTAAAGGCTCCCTGCGCATATGCCACACAGGACACGTCGGTGGCACTGATAGGCATCACGAGACAGCGTGCAGACCAGCAGCGCTTGGAGGCCCCAGGCTGGGCTGGGAAGTCCAGGGAGGAGGGCAAGAAGGGCCGTGCGGCCCCGGAGCCATTCCTGCTCCCCCACGACTGCAGCTACAGCCGGGGATCTGCCCACCTGCTCCTGCAAAGCCACTTGCCTTCCCTCTTGGCCCCCAAGGGGTCTCTCAGGCAGCCGGCCGCCAGCCCCAGGCTCTCTGCCCGCCAGCCCCACAGAGCCACCCCTGCTGGCCTGCCACCCCTCTGGTGTTCAGGGGTGAGGGCAGCAGGCCCCTTTGGAGGAAGCAGGCCCCAAGCAAGTGGGAGAGAAGAGAGATGCTGAGCGAGGGCAGGGCACAAGCAGCGCCCGGCTGGGGCACCCACCCCGCCGCAGCAGGAGGAAATGGGGCTGCCCCTCCCCCCGCTCAGCTACTGCATTCAGTTGTGGCTCCCCGGCCTATTTCCTGAGAGGAGCCAGGCCATCCAGCCATGCCAAAGGAGCTGCCTGTTATCCCCAGCCGGCCCCTCACTCCTAGGGGCTCGGGGAGGGGCCACGGAGCACGGGGGTAGGGGCCTGGAAGCCAACAAGGGAGACACACTGGACTGAATCCGGCAGGGTGCTGGCCCCTCCTGGCCTGGCACAGGGAGGGTCTGCAGTGCTGAGCCTATCGCTGTCTGGGATGAAATGCGCACGGGCTACGGCCTCGTTCCGCTTCCTCCTCTGCAGCCAGAGAGGGTCAGAAATGCGCCGGAGGCTGCGGGCGAAGGAGTTCCTCCGACGTTTGCTAACAGGCGCCTTGGGAAAACAGGAAGCTGGAATCTGATTCAAGAGCCGAGACATTCCATTCCCGAGGTCCAGCCGGCCGGGGAGCTCTGCTTTGCTGGGAGGTGGTCTCGCGGTGCTCCTGCGGCGCTGCGCCCACAAAGCACGACGTGGCTACTTTGGCTTCACGCGAGCGCTAGAATTTTTCCTCTGATAACCGATCTCCCCCGTGTTCCTGGGACCACACGTCCCAGCCCCGCGCTGTCGCTACATGTACACGGCACAGCGACTGAATAAACAACACGAACAAAAGGCCCAATAAGGTCACTCCTTTCCTTCCCCACTGTGGATCTGCTCATTAATCAGGGCGACTAACAGAGTTGCTCATTTATAATGGATGATACCAAACCAGAGCTCTCATTAAGCCGTAATGTACAACTGCTCTCGGGAAAAATAATAATAAAAAAACCAGGCAACTTTCCACCAGCGGCTGTGAAGCAGGGTGCTCTGCAAATCCAGGGCAGGAGGGGCCCCGTGCCCGGCACCCGAGCTCCAGGAGCGATCAGAAGCCGGGGTGGGCTAGGTCGGGGTCTTGGCAGGTACCCACCCAGCGCCAAGGGCTCGAACGAGACCGAAAGCCAAAGCAGCACAGCTGACAAGCATTCCGCTCAGCTGGCTGCGAGGGGCTGACAAGCGACGTGACTCGCAGCTCGACAGCCCAGCCAAAGGGCCAGACCCAGGCACGCTGCAGCTCGGGGTCTGCACTCCCCACCCAAACCGCGCCGGGGTTTCAATACCCCAGAAGGAGGCTCCAGTGGCTCGCTGGCGTGCGGCAAGGACCATCCTGAGTCACGAGGTCAGTGGCGTCCGTTCATAGCAATGCAACGTGAGAATCTAAGCACGTCTCACCGTGAGCAGAACTCAGCCTTACACGGCTGCCACTCCGAAGCTCCCGTCTGCCTTGCCCTTGTGCTACGCCCCGCAACGCTGCAATGGCTCACCCCCCACCGCAGACCTGCCCCACAGGACAAAGTACGGTCTTGGTTTCTTTTAATAGTGTCAAGTGCTGGGCTGGAGGCACCCACACCCCAAAGGGGCTGGTCTCTTGCCGGCATGGCCTTCGCTTGCACCTGGCTGCTCAGCATTAATGAAAACCAAAGCACTTCCACTTGGCACCCGCCCGCCCAAAACGCTCCTCCCGGGACACGCCGTGGGACAATTCTCCCCCCGGCCCGAGACGTGCCAGGGGGGACCAGGACGTGCAGAAGAGACTGAGGAATGCCCAGCAGAGAGCGGACACCTCAACCAAAACAAACCAAAAACACCTGCCAACCTTTAAGGGCAAAAATACCCACCCTCCCCCCTGCATGATTCAAAGCAACAGCCTCTTTTTTTTTTTTTTTTTTTTTTTTAAAAGAGTCAGACGCCAAACGCGAGCCAGCTCAGAAATGGACCCGCCCCCGTGTTCACGTACACGTATGTCTGTCTGCACACAGAACAGTTAACAGTCACTTAGCGTGTTGTGCCTCTGCCGGGGACGCTGTCAGATCCCATTATTCATGCAAACGGGCTATTGCAGCGGCTGGACTCGATCAGCAGCAGCGGCAGCTTCAGCAGAGCAAGGTTCCCAAACCCGGCAGGGTAACTCTAAGCGGAGCATGCGGCTTTCCCTTGGCCCTGCACGAGGCTCCCGTGGGCAGACTGGTCGGCATTGTTTGTAAACCTCGGGCGCGCCCAAGCAAGCCCCAGCGCCTCTCTGGGACGCCGCGCAACCTTCCTCCTGGCTCGTCACCCCGTGCGCGGCTCCTGTCACCTGTGTGCTTTGTGCTGTCGCATCGAGGCAGGCTGTGGCTTTTTGTCAGTGCTGAGCAGCGTTTATTATTTATTCATTACAAGGAGAAGCCGAGGGAAAAGCAACACAAGCAGATTCCTAACAAGTTCTGGGCAGCAGCAGTGACAGGCACGGCACAAAGCCGCCCAGAGGAAACCGAGGCAGCACACCATTGCCACCTTCAAACCCGCCCGTCATCGGCTGCATGGGGAATGTTCTCACCTCCCCGCTGCTGAGCAGGACTCCGGTGCCAGCTGCCCACAGGGCACCCGGCTTGTTCTACAGCAGCGAGACGGGGGTGTTCAATATTCTTCGTAGGAAAAAGGCACCATTCAAACCCGGGCCCAAGATGGCTGAGGCCCCGGTACGAGCCGTGGGCACTGCCCTACCCTCTCCCAGCATGCTGCCCTCCCTGCACCCAGGTAGGGGCCACAAGCAGTCTAGAAATCCACCCCATCTGAGCTGTAGGGGGGGCCAGGCTACCAGTCTGGCTAAGCCGCCGCAGCCCCTGGAATGGGGCAGCTCTAGCCAAGTCACTGCCAACAACCACCGAATCACAGCCGCAGAACGCCTGTCCCCTAGGGAGGAGGCATTACACCCGCAGCCCCCGGGAACAGGCAGCGCTTAGCCCAGGAACATCCCAACACACCGAGGCTGGAGAGAATTGAGAGGCACTGACTGTGCAATCCAAATCCCCCCGCCCCCGCTGAGAGCACTGCCACCAAGCACCTGAACCGCTGCACGGATCAATAGCAGTCGCACGCGGAACAGCTGAGACACACACCTTGTACTTCCCCACAAAGCTCACCAACCAGGCGTTAACCCAGCGCCCCTGCCTGCCTTGCTAGCCTCGCAATTCCACTCACACGCGCTACGCTTCCAGCCCAGAGCTCTCACCAGTAGAAGCAGAAAGTCAATTGAAAACAAGAGCAAAACATCGGTAGCAACACCAGCCCTAACTGCACTGTGCAGAACGCCAAGTAGCCTGCCCAGTGTGCCCGCGGGTGCCCATCCGGCTCTGCCTGGGATTCCACAGCAGAGCTGTGTTAATAATCAGACTCCCCCCTCCCCTCCGAGCTCCCCTGGAACTAAACTTTGTGGCCGCCGAAGCCCCGGCCACATCCACCCTGCTGCCCAGAATGGAACCAGGGCTCTTGGGCACAGAGCCTCCAGGCTGACAGAGGGGACAGGCCAGAGCCCAGCCTGCAGAGGCAGCCGGGACAGAGGCAATGCATCTATTATTGTGCATTAGGGCTCCAGGCCCAGGGAGGGGGGGCAGCTGAGCCCGGTGAGGGACAAGATCCAGATGTGAAGGGCAGCACGTCCCCCCCTTCACTGCTCTCAGCCGGCTGGAGACCTGGCACGGGAATGGGGGGAGCCGCTCCGGGGGGGGAGGGGGGAGCCGCTCCGGGCGGGGAGGGGGCTGCCAAGCCAACCGCTCTCCTGCCCCGCCGGGGCAGATGCCAAGCAGCTTTGGCAGGGCACTTGGCGGCGAAAGGCTGGATCTGGGAGGCGGGGGCTGTGACCATCCTCTGGGACCCGCCAGCCCTGCGCACGCCGGGGAACCCTGCCCGGGGGGCGTTGCTGCCCCCGCCGCCCTTCCAGGCCCGGCCCAGGCCAGGCTTAGGACGCTCCGCCTGCCCCGCGCCCAAGGACGCTGCCGGGCCGGCGCCGGGACCGGGACCGGGAGCGGGTTTCGCCCCGAGCGGCTCTTCGCGCCACTCGCTCGCCCTGCGCCCCAGCAGCGAGCCGGAGCCGGAGCCGGAGCCGGGCCGGGGGCTGCCCCGGGGAGCCGGCTTGCGGGGCGCTGCCCGCCCGCTCCCACCGCCGCCCCAACGCGGCCTCCCGCCCCGGGCAGAGCCGCGCCCCTCGCCGCCGCGCCGGGCCCCCCGCGCCCGCCCAGCGCCACCGGGCCCGACCCGACCTACCAGCGGGTTCCGGCAGCCGCCCCGCCGCTGCCCGCTCATCTTGGAGGCGCAGGAGAGACAGCGCCGGCCGGGGCGCGAGCGGCGGCGAGCGGGGAGGCAGAGCAGCGCAGCGCCGCCTCCCGCCCCGCCTCCCGGCTCCGCTCCCGCAGGTGAGGGCGCACGGAGCCGGCCGGCTCCAGCCTCGGGTCTCCCCGGGAGCAGCGCCGAGCCTGGCAAAGCCCGGCCCGCCGCTACCTGCCCGGGCCAGGCCCCTCGCCCAGCGCCGACTCTCCGCGGCGCTGGGGCCCGAGACGCGGAGAGCTGAGTCCCGCTAAGGGCCAGGCTGGCGCTCCCCGGCCAGCGCTGCAGGGACCCCCGCTCCAGCCGCGCCCTCTCCGCCTCCCCGAGCGCGCTGGCGACTCGCCCTCCCCGTAGCGGGTCCCAGAGTTTGGCTGGCAGCACAGCTGGTGCCTGTGGGACAAAGGGGCGGTTCAGCCTCGGGGCTGTGGTCTCAGGCTCTCTGCAAACTCAGGCAGGCCGCAGCAAGGCACTTACCACCCTGAGCGAGAGCAAAGGGCCTACTGCCTCTAGTCTGGGCAGGCTGGTCACCCCGCCCGCTCTATACACCTCCACGGGGACCACGCTTCACTAGCTTATGACAACAGTGAAGGAGCAAGGCTTCTGAGTCCTTCCACAGGGCTGCTGGCTAAGCTAATAAACCCTTGGAGCCACCCAGGGTCTTGCTCTGTGGATCAGTTTGCAGAATCGGGACTGCGTTCCTAGCAATCCCTCCGGCACAGAGCGGGGTGTAAATGGGCCGTTAAGGCGCATTCCCCCTGCCCCCAGGAAAGTCGATTTCAGAGGTAGCTAGTTGCACACGCTGTCAGGCCAAGGCCTTCAGTGAGACCTGCGGAGCTGGTTTTTATTATTATTCATTATTCCAGGGGAGGAGACACTAGACGCTGAGACTCAATTTCTTTGCCTTGACACTTTCAATGTGTTTGCTTTTCCATTGGCAGATAGAGCTGAGAGCGAGATTAGATTTCCCCTTCTCGTCAGAAATTGAGGAAGGGTGTTTGGTGCGTTTCATACGTTGGAAAGACCCGGGTCAGTTGGGATTGCTGTTGCTGTTGGGTAAGCAGGCCACTGTACGTCAACAGGCAAGCGAGCAAGGGGGAAATGAGACCTACAGACAGAACGATGCTCCCGTGACACAGGCCCCCACCCAGCAGGTCACTTGTACCCGCCCAGAGTGTGTGGTGGGATCTGCCTCTTTCCTGGTCGTGAGCAGTTCCCCAGCGATGGGTCACAGCCCCGGTGAGTTCCATGGGTCGTGAGGCTCCCCCGGGTGTGGAGGCCCCCCTTCTACAGCCGGGTACGTCCCCGTGGGCACCGCTCGCTGCCGGGAGGCACCACCTGCAGGACTCTGGGGATGAGCTCACGGCCAACCCCTCCTGTGCCGTTTGCAGTCACGCCGTCCGCTTGCAGCCTCAGGAAATGCAGCATCCAATTCATGGCTCAGCCACATTCCCCTACTCAGCCTCCGCACCCTGCGAGGGGAACCCGCACCCAGGCCCACTGTGTACTCAGGGTCCCCACTGCAGCAGATGGGCCCTTCCCTCTCTGGCCTCACTGCTCTCACCAGGGGCTGCTGGTTCCTTTTTTCCTCCTGGGCCTGCCAGTTCCCCAAAGCTCCACGCCAGCAATGAGTGCAACCGCACAAAGCCCTTCCCTTCTCTCAGCCTTGCCCAGCTCCTGCGCTGTCCTGGCCCCGCCCATTCCTGCCCACCTGCGCCTCTTCCACCCGCTGCCTGATGAGCTGTTTGGCCCTTCAGCTGCATTCACCCCTGCACCTCACTCCCTTGCCCACGTAGCGCCCGGGGCGTGATTGTGCAGGGGGATGCCATTTTAATGTGGCGCCTTCCATTCTGCCTGGATTGTGGGAAACGATGCCGCCCAAAATGGGGCCATGCAGGGGAAAGGGTTGGGAACCTCTGGGCAACCCGCTTGTTTGAGTGGGCGGGAGGGATTGTTCTAGGAAGGAGACTTTGCATGCAGAGCGGGTTCTGGGCCCAGCTGTGCCATTAGCTTGCAGCGGCTATGGCCGCTCTGCCAAACATGGGGGGGTCTCATATATGTTAGTTACCTGCTGCGAAATCCACAGTGAGACGAGGTAGCTGGTGAGCTCAGCTCTGCATCCCTGCTCAGACTTCACCTAACGTCTCCGCTAGGGTTCTGCAGCGCGGTTACGGCCGCGGGTCCGTCCCCCTGCACCAAAGCCAGGGTTCCCGGCGCTCGTGAACCGAGAACTGCTCTGGGCCAGGATGTGAAGGGAGGGCGAAGCCCAGCCGATGACGGGGCCAGATTCTCCTCCCCTTGCCGCCAGTGCGTCATGCTGTGCATTCCGTCATGTCGCACTAGAATCTCGCCGGGGGGGGGTGAGAATCCGGGCCCGTCCTGTGTGCTGAGCAGGCGTGAATGATCACACAAGGGGCCAGGCAGCGGGCGAGCCGGCTGCGTCTGTGTTGGCCCGTCTCGGTGGGCGAGGGCCTGCCTGGCGAGGGCTGGGCTGATTGGGAGGAGGAGAGGGGGTGATGTGGGACACGGCATGGTCTAAGCAGTGGCAATGCAACGCCACGGGGGAGAAAAGGCCCTGTGATCACAGCATGGATTCAGGGTATGAGTCGGGCACAAGTTAGGCCGTGATGAAAATAACGAATCCAAGGAAATCAGAAAGACGGCCACAGGCTCTGGGATGGGCCCTGCAGGCTTCTAAGCCAGGCTTAGCTGTAGGGGGGCTTCCTTTGCTGCTCTGTTCAGACTTGCTGTGTCGAAGAGGAGTCGGGTGTCCTGGCCGGGTCTCAGGCTCAGAGACCCAGAGGAAGGGAGCCTTTCCAAGACAGCCCTCTCTGTGGGCAGCATGTGGAGCAGCCAGGCATGCAGCATCCTGGTCTCCCAGCTCAGCCCCGGCACACACGCCGCACCGCAGCCCTGGAGGAAGGTAAACAAGCCGACAGATGCACAGCGCGGGTGGAGGGAGGAGGGGGAGCCGGAGTAGCAGCTCTGGTTGGAGGTGAGGAGGAGGGAGAGCGTATCTGAGGGTCTCCTTATCTGTGCGCATCTTTCAGAAATCTGCCGGCAACCTCGCCACTCCCCAGCCAGCGCCGGGGACAGATGTGTGCGGGTGTGCCTCGGCCCCTGCTGGGGAGCCATCTGCCGAGCGTGTCGGCTCACCCCATGCGGGCGGGTTGCCATCCATTAGGATGGAGCTACACGGCAGAGGGAAGATCAATAGGGTTTTTTGCATCCTTCCAGTGGCTCTCCTTTGATGTCCTCCCTTGCTGTGCTTCCCGAAGTGGGAGGGTTTGCGCTGTCCCAGTTTCTGTTAATTTCTCCGTGGTCTTTCATGAAGCGCTGCCTGGGCCCGGAGACTCGGTGGATTTCTCCTTAGAAACCAGCTTGCTCACCTGACAGATTTTACGGAGCTCTGGGGACTCTGAACTGAAAGAGGCATTTTCCGTTGGCAAGCCATTTCCCTACGAGATTGACAGGGGGAGAGGGCCCTGTCATCGCAACACACCCTGCGCAGCTGAAAGGTGCTCCCTTGCGCAGCTGAATCCAGGCAGCACTGGGGCTGGAAGTGCCGGGGCCATCTTTGGCAAATGTGTACAAACAGCTTGTCTGTTCGCTTTCCTTTGTAAAACAAAAAAGCAGATGGCCAAGGAAGGGATGGCATGTGCCACCCAGCACCGGGCTTTGCACTGCTACGGTAACAGTTTGGAAATGAATCACATGCAATGTCAACCCCTCGAGGCCTTGTAGGCACCAGATTGCCCAGTGGAGTCCTGTTGGAGGTGGTTTTCAGCCTGACCTGAAAGCAGCACCCACAGGCTTTGAGCAGAGACTGTGGGTATTTGCCTGGGCCGTGCCCTGCGCGCACTGCATGAACAAAACAAATCTCAATACGCTGCCCATGACTCCCAGGGGTTGGGAGGTAAATGTTCCCCTCCACGCTGTCTGGACAGGGTCCTGGGGCAGAGAAGGGACACACCTTGCTGGGGTCCCCTAGTGAATCAGTAAGAGCCAGAATTAGAACCCGGGGTTCCGGAGCTTGTTCTTATTACTCCATACGCAGCCTGGGCAGGATCCGCCACCTTGCCTGGCTCTAGAACGCCTGTGTCTGCCGTGCTCCCAGCGGCCCAAGCCACTGGTGGGTTTGGTTCCAGGAGATCGTCCGGGGTCGTATGGTCTCTCTCATTTTCCAGCACTGAGCCATTGCTCCAGTTTGGATGACTCCGTTTTTCCAGGTTTCCTTAGCACCTCCTTCCTCTCCATTTCCAACCCCAAGGCATGTGCTTTTGAACCCTCACATGCAGATCATCAGCTTCTAGCTGGCAAATGGAGTGGATGCTAATGCCAACCCTGGGGGTCTCGGATGGCCCTGCAATGAGCCATCCAAACTGTCCTGCCGCAGGCACTTCTGGCTTCATGTTCCCGTCGCTGTGAGGCATTGCCCGTCGTCAGAGCCCACCAGCGCTTTACTGTTCAGCTCGCTCTGAAGGGGCGGCAGCCGCCAGGCGACAGCGTCCCTCGTGTCTGGCGTCGCTCGCCCAGGGCAGTGCGTTGCCTTACAGAGCCTGCCGGGCGCTCTTGGCCGTGTGCCTCGAAGAGTCGCCTCTCGCTGCGCTGGGCCCAGGCGCGCTCAGCAGCAGGACAATGGGCAGCTGGAGCTCAGCATGGACACCCGGGGCGGAATCCGGCCCCACTGACGCCACTGGAAAGCTGCCCTGGCCGCCAGGAGATCAGGCTGGGGCGACGGGCCACCAGGCTGCGCCGTGGCTGGACATGCGGCGCGCTGCTCTCCCGCAGCCCTCGCGTCTGTTCTCCTCTCCAGAGGCAGGGACGATGGACTCTTCGTAAGGGGGGGCATGAAGCTCCACCCCCAATGGCCCCACCCTTCTCCCTCCCCCAAACCCCACCCCCAGCAAAGCCAGAAGCTGGATCCTGGCTGGGGAGCCCAGGCCCTTCCACATTCCCTGACAGTAGCTTCTGGCCTGGCAGCAGGGCCGAAGATCCACAGCCAGGCCATGGCAAGATCTGTCAGGGCAGCTGTGGAGCCTCCATCTGCCCTGGCAGGGAACTTGGGGGGCAGGCACTGGGATGGGGGCTGTGCTCAGCTGGAGGGTCTGGTTGCCGAGTCTCTTGGGCAGGCTCTTACCCGGGCGGCAGACCCTCGGGGGTGGGGGGACCCCCCGCTCCTGGTTGCGGCTCTCCTAGCTCCACGCATGCCTCGTCAGAGAAGTGGGGAACTCCTCCTGCCCCTGGTGCCCTAGACGGACACGTCCCGGCCACGTCGCCTCCAGGGACGAGGCAGCGCGGCCTCTGACACAGGCTGATCGCGAATCAAGTCCTCCCCACCTGCCACACGGCTTCCCAGCAGTCCTGCCACGGCCACAGGAGGCACCGCGGGGGCCAGGCCACCGTCAGCTGCCAAGCCACAGCCGTGCTGGTTTCCGAAGAAATAAAGTTGGGGGGAGAGCAGGGAGGACCACCTTGGAGGCTCTTTTGGTTTAAGGATGTTTATTGAAAACCATGTTTTGGCTGAAGAGCGCTGCAGGAGGGAGAGCCCATCGATCACAGGGAGGCAGCCCTGGCTCTGTGTCCCTGGCCTTTGCTGGCCCGAAGCTGGGAGTGGGCGACGGGATCTGTCACTGGGCGGTTCCCTGTTTCAGGTCGCTCCCCCCAGGGCACCTGGCACTGTCCACTGTCGGCCGACAGGACCCGGGGCTGGACGGGCCCTTGGTCTGACCCAGCCTGGCCGTCGTTGTGTTCTGGTCTTATGCCAGCACCGTCTGTTACCGGCTTCCCCGCACCCTGGCCCAGGGCTGCAATATGCTGCTAGAAGGGGGCTGGTTTCACCATGCGGCGCTGCTAACACCCTCCGCAGCTTTTGCTGCAATGCACTTCGTTCCCTCTCCCCGGGCGACTCCTCGGGCAGCCGAGCCAGACCCGCCAAGAGACATCAGAGCGGCCAGGTGGGGTCAGACCAAGGGTCCGTCCAGCCCAGGGTCCTGTCTGCCGACTGGCCAATGCCGGGTGCCCCAGAGGGAGGGAACAGAACAGGGAATCCTCACGTGACCCCTCCCCTCTCGCTCATTCCCAGACACTTCGGGGCCAGAACACGGGCCGGCCTTAGGCACCCGTAGAACCGGCAGCTGCGCTGGGCACCACCACGTCTGGGGCACCGCTGTGTCACGTAGGCCAACCGCCGGCCACGGGCAGTGCCAGCTCAAGCCGCCACTGGTCCCCGCAGCCAGATCCCCTGGCGTGTCCACCTCAGGGTGCGTTTCGTTTGAAGGTCTCAGCAAGAGGGCTGCAGGTCACTGGAATGGGCTACGCCCAAAATCCCAAGCCAGACCAAAAATAGCCCGTCCCCTCTTAAAACCAGCCAAGCGTGTGACTTTGGGTGACTTTCCCAGCGTGTGCGGCTCTGGTTCGTGCTCTTGGAACGCTTGCCGCTTTCATGAGCCAGAGTCCACCCACTCTGGCCAAGCTCCAGCCCCGCGGAGCCTGTGTGTGCAGGCGGGATGGAGCCTGCCCCATTCCCGGCAGAGCAGGAATCTCCCAGAAAATGCTCCTTCGGGCTGCCAGGCCCAAGAGCCGAGACTCCCTCTTGTGCGTTCCCAACGCGCCCCCTGCTGGCAAACAGCCTGACGCGTGCGGGGGCGAGGCCAGAGGGGCGCCAGGGCAAAGGGGCAGTTCCGGAGAATGACGGGGGGCAGGGACGGGCTGTGGCGAGCACAGGGGCAGAGAAGGGCTGCTGAGGGGCACGCGAGGGCCAGTGTCTCTCAGCCTTTCCAGACCGCTGGCCCCTTCGCAGGAGTCTGACGTCTTGCACGCCCCCAACTTGCACCTCGTCTGAAACCGACTTGGTGCAAATCAGACGTCAACATCCCAGCGCAGGCGCCCTGACAAATGGCCCTTCTCACTTAGGCCGCGTAGCTATAAAACAAATCATCTGGCCTGTCAATCCGGTACTTACGTTTCTGTGATAGTACATCAACAGTGTAAACAAGTCACTGTCTGCAGGAAACGTGGGTTTGCACTGACTTCACTCCTGCATGTCATGGAGCCTGTTGCCAAGCGAGGGAAGCGGCCAGATGGGTAGCCCCAAAAGATCTCTGTGCACCTCCAGGTGTGCGCGTCTGGCTGGCTGAGAACCCCGCCGACGCAGGGCAGGGTTTGGCAGGGGGGTGGTAAATGAGGCCACGTGTTGGATGGCGAGTGTATGCAGAAATACTAAATAACCATCCACCGAGGAAGAACTGTCCTGCAGGGCACCCCCGGAAAAGCCAGTGTATGATCCCTAACTGACGGCTGTTTAATAATGCATGGGAATGGGGCGGGGCGGAGTTAAGGTTACAAAGGCATTTCCTAGCTTCTGAGTGCGGGGCTTGCCCCTCAGTAATGTTCTTTCATGCAGTTCTTCCACCACTGCCCGTTTACAGTGCGGCTGTGTCTGGAGGGAACAACCAGGCCCTCAGGGAGGAGCCCAAAGACAAGGCCCGAGGTGAATGAGATAAACAAACAGGTTGGGGGAAACAGGGTCACAAACATACCTACTGAGGTGTGAGCAATTCAGAACCTCTCCCCGCCTTTCCCAGCATCCACCCCGTCGTGAGACCAGCTTTCCTTTCTGCCCCACTGGGGTCGCACAGAGTCCAGATGTGCTACACAACAGTCCAAAAAGGGGCTGTAGCCATTTCACCAGGGCCGAACTGTCCCCTCTGACCCTGGCCCCTATGGTACGCCAGGAGGGGTTCAAAGACTTTCTTTCCCCTACTCTGAACTTTGCTAACCCTTCACATCCGAGATTTGTGGTGTTTCTCACACCCGCTGGCGGGGTGTTAGCCCAGCAACCTGGAGGTGAAAGGCTCCGTACCCCATTATCAGCTGCCCACTCGTTCATCTGGGGAGGTTCCGTTTGCTTGGCACAGGCCCAGAGCAACCCCCGTAAGAGGACGTTCAGCAGAAGAAAATGCGGATACTGCGGAATCTGGCTTTTCGCTGTGCGGGGTGGTGCCCCGCGACGAGTAGCCTAGCACAGACGCACGAGGCTCACCACCCCCTGCCCTGGGGAGCAGCGTTGCTGGGAAGTCAAGCTGTTGTACCGGGCAGGTAAGGAGGCTGTGGCACAGAATGTCTGAACAGGAGGAGTTCTCGGGCAAGTCCTCTCGATAGATGGCCGATACATTTAGTCTACACAACAGGTGGTGCTGCGGTTTTATTCCTCTCCCCTCCCCCAGCGCATCCTCAGCCATGGAGAGCCAAGTCCCACCCTGGCCTGGGAACACTGTACACTGCGTGAGGTGAACGGCTGTGCGAGGCACTGGGGAAGGAAGACCGAGCCTGAGATACGCCGTGGGGCGCAGAGAGCAGACCTTTCCCGCTTTGGTGCCTGCTCCCGGCCACGTTCCACAGCTGCTCCCTGCCAAGCGAGAATGAGACGGGCTCCTATCCGGTATCTCCATGAGTAACCTGGGGCGGCGAGGAGAGGCGCGTTATTGAGGTTCCCTGCATGAGGGTGCCCGTGTTAGAGAAGCTATAAACATCTGTGCAGACAGGGACCTCCCCCAGAGGGCTGAGAACTGGCACTCGAGTACCCCTGTGCGGAGCCCAGACAAATAATCTGCTGAGGTTTGCTGTCGATGGAACCGAACAAAACGAGAGCCAGCGTGAAGCAAAGCGAGTGCGTCTCTCTTGGGAAATGATTCCACGCGCTGCTAGTGAGCGAAGCGGGCGGCGGCGAGGCTGGAAGAAATGCAGGCGGAACAGAGGAGTATGCAATGCCAGGTGGCAGCAAAAGTAGCAGAGTAGCAAGGAGAAAAGGGACGACGTGAAGAGAGGGGCATAGCCAGGACCTGACTTGGCTGTTCTGGGCTGGGAACAGCCTCCCGGGGCTGGACGCCCCCCAGACAAGCACCCTAGAAATCATTGGAAAATGGGCCCAGGGAACAGCCTCACACCAATCGTTCCCCAGGGAGTCAGGGCAGCTCTGCGCATCCTCCCAGGGTTCTCAGCCGGTGAGGCTCTCGACCTGCAGGCAGCTCACCCCTTCCCCTTTTTTTAATACGCGAGGAGAAGGCCCCGGGCCAGGTGCTGGGCGCTGTGACGCACCCTGGCGCCCATGAGGCAGAGCCACGTGGGTGACCCAGGGAGGCCTCCCGCGCTCACTCGCCTTTGTACGCTGCAGCAAAAGGCTCCTGGGGAGACACCCTGGTACCATTTCTGGCACCGCTAAACGGGGTCACAGGGCAGCAAGGGGGGTTCCGACAGGAGTGACGCTGCAGCAGCAACCAAACCCTGCAGAGCCTGCACCCCGCACATCTTTCTGCCGCGCTCCCTGGCTCCCAGCTCTCTCTCCCACGCACACCTCCTGACTTCCAGATATTCCTCTCACTGGCGCACGCACACACACACAGACCCTGACCCCCAGATATTCCTCTCACAGGCACACGCATGCGCACTCACACACACACACACATACACACCCTGACTCCCAAATAGTCCTCTTACCGGCACCCACACACACACAGACCCTGACACTCAAATATTCCTTTCACCGGCGCACGTGCGCGCACACGCACACACACACAGACCTTGACTCCCAAATATTCCTCTCACAGGCGTATGTGGGCACACCCGCACACTCACAGACACACACAGACCCTGACTCCCAAATATTCCTCTCACAGGTGCACGTGCACACACGCGCACACACGTGCACACACGCGCACACACGCGCACACACACACACACACAGACCCCTTCCAAATACTTACACATACTCTCCCTCTCACCGACCCATCACCTGACCCAACAGGCCCTCTCTTTCTCTTGGTTCTTCTCCCCAGCCAGGCCCCTGTGCTCCTGTGTCGGCAGCACATTGGTGGTCCCAGCAGGCGGCATTCTCCAGGCCAGCCTTGCCAACACCTCCCCAAACTGACTGAAAAATTACCCCCTCCTGTTCCACCGCAGGCTGTCCAAAGGCAGAGGCAGGGCGAGAGCCAATGCACACCAGGGAAATCAATGTACCTAATAGCATTAGACTAACTGTGCTTCTCTCTGCTCCCTCGCCCACAGAAAGGTTGCGGAAGCTTTGCTAAGCGCTGGTGGCCTGGCAGGAGCGTGCCTGGTATTAGTCACTTCAGGTCAAGGCCCTGCAGGCGCTCTGCTGTGACATGCCTGCCGCTCCATCAGGGTCTGGGTCCCAAGCGGTTAACAATCGGAGGAAGGAAATTAGCGGTGGCGCGCTGATTAAACAGTGATCTTTTTATAGCCCACACAGCGCTAGCAGGCACACCATTGTATCGCAGCGATTGTGCGGGTGCTTTGCTGTTCAGACCAGCTAGTCTTTAAATGGCTCTAGTCTCGAGCACCTTATTATTGTAATTTTGCCTCCTGGGGGGCAGAGAAATGTGCTCCTAACAGTGCCCCCTTTTTAATGCATGCTGCTTTGACTGCAGAGAGAAACAACCACAAGTCTTGGTTTACTAGGGCCTTGACAAAAGCCTTCTGGTTCGTCTGTTGGTTTTTTTAGCGTGTCGATGAATGAAAGTTTCTAAATCCCTGTCAGCCGGCCAAGATTTACCAGCTGGGGCATGTGCAGCCTAATAGAGGCAGGGGAAAACCTCTTTATTTTCCATTTATTGTCTTATCAGATATAATGCTTTTAACGATGTCACGTAGCAGCAGCCACCACGTACATTGCTGGAGCCAGCTTTGGCGGATGACGCAGTGACCCAGGCGGGTCATTGCCATGATACCCATGCGGAGGACGGGCTGGAATAATGCATCCAGAAGCAGGCAGGCCTGGGAAGTTTCCTTTCCACCTCACCCGGCTCTCAGTAAACAGGCACTGAATGGGGAGGGGACTGATCATGCAGTGGGATGGGGTCAGTGCCTTACAACTTGAGCATAAGCAGCATCAGAGCACCCACTGCCCAAGCTGGACACTTGGCACCTCTGACAATCGGCCACGCTGGGATGGGGCCAGAAAGGAGGGGCTCAGGGTGCAAGAGGGGGCTCCAGCCTAGTGCAGGAGGTTGGGGTGCAGGAGAGGGGGAAGTTTGTGGGAGGGGATTTGTTGTGGGGGAGGGCTCAGTGCTGAGGCAGTGGGTTGGGATGTGGGAGGGGGTGCAGGGCATGGAATCCAGGTAGCTCTTCCCTCAGGCAGCTACTCTAAGCTCCTAGGTGGAGGTGTGGCCTGGCAGCTCTGTGGCATGCGTGCTGCCCCCCTCTGCAGACACCGTCCCTGCACCTCCCATTGGCTGCAGTTCCCAGCCAATGGGAGCTGCAGAGCTGGAGAGAGAGCAGCGCGGGGTTTCCCCATGGTCGTATCTCAGCCTAAAGCAGGGCTGGGGAACCTAAGGCCCGGGGGCCATATGCAGCCCCAGCTTGCCTGGATCCAGCTCTGAAGGCTCGGGGTGTCCCCAATATAGTGCTCCAGCCCCCCATCTTTCCACAGGGCTGGCGCACACAAAATTGACTAGCCTGGGCCCCCAGGCTCTGGTGTGCCAGGGGAATGTGGGGAGCGTCTTTCTCCTTCTCCGTCGGAGGCCACCTCAGTGAGGGGTTTTGTGGGGTTTTTTGCTTGTCACTTTTGTGCCCCCCCCCCCACTGATTTTTCTGTGGGTCAGCAGCCCCAACCCAAAACAGTTCCCACCCCTGGCCAGCTGGAGGGAAATGGCGGCTGCTTCCAGGAGCCATGTGGCACCAGCAGAGGCAGGCAGCCTGCCTTAGCCTCGCTGTGCTGCCAACTGGACTTTCAGCAGCTTGGTCGGCAGCCGCCAGGACCCCATTTTGACTAGCAGTTCCGGGCGACTTGGCCCATTCCATCCATCATTACAAAAACCCTTTACAAAGGCAGGTAAGTACCCTGGTCTCCATTTGGCAGAGAAGGAAACTGAGGCACAGCAAACTGAGTGGCCTTGCACAAGCTACACAGATCTGAAATTCCAACCATCAGGTCACATTGCTGTCTGCTAGCCTCTCTCCCGCTGCATCCCCCACAGGTACCTGCAGCACGGTAGGGCTTTCAAGTTCCATCAGCTCCCAAGGAGCTGCTAAAATGGTGTCTGCATTGCTCGCTGGCCTCTGCCGTCTGCCGTCACTGGTGGCGCGCGCTGGGGGGGAGGGGTGTCACACCCACACCCTTCAAATCAAGGCTAGCCACAGGGTGGCCCGAAGGTCACATGCAGCCCAGTGCTACGGCCAACCTTCTGTCCGCAGAGGCGTGGCCCAGGGAAAACTGGTGGGGAAATTCAGACAGTTCACAGGACTCCCACACCTCCCCGGTTTTGCATCACAACCTTCAAAATGCGAGATATTCCCCAGCCAGCTGGGGTTCCGTACACTAGATAGAGAAGAGTGTACTCATCTGCCCCCCCCCCCCCGGGCCTGCAACTGGAACCTAATTCCTGTCCCCAAAACAGCACAGGAAACCTCTCCCTCAGCTGAAAGCCGTTGATTCAGAACGACCCGTATGCACCTTTTAAGCTCTAACCAGCCACTACAGAGCAACACGACTAGGCATGCACTGTAGCCATTAACTGACAGCAAATAATCACGTATTTCTTTGCTTACGTAGGGTATGTTGGGCACTGGTTGTCAAGGAGGTTTTTATATGGAAGATTGGTAGGACAGTAACAAGCCATTTTTCTGTTAGAGAGGCACAAAGAGCTGTTAGACTTTATCAAAAATGTCAAATCTGTATAATATTGTAGTTGCCAATAACTCAAAAACAGTTTGACCAATTGTTTTCAAGCTTTTCAGAAACTTTCACCACCCCTCTTGGAGTAAATCTGGCAATTTCCAGGTCAAACCAGTTTTCTTAGCCAAAAGTACAGCATTCATTCTGGTTGCAATGTTGAGGTTCTTGTTCATGCAGCTTTGCCCCCGCTAACCATTGTCCCCACTGATCGGGAATGGTCTGTCTTCACAAGGTCATTGGCACAGGGAAGGACATGCAAAAGGACCAACAAGTCATTGTTATTCCAACTCTCATGGTGTCCGAGTGCATTGTAGAACTCTCCCCAATCCATCAGTTGCAACATCTTAGTTAGCAAGCAGGATTAGGGGGTCGGTTGGGGCTGGAGTACTTGCTTTTTTTAATCTCTAGTCAAATCCTGTCCAATTTAGTCCACTGCTATAAATACAGGATTACACAAGTCAGCATTAATGTCCTTAAAAAAGGAAAACCTGTACCAATCTCAGGGAGCGGCTGGAGAGAAGAAAAAACCGGAAGACTGAGGAAGGATTATCCGGTTTCTGGCTTTGGCGCATGCTGCGGATCAGTTGATTTCTGGCTGCGCCTCACTGGCCCCTCCTGCTGGTGAATGTCAGCCTTTTTGTGTCAAAATTCAGAGCTGTCTGGTGTGACGGCTCACTCAAAGATCGGCCTGTCGAGAAATAAATCAGGAAGACCTGTCAGCTCTATGAGTTGCCTCGGGGAGCCCGCCATTAGCAGCTTTGAGGGACGTGTGCCTCTTTCTTCCCCTCTGTCTTAGAATTTCTCTCTCTCTCGGAAAGATCTGAAACATTCCTGGGGCTTGAAACACAACAAAGATCACGTCTGCTTTGCTTTGTATTTTTTCAGTCAATGCAAATGCCCCCATATCATGCACAGAGCCTTGCCTATTATTTTAGAACCATATTTATCCTAATGAGGGAGCAGTTCATTTCAGAGAAGAAAAAATAGATTCAAAATCAAGGAAATCTGGTATCCCTGAGGTGGCTTCATTCAGTATGCATGCCTCCAGCGAAACCTTCATGTCACTCGGTGCATCTCTCCCCGACAGCTGGATCCTTTGGCACTGGGGATGTATATGTGAACAGAGTCATGGTTTTTACACTATTTTCTATTTTAGAAGCTATTTTAAGAAGCCTTTTGTTTGCTAAGCTTGCTACGCATCCTCTGATGGGAGAGCAAGCAATGCAATGCTAATCCTGAGTGATCGGATGTCTGCACAGTCAGGCGCGCCAGCCAGATTTCATGCTTCCTGCCGAGAGTGGGTTTTTATAAAGGCCACACAATACCAGGATTGAATCCTTGCTAAGCTCCTGTAATGCCGGGGCGATGCACTGGTACCCAAAGACCCCTGGGCACTATGAAGGGAATGTCTGACACGTCGGAGAGCACCTTTCCCTTTCCTTTCCTTTGGGTAATCCTAGAAATCAGTCTCCCGAACTGCCAATATCCAATGGCTTTGGGAGTCCATTGGGCTCAGCTCCCAGGGAGACAAACTACTAGCAGCTCCCCAACCCTGGAAGGCCGCACCGCTGGAGAGATGACACCAACTGGAGGGTGAACCCCAAGGGGAA
The DNA here is from genome assembly GCA_032595735.1 of Pelochelys cantorii. Classification (NCBI taxonomy): domain Eukaryota; kingdom Metazoa; phylum Chordata; order Testudines; family Trionychidae; genus Pelochelys; species Pelochelys cantorii. Next base: position 48,288,909 of record CM064337.1, read on the forward strand.
ATCTTGCCACCCACCGCTCAGCTGGAGACAGCGGGAGTGGGCTGAGGAACTGTGAGGGATGGGCGGAGCGCTCCCTTTTCTAACCATCCCCACAGTCGGTAACTAAAGGGTTACGCCCAGGCAGTGTTGGCAGGGAGCCAGGAGAACCAATGGGAAGAAAGTGTGGAGATTTGAATTGAAAGGGAATCTGCCTGCTGCAGTTTTTGGGGGGAGTTTTAACCCAGGAGCAGGGGGGAAAGATGAATTGAACCAGGCAGGAATATCCTTGCCTAGAAATGGCTTCCTCTGCATGGGAATTTGTTTCAATATAGGGTTACCAGATGGTTGCAACAAACATGCTGGACACACTTGACATGACATCACAATCGACATTACATCTGATTTAGAAAATACTGGACATTTCTATTTTCTCATTTATGTTTTCTCAATTTGTTTCCCAAACAGAAAGCTCAAATACTGGACTGTCCAGTTCAAGATCGGACACCTGGCAACCCTATTTCAATATAACCTAAAGCAGGACTATTCAACTTTGGATGTCCTGGGGGCCACACTGATGCACACAGCACATGTCGAGGGCCCCAACTTAAGTGTGGTTGCATATCCATGCAAATATATATGCAAATATATGCAAATAGCTTCTTTCACACTGAGGTGCATGAATACAAAGATTAAGGCAAGACTATACAACATGGAGGCCCCATTTAAGTCAGTTCTGCTGATATGAATAAAATGCAATATTTACCCGATTTCCACCCATATGACAGCACTTTGAATGAGCAATGACAGTCCAGGAATTGAACTACTGAAACACATCGCAACAGAAGACCAATATATTGACTTGTCATTGTGAAGCGTGTTCCCTGTGGAGGCCATGTTCAAATGATCCCACCCGCGGGATGGTGAGCCCTGCGTAAACCCAAACTGCACCGCAGGCCGCAAACAAACGGGCCACGGGCCGCATGCAGCCCATAGGCCGCGTGTTGAGTAGCCCTGACCTAAGGTCTGAACCAAAACCGCTGGTTATGTGGACACGTCTGCCCCTGGAAGAGCGCTCTTCTTCCAGTTCAGCTTTTGTTACTGGGGAAGGGGAGCAGGCGAGAATGAAAAGCTGCCGTGAGGGGGTGAGCATAGCCCGCGCTGGGCCAGAAGGGGTTAACTCCACACTGAGGGAAGGAAGTCCCGCCCCTCCAAACGTACCGAGCATGCTCCAAGTGCTGGGTGGGAATAAAAGGAAGCAGCTCGGCTCAGACTGGGCAGGATGCGGGAGAGGAAGGACGTGTGGTGGAAGCACCTGCTGAGAACCAGCCACCGGGCTCTGAGGTTCGGATTAAGCCTCCACGGCTGACGAAGCACCAGGATGCGGCCTGCACTGCGATCAGGAGGCTTTTGCGCCATGGATTGCAGCAGGAAGTGGCACAGGACGGCGAGCAAGTGGCACCTCCCAGGCGGGTGAGCGCAGCCGGTTTTGGTGGGATTCCCCACTGAGCCAGTGGTTGTCTGCCAGGGCCCTGGGTCAAGACTCCCCAGCCCTTTGTTGGAGGCCCTTACCGACTGGCTACTAGGCTGCGCTGCCCTGGGGCACTGTGGCAAGTACCTTTGCCTTCACTCTGGACTGAGCTGTTGTGAGGCCTGGAGGCCACCCCATAGAGTTACCCGCGGTATCCCCGCCCCCCCCAACCAGGCCTGTACAGGCTGGGGGGTGTATACATCACCACAGATACAGCCTTAAACCAAAATAAGGCTGTCCCCATAGAGGGTGATACCTGGCCAACGGCACCTGGGGGTGTACAGGGTCACAATTCCCCCTCAGACAAGCCCTCAGCTTTAGAACATGTTACCAGTCGGCCAGATTGAATGTAACACTCAAGGAGAGAACAACCCTGCAATCTCCCCGGTAGCCCATGTGCCCTAGTGCGTGGGGTTAGGTAGCCCCGCCCCGCCCATGAAAGGAGCCAGCATGTACCAGCTGGGCCCGGCTGCACTTGGCCGGGTTTGCCTGGTGTGCGAGTCACCGAGGGGGAGCCATGTGAGTCTTTACAAACAAGGAGCAGCCCTGTAGCCGCCGGGAGACTAACCAGTATATCAGCTGATGAGCTTTCGTGGGGAAAACCCATGTCCAACCCTCTGCCAAAGCAGGACCTGCCCCAACACAATCAGCCCAGCCAGGGCTCTGTGAGACGGAGCTGTAAAAACCTCTAGGCATGGAGATTCCACCCCAAGGGTGAAAACAAGCCTCAGTCACACTGAAATGAACATTGTAAAAAAAATCACGTTGAGTAAAATAATCTTTTGTGACTAATTTCAGGTTGACTCCTCCTGCAAAAAGCAGAGTCATTTGGGGATGGCCTGCATGGATTGGTTTGAATTAAAACAAGGCTTTGACTTGACAAAAATGTTTGAAATAATCAATTTGTTTGACCAAACCAGACTTTTTTTCCTGATTTGCTTTTAGTTTTGACCCCAACCTGAAAAACTTGTTTTTACTCAACATTATTTGGCACCTCAGTGGTGTAATAACCCAACCCTTCCTCGTGTGCAGCACAAACCATGGGAACAACTGACTGGATTCTCCAGTACTAGCTGTTTTTAAATCGACATTGGATATTTGTCTAAAACATCTGCTGTGGGGATGATTGGAGGGGCAGTGCTTGCCTGTGTTGTAAGGCCTTAGGACGAGATGATCACCGGGGTCCCCCCAGCTCTGGAACCTCTGATTCAATCGCGTCTCAGTTTAGGGAGTGAGCTGCGCCTTTGGTGTGATCTCCATGCTGCTCTGTCCCCCCCGGTGCTTCTGTGGCCCCGCCACTGCAGAAATCGAGCCCAGCTCTAGTGCAAGCCAATGTCTGATCGCAGCACCCCCACCAGGCAGGGAACTATCATCCCTATGGTCAGAATGATTTTCCGGCTGAAATTGCCCTTTTCATAAATGAACATTTTCTACGGAATTGTAGTTTATTTTCTGTTTGAAAGATTGAAAGGACAGTTCCCTGCTGCCGGCTGGCCTGTCAGTTGCACTCTCCGCCTGCAGAGGTGGGGGGGGGGGGGGTGCAGGGGAGGGAGATAATATTTTCCCGGTAACTTTCTTACCGATATGAACTCATCTCTTAAGCCCTCTGTCTGCTCACAGGCAGTAGGAGAGAACAGCTCACCAGCATCCTTACATGCTCCATGACAGCACATTTCTCTTACTCTTTGAGCACATATTAACATAACATTTGCAACATCTGCTACATGCCAGCACACAGCCCCGAGGTGTAGAACAGCCAATGAATCCATGATATACTGCAATCTTGTTTGTCAACGACAGTAAGTAATCCGACCGCATTTCCCAGCTCAGAGCATATGTCACTTTCAGGAGGCTCGGCAAATCTCTGCTCACAAATATCCCTCGCCCAAGCTCTTTGACTCATTTGTTAGATTCATAAATACTTATTAGCAGAGAAGGGACATGTGCACGCAGAGCGTCTGGCTGGTGCAGCGCGATCGTGGCTGTTTGTAGCTTTCAAAAGGCATTCTTGGAATTGGCTCTATCCAAATGAATAATTCCTTCTTATGTCCTGCTTCACGTGAGCAGCAAGGTTACGCTTGGAGTAGGCCGTTCCGAGACAATTAACCTGATCCTGCAGATTCAGGACCCCTTGCTGGGAGGTGCTGTGCACCATCACTGACAGAGCCCCCTGGCTGGATCAGGCCCCTAGACAATATTGTCTTGTCGCTATGATGCAAGTGGAAGGGACCAGAATCAGCTGATTCCAGACCGTGCCGGTGGATTTTTTAATTCCAGGTTTGCTTGATTTTTTTTTTTTTTTTGGCATGGTTCAGACCAGCCTCTCAGCTGCATGGAGTGGAGCAGGCGGTGCAGATCCCGGGGCCATACCCTGGGCCCCTAGACATGGAGGTGAGAGGCACTTTAGACACAGCTAACGTGGGCCAGGTCTGAACTGACTGGAGAACAGCTAACCCAGACTGTCCCTAAAGAGGCTCCACCTCCTTTCACCGACAGCCCCAAGCCCTTCCTCTTCGGCTGACATGCCCTTTGCACATGGGGCAGCGATGCCAGCAGCCGTCTCTCCCCCAGCCCCTCGCCCCCGTGCTCTGGCCTTGTGTTGCCCTGCGCCAGGCTGGGAAAGTTCTCCCTTTGGTCTAGAGCCCACGCTTGGGGAGTAGGGCTCCCTGGGGTGCGGGGCAGCCCCTCCCGGCGCTGCAGCAGGGGTCTGCCCTGACGCACTGTACAGGGCCGCTAAGCGGAGCCCTGGCCTGTCTGGCGAGAGCCTGTTTTAAGCTGGGTTCAGGGAGGTGCTTCCCAGCCCTCCCACCTGCCCCGCGTGTGGGCACACTCAGCAGGTCGGACTCCCTGCCGGCCCCAGGTAGCCACTTCCTGGGCCCCAGTTTGCTCCAGCTGCAGGGCGCTGGCTTCCAGCCTTTGCCTCCCCTGCCAGCCGCTCTCCTTGGCTAAGCAGAGATTCCTGGCCTGGCCCTCGCTCCCCAATGCCAGCTGGAGCAGCAAGGGGGAAGAGAGGAAAAGAGCCAGGCGATCAAGCGGGGGGGGAGCGCAGAAACTGGGGCATGAGTGACTTTATGCAAAGAGAAAATGGCGTCTCCCGGCTTCCGGCCCCAGTCCCCCAAAAGCCTGCGCTGCCTCTGCGCTGCATGGCTCTGCGGCAGGGCCCGAGGGCCTCGGCTGGGGGGCCAGGCCAGTGAACACACTAGTGCGGGCTGGGCCCAGAGGAAAGAGCAAATACTCGTTCATGGAACGATCCCACGGGATTCAGCAATGCAGCCCAGTGGGGAGGGTGATTTCAAAGGCTGCAGGCTGACCGGGGTGCTCTCCTGCCCTGGGCCCCACGGAGAAACCTGACTGCAGCCGGCAATGACGAGGCAACAGGGCCTTCTGGCCAAGCCCCTAAACTCTCCTGCCAGCTGCACGCAGCCATTCTGCGGTGTCCCCATGGGACCAGCACTTCCCGAGGGACCTCCCTCTCCAGAGACCCCCTCCCGCCTGCCCCACGCCGCTGCAGCGCCCGCCAGGCAGGGCGTTTAGCTGCGCCTGGTCGCTGGGAAGCGCGTTTCTGCAAACGGCCTCTGCTCCCCGCGGGAAGAACAGACCCGCGTCTTAATCCCCTTGTGCCATGTCCCCCGGCCTTTGCAGTTACAGACGGAGCTTGGGCGCGTGCCGGGGGGAGTAGGCGGTATGAAGGGGGCTCCTGTCCATGGGGATTATTTGTAGCACTTCTTCCCTCTCACGGAGCTCTCCCCAGCTGTGTGTGAGTGTGTGTGGGGGGGGCTTTCTCCTGTGTTCCTCGTGGGCATGGTCCCCGGAGCGGTTTCGCAGGGCCCTGGTTCAAACCGCGCTATGCCAAAGCACACGAGGGGGCCTTTAGTGTGCACCAGCAGGGTCTGCCCAGACCAAGCCATGGCCAACCCCTCTGTGTGCTCTAGAGACCCCCTCCCCAGAGTCCATGTTAGATGCCCTGAGATGGGAGCCAGTTAGCGCCTGTGGAGACAAGCTGCCCTGGAAAGGGGGAATTAGAGGAAGGGAGTCGCTGTTTCCAGGAGCCCTGTGTGTGAACCAAGAGGCACCCATCCTTGGGGGCAAATGCCCCCGTGTGGCGCAGGGGCAGACCTAGGCCCATGTAGTATGTCCCACCAAGAGCTCAGGGCCACATTTCCAAGTGCGCAGCTCCCATGAATGGGGCCAGCGGGTCCCAGGGCACGTCCCCCATGGGGCTCCCAAAGGACGTGGGTGCACAGCCTGGCACGAGCCCTCTGCCCCTTGTGCGGCACAGAGCAGAGGAGATGTGCTAGGGAGGCAGGTTTCAGGCTGGGCAGCCTAGCAATCCAGCCCTGCCTTTAGGGTCTGAAGAGGGGCTGTGAGTGTAAGCGGGAGCTGGCAGAGGGTTGCTTGGTATGTGGGCTGGGAGGGGCATTTGGGGCTCTGCCGGGGGGACCCTCCTCCCCGAACGGCGGTCTGTACATGAGAGGGAGAATTCCCGTTTCACAGGGTAACTTTCCACGTGCATTTCCCGCGCTTGCATTTCCACCTGGACGCTCACCATGGCCACTGCACAGCCAAGCAGGCCAGCTCCTCAGGGCTCCTCGGATTATTCCCTGAAAAGCCTGCTTTCCTTGCCAGGCACATCGTCGTCCAGAAGATGCTGTCACTTAGATCCACTGAAAGGCTGATGTTTCCCTGTGAAATCAGGTGCCTTTCACTCTCTCCTCTCTTCTAAGACAAAGTGGCACTTGCACTGCATTTCGCTTGATGTGTCCCCGGCGGGAGGCAGCCATGATGGAGTGTGTCGGGCTAGGAGGGATGAGTTGGGAGGTTTTCCCAGGTTTTCGAAGCACATGAGCCCTGAGCACGCTGCTGCGGCCAGCCCAGCTGAAGGCGTGGGAGGAAATCTTGTCAGGCCGCGCGGAATTCTTGCACTGGCGTGAGGAGTCTTTGGAATAACCATTCCCAGGGCGATTCCCAGCGTTTCAATAGCTCTGCCTGTGCCCTGCGGTCACAGCGTTTCAGTACCACTCAGTGTGTTCCAGTCACAGCCTTCCCATAGCTCTGCGTCCTGCTTACCTCAGTCCAGTGTCTCCGACTGTTCTGGTTACAATCGGTGTCTCTTCCTTTCCGGCTGTGTGGGACCCCGGCCCCTGCGCTCACTAGGGGGGCGCTCTCGGCAGGGGAGACAGCAAGAGTGGGGGACAGAAAGTAGGAGTGGGGCCCATTTGGAGAACGGGGGGAGTGACATATTAGAGATAGCACCGTGGGGTCTCTCCAGGGTGGGGCTCCTAGGCAGTGTTCCCTGTAAGCTGTGCACTTCTGCAGCTGCTCAGGAGAAATTCAGATGCCACCCAGCTGATTAGCAGAGTGTGCACACTAGATGTGGTTTCTATTGGTGGTGCACATTTGCACACGCCTTGGTGCACATACATTTATTCCACATATGGATGTAAAAAAATCTGCACATGGATGTAAAAGATTAGCAGGGACATTGCTCCTGGGTACTACTAAAATATAAATATTGAGGAAGGAAGGGAGGGAGGAAGGAAGGGAGGGGGTGTGGCTTTCATTTGGAACATCCCGGGACAGCTGACAAATTCCCATTCAGGGTTTACTAGACCAGCTCATCTCTATGGATTCTTGCACAGTGACTTAATGCCCAGTGATTCTCTGCTAATACTTCTGCCTTGCTGGGACATTTCTTCCTTTCAGTTGAAGCCTGTCAGAGACAAGTCCCAAAGCGCTAGGCACCTCCCTGTGGGGATCTCACAGCGCTGACACTGCAGCCCCAGTGACCAATGGAGAAACCGAGGCACGGAGTGGTGACATGCTTTGTCAGACGCTGCTCCATTGCATGCCGAGCAGGAAGGGGGTGGGGCAGGCTGATGTGGCTGTGAGGGGACAGGGTTCTGCTAGGAAGTAGCAGCTGGAGTCACAGACATAAACCCGTTCATAAAAGCAGCAGCAATGTGTGTGCTCCAGGCTGAAGGTTCAGGCCGTGAATAGTGAATCCCACTGAATACTGGGGAACCTGTTTAACTAGCCCTCTGCTCATTCTGCTGGGCTGTACCCAGCTCGGGGCTCTGCTATTTCACAGGCAACACTTAATAAGCCACCATGAGGTTTAATGGCTGCAGAAACCTCTGCCAGTTGGAGGGAGTAGCCCCTTCCGAAGCCGCCTCCTCGTCTCCCGAATTACTGTGCTGCTGACAGGCCACTCCAAGAGCTGGCTGGATGGACCCGCCGAGGCCGGGCCAGCCAGACACTCGGCCAGCAAGCGGACGGCTTGTGCGTAACTTTTTCCATTGAAAATTGCAGATTGGGTGACACTAAAACACCTGCGGATTCAGGCCCGTTTCGCCGCATTGTTTGTGCCAGAAACTGTTTTGAGTTGACAGTTTTGAAGTGAAATGTCGGGACCTTGGGAGGGTTCCAAGTGCAACGTTACTTTGGAATGTCCCGTAATTGTATCCCTTTTGAGAGGGTCCCGGCGAAGACTGGGCCTTCGGTTACAGGCGGAACAAAACTTTTGGATCCCAACTATTTTCCCCCAATCTATTTGTAGTTTCCAGGTCAGCTGAGCCCCCCCTTTTCCTGACATCCCAGCAAACCGAAAGGTCCATTTTTACCTGGCTTTAACCCTTTGTATGCCTGGAGCGGAGTGACTGTCCCACTACAGCACTGCTTGTATGGCAAGCTGTGCTTGAATGGGGACACTCTCCCAGGGAAGGCATTACCAGCAACTCGGTACACGGTTGGCTGTCCAGACACAGACGCACTTAGAGCCCCGCCATCACTGCGACTGGCAATGGCACAAGGAGTAACCGACAACAAGGAAGAGACACACAATGGTCAAAACCCACGACGGCCAACACGCTGAAGGCCTGCCAGGATCCAGCTTTTCCCCAGGGGACACAGAGCACGGGGAAGCAAGCTACAGGTGCTGAGTGAACAAGTTTCCTTCCTATGGTGTAGCGGCGGACGGGCAATTTGGGCCTAATTCACTGAATCCACACACACGGTCACAAGACAAAACCATCGATCTGGAAGACGGTGAAACACCCACTCTGCTGAGACTTGATCGGCAGGACTCAGCGGGAAGACAGGCTGACAGACAATAGACGGATATTGGAACAGACCCCCAAAACCCGTGCAAAGCGTCTCCCGTCGTCTCCAGGGATGGCCAGCCTGTGACAATGATTTCAGCTCTGTGGGGGTGTAATCAATGGGTAAGTTTGTGAGCAGGCTGCAGAATTCACGTGCTACCGGAGACAAACGTGACCAAAGGGATGTTACAATACGAAGTGCTATACGGTGATGTCTGGAAGCACAGAGAACCGCACTTGCAGGACACCAGGGGTGGGGGGAGGGGACAGTACACCTGAAGGAAGGAATACGCTCTCTTGGCATTCATTGATCCGATAAAATATTTCAGCTCCCCGCTCCCTGTCTCTCACTCACACACCGAGCAGGGCAGCCCCCACTGCGAGGAAGCCGCTTCGGAGCACTGGCATGCTCCTTTTCCTTTGTGACTTAGTTCTTCTCTCTTTCGCCTCTGCCTTTCATTAGCCTGACTTCTACACCTGCACGCTGATGGGCTTAACAAGCCACCAGGGACGTGAGCCCAGCAGGCAGGCCGTGCGCTGTGCTCAGATCCCTCCTAAGCCCCGGACACCAGGCAGGAGAATGCCAGCGCAATTAGCACGCTTGTTTCCTCTGCCGGGGATTTGTGTCTGAATCCGGTTTTGTTGAAAATAGACATAAATCAAGGCTGGCCCGATGCTCTTGGCTCTGCCTGTGCCCCGGCTACTACACTGGTGCCTAGCACCGCGAGGGGGAGAGCTGGGCTATAGGGACCATCCGATGCAAAGCTCCTGTGTCGCGCTCCAGACCACACGTGCTGGTAGGCAAGCAGCCAGCCACGCAGACTGGATGACAGCGGCGCCTTGCTGGGAAGATAATCACCGGGCCCCATTCCGCTCCTCACAAGGAGACTGCTGAGTCTTGCTGCATGCCTCTGCTAGTGGAATGCTCACCAATTAAAATCTAATTTACTTTCGGATCCCTGAGTTACTGCTAACAACTGAGATTCATCGAAAGAAAACTGTAAAATCGAATTTCCTCCTCGCTCAGCTTGCACTGTGAGTGCTCCGTTTCTCTGTGCACGTGAGTACAAATGTGATCAGGAGCGGGCTCCTGGCACGCTGAGGGGATGCTGAACTGCCAATCGCAGGGGCATTAAAAATCAGGAGATCAAAAAAAAACAACCCACATAAATCTCGGGTTCTTGTAATGTCCGATCCAGTGCTGGAGCCTTCAAACTGCTCTCGGTGCCTTACGCTTCCATTGCCTTTAGAAATGTGTTTTCACTGAAATCCGAAACGAAACCAACCTGCCACTTCTTCCCAAACGGGGCCATTGACAACCCCCTGAAAGAGCAAGTGGCCATTTCACAGGGAGCGTGTCCAGCAAACCGCCCCGTTTGCTTCTGTGAAATGCTCTGAGGCACAGGGCCAGATTCTGCGCTCGGGCCTGGGTGTTGGAGAGGGCCCAAGGGAACCTGTGGTGATCACTGGATTTGCAAATCTGCCCCAGCTGTGCGCCACCCTGGGCGAAATGAGCAGAAGTTTGTGCAGTATCCCCATACCTGACATGCAGTGCCGCCACGCTGGTCCCAGGGTAGCAGAGAGACAGGATGGGTGAGGGAACAGCTGATGACAAACAATGGTGCCGGGAAGGGTGCCAAGGGGCGTAAGAGGCTGAATTAGTCCACACAAAAAGCTGCTGGGATGTGTTAAGATCATGCCTGGTAAACAAGAGACGCGTGGAACCACAAATCGATGGTGTGTTGGAAACAGGCCTAATTGGCGAACCAGCCATGGCGGGTTTGAGCTAGCCCTCCCTTCCGGGTCCTTAAAAAGGATTGGGGGGGGGGGCAGTCAGGCTGTCAAACAGCCACTGCTGTGCTGGCTGAGAGGCGGGTGGACTGAAGGTACAAGCTTCCCCAGCCAGGCTGCTACCTCACTGTTTCCTGGGACCACGGCACCTCCTGGGCCCCTCTGGGCCTTTGCCATCTGGGTGCTGAGAGACGCCCTGAGCAGACCAAAGAGATGGCTCTTGTGAGCACCCCCCATCCCAGGGCCTGGGCCTGATCTCCCTCTCGGCCGGGGGGTGGCCGGCCTTTGTGACTGAGCCCTCCAGCCAAGCCGCACGGTCGGTGTGTGAGACAGAGATCAACCCCCTTCGGGGACGTATGGCCGACGGCCGCTCTCAGGTCCTTTGGCCTGCAGCCCTCTCTTTGGGTCACTCCTTAGCCAGCCCAGCAGGGCCCATCCCCATATCTCGGCCCGAGCAGAGTCAGGCGGTGCCAGGAAAGCCAGGACTCTAACAGCCTCTCCGAGCGTCTCTGCTGGGAAACGGAGGGGCAGCTGCCCAGGGCAGGAGGTCAGCAGTCCCCACGGCGGCAGTGTGCAGTGAGGAGCTACAAGAGGCACAGAAACAAGGACGTGGCTTCTTACTGCTCTGCCTTCAGGCTCTTGAAGCCTCTGCCTGTCAGGTGGGGGAGCATTGGGAAAAGTGGCTGCTCCACTTTATACAGCGTCAGAGGGGGAGCCGAGTGAGTATGGAACAGGAAAAACCACCAATGGGCTGGTAGCACTGTAAAGACTCACAAAGCACGTCGATGGGATCATGCGCTTTCGTGGGCACTGCCCACTTCTTCAGATCACCAGAGTGTTGGAAGTCCAGATCCAAGAATAAGTAAGAGAAGGAGGAAGGGGGGGAGAAGGAAAAAAAATTGAAGGGAAGTAAGAAAGAAAGACAGTGAGTAGATAAGCTTCAGAAGGGATAGCCAAGTGAGTCTGTAACAGGAAAAACTTAAACAACAATTAGGCTATGTCTACACTACGAATTTTCTCTGCAAAAAATATGCTAATAAGGGACTCATTTGCATGAGTCACAATCTTATACCTGGGGCATAAGGATCTTGCGGAAAAAGGGGGCTTTGTGCAAAAAGAAAAAGTCCACACCACTTGGTTTTGTGCAAAAACCCCAGCGCAAAAACGGATTGGCAGAAAATATGCAGATGAGATGACTCATGCAAATGAGTCCCTCATTAGCATATTTTTGGCCAAGAAAACTCGTAGTGTATACTAGCCTAAGTCTAGTAGCATCTCAAAGACTAAATAGTTACAAGGGGCTGATAAGAGCCATTAGTTTGCACTGGGAAAGGAAGATGACCAACACAAGATTCTACACAGACATCAAGAACCATTGGCACCTTCATTGTTTGCTTGGTTGACCATGTGCGAACTGTGACGTAGCTGGGGGCTGTCTACTCTTGTGCAGGGCCGGCTTGAGCCATTCCTGCGCCGGGCAGTGGGCGCGTGACGCATGCGTGGCTCCACCCCCGGGTGCACGACGCATGCGCAGTCCCGCCTCCGGCGCGCTGCGCACCTTACAGCTGCAATCGGGCACGCAGTGCCTGATGGCAGCTCTAAGGGGCGCCGCGCGGGCCCCGGGCGCACGGTGTCTGATGGCAGCTCTAAGGGATGCCGCGTGGCCGGGTGCGTGGCACTCCTTACAGCTGCCATCAGGCGCCCCCCATAGGTTGGCACCCTGGGCAGCTGCCCGGCGAGCCCCTCCCTTAATCCGGCCCTGCTCTAGTGGCCCTGGGCCCACTCTGGTTGGGCATTCACTGGTTGCTGGGTGTGCTGTGGCTGACCCCTGCTGGCCTCTGTCTGTAAGCACTGCCCAGTGGGGGGTCGCCCTGAGGGTCCTCATGTCACCTAGACAATAGCTCAGCCGGTTCTCACCTAACCTGGGGAAGGGGTTTAAACAAAGGATGGGGTGTGGCTACCTGGGGGAGGTGTGTTCAGTGGTTGGGAGAAAGGGCCGTCTTGGCTGGGCAATCATGAAGAGAAGAGACTAAGTTGAGTACTGGTGGTTCAGGGGCCTGTGGACTCCCTACCTCAAGGGGTATGGGGCTGCCTGCCCCCTTACTTCGAAGCCCCCATTGAACCCGGGTTCTGCTGTATCTCGGAGAAGCAATAAATCGTCTCTGTTCTACTGGCTGGCAGAGTCACATCCTGCTGCGGACGGGGGTGCAGGATCGTGAGTCCCCAACGCGCCGTCACACGAGCCAATCAATATTGCGATTCAAACCATTAGCATAAGAATTAAACTTGTGACTGAAGTTAAGCTCCAATCCTTCTCTGTGTATTTGGTTTGTGGAATTGGCCTGAAACAAAACAGCGACTTGGAGATCCATTAACGAGTGTCCAGGAAGATGAAAGTGTTCTCCAACAGGTTTCTGTGTGTTGCCTTTTCGGATATCTGATTTGCGTCCATTAATTCTTTCCCGTAGAAACTGTCCGGTTTGGCCGATATACGTGGCAGAGGGGCACTGCTGGCATTTGATGGCGTAGATCACAGTAGTGGATGTGCAGTTCAATGAGCCTTTGATTTGGTGGCTGATGTGGTTGGGTCCAGTGATGAAAAAGCTGCAGCTACCGGCCCTTTCTCAGCCCCTCTGGCTGCCTCTCTGCTGGGCCAGCTGCAGCTACCGGCCCTTTTCCCGGGCACGTGCTTAGAGGGACATGACAAAAGGGTTGAATCTCTGCAGGGCCCAGGTACCTACCCAGCTCAGCCTCTTGTGGCAGGACTCCCAGGGAGCGGCGAAGGCAGCGTCAAAGCCAGACAGGTCGGCTAGGCTCTCTGACTGCAGCAGGGAGGCGAGGGTCTGAGAACAAGCAGCCGGGCTCCGCCTGTCCCGGCGAGATAGCGAATGCAGCTGGAGGGGCCTTTGCTGGCACCGCTGGGCTAGTGAGGCAGCCACGGCTGCCCAGCGCCCAATGCAGGACTCTGGTGTTCAGCTGAGCTCTGGGGGCCCACCCCAGCCAGGAAGGGGCTCGGTCAGCAGCAGCCCTGCTGGTTGTGAAGTTCTGACAAGCCTCAGCCCGGCTATGCCCGGCAGGCTGTCCTCAGCCGCCTCCCAGCCCTCAGCCCGTCCCCCTGCAGGCCCCGGCCCCGCCAGACCCCTGCGTCCCACAGGAAGTGTCGGGATCCCGGCAGCGCAGAGCCAGACCGGCGCCGAGGCCTCACGGCGGGTTGAATGAAAGGGCCGCGAGTGCAGCCATGGAAGCGCAGGGACTGACAAAACCAGGGAGGGAGGACAAAGGCAGAGGTGGTCACGGGCAAGCACAAGGGAAAAGCTCCGCCAGAGAGCGGAAAACAGAAGCCCCAGTTTTTGTCCCACCTGGCTCCTCTCATGCGCGCACATGTCTCCTTTCCAGCCGTGGCCTGCTTGGCTTGGCCCGGCTCCGGCCCTCAGACCGAATCCTGGGTTCTGCTGTGCCCTGAGGCGATGGCTAATGCTGGAACCTGTCTGTCCCATGAGCCCCAAGGAGACGTAGCCTCAGGGGGTGCTCAGCCAGTCAGCGGGAATCTCTACTGAGCGGCTGCCCTGGCGCCCGGCTTCCAGGGAACACGGGCCTTAGGAATCAGCCCCTGCCGTGCCTGCTCATCGGGGAGGTCTGAGCCGGACAGTGTTGGCCAGTTGGATTCAACCCCCTGGCTCCGGCATCCTCCTTCGTTCTGGAACCACGACGGCTGAGGGAATTAACAGGCTTTGCTGGCCCAGGTGACAGGATGGGATGCGCAGGAGGAGGAAATATTGTCAAATTGCATCCGAGCCCGAGTCTGCCACCTTAGTACAAAGCGCCCCGCCAATGTTTGAGTCTTTCCATTGCCACATTGGCAGTGAAATGATCTGGCCCCCGTCATCCAGCTGCCCTGAGCACCCACCTGGGTGGTGGGATGGAATTGGGGGGATGGGGGATGCTGCTCTGCCTGCCTACAGAGCTATCTCCTTGTCTGTCAGGCAGCCGGCTGGCCAGCGCCTTCTCATACTCCCAGCGCTGTCGCTGCTGCGTTTGTAGCCCGCCAGCTGGGAGCAGGGCTGGGAGTGACGCACTTGGAGAGAGGCAACCCTGCCCCTCGCTCTTTGCACTCTGGCCTGGTCCTAGTGAAATGCAGCCAGGCAGGCTGGCCTGTTAGGAAACAGCCTCTGTGAAGGGGCATGGTCGTGCGAGGCCCTGCAGCCAGCTGCCTGGTGTCCAGCAGGGACAGGGTGGGGGCCCCAGGACAGCCCCCCGTGGGGAGCAGATGGAGCATCCCTGCACACTAGGCAGCTCGGCACCAAGCAGGAGGCAGATGGGGGGCACTGTCGGGAGCTGAGGGTCACTAGCGCCCGGGGCTTTCCAGAGCAGGGGCTGTGCCGCCTTCCTATGCCGAGAGCAGAGAGCGCAGTGGTCCCAGCTCGGTTGCTTGGGGAGCCACCGGCTGCCTCTGCCCTGGCATGTTTGCAGCCTTCTTTTCCCTCCTGTCCCTTTGCCGCTCAGGCAGTTAATCGCGCTGGGTGTTGGCGGCAAACACATTTATTGGCGCATTTCTTAAGGGAGAGACAATTCCTGTGTTGACAGTTACTTAATTACCCAGCGTCAGAGGAGCTCAGACGTGCGCAACAAACAGCATTCCAGCCCGGGGGGTCCCACGGCTTCCTTTCCCTGGCACGAGAGACTTGCTTTTTGTGGGCGTGCAGGCCAGGGGCTCACGGGGATTTGGGTGATCCCCATTGCTTGTCTTCGCGGTGCACCCAGCCCAGGAGGGGAGACGTGCCTCCAGGATCCCAGTTGAGGGCACGCTCCCAAGCCCTGCTTAGTCCACGCTGGTGCCGGGAGCGGCCATGCTCCTGCCCCGGTGGATGTGCCGGCATTTCCCAAGGAAGAGCTCCTGCGACGTGATGGCAGGTGCTTCCCCAGCACCCGAGGGCTCCGATGTCCTCAGCCCACCCACCCGCCGGAGGCACCGCTCGGGAAGAGCCGCTGGGTGGGCAAGCCCATAGCGTCGCTTACAGCACGTGACTGGCCTCAGGAAGCAGCCGACTGCTCCCAAAGGCGCCCTGTGCTCTGGTACAGACAGAGGCGCCTCCTGGGCCTTGTCGTCAGTGAGGCAGCCAGCACCCTTCCACCCGGCATCGCAGGGGCTGGAGGCAGAGCCAAGCACTGCAATGAGGAGCAACAGTGCCCTAGGGAGGGACTCTGCACCAGCGCGGCGCACGGAGCCTGGTGTTCCTCCCACGCAGACGTGCGCCAGGCCCTTCACAAGCCCTGGCTCAGGGCCGGGACGCAGGGGGTGGGAGGCACGAGGGGCGATCCCACAGCACGCAAGGGGCAGCTGGGCTGGGCTGTGCAGCAGCACATAAGTATGTGGGGACAGCCCTGCTGGGGAGGGGAACTTTCCTGACTTCTCCATCCCCCCCGGTGAGACGGGCCAGCGAGTCCCCGTCCCCCCTCCTTTACCCACAGCCTCCCTGAGCGCGAGGGCTCCCCTGCACGGCATAGTCCTCGGAAGCCCAGTGCGGCTGGGCCCAGGGTTCCTGGGGCTCGACCCCAGCATGGTGTGCTCTCCTAGGGCAGGGGCTGGGTGTGCCCACTCCGGGGGGGCTCTCTCCCTGGGCGCTTCCCTGAGCCACTGATCACCACCTCCCGCCCAGCGTCTCCAGCAGCCACCGACCCAACACCCCACAGGGTAAGGAAAAACGGGGAAGGGACGGGAAACACATGGAGACTCACACAGCGTCTCTGGGGGGCAGGGCAGGGCAGAACCTGCTCCTGGGCTGTGTCTCCGGCTGCGGCCCCGCTCCCCGCAGGGCCCCGCTGCTGGGCCGTGTCTCCGGCTGCGGCCCCGCTCCCCGCAGGGCCCCGCTGCTGGGCCGTGTCTCCGGCTGCGGCCCCGCTCCCCGCAGGGCCCCGCTGCTGGGCCGTGTCTCCGGCTGCGGCCCCGCTCCCCGCAGGGCCCCGCTGCTGGGCCGTGTCTCCGGCTTCTGTGGCCCCGCCCAGACTGATCTTGTCTCAATAACTTGTCCCGCCCCTGTCAGTCTGACCCAGCTCACACAGGAGCATGCAGGATGGGAGTCTTCCCCAGGAGCGGCCCCAGACCAGCTGCTGGCAACTGGCGCCCTAGGCGTAACGTGCGATTGACGCCCCCGCCTCCAAAGCCCTCAACGGCCGTTTATCTTGGCGCCCTAGGCGACCGCCTATTTCGCCTGTATTGACTGGCCACCACTGCTCTTCCCCCTCCCCCCCCCAACTCCTCACTCCCTCCTTGGCCTGCCCGCCGTATCAATCAGGCTGACCTGGAGCATTGGCCTCTCCCCATTGCTCCTGCGGGCTGTCAGTCTTGGGGTCCTGATTTCTCATAGACCCTCCCCCTTCCTTTTAGCACTGGGAGCCAACCAACCCCGGCCCCCCTCCCCATGTTAGTGAGGGGGCAGCAGCCCCCTTGCAATAGGCTACTGAGGGGAAGCTGCCATAAATCAGAGCAAAAACTTAAGAAACAACGAATAGTCTGGTAGCACCTTAAAGACTCACAAAACACGTCGATGGGATCATGAGCTTTCGTGGGCACGGCCCACTTCTTCCGATGACCGGAGTGTTGGAAGTCCAGATCCAAGAATAAATAAGGGAAGGAGAGAGGGGGGAGGAGAAGGAAAAAAAGAGGGAAAAAAGCGGGGGAAGGCGGGAGGGAGGAAGAAAAAAAGAGAGAGAGTAGCTAAGCTTCAGAGGGATAACCCAGTGAGTCTGTACCAGGAAAAACTAAAAAAACAACAAATAGTCTAGTAACACTTTAAGGACTAAATAGTTACCAGAGGCTGCTAAGAGCCATTAGCACCTCCATTGTTTTCTTGGCTGGATAAGTCATTAAGCAGCCGCTTTCACACTTTCTTCTGGTGACCCAGTTGAAGAAAATTTTTGCTGAGAGGACCCAATATCATTTGAGTAGAGTGTGGGCTCCGGGGTGGGGCTGCGGATGGAGCTTTGGGGTGCTGGAGGGGGCTCTGGCTTTGGGGGGAGGTCAGAGCTGGGGTAGGAGGGGCTTACCTTGCGTGGCCCCCGGGCAGCGGAGCAGCGGGGGGGGGGGAGTGGGTAAGGCAGCTTCCTGCCTCTCCTGGCACCGCAGACCCTGCTGCCCCCAGAAGCAGCCAGCAGCAGGTTCCCAGCCAATGGGAGCACAGAGCTAGTGCTCAGCGCAGGGGCAAGAGCCCTGTGCGCTCCCCCCCGCACACACACACACCACACACATACCACACCTAGGAGCCAGGTCTGCTGCCGGCCGCTTCTGGGGCATAGCTCAGTCTGTGGTGCCAGCACAGGCAGAGATCTCCCCCCCCTGCCCGCCCCCCCTGCTCACCTGATCCCCCTGCTGCAACGAGACCCAGCACCTGGGTCCCAATCCCTAGTTTGAAAACCCCTGAATTAGAGTGACTGGGGGTTGCGCGGGCCTCTGAGACAGCCCAGAATCCAGCCCAGAGGCAGGCCGCAGCCGGGGCCATCGGGCACACGAGCCGCAGCTGCGTGCTGACTGGCCCAGGGCCTGCCGGTTGAGAGCCACTGGGAAAGAAGCCATTCTGGCATCCTCCTCCCCCACCCCTGCTCTGAGCTGCGCCTTCCTCTAGCACAGAGTCTCCCCGGCCGCCCAGCGAGTACGCCGGGCGCTGAGACAGACTGGGGGAGGCGCTCCGACACGCTGGTTGGCGCTCAGATACCAGCAAGAGGCGTGCGGGACGCAGGCGGCTCGCGCCAGGCCCCGCTGTATTCCTACTCCCTTAACGCCATGGGGAAAGAGGAAGGCCCCTCTCCCTGGGTGGCTCCTGAGCGCTGAAATGAAGCTGGGAGGCTGGGCCCGGCCTCTGTTTGTGGTGGATGGACTCGGGGGCCATGATCTAGCGCTTATGCTAGGAGATCATCGCGTCCTCTGGTTCACGTCTTGCACTGACTCGCCCGCTGTGAGAATGGGGGTGGCACGGGTGGCGCTTTCAGAGCACAGAATGAAAACCAGCCCCCTTCGGAGAAGGCAGCCCACGTCCCAGCAAGGAGATTATGGAACTGGCACGCTGTGTTGCCCCTTATCTCTGTACACAATGTTCAGATATTTTCCATTTCAGGTTTTTAATAATGGGCTTGCTTTGTTGCCCTTCTTTTATTTGCGCCTGTAAATTTGTTTGAGTGAAATTATGGTAAAAAGATATTAAAGCCCATGATGCGTAGCCGTCAGCGCTCCCAGCATGGCACCTAATCACAATAGTGCGAGCTGAGCTGGGTCTTTGTGCTGTGAGCAGAGCGCAGGGGAATTGCTCATCACAGGATGTGGTCATGCTAGGTTAGTTTCTACTACCTCGTGGACACAGATTAAAGGGCAAAACTCCTCCCAGTGGTGCCTCATTTGAAGACCTGTGTGTGCCCTGCTTCGGGGGCAAGCATACACTCAGATAGGGTTGTGTTCTCATGCCAGCTTGGGGAGGGGCTGGTCTTGGTCCAAACACCCGTAGTTGCCTGTGAGCAGGGTATTGTGCATTCTTCACAGGGCGCTCCTATTTCCCAAAGGGGGAAGGGGACACCCCAGCTGCTTTCCAGAGCACCTCTCCCACGCCCCATGGCTCTCACCATATCCTGCTACTGAGATGCCAGTTGATCTGTGAGCTGCACTACAGACGGAGGCAGCCAACTGCGGAGCTTCAAAGGGAAGTTAGGAAGGGAGTGGGAGAGGTCCCGTTCTACATGGGAGTGTGAGATGGCCAGCCGTGGAACAATGGTGTCCTCCTGCCACAGATGGGCCACGTTCTCTTTGCTGCCTGAAGCCAGAAGCAATTACGTTGGTCGCCCCACTGGAGGAGATTCTTGGGCTGGGGGGCAAGCGGAGACATTGCTAAGAATCAGAGAAGCCAGTCAGTTCAGGAAACACCAGTCCCTTGGGTTCAGGAAAGGATGGAGCTTGTCACACAGGAATTGGTGTGAGAGAAAGTCAGAGATGGGGTCTGGTAGTTCATAACCCACACTGGCAAGTGGTCATGGCAGCGATCTACATGGCTGGAGACACTCTGGGACCACCAGAGAGGGGAAAAAAGCAGGAGGAATTCCATGTAGCTGGTTCCCAGCTCTCCACTACACACTATGGAAGATACCTTTCAAGATCCAAAAGGCCCCAGGGAAGGGAGAGATGACGGGACACGTGTGGGTGGCAGCTTTGCCCAACCAGTAAGAAAACCAACCCCTCCCCTGCTCCCCAAAAGTGACAGGGGGTGTCAGCCCCACGACATTAGGCAACAGACAAAAGTAATTGGAATGGCTCATTTCTGAGGGTAAATTTGCTCTGGCTGGTGTGACTGAACCATGGCGGGGTGATGTGCACAACCGGAATGTGGCAATCAGTGGCTACAGCCCATTTAGGGAGGGTTGAGCGGGGAAAAGCGGCGGGGGAGGGACACTTTAAAGCAACCGTGGCATTGCCTGTTTCTGAGTCATGGATAACATGGAGAACAAAGACCTTGGATGCTTATGGATCAATATTCTAACCAATCCAGCACTGCATAGCATGCTAGTTGTTGTCTGCCGCAGGCCTCCAGATCACACTAGGGAGCAGGATGGTCGTCGCCTTAGGCACTCTTCTACAATGTGTAGGGGGGAAAATATGATCATGGGGACTTCAGTTTGAGTGTCAGGTGCTGGAGGTCTCGTGGTGTCAGTGCTAAAGCTTCCTTGGGATTGCGAAACATTATGGACGGCCGTTTTCTAAGTCCACCAACATGGGGGATTTCTGTATCAGCCCGTCTCCTAACAGGCACAGAGCAACCGATGACAGAACCAAAAGTTTAAATACAAGTTATCATAACTTAATCACACCTATGGTGTGCAAGCAGAATCACCTGAAGAGCAGTAATATCTATACTTGGTGCTTTAATAGGGCTGATTTCTCAAAGCTGAAAGCAATTATGAGCCAAGTCAGCTGGGAGGAAGAATTTAATCAGCAACCTGTGAATGATAATTGTAATAAGAACACCTTACCAGAAGCCCCAGTCCCACAATGGAGGAAGAAGGTTGTGCTGGTTACAAAACCAGCCTGCTTTAGCAGGGGAGTGAAGGCATCTGTAACTTTTTTTTTCAAAGTATACAACAAATGGAAGAAAGGGGAAGCTGACAGTAATGAATATAAATCATGTTAGGAATTGTAGGAAATTGATAAGAGAAGCCAAGGGACAGAAAGCAAATTCTATTGGTAGCAGAATGAAGGACAATAGAACGGGGCAATTTAACCATATTGGGAACAAAAGAATCCTGACATTGGTGCATTACAAGATGGAAGTGGTAGAATTTCCCATAATTGTGTGGAAAAGGGAGGGTTTTTAGTAAACATTTCGCTTTGGTGCTTGGGGAAATGTCAGGTGATGTGCTTATGGCGATGGCAACACACCTTCCATTCCACTCGTATCTATGGAGAATGAAACTCAGAAACTCCTACAGTGCGACGTCCTTCAATCAGCAAACCGGGATAACTGGCACCCAAGCATTTTCACTGAGCTGGCTGAGGGGTTCAGTGCACCATTTAACATTCAATTTCAATAAGCCCTGGGGAAGTTCCAGAGGACTAGGAGAAAGGGAAGGTTGTACCAGTTTTTAAAGAGGGTAAACAGGCTCATCCAGGCACGTATCAACGTGTCAGTCTGGCATCCATCTTGGCAAGATAATGGAGCAGCTGCTATGGGACTCAGCGAAACAAAGGCAAGCAATGTAATTCATGCAATTCAACATATGTTTATGGAAAATAGAGTCTGTCGAATTAACACGATAGCTTGTTTGGGCGAGATTACAAATTTGGCAGATAAAGGTAATAGCATTGACATGAGCCACTTAGACTTCTGTAAGATATTTGACTTGCTGTTTCGATTAACAAACTAGGAGGATATCAAATAAACATGGCACACATTCAATGGATTAAAAACTGGCTCACTGACAGATCTCCAAGGGAGAACTCAAAAAACAACCAAAAGTCTGGCAGCACCTTAGAGACTCACAAAACCTGTTGGTGGGATCAGGCGCTCTCATGCCCACCTCTTCAGATGACTGGTAGCTGGGGGCTCGTTGTCGAGAGGGTCTGTTTCCAGAGCCGTCCTGCAGGGATCCAGTTTTGGCCCTCTGCTATGTAACATCTGTGGTGTAGTGTTAGTACCTTGCTGGTTACTGTGCTTGGGCTGTGGGGGACCCCCACTGGCAGCTGTCTGTAAGCACGGCCTAGCAGGGGGTGCCTTACGGCCCCAGGGCAGTGGCTAAAACCAGTTCTACAAGTTAAGGGAAGAGGCTGAACAAAGGAAGTGTGTGCTGGGGGAAGGGGCAGTCTTGGGCTGGAACCATGAGGGAGACAGACTGAGGTTCCTGGGGCTGGGGCTAGCGGTGATAAATCCCTAACCCAAGGGGTCTGAAACATCCTGGCCCCGAATCCTGTAATCACCCCACGTCTGTGCTGGGCTGTATCCTGGAGAAGCAAGAAACCTCCTCTATTCTACTGCTGGCAGAGTCTGTTCTTGCTGCTACGGGGGTGCAGGATTGGGGGAACCCCGACTGCGCCACATCTCAATCAAAGACCTGAATGAAACCCTAAAACCATCACTGATAAAGTGTGCAGATGACTCACATATTGGAGAGTGGTCAATAACGAAGAGGTCACTCGTTAAGCATGACCTGGATCACTTGGCGAAGGGGACACAGGCAAACAATCTGCATTTTAATGCGACTCAACATGAACGTGTACATCTGGGAACAAAGACCGGGGCCGTGCTTTCAAGATGGGGGATTTTATCCTGGGAAGCAGCGCCTGAACGAGATTTTGGGGTGCTGGTGGATAACCAGCTGGAAGGATTAGCACCCTGCCGCCCAGTGGTAGTCTCAAGAAACTCAGCATAGAGAACTTCACAAAGGTAGGGGTGGCTGGCTCGCAGTCCGTAAGTACTTACATGGGTGTGACGGGCCGTCTGCCCCACACTGGCCTAGGAAGGGTTAAATCCCGCTCTGGGGGAGGGCTGGGGCTGTGGAGCCAGCAGCTGTGGCAGGTAGCAGCCAATCAGGGCCCAGCTGAGACTGTATAAATAAAGGCTCCTAAGAGGAGGACACTGACTGGCTCTTGCTCCAGCTGGGGAGCAGGACGGACCTGGCTGCCAGGGAAGCGGGAGCCTTCCTGGGACAGAGCAGGGCTGGGGAAAGGCAGGCAGAGCTGGGGAGCCCTGGCCTGGCCCCACTCCTGGGCTGCAGGGTGTGAACAAGGCCTGAGGTACCAGGGCTGCAGGGAGGCAGCCAGGGCAGGCAAAGGCAGCAGGTCCCACGCCCCCTGGCCTATGGTGAGCGGCCATGTCACACGGCAGTTCGCCCCAATGTAAGGAGCTAGATGACGACTGGCCGTGGGTCACTGAGGCAAAGGAGTAGAGGGGGTTGGGGTTCCCTGAAGAAGAGGACCCCAGAGCGTGGGGAGGAGCCAGAAGGGAGGGCGGTGCGGGCTGGGAGGAACGCGGGTCCTAATGGAAGGTGGCAGAACCATTATGACATAGTCAGGTAACAGTAGGTAGGGTACATCCTCACTGCACTCTAAAATCGAAATAGGATACGCAATTCCACACAAATACGCAATTCCACACAACTCCACACAACTATGCAATTCCACGCAAATAGGCTATTTCGAAATTTGGTGCATCTACATGGTGCCAAATTTTGAAATAAAGTGCTATTTCAAGGCATCCCTTACTCCTCCTAGAGTGAGGTTTACAGGGATGGTGCGTTCCTTGGACACGGGGTAGCTATTTCGGGATACCAGATAGCCTTGCGGTGCAACATACCCTGAGACAGCGGCCGGAAGGGGGCACTCCAGCACTGAGCAGCGCTAAGTCCCGAGCAACCAGCAGGAGGCGCTGTGGCGCTGAGTTGGGCCAGCTCCAGGGTGAAGGAATATTTAATAACAAGTCCTTCAGCCCCGCAGAGGAAGGTCTCACACGACCAATGGCTGGGAGCTGAAGCCAGACAAATTCACGCTGGAAATGAGGTGTGATTTTGAACGGTGAGAATGATTAACCATTGGACCAGTCTACCAGGGTCGTGGTAGATTCTCCATCACTGACAAGGTTCAAATTGGGACTGGACGTTTTTGAAAAGATCTCGCCCAGGAATTACTTTGAGGCACGTTTGTGACCTGTGCTCCATGGGAGGTCAGACCACATGATTGTAATGGTTCTTGCTGGTCTTCCAATTGCTGCAGCTAGGCATTTCCTGGAGCGACTGGAGCCGAGGCAACCTTGTACCGCACCACGTTTCGCTCCCCTGCTGCCTGCCGCGCTGACCCCTGCACTCTGCCCGAGACTAGGATGGGCCAAGCGATAATTAGGGAGGGGCGTTGGACAGCAGGGGCTGCGAGCAACAGAGGACATGAAGACAGGCATCAAAGAGAAGCCACGCAGCAGCCAATCAGCGCCCCAGCAAACCTGTAATCATGGCTTGTCCCTTCAGACTCGCCGGGCGGCTCGCTGTGCATTTTAACACGGAAATAACTTCTCCTGGCAGGGCCAGCATCCCCAAGGCAGTTTCTGCAGCCTCTTCCTGTGCACAGGCCTGCCCCTTGCCCCCGCCCCCACCGCGTGGCTTTCGTTTGACACAGGCAGACACATGGGACAGTTGCCTCATCTGAGAAGTTCAATGCACAACAGTGTCTCTTTCTGGGGCAGTTCCGCCAGGCTCTCTTACATCCTCCAGGCACAGGCCTGGCAGGAATGGGTGCTAATGAAAGCAGGGGGTACCAAGTGACCCTTCCCAGAACTCGGCCGAGAGCTGGGCAAAACCCCGCCGTGCCCTGGGGGATTCCCAGATGCCAGCGTTTGTTTCCTGCCAAATCAGGGCGCACACCTGAAATCCTGGAATTTTTTCCAAATGAAGGCGTCTGTCATTGTTCCCTTTGACATCCTCATCTTGACTTTGGGGCTGGGTCTTGGCACAAAAGTCCAAGCAATGGAGGCACAAGGAAACCCTCTGAAGGGCTCCAAACGTCCCAGCAAACAGTTCCGTTCCGGGGGATCAGCACTCTGCCACAGGAAAACTCCTCTGGCAGAAAAGCTTTGCAGCCACTTCTGCAGCTGTGGGTGTGCGGGCTCCCACCAGAAACCCAGCCCAGCTCCTCCTCTCTTCCGAGACCCCCGTACTTTGGGTGACTTTCGGTGTCCATAGAGTGAATGAAAGAGCCATTTGACTCAGCCCACTGAGGCTGCTGCTGCTAACTGAGCTTTAAAGCTTTCTCAGGCAAAATCATGGCTCAGGCAGCCCTAAGAGACAGCCTAGAACAAGGTGGGCTTAAACTGGGCTTAAACTGCAGCAAGGGAGCTTTAGGTTGGACATTAGGAAAAACGTCCTGCCTGTCAGGGTGGTGAAACACTGGAATAAATTGACAAAGGAGGTTGTGGAATCTCCATCTCTGGAGATTTTTAAGAGCAGGTTGGACAGACACCTGGCAGGGATGGTCTAGACGGTGCTTGGTCCTGCCATGGGGGCAGAGGACTGGACTCGATGACCTCTCGAGGTCCCTTCCAATTCTATTGTTCTGTGATTCTATGATTCTGTGCCAATGCAATTCACCGGTTCTTCCCACATTCCTAGGACCCACCAGCTGGTGCAAACACCAGCGCCAGCTGACAGGGCTGTCTCATAGGGCTGCCTGAGCCGTGATTTTGCTTGAGAAAAGCTTTAAAGCTCAGTTAGGTACCTGAAAACAGCTCTCGTGTCCCCTCTCAGTCTTCTCCTTTCCAAACTAAACAAGCCCACTTCTTTCAGTCTTCCCTCATAGGTCATATTATCTAGATCTTTAATCATTCTTGTTGCTCTTCTCTGGACCTTCTCCAATTTCTCCACATCTTTCTTGAAATGTGGGGCCCAGCACTGGACACAATACTCCAACTGAGGCCTAATCAGCGCAGAGTAGAGCGGAAGAATGACTTCTCGTGTCTTGCTCACAACACTCCTGTGATGCCTCCCAGAATCATGTTTGCTTTTTTTGCAACAGCATCACACTGCTGACTCATATTTAGCTTGTGGTCCACTCTGATCCCTAGATCCCTTTCTGCAGGGCTCTGATCCCTAGACAGTCGCTTCCCATTCTCTGTGTGTGAGACTGAATGTTCCTTCCCAAGTGGAGCACTTTGCATTTGTCCTTATTGAACTTCATCCTGTTTGAGAATGAGGAAGAGGAAACGTTAAAAGCCTCCCGCGGGTGGGGATCCAGCTGAACTTCTGTCACGTTAACCAGTGAGCACGCCCAGCTGGGTTTGCACACGAGGCTCATGCGGTGATGTCAGATACGATCAGTTCCTGGCGACTGCAAGGGGAGGCAGCGTGGACCTGCCGTTTCCTACGTGCCCGTTACTGTTCTGAGGAGGTGCCACGGAGCGGGGGGCCTGTGGCTGGGGACACCACGGACACATGGAGCCAGCGGCAGGAGGCCAGGGGCTGCAAAGGAAAGGGGAGAGGCCGGGAGAGCTGGCTGCCATTTCTATCTTGCCACCGCGACCTTGGACCACAGATTCACTCCCGCAAACCTCAGTGCTCCTGCCTGGGCACCGGGGCTGGTGCCACTGGCCGGCTGCACTTTGGGAGCCGTGGCTGCTGAGCGTTGCTTTGGCCCTATCCCCTCCCTAGGCTGCAGCTAATCCCCAAAGTCTCCTCCTGAAAACAGAACGGGGCTGCCAGAAGCCCCCGGCACTTTGCCTCTCTCGGCCTTTGACTCTTCCCTGAAAACGCGAGGCCCCCGTCTCCCACTTTGCCACTGCCCTGTGCTCACAGCCCTGGCGTGTGCCGCGTGTGTGAGCATCACGATGGGGCGCCACAGCCCAGGCCACACTGGGACCTGCCCCGGCCTGGCCAACCCACTTCAGAGGCCGCCAAGAGCGATGGAATCAGAGCAGAGGCAAGGCAGGGCGGGCGGGGTGTGGGCACGCAGGGGCTGTGAGCATCCCAGCGCGGGCAGCCCCACGGCACAGCCCAGGCAGCGCCCCGGACACACGGCATGTGCTGAGAGGCACCCAGCCATGGCCAGAGCAGTGCTCAGACAGGTCCCCGCCACGGCTGGTCGACAGCTTCTGCGCCCCTCACCCGCCAATTTCAGTGAGAGCAGAAGGGCTTCACTCACACCGAACCCTCCCCTTGCCTGGACCGTAGGCCAGGAGGTGATGGTCTCTGGTGTGTTCACCTGGCAGCCACATCTCCCGGCCACTGCTTTCTGGTCGCCATCAAACCCTTCCACAGAGTCTGCAGGTCAAATCCTGCACACGGGCTGGTGATGTGCGCCACAGGCAGTCATGATGCACCTGGGCTGGGCACAGATCGTGGGCATGAGGCATGCTGCTCTAGGGGCCCAAGTGCTCTGTCTCTGGGGGCTTTGCTTGGACAGGGGCCGGGTGGATCAAAATCGGTGTCTTTGGAAGGAAACAATCGATTGTATGTAAGTGTCTTTGCATCATAATCTGGTTTTCTTTTAAAAAGTCACCTGTTCCCAGGGACATGTGAATTTAATCCATGATCCGCTAGGGCCCAAACATCTTCTCTTATCTCAGAAACATCTCAAGAAAAATCAATATGCGGAATCTCTGAGCCCCTGTCCAAACAGTTGCGTTAAAGGCCGCTTTTGTGTGTGGGGAGTCAGGAGGAGATGCCAGTGTCCGAGGCCAAGCTGTATAAATATGGCCCAGTAGGCCTCATGCCGTATGAAGGGCTTGATCCTGTGGGGAACCAGGGGAAGTGCTGCTGGGCGCGAGAGGACTGGCAAACTCATCACAGGTGTTAGGACCCTGCCGCTGACTGCAGGAGGCGCCTTCATGTAGCCGCCAGGATCTCCACACGAGACCATCTCATACTCCTACTTTAATAGCTTCTCCCTACCTGAGCTCTGATTGGCTCACTGTTCAAATCATGAATATTTATGACTCCACCCACCATGGAAACTCATTTTCCAGCTCATGGAAAAACTCTGAGCCGCCCAGTAAGTACCAGCTCTTGTTTTTGGGCCCCTCCAGTCCAGGGCTTTGCTCCATCCCCTCGCAGGGGTATACAGACCCCTGGGTGAGAATGCAGCAGGAGTGCAGGCTGGCGGTGGGCGTATTGATCAAGTTACACTTGTATTGGTAAGGCTGCACTTCTGAACCCCGGTGTCACTGTTCACCACAGTCAAACATCCAGGTGGAGATTTCCTGTTTAAGAGTCAAGTTTTGTTTGGAGGCATTTATGAATTTTAACATTTAAAAAGTGGTTTTTTTTTCCAAAGCTACTTGGTCTGTTGCTAGAGATAAGGGTTTAAATAAATTGAGAATCCTTATGATTTATTCATTGTTTCCCCTTGAAAACTGGGCTTAGAATAAATTCTCCTTTAAACAGCAGGCTGAACAGTTGCGGTAGAAGGAATCTGTCATTTACATTTGGGAGCACGGTGCGCTGAGGAATAGCGAGCGACAGCGACTTCTGTTACCAGGGTGCTTCAGGGGCCCAGGGAGACATAAGAAGTTTGAACGTCCGTCATCCGCAATGTCTGCAACTTCTGAGTCATCCACTGATCCCTCCAGCCGTGTGACTAATAATCAGCCGCCAGCCAGCAAAGTACCTGGGCTGGAGGGCTCAGGAACATGGGTGCCAACGTCAGGGCACCGAAGGGGAGCAGGGTCGCAGATCCCTTTGCTGGCCCATTTCACCAGGGTCGTATAGGAGCCAGGAAAGTTCCTCTCACTAGCAGGCCCATCCCCCACTTCCAGGATGGTCCCAGAGCTGTATTCCTGGATGATCCCCAGCAGCTCCCCCCTCCCCACGTGCCCCCGGGAGTCCCACAACATTTCTCGAGGGATACAGCCCTGGGCTGATTCCAGCCACGCGTCAGGGTGCGTTTGCATTGCAGCTGCTCCCCCGGCAGCCTGTGGAAACCCTTCCCCAGCCCTCTCCCCTTCGCCAGAGCTACCAGCCCTGGACGATGGGAGACTGTGGCAAGGCAAAGAGCTCCGGGCCTCCGAAAGCCCCTCGTGAGGGGCTGCTCTTGCCCCCACCCCCACGCCAGGCTCAGCCAGGAGGGGGGCTGCCAGCCCAGCAGCTAGCGGCTCAGTGCTGCCAAGCTGCCCCCAGCACACGCCTCCTCCTGGCGGTGAGCTGGGGGCACAAGCCCCCCCACTCTGCTCCAGACTCGCGCTTTGCTGGATGGGGCGGGCAGCAGGGGTTGCGGGTGCAGGCAGGCCATGCATTAACCTCCCGTGTCCCAGGCAGGCCAAGAGGCCCTGCTGCTGGTCCCGGTGTCGCATCCCTCCAGCTGGCAGTGGGTAAACCCTCCCTCGTGTCCCTCCCTCTGAGCCATCTCTGCTGCTCTCCTGCGGCCCCCCCCCCCCAGCCAGCCCCCCCCCCCGGCACTGGGATTTCAGCTCTTTGTCCCTGGCTTCGCTGCCACCTTCTGGCTTCTCTAAGCCGTGACCCTATTTAGATCCTGCTCCTCAAAAGCCAGACCTGGCAGGCTGGGATTCCCCCTGGAGTGCCCAGGTGCGTCCCAGCCTGAGCACTGAATTAGTCTTGGCCCCCAAAACCGTGCTGGGGGCTGTGACGTGGCCTGGTGCTGCGCCGGGGCAGCACAGCATCGCTGTGACACGAGGGGACGCGTCCTCGCGTGGTGTGAACGGCACGACAGACGCTCGCCCACAGGGCAGCCCTGGCACACGGCAACCAGCCAGCCTATAGCTCGGCTCTCTGGGGACAGGCAGATGCCGTAGTGCGCTTACACTCGGCTGCTCCCTCGGGGGTCCACAGCGACAGCTGGGGGTCAGGGGGCTGGCCCAGAGAGGGGCCACCCTGGGAAGTCCCTGTCATGTTACTGGATTTTAAAGGGAGCAGCCAGATCATCGCTGCGCCCACGCGGGAGTGTGTGCCCCAAAGTCGGGACAAAGGGGGCCATGGGAGGTGTCAAACGAAAGCTTGTGTGCTACTGCTACTCGTGTACCTGTGTGACGTCTGTATGTGGAGTTATGAATATGGGCTCTGTGCTGATACTGGCCTGGGCTGCCTGTTGTAAAGAACAATTGTTCAGTCAATGACTATGCTAATTAGCGAGGCTCCAGGGGCAATGGCTCTCAAGGTGCCCAATACACACCTGAGGGATGCGTCTGGAAACCTGCAAACCAGCCAGGGCATAACGGCTGCCAGCATGTGAAACAGAGATAGGTCACTCGACCATGTGACCCGCTCTGGCCGGGAGGACGCCAGGAGAGCTGTATAAGGCCATGAGGTGGACTCCATCTTGCCTGCAATTCTGCTACTGATCCCAGCTGCAGCCTTGGGAGGAACAGCGAGCCGGGAGAATCGTTAGCCCATCCTGACATAGGACGTACACCAAGGACTTTTAAGCCAGCAGTTTGTAACATCTCTGCTGAGAGCCTGCATTGAGAACTGGGTGACTGGTGCATGTCACGTATTCTCCTTAACGACCTCACTCTCCATCTTTTCTTTCTTTTGTTAATAAACCTTTCGATTTTAGATGCTAAAGGACTGGCCCAGCGTGCTCCTGTGAGTAAGATCCAAAGTGTAAATTGACCTGGGATCTGTGGCTGGTTTCTTGGGACCGGAAAGACCCGTCCAGGTAGGTGAGATTGGGTTCTATAACCCCCCACCTGTGTGCAGGCCCGGGGCTGACTGTGGCACAGGGAGAGCTGGGGCGCCAGAGGGGTTTTGCTCACGAGGCTTCCTGCTGGCTGGATTGGCAGCTGGAGCGCTCGGCGGGACTGGTGTGTGGCCTGTTTGGGAAGGGTCTCCGGTCAGGGGCTGTACGGAGCCCAGGTTCTCAGCAATTTGCCCTCAGCGGTGCCCAGACCCAGCCTGGTCCGTCACAACGCCCCCAGATCTTCCCTCTGGACCGTGTCCCTTGGAAAGGGGCTGGCTGGAGAAGCTCATGCCTGGGAGTGCAGGAAGGGTTAAAAAGCCCCTCCCAATTCCTGCCCTCCTGCAAGAGTAAGGAAGGTGGCTCCCGTGGCTCTCGCCGTCCCCACGTGATGTCATCATTTCCCGCAAGGGAGGGCACGAGGGCCGTGTCCATTCCACCAGGCAATGCCTCCCCGGCGCGTCTCTACCGGCGTGCTGCAGAGCGCCCCCTCAGCCTCCTGGTGTGTGGTAGCCAGGCCATTGGGGGCAAATGGTTACAGGCAGCCTGCCTGGTTACAGACCCACTGGGGCCAGGCTACACGGCCCAGGGCAGTTGTGTTCACAGGTGGGCCAGGGAATAATCACGTCGCAGCCGCAAACCCGCAGGGCAACAAGGCATGGCCGGTGAGTGGGATTCTCTTCCCCCTGGAGCTTGGGGCTCTTGCTGGCTGGGCTCCCCCCACGGCTCTTGTCTAACCCCCGGAGGCGAAGGGAGGGACGGGGGCAGCTGTTCACCAACGCTCTATTTCTGGGTATGATCCAGTGTGGCTGTCGGATTCCTCAGCCAGTGGGGCTCTGGGGCCCAGGGCCAGCAAGGAGCGGGACAGACAGACAGACAGAACCCAGGGACACAGCAAGAGCTGCTGGTTAGAGGCACTAACCCCACCTAGCTCAGCACGTTCGCCCTGGGTCACTCACGGCAGGGTGAGTGCTGCGGTCAGTGGGGCTGGGAGAAGGCACAAGGTCAGTGCTGGGATCAATGGGCACCCAGCTGCCCGGCCCTGCTGGCAAGCACCTGGGAGGGGGCGTCTGCCCTGCACTGGCCTAGGAAGGGTTCAGCTCTGGGGCAGGGCTGGGGCTGGGGCTGTGGAGACAGCAGCTGTAGCAGGTAGCAGCCAATCAGGGCCCAGCTGCGGCAGGTAGCAGCCAATCACGGCCTGGCTGAGGGATGTATAAATAAGGGCTCCTGGAGGGAGGAGATAGACATACTCTTGGTCCAGCTGTGGGGCAGGAGGGACCTGGCTGGGAGGGAAGCTGGTGGCTTCCTAGGGCTGGGCTGGGGAAAGGCAGGCAGGCAGGATGGGGGAGCGGCACAGGGTGGGGGGAGCTCGCTTTAGCCCTGCTGCACAGCGGACAGTTAGTGGCCAACCTCCCAGTTTGGCTGCAGGAGCCTCCAGGAAAGGGCACTGGCTTTCGCTGCAGAGCTGGGCTTTCTGCTCCTCGCTCTGGCCAGAGTCGGGCGGCATTTCTCTCCCAGGCGGGGGGCTGCGCTCACCGCCCTGCGCAGGAAGGGCTCCTCCTACAAAGAAAGCCTGGCAGCTGACGGCTGAGGCGGGGGAGCGGGCATCCATCCCAGGGAGAGCTCTGCATGCCCCGTGGCTGTCTGTGGCCCTGCCAGGGCCAGCTCGAGCCATTCCTGCGCCCCGGGCAGCGGGCGCGCGATGCATGCGTGGCTCTGCCCCGGGCGCACGGTGCACCTTACAGCTGCAATCGGGAACCCCCCATAGGTTGGCGCCCTGGGCAGCTGCCCAGCTAGCCCCCCCCCTTTAATCCAGCCCTGGGGCTGGATGCCGGGCCAAGCCCACAAGGGGAACACACTGCCTGAGCAGGCGGGCGGGCACACACTGCATTAGGCTATTGCTTTCCCCCCAGCAGGGAGCGGGTCTCCCATCGCCAGGCGGTAGCGGAGCCACACACCCAGTTATCACCACAACAGGTGAAACTCTGGGTTGTTTCTCAGGCTGTTTGCTTGGCCGGCACCCACCTCGCCAGCCGGAGCCCCAGCCACATACACACTGCCAGAAGACCTGCGTCAACTCCCACAGCACCAGGGCACTTGCCTTAGGCTTCCCTTGCCCCTCTGCAGCAAGGCCTGAGTCCCGGCCAGCCCCTCCTGCCCCTGGGGCTGCAGGGCCAGTATTGTATGCACCGAGCAAGGGGGCCTCCAGCTCAGGAGGCAGGGACTGTCTCTCCAGCTAATGCCGCCTGCCATTATTTCCGGGAGGGGGTGAGGTCAGCAGCAGCTGGAAGCCCCAGACTCTGTCCAGGAGCATCGTTCTGGGATGCTCCTTTAGAATGGCCTCTCCCCTATAAGGAGTCACCCCCTCCCGCCCCCTCCCTCCCCCCGGGCTCCCTGGCCTGGGCAAGAGGCCGGTGGGAACACGGGCATTCGGCAGCCACTGCTGGGCGCTCTGGCCTGACGGCGGCTGGCGCTTGGCATGACATTTGATCGGCCCCTGCTCTTGTCACTTGCTGTCCTGACGGGCGGCACGGGGCTGGGTGGACTGGCGCATGGGCTAGATCTGACCTGCCAGCCCCTTCCCCTTGGTGAGATTCCCCCGTGGGGCCGGGGCCCATTCGCCAGGGATGGAGGCTGAGTTCAAACTGCGTGATCCGCCCCGGGCAGATTCTGATTTTGGTCCCACCGGGGTTCAAGTGGAGCTGACCCGAGCCATGACTCCAGGCTGTTCCCCAGGTGGCTAGTTTCCCCGTTGAGCCCTGACAGATTCGGTGTGGGGCGATGAGCACCAGGAAAAGCTACCACCGCACAGGCAGCCCCTGGGCCCTTGTGGCCAAAGTCAGGTGGATGCAGGGCATAGCCTCTACGCAGGAGAATGTTGCAAGTGGGCAAACCTCTGGTTGCTTCTCCAGACTACACCCAGGTCCCTCGTGTCTGCCTCAGGCTGGGCTGGGTGGACTGGCGCCTGCCAAGAGGGGGGTAACAACCGGTTCCCAAAGGGATCAGCAGCCAAATACGTCTCAGATGTAGCTCCATCTCCCTAGGGTGGTATGTTCCATGGGGTGGGCCAGGCTGGACCTGGCTCCCAGCGGCTGGGCGGGGCGGCGAAATGCAGCTCTAGCCATTCACCTCCGGTGCTGACTGGAAGAGCGTTCTGTCCAATTCAATTAGCTCCTGCGCTACTTTAACATACTGCAACTTCATTGGGACGACTAAAGCCCACCCTCCATGGTCACCCACGTGGCTCTGTTCCGGGGGAGTTCACAGGAAGCCTGCCCTCGGCGCCGTAGAGCCTGCGCTCCCCATCGCGCGCCCTAATTAAAGATGAAATTAAAAACAGCACTGGGCCTGGTGCTTCTGTCTTGTTGAGAAATGAGAATATTGGCCTAAATTAACGAGGGTAAAAAGAAAGAGACAATTTCATGCCTGCGGGGGCTTTCCGGAGAAGTACAATTGCTTTGGATGGATCATCATTTTATATCTCAACTTTAATATTTTAAGGGGTTCCATCTCTGTCCCGTTTCCTCTCTCGGGATCCACTGTCTGAGCAGCCCAGGGACCCAGGCTGGCAAGAGCCCTTGTTCTCGCGATGGTCGCTGACTATAACCCAAGGAAAGGAGAAGAGTCACCCGTTCCTCCAGCCCAGGGCAACAGGGGAAGGAGAAACGTCGCCCAGTGGTGCTTCCCAGCATACTTAGCAAAGCCCCCGACTGGACGTGGTTGAGGAAAGCCCCCCGGGGGGTGTCAGTTTGCAGCAGTAAACCCAGCAGGAGCAGGCGCATCGCAGGAGGAGATTTGGGTGTGATGAGAGTGCTCAGCCATCAGGCTCAGGGCCCAAGGGGTGCAGGGCCCAGCCCAAGGGGTGCAGGAGCTAGCCTGGCTGTGCACCCTCTGGAGTCTGAGCCATTCTGGTCACTAGAGCATCCTGCTCTTGATCGCTTCAGGCAGGGGATCTCCTGGGCCCCCCACAGGCACAGCTGTCATTCTCTCCTCCTTCCATCCCCAGTTTGCCAGGCCCCCGGCTCAGCAGCACCTCTGGCGAGGCGAACACCCTGCAGTCGCCCCCATCTCCAGGCAACAAGCTCCGTTTCCTGTTTCATCAGACCTGTTAACCCAAGTTCGCCCCCCCCCCGCAAAGTGCAATGTCCTGACCCGACCAGTTACCGCCTGTCGCTCCCCTTGGCGTGACCCGCTAGCTAGCTCCTCCGCGGTACACAGCCGCTCTCTTCGGAGCACTGACGCACCTCAGCCCAGCCAGCTGTAACTAGCACACGGCAGGACCTGACACCTGGCTCCCTGATGCCCATAGACACATGGCATCTCTAGCTTCGAGCCCAGTTCCCCTCTCTCCCAGGCTCCCCTAGGCCAGGGTGGGAACCGTTTTGGGTCGGGGGCCACTGACCCACAGAAAAATCAGTGGGGGGCCACACACAAGTGAGAAGCAAAAAAACCCACCTGAGGAGAGAGACGCTCCCCACATCCCCTTGCCCACCAGAGGGAGCGCAGGGGGCCCAGCCTAGTAAACGGTGTGTGCTCCAGCCCTGCAGGGGCACAGGAGCTCTGAGCCTCAGGGGCCAGATCCAGGCAAGTCCAGGGCCTGAGGTGCCCCGCCCCTGGCCTAGGCCTTTCCCTGGGATGGGCTGTAACTGCACATCAGGCCCTGCGCCCGGCACAGGGGAACCTCCTGTGGGCCATACAGGGTGCCTCAGCACTCGCCGCTGGGGGCCACGGTCCGGACCTATAGTCCCCGGGGCCTCGCGGGACGGTGGGAGTCTCGGCTGCGAGGGCAGTTAAACCCCGGCCGTCGGATTTGTCCCCGGGAGACTCGCCCCCGAGCGAGCAGGCTGGGCTGGGGCCTCTGCTCCCCCGGCGCCAGTGAAGTGGGGCACAGGGTTGGGGAGCTGGTGCCCTGGGCTCTTGGAATGCAAAGAGAGCAGGGGGCAGGCCGCAGCCTCGGGAAAATAAGGCAGCCGGCTGACTGGCTAAATGATGCACACGGGCCCTCTTCCTGCCGAACACAGGCTAGGCGTGAAGGGCGGCTTTGGAGTGTCACTGTGGGGGTGCACCCTCTGTGTAAGGGGGTAACAACGCTGCAGGAAAGGGCTCCCGGCAGGCTGGCTTCAAACCGAACCTTACCCCGGACCACATCATTATTGGCTTATAGCACTCAACACAACTGAGCTTGGATACTTGCTTTCCTCGAGCACATTTCATAACAGATCAGAGTGTGGTCAAGCAATCGACTATCTAATTTGCCATCAGTCTGGTTTGCCCATCTGCAAAAACATCCACATCTGGGCCGGCCAAGCTGCTCTTTTGGCAGGCTCTTCAAACCGTCACTGTTCGGCCAGTGATTTGTTCTTGTTGATGGCTGGACTGAGACACAAAGGGTGAGTCTAGACTGGCAAGATTTTGCGCAAAAGCAGCCGCTTTTGCGCAAAAACTTGCCAGCCGTCTACACTGGCCGCTTGAATTTGCACAAGAACACTGACGATCTAATGTAAGATTGTCAGTGTTCTTGAGCAAATACTTTGATGCTCCTGCTCAGGAAAAAGCCCTCTTGCGCAAGTGTTCTTGTGCAAGAGGGCCAGTGTAGACAGGGAAGGAATTTTTTGCATAAGAAAGCCCCAATGGCGAAAATGGCCGCCGGAGCTTTCTTGAGCAAAATAGCGTCTATACTGGCCATGGATGCTTTTGCGCAAAAGCACTTTTTGCGCAAAAGCATCCATGCCAATCTAGACGCTCTTTTGCGGAAATGCTTTTAACGGAAAAACTTTTCCGTTAAAAGCATTTCCGCAAAATCATGCCAGTCTAGATGCAGCCAAACAGTTCAAGTTCCCGTGGGTCTCCGTGTCTCTCTCATGCCGCTCACAAGGCCCTGCTCCCATCGTCCTTGCTATAGGAATTGTGGCTTCTCCGTCACTCTTTCCCAGTCTCTGACAAGGTGAACTCCCTTTGCTCTGACAACAGCAAGCACCGATTGTTTTCCCAATACCGCCAGAGATGACACAAAGTCACGTCCTGTGGATGCGTGGACACAGGCGAGTAGGAGTGCATCCCAAATTGCACACACAGAGGTGAAGTGCTGCTTGTCAGTCGCGCTGCGAGTGGTGCCTGCTTCAGTCCACGTGGTGTCCACGTTGGAAAGCAGTGAACAGCAGGGACCCAAGCCACTAGTGACCGAATTACTGATTCCCTTGTCAAGAGACCCCAACGCCATATTGACATACCCAGCGTGCAGAAGCATTCTTGTACCTGCTTCCCCTTGAGCATTGTACCAGCCTTGGCTTCTCCGACACATCTGTGGGTGGAGGAATTCACAGGGGGATTTGAGAAGTCACTGCTTGTTGGATATCAGTCAAGCACCTGTATTCCAACCTAGATCCTGTCCAGCACCACCCTGCTGCAGTGGCCCAGAGTTCCGTTGTTATCGCCGTTAACGTCTTTACTACAGATTAACTTGTCAAATCCCGTGGGACCCGCCTTCAGCAGCCCCTTCATCAAAGGTGTGGAACGTGTCTCCGGCCATCGTTGTCTGACAGCCGGGACATCTCTGGGGTTTCTCTGTGGCCTGCTCCTAGCTCGTGGATCCTTTCACTCCAGCTCCCAGCTGGTACGTGCATTCAGCCATGTCTGTTCTCACGGTTCCGACAGCGGGGAAGAAGGGCATTTGTAGGGGTGTTTTGGGTGCCTCCGAACAGCCGTCCCGGCAACAGAATCCTTGCCTCTTGGGACGGGCAAGGCTCTGCAGCAAACGATTTCACAGCTGACGGTGTCCCTCCCAGGCCAGACCTGCCCCTCTGATGGTAGAGTCAGAACACCACCTCCCCAAGGGATTCAGTTCTCAGAAATCATTTCCACTGGGCGCTGCCGGGTGAGGGCTTGGGGCTTTATCCCCACAGGGTGCCAGGATGCTTCCAGCCCTGTGGGGCGGGGCAGGGAGGTGCCAGGGCTGCTGTGGATTTGCAAATACCTACTGGAGGCCTGCTCCTGCTGCCGACCCGTCCAAGGGTCAGGCTGCAGACCTGGTCCCAGTGTGCAGGGCTCTGTCATTAGCACACTGCATGCTGGGCAGAGCCGGGACGGCGAAGGGGGGCAGCCCCACACCCGTGGGAAGTTGTGGATGGGCCGAGCTCTGGTGGCATGTCCAAGAGACTGCAAATGGAGCAGACAAAGGACACAGCGGAGATGGTGCCCCCTCCCTCAAAATGCACAGCCCCTGCTTCCGAGATGTCTGCAGGTCCCATTGTTATTGTGGGCGTCTCGGTACAGGTTGAACCTCTCTGGTCCAGCAACAGCCGTGGTCCGGCCTGCTGTCAGTCAGCCGGATGCCCACGTATCCAGGGTTCAGCCGAGTTTCCTGCGGTCCCACAAAGTTTGTTTGCAGCCCCTGGTGGCTCTCGGTGCCCTGTGCTGTTCTGTCTCTCTCTTTTGCCCTGAACTGTCTTCTCGGCGCCCGGCAAGCAGCGGCAGTGCTGGTGATGCTGCTGGATAACACTGACCTCCCGTGGGCCGGCAAATTCTCCAGCTCGGTGCCGGCCAGGTGCCGGCCAAGAGAGGTTCCACCTGTACAATGACCAGGCGCCTGCAGACACCCGAGTGGCACCTCCGGCCAGGGCTCAGGGCCCTGACCTGGCAGCCTGGAGCACGGAGAGCTGAGAAGACCAAGAGCCTTGGGCAGTGGGCCCGTGGCCCAGCGGCCTGTGGCCAACTAGGAAAGCCCCCTAAGGAGGCAGCTTGTTGTTTCTGTTACTGCAGGCCTGAGAGCCCTCCCAAGCCTGCAGCAGGACTCAGCGTGCTGGGCGCGGGGGAACCCCCCCGCCAATGCCTGGCAAAGCCACTGCCCCCTGCAAAACAGACAGCACCGCCCCCCCCTTGCAGGTGGCCTGTGGGGCCAGGGCTTGTGCTCTGGCACCATCCAGTGGCCTCCCGCGGTAGCGCACATCTCCCCCAGAGGAGCCCCTCCTCATCCGGGTGAGATGGGGCGGCTGTGCGGGGCGCAGGGGGAGATGGCTCTGCATGCAATTTGGAGCGGGCCCGGCTTGCTTCCACTGCTCTCTCCTGTGCAGCGAGCCCAGCGCTGGGGCTCTGCCGGCAGTCGGACTCTGGCAGCTCCCAGTAACTGCACCTGTGGGGGGCAGAGGCCACCAGGACACAAGACCCTGTGGCGGGGCTACCGGGTGGGTCAGCATTAAACCCCCAGGTGCCTGCTCCCGAGGCTCCAGCAGACTCCATGTAAAGCCGCGTTTGCTGCCCACACCGAGTCAGCCCAGCGTAGAAGTGGCTGGGCCCGGGGAGGCTCCAGGACAGCGCTTGGGGCACACGAGCCCTACCAAATTCATGGCCCCGAAAGATGTGTCCCGGCCCTGTGAAATCTGGCCTGTGGGGTGCTTTCCCCTAGGCTAGACAGATTGCACGGGGGAGACCAGCATTTCCCAAACTGGGGGGGCCTGACCCCAAAGGGACTTGCCGGGTTATTTTAGGGGGGCAGCAGTATTGCCACTCTTAGTTCCACACTGCCTTCAGTGGAGGCAGCAGAGCGGCAGCTGGTGCCAGGCACCCAGCTGCGACGATGTGTTGGGGTTCCTCCGAACTTGCACCCCCGTAGCAGCAAGAACAGACTCCGCCAGCCAGTAGAATAAGGAGGGTTTACTGCTTCTCCCGGATACAGCACAGCACAGACGTGATGTGTCTACAGGAGTCTGGCCCAGGATGCCTCAGACCCCTTGAGATGGGGTCCCTGGGCCCCTAGATTCCAGCTCCCTTCTTAGACTGGTTCCTTCATGATTCCAGTCCCAGACTGCTCCTTCCCCCAACACTCACTTTGGGTATGTCTACACTAACCCCCTAGTTCAAACTAGGGAGGCTAATGTAGGCATTCGAAATTGCAAATCAAGCCCGGGATTTAAATATCCCACTCTTGATTTGCATCTTCCTGGCCAGTCGCCAGTTTTTGAAATTTACAAGTCCGGACTAACTGCCCGCGTCTACACACGGCAGGGACCCGGGAGTTCGAAATAAAGCCCTAAATCGAACTACCTGTTAAACCTCATTCCAGGAGGAATAACAGGTAGTTCAAACTAGGGGGCTAGTGTAGACATACCCTTCCTAGTTCCCTGACTGCCCTCAACCGATCAGACCAGTTGGGTCTTAGGCAGCCCACCTGCTGGGCAGTGCTCTGGACACTGGCCAGTAGGGGTCACCCACAGCCCACAGCCCACGCATAGCGACCAGCGTGGTACTCACACTACATCACACCAGCTCTAAGGCAGTGCCCATCCAGCAGCAGCACAGAAGTGCGGGTGGCGATCCTGTACCACGTCATCCTTGCTTCTGCACTGCTGGCGGTGGCTCTGCCTTCCGAGCTGGGCTCCCGGCCTGCAGCTGCCACTCAGAAGGCAGTGCCACTGTCACCAGCAGTGTCAAAGTGAGTGTAGCAATAACGTAACTGCCCCCGTACTAACCTCACGACACTCCCCCCCCCCACGCCTTTGTGGGTCTGGACCCAAATAACTACCTGCTGGCATTTCAGATGTGAGTAGCTCAAACGTGACGTTTCTGAGTTTTCAAATCCTATGACCATGAAATTGGTCACAGTGGGCTGTGACGTGGGTAGGGCCCTGCTGATCCAGCCCCCTCCCAAGCCTGGTTTTAAAGAGGCCTCGTTGGCATGGAGCGGGGGGAAATCTCTGGGCAGGAGCCAATAAATGGAACCTCTGCTGCTAAGCGGCTGTAGCAGCCACCGCTCAGTGGCACACACGCGCTCATTTTGGGTGGGTGGCTAGGCCGGCCCAGACACAAAGGGGTTTCCATTTCCGAGGGCCAGGGCTGTTTGCACTGACAGCGCAGAGTGCACGGTGAGGCCGCCAGCGTGGGGGCAGGAGGGGATCCAGGCAGCTGGACCTGGCTGGATCCAGAGGGTGGAGCCCCTCGGCCTGGAGCCTGCTCCCTTCGCTACCAGCTGGCTGGGATGCCAGAGGGACTATGTGGCCACAGGGGATACAGAAGCGATCTGCCCAGGTCGCTCTTGCCCTGCCTTGCCTCCTAGTGCCTGGAGCCGAGGGGACTGAGCAGCTGGCTACAGCTGTCCAGGTGCCGGACCAGGCTAGAGACACCCTCCCTACATTTCTGCATTGGATCAAATTGCCATAAATTGCCCGCCCAGCAAATGGCCATTCACACCCTGCCCTCCCCGTAGTCACACCCAGACCACGTGAATAGCACTGTCCCACCCTACTGGGGTGCCTCAATGGTCTCATGCCCCTTCCTCCATCGCTCCCCCTGGGGCATCTCTCTCTGCCGCCTGTCTGTGCCAGACCTGCCTCTCCATAGGCCCCCTGGGGGGATCCAAGCCATGCGCTAACTGTTCACGGCTGGGGAGAGTGAGGAAGAGCTGCCAGGATCCAGCCGCGGCAGACAGGCAACATGGTGTCTATTAGACCCCGGTAGTCCCCGGAAATCCCCGGCAAAATGGCGCTTGTGTTCGCCCGCTCCTGGCTGAGATCCCTGGGCCCCTTTCTTGGGCCCAGCCTCCTCTGCCTCCTGGTCAATCCTGCACTAGGCTCTGTCTGGCCATGGCTGGAGCACAGACTCCCCTCCTCCCTGTGGCTAACAGCCGCCTCCTCTCCCTCCTCCCTCTGACTGCTCTGGCCCCTGCCTGCTTCCCCAGCCAAGTGGCCTTCTCTGGATCCCTTCTGGGTTTTTTCCCCAGCCAGGAGGCGAAAATGCTGGGCACCTGGCAACCCTACAAACACTCAGTGCCCGGTCCCCCCCCCCCCGCAACCCCCAATACCCCCAGCCCCAGACCCCATGCTTACCTGGTTCTGCAAGGCTGCGGGCAAAAAGACCAAGAGGAAGCAATGACTCCCCCTGGGTCTTAGTGCTCAACTGCTCCCCTGTTCCTATCCCTGCACTTAATAAGTCTTGGAGTCCTTTTTTTTTTTTTTTTTGCTGAACAACTTTGGTCCCCCCCCCCCTTTTTTTTTCTTCAACAGAATTTTTTCCCTGTGTTTTTTTTGGGGAGGGGCGGGTGTTGGGTATTTTAGTTTCAACCATCTGGCAACGCTAAGAGTCAGTCACCCTGGGATGGAAGCTGCCAGTCACAGAGCACCAAATGGGGCCTGGGCGGGAGAAGGGGGCAAACCATGATTCAGCAGCCCCTCCCTCTGCCCAGAAAATGCCAGTCCCGGCTGCAAATAGACCTGGCAGCTAGACACATGTTTGAAAACAGAGCCGGCCACCCAGAGCCAGTCTGGGGGCGTAAACCAGAGCGGCGAGCCTGGTCGAAAGGGCAGCTGTCGCAGCGGAGGGGTGGGGGTGGAGATGAGAGGAACAGAGTCGACAACACAGGGAGGGCGAGAGGCAGAGACAGGAGAGGAGACAGGGCAGCAGAGGGCGTGTGTGAGATATGGGGATAGCCGTGAATAGCAGATGGGTGTGCGACACGGAGAGAGCCGTGGATAGCGGGCAGGTGTGAGATATGGGGAGAGCCGTGGGTAATGGGCGGGTGTGCGACACGGGGAGAGCCGTGGATAGCGGGCATGTGTGCGACACGGGGAGAGTCGTGGATAGCAGGCGGGTGTGCGACATGGGGAGAGCCGTGGATAGCAGGCATGTGTGCGACACGGGGAGAGCCATGGATAGCGGGCAGGTGTGTGACACAGGAAGAGTGCCGTGGATAGAGGGAGGGTGTGTAACACGAGTAGAGCTGTGGATAGCGGGCGGGTGTGCGACACAGGGAGAGCTATGGATAGCGGGCAGGGTGTGCGAAGCAGGGAGAGCTGAGGATAGCGGGCGGGTGTGCGATGTGGGGAGAGCCGTGGATAGCGGGCAGGTGTGTAACATGGGGAGAGCCGTGGATAGTGAGCGGGTGTGAGATATGGGGAGAGCCGTGGATAGCGGGCGGGTGTGAGATATGGGGAGAGCCGTGGATAGCGGGCGGGTGTGCGATGTGGGGAGAGCTGTGGATAGAGGGTGGGTGTGTGACACTGGGAGAGCTGTGGATAGCGGGCGGGTGTGCAACACGGGGAGAGCCGTGGATAGCGGGTGTGTGTGACACGGGGAGAGCCGTGGATAGCGGGCGGGTGTGCAACACGGGGAGAGCCGTGGATAGCGGGCGGATGTGCGATGTGGGGCGAGCCGTGGATAATGGGCTGGTGTGAGACACAGGGAGAGCCATGGATAGCGGGCGTGTGTGCGACACAGGGAGAGCCGTGGATAGCGGGCGTGTGTGCGACATGGGGAGAGCCATGGATAGCGGGTGGGGGTGCGACACGGGGAGAGCCGTGGATAGCAGGCGGGTGTGCGACACGGGGAGATCCGTGGATAGTGGGCGTGTGTGTGACACGGGGAGATCCGTGGATAGTGGGCGTGTGTGCTGAGTGTGACAGGCACGTGCCCACATAAGACCTAAAGAACATTTCAACCCTCTGTCTGTGCCCTGGGACCGACTCACCCCCTCAGCAGGGCACATGGCTTAGAGTCATCTCCAAGGCCCAGCATTGCAGTTTGGGCTGCCCTGTGGCTGGTCGTCGGGACTTTGGGGGCTGGATTGTTGTTGCAGCGGGGTGGCTATTTGCCCCAACAGAAACGTGCCTTGTTTTGGGAAGAGTCCTGCTTCCGCCAGGCATTCCGCCGCCTTTGAGTGTTCCCCTCTCATGCTGGGGCCAGAGCTAACGGGAAGGGATCGTTACAGCCGGGGGAGACCATGGCTCTGATTTCAGAGTGACACCCCTTCTCCCTCTCAGCCAGCTGTGGCCAGGCAACCCAACGCCCCACCCGACCTTGCTTCAGGTCTGCTGGAGAAACAAGTTCTCCCATGCAGGAGGGGCGTCTCCAGCACACACCCACACTCTGGGGGTTCAAATGCTCACAGGGGAGCTGTTCTTGGGCATTGGCACAGGACCGGCCTCGTGACCTGGGTCCATCAGAGACAGACAGCTCAGACTGAGGGCTCCAGCTTGAGATTAAAAGTTAAAAATTCGTTGAGATGGAAGAGCCACAACTGACGAGCAGGGAGGGGAGCTCCTAGAAAGGTTTTCAGAGCCACCGGGCGGGGGCGGGGATGTTCGCCAAGCAGGGGACTGATACCCGCCCTGCCGAGGTTCCCGCTGGGATGGTTTCGCTCGTTTGCCCAGCGTTGGAATGTTCCCTCTGGTCAGCCAGCAAACTCGTCAGGCCTGGGGCCCCCGCTTGCAGACGTCTGGACAGCGCCTGGCATAGCGGCTCCCAACCCTTTCCAGGTGGAGACCCACTCTGACAATTCAGGAAGACTTGGTGACCCCAGGCAATTCAAAAACGGGCGGAGGCGGAGGGGGAGGGGCAGAGCCACCTGGGGAGACACTTGGCGACCCTTTTGAAATGTAATGGCGACCCATATTTGGGTCCCGACCCATAGGTTGGGAAACCCTGGCCTAGCAGCTCACCGGGCAGATCGGCCCCTTTGGGTGCTCCTGCAGCGCGCGTCAGGAGCAAGCAGGGTGCGAGTCTGAACCACTCGCTAAGTCGTGGGGCAGTCAAACCAA
Source organism: Pelochelys cantorii (assembly GCA_032595735.1). Classification (NCBI taxonomy): domain Eukaryota; kingdom Metazoa; phylum Chordata; order Testudines; family Trionychidae; genus Pelochelys; species Pelochelys cantorii. The sequence goes on from CM064337.1 coordinate 48,332,460, forward strand.
ACGCTGCAGCGGTGCCACCCTGTGATGGCACATCGGGGACCCCCGACCCTGCACCCCGTCCGCAGCAAGATGGGATTCCGCCAGCCGGTAGAATCGAGAGGGGTTATTGCTGCTCCGGATACAGCATGGCCTGGGACCGATGCAGGCATAAGAGGACAGGCCGACAGCCCTCGTTCCCTTGGGGGAAGGGGTTACAGGCCCCTGAACCCCCCTACACTGGTTAGTCTGCTTCCTCCATGCTTCCCCTCCCCACCCCCGTTCTCTCTACCCCCTCCCCAAGTGGCCCCCTTCCTTTGTTCAAACCCCTTCCCTGGTCAGGTGAGAACCAGTTGGGCCATTGTCTAGGTGACATGAGGGCCCTCAGGGCGACCCCCCACCCCCCTCCCCGATGGGCCATGCTTACAGACAGAGGCCAGTAGGGGTCACCCACAGCCCAAGCCTAGTGCCCAGTGAATGCCCAACCAGAGTGGGCCTGGGGCCACTAGAATAGACAGCCCCCAACTATGCGCGCGCACACACACATACACACACATACACACACACAGAGTCATTGCACACACACACACACACACACGCACACACACACACACAGTCATTGCACACACACACACGCACATACACACGCACACGCACACACTGTCATTGAGATGACAGGACAGCGTGCTGCAGTGACGGCTAGCGGCCGGAGAAAGGCCATTAAAACAGCGGCTCTCTCATTACATTCCAAATCCTTCCGCTAACGCGGCTGACAACGGCGCTTCATATACCCCAACACCTCCCCCAGCCCGGTGCCCCTCGGCTAACTAACCCGCCACGCCCCTGGGCCAGAGAGAAGGCAGCAGGGCCAGGATGTTCCTGGGGGCTGTTTTCCCAGGACGAGGGTATTTACCGTCCAGCGGGCCTCCTGGGCACAGCTGGGGGACGGGGAGCTGGGTGCTTAGCGGGGTGGAGATGGGTAAGTTGCTCCCTCCATTTTGAACAACCATGTCCGTTCTGGCCCCTCTGTGCTCCAGCCCTAGGCCCTGGGAGCCCAGGCGTGGTGTGGCGCTGGCAGGGGAGCAGAGCCAGCAACTAGAAAAGGGCCTGAAGGGAAGCATCTAAAACAAACCCAGGTACTGGCCGCGCTCACCAAAAAGCGCCGCTGCAGCTGTGGATCCCCAGGGCTGGAAGGCACTGAGGTCCTGGGACAGGGATCTGGGGAGACGCTGGGGGTTAATTTGCACCTAGGAAGGGGAGAAGGAAGAAACGCACAGTCGGAAGGGCATGGCCTTCCGCGGGCAAGAGTCCCAGGAAAAGAAAGCAGATGCCAGGGCTTGGACATAGCCAGTACATGCCCACGCACCGCACCAGCACCTCCCTGAGATCACGGCTCCTTCCCCACCGTCTCCAGTTTCCTGCTTTGCTTTGTTAAATCTCCAGGCCTTGTGGACTATGGGGAGCATGGGCCCGTGGTCGCCTCTGGCAAAGTGGCTGCACCTTACGCCAGCCCCATTACATGGCGGGCTCTCAGGTCCTGTGGGGCTGGGCACTGGCACAGGGGGCAGCTGCTTGTCTCATGCAAGGAGAGGGGCTGGGGGCTGCCAGGGTGTGGCGGCGTGTTGGGTACCCCCCGATCCTGCACCCCGTCTGTAGCAAGATGAGACTCCGCCAGCCAGTAGAACGGGGGGGTTTATTGCTTCTGCGAGGTACAGCCCAGCCCGGGTTCTATGAGGGGGCAGGCAGCCTCAGACCTCTTGGGGTGGGGTCCACAGGCCCCCGAGCCCCCAGGACTCAGCTTAGTCTCCTCCCACCATGTTTTCCCAGCCAGGACTGTCTCTCCCCCAAGCCCACCGAACACCCATCCCTCAGGTAGCCACCCCCCTGCCTTTGCTCAGGTGAGAAGCCCCGGCCGGCCATCGTCTACCTGCTGGAGCTCAGGAGTGACCCCCGCTGGGCCGTGCTCACGGACACAGGCCAGGAGGGGTCAGCCACAGCCCACGCCTGGCGCCCAGTGAGCATAGCCTCCCCGCTGCATCACACAGGGCCCTGGGAGCGGAGCTGCCCAAGCCAGGAGGCAACTCGCGAGGGAGTCTAGGCTGGAGCAGGCATTTCCGGGGTCTGTTCCGTGCCACTCTCCAAGCTGGACTGTGCTGCCCGAGGCCGGGGGCTTGCTGTGGCCAGTGCGGAGCGAGCGCGGCGGGGCGGGGCGCGGCGAGCCGAGGTGGCTGCTAAGGTCAGGTGTGTGCAGAGGTGGCCTGCGCCTGCGGGAGGGAGGGGGCAGGGAGGAAGCACAGTGAGGGCACCCGGCTTCAGCAATTAAAATCTAGGGGGGCACCTGAACCCGCATCCCCCAGGAGCAGCGACTCCGAGTCCTGGGCGTCCCAGGGAGATGCGCGGGGCGGGCGCGGGGCCTGCGTGTTGCCGTGGCCAGTGGGGCGCTGACCCCGGGCAGGCTCACACAAGGCTCCCTGTCACTAAGGGAGGTGTGGGAGAATCACAGGCTCCCTCCCAGCACTGCTGATGTTCCTCACGCCCGGCCTGCCCCCCAACCACAGGCCTGCTGACCCCCCTCCTTCCGGGCCTGCTGGCCTTGTGCTTAGCAGCCCCCTTCGGCTGGGTGTGATGGGCACCGGGAGCTGGTGCCTGCAGCTGCACACACAACCGTCTCCTCCCCGCAGGGCTTCCCGGGCAACACGGATTTCCTGCTTCCCACCTCGCCAGGGGCTGGGCGCGGGTGGGGAGGCCGGTGCCCTCCCCTGCCCTGCTGGCCATCCCTCCCGCTGCCGCCCTGTGTGCGCCAGCCCCATTCCCCTGGCCACCGGCACAGTCGCCCCTGCCCTGGGACGGCTCCCTGGGGGCGGGCCCAGTGTGCTGGGGCAGGGGACCCCGTGCGTGCCCGTGGGCACCACGCGGAGGCCGTGGCTGTGCGGCTCCGGCTGTCGCGGACTCCGTGGTCCAGCACGGGGACGGGGAACCCACACTTCCCAGCATTGGGATGCTCCGATCCCAGAGGAGAGTCGGGCTTGGGTGGGCAGTGTCCAGGGCCTGGGGCCCGGCTGCCAGTGTCCCCCCCTCACTCCTGGGGCCCGCCACACCCCAAGAGCTTCCAGGAGCCACATGGCAATGGGGACCATAAAGGGGCGGGAGGCTGAGGGGGGCGAGGGGACCCACTGTTGAGCGAAGGGCCTGTCACAGGCTGGGCACACCCCTGTACCACTTGCCCCAAGAGAGACCCTGCCGCTGCCCCACCCCGTACTTCTGTGTCCGGGCCTGCAGAGCTGGCTTGGGGCAGGGGTGGGCAGCTTGGCTGGGGCAGGGCAGTGGCCTGCGCCGTGGACTGTTCCATGGCAGGAAGCACTGGGTCCCCCCCCGTCTCTCGCGGCACCAGAGCCCATCCTGCCTGCCCCCGGCCCGGAACTTCTCCAGCCCTGCGGGTTCCAGTCTCCCTGTGGCCAGTCCCCCAGTGGGGCCCCACTGCCAGGGCCCACGGGGCTGCCAGGAGGCCAGCAGAGCCGTGGCGGGTGCAGGGGCGGTGACAGGCCCTGGGCGTGGTGGGCACCCAGGCGCAGGACAGGCCCAGGGTAACGCCAGCATGGGGGAGAGCCTGCTCCCATTCTGCCACTTCGGTGCCTGGCCGCCACCCCCCTGCTCCGACGGGGGCCGCTGCATGATGTCACCTGCAGATGCCTCTGAGCCCGGCAGGCTGGGTAAGTAGGCGGCAGAGGTAGGTGCCTTTAAATATCATGGCTGCTGAAGGCTCCGGTTAATATTAGCAGCCAGTGCGGGCAAGGAGGGGGCTGGCCTGCTGGCAGCATCGCTAGGCCGGGCGCCCGCCGTGCAGATGGCACCATCACACAAGCCACACAGGAGGCGCCCACCACGGGGCAAGCCAGGCAGGGGGATGGGCCGGAAATGCAGCTCTCTCGGGCTGACAGGCCCCTGTGCACCCACTGCAGATGTGGGGCCAAGGGGACGCCTTGAACACACCCCATGTCCTTGCAGAGCCTGGCCCAGACAGGGCTCGCTGCGGACAGAGCTGAGAGCTGGGTCATGCTCACCACGGGGCAGGGGCAGGACTGAGCTGGGCACGAGACAGGGGGCTCTGACTGGCCCTGGCATCCCTCCAGCTCCCAGCCTGGCATCGCCACAGAGCACGCCATGGGTAACATGGCCACCTGGCCGAGCTGCCCTGGGCTGAACGCTGGGGGCCTGGCCCAGAGCTCCGTTCTGATTGTGAGACCCTCTCAAAGGGCCCAGAACCAGGCGTCCATGTCACGCCCTGCGTGCCAACTCACCATTTCATGGGGTGATCACTCCCGGGGCCAGGTGTGGGGGTGACACTACGGCACAGTCGCTGGTGATTGGGGGCAGACATTCTGAGCCCAGCCCTGGGGCCCCTCAGGATTAAAGTTCCATGACGGAGCAGAATCCGGACCTGGCCGTTGAGTTTTTTCATTATTTCCGTTTTTCTGTTAATTTTTGTCAATAGAAACCGAATGTGGATGGATTCCCCTCTTCCCCCAGTAACGGTCTCTGGTTTCCGTGGGGATGATGGTCTGTACAGCTGGGAGGGAAAAGTATATTTTTTGGGAAAAAGGGAAGCAAAATAGCCGAGCCCAGGCGAGCGGCTGAGAAAGGGGTGTCTGCCCATTGGCCGGCCTTCGGTGAGCTCTATTGCTGGCCCATGTCTCAGGCAAGAGGCCGAGTGGGTGCTCACCGTGGTCCCTCTGGATCCGCGCTGTGCGGCGCAATGGCTGGGTGTCTCCAGCCCACCCCCAGGAGGCAGGGTGGCAGCGTGGGAGGTGGTGCGGGAGTGGCGGCGGCTGCAGACGTTGCTGGCCACATGCTCAGCCATCCAGGCGGGCTGCATCGTGCCCATCCGCCTGCAGCTGCAGCCTGGGTACCAGGGCAGGCACGGGCGCCCCCGGCACTTGTCTCCTGTCCGAGTCGGTCTGCGCTGCGGTCAGAGCCCTGGCGGCCTGTGGCGCTAGACCCACGGTAGCTCTGCTCCAGGCAGCACCCAGAACGCTGGCAGGGAAGTCCCGGGAGCACGGGCGCCACCCGAGGGCCCATCCAGGGCCCCAGAGGGCTGGGCCACCCCATGCCCAGGGTTCACACCTCTGCTTGGCACTAGCGGGGAGCGCGGGCTCAGGAATGCGCCCAGGAGCTCCAGGCGCCCTGAGGAAGCTGAGACAGGCCCAGCCCTGCTACCGCTGGTGCCTCAGGGTGCTTATCAGGTTTGCGGAGCCTCCAGCCTTGGTTCTTATTGGCCTCTTTGTGTGGCTGAGTCCCCGGCCCCAGCCAGGGATCCTGCTGGCCCGTCAGACGTGGCCTAGGGAGAGCCACGAGTCACAGCCCCCCCCCGCCTGCGTACCATCCCGCTGATGTGGCAACGTGGTACCCGGGCAGCAGAAGGCCCCAGGCCCACATCCCAGAGGCGCTGACTGTTCCTGCTCCGCCCAGGCCCGGGGGGCCCTGGCTGCATCGCTCCTGCCCTGCAGAGATTCCCTGCTGCTTGCCACGGCCCGCAGGCTGCAGGGTCAGCCCATCACAATCAGGAGTCCCTGGGCCAGGGGGAGCCACGGCTGTGGGGTGGCACTGGAAGGCGAGGGGGGTCGAGGTATTTCTTAGGGAGAGGGGAGCCAGAAAAGAAGGGAATGCGCTGGCCCCCCTTGGAACGCCCCCCCCTTCTGAGAGCCCGCCCCAGCCCACGGGACCCGGGCCGGCGTCATATCAGCTCTCTCCCCAAGGTGGCAGCAGCCTCCCAGGACTTCTGTCTCTGCCGCTCTGGGCAGGGGCACCATGCCAGGCTGCAGCCATCGGGCAGCCCGGAGCAAGCCCAAGCAGGGCAGTAAATCAGCCCCCCTCTCCCTGCTCCCCCTGCATGGCTCAGGCCGTTTCCCTGCTTACAGGAACTAATGAGGGGGAATTACAATCAAACTGCTGGGCTGCTGGTTCTGCTTGCAGGGGCCCCAGTCTCTCAGCAGGTGGCTGGCCAGCGGGTTCTCAGCTCACCCACGCCCAGCCCAGCGCCCGGCCCCACACGCAGGACAGGCCCAGCTCGGAGCGGTGGGCCTGCTGCAGACGGCCACCACGGGCCCACGCTGTCGCGCGCTGAGATGACGCCGCGTTGCCTCTCCTGGAGCGGCCGTGCAGGGGATTTGCGGAGCAGTGGGCTACTGGCCTTTATTTCTTGCAGAGTCCTGAGGGTCCAGCCTCCCGTGGTGATTCCCTGAGCTCCAGCGCATCTCAACAGCCCAGCAGGGGAGGAGCCGCTCGGATATGGACCTAGACGTAACTGCCCCGTGGGGCGCATGGGGTGGGTGCGCATCCCTCGGTGTGTGGCCCTGTGCGCGTCTGGGGTCTCGAAACATCTCCGGAGTGCGCTGCGGGGCGGACAGCTGAGACCGTGCGTGCCAGGCCTCTCCCACCCCATCCGGCCAGGGCTGAGAACACCTGTTCCCCCGCCCCCAGCCTGCTTTAAACGTCTGGCCTACGCTTGCCCCAGGGGCATTTCCATTTCCTGGGGCTTTCCTCGCGGGCTGCCCCCCCCAGGGACCTGCAGACAGGCACCACAAGCAGGGGGGGCTTGCTGTCCTGGGCCCCCCAGAGTGGAGGGAGGGGCTGCAGGTAGGAAAGGCTCCGTAAGCCCCCCGCTGAATGGGAGTTTGTGCATGGTGGGCACAGGGGCTCTAATGACTGTGTGGCTGCTACTGAAGCGGCAGGGTTTTGTGGGAGTGCTCGGGGGGGGGCGAATGGGCAGGCAGAGGGCTGGGGTTCAAGTGGGTCTGCATGGTCACTGGGTGCCCGGGCGTGAACGGCCATACAGAGCGCCTGGCCGGCTGCATGTGTAGAGTAACGGCCCTCGAAATGCACGAGTTCGTCTAGTGCAACCACCGGGCCTCACGCAGGCCCGAGAACTAAACCCAGCCGCTCCGGCAAGGATCCCCGACCAGTGTGCGCGGCGGCAGCAGAGCCTGCAGCGAAGAGCATCCTGCCCTGCTTTAACCTGACTCCTGCTCTGCCTTTCCCCACTCGCTGAAAGGTCCCTTTCGCACCCAGTGCGTTGGCCCACTTTAGCCGAGCGATCGCCACCATCTCGGGCACTGACCGCTGGAGCCATTAAGCCTCGCCTGTCCAGCCTTTTCCACAAGCCTGGAGTCACGGTCGTGGCTCTTCTCTGCAGACCAGAGCTGGACTCCGCACCCCGGGATCCATCTCACAAGTGCAGTGCCCAGAGGTGCAATCCCCTCCTGCCTGTTCCCCCGTGCGTGCATCCCAAGAGCACTCTACACCTCTGCCACAGCATCGTGCAGGCAGCTCGGGCTCAGCTCTTCTCCCACGTGACCCCGACCTCCTGTGCAGAGTCCCCGCTCTGCAGCACCCCACCCTGTCGGGATGGTTTCCATGCTCTGGGCTGGGAGGTTTGACCTTGCATCTGGCTGCATTGAGAGACATGGGGTTTGAATAGGCCCTGCCACTGCCACGGGCCCATGGTTGTCCACGGCTCTGCCAATCTCGGTCAGCCACAAACATTCTTGGCCACGATTTTACACTGACCGGCTGCCCTGGATTTTACGAGGCTCCAGTTCTGACGAATGGTACGTACGGTGTTTAGAAATGGACTCTCTCAGCTTCCAATGCTGGCTTCCACTTTACTCAATCCACAGGGGGCTGAGTTAGGACGTTTCGACTTAAGAGGCGATTTTCAGGAACCAATTGTCCATGAGCTGGAGGACTGGCCTGGGCCTATACCTACCCTGCAAGCCCCCTCCAAACACCCCTATCCATCCTCATTGATAACCACTTTGAGATCTGTTCATTGGCCAGCTCTTAATCAACCTGACATGGGTTTTACTGCTAACGTTTTAATCCAAATGTCAGGCAGCTCGATGTCAAATGCCATTTGGAAGGCACTGGACTTAGCTGGGTAACCTACTGAGTTCCCTCTAGCGCCCAGACTCGTTATCCCATTACAGAGAGAAACCGGGTTTGTCTGACATGGAACCGCGCCGAGTGACAGTCTAGTCCTGGCCTGGAATTCTTTCCTGTTTGGATCCCAGATTCGCTCGCCCATTGTTTTGCCTGGGGCTGGCTGTCCTGGAGGCACCTGGCTTCTCCTGCCTGCTCCTCTTTGAGTATTGACAGGACGTAAGCACTTTCCCAGTCGTCCGGAATTTCCCCTGGATTCCAAGTTTTATTAAAAATTAACTTTAGGGAGCCAGAGGTCTCCTCAGACAACCCCGTGCACAGGCTGCTCCATAGCAGAGACTGTTTAACACCCTGGAAAGTGCATCACCGCCCTCGTGTCACACGAGTACCTCGTCCTCCTTGCCAAATACAGAGCAGAACTATGTACTGGGCACTGCTGCCTTTTCCACATCATTCGTATAGGGCCTAGCACCACGGCATCCTCACCCACAGCCATGGAGCCGCGGCACACTGGACATACACATAAATAATCATCATAGAATCATAGAACACTAGGACTGGAAGGGACCTCGAGAGGTCATCGAGTCCAGTCCCCTGCCCTCATGGCAGGACCCAGCACCAGTGAGACCATCCCCAATAGACATTTATCTGACCTGCTCTTAAATATCTCCAGAGATGGAGATTCCACAACCCCCCAGGCAATTTATTCCAGTGTTTAACCACCGTGACAGGTAGGAAGTTTTTCCTAATGTCCGAGCTAAACCTCCCTCGCTGCAGTTCAAGCCCATTGCTGCTTGTCCTGTCCTCAGAGGCCAAGGAGAACAAGTTTTCTCCCTCCTCCTTGTGACACCCTTTTAGGTACCTGAAAACGGCTCTCATGTTATGACGTAGTTGGGGGCTGTCTACTCTAGTGGCCCTAGGCCTACTCTGGTTGGGCATTCACTGGTCGCTGTGTGTGCTGTGGCTGACCCCTGCTGGCCCCTGTCTTAAGCGCTGCCCAGTGGGGGGTCGCCCTGAGGACCCCCATGTCATGCAGACAATGGCCCAACCCAACCGGTTCTCACCTGACCAGGGAAGGGGTTTGGACAAAGGAAGGGGGCCACTTGGGGAGGGGGCTGGGAGAGTGTAGAGAAGCATGGAAGAAGCAGACTAACCAGTGTAGGGGGGTTCAGGGGCCTGTAACCCCTTCCCCCAAGGGAACGAGAGCTGTCGGCCTGTCCTCTTATGCCTGCATCGGTCCCAGGCCGGGCTGTATCCGGAGCAGCACTAACCCCTCTCTTTGTGCGGATGGGGGCGCAGGGCCGGAGGCCCCCCGACGTGCCGTCACACATGTCCCCCCTCAGTCTTCTCCTGTCCAAACTAAACTAGCCCAAATGTTTCAGTCACCCTCATGGCTCCTGTTCTCTAGACCTGTCATCATTCTTGTTGCTCTTCTCTGGACCCTCTCCAATTTCTCCACATCTTTCTTGAAATGTGGGGCCCAGACTGGACACAACACTCCAACTGAGGCCTAATCAGCACAGAGCGGAGCGGAAGAATGACTTCTCCTGTCTTGCTCACAACACTCCTGTGATGCCTCCCAGAATCATGTTTGCTTTTTTTGCAACAGCGTCACACTCTTGACTCGTATTTAGCTTATGGTCCACTATAACCCCTAGATCCCTTTCTGCAGGACTCCTTCCTAGCCAGTCGCTTCCCATTCTGTGTGTGTGAAATGGATTGTTCCTTCCTAAAGGGGGTATTTTGCATTTGTCTTTATTAAATTTCACCCTGTTTACCTCAGACCATTTCTCCAGTGCGTCCAGATCATTTTGACTCGTATTATTATTAACCATTTCCCCAGAGCAATCTAGTAACTACCAGTTGGAGCATTTCTTTTGCTCCTCTGGTTAGGCTGGGGGGCTGGGCTGATCTTGGCTTTCCAGTAATGCCAGTTTTAGCCATTTCGCCCCGGCATGGCCAAGGCTCCGGATTTGTGCAGGTGCCTAGACTCCAGCACCAAGCAACTGCCTCATCTCTGCTCCCGCAGTTCAGGGTGTTCCCAGCCCCCGTTCCCGTCCCATTTGCCCCCACCCAAGTTTAACGCCCCCCTGCGGACTCACTCAGGTCGCTCGCACCTTCCTCGGCCGGGGGAGGCCGGGGCTGGGGCTCTGTGCCGATGCCCCGTGGCTGGCTCCCGGGGCATCTCCCGCTTGCAGCAGCCCCCCCTTGCTCCAGCCTGCTCCCTTGTGCCTCTCGCTGGCGTCTCTCTCAGTCCTTCCCCGCGCGCTGTCGCCACGGGGGGCCGGGACCTGCGGGGCGGTCCCCGCTGCCCTGTGGTCTCCTCTCCGGCCGCTGCCAGCCCCGGTTTCTCGCCAGCGGCCGGCTCTGCCTGTTTGCGAGCCCCCAGCTGCGCCCCTGGGAGTCGGCTCCCTTCCCCGCTCCGCGCCGCCTGGCACCGTCACTTCCCTGCACCCGGGCAGGGCGGCGGCCGCCGCTAGCCCAGGAGCCTGCTGGTGCCAGACGGGCGGGGGGTCCCAGAGTCCCCCCCCTCCTCCTGCCACCGGGCCTGCCCGCCCCCCGCAGCAGCAGGAATGTCCAGCCCGGCCGTGCGCCGAGGAAGCCCGGACCCGCTCCGGCGGCGGGCTCGGAGCCGGGCTCGCCCTGTGCCCCCGCCCGCAGCGCTCGGGCGCGGGGCCAGCGGGGCTCCCGGCTGGCTGCGGGGGGAGGGCCCTCGGGCTCCAGGCGCCTTCGCCAATCAGCGGCCCGGGCGGAGGAGCCGCTCCCGCGGCGGGGCTGGGCGTGTGCACGGGGCTGAGCCGGAGCCGGAGCCGGGCGCTGAGCGGCGCGGGGGGCCGGAGCTATGGCCGCGGAGGAGTGCCGCTCGCCCGTGGGGCTGGACTGCTGCAGCTGCTGCCTGGACCTGGCCAACCGCAGCGGCCTGGAGGAGGGGGCCGGGGGCCCGAACAACAACCTGGGCAGCCCCCCCGGGACCCACTTCCGGCAGCTACGGGCGCAGCTGGCCTGCGGGAACCTGAACGAGGACAAGCTGAGCCGCATCATGCGGCAGGACTCGCTGGAGCCGGTGGTGCGGGACCCCTGCTACCTGCTCAACCAGGGCATCTGCAACCGCAACATCGACCAGACCCTGCTCGCCATCCTGCTGCTCTTCCACAGGTAGGCGCCGGGGGCCCTGCGTCGGGGCGCGGCCAAGGGAGCCCCGGCCCCCCGAGATGGGGGGTTGCACCTGCCCGCCGCGAGAGCCCCCCTCCCGGGAGCTGCGTCCGCTGGGCCGGCCGGGAGCGGGGGCTGGTGCCCCCCAGGCTGGTCGCTGATCCAGCCCGGGCCAGGGACTAGCGCCGAGGAAATCCCCTCTGGCGGCGAGCCGGGAGGGGCGGATCGGGGCCGGGGAAGCCCTGGGGCGGCGCTGTGTCCTGCTCCCTCCCACGCACTGGCCACCTGTGTGATTCCCGGCCGGCAGCTAGCGCCGCCTCCAGCCCCCGCCGCGCTGCTCCGAGCGGGGCTCGCTTCTCGGGTCCCGGGGGCAGGGCGAGAGGCGCGCGGGGCGCTGCGGGGTTCGCGGTGGAGCCGGGGGGAGCCCTGGAGCGAGCCCCGCCTGCCGCCTCCCAGCGTTGCTGCTTGGCCCCTGAGCAAAGCGCCTCCGGGCTCCGAAAGGCCAGTTCCCAGGCGGACGTGGGCCCGGTCTTACAGCCCTCGCCCCCTGCCCCGCAGCGCCGCTGCCCCGGGGCTCAGAACCCGGCGCTTTCTCTGCTCCCGGACACGGGCTGGGGGTGCGATCCAGGGAGAGCCCCCAGCGCTGCGCCTGGAGCCCAGGGAGGGTGGCGGGGGGTTCCGCCCTGCTATCTGCCTCTGCCGGGGCGGGGGAGCTGCCCACCCAGCCCTGGGCCTGACTCAGTGCGTCCCTGGCAGAGCCCTGGCGCGGGCATGGGGGCCCTGGGAGGGAGGCAGGTCCCTTTCCCGGCGGCGCCGAGCACAGGTAGGGCGGGTGCCAGCTGGAGCCAGAGCTGGGCTGGCTCCATTAGCCAGGCTGCTGTAGCGGTCCTGGGCTGGTCTGTACAGCCAGGGCGGGTGGGGCCCCAGCGCTGGGCTGCCTGCTTCCCTGCGGCCCCAGGGGGCTCCCGGAGGGTCTGGTGGGTGCTAGACGGCCCACAGCGGGTGACATAGAATCCCAGAGCTGGAAGGGACCTGGGGCGGTCATCAAGTCCCATCCCGGCAGGCCCCAGCAGCAGTGAGACCATCCCTGGCAGGTGTCTGTCCAACCTGCTCTTCGGTATCTCCAGAAATGGAGACTCCACAACCCCCCTCAGCAATTTATTCCAGCACTTAACCACCCTGCCAGCCAGGAAGTGTTCCTAATGTCCAACCTCAACCTCCCTTGCTGCAGTTTCAGCCCATTGCTGCTTGTCCTGTCAGAGGCCAAGGGGAATATTTTTTTCTCCCTCTTCCTAGTAACGTCCTTTCCGGTACTTGAAAGCTGTTATGTTGGTGGGGGGAGCATTACAGCCCTCCCTCCCAACCTACAGGCCTGCTCACATCCTCACTAGCAGCCAAGTTAATGGGGCCTGACTTTGTGTCCACTCTGGGGTTGCGGTGGGGGGGGGTTCTGCTCCCACAGCGACCTGGTGTGGGTAAGTCAGAGTGTAGGCAGTATGCACATGGGTGCTCCTGCACACTGGCATGTGGGTACCACTTCTCCCTGTGCTGCGGCAACCTCTCCCCCGCACGCCTGCTTACATCTGTCTGCACATGCATTCCCACATGCACACTTACAGCACACACAGCCCTGCACAAACACGTGTGTAATCACGTAACCCTGCATGCACAAACCTGTGTGCAAAGGTGTTCCTTCAGGTGCAGGCGGGTGCACATGTCAATGAACACCTGAGTGCACTGAGGCACACACCTGCCCAACGCGTGCAAGCAGCCGTGTGCACATTTGCATGAACACCCCCCTGCCTCCGCCCCAAACCCAGCACGCACGTGGCTCTCCATGAGTGTGCCAGTGCAGGCCCAGCGCCTCGCTATCGCCGGGTGGCTTGGCAGGCAGGCTGCTTGTTCAGAGCCGCCCCTGGTGGAGTCCCTCTTACTGGGCCTGGCTCAGGTGGCAAAGGCTGGTGCTGGGCTGGGAGCCAAGGCGAGGCATTCCTGCCCACACCCTCCTGGCCCTGCCTGCCGGAGGGAGAAGCTGCCTCAAAGCCAGTGAAGGGGAAAGCAGAAGTGAAAGTGAGTTCCCTCTCCTAGGGAAACGGCCACCCGTAAATCTGGGGGCATCCTGGCCAGGGCAGGGACTGGCGACGGCACATCCAGCAAGCGCTGCCAGGGCCCCAATCCTGGCAGGGCTGAGGACAGCTCCCCACATGGTCTGGGCAGTGCCAGCAGCTCCTGGGTCCAGCATCACCCTCCTCGCCCTGAATGTTGCTTCTGCTCACTGCTGCGTACTGGGCAGGACGGTGTCTGGCTGGCGGCTGCAGGACATGCCCGGGAGCAGGACTTCTGGGTCCCACTCCCACTCGCTTCCTGGGCAGCCTTGGCCCCATCTCTCCCCCTTGCACTGTCTCGGCTTCCTGGTCTTTAGCAGGGGGCAGTGATCTTGACTCCTCTCCGGGGGGCTGTGAGGCTCAGCTGGTTCCCGTGTGTCGCAAGCAGGTGGCAGGAGAAAGTGAGGCCACGCGGACCAGCTTTCCCCACCCCCTCTGAGCCCAGAGGGCTCCCTGCTGCATGCCAGCCCGTGGTTCTGCCGGCACCTGCCTGCACTTGCCCAGGAGACATGCCCACGTGGAGTTGAGGCGCCGTGCCCGGTGCTTCGCCCTGGGGCGTCTGGCCCTGTGCGGGCCAGCGCCTGTTTGCGGCTGTTCAGCCAGAACTTTCTCCCCCAGGCGAATGGGCCCGAGGAGCCAGTGGCACCACAGGGCGGCTGATAAACCACCCGGCTGGGGGCACATGGGAGTTGAGGGCCAGCCTCCCTGGGCCCTTTGGCTGCCATCCCCAGGTCCTGGACGGGTTCATGGCCTTTGGTGATGGATTTATTCCCATCCCAGCAGAGTGTGGGAGGGCCTTTTGGCAGCAGAGGATTGTCAGTAGGGGGTTATGGATGCACGAGGCCCTTGGGAGAGCGCCGGCAGGGGAGTAGGGGCATGGGCGGCGCGCCGCAGGCTCGGGAGTCAGATGAGGAGTGGAGGGGCCCCGCAGCAGAGCGGGGGGGGGTCAGTCTGGGGTGGGGAGAGCCCCTGCCACGTGTGGAGTGGGGCAGTTCCCTGCTAATGTGTGTCCCATCCGTGTTTGGCAGAGACCCTTGTGCTGCCTCCCAGCCTGGCCCAGGATGGCTCCAGGCAGGGCCCATGGCCCAGATCCCCCAAGGCAGCGTGGCTCCTTCGGGCGTTGCTTTCAGTGGGAGTTAGGGCCCCAGAAGGCAAGCTCTCTGGGGCCCCCAGCCTGGCAGGGGCAGGCTCGTGGCTCTGCGCTGGTGTTGCCCGTGTAGCGACAGGGCTAGCAGAGTCTGAGGTGCAGGTGGGAGATGAATTCTGCCTCTCCAGAGCACGCACGTAGCCTGGTGCCCCGGGACGTGACATGTGGAAGCAGGGTCCGGCACGGGGCGGCTGGGAGCTGACCATTGGGCAATGCTGCCCTGGCCTGGGGCACCGCCCACAGCACGACTGGCACCTCCGCAGCAGCATGGCCTGGGCGGGCCTACTGGGACGTGGGGCGCCAGGCGCAGGGCCACGCGTTCAACAGGGCGGCCCCTGGCGGAGCTGGGCGCTGATTGGCAGGTGGGGCTGCTGGCTGGAGGCAGCACGTGTGCGGCCCGCGGGCTGGGGAGATGTGGGGCAGGCCGGGGTGCTGCGGGGCTGGGCATGACGGGACTCGCCCCCGGCTGTGCTACTGTGGCTGGGCAAATGCAGCCCCTTGCCCCCGCCCCTCGGGTCCCTGCGGCTTCCTGGGCACTGAGCTCATCGTGCCACGAGTGGCTCCCCGGAATAGCCGGTCTTCCACCCCCTGCAGGAGGGGCCCTGACTTGGGACCCCTACAAAGGCCATTGGTCGCCCAGCCCAGCCTGGCATTTTCCTCTGCCAGGCCTCAGGGGGCTGGAGCCGCCCACCCGCCGCGTACCCCACCCACCGGCCAGCAGCTCCCCCAGGGAACCCCCTGACACCTGTGGGGCCTTAGGGCTGTATCCACAGAGCGGGCCACAGCTGCCTACGGGGCAAGGAAGCTGCACCAGTGTGCCCCTTTGCACCTGAGCCAATAAATGACCTTTGCACCCCATGGGAGGAGGGTGCTATAAGGCTTTTCTTGGCCCCGTTCACCTGGGGGAGCTGTGAGCAAGCCCTGCTGGAAAAGCCCCCCAGCTTGTACCCCCCGTGGAGACAGTGTCTGAGCACACGTAGCCGTTAGCTACCTTACCACCACCCCCTCCGCCGCTCGCCTAGGCAGCCAGGAATGGCCCCCTCCCGCCTGTGCTGGCACCTCGCCGCAAGGGCAGCCTTGCTCTGAGGTGGCCACCTGCGATGGGTTCCTTGCGTGCCGTTTCCATGGGTATGGGAGGAGCGGCGGGGTGTGGGCACCACACCTGGAGGAAATACAATGGACTAAATGAATTACCCCTCCCTCCGCCACAGTGGCACCCAACTCCGCCTGGCAGCTAAGTTGGGCCCTGCTGTGCCCAGGCCCTGCAGCTGGAACGCTGGCCTTGGGGCTAAAGCACTGAGCTGCCACGCAATTGCCAGGTGCAATTCCTGGCTCTGCCACAGACTTCCTTAGTGACCTTGGGCAAGTCACTTTCCCACTCTGTGCTGAGCTGCCCCTGTCAGATGTGACAAGAAGCTGCTTTCCCTGCTGTCGGGAGCTGGGGCAGGCTGTGATGTCTGCAGAGAGCCTGGGGGCCGCTCCCGCTGCTGCAGGACGAGGCGTTAGTTACTGGGCGGGGGATGGGTGTGTGCTGTAGATTCTGGGCGCCTCGTCTCTGGGTACTTTGCCCGCACTAATGAGCCTGTCTCGCCAGGGCGGCAACCGTGGCAAAGCTCGAGGTCCAGAGGTCCCGGGCTGACAGCTGTCACTGTCACTCACTTCCTCGCTGTGAGGCTTGGGACAGCCCCTGCACAGTGGGCACCCAGGGTGGAAGGTGCTGGGAAGGGGCCCTGGGGGGGGGTGTGTGCAGGGACAGGGCCATCAATACAGATGGCAGAGGAGGGAATGGAGGCTTGGAGAGGAAGTGACTGCAGAGCGGGGGCAGTACAGTCGTGCTTCGTTGGCAGCAGCAGCAGAAATCCCCTGGCCAAGCCACGCCGCTGTCCAGCTGGGTGTCTCTGAGAGCTTCCCCCCCAGCTGCAGGGGCTCCTGGGATGAGGGGACCAGGGCTTGGCCAGGACTTGAGCCCCAAGACAGCAGCATGCTGGGGGGCTGCAGAAAGCATTCCCCCCTCCCCCGAGCAGTGAGAGGTCCCCTTCTATCCTGCCCAGCACCCAGCGCAGGCCTGGGGAAAGAGCCCCGTGTGCTGCTGCATTTGCTGGTTCTGCAGTGCTTGCGCTGCATGTGTCGTGCCAGTAAGCGCCTGGCGTGCCACAGCCACCGTACGACGGTGCCGGGTGTCGCCGAGCCTGCCCCCGCACCGAGGCCCCGGTGCCCCCACCTTGGGAGCTGGTATTTCACTTTGCCAGGGCCATAGGGTCCTGCCGCGGCCCCTCTCGGGGGTGCAAACACCCAGGCAGCGCTGGCCCAGACGTGGGCGCGGCCCCCCGGAAAGCAGCGCAGAGGAATTCCCGCCCTGGCCCTGGGTCCCTTGGCCTGTCTGGCTCTCAGGGCTGGAAGGAAATGGCTCCGGGATGCAAATCTGGACGGCACAGCCTCTGCCAGCTGCGCTTTGCCCCTCCCCCAGCCTTGCACGGGTGGGGCAGCCCTAGGACAAGCCAAGGGACTGGGACATTTGTGTCAGTCAAGTGTGACCCACATGCCCGCTGGGGGCGTTGTGCTGCCCCCCCAGCAGTGCCTGCTCTGGAGCCTTGGCTGCCAGCTCCTGCGCTAAGCTCCACGGGTCCCAGGTTCGGTTCCGCCGGCCGGGCTGGTGGGCGTCACGCGAGCCCGGGCCAGTTGGCTTTAGCGCCAGGGATAATTCCCTGGAGGAAAGCGGAACTGCCCAGCCCCCGCAGCACCTTCACAGCCAGCAGGGACCGGGCGTTCGGACCCCCGAGCTCTGAACCCTCCTTGGCCAGTGGGCGGGGCGGGGGGCTAGTGCGGCACCTACAGCTTCCTGGCTACCCTGCCCCGGCCCGCTCCCAGAGCTCTGCTGATGCCCCTAAATCCTGCCCCACAGTTCCAGCCCTGACGCCCCCCAGCCAGCTTGCCTGGCCACCCCCAGTCCTGATCTGCTGCTGCTACATGCCCGGCCCCCTGCCTCAGTCCCAGCGCCCGCCCACACCGGCCCTCAGCAGAGGATGCAGGCCCTGCCCCGGCCTGTGCACAGGCAGGTGGGACTTGGACGAATGGGAGGCTCGTTGCAGGGGCTGTTAGTATGCGGGTGGGGGGTGAAGTCCCTTTTGGGGAGGTGAGGCCACCGGCCCCGCTGCTTCCACCCCAGCCCCTTAACCGGAGGAGCCCCAGCCGGGTGTCACCTGCCCATCCCAGATACACCTGGCTGAGCCGCTGGCCTGGCCCCAGAGTCCCCCCACTCCTGCCAAGCGCAGGCCGAGCCACTGGCCCCCTACCCCTGAATCCCTCCCAGCTAAGCTGCCAGCCCCCCAAGTGCTGGCTCGCTGCTCCGGGTTAGGCTCAACTCCCCCCCCCCACCCCCACTTGCCAGAGGTGCGAGCGACCGGCCCCCTGAGCTCCAGGCCGGCTGAGGCACCTCCCTCCCCCACCAGAGGCCCCCCCCCCCGCCCGTTGCTGCATCCCTCCTCACTCCCACTCCTGCGAAGGGGAGGGACCTGTGAGCAGCGGGGTTTCTGCAGGGCTGGTGGTGAGGGGAGGCCTTGCCTGCAGCAACAGGGGCCGTGGGGAAGGGGCAGGGTCGCTGCGGCCCCGGTCTCCAGCAGCAGGTGGGGGGCAGTTGCCCCAGGGAAAGCCAAGCCTTCCCTGGCCTGTTCTGCCCCCCATTTCAATGCTGCTCCCCTCGGGTCTGGGGCCCTGAGTCCAGCCGTGGGGCCTGCCCCACATGGAACAGTGCTGCACGGTCTGGGGCTGGCGCGGTGCTGGGAGAGCTTCCTAGGAGGAGGCGCCAACCCCAGCTCCACCGCAGCCCCGACGGGCCTCTAACAAGGAGCAATGGGCTCAGGGTGCAGTGCTGGGGGGGGAGGGGGGGTCTAGGCTGGATATTAGGAAACACTATTTCCCTAGGCGAGTGGGGAAGCACTGGGCTGGGTACCTAGGGAGGGGGTGGAATCTCCATCCCTAGAGGGGTTTAAGTCCCGTCTTGACACAGCCCTGGCTGGGCTGATTGAGTTGGGGTTGGTCCAGCCTAGGGCGGGGGGCCGGACTCGATGTCTCCTGAGGTCTCTGCCAGCCCCGGGGTCCCAGAGTCTGTGGTGATAACAGCGCCAACCAGCAGATCCTCTCCATCAGAGTTGAGTCCCGCTGGGAGGCCACTATGAGTCAGTGCTTGTTACACGGGGAAACTGAGGCAGGGTGGGCAAAGGGCCGTGTGGACGGTTGCACCGCAGGTCAGTGGTGGGGCCAGGAGTGGAGCTTAGGAGTGCCGATGGCCAGCCCTGTGCACTACAGCCACACGCTGCCCGGGAAGCTTTTCTTGGGATGCTGCAAGAGCCACCCTGCTGCTCCCACGGTGCTGCTTGGAAACCACAGCCCGTCCCCCCCGCACAGCTGGGCCGTCAGCAGCAGCCCCCCAGGGTTGCCCTGAATAGGGGCTAGTGCCAGCAGCCAGCGGGCGGGGAGGTAGCTGCACCTGGGTCCTGTTGGGCTGGGGAGCTGAGGGTGCCCCTCCCGGCCTGGGCTGGAAGCATGACCGGCGGAGAGCCTTGGCCGTGTGTCCCGCCGCTCGGCACCCCTGGCAGCCGCGGCCCCAGCCCCGCACGTGCCCTCCGGGCGCCCTGGAGGAGAGCGGGCGTGCTCCCTGCTGAGCGACAGAGGGCCGTTGGAGCAGGGCAGGCCGGAGAGCGGTGTGGGAAGGAGACAGAAGCCGAGTCAGGCTGGTAAATGTCAGGGCCTGGCCAGGCAGCAGGGTGGGCGCATGAACCCTGCCAGGCTCGGGGGAGGCCTCGGCCAAGGGCGCGGAGGTTGATTCCTGGCTGCGCCCCAGACTCCTTGAGGGATCCTGAGCCCGTTACTTGCTCTGGGGCTGGGCCCTGGGGACCATCTCGAGACCCTCGTGTCCTCCCCCGGCTTGAGCCCTGCCCTGCTCGGCCCCTCCGGAGGGCGCAGGACTCGCTCTCCCTGGGCATCCGGCTGGGAGCGGCACTCACGTCCCCGTTTCCCAGGATCACTGGGGGCAGGGTGTGTGCAGACGTGTTCTCCCCGGGCACTGTTGCACGCGCATGCCCAGGGGCCGGGGGCCTGTTCCCAGGACAGGGCCGGCACAGCAGGTCATGGGAGGCTGCTCCAGCAGGACGCCCCAGAGATCTGAATGCTGCGGCAAAGCTGGGGGCCCCTAAGAAGCCTCTCCATGTTTGCCGAGGTCCCCCGACGAGTGGGCAGCGCGGGCACTAGTCAGTAGTCAGTGCGGTGCCGCCTCTGAGCGGCTCACACGCCCAGGCACTCGGGTCAAAGTGCCAGCCCCTGCTGTGACCGTGGCAGCCTTTGGGAGCCAGCGTCCCTGCTCAGGCTCCGTGCGCGGCCGTGCAAGCCCTTCAGGGGCTGTCTCACTGGTGCATGCACACCCGTTAGTGCTCGCACGGGGGTCTGCGGAGGGCAGAGCTGGGGGCCTGGGCCCCTCGCCCAGCAGCTGGGCTGTTTTGTGCTGCCTGCTCAGCCCCTCTCGTGTGGCGATCCCCGTGTGGCAGTTGCTGCGGGTGCTGATGTGCGTGCCATGGGAATGGTGAGGTGCACACACAGCGGGGGGAAGGGGGGACAGGGGTGCGCAGGGCACGTGTGTGGGGCCCCTGCAGCAGTGGTGTTCTCCCTCGGGGCGCAGCAGGTAGTAGAGGGCCCAGGGGAACAGGCCTTGTCTTCCCAGCATGCTCCGTCCTGGAGCCCCCCTGACGTTTGCTCCGTGTTGGAGCAGGCGCCTGGCAAACTGCAAAGCTGGCAACTTCCCTCCTTCCCAAGCCCGGCGCCGAGGGGCCGCGCCGCCTAGAAAAGAAGCTGTGTCCTGGGCGCCTCCAGCTTATGCTGCTGCGCGCCCTCTGAGCGCCTCTCCTTGGAGCAGCGGGGCCCAGCAGCCCGTCCTCTTGCGGCGGGATCACGCGTTAATCCGGGCTTGATCCAGCCTGTGCTCTGTCTGGGTCAGCACCCGGCCCGGGGCCCGCAGGGTGGCCCAGCACGGCACATCCCCTGGGCTGGTGCTGGCAGGACCCAGCCGGGGCGAGAGCGCACACGCGGGAGAGGCTGGGCGCAGGGCGTCCCCGCGGCCGGTCTGTGTGGGGGCGCAGGGAGTGGGACAGCCGGTTGTCGTGCTCTCGCTGGGTTTTGCTGCCGCGGGCGGAGGACCCAGGGCAAGCAGATGAGGGAAATGCCTCCCTGGCAGCTGGGAATGGCACAGGTCGAGGAGCTGGACTCTCAGCCCCTCAGGCAGGCGGACTGTCCCAGAGCCGAGGGAGCGTTGAACCTGAGGAGGGATCCAGCATTTGCCTTGTTCAGGGGTTCCCAGCCTTTTCAAACTCTCTCTGCGGTGGCCACTTGTCTCGCTGAGGCCTGGCCTTTCTATAGAGGCCCAGCCCAGGCTAGCGCCAGGCTCCCGTGCGTAGCAGGCCCAGGGTCTGTGCTGCCAG
Source organism: Pelochelys cantorii (assembly GCA_032595735.1). NCBI lineage: Eukaryota > Metazoa > Chordata > Testudines > Trionychidae > Pelochelys > Pelochelys cantorii. The sequence continues at coordinate 48,353,243 of CM064337.1, forward strand.
CCGGCAGGAGCCAGAGAGCCAGCTCCTCCTCCGTTGGTGCTGGCGGGAGAGGGCGTCAGCCCGGCGGCCCTGGGAGCAGAGGGGCAGCTGTGCCGTGGGGCGCTCGGACACGGGGACACCCGGGGCTCACTTGACAGGAGGCTTAGCCAGGCCAACGGCGTTAGCGCCACTGGGATCAGAACCCAGCCGCACTCTAGACCTGCCCGGAGCTGTGCAGGACAGTGCCCAGGTCAGAGCTCTCCAGGAGCTTGAGCCAAGCCCCCTGACTGGCGTGCTGCCCCGTGGGCCCTTCCCACGCTCCCTTGTGCGAGGCAGTTGACCGTTTATGGGCAGAAATGGCCGGGCTGGCCACAGTGGCCCTCCCTGGGCGCTGGCGGGGGTGGCCCGTGGCTCTCTGCCCAGGCCGGGGCTTTCCGGCGACGCTGCACGACCGGGGGTTCAGGCGCAGCCGGCGGCCCCGTGTCGCGGCGGTGCTGCTGTTGTGAAATGTCAGCGAGGGAAGGGCTTTAACGCCACGTCCCGGCTCCAGCATCCCCAGGATTCCTTGCAAAGGCCAGGCTGGGTATTAATAACCCGCTCCGCTGTGGTGCACGCAAAGGGGAAGTTTGTGCATGTCCTTGGCTGACCTCATGCAGCAGACTCAGCTGAGCAGCCCGGGCAGCGGCCGGGGCCCCGCTGACTGACCGTCGAGCTGCCTCCATTTCTGGCCCGAAGGCTCAGCCGGGCGGAGCCCGCGGGCGCTAGGAGCGTGTCTGAGCCTGGCCCAGCCTGGGCAGGGCAGTGCCGGGACAGGCTGCTGTCGGCGACCAGCGAGGCTGTGATGCTGCCCGGGGCTGGTGGCTGCCTTACTGAGCCAGCCTCTGGCCAGTGAGGGGGCTGCCTGGGCCAGGCCTCTTGCCTGCCTCTGTCCTAATCTGCCCCCTCTCCTCAGCTCTCCCGGCACAGAGGGGATTGCAGGCCCTGCTGGGTGACTCAGCCCAGGCTGGCAGCTGCCCAGGGAGCCGCCAGCCAGACGTTACGCAACCGGCGCCCTTGCTAACACCCCCCTGGACATACACCACTTGGGAGGCGGCACGCTCTGCCTCGCACCTGCCCTCGTCCCTTCCTGACCACTGGCCCCAGGCTCCAGGGCGCACCACGGCGCCTCTGGGCTGGGCGTGCTCTGCCGCCCGGGGGAGGGGTTCTTCCTGCAGGCGCTGCCAGCGATCGCGAGGGCATTCCCGGGTGCCCCTGACCAGCGTGCTCGCTGCGTGGAGGGAAGTGGAACGCTCCTGGCGCGGGTCTGCCAGCTCTGGGGAGCCTGCCGCTGGGTGCCGGGGGAGCTCCCAAACCGGAGGCCCAGGCTGGGATGCAGGGCATGGGGAGAAGGGGGGAGCTGTGGGTGGGGTAGGGGGCAGGGACAGATCTGTGTGTAGGGGGCACCCAGGGCTGGAGCAGTACGGGAGGGGGGTGGCGAGGTGTCAGCAGAACAGGGGGGCCCTAGGGCTGCGGCACGGAGGGAGGGGCAGGGAGCTGTTTGCTTTTTCCGCGCAGCCTGGCACTGCTGCTCTGTCCCCCGGGCACCGAGCTTTGCCAGCCTGACCGAGCCCAAAGCACCCCTGAGGTGCAGGAAGCTGCTGCTGGGGCTTGGTGCTTGGCCATAACCTTTGAGGAAAGCAAAGCGCCGGGATGCAAGGGCTTGCTTGAAAGCGGGCTGGCGACACAGCCGCCTGGGCCTGCGCGGCGGATTTCACTTCCTTGTTCTCTCCCTGTGCTGGCAGCTTCCTGGCCCCGCTCCTCTCGTTATATAACAGGCCGCCCGTCAATTAGCGGCGCTGCTCCCCACGCTCAGAGCAGTGCTGAGCCTGGCTCCTCGTACATATCGCCTGCTCCTTCCTGCCTGGGCCCAGCGTCCTCTGCACAAACCAAACAGCCCAGGGCCCTGGGCTGCGACCCTGTCACTGGGCAGGGCAGGGACCTGCCTGGGAATCCCTGGCTCTGAGCAGCATGGCCGGGCGCTGGCACTTGGGCTCTGATGTGGGTAACAGCAGGGGCACCATCCAGCCCCCTGCTAACCTGCCCCTGCCTCGCTCTGTCAGGCCATGCCAGGGCAGGTGGATAGGACTAACCCCCCTGCCCTGGAGACGGGAACACCACCCTGGCAATGCGGGCGAGTCGTTCACTAGCAGCAGCCTCGGTTTCTGCCCAACCCCCCAGGGACCCCTTGGAAAGCAGCTTCCCGTGGGCTGCAGCGAGCTCCAGCCTGAGGCCTCTTTGGGGGGGAGGGGAAGAGCCCCCCAGCTCATTAACCCACTCGGAGCTTGATTTGACCCTCCCCCTCCCCCATTGCTGCCCAGCTGTTAGGGGCAGAGCACCCTGCCCCAGTGGGCAGGGGCTGGTGGGCTCGAACCTGCCACTTCTGGGTCTGCCGGCAGGAGGCAGAGGGGCAGGGCTGGGGCAAGGCCCCATCTCAGGGCCTGACCTGCTTGTGTGGTGGAGCTGGCACCTTCCCTGGTCTCGTTACTCATCCCCGATGGCCCGGGGCCTGCTTGCCGGGACGGTGCCTCAGGAGCAGCGAGCAGGGCTGAGGGCAGGGCTGTCCCAGGAGTCGAGGGCTTGCCATGCTTGGACGGGCAGCTGGGCATTGCAGCGGGCAGCGAGGGGCCAGGGCATGCGGAACTTGACCTGTCCTGGCCCGGGAGCCCTCAGGCTGGGGAGGGTCGAGTGTGGCAGAGCTGGGGTTTCGCTGCCTCCTGGCCTGGCCCAGGGCAGAGATTTTGGTACTTAGTTGTGGTTTGGATCTGGGGGCTGGGGCCGGGGTCCAGCATCCTGGCCGGGCCGTCAGCCTGGCACAAGGGCCTCCACGGGGTTCCGCAGGAATCTAGATATCGAAGGGCCGAGAGGCCAGACCCTGCACCATGGGGCCCGGCAGCCTCTCCCCGTGTGGGGCCCGGTCCTGGCGTGGCGGGTCAGGGCCTGTTGCCGTGGGAGCCCAGCAGATGCGGGCAGGCGTGAAAGGGCTGTGTGCTAGCAGGGCCATTAACATGCCGGGCAGGCCCTTCCGCCCCACCAGTGCAGTATTGCGGGGGGAGGACATGGGGCTTCCTAGGCATGGCCCCAAACAAAGGGAAAGAGGCTGGCAGGGAGGGGGCGCTGCAGGGCTCGGCTGGCACGGCCCCCCACCTCGCCCCATGGGGCAGCAGGGCCCCCCGGCGGCACGTGCATGGGTGGGGGGCCACTGGGAAAGTGGCGAGAGCAAAGGCACAGCTCTGTGCAGGGCTGTTCTGTGCGCACATGCCAGAAAACACAGAACTGGGAGTTCTGCCAGGGGCTTTATCAAAGGAAGCAGCCCGCCCAGCAGCTGGAGGGGGGAGCCTGCCAGCTGTCCCGCTCCCCCTCCCGCAGCCTTGCAAGCGCAGCAGGTTGGAGAAGCCCCGGGCTGCGGTTGGTGCCAGCCCCTGGCCGACCCGCACGCCTGCCAGCCCTGCCAGAGACAGAGCTGCCTCTGTTTGCTGGGCGGGCAGGCCCCCGAGGCCCCGGCAGCCTCTCCAAGGAGACCCCCTGCCTACACAGTGCCTGTTGCGTCAGCCAGTGCGGGGGGGGGGGTCATTGCTCCTCCCGTAGGCCCATACTAAGAGCTCCTGAGCGCCCCTTTGCTGGACAGGTTTGCTGGGCCACTGCTGCGGCTGCTTCATCGCAGCTGTAGGAGGCGTCGGGTAATTAGTTAATTAATTTCAATTTGTTTGGGGAATCCCTGGCGGACAGGAGAGCATCCCAGTCTGGATTTGGGGTGCTCTGGGTTGCAGGGTCTTCTGGCCCCACTGCAGGTCTTGCCAAGAGTGGTGGGGGCTCAGAACCCCCCCCCGCCCTGCCCCTTGGCCTCTTCACACTGAGCTCCCCACTATGGGGCGGCCGCGGGGCTGGGATCTGCAGGGGGGCCAGGAGCAGCATTGCCAGGTCTGGTGAGCAGTTGATCTGGACACAGCTGGCCCATGGCCCAGCCCGCAGCTTCCCAGTCACCAGGGCCAATGCAAAGCGCCCCCTCGCGGCTCACCCCAGTGCCACGGACTCCGGGCTCGCCGCCAGGGGCTGCATGGACACCCGTCGCTGGAGGCGGGTTTGCAAATCCCACGTCTGCCTGGAGCCCTTACAGGTGTGGCTCTAAGTGCTTGGCGGTAACGGCCCCGGGCCCCACGGGGACACCCCCCTCCCCCATCTGGCTCCTGTGTCTGGGCAGGTTTACAGCCCGGCTCACGCTCACATCGGACATTGGCCCAGAGCCTCGGGGCCGGCCGATGGAGCCCAGGGCTCGAATCCCCCAGGGCGGGGGCTGGGGGTGGCTCTGGAATTCAGCTCGGCGGGATCGGGCCTGGCATTTGGCAGAGGCGGGGGGGACTTGGCTCTGGTTTACAGTAGGAATTTACATCAGTGAGGCCAGGTCTGTGGGAGGCAAGAATCCAGGCGCTGAGAAACGGGCTGTAACCCCCCCTCGCCCCCCCGGTGTGCGTAGCCCTGGGCAATGGAGCACTCCCTCTGGGTCCCGCTGCTTGGGGGGGCTATCTCCCGTCAGCGCGGGCCGTGTCTATGCGGAAGCGCTGCAGCCGCTGTCCTGTCTGGAGTGACACAAGCCCCCAGACTCCCACGCGCCCATCTCCCGCTGGACGGAGGAAGGCACCTGATGCCCGGCACCGGGCTGTCACGGGATCTGCCCCGGTGGGGTCCCCGCTGGCGGGTTCAGGGCAGCTGCTGCCTTGAGGCCGGACGACAGCCCGGCAGCTGGCTCGCAGCAGCCTCGGGGTGCTCTGCCTGCGAGCCAGGCCCAGGCACTGAGCACACAGCCCACAGGCCTGGGCAGCAGGCTGCTGTGCCACTGGCAGGGGGCTTGGCACCTCGCTGCCCTTCATGCTGGCCCCACACCGGGCCCAGTCTTGCTGGCTGCCTGGCTGGGCACAAGGTGCAGCAGGGCTGGTACAGCCCGGGGTGCCCCGTGCAGGCTGGCCCATGAGGGTCGGGGGTCTGGGAGCTCTGGGAGAGGGGCTTGTATCTGGGGGGAGCCCCGGAGCAGTGAGCAGGTCCAGCATTGGGAATCACTGCCCACCTGGGTCATGCGCCCCAGGGCAGCTCTGCCCAGTCTGCAGCTTGGCCCTGCTCAGCCCATGCCCTGGGCAGCTCGCTCGGAGCACCCCAGTGGGGGGGAAGTGGGAAGAGGGGGGCTGGGAGGCAGGGTTCCATTTGGGGCCCTGCAACGGCTCAGCGCTGCCGTGACAAGCCACGGCTTCAGCCCGGCTCAGCAGCGCCATGCCGGGACGCTGCGGGGGGGAGGGGGCACAAAGCAGCTGGCAGAAGGGGTGAACTGCTTTCTGCAGTCTCCTGTACTTCACTGCTCTCTCCTGCCCACCCCTTGGCAGTATCCTCTCCCCTGGGGCCCATGCAGCCCCGCTCAGCCCCTGACTCCCATGAGGGTCCCCAGGGGGGCACCGATCGCAGGCTGAAATCCCCCCCTCCCCATGCTGATCTGCGCTGCCGGGGGGCCGGGGCCGCTAGCGCTCTGCACAGAGCAGGGGGATGCAGCCACACAGGCCTGGAGACGTGTCGCATGGGGACCCGTCCCTGCAGTGCATCCCACGGGGGCCTGGGGGCTGGGACCAAGGCCTGGCCAGGCAGGTGTTTCAGGGCCACTGTGGGGCATGAGCTGCCAACGGCTGGGTCAGGTTCCACGTGCATTTGTGGTGATTCTCACCTGCTCCAGCAGCCAGGACAGCCCGTGCCGGGGCCAGAGACGCCAGGCCACAGGCTCAGCCACGCCAGCCGCTCCCACGTGCTCTCTAGGGTTCCACAGCCGTGCCCCTTGGCTCCATCTCCGCCCACGGCTCCCACCCCGGCAAAGCGGCCCTGTCCCGCGAATTCCATCCCCCGCTGGCTTGCTGCTTGCCTGCGGCGCTGCCCTCCGGCACGTGGGGCTGCGGCCTCCTCAGCCTGGCACGTGGCCAGCGCGTTCTAGCTGCGATGCTCAGCCAGTGCTAGCGCTAACACCGCCTTGCGCCTCTGGGACCCCGGGGATTCGCAGCTGGCTCAGCAGGCCCACTTGGGGGTGTGTTAGGAGGGTGGCCCAGAGCCCCCAGGGGCATCGTGCTGGGCACTGCCTAGAGAGCGCCCAGTCTAAGCACCAGGCCAGGGCCACAAAGGAAACCTGCACCAGAGGCCTGGCGGAACCCAGCTCTCGTGGGCTCCACCCCAGCACCCGTGGGCTCCACCCCAGTGCCCAGCTCCACCAGCTTCCCTGACACCTGCCCTTTCCAGCTCTCTGCCAGCCCTGGACTCTCGCCAGCTGGGCTCTGGGCTGCCCTGGGCTCTCGCCAGCCGGGCTCCGGGCCATTAAAGGGAAATTTTTCTTTGATGGCTTCTCCACTCCCCTCCTCCATGACCCTCTCAAGCTGGAGACTTTGCCTCGTGGAGCTGCCAGCATTCGCTTGGCTTCAATTCTTTCCTTTATTGCTCTCCAGCGGCTCGGAGGAAATGCAATAACCATTTCCCACGCCTTAGGCCCTCCTGAGACTTTCCTGCCATTGAATCGGGCCCTCGGAGGGGAACAAGCCAGAGCTGCTGCCATGAAGTGCTTGGAAGCGAGGGAGCCTCTGCCGGGTGGAAAGTTACCCCCTCTCCCAAGGATCCCCTGAGAGATCCAGCACTCCCTGTAAGCTGAGCACGTGGGCAGCCACCCAGGAACGAATCAGATGCCGCCCCGCTGATTGACAGAGCGCTCCCAGCGCCCGCAGCCAGCAGCATGTGTTTTTATAGGTGATGCACATCTGCACATGCCTCGGTGCATATAACAAAATGTATTCCACACAGGCATTGCAAATATTCGAGGGAACATTGGTGTGCATGTGCGTGCGTTAGGCAGCGAGCTCCAGCCCGAGGTTTGGGCTTTTTCAGTCGTATGTTCTCTCCCGAGCGAAGTGCGCGGTCTCTGCAGCCACCTCTCAGATCTGGCTCCTTAGGGAGGCCTTTTCTTTTCTGGCGAGACTGACAACCCGCGTCAGGCTTGTGTTCCTTTCCATCTCAGCTGGCGTGCTTGTTCCCAGAATAACGGCAGAGCGCCCCGACTGAGCACAAAGCTGCCTCGGCTGACAAATCCAGGCAGGTTTGACACTGCAGCCGTGGGCGTGCATTTGTGTAAGCTTCACGAAGCGATGGCAAAGTGACTCCAAGCACATCTGTCTGTCCTGCCTCCTCTAGCCTGTCGCCATGGCACCTCGCTGGGGGGAGATGCACCGGCCGTGATTGTCTGTGGCAAGAAGGAGACTTCTGTGCCTCAAAGCAGGGGCTTTGCACAGTGTGTCTCTCATGGAGCCACCGGCACAGCACATCACTCACCATACGCCAGAGCGTGTGTAACTACAGGTCCCTGGGACTTGTCCTAACAAATCAGGGACTGCGTAGGAATGGCATGGCTCCCTGCCCAAAGCATCACAGCTGCAGTCTGGGCACAACTCAGGGGCTGCTGCTCCCACAGCCTGGCCTGCTTGCCCTGGAGCTTAAGGAAAATCGCCATTAGCAGTGGGCAATATAGATGCTATGACACACACTCAAACCATCCCTCTGACTGAGATCAGTGGCACATCCCAGCACTGTCTTTGTCTCAGGTATTTGCCTCTGGGGGAATTTTTGGCATCTGGGCATGCTAAGCTGAGCCAGCCGTGCAGGGAGACGGGACTTTTCTCAGGACGGTAGGTACCCCTGGGACATCCGTGGGTGAGTCCTGGAACCGGCAGTAGTAGCTCTGACTGCATGGCTGGCCCCAAGCAGAGAGATGGCAGCCAGGGGCTAGGCAGCTTGTGGGGTTAGCCAAGGACCCGGCAGAGGAGAGGGAGCCTTTCTGGGAGCAGCGAAGGATGGACCAACCCGGGGGACGAGAGGTGTCCGTTAGAGCACCACGCTGCTGTGTGCGCAGGAGCCCGGCAGGCTGGGGGGCAGGGCAGGCGTGGGGCTAGAGCACACGGGGGTGATGGCGCTGGTCCTGTATGCCCGACTGTGGGCCACGGTGTGCACAGAGTTGCAGCTGGGGAGAGCCATGGCTGGATCGGAGTTGAGCAGAGGATCACGACAGTAGCCTGCCCCAGCCAAAGGCCCAAGACAGCTTGTTTTAAATGAAAACGAGCGCTATTGACATTTGCGCCCGCGTGGCCGAGCAAACAGGCCACCAGCCCTGCGGCATGGCCCCAATCCCACAGCTGGGGCTACCTCCCAGGGCAGGAAAAGGAGCCCAGCTGCTGGGCTCCCTCTGCAGCTCACCCTGGGTCCCGCCTGCTTCGGAAGGCAGCTCGGGGGCACTGCCCCGCGTCTCAGGTGGGGATGGAGAGGCCCAGAGGGAGGGACTTGGCTCAGGTCGGTGGGGGAGGTGAGAACAGAACCCGGGTGTCTGAGTGCCCAGAGGCCCCCTGTGCACCATCAGGCAGCAAAGGTTCGGTCCGTTCTCACTGTGGCCAAACGGTGCCGCCCATCCGTCCGTCTCGCTGTGCGTCTTGCTTGTTACTGTGTTTGGGCCTCCGGCCTGGCCCGTTAAGGCTGCCTCGCTCGTGAGCCCAGCAGGGTGTCACCGCCTGGGCAGAGCACCGTGCCCAGCAGACCCCAGCAGGACGGGGCGCTCAGGGCAGAGCTAACACTGGCGGCCTGTCTCAGGCCCCAGCTGCTGTGCTCTCTGGGGTCCCGTGTAGTTTGCCCGAAACAAGCCAAACTGCACAGCAAAGCAGGAAACTCCGCAGCAGAGGAGGGTGTCAGACACCCCCCCCCCCGAGCTCAGAACCCATCACTTTGGGCAGTAGCCCTGCCCCTGCCCATGTCCCCACCCTGGCCTCCATCCCCCGAACCTGCTGGGGCTGGCAGCTCAGGGTGCAGTGGAGTTTAGTGATCAGGATCCCTGTTTTCCTTGTCGTGGTTGGACAAAGGGGCTTAGAAAGGGAGCGGACGCCCTCGACGCGGGTCCAAGTGCTCAACAGAGGCAGCTCTCATTGCCCCCGGATATTGGTGGGGAAACCGAGGCACAGAGTCTGGGTTGGGAACAAAGCCCAGGCTTTGCAAGCCTGTGGAGTTGGCAGTGCCGAGTCTGGCTGGTCGCTGCATTTCCTTGAGGATGTGTCTGAGGGATGCACAGCGAACTGCCTCGGGGGGACCGTCATCCACAGGCACCTGGGCAAACTGCAGGGTTGGGCCCAAAGAAACCTGACGAGGTTCAACAAGGACGAGTGCAGAGCGCTGCCCCGGGGACGGAGGAATCCCAAGCACTGTGACAGGCTGGGGACCCACTGGCTAGGCAGCAGTTCTGCCGAGAAAGACCTGGGGATTCTAGTGGGTGAGTGCCCGGCTTCTCAGTGCCTGGCCCAGGAATCCGGTCAGCAGGGCTGCTCTGGCGGGATTAGGCTGGGGCAAAGCAGCCTGCTGCCTGCCAGAGCCTTACCAACCCTGCCCACGGCAGAGCCCTGTGCTGGGCCTGGGCTCCTTCCCACAGCCCCAGCCCGGGCTCAGCCGGCCGTGGGCATCTCCCCGGCTTACACAGGCCCTGCTCTGGGGGCTGGCTGCAAAGAAGAGAGTCAAGGGCCCTGTGAGGATCCCAACCGCTGCTGCTTCGGCTGTGCGTCCGTGGGGGGCAGTGCTGGGGTGGCTCTCTAGGCTGCAGGAGGCAGCCAGGTTCGCCGAGGGGCATCCTGGAGCCTGCTGTCGTGTATGGGGGAGCAGGGAGGGCAGCAGAGGTTAGTGAAGGGGAGGTCTCTGGGCTTTGCTGGAGCCGGCAGGTTTTGCCCCAGCTCCGAAGAGGGCGGCTGCCCAGCCACACTCAGTGCTGAGGGCGCTGGGCCCCCAATCACAACCTGGTCTCTCTGGCCCATTCCAAGCAGGGCCTGAGATCAGCACCCTGCTGCCTGTCCCCTGATAACGCCCCAGTCGCTGGAATCCAGCATGCGGGCCCCACGGGCTGTGCGCCAGCTGAGCCAGCCAGATAAGGTGTCCTGTGACCAGGAGCTGCAAGGCTGCCCCTCCCTACGAGGGAGATAGTGCCCGGGTTCCCCGTGCACTGCCCACAGGGACGCTTATCTCCCAGGGAGCCAGCAGCAGCCCACGGCTGGGCTGGGGAGCTGGGCCGTGGGTGTGTGCGGCGCTTGCTGAGCCCAGCACGATGGGCCCAGGCCCCGCTGCCTTGCCCCTCCGAGTGACCTGCCAGGGCGGCTGTGGGGCAGGACCCTGAGCACTGAGGGCTCAGTTTATGAGGAGAGGGCTGGCCCTGACTCCCGGGCTGGCCGTGCAGCACCTGGCAGGGAGTAGCCCCCGACAGCCGTCCCGGATCCTGCCCCATGCCCAGCACCGGGCGCACGAGGAACTGTGCCCCCACCGCAGACACCCACTGCAGCTGGCTGTAACTGGCTGCCCTGTGGGCCACCCCAGCAGAGAGGCCCAGGTCTGAGCACCCTGCTGAGCCCCAGGGGCTCCCCCTAGGGCAGGAGGAGGCCTAGGGGCTGCAGGCAGGGAAAGGGAAGCTTCTGCTGCTGCTCTCTGTACCCGTGGGGGCATGGAGGCCTGCGGCCCCATGGATGCAAACCAGCTCAGGGGAACACCAGTCCCACTGTCACAGGGAAGTGCAGGGGTGTGATATGGGTGCACACACGTGTGATAGGTGTGCATGTGTGTGATGGGGTGTGTGCAAGGCGCATGTGCCTGTCTGCCTGCACAGGTGTGCCTGTGTGATGCTGAAGGGGAAGGCTGCTGGCCACAGGACCACTTGGTGCACCCTCTTGGGGGAGCAGCCTCTCCCCAGGCACCTCCTCCTCGGCCCGTGCCGCGGCCAGCCGCCGGGGGGCGCCCCGCGCCCGCGCTGGAGCCGCTGGGACACGAAGCGCGCACTCACGGGCGGGCGCTTGTTATGTAAGGCCGAGGGGCGGGTTCCTGCTGCCGACTGGGGCGCTGCGGGACCGGGGTCCGCGCCGGCCTCCAAGGAATCCTTACGGGCCGGGGCCGGTTGCTTTGCGCCCTGCCCGGCTCCGCCTGCCGGGACCCCGGGGGCCGCGTCTCGGAGCGCAGGGCAGCGGCACGGCCCGGGCGCGCTGCCGAGCCGGGCATGGGGGGGACTGGGCGGGGGGCCGGGGCCGGGGCCGGTGGAGCACAGCCCAGCTGCAGCGGCGGGCGGGCAGCCCGCAAGCCCGGGGCTCTGCGGGGAACCGGGCAGCGCGTCCCCCCGCGCGCACCACTCTCCAGCCCTGCGCTGCCCTGGGTGCGCGGCGGGCCCCCGGCGGGAGCCGCAGCCCCGCCCCGCACCGCCCCGCCGCAGCCTGACACCATGTGACGCCAGCCGGAGCCTCCTACATAAGGCGGCGGCGCCTGGAAATAGCCCCAGTGCGGCTAGAGCCCGGTGCCAGCCCCTCACCGTGCGCCGCGCCCGCCCGCTGCCCTGCGCCCCGCCATGAGCACCGAGCTCTACCAGTCCGCCATGGAGGTGGCCGTGTACCAGCTGCACAACTTCTCCATCTCCTTCTTCTCCTCGCTGCTGGGCGGGGACGTGGTGTCCGTCAAGCTAGACAACAGGTAGCGAGGGGGGCCGCGCAGGGGGGCGAGGGGGGCGCCGGGCTCGCTGCGGAGCGGGGCTCGCTGCTAACCGGCCGCCGCCTGCTTGTGTCTTTCAGCGCCTCCGGAGCCAGCGTGGTGGCGATCGACAACAAGATCGAGCAGGCGATGGTGAGCGCGGGGCAGGGCCGGGGACCCCAAAGCGGGAGCGGGGCCCCGCGCCCTGCAGCCAGAGAGGCAGCGTAGGGCACCCCCTGACCCCAGAGCGCCCGCTGGCATCGCTCCAGCCAGCCTAGGGCCCGGCACTTCAAACTGCACAATGGCCTTAAGCAGAGCGGGCCATGGCCCCGGGCAGGGTGCGCCCCAGGGGTCCCCCTCGCCATGATCTAGGGGGATGGCTGAGCCTGCATGCCCACAGAGCCCTGCTGGGCGGGGCAGAGCGTGGGACAAGCTGCACCAGCAAGCGCAAACAGTCCAAATCTGCTGCGTAGTGGGCTCTGCATGGCCCCATCTAAACAGCTAATAGCACCCTGCTTCCAGCTGCGGGAGCCCCATGCCCACTGCCCCTGCTCCAGTCAGACAGCTGGGCTCTGCCGGCTTGCCGGGGGGAAGTCAGGCTAGCCCAGCCCAGAGCACAAGTGATTCTGGCCTGCAGCCGGAGTGGTTTGCTAACAGCCTGTCTCTGGCTCCTCTCTAGGACCTGGTGAAGAACCACCTGATGTACGCAGTGCGGGAGGAGGTGGAGGTCCTCAAAGAGCAGATCAAAGACCTGGTGGAGAAGAACTCCCAGCTGGAGCGGGAGAACAGCCTCTTGAAAACCCTGGCCAGCCCCGAGCAGCTGGAGAAGTTCCAGTCCCGGCTGCCGGCAGAGGTGCTGTCTGCAGAGGAGCAGACGGGCGGGACGGCTGCCCCAGCTCAGCTTGCCAGGGGCTCTGCGGTGTAAGGTGGCTCTGTCCTCGGAGTGGGCAGAGCCACTGAACTCTTTCTACTTAATCTCCTGCAAAGTTGTTTCCTCCCTTCTCTCGTGGAGACCTTCCCAAGCTAGCGTGAGCGCCGAGGCGCGCTGCCCGGACACTGGCTCTGAAGGAGCGAAGTGTCGTAATGGGACACTGCACAGCCGGACAACCCGGCGGGGGGCCTCCTTGCGCCCCTGCCAGAGGGCGAGAGCTGCACGGTCGGAGACGGGCCCTCGCTGCACACTTCAGCAGGGCCCCTGCTCTCTTGACAAAGCCTGAGCTTTGGAGGAAGTCGGTTGTTGCAGAGAAGAGAGACACACCTGCCCCTGCTGCTGCCTGGAATGGGCCTGGGGCAGGAACCAGACTGACCTAGCTGTGGCTGGGCACTACAAGGAAAGCTTTGGGTTGGTAGTGCAGGGATCTTTGCATCCTTAGCCCCTGCAGGGCGCCGAAGTGCAGGGGGGGGCTCTCTGGATGCTGCTGCGTGGCCGGGACGCTTGGATGCTGTTTGAAAGGGGTGACTGGAGCTGCCTCGCTGTGGGATGGATTTTTATACGCGACTGTCTGTGCATGGACCCCCGCTCGGGAGGGAGACTCCCCCCACAGAGACTGGATCATGGACCGTGCCAAGGAGCCCCATGCGGCGGCCCCGCAGCAAGGCGAGAGCCGAGGTTATGTGCTCCATGAGCGCCCCCGACAGCTCTCGCCGTGGGCGGGGCATCGCGCCATGTCGGAGCATTGACGGGACTGTGTGACCAGCTACAAATGGCAATAAACTCTACTTTGGATATAGCCGCAGAGAGGCCTGGCTTTGTGGGGGGGAGGGACAGGCGGAGGAGGGAGGGTGTTGCTGGGAGAGGAGCAGTGTCCCAGAGGGGAGGGGTGGGGCAACTCCAAAAGCTTTGGTGGGATGTGGCCTGAGATTCAAGCTGCACTGGGGGAGGGGGGCTCCCCAGCCCCTGTGTGCAGTGACAGTGTTGGTGATATCTGCAGTGTGGTTCTGTGCGGGAGCTCACCCCTGCCCACACCCACACACTCCTGAGCTTCACTGCAGAAGGACGCAGCAGCCCAGGCAGGGATGCAGGGCAGGGATGCAGCAGGCCATGCAGGGACGGAGTGTGCAGCGATGCAGCAGGCCATGCATGGATTCAGTGTGCAGTGCAAGGATGCAGCCAGCCACGCAGGCGGGCAGGGACACCGTGTGTAGTGCAGGGATGCAGCTGGCAGTGCAGGGACACCGTGTGCAGTGCAGGGACGCCGTGTGCAGGGATGCAGCAAGCCATGCAGGGGTGCAGGACGCCGTGTGCAGTGCAGGAACGCCATCTGTAGGGATGCAGCTGGCCATGCAGGGGTGCAGGGACGCCGTGTGCAGTGCAGGGCCACAGTGCAGAAGGCAGCACCTTGAGGAAGTCACTCTGGAAAGTCCCTGGATGCGGCTTCCTTGCCAGGGGAGGAGCCTGGCAGCTGGCGTTCCCAGCCCCCTCTGCATTTCAGCCTAAATGAGGCTTTGAGCCTCCTGGGGCGCAGCCCCCGGGAGCCTAGGAACTGAGCATTGCCCCTGCCCAGCCCGGGGCGGGGGGGCCAGCCCCTGGCGATCTAGGCTGGGGTGGAGTAGAAGCGTGCTGCGGGGTGTTGGGAGCTGGGCGTGGAACACGGGGGCCTGCCAAGGGACTGCGAGGGGGAGGGGTGCGCAGGTGCATTGGAATTGCTACCCACCCATGCAGTGTGCACACAGGCCTGCCCGGCCTCCCCGCTACCCACCCATGCAGCATGGGTGTGTGCCCTGCGTCCCTTCTGCGGCGGAGCAAATGCTTCAGGCACCTTTGGGAGAGCGACTCTGGCTAGTAATTCCAGCACAGCCTCCTCTGTGCTCAGTGGGGCTTGCCTGTGGGGAGGCCGGGAGCAATGGGTCATGGAAAGAGGCGGGGCGGAGCACAGAGCAGCTCTGCCAGTGTCCCATGAGAACACGCAGCCCAGGGGACCTGGCTCCCCCTCTCCCATGGCTGCTGGGCCAGCGCCGGCCAGTCAGTGATACGAGGCTGCCCGGAGGGAAAGGGCAGAAGAGCGCCAGGAACACCGGTCAAACAGAGAAACCCCGGCCCAGCCATGCCACACACACACCCTGTGTCCCTCTGTCCAGCCACACGCTCCTGCTGTCCATTTGTCTAGCCACACACCCTGCTGTCCGCCAGTCCAGCCACACACCCCTGCTATCTATCCAGCCCCCATTCTCCGCTGTCTGTCTGTCCGGCCACATGTGCCCCAGCTGTGTCTGTCCAGCCACTCACCTCCATTGTCCATCTTCAGGCCATACACACGCACACACTGTCCGTCTGTCCAGCCACACAACCCTGCTGTCCATCGTTACAGCCACACACACCCCAGCTGTCCCTCTGTCCAGCCGTCTGGCCACACACACACAGAGTCCGTCTGTCCACACATCTCCACTCTCCACCTTCCTGGGCCAGCTGGAGCCCACCTTACAGGCCTGGCCGCCTGGCTCAGCTGGGGGCCCGGGGGTTCAGGGCCGCCAATGGGGCCTAGCTGCTAACTCCGGCTCTGAGGGGATGCGGCAAAGCCACTTGGAGCCTGTCCCTTGGGCACCACCAGCGCATCCAGCTGGGCAGCACCGCCCCCAGCCAGCCCCAGGCAGGGCCCCACTCTCCACAGGCATGCGAGGGGAGTTTCCTCCTGCCCTCCGGGCCTGGGAAGCTGCACGCTGGTTCCCCCCCAGGTCCCTGAGGGCACAGGCATGGAGGGGGGGGAACTCCCTGGTGAGTGGGGGAGGGGCAGGGCCTTGCCAGTGGAACCACATGGCCCATGAGGCCTGCCCAAATCACACCTGTCTTTGAGTGGTCCTATGAGCTGGGGGGGGGCCTGCTCTCCCCCGGGGATGGCTCCAACGGAGGCTTTGCAGCACGGCCAGGTTCCTCCCTCCCACCTGTGCCAGCTCAGCCCCCTCCCTGCCCTCTCGCCAGCATCACTGCTGGGAGACCCAGAGCTCCAGCTGTCTAGTGCTGCCCGCCCCTGTGCCTGGCACCCCGGCAGGCTGCGAAGGGTTCCCCTGCCTGCTCGGGGTTGGCTCAGAAGTGGCTAGGTTTAGAAGCCGCACCATCCCCAGCGCCTGGGCACCGTTCTCCAGCCGGGTGTGACGTGGTGCCCACCACTGGCACAGAGCCACGGGGCACACGGCCCTCCCACAGCTGCACGTGGGCCCCCATGCGGGGGTGTGTAGCTGAACGCTGGCAGTCGGCTCAGGCTCCCGCAGCAGGGCTGGCTTCTCAGAGGTGAGCCAGGCAAGCGCGGGGGGCCAGGTGATTTAACCTGGCGAGGAGTGGCCCCCCCATGCTGTGGGCAGCGCCCTCTCCCCAGGCAGCACTGCCCAGTTCCCAGCCAGCCTGCACCTGCCGAGGTGGGTCAGGGACCCTGCACCCCCACGCACAGACCCATGGGACGGATCTGCCTCTGCAGCCCCCGAAGCGCCTCTGCCCCGTTGCCAGGGGCCATGGCGCCAGGCGGGGTTAAGGCCGTGCCCAGGCAGCGCCCAGGCCCCCAAGGGTTAATCTGCCGTGTCTGGCTTCTCAGAAACGGCTTGTTTGTGAGAACACATGTACCCGCAGCTTTGTTGCTATTTTCCAGGCGTGGCGTGACTCGGTGCCAGCCAATGGGCCGTGGCGCAGCGGGTCCCGTGACGCTCCTGCTGGCTGCACATGTCTCCCCACGCGGGTGCCGCCCATTTGGAGCTCAGCGCCCGGAGCAGGAAACGAGCGAGCTCAACGACAGCCAAAGGAAACTAGGCCAGCTGCCTCGCCCCATGCTGGCGCTGCGCTCCCGGCCCCACGGCTCTGGGCTCAGCACGGCCGGGGCTCCGGGCCTGGCCGGTCCCTGGCTGCCAGGGGTTAACTGGCTGCAGCTGGAGGATGTGGCCGCTTTGGGAAAGGAGAAGTTCTCCCAGCATCGGCACGAGACTTTCCGGGCATGACGTGCCATGGTGCCAGGCACACCGCCCCCCTCCCTGCTGGCTGCACGTGTCCCCCAAGCGGGTGCTGCCTGGCGCAGCCCCAGGGCTGGACCATTGAGTGCTCCCAGCTGCCGGTTATGGGCCTGGCGCAGGGCAGAGGGACGGGGCGAGGCTGGGTTGTTAGCTGGGGCAGCCCTCTCCTGTCCCTCTGCCAGTCCCTGCTCATGCCCCCCCTGCCTGCCTGTCTCCCTCTGGCCACTGTCCCCCCCCCCCCCCCGGCACTGCCCGCTCACCCCAGGGCACCTGCTGTGT